>OY728144.1:508004794-518004794 GCA_963277665.1 Viscum album
TTGAAAACACACTTTAAGTTTCAATTATTTTTATCATCTGAACTTCTGTATATTTATAATACTTTTAAATCATGTAGTTGATATCATATATTTTTCAGAATAATAGAATTAATTTCTATAACTAATAAATATTAAATGAAACCTTTATTATCATCAAGTCATCAATATATTCAATCACATTGAATGTCATTCGAAAAACCCAAACATATTGATTATATGTGAATAATATTGATGTGCCCAATCATATTGATTATATGACTGCAAAATAATTTTTCTTTGGTCAATTTTTCATCTAATATCTTTGAAACCTTAAATGAATCACTCTGTGATTCCATAATCATCTATATTCACTTGTCAAGAAATTTCAACACTTTGTTATTTAGGAAATAAATATTCTAACATGTTGAATTTTTCTTAAGAACTTTTCTTAAATCACCAATCTAGCTTAAGAACTTTTCTTAGGAAACTAGTCTTAAGAGCTACTAGCATTAAGCTTTTCCTTTTAAAGTATTAATTAAAAAGCTCAGCTTGATGATGATGATGATGTTATCTATAATATAAACTTTTATCATATGAGTATCATGTATTATTAATCATTTAATAAGGGATTTATTAAATGGTCTCCCACTAAAATGATGACCCCTTTAAAATCCATCATACCTATTAGTGGGAAAAGATCCATATTTCACTATGAAAATGAGTCTTCTTTAGCATTTATCTCACCACTTAATTATTTAGAAAATGAATCATCCCAATCATATCATATGTGATTCTTGTATAGTTGAGTGGAAAACCCTTTGTCCAATCCATCATATGGATAAAATAAAATGTATTCCTTTGTTATTCTAACCATTATGGATTCCGAACTAAGTGTTACCCAAATTAAATTCCAAAAAACAAGATAACTAAGGAAAAACTATGGGGAATCTGTATTTGGCACAAAAATACCCAACAAGACAATCCAGAGACACTTATTACATGCTTACTTTATATAAGATAATCTAAGGGAACCCAGATTTGGCATAGAACAACCTGGTTGGATGATCAAGGTCTTGAAAAGTGTTTCTTTAGAAGGAATCTCACACTTAGTATTTAAAGTAGGTTTTTTAAACTCACTATCTTATCACATGTTATCCCATTTTATGTATGAATGCTTTTAGTATTTAGTTTAGAATCATATTCCCTCCACATAATCAATAAGTTCAAATCATATTGATCTATAAATCTTTATACAGCCCACAATTTAATTTTACTCACCCAAAAATAGAAGTCACACATATTTATAAATATCCAAATGCATTATATTAGTAAGGTACATGAACACTTCATGTAAAGGTTTATAATTATATGATATTGAAAATATCCACATGAATAATCCCAAAGAGATAGATAGTATACCACATTCACCATCCTAGACAAGGCATGGGCCTCTAGTTAGGTAAGTAGTCTGATCCCAAGTCCATCTACCCAAGGACACTTTTCTCAAGAGAGAATCCAATTCATCACAATGATAACACCTAATATGTACAAACTATATTCAATAAGTAAATTCAAGCTAATAACCTCAATTAAAAACTAAGGTTAAGGTAGATGAAAAACTAAATTCATTATGGAGTTAATCCTAGCATGTAATGAAATGTTATATCCTATAAGTAATTTATCATATAAATGTTGGCATATAAACATTCATAATATAAAAAATTTATAACTATGAATAAAAAAAGGAGTAATTTTTAAATAAATGAAAAATTCAAATATTTAAAAATGAGAAACATTTATGAACAATTCATAAATCAAAGCTAATAATAAACCCTTTTATAATTTCTAATTTCAACATTATAAACATTCCATAATTTTGAATATAAACATTTTATATTCATTTCAACAAGAAATATTTTATATTTATCATTATATGGAATTTCCATGATATTTTATGAACTATAAACAATTTATAATTCAATTTTTGTTATGTAAACATTTTACATAATCTAATATCACATATTTAATTATTATTTAAACCTTGATCATATCAATCATCAAAAAACTTTTTGATGTTGCTTAAATAATATCCAAATAAGGCCCCCTTTTATTTTGTACAATTCAAAATAATTAATTATGGAAAATTCATAATTAAATATAATTTTTTTTATTTTGGACTTATTTCATAATTTATAACCCTTTATAAATTATTTCTTATGATTTATAAATAAAAACTTTTATTTCTATGACCTAAGAATTACCATATAATTTTATAAAAGGTATTTCAAATATTAACATTTAATATTTGGGGAAAATAAAAGTTTCATAAATATTTATTTAATTAATTATAAACCCTTTATAAATTAAATATTCCCAAAATACATTTTAACATGATTTATAAATAATTTATAAACCATTAAAAATATTTAATATGTTTAAAATAATTTTTAACAAATATTCTGCTTACCCTTGTGTGGGAACTCATTCCTGCATAAGGGTAACCTCCCTTTACCCTTACACACCATCTTTTCATAAGGGTAACTACCTTCATGTAGACTCTCTACAGAAGTTTAATACCCTTATATAACACCAAAAGGTGGTTCTTGTGTAAAGGTAAGTCACTACTTACCTTTATGCACCTAAAAAATGCATTGTGTAAAGGTACTAAGAATATTTCATTTCCATGAATACTTCATGTAGGGGTAACTATCACTATACCTTAATAATTAAGGTTAAAGTGCTATGTTACCTTTACATAAAACCCCTTGTATAATGGTAATACCTTTACACAACACATTTTTATAAAGGTAATATCGAGGTTACCTTTACACATACCTTCTATGTAGGGGTATAGTGTAAGGGTAATTGGTCGGTTACCTTTATGCAACTTTAAGAAAAACACTGATTAATGTAACCCTTTACACATAAGGATAATATCATGTGACCCTTATATTAACTGATCTATATAAGGGTAAGGCCAGATGACCATTATGTAGACCACTCTGCGTAAGGGTAGAGCCTTGGTTACCCTTATGCATCTCAATTGCATACAATTAAAGTCATCATTACCTTTATGTGGCCTTACCATATAAGGGTAAACTCTTTTATAAAATAGAATTTATAAAAAACAATACACAACTCTATTTTTTATTTTTTCTTCTTCATTTCATCGCACATTTCATAAAACTTAACATAGATCCCTCTGACACCACTAAAGGGTTTTAATAGAGTCTAATAACATTTAGTAGTAACAATGGAAGAGATTAAAAACCCTTTTATTGAGGATCTCCATACAAGAATGTATGAAACTGTGTTAAAAATATAGAAATGAAGAACTACTATAAAAAGTGTATTGTACACCGAAGAGGCTACTGCAACTCTTGATCTTCATATGCATTTGATAAATATCAAATAATGTCAAACATAAGCATCCCACCTCCATTGATATCCAGGGGTTGCACCTGAATCAATCGATGTTCGAGTGGGTTCCACTAACCTCCATGGTATGTTAGTACCTTGTATTCAAAGGAGTAAGATGAAAGAGAGATTTAGGATCCATATAGGTTCATCCAAGTAATGGTATGCTCCACAGATTCATTGCCATCACATGGAAGTAATAAATAAACCCATAAGGATAACCCTCAGGTTGTAGCATTTACTCATGTGTTGTAAACACATGAGTAAATGATGCTTTGGCCAGTTCATGTATCATATACATAAATGAAACTCCCAAATGTTTCATATCATTAAACAGTATAATAAATGATAATTGATATATATAAATAATAAATTATAATTTTTTATCATTTAAATCGCAAGGAATGGTATACCATGTATGAAAATAATAATTCTCATGAAATATATATATATATATATATATATCATATATATGCCCCTAGGGTTTGGATCAATGGTGATGGCCCTATGGGGTGTCAGGGAGGTCTTGATTTCGAGTCTTCTCAGCTTCCTACATGTGTATATTGCATGTTTTCTTTATAGATTTGTAATTCCCCCTCCCTATCCATTTGGAATATATATATATTACACACACACACATAATGATTTGGGGAATATATCTTTCACCAACTATATTCTAGGATGAAGATACAAATTGTGATACAAAACTGTTATAGAATGAATCAACCTCAAACTCTTGCACTTACTTCATCAAACATGTTAAAAGCATTCAAGTACAAATTTTTAGGATAACCATCCTTGGAATACTTTCATTATTACACTTTTCTTATGTAATTAGATAATTCAATTTCTCACTCTTTGTGTTAAGATTTTTATTTTTAGTAATCAAGGATGGGAGATTAAGAAATATATATACCTTTTTCAATGATACTTCTTTAAGCACATTCCAAAATAATAATATTTGTATGAAATAATAATTTTGGAAGCCTTTTCAACATACTCCATTTATCTCCCCCTCAATAAGATATTTCTCATGGTCTTAATAATGATGAATCTCTTCAACAAATATGCTTTAGGATCTCCATTTTGAGAATATAACAAAACATATCCTTTACTTGTGGTTGTAAAAATTTGAAAATTTCCACAACTTCACTAAAGATGATATTCTTCAATATATTCATTTGGAATTCCAAATGCAATATAAAATCAATATGTGATATTCTTTACTTTTTTATCATGCATTAATATAAACCACTTCAACTTCATCAAGGATGGTCCACTCATTAGGTTTTTCAATATACTAGTTTATGAATCATTATAGGATTATAACTTCGTTAATGAATGTTTTACAATGTTGATAGCTCGTCCACTACCTTAGGTTCTCCTCTTGAGATCATGTTTCACCTTAATTTTCCTACATAATAATCACATGTACAATTCATAAAGATTAAGGGAATAAGGTGGATCCTCCTAGCTTCTTAATGTGAATAAAAAGGTTGAGATGATTTTCTCAACCAAGTCGCTCTTTTTCCTCTATTATTCATGATTTCACATATGAACATCAATTATAATTTTGTTATTGGCAGTATGTATCTCATCATTTATCTAACTCCTTTGTGTGTAGATCATGTGTTCTCGTAGTCCTTCATGTTGAGTGAATTTTTTATTCTACTTAATTCCACTTTTTAATCTAGAAGAATAGTTAAACAACCATTTGAGTTGTGTCTAGATTTCTTGAATTTATCACATAGAACTTCTTAAACACAAGGGTTGTCATTTATTGGCAATCTCTTAGGAAATTTGATATCCTCATGTTGATTCTTCTCATTTCCTTTAGCACTAGATTCTTCTTATGCTTTATGAATATTTCTTTACTTCTCCATATCTTCTAGACAAACAACTAATATATATTTGGGGTTATTGGAATCCTTCTTGGAGTCTCCACATGGCTTCTTATGAGTTCCTTTATTCACATTAGTTCTTTTTTATATATCATTATTTAACTTCTTGGATATGGTATCTGAAGACCTTTCATTTCTCTTCTTTGGAATCTTCTTGGGAGAGTTATAGCTTGTAATCATCTTATATCATTTTACCAAGGATGATTCTTATCAACTTTTGTGGACTTATCTTCCCATAAAATTTTTATACATGTTGATATGATCATGAACCAATCTTATGACCACCATTATTGTATACATCACAAATTTTTTCAAGCATTCCAAATATGTTTGAAATATGCATATTTTTCTTAATTTATGGATGTTTCTTCTTCATCTATGGATTTCTCCCCCTTGACATGGGCCTCCTTCATAATTTTTCATTTAGAGTATTATACCAACAATCCAGTGCACAATGCCCTAATCTATTACAGTAGCATCATTTTCCCATAAATATTGATCTTATTATATATATTAAATGATTTTTTGGGGTTTTATTCACTACCTATTGAGATATTCATGGGGAACCAACTTCCATATTTCTTCTTCTATACACCTCTAGACATGGTGGTAGGATATTCACCACTTTTATTAATCTATGCACATTTTTTTAATCATGTGATATTCATGATAACCGATTTAGATAAATCATTACAAAAATACATGGATGGTAAATATTTCTTCACAGTTTCTTGAGATAGACCATGAAATTATTTCATGATCTTCTTATAATATATTAGAGTTATTTATCATAGAAATATTCTATTGATAATTTTGTAGTAGCAATAACTTACTCCTTTTATGAAGACTCAATATGTGCCTTTTCAAGATTGACTAATTTGACATCCAATTCAAGACATATCATATTGAGGGTGCTCTTCTGATCTTCAATAAAAATCACTTTATCTTCAAAATAACTATTCATTATTTCATTTTCCTCTTCATGTATTTCATTTATTTCTTAAATAAAAGCATCAAGTTCCTTGATTCTTTTTTTCTTTACATCCAACTGATCATTTTTTACCTTAATGCTATTTTTATGGTTATTCAAGTGTATGGATATTCTCTTAAAGGGTCTTATTAAATCCATATTTCTCTTTAAATTATTTAATATGTTTTTAAAAAAATTAGGAACTTATTTCAAGCACTGAATTCCTTATCTCAAGGGATCCAACATACTTGGAGATCTTTATACATTCTAGAACCTTTTATTATAGCTGGGTGATCACTTCCTATATGATTTTAAAAACTCCACAAACAAGATAGACTATTTCTCTACGAATTAAATGCATAATATATTTTAATCTACTAACTGATATTTCTTAAGAAATTATATATAGATCACCATCACTACTTATGCTATGTTCTTATTTTTTAGGGCAGTTTGTGAAAAAAAACACATACCCTATGATCACTTGAACTTGATCCACTTGAGGTAGGAATGTTATCCTTCACCTTAGTGGTAATTTGAACCAAATATTTTTATCTTTAAAAGATAGTTCTATATTATTTTTTACAATAGTGTGGATAAACTGAATTTTATTTATCCTATTGGTTTAAGAGGGACATATTTTTCAGTTTTCTTTTCTATATCTTTATTTTATTCATCATGGTCTTGGTAGGAATAGAATTTTGATCTGATACACATAATTATTCACCAAAATTTAAATTTATTGTAAATATGGGAAATAAACTAAAATATTTAAAGGAGAAAAATTTCTAATAGAGAGAATATAATATAGTTTATTCATGGATTTGATACCAATTATTATGAACACTTCAGGATATGCCCAATACTGAGAGGGGATGAATTGGTGTTTGGGACTTTTAAACCAATTAATAATTTTTATTCCTTTACATATTAGTCCTGTTATGATCTTGGTTATATTTTTATATTTTAATTTTTGTATATAAATATATAAAGTGAGTAAATAAGGGAATGCGATGTTTTTTACAAGGTTCACTACTCAATAAGAGTAGTTGGTCCTTGTTTTGTATGGTGGTGACTAGTACATAGATTGTCCACTATAATGATATTCCAGTAATAATGGATCAGATAGAAACTAATCATGGACCTTAAGTGTGGTACCCTACACTCAAGAGGGGGAACATATAACAATCTTGTTTTCTTGTACTGGTGATAATCTAGTCCAACTACAGCTCCTTGTTGGAAATTTATACTATTTGTATAGACAATCTTCAACTTCTTAATTTTGTTTCAAAATCAATAAAGTATTCTACTAGATGTTACTTATATTTTATGTAGTAGTGTTTCCTTGGATTCTTACTCTTTTATTATTTTCATAGCTGCATGCAATAAACTCTTCTTCTTTTTATCTTGTATAAAAAGTGGTTCACATAACCTTCTTGCTCTTCACATCAACAAAATGGAATGCTTCCTATCTTGCATATGTGTAAGACTTATTCTTCTCCTATTCTTATAATCCTTATTTTCTTCTTCTTCTTATTTAGAACATATATTCTACACTAGTTCTCCTTCATATAGAACCGTGTGTCTATTTCTTCCTCTGTCCAATACATGTTCATCTAATACATGTATGTCTAATACCTCTCTATTTGATACCTTTTTTTTGTCTAGCACCTCTCTGTATCATAACTTCTTATTTATCTAGAACCTATTTTTTAGTACCTTATTATATGTCAAGTACCTCTTTATCTGCTACCCATATATATTGATTCTCTATTTGGTACCTATATGTTCAGTGCTTCAACAAAATATCTCTCAAGATTCTTGGACAACACCTCGCTCTAACAAAAAACAGTACCTCACTTCTCTATTGGTACCTTCTTCATTTGGTTCTTTTTCTAGTACCTTGTATCTGATACTTCAACCTAAAAAAATCTTTGAGTTTCCTTGATTGTCACCTCACCTTTTCAACAACTACTTCATAGTGACAACCACTAGTTCACAATGCATATACTCCCCTTTATATATCCATATTTCTCTAAAACATTAGGGAGAAGTACAAACATTAAATTTGAGTTTCCTACTCCAAATTTTAATTTCAAACTCAATAATTTCTTAATTTAACTACCTAAAATCCTATAAATAAATTGGATTCAACAAAACATTGTAGGATCTTTCCTCAAATCTTAGCATCAATGTTCATAAAAAATTACTAAAATCTTAGCTAGAATCATGATATTCCTTTGTGATTATTAAGTCATTGATCATAAAACTTATCATCATCATAACACATTTCTTTAAAAAAATTGTAAATATCCTCAAATATTTATTTGGTATTTCTTTGTAAGAACTCCTCTATATGGTAATGATATATCTAGTATACCTTTGTAAGTTTCTTCTTCATCTGTTACTTATTTTCATATTAACTCTACCCAAATATTTTTGAGTAACTTTGTTCAAAAATATAAAATTTTCTCTATCTGATGACTTGATTCAGAAACCATTGTCTGATGAATTTATTTAGAAACCTCTTTCTGATGAATTTATTTGAAAACCTCTATTTGATAACTTCATTCAGAAATCTCTATTTGATGAATTAATGATTGTTAATTTAGTGATCATTATCTGAAGATTTTATAAATCTTTTCCATGGTGTGGACTCCCAAAATTCATCTATTTGGTAAAATACCCAAAATCTATGTTTGGAAAACTACAAATCCATCCTCTGATCAACCTTGTCTATAATCATGAATATCTTATAATAACCATGATGTTTGATACTTTGAAGAATAAAAAACATCACCTGATTTACCTTGTTTTGATGTCATTTTCTAATGGAACCATGAATGCATTCATACAACATTTAGTTCTACCCTCTATCTGATCACCTAAATCTATTGGACTCATAATCCTTTGTCTAGAACACTCTATCCAGAAACTTCATATAGTGGATTCAACTTCATTATTTTTTGAACAAATGTGATTATCCAAACATAAAATCACATGTTTGAGATGTTAATATCAACTCATCAATCATCATAAGTAATTTAAAAACTTCAAATAATCTTTCACCATCAAGTAATGAATGTATTCCAAATCTTCCAAAGGAAAGAACGCCATTTATCTTCTTCCAAGATAAAAATACTTGAGAACTTATTATCTTTTTCAACAAACTTGGATTTTTCATCATTAAAATCAGGAATTCATCATTCAAAATTCAAGCTACATATTCTTTATTAACAAGCTTCGATAATTCGATCAAACTTACAAGCAAATTCTTTTTCATTATTTCTTCATCACATTTTCATACTTCTAACCAACTTCTTCTTTACTATTTATCCAAATTATTTTCATCAATAACTATCTTGGGAACTTTAACCAATATTATAAGAAACCTATTCTTTGAAACCTCTTCAACATAATGACATTAATTAAATGACTCCAATTAATTGACACTCATTGATAATAAATACAATGCACATAAAGTGGGCTCAATAGAAACAACCCCTTTTATCAAAACACATTAGAAATAATAAATACCCTATGTAGGGGAAACTACACCATGAAAACTAAATTTATTTAATTATTCCCAAAGTACCATGGGGAATGATTCAGAAAGGGGTTTTCATTTTTGATATAAATCATTTGAAAGTATGACTCATGTCTTATAACCATCGTTACTTTGAAAACAAACCCTGAAATCCATTTAAAATATAGGTTTCTACTTATATGTATTTAAAGTTACCTTATAAATAAACTTGGTCATTTCCTTAAACACTTTGTGTGATTAATGTTTTAAAACATTTTTGAAACACTGTTTATAATCATAAAACCATGTTTCATTTATAATGAACTTGAGGAAAACCACTTCTTTTACTACTAACAACTATTAATTATATATATAATCTATAATATGATGAAAATATGTGGCCTAAGATATGGTTGGGTGGTACTCACCATAGTATCCATATCTAAAAGTCCCGAGTTTAATTCTTGGTAGCCCCTAGGGGGATTTATGGGCGACAATGTAGGTAGGTGGTTATGTAAGGTGACAAAAATAGGCTGATGTAGGAAAGGGATGTAAACCCAGTTCATACTGATGCATCATAAGTACTTAGAGACATGTATTAGGATTTTAAGACTTTCAGTATTTTAGGCTATGCATTATAATAAAATAAGTCCAGTGGGTGCTTATGATTCCTCATGGGGAGGGATGAGGTTTGACCCCCTGGTTGCATGGGTGTGTGTTGTTTGGTTTCTTATAATACCCTCTACCTATAATAAAATATAATATGATTAAAACACATGTGTAAAATAAAAAAAAATTAATCATAGTTCTAAGTTTAAAGGCTAATACATGGATTAAACTACCTTAAACATATCTCTTTCGCAAACGATGGAGGTGATCATCCTCAACAGAACTTAAAGGGATAAAGATAACCAAGAACCCTAAAACACCAAAAACATCCTATGAAAAATTGGGTATATTGAAACCTTGGGTATCTATGAGATTTATAGGGCAAGAACAAGAGTAAAATAGAGGAAATAATGAAATAAAGAGACTAAAAGGAGATCACCTTAAAGATTAAATTTCAAACTATAAAGACTCCCCATGAAATCACCTAATAAGGAGGGAAAACTAAAGAGAGATGTGTCTGGGTCGAGAAAACTGAATGGTAGAGGTAAATGTGGCCCTAAGGCTTTAACTCAAGAGGGACACAAGTGTCAATTCACATTTTTAATGAATATGGGTAAGGTGTGTGATTAGGCTACATAGATTCCCAAATCATGTGTTAATCATAAAAATGGGTCTGACTCACCTAGGAACCCTGCATGAGTACATCTCATAGTCAAAATTATCATGCTCTAATCATGCAATTTGGAACTATTTAAAATTATAGTCTGGTTTCATGGTTGTTTCATAGTTACTATTAACTATGTGCCTAACCTTGAAACATGTACTTCACACCCAAAATCTCTAAATTTAAAGGAAATTCAACTTTGAAGGATATGGAAAACAAAGAGACTCAAAAATAAATAAAATAATAGAGTAAATTGAGGTTGGGGTGTGACAATTATTTCCACCACAACACTTTTTCCCTCATAAATTCTCAAGGGATACTTCAATTAAGGATTTTAATATAGATTGACCCATGTATTCAAGACATTAGTCAAAATATTGGAAGAAGAAAAGGACCAGAAGAGCTCATTAATGCATGATTGATCACCAACATGAAATTCAGACATACCAAGAGTACCTAAATCCTCAAGACTTCAGAAACTATAGAAGACTTTTAATCATAACATCAAATGGTAAAATCTAGTTTGAAAATATCTTTATAAAAGATGAAATAAATAGGTAAACTCTAAAAACATGGTCTCAAAATCAAAGAGAACCCCAACCCAATGGTATGTTAAATGGGGGAAGGTTGGTACTTGCACCTATCCTAAGTGAAATGATATTTTAATATCCATGTTTCACTATACGGGTGGGGCTAGTTCAGGTAAAACCCCACTAAAAAAACTAGGTACCCACAATCAAATGAAAATATATGTGATTTAAGAAATCAAAATTTCACACAGGTCTAAACTAGACCACACTCACTCTAATTCAAGGATAAAACCCTATTAGTATGAACTCTTTATCTATGGTGGTCTCTATAACGATCCAAACTTTCGTTAATGAAAATCCCTCTAGATCTAATTAAATGTCTCTTTATGTAAAATGTTTATATAAAATGTCAATTTCTTTGGTTTTATGTTTTTGGATTTTAAAATACTATTAAGAATTGTGACCATTGCTCATATATCCATTTAACAGTGATCACATGATTAGTATAAATATAGGGCTTTAACAAATCCAATTTACTCATAAAAAGGAAGCGATGGCCTCATCCAATAGATGTGCCCCATACGAAGCCCATTTGTCAGAGCTCAAAAAGGAGGTGGCATCATTGGACTTCTCTCTTGACTAAGCCCAATCCAAACTTGAATATGTTAAGCTAGAGCGGGACTGCCTACGAGAGAAATGGAAATTGATAGAGATTACCACTCGAGCAATGTTATCCGAGCCACCCCAAGAGTCTGTCACCATCACACACCTTACTCTTCAGTATTATGTGGGTTTTATAAGGGGTTATGTAACAAGACCTTAGCACTATGGTTATGTACATTATTTTTGTATATAATAATGAATATACTTTCATTTTATTATTGTTACCCTATAAATAGTTTTTTTAAAGCACAAATAGTATTTTTAGTTAATGTTCAACTAAGAAAGATATTTTGATGAATTAATGGATTTTTTTAATTAAATGATATTTTAATAAAATATTGTTATTTTTATTAAATTAAATTTTATTAAATATAAATGAACATATAATTTTATGAATGCAATCGTAATTTTTATTAAGGTTTGAAATCCATTTTTGTCAAAACCCATGAATTTTCTATAAATGTCGGTTTTTATTTTAAATAGTGAAAATTAACATATTTAGAAAATTATTTACATAAAAAAATATTATTTCTGGAATCAGGATGTCAAAATTATCCAAAGGTGAATTTTTCATAATTTTCTGAGACAGTCAAATTTTTGGGTAAAAATTAAATACCGTTTAAATATATAATGTGTTTTATGAAATCATAATGACCAAATAGTGATGTAACAAAATACTATAAGCTTTATTTTCTGCCAATATATGTTTTACCATTAAAATAATGTGATTTTGGGTTTGTTTGACTTATTTTTCAAAGCATTAATGGACTCTTCAAGACTTATTAAACATATTGTCTTTTTAAATTGTTTTCCTTGGGAGTTTGACTCACCTACACATAAGAAACCACATTATTTTAATAAGTTCAGACTTTGGCCTTATAAAATATTATTTTCCACTTCCCTTTTCCAAAAACCATGGGCAAAAACCATGGGCTGTTTTGTGGTTTGCATTAGTTTAATGTGATGGGTCCCAAACTTAAATAATAAAGAATTCCCTCACCTTTCCTATGTAAACCCACACAAGATCCCACTTCCTCCTTACTCAAAGCCTTTAGAGTTAGTCCAAACTCTTCCCTCCTCTCTCTAGAATCCTCCCAAGAAGCCTCTCTCAATCCTTTGGAAGCACGCTTCCAAGTAAGGGTTTTTCTTCCTTTCTCGTTTTTGTCCAATATTCTTTAAATTGTTACGCCCTTTTAATTTAAATTATAAATGTTGGGGTATAGTTTCACACCTCCTCAATACTACCCTCTTTATGTTTGAATGATGGGAGACCCCTTTCTCTCTCATTAAATTCCTCCCATGTACACCCGTTACTATGCCGAAATTCTGAAAGGTATTTCTCTCTCCTCATTTACATTCAAACAATTCTTTTGTATCATGAATCTAAATTCCATTACATTTGTGGTAAAATGTATCTATATGACCCCCTTACTGTCCATGTCATGTAAATATTATGAGACACCACTTTCTCTCTCATCAACCATTTTTATGAGTTCTTATGTCACGCCGTTATGCTGCCGAAATTGCATTGTGATTTTCCAAGCCAAAGTCATTGTGTAGTGAATACCATGCCCATTTCTCTATCAATGTTATTCACCTTTATGCACATTTACTTATTTTTTAAAGAGTTTAATGTATTTATTCCACATTATTTTATCATGGAATAAAATATTATGTTGAATGATTCAATTTTTTCTGATCCATGTGGCACACTTATGCATGAAATGAAATGTTTAAGAAGGGTGCACCCTTATAGTGCTCTAATGCATTGGGTAAAGTATAGTATCATGATACGTCATGTGAAATGGGTGTTTAATCATTCTAATTCAAGTGAAATGAGGATTTACTCATGCTTCATGTGCAATGAGGATTTACTCATGCTCCATGTGCAATGAGCCTTGGCTCGTGCTAATTCCATGTTAAGTGTTGTTGCCACATTTCCACGTTATGATTATCATGGTTTATCGGGACTTTATGTTTATGCTTTTATTGTGCTCTATTTATATTCCTATTGTCTAACATGTATTGTATTCCTCATGTTATTCCATGATTATTCCCTTACTGGGCTTTATAGCTCACCCTTTTCTTATGCATGTCTTCAGGTTATCCCATGAAATGCTAAGTACGAGGGAATGTAGTGGTCATGTAAAGGAAGTTTTCAATAAAGATGTTGTATTTCATGTTTTAAGTTGTTGTGTAATGATCCTAAGCCCCAAATACACTAGACCTCTCGATCTTCTATGTTGTATCAAGTGAATTTTATGTAATAAATTATGTTTAATTGTGTAATAAAAGATCAGGGTTTTCATAGTTGGTATCAGAGGATAGGTTTAGTTATTTTTGGGATTAGGATTAGAAAACCCTAGTAAAGCCTTAGAGAAAAGAATAATTATAATAAAAACATACCTAAGTTTTGGTGAGTATTGAGAATTGTTTTATCAAGAAAATACATCCATGTCTGGATACGAGCAGGTAGAGGCAGCTCTGGCACAGATGTATCCTAGGGGTAAAACCTGAAAACACCGCTTTTATCTAGACTCGAATGGGAAATGGTGCAAGAAAACAGGCCTTGCTGCACTCTTGGTTATGACACTCCCATGGGATATGCTTTGGTAAATTCACAAGCTTAACATGAACCATTATTAAGGGACTAAAAAATGCCCTAAGAATATATTTTATAAAGTATATCATGGATAACATAGACTAAAGCCAATAGATTCATATGTTAAGGAAATAAAAGTTATTTATAATTCATCAGTTTTTTCCTTGTATTACCCTTTACGCGTTACCCCTAACTTTCCTTTTATTCCAGTCAATGGTCGGTAATAGGAGGACTCGGGCTAACAACTGATGTGAAGATCAATGTGATGACTGTACTAATGAGATTCCCAATCCAATGGGAGTGGGAATCACAAACTTTGTCACGCTTATCTCTCATCTAACTCAAAATTTGAATATAAACATGGGTCAAGAGGAAAGTTCACCCCCCCCCCCAAGAAAGAACAAGTATCTATTGAGAGCTTCATGAGACAAAGGCCTCCTACTTTTAATGGATCATCTAATCCCTTAATCGTTGAACAATGGATCTACTCCATTGAAAATATATTCTTCATCCTTCAATGTTTTGAACAAGAGAAGGTTCTCCTAGCTACTTATTATATGGAGGGTGAAGCTGATCAATGGTGGATGTTAATCAAAAATATAAAGCATGAGGAGGAGATTGAGGCATTGGAATGGAAGGATTTCTGAAAGATGTTTTTCGATAAATCTTTTCCACGCACCCTCTGGCTTAAGATGGAAAGGGACTTCCTTGCCCTTAAGAAAAAAGATGATGAATATGTTGGATCGTATTAGGTAAACATCACAAGGCTTTCATGATACGCTTCCGGATTTTTCATTACCCCGAATGTAAGGTTGATGGCTTCTTTGGTGGGCTGAAACCTAGCATGCGGAAAGCGCTGACGATCCGTGACTTCGACAACTATGAAGAAATTGTATGATGTGCCCTCAAGGTTGAAATGGAGATCAGATAATCTCAGGGGTATCATGGGGATAAGAAGCGTTAGGTGGACTTCAATGTTGGCGGTCTGGTGGATAAATCCAATGGTGCTAAGAAGATCCAGCACCCCACTTGCCAAAGGTGCGAAGAGAAGCACCCTTGAAATTGCTTGAAGGGTACGAGAAAATGATTTAGGTGTGGAAGAGAAGGGAACCTGGATATTGATTGTTGGAAAGAAAAACCCGCGGATGAAATAGGGTATAGGAATGCTCCATTCGAACCTCAATGCATGGTTCATTTCTATAACTGCAAAGAACCAAGGAATCTTGCAAATCAGTGCCCTAAGCCAAGGGTTTTCGGAGGCAACCAACAACCTCCAAGGCAGAAAGGGTGAGATTTTTCCATCACTACTACTGAAGTGAACCCCAAAAACGAAGTGGTGATAGGTATGCTAGTTATTCATTAAAGAATAGAGAACGTACTTTTTGATTCAGGTTCTACGAATTCTTTTATTTCCTGAAAGTTTAGTAGAATAATCCCAACACCACCACAAATCATGGAAGTAAAGATATCGGCGAGTACGAAAAATGGGTCAATCACTGCATCCCATGAATATAACTCCTCCCCCATCATAATTTGTGGATTAAACTTCCTGGAGAATCTCGCCATACTCTCTGTGGTAGAATTTGATGAAATTTTTGGCATGGATTGGATTTCCTTATATAGAGCCAACATAAATTGTCGTGAGAGGGAAATCACTCTCCATGTGGATAATCGACACCCTATTCTTTACAAGTGCAAGGAGGAAGATGAATCTTCTTTAGCTCCATCATCTCAAGCGTGGATATTACTGCCCTATGAGTACGCGTATCTGGCTCAGATGATTGAGTCTAAGGAGGAAACCATACTAGAAGACATGCCTATTGTGAGGGAATTCACCGAAGTGTTTCTCGAGGAATTGCCTGGTCCTCCTCTTAGAAGAGATGTTGAATTCTCAATTGATCTTATATCTGGGGTGTTTCCAATATCCAAGAATCTGTATAGAATGGTTGTTGTGGATCTTGAGGAGCTAAAGAAACAACTACAGGAGAATCTGGATAAAGGGTTTATATGCCCAAGTGCTTCACCATGGGGTGCACCAGTCCTCTTAGTCAAGAAGAAGGATGGTTCAATGCGCCTTTGCATCGATTATCGTGAGATCAACAAAATCATGATAAAGAAAAAGTATCCTATCCCACGAATTGATGACTTGTTCGATCAGTTACGTAGAGCATAATACTTTTTCAAGGTGGATTTGCGATCGGGATATTATCAAGTAAGGGTGAAGAAGCAAGATATCCCCAAGAATGCTTTTCGTGCAAGATACGGGCACTATGAATTCATAGTAATGCCTTTAGGACTCATTAATTCCCTAGAAATCTTTATAGACTTGATGAATAGAGTCTTTAGAGATTACCTCGACAAATTTGTGGTAGTCTTTATAGATGATATTCTGATATAGTCCAAAACCAAGGAGGATCATGAGGATCATCTAAGAAATGTACTAGAGACCTTGCAGAAGGAAAATCTCTATGAAAAGTAAAAAAATTGTGAGTTCTGGTTGAAGGAGGTCTCATTCTTGGGACATATCATCACAAGCAATGGGATATCTGTGGATCCCTCTAAAACAGATGCAATTGAGGGATGGTTGAGGCCAACATCGGTAACGGATATCAGTAGCTTCTTGGGGTTAGCTGGATATTATCGATGATTTGTGAGAAATTTCTCATGATTTTCCAACCCTCTTACCAAGCTAACTCAGAAGGGAGTAAAGTTTTCTTGGAGTGATAAATGCAAATAAAGCTTCAAGGAGTTGAAAAGGAGGCTTATCATTGAGCTCGTGCTCACTTTACCCACAAGTGGAGAACTTTTTGAGGTATTCAATGATGCTTCAAAGAAGGGCATGGGATGTGTGTTGATTCAAAATGACAAATTCATTGCCTATGCTTCAAGTCAATTGAAAGTTCATGAATAGAACTATCCAACACATGACCTCGAGTTGGCTGCAGTGATCTTAGCTTTGAAAATTTGGCGGCCTTATCTCTTTGGGGAGAAGTGTGAAATATATATGGAACACAAAAGCCTCAAGTATATATTCACATAGAAAGAGTTGAACATATGCCAACGAAGATGGTTAGATCTGATCAAAGACTATGACTGCTCAATCCATTACCACCCTGGGAAAGCAAACAAGGTGGCGGATACCCTAAGTAGAAAGGACCCAGCGATTCTATCATTAATGAGAATTGAAAAAGATCCAATATTCTTAGATTTTATGAAGATAGACATGGGAATCATAAAGAAGGGAACATCATCGATCCTTTCACAAATGATTGCACAACCGTCACTTTTGGAAAGGTTAAAGGATGCTCAAAAGGATGATGTGGGAATTCAGGAAAAAGTGGAAGTTATCAGAAAAGGGAAATCCTCAGAGTTTAATATTAATGAAGAAGGAATTGTGAGATTTGTAAAAAGACTATGTGTTCCATCAAGTCCAGAGCTGAAGAAGGAACTTTTGGATGATGCACATAGTTCAAATTTCTCTATTCACCCAGGAAACACAAAGATGTATTGAGATCTCCGAGAGCATTATTGGTGGGATAATATGAAGAAGGAGATCGATGAATATACATCAAGGTTCCTGGTGTGTCAGCAAGTGATGGCAGAGAGGCAGAAGTCTAAGGGGATAATGCAACCATTTCCTATACCAGAATGGAAATGGGAGAACATCACCATGGACTTTATCACCAAACTTCCAAAGACATCCAAAGGCAACAATGCAATATGGGTTGTTATGGATCGTCTTATAAAGGCTGCACACTTCATTGCTATTCGGGAGGATTTCTCATTGGATCAACTGGCACAGATATATATTAGGGAAGTGGTAAGGCTTTATTGAGTACCACTATCTATTGTATCCGATCGAGATCAAATATTCACCTCTAAGTTTTGGAAGAGTCTTCAACATGCTCTGAATACTAAATTGAACTTCAGTACGACCTATCATCCTGAAAATGATGGTCAATCCGAGCAGACTATCCAAACACTTGAGGACATGTTGAGAGTGCGCTCAATGAACTTTAAAGGAGGATGGGATCAACATCTTCCTCTAGTTGAGTTCTCTTATAATAATATTTTCCACTCAAGCATCCAAATAGAACCATATGAATCTATTTATGGGAAAAGGTGCAGAAAACCGGTGTGTTGGGATGAGGTCAGTGAGCATAAGCTGCTTGGACTAGAAATGGTCGAAGAAATGGCGGAGAAGGTGAAAACCATTCAGCAGTATATCAAGGTAGCCCAGAGTCAACAGAAGAGTTATGCAGATAACCATTGATGAGACCTTGAGTTTAAAGTTGGAGATATGGTATTTCTACGCATATCTATGTGGAAAAAGGTCATGAGGTTTGGAAAGAAAGGGAATTTAAGTCCAAGGTACATCGGTCACTTCGAGATTCTTGATCGTGTTGGGGCTGTGGCCTATTGACTAGCACTTCCACCTACCATGGACAAAGTACATGATGTATTTCATGTATCCCTCTTAAGGAAGTAAATAGCAGACCCTTCACATATACTCTCTTCAGAGGTGGTATAGTTAGAGGATGATCTTTCTTATGAGGAGCAACCATTGAAGATCTTAGATCGTAGAGAAAAAGTTCTACGAAATAAGACAATACCCATCTTCAAGGTGTTGTGGCGAAACCACAAGTTTGAAGAAGTGGTGTAGGAATCAGAGTAAATGATGAAGCAAATTTACCCACATCTGTTTTAGTGTGGGAAAAGAACATTTCTAGGGAGAAATTTTTTTTAAGGGGGGAAGATTGTAACAACCCAAACTTTCATTAATGGAAATCCCTCTTGATCTAATTAAATGTCTCTTTATGTAAAATGTTTATATAAAATGTCAACTTCTTTGGTTTTATGTTTTTGGATTTTAAAATACTATTAAGAATTGTGACCATTTCTAATATAGTCGTTGAACAGTGATCACATTATTAGTATAAATATAGGGCTTTAACAAATCCAATTTACTCAGACAAAGGAAGCGATGGCCTCATTTAGTAGATGTTCCCCATACAAAGCCCATTTTTCAGAGCTCGAAAAGGAGGTGGAATCATTGGGCTTCACTCTTGACCAAGCCCAAGATGAACTTGAATATTTTAAGCTTGAGTGGGACTGCCTATGATAGAAATGGAAGTTGATAGAGATTACCACTCGAGCAATGTTATCTGAGCCACCCCAAGAGTCTGTCACCATTGCACACCTTACTCTTCAGTCTTATGCGGGTGTTATAAGGGGTTATGTAACAAGACCTTAGCACTATAGTTATGTACATTATTTTTGTATATAATAATAAATATACTTTCATTTTATTATTGTTACCTTGTAAATAGTTTTTTTAAAGCACAAATAGTATTTTTAGTTAATGTTCAACTAAGAAATATATTTTCATGAATTAATAGATTTTTGAATTAAATAATATTTTGATAAAATATTATTATTTTTATTAAATTAATTTTTATTAAATATAAGTGATCTTATAATTTTATGAATGCAATCGTAATTTTTATTAAGGTTTGAAATCCATTTTTGTCAAAACCCGTGAATTTTCAATAAATGTCAGTTTTTATTTTAAAAAGTGAAAATTAACATATTTAGAAAATTATTTAGATAAAATAAATTTTATTTCTAGAATCGGGATGTCAAAATTATCCAATGGTGAATTTTTCATAATTTTCTGAGACAGTCAAATTTTTGGGTAAAAATTAAATACCCTTTAAATATATAATGTGTTTTATGACATCATAATGACCCAATAGTGTTGTAAAAAAATACTATAAGATTTATTTTCGGCCAATATATGTTTTACCATTAAAATAATATGATTTTGGGTTTGTTTGACTTATTTTACAAAGCATTAATGGACCCTTCAAGACTTATTAAACATCTTGTCTTTTTAAATTGTTTTCCTTGGGAGTGTGACTCACCTCCACATAAGCAACCCCATTATTTTAATAATTTCGGACTTTGTCCTTATAAAATATTGTTTTCCACTTTCCTTTTCCAAAAACCATGGGCAAAAACCATGGGCTGGTTTTTGGTTTGGATTAGTTTAATGTGAGGGGTCCCAAACCTAAATAATAAATAATTTCCTCACCTTTCCTATATAAACCCACCCAATCTCTCACTTCCTACTTACTAAAATCCTTTTGAGTTAGTATAAACACTTCATTACTATCTCTATAATCCTCCCAAGGTTCCCCAATCTCCCAAGAATCCTCTCTCAATCCTTTGGTAGCACACTTCCAAGTAAGGGTTTTTCTTCCTTTCTCATTTTTGTCCAATATTCTTTAAAGTGTTATGCCCTTTTAATTTCAATTATAAATGTTGGGGTATGGTTTAGATCCTCCCCATACTACCCTATTTATGTTTGAATGATGGGATACCCCTTTCTCTCTCATTAAATACCTCCCATGTACACCCGTTACTATGCTGAAATTCCGAAAGGAATTTCTCTCTCTTCATTTACATTCAAGAAATTCTTTTGTATCGTGAATATAAATTCCATTACATTTGTTGGGACATGTATCTATATGACCCCATTACTTTCCATGTCATTTAAATATGATGATACACCCCTTTCTCTCTCATCAACCATTTTTATGAGTTCTTATGTCACGTCGTTATGCTGCCGAAATTGCACTGTGCTTTTCCAAGCCAAAGTTGTTCTGTAGTGAATACCATGCCCATTTCTCTATCAAGGGTATTCACCTTTATGCACATTTACTTATTTTTTAAAGAGTTTCATGTATTTATTCCACATTCTTTTATTGTGGAATAAAATATTATGTTGAATGATTCAATGTTTTATAATCCATGTGGCACACTTATGCATGAAATGAAATGTTTAAGAAGGGTGTGCCCTTATAGCAATCCAATGCATTGGGTAAAGTATAGTATCATGATACATCATGTGAAATGGGTGTTTACTCATGCTAATTCAAGTTCAAGGATGTTTTACTTATTCTTCATGTACAATTAGTATTTACTCATTCTCCATGTGCAATGATCCTTGGCTCATGCTAATTCCATGTTAAGTGTTGTTGCCACATTTCCATGTTATGATTATCATGCTTTATCATGCCTTTATGTTTATGCTTATCTTGTGCTCTATTGATACGAATATTTTCTAACATGTATTGTATTCCTCATGTTATTCTGTGATTATTCCCTTACTGGGCTTTATATCTCACCCTTTTCTTATGCATGTCCTCAGTTTATCTTATGCAATGCTAAATACGAGGGAATGTAGTGGTCATGTAAAGGAAGTTTTCAATAAAGATGTTGTATTTCATTTTTTAAGTTGTTGTGTAATGATCCTAATCCCTAAAGACACTAGAAATCTCAATCTTCTATGTTGTATCAAGTGAAGTTTATGTAATAAATTATGTTTAATTGTGTAATAAAATATCAGGGTTGTCATAGTCTCCCCATCATATTAAGACTCTCCTAAAATCCATTAAAATCTGTGAATCCTAACAAAATTCTCTGATATTAAAATCCATAAACTAGACTCCAACATCACCAAAAATGAATTCCATTCACAAGATAAAAGGTTTCCCATAATACAACACCATCTTCCATATGTCCCAACAAAGAAAATAAAACAAAATTAGACCCTCAAACAATAGTTACATCAATATTAGGTTTGGTAGGATGGTCCCAAGGATATTATGAAGAGTTATATCTAACTTCAACCCTCTTATGAGAAACTATTGGATAATAAAATTGGTTTTTACTTAGATAGAATCTACCTCAACTGCAACAATGGAGGCTTGGAGTTTTCAAATGAAGGATGCATGATGTGTTTGGCACTGGTGGCTTGGGCGACACCAGCTGCAAAAAATGTGTAAACTTTTATTTTCATCTATTTTTTATAATTGGTATTTTTGTGTGATTGTATCCCTATAAATAGGGAGTTTTTTGTGTGTTGTACTTCATTTTCCAGTTTAAGAAATAAATATCATTTTACTGCTTTTATATTTGTGTTCTTATGACCACCTCCAATGATTTGCATCTACTTCCACTTTTACTATCGAAAACCACCTTCAGTGGTATTAGAGCATTCAAAGGTGATCTTTGATGGTGTTTCTACTGGTTGTGCATAACACATGTGATATGTGATCCTAATTCATTGCAATACAAGGAAGAAAAAGTTGAATAGTGACTCCTCCCACTTTAATTCCCATTCCCCTTTCTTTTTCCCATTTTTTCACATCCATTTGCCTTTTTAATTTGTCAAATAAGTGGTCCCAACTTCAGTTTTGTTTCCTCCCATGTCTCCCCATTTTTAGGTGAGTGTATCCCCCCTCTCTTCTCCCAATTAACATGCTTCACACCTTCTATTACTATCCCTTTCCAAAAAGAATCCCACCACATTTCCTCATTTCCTCTCTTGCCTTTATTTACACAAATAATATTTCTTCATTCAGCTGCATTACAAAAAAAGGTAGTTCGTGATTAGAAAAAATATAGTCGCCCACAATTTTAAAAAAAAAATTAATCCACCTATCTAAAAAAATTATAAAACTTAAATACTAAAATAAAAATATATATATAGTAGTTTGCAACTCTGAAAAAAATACTCTACCTTTTTGGATATTGACGTCTATCATTTTCCTATAAAAAATTGGTTTGTCTCTATGGTGAATGCATTTTAAAAAGTTTTGATCTCGAAGCTAATGAAGAAAAATTATGAGAACTATTGAATCCAAATTTGAGTGATCCTTGGCACCCAATATGTCATGGACATTGTGGAGGATGGATACACCGATCCAGAATCCAAAGTAGCGGAGGCTGCTCTGCCAAATGTTCAAAAATCCACTCTTCAGGTGAAATGAAAATTAAACTGAAAGGATAAATCCTTCATCTATCAAGGACTTGATGAAACAACTTTTAAAATAATCGCTTCATCAAAATAATCAAAGTAAATCTAGGATACTCTTTGAAAATCATTTAAATGAGCTAATAAAGTGAAGAGAATTCAACTTCAATCTCTATAAGGTGATTTTAAATCCCTATTTATAAAATCTTTTGAGATTTTTTCCAAGTATCATACTCATGAAATGGTTATGGTGAACCAACTATGAAGAAATTAAGAAAATATTTCGAACATGCGGGTATGTGAGAAAATTTTGCGATCCCTTGAACCAAAATTTGATTACATAGTCATTACCCAGGAAGAAACAAAGGACCTGGAGATGATCTCTATCAAAGAACTCATGGGATCTCTAAAATCCCATGAACTAAAGGTGAACTATCAGAGTGAAACGAATGGAGTGGAGCATGACCTTGAATCAAAGTTGTATCTCAACAACTCTGAAAAATAGCAAGGGGGGCATCTTGAAGAACTTGAGGAAGAGGATTCTATAGATAGGAATTTGATCCAAGAAGAGGAGGATGTGGTGGAAGAATCCCAAATCGAGGAGGTTGTGTATATCAAAACTTTACTCCATGAGAATGATGACAAGGAAGAATGGGAGGATTCAATAATCACCAACCAAACAAAAGAAACATTCAATGTTATAATTGTCAAAAATATGAACATTATAAAAATGAATTTTGGTATAAGCAATCTATGGAGAATGACACTAAGAAGGCACATCTCATCGAAGTAGGAGACAATTTTGGTGATTTCTATGTGTTGATGGTACAACATTAACAAAAAACATAGGTATGTGGTATCTTGACTCTAGAGCTAGCAATCACATGATAGTGCACAAACACTTGTTTACAAACCTGGATGAGAGGGTTTAAGGAGAGATTTAATTTGGTGATCTCTCAATGATATTTTTATATGGAAGTGGAGATATTTTGATCAAGCAAAAATACGGAAATCATGCTTTCATCTCTAACATCTACTATGTACCTGACATGAAGACCAACATCTTGATTGATGGGAATTTGGTGGAAAAATACTTTCACATAAGCCTATAAAATAAAAAAAATGGTGATTTTTGATGAAAAGGGAAGGCTGGTCACAAAATTATTGATGGTGAAGAACCTCATGTTTATGCTTATGATCCAACTCAATATACCATAGTGTTTGGAAACGTTACGTGATGATAAAGACTGGATATGGAATCTCAGTTTCAGGCATTTAAACTTTTAAATTTTAAGATTATTATGAAAAAATAAGATGGTGAATAGGCTTCCTATAATTTGACACGTGAATCAAATATGTGAAAGTTATGTTCTTATCAAACAACATAGAAATAGATTTGCAACGAAGGACAACTAGAAAGCTACAGTGACACTGGAGCTAGTTCACACCGATGTTTGTGGTCCATTGAATCCAAAATAAAATGGAAAAATTAGGTACTTGTTGACATTTATTGATGATTATAGGAGGAAAACATGGATATATTTTCTCAAGATGAATTCGAAAGTGTTTTTCATCTTCAAAGAATTCAACTCACTGGTGTGAAATAAAAGAAACAATCACATAAAAACTTTTCAATCTGATCAAGGTGGGAAGTACACCTCTTATGTGTTTCAAGAGTACCTCAAGTAGCATGGAATTCAGCACATTCTAACACCATCTTACACACCCCAACTCAATGGAATAACCAAAAAAATGCACCATTCTTAACATGGAGAGAAGCATGTTGAAAGACAAAGGAGTTCCCATGACTTTTTAGGATGAAGCGGTTTTTTTTAAGTGTATCTACTCAATAGATTCCCACCAAAAAATCTCAAAGAAAATATACCACATGAATCTTGGAGTACTCACAATACAAGTGTAATCCATCTTAGATTTTTTGGATCCATTGCCTATATTAGGATCTCAGAGGAAAAATGAACAAAGCTCAAGGACAAAGGAGTGAAGTGTGTCCTTATGGGATATGGAGATCAAGCAATGGGATATCACTTGTATAATCCAATCACCAACAAGATTATATTCAGTAGAGATGTTATCTTTGAAGAAAAGGAGACATGGAAATGGAATCAAGATGGTGATTCAAGAGAATTGCGACTCACTCTAGAAGATGAAGAAATCACTGAATAAGTACCAATGGTGGAATGAGGAATTGAAGAACCATTGACATCATCACCATATACTCCTACATATAAATATAATTAATGAGAACTTTATCATATACATCCCAAAAACGTTCAAAGACTTACAGATATATATGAGAAAACAGAACCAATGGAGGAGTATGTAAATTTATATTATCTTTCAGTGACTTCTGATCCGGTTAGCTTTGAGGAAGATAAACCTGATAAAATGTGGAAGAAAGTGATAGAAGAGAAAATCTATTCCATAGAATTCACAAAACGCTACAAGAAAAAGGAAGGATTTGAATATGGTGAAGTCATTTCACCTATTGGTTAACCACCTGGATATGATGAAAATTCATGGTTCATAAGAAAAATAAGTTTAAGGGGGGATGTTGGATAATAAACTTGGTTTTTCCTTGGATGTAACCTACCTACACTAAAACAATGGAGGCTTAGATTTTTCAAACAAAGGATGAATGATATGTTTGGTGTAGGTGGATAGGGTGGCACCTACTACAACAAATGTGTGGACTTTTATTTTCATATATTTTTTATCATTAGTTTTGTTGTGTAATTGTATCCCTATAAATAGGGAGTTTTGTGTGTGTTGTATTTAATTTTCTAGTTCAAGAAATAAATATCATTTTGTTGTTGTTATGTTTTTGTTCCTGTGATCACCTCTAGTGATCTTCATTTTCTTTTGCTTTCACTGCTGAAAACCACCTTCAGAAATGCCTCTACCAAATCTTTACAAATTCCCTATACAACCACAAATATGATATGAATTAGGAATATCCTAGAATAAATACTTATTATGTATTTATTTCCTGAATTAATTATGCAAAAAATAATTTATTCCTAGAGGAAATCAGAGCGAAGAATCACAGTGACTTTTTGATACCACATCACACCCGACCAAAATTGGTTTTCTTTCCTTTACCTTTATTGAAACTATCTCCACCACTCCTGGAAATAAGGTAAACATTGACCATGTGACACTCCAACCTCATTTATTTATTTTATTTTATTTATTTATTTGTCTTTAATTTTTTTTATTTTTTTTTTTAGCTCAACCATTTGAATTTTTTAGAATTTTAAATTTTTCTAGGTGTCGTAGAGTTAGCTAACATAGTTTGGAAACCCGTGTGGAGACCATGCATTTGATTATGTAATGAAAAAATGTCATTTTTAATGATCAGTGTATAGTTATAAATCCATGAAAGGTTCCATGGAAAACCATGTAAGATTTTTAGGCTATCCAGTGTAGGCCACATGGGTACTTCATGATTTGAAAAAACTTGTGATTAAACCGTGCATGTTTCCCAGTTTTTTTATAAAATTTTCAAAAACAACCTTAATGAGATGAAAATAAAAATAAAAAAAAATCTTATCCTCTCACCTTACCCCCACTTTTATCCCTCTCTATGGACAAGACCCAAGATCCCCCTAGGAGAACCCTCATGTGTGGTCCCCCCCCTCCCCCTCACATCATGTGGCACCCATGACCAAGAAGGCCCTCACGTATAGCCTCCTCATCCTCTCTATCCCTCTATCATGGAATGACTAGGTAGCCCAAGGAGAGCCTAATTTTTAGCCTCCCTCCTCACTCACAACCCTTGTTTATCCCGATTCTAGGAGTAATTTTCCTAGAAAAGGATTTCTCAACCTTTGTTTCTCTCTTTTCTCTCAGTTTTCCCCTCTCCCTTATTGTGATTTACCCTAGGAAAAATCTTAGGTGAGGGTTTCAGCTTTAATATTTTCCAATTCTTTTTTCTAGGTCAAGTGGAGTTTCCTTTTGGTCTTATTCCTTCATGATTGAGGATTTCATCTCATCTGCATGTCATTGAGGTAGGTGTTTCCATGTTTCAACTCCTTTCTTCACGTTCCATGTTTCACTTGGGTTTCCTAAATACTATTTTATATAATTTAATTTTTAAGTCTATTTAATTAAATGTTTATGAATATTTATTAAATAATTTGGGTGTTTAAAATAATTTTTTTCCTTTAATAAATTTTCAAAGGAAATTTTATGGGGTTTAAATGAGATTTTATACTATACTGGAATTCTAATCATTTTTTGAAAACTATTTTATATTTTTTATTAGTTTCACATATTTATGATATTTTGGTGATTTTTTATTAATATTTGATCTTTCTTCTTATTACAGTTTGATGGTTTTATTTGGGAACTCCTATGTTTTTGGAAAATAATTTAAATAGTGTCCCTTTATTTGTTACTCGAGTATTATTTATGAATGTTTATATATATGTAGGTGATGATTACATATCTATATATCCATGTATGTGTACATATATATGTTTACTTTCATGTATATGAAAATTTCATATAATTTATCTTTGAAACTTGATGTTTTTAATTTTTTTATTGGTTTTAAAATGGGGATTTCCATAAGGGTTTTCAAATGAGTTTAAATGCTACTTGGTTTTCAAATGGATTTTCAAGGGGAATTTTAAAAAGTAATTTATGTGCTATATTGCTTTGTGTTTGGGATTTATTCTCATTATATATTTTATTTTTGGATTATTTATGTTTAGAACATGGGAGGCCTTAGATAGGTGAGTAACAGGATGGGTGTTTCTCTAGTTAGGCATGAGGTTCTAGCTAGAGTCTGGTTCTGTTGTCCTCGAGAGGCCCGAGTTATATTGTTCTCAAGTCACTTAGTTATCTAGTGTTCTGTAAGTTAGTCAGTTGCCTTTGGGACCTATATGTTATATCTCTTCCACAATTTTATATATTATGATCATGATTATGCATTTGTTTTTATATCCACACTCACATTTATTTTCTCTATTATTTTATTTGTTGGTTTACTGCCTTGTTGGTTTCACTTGGTTATTTTTGTATTGGAATTGTTTGGGTAAAAAAGTTTTCCTTTCTTTCATGGAATTATTTCCTAAAAGAATGATTTGGTAAAAATGATATTTTGGGAAAAGTATGATTTAAAAATGGTTTTTCAAAGTCTTACTTTAAATGAAATTCTAAAAGGGACTTTTAAATATTTCTTTAAAAACTTATTTGGGTTTCAAAATAGGATTTAGTAAATATATTGAGTTTTTTTCTTGAATTATTGCATTTAAAACTTGTATTTCTGGAATTTTTTGTTAAGGTAAATGTATGTATTTTTGGGTGCTTACCTACTAGGCTTATAACTCACACCTACATACACCACTCGATGTCTATAGACCGAGTGGCATTTTTGTAAATTTGGATCTGGTTCTTGGTTTCCCAAGAAGCGATCGTATCTTTTGGATGGAGAGTGACCTCTGGTCACATGGGTTAGCTAGTTCAGGTATGTCAGTGTTCTGTTTTCAATGCTTATCTTACATCAGCTATGTAGTAATTTTACATATTTTTATAGTTATAGGTGTAGTGATATTATGGTGGCTAAGGATAGGCAATGTTGGAGGATTTTCTGCAGGGGATGGAATTTGGTGTGTAAACTAAGAGTTTATTTTGCACCTATTTTATTATGTTATTGTTTTTCTTTATTTACTAGTTGTTTTATATCTTCTTATGTGTTTTTTAAGTGGAAATCTGATGTGAGGACGAGTTATAATAGAAATATGGTGTTGTTAAATATAATTTATCTAGGTTAAAATGTCCCCAATGATTACTCATGATACTTATGATGTTTTCCATCAACCCAAGGGGATCAGGTTAGTGGCGGCATGACTCGGGTGCCAATCTAAATGGTGTCCTAGGCCAATCATTACATACCACCTTTGGTGATACAACCAATAAAGCCTCAATTAAAATAGATTGCTTCACCACATCTTCATAATTTTCAAGTATAAATGATGAAACTAACAATAGAAGGTCTGACTGAAGACCTCTCCCAAAATATCAAGTCTTAAAGGATTAATCCATGGCTAGATCAGGAATGTATGGCATCATCTCAGCAAAATAGCATGTATACTCTAACACTGATTTATCACCTTGATAAAGGAAATAAAGCTTCATAGCCTTTGGTATCCTCACAGCTTTAGAGTGGTACTACTAGATTAATAATGACTTAAAGCCTTCCCATGATTGGGCCTTGTGTGGTTTAGTCCAAATAATAGACTCCCACCACTTCCAACTCGTACCTTCTAGCATAAATGTTGCAACCTTGAGCTTAAGGGACTTGAGAAACTCAATCTAACAAAGATCTCCTCAACACTCCAAAACCATTCCTCTACTTTCTAGGAGTCCTATTTTCAGAATAATAAAGGATGACTCAAATCCTGAAATTTTTTGAATGAAATATAAATGTTGAACCAAAGGAATAAATTTTATAGGCTCTGTGTTTATAGCATAAGAATTAATAAACTAAGGTGATACTTGATCAATAAAAGGGCATACTAATGGGGAATCTTCCATAGATACCTTTAAAGGTTCCAAGATACTCAGTGAGGGAAAACTCTAAAATAACAAAAATCATCCATAAAATCAAAATAAACTTCAATATTAAAAACTTATCAAAATCAAACATACAAATTGGTCAATATCTAAATATTAAGAAAACTATTTACTTCACAAAATACTAAATTAAAATCATAAAATTTCTAAAATATATGGAATTTTTCAAATATTTTTAAAAAAACCTATCAACCATCCATCAAAAACATTTTTTTAATAAAAAAATACTAGTGTTGTTCAAACTCTTTATCAAACTCCACATAATCAACTTTAAAAAAAACATTTCTAATTTACCCCCTTTCCAAAATATCTGAAAAATATCTTATAAAACTTCACATTAACATTATTAAAACATTTTACTCAATCCTCATTTTTCTCACATAAAATTATTTATAAACATATATTCCATTTTATATTTACAAAAACATAGAACATTTTCAATTTATCATAAATTCTAACTTTTTAAGAAGCAGTGTTAAGGTTATATTCCTGAAAATCAAAATTAAATCGATCCAAAATTCCATATATGGTCGATAATAAACACCACAATTCATTCCAAACCAATATTATACGGAAGAAAAGGCAACTCAAACCATGAATAATCAAAATAAAAAAAATTAGGAGAAAAATAACTGCAAACAGTTTAGCTTCAAGGTCTAGAGAACTATTCTCTAACCATGTGAAGTCTCACTCAAAGCCCCCTAGGCCTACTTGTACGGTCTGATCATGATTTTCTAGACCATGCATAGTAACTGTGATTCCCTTGATTTCTTCCCGATTCCACTCTAACCATGAAGTTTTCTCAAAAGTAACTCATGATATCTCAATGGTAACCCAAAAATACTCAAACAAGGACTCAAAATCTCAAAAAAATCAAGAATCAATTATAAAATTCAATATATACTCACCTTGGACTACCCTAGTAACTCAAGTTTTATCACATGAAGGTGGTGATCAGGTGTCCAATTATAATTTCAACCTTGAGTTTTGATGATCCTATATCTTATCTATTAGACGCCTCAAATAAAAATTGGGCATTATGATACCATTTTATCACAAACAAACCTAGGACTCCCTTGAATCGGGCACTTGAGTCGGCATGTGACATGGTCTAAGTGGTGTTCTTAATACCCTGAGCTATCAATAAATTACAGGGAATCAAGATAATCAATTAGGAATAATTTATCTTGGTGAATAAATATAATATGGGGGTTTCCACCTAAAAATCTGACATGATTGTTCTATACATTAGAAAGATACACCACATAATAAGAAGTTTAAATAATAAAAACAAAACCATAAAAGGCATATGAAATATAAGAAATAAACAAGAGAAAATTGAACCTACAAATCATAACAATACATGCCAACAAAAACTAAAACAGAAACCAAGGAATATAGTGAAGTCCATAGTGAATGATACATCATCGTATATCAAAAGTAAATTGGAATATGCCAAAACCAAAACTACCATCTCTATGTGCAAGTAGGATACCTTCATTTACATCTCCATCAACTCGAACCATGGTTTTTAGACTAATAACTATGTCCAAGAAGAACCATTTAGAACTATAATATGATAGGTGTGGGCATAAATTCCAGTAGGTATTCCAAAAACTACATCCCATTCATAATCTTTAATCACAAAACCATTTCTTTCTAGTTTAAAAATGCATATAAAAATTATGTTTTTTTATTTTCCAATAAAAAAAATTAAGTTCAATTACTTTTAAAAGCACTTCCTTTTAAAAACTAGAAGGTTTCAATTTTATAAAAATACTTGAAAACACATTATAAGAGAGAGAGATAGAGAGAATGAAATTCCAATGACCATTTTGAAAATAGTATCACTGGGTGATAGAAAAATATAATATGAAATAATATAGTAATCATGGGAACTTAGGTGCTCATGGATGATCTAGGATAGAACTAATAGTAACTAATATAGAGATACCACTCCATATGCAAAGGAAACATACCCTAACACTTGGAATTGCCCAACCTATCCTAAGAAAAACATAGTTTAAAACTAAGTCCAATAGTCAAATCATTTTACTAAACTAGTTTAATATGTGCACCTAGACTTCCCACCTATTTATACAAGGTTCCCCATGACTTATAAATATATGTGAGTATGTTAAACTAATATACATCATATGGAATCAAAATTAAACAAACACTCCACTTTCCCACCTCTGAACTCCCTTCAATGAAACAACCCATTTTTATCAAAAAACATAAGCAATAATAAGTCCCATCTATAGGGGAAAACACACCATGATGATTCACTTTCTTTAATTCTTCACAAAGTACCAAGGGGAATGCATCAGAAAGGGGTTTTCATTTTTAATAGAAATCATTTGAAATTTCCAAGAGGTCATTAAGATCATCCTTACTTTGAAAAAAACCTTGAAATCCATTTAAAATCTAAGTCATCACCTTTATATCTTTGAAATTCATATAGAAATCTATTTGGTCATGTACTCAAACACTTGGTATGCTTGACATTTTAAAACAATTTTGAAACACCATTTATAAGCATAAAATCATGTTGAATTTATAATTAAATTTAGGAAAAACATTTATTTTTTCACTAAATATTATACATTATATATATAATCTATAATATGATGAAAAAATGCATATAAAATCAATAATCAATCGTAGTTCTAATTTTATAGGTTAATACATAAAGTAACATAAGTTAAACATATTGCATTCACAAACAGTGGTGGTAATCCACCTCAAATGAATCAAAAGGGGTGAATACAACCAAGAATAACCCTAAAACATCAAAAAACCCATGAGAAATTAGGTTTCTAGAAACCCTATGTTTCTATGACCTTACTAGGGTAAGATAAAGAGGAAAGGGAAGGGAAGAAGGAGGGAAAGAGATTGGGAGTATATTGCCTTAGAGATTCAACTTTAAACCATGAAGGATCCCCATGAAATCACCCAAGGAGGTGGGGGAAACCAAATGGGGTGTGATTAGGGTTAGGAAGCTTTAATGGAGGAGGAAAATTCCCTAAGTATTTAATTTGATAGTGATAAGAGAGCCAATTCATATTTTTAATGAATCTGTTAAGCTGTAATGTTTCTCAAACCATGCATCAACTGTGTGGATTTTGGAATTGATACTAGTGTCCTCGAAGCGGCGCCTCACCCATCTCTATAGGCTTCTAGGTTTTCTCCTCTGGCTCTCCCCTTCCTTCCCCCTTCAGGTCGGGACTTGCTCGTGGCGGCTGGGTTCGACCTGGTGTGTGTGTCTTGCTGGTGTGTCAGCGTTGCTTCAGTGGATCATCGATGGTCGGCTCAGCATCATTCAACGTCGACGTGCCTTCATCATCAGCTTCTTAGTGGTTCTTCAGAGGTCTTCTCGGGGTCACGGTGCAGTGTGTCACCACTTCCTGGCGGTGCGTTGGCAGTTTGTTCGGTGTGGCGGTTCGGTGTCACCGCTTCTTGGTGGTGCTATGTCGGTTAGCCCGGCACAAACTTCCTCCATCCAGTGTGTCTAGGTTCTGGAGTGGGCCTGGTTTCATCCAATGTGACTAGGTGCTACTCCCAGAGTGTATTTGGTGCGGCTCAGGGTAGATCTGAAGGCTTCGAAGGGGGGAGGTTTTTTCTCAGACTCTTTTTTTTGGAATATTGTTAATTCGGTATAGTTGTGTGTTTTTTCTACTAGCTGAATGGTTTTGGTTGTCCTGGTTCAAAAAATTTGGTCCTCTCTGCTCTCATTATCATCATGAGGCTTGTGACAGAACCTGGTGAGGGTGCTTCAACGGTTATGATCAGATCAGATCCATGCCCAGAGTGGCGTTTCTGTTTCAGGAAGACCCAAACTCCCTCAACGGTGATGTTCCCTTGGTGTGGGGTAAGGTCATCCAGTCTTAGGTGATGATGGATCGAACTCGTGTTCTTTGGATTTTATTCCGTACTTCTGTGGTTGTGGTGACGGGGGTGTTCTGAGGTGGGTGACTTGGTTTAGTTCATGATGGTCATTGTTGGCATCTCTATGGTTTGTGTTTCTCAGAATAGTGGAAGGTTTTATGATCCCTGTTGGTTTGGTGATACTCTCAGACTTGACCATGTGGATCAGGACTCATAGGAGGTTCCAGATCTAGTTTTCCATCATTGTAGAGCTTTATGGATTTTGATATTTGAGAGGGTATAGCGTCTGCCATCGGATCGGGTCTGTGCTTTAACACAGGACACTTGCTTGTCATTCAGCCTTGCACCGATGGAGAGCTTTTTCAGGATCGTTTTTTGTGGAGGGGTTACTCCATGTTGTTAGTTTGGTTTGTCTTTCTAGACATTCAGGTTGTGATTTGTTTTAATTCGATGATTTTTGTTTTTGTTTCCCCCCTTATTCCCTTAAAATGGGGCTCTAATTTCAATAAAATTAAAAATTTGAAGGCCTTCGGACCGTTGGATGGATGCGTCAACTGTTTGGATGGGTATGACTTGCTCAGGTACCCTACATGGGTAGTTCACACAGTTAGAATAATCATGTATCAATCATGCAATTTGAAACTATCAAAAACTATAGGTCTATCGCAAGTTTGTCGTGTGGTTAGTATTAACTGTGCGTCTAACCATGCAACTTGCACCACACACCCAAAGTCTCAAAATTTAAGGGAAATTCAACCTAGAAAAAAGAGAGAAACAAAAAATAATTGAAAATAAATAAAATAATAGAGTAAAGTGAGTCCAGGGTGTGATGCTTTTGTAGTTGTGGATCCTCGTGTTGTGGTAAAAATTACTCCATAACTTCTTCCTTACATAACTTACTATGACATGGCACTCTCTTCATGGAATAACTGTATTAAAAATACCAAAGCCATTTTTGACTATATTTTCTCCTATAACACCATCACAATATAGGTTTCCTCTTTACAACATGTATATAGACTGTCCTTCGTGATTCTCTTAAAAAACGGCTTGAATCATAATTATAGACAAAATTATGGTGTTTATAGCATTTTAATAATAGAACAACATCGCTGAATTTAATCTTTTCATCAGGACATTAATTCTAAAAACTCAATTCTTCTTCCTAAAGAATTTTCATATTTTTTAGAAAGTAATGAATCTTATGTATTCCAGGTGTCATTCATCTAAACTCAAGAATCACTCATCCAAACTCGCAATGACTCATCCAACTTCACATATCGGTCATCTAAAGTCATGGTTTACTAATCTGAAGTCTAATATGACTCTTCCTAAGTTAGTAAAGGCTCATATGGATAGCCAATTGACTCATCCAAATTTTTTTCTAACTCTTCTAAATTTGTTAGTTAGTCATTTTCTCAATATTCTACTCAAAAATAGAATTCTTATCTCCAACGAGCGCGTACCCGAGTGGTAAGGGCTCTTGCTTGGCATCCAAGAGACCCAGGTTCAAAACTGGGTGGAGGTGTATTTTCGGGGGGGTACTGTAGCAGTACTGTAGTAGGTACTATTCGGTACTGTAGTAGCCGGAACTATTCACCCGATTTGGGCTTTCGGGCCACCGGTTTGGGCCTACGGGTCTCAAGGGCCTTCGGGCCATCAAAGGCCTTCGGGCCACAGGGCCTTCAGGAAATTGAAGACCATGAAGTGCCCAGTTCACACAGAGCAGGACCCAGAAGAGGATCAGAGTACAAGTAGCAGTCACCAGAAGTAGAGCTAACCGGATTGGAAGAATGAGAGGGTATGGCAACTGCCATCAGGACCATGCACCGTGCAACTTTGTAAGGGGAAATTCTAGTCGATCAGTAATGCAGGTGGGAAGATAAAGGAGATCAATAATGCAGAAGATGGGGAGGGGTAGTTCTAGTGGGATGGGCCTACGGGTCATGTTATGGGCATGGTATGCCTCTGGGCCTTCGGGTCATGTATTATGGGTCATGTCGAGCCTTGTGCCTTGGGCCTACGAGTCATGTATGGGTTCCCCTTCAACCCTTAAAAGGGGGATTATCTATAATAAAATAAAAAAGAAGGCCTTCAGGTCATTCGGAGTAAATAGAATTCTTATATTTCAATCAAATAATTCCAGAATATCTTCAACTCGCTTTATAGGTCTTCTAAACCACTCAAAAACTACTCATATTATTCTTAGAACTTATTAAAACCATCTTAGCATGTCTAAATCATTCATAAATAACAGTTTTTTTATAAGATTGAATGTAACTATAAAGTTGTGCATGAAACGAATAATAACAAATACCAATGATCAAACACTCATCAAACTTTCTTTTACCTCATGTAATCTCCTCATATGCCCAATTATTTAATCTCCCTTGAAACATGTTGAAGATAGTGTTTCATAAATCAACAACACTTGTATTTGACTTGAATACTAGTTCCACAATTATCACAAATAAACTAGTATTTATAAAAAATACAACACCATTATCTATAGAGTTCAATAACAACTTAGGCCATTTATTGAGACATGTTTTTCTTTTATTTTCTCTTCATTTATTTTCACATGCTCAATCTTTCTCTCCTACCTCACAAAAATTCATAAAAATATGGATTGTTTAACTATATCTCTAATTAAAATTATCATTTAATTTGAAAATAATAATAACAAATGTTTTTTGATATAAAGTTAAAATGTAGGATGATGAATGAAATAGATTGGAAAATATGAATTCAATATGATAATTTTGAACAAGTATCAAGATTGTGTTGGATTTAAAGATCAAAAAATAAAAAATATTTTAAATTTAATTTTTCTATTTCAGATTGATATTGTAGTAAAAACCATAAAATGACCCTAGTTTTCCAATGCGTCATTCATCAACAATTAAAATTAAAATTTATATCATTTCACAAAACAACATTAATACTAGTGAAATCTATAAATATGAATCAATAATTAATTATTTTTATATAATTTTAAAACTCACCAGTACACCAAAATAGTGAATAAGTATTTTTCATAAAAAACAGAACAATTTCAATGTATTTTTTAAAAAATGAAAAATATATTTTCATATGATGTGTATCCATGAATCGTTCATTTGTATATGTATATTATTTATAAAATTCATAATTTTTTTACCAAGATAGACCCAAATAATAATAAAAATAGATTTTATTTATTCAAGTATAATAGATCTTTTATAAGTACAGATATTTGTATAGATCTCTCTCATAGTTTTTTTATATAAAATAACTTTTTATCATGTTTAACTTTTATTTTTTATTTTTACAATCTAAATTCCATGTACAAAACAAGGGGTGTATTGTATCTGAGTTGAGAAAAGTGGGACAATGATCAAGATAAAGCTCATTTTGGGTCAAAAAGGTTGTGTAATATGGTCTAGAGTGGGGTGAAAATACCTTATAAAAATTTAAATCAATTAAGTAGTGGAAATAAAAATGATATAGAGCATGGAGAATTTTTATAGTGGTTTGGTATAATTGACCCAGTCTACTCTTTACACCCCAACTGATGGAGTATGACACCCACTATGAAAGAGAGAGATTTTTACAGTAGGATAAATCTAAACCCAAACTTTTACAATGGGATGAATCCAGACTCAAGACTTTTTGAGGAGTAGCCTCAACATAACTACACAGCCTTTTGTGGGAGCAGAAAGAACCCAGAATTTTTTATAAGGAGTTTCCCTAACCTAAGTGTTCTAATTTTTGGTCAAATTAGTAAAACCAAAGTAATACCTTTTATATATAGTATAACATATGTTAAGATATTTAATTTGAGACCTCAACCTAGAAAAAAATATAGAACAAAGATTACAATCGGATAGAAGCAGAAGGATTGTTCGTGATGAACCAGTTGATGCAGACCTTTTTGAATAATGTAGAGAGTGTACTTTAGGTGTTCCATAAAAGGTACATATCAACTCTCCAAGGTGTTATGAATTCGGAGAAGATTTGTTCCTCCCCTGATATTTTATCACAAATGATATAAATAGTGTTTATAAGATCACTTAATGGTCGTATGAGTGTAAATGATTGGTATCACTCCATATCAAAGGTGTGTATCATCATTATAATCATCTTGTTCCATGCATACTTTGAATCCCTTAAATATAAAACCATTTGGGATACACACCTGAATAAACCATTTGAACAATTCAAAATAATAAAAACAGAGTCAACCTAAAATCTCACAGTGATAAAACAATCTATATAAATATCACAGGAATTCAAAATAATTTAAATATATAATTTGAAAAAAATTAAATGTGTCAAAAAATTAAATAAAATGTTCAAACTAACTCCATAAAACTTGGTTAAATAATTCTAAGAATATCACAAGAAAATTGACTGTAAATAAAAACTTCAAAATACCTTTTGTATAAATGTATAAAATATAAAAACACATTTAACATGAATTTACTATGTTAAAAATACTTTAAAAACATTTAAAATTATTAAAAAAAATTATAAAAATTAATACAAATAATTTAATCCATAATAAATAATTTCAAATTATGCAAAACAAATGTTGTATATTTATACAACCATGAAGAATAGATTAAAATAATATTTAAAACATGTCTAAAACATTTTAAAACAATTTTCATAGAATAAACATGATTTATTGTTAATTTAGAAAGCAATAAAATATTAAAATAATTATTATAAAAATGCATCAAATAAAATAATATAAAAATGAAAAATAAAGCATAAAAAATATTTCTATAAAATAAATTAAATTACACTTAGGAAATGATAGCAGAAAAATAATCGAACCTAGTATAATATTACAGTAATTTCACGGTCAAATATTTCATACCCCATGGTCACGTAATTTATAATCGATGGTCGCAGATTTTATAACTGGCAGTGGTAGAACTTTTAAATGATGGAAGCAAAAAATTATAACTAATCGTAGAAGATGCTACCATGAAATAATTGTGCTGCTGTTGAATAGAGATGTTTACATTTAGTGATTACAGGCATCTACTACCATGTGATGGTCATGGGAGTCTTCTTTTTCTATGGTGGAAGTGTGGTGCATACTACCAATGAACAAAGGATATGCTATCGCTACCACGAACCTGAAGCAAGGGGTCTGCTAACGTTTGAGGGAGGAGATGCTACTGTGGAGCGGACAAGGTGCTTTTATGGTTGTGTTGTGCTAATTTTGAAGCTTGTAGAACAATGCATGGTTGGATGTGGATTGCTACCATCAATGATGTTGTGCTGCCATTTATAAAAGGAGATGATGTGCTACCACTAAAGTGTTATGATACCGTTGAAGTGCTACCATTGAAGTAGAGGTAGAGGACTGTTATTGAAGAACTAGAGGAGCATTATTACCATGGTTGTGCATGGTCGGTGGGTATGAGAATAGTCAAACCAAGTGCTTTCATGAAGATGAAGCACTATAAAAGCATATTAATAGTGTATATTCAAACCAAAAAAATACACACCACTATGTCAATATATATATAGTGATATATATAAAATATATATATATATATGTGTGTGATATAAAACATTAATCAAGCAATATGAAATTAAAACACTTAAATTGTACTACTTGTGAGTAACATTTAAATACATTAACACATGTGGTAAAAAAACATTGAAATACGTAAACATATTATATAAATAAAAACTATAAAACACGTGAAATATAAAAGATTATTTAAACATTCAAATATTGAGAAAAAAATATTAAAATAAGTGATAAAAAATTATTATATGATCACATTAAATAAAATAATATTCCAGAAAGCATATGATCATATATTCAAAATTTAACACATGTAATGCATATAAAATAAATTAAGTAAATGAAGCATATGAGGAAATATAATTAATGTAATCAAACAAAACATAAAAATCTCCCCCTTTTTGTTTGATTACAAAACTGAACAACTAAAACTAAAACATGTTTTCTCCCCCTTTTTGTAAGTAAACAAAAAATATAGCAATTAATTGTATTTAAATATATATTATCAGACTAACTAATTATCCCCCTTTTTCACTTTAAGTAGATATAAATATTAAAGAACAAAACAAAAAACTACCCCTAAAAACATGTCATGATAAAACTATTAAGAACATGCTAAAAAATAAGAAGATAAATCTCCCCCTTAAATGGATAATAAGGTTGAAATATTAAAAGAGCTCCCCCTAAATGTATGCTTTGCTTCAAAATATATCCACCTATTAAAACAGTTTGAGCATATAAAATAAAATTTAAATACTTCCTGTATTGAATAGTTCTTTCTCTAAGAAATGAAACATAATTTTAGAGAAACCACTACTTAATTAAACATTGAAGTACATGTGGTGAAGTCTTGTAAAAAACAAACAAAAACAATTTTTTATACCCATTCTATTTTGGGTCTAATTGGATTAGTAACATAATTTTTTAATACACAAGAATATTTAAAAAAAATTATTTTAAGATACATTAGAAGATATATTTTTATAGATAAAAACTCTAGTGATGCCGAAGGATTGAGGGAACCTGAGAGAACATTCATCAACATGATGTCCTTATAAGTGGCATTTGAAACATGTAACTGCTAAAACCTTACCCATAGAACTCTTAACAAAAGAAGTATTTTGCATTTTATGAATCTGATAATAATAGTAAAAAACAGTCTTATCTCTATTTTATTTCATCATAGTTATCATCTTATCATATCTATATTTTCCTTAAACAAAGGTAGATAGTGTTTCTTTCAAATTGACAACTTCCTTTTTCAGATTAACATTCTCGTTTTGAACAATCACAATATCATCATAGGATTTATCTTTTGTAGATGAAGTAGAATTTCTCAAAATGAGATTTTTCTTTTTGAGATTAGAAATATTATTCTCTATAATATTAATTTTATCCTTTTCTTTATCAAACTCAAAAATAGAATTTTCAAATTTTCATTTTTGAAAAAAAAAATTATTTACTTTAGTAACCTTTTTATAATCCTTAGTCAAATTTTCATAATTTTTTGCAAGTTTGTTTGTTTCCTCTTAAAATTCATTTCATAATTCACTTAATTCTTTAACTTTAGATTTATCATGATCAAAACTAGAAGAAGATTCAGAATTAGAATCATAATTAGATATATTACTAACCTTACTTGATGCAACCATCAAATAAAAACCAGTGGGATTTAACATATCATCAAGGGTATTTGTTACCTGAGGATATTTTCCCATCAGATCAAGGTTAATGTTCACACTTCTAGATTCTTCATTGGAGTCTAATTCTTCAGTGAAACTACAGCCATCATGATAAGCACGTTTCATTTCCATCTTGTACCTCTTATTTTCTTCCTTCTTGTTTGAACTTTAGACACTCGTTTTTGGTATGGTCAGGTTTCCTACATTCATAATAAATAATAGTAGATTTACCTTTAATACCTTTTCTTTTAAAATTATTCTTGTATCTCTTATGCTTTTATTCATCCTTTTTGGTGCCATGTTTTTTTATGTGTCCCTTAATGCATTTTGTAACTTTATTTAGATCGCCATCCTTCTCTGAGCTAGAAGAATCAGAGGAATCAATATAAGATTTAATGAAAAAAATATTTATATTTAAAATTAACTCCCTTTATTTTTTTAGATAAATCAAGCTTATTGTTATTCAATTCAAGATTATATTGTAATAAATATCCATTCAACTCATCTATATATTATTCTACAAAATCTTTGCTTTATTCAATAGTTACTTTCTTTAAATGCCACTTCTTTGGTAAGCCTTAAAGTATCCTTTCAATCAAAACTTCAATATTCATAATCTCACCAAGTGTAGCCATGTTGTTGAAAATCTTTATGAATTTATTGAACATCTCATTTACACTTTCATGATCATACATTATAAATTATTGAAATTCATTCTTGTGAATCCCAGGCTTAATTCTTTGTAATTTATCAATTCTTTGATGAGTGGATTTTAAAGACCTTAAGATGTCATAAGTAGTTTTACAATAAGATATATGACTATAAAAACTTATATTAAGATAATAATAAAGATAATTTATCACTTTGTAATTTGGTACATATTTTGTAGCGTCATTTCCAGTTAAAGTTTCAAGTTTAGCCTCAGGTATTTTATAAGGTTTATCCATGATAGTCCAATATTCAATGCCTATATTTTTCAAAAAATACCTTCATTTTATATTTCTAATATTCGTAATCACTTCCATTAAAATGAGGTGGTCTCACTAGATTTAAGAATTCAATCACTTGATTTGTCATCACTAAAAAATATCTTTGTTTGGGCTTTTTAAGTACTAGGATACAAGTTAGTTCAAAAACAAATAATAAAAAATGTCCTTTAAAGGTAAAAATTTGATACCAATTGATGGAATTAGTAAAAAGACAACAAATCTAAACTAGAAAATCCTAAAAGGGTCACCCTTTGATTCCAATTGTTGGGTCGGGAAGGTGATGGCAGATGGTCTAGAGGGGGTGGGGTGAATAAACCTTATAAAATTTTAAATAGATAAAGCAGTGGAAATAAAAACGATAGAGAGAATAGGGAATTTTTCTAATGTTTTGGTCTAATTGACCTACTCCACTCTTCACACCCCAACTGATGGAGTAACACCCACTATGAAAGAGAGAGATACTTTTACGATGGGAGAAATCTAGACCCAGACTTTTCCAGTGGCATGAATCCCAATCTGAAACTTTGTGAGGAGAGGCCCCAAACCTAACTACATGAACTTTTGTGGGAGTAGACAGAACCCAGGTTTTCTATAAGGAGAATCCCCAACCTAAGTGTTCTGCATTTTGGTCAGGTGATCATAACCATAGGATTGCTTTTTATAGGTAGTATGTTATATGTGAAAATATTTAAGTTAAAACCTCTACCCAAACATAAAATATATAACAAATATTAAAACTAGATAGAAGTAGAATGATTGTTGGTGATGAAATAGTTGATACAAGCCCTTTTTAATGATACAGACAGTGTACTTTGGGTGTTCTGGTAAAGGTACATATCAACTCTTCAAGGTGTTATGAAGTTGAATAAGATTTGTTTCTCCCTTTAGAGTTCATCAAAAATGATATAAAAAATGTATACATGGTCACTTGGTTTTCAACGCTTTGTATTACTCTATATCAAAGGTGTGTATCATTGTCATAATCATATTGTTCCATGCATCCTATGAGTCCCTAAAATAAAAAATCATTTGGGTTGTATGCTCTAATAAACTACTAGAACAATTCAAAATAATAAAAATAGAGCCAACCAAAAATCTCACTAAGATAAAATAATCTCCAGAGATATCAAAATAATAAAAATAGAGCCAACCAAAAATCTCACTAAGATAAAATAATCTCCAGAGATATCAAAATAATTCAAACTAATTTAAATATATCATTTGAAAATAATCAAATGTGTCAAACAAATTAAATAAAATGTTTAAACTAGTTTCATAAAACTCAGTCAAATAATTCTAATAATATCACAAGTAAATCAACTTTGAATAAAAACTTCAGAATACATTATATATAAATGAATAAAATATAAAAATGCATTTAACATGCATTTGATATGTTAAAAATACCTTAAAAACATTTAAAAGTATTGAAAAATAATTTAGAAACAATTAATAAAAAGAATTTAAGTAATAATAAATAATTTCAAATTATGCAGAACATGTGATGTATATTTCTATAACCATAAATAATAAATTAAAATAATATTTAAAACATGTCTAAAACATTTTAAAACAATTTTCATGGAATAATAAAGATTTAGAATTGAATTAGAAACTAATAAAGTGTTAAAACAATTATTATAAAAAGTGAAAAAAATAAAATAATATAAACATGAAAAACATAGCATAAAATTTTTTCTATAAAATAAATTAAATTAAACTTAGGACACAGTAACCACTGTCATAGATTGGTGTAAATTCAGTGCCTACTTTTATTAGTGCTTGACAGAAAGCGTCGATAAAAGGGGAATCTTTATCAGCACTAGCTAAAAGAACTGATAAAAGTGTACCATTTATCAATGCTTTTTTTAGCACTGATAAATGTTGATCTTTATCAGCTCTATTCTTAGCGCTGATAAAAAAAATTAATAAAAAATATTATTAATATATATATAATTATTATATTTATATTCAAAAATAATGTTTATTTATATACATTAATTAAAAAATGCATGTTTATAATTAATATAAATATAATATATTAATTTTTTAAAATAATTCAAATATATATATATATATAATTTTTAAAAAAAGTATTTATAAGATTATAAATAAATATTTATTTATTTATTTAAATAATTATAAAATTATAATAAATTTTTTTATATAATAATTTTTTTTATTATATTTAAAATTATATATATTTATATATTAATATATATATATATATATATATATATATTTATAAATATATTTATTTATAATTATAATTGTAGCGTGAAGGTGTTAGAAACAATTATTAAGGCGAAAAGTGAAGACATCAAATTCGAGGTTGGATGGAATGCACATGACCAGCCTGTTAACCCCAACAAGGACATGTTTAGTAGTTTCATTAAGATTATCACTCAAAAGCATGTATTAATTGATGTAGCTTCGTGGCACCATGTTATGCCCATGATTAAGGCACTAATTTAGGAAGATATTAGGGTAACATTATGATATCCTTTCTTTATTTTATTAAAAAATAAAATAATGAAACATTAACTTACTCTTTATTATCCCTTGCAGAGTGCCTTTATAGTAGATGACTCCCACAAGAAATTTGTATTAATACTTACTGGAAAGACACACTGAGGCTTTCACACAATTCTAACAAAGTTTCATCTCAAAGATGTTGAAGAGAAAATAAACCTGTACCCACCACATATATATGCACACCTGATAAGCTAAGAAGCATGGTATGTGTTTACTAGCCATCATGCGGAGATATCTTTCCAGGTTCATTGTGGCTCGTAATACATTGTTTGAAAATACGTGTATTAATCACTTTGATTGATAATTTTTAATTTATAAAACAATAACTGAGTGTTAAAAATAAGAAACGGGTAGAAAACCCAACATACCCTTATCGTAATGCAAGTACGGGGTACGCTTCACTTGAAAAAAATGGTATGTATTTTAAATCTATTATAATACTTTTATGTAACACGAAATAATAACATAATTATATTCCTCTATTTATATGCAGATTGATGAATTTAAATCCAAAGCCACTTCCATCTCACATCATGTGCTATGGAAGGTGGAATGTGTAAATAAAGATGTGATACTACTAGATGAAAACACACAAAAATTTTGGGAAGCATGTGTAATTATGACATAATTAAAAAAAATTGCTTTAAATCGCTATTACATAATAATGATTACTTATTTTCTTATATTTTCTATCTAACTTAGACATAGGAATTATCAATAGTTGCACTGGATGAACACCTACTATCAGTGGCCTTGAAGCAGCTAGAACAGTATGGTCACATCATAGGTGTGGGTTTTAGGGTGACACCACGAACATATATTGAGAAAATAAAAGAAGAGGGGGTAGATATAAAGAAATGGAAGTGATTCAAGTAAGATTACCTACCCTTGAAGAAAAAAATCATTGGAAGTATGAGTTAACTATAAAATGTAATGGGGGACAAAGAGAAGAAATAACTCAAGAACAACCACTGCATGAATATCATTTCCCACCCCCACCAGCTTTGAGGTGAGTCATCCCCCTCAAAGAGCTGTCATAGATGAGGTAATCAATATTCTCGTAATTGTTTTTGTTAAATGTAAATCAGGTAGACATTGATACCTTTCATGTACTGATATTCTATAGGGTGAAAATGATTGTAATTTATATTTATCAACACCCATCATCATATTGTGAGGGCTACCATGTTCAATATCTAAGAAGACACTCTACATAATAGACAACTTCCAACAGGTCATGTGAGAGTGGGGATTACCATAGCTCATGAGCTGAGCACCAAGCTACCTATTCCATTTAATGACACATATATTCATATGGTCAAGAAATCTATTGGAACATTCATATCATGGCCTTCAGATCTTGTAAAAAATATATCAACAAGTAGGTATTCATTTCCAATTTATTTTTCATGCTAAGACTTTAATAATTAATGAAAAAAGGTTTGAACTAATGAATTTTAGTATATAAGAACAAAGGGAAGGAGGTGAAATGAAAGATTGAATCAAAAGCATATAAAGGATCCACTAGTAGAAAATGGTCTTTAATATCATCATTTTAACATCGGTTCTTAGATATTGACATTAAAAGTCTTCCATGGGGACTTTCAACATTGATTATTCAGTAACTGACATTAAAAGTCATAATAGAAGACTTTTAACATCGATTTTTTCTAGAACTCATGGTAAAAGTAACTTTTGGAATTATTTTTTCAAACAACTAATACCAAAAATGTTAACCAAGTTATATCTCATTTCTAAATATTTAATTTGAATGGTATTTAATCTAAAACAGACTTACAGATCAAAAGTTATGGATGTCATAAGTTGAACATTAGATGACTTTTAACGTCAGTTTTTGTTTCATAAACTGAAATTAAAAGTAAATTTTTGCATCTATTTTTCAAATAACTAATGTAAAAAATGTTAACCAAGTTGTATCTAATTTCCCAAGATTCTATTTTATTATTCTTGGAACTAAAACCAATTATGAATCAAAAGTTATGAATGTCAGAAGCTGAAATTCTCTAAGAGAAGTCTTAGAGAAGTCCCACTTTTGATCTTTAAGTCCATTTGAGCTATACGAGTAGTAAAATCGAATCTTGGGAAATGAGATACAAATTAGTTAACATTTTTCACATCATTTATTTGAAAAACTGACATAAAAAAATTACTTTTAATGTTGTTTTCTAAAGAAGAAGAAAAAGATATTAAAAGTCTTCTAATGTTCAACTTTTGATATCCATAACTTTTGATTTGTAAGTCATTTTTAGCTCCAAGACCAGGAAAATTGAAGCTTGGAAAATTAGATGCAACTTGGTTAAAATTTTTGTCATTATTTATTAGAGAAACCAACAGTAAAATTTACTTTTAATGTCAGTTCCTGAAAAAAAACGACATTAAAAGTCTTCCATTATGACTTTTAACATTGGTTACTGAATAAATGAAGTTGAAATTCCTCTTGGAATACTTTTAACAATGGTATCTAAGAACCAATGTTGAAATTACTTATGGAAGACTTTTTAACTTTGGTTATATATTTAACTGATATTAAAAGTAAAATTTCAAATATGCAGGATAAGTTTTTTGATTTTTTTAACAACGCGGGTTTCATTTTTTACAAACCCACCTAAATTTTAATACAACTCCATTGAAAATATTTTCATTTAATAGATATAAATATGCATCCTCTTTCTTTCATCATTTTTGACCTCTTCGATTCAATCAAATTTTCAATGCCTCTTCAATCAATGATTTGGACACGGTATCTATTAAAATAATTTAATTTCTTCATTATTATTTCCCTTAATTATTAAACATCTTGATAATTTTCATTATAATGATGAATTATTATTATGATCTAGTTATGAATATAAAACATCCTGATGAGATTTACCAATCGAGGTGGAAATTTTATTATCAATCACTGGTTTCATTGTCACATGAGTTCTATCTTACAAAGAAGATAAATGATGATAAGAAAAATATTGATTTGACAAAAACTCATAAAAGAATTTAAATATATTTGAAGGATTAAGTTTGTTTTTTTCATTTGGTGTTTTTAATTTTCGTTCATTTTTCTCATGTTTTCTTTCAAATGAGTTATGTCTATCAAAACTTAGATAATTTTAACTTCTGATGGTCATAACTTTTGATCCATAACTTCATTTTAGCTCCATGACCAGTCAAATAGAAGATTAAAAAATAATATAAAACTTGATAAACATTTTTAATGTCATTTATTTAAAAAATTGATTCCAAAAATTACTTTTAATGTCATTTTATATAAAAAACTGACATTAAAAACATTATATAATCAGACAATCGATGTTGGTTTTTCCAAAAAACTGACATCAAAAGGTAAACATTTTAATTTTGGATGTCTATTTATAAAAATTGACATCAAAAGACCCATTTTTTTACATTGGAGTCTTAGATGTTGGTTAAAACCCGATGTTAAAATTAAAAAAACCGACGTTAAAAAACATTTTTATACTAATGATTAACCAACTGATCAAAAAGATATTCAGAAATCACCTTTACCTTGCCCATTCAATATCCGCATTTTCTAACATTGAAGGTTCATGTGGATACAAAGTTACAAAGTGGTAGTAATCACATAGTTGATTTTGAAGAACAAATATACAAAGAGGCTATTATAGACTTCATTGCTCTTGAGAATGTAGATGAAATCATCAAGTATTAATGGCTAAGAGTCACAATTATAAATGTATACATGAGGTGTGTTTTCATGATTTCTTTTTCCAATAGATGATTGATTGTGTTAATTATGACTAAATAAAATTCTTAATTTTTTCAGGTGTATATATGAATAACAATTGAAAGGATTACCCCATGAAGATAAATATAACTCATTAGTCCTAACATCACTTCTACAGACTAAATCAAAATGGAATTGTTCAAATTGATGTAATAGTGGAAAAACTAGCCAAATTGTTTGAAAGAAAAATTATGGATGACAAAATCTTCTTAATACAAATGATACAGGAGTAAAAATATATAATTTAATCACATAAAATATATTTTCATTTCTTTCATTACTTATTACTTTTTGTTTTTTTAGGCAACATTGAGTACTCATTACGGTAAATTTGGATACTCCAAAGATTTATTTTCTGGATTCATTGCATGGATGACCAACAAACTGACCACACGTGATGATGTTTGTCAATTCTTAATACACTGTATCCAATATTTTAGAACTAAAATTCAAGTTATATATTTTATATTATGTTTTAATGATAATTTTGTTATTATAGGGTGGTGTTTAAATATAATGAAAATAATGGTATGAGGATAGTCGATTCACATAAGGAGCTTGTAGACTTCTACAAGTGGATAAGTATTAGGGTATATATAATAATATTTCACTATCAAAACACATATCAAAATAATTTACTTATTTTTCTCAATGTTTCTGTAGTGTCCAAAACAACCAAATGGAAAAGATTTTGGTTATTATGTTTTCAAATTTATTATAGATATCATATACCATCAACAAACTAGCATACCTGAAGAGGTATTTTTGAAGATAATTACTATTTCATTTAAAATATTTATTAATCCTTTATATATTTATATTTTTCCAATACTGATATGACTTCAAAAAATCCTCATATTCACAAGATGAAATAGATTTATTTAGAAATTAATGGGCAACATACCTGATGTCAGAATGTACATATATATCATGAAAATGTGACTTCTTGATTCTTATTTAATTGATTTTCTCATCATTTTATCTAATTTTTTAAGTTAATTCCCTCATCATTTCTATCTGGTACTTATTTTGTTAATTTTTACAGAGATCATAAAGAAATGACTTCATCGACAAGGATGATTCACTTGTGTACTATGATCATGCACTTAATCTGATACACGGTGTACCCGATATGACTCAAATTGTATGGTTTTAGTTTAAAATTGACTTTTTATTAATGTATTATTTTATATTCATGTATAATTTATTTATTTATAGTATTACTAACATAAAAATTGTTTTCTTATATAGGTATATTCTTTTTCTCAAGTTGGGATGGTATGTTCAAAGATGTTGGTGCTCATGTGATATTGGACTTCATGGATATAATTGAAATAATGACAATAAAGAAATCATCCAAGAATGTATAAAACCATCATGAGAAGGTGAATTCTTAATAATTATTTAATTATTTTTTTCATCATTTTATATATTATTTATAAGTTAATTTCCTTATCATTTTTACCTAATAATTATTTAGTTTTTTTTTTCATAGATCTTTTGGGAATTCATATTCTGCTTTCAACTATCTAGATTAAGATGCAAAAGAAAGAACATGTTCCTTTATTATGGAAGAGGAAACCCCATGCTGCTTGAAACATTAAGTGTTTTAAGGAGCATGGGGTTTCTTCTTCCATAAAAATGAAAAATTTTCTCTCTTTTCTGGATTTTTGTAGATAGTTGAAAGTAAAACACATATCACATACTCAATCAGCCACACCTCAATCTAATACACAATGTTCTCGGTATGAATCAGACTGTATGTTTTTAGTTTATAATTTACATTTTAGTAAAAAACACACAACACATACTCAAAACCTAGCAAACACATTAAGATTGTTTTGATACTTTAGGAAAATGATACATAAGCCATTTTTGATGTGTATGAATCAACCAAACCTCAAATTGACACACAGTGTGACTGATATGGCTCTGAGTGTGTCTTTTTATTTAAAATTGGCATTAATTTTATTAAAAAGAATAAGTGACATGCTGAAAATCAAGAAAATGCATTCATGTTGTTTTGATACTTTAGGAAAAGGATCTATAAGTCATTTTTTGATGTGTAGGAATTAAATTCACCTCAATCCGATGTATGGTGTGATCGGTATGACTCCAAGTGTGTCTTTTTATTTAAAATTGACATTAATTTTAGTAAAAAGAACATGTGGTTTACTAAAAAATAAGAAAAATCATTCAAATTGTTTTTTAAACTTTAAGAAAATGATCCATAAGAAATTTTTTATGTGTAAGAATCAACCACATGTCAATCTAACACATGTTGTGACCGGTATGACTCAAAGTGTGTCTTTTTATTTAAAATTTACATTAATTTTATTAAAAAGAACAAGTGGAATATTGAAAACTGAGAAAACACATTCTAATTATTTTAATACTTTAGTAAAATGATCCCTAAGTAATTTTTTATGTGTAGGAATCAACTACACATCAATATTACACACGGTGTGACCGATATGACTCCAAGTGTGTCTTCTTATTTAAAATTTACATTAATTTTAGTAAAAAGAACAAGTGAAATACTAACAACTAAGAAAACACATTCATATTGTTTTTATACTTTAGTAAAAATACCCATTAGTCATTTGTAACGTGTAGGAATCACCCACACCTCAATCTAATGCACAGTGTGACCGATATAACACCAAGTTTGTCTTTTTATTTAAAATTGACAATAATTTTAGGAAAAAGAAGAACTGACATACTAAAAACCAAGCAAACACATTCATATTGTTTTGATACTTTAGTAAATACTTTAAGAAAATGATCCATAAGTAATTTTTTATGTGTAGGAATAAAACACACCTCAATCCAATGCATGTTTTGACCAGTATGACTCAAAGTGTCCGTTATCAGTTTAAAATTGAAATTTTTAGTTCAAAACGTGTATCGCTCACTTAAAACCAAGGAAATGCACCCCAATTATTTTGATAATTTAGGAAAATAATTCATAATTCATTTGTGACATGTAGGAAATAGTCTCACATCAAACCGAAACATGATGTTGTTAGATTGGTGTATCCCAGTCTGGTTTGGATGTTTGGGTTAAATTCTTGTGGCCCATATTGTGAACCAATCCTCAATTTCCATGGGTTTAGCTCTATAGTTAGATTGTTGGGGGTTGCAGGGGAAATCCACCCCTACTCTGGTGGCTGAAGGCCCCAGTCCAAATTTTGGGAACTGTAGCAATATTGACCACTGTAGCATAGCTGACTGACTAACGCTGACAAGTCACTGTAGTGACGCGGACTTCTAACCACCATTCATTATAGATCTTTAGACTTCCAACTGGAAGCCACTATAGCACTTTTGACTTGGATAGTTTCCTTTTATTATAGCGATGCAGACTTCCTGTGCTGTTAGTGGAATAGTGGATCTTCTTCCTCCTTTTTTAGCCCTTTTTGGGCTAGGGTTCCAATTGAGTAACTCTGTGAAATCTCCCTGTAATTTTTTTTCCTGATATATAGTGAAATTTTGCCTCTTCGTGGACGTAGGGATTATTCCCAAACTACATAAATCTTTGTGTTCTTGTTCTGTTTTTTTTTTCTTCTACTCTTCTCTAAACCGTTGTTTTGTCATTGTGACTCTTGGTGTTTCTGCATCAGATGTGACCAGTATGACTCAAAGTGTGTGTTTTCAGTTTGAAATTACATTTTAGTAAAAAAACAGAAGTGACATACTCAAAAATTATAAAACACATTCATATTGTTTTTATACTTTGGGAAAATAATCTATTAATCATTTTTGATGTGTAAGAATCATCCAGACCTTAATCAAATGCACGATGTGACCTATATGACTCTAAGTGTGTTTTTATTTAAAATTGACATTAATTCTAGTAAAAATAACAACTAACATATTGAAAACTGAGAAAATTCATTTGTATTGTTTTGATACTTTAAGAAAATGATTCATAAGTCATTTGTGATGTGTATATTGCACCTCAATCTGACGTGCTATGTGACTAGTATAACTCTAGGTGTGTATTTTTATTTAAAATTGACATTAATTTTAGTAAAAAGAACAAGTGACATACTAAGAACCAATAAAATGTATTTGGATTGTTTTTATACTTTAGTAAAATGATATAGAAGTAATGTGTGATGTGTAAGAATCAAACTCACCACAATCTGACACACGATGTGACTGATATGACTCCAGGTGTCTTTTTATTTAAAATTGACATTAATTTTAGTAAAAATAACAAGTGACATACTGAAAACCGAAAAAAAATCATTCAGTTTGTTTTGATACTTTAGAAAAACAATCCATATGTCATTTTTTATGTGTAGAAATTAATCAAACCTCGATCTGATGCACAGTGTGATTGGTATAACTCAAAGTGTAATTTTTTATTCAAAGAAATTAATTTTAGTAAAAAGAAAAAGTGATATACTGAAAACTAAGAAAAACACATTCAGAGTGTTTTGATACTTTAGGAAAATGATACATAAGTAATTTTTGATGTGTAGAAATTAACTTCACCTCAATCCAACACACAGTGTGACCGATATGACTCCAAGTGTGTCTTTTTATTTAAAATTGACATCAATTTTAGTAAAAAGAAAAAGTGACATACTGAAATCCAAGAAAACACATTCGTATTATTTTGATACTTTAGTACAAGGATCTATGAGTCATTTTTGATGTGTAGGAATCAACAATATCTCAATCTGATGCACGATATGACCGGTATGAATCAAAATGTTTGTTATTAGTTTAAAATTGACATTTTAGTTCAAAACATGTGTCACTCACTGAAAACCAAGAAAATGCACTTGAATTGTCTTGATAATTTAGGACAATGATTCATAAGTCATTTTTTATGTGTATAAAGTAATCTCATGTCAAACTGACACATGATGTGACTGGTATGACTCAAAGTGTGTGTTTCTAGTTTAAAATGACATTTTAATAAAAAAACACAAGTGACATATTCAAAACTGAGAAAACGTATTCTAATTGTTTTGATACTTTGGTACAATGATCCATAAGTAATTTTTGACATATAGGAATTATACTCGTATCAATATGACACATAGTGTGGCCAGTATAACTCCAATTATGTCTTTTTATTTAAAATTGACATTAATTTTAGTGAAAAGAACAAGTGACATACTAAAAACTGATCAAACAAATTCAAATTGTTTTGATAATTTAGGATAATAATCCATAATTCATTTTTGATGTGTAGAAATCAACCATGCCACAATATGACGCACGATGTGACTGGTATAACTCTAAGTGTATATTTTTATTTAAAATTGACATTTTATTAATATATTCTTTCATATTTATGTTTAATTTATTTCTTTATAGTATTACTAACATAATATTTATTTTCTTATATAGGTGGATTCTTTTGATCGGGTTGGGGTAGTTTTTTAGGCAACTGATACCATGCTCGGGCTTTTTTATAGGGGGTTGTGGGTGCTAAAGATGATGAAACATTAATGTTTTTAAATGTTTGTAGATAGTAATTGTAAATGTAATTATACAAAAAAATTATTTGAAATGTATATAGTAGTGTTTTTTTATTTGTGATGTAAAACTTATTTCAATTAAATAATATATTTTCATAGTGGTTTATTTGCATATGGGTTACAGGTGTATTTGTTTCAGTGTATTGTTATTCAAACATCACACTGTAGTAGGTTGGCCTTTATCAATGCTATTTCTAGTGCTCATAAAGGCCCTCCTTTATTAGTTATTTTTTTAGCACTGATAAAGGTTCCCCTTTATAAATTCTTTTTTAGTGGTGATAAAGGGACCCCCCAACGGTGATGAGAACAATAGTGCTTTTTAGCATTGTTAAAACCATTTTGTGTGTTGTTAAAGCGTCAATCTATAATAATGAACAAAAAAAGAATAGAACTGGTATATTGGTACCATGTGTTCATAGTCGAAGATTTTATACCCCATTATCACACAATGCATAACTAGTGTCCACAGATTCTATAACTGACTATAGTAGAACTTTTAATTGATGGTAGCAGATGCTTCCATGACATAGTCATGCTATCGTTCAACGATCACAAACTTCTGCTACCATGCGATGGTAGCGGGAGTCTGCTTTCGCTATAGTGGAGGTTTGATGCATGCTACAGGTGAACAGGGGATCTACTACCATAATTGTGAACCAGAAGTAGGGGATTTTCTATCGTTCGAGGGAGGAGTTGATGCCATGGAGTGGAACATGTGCTTATGTGGTTGTGTTTTTCTACCATTGAAGCTTGTGGAGCAGCGCACAGTTGGACACGAACTCCCACCATCAATGATGTTGTACTGCCAATGATAAAAGGCAATGATGTGTTATCACCAAAGTGTTATGATACTGTTGAAGTGCTACAATTTAATTGGAGGCATAGGACTAGAAATGTTGAATTAGAGGAGCATTACTACTGTGGTCGTGCACAATCTAAGCACTACGACAAAAAAAGCTTTTAACAGCATTTCCATTTATCAGCACTGGCAAAAAACACTAATAATGGTGTCCTTTATCAGTGCTAAAACAAGCACTGATAAAGGGTACCTATTATCAACACTTTATTTTTAGCACTAATAAAGGTCCCCAATAAAATGAAATAATTAAATAAAAAAATAAGAATGAGTTTATTAAAAATATATTAATTTTTTAATTAAATAATTATTGATAAAAATGAATAAATTTAATATACTATATATAAATTAAAAATATGAATAAATAATATATATTAAATATATAAATATATGTAAAATAAAATAATTAAACAAATAAAAATTAAAAAAAAAGTAAATTAAGAAAAATATTAAACATTTTATTAATTAAATAATTATTGATAATATTAATAAATAGTATATATTAAATATATATATATATATATATGAATTTGTATAAATATATGATTTATATAATACAAAACATTTATGCTTTAAATTAAATAATTCATACATTAGTGAAGAATGGTTTATAATTAAAAATTAATATGAATTAAAAATACTAACTAATTGCATTGAGTAATGGATATAATTGAATGTCGTTTGATTTTTCAATTTAACGTATATAAAAAATGCATTATATTGATTTCACATACATATACACAATTAATACATTTGTATATACAACACACACACAAATATTTACGTAATTGATGAAATCTTATATAGAAACACATACACCTAATATTTATGTAATCTATTCAAATTTTGGTATTCATTTTGAAATTTCATTATAACATGATAAATTTAATATATCGTGTCTTTAATCAGTAAATTTTATTTATTTATTTTAAATTTTATTATAGTTATGTATTAATTCATTTTTAATATTTTAATTTTTTTAATTTTTTAATTTTTTTTAGGTAATTTAATCACTTTCTATTATTTATTTATATATATATATATTTATTTACCATGTTTTAATATTTTCAATGTGCATTCAATATATATCTATATTTTTTTAATAATTTATATTTAATTAATAAAACTTGTCCATTTTTTCAACATTGTTCAAGTGTGCTCATTTTTAATTATTTAATTTTACTCATTTTTAACACGCATGTACATAAGATTAAATATTCATTAATAATGTTAAAAATATATCTGTAAATAAATATTTATAAATATATATATTTATAAATATATATTTACTATATTTATACATTTATATATTTATAATTATAAATAAATAATTATATATATTTAAATAATTATAAAATTATAATAAATTTATTTAGATAAGGAATATATTTACTATATTTATATTTATATATATTTATTATATATATAAATATAATTATATATAATTATATAAATATATAAATACAATTTTTTTAAAAAGTATTTATATAATTATAAATAAATAATTATATATTTAAATAATAATAAAATTATAATAGATATATTTAAATATTGAATATATTTACTATATTTATATTTTTATATATATATTATATATATATATATATAAATATATTTGTAAAAAAATTATTTATAATTATAATTATAAATCCTTTATCAGTGCTTAAATAATAAGCATTGATAAAAGGCATCTTTATCATGGCTTTTTTAGAAGCGTTGATAAAAGTGACCCAATCTATTTTAAGAACTCTAATCAATCGTGATATCCAAAGATTTCTATGGAAGCCGCCAACTGATGGCACTCCTCGATGAATCCAAGCTCAAATCAAGGCTCGAATGATTCAATGGTCGAACGAATCCAAGGCTCAAATGAATTCCTTGTTTGGCGATATCTCTAATTTTTATCGGATGATTCAAAGCTTCAATCCAATGTATGTTATTTTCTCCTCCTCCCCACTCATTGATTGCTTGTTTGGTGATATATATTTACATTTTTTGTTCATTATCTCTTCTATTCATTATCCATCACTGATTTCCCTTCTATAATGAATTTCTAATTGGGGTTTTCTTTGATTTTAGGTTTTTATTGACCCTTTAAGGGCTTTTCTTGTTACCTTATAGCGTATTAAGAATTCCACACACTGATTTCATCCTTGTATCATATTAAGTTAAATATGTTGAAATGCTTCCATGGAAATAATGCACACAAAGTGTTTTTTAAAATGTCACCCTTGGTTTTTATTTAATAAATTGAAATGGATTTCATGTAATGATTTCTTGAAGTTGATGTGCAGTGTGTTTGGGTTTTTTCTATTTTGAAGCTTCAGTGGTATTACATCGAGATTTTTATTTTATGTTAAGTGTCCTAAATTTTATCTCTTTGTTTTTTATTGATATCCTATATGAACATCCATATGAATATGTGCATTTTGAAATCTACATATAGTGTGTGTGTGTGTGTGTGTGTGTGAACACATTATTTCATGTATATATGTAAGTATGTAGTCGTATGAAATATAGATAGGATTCATTCAATAAAGCAGACGATAAATTGTTTTTTCTTGGTTTCAAAAATGCATTCCAAGAGAGACTATTAATGTGTGTGTTTTTAAAATTATGACTTTGAGACATGTTTGGGACTTTTTAAAATTACTTTGATTCTCACTTTGTTATTTTGAATAATATTGAAAGAATTAAGTTTTTCATTGAAAATTAGTAGTAGTATCAAGTGTTATGGCCTTTTTGGTACCATGAAATGGTTTTTATAAAAAGTTATCACCATCTATGGAAGCTATCTATATTAGTTTTGATAAGGTAAGGTTTTTTTTCTTTTAAATATAAAGATCATATTTATGGGTGTTGAAAGGATGTTTGAATATACATGTTTGGGTTATGTTGATTTTCGATTGATTTGTTTTCTAAAAAGGTGACCATACCTCCCATTACTATCATAATAGGGATCGTATGCATCTTAGTGAGAGATGATAGATAGTTACAATGTAGTCCCAATTATATTTTATGGATCCCCATTTATATCAAAGTCCATAAGGGATTCCAACAAGGTGGGCTAGTTGTGGGTCTCTAGTAGGTTGTAAACATAGGAACTCGTCATCATGATTATAGGTGGTTCCAACCTAAGTATGTCAAGAGTCACCTCATGGGATGTTTTGGAATTTCCAAAGATTACATATGCTTCATATACTATTGTTTACATGTATATTGTTTTTGACTTAATCCACATTTAATATTAATCCATTATAATGTGACCAGTTTTTTATAATTTTTATTTGGTTGTATTTATTTATTTATTTTTCTGACTAATGTGTCGTTTTATTATTATATATTATTCTTAATGATTATGGTTATAAAGAGGCATATTAAAGAACCCTAGAATATTTACAGAGTCTATAAGTATCTTCATTCAATAAAATATTAGTTATTAAGGTGAAAATATTTATTAAGAGAAGTTATGAAGATTAATGATATTTGATATACCATTAATATTAAATGTAATAATTCCTTAGGTTGTTGCATCACTTGTTCCAAAAAATAGAATTGAGGTTATAAAATTCTATATATGTTGGAATAATTATTTGAAAATATTTTTAGGTATTCATCATTTTAGGTCTACGTGTATTGGTTCCACCACTAGGAATCTCTTATTATCATTCAGATGTTGACAGCATCGGTCACCCAAAGTCTCGTCACAGCGGACACCTTATGAGTGAAGGGATTTCCAGAAGAGGTTTCGCTACAATTTCCTTGATAGAGTGGGAGTAATTGCACCTTTACATTTAACATAATAGTGAATATGTTTGTCCATAAATTGAAGCTCGTAAAGAAATTCTTAGAGATTGGAATCCATCAAGGGATGAAGGATAGATATAAAATACACATAATCAATAGTTTATAGGATGGTTCTAAGATCAAATTTATGAGGAGTTATCTAAAAATACGAATTCAATTCTCAAACGACTTTGATGGCTAGCCAGGGGACCGAATACAAATGTTATATCTTACACTGGTTTTTAATCAATGATAATACATTTTATACAAAAGAACATAATGACTCCATTATGATGAAAAAATAGTGGGGTTACGCTTATGTTAGAAGAAATGCACATATCTAGTTCTAAGTATAGAAATCTAATTTATAAAAATATGTCATATTTTGACCTTATCAAATAGATATACGAGTTGGATTATACAACATTTCAAGTGCCTATTTTCCATTACAGATGGGTTGACAATAAGAGTGCGGTGAAAGTTGATGAAATGGGATTTATGAAGGTGAATTTTAGTATATAAGGGGAAAAGGACAATCCATTCATAATGGCATCACAAGTAGTGCAAGTATTTTATGTCTTATATCCAGCAAACAATAATTGGTCAATTATTCTACTAGCAACTAAAACAAATGTTGGGTCAGATGAAAATTCAATCGAGGATGACCCTTTCATTAGGAGATCATAATCAGTTCATGATGGTCTCAATGTATACAATGTTTTGTATATTATAGGGGACCAAAAAGAGGGGATTTGAATTCTAGGTAGAGGATCCAAATCCCTAAAACATTTAAAAAATAAAGAGAGTTCAATGAGAAGGTAAAAGTGTTTTTTAATATACTATGTTTTTCCTCATAATATTATTTGTTCTTTAATACATTAATATAATCTAAATTAAATGTTTGAATACTCATGTAGACAATTTCTTCTATGCATGATGATGTTACTAATCCTGTGGAAGAATAGACTATAGCGAAGGAAACCCTTTGGGAGGATGTAAAGGTAATGTTATGATATTCTTTATTTATTTTACCCAAAAATTATATAATGAAACATTGATTTAATTTTCATTATTCCTCACAAAGTTAGTTTGTTTTAGAATATTTTTCCCCATCTTTCATTCCTTTCTACAACAAAACTTCCACAGGCTTCTTCTCCCTCAAAACCTTTTCACCCCTACAATGATTACATTTATCACTTTCCTTCAAGTTCCCTCCATTGCCTTTTCAAGAAGAGAAATGATGTTACCTCTTCTCTATCATAGAGTTAATCTTGATGTTTAAATTGTAAAATCATTATCCATTAAATTAATATATTATTTCATATTTATGTTTAATTTATTTCTCTTTAGTGCTACTCACATAAGAATTTTTTTCTTATACAGGTGGATTCTTTTGTTCGAGTTGGGGTGGTTTGTTTGAAGCTGCTCATGCTTGTGAGAGATTAGACTTTGAGGTTGCAACTAAAATAATGAAAACAAGGAAAAGGGTCAATAATGTATATAACCATCATGGAAAGGAGAATTATTTCTAATTATTTAATTAATTTTTTCATCATTTTATCTACTATTTATAAGTTAATTTCCTTACCATTTTTATCTAATACTTATTTAGTTTTTTTCATAGATCTTTTGGTAAGTCATATTTTGCTTTCAACTATCTAAAAAAAGCCAAAAAAGAGATCGCATGTTCTTTTCTGTCAATGTTATCATGCTTTTCATTACCTTTCTTTGTCGAACTGCCAATACTGAATATTGAGTCGATGTTCTTAGCTGAAAAAAAAATTTCGGCTAAGAACATCGACTCAATATGCATTGTTGGTAGTTCCATAAAGAAAGGCAATGGAAAGTATTGTAACATTGGTAGTTTGTATTTTTTTAGGCTTCGGGACATGTAGGAATCAATTTCACCTCAATCTGACACACAGTGTGACCGGTATGACTCTAAGTGCTTATTTTTATTTAAAATTGACATTAATTTCAGTAAAAAAGACAACTAATATAGTCAAAATAGATAAAACACATTTGTATTATTTTGATACTTTAATAAAATTATCCATAAGTTATTTGTGATGTGTAGGAACAGAGTGTCACTCACTATAAACCAAAAAAAGTCATAAGTCATTTAGGATGTGTAGAAATTAGTCAAACCTCAATCTGATGCACGGTGTGACCATTATGACTCCAAGTGCGTCTTTTTATTTAAATTTGACATTAATTTTATTAAAAAAGACAACTGACACACTCAAAACGGATTAAATTTATTTGAATTGTTTTGATACATTAGTAAAATGATTCATAAGTCATTTTTGATGTGTAGGAATTAACTGCACCTCAATCTGATACATGATGTGTTCGGTATGACTCAAAGTGTCTGTTATCATTTTAAAATTGGCATTTTAGTTCAAAAAGTGTCACTCATTGAAAATCAAGAAAAAACGATCGAATTTTCGTGATAATTTAGTACAATGATTCATAAGTCATTTTTGATGTGTATAAATCATTCTCATATCAAACTGACACACGATGTGACCGATATGACTCAATGTGTGTGTTTCCAATTTAAAATGACATTTTAGTAAAAAAGACAAGTGATGTACTTAAAATCAAGAAAACGTGTTTGTATTATTTAGACACATTAAGAAAATTATCCATATGTCATTTGGGACATGTAAGAATCAACATCACCTCAATCTGATGCATGGTGTGACCAGTATGACTCTAACTATGTCTTTTAATTTAAAATTTGCATTAATTTTAGTAAAAAAATACAACTAACATACTCAAAATCAAGAAAACACATTAGGATTATTTTTATACATTATTACAACAATCCAGAATTTATTTGTAATGTGTAGGAATTATCCTCACCTTAATCTAATACATAATGTGTCTGGCATGACTCAAAGTGTTCATTATTAATTTAAAATTGAAATTTTAGTTCAAAAAGTTCCACTCACTACAAACCAAGAAAATTCTCTCTAATCATATTTATAATTTAGTAAAATGATTCATAAGTAATTTTTGATATATAGGAATCAATATCACATAAACTGACACACTATGTGACTGGTATAACTTAAAGTGCTTGTTTCCAGTTTAAAATGAAATTTTAGTAAAAAGGAAAAGTGACGTACTTGAAATCAATAAAATTCATTTTAATTTTCTTTATAATTTATTAAAATGATCCATAAGTCATTTGGGACATGTAGTAATCATAATCACCTCAATCTGTCACACAATGCGACCAGTATGATTTCAAGTATGTCTTTTTATTTAAAATTGACATTAATTTTACTAAAAAAGACAATTGACATACTAAAAACTAAGAAAACTCATTTGTATTATTTTTATACTTTATTAAAAGGATCCATAAGTAATTTTTTATGTGTAGAAATCAACTGCACCTCAATCTGATACACGATGTGTCCGGTATGAATCAAAGTGTTAGTTGTCAGTTTAAAATTGGCATTTTAGTTCAAAAAGTGTTAGTCACTAAAAACTAAGAAACACACTCAGATTATCTTGATGATTTAGTAAAATGACTCATACATAATTTTTGATTTATAGGAATTAGTCTGACATCAAACCGACACATGATGTGACCGATATGACTCAAATTGTGTGTTTCTAGTTTAAAATGACATTTTAGTAAAAAAAAATTGATGTACTAAAAACTAATAAAACACGTTAATATTGTTTTTATACTTTAGGAAAATTATCCACAAGTAATTTAGGATGAGTAGGAATTAGTCTCACCTCAATTCGATGCATGGTTTGATCAGTGTGACCTCAAGTGCGTCATTTTATTTAAAATTGACAATAATTTTAGTAAAAATACAGCAACCTGGCCCCAGAAAGCCCAGAGTCGGTGTCATGCTACCATTACATTAGCATAAGATACAAGTAAATCACATCCCAAAGGATTGAATAGTTTAGTGGTCTTGGTAAACTAGATACATACATGAGTATTGTATTACAAATGAATACACAAATTACAACATATTTTTTAGGATAATAACTTTATTCCATCAATCATATCCTTGAATATCTTTCTTAGTACACTTCAGGTAATCCTGGGGAAAGGAAAAAAAATAAGGGTGAGCTCAAATAAATAGTAAAGGTAAAGTACAGTGTAATTAATAATGAATCAATAAGCGTAATCAATATGGTAAGGTAATAATTGTACACACATTCCATGTGATCAATAAATCGAGTAGGAAGTGCATAGACATTATGTAAAGGTAAATAACTGAACAAACATACCATTTGAAATAATTGGATAATCCATAATTAATGTGTTAAGGTAAATAACTAAACACACATTCCATGTAATCAATAAATCGAGAATGAAAGTGCATCCATAGATAATATCATAGCAATAATCTCATGGATAATAATAATAAATGAATTCCAAATAAAGGAAATACTTTATTATTAGACATAATGTTTCCTAAGAACATGATACCTTTACTGTAAATATATATCCTCTAAACAGTTTAAAACATGCTAGGTGAAAACCCATTAGCTTAGGCTAGCCAATTGATTTTGTCTCATGAGACTACCGATGTATCGTGGGGCTTATATTAACTGGTCCCCAACCCATAGGGCATGCACTAAATGGTCCTAAACCCATATATTTCATATCCAAATCATTTCTCATAAATCTAATGATTAATTTAATTAATGAACAACATGCCTTATCAAATATCTGTATTAAATAAATGATACAGATTTATCAATAATCCCCCAGTTAATCAAAAAACTGTTAAAGTGAAAAATGTATGTGAAAATGGTATACGGTTTAGGAAATAATAATATCCATTACAAGAGAATATATATATTTAAGATAAATTTAATTTACAATAAATATGATTGTAAAGAAATGATTGCTTCAAGAGAAAGTTAACAATCACAAAAGAAAGTGATATTGCAAAGTTAACTTTTACCACATGGTAATTTTCAAGTCAAACCCCCTTAGATGATATAATTAAAAGTAAAACCATAAATACCATGAATATAAAATAATTCATGATATAATATATCAAAAGGAGCAGTAGATACACCACACAAAAGAAGTAAGTGGTAGATATGACATTTATCTCACATATGTAAAAAGCGAGATAAAAATCTCTTACCTTGAGCCTGATTTGGCATGTGTGTCTTTATATTCCTGAATAATAAACTTAAGTTAATTATTTACTTGATTCATAACCTTTTTCATGTTTATCATTACTTTTATTTCACTTATTACAATGTTGTAAATAAATACTTAAACAATCAAGTTTACATCGGGTGTTTTGACCTCGGTTTATGTGTCAAAAATGACTTTGGTAGGTCAATTATAGTCAGAGGGGTCATTATATAAACATCTCAAGAATAATAATAATAATAATATAATAATAATAATTTTAATATTTATACATCAATTATTCTTTTAAAACTAATCATTAAACATGGTTATGAAAAATGAACCAATGTTACAATCATGAAGACAGTAGGTCATACGTACGCATGAGTAACGTTCCCATTTTTCAATAATTATTATGGAAAGAAGGTAAGTAACATTTACCTTCCCATAATGATCTTTATATCATAAATACTATATTATTTAAACATATATACTTATATATATAGTTCTTATGATGTAAAAATAATCACATCACGTCAAAGAGGCGGTAGTCCACACGTCCATGAACGACGTTATCACTTTTTCAATGTCTGAAAGGGTAATAAAGAAAATGATATATTATATTTCTAGAAAGGTAATTATTTCATTAATATAATATAGATGTTATGTATGTCACATATTTTTAATTAAACTCACCTATTACTAGAAATTTCACCTATACCAACATGGCAACGCTCCTTTCCCAACGGTTTCAAAAAAACATTGGGTCTAAATATGGTTTTTCCAATGGTTTTTTAAAACCATTGGGATAGATTACCCCAAAATAGATAGCGGCTAGCCTCCTTACTCCAGAATCGACTAGCTCGCATTTTTTCCTGAACGAGAGCTCTCCTCTTCTTCCCATCCTATGAATGGTTCTTCTTAATCGGTGATCCATCCCTAATTCAGGTCTTTTTTTTCTTCCACTTCAAATCAATAAGTTTTAACTGATCTATATCTTCTTCCTCTATTTATTTTGGCTTTTTTCATTTGGCTTCCACTGCATTCTCCTCATGTTAAACTCAAACACTTGAACATTGTTCTCTTTTGTTTATTTTAGCCATTGTGTATTATGATCCCCTTATGTGATTGATTGTTTGAACTTGACATTAATAAAAGTTTATACACTTAAACATACCAGTTGTGTGTGAATCTGAAAATTTTGGGGAAATAATGACGCAAGAGATGATGAAATGTTTTGAAATCCCCCTTTAAATTGAAATTGTGGTAATTATGGTGGTTGAAATATATTTATATTCATTCTAGTGTGTGATCTATTTTTACATTGTGATTTTTTAGATCTTTTTGGGAAATTTTGGTGATGGTGATGACCATTTCTGATGTATATTGTGTTGAAGAAGCAAGGTTGTGGTTGGATTGGCATGGTATGTGTTGAGGGATGGTTAGTGGTGAATGGAGTATGGTTTTTGTAGTGTAATGGTTATGCTATGGTGATGGATTAGTGGTGGGATGTGTCATTGGTTATTAAAATATTGATGTGTTTTGGTGTGGTGGTGTTTTTATAGTTGCCCAGTGGTTATGGAATATGATTAGTAATAATAAAATGGTAATGACGTCAACTAAAATTAAATAAGTGTGGGATGGAATACAATATGTGGTAATTGATTAAAAAATTGAATGTTGTTAAATGAGAATAAACATGGTTGATGAAAAAATGGGTTTTTCAGTAAATATGGAATTAAATGGATATTAAACTAATCTTGGTTGATAAATTAGAAAATATAGAAATTGGTTGAATATGTAAATTAAAGAGATGAATTATGGGTTGTGAGTGGTTGTTTTGTGTAGTGAGTTGCATTTTGTGGTGGAAATAGTTGGTAGAAGATGTTGTGGAGTGATGCAATAATGATTGACAATGTATTTAATGATATATACATGATATATTATTATTTTAATAAAGATTTAATTTGTTTGGATCTATAATACTTGATAAATCCTGATAATATTATTTTTTATACATGTTATTACATTTTGGGTTTTATTTTGAAATGGTTGAGAGAAATATAGTGCTAATAGGGGATGTTTCATAGCTAGGATATAAGGACATCATCTACCAATATGATATTTATACAATGATTTTCCATCACATCCATTGTGTTTCACATAATCTCCCAATTTATTCCTTGTTATGATGACCCACTAAATAAACTAAATTGAAATGAATTGATCAGACCCTAACCAAACTAAATTGTACCAAACTGACCTAATTAGTCTTGAAAATAAATGAACTGAACCTATCAACCCTTTACACACTGAAACCCAACCGAACTAACAAATTCTATCTATATCATAACCAAACCAACTGAATTGAATTGAAATGACTTGATTTGACCCAAGTAGACTTGAGTAGACCCGAACAACACTAAAATGCATCAAACTAAACTAAAATGAAAAGAAGTGAACTAAATTGAACCTAACTAAAAGAAATTCTATATTAATGATAAAAATGAACTGATTTGAACAATGTTTAATAAAACCCTAATAGGCATGCACCGACCCAATCCAAATAAAATAACCAAACCCAACCAATATAATGGTATTATATTTATAAATGAATTTAATATCACGGTTTTATATTTATAGTATTTTGTTGTCTTTTATATTATGATTCTCATATAGAGTAGTGTGTCAGTTATGGTTTCATATTAAGTGAACAATTCTCATTTACTTAAATATATTTTTGATTAAACTTCTATCTTATTGAATTGATTTTACGAAATGACTTATAACAATTTTTTACAGAATGGATAGAAGTTGGATGTATAAAACCAATCTGATCTCAAGAAATTTTCAAAAAAATTTGGAGAGATTTTTAGATTTTACATTTGACAATGCTTCAGATAGTGGTCGCATACATTTCCCATGTTATAATTGTGTTAGAATACCTTGGTTGATCCATGAAGAAGTTAGCTATCATATAACCAAATATGGTTTTAAAACAAACTACTACGTGTGGTATCATAATGGGGAGAAAATGGAATCTCAAAATGTTGATGATCCAAATGAGATTACTGGATTAGAGGATTTTTTATATGAATGGTTTCCATTTATTTATCATCATGAGAAGGAAAGGATACTAACATAATAAGACTTCAAAATTAGCGCACATGATGCGTCTAATGAAAATGATGATGTTAACAAGGTGAAAAAATTGAATTATGCTTCCATGACTCCAGTATATCAGCAATGTGGTAAAATGAAAATGCTGGAATTTTTAATCTGATTATTTTATGGGAAAACCATGTATGAGATTTCTAATACTTTTATCAATTACATTCATATCTTCTTTAAGGACTTACTTCTAGATGATGTAGATATTCCCTCAAACCACTATATGACATGGAAGTTAATTGAGGAACTTGGATTTTCAAAAAACAAAATTCATGCTTGCCCGAAATATTGTAGCTTATTTTGGAAGGAAACTGCTGAACAAAATGATTTTATAAAATGTGGCACATCCCGATTGAAGCTAAAAGTTTATGGAACACCATCCTGTGTGCCACAGAAAGTAATGTGACACTTTCCATTGATCCCCAGACTCCATAATCTTTTCATGTCTAATGAAATATCAATAAAAATACAATGGAATGATACTGAGATAAATAAGAATAATGATGAGTTGGTTCACCCTACAGATGGATTCTCATGGAAGAGATTTGATGCTCGATATCCTGATTTCGTAGCTGATATGTATAATGTGAGGCTGAGTCTTTCATGTGATAGTTTTAATCTATTTGTACAGATGTTTACTTCTCACAACACATTGGCGATTTTCATATACATTTATAACCTTCCCCCATGATTGTTTATGAAAAAAACTTTCACTTTCATGAGTATACTCATATCTGGCCCTTATGATCCCAACAATGATATAAAAATATACATGCAACCTTTAATAAAAGATTTGAAACTTCTTTGGGGTGTGGGTGTGTGCACATATGATGCATGTTCAAAAGACATATTTCATATGTATGATGTGCTTATGTGGATGGTCGATGATTTTCCTACTTATGCAATGATGTGTGGATGGATCACGAAGGGAAAACTATCATGTCTTGTTTGTATGAAGAATACATGACTAGAAGACTGAAATATCATCATAGTTTTAGTTTTATGGGACATCAAGGATTCTTTCCAATGGACCATCCATATAGAAATAATCATCAAAGATTTAAAAATACCATGGAGATAAACAATCCACCTCAGCATATATCTGGAACTAATGTGCTTAATTAATTTCAAGATTTCAATTTTTCATTTGAGAAGGTTCAAATGAAATATAGAAAGCGAAAGAATGTTTCCACTGAAACCTATTACAATTGGAAGAAGAGGGGTATCTTCTTTGAGTTTCCTTATTAGTAAACTAATTTGTTATGTCATTTCTTAGATGTAATGTACATTGAAAAGAATATATGTGAAATGTTGCTTTTAATTCTTTTAAATTTCAAGGGAAATACAAAATATGATTTACGATCTCGGCGTGACTTGGTGGATTGGGGAATCAGACCAAAATTCCATCCTATGTGTATCAATGAAAATAGATGGAAAGTTACACGTGCTTCTTATGTGATGACACCTACAGAAAAAAAAATTAATTTCTATAAGTACTAGAGACTATTAAAGTTCCTAATGACTATTTAAGCAACATATCAAAATGGGTCGACAGAAGAGAGTTGAAGCTGAAATATTTGAAGACTCATGATTATCACGTCCTTTTACATGTTGATTCCAATAGCAATTCGTCATTTTTTTTCCAATAATGTAAGGGTGTCATTTATTCGGTTGTTTCATATGTTTATAGATCTTTGTGCTAAGAAGTTGTCCAAGTGTTTCTTGCAAAAAAATGTTGGCAGAGGCACCATTAATTTTGTGTGAGTTAGAGAAAATATTTCCTCCATCATTTTTCACATACACATTGCATCTGACTATCCATCTTCCAACCGAAATACATCTCGAAGGACCTATTGATTTTTTTTGGATGTATCCAATAGAAATAAATTTGTACACACTGAATTATTATGTCCGGAACAATAATCATCTCAAGGGTTCGATCATGAACGATTACTTGGTTCAATAATGTATGGATTTATGCTCAATATATTTGTTTGATATTACTATGAGAATAAATATACCAATGAGAAATGAAGAAGAACAATATGAAAAAATTGAACCTAGTTTTCCATCACTTCCACAAATAGGAGGAATTACTAGATCATATACATTGATGACATTAAGCCTTAAAGAGTGGGAGATGGCATATCACATGGTTTTGTTCAACTATGATTTGTTCGATGACTACATCAAGTAAGTAAATTGAACATTTATATCTTATCTAATCTCATATAATTTTACATATCTATTAAACTATTTCTATTTTTATTTATAGGGAACATAAATAAATGATAAATAAAAAATCATTGTTCTTTATCTTTGAGAAGGAGAGAGACTTTTCATAGCAAAGAGTTTTCTGCTTGGTTGAAATTGAAGGTAGAAATATTAATGTAATAAATTAATAAAATCAATATTTAATTAAGTTTAATATTCATTTATATTTTAGGTATTAAGTTTTCCTTATGAATTTGTCTTTGAGGAAATAAGATCTTTGGCTTTCAGTCCTAATATAGTGGTTCGTGACTATGAATCGATTGTGAATAATGGGTACAAATTTATTATCACTGAATGAGAAAAGAACATTATAACACAACATAATGGTGTTATGCTAACTTCCAGAACATACCATTATGCCAATGCATCAGATAGTATACCTCAATTTGAAAATTTATCTTAATATGGAGTCGTTGAAAAAATAATAATAATAGATTATTACTCTCATGGTCGAGTCACTATGATGAAATGTAAGTGATCTGATTTGATGATGAGGCAGGGAACATTTATTGATAATTTTGGATTTCGAGTTATTGACATGACTCGCACTCTTGCTACCGATGAACCGTATGTATTGGCATCAATGGTGAAACAAGTTTTTTATGTCAAAGATCATCTTAGACCTGAATTTGGTGTAATTATTGAAGTAATTCCAAGACATATTCTTTATGATGGTGATGATGGAATTGACACCATCCCTAATATCATTGGCCCTGATCTATTTATTACTTATGATGACTCCAATAGCTTAATTGTTAGAGTTGATTGTGAACCTAAATTTGTTGTGGGAAATATATAGAATCATCCATCCATGTTCTCAGTTCTTTTGGTTTAGATCGACTTGGGTTGTTGAGGTTAGTACTATTAAAATTGATTTACTATTGATTACAAATATTTTGTATCCGAATTGACCTTCATGTGCATTTTCAATATTTATTGGATTCAATTTTATTTTAGTTGCATTTTCTAATATCGAATTAAATTGTATTCAAACCTAAAAAACCAAACACAAATGAAATAATTAAATTAGAACAAAAAATAGTAATTGAATTGGACATGTTAAACTTATTGATATGAAAATCAAAACAACTACAAATAATGACTTAACCAAAAAAATGGAAAAATTACATAACCCAAAATATGAACCAAATGACCTAAGATAAATAAAAATGAACAAATGGCCTAATCAATTAACAAAATTGAACCAAATGACCAAAAATAAATAAAAATGGAAAAATGACCTAATCAATTAACAAAAATGAACCAATTGACGTAAGAGAAATAAAAATGTACAAATAACCTAACCAAAATTGAAATAGATCGAATTGAAAATATAAGAAAACTATATCATACTTATGATAAACATGTGAATTTGGACGTATTGTTTATTATATGGCATGTCTTATGTTTTGATATTCTTCCCACTAAATTTAAAATTGTTTTTGTCATATCATTATGTATTGTGTATTTGGTTTGACAAGTGATATTCCTTAATTAAGTCATGTCTCATCTTTTTTGTTGTTTGGGTTATACATTAGTTATCAATTTATAATTAATTCCATATTTGTTTTCAAATGTTGTAAATGAAACCTATTGAGTAGATGTGAAGAAAAAGGATAATGGATAATAATCGCTGAAGGAATGAGATGGGCATTCCTCCATTAGTGTTTGTTGTGAGTATTTTATTTCAAATATATATATATATATATCAATAACATATAATGTCATGTGATTAATTTTGTTTTAAAATTTTATGTAGGATCCACCACTTAGGCACCAATTATTCGACGAGCAGCCTAGTAGTCCTAGTACTCAAGCTGTCGGTACGAGGGGGTGGTATTAGAGTTAAGCACTCCATTTGGCGTACCTGATTAGACCTTATCCCTCCCACTGATGTACCATCTACCACATATTCTAATCTTGCAGTGTCGTTAGGGACACATGGGATATTTAGGTCTCTCATGTTTTCACCAACATTTACATCTGAGACTCATCACCCATCTTTTCTGTATCTGATGATGACACTTACTCCTCATCCATATCATGCATTTGGCAAGCCATTCATGCCATCTTCTTTTCCTTTTACTTCCTTCTCTCTGAGCTTCTACATTCCTTCTTCTTAGAATCCTACTCTGACACATTTTGAGCCGGTGGAGCATACATTAGGACCCACTCCATATGTATTAGGTGATGTTCCTTCAGTGTTTGCAGATCCAACGATGCGCATTGATCAGACTGTTGTAGGTATATCTATAGAACCCTAATAATTTTTTCCATATTTTATTTTCATTATAAGATGTATTGATATAATATATATTTTTATTCTATATCATCTAGATCTACTGAGAGGTAGTGTGGTTGTACACGCATGTGTGCGGTGTGGAACTGTCGCATGTAGTTGATAGTAGACTACAATGAAGACAACCAAATGATCGAAAAATGGAGTGGGAATATTGGATTTTTTTTGTGATGCTTTCCAAATACTCCAGCATCATTCTCATCAGTCCACTCTACAAAAGACACCTACCAACAGAAGTAAAGGATAATGCTTAGGCATAAATATGGGAAAATAATATGTTGGATTTAATATTGTATTATTATTTTATTTATATGAATTAATATTTTGGTGTCATCTTCATTTTAATTTTCCCGATGGTGAGGGTGTGAAGCTAACACAACTAATGGAATTAGGTGAGTTGTGGAGAGACTATAAGCATGAGTTTTATATTGGATAGCATGTTAGAGTTTTCACAAATTTAGAGGTCATACCTATCATGGATGATTGTCCAATAGAACATTATTGGAAAATGATTACTCATTGGATGAGTACCGCGATCAAGGTATTAATCAAATTTCAGGTTTTAAAATGAAAATATTTATGTTTTTAATTAATACTTTCTTTTGTATTATTGATTTTTTTAGGAATAATTAAGAAAAAAACATTAATTATAAGAAATACATCCATACTTTTGGGAAAACTATGATGTCAGACCATGAGAGGAAGCAGGTACAATAGTCATTTATATTTTTTTAGTACTTGAACTTTCTATTGTTTCCTCCATATTTCATTCAATTTATAAAGTTTTGGTAGAGCAATGGAGATTGGATATCAACCCAAACCACACTAAACTAAAATAAATAGAACTAAATTGAATAATCTTAAACTAAACTAAATTAAACAACATTAAAGAAAACCAATCATAACAAAACCAAATTAGATTGAACCAACATGAATTCATCTACCATATGTTTTTATTTTCATATTCATTTAAAATTAATATCCATTTAATTTTAGTTATGAAATTATTTATTATTATCCTATTTTAAATCATGGTTTCCTACATTCAATGTCATTGTAGAGAGAGATATTGAATATTGAAAGATGTGTGCCTCGAGCAAAACTGTTTTGCTTGAGAAGAAAGAAAAAAGATGGAAGTGTGGTTAATGAACCAACACAATAATAAATTGTAAGTTTTAATTTGTTGATTTCAGTTTTTAATATCTATTTTGTAACTTGATAGTCTATTTATATTTGTAACAGGCTGATTTGGAGGCCCTTGATGCCTAGGAACCTGGAAACTTTGGGCCAAATGGTTACTTACATTAAGTTTTGAGAGATGAGCATCAGGGCAGAGTATGTTGCCGACCTGGGAAGAATATAGTCCCAATGAGGTATTTTTCCACTTCAGGTACCATTTGTAGTACCATTAAGTTGGAAAAGGCTAATTCACAGGCAGCATAAGCTAGGGCTAAGTAATAAAAGGCTAAAAAAGGGTCACATAGGTGGAAGAACGGGTTGAAAGGGAAAATGTTGAATTTATGAAGCTGATGAAAGTTTTATGTCCATCACTTCCACCAGAGACCATTGAGGCTTGTGATGAATATATATCATCAATGAATTCATTATATAGTGCACCAGGAAGTAGTCTTAGTGGTGATTGAGACGATGTCATTCCTAGCAATGGTTATGGAGAGGATGATGATGAGGAAGAGGTCGAGGACAACAACGAGGACGAGGATGAGGGTGGGGTTGAGGTTGAGGCTGAGGATGGGGATGAGGATGAGGATAGGGATGAGGATGAGGATGATGCTGATGATGACAATGATGATAGTGATGATGATGAGGGACGAATTGATCTATGACATTTTTTACTGATATTTATGACATTTGATATTTAATGATTTCGTGTGACTGGATATATGTGTGATATTTTGTATATTTGTTATCATTTGTTAAATACATCAATTGATTTGTTCTGTTATAATTAATTTTAGTTTCTTCTTGTTGATGATGTTCTTTTATTTTCATTATATGGTGTTCTATTTTTATTTTTAGGTGAATTATGTTTTGATGCTTTGATTGTAGGTTCATTGCATTGCAGGTAGTTTTGTAGTTCAATTTTGTAGGTGTAGTTCTGTTTTGCAGGTAGTTATATTTTTCATTATAGGAAGTGCATTGTAGGTGTTGGTTAGTTCTATTTTTCATTGCAGGAGGTGCACTATACCAATGGTTTTATAACCATTTTCATACATCTATCCCAATTGTTCAAGATAAACCATTGGGATAAGCCTTTCCCAGCAGTTAAAAATCATTGGGATATACCTATACCAACAGTTACATCCAATGAGATAGGGTTATTCCAACGTTTTTAAACCATTGTAAAAATCTTAACCCAACACTTCATCTTGAACTATTAGTAACATGTAATTTTATGCACCCTATACCAACGGTTCTCTGAAAACCGTTATTATAGGGTTATCCCAGCAGCTCCAATACCAACAGTTCTAGGGTCTATCCCAATGGTTTGGAACCATTGGGATAAGACAAGTTTTCAGTAGTGATCCTTAATAAATTCCATGTAATGTATGAACGTATCACATTGCTTTGAGGAGGCGGTAGTTCACACTTCCATAAATGATATTAGCATATTTACATAAAATGGAAAGTATGAAGGTATGTGTTGTATAACAATTAAATAAGTATTAAGACAATATAAATATAATATATATCATATAAAAACAATTTTTCCATCATAATTCTCAACCATTTTAGGTGTTAAAGGAAAAAAAATGACATCATTTCGCGAGGTGGTAGTTCGTCGTATACAAACAGTAAGTTCATTACCCATTTGATGGAGTGTGTATAGGTGTAGATCAAAACCTTAACATAAAAATATCACAGTATATTTAATATATTTATGTTATTATATAATCATTTAATAATAATAAATTATAGGGTGGAGAAACAAATAAAACTAAAGTGATCGTTGAAGAACGTTACCTCTTATTTGGGCAACTCCTTTTGGTTTATACCAAAAGCCTTCCTTGGTTTGATTTTTGACCAAAGTGAGGCTTCCAGGATTAGGGAAGGTATGTTATGAGCTTATTTGGTAAGATTTTGGATGATACAAATGGCTTGAAATGTTTGAATAATTGGTAGGGGTGAGTGTCTTTTTATAGTGGAGGAGGAGTGACATACTTGTAAATTTTTTAAAAGGGAATTTCACTCACGTTTTTCCATGTAAAGTGGATCCAATAATTTTTAAAATTCAATAAATTGGAGTATAGTGTTGAAATATTAACATAAAATAGATTTAAGACAAGTTTCTAGGTTATTTTGAGCCTTAAGTTTAAGGTTTAGTCATTTGCTAAGCTATTTTTTCTCTTAATCGTTGTAATTATTTTTAATCACTTTCACTAATATTTTGGTCAAAAACTAAGTTTAAATTATTATAAATTATAAATTATTTTGATTCCAAATATGGAATCCATTTTTTCAAATTCCAATCACATATCTTGAAAATATTAATTTAAAATTAATCCTACGAACAAGACAACAATGCGTGTTTTTAAAGTAAAAATATTCAAAATTTTGCTAAGTTTTTATATCCAATTTCAAAGTGAAATTGATTTTAATGACCTAAATTGTATTAATTGATATAAAATTGATCTAATTAAACTTTAAAACCAATAAAAAAATATAATTTTACCTTATAAATAAATTAGATGAAAAAATAGTTTTGAATTGAAATTCAATATTTTTCACTATTCATCAAAAAAATGAAACTTCACAGAACTCTAAGATAATTTTTATGTTCCGCTTTCTAAAATGAAGTTTATTTTGACATATAAATTTCATAAAAGTTCCAAAACTTGGATTTAAAATAGGTTCTCTATTAAAAGGTGACAAAAGTGTCTTTATAAAAATATAGGTTTTTTTGCGTAATATTGGGTTTATTCTTATCTTATGACTATAAAATATATTGGATGAATGTCAAAATATTTTATTAGATATATAATATATATGTTCTCATAATTTATTTAATACTATTCATAACCAATAATTTAATGGTTAGTTTAAATCTTATTATATTAAATAATAATATTTTAGTAATATATTATTGTTCGGTAAAACTCGGTTTTACGTGTTACGCAAGCCATCAAAGTAATTATTGCATGTAATGCAAGCTATATAATAAAATCTTTATTACGTGCGAAGTAATCTATCTTGGTATCGCATGAATTTCAAGATATAGAATATATTAAATTTATTTTAAATATAAATTCTCGAGAGGTTATATGCTACCAAATAAAAGTTACTCTTTTAGAATTCTGGGGGTGCTACGTTCTCCCCACCTTGAATAAATTCCATACTCACAATTTAAACTCAATCTTGGTAATAAATTTTTTGATATTTACTATTTTGAAATCCCACATTGTAATAAGGGTTTGTAAAACATCCTCTAAAAAAGAGAGAATGGGAGGTACAGAATCACATGGACTAACATTTGACTAGATTTCTAAGTAGGAGAACATTAGTGGAAAGTGGATATACATACATGGAGGAAAAGCGTAAATATTTATAGGGAGTGATTGATTTCATCAATAAAAAATAATTCAATGATCAATGAAAATTTGAGGACCTCAAATCCATAAATCTATAATGATTAAAAGACCTTTGGTTCAATAAAAATTAGGTATTGGGGTAACATTTTTGTTTTAAGATATTTTTCCCAATGTTGAGGAATTGTTTTATTAGCTAATAATATAAGGAAATATATTTACTTGATATGTTTAAATTTCATAGGAATAATTTCATCTTTTGGTTGTGCTTCTATCAAATTCTAATTCATCCCTTACTCAATGAAATGGATGTCCTTTAAATTTAATCATTAAATAGTCCTTTTAACTAAGGTTTTCAATACAACCCCAATATATAAATACTTCATCCATTAATTTCCATATAGGTCCTTACATGGTATATAGTTTATCCTATAGAGGAGGTCATTGAATCAAGTAATGCCCAGGTTCCCCATATTTAAGGCAACAAACTATAAAGTGATGCCTTAGGATGAGATTTATTTCCTTTCATCGTACTCTTTATTTTACTCGGAAATTCTTTGCTTTATGCCCTTCTTTCCCACATATAAATCATTTTCTCATTCCATTGAGACACTTTCTTTGGTTTCTCCTTCCACATTTCTTACATGATGAAAATTGAGCCTTCTTTTCTATATGGTCTCCACCACTCGAGCTCTTAGCAACCTCCATAATTCTCTTTTTTATTGAGTTTGGGGGTTGGTTAAGGTATATGTTGTTAATCATATTTCGGAAAAAATGATTAGGCACAAACATGATATCTTTCACTCATATCAACACCTCATTTGATTGCTCATTTTCACCACCTTTTCCTTCATGTTCAATGTTAACTTGACTCCTTCAGGTTCTAACCATTGACTAAAACCAGAAATCATAGTGTGAGTAACAATAATCATAATGAGAAAATTGTATAATCATTTATAGAATATCTAAATCATGAAAACGTATTCTCAATATAAAACACCTTAGGTTTAACCTTAATCATTCATTTTCATTATCTATTAAAATTATTTATAATTGTTTGTAAATAAAAATATGAATTATCCTAAGCATGTCCCCTAGGAGTGTCAAACTGGATGTGTAATAAGGATCACTGTCATATACCAAGTTATGCTTGAGTCAATCCTGATACACCTTTTTAGAGTTTTTATCCATAGGTACATCTCTTATAGAACTACGCCCACTTGTAGTATCTAGATAGAGATGTATTTATAGGAAAACCACATAATCTCTATCTAACTAAAACTTTAGGATGTTCTTATATACTTATCTTTAAATTTTGCTTTAGGGTTATGTTCCCTAATCTATGTTTTTCTAAATCTAGTTACCAATATTTATACTAAACCTACTCTGATACCAACTGTAGCGACCTGACCCCAGAAAGCCTGAAGTCAGCATTGTGATACCATTACATTGTCATAAGATACAAGTAAATCACATCCTAAAGAATCAAACAGTTTAGTAGTCTTGGTAAACTAGATACATACACGAGTCTTGTATTATAAATGAATGCACAAATTATAACATATTTTTGTAGGATAATAACTTTATTCCATCTAGCATATCCTTACATATCTTTCTTAGTACACTCTAGGGAACCCTGGGGAAAGGAAACAAAATAAGGGTGATCTCAAATTCTCATTAAGGGTAAAGTACAACAAAAGTAATAATGAATCAATTATCATAATCAATATAGAATGGTAATAATTGAACACACATTCCATATAATCAATAAACTAAGTATGAAGTGCATAAATAGTATGAAAAGGTAAATAATTGAACACACATGCCATTTAAAATAATTGGATAAAGAATAATTAATATGGAAAGGTAAATAACTGAACACGCATGTCATGTAATCAATAAAAGGAGAATGAAAGTTCATCCATAGATAATGTCAAAGCAATAATCTCATGGATAATAATAATAAATGAATTCTCAATAAATGAAATTCTTGATTATTGGACATCATGTTTCCCAAGAACATGATACCTTTACTGTAAAGATCTGTCCTCTAAATGGTTTAAAACATACTAGGTGAAAACCCACCAGCTTAGGATAGCTAACTAATTTCATCTCATGAGACTACCGATGCATCATGGGGATTACATTAATTGGTCCCCAACCCGTAGGGCATGCATTAAATGGTACCAAACCCATGTCTTGCATGTCCAAAGAATCCCTCATAAATTGAATAATTGATTTAATTAATGAACAACATGCCTTATCAAATATCTATATTGAATAAAAGATACATATTTATCAATAATCCCTAGGTTAATCAAATAACTGTGAAAGTGAATACCGTATATAAAAATTGTATATGGTTTAGGTAATAATAATATCCATTGTGAGAGAATATGAATATTTAAGATAAATGTAATTTATAATAAAAATGATCCTAAGGAGATGATTGTTTCAAAAGAAAGTTAACAATCACAAAAGAGAGTGATATTGCAAAGATGGCTTTTACCACTTTGTAATTTTCAATTCAAAACACCTTGGATGAGATAACTCAAAGTAAAACCATAAATACCATGAAGATAAAATGATTAATGATATAATATATCAAAAGGGGTAGTAGATACTTCACACAAAAGAATTAAGTGGTGGATATGATATTTATCTCAGAGATGTAAAAAGTGAGATGAAAACCTTGAGTCCGACTTGTCACGTGTATCTTTATATTACTCAATAATAAACTTCAATTGATTATTTAATTTCTTCAGAACTTTTTTTATATTTATCATTACTTTTATTTCACTTATTACACTGTTGTAAACAACTACTTAAACAATTAAGTTTACATCGGGTGTTTTGACCATATTCGGTTTATGTATCAAAATGACTTTGGTAGGTCAACTATGGTCAAAAGGGTCATTATATAAACATATAAAAAATAATAATCATAAAAAAAATTATAATATTTATACATCAATTATACTTTTAAAACAAATCATTAAATATGGTTTATGAAAAATGAATCAACGTTACAATCATGGAGACGGTAGGTCATACGTACGCATGAGTAACATTCTCATTTTTCAATGATCATTATGAAAATAAGGTAAGTAACATTTATCTTTAAAGAATTATATTTATATCGTAAATACCATATTATTTAATCATATATACTTATATATAAAATTCTTGTGATGTAAAAGGAATCACATCGTGACGAGGAGGCGGTAGTCCACACACCCACGAACAACATTATCACCTTTTTAGTGTGTGAAAGGGTAATGGAGAAAATGATATATTATATTTCCAAAGAGGTAATTATGTCATGAATATCATATATATGTTATGTATGTTAGATATTTTTAATTAAACACATCCTTAATACATTCCATGTAATGTGTGAACGTGTCATACGCTTTGAGGAGGCGGTACTCCACACGTCCACAAACGATGTTATCATTTTTTCATAAAATGGAAAGCATGAAGGTATGTATTATATAACAATTCTAGAATTATAAAGACAATATAAATATCATATATGTAATATAAAAATATTGTTTCCATCATAATTCTCAACCATGATAGGTGGTGAAGGAAAAACAAACGACATCGTTTTGCGAGGTGGTAGTTCATCGTACACGAATGGTAAGTTCGTTACCCATTTGATAGAAGTGTGTGTAGGTGTAGATCGAAAACTTAACATAAAAAAATCTCAGTATATTGAGGATACTAATTTTATTATATAATCATCGAATAATAATAAATGATGGGCGTAGAAACAAATAAAACTAAAGTGATTGCTGAAGAACATTACCTCTCATTTGGGTAACTCCTTTTGGTTTATACCAAAAGTCTTCCTTGGTTTGTTTTCTGCACGGATTAAGGCTTATAGGATGAAGGTAGGTATGTTGGGATCTTATTTGGGCAGAGTTTGGATGATCCAGAGGGCTTGAGATGTGTGAATATGTATGAAGGGTGAGTGTCTTCTTATACTAGAGGGGGAGTGACATTATTGTAAATTTTTGAAATGGGGATTCCACACATGTTTTTCCCATGTCAAGTGGCTCCAATAATGGTACAAATTTGATTCAAGGGAGGATAGGGTTGAAATATGAACAAAAATGGATTTTGGACAATTTTTAAGTCATTTTGGGCCTTAAGTTTAAGGTTTAGTCATTTGTTTAGCTAATTTTTCTCTTAATCGCTGTAATTAATTTTTATCATTTTTACTGATATTTTTGATAAAAAAACTAAGTTATCCTTATTAGAAAATATAAATTATGATGATTCCAAATATAGAATCTATTTTTACAAATTCAAGTCACGTAAGTGGCAAAAATAATTTAAAATTAATCCTACAAACGGGACAACAATACGAAGTTTTAAAGTAAAAATGTTCAAAAATTTGTTAAGTTTTTTTATCCAATTTCAAAGTGAAATTAATTCCAATGGCCTAAATTGGGTTAATTGATATACAATCGATCTAATTAAACTTTAAAAATAATCAAAAATATAATTTAACCTTATAAATAAGTTAGATGAAAAATCAATTTTGAATTAAAATTCAGTATTTTTCACTATTCATCAAAAAAATGAAACTCCACAAAAAAATACCAAAAATTCACTCTAAGTTAATTTTGATGTTCTTATTTTAAAAATGAAGTTTATTTTGACATATAAAATTTATAAAAGTTCTAAAAATTTGATTTAAAATAGGTTCACCATTAAAAGACAACAAAAGTGCTTTTATAAAAATATATGTTTGTGTGTGTAATGTTGAGTTTGTTCTTATCTTATGACCACAAAATATATTGAATGAATTACAAAATATTTGATTGGATATGTGATATATATGTTCTCATTAGTTAATTAATACTATTCATAACCTCTAATTTATTAGTTATGTTAAGTTTTATTATATTCAATAATAATATTTTAATAATATATTGTTCTTCGGTCAAAATCGATTATGTGTGTTAAGAAAGTCATCAAAGAAAGTCATTGTTGTGTGTAACGCAAGCTATCGAATAAACTCATTATTGTGTGCGATACAATCTATCTCGGTATTGCATGCATTACAAGCTATAAAATATATTAAACTTATTTAAAATATAGTCTTTAGAGGTTATATGCTATCAAATAAAAGTTCCGCTTTTAGAATTTTCGGGGTGTTACAAAAAAAGACAACTGACATACTCAAAACCAAGCAAACTCATTCGAATTGTTTTGATATTTTAAGACAACGATCCATAAGTCATTTGTGACATGTTGGAATCAATCGCATCTCAATCTAATACATGATGTGTTCGGTATGAATCAAAGTGTCAGTTATCACTTTAAAATTAACATTTTAGTTTAAAAAGCGTCATTCACTAAAAATCGAGCAAACGTGCTCGGATTGTCTTGATAATTTTGAGTAACGATTTGCAAGTCTTTTGTGATGTGTAGGAATCCGTCTCATTTCAAACTGATATATGATGCGATCGATATGACTCAAAATTCATGTTTTTAGTTTAAAATTACATTTTAGTAAAAAAAACAAATGATGTACCACTAGTGCAGAAAACGTTTTTTACGTCGGTTATTTTTAATTTTTTACGTCGGTTTCTAGTCGTCGTTAATACGTACGACGTTATAAATAAGGTTTTTCACGTCGATTATTTAAAAACCGACGTCAAAAACATAAAATCGCGATGTTTATCACGTCGATTATTTTAGAATCGACGTGATAAAGGGCCTGGAGAATGGTTTATCACGTCGGTTATTTTAGAACCGACGTGATAAATGGCCTGCAAAATGGTTTATCACGTCGGTTATCGAAGAACCGACGTGATAAACTGCCTGGACAATGGTTTATCACGTCTGTTCTTAAACAACCGACGTGATAAACAGGGGCGAGGGGGTTTATAACGTCGGTTCATATAGAACCGACGTGATAAACTGGGGTGAGGGTGGTTTATCACGTCCGTTCTATAAGAACTGACGTGATAAACCGGGCTGAGCGTGGTTTATCACGTCGGTTCATATAAAACCGACGTGAAAAATCGAGGGAGGGGGGTTTATCACGTCGGTTATTGTATAACCACCATGATAAACCAGAGGGATGGGGTTTATCACGTCGGTTAGTCAATAACCGACGTGATAAACAATTGTCCAGGCCGTTTAGCACGTCGGTTATTCAATAACCGACGTGCTAAACCATTCTCCAGGCCCTTTATCACGTCGGTTATTAAATAACCGACGTGATAAACCCAATTTTTTTTAAACAGAATGCAGTGATCTTCTCTCCACCAGAATCAACCAGAAAATAAATCAAGAAATCGTACCACAAAAACAGAAGTACATCAAAATTAAGCATGTACATAGATAACATATAAAACTTACCCACTAGACAGCATCCACCCTCATTTATACCCCATGGACAGCCCTCCCCCACCTCGTTGGAGCCCTCACCCTCATGTATACCCCCTGGACAGCCCTACCCCACCCCATTGGAGCTCCCACCCTCATGAATACCCCTTGGACAACCCTCCCCCACGCCATTGGAGCCTCCACCACACTCCTGGACTGCCCCCCGACCCCCGGACACCCCCAAACACCCCTAGACAACCCCCCACCCGCCTGAACAGCACCTCCTCACCCCCTCACCCCACTTGACAGCCCCCACCACACCCCTGGACAACCCCCCCACCCCTGGACAGCACTCCCACACCCCTGGACCGGCTTCTCACACCCCTGGACATCCCTGCCACCCCCCAGGACTGCCCCCACCCCACCGGACAGCCCTCCCAGACCGCTGGACACCCCCAACCCCACTGAACACACCCCCACACCCTTGGAACCCCTCCCCCACAGACCCAAATCCATACCAGAAGAACCATCAAAAGTAGACCAAAACAAGAAGTAGAGCAAAATTAAACATTCACTTATATAACATTCAAAACTTACACTGTCAACTTCAAAAAAAACTAAATCAAACCTAAACAACTACCAAATACGCAATTAAAACGACAATATTCAAAATTACATTTTACATTACAAACAACTAAAATTCAATCAAACCTGTAAAATAATTTGACCACTCCACTTGTACGTGTTTGATGTCTTCAGCAGTATAGGGTTGAGGGTCATCAAAAAGCTACAAATGAAAAAGAAGATAGTTGACGTGTATAATGAATAAATCAAATTGAAATATGATGGCAAAGTTTAAGAGGAAATCGTACCAGGTTAAAATTCACAACTGTCCCAGTTGTTATTATTTCATACATAAATCTTAACATATAATATCCGCATTCGATGAGGCCTTGTTGTTCATGACATTTCTGTTTTTAATGAGTGTAAATTCAATATATTATTTTTTTGTAATAAATCAAAAAGTACAACTTATAAATGGAAATTTACCTTCGCATTTACATATTTGATCTTTGCATTTCTTTTCTTTGTGTTTTTTCGAAAGTAGACCCATGCACTGTTAGAAAATAATACGAATGAGGTAAATTTAAAATTCATTATAATATATAAAACTATTGAGTAATTGAAACTTACTTTTCCAATATATTCTTAAAACTTTCCCGCACATCACCATGAACAGAGCATATCCAATAAAGAGCTTTCTCCCTTGGGCAAAAAATCCCTAACATCCAATGATTACTGATAAAAGAAAATTTAATGTTAGTGGTTTTTTATGTTAAAAGATAATTAACTCTTTGAGAGAAATGTGTTTCATACCTCTCACAAAAAGGCATCATCCAACATTGTTGGATTATATTCTTTTCAAATCTTTCAGCAATATAAACCATTCTTTGTTCCTCAGTCAATGCACATGCTTCAGGGGAAATCAATTGCGGGTCCATGAATCCATATACCTCTGTCAGTTCATTCCTCTCACAAATTTTATAAAGATACCTAATACAAAACATATATAAGTATACATTTTTAATAAATATAATGTAGGGAAAAGGTGTTAAGACTTACATGGAAAAAAAATTCACCACGTTGATGCCCAACTTATCTCCAGTAACAAGCTTCATGATATCAGATTTTGTAATCCCCACACTTATTTCACGTCCACAAACATGAGATTCCATTGGAAACTCATAAAAACCCAACAACAAATGTGAATATCTTGACAATCTGTCAAGACCACTGGAATCTGTATCTGATGTCATAGCCTGTTGTCTTTGTTGTTGTCTATACAGTATTTCTTTACCTTTGAAGTATTCCTGTGAAAAAAAATTGAGAATTATAGTAGTTTTCAAATGATAAAACAACTTTAATAAAAAATAAAATAAAAGATATAACATTCATACCTCTATGGTAATGAGTCGAAGAAGTCTGGATGGCCAAACTAAAAAATGGTCGATACTCTGTCCAACTGTCGCCACCTCATCTGTAGGTATTGGTACCCTAGCTAATCTATCTATAATATCCTGTACAGTGACCCTCTGATTCTCTACCTCTAATTGTTGATGATGAATTGTATCTCCTATACAATATACCAACCCGTATGCTACTATATGATGTTGAGAATCATCAACATACAACTCGCAATATGTAGGAAGATGCGGCGGAGGCGTAGGATAAAAAATGGGGTCCGCAGGCTGAGGTGGGGGAGTGGGAGCTACTGGCGGAGGTGGAGGATAAATAATGGGGTCTGCAGGGGGAGGTGGAGGAGTGGGACCTACAGTCTTAAATTGTCTTTGCATTTCTGCAAACATAGACTGCACCGAATCTCTAATCTTGTCTTCCATCGTCGCATTAATATTTTGAACTTCAGCCTCCAAGGATTCTATTTTTTTTATAAACCCCCTCAATGTTAGAAGTTGAAGAACGTGGAAAAACTTTTCTTACCGATACACCTGTCGGATATCCTCTTACACGACCAGGATGTTCGGGCCTTCCCAATGCTGCAAATAAAATATCTTCCCTCCCAGTAGCTGTAAATGTCCCCTCTGAACTCTGCTCCTCAAGAGAGTCCTGTATTAATTAATTGAACATTTCTTTAATGATTGAAACTTATATGAAGAAAAAAGTTAACTTAAATAAATTAAATAGATATCTTACAATCCTCACAGCTACGATTCTCGATTCTTCTGAAAGATATTGCCCTTTTTTCCCTTCCGAGCTCTCTTCCATTTTTCATGTCTAGATGGAGGGGATGGAGGGGCCACCTCTCCAGAGCTTGAAGACTCAGCTCTTAGTTGTTGAAATTTTTCCGCTATCATTTTTTCTTCCAATAATGTATACCCTCCCCGAGATAAACTATGAGGGTATACATTTTTAGATTGGATCTCCTGATGAGCTTTCCTTGTTTGCTGTAATTTAAGAATAAGAAATCATTAACAAAACATTAATAAAATCATTTATATAAGAAAGTTTATAAAAGTTTACATTGCCCTTACCAGAAATGACTCTTTTTTTCTACTTTCAAAAAACTATCTCCATGTGTCTTCATCTATAGAAGGATATATACGACATGGATTGTCATGACTCCTATGACCATAAATGAAATCAGATGAGAGGGTTGATTTGAAATCCCTCCATCTTCTGGCATCCAACGATAAGCATTTCTTCTTGACTCCTCCAGTGTCAGGAATATCAAATGTCATCTGATAAAGAAGAGGTTAAACATATTATATATATTAGAAACATTAAAAGAATGGTCAAACAATGACAAAAGATCTTACCAAAATCGTCTCCCACAACTGAGAGATAATCGCTTTATCCACACCTCTCCAATCATCATACAGAATGCTTACTTTGGTCTTAGCCTGAGTTGCAACAAAACTCTTAAAATCTTTGGCATTCGGACCTCTAGGAATATCATCATCATCAAACTCAACTACTATCCTCTGATCCTGCGTACGGGCAAGTGATAATTTTGGTAAACATGTGCACCCACGTTTACCAACCTTTGAACTCTTTGTCGTAATAGGAGCATGTGAATGTTCATCCCCAGAGGTATGACCAACAATATGCTCCTCTCCAGAATCATGTGGTTGATCATCTGAATGATCTATCATTATCCTTCAAATCAAAAAAAACAAACGTCAGTTCACAAATATACAAATTCAAATATTTTAATACTACTGTAATCAGAAAATAGAAAAGTGTACTAGGTTACATAATAGTAAACATTGGTAATATGGTAAGCATGTTAAATAATGGTAAAGATGACAAAGATGGTCAAGATGGTAAAAAATGGAAAAAATGGTAAACCTGGTAAACATTGTAAACATGGTAAAGTAATTGTCAGTGAACAAATATACAAATTCAAATATTTTAATACTACTGTAATCAGAAAATAGAAAAGTGTACTAAGTTACATAATAGTAAACATTGGTAATATGGTAAGCATGTTAAACAATGGTAAAGATGGCAAAGATGGTCAAGATGGTCAAGATGGTAAAAATGGTAAAAATGGTAAACCTGGTAAACATTGTAAACATGGTAAAGTAATTGTCAGTGAACAAAAATAAGCATTTTAAAATTCATTTAATGGTTATAAACATGATAAAGTAAACTAAACAAACTTAAAACAAACAAAAACATATACTTATTTTATTTTAAAACATGTTTTAATAAATAAAAAACTTACAATATCTAACATTTATGGAAAAAATAAATGTAAACAAGAAATAAACATATGTTACCTGTAATTTTAGGAATGTACAGATGGATTGTTTTCCCAAATTCCTTCGTCGTGATCGTTCCTTATGGCACAAACTATGTCTTCAACATGATCGTCATTATGTTCTGTTAATATTTCCATTGAAGTAGGGATCTCACATAAATCAGCATATTCATCAAGTTCATCCTCACCAACATATTGTTTTTTCCCTTGTAAAACAACAGCCCACTGCATATCTGATTGATCTACTACATAAAAAATTTGTTTTGCATGTGTTGCCATTATAAAAGAATCAGCTGTGTCTTCCAATCTATTCAGATTAACAAGTGTCATTCCAAATTCATCGTGTCTAACACTGTTGTTACCGTTAAACCATTTACAGTTAAAAACGGGAACTTTAATTTTAAAGTAATCAACCTCCCATATGTCTTCAATCACTCCATAATATGCATTTGATGCAGAAATTGGGTTTTTGTCCTTAGCACTCGAAAAATGCATTGCTTCTGCAAACACCAATACACCACTATTCTGAACTGCACTTCTGTTGTCCTGAGCTTTTGTATGAAATGTATAACCATTAATGTCATAACCAGACCATGTTATCACATTTAAACATGGACCACCCACTATCCATTTTAATGTCTCTGATACATCTGATCTACCAAGCAAAGTCTTTTTAATCCATGACAAAAAAGTTTTGTTGTGCTCATTCAAAATCCACATTTCTTTCTTCTTTGGATGACATTGTTTCAACTCATTAATATGCAATGTGATATATGGTTGAGCATCAGATATGTTATTCAAGATGTACGATTCTAACTTCTTCATCTGTTTAGCTGACAATGATTTGACTTTCAAGACGTGAATCCCCTTTCCCTCATTATTAACTCGTTCATGGCGAGATGGAGGCAAACCTATGTGTTGCGCCGCAGCCAAGTAGCTCGTACAAAACTCTGCTACCTCCTCAGAAATATACTTTTCAATAATGGAGGCTTCAGGTCGATATAGATTTTTAACATACCCCTTTAATATTTTCATATACCTTTCAAAAGGATACATCCAACGAAGATATACAGGTCCACAAAGCTTTATTTCTCGAACCAGATGAATCATTAAATGCACCATTATATCAAAAAAAGTTGGAGGAAAATACATTTCCAATTGACAAAGTATAAAAATTGCATCCTTTTCCAAAATGTTCAAAGCATTCACATCAATCGCCTTGTTACAAATTGAATTGAAAAAATAACACAACTTCATTATAGTCTTTCTGACACGAATGGGCAATATTCCACGCAATGCAACTGGTAGAATTTGTTGCATCATGACGTGACAATCATGTGATTTCATACCTATCAACTTCAAGTCCTTCAATGAGACAAAAAAATTTACATTAGAAGAATAACCTTGAGGCACTTTGGTATCATGAAGACACTGACAGAAGCTAATTTTCTCCCTCTTCGATAATGTATGACAAGCCGGGGGAAGAAATGTTCGTCTTCCTTTAGGAGTGGGAGCTAACTCTAAATGTATTCCCATTGATAGTAAGTCTAATCTTGCATTCAACCCATCTTTAGTCTTTCCTTTAATATCTAACAATGTTCCAATCAAAGAATCACAGATATTCTTCTCCACGTGCATGACATCAATATTATGTTTAACTTCATGATACCTCCAATATGGTAGCTCAAAAAAATTGACATTTTCTTCCAAATATGTCTATCATTACCAGATTTCTGTGTCTTTCCCAATGTCACGTCAAGGTTTTTCACCCTCTCAAAATACAGATCAGGGGATAAAGGTTTTGGAGCAGTATCAAATTGTTGTGAGCCATTAAATGCCTTTTTTAGTCTTCTATAAGGGTGTTCCATAGGCAAAAACTTTTGATGACCCATGTACACTGTTTTCCTCCCATGATGCAATTGACAATAGGACGTCTGTTGTTCGCAAATTGGACATGCTTTATGCCCTTTAACACTGTATCCAGACAAATTTTCATACGCTGGGAAGTCATTTATAGTGAACAGAAGCACTGCATGCAGTTGAAAATATTCCATTTTATAAGAATCATACACCCTAATACCATCAGCCCATAACAGTTTCAAATCATCAATCAACGGTGACAAGTAAACATCAATATCATTACCGGGTTGCTTTGGACCAGAGATCATTGTACTCAACATGACATATTTGCGCTTCATACAAACTTCAGGAGAGAGGTTGTAAATTACCAATAAAACAGGCCATGAACTATGTGTGCTACTGAGTGTTCGGTATGGATTCATTCCATCTGTGCACAACCCTAGTCTGAGATTTCTTATTTCATTTCCAAATGTAGAATACTGCGCATCAATTTTCTTCTATTGTGGACAATCAGCTGGATGATGTATTTTTCCATCACATACCCGCTCTTCAGCATGCCATCTTAACCTTTTTTCATCATGTGAATTAGCAAATAAACGTTTGAAACGATTAATTATAGGAAGATACCAAAATACCTTTGAAGGGAGCTTTGTAATCTCTACATCACCCTGTGATTTTTCTTTCACCTTATACCGTGATGTCCCACATTTTGGACACTCTGACAGAAATTCATATTCCTTCCTATATATAATGCAGTCATTCGGACAGGCATGCATTTTCTTGTATCCCAATCCCATCAGGCATAATATTTTCTTGGCTTTGTAATGTGAATCTGGAAGATCGTTATCTTTTGGAAGAATGTCTTTCATCAATTGTAGCAGCTCTGTAAAACTTCTGTCACTCCATCCATGCTTCGCCTTCCGGTTAATCAATCTTAACACCGCCGACAGAACCGTAAAATCTGTACAACCGGGATATAATGGTTTTTCAGCATCACCATATAGACGTGCAACTGTCGGTTCTATCTCAATTTGTTCTGCTACAATATCGCGAATCATTTCTTCAATTCCATCGGAGTTACCATCTTGCGAATCATCATCATCAGTGACATTCCGTCCAGTTTCACCATGCCAAATCCAAGGGCTGTAACTCGGATTAAAACCATGACATATCAGATGATCTTTTATCTCTCTACTTTTCAACTTCTTCATATTCAAACATTTCAGGCATGGACAGAAAAAAATGTCACTACTTGGAACATTTCGTTTTGCAAATTCCAAAAAGGCATCAACACCTTCCTCAAATTCATTACTCATTCGATGTGTCGTAATCCAACTTCGACTCATTATTACCTATAACAAATATCAACAAAAATATATATATTTTTAAGATAAGACAAATACATGTTTATATGAAAAAAATCATAATTTGAATGTAAAACAATTTAAAATATAAAACAAATCTATAGGTATTTAAAAAAATATGCTTGAATATTATTTTTAAAACAAAATATAGTTAGATGTAACAGTTTAAAATTTCATTGAATCAAAGAAAACCATGACGCCTAATGATTCTCCAAATAAAATATACATCAATAAAACATAAACAAAATGATTTTTATCTGGAATAAGTGAATATGATCAGATGATACACATTTATAATAATCTCATGCCAATATACTAATAAACATGTTAAAATATAGGAATACCTAATGGAGCATATAACATGTGTTATTCATGCTTGTTGTTCAATCATTATGATCTAAAGTACTCAACACTTTCAAGTGCCAAAATCTTGAAAGTAGTAGTAGTTTTCATAAGTACCCAACACCAAATAGCTATACATCGTAAGTGTCATGTTAGAAATATGAATATAGACCATTTGTTTTATGTTTAATAATATTGTCATATTATCTGATCATTCTGATTATATATTAGAATTACTATATCCTTTTGATCCGATATATAATCTAAGGACATTAATATTTCTTTAGAAAAAGTAATGTTAATATCATGGTAATGTAAAAAAAAGTATATGTCGAACTATATATATGTAATACCAATAAAAAAATACATATGTGTTTGGCCTGGGTTTCACACATAAAACAACTCATCTCACAGATTAAATTTTTGAATCATCCTACATAATACTTATTTTTATAACTTAGGGAATGAAAATAATAAAAGTTTTGATTTACGATACTCATTATGGGTAAACATGATATATATAAATATAATATCTAATCTCATAAAAAGATATCCATGGGGGTATAAGAGCATACACAAAGCACATGATCAAAAAGATAAGTGAAACAGTTCTATATAATCATAGATCATAAAACCTGAGTCCAAGTAAAACAATTTTAGCATAATATAAGACATGATTTACATGATAGTGGGAACATGATTTAAAAAACCTTATTCACAAGATCACAACATTGGTATGTGGAATAACATAAGAGTGTGGCACAAACATAATCATATAAGTCATAACATATGTCAAGGGAAAACATAGTTTCATTCACCTCATATTGGGATATGTTAATCACCTTTCCTATAATTTATTATAATATTTCTTACGAGACGCATCACATAACACATTGGACATGGTATAACCATCTGTATCCCATATTGATCTATGATATATAATGCATTGTCGAATGCATTAGAAGGATATTATGGACCCAAATGTCACATAATGACTAACCATATATATGGGTGAATCGTGATCATCAAATCATTTATAACACTTTCGTAGATCAATTAACTAACAAAAATGAAATGGGGGTCATAATTGTTTTTAAAAAACATAATAATTATTAATACATAAAAATGTGTTTGGATGGTAAGATAAGATAATATACCTAATTCAATCTAATTATCGTTAAATTATTTCTACCTAGATAGAAAAGACCTTTATAAAAAATATAATTTAACTTGAGAATGAAAAGAAAGTACCCTTTGCCTTTTTTATAATGAAAAATCTGAAAAGGATGATAATAATATTTAGGTATTATAATTTTTTTATGAATTATTAATAATAAAAGAAATCACCTCACTTGGTTTTGTTGAAAATCGGACATACCATCGTATTCAAGAAATCAGATACACTTTGCATGAAAAGGTCCATCATTTTTAGGAGATGACTGAAAGAAGAAATGTATTATCAGACTCACCATGAGTCCAGAATGAAATATTTGATTGTAATAGGTATGAATTGATATTTTTATGAATGCATATGAAAACAGATGATTGTTTTCTGATCTAGGAGTTCTAAAAATCAAAATTTTTTGAAAAAATATTATGATGTAAGAATGTTGAATGAAATTTTAAGGATAGGTATTACCGATTGTACCTGGTCCAATTTCATTCATGAAAATCATTTTCTGGACAATCATATTGAAAATATGATTTTAAGAAAATAAGTACTACCAATCTTCATCCAGAAAGACACATTCCAGCTAAGTAGGAAATAATAATGTTGCTGGAAGAATGGAACGTTACAGTACCACCCATTACTGATTCGTATTTCAGAAGAAAAGATGGAGTATAAGTGGTTTAAGAAGCTTTAATGAATCTACTTTTTCATTGTACTATAGAATCGTAAAGCGTATATCAGAATGAAAATCTAGAATAAGAGTTAAAAATAGTCTTATCCAAAATACACCTGCTTGAATGTTGTGAGTTGAATGTTGCGAGTTGAATGTTGCGAGTTGAATGTTGCGAGTTGAATGGACATAATAACCATTTGCATTGACAAAAAATTCCACAAGATTCAAAAACGAACGAAAAGCACATCAAGAATCGAAACAAAAACGAACGAAATAAATTCGTGGAAGGCTTACTTGAATGTCGCGAGTTGAGATGATAGATCCAAGAGGAGTGAAGAAGATAAACAATGAAGGCAAAATGAGTTTAATGCAGGCGATCGACGAGCCGATTAGGGTTTACCGCGCGAGAGAGAGAAGAGCCGGCGACTGTCAATCGAAAAATCGTAAATGACAGAACACGGGCTTTAATTTTTTTAAATGTTTTATAACGTCGGTTATTATATAACCGACGTTATAAACTATTTTTTATCTTTTTTACGTCGGTTATCTTAAAACCGACATAAAAAAGCACCCGCTCTTTGGTTTTTTACGTCGGTTATTTTATAACCGACGTAAAAAACCCCCCAGGGCTTTGGTTTTTTACGTCGGTTATAAGATAACCGACGTAAAAAACCAATGCGCGGGGGGATTTTTACGTCGGTTTCCAAATAACTGACGTAAAAAAACCCGATATCTACACGTTTTTTACTTCGGTTATTTGGTAACCGACGTAAAAAACCCGATATTGACGCGTTTTTTACGTCGGTTATCAAATAACCGACGTAAAAAACCAAAGCCCCGGGGGGTTTGTTACGTCGGTTATTTTATAACCGACGTAAAAAACCCCGCGCTTTGGTTTTTTACGTCGGTTATTTGATAACCGACGTAAAAAACGCGTCGATATCGGGTTTTTTACGTCGGTTACCAAATAACCGACGTAAAAAAAACCCCGCGCATTGGTTTTTTACGTCCGTTATAAGATAACCGACGTAAAAACCCAACAGGCGCGATTTGTAACGTCGGTTATTAAAATAACCGACGTGAAAAATCTACTCGCCGCATTTTTACGTCGGTTATATATAACCGACGTAAAAAATGGTGACGTAAAAAATGATTTCTGCACTAGTGTACTCAAAACCGAGCAAACACATTTGAATTGTTTTGATACTTTAAGACAACGTTCCACAAGACATTTGGGACGTGTATGAGTCAGTTGCACCTCAATCTGACGCACGGTGTGACCAGTATGACTCAAAGTACGTATTTTCAATATATAAGTGTCATTCTAGATTAAAATGTGCATCACATCGCCAAAACCGAGCAGACAAGCCTATATTGTTTTCTTGTCATTCTATCTACTATTACTTACTTAATTTATTTATCATTTTATCTTATACTTATTTAGTTAATTTTCATAGAGATAATGCTTGAAGACGAACAAGAAATGGCGTGACGTGCAAGAATCGACCGCAACTTAATTTGATACACAGTGTTCTTGATATGGCTCGAAGTTTAGTTTAAAATTAACACTTTATGTTTAATTTGTTTTTTTATGTTATTACTATCATAAAAATTATTTTCTTATACAGGTGTGTTCTTTTGCTCGAGTAGAGGTGGTTTGTTCGACAATAACATGAGTCGGAGTCAGGGTCAAAAGACAAAGGAATATTAAGGTTTTTGAATGTATGAAATAATTTGTACCTACTCGTGTAATTGTATAAACCAATATTTGAAATGTCTATAATATAGTGTTTTTTTTGTATTTGTGTTCTGAATTTTATTTCATTTAAATTTTGTATTGGTATTTGATTGTGCTAATTTCTGGTGATGCAGTGTGCTATTACAACACACTGCACTGGTGCTGCAGTGTGCCCTTTTATCAGTGTTAAATAAAAGTCCCGATGAATGTTGTCTTTTATTAGTGATTTCTTTAATGTTGATAAATGACCCTTTTACCAGTGGTGATAAAATCTTAGGGGTTTTAATCTCGTCCCGGTAGTCGGTGCTTCTCTGATGCTGATAAAAGTCCCTTTTAGCGTTATTTAAAGCCTGTTTTGTAGTAGTGATAGGTACGAGAACGATCGAACTAGGTGCTTTTGTGAAGACGCAGTATTGTACAAGCATGTTAATTGTGTATATTCGAACAAAAAAAAAACACAAATATCTGTGTGTGTGTGTCTATATATAACGATATATGTGAAAAATATATTCAAACAAACAAACAAATGCGTGCGTACACAGTGAGAGACATAACATGTGATGTAAGACATTAATCATGCTAGACAAAATTAAAACACTCAAAAGACAATACATGAGACTAACATTTAAAATGCACCATCACATGTGGTGAAAAAAATACATTGAAACATACAGACACGTGATATAAATAAAAACAATAAAACATATGCAATATAAACAATTATTGGAACATTTAAATATTGAGAAATAGTTATTAAAACATGTGATAAAAAAAATTATTATACGATCACGCTAAATAAAGCGATATAGCATAAAGCATATAATGATATATTAAAAATTTAGCGTATGCAAATAAAATAAACTAAACAAATGAAGAGGAAATGCAAAATGTAATCAAATAAAACATAACAACTTGATACTTGAAATCAATGAACGCCCTCTCAGTAATATTTTTCGTGTTCGAGATTATGTTGGAATCGTGTTACTTGATTAAGCTCGATTAAAATGTTCAATCAAGAATTTAGTTATAATACTAAGTGGGATCGGATTTCTCAAACTCACCTCTGCACTCTAGATTAAAACTAGAACTTGAAATTAAATAAAAATAATAATATGTTTGAACATTAAATGATTGATTAGTCACAATAGATACACATTAGAATGTTTTAATACCCGATCACAGGTTGAGAAAAAATCGAGCCGAGTTGAAGTAATTTGAGATTAAACACGAAACTGGGGTGAGCTTAAAATAAATGAAACCCCTCCGGTAATTGTGTGCATACGATCCTAGCGTCATGCTTGATATATACAAAACATGCCGACGCTGGTTCGCTTCCGGACGGTGACCTAGGTCCGTTCACGGAGCTCGATGCACTGCTTCGCCTCATCTCGATCGGAGGAGGAGCGTGGTAGAGTTGCCGGGGAGCGGACATAATATAGGGACTGAGTTATGGAGATGGAAGCGAGCATCAACGAGAACTACGCCGTGGGTTGTCTGCTTGCCATCAAAACCACATTCGGAGAAGACTTTGAAGGCCAAGTCATCGTCTTCGACCGACCCTCCAACATCCTCGTTCTTCATATCCTCCTCTCCACTGACTTTTCTGATTAATTTTCTTGTGCTCGCATTCCTTGTCTTTTTAGTTGTTTGATCGATCACTCTTATTTATTTATGATTTTACCCGAGCAATTTCTGAATGTCCTTAACTTGTATATGGATGTGAACAAGAAGGTTCGAAATCTGGACCTCGCCGCAACATTAAGTTGTTGAAGGCTAACTATATCAAGGACGTAAATTTCTTGGGCAAAGCTGAAGACCCCCTTGAACCTAAAAAATGTTTCCTTGATCTCAATGCGCTGCAAGCTAGGGAAGAATCCGCTTTAAGGTTTTTAGGACGTTCTAAGTGCCCTTTGTGCTGGAATTTTGGTTATTTTCTGTGCTTTGCTTTTTAATCCATCACATTTTATCAATGAGAGTTGCAGGCAAGCAGAGCTTGACGCGGAAAGGATTGGGGTTGGCGTTACCAGCGAAGCCCAGAGCATTTTTGATGCACTTGCTAAGACGTAGGTGCTCTGTCATTTCATCTTTTTCTTATTAAATCTTCAACCCACACGATGACCTCATTATCATTTTATTAACAATTCATCACTTAACTATCATTATTTGACTACATTATACAGGCGTGTTGTGGGATTCTTTGGTATGAATTTGATTTTGGATAAATATAACGGTTTTTTCAAATCCAATCACTGACAATAGTCTAAAAACTCTCACATTATCTGATATCCATCGTCTAGATGTGGATTTTCTGGAAGACAAGATGCATAATAAGCATCACTGAATGTCTCCGTATCAGTGTGCCCATCTTCAAAACAACCCCAGACCGAGCTCCCTCTTGACAAATCTAACAACGAGAGGAACCGCAAAAGTGACGTGCTGACATCACAGCACCCTATGATCCATGGCACATACATCTTATGAGAAATGCATACCGCAAAAGTGGAGGATTAACATGACAACCCACATACTGTACTTAACAATATAGGTTTATCACAATACTAACTTATTAGGCTGAATTATTACAGAAGACTCCATATCTATATAGAAGCTTCCAATATGTTTGAGAATCACTTTATGGAAGACTAGCGTGGCAAGGGACACTTGAAATGGGTTGGACTAGCATTGGAGATTCAGGAACACGTGGAAAGCAAAAAGTTGTCGTGCTGCGAACATCATTGACAAAATGTGTTAGGAACTTGAGTGTCAATGAGTGGTTGGTAAGTTGCACCAAAATGGAAAGTTTGGAACGCGAGACACGAGGGTATGTCTTCCGATGGTTGGAGCTTGTTGGAGAAAATGCCAGACGTTTTAATGATTGTTTGGAAACATGGGAGGTGCTGCAAAGGAAAAGATCACGGGGGGTGCAAAAGGGATACTTGTATTCATGGAACAAGACACATTAATGACCGTTTGATTATGCTCTTGAACACCTTATACTCAAAAGTTTCAAACTTGTGTCTCATAAGCGAAGAGCCCAATGGATTGCGATGATTGTATTTGTTGTAAATGAGTAAGGTGGTTGTCAATATGTGTTGGGTGATGGAGGAAGAGGCCAATGAATGAAGTTGAATGGTATGAGATGCAACTTGGAGTTCTCATGGATCATTTGTATTGAAGTTGTCTGCCATTGGATATGTTGAAGAAGATCCATGCATAAGCTTACAAGGAGCCTATACATCTGATGATTGTTGAGATGCTGCTTGGTGTTTTGGAAGCAGCCTATACATCTGATGATTTTTGAGCTGGACTTTTATGTGAATCAATGACAAGTGATATTGGATGAAGAGAGCACTGTTAACCACATGATACTTGCTGAGTTTGTGAGGAGCTGTGATTAAAGAAGTATACAGGCTGGCTAGAAGATTGAGAATCCATCCTTGGATTATCAAAGCATGAGGCGTGGTGCATTATACGGAGAATATAACTTGGATGATGATTGAAGAAGATTGAGTTTGAAGCTGGAATTAATGAAGCAATGAAGATCCATCTAAACACTAAAAGTTGAGTACTCATATGTTGCAAGGCTTTGGTAATTAAGTTGAAGAGATTTAGGAACATTTTGATAAATTCTCAAAGTCATTTAAGTTGTTTTGAGATGTTTTTGAGTGATCGGAGATGCCCTTAAAAGGTTTGAAGAGGTTCTGAGCAGTTTTGAAGAAGTCTGAATTTCATATGTAAGTATTTTTCAGAAGCAGAATATTGACAGTGTTGGAAGCCATTGGAATGCGAAAGGTTTTCTCAGGATGGTACGTAAGCACTCTGAGCTGAAGCTGTAGAATTGGCACAGTCCCCGAGAGTTCACATTGTGATACGTAACATACTTGGTACGTAAGTTTTTCTTAGAATGTTACGTAAAAAGTGCCTTGAGCTGAAGCTGAAGAATTGTTTAAGTCCCTGAGTGTTCACACCGTGATACGTAACATATTCAATATGGTACGTAAGATGTTTTGCTGATGCGTAATATTTCTTAGCACATACAAAAGATGTAACAACCCGAGATTTTATGAGAATTATTCTTTTTAATTTCATTGATGTCTTGTGTTTTACGCTACACCAAAATTAGCTTGCGCTATACGCAACACCGTATTAGTTTGCAGTATACGCAACACTATTCTTGGCTCGTGTTACACACAATTTCAAGTTCGTTTTGTAGGAATTATTTTACGCAACATTAAGTATTTGTTTAATGTATAAATGAAATAAATTTTGATTATGTTATACGCAACACCCAAAGAAGCTTGCACTACACGCATCCCTGACTTGGCTTGCATTACACGCAATCGCGACCTTCCTCGATAGCGTGTGTAGTACGAAATACCGGGTTTCACTAAACAATGATATATTATTATAATATTATGAACTAGCTGTTATGAATAGTATTAACTACATTTTGAATTTTATAACATTATTATTCATCTTACACATTTTCTAAAACATGGTATGTGAACAAAATAATTTTTTCGGGTAAAATAAGTATTTTTCAAAAAAATGCAGTTCTGCCGCCTACTTTAAATCTAATTTTTGACAGGTTTATAAGTTCAATTTGACAAAATAAAATTCTTCTTTGGAATCAGGATATAAAAATTTACTTTGGATAAATTTTTCATATTATTCTGATAACTTTCATATTTTAATGAATAGTAAAAACACACTATATTTTAATTAAAAACAACTTTTTTCATCGCAATAATTTATATGGTTAAATTATAATATTGAATGGTTTTAAAGTATAAATAGAATATATTTTTACCATTTAATATAATGTATGTCAACCATTAATTTTACACTGAATTCATAGGTAAAAACATTTCAATCTTTGACAATGTTTTAACTTTTAAAACCCGTTTTCTTAACAACGAGATTAATTTTAAATTAATTACTGCAACTTCTGTGTTTTGAATTTTGAAAAATGGATTCCATATTTGAATTCATTAGGTCCAAATTATGTTTATAAGTTACTTTTATTTTTTTGATATTATGAACAGTAACTACGGTAATTTTTATTTACTGCAGTTAAAAGTAAATCGGGTAATTAAGGGTAAAAATGAGATTATAAAATTACCCTAACACCTGTCAAAATTCTATTGGATGACTAAAAGTCGACCCATATCACCTAAGGGTCGGAATAGATTAATTTTATGGACTTTTGACAATGAAAATAATTTAATTATTATTAAAACCAAATAAAGTGACAACATGTCACTCTCTTAAATCTTATAAGTATAATAATTTTAATTTAGTGATAAACTTCATGAAACTTCGAACATGAATAGTCTCCAGAAAGCTAATAAAATTATCTACATCATGTGAATTTATTTAGAATTTGTAGGGATTAAATAAATATCATTAAAAGTGACACAATAGTGATGTTGAAATTATTTTATTGATTGAAATATCAAATAAATGATTTTAAAAGTATTAAAATAAATATTATATGAACTAAATAATGTACTCCACTAATTTTCTAGATGAATATGACTTGTTAGTAATCTATTAAATAGGTTTTTTCGAAAATATATTCTCTGTGGATTTTATTTAAATTCAAATAAATGAATTGTGTCAAAATTGACACTATTGATATTTTATATTATTAAATTGTTTAAAAATAAAAAAAATATTTAAAAATTACAAATTAAAATTTATATGATCTAACATGTCATAGGCTATCAAATTATGTATAATTAACAACACATAAGTAAGTATTTATAACCATATAAAATTTATAACATTATTACCACAAATAAAATTAAATAGATTAAATAAGTATAAATCAAAATGATAAGGTTTAAAATAAAATCAAAACATGTCTAAATTTAATTGGTTGATGAGATTACAACCCTATCTTATCTAATATCCGAATTTGAGTTACTTTGGAAGTTTTTAAGTGGGGTTTGGATTTATTATAAATTAATATTTTAGAGGTTTTCAGAGGTGCCCATCTCCTCCCTTATAAAAGGGCACATCCTCCCTCTTCTTTTTACACAATTTTGAGCCTTCAAGCTCGGCCAACCCCTGCCCATTTCCCTTCTCAACTTCTCTAGAAACATTATAGAGGTTCTGGTCTTCTCAAAAGACCAACTCTAGGGCCTTAAGAGGAAGCTTAAAAGAGGTGCGTCGAAGAAGAGGTAATCTCTTCTACCGATTCTTTCAAGTTTCTTTCTTCTTAAATATCTTCTTCTTTAGTTGTTTCATTATAAAGTAATAACATCAGTATCACTAATATACTGATATGTTATTATAAATATGAAACAACCCCATTTCACCTTCTATCCATCTTACGGAAAACGAAATCACCGCGTGCGCGTACGTACGGAATACCGTCTCCACGCCGTGGTGTAATCTGTTTTTCCACCACCACCTTACTTGAATGGGTATAATGGTGTAAAGAATAACTATATACAGTTATTATAACATCATAATGATTCTGAGATATTATATCATCCACTCCAATTCAATTCAATAATTATGGGAACGATATAACCGCTCGTGCGTACGTACGGATTACCGTTTCCACGACGCGATGAGATTCATTCTCCATGTTAACCATTCAAGAATGATTTTAAAGTATATATAATGAATAATAATGAAATATATGACGTGGTAAAGCTACTGGATTTATGTATATATATATATATGTCATCTACTTACTTCCATTCAAGTCATTAAGGAAAGGAAAACAACGTTCATGCGTACGTACGACCTACCGTCTCCATGAACGGTGTGTTTCATTTCATTTATCTATCTATTATATATATATATATTGAATATATATGATATATAAATAATGTTTTAAATTCTGGAAGTAAATAATGATATAAGTAATAATAATATCAAGAACAACAAGTCCAAACACGTATGATAAATAAAACGATTTTACTCAAAACACTGTTTTAACATGGAATTTACAAAAGAACGAGTAATATAAAGTTATAAGTGAACCATACATGATATCATAACAATGAATATGATTCTGAAATAAGTCAATGACATTATTTAAATCATTATACAGGATGTTTGGATACGTACGAAGCATATCAGACATAAGGTAAGGGATAAATTTGCAAATCTCATTTTTATCCGAGATTGCTTATATGTAAGTATTTACTAGGGTTATATTTTTTTTCATCCATGTCCATAAATAATGTTTTTCATAAAGTGTTTAATATTCTTCCATGTATGTTTAGAGTCATGTTTACTCCTCTTTGACTTTTACTTTGTGTTAAGGAAGGAATCTTTCTTTTGTTTACCATATGTGGTGCTTTTTGACTTTTCCGTTAAAAGTACGAGGATAATGTTTTTTTTAACTTATACGGCATGAACGGATTTTTACGGTTTTATAACGCCTTATTTTCATGAAGCTTACTCTACAAGATTTCATGACTACTTTCAAAAAAATCATTTTCTTTTAAAATTGCATGACATTTTGTGAAAAGAAAATGATTTTGAAGAAGAAATGATATTTTCCTCAAGAGTTCATTTCAAGTGTTTTATCAAAACTATTTTCCATCTAAGATGACATTATTTCATATGTGTATGTTTCAAGTATAATGTCTCTATGATTTACATGGTTTCACTTTTCTAATGATGAAATGATATCCATTTGTTTTATATGGATTATGTTATGATGGGATGATGTTTATGAAACCCATTTTATTTCTTTGGGTTATGATGAATGATTTATGTTTATGTTGTGGCACAAGAATGATTTCATTATGAGATGAGTGAGACCTATATCTCCCTCCAATGCATTGGGTAAAGATTTATATCTCATGAGATAGACATGGCTGGAACGACAAGTTAATCTGGTTCAGTGATACAAGACTGGAACGAGGAGTGAACTCGATTTCAGAAAGAGACTTTGTCCACTAAGATGATCTTGGCAACAATGCCTTGGCCACTATGGAAATCATAACATGTGCTTATTGGTTTCCATAATTACATGTTTTATTCCCATGCTATTTTATCATGATTAATGTTTCTTTATGATCTATGCGTTACGTATTGCCATTTTTTATGTCATTGCTCAAGCTTTTGATGTTTAAACATTTTGTTCATGTTTTTAAGTTCAAATGTATATGATTTGTTTTATTTTCTCCAGGCTTACCCTTACCGAGCATTTGAGCTCACCCTTTATATGTTTTCTTTTCCCCAGGATTTAAAGAAAGGTTTTAGGTAAGAAAACAAAAGGGGAAGATCTTTATGGGAGATGTTGAAGATCTTTCACTACGATTAGAAGATTATGTTTCGAGTTTCCAAAGACATTAAACTATTACGGTCTTTGTGTGTCTATTTTTGTTTTGTATTAAGTATTCCGCAAAAGTAATGTAATGTCCATGTACGTCAAGATTTGGGTCTCTACAAAAGATATTTGCCAAAGCATACAAAAATATGGCACATACAAAGGAAAAAACCTTAGGTTGATACAGAAGATATTTTACAGTGCATACAAAAACATGGCAAAGGCATGGATGCATCGTGATACGTAATATTTGTTGCCACAATGCATACAGATTTATGACAAAGGAAAAAACATTACGTTGATACGTTAGAGATTTGGAGCATGCGTAATATTTTGAAGTTGATATGTAAGGGTTGCTTGACAAAGTCCCAAGCCTCACCATGATGCGCAATATCCTTCAAGAAATATATAAAATATATCTTAAAATTCATGAAGAAATGACAATGACAAAATTCACACGGTGATATATAACATCCTTCAAGGATACGCACGATTTTGGTTGATATGTAAGATTCCGCCGAAGTGAAAAATTGACAAAGTACCGAAGCTCGCTGCTGTGATATGTTTGTGGAAAATAAGTATTCTGGAGTTCTAATTGTGTTGATGTTAGTCTGAACTTCAAGTCTTAAACATTATGATGATTTGAAGAGCCATGATTATAGTCGAGAAAAATGAAGGTGAGAATTGAAGAATTGTGTTGTGATGAGGGTTTCCACTCATTGAAGAGAAGTGTTGCGCCACACTGATATTCTTGCATGCGAACATGTATGCCAACACGGATACTTGCGGATTTTGTGGAAGTAAGAAGGAAATGAAATACTGAGATTTGAGGAGGATATTTTGAGGATCTTTGTGCGATAAATAAGGAGTTTCAAATACAAAGATTCGAAACTTATTGATGAAGATCAAAGCTGGATACTTGGTGATAGGTGACCAACTTAAATGTGAAGATCATGGTGATGGATTTATATTCAAAATATGGAAATAATATTCACGGGATTCTAAGAATATAAAAAAGTAGAAGAATAAGGGAATTGATACAGAGAAGTGAAAGTAGAACCCAATACTGGATTTTGCTGTTGAATATCTTGAGCATCGAAGAAAGAGAACAAGCGAACCGATATTGCAAGTGGATTCTGTGTATCGAAGAGAGGGAAATCATCACTATTCTGTTGAGTTGATTCCGTGCGTTGAGGAAGAAGTTGGGAGTGAGGACCTACCATACGATATCCCTATACCGTTGAAGTTGAAGGAGTAACAGGAGCGAAGTTCTGGCCCACGATATCTCTATATCGTGGAAGAGGAAGAAGAATTGAATTGAGCAAGGCCGACACTTTTGCTCCCTGTTCATGATCTGTGTGTTGAGGCTCTTGAAGATCGATTGAGCAAGGCCTCGATCTTGAATAAGGCCCAAACATCGGGTTACTTGGAACAACACGTTGGGAATCTGCCTCAACATCTAATCACCAGACGCAAAGCCTTTGACCAGCGAAAGCACACCACTGGACGTTACAACTTGCGGAACATAGCGCCCAACGCTTCAATGATCGGACGACCCCTTGCGGCCTCAACGTCCGAAATTGGGAAAGACCAAGCGCCCCGACCACTGCATCGAGCCGCCCTTCTCTCGTTCCGTCTCCCTCTTGGTTTGCATCAGGACCTTCTTTCCAGACAACGAACAAACAAGACAAGCATGCGATAAAACAAATGGAAACATGCAAGCATGATACACAAGGGGTAACGTGGTTTGGACAATATGTCCTACATCCTCCTGAGAGCAAACAACATCTTTCATTTCACGGAAATAACATTCATGTGTGTTACAAGGACAAGCCCATGCCTTATCTAGATTCACAAAACTTAGCATACCGACACCTTCTGTTAGGTATCGGGGTAATAGGGGTGAGTAGGGGTAGTAAAGGGGAATAAGCAGTGGGCCCAAGGGATATTTTGTTAATCTCTATATAAAATGGGCTTAGGGGGCTATACAGGGGGGAGGATTTATTCTGTTGAAGTTCGGCCTTGGGCTTGGGACGTCGGCCATTGTTGGCTTGGGTGGGAGCGCGACAACGCTTCTCGATGTCTTCCTCTCCTTCATCTTCATCTTCTTCGTTCTTCCTACTCCTTTTTCTTTGTAATTCACATTCTACTCCCATTCACATTCCTGTTTTTCATTTATAATACAAAGTAGTCGCTTATGGAAGGGCTGAGTCGTATCATTTGGTTTGACCTGCCGCCCATTTCTTGCGCGGCGAACGAGCTGTACAACACTTCATCAGGCGGAGGTGCGCACAAAGGAGATGTGCGCTGCCCACACGATCGACGAAGCTTCCTTTCACTGTCGGCGTGCACCGTTGGTATCCATTGGTGCGCACACAAGGACGACATTTCAATTCTCATCTGCGGAATTTGTTCCGTTTTTCAACGGCGAATACAATAGATGTCAACGACCTCTTTTCCGTTGAAGTACTGTCGTTCGTTTGCTTCATTTGGCGCCACGCATTGCCCGATCGTTTTGATCATTGTAGACGTCCACGAACCGTTCGGTTCCATTCTGTTGGAGTGTGTACTCCATTTGTGTCGAACACAGGCGCAACGTCGCCTTAGTCTGGGACGACAACTGCATACAGAGACTTCCGAGCTCGATGCTCCCTGACGCGATGCCGTTGCACGTTTTCTCGTCTTGATCAGACGGAGAACGCTTGACTTTCCACACCAGCGAACCCCGCTGTACCGCCGCGTGCTGCTTGTGCCTTCCGCAGAAGCAGTCGCAAGTTCGAGAATTGCGGAGCGCACCACTGACCTTCCTGTTTCACTCGCGCATGAGGCGACGCACAACCCGTCGGCGACGCACAACCCGTCGGCGAAGTTTCCACTCCTGCGCTCTACTGAGGAGCCGCGCACACCGTCGACAGGTACGCTCGGCCGGCTTCGCTTCAGAGGGGCGACTTTCGTTCCGAAAAGACGTACATACAAGTGCACTACTATTCGGCGAAGGCGCACGCGACCTAATTAAAAAAAAAACAGAAGGGCAAAATCTGCTGGCGCACAAAGATGATGCGGCGGGACCAACTCCCGTGGGAGCAAAAATGGGCTTGCCACTGGCGCGAGGCCGAATTCCGAAAAACAATGCCACTCTGAATGCATCATCGGGAAAAGCTACAGCAGCACAAGCCTGCGTTTGACTCGACCTCCGTCGTGCCTGACGACACGACGTTGCCGAACTACAGAGCAACAGTTCTGTTTGGTCGGGTACTGAAAGGGATAACACTTGTTCAGTCGGCGCCGGCTACGGGCGCAGTCAACTTGTGTTCGCAGCAGGTGCATCCGCTTCCACTGACGACTGCGCAACAGGAGCCCCACTCCGTCTCCGGGCAGTCTTCCGATGGAAATAGTGCTGGTGGACTAGGAAAACTAGGGGCAGACGCAGACCGAGATGCGGTTTTCGCAGACGCTATTGCTGGTAACATGCAACCCTCGTTCCCTACTCGTCTATTGAAGCCTATTCAACGGTCAATAGAGATACTAAAGACAACAAACTTATTTACATTGAGAGTTAAGAAACAAAGTAGGATGCCCCTAGTGTTGCCTGTGCGGGGTTCTCAGCTACTCAGTCGACTGCGTTCCTTGACACAGTCCGCAACTTTGCGCAGTGTGGCGGCGAAGCCGTGTGATGAGGCGGCGTTGCCCGACCAACCATCGATGGTGGATTCATCGCCTGCCCGCGGAGTGGCACATCTGGCAGTTGGGGAATTACGCCTTCAGGAGATGAGGGTATTGCATGGGGATTAGATGAAGGTGGACACGACTTCATTAGAGATTGTGAGCACGGGGAATCCGGGCGCAGTGGCGTCATTAGTATCGCCTAGTGGCGTTATGGTCCCGGTATGTGCCGTGGGGGTGGCCACACATTTGCTTTGCCGAACACCAGGCTCGTCATCTACGATGCAGCACTTTCTGCCCCTTCAGTCTCCTTTGGAGGGAACAAAAGTAGTTCCGGTGGGTGCCGCTGGGTGCCGCTGGGAATCGCAAGAAACATATGGTGGATCATGAACCGTCTCACTGAAAGGCGCAACATTGCAAATCAATGTGGGACCTTTAGCGGGATGATAATTGTCCAGGGCGACATATCTGGATGATTGTGTGGGATTGGCACTCGAGACTATTTTCTCTGTGTCTCACCTTGAGGACAAAGTGATTTTTCAAGGGGGTGGTAGTGTTAGGTACCGGGGTAATAGGGGCCGGTAGGGGTAGTTAAGGGGAATAAGCAGTGGGCCCAGGGGATATTTTGTTAATCCCTCTATAAAAAGGGATTAGGGGGCTGTATAGGGGGGGTATTCTGTTGGAGTTCGGCCTTGGGCTTGGGACGTCGACCATCGTTGGCTTGGGCGGGAGCGCGGCAATGCCTCTCAATTTCTTCCTTCTTCTCCTACTCTTCTTCTCTGGAATTCTGATTTCCATAGTGTAATACATACAAGGAGTCTTCTCGATTGCCTGTCAGCGCGAGGGGATGTATCACCTTCCCACGACAAGCTCCTGCCGCTAGCGCTCCCATTGTGAAATCCACGAGTGAGGAAATGTAATCCCTCCGGTAGCAACTCCTTCCGCTGCCACTCCTTCTGGTCATTCACCCTCGTAGGGCGGCGACCATTCGCCTTCGGCCCTAAGGCCCACGACCTTCGACTTCCGATCCTTTCGGAGAAAGTGCCTCTTCACTCCGATCTTCACGGGTGGCCTTCCACACGGTCAAAGGCATTCATCGCCTCAACTAGTGCAACCAGTGAACAGTGCAAGTCTGCACTTCCATCACCGCTTCCAGTACTCTGTGCTCCTTTCGGAAGCTGCCCCTTTCGGAAGCTGCCCCCTTCGTCCACATGACCACCTAATGCATGTGTCGGAAGGTCTTCCTTCGAAGACCTTCACCTAACTTTCGTCTGCATGACCACCTAATGCATGTGTCAGAAGGTCTCCCTTTCGTCTGCTCTGCAACTTCACCTAACTTTCGCGGAGTTGACTGACACTGCATTTGCTGAACGTTGTCTATTCAACTACGTCCAGTGATTAACATCTGCTGGCCTGATTTTAGACATTCCATGGCGTTGGTGTAGTCTCAATCTGGGTCGCAAAGTATTACTTTCGGAGACCTAACGTCCGAAGCTTCCAACACTTACTCAGAAAACAATTCTCACACCAAAATCCAATAATTTCCCACTTGAGAATTGTTTTGGCAGATTAAGTTTAACAATCTTTCACTCGAAAACTGTTTTCACGCTTACACCAAAGTCTTGCCGCTTTATCCTCTGTTCACCCTTGCAGTGCCCGCATGGTTCTCCATGCCGCTTCCGATCATCCAGTCTCCCACTGAAGGCGAACCCCTTGGTTCTCTGGAACCATGATCTCATCTGAATGCCTTCACGAGAGTTTCTTCCCAAAATAAGCAGACACGAGTTTTCTCCCTCTGAATCTGTTGAAATCCCATCAATGGGCTTAAGTTGTGTATTGTGTCCATGGCCTTGCTCTTTTCAAAACCGTGCTTCCGAAGACTGCCATGTAGTTTCTGCAACTTTCAAGAGTTGTCTGATACATCACACTCCTGCGATACCTTCGGAACCGACTTCCATCCCAAACTTTATCATCCGAAAAGTCTGATTTCATTAGACTGACGAACTCCCATTGAACCTCCACTCAATGCAACCAAGGCAAACGGGGTCCTTTGCGCCCACTGTCTTCCAGCCTGATATCGACTCTTTAAAAGCCCACCTCCATCATTGAGGTCCTTCTGTTACTCTACTGATCTTCCAACAATCATCGCCTCATAGTCGGAAACGTCAAACTCATCATCGCCACCCTTTACAAAGAAATTCGCCTGGATTTTGGGTTGCCCACTTTCGACATAAACGTGGTCATGGTCGTGGTTGATTCCTTTGAAGACTTTGCTGACGAGAGAACTGTCCATTGTTCGGACTTTAGAGTATCTCCAGATGACACTGTCCCACACGAAGTCACCTTCTGCTGTGCGACACCTTCTGGTGTTTCTAGGCAGTCCCTTCAAATGCTTCTGAAGATTGCACTACACAAATTTAATACTCCCTGCATCCGAGTTTCGACGAGTCTTCAAGCAACCATAGGATTTTATTCCCTTTTCACATCTGTGATCAAAGCGCCATTCCAGAGCTTCCACTACTCCAAGCAGGCACTCCTTCCAAAAAGAACTCCATCCATAACCATCTTTCACACTTTGCCACAACCATGGGCCCTACACGTCAATCTCACGCCATCCGCAAATATTAGTACATAAACCTGCACTCTCCACTGAATATCGAAAGCACCTTCCGATAAACTGAACCGTGCCACACCTTCCTTTCGTCCCTCTTTCGACGAAGGTTCCAAAACTCCTTGGACTTGTGCTCTTGAGGAAACAACACCCACACTCCCATGCCGCTTCGTCAGTGAAGGTATGTTGTACAATGGCTCTATGAGAACAACCAGAACTTGCTATGTTTTGATTCAAGGTGCCTCCTTCTGGAATAAGGCCACCTCAACTGTTCCTAAGATCGCACTCTATGCAGGTTCCGTACTCCCTGCATCTGAGTTCCAACGAGTCTTCAAGCAATTGTAGGATTTCATCCCCTTCTCACATCCGTGAACATGACGCCATGCCAGAGTTTCCACTACTCCAGGCATGAACTTCTTCCGAAAAGAACTCAATCCAGAACTGGCTTTCACACTTTGCCACAACCATGAGCCCCACGCGTGGATCTCACGTCATCCGCAAATATCAGTACAAAAACTCGCTCTTTCCACTGAATATCGAAAACACCTTTCAATAAATCGGGACCGTGCCACACACCTTCATTTCTTTCCTCTTTCGGATGGAACCACCGCATCCTTGAGTTGTTCGGAACATGTCACCTACTCCCTCTTGGATGTTGATTGATGAACCCCAGAGTCACTTCCCCTAACTTAGACTTGGGCTGGCGAACACTTGGTAGCTTTGACAGTCACCCCTTCATCTACGGGATTTGCGAATCCTATGGAAGTTACCTTTCAGATTTGGTATTTATGTCCCAATAGTCATACTGCAATCTTTCTTTCTTCCTTCCACAATGCCTGCCACGAAAATAGGGGAGCCAACCGGATTCCATCGACTCATCACTTGAGTAAATCAAGTGAACCCTTCTACTTTTTCGTCAAAGCTTCCTTTCGGGAACATGTATCATTTCTAATTACAACTTTTGGAACATCCCTCTCCTTGCTTTGCGACTCTCTATTCTGTTAAACATCTTGCTTTTGGGTGACTCACTATCTAAAGGAAACTTTTAGACATTCTCGGAGTAGCAAACCTGCGGAATCCAATGTCTATAATAATAATAATATTATTATTATTTCTTGACATGTGTTAAACTCGCGAATTAAATTAAATATTATTTAATCAAATAATATTCAACATATATTATTTCTCACTGGACCATTAAACTCGGTCTTTCATTCCTTCACAATTTTTATTGGGTCTTGAATAATGACTATTTATTTAATAAATAAATATCACCATATTATTCCCTAATAAATAAATAAATATTATATCCACTAAAAAGCAAATAAATATTTATTAAATATTCCGCTCACATAATATTCTCTCGAATAATTGGTGACAGAATATATGTGATCAATAAAACTTCAATAATTATTAAACCACGTGCGAGAATAATATTTATTCAACTTGTTAAATAATAAATAAATAATATATTATTTAACTGAGATTCTCGATACACTTAGTGTGTGATCCTCTAAGCCTTTTTCTTAGTGGCATTAGGCGAAACAGCCTAAAGACCAAGGTTAGTGTCTAGCAACACGCTAAGACACCCATAAAGAAAGAAGATAATGCCGCAATGACATGATACCTCATTCAGACGCTCACTGTGTGAATAATCCCTTTATCACGATATCTCTAATCAAGCAGGGTGCATGCTGGTGCAATCAGTCTATGTATGTGTTCGATGACTGTTTCTTTGTTTTTTCAGAAATCAAACTTGCATATAAAACACCATAGACATGAATTTATTTATGCTATATCATTTCTATCAAAGGTTTTGAGATATCAACTTCCGTTAAAGAACAAAAAGACAAATTCTTTCTCGCATTATTCATTAATGAAATATTATTTGTCACAACCAACGTATCCTACCTCCCAGCAAACATATGTCGTCACGGTTTTTGTCAATACATCAAAGTATGCGACTTATAATACTCATTAATGATAATCTTAAAGTCTAAGGATCAATACACATGTCCGTAGATAAGAACATCCAATGACACATATAAATGCGGATTTCTTACTGGTGGGTCTCGTTCTCATAATATCATATACTGAATATTACCAAGGGCGTACATCATGATAAGGTGCCTCAAAGTCCTATGAGTCTCCACCCCTGATCGCCTGTATCATTTGTTCCTCAAATAATTTCATCTGGCTATAGAACACATATATAAGAATACTGTCGTGACACTTTTGGGTTCTCATTATAGCGGGAAACTGCCATGAGCTTTTAGTGCGACAACTACTCTTAGGTCATTATCACATTATATGTCACGCAGAAGAAGATCAAGGGGTTGGGGAGTTCACACATGCCATCATTTTAATTTAATAATAAAAATTACAATTAAATTAATAAAATCCAACACATACATCGGTCGGTCTAAGCTCATGATCATCCATGCATGCAACGAACACTCATTTACACACCATGTGAGTATTAATTATACACCACGTGAGTATTAATTACATAACACGTGCGTTAATTAATTTCACGTGTGGTGTATTAATTATACATTGTGTTCGTTGACCATTCGACCACCGCATCGTGTGGGGTTACACGACATGTAGCCTTGCAAAATGATAGATAACAAAGGACTCCTTGTATGTTTATATATAAGAACCAGAGAACGAGAAATACAACAGAGGAAGAAGATGAACGGAGAAAACACTCCGGGAGATGTTCACTCCACCCGCCCAAGCCAAAAAGTCGTTGCCCTAGAATATTCTCTCCCTCTCCCACTCGCGCCCGTGCTTCCCTTTATAACAAATCTCCACCTTTCCACGTGAGCGTAGAATCTTCTCTCATAACAAACTAATATTTCCCCAACAATGACGCTATTACCCCTAACAGTACTTCCCTTTATAACAGATTGTTATTCCCCTCTTATAATGGCACTATTATCCCCTTAGTTCCTACTACTTCCACTATCCCAAAAAATCACATTGTCCTCAAGGTGATGGATCTCACAGGCATGCCAAGCGATCTCCCATATGCGCCGTACTTTTGCATGGGCCAACAGTCTGTAACACTCCATGCAAACTTCCAACAAAAAAAAATGCAGTGAACTGGATCTGCTCCTTGAATTTCTTGAGTGAGGTCTGATCTTCTTTAGCCGTTGTTGTCCAAGCTTCCAGAGGCCAGCCCGGATGACGCCATTTCATCGCACTGCTCCGCCTCTGTAGCACAAGAGTTCACTGAGTGGAGTCGTCTTTTTACCAGAGCAGGTAGAGTCGTCGTTTTGCCAGTTGTAGGCGTGCCCTGAACGTTATCGGTAATTTTTGTCTTTAAAACCCCCTTCCGCCCCAGTGCCTACCCATGCATAATTGCTTCATTGCCCCTCGTGCTTTGTCGATAGGCCAGCGCTCACGCTAGTCGTCGTAGAAAGCGACAATACCACCAGTGGGGGCACATTGCTGTTGAATACCCGAAACGCGTCCAGGCCATTGGCGCCCGATGTCCAAATCGCACGACCTACTTTTGTCTCCCTGCAGCCGCCTCAGTCAGGATGCATTCTGTAGCTAGCTCGACCGATCATCTTCCTCTGCACGTGTCTTAGCCATCCTCATTGCCAACATAAGTCGCTCCCCCTTCTGTTGCGACACCTTCTCCATGTTGCGCACATTGTTGGTAGTGTGTTTCCTGAATTCAACTTGCTCCTTCAGCTCACGTTCCCACCTCCATTGTGATGCGGAAACGTCGGGAGCAACGAAATAAAACACGGATCACAGAAGAGTAAAAGGGGAAAAAAAAAGAAACGAGAATATAGAGATTTACGTGGCTCGGGAATAATCCCTACGTCCACAGAGAGTTTTAAACTCACGAATTAAATTAAATAGTATTTAATCAAATAATATTCAATATATATATTATTTCTCAATGGACCTTTAAACTCGTTTTTCCATTCCTCCATAAACAAAACACATGGATATGGCCCAATTTGCTTCACATTTCGGGCAACAAGCTGGAAATGAGTACTATTGCCTTAATCGAGAGGCCTCCCACCATTGCCTAAAGGCCAGGATCCTCATTACCATTGGAATGCACGATTGAAAACATCTGGAGGACCCCAACTGATAGAGAGGTTAAGTGGGAACATCTTTTATCAATGGAATGCACGATAAAATGGGGGCACACACTGGTGTGTCCTATGCCCTGATCATACACATCTGGAGGCCTGGGAAGAGGTCTTGACTTGACCTCCGTGGGATGGGAGGCTTGGGTAAAGGTGGCCACCCAAGTCAAAAGTGTTATAGTGGCTGCCGGCTGGAAGTCCAAGGAGCTACGGTGGATGACAACTAGAAGTCCGCATTGCTATAGTGCCATGTCGGTGGTCGGTCAGCTCTGCTACAGTGTCGACATTGCTACAAGTGCCCCAAAAAATTGGGCCGGGGCCTACAAACCCCAACGAGCTCACTGCTGGGCTTGACCCGTGAAAGTTGCGGACCGGTGCGCAGTACGAGCCGGAAACATTCGGCCCAAACATCATCCAGAACGGATCAAGCTACACCAATCCAACACATTGTTCATGATCCCGCTGCTATTGGTTTAGTGTGAAATCTTCCATTTCAGACGTTAGAGTCGGCAACGCTGCTTCGACGTATTTCATACACGGGTCCCTCCCTCAAGTCACACTTGCGGCGCGTGGCTTGCCGGTTTTGTGGCATCTACCGCGTTGCGCCCCTGTATCGCGCTAGAGGTCATGGGTTGCGTCCCTGGTAGAGCTGTCATCGGAGGAGACATAGTTACCCCCCCCTCGACATCAACTTCTCAAGGCATTGCTCCAAACGTGTGAATGTCTTGGAATTCAACTCGCTCCCGCTCCTGCTGGATCAACGCGAGCGTTGTGTTGATACTCTTTAGTTGTTGGTCCACCCTATGATGGAGTTGAATTCGATAACAAAGTGGTGTAGTCTGATTCGTTTTGGATGAAGTTGGGGCAAATGATATTGGCCTATACCAAACCGCGACTCTAGTGGTCCGACCTCTGCGGTGAGGTCGTCGGGGGTTGCAGGGGGTAACGCGTCCCCTCTTCGGGAGCCTAAGGTCCTCAACCCAAATTTTGGGAACTGTAGCAACTCCGATCAAACTATAGCAGAACTGACCGACAACACCATCAGGGAACTGTAGCAGTGCGGACTTACTGTAGCAGCATGTGACAGGATGTTGTAGCAGTGCAGACTTTGAAGACATCGGTACTGTAGCATCGTAGACTTCTAACCACTGGTCACTATAGCTCAATGGACTTATTGTGCGGTTGATCGTTTTAATACCACTTGAAAGGTTCAGGACGTAGAGAAGTGCGCATTGGGCCATGACCAATTAGGCTTTTGTTGGGTTTCGATGAATAATCCTCAATGTACATGAAGATAAACGTCATGACCAACGAATTAAATCCGATGATGATTGACAAAGATCGCCGAAGCCAGGAGAGCTGGTCTTTTTCACGTTAAATTTATAATTAATTTATAGATTAAGAATGACCTCACGTTGGAATTCTTTCTTCATTGTCGAATTAGATGACGACTTCTAGGGGTGTCCATGGGTCGGGTTGGGTCGGGTCAAGGATGTTTCGGGACTCGACCCAACCAAAAAAGCTTGGGTCGGGTCATATGCTTCATGAGCAGCTGACCCGACCCGACCCAGTCCGTTGGGGTCGGGTTACCCGACGCACGACCGAAGGACCCAACCCAACCAGCTGTGGGTCGGGTCCGTTCGGGTCGGGTTCTATGTGTAAACCCGACCCAACCCGACCTAACCCGATGGACCTAGACCCAGCCCCCCAGACCTAGCTCCCCACCCACCGAGACCACCCCCTCCCCCTCCCCCTCCCCCTCCCCCCTGCACCCGCCCCCTGCCCCCTGGACGAGGCTCCCCCCCACCAGCCCCCCTACCCTCTGCACCAGCCCCCCCTGCACCAGCCCCTCCCCCTGCACCCCCACCAGCCCCCTATCTCCCCTGCTGCACCAGCCCCTCCCCCTCCCCCCTGCACTGCACCCCCACCAGCCCCCGATCACCCCTGCTGCACCAGCCCCACCACCAGCCCCCTCCCCCTGCACCCCCACCAGCCCCCTCCCCCCTGCACCCCCTGCACCCCCACCAGCCCCCTATCCCCTCTGCTGCACCAGCTCCACCACCAGCCCCTCCCCCTCCCCACTGCACTGCACCCCCTCCCCCCTGCACCCCTGCCCTGCTGCACCGCCCCCCCCCCCCCCCCCCCCTCCAGCCCCTACCCCCCCCCCCCCCCCCCCCCTCCAGCCCCTCCCCCTGCTCCGCACCAGCCCATCCCCCTGCTCCGCACCAGCCCATCCCCCTGCTCCGCACCAGCCCATCCCCCTCCCCCTGCTCCGCACCAGCCCATCCTCCTCCCCCCACCAGCCCCTACCCACCTGTTGCACTAGCACCCCCCCCCCCCCCCACACACACACTACACCAGCCAGCCCCTCCCCCTCCCCTCTGCCCTTGCACCAGCCCCTCCCCCAACCCCCTGCCCCCCCCCCTCCGGCCCCTATCCCCCCCTGCTGCACCAGCCCCCCCCCCCTGCTGCACCAGCCCAGCCCCCTCCCCCCACCAGCCCCCTACTGCACCTGCCCCACCACCAGCCTCTCCCCACTCGCCCTGCTGCACCAACCCCTCCCCCACCCCCCTGCACTAAACCAGCCCCTCCCCCTCCCCCTCCCCCTCCCCCTGCACTACACCGGCCCCTCCCCCCGGCCCTACACCACCAGCCAGCCCCTCCCCCTCCCCCCCACACTGCACCCCCACCAGCCCCCCACCCCAGCCCCTCCCCCTCCCACTTGCCCTGCTGCACCAGCCCCCCCGCACCCCTTCCTTGCACTACACCAGCCCCTCCCCCACCCCTTGCCCTTGCACCAGCCCCTCCCCCTGCCCCCTTCCTTGCACTGCACCAGCCCCTCCCTCTCCCCCTTGCTGCACCAGCCAGCCTCCATTTATTACCCTACCTGACCTGCCTAGCCACTATCTACTACAGCTGGCTAGAATAGACCAACTACAGAATTACTATACTGCCCCCTAACAGTAAATACCCCCTTACACAGCCCCAACTAGCCCACGTTCCTAACAATGTCCTTGGCAATGGCACTAAATTTCATTGTGTAAACGTGTTGTAGTGAAAAAAAAAACATTCCCCTACAAGTGGACAGAGTCACCACAACAAATAATTTGGTGAGTAACCAGGTCAAACCACAGGGATAAGTTTGGATTACTAATTTACTAGTATTCTTGGTTGAATGTTTAACAAAATCAGTATACATAAATGGCTATGTGAAAATAGAAGATAGCTGGACAAGCAGGAAGAAAAAAAACATATCCTTCCTAGATAACTACTAACTAGGAGGATTACACCTTAACTAGAGTTACAAATCATTTGTAGGGGAAATGGAAATCAAACAAAATCACCCAAGTATACCTACTGTTCATACAACTGAAATGAGAAACTTTCACTACCAGCTTGAAATGTGCACACATGCACTCTGATCCGACTCACATAGGTGCATAAATAAATTACCCAAGGAAGATAATTTGAAGAACACGATTAAAAAAAACTACTTACCTTACCACCAGTGCCACCAGACAGAACACACGATAGGTCAGGGAGGAGTGAGCCGGTAGGAGGGATTTCTCTTGATTGCTTGCAAGGGAATCTATCCGTCCAGGGAGGAGGCGAGTGAGGAGAGGAGGAGGGAGTAGAGGAGGAGGAAGGAGGCCAGTCGCTGGTGGCGAGGGAAGGATGAAGGAAGGGGATTAGGGTTTGGCCACGCGTGAGGGAAGGTCGGGGTTAGGGGGGAGGAGGAGAGGAGGAGAATCTGTCCGGGGAGGGGAGGAGGCGAGCGAGGAGAGGAGGAGGAGAAGGGAGGCCATCCAGTCGTGCGCGAAGGAAGGTCAGGGAGGGGAAGGAGGAGAGGAGGGAGGAAGAGGCGGGGGAGGGAGGGAATTAGGGTGGCCAGGCCGGGTCGCGATGCTCGGCGAGGTTTTTTTTTCATACAGCCTCGGGTCAACGGGTCGGGTTGGGTCGATATGTAGTCAACCCGAGACCCGACCCGACCCATCCACGGGTCAACCCGATACAAACCCGAGCCAAACATTTGTTCCCACAACCCGACCCAACCCGGTCGGGTCGGGTCGAACCCATTTGGTCAGGTTGGGTCTGGACACCCCTAACGACTTCATATCGTACTTTGTTGCATCAGAGGATTTAAGGGTAGAATTCCTCCAGAGGTGATCGACACTTGCACCACGAACCTTCGAACATTGTCGTAGAAATCCCTGGGTGCTAGTTTAGAAGATTTTAACGCTTGCGTCGTTCGTCGTTGATCGTCACAATAATCGCTTTGAGGCGGAAGGATTGTTCTTGTTTTCTCTAGAGTCGAGAGTGTAATGACCCGCGTTTTGAACCAGGTTAAAAAGTGGGGGAAACTGAACTTTTTCAATTACTAAACCGGTCGTTTTTAGAATCGGGCTTCGGAACGAGGTTTCGAAGGTTTGAACCCTTCCTTTTAATGTTTTTGGGGTTAGGCGAAGGCTCGAGAAGTTTCCTGAGTGTCTCGAGGTGTTTCGGGTGCGTCGTACCTGAAGACGACTGGTTTTTTAAGCAACAACAGAAGGCGCACGGTTGGCGCACGATTTCCCAAACCGTGCGGCTCAAACCGTGTGGCTTAAAATAGGGAGGCAGAGGAGTCCGCACGGCCTGTGCACGGTTTCCCCAAACCGTGCGACTAGCCCGTGGGGGGTGCCTGGGGTGTCCAGTAGAGGCCGCACGGTTTGACAAACCGTGCGGGTCAAACCGTGCGCAGCCCTCCTGTTTGGGTTTTGGGGTATTTTAAATGGTTTTAAAATTAAAAGAAAACAAAATAAATTAAAAACCTAAAACCTAATTAACTCTCCCTCACCCCTCTTCGACGTAGCCCCCCTCTCCCGTGAGCCGCGTGCGACACCCCTCTTCCGGCCTCCTCTCGGTCAAGGTTCCTCCGATTTCTGGTCGATTCTTCGTTGAATCTCCATGGCAAGCTCCCCTCTTGCTTCTCCTCCCTTCCTCCGGCTTCTTTTCGACCTAATCGGTGCCCGATGAGGTGCGGCCGAACGCCCGAGGGTTTAGGGTGATCCGTTTTTCGGCTTGTTCTTGTTCTAGGTCGGCGCGGAAGGTCCGTTGGGACGCCCTGATGCGCGTTCTGGCAACCGCCGCCGAAGGCGAAGCGGTTCGGGTGGTTTCGGACCGTTGGTATGGTCTCGGAGTAAGGTTTTCACCTCTTGCTTTGTTTCGCACTTGTTAAACTTGGGGCTTTTGGTGTTTATGAGTTCTCGGCATGTTGCTTGTAGTGCGTTGAGGTTCGTTGTGTGGTTCCGCCTTGTTTCGATCCGCCGGTTTGATTCCGAGGCATAGGTCGCATGTGAAATCACACATGCCTCGTGGGGGAGCAGCAACGGCTCTTAGTTAGAAAGCGCCAAGGGCCGGAGTGGACGGATGGATCCACCTTGAGGTAGGATCCCTCTCCGTGCCTTTAATTTAAAGTGAAGTATTAGTGAGTTATTTCTGTACTGCTTTAGTATGTTAATTATGCAAGTTTAGTTTCAATTAAATGCTTTTGTGAAAAGAGTGTGAATTGCAGGGACAAGATTAAAATGGTTGCTTGGTCACTAAACTAACGATTTAATAATAAAACCCCTCGATTAGAGGTGCGCTGTCTTCAAGATAAAAGTAGGAAGTAGATTCTTATGCTTGCCTGCTAAATTCTCGTTATGCTTTGGTGTTGATTGATGATATCAAGTTTCCTCTGAACTGTACCAAATGGTTAAAGCATGACAGTTGTGCGCTTTTGATGAAATGGTTTAACTTGAATGAAATGGATTAGGGTGGTAAGACCATGCCTTAGGATAATGGAATAAGCACGACTTATGTTAATGGATTGGATCTAGTGAATGGGACTTACCTAGGAGGGGTAGTCAATAGCACCTTTTTATGCTTTGTAAATCCCTATATGTCTTTGAAATGATATAAGAGGAATGAAGAATGAATTGGGGGTTAGCCAACACCGTACATGAGCGGGTTGCCTCATGTGCCTTATATAAATGTGATGAATATGTTAATGTCTTGAAATGGATACTTAAGAGGAGTTGCCTTAAGTATAAATGTGATAATGATACTTGAGATGGTTTGCCTTAGGTATATTTGTATGAACGTGATTATAACCATTTACGTGGATATGCGCTGTATGATTGTTTGTGATTGTGATATGACTTTTGAATGCTTATGTGGTAATGCCATAAGTAGTATAATATAAATATGGTTGTAATGTGAGTGCGCACATGGTGATGCCACCTGGTGATGATTGCGTGTCTGGATGAGAGGCAGTTATACTCCATGCCAGAGTGATGAGTGTGACAGATTACATGTCTGGATGGGAAGCAGTTATATCCCATGCCAGTATTATGAATGTGACGGATGGGAAGCAGTTATACCCCATGCCAGTATTATGAACGTGATAGATGGGAAGCAGTTATACCCCATGCCGGTTGAGTGAATGTGATGGAAGGGAGGCATTCTTACCCCTTGCCAGTTGACCTATAGGGACGGGAAGCATTCTTACCTCGTGCCCGCTAATCTTATTAATGGGTGGGAGGCATTCTTACCCCACGCCATCTATGATCTAAATGCTTTTATATATATATGGTGACATGATCAGACTACTTTACCGGCAACGAGCCGAAGCTGGTATAGCCGTCGGGTGTCCTTAGGGAATCTGGACGGGTGTTGTTTATCTATGTTGTCCTGCTTATTGAATCCTGTTATACCTGCTTACTGCTTTGATTAATATTACATTGTTTGGATTGGGTTTGACACCGGTGGTGCCGGCCTACTGAGATTTATATCTCACACCCTACTCGGGCCGCCATTGCACTGGGGTACCCGAGTAGACCTTCTTGCTTGCACGACCTAGGTTGTGTGCTGTGCTGTTTGTACCTGAGGAGTTAGGAGCAAAGGACCAAGCGAGAGCTTGGGATGCTCAGGAGGTCGCCCGTCGGGCCTTGCTGTCTTTTCTTCTTTTCTTTTTGTATTGTTTGTAAAGCATGCTGTATTGTTTACTGCTTTCGGAAATGTATCATCATCTGTACATGCATGCGTGTAAATTGGCTTTGGCCACCTTTTATAAAAATGATCACTATTTGTGATAGGCCTGTTGTACGGTTTACCTACCATAGGAAAGGGAAAGGGAATAATATAGCAAGGGATAGAGTGTAATTGCCTAACTGCTTGGTGGTTAGTAAGGGATAGAGGGTAACTGCCTAACTGCCTGGTGGTTGGGTTTTATAACCGCCAGGGGCAGATATGTAATTGTCTTGTTTTTCTGTTATAAATAGGAGGTAGGTAGGGTGTAAGGGGCGATCTGGTTTTACAATTTGTAGTCTGGGCCTGAGAGGGAGGGACCTCCAGGAGGGGAAGCAGAAGAATTTTGTTTCCAGGTACGCTGTATTGAATCTGTAATTGAAATTCTGGTTTGAATCATTTCCTCTCTCTCTCTTCTTAGATTTCTCCTATCAATTTGGTGCTTTCATTGAGAGAAATTTCTAGTGAGAGAAACTAGAAGTGAGAGAATCTTGGATAGAAGATTCTGAAGCAGATTTTAAACTCAAGAGCTGAGGTTTTATGTCCACTCGGATGGAAACTTGAGTAGCTGGTTTGGAGACTTCTATTACCGGTCTTGGAGTATCTGTAGCAGAATTACAAGTTGAAATTCAGCGACAAGAGGAACGGCAGGAAAATGCGATGCTCCGTATTGAGTCACAAATGAAGGAGATGATGGCACGACAGGTTACGGCTCGAGAAGAGAAAACAGAACAAGAAAGAAATAGAGGGAAAACAGTAGAAAACAAGGAAGCGGTTTCAGGATTCCTGAAGAAGACAACAACGACCGAGAAGTAGAATGGGAGGAAATACGGTCTATAGCAAAACCTGTAGAATTGCCTATTTTTCTGGCGAGGATCCTCTCTTGGATAGTGCGAGCAGAAACATATTTTTCGCTACACTGAATTCGTGAGGGAATGAAGGTACCTCTGGCTCAATTAAGTATGGATGGAATGGTACAATATTGGATTATATCCTTGAGATCAGTCAATCCGACTCTTACCTGGACACAGCTGAAGGAAGAGCTACTTGGCCGATACGGTAATGCAGCTGAGGAGGATCCTGTTATATTTTTGAAAGGAATACAACTGACTGGTTCAGTGGATGAGTATATAGAAGAGTTTGAACGTTTTCCAGATTTAACGGAGCGCTGGTATGTGAGCATGTTTATTGGAGGATTACGACCAAAGATTGGGAGTTCTGTCTTGACTCATGAACCTCAAAATAAGGTTCCACTTCTGATCTTGTCCAGGCGTGTGGAGAGAGAACTGATTGTGCAGGGAGTAATTAAGCAGCCTGAGCCGAGAGGAAGGGGAATACCCCTAAGTAGCCAAAATCAGAACTGGGAATTGAATTTTGTGAGACCAAATTATCCTACAAACACTGTGAACAGGGAACGAAAAATTGAACCAGAACCAAGAGGGAAGGGAGTAAGAAGTCTGTCCAGGGAAGAATATAAAGAAAGGAGGGCAAATGGATTGTGTTATGCTTATGGCCAGAAATACCAACCTGGACATAAGTGTCCGAAGAAGAAATTTAAATTGATGATATGGGAGTATATAGAACCTAGTGAAGAAATTGGCAAGGATGCAATAATTTCTCAGACAGAAAAAGGAATTGCAGAAAAACAGGAGGAAGGAGCCTGAGAAATGCAAATGCAAGGAACAACTGCTTGTGTTGAAGAGAAAAACCAGGAGAAGGGGGCTAAGTCTATGATGCTAGAAGGAAGCATTGATGAAGTACCAATGTTGGTACTCATAGACAGCGGAGCCAGTCATAATTTCATTTCTAGAAGGCTGTTAAAACAATTTTCTGCACATGTTCTAGATACCATGCCATTCAATATCCGGTTGGGAGATGGACAAAGGGTGCAGTCAAGGGGAATTTGCAAATCTTTAAGAGTGGAGTTGGGAAGAGGAATTTTTTGTCGATGCTTATATTTTTGACACAACCGGACCATATCTAGTTCTCGGAATAACCTGGTTGGAGACTTTGGGTTATGTTACTATGCATTGGAAAGAGATGACAATGAGTTTTTGGTGGCAGGGAAGGCATGTCACCTTTAAAGGCATACAACCATCTTTACATGGCGCAACTGGGCTCTGCAAGAGTTCCTTAGGGGAATTAAATATCAGGTCCAAGGGCTGTATTGGAATGAACTTGGAGAGTTAGGACAGGAAGAAGACCCATTGTCCAGTATCCAAATGCAGCAGCTTCAAGAAATGTTGGAAAACCATAGAACAGTCTTTGAAACTCCACGAGTTCTTCCACCAAAAAGAGAAACAGATCATTCCATAGATTAAAGGAAGGGACTGAACCAGTTAATATCAGACCATATCGACATGCTTACCATATGAAGAATGAGATTGAAAAACAAATTCAGGAACTGTTTAAGCAAGGAATGATAAGACCCAGTTCTGGACCTTATTCCAGTCCGATTATTTTGGTAAAAAAGGATGGTGGGTGGCGGATGTGTGTCGATTACCGGGCTTTAAATCAGCAAACAGTACCGGATAGATACCCAATACCTGTAATTGAAGAGTTATTAGATGAACTCTTTGGAGCAAATTTTTTCTCTAAAATTGACTTAAAATCTGGATTTCATCAAGTCCGGATGCGGGAAGAGGATATAGAGAAAACTGCCTTCAAAACACATGAGGGGCACTATGAATATCTTATCATGCCCTTTGGATTAACAAATGCCCCTGCCACTTTTCAGGCAACAATGAATTCAGTATTCCGACCCTTGCTTCGGAAATCAGTGTTGGTATTTTTTGATGACATTTTGATTTATAGTAGAAGCTGGGAGGAGCATATCAGGGATTTACATAAAATTTTACAGACCATGGAAGACAATATTCTGTTTGCTAACCTTGAGAAATGTGCCTTTGGCAGAAAGTCTGTGGAGTATTTGGGGCATATTATTTCAGAAAAAGGGGTATCCATGGATCCTAAGAAATTGCAGTCCATTAACTTGTGGCAGCGGCCTAAGAATGTCAGGGAGGTTAGAGGATTTCTCGGCTTAACAGGATACTACAGAAAATTTATAATAGATTATGGGAAAATTGTTAAGCCCCTTACTGTTCTTACCAAAAAAGACGGTTTCCTATGGACTCCTGCAGCTCAGGAGGCTTTTGAACAATTGAAGCAGAAAATGACAACAACCCATTTTCTTGGCATGCCTAATTTCTCTAAAGAATTCGTAGTAGAATGTGATGCTTCAGGCGCTGGTATTGGTGCAGTATTAATGCAGGAAGGGCGTCCTCTTGCTTGTTTTAGTAAAGCTTTATCTGAGACCAACTTGACAAAGTCGGTGTATGAGAAAGAGTTAATTGCTTTAGTTCAATCTATTCAACATTGGAGGCAGTATCTTATGGGAAGACAGTTTAAGGTCTTTACTGATCACCGGAGTCTCAAGCATTTATTTAATCAACGGGTGGTTTCAATGAGCCAACAATGTTGGCAGGCCAAGTTGTTAGGCTATGATTTTGAAGTAATCTATAAGCCTGGACGGTTAAACAATGCTGCTGATGCTTTATCTCGAAGTGTTGGAGAAAAAGAATGTTCTCATCTATCCATTTCCAGACCAACTTGGTTGGATCTTCAAACAGTTAGGCAGGAAGTACAACAGGATAAGACTATACAGGCAATTATACGAAACCTACATGCTGACAGCACTTCCAAGCAGGGGTATTCAACTAGAGGGGATCTTTTATTCTATAAGAACTGGCTGGTTCTTCCTAAAAATTCAGATATGATCCCAAAATTATTAAAGCACTTCCATTCATCACCTATTGGGGGGCATTCGGGGTTTTTAAAAACCTATAAACGTCTAGCCAATGGAGTATATTGGATGGGAATGACCCGGGACATTCAGCACTTTATCAGGTCTTGTGAAGTATGTCAACGCCACAAATATGAAGCAATGGTTCCTGTTGGATTCTTACAGCCTTTGCCTCTACCAAATTTGATTTGGGAAGAGGTATCAATGGATTTTATTACAGGCCTGTCGAAGTCAAAAGGATATGATGTTATTTTGCTAGTGGTTGATAGATTAAGCAAATATTCTCATTTTCTTCTATTGCGCCATCCTTATACGGCTAAAATAGTAGCTGAAGTTTTTGTGAGGGAAATAGTCAAGTTGCATGGAATTCCTTGTGCTATTGTAAGCGACAGAGATCCACTTTTCACTAGCTTATTTTGGCAAGAGTTATTCAAGTTACAAGGAACTATTCTTAAAATGAGCTCTTCCTACCATCCTCAAAGTGACAGGCAGACTGAAGTAGTAAATCGCTGCTTAGAAACATATCTCCGATGTTTTTCTTCAGATCATCCTAAGCATTGGGCGACTTGGCTTCCGTGGGCAGAATATCATTATAATACATCCGTCGGGCGTACTTCGTTTGAGGTTATATATGGACGACATCCACCACATGTTTTTCATTATACCAAGGGGGAAGCAGCGGTAGAAGCAGTGGCTGAAACACTATTAGAGAGAGATGAAGTTCTCAAACAGTTGCGTGAAAGTCTACATCGGGCACACCAAATAATGGTGAAGAATGCTAATCGACATAGGAGGCATGTCACATTCAAGGAGGGTGATCTCGTATGGGTCAAACTACGGCCGAATTGTCCCGGGGTACGTTTGAAGATAAATCCCAAGTTGGCTGCACGCTATTTTGGACCTTTTGAAGTTTTGGGAAGTGTTGGGCCAGTTGCTTATCACCAACTACTGGCAAATAGTAGGCTCCATCCTGTATTTCATGTTTCGCAACTCATGGCTGCAATTGGACAACAATCAGAAAACGCAGAATTGCCCCCAAAATTTATTGCTGACCGAATCTTCCCTATTGCAATTCTAGCCGATAAAACTCAGGGGAGGTCTCTTATGTGGTTAATACAGTGGAGTGGTAAAACTCCAGATGAAGCAACTTGGGAAGAAGCTAAGAAGATTAAAATCCAATTTCCAAGTTTTCACCTTGAGGACAAGGTGGTGCTTCAAGGGAGCGGTAATGATAGGCCTGTTGTATGGTTTACCTACCATAGGAAAGGGAAAGGGAATGATATAGTAAGGGATAGAGTGTAACTGCCTAACTGCCTGGTGGTTAGTAAGGGATAGAGTGTAACTGCCTAACTGCCTGGTGGTTGGGTTTTATAACCGCCAGGGGCAGATATGTAATTGTCTTGTTTTTCTGTTATAAATAGGAGGTAGGTAGGGTGTAAGGGGCGGTCTGGTTTTACAATTTGTAGTCTGGGCCTGAGAGGGAGGGACCTCCAAGAGGGGAAGCAGAAGAATTCTGTTTCCAGGTACGCTGTATTGAATCTGTAATTGAAATTCTGGTTTGAATCATTTCCTCTATCTCTCTTTTTAGATTTCTCCTATCAATTTGTCTTCCGCTGTTGTTTGTTCATTGTTTATCTATTACTGCATCTGCTACTATTGTTATTTACTCTGAGATACCGTTGTGCAACTCTGATAAGAGGGTATAGTCACCCCACTATCACCTCCTGAGACCTTCGCTGCTAGTCGGCAACCTTTGACATACGGGGAGACGCGCTTGAGGCCATGTGGCGACCGGTCCGACCACCTGGTCGATGGTGAGCCGGGTCGGGATGTTACAAAGTGGTATCAGAGGAGTTTTTTTTTGGGTTTGTTTTATTATTTGGCGACAATAGACAGGGATAGGAAGGAGATGAAATTTGGTAATAAGCTGTACTCGGGAGTAGCTAACCCGTGTACAGGGAAAAGCCAAATTGCCTCGAATGAAATTGTTATTTTAATGATTTTGATTATTATAGTTGATTTGATTTCACCATTGGGTGACACACATGGTTTCTGTTGATACTGTTGATGCAATTGTGGGTTCCATTTCTGTTGCAACCCGATGATACGAGGGTATGCTATTTCATGCATCATATAGACACTTTGTTAGAAATCACATGCCATGCATTATTCCATGCCATCTAGGATGCATTAGTTGATGCCTCCTGTTGTGATAGGTGCCGTGGTAGTTATTCCATGCTTTTGTGGTATAACATGTTTTTGTGTTACCGTTTTCGATAACATGCTAGGTTCAGTTAATATGGAATTGGTTGCTTTGACCAAATTAAATGATTGCAATTATGACGGGAGCCAATTTTCAGTTGCAAGGTGTATGAGCGCCTTATAGCTGGGAAAGGGTAACCTGTGTGATTGAATTTCTAGAAAAAGGGGCTGTTAAAGTCAAATTGTAAAATGAGTTTGGTTTTGATTAAAGGGAGACAAATGCCAAACTGTAAAGTGTATGGGCGCTTTACAGATTAGTAGGTGGCCACCCGTATGACTGGATGATTGCTTTGAGCATGTTTAATTCTAGAATGTAATTTGTTTCGTCTAATGGGAGCCAAGTTTCAACCCATGGAGTGTATGGACGCTTCATGAGTTGGAAAATGGCAACCCATAATGAATGTGATGGCAGCATGCTTTGCGAAATGCTTAGTTGTGTAAACGATGTCTGGTTTTGATCTGATGTGAATTGGCTTGTTGGGACCCTCGTAGGTCGCCTGAATTGTTTAAAATGATTTTATTATGATAAATTGCCGAAATAAGACGGGATGTCTGATAAATGTTTAGTGGCTAAAATGAAGTTTGTTGAGACTTGCCTGCTTTGCTTTGAGCTGTTTGTTATAAATGATCAAGTGCCTAGTGATTTTTGGTTTTGAAAGGGTTTTTGAGGTTTTGAATTGAATCTTATCAAGTGATTAAAAGAATGAATGTGATTAGATATAAAGGGCTTGGAAAAGGAACGTGTAGTGGTGTCCTCTGTTGAAACCTTGGGTGAGGGTAAGTTAAGTCTTTCTTGCGAGTGCCTTGAGACGGGACCGTAGGTGTTTTCCGTTAGGCTTGAGCCCGATGACTTTTGTTGGGTGTGACCAAGTGCTTGGGTCGATGCTTGTTTTACGTGAGCGGCTAGCCTGTGGTAGGTAGAACCCTTAGTGTTTCAGTGCCTTGCTTGTGCGGTGAGCTTTCAGACATTTGGTATCGTTCGGGTGCCGTTTTCCCTTGTATGACCTTCAGTTCCAATGACGCCCTTGTTCGGACGGGTGGTCATGTTACTCTTGACCTTGTCGCGGGTGTGAGCTTTGGGTAATACTCTGTATCGGTTGGTTAGACATGCCTCTGGCATGGTCGGTTGCTTTGTCGGTCGTTTGACCTTTTCTTATTCGCAGTAATGGACGACTGGGTATGTTGTCGGCTTTGTAAACGATCGTATAGGGAAAAACGACGTTCGGTTAAATCTCTTGTGCTGCTGTGTACGGTCTTGGGTCACCTCGGTGGTAGAGTGACCTGAGCGTTTGGAAATCAAGTTGTCCCAATGCTCGGGATGATTTTTGGAAGACTCGAGTGGTTGACACGCCGATCTTGTTGCTTTGGATTCCTTGAACGTTTTAGCGTGGTGATCGTGACTCGGAGGAGCGACATACGTCCGTTTAGTTGTTGATGAACTAGTTCGCTTATGAGAAGCTGGTCTTTTCTTCTTTTGGTGACACCGACGCTTCTAAGGTGGGAAGCGTCGCGTCGGTTTAGTGAAGTGTGTTCTTCCGGGTAGAAGGAACACGTCAAGAAAGACCATTTGGGAATGGTCGGGTTTGTTTGAATGCCTTTGAGGCTTGCAGGTGTTGTTATGCGTCGATGCTTGCTCGACAACACGACTTGATCTGGTTGGTGGTGTATGCAACCCCTTTTAAGAAACACCGTTGGTCGTGGGGGACCTCGGTGGTAAGTCGTGAACGATCACGGAATGCCTTGTGCAGAAAAAGGCATTGTGATCGGTTTAGAAATCTTGATGTGTCGGCAGGTAAAGCCGAGTTTCTTCTTTAGGGTCGACCATGGGTGGTTCGACTGTTCTCCTTTCCAGTTTTTGGGTGTGACTAACTGAAATCTTTTTAAAATCCTCCTAGTGTACTCTGCTACGCGACGAGCATGTCCCCTATCTTGCTTTCGTCCTGGATGCGCTAAGAGAGCGTCGGTCTTACGTCGCGCTAATGTTTTTGAAAGCTGCTGAGTTCGTTTGGTTGTTCTCTATCAGCGTGGCACGCGGGATGCGTGTTTTCTCTCGTGGTTTGATCTTAGAGACGCCACCGAGAGTCGGGTATGAGCTTCGGTGAACGTTCTCATAGTAAGTGTGAGATGCCTTGGGAGGAGGCATCGTTGTTCAGCTTATAAAACGCCGGCCGTTTAAGCCGTGCGTCTCTTGAATAGTCAGCCGGAGTGGCTTGACTCTTTTCTGCCTGGGCTTTGAGGTTGATGGGGAAATCGACTGTTAGATCATTTCAAAATCACGCTAGGTGCGTCTTTGGAACGCTTTGAGTGTGCTTTTGAAAGTCCTTTTGAAAGGTGGTGGGGCTGTGGTTTGAGTTTTGATTGCTTAACCTTAAAAATCTAAGGTGGGAAGTACCTTTGATTGGTTGCTTGACGAGACGACGATGTGATCGTGTCTTTGAGTTGACGGGCTCGGGTGAGAGTCGTCTTTGTGTTTCGGTTGGAAAACGAGCGTTGGCTCGGGTGTTGACGGCTTAAGCGCCGTGTGCTTAAGTGGATGTTCGTTGGTGCGTGGGACGTTTGGAAACGTAACGCGATCGTTTGAACGACGCTTCACGACCCTTGTAGGTTGAGTGAGGTGTGTGTTGTTCCTGATGGCTTCTCGGGGATTAGAAGTTCTAAGGCGGGAAGGTTGTAATAACCCGTGTTTTGAACCAGGTTAAAAAGTGGTGGAAATTGAACTTTTTCAATTACTGAACCGGTCGTTTTTAGAATCGGGCTTCGGAACAAGGTTTTGAAGGTTTCAACCCTTCTTTTTAATGTTTTTGGGGTTGGGCGAAGGCCCGAGAAGTTTCCCGAGTGTCTCGAGGTGTTTCGGGTGCGTCGTACCCGAAGACGGCTGTTTTTTTAAGCAATAGAAGGTGCACGGTTGGTGCACGGTTTCCCAAACCGTGCGGCTTAAAATAGGGAGGCAGATGAGTCCGCACGGTCTGCTCACGGTTTCCCCAAACCGTGCGACTAGCCCGTGCGGGGTGCCTGGGGTGTCTAGTAGAGGCCGCACGACTTGCGCACGGTTTGGCAAACCGTGCGGGTCAAACCGTGCGCAACCCTCCTGTTTGGGTTTTGGGGTATTTTAAATGGTTTTAAAATTAAAAGAAAACAAAATAAATTAAAAACCTAAAACCTAATTAACTCTCCCTCACCAATCTCTTCGACGTACCCCCCCTCCTCTCCCATGAGCCGCGCGCGACCCCTTTTCCGGCCTCTTCTCGATCAAGGTTCCTCCGATTTTTGGCCAATTCTTCGTCGAATCTCCATGGAAAGCTCCCCTCTTGCTTCTCCTCCCTTCCTCCGACTTCTTTTCGACCTAATCGGTGCCCGGTGAGGTGCGGCCGAACGCCCGAGGGTTTAGGGTGATCCGTTTTTCAGTTTGTTCTTGTTCTAGGTCGGCGCGGAAGGTCCGTTGGGACGCCCTGGTGCGCGTTCCGGCAACCGCCGCCGAAGGCGAAGCGGTTCGGGTGGTTTTGGACCGTTGGTATGGTCTCGGGGTAAGGTTTTCACCTCTTGCTTTGTTTCGCACTTGTTAAACTTGGGGCTTTTGGTGTTTATGAGTTCTCGGCATGTTGCTTGTAGTGCGTTGAGGTTCGTTGTGTGGTTCCGCCTTGTTTCGATCCGCCGGTTTGATTCCGAGGCAGATGTCGTATGTGAAATCACACATGCCTCGTTGGGGAGCAGCAGCGACTCTTAGTTAGAAAGCGCCAAGGGCCGTAGTGGACGGATGGATCCACCTTGAGGTAGGATCCCTCTCCCTGCCTTTAATTTAAAGTGAAGTATTAGTGAGTTATTTCTTTACTGCCTTAGTATGTTAATTATGCAAGTTTAGTTTCAATTAAATGCTTTTGTGAAAAGAGTGTGAATTGCAGGGACAAGATTAAAATGGTTGCTTGGTCACTAAACTAACGATTTAATAATAAAACCCCTCGATCAAAGGTACGCTGTCTTCAAGATAAAAGTAGGAAGTAGATTCTTATGCTTGCCTGCTAAATTCTCGTTATGCTTTGGTGTTGATTGATGATATCAAGTTTCCTCTGAATTGTACCAAATGGTTAAAGCATGACAGTTGTGCGCTTTTGATGAAATGGTTTAACTTGAATGAAATGGATTAGGGTGGTAAGACCATGCCTTAGGATAATGGAATAAGCACGGCTTATGTTAATGGATTGGATCTAGTGAATGAGACTTACCTAGGAGGGGTAGTCAATAACACCTTTTTATGCTTTGTAAATCCCTATGTCTTTGAAATGATATAAGAGGAATAAAGAATGAATTGGGGGTTAGCCAACACCGTACATGAGCGGTTTGCCTCACGTGCCTTATATAAATGTGATGAATATGCTAATGTCTTGAAATGGATACAAGTATAAATGCGATAATGATACTTGAGATGGTTTGCCTTAGGTATATTTGTATGAACGTGATTATAACCATTTACGTGGATATGGGCTGTATGATTCTTTGTGATTGTGATATGACTTTTGAATGCTTATGAGGTAATGCCATAAGTAGTATAATATAAATACGGTTGTAATGTGAGTACGCACATGTTGATGCCACCTGGTGATGATTGCGTGTCTGGATGGGAGGCAGTTATACCCCATGCCAGAGTGATGAGTGTGACAGATTACATGTCTGGATGGGAAGCAGTTATACCCCATGCCAGTATTATGAATGTGACGGATGGGAAACAGTTATACCCCATGCCAGTATTATGAACGTGACAGATGAGAAGCAGTTATACCCCATGTCGGTTGAGTGAATGTGATGGAAGGGAGACATTCTTACCCCTTGCTAGTTGACCTATTCGGATGGGAAACATTCTTACCTCGTGCCCGCTAATCTTATTAATGGGTGAGAGGCATTCTTACCCCACGCCATCTATGATCTAAATGCTTTTATATATATATGGTGGCATGATCAGACTACTTTACTGGCAACGAGTCGAAGTTGGTATAGCTGTCGGGTGTCCTTAGGGAATCTGGACGGGTGTTGTTTATCTATGTTGTCCTGCTTATTGAATCCTGTTATACCTACTTACTGCTTTAATTAATATTACACTGTCTGGATTGGGTTTGACACCGGTGGTGCCGGCCTACTGAGATTTATATCTCACACCCTACTCGGGCCGCCATTGCACTGGGGTACCCGAGTAGACCTTCTTGCTTGCAGGACCTAGGTTGTGTGCTGTGCTGTTTGTACGTAAGGAGTTAGGAGCAAAGGGCCAAGCGGGAGCTTGGGATGCTCCGGAGATCGCCCGTCGGGCCTTGCTGTCTTTTCTTCTTTTCTTTTTTGTATTGTTTGTAAAACATGATGTATTGTTTACTGCTTTCGGAAATGTATCATCATCTATACATGCATGCACGTGTAAACTGGCTTTGGCTACCTTTTATAAAAATGATCACTATTTGTCTTCCGCTGTTGTTTGTTCATTGTTTATCTATTACTGCATCTGCTACTAGTGTTATTTACTCTGAGATACCGTTGTGCAACTCTGATAAGAGGGTATAGTCACCCCGCTATCACCTCCCGAAACCCTCGCTGCTAGTCGGCAGCCTCTGGCGTACGGGGAGACGCGCTTGAGGCCATGTGGCGACCGATCCGGCCACCTGGTCGATGGTGAGTCGGGTCGGGATGTTACAGAGAGAGTGGAGGAGAATCACACTTTGTTCTTGAGAGCGTTCTAAAGAAAGAACTCTCTAGGGCTTGAGAGAATTCTTTCTAGATTTTTTTGTGCACAACAACGATTAGGGTTGAGATTGATATAATCGGGTTTATATAGAGCTAGAGTTACAGAATAAATAATTGCACATGGACCCTTATTATTCTCTTTATCCCCAATGAACTCCATGTTCAAATAATAATAATATTATTATTATTTACTTGCATACGTAAACTTGTGGATAAATAAATATCATTTCTTGAATAAATAAATTAATATTTATCCAAATGATATTTGATATATCATTTTTACTGGACCATCAACTCGGTCCATCTTTCTTCAGTATTTATCAAACATCATTATTTAAATAAATAAATATCACTGCATTATTTGCCAATAAATAAATAAATATTATATTTACTAAAACAATGAATAAATATTTTTTAAACATTCACCTCACACTCTCGAATAACTGGTGATTGAGTATTTGCGATCAACCGAACATGAATAATTATTAAATTACTTATGAAGATAATATTTATTCATCATCGTAACTTTATATAGAATTTAACTGAGATTCCGAATACACTTAGTGTGTGACCTTTTAGACCTCTTTCTTAGTGGCATTAGGTAATACTTGTTAGAGTTGGTGTTCTAGAACCAACTGTTGGTACTTTGATTACATGAATATTTAATGTATTTAAATATTAAACATCTTATTACATATTGTTCATTGTTCTGCATGAATATGATGTAATAATGTCCCAGAGTACTTTTCGCATATTGTTCATTGTTCTGCATGACTATGATGTAATAATGTCCTAGAGTACTTGTCGCATTGACAAGGTCATAACAGTAGCAATGTGAAATGGGTTGCGGGCCCGCGGGTTATGCGGGCTTGAGGCGGGTTTGGGGTGGAGTGGGTTTAAAAAAAAATACCCGTATTATAAATGGGCTTAGACGAACATTCCGCACGGGCAGCCAGACCGTGCGGGTTTACCCGCACGGATACGGTCTCGGCCGCAGGCTTTTTTTTTTTTAAATAAATAAAAACATACACGATTTCACCGTATAAAAAAACTAAATAATTAAAATGAGGAGGTCGTCTCGTCCTCTCCTGAGACCGCTTGGCATGTGTGAGTTTCGAGAATGGCACTTAGTCGTCCCTTCCTCTCCCCGAGATAGCCTCATCACGCCCCGCTGCTCCTTCCCCTGAGACCATATTTCTCGCATCCCTCCCTGCCTTCATAATCTTTATCTTTATCTCCCGACGTGGGCTCAAGCCCGCCTTTGTATCACCCCTGTTACAGACTCTGCCTCCCTCCACATCGGACCAACCCCATCACCCTCCTCCGTTACCCCCATGCCCGACTAGTTCCATCACCCTCCGCTTCCCCCATGTCGGACTGGCTCCATCACCCTCCTCCGCTTCCCCCACACCGGACCAGCTCCATCACCCTCCTCCGCTTCCCCCACACCGGACCAGCCCCGTGACCCGCCTCCGCTCCGTCTCACCTTACGTCGTCGGCCGCCTCCGTCTCCACACCGGACTGTCTCTTTATGTAAAATGTTTATATAAAATGTCAAATTCTTTGGTTTTATGTTTTTGGATTTTAAAATACTATTAAGAATTGTGACAGTTGCTAATATAGCCGTTGAACAGTGATCACATGATTTGTATAAATATAGGGTTTTAACAAATCCAATTTACTCAGACAAAGGAAGCGATAGCCTCATCCAGTAGACGTGCCCCATATGAAGCCCATTTGTCAGAGCTCGGAAATGAGGTTGCGTCTTTGGACTTCGCTCTTGACCAAGTCTAAGTCGAGCTTGAATATGTTAAGCTCGAGCGGGACCGCCTATGAGAGAAATGAAAGTTGATAGAGATTACCGCCCGATCAATGTTATCCGAGCCACCCCAAGAGTCTGTCACCATCGCACACCTTACTCTTCGGTCTTATGCGGGTGTTATAAGGGGTTATGTAACAAGACCTTAGCACTATGGTTATGTACATTATTTTTGTATATAATAATGAATATATTTTCATTTTATTATTGTTACCTTGTAAATAGTTTTTAAATCCCAAATAGTATTTTTAGTTAAAATTCAATTAGGAAATCTATTTTGATGAATTAATGGATTTTTGAATTAAATAATATTTTAATAAAATATTATTATTATTATTAAATTAATTTTTATTAAATATAAATGATCGTATAATTTTATGAATGCAATTGTAATTTTTATTAAGGTTTGAAAACCATTTTTGTCAAAACCCATGAATTTTCGATAAATGTCGGTTTTTATTTTAAAAGTGAAAATTAATATATTTAGAAAATTATTTAGATAAAATGAATATTATTTCTGGAATCAGGAAATCGAAATTATCTAACGGTGAATTTTTCATAATTTTCTGAGACATTCAAATTTTTGGGTAAAAATTTAATACCGTTTAAATATATAATGTGTTTTATGACATCATAATGACCCAATAGTGATGTAATAAAATACTATAAACTTTATGTTCGGCCAATATATGTTATACCATTAAAATAATGTGATTTTGGGTTTGTTTGATTTATTTTAAAAAGCTTTAATGGACCCTTCAAGACTTATTAAACATTTTGTCTTTTTAAATTGTTTTCCTTGGGAGTGTGACTCACCTCTACATAATCAACCCCATTATTTTAAGAAGTTCGGACTTTGGCTTTATAAAATATTGTTTTCCACTTCCCTTTGCCGAAAACCATGGGCAAAAACCATGGGCTGGTTTGTGGTTTGGATTAGTTTAATGTGAGGTGCCCCAAACCTAAATAATAAAGAATTCCCTCACCTTTCCTATATAAACCCACCCAAGCTCCCACTTCCTCCTCACTCAAAGCCTTTGGAGTTCGTCCAACCTCTGCCCTCCTCTCTCTAGAATCCTCCCAAAGTGCCCCAAGCTCCCAAGAAGCCTCTCTCAAGCCTTTGGAAGCACACTTTCAAGTAAGAGTTTTTCTTCCTTTCTCATTTTTGTCCAATATTCTTTAAATTGTTATGCCCTTTTAATTTCAATTATAAATGCTGGGGTATGGTTTCGCACCTCCCCTATATTGCCCTCTTTATGTTTGAATGATGGGAGACCCATTTCTCTCTCATTAAATGCCTCCTATGTACACCCGATACTATGCCGAAATTCCGAAATGAATTTATCTCTCACATTTAAGCAATTCTTTTGTATCATGAATCTAAATTCCATTACAATTGTTGGGACATGTATCTATATGACCCCCTTACTGTCCATTTCATATACATATGATGAGACACCCCCTTTCTATCTCATCAACCATTTTTATGAATTCTTACATCACGCTGTTATGCTGCCGAAATTGCACCGATTTTCCAAGCCAATGTCATTGTGTAGTGAATACCATGCCCATTTCTCTATCAAGGGTATTCACCTTTATGCACATTTACTTATTGATTATAAAGTTTCATGTATGAATTCCACATTCCTTTATCGTGGAATAAATGATATGTTTTATAAATCCATCTTATATGATCAATGTGACACACTTATGCATGAAATGAAATGTTTAAGAAGGGTGCACCCTTACAGCGCTCCAATGCATTGAGTAAAGTATAGTATCATGATATGTCATGTGCAATGAGTGTTTACTCATGCTAATTCAAGTGCAACGAGGGTTTACTCGTGCTGCATGTGAAATGAGGATTTACTCATGCTCCATGTGCAATGAGTCATGCTAATTCCATGTTAAGTGTTGTTGTCACATTTCCATGTTATGATTATCATGCTTTATCATGACTTTATGTTTATGCTTCTCTTGTGCTCTATTGATATGCTTATTGTCTAACATGTATTGTATTCCTCATGTTATTCTTTGATTATTCCCTTATTGGGCTTTATAGCTCACCCTTTTCTTATGCATGTCCTTAGGTTATCCCATGCAATGCTAAGTATGAGGGAATGTAGTGGTCATGTAAATGAAGTTTTCAATAAAGATGTTGTATTTCATGTTTTAAGTTATGTAATGATCCTAAGCCCCAAAGACACTAGACCTCTCGATCTTCTATGTTGTATCAAGTGAAGTTTATGTAATAAATTATGTTTAATTGTGTAATAAAAGAAGCAGGGTTGTCATAGCCTTCGCCTCCCCCACGCCGGACCTACCCTGTCTCCATCCTCAGCCGTAGCCTGCCTCCGCCTCTCCCGTGCCGGACCGACCATGTCGTCCTCCTCCCTACCCCACGACGTCCCACACCTTTGCCTCACCCCATGTCTTCTCCAGCCTCCGCCTCCCCCACCCTTTTTACTGGCTCCCCCCTCCCCACGCCGACGCCCCCTCCTCCCCCACCCCGAACTGGCCTATCGCCTCCCTCCTCCCCCCACACCAGACCACCCTTGTCCCCCGACTCCCCAACGTCGTCGGCGCCCCCCACCCCCCGATGTCCGTCGACCACACCCCACCCCCACCGACACGTGACTTTTTATTTTTTTTATCACATAATATACTCATTGTCACATGAAGTTTTTTTATTATATTTTTATCATATATATATATATATATATTAATTTATCATAACATTACAATTATATTAATAAATAAAAATATAATAATAATAATTATGAATGCGGGTTGCCCGCAGGGTTGCCCGCATTCGCTGTGGGGTGGGGCGGACTTTATAAATCTGCCCGCTTATTATGTGGGTTTTTGTGGGTCTAGCCTGCATGGGCTCAAGCTCGCGTGGGCTTGGCCTTCCCCGCCCCGCCCCGCCCGTTTCACATTGCTACATAGCAGTTCTCTGCTATGATTAGAACCTTGAAGTGCTATGACAATATTTTTAGATATAGTTCTGTGGTTGGATGACATACTATGGCGGGACACATATTATACAAACTGTTAGGTGCGAGTACTCGTAAGCAGATGAGACTTCTTCTCATGAAGTTCGCACTTGGTAATCTCCAAGACGAGAGGTTATGAGAACAAACCCGCCTGTAGGAATTCCGCATGTTTTGGTGTCATTGGATATTCCTATTTGTGAGCATGTGTAATGATCCTTCGACTTTAAGATTATCATTAATGCGTGTCACGACTTGCGTACTTTGATTTACTGATGAAAACCGTCACGCCATATGTTGGCGGGAAGTAGGGTACGTTGGGTTCGTCACGAGTGACATGTTATTAATAGATAAGTTGAGGAAGGATTTGTCCCTTCTATTTATGGAAGTTGATATTTCGGCCCTTTGATTGAAATAGAACCGTCGCCCTAAATTCCATGACCATGGTGTAACAATGAGTTTATTTCAGGTAGTCAAACAAAGACGTATCAAACAAATAGGTTGATGACACTATCATGAAACTTTTGATGAGATATTGAGACAAATGGATAATATTACATAGTGAACGTTCGAATGTGGATGTCGTCGTTGCGATTTTAAGTTCTTTCTCTTGGGTGCCTTGACCCGTTGCTAGATAGTACTCTTGGACTTTAGGCAAGCTTGTCTAATTCCAACGAGAAAGAATCCTAGAGGGTCACACACTAAGTGTTTCTTGTGGTCTCGATTAAATTCTATTTGAATTTAATTAATGGAATAAATATTATTTTCAAGACCGTGAAATAATTTTATTCAAGTTAAAATGATCGCATAAATTAAATAAAATATAGTGAACATTTAATAACTATTTATTTACTAGTTTGTAAATAAATTATTTATTTAAGAGAATAAATTATTTATTTATTTATTCTGATGTTCAATAAATGGAAGTGGTGTTCGAGCGGACCAAAGCCGGTCCCGGTAGTAAAATAATTATTTACATGACCGTAAATAATTATTTAACTAGTTGACACAAGACAAAATAATAATAACGCTGTTATCATTATGTGACACGAGATTTCATTTATGATTTTGTTTTGCGCAAATTGGCGCACCATGAATAATGATGTTATTGTTATTACGCAACATGAGTTTTCTCTAAGGTTATGAATGTATTTAATCGCTGTTACGTGATTAAATATTGTAACCGAAACCTCATGTCGTTAAATAGACAGGTACGTCTATTGTGCCATTACGCCTCGTGAACTGAATTGCCGGTGGTGAGAGAATTGTTGAGCCTGAACAATCTCTCTCGAATCCTTTCCTCTCCCCTCTCAAGAACGAGAGATGTTCTTCAAGACTGAAGAACCGACGATCAAGAACGACCGTCGCAAGACACTCGCTTCGCTGCGCTAGCACTCAGAGAACGGGTGGTGTCGATCAGAGGCCATCAGAACACGTGTGGATCACTGCTAGAGAGATTCTGGTTTGGATCCTCGAAAGCTCAATGAGACAATCTGGAAGGGTCTTTTCGGACGATCAACATCATCAACGATGAAAGTACCGAAGATCCAATTATTTAATTTCTGCAGAAATTATTTAAATTAATTATAAACATGATGCGCAAGATCCTCTCTCTAGGATCCGGCGTCATTTTCTTTTTTTGTCTAGATCTTTGATCTTAATCTGTGGATACTGACGTTTATCGTTGTATTGATCCTGGATTGGTCATCGATTACGGCAAAGTCAAAGTTGGGCCCTCCCAACCGCCATGCTTTCGCTGCGTTCGAATCCTTCAATACTGTCTAAAGTTCAAAGTTTGCGTCTAACAACATGCCAAAACATTCATAAATCCTTCAATACTGTCTAAAGTTCAAAGTTTGCGTCTAACAACATGCCAAAACATTCATATTGAAAGAAGTTACTGTTGCAACAACATACAACCTCATCCGAATGTACACTGTGTAATATAACCCCTTTATCTCGATATCTCTAATTAAGCAGGTTGTATACTGGTGTGTTCAACATATGCGCTCAATGTCTCTTTCTTTGATTTTCTAAAAATGAACTTTCCGACAGAACGCCATTGCCTTGGATTTGATCAGGTAGTCTATTCCCATTAAAGGGTCTGGGATATCAACTTCCGTTAAAGAACAAAAGAGTCGAATCTTTTCACGCGTTATTCATTAGTGCAATATCAGTCATCACGTACCTAACGTATCTTACCTCGCCGCGAACATATGTCGTTACAGTTTTCATCAATACACGCGACTCATGATATGCATTAATAACGATTTTAAAGTCTTTGGACCATTACATACGTTCGTAGATAGAAACATCAAATAACAAATGTAAATGCAGATTTTCTATTGGCGGGTCAAGTTCTCATAATTTACTTCTCCTAGAGATTACCAAGCACGGATTTCATGAGACGAAGTTTTAATGTCTTATGAACCCCCTACCACTCATAACTTGTATCATTTGTGTTCCGTCAAATGATATCATCAGAGCATAGATTATATATATATATATATATATATATATATAGGAATATTGTCATAGCATTTTTAGGTTTTATCATAGCAGAGAATTGTTATGACCTTTCAGTTCGTGACAAGTACTCTTAGAACATTATCACATAGATGTCACATTGAAGATGGATCATCACGTGATAAGACATTAATAAATATTGAAGTCGATGAATATACCTGTGATCTAGTATTCAAAATAGTTGATTTTAGGGCACCAACTCAAACAAATTCTTCTTATCTCCATTCGTTGTGTTTTCTTCAATTATCAACTCATCATCTCAAAGGTGATGCTTGTGACACGTTGGCAACAAATATATTACAACAGCATATGGTTTCTTCAATCTTTCCTACTTCATGGTCTCTTCAAACTTCTTCTTGAGGAGGTCAGTTTTGTAGTTCTCTCTCCCCATTGCATCGAATTGCCAAATCAGTTCACGAGCAGGCAGTGTCTATGGTTGGTTTCTTCAATCTTTCCTACTTCATGGTTTCTTCAAACTTCTTCTTGAGGAGGTCTGCATTGAATTGCCAAATCAGTTCACTAGCAGGCAGTATCAATGGTTGGGGTTGCTGATAAAGGATTCAGGAGTATTTTACCCCATGAACAGATTGAAATGATACAGAACTCTTAAAAAGGGAGTAAACAAATCCAAAGGGAGATGAAAGTTTAATTTGAGGCTTTGAATACTGAATTACTCTTGTTTCCTACAATGATCTAGCTCACATAGACCTAGAGATATGATAGAGAGGTTTTCATGGCTTATTTGTAATATGAGTTTAATGGTGTTATCTATATCCCCAGTGTTGAATTTATATGAAACAACTGATAGAAGAGAGAGATCCCATAAATCCGGAGGAGAGATCCATTGTGGTTTTTGGGCGTAAAACAACACTGGTATGACTCACTGAACTCATGGGGAGCGAGTTTCAGAAGATGCTAATGTGATGTAAAAAGTTCTTAACAAATCCAAAGGGAAATATTTTTAAACCCATTGATGTGTATTGTGTTGGATTTGTTGCAAACCACTTAATTGAAGAATAATTAATGATGAAAGAGGTGTGCAAAAATTCGATTGTCAATGAAGATTGAGGTTTGGGGTTTGCTAACAATAAATGTAAAATTAAATCAGGTTTTTTTAACATTTTGATTGTTTCAACCTATTTTTCTTTAGATTTAAAATGTCTTCCAAAGTACATTTACTTAATTATGTTATTTTGTATGACATGAGCCGTGTTTTGCTGCTCTCCAAGGGATCTTTGTGCCTTTTATTTTCATGTCGTGTTTTGTTCAGTCAACACTTGAGGTTGCTTCCATTTTTGCTTATGTTTTTACACACTGTTTTCTTAAGGACAGGCTTCCGGTTCGATGGGACAAGACGACCATAGTTGTAATGAACGAGGTTCGTGTGTGCAGTCCATACCAGGCGGAATCCGTGAGCGGAGGGACGGCAAATGCGAACGAGCGGGTTCGTAAAGTGGTAAGATTGGCAATGGATAGCGGATCATGCTGTTTTCCTGTAGGATTTGCTTCTTTCACTGTGTTTGTTGACGTAGATTGACATGGAAAGGAAGAGGCTTCTTCAGGCTCGTGGATGTGGTGGCCACTGAGATCAGTGTGGAGTTGAGCATTAACTTTGTGTTTTATTTGTGCCTAGTTCAGATTTACAATTAACATGTGGTAGATTTATTTGAGATTTGTCTACTCTTGGTTTTCCAGCTGAGGGGTGCATAATCTTTGCCAATTTCAATGCAAGGAAAATAATTTATGCAATCCACACGCAACTGGAGTGTATGTACTGCACGGTAACCAGAGCATGCTTATCAGAATAGGCCCTTATAAATATCAAAAAGATGAGCAGTAAATTAGCTAGGGCACAAAAATGAGAATGATAATATGACCCAAAGTAACTTAGAAAGAGCATCAGAGCATGAAAACAGAACCCTTAGAAAGTGATAAATAAACGTCATCATTTATACAAAGTAATCTTTGCGAAAAAAATGAGATGGGAAATGTGCTAAAAAATTTAGAATCAGTAAAAAATAAAAAAATAAAATCAAAATGCCATTGTATTAATTATAATGTCAAAATGCAGTTATATCAGTATGCAGAGATATGAAATGAAAACCAATCCTCGATTAAAAATAAAAGAAAACCATCCCTATTCCTCATCAGCTTTCGTTCCAGAGGCTGAGGCAGGAATAGAAAGCAGGAAGAAGAATGGCGGTAGTAGGTCTAGGTAAAGTGAAAGATGGGGGCTGGAAGGTTGTAAAAGACGATGTTCCACCAATCAGCTTTTAAATATCATTCACTAGCTGATTCAAGTCCACAAAACAATTATGAAACAATTAGAGCTAAGTTCCTTGAACTTGTGAATTATGATAAAGTGAAAGATGGGGCTGCAACGTTTCACTATATATATCTCTATGCATTATTGTTTATTTATTTTTCCTTATTATGCCTTATATGCAGTTGGGATTTCTGAAATCCGGGCTTGCACGTTGGGCTTGATCCCATATGGTCTGCCCTTCATTTAGATCCGTTCTCCTATGGGATTGTTCATCGCCCGTCGTTCATCTCAATCAAATGGGCCTCGATGCCATTGCTTGTGCTTTCGGCTGTGTTTGTTCTCTCTCATGGATGTGCACGATTCGTGTTTATGTTGGGCAGCATATCATGATTTATCACATGTCTTCACGGTTGTTGTGTGGTTAGCAATTTCGAATGTCCCTTTTGATCTTTGCCATCCACTCATCTTCAACCGCGTCAACGTCAGTGGACACCCATCCCTTTGCCTACCTATAATGATGGCTATGTCTTTCCAGATTGCACATAGATTTAGTTAGGTTCATCCTAGGAGAGAAGCCCAAGAGAGTTGGTTTTCGCCGAGAGAGAAATCGAGAGGGAGAGTTAGAGGAGAACCTTGATCCGAAATCCTGTCACTGTTCCTTGTGTGTGCGATGCATCAATCCTCATTACTAGAAACCTGAGTAACATTTTGGTGGAGATCGAAAGAGATGTGTTTGACTCTTTTGGAGTAAGATGATCACCTCACACAACGGAGTTAGTGGCTACAGATACATCATCTTCAACTGTAACCTGGTCTTGGTATGGAGACTTGACATTGTAAGCGAATTTATCTTTGTTTTTTGTTATGTTGTTGCATTCTGATGTATCCTTTATACCTAGTGTGTCGCGTGTGTTCATCCAAGAAGGCAGATCGCTAACTCCTCATGACGAGTTTGGTCATCACCACGCAGTTTAGCTAGGTCAACTTCCTCAGATATTTTTTCTGGTCCTTTACCGCTTTGAGACCATTGTAATCTTTTTGTTTTCCTTCTGCATAATAAAGAGCTTAGGAGGCGGTGTTCTTGTCGTGCACATTGGTCCAACACGAGCCCAAACACGTTAAAGGCTTGAGTCCTTTCTCTTTATGCTTTTCTTGCTTGAAGCGTGCTCATGCTCATCCTCTTCTTCATCTTTGAATTCTGTTTTTGTTAACAAAAATGCTTTATCTATACAAATCACAACTGCCATTATAAGTTAGTGGCTCCTAGGCTATTGAATATGGACCGCCGCATCAATGCACCCCATAACAATTGGCATTAGAGCCCTATGATTTATAACGATGAGTTCTATGAAGTTTGTGATGAACAAATTTGACGGGGAAAATGACTTTAACCTATGGAGGATTAAAATGGGTGTGTCTAAATCACAACAAGCTTCTTGATGCTCACTGTGGTCCGAAAACGTAAGTCAACATTGTGTCTGAGGATGGATAGTTTGTTGTTACCTATGTTGATGTGTCTACTGATGTCCTTTGTAAGACCCATAGTCTGATGTTGTTGTCTTTAGGTGATAATGTTCTTCGATAGGTCGCTTATGATTCTACTATTGCTGAAATATGGTCTAAACTCAAAACTCTGTATATGACTAAGTCTTTGGTTGGAAGATTACACAAGAAAATGAGATTGTATAATTTCAAAATGTGCCCTAGAACTACAGTTAGGACACATTTAGATGATTTTAACAATATCGTTCAGGATCTTTCAAATATAGATGTTAAAATAAATGATGGAAATCTTATAATTATTATGTTATCATCATTAAATGTTTCACAAAACCCTGTTAAGGATTCAATGATGTATTATGAGGATACTCTTGCGCTTGAAGAGGTTAAATCCACATGATTATCTAAAGAACTTCAGAAATGAGGCCCTGTTAAGACTGAGGTCCAAGAACCAAATCTCAAAGGCATGAATAAACATAGGGGTAAGTAGAGAGATAATAATCAACTTACAAGAAGCCAATCCAAGTCCAAGAATAGGGTGATTAAATATTATCAATGTAAACAACCTGGGCATATCAAAAGAAATTATCTTAATAAGAAGAACAATTATAAGGAAAGCAATGATCATTCATTATTGGTTGAGCATGACTTTAATATTGATGTTGTGCTTAATGTGTGTTTGAATACCAGTTTGGGGAGTGGTTTCTTAATTCAAGATACTCTTTCCATATGTTTTTGAAGAGAGAATACTTCTATAATTTGAGTCAGGTTGAGTTCGGTGATGTGTATTTAGGGAATAATATTAGTTTTCATATCATGGGAATAAGTTTGTTTTTCCTCTAGGGATTCATGATGGGACTGTGAAAATTTTGAATGAGGTTATTTGGGTACCTGATTTAAAATGAAACCTTATTTCCCTAAGTGTCCTTGACTTTCAACATGTCTCCGGAAGTATTAGAATTGCTAAGGGATCACTCAGTATAATGAAATGAACTCTCATTAATTGACTATATGTCTTAGATGGTAAATCACATTGGAAATAATTGAATTCTATCCATGTCCCAGTGTCTGATAACACTATGCTTTGACATGGGTGACTTGACCATGTAAGTGCCAAGGGATTAAATGAATTGAATAAACATCGACTGTTAATTGAAATAACCTTGAAGAACCCTCCCTTTTGTGAGGATTGTGTGTTTGGAAAGTCCAAACGTGTGAGTTTTAAGAGGCTGACATACAAAGCTAAGGAACCCTCCGAATATGTGTATTCAGATCTACAATGTCCATCTAGAACAACCTCTTATGGTGGATGAAGTTCCTAGGAATGTGTAGACCAAATAGGGTGGGGGTGGGGGGTTGAATCAGTGGCGGTATTTTCCAAGTCCCTTACTCCTGAAATTAACCCCTGTAACTTGTTAAAGTTTTGATCCTCTCAACTTTATAACTCAACCTCACTCTTATGAAAAGATAAAAAAATAAAGCAAGTCACATGACTTTTTACAAGGATCGCCCCCAATGTGGGTGATTACATCCTTTATGTGTCGACTCCCATCAATCCATGAATATCTACTATATAATGAAGTGAATACAAATGATCCAACTCCCGTCAAGCTCCTTCCATCCCTCAATTGGTAATTATACCATCTCCCTATTGAAACCAAGAGGGTTTGAGATTTCGATGTGTTAAGAAGAAGCTGGTTGAGAAGAAAGAAGGTTTTCTCAAGTATTGTATTTTTTTGTCATACATAAATCACTTGAAATTACTAAGACTTCCTTATAAAGTTTCTGGAAAGGTTGTTCCAGATAGAGTCATGTGAGTACAATGGATCGAGGTGAACAAATAGAGCCTGATATACTAAAGTGATCAGGCATAATGTGGCACTAAATGTTTACCCAATTATGCTCACAGTCCTATTAGATAGAGATGTTTGATAAAGTAAAATTAGGTGATGATTTGTAGATCTTCAAAGACCCAAACATCATGATTATAAAAAGATATTCATGATTCTTGATAGCTCTGTGGACATCATTAATTACACAAGTTTACTGAATATAGAAATTTATAACACGAATCAAACAAACTACTAAACTACAAGGTAGTATAGGATATGAAAGTATGAGTTCGAACCCACAAATATGGAGCTGTAGAAAATATTTACTTAAATAATAAAGAATTATCTATTTAAAAAATGGAATATACACTAATTTGATTGAAGAGAGAGAATAGTGAATGTTTGAGGTTCAAGAAAAATAGAAAACTTGCTTGGAAATTGCAAATTCGGGTTCATGATTAATTAGGGTATAAAATTATGAGTCAGAAAACATGTGGTGTTAGGATTGAATTAGGGTGAATCCAATGGTTATGGTAAATAACCCCCAAACCATTGATTTCCCCTTTTCATGATGGTCACATTACTTCAGATGTTTGATAGTTTGGTTACTCATAACCATATTTAAACATAGCAGACGGTCCACCCAATAGTCACAGTGAGGATCATTCACTAGTTGATGTTTTAAATTGTATCACACCCTCACCAATCATGAAATGGTTATGCATGGTAAAAGAGAAGAAGAGAATTTAGAATTTTTAGGGTTGCAACAAAAGTCCCAAAATGAATTTTGAAATAAAATAAAATACCTTAATACAATCAACCCCCCTTTGTTTCAATCACATCTCACAAAATCTACCCCCTCATGCTAGCCTTGAGGGGTTAGGAAAATAAAAATCCTATTTTATTGATCATGGTAGTGATAATCTTTGATCCCAATGGCAGCGCCTCTCAAATGAATAATGGAGTGAAACCATGGATGTCAATTTATAGGGATCAATCCATGCTCAAGGTGGATTTAAGTCATCATAATTGAATTCATAAAGGAGGCCTGGTTCGTTTCAAGTGTTTAATGGACACCTCAGTTGAATTCCACATCGAAGTTGTAATAAATGAACTTTGTGAGTCCATCAGATAGAAAAAGTCAGATAGAGGAGTTCCGAGAAAATCATCGAACAAAGGATTTCAGATCAACTGACATAGGTTTCCTAACTAAGGAATCTAACAAAGGAAACATATGAAGATCATCAAACAAAGAATTTTTTATGGGAGTTTAATATGGAAGGAAGTTCCATATAAATTCATCAGATAGAGGATTCTGGAAAAAGTCCATCAGATGAAGGATTGTGTGTGGCCACACCAGACAAATCCATTAGACAGAATATTGAGGATCTTTATACCAGAAAAAATGTTTCCAAATAGAGGTATCCTTTGAGGAAGAACCACATGGAAATGAAAAGGTACTCAAAGTTTCCAAATAAATAGATCCCGTGAGTCAATCAGATAGAGGGAAACTAGACAAAGATGAACCTTATGAGGTTACTTGACGAAACATTAACAGATAGAGATGTTCCTATGAAGTTGAACCAGATGAAGTTTTGAATCTTTATGAAGTTTTTGTAAAGTCATTAAATGTAGCGATGCTGAGTTGGATGTTCAATTCTTCAATAACCATAAAGGTAATATCATGATTCTAGCTGAGATTTTAGGAGGTTTTGAAGAATAACATTGCTGTTGAGTTTTAAGGAAGAATTTAAGAAGATTATTGACTCATATATTTTAGGAATTTTGAAGGCGGTCAAATGTTGAAAGGTTTGAGAGGTATTTTTGAAGTTTGAGTGGGAACTTTGAATTTTAAGTTCTCACTCCTCTTTAAATTTTCAGAGAAACATTGCCTATATAAAGGGGAGATGGTGTGCTGAGAATAGGTTGCTGATATTATTATTGTTGGGTGAAAAATTGAAGAATTAAGTTATGGAATAAAGAGATCGATAGATCTTGTATAGAATCATCAGACAAAACAGCACTATACAAAGTGGTACCAGGATTTTTTTTCTATCAATTCATATCGAATGACCAGGATGGAGAATAAATCAGATGAATAGGGCGTCAGACTGAGGAGATCAGATAGAGGTGGACTAGACTAGGTATACCAGATGGAGTTTACTGAATGGACTACTATCAGACATAGAAGTTCTCACCCACTGCTATGAAATAAAGTGAAGAGGAGGTAGAAGAACTTGTAAGAAAATAAAGTATAAAGAAAGTTCAAGCAGTCGAGTAAAAACATATCGAAGCCTGTTGGTGAAGGTTCTTATTATTATTGCAAAAAATTATTATATCATATTATTTGTGTGTGGAGTACATGCACTGTTGAAGGACTATAGTTCTATGAAAGTGATGAATATTCCCTACTTGCTGTAAACCACTAAAAGGATTTTTTTCTAGTGGTTGTGTGGTCTTGGATTATTTCTAAACCATGGAAAGGACTAACTACACTTATTGAGTATTGAACATTGTAAATACCTATGTTCCAATGGGCGTGCTTGTTTTTTTCTAGCAGATTCAATTCTCACTAACTAGAGGTGAAGGTTGTTTCTTAATTAGAAACCATAAAAAAAGATCACCGATTCACCCCCTCCCCCCCTCAATGACCACACAGGTCCTGACATGTCCTTTCAAGTGGTATTAGAGGGAATGTTTCCTTTATTGGCTATGTTGTGTGAAGTTTGAAGAAGAAGAAAGTTTCCATGGATGTTTAGAACTCAGTTAATAGTAAGCGGATTCCTATCTTTTTTGGGAAGAACTATCATATATGGAAGGAAAAATGCTACCCTATCTATTATCTATTGTCTATAAAGTTCTTGAAACTGATGTAGATGGTTTCCCTCCTCCTTTTGAGGGTGTTGGTTGGAGTAGAGTACTCAAGAGGGGGGGTGAATTGAGTATCTATAAAAAATTTTGTTAAAAAAGTTTTCTTAAAAAGGTTCCACAATAAAATTGAATACATCCCAATCAATCAAGGTAATACGGTTATAATGGTTTGACTGTTCAAATAACCTCTAAGAAGATTGATTAATTCTCAGTAATATCAGTATGAGTTATTGATACTAATTTTGAAGCTATTCTAATAAGGTAAAACAATCATAACTTCTATCCAAGATTAACTATCAAAGTAAATCTAGTGATTTCTGAATTATATAGTAAAATAGAGAAAAACTAAATTAAACAACACAGTGGATAAAACAAGTGGTTCAATCTCAAGACGAGACCTAATCCACTCTACTTGGTGATCACCTGCCACCAAGAAATTTATATTAATAAACTTGATCCACACCCTGGATCGGGGTAAACAATAGTGCACATGACTATCCAGGTCACATGACCTCTTCCACAGTTCTTCGTGGGTAAAAAATATTAGGTCACACAAGGACCTATTCCACCCTTATTCGTGGGAATAATCAAGTGTAAAAAGATATGAGAGGAAGGATATCTTGTATCCTTCAGTTTAGTGCAGGAGACAGTGTGTCTTTTTAATACAACACACACACACACTGATCAAAAGCTAAAAATAATACACAACAGAGCAAAGATGATGAGATAAGGTTAGAAGTGCTCTGAGTGTTATTCTATGAAGATCTAGACTTCTAGGATTAATATGATGCAAGTATCAAGTCCTCTTGCAAGACACAGAGTATCACAAGTCTGGTGCTCTAGTTTCTAGTTAGATCTAGCTTGTGTTTTTCATGGAGTTGGTATTGTGAAGATGATTTGGCTCTGATCTGTGGTATTCCAACTTTTTGATTCGAGAATGCTTTATGTGTTCTTTAGATGTATCTTGTTGCATGTATCGGTCCACTTTTCAATAATGCCTGTGCTTCTGCTACACACTACTGCTTGTCACTTGTTTCAGGGCCACACTTTTCTTTTTTTTTCTTGGAGTGCATGTGTTGGAGCCGACAGGATGCATGTATCCTACACCTCATACCTCGTAATGTCAGGTGACATGTCTACAAAGAAATATTAATTATGTCAGTTCATTTAAAAGACTCAAATATGACCGTTAGAAATTAAATTGAAAACGACAAAACAAATTAAAGAATAGTGTCGCAGTCTATCTAGAAACAATGTCACTTGGAAATGGTGTCACCACATAACGGTGTCTTCTTCTTTTCCTTTGAGCGGTGAGACAGTCATGATGGCATAATTATATTGAGATTAGGAATCAGTAGCATAAATACGGTGTTAGGATCACAACATCTGGTCCTTTTCCAAACTTCGAATGGTGTCTTAGCAAGGAACCGATAGCACAGACTTCATGAGATCTGAAACTGGTTACAGTTTCTGGTTGCGGTGTCTGGTCACAGTGTCCGGGTCACGGTGTCTAGGTCATGGTGTCTGAGTCACGGTGTCTGGGTCACGATGTCTGGGTTACGGTGTCTAGGTCCTTTGCCAGAAAACCAGAACCGTTGGCAGACTCACGATTTCACAGACTTAGCCAAATATCTGTATATAGACTTAAGTAGTAATATTCACCAAATGAATTAGACTTAATCATTTATAAAGGAAATCATTATAGACCAAAGTTAAATATACTTTACAATAATCAGTCACAATTTATATGAATCAAGATCTTGAGAAAATTTATTTGAATTATAAAGAAACCAAGCATATCTACACATGATATGAGATAGATTAAATAGGAGTAACAATTTGTGATCATTAAAACATGATTAAAACATGAGGATTCCAACAATATCCCCCCTTTTGATGATCAAAAATCATATGAGTGAGATATTTGTTCTTAGTGTGCTGTATCTCCCTTAGTGTACGTGTCTCTCCCCCTTTTGGGATTATAAAAAAGAATATAGAAGTAAATAAGAGAATTGACAATAAGATTTCACAGTGCATTAGATAGAGAAAGATGTTTCATTAAAAGCAGTAGGCAACAAAAATACAAAATATCCCTATCAAAAGACAGTGTTCACGTTTCTTCAGTACTGGCAGTCTTCTCTTTGCCCATGGTAGCAGCATCAGGAGGAGCCACAGAAGTAGAGGTAGAAGTGGAAGAGGGAAGTGAGCCAACTATCTGAGAAGGAAGAGGGATTCCTTCAAAAATAGAAGGTTCCAAGGTAGGTTTGGTGGAAGACTGAGGTAATTGTTGGTCAAGGTTAACAGGTCTATTATGAATTAGAGCCTGAGAGACAAACATAGAGGTAGAGGCAAAAGTAGTGAATGGGGAAGGAGGCAAACCAGGCCGCAAGGGTGCAGCTACAGGAGCCACAATAGCAGTGCTCTACACATGAAGATAAGGCCTCAATAACTTGATGAAGTCAGCAATAATCTCACCACCATACTGCATCACTTTCTCAAAGTCAGCTTTGTTTTCCATGAACTTTTCCAACAAAGGAGTGAAATCTTTCAGCTTTTGAACTTGAGTTTTGAAAGCTTGAGTGATAGGAGGAATTTTCAAATTCTCTACAAGGTACTTGAAATGGTTTTTCATATCATGCTTAGAGAAAATACTATTGAAGTAAAAATCCACTTTATTAGTAATTTCTTCCTGAGCATCATTTTCAATATTTGAATGAATCCTTACCGAATCAAGGACTCTGTCGCTATTTTTGACAACCATAGATAGACTCTCCTTGTCAAAGCCACTTAGCACTGATTGAATTTATTCTTTAACAACAATTCCAAGAAGATCAATGTCAAAGGAGGGTTGAGATGACTGTCCATAGGTACTAGAGGTTGTAACAACTAAAGTGAGGGAATTTAGTTGATTTAGAACTTTCTGTAGACATCCCTTATACTCATCAGTCAATTTATTGAGACCAATAACAATCTTACGCATTTCTTGAACTATATGCTTGTTTCTCTCATCCACCTTTTCAGCTAAGGAAGTTAGGTTCAGTTGAATCAAAGAGGCAACTTCCTGTGGAATCTGACCACTAACATCCTAAACAGGATGAGCAACAGGATCAGGTCCTGATTTCAACACTTTATGCATATCTTCAACTATAGCTCTGAGAGGCTTCACTTCATCACTTAGTTGTTTGTTCTCAATTCTGACCTCTTGAATTTCATGAAGCATTTTTGGCTAAATATGCCATATGATCTTTTCTAACAACAGGGCAGCATCTCTTTCACTTAAGTTTGTTATAGGAGTAGGTTGCATGTTCATGATCTTTTCAAATCCAGCCAATAAAGTAGCTTTAAAGGTTTTCAGATCATTCTGACTCACGAAAGCAGGAGGTTCTTGTGAAGGTTCAGGAACATGATTTGAGACAGCTGGGGTTCCTTTGCAGAGATTACTTCAAGAGCAGAGACCGATTTCAATTGAAACATAATGGACAAGTCTATACCTTTAACTGAGGCTTCCTGGGTATCATTCACATCAAAGTATCTAGGGAACATATACCATGTATCCATAGTGCTTTGATCAACTGGATTAAGAATTTTAACACAATCTAGACTAGGGTGCTTCTCCCCCTCAACAAGTGATTTTCTCATAGGACTAAGAGATTTAGTTCTTTGATTTGTTTCTAAAATTTCATCCCCAATAGATTCACCCGTGTCTTTTCTAGACAACTAAAAGGCTTTCTCCATTCTTTCCTTAGCATATAGGATAATATCAGGATTAACTTTTTCCTCTTAGTGTTCCTCAAAAGAATCTTCTTTCTCAAGAGAAATGTCTTCTTCTAGTTTCTCTTCCAGAACAGCCTTTTCCCTTACATTAACAACCGAATCTTCTAGAGAAGTAGATTCTTCTTCCAAATCAATAGTTTCTTCAGGAACATGTACTTCCTTCTCAACTACATCTTGAGGAACATGTCCACTGTCTTCCCTGTCTAAGACAGTTTCCCCTATAGGTGCAACAACCTCCTCCTCCTCTTCTTCAATAGGGTAGTCAACAATTTCATCTGGTTCCAAACCAGGATCAGATATGTCCTTAGGTTTTGAAGAATGATCAACCGGATTAAACTTTTCATACAACCTTTCATTATCCTCTACCCAAGCCTTTTCCATAGATTACAACTAATTTTCATTCTTTTTACTATAACCTTTGAGATACAGAATTCACAGTCCTTGAAGACTTCTTCATTTGGTCCAACCATTCCTTTAGCATATAACATAGCAGATATTAACCTTGAGTAGAACAAAGAGGTATACTTTGAGGTTTCCTTAATCAACTCACACATATGAAGTGTAACATACTTGCACAGGTTAATATTGTGTCCATTCTTCATAATATGTATCAAAAATATATCTTTATATTTGAGGGTAGCAAAATATACTTTTCTTGGAATAATCAAATTCTGAATAAACTTAAACAATAATCTGGTTTCACCATCTAACTCAGCAGCAATAGCTCTTCTCTTTGTTTTATTGCTAGTCAAACTTCCCAAGGCTTATTCTAAAACAAATATATCACTGGGAGGAGGAGGACCTCTCTGATAGTCCTCAAAAATTCCTTCATGAGGTATCCCTAGGAAAAAAGCCCATAAAGTTGAAGAAAAGGTACATCTTTGGCCATTTATCCAACTTCTTACAACAAAATCATCTTCTATATTGAAATAGAATTGAACAAATTGATAGAACTGAGCAACTAGCTTTGGGTAAATCGGTATTTTCTCTTTTGTGAACCAGGCCATCCATCCTTGCTCTTTTATTACTTTCAACACTAAAGACTTACTTGACATCAACCAATTAGGGAAGATTTCCTTTTTTGGTACCACTATTCTATTAACAAGATTCAGATTCAAAGGGACTTTGGGTGCTATCTTCGATGCTCTTTTCATTTTCTTCTTTGATCTATGATTCTCAGGAGTTGATGAAGACATGCATTTTATTCTGGGCACCCAACAAAGGTTCGAGAGAAAGAGAGAGAACTTAAGGATTAAAGGAGGACTTATGATTTGAGAGAAGAGATCTCGAGTGAAGAAAAGAGTGAAACCTATTTCGTTTTTATCATCTAGGGATATCAAGCATCGCACATTCAAAAACGCAGGAAAGAAAAAGAATAAAATAATCAATCACAGTGATATATGTTATAATATATAAATAAAACAAAAAAGTGTTATTACAGTGAGACCGGAATAGACTTTCACAATGTGACCAGAACAGGTTGTCACAGTGAGACCGTAACAGGTTTTCACGATGTCATCTCTACTATGTGACTTCAAAACGGTGTGAACGTATTGTTTGAAACAGTATGTGCAAAATGGTAACCGATAGATAGTAACCATGAGACCATAAACATGAGGCAATAACTTTAAGATAGTAACTTTTAAAACTATGAGAGTGAAACAGTACTAAGAAAATGCCTCGTGAAACTGTAAACTATAAAACAGTAACCTGTGGAACAGTAAGTTTTGAAATCAGTACACTTTCTACTTAAGATTTATCATTCCTAATTCATGTATAATATAATATATATTTTTTAGAATTTATTGGTCTGGTGAATATATCAGTAAGATGATATTCAGTTCCAATGAATTCCAAAGTGATATCACCTTTTTGATAATGATCTCTCAAAAAGTGATGTCTTACATCAATATGTTTTGTCCTAGAGTGTGAAACATGATTTTTTGAGATGTTAATAACACTTTTATTATCACAATTTATAGGTACATGCCTGAATTGTTATCCATAATCTAGTAATGTGTGTTTCATCCACAAAATTTGTGCACAACAACTACCAACAACTATGTATTCATCTTCCGTAGTAGATAATGAAACAAAGTTTTGTTTCTTACTACACCATGATACTAGAGAATTTCCTAAAAGGTGACATGTTCCAGAGGTGCTTTTTCTGTCTAACTTACAACCACCAAAATAATCATTAGAAAATCTAACTAACTCAAATTATTTTCCTCTGGGATAGTGAAGTCCTAGACTGGGTGTATGTTTGACGTATTTGAAATTCCTTTTAAAAACATTTAAATGAGATTCATTAGGGTTTTCTTGAAAATGAGCATACATATATACACTAAACATAATATCATGTCAGCTAGCAGTTAAGTAGAGTAAGCTTCCAATCATTCCTCTGTAAGTGGTTTGATCAACAGATTTTCCATCTTCATCAAGATCCAACTTACAAGTAGTACTCATTGGAGTTTCACTACTTTTAGTGCTATCCAAGCCAAAACATTTTAGAATATATTTAGTATATTTTCTTTGATTTAAAATAATACCATCATTATTTTGAAATATTTTAAATCCAAAAATAATTTTAGTTCACCCATTAAACTCATTTTAAATTCGTTTTGCATTATTTTAGAAAATTCAATACATAATTTTTTTGAAGATCCAAAGATAATACCATCTACATAAATTTGAACTACTAAAACATCATTGGAAATTCGTTTTATAAAAAGGGTAAGATCAACTATACCTTTTGTAAAACCTTTGGAAATAAGAAAAGTACTTAATCTATCATAACAAGCTCTTGGATCTTGTTTTAAACCACACAAAGCTTTTGATAATTTAAAAACATGATTTGGAAGATGAGGATTTGTAAAACCAAGGGGTTTCTCAACAAAGACATCTTCAGCTATATACCCATTTAGAAATACACTCTTGACATCCATTTGATATAGTTTGAAATTCAGATGGGCAACATAAATAAGCATAATTCTGATGGCTTCAAGTCTAGCTACTGGTGTAAAGGTCTCTTCATAGTCAATTCCTTCTTCTTGACTATAACCTTGTGAAACCAATATAGAATTGTTTCTAACTATATTACTAGATTCATATACCTTATTTCTAAATACCCACTTAGTTACTATGGTAAATATGTCTTTGAGTCTTTCAACAAGTTTCCAAACTTTATTCCTTTCAAACTGATTAAGTTCTTCTTGTATAACCATCACCCAAAATTCATCATTGATAGCATCATTAATGTTTTTAGGTTCAATTTGTGACAATAAAACTTGATGTTCAACCTAATTTCCAAGAGAATCTCTAGTTTGAGTTCCTTTATCTAAATCTCCTACAACAACATCTAAAGGATGGTTCTTAAGGGTTCTAATAGCTCTAGAAAAAGAGGGACTAGTGATTTCAGGTTCATTAGTAGGTTCAGATTCATTTTGACTTAAATCTGGAGAATTTTTAGAACTGGAAGTTTTCATAGATTCATTTACAGGATGGTTAGATGATTTTGCATTGATTTCCAGATTTGAAATATCATCCTCCAGGTTCTCTAGAGTGGTCTTAGGCTCATGTGGATATGTCTCATCAAACTTGACATGGAAAACTTCTTCCACACATTTAGTTATTTTTTAAACACTCTATAGGATTTAATAGAGATTAAATATCCTATAAATATTCCTTCATCACTCTTGGATGCAAACTTTTCAAGATTGTCCTTAGTATTAAGGATATACACTTTTCAACCAAAAACTTTGAAGTAGCTTACTTTGGGTATTCTATTGTTCCATAACTCATATGGAGTTATTTTAAAAACAAGTATAATAAACACTCTATTAATAATATAACATTCTGTATTTAGTGCTTTAGACTAAAAATAAATATGTAAGTCATATTCACTAATTATGGTTCTAGTAATCTATTGCAAGGTTTTATTTCTTCTTTCTACAACTCCATTTTGTTGAGGTGTTCTAGGGGAAGAGAAATTATGACTATAGCCATTTTGTGAACAAAAGGATTCAAACTCTTGATTTTTAAATTTACGACCATGATCACTTATTAAGGATTTAGTTTTAAGTCCACTAAGATTTTATACAGTTTTAGCATATTTGGTGAAATGAGAGCAGACTTCACTTTTGTGAGCAAAAAAGAAAGTCCAAGTATATCTAGAAAAATAATCTACAAGAACATAAACACAGTGTTTCCCATTTAAACTAGAAACTCTAGATGGTCTAAATAAATCCACGTGAACCGGTTCAAGAGGTTGAGAAGTTGACACTTCTTTATTTGGTTTGAAGGAAATTTTGTGTTGCTTTCCCTTTTGAAAAGGATTACACACTTTATCATTTGGAAACTCAAGTTTGGGTAGGTCTTTAACTAAATTTTTTTCTAGTTTTATTTATAAGGGAGTGAATATTACAGTGTCCTAGTCTTCTATGCTAAATCCAAGACTCTTTGTGAAATACACTTAAACACGAAGCATTTTGAGAAACTAAAGAATCTAAGTTAATAGAGTACACATTTTCATTTCTCAATGCAGAAAACACTAATTAATTTTTAGAATTAAAAACATTACAATCATCATTCTCAAATTTAACATGAAATCCATCATCACATAGTTGTAAAATACTAAGTAGATTATATTTCAATCCATTAACAAAAAGTACTTTGCAAGTTAAAACTGAGTTAGAGTTACCGATTTGGCCAAGGCCAATGATTTTTCCTTTGGCATTGTCACCAAACATGACATGTCCACCATCAATTTTTATTAAGTTATTGAAGCATGAATAGTCCCTTGTCATGTGTCTTGAACACCCACTTTCCAAGTACCATAAGCTTTTACAGGATCTCTTTAAACAATTTCCCTACAAAATAGTCAAATAAAAACAGACTTTGGTACCAATATTTGTTTGGATCCAGTAATATTAGCGACTAGTACTTTAGGAACCCATATTTTCCTCATAGGTTTCCTATAAGAATTATGTAAAGTATTTGAAAAATAAACTCTATTTGGTCCAGAAAAACTTGAAACAGTAGAGAGTGTATCATAACTTGAACTAGCAGAATGTTTTCCTGAACTATGAGTAAAGTTGTATGTCCTAGATTTAGAAACAAAATTGGTTTTTCCAAAATTTCTTTTACCAGGTTGATATCCAACACCAGTAGTATATTTAGGAGCAATATGTTTACCTAGAATTTATACCAAAGTATCTTTACCATTAGTAAAACTTTCAAGGTCCTTTTTTAATTGCTCATTAGATAGCTTTAGTTCATTGTTTTCTTTGAGTAATTGAATATTTTTATCTCTTTCTATAGTAAGTTCAAATTTAACAGTTGAGGTAAGAGCATGCTATTTCTTTAAAGACTTGTATTTATCTTTTAGTTCATTACATGTCTCTTAAAGCATATTGAAATACTCAAACATTTCTTATTTAGACATATTTTCAGGATCACTTTCATCTCCAGAATAATAATAATTTTGTACAGGAGATTCCAAGGTTACCTTAGATGTGTTTGTCATGAAACACATATCATCTTTGTTAGTCTGTTCATCATGTGAAGACTCTGAGTCACTTGAACTATCCTCAGAAGCACTCCAAGCTGCTTTCATTACCTTTTTATACTTTCTATCTTTGTCCTCATATTTCTTTTTATACTTGAGCTTGGGATAGTCAACCTTAATATGTACCTTTCTCTTACATTCATAGCATACTATCTCATCAGACTTTTCACTTCTTTTCCAATCTTTCTTCCAGCTTCCCTTTTGATCATATATTTTTTTGAAGTTAGGCTTTCTAAAAAATTTCTTCTTCTTGTAAAATTTCTTAAACCTTCTAGCTAATTGAACTATCTCCTCATCAATTTTAGGTGATTATTGTTCACTGTTGTAACTTTATACAGAGACTTCCAGTTTCCCTTTTTCTTTGTGTTTAGTGGTGGTGGTCTTAAATGCAAGAATTTTTTTTGGGGTTTATCCTCTTCTTTCTTGTTGAATTTCAGATCCTCTTTATACACCATTAGTTTCCCAATGAGTTCTTTTACAGTTAATTTTATGATGTCACATGAATCTCTAATAGAGACAAACGTTCATCTCCACCTATCAGGTAGGCATATGAGAATCCTCATGATTTTTTCTTTGGTAGTAAATTCTCTTCCAAGAGAAATCATTATGTTGAAAATTTTGTTGAACATGAGATACATGCCAGAAATAGGCTCACCGGGTTTCATTTTAAAGATATCATATTTAATAGTATAAGTATTAAGTCTCATTTCTTTCACACTAGATGTTCCTTCATGTGAAATAGATTACATACAGAAATTCTGTTAAATTCCTCATATCCCAAATAGAAATATAAAGCATTCATAGATTTTCAATTTTTATTGTAAATAGTCTTGGTCGGGTCATCCCAAGTAATTATATTAGTAGCAGGAATATTATACTCATCTATGATTGAAGACCAAATTTCAAAACCCATACTTTCTAAATGCATTTTAATTTTAATTTTCCATTGGGCATAATTGGTTCCATTAAAGAATGACGGTCTGTTTGTTGTAGCACCTTCCAGTCTATTGTCCATAATAAATAAATACTTTTAAAGAGATATAAATTTATAATTAATAGAAATTTACATATCTTTAAAGTATAACTAAAATCATAGTTGAATAGTTTAAAAAAACATAGTCTTAAAACAATCCTCTGATACTAAATGTTGTTCAGAGTAGAGTACTCAAGAGGGGGTTGAATTGAGTATCTATAAAAATTTTGGTTAAAAAGTTTTCTCAAAAAGGGTCCCTAATAAAATTGAATAGAACCCAGTCAATCAAGGTAATAAGGTTATAAAGGTTTGACTATTCAAATAACCTCTCAAAATATTGATTAATTCTCAGTAATATTAGTACGAGTTATTGATACTACTTTTGAAGCTATTCTAATAAGGCAAAACAATTATAACTTATATCCAAGATTAACTATCAAAGTAAATCTAGTGATTTCTGAATTATACAGTAAAACAAAGAAAAAATTAATTAAACAACACAATGGATAAAACAAGTGGTTCAGTATCAATCCAAGACCTAATCCACTCCACTTGGTGATCACCTGCCACTAAGAAGTTTATATTAATAAACTTGATCCACACCCTAGATCGGGGTAAACAACAGTGTACAGGACTGTCCAGGTCACACGACCTCTTCCACAGTTCTTTATGGGTAAAAGCTATCAGGTCACACAAGGACCCATTCCACCCTTATTCATGGGATTACAAAAGTTTAAAAAAATATGAGAGGAAATATATCTTGTATCCTTTAGTTTAGTGAAAGAGACAATGTGTGTTTTTAATACAACACACACACACTGCTCGAAAGCTAAAAACAATACACACCAGAGAAAAGATGATGAGATACCTTTAGAAGTGCTCTGTGTGTTATTCTATGAAGCTTTGGAATTCTAGGATGAAGAAGATGCAAGTATCAAGTCCTATTGAAAGAAACAGAGTATCACAAGTCTGGTGCTCTGGTTTCCAATTAGATCTAGTTTGTGTTCTTTGTGGAATTGGTATTACGAAGATGATTTGGCTTTGATCTGTGGTATTCTAGCTTTTGGATTCGAGAATGCTTCGTGTGTTCTTTAGATGTATCTTGTTGCATGTATCAGTCAACTCACCAAGAATTCTCACGCTTCTGCTACACACTACTTCTCATTTCTTATTTTAGGGCCACACTTTTCTTTTTATTCTTGGAGTGCATATTTTGGATCTGACAAGATACATGTATCCTACACACCATACCTCGTACTGTTAGGTGACATGTCTAAAAAGAAATATTAATTATGTCAGTTCATTTAAAAGACTCAAATATGACTGTTAGAAATTAAATTGAAAATGATAAAATAAATTATAGAACAGTGTCACAGTCTGTCTAGAAATGGTGTCACTTGGAAATGGTGTCACCACGAAATAGTGTCTTCTTCTTTGCATTTGAGCAGTGAGACAATCATGATGGAATAATTGTATTGAGATCAGGAATCGGTAGCACATATGCGGTGTTAGGATCATGATATCTGGTCCTTTTCCAAACTTCGAACGATGTCTTAGTAAGGAACTAGTAGCACATACTTCATAAGATCTGAAATTGGTCACGGTGTCTGGGTCACGATGTCTGGGTCACGGTGTCTGGGTCACGGTGTCTGGGTCACGGTGTCTGGGTCACGGTGTCTGGGTCACGGTGTCTGGGTCACGGTGTCTGGGTCACGGTGTCTGGGTCACGGTGTCTGGGTCACGGTGTCTGGGTCACGGTGTCTGGGTCACGGTGTCTGGGTCACGGTGTCTGGGTCACGGTGTCTGGGTCACGGTGTCTGGGTCACGGTGTCTGGGTCACGGTGTGTGGATCACAGTGTCCGGGTCACGATGTCTGGGTGCTTTGTTAGAAAACCAGAATCGGTGGCAAAATCATGGTTTCATAGACTTATCCAAATATCTGTATATAGACTTAAGTAGTTATATTCAATGAATTAATTAGACTTAATCATTCATAAAGGAAATGATTATAGACCAAAGTTAAATATAGTTTACAATAATCAGTCATGATTTATAGGAATCAAGATCTTGAGAAAATTTATTTGAATCATAAAGAAACCAATCATATCTACACATGATATGAGATAGATTAAACAAGAGTAAAAATTTGTGATCATTAAAACATGATTAAAACATGATGAGTCCAATAGAGGGTACTCATTTAACAACTATAAATAAAAAGAATTTAGAGAATGATGAGCAAAACGTAAATGCTATACTCTTATCACTCTCTAAAAGTGAATTACCTAGGGTTAAAGGAATTGGAATGGTTAAAGGCATCTAGGAAAAATTAAAGAATATTTATAAAGGAAATAAGAAAGTGAAGAAATCCAAGTTTCAAATTTGGATATTGAAGTATGATGATCTTAAAATGGGAGATGATGAATCTATTGATGACTACTTTATAAGGGTAAATGAAATTGTAATCACCATAAGACATTTTGGTGAGAAGTTGAAAGATTTAACTATTATTGAAAAGATTCTAAGAATTATTCCTAAAAAATTTGATGCTGAAGTATCATCTTTAGAAGATAGAGATTCCGAAACTTTATCTCCAGATGGACTGCATAGTATTCTCATCACTTATGAAATGAGAAGAGAAAAGTCCATCACAAAGAAGGAGAAAGATGATTAGAAAATATATTTCAAATCCCCCAGGCAAATAAATCCTAAGAAAGTTGTGGTTGAGGAATAATTCAGTGACTCTAACATTGAAGATGAAGTTATTAAAAAGTTTTATGAATTTATGTCTTTATTTTCCATCAAAGTGAAAATAGGCATAGGGAAGTACAAAGGAAAGTTGACATTAAAGTTATTTAATTGCATATCCATTGGACATTTCATAGTAATATATCCAAGGCTAAAGAAAGATTAATATAGTGGATAGGAAGATAAAAAGTCAAGAATATCTCTAAAGAAGAAGATAGATAAATCAAAGTCTTTTTCAAAAGGAAAGGATAATAAGTTATCTGAATATAAAAAGAGAAATTTTCTATCTAAATGTGATAAAGATGAAGGTAGTGAAGCAGAAACTAAAAACTCTTGTGATAATGCTACTGGGAAGTTTCTTATTGAATAAGTGAATGATGAGAACTTTACCAGTGATGAAAGTAAAAACTCTGAAGAAGAAGAAGCAGAGACACATATTTATTTTATGCTTAAAAGTGAATTGAGAGAATGTCTCTCAAATATTGTTAAACTTGAAAAAGAGAACAATAAACTGAAGAAATAATATCTATAAAAAAATAATCAATAATCAGTTCTTGAAGAAAAATACTGGTTATTAAAAGAGATTGATGATCTGAAGAAGTTACTTGTTGTAGATAAAAACCTCAATATCAATATTGAAGAAAATATAAAGGTGAAGGAGAAATAATATGACCCTGTTCAATAGAAACTTATTGAAGATGAATAAGGAATCAAAAACTCTCAAAAATTGATCATAGAAGTTGGTGAAAGTTATAATAAGTGTAAACCTTAGAAGGACCAATAAATATCATCCTCAGAGGTTAACAACAAGGTTGAAGATTTATAGAAGAAGAAGCAAGTTAAGAAGACATTGTATGTAGCCAAGACAAGTAAAGCAAAAAATTGTGAAATTTCAAGGAAGAAAAAACCACTATAATTAGAGTCTCTGTCAAGGCTGAGAAGAAGTACAAGTTGAATAAGAAGTTATCATGAAACTACCCAAATTTTGGTTTACAATAAGGAACCAAGATGTATGGTCATAAATATGATGGAAAACAGGTACATAATTTTGGATAATAGACAAGTTATAGAGGAAAATATGTTTTTATGGATATTTATGGAATTATAGAGGCTTTAGGCATACAATTTTTTTGGGTTCAATCATCAACACAATAATGAGTCTAAGATATTATGGAGGTAGAGTTTGAGTTGGAGTCAACCCACTCAAATAAGACAACCTGAAAAATATAGTTTGAAAATTGAAAATAGATTCCAACCTTTGGAAAATATTTGTGAAAAATGTGATTATTCTATAAATATTTCTAAAGGATGCATTGTATTTCTACTAGCTCAATAAATTTTACATGAAAAATATGAAAATACTCATGTGAAGGAAGAAAAAGGTAAGTAAAAAGCCTTAGTTATTGAAACTGATCTCAATGACACCAAAGGAGAACGACCTTGGATATTGTATAGTGGGTGTTCTTCACATATGACTAGAGATTTTAAATTATTGAAAAGTGTAAAATATTAAATAGAAAGAACAATGAATTTTAGAAATGATGAATCATTAAGGATAAAAGGAGGATGATATGCTATCATTGGAAAATAAAAATTGAAATTCAGAAGTGCTTTGTTTATTGATGGGATGAAACACAATTTATTGAGTGTTTTATAGCTTTGCGATGAAAGTAAAAAGTTATTATTTTATTGTTAAAATGTTTGAAGATGAGAAATTTGTAATGAGAGGATAATGGACCAAGACAAATTTGTTTCAATTTAGAGATGCATAAGGACCATGATATCTAAGTATGATTGAAGAAAATTAGTTAGGCATACAAGGCTTGGACATATGTTCCAGAGGAATATGAGCAATCTATAAAAGAGAGAAAGTATTCATGATATTCCTGAGATGAAAATAAGAAGAGATTGATGGTGTTTGATATGTCAGAAAGGGAAGATTACAAATTCAGTTCATAAGAAAATTGAGATACATTCAACTAACCCCTTAGAGATTATTCATTCTAACATATGTGGGCCCATGAGAAAGAAATCAAAAAACAAATATAATCACTTTATTTAATTTATCAATGATTTTACTTGTATTACATGTATCATGTTTTTGAAACATAAATCAAAGGCTCTAAAAATTTTAATAGTTTTAGGATAAGTGTTGAAAAGGAATGTGGATATTCTATGAAGAAGAATCAAACTAATAATGGTTCAGAATACAAAAATGGGAAGTTTAAAGATTCTCTTTAAAATCATGGAATTCATTATTATTTTGATACACCATACACACCACAACAAAATTATGTTTCTGAAATAATAATTAGAAGTATAGTGGAGATGGATAGAACTTTTCTGATTGAATATGATACTTCTCAATTAATTTAGAGGCAAGATATTGGAGTATTTGATCATATTCAAAACTGCTGATTCTACAGGAAAAACTTTGATATTTCTCCATATGAGATGTAATATAAATAGACCCCAGTTTTGAACTTATTAAGGGTGTTTGGAATCCCCTTTATTATCAAATCCAAAGGTGAAAATATTAGGAATTTTGATCAAAAGGTGTAGATGAAATCTTTATTATATACCCTCCCAATGGTAGGGGATACATATTCTATAACAAAGACACAAGAAATTTTAATAACTATATAAATTTTAAAGTGCTAGAAAATTTTGATAGAAAGGTTTCGTAGTTAGTTGCAAATATGATAGGAAGTGAGGATGAAGCAGTGTAATTAAACAACATGAAAAATTTCTTGATAGAAGTGATAATAAAAAAATTGTACAAGATGAAAATTTTGACTCAAATATTTCAAGTGATGAGGGATAATTTCATTTATCTCATCCAAGGATGTGGAAGCAAGTATAGGTCCAAGATATCATTGGTGATTAAGGAAAATAGGTTCAAACCAAAAGAACATAATGGATAGTCTCACATAACTCTTTGTATTCACAGGTTGAACCAAGATATATTAAATAATCTTTAGGTCATAAAAAGTGGATTGATTACATGAATGAAGAATTGAGTCAGATTGAGAAGAATGAGATATGGTAACTTGTACCCAAACCAAAAGATAAGAACATGATTGGAACAAAAATTGGTGTTTTGAAACAAGTTGAATGAAAGTGGTGAAGTGATAAGAAATAAGACAATATTGGTTTGTAAAGGCTAGTCACATGTTGAAGGTATTGATTTTGATGATACATTTTCTCTAGTAAGAAGAGTTAAAACCATCTAAATCTTTCTTTCAATTACTACGCAGTGAAGATATCATATATTACAGATGAATTTCAAGTCATATTTTCTTAAGAAAGATTTGGATGAAGAAGTTTATATTGAGTAACCATGTGGCTTCTTGCTTGGTCAAGATGAAAGATCTTTTTGATAGCTGAATAAGGTTTTTCATAGATTGAAACATGATTCAAGAGTGTGGTATTATAAACTAGATACTTTCTTGAAGAAGTTAAACTTTAGAAAAGTAATAGTTGTTAACAAACTTTATATAAAATAAAATCAAGAGGGTTATCTCATTGTGATTGTTTATGTTGGTGATATCATATTCATAGGAAATAATGAATAAATTTTTAAAAATTTTTCCAAAGAAATTAAGGAGTTATTTAAAATGTCTATGTCAGGAGAAATGAAGTAATTTATTGACTTATAAACCTATTAGAAGAAAAGGTACATATTTCTATCTCAAGAGAAGTATGATAAGTAACTATTGAAAAGATTTTTCATGGAAGATTCAAAGTCCATTTCTAAACCCATTTCAATGGGAACAAAGTTGCTAAAATATGGGAAAGGAAAGGATGTAGATCCAATTTTTTTTAGAAAATTGATTGGAAGCTCATTATATCTAACAAATTCAATAACATATCTAGTGTTTGTTGTAAGACTTTGTTCCAGGTATCAAAGTGATACAAATGAGTCTCATCTTATGGACGGAAGAATAATTTTCTAAGTTGAAATATGAAAACTCATAAAATATTGATCTGTTTTGTTACATAAATACTGATTGGGTAGGTTGTGTCAAAGATAGAAGATCCATATATGGTAGAGTGTTCTTCTTGGGAGAAATATGTGTGAGTTGGCATACAAAGAAACAAAATTCAGTGAATCTTAGTACTGTTGAAGCTGAGTATGTAGCTTCCACTCAAGATACAACATAATTAATATGGGTGAAGACACAATTAGAATATTTATTGATTGATGTGAAGTTGCCCCTTCTATTAGGTCGTGATAATAAAAATTATATAAATCTTACTAATAATCTAGCACAATATTCCTTATCTAAGCACATTTTGACACCCACTAGGTCATTGATACATCTAGTTTTGGGTTTTATTTACCATTTTGATTTGTTCTTGGAGTTCTCGGGTGCTGAGGGTTGGAAATGAGGATTTTTGAGAAGACATAACATGGTGCAAGGTTAGCGCACAGTTTTTATCAGCTAACCGTGTGAGGGGGCTTCAGAGGGTGATAATGGGTTTTTCGATGATTTGAGATTTGTTTTCCAAACTGCATGACACCCATGGGTAACTGTGATGCCTATCGAGGTCACTTAAAAAGTGTGTTTTTACCATTTTCCACTATCTAATTTATAACCTATATCCCTCATTTTATTCCCCAGTTGCATGCAACTTCTCCTCCTTGGTATTGAATATATCCCACTCCTTTGGTGGTGATTTATCCTTAGAATAAAAGTGGTTTGGATTGAGGTAAGTCAATTTCTTCATGGTTTCTTCTTCCTTACCCCTTCTTGCTTGTTCTTCCATTTATGTGGAAGTGTGGAACCATAAGGGTGATTTTTTCCAAATATAGGATGTGTGATAGTGGTTTTGGTTGGTTTTCTTATGGTTTAGGTGTGTAAGGCCATGATCTTCCTCTTTATGGTTGTCATTGTATAAGTCAACGAGTTTGGGACCAAATCCAAGGTAAGTGTCTCTATTTAAGGGAGTTTTCTATGGAATACCTTTAAATTTCTAATCACCTTTGATTTGTATTGTTTAAATTTCCATTGAAATTATTTATGATTTATGCATATTCCATATTTGATGTGCTTCATGGACTGGTTTGGAAATTTGGGTGTTTAAAGTCGGTTTTCCAAATGGGTATGACTTGTTTTCACACCAAGTGTTTGTTAAAATACATCAAAGTGGTTTTATGGTTTAAAAAGATTTTCTAAAGTAGTTTTAGAAATCATTTTACCTTGGGAAAGGTGTTTTCATAAAATTAGCATGATTTTTTTTGTGAAATGGATTGTGATATAGATTATTTGATATGGGTATTTTTTTGACCTTATTGGTATAGAGTAGCACATGGGTTAATCGGGGTGTGAGTGAGGGGTTTGTTTGAGGGGCCATGTGTGCCTTTAGAGGGAAGACCATGCAAGATTACACTTTTGTTTGTCTGAGAGGCCATTTTATCCATCAGATGGAGGATCATATGAGCCTCCAATTTAGTTTCCAAGGGATCATGAGAGCCTTTGGGTAGGAAAACCATAAGGGATTATATGCTGGTTGCCGAGAGACCCTGAGAGCTCTTGGATTTGGGCCTAGGGAAATATGTGATAGCTTCTAATTGTTGAGTTTGCTAGCATACTTTTTTACTCACTCATGATAGTCCTGATAGTTAGATCCCTAGGTGCACATTACTTATGCCAGATTGGTTTATATTCTTGATTCATTTTATTAGTGATATTTTGATGTGATGGGATATATTGGTCCCCTTTTACATTGATGTGGTTACATGTTGATGGTGTTATGATCACCCTTAGTTATGATTTGTTTTTTATATTGAGTATGTTGTGCCTTATGGTTATGTTTATCTAACTGATCCATGTTTTGGTTTTTATTGAAATAGAAAACCAAATTTATTTCAAAGGTTTATTGAAAATGTTATGTTTTCAAATTGGTTTAGTGTTGAAAATGTTTTTAAACTAGTTTATTGGTTTTCATGGGTAGAATCCTTAAATATATTTGTGGTGGTATCCTATTGTGATTCATGCCTCACACCCTTCTTAGACCTTTGGTCATTTGTAGACTTAATTTTGTAGGATACATGTAATGGAAAGGGAACTATGTACCAGGGTGGATCTTCTTGATTACCATTGTCCATTAGTTAATGGAGGAGATATGGTCTCACCGGGTTGGCTCTTGTGGATTTGTTTTGGGATTTTGTATCTACTGGGATGTATGTTTGGGCCTTTTTTGGATTTTTTCCTATTCTTTTGAGTTTTGGGGTTTGTTTTGAGATACCAGGCATTTATGTCCAGTTGTGGCATGTTCTGTATATGATGTTCTGTTGTTGCTTATGGTATCTACTTAGTCTCATTTGTATATTCTGGACGTTTCCTTTTATTCCATTGAATATGATGATATTGGTGTGAACATCCAATTTTTATGGATGGGTCATTCTGATTTACCATAGAGAAACCATTCCCAATGGATAGTTGGTTATGCCCGATGCTTATCACTATCCCATGGTGATCAGGAATGCACTTCGGGTCATGTGGTAGGTTGGATTGGGTGACAGGTTGGGTCGACCAGGGTTAGTTCGTTATGAAAATTGATATTAAATATCACTTCATCAAAGGGCATGTGGAAAGAAATGAGCTAAATCTAGAGTTTTCTCCCACAACAGAGAAAGTTGATGATATCTTCATTAAACCATTACCGAAGTAAAAATTTCATAAACTAAGGTTAATTATGAGTGTACAACCTCACTCTCTTCAAGGATAAAGTGTGTGATGTCTTTCCCCTCACAAATTTTGTCTTTGGATAATATTTTAAAAGGATGAAAAATATGTAACATAAATCTATCCATTGGTATGTTCTTTACCTTCCAAGGAAGAGTATATATTTAGATGAAGTTTTTAAAAGGGGTAAGCTGTGAGTTCAACTTGTGTGAAATTCTTTAACAGGGTTTTAAAGTGGATGTAGGAACTATTTCTTATAGGTCAGAGTAAGTTCCTATGATTATGATGATGTTTAGAGTGCAAGAATAAGTTTGAATAGTTTCTTAAGAAAAGTCAACATGATATTATTGTTCAATGATTCTTTTTTACCATATAAAGTTAGATCACATAGGCTTAGAATTGTTGGATAATGATCCATTGCTTGAGTTTTAGAGATTTAGTGATTTATATGTTACTTTGTTGACAAAAAAATCTTAAGGGGTAGATTATTGAGACCAAGAGGTTTTGAGGTGCTGATGTGTTAAGATTAAGTTGGTTGAGAATAAAGTAGTATTTATTAAGTATTTTTTTTTTCATACATAAATCACTTGAAATTTCTAGGCCTTCCTTATAAAGTTTTTGGAAAGGTTGTTCGGGATAGAGTTATGTGAGTCTAATGGATCAAGGTGAATGAATGAAGTCTAACAGACTGATGTGATTAGACAGAGCATGACACTAATTTTTTATCCAATTATGTTTATAGTTTTATCATATAATGATGTTTGATAAAGTAAAATCATACAATGCTTTTTTGATCTTCAAATTTACAAACATCATGATTATATAAAGATATTCATGATTTTTTTTAATGTTGGTTTCAGGAAGAAGTTGGTAAAACTTGGTCAAACTGTGGTTCCCGGATAAAGAAAAGTGTTTTGGAAGTTGCAGTCGAAGTTGTAATAGATGAAATTTGTGAGTCCATAAGATAGAAAAATCTAGATGGAGGAGTTCTAATCAAATCATAAAAAAGTGGATTCTAGATCAATAGACATAGGTTTCCTATATGAATATCATTAGATGGAGAAGTTGTTGTTGGAGCTCTGGATGGAAGGAAGTTACATATAAAGTCATCAGACAAAGGATTCTAGATAGACTCCATCAGATGAAGGATTATGTGTGGTAGTATCAGATGGATCCATTAGAATGAAGATTGAGGATCTCTGTAATAGAAATAATGTTTCATAATAGAGACATACTTTGAGGAAGAACCAAATGTAAATGAAAAAGAACTAAAATTTTCTATAAGAATAGATCTTGTGAGTCCATTGGATGAAGGGAAACCAGACAAAGATGAACCTTATGAGGTTACCAGATGAAACATTACTAGAAAAAGATGTTCCTAAAAAGTTTAACCGGATGGAGTTTTTTGAATATTTACAAAGTTTTTGTAAATTAATTAAATGTGAAGATTCTAAGATGGATGTTCAATGCTTCAATAATCATGAAGGGAAGATCATGATTCAAACTGACATTTCCAGAGGTTTTGAAGAAGAACATTGGTGCTGAGTTTTAAGGAAGTCATTATGGAGATTATTAACTCCAATATTTTAAGAAGTTTTAAGTTAGTAAAACATTGGAAGGTTTGAGAAGGATGTTCAAAGTTTGAGCAGGAACTTTGAATTTGGAGTTCTCACTCCTCCCAAAATTTTCAGAGGAACACTACCTATATAAAGGGGAGTTGGTGCATTAAGAATTGGTTTATGATGTTATTTCTATTGGGAAAATTATTGGAGAATTGAGGTTCCAACTGAAGATCTTGAGATATCTCGTGTCAAACATTAGATGCAGTGGAACCAGATGAATTTGTACCAAACATAGTGTTTTATCAATTGATATTAGATGAACATGCTGAAAAATCAATCAGACGAACAAGGTGTCAAACTGATGAGATTATACAGAGGTGGACCAAACTGAGTATACCATACAAAGTTTACCAAATGGAATTCTATCATATGGAGAAGATATTTCTCACTATTGTGCAAGAAATCAAAGATGAGGTAGAATAACTTGCAAGAACGAAAAGTGTGAAGAAATTTTAAGCAACATAATGACAACATATTGAAGCTTGTTGGTGAAGGTACTTATTATTGTTGAAAAAAATTATTATATCATATTATTTTTTCAAGGAGAAAATGAACTATCGAAGTAATATAATGCTATTAAAGTGATGGATATTCCCTAATTTCTATAAACCACTAAATTATTGTTTTCTAGTGGTTGTGTGGTCTTGTATTATTTCAAAACCATGATAAGGACTAGCTACTCTTATTGAGTAGTGGACCTTGTAAATATTCATGTTCCCATCAGTATTCTTGTTTTTTTCAATAGAGTCAATTATCACTAACTGAAGGTGAAGTTTTTTTGTTAATAAAAAAAATATAAAAATAAAAGATCACTAATTCACCCCTCCCCCTCTCAGCAATCACACAAATCATAATTGGTCCTTTCATTTCAACCAGTTACAAAGTTTTCTTATACTTCTGATCCAAATAAAAATAAAACTTGAAAGATTCTCAGAATTGTTTAGGAAAAAATCTATTCCATACACTTAGTCCATTGAACCTATGTCTAGTGTGTCCAAGTCTCTGTCTGATATTCCTCTCTATGGTGCGCCTCAATTCAATGCACCTATATCTGATGCCTCTGTCTGATGATTCTCTATCTATTGAACTTGTGTTTGGTACAACTATGTTTGGTGCCTCTTATTTAACCAAGTAATTCCTTGGGTAGATGCTCACTCTATAAAAACTTCAACACTTCCACTCTCTAACAATGGAAGCAACAAATTCTTCTTAATGAGATGACACCCTTTTATATAGGAAAACTTCCTATGAAAATAAAGGAGAAAGTTTGGGCTCCAATTTCAAATTTTTGTCTCAACTAAAATTACATTTGACCTCCTTAAAATATTATAAAACTCTAGAGTCCACTATCTTCAATTAATTTTCCTTACATCTCAACATCAATGATATCTCCATTATTCCTTTAATATCGACTATATTTTCAAACCTTGAAAGAAAAGATCAATATCAGCATAGTTATTGACCTTAAAAATTTTATGTAATGTTTATCAAGTCTTTTTATAGTGTACAAAATTTAATGTTTCTCTATTTGGTATAATTTTCAAGATTTACTCTATTTGGAACTTCTAAAACAATTCTATGTCCAATCTTATTTGTTTAATTAGATTGATCTTGTAAAATCATGATTTCTATATCCAATTATCTTATCATGTTTCCTCTATTTGATGGACTCATAAAAGTTCATCTATTTTATATATCTGATGATATGGAATGTCTATGTCCTGTCATCTTACTTCCGATCAACCCTCACATAGAGATCAATTTAATAAATTTAATTTGGTATAATTTTATAGAATCATCTGTCTGATGACATTGCATTTCTATGTTTGATGCTCATCTATCCAATAATCCCTTAGAATATTATCTGGTTGAACTTTTGAAAAATTTCAAATGATATAAATGTATCTCCTATTTTCAGTACAAACATAATCTTCCCTCTGTATGATTTCATTTGTTCTATCATCTTGATTTATAAAACTCGCCCCAAAGACTTCCTTCAAAACTTCACTCTATTTGGTCCTCTGATGAACTATTTTTATTTTGGAGATCAAATCCTATATCCGATCATTTTATATCCTACATTATTTATTTGATCAAATTAGTCAAATATCCTTCATACTTCTCTATTTGATCATTAGTTTCAAATTTCCCACATTGTAGCTTCAACTTTTTACAACAAAAAATCTAACTTTGTAACTTCAAACTTTGTAAAGACTTCATATATTGAACTTTGTACAACTAAATTTTTCCAAAAAAATTATCTTGAACCATGATAAAATAATAGTAACCATGATGATAGAAATATTGAGGGTCAAAAAAGCATCATCTGACTAATATGAGTAGAAAATTTAAACTTATTATAATAAGCTATAACTCATTTCCCTGAAACTTAAAACCATTCACAAACAAGATTTTGGAAACAAATACAACAATAATTACAAAATAAACTCAAAGGATCTTCAATATCTTCCTTTATATTTCTTGGCAACATTATCAACTATTTTATAAAATTACATCAAACTATAGCCTTTATCATAGACAGTTTCCTAACACCACACTTCTAAATCAAGAAATGTTTTAGAAGGAATTCCATCCTTCAGTGACAAGAAATTTTGTGGCCCTAATATTTATAAACCCACCTCAATCATATAAACTTTTGTAATTTTAATTAATGGACCTTTTACTTACTCCCCCTTCTTATGAAAACACCAACTTTAGATTCAAAAATGATAGAGTACTAAGTTATACTCCTTCCCCCCTTTCTCAATAGAATTCAAAGGATCATAGGGGACACCATAAGATCTTTCTTAAGTTAGTGGTAGATGATGAACATGAATTTTTAGCCTCAATTATTTAAATATTTACATTGGAATAAATTTAGTGAAAACATCATCAATTTTATATTTCATTGAAATATACCCAAGTATTACATCTCCACAAGATGATTTCTATATAATGAAATGATATTTAATATCAATGTTCTTTGATCTGAAATATTGCACTAGTTTTTTGAAGAGATCAATGGGGATTTTTTTATCATAAAGAATATTTAATGGTTTTTCAAAATTCATCCTCAAATATTCCATCTGAACTTTTTATCCACATCATTTGGGTACATACCTGGGTGGCTGCAACATATTCTACTTCCACCATACTCAAAGAAACACAACTTTGTTTCTTACTATGCCAGCTCACATAACTTTCTCCCATGAAGGTAGTCCCTCCTAATTTTGATTTTCAATCATTACAATATAAAACCCAATTAGAATAAGTGAAACTGAGAATGGTTAACCCATTACCCAACTTATACATTAGGATATAGTTTTATGTTCCTTTAACATACCTAAGGATTCTTTTTTTATACCGAAATGTGTGATTCCTTCAGATCACTCTGATATCTTGCACACAAATTTACAACATATACAATGTTTGGTCTTGAAGAAATAAGATAAAGTAAACATCTGATCAAATTCCAAAAATCATTATGATTTACATGGAAAAATTTATCTTTACTCATCTTTACACCAACAATAATAGGTATAGAAACCTTTTTTGAATCTACCATGACAAACTTTGATAGTAACTCATTGACTTAATTTTCTTGTGATAGGAAGATATATCTTCCTTTTTTATTAAACTTGTAATCCCATAAATAAGTTCAACTCTATATGTATTGAAATCTCAAAGTTCTTCTTCATTTGATCAGAAAATTATTCATAAGTTTTATCCCTATCACCTGAAAAAAATATACCATCAACATAAAAAATGACAACCTGGGTACTTGTACTCATATTTTTCACATATAAGTTTCTATCAAATTTTACTTTAGAAAAATTAAACTGCTTTAGGTAACTTTCAATATTTGAATACCAGGAATAATGTGCTTATTTTAACCCATACAAATATTTCTTTAGTTTACACACTATGGTTCCATATTTATAAAGTATAAACCCACTAGGTTTATCTATATAAATTTCATCCTCAATTTATTTGTTAAAAATGGTTACTTTAAATCCATTTGATAGTCTTTGTAATTTTGATGAGCAAAAGAAAAAAACATTCTAATAGTTTCAAGTCTTGAAACAGGGGAGAAAGTTTCTTCAAAACTAACACATTCAACATGTGAATAACCTTTTAAAACTTTCCACACTTTATTTATTATAATTTATTCATGTTCTTTAAGTTTATTTTTAAACACACATCTTGTTCCTATAAAATTATTTCCTTTAGGTCAAGGAATAATATCCCATGTGTTATTATTCTCAATTTAATCTGACTCTTTAATCATTGCATTTAACTATTCATTATGTTCAAATACCTCTAAAATAGGATGTGGTTATACATGTGATATAAGCGACATCTAATTCTCAAATCTCAATTTCCTTATTATCTGAATTGGAGCTTCTTGATTTCTAATGATTTTATCATATTCAACCTATTTTTGTAAAGTCTTGAATAATTTTTTTCTTTGGGTCTTACTTTCCTCATTACCAGACTGATCAAAATAAACCTATACAAGATTAGGTTTGAAATCATATTCCTTCTCATTAAATTCTATGTAATTCATCATTTTATTTTTTATTAAACCATATTCACCATCTTCCATAAATTTTATAAAGTTATATTAATAAATTTTACATAAAATGAATTTATCATCTTATTCATTCGTTTATTCTATCATTTTTAACTTCTTTTGTCAGATGGATATCCCATAAAAATTCATTCTTATTCCTTTTCATCAAACTTTCCTAAATATACATTTTTGATATTTATTAAGAAAGGGATACCAAAAACTTTAAAGCATTTCATTATAGTCCTTTTATTATACCACATCTCACATGGAGTCATTTTTTGTTCTGGTCGAAGCAAACATCTGTTTTGAACATGTATATATGTACTTATAACTTCACTCAAGAAGAATTTTGAAAGTTTGTATTCAATGAGAATACTTATTCCAATTTCAACTAAAATTCTATTTTCAAATTATGATACTCCATTTTGTTGAGGAATATAGGGGGAACTATATTAGTGTTTAATACCATGTTTCTTCAGATAGGATTCAAAAGAGTTACTTGTGCACTCCTTTCCATTTTCTTTCCTGATCTTCAATATATATATACCCAACTCTTTCTCAACATCTATTCCAATTTTTTTGAACAACTCTATAGCCTCTAATTTATTTTTCATGAAGATTATAATTGTTCATCGAGTGAAATAATCAATGAAAGTAATAAATCACAAATCAAGATTTGATGATTTATGTCTCATAGGACCACATATATCAGAGTGTATGAGGTCAAGTGGTCCAGTGTATTCAATTTCAACTTTATTATATCTTCCACTAACCATCCTTCCTTTTTAGAAAGTTTTACAAATAGCATTATCTTCACTTCATATTTGTGGAAAGCATATTACAACACATTCCTTTTAAATTATGCTTTTACTTTTCTAGACAAGATTCCCAAGTCTTTTTTTCCACAACTTGTTTTCATTATAAGAACTTATATAGAAAGTGTTAATAGTTTCTCCAATCTAGAATAGATTACCACTGGTTCTTTCACCCTTAGTAACAACTTTTATATCTTTCAAACATTAGATGATGTATGAATATTTTCTCAAGATAATTTTCTTATCATCATCATAGAGTTAAATAAAAATCATAAAATTGTGCTAATTCCCACCAACAAACCAAATTTCCTTGGATTTTTTTCTTATGAGATTCAATCTTATCCATACCAATCCTGCTTATTTTTAAGGAACTATCATTTCCAAAATTGATTTTTCTTACCTCATGTTCTTCAATATTTTTTAATATTTTCACATCTCTTGTAATATATGAGGAACAAACACTATCAAGAATCCTTGGTTTATTCTAATTTCTAGATTTTAGAGGAGTCTCAACAATAAAAGTTTTGTCTTCAATATTTCTTTTTCTAAATTCCTTTTATTTACTGATATAATGAATTTTTCCTGGAAGTGTTGTTATACAATCTTTAGTACAGTGACCCGGTTGGTCAAACCTTCTAAAAACATCCTCCAGATAGTCAAATAAAATTTTCGTTGAGATATTTTTAACTTTTGATGAATTTTATTTTATTTTTTCCCACAACTTTATAAAGTTACCTTCTTTTCTTTCATTACCACCCACCTCAGTTCTTGACTACTCCTAGGGAGATACATTTTGTCTCAACAATTATATTCCTTATGACCATATATCTAACAACACTAAAAATATTCATTGAATATTGATCTTCTATAAAATTTTGGTTTTTCCCTGAGATATGTTTGTTGATATTCAATAAACTTTACAACATCAGATTTCCCTTGGCACGGGGAATCATTATTTTACTAGTTACTTTAACTTCCATTGATGTGATGTATTTTTAAAATCCTTTCTCAACAAAATATATCCTATTTTTTATTATTAAATCTTCATGGTTAGTATAACTAGATTAACTTTTAAGTTAATTGGGTGAATATTTCACCTGATTCTTAGGATGAGTTCTTTTATTAACTTGAGATGTTTCGGCCTTTACCATTGAATCTTTTTTGAAATTTTATTTCATTTTATTCAAGGAATTTTTAACCTTGAGACACCTTGATTGAGTCTTATATAGCTCATTTTACCTTCAGTAAGTTTCTCATCAATATATTTCATCATTTTCCATTGTTCCTCCACTTTCATCTTAAGATGTTTAATTTATTCTATGTTCTCATCTTCCTTTTTGAGAAATTATTATTTTCCTTCACTCTTATTCTCACTTTCCTTATTAAATATTTTGGATTATTTCTTTAGTTTTTTGTTTTGATCAAGACATTACATAAGTTCTAATATTAGATGATATTCCCTATAAGTTTCTCCACCTTCTTCTTCTTCACTGTTTGAAGTATCTTATTTTATTTCAACATTATCCATAAAGGTTATGAACTTATCTGGATTTTCATCTTTTGAAAAACTATTTTTAGTAGATCTATACTCTTCCCTTTTACTATTTTTTTCTTCTAGTGAAAATTTTCTTGCTTCCAATGGATTTCTTAAATTCCTTAGACATTTTAACCCACTTCTTCTTTTGAGGTTTTCTTTAAAAATCATAACCATATTCTCTATCTTTCTTCTTTGGATGGTTCATTGCAAAATTTCTGATGCCTCCACACTCAAAATATTTAAGTGGGAGTTGTACTTTGTACTTTACTCTACTATTTCAACAATTATTAGAGATAAGTGACATAATTATATCATTAACTTCAACATAATTTTACTTATCTTTTGATTCATTAAGGTCCATAACTTTATGTTTAGGTTCTTGGATTTTCGTACTACTCAAAGCATCAACAATCATCTCTTCCCTACTCTTCTTTTTTAATGTAGGATCTTTCCTCATTTCAAATGAAAAAATAAAGTTATATAATTCATCATGAGATAAATAATCTCTATTTGATAAAGTAGAGACTTTAGGATCAAAATTGTCTAGAAATTTCCCCATTAACGTTTTAACAACAATTTATTCTTCCAAGACATCCTTGAATCCTTTAATTTTTCTAATGATATAATTTAATATGATAAATTACCCATCAATAGTTTTTTCTTCTATTATTATGATATCTTCAAACTTTATTCTCTAGAGTTGAGCTTTGCTTCCTTTACTTTTATATTCCCCATGATGATACTTTCAAGTTTTTCCCAAGTTTCCTTTGTTATTTTGAGACCCATCACCTATATATAAATATTTTATGACAAGGATATAAGAATATAATTTTGAGTTTTTCATCAACCTTGAGATTCCTTTTGTTAACAAATTTCATAGGAGAATCTTTCTCCATGGGTGGAAACCCAACTGTAGCTGCATCAATCACCTCCAAGTTAAGAGACAAAAGATAGGGTATCCTTCTATTTTTCCATCCATGAAAATTTTTACCATCTAAGGTAGGAATAAAACTATTATTAAATGATTTGATATTATCCATGATAAGGAATATAAGGATTTTATATAGGTAACTTGTATGCTTTGATATCACTTGAAGTAACCAGGAATGTGTGGAACATTGAGAATGGGTGGGGGTGGGGGGTGGGGGGGGGTTGAATTATTGGTGGTATTTTACAATTTCCTTACTCTTGAAATTGACCCCTACAAATTTTAAAGTTTTGATCCTCTCAAATTTTTAACTCAACCTCACTCATGTTAAAAAATAAAAAAATAAATAAATACACACAAGTTTTTACAAGGTTTTCCCCCAATATGGGTGACCACACCCTTACTGTGTCAAGTCATGTCGATCCATAGAAATCCATTTTATAATGAATTTAATACAAATGATCTAACTCCTATCAATCTATTTCATCCTCCCAGCAGGTAATTATACAAGATCCTACCATTTACAAAGTTTTCTTATGCTTACAATCCAAATAAAAATAAAACTTGAAAGCTACTTACAAAACATTATCTGGTAAAACTCTATCTGGTACACTTAGTCAATTGTACCTCTATTTTATGCAACTCATTCTCTATCTAGTATTCATCCATTCAGTATGACTCAATTTAGTGTGCCTCTATCCAGTGCCTTTGTCTGATGATTCACTTTCCATTACACAAATGTTCGATACACATCTGTCTGGTGCCTCTTCTTCAACCAAGTAAATCCTTGGGTGGATATCCATGTTACAAATTCATTAGAACTTACACTATATAACAACAACAATAACAACTTCTTCTAAATGAGACAACACCCATTTATATAGGAAAAATTACTCTAAAAATCAATTAGAAATCATGGGATCCAATTTCAAATTTCCCACTCAACTCAACTTATGTTTGATCGCCTTCAAATCTTATGAAACTTCAGAGTCAACTTTCTTCAATGAAGTTTCCTTAAATATCAGCATCAATGATACCTTAAGTATTCCTTAAATCTTGGCTAGATTTTCAAATTTTGAAAGAACAACTCAACATCATCATATTTACCAAATCTAGAAAGTTTATGTAAAGTTTCTTAAGTATCTATCTGATGTAAAAACTCTCATGTTTCTATGTTCGGTATAAATAATAAGATTTATTCCATCTAGAACTTCTACAACACTTCTCTATCCAATCTTCTTAATTCGATCATCTTGGTCTGATAAAATCTAGTTTTCTTTGCCCAATAATCTTCACATGTTTCCTCTATTTGATATGTCTGATGAGATGGAATGTATCTATCTGGTCATCCTATGTCTAATCAGCCTTTACACAGAAGTTGATCTAGTAAACTTAGTCCGATACAACTTCATGGAATCATCTATCCAATGAAATCATATTTCTATATCTGATTCTTATCCATTTGATGATCCCTTAGAAGACCATCTAGATAAACTTGTGAGAAATTTCATCCAATATAAATGTATATCCTCTATCTGATATAAACATATGATTTCATCTATCCAATCATTTTTTTGACCAACTTGACTTACAAAACTCACCCCATCAACTTCCTTCAAAACTTCACTCTATTTGGTCCTCTGAAGAAATATTCTTCTTTTAGAGAGAAAAGTATCTGTTCAATTATTTTATATCCAACAAACTTCTTTGCTCAATAAAATCATCCCAATAGCCTTCATACTTATTTTTCCGACCATTATCCACAACTTCACCACATCGTAGCTTGAAATTTGTACAATCACAACTCTAAATTTTTATCTTCAAAATTTTCACAAACTTCATATCTTGGACTTTATAGAATTTTATTTATCAAGAAAATTAATCTTAAAACATGATAACATTTTATTAATCATGATGTTAGAAACATTGAGGGTCAACAAAGCATTGTCTGACTCAATATGAGTAGAATCTTAAAACTTCTTCTGATAAGTAGAAACTCATTTTCCTAAAACTAAAAAACATTCACAAAAAAGATATTGACAATAAATAAAGAAATAATTACAAAATCAACCCAAAATATATTTAGTGGAGGTTATTAGTTTGTGAAATTTATTGAAAATTTATCAGGAAAATTTTGGATATATATACTAAAACATAATTATGATACTTTTGAAATATTTAAAACTTTATAAATCAATATTAAAAATTAGATAATAAATAAATTAAAAACTCTTAGAACTAATAATGGTTTGAAATACATTCTAAATAACTTTGTTTATTTATATAACTCTGAAAGTGTTCTTAGATATATATATATTGTGTAATCCCCACAATAGAATTATTTAGTTGAATTTATGAATATAACTATCTTATAAAGGGTGAGAAACATGCTATCACACTCCGGTTTTCCATGGTCCTTTTGGGAAGATGGTTCCACTATGATAGTGTAATTGATTAATCATTTCCACTCTAATAATACCATCTTTAAGATGCCTATTTAAATGTGGAGAAGTATCCCCATAGATTATGACATCTCAGAGTATTTGGTTACACCACTTATGCTCATATTAGAACTGATAACTTGGAACCTAGGGTGGTCAAGTGTGTTTTTGTAGGTTATCCTTGAGGGTGTTTAGGGTTATAAGAATTGGATTTCTAATCCTAGTTATCAGAAGTGTATTATATTTCATGATGTAGTGTTCCATAAGTCCATCTTTCCCATGTTTAAAATTTTCAAACCTAAGAATATTGGGAAACCCCACCCCATGGGTGTTGAGGTTCCACTAGAACCCCAAAACCAGTATGAACCCAAGGCTACCTCCATTGTGCCTCCCCAATCAGATCAAAGTGAGTCTGATTATGACTATAAGTCAAAGTAATAGGGATACAGAAAACTTAGGGACTACCAGTTAGCACAAGACAGGGTTAGGAGAATGATATTCCCCCCCTGCTCAGTTCACTCACATTAATGTAGTTGCCTATGTGTTAAACATAGATCAAGATATTAATAGCGATGAACCGTAAAACTTAAAGTAGTCTATGAAATATAATGAATCAACACAGTGGTTTACTATGATTAAAAATGAAATTAATTCCATTCCTAAAAATTAAAACCGGAAAGTTTTTACCAGAGCTAAAAATGTGAAAGTTATAGGCTGTAAATGGATTTTTAAATAGAAGGAAGATAATATTAGGGAAATGAAAATTAAATAAAAATATCAATTTATTTCTAAGGGATCCCTTCTACATGAAGGGATTAATTGGAGTGAAAATTTTCCCTTATTATGAAACATTTATCTATTAAATCATCACTTGCTTTTTCATCCCATTATGATTTCCATATTTACTAGTTAGATGAAAAAAACTTTTTTCATAATAATCCAGATGAAATGATTTACATTAATCCCATTGGTTAATTTTCAAAGGATTTTAATCCTAATAAAAATTTATTTTACAAAAATCTTTGTATGTACTCAAAAAATAATTTAGAAAATGGTATAAATGGTTTGATTTCTTTATGGTTGAAAATGGTTTCAATAGAAGCCATTATGATGCATGTGCTTATTTCATGCATGTTAAGAATGAAAGTATTTACATGATGTTATATGTTGATGACATGCTTCTTATTTTTAAAATAATATGGATGATTATTCATTTAAATATCGAACTTAGTTTTTCTTTTGAAATGAAAGATTTGGGTAATGAAGAGTAAATATTAGGCATGGAAATCATTAGAAGAAGAAAGATAAAGGTATTATATCTATCATAGCATGCCTATGTCAAGAAGGTAATAAAGTAGTATCTTTTTGAGCATCCTAAACCTATTAGTGTACCTTTGGGTCAACATTTCAAGATTTTCCCTTTCTGAGTTCCTTAATTGTGAGTATGATGCATCCTTTATATAGAAAATATCATTTTATAATATTGTTTATAACATTATATATGTTATGTGTGACACCCCAAAATTATATTTTCTTATTTATATTAATGTGGTTAATTCCTCCCTTGATTTCGGGGTGTATCGAGGTGATATTTTGAAATATCTGAAGCTTTTCCATTGCCTCATGGTTAAGCGCACATCTTAGAAAACTGTACAGTAGAAACCATGCACCATTTGTAGTTTTGGACACCGAAGATCACACGGTTACCACAAAATTTGGTAAACCATGTGAGTAAACCATGTGACCTACTTGGTTTTGAGTATTTTTTTATTTCATGTTCTTTTTATTTGGGTCTCCTCCCTTTCTCTTCACCCATTCAATCCCCATGACCTAGGTGCCACCAAATATAACAACCCCGAACTTGTACACTTGGATTTAGTGCTAAAACATATATTATTTATATATTATATTTGATACCAATAAACACGACCTAATGTCTTCCATTACAACATAAAAAATAATATTAGGTCACTTACATCCTAAATAAATTTTTGGGTTTAGATGTTTAGAGAATCGTCAAACTCTTACATAAAAATACCCATGTATTTAAGTGTGGATTTTTCTTATAATACCCACATTTTATTATTCCATGAAAAGACTTAGACATATCCCATAAAACTATCCAAACATAACTTACTTAACATCATTCTTCATAACCAGAGTAATTGGAAACATAAGAAGGGGTGAGATAAAATCATCAGTAAGGGTAAAAATGGAAGATAATAATTGATAATCATAAGTGATCATAATATAAGAATAAGGGTATGAGAGAATGAGATTAAAATTATAAAATCACACCCAAAAATTCATAGATCATAATCATGAATCATAACATAAAGCTTTAGCAGTTCATAAGATATGAATAATAATAGAATCAAATATCATGAGCTATGAGAATATAACATTGGCATAAGAGAATGTCATACAAGAGTGGAATAAAGTGTGGAATAATCATAATTATATAAATCAATTTTCAAGGTTATCTATCAATATATTAATCACATATTGGGGTTGGGCTAACCATATATGTACCCTCTTTGGGATTGGGAGAACCTCCTGTGTACCCTCTTTTGGGATTAGGATAACCTCATGTTCACCCTTTAAGCTCATAAACATTAAACATTACCCAATTAATTGGAGGGATATAAACTCACCCATTACATAATCACAATAAATTCATATGTATTACATAAGATCATAGAAACATTTATTATTTCATCATAGCATAACCCATATAAAAGAGACCGATTTCATTATAACTTCATCATCATACACATAATCTATCTAGATAAATAATAAGGATGATATCATTAGAAAACATCCCCAATAGAGTATAATAATCATAAAAATATCCCAAAAACGAAAATTAAATTTAAAAGAACATATGAAAATTCCTTTTAAAATCAAGAGAAATGAGACATCTTGAGACCCGAGCTTTCAGATCTGGTGTTAAAAATGCTATACATTTTTTTATAAAAAGTAACTAAATAATATACAATCCTTTACACATAAAAGGATATATTAGGTCTAGGTTTTTGAGGATTAGAAAAAACCTTACAATATATCATATTTTAATAAAAAATATCTATAAACATTTATTTTATTCACTCCCACTAGCTCCTTAACGGAACCAATACCATTTGTAACTTTTACTAAACCTATGAAAATCATTTTAAAACATAGGGTGAGCATAAAATTTCCCAATAGGGGGTTTTTAAAACCATGAGTAAAATTCTTTTATCAATACTATAAGAACTATTTGAAAACGTTTTATAAAATATTAAACAATTGATATAATAAATGATTTTACAAAATATAGATTTAGGGTTTTCAAAATACAATCATTGGAAGTTTTTTTCAAAACCTTTAAAAAATACATATCACTTTGAAAACCCATTTCTTTTCAAAATATAATAATATTTGAAATATGTACTTGGATTTTTACTTAATTTTTTAAATTTTTCTTTGAAAATAATAACTTTTTATGGAAAGGAATGATACTTGTAAATCCTTAATAAATCCATTCTGAGAAATATCAATTTTAGGACAACGTTCCTTTGAGGTCATGGGTTCACTCCCTATTACTCATCATCAAATTTGATACCCAAGTACCAAATTTTTAAATATTTTTTTTCTTCAAATCCTATATTTCTCATTTTAACTACATTAAAACATAATTTCAAAAACATTACATATAATTAATTTATTTTAAAAAAGAAAATAAATACATAACTATTAAAATTTATCTCATTCAAAGGACAAAATAAAAATTTCCATAAAATTTGAAACATTCTAACACTATAATTCTTGAAAATATAAAATTTTCTAAATAGAATTCAATTTTAATGATATAAATAGTTCATGGACATAAATATACATATTTTCAACATCCATAAATTTTAAAGATCATTTTGTGCATAAAATGATAACTTTAAAATCCCACTGAAACTTGAAAATAAAATTCTTGAAATAAACTTTTCTTAGAAGGGATTTGAAAATAGAATAAAACCTTTATCCCCAAAATCAGGGATTTAGAAAATAAATAATCACTTTACTTTATAATAAGGGATTTGGAAAACTATATAAATTAAAATTAAATTTTTTTCTCTATAGAAGGGTTTTGAAAAATAAAAACTTTATAAAATATTACAATTTTACTTTATAAAAATAGATTTTTGAAATTAAACAACCCTTATATAAAAAAGTTTTGAAAATAAAATACATATATTTGAAAAATAAAATTCCATTAAAATATAAGTTTGAAAATATAATTTCCTTACAAAATAGGGTTTTAGAAAATAATATATAATATTTTATGAAAATAGATCCCCTTACATGGAGAGGGTTTAGAAAATAAATATGGAATATAAGTTTTTTGGAAATAAATTTCCCCACACATAAAACAAGAGTTTTATTAAAATAAAACTTGAAAGAATAATATTCTTAAATATAGGAGTTTATTTGAAAATCTAGGAATTGTTTTTAGAAAATAACCCCTTACCTTAATTGGAAATCCAAAACCAGCTTAAGAAACCTCCTATGCTAGTGCTTGGAAATGAAGGTATAGATAAAAGGATGGAGAGAACTTGGGTGGTGAAAGTTGATATTTTATAATGAGTGAAGAGAAGTTCTGTTTACAATTATATATAGGATTTCAAATACTGCAACTGCATGTGTTTATTATGAATGGATAAATATTGTGGAAGATGTTAGATATTTGAAGTTGACAACCATTGAAATTAAAAAAGTGTGCCTATATTCTATAATATTTAGGCTTTGTGGTGTTTAAGTCTCGATATAGGTATTATAATTTCATTGTTTTGGTCATTATAGGTATATTAATATACACACACACATTTTCATTTCCACTGTTATAATCCATGGGGTGACGACATAGGATAATTTAAATAGATGATGATATTTAGTTAAAAATGATTGTCTTGTTTTGTTATATATATATATTTACATTTTATGTTTCATAAAAGGATAAAAATATGATTTTTAAAAAATTAAACTACTATGTGGTAAATTTGTGGATTAAATTGTGATTTGTTTCAGTTATATATTTTTACGTCTATTTTTATTTCATCCTTTTCAAGATTCCTTGAGAAGTTTTATTTGTAAAAGATAAATTTTTCTCAACGATATCAACGTTGATTCCTGAGGCTGAGAGAAATTTGATGGTCGAATATTTTTTTAGGTAGTTTGAGGGTCATAGACTTATTGTTGAAGGAAAATGACTATGAAGGTAGGGGGTTTCAAGGTGAACTATTTTTAGGTCATTTACGCATACAATTCCTTTTGTAGGAAGGATAGTATAAATATGATGATGAGAGCTACTAGGTAGAGAATGTGGAAGAAGGAGAATAAATAGTAGGTGGGAAAGGAATATGATGCTCAAAGAGATTAAATGACTGATATCATTTTGATCAAATGACCACGTTAGAAATGGGTGTTTTTAAGGTGGAGCCACAATAATCTGCATGGTTCATCCTATATCAACTTTTCATTTGCTTGGGCGCTTATTTATATTATTTACTGTGTTGAACACCACTCGATCTAAGGCATTGGGTTGGCACCCTAACACACTTTTACACACGTACATGGGATGGGCTAACCCACTTACCCCCCTGCACGTCTTTGAGAACACTATGACTACATTATACTCGAACACTAGCTTGCCTATACAGACACTCACACCACCCCTTCTGCTATGAAGAATCTTAGGTTAGACCTCCCTTGTGGGTTGATCTTTCTCCCTATAATAGTGTAGAAGGTCCTGGACCTTGTGGCTTGCATGGTTGGATTTTTTTAATATTCCAAATTAATATTAAATACTTAAAAGAGTGCTAAACTCATATTCATTGCTATCATTATTATTTTTACACATCATAAATTTTTATTTCAATATTAAATACACATAACATCATAAAAATCTTAATATAAATTATATTATTATTATTATCATTATAATATTGAATTGATATTTTACTCACGATATTATTTAACTTATCATCAAAATTTATATTTATCTTGAAAAATCAATTATTTCAAATTATATTCTAACCAATGATTATATTAAAGGTTCTAGATTGAATCATATATTAATTTATTATTTTTATTAAAAAGGATTATAATAGCTATTATGTAATGGTCATATACAAATCTATTATTCTATAAATACCCTACTTAAGAGTCATTTTAACAAATTGAGCTTTATGTATTTTAGTTTTTCTTTTCATTCAAGGATGGTTCTTATTTTTACACTTCTCTATATTCTTACCATTATCATATTTGGAGGGATTCTACTCATGATGGATCCAAATTAAGCGGGCTATAATCATGCTATTGGAATGTTTAATTTAATTTTTCTTCTTTTATTAATAATGGTTATTATATATTTAACATTTCCATCTCCCTAAAATCTATATGCTTCTCCACTGGTAAGGGATTTATTATGTTGTATTTAGTGTGTTTTAACAAAAAAGTACTTTATCTTATTTGAGAAGACTTATTTATTACATTTATTAAAATACAAAATCCCTTGAAATTATAGAATGTTAAAAGAAAAATATCCTTTTCTTTTGAAATGATTTATTAAAAATATAAAAAATTCCAAAATATGGGAAAATAAATTTTATTTTTAAGTAATCAAGAATTTTTTTAAGGTAAACTTGAAATAAAATAATATTCATGATGGCGGGGAAAGGCAGTCAAACCATATATGTTAAAAGAGAACACTCTTTTTAATTTGTAAATAAAATCAAGATGTTCCATATGGGAAATGTTAAAAAGATTCCTTTTTAAACCTTTATAAATAAAGTAAAATATAGTTTAAAATTATCTTAATAAACCATTTAAATTTAAATAATAACATTCTTGATTTTTTTAAAAATATGGATATAGAAGTAAAACATTCTCGACCTAAAAGAAGAGATAAGGCCGATACCACTTAAAAAAAAATTCTCATTGTTTCTTGAGTAAAATTGAGGAAATGGACAATAAAATTATAAACCACATATATAAATAGATTAGAAGAAATTATATGTGGTTCAATAAATATATTTCATACAATTCATTTCAATAAAAATTTAAATATAACTATTCTCAATAAAAAATGAGATTGGAAATAAAATCTTTACTTTAAGTATAAATTGATTTGTAAGTGATCTAAACTCATGTATAATAAATTTATATTTATTATAATTCTATAAAATAACCATATAAATACTTATAATATCATATATGACCCACTTATAACATTTCAACACCCACTTATTAATTTTTTTTTTAAAATCATCATTTTTGGGCGTTAACTATTTTTTTCATCTAAGTTTCAGTTTGGTAGTTTTGGTCCTTATATATTGATCATAGTTTAATCATTTAAAAAAATATTATAATTGGTTTTAATATCATATTTTTTCATTTTATAAAGATTTAAAATCATCCATGATAAACAGTAATAGAAAAATGAAATACACTGTTCATTGAGATGGTAGTCTGTATGTACGCATGAATGCTGTTTTCATTTTCTAATAAAAAGAATAAAAGAAAGGTAAATAATATTTAATAATTATAGAATAATAATTAAATCATAAATATCATAATTTTTTATTAAATTAATCCTTATTTCCATCCACATGAGGCGGTGATAGAAAACAAAACTCATCGCTATGTGGAGAGGGTAATCAACACATATACACGAGCGATACTTTCATTTTTCATTATATAGAGTCATAAAAATTTAAATTATATCTTTAAATTAAAAAATAAAAATTATATTAAAATAATAATATATAAAAATTAAATCCATCATAATAAATATACACAAGCGGTAGTCTGTACGTACTCACGAACAATGACTTCTTTTCGCATTTGTTAGAAAAAGAGATGAATAAAGGTTGTGAAATAAACACAATAACATATGATCATATTCAAGATACATATTTTATTAAAAAATAATGGATATTATAGAATTAATGTAGGTAAAAGATGAAATAAGATGATAAAACCCAGTTAAGAGTTACATCTCTTCTTTGATAATCCCCCTTTGGATCACCCATTAAGGACACTTTAGTTGGGATTTTAAGAAGATAGAAACCTATATAATGTATCTAGGGAATTTTAGAAGATATTTTTTAGGGTTTTTTTTGATATAATTGGCTCAAGAAGTGTGAATAAGAGAAGAAATGAGATGTCCTTTTATAAGAGAGGGAAAGGACACACTCAAATTTTTTAAAAACTTTAAAATATAATAAATATTATAATAATGTAAAGTAGAAAAAATGGATATAAATTTGAATATAGGATATATAAATATAAAAATAACTATAACTAATAAATTTTTTTCATATTTAAGTGGAATTTTAAATCTTATCTTTTGGTTAAACCCCCTTGTTAACCATTTGTAACTTTAGCCATGGTAACAACTTCTTCAAAATTTAAGGGTTATAAATTTACTTCTAATGTGGAATGTAACTATAAAATGATCTATGGATGATATTTTAGGACCATTACCATTCCAATTGTCATATTTCAAATTTTTTTAAATCATTTAATAAAATATTATTTATCATAAAATATCATTATAGTCATTTTTGGGATTATTCACAAAATCTGACTTTAAAGACATCAATATAATGATGAATTTAGAATTTAAACTATTAAACCATAAATTATGAATTATTATTGACCATAAAATTTAAGGCATACCATAATTTATCAAAAAATATTACTTTTAAATTTTTTAAAGTCATTTACTTTGATTTTTCCATTTCCTGCACAACCACTGTATCTGCGTTACGTAAGTGTTTAAGATAGTTATACCATAAATAAAAATAAAAATTAAATAAAAATAAATTATTTATGTTTAAAATAGTCTTTTATATTCATTTATAACATGTTTTTTATCCCAATGATAACCTATAAGATAAATTAAAATCAAGAGAGTGACATTTTTGTAACTATCATTTACTTAAAATAATCTAAAGGTTATAATCAAAGGAAAGTGGAAACAAATTGTCAAATTTTAGAAAATTTTATGGTTATTATATTAAAAAACGTATAAAATAAAATAAATACAGGTATTAGGGAGATTTTTAGGCCTTATCTCACAGTTTTAACCCTATTTTACCCATTTTATCCTTACTGTAGTGACAACATTTTTACCAAGGTTACTATTCATAATAAACAAAAACAAAAGGGAAATATTTAACAAATTTAAACCTCATTATTCAAAATATGGAATCAAAATTTCAAGATTAAATTTATATAATTGGAATAATTTAATTTTAATCTAAATCCATAAAATAAAATAAAAAATATTTTTTAGAAAAATGTATTTTTAAGCCTAAAAACGAGCTTATAAAAAAAATAAAATATGATACTAATTATTTTGGAACTAATTAGATTATATATAATTAATGGATACTTATGTTACTTTAATACAAAATAATAAAATAATGTGAATTTTAAATTACTTAATTTAAAGAAAAGAAATAACATTTTTTAAAAAATTATTATTTCCCTACTATTCACTCAAAATCAATCTTTTCAAAAAAATTCAAAAATTTCACCCTAAGATAGTTTTTACATTATGATTTAAAAATGATGATCATTTAATCAAATAAAATCTATAAAAGTGACATAAATTAATATCCACACACAAAATTTAATAAAAAACATTTTTAAAGATAATGTATTTTTGAAAAATAAAATTATTTTACTGTAAATTGAGTGATTATTTCCTAATAATTAACCAATAATTTTTTTTAAATGATACATTTATTTATATATATATTTTAAAATTTGGTTACTTTTATTCATACCCAGCAATCTGATGACTGTGATATAATATATCATGGTTTGTTTAAGTTCAGAGTTGCGTGTTAAGAAAGCTATTGAATGCATCCAATTTATTAGTGAGATATATATTCTAAAATCCTAGGGTGTTACACTAAATATCCTATATTTATCTTCTAATTCCTTCCATGGTTTATTTATAGCGATTTATTGGTGGTTTCTTCCCCTTATTTAAAGGTCAGGGCATCTCCTTTCTTCTCTTCTTGGGTTTTTCCATATTTTCTAACCCTATTGGCTATGTTGGATGATTTTCATGTCCAAGGTTGTCTAAAATTTGGGGTTTTTGGTTTCTAAGGGTTGTGAGACCTCTCTTGAGACTTAATCTGATGGAGTTTGTTATAGGATTCATGTTTACACTAGTTGAGGCAGGCATTTCCATTTCATTTCCTTTTATTTAAGATTTTCATGGATTATTGATGTTTTAAATGTGATTTTGAATTGGATTAATGAATTATATGATATATTGAATGATGTTTTCAAAGGTATTCCATGATTTTTTGGGTTTTCCTTTATAAAAAATAGGTTAATTTTATAGTCCAATGAAACTTTGATTTTAAATAGTATTTTTTGCATTCAAAATGTTTGATAAAATTCCATTTATGGTTTTATCAAAGAAAAATGTTTGTTCAATATGTTTTAGACTAATTTTTATTTCTAAATTGGGGTGTTATCTTGTCTTAAATAGGGTTCCTAATTTAAAAAGGGGTGTGATTATTTATGGGATTAGTTAGTGATTTTATTGAATTTATTGTGATTATGCTTTGGTGTTGGTTTTGTTTTACCATGGTTTTATACTTGGTCTCCAAGTGGTTTTAAAAAGGTATTTATAAACATATACTTACTAGGTATTAATTAAAGTCCCATTTGGAACCTTATATAAGGAAGATTTTATTGATTGATGGTCACACCCATGTTGATCCCAATTGTTACCTATTATTTATGCCTACATGTATGTGTGCTGATTAAATGAATTGTGATTCGTGTTTATGTCTCTAGGAATGGGGATCATTATTAAAGGGATTTGTTTGAGGTGGGATGTATATGATTTCTGTGATTTTATTTCTATCAGGTTAAGTGGTTGTCATGTGTCTGACATTGGTTTGATAGTGGCCTACCTTCTTTATTTATTCCATGAGGAACCCTAGGATACTAAGTGGGTTATATAGGGAAATTTTCCTTACAAGTTGAGAGTTATACATTGGATAATATAACTTAGCTTAATATTATGACCTAGATAGGGGATGTTTCACCGATGAGGCTAGTTGAGAGTGATTCAAGTGATGAGTTGTGTGAATGTTAACTTACCGGTAGCTGGTTCCACTTATGCATGTTGACTTTTTCCAATTATTACTTATAGTTTTCATAATGATATATATAATATGTTAGGATTATTTAAAATATAATTTTCTTGTTTCTTGGATTGATATTACTTGATATATTGATCTCCTATGCAGTTTAGTCTTATTGTTGTCTAATTTTTCTCTATGATGTTATCATAAATATTTTATAACATTTCTATGGTTTGTATTTCCTTATGGTTTCCATTGTATATTTATTTGTACCCAAAGGGTGTGAAAAGGATTTAAAGAAAAGGGGTAGTGGATTTTTTTAATTGATAGAATTTTTTGAAATTCCTTTGAATTGTTTTTAAAACATATGAATGGTTTGTTTTCAGGATACAAATTTTGAATGAAAAGGTAAGATTTTACTTATTCTTTAAAAAGAAATCATTTTAGAAAGAAAGTGTTTAAATATTATTTTATTTCAAACTATGTAGATGAATGAAAACTAATTTTATAATACTTATTTTCAAACTATAATTCTTGGTTTCTTTTATAAAAGGAATAAAATTGACTCTTAGAGGCATCCTATTGGGCGTTGGCTTACACCATCCTTATCTACATCGGTGAGTATGTAGTATTCATGTAATTTTTTAGGTTTCTCATGTTTTTTGTAGGTTGTATTATACCACCACACTCCTTTATGAATTGGATGGTGTTTGGTTTAGGCTGGTGACTTGAGATTCACATGGTGATGGTGGGGTTTGTCTCTCAAGTTTGTTCAACTGGTTTGGATCATGTTGTGTATCATCCTCCCTGGACTCCTATGTTGTTTTAGTTTTTTTCCTTGTATGAAATGTAAAATATTTTTATAAAAATGGTTTTATTATGGGAATTTTTTTTTAAAAATATTTGGTTATCATTTTTATTTATTCCATGTTTGGATGTTGTTATTGTTTAATATCTACTTATTTAATTTGGTGTGTTTTTCCAATGCTTGGATATTTCATGACATGTTCCCATTCATAGACTAGTGTTATTATTATTTACTTGGGGGTGAAATCATTCTCACTTGATCTCTTGAAATATCTTAGCACTAGTTTTCATCCCAGGGAAATCTATAATGTGCCTTGATCCTTATAGCGAGATGACTTGGGTGACATGTTGGGTTGACCAGGGTTGTTTTATTACAAAATAGTATTAGAGTGCTCTTTTTATTTGGGAGTTTATGGAATAAAGGAGTTAAGACTTCCAGTGCTAGATTGGTGGGTTCGAAGGAGTTCTTAGCCAACTCTTCCTTATGCTAAGCCTCATATTTACATGGGTGTTTATGAGTTTTATTTTGAATTTATATTTTATGGTTGTTTAATTATTGATATATTTTGATGCATCATAATTCTACTTTGAGTTATAGGAATACCTAAGGAGATGTCTTAGTAAATTATTAGGTTTAGAGTGAAATTGGGGGCAATTCAAGGAGCACATGGTTAAGGCACACAATCTCTTAAACCATGCAAAATCCATGAAAAAATATTTTGGATACCTTCCAATAGCACTCACATGGTTGAAACATAGTTTGAAAAAATATGCATCCAAACCATTCACAATGTAGGAAGTTTATATTTTTTTCACTCCTTGGGTTATTTTAACCTATCTTATTATTGAAGAGTCTTGTTTATAACTATTTAAGTGATTTTTTATGGATTTTAAAGGTTTTAAAATCAATATTTAATGCAATATTTTATGCCTTGGTGTTTGGAGTGTTTTGAAAGATCTTTTTGTGTGTTTTGAGTTTCATTTGTGAAATTTTTTGAACTTGGGAATAAATTATTTAAGATTGAAATAATTTTATTATTTTCATTTTAAAGGAGATAATTTTAAGTGTAGTGAAATGATTTGTTTTGGTGGTGTATATTATTGTTGAAAATTATTTTAATGAACCCCTGTAGTGTTTTAAAGTAGAAATAAGGCCTTATTAGGCATTTTTTAGTGCTCACATTTCAAAAAAGGATGAATACTTTGAAAAATGAATACCCCAAGTACATAAGGAAATGTCATGGGGGGGGGAGGCAATCTTGGTTCTACCATAAAACTTATAGCTTTCCCAATACTTGTACCCATGTTAGACTTGATCACACTACTTGTGTACCAAAATACATTTTCCCAATTTTCTAGATTTCACTATAAATAATACCCTTGGGATCCTCATTTTCAACTTTTTTAAGATGAAGAGATGACTCAAATTTCTTATTTCCTAAGTCACTTGACCATGTTTTGTGCTTAAGTATTTTTCCCAAGTCATAAAACCCCTTTAGTTAGATTATTTAATCCTAAAACAAGAGAAATTAACCAAAAGAGATGGTAATTGAGTTCCCCAAGGGTTTAAAATTAATAATTCTTGAGAGGAACTAATAACCACTAGTATATTAATACTAGGGTGAATAAAACTTAATCAATCACACACATGAGCTCTATACTTCCAAAATCATCTATGGAGACCACCCGTAACCAGGGAAAAAATTCACCCAAGTTTAGAAACTTGAAATATCATATCACCTTAGTACCAGTAGGTAACCAATTTACCCAAGTATCACTTGTTTGACGTCACTTATTCTACCTCAATAGGGAAAACTACCTTGGCCACTCTCTCTAGGGTGAACAAATTTTCTTTCCCTAGTATCACTTTGGGAGAAACTTATTACTCACCCTAGTATCATTGAGGTGAAATATTCTTTAAACTCCCTACTAAAGAAAACCACCCTATTATGATATCATTCCATGGTATCATGAGCACCATGAATTTAATGGTAGGTAATTACTTCTCATAAGTCTCCTAATTGATCCTAAAATTACCAATACCTCCCCCAAGATCATTAAATGTATATGATCAAGGCATGAAAACCAGTGTAAAACCCTTTGATCATAGATTAACTTGATAAAAGAAGTCCCCCACTTCTCCTCCCCATCTTATAGGTCCCTAAAAGAATTTTTAATCATGTATTCCATTTTAATGAGGTCCCTCATCATAAAGATATCGATGAGACCATCCCAGATCCATGCAATCTAATATGACCAACCAAAACCCAAGTTCAACCGGCTTAGGTGCTTCATATACTTCTAAGTCTACTTATTTAGGAATGCATCCAAAAAATGGAATTATCCCTATATCTACCCTTCTATCCCTAACTAGGAATGTGCCTCATTAATATTTCCTAACCTATTGATAGATTGGAAGATGAGAGGAAGGTAATTACTCTTGGAGTAAACCCCTAGAATTTATGGAAGGGGTCCATACCCCCTATGCCTCCATATCCCACCCTTCCCATTAGTAGGTAGGAAGATGGTAGGATGGGCCCACTTTTTAGATATAAGCCTCATATGAATTTAATTGTGCACTCTCATACACTGTGCTTGATATTCTTTTATCTATTATTTATCACACTGAGAAAGACTCATGAGGTATTAGAGATATAAGTTGATCATGCAATTAACATAATTAAAATGATCCCCTAGGATTACTTGGTATAATTCCTAGTCACATTATCATTGATGATTTCATTAACCATGAATCATCAATGATATTAGGAGAAAGAAAGAGCCTTGGGTAGCCTTAATGAGTAAGCCCCGTTTACATATAACTATGTACTCTCATATAATGTGATTGATCTTCCATAATATTCTGTTTATCACACCAATCATGACTCACATGGACTTAGAGATCCAAGTTGATCGTTCCATTAACATAATTAAAAATTCCTCCTTTGTCCCTTTATAAGGTGTAATACCCAACCCAAAATTTTCAATACTTAAAACTACATGATAAAATCCTCACCACATTAAGTAATACCACACTCCATGGTCCTATCACATGACCTTAAACTGTGCATCTCGAACTAAATGGGACTTAAATCCTATTAAATAGGATATGATTGATGTATCTAAGAGGTTCAAACCCAATGTCATCACTCCTCCTTTCCATCCTCATGGGGCCATGTTCTTGATGAGATCATTTACATCCTTCCCCCACCTGAATATATTACTATGAGATTGGATATCCCTTTCTTCAGCTCCATATCCCCTAGGAAACTCCTCTTATTGGGATATATACCTAATAAAATCATTCCCCATTAAAAGTTCCATATTCCCCTTAGGTCATATCATATCACCCCATTGGGCCATATTCCACATGGGGTACATCTTCATAGAGACAAATTCCTTATAAAACCAACCTAATATCATGGGGGGATATTCCCTTCAAGGTAAATTAGAAAGGGCCACTCATGTATAATCCCCACACCTATATGTATTGGTCCTTGTCACAAGACCATAAAAGGTGTTGCATGTCCCAATAAGTGAAACCAAACTACATGGGGTCTGATTCCTTTTACAAGGATATGTAGTAAGCCCTTGTTATGATCCTGATACTAACACCATGAAAATTTATCACTTTCTTGGATGGCCATAAACTTTAGAGGTCCTAGCTATGTAACTTTAAACCACATACCTCCTTAAAATAAGCATCACCAAGTAAAAAAAAAGAATATGCAGAACCTCTGATGCATATAGATGGTAAGAATAATAGAGAACCTTAGATACATACAAATTTTCATGTTGATTGAGAACTTATGATACATATGGATGTTCCCATCGATACATGTTAATAACCAACTACTGGAACAAGGGTAACCTATTATACACTTGGATATGTGAAATATTCACAAAACATTTATTAAAACTATAAAATAGTTCAAGAGTAGAAAATAACCCCCACAAAAAGGTTTGATGAGCTCAAACTCTCACCCTCTTGAGTAATGGGCATCCCTAAGCATCACTGGAGAGAAACACCAGTGACCACCCACCTCTAGAAATAATTCCCACATGACATCTCTTGTCATGGATATGAGTGTCATTGGGGGGTTTTTGGTCTTGTGAACATATCCCCATCAAACACCAACTAAAAAAAAATGTAAAACCCTATGTGAATATTTCAACTATGCTACCCTTTCACATCCTAATATCAAACCATTCTCAAATAAATAAAAATTACATGATGTAAATCCTTTAATTGTGAAAGTGATTGGTCAAACAAGTTTCTTTATTGTGATGTTGTATTGAAGGGTTTTATTGTTTGTGTTTGTTAATCATTCTAGTCTAGACCATAACTACCTTCGATCCAAATTAATGTCAATACCACAATAATGAACATAAGACACATCAGTTGTTAGAGTCGGGGCCTTATCAAATAAAAATACATTATCACCTACTTAGGGAATTCAATGCCAGGTGACAGATGCACTTGTTAAAGAGTACTGCATCAATGGTAAAATACTGACTCCAGATGTTGTGTGAGAATCCATCCTCTATACTGAGCCTCACAAAATGTTTACTCAGTGAAGGGTCATGAAGAAACATGCAACACCTGCCACTATATTAAACTATTTCTAGATAATCTCCTTGGAATACACTAATAAGTCCCTCCCTTATCTTAGGGAGGTGGATCAATAGGTTATCTATGAACCCACCACACAACATAGAAGTAACCTCAGAGGGATGCCACCAAGATTCTCCACCATCATTATCATAGGACCTTGATCACTCAACAAACCACTAAGGACGCCACCTTACAAGTCTCTACTCTAATCACCTAAACCCGAGCATTTAGGAGAGCTTGTCAGGGGTGGAGAGATGCCAATAAAAGGGATAAATCCCATATACCATTTTCCTTAATAATCCCACAAACATTCCTTAAAATAAATATTGTACATGACCATATTTATACTCATACTGATTAAGCCTATGAGCACACCCTATAAGCATTAAAGGAATCCTGGTGGCATATCCTAAGATCAACTAGGGGTCAAGAATTTTTTTTCCCTCATACATCATGCCTGCTGACATATACTAGTGGAAATTTGAGGATAAGATAGGGAATATATCCCCAATCCCATCAATCAATGAGCACACATTCCTATTCTCACTTTAGAATCCCATCATCACATTTTAGTAGAAATGGAAGAGAATACATATATCCCCTCTCATATTATAAAAAACTGATAGTATATCCCAATTGTGGTAGAACAATATGTCCATCGACATATCTCGATAGCTAGTAGGGGAAGACACACATTTCTATCCCCACTACCAGTGTAACTCCTCAATATATAACAAGATCTACTTAAGAGTAGGCACACATCCCTACTCCTATTCAAGAGGATCATCAACACCTCTCAATGAGGGATGAACAACAATATTAGGCACACATTCCTATTTTAACTAGAGATAAATGAATTATTTAAATGACCACTTAAGGTTAGAAATATATTCCCTCTAAATAATTAAGGAATTTATTACATATACTAGTGATCATTTAGGATTAGTCATATATTCTATCTCTCCTTTAGTGTATGAAATATCATCAACATATCTTGATAGAAACCAAGAAACGTGCACACTTTCCAACAAATTTTGAAGAAGATAATTATACCAATCACCCAAGGAGGCTCCAATATATGAAGGCTATTGTGAAAAAAAAACATTACTCAACCCATAAAACAAAGATCATTTAAGAATAAATCTCATTAGGGGTAGACCAAATATCAAGAGAAGGCCTATATTCCCACCTTACTCAATACTGGTGTTCTTAAGGCCTTAGATCATATTTTAACAGTGGAACAAGATTCTATAGAATAATCATAAAAAATAATTAGTTTCACCTATGAAGTCCCTCTCCATAAATTTCACACCAATAGCTCTATAGGTCATCCTCAGAGTATTTTCCATGAAGGTCCTACCTTTTTCAATATTAATATCAATCATGGGAACTATTATTATGATGTAATCCATGAAAATCCTCCTTGTGATTGGAAGATCAAAAAATAATAAGGTATCTTTCCACTATCTACCCTAAAGGTCCTCCACATGGACTATTGACCACATAGCAATTCACTATTCATTTCCACCCTTATGCCACTGTGTTAAACTAATTTTTTGATTATAAATTACAAATATAATAACAAATTGAAATTAACATTTGATTCAATTAGTGAATTTTTATCACTATTACAAAGTAAAATTTCACCTTTTTTGATGTTTACATGGTTGGTGGAGGTGATTTGGAGAGTCATGATGAAATTCAAGTAAAACAGACCAAATTGCACAAGATACCAAGCACACATGTGGACTAAAATTTTCATTATGGCTAATCTATACATCCAATTAAGATAAAATTCAGCGAGTGAATAAAAAACTATGTGGTATAAATTTATCTAGAATATAGAGGATCCCAATTCATAAATTTTGTGTCCCAAAATGCACCATAATTAAATATAATCTTCATTTTTCATAGTCTTAAGGTCACTTATTTAATTCAGACACATATCAAACTGTGGGCCTCCAAATTATGCCAATTTTTTAGTGGATATATTAAATAGGTGGGTAAAGACATTTTTAGTTTTTTCAAAAGTGAGATAAGGCTATCTATTATCCCAACACTTTTCATTTCAATACTAAATGGATTGAGATTTCAAGTGGGAATCTTGGATTGTTCTGATTGGAAATCACAAATATAATTTTTCACTCACACATAATGAGATCTCAGTATGATTTCATATCCTCTACTCTATTCTTGAGGTCCAAACCTTAAAAACTTGATTATTGTGTCAAGGGATGATTCTTTATGCATCATTTCAAAAGGAAAGAGGGGAATCTAGATCTTAATTACCTTCAACCAAAGTATTTCATTAAGACCATGTGTAATTTTTAAAACAATGAACTAACTAAGATGTGTAGTGACCTTGAAATAGAATCTTTCTCTCATTATTCTAAAAACCCACTTCTATTTAGAATTATTAAACTCTTTAATTAAGTCATGTTATTTTTAAAACTGTTTTCAAACCCCTCATATTTTAAGTTTTCTTTTGAATAAATTATTGAAAATTAACACTCAAAACCTTTAAAATATCCTTGTGAGATTACCTAGGGTCTACCATATGCTATAAAATAATCTTTAAATCATAAAAAATTTGAAATTTCATGAAAAAACAGTCAAGTTTTGATGTCGTTTCTAGGGAGTGATTGGTTTTTAGTGTGCATTTTTTATAAGAACTTTGTGTGTTTTTGTAAATATTTTTTTATTTATCTCTTAAAATTTTGTATATAAGTTTTGGTCTAACCTATTTGTTCTATAGGTTCCGTGCATGCTTTTTTCTACTTTGAGTGAACTACCACTTTTCGAACTCAAACTGGAGAGGATCCTACATCAGTGACACAAATACACATAGGATTCCCCTTTGAAGGAGGACACACAACACCATGAGACTCTTCTAGAACCCTCTTCTTATAGAACTAATATATAATTTGAACTTAACATGTAAAACATTGTGGAAAATAACCAAAAAATAAAATAACTCAGTTATTCTGATGTCGATATCCAACTTGTATATATTCAATCATAAGGTGAAGCACCAAACTTTGACCTAAAATCTATTATAATTAACTTATTACTATAATTTCATATAATTGACGGATAATACCCACATAATCATTTATAGTAATTTAATATTTTGTGTTTGACATTAAAACCTAAAAATATGGATGAAGTAAAAGGAAAAATTAGAGTTTTTACATTTTTTTAAAAGACACTACAAAATATTAGTTGTATTATGTTAACTCACTAATTAGAGGCTAGGTAGTCATGGAATGACTTTTTCTTGAAAAATAATTCTTATCCTCTCAAACTAAAACTTAAAAAAAGAAATTTATGGAATAAGAAAATATCGAGGGGAAACACTTCATTAATATCAAGAATGATTTAAAAGGATTTGTTTAAGTTGTCCACACTACCAAATAAGTGATCAAATTTTAATAAAATATTTTTATAAATGTTTAATTTTAATTGATCATAACATGATCAATGATGCTACAGGTGATTCACTAGTTGAAAAGACCCCAATCACTACAAGGACCCTCTTGATAACATGACACAATAACATATAAAAATTTTCTTTAAGTTTCATTATACCCATAAGAGGTGTCCATGAGGTGAAAATATCTGAATTTAAGAAGATAGTGGACAAAAATTTTGAAGAGGTAAGTACCCTAGTTCAACAACTTTCTCTTTACCAAGGGAAATTCCAACCTACTCCTTTAATTAATTGTGATATATATGCTGCAGAAACCCACTATTCTGACCAATTACCTAAATTGTGAGAACCTTCCAAGAGTTGTGTGGTAATATTTCAAAGAAACCCCTATAAACAACCCATTAGAAAAAAACCATTCTATAAATAAAACTATGGGTGAAAAAACAACCATGTCTATAAGTAAATGGGGTATTCAAACCACATCAACAATCCTAGAACAACCTAGGGTAGAGTAGTAACCATCTACCACCACATAAAAACCCCCAACCACCATAAAGTCTTTTATAACAACCCCCTTTAAAACCTAAACATATTCTTGAGTAAATGATGAAAAAATGGATGAAAATAATCTATAATTCCAAACAATCACCTAAGAGTCCATAAAATACCTAAAAAATCAATTAGGATAACTCACCAACTCAGTGGGATAAATCCAAAGTCAAGGGCCAGGTAAATTTCATTCTCAACCACTAGTAAACCCTAGGGATAAGAGAAATGTTAGTTCCATCACCCTTAGAAGTGGAAAACAACTTAAAATCCAAATTAACCCTCCATTAGCGTCATCCCCTCCTGAGTAAAACACTATTATAACCATCTCAAATGATCCAAATAAGGAAAATCCCCTTGATTGATTTCATGAAGAAAATTCCTCGATATGCCAAGTCTCTAAAATATATATGTACACATCAATAAGGACTTTCAGATGATTTAAGTGTAATATTGTAGAATAATATCTCATTATTTATAGATCTATCACTTTCTACCAAATTCAATTATTCTAGAACATTTTCAATTCCATGTACCAAGGGGAGTATTTATTTTCTAATTCTATACTTTATTTGGGTGCTTTTATAAATATTATGCTTCACTCAATTTTATATTTATTGATGGTCAGGGAACTGAATCCCACAAGAATATTCATTCAAATAGAAAATTATAGCACTTAACACATTGTTGTTGTGTTAGAGTATATTTTTGTGCGGATTAAAAACACAATTTTCTTGCTGATTTTTATATACTTAAAATGGAAGATGATAGGATGATGAACATTCCCCAATTATATTGGGAATATATTTCCTGAAAATAAATAAAAATATAATCAATTTACATAATGTTACATTATATATGGAGTTTGTTGGTGACATTTTCCACTTCAACATTCTAAATTATATTAGGCTCTCCTCAGAAGAGCATTCATCTCCTTTAGTTAATTCAATTGTTGTACTCCCTCCCCCCAAAAGAACTTAATTTCTTTCCTTGATCCCCTTTATGAGTTTTCATCATTAATAGACATTCTAAGTAATTATTCTTATGTTGAATATTTTAATGGCTTATAAAAATACCGTGCATGTTTATTAATGGATGATTTCTTATGCATTGAGTACCCTATGGCTATCGACGATACTACTTAGCTTCTAAAAGATTATTCCTTATATGGGGAATATAAAATCTAGGGGTCATATACGATCACTAAACTCTCACATTATTTTTCATTCTCATTATTCCAATTTCCCCTTGAATTGGAACTTAAAAAATTGCCTCAAAATTTAAAATATTCATATATTGGGAATGAAAACAAGTTTCATGTCATCATTACTAGTTTACTCCCTTCAGAGCATGAATTGCGATTACTTGACCTTTTGAGTGAGTATAAAAAATTATTGTGATGAACACTTGATGATATTATTGGTATTATCCCATCAATAATTATGCATTATATATAATAATATGACGAGGATAAACTAGTGAGGGAGGCATAATGCTGACTGAACCCAAACCTCCTTGGTGTTTTTAAAAAGAAATCAACCAAATTATTATCGGTTGGAATCATTTACCCTATCTTTGATATCCAATGGGTTAGTCCATTATAGGTAGTTCCTAATAAAACTAGTAATATGGTAATACAAAATGAAACAATGAATTGGTTCTAACCCATGTGTAGAATAGTTATCATGTATATATATACTACCGTAAACTAAGATAACACATTAGGAAAGACTATTTCCCATTTTCGTTCATTGAACAGATACTAGAGAGGCCAACAGTGAAGTCCCACTACTGTTTTCTTGAAGTGTTTTCTGGATACTTACACATCTATATTTCCCCTTAGGGTCAAAAAAATAAAACCTTCACTTTCATATTTAGAACATTTTCATACATGAGGATTCCTTTGGTATGTACAATGCTCTGGGTACTTTCCAATGATGCATAGTTAGATTTTCTTTTTTATATTACCTAGATAATTTAATATAATCATTCATAAATGATTTCACTATTTTTGTTTCCTCTTTTTATGAGTGCTTGAGTAGTCTTAGATCTATATTTTATCACTATATTGAAAATAATCTTGTATTAAATTATGATAAATTCCATTTATGTTGATACCAGGGAATGCAGTAGAAGCATATGGGTCATAAATTTAAAAATTTTCATCACCATAAAGAAATAACAACATAATATCTAATGGAAAAAACCTCAGTAAAAAATATGAGGATCTTTCATTATGGAATTGAGAACAAAATAAAAACAAACAATTACCTCATTCAATTTGAAGGTGTGTTCAAAAATTTCTCATCACCAGTGACTGTTTCTAAAAAAAACCAAGGTCAAATCACTCTAGATCATCCAAAAATGCTTCAAAAGTTAGTGAGAACACTGATCATTGATATCTAAGTATCATCAGGGAGATCCAATGATGTCTTTGATGTCCCGATGATCACCAAAAAACTGATCCTTTGATCCTTGAAGAATAAATTCAATCAATTTCTTGGATTAGTGTATTCTATATCTAGGATGTAATATATATGAAAGAGAGGCTCTCAAATTCAAGTGGTGAACAGTACCTCAAATGAGAGCCTCCTATTACTTATATAGTAAGGTATGAAATACCCAGAAATGGCTACCTGACCCCCCAATATGTATTACCCACTTAATAAGTCATAAATGACGTATTGTGACTGACTAACTATGGATTAAATGTAATTTATATTTTTATCACATACTTGTAATATAATAAATACATTATATGATAAAAGAAATCCATTAACTCGAATCGTTATTCCCACAAATATTAAATGAACATTGAATATTAAAATAATATTCATTCATTAAATATTTTCCCATGGATTCACTTAAATACTAGTAAATACATTAAATAAATAAATTAAACTCCAATTATTATATACTCAAATAATAATAAATTTATTTATTCCTTTTTTATTGTTAATACTTGGAAATATCTTGGACCTTGTGGTGGGTCCCACCATATCCTATACTCCTATTCATTAGAACAGGTCAGGATTTTGAATATCCTAAGTGTGTGACCCTCTAGGACATTATCTTGATAGGAGTGAATACTATTCAAAGACTAGAAGTGGAGTCTAGAAACCCATCAAGGCCCCTAAGGAGATAAGGAATAGTCACATCAATGACAACCTTTCCTATGAACACAAACTGTTTAATATATTATAATATCTCATAAAACAGAATCCACTATTTATTTCATCATCCTTTCTTGATTTATTATTCATTGACCTTACTAGATAAACTTATCTTCTTCTACCATTCCCATGAATTTAGTGAAGGTACTACCATGATGATCAACTAGGACCTGAGATATCACTTCCTTTTGGAAGCAAAAAATTCTATCTCAGTTATTCAATCAATATCGTACTGCCAATGGCCCAACCAAAGAAAGATACTTGACCACGATATAAATGTAACAGTTCTTATCTTGCATCAAAGGATATAATAAAACAATATACACTAATAATAATCTCAATATAGTTGACCATTACACATGCCCACACATGGGAACTACCAATGACACCAGAAACACATAGTGTTCTTATTAAGGGAAAAGTCTCAGTGATCTCATCTACTTGAGATCACCAAGTGAAAACTTCATGAGAAGAAGTCTGAATGATTATGATCCCCCATCACCTGATATTCAAACATCATCCATGTCCTTTTAGAATAAATTTTCTAGAAAATAGGACATAAGTTTAAGATTAATGTTATAGTATCTCTAGGTTCTCATTATAGCTTGTAAACTAATATGAACTTTTTATACAACATGTAATATGAGTAAATTACCATAAATATAGTAGAAACAGAAGTATCAATACTATTATGGTAAGATAAACACATGTATATATCAAATTGTATACATTAAATGGTAATAAAAGTATATAAAGGAGTTGTGTCTAGGTTACCTACTCACAACACTCCCACTTTCATTAGATCCATCTTCAAACAATCTTCAACCCACTAGATCTCACATTAGAATCATGCTTCTACTGATATATGGATTTAGTCATGGGTATTCCACATTATCATCTATGGATACTCTTATAAATGTTACTTCACTTATCTAAGTAAAATCTCTCAAGAGATGAAACTTCTAAATTATTTGATTTATCCTCTGGTGTTACCTAGGCTCTTTGGGAAGAACCACTACTGCAGTATTATCACAATAAATTGGAACATGGTATGAAATTTTAAGAACACCACCAATGTATGAGACAAATATGTATATCTAGAATACCCCCTTAACTACATCAGAAGCCTCTATATACTCAAATTATACTATGGAGACAATGACCATAGGTTTCTTCGAGCTTCTCCAGCTCATTGAACCACCATTAAGGTGGAATACATAGTATGATTTTGATTTCTGTTCATCATGATATATTTAGAAACTAGAATTATTATATCCCATAAAAACTAGTTCTTCATCTCCTCCACACATTAAGAACATATCTTTTGTACATCTCAAGTACTTCGGGATAGTTTTTACATCTTCCCGATGCATCTCTCCTAGATTATCTTGATATCTTCCCACCATGATTAAATAAAAGGTAATATAAAACCTAGTATATAACATGAAATACATGATAGATCCCAATACTGAAGAATAAGGGATTATACTCATTATTTTAATCTCTTATTTTATTTTTGGAGAAATTTTATTAGAGAGATTGATACCATGTGACATTGGAAACAACCCCCTCTTTGATTGTTCAATATTTTACCTTTTGAGAACCATGTTTATATATATAATTTGAATCAGCACAAGCATACCCTAAGATATATCTTGATAGATCTTGATCTCTAGTAAAAATTCTGCTTTACCTAAGTATTTCATAGAGAAGCATTCATTTAACCATGTCTTAGATGAATGTAAGAGTTGCAATTCATTTCCTATAATTAATATGTCATCAAAATACAATACGAGGAAAATGATATCATTCCCATTAACCTTATTATAGACACATGGAACTATTATTTTTGACGAAACCAAATTCTATTATATCCTAATCAAAATGAACATTTTATGATCATGATTCATGCTTCAACACATGAATGGATATCTATAGTTTGTATACTTTATTGGAACTATTTGACTTAATGAACCCTTTGGTTTGATTCATATAGACTTCTTCAACCAACTTCCCATTTTGAAAAGTAGTTTTTACATCTATTTAATAAATTTAATAATCATGTAAGGCTATTATTTGAATTAATATTCTAATAAATTTTAGTATTACTACTGGTGAGAAGGTTTCATCATATTATATACCTTGAAGTTTTCCAAAACTCTTCATAACCAGTCAAGATTTATAGGTATTTACCTTACCATATATGTCCAGATCTTTCTTGAATACCCATTTGCACCCAATGGGGTTTACATCAGGTATAGGTTATACCAAAATCTAAGATTGATTTTGATCCATGGACTATATCTCAGAACACATAGCTTATTTCCATTTAGCAGTATCATTTCTATATACTTCTTCGTTGTGTGTTAGAGGTTCATCATTCTCTAAGAGTAATGTTTCACCTGAATCAGTGAAAATAAAGCCATATTGTTCTGGTTATCTAACCTCTCAAGTATACCTACATAGTACTTATGTCTTGGGAACATCTTCATCTCCCACTATCTCTTATGGAGATTGTTCCTGTACCAACCCCTAGGCATCTAGAGCATCAGCTTCATCAAAGTAAATCTTTTTAACACTATTTACATTGGAAATGTGTTCCATTTATAGAAATATATCACATCTATACATAATAAATTTTCTATTTGAAGGGTTATAAAGGTAATATCCATTAGTTTCTTTAGGATAACCTATAAAGATTCACTTTATGCTTTGGGATGCTAATTTTTCACTAGGTACTATATTGAAAATATCCACACATCCCCACAGATGTATGTATGAAAGTCTGAGTTCTTTTACATACCAAAACTCATATGTAATACCATATATTACTTTATTTGGTACTAAGTTAAGGGTATATGCCGCTGTCTGTAACACGTATCCCAAAAAGGATAATAGAAGAGTTTCCTAACTCATTATTGATATGACCATGTTTAGTAAGGCTTGATTCCTCATTTCATTAACACCACTCCACCAAGGTTTATAAGGAGGTGTGAGTTGAGATACTATCCCACACCCCTTTAAGTGATCAATGAAGTCTTGGTTGAGATACTCACCACCTTGGTCTGAGTGAAGTACCTTAATCTTCTTACCAAGATGGTTTTCTATTTCACGCTATTATTCCTTAAACATATTAAAGGAATATAACCTATACCTCATTAATTATATATTAATATATCTACTATAGTATAAAGACCCAACCTTATTACATTACATAATCTTTAATTTAGTCAAGAAATCAATTCCTTTCACATTGATTATCTTTCCAAGTTTAGATATTTAGAGAAAAGTGAGATAACACATTCATAAAATTAGACATTAATATAGTGTAGATACCATAATAACAATATTATTTTCCTCCAAAATATAAATTTTTTCAATTAAAACATGATCTCATTAACAACTCTTCAAACATTTAACTTGGATTCCTTATTTTTCCTAAAAATCCTTATAACCTGTGAAAATCACTTAAAAACTTGGGATGAGCACAAAAATCTTAGTAAAGGAAATAAAAAATAAAGAAAGAGCACATTAGTCCATGAATACTTGTAACGTATCAAAAGACACACTTGTCAGCTATATATACTTACTTTGTGAAAAATGAGATTTACAAAAGATTCCCACAATACATAGAACATAAATAGAACCATAAAGGTATCTTGGGGAATTACTTACATAATCTTATAACCCTCTCGACTACCTTATAATTTGTAACCCTCATGACTACCTTACAATTTGTGTAACCATCGCAATTACACTTGGAGTAAACATACGACCGACCTCCAACTTACACATACCCAATGAGTTGGAGGGATATTTATGTCCCACCCTTCATCATAAACAATTCCCAAGAACCAGAACATAATCATACAACATTAATAATTGTATAAAAACATTGTTTTTGAATTTTGTAAAACATAATTTTAAAATATTACAAAAATTAATATAATTGAAGTGAGACGTAATAGAGTGGATAGGATATGTATATACACTGTAAATAAACATAATTCAATATAATATAATCATAATTAATCAGAAAAACAATTTTAATACCACATAAATAATGAAGTATATGGTTAACCCAAAGAATGGAAATTGGGTTAAGAATTCCCTTACATCGGGTTTGTCTTAATTAAATATCATTTAAACCTCATGTATAATGGTTAAAAGAGTGTTATTAATATCTTAAATAAGCATATCCATATTTATAATACCTTATAATATCATTTCATTACATCATTTTACCCTTTAATTATTAGTATTTTGTTCATTGCATTGTTTTGAGTGTGTTCTTTACATGTTTTCCATGATCGGTTCATGATGGATGTTCTTGTCAATTGGAAGTGAAACTCCAAAATTGGAATGGAGTTGTATTTAAATATTTCCAGAACCATAAATTATACCATTTATCATTTTTAATTCTGACATGAGGATGATTCATAATTTTAAACATTATGGATATTTATTTTAAGTCATTTTGGAGATTCTTCGATCATAAAGAACTAATTTTGTTTTATAAATTAATAACATGTGTAAAAAATAATTCTAGAACCTTATATAAGATATAATAAATAAATTATAATCTATTTCAACAATAAAAATGGTTTCATTACCAATATTGAATAAATTTAATGAAATTAAAATCACATCATCCACGATGTTGGTAAATCGACACATCACCGATGATGTTTTAATTTCTTGAATAAGTGGGAGAGGAGAAGAAATGTAATGGTGAGTATTACATAAACATTATAAAAAAGATACTAGATAATTAATTCACCTTGGATAAGGGGAGTTAAGGAATGAAAAATAAAAGAAAGTAATCTTGAAATAAAATAAAAGTTGAGAAATACCTTATGAAAATTTGGCAGCCTAACAACATTGCTTAAAATATCATAAAATATTTTGATCAGTGAAAAGGGGTACCTCATAATTATTACATAATATGGGTGGTAAGGGGGATATATAATGACATATCCCAACATAAGCTAAAGGAAATTAAAAATAATAACATAAAATGAAAGAAAAGAAAGAAGACAAAAGAGGATGTTTACCTCTTGATCTCTTCTCCTTGAGATCTTTCTTAAGGAATTTGGTTTTAAACTTTTGGTGAGATAAGAAGATATAGGAAGTGGGTAAGAGTCTTGGGAGGAGTATTGGGTAGAACTTAGGTAATGATCAAGGTTTGAGAGGTGTGGGAGGAAGAGGCGAAGGAGGGTGGTATTTATAGTGGAGGAGAGGAGGTATTTTACATCATTTTAATCATCATTATAATATTTTTTCTCAAGACTATGAATAGTCTTAATTAATGTGACCCCAAATAGTAATAATGGCATGTGAGTTCAAACCAAGTGGTCTTAAATCATCCTTACATCACCTATGATGCAATAAGTCAAGTATTTACCATTTATTGTATTTTATTGTATTTTACTATTCATTAAAAATTCTAGATTTTCAGAAAATTCCTAAAAATACACCCTAACCATTTATCGACGTGTAAAATTAAAAAATGAACTCCATTTTTTGAAAATAATTTTCTAAATATTTTTAATTTAATATTTAAATAAAATCATAATTTATTCAAAAATAACAATTTTAAAACTATAACTACTTTTATATCACATTGAAAAATTAACAAAGATGTAATTATATTAAAGCCTTAAGAAAATAAAATAATAATAAAATTTAATATTCATTAGGGTCATATTACTATTCATAAGGGTATGTTACTATTCACCAACAATTAAGTTGGTTCCATTAGACTCTAAATAACTTACTGAATAGAATTTCAGATGACTATTTTTTGAAATTCAAAACATTGAAGTGGAAAAATTATGTTTAAAGGCTAGTTATAAATATCTACTTAAAAAAAAGTTTCATGCATTTCAATTTATTTTTAAAAACTTGGGGTGTTACATTATCCTCACCTTTTGAAAATTGCATCCTCGTAATTTTATTTACTTATTAAACAAGTGAGGGTACCTTTACCTTATAGAATTTTCAGACTCCTATGTTGTTTCTTCAACCATGTGGGTTTTCCACAAAACCTTTACCTGGTGGATTACCTTATTCCACAATACTTGTTCCCTTCAATCAAGAATATGAACTAGTTTCTCCTCATAAAAAAGGTTCTTTTCCAAATGAACTGCTTCTAGGCTCAAAACATGAGTTAAATCTGGCGAATACTTCCTCAACATCGAAACATGGAAAACATTGTGTACCTGAGACAAAATCGAAGGAAAATATACTTGATATGAAACTGGTACAACTTTATCTAGGATTTAAAAAGGACCGATGAACCGTTAATTTAGATTTACTTTCTTACCAAAACACATCACACTTTTCCAAGGATATATTTTAAGGAAAACATGGTCACCTACCTCAAAAGAGAAGTCTTTCCTTCTGTTATCTGCATAAATTTTATTCTTGCTCTAAGCTTTCCTCATGTGCTGCTGGATCATATTCACTTTCTTATCCACTTCCTCTACTAATTCTGGCCCCATCAACTTTCTTTCACCAACTTCATACCAAAACATTGGAGTCCAACACTGCTTCCCATACAATGCCTCAAAAGGTGTGATCTGTATAATGGAATGAAAGCTGTTATTATAAGAAAACTCAACTAAAGAAAGATGTTGATCCCAACTTCCTTGGTAGTCCATCGAACAAACTCAAAGAATATCCTCCAAAGTCTGAATCGTTTGTTCTGACTGCCCATCTAATTGAGGATTAAAAGATGTACTGAAATTTAATTCTATGCCCAACGACTTCTGAAGACCCTTCCAAAAGTTAGAAGTGAACCTAGGATCCCGATCAGATACAATGGAAAGAGGAAATCCATGTAAGCTGACAATCTCTTTGAGGTAAAATTGAGAAAGATGATCCAAATGCATTGTATCTCAAATAGAAATAAAATGTGCAGATTTAGTCAGACAATCAATAAAAACCCAAATCGCATTGTTACCTCAACAATTCCTTAGTAGTCCCACCACAAATTCCATGGATACATTATCCCATTTCTACTCTGGCACTGGAAAAGGTTGAAGTATGCCTTTCGGTAACTGCCACTTTACTTTAACCTGTTGACATATCAAAAATTTCATGATAAAATCAGCAATATCTCTTTTAATTCCATCCCACCAATAATACTCCTAAAGGTCTCTGTACATCTTAGTACTGTCAAGATTAACTGAAAATAGAGAACTATGTGCTTCATACAATAATTCTTTCTTCAACTGGGAATCACAAGGCACACACAACCTTTCTCCAAATATTAAAACACAATCTTTATAATGGTTAAATTCTATAAACTTACCCATTTTAACTAATTCTACCTTTTTTAGCTCATGGTATTCCTTCTACACTTGCTTAATTCTATTCGATAACGATGACTGCACTAAAACCTGAAACAAAACAGAGGTATTTCCTATACCAAAAAATTCTAATCCAAAATTCATCAAATCATTAATCAAGGGATTATGTTCCAAACATAACATGGTTAATGATGCATGATGTTTTCGACTCAAGGCATCTTCCACTTTGTTTAATTTTCCTAGATAGAAATTGATCGTGAAATCATAATCCTTTATCAATTCAAGCCATCTTCTCTGCCTCATGTTTAATTCCTTCTGAGTGAATATATACTTCAAACTTTTATGGTCAGTATATATTTAATATTTGGCTCTATATAAATGATACCTCCAAATTTTCAAAGCCAAAACAATATCTACCAATTCCATTTCATATGTGGGATAATTTAACTCATGAGGTTTTATTTTTCTTGAAGCATAAGCAATTACCTGATCATTCTGCATCAAAACACAACCAAGTCCCTTAAAAGAAGCATCAATGTATATAAAAAACTTACCATTTTGGGAAGGCAAGGACAAAACTAGAGAATTCACTAATCTCTTCTTCATTTCCTGAAAAAAAAACATCACATTATTTTGTCCAAATAAATTTAACCCTTTTTTGTGTTAACATAGTTATCAGGCTAGATAACCATGAAAAATTCTTAAAAAACCATTAGTAATAACCTACTAATCCAAGAAAACTATGAATATATATAAAATTTATAGGTCTTGTCCATTCATAAACCACTTTTTTTTTGTAAAGATCAATTGTTATTCCATCCTTATTTACAATGTTCCCAAGAAAAGAAATCTGTTGTAACAAAAAATCACACTTGTTGAATTTTCCATATAGTTTCTTTTCCTTTAAAGATTGAAAAACAACCCTTATATGTTTTTCATTCCCTTCTTTACTCTTAGAAAATACCATAATATCATAAATAAACACAACTACAGACTTATCCAAAAACTCATGAAATATTCTATTCATAATATGTATTAGTTAACACAAACATCATAACAACATATTTATAATGACCATATCTAGTACGAAAGGCTGTTTTTGGGATGTCATCCTCCTTCACCTTCGACTGATGGTATCCAAATCTCAAGTCAATCTTGGAAAAGTACTGATCTCCCTAGATCTGATCAAACAAGTCATCGATGTGAGGAAAATGATACTTTTTTTTAATAGTGATGTTATTCAAATATCTATAATCAATGCAAAGTCTCATCAAACCATCTTTCTTTTTAATGAAAAAAACATGATCACCCCATGGTGAAGTGATAGGATGAATGAATCCTTTATCAAGAAAATCTTACAACCGGTTTTTCAATTCAAGAAGTTCTATTTGAGCCATACAATATGAGGGTTTTGAAATTTTCTTAGCATCAAGAACTAAGTCAATTATGAATTTGACTTATCGATCAGGTATGACACTAGGTATATCATCAGGAGAAACATCAAGGTATTCATTTACCACTGGATCATAATTAATATAAATAATTCCCTTGTTTTCAATAATATGAGAAAGATAAATTTAATTTCCATATTTCAATATTTCATTAGATTCCTGATATGTTATCAATTGTATGGGTTCGTTCTTTTATACAAATTAAAACTCTTTATAAAAACAACTTCTTTATCTCTATAGTAAATCTTAGCATGATAAACAAAAATCCAATCCATTCCCAGAATAACATCAAACTTAACTAAGGGTAAAGCAAAAAAGTTTACAGGTAAATTCTTTCCACAGACCATAATATAAATGTTATTATAATTCATCTTTACTCTAATATTTCCCCCCTGGTATTTTAACAATAAGTTCTGGTCTCATTTGTTGAGGTGATTTTTCCAATTTACCAAAACATTTCTCAGAAATGAAAGAATGTGTAGACCTGTTATCGAAAAAAACTTTGAAAAATCCAAGTAAACAAACAAAGTACCTGATAAAACTTCATTGGATGGCTCAACATCTTATAAAGTAGTCACAAAGGATATCACTACACCTTTTTTCTTATAGTCTAGCTTCTTTGCATCATTCATATATCTCTTTAGGTAGGCATTTTCATAATGACCCATCTCACCACATTTAAAACACTTTACAGTTTGTTTATTAGGATTAGTCTAAGGATCATTTTCATTATAATCTCCGGCCATATGTCCAAACTTACCACATTGAAAAAACTTCCCAGTTTTTCTAAGACATTCCCCAAGGTTCTTCTTGCCACACTTTTCAAAAACTGGAAACTAGATTTTCTTACCATCAGATTTTTTTGGTTGATTATTACCCATTGATTTCCATCTAGACCTCTTATTCTTCTTGTTTCCAAAATGCATGTGATCATCAACAAACTCCATCTATACCCTCTCAACACATCAGAAAAGTTTCTCATAACTTTTTAATTCACAAGAGTCCAACGCCCTTTAATACCTTGGTTTCAATCTTGAGTAAAATCGGTTAATTTTTCTATCAAGATCAAGAATAAGATTTAGAGAATACCTCACCATTCAGGTGAAGTTCTCTTCATACATAGCCACTGAATCTTCCTCATTTTTCTTAAATTAAAGGATTTTATTATCCATCCTAAGTCGTACCACCATAGGAAAATATTTTTCAAGGAAAAGAATTTTAAATTCATCCCACTCTAAGACATCAATATCCTCTCTATCCCTGATATTACTTACCTTTGACCACCACTGATGAACTTCATCTTCAAAAAAATAAATAGAAAGACTTAAATTTTGATTATCTAAACAACCCGTTACATCAAATATCTTTTTAAGGTATTTAATCCATCCTTCAACCACTACTGGGTAAGAAGATCCATTGAAAGTAGGAGGGTGTTGTCTCATAAAATGTTCCACTATTGTCATGTTTTATTGTGGCACCTCTGGTTGTTCTCTTTCATGGATGACACCATAATTTATTTCCTGCATTAGCTAATCCATTATTGTCACAAATTTCTTGGTTCCAATCCCTATTATTCCGAGCTATAGATTCAGAAGGATGTTGTTCTATCAGTGCCTCTCCTCTTTAGCTTCCCTATTTTTCTACAGAACCATTCTGAACAAACATATCTTAGTTGAATAAACATGGTAATATTTAAATTCTATAACATTTCAAATTAACCATAGTGTAAAAAACATTTATGGTATTATATTAACATCATCCTAACCCCTAAAGTTATCTAAACCATCTGTTGATACCAACTATAAGGAACCAACCATATTACATTATCTAATCTTGAATTTAGTCAAGAAATCACTTTCTTTCACATTGAGGATCTTTTCAAGTTTATATATTTAGAGAAAATGGAGATAACACATTCATAACATTACACATTAATATAGAGTGGATACCATAATAATAGTATTCTTTTCTTCCAAAATATAAAACATTTCAATTAAATCATGATCTCATTGAAAACTCTTCAAACATTTAACTTGGATTAATTATTTATCCTAAACATAATTATAACCTGTGAAAATCATTTAAAAACTTGGGATGAGAACAAAAATCTCTGTAAGGGATATAAAAAATAAGAAAATGTCACATTAGTCTATGAATACTTGTAACATATGGAATCATTTTCAAAAGACACACTTGTCACACATATATACTTACTTTGAGAAACATGATATTTCCATAAGATTACTACAATACATATAACATAAATAGAACCATAAAGGTATATTGGGGAATTAATTACATAATATTATAACCCTATTGGCTACCTTATAATTTGTAACCCTCACGACTACCTTACAATTTGTGTAACCATCGCAGTTACACTTGGAATAACCATATGACCAACCTAAAAATTACACATACCCAATGAATTGGAGGGATATATAGGTCCCAACCTTCATCATAAACAATGCACAAGAACTATAACATAATCATACAACATGAATAATTTCATAAAAACATTGTTTTTGAATTGTATAAAATAGAATTTTAAAAGAGGATTTTAAAAGAAAAACCCCTTATAAAAATTCATATAATTGAAGTGAGACATAATAGAGAGGATGGAATACTTATATAAACTATAAATAAACATAATTAAAAATAATATAATCATAACTAATAATAAAAATATTTTTAATACCACATAAATAATGAAGTAGAAGGTTAACCCAAAGAATGGAAATCGGGTTAAGAATTCCCTTACCCCGGGTTTGTCTTACTTAAAACTCATTTAAACCTCATTTATAATGGTTAAAAGAGTGTTATTAATATCTTAAAGAAACATATACATCTTTATAATACCTTATAATATAATTTCATTACATAATTTTACCCTTTAATTGTCACTATTTCGTTCCTTGCATTGTTTTGGGTGAGTTCTTTACATATTTTCCATGATCGGTTCATGATAGATGTTCTTGTCGATTGGAAGTGAAACTAAAAAATTGTAATGGAGTGGTATTTAAATATTTATATAACCATAAATTATATCATTTATCATTTTTAATTTTTACACGAGGATGATTCATAAGTTAAAACATTATGGATATCTGTTTTAAGTTATTTTGGCGATTCTTCAATTGTAAAGAACTCATTTTGTTTTATAAATTAATAAAATGTGTAAAAAATAATTCCAGAACATTATATAAGATATAATACATAAATTATAATATTTTTCAACCATAAAAATGGTTTCTTGACCAGTATTGAAGAAAGTATATGAAATTGAAATCACATCGTCCACGATGTCGGTAAATCGACACATCACAGATAGTGTTTTAATTTCTTGAATAAGTGGGAGAGGAGAAGAAATGTAATGGTGAATATTTCATAAACATGATGAAATAAAAAATATGTAATAAAATGTATCATTAATGCCTCTTGTATAAGGGGAGGTGAGAAAATAAAAATAAAATAAAGGAATCTCGAAATAAAAGAAAAGTTGAGAACTCCCTTACGAAAATTTGGCAGCCTAACGGTGTCGCTTAAAATTTCATAAAATATTTTGATGATAGAAAAGGGATATCTCATAATTCTTACATAATATGGGAATTAAGGGGGATATATAATGACTTATACCAACATAATCCAAAGTAAATTAAAAATAATAAAATAAAATGAAAGAAAAGAAAGAAAGTAAAAGAGGATGTTTACCTCTTGATCTCTTCTCCTTGAGATCCTTCTTAAGGAATTTGGTTTTGGCCTTTTCATGAGACTAACAGCTCTAGGACATGGGGAAGAGTCTTGGGAGGAGTATTGGGCAAAACTTAGGTATGGCTCAATACTTGAGAGGTGTGTGAGGAAGATGGGAATGAGGGTGGTATTTATAGAGGAAGAGAGGAGGTATTTTACATTATTTTAATCATTATTATAATATTTTTGCTCAAGACTATGAATATTCATAATTAATGTGACCCCAAATAGTAATAATGGCATGTGAGTTCGAACCAAGTGGTCTTACATCATCCTTGAATCACCTATGATTCAATAAATCAAGCATTTAACATTTATCGTATTTTACTATTCATAAAAAAATCTAGAATTTCATAAAATTACCAAAAATTCACCCTAATAATTTATTGACTTGCAGAATTCAAAAATGAACTCCATTTTTTGAAAATAATTTTCTAAATATTATTAATTTAATATTTAAATGAAATCATAATTTATTCAAAAATAACAATTTTAAAACTATAACTACTTTTATATCACATTGAAAAATTAACTGAGATTTCATTATCTTAAAGCCTTAAGAAAATAAAATAATAATACAATTTACTATTCATTAGGGTTATATTACTATTCAAATTACTATTCATAAGGGTATGTTACTATTCACAAAAAATTAGTTGGTTGCATTAGATTCCAAATAACTTGCCAAACAGAATTGTAAATGACCATTTTTTGAAATTCAAAACATAGAAGTGGAAAAATTATGTTTAAAAGATAGTTATAAATATCTACTTAAAACAAAGCTTCATGCATTTTAATTTATTTTAAAAAACTTGGCATGTTACATATAATCATCAATAAAAGTAATGAAGTATGAAAGCCCACCCATGGCCTCTACTGAAAATGAACCACATACATCAATATGAACCAATTCCAGTAGTTTAGTGGATTTTAATCCTTTTCCAATGAAGGGTGATTTAGTCATTTTATCTTATAAACAAGCATAACATACATCTAAGGGTTATAACTTAGTTGAGTTTAAATACACTCCTTGATGTAATTTATATAAATGCTTCTAATTTACATGATCAAGCCTAAAGATCCATAGGTGGGTATTATATGAGTCATTTTTGATATTTTTTTCATTTATTTATATTATAGGGTTTTCAACTTCAAGTATATACAATCCATTGTTAAGATTTCCCAAACTATAACATATGATATCCTTATAAAATATTCAACATTTATTTCCAAACTTGAGATAAAATCCCATGGTGTCCAAACCTGACATTGATATTATGCTTATGGTAACCGAATGTACATAATAATAGTTGTTTAATATAAAAACCAAACCACTATGAAAGTCCCGGTGATAATATCCCACTGCCAAGGCTTCTAGTCTCGTATATTTTGTGGCTCGGAGATCCACCCCTCCTTTTATAATCTTCTAGAATCTACTTGATTCCTGTATATGAATGAAAATTTTTGAGTCACATATTATATCTAATACCCAAATTGTAGATAAAGACATACTGCATTCAATGAAAAAAATACTTGAGGTATAAGAATAACCTTTTTTATTTTTCCCAGCTATACAGTTCTTATTCTAGTGGCATTTCTTACCACATTCAAATAATACAACCTCCTACTCATTTCCCTCCCTCTATATATTTTGGATTCTTGGAAAGATGGTGCATCAATGTCTTTATATTGGGATTATACTTAGAACCATTATCCTTTCCCTTCCCCTGCTTGTTCACCATAAGGACCGAAGAGTTGGTATTATTCATATCCTTCTATAATTGGATAAATAAATACAATAGGTCCAGGAGTGACTTTATCATGTTATTAATTTTATAATTAACAATAAAATTTGATAATCTAGGTGTTAAATAGGAAATAATGAGATCATTCACTAGTTATTAGTTCAGTTTGAACCCAAGGGACTCAATTCTCTCAATTTAACCAATCATCTTGAGTACATGAGGCCATTATTGATGCCCATATACTAGTACACATCTATATAGTGTAGTTGATATCTCATATATTTCTTGTTGAGATCTCTCCTGACATAAATCTTGGATATGAGAAAGCATATTGTAAGAATTTTCATCCTCATTAATTTTATAAAATTCATTGTACATTGATGAAAAAATAATACACTGAACATATAGTGAACCATCTATATGATTCTCATATTTATATTTATCCTAATTTCTTAATCCTTGAGGAGGTTCAACAAGAAGTTGAGACTCCAATATAAAAAACTTCCTTCTTTGGCGTATTACTATGCATAAGAACCTGTACCACTCCTGAAATTTATGGTCGGTCGGGATATTTTATTTATCTAGTATAGATTATAGTGAGATTAAATTGGTGGTAGTGATTGAAATTTTATATAAAATAATTAAATTTATAATATTAGTACTTTATCTTGATTATGGATTAGACATTACCGATTCAATCGTCTCCCCCTATTTTATTGAACTATAGTATCCCTCACTACTAGATTCAAAATACCCAATCAATTGAGTATTCAAGTAGAAATTATCTTAGAAACCTCTCCTTAGATCTTAAGTTATGGCAATGCCACTACTCAAAGAGTTTTAAGGTAGGATTTAAATTGGAAAACCACATTGACTCGTGGATCTTTGAATTGTTGAGTGAAGTCCCAGCTTATGAGAACTGTAACCTTGATTCTCTCAGCTATTCTCCACTAAAGTGGAAAAAAGACATCCATGAATACTTATTTGCTAGTAAATTTAGTTAATTCAACCCATCACTCTCATAAGAGCTCCCCAGTAGTAGGAGTCACCTACATCTAGGGTTGATGAGCACCTCATACACCTGATTTTATTCAAATTTAGGTGACTGATGGTGTTATGATGTAATATTTATTTTAGGGTTTTATTATCACTTCCTAAATAAATTCATTTTATATGTAACATAATCACACTATGTGATCATGATCGTAATTTAATATTACATTAAATAGAAAATATTTATCACATCTTAATTTCTTTTATTTATGTATGCTTGCTTATTATTCTATGTGATCGTGTAAACATGAACATACACAAAAATAATATCAAACCATATATAACTAAATATATGCCACATATTGTCTTTAGCATTTACTATTGGCTGAACCATTGAGCATTAATAGTTTAATCGTGACCCTAGGGATGGCTACCTGAGTCATGTCTGACTCGTATCACAACTCACCCCTGTCCAATATATCCACATCTCATCTAGAATGTCATAAAATATCACCATGGTTCACATATTACATCATCCTCTTAATTATACATACACATTTAGGAATGTGAAAAATACATGAAGAATAATTCACATATACATGCATGGCCTTATACATATAATGTGGGAGATGGATGATGCACAAACCACCATTTACTAATTAAATACTAAAATAATTGTATGATAAATAAATTTTTATTGAATATTTTATTGATAATAAATGAAATAATTTTTTCTCATAGTGTTAAATATATTTATTTATTTAATATTTGGGATTAGATCAATTATTTACAAATTTGATGAAAATTCCTTTTTTGATCCTTTAAAGTGAATTTTTGTAATTTAGTCATAAATATTTTTATATAGTTTATTTTAAATTGAAAATTTTTAATAGAATTAATCACTTAATTTTATACAAATTTCATTTAGATCATCCAAGTTGGATCATGCATTTGATTAGAGAAAATAGGCCATGAATTCAAAGATGGAATGGACTCATCATATTGGATACTACTTCACTATTTGGGACATATCTTCTACATTAAAGCTTGTATTGGGATCAAACTTGGATAGTAGATAAAATAACCAATTACTAAAAAATAATACTGCTATAAGGACAACTGGTTCATGAATTTTGGAGGTAAAAAAGGTAGTGCAAATTGAATTAAAATAATTGACCGAATTTCTCCATTCACACTTTTAACCTCTTATAACCCTAGCCTCACCCATATATAAATATATATTTTTCTAATTTTTAGGGGGTTGTAAGTTAATTATAATATTTAGGGTATAGAATTTTTTTCACTCCATTTCTCTATTCATTTCAAGAGGGAGATCTCTTGAAGCTAGGATCCCTTCATCAAAGCATTTTTCTTCTTCTTCATGTTGCAATGCTTGTATTTTCATAATTAATTTCTTAGTATCACTTCAATTTATTCTATTTTGTTAAATTTTCATCATATTTAATTCATTTATTTGTAATTAAAATCAATAGTAGAAACATGATTGGGTTATACCCTTTTTAAACCTTTGCGAATGCAATTAGTTTCTACGATGACCACACCATCCATGGAAGAGTAGTTTTTATTTGTAATCAATCTACCTATAAACTTATTTATTTATTTATTTTGAATCAATGAGATACTTTAATTCACATAATATGATCTATGAATTGAGTTTTTAACTTAAAAAAAACTAATTAAGAAATTGAACAATTAACACTAAAGGCGCGGGGTTGAGTAATGTATGAATTGTGAGAGCACAATATTAATTGGTCAAAAAAACCCATGATCAATTTTCAGAGTTAAAATATAATCCCTAAACTCAATTTATCCTCACTTACACTATGGATATGATCCATAATTCACCAATAACCATAATATATCCTTATAACAACAATTAAAGCAGGGTGCTATGATTGCATGTTCTGAAGATAGCCTAGTGTTTAATTCATTTCATCTTTGTAGTGGAGGTAAATTATCATATAGTTTTGAGATTAGAAAAATTAGGGGACCATAATTAAGTGGATTTTAATTTTAATTATAATAATTAATAATTTAGTAAATATGTTGAGTTTGATTTATTATGTCTTCTAAAAAGATTTTCTAAAAAAATCCTCTTGTTTTTTTATCAATCAAATTTCAAAAAGAAAAAAATACAATATTCTTACAGCACACATCCTTTAGTTTTATAAATATTAAAAAACCCCTCATCATTTTAATTAGTGTGTTTATTTTATTTTATTTTATTTTCAAGATACCTTTAATATATTTTTTTAATTACTTCATCCTTTGAGAGACAACCTTGGTCAACCACTATGCTGCACATAAGTACCCAAAAACCACTCATCATTTGAGACAAACTATGAAAAAAACCTTCAAATTGGTTCTATTACTAGGGATTCTAGTATTTTATTCAATTAATTAGAGGTATTTTTTTTATTTTATTCTATACTTTTTCTAATATTCTTTCTTCTTCCCCCTTTCTCAATTTTTTATTTCTCTATCCCTCTCTCTCTTCTTCTCTTTTATACCATAAATTGAAGATTATTATCATGATATTATGGTCAATAATTATTACTTTATATTTTTTTTATGAAATGATCCCATCTCGAGGATCTCTTTGATCTAGACCTCAATATTAAATTCAACCTTAGGGATCGAATCAGAAAATCTCATTCTATAGGAAGTGTTGAAATTTACCCAACTGGGGAATTCCACCACTCAATGAATTTTGAAATAGTAATCTCATCTAAAACAAATATTAAACTAAATCCAATGTCTAGAAATAATAAAAATGAACTTTATATAATAATTTGAGAATTGGATACACCAGACATTAACTATCATCCAATACCCAAACCTTGAATCAGACTTTGAATTAAAATCTTGATTGATACACCTTCTTCCAAAATTTCATGGCCTCTCTCATGAGGATACAAACAAACATATAAATGAATTTAATGTTGTTTTATTAACCTTGAAACCAAGAAATATATCTGAATATCAAATAAAACTAAGATCATTCCAATTCCCACTTGATGGAACTACAAAAGATTTGATGTATTATTTACAACTATAAGACGTAACATGTTGGAAAAATTTGAAACATCATTTCTTATATTAAATTTTTCCAACATCAAGGACCACTACCTTTAAAAAATAGATCTCAAGGATCAATCAATCAGAATGGGAGTCAATTTATAAATACTGGGAGAGATTCAAGAAGTTGTGTGAAAGCTTACCACATCACTAAATTAGTGATAAACTCCTTAAAAAATACTTTTATGAAGTCCTAATGCCTATAGAGAGGAGTATGGTGGATGATGTGGATAGAAGGGCATTAGTCGACAAAACACTAGTAGTTTCACATGCATTGATTGAAAGAATGGCACAAAACTCCCAATAATTTGGCAATAAAGTTATAATAAATGTTATATGAGTATATAAGGTAAGTCCTTATATTCAAAATCATTTAATTGATACTAATTTATAATAATTAAACACCATGGTGAGAAAAATTTCTTTGGATCAAAAGACATCTCAACCCACACCTCCAAGTCCTTGTGGAATTTATACTGAAATAGACCACCCAATAAAATATTTCCCCCAATTATAAGATTCATAGGATTGTATAACCATATTTCCTAGGCAACCATATAAGCAAAAAAAAAACAACCACATCCTTAGAAGAAGTATAATTACTTTACACCAACATATAACCAAGGGTGGAAAGATCAATCATACATGAGTTTTGGATTTAAAAAATAAAAAAATCCCCCTTTTCATAAAAACTTCTTTCATCCTCCACCTTACTAACAAGTTTTTCAACAACCCCCAAGGATATTTGAATCCCAAGAATTTCAAAGTCAACAAAAACAATGGAATTATCAACCAAAGGTAGATTTTAATACTAATTTACATTTAAAACAAAATTTTCTTAATCAAAAAAATGAGTTGAAGAATCAAGGTTCGAGGTTGATGGAATTGAAGACATAAATGATTCAGATTTCCACCACCCCCATGATCTGGTAAGTAAGAACTCTGGAGATACTCCTTCCCAAACTACTCTAAATCCCTAGGGGAATGTCATTTCCATCACATTGAGAAGTGGGAAAAAAATTACTGATATATTTACACTGATCATTCCACTAGGATTCACCTCAACTCCAAAGAATTCCAATTCAAGACTAAATGATGAACATAACAAGGATAAAGATAAAGGTTATAAAAAGATTGATGATGTTCTTCCTAAACCGATTTCATTTCCAAATGGACCTATAAAAACCAAGAATATTTCTGAATAGCCAAGTAAAAAATAGGTTTTATACATATTTAAGAACATTGATATAAACATTCCTCTACTTGATGAAATCAAGAAAATTACAAGGTATGCAATGTTTTTGAAAGAACTATGTAAAAATAGAAAAGGGATAAAAGAAAATGATTGGATCAACCTTGGGAGAAATATATCTACACTCATCACAAAAAACTTGTAGATGCCTATAAAGTGCAAGGACACCAGGACATTCACCATTCCATTCAATATAGGGGAGTTTTATTTATCTGATGCTTAATATAATTTGGGTGTCTCTATTAATTTCATGCCTCACTATATTTTATCTTCCTTACAAGTTGGAGAATCGAATACGAAATGGGTATTGGTGAAAATGAAGAATAGGGCTATAGCATACCTAATGGGAGTCATCATGGATGCCCCTTTTTGGGTTAGGGACATGATCTTTCCTGTGGATTTCTACACACTGAATATAGAGGATTATCAAGTAAGTTCTCATGCTCTCATAATTCTTGGTAAACCCTTCCTAAATTTTTTCAATAAAATCATAAATGTAAATTATGGTACACTTTATATGGATTTTGGAGATGAGATTATATGATTTAAAATTTTAGACACCATGAAGTACCCATCAGAGGACCATTCTGCTTTATTTATATCCTATTTTGACCCATCTTGTAATGAATCTCCAAATTTTGATTTTTAATCATTTCCAAATGGAGATCATTCCATTATTAGAGATATCTTGAGGATTGGTTCTAGTTTTATTTTGTAAAATTATTACATACCTATTTCTCATGATCAAACTACACTCATTTATAATTATTTTGTGGATTATTTTTCTAATTATGAGCATGTGCTTTTTGATTATGACATGGATGTTGATTCTGTAGAGGGATTTGATGCACTATTAACTAATTTTGATAATATATATTGATAACTAACATTCATTGTGCACATATTTTATTTACAACATAATTTCCATCAATACAAAATCCACCCAAACTAGAAATCAAACCATTACAACTAAACTTAAAATATTTGTACCTGTTGAATAATGAAAAGGTGGATGTAATAATTGATAATAATATTTTACTTGAACAATAATTTTTTTTAAATATTTTAAGGAATAATATTAGGGAAATTAGGTGGACCTTATTAGACATACCGCATACTAGCATCTCTATTTTCATACATATGATTATTTTATAGGATGGGGACAAACTAGTTAGAAAACCACAAAGGAGACTTTACTCCACACCATTAGAAGTTGTGAAAAAATAGGTAGAAAAGTTTCTTGAGGAAGTTATCATTTACCCCATTTTTGAATCTCATTGGGTTAGACCTATCTAGTTTGTACCCATGAATAATTTGTTCACTATTATAAATAATGAAAATGACGAGTTAGTTCTCGTGAGAGTACAAAATAGTTTGTGAGTGTGCATAGATTATAGGAAACTAAATTAATCCACTCATGAGGACCATTTCCAACTCCCATTAATTGACTAAATGCTGGAGAGACCTATAGGTAGGATATGCTGTTACTTTTTGGATGGTTTCTTTATCAAATTTCAGGTTCCCATTGCAGTAGAGGACCAAGAGAAGATGATATTAACATACTCGTTCAATATATTTTCTTACCTAAGGATACCATTTATAATTTATAACACCCAAGGTAACTTCTAAATATTCATGGTAATTATCTTTTCTAATTTACTTGATACATGCATGGAGGTATTTATGGATGATTTTATAGTGTACGGTTCCTCATTTGATGAGTGTCTCTTGAGTTTGGGTAAGGAATTGTATCACTACATTCAGAAAAATATGCTCTTAAACTTTGATAAATGTAATTTCATAGTAAAGAAAGGAATTATCCTAGGTCATATAATGTCATATCATGGTATTAAGGTTTATAGATATATGGTAGACATCATTTCATCCTTTCCATATCCTACACGTGTGTGTGATGTTTGGTCATTCCTTGCACGTGCTGGTTTTTATTGATGCTTCACCAAATATTTCAGTAAGATTGCTCTATACTTATCTTGATTTCTTCAAAAATATATTTAATTATTTTATGATGATTCATGTAGGGTATCATTTGATGATCTAAATAAGAGTCTCACCACACCCCAATCATACAACCCCTATAGTGGGATATACTATTTGAGCTTATATGTGATGCTTCAAACTTTGTAGTTGGAGCAGTCTTATATCAGAGGGTGAAAGGGTGGTCCCATGTGATTATGCATCAAGGAATTTGGAATCAACCCAAAAAAATAACACCACAATGGAAAATGAGTTTATTTATATTATATTTTCTTTATATAAATTATTCTTTTATTTATTAGGATCTAAAGTGGTTGTTTTCTTTGATCATACAACTTTGAGGTACCTTCTAAAGAAGCTAGATTAAAATACATGGATTATTCATTAGACGATCCTTCAAGATTTTGACATCAAGATAGGGGATAATAAGGGGTCAGAGAACTTGGTAGTTGACCACATGAGCATAATCACTCACATATTATAGAATAATACTACAAACCAGGTACTAATTCAGGAAACTTTCCTCGATGATCATCTCTATGTCATCTCAAGTACACATCCTTAGTATAAAGATTTTTTGAATTACCAGTTTTCCTTTGAAATCACTATAAACATAAAAAAACCAAGTTGAAAAATTGAAGAGTGAATTTAGGTTTTATGTCTGGGATGATCCTTACCTTTGGCGCGTTTGTAGTGACCAAGTCATTAGGAGATGTGTGACCGATCATGAGTTTGAGTATTTTTTGTATTTTTGTCATGAACTTGCTTATGGTGGACACTCTAGACCCCAAATGGTGACCAATAAGGTCTTAGACTCTGGATTATATTGTCCTACCTTCTTTTATGATGCCCATGTGTTTTGTAAGTCATGCTCTCATTACCAACACATTGAAAACATTTCGAGGAGACATGAGATGACCCGATAGAACATATTATTTTTTTAGATTTTTGATATGGGTATGTTTACAAGATCATTTATATTATTGAACATTCTTGTCTCTGTTAGTTATGTTAGTAAATGGGTGGATTCTAAGGTCACCGGGACTGATGATTCTCATATTGTAGTGGATTTTTTCAAGGCTAAAATTTTATACAGGTTTGGAGTACTAAACGTTATCATTAGTGACCAGGGTAAACACTTTTTCAACTGAAATTTGGCTTCCCTCCTTTGAAATTATGGGAAGACACACAAAACATCAACACCATTACACCCCAAAAAAATGGTCAGACTAAAGTTTCAAAACTCCCATTAGTATGTCCCCCTTTTGGACCATTTTTGGTAAAGAATAACATCTTCCTATGAAGGTTAAGCATTAGGTATATTGGGCTATAAAGAAATGTAACCTAGATTTTTTCCAATCTAGAATTCAAAGGAGTATACAAATTCAAGAGCTTTAGGAGATTCAATTGTCATCATATAAGAACTCAAGGCTCTAAAAGGAAAGATCGAAACTAGATCATGATAGAATGATCCAAAAAAGGGAGTTTCATATAGGTGGTAAAGTCCTTCTCTACAGTTCATGACTAAAGATGATGATCAATAAGTTTCATTCCATATGGTTAGATCCTTATGTTTTATCTAATGTTTTTCTTTATGGTGTAGTATAGGCCACTCAAGTGTCTACACAAAAAAGCTTTACAGTAAATGGGAAGCAGTTGAAGTAGTACATTAAGGGATTCCCCACACATGCTGTTGATTCCATCACACTGTACGATCCCATCATCACTTGAAATTATTAGGCCATACCTTACCCTCTCACTTTTATATTACTTGTCTAAATTTTAATTCTGAATTTCATGTGCATATATTTTTTCATAGAGTCACATTGAGGACAATGTAATATTTTAAGTGTGGGGGAGGGGAAAACATTTTAGGGTATCTTATTTGGGATTATAATTTTTATGTTTTGTGTGTTTTCTATTTATTTAAAAAAACAAAAAATGGAAAAAATTACATCATGTAACATGCTCATTTACATGTGGAACATATGGAAAATGCATGTTTTCAAAAATCATTGGTAGCATGATAAGCATGAGAAATATTTCATCATTTTGGGTTGTTTTTATAAAAATGGAATCTATCAATGATATTATTAGTTATGTCATTATAAAACCTTTTATATTTTGACCCCATTCTTTTTAATATTTTTTTATTGTAAATTGTGTCATTAATTTTTCCACAAAACATTACACATCCATGACCTGTGAAAATTTTCCTACTCAATTGAAGGTATAGATAAGTTGGGTAATTTTTTTTTTCATCTTATATAAATGGTTGATCCATACATTCATTTATATTTCAATAAGTTTTATTACTGTATTGAAATGACCTATGTGTATGTACCTAATATCCTATAGTTGTATGCCCTAAAAAATCAAAAACAAAATCAAATAAAAAATCCTAATAAAGAGGGGAGTGATGAAATGTATAATGTGTGGGGATATCTATGTTAGGAGTTTAAAGTTTGAATTTAAGCAATGATTAAGTGAGTGGGTATTAAAATTTTATTGCAAAGGAATGTAGAATAGGTTTGGTGGAATTAAATTAGGTAAAAATAATTTTTTTACATAACCTGAATATACTGAAAAAAGTGTGGAGATATGAGCTTGAAATGGTTGGTACACACACATGTGGGGAATTAATGGAATGGTAGACTCATAAATTATTTCACTATGATTAGTGTAATAGAATTCCCTAGATTTTGTTTTGATTCAATTTAGGAGATAATAAATTTCAAATTTATTGATATTTACTTATTGATGAGATTATTACTTTCCTTGTATTTCTACTATGGAATGGGAAATATGGACATGCCTATCTTGTCACAATTTTATGGATTACATGATATGCGGTTTTTACTAAGAGTGAAAAAGGGTAATTGTGGGGGAGTTGATAAAACACATTTTTATTGAAAAATTTATTGAAAATAAATGAGATAATTTACTCAAATTTTGTTAAATATGTATATTTATGGAATATTTTTGATTAGATCATTCATTAGAAAATTTTATAAAAATTCTAGTTTTGACCATTTAAAGTGAACTGTTGTAATTTAGTCATAAATATTTTATATAGTTAATTTGAACTTTAAATTTTTTTAATATGATTATTAAATTAATTTTATACAACTTTCATTGATATCATCCAAACTGTATCATCCATTTGATTGGAGAAAATGGGCCATGAAGTCAAAACTGGATTGGACTCACCAGATTGGATACCACTTCACTATTTGGGCTATATATTCTACATACGATCATATATTGAGAATTTTTTTTGACAGTAGATAGAGGAACAAATTCCCCACAAATAATAATTCTATAAGTATAGTTAGTTTACATGTTTTGGAGGTAAAAAGAGTAGTAAAAATTAGATTAAAATATTTAGCCTAATTTCCCCATTCACTCATGTAAAATCTTGTAACCCTAGTCTACCCTCCCCTTTATAAATATGTATTTTACTACTTTGGATGGGTTTGACCATGAATTATGATATTTAGGGTAGAGGAATTTTTTTTTCATTCCATTTATCTAGGCATTTCAAGAGGGAGATCTCCTGAAGAAAGGATCCCTTCATCAAATCCTTTTTCTTCTTTTTCACATTGAAATTCTTGTGTTTGCATAATTAACTTATTAGAATCTATTTGATTTCTTATGTTTTGATAAATTTTCACCTACTTTAATTAAATTATTTGGTATGGAAATCAAGAGAAAATGTGACTAGATTATACCCTTTCTAAACCTTTGAAAATGTAATTCATTTCTACAATGACTACGTCACCCATGGAAGTGTAGTTTTAAATAGTAATAGATATACCTATAACATTATTAATTTATTTTTTAGAATCAATGGGATACTATAATTTACATAATATGATTTATGAATTTAGTTTTTAACTTAAAATAAACTAAACAAGCAATTGAACAATTAACAAAAGACACATGGGGTCGAGTAATGTGTGAATTATGAGAGAACGATATTAATCGGTAAAAAACAAAAACACAAGATCAATTTGTAGAGTTAAAATATAATTCATAAAATAAATTCATCCTCACTTAAAATATAGATATGATCCCTAAATCATCACTGAACATAATCTAGACTTGAAATTATAACCAAAGCAGGGTTGTATGATTTCATGTTCTGAAGATATCCAAGGGGTTAATTCATTTCATCTTTTTGGTTGAGATAAATTCTCAAAAGGTTTGGAAATTAACAAATTAGGGGATCATAATCAAGTGGATTTTAATTTTAATGATAAATTATTAATAATTAAGTGAATCGGTAGATTTAGATCAATTAAGCAATCTAAAAATATTTTCTAAAAAAATATTCTCATTGTATTTTATCAATAAAATCTCAAAAGGGAAAAAAAATCAAAAAAATAAAAATAAAATCTTCTTAAACCATACATACTCTAGTTTTATAAATGTTAAAACCCCCCAATAATTTTAATTTGTGTGTTTATTTTATTTTATTTTATTTTAAAAATACATTTAATATGTTGTTTTAATTACTTCCTCCCTTGAGAGACGACCTTGATTAACCACTTTGCTACACCTAAGTACTCAAAAACCACACATCATTTGAGTAAACCCATAATAGTGACTTTCATTACATGTATTAAAATAATAAAATAAATAAATAAAAACTAGAAATACACTAGTTGGTAAATGCTCAAGATCAGATGACATGCAATAAATTTGTAGAGAAAAAATTAAATTTGTAGATAATTCAACTTGAGAGAATAAATTTTGAATTAAAATAACTTAAAAACTAATTTTAATTCATAACTAAATTTCCAATTGATCCCAAAAATATTTTATTAATATCCAAATATCATTCAAATATTTTTGGTATTTTTTCCCTTGAATGTTTTGGTTTTATGGGTATTTAAAAAACACGAGAAGGGATTTCGGGTATTTTTACTCATAGGTGTACAGTAACCTGTAGGTACTATTCATGTTAATAGTAACCCATGGGTACTATTTATGTGAATAGTACTAAGTTACTATTCACCTAGATTAATATATATACTTAAATATAATTTTTTTTAATATATATATATATATATATTAAAATCATGGTTGATATATGTAAGTTGACCCCTTTTTAGGGTACTCTTCATGTGAATAACACCCATGGTACTATTCACATGAATATTACTATGTCCCCCCCTTATTTGGTTGGCTATAATGTCCCCTTACCCTTTTAATTTTTTTATGTTTTTTAAAAAAATCCAAAGGCTAATAATATCCTTTAAAATATTTCTACATTTTTTGGAATAAATGCCCCACCAAAAATCACTCTTCCAACTACCAGAATCTATCCAAAACCCAATGAAGTGCCACCGAAAAAATTAAACACACACATGAAATATATATATATATATATATACACACACACACACACACTTATCATTTTATAAAATCACAAATTTTTTTTGATCAGATTTATAACTTTTGATGGTTGCAACTTGGCCGTTTGTGATCATATCGAATATTATCTTGGTGTGATGGGACTGTGATGACACACTCTATATGAATTTAATGAAAATTTAATTTCACTTATCTTAAAACATCATGTTATTTCTTTGATACCAATTTTTGGTATCGAGGTGCGCAGTAGAAGAAAATGGGACAAGAATTTAAAATTTTTCATCATTGGGTCGATGTGCCAATGTTGTCTCCAATGAAACAAACCCTGGTAAGAAATATGAGGATATCACATGAATTAATTAAACAAAAAATAAAAACAAACAACTACCTTGTTATATTTCAAGGTCTGTTTGACAACCGCTCATCATCGATGACCATTGCTTGAAGGAATCAAGGTCAGATCCCTCTAGATCATCCACACGCACTTCAAAAGTCTGTGATTCCAAAAAATTACCTCTTTCACTTTAATGTTTTTTATCTTCTGATGAATCTTTTATTTTCCCAATAACACTACACTAAGTTAAAGCCTAACTCTCTTCCCCTACACATGTGCCTGATTTTTTTAGAAGAAACTAAACAAAAATTCCCCTTCTCCTACATATGAGTCAAATATACATATGATCATTTACCTTGGAGTTTTTCATTTGTGAGCCTATGATGAAAATTCCTTCCTTATGCAAGATATTGATCTACATAGGGGATAATATAAGAACTATGTATGGATTGATTCCTATTTTTATAGGATACTTAGTGATTCCTAGATCCTATATCTAGAACCCAACCATAAATTCTATCAACCAAAATTCCCTCTTTACCTACACATAGAAGTTTCCAATGAATATTTGTTTTTGAACCTGAACTGAGAAATGGGAGTACATAAAAATTCCCACATCATAGCATTGGTGATATATACATAGACCTATGCTATGATAAAATATCTCCATTTTCAGATAATTGAATTTGAGTCCTTATCGCATGAAGGTAAACTACATGACACATAGTCTAACTTGCATGACTTTAAACTACTCAGAGTGGTATCCTATACATGTCCTATCTATGTGAGGGTACCCCCTCTCCCCATTTATCTTCATCTCAATGGATGATATTTATTCCAACCTCATTTCTATGGAAGATTCCTCTAACTTGATCCCTGGGGCTAAGGTGTTCCAGATTAGCCCACCCATTTCTCATCTATTTTTTTGCAGATGACTGCCTTTTCTTCTCAAGAGTCACAAAATATGAATGCCATTCCATCTTCATTATGATCCATCTTTACGATAGGTATTATAAACAAGTGATTAATCGAGCCAAATCGGAAATCTCCTTCAGCTCAGGTGTTCCATCGAACAAGAGAATAGAGCTTTGTCTCACTATAGAAATTTAGATAGTTGAAGAGAATATTAAATACCTTGGTCTCCCTATGATGGTTGGAAGGTAAAAAAAAGAAATCTTCACATCCACTTTAGACATAATTGAGAAAAAAAATTCAGGGTTGGTCTCTGAAGAGAATCTCTAAATAAAGAAAAGAAACACTCATCAAGGCAGATCTTTAGTCTATCCCAAGCTATATCATGTCACTATTCAAGATTCATGGTGCGATTATTAACCAGATTCACTCTCATATTTCCAATTTCTAGTGGGGATATTTTAATGGGAGAAAAAAATTCATTGGATTTCCTGGAAGTCAATTTGCACCCCTAAAGTGGGTAGCGCCATGGGCTTCCAGGACCTTGGCCTGTTTAATGATGCCCTATTGGCTAAGCAGGGATAAGGCCTTCTGACTCAACCATCATCTCTTTGCACATAGATTCTCTATGAAAAATATTTTCCTCACTCTGATTTCTGAAACTCCCCTCTTGTCCCCCACCCCAACTTTCTATGGAGAAGTATCTGGGGATCACAAAAATTACTTGATAAAGGAATTGGATGGCGGATTGAGGATGGAACGAACGTCAAAATTTAGAAGGATACTTGGTTGATTGAAAAAGATAGCATGCTGGATACTTCACCATCCATTCCCAGATCTAAGTATGCCATTGTATACTACCTTTTCAATGATACTGGCTCTGGTTGGTGCTTGGATATAATTAACTCTTGGTTTAATTAAAGAGATAGAAGGATTGTTCTTAGCATTCACTGTGTGATGGATGCGGGACATGACTATCTATTTTGAAGGAATGATATATTAGGATCATATTCTGTGAAATCAGGATATATATTTTCTATTAATGTTCATATTGAAGATAGATAGGGACTTTGGAAAACTATTTGGAACTAGAAGTCCCCCCAAAGATCCGCTATTTCTAGTGGTAGATATGTATGGGCATTATTTCCACCTTGAATTTCCTATCTTTATGCCATGTTACAGATAACCAAATACGCCCCTTGTTCTCGGATGTCAAGGAATCCCCTATTAATTCTATCATCCATTTTCCAGGGGATATGGAGGTTTGGATTTCTTGGGGATCTATTAAGAAGAATATGCTGGATAGGACACTAGATCTCCCATCACTGCTCATGATGTGGTCTTCCATATTCACTGCTGATAAGTTTTCCTCACTATGCATTATGGATTGGATTCTAAGGGTTAGACAGAATGATTTCATATTTAATAAAACCTCCAAACCCTATGGTTTTTGGATTTAATGAGAAACTTCCTATATTAGTGGGTGGAAGCCGGACCCTGACCAGAATGGGTTCTTTGATTCTTGATCTGCTGAAACTAGATGGAATCCTCCTTCGGTTGGGATCCTCAAGATCAATGTAGACGATTCTTTTCCCAAGGATGGAACTATTGGAATCAGATTGATGGTCCATGACCATGGTGGTAAGATTATCACATCAAGACAGGATTCGATCCATGCTTTTTGGGATCCTGTTGTTGGTGAAGCCCATGATGTCCTTGCTGGTCTGAACATTGTAAAATATTTTGGATGGAACACTATACACATTGGGTCTGATTGTCTCAACATCATCAACTTCATCAATAAAAATGAATTTGGATTTAAATATTTTGGCTTTCACATCAGGAAAATCCAATATCTCAGTCAGAGTTTTGTAGTTTTCTCTTTCTCTTTCATCAATAGGGTAGGAAACGAAGCAACACATCATCTGTCTTCTCAATACGTGTCTAGAGAGGATCACCTATGAATTGATTACTTACCTTTGTGGATGCTTTCTCTTATTACTCATGATATTCATGATTAATATATTTTCCTTCATTTTTCAAAAAAAATGTGAGGGTACTTGACATAAGGTTGTTCTCTAAAAAAACATCTAGATAAAATTCCCCTTTCTCGGTACTATATCCTAATGTTTATAAAATCCCCTATAATATAAGGACTATGTATGGATTTTCTCCTACTATCTTAGTAAACATGTTTGAACCCCATGTTTAGGACCCAACTACAAATCCTCATTAACTCACACCCCTTCCAAGGGAAGCATGTTAGCCCAGTTATGAAAATCCCAATTCCCCTATTATGAAAAAAAAAACGAGTCTAAAATACATCCATTCCCCCATTTTGAAAATCCTTTTTCATAAATTTCACTTTTTTTACTTAGATTTTCTAAGATTATTGTAAACCTTTCCTTGGCTATCAGTAACAATCACATTCAACTCCAAAGGATCCTTCTAATTAACTATGTATACAATGTATCTGACATGGCTCTATATATGCACCTTTGGTATGGTATGTCGACAAGATACATCATTATCTTGAATGAGAATATCATATAATTTCCATACACCTTTTAAATATCGCAACATAACCCATCTTTTGAATATAGTCTATGGCCATCCTTTGCGTACCAACTCTATATCAATGATCCTAATTCAGGAACCTTAAGTTGTGATTTATGATGTCCCCACTCCCTAATCAAAAGGTGTTGGGACATTATTATCCTTTGATCCCCATTTGGGTTTTTACTCTCATTCATTAGGTCTAGACGGTCTATCAATCACAACAAATCAGAAATCTCCTTTAGCGTAGGGGTGACTCTTGCCAAGAGAGATGAACTTTTTGCATCAGAAGAAATCTATATGGTCGATAAACACTAGAAGTATCTTGGGATTCCCATGGTGATTGGCCGGTCCAAAAAAGAAATCTTTGCATCTCTGGTGGACAGGATTGAGAAAAAAATTCAAGGCTGGACCCCAAAAAGCATCTCCAAAGCTGGAAAAGAAATCCTCATTAAAGATGTCATCCAGTCTATCCTCAGATATTTTATGTCACTGTTTAATCTCTCAGCGGCCATCGTAAATTATATCCATTCACATACTGCCAACTTCTGGTGGGAGAAAAATGATGGAAGGAATAGACCCCACTGGATGGCCTAGGAGAAACTCTGCAAACCCAAGTCAAAGGGAGGGATGGAATTCTGGAATCTTATTCTCTTCAATGATGCACTATTGGCCAAGCAAGGATGACACCTCATTAATAGTCCATCATCTCTCTATGCATGGATACTCTGAGCTAAGTACTTTCCCCATATGGACTTCTATGTTTCCTCTCTTGGCCCTTGTCCTAGCTTCCTCTAGAGAAGCATTTGGGGGGCCTAAAATCTCCTGGAAAAAGGGTTGGGCTAGAGGATTGGGAATGGCTCATTAGTCAACATCTAGACCGATCCCTGGCTTGTCGATAAGGATGGTATGTGGGATGCATCCCCCGCCCAACCAGGTCTTGAAGACGCCACTGTCAACTGCCTCCTTTCAGACCTAGGCCCGGGGTGGTGTTTGAAAAAGATCCATGAATAGTTTAACTAAAGAGACCAAAGAATTATCCTGAGCATTCCCTGAGTCCCAGATGCAGGCCCCGACCACCTATTCTAGACCAAGGACATTTCTGGAGAATACACGGTGAGATCTGGGTACAGACTAGCTCTTGGAATACACTCTGTCGACCGTGATGAGGGACTATGGAAATCGCTTTGGAAGCTCAACATCCCCCCAAAAATACACCAATTTTGGTGGCAGACGTGCACAAGAACCCTCCCTACCATGAGCCTTCTCGTTTACCGACATATGGCTAGTGCTGAGTCCTGCCCTTTCTGCCCGAATATTCCAGAAACTCCTTTACACGCTATCATTCACTGCCCAGGAGCTAAGGAAATTTGGAATAAATGGGGCTCAATTTCAAATGCTTCACTGGACATTGCCTCTGACTTCCCCGATCTTTTGATGCATTGGTGTTCCTATCTTTCTTCAATTAAGGCAGGTTCACTTTGCACCCTAGCCTAGATCATTTGGGTTCGATGTAACAATTTTGTTTTTCACCACATTCATAAACCTCCCAAATTCTGGATTGAATGGGACATTTCATGGATTGAGGATTGGAAGGACCACAAAGGACACTTTATTCCAGGTGTAACCCCTTCATGTCCCCCTCATTGGAACCCCCAAAGGAAGGGTCTCTTAAGCTTAAGGTGGAAGTGTCTCTCCCCAAGGATGGGCTTGTTGTTCTCAATCTCCTAGCCCATAATCATCTGGGGGAAATCATTGCAGCAAAATATGAATCCCATCATGCCTTTTGGGAACTTGCAGTTGCTGAGGCCTCAGCCATCCTTTTAGGTATGATGCTCGATGTGGAACATGGATGGGTTGATATCATCATCGATTTTGACTGCCTCACCGTGATCGATGCTATTAACCACAACAACACTGGACTCCAGTCATTTGGATTCATCATCAGGAGAATTCACTCGCTTCGCCAAGGCTTCTCTCGCTGCACCTTCTCCTTTACCAAAAGGGAAGGAAACAATGCGGCCCATCAGTTGGCGACCTCAGGCCCCTTCGATGGCAACCAGACCTAGCTGGACAATTTCCCTTCATGGTTTTTCTTGTAACGTCCCCAACCCGGAAGCCACTAAACTGGTTCTCCGAGTTGGGTGGTTACATGACCTTAAGCGTGCCTCCCCATACGCCAAAGGCTGCCGATTAGCAGTGGGGGTCTATGTAGTCAAGTGGGGAGACTATACCCCCTTTTTATCAGAGTAAGCCACAACAGAATAACCAAATAGCAGAAACAAAAACCAACAACAAGGAACATGTATAATAACCAATTCCAAATAACAATAAATATGCCATGTCATACTACAAGTGCATGAGTGAACAAAAGACCAAAAATAAAGACACGGCCAAAATCCCCAAAATAATCCCGAATCCAAGTCCAGATCCTCCACCACGTGCTACCCATGTCCACTCAGCTATCTAGCAAGGACCCTTGCCCTTGTCCTGACCTGCAAACATGAAGTCTGCTCGGGTACCCAACGGCGGCCCGAGCAGGGTGTGAGTACAACTCAGTAGGCCACCACCAAAGGTGTCTACAAAATATCCAGTATAAACAGTTGTGCATGCAAAAGGAAAATGAATGATAAATGCCAAGTAGTTATTTAAGGTTTCGTTAACCAATTCATATACAAAGTCATTCCCACATCCAATACCATTCATTTCACACCAATTATCACCATTTACCATTTCATCACATTTCCATGGGTTAATCACATATATTATGTTACATGGGTCTAAGGACAACAATCACATGCATGAGAGTAAACACATCATTGTCCTATCTCACTAGGACTAACTCCCTCATCGCAACCATATCCTCACCTCAAAGCCTCAGTCCGGGTGGATGCAACCGTTAAGAGAATAGATCATCAGTCCTCATTCCTAACCTGTGCATTTAGGGTGGCGTTTAGAGCCTCAGTCTTCACTTGACCTGTGGGCATAGATCCTCAAGTCATACCCCACACTACCAAGCCATGTGCACATGCTTATATATATATTTAACCATCAACCATTCATACCATTGCCCCTTGGGAATCACAATCCACAACAACCCACATGGGAATCCACATCATGCCTTAACCCATTAACACATCACATTTATCATCATTTAGCCATTTAATCCATTCTCATGTGTTATTCCTATCTCACTAAGCATTCAACACTAGACCCATAATCTATCCCATTATGATCTTTAATCAATTTACACATTAACCCATTTAACCCATTCATCATTTCCATGAATCAACCATTAATTTTATTTCAAATAACCCTTTGGTTAGTTTCCAAGTCTAGGTGCATCACCTATCTTCTATTCCAAATTCAACCAATCATGCCAAAATGTTTATCAAGGCTACACATTTCATTTCAACAAGTTCACTTGTTTGATATCAATCCCCAAACCCGGGAAAGCCGACACATCCCATGGATGGCCCTAAATTAGGTCAAGTAAACTCAACGCATCCCACAGGGATCGTGAGGGTTCCCATTTTCCATTTAAAACACCATTATCACCAAACATGACAATTTTATCCAAAACATAACCAAGGGAAAGCAATAACACAACTAAACATGCACAAAAACCCTAAATAACCATGGGATATAACTTGTAGACCACCTACCTTGAATCCGCGGTTGAACGCACCCTCAATCGAGCCCTTAGAACTCGATTTGACCAAACCTTGAAGCTTCAACCTAGAATTCACCCCAAAGATAGGGTTTTAGGGTTTCAGAACAAGATGTGAGAAACCACAAGCCCTAATCCAAAGAAGAGAGGGGTAGAGAGGATTAGACTTACCCGGGGCTTCGATCCGCAACCAACGACGTCCAAAACGGTCAAGAATCGAAGGATTTTGATCTCTTTGAGTCCTTGGGAGCTTTAGTTCGTGCCTAAGGCGAAGAGAGGAGGACGAGAGGAAAATACCGAGTTGGGGTTATAAAGCCCGGAGTGGAAATTTTGTAAATTTTCCAAATTTAAGTGGCCACATGGTTTAGTCGCACGATTTGGAAAACCGTGCGCTCGCTTCTGTCCAGAGGAGGGAGGGTCGCACGACTTAGTCTGGCCAGGCCACATGGTTTGGCTGACCGTGCGCAGGCCGTGCACCTTGGTCTGTTTTTCCTAGAATTCCCTTCTTCTGTGCCCCGATCCCCCAGAACACCCCTGAGGCCTCTCACACTTTCAATAACCCTTTTAAAGTCCCAAAAGAAAGGGTTTAACCTAGAACACAACAAAAACATACCTTTCTAAAAACCGGGATCTTACAACCTCCCCACCTTATAATGACTCGTCCTCGAGCCGAGCTTCCAAGCCTCATTGCTCCACCGAAGAGAAGAGTTTGGGCCACTGAGCCCGCATATCCGATTCCCGTTCCCAAGTTTCTTCCTAAACTTTACCATGCTGCCATAGTACTCGCACTAATGGCACAACCTTGCCTCGCAAGACCTTTTCACTATGATCCACCACACGAACCAGATGCTCCTCAAAGGACGCATCAACCTCAAGCTTCACATCCTCAACATCAAAAAAATGAGATGGGTCAGGGTGATACCGTCAAAGCTGCGACACATGAAACACATCATGCATCCCCCCATACCGCTGTGGAAGATCCAATCGGTAAGCCACTGGTCCGATGCTCTCCATAATCTCAAAAGGTCCCACATACCTAGGCACCGACTTACCCTGCTTCCAAATCCATCGGTGACCCAACCTTGGTGATACCCGAAGGAATACTTTATCACCCACCCCAAACTCAAGAGGTCTACACCTCTGATTTGCATACGACTTCTGCCTACTCTGAGCCATATCCATCCTCTTCCTAATCAACTTGACTATCTCCGAAGTCTCCTGTATGAGACTTGGTCCCAACAACTCAGATTCACCGGCCTCTAGCCAACACAATGGAGATCTACATGGTCTCCCATAAAGCGCCTCAAATGGTGCCATCTGAATTGTAGCCTGAAAACTGTTGTTGTAAGAAAACTCAACCAACGATTGGTGCCTCTCCCAAGAGCCACCAAAGTCAAAGACACAAGCTCTCAACAAGTCTTCCAAAACTTGGATAGTACGCTCCAACTGCCCGTCCGTCTGTGGGTGGAAAGCTGTACTCAAAAACACCCGCTTTCCAAGCTCCTTCTAAAACCCTTTCCAGAAGTGCAATGTGAAATGCATATCTCGGTCCGAAACTATGGTCCGCGGTACCCCATGTAACTGCACGATTTCCCGAACATTCATCTCACCCAACTGGTCGACTGTAAAGGTCTCCTGAATCGGTAAGAAATGAGCCACTTTCGTTAACCGATCCACGACCACCCAAATTGTATCATTCTTACGCGGTGTCATCGGAAGTCCCACAAAAAAATCCATTGTTACATCATCCCACTTCCACTCCGGAATGGGCAATGGATGCAACAAACCACCTGGGCGTTGATGCTTGGCCTTCACCTGCTGACAGGTAAGACACCGTGCCACAAAGACCACAACTTCCTTCTTCATTCCAGGCCACCAAAACTACCTTCAGAGATCATGGTACATCTTGGTCAAACCAGGATGCACTACCCACTTTGATGCATGGAACTCATGCATCAACTCTTTTCACACACACTTTGGCACAACCACACGATCACAAACATGAAAAACACCTTCCACACCGACGACCCATCCAGAAGGTAGATCCCCAACTTTAAGATTTTCATTCATGGGAAAACACTCAGGATCATCAAGATTACTTTCCTTAACTCAACTCAAAAGCATCAACTCCATCGTTAAGGAAGCAAGAGTGACTTGGACACTTCCCTCCTGTACCTCCAGGTGCATCTCTGCAAACAAATCCATCACCTTCCACTCGGTGCTGGACTCCTGAACTACCTGATTCTGAACCTTACTACTCAGAGCATCAGCAACACTGTACCCCTTTACCAGCATGTACACCAACTCAAAGTCAAAATACTAGAGATATTCAACCCATCTTCACTGCCGAAGATTCAGATCCTACTGTGAGAAGATGTACCTTAAGCTCTTATGGTCCGTAAACATGGTAAACCATTCCCCCAACAGATAGTGTCTCCAACACTTCAAGGCGTACACCACTAAAACCAACTCAAGATCATGAGTGGGGTAGTTCCACTCATGGGGTCTCAACTATCTTGACCCATAAGCCACAACCCGCTCATCTTGAATCAACACAGCCCCAAGTCCGATTCCGAACGCATCATAAAAAACGATGTACTTCTTATCTGGCTCAGGTAAGACCAAGATAGGTGTGGTCATCAACCGCTTATTCAAATCTTGGAAGGAATTCTCACAAGACTCAGACCACTCGAAACTGATTCCATTCTTGGTCAAGCCCGAGAGTGCTGCTGCCAAGAGAGAGAAATCCTGGATGAAACTTCGGTAATACCCGACCAAACCCAGAAAACTCCGAACATCAAAAAAATTCCTGGGCTGCTCCCAAGATACAACTACTCTCACCTTCTCTAGATCCACTGACACACTTGCCTCTGAGATGATGTGACCCAGAAAATGAACCTCACCTATCCAGAATTGAAAGTTTGATAGCTTGGCATATAGCCGATGCTCTCTTATAGTACCCAGAACGATGTCAAGATGTTGGGAATGATCGCCGTGAGTTTTCGAGTACACTAAGATATCATCAATGAATACAACCAAAAACCGATCTAGATAGGGATGAAAGATCTGTTTCATCAAATCCATAAACACCGCCGGAGCATTGGTCAAGACGAAAGGCATTACCACAAACTCAAACAACCCGTACCGACTCTGGAAAGCTGTCCGCGGTATGTAAAAAGGCCTCACCCTCAACTGGTGATAACCCGACCTCAGGTCGATCTTGGAAAACACCGATTCACCGCTCAACTAGTCAAACATGTCATCTATTCTTGGAAGAGGGTACCGGTTTTTCACAGTCATCTGATTCAACTTCTGATAATCAACACACAACCTCAACGACCCATTGACCTTCTTTGCAAAAAGCACATGAGATCCCCATGGAGACATACTAGGGCGGATAAACCCCTTACGCTCCAACTCCTCAAGATGAACCTTTATTTCTTGGAGTTTTTCCAGTGCCATTCGGTATGGAGGAATAGAAACTGGCTCCGCTCCCGGCAACAACTCGATTGTGAACTCAACATCCCTCTCGGGTGGTAACTCCGAGAAATCCTCAGGAAACACGTCCCGTAACTATTCCACCACAGGAGGGAAAATAGATTGTTCCCCTATTTCATAATCATCGAGCATGAGACATGCCACTTGGGTTGTGAGTCCACTCATCTGTTGACAAAACAGCCCCACACGCCCTGATCGAACATCCAATTCTCCACGGTGGATATAAGAGTCACCCTCAAGTGACCTGAACAATAATCTCCGATGATAACAGTCTATGTGTGCCCGATACAACACCAACCAATCCATTCCCAAGATTAGGTCACACCCTAACATCTCGAGAACGAACAAGTTCCATAGAAAACGATACCCACCAACTTCCAAGGCACATCCCTTACACTGCTTGATATCCTCAACCCGCACCCCCAACGGAGTGTCAATTGACATAACTCCACACACCCCTTCCACAGGTAAGCCCAACGCTACCCCAAATTGAGCAGAGATAAAGGAGTGTGTGGAACCTGTGTCAAACAACGCACTAGAAAACATAGAAGCTATAAGGATCATACCTCGAAAAGTCGATGGTCCAGCCTCACAATCACCAGGTGAAAACTGAACTGCCTGAAGCTGACCTGCCCCTCTACCCTGGCCCCCAGCCTGAGTACTCTGTGCTACACTCCCCTGCTGGCATGAGCGATCTTGTCCTGGAGTTCCACATCCACCGCCCCTGCTAGTATGGCCCTTGGAGCTCCAACTGCCTGCCTAATACAGGGCAACTGATCCTCTTCCCGTATCCAGTATCTTCTTTCCACCATCATGCTTCCCTGCCTAACGAGGATTCCTGTAGAACCTCTACACATGTCCCATCCTACCGCACGAACGAAACTCAACTGGAGGTTGAGGACACTGACCACACACATGCCCCGACCTACCGCACTAATAGTAGAACACCTGGTTCCCACTCTGAGAGGCTGACCATCTCTTCTGACCACCATGCTGAAAACTTTCGAAACGGTGCTTCCGACCTTCGGAAGATGCATCACTTGTCTGCCCAGCTAGCACGACAAGCCTACCGCCCAAAGCACCCTTCAGGTTCCCTTCAGAGATGAGTGACTGATCCAAAACCTCCGCAAACCTCTTCAAGCGGAAGATATTTACCTGAGACCTGATCTCATGTCTCAACCCATCCTGGAAGCATCTTGCCACCGCTGATTCATCCCCTCTAATACTGGGACAAAGTGTCTCAAATCAGTGAAGATACTAGCATAGTCCATCACCGATAATGATCCCTAAGTCAGGATCATAAACTCCATAGCCCGCTCCTGCCTCAAAGTCTCTGGGTAGAAATGCTCTAGAAACTTTTCCAGAAAAACCTTCCACAACATTCCCTCAGCCTGCTCGATCTGGGCCTGGATGTCCCACCAGCGCCTAGCCTAGCCTCACAACATGTAAACAACCAGCTTTACTTGCTTCTCGACAGGGTTCTCTAGATGATCCAGTATCGTTTGGATAGACTCTAACAAGAACGCCGCTGCCTCTGGCCCACCCTCTACGGTGAAGGTCGGAGGGTGCTGCAGTTGGAACTCCCTAGTTAGCTCAAACATGCTCGGTGCACCCCGCCCTGGGTCCTGATCCATCATTTTCATAAGACGAGCCAAGTTCCCCCGGAACTGGTCTTCTCCGCCTTTATTGATCACCACATTTTCTTGCCCCTCTACTGGGGGAGTGTTCTCAGCAACATCCTCCCATTTCCCAAATGGTACCCGACGTCGTGGTGGCATCTCTCTACATTCCAAGCATGAGATTTAGAACTCATACCATAAAACTTTCATGACTTCATCAAAACTATTCACTAGCTACAACAACCCATTTTTAACAACGTTAACACCTCAAAATCACTGCCCCGACCATCCCTACCATGGGCCATGGTCCACATGGGGTAACAATCATACACTACCACCAACTCACATAACATTTTTCAAGACATTTTCCACTTCATTTCAAACCCTTAGGTTTCATTAAACACCATTTACCCACTTGTTTCATTTTTTTCTTCTCATTATTTCTTGGTTTCATGAAATGCATGATGCACCCTACTTTCCTGCCTCACACACCCACCCCGTGCATGTGACTAACAAAATGCATGTCACCTACCTCCCTAGGTGCCTACAATGATGCATGAGTACAAATACTCGTGCCATTTAGGCCACGAACCAAATATCTTAAAACAATCACATCAAACCACATGTGCATCACCCAACAGTGAAATATCATCAACTGTAGCAACACATAACCAAGAACAACATTTCCCACCCAGGGTGACTTGGATTTTCCCCCTGTACCTGGGTTAGATACTCCCAAGCACGAGCTCATTGCCAAGGCTCGACACATCCTAACCCTTGGCTATCAATCCCAAATAACAAGACCTTAGAGAAGGAGAATAAAGAACTCCTCTGATACCACTTTGTAACATCCCCAACCCAAAATCCACTAAATCGGTGCTCCGAGCCGGGTGGTTACATGACCTTAAGCACGCCTCCCCGTACGCCAAAGGTTGCAGACTAGCAGTGGGGGTCTATGTAGTCCAGTGGGGAGACTATACCCCCTTTTTATCAGAGTAAGCCATAACAGAATAACCAAATAACAGAAACAAAAACCAACAACAAGGAACATGTATAACAACCAATTCCAAGTAACAATAAATATTCCATGTCATACTACAAGTGCATGAGTGATCAAAAGACCAAAAATAAAGACACATCCGAAATCCCCAAAATGGTCCCGACTCCATGTCCGGATCCTCCACCATGTGCTACCCATGTCCACTCAGCTATCTAGCAAGGAACCTTTCCCTTTTCCTAACCTGCAAACATGAAGTCTGCTCGGGTACCCAATGGAGGCCCGAGCAGAGTGTGAGTACAACTCAGTAGGCCAACACCAACGATGTCTACAAAATATCCAGTATAAACAGTTGTGCATGAAAAAGGAAAATGAATGATAAATTCCAAGTAGTTATTTAAGGTTCCGTTAACCAATTCAGAGCCAAAGTCATTCCCACATCCAATACCATTCATTTCACACCAATTATCACCATTTACCATTTCATCACATTTCCATGGGTTAATCACATATATTATGTTACATGGGTCTAAGGCCAACAATAACATGCACGGGGGTAAACACATCGTTGTCCTATCTCACTAGGACTAACTCCCTCATCGCAACCATATCCTCACCTCAAAGCCTTAGTCTGAGTGGATGCAACTGTTAGGAGAATAGATCATCAGTCCTCATTCCTAAACCGTGCATTTAGGGTGGAGTTTAGAGCCTCAGTCTTCACTTGACCCGTGGGTGTAGATCCTAAAGTCATACCCCACACTACCAAGCCATGTGCACATGCTTATATATATATATGTAACCATCAACCATTCAAACCATTTCCCCTTGGGCATCACAATCCACAACAACCCACATGGGAATCCACATCATGCCTTAACCCATTAACACATCACATTTATCATCATTTATCCATTTAATCAATTATCATGTGTTATGCCTATCACACTAAGCATTCAACACTAGACCCATAATCTATCCCATTATGGTCTTTAATCAATTAACACATTAAACCATTTAACCCATTCATCATTTTCATGAATCAACCATTCATTCCATTCCAAATAACCCTTTGGTTAGTTTCCAAGTCTAGGTGCATCACCTATCTTCTATTCCAAATTCAACCAATCATGCCAACATGTTTATCAAGTTTACACATTTCATTTCAAGAAGGTCACTTGTTTGATATCAATCCCCAAACCCAGGAAAGCCGACACATCCCATTGATGGACCTAAATTAGGTCAAGTCAACTCAATGCATCCCACGGGGATCGTGAGGGTTCCCATTTTCCATTTAAAACACCATTATCACCAAACATGCCAAGGTTATCCAAAACATAACCAAGAGAAAGCAGTAACACAATTAAACATGCACAAAAACCCTAAATAACCATGGGATATAACTTGTAGACCACCAACCTTGAATCCACGGTTGAACACACCCTCAATCGAGCCCTTAGACCTCGATTAAACCAACCCTTAAAGATTCAACCTAGAACTCAACCAAAAGATAGGATTTTAGGGTTTCAGAACAAGATGAGAGAAACCACAAGCCCTAATCCGAAGAAGAGAGGGGTAGAGAGGATTAGACTTACCTGAGGCTTCATTCCGCAACCAACGACGTCCAAAACGGCCAAGAATCGAAGGAGTTTGATCTCTTAGAGTCCTTGGGAGCTTTGGTTCGTGCCTAAGGTGAGGAGAGGAGGAAGTGAAGAAAATCCTGAGTTGGGGTTATAAATCCCGGAGTGGAAATTTTGTAAATTTTCTAACTTTAAGTGGCTGCACGGTTTGGAAAACTGTGCGCTCTCTTCTGTCCAGAGGAGGGAGGGTTGCATGAATTAGTCTGGGCAAGCTTCACGGTTTGGCTGACCATGTGCAGGCCGTGCGCCTTGGTCTGTTTTGTCCAGACTTCCCTTCTTCCGTGCCCCGAGCCCCCAAAACACCCCTGAGGCCTCTCACACTTTCAAGAACCCTTTTAAAGTCCCAAAATTAATGGTTTAACCCTAAACAAAAAAAACATACCTTTCCAAAAACCAGGATCTTACATTGCTTATGTACGACTGCTGATCTTCGTCATTAATGTTATCTGTCCTTCTTTTAAAAAAAAATTAGGTCTAGGAATCATGACCATAAATTGTGTGCACCCCCCACATGAGATAGTCAATAGTGGCATTTAGATATCTATTCACATCACTTCAACTTTCCCCCTTTCCATTAAAAGGATCATCTAAACCCATTTTTACCCAAGAAATAAGAATTTAAACCATATAAACCTTCCCTATGAGATACTTTATGCTAGTATTGGGCTCTATATACATTTTCGTTTTTCACCTCACCCTTTCTATATAGGTTGTCTCACTTCACATGTGGTTAAATCATAAACTTGAACTCATCATTTTTTTTCAAAGTTGTATGAACTTAAAATTTATCCTCTTAGTGGTCAAAACCATAATAACTTAAACTATTAATGAGAAATAAATTAAAATTATCATTATTAAAATCCATAAAGGGTGGAATAAGAAAAATTCAAGTCTTTACTCTATAAGCCTCCCATTTTTAGGTCTTAGGTAAAGTTAGAGTGAAAATTAAAAAAGGAACAAATCTTGCAGGGCCCATAATATGGCCCTAGAAAAAGCCGATCCATTATCACTAGACCCACTAGTTTAGGAAAATGTTAGAGCAGTGAAACATCATATCTCTTCACCTTGGTTGTATGTTTCGTACATAGCGGTGTAACCTTTTGGGTGCTAAAACCCTTATTGAATATTTCTTCCTTATATTAAAATAATTAATTTAATAGGTGTTTGAATCCTCCCAAACCTCTCTTAAGCTATCATAAATGAGTGTATTCAACTCCAAGGGACACTACCAATTGACTATTCACACTATTACCCTGATATGATGCTTCATATATGCCCTCGATATGGCATATCAACTAGAAGAATATTTATCCTAAGTGGAGGAACCTCTAGTTTTTGTACGCACTAACACCATTACAGAAAAACCTGCCTTTTGAATATGGTCCATGATATTCCTTGAAATAATTGACTCATCTCATCACTCTTGATTTAGACTCATTGAGTTATGATTTACAGAATCCATAATCTAATTATTAAAGTGGATTTGATAACCTCAATGTTATGAACTTGCACATCAAACTCATTTTCTTAGATAAAATATTGAAATATCACACTTGAACATTTAATTAGTATTCATTGTGTGAATTTAAACCATACGATATTGTGGTAAAAAATTCATGACTATAAACTATAATTACCCTTCTCTAGTAGAGTCTATTTTAGAAATGGTCCCTCTATTTATATTGGGTTTTTTATTTCCCTTGTTAGGTGGAATGTCCCACATATTTGGTTAAATCTAAATGACCTTAAACTATAGTAATATATGGTCAAATATGTTTGACATAAAACAATTTCCTTGTTGGTATAACTTTCATGACCTAAAACTACCTAAGGAAAGAGACACAAAACTCACTAGGTTGAAAACCAACAAAGGGAAACCTAGGTAAAAGTCAAGTCTTCCCTCATTGGATATGCACCTCATGTAAAGACAACACTGTAGGGTATTCAAAGCCTTTTAAATATCAGAATCCTCATTCAAAATTTCCCTTCATGAACCTAATCATGTTTAGTCAAATAATTCATTTGAATAAACCAACTCTAGTGTTATAGTGATGGTATCTATGCCCATACCCATATGTGATCCATTCCTAATAGGAAAATCAATGGATAACATATAGTGTTACATTGATCGTATCTATGAATATACCCATTCATGAGCTATACCCAAGAGGAAACCATTCATCAAAATAGACCAACTTAGTGTTACAGTGATGGTATCTATGAATATACCCATTATTGAGCCACAAATAAGAGGAAATCATTCATACAAAAGGAGAAATTCTAGAATTATGATGATGGTATCTATGCCTATACTTTTCTATGATCCATTCAAGGAGGAATTCATTTTGAATCAAGTGTTTGGGGACCACAATTGATTTTTTTAAATTTCAAATTCAATGTTAAAATGATATTAAATTATATTGATACCATTATATCTAAGATTACACATAGTATTATTAGGGTGAATCAAAATAAAGAGAATGAAAAAAATGAGAACAAAATGAGTTTTCATTAATTGATCAAGAAAATGAGATGAACACCCATATATTAGAGTCTTTCTTCATGATAAGGATATATCATAAAAGATACTATATGAAATCAAAAGTTCAAAAATAGATTTTTGATATACATTTTTGTTTTTTCAATGTTTGATTGTTTCTCTCGGAATCCGAGGATGATCGCCTTGATGGGAGGTTCAAACATTCCGATCGGTTTCTAACGGGTTTGTTCGTAGAACCGGAAACATATAATGATTCCACATCCATTCGGACCTAATTTCCAAAGGTAGGTGCTCATTAGTTTGTGGACTGATGAGGCTTAGGAATTTGCATTGGTCGAGAGGATGAGAGGTCAGACTCATCACACCTTTTTTGAGGTGAATTATTGTCTACTCCGGGACTCTCTTTATAGATCTAAGTTATGTTCGTGAATCCTTATTACATTACCAAGTATAAAATGAGCTTTCCTTCAGATCTGACAATCAATGATTAAATATTTAGGAAATTTAGAGAATCTTTTGTATGTATTAGAGGTTCTTCATCGATAGAGAATCATCTGTATTTATTAGAGATTCTTGTTCAATGGTACCCTTCGACACATTTATAAAGAAGTCTCTTGGTCATTATGATGACCATGCTAGTTTTAAAGCCACTCAATGGGGCACTTGAAGTTTATTGTCATTCAGAAGGACATGGATTATTTTAGAGTTGGGATCGAACCCATAGACGGGCTACCTACGTATCCTTTGTTTAGAAAAGGAATTAGAACCCATGTAGTTCAAGTAAGGGAGTATGATGTTTATGATTGATGGCTCAAATAAGGATGTCACAATTACTTTTACACTCTAAGCTCACGTGAGTCATGATCAGTGTGAGAAACAAGAGGTATTGGTAAAAATTAGACAATTGTTCCATGAAAGATGTAATCATAAGAAATAATGTGGGGCTTATGTGTGTATTACTGCCCAGATAAATGAAGGTTAGGATTTACTTTAGGGAAGAAATCCAGGAACAGGGTCCATAAAGGTATATGTGCTTCATGGAGATTTTGAATACTCTAACTTGGGGCTTACTCCTGAAAAGGAGGCCCAAATTAGGAGAAGACTTATGATTGGGTTTTACTCTTGAAAAGGAATCCCATATCAAAGGTAAATTAGGACTGGTTAAGAGAAATTAAGAATGCAGATTATTCCTGAAAAGGAGGCCCAGGTTAAGAGATTTGAAAAATTAAGGGACTTGGGGTTTACTCTTAAAGAGGATGCCCATATTTGAGACTGGGGATTACTTCTGAAAAGGAGGCCCAGGCTAAGGGAATTAAGGTTTAGGGCTTACTCCTGAGGAGGATGCCCAAATTAGGGGATTGGGGATTACTCCTATGGAGGATGCCCAGATTTGGGAACTTTAAGAATTGGGGCTTACTCCTAAGGAGGATGCCCAAGTTAAGAATTATAACTGGGGCTTACTCCTAAGAAGGATGCCCATATTTGAGACTGGGGTTTACTCCTGAAAAGGAAACCCAGGTTAGGGGATCTGGGGCTTACTCCTAAGAGGATGCCCAAATTAGAGGACTTATGACTGGGGATTATTCCTGAAAAGGAGACCTAGGTTAAGGATTCTCTCATCTTAAAGGATGAGGTTGAATGAATGAAATCTCAATCTTTCGTGACATAAAGATGTGTAAATCACTTGGTTTTGAGAGATATTCCACATAATTCCTTTCAGATAAGGAAGTAAAATCAAGAAATCATTCCATAAATGGCTTTGAAGAGTGTCTTGAAGACTGAATCTTGAATAGGAAAGGTGTAATGGCTTAAGAGGGGTGAAATGGGCAAGAAAGGCACCCAAAAAGGTAGGGGAGCACAAGTCCTAGTAGGCTCACAGGTACTGCGTGGGCGCACAAGTCCTGGTCGCGTAGGTATGCCTGCGCGACATATGGTGTACTTGCACGACGGTTAACCAGCAGGGTAATACTTGAGCGACTCTTCATTAAAGCCTTTAGAATCCTCTTGAGGTTCTTCCAGAAGAAGGGCACGGAAGATCTATTGAAGGAGTAAGGCAGCGCACAAGTGTGGCCCTTTTCCCTTAAGGTCTGGCCACTCAGGCGCGCAAGTGTTAATGAGTTTCAACACTTAGGCCTTCCTCCCCCTCTTTAGATCTTCCGTTCTAGGTAAGAAATTACCTTAGAAGTGTTTCAGAAGCATTGAGAAGAGACCAGGGCGCCGGGAGCTCAAATCTGAGTTTCTGGAAAAAATCCTCTCGTGATGGGGGGCCCACATGGTCTATTTATAGGCAGGAGAAGACCCCGGGCGGTTACCACTTAGGTCGCGCAAGTCACTTGTGCGACCATAATGCGTCGCACAAGTGGAATTGCGCAACTATAAGGAAACTTGTGCGACTTATGGGCAATCTTCTCCTTGTTCATCCCTTTGTTGATTTTTGATATTTTCTTCAAAGGATGAATCAATTTGTGCTAAGTCATTTCCCTTTTCCAATTTTTAGATTCTGTGATGAAAGGAGCATCAACAAAAGTCCCCCCTCAGAGTTGGATCCGAAAGAAATGAGGATTTGACTCTAAGGAAATCAAAAACATCCAAAGGAAAGGTGGCGCGCAAGTCTTGATGGCGTAGAGGGCGGCGCGCAAGTGCGCATCGTGCAGGGCCTGGGCGCACTGGGTGTAGGTGTGCAGATAGGCCTCCTGGCCTATAAATACGTGGTCATTGGCCGCGCTTTGCATCTGATTCTGAATTCTCGAGATCTCGCCGCCCAAGTCATCTTCTTTCCGCTGTTTCCTCGCCGTCGCGCTGCTGTCAAGGTAATAGGGCTTGCACGGTAAAAACATGTGTGACACATTTAACACTTGCGTGGCACATCCATACTTGCACGCCTTAATGCCTTAGCCATTTTTCCGAATTTCTTTCACAAATTTTATGAAAAATCAATCCATTTAAGAGTTAATTTATTCATCTCTTGTGCAGAATCAATGGCTCTTAGACCTGTAATAGTTGATGAACTGGCTAGAAAGCGGATAGATGATATGATGGACATCATTGGCCATGATTATTATACTTTCAAAGATAGCACTCTTCCGGATTTGGATAAGTATCTAAAGAGTCAATGTTCCAGATGCAAATAACTATACACCTAAAATGCAGCTGCACTGCTACTCCTCTATTTCGGTTATGCTGTGCATTAAGAGAAACAACAATGGTTTGAACCTTCAAATTCTTCCTCCATGTCATTTTCTTGCAGATATGAAGATGGAAAACCCATGGGCTGAAATGTCTTCCACTGCCGGTTGGTGGAGGGAAGACAAACATGGAATTAGAGCAATATCTGAAAAGATTACTCTCTCCAAATGGCTCTTTACTTCCAATGATCCATTCTCAAATCCATGTATCCATCTTCCAAGTCTCTTGGACAGAAATAGAGTCACTGTTTGATCAGCAGAAAATTTTCTCAAACCGCACTCAAGAACATTATTTTACAATTGTTCCAAGAAGAGCTGGTATCACTGCATCTCTTGTGGTATCTAGTTGAATGAATGAATTCCAAGTGGTTTCTGATGAAGCTAGGGATTCCATAAATCAAATAAACAGTTATGTTGAAAGCCTCTTGTAATTCTTGAAAAAAAGAAGAGACTCCAGTCTGTGGATATCCTTCTAACTCTTGTGCATCAATGAAAAACACTTTCACCTTCACTCATTTGTACCTTCATTCTCTTTTGCTACATGATTTAGATTTTACCTAAGCCAATGGGCCTAGTAATCATAGTTTGGTTTTTACTAGGATTAATGTAAATAACCCTACAAACTTTGAACCTTTTAATTGATCAATGTTACCTAAATCACACAAAAAAATGTATGTTTAGTGAGCTAGAAACTTGACTTTTATTCAGAGTTCCCCTGTATTTTGTGGGCAGTTTAAAGTCATGTACATCGGACATAAAAAAGGATAATGTTTAAGGTCAAAATAGCTTTGACCGAAATGGATTATAATTGACTCAATTCCTTGAAAATTCATCTGAAAACATATTACCATACTCAAGTATGAGGGAAAATATGTAAGCTATGACTTAAGAATATTTGAATTTGAGGAATGATATGAAAAAGAGCTAAAAAGCATTAGAAGAAGTATTTTCCAAGAATGAAGTTACCATTATTTAACAAACCCGTTAGGGGGTTGAATTATGTAGGGCCACCTAAGGGAATTGGCTGCATAGTTAAATAAAATAGTATCTTTTGGCTAACAAGTCTGTTATGTAGACTGTTTATGCAAGACCACTAATGGGCACGTGCTGCATAGTTAGGAAAAAGAACTCTCAGAAATTTACTTTCCTAGTGCTAAAAGCCAGTGAAAGTTTATGGAGATTCAAATCTTCCAAAGTATAGAGTTTGCTGTATGGAAAGAGGTACTTGAATATGGAGAAGATATTTCCAGACAAGATTATCGAAGAATTGGATGAATATCACTCCTACGAAGATCTGACCCAAATGTAGGGAAGAAGAATATAAACCATAGACTTGAATACTTTCTGATCATGAAAAAGGATATGGGACAAATATGTTAAGGATGACTATTTTTTGCGGATCCCTACATATTGTCGTTTAAGACAAATAAGGACAAAAGAGGCATTCTTCCCAAGAATGAAGTTAACACTATCCGACAAACCCGTTAGGGGGTTGAATTATGCAGGGCCACCTAAGGGAATTGGCTGCATAGTCAAATAATAGTATCTTTTGGCTAACAAGTATGTTATGTAGACTGTTTATGCAAGGCCTCCTATGGGCACGTGCTGCATAGTCAGGCAAAAGAACTCTCAGAAGTTTGACATTTTTGTGACTAGAAGTCATGAAAAGGGTTATGAGGATCTGAAAATATTTAAGGTTAGGATTATGACACATAAAGATGGGTATTGTTCAATGTATATAGAGATACATTGATCAATGCTAACCATAATCATGTTGTGGTTGGGTCCTGTTGGACTTCACTACGTATCCCATAAGGATGAGAATCAAGCCATATATAGTTCTTAAACTATAGTTTAATGTCGTGTGGGACAAAAGGATTAGAGATCTAATTTTAGGGTCATAGAGCTTGGACCATTGTAAGAAATACACAGTGTGTGTTTTCATGGGGACTTTTCAGCCAATGGATTGAAAAGGGAATTTGGGGTTAGGCCCAAAGACTTGGGGCTGGATTTGAGGGACACTCGAACGTTCCTACGTATCCCATAAGGATGGGAATCAATCCCAAATAGTTCTAGAAATACCCTCTGTACAAATTTGGTTCGTACATGTGAAGGGTGAAAGGGGACTTTAGTGAAATGATGGTTTAACCCAAGATAAAAGGTTTGGGAATTTCCATGTATGCACGTAGTCCTTGAAATGAAACATGAATGAAAAATCAATGAAAATAACAGTTCCCTATCAGGTGAGGGTATCAAAGAAATTTGTAGTTTATTTTCATACTGGACAAAAGTGTTGTATAGTTTAACGTCGTATAACAAGGACGAAAGTGAACCAATGTAAAGATATTGATTCTAAGGGCGGTTTCACGAATTATCATCATATGAGATGGAGATGAACCGACGTGAAGAGATTGGTTTTGGGCTTGAACCTTAGGAGGTTGCCTATATACCCAACCTAGAAGGCAAGGATCAAAGTCTGCATAGTTCAATTAAAGAATGAATTAATGATCAAGTTGTTCTTGGGGACAACGACCTAAAAAATGATGTTAGGACTTACACATGGTTAGCGTCCCAGAGAGAGTGTTATGGTTGAGGTTTTCTCTAAGCTCACGTGAGTCATACTTGGTGTGAGAAACAAGAGGTAACGACAACCTTAACGATGCATAGTTTAATGTCATGTAGGACATATAAAGGGACTATGCAATTTAAAGTCTTGTAGTTAGGACTATTGGTGCTGCACAGTTTAGTGTCATGTAGCAGGGACAAAATACAGTTTAATGTCATGTAGGACGCATTGAGGATTTTTTCACGGTTTAACGTCATGTTGGACGAAAAAGGGACGATACAGTTTAGCTTCATGTTGGACGAAAGTGCGAATAGTTTAAGGTCATATGCATGGACCATGGATGGTGTAGTTTAATGTCATGCTAGACGGTGGTGTAGTTTAAGGTCATACAGGACCTTTGATGATTATGTAGTTTAACGTCTTTCCGGATGTAAGGGACTTTTATACAATTTAGAGTCATGTAGTTAGGACGTCACAGTTTAACGTCTTTCTGGACATAAGGGACTTGAAAATAGTTTAGGGTCATATGCATGGACCGTTGATGATGCAGTTTAAGGTCATACAGGACCTAGTTGCAGTTTAAGGTCATACTGGACCATTTAGGGAACTTTTTCACAGTTTAACGTCATGTGGGATGAAATTAAAAATAGTTTAAGGTCATATGTATGGATCGTTGCAGTATAGTTTAACATCATATAGCAAGGACGAAAAAAGGTACTTTGCAGTTTATACAAAATACTTCTTCAAAAATCTGGCATTGGTTGGAGTAGTGATGAGTTCTCCATCCATTGAGATTAATGAATAAGCTCCATTGGAGTAGACCCTATGTATTGAATAAGGTCCTTCCCATTTTGGATCAAGCTTGGGAGGTTTATTTCCTGGTATCATTGGAGTTCTAAGAACTAATACCAATTCTCCCTGAGTGAATGAACGAAGACGAACTTTTTTGTTAAAAGCTCGTGCTATTTGATTCTGATAGACTTCCAAGTGGTGCAAAGTGCATAATCTTTTCTCATCTAACCGTTCCAATTCATTCAATCACTTTTGAGATTGTTCATCTGTAGATGATTGATCACAAATGGAAACTCTGAGCGAGGTTAGTTGAACTTCAATGGGAAAGACAGCTTCCGTTCCATATACCAATGAATATGGAGTTGACCGAGTTGCAGTGCGGGTGGTAGTCTGATAGGCCCATAAAGCATGAAAGAGTTTATCAGGCCACGACCTCTTATATTTATCCACAATATTTTTCAGTATATTGGAAAGAGTCTTGTTAAAGGCTTCTATCTGGCCATTGGCCGCTGCATGATACCGAGATGAATGGTTGGATTTGATGTTGTATTCTTGATACAACTTCTTCATCTCGGATGAACAGAAATTGGTGCCATTGTCCGTCAATATGGTATGAGGGACACCAAATCTAGTAATGATGTTAGACTTGATGAAGCTAACAATGCATTTAGAACTGACTTCCTTGAGAGGTATTGCCTCTTCCCATTTGGAAAAGAAGTCAGTAGCAGTAAGAATATACTTAAGCTGCTTGGCCGTAGCCGAAGGGTAAGGTCCCACCACATCCATTCCCCATGTGGCAAATGACCATGAGTATTTAGCTGTATGAAGCAACTCTGGAGGCTGATGAATGAAGATGGAATGTACTTTGCATGAATGACACTTCTTTGTGAAATTGACACAATCTCGTATCATTGAAGTCCAAAAGTATCCAAGCCTTCAAATTTGATCAAACAGTCTATGTTCAGACTAGTGGGCACCACAGACTCCTGCATGCACTTCTTTCATGACAACCATTGTCTCTTCACCATCAATGCATCTGAAGATAACTCCATCAAAACCACATTTGTAGAGAATTTTCTCTAGGTTATCTGGGCTATCATAAAGAGTAAAATTAACCACACGTCGCTGGATTTGTTCTTTCTCAGCTCTATCAGGTGGAAGTGTTCCATTTTGAAGGTATTCCCTAATATGTGACATCCATCCTATAGTATGACCATACGATTCAGGAATGGGACAAATTTCATTAATTTCCTCTGTTCTGATTCGAACATAAGGTGAAATTGCACGACAGTGGGCAATACTGATGGTTGTCTCGTCCCAATTTGGATCTGCCAGAGCTGCGGCTATATTAGCCAATGCATCAACTTGAGAATTTTGTGATCTTGGGACATAAGAAAATGTCAGTTCCAAAGGGAATTCCGCCATTAACTCTCTTAAGTAATCATACAAAGGGATTATTTCTTCTTTTCTGATGGAATAATCACTATTGACTTGTTTGATTACCAGGTCTGAATCACCTTTCACCTTTAAGTGATTCACTTGTGCTTGAAGTGCTAATTCCAAACCTACGATGAGAGCTTGGTATTCTGCTTCATTATTGGTACCACCTTCCCACAATAAGAAGGAATAAGGTAACACTGCCTTTTCTGGAGAAATGAGAACAATTCCTAAGACAACTTTGTTGAATTTAGGATTTTCCATTTTCCTCCCTGTTGGACTTCTGGAAGAACCATCAAAATACATTTCCCATGCCTAAGGAATTTCTTGAATAGAGAAGACTTCCTCATCAGGGAGTTCAATATCTGAAGATGTGTCTTCCACTGAAGGGTGTTCAGCTATGAAATCAGCCAGAGCTTGGCCCTTTATCGCCTTTTGAGACAAATACTGAATGTCGAATTACTACAAAATAACTGCCCACCTTGCCAGACGTCCTGTAAGCATTGGACGACTTAGGATAAATTTGAGCGGGTTATTGCGAGATACCAATTGGACCGCGTGATGTTGTAGGTAGTGTCTCAACTTCTGAACTGTAAAGATTAATTCCAGGCAGCACTTATCAATACTTGAATACCGGGTTTCTGCTTCAAGCATGGTTTGACTGAGATAGTTGAGACTGTTTTCATTCCCAGCATCATTCTTTTGAGCAAGAAAGGCACCCAATGATCTCTCTAGAGCTGTCACATAGAGGATAAGTGGTCTTCCTTCAACAGGTGGAATGAATACCAGTGGACTCAAGAGGTATTTCTTGAGAATATCGAATTCTTCTTGACATTATTTAGTCCACTGGTAAGTGACTCCCTTCTTCATCAATTTGGTGAAGGGTAAACTTTTTCCTGCTAAATTGGCGATGAAATGCTGAATATAGGCTAAGTTTCCTTGAATTCCTCTTAATTCTTTCAAATTTTGAGGAGGTGACATACCAAGGATTGACTTGGTCTTCTCAGGATCAACTTCAATACCACAGTGGCGTATAACAAAGACGAGAAATTTTCCTGAGGTTACCCCAAAAGCACATTTTAAGGGGTTCATCTTCAAATTATGTTGTCGAAGCTTGCAGAACATGACTTCCAAATCAGCCAAGTGATTAGAACGTTGTTTGGATTTAACTACCAAATCGTCTACATAGCATTCAACAAACTTTCCTAATAAGGGTTTGAAGATACGATGCATGGCATGCTGATAAGTTTCACCTGCGTTCTTTAAGCCAAAGGGCATTACTCAGTAGAAAAACACACCCTGAGGGGCTCTGAAGGCTGTAGATTCCTCGTCTTCTGGGGCTATTTGGATATGATTATATCCAGAATATCCATCCATGAAGGAAAGTGCTTCATAGCCAGCTGTTGCATCAATTAGAAGTTCTGTAATCGGAACTGGGAAATCATCCTTAGGACAATGCCAATTAAGATCTCTGAAATCGATGAAAACTCTAATTTGTCCATTCTTTTTCTTTACAGGGACAATATTAGCCAACCATTTGGGATATTTAACTTCTCTGACGAAGTTATCTTTGATAAGCCTATCCACTTCAGCTTCAATTTTGGAAGCATAAGTTGGGTGTGTTCTTCTTGCAGCTTGCTTAAATCCTCGATGTTCTTCTGGTAAATCCAAATGATGAGTAGAAACATCAGGATCAAGCCCGGGCATTTCTGTATAGTTCTAGGAAAATATATCTTTATTTTGCTTTAGAAAAGAAATATACATCTCTTTCTCTTCAAGAGTCATGGCCGCACTGATTAAAGTGGGGCGTGGATCTCCTTTTGTACCCAGATTTATTTTTCTGAGTTCATCCACAGTGGTAGAGATACCCTCTTCAAATGCTGGAGGAGCATCTCTGAGATCTTCCTCTTCTTCTTCATCATGTGTTATTTCTTCCTTTTCTACTTTCATAGTAGATGATAAAGTATAATTCTCATGATCTTAAGAGATGTCAAAATTTGCATATTTTGAAGAAGAAGCTTCCATTTCAAACCCGATTGATGATGAAGGGTCTTCTTGGGGTAATAAAGAGGAGATGATGGATTGAGAATCGACATCATTGTTCACCTTAGATGTTTCTATAACTTCTTCTTGCCTAATTGGCGAAGCATAGACTTGTTGGATTTTAGAAGATGAAATGAAGACATCACCATTTGTGCTTTCATCACTTCTTGGTAGATTACCAATTTCTCCCATGTTGTCTGGCTCGATTGCTGTAATTGACATTATGGATCTTTACATAAGAGTATTTTTATTTGGGTCTATCTTGTCAATTTGACTGATAGGCAACACATAATCTGTACTCACATGTATAAATGGATTTATTGGAATTTTTTCCAAACCATATGGAGCATTAACTTTGGTAATCTCCTTTGTTATGGATTTCTCCCTTTGCTTCATGTGATAGAATTCCGCCTCAATGTATTGAGACTCACATGTCTTGAATGGGGCCTTATCACCATACAATGTCCCAAATTGACCATCAAAATAATATTTGAGACATTGATGGTATGATGAAGGGATAGCCGCATGTTGATGTAGCCAGGGTCTTCCAAGAAAAATGTTGAAGGCTGAGTTTTGATCAACAACCATGAAATCTGAATTGGATACAAGATCTCCAAACTGAGTTCTGAGTGTAACTTCACCCAATGTTTCTTGTTCATTTTTATCATATCCATGTAGAATCATGGTGGAAGGAGATAAATCAGATTCCGTGAGGCCCAATCGACGAAGTGTACGAATGGGCATGAGGTTGACTCCTGAACCATTGTCAATGAAATCTCTTCAAACATCCACGCCATTGACCTTTCCAGACAAGTACAATGGTCTAATATGTCCATGCACAATATCATCTTCATCTTCATCAGTAAAGGATATTATTGCATGGCATCCTGCAGGATTATTCTTTATGTGATAGACTTCAGCTGTAGCAATTTCAGTTTCAAACTCCTGAGGACTTGACGAAGCCTCGATGAGTGCTTCTCGAAGATCTTTGGACAGATTCAGAGCATCCAGAATTGATAACTTGGCTGGTACTTGGGCCAAGTGTTTCAATATATCACACTTTTTATCCAGAGGTCTGCGTTTCCCAATAGGAATATGTGGTTTAGCAGGTACCTTGGAATCAGATTCTTTGGATGTTGATGCATCTTGTATTAGGATAAGAGTTGGAAATATTCCTGGTTTTGGAATATTAGACCGATTAGATCCATTTACTTGCTGAGAGGAAGAAGATGGAACCTTCAATTGGTCTTCCAAAATAACCGTGCCAGGACTGAATTTTCTATTGGTAGAAGAACTTTCTTGTTCTTGCTGAGCTTGCTGAAGGGCTCTACCATGAGTTTCTGCTGTGTACACAGTTCTAGTAGGGGTAGAATTGGAATAGTGGATTCTGAAAGATCCACGTCTTCCCCTGTATCCTGAGCCCCTGGAACTTCCTTTGATTCCTCTGTTTGATACAGGGAATTCAAGCTCATTGAAATTGAAACTGCGACTGTCATATGGATCTGTTAATTGAATCATATTAACATAGCCAAAGATTAATTATTCATATGATAAAGACTCTTCCTGATTAGCCTGTTTAGGCTTTTCCATTTAGTGGGGCGGTGCCCGTGGCTTTGAAGTAGATGGCATGAAGTCCGCCAAAGTCAAAGACAACTTAGGCTTTGACACATACTCATCTTCTTCTAATTATTTTTCTTTCTTTGAATCATGCCATTTCTTTGAGGAATTTCCCTCTGACGAAGAGGGTTTTGCCGCAACATTCATGGCAGAAGACACAATTGGTTTCCTTAATTGTGTTCGCAAAATAACATGAGTTCAATTTATTGTCTTGCTGACCATCCAATCATCATAATTTTGTGCATTTTTGCTTTTGACTTCCTACCATTCATCTTCCTCCTCTGGAACTGTAGCAGTGACACATGCTACCTGGGCTGAGGAGCCTTTCGATGTGACCTGTCCCGAGTCGAACATCTTTTGTAGGAGGTATTTGAAGACAAAACACTCCTAGATGGGATGCCCCAACATTTTATTAAAAGGGAAATAATTAGGACGATCTTCATCTCCTTTCTTGTTTGGCCTCTTGGGTATTGACAATTGAACCAAATTGTTTTCCAGAGCCGAAATGAAATAACCAGGAACTTTTTCATTTCGGAAAGAGTATGTTTTGCTCTTCATATCCTCAAATTGTTTTCGTCTTTGATCTTTTTGATCATCTGGACGAAAAGTCCTTTGTTGTTGGCGCTCAGAAGGTGGAGCCCTTCGAGAAGATGAAGGTTTTGAGGTAGAAATAGGTACAAGTGCTTGTTTAAGCATAACTGTAGTAGTTTATACTTTACCCATTCTCCTTCCTAGAGATGATGGAATTACATGAGATTTAGACTTAGCCTGTATAAGGGAATCTTCAATCTGCTGAGCGATTGAAGTAAGGTCTCGAAACCCTCCTGTGTATTTCACAGGGATTAATGGTGTGCGTAATTCATCATACAGATTTGCCACACAGATTGGCAAAAATTATTCTTGAGGGAGTGATAAACTCAAGGAATATGTTAATCCCTTCCATCGAGCAATGAAATCAGAGACCCTTTCATTCTCCCTTTGCTTACAGTTTGTAAGATCGAAAACTGTTGTCTTTGGAAAATTTGAGTTGAACTAAAGGAGGAATTTTTGGCGAAGATCCTCCTATCCAGTAATTGACCAGGATTGCAAGCTTGTATACAAAACAAAAGCTGGTACTTGCAAGGTTCGCATGAAGCATCTGAGTTTCACTGCTTCTTGCTGCTCCGGAGTTCCCATCATAGGATCGCAACAAGACACGTAATGCGTCAAATGTTGTTCTGGATCACCTGATCCATTGAAAATAGGGAATACAGGGTTCCCAAAACTGGATGGAGGAGAAATTGAATCTACCCATTCAGGGTAAACTTTCTTTTCTGGTTGAACTTGCACACACTTCCCTTCCATAGTTTCTAACCGAGCTGTTAATGACTCAATAGTAGTTATTAACTTTTGAGAAACATCCGATTGAACTTGGACTTGGGTAGGTGCAATGACTGGAGCTTGGACTGATGTGACGATTGGTGCTGCAACTAATGGTATCACTACCAACTATTGTTTCACTTGACCCGTAGGATTAGACCTGTGAGGGTGTACTGATAGAGGAGGATATTCTTGATCCATCTCAGTAGCTGCAACAAATTTATTTGGCTGACTGACTCCAGCATGCTTAAGAAGAAGACTACTCTGAAGTAGTTCTGCATTCAACCTTCTTAATTCCTTCATTTCTTCATCCTGTTGTGCAAACCTCTTCTCTAGTGAGAGCGATTGACCTTCTCTATAGGAAGGATATGTAACCTGGTTCTTTCCCTTCCCTTTGTTGGATCCTTTTCGGAGAGGGGGAAATGGGTTACTCGAAGGATTACTTAAGTTCTAAGTAATCCTTTGACTTCGTGTACGCACACCTTCTTCATTTGTGTCGGTGCGTACATCTTCTTGAGTAGGAACCTCTTCATCTGAGTCCCCTGAGTGAGCCTCATCTGGTGGATCAACAACAACGACATTGATGACATTAATCGATGCATAACTCATCACATCCCTTCTATCAGCATTTCTGTGATATTGTCTTCTTCCATGTCTTTTATGAGACATTTACTTTTGTTGATTCAATCCCTCAGTAAATTCTTGATGAATCGTAATTTGGAGGGAATCTCCTGATAATTTGGCTCTTCGTTCCTCTTGAGGTTTCTTCCCCAATCGAGAAAAGACCGACTTTCTCTAAGGAGGGGATTGATGATTTGAAAAAGTCCCAAGTCCAGTGGACTGGGGTTGTTCCTGCTGTTCTTGCTCAACTCCCTGAATCCTTTTTGTTGATTCCGAGGGTTGGTTTAAAAGAGTCCCCAGTCTGGCGAGCTGGGGTGGTTCTTGACATGCTATGTCTGAGAATTTCTTGAAAGTCCTCTTGATCTTGCGAACCTTAGTCCGGAAATTAGCTGGATGCATTAATCTGTATCCGCTTTTATCACCTGGTTTAAAAGACCATTGGATGATTTCTGACACTTCTGTCACTTGGTGATGTGCTTTCTCCAAATGAGAGGCCTGTTCAATATTCTCGTTTGCTTGATGCAAGAGTAATTCGACAACTTGTTCTCTGTATTCTTGATTTTGAGAGGAACTAGTTGAAGCCTATTCTTGGGAAAGATTTTGATTACAAACAAAGCCCATTGACTGTGGCCAACCGTGGGAAATAACATTGCATGAGACCATTTTTGGCAGGCTTTACTGACTGAAGAGCACCGTGAAATGCAGTGCTCCATGAACACCCCATCCTCTAACACGAATACCAGATGGGGCATTGGAAATTAACTGACCCAATCTTCTTAGTGCGCCAAAGCATGAACGTTGAAGGGCTCTCTGCTGCTTTTCAGCCTTTGGATATTGAGAGACTGATAGAGACGCCAAATCAATATGACGTTGTAACCCTTCTATTATCTTAAGATGATTTTCATATTCATCATAAGATAATAATTTCTTTTTCAACTGACAAAGAGTTTTCCATATGTTGATACGAATATCATGAATTTCATCTTCCGTCAACATTTATGGAATATTATACTGAGAGTCAGCCAGAGGCCAAAACATGACTGACACTTCACCTTTTTCCAGTTGTTTTCTCATATTCAGCATTTCCTCTTTATCATTTCTTCTACCTGATTTGACCAGAGTTGGTGTTTCCTTGTTGCTTCATTGGATTCAACAGGATTGGTAGAGAAATCATTGATCAAACTAGAAGATGCATGACTTAGGGGTGGTTCGGAGAATGAAATACACCCTGGGCTATCTTCTGATTGAGAAAGTATTTCACCTACTAGCGATGAAGCTTCAGACATGAATGGTTTCTCATTTGCAAGTGCCTCAAGATAATAGGGATTTCTCGGCACTACATTGTCCACTGGAGAATTTTCCGGGAAATGTGCATCACTAATGCGGAGAGGACTTTCGCAGTGAAATTCATCATCATGTAGAGGACCACCATAATGGGTTACATCAAAAGATGATATCTCTTGCTCCTTGGTCTTCTGACCACACAGAGGGTTCCTGTGGCTCTCATTTGAAGATGAAACTTCGAGATTGACCGAATTGTCATGAAGCAAGCCTTCATAAGGAAGTGTCTGTTGAAGACCTTCGGAATTAATGTTCCCATTATTGAGAAATGAGGGAGTATAATCTTGAATTCCAACAGATAATTGTATGAGGGCTTCAAGAACTCCAGCATCGAGTAAGGCCTTGTTACAGATTGGCTCTTGATCTCCCGACTGTGCTGGGCGGGTCTTTTTCTTAGACGCCTTCTTACTCGCCTTGGAAACCACTTGTTGACGAAAGTGGCTGCTCTAAGCAGGTGTATGTGCCTGATCAGGAAAGATGGCCAGGTTAGGCTGACGATCTCCTCTCAAATCAGGTGTATGTGCCTGACTTGGTCATCCGTATGATATGGGGGAGTATGCCCCATAACCCTCTTGGATTGGAATAGATGTGTGTGTCTGTTCCAGAGTGAATTGTTGATGTATCACTCCACTAGTAGGGATAGATTTATGTGTCTTTCCCTGAGATTCCATTGAAGTTGTTATAATATCCTGGCAGGCATCCAGAATATGAGCAGGGATTTTCTTCTGCTCTTTCACCTTTTATAGAATATGCTTGGTGACTTCAGCTACCGGAACAGGAATATACATCCATTCTGGGCTTGGAGCAGGTGTATGTGACTGCTCCTGTCCTCCTTTTCCTGTCAGTGATTCCTAATAGTACTCAAGTGTGTGGGCAGAGAGTTGAGTCTGCCTCCTATTTGTTGTCGGGGATTTCCGACTAACTTCTCCGAATGCTACCAAGCGAGACTGTTGGTAGGCTTGATTAATACTAGCAGGTGTATGTGCCTGCTGATTGCACTTCGCCAAATGTGGTTGACGAGATCCATCATATGTAGTCAGACGAGCCTGATGACTAGATGATGATGTATAAATAGGTGTATGTTCCTGCCTATAGTACTCCGCCGGAATTTCTAGGCTGGATTGGCATGATGCTGCCAGACGAGTCTGCTGGACAGCGGGTTTAAAACGGGTAGGTGTATGTGCCTGCTCGTTTCTTTCCACCAAGTTAGGTTGGTGGACTTCTCCAGAGATGGCAGAGATGAGAACCTGATCATTGTTGACCGGATTCCGCCTCTAGTGGTTCGTCTTGCTTGCTCGGGTTCGAGGAACCTGAGATGAACGCCTGGAGTCGGTACCCTCATCATGTTGAGGGTGCACTGCCGCATGAGTCTGGAGGCGATTGTTGGTGGGATCCCCCAGGAAGGACTCCTATCTGTTTGAATTAAGGTCCTAAGGGACTTGCTCATTCACCTCCCCAGAATAAGGGAGCGAATGGTGATTGCGTTCCGGGGATAACGACCCAAAACGGTTGGAGACGGTAGTCATCACCGCCTGCTTCTTGATCACTGGTCATCATTGTCCAGATGACCGATGTGATTTGTTTACTTGGAGGGCTTTTCAGGCAGCCTCCAGAGTTGGGATGGTACCGTGTTGACGGTACTCCTTAACCAGTGTGTTTGATACCCAGCGTTGAAGACGCTGAGTAGGTGATATCATCCTAAGAGCGGACGACGATCCAACATGAGTAGGAGCAGTGGCATTTGCAGCAGCAGTATTCACAGGTGTGAACTTGAGAGAAGCCATTCTAGAAATGCAGAAGATCTTGGGAAAAGAGTGTCTGTTTGATATAACAGACGTAATCAAGATAAATTTAGCCACTACATCTTTTGGATGAGCACATATGTCAATGATTGTTTTTGTTGTCCCTCTCATTGACTTTTAAATAGGGCCCTAACAAATAGGTAAAACATCATTTTAACTTGGTTAAGGATTCACGTCGGGTTCACCATTTTTGTTTCCCTTAGAATTCGGGGATGACCGCCTTGATGGGAGGTTCAAACATTCCAATCAGTTTCTAACGGGTTTGTTCGTAGAACCGAAAACATCCAATGATTCCACATCCATTCGGACCTACTTTCCAAAGGCAGGTGCTCATTAGTTTGTGGACTGATGAGGCTTAGGAATTTGCATTGGTCGAGAGGATGGGAGGTCGGACTCATCACACCTTTTTTGAGGGGAATTATTGTCTACTCCAGGACTCTCTTTATAGATCTAAGTTATATTCGTGAATCCTTATTACATTACCAAGTATAAAATGAGATTTCCTTCAGATCTGACAATCAATGATTAAATATGTAGGAAATTTAGAGAATATTTTGTATGTATTCGAGGTTCTTCATCGATAGAGAATCATCTGTATTTATTAGAGATTCTTGGTCAATGGTACCCTTCGACACATTTATACAGAAGTCTCTTGGTCATTATGATGACCATGCTGGTTTTAAAGCCACTTAGTGGGGCACTTGAAGTTTATTGTCATTCAGAAGGACATGGATTATTTTAGAGTTGGGATCGAACCCGTAGACGGGCTACCTATGTATCCTTTGCGTAGAAAAGGAATAAAAAACTCACGTAGTTCGAGTAAGGGAGTATGATGTTTATGATTGATGGCTCAAAGAAGGATGTCACAATTACTTTTACACTCTAAGCTCACGTGAGTCATGCTCGGTGTGAGAAACAAGAGGTATTGGTAAAAATTATACAATTGTGCCATGAAATATATAATCGTAAGAAATAATGTGGGGCTTATGTGTGTATGACTGCCCAGATAAATGAAGGTTAGGATTTACTTTAGGGATGAAATCCATGAACAGGGTCCATAAAGGTATATGTGCATCATGGAGATTTTGAATACTCTAACTTGGGGCTTACTCCTGAAAAGGAGGCCCAAATTAGAAGGAGACTTATGATTGGGTTTTACTCCTAAAAAGGAATCCCAGATCAAAGGTAAATTAGGACTGGTTAAGAGAAATTAAAACTGCAGCTTATTCCTGAAAAGGAGGCCCAGGTTAAGAGATTTGAAAAATTAAGGGACTTGGGGTTTACTCTTGAAGAGGATGCCCATATTTGAGACTGGGGATTACTCCTGAAAAGGAGGCCCAGGTTAAGGGAATTAAGGTTTGGGGCTTACTCCTGAGGAGGATGCCCAAATTAGGGGACTGGGGCTTACTCCTAAGGAGGATGCCCAGATTTGGGAACTTTAAGAATTGGGGCTTACTCCTAAGGAGGATGCCCAAGTTAATAATTATAACTGGGGCTTACTCCTAAGAAGGATGCCCATATTTGAGACTGGGGCTTACTCCTAAAAGGGAAACCCAGGTTAGGGGATCTGGGGCTTACTCCTAAGAGGATGCCCAAATTAGAAGACTTATGACTGGGTATTATTCCTGAAAAGGAGACCCAAGTTAAGGATTCTCTCATCTTAAATGATGAGGTTGAATGAATGAAATCTCAATCTTTCATGACATAAAGATGTGTAAATCACTAGGTTTTGAGATATATTCCACAGAATTCCTTTCAGATAAGGAATTCAAATCAAGAAATCATGCCATAAATGGCTTTGAAGAGTGTCTTGAAGACTGAATCTTGAATAGGAAAGGTGTAATGGCTTAAGAGGGGTGAAATGGGCAAGAAAGGCACCCAAAAAGGCAGGGGCGCGCAAGTCCTGGAAGGCGCGCAGGTACTGCGTGGGCACGCAAGTCCTGGTCGCGCAGTTATGCCTACGCGACACATGGTGTACTTGCACGACGGTTAACCAGCAGGGTAATACTTGGGCGACTCTTCATTAAATCCTTTAGAATCCTCTTGAGGTTCTTCTAGAAGAAGGGCACGCAAGATCTATTGAAGGAGTAAGGCGGCGCGCAAGTGTGACCCTTTTCCCTTAAGGGCTGGCCACTCAGGCGCACAAGTGTTGATGAGTTTCAACACTTAGGCCTTCCTCCCCCTCTTTAGGTCTTCCGTTCTAGGTAAGAAATTACCTTAGAAGTGTTTTGGAAGCTTTGAGAAGAGACCAGGGCGCTGGGAGCTCAAATCTGAGTTTCTGGAAAAAATCCTCTCGTGATGGGGGGCCCACAAGGTCTATTTATAGGCAGGAGAAGACCCCGGGCGGTTACCACTTAGGTCGCGCAAGTCACTTGCGCGACCATAATGCGTCGTGCAAGTGGACTTGCGCGACTATGAGGAAACTTGCGCGACTTATGGGCAATCTTCTCCTTGTTCATCCCTTTATTGATTTTTGATATTTTCTTCAAAGGATGAATCAATTTGTGATAAGTCATTTCCCTTTTCTAATTTTTAGATTCTTTGACGAAAGGAGGGTCAACATTGATCAACCTTTTATTTTCAATCTTTTCAGTAGGGAAAAGAATTTAGACCTCTACAACCTCCCTTATACCTTATGCTTGGGCTTCCTCTAAGAGAATCTGGTGTTCTTCTAGCTCTCTCCTAGTGACATCTAACTTCTATTCAAGTATAATTTTGTGGGTGAAATTTTCATCATCAAAATGGGGTTTCTCCAAGACTAATCCCATATAGTGGTACTCATGATTAAGCATTGTGGCCCATAGATTGGAAGAAAGAGAATTTGATTTATCCCCCAAAAGCGACATCCGAGTTATATCTTTTCATTCCTGTGTTTTTAGGATCACCTTGATTTTATCATAAATTGATTCATAATGAAAGACCCTAATTCTAAGATAGAAAAATTTATGGTGCATTTGACAAAACTTCCCATAAAAATAAAATATCAGAATCTCAGAATTTAGATTAATTATGTTCACCCAAGCATGCTGAAAAGTTCTGTGATAAAATTTCAATAACCGTTAATCTAGATTAGTGTCACTATCAGAGGGAGTGATATAATGTGATAACCTATATCATAAAAGATTGTGAAAATCAGGGGAAATTTGAACCTTTTTATTATTCAGAGTTTTTAGGGGAAAAATGTTAATTTATCTAATGAGATGATCTCAAATATATTTTCTAACCACAATGTTGGTCCTGAAATAGGGTTTTTATCTCTAGATAGAAGTTTGGTGGAAATTCGATCCATTTGAATTTTCATGGAATATTTAATATATAATTGATTAAATATTAATTTATTCACATGTTTTCATTCATTCATATCATTTAAAATCATTGGAATGAGATTCTACCATCGTATTTGAGTACAGAATGGGGGGGGGGGTTCCTAGGTGAGGTATACAATTACATTAGGCATCGGGGTCAGACACCTTTTATTTTATTTTATTTTTTCTTTTTATCCATTTTACATATTATTTTTTTTCTTATTTTCCTTTTCTCCCTTGTCTTGTCATGCATGACTATGGGGGATATCCCCTTTGGGATCTTCATCCAAGATAGGGAGATGAAGATAAGTGAGTGAGAGGGAGAAGAGGAGGTACTACTACAAATCTTGGGTCATTCAAGATCATTGTGTGGTAGTTGTAGACCAATAATAGGATCGAAGCTTTAGTGGTTTCCACCCAAAGGTATCCCCATTTTATGTTTTAACCTATAAATCATCATAGAGTATTTTTTTATGTTTTAATCAATTTTTTTTGGTTTTTGGGATCCCATTGAGGTTTGATCTATGTTTTTTGGGAGAAGTCAAGGGGTTTTGGGGTGATTCGGGGGATTTCTATTTGGGGAAACCCATGTACATGGTGTGTGGTTTAAAGAAAACATGCCATGTATTATTCCTATTTGGGGAAGATGAGTTTTTAGAATTACACATTGTGTACTTTAAGTACATATTGTGTAGTAGTGTTTGGCCATATATTTGGCTATGTGGCAGAGTACCTAGGTAAATGGAGTATTGGAAAGTAAATGTTGTGTACTCTAGGAATACACCATTTAGTAGGACATGGACATGTGGCCACATACCTAGGAAGACTACCCATGCAAAGGGTACATGGATGTGTAGTAGTACACAGGCATACCCATTGTATGCCCTGGATGTTTAGTAGTATATAGGCATACCATAAATGTGCCCTGGACATGTAAAAGCAAATGGCTAGGTTCAACTTTGATATTAAATTCTATGAACTCAAAATTACACACCATATACCTTTTACAACATGGGGGTTGTGGGATTTTTTCCCCAAAGTCATAATTAGACTTGCGAGTTGTCCATTTTGAGTATTTTTATACATAGATCATGATATTGAAACCCTTTTAGCATTTATAGGATATATGAATGGCGTTTTATATGAGTGAATGTTTTAAAGAATATTTATTCAAGGTTTAGTTTTAGAATCCTCTAGTGGGTTGGGTTTTCAGTTGTGAGGCTTGGGTGAGGGTGTGACTTCATTATTTGGTATGTATTATGGATGCTAGGCTAGTTTGTTTGAGGTTATTTCAGAAAAATACTAGAAGTTGGGATTGAGGAGTATCTTTGAGTAGATATTGGCTTGTACCTGCATGTCGAGACCATTTTATTAGGGCTAGATAATTTGAGACTTATCTCCCAGGTTTGAGGACCAGAGCTATTGGATCCTTTGGTATGGGTTTAAGATATGGTATGAAGGTTACATTTGGGTGCCACTGAGCTAGTGAGATGAGTCTGAGGAACTCTTGAGGATAAACTTGTGGTATGGTTCCTAATCAAGTGATCATTGGTTTTCATAGTCAGCTAGTGATAATTCCCATGTGGCATGGTGTTTCTTTGTCTACCCTTATGACCTAGTTAGTACCCATGGATGGTTTGTTTTTTGGGAAGGCTGAATGAGGTTTTCTAACATGGGGTTTTCCCTAAGGTTTCAATTGTGCTAAGGAGACATTGTGGGGTTTCCTTCTTTGAGGAGGTCACAAGGACCATTGATAATGCCCCTATTAGCAGGCATGCGATTTTAGATTCCCCTATGGATGCATTGTTTATTGAGGATTAGTTGGAGGCTACTGTGGGTCATTTTGGATGTTTTTCACTGGGCATGTATTTTTCTTTGGATGAGCTAGTGGAACCCATCATAGTCTATCCTTATCTTTCTATGACATTTGGGATAATTGTGGATCTTTTTATGTTCATGACCTAATATATTGGGTGCAGCAGGGGAATCCCTATTATGAAACCACTTTATTTTGTGACCCTGAGGACCGTGGGAGCCCCAAGTTTTTTTGGGACCTGAGGTAGGTCATTGAGATCCTGTGGTTTCTGTTATGTTGTATGAGGATATCCAAGGATCTAAGAGAGGCTCTGTGCTTTGTCATTTGAGAGTTTATCTGTCACAACCCATCCCTCGGGGCCCGTGTCATGACTACCCCAAGTCCACCTTCCATTGGCTGGGGGTTGGAGACTAGCACCGGAAAGGCGTATCCATAAAATGGGAAGGCATTGCCTTTAAACATGAACAAACACACAATCCAAGAACACAACAATATGCAACCACGAAGTAAAACTACAGTAGTAAAAGTGTGTATTGAAAGTAAAGGGGCTAGAAAACAAGCCCAACTGAAAAGATACAACTACAACTCAAAACAGAAAATAACTCCTAAAATTTACCACTGAGGATCCTACCCGAAGGGTAGGTAAAACTCGTCTCCACAACTCTCCATGTAAACCGTCACCACCATCCACTGTCAGGTCCTAACTCCCCGAGTCTCAATCAAGGCTGCTTGTCATCTGCATAAGACACAACAAGGTGCGGGAGAACCCTGTGTAGGGGTGAGTATAAAAATACCCAATAGGGACCCCGTGACCCCTGAAGGTCTCTCAGAATTCCACAAAAGAAAACCAAAGGCATAATATCAATCACAAAGCACAAAGAAAAAGACATAGCTCAAACTAGGTATAACTGAGTACAACAGTATAGATGATTAGTTGTAAGGCTAGATCATCATACTCTGTTAAGAGGAACTACTGCTGACCTACACATGATCGATAGGTACTAACCCCCGCAAGACCTATATAGGATTGATAGGTGTTGATTCACACAAAATTGTTGGGTGATGATTCACACAAAATCGCTCAGTGCTGATTCAAACAAAATTGCTCGGTGCTAATTCACACAAAATCGTTGGGTGATGATTCACATAGAATCTCTAGGTGCTGATTCAAAAAGAATCACTGGGTGTTGATTCACACAGAATCGCTAGGTGATGATTCACATAGAATCAATGGGTGTTGATTCACACAAAATCAGTGGGTGCATATTCACACAGAATTGTTGGGTTCTAATTCACACAGAATCACTGGGTGCTAATTCACACAGAATCACTGGGTGCTGGTTCACATAGAATTTCTGGGTGATAATTCACACATAATCGCTCTTCATTCTTCACTTCTCATACAGGCACATGATTACCATTCATAGTACGATTGTTTCTAGAAGAAACCACTCCTCAAGCCATCAGTCATATTTCAATCGATAAAAATTACCACTTAGAAGTTACCCAATGATCTGTCACATCATAGGGGTTCTAACGCAACAGACAGCGCGTCAACTGGATGCCCAGTCTATAAGTTATTAGCATTTTAGTGCTGAGGGCCCAATTGGATTCGGAGTCAATACAACCCAACCATAATCCAACTTTCTCCAAATTTATCATATAGTATCTAAAAAGGACCATCTCTCTCCAAGGATCCCAACGTCGTAGACATCTCGTCAAACAGATGTCCAGTTCGCAAGATACAACCCTTTAAGCGTATCTGGGCCCGAGAGGGTCAGGGTCTGGTAGCCCGAACCAGCCGGGTTGGGCTAGGCTGCAGACTGGCCCATCCAACCTCGGCTAGGCTGGGCTGTGGCAGCTCGGCCCGCCGGCTAGCGTGACCCATGTAGGGGTCATGCGGTCCACCTCCCGAATAGCTCAAAGAGCCGTTCAGCTCTTTTATTAGTGTCTCCAGGTGGCGACACCTATTTTTCCATGGTACCCATAGGGAGAGGGTCCACTCCCTTCACCACGGCTTCGAATATGAGGCCTACACCACCGCGGTGCATGACGGCACGCCGCCGCCCACCTTCACTGTTGGCCGAGAGCCATCTGCTTGTCCGTTCGCCACGGCGCTGCCCTCATCCATGGCCGGCGATCTCCGGTCGCCACCTTTGCCGCTGGTTCTGGTTTCTAGTGTCGTCGTGCCAGTGTCGTGCCAAGAGATCTTCCATGGGCCACTGGGTGAGCTCTGGTGGTCTGTTCTTCCTTTCGAATGCACCTACGACCCTCTTGGGATGCCACCATCGTTGCGTGCCTCTCGGTTTCTGCTTTCCGTCGAGTTGAGAATTGTCCCCTGAAGAACACATCAAGAAACGAAGTGGTGGAGGGTCAGAGCCTTGTTCATTTGGATCACACCCTTCACGTTAAAATCATAAAAAGCTAGAGAAATTTTAATCCATCAAAGATAAATTTAATAATAAACCCCTACCTTGTGAACTGTTGGATGTGGTTGCAGTTGTGTAGGGAGAAGAGTCCTCATTCATCAAAGTCATTGGTGTTCGTTGATCCTGGACCAATTCCTCCAACGAAGTCTAAGCTTCCGTTCCTCATCGGTGGAAGATGCCACGTCACTTCGTTAGAGGTTATTTACTTACTTCACAAAAGCCCAACCCCGAGCCTCATTTAAATAGATGAAAACCAACTGTGTTGCATGACATTAATGCAGTTCATTTATGCACCGCATTAATGTTGCAATGTTGAGGTTACAAACACAAGATTCAAGCCATTAAATGGCTTGAAAAGTCATCAGTCCTGTCACTGCCACTCAACAGTTACAAAAATAATAATAATAAAATATTTTTTTTGTTGTTTTATTATTTTTTGTAAAGTCCAAAAACTATCTTTTTCTCCCGACCGACTGCAGTCAAATTTAATCTTTCCTTAAGTGAATCCCAGTGCTACGAATTCAATGCTTCCCTTAGATTTTTAATCTGAGCATTGGTTCTAAAGATATAAATCGTTGCCCGCACGTTTACTGAACGTACCTTAAAAAAGTTCAAAAATTATTAATAGTCACCATCGACCCACCCTGGCCGAGGTTATACTCTACCTAAGGGTAACATGCCCTCACACAATCAACAGTACTCTTGGATTTCCAATCCGAGTTATATTTTAGAAGTTATATAATTTAATAATAAAATAATTGATACTTAATTATTTTATTTACGGCAAAAAACTAACTTCCACTGCACTAGCCAATGTTAGGATCTACCTAAGGAAAGAATACCCTCACGAGTTCAGTGGTGGTCTCAGATTTTTAATCCGAGTCTCCATTCATGAGTTATATGAATTTTAAAAATAAAAATATTTTATTTAATTATTTTATTTACTGTTATTCCATTTTTGGGTTTTCTCACTGGAGGTCTGCGCCGACAAAATTTAAGTCGCGCCTAGGGTAAACCTGCCATCCTGAATGCAACTGTGCCCTTATATTTCTGATCCGAGAACCCATTTAAGAGTTATTCCACTTTTTCATAAAAACTTCTCAAGCATGCTATTTAAATCTTAACATTTTTCGATGGATTATTTCGGGCACTCCAGGCCTCAGAATCATGTTCCATCAATTTTTTCAGTCTCATAATAATTCCATTTTTAGTCTCATAATAATTACATATAATTAACAAAATTATACTGAATTTTTAGGTCTTTACATTCTCCCCATCTTAGGTATTTACATCCTCGAAATCCAAAACAAAGGCAAATCCAACAAGTGGGGAATTGAGTATAAAACTGAGCCTCCTGCACCCATGTGCTCTCCTGGAGGTTCCTATGCTTCCAACGAACTCGCACTAGAGGAATAGACCATCCATGAAGGACTCACTTCTATCGATCCTCAATCTCTACTGAGAACTCTACAAAAATCCCCCATCGCCAATGTCCATATTACCCCAGTCTATGACATGCAATGGGTCATGCACACATCTCCTCAGTTACAACACATGGAAAAGGTTATGCACCCGGTGCATATGTGGGGGAAGATCTAGGCGGTACTTCACATCGCCAACTCTACTGAGAATCTGAATAGGTCCGATGAACCTCAGAGTTAGCTTGCTGCCCTAACCAATCCTCCGTAATCCTCATCAGGGTGAGACCTGTAGGAAGACATGGTCTCCCTCCTCAAACTACAAGGGTCTCCATATCCTTTAAACATAAGACTTCTACCATCTGTGTGCAATCTTCATCCTCTCCTGGATGATCTGCACCTTCTTAGTGGTAGCCAGTACCAACTTTGGACCCATAAGTGCTAACTCCCATGGTTGTGTCCAACATAGAGGTGATCTACATGGTCGTCCGTACAGTGCCTTAAGCGAAGCTATGTCGATGGTGGAGTGATATATATTGTTGTAATAGAAATCCACCCGTGGCAAGTGATCCTCCCAATTGTGACCAAAATTCAGGATAGAAGCACAAAGTATGTCCTCCAAGGTCTGTATGGTCCACTCCATCTGACCATCAATCTGGGGATAAAAAGATATGCTCAAGCATGATGGAATTTGATGCTCAACTTTCCCTTACTGACAAGTGAGGCATCGTGATATGAACTCTGCCACCACTTCCTTCATCTCTGAACACCAGTACTGACGCTGGAAGTCTTGGTACATCTTTCCCACACCCGGATGCACTGCCAAAGGGGGTGTGTGGAAATCCATCAATACCTCCTCTCATATCGTCATTGGCACAATGATGCATCCTACGAAAGGGATGATGTGCTCCCCAACTTCAAAAAATATTTCAGGAGCCTGTCCTGAGGATATCTGAGCACGTTGGGTCTCACAGTCCACATCCCCAAGCTGTGCCTCCCAAACTCACTGAAGGATTAGGGGAGTGACAATCATAGATTGGAGGTAAGCTTCTCCATCACTATCCACAAAGGATATCTACAATGCGGAATGCTGCTCTATCGCCTCACTCAACAACTGCAGACCAGACCTCCTGCTGAGCATGTCTTCCACTATGCCCCCTTCCCAGGAGTATAGACTTTCTCAAAGTCATAGTCCTGGTGGAACTCTAACCATCGTTGTTGCCTCAACTACTGAAAAACCTACGGGAACCTTGAATCATTCATGGAACCCTTGGGTTACACTCCTTGACCTCATGCAGCTACTCCCTTCCCCTATCCTCCAGCTCCCTGAGCCTGGTGGGGACCACATTGGGGTGGTGGTTGTAACATGTCGAAATGCATACCACCTCATGCTTCTCTCCTAGATCCTCTTCCATGTCTACTGCCCTATAGATTCATCTGTCCCTATCACTTCCTCTTTCTGAAATATTTTACACACCCAATTCTCTGAGACTGGCGTCAGTTTCCTACTTTCCCACTTCTAACATTCACTGACTATATTCACTCAGCCAAAGAACATTCAACCACAAAGGTTCTCTCTAGAATCCTAACATAAGTAGGAATGCACAGAAAAATAATACTGGCTTGAATATCCCTAAACACATCTCACTCGGAGGTTCGATCCCTGAAGCACTGTTCATATCATATTCATCGAGTACCTAGAATAGTCGGTATGCCTTGAATAATACTTAGCTACCAACATGTCGTCTTATCGAAGATGTAGAAGATCTTGGGAACACACACCCCTTAGCTTTTTATGGAAAGAGACCCCTTCTCTTAGAAAGTTTCTCAAGCTCTGTCCACAGAAAAATCACCTCATCGTAAGATAGGGGAAATATAAACCCTATCATCGCCCTGCTGAGCCACATAAAATGCTCACTGCCAGGACCACCATATAATCTAATGGTGCCCTGGCTAGATGGAAACTAGGTCACCACTTCAAGCCATTCTTTAGCTGCTTGTGAGTTGGGTTCACCTTAGAAATTGAGGGGTATCTATCACTGAAACTCATGTAAGGAAATGAGCCTATAAATTTCCTCGACCAGTAACGCCAATAGTAACTACTAACTAATGGGCGATGGTATCACTAGGACACTTCCCGATGGTACCATTTCGGGTAACAGTCCTTGTACTTAAGCCTCATCAAACTGTGGACCATCCTCATGGTCACTCATTGGAATCCTAGCTGGATATCTTCATGGAGGCAACTTGAAAGAGAATCAAGATAAACCACAGTCAATAAGTTATACCTAGTGAGATGACTCAAAAGAGATAAAAAGTAAATCATTTACAAAAAATATGCAATTAGTGTTTTCATGAACCGAGTCTAAAATCAAAATTCAGGGTCTTGGTGTATGGATACGTCGACCGCCACACCAACACTGGACTCCATAAATTGAAAACCACACTCAAAACACTTAACACTATTACTCCATTAAAAAAAGATCAGAGTCCTAGTTCTTCGGTAGAACCGACTCCTTTGATACCACTTTGTCACGACCCACCCCCCAGTGCCCATGTCGTGACTACCCCAATCCCTCATTCCATAGGACAGGGGTTGGTGAATAACACCAGAAAGGCGTATCCATAAAATGGGAAGGCATTACCTTTAAACTTGAAAAAACACACAATCCAAGTACACAACAATATGAATCCACGAAGTAAAATCGCAGTAGTAAAAGTGTGTACTAAAAGTAAAGGGGACAGAATACAAGTCCAATTAAAAAGATACAGATACAAATGAAAACAGAAAATATCTCCTGAGATCACCCACTAAGGATTATACATGAAGTGTAGGTACAGATCGTCTCCATAGATCTCCATGTCAACTGTCACCACTATCCACCATCAGGTCCTAGCTCCCCGAGTCTTAGTTAAGGCTACCCGTCATCTGCACAAGACACAACAAGGTGTGGGCAAAGCCCGTGCAGGGTTGAGTATAACAATACCCAATAGGGTTCCCGAGACCCCCAAAGGTCTCTTAGAATTCCACAAAGGAAAACCAAAAAGTGTGATCTCAATCACAAAGCACAAAGCAAAAGACACAGCTCAAACTAGGTATAACTGAGTACAACAGTACAAATGATTAATTGTAAGGCTAGATGATATTACTATGTCAAGAGGCACTACTATTGACCCACACAAGATCAATAGCTACTAACCCCCTCAATACCTATACATGATCGATAGGTGATGATTCACACAGAATCACTGGGTGCTGATTCACACATAACCAGTCAGTGCTAATTCACACAAAATCGCTCAGTGCCGATTCACACAAAACCGCTCGGTGCTGATTCACATAGAATCCACGGGTACTGATTCATATAGAATCACTAGGAGTTGATTCACATAGAATCGCTGGGTTCTGATTCACACAAAATCATTGGGTGCTGATTCACATAGAATCGATGGGTGATGATTCACATAGAAACAATGGGTGCTGATTCACACAGAATCACTAGGTGCTGATTCACACAGAATCTCTGGGTGCTGATTCACATAGAATCACTCTTCATTCTTCACGTCTCATCCAGACACAAGATTCACGTTCATAGTATGCTTGTTTCTGGGAGAAACCGCTCCTCAAGCCATCAGTCTTATATCAAACGGAAATAAGTCCCACATAGAAGTTACCCAATGACCTGTCACGTCATAGGGGTTCCAACACAATAGACGACACGTCAATTTGATGCTTGGTCTGTAAGTTATTGGCATTTTAGTGCCAAGGGCCTAGTTGGATTTAGAGTTGATCCAACCCGTCCATACTCCAACATTCTCCAAAATTCTCATGGAGTATCTCAAAAGGACTGTATAGCTCCAAGGATCCCAACATTGTAGACGGTTCATCAAACGGACGTTCGGTTTTCAAGATACGACCTTTTAAGCCTATCTGGGCCTGAGAGGGTCTGGTTCCGGCTTGACATGGTTGGACCGACCCGGCCCAATCTGATCTGGACTGACCCGACCGGGTCTGGCCTCAAATAGCCTAGGCCAGCCCAGCTTGCCCCAGTGGGGTTGGGCCGTAGTGGATCAACCCATCCGCTGGCACGACCTGCATGGGGGTCGGGCGGTCTACCTCCCGAATAGCTCAAAGAGCCATTCAAATCTTTAATTGGTGGTGCCAGGTGGCGTCGCCTGGTTATCCGTGGTACTTGCAGGGAGTGGGTCCCATCCCTTATCCATGACTTCGAAGCCGCGACCTGCACTATCACGGCACACGACAACATGTCGCCTCCCACCTTTATGGCCAGTCAAGAGCCGACCGATTGTCTGTCCGTCACGACATCGAGCGGCGCCACCCTCATCCACGACCGGTGAGCGCCAGCCACCGCCTTCACCATCGGCCTCGGTCACCAGTGCCGTCTTGCCGGTGCCACACCAGCCGATCTTCCACGAGCCACCAGGTGAGCTTTGGTGGTCTGTTCTTCCTTCTGGATGTGCCTACGGCCCTCCCAGGATACTACCGTCATTACGTGCCTCATTGTTTCTGCTTTCCATAAATTTGAAAATCGTCCCACAAAGAACACATCAAGAAAAAAAAGTGACGGAGGGTCTGGGGCTTGTTCATTTGGCTCGTTCTCTCCGTGTTAACATCATAACAAGCATGAGAAAGTTTAATTCATCAAATATAACTTTAATAATAAACCCGTACCTTGTGAACTGTTGGATGAGGTCACAGTTGTGTAGGGAGAAGAGTCCTCATTCATCGAAGTCATCAGCGTTTGTCGATACTGGATTGATTCCTCCAATGACATCCAAGCTTTCGTTCCTCATCGGTGGAATATGCCGCATCACGTCATCAGAGGTTCCTTGATTCCTTCTGAAAAGCTCAACCCCGAGCCTCATTTAAATAGACGAAAACCAACAGTGTTGCATGAAATTAATGTGGTTCATTTATACACCACATTTAATGTTGCAATGTTGAGGTTACAAAAACAAGATTCAAGCCATTAAATGGATTGACAAGTCATCAGTCCCGTCACCGCCGCTCAATAGTTAAAAAAAAAGAAATAAAATAACTTTGTTGTTATTTTGTTATTTTTTGTAAAGTCCAAAACTATCTTTTTCTACCAACCTACTGTGGTCAAAGTTAAGCTTCCCTAAATAGAATCTCGGCACTTCAGATTCAACAGTACCCTTGGATTTTTAATCTGAGCACCGGTTCAAAAGACAAAAATTGCCGCTCGCACATTAATTGAACCTACCTTAAAAAAAGTTCAAAAATTATTAACAGTCACCCTCGACTCACACTAGTTGAGGTTAGGATATACCTAATGGGAACACACCCTCACAAGCTCAATGTTACTCTTATATTTCCAATCTGAGTTACTGTTTAGGATTTATAGAATTTAACAATAAAATAATTGGTACTTAATTATTTTATTTATGGCCAAAAACTAACTTCCACTATTGGAATGTACCGACCAATATTAGGATCTACCTAAAGAAGCATACCCTCATGATTTCAGTGGTGGTATCGTATTTTTAATCAAAGTATCCATTCATGAGTTATAAGAATTTGAAAAATAAAATTATTTTTTTAATTATTTTATTTATGGTTATGCCATTTTTGGGGTTTCTCATCAAAGGACTGCTCTGAAAAAACTTAAGTCGTGCCTAGGGTAAACCCACCATCCTGAATGCAACAATGCCCTTGAATTTCTGATCTAAGCAACCGTTTAAGAGTTATTCCACTTTTTTATAAAAAATTCTTAAGCATACTATTTAAAGCTTAACATTTTTCTATGGATCATTCTGGGCACTCTGAGCCTCAGAATCACGTGCAGTCAATTTTTACAGTCTCATAATAATTCCATATAATTTAAAAAAATTATACGGAATTTTCAGGTCAATACATTATCGATGATTTTATTTTAGCCTTTTGGATGGTGGGTTCAAGAGTTGGATCATACCATGTTTGGTTGTCCATTATTCTTGTTTTTTGAGGTAGTTTCTACTTAGGAATTTGGTTTAAAGAGGGGGCCTTTAGGATATTTTGGATTAGGAATTGGCCCTGAGTTTTTATTTGGTTACCCCCTTAATTAAATGGATGTGGTTAGAAGGGATTAGGAAGATATTGGGCGATATTGATGATTCCAACCCCCATCTAGTTTAGTGTGACACCCTAGTTAGAGTGATTTTGGGCTCATGAGGTGTCAAGGCACTCACATAGTGGGTTTTGTATACCATGGATTCTATTGTGCTCCTCAGTCCGTAGATTCTAGTTGATCTTGGATTTATATATGGATCCCACCTATTTTTGGGTCCATAGCTGGTTCCCGATTAATTTTGTAGGACCTTTAAGACTAATAGGTTCTTTATTTGGGTCGGCCTAGATGTTATTGTTACCAGTTTTGATCATTTTGTTGGAGTCTTAGATCCCAATAGATTCACATTATCATGTGAAATACTATGGTTATTACATGGGTTTCAACATTCATGGATTTTAATTTAGACATATTGGATCTCTTATATATATATGGTGGATGCACCAATTCTCGTGCATCTGGGTGAGATACATGCTATAAATCCTCTAGAGTGAGCTAGATCGAGGGTAGATTTGAAGGACCCCGGAACACCCTGAGAGGGGAGGGGTGAATCAGGGTGTTAAATTTTTCTTTTAAACTGAAGGATCTTGTTCCCACATTAGTAGGAACCTATTAAACCTGTCTAAAGAGAAAGTGCATAAAAAACAATCACATGCATTACAAAGACACAACAATTTTACTTATTTTACCATGAATGGATAAATCCAAGGAGAATACACCGAAAGGTTATTTTTTTTACCAAATTCCACTAATCTTCAAAAATTTTAGAGTGAAAATGTTTAGAATAGTCACTATGTGCTAGGCACACTACCTTTACAAGGTTTTAGGGATAACACACTACATCCCTTGGATAACATTCATTGACTCCCCCCTGCTCACTGCATTAGGAAGAATTTGAACTCAGTTTATCAAATTAAATTTTGATTCAATTTATTGGAATTAAATCATTCATATTCAACTGTAGATGGATGCTTTGTTGAAATTCCATTTTTACCCATAGATGAAGTCCACTTTTCCACAAACTAATAGTTTGCGAATTGCTCCTCCACGAACTGCTCCTCCGCCAATTGAACTTATTCGTCCACATATTTCAATACTTCCTCCATGAACTTCCCTACTTCATGTACTGCCCTGCTCTTCTATGCACTACCCCACTTCACTTACCACCCTGCTATGCGTACTGTGAATTCTTCCTTCATGAACTGCGCTCCTCCGTGGACTGTCTCGGATTCCTCTCTGCATACTACAATAAATCTACAGATCGAGTTCTTCCTCCACATACTGGCTCTCCTATGCAGACATTTCTTCCTAAAAAATAGCCTTCTTCCTCTGTGTACTATATTCTGTGAACTGTTCTGGATTTCATTGAATTCCTTTTAGATTTTTAATTAAATTATTTTTGGGGTTTTCTTCCCGCGAACTACTTCCAGATTTCATCGAATTTGACTCAAATTTTTTATCTCAAATTCACCAAATAATTAAGTGATTAGTGATCCTTATATAGGAAAACAGATCTGTATAATCCACTAAATTGAGATTTACCAAATCTTCATTGCAACACCGCCTTAACCACATATCGCACATCTCTCATAAATCATTTTCCTTATGCGGTATGCATACCACCATTATCCCTACACAGCGGCACAAATCACTGCCTTGTTTCTGAAAATGACACCCTTTGAGGTTTCTCAAAACTCTACCATGATTTCATGAATGACATGAAATCATGCAGACTGTAATACCTTCCACATACATTGATACTTATTGTGAACCACAAGTCTTCACCATGAATCGTTCCTCCTACTCAGTCTGCATATCATTCCCGCTTCATGGTTTGTAGTTCACCATTCCACATACCAAAATTCCTGATCTGCAAACTATTCCTAGAATATGGTATGTGGTCCATGATTCCTTTTTTGAAACTCTTCCACTTCTAAAAAAACAAACTCCTGATTTTTAGGCCCAAAAATTTAGTAAACACTGGGAAACTGCACCACCTTCAATACTGCTTTCAACCTCAATTATAAGACCACATTCCTTGAAAACTCCTTGACCAAACCAATGATTATTGACACCAAACAAAAACCACACTCCATTTGGAAAACACTGGGAAACTGGACCACCTTCAATACTTCTTTTAGCCTCAATCGTAAGATCACATTCCTTGTAAATTCCTTGATCAAATCAATATAGATTGACAAAAAACACAAACCATACTCCATTTATAGCTAAGAGTAGCCTTGGTTCCAAAAATATTCACCTCATGCATTAGACTTGAACCTAATTTTAGCTATTTTATTATTTTTTTCCCTCCCTTTTATGAAGTTGTTTATTTTATGCTACCCACTATTTAGTTTCCAGTTAGGTTGGACATGTCATGCGTGCATGAACTTGTTATGAAAATAGATTATATTTTCACCATTGGGGGTAGCGTACTGATATTTATTTCCCACCCCTTATACAACACCTCAGTGTGTGTGAAGACCTGATTTCTAATTTTAGGTTGGAGCACTAGTTGAGAAATTGATGAGGCATAATCCTAGAGTTTCTTGATCGATAAGAGCTACTCGTGTGGAGTCTCAGGATAGATCTAGTGTAGCTCGATCATCATGGAGATCTATTATGTGGATTAGATCAGTGTTGGCAGTAGGGAATAATATATTTCATTAGTTAATTTATTTTATATATGTGGTTAGACCAGTGGGTGACCGTATGATTTATGTTTTTTATGATTTGAGTCTGTATGACTATATTACATATTTCATTTATTATAGAATTCCTCTATTTTAATTATTTTGTTATGTGTTCTCTGGTGTCCATCATTGTGTATGTTTTGGTTATTTACACTATTATTTCACTTTGAATAGAGGGTATAGTCTCGCCATTGTACCTGTTAGAACCTTGGTGCTGGTTGGAAACCTTTGGCATTCAGGGATACACACTTGAGGCCTTATGGGAAGTTAGATCAGGCGATGTGACTGGTTGACCTAGGATGGTTCATTAAAAAATAGTATCAAAGATGATCGAATTTATGATTTGGGGAGTTGGTAGACCAATGGTCTAGGAATGCGTTGAAATATGGGATGGATATTGGACTAGTGTGTCATGAACAACTTCACCAATATTAATTCAAAGTTTATAGGTTATGGTATTAATGTTATTGGTTTCTGTTTTTACGGTTTTGTGATTTTACCTAATGTGATGCACTTATGTTTGTGGATTTATGGTTTATTCTAGTTTGTGTCTCTTGGACAATGGGTAAGAGGACAATACTCATGCATAATTATTATCCCAACTAGTTTAAATACCCTAAATGGGGGGGGGGTGAATTAGGGTATGATATATTAAAACAACTTCTCCTACAAATCTTTTTTTTTGTTATACAAAACACACCCCTATCCCTTTCCCATAGCAATATATGAATAGAAATGAAATCTTGCATGAGACACATGAATTTTAATTTGTTCACCCACACTAGGATACGTCCAAGAAGCATACAGAGTTAATGTTCCTATATACCAAATCCACTAAAGTACACTGTAGTTATAAATTTCAGAGTAGACTCACTATCCCTCCTAGTTTACAACCAATCACAATATGAAAGATCACTACTCTCTCAACTGAAGTGTGCTCACTACTCCTTCAGAAGAATCTGATTTTATTACTTGAATCAATATGTTTTACACCTTATTTCATGCATCATTAAGTTCCACTTTCATCCACAAGATGAATACCACTTTACCATAATTTTTTTTTGGAAAATCTCTTATCATTCAAACTTTTTCTTTCACGCAACCTTTGGATGTTTTTCATGTAACTTTACTGCCTTTTATGCAATATTTAAGTTTTTTCATAGAAGTCCAAATTACACATAACTTTTATGATTTTTATACAAATAACTTATTCATTTATACTCAAGTACCTTTTTGTGATCAAAAAATATTTTATTCATCCTTTTGGGTAACTCTCCTTGCACATAATTGTTATGATTTTCACACACCTCTTATACGATTAAAATCTATAATATTATCTAAGGGTTGAGATACTGAAATGATGGGGGTAGCCACCAATTTATAGACCTATCCAACATTTCACAAAAAATAATTACATGCCCTCCTTTGTGCACACAACTTTTATGCATGTGTGAAAGTGTATAATTGACATCGTATTTAGCACGTAACTCTCTTTTGCACCTTCTTATTTTCACATATAACTTCCTATCAAGCAAACCGTATTTTGCGCAAAAAAAAATCTTTCACATGATTCTTTCCTTTTATGTATTTTGATGAGATGATCTTAAAAATTATCTTGAATTCAATATTCATATTCACCTTCCAAAATTTCATGAAAATACATTTTCCAAAAACACCTTTCTCCATTCTCTAAATTTTAGACCCCAAAAACTTGAAAACACTAGGAAAAAGCACCACCTTGTATACACATATTTCTGTACCACTTACAGAGAATCCATTACTTTTTCTTGGATATTTTTCAACATACCTTTTCAAAAATATCTCTAGAACTCCACAACTGACCATGGAAACCTGGTTTGTCAACAAAAAAAATCAACCCAAAAACACTATGATGTTACCTTGAAGAATTTTTCACCAATAATCTTCCCATATGGGATTGTTGACAACTCTTCACATTTTGATACATCATTAAATATTCTTCCATCTTCTACCACCATAAAATTCTTGTGATTCAGATAGTGATTAAATATTTAATAAACATATACTCTAAGACCACATGATCCTTACTTGGTGTGAGAAACAAGAGTAACATGAAAAGATCATCAATGAACCACTTAATTCCAAAACCACTCAATTGATTTCATTACAAAACCCATATATAATGATATATATCCTTTGATTGATCACCTTTAGCATTGTCAGATTTAAAACTTCTTGTACTTCACTACCTAGGATGTCATGCTTTAGAATGCTTAAAGACGTCCACGGTAAGATCTGATAACCATGAAATGTTTCCTTATAACACCTAATTCTCATCGTGTTATAGAACCATTGCATGATTTTTCAAAATCCTACAACCTTTAAAATGTTGAATCTCCCCCTAGTTCACTACTCGCCCTATCAGCTTCTCCCCTGTCTTGTTTAAGAAATTTTCTCCCCTTTAATAGCCAAAATTATCCACAATTTCTCTCCCTTTGTCAATGAACCTGAAGAGTACCTATTTTTTGTCTACAACAAGGTAAAGAAAAAAAATAAACACATTAGGAAAAAACATACTATACCTCGTGGAGAGGGGGTACCACTACCATACTTTTTCAAGTGTAGGGAGCTTACTGAACTCCTATATCCAGATGATGTAATTCAAATGCTTCTTTGGGTAAGAATTTTTCAGAATGTATGCAATCTGTAGCTCTATAGGAACATATTCCCAATTCACAAGGCCATGATCCACCTTCTACTTGATAAAGTGATACTTGATATCAATGTGATTTTCCCTTGAGTGATGGAATGATTTTTTGATAAGATTTATATAACTTTAATTATCTCAATGGATTCCATTTAGAGACTTCACTTCAACTCCCATATCATCAAGCTATTACTTCATCCACAAAACTATGTGCACACTTGAGTAGACACAATATATTCATCTTATGTGGTGCTCAATGAAATAAAATCTTGTTTCTTGATTAACCAAGAAATATACAATCCTCCAAGATATAATGCACCACCTAATGTTGATTTTATATCATCAGCTGATCAAACCCAATCTGCATCTGTATACACTACTAGAATTCAAGGTATTTACGGTGGGTTATTTGCGACAGGATCCCGTCACAAATAAGCTTTAGCGACGGGGCCTCGTCACAAATAATATTTTTTGCAATGGGAAACTTCACCGTCACAAATAAGACTCCGATTCTATACTTTATATATATATAATCTCTTTTGTGACGAGCCCATCGCAAATACTTTTTTGTGATGGGTCCATAATCCCGTCGCAAATACTTTTTGAAAATATTTTTTAGACTATTTGCGATGGGCCCGTTACAAATACTATTTGCGACGGGCCCATAATCCCGTCGCAAATACCTTTTTTAAGAAAAAATTATTTAGACTATTTGTGAAGGGATCCCATTGCAATAGATCCCGTCACAAATAATAAATAAATTTTTTAAAAAATAAATTTAATAAAATTATTATTATTGAAAAATTAATTTTAATATTATTAAAATAACAAAAAATATTAAAATTCTCAATATTCACAAAAAAATATTAAAAAAATAATAAAATATTATTATGATTATTGAAAAATTAATTTTAATATTATTAAAGTAATAAAAAAATAAAAAATATTAAAATTATCAATATTCACAAAAATATATATAAAAAATCATAAAATATTATTATGATTATTGAAAAATTAATTTTAATATTATTAAAATAATAAAAAAATAAAAAAAATTAAAATTCTCAATATTCACAAAAAAATATAAAAAAAATCATAAAATAATAATAATAATAATATTATTATTAGTAAAATAAAAAAATATTAAAAAATATAATACTGAAAAAACATATTTAATAAAATTATGATTAATGAAACAATAATATTAATATTATTCAAATAATAAAAAAATAAAAAATATTAAAATTCTCAATATTCACAAAAAAAATCATAAAATATTAAAAATTAAATTATGTAATAATCGCACCGATATAAAAGACAAAAACTGTAAATAGTTCATATTACAATAAATTTAAATTCAAATGTTTTTGATATAAAAAAAATCACTAGGGGGGTCATCTTCTGGAGGAGGTGGAGGAGCTGAAGGAGCTGGTGGAGGAAACTCCATCCCTAAACTATGACTCAGACGACGCATGTACTCCATCTGCTTGTGATGCTGCTGCTGCCATCGACGCATCTCCTCTTCGTGCTACTACTGCTACCATAGACTCTCTTTGGATAGTGTATAAGCTACTTTTGGCTTCATTAACCTATGTGATCTGACATTTTCAAATAGTTCAAGTTCTGGTCGCCTACAAATTTGGGCAAGATCTAATCGTGCTTTTAAAGTTTCTTTGGTCTTACCTGGTGTATCTAAAACTGTATGAAATAAATTATCAAAATAGTTTTTCTCAATGTGCATGACATCCAACATGTGGCGGACCAACAAATCAGAACAATATGGGAGATCCCAAAAAATGCTTCGTTTTATCCAATTATGTTCTTTCCCAAAGCCATGAATTTTCTATTGGTTTACTGTTGGACCAAATGTGATGGGAGTTAATGAAAATACAACTGATTTTAACTCTGTACCTGCGATCATTTTTGGAGGTTCATCCCTTTCAATTGTGACTTTTTTGAAATGATATTTGTTCCTTCAAAAAGGATGATCGGTTGGAATAAGTCTGCGATGACAGTCAAAATAGCAAGGTTTTTTTCCATTGACGAGCATAAAATCTTTGTTGTCTTTCATACAGTAAGGACATGATTTTGGACCATGTGTACTCCATCCAGATAACATGCCATATGCTGGAAAGTCACTAATAATCCACATCAATGCATCTTTTAATGTGAAATTTTGTTTCGTAGCAACATCATATGTACTAACACCATTTCTCCACAATGAATTTAACTCATCAATCAATGGTTTCAAATAAAAATAAATATTCTTTTTCGGATGTCCTAGGATTAATAAGGTCAAAAAGATATAGGGATCCTTCATCAACATCCATGGAGGTAGATTGTACAAAGTTATAAAGACATGCCAACATGAATACTAACTACCATAAGAACCAAACAGACAGAAACCATCAATAGAAAGACCCAATCACACATTTCGGGCTTCTAAAGCAAAAGACGAATGCAGATGATCAAAATGTTTCCATGAATCACCATCATATGGATGATTCAAGCTTTTACTGGTTGAAATATTGGTTTTGTGCCATGAAATCATTGACTCTGTGTTATGAGACATAAATAAACGTTGCAGCTTGGGTGTAAGGGGGAAATATCTCAACTGTTTTACAGGAATCGATCCAGACTTCCCTGGTTGAGCTTCTTTATACCTCGATTGTCCACATGTTGAACAACTATCCAACAACTCATTTTCACTATAATATAAGATGAAATCATTTGCACATGCATGAATCTTCCGATAACTAAGGCCTAGATTACAAACCAACCTCTTGCTCTCATAATAATTTGTAGGCAAAACATTTCCTTCAGGTAACAATGTTTTAACCAAAGAAAATATTTGATCAAAATAGTTGTTTGACATTGCATTATCTGATTTAATAGCCATAAATTTTGCAACCTCTTCTAGTTTTCTTATCTTGCAACCAGGATATAATGCATCCTCAACAGACCTCAATAACTCATAAAATTCAAATGGTGCCAACTCAGGAGTTAAATCAATTTCATTGTGAGTTTCAGTTTGTTGAATAGATAGACCTGCAACATCATGTACTAAATTTTGGAACTATGATGGACCCAGAATCAAGTTATTAGTATCTTCTCTGGAACTGCATTCACCATGTTGATACCAAAAAACATAATCTGGTTAAAAACCAAACCGAAAGATTTGTCCCCCAACCATGTCAAATGTGTCAAACATTCTCAGAGCACATTTTTTACAAGGACACTTAATTGTGCCTTCTGAAATATATTCTGGTTTTGATGATTCAAATACTAAGAAAGCTTCAACACCCTCAATATATACAGGATTTAAACCAGAACCATTTGGATTTATGTGCTAATTTATCTAAGTGCGATCATCTAATAATGATTTATGTCGACTTCCTTGTTCCATATTTTTCTACAAAATATAAAATCATCACTATTTTTGAATAATTTGAAATTATAAAATACTATCTAAAAAAAGAAGATAAATAATTACTACTACTTCTTAATAATTACCATTAATTAAAGGCGACATAATTTCTAGTGGATTGATGGCTACTGTTTTGTCCGACGCCTCATTTACTTGCATATTTATCACACTGAAATCAAAATGAAGAATCTGGTCTGAGGTACGCATATTCATTCTCTTATGCACGAGAATGAATATGCCTACCTCTGACCAGATTCTTCATTGTGATTTCAGTGTCAGAAAGATGCAAGTAAATGAGCCGTCGGACAAAAGAGCCCCCTTTTCGTAGATGAATCGTCTTCTTCCAATTGTCACCGCCTGAAAACATTATAAAAAATATGATCCTATGAATGCATATCCAATCTCATGTATACGAGATTGAATATGCCTATGTAGCAACACATTTTTCATAATGTTTTGGGTTGGTGAGAGTTGAAAGGAGAAAAGTCATCGAGCAAAAGGAGTGCCATCAATCCACTGGAAATTGTGCCAAGTTCTTGGAATTTATTAAAATTTATTAAAATTTCTTTCTAACTATTCCTAACTAATTATTAGTATTTATTACTATTTATTGCCAATTATTCCTATTTATTACTAATTATTCTTATTTATTAATAATTATTCTTATTTATAACTAATTATTCATATTTATTACTAACTATTACTATTTATTACTAACTATTACTATTTATTACTAAGTATTACTATTTATTAATATTTATTACTATTTATTACTATTTATTACTATTTGATACTATTTATTACTAATTATTACAATTTATTACTAATTATTACAATTTATTACTAATTATTCATAATTTATTCCTAATTATTACTAATTATTCTTATTTATAACTAATTATTCATATTTATTACTAACTATTACTATTTATTACTAACTATTACTATTTATTACTAACTATTACTATTTATTACTAACTATTACTATTTATTACTATTTATTACTATTTATTACTATTTATTACTAATTATTACAATTTATTACTAATTATTAGAATTTATTCCTATTTATTACTAATTATTCATAGTTATTGCTAATTATTTCTAATTATTGCTAATTATTCCTAATTATTCCTAATTATTGCTATTTATTTCTAATTATTACTAATTAGTTCTAATTATTCCTAATTATTCCTAATTATTGCTAATTATTACAATTTATTCCTATTTATTGCTAATTATTTCTAATTATTGCTAATTATTGCTAATTATTCCTAATTATTGCAAATTATTCCTAATTATTCTTAATTATTAGTATTTATTAGTAATTATTACTAATTATTAGTATTTATTAGTATTTATTTCTAATTATAGGTAATTATTACTAATTATTGCTAATTATTCCTAATTATGGCTAATTATGGCTAATTATTTCTAATTATTACTAATTATTGCTAAATATTACTAATTATTAGTATTTATTCTTAATTATTCCTAATTATTTCTAATTATTACTAATTATTCCTATTTATTAATATTTATTGCTATTTATTTCTAATTATTTCTATTTATTACTAATTATTGCTAATTATTTCTAATTAGTCCTAATTATTGCTAATTATTTCTATTTATTTCTAATTATTTCTAATTATTGCTAATTATTGCTAATTATTGCTAATTATTGCTAATTATTGCTAATTATTGCTAATTATTGCTAATTATTGCTAATTATTACTAATTATTGATAATTTTTTCTATTTATTTCTAATTATTGCTAATTATTTCTAATTATTCCTAATTATTGCTATTCATTGCTAATTATTAGTATTTATTGCTAATTATTAGTATTTATTAGTAGTTATTGCTAATTTTTAGTATTTATTACTAATTATTACAATTTATTACTAATTATTAAAATTTATTACTAATTTTTACAATTTATTACTAATTATTATTAATTATTGCTAATTATTGCTAATTATTACTAATTATTGCTAATTATTACTAATTATTGCTAATTATTCCTAATTATTGCTAATTATTCCTAATTATTGCTAATTATTACTAATTATTAGTAAGTATTACTAATTGTAAGTATTTATTCCTAATTATTCGTAATTATTCCTAATTATTACTAATTATTCCTAATTATTACTTATTATTCCTATTTATTAATATTTATTTCTATTGATTGCTAATTATTGCTATTTATTACTAATTATTGCTAATTATTGCTAATTATTACTAATTATTCCTAATTATTGCTAATTATTGCTAATTATTGCTAATTATTAGTAATTATTAGTAATTATTAGTAATTATTAGTATTTATTACTAATTATTACAATTTATTACTAATTATTATAATTTATTACAAAATATTACAATTTATTACTAATTATTATTAATTATTATTAATTATTATTAATTATTCCTAATTATTACCAATTATTCCTCTTTATTACTAATTATTCCTATTTTTTACTATTTATTGCTATTTATTGCTATTTATTGCTATTTATTGCTAATTATTGCTAATTATTGTTAATTATTCCCAATTATTACTAATTATTGCTAATTATTACTAATTATTGCTAATTATTGCTAATTATTGCTAATTATTTCTAATTATTAGTATTTATTGCTAATTATTGCTAATTATTCCTAATTATTAGTATTTATTGCTAATTATTAGTATTTATTAGTAATTATTAGTAATTATTAGTATTTATTACTAATTATTACAATTTATCACTAATTATTACAATTTGTTACTAATTATTACAATTTATTACTAATTATTACAATTTATTACTAATTATTACAATTTATTGCTAATTATTTCTAATTATTGCTATTTATTGATATTTATTACTAATTATTGCTAATTATTACTAATTATTGCTAATTATTCCTAATTATTCCTAATTATTACTAATTATTAATATTTATTCCTAATTATTCCTAATTATTACTAATTAGTCCTATTTATTACTAATTATTGATATTTATTACCAATTATTATTAATTATAACAAATTAATTATATACATTACTAATTATCGTTAATAATTAATAATTACTACTAATTATTAAAAATTAATACTAAAAATTTCAATTTATTAGTACAAATAAATACTAATGAAAAAACAATTTAAATTTAATTTAATTACAACTAATCAACAATAAAAAAAATTAACATAAAAAAATGAAATAAATAATAAATAAATAAAAACATAAATATCTTTAAGACTGATTTTGTATTGATGCAGACGGCGTCACAACTTCTTCGTGAACAAAGAAATTAACTTAGAAAAATTCTCTCTCTAAAATCCGAGTTTAGAGAGAAACATGATCTAAAATTTGAGAGGAATGAGAGGAAAAACAGATGAGGGTATATATAGGTTAGATTATTTGCGACGGGTATCCCGTCGCAAATAGTATCTTTTGCGACGGGACCCATCGCAAATACCTACGCCCGCATTAATTACTGTCGGCGGTTAAAAAGTTATTTGCGACGGAACCCGTCACAAATAGTCCCTGCCGACACACCTTTTGTGACGGGACGACTTCTCGTCGCAAAAAGCTATAAACCGCCGCCGGTTATTTGCGACGGGGCCGTCGCAAATACTTAACTATTTGCGACGGTGGGATCTCACCGTCGCAAATAACCTTCACAGGGTTTGGCGCGCTATCTGCGCCAAACTATTTGCGACGGGAGACGAAATCCCGTCACAAATAGTTGGTTATTTGCGATGGGTCGTTACCCCCGTCACAAATAACCTCTTAGACGGACCTTTTGCGACGAGATTTATTCCCATCTCAAGAATCCCTTTTTCCTGTAGTGATAGCCCAATAACTCTTGCTGAGATTTGTCATTATATAGAAAATCTAATTCCATAATTCCCTTGATCTACTAAAGTATTATTTTTCACTTCAAGAAATTGGATTTACTTGGGATTGCTTTGATACCATGCTGCTTGACATGTGGCAAAAAAAATATCAGGTATTGTCATTATCAAGTACAATAGACTGCCCAAAATTTTCCTATATTCTGTTACATTAACTACATTACCTTTATTATCCTAGGACAATTTCATCTGAGGAGTCATAGGAGTTGTCATCTCCTTGGAATTATCCATTTCAAATCTTCTCAAAACCTCCTTGGCATATTTAGATTGAGAAATGAATGTGTCATTCTTTCCTTGTGTCACCTATAAACTAAGAAAAAACATCCGTTATTCAATCATTGACATTTTAAATTCACTTTTCACGAATTCTGTGAACTATCTGCACTGTGCTTCATCTGATCCACCAAATATTATTTCATCAACATATAATAGAACCATAATCCTTTTATTACTTCCATTGTTGACATACAAATTATAATCAACTCCACCATACTGAAAGCCGAGCTTCTTTAAAATCTGATTGAGCCTTGAATACCATTCTCTTGGTGCTTGATTCAACCCATATGGCACCTTTCTCAGCTAAAAAACTTTGTTCTCATCTTCATGAATGTGAAAAAATTCTAGTTGCACAATATAAACTTCTTCTTCCAGAAACCCATTCAGAAATGCTAACTTGACATTTATCTGGAAAACTTTGAACTTTCTTTACACTGCTAGTGCTAAGAATAATCTAATTGTATATGGCCTTAAAATAGGTGAAATTTTTTCATCAACATCAATACCCTTTATCTGGGAGTACCCTTTGCACGCTATTCATGATTTTTTTGAATCACTCTGGAATATTCATTCATCTGCTTGAAAAAGACCTATTTGGTCCCAATGACATTCTTATTTGTTGTCTACGAAATAATATCCCTAGTCTGATTCTTCACAATTTCATCTAGCTCCTCATTCATATCCTGAACCCATTTTTCATCACCAGCTACTTCCTCAAAACATTTATGCTCTACCTGAGATAAGAAAGATGTCTATTGTAAAGACTTCATTCTCTGTGTTTGAACTAACACTGCCTAATCACCAATGATATTTTGTCTATCAATTTTAGCTAAACTCTTTAGATTCTTTGCAGATACAGATTTTACTTCCTCCTCTTCATTAGTATCTTCTTCTGAATTATCATTTTCCACTTCTTCTCCCCCTATGTTTCTTACCTCATTATCAATTTCATCAAGGAACTATTCACTATGTTGCTGAAGATTACATTCATTTTCTAATATAGTGACATCATTTATTTCAATTACTTTTACCAACCTCTTTTTGAAGCATTTATATTCTTTTCTTTTTTCTGATTAGCCAAAGAATATCCCCTCATCCCTACATGACTAAAATTTACCATGTTTCTATTTATTGAGAACAAAAAACTTACTACCAAAGATCCAAAAGTATTTTAAATCTATATTCTTTCCATACCACATCTCATACACAATCTTTTCTTCCTTTAGACACAACAAAGCCGTGTTAGATATGTATACTGATGCTAAGACTACTTCCTTCCAAAATTTCTTTTGTAGGCACTTTTCAATAATCATTGTTTTGGACATGTTGTTGATAATCCTATTTCTCTTCTCAACCACTCAATTTTGTTAAGGAGTTTTCATAGATGAAACTTGATGACTTATCCCATGTTTATCGGGATAATACTCCACCCAACTGTTTGTAAATTTTGCACCATTATCAGTATGAAAATTCATATTTTTTTTGAAGAATCATTTCTGATTCCCTCTAATATTATTTTATGTAACTAAACACATAAATCTTGTGGGAAATGAAAAATACCCATTCCAACCTACTAAAATCAGCAATGAAAAGAACATAATACCTCTTCCCATCAATGGATATAGGCGAGATAGATCAACATACATCTTCATGCACCAATTCAAGCAATCTAGTTGATTTTTGTTCTTTTTTCCTTGTAAATATTTATGATGATCTCACCTTATTAAAAAGCATCACATGTATGAGTACAGTCACATCATAGCTTAAAGAGGTATCGAGCTACATCACATTTGACCATATCTTCTAGGGATGGTTGGAATAGATGGACAAGATTTTTATGCTATAACCTATTTTCCTTCTCTTTAGATAAAAAACACACATATTCTTCTCTGCTTACAAGGCAGACATTCCCCTTTGTTATTTTTCCTTGTAGAATAATTTCCACATCTCTTCCTTTAACGATACACATATTCTTAGTAAATATTATAGCATGACCCATGTCACATAGTTAAATAAAACTAAGCAATTTTTGAATGAGACCTTCAATGACTAAGAAATCAGCACATCTCATTTATTTTCCCCAAACTTGGCTTTTCCTGACCCAATCATCTTCAATCCTCATAATTTCCAAATTTGAAAATACCTTCCTTGTCATATTTTATGATTGTAACAAGATCCTTATTACCCACCATATAAGATGTGCATCCACTATCAGGGTTCCATACACTAGGACGATCTGATGCTTTGAGGGAAATTTCCACAACTACTGCCTTCTCAGCTCTTTTCTTTTTGATCCATGATTTGAATTCATAATCAGTATAGATTGAAAATCCCAATCTTCCTTGGAGTATGATGAACCAAATTAATCTTTTATATCTGCAAATTTATTTTTTATTTTCAGACCACTTGATGATTCATTGAGTCACTACTTACGACTAATTTGGTTATACATGGAACATTCTTCTACATGGTTTATTTATAATATCTGGTCATGTTTATGAATCCTGCACACTAAAAACAATGAACCTTGAAAGATATTTTAGAGAATTAAGTTCTATTTGGATACTTTTTTTTGTTCTTGTTCCCTTTAGTATCTATTGTCTATGAAACACACATTTTTTGAGTGCCCCAACTTTCACAACAATTACACCTAATGTGTTGTGTATTCCCATGTGTCACTTATACACCACAGGTTGTCCCTTGGGTTATATAAATCTTCTGATTCTACTTCGTACCCAAATAAATCTTCAATATTAGAGTGGGTTCTTGTGGTCTGACATCAATCATCATAGTTTTTTGTTTTTGGTCAAGCCCCATATCAGCCTTATCCTTTTAACTTAACTACTGAATCTTTTCTAAGGAACCTATATGACCCACTTCTATATTTTTTACCACCTAAATTAACTAATTTCCCAATAACATACTGGGAATCATGAGTTTTTCTTGATCCTTAACTTTTCATCATAGACTTACAACTTTCTCTTTAAGTTCTTCAATGCATTTGATTTTTTCTTTCATCGTGTTATTCAAACCATCAACCAAACTTTTCCATTCTTCAACATTGATTTTATGACCACTAACCATTTCTAAGTCCTATGGAAATTAATAATTGAGATTCTCAATTTCTTCCATTATATTAGATTTCTCTTCTTCCTGCTACTTCATATAGAGTTTGGAATCACAAACGACTTTGTTTGATTTCTTTATTTTTGATCTCCAAACATCTATCTCTTCAAGAGTGTATTCTAATTAAACCTTAATATCAACTCTTCCTTACACCTATTCTTCATCAATGTCACTTTCTTCCATTTTATGGGAGTTACCTACAACTGCCACCATAGCATTCTCCCCACAATCTTTATAGTTCTCCACCTCTTCAACCATAGATTCATCTGAACTATCATTTTCTTATGAAAGAAGATTATTCATTTTGAAGAAATTTCTCTTAAAATTTATCTTTCCTTTCACATAGTCTAAACAATTCTTCATGGTAATTTCAACTTCATCCTCATCATAATCTTAAAACTTCTTGGGAAAATTTACTACAAGATGTCTAACCTTTCCACATCGAAAGCATGTAAGTGGGAGTTTCCCTTTGAAATTTCCTTTTCCTCTCTGAAGATTTGAGGAAAGGAATGACTTTACCTCATCTTTCTCTTATTCTTTCTTTCTATCTTAAATGGTGAGATTCTTCATGGCCTTGAATTACACTTATTTGTAATTACCTTTTTCAAAATATTTAATATCTTCATTTCTCATCTCGTATACAATAAGAGTACTGTGCAAGCTATACAATGTTAGCTTCTTTGGATCTTTATCTTCCAAAACTGACACTTTTAGATTGAATAATGGTGGAATTATTATCAATATGTGCTCAATAATCTTTACATCTTCAATAATTTATCAAATACCACTCATTTCTTCTACAACAACATTTATCCAGTCAAATGATTCATTAACAAACTCATTGGGGTTCATTCTTAGATCCTCATCTTTATTCTACAAAACTTGAAATTTTGATTCTCTAATTTTTAAATCAACTTCATAGATATTTAAAATATTTTCCCATATATAATGATTTGACTTAAATGACATCAACTTTGTATAGATTTCATTGGATAAGGCTCCCCCTAAAGTATTGATTCTCCTAACATCATCATCCAATTCCCTTCTGTCATCTTTTGATAAATCACCACTATCCACATTGGCTGAAATACCATATGTTTCTACTATAAAGAAATTAATACCTAAGGATTGTAAATATTTATCCATAAAAATCTTCAATAATTGAAAATTGTTCCCATCGAAGATCAGAATCCCTTTATGATTAACAACCTCCATGAGAGAAACACTGAAATTAACCTTGATACCTGATACTAATTGTTAGCCCAACTAGGTTAAATAACCTAGGGGGGGGGGGTGAATCCGGGTATGATATATTTAAAAAATTCATCTTTATATCTTATTTCATTTTTATACAAAACAATTTCATCACCCTTTCCTATACTAATATATGAACAAAAATGAAATCATACATGAGACACCACAATTTTACTTGGCTCACCTACATTGGGATACATATAAGGAGAATACAAAGGCAATGTGACTATTTACCAAATACACTAAAGCACACTATTTTTACAAAGTTTGGAGTAGACTCAATACCCCTCCTGTTTTACAACCAATCAAAATATGAAAGCTCACTGCTCTCTCAACTGAAGTGTGCTCACTTCTCCTTCACAAGAATCCTCTTTGATTACTTGAATCAATATGTTTTACACCTCATTTAGTGTAACATTAATTTCAATTTCCATCCACAAAATTAATACTAATTTAACACATATTTAGTGAGAAATCCCTTTTGGTTCACACTTTTTCTTTCCCATAACCTTTGGATGTCTTTCCTGCAACTTTACTTCCCTGCCCGCAACATTTAAGTTTTGTCGCAGAAGTCTAACTTAGGAACAAATTTTATGCTTTGTGTACAACTCACTTGTTCATTTAGAATCAAGTACCCTTTTTTCTCAACAAATATTTTATTACTTACTTCATGCAAATCTCCTTGTTCACATTTATTATGCTTTGCACACACCTCTTATGTGATTCATAGCCCTGATATTCTCTAAGGGTTGAGCTACTAAAATGAGGGGGGTATCCACCAATTTATAGACCCGAACAACCCTGCATGTAAAATAATTATACACCCTCATTTTTGAATGAAACTTTTAAATATGTGCATAAGTTTATAATTTACGTCGCATTTGGCGTGTAACTCTCTTTCACACTTTTTACTATGCATATAGAACTTCTTGTTGTGAAAACCATCTTTTACACAAAAACTAATATTTTTCACAATTATTTCATTTTCAATATTTTTATAAGATGATCCTAAAACTTATCTTGCACTCAACATTCAGATTCACCTTCAAAATTGTGTGAAAATATATTTTCCAAAAACACCTTTCTCTATTCTCCAAATTTTGGACCAAAAAAATTAGCAAACACTGGGAAACATTGCCACCTTATATACACATATATCTATATCACCTCCAAAGCATCCATTCCTTTGTCATGGATCTTTTTCAACATACCTTTTCAATAATCTCTATGGAACTCCATAATTGTCTATGGAAACCTGCTTTTTCAACAAACACAATCAACCTAAAAACACTAAAATGTTACCTTGAGAGATTTTTTTCCCAACAATCATTCTAGGAACATAGGATTCACATGAAATATGCCTATCTGTGGTGTTTAACTAATTACGAAGGTTCAATTTTTTAAAGTGTCAGAAAATGATCATATAGTATTTTATCATATAATACTTAGTGTAATTATACTCAAATGAACCGCATGTGTATATTTTTTTTGATGACATCCCTTCATTGAGGGATGTATGAAAACACTTGTGGGTTGGTAATGGGATCTGAGTGCCTTGTTGGTGGATCAATGAGGGTAAGGATTTTTGAGATATCTTTAGATCGAGTTTGAGTTTCCTTGAGATTGTGGTTCCCCTGATGTACTGAGTTTTTTATCTTAAGAGGGATCTATTATTTCCACATGTTGTATTCTAGGTCTTATGGTGGGGACCATGTACCTACTATCACTGATTGATTGGGTAGGTGTGGCTATTATTCCTTGGTGGGTTCATTGAGGTCTTCTATCATTAGGGTGTGATTTGGTATGAGGATTATTGGTGTTTGAGAAGTGGAGTACTGGGAGTACTCCCTGTCTCATAGATGTATTGAGTGGGAAGGTTTGGTTTGTTTCCTAGCCCTTCTCATTTTGATTGTTCTTTTGGTATTATAGTGGAAGCACGGTTGGATTCTTATGGATTTAGATAAACAACCATCAAAAGGGTGGTATTTTTATTGATCTTGGAATGAGAGAGATTCCTCGATGTAGAGGAGGAGTGTCAAGGGTGCTCTAATTTGTTAGAAATGACCTATATGAGGGGAATGGTCAGAGGTTTTAGGTGCATTATCCTAGTTCCATCAGGACATAGACCACATGAGCATGAGTCCTGTTGTGATTTTGAGAGAGATTTAAGGAAATAGGCTTTTGGGGAGTCCACCATAGGATGTCATAGGTCATAAAACTCAGTTTAATTGTTTTTTAAGTGTAGAGGTTTCTGTTCTGGGTGGGAAGGGAACATGCAATTTTTTTTCATACTGGCGATTAGGTGTGAGTAGTTTGTCCATGTCTATACATTGCATTTAGTGATGGAAATAATATGGGATACATGGTTTTCTATTTTTTCTAATGGGGTTATTATAAGAATAAACATGTGGTGAGGAGCATTAGATCAATTGTAGTATAAGATCTATCATGTTGGGAGAGAGATGTGGATGATGTATGACCGGTCATTAGATTATCAATATAGTGTTGGATTCCCTATTTCTTTTGGGGGAGAATGAATTTTGGTTATCCATTGAGGCTTTTCGAGGGTGATAAGTGTTTTTGGTGGGAAGTTTTTGATGAACTGTATCATCTCATTCATTCATTCAATATTGCATTTTTTATTATTTGAAAAAATCCCATAAAAAAACAAGACCATGGGAAAGGCCAAATAGTACAAGCCTAAGGAGTACAAAAATAATGAATACCGAGTTTATATCCTCTAATAATATCTATCCCCTCCGATTTTAGTTGAATAATGATGAAAAAACAAGTAACATTTCTCCCTTGGCATTCCCCCACCATAGAAGCAAGATGGCCCACCACTTTATTTCCCTCACGCCATATATGAACAAACTGAGTGACATTGTTGATGTTGGCCTTACACTTTCTAATTATATAGGCAATAGACCAAGGAGTGGGTATATTATGATGCATAGAGTCATGAATAATCATGGAATCAGTTTCAAATTTCTCAAGATTAAAACTTTTCCGGGCACACAATTTAAGACCTGTGAACATTGCTTTTGCCTCTACCTGAATGAAGTTCCCCTTACCATAATAGGTGGTGAAAGAAATAAGACCACTCCTTTTATAATCTCAGACCAGCCCTCCACCACACATAATCTATAATATACAAGAACTATCAAAATTAAATTTGTAAACTGTGATTGGAGGAGACCAACAAACCCAGTTTCCTCTTAAATTAGAACTATGATAATGTATTAGAGGCATATTCACCTGTATACTTATCAGAGATGGTGAATGAAGCCAGTCATTGGAACCACTAACCAAATTAATTAGGGGGTACTTGGTTCTTGTGATAATATATCTTCCTGTATAAACAATTCCTTCACATCTGAATTTATTTCTATCTTTCCAGATACACCATCAACCCGCATTAAGAATCAATGCCCTAACCATTTTTTCTAGGCTTTCACCCTTCAGACTAGAGAACCAACTTTCCAGGAATAATGGACCCATGAGGTCTATGGGAAAAATCCTAGTTTACTCTCCAAAACATTCCCAGACATTCATATCCCATTCGTCTTCAAAAAATAGATTATTGTAATCCTCCTCCTTGTGAATTGTGCATCAATGACATTTAGAGACCAGATTAATACCCATCCTTATCACATTATCATTTGTAGGTATGACCTGGTTTCTCAAGAGTGTTCAAAGAAAAACTGGGAATTTATCATATGTAATGATCTATAATAATTCTTATGACCACTCTGTTGGTTTAAGAATAGGGTTTTTACCCCAGGAAATGAGTTTGGTGGAAATCTGAGCCGTTTAAATTTTCACAAAATACTTAATATTTAATTAATTAAATATAAATTTATTCATTCATGTTCATTAAGTCATATATTTTAAATGGATCATCAGATTGATATTTTGACTTTTCAATTGAGTATGAAATATGGGTTTTTTCCTAGGTGAGGCATAACCTTACATTGGATGCTGGGGTCGAGCCCCTTTTATTTTATTTTATTTTCCTTTTTCTTTTTTATATTATTTTAATTTTATTTCTTGTCTTGTAATGGATGCCTATGGTTAATATCCCTTTTTGGGTCTTTGATCTAGAGAGTTATGGGAGAGAATAGAGGGATATAAATAGGAGGAAGCACCACCACAGAGCTCGGGTTGCCCTGGATTATTGTACGACAACTGTAGACTGCAAATCAAATTGAAGCTTTAGTAGTTTCCACCTGGAGGTAGAACCATTTCATGTTTTAAGAAATAAATCCCCATATATTATTTATCTTTATGTTTAATCCCATTTTGGGTTTTTGGGGACTCCTTGGGGGTCGATCTGTGGCTTTTTGGGAGAAATCGGGTGTTCTGAGGTGATTTGGGGTCTTTTCATTTGGGGAAACCCATGTACACAATGTGTAGTTAAAATATCACATGTTGTGTGTTCCTCATGTTTGGAGAATATGAGTTTTTAGAATTACATGCCATTTACTTTAAGTACACACCATATAGTAGTGCTTGGATATGTACCTGACCATGTGGCAGATCACCTAGGCATAAAAAGTTTTGGGAAGTACACATTGTGTACTCTACCTACATGTCATGTACTGGGACATGTCCATGTGGTGATGTACCAAAGAAAACACCCCATTTAGGGGTACATGGATGTGTATTATTATACAATAAGACTTCGAATACCCACAATTCTCATACATAGATGTCACATATTGTTATATGAATATTCATTACATAACATAATAATCTATGACAGAGTCATTTAGTGTTAATGCCGTTGGAAACTTAGACACAAAAAAACTTGTCCATAAGTGAGCTACATCATCTCCCACTAATTTCTTCATAAATATCACCATTCTTTGAAATATCATACATAATACCTTTATTAATAATTTGGGAAAAGGAAACATAAAAAAGGGTGAGCTCAAATGATCAATAAGGGTAAACAAGGAAGATGTTAACATAACATGAGCATAAGGGTATGAGAACATGAGAACAACATTTTAAATACATAACTTGTATATCATAGATCATAAAATTGAGTCATGGAATAAATCTTGTAAGTTCATAAATCATAAATCATAAAGGATTCAAAGAACATGAGCCATGAGATCATTAAATCGGCATAAGACATAGATTTGTGGCATATATATAAGCATAGAAAAATTTATATCAAGTACACCCAACAAGGCATTTATAACATGTTAGGTCTGGGATAACCACCAATGTACCTACTTTGGTCTTAGTATAACCTCCTGTATACCCTCTTTTTCAGGCTTGGGATAACCTCCCGTTCACCCTCTGAGCTCATAGAACATTAATCATTACCCAATGCATTAGAGGGAAATATAGGCCCCACCCATCACATAATCAATATATTTGTGTTTTATAAGATCATAAAACATTCATTATATCATAACCCATATAAAGGAAATTTATTTCATAAAAATTTCATCATAGCATAACCCATAGAAAGTAAATGGGGTTCATAAACATTTCATCATATCATAACTCATAGAAAGGAAATGGGTTTCATAAAGATTTCATCATAGTATTTCGTTTGTGGAAAAATGGGTTTCATAAATATCTTTTTATTATATACATTAACCATTAATAAAAATAATAAGGATAGTATCGTTGGATTATATCCCTAGTAAATCTTTAGTAACATAAAAGGATTTCATCTTAGATGAAAAATTATTTTGAAAGATTAATAAGAAAATTTATTGATGAAAATATCATTTTTTACTTTGAAAATCACAATTTTAAAACTAAAAGTTCACCAAAAATTGTGAAAATACATTTATTTTAAAATAATATTTAAAATTTATAAAGTAATATTTCAAACATTGAGTGATCACAAAGGTGGAAAATATTTTTCATGTTGTACATGTTAAAACAAAGATTCCTTTCACATTTTTGTAAGAAAAGTAAAAAGTACCTTGTTTGGAAAATGAAAGGAAGATTCCTTTTAATTTTTTTTGTAAAAATTAAATAATGGGTAAAAATGAATTTAAAAAATCATAATAATTCTTTCTTGAAAACATTTTTTAGAAAACATGGATTTGGAAGAATTTTTTTTAACCGAAGAGAGAAATAAAGTCAATTTTATTTTAAAAAATATTTTTTGGGCTTTTTATTTCTTAAAGAGAGAAAAATGGAAGGAAAACATTTATTCTATATAAATAACTATATAAGAAGAAAAATATTGATTTTATTGAGAGGTATATCATAATATTTCATCATCTGAATCATAATTATAAATAATCCCAATAAACAATGAGATTATAACGTATAACCCTTACCACTTTGGTAACTTTTGAATAATAATCCCCATGAAATAAAGAAACTTATATGGATATTTAAATACCCATAAAAGTCATAATAAGTATCATAAAATAAATTAATGGAAAATATATACACCACACAAAAGAAATAAGTGGTGAATATGGAATGTGTCTCAAAGAAATAAAAGTGAGATGAAAATACCTTATCACTTTGTAAACTTTTGTATTAAAAGTCCCATTAAAGAATAACATTAAATGAAAATTTAAATATCATGAAAATAAGGAGATTCATGATATAACCTTTCAAAGGGTTAGAATAAAAAAAGAAACAAGTGGAAAATTTTGAATATGTATCCAAGAAATAAAAGTGAGACAAGAAATACCTTACCTCAAGTCTCAACTTTCTTCATACACATTCAAATATCATTCACTTAGAATAACCTCATTTTGATCTATTATTAAGAACCCCAGGGTTAGTATTTTTGGATGATAAACAACTCTATAACATGTATAAGGATTTTGGGGTGGTATTTTGGTAGGGTTTGATCAAGACAAATGGTTTAAGAGGTCTGAAGAGTGAGGGGAGGAGGTGGCCTTTTATAATGGAGGAGGGGTGACATTTTTGTAAATAAAAAAATTATTCAATAATGGGAAGTCACTCTCAAGACATGTGAATAAAAAATTGATAAATAATTGATTGGATATATTTGGGCAATACACACATCCACTACATGAAAAGACACTTTTAATAAATATTTTATTCCCTTAGCCTCTATGTTTTCTCACTTTTACCACTTTAGTTTTCACCATGGTAACTACCTCTTTTTATTTACCTAGGAAAATTATCTTTTAAATATAAAAAATAAAATGAGCCTTATTATATAATTTTTACCTAATTATTATTAAATATTAAATCCAATTTAATAAATAAAGGGCCTATATGTGTTGAAAACTAATTTTAACACATGCACAAGTAACACACACAACCCCTTTTTAACCTTAACTGAAGTAATTAATTTGTACTGATTTTACTATTCTTTATGAAAAAAATTAATTTGAACTTATTGTATAATATAAATTATTTTTATTATATATATTTAATACATTTTATCAAATTTAATTCATAGAATTAGAATAATATAATTTAAAATAAAACCCATAGACGTGATAAAAAAACAACTTCCCAAGGAAAAAGATCTCAAAAGTATAAAAGTTAATATATAAAAATTCAATATAAAAATGATTAAAATGAACTAAATTTAATTAAGAATAATATAATTTAACTAATTTTACTTTTAAAACATTTTAAAACAATATTTAACTTTTTAAATGCTTCAAATGAAAAGGTAGTTTTTAAATAAAATCAGTTTTTACAATTTGTCAAAAAATTAAGCTTTTCAGAAAATTTTAAGAAATTAACTCAAATATAATTTTGAAATATATATTGAAAAATATGATTTTTTATTTTTTCAAATAAAATTTCAAAATTTTTAAGAATTAATCTTAAAAAATTTCACAAAATGCGATGAAACCACCTTTTAGAAGAAATACAATTTTAACCGTAAAAATGGATTTATTCTTATCTCATTTCTAAAAAATATATTAGATGAAAAATAAAACATTTTATTAAATATATAATATTTAAATCTAATTAAAACCAGTCTCCAGTAGTGGTAAATTTAATTTATTAAAATAAAAACACTTTGGATGCATAAAAATAATTTTTCAGAAAAACATTTATTTTACTTTCAAAATATTTCAATTTTTATTTCTAATTGATTGAAAGATAATGAATTTATTTTATACATGTGCACAATATATAATTTTTATAATTTAGTTAGTCCTATTCATTCACACTAATCCAATGGCTAGGTGATAACCTTCATATTAAATAATAACATTTTATTAGTATTTCACAGTTTGTTTGAACTCAGCGTTGCATGTAATTTAAGTTATTTTAAAAAATAAATTTATTTAGAAAAAAAATATTTCATAGAATATATGGGTGTTAAATTATACCCACCTTAAATAAATTACATCCTCACAATTTTAACGTGATTTTGATAATCAAAGGCTTGCTATATGAAAATACCTTTGTGGAAATCCCACATCATACAAAGGGTAAATAAAACATCCTCCTAAAAAGAGGGAAGGAATATATATAAAGGTCATTTAGAATAACACAAAAATAGGTTTCCAAATAGGAGAAAATTAATGAGAATTGAAAATTTGGGCATGGAATAAAAGTAATTTTTGTAGACCATTGATCATAAGAAAGCTAATGATCGTGAGAAAGTTAATAACCACCAAACTAAAAACCAAAAAGGTGATAAAAATACCACAAATTCCTTGGGAATAGAGGTAATAAGTCAACATTTTTGTTTCAAGATACTTTTCCTAAAGTTTATGAATTTTCATAAAAAAATATCCTTACTATATTTCTTTCTATTTCATAAGACAAATCTCATCCTTTGGTTTTTCTTTGATCAATTTCAAATTCATCTCTTACTACAATAAATGAATATGTTTTTTTATGCCGAGAGCACTAAAATTAAATTCTAACATATCATAAGATCCACAAAGCAATGAAAATTAATTCCTTTGATATATTTTCATCATCAAAATCAAAATGGTTAGCACATGTTACCCAATATGGAAAAAACTCAATATGATGAAATAATACAATAATCTCTAAAACCTCATCCAAAGTTTAACTTAAACCATTCCATACATGGTTAACTTAAGACCATTCAAAAATTAAAAAAATTATAAAGAAGTTAGCTAAAAATATAAAACTTAACATTAATCCCCAAAATATCATAAAGTATCTCTTAATTATCACATACCAAATATGTGAATACCTTGGTTATATATTATCTCGAAACATGGTAATAACCAGAATTTCCATAAAACATCAATGAAAATATACATACTTATTAATTAGTTAAATAAAACCATATATTATTGAATATATTCCATAAATCCCAAAAATATGGTAAACTCCATAAATGATAACATAACCCGCCTTTTTATCAAATCATCGACCAGTTGCAAAGTCATCAATATTATTCATTTTACGTTTTCCATATAAATCATCTCTTTATCCCAACTAAACACCATTATCTCAATATATTAAGGGTTGTCTTTCCCTTAATACTGTGTTTTTCATAAAATATCACCTTTCCATTAAATCAATTTTTAGGGACATCAGTACCATTCAACATATTATTGAAAATACTTAATTTAAAATTTCTATAGAATAATCCTTATATATATATATATATTTCATGATTTATATAACATAATTCTTGAGTTCTATAACATAAACACTTTAGTAATTCCACTTTCTTTTTTAAAACATTAACTAGGCTTAATAATTTTATTACTTAACTCCTCATTCCTTTCATATTTCATTTTTTACTCTCTTAATTATAAAAAAACACTTACTCATAAAAACTTTCCAATCCTCTTATTGAGATTTCCCTTAGCACATTGATTTTCATAATGCCCATACTTTCTAAATTTAAAATATTGAACCGTTGATGATGCCTTAGAGAAACCATTATTCTCATCCATTATGTTGACCAAATTTTTTATTTTTCCTTGGAAATTGATTACTCTGCGCCCTTATTCTACACACATAAAACGTATTCTCATTCCATTGATAGGTTTACTAGAGTGATTATTCCCACATTCCTGACATATGGGAAACTAAATATTCTTTCCTTCATGGTCTCCACCACCTAATCTCTCAACAAATTCTATCCTTCTCTTCTTTGGTAAGTTTTATATTTGGTTAAGGTTCAGGTTTTTAATCATATACCATGATAATTGATTAGGAATAATCACAATATTCATCACTATAGTCATCATCCCATTTGGTTTCTCATTAACACATTTTTTTATCACACTCAACATTCACCCAATTCCTTTTGGTTCCCACCATTTACTAAAACCAAAAATCACAGTGCGAGCAACAATATTCATAGTAGAAAACTACATTATCATGAAACATTATTAATAGTATTTCTAAATCATAACACATTTTTTTATCTATGGAACCTTAGGTTTAACTTAGGCCATTCATGGTCATCATCTATTTCCCTTCAAAAAAAAAAAATAGAAGATTAGCATCAATGTTTTATAGGGGTTATACACAACACCCTCTAAATCCATTTTAGAGGGGGTTATGCACAATCCCCTATAAACGTTTTATCATTTTTTCTTTGTAATATTTGGTTGGATTTTAGAGGCAAATGTGTCAAAACCACTGCTAATTTAATAATTAGTGGCCCAATATGTTGGGTTAGATTTTAGAGGCGTTATATATATATATATAAATATAAAATATTCATTTGGATATATATTAGAGGCTATATTTATAACATGGGAATTGTTTTTTAAAGGAAATAGTGGGGGTTTAACAACCCCCTCTAATATCTTAAATTAGAGGGGGGGGGGGGGGTCATGAACTATCGTTAATCCCTTAAATTAGAGGGGGGATCATGTACCATCGCTAATCCCTTTGATTAGAGAGGTTTTTAACCCCTATAAATATTTATTTATTTTTAAAAATAAATCTCATATAAATTCAAATTTTACAAAATCTATGTGTGGGTGCACATGTGTGTGTACACACACACACACACACATATATTACATAAAGACATTATATAAATGTATTTAAATGAATTATAAATACACACACAGACACATATAAAGGCATTATATAAATACTTTAAATAAATACTTAAATATATAAACAATAATGTATAAATATATAAATATTGGTATACATAATATAAATGTAATTATAAATATATTTATTCAAATATATAAAATTTATATATGGTTTTATAAATACTATACATTTATATTATGATTTATATTATATATATATTATATTAAATAAATTTTTATTTTATATTTATGTATAAATGAATTTATATTATATTATGTATACAAATAAATATAATATAGAAAAAATTAAATATAAATATAAATAATTAAATAAATAAATAATATTTATATTATATATATATATATTATATTATAAATATTTTATTATATATAAATTTATATATATTATATAATTATTTTATATATGTTTCATTATTCCATATTAATTATAAATTAATTTAGTAAATATATATATCATTTAATTATATTATATATTTCCAATTATATGACTGTATTTAATTTTATTTATATGTATACTTAAATTTAATTGTATAATTTTATGTACATTTATATATATATTTATTTTTATAATTTGTATTTCATATGATATTAATTATATATAACATAAAATCATAAACATATTATATAAATATATACATAAATATAATCTACTTAAAAAAATAAATCATATAAAAACCCAAGCTTGTATTTTTTATAATTTATATTATTATAATAATAAATATATTTTTAAATAACATTTTTATGATTTTATATTTTATATTATATATAATTAATATTATATTTATATAAATAAATATATATTAATGTACACAATATTATACAACTATATTTATTGAAATACATATATATTAATGTACATAATATTATACAATTATATTTCTTGAAACACATATATATTAATGTGCATAATAATAAATATATGTTTTGAAATACATTATATAAATATTTTTATAAATTGTATTTCATATATAATATTTTTATAAATTATATTTCATGTAATATTAATTATATATAATATAAATATTTTTTTAAATTGTATTTCATATATATGTATTTCATATAATATTAATTATATATAATATAATACAATTTATACAAATAAATATATATTAATTTACATAATAATAAATATATGTATTGAAATACATTATATAAATATATTTTTAAAGACATTATATAAATATATCAAATAAATACTGATATAATTATATATATTATATAAATAAACATGTACATAATATAAAAATATGTATTTAAGTATATAAATAATTTACATAAATATATTTATAAATATATAAATATATGTGTATATACATAACATAAATAGAATTATAAAATTTACACTCAAATGTATGTAAATACACATATACAATATATAGTTTATATAAATGTATGAATTTAATATAATATAAATGTATTATAATTTAAATACATAAATATATAATATAAAAATGTATATATTAATTTATATAATTATATATGTATTTAAATATTTATTGAAATAATATTTATTTGAATTAGTCTCATAATATATATAAATACAATAATGTGTAAAAATATTAATAAAATGAAAATGTGATAGTGATATAGGCGCTGAGACTAAATGCGGGAGGTCTAGTCTTCGAAACCCACTGAGTTCATATTTTATAAGGCTTGCGGGATTTCTATGTGTGACTTGGGTGCACGGGTGAAGGGAAATTAGAGGGGAGGGATGGAGACTGCGAGTGATGGTACTGGAACTAGAGGGTCCATGTGGGTGTGGGAACTAGAATAACATTGATTGTGAACAAGAGGGGCTGTGGTGACACATAAGGACACGAGGACTGATTGTTGTGAACTAGAGAACATGCCGTTGTAGAGGAGGATTTAAAAAACCAGATAAATTATTTAGAGACGGTTCTCGATCTACCTCTAATATGGTTTAATTAGAGGAGGTTAAAACCCACTCTAATTGTGTATTAAATAGAGTCGGTTCCCGAAACCGAATCTATTGTGGATCATGAAACTCAACTAGTGGTAGTTCCAAACCACCACTAATTTGATCAATAATTTAGAGGGGGTTAAAACCCCATCTAAACAATTATTTTATGGTGAAAGTAGAAGGGTTTTTAACTTCCTCTAATATAGCCACCTTTAAATTATTCATTACTTTAACAATGGCTCCTCAAAACTGCCTCTAACAATAGTAGGAGAACACATTAGCAGTGGTTCCTCATAACCGATGCTAATGTGTTTAGAAGGTGTTATAACCCCTTCTAAAAAATATAACCCCCTTAATCGGTTCATTTTTTTATAGTGAATCTTTCAAGATTGTTAGTAAAGAGTTTTTAACTTTCCAAAAAATATATGCCAGAAGTGTCAAACCAGGTGTGTAGTAAGGTATGTTGTTGTCAACCAGTTGATGATCGAGTCAAAGTCCAATGTCCCCTTTTCAAAGTTATTACCCCTAGGTACAACTATTCCAGTGCCACATCCATTTGTAATATCCAGACTGAGATTTAATTACTTTGAAACCAGTTACTCTATCCTTCACCAAAATTTTAGGATGTTTTCTTATGCTTTTACTTATCCTTAGACCTATCGACATATCTCTATATATATCCTTAGGGATCTCACTAAATTTTTCTCATCCTAATTTACAAAGGTTAACTAAACCGTTTCTATGATACCAATTGTAAAAACCTACACTTCTCATATATTGATATCACATCTTATTAGATGAATATTCATTATGTAACATAACAATCCATGCTAGAATCATTTAGGTATATTTAATTAGGAAACTTGGACATGTAAAAAAATTATCCATAAGCGAGCTATGTCATCTACCACTAAGTTATTCATAACTAAAACCCTTCTTAAATAAATCATACATAATACCTTTCTTCATAACCTGGGGAAAGAAAACATAAGAAAGGTTGAGATTAGATGCACAATAAGGTAAGAAAATGGAGATATCAATATAATACAAGCATATGGGTTTCAGAACATACAAATAACATTTGAAAACCATACCCTTCATATCATAAATCATAAAATTGAGTCATGAAATAAATATTTCTAGTTCAAAATACTTGAATCATAAAGGAATCAAAGAACATGATACATGAGACCATAACATTGGCATAAAAAATGATTTGTTGAATATATATAATCATAGAAAAATTTATGTCAATGTTACCCACCAAGACATTCATAACATGTTAGGCTTGGGCTAACCACTCATGTACCTGCTTCAGGATTGGGATAATTGCCCGTGTAACCTCTTTTTCAATATTGAGATAACCTCCCATGTACCCTATTATTTGGGCTTGGAATGACATCCTGTGTACCCTATTTTTTAGGATTGGGATAACATCCCATGCACCCTCTGAGAGTATAGAACATTAATAATTTCCCAATGAATTGGAGGGAGATATAGGTATCATCCAACATATAATCCATACATTTTTTATTCCATATGATCGTAAAAAATTTATCATATCATAACCCATAGAAAGGAAATGGGTTTCATAAACATTTCATCATAATATAACTCATATAAAGAAAAAAGGTTTCATAAACATTTCATCATAGCATAACCTATAGAAAGGAAATGGGTTTCATAAACATTTCATTATAATATAACCCATGATAAAGAAACAAGTTTCATAAACATCTTGTCATTTTAAACATAATCAATCTAGAGAAATATTATGGATGGTATCATTGGATTATATCCCTAGTAAATATCACGTAACATCATAGAATCTCATATTATATAGATTTTTTTTTTGAAATATCACATGGAATATTTCTTGAAGAAAATAACCTTTCCACTTTGAAAATAACATTTTTAAAACTAAAATTTCCCAAAAACATTTTGAAAATAATTTTATTTGAAAATTATATTTGAAACTTATAAAGTAATATTTAAGACATTGAGTAGCCATAATAGTGAAAAATACTATTCATGCTGTATATGTTAAAACAAAGATTCATTTCATAATTTTATAAAAAAAATGAAAAAGTATCATGTTTGGAAAATGACAGGAAGATTCCTTTTTATTTTTTTGTGAAAATAAAATCATGGATAAAATTGAATTTAAACAATCATATTAAAACATTATTGAAAATATTTTTAGAAAACATGTATATGTAAGAAAAAGGATTTTTGACCAAAGAGAGAAATAAAGTCAATTTTATTTAAAAAAACATTCTTTTGGTATTTTTATCTCTTAAAGAGATAAAAATAAAAGGAAAAAAATGTATTCTCCCTAAATAAATATAGGAGAATAAAATTAATGATTTTATTTATACGTATATCATAATATTTCACCATCAAAATCATAATTATAAACAATATCGATAAACATTGAGACTGTAACATAAAACCCTCACCACTTTGGTTACTTTTGAATCCTAATCCCTATAAAAGACAGAACCTTATATGGATATGTAAATCCTCATAAAATTCACAATAATAATTATAAATTACATTCATGGGTAGTATATATACCATAAAAAAGAAACAATTGGTTAATATGGCATGTGTCCCACCTAAATAAAAGTGAGATAAAAATCCCTTACCACTTTGGAAACTTTTGTATCATAATCCCCATTACATAATAACATCAAATAAAACTTGAAATATCATTAAAAGATGGAGATTCATGATATAAAATTTAAAATTGGAATTATACAAACCAAAAATAAAATAAAATATTGGTGAACATGGTATATATCTCCCAAAAATAAAATAGAGACAAGAAATACCTTACCTCAAGTCTCAAATTTCTTCATACATGTTCAAAATTCCTTCACTTTGAAAAACCTTATTTGTATATCTTATTAAGGATCCTAGGGTTGGTATTTTGGGATTACAAGACACTATATAACATAGATAAGGATGTTGGGGAGGGATTTTGGTAGGGGTTGGTTTATCCAAATGTCTTAGGAGGTTTGAAAAATCCAGGGGAAGAGGTGACCTTTTATAATGGTGGAGGAGTATCATTTTTGTAAATACCCAAAAGTATTCAATAATGAGAAGTCACTATCAAGAAATGTTACTCAAAAATTGATAAATAATGGAGTGGAGATATTATATGGTAAATAAACACATCCACCACATGAAAAGATACACATTTTAAACATGTTATTCCCTTAACTCTAAGTTTTCTCACTTTTACCATTTTAGCTTTCACTATGACACCTAGTCTCATTTTATTTGATTAGGTAATTTATTATTTAAGAGTAAAAATAAAATGAGAATTATTGGACAATTTTTAACCATTTATTATTAAATATGAAATAAAATTTTTTAAATAAAGGGCCTATTTGTGTTGAAAATTAATTTTAACACATGCACACGTAATGTTTAGAACCCCATTTTAACCTTAACCATAGTATTTTTTTTATTTTTCTTAGTATTATTTATGAAAAAATTAATTTGACCTTATTATATAATATAAAATATATTTATTAAAAATATCTAATCCACTATATAAAATTAAATTCACATAATTAGTATAATTTAATTTAAAATAAAAACCACAGACGCGACGAAAGAATAGTTTTCCAAAGAAATAGATCTCAAAAGTATGAAAATTTTTATATCAAAATTCAATATGAAATTGATTCAAATGGCCTAAATTTAATTAATAATATTTTAATTGAACAAACTTTACTTGTAAACCATTTTAAAACAATATATAACTTTATAAATGCATAAAATCAATAGGATTTTTAAATAAAATCAGTATTTTTCACTATTCATCAAAAAATTAAACTTTTCAAAAAATTATCATAAATTAACCCAAGGATAAACTTGACATGAAAATTTAAAAACTGAATTTTATTTTTTAAAATAAATTTTCTAAAATTGGCAAAATTAATTTTAGAAAGTGCACAAAAGGCTGTGAAATCAGTGTTTAGAAAAAATATAGTTTTTAATCATAAAACTAGATTTATTATTATATAATTACTAGAAAAATATTATATGAATGATAAGATATTTTATTGAATATATAATATATAAATTTTATTAAAATCATTCTTAAATAGTGATTAATTTAATTTATTAAGATAAAAACACTTTGCGCGCATAAAAACAGTTTTTTAGAAAAACATTTCCTTTACTTTAAAATGTTTTTTATTTTTATTTATAATTGATTTATAACTAATGAATTTACTTTATAAATGTTTATACTATATGATTTTTATAATTTAGTTAGTCTTATTCATTCCCACCAACCCAACAACTAGGTGTTAACTTTCATGTTAAATAATAATATTTTAATAGTATACTCCAGTTCATTTGAACTCAGTGTTGCATGTAAAAAAAGATATTAAAAAAACTAAGTTTATTTAAAAAAATATTTCATAAAATATCAAGGTGTTATATTATAACCCTTAAATAAATTGTGCTCTCATAATTTGAAAGTTATTTTGGTAATCAACGGTTTTTATATGAAAATACCTTTGTTGAAATCCCAAATCGTATAAAGAGTTAAAAAAATATACTCCTAAAAATATAGAAATAATATATACTAAGGTAATCTAGAATAACACATAACTAGGTTTCCAAATAGAAAAACATTAGCGGGAAGTGAAAATATGAGCATAGAAGAAAAGTAATGTCCATAGATCATTGATCACAATAAAGTGAATGATTATAAGAAAGTTAATGAAAACAAAACTATAAACCAATGAAGTGTGAAAAATACCATCAATTCATCAAAAATTAAGGTAATAACATGACATTTTTATTTCAACATCATTTTCCTAAAGTTGAGGAATTTTCATGAGAAAATATCCTTACTTGTTTTCTTTCCATTTTATAAGAACAATCTCATCCATTGGTTTTGATTTGATCAATTTTCACTTCATCTCTTACTCCAAGAAATGAAGATGAATTTTTATGCCTAAAGAACTAAAATTAAATTCTAAAGGATCATAATATCCATAAAGGAATGATAAGTCATTTCTTCCATATCTCATTTTTATCAAAACAAAAATGGTTAGAAAATACTACCACTAATCCCCTTTTTGATTTTCAAAATAAATACTTTTAAAGGTTAATATGGGAACCTAGACCCATTAACCATCTTAGTCCATATCCATAAAAACATTGAATAATCCATTATTTGAAACTCATATTTAAAATTCAAATTTATCAAATCACCCTCGAGCCCAGTGCTATACTGAATAACATGCTTAGAGATGTGCGTCCTCAGTCCTTTTGCCTCATAGGCAACCACTTACCACCATCACTACCATCATTTTCAACACCAAAAGCTTCAAAACTACCATCATTGGTCATGCTTTCATGTTGAATAAGGAGGTAGTGAGGGGAACTCCATTGAATAAACCCCAGCACAGGCTTCACCAAAATGGTTATAAAAGGTTATCTAATATGGATAACTTTATATGACGAAAAAATACATTAATATCTAAAACCTAATCCAAATATCAACTTAAACCATTCCATAAATGGTTAAACTTATGACCCTTCCAAAATTAAAAAAATTATAAATAAGCTTACTAAATTTATAAAATCAACTTAATATTAACCCCCAGATTTCATGAAGTATCTCTTAATTATCACATACCAAATATGTGAATACCTTAGTCATATATTCTCATAAAACATAGTAATAACCAAAATTACCACAAAACCTCAATGAAAATATATATGCTTCCTAATTCCTTAAATAAAACCTCAGATGATTGATTATATTCCATAAATCAAAAAAATGATGTAAAATCCATCAATGATAACATAACCCACTTTTTTATCAAATCATTAATCAATTCTAAGGTCATCAATACTACCCAGTTTAATTTTTATATATCAATCATCTCTTTATCCCAACTAAACAATATTATCTCAACATATTAATGGTTATATTTACCTTAATCATGTATTTTTCATAAAATATCAAATTTCCATTAAATCAATTTTCTAGGACATAAGTAATATTAAACATATTCTTACAAATCCTTAATTTAAAATTTATACAGAACAATCATAATATATATTTCATGAGTTATTTAACATAATTCTTGAGTTACAAGACATAAAAACTTCAATCATACCACTTCATTCTTAAACCATTAAATAAGATTCATCATCTTTTTTCCTTATCTCCTCCCCCCTTTCATATTTTATTTGTATTATTTTCATCATCAATAGAAAAGACTTTAATTATAAAACCTTTCTAATAATATTCTTGAGATCCACCCCTAGTACATTGATTTTCATAAGGTACATACTTTCTATATTTAAAAAATTTAGTCGTTGATGATTCTTTAGGGGAAATATTATTATCATCCATTTTTTTAACCAAACTTTTCAATTTTCCTTGAAAACCACTTACTCTGTTCCCTTCTTATCCATACAAAAAAAATCTTCTTGTTCCCTTGAGACATTTCCTATAGTGCCTCTTCCCACATTCTTGATATATGGGGAACTTAATCTTATTTTCTTAATGGTCTCCACCACATGATCTCTTATAAAACTCCATCATTCTCTTCTTTAGTGAGTTTGATATTTGGTTAAGGTGTAGGTTTTTAATCATATATTATGATAACTAATTAGGAATAATCGTAATATCATATAATCTAGTCATCATCCCATTTGTTTTCTCATTAAAAAATTGTATATCACACTCAACATTAACCTATTTCTTTCTGGTTCCCACCATTGACTAAAAATGAAAATCATAGTGTGATAAACAATATTCATAGTAGAAAACTACATAATCAAGAAAAATTATTAATAGGATTTCTAAATGAAAACAAATTTTTTTCGATCTATGATACCTTTGGTTTAACTCAGGTCATTCATAGTCGTCATCTATCTGAATCCTTCATGATGGTTTGTAAAGTGTTTGTGAATTTCAAAAACATATCCCTAGGAAGTGACAATATAGGTGTGAAGTAAGTCATATTTTCATGCACCATGTGGTGATTGGGTCAAATCACAATGCACCTTTTTCAGAGTTATTACCCCTAAGTACAACTATTCCAGATCCACATCCCCTTGTAATATCCAAACATGTATTTAATTTCATAGAAACCACTCACTCCATCCTTCATAAAAATCCCAATATATTTTTTTATACTTTGACTTATCCTTACATTTATCCTTATAAATATCACAAGACACATCCTTATGGATCTCACTAAAGTCTTCTCATCCAAATTTATAATGTTTAAGGAATCATTTTCTATGATACAAAATATAAATACCCAAACTTCTCATACATAGATTTCACATCCTATTATATGAATATTATTTAAATAATATAAATATACATGCAAGAATCATTTAGTTCTTACGCCTTTGGAAACTTAGAAACTTAAAAAACTAATCAATAAGTGATCTAAATCATTTTCTACTAAGTTATTCATAACTAGAAACCTTATTAGACATATTATACATAATACATTTATTTATAACCTAGGTAAAGAAAATATAAGGAAGGGTAATCTTAGATGATCATAATGGGTAAAAAAGGGAGATATCAACATAAAATGAGCATAAGGTTATGATAAAATGATAATAACATTTGAAAACCATACCCTGTATATCATAGATTATAAAATTGAGTCATGGCATAAATCTTGGTAGTTAATAATACATGAATTATAAAGGAATAAAATAATATGATCCATGATATCATAACATTGGAATAAGACATAGATTTTTGGAATAAATATAAGCATAGAAAAATTTATGTCATGAATACCCACCAATACATTCATAACATGTTAGGCTTGGGATAAACACCATTTACCTACTTTGGGATTAGGATAAACTCCTATGTACCCTCTTTTTCTAGTCTGGGACGACCTCCTATGTACACTATTTTTTGGGATTGGGATAACCTCTCATGTACCCTCTTTTTTGGGCTTGGGATAACCTCCTGTGTCCCATCTAATCTAATAGAACATTAATCATTAACCAATACATTATAAGAATATATAGGTCTTACCCATCACATAATCTGCACATTTTTGTGTGACAAGATTATAAAACACTCATCATATCACAAACCATAGAAAGTAAATTGGTTTGATAAACATTTTATCATAGTATAACCCATAGAAAGGAAATAAGTTTCATGAAAATTTCATCATTACATAACCCTTTGAAATAAAATGTGTTTCATAAACATTTCATCATAGTATAACCCATTGGAAAAAACATGTTTCAAAAACATCTTATCACTATAAACATAAACCATAAATAAAAATAATAAGGACTTTATCAGTAGATTATATCCCAATTAAATATTAAGTAACATTAAATGATTCCATATCATATGGAATATGATTTTTAAAGATCACTTGGAACATTTCTTGAGGAAAATAACCCTTCCACTTTGAAAATAAAATATTAAAGATAAAAGTTTACAAAACATTGTGAAAATAATTTTATTTGAAAATAATATTTGAAAATTATAATCATAAGGAGAAATGGATTTAATAAATCATAGTAAAACATTCTTGAGAACATTTTTAGAAGACATAGATTTAGAAGAAAAAGGATTTTGGACTGAATAGACGAATAAAGTTGATTTTCTATTAAAAAACATTATTTTGTTATTTTGATCTCTTAAAGAAATAAAAATAGAATTAAAACATGTATTATACTTAAATAATCATAGGAGAATAAAATTAATGTTTCTATTGAGAGGTATAGAATAATATTTCATCATTGGAAGCATAATTATAAACAATCTTGATAAATAATGAGATTGTAACATAACATCCTTACCACTTTGGTAACTTTTTAATCCTGAGCCCCATGAAATAAATAACCTTAGATGGATATGTAAATCCCCATTAAATTCATAAGAATAATCATAAAATTCATTCATGGGTTGTATGTACATCCCAAAAAAGAAACAAGTGGTGGATATTACATATGTCTAATGTAAATAAATGTGAGATGAAAATCCCTTACCACTTTGGAAACTTTTGTATCATAATACCCATTAAAGAATTAAATCAAATGAAATTTTATATATCAATATAAGAAGGTGATTCATTATATAAAATTTTATTGGGTTATTATAAACACCACACAAAATAAAAAAGTGGTGAATATGGTATATGTCACCCAAAAATAAAAGAGAGATAAGAAATCCCTTACCTCAAGTCTTGAATTTCTTCATACATATTCAAACTTCTTTCACTTAGAACAACCTCCTTTGGATCTCTTATTAAGGACCCTAGAGTTAGTATTTTTGGGTTAAAATTAGTTATAGAATATGGATAATTATGTTGGGGATGGATTTTAGAAGTGTCTGGTTTAGCCAAATGTCTTAGGAGGTGTGAATAAGTGAGGGGAGGATGAGGCCTTTTATAATGGAGTAGGAGTGGAATTTTTGTAAATAATAAAAAATATTCAATAATGGGAATTAACTCTCAAGTAATGTGACCATAAAATTGATAAATAATATAGTGGAGAGATTATATATTCAAGAAACACCTTCAAAACATGAAAAGACACATGTTTTAAACATGCTATTCCCTCTGCCTCTACATTTTCTCACTTTTACCATTTTAGTTTTCACCATGGTAAATAATATCCTTTTATTTAACTAGGTAATTTATCATTTAATCCTAAAAATAATTATCCTTATTAGATAATTTCAACCCAATAAATCTTAAAAATTAAATCCAATTTATTAAATGACGGGCCTATGTGTGTTGTAAATTAATTTTAATACATGCACATGTAACGTGAAAAACCCTATTTTAACCTTAAATGCAGTAAATAATTTTTACTGTTTTTATGTTATTTATGAAAAGAAACTAATTTGAACTTATTATATAATATAAAATTTTCTGATTCTAAATATTGAATCCATTTTATCAAATTCAATTCACATAATTGGTTTAATTTAATGTAAAATAAAACCTGTAATCATAATGAAAAATGGATTTCCAAGGAAAAAACTCTCAAAAGTATAATTTTTTTTATACAAAAAATCAATATAATATTAATTAAAATGAACTAAATTGGATTAGTCATAATATAATTGAACTAATGTTACTTTTAAACCATTTAAACCAATATTTTACTTTTTAAATTTTTAAAAAAGGTAGTTTTTAAATAAAATCAGTATTTTTAGAATTCATCAAAAAATTAATATTTTTAGAAAATTATAAAAAATTCACTCAATGATATTTTTGATACGTAGTTTTAAAAAATCAATTCCATTTTTTCAAATAAATTTTCTCAAATTTGTAAAATTATTTTAAATAAAGTGCACAAAACGCAATGAGACCACTTTTGAGAAAAAATATAGTTTTAAGGATAAAATTGGATTTATTCTTATCTCATAACTAGGAAAAATACTAAATGAATGATAAAATATTTTATTAAATATATAATATATAAATTTCATTAAAATCATCCCCTAATAATTATTAATTTAATTTATTAAGACAAAAACACTTTGCGCCTATAAAAACTATTTTTAGAAAAAACAATAAATTTACTTTCAAATGTTTTTTTATTTTTATTTCTAATTTATTGAAATCCAATGAGTTTATTTTATACATGTGTATACTATATAATTTTCACAATCTAGTTAGTACTATTCATACCCTCTAATCCAACATCTCGGTGATAACTATCCTATTAAATAATAATATTTTAATAGTATATCATGGTTCATTTGAACTCAGTTTTGCATGTACTGTAAGATATTGAAAAAATTAAATTTATTTGGAAAAAAATATCATAAAATATCAGGGTGTTATATAGACCCCATGTATTCCCTAAACATGTAGTGGTACACAGGTAGGCCCTAGGTGTACCCTAACCGTGTAAAATTACATATCCAAGTGCACCTTTGAGAGTAAATTCAATGCACTTGAAAGTACACATTGTGTAATTTCTCCAGCTTGGGGATTTTGGGTGTTTTATGTCTTGAAATCAGAACTAGACTTGTAAGTAGTCCATTATGAGTGTCTTCTATTTAGATCATTATGGTTGAATCCTTTAGGCATTTAGAGTCCATCTCAATAGTGTTTTGGATGGGAGAGCATTTGTAGGAGGATTTATTTGAGGCTTGGTGCCAAAATCCTCCAGTGGGTTAGTTTGTGAGATGTGACGACCAGGTGAGGGGTTGATCTCATTATTTGACATGAATTTTAGATTCCATGTTGGTTTGTTCAAGGTTATTTCATATATATCCTGAAATGTGATATTGAGGAGTATCTCTAAGGAGATCTTAGTTTATCCCAACATTTTAGGACTGGTTGATCGAGGTTAGAAAAATTGAGGTTTAGATTCTAGGTTTGAGGACCAAATATGTTGGAGGATTTAGTATGGGTTGAATCCATGGGATGATAGTTACAATTGGGTTCCACTGAGCTATTGAGATGAGTCTAAGGGACTCCTCAGGATTCTCTTGTGGGATGGTTTTTGATCAAGTGATCAGTGGTTTCCGTAGTTAGTTAGTGAGAATACCCATGTGGCATGGTGTTTCTTTGGATCCCATTATGGGAAAGTTGGTACCCATGGATGGGTTATTTTTCGAGAAAGCTAGATGAGGTTTTCTTATTTGGGATTTTCCCTGGGGTTTTATTTATGGCTAGGATCCCTTGTTGGGTTTCATGCATTAAGGTGGTCACGAGTACTATTGAGAATCCCATTGTTGGTGGGATTATGATTTTGGATGCCCCTTTAGTCTTGTTATTGATCAAGGATTAGTAAGGGGCCATTGAGGGACATTTTGGATGTTTCTGCACTAGGAATTTCTTACACTTTGGATGATCCATAGGAACCCCTCATAGGGTATCATGCTATCACTGTGGCCTTTAGAACAGTTATGGATATTTTGATGGGCATGGCCTGATATCTTGGGTGTAGTAGGGGTGTTACTAGTAGGATGTCACTTTATGTTGTGACCTTGGGGACTGTGAGATCCCAAAATTTTTTTGGCCCTGAGGTTGGTCATTGAGATCCTGTGGTGGCTGTTCTATTGGATAAGGCATTCCATGGTGTTGAGATAGGCCCCTTATTTTTTCAGTTGAGAGTTAATCAGCACTAATAGTTTTTCTATTTGGATGGTGGGTTTTAGAGTTGGATCATCTCATGTTCAGTTAGCTTTTTTCCATGTTGTTTTAAGCAATTTATTCTTAGGATTTTGGTTTGGGGAGGTGACCTTTGGGATATTCTGGATCGAGCATTGGCCCTGAGTTGTGATCTATTTATCTCTTCTATTGGTTGGATATGGTTAGACGAGATTAGGGAGATAATGAGAGATTTGTATGAGTGAAACCCTCATTTAGTTTAGTTTTTAACCCTGGCTAGAGTGGCTTCATGATCATGAGGTTCTGAGGAACTCAAAGAGTGGGCTTTGTGTACCATGGATGCTGTTGTTCTCCTAAGGTGATGGATATTGGTTGATCCTAGTTTTATGTATAAATCCCACCTATTTTTCTATCCAAGATGGAACCCAACTCATTTTGTGGGATCTTTGGGATTGAATGGTTCTATAGTTTTATTGACATAGATATTCTTGTTGCCGGTTTAGATTGTACTGTTGGAGTTCTAGAGGCTAGTAAATGCACCTTATTGTGTGGATGTCTATGGTTAGGACCTGGGGTCCAAAATTCATGCCTTTTTATTTAGATATCTTAGATATCTAGTAAAAATCTTTTGGATGCACTGGTTTTCCTGTGGTTGGATGACCCACATGCTATAAATCCTATGGAGTGGACCATAGTGGGGTTAAATTTACCTCAAATGCTAGGATAGAACCCATTGTTGGCTATTTTCTTGTTTTTTGGCCCCTTCCTTTTTTACAGTTGTTTCTTTTATCCCGACTACTATTTAGTCTTCAGTTAGGATGAGCACATCATATGTACATTCACTTATTATGAAAATAGATTATTGGTTCACCATTAGGGGTGGCCTACTAAGATTTATTTCTCACCCCTTATATGTTCCCCTCATTGTGCATGTAGACATGATGTCTACTTTTAGGTCATAGAATAGGTTTCATGATGGATGGATCTCAGGCCTAGAATTGCTTCATCAAGTGGGGACACTTGTGTGGAGTCTCAAGATCGGGCTGATGCAGCTCGATCTTCATGGAGACTAGGTATATGGTTTGGATTAGTGTTGGTATTATATCTTTATGTATTTCATTTTCTATTTTTTTTATTTTTTATATGTGTTCAGTCTAATGGGAGATCGTCTGATTTGTATTTTTTCATTATTTGAGTCTATATGATTTCATGCCACATTTCATTTATTATAGAATTCTTTTATTTCAGTTATTTATTATGTGTACTCTAATGTTAATCACTATGTATGTTTTGGTTATTTCCATTATTATTTCATTATAAATAGTGGCTATAATCTCCCCACTATACCTATTATACCCTCTTCATAGGTCAATAGACTCTATTGTTTGGGGAGACGTGCTTTAGGCCTTATATAGAGCCAGATCAGGTGATGTGATGGGTCAACCTAAGATAGTTCATTACATATATTATAGAATGAAATCACTTAGGTGAAGGTCTTCAAGGGAAAATTTCATGCTAATTTCATCTAAACCTATTGATGTCAGGATAAACCCAACATCCATATGCTTTGGCTATTGAGATATGAAAATGGGAACCTCTAAAGAAGAAATTCTTATTTGTGACCACAATTCTATGGATGAAATTAAAATATACGTGTCAGTCAGTAAATACCAAGGTTACTAGATGGTGACATGAATACTTATCCTTTTCTATTGACGTGATAGCCTCTATGGATGGTTACAGTTCAGTTGAAAAAACCACTTGAAAATTATCTCCAATGGGTGTATCTTTATTAACAAAGACATGAGTGTTCACTATTGAAACCATCTTAGTTGTGGATACCACAAGATTACTCCCCTTCACCGTTATATTCATATCATCTTATGGGCCTCCTATACCCTCCTCTATAATAGCCTCTCCTTTAATATGATCGACAAAGATCTCCAGATGGAAAAGACCACCACGAGGAGGATTGTATCTTGGTTCAAGAAAACCTGATTCTTGGATGGATCCTTCAAGGATGGTCAAAGGTTCAATGATATCCATGGCCACCACCTTGGGAGGATACAATTCCTAACCAGATTCTCTAGGGATGATTAAAGGCTTAATGGTACCTCTGGACACAAAGAGATCCTCCAATCAATTCAAGGACTCTCAAAATGGAATAGTAAATCCTTCAATAAAAGAAGTTATTAACTATCATTTGATTTGAAACTTATATTCAATTGACATACCTGAATTATATCCTCCATTGAAAAGATAATATGGGGCAGATCCACTAGTTCTTTACCCCTCACAAATGTGGCTCCATCAATAGGAACTTGATATTCACATAAGGTATCCCTCTCCATGTTATTTGTACTTTCTACAGACCCCTTAATAGAGGAAATAGAGGTGTATCCAATGGTTTAGAATTTCAAAGCATCAATATTAAAAAATACAAATATATATGCCAAAAAAATCAAGGACAGGATAAAAAATTAACCTTGTTGGAAGATGCGTTTAGCCAATATTTTCTCTCTCTACCGACACTTGAATTTGGATGAAAAAATAATAGTATATACCTCTAAAACACCAATATTAGTGGGAGATTATGAGAAATAACCCCTCTATATCCTCATGCATTGGCTAATAGCCTAGATAAATTTCGAAACCTCTGGAGGAGATGGTATCCCTGCATCAATGGGACTACCATTTTTAGTATACCATGATGATTTCATCTATATATTCCACTTCTCTATCCTCTATAAGTCAGAGTGATGAATCATGTTAGAGAAAATTTATCACCTTAAATAATTTCATGGTTTATAATGCTTAAATATTTGGAATAAATGAATTCATCTCACTTACTGGTAGATCATTCAACCACCCCTTCAGTGTAACCTTATTCCATCATTCCTCCCACTTGTCTTATGGTGGGGATCTCACTCTTAGTGTCATAACAAACATATCCATCTCTCAAATATATTTCACCACCTCCACAAGATTGGAGTCATAATTAAAATAAAGGTATGCCCATATATTTTTAGGTTTATGGATGTAAAAACCAATCTAGAGGACCACCCATAGATCCCTAATGTCAGAAGGCACATTCTAACAAAATTTGGAAGCCTCAAGGCATACATAATCTGAGGTATCTTTATCCAATAATGAAGAAAAACAAATATAATTTTATTTTACTAGTTTTTTAGGTCTTTATCTTCAATACATGATTGAATAATTGATTTTTAAATAATTAAATGTTTTTACTCTTCTCAATAATGATGACCAGACTACCTTAGCCCAGCCTTAGGCATTGTTGGATCCTACACCATGAGTCTCCATGTGGATAATGGATGGGTTCATTTTAGTGATTTTGGAACTTCTTCACTATCATCTTCTTGGTGAGACTTTCCCACCATTTTAACTTTCCTATGGTGGATGCATTGAAAACCTAAGGAACATAAACTATAATAATTCCTCGAGGATATGAAGAAATCTAAGAATTGGCATATCTAATAATTAACCTAATCGACACACTCAGTGGATGCATATTTATTTCAGATCAGGTTTCCTCCTAGGTAATCATCACTCAGATCTATCATGATACTATTAAATTGTTTTTTGCATGAACATCTATTGATAGGGGTATGGTGGATGGTTGAAAGCACTAGAATTGTTATGAAAACCTGTAAGGCACACAAGCCTCATAGATGAATTCTCCATCCACCAATTTCTCCAGAACATAGTATCTCAATTACATCATATATTACATAGACTCAACCATTATCAATGATTATCCTATTAGGAGGATCTCTATATGGGAGGAAATTGAATTATGATGATAAACTCACAATATTTACATCCAATCCATAATTTAAATAAAAATAATGGATTCTAGAGGCAACTTGGATGAAAGGAAGGAATTGACACTCAAGGATAATGACTTCATTGATGATTGAATATGCATCGAAATACACCGCCATCCATCCCCGTAAAACTTGAAATGGACTCAAACTATAGAAGGGGTAATATAATGTGTATAAGTGTAATAGAAACTGATGGATTTTTACCAATATAGGTTAAAAAAACCCCACATGCTCTCCTCACACTTTATTGAATTCCATAACAGATGAACCTGGATTAACACCACTATGGGAGTCATAGATTTCAAATAGATAAGTTCTAATTCACATCACCAAAAATATCACAATCCTATTATGGTAAAGGATGTTGTGGGTTAAATTTTTTAAAATCACCCTTTATAATGGACCTATTATAATATAGGATTGGGATTCCCATATTTTTCACCATAGGGAATGACATTAGAAACTATAAACTCAACCCTATTCCATGATCCACTAAGAATGTTTTTATCCATAACTCAAAATGGATATCAACACATGGATAAAGATCCTTCCCTATAATTTTTTAAATAATATTCAACAAATCATAGGACAAAAGGGGTGTTTTCTCAACATCACCTCACATTGGTTTTGGGTGAATTAATTCATCATTAATATTCCCAAGGATAGGTTCCCATGATAATTTATAAATGTACCACAAACTGATTCCAACTTCTCCATGAATCAGTTGGAAAGATTTTATTTTTGGGATCCATCAAATCAAAAAATTTGCAAATAAGTCAAATTTCTTATAGAAATATGTCTAAGAAACCAAAAAATATTTATAAATTGTTATTTCATCAATCTAATCCTTGAATCATCACATTTATTTCACACCCAGTACACCCACATCTATTTTGTCCCAACACAACCTACTGTAAAAAGATACCATTATTCATTCTACCCTTTCAATTGTTTAGTGGAAGAGTAATTAAAAATATATGATTAATAATGTTTATTTGGCTCAAGAATGTGAGGTTGTGTGTCCATATCATTTTTTCTATGATGCATCAAGAATATTGGGCGAGTTCCCCCTTCATTAGCATAATCACCTTTAGTGGAAATGTTTTATTTGGTAATTTTTAGGTACTCAATGAACTAGGAGTGATACATATACATATATGGTCTCAATAGGAGCATATATTTTAGTAAATCATGTATGTACAATGGGAGGATCTAATATTTAGGACATTCTTGATGGTTTTTCTCCATATTATTTGCAATAATTGACAAGAATGTATCATATTCATTATAATATCTTGACCCAATAACCTCGAGCATTTCTTAGATATGTGTGACAACTTCATCATCTAAAATAAATACGACAGTTTGAGACATTTATTTCCTCCAAAAAACAAATAATAGTTGATTATGAATGAGCTAAGAATGGAAGGAAACATACTGAGGAAAATTCAGGAAAGGGTAAGTACCATGGAGTGAAAATTTTACTATATAAAAATTAATTTTCCCAAGTCATTCCATCAAGTGATTCACCCAAATAATTTATCACAAGTACTTCACCCAATGAACTTTGCTCAATTGTGTTTCCTAAGTCTACTATTGAGAGCATTACACCATGAAATTATCCTATCTCCCACACCTATCATCAATGAAAAAATATAAGGTAAAATCATATTGATGTGAGTATACCTAAATGTACATTGAATTATTTAGGAAAACAAACAACAATTGTAGATATCTTATAAAAAACCAAGGCATAGATGGAGGGCCCTCACCCACTATTTATAGGTGATGTGTGAGGGGGTCAATGTGATACACTAGCATGTGATATGTATTTACAAAAAATTAATGAAACATTAACATGTGACACTAACATGATCCAACTCATACTTAGGTGAAAAATTGATTCATTTTTAGAAAATCATTCATGTGAGTGTCAAGTTCGACTCAATATTAAATCCTACTTATTCCAATAAGATTCGATCGGGGGGGGGATCTAATTTTGGAAAATGATGGATACTTTGAAAAATAAATACCTCAATTACACAAGGAAATTTCCTGGGGGAAAGGTGCTCTAAGTTTTCTCATAGAAACTAGATATCACCTAACAATTGTTCCCAAGTCATCATTGCACACAAAATTTTCACACCCACCATTTTTGTGCAAGTCATAATTGCATGATCCACTTGCATGCCAAACTATATTTGTCTGATGTTCTAGATTTTCCTAAAAATAGGACCCTTGGGATCCTCTTTTATATATTTTGGAAAATAAAGATACGGATCAAATCTCTAATTTCTTAGTCTCATACCCAATTTTATGCCCAATTATTGCATTTATGTCCCTAAATCTCTATAAGTAGCTTATTTAATCCTAAAACTAAGGTAAATTTACTAAAAGTGAGGGAAATTGAGTTCCCTTGGAGTTTGAAACTAATATATTTTATAAAGAACCACTTCCCCTAGTTTTTCAACACTAGGGTGAATGAACCTTAATTAATCACACACCTGAGCACTATCCTTCTAAAATAATCTATTGAGACCCCCCATAAATAGAGTGAAACTCTACACAAGTTCAATCACCTGGAATATCAGCTTCCCTTAGTAATAATAGTTCACCATTTCACCCAAGTATCACTTGGGAGAAACTTTTTTTTTTCACTCTCACTTGGGAGAACTACCTTGGCCTCCCTCACTAGGGAGAACCACTTTGATTTATCTAGTTTCACTTGGGAAAAACTTCTTACTCGCCATAGTATCATTTGGGTGAAATTTTCTTCAACCCCATTACTAAGAAAAACTGATATCTTTATCTCCTATACCAAGGCATCATAAAAACTATGGATTCAATGGAAGATCATTATTTCACCTGAGTCTCCCACCTGAGCCTCTGATTACCAATACCTCACTCAATGCAATCATATATACATGATAAATTCATGAAAACCAGAACGAAACCCTTCAATCATAGATTCTCTTGAAAAAAAGGTCTCCCACTTTTCCTCCCTAACTAATAAATCCCCCAGGGAATGTTTAATCTTACTTTACCTTGATAATGATGCTCCCCATTATAAAAAAATCAACGATACCATTCCTAATACATGCAATTTAATAAAGCCGAACATGACCCAAGTTCAATTGGCCTGGGCATTTAGCAGATTCCTAAGTCTAATTAGCGATGTATGGAGAAAAAAACATCATAAACCCTATATTTATCCTTCCAACTATAGATAGGATTGGGTCCCCTTTATCTCCCCTACCTATTTATAGTTAGGAAGGTGAGAGGAAAGGGATTTATCTCAGAGTAATCCCAAATCCTTTCTTACCGGGGGCCATACCCTTGTACCTCCATATCACACGTTTCCTATCATCTAGTAGAAATACATTAGAATGTTCCTCCTCTTTAGGTACAAGTCCCATCCAAATTTAATTGTTCACTATCATCCATTATACTCAATCTTCTATTATCTCTTGTTTTTCACATCGATCATGACTGATGTGGTCTTACAGATCTCATTTGATCATATCATTACCATAATTAAATTTATCCCATAGGTTTCCCTGGTACAAGTCCCAATCACATTTCCATTGATTATTTCATCAACCAAAAGTCATAAATGGGTTTATGAGAGAGAACAAGCCTTGGTAAACCTCAATATGTAATACCCATTCAAATCTAATTGTGTACTATCATATAATGTGATTGATATTCAATAATCTATTTTTTATCACACCAATCATGAATCACATGGTATTAGAGATAAAAGTTGATCATACCATTATAATAATTAAAAATTACTCCGTGGTAATTCTATCAGATGTAAGCCCAAACTCAAAACTTTTCAGGGTAGCCTCATATGAGTAATACTTGCTCAATCCCCTATTTTCATACTATTCATGAAACCAATGTACCAGAAACATGATGTTAACCTATATGGTCAATGTTGTAGCCACATGATATAAAACTCATGACAACATCCTTACTTTATAGTGTAAAAATGCATGACACAGTCCTGTTAAATGACCTTAAACTATGAATCTCAAACTACATGGGCTTTTATTCCTATTAAAAATGATATGTAGGATACTTCTCAGTATTTTAAACCCAATATAAACAACCTTTATTTCCATTCTCATGGGGCCATGTTCTTCATGAGATCATCTACATCCTTCCCTTTCTTGGCTATATTCCTATAAACCTAGAATTTTTTTATCTAGGTCCATATCCCCTGGGAAACTCACCTTATTGGGCCATAATCCTAATAAAATCATTAATCTATATTGAGGGTCAAATTTGTTCCAAGTCTTATCATATCATCCTATTAGGCTATATTCCCTACAAATCCTATCTTCACAGGCCCATATTCCCAATAAAAATAACCTAATATTATGGGGTGATATTCCATGTGAGGTCAATTAGAAAGGGATTCTCATTCATAACTCCCACACCAACCATTGATTGAAATATTTATCCTAGTAATCCTTATCATATGAAATAAAACCATATAGATCGGTCATCATCACATGACTTTAAAAGGTGTGATGTTTCATGTTAAGTGGCACTGAACTATGTGCGTTCTAATTTCTATTATAAGGATATATAGGAATCCTTAATTATGGGCCTATTCCCAACAAAATGAACATTTATCACATTCCTAAATGGTGATAAACTCTAGAGTACCTAGTGTTCCAACTATACACCATAACCCTCCTTAAAATTAAGCACCACTAAGTAAAAATGAAACAAGGTAAAGAACCTCATATACATATAGATTCTACTACTTATGGAGAACCTATGGTACATTTACATGTTCACATTGATGGATAAATTTTGATACAAACTAATGTTCACATTGATATATGTTAACGAGAAACTAATGGAATAGAGGCAATATATTCTACACTGATAAATGATAAAGATTCACAAAACATGTCTTAAATCTTTTAGAGAGTTCAAGATTAGGTAAGAATACCCTAAAAAAGGTATGATTATCTAGACCTCCTATCCTCTTAATTAATGTTAATTCCTAAGAATCATAGATGAGAAACCTTAGTGGATTCCTGACTATGGATAATAGGTCCACATGAAATATCTTATCATAGATGTGGGAGCCACTAAGTTTTTCTGTATCTGTGAACACATCCCCATCAGATACTCACTGAAATAGTGTTTTTGAAATGAGTTTATAAAGGGTGTTTTGTGACCTTGATTTATTTTATTTGTGATTTTGAATCCCTAATTTTGGAACTCATGATTCTTTGATTAAATGTTATGTTTTGATGATATTTTAGATTGTGACCCCCAAAATGGAATTGATAAGTTATGAAGGGAATGTCTCAGGTAGTCATTCTAGTTATCCATATATGGTAATACTTGTATTTAAATATGCTAAGTCTCTTGATGGAGTGTAAGAACCATTTTATTCTCATCTTGTGGATCATGTATGAGAGTTTTAGAATTACCATATTTCTTTGTGGTGATCAAGGATCCCATGATGAAACAAAGTGGATATATATGGTCAAATAGATCTTTGAGTCACTAGGAACTCAAAAAACCTATAGGGTGTGGTGCAACACTCCCTTGTTTGAAGGATTGAGTCTGGTTTGTTGGAATATCTCTATCCATTACCAACTATTCTAGGGGTTTTCTTGGGGATATTTCAAGGCCACCATCATCCAGTGGTTTTATCCTAAGGAATTTAGAGTTGATAAGGAATTGGAGTTATTAGGTGTTCATTAGGGTGATCATTTAATGAAATAATTTATTGAACATTTCACTATAGTTGTATCTTTTTCCATTGAGTTTTCCACTGATAACTCAAGGAAGGCTTGGTTTTTTACAAGAGGCCTCCATCCAAATCTTAGATCATGGGTATTTCATTTTGACTTGACTACCTATATGGGAGTGATGTATAAGTCCACCATCATTGAGCTGTTTTTGATAGATAAACCTATGGAAAGTAATTATTTGACACCAACTGGTGTCAATAGGGGTTATCTAGCTAATGATAACTGAAACAAGGAAGGTAAATACTATAAGAAACCATTTTATCATCTTATTATTCCTATTTTAGTAAAGAAAAATCTAATGGTATGATTTCAATGTGAGAATTTCGAGCATGCTAAGTCCTCTTTTTAGACATATATGTGGAACTGTCATCTATGTGGCCATATCAATTACCTCCAGAAGTTTTTTAAGCCAAGTGAACATAAAAATAGAAATTCTTTGATCCATATTTTATTAGGGTAATATTTTGAGGTATTTCTTACACTAGAGATTCAAAAACTATTTTGTGGCTTTGGGGGTGTTCTCTTTTGTAATCCTGATTTTTTTTGGAATGTGTTCTATATCTTGTTTACCCCATATCTTTTTTTGAAATGGATAAAATATCATTTATATTTTTTTCATTCATTTTTAGATGTTAAAACCTCATTGATTATGGTTATTATTTATATTTTTTTCATGGTCCAGACCATGGAATTTGTTTGATGGGTAAAATGAGGATAGATGGGGTGCATACTAGGGTAACCTAGATATGTTTTTAGTTTCTGATTAGACTATAAGAGCTACCAAGTTGAGATTTTATTTTGAGATCACTATGAGTAGGAGCTTCGTGAGTTTTAACACAAGTTACCCTTTTTTTAGTTTCATAAACCAATGTCAGAACTATTCCATTACATATTGATTCATGTTCATGTTCAAGGTGTTCCTCATATTATTTTGAGATGTGTTGTCTTAGTGATATGGTCTTGTGCCTTTGGGGATTTTTCTTTAGGATGTGAATTATTTTATCATGTTGATCTGGTTGTATAATGTTTGTTTTAGTTTTGGTGACGATGAATCATTTTGGTGTTTTTTATGTTTCACCATTTTTTAAAAACTCTAAATGGTGAGGAGACCTTTAGAAAGTGTCTACATGTTTTATTTTTTCTCATAGGAGTCATCTTTTGAGATAATTTTTGATGGTGTGAAATTTTAATTCTATTTATCATGAACTTTGATATCCTGGAGGTGTTAGTTGTTTTTTCCTTTATTTTGACTTTGAATTCAAGAGGCTCTTAGGAATGATGCCATGTATGTTGATATTATGATGATTCAAAGTAGATTAGAGGAGTATCCATACCAATGTATCATTTTAATTTTCTCATTAATTCCATTCATTTAGGAGACTTATTTTATAATTCTTGTAATTTTAGAGGTTGTTAGATCCCAAACCATTTTAGAATAGATCTCTAGGATGGAGGCCTAACCCAGGTGACATGTTGGGTTAACACAAGTTGGTTCATTAGAATGGAACTCTAGGAAGGTAGGCTATTTTCATCCTATATTATGGGTTATAGGTTTGTACTGTTAACCTTTTAGTCATATACTTGATCGAGGTATAGTGGTTTTGGAATTCCCGCTCATTAAAAGTCATCGATGACTTTCTAGGGAACGAAATTGGTATAGTGGGAAGAATTAAGACACCCTAAAATGCCATTTTATAATTTATATTCATATAGTTAATTTATACCTTAGGTTTAGAGTATATCGGGGTGTAATTTTAGAATTTTTGAATCTTTTTTAGGCCCTCATAGTTAGGTACATGGTTTGGGAAACCATGAATTATAAATCATGCACCATACGAAGTTTTTTACAATAGCGATTACATAGTTATTGAATGATTTGGTAAATCATGTAACCTTCTCAATTTTGAGTATTTTTTCATTTCATGTTCTTTTTATTTGGATCACCCCCTTTATCTTCCCCTATGTGACCTCCATGAAGTAGATGCCTCTGATGTTCCTCTATTTCTCTTCTAAGTCTTTCCATGGAAGATTCAGGGTAATTTCATAGTGGTTTCTTCCCTAGATTGAATGGTTAGGGATTCTCTTTCATCCTCTTATGGTTTATCCCATCTTTTATAAACCCATTGAATATCTTGAGTAATTTTCATATTTTGGGTTGTCTAAAATTAAGGTTTTTACTTTCTAAGGGTTGTGAGGACTCTCTTGAGACCTAATCTGGTGGCATTCATTGTAGGCAACATGATTACGTCTATTTATACATGTGTTTTTATTTCATTTACTTTTATTTAAGAGTTACATGCATTCTTGATGTTTTAAATGTGCTTTTGAATAATATTAATGAATTATATGATATCTAGATAGACTTTTTCAAAGGTTTTTCATGATACATTGGGTTAACCTTTGGATAAAATAGGTGAATTTCATATTTTAATGGAACTTTGATTTTAATTGTTATTTTATTCATTCAAAGTGTTTGATAAAATTAAATTGATTGTTTTCTCCAAGAAAAATGATTTTTTCAAGATGTTGTGGGCTGAGTTTTTTTATAAAGTAAGGTGTTCCCTTATTTTAAATTGGTTTCCTTATTTAAAATGGGGTGTGTTGATTAATGGGATTGCTTAGTGATTTCCTTGAATTAATTGTGATTATAATTTAGTGTTGATTGTGTTTTCACTTGGTTTTATACTTGGTCTCCAATTGGTTTTAAGAATGGATTTATTAATGTATACTTACTAAGTTGTAAGAAAATTCTTGGTTGGAACCTTATGTAAGGAAGCTTTTATTAGTTTATGGTTACACCCATGTTGATCCCCACTATTACCCATTGTTCATGCTTGTATACATGTATGATGATTAAATGAATTGGGGTTAATGTTTATGTGTTTAGGAAATGAGATCACTATTGAAGGGGTGTGTTGGAGGTGGGGTGTATATGATTGTTGCCATTTTATTTCCTTTGGGATATATAGTTTTCATGTGACTGACATTGGTTTGATAGTGGTTGACCTCCTTTAGTTATTCTATGAGTAACCCTAGGTTAATTAGTAGGAGATCAAGGGACGTTCCCCTTACTAGTTGAGTGTTACACACGAACTAGTATCCCATAGTTGAATGTTATGACCTAGCTAGGGGATGTGTCATCAATGATGCTAGTTGAGAGAGATTCAGGTGATGCGTTATGTGACTGTTAACCTTAAGGCAGTTGGTTCCACCTGTGTACATTGAGAACTATCCAATTAGAACCAAAAGTGTTTCCTCATGACATGTATCATATGTTAGGATTATTTATTGCTTATTGGCATATGAGTTTCCTATTTCTTGGATTCATATTACTTGATATATTAGTTAACTTTATGGTTTAGTCTTTTTGTTGACTAATTTTTCTTTATAGTATTATTGTTATTATTTTATGAAATTTATTTGGAATGTCTTTCCTTATGGGTTCCATTATTTCTTTTTTTTATACCTAAAGGGGGTGTAAATGTTTTAAGGTAAACGGGAAGTAGTTTTTTTCCAAATATTTATACTTTATTAAAATTCCTTTTAAGTGTTTTTAAACCATTGAATGGTTTGTTTTCAAAAGTGGTGTTTTGAATGAAAAGGGAAGGTTTGATTTGGGTTTTCAAAGGAAAGCATTTTAGAATGAAAGTGTTTAATTATTTTTTGATTTCAAACCATTGAGATGAATGAAAACCTATTTTCTCATACTTATTTTAAAACTAGAATTTTTGGTTTATTTTATAAAAGGAATTAAATTGACTCTTGGAGACATCCTACTAGGTATTGGCTCACACCCAACATATCCACATCAATGAGTATTTAGTATTCATGTATTTTTTAGGTATCTCAGGTTTTTTATTAGTAGGGTCTTGAAAATAATTCCAAGGGAATAAAATACCCCCCAAAATCACTTTGCAGGAGGAACCAAGTACTCTTACAAGTCTAGAAAGGTGAATGGACTCAAATCAAGTTGTAAATTTCAAAAGAAACTTGAAGGAATTCAAGTTTTCAAATAATTTCAAGTGGCCCGTGTACCATCATCGGGAAAGGTTCTTGGACTGCCTGGATCGTGAACAAATAGGTACTCGGAATGATCCATGAGGCGCTGGCCCACAAAGCAATGAACAATGAACCTAGAAGACCACAAACCACATCGTTGAACGATTCATGCGTGTGAAGGACATATGCGTACCATTACTCAAACTCATCAGTTTGTAGATGAAGTGAACGAGTAGGGTTCTACGAACTATTATCCAGAACCATAGCCTCTGCAAACCCCAGATTGACTGAGTCTTCTACGGGTCAGAATATCTCTGCACGGTCTTCTACAAATAGTGCCATATGCCCAATAGATATGACTGCCCCAATGATATATGAAAGGATCACAAAATTAATTGAAGATGAGGAGGAGGAAGATGAATAACGAGTGATGGAATCTTGAAGGGGACTTAAAGGTTGGAAGAAAGAGTTTAGCGAATAATCCGTCTTCAGTCTTGATTCATCGGCGAAGCCCAAATTGCAAACCATGCTCTTTATAGGTACAACTGGACGCAAACCATAAAATAGTTGAACTTAATAATAAAAAGGGAACCGTGAACCTAAATAGTGAAAAAATGGACCATAAACTTCTTACGAATGAATTTCCCATGAATGATAATCACATAGACCCTACTTCAATATGGTGATCTGTGTAGTGTACCTCTACACAGACTGAACCTGACGCCATGTACTGCATCAGTACGCAGATGGAACCCAAAGAGGCATGATGGGACACGTAACACTATGGTACATGGTCATCTATAACCATACCCACATACCACATCAGTACGCAGAAGACCCCTCTGCCCACATACCACTGTGGTATGCAGAGCTTCCCCCATCCTGTATAAGAAACTAGTACACAGAATTGGGTATTTTTGGGTATTGTTTTCTCTAGTTCCTACCTCAACCCTCTACTAGCATCCATTTCTCCTAATCCCTCCATGAACTAGTCCTCCAACATTAGGCCAAAGCTTCCTACAAATCCACTAAACCCGTATGATCAGACCATCAGGTTCATCAGCTCGCCCCTTTGAGTGTACATACCCATGGTAAGCGGAGTCACAAAGTCTCTCCCCACAACGGTTTGGGCTTCAGGAATTCATGTGGGTCTACATTCCCATGGTAACCTGGAGTCCAACCTTGGGATGTCGACATGAAACTCCCCATTTTAGGGATTAAGGGTGATTAATTTCTTTTCCATTCAACGAGAAATAGTGATTAGTCGAAGGAGTTATGTTCTATTTTCCTTTTACGAGGACAAAACCCCTCCCTTTTCCCAGAACGTATTCTAGAGCCCTCCCACTGAGGTAAGTCCCAAATCTTCTAAGGTAGATTTGCATGAACTTTAATGTCATTTCAAATTAAAATGTTGATCTCTCCATGCCATCGCCCATAGTCGCTCTGGCCTCATCCGCCATAGGATCTCCCTCTCCCACTAGCAGGAGATGAAGTATGTGATTTATTGAACCATTCACATCCTCTCATTTCTCATACCGAGCATGAATCACATGGAATTAGAGGTTTATGATGATTACAACATCCACACAAATATGAACTATGAGAAATATTATTCCTGACTAAATCAAGATACGTAGGATGCCTAATATAAGGCCTGAGATCAAAAGGGTGCCCATCCAAAAGGGTTCAACCAACCATGTCCCCTCAAATGGATAACTTCTATGCATAAGCCCCAACAAATATAAACCCCCAGAACTCTGATTCCTGATAAATCTAGGATATGTAGGATTCCTAATAGAAGGACCAAGCTCAAAATGGTGCCCATCCAAAAGGTTTCACTCAACCATGCCCCCTCAAATGGGAAGTTCCCAGGATGTAGACACCATGAAATGTGTTCGGTGCACTTTTCCTATAAAATTTTGTCAACCCGGGCTCAAAAAGTTCACAGTAAAACTCTAATTTTTTCATAGGGGTCAGTGATGGTAGCGAAGGCACCATCCCGACACTGATCCCAAGTAGGGGTGTGGGGGCATAGCCCCTGCAGTATGGATCAATTATTTTGGATAAGTCTCCAAAGCAATGCCCAAGGTACCTGCGCACAAATACATGCATTCCACCATGTTGGATTTTAATGAAGTAATGATTTTGGATAAGTCCTCAAAGTGGTGCCCGAGTCTAGAAAAAACACCATCGGTGTGAAAGTACCTTGCGCACCCAATTATGGTGCGCAAGCCACTTGCGCGCCCGATTTAATTTTTCCCAGGATCCAATATTTGCCTATAAATAGACCCTTGGGGCCCTCATTTGTATGGAAAAATTTACCCAAAGCTCAATTATTATTTTGGTCACCCTATTATTTCAACCTAGTCTTCTGAAACTTTCAAGGTAGTTTTTCAACACCTTGAGCGGAGGATTTAAGGGATGATCATTGGACTTAAGTCCTTTTAGTGTTTGAAAACCATAACACTTGCACACCTAAAGTGACCAACCTCCCCAAATCAGAAATACTTGTGCGCTACCCATTCCTCCCACAAGAACTTGAGCACCCCACTTCTAGGATCACCTATGAATACTCTTGAAGGCTTGAGCAAGGTCTCACCCAAGTATTAACATATAGTTTGTTCATTTCTTAAGTGAACATCAGGTCCCCCAAGTGTACTTGCGCACCCATACTTGCACACACTTACCTACTTGGGCAACCCTCTTTGATTTACTTATTATCTTCAGTTTACAATACATCAAGCCTTCATCAAATCCATTCATGGAAAGGATTGTTCTTCCTTGACTCCCTTATCTAAAAGGTATTCTGTTGATACCTCCACCAAAACCTCCTGACTTATCAAAACTTTGGGAAAGGAACATCAGCGTGTCTCCTATCTGGGTTTGTATTTCCATAGTCATAGGTTTCCCACATTTGTTTCACAATGGGGTTAGGATTCATGGAGTGTCTATGGGTTTGTATATCCATAGTCACATGGACCTTTCTCCCTGAAACAGTGTTGGGAAGTTCCCAGTTTGGAGGAGGGTTGGGTCCTAGCTTCTCCCTTCTCGAAGAGATGACCCAAAACCTTAGGCCTTTTTTAGGGGAAGATACGGTTCATACCTACTTTTCCTTTTAAAAATAAAGGAGAAGTCTCCCTTCCCCTACCAAGATTAAGTTTAGGGCAACCATCCTGACATAATCCCCTAGACTTTCTTACAGGAGGTGGAATCATTGCTCCTCATCTATTCTTCGGTGCCAAAGACCAGAGGAGAGATGGGAACATAGAATTTTGTTACCCTTTCCCTCTCCCATTGGGTTTTGTCACCATGGGCAGCCATCCTGGTGTAAGCCCCCAACCTTCATCCCTTTATCCTTTCAATGGACCCCTGTTCAATGTAAAGTGAATAGAGGGAAGGATCGTTGCCTTACCCTTTTCTTGGGTTTCCTTGACCTCATTCACCTTGGACACCATAGGTGCACCCTCTTCCACCAGTGAAGGAGGAAAAAATTGAAAGTGTGAATGCCTTTGTTGAATCTTTTACATCCTCTTATTTCTCACACCGAGCATGACTCACATGGACTTAGAGATTTTTCATGATCACAACATTTTCAAAATCAAAGAAACTACAAGAACTCTGATTCCTATTCAAACCAGGATACATAGGAAGCCATTTAGGGCCCGAGATCACTAGACATCCTATTCAGGAATACAACCCTAATTCCTTTAATCTGGGCATCCTCATTAGGGATAATCCCAAATTAAACCCTTAAGTCACCAAGGCATCATTTTTAGGAAGTAAGCCCAAACTGATTTCTCTCAAAGTACTATATTTTCTTATGAGACTAATCGAACTACACAGGCTTTGATTCCCATCTATAGGGGATATGTAGGAAGCCTCCTTGAGGTTCAAACCCAATACCCTAAATAAACCCTGTTCTCCTGGGGCCATATTCCCAACAGGGTCTGATCCTACTTGGAAACCCATATTCTTTCCAAAGTTCATTGGGCTGCTTCAGTATAAGTCCCACACTATGTTTTTACTAAGCACCTTACACTTATATGTCTATACCACATGAAATTAAACTATACGGCTGGGTCCTTATCACATGACCTTAAAAGGTATGATGTGTCCCATTCAGTGGCACCGAACTATGGGGGTTCTAATTCCTTTTACAAGGATACGTAGGTAGCCCATTTTATGGGCACAATCCCAAAATCAAGCCAAAACTTCGTCTCCTTGGATGACAATAAATTCTAGAGTTCCCCATTGAGTGGCTTAAAAACCTGTATAATCACAATGATGATTAAAAGGATCTATAAGTAGTATATTAAAGGATATAATTGATAGAAAACCTCGAATACATACAAATATTTCCATTAATGAAGAACCTTTAATGCATACTGATGATTCTAAATTTTACACATGTTAATAAGTGATTGTAAATTATAAGGGAAACTTATGTTATGATTGGTGAATTAATAAGGATTCATGAAAATATCTTAATTTTACAAAGAGAGTCCCGAAGTAGACAATAATTCCCCCCAAAAGGGTGTGATGAGTTCAACCTCCCATCCTCTCGACCAATGCACATTCTTAAGTATCATAAAGATCAAACTTAATGAATGAATGCCTTTGGAAAGAAGGTCCCCTTTGGATAAAGAACTATTTTAAGTTTCCGATTCCATAAATAAATCCAATGGAAACCTCTTGGAAATAGTGATTCTTAAAACTAGAACACACATTTCAAGGAACTAAAAAACACATGTATAATCCCTAATCAATATGAACTATGTGGGTTCTGATTCCTCTCTAAAGGATACGTAGGAAACTTGTTTTATAGGTCCAATACCAACATAAAATCACTTTTCCCCCCTAGATAATGATAAACTCCAGAGTGCCATATTGTATGGATCAAGGCAGCAATACCTTCGTAGCATCCAATATATGCATGCCTAGGATGATCTTGCAAACCAAGGGTATCCCACAGACACCCTCTTTGGGAATAAACCAAGGATTCTCAAACAAATGAACATGACTTAAATCTATAATAGAGTCTCGAAATAGGAAATAATATTCCTCTAAAGGGTGCGGTGAGCCTAACTTCCCATCCTCTCAACCAATGAAGTCCTCAAGTGTTGTTGGATGAATCATCAATCAACAAGAACCTACCTTTGGAAAGCAGGTCCATGAATCATGGATACCAGGGTCATTGGGTGTTTCTAGATCCATGAATAAACCCGTTGGAGACCATCCAAGAAAGTTATATCCGAAGAGGTCTGATTTCACAAGCACTTGACCCCACGCAATCACTCGATGGGACCGATTGATTGTGGCATCCCCTTTGTAATGCAAAAGGGGAAAATTTCTCAGTCCTCATGGGGTTAATCCAACCTTCTTGTAAAGGATAATGATACAGAATGAGTCAAAAAAAAAGAAATGGAGAATTTGATAGGAAACCGTCTCTGGAAAGTGGGATGGGTGATGATCCTCATCATACCATTTCACCATCACCTGGAGTGTGCCACCTCAGAGGCAAAACAAAAATGGTGAATCCGATGTGAATCCTTAACCAAGGTGGTGATTCTACCCCAATGATAGAAGATAAAAGGACATTGCACGTAGGGCCCATTTTTTTCTCCCTAGTATGCGCGAAACACGCCACCTCGAAGTTGGAACAAAAATGGTGAACCTGACGTGAATCCTTAACCAAGGTGATGGTATTACCCCACTCAAGACCCTTCGCCCCACTACAAAATAAAGAGGGAAGTGGGCCAATATGAATAACCATATATGAATATGTTTAAAAGAATGATACTTTGATGATGTTTTTCAGTCTTCCTATCATATATGTATATTTTAGGTTCCTTCAGAGAAACCTTCGATCTAAATGACATCCCAACGACCAATGCAGACACGCACATCAGCGATCCTGCAGTCGGCCGTGGCCCCAATGAAGAGGTGGACCCCCTCACCTACCTAGAATCTTCAATGATAGGTATCCAATATGCTGATTAAAGAGTACCACCCAAATGGTACTCTCCCCACACTGGAGGCCGCGAGACAAGCCCTCCAGTTTGCAAAGGTCCACCATCTGCCTCCTTAGCCGAGACCCGCACCCCATCACAAGGTGACCCCAGTGGTCGTCTCAAACCGTTTCATGAGCCTGTCCTCGAAATGTGACAATGAGCATCTCCCTTACCTTAGGGAGGCATATGAAGTCGATGCTAACAACTTCACCTCAACTACACAGGGGTCCTACTCATGGGCCCCTGCTAGAGAACATCACCACCGACACCGGACGACCAAAACTTCTCCCACCGAAGAGGAATTTATGCCGAGGGAACCTGTTAAAGTCTAGGAGACTTGGGCCCCTTGGGCTACCCACCAAGGGTGGAGAATACATAATTAGGAATGTGCTATCACCCTAGTTCCTGAGGAGCGACTCCTCCATACTAACATGACGACATTCAATGGGAAGGCATACAACTCGTCCACCTCCACTCAAGCCCACCATAGAAATAGGGTGGCATAATATGATCACATGCACATTCCTTCTAGTGCTCGCTAGTCCCACCATACAGAAAGAGTGACAAACTATAGGTAGATGCAGATATCTACTAATGAACAACAAGCCCGTCAACCAAATAAGGAAGAAATTATCTATACGCAAGCAAAAATACCTGCTAATCCATATCAAGCCTTCCATAAAAATAGGGCAACAACTAGCTACATGTAGGTACAAATACATACTGATGCATATCAAGCCTGCCATCCAAATAGGGTAGCAAGAAAATATGAGCAGAGTTAAATTCCTGTGAATTCATACAAATCCTGTGAGACAAATACAGTGGAAAACGAGCATATGAAAATCCCCACTCATAAATATAAATACCACTAATCAAATACATTGGACACTAGAGAAGACAACCGATGGTAGACTTGTTTCTCTGTCCCGACATAGGAGAACTACCAATATCTAATGGAAACTCATAGAGGACCAAAGAAGGCACAAAATCTTGCTCTGACATCGGAATGGGCCTTCAAACCCATTCCAACCAAAGATGTATCTCAACACATCCTGGAAATGATGGAAGATTAGATGTCAATACTAGAACATATCATCCAAATATACCAAGACATTATTGAATTGGTGGAAATGGCAAGAAACTAGGCCCATGACCCGGTTTCCTCGAATGGAATGACTCGCTTGCAAAATGATTTAGTCACTACAGAGTAGTTATGAATACCTGATATAGTCCAGGAGGGTCGACAACAATATCCCACAATACACGGACAACTAGATCGGAAATAAATACTCGTTCCAACTGGGGGATGCCGATCCAACGTGGTGGCCGCTCTAGGGTAGACATATATCCCTACCAAAATTTAAGATGTCCGTTGGTGTATCCCAATGGCATAATGGGACCCAAAAAGATAGGGTCCCATATATGAAGGCCATTACCAATAGCAGATGAACCTAGTTAACCATAAGAGAGCACTCAAAAATGAAATGTGACAAAGGCAACAAAAAATGAATAGCACATACATGATCCTAATCTGCTGGGAGCTGGGGTTCTTAATTCCATCAAACATATATCAATAAAAACTCAAGAACCTGTCACTCCATTACCAAATCATGTAAGTAACAGTAGCAGTTGCAAAGTCCCTCCCCGTAATGTCACTACTAGTACCTCTAAAGGTCCTCTACAGAGCACCCACGAGGGCTCACTCCATGGGCCAGGAATGATCGATCATGAGAGCCTATCTCCTGATGTACATCGGAGTAGCCCTCCCCTCGAACCAAATACCAGACATCAAGAAGATCCTCCCCTAGCTGTCGTCCACCCTGATGGTCCTCCCCAAGGTATACACTGTAGATATGCTTCTCCCTGTAGTCGAACATCAAGTCACAATGGTAGTCCTCCCAATGATGAAATCCATTGCGAATTACCTCCATGCAATATCAGTTACTATAAAGGTCCTCCCCATAGTAATTTCATGCAATGAGAAGGTCCTCCCCTCATTGCGCAACATCCTGGAGGCCCTCCCTAGGATTTGAACTGAAAAAATTCTCCCTATAACCAGGTATCAATTCATGGTAGTAGTCATCACCATCACAACAATAATCAAGAAGGTCCTCCCCTCAGCAACATCAAGCAGCAAGAAGGTCCTCCCCTTGCTGTAGCCTACCCTAAAGGTCCTCCCCATGGTATACACCATAAAACATTTATCACGATCATGAATCAAGTTGAAATAGTATCCCTCGCCATTGCATCACCAATTACGAAGGTCCTCCCCAAAACCAAAATTCATACTAGTAAGAAGGTCCTCCCCTTGCTGGAATAAATGCGAGAAATCCCTCATGTGCTGAGGCACTCAAAAAGATGGAGTCAGACACATCAGGTACTCCATCTATGATGAGTGATATTATTTCTCAACCAGAGGATGGCTTGGCGTAACGCCCATCTTCTGATCCACCCTCGTACGGTTCAAAAATCATTAAGGCTCCTACCAGCCCAGTTTCTTGGAATAAAATTATTAAGAACTAATCGATCTAGGCATATAAAGTAGAGGAGCATCTGGAAGAACAAAAATAGGATATGTTGATTGTGAGAAGAAAACTAGCTAAGGATAATATACCAGTGATGTATTGGCCTACAACCACTTCTCATTTTGATATACCAGAAGAGTTGTATAGGGAATTCATGAATGAAATTCACCTCAATATATGGATGAACCTTCTATAACTAAAAGAAAAATTCTTTCTCTATAAAGGGTATGCGAACCATGTCAACACTTTAGGAGAGATTCACCATCTAATCAACCTGGAAGCCCTCCTATCTGCATGACAGCCACAATCAAAAAGGAAAAAGAAAAACCTTGAACTGGATTTCCTCCATGAGCTACATAAGTTGTGTTGCCTCATTGACGATACCTCGACTGAAGTTCACATTTAGGGATGGGGAGAACATAGAGCTCTACACTTCACCCCTTGTCCTGTCTAGCAGGACCCATGGGAAATGAAATTGTGCAATGTCATCACCCAGAGGCAGCAATCAAGTGAAATCCATACTCAGGAAAGATGTGATACTCAACAAAAACCGGCCTGGCATAAGTCTCAAAAGAGTTAGGACTGAAGAGATCAAGCCATCGAAAAGCTTCTAAGTCAGGAAACCAAGAACATCCAGTGGGCTTCCCACCTAAGGGAATCCAACCAGCAAGCAATTATCATGTCTTCAAAATACCATAGACCCCATGTAGGCCCAATTCCATACTCAGATCACAACCATGTAGGAGTACATGAAATTGAAAAGGTGGAAATAGTGGTAGCTTCCGATGCAATGTGGGAACAACCCCAACCCATAGGTCTGGGGGAAAATTTAAATCAAAATTCCCCAGTAAGACCAACAAATCCAGGCCGTAGCGCATCAACAGAAGAATGGGAACAACACTAACCCACAGTATTGTGGGAATTTTTATCTCAAGTCCCCATACAATGGATGTCCATATTCCACCATCTAGGAAGAACTATGGACATATGATTCACCCATTCCACCCCTTCTCATGGTTTTCACCCTCTGAGACAAAGGCGTGTCACGAGGCCAGACTAGGGCTCCCTTCGAGTCGATATTTGCCAACAAACCCAAATAATACCACAAAATGGAAGGAGAAAGTCCAACAAAGGATGAAGAAATCCTTCCTACTATTCAACACCGGGTACACCACCCCCAATGAAGTATGCCACAATGGATGTGGTAAACATAAACCCCACAAATCTCACAGGAAATGGCATAGAGGGAGGGGACATGAAGGAATATGGTTCCCTCCCAGAGGAATCCCACACTGAGCCTGATGGTGTGCATAACCGGAACTAGAGAGCAGTCTTAAATTTTGGTGCCCCCTTAATTAATCCGACATTACCTCCCGTGAAAAACCTCAAAAAGGAGAAGAATAAATCCAAAGTAATATATGACCCACCTTCTACTCCTCTTGGAAACACATCCCTCACTCTCAAGGAAAGGTTCACCAAGAATGAGGAAGAAATGAAATAGCTCAAGCAAATTAATTCTGAGCTATGTCGAGGGAGCTATCTCACCGGATGTGTTCCCCCTATAGAACATCAGCAGGTGCTCCCAGAAGAGGTGCCTTTGCCACATTCACTCATCCCGGTGAATGAAGCCAAGCTTGGAGGCTTGTTCAATCTGGAACCGGGACTGAAAACCTACTTAAACCCATCCCTAGAAGGAAATCAAGACTTCCACATGCTGGGATGGAAGCCATAATACATTTAGGTAAACCCAAAAATGATACCTCTGGCTGGGTATCAACCCCAAATTCCAATAGCACCAGCATGCCCAGTCCTGGCCACTACTACACCAGCCCAAGTTCAAGCCCGAAAAGATATGAATCAAGGGATCTTGAATAAATTAAAACAATTAAATGCTCGACTAGAAGCCATGGAGGGGCGGTGCACTCCGATACAACCAGAGTTCAAATCCTACCTTGAGTGGGTAAGCAATGTTCCTCCACCGCCAAACTTAGAGAACCCCGTATTCCCAGTATTTAATGGATCGGAAGACCAGAAATAGAATTTAATGCACTACACCTCTTATTGTGACCCCATGATGGGCACTACGAAGTAGCAAGAAGTACTAAAACTCAGGTGCTTCTTACGAACCCTGTAGGTATCACCTTTGGTATGGTATACTAGCCTGCCGGCCAATTCAATCACTGGCTGGGAGGACCTTCAGTGACAATTTCTCTTCCAGGTTCAGTTCGACGTTGCCTAAGATGACAGTCAATGATCACATGAACTACAAATAGCAAGAGAATGAAAGAGTCTCAAACTTCATTTTTAGATGGAAAGGTCTGACTTATTCCCTGAACTGACCGCTTCCCCAGGATGAGATGCTCACCATGTGCATCGACAACCTCCATGATAAATTGCGAACACCGCTCATCCTGGTGAAGTACAAAAGTGAGTTTAGAGATTTTTATAGAATTACCCAAATAATAGAATAATCCTTAAAAAAACCAATCTTAAGTCCCAAGTGGCCCCATAAACCCCTGGGAAAATAACGGGAAAAGATGAAGTAGCTTCTATCATGCTTAAGACACCCCCAGCACCAACTCCAGTTGCGAGGCCCCCACCAAACCATGCAGGTCCCCCTAGATGCCAATAGTCATCCCCACCTTGGAAAGATAAGCAACGAGGTTCTAAAAGAAATTAGTTCTAAGAATGAAGAAATAAAGTTTACTCATTTCGAGATGACCAGGTCTGCGACTATTTCATATCTGCTATGAATTACAATTTTCTTTGGCTACCGGAGCCAAAGAGAGACAATGAAGTGGGTCTTGATGACCATCCAAATTATTGTCCCTAACACTGAATACTGAGACATACAATCTCAGAATACTTCATTTTCAAGGATCTCCTACAAAATATGGTGGATTCTAGGAAATTCAATTTGGGCCCACCACTTGCACAAGTGGTGTTTGTTTCCACCTCAGAATAAAGAGAGGAAGATGAATGGAAAACATTATCTATTAAGAAGGAGAAAAAGTTTGACAATTGAATGACCTAGAAGACCATCAACCTAGTCCATGTAATCCTCCAAGCACAGTTGAAACAACCAATTGTGCCCCCAAAAGCTCCCAATAAAACATAATTGTCTTCCTCGACCCCACAAACCTCTAAAATCCATAAGGTTAGAAAGAAAGAGCAAGAAGATGAGATGACACCAAATATGAAGTTAGTGTTGATGATTTCAGACTTCATGCCAATAGACTTGGCACAATGGGCACCACCCCACCAAATGTAACAATAGGAACCACCCCACCAAATGGCACAATAGGCACCACCCCTCCAAACGACACCATCAGAAGAAGACAGTCAGATATATATAGTGTTGGATCAAGAAAAGATCTTTGTATCCATTAATTTCATTCACTTGATGGACCCCTTCTCAGATGGAGACTATGTCCATGGACCTGAATTCCCCATGCCCAATCAGAGAGATAGAGGAAGAGGCCATAGAGGCTGGAGTTTTCTTAAAAGGCATGATCATGGAAGGAGTCAGATTCCCAGCCACACCATAATTCAAACTGTTAACATCATAGAAACTCATAGAAGGACCCTCTAGAAGACACAATAGGAACCAGAATGATCCTCCACCCCCATAGAAGGAAATTCAAGCCTAGTTATCTTGGAATATCTATCAGTGGAAGAACAAATATCAAATCTCCTAAGGCATGTAGGAAGATCAGTTCAGAAAAACTTGAAATGGATCGTAGCACCACCAGCCCCGGTCATAGAGTCCGAACCATCCATGTCCAAAGCCCAAAACCCTAAAGTGTCTGTGAAAGAAAAACCCTGAGCCAGAAAGCACCGAAATTTAGAGTATAAGTATGATATTCTAAAGTAGCTAGCTTCAGTACCAGCAAAGCTTTCAATCCTGGATGTGTTAAGACTATTTTCAGATCTTAGGGAGGCACTCATTAAAGCCTTACTAACTACCCAGGAGTTCGAGGCTGAAGTAACAGTAGCCAAAGCCTATCGGATGGAGATCGGTCCCAAAGAATTCCACACCATCATCTCCTTCACAGATAGGGATGAAGACACCATCATGCAAGGTCACATCAAACCGTTATATGTGTTTGGAAAGATAAATGGAATTGATGTATGGAGGATCTTCATCGACAACAGATATGGACTTAACCTCCTCCCACTACGAACACTTCGTCAGCTAGGCTATGGTGAATACATCTTGACACCTTGCACCAAAACTCTGTTGGGATATGAAAAAATTGAGCAGAAACCATTGGGATGAATCAAGCTTAAAAATCAGCTTGAAAAACTCATGTTATATTCGGAGTGCCTGTTAGTATGAAAAATTATGGCCTTCAACGTCCTGTTAGAGAGGCCTTTTCTACATCAGCACTCTGCAATTCCATCATCATACCATCAGTGTGTCAAATATTTCACTAATTGAAAAAACATGATATTTCATGCTGATAAATCCCCGTTTGAGTTCTGTGGGTGGCATTATATCGACGCAAGGTTCTATAATTCAGAAGAAAAACATATTTTGGCCAACAAAATTTATTTGATTACTACCCCGAATGGATTGTAAACAGCTCCCTCCGACCCCTCCAGTATCTTGGAGAATATGTATTATCCATCAACCAAGTTGAATGCACAAGTGCAAGTCCGGATGCAGAATCAATTGTATGCATGGTCCCTATTTTGGCCACCAAGTCTAAAACATAGAAGAATGGGATAACTCCCATGATGTTAGGAAAATACCTATCAAAGATGCTCTCAGCCTGACAAAAAGACCTCAAACTACCCCTACCTCACTCACTAAGGCAAAATATGATTTCTCTCCCAACATTGTAGAGTTCGTCTCAAAAATCCTCTCTCTATTAGAAGATGAAAAAGATAAAGATGATGAAGATGAATAAGAAGAGGAATTCCTTAGAGATTCCCCCCCTTCATTCAAAGAAGGTGTCTCCACCCCAATTGATGAACTTAAGGAGATAAATCTAGGCACCAAAAAATGACCCGCAACCTACTCTGATCAGTGTGGCTATGCCTGCTGCGGAGAAGGAGGTATATAACTCCTTCCTAAAGAAGAATCAAGATGTGTTTGCCTATAACTACACTAAAATTCTAGGCCTCAATCATGAGGTTTCCACTCATCATATAGGTTTACCAGAAGATCATCGGGGCTATAAGCAGGCGGCCATAAGGACCCACCCGACACATGTTGCCAAAATAGAGGCTGAAGTTGAAAAGCTGATCAAATCCAACTTCATACGATAATTCCATTACCCGATATGATAGGAAAACATAGTCCCTATCAAAAAGAATAATAGAAAGATTAGAATCTACATTGACCTCAAGGACCTTAATCAGAATTTCCCAAAAGATGATTTCCCGGTCCCAATCATAGAATTTTTGATTGATGTGATAGTTGGATATGAAGCCCTCTCTTTCATGGATGGCTATTCTGGATACAACTAGATCTGGATGGCCTGAGGAGATGAATAAGTTACCACTTTTAGGTCCCCTCAGGGAGTGTTATACTATAAAGTGATGCCCTTTGGTCTAAAAATAGCAGCACCACATACCAACGCACCATGCACCACATCTTCAAGACCTTCTTGGAAAAAATAATCGAGTGTTATATTGATGATCTGGTGGTTAATTCGCGACAACACTCAAGAAACCTAGATGATATTAAAACTGTATTCAGAAAATTGCAGCAATAGAGTTTAATGAAGAATCCCCTAAAATGCACCTTTGGAGTTACCTCTGGAAAATTCCTCGGCTTCATCGTACTCCATCGTGACATCAAAGTTGACCCCGAGAAGAAAGAATCCATCCTTGGAATGTCCCCACATCACAACCTCATCGAGTTGAGAGGCCTCTAGGGGCACCTCACCTACATTCAACACTTCATAGCCAACTTGGAGGGTAAATGTTGACCTTTATCCAGGATCTAGGAGAAAGGAGTTAATATGAGTGGGATAATGATTTCCAAGAAGAATTCAACAATATCAAAATATATCTCGTAAGCTCACTGGTGATGATGCCACCAGTTTAGGGGAGACCACTCATATTTTACTTAACCACCCTAGAATGGTCATTAGGCACCTTAATCGAATAGAAAAATGATGCCGACAGCGAGAACAACCTCTATTAACTCAACTGAACAATGATTGATGTTGAAACTCGGTATTCAAAAATTGAAAAGAACTACCTAGACCTAATCTTCATGGTTCAGAAAATCAGGAATTACTTGCAGTACCATGAGATCCATCTAGTCTCCTGATGAAACCCACTCAAATATATCCTCAACCATCCCATGTTAAATGGACACTTATCACGATGGGAGGTGATCCTACAACAGTTTTACATATAGTATATGATCTAGAAGGCCATAAAAGGCCATGTGTTAGAAGAATTCCTGGAAGAGAAATCCTCAGTGGAACACCGTCAAATGCTGAACTTTCGGATGAATAAGTGTTTTTCATCTAGGAGGACCCCCAAATATAGGAAATGTACTTCGATGGTGCTTCCAGAAGCCCTACAGGGAAAAGGATGGAGGATCCCAAGCTCAATAAAATGGGGCTAGGAATTATACTCGTATCCCCCGAAAAGGCTACCCTTCCATACTCTTTCCTGCTTTCAAAAGGGTGTACAAATAATGAAGCAAAATATGAGGCCATCATTGTAGTCCTAGAACTAGTACTTCATGTGAAATACAAACATCTAAAAATAAAGGGTGATTTAGAGATAGTCATCAAATAGGTCAATGGCGATTATTCCATCAAGAAAGAAGTATTAGTCCCATTGATGAACCATATTCAAGAACTGATGGCAGAATTCCCATCAGAACCAACATTGAATTATATCCCCCAGTCACAAAATTCCCAAGTCGATGCTTTGGAAAATTTGGCTACAACATTGGATGATCCAGACCAAGATGAAGTAGTCATTAGCATTTCCCACCATCGGATGGTATTGACATTTATCCAGAGAAATATAGAGGAAATAGATGAAATTATCCCCATTTCTGAGCCTTATGGTCACACCACTAGCTGGGTGGAACCCATTGAAAATTACCTTCCGAACTGAGAACTCCCACCAGATAGGGATGAAAGGGAGTAGTTCAAAATATGGGTAGTCAACTTTGTCTTTCATGATGGGGTAAACCAAGAAAAGGTTCTCTACAAACAAGGAATTGATGGAGAAGAGACTACTGCCGTTATGAAAGAAGTGCACGTTGGAGCGTGTGGAGAGCATCAATCAACAACCAATATCTATCTCTAAATCCGAAGGCTTGGGTATTACTAGCCCAATATGATACAAGATTGTGACATATTTTCTAAGAAGTTCCATTCCTAACAAGTTCATGATAATTTCATACAATGACCCCCGAAATTACTTCATATAGCTAAGTACTCCTAGCCATTCGTCTCCTAAAGGATGGATGTTGTGGGACCATATCCTCCCTATACAGTAAGACAGTTCAATTCTATTTCACAGTGACCAAATTCTTTTCCAAATGGGACAAAGACATATCCCTTAAAGAAGTAAAGGTGAAAAACATAATTATCTTTGTGAAGGCCAACATCATTAACATATTTAGTGTCCCTCATAAAATATTGATGGACAACGGCACCAAATTCTGCTCTATTGAGTTGGACAAGCTATACCAGGAGTATGGAATCAAAGCCAACCGTTCATCATGCTACCATGCAGCGACCAATGGGAAGATAGAGGATTTCAACAAAACCATATCCAATATACTCCAAAATATGGTTGATAATGATAATAAATCATGGTTAGACAAGCTCCTTCATGCTTTGTGGGATTACCGGACCACAACCCGCACTGCCACCCAGGAAACCCCATACTCACTAGTATATGGGGTGGAGGCGGTTTTGCCTATAAAAATATATGTTCCATCACTTCTTGTGGCCATTTGTGATCAAATATCCATGGATGTGAAATCCCAGAGATAGTTTGATGAGTTGGAGAAGCTAGATGAAAAAAAGGATGAACACTTTACACCATTTTGAAATATACCAAAACCAGATTACATGAAACTTCAACATAAAGGTTCACCTTTGATCTTTCCTCTAAGGAGAAATAGTGTTAGTCCTCATAACCCCGATGATACTCAGGAAGAAGCCCCCAAAGCTTGAACCAAAGTAGGAGGAACCATATTCCATATATAGGGTCTATTCCAATGGAGCATACACCCTAATATCGATGGATGAACAACTCATCACGACACCCACAAATACGAAGTTCCTGAATAAGTACTTCACATAATGGAAATGCCCAAGTCGTGGTCCAAACTCTAAGACCTTAAACTATGAGTAGTAATACCATGAAGTCATGGTACAAACTCTAAGACCATAAACTATTAGTTTTTTCCCAACCAACATAATGATAAAATGTATGGTATAAGTCGTGGTCCAAACTCTAAGACCTTAAACTATGAGTAATAATACCATGAAGTCATGGTCCAAAATCTAAGACCCTAAACTATGAGTTGTTATCCTGACCAACATGATGATAAAATGTATGTTATAAGTTGTGGTCCAAACTCTAAGACCTTAAACCATGAGTAGTAATACCATGATGTCATGGTCCAAACACTAAGAACCTAAACTATGAGTTGTTTTCCTGACCAACATGATGATAAAATTTATGGTATAAGTCGTGGTCCAAACTCTAAGACCTTAAACTATGAGTAATAATACCATGAAGTCATGGTCCAAACTCTATGAACCTAAACTATGAGTTATAATACCCCCAAGCCTTGGTCCAAACTCTAATACACTAAACTATGAGTTGCTGTCCGGACCAACATGACGATAAAATGTATGGTATAAGTCGTGGTCTAAACTATAAGACCTTAAACTATGAGTAGTAATACCATGAAGTAATGGTCCACACTCTATGACCCCAAACTATGAGTTATAATACCCCCAATCCATGGTCCAAACTCTAAGACCTTAAACTATGAGTAGTAATACCATGAATCCATGGTCCAAACTCTATGACCTTAAACTATGAGTCATTGTACTTTCCACATGACATTAAACTATAAGGAAATCATCCCTAAAACATGACATTAAAATATGACTCATGTCCTCCCTGTAATATGTTAAACTACATGTCAAAAAGTGTCATAATTACATGACAATAAATTTCATGATCTCTCATTGAACTATGTATAGCTTGATTCCTGCCCTTGTAGGATATGTAGAGATGCCTCGATCCTCGATCTTGGCCCAAACCCCATAAAAAATACCCCCATCATATCCTCTATATCCCAACACCTGTGAAGGAAACCCTATTTCCAATAATTGTTTCTCACATCAAGTATAAATCACATGAGATTAGGATCAATGGTAAGGATTCTATTACACAAACAAGTTATAGAGAAGTATGGTAGACCTAGAAACCATGATGGATAGAATGAAAATGCCCCTACCCCTATGATTGAGCCAGATCAGTACATGTAACATTTAGAACTACGTATGGATTGATTCCTTACCTTGTAGGATACGTAGTGATGCCCATATTTGTCCTCCCAAACCATCCATCATAAAAAAATTCCATCACATGTCCTTACACATGGAACGAGCCAGATTGGTACAAGGAATGTGTAGAGCTACATGCAGATTGATTCCTGCCCTCACAGGATATGTAGTGATGCCCGTATTTGGAATCCCGACCCAGCCACCACAAAAAAATTCCCCTTTCCTTGGGCATAGGTCAGAATTGTATGAGGATTCCATGAAAGGTCCTAATCACATGATGATAAACTGTGAAATTCTTAAAGAGTTATGTGTGGCCTAGTCCTTGGTGTTACGAGATCCCACACATGCCCCGCACTCATGAGAAGTAAAAAGATACTACTTCCCCCTATACATATGAGTCAGACCCATGTGGAAGTTCCAGTAGTTCATAGTTAATCATGGTCTGGGTATTCATTACATCCCCAGACACATATTTCCTATTTGTCAAACTCCGTACCCCAGGAAAACTTGGATCCCCATAATCATTCAAGGCCATCCGAGACGAAAGGCCAGTGTCATGCAGACACCTTTTCTTGACTATGCACAAAATTCCCCAGTGGCTCTACATATGTTTCCCAAAAAAATGGACATCAATCAAAGGAAAATTCATTCTTAGGATAGTCCTCTTCTATCTCAGTACGCCCAATGGCTTCCAAGCCCCATTTGATATCTCCTGATTCAAGTTTCCCCAAGGACTATGGTTTACACCTTCTATCATCACTCATGTATAAGGAATGTCTGAACATCCTTATCACGATTAAAGAAAAACTATTAAAGATATTTATGATAGCAGAATCGTCCTCACTGCATGACTCTAAACTTCACAACATCATGTCCTCACCGTACGACGTTAAACTGAAAGGCCAAAATCATCCTTGTTGTGCGACATTAAACTATATAGAAATGGTTTAAGCCTTAAGTTCACTCTGATTTTTATTTGTTAATGACACGAAATCCTCATAATCCCTTGTTTCTCACACCGATCATAGATCACGTGGGCTTAGAGATCTTAGTGAGAGATCCATTGTGACATTATGGAAAAACACCTCAAGAATTTGGTCCTAGTAGCACGACCCTAAAAGGCATGTCACAATTCCCTCTCCTGAGAGGAACCCCACATCCTGGCCATGTGATGTTAAATGACTAGGTACCCAAAATATGGGATGAACACGTCACCCTACATACGAGTCAGATCTATATAAGGGACACCTGATTCTATGAGTAAATAACAACTCAAATGTTTCCAATATGTCCAGATGCACTCCTACCATACCTAAAGCTCCATGATCTGAGTGATCTTGAATCCCCATAATCATTCAAGGAAATCTGAGATGGAAGACCAATGTCTTACAGAAAGCTATAATTAACTATGCACATCATTCCCTAGTGGCTCTGAATATGTTACCCACAAAAACGGCTGTCAATCAAAGGAAAATTCATTCCCAAGAGAGTCCTCTCCTATGTCGGTACACCCAATGGCTTCCAAGCCTCGTTCCATACATCCTGATTCAAGGGACCTCAAAGTCATGGTTTAAATTTTCCTCCCTATACACATCCTGGATATATCAGAACATATGGTCCTGATTCATCTCTGGTCCCTTTTGAGGTTTCTAAGGATACCCCCATCCATATGCATGAAGTGGATCTACATACAAAAGAAGAGTTCCCCCACTCGTTCTTGGGTTCCCCCCAAATAATTTCAGTTAAAATTCCAATTTTAATTTTCAAGTGCACCCTTTATCGAAGTTCACATATCATATTCATGAAGTCCCCAATCTTTATAATCCTTTATAGACATAGGAGATGGAAGGATAGTGTCCTTCAGACACCTTTGTCTGACTATGCTCATCATACCCTAGAGGCTCTGCATATATCTCCTACAAAATGGCTATCAATCAAAGGTAAATTCATTCTCAGGAGAGTATTTCCCAGTATCTGTATGCTCAAATGACATTCATGTCCTCTCATACACCCATATTTGGAAAAATTTTGGATAACAGCTTACATACCTTCCTCTTTCTAAATTCCCCTGACATAAAAAAATTTCTAACTAAACTGACCATTCACCAACTCTCCCTCATGCAAATAAAAACCGTGCGGGAATGGTTTCCCACTCAAAGCCAATATGAATGTCCTTAATATTTTTAGACACTACTACTCAGGCCAGCCACCCATTGTGGATCCCAACATCAAAATAAATTCAAAATGTTCCATAACCCCACTAGGCCATCGGAGATGGAAGGACAGTGTCCTATAGACACTTGTAATTGACTATTCACATCATGACCCGATGGCTCTGCATATGTTTCCCACAAAATGGCCATCAATCAAAGGAAAATTTGTCCCCAGGAGTGTCATTTACTACCTCTATACTCCTTAAATGACTCTCGATCCTCATGCATGTCCAAAATCATAAATTTAGGGTCAATAAAAATCCCTAATCCATGTATAAAGGATATTAGAACATTCTCGACTGACCGATCCTGAATTGGGGCCCTGACCCATTAAGTTTGGTCAAAGTTGTTCAAACTAAAACATCAGTAATGAGTTTTATTGGAAGGACTGTGAACTGCTAGTGAAAAAGACACCATACATTCCAGAGGGAAAATCCACAGAGGGAACCTCTGTTTAAAAGTCAAGTATTGCTTTGTTAAAAAATGTTGAGCCACCAAAAGATACCTAAATCTTGTTAGGTTGAAAACCCACAAAGGGAGGCCTAAGAAAAAGTAAAGTTATTCCCATTAAGCCCATGCCAAGAAGGCTTAGGAAAAAATTAGGTTAATAATGAAAAAGACATAAAAGTTTGTGAGGTGTTCCATAAAACCTCAGCAGTAGTCAAACTATGATCGCTGAGTCCCATGGCTCAGGAAAAAATTAGAACCTGATTTGATTATTCTAGTTTATTGATCAAGATTTAAAATTAATACATGATCAGAACAATGTTTACATGATTGGTTATGATCAATTGACATGATAGAAAAAGGAAAAGTAGAAGCATTCAAAGGAAAATTGGTTCCATCATATTTTATAAAAATATATGGTGGGAATCCACAACCTAGAGCCTCTCCTTATAAGAAAGACAATATCTTTATAAGAGAAATTAAACAAAGTCATAGAGTTGAATCAAAGATTAATATGACTCCTCAACGGCTTGTAGAAGCTTCAATAAATTTACAGTCTCAGCCTCTACACTTACCTGTAGTGCCTCTATGTCCATCATGGCTTGGATTCCGGTCCTTTCTCCCTATTGTATTTTCTATCGCCCCTCCTCAATGGCAGCTGCGGCCTGGGTCCACTCCTTTTTGAGCCGCTCTAGTTTCTAGCTTTGTTGCTGTACTTCCTGGTTAATTTGTTCTATTAAAGAATCTTTCTTCATGAGTTCTTTTTTCAACTTTGCAACAGTTCCGACATGGGTGGCAGCTTCTTCAATGATAATTTTCCATGTAGTGTCAAGATATGCTATTGAATCCACCATGTAAAGTAAATATTCAAGTGCAGCAGTTGCTTCTCAAGAGGAAACTACATACTTTACTATATTATAAATACCATGATAGTTAAATCCACCAAAACCTAGGACCACAAACTAGCGGTGTAACTTTGTAAATTTCACTGGCATCTCAGCTAATGGAGTCTGGGAAATTAATCTCCAAATGTTTCTCCAAGCCTTTTTCAAAGAGGGATGAAGATCGAACAAGATTTCTTGATCGGTCTCGGAATCACTCCCTGATGATGAAATGTTGTTAGGAATGAACATTACCAGAGAGGGACTTGATTCAGTAGCTACAAAGCGGCTCAACTCTGTAGCAACCTCATCTTGAGTAATTGTGATGGATGACAAAATGGGGGCATTCACTACTATTGCCAAGGATTTTGGTTGTGATTCTGAGGATGGGAGGGGGGGTTTCAATACCTCCCACCCCCACTGTAGTACCACAATATAGAACATGTGGTGCTATATCTTCAATCATCAGTTTCTCTCTGTGGTTACTCGGGAATACTAAAGACCTGGGGCCATGCTCGGCTAAAACAGTAGCCCTCAAGGCATCCCTCAAAAGGTTGATGGTTAATATAAATCATGTGGGGGTAGTCATTCCTGATAAGAATACTAGTCCCAAAATCCTATGGGTAGGAAACATAACCCCTCTAAAAACTGGAAAAAAGGGCACGATAGCCTGCTCCAAATTTTCAGGGGATGAAACATCATCCTCCCCAATTGTGACTTCCCCATATCCACCATGAGTAGGTGGAATATCAACTTTTGAAATGAATCCCTCTATAGGGGCAAGATCCACTCGATTGAGATTGATCAGCTCCTTAATATTTGAAGCCCTTACAAGATCTAGCAAGACCCGGGGTTCACCACTTGACTCAACCCCTACTACAAAGAACACCATATATCTCTCCTTAAGAGTCGGATCAACATGATCAAGTGATATCTCAACTTTTGGGCATCCTTACATTATTGAGGCATAGATTGTTCGAGCGAGATAAGGCACACCTGAGGGGTTAGCAGCGCCCTCAGTCTATTCAAATGTCCATACTTCCCTATTTCAGTCAGCAATAACATGTGACGACCCTTCCTGTACCCTAAAAGGTATGGGAGCTATAGATGCCAGAGTGGTCATCGTTTGGTTACCAATAGGTCCTGCGTCAAAGTAAATATATGTATCAGTGAGTTGATAAGATAAGGTTACTTGGTTCAATCGCCAGGTGAACAAACAATTACTTATGATCCCCTTAGAATATGCTTTAATAGTTGGGAGGCTTGCTTGCACTTCTTTGATTTTCGGGGAGATGGCTCCTGAATAAAATCACCAAGAGGTGATGGAGGAGGAAATTCCATAGAAGGGTCTAAAATGACTACTTAGATGTGTTCTTGGGCTCTAGGGGATCCTTCCACAGTACCCCCACCATTGATGGGGTGAACTCCCCAGCCACAGTACCTATAGGGGAATAAATTGGTTAAAAAGAAATTTCACGAGATCCGGAAAGCCCCTAAAAAATAAGAAGGAAAGGGGGAAACTTTCAGAATATTGACAATAAAAGAATTTAAGGATAAAATTTTTAGATAAAACCTCTCCCATAAGCCACGGGAGTACTTCCATCAATGACACGTGGTCCGACCAGTAATTCCTTTCTGTAGGATCATGAAGACACTTATCCATTTCAGTCAAATAAGCAGCCACATCCTTAGGCTCCTCATCGGCTGAAATACCAGTAGGATTAATGGATCCCCCAAAGCCCAGAAGGTCGAAGAATCTATCCTGAAGAAGCCTCCATATATCTTTATTTGAGTCGATCTCCCTCAATTCATCCCAGAATATCTAGGCATCTGGTAATATAGTTTTAATTGAGATGGCTGATGTTGGAGGATTGGTGCAAGGAAGCAGAGTGGGTTTTGACAACCACGAACGTTTCCCGGGTGTCCCTGCAAACTTAGGACCTTGAGAAGAGGAATGTTTATGAGGTGATGGGATAAAGTAAGAAGTTTTTTCCATGGAAGCCATAGTAGGAAATCCAATGATATATTTATCCTCAATAATAGATTCTGGTCGCACCATGGAAAGTACCTGATGCGAGTACTTATGGTGACCACTTAGGGAGTGGATAAGGGTCTCAAGGTCCTTAAGATAGAAACTCACCCTATTTGGATCCTCATCAAAAGAAAGGTCATCTGGTGCTAATACATATCCAATTCTAATAAGGTAAACTTCCCTAGTCTGGAGGAGCTACCATAAGTCACAAGGGGACTAATCATGGGTAGATGGATGACCTTTTAAAAGGTCCCATTGCCTCTAGGCCATTGGAAAATCGGCCTCGGGGGGAATGGATGGTGGACTCCCGATAGTAGATTCAACAGATTGATCAGCCACTCATGAGGTCATAACCCCACCTTTCACAACATTCTATGATGGATAACCAAGAGGCCTTCAGAGGAATTTTCCCAATTGAGTGTGTTTAGAAACTCCCTTTTGATTCTCCTTTGCCTTCGCCTTGGATGCCTTGGAAGTTGTCACGATAGGTACCAGGTCGGCTAACTATCCATGCGAATATGACTTAACCCAAGTATCAACATAGTTTTTGGTAAGGAAGGGCATATAATCCTCTGGATTTGGAAGTCTGGACTGACACTGGGTGTCCTCCCTAGTGAAAATTATCCAAAATTGATGAACTATCATCAGATGTTTCTCCTTAGGAGAACTATTGAGAGTAGGAGGGGGGAAGAAATTTATCATACATGTCCCTAATGATAGGGACTATTGAAATTTTCTGGATGTCCCAAAGACTGATGTCGACCTCCCTGTGGGTCAAATGGAAGGTATTGGGAGGAAGAAATTTATCATACATGTCCCTAATGATAAGGACTCTTGAAATTTTCCAGATGTCCCAAAGACTGATGTCGACCTCCTTGTGGGTCAAATGGAAGGTATTGGTGTCTATGCTCCACCTACTTAAGAGCTGTGAAATAAGGGAAGTAGGGAGATGAGTGTATGTCTAAGAAACCCAAGCGACCTCATAAAATCCCACAGTCTGTAGCTTAGTTCGAAATTCTTCGCAGCTCTGGAAAACCCAAAAAAGGACACCCCCAATCTAAGACAAATGATCCTCCAGAGTAAAGATCCCACCAGGATGACCAACTATGCTTCTCATTCGCTGTATCCTTTCTCACAACACTATGGTAATAGTAGGTCGTCTAGTCAAGCTTCCGGTGTACTCCCTCCAAAGTTTGAGGTGCATAGTTCAGTAAAGACCCATATGTACCATCTCTATGAAGGTACCACCCCTTGGAAGAAATAAATGCCTTAATAATAGAGGTATTAATTATCTAGGTGGTAGGCTGATCGGTCGAATTTGGCATTGGGATCGCTGTGTTAGACAATAGAACAAACCTGTAAGAAGGAAGCCTATCTAAAACTGGGTACTCTCATTGGCCGTCGTAAGTAGATTCTATAGAGATTTGTGAAATGGAATGACCATAATTTTTTCATCAACAAAATCCACCATGTTCTTTGATCTTTCATCAACAATAGAAAGAGGGGTAGTAATAGCAGCCTTAGAAGAAGTAGCGATGTCATTAGCAACCTGTGAAGCAGCCATTGTAACATGTATAGGAAGATCCAAAATATGATAAAAAGTCAATCAAATAAAAATTGTTAGATAATGGTTACAAAGTAACAACTATAGGACTTAAAATATGTCTGCAAAAGGCTCCATGTACTATTTTTGAAAATAGTACATGGTAGGCATGACCCACGTACTGCATGATATGTGGAACCAACCCCGCTCACAACCACGGTACACGGATACATTTCACCACGTAAAACCATGGTATGTGAAATCATTGTCTAACGAGGGGGGGGGGGGGGGGGGTGGATACTGTGAACCTAGGCCTCGATTAAGTTAATGTTCAGAAGTTGTAGATTATAGTTTAAGTTCGTATTATTAGTTATTTAAAGTTTGGTTTGCCAATTCAAGATCGATATGTGGACACACAAGAAACATAGTGTTATCCTATGTGGAATCTGGATTTTAGCTCTAAAATTCCACAATGCCATTTACAAAACCCAAAATTTAGTGCGTGGATGGATAAAGGGTGAAGATACTGGTTCACAGTAAATACAAAGTGGTTCACGAAGGAGATTTTTGCAAGAAGCATGGTACACAAATGCAGAGGAATCCAGAGGACTCGAGAGTACTTTTCGCCGTGATAAATGGTAAAAGAAAAATGACATGGGCCCATATATATAGGTGTGGTCCGCTACTATTGGGACCATCTATTCTACCTCAAACCATTTCAGTTTCAGACTTCTTCTACATCGAAATAGTCCCATTTTCATTCTGAACGGACCCTATTCCGATGGGGGGCCTTTTTTGGGTATTGAAAATTCCTCCAAGGGAAGAAAATACCCCCACAATAACTTTTCAGAAGCAATAAAGTACTCCTACAAATCTATAAATTTGAATCAACTCAAATTGAGTTGAAAATTTCAAAAGAAACTTGAAGGAATTCAAGTTTTCAAAGAATTTAAAGTGGCCTGCGTACCATCACTGGGAACGGTTTGTGGACTGCCTAGATCACGAACCAACAGGTATGCAGAACGATCCGCGAGGCACTAGCCCACAGAGCACTGGCCAGAGAACCCATTGGACTATGAACCACGCCGCCGAAGGACTCATGTGCGTAAAGGCCATCCGCACTCCATATCACGAACTCATCAATTTGTAGATGAAGCGAACAAACAGGGTTCCAAAAACTATTTTCGCGAACCGTAGCCTCCACAAACCCCAGATTGACTGAGTCTTTTTCAGGTCAGAATATCTCTACATGGGCCTCTGCAAATAGTGCCACATGCCCAATAAATACTATTGACCCTATGCCTTATAAAAAGAGCACAAAATGAATTGAACAGAAGGATGAGGAAGATGATGAACAAGTGATGAAATATTGAAGGGAACTCATAGGTTGGAAGAAAGAGCTTAGAGAAGATTCTAGTTTCAGTCTTGATTCATCGGTGAAGACCAAATTGTGAACCATGCTCTCTATAGGTATAGTCAACCACAAACCATAAAATGGGGGAACTTAATAATAAAAAGAGAACTGCGAACCTAAATGGTGTAACCACGAACTATACACTTCTCGCAGATGAACTTAATGAGAATGATAATCCCCAGGAACCTCCTTCAATATGGTGTTCCGTGTAGTGTACCATTATGCAGACTGAACTCGGTGCTGCGTACTGCATCAGTATGCGGATGGAAACCAAAGAGCCGTGATGGGCCACACACCACTATGGTACGCAGTCGTCTATACCCATGCCGATGTACCGCATCGGTACGCAGACAACCCCTCTGCCCACATACTACTACGGTATGCAGAGCTTCCCCCATCCCGCATAAGAAAATAGTACATGGAATGGGGTAATTTCAGGTATTGTTTCCTCCAGTTCCAACCTCACCCCTCTACTACCGTCCAGTCCTCTATAATCCCTCCGTAAACCAGTCCTCCAGTGTAACGACCCAAACTTTTATTAATGAAAATTCCTCTTGCTATAATTAAATGTCTTATTATGTAAAATGATTATATAAAATATGAACTTCTTTGGTTTTATGATTTTGGATTTCAAAATACAATAAAGAATTATTACCATTGCTAATATAGTCATTGAACAGTGATCACATGATTAGTATAAATATAAGGATTTAACAAATCCAATTTGCTCAGACAAAGGAAGCGATGGCCTCAACCAATAGAATTGCTTCGTATGAAGCCCATTTTTCAGAGCTCATAAATGTGGTGATGTCACTAGGATTCACTCTTGAGCAAGCCCAAGCCAAGCTTCAACATGTTAATCTTGAACGGAACCTCCTACGGGAGAAGTGGAATCTAATAGAGATTACCACCCAAGCGATGTTATCCGAGCCACCCCAAGAGTCTATCACTATCGCACACCTTACCCTTAGGTCTTATGTGGGTTTTATAAGGGGTTATGTAAAAAGACCTCAACACTATGATTATCTGCATTATTGTTTATAGAACAGAGAATATACATTCATTTTATTATTGTTATTTTGTAAATAGTTTTTAAAGCACAAATAGTATTTTTAGTTAATATTTAATTAAGAAATCTATTTTGATGAATTAATGGATTTTTAAATTAAATAATATTTTAATAAATATAATTACTAAATTACTTTTTATTAAATATAAATGATCATATAATTTTAATGAATACAATTGTGATTTTTATTAAGGTTTGAAAACCGTTTTTATCAAAACCCATGAATTTTTGATAAATATAGGTTTTTATTTTAAAAGTAAAAATTTAGAAATTTAGAAAATTATTTAGATAAAATGAAAATTATTTTTGGAATTAGGATGTCAACATTATCCAATGGTGAATTTTTCATAATTTTCTGAGACAATCAAATTTTTTGGTAAAAATTAAATACCGTTTAATTATATAATGTGTTTTATGACATCATAATGACCTAATAGGTATGTAATAAAATAAAATAAAAGATTTTTCGGATGATATATGTTTTACCATTAAAATAATGTGATTTTAGTTTTGTTTGACTTATTTTACAAAGCTTTAGAGGACCCTACAAGACTTATAAAACATTTTAACTTTTTAAATTGATTTCCTTGAGAGTGTGACTCACATCCACATAATCAGACCTAATATTTCAAGAATTTTTCCCATTTTCCTTATAAAATAATATTTTCCACTCCCCTTTGGCATAAACCATGGGAAAAACCATGATTTGTTTTGTGGTTTTTATTAGTTTAATGTGTGGTGTCCAAAACCTAAATAATAAAGATTTCCCCCTCTTTTTCTATATAAACCCACCAAAGTCCCTCTTCATCTTCAATCAAATACTTTTGAGCTCAACCGACCTCTTCACTCATCTCTCTATAATCCTTACAAGGAGCCATAACCTCCCAATAATCCTCTCTTAATCCTCTCCCATGCCATTGGGATCACATTTCCAAGTAAGGTATTTCTTTCTCTCTTATTTTTTTCAAAGTTTATTTATGTTTCTATACCCTTTTATTTTAAATTAAAAATGTTTGGGTATGATTTTGAACCTCCCCCATACTTCCCTCTTTATTTTTAATGACGAGTGACCCTTTTATCTCTCATTAATTCCTCCCATGTACACCTGTTACCATGCAAAAATTTTCGTAAGGGATTCCTTCCTTTCTTATTTTTATCCTAGTTTCTTTATGGTTTAATACCATTTTAATTTCAATTAAAAATGTTGGGGTATGATTTAGAACCACATTTATATTATCTTCATTATTTTTTAATGGTGATATACCACTTTATCTCACATTAATTCCTTCTGTGTACACCCGTTACCTTGCTGAAATTTCATAAGGGATTTCTTCTTTTCTCATTTTTTTCCAAATTTATTTATATTGTTATACCCTTTTGTTTTCAATTAAAAATGTTGGGGGTATGATTTATCACCTCACACATACTTCCTTCATTATGTTTGAATTTATTATGTACCTATTTCTCTTTCATTAATTCCTCGCATGTACACCTGTTACCATGCTGAAATTCCGTAAGGAATTTTTCTCTCCTCATTTACATTAAAGAAATTATTTTGTACTATGAATCTAAATTACATTACATATGTTCGGACATGTATCTATATGAACCATTTAATTTCTATTTCATGTAAATATTATGAGACAACCCTTTATCTCTCATCAACTATTTTTATGAATTCTTATGTCACGCCATTATACTGCCGAAATTGCACTGCAATTTTCCAAGCCAAAGTCACTATGTAGTGAATACCATACCCATTTCTCTATCAAGGGTATTCACCTTTATTCACATTTACTTATTGATTATAGAGTTTCAAGTATGAATTTCACATTCCTTTATCATGGAATAAATTATGATGTTTAATTAATCCATGTTATATGATCCATGTGGCACACTTATGCATGAAATGAAATGTTTAAGAAGGGTGCGCCCTGATAGCACTCCAATTAATTGAGTAAAGATTAGTATTATGATACGTAAAGTGAAATGATGGTTTACTCATTATAATTAAATTATAATGAGGTTTTACTCATGATACATGTGCAATGAGCCTTGGATCATACTAATATCATGTTGAGTGTTGTTGCCACATTTACATGTTATGATAATAATGTTATATCATGACTTTATGTTCATGCATCTATTATGATCCATTGATATGAATATAGCCTAATATGTACTGTTTTATTCATGTTATGCCTTGTTTACTACCTTAATGGGCTTTATATCTCACCTTTTTATTATTCATGTCCTTAGGTTACCCCATGTAATTCTAAGTACGAAGGAATGATGTGGTCATGTAGAAGAAATTTTCAATAAGATGTTATGTTTTATGTATTAAGTTGTTATGTAATGTTCCTAATCCCCAAAGACACTAGACCTATTGATATTCTATGTTGTATCAAGTGAAGGTTTTATGTAATAAATTATGTTTAAGTGTGAAATAAAGATCAGGGTTGTTATAGTTGGTATCAAAGGACAGGTTTAGTTATTTTTGGGATTAGGATTAGAATACCCCAGTGAAAGCCTCAGTGATAAGACTAAGTATAATAAAAACATCCCTAAATTTTGGTGAGGATTGAGTAAGTTGTTTATCAATCAAATATTTCCCTGTCAGGATACGAGCAAGTATAGGCAGCTCTGGAAGCAATGTATCTAGGGGTAAAACCTGAAAAAACTGCTTTGAGCTAGACTCGAAAAAGTACTGGAGCATGACAACGGGCCTTACTGCACTCTTGGTTATGAAACTCTTGGGGGATATTCTTTGGTAAATTCATAAGATTAGTAAAAACCATTATTAAGGGAATAAAAAAATTCCCCTAACAATATATGTTGGTAAGTAGATCATGGATAACATAGATTGAAGCCTATAAATTCATAAGTTAAGGAAATAAAAGAAATTTATAAATCACCCATTTTTGTATTTGGATTACCCTTTATGTGTTACCCCATAACTTTCCTTTTATTCCATCCAATTTCCAGTAATATAAGGACTCAGGCTAACAACCGATGAAAATATCATTGTGATGAATGTTCTAATGAGATTCCCAATCTGATGGAAGTGGGAATCACAAATTTTTTCATGACAATATCTCATTTAAATAAAGTTTTGAATATAAACATGGATCAAGAGGAACATTCAACCCCCCCCCCCCAAGAAATAACAAGTCAAAATAGAAAGCTTCATGAGACAAAGGCCTCTTACTTTTAATGGATCATTTGATCCCTCAATCCAACGGCCCAAAGGCCATCATTATTTATTTATTTATTAGAAAAAAGACCCCTTTTAAGGGAAGAAGGGGGGAACCCAAAAGACATCAAGGACTTAAGAAAAATAAAACCCAAGGGGAAAAAGGAGTAAAACCAGACTGACAACTGGAGGTGCCCCTCCCCAGTATTTGATAATGTCAAAGTTCGCCATCGTTGCAGGGCTAATCAGCTAGCAAGTGTCCTATGTCAAAGAAAAGGCCCAATCTGATGGCTGACGCCACAACATCTCAAACAACCAAATCCAAAAAAGACTAAAAATATGAACTACCAGTCTGAATCCTCTTATATGGACTTTTCCAATGATCAAGTCTGGATGCACTAATTTCCCACCTTCAGGATCAACCAAACTCACAAAACTTTTACCAAACACAATAGGGACTCCTTCAGACCAATCCTTTAACATAACATCAGATTTAAATCATCAGCATCAATCAAATCCAACAGAGATTTCCAGAAATCATCCATCCAACTTCAAAAATTACATCCACATGAGAACCAAAATCACCAGAATAAGGAAAAGTCTAAAATATCTTACACCATTAGACTTGCACTAGTTGCTGGAGACACCACCGTAAAATAACCCTACCACCATCCACGAGAAATCCCCAACCATATGTAGAAGCCACCTACAGAATTACATCCACATGAGAACCAAAATCACCAGAAAAAGGACAAGAATACAATATCTAACACCATTAGACTTGCACCAGTTGTCAGGGCCTCCGTCAGAAATCAAACCTTCCACCATCCACAATAAATCCCCAAACATCTGCAGAATCCACCTAAAGAGTGATCCGAGCTACATGTGGGAAGCTAGAGATAATATGGAAGAGTAGGGAACCTCCAGCGATGGTGACACCACAAAAACCTTCAGAACCTACAAAATAAATATGGATCCTCCCCCCTCCAAGACAAACCTTATAAGACATTGGGACACACTGGATGACGAAGTGGGGAGCGAACCGAAGCCTTCGATGAGCCGAGCTGAATCCAGTCCAGGAAGCCGGACAATGACGAGTCTCTATGGAGTTGAAGCTGGAGCACTGAAGCCAGAGTGCTGAGGCCAATGCGTAGGACAACGCCAATCCAACCCCAATAAGAGAAGCTGAGCCACATCAAATTGTGACAGAGGAGGGGAGGAGGCAATTCTCCTAAGGAAACTCTAGCCTCACGTGAGAGGAAGTTAGCTGCCACTCTAAGGATCCTCTTCTCATTTGATCCCTCAATCGCCGAACAATGGATCAACTCCATTGAGAAGATCTTCTTCATACTTCAATGTTCTGAAAAAGAGAAGGTACTTCTGGTTTCTTATCATATGGTGGGTGAAGCTGATCTATGGTGGACATTGATAAAAAATACGAAGCCCGAGGAGGAGATCAAGGTGTTGTAATGGAGGGATTTCCAGAAAATGTTTTTAAAAAAATATTTTCCTCTCTCCCTCTAACTTAATATGAAAAGGGACTTACTTTACCTAGAGAAAAAAGATGAAAAATCCATCGGATCATACGAGGAAAACTTCACAAGGCTTGCATGATACACCTATAGCTTTTTTGTTACCCCCGAATGCAAGGTTGAACAATTCTTTAGTGGGATAAAACCTGGCCTACGGAAAGCCCTAGAGATCCATGACTTCAAGAACTATGAGAACATTTTCTGATGTGCCCTCAAAGTTGAAATGGATATTGGAGAATCTCAGGGGTATCATGGGGATAAGAAGCGTAAGGTGGACTTTAATTCTGGCAGTTCGATGGATAAATCCAATGGTGCTAAGAAAATACAGCACTCCACTTGCCAAAGGTGTGGAAAGAAGCACCCTATAAATTTCCTAAAGGGGACGAGGAAATGCTTTAGGTGTAGAAGATAAGGGAACCCAACCCGATAAGAAAAAAACATAGCTACGACAGAGGAGAGGAATGCTCCATTCGATGCTCAATGCATTTTACATTATTTCAATTGCAAAGAAATAGGGCACTTTGAAAGCCAGTTCCCTAAGACAGGGGTTTTCTTAGGTAACAAAAAACCTCAAAGATAGAAAGGGAGAGATTTTCCCATCACTACCATCTAAGTGAACCCCGAAAAATAAGTGGCGATAGGTATGCTAGTTATTCATTAAAGAATAGAGAACATAATTTTTGATTCTGGTTCTACGCATTATTATATATCCTGAAAGTTTAGTTGAACAATATCAACACTACCACAAGTTATGGAAGTAAATATGTCTATGAGAATGAAAAATGGGGAAATCATTGCATCCCATGAATATAACTTCTCCCCTGTCATAATTTGTGGATTGAACTTCCTGGAGAACCTCATAATATTCCCTTTGGTGGAATTTAATGTGATTTCTGGAATGTATTGGATTTCCTTATATAGATCCAATATAAATTGCTATGAGAGGGAAATCACTCTCCAGGTGGAAAATAAACCCCTGATTCTATACAAGTGAAAGGAGGAGGATAAATCTTCTTTAGCACCATCATCTCAAGTGTGGATATTACTTCCCTATGATCATGCGTATGTATATCAGATGATTGAGTATAAGGAATCAACCATCCTTGAAGACATGAATATTTTAAGGGAATTCACTGAATTATTTCTCTAGAAATTTTCTAGTCTTACTCCTAGAAGAGATGTTGAATTCTAAATTGATCATATACCTGGGGTGTTTCTAATATACAAAAATCCATATAGAATGGATGTTGTGGAGCCTGAGGAGCTGAAGAAAAAACTACAAGATAATCTAGATAAAGGGTTTATACACCCAAGTGCTTCACCATGGGGTGCACTAGTCTTCTTTGTCAAGAATAAGGATGAGTCAATGCGTCTTTTCATTGATTATCGTGAGCTCAAAAAAATCACAATAAAGAACAAGTATCCTCTTCCCCGAATTTATGACTTGTTTGATTAGTTACAAGGAGTACAATACTTCTCCAAGGTGGATTTATAGTCGGGATATTACCAAGTAAGGGTGAAGAAGGAAAATACCCCAAGACTGCTTTTTATAAAAGATACAGGCACTATGAATTCATAGTAATGCCTTTCAGACTCACTAATGCTCCAAAAATCTTCATGGACTTGACAAATATATCCTTCAGAGATTTCCTCAACAAATTTTTGGTAGTATGTATAGATGACATTTTAATATACTCCAAAACCAAGGAGGATCATGAGGAGCATCTAATAACTGTACTAGAGACCTTGTGAAAGGAGAAGATCTATGAAAAGTACAACAAGTGTGAGTTTTGGTTGAATGAAGTATCATTATAGGGTCATATCATCACAAGAAATATGATATCTATGGATCCCTCCATGACAGCTGCAATTGAGGGATGGCTGAGGCCATCATTGGTAACAGATATCCGTAGCTTCCTGGGGTTAGTTGGATATTACTGCTGATTTGTGAGAAATTTATCACGATTTTCAAACACTCTTACCAAGATAACTAGAAAAGGAGTAAAGATTTCTTGGAGTGATGAATGCGAAGATATATTCAAGGAGTTGAAAAGGAGGCTTATCACTATGCTTGTGCTCACATTACCCACAAGTGGAGAACTTTTTTTGGTATTTAGTGATGCTTCAAAGAAGGTCCTGGGTTGTGTGTTGATGAAAAATGAAAAAGTCATTGCCTATACTTAAAGGCAATTGAAAGTTCATGAGAAAAACTATCCAACATATAATCTAGAGTTGGATGCAGTAATATTCGCATTGAAATTTTGGCAGAATTACCTCTTTGGGGAGAAGTGTGAAATTTACACGGATCACAAAAGACTCAAGTATATATTCACACAAAAAGAGTTGAATATGCACCAACAAAGATGGTTAGAGCTGATCAAAGACTACGACTGTTCAATCCAATACCACCCTAGAAAAGCGAACAAGGTGGCAGATGCTCTAAGTAGAAAGTATCCAACAATTCTATCATTGATGAGAATTGAAAAGGATCCAATCTTCTTAGATTTGATGAAGATGGACATGGGAATCATAAAGAAGGTAAAATCATAAATCCTTTCACAAATGATTTCTCAATCGTATATTTTGGAAAGGTTAAAGGATGCTCAAAAGGAATATGTGGGAATTAAAAAGAAAGTGGAAACTATCAGAAAAGGGAAATCCTTGGAGTTCAATGTTAATGAAGAAGGAATTATGAGATTTGGGACAAGACTATGTGTTCCATCAAATCTAGAGTTAAAGAAAGAACTTTTGGATGATGCACATAGTTCAAATTTATCCATTCACCCCGAAAACACAAATATGTATCGAGATCTCTAAGAGAATTACTGATGGGATAACATGAAGAAGGATATCACTGAGTACACATCAAAGTGCTTGGTATGTTAGAAAGTGAAGGTTGGGAGGCATAAATATAAGGGGATGATTCAACCATTACCCATACCAACATGAAAATGGGAAAACATCACCATGGAATTTGTTATTGGACTTCTAAAGAAATCTAAAGGAAACAATGCTATCTGGGTTATTGTGGATCATATTACAAAAAATGCACACTTCATTGCAATTCGAGAGGATTTCTCATTAGATCAACTGGTACAAATATATATCAAATATGCGGTAATGCTGCATGGAGTACCACTATCAATTGTATTCGATCGAGATCCAAGATTCACCTATAAGTTTTGGAAGAGTCTTAAAAATGCTCTGGATACTGAGCTGAACTTCAGTACGACTTATCATTCTCAAACAGATAGTCAATATGAGTGGATGATCCAAACACTTAAGGACATGTTGAGAGCATGCTCAATGGACATAAAAGGAGGATGGGATCAAAATCTTCCTCTAGTTGAGTTCTCTTAAAAAAAACATTTCTACTCAATAATCCAAATGGATCCTTATGAATCCCTTTATGGTAAGAGGTTCAGAAAACAGGTATGTTGGGATGAAGTTGGGGAGTGAAAACTCCTAGGTCCCGAAATGGTCGAATAAATGGTGGAGAAGGTTAAGACCATCTAGCAGCACATTAAAGATGATCAGAGTCGACAAAAGAGCTATGTTGATAATCTTCAATGAGACCTAGAGTTTGATGTCAGAGACATGGTATTCCTCTGCACATCACCTTGGAAGAGAGTTATGAGATTTGGGAAGAAGGGAAATCTTAGTACAAGGTACGTAATTCCTTTTGAGATCCTTGATCGCATTGAAGCTGTGAACTATCAACTAACACTCCCACCGAACCTATATCAAGTACATGATGTATTCCATGTATCACTCTTAAGGAAGTATATACCTGACCCGTCACATGTACTCAAACTAGAGGTGGTACCATTAAAGAATGACCTCTCCTATTAAGAGAATCCAGTGAAGATCTTAGATCGTAGGGAAAAAGTTTTACAAAATAACAAAATTCCCTTCCTGAAAGTGTTATGGAGAAACCACAAGTTTGAATAAGCAATTTGAGAATTAGAGGAAGAGATAAAGTAGAGTCACCCACATCTGTTTAGTGTGGGAAAAAAAAATTTCGAGGGCAAAATTTCTTAAGGGGGGAAGATTGTAATGACTCAAAATTTTATTAATGAAATTTTTTCTTGATCTAATTAAATGTATTTTATGTAAAATGTTTATATAAAATATTAACTTCTTTGGTTTTATGATTTTGGATTTCAAAATACCCTTAAGAATTATTACCAATGCTAATATATCCATTGAACAACGATAACATGATTAGTATAAATATAGGGCTTTAACAAATCTAATTTATTAAGACAAAGGTAGAAATGAACTCATCTAGTAGAATCGCTCCGTACAAAGCCCATTTGTTGGAGCTCAGAAAGGAGATGTCAACACTGGGTTTTTCTCTTGACCAAGCCCAAGCTGAACTTCAACACATTAAGCTTGAATAGAACCGCCCACGGGAGAAGTGGAAACTAATAGAGATTACCACCCGAGCGATGTTATCCGAGCCACCCCAAGAGTCTATCACCATCACACACCTTACCCTTCATTATTATGTAGTTGTTATAATGGGTTATGTAATAAAAACTTAGCACTATGATTATGTGCATTATTTTTGTATATAACAAAGAATATACATTCATTTTATTATTGTTACTTTGTAAATAGTTTTTAAAGCACAAATAGTATTTTGAATTAATATTTAATTAGAAATATATTTTTATGAATTAATGGATTTTTGAATTAAATAATATTTTAATAAAACATTATTACTAATTTTTTTATTAAATATAAATGATCATACAATTTTTATGTATACAATTGTGATTTTTTTAAGGTTTGAAAGCCATTTTTATCAAAACCAATGAATTTTCGATAAATGTCAGTTTTTATTTTAAAAGTAAAAATTTAAATATTTATAAAATTATTTAGATAAAATGAACATTATTTTTGGAATCAGGACATCAAAATTATCCAATGGTGATTTTTTCATAATTTTCCGAGAGTTGATTTTTTGGGTAAAAATTAAATACAATTTAATTATATAATATGTTTTATGACATCATAATGAACCAATAGTGATGTAATAAAATACAATAAATGAGAAGTTCAACCAATAAATTTTTTACCATTAAAATAATGTGATTTTAGTTTAGTTTTATTTATTTTATAAAGCTTTAGTGGACCCTCCAAGACTTATAAAACATTTTCACTTTTTAAATTGATTTTCATGAAAGTGTGACTCACCTCCACATAAGAACACCTAATATTTTAAGTTCGGCTATTGACCTTATAAAATAATTTTTTCCACTCCCCTTTGGCAAAAACCATGGGCAAAAACCATGGGTTGGTTTGCGGTTTTGATTAGTTTAATGTGTGTTGTCCAAAACCTAAATAATAAATAATCCCCCCTTATTCCTATATAAACCCACACAAGATCCCACTTCCTCTTCACTCAAAGCCTTTAGAGCTCGACCAACCTCCTCCCTACTCTCTCTATAATCCTCCCAAGGTGCCCCAAGCTCCCGATAAGCCTCTATCAAGCCTCTCCCAATCCTTTGGGATCACACTTTCAAGTAAGGGATTTCTTCCTCTCTCATTTTTGTCCAAGTTTTTTTTATGTTGATATACCCTTGTATTTTCAATTAAAAATGTTGAGGTATGAATTTTCACCTCCCCCACACTTAAATATTTATTTTTTAATGATGATATACCTTTTTCTCTCTCTCATTAATTCCTCCCATGTGCACCCGTTACTATGGTGAAATTTCTGTAAGGGATTCCGTCCTTTCTTATTTTTATCCAAGTTTCTTTATGTTGTAATACCCTTTTACTTTCAGTTAAAAATATTTGGGTATGATTTTAAACATCCCTTATATTCACCTCTTTATGTTTTAATGATTATATACCACTTTCTCTCTCATTAATTCCTTCCATGTACACCTGTTACCATGATGAAATTTTGTAAGGGATTTATTCTTTTCTCATTTTCCCCAAATTTATTTATATTTTTATACCATTTTTTTAATTAAAAATTTTTGGGGTATGATTTCAAACCTCCCCCATAATTCCTTCTTTATGTTTTAATTGATTAAATACCTATTTCTCTCTCATTAATTCCTCCCAAGTACACCCGTTACCATACCAAAATTCTGTAAGGAATTTCTCTCTCCTCATTTACATTCAAGAAAATATTTTATATTATGAATCTAAATTACATTACATATGTTGGAACATGTATCTATATGACCCCATTTCTTTAAATTACATGTAAATATTATGATACACCCCTTTCTCTCTCATAAACCATTTTTATGAATTTTTATGTCACGTTGTTATGTTGCCAGAATTGCACTGCGATTTTCCATGCCAAAGTCATTGTGTAGTGAATACCATGCACATTTTTATATAAAGGGTATTCAACTTTACGCACATTTACTTATTGATTATAGAGTTTCATGTATGAATTCCACATTCCTTTATTGTTGAATAAATTATTATGTTTAATGAATCCATGTTATATGATCCATGTGGCACAGTTATGCAGGAAATGAAATATTTAAGAAGGGTGCACCCTGATAGCACTCCAATGCATTGGGTAAAGATTAGTATCATGATATGTCAAGTGAAATGAGGGTTTTCTCATGATAATTAAAGTGTAATTATGGTTTACTCATGCTCCATGTGCAATGATCCTTGGCTCATGCTAATATCATGTTAAGTGTTGTTGCCACATTTCCATGTTATGATAATCATTTTATATCATGCCTTTATGTTCAGGTTTCTCTTATGCTCCTTGATTTTCCTATTTCCTAACATGTACTATATTATTCATGTTATTCCTTTTTTATTCCCTTATTGGGATTTATATATCACCCTTTTATTATGCATGTCCTCAGGTTATCCCATGCAATGCTAAGTATGAAGGAATGATTTGGTCATGTAAAAGAAGTTTTGAATAAGATGTTGCATTTTATGTTTTAAGTTGTTATGTGATGTTCCTAAGCCCCAAAGACACTATACCTATTGATCTTTTATGTTGTATCAATTAAAGGTTTTATGTAATAATTTTTTTAAGTGTGAAATAAAGAGCAGGGTTGTTATATCTAGCATCAAGCCAAAGCCTCCTCCAAAGCCACCAGACCCATATGATCATACCATAGAGTGCATCAGTGTGCCCCTTTGAGTCTACATACCCATGGTAATTGGATTCATGAAGTCTCTCCCCACAACGGTTTGGGATTTAGGAATTCCTGTGGGTCTATATTCCCATGGTAACCCAGAGCTCAACCTTGGGATGCCGACACGAATCTTCCCATTCTAAAGATTAAGGGTGATCACTTTCTTTTCCATTCAATGAGGAATAGTGATCAGATGAAGGAGTTATGTTCACTTTTCCTTTGACGATGATGAAACTCATACCCTTTCCCAAAACATATTCCGGGGACCTCCCATTAAGGTAAGTCCCCAATCTTATGAGGCCGAACCACATGATATTTTATGTAATTTCACATTTAAAGGTTCATCGCTCCTCACCCTCAACCATGGCGACCCCAACCTCATCCACCATAGGTTGTCCCTCTCCCACAAGTAGGAGAGGAATCATGTTATTTTTTGAATATTTCACATCCTCCTATTTCTCAAACCGAGCATGCCTCACGTGGTCTTAGAGGTTTGTGATGATTACAACATACACACAAATATAAACTATGAGAACTCTGATTCATGACCAAATCAGGATATATAGGGTGCCTAATCGAAGGCCCAATCTCAAAAGGGTTCCCATCAAAAAGGGTTCACCTAACCATGACCCTTAAAATGGGAAACTTCCATGCGTAAGCCCCAACAGTTCTGAACTATGATAACTATGATTCCTGATCAAGCCAGTATATGTAGGATGCCTACTCGAAGGATCGAGCTCAAAAGGGTGCCCATCCAAAAAGGGTTCACCCAACCATGAACCCTCAAATGGGAAGCTTCCATGCGTAATCCCCAGTCAATCCGAACTATGTAGGTTATGATTCCTCTCTTGAGGATATGTAAGAAACCCATATTGTGGGTCCGATACCAACATCAAATCACCTTCTCCCTGGATGATGATAAACTCCATAGGGCCTTATTGTATGGCTCAAGTTAGCAGTACCTGCATAGAATCAAATATATGCATGCCTATGACGATATTGCAAACCAAGGGTAGCCTATGGACACACTCTTCAGGAATGAACCAATGATTCACAAACATATGAACATGACTTAAATCTATAAGAGTCCCAAAACATGAAATAATACTCCCCCGGAAGGGTGCAATGAGCCTGAATTCCCTTTCTATTGACCAATAGAGTCCTCAAGTGTCGTTGGCTGAATCATCAATCAATGAGTGCATGCATTTGGAAATCAGGTCCATGAATCATGGATACTAGGGCCGTTGGGTGTTTCTGGATCCACGAATAAACCTATTGGAGACCATCCAAGGAATTTATATCTGAGGAGGACCGATTACACAAGCACTTAACCCCATGTAATCACCTACTAGGACCGTCTGACTGTGGAATCCCCTTTTCAATGAGAAAGGGATGAATTTCCAAGTCCCTAGTGGGGTTAATCCAACCTTCTTATAAAGGATAATGATGCAGAATGGGTTGAAACAAAATAAATGGATAATTTGAAAGGAAACCATATCTGGAAAGAGGGATGGGTGATGATCCTCTTTGGACCATTTCACCATCATCTGGAGAATGCCACCTCAGAGGCAGAATAGTATTATATGTTATATTACTACCACACTCCTTTATTAAGTGGGTGTTGATTGGTTTAGGGTGGCTACTTGTGAGTCACATAGCTTTGGTTAGGGTTTGTCTCCTGATTTCACTCAATTAGTTTGGGATGTGTTGTGTATTAGCCTACATGGCCTCCTATTTTGTTTTAGTTTTATTTCCTTGTATGAAATGTAAAATGTTGGAACAAAAATGGTTTTATTGTAGGATTTTTTAATAATTTTTTTGGTTATTTTTTGTATTTATGGGATGTTTGGATTTTGTTGTTGTTTAATAACTACTTATTTACTTTAGTGTGTTTGTCCAATGTTTGGATACATCATAGTAGGTTTCTAGTTGGAAACTAATATTTTTTCTTATTTAATTTAAGGTTAAATCATTCCCACTTGATCTCTTATAATACCATGTCACTGGTTTCCATCTTGTGGTGATTGAGAATGTACCTCGAGCCTTATGGAGTGATGACCCGAGTGACTTGTTTGGTTAACCAGGGTTGGTTTGTTATAAAATGGTATCATACCCCTTTTATTATTTAGATATTATTGGTACAAATGAGTTAGGACTATTATATATTGAGTTGTGGGCGAACAAGAGTTTTTGGCTAACTATTCCTTGTACTAAGCCTCGAGTTTCCAAGGGTTTTCATGTTTTTTATTTTGAATTCATATTTTAAGATTGTTTAATTCTTGATATATTTTATTATGATTTTATGTTAATATATGTTTTTGAAAGACCTTGGGATATTTCTTGGTAAATTCCTAGTTTTAGTGTGAAATTGGGGGAAATTCAAGGGGTGCATGGCTAAGGAACATAGTCTTTTAAACCATGAATAGGCCATGGAAAACTATTTTGGATATCTTCTAGTGGCACTCGAATGGTTGGTTCATAGTCTGAAAAACCATTTATCCAAACTATTCATAGTGGATAAATTTTATAATCTTTTATTTTTTCACTCCTTGGGTGGTTTTAACCTCTCTTCTAATTGATGAGTCTTTTTTGTGACTATTTAAGTAATTTTTTATAGATTTTAAAGGTTGTTTGATCAAAATTAGAAGTAATGTTTTATGCCTTAGTTTTGGAAATGTTTTAAACCTCATTTTCGGTTTTTTTACTTTACTTTGTGAAATGTTTTAAACTTGGTCATAAATTATTTTGGGTTGTGTCGATTTTCATGGAAATTGTTTTATTAGTTTCAAGTTAAAGGAGATGATTTCAATTATGGTGAAATTATTTGTTTTGGTGGTGTCTCTTATTATTGAAAAGGATTTTGATGAACCCATATGGTGTTTTAAGGTATAAATAATCCCATATTATGATTTTTTTGGCGATATACTTTTGGAAAAGGATGAATAATTTGAAAAAGGAATACCCTAAGTACACACAGAAATGTTATGGGGGGAAAGGCACTCTAGGTTCGACCATAAACCCCAAAGATCACCCAATAATTTCCCCTAAGCTAGCCTTTCATGTACCACCTTCAAACTAAACTAAATTTGACCAATGTTCTAGATTTACCTATAAATAATACCCTTGGGCTACTCTTTTGTGACTTTTGGAAGAAGAATAGATGTCTTGAAGCTCTACTCGCCCAAGTCACATTCCAAATTTTCATTCCCAAGTATTGCACCCAAGTCTTACAAACCCTTCAGGTAGATTATTTAATCCTAAAACAAAGGGAAATTAAATAAAAGATATGTTAATTGAGTTCCATAATGGTTGAAACTAAGAAATATTGTGAGGAACCACTTCCCCCTCATACGTCAACACTAGGGAAAAAGAACCTTACTCAATCACACACCTAAGAACCATCCTTCCAAAATCATCCATGGAGACCCCCATAACTTGGGTGAAACTTTAACCAAGTTATTTTACTTAGAATATCAACTTTCCCAAGTACTATTAGGGTGAAAATTCACCCAATTATCACTTGGATGAAGCCTATAGTTCAACCTCACTATGGTGAACTACCTTGGTTTCCATCTCTAAGGTGAACCACTTTTCTCACCTTAGTATCACTTAGGAGAAACTTCTTACTTTTCATAGTATCATTTAGGTGAAATTATCTTAATACCATTACTAAATAAAATCACCCCATTATTCTCCCATTCCAAGGTTTCATGAACACCCTATCTTCAATGTTAGATAATTCCTTCACCCATGTATCATACTCAAGACTCTGATGATCAATACCTCCCCTGAGGCCATAATATATACATGATCAAGGCATTCACACTAGCATGAAATCCTTAGATCATAGATTACATTTATAAAGGAAGTATCTCACTTATCCATCCTAACTGATAAGGCCCTTAATGAGTCTGAAAAAATTAATTCCTTTGATAACGAGGGTCCCCATCATAAAGAAATCAATAAGACCATCCCTAGACCATTCAATCTAATCCAGATGATGATGACCTGAGTTTGATTGTCCTAGGTACTTGGTAAATGCCCAAATATAATCAATGATTTAGGAATACAAAAATTTAATAATCCTTATATCTACCCTTCCATACCTAATTGATATTGTTCCTCCTTCATCTCTACTCACCTATTCATAGACAGGAAGATGAGTGGAAGGGAATCACTCTCAGGTTAAGCCCCAAACCTTTCTTATAGGGAGACATACCCCCTTCACCTATATATACCACCCTCCCCATCATATAATAGGAATATGATAGGATGAGCCTCATCTTAAGCTATAATCCCTATTCAAATTTAACTGTTCACTCTCATACAATGCACTCAATATTCTATTATCACTTGTTTCTCACACCAAGAATTGCTCACATGGTCTTAGAGATCAAAGTTGATCATTCCATTAGCATAACTAAAATACCCCTAGGATTTCTTGGCATAAGTACCAGTGAAATTCCTATTCACGATTTCATTAACCATGAATCATTAATGAGTTAAGGAGAGATAAAGATCCTTAAACAACCTTAATTCATAAGCTCCATTCAAATATGATTGTGTACTATCATATAATGTGATCTACCTTTCATCATCTATTGTTTCTCAGACTAATAATGAATCAAATGGGATCTAAGATATGAGTTTATTGTGACATTAACAAAATAAAAAATGCCTCACCAGGCCTTCTATCAAATGTAAACCCCAACCCAAAATTTTTAGGGCAACCTCATATTCATAAGCCTTGGTCAATCCCCTATTATCATACCTTTCACGACACCAAATACCCTGACATATGATGTTAAACTATGTGGCCAATGTCTTAGTCACATAATGTAAAACTTAAAGAAAATTTTCTTATCACATGATGTAAAAATGCACAACATGGTCCGATCACATGACCTTAAAATGAACATTTCAAACTATGTGGAATTTGACTCTTATTAAATAGGATATGTAGGATACATCTCAAAGGATCAAACCCAAAGGAATCACCCTTAATTTCCATTATCTTTTGGCTGTGTTCCTCATGATATAATCTACATACTTCCCCTACCTGACTATATCCCTTTGAGATCAGACATACCTTTCTATAGGTCTATATACCTGGGGAAACTCCCCTTGTTGGGACATATTCCTTTTAAAGTCATTCCCCTATATGGAGGTTCATATTCCTTTCGAGTCTTATCATATCACCCTGTTGGTCCATATTCTCTACGAGTCCCATATTCATAGGGCTATAATCCATATAAAAATTATCTAATCTAATGGGGTGACATTACCCATGAGTTTAATCCGAAAGGTCCCCTCATGTGTAAGTACCACACCAACCATTTCTAGGCATATTTCACCTAGTTATCCTAACTAAATAATGTTAAACTGTATGGACCTGTACTTTCTATATGACCTTAAAAGGTGTGACCTATCTCATTAAGTGGAAACAAAATAAATTGGTTATGATTTATTTTTACAAGGATAAGTAGGAATCCATAATTATGGGATCAATCCTAACAACATGAACATTTATTACTTTCCTTGATGGGGATAAACCCCAGAGTACCAAAATATGTGGATTTAAACCACATCACTCCTGAAAATTAAGCATAACAAGTAACAAAGGAACAATATAGAGAACCCCTGATACATATTGACGGTACCACTCCCAGAGAGCCTATGATACATACAGATGTTCATATTGATTGAGAACTTATTATATGTATGAATGTTCACATTGATACATTCAAATGACCAACTACTCGCTTATGGGTAACGTATTCTACATTGGGATATGTGAAATATTCATAAAAAATCTCTTAAATATATAATAAAGTCTAAGAGTAGGAAATAATAACCTAAAAAATGTGTGATGAGCCCAAAATCCCACCCTATTAAGTAACACACATTCTTAAACATCACTAGTGAGAACCCCCAGTGAACACCTATCTTTGGAAAGAAATTCCACATGAAATATCTTATAATAGATGCTAGAGGAATTGGGTGATTTTGATTCCATGAAAACATCCACATAGAACAATGAACGAAACAAAAAATGGTGAACCCAATGTCAATCTTTCAACCATACTAGCCTTTTACATCTGGATGTTTGGTCATTATTAGATGGAGAAAAATTGACCAATGTGAATCCTTTAATTGTGAAAGTTATTAATTGAACTTTTTTATTTCTTATAATTCTATATTTATGAGTTTTATTATTTGTGTTTGTTGATATTTCCATTCCAGATCATAAATCCTTTTGATCCAAATTAACATCATCACCACAACAACAAGAGTATGCCTTGATAGTTTTTGGTGCTAGGGCCCCATCAGATTGAAAGATCTTTCCACTTAATTAGTGACTTTAGAGCTAGGTGATGAATTCACTTGTTTGATAGTACCACTTAAATAGTAAAATACAAACTCTTTAGGTTGTATGAGAATCCCTCCTTGATGTAGAGTCTCACCGAACATCTACTCAGTGACGAGTTGTGATGAAACATGAAGAACCTATGATCACATTCAAAAATATTAGGAGAACCTCCTTAGAATGAATTGAAAATTAATTCCCTTATCTTAGGGTGGTGGATTATGAGGTTAGATATGACCCCACTATAATAAAAGAGTCACCTCAAAGGGATCCTATCGATAGCTGACATCATCGACATCATATGACCTCAATCCCTCAGTAACTCACTGAGGATGACACATCATGGGTTCCTAATTTAGTCACCAATACCCAAGAATCTAGTATAGTTTTATAAGGGTGTAGAGTAACTAAAAATATGGAGTGGTTCCATATTTCAGCTTCCCCTGAAGAATCCCACCAACATAACTTGACACTAACTAACGAACATGCCCATATTTCAATTTACACTCATCAAGCCTACCAATATACTCTATAAGCATCAAAGGTGCATAGAGGCATATACCAACATTAACTAGGGGTAGAAACACATTACCATACTTACACATCAATCCTGAAGTCATATCCATGTATCAACTAGAGCATAAGAGAGGCATATATCTCCATTGTCATCAATGAATGGGCAGACATTCCCACTACCCCTGCATAAGACAGTCACTAAATTTTGGCTATAATGGATGGGAATACATATATACCTACTCATATTATAAAAAAATATTGTTATATCTTAGTGGTGGTGGAAAAATATGGTCATCAACATATCTCGACAACCAATATTGGATAAACACACATTCTCGCCCCACCACCAGAGTAGCTTCTAAACATATAAACATAGCTACTTAGGAATAGATACACATACCTTCTCCCAATCAGGAGGATCTTTGACACATCTCAATGAGCAATGAACAACAATATTGGCACATATTCCCATTCCAACTGGAGATCAATGAATCATTTCAACAACTACTACATGGTAGATATACATTCTTAGAAAGTATTCAAGGACTTTTTAGTATATCATAGAGATATTTTAGGAGTGATAATATATTATCTCTCCCTTTCATTAAATTTAATTTAATTTTAATATACTAATGGAAAACACAAATTAGGCATACATTTTTTACTTATTCTAAATATTCTCATATAACCAGTCTAATGGAAACAAGGGGGTCACCCAAGGAGGATCCCACATTTAAAGGTCTTTGTGAAAAAAAAAGACTCTTTCCACACAACAGAGAGAATCTAAGAAGAAATATCATTAGGGGAAGACCAAATATCAAGAGTAAGGACATATTAATTCCCTATTCAAAGATTGTGTTCTTGAGGCCTTGATTAATATTTTAATAGAAACTCAAGATTCTTAAAAATAATCATTAAGAGGAAGTAGATTCATTTTTGAAGGCCTTTCCTATAATTCACTATTCATGATTCTTGATATCTCCACAAACATCATTAATTACACAGGTTTACCGAATATAGAAATTTATAACACGAATAAAAAAACTACTAAACTACAAGGTAGTATAGGATATGAAAGTATGAGTTCCAACCCACAAATATGGATCTGGAGAAAATATTTACTTAAATAATAAATAATTATCTATTTAACGAAAGAAATATACACTAATTCGATTGAAGAGGGAGAATAGTGAAGGTTTGAGGTTCAAGAAAAATATAAAACTTTCTTGGAAATTGAAAATCTGGCTTCATGATTAATTTGGGTATAAATTATGAGTAAGAAAACATGTGGTGTTAGGATATAATTAAGGATAATCCAATGGTTATAGTAAATAACCCCCAAACCATTGATTTACCCTTTTTATGATGGTCACATTACTTTAGATGTTCAATAGTTTGGTTACTCATAACCATATTTAAACAAAGTAGACAGTCCACCCAATAGTCACAATGAGAATCATTCACTAGTTGATATTATAAATTGTATCACACCCTCATATATCATGAAATGGTCATGTATGGTAAAAGAAAAGAAGAGAATTTAGAAATTTTAGGGCTGCAACAAAAGTCCCAAAATGATTTTTAAAATAAAATATATTACCTTAATACAATCAATCCCCCTTTGTTGCAATCACATCTCACAAAACCTACCCATAATGCTCGCCTTGAGAGTGTAGGAAAATAAAAATACTATTTTACTCATCATAGTGGCAACAATATTTGATCCCCATGGTAGTGCCTCTCGAATGAATAATGGAGTGAAACCATGGCTGTAAATTTATAAGGATCAATCCATGATCGAGGTGGATTTAGGTCAAAATAATTACAGTCATAAAGGAGGCCTAGTTAGTTTTGAGTGTTTAATGGAAAACTCAGTTCAATTCCACAATGAAGTTGTAATAGACAAACTTTGTGAGTCCATTAGATAGAAACAGTTAGATAGAGGAGTTCTGAGAAAATCATCAGAAAAAGGATTTTTGATCAACTGACATAGGTTTCCTAACTAATTCATCTAACAAAGGAGACATATGAAGATCATAAAACAAATAATTTTTTATGGGAGCTTAAGATGGAAGGAAGTTCTATATAAATTCACCAGATAGAGGCTTCCAGAAAAAGTCAATAAGATGAAGGATTGTGTGTGGCCACACCAGATAGATCTATTAGACTGAAGATTTAGGATCTTTATATGAGAAGAAATGTTTCTAAATAGATGTATCCTTTGAGGAAGAACCATATGGAAATAAAAAGGTACTCAATGTTTCCAAATAAATATATCATGTGAGTCAATCAGATAGAGGGAAACCAGAAAAAGATGAACCTTATGAGGTTGTTGGATGAACATTAACAGATATAGATGTTCCTATGAAGTTGAACTAGATAAAGTTGTGAGTATTTATGATGTTTTTGTAAAGTAATTAAATTTAATGATGCTAAGCTATATGTTCAATGATTCAATAACCATAAAGGGAATATCAGGATTCCAGATGATATTTTAGGAGGTTTTGAAGAACAACATTGTTGTTGAGTTTTAAGGAAGTATTTTTTAATATTATTGACTCACATATTTTAGGAAGTTTGAAGGAGGTGAAATGTTGAATTGTTTGAGAGGGATTTTCAAAGTTTGAGTGGGAACTTTGAATTTTGAGTTCTCACTCCTCTTTAATTTTTAGAGAAACATTGGATATATAAAGGGGAGATGGTGTGATGAGAATAGGTTACTGATATTATTACAACTGGGTGAAAAACTTAATAATTAAGGTATAGAATGAAGATATAGATAAATCTTATGTTGAACCATCAAACACAACAACACTATACAAAGTGGTACTAGAAAAGTTTTTCTATCAATTCATATAGAATGAACAGGCTGGAGAATAAATTAGATGAATAGGGCATCGGACTGAGGAGATCAGATAGAGGTGGACTGGACTAGGTATACCAGAAAGAGTTTACTGAATGGACTACTATCAGATATAGAAGTTCTCACTCACTGTTATGAAATAAAGTAAAGAGGAGGCGTAAGAACTTGTAAGAAAATAAAGTATAAAGAAATTTCAAGCAGCCGAGTGACAATATATCGAATCGTGTTGGTGAAGGTTCTTATTATTATTGCAAAAAATTATTATATCATATTATTTGTGTGAGGAGTACATGTACTATTTAAGGAATATAGTTCTATGCAAGTGATGAATACCCCCTACTTGCTGTAAACCACTAAAAGGAATTTTTTATAGTGGTTGTGTGGTCTTGGATTATTTCTAAACCATGGAAAGGAATAGCTACTCTTATTGAGTATTGAACCATGTAAATACATGTGTTCCAATGGGTTTGCTTGTTTTTTTTATAGTAGAGTCAATTCTTACTAACTAGAGGAGAAGATTTTTTCTTAATTAGAAACCATAAAAATAAAAGATCATTGATTCACCCCTCCCCCATTAATGAACACATAGATCATGATAGGTCCTTTAAAGTAGTATTAGAGGGAATTTTTTCTTCATTGACTCTTTGTTGTGTAAATTTTGAAGAAGAAGAAAGTTTCCATGGATGTTTATAAATCAGTTAATAGTTAGTGGATTCCTATCTTTTTTGGGAAGATATATCATATATGGAAGGAAAAAATTCCACCCTATCTATTATCCATTGGATATGAAGCTATTGAAACTACTGTAGATGGTTTCCCTCCTCCTTTTGAGGGTACTTATTTAACAACTATAGATAAAAAGAATTTAGAGAATGATGATCAAGACATAAATGCTATACTTTCCTCACTCTCCGAAATTAAATTCCCCAGGGTTAGATAAATTGGAATAGTTAAAGGCATCTGGGAAAAATTAAAGAATATTTATAACGGAAATAATAAAGTGAATAAATACAAGTTTCAAATATGGAGATTGAAGTATGATGATCCTAAAATGGGATATGATGAATCTATTAATGCCTACTTTAGAAGGGAAAATGAAATTGTAATCACCATAAGACATTTTGGTGAGAAGTTGGAAGATTTAACTATTATTGAAAATATTATAAGAATTCTTCCTAAAAAAATCATTGTTAAAGTATTATCTTTAGAAGATAGAGATCTATAAACTTTCTCTCTAGATTAATCGCATAGTATTCTCATCACTTATGAAATGAGAAGAGAAAAGGCCATCATAAAGAAGAAGGAGAAAGATGACCAGAAAATATATTTCAAATCCCCTAGGAAAAGAAATCCTAATAAAGTTGTGGTTGAGGAATAATTCAGTGACTCTGACATTGAGGATGAAGTTAGTAAAAAGTTTGATGAATTTATGTCTTCTTTTTTCCATCAAAGTGAAAATAGGCTCATGGAAGTACAAAGGAAAGTTAACATTAAAGTTATTTAATTTCATATCAATTGGACATTTCATAGTAAGCTATAAAGGCTAAAATAAGATGAATATAGTGGATATAAAGATAAAAAGTCAAGAATATATCTAAAGAAGAAGATAAATAAATCAATGTATTTTTCAAAAGTAAAGGATAAGATGTTATCTGAATATAAAACGAGAAATTTTCTATCTAAATGTGATAAATATGAATATAGTGATAAAGAAGCTAAAAAATCCAATGATAATGCTACTAGGAAGTTGATTATTGCAAAAGTTAATGATTATAACTTTACCAGTGATGAAAGTAACAGATCTGAATAAGAAGAATTAGAGACACATATGTAGTTTATGCTAAAAATTGAATTGAGATAATGTCTCTCAAATATTGTTAAACTTGAAAAAGAGAACAATAAACTAAATAAAGAATATATATATATAAATAATAAATAATTAGTTTTTGAAGAAAAATACTAGTTGTTAAAAGTGATTAATGATCTGAAGAAGTTACTTGATGTAGATAAAATCTCAATATCAATATTGAAGAAAACATAAAGGTGAAGGAGAAAGAATATGACCATGTTCAACATAAACTTATTGAAGAAGAATAATGAATCAAAAACACTCAAAAATTGATCATAGAAGTTGGTGAAAGTTATAAGAAGTGTAAACCTCAGAAGGATCAATAAATATCATCCTCAGAGGTTAACAACATGGTTGAAGATGACTATAAGAAGAAGCAAGTTAAGAAGACCTTGTATGTATCCAAGACACATGAAGCAAATAATTATGAAATTTCAAGGAATAAAAAACCACTACAATTAGAGTCTCTGTCAAGGATGATAAGAAGTAAAAGTTGAAGAAGAAGTTATCATGAGACTACCCAAATTTTGGTTCACAATAAGGAACCCAGATTGATGGTCATAAATATGATGGAAAACAGGTACATAGTTTCGGATAATAGACAAGTTATAGAGGAAAATAAGTTTTTATGGATATTTCTAGTATTATGGAGGCTTTCAGAATAAAATAATTTTTTTGGTTCAATCATTAACACAATAATGAGTCTAGGATATTCTGGAGGGAGAGTTTTAGGGGGTGTCAACCCACTTAAACAAGAAAACCTGAATAATATAGTTTGAAAATTGAAATTAGATTCCGACCTTTGGAAATTATTTGTGAAAAATGTGATTATCCTATAAGTATTTCTAAATAATGTATTATAATGATACTAGATCAATACATTTTACATGAAAAATATAAAAATCCTCATGTGAAGGAAGAAAAAGGTAAGTAAAAAACCTTAGTTATTGAAACTGGTCTCAAGGACACAAAAGGAGAACGTCGTTGGATATTTTATAGTGGGTGTTCTTTATGTATGACTAAAGATTTTAAATTATTGAAAAATGTAAAAGATTAAATATAAGGAACAATGACTTTTGGAAATGATGAATCACTAAGAATAAAAGGTGATTGATATTCTATCATTGGAAAATAAAAATTAGAATTTCAGAAGTGCTTTGTTTATTGATGGGATGAAAAACAATTTATTGAGTGTTTTACAGCTTTGTGATTAATATAAAAAAGTTATGACTTTTTTGTTAAATGGTTTAAATATGAGAAATTTGTAACGAGAGGATAGTGAACTAAGATAAATCCAATTCAAGTTAGAGATGCATAGGGACCATGCTATCTGAGTATGGTGTAAGAAAATTAGTTATGGAATACAAGGCTTGGACATATGTGCCAGAGGAATATGAGAAATATATCAAAGAGAGAAAGTATTCATGATATTTATGACATGAAAAGAAGAGATTAATGGTGTTTGATCTGTCAAAAATTGAAGATTACAAATTTAGTTTATAAGAAAGTTTAGATACATTCAACTCACCCATTAGAGATTATTCATTCTAACTTATGTGGTCCCATGAGAAAGAAATCAATAAACAAAGATAATTACTTTATTTCATTTATCAATGATTTTACTTGTATTACATGTATCATGTTTTTTAAATATAAATCAAAGGCTCTAATTTTTTTAATAGTTTCTGGATAAGTGATGAAAAGGAATGTGGATATTCTATGAGGAAGAATAAAACTAATAATGGTTTAGAATACACAAATGGGAAGTTTAAAGATTCTCTTTAAAATCATGTAATTCAATATTATTTTGGTGCACCATATACACCACAACAAAATTATGTTTCCAAAAGAAGAATTAGAATTATAGTGGAGATATATAGAACTTTACTGATTGAATATGATACTTCTCAATTAATTTAGAGGCAACATATTTGAGTAGTTGATCATATTCAAAACTGCTGATTCTGCAGGACAAACTTTGATATTACTCCATATGAGATGTAATATAAATATACCCTATGTTTGAAATTACTAAGGGTCTTTGGAATCCAATTAATTATCAAAGTCAAAGGTAAAAATATTAGGAAGTTTGATCAAAAGGTATAGATGAAATCTTTCTTATCTACCCTCCCAATTACATGGGATACATATTTTATAACAAAGAAACAAGAAATATTTCTAACTCTATTGATTTTAAAGTGCTAAAACATTTTGATAGAAGGGTTTCACAATCAGTTACAAATATGAGAGGAAGTGAGGATGGAGTAGTGTAATTAAACAACATGACAAATTTCTTAATAGAAGTGATAATAAACAAGTTTTTCAAAATAAATATTTTGACTCAAATATTTCAAGTGATGAGGGATAATATCATTTATATCATCCGAGGATGAGGAAGAAAGTATAGGTCCAATATATCATTGGTGATTATGGAAAATTGGTTCAAACCAAAAGAAAATTGAGGATAGTCTCACATACCTCTTTGTATTCATAGGCTGGACCAATAGATATTAAATAATCTTTAGATCATCAAAAGTGTATTGATTAAATGAATAAAGAATTGAGTCATATTGAGAAGAATGAGACATTGGAACTTGTACCCAAACCAAATGATAATAATGTGATTGGAACAAAAATTGGTGTTTTAAAACTAGTTTAATGAAAGTGGTGAAGTGATAATAAATAAGACAAGATTGGTTTATAAAGGCTACTCACATGTTGAAGGTATTGATTTTGATGATATATTTTCTCTAGTAGGAAGATTTGAAACCATCTAAATCTTTCTTTAAATTACTTCATAGTGAAGATATAAAATATTATAGATGGATATCAAGTCATATTTTCTTAAAAAATAGTTGGATGAAGAAGTTTATATTGAGTAATCATGTGAATTATTGCTTGTTCAAGATGAAAGATCTTTTTGAAAGTTGAATAAGTTTTTTCATAAATTGAAACATGATTCAAGAGTGTGGTATTCTAAACTATATACTTTCTTAAAAAAGTTAAACATTAGAAAAGGAATAGTTTTCAACAAAAATTAAATAAAATAAAATCAAGAGGGTTCTCTCATTGTGATTGTTTATGTTGGTGATATCATATTCAGAGGGAATAATGAATAAATGTTTGTAAAGTTTTCCAAAGAAATGAAGGATTTATTTGAATTGTCCATGAAAAAATAAAGTAATTTATTGTCTTATAAACCTCTTAGAAGAAAAGTTACATATTTCTATCTCAAGAGAACTATGCTAAGGAACTCTTGAAAATATTTGGCATGGAAGATTCAAAGTCTATTTCTAAACCCATTTCACTGGGAAAAAAGTTGCTAAAAGAAGGGAAAGTAAAGGATGTAGATCCAAAAAAATTTAGAAAATTAATTGAAAGCTCATTATATCTAAAAAATTCAAGGCCATATCTAGTGTATGTTGTTACACTTTGTTCCAAGTATCAAAGTGCTACAAAGGAGTCTCATATTATGGATAGAAAAAAAATTCTGCTTTGAAATATGACAACTAATGAAATATTGATCTGTTTTGTTACACAAATACTGATTGGGTAGGCTGTGTCAAATATAGAAGATCCAAATATGGTAGAGTGTTCTTCTTAGTATAAATATGTGTGAGTTGGCATACAAAGAAACAAAATTCAGTGACTCTCAACACTGTTTAAGCTGAGTATGTAGCTTCCACTCAAGCAACAACACAATTAATATGGGTGAAGACACAACTAAAATATTTATTGATTGATATAAATCTTACCCTTATATTGGTTTGTGATAATAAAAATTATATAAATCTCACTAATAATCTAGTGCAACATTCCCTATCTAAGCACATTTTTACACCCACTTGGTCATTGGTACATCTAGTTTTGGGTTTTATTTACCATTTTGGTTTGTTTTTGGAGTTCCTGGGTGTCAGGGGTTGGAAATGAGGATTTTTTAGAAGACAAAACATGGTGCACAGTTAGTGCACATTTTTTTTCGGCTAACTGTGTGAGGGGGATGTGGATGGTGAAAATGGGTTTCTAGATAGGCTGAGATTGGTTTTCCAAACTACACGACACCTATGGGTAACCATGCTGCCTATCCAGGTCACTTAAAAAATGCGTGTTTACCTTTTTTCCTATGTCTAATTTATAACATATATTCCCCATTTTCTTCCCCTAATTCTTGAAACTCCTCATCCTTGGTCTTGAATATCTGCCACTCCTTTGGTGGTGATTTATCCTTGGAATCAAAGTGGTTTGGATTGAGGTAAGTTAATTTCTTCATGGTTTCTTCTTCCTTACCCCTTCTTGTTTGTTCTTCCATTTCTATGTAAGTGTGGAACCATAAGTGTGATGTGGTCTAAATATAGGATGTTTGATAGTGTTTTTGGTTGGTTTTCTTATGCATTAGGTGTGTGTTCACTTGATCTTCCTTTTTTGGTGGTCATTGTAGAAGTCGACGAGTTTGGGACCAAATCCAAGGTAAGTGTCTCTATTTAAGGGATTTTTCCATGGAATAACTTTAAATTTCTCATCACCTTTGATTTTTATTGTTTAAAAATCCATTTAAATGATTTATTATTTATTCTTATTCCATGTTTGATGTTATTCACAGACTATTTTGTAAATTTGGGTGTTTAAAGTGGGTTTTCCAAATGGGTATGGCTTGTTTTCACACCAAGTGTTTGTTAAAATGTCTCAAAGTGGTTTTATGGTTTAAAAATGTTTTCTAAAGTATTTTTAGAAATTATTTTACCTTGGGAAATGTGTTTTGATAAAATGAACATATTTGTTTTGGGAAATTGATTGTGATATAGATTATTTGATATGGGTACTTATTTGTGACCTTATTAGCACAGAGTAGCACATGGGTTAATTGGGGTGTGAGTGAGGGGGTTTGTTCGAGGGACCGTGTGCGCCTTTGGAGGGAAGACCATGCAAGATTACACTTTTTTTTATCCGAGGGGCCAATTGATCCATCATAAGTACGATTATACGAGCCTAATTTTTTTTTCCAAGGGATCATGAGAGCCTTTGGGTAGGAAGACCTTAAGGGCTTCTATGCTGGCTACTGAGAGACCACGAGAGCTCTTAGAGTTGGGCCTAAGGAAATCTGTGAGAGCTTTTAATTGATGAGCTTGCTAGTATAATTGTTTACTCAATCATTATAGGCCTGATGGTTAGAGACCTAGGTGCCCATTACTTATGTGAGATTGGTTTATCATTTGATTAGTTCCATTTTTATGTGATGGGATATATTGGCCCCCTTTTCCATTGACGTGGTAACACGTTGATGATGTTATGCTGACCCTTAGTTATGATTTTATTTTTATATTTAGTATGTTATGCCTTCAAGTTATGTTTATCTACCCAATACATGTTTTGGTTTTGTTTGAAATAGAAAACTGAATGGATTTCAGAGGTTTATTGAAAATGGAATGTCTTAAAAATGGTTTAGTGTTGAAAATGTTTTTAAACTAGTTTATTGTTTTTCATGGGTCAAATAATTAAATAAATTCATGGTGGTATCCTACTATGATTCATGCCTCACACCCTACTTGAAACTTTAGGCATGTATAGAATTCATTTTTTAGGATATAGGTAAAGGAAAGGGAACAATGTACGAGGGTGGATCTTCTTGATTACCATTGTCTGTTGGTTGATGGAGGAGAGATGGTCTCACCAGGTTGGCTATTGTGGAGTAGTTTTTGGATTTTGTATCTATTGGGACATATGTTTTGTCTAGTTATAGAATGTTCTGTATATGATTTTCTATTTTTTTCTTGTGATATCTACTTATTCTCCCTTTTGTATTTTGGATGTTTCCTTTTATGCCATTGAACTTGATGATATTGGTTTGACCATCCCATTTTATTGATGGGTTATTCCAATTTACCATAGAGAAACAATTTCCAAGAGATAGTTGGTTATGCCCGATGCTTATCACCAGCCCATGGTGATAGAGAATGCACTTCGGGTCGTGTGGCAGGTTGGGTCAACCTGGGTTAGTTCGTTACACACATTGATATTAAATATCACTAAATTAGAGATCATGTAGAAAGAAATGAGCTAAAGCTGGAGTTTTCTCCTACAATAAAGAAAGTTGCTGATATCTTCATTAAACCATTACTAAAGGAAACATTTCATAAACTAAGGTTGATTATGGGTGTAAAACCTCACTCTCTTCAAGGATAAAGTGTGTGATTTATTTCCCCTCACACATTTTTTATTTGGATAATGTTTTAAAATGGGGGAAATATGTAACATAAATCTATCCATTGGTATGTGCTTTACCTTCCAAGGAAGAGTATATATTTAGATAAAGTTTTTAAAAGAGGTAGGCTGTGAGTTCAACTTGTGTGAAATTATTTAACGGTTTTTTAAAGTGGATGTAGGAACTATTTCTTATAGGTTGTAGTAAGTTCCTATGATGATCATAATGTTTAGAGTGCATGAATAAGTTTGAATAGTTTCTTAAGAAAAGTCCACATGATATTATTGTTCAATGATTCTTTTTTACCACATAAAGTTTTCTCACATAGGATTAGAATTATTGGATAGTGATACATTGCTTGAGTTTTAGAGCTTCAGTGATTTACATGTTCCTTGGTTGAAGTAAAAAATCTTAAGGGGGAGTTGTTGGGACCAAGTGGTTTTGAGTTGCTGATGTTTTAAGATTAAGTAGGTTGAGAATAAAGTATTATTTCTCAAGTATTGTTTTATATTTTCATACATAAGTCACTTGAAATTTATAGGCCTTACTTATAAAGTTTTTGAAAGGTTGTTCTGGATATATTTATGTGAGTCTAATGGATCAAGGTGAATGGATGGAGTCTAATGGACTGACATGATCATATAGAGTGTGACACTAATTTTTTATTCAATTATTTTCATAGTTTTATCATACAATGATGTTTGATAAAGTAAAATCAGACAATGATTTTCTGATCTTCAAACTTACAAACATAATGATTATATAAAGATATTTATGATTTTTTTAATATTGGTTTAAGGAAGAAGTTGGTAAAACCTGGTCAAACTATGGTTCCTAGATAAAGAAAAGTGTTTTGGAAGTTGCAATCGAAGTTGTAATAGATGAAATTTTTGAGTCCATAAGATAGAAAAATCTAGATGGAGGAGTTCTGAGAAAATCATAAAAAAGTGGATTCTAGATCATCAGACATAGGTTTCCTAACTACGTCATCACACAAAGGAAACATATGAATATCATTGGATGGAGAAGTTGTTGTGGGAGCTCTGGATGGAAGGAATTTCCATATAAAGTCATCAGACATAGGCTTCTAGATAGACTCCATCAGATGAAGGATTGTGTGTGGTAGTATGATATGTATCCATTGGATTGAAGATTTCATATCTTTTTAATACAAATAATGTTTCCAAATAGAGAAATACTTTGAGGAAGAACCAAATGTAAATGAAATAGAACTCAAAGTTTCGATAAGATGAGATCTTGAGAGTCCATTGGATGAAGGGAAACTCGAAAAAGATAAACCTTATGAGGTTACCAGATGAAAAATTACTAGAAAAAGATGTTCCTAAAAAGTTGAATGAGATAAAATTTTGTAAATTTTTACAATGTTTTTGTAAATTCATTAAATGTGATGATTCTAAGATGGATGTTCAATGCTTCAATAATCATAAAGGGGAGATCATGATTCTAACTGTTATTTCAAGAGGCTCTGAAGAAGAAAATTGGTGCCAAGTTTTAAGGAATTTATTATCAAGATTATTGAATCCAATATTTTTAGATTTTTGAAGTTAGAAAAACATTGGAAGGTTTGAGAAGGATGTTAAAATTTTGAGTAGGAACTTTGAATTTGAAGTTCGTACTCCTCCATAAATTTTCAGAGAAACATTGCCCATATAATGGGGAGTTTTTTCACTAAGAATAGGTTTCTTATGTTATTGCTACTGGGAAAATTGATAGAGAATTGAGGTAACAACTAAAGATCTTGAGAGATCTCATGTCAAAGAATTAGATTCCGTGGAACTAGATTAAGTTGTACCAAACATAGTGTTTTATCAATTTATATTAGATGAGCGTGCTGAAAAATCAATTAGACGAACAAGGCATCAGAATGAGGAGATCATATAGAGGTGGACCAGACTGAGTATACCATATGAAGTTTACCAAATGGAATTCTATCATATGGAGAAGTTCTTTCTCACTATTGTGAAAGAAAGCGAAGAGGAGGTAGAATAACTTTCATGAACAAAAAGTGTGAATAAATTTTAAGCAGCATAATGAAAATATATTAAAGATTGTTGGTGAAGGTAATTATTATTGTTGAAAAAAATTGTTATATCATATTATCTATGCAAGGAGAACATGCACTGTCAAAGGAATAAAATTTTATTAAAGTGATGGATATTCTCTACTTGCTATAAACCAATAAAAGGATTGTTTTCTAGTGGTTGTGTGGTATTGTATTATTTAAAAACCAAGAGAAGGACCAGATACTCTTATTGAGTAGAGAACCTTGTAAATATTTATGTTCCCATCAGTATTCTTGTTTTTTGTTTTTAAATAGAGTGATTTATCACTAACCGAAGGGGAAGTTTGTTTATTAATAAAAAACTATAAAAATAAAATATCTCTAATTCAACCCTCCCCCTCTTAGAAATACAAATCCTAATTGGTCATTTCACTTTGACTAGTTAAAAACTTTTATTATACTTATAATCCAAATAAAAATAAAACTTGAAAGATACTCAAATTGTTTTAGAAAAAAATCTATTTGATACACTCGGTCCATTGAACCTATGTCTAGTGTGTCTAAGTCTTTGTCTGATATGCCTCTCTCTAGTGTGTCTCAATTTAGTGTGCTTATATCTGATGCCTCTATTTGATGATTCTATATCTATTGAACTTGTGTTTGGTAAAACTATGTTTGGTGCCTCTTATTTAACTAAGTAATTCCTTGGGTAGATACTCACTCTAAAAAAACTTCAACACATATACTCTCTAATAATGGAAGCAACAAATTCTTCTCAATGAGATGCCACCATTTTATATAATAAAACATACTATGAAAATAAAGGAGAAAGTGTGGGCTCTAATTTCAAATTTCCATCTCAACTCAACTTACATTTGACCTCCTTCAAAGATTATAAAACTCTAGAGTCAACTGTCTTTAATGAATTTTCCTTAAATCTCAACATCGATGATATCTCTATTATTACTTAAATATTGACTATATTTTCAAACCTTGAAAGAAGAGATCAACATTATCATAGTTACTAACCTTAAAATATTTATGTAAAGTTTATCAAGTATTTTTATTGTGTACAAAATCTAATGTTTCTCTATTTGGTATAATTTTCACGATTTACTCTGTTTGGAACTTCTAAAACACTTCTCTATCCAATCTTATTTATTTAATTATATTGATCTAGTAAAATCAAGCTTTATCTATCCAATTCTATTCTCATGTTTTCTCTATTTGATGGACTCATAAAAGTTCACCTGTTTTATATATCTGATGAGATGGAATTTATATGTCCTTTCATCTTTCTTCTGATCAACCTTCACATAGAGATCAATTTGATAAATTTAATTCGGTACAACTTTATTAAATCGTCTATCTGATGACATTTAATTTTTCTGTTTGACGCTCATCTATCAAATGATCCCTTAGAATCTTATCTGGTTAAAATTTTTAAAAATTTCAAATGATATAAATGAATTTCCTATTTCTAGTAAAAATATAAGATTCCCTCTGTATGATTTTCTTTGTTCAATTAGCTTGAATTACAAAACTCACCCCAGAGACATCCTTCAAAACATCACTCAATTTGGTCCTCTAATGAAATCTTCTTATTTTGGTGATCAAATCCTCTATCTGATAATTTTATAGACTATATTCTTTGTTTTATCAAATTAGTCCAATATCTTTCATACTTCTCTATTTGATTATTAGATGCAAATTTCCCACATTGTAGCTTGAACTTTATACAAAAAAATCTAACTTTGTAACTTCAAACTTTGTAAAGATTTCATATATTGAACTTTGTACAACTAACTTTTTCCAAAAAAATTATCTTGAACCATGATAAATTTTAGTAACCATGATGATGAAAATATTGAGGGTCAAAAAAGCATCATCTAACTAATATGAGTATAAATTTAAAACTTCTTCTAATAAGATGTAACTCATTTACCTAAAACTAAAAACCACTCACAAACAATATTTTGGAAAAAAATACAATAATCATTACAAAATAAACTCAAAGGATCTTCAATATCTTCCTTTAGATTTCTTAGAAACATTATAAACTCTTTTATCAAATTAGATCAAACCATAGCCTTTATCATAGACAGTTTCCTAACACCACACTTCTAAATCAAGAAATGTTTTAGAAGGAATTCCATCCTTCGGTGATAAGAAATTTTATGGCCCAAGATATTTATAAACCAGCCTCAATCGTATCAACTTTTGGAATTTTAATTTATGGACCTTTTACTTACATCACCTTCTTATGAAAACACCGACTTTAGATTAAAAAAGTATAGAGTATTAAGTTATAATTCTTATCCCCCTTTTTTAATAGAATCCAAAGGATCATGGGGGACACCATAATAACATTCTTAAGTTAGTGGTAGATGATGAACATGAATTTTTAGCCTAAATTATTTAAATATTTACCTTGGCATAAATTTATTGAAAACATCATCAATTTGATATTTCATTGAAATATACCCAAGAATTACATATCCACTAGAAGATTTATCCATAATAAAATTATATTTAATATCAATGTGCTTTGATCTATAATGTTGCACTAGTTTTTTAAGAGATCAATGGTGATTTAATTATCATGAAGAATATTTAATGGTTTTTCAACATTCACCCTCAAATATTCTATCTAAACTTTTATCCACATCATTTGTGTACATACCTAGGTGGCTGCAACATATTCTACTACCACCATACTCAAATAAACACAACTTTGTTTCTTACTATTCCATCTCACATGGATTTCTCCCAAGAAGGAAGTCCCCCATAACATTGATTTTAAATCATTAAAATATATAACCCAATTAACATTAGTGAAAATGAGAAAGTTCAAACCATTACTCAACTTATACATCAGGATATAGTTTGATGTTACCTTAACATACCTAAGTATTTTTTTTATCCTAAAATGCGTGATTCGTTCAGATCTATCTGATATATTGCACAAAAAATTACAACATATACAATGTTTGGTCTTGAAGCAATAAGATAAAGTAAACATCAGATCAAATTCCAAAAATCATTATGATTTACATGGAAAACTTTATCTTTACTCATATTCACACCAACAACAATAGGTATAGAAACCTTTTTTGAATCTATCATTCCAAACTTTGATAGTAACTCCTTGACTTAATTTTCTTGTGAGAGAAATATGAATCTTTATTTTTTATTAAACTTGTAATCCCAGAAATAAGTTCAAATATCTATGTATTGAAACCTCAAAGTTCTTCTTCATTTTCTTAGAAATTTTTTCATAAGTTTTATCTCTATCACCTAAAAAAATTATATCATCAACATAAATAATGACAACCTGGGTACCTATACTCATATTTTTCACATATAAGTTATTATCAAATTTTACTTTATAAAAATTTAACTGCTTTAGGTAACTTTAAAGATTTGAATACCATTCATAATGTTCTTTTTTCAACCCATAAAAATCATTCTTTAGTTTACACACCATAGTTACATATTTATAAAGTACAAACCCATTGGGTTAATCAATATAAATTTTTTCCTCAATTTATTTGTTTAAAAATGGTGACTTGAAATCCATTTTATAGTCTTTGTAATTGTGATGATAAAAAAATTCTAATAGTCTCAAGTCTTGCAACAGGGGAAAAAAATTCTTCAAAATCAACACATTCAACTTGTGAATAACCTTTGAAATCCATCCATACTTTATTTCTTATAATTTCCTCATGTTCTTTGAGTTTATTTCTAAACACACATCTTGTTCCTATAACATTATTTCCATATGGTCATGTAATAATATCCCATGTGTTATTCTTCTCAATTTAATATAACTCTTTAATCATTTCATTTAACCATTTATTATGTTTAACTACCTCTGAAATAGGATGTGGTTCCACATGTTATATAAGCGACATCTAATTCTCAAATCCCAATTTCCTTCTTATCTGAATTGGAGCATATTGATTTCAAATGATTTTATCATATTCAACATATTTTTGTAAAGTTCGGAACATTTTTTGTTTTATTTGGTTCTTACTTTCCTTATTTCTGGACTGATAAAAATCCACCAATACAAGATTAGGTTTTCAATCATATTACTTCTCATTAACTTCTATGGAATTCATCATTCTATTTTTCATTACACCATTTCGTCATCTTAAATAAATTTTATAAATTTATATTAATAAATTTTACATAAAATGAATTGATCATATTATCCAGTCTTTTATTCTATCATTTTCAACTTCTTTTGTCAGATGGATATCCTATAAAAGTTCATTCTTCTTCATTTTCATCAATCTTTCCTAAATCTACATTTTTGATATTTATTAAGAAATGGATCCCAAAAAGTTTAAAGCATTTCATTGTTGTCCTTTTATTATACTACATCTCACATGGAGTCATTTTTTTCTCTAGCCGAAGAAAACATCTATTTTGAACATGTACATATGTACTTACAACTTCTCTTAAGAAGAATTTTGAAAGTTTGTATTCAACAAGAATACTTATTCTAATTTAAACTAAACTTCTATTTTTAAATTATGATAATCCATTTTGTTGAGGAATATAGGGATCAATATATTAGTGCTTAATTCCATGTTTCTTCAAATAGGATTCAAAAGAGTTACTTGTGAACTCTTTTCCATTGTCTTTCCCCAGCTTCAATATATATACACCCAACTATTTCTCAACATCCATTCCAACTTTTTTGAACAACTCTATAGCCTCTGATTCATTTTTATGAAGATTATAATGGTACAACAAGTGAAATAATCAAAGTAATATATCACAAATAAACCTTTGATGATTTATGTATCATAGGACCACATAGATTAGAGTGTATGAGGTCAAGTGGTTCGGTGGATTCAATTTCAACTTTATTATGTCTTCTACTAACCATCCTTAATTTCTAGAAAGTTATAAAAATAGCATAATATTCACTTAATATTTGTGGAAAGTATCTTACAACATCTTCCTTTTAAATTATGATCATACTTTTCTAGCCAATATTCACAAGTCTTTGGTTCCATAACTTGTTTTCATCATCAGAACTTAAATAAAAAGTGTTAATAGTTTCTTTAATCTGGAGTAGATTACCACTGGTTCTTTCACCCTTATTAAAATATTTTCTATATTTCGAACATTAGATGATGTATGAATATTTTCTAAAGATAATTTTCTTATCATCATCATAGATTTAAGTAACAATCAAAAAGTTGGCTAATGCCCACCAAAAAAAAATTCCTTTGAATTTTTCTTATGAGCATTAATCTTATCCATACCATTTTTACTTATTTTTAAGGAACTATAATTTCCAAAACTGATTTCTCCTACCTCACATTCTTTAATATTTTTATGATTTTCACATCTCTTGTAATATTTTATGGACAAAAAAATATCAAGAATCCATGGTTTATTCTAATTTATAGATTTTATAGGAGTCTCAACAATAAAAGTATAATCTTCAATATTTCTTTTACCAACTTCCTTTTATTTGATGATATAAGGAATTTTTCCTGGAAGTGTTTTTATACAATATTTAGTATAGTGAACCAGTTGCTCAAACCTTCCAAAAAATTCCTCCAAATAGTCAAATAAGTTTTTCCTTGAGATCTTTTTAACTTCTGATGAATTTTTTTCCCACAACTTTATAGAGTTACCTCCTTTTCTTTCACAACCGCCCCCTCAGTTCTTGCCTACTCCCAGGGAGATACATTTTGTCTCAACAATTATATTCCTTATTATCATATATCTAACAACAATAAAAATATTCATTGAATCATTATCTTATATAAAAGTATGGTTTTTCCCTGAGATATGTTTGTTGAGATTCAATAAAATTTACTACATCAGATTTCCCTTGGCATGGGGAATCATTATTTTAGTAGTTACTTTAACTTCCATTGATGTGATGTATTTATAAAATCCTTTCACAATATAATCTTTCCTATTTTTGATTATTAAACCTTCATGGTAAGTATAATCTGATGAAATTTTAAGTTCATTGGGTGAATATTTCACCTAATTCTTAGGATGAGTTCTTTTAGTAACATGAGATGTTTTAGCCTTTACCATTAAATCTTTTTTGAAATTTTATTTCATTTTATTCAAGTAATTTTCAGACTTGAGACACCTTTATTGATTCTTACATAGATCCTTTTACTTTCTGTAAGTTTCTCATCAATATATTTCGTCAGTTCCATCATTCCTTAACTTTCATCTTAAGATGTTTAATTTCTTCTATGTACACATATATTTTTTGAGAAATTATTATTTTCCTTAATTCTTATTCTAACTTTACTTCTTAAATATTTTGGATTATTTATTTAGTTTTGTGTTTTGATCCAGAAATGACACAAGTTATGATATTAGATAACATTCCCTATAAGTTTCTCCACATTATTCTTCTTCATTGTTTGAAGTATCTTCTTTTATTTCAACATTATCCATGAAGGTTATGAAATTCTCTAGATTTTCATATTTTGAAAAACTGTTTTTAGTAGATCCACACTCTTCCCTTTTAATATTTTTTTTTCTTCCATTGAAAATTTTCTTACTTCCAATGGATTGCTTAAATTCCTTAGACGTTTTACCCCACTTCTTCTTTTGAAGTTTTATTTCAAAATCATAACCATATTCTCTATATTTCTTCTTTTTATAGTTTATTGAAAAAAAATTTATGCCTCCACACTCAAACATTTAAGTGGGAGTTGTACTTTATAATTTCCTCCACTATTTCGATAATTCTTAGATATAAGTGACATAATTCTATCATTAACTTCAACATAGTTTTCCTTATCTTTTAATTCATTGAGGTCTATAACTTTATATTTAGGTTCTTGGATTTTAATATTCCTCAAGACTTCTAAAATAATCTCTTCCCTACTCTTCTTTTTTAATGCAGGAGGTTTCCTCATTTCAAATGCAAAAAAGTTATGTAATTCATCATGAGATAAATCATCATTATCTTATAAAGTAGAGACTTTAGGATAAAAATTGTATAGAAATTTAATCATTAACTTTTTAACAATAATATAGTCTTCTAATAAATCCTTTAATCCTTTAATTTTTCTGATGATATCATTTAATATGATAAATTACTCATTAATAGTTTTTTATTCTATTATTATTATATATTAAAACTTTATTCTTTAGAGTCGAGATTGAATTCCTTTACTTTTATATTTCCCATGTTTATACTTTTGAGTTTTTCCCAAGTTTCCTTTATTATTTTGAGACCCATCACCTATATATAAATATTTTATGACAAGGATATAAGAATATAATTATGTGTTTTTTCATCAACCTTGAGATTCCTTTTGTTAAAAAATTTCATAGGAGCATCTTTCTCCATGCATGGAAACCCAACTACAGCTGCATCAATCACCTACAGGATAAGAGAAAAAACATATGGTATCCTTCTATTTTTCCATCCAGGACAATTTTTACCATTGAAGGTATGAATACCCCTATTATTAAATGATTTTATATTATCCATGATAAGGAATATAAAGATTTTATAGAGGGAACCCGGATGCTTTGATATCACTTGAAGTTACCAGGAATGTGTAAACCATTGAGAATGGGTGGGGGTGGGGGGTTGAATCGGTGGTGGTATTTTACAATTTCCTTACTTTGTAAATTGACCCCTACAAATTGTTAAATTTTTGATCCTCTCAAATTTATAACTCAACGTCACTCATGTTAAAAAAATAAAGAAATGCACACAAGTTTTTACAAGGTTTTCCCCCAATGTGGGCAACCACACCCTTACTGTGTTGACTCATGTTGATCCATAGACATCCATTGTATAATGAAGTAAATAAAAATGATCTAACTTCTATAAATCTCTTTTATCATCCTAGTAGGTAATTATACTGGATCCCACCATTTATAATGTTTTTTATACGTACAAGACAAATAAAAATAAAACTTGAAAGCTACTTACAAAACATTATTTGGAAAAAATCTATCTGGTACACTTAGTACATTGTACATCTATTCGATGCACCTTATTCTCAATCTAGTATTCATCCATTCGATGTGACTCAATTTAGTGTGACTCTATCCAGTGCCTTTGTTTGATCATTCTATTTCCATTTCACAAATGTACGATACACATCTATGTGGGGACTCTTCTTCAACCAAGTAATTCCTTGTGTGGATACCCATGTTTCAAAACATTTATAACTTACACTCTCTAACAACAATTGTAAAAACTTCTTCTAAATGAGACAACACCCATTTATATAGGAAAATTTCCTCTAAAAATCAAGTATAAAGCAAGGGATCCAATTTTAAATTAACCAATCAACTCAACTTATGTTTTATCGCCTTCAAATCTTCTGAAACTTGGGAGTTAACTTTATTAGATGAAGTTTCCTTAAATATCAGCATCAGTGATCCCTTAATTATTCCTTAAATATTTTCTATATTTTATAATTTTGAAAGAACAACTCAACATCATCATATTTAATATAACTATAATGTTTATGTAAAGTTTTTTAAGTATCTATCCGGTGTAAAAAATCTCATGTTTCTATGTTTGGTATAATTGATAAGATTTATTCCATTCAGAACTTCTACAAATCTTCTCTATCTAATATTCTTTATCTGATCATCTCGTTCTGATAAAATATGGTTTTCTCTGCGCGGTAATATTCACATGTTTCCTCTATTTGATAGACTCACAAAAGTTCATCCAATTTGATATGTCTGATGAGATGGTATGTATCCATCTGGTCATCTCATGTCTGATCAACCTTCACATAGAAGTCAATCTAGTAAACTTAGTTTGATACAACTTCATAGAGTCATCCATCCAATGAAATCATATTTCTTTATCTGATGCTTATCTGTTTAATGATCCCTCAAAAGACTATCTGGATAAAATTTTGAGAAATTTCATCCAATAGAAATGTATATACTCTATATGATATAAACACAATATTTTATCTATCCGATCATATTTTTTTGACCAAATTGACTAAAAAACTCACCCCATCAACTTCCTTAAAAAATTCACTCCATTTGGTCCTCTGAAGAACTCTTATTATTTTGGAGAGAGAATTATCTATTAGATTATTTTATACCCTACAAACTTATTGATTCAATGAAATCATTACAATAGCCTTCATACTTCTTTTTATGATAATTATCCACAACTGCACCACATCGTAGCTTCAAATTTGTACAACTGAAACTCTAACTTTGTAACTTCAAACTTTTCACAAACTTCATATCTTAGACTTTATAGAATTTTATTTATCTAGAAACTTCATCTTAAAACATGATAATTTTTTTTAGAAACCATGATTTAAGAAACATTGAGGGTCAACAAAGCATTTTATTACTCAATATGAGTAGAATATTAAAACTTCTTCTGATAAGTAGAAACTCATTTTCCTAAAACTCAAAAACATTCACAAACAAAATGCTGATAATAAATAAAGAAAAAAATTAAGAAATAAACCCAAAATATATTTAGTGGAGGTTATTATTTTGTGAAATTTATTGAAAATTTATCATGAAAATTTTGGATATATATACTGAAACATAATTATGATACTTTTGAAATATTTATAACATTATAAATCATTATTGAAAATTTGGTAAGAAATAAATTAAAATCTCTTAGAACTAATAAATATAAATATGTGCACCATATATAAATTTTAAAGATAATTTTGTGCATAAAAGGATAACTTTAAAATCCCACTTGAAACTTGAAAATAAAATTCTTGAAATAAACTTTTCTTAGAAGGGATTTGAAAACAAAATAAAACCTTTATTCCCAAAATAAGGGATTTAGAAAATAAATAAACACTTTCCCTTATAATAAGGGATTTGGAAAAATATTAAAATTAAAATTAATTTTTTTTCTCTATAGAAGGGTTTTGAAAAATAAAAACTTTATAAAAAATTACAAATTTCTTTCATAAAAATAGAATTTTGAAATTAAACAACCCTTACATAAAAAGGTTTTTGAAAATAAAATACATATATTTGAAAAATAAAATTCTATTAAAATATAATTTTTAAAATATAATTACCTTAAAAAATATGATTTTGGAAAACCATATAGAATCTTTTATGAAAATAGACCCCCTTACATGGAGAGGGTTTAGAAAATAAATATGGAATATAAGTTTTTTGGAAATTTTTTTCCCATATATAAAATGAGAGTTTTATTGAAATAAAACTTGAATGAATAATATTATTAAATATAGGAGTTTATTTGAAAATCTAGGATTTTCTTTATAAAATAATCCCCTTACCTTAATTGGAAATCGAAAACTAGATTTGGAAACCTCCTATGTTAGTTCTTGGAAATGAAAGTATAGATCAAAATATGGAGAGAACTTGGGTGGTGAAAGTTGATGTTTTACAATGAGTGAAGAAAAGTTATATTTATAATTATATATAAGATTTCAAATATTTTAACTTCATGTGTTTCTTATGAATGGATAAAGATTGTGGAATATGCTAGATCTCTGAAGGGGAGAACAATTGAAATTAAAACAGTGTGCCTATATTCTATAATATTTAGGCTTTGTGGTGTTTGAGTCTCAATCTGAGTATTATAATTCCATTATTTTGGTCATTATAGGTATATTAACACACACACACACACACACACACATTTTCATTGCCACTATTATAATCCATGGGGCGACGACACATGGGAATTTAACCTGATGATGATCTTCAGTTAAAAATGATTGTTTTGTTTTGTTATATATGTATATAGTTACATTTGATGTTGCATAAAAGGATAAAACTATGATTATGAAAAAATTAAATGACATTGTTGTCAATTTGAGGCTTAAATTGTGATTTTTTTGGTTATATATTTATAAATCCATGTTTATTTCAACCTTTCGAAGATTCTTTGAGAAGTTTTCTTTTTAAAAGATAAAGCTTTCTCGATGATATCAATGTTGATTTCTGAGGCCGAGAGAACTTCGAAGGTCTAATATTTTGTTAGGTAGTCTGAGGGTCATAGAATTATCATTTAAGTAAAATAACTTTGAAGGTAGGGGGTTTAAAGGTCAATTTTTTTAGGTCATTTACGCATGTAATTCCTTTTGTCAGAAGGATAATAGAAAGATGCTGATGAGAGCTAATAGGTAGAGAATGTGGAAGAAGAAGAAGAAATAGTGGGTGGGAAAGGAATATTATGCTTGAAGATATTAGATGACCAATATCATTTTGATCAAATGACCATGTTATAAATGGGTGTTTTTAAGGTGGAGCCACAATAATCTTCACGGTTCATCCCATATCAACTTTTCATTTGGTTGGGTTCTTATTTATATTATTTACTATGTCAAAAACCACTCAATATAAGTCATTGGGGTTGACACCCTAACACACTTTCGCATATGTACATGGGATGGGCCCACCCACCTACCCCCCTACACACCTCTGGGTGCACTATGCCCATATTATGCTCAAACACTAGCCTACCAATACAGGTACTCGCACCAACCATTCTGTTATGTAGAAGATCAGGTTGTCCCTACCTTGTTGGTTGATCTTTCTCCCCATAATAGTGTAGAAGGTCCTAGACCTTGTGGCTTGCATGGATGGTTTTTTTTTAATATTCTAAATTAATATTAAATACTTAAAAGCATACTAAACTCATATTCATTACTATCATTATTATTTTTACACATCATACATTTTTATTTCAATATTAAATACACTTAACATCATAAAAATATTAATATAAATTATATTATTAATATGATTCTAACAATAAATTGACGTTTTAATTATGATATTATTTAACTTATCATCAAAATTTATATTTATCTTGAAAAATAAATTAATTGAAATTATATTCTAACCAATGATTATATAAAAGGTTCTAGTTTGAATCATAACTTATTTTATTATTTTTATTAAAAAGTATTATAATAGCTATTTTTCAATGGTCATATACATATCCATTTTTGTATAAATACCCTACTTAAGAGTCATTTTAATAAATTGAACTTTACATATTTTAGTTTTTCTTTTCTTATAAGGATGGTTCTTATTTTTACACTTCTATATATTCTTAGCATAATCATCCTTGGAGGGATCTTACTCATGATGGATCCAAATGAAGTGGGCTATAATCATGTTGTTGTCATGTTTAATTTAATTTTTCTTCTCTTATTACTGATGGTTATTGTATATTTAACATTCTCATCTCTTTAAAAGTAGTATACTTCTTTATTGTGAAGGGATATATTATGTTGTATCTAGTGTGTTGCAATAAAAAAGTACTTTATCTTATTTGAGAAGACTAATTTATTGCATTTATTAAAATACAAAATCCCTTGAAATTTTGGGATGTTACAAGAAAAATATCATTTTTCTTTTGAAATCATTTATTAAAAATATAAAAAATTAAAAAATATTGAAAAATATATTTTATTTTTAAGTAATCAGAATTTTTTTTAAGGTGAACTTGAAATCAAATAATATTCATAATGGTGGGTAAAGGAGGTCAATCCATATATGTAAAAAGAGAACACTCTTTTTTTCACTTTTAAAGAAATTCAGGATGATCCATATGGGAAATATTAAAAATATTCCTGTTTAAACCTTTATAAATAAAGAAACATATAGTTTAAAATGATCTTAAGAATCCATTTAAATTTAAATAATAACATTCTTGATTTTTTTTAAAAATATGGATATGGAATTACAACATTCTCGAACTAAAATAAGAGATAAGGCCGATATCACTTAAAAAAATCTCATTGTCTATTGAGTAAAAATAGAGGAAATAGAAAATAAACTTATATAACACATATATAAATATATTATAAGAAATTATATGTTGTTCAATAAATATATTTCATAAAATTCATTTCAAGGAAAATTTAAATATAACCATTCTCAATAAAAAATGAGATCGAAAATAATACCCTCACTTTGAGTCTAAATTGATTTGTAAGTGATCTAAACACCTATATAATAAATTTATATTTATTATAGTTATATAAAATAACCATAAAAATACTTATAATATCATATATGACCCACTTATAAGATTTCAACACCCACTTATTAATAATTCTTTTTTTAAAATCATCATTTTCGGGTGTTAACTATTTTTTTCATGTAAGTTTCGGTTTGGTAGTTTTGGTACTTACATATTGTTCATAGTTTAATAATTTAGAAAATTTTATAAACGGGTTTAATATCATATTTATTCATTATATAATGATTTAAAACCATCCATGATAAATAGTAATAGAAAAATGAAACACACTGTTCATTGAGATGGTAGTCCGTATGTATGCATGGATGCTGTTTTAATTTTATAATAAAAAGAATAAAAGAAAGAAAAATAATATTTAATCATTAAAAAATAATAATTAAATAACAAATATAATTATTTTTATTAAATTCATCCTTATTTCTATCCATGTGAGGCGGTGTTGGAAAATGAAACTCATCGTTATGCGGAGAGGGTAATCTATACATATACATGAGCGATACTTTCATTTTTCATTAGATGGAGTCATAAAAAGTTAGATTATATCTTTCAATTAAAAAATAAAAATTATATTAAAATAATAATATATAAAAATTAAATCCATCACAATAAATATCCATGAAAGGTGGTGATGAAAAACAAAATACATCGCTATGTGGAGGTAGTAGTCTGTACATACTCACGAACGATGACTTCTTTTTTCATTTGTTAGAAAAGAATACGAGTAAAGGTTGTAAAATAAACACAATAATACATATTTTATTAAATTATAATGTATAGGTTATAATTAATTTAGTTAAAAGATGAAATAAGATGATAAAACTCAGTTAAGAGTTACACCTCTTCTTTGAGAATCCCCCTTTGGATCACCCCTTAAGGACACTTTAGTTGGGATTTTAAGATGATAGAAACCTCTATAATGTATCTATGTAATTCTAGAAGATATTTTTAGGGTGTGGTCGATCTAATTGGCTCAAGAAGTGTGAATAAGAGAAGAAAGGTGGTGTCCTTTTATAAGAGGGGGAAAGGACACACTCAAATTTTTTAAAAACATTAAAATATAATAAATATTATAATAATGTAAAGTAGAAAAATGGATATAATTTTCAATATAGGATATTTAAATATAAAAATACCTATAAATAATAAAAAAATTCTCGTTTAAGTGGAATTTTAAAGCTTATATGTTGGTTAAACCCCATTGTTAACCATTTTTAAATTCATCCATGGTAACAACTTCTTCAAAATTTAAGGGTTATAAATTTAATTATAATGTGTAAAGTAACTATAAAATGGTCTATGAATGATATTTTAGAACAATTACCATTCCAATTGTCCTATTTTTAATTTTTTTATTTTTAAATCATTTAATAAAATATTATTTATCATAAAATATCATTTTAGTCATTTTTGGGATTATTCCCAAAATATGACTTTAAAGACATCAATATAATGATGAATTTAGAATTTAAACAATTAAACCATAAATTATGCATTATTATTAACCATAAAACTTAAGCAACACCATAATTTATAAAAAAATATTACTTTTAAATTTTTTAAATTCATTTACTTTAATTTTTCTATATCCTGCGTAACCACTATGTCAGCGTTGCGTAAGTGTTTAAGGCAGTTATACCATAAATAGAAAATAAATTAAATAAAAATAAATTATTTATGTTTAAAATAGTTTTTTATATTCATTCATTACATCTTTTTTATCCCAATGACAACCTTTAAGATAAATTAAAAGCTAGAGAGTGACATTTTTGTAATTATCCTTTACTTAAAATAATAAAAAGGTTATAATCAAAGTAAATTTGAAACAAATTGTCATATTTTAGAATATTTTATTTTTATCATATTAAAAATATTATAAAATAAAAAATACTGGTTTTAGGGAGATTTTTAGGCCTTATCTCATAATTTTAACCCTATTTTACCCGTTTTACTCTTACCGTAGTGACAACATTTTTACCGAGGTAACTATTAATAATATACCAAAACAAATAGAAATATTTACCAAATTTAATCCTCATGGTTCACCAATTATTTACCAAAATATTTTTTAGTAAAATGCATTTTTAATACTAAAAACAAGCTTATACAAAAATAAAAGATGATGCTAATAATTTTGGAATTAATTAGATTATATATATTTAATGGGTAATTATGTTACTTTAATAAAAAATAAAAAAATAATGTGACTTTTAAATTTCATAATTTAAATAAAAGAAATAACAGTTTTTAAAAAATTGTTATTTTCTTACTATTCACTCAAAATCAATATTTCCAAAAAAATTAAAAAATTCACCCTATGATAATTTTTACATGATTAATTAAAATATTATGATCATTTAATCAAATAAAATTTATAAAAGTGACATAAATTAATATCCATACACAAAATGCAATAAAAACATTTTTAAAGATAATGTATTTTTGAAAAATAAAATTATTTTACTATAAATTGAACGATTATTTCCTGAGAATTAATCAATAAATTTTCATTAAGTGAGTCCTTTATTTATATATGTATTTTAAAATTTGGTTAATTTTATTTATACCTATAAATCCGATGAGTATGATATAATATATCATGGTTTTTTTAAGTTCAGAGTTGCATGTCAAGAAAGCTATTGAATACATTTAATTTATTAATGATAAATATATTCTAAAATATTAGGGTGTTACACTCAATATCCTCTATTTATATTCTATGTCCTTCCATGGTTGATTTAAGGTGATTTATTGGTAGTTTCTTCCCCTTATTTAAAGGTTAGGGCTTCTCCTTTCTTCTCTTCTTGGTTTCCTCCATATTTTCTAACCCTAGTGGCTATGTTGGATGATTTTCATGTCCAAGGTTGTATAAAATTTGAGTTTTTTGGTTTCCAAGGGTTTTGATCCCTGTCTTGAGACTTAATCTAATAGAATTTGTTATAGGATTAATGGTTACACTAGTTGAGGTAGGCATTTCCATTTCCTTTCCTTTTATTTAAAAGTTTCGTGGATGATTAATGTTTTAAATGTGATTTTTAATTGGAGTAATGAATTATATGATATCTAGAATGATGATGTCAAAGGTCTTCCATGATTGTTTTGGGATTTCCTTTAGAAAAAATGGGTTAATTACATATTCCAATGACACTTTAATTTTAAATAGTATTTTATGCATTCAAAATGTTTGATAAAATCCCATTTATGGTTTTATCAAAGAAAAATGATTGTTCAATATGTTTTGGGCCAATTTTTATTTCTAAATTGAGGTGTTATCTTGTCTTAAATAGGTTTCCTAATTTAAAAAGTGGTGTGTTTATTTATGGAATTGGTTAGTGATTTTATTTAATTTATTATGATTAAGATTTGGTGTTGGTTTTTTAACTTGGTTTTATAATTGGTCTCCAAGTGGTTTTAAAAAGGTATTTATAAACATATACTTAATATGTATTAATTAAAGTCCCAGTTATAACCTTATGTAAGGAAGATTTTATTGATTGATGTCACACCGATATTAATCCCAATTGTTACCTATTATTTATGCCTACATGTATGTGTGCTGATTAAGTGAATTATGATTCATTTTTAGGTGTCTAGGAATGTGTCCCATTATTGAAGGGATTTTTTAAAGGTGGTATGTATATGTTTTTTGTGATTTTATTTCCATTGGGTTATGTGGTTGTCATGGGACTGACCTTGGTTTGATAGTGGCCTACCTCCTTTATTTATTCCACGAGGAACCGTAGGCTACTAAGCGGGTGATCTAGGGAAATTTTACTTACTATTTGAGAGTTATACATTGGATAATAGACCTTAGTTTAATTTTATGACCTATATAGAGGACTTGTCACCGATGAGGATAGTTAAGAGTGATTCAAGTGATGAGTTGTGTGACTGTTAACTTACCGGTAGCTGGTTCCACTTATGCAAGTTGAGTTTTTCCAATTAGTACTTATAGTTTTTCATAATGATATATATAATATGTTAGGATTATTTAAAATATAATTTTCTTTTTTGCTTGGATTAATATTACTTGATATATTGATCTCCTATGTATTTTAGTAATGTTGTTGACTAATTTTTCTCTTTGCTATTATCGTCAATATTTTATGACATTTATATGGATTATATTTCCCTATGGCATCCATTGTATCATTATTTATACCCAAAGGATATAATAAGGATTAAAAGAAAAGAGGTAGTGTATTTTTTGAAGTTCTAGAATTTTTTGAAATTACTTTGAAGTGTTTTTAAAACATATGAAAGGTTTGTTTTCAGGAGCGATTTTTTGAATGAAGAGGTAAGGATTGACTTATTATTTAAAAGGAAATCATTTTGGAAATAAAGTATTTGAATATTATTTGATTTAGAACTATCTAGATAAATGAAAACTAATTTTCTAATACTTATTTTCAAACTAGAATTCTTGGTTTCTTTTATAAAAGGAATAAAATTGACTCTTAGAGGCATCCGATTGGGTGTTGTCTCACACCATACTTATCCACATCAGTGAGTATTTAGTCTTAATGTAATTTTTAGGTTTATCGTGTTTTTATGTTGGATTACTACCACACTCCTTTAGTAAGTGGATGGTGTTTAGTTTAGGCTGGTGACTTGAGATTTAAATGGTGATGGTGGGGATTGTCTCTCGAGTTTGTTTAATCGGTTTGGATCATGTTGTGTATCATCCTACCTGGCCTCATTTTTTGTTTTTATTTTTTCCTTGTATTAAATGTAAAATATTTTTATAAAAATGGTTTTATTATGGAAAAAATGTTTGAAAAAATGTTTGGTTATCATTTTTTTATTCCACATTTGGATGTTGTTATTGTTTAATATCTACTTCTTTAATTTGGTGTGTTTTTACAGTGCTTGGATACTTCATGACATGATCCCATTCATATCCATTTGTTATTATTATTTACTTGAGGGTTAAATAATTCTCACTTGATCTCTTGAAATATCTTTGCACTAGTTTCCATCCCAGGGAAATCCTGAATGTGCCTCGGGCATTATGGTGAGCTAACTCGGGTGACGTGTTGAGTTGACTAGGGTTGTATTGTTACAAAATGGTATTAGTGTTCTCTTTTTATTTGGTAGTTTATGGAATAAATGAGTTAATACTTCCAGTTCTAGAGTGGTGGGTTTGAAGGAGTGCTTGACTAGATCTTCCTTATGCTAAGCCTTAAATTTACATGGTTTTTTATGAGTTTTATTTTGAATTTATATTTTATATTTCTTTAATTATTGAGATATTTTGAGGCATTTTACTTCTACATTGAGTTATAGGAAACACATAGGAGATGTGTTAAGAAATTATTAGGTTTAGAGTGAAACTGGGGGAAATTAAAGGAGAGAATGGTTAAGGCGCACGGTCTCTTAAATCGTGGGAAATCCATGAAAAAATATTTTGGATACCTTATAGTGTCACTCACACGGTTGAAACACAGTTTGTAAAAATGTGCATCTAAACCATACGTGGTTTAAGAAGTTTACATTTTTTTCACTCCTTGGGTTCTTTTAACCTATCTTATTATTTAAGAGCCTTGTTTGTGACTATTTAAGTGAATTTTTATGGATTTTGAATGTTTTAAATAAAAATTTAATGCAATATTTTATTCCTTGGTGTTTGGAGTGTTTTGAAACATATTTTTTTGAGTTTTGAGTTTCATTTGTGATTTTTTTGAACTTGGGCATAAATTATTTAAGTGGATGGAATGATTTTGGGTTGTGTTGGTTTTTATTGAAATAATTTTATTATTTTCATTTTAAAGTAGATTATTTTAAGTATGGTGAAATTCATTTTTTTGGTGGTGTATCTTGTTGTTGAAAAGGATTTTAATGAACCCCTATAGTGTTTTTAAGTACAAATAAGGATTTATTAGGCATTTTTTGGTGCTCTTATTTTAGAAAAGGATGAATACATTGAAAAAGGAATACCCTAAGTACATAAGGAAATGTCCTTGGGGGGGAGGAAGTCTTGGTTCTACCATAAAACTTAGAGATTTCACAACACTTGTACCCATGTTAAAATTGCTCACACCACTTGTGCGCCAGAATACATTTGTCCAATTTTATATATTTCACTATAAATAATACCCTTGGGATCCTCATTTTCAACATTTTTAAGATGAAGGTATGACTCAAAGTTATTCTTTACTAAGTCACTTTCCTAAGTTTTTATCCTAAGTCTTTCACCCAAGTCATCAAACCCCTTTAGTTAGATTATTCAATCCTAAAACAAGAGAAATTAACCAAAAGAGATGGTAATTGAGTTCCCCAAAGGTTTAAAATTAATAATTTTTTATAGGAACCAATAAACCCTAGTTTATTAATACTAGGGTGAATAAACCTTACTCAATCACACACATGAGCTCCATACTTCCAAAGTCATCTATGGAGACCACCAATAACTTGGGAAAAAATTCACCCAAGTTCTGAAACTTGAAATATCATCTCACCTTAGTACCAGTAGGTCACCAATTTACCCAAGTATCACTTGGGTGAAGTAACTTATTCTCCCTCAATATGGAAAACTACCATGGCCACTCTCTTTAGGGTGAAAAACTTTTCTTTCCCTAGTATCACTTTGGGAGAAACTTATTACTCACCCTAGTATCGTAGAAGTGAAATATTCTTTAAACACCCTACTAAGGAAAACCACCAAATTATGTTATCATACCAAGGTATCATGAACACCATGACTTCAATGGTAGGGAATTACTTCTACTAAGTCTCCTAATCGATCCTAAAATTACCAAGACCTCCCCTAATATCATCAAATTTATATGATCAAGGCATGAAAACCAGTGTAAAACCCTTTGATCGTAGATTAACTTAATAAAAGAAGTCCCCCAATTTTCCTCCCTAACTGATCGGGCCCTAAAGGAATTTTCAATCATGTATTCCATTTATATTGAGTCCCCTCATCATAAAGATATCAATGAGACCATCCCAGATCCATGAAATCTAATCTGATCAACCACAACCTAGGTTCAACCGGCTTAGGTGGTTCATATATGACTAAGTCTACTTAGTTATGGAGGAATCCAAAAAATGGAATTATCCCTATATATACCCTTCTATCCCCAACTGGGAATGTGCCTCATTCATCTTTCCCAACCTATTGATAGATTGTAAGATAAGAGAAAGGGAATTACTCTTGGAGTAAGCCACTAGATTTTCTGGTAGGGGTCCAAACCCCCTATGCCTCCATATCCCACCCTTCCCATTAGTAGGTAGGAAGATGGTAGGATGGACCTACTCTTTAGATATAAGCCTCATATTAATTTAATTGTGCACTCTCATACATTGTGGTTGATATTATGTTATGTCTTATTTATCACACCGAGAAAGACTCCTGTGGTATTAGAGATATAAGTTGATCATGCAATTAACATAATTAAAATGATCCCATAGGATTCCTTGGTATAAGTCCTAGTCACATTCTCATTGATGATTTCATTAACCATGAATCATAAATGAGATGAGGAGAGAGAAAGTGTCTTGGGTAGCCTTAATGATTAAGCCCCATTTACATCTAACTATGTACTCTCATATAATGTGATTAATCTTCCATAATATTATGTTTATCACACCAATCATGAATCACATGGACATATATATCCAAGTTGATCATTCCATTAACATAATTAAAAATTCCTCATTGGTCCCCTTATAAGGTGTAAGCCCAAACCCATAATTTTCAGGGTAACCTCATATGAATAAGCCCCACTCAATACCTAGATGTAGTAACTTTCATGACACCAATTTCCCCACAACATGACATTAAACTACATGATAGTTGTATGACTTAAAACTACATGATAAAATCATTACCACATTAAGTAATACCGCACTCCATGGTCCTGTCACATGACCTAAAACTATGCATATCGAACTACATGGGACTTGAATCCTATTAAATAGGATATGATGTATGTCTCTAAGAGGTTCAAACCCAATGTCATCACCCCTATTTTCCATTCTCATGGGGCCATGTTCCTCATGAGATCATTTACATCCTTCCCTCACCTGAATATATTTTTATGAGATTGGATGTCTCTTTATTCTGGTCCATATTCCCTAGGAAACTCCCCTTATTGGGATATATTCCTAATAAAATTATTCCCCAATTTAGGGGTCCATATTACCCCCAAGTCATATCATATCACACCATTGGTCCATATTCCATGTGGGGTACATCATTAGAGAGACGCATTCCATATAAAACCAACCTAATCTCATGGGGTGATATTCCCATCAAGGTTAATTAGAAAGGGCCACTCTTGTATAATCCCCACACAAACCATTTCAAGGAATCTTTTACCTAGTCTTCCTTACCACATGATATTAAAATGTATGGATTGGTCCTTGTCACAAGACCATAAAAGGTGTTGCATGTCCTAATAAGTGAAACCAAACTACATGGGGTCTGATTCCCTTTACAAGGATATGTAGTACGCCCTTTTTATGAGCCTAATACTAACACCATGAAAATTTATCACTTTCTTGAATGGCCATAAACTCCAGAGGTCCTAAATATGTAACTTTAAACCACATACCACCTTAAAATTAAGCATCACCAAGTAAAAAGAAGAATATGGAAAACATTTTATGCATATAGATAGTAAGACTAATGGAGAACCTTAGATACATAAAAATTTTCATGTTTATTGAGAACTTATGATACATATGGACGTTCACATAGATACATGTTAATGACCAACAATAGGAACAAGGGTAACCTATTCTACACTTGGATATGTGAAAGATTTACAAAACATTTATTAAATATATAAAATATTTCAAGAGTAGGAAATAACCCCCACATAAAGGTTTGATGAGATCAAACTCTCACCTCTTGAGTAATGCGCATCCCTAAGAATCACTGGAGAGAAATACCAGTGAACACCTACCTTTATAAAGAATTTCCACATGAAATATCTTTTCATGGATGTGAGTGTAGTTGGGGGGTTTTTGGTCCTGTGAACATATCTCCATCAAACACCAACTAAAAAAATGGAAAAACATATGTGAATCTTTCAAGTATACTTGCCTTTCACATCTGAATGTCAACCCATTCTCAAATGGATAAAAATGACATGACATAAATCCTTTAATTGTGAACATGATTGGTCAAACAAGTTTATTTATTGTGATGTTGTATTGAAGGGTTTTATTGTCTGTGTTTGTTAATCAGTGTAGTCTAGGACATAACTCCCTTTGATCCAAATTAATGAAAATACCACAATAATAAACATATGCCTCATCATTTGTTAGAGTTGGGGCCTTATCAAATTGAAATACATTATCACCTACTTAGGGCCTTCCATGAAAGGTGACAAATAAACATGTTAAAGAGTACTACATCAATGGTGAAATACTAAATCTTGACGTTGTGTGAGAATCCATCCTCTATACAGAGCCTCACCAAATGTTTACTTAGTGAAGGGCCATGAAGAAACATGCAGAACATGCCACTACATTAAACTACTTCCAGATAATCTCCATGGAATACACCAATAAGTCCCTCACTTATCTTAGAGAGGTGGATCAATAGGTCATCTATGACCCCACCACACAACATAAGAGTCACCTTAGAGGGATCCCACAAAGATTCTCCACTATCATTATCATATGATCTTGATCCCTCAACAACCCACTGAAAACTCCATCTCATGGGTCCCTACTCTAATCACCTAAACCCAAGCATTTAAGAGATCTTGATAGGGTTGGATAGATTACAATAAAAGGGAGAAATCCCATATTACCATTTTCCTTAATAATCCCACCAACATACCTTAGAAATAACTTTTATACATGACCATATTTATACTCAAACTAATTAAGCCAAGGAGCACACCCTATAAGCATTAAAGGAATATTGGTGGCATATCCTGAGATTAACTAGGGACCAAGAACACATTACTGACCTCATAAATAAATCTATTTGACATATCCTAGTGGAAACTGAAGGTTAATATATAGAATATATCTCCTCTCCCATCAAGGAATGAGCACACATTCTTATTCTCACTGTAGAAGCCCATCATCACATTTTAGTAGTAATGGAAGAGAACACATATATCCCTACTCATATTATAAAAAACTGATATCATATCTCAATTGTGGTAGTAAAATATGGCCACCGACATACTCGATAGCTAGTAGGGGAAAACACACATTTTTATCCCCACTACTAATGTAACTCCTCAAATTATAACAAGATTTACTTAAGAGTAGGAACACATCCCTACTATTTAAGAGGATCATCAACACCTATCGATGAGGAATTAATAACAAGATTAGGAACATATTCCTATTTTAAGTATATATAATTGAATCATTTAAATGACCACTTAAGGTTCTAAACATATTCCCTCCAAATAATTAAGTAATTTCTTACATATCCCAATGGTCATTTAGGATTAGTCATATATTCAATCTCTTCTTTAGTGTATAAAATATCGTCAACATATCTTGATAGAAACCAATAAATGTGCACACTTTCCAATTTTTTTGAAGAATCTAATTAGACCAATCCAATGGAAAAAGGTTAATCACCCAACGAGGCTCCAATATATGAAGGATGTTGTGAAAAAACACATGACTCCAACTATAAAACAAAGATAATTTAAGAATAAATCCCATCAGGGGTATCCCAAATATCAAGAGAAGGTCCATATTCCTTCCCACCTCAATACTAGTGTTCTTAAGGCCTTAGATCATATTGTAATAGTGGACCAATATTTTATATAATAATCATAAAAAAGAAGTAGTTTCACCTATGAAGTCCCTCCCTATAAATTTCCCACCAATAGCTCTAGAGGTCATCCTTAGAGTATTTTCCATAAATGTCCTACCTATTTCAATATTAATATCGATCATGGGAACTATTATTATGATTTAAGCCATGAAAATACTCCTTGTTATTGTAAGATCAAAAATAAGAAGGTATCTTTACACTATCAACCCTAAAGGTCTTCCCCATGGTCTATTTACCATGTAGCGATTCACTATTCATTTCCACCCTTATACCACTGTGTCAAACTAATTTTTTATTATAAATTACAAATATAATAACAAATTGAACTTCACATTTGATTCAATTAGTGATTTTTTATCACTATTAAAAAGTAAAATTTCAATTTTTTTTTATGTTTTCATGGTTGGTGGAGGTGATTTGGAGAGTAATGATGAAATTCAAGTAAAACAGACCAAATTACACAAGATACCAAGCACACATGTGGACTAAAATTTTCATTATGGCTAATATGTGCATCCAATTAAGATAAAATTCATCTAGTGAATAAAAAACTGCGAGGTATAAATTTGTATATAATATAGAGGATCCTAATTCATCAATTTTGTGTCCCAAAATGCACCATAATTAGATAGAATCTTAATTGTTCAGAGTCTCAAGGTCACTTATTTAATTCAGCCACATCTCAAACTATATGTATCTAAATGATGCCAAATTTTTAGTGGATATATTAAATAAAGTGGTAAAAAACTTTTTAGTTTTTTTTAAATTGAGATAATGCTATCTATTATCCCAAAACTATGAACTGATTGACTTTATAAATCAATAGTTCCCAAAACAACCTTCCAAATTACCTATAAATTGGAACCTTGGTCACCCCATTTACAAGTTTGACCAAGTGGAAAGCTCTACCAAATTGGAGACCCAAATGGTTCCTCTATTTATCATATAAGTTTTGGAGGCCCCTATCATCATATGGATATAAATGATTAAGTTTAATTTCCACTAGAGCCTCCTCCTCCTCTCAATGATGAGATAAACAGTGGGCGATCATTTTGAGGGAGCTATACACATTTGGAGAGGGGGTTCTGATACCTTTTTTCTACTAGTTTGGTATAACTTATGTGTGAAACATTTAATTTAGGTTTTACCTTAACATGATTATCCTTTGAATTCATTGTTTTGGTATTATCAATTGAAACACTATAAATAAAATTATGGGTGAAAAAAAACCAAGTCTATATGTAAATGGGGTATTCAAACCAACCTCAACAATTCTAGAACAACCTGGGGTAGAGTAGTGCCCATCTACCATCGCCTAAAAACCACCAACCATCATAAAGGCCTTTATAACAACCCCCTCCAAAAACTAAACATATCCTTGAGTACATGATGAAAAAATGGATAAAAATAATATATAATTCCAAAAAAATCACCTAAGAATCCATAAAAGACCTAAAAAAATAAATTAGGATAGCTCAGAACTCAGTGGGATAAATCCAAAGTCAAGAGGTGGGTAATTTCATTCTTATCCCCTAGTCAACCCTAGGCATAAGATAAATGTTAGTTCTATCAACCTTAGAAGTGGAACACAACTTAAAATTCAAATTACCCTTCCATTAGAGTCATACCCTCCTAAGGAAAACACCATTCCAAAAATCTCAAATGATCCAAATAAGGAAAATCCTTATCCTGATAGAAATAACAATAAAGGAAAAGAGTATATTTTATGGAACCACCAACTCAAACCATTTCTATTCCATTTACCCAAAGGGACACCCAACTGGAGAAACTAAAAGAAACTAAACTTGATAAAGAAATCATGGAAACATTTAAAAAAGTGCAGATTAAAATCCACTTGATTGATGTCATAAAGAAAATTCCTCGATATTCCAAGTCCCTAAAATATATGTTTACACACCGATGATAACTTTGAGGTGATTTAAGTGTAAGATTTTGGAATAATATCTCATTGTCTATAGATCCATCACTTCATACCAAATGCAATTATCCTAGAACATTTTCAATTCCACGTACCAAGGGGAGTATTTATTTTCTAATTCTATGCTTGAATTGGGTGCCTTGATAAATATTATGCTTCACTCTATTTTCTCTTTAATGATGGTCTAGGGACTGAATCCCACAAGAATAGTCATTCAAATAGAAAACCAGAGTACTTAACACATTTTTGGTGTGTTAGAGTATATTTTTGTGAGGATTAAAAACATAATTTTTCTTATTGATTTTTATAAACTTAAAATGGAAGATGATAGGATGATCAACATTCCCCAATTATATTGGGAATATATTTCCTAAAAATAACCAAAAATATAATTAATTTACACAATGTTACACTATATATGGAGTTTCTTGGTGAGATTTTCCACTTCAACATCCTTGATTCTATTAGGCTCTCCTCAGAAGAGCATTCCTCTCCTTTAGTTAATTCAATTGTTATACTCCCTTCCCTTACAAGAACGTATTTTCTTTCCTTTATCCCCTTTATTAGTTTTCATAATTAATAGAAATTTTATGTAATTATTCTTGTGTTGAATATTTTAATAGTTTAGAAAAATACCGTGCATGTTTATTAATGGATGATTTCTTATGCACTGAGTAGCCTATGGCTATCGATGATACTACTTAGCTTGTAAAATCTTATTCCTTATATGGGGATGATATAATCTAGGGGTAATATGCGATCACTAAACTCTTATATTATTTTTCATTCCCATCAGTCCAATTTCCCTTGAATTGGAACTTAAACAATTGCCTCAAAATTTAAAATATTCATATATTGGGAATGAAAAAAAGTTTCCTATCATCATTACTAGTTTAATCTCTTTAGAGCATAAATTTAAATTACTTAACCTTTTGAGGGAGTATAAAAAATCATTGTTATAAACACTTTCTGATATTCTTGGTATTATCCCATCAATAGTCATGCATTATATATAATAATATGATGTGGCTAAACTAGTTAGGGAGGAACAATGCTGACTGAACCCAAACCTCCGTGATGTTTTTTAAAAAAAGTAACCAAATTATTAGCAGTTGGAATCATTTAACCTATTTTTGATATCCAATGGGTTAGCCCATTTTAGGTAGTTCGTAAGAAAACTAGTATTATGGTAATAAAAAATGAAATCAATGAATTCATTCTAACCCATGTGAAGAATAGTTATCATGTATATATATATACAACTTTCAACTAAGATAACACACTTGGAAAGAATATTTACCATTTTTTTTCATTGAATAGATGCTAGAGAGGCCAATAATGAAGTCCCATTACTATTTTCTTAAAGGGTTTTCTGGATACTTACATTTCTACATTTCAACTGAATGTCAAAAAAATATAACATTCACTCTCCTCTTTAGAACATTTTCATATAGGATGATTCCTTTGGTAATTGCAATGCTCTAGGTACTTTCCAGTGAGGCATGATTATTTTTTAGATTATCTAGATAATTTAATGGAAGCATTCATAAATTATTTCACTATTTTTGGTTCCTCTTTTGATGAGTTATTTAGTAGTCTTAGATCTATATTTTATCCCTATATTGAAAATAATATTGTATTAAATTATGATAAATTCCATTTATGTTAATACCAAGGCACATAGAAAAAGAATATGGGTTAGAAATTTAAAATTTTTCATCACCATATAGACATAACAACATCATCTCCAGTAAAAAAACATAATAATAAAAAAAGATGATATTTAATTATGGAATTAAGAACCAAATAAAAACAAACAATTACCTCATTCAATTTGAAGGTGTGTTCAAATATTTATCATCACCTGTGACTATTTCTCAAACAAACATAGGTCAAATCACTCTAGATCATCCAAACATGCTTAAAACGTTTGTGAGAACACTGATCATTGATATCTAAGTACTAGCATGGAGATCAAATGATGCCTTTGATGTCATGATGATCACCAAAAAACTAATCTTTTGATCCATGAAGATAAAATTAAATAATTTTCTTGGATTAGTGTATTCTCTATCTAGGTTTTAAGATATATGAAAGAGAGGATCTCAAATTTAAGTGGTGAATAGTCCCTCAAATGAGAGCCTCCTCTTACTTATATAGTAGGGTATGAAATACCCAGAAATGGATTCCTGACCCCAAAATATGTATTACCCACTTAATAAGTCATAAATAGCATATTATGGCCAAATAAATATGTATTAAATGTCATTTCTATTTTAATCACATACTTTTAATATAATAAATACGTTACATGATAAAAAATCCATTAACTCTAATCGTTATTCCCACAAATATTAAACAAACATTTAATATTAAAATACGATTCATTCATTAAATATATTCCAATGCATTCACTTAAATACAAGTAAATACATTAAATATATAAATTAAAAACCAATTATTCTATACTCAAATAATAATAAATTTATTTATTCCCTTTTTATTGTTAATACCTGAAAATATCTCGGACCTTGTGGTGGGTCCCACCATATCTTATACTCCTATTCATGAGATCATGTTAGGATTTTGAATATCCTAAGTGTGTGGACCTCTAGGATCTTATCTCGATAGAAGTGAATACTATTCAAAAACTAAAAGTGGAGTCTAGAAACCCATCAAGTCCCCTAAGAAGATAAGGAATAGTCACACCAATGACAACCTTTCCTATGAACACACATTGTGTAATATAATCTCTTTATATTATAATATCGCATAAAACAGAATCCACCATTTGTTTCATCATCTTTTCTTGATTTATTATTCATTGAACTTACTAGATGGAATTACCTTCTTCTACCATGAACATGAATTTAGTGAAGCTACTACCATGCTAATCAAATAAGACATGAGATATCACTTCTTTTTGGAAGTAAAAAAATTATATCTTGATTATTCAATCAATATCATACTGCCAATGGTCCAGCTAAAGCAAGATACTTGACCACAATATAAATGTAATGGTTCTTATCTTGTATCAAAGGATATAATAAAATAGTATACACTAATAATAATCTCAATATAGGATACCATTACACATTCCCACACATGGGAACTACCAATGACTCCAGAAACATGTAGTGTTCCAATTAAGGGTAAAGTCCCAATTATCACATCTACTCGATATCACCAAGTGAAAACTTCATGAGAAGAAGTTTGAATGATTATGATCTCCCATCACCAGATAATCAAACATCATTCACGTCCTTTTTGAATAAATTGTCTATAAAATAGTACATAAGTTTAAGATTACTGTTATAATATCTCTAGGTTCTCATTATAGCATGTAAAAAGATATGACTTTTTTATACAACATGTAATATGAATAAATTACAATAAATATTATAGAAATAGAAGTATCAATACTAATATTTTAAGATAAAAACATGTATATAGAAACTTTTATACATGTAATGTTAATCAAAGTATATAAAAAAGTTGTGTCTAGGTCACCTACTCATAACACTCCCACTTTCACAAGATCCATCTGCTAACAATATTCAACCCACTAGATCTCACATAAGAATCACGATTCTACTGATATATGGATTTATTCAAGGGGTCTTATACATTATCATCTATAGATACTCTTCTAAATGGGACTTCACTTATCTAAGTAAAATCTATCAAGATATGCAACTTTGAAATTATATGATTTATCCTCTGGAGTTACCTAGGATCTTTGGGAAGAACCACTACTATAGTATTATCACAATAAATTGGAACATGGTATGCAATTCTAGGCAAACCACCAATGTATGAGACAAATATATGTATCTATAATATCCCCTAAACTACATCATAATCCTCTATATACTCAAATTAAACTATAGAGATTGTGACCATAGGTTGCTTCAAGCTTCTCTAGCTCATTGGACCACCATTAAGGTAGAAGACATAGTCCGATTTTGATTTCGGATCATCATGATATATTTAGAAACTAGCATCATTATATCCCCTAACGACTAGTTCTTCATCTCCTATACACACTAAGAACATATCTTTTTTACATCTCAAGTACTTAAGGATAGTATTTACATCTTCCCAATGAATCTCTCCTAGATTATCTTGATATCTTCCCACCATGATTAAAGAAAATGTAATATAAAACCTAGTATATAACAATAAATACATGATAGATCCCAATACTGAAGAATAAGGGATTATAATCCTCATTTAGAATCTCTTCTTGTATTTTTGGAGAGAATTTATTAGAGAGATTGATACCATGTGACATTGCAAACAACCCTCTCTTGAAATGTTGAATATTGTACCCTTTGAGAACCTTATTTATATATATAATTTGAATAATCACAATAAAACCCTGAGATATATCTTGATAGATCTTGATCCCTAGTATGCAGGCTGCTTCACCTAAGTATTTCATAGAGAATCATTCATTTAACCATGTCTTAAATGAATGTAAGAGTTGTAATTAATTTCCTATAATTAATATTTCATCAAAATAAAATACAAGGAAAATGATACCATTCCCAATAACCTTATTATAGAAACCTAGAACTCTTATTATTGACAAAACCAAATTCTATTATATCCTCATCAAAATGAACATTCCATGATCATGATGCCTGCTTCAAAACATAAATGGATATCTATAGTTTGTATACTTTATTGGAACTCTTTAACTTAATGAACCCTTTTACTTGATTCATATAGACGTCTTCAACCAACTTACAATTTTTAAAATTAGTTTTGATATCTATTTAATAAATTTCATAATCATGTAAGGCTGTTATTTGAAGTAATATTCTAATAAATTTCAGCATTTCTACTGGTGAAAAGGTTTCATCATAGTATATACCTTGAAGTTTCCTAAAACCCTTCACAACCAGTTAGGATTTATATGTATTTACCTTACCATCCATGTCTAGATCTTTCTTGAATGTCCATTTACACCAAATGAGGTTTACATTAGGTAGAGGTTCTACCAAAATCTAAACTTTATCTTGATACATGGTCTATATCTCATAAGACATAGCTTATTTTCATATAGTAGTATCTTTTCCATATACTTCTTCCTTGTGTGTTAGAGGTTCATCGTTCTCTAAGAGTAATGTTTCACCTGAATTAGTGAAAATAAAACCATATTGTTCTGGTTCTCTAACCTCTCAAGTAGACCTACATAGTACTTGTGTCTTGGGAACATCTTCATCTCCCACTATCTCTTATGGATATTATTCATTTACTGACCCTTGTGCATATGGAGCATCAAATTCAACAAAGTAAATCTTTTAACCACTATTTACATTGGAAATGTGTTACATTTATAGAAATATATCATATCTTTCCATAATAAGTTTTCTATTTCAAGGGTTATATAGGTAATATCAATTAGTTTCTTTAAGATAACCTATAAAGATGTACTTTATTCTTTGGGATTCTAATTTCACATTAGGTACTGTATTTAAAAAATCCACACATCCCCACACATGTATGTGTGAAATAATGACTTCCTTTCCATACTAAAACTCATATGTAATCCCATATGTTACTTTATTTGGTACTCAGTTAAGGGTATATGCCGCTGTCTATAACACGTATCCCAAAAATGATAATATAATAGTTTCTTAACTCATCATTGATATGACCATGTTTAGTAAGGATTAATTCCTCATTTCATTAAAACCACTCCACCAAGGTTTATAAATAGGAGTGATTTGGGATACTATCCCACACCCCTTTAAGTGATTAATGAAGACTTGGTTGAGATAATCACCACCTCAGTCTGAGAAGAGCACCTTAATCTTCTTACCAAGAGGGTTTTCTACTTCATGCTAGTATTCCTTAAACATATTAAAGTAATATAACATATAACTCATTAATTAAATATTAATATATATACTATATTCATAAGTAAAAGTAATGAAGTATGAAATCCCACCCATGGACTCTACTAGAAATGAACCACATACATTAGTATGAATCACTTCTAGTAGTTTAGTGGATTTTAATCCTTTTCCAATGAAGGGTGATTTAGTAATTTTCTCTTATAAACAATCATAACATACATCCAAGGGTTCTAACTTAGTAGAGTTTAAATACAATCCTTGATGTAATTTATGTAAATGCTTCTCATTTACATGACCAAGCCTAAAGATCCATAGGTGGGTATTATATGAGCCATTTTTGATATTATTTTAATTTATTTATATTATAGGATTTTCAACTTCAAGTATAAACAATCCATTGTTAAGATTTACCAAACCATAACATATGGTATCCTTATAAAAGAGTCAACATTTATTTCCAAATTTGAGATAAAATCCCATGGTGTCCAAACGTGACACTAATATTATTCTTCTGGTAACTGAATGTACATAATAATAGTGGTTTAACATAAAAACCAAATCACTAAGCAAGGCCATGTGATAATATCCCACTTTCAAGGCTTCTAGTATCATATTGTTTTTTGCTTGGAGATCCACCCATCCCTTTATAATATTCTGGAATCTACTTGATTCCTGTATATGAATAAAAACGTGTGAGTAACATATTATATCTAATACCCAAATTTTAGATAAATATAGACTGCATTTAATGACAAAAATACTCGAGGTATAAGAATAAATCTTTTTCTTTTCTCTAGATATACAATTCTTATTCTAGTGGCCTTTCTCACCACATTCAAAGCAGACAACCTCCTACTCATTTCCCTCCCTCTGTATCATCGGATTCTTGGAAGGATGGTGCACCATCTATATGATTCTTATATTTATCTTTATCTAAATTTCTTAATCCTTGAGGAGTCTGAACAAGAAGTTGAGACACCAGAATAAAAAAAATTATTTCTTTGGTGTATTACTATGCACAAGAACTTGTACCACTCCTGAAATTTATGGTCAGTCGGGATATTTTCATTATCTATAATATATTGTAGTGATATTAAAATGGTGTTATTTATTGAAATTATATATAAAATAAATAAATTTAGCAAATTAGTAATTTATATTGATTATGTCTTAGACATTACTGATTCAATATTCTCCCCCTATTTTATCTAACCATAGCTTCCCTCACTACTAGATTCAAAATACCCAATCAATTGAGTATTCAAGTGGAAATGGTCTTAGAAACCTCTCCTTAGAACTTAAGTTATGTATATTCCACTACTCAAAGAGTTTTAAGGTAGGATTTAAACTTTCCAACCACATTGACTTGTGGCTCTTTGAATTATTAAGTGAATTCCCAGCTTATGAGAACCGTAACCTTGATTCTCTCAACTATTCTTCACTAATTGGAAACAATCTAGCCCTGAATACTTCTTTTTCTACCAAATTAAGTAAATTAAACCCATCACTCTAATAAGAGCTCCCTAGTAGTAGGAGGTACTTGCAACTAGGGTTGACGAGCACCTTGTACACTCTGTTTTATTCAAATTGAAGTGAAAAAAGGTTCTATGATGTAATATTTATTTGAAGGTTTTATTATAACTTCCTAAATCAATTAATTTTATATTTAACATGATCACACTATGTGATCATGATCATAATTTAATATTACAGTAAATATAAAACATTCATCACATCTTAATTTTTTTATTTATGCATTCTTTCTTATTATTCTATGTGATCATGTAAACATGAACTTACAAAAAATAATAATAAACCATGTATAAATAAATATATACCACATATTATATTTATCATTTACTATTGTTTGAAGCATTGATCATTAATGTTTCAATCGTGACCCTAGGGATGGAAACCTGAGTCATGTATGACTCATATCGCAACTCACCCCCTGTCCAATATATATGCACATCTCATATAGAATGTCATAAAATATCAGAATGGTGAACATATTACATCATCCTATTCATTAGACATACACATTCAGGAATGCACAAAATACATGAAGAATAATTCACATAGACATGCATGCCCTTATACATATATTGTGGGAGAGGGATGATGCATAGACCATCATTTAATAATTAAATACTAAAATAATTTCATGATAAATACATTTATATTGAATATTTTATTGATAATAAATGAAATAATTTTGTCACATTATGTTAAATATATTTCTTTATGGAATATTTGGGATTAGATCATTTTTTTTACAAATTTGATGAAAATTCTATTTTTGACCCTTTAAAGTGCCCTATTGTAATATAGTTATAAATATTTTTATATAGTTTATTTGGAGTTTAAAATTTTTAATAGAATTATTTACTTAATTATATACAACTTTCATTTAGATCATCCAAGCTGGATCATGAATTGTTTTATAGAAAATAGGCCATGAATTCAAAGATGGACTGAACTCATTAGATTAGATACTACTTCACTATTTGGGACATATCTTATAAATTAAAGCTTGGATTGGGATCAAACTTGGATAGTAGATAAAATAACCAATTACTAAAAAATAATCCTTCTATAAAGACAAATGGTTCTTGCATTTTAGAGGTAAAAAAGGGGGTATAAATTGAATTGAAATAATTGACCGAATTTCACCATTCACACTTATATCCTCTTATAACCCTAGCCTCACCCATATATAAATATGTATTTTTATTATTTTTATGTGGTTGTAAGTGAATTATAATATTTAGGGTATAAGATAATTGGTTTTAATCAATTTATCTATTCATTTCAAGAGGGATATCTCTTGAATCTGGGATCCATTCATCAAAGTCTTTTTCTTCTTCTTCATGTTATAATGCTTGTATTTTGATAATTAATTTCTTAATATCTATTAAATTTCTTATATTTTGTTAAATTTTCATCATATTTCATTCATTTATTTAGGCAGAAAATCAATAGTATTAACGTGATTGGGTTATACCCTTTTTAAACCTCTACGAATGCAATTCATTTCTACGATGACTACACCATCCATAGAAGAGTAGTTTTTCTTAGTAATCGATCTACCTCCAACCTTATTTATTTATTTATTTTGAATAAATGATACACTTTAATTCACATAATATGATCTATGAATTGAGTTTTTAACTTAAAAGAGACTAATTATGAAGTTGAAAAATTAACACCAAAGGCACGAGGCTGAGTAAAGTATGAATTATGAGAGCAAAATATTAATTGGTTAAACAAAAAAACCCATGAACAATTTATAGAGTTCAAATATAATCCCTAAACTTAATTTATCCTCAATTACACTATGTATATTATCCCTAATTCTCCACTGACCATAATATATCCTTATAACAACAATAAAAGTAGGGTGTTATGGTTTCATGTTCTGAGGATAGCCTAGAGTTTAATTCATTTCATCTTTTCCGTAGAGGTAAATTATCATATAGTTTGGGGATTAAAAAAATTAAGGGACCATAATTAAGGGTATTTTAATTTTAATTATAAAAATTAATAATTGGTTAAATATGTTGAGTTTGATTAATTATGTATTCTAAAAATATTTTCTAAAAAAATACTATTGTTTTGTTTTATCAATCAAATTTCAAAAAGAAAAAAAATACAATCTTCTTCCGGCACACATCCTCTAGTTTTATAAATATATAAAAACCCATCATCCTTTTAATTAGTGTATTTATTTTATTTTATTTTATTTTCAAGATACCTTTAATATATTTTTTTAATTACTTCATATTTTGAGAGATGACCTTGTTTAGCCACTATGCTACACCTAAGTACCCAAAAAACCACACATAATTTGAGAGAACCCATGAAAAAAACTTTAAAATTGGTTCTATTACTAGGTAGTCTAGTATTTTCTTCAATTAATTAGAGTTATTTGTTTTCTTTTATTCTATAATTTTTTATATATTCTTTCTTCTTCCCCATTTCTAAATTTTTGATTTCTCTACCCCTCTCTCTGTCTCTCTCTCTTCTTCTCTTTTAGAACATCTATTGAAGATTATTATCATGATATTATTGTCTATTATTCTTAATTTATATATTTTTTTTATGAAATGATCCCATCTCGAGGATCTATTTGATCTAGAACTCGATATTAAATGAAACCTTAGGGATCGAATCAGACAATATCATTCTATGGGAAGTGTTGACATTTACCCAACTAGGGAATTCCACCACTCAGTGAATTTAGAAAAAGTAAGCTCATATAAAACAAATATTAAACTATATACAATGGATAGAAATAATAATAATGAACTTAATATAATCATTTCAGAATTTTCTACACCATACATTAACTATTATCTAATACCCAAACCTTTAATCAGACTTTGAATTAAAATATGGATTGATACACCTTATTATAAAATTTCATGGCCTCTCTGGTGAGGATCCCAACAAACATATAAATGAATTTAATGTTATTTTATTAAACTTGAAGCAAATAAATGTATCTGAAGATAAAATCAAACTTAGAGCATTACAATTCCCACTTGATGGAAATAAAAAAGAGTGGATGTATTATTTACAACCATAATACATAACATGTTGGAGCAATTTGTAACATCTTTTCTTATAGAAATTTTTTCCAACATCAAGGACTATTTCCTTTTAAAAATAGATCAAGGATAAATTAATCAGAATGGGAGTCAATTTATAAATATTGGGAGCAATTCAAGAAGTTGTGTGAATGATTCCCACACCACTAAATCAGTAATAAACTCCTTAAAAAATACTTCTATGAAGTCCTCATACCTATAGAGAGGAGTATGGTGGATGCTGTGGTTGGAGGGGCATTGGTCGACAAAACACTAGTAGTTTCACATTCATTGATTGAAAAAATGGCACAAAACTCCCAAAAATGTGGCAATAAAGGTACAATACATGTTATATGAGTATATCAGGTAAGTCCTTATTCTCTTGGAAATACTTTAATTGATACTAATTTATAAGAATTAACCACTATGGTGAGAAAAATTTCTTTGGATCAAAAGACATATCAACCCACACCTATAAGGCCTTGTGGAATTTATACTGAAATAAACCACCAAATAAACTGTTTCCCCCAATTACAAGAGAAATAGGATTGTATAACCATATTTCCTAGGTGACCATATAAGAAATAATAACAACCACATCCTTAGAAGAAGTATGATTACTTTACACCAACATAAAACCAAGTTTGTAAAGTTCAATCATACATGAGGTTTGAATTTAGACTATAACAAAGTCCCCATTTTCAAAAAAACTTCTTTCATCCTCTACCTTACCAACAAGGTTTTCAACAACCCCAAAGGATATTTGAATCCCAATCATTTCCAAGTCAACAAAACAATGGAATTATCAAAAAAATATATATTTTAATACTAATTTCCATTTATGTTTTTCTTAATAAAAAAAATGAGTTGAAGGATCAAGGTTCGAGGTTGAGGGAGCTAAAGACACAAATGAGTCATATTTCCATCACCCCCATGAACTGGTAAGTAACAACTCTATAAATCTTCCTTCCCAAACAACTCTAAATATATAAGGGAATGTAATTTCCATCACATTGAGAAGTGGGAAAAAATTACTAATACATTTTCACCGATCATTCCACTAGGATTCACCTCAACTCTGAATAATCCACATTCAAGACCAACTGATGAATGGACCAAGTATAAAGATAAAGGTTAGAAAAAGATTGATGATGTTCCTCCCAAACCCCTTTAATTTCCAAATAGAGCTATACAAACCAAGAAGATGTTTGAATAGTAAATGTAAAAATAGGTTTTATACACATTTAAGAATGTTGATATCAACATTCCTCTACTTGATGAAATCAATAAAATTAAAAGGTATGCCATGTTTTTGAAAGAAATATGTAAAAATAAAATAGGTATAAAAGGAAATGAGTGAATAAACCTTGGGATAAATATATCTTCACTCATCACAACATCCATGGAGATTCCTAAAAAGTGCAAGGACCCGAGAACATTTACCATTCCATTCACCATAGGGGAGTTTAATTTCTCTGATGCTTTATGCAATTTGGGTGTCTATTTTAATTTCATGCCTCACTCTATCTTATCTTCCTTACAAGTTGGAGAACTAAATAGGAAAAGGTTGGAGGTTCAAATTAAGAATAAAGAAATATCATACATGATGGGATTCATCATGGATGTCCCTTTTTTGGTTATGGAAAAGATCTTTCCTATGGATTTTTACGCACTGAACATAGAGGATGATAAAGTTAGGTCTAATGCTCTCAAAATTATTGGTATAACCTTCCTAAAAATTTTCAAGAAAATCATAAATGTCAATTAGGGTACACTTTATATGTATTTTGGAGATGAGATCATATGATTTAAAATTTTAGACACCATAAAGTACCCATCAGAGGACCATTCTACTTTATTTTTATCCTATTTTGACCTCTCTTGTAATAAATCTCCAAATTTTGATTTTTAGTCATTTAAAAATGGGGATAATTATGTTTTTAGAGAGATATTGAGGATTGGTTCTAGTTTTATTTCATAAAATAATTCCATACCTATTTCTCATGATCAAACCATACTCATTTATAATTCTTTTGTGGATTATTTTTCTAATTATGAGTATGATCTTTTTGATTATGACATGAATATACATTTTTAGATGAATTTGATGCACTATTAACTAATTTAGATAATATATATTGATACCTAAAATTCGTTGTGCACATATTTTAGTTACCACATCATTTCAATCAATACATAAGCCACCCAAACTAGAAATCAAACAATTACCACCAAACTTAAAATATTCATACCTGTTGAATGATGAAAAAGTGACTGTAATAATTGATAATAATATTTTACCTGAACAATAAAAAAAACTTTTAAATATTTTAAGGGAGAATATTAGGGAAATTAGGCTGACCTTATTAGACGTACCACATACTATCCTCTCTATTTTCATTCATATGATTATTTTAGAGGATGGGGAAAACTAGTTAGGAAACCAAAAAGGATAATTTACCCCATACCATTAGAAGTTTTGAAAAAATAGGTGGAAAAGTTGCTTGAGGAAGGTATCATTTACCCCATTTTTTACTCTCTGTGGGTTAGACCTATCTAGGTTGTACCCATGTAAACTGGGTTCACTATTATAAATAATGAAAATGATGAGTTAGTTCTTGTGAATTTACAAAATATTTGGTGAGTGTGAATATATTATAGGAAACTAAATCAATCCACTCATAAGGACCATTTCCCACTCCCAATAATTGAATAAATTCTTGTGGGGGTTATAGGTAGGATACACTATTACTTCTTAGATGGGTTGTTTGTTGATTTTCAGGTTCCCATTGCAGTAGAAGACCAAGAGAAGATGATATTCACCTACCCATTCGATAAATTTTATTACCGAAGGATACCATTTATAATTTATCACACCCAAGGTAAATTCCAAAGATTAATGGTAAGTATCTTTTCTAATTTACTAGATATTTATATGGAGGTATTTATGGATGATTTTACAGCGCATATTTCCTCATTTAATGAGTGTCTCTTGAGTTTGGGTAAGGAATTGCATCACTACATTTAGAAAAATCTACTCTTAAACCGTGATAAATGTAATTTCATGATAGATAAAGGAATTTTTCTAGGTTATATAGTGTCACAACATGGAATTTAGGTTGAAATATAAAAGGTATACATAATTTCATTCTTTCCATATCCTACATGTGTGTGTGATGTTTGGTCATTCCTTGCACCTGCTGATTTTTATTGATGATTCACTAAATATTTAATTAGGATTTCCATATCCTTATCTTGATTGCTTCAAAAATATATTGACTTATTTTTTGATGATTCATGTAGGGTATCATTTGATGATATAAAGAAGAGTCCTACCATAACCCCGATCATAAAACCCCCACAACAAGATCTCCCATTTGAGATTATATGTGATGCTTCAAAAATTTTAGTTGGAGAAGTCTTATATAAGAGGGTGGAAGGGTGGTACCATGTGCTTATGCATCAAGGAATTTGGACTCAAACCAAGAAAATCACACCACAATGGAAAATGAGTTTATTTATATTGTATTTTCTTTATATAAATTATTCTCTTATTTTTTAGGATATAAAGTGGTTGTTTTCTTTGATAATACAACTTTTAGGTACCTCATAAAGAAGATATATGAAAATACATGAATTATTCATTGGATTCTTCTTAAGGAGTTTGACATGAATATATGGGATAAAAGGGGTCAGAGAACTTGGTGGCTAACCACATGAGCAGGATCACTCACATATTAGAGAATGATACTACAAACCGGGTACCACTTCAAGACACTTTCCTCGATGAGAATATCTATGTCATCTCAAGTGCACATCCTTGTTATGAAGATTTTTTTAATTACCTGGTTTCCTTTGAAATTAATATAAAACTAAAGAAAATACCAAGTTGAAAAATTGAAGAGTGAATCTAGGTTTTATGTCTGGGATGATCCTTACCTTTGGCGCATTTGTGGCGACTAAGTCATTAAGAGACGTGTTCCCGATCATGAGTTTGATTCTTTTTTGTATTTTTGTAATTAAATTTATTATTTTGGAAACTATAGACCTCAAATGATGACTAATAAGGTCGTAGACTTTGGATTATATCGCGCTACCTTCTTTCATGATACCCATGTGTTTTTTAAGTCATACTCTCATTTCCAACACATATGAAACATTTAGAGGATACATGAAATGCCCCAATAGACCATATTATTTTTTTAGATTTTTGATATGGGTATGTTTTAAAGATCATTTAGATTCTTAAACATTCTTTTCACTGTTAGTTATCTTAGTAAATGGGTGGATTCTAAGGCCCCCAGGACTAATGATTCTCATGTTTTAGTGGATTTTTTCAAGGATAAAATTTTATATAGGTTTGGAGTACTAAAAATTATCATCAGTGGCTAGGGGGAACACTTTTTCAACTAAAATTTGGCTTCCCTACTTAAAAATTATGGGAAGACACACAAAACATCAACACCATACCACCCCCAAACAAATGGTCAGGCTAGAGTTTCAAAACTCCCATTGGTATGTCCCCATTTTAGACCATTTTTGGTAAAGCATACCATCTTCCTATGGAGGTTGATCATAAGGTATATTGGGCTATAAATAAATGTAACATTGATTTTTTCTAAGATTGAATTCAAAGGAATATTCCAATTCAAGATCTTTAGGAGATTCAATTGTCATCATATGAGAACTCAAGGCTCTACAAGGAAATATTGAAACTGGATCATGATATAATGATCCAAAAATTGAGTTTTATATAGGTGATAAATTCCTTCTCTACAGTTCATGATTAAAGATTATTCTTGGTAAGTTTCATTCTAGATGGTTAGATGGTTAGATGGATCATGATATAATGATCCAAAAATTGAGTTTTATATAGGTGATAAATTCCTTCTCTACAGTTCATGATTAAAGATGATTCTTGGTAAGTTTCATTCTAGGTGGTTTTTTCTAATGTTTTTTCGTATGGTGCAGTTGAGGCCACTCAAGTATATATAGAAAGGATATTTACAGTAAATGGGAAGCAGTTGAAGTAGTATATTGAGGGATTCCCCACACATGCTGTTGATTCCATCACACCACATGATCCCATCATCACTTGAAATTATTATTCTATCCCTTACCCTCTCACTTTTATATTATTTTTCTAAATTTTAATTCTGGATTTCATGTGAATATATTATTTCATAGAGTCACATTGAGGACAATGTAATATTTTAAGTGTGGGGGAGGGGACAACATTTTAGGGAATATTATTTAGGATCATATTTTTTTTCTTTTGTGTGTTTTATATTTATTTAAAAAAACAAAAAAGGGAAAAAATCACATCATGTAACACACTCATTTACATGTGGAACATATGGAAAATGAATGTTTTCAAAAATCATTGGTAACATGTTAAGCATGAAAAAGATTTCTTCATTATGAGTTGTTTTTATAAAAATGGAAGCCATCAATGAAATTATTGGTTATATAATTATAAAAACTTTTATATTTTGACCCCATTATTTGTAATATTTGTTCATGGTAAATTGTGTCATTGATTTTTTCACACAAATTTACAAATCCATGACTTGTGAAAAATTTCCTACTTAATTGAAGGTATAGCCAGGTTAGGTAAACAAAAATTCATCTTATATCAATGGTTTATCCATACGTTCATTTACCTTTCAATTAGTTTCATTACTGTATCAAATTGACCTATGTGTATGTACCTAAAATCTGATAGTTGTACACCCTAAAAAATCAAATAAAAAATCCTAATAAAGAGGGGAGTGATGAAATGCATAATGAGTGGTGATATCTAGGTCAGGTGTTTAAATTTTGACTTTATGTAATAATTAAGTGAGTGGGTATTAAAATTTTATTTCAAATGAATGTAGAATAGGTTTGGTGGAATTAAATTAGTAAAGAAGAATTTTTTTTACATAACCTGAATATACTGAACAAAGGGGGGAGATATGAGCTTGAAATGTCCGACACACACACACACGTCGGGAATTAATGGCACGGTAGACCCATAACTTATTTCACTATGATTAGTTTCATCAACTTCACTAGATTTTGTTTTGATACAATTTAGGAGATAATGACTTTAAAATTTATTGATATTTACTTATTGATGAGATTCTTACTTTGCTTACATTTCCACTATGGATTGGGAAATATGGACATGCCTATCTTTTCACAATTTTATGGATTACATGATATGAACTTTTTCCTAAGAGTGAAAAATAGGAAGTGTGGTAGAGTTGATAAAAAAAATTTATTCAAAATTTATTGAAAATAAATGAGATAATTTCCTCAAATCTTGTTAAATATGTATATTTATGGAATATTTTTTATTAGATCATTCATTTGAAAATTTTATAAAAATTATAGTTTTGACCATTTAAAGTGAAGTATTATAATTTAGTAATAAATGTTTTTATATAGTTTATTTGAACTTTAAATTCAGTTATATAATTATTAACTTAATTTTATACAACTTTCATTGGTATCATCCAAACTGTATCATCCATTTTATTAGAGAAAATGGGCCATGAAATCAAATCTGGACTAGACTCACTAGATTCGACACCACTTTACTATTTGGGCCATATCTTCTATATACGAGCATGGATTGACAAAAAACATTGATCATAGATAAAGGAACAAATTCCCCACAAATAATAATCCTAGAATTATAGCTGGTTTATATGTTTTGGAGGTTAAAAGGGCTGTAAAAATTAGAATAAAATATTTATCCTAATTTCCCCATTCACACATGTAAAATCATGTAACCCTCCCCTACCATCCCCTCTATAAATATGTATTTTACTTCTTTAGATGGGGTTGTCCATGAATTACGATATTGAGGGTAGAGTTAAATTGGTTTCACTCCATTTCTCTAGGCATTTCAAGAGGGAGATCTCCTAAATAAAGGATCCCTTCATCAAAGCCGTTTTATTCTTCTTCACATTGTAATTCTTGTGTTTTCATAGTTAACTAATTATAATGTCTTTTTTTTCTTATTTTTTGTTCAATTTTCATCTAAGTTAATTAAATTATTTGATATGGAAATCAAGAGTAGAAATTTGACTAGATTATACCCTTTTTAAACCTTTGAAAATGTAATTCATTTCTATAATGACTACGTCACCCATAGAAGAGTAGTTTTATATAGTAGCCGATCTACCAATAACATTATTCATTTATTTATTTAGAATCAATGAGATACTATAATTAACATAATATGAAATATGAATTGAGTTTTTAACTTAAAAAAAACTAACCAAGAAATTGAACAATTAACAAAAGAAACATGAGGTTGAGTAATGTGTGAATTGTGAGAGCACAATATTAATTGGTAGAAAACAACAACACAAGATAAATTTGTAGAGTTAAAATATAATGCATAAAATAAATTCAGCCTCACTTAATATATATATATATATGATCCCTAAATCATCACTGACGATAAGCTAGCCTTGGAAAGAAAACCAAAGCAGGGTTGTATGATTTCATGTTCTGAAGATAACCTAGGGGTTAATTCATTTTGTCTTTGTGGTTGAGGTAAATTCTCATAGGGTTTGTGAATTAAAACAATTAGGGGATCATAATCAAGTGGATTTTAATTTTAATGAAAATTATTAATAATTAAGTGAATAAGTAGATTTAGATCAATTACACCATCAAAAAATATTTTCTAAAAAAATATTCTCATTTTATTTTATCAATAAAATCTCAAAAGGGAAAAAACAAAAAAAAAACAAAAAAATATATTCTTACAACATAAATCCTCTAGTTTTATAAATGTTAAAAAAACCCAATAATTTTAATTAGTGTGTTTCTTTTATTTCTTTTTATTTTCAAAATACATTTAATATGTTGTTTTAATTACTTCCTCCCTTGAGAGGTGACCTTTGTTAAACACTTTACTGCACATATGTACCTGAAAATCACACATCATTTGAGTGAACCCACAACAGTTCCTTTCATTGCATGTATTAAAATAATAAATTAAATAAATAATAAACTAGAAATACATTAGTTGGTAAATGATCAAGACCAGCTGACATGCAATAACTTTGTAGAGAAAAATTAAATTTGTAGATAATTCAACTCGAGAGAATAAATTCTGAAATAAAATTACTTAAAAACTAATTTTAAATCATAACTACATTCCTAATCGACCCCAAAAATATTTTATTAATATCCAAATATCATTCAAGTATTTTTAGTATTTTTTCCCTTGAATGTTTTAGCTTTCTGGGTATTTAAAAAACGCGATTAGGGATTTTGGGTATTTTTACTCACAGGTGTACAGTAACCTACAAGTACTATTCATGTGAATAGTAACCCCATGGGTACTATTCAAGTGAACAGTACCAAGTTACTATTCACCTAGATTAATATATATACATAAATATAAATGTATTTTAATATATATATACATATACATATATATATATATATATTAAAATCATGGTTGACCAATGTAAGTTGACCCCTTTTCAGGGTACTCTTCATGTGAATAACACCCATGGTACTATTCACATGAATAACAATATGTTTTCCCCCTTATTTTGTTAGCTAGCATGTCCCCTTACCCTTTTAGAATTTTGTTTGTTTTTTTAATCCAAAGGTTAATAATATCCTTTAAAATATTTCCACTTTTTTGGAACAAGTGTCCCACCAAAAATCACTCTTCTGACCACCAGAATCCATCCAAAACCCGATTAAGTGCCCCTGAAAAAATTAAACACACACACACACATATTTTATTTTATAAAATCACAATTTTTTTATCAGATTTATAACTTTTGATGGTTGAAACTTGGTCGTTTGTGATCATATCAAATCCCATCTTGGTGCGATGGGACTGTGATGGCACACTCAACATGAATTTAATGAAATTTTAATTTTCCTTATCTTAATACATCATGTGATTTCTTTGATACCAATTTTTGGTATCAAGGTGCACAGTAGAATCAAATGGGATGAGAATTTAAAAATTTTCATCATGGGTAGATTCAAAAATGTTTCCTCCAATGAAACAAACCCCGGTAATAAAGATAAAGATATTACATGAATGAACTAAACAAAAAATAAAAACAAACAACTTCCATGTTCTTTTTCAAGGCCTGTTTGACAACCGCTAATCATCGGTGACCATTGCTCTAAGGAATCAAGGTGAGATCCCTCTAGATCATCCACACGCACTTCAAAAATATGTGATTCTAAAAAATTCCCTCTTTCACTTTAATGTTTTGGATCTTCATATGATTCTTTTATTTTCCCAATAACACTACACTAAGGTAAATCCAAACTCCCTTCCCCTGCACATGAGCCTAATTTTTTTATAATAAACTAAACTAAAATTCCCCCTCTCCTACGTATGAGTCAAATATACATATGATCCTTTACCTTGGAGTTTTTCATTTGTGAGTCAATGATGAAAATTCTTTCCTTATACAAGATATTGATCTACACAGGGGATAATATAAGAAATATGTATGTCTTGATTCCTATTTTTATAGGATACTTAGTGATGCCTATATATTATATCTAGAACCCAACCATAAATTCCATCAACCAAAATTCTCTATTTACCTACCCATATAATTTTCCAATGAATATTTGTTTTTGAACCTGAACTGAGAAAGGGGAGAACATAAAAATTCACCCATCATAGCATTGGTGATATATCTATAGACCTATTTTATGATAAAATATCCCCATTTCAGATAATGGAATTTGAGTCCTTATCGCATGAAGGTAAACTGCATGACACATGGTCTAACTTCCATGACTTTAAACTTCTCAGAGTGTCCTCCTACACATATCATATCTATGTGAGGGTACCCCTATCCCCCTTTCTCTTTATATTGGTGGTTGATGTTTTTTCTAATATCATTTCTATGGAATATTCCTCTAACTCTATATATGGGTCTAAGGTGTGTCGGATTAGCCCACCCATTTCTCATATTTTTTTTTGCAGATGATTGCCTTCTCTTCTCAAGAGTCACACAAGATGAATACTGTTCCATATGTAATGTGATTTATATTTATGAGATGTCTTATGAACATGTGATTAATCAAGCCAAATTGGAAATCTCTTTCAGATCAGGTGTTCTATCAAACAAGAGAATAGAGCTTTGTCTCACTGTTGTAATTTAGATATTTGAAAAGCATATTAAATACCATGGTCTCCCTATGATGTTTGGATGATCAAAAAAAGAAATATTTTCATCCAATTTGGACAGAATTGAGAAAAAAATTTAGGGTTGGTCTCTAAAGAGAATCTCTAAATCAAGAAAAGAAACACTCATCAAGGAAGATCTTTAGTTTATCCCAAGCTATATCATTTTACTATTCAAGCTTCCTAGAGAAATTATTAACTAGATTCACTCTTGTATTTCCAATTTATGGTGTGGATATTTTAATGGAAGAAAAAAATTCATTGGATTTCCTGGAAGTCACTTTTCACCCCTAAAGTGGGTGTCACCATGGGATTCTAGGACCTCATCTTGTTTAATGTTGCCCTATTGGCTAAGCAGCAATGACGTCTTCTGACTCAACCATCATCTCTTTTCACATGGATTCTCTATGAAAAATATTTTCCTCACTCTGGTTTCTAAAACTCCTCTCTTGTCCCCCACCCCAGCTTACAATGGAGAAGTATTTGGGGATCCCAAAAATTACTTGATAAAGGAATTGGCTGGTGGATTGGGGATGGAACGAACATCAAAATATGGAAGGATCCTTGGTTGATTGACAAAGATATCTTGTTGGCTACTTCCCCAACCATTCCCAAATCCGAGGATGCCACCGTCTACTACCTTTTCAATGATAATGACTCTGGTTGGTTCTTGGATATAATTAACTCTTGGTTTAATGAAAGAGATAAAAGGTTTATTCTTAGAATTACCTATGTGATGGATGCGGGACATGACTGTCTCCTTTGGATCAATGATATATTAGGATCCTGTTTAGTGAAATCAGGATATAGAATTCCTCTTAACGCTCATATTGAAGATAGTGAGGGACTCCAAAAAACTATTTGGCACTTGGACATCCCCTAAATATCCACTATTTATGGTGGTAGATATGTACTATCATCCTTCCCACCTTGAATTGCCTATCCTTACACCTTGTTACAGATAACCAGATATTCCCCCTTCTTTACGGATGTTAAAGAATACCCTATGCATGTTATCATTCATTTTCTAGGGGATATTGAGGTTTGGATTTCTTGGGGATCTATTATGGATCATATGCTGGATACAATAGTAGATCTACCATCAATGCTCATGATGTGGTCTTCTACGTTAACTACTGATAAGGTTGATTCACTATTAATTGTGGATTAGATTCTACGGGTCAGAAGGAATGATTTATCTTTAATCACACCTCCAAACCCTATGGTTTTTGTATTGAATGAGAAAATTCCTATATTAGTGGGTGGAAGTAGGACCCAAACTTGAATAGGTTCTCTGATTCTTGATTTTCCAAAACTAGATGGAATCCCCCTTCAGTTGGGATCCTCAAGATCAATTTAGATGTTTCTTTTCGCAAGGATGGAATTTTTGGAATCGTATTGATGGTCCAGGACCATGGTGGTAAGATTATCACATCCATATAAGATTCAATCTATACTTTTTGGGACCCTACTATTGATGAAGCCCATGATGTCCTTGCTAGTTTGACCTTTGAAAAAGATTTTGGATGGACCTCTATACACATTAAGTATGATGATCTAAACATCATAAAATCTATCAACACAAATGAATTTGGATTCTAATATTTTGGCTTTCACAATAGGAAAATCCAATCTCTCAGTCACAGTTTTTCAGTTTTCTCTTTCTCTTTCATCAATAAGCTAGAAAATGAAGCAGCACATCATCTGGATTATCATTACATGTCTAGAGAGAATCACATATGAATTTATATCCTCCCTTCATGGATTATTTCTCGTGTTACTCCTGATATTCATGATTAATATATTTTCCTTCATTTGTCAAAAAAATTTGAGGGTACTTGACATAGGGTGGTTCTCTACAAAAACATCAAGATAAAATTCCCCTTTCTTAGCACTGTATCCTAATGTTTATATAATCCCCTACAATATAATGACTATGTATGGATTTTCTCCTACTATCTTAGGAAACATGTTTGAAACCCATGTTTAGGACCCAACCACAAATCCCCATTCTCTTAAACCCCTTCCAAGGGAACCATGTTAGCCCAGTTATGATAATATTGATTCCCCTATTATGAAAAACACGAGTGTAAAATACATCCATTACCACTTTTGACCATCATTTTTCATATGTTTCACTTTTTTCTTAGAGTGTCTAAGATTGTTGTAAACCTTTCATTGTCTATCAGTAAAGATCACATTCAACTCTAAAGGATCCTTCTACTTGACTATGCATACTATGTCCCTGACATGTCTCTATATATGCACCTCCGATATGGTATGTCAACAAGATAAGTCACCATCTTGAATGTGAATATTATATAATTTCTATACACCTTTTCAATATCACAACATAACGCATCTTTTGAATATATTCTATGGTCATACTTTGTGTACTAGCTCTATATCATTGATCCTAATTCAAGAACCTTAAGTTGCAATTTATGCTGTCCCCACACCCTATTCCAAAGGTGTCAGGACATTCTTAACCTTTGGTCCCCATTTGGTTTTTTACTCTCATTCATTAGGTCTAGGAATCATGACCATAAAATGTGTGCACCCCCCACATGAGATAGTCAATAGTGGCATTTAGATATTTGTTCACATCACTTCAACTTTCCCCCTTTCCACTAAAAATATTGTCTCAACCCATTTTTACACAAGAAATATGAATTTAAACCATATAAACCTACCCTGTGAGATATTTTATGCTGGAATTGGGATCTCTATACACTTTTATTTTTCAACTCACCCTTTCCATATAGATTGGCGTACATCACATGTGGTCAAAGAATAATCGTGAACTCATCATTTGTTGTTCAAAGTTGTATGAACTTAACATTTATCCCCTTAGTGGTCAAAAACATAAGACCTTAAACTATTAATGAAAAATTCATTAAAATTATCATTCTTAAAATCCATAAAGGGTGGAATAATAAAAATTCAAGTCTGTACTCTATAACCCTCCCATTTTTAGGGCTTAGGGAAAATTAGAGTGAAAATTGAAAAAGGAACAAATCTTACAGGGCCCAAAATATAGACCTAGAAAAATCTGATCCATTCTCACTGGACCCACTAGTTTAGGAAAATGTTAAAGCAGTGAAAAATTATATCTCTACATCTCGATTGTATGTTCCATACATAGTTGTGTAACCTTTAGGGTTCTAAAACCGTTCTTGAATATTTCTTCCTTATATTAAACTAATTCATTTAATAGGTGTTTGAATCCTCCTAAACCACTCTTAAGCTATCATAAATGAGTGTATTAAACTCCAAGGGACACTGCCAATTGAATATGAACACTATTACCCTGATATGGTGCTTCATATGTGCCCCCGATATGGCCTATCAATTAGCGAAATCTTTATCCTAAGTAGAGGACCCTCTATTTTGTGTACACACTAACACCATTACAGAAAAACCTACCTTTTGAATATGGTCCCAGATCTTCCTTGAAATAATTGACTCATCTCATCACTCCCAATTCAGAGTCATTGAGTTATGATTTACACAATCCATAATCCAATTATTAAAGTGGATTTGATACCCTCGATGTTATGCACTTGCACATTAAACTCATTTCCTGAGTTTAAAGATTGACATATCACACTTGAGATTTTAATTAGTCTTCATCAGGTGAATTTAAACTATACAATATAGTGGTACAAACTTCATGCCTATAAATTGGACTTCCCATTTTCTGGTAGAGTCTATTTTAGAAATGTTCCCTCTATTCATATTGGTATTTCCCTTTCCCTTGTTAGGTGGAATGTCCCACATATTTGGATAAAGCTATATGACATTAAACTACAGTACTATATGGTCAAAGATGTTCGACATAAAACAATATCCTTGTTGGTATAACTTTCATGACATAAAACAACCTATGGAAAGAGACAGAAAACTCACTAGGTTGAAAACAAACAAAGGGAAATCTAGGTAAATGTCAAGTCTTCACTCATTGGATATGCACCTCATGTATTTCGGGAAAAATTAATTATTTTATATTTGAAAAGGCACAATACTTTTTAGGTAGAAAAAATATAAAGAGTAACCTAATAAAAATATGAGTCCTTACCTGATAATTCATCCCAATATAAGGCTTAGAGAAAATTAGGGTGGAAAAATAGAAGACACAAAATCTTGTGAGGTCAACAATAAGAACTCAATAGAATCCAATCTACAATTTCTTGGTCATTTGGCATAAGAAAAACTTAGAGAATTCATTCTTTACTCAATCCTTAGAAAATCAACCCAGGGGGTCCACATGAAATGGTTAAAGACAGCACTGTAGGGTATTCAAACCCTTTTTAATATCAAAATCCTCATTCAGAATTTGTCTTCATAAACCTGATCATGTTTAGTCAAATCATTCATCTGAATAAACCAAATCTAGTGTTATAGTGATGGTATCTATGCCCATACCCATCTGTGATCCATGCTGAGGAGGAAAATCGTTAATCCATTTGGATAAAATATAGTGTTACGGTGATAATATATATGAATATGTCTATTCATGAGCAACACCCAAGATGAAATCATTCATCAAAATAGACCAACTTAGTGTTACAGTGATGGTATCTACGACTATACCCATTATTAAGCCACACATAGGAGGAAATAATTTATACAAAAGGATAAATTCTATCATTATGATGATGGTATCTATGCCTATACTTATATATGATCCATTCCAAGAATAATTCATTTTTAATCAAGTGTTTGGGTACCACAATTGATTTTTTTTATTTCAAATTCAATGTTAAAATTATTTTAAATTATGTTGATACCATTATATCAAAGATTCCACATGGTATTATTAGGGTGAATCAAATGATGGAGAATGAAAAAAATGAGAACAAAATGAGTTTTCATTCACTGATCTAGAAAATGAGATGAACACCCATAGATTAGAGTCTTTCTTCAAGATAATGATATATCATAAAAGACCCAATATGAAATCCAAAGTTCAACAATAGAATTTTTATATCCATTGTTGTTTTTTCAATTTTTGGTCATCCTTTTATTTTCATTCTCTTCACTAGGGAAAAGAATTTACACCTCTTCAACCTCCCTTATCCATTCTACTTGGGCTTCCTCTAAGAGAATCTTGTGTTCTTCAAGCTCTCTCCTAGTGACATATAACTTCTACTTAAGAAGAATTATGTGGGTGAAATTTTCATCATCTATATGGTGTTTATACAAGACTATTCCCGCATAGTGGTACTCATGATGAATCATTGTGGCCCATATATTGGAAGAAATAGAATTTGATTTAGCCCCAAGAAGTGACACCCAAGTTACAACTTTTCATTCCCGTGTTTTGATGATCAACTTGATTTTATTATAAATAGATTTATAATGAAAGACCATACTTATAAGATAGAAATATTTATGGTGCAGTCGATGAAACTGCCGATAAAAATCAACTATCAGAGTCTTAGAAATAAGATTCTTTATGTTCACCCAAGCATGCTGACAAGTTGTGTGATAAAAGTTCAATAACCCTTCATCTAGATCAATGCCACTATCATAGGGAGTGATATATTGCGATGAACTATATCATCATAGATTATGAAAATCATGGTAAATTTGAACCTTTTAATTCGTAATATTTTTTGGGGAAAATGGTAATTTCTATAATGAGATGATCTTAAATGTTTTTTCTAACCATAATGTTTGTCTCAAAATTGGGGTTTTTACCTCAGGATATAAGTTTGGTGGAAATTCAAGCCATTTGAATTTTTATGGAAAATTTAATATATAATTAATTAAATATTAATTTATTTTCATGTTTTCATTCAATCATATCATTTAAAAAGAGAATTGGATTGAGATTATACCTCCGTAATAGAGGCCATAATGGGGGGTTTTCCTAGGTGAGGTATAACATTACATCAGGAATTGGGGTTAGGCCCCTTTTATTTTATTTTATTTTTTCTTTTTCTCTATTTTCCATTTTAGTTTTTTCTTCTTATCATTTTCTCCCTTGTCTTTTCATGAATGACTATGGGGGATATCCCCTTTTGGATATTCATCTAAGATAGGGAGAGGGAGATAAGTTAGGGAGAGGGAAAGGAGGTGGTACTACCTCAAAGCTTGGGTCATTACAGATCATCGTGTGGTAGCAATAGACCAGGAATATGATCGAAGCTTCAGTGGTTTCCACCCAAAGGTGTCCCCATTTTATGTTTTAACCTGTAAATCACCACATAGTATTTTTTTTATGTGTGAATCCATTTTTTGGGTTTTTGGGAGCCCCTCGAGGTTTGATCTATTTTTTTTTGGAGAAATTAGGGGGTTTCAGGGTGATTCAGTGGATTTATTTTTGGGAAAACCCATGTACATGGTGTGTGGTTTAAAGAACACATGCCATGTATTCTTCATATTTGGGGAAGATTAGTTTTTTAAGTACACATTGTGTACTTTAATTACATGTTGTGTAAGTAGTGCTTGGACCTATATTTGGATATGTGGCAGAGTACCTAGGTAAACGAAGTATTGGGAAGTAAATTCCATGTACTCTAGGAACACACTATTTAGTGGGACATGGCCATATGGCCACATACATAGGACGACACCCCATGTGAGGGGTACATGGATGTGTTGCAGTACATGAGAAGACCCCATGTATGCCCTGACCATTTAGTAGTATATGGGCACACCCAAAGTGTGCCTTGTCCATGTAAAAGTAAATGGATCGGTTCACCTTTGATATTACATACCATGCACTCAAAATTACAAAAAATGTACTTTTTTAAACTTGGGGGTTGTGGGTGTTTTGTTCCTCGAAGTCATAATTGGACATGTGAGTTTTCCATTTTGAGTATTTTTCTACATAGATCATGACAATGAAACCATTTTAGTATTTATAGGACATATGAATGGTGTTTTATATGATTTAATGTTTTCAAGAGAATTTATTCAAGGTTTAGTTTTAGAATCCTTCAATGGGTTGGGTTTTTAGTTGTGTGGCATGGGTGAGGGTGTGAGCTCATTATTTGTTATGAATTGTGGATGCTAGGAAGGTTTGTTTGATGTTATTTCAAACAAATCCCAGAAGGTGGGATTGAGGAGTATCTTTCAGGAGATCTTGGCTTGTACCTACTTGTTGAGACCATTTGATTAGGGATAGATAATTTGAGATTTATCTCTCAATCTTGAGGACCAGAGATATTAGAGACTTTGGGATGGGTTTAAGCTATGGTATGAAGGTTACATTTGGGTGCCACTAAGCTAGTGAGATGAGTCTAAGGGACTCTTGAGGATGACCATGTGGGATGGTTTCTAATCATGTGTTCAGTGTTTTTCATAGTCATCTAGTGAGAATTACCTTATGGAATGGTTTTTCTTTATATACCCTTATGGGTTTTTTATTACCCATGGATGGGTTGTTTTTTGGGAAGGTTTAATGAGGTTTTTGGACATGGTATTTCCATGATGTTTCCATTGTGCTGAGGTGACATTGTGGGGTTTCCTTCTTTAAAGAGGAACAAGGACCATTGATAATTCCCCTATTATTAGGAATGTACTTTTAGATTCTCTTCTAGATGATTTTCTGATTGAGGATTTTTTGGAGTATACAGTGGTTCATTTTAGATTTTTTTCACTGGGCATGTCTCATTCTTTGGATAAGCTAGTGGAACCCATCATTGTGTGTCCTGCTCTTGCTATGGACTTTGGATAATTTTGGATCTATTAATGTGTGTGACCTAAGATATTGGGTGTTGTATGGGAGTACTTATTATGAAACCACTTTATTTTATGACCCTAGAAATCATGGGAGTCCCAAGTTTTTTTGGTACCCGAGGTAGGTCATTGAGATCATGTGGTTGTTGTTTTATTGGATTAGGATATCCCGAGCACTAAGAGAGGTTTTTTTCTTTGTTGTTTGAGAGTTTATCAATGATTTTATTTTATATTTTTTTATGGTGGGTTCAATATTTGGATCATCCCATGTTTGGTTGTCCATTGTTCATGTTTTTTGAGGTAGTTTCTACTCAGGACTTTGGTTTAAAGAGAGGGCATTTAGAATATTTTGGATTAGGGATTGTCCCTAAGTTTTGATTTAGTTCCCCCATTAATTGTTTGGATGTATTTAGAAGGTATTAAGAAGATATTGTGTGATTTGGATGATTCCAACCCCCATCTAGTTTAGTGTGACACCCTGGTTAGAGAGAATTTTGGCTCATGAGGTGTCAAGAAACTCACATAGTGGGTTTTGTATACCATGGATATTATTGTGCTCTTGGGTCTGTGGATGCTGGTTGATCCTGAATTTGTGTATGTATTCCACCTATTGTTGGGTTCATAGATGGTGCCTCATTAATTTTTTAGGACCTTCAAGACTAATAGGTTCTTTATTTGTGTCGACCTAGATGTTCTTGTCACCAGTTTAGATCATGTTGTTGGAGTCCTAGATCCTAGTATATGTGCCTTATCATGTGGAAGCCTATGGTTATTACATGGGTTTAAAAATTCATGGATTTTTGTTTAGACATATTGGAGATCCTATATATATATATGGTGGATGTACTAATTCTCGTGTTTCTGGGTGAGCCGCATGCTAGAAATCCTCTTGAGTGGTCTAGATCGAGGGTAGATTTGAAGGACTCTAGAATAACCTGAGAGGGGAGGGGTGAATTAGGGTGTTAAAATTTTCTTTTAAACTAAAGGATTTTGTTCCCACATTGGTAGGAACTTGTTAAACCTATCTGAAGAGAAAGTGAAGAAAAAAAAACAATCACATGCAATACAAAGACACAAAAATTTTACTTAGTTCACCACGAAGGGCTGCATCCAAGGAGAATACACGAAAAGGTTATTGGTTGTACCAAAGTCCAATAATCTTAAAAAGTTGTGAAGTATAAATGTTTATCACAATCACTCTATGCCAGACACACTTCCTTTACAAGGTTTTAGGGATAACACACTGCGTCCCTCAGATCACTTTCATTGACTCCCCCTTTCTCACTACATTGGGATGAATTTTAAATTAGTTTATCAAATTGAAGTTCAATTCAATGGATTGGAATTAAATCATGCATCTTCAACTATAGACGGATACTTTTTTGAAGTTCCATTTTTACCCAGAGATGAAGTCCACTTTTCCACATACTGATAGTTTGCGAACTGCTCCTCCATGAACTGCTCAACAGTAAATTAAACTTATTCCTCCATGTATTTCACTCCTCCATCCACGAATTTCCCTGATTCACATACTTCCATACTCTACTATGCACTACCCCACTCCACATACCGCCTTGATTTGCATACTATGAATGATTCCTTCACAAACTGTGCTGCTCTGTGGATTGTCTCCGCTTCCTCCCCACATACTATAATAAATCTGCAGACCGGGTTCTTCCTCCGTGTACTGGATCTCCTATGAAAACATTTATTCCTGAAAAATGGCCTTCTTCCTCTACATATTGTCTTCTATGAACTATTCTGGATTTCAGTGAATTCCTTTTATATTTTTAATTAAAGTCTTTTTGGGGTTTTCTTCCCAATAACTACTTCCAGATTTCATCAAATTTCACTTGGATTTTTAATCTCAGAGCCACCAACTAATGAAGGGATTAGTGCTTCTTATATTGGAAAATAAATCTTCATAATATGCTAAATTCAGATTTACCAAATCTTCATTGCAGTACTGCCTTCACCATGCATCACACATCTTTTGCGAACCATTTTCCTTATGCGGTATGCATACTGCCAAACTCCCTACACAACGACACAAATCAACACCTTGTTTCTGAAAAATACACCCTTCGTGGTTTCTCAAAACTCTACCTCGATTTCATGAATGACATGAAATCACTTGGACTGTTATACCTTCTGCGTACAATGATCCTTCTTGTGAACCATAAGTCTTTACCACGAACTGTTTCTCCTATGCTGTCCGCATACTGTTCCACTACTGGAAATCTGACCTTTCCCAATGCTTCTATACCAACGGTTCGTAAAAACCATTGGTATAGGTTCCCTTTCCCAACGGTTTGGCTAAACCATTATGAAATCCCACTTTGAGGCAACCTTTCCCAACGGTTTGGCCAAACCATTGGGAAATGGTATGGCTTTCCCAACGGTTTGGGAAAAACGTTGGGAAATCCCACATTGTGGCCACCTATCCCAACGGTTTGCCAAAACCGTTGGAAAAGGTCCCCCATAAATCAACCTTGTCCCAGAATCAAAATCTAGAATCAAAATATATACCAACGGTTGTCAAAACCGTTGGTATAGGCCTATACCAATGGTTTTGACAACCGTTGGTATATATCCTTTGATTTTTTATCATTTCTTCTTACCCAGAACATTATATAAATCAAAATTTAAAATCATTATGAGAATACATATATATATTTATGTAATTATATTCACAAAAGTCATGTTAGGTTAGTGGTTAAGTTGTTGAATAATAAACTAGGGGTTTTGGGATCAAATCCAAGAGAATTTTTTTTGAAATACATATACCAATGGTTCCATAACCGTTGGTATAGATTTTCATATTAATTATACCAATGGTTTCCAAAACCGTTGGGATAGGTCTATACCAACGGTTTTGGGAAAACCGTTGGTATAGACCTATCCCAACGGCTTACTTGGAAACGGTTCTCCAAACCGTTGGTATAGGCTATACCAACGGTTTGGAGGCATATACCAACAGTTCCAAACCGTTGGTATAGGTTAGTTTTCTAGTAGTGTTCCCGCTTCACGGTTTGTGGTTCACCATTCCACATACCAAAATTCCAGATCTAAAAACTTTTCCCAAAATACGGTGTGTGGTCCCTGATTGCATTTATGAAACTCTTCCTTTTCCAAACAAATAAACTCCTGATTTTGAGGCCCAAAAATTTGGCAAACACTAGGAAACTACACCACCTTCAATACTGCTTTCAACCTCAATTATAAGACCATATTCCTCGAAAAATCCTTGATCTACCCAATGTGGATTGAAACCAAACACAAACCATACTTAATTTGGAAAACACTGGGAAAATACACCACCTTCAATACTACTTTCAGCATCAATTGTAAGACCACATTCCTTGCAAACTCCTTGATTAACCCAATATGGATTGACAAAAAACACAAACCATACTCCATTTCCAACTATGAATATCCTTGGTTCCAAAAATATTCACCTCAGGTTTTAGGCTTGAACCCTATGTTGGATGTTTTCTTATTTTTTTCCCATTACTTTTATGAAGTTTTTTATTTTATACTAGCCACTATTTAGTTTTTAGCTAGGTTGGAAATTTCATGCGTGCATGAAATTGTTATGAAAATAGATTATAGATTCACCTTTGGGGGTTGCCTACTGATATTTATTTCTCACCCCTTATACATGAACCTCAGTGTGTTTGAAGACCTAATTTCTAATTTTAGGTTGGAGCACTAGTTGGGAAATGGAGGAGATTGGGGCCTAGAGTTTCTTGATTAATAAGAGATACTCATTTGGAGTCTCAGGATAGATTTGGTGAAACTCGAGCATCATGGATATCGATTATGTGGCTTGGATCGGTGTTGGCAGTAGAGCCTAATATATTTCATCATTTAATTTATTTTATACATTTTTTCAGAATAGCGGGTGACTGTATGATTTATGTTTTTTATGAGTTGAGTCTGTATGGCTGTATTCTATATTTAATTTATTATATAATTCTGCTATTTTAATTATTTTGTTATGTGTACTCTGATGTCCATCCATGTGTATGTTTTGGTCATTTACACTATTATTTCACTCTGAATAGAGGGCATAGTCTCCCCATTGTACCTGTTAGACCCTCAGTGCTGGTTGGAAACATTTGGCATTCAGGGATACACACTTGAGTCCTTATAGGAAGTTAGATCAGGTGATGTGATTGGTTCAATTTGGATGTTTCATTACAAAATGGTATCAAAGATGAGCAACTTTATGATTTGGGGAGTTGGTAAACCAGTGGTCTAGGAATGTGTTGAAACATGGGATGGATATTGGACTGGTGTGTCATGAATAACTTCTCCAATATGAATTCAAAGTTTCTAGGTTATGGTATTAGTGTTCTGGGTTTCTGTTTTTACAGTCTTGTTATTTAACCTAATGTGATGCACTTATGTTTGTGAATTTATTGTTTATTCTAGTTTGTGTCTCTTGGAACATGGGTAATAGGCCCGTACTCATGCATCATTGTTATCCCAACTAGGTTAAATACCCATAGGGGGGGGGATTAGGGTATGATAGATTAAAACAACTGCTCCTATAGACCTTGTTTTTTTGTTATACAAAACACTCCACTCTCTCTTTTCCATAGCAATATACGAATAGAAATTCAAGAACGCATGAGACACATCAATTTTACTTTGTTCACCTGAAATAGGATACATCCAATGATCATAAAAAGTCATTGTTCCTATGTACCAAATCCGCTAATGTGTACTGTAGTTATAAAGTTTAGAATGGACTCACTACCCCTACTAGTTTACAACCAATCGCAATATGAAAGCTCACTGCTCTCTCAACTGAAGTGTGATCACTACTTCTTTAGAAGATTATAATTTTATTACTTGAATAAATATGTTTTAAACCTCATTTAGTGTATCATTATGTTCCAATTTCATCCACAATATGAATACAATTTTACCATAAATTTTCCAGGAAATCCTTTCTGGTTCACACTTTGTCTTTCATGCAACCATTGGATGTTTTGTTCGCAACTTTATTGCCTTGCGTGCAATATTTATGTTTTTTCATAGAAGTCCAAATTACACATAACTTTTATTCTTTTCACACAACTGCCTTGTTTATTTAGGCTCAATTGCCTTTTTGTGCTCAACAAATATTTTATTCGTACCTTTTGGTAACTCTCCTTGCATGCAAGTATTATGATTTTCATACACCTATTATGTGAATCAGATCTCTAATATTATCTAAGGTTTCAGCTACTGAAATGATGGGGGTAGCTGCCAATTTATTGACCTAGCCAACCCTGCACAGAAAATAATTACGTGCCCTTCTTTTTGCACCAAACTTTTGTGCGTGTGCGGAAGTTCATAATTAGCATTTCATTTAGCACGTATCTCTCTTTTGCGCCTTCTTCTTTTCATATAGAATTTCCTAACATGCGAACCATTTTTCTCACAAAAAAAAATCTTTCATGTGATTATTTCCTATTATGTATTTTTATGAGATGATATTAAAACTTATCTTGAAAAAAAAATTCATATTCATCATCAAAATTTCATGCAAATCAATTTTCAAAAAACACCTTTCTCTATTCTCTAAATTTTAGACCAAAAAATCTTGAAAACACTGGGAAACAACATCACCTTGTATACACATATTTCTGTACCACCTCCAAAGCATCCATTACTTTGTCTTGGATATTTTTCAACATACCTTTTCAATAATATCTTTAGAACTCCACAACTGACAATGGATACCTGGTTTGTCAACAAAAAAATCAACCCAAAAACACTGTAATGTTACCTTGATGAATTTATTACCAACAATATTCCCATTTGGGTTTGTTGAAAACTCTTCACATTTTGATACATCATTAAATATTATTCCATCTTCTACCACCATACACTTCTTGTGATCTAGATAATGATTAAATATTTAATCAACATATACTCTAAGACCACATGAGCCTTTATTGGCATGAGAAACAAGAGTAATATGAAAATTTCATCAATGAACCACTTAATTCCAAAACCACTAAAATGATTTCATTACAAACCCCATCTGTCATGATATATATCCTTTGATAGATCACCTTTATAATTATCATATTTAAAACTTCATGTACTTCACTAACCGAGATCTCATGCTTTGGAATGGTTAAAGATTTCCAAGATAAGCACTTATAACCATGAATTGTTTCTGTATAACACTTAATTCTCATCGTGTCATGGAATCATTGCATGGTTTGTCAAAATCCTATAACCTTTAAAATGTTAGAGCTCCCCCTACTTTACTTCTCCCCCTATCAGCTTCTCCCCTCTCTTATTTAAGAAATTTTCTCCCCTTTAATAGCCACAATTAGCCACAATTTCTCCCCCTTTGTCAATGAACCTGAAGAGTAACTCTTTTTTGTCTACAATGGGGTAAAGAATAAAAATCATCATGTTAGGAAAAAAAATACCATACCTTTGGGAGAGGAGGTCCCACATCCATAATTTTTCAAGTACAGGGAGTTGACTGAACTCCCATAGCCAAACAATTCCATTAAAATGATTCTTTGGGTAAGACTTTTTTAGAAGGTCTGCAATCTGTTGTTCTATAGGAACATATTTCATCTTCACAAGCCCATGCTCTACCTTCTCCTTGATAAAGTGATAATTTATTTCAATGTGATTTTCCCTTGATTTATGAAATGAATTTTGGATAATATTTACATAACTTGAATTATCACAATGGATTCCAATCAGATACTTCACTTTAACTCCCATATCATCAAGCTATTATTTCATCCACAAAACTATGTGCACGCTAGAGTAGACACAATATATTCATCTTCTGTAGTGCTCAAGGAAATGAAATATTTTTTCTTTATTAACTAATAAATATACAATCCTCCAAGATAGAATGCACTAGCTGATGTTGATTTAATATCATCAGCTGATCCGAACCAATCTACATCTGTATAGCTCAATAACTCTTGCTGAGATTTTTCATTATATAGAAAATATAATTCCATCATTCCCTTGATCTACTGTAGTATTATTTTTCATTCCAAGAAAATGGATTTACTTGGTATTTCTTTGATTCCATGATTCTTTGAATGTGGGAAAAAATATCAGGTATTGTCACTATCAAGTACAATAGACTGCCAATAATTTGCCTATATTCTGTTCTGTTAACTACATTACCTTGATTACCCTCTGAAAATTTCATCTGAGGAGTCACAGGAGTTGTCATATACTTGGAATTATCCATTACAATTCTTCTCAAAACCTTATTAACATATTTATATTTAGAAATGAATGTGTCATTATTTCCTTGTGTCACTTATAAACCAAGAAAAAACATTAGTTATCCAATCATTGACATTTCAAATTCACTTTTCATGAATTCTATGAACTGTATGCACTGTAATTCATCTGATCCACCAAATATTATGTCATTGACATATACTATCACCATAATCATTTTATTAATTCTATTTTGAAATAAAAATTGTAATCAACTCCACCACTCTGAAAGCCGAGCTTCTTTAAAAAATGATCGAGCCTTGAATACCATTCTCTTGGTGCTAGGTTCAACCCTTACTGTACCTTTATCAGCTAAAAAACTCTATTCTCGTCTTCATGAATGTGAAAATAATCTAGATGCACAATTTAATCTTCTTCTTCCAAAACCCATTCAGAAATACTAACTTGAAATCCATCTGGAAAACTTTTATCTTTCTTTACACTACTATTTATAAGAATAATCTAATTTCATTTGGCCTTAGAAAAGGTGAAAATGTTTCATCAACATCGATAACCTCTATCTGGGAGTACCCTTTATACTCTATTCATGTTTTTTTCAAATCATTGTGCCATATTTATTCATCTTGTTGTGAAAGACCAATTTGTTCCTAATGACATTCTTATTTTTTGGATGCAAAACAATCTCCCAAGTCTAATTCTTCAAAATTTGGTCTAGCTCCTCATTCATATCCAGAACCCATTTTTCATAACAAGTTACTTCCTCAAAACATGTATTCTATACCCGAGATAATAAATATGTCTATTGTAAAGACATCATTCTTTGTGTTTGAACTAACACTGCCTAATAACCAATGATATTTTTCTATCAATTTCAGCTAACCTCTTTGGATTCTTTGTAGATACAGATTTGACTTCCTACTTCTCTTCATCATTATCTTCTTCTGAATCATTATTTTCCACTTCTTCTCCCCCTATATTGCTTACATCCTCCTCACTTTCATCAAGGAACTATTCACTATATTGCTGAATATTATATTCATTTTCTACTATAGTGACATAATTTCTTTTAATTAATTTTACCAGCCTCTTATTGAAGCATTTATATTCTTTTATTTTTCCTAAGTAGCCAAGGAATATCCCCTTATCTCTACATGACTCAAATTTCCCATGTTTCTATTTATTAAGAATAAAACACTTACCATCAAAGATATAAAAGTATTTCAAAGTTGGATTATATCTATACCACATCTCATACATTGTCTTTTCATCCTTCAGACACAAAAAATCCCTGTTAGATATGTATACTGATGATAAGACTACTTCCTTCCATAATTTCTTTGGTAGGCCCTTTTCAATAAGCATTGTTTTGTCTATATTGTTGATAATCCTATTTCTCCTCTCAACCACTCCATTTTGTTAAAGAGTTTTCATAGATGAAACTTGATGTCTTTTCCCATGTTTATCGGGATAATACTCCACCTGACTATTTGTAAACTTTTCACCATTATCAGTATGAAACTTCATATTTTTTTGTCTAGAAATCCTTTTTTATTCCCTCTAATATTGTTTTATGAAATTGAACACATCAGTCTTGTAGGGAATGAAAAATACCCATGCCATCCTACTAAAATCATCAATTAAAATAACATAATACCTCTTACCATAAATGGATCTAGGTGAGATAGATCCACATACATCTTCATGTACCAATTCAAGAAATTTGGTTGATTTTTGTTCCTTTTTTCCTTGTATATATTTTTGATGATCTCACCTTATTGACAAGCATCACACGTATGAGAACAATCACATCATAGATTAAAGGGGTAACAATATACATCACATTAGACCATATCTTCTAGGTATGGTTGGCATAGATGGCCAAGATTTTTATGCCATAACCTATTTTCCTCCGCTTTGAATAAAAATCACATATCTTCTTCTTTGATTACAAGGTAGACATTCCCTTTGTTATTTTTCCCTATAGAACAATTTCATGATCTCTTTCTTTGATTATACACATATTCTTAGTAAATATTATAGTAAGGGACAAGTCACATAGTTGAATAAAACTATGAAATTTTTGAATGAGACCTTTAATGACTAAGACATCAGCACATCTCATTTCTTTTCCCTAAACTTTGATTTTCCTGATCCAATCATCTTCAATCCTTCATCATTTACAAATTTGACAATAATTTCCCTGTCATATTTTATGATTGTAACAAGATCCTTATTACCCACCATATAAGATGTGCATCCACCATCAGGGATCCATACACAAGAACGATCAGATGCTTTGAGGGAAATTTCCACAACTATTTCCTTCTCAAATATTTTATTTTTGATCCATGTTTTTACATCATATTCAGTATAGATTGAAAATACTAATATTCCTTAGATTATAGTGGAACAAATTCATCTTTTAGAGCTTCAAATTGATTTTTTATTTTCAGATCACTTGATGATTCTTTGATTCACTACTTACGACTAATTTGGTTCTACTTGGAACATTCTTCTGCATGGTTGATTTACAATATATAGTCATGTTTCTGAATACTCCACACTAAAAACAATGAACCTAAAATGATATTTTAGAGCATTAAGATCTATTTGGATACCTTTTTTTTCTTGCTCCCTTCATTATCTATTGTATATGAAACACACATTTTGTGAGTGTCCCAACTTTCACAGCAATTACACCTGATGCGGGGTGTATTCCCATGTGTCAATTCTACACCACATGTTATCCCTTGGGTTCTATAAATATTATTATTCTACTTCATACCTAAATAAATATTCAATCTAAGAGTGGGTTCTTGTGTTCTAGCATTAATTACCACAGATTTTATTTTTCAGTCGAGCCCCATATCAGCCTTATCCTTTGAACTTGACTATTTAATCTTTTCTAATTGACCTCTATGACCCACTTTTGTTTTTTCTACCACCTTAATGACCTAATTTCCCAATAACATACTGGGAATCAGGAGTTCTTATTGATCCTTAAATTTTCATCAAAGACTTACAACTTTCTATTTATGTTCTTTAATGCATTTGATTTTTTATTTCATCGTGTTATTCAAACCATAGATCACCCTTTTCCATTCTTCAACTTTGATTTTATAACCACTAACCATTTCTGAGTCCTCTAGAAATAAAGAATTTAGATTCTCAATTTCTTCCATTAGTTTAGACTTCTCTTATTCATACTACTTTATATAGAGTTTGGAATCACAAACCACTTTTTTTATTTCTTTATTTTTGATCTCCAAACATCTATCTCTTCAAGAGTGGATTCCAATTCAACCAGCATATCAACTCTTCCTTCAACCTATTATTCATCAATGTCACTTTCTTCCATTTTCTATGAGTTAACTACAACTGACACTATAATTCTCTCCAAAATTTTTATAGTTCTCCACCTCTTCAACCTTAGATTCATCTAAACTATCATTTTCTTATGAAAGATGATTATTATTTATGAAGAAATTTCTCTTAAACCTTTTATTTCTTTTCAAATAGTATGAATACTTATTCATGGTAATTTAAACTTCATCCTCATCATTATCTTAACACTTCTTGGGGAAATTTACTACAATATTTCTAACCTTTCCACATTGAAACCATGTAAGTGGGAGTTTCCCTTTGAAATTTCCTTTTCCTCTTTGAAGATTTGAGGAAAGGAATGACTTTACCTCATCTATATCTTCTTCTTCATTTTATCTTAAATGGTGATCTTCTTCATGGAATTTAATGCCACTTATTTGGAATTACCTTTTTCCACATATTTAATATCTTCATTTCTCATCTCGTATACAATAAGAGTACTGTGCAAGCTATCTAGTGTCAACTCATTTGGATCTTTATCTTCCAAAACTAACAATTTTTGATTGAATAATGGTGTAATTATTCTCAATATGTGTTAAATAATATTTACATCTTCAATAATTTATCAAATACCACACATTTATTCCACAACCACATTTACCCAGTCAAATAATGCATTAACAGACTCATTGGGGTTCATTCTCAGATCCTCATCTTTATTCCGCAAAACTTACAATTTTGATTCTCTAATTTTTGAATCTCCTTCATAGATATTTAAAATATTTTCACATATGAAATGAGTTGACTTAAATTACATCACCTTTGTATAGATTTCATTAGATAAGGCTCCCCCTAAAGTATTTATTCTTCTAATGTTAACATCCAATTCCCTTTTTTCAGCTTCTGATAAAGCACCACTGCCCACATTGGATGAAATACCATGTGTTTCTACTGTATAGAAATCCATACATAAGGATTATAAATAATTCTCTATCTTATTCTTCCATTGTTTAAAATTGTTCCCATTGAAGATCATAATCCCGTTATGATTAACAACTTCCATGAGAGAAACACTAAAATTAACCTTGAGACCTGATACCAATTGTTATCCCAACTAGGTTAAATAACCTGAGGGGGGGGGGGTGAATCCTTGTATGATAGATTAAAATAAATTTCACTTTATATTTTATTTCATTATTGGAAAAAAAAATTTCTTCTCCCTTTCCGTACTAATATATGAATAAAAATGAAATCATACATGAGACACAACAATTTTACTTTGTTCACCTACACTGGTATAATTATAAGGAGCATACAAATGAAATGTGCATAAGTACCAAATAATCTAAATCAAACTATTGTTACAAAGTTTGGAGCAGACTCACTACCCGTCTTGGTTTACAACCAATCAAAATATGAGATCTCACTGCCCTCTCAACTGACGTGTGCTCGCTTCTCCTTTAGAAGAATACTATTTGATTACATGAATTAATATGTTTTACAACTCATTTAGTGTACCATTAAGTTCAAATTTCATCCACAAGATGAATAACAAATTATGACATATTTAGTGGTAAACCCCTTCTAGTTCACAATTTTTATTTTTCATAACCTTTGGATGTCTTTCCTGCAACTTTATTCCCTCCTCAAATTTATTCATTCCTTCATGCAAATCTCTTTGCACAAATTTATTATGATTTGCACACACCTCTTATGTGATTCAGAGCCCTAATATTCTCTAAGGGTTGAGCTATTGAAATGAGGGGGGGGGGGGTAGCCACCAATTTATAGACTCAGCCAACCCCATGTGAAAAATAATTATACACCCTCCTCTGTGTGAGAAACCATTACATGTTCACAGAATTGGATAATTGACATCACATTTGGCATGTAACTCTATTTTACACTTTCCACTGTGCACATAGAACTTATTGTTATGAAAACCATCTTTCACACAAAAAAAATATTTTTCACAATTATTTCATTTTCAATATTTTTTTAATATGATCCTAAAACTTCTCTTGCATGAAACATTCAGATTCACCTTCAAAATTGTGTGAAAAATTCTTTTCCAAAAATACCTTTATCTATTCTCCAAATGTTGGACCAAAATATTTAGCAAACATTGGGAAAAAATTCCACCTTGTATAAAAATATTTATGTATCACCACAAAATCACACATTCCTTTGTCTTGGATCTTTTTCAACATACCTTGTCAATAATCTCTCTAAAACTCCATAACTATCCATGGAAACCTGCTTTGTCAAAAAACACAATGAACCAAAAAACATTGAAATGTTACTTTAAGGTATTTTTCCCCATAAATCATTCTAGGAACATAGGATTCACATGAAATATGTCTATATTTGGTGTTTAAATAATTATAGTGGTTCAATTTTTTAAAGTGTCATAAAATGATCATATAGTATTTTATCATATAATTACTTTGTGTAATTCTACTCAAATGAACCACATGTGTATATATTTTTCTAATTACAGGTCATGTGGATCACGTGGTAAGAGGTTCTTTGATGTTGGATATGACATCCCTTCATTGAGGGATGTATGAAAACACTCGTGGGTTGGTAATGGGCTCTGAGTGCCTTGTTGGTGGCTCAATGAGGGTAAGGATATCTGAGATATGTTCACATCAGGGTTGAGTTTCCATGAGGTGGTGGTTCCCCAGAAGTACCAGGTTTTTTTCTTGGGAGGGATTTGTTCTTTCCATATTTTGTATTCCATGTCTTATGGTGGGGACCATGTACATACTATCATTGATGGATTGGTTAGGTGTGGCTATTCTTCCTTGGAAGGTTCATTGAGGTCTTCTATCATCAAGGTGTGAGTAGGTATGAGAATTCTTGGTGTTTGAGAAGTGGAGGACTGAGAGTACTCCCTGTCTCATAGCTGTATTGAGTGGGATGGTTTAGTTGGTTTCTTGGCCCTTCTCATTTTTATTGTTCTTTGGGTAATATAGTGGAAGCACAATTGGATTCCAGTGGCTTTAGATCAACAACCATCCAATTGGTTTCTTTGCCTCTATGTTGAGGAGGAGTGTCGAGGGTTCTCCAATTTTTTAGAAATGACCTATGTGAGGGGAATGGTTAGAGGTTTTAGGGGCATTATCCTAGTTCCATTAGGACATGGACCGCATGAGCATGCATCCTTTTGTGATTTTGAGAGAGTTTTAAGGAAATATTTTTCGTGGGAACTCCACCATATGATGTCATAGTTCATTAACCTCATTTTAATTGTTTAGTTGAGTTTGGGGGTTTCTATTCTTGGTGGGATGAGAACAAGAAGTTTTTTTTCATACTGGTGATTAGGTGTGAGCAGTTTGGACATCTCTATCCATTGCATTTGGTGTTGGAAATAATATAGGATACATGGTTTTCTATTTGTTAAATGGGGTGATGATAAGGATAAACCTTTTGTGGGGAGCATTAGATCATTTGTAGTACAAGGTCTCTCATGTTGGGAGAGAGATGTGGATGTTGTATGATAGGTCATTGGATGATCAATATAGTGTCAGATTCCCTAATTCTTTGGGGAAGCATGAATTTTGGTTATCCATCGAGGCTTGTCAAGGGTGAGAAGTATTTGTGGTGGGAAATTTTTGATGACTGTATCATCTTTGGTTGTGAAAAATAGGGTAAATTTGAACCTTTTTATTCTTTGGAGTGTTCAAAGAAAAAATGGGAATTTATCCTATTTAAAGATCTATAATAATTCTTCTGACTACTCTATTGGTTTAAGAATAGGTTTTTAACCTAGGAAATGAGTTTGGTGGAAATCCAAGTCATTCAAAATTTCAAAAAATACTTAATATTTAATTAATTAAATATAAATTTATTTAATCATGTTCATTGTGTAATATCTTTTAAATGGATCATCAGATTGATATTTTTGACTTTGAAATTGAGTATGAAATAGGGAGTTTTTTCTATGTGAGGCATAACTTTACATTGGATGATGGGGCTGAGCCCATTTTATTTTCTTTCCTTTTTCCATTTTTTTTCTTCTTTTACTTTTCTCCATTAGCTTTTAATAGATGCCTATGGGTAATATCCAATTTGGGGTCTTTGGTCTAGAGAGTGATAGGGTGATAATATGAGTTTTTAGAATTAAATTTAGTGTACTTTAAGTACACACCATATAGTAGGGATTGGATATGTACCTGACCATGTGGCAGATCACCTAGGCAGACAAAGTTTTGGGAAGTACACATTGTGTACTCTAGCTACATTCCATGTAGTGTGACATAGACATGCGGCCATGTACCCAAGAAAACACCCCATGTTAGGGGTACATGGATGTGTATTAGTATACAAGAATATTGTGAATACCCACACTTCTCATACATAGATATCACATCTTTTCAGATGAATATTCATTACATAAAATATCAATCCATGACAGAGTCATTTAGGGTTAGTGCCTTTGGAAACCTATACACATAAACAACTAGTCTATAAGTGAGATACATCATCTCCCACTAAGTTCTTCATAACTATCACCCTTATTTTAAATATCATACATAATACCTTTCTTCATAACTTGGGAAAATGAAACATAAGAAATAGTGAGCTCAAATGCGCAATAAGGGTAAACAAGGGACATATTAACATAACATGAGCATAAGGGTATGAGAACATGAGAATAACATTTTAAATACATACCTTGTATATCATAGATCATAAAATTTGGTCATGGAATAAATCCTGGTAGTTTATAAGACATGAATCATAAAGTATTCAAAGAACATGATCCATGAGATCATAAAATTGGCATAAGACATAGATTTGTGGCCTATATATAAGCATACAAAAATTTATGTCATGTTCACCCACCAAGACATTCATAACATGTTAGTCCTAAGATAACCACCAATTTACCTACTTTGGGCTTGGGATAACCTCATGCATACCCTCTTTTTCAGGCTTGGGATAACCTCCCATGCACCCTTTGAGATCATAGAACATTAATCATTACCCAATGCATTAAAGTGAGATATTGGACCCACCCATCACATAATCCATATATTTTTGTTCCATAAGATCATAGAACATTCATATTTTCATAACTCATCGAAAGGAAATGGATTTCATAAATATTTCATCATCGAATAACCCATAGAAAGGAATGGGGTTCATAAACATTTCATCATATAATAACTCATAGAAATGAAATGGGTTTCATAAATATTTCATCATAATATATCCTATGTGAAAGAAATGGGTTTCATAAAAATATTTTGAATATAAACATAAACCATTGAGAAAAATAATATGGTTACTATCGTTGGATTATATTCCTATTAAATATTAAGTAACATAAATGGATGTCATCTTAGATGAAAAATGATTTTGAAAGATTAATAAGAAAATTTATTGATGAAAATATCATTTTTACTTTGAAAATCACTTTTTTAAAACTAAAAGTTCACAAAACATTGGGAAAATACCTTTATTTTAAAATAATATTTAAAATTTAAAATTTAATATTTAAAACATTGAGTGGTCATAATTGTGGAAAATATTTTTCATATTGTACATGTTAAAACAATGATTCCTTTCCAATTTTTGTAAGAAAAGAAAAAAGTACGTTGTTTGGAAAATGACAAGAAGATTCCTTTTAATTGTTTTTGTAATAATCCAATAATGGATAAAAATTACTTTAAAAAATCATAAAAAACTTTCTTAAAATAATTTTTTAGAAAACATGGATTTGGAAGACAAATTATTTTCAACTGAAGAGACAAATAAAGTCAATTTTATTTTAAAAAATATTCTTTTGGTATTTTTAGTTCTTAAAGAGAGATAAATGGAATGAAAACATGTATTATACATATATAACAATATAAGAAGAAAAATATTGATTTTATTGAGAGTTATATCATACTACTTCATCATCATAATTTTAATTATAAATAATCCTGATAAACAATGATATTATAATTTATAACCCTTACTACTTTGGTAAATTTTGAATCCTAATCCCTATTAAAGAAATAAACTTATATGGATATTTAAATACCCATACAAATCATAATAAGTATCACAAAATTAATTCTTGGAAAATATATACACCACACAAAAGAAATAAGTGGTGAATATGGAATGTGTCCCAAATAAGAAAAAGTGAGATGAAAAATACCTTACCACTTTTTAAACTTTTGTATTGAAGGTCCCATTAAATAATAATATTAAATAAAAATTTAAATATCATGAAAATAAAGAGATTAATGATATAATCTTTCAAGGGGTTATAATAAAAAAAAGAAGCAAGTGGAAAATTTGGAATATGTATCCGAGAAATAAAAGTGAGACCATAAATCCCTTACCTCAATTCTCAACTTTCTTCATACACATTGAAACTTCCTTCACTTAGAATAAAATCCTTTTGAAATATTATTAAGAACCCTAGGTTTAGTATTTTTATATAGAAACAACTATATAACATGGATAATGATTTTTGGGAGGTATTTGGGTTGGGTTTGATAAATAAAAATGTCTTCAGAGGTCTGAAGAGAGAGGGGAGGAGTTGGCCTTTTATAATGGAGGAGGGGGATATTTTTGTAAATAAAAAAACTATTTAATAATGGGAAGTCACTCTCAAGACATGTGAATTAAAAATTGATAAATAATGGATTGGATAGATTATATGGTTAGTCCACCACATTAAAAGATACTTGTTTTAAATATGTTACTCACTTACCCTCTATGTTTTCTAACTTTTACTATTTTAGTTTTCACCATGGTAACTGCATCTTTTTATTTACCTAGGAAATTTATCTTTTAAAGATTAAAATAAAATGAGACTTATTATATATTTTTTACCCAATTATTATTAAATATGAAATATAATTTATTAAATAAAGTTCTCATGTGTGTTGAAAATTAATTTTAACACATGCATAAGTAATGCACAAAACCCCTTTTTAACCTTAACCGATGTAATTAATTTGTATTGATTTTACTATTATTTTTGAAAACAAAAATTAATTTGTACTTATTGTATAATATAAACGATTATTATTACATATATTTAATCCATTTTATCAAATTTAATTCACAGAATTTGAATAATATAATTTAGAATAAAACCCATATATGTGATGAAAAAATGAATTTCCAAGGAAAAAGATCTCAAAAGTATAAAAGTCATTATATCAAAATTCAATATAAAAATGATTCAAATGACATAAATTGAATTATTAATAATATAATTTAACTTATTTTACTTTTAAAACATTTGAAAACAATATTTAACATTATAAATGTTTCAAATGAAAAGGCATTTTTTAAATAAAATCGGTTTTTTACTATTTGTAAAAAAAATTAAACTTTTTAGAAAATTTTAAAAAATTCACTCAAATATAAATTTGAAATATATTTTTAAAAATATGAATTTTATTTTTTCAAATAAATATTATAAATGTGTAAGAATTCATTTAAAAAAAGTTCACAAAACACGACGAAACCATTTTTTAGAAGAAATATAGTTTTAGCCATAAAAATGGATTTATTCTTTTCTCATTTCTAAAAAATATATTTGATGAAAAATGATTTTCTTATTAAATATATAATATATAAATCTCTTTAAAAACACTCCCCAGTAGTGGTTAATTTAATTTATTAAAATAAAAATACTTTGTATGCATAAAAACAATTTTTCATAAAAATATTTATTTTACTTTCAAAAGATTTCTACATTTATTTCTAATTGATAAAAAGATAATGAATTTATTTTATAGATGTGCACACTATATAATTTTTCTAATTTATTTATTCCTATTAATTCCTACCATTCTAATGTCTAGGCGATAACCTTCATATTAAATAATAATAGTTTAATAGTATTTCACAGTTCATTTGAAATCGGTGTAACGTGTACTTTAATCTATTTTAAAAAATAAATTTATTTTGAAAAAATAATTACATAAAATATATGGGTGTTACATTCTACCCCCTTAAATAAATTACATCCTCACAATTTTAACTTGATTTCAGTAATCAAAGGCTTGCTATATGAAAATACCTTTATGGAAATCCTATATCATACAAAGGGTAAATAAAACATCCTCCTAAAAAGAGGGAAGGAATATCTATAAAGGTCATTTAGAATAATAAAAAAATAGGTTTCCAAATAGGATAACATTAGTGAGAAGTGAAAATATGGACATGGAATAAAATTAATTTATGTAGACCATTGATCAGAAGAAAGTTAATGCTCGTGAGATAGTTAATGACCACCAAACTATAAACCAACCAGGTGATAAAAATTCCCCAAATTACTTGGGAATGAAGGTAATAAGTCTAAATTTTTGTTTCAAGATCATTTTCCTAAAGTTTATGAATTTTAATTAGAAAATATCCTTACTATATTTTTTCTATTTCATAAGAGGAATATCATCCTTTGGTTGTTCTTTGATCAATTTCAACTTCATCTCTTAATACAAGAAATGAATATGGTTTTTTTATTCCTAGAGCACTAAAATTAACTTCTATCAAATCATAAGATCCATAAAGGAATGATAATTCATTCCTTTGATCTCTTTTCATCATCAAAGCCAAAATGGTTAGCACATGTTACCCAATATGGAAAGAACTTAATATGATTAAATAATAAATTAATCTCTAAAACCTTATCCAAATTTCATCTTAAAACATTCCATAAATGGTTAAATTAAGACCCTTAAAAAATTAAAAAACGTATAAAGAAGTTTTCTAAAAATATAAAACTTAGCATTAATCCCCCCAATATCATAAAGTATCTCTTAATTATCACATAACAAATATGGGAATACCTTGGTTATATATTTTATCAAAACATGGTAATAACCATAATTAGCATAAAAACACAATGAAAATATAAGTACTTACTAATTAGTTAAATAAAACCATATATTATTGAATATATTCCACAAATCCAAAAAATACAGTAAAATCCACAAATGATAACATAACCCACCTTTTTATCAAATCATTAACCAGTTTCAAGTTCCTAAATATTATTCATTTTACCTTTTCCATATCAATCAAATCTTTATCCCAACTAAACACCATTATCTCAACATATTAAGGGTTGTATTTCCCTTAATCATTTTTTTCAGAAAATATCACCTTTCCATTAAATCAATTTTTAGAGACATCAGTACCATTCAAGATATTATTGAAAATCCATAATTTAAAATTTCTATAGAAGAATCCATATATATATTTCATTATTTATATAACATAATTCTCTAGATCCATAACATAAAAACTTTAGTTATTCCACTTCATTATTAAACCATTAACTAGGATATATAATCTTATTACTTAACTCCTCATTCCTTTCATATTTCGATTGTACTCTATTCATTATCAAAAGAAAAAAATTTACTCAAAAAAACTTTCCAATCCTCTTCTTGAGATTTTCCCCCTAGGACATTGATTTGCATAATGCCCATAATTTTGAAATGTAAAACATTGAACTGTTGATTATGCCTTAGAGAAACCATTATTATAATCCATTATGCTGACCAAATTTTTTATTTTTCCTTGGAAATCAATTACTCTATGCCCTTCTTCTACACACATAAAAAATATTCTCATTCCATTGATAGTTTTCCTAGAGTGATTTTCCCACATTCCTAACATATGGGAAACTGAATATTCTTTCCTTCATGGTATCCACCACCTAAGCTCCCAAAAATCTATATCATTCTCTTCTTTGGTGAGTATGGTATTTAGTTAAGGTTCAGGTTGTTAATCATATATCATGATAATTGATTAGGAATAATCACAATCAATCTAGTCATCAACCCATTTGGTTTTTCATCAACACATTGTTTTTCACACTCAACATTCACCCAATTCCTTTTGGTTCCCACCATTGACTAAGACCAAAAATCATAGTGAGAGCAAAAATATTCATAGTGGAAAACCACATAATCATGAAACATTATTAACAGGATTTCTAAATCATAACACAATTTTTTATCTATGACACATTCAGTTTAACTTAGGTTATTCATGGTGATCATCTATTTGAATCACTACAAAAAATAACATATTAGTGGAAATTCTTTCCAGGGGGTTTTGCAAAACAACATCTAAATCCATTTTAGAGGGGGTTATGCACAACCCACTCTAAATTTTTTAGCATTTTTTCTTTGTAATATTTGGTTGGATGTTAGAGGTAGCTATGTCAAAACCACTTCTAATTTAATAATTAATGGCCCAATATGTTTGGTTGGATTTTAGTGGCGCTATATATATATATATTATTCATTTGGATATATATTAGAGGCTATATTTATTAAATGAAAATATTTGTTAAAAGAAATAGTGGGGGTTCATAACCCCCTCTAATCTGTTAAATCTGAGAGGGGGGGGGGGGGGGGGGTTCATGAACAGTCGTTAATCCCTTAAATTAGTGGGGGTTCATGAACCATCGCTAATCCATTTGATTAGGAGGGGTTTTAACCCCCTCTAAATATTTATTTATTTTTTAAAATACATCTCATATAAATTCAAATTTTATAAAATATATGTGTGGGTGCACATGTGTGTGTATACATACATAAATATAAATAAATAAATATATATATATATATATATATATATATATATTACATAAAGACATTATATAAATGTATTTAAATGAATTATAAACACAAACACACATATATAAAGAAATTATATAAATACTTTAAATAAATAATTATATATATAAACAAAAATGTATACATATATAAATATTGGTATATACAATATAAATGTAATTATAAATATATTTATTCAAATATATAAAATTTATATATGGTTTTATAAATACTATACATTTATATTATGATTTATATTATATATATATATATATATTAAATACATTTTTATTGTATATTTATGTATAAATAAATTTATATTATATTATGTATATACATAAATATAATATAGAAAAAATTAAATGTAAATATAAATATAAATATAAATATTATATATTTATATTATATATAAATTTATATATATTATATAATTATTTTATATATATTTCAGTATTCCATATTAATTAAAAATTAATTTATTAAATAAATAAATATATATATATATATCATTTAATTTTATTATATATTTCTAATTATATGATTGTATTTAATTTTATTTATATGTATACATAAATTTAATTGTATAATTTTATGTACATTTATATATATTTATTTGTATAAATTGTATTTCATATAATATTAATTATATATAACATAAAATCATAAACATATTAGATAAATATATACATAAATATAATCTACTTAAAAAATAAATCATATAAAAACCCAAGCTTGAATTTTTTATAATTTATATTATGACAATAATAAATATATTTTTAAATAACATGTTTATGATTTTATACTATATATAATTAATATTATATGAAAAACAATTTATACAAATAAATATATATTAATGTACACAATATTATACAACTATATTTATTGAAATACATATATATTAATTTACATAATATTATACAATTATATTTCTTGAAATACATATATATTAAGGTTTATAATAATAAATATATGTATTGAAATACATTATTTAAATATTTTTATAAATTGTATTTCATATATAATATTGTGTAAATTATATTTTATATAATATTAATTATATATATTATAAATATTTGTATAAATTGTATTTCATATATATGTATTTTATATATTATTAATTATATATAACATTATACAATTTATACAAATAAATATATATTAATTAACATAATAATAAATATATGTATTGAAATACATTATTTAAATATTTTTATAAATTGTATTTCATATATAATATTGTGTAAATTATATTTTATATAATATTAATTATATATATTATAAATATTTGTATAAATTGTATTTCATATATATGTATTTTATATGTTATTAATTATATATAATATTATACAATTTATACAAAAAAATATATATTAGTTAACATAATAATAAATATATGTATTGAAATACATTACATAAATATATTTTAAAAGACATTATATAAATATATCAAATAAATATTGATATATACATATATATTATAAATAAACATGTACATAATATATAAACATGTATTTATGTATATAAATAATTTACATAAATATATTTATAATTATATAGATATATGTGTATATACATAACATAAATAAAATTATAAAATTTACACTCATATGTATGTAAATACACATATAAAATATATAGTTTATATAAATGTATAAAATTAATATAATATAAATGTATTATAATATAAATACAAAAATGTATAATATAAAAATGTATATATTAATTTATATAATTATATATGTATTAAAATATTTTTTGAAATAATATTTATTTGAATTACTTTCATAATATATATATAAATACAAATGAACAATGTATGAATTGGAAAGGACTCTAGAAGAATCCTGAGGAGAGAGACGTTCATGCTTCTCTCTTGCGCTGATGCCCTAGCTCGCATGTCGTCGGAGCCAGCTCTGCCTCCCTATTGGAGGGGGGAGCTTCGTGTCCTCTTTCTCCTGAGAAGGTTAGGTACTTCTCGTCATCTTTCACTTCCCCTCCTCCCTTCCTGAGAATCCAGCTCTATTTAAAGGTTCAATGTCTTTTTCACGAGGCACCCATTCTGTCTCTGCTTCCAGTGGAGCTCAATAGTGCCACGAATCTGTGCCGTCTCACCCTAGTGGCCCACATCCGGATCAATCAACCATCAGTGGAAGTGTTTGATTAGTTCTTCACTGATTTTTGGAATTTTTAGAAATGTGTTGTCGTTGGTTTGCTTGACCGGAAGCACTTCATGATCTGATTTGGTTCAGAAGAAGACTTGATCGATGCCTGGTCCAAGGCACCATGACGATGTAGTGGATCCTCCTTCTCTCTCTTCCACTAGAGATTTTATTTTAACATGAGGTATGAACATCAATGATAGAGACATGGGTAATATTTTCCAGTTAACCCCTTTCATTTCAGAACCCTTCCATTTTGTGTGAAATCGAGAATATGGTGGGGAGGTTCTTGTGTTCTGATCATCGCACTGAGGCCATGTGTCATCCAATTTGTCCACAAATTTGCGTCGAGGTTGATGTTACAATGTCTCTAGTGAACTTAATTTGGGTCACTAATGGCAAGGAGTTTCTTTGGAAGCAAGTGGTTGTGTTTGAATCCTAGATGCAGTACTGCATGACCTGTTTACGCTTTGGTCACACAGAGTTGGTTGTCGTAACTTAAAGATGGGTCGAAGCCCACTGGTGATGGTGGGGAAGATTAGTGACAACCTAGAGGATCCTGGGCCAGTTCAATTGGTGGTTGTGGGTAGCAATGAGTGTGTTTGCATGGGAGGGAATCGAACTGGCAATGCTGTGATTGAATAACCTTCGGTTGTAGTGGTGGTGCATGAGATGTGGAGGGGTGACCCAACAGAGGATCCTGCGAGTGGTTGTGGAGTTAAGGAGAGGCAGGTGCCCGCTAACCCGATAGTGAAGTAAGTGTTTGATAGGTTAGTGAGTGATCTTAGGCTTGGGAAGCTATCCGTGATGGTGAATGATGATGATTGATCTCATCTGAAGTCGGGTATTAGGATTGAGAATCTTTTGGGTAGTGTGGATTGTGAAAACGATGAGGTGCAAGGTCATAGTATGAAAGTCAATCGGTTTTCATGCTTGGAGCATGAGGAGGTTCCTGCTGTGATTGAGGGACCTCAATTGTTTGATGTTATGCAGATTGATCCCAACAATATTGTGGAAGCCGGTATGAATGAATTTGGGACGGAGTTGCATGATGGTCGTGGCAACGTGGAAAATCATCAATTTCTTTCCCCGATTGACCATAATAAGTAATCTGAACTGAGAGGGATTCTGGATGCTGTAGAGAGTATTCTGGTGAGGAAGGGTGACATAGTCAATAATATTACTTCTGTAAAAATCACTAGAAAATGGGGAATTTGTTCGGATAGTGAAAAAGAAGACAATGGCATTGTCAGAAGTTCTAACAGTGACATTGTTCAAGGTGGACGAAGCATGGCGTCTGAAGGTGATGGAACTAGGACTGCTCCACCAAAGCGAAAAATGAGGAAAGATTATTCTTACCTACCAAAGCTGGTGACCACTAGGTCTTCATATAAGAGTGAAAGATTATCTATCCCTGCTTCTAGAAAAACTATTGGACAATCCAATAAAGAGGCCTTATCATTGGAACAGTTGAAGATAAGAGAGAAGTAAATCAATTTATTGAAGCAATATGAAAAGAATACAAAGTGTGAATTATCTACTATAGAGTAAACACCGTGCTATGGAGGTGGTGAAGGATATGACTACTATGATATGTAATTGTCTCACTTATGCTAGAATAGTTGTCTAGATGCATGCAAGATGTTTGTCTGCGTCTTTTTTCTTGCTTTAATTTAATTTTTCTTTCATTTAATAAATTGTCAGGGGTCTTTTTCCTCTGACTCGCTTACTGAGGTATAAATACAATAATGTGTAAAAATATTAATAAAATTAAAATGCAATAGTGGTATAGGAATTGGGACTAAATGCAGGAGGTATAGTCTTCGAAACCCACCGAGTTCATATTTTAAAAGGTTTGTAGGATTTCTGTGACATGGGTGCGCGAGTGAAGGGGAATTAAAGGGGAGGGATGGGTACTGTGGGTTACGGTACTGGAACATGAGGGGCTGTTTGGGTGTGGTCACTAGAAGAGCAATGATCATGAACGAGAGGGGTTATGGTGACACACAGGGACATGGGGGCTGGTTATTGTGAACTGGAGAACATGTTGTTGTAGGGGAGGATTTAAAAAACCAGATAAATTATTTAGAGTTAGTTCTTGATTTGACTCTAATATGGTTTAATTAGAGGGGGTTAAAACCCCATTTAATTGAGTATTAAATAGATTCAGTTCCCAAAACAGACTCTATTATGGATCATTCAACTCAATTAGCGGTAGTTGCAAACCACCACAAATTTGATCAACAATTTAGAGGGGGTTAAAAATACCTCAAAACAACGATTCTATGGTGAAAGTATAGGGGGTTTTCACTTCCTCTAATATAACCACCGCTAAATTATTCATTACTTTACAAATGAATTCTCCAAACCTCCTCTAACAATAGCAGGCAGACACATTAGCAGTGGTTCCTCATAACTGATACTAATGTGTTTAGAATGTGTTATAACCCCTTCTAAGCTAAAAAAATAACCCCTTTAATCAGTTCATTTTTTTGTAGTGAATCTTTCATGATTGTTTATAAAGAGTTTTTAAATTTGCAAAACACATCTTCCAGAAGTGTCAAATTAGGTGTGTTGTAAGGCCTACTGTTGTGAATTAGTTGATGATAAATTTGAAGTCCAATGTTCCCTTTTCAAAGTTATTACCCCTATTTACAACTATTCTAGAGCCACATCCACTTATAATATCTAGAGAGGGATTTAATTTCTTTGAAACCACTCACTCTATCCTTCACCAAAATTTTAGGATGTTTTCCTATGCATTTACTTATCCTTAGACCTATCGACATATCCCTAGACATATCCTTAGGGATCTCACTAAATTTTCCTCATCCAAATTTACAAAGGTTAACTAAACCTTTTCTATGATACCAATTGTAAAAATCCACACTTCTCATATATAGATATCACATCTTATTAGATGAATATTCATTACATAACATAACAGTACATGCTAGAATAATTTTGGTATATTTCATTTGGAAACTTGGACACATAAACAAATTATCCATAAGTGAGATATGTCATCTACCACTAAGTTATTAATAACTAGAACTCTTCTTAAAGAAACTATACATAATATCTTTCTTTATAACCTGGGGAAAGGAAATATAAGAAAGGTTGAGATTAGATGTAAAGTAAGGTAAAACAAGGGAGATATCAACATAACATGAGCATATGGGTATGAGAACATGAGAATAACATTTGAAAACCATACCCTTCATATCATAGATCATAAACATGATTCATGAAATAAATATTTCCATTTCATAATACTTGAATCATAATGGAATCAAAGAACATGATCCATGAGACAATAAAATTGGAATAAAACAATGATTTGTGGACTATATATAATCATAGAAAACATTATGTCAATGCTACCCACTAAAAAATTCATAACATGTTAGGCCTGGGCTAACCACCTGTGTACTTACATCAGGATTGGGATAACCACATTTAACCCGCTTTTTCAAGATTGGGATAACCTCCCATATACCCTCTTTTTGGGATTGGGATAATATCTAGTGTACTCTCTTTTTTTGGCTTGTGATAACATCCATTGAACCCTATGAGATTATAGAAAATCAATATTTTTTCAATGAATTGGAGGGAGATATAGGTATCACCCAACATATAATCCATACATTTTTATTCTATAGGATCATAAAAAACTTATCATATCATAACCCATAGAAAAGGAATGAGTTTCATAAACATTTAATCATAGCATAACCCATATAAAGAAAATAGGTTTCATAAATATTTCATCATATCATATCCCATAGAAAGGAAATGGGTTTCATAAACATTTCATTATAATATAACCCATGATAAAGAAACAAATATCATAAAAATATTTTCATTGTAAACATAATCCATCTAGAGAAATATTATGGATGGTATCATTGGATTATAACCCAATTAAATCTCAAGTAACATAAAAGGATGTTATATTATATGGGAAATTATTTTGAAATATCACATGGAATATTTGTTGAGGAAAATAACCTTTCCACTTTGAAAATCACCTTTTTAAAACTACAATTTCTCAAAACATTTTGAAAATAATTTTATTTGAAAATTATATTTGAAACTTATAAAGGAATATTTAATACATTGAGTATACATAATATCAAATAATACTATTCATGTCATACATGTTATAACAAAGATTCCTTTCATTATTTTATAAAAACAATAAAAAAGCATCATGTTTGGAAAATTACAGGAATATTCATTTTAATCTTTTTTTTTGTAAAAATACAATCATGGGTAAAATATTATTTAAAAAATAATAGTAAAATATTATTGAATTTGTTTTAGAAAACATGGAATTTTAATAGAAAATATTTTTGACTGAAGAGAGAAATGAAGTCAATTTTATTTAAAAAACATTATTTTGGTCATTTTATCTCTTAAAGAGATAAAAATGAAAGAAAAAAATTAATCTCCATAAATAAATATAGAAGAATAAAATTAATGATTTAATTTATAGTTAGATAATAATATTTAACCATCAAAATAATAATCATAAACAATCTTGATAAAAATTGAGACTGTAACATAAAACCCTCGCCACTTTGGTTACTTTTGAATCCTAAGCCCTATAAAATACATAACCTTATATAGATATGTAAATACCCATAAAATTCATAATAATAATTATAAAATACATTCATGTGTAGTATATACACCACAAAAAAGAAACAAGTGGTTAATATGGCATGTGTCCCACCTAAATAAAAGTGAGATGAAAATCCCTTACCACTTTGGAATATTTTGTATCATAAGACCCATTACATAATAACATCAAATGAAGCTTTAAATATCATTACAAGATGGATATTCATGATATAAAATTTAAAATTGTAATTATATAAACCAAAAAAAATAAAATATTGGTGAACATGGTATATATTTCCAAGAAATTAAAGAGATACAAGTAATCCCTTACCTCAAGTCTCAAATTTCTTCACACGTGTTCAAACTTCCTTCACTTAGAAAAACCTTATTTTTATATCTTATTAAGGATCCCAAGGCTAGTATTTTGGGATGACTAGAAACTATATAACATGGATAATGAAGTTGGGGTGGGATTTTTTTAGGGGTTGGTTGATCCAAATGGCTTAGGAGGTTTGAAAAAGTGAGCGGAAGAGGTGACCTTTTATAATGGTGGAGGAGTATCATTTTTGTAAATACGCAAAACTATTCAATAATGAGAAGTCAATATCAAGAAATTTTACTCCAAAATTGATAAATAATGGATTGGAGATATTATATAGACAATACACACATCCATCACATGAAAAGATACCCATTTTTAACATGTCATTCCCTTAGACTCTAAGTTTTCTCACTTTTACCATTTTAGTTTTCACCATGACACCTAGTCTCATTTTATATACCTAGGTAATTTATACATTAGGAGTAAAAATAAAATCAGAATTATTGGATAATTTTGAACCATTTATTATTAAATTTTAAATAAAAACTATTAAATAAAGGGTCTATTTGTGTTGAAAATTAATTTTAACACATGCATAAGTAATGTTTAGAACCCCATTTTAATCTTAACTGTGGTAATTAATTTTTATTTTTATTAATATTCTTCATAAAAAAATTAATTTGACCTTATTATATAATATAGAATATGTTTATTCAAAAATATGTAATCCATTATATAAAATTAAATTCACATAATCAGTAGAATTTAATTTAAAATAAAACCCACAAACACGACGAAAGAATAGTTTTCCAAAGGAAAAGGTCTCAAAAGTATAAAATTATTTCTATAAAAATTCAATATGAAATTGATTCAAATGGCCTAAATTGGATTAATAATAATTTAATTGAACAAAGTTTACTTTTAAACCATTTTAAAACAATATATAACTTTATAAATACATAAAATCAAAAGGAAATTTTTAAATAAAACCAGTATTTTTTTTACTATTCATCAAAAAAATAATCTTTTCAAAAAATTATCATAAATTCACCCAAGGATAAACTTGAAATTAATATTTCAAAAATGGATTTTATTTTTTAAAATAAATTTTCTAAAACTGAAAAAATTAATTTTAGAAAGTGCACAAAACATGGTGAAATCGTTTTTTAGAAAAAATATAGTTCTTAATCATAAAACTAGATTTATTATTATATCTTTCCTAAAAAAATTATATGATTTATATTAAATTTTATTGAATATATAATATATAAATTTCATTAAAATCATTCTTAAATAGTGATTAATTTAATTTATTAAGATCAAAACACTTTGCACACATAAAAACAGTTTTTCAGAAAAATATTTCCTTTACTTTAAAATGTTTTTTATTTTTTTTATAATTGATTGAAAAATAAGGAATTTACTTTACACATGTGTACACTATATAATTTTTATAATTTATTTATTCCAATTCATTCCCACCAACCCAACAACTAGGCGATAACTTTCATGTTAAATAATAATATTTGAATAGTATACTTCAGTTTATTTGAACTCAGTGTTTCATGTAACACAAGATATAAAAAAATTAAATTTATTTGAAAAAAATATATCATAAAATATCAAGGTGTTATATTATAACCCTTAAATAAATTGTATCCCTGTAAATTGAACTTTATTTTGGTTATCAATGATTTTCTATATGAAAATACCTTTGTTGAAATCCCAAATCATATAAAGAGTTAAGAAAATATACTCCTAAAAATATAGAAATAATATATAATAAGGTAATATATAATAACACATAATTATGTTTCCAAATATAATAACATTAGTGAGAAGTGGAAATATGATCCTAGAAGAAATGTAATGTCAGTAGATCATTCATCCCAAGAAAGTGAATGATTATAAGAAAGTTAATGTTCAAAAAACCATAAAACAATGATTTGTGAAAAATACCATCAATTCATAAACAATTAAGGTAATAACACAACTTTTTTATGTCAACAACATTTTCCTAAAGTTGAGTAATTTTAATGAGAAAATATCCTTACTTTTTTCTTTTCATTTCATAAGAACAATCTCATCCATGGGTTTTGATTCGATCAATTTCCACTTCATTTCTTACTCCAAGAAATGAATATGGATTTTTTATGCATAAAGAACTAAAATTAGCTTCTGAAGCATCTTAAGATCCATAAAGGAATGATAGTTCATTTCTCTCATCTATCATTTTTATCAAACCCAAAAATCTTTAGAAAATACTACTACAAATCCCATTTTAGATTTTTAAATAAATACTTTTAAATGTTAATGTAGGAACCTAGACCCATTAACCATCCTAGTACATATCCACTAAAACATTGGAGAATCCATTATTTGAAACTCAAATTTAAAATTCAAAATTTTGAAATCACCCTTGAGCCTAGTGCTATAATGAATCACATGCTTAGAGATGTGTTCCCTCATTCCTTATGCCTTATAGGAAACCAATTACCACAATCAATTTCAACACCAAAACCATCAACACTACCATCATTGGTCATGCTTTCATGTTGAAGAAGGAGGTAGTGATGGGAACACCATCGAAGAAACCCTATCACAGGATTTACCAAAATTTTTATAAAAGGTTATCTAATAAAAAAAAATTATATGATGAAAAAAAATCATTAATATCTAAAACCTAATTCAAATATTAACTTAAACCATTACATAAATGGTTAACCTTAATACCCTTCCAAAATTAAAAAATTTATAAATAATCTCACTAAATTTCTAAAATAAACATAACATTAACCCCCAGATATCATAAAGTATCTCTTAATTTTCACATACCAAATATGTTAATACCTTGGTCATATATTCTCTAAAAACACAATAATAATAAAAAATAACATAAAACATAAATTAAAATATACATGTTTCCTCATTCCTTAAATAATACCTCAGATGACTGATTATATTCTACAAATAAAAAAAATGATGTAAAATCCATCAATGATAACATAACCCACTTTTTATGAAATCATTTATCAGTTCCAAGGTCATCAATAACACCCAATTTACTTTTTATATATCAATCACCGATTTATCCAAACTAAACACTATTATCTCAACATATTAATAGTTATATTTCCCTTAATCAAGTATTTTTCATAAAATATAACATTTCCATTAAATCAATTTTCTAATACATAAGTACCATTCAACATATTCTTAAAAATAATTAATTTAAAATTTATACAGAACAACCATTATATATATTTTATGAGTTATTTAACATAAATATTGATTTCCAAGACATAAAAACTTAAATCATCCCACTTTATTCTTAAAGCATTAACTTGGGTTCATCATCTTTTTCCTTATCTCCTCCTACATTTTTTTTTCATTTGTAGTCTTTTCATCATTAACAAAAAATAATTTACTTATAAACCCTTGCTAATACTCTTCTTGAACTTTTCCCCTAGGAAATTGATTTTCATAAGGTCCATACTTTCAATATTTAAAGCATTCAGCCGTTGAGGATTCCTTATAAAAAATATTATTCTCATCTATTTTTGTTAACCAAAATTTTCAATTTTCCTTAAAAATCAGTTACTATGTTCCATTATTATCCATACAAAAAATAACTTCTCATTCCCTTGAGAAATTTTATAGAGTGACTCTTCCCACATTCCTAATATATGGGGAACTTAATCTTATTTTCTTCATGGTTTCCACCACCTGATCTCTTAGTAAACTCTATCGGTCTATTCTTTATTGAGTTTAATATTTGGTTAAGGTACAAGCTATTAATCATATATTGTGATAACTGATTAGGAATAATCCTAATATCATCTACTCTAGTCCCCATACCATTTGGTTTCTCATTAAAACATCATCTATAACACTCAACATTATCGTAGTTCTTTCCGGTTCCCACCATTGACTAAAAATGAAAATCATAGTGAAAGAAACAATATTCATAGCATTAAACCACATTATCAAGAATTTTTTTTAATAAGATGTCTAAATGGAAACAACTTTTTTTGATCTATGACACATTCGGTTTAATTAAGTCATTCATAGTCATCATCGATTAGAATCCTTCATTATAGTTTGTAAAGTTTTTGTGAATTTCCATAATATATCCCAAGGGAGTGAAAAACTAGGTGTTCAGTAAGTCCTGTTTTCATGCACCAGGTGGTGATCGAGTCAAATCCCAATGTGCCACTTTTAGAGTTATTACCCCTAGGTAAAACTATTCTAGATCCATATCACCTTGTAATATCCAAACATGTATTTAATTTCATATAAACAACTCACTCCATCCTTCATAAAAATACCAATATATTTTACTATACTTTTACTCATCCTTATAAATATCACTAGACACATACTTTTGGATATCACTAAAGTATTATCATCCTAGTCTGTAATTTTTAACAAAACTTTTTCTATGATTCAAAATATAAATACAAAAACTTATCATATATATATATCACATATTATTAGATGAATATTCTTTACATAATATAAATATGCATACAAGAATCATTTAGGTCATGTGCCTTTGGAAACCGAGAAACATAAAAAAACTAATACATAAGTGAGATACATCATCTCCCACTAAGTTATTCATAACTAGAAACCTTATTAGACATATTATACACAATAAATTTATTTATAACCTGAGGAAAGAAAATATAAGAAAGGGTAATCTTAAATGATTAGTATGGGTAAAAAAGGGAGATATCAACATAAAATGAGAATAATATTTGAAAATCATACCCTGCATATCATCGATCATAAAATTCAGTCATGGAAATAAATCTTGGTAGTTCATAATAAAAAAATTATAAAGGAATCAAATAATATGATCCATGATATCATAACATTGGTATAAGACATATATTTTTAGAATAAATATAAGCATAGAAAAATTTATGTCAAGAATACCCACCATGACATTCATAACATGTTAGGCTTGGGATAAACACCATGTTCCTACTTTGGGCTTGGGATAACCTCCTATATACCCTCTTTTTCTGGATTGGGATGACGTTATATATACACTCTTTTTTGGGTTTGGGATAACATTTAATATACCCTCTTTTTTAGAGCTTGGGATAACCTCTAGTGTCCAATCTAAGCTCATAGAACATTAATCATTACCCAATGCATTAGAGCAAGATATTGGTCTTACCCATCATATAATCTATACATTTTTGTGTGATAAGATCATAAAATACTCATCATATCATAAAACATATAAATTAAATGGGTTTGATAAACATTTTATCATAGTATAACCAATATAAATGAAAGAAGTTTCATGAAACTTTCATCGTAACATTACCCATGGAAATAAAATGGGAATTATAAACATTTCATAATAGTATAACCCATTGGAAAGAAACAAGTTTCATAAACATATTATCACTATAAACATAAATCATACATATAAATAATAAGGACTTTATCATTAGATTATATCCCAATTAAATATTAAGTAACATTAAATTATTCCATCTTATATGGAATATGATTTTTAAAGATCACTTGGAACGTTTCTTGAGGAAAATAACCCTTAAAAAATGAAAATAAAATATTAAATCTAAAAGTTTACAAAAAATTGTTAAAATAATTTTATTTGAAAATAATATTTAAAACTTATATAGGAATCTTTAAAACATTGAGTGGTAATGATGGAAGAAAATATTGTTCATGTCTTATATGTTAAAACGACATTTTCATTCACATTTTTGTAAGAAAATTAAAAAATTATATTGTTTAGAAAATTATAGGAATATTCCTTTTAATTTTATTATGAAAATATATTCATGGGTAAAAATGGATTTAATAAATCATAGTAAAAAATTATTGAGAACATTTTTAGAAAATATGTATTCTGAAGAAAAAGGATTTTGGACTGAAGATATGAATAAAGTTGAATTTCTTTTAAAAACATTATTTTGGTATTTTGATCTCTTAAAGAGATAAAAATGGAATTAAAACAAGTATTCTACATAAATAATCATAGGAGAATATAATTAATGTTTTTATTGAGAGTTAGAGAATAATATTTCATCATTGGAAGCATAATTACAAACAATCTTGATAAATAGTGAGATTGTAACATAACACCCTTACACCTTTGGTAACTTTTAAATCCTGAGCCCTTTGAAATAAATAACCTTATATGGATATGTAAATCCCCATAAAAATAGTAATAAGAATCATAAAATTCATCCATGGGTAGTATGTACATCCCATAAAAGAAACAAGTTGTGAATATTACATGTGTCCCATGTAAATAAACATGAGATGAAAATCCCTTACCACTTGGGAAACTTTTGTATCACAATGCCCATTAAAGAATTAAATCAAATGAAAATTTAGATATCATTATAATAAGGAGATTCATGATATAAAATTTTAAAGGGTTATTAAAAAAACCACAAAAAATTGGTGAATATGGTATATTTCTCCCAAAAATAAAAGAGAGATAAGAAATCCCTTACCTCAAGTCTTGAATTTCTTTATACAAATTCAAATTTCCTTAACTTAAAACATCCTACTTTGGATCTCTTATTAAGGACCCTATGGTTATTATTTTTTTGTTAAAATTAGTTATATAATATGGATAATTATTTTGGGGATGGATTTTGGAAGTTTATTGTCAATGCAATTGTCTTAGGAGGTGTGAAGAAGTGAAAGGAGGAGGAGGCCTTTTATAATGGAGTAGGAGTGGAATTTTTGTAAATAATAAAAACTATTCAATAATGGGAATTAAATCTAAAGAAATGTACCTCTAAAATTGATAAATAATATATTGTAAAGATTATATAGTCAATAAAAACCATTATAACATGAAAATACACATGTTTTAAACATGTTATTCCCTCTGCCTCTATGTTTTCACACTTTTACGATTTTAGTTTTCACCACAGTAACTAGCCTCCTTTTATTTAACTAGGTAATTTATCCTTTAATCCTAAAAATAATTAGCCTTATTAGATAATTTAAACCCACTAATTATTAAATATTAAATCCAATTTATTAAATAAAGGTACTTTTTGTGTTGTAAATTGATTTTAACACACGCACAAGTAACATGAAAAACCCTATTTTAACCTTAAATACAGTAAATAATTTTTACTGTTTTTATATTATTTATGAACAAACACTAATTCTACATTATTTTTATAATATAAATTTTTATTATTCCAAATATTAAATCCATTTTATCAAATTTAATTCACATAATTGGTAAAATTTAATGTAAAATAAAACCCATAGGCACGATGAAAAATGGATTTCCAAGGAAAAATATCTCAAAAGTATAAACATTATTATAGAAAAATTCAATATAAAATTAATTCAAATGACCTAAATTGGATTATTCATAATATAATTGAACTAATATTACTTTTAAACCATTTTAAACCAATATTTATCTTTTTAAATGTTTAATACAAAAAGGTAGTTTTTAACTAAAATCAGTATTTTTTAGAAGTCATTAAAAAATTAATAATTTTAGAAAATTCTAAACAATTCACTCTACGATATTTTTGATATGTAATTTTAGAAAATTAATTCCGTTTTATCAAATAAAATTTCTCAAATGTTTAAAATTATTTTAATTAAAGTGCACAAAACGCAATGAGACCACTTTTTAGAAAAAATATAGTTTTAAGAATAAAACTAGATTTATTCTTATCTCATAACTAGAAAAAATAATAGATGAATGATAAATTATTTTATTAAATATATAATAAATAAATTTCATTAAAATAAATCCCCAATAGTGATTAATTTAATTTATTAAGACAAAACACTTTACTCCCATAAAAACTATTTCCAGAAGAAAAAAAAAATTTCTTTTACTTTTAAATGTTTTTATTTTTATTTCTAATTTATTGATATCCAGTGAGTTTATTTTATACATGTGTACACTATATAATTTCACAATCTAGTTAGTATTATTCATACCCTTCAATCCAACATATCGGTGATAAATATTATATTAAATAATAATATTTTAATAGTATATCACAGTTCATTTGAAATCAGTTTTTCATATAACGTAAGATATTGAAAAAAATAAATTTATTTGAAAAATATCATAAAATATCAGGGTGTTATAGAGAACCCATGTATTCCCTAAATATTAAGTGGTACACTGGCAGGCACCAAGTGTTCCCTGACCATTTAAAATTACATATCCAAGTGCACCTTTGAGTGTACATGCCCTGCAATTGAAAGTACACATTGTGTACTTTCTCCAACTTGGGGATTTTGGGTGTTTTTTGTACCGAAGTTAGAACTGGACTTGTGAGTAGTCCATTATGAGTGTCTTCCATTTAGATCCTGAGGGTTGAATCCTTTAGGCATTTAGAGTCTATCTCGATAGTGTTTTGGATGGGAGAGAATTTGTAGGAGGATTTCTTTGAAGTTTGGCGCCAAAATATGCTAGTGGGTTAGTTTGTGAGATGTGAGGACCAGGTGAGTATGTGATCTCATTATTTGGCATGAATTTTGGATTCCATATTGGTTTTTTAAGGTTATTTTAGATGTATCCTAAAATCTGATATTGAGGAGTATCTCTGAGGAGATCTTACTTTATCCATGCATGTTAGGACGGGTTGATCGTGGTTAAAACAGTTGAGGATTAGATCCAAGGTTTGAAGACCAAATCTATTGGAGCATTTGGTATGGGTTGAATCCATGGTATGGTAGTTATAGTTAGGTTCCACTGAGCTATTGAGATGAGTCTAAGGGGCTCTTGAGGATTCCATTGTGGGATGGTTTTTGATTAAGTGATCTGTGGTTTCTGTAGTTAGTTGGTGAGAATACCCATGTGGTGTGGTGTTTATTTGGATCCCCTTATAGGAATGTTGGTACCCATGGATGGGTTATTTTTCGGTAAATCTAGCTGAGTTTTTCTTAAGTGGGATTTTCCTTGGGGTTCTATTTATGTCTAGGAGTCCTTGTGGGGTTTCATGCATTAAGGTGGTCATGAGAAATATTGAGAATCCCATTGTTGGTGGGATTGTGATTTTGGATTCCCCTTGGGGCTTGTTTTTGATCAAGGATTAGTAAGGGGCCACTGGGGTACATTTTGGATGTTTCTACACTAGGCATGTCCTACACTTTGGTTGATCCGTAGGAACCCCTCATAGGGTATCATGCCCTTGCTGTGGCCTTTGGACTGGTTATGGATCTTCTGACAGGCATGGCCCAGGAGCTTGGGTGTAGTAGGGGATTTCCTAGTAGGGTGTCACTTTCTGTTCTGACCTTACGGACTATGAGAATCCATAGTTTTTGGGACCCTGATTTTGGTTATTGAGAGACCACATTGGCTATTCTATTAGATAAGGTGTTCTATGGTGTTTAGATATGCCCCTTATTTTGTTAGTTAAGAGTTAATCAACACTAATATTTTTTCTATTTGGATGATGGGTTTTATATTTGGATCATCCCATGTTCAATTATCTATTTTCCATATTGTTTTAGGTAATTTATGCTCAGGATTTTGGTTTTGGTAGGTGACCTTTGGGAAATTGTGGACCGGGCATTGGCCCTAAGTAGTGATATAGTTCTCTCCTCTATTGGTTGCCTATGGTTAGATGAGTTTAGAGACACAATGGGATATATGGATGAGTGAAACCATTATTTAGTTTAGTTTGTAAGCCTGGATAAAGTGGCTTCACGATCATGAGGTTTCAAGGAACTCAAGAGTGGGTTTTGTGTACCATGGATGTTGTTGTGCTCCTAGGGTTGTGTTTTTTTAAAAGGTTGGGGCCGAAGCCTCATTTTATTATTAAAGAAAAGAAAAGACCTCTTTAACTGGGTAGAGGGAGACCCATTACATAGCCCGAAGGCCCAGTGGGCATTTAGCCCATTACATGACCCGTAGGCCCATTTTTTTGACCCAAAGCCCATTCTGTGAATAGTACTGCTACAGTACCCGCATTGCTAAAGTACTGCACAGTACCCGCCACTGCTACAGTGCTCTGCCACCGCTACAGTGCCCTGCCGCCGCTATAGTGCTCGTCGTTGCTACAGTGCCGCCGCTGCTACTGTACACTACCGTACTGCTACAGTACCTGCGCCCAATGGGTTTTGAACCCCCATTTTTCATGTAGATTTAAGGGGTGCTTACCACTAAGCCAAACCCCAACTATAAACGTGTTATATGGGTAACGAGGTATAGGGCTGGCCTGCCCACCTGCGCGCCGCACGCCCCCAGCTAGGCCCAAGGTGGCCAACCCTTGGGCTTGGGCCAGTTCCCACAGAGTCGAGGGGACGAGAGGTTCGCTGACAAATGGTTCGTGTTGCCTTTGTGAGGACTCGAACCCGGAACCTCAGCAACGGGTCTCCACTGCCTTGAACCAACTCACCCAGCCCCCGCGGGCAAATGTGTTGTATGGGTAACGAGGTATAGGGCTGGCCTGCCCACCTGCGCGCCGCACGCCCCCAGCTAGGCCCAAGGTGGCCAACCCTTGGGCTTGGGCCAGTTCCCACGGAGTCGAGGGGACGAGAGGTTCGCTGACAAATGGTGCGCGTTGCCTTTGTGAGGACTCAAACCCGGAACCTCAGCGACGGGTCGCCACCGCCTTGAACCAACTCACCCAGCCCCCCGCGGGCAAACATGTTGTATGGGTAACGAGGTATAGGGCTGGCCTGCCCACCTGCGCGCCGCACGCCCCCAGCTAGACCCAAGGTGGCCAACCCTTGGGCTTTGGCCAGTTCCCACGGAGTCGAGGGGATGAGAGGTTCACTGACAAATGGTGCACGTTGCCTTTGTGAGGACTCGAACCCGGAACCTCAGCGACGGGTCGCCACCCGCCTTGAACCAACTCACCCAGCCCCCGCGGGCTGCTCCTAAGGTTGTGTAAGTTGGTTGATCCTAGTTTTATGTATAGATACCACCTATATTTTTCCATAGATGGAACCCAATTAATTTTGTAGGATCTTTGGGATTGAAAGGATCTCTAGTTTTATTGACATTGATATTCTTTTCGCCAGTTCAGATTGTGTTGTTGGAGTTGTAGAGGATGGTAGATACACCTTATTGTGTGGATGCCTATGGTTATGACCTAAGGTCCAACATTCATTCCTTTACATTTAGATATCTTATATATCTGGTAAAAATCTAGTGGATACGCTAGTTTTCCTGAGGTTGGGTTAGCGAAATGCCATAAATCTTATGGAGTGGGCCATGGTGGGGTTAAATTTACCTCAGGTACCAGGATAGAACCCATAGCTGGCTATTTTCTTGTTTTTTTGCCCCTTCCTTTTATGTTGTTGTGTCTTTTATCCTAGCTGCTATTTAGTCTTCAGTTAGGCTGAGAACATCATGTCTACATTCACTTATTATGAAAATATATTATTAGTTCACCATTGGGGGTGGCCTATTGAGATTTATTTCTCACCCCTTATATGTGCATCTCATTGTGCATGTAGACATGATTTCTACTTTTAGGTCAGAGAATAGGTTTCATGATGGATGGAGTTAAGGCCTAGAGTTGCTTCATCAAGTGGGGACACTTGTGTGGAGTCTCAAGATCAGGCCGGTGCAGCTCGAGCATCACGACGTGTTGGTAGTAGATCTTTATGTATTTAATTTTTAATTTTTAATTTTTTATACATGTTTGGTCCAATGGGAAACCGTATGCTATGTGTTTTTTCATCATTTGAGTCTATATGATTTCATGAAAAATTTCATTTATTATAGAATGATTTTGTTTTAGTTATTTATTATGTGTACTCTAATGTTAATCCTTATATATATTTTGGTTATTTCCATTATTATTTCATTCTAAACAATGGGTATACTCACCCCACTATAGCTATTAGACCCTCTTCTTAGGTCAAAAGACTCTAGTATTTGAGGAGACGTGCTTGTGGATTTATATTGAGCTAGATCAGGTGATGTGATGGGTAAACCTAAGATAGTTCATTACATATCGGGGAAGTTCATCATGGTAAAATTTCATGATAATTTTATATAAACCTGTTGATGTCAGGGTAAACCCAACCTCCATATGCTTTAGCTATTGAGATATAAAAATAGGAACCTCTAAAGAATAAATTCTTATTTTTTACCACAATTATATGGATGAAATTAAAATATACATGTTAGTCAGTAAATTCCTTGGTTTCCAGAGGGTGACATGAATACTTACCCTTTTCTATTGACGTGATAGCCTCTAGGGCTGGTTAGAGTTCAGTTGAAAAAACCACATGAAAATTATCTCCAATGGGTGTCTCTTTATTGACGAAGACATGAGTGTTAACTATTGAAACCATCTTAGTTGTGGCTACCAAAAGATTATTCACATTCACCATTATATCCAAATCATCATATGGGCCTTATATATCCTCCTCTATAATAGCCTCTCCTTCAATATGATCGACATAGATACCTAGATAGGAAAGACCACTGTGAGGAGGATCATATCTTGGTTCAAGAAAACCTGATTCTTGGATGGATCCTTCAAGGATGGTCAAAGGTTAAATGATATCCGTGGACACCACCTTGGGAGGATACAATTACTAACCAGATTCTCTATGGATGATTAAAGGCTTAATGGTACCTCTGGCCAAAAATAGATCCTCCAATAAATTCAAGGACTCTCGAAATGGAATAGGAAATCCTTAAATAAAATATGTTATTAACTATCCTATGATTTAAAACTTATATTCAATTTACATACCTTAATTATATCCTCCATTAAAAAGATAATATGGGGCATCTCTGCTAGTTCTCTACCCCTTGTGGATACAACTCCATCAATAGGAACTTGAGATTCACATAAGTCATCCCCCTCTATGTAATTTGTACTTTATGTAGACCCCTTAAGGAAGGAAAGAGATGTGGATCCAATGGTTGAGAGTTTCACAAAATCAGTATTAAAACATACACATATATATGCCAAAAAATGAAGGACAATATCAAAAAACTAACCTTGTTGGATGGTGCGTTTAGACAATAATTTTTCTCTCTATCGACGCTTGAATTTGGATGGGGAAATAATAGTATGTACCTATAAAACACCAATATTAGTGGGGGATGATAAGAAATGACCCCTCTATATCCTCATGCATTGGCCAATAACATAGATAAATTTCTAAACCTCTGGAGTATATGGTCTCCCTACATCAACCTGACTACCATTTTTAGTATGTTGTGATGATTTCATTAATAGATTCCCCTTCTCCATCCTCTATAAGTCATAGTGATGACTCATGTTAGAGAAAATTTATCACCTTAAAGAATTTCATGGTTTACAATACTTACATATTTAGAATCAATGAATTTATCCCACTTACTAGTATATCAGTCAACCGTCCCTTTGGTGTTACCCCATTCCATCATGTCTCTCACTTGTCTTATGGTGGGGATCTCACTCTTAGTGGAATAACAACCATATCCATCTCTCAAATATATTTCATCACCTCCACAGGATTGGAATCATAATTCAAATCCAGGTATGACCATATATTTATAGGTTTATGGATGTAAAAACCAACCTAGAGGACTAGCCATAGATCCCTAATGTCAGAAGGAGCATTCTACCAAAATTGGGAATCCTCAAGGCATACAAAATCCGAGGTATCTTCATCCGATAATGAAGAAAAAAAATGTAATTTTATTTTACAAATTTTTTAGTTCTTTCTCCCTCAATAAATTATTGAATAATTGATTTTAAATAATTAAAGGGTTGTCCTCTTCTCAATAATGATGACCGGACTACCTTAGCCCAGCCTTATGCATTGTTGGATCCTCCACCATGATTCTCCATGTGGATCATGGATGGGGTCATTTCAGTGATTCAGGAACTTCTTCACTATCAACCTCTTATTGAGACTTTCCCACCATTTTAAATTGCCTGTGGTGGACGCATTGACCACCTAAGGAACATAAACTGTGATAATTCCTTGATGGAATAAAAAACTATAAGAATTGAAATATCTAATCCTTAACTTAATCTATACACTTAGTGGATGCATATTTATTTCAACTCGGGTTCCCTCCCAAGTTATCATTACCCAGAGCTACCATGATACTATTAGATTATTTTCTGCATGAATATCTATTGACAGGGATATGGTAGACTATTGAAAGCACTATAATTGTTATGCAAACCTATAAGACACATAGTCCTCATAGATGAATTCTCCATCCAAGATTGTCTTCATAAAATAGTCTCTCAAGTCCATAATATATGACCTAGAATCAACCATTATCAATGATTATCTTAGTTGGAGGATCTCTATATGGGAGGAAATTGAATTATGAGGATAAAATCACAATATTTACATCCAATCCATACTTTAAAGAGAAATAATTAATTCTAGAGGCAACTTTGAAGAAAGGGAGGAATAGATACTCAATGATAATGACTTCTTTAAGGATTGAATATGCATTGAAATACACCACCACCCATCCCTATAAAACTTGAAATGGACTCAAACAATATAAGGGGTAATATCCTATGTGGAAGTGTAATAGAAACTGATGGATTTTTACCAATACAGGTTCTAACAACCCCACATTCTCTCCTCACACTTATGTGAATTATATAATAGATGAACCAAGATTGACACCACTATGGGAGTCACAGATTTAAAATAGATAACTGCTAATTCGCATCACCAAAAATATCAATCTTCTAGTATGGGAAAGGATGTTGTGGGTTAACTTTTTTAAATTGACTCTTTATAATGTCCCTATTCTAATATAGGATAGGGATTCCCCTCTTTTCCACCATGGGTAATGAAATTGGGAACTATAAACTCATTCCTATTATATGATCCACTAAGAATGTTTTTATCCATAACTCAAAATGGACATCAACACATGGATAATGATCTGTCCCTATAATTTTTGAAATAATATTCAAAAACTCATAGGACAAAAGGGGTGTTTTCTCAATATCAACCCACATTGGTTTTGGGTAAATTAATTCATCATTCATATCACCAAGGATATGTGCCCATTATACTTTATAAATGTACCATAAAATGATTCCAACTTCTCCATGCATCAGGTGGAAATAGTTTATTCATGGGATCCATGGAATCAAAAACTTTGTAACTAAGTCAATGTTCTTATAGAAATATATCTAAGAAACCCAAAAAGATTTGTAAATTGTGATTTCATCAAGATCATTCTTGAACTCATCACATGTATTTCACACCTAGTACACCCACATCTATTCTGTCCTGACGCAACCTCATGTAAAAAGGTCATATTCTTCATTCTATAATTTCGATTGATAAGTGGAAGAGTAATTTAAAATAGATAATTAACAATGTTTCTTGGGATCCAGAATATGAGGTTGTGTCTCCAATGCATTTTTTCTATGATGCCTCAAGAATATTGGATGAGTTCCCCCTTCATTAGCAAAATCAACCTTAGTGGAAATGTTTTATCTTGTAATTTTTAGGTACTCAGTGAACTAGGAGTAAGAAATATACATATATGGTTTCAAGATGAGCATATATTTTAGTAAAACATGTATGTACAATGAGAGGATCTCATATTCAGGACTTTCTTGGTGGTGTTTTTCCAGGTTATTTTCAAGACGTGACAAGAATGTGTCATATTCATGATAATATCTTGACCCAATAACCTCAAGAATTTCTTGGATATGTGTGAAAACTTCTTCATCTGAAATAATTATGATAGTTGGAGGAATTTATTTACTCCAAAAAACAAATAATATTTGATTATGAATAATCTAATAATGGTAGGAAACATACTGAGGTAAAGTCAGGAAAGGGTAAGTACCATGGGGTGAGAATTTTACTATGTAAAAATTAGTTTTCCTAATTCATTCCATCAATTACTTCACCCAAATAAATTTTCACAAGTAATTCACCCAACAAAATTTTCTCAAGTGTGTTTCCTTAGTATACCATTGAGATCATTACACCATGAAATTTTCCTATCTCCCACACCTATCATCAATGCACAAAGATAAGGTAAAATCCTATAGATGTGAGTATACCTAAAGGTACATTGAATGATTTAGGAAAACAAAAACTGATTGTAGAACTCTTATAAAAAATCAGGGCATGGATGGAGGGCCCCTCACCCACTATTTATAGGTGATGTGTGGGGGGGCCAATGTGCTGCACTAGTATGTGATATCTATTCACATAAATTTAATGAAACATTAGCATGTGACACTAACATGATGCAACTCATCCTTAGGTGAAAAATGGATTCCGTTTCAGAAGATAATTCATGTGAGTGTCACTTTTACCTCAAGATTAAATCCTACATATTCTAATAAGATTCAATCTGGGGGGGTTAGTGATCTTCTTTTGGAAAAGGATGGATACTTTGAAAAATAAATACCCTAATTAAACAAGGAAATTTCCTAGGGGAAAGGTTATCTAAGTTTTCTCATATAACCTATATCTCACCTAACACTTGTTCCCAAGTCATCCTTACACACAACATTTTCACACACACCATTTTTGTGCGAGTCATACTTGCATGAACGAATTTCATGCAAAACTATATTTGTCTAATGTTCGGGATTTTCCTTAAAACATGACCCTTGGGATCCTCTTTTATATCTTTTGGAAAATAAAGTGACAGATCAATGCTCTAATTTCCTAAGTTTCACACCCAATATTATTCCCAAGTCTTGCATTTAAGTCCTCAAATCCCTATAAGTAGCTTATTTAATCCTAAAAAAACAATAAATTTACTAAAATTGAGGGAAATTTAGTTCCCTTGTATTTTGAAACTAATATCTCTTATGAAGAACCACTTCCACTAGTTTTTCAACACTAGGTTGAAGGAACCTTACTCAATCACACGCTCGAGAACCATACTTCCAAAATAATCTATTGATACTCCCCATAAATAGGGTGAAACTCTACCCAATTTCTATCACATGGAATATCAGCTTCCCTTAGTAATAGTAGTTCACCATTTCACCAAAGTATCACTTGATATAAAACTTTTTTTCACCCTCACTTGGGAGAACTACCTTGGCCTCCCTCACTAGGGAGAACCACTTTACTTTCCCTAGTTTCAATTGGAAAACACTTCTTACTCTCCATAGTATCATTTGGGAGAAATTTTCTTCAATCACATTACTATAGAAAACCGATATCTTTTACTCCCATTCCAAGGCATCATGAACACCTTGGATTAATGGTAGATCATTATTTCACCCGAGTCTCCCACTAAAGCTTGTGATTAACAATACCACACTTAGGGCCATCATATGTACTAGTTAAATTCATGAAAAGCAACATGAAACCCTTAAATCATAGATTCTATTGATAAAAAAGTCTCCCACTTGTCCTCCATATCTGATAAATCCCTCAAGGAATATTTAATCCAACATTACCTTCATAATGATTCTCCCATAATAAAGAAATCAATTATACCATTAACAAAACATAAAATTTAATAAATATGAACATGAACCAAGTTTTATTGGTCTGGGCGTTTAGTAGATTCCTATGTCCAATTAGTGATGGATCCAGAAAAAAAATCACAAACCATATATTTACCCTTACAACCATGGTTGGGAGTGGGTCCCATTTATCTCCCCTCCCCATTGATAGTTAGGAAGATGATAAGAAGGGAATTTCTCTCAAAGTAATCCCGTAGACTTTATTATAGGAGTTTATACCCCTCTTCCTCTGTATCACACCTTTCCTATCATCTGGTAAGAAGAAAGTAGAATGTTCCTCCTCTTCAGTTATAAGTCCCATAAAAATTTAATTGTTCACTATCAACCATTATGATCAATCTTCCATTATCTCTTGTTTCTCACACCATTCATGACTGATGTGGTCTTACAGATCTAATTTGATCATATCATTAGCATAATTAAAATTATCCCCTAGGTTTCCCATGTACAAGTCCCAAGCACATACCCATTGATTATTTCATCAACCACAAATCATCAGTGTGAGTCCCTACACATTGGAGGGGGGAAGGGAAACAATCCTCTTCCAACTTTCAATGAGTAGGATATGCCCTTATACTCTCTAGTTCTTTATACTTCCAGGGTAGACAGTCTCTTGAAGCCTCTAGCTAGTTCTTTATACTACCTCTAAAGACAATCTTCTCTCTGTTAAAAGAGTTTGCAAAACCAAAAGGATCTTCCTCCTATTGAGACATGTTAGATGATATAGTGATACTTTTTTCTTACAAAGAATTCTTATTCTATTTGTTACTTAATTAGTAACAATATAGTAACCAACCTCTTCTTTCTATGTAGAAAACCTGTAAGCTTCACACTCTTCTTCTTTTTCTTCTTTAATGAAAAACCAGCTATAATGAAACCTTCTCTTCTTCACACTTACTATTTCAGTGAAAAACCAACTACACTAAACTCTTCTTCTTCTTCTTTCTAGAATCACAAGTTCTATTTGTGATTGTTAAATCAATGAAGTTCATCTCAACTTAGCATCATCTGAATTTAACTGCCCTAAATAATTTTCAGCCTTCAATTGGGCATACTATATTCTTCTTCTTCTTGTCTTATTTTTCTTTGACCCAATATAATATGGAATTGTAATACAATGTCTTAATATCTTTCTTCAATTATAAATACCAACACATGAGTGTATCCATACACTACCTTCTTCCTTTGTGTAGATGTGATTTTAGTTGAACGTCCAGTTTTTCTTCACTTTTCATATCACAACGAGGGTGATAAACACCAGTCATGTGAGTGCGGTGAAACTTTTCTTCGCAAAACCGAATGGTTCACAATACTTCATTCTTAGAAAATATTCTTCGAGAATTCTATGTACCAATCGAAGGCCTATGGGACCCCCAAAATCTTTCATGAACCCTTTTAGGTGTCTTTTATAGAACTTTTAGGCCACACACACAAGATTTGACTTTTTTCACGAAACACCTCTTGCACTCAACTTCAATCATGTGTGAAAATCTCTTCTTATGAGAAACTCTATTTATTTTGGAAACTCTCCATTACTTAAAATTCTTTCACACCTTAGAGCCCGGTATTTATCTAATTTTTTAGCCTTAAAATGTGATGGGGTCACCTCTTATTTATAGACCTCATTGACCCCTACACGCAAAAACCCAAATGTGTCGTGAAAGATCCTAATGTGTCACGAAAAACCCCATTTGACATTACATTGGGTGCGTAAGTCACTTTCATGGAAACCTCATCCTTCACACACTTTTTGAATCTTTCTCAAACATCATGCATTAGCCATTTTTCTAAGTTTTGACCTCGAATCATGTCTTGCATGCAACATTCCAAACTCCATTTATTCTTGCACACAAAAACCAATCTTTTGCGTAAGACTATCCTTTTCCAGGTTTTTATGTTTAGATCATGGAAATATACTTGTGCGAAACATACCAAGAAATCTTCAAATTTTCATGCAACATCCTTTTTTAAAAACACATTTCTCCATCTCCCAATTTTCAGGCCCAAACATTTGGAAAACACTAGGAAATGACGCCACCTTAAAAATTATTTTAGAAAGAAAACCAATGATACTTCATTATCATATGGTGTATTAAAAAAACAACTACTTTCATCGAGAACCATATCTATCGTGATATATAGTCTTTGATCAAACACCTTTAGCATCGTCATATTTTCATCGGGAAGTACTAAAACTGCCCTATCTTCCAGCATCATAATTCTTTCCAATCAAAACTGAATATGAATGAAATCATATTTTCTCTCCCTTTACTTGATATGGATTACATCACAAGTTCTCCTAACTCATGATATTTTTGAAATACAAATTATAAAATCATTATCTAATTTAGAAAGGTAAGAACATTGATGCTTTCTCTTTTCCTCTTTATCTTCAACCACCATTCATGGCTATCTTCAAATGCCAAGCCAATGCACCCTTTCAATTTTCTTCCTCTTATATTACATTTGGAACATGAATCCCAAAGAACTTCAATAATACTCACATTGATGCACCACCCTTCACCTATGTCATTAGGAACTGAGGCATAGATATTGGATTTTCTATATGTCATTAGTAACTGAGGCATAAATATTGGATCTTCTACATGGATTCTTCTAATTGGAATAACTCTTAGTGATTCTTTTAGATGCACCACCCTTCACCTACTTGGACATAGAATCCAAGGGCTTATCAGCTTTTCTTCTTGGGATGTTCTTAGGAGAATTTGTTTTTATAACATTGTTCTGATTTTTTCCCAAGGATGATTCTTCATTATTAGCCAGCTCATGTGATATTCTTTTCTAATAAGATTTGGGTACCTGTTTAGGTGAACATGCACCATTCATGAGACCAATACTATATCATACATCACAGATGTTATCTAACATTTTAAATTTGTTTGCAGTATACAAATGCTTTTTGATATATGGATTTTTCTTCTTCTTCTCTAGATTTCTCCCCCTTGATATGGACTTTCTCTATTCTTTTACATTTAAGGGATTGTACCAATAATCCAGTGCACAATGCCCAAATCTATTATAGCAACATCATTGACCAACAAACCTTGATTTCTTGACATCTTCATTATAAGGTTGTTGAATCTTCTTCTTGGTATGTTGTACTTTATGTGGGGAGCTATCTTCCACACTCTTTCCCCTATCTACCATATCCATGGTGGTAGGTTAATTCTCAGTTTTCTTCATCCATACTTTCTTAGAATTTTTTTTCAAACCTGCACTTTTTATAGAAGAAATTTTAGAAACATTAGTAAAAGTTGGTATGGATGTTACCTTTAGTTTCTCAGCTGCTTGTGATGGATCAATGAGTGAAGTCATGATCTTTTTATCACATGTTGGAGGTATTTTGATAGTAGAATCCTCCAGTGAGCTTTGAGTACTAGTAGAAACTATTTATTTCTTTTGTGGAGACTCAATATGCGTCTTCTCGAGATTGGTCAACTCATCTTCCAAATATAAACATCTCATATTGAGGATGAATTCCTGGTATTCAATCATTGTCATCTTCTCTTGACAATTCTTATTTAATCTTTCAAAGTCATCTTCATGCATCTTTAATTTGTTTTGTAACAAAGTGTCAAGTTCTTTGATATTCTTGGAGTCTTCTTCCAAATATAAATCCTTGAATTCATTGCTATTTTTCATCTATTCTTCAAGTACATGGATCTTCTCTTCTAGAGTCTTATTGAATCCCTCCTTTTCTTCAACATCTTTGAGACACTTTGAAGAGATTACTTCAAATCCCTTCTTTGTTTCTTCAAAGTCTCAACCTGTTTGGGGATATTTAAGCATTCAACAATTTTTTCTCATAATCCTTTCTCCAAAACATTAGTTTCTTCTTCTAGTAGAGTGATATTTTCTTGCATTCATTGAAATACTCCACAAACCAGGGATTCAATTTATTTTGGAATACCATGCATAATCATTATTAATCTATCAACTGATATTTATTGATATGTTGTAGATTGATCATAATGACATGTGCTAGAATTTTCATCATGAGAATAATTTCCAAGTGTATTAACACATACCTCTTGATCAGTTGAGGTAGGAAGGTTGTCCATCTTCTTGGTGGGGACTTGGACCACCTTCTCATAACTTTCCAAGTCTGGTGTGTCTTCAATGTCATCTAGATATGGAGAACCAGATTCTTCCACTTATTTAGATAAGAGGGACTTCTTCTTCAATTTTCTCTTCCCATTATTTTTCCTATTCTTCATGGTCTTGGTATATATAGCCTTCTTCTCAGAGATAACTGAATCTTCCCTGAAATTGAACTTCATTTATAACTCAGGAAAGAAACTTAGGTCTTCACAAGAGAATAACTTCACTGCAGAGAATCCAATAGAGGTGAACATATCCATATGATACTAATTGAGAAGACCAGTTTGAGATATACCTAACACTAGGGGGCGTGAATCAATGTTGGGGAATTTTGATTCCAAATTTTTATCCCTGTACCTCTTCACCAGTTAGGATCTTGATTTTCTAATTGTCTTTTCCCTATCACATGAAATAACAGAAATCAGTAAAATATAAACACAATATTTTTACAAGGTTCACCACTCAATAAGAGAAAATATGTCCTTTCCATGCATGGGGATGACTAATGCATGGATTATCTACTATAATATGATATGATTTTACAATAGAGTGTCTAGGAAAACAATCATCTAGCCAGTGTGAGTCCCTAAACTTTAGAGGGGGAAGGGAAACAATCCTCTTCCAACTTGCAATGAGTATGATATTCCATTACAATCACTAGTTCTTTATACTTCTAGGTTAGACAGTCTCTTGCAACCTCTAGATGGTTATTTATACTGCCTTTGAAGACATTATTCTCTCTATTAAAAGAGTTTGCAACACCAAAATAATCTTACGCCTATTCATACCTGTTGGATGAAATAGTGCAACTTTGTTCTTCCACAACTTTCTTCTTCTCCTGGATACTTACTTAGTAGAAAGAAAGTAAAAAACCTCTTCTTTCTCTAAAACAAACCTATAAGCTGCACACTTTTATTATTTTTCTTTTTGAATGAAAAACTAGCTGCACTGAAACCTTCTCTTCCTCACACTTTCTCTTTCAGTGAAAAACTAATTGCACTGAACTCTTCTTCTTCTTATTTCTAAAATCACAAGTTCTCTTTGTTATTGTTAAATCAATGAATTACAGGTCAACTTAGCATCATCTAAATTTAACTGCCCTGAATAATTTTCAGCCTTCAATTGGGAATACTCTATTCTTCTTCTTCGTATATTCTTTTTCTTTGACACAGTATAATATGGAATTTTACTATAGTGTATTAATCTCTTTCATAAATTTTCAATACCAACACATGAGTGTATCAATATATTACCTTCTTCCTTTGTGTAAATGCGAGTTTAGTTGCATGTACAGTTCTTCTTCACTTCACAAAGCACAACAAGGGTGATAAACACCGGTCGTGTTAGTGCGGTAAAAAATTTATTTATGAAACTGAATGGTTCATAGTACTTCTTCCTTTGGAAAGCTTTTTCCAGAATGATACGCACCTATAGAAGGCTTGTGGGACCCCCAAAATCTTTTGCGTACCCTTTTAGGTGTCTTGCACGCAACTTGGACACACGCACAATATTTGACTTTTGTTGTGAAACACCTCTTCTATGTAACTTCAATCTTGCACGCAACTCTCTTCTTGCATGAAAATATATTTATTTCATGCACTCTCCATTACTTAAAATTATTTCTCACCTCAGAGCTCAGGATTTCTCTAACTGTCGAGCTTTACAAATGTGAGGGGGTCACCGTTTATTTATAGACCTCCTCGACCCCTACATGAAAAAATCCCAATGTGTCATACAAGATCCTAACGCATCACAAAAAAACCCCATTTGACCTCACACGTAAGTATCTTTAACGCCAAACTCATCTTTCACATGATTTTTGAATCTTTCACACACTTCATGCCTTTTCCATTTTTCGAAGATTTGACCTTGAATCATGTCTTGCGTGCAAAATTCCAAACTCCCTTCATTCTTTTATGCAAAAACCAATCTTTTATTCAAGCCCCTAATTTGAAAGATTTTTATGTTCATATCATGGAAATATACTTGTGTGCCACATGCCAAGAAATCTTCAAACTTGTATGAAACATTCTTTTCCAAAAACACATTTCTCTCTCCCGATATTCAGGCCCAAAAATTTGGAAAACACTAGGAAGTGGCTCCACCTTAAAATTTATTTCAGAAAGAACACCAATGCTACTTCATTATCATCTAGCATATTCAACAAACAACTTATTTCATCATGAACCATATCTATCGTCATATATAGTCTTTGATCTAACACCTTTAGCATCGTCATATTTTCAATGGGAAGTACTGCAACTTCCCTATCTTCCAGCAGTATCATTCTTTCCAATCAAAACTGAATATGTCTGGAATCATCTTTTCTCCCCCTTTCCTTAATAAAGATTGCATAACAAGTTATCCTAACCCATTATATTTGTAAAATACCAATCAGCAATGCATCATTCGATTTAGAAAGGTAAGAACATTCATGCTTTACTTTATCTTCAACCACCATTCATGTCCATCTTCAAATTCCAAGACAACACACCCTTTCTCTTTTCCTCCTCTTCTATTCCATTTGGAACATGAACCCCAAAGCACTTCAATCAATCTCAAATTGATGATACTTCATCCATCTTAGTTTTTGTAAAAAAATGTGTCACCTTTAACACAAGTTCTTTGAACTTAGGATTAGTGCATCAATCACTTCAATAATCCCCCATTAACCGTGTCCTTGAACTTTGGATGTCCTTATTAATTTTGACCAGTATTGATATCTATTGACAAAAAGTACAACTTCATACACAAAATTGGTCGCAATATATGGAAAGTAATTATTTGCCCACAAATAGTGTCTATAGGGGTGATCTAGCTAATGATAAGTGAAAAAGGAAGGTAAAGATTACAAGAAAACATTTTATCATCTTATTATTCCTATTTTAGTAAAGAAAAATCTAATGGTATGATTTCAATGTGGGAATTTTGAGCATGCTAAGTCATCCTTTTAGACATCTCTATAGAACTGTCATCTATGTGGCCATATCAATTACCTCCAGAAGCTTATTATGTTAAGTGAACATCAAAATATGGATTCTCAGATCCATCATTGATTAGGTTAATATTTTTGGGTATTTCTTCCACTGGAGAGTCAAAAACTATTTTGTGGCTTTTTAGGTGTTCTCTTTTGTAATACTTATTTTTTTGGAACGTGTTCTATATATTTTTTACCTCATATCTTTTGTTGAAATGGATAAAAGATCATTTATATTTTTTTCATTTATTTTGATATGTTCAAACCTCATTAATTATGGTTATTATTTCTATTTGTTTCATGGTGTATACCATGGAATTTATTTGATGGGTGAAATGGGGATGACTGGGGTGCATACTAGGGTATCCTAGACATGTTTTTAGTTTCTTATTAGACTGTGAGAGCTATCAAGTTCAGATTTTTTTAGGGATCACTATGAGTAGGAGCATTGTGAGTTTGAACAAAAGTTACCTTTTTTTAGTTTCATGAACCAAGGTCAGAGCTATGCCATTGCATATTGATTAATGTTCATGTTCAAGGTGTTCCTCTTATTTTGAGATGTGTTGTCTTAGTGATTTAGTCTGGTGCCTTTTTTGGATGTTTCTTTAGGATGTGATTTATTTTTTCATGTTGATCTGGTTGTATAATGATTGTTTTAGTTTTGGTGATGATAAATAATTTCAGTGTTTTTTATGTTTCACCATTTTATAAAAACTCTAAATGGTGAAGAGACCTTTAATAAGTGTCTATGTGTTTTCTTTTTTCTCATAGGATTCATATTTTGGGATAATTTTGGATGGGGTGAAATTTTGATTCTATTTATCATGAACTTGGATATCTTGTAGGTGTTAGTTGTGGTTTTTCCTTTATTGTAACTTTGAATTCAAGAGGAACTTTTGAATGATTCCATGTGTGTTGATATTCCCATGATTCAAAGAAGATTAGAGGAGTATCCATCCCAATGTATCATTTTTATTTTCTCATTAATTTTGTTAGGTCCACTAGGCTAGATACCCTGAGAAGGGGGGTGAATTATGGTATGCAAGATTAAAACAATTTCCCCTTTTGATCTTGTTTTGCTGTTAGACAAAACCCTCTTCTCTATCTCCTTCCCTATGTAGAGTATGAACTAACCTTAAAACATGCACAAGACACATTTATTTTTACTTGGTTCACCCTCACTAGGCTACGTCTAAGGAGCATACACCAGCAATGTGTCGATGTACCAAATATATTATAAGTGCACTATTGTTTACAAGTTCGAAGTGGACTCACTGTCCCTCCTAGTTTACAACCACTAACAATTTGAGAACTCAGTGCTCTCTCAACTGAATTGAGCTCACAAATTCTTCAGAAGATCCACTCACAGTTTATAGACCTATATTTCTCTTAATTACTACTAATGAATGCATCCTCCACTATATATAGATGATATATTGAATTCCAAAGTTCATCCACTGATTAATACCCCTTTTCCACTAAACACAAGGAAATTCCTTTGGAAATACCTTCACAAAACACCCTACTTCACGAGGCTCCCAATTTCGTGAAGCTCAAAAAATCCTTTGCGAAGCTCCTACCTTTTCACAAAGCACTCTTGCGAAGCACTCTTGTGATGCTCAAGTCATTGCAGAGCGACTTCCCTCGTGAATATCACGGAACCAACGCGGAGCTTGCAACATTCACAGAGCTAGATTAGCCTCCATGAAGATCTTCTTTCACGAAGCACATTTCCTTAATAGTTAGGCACATGGTTTTCAGAAACCATGAATTATAAATCATGCACCATATGCAGTTTTAGAAAGTATCAATTACATAGTTATTGAATGATTTTGTAAATCACGTGACCTTCTCAATTTTGGGTATTTTTTCATTTCATGTTCTTTTTATTTGGATCTCACCCCTTTATCTTCCTCTATTTGACCTCCATTAACTAGATGACTCTAAATTTCCTTTATTTCTCTTCCAAGCCTTTCCATGGAAGACTCAGGGTGATTTCTTAGTGGTTTCTTCCCTAGATTGAAAGGTTAGGGATTATCTTTCAACCTCTTCTTGGTTTATCCCATCTTTTGTAAACCCATTGACTATCTTGACTAATTTTCACGTTTAGGGTTGTCTAAAATTTAGGGTTGTTTACTTACTAAGGGTTATGAGGCCTCTCGTGATACCTAATACAGTGGTGTTCATTATATGTAACATGATGACTCTGATTTATACAGGTGTTTCTATTTCATTTACTTTTATTTAAGAGTTACATGTATTTTTTATGTTTTAAATGTTCTTTTGAATAATATTAATGAATTATATGATATCTATATTGATTTTGTCAAATATTTTCCATGATACATTGGGTTAAACTTTGGAAAAAATGGGGGAATTTTATAGTTTTCTCCAAGAATTTTTTTTCAAGATGTTATGGGCCAAGTTTTTTATAAAGTAATGTGTTCCCCTATTTTAAATTAGTCTCCTTATATAAAATGGGGTGTGTTTATTAATGGGATTTCTTAGTGATTTCCTTGAATTTATTGTGATTATAATTTGGTGTTGATTTTTTTTTACCTTGGTTTCATACTTGGTCTCCAAGTGGTTTTAAAAATTTATTTATTAATGTATACTTTCTAAGTTATATGAAAATTGTTAGTCGACACCTTATGTAAGGAATATTTTATTGGTTTATGGTTATACCCATATTGATCCCCATTATTACCCATTTTTCATGATTGTATACAAGTATAATGATTAAATGAATTTGGGTTAATGTTTATGTGTTTAGGAAATGAGATCACTTTTGGAGGGGTGTGTTGGAGGTGGGGTGTATATGATTGTTCTCATTTTATTTCCATTGGGATATATAGTTTCCAGGTTATTGACATTGGTTTGATAGTGGCTGACCTCCTTTAGTTATTTCATGAGGAACCCTAGGTTACTTAGTGGGATATCAAGGGACGTTCCCCTTACTATTTGAGTGGTGGGTGAACAAGAGTTATTGGATAACTATTCCTTACACTAAGCCTTGAGTTTACATGGGTTTTAATTATTTTTATTTTGAATTCATATTTTATGGTTTTTTAATTATTGAGATATTTTATTATGATTTTCTATTAATCTAATTTGTAGAAAGACCATGTGAGATGTCTTGGGAAATTCTTAGTTTTAGTGTGAAACTGGGGGAGATTAAAGGGGTGCATGGCTAAGGAACATAGTTTGTTAAACGATGCATAGAACATGAAAAAATATTTTGGATATCTTCCAGTGGCACTTGCATGGTTGGTACGTAGTTTGAAAAACCATTTATCCAAACTGTGCTTAGTGGAAAAATTTTATAATTTTTTCTTTCTTCACTCCTTGGGTGTTTTTAGCCTTTCTTCTAATTGATGAGTCTTTTTGGTGATTTTTAAGTATATTTTTATGTATTTTAAAGGTTGGTTGATCAAAATTGGAAGTAATGTTTTATTCCTTTGTGTTGCAAATGTTTTAGACCTCATTTTGGGTGTTTTTACTTTCCTTTGTGAAAGATTTTGATCTTGGGAATAAATGGTTTTGGGTTGTGTCAATTTTCATGGAAAGTGTTTTATTAGTTTCATGTTAAAAGAGATGATTTCAATTATGGTGAAATTATTTATTTTGGTGGTGTCTCTTATTATTGAAAAAGATTTTGATGAACCCGTGTGTTGTTTTTATGTGGAATGAATCCCCTATTATGATTTTTGGTGATATCCTTTTGGAAAAGGATGAATACTTTGAAAAAGGAATACACCAAGTACACACAAAAATATTATGGGAGGAAAGGCTCTCTAGGTTCAACCATAAACCCCAAAGATCACCCCAAAATTTCCAATAAGCCAACCATTCATGCACCAACTTCAAACTAAAATACATTTGACCAATGTTCTAGATTTACCTATAAATAGGACCCTTGTGATACGCATTTGGGACTTTTGGAAGATGAAGAGACATCTAGAAGCTCTGCTCACCCAAGTTGAATTCTAAATTCTCATACCCAAGTCTTGCACCAAAGTCTTCTAAACCCTTCAGGTAGCTTATTTAATCCAAAAACCAAGGGAAATAAACTAAAATATAGGGTAATTGAATTCCATAATGGTTGAAACTAAGAAATATTGTGAGTAACCACTTCCCCCTCATACATCAACACTAGGGAGAAATAACCTTACTCAATCACACACCTGAGAACCATCCTTCCAAAAGCATCCATGGGGACCCCCATAACTTGGGTGAAACTTTAACCAAGTTTTTTTACTTAGAATATCAAATCTCCCAAGTACCATTAGGGTTCCACTTCACCCAATTATCACTTGGATGAAGCCTCTTGTTTACCCTCACTATGGTGAACTAGAATGGTTACCATATCTAAGGTGAACCACTTTTCTTGCCTTAGTTTCACCTAGGATAAACTTCTTACTTGTCATAGTATGATTTAGGTGAAATGCTCTTAATCCCATTACTTAATAAAACAACCATATTGTTTTCTCATTCCAAGGCATCATGAACACCCTGCCTTCAATGTTAGAGAATTCCTTCACCCATGTCTCATACTTGAGACTTTGATTATCAATACCTCCCCCGAGGCCATAATATGTACATGAACAAGGCATTAACACTAGCATGAAACCCTTAGATCATAGATTCCCTTAATAAATGAAGTATATCACTTATCCTTCCAATATGATAAGGCCCTTAAGGAATATGAAAACATGAATTCCTTTGATAATGAGGGTCCCCATCATAAATTAATCAATGAGACCATCCCTAGACCATGAAATCTAATCTAGCTAATGATGAGAAAAGTTTGATTTTCCTAGGTTCTTGGTAAATTCCAAAATATAATCAGTGATTTAGGAATAAAAAAATGGAATAATCCTTATATGTACCATTCCATCCCTAATTGGAAGTGTTCCTCCTTCATCTTTTCTCACCTATTTATAGACAGGAAGATGAGTGGAAAGGAATCACTCTCAGATTAAGCCCCTAAACTTTAATGTATGATGACATACCCCCTTCACCTAGATATCCCACCCTTCCCATCATCTGATAGGAATATGATAGGCTGGGCCTCCTCTTAATCTATAATACCTATTCGAATTTAATTGTGCACACTCATACAATGCCCTCAATATTCTATTATCTCTTGTTTCTCATATTGAGAATTAATCACATGTGCCTAAATATCTAAGTTGATCATGCCATTATATAATTGAAATACACCCCTAGTATTCCTTGGAATAAGTACCAATCACATTCATATTCATGATTTCATTAACCATGAATCATTAATGAGCTGAGGAGAGATAAAGATCCTTATAAAACCTTAATTCATAAGCTCCATTCAAATATGATTATGTAATATCATATAATTTGATCGATCATTCATCATCTCTTTTTTCTCACACTAATCATGAATCAAATGGGATTTGAGATATGAGTTTATTGTTCCATAAATAAAATTAAAAATTCCTCACTAGGACTTCTATAAAATGTAAACCCCAACCCAAAATATTTAGGGCAACCTCATATTCATAATCCTTGCTCAATCCCCTATTATCATACCTTTAAAAACACCAAATACCCTTACATATGATGTTAAAATATGTGGCCAATGTCTTAGTCACATAATGTAAAACATAAAAAATTTCTTTACTCTGTGATATAAAAATGAAAGACATGGTCCTGTCAAATGACCTTAAAATGCGCATTTCAAACTATGTGGAATTTGAATCTTGTTAAATAGGATATGTAGGATGTCTCTCAAAGGATCAAACCCAAAGGAATCACCCTTAATTTCAATCATCTTTTGGATGTATTCCTCATGATATAATATAAATCCTTCTCCTACCTAACTATATCTATTTGAGACGATAAATACCTTTCTATAGGTCAATATCCCCTAGGAAACTCCCCTTATTGGGACATATTACTTGTAAAATCATTCCCCCATATGGAGGTTCACATTCCTTTAAAATATCATCATATCACCCTGTTGGGCCATATTCTCTATGGGTCTCATATTCATAGGGCTATAATCCTTATAAAACCAATCTAATATCATGGGGTGAAATTCCCAATGAGGTTAATCTGAAAGGTCCCCTCATGTGTAAGTCCCACACCAACCATTTCTAGGCATATTTCTCCTAGTTATCCTAAATTCATAATGTTAAACTGTATGGACCTATCCTTGACATATGAAATTAAAAGGTGTGACTTGTCTCATTAAGTGGCAACAAAATACACGGGTCCTGATTCCTTTTTACAAGGATAAGTAGGAATCTATAATTATGGGATCAATCACAACACCATGAACATTTATCACTTTCCTAGATTGTTATAAACTCCATAGTACCAAACTATGTGGATTTAAACCACATCACCTCTTAACATTAAGCATCACCAAGTAAAAAAGAAACAATATGGAGAAAAACTGATATATATTGATGGTACCACTCCCAGATAACCTACGATACATACAGATGTTCATATTGATTGAGAACTTATGATATGTATGAATGTTCTCATTGATACATTCTAATGACCAACTACTGGATTAAGGGTAACCTATTCCACTATGATATATGTGAAAGATTCATAAAAAATGGCTTAAATATATAAGAGAGTCTAATATTAGGAAAAAAATCCCCTAAAAATGTGTGATGAGCCCAACATCCCACCCTCTTAAGTAACGAACATTCTTAAACATCACTAGTGAGAAACCCCAGTGAACACCTATCTTTGGAAATAAATTCCACATGAAATCTCTTATCACAGATGTTGGATCCATTGGGTGATTTCGATTCTATGAACAGATCCCCATCGAACAATGACCGAAATAAAAAATGGTGAACCCGATGTTAACCATTCAACCATACTAGCCTTTTACATCCAGATGTCACGCCATTACTAGATGGAAAAAAATTGACCAATGTGAATCCTTTAAAAATGAAAGTTATTAATTGAACTTGATTATTTATTATAATTATATATTTATGATTTTTATTAATTGTTTTTTTATCTTTCCATTCCAGATTGTAAATCCTTTCTATGCAAATTAACTTCATCACCATAATAACAAGAGTATTCCTTGATAGTTTTTGGTGCTAGGGCCCCATCAGATTGGAATATCTTGTCACCTACTTAGTGATTTTAGATATAGTTGATGAATGCAATTTTTTGGGAGTACCACTTCAACAGTACAATAGCAACTCTTGAGGTTGTATGGGAATCCCTCCTTGATGTAGATTCCCACTAAACATCTACCCAGTGATATTTTTTGATGAAACATGAAGAACCTATTACCACATTTAAAACTTTTAGGAGAAAATCCTTATAATGCACTAAAAATTCATTCCCTTATATTTTCGAGGTGTATTAGGAGGTTAGATATGACCCCACTACCTTACAAGAGTCACCTCAAAGGGATCCTATTGATAACTGACATCATCAGCATCATACAACCTCAATCCCTCAGTAACCCACTAGTGATGCCACATCATGGGTTCCTAATTTAGTCACCAGCAACCAAGAATATAGGATAGTGTTATAATGGTGGATATTAACCAAAAATAGATAGAGGTCCCACATTCCAGCTTCCCCTGAAGAATCCCATCAACATACCTTGACGCCAACTGACGAACATGCCCATATTTTGATTCACACTCATCAAGCCTACCAATATACTATATAAGCATCAAAGGTGCATGGATTCATATCCCAACATTAACTAGGGGGTATAAACACATTAACACCCCTACACATCAAGCCTAAAATCATATCCATGTAGCAACTGGAGCATAAGAAAGGCCTATATCTCCATTCCCATCAATGAATGGGTAGACAATCCTACTACCACTACATAATACAGTCACTAAATTTTGTCTATAATTGATGTGAATAAATATTTACCTACTCATATTATAAAAAAATATTGTTATATCCTAGTAGTGGTGGAAAAATATGGTCATCAACATATATCGACAACCAATAGGGGATAGGCACACATTCCCGCCCCACCACCAGAGTAGCTTCTCAATATATAAACATAGATACTGAAGAATAGGCACACATCCCTTATACCATTCAGGAGGATCTTTGACACATCCCAATGATTAATGAACAAAAATATTGGCACACATTCCAATTATAACTAGAGATTAATGAATCATTTCAACAACCACTTAAGGGTAGACATACATTCTTATAAACTATTCAAGGACTTTTCAGTATATCCTAGAGATATTTTACGAGTGGGAATATATTATCTCCACCCTTAGTTACATGTAATTTCATAAGCATATCCTAATGGAAAACAAAAAATTAGGCATACATTTTTACTTGTTCTAAAGTATCCCATCCTCCCAGTCTAATGGAAACAAGGGGGTCACCCAAGGAGGATCCCACATTTGAAGGTCTTTGTACACAACACATGACTCTTTCCACACAATAGAGATAATCTAAGAATGAATATCACTAGGGGAAGACCAAATATCAATATTAAGTCCATATTAATTCCCTATTAAAAGCTTGTGTCTTTAGTCCTTGATGTATATTTTAATAGAAACTCAATATTCTTCTAAATCATCATTAAGAGGAAGTAACTTCATTTTTAATGGCCTTACCTATAATTTTTCTACCAAAAACTCTGGAGGTCATCCCTAGAGTATTTTACATAACGTTCCTCCCTATTGTAATACTAATATTGATTATGGGAACTCATATCATGATGTGATCCATGAAAATATTCCTCATACCTGAAAGATCAAATGTAAAGAACATCCTCCCCTTGCCACTATCCACCCTAATATTCCTCCCTATGTCATATTAAACAAGAATCCTCCTAGAAACTGGAAATTAACCCTAATGTTATTCCTCTCCATCATATTATTTGTTGTGAGGGTCATCCCCATAACATAATATCATTTCTATAAGAAGTCCTTCCCTTGCCAAATCAATATTGAGAAAATCCTCATATCGTGAGGCACTCAAGAGATTGAGGGTAGCTACGCTGAGTGACTTAAATTTGATAAGTGATATTATTTATTAACTATTTGAAAACCTAAGGATATGGTCATTTTATGTACCACCTTCACACCGCTTATATTCCAATAGAATAGTTAAGGTTCTAATCGATATCGCTCCCCTTAGTAAAGAAAGTAGGAAGAAACCACTCTAGTTTGATTAGGTTTATGAATCTCTCACCTAATATGAAGAGAATTAAGTGATGATGAGGAAATAAATAGCCAAATAAAATAGACCACTTATGTTTCCACTCATAGAAACTTCTTGGTATGATATTCTGAAAGCCTTTATAGAGGAATAACTTCACTATTTTCACCTGAATTTATGGATGAATCTTTATCATATGAAGGAAAAACCACTATCCTAAATAGAATACATAAAATATTTCAATTAAATAGAATAAATTAACTATTAGATCAACCTGTCCACCATTTTGGTTTCATGATGCTTAAAATTAGGAAGGTAGTAGGGAAACCTATAACATTCCCACTTCAAGTATTTGAGGGATATGAGATAATTGATCACAAAAAATCTATCTGACATGCACATTAGAGGATGAGGTGAGAATGAAGTGCTGAATTTTAATTTTCTCCCTAGTTATCAAATCTTATCTCTAGAGACATCATGTAATGTCATTGATTTAGGCTAGGTATTGGGCCCTAGATCAGTAAATTCAAGCTAGTATATCCATCACAATCCTTTCATGTAAAAATCTTAGAAACAATGAACTCAATCAGAGAGGGACATTCAGAGGATCTTGAAAAAATATTTTTAAGAGTTAAAATAGGTATCTTATTTGTGGAAATCTAAATATTTTACTGAACTACTACCACCAATGACAATAATATCATACTTATAACGTGAAATATATTTAGACCATGTTTGAATAAAATACCACAAAATCATAAGGGTATCATCAATTTCCATTGTAATAGAAATACAAGAGAATCTCTATACCACTGATATGGGGAAATTTTTACCTCCATTTCCACTATTAGGATAATAAAATCCCAGAAACGTTTAAGAATTTATGGTGGTGGAACCAATTCAGCCCCATACCATAGGGATGGGGGAATTTTTATCACAACCTCCTCGCACTCCATGAAATTTGATATTCTCTAAGATAGGGAACATGTCATAGGAGGAACCTCTATATTTCTCTCCAAGAATGACCCATCTATTTGTAGGGACATGGTCTACAAGAGTTTCTAGAGAATATATCAGGATCAATATCCACAAACCAACTCTATGAGAGGATTTTAAGTAGAAGGAAAGGCCTCACAAGGGCTATAAACTGAAATGGTTTTCCATGAAAGGAAAGAAAAAATAGGGTTTTATATTTCTTATTAATATAATTTTAGAAGGTTACTAACCCATTACCCTTATGATAATGACATGATCCTAAAAAAATATTACACATCAGTAAATGTTATAAACATTGGACTCACTAATGATTCAAAACATAACATCAATATAGAGGAATGTGATAAACATGTTTCTATTCAAAATATAGTCCACATTGAAACTTTTACATAAGGTGTGTATACTTATCAATAAATAAAAATATAGAATACAAGGTATCTCTTGAATGATCCATTTCCACCTCTTATATGGGTTCATCTAAATAAAAATGGAAAGGTGTAACTCCATCCCATTCACCACTTGAAAAAGTTGAGCCTCTGAATACTAAGGAAAGATGTACCCAATATGAGTTAGAGATAACGAAGTTAAAATGAATTAATTATGAAATAATCAAGGGAAGAATTCCCAATGTGTAGAATACTCATGTAATGACTCATCCTTATCCTTTAAAATTATTTCCTCAACATGAAGTGGTTGTTCCACTAATAAGGGGAGCATCCAGTCATCTAAAAAAATTAGGGTTCAAATAGCTAGTCTACTTGGACCCAAAAAGTTACAAAGTATCAGGAGCTCAATCCATTTGGATAGAAGATAGAACCATGTCATGGGATATACCCCAGGTTGACCCATACTAGTCATCAACAACAAACATGGGAAAACGGATCATATTGGTCTATACCCACTACCTCTACTCAAATTTATATCCATCCAACCATCAAATCATATTTTATTGAGTCTATAAAGTCTATGATAGATTAAATAGTGTAAATAATGGGGAAACATTCATCAGTGTAACAAAAAAATCCATATCTTGAATGAGTGCATTTGAGTACTCTTCAACTTAACTTTAGAAATAAAACTTTCCCAACTTTCAATGGAACTCAAGACTCAGAAAAACATATGACCCACATCATTTCTTGATGTGGTCCCATGATAGGAACCCTAAAATTGTAAGAGGTGTCTAATCATAGATTCATTGTATGAAATTTTGATAGACTAAAATTTTTATAATACACCATTCTTCCATCTAGATTGGTCATATGGTGTGAGGAACTCCATCAAAAATTTATCCATTAGTTTATATCAACATTGAGAAAGAAAAAATTTCTTGATCTATTGAATTAAAAAATAATGTGAGAATGAGTAGGTCTAAAAGTTAATTTCTAATAGGAAGGTTGTAAACTAATCCTTGTACTTAAAACTTCTACTAGATGAGTTACTAGGAATCTGTATTGAAAATCATCATGATTACTTACAAATACTGATCATCCTGATAAATTAACCAGGTGGGTTTTTTGAGATTTTTATAGCCATATAGAGGTTGGAATATTTTGTTTAGTAATACCAAGCCCAAACCTCATCTAGTACCAACAACTATAGGAAAGAGAACCAGAAAAGTAGAAATAATGATTGTTATACTTATACCAGCTCTAAAACCAGCTCTGATATCCAATCCTATACAATATTGTATGGTTCAACCCCATTAAAGAAAAAATCAACAAAAATTACTTCATTAGGAAGGGATAAAAGAGTAGTAACACTAGCCATATGAATAATATAAAAATAAAGTCTATTCTTTTTGAATAGATAAATTCCCTGGATATTTCATCGTAACTATTGATTTTTTCTAAAGATTCCATAACCTAGTTATCCTAATTAGGATGGCCTCAATAAACATCCAAACTATTTACACTTCTACAAGACATTGGTTCACACTATCTAGGTGTGTCTTGACTTCATATACATCCTAAAAAAGATGGTTTATTTTGGAAAGGTTAAACTTGGAAAACCACCAACATAAATGGAATATGCTTCTACCACCTGAATAAAAGAAGAAATGGAATGATAAGTAATTATAAATAAGAATTTGTAGAAATTTATTGGTTGGATGTATAGAAATATGATCAAATGTGCACATTCCATTAATAGGGCATAGCTGAATCAACTAGTTGTGACCCCAACTCACTCTGCAAAAATTAATCCGACTTCCATTGCACCACAGTATCCCAAAATACATTTTCCAAGAACTAGTACAACTATAATAATAATAATAATACAAAAGATGAGGAATCCATACTAAAGATTATGTTGGTTCAAACCCAATCATATTTTACACCTTCAGTATTAGAAGTACATGCTCCGTCTCACTAAATGGTTCAATGGGAATCTCCACACCAAACATTTCAATAGGAACCGACCTATCAATTTGAATCCTCACCAGATTAAGAATATCAATTTTTATTTTTCAATTTAATTCACTTGGAATATCCATTTTATAATAAATAACACACATATGACCCTGAGTTCCACTCTCACAATCAGAGAGAGGGAGGAAGAGTCTATCATGGCTGATGGGGTTGTGGAATATGAAGTAAACACAAATTTCAAAATTCAGGTCCCATAATTACTAAGTCCATTTATGATGATATTACTTTGAGATGGTCACTTTAGTAGGCTCAATAAGAAAACCAAATTTTATTGAGTCCTCCATGACCCATTCTAATCCCATCATATTAGAGGATTTATTTGAAAATAAATATCTATGATGTCAACAACAAACTGTGGGAAGGTCAACTCAATATAATTCATAGAAGACCAAAATACCATTAGGTTCTGACCAGGGAAGTCATCTTCCGGTATATTAAACTATAGATCCTAAGACTCAAACTAAAGAGTATCCTTATACAGTGAATCAAAAAACATTAGTCTAGAATTATGAAATCTTGAATCATATTTCTGTCATTCCATCCATGCTATAAATCCAAGATGCGCTTTATTTTTTAAAGGATATTCAAGAATCACTTGTTGAGGATTTTTAAATACCTCAAGAATTTGAATCTAGAGTCACATCTATTGAAGTATATCACATAGGGACCGGACCCACTGAATTTCATGAATTCATCTCCTTCACATAGGAATATAGTGATACAACCATACAAGGGAATATCAGCCCCCTTTACATTTCCAGAAATTTAGATGGCATGAACTTCTATAAATATATCATTAATAATAGTTTTGGTATCAATATCCTTCTATTCTACACACTTTAATTATTAGGACACAATGAAGTTAATTTGTCTCCCTCTACCATGAAAATACAACATTATGATAAAATAAAATAAAAATTCTAGGATGAATCAAAATTAAAACCCATTTTAGAGACCCTTTCTCCAATTCTGAGTTCAAGGTTGTCTTTTAGGACACATCCTTCAATGTATTATTAAGAAGACCATGAATTTATTCTCATACATCAGTACCCTCATCACATCACCAATTCCTTGAAAACTCCATTAATGAATAAGTCATAGTACTACATGGTGATGATACCCATTTTTATTCCAATGAATCCTAGTATATAGATACATGACTCCATCAGAGAGAGGGAAAATATCTAAGTATAGATGATACCTGTAACACCCCGAGATTTTATGAAAAATATTATTTTAATTTCATTAATGTCTTGTGTTGTATTCTACACCAAGATTACCTTGCACTATACGCAACACCGTATTAGCTTGCAGTATACGCAACACTATTCTTGGATCGTGTTACACACAATTTTGATAATAGTTATTCTACGCAACATTGAGTATATATATATATATATTCAAAGTATAAATGAAATATGGTTGGATTATGTTATACGAAACAACGAAGGATTCTTGCACAACATGTAACCCTGACTTGGCTTGCATTACACGCAATCACAACCTTCCTCGATAGCGTGTGTTGTACGCAATATCAGGTTTTACTAAACAACGATATATTATTATAATATTGTTATGAACTAGCCGTTATGAATAGTGTTAACTAAAATTTGAATTTTATAACATTATTATTCATCTTACACATTTCTAGAACATAGTATAAGAACAAAATAAATTTTTCGGGTAAAATAAGTATTTTTAAAAAAATGCAGCTTTGCCGCCTTTTGATGGCGCACCCACTTTAAATCTAGTTTTTGACATGTTTATAAGTTCAATTTTACAAAAAAAATTCTTATTTTGACTGAGGGTATAATAATTTACATTAGATAAAGTTTTGATATTTTTCCGATAACTTTAATATTTTAATGAATAGTAAAAACACGCTATATTTTAATTAAAAACAACTTCTTTCATCGTAATATCTTATATGGTTAAATTATAATATTGAATGGTTTTAAAGTATAAATAGAATATATTTTTACCATTTAATATAATGTATGTCATTATCATTGATTTTACCTTGAATTCGTAGGTTAAATCAATTCAATCTTTTGCAATGTTTTAAAGAAAAACCCGTTTTCTTTCGACAACGAGATTAATTTTAATTTAATTTCTGCATCTTTTGTGTATTGAATTTGGAAAAATGGATTCCGTATTTGGAATCAGTGGGTCCAAATTATTTTAATAAGCTACTTTTTATTTTTGGGCATTGTGAATAGTAACTACGGTAAATTTTATTTACTATAGTTAAAGGTAAATCGGGTAATTAAGGGTAAATATAAGATTATAAAATTACCCTAACACTTGGAAAAATCCTATTGGATGGCTACAAGTAGACCCATATAACCTAAGGGTCAGACTAGATTCATTTTATGGACTTTTGTCCATGAAAATAATTTAATTATTATTAAAATCAAAGAATGTGACAACATGTCACTTTCTTAAATCTTATAAGTATAATAATTTTAATTTAGTGATAAACTTCATGAAACTTAGAAAATGAATAGTATCCAGAAATCTAATACAATTATCTACATCATATGAATTTATTTAGAATTTTTAGGGATTAAATAATTATCATTTATTATGACACAAAGATGATGCAGTAATTTTCTTATTAATGAAATATTGACATAATTGATGTTATAAATGCCCAAATAAATGTAATTTGAGACTTTTTATGACTTACATGAATTTTCTAGGTTAATATGACATGTTAGTATTTATTTAATTAATTTTATTCGAACTTATCATTCTGTTATGATTTTCACAAAAATCAATTACTAAATAGTGTCAAAATTGACATAAAATAGTTTTTAAAACAAATATTATATTATTAATTGTTATTTAATTCCTAAAAATCTAAGGTTCGGTCAAATGACTTAGATAAGGTTATATATATTAATAATAAACAACTTGGGGTTCTTTTGGCTTTTTATGGTAAGTTTATTAAACATATATTGTAAGAAAACAAAAAGACACGGTAAAAGTTAAATTATTTAACTTAGAGTTAAATCTAATTGATAAGGTTAAAATAATAACCTAAACTTGTCTAAATCCTATTGTATGAGATTATTTATACCCATACCCACCTTAGATTCTAAATAAATCAATTTGGATCTATTTAAAACCGAATTTGACATTATAATAAAATAATAGTTTTAGTTATTCCAAAGGTACCCCTCTCCTCCCTTATAAAAGGAAACCTCCTCCCTCTCTTCCTCACAACACTTTGAGCCTTCAAGATCGGCCAAACCCTGCCATTTTCTCCTCTCCACTTCACTAGATACATCCTAGAGGTTCTGTTCTTCTTTAAAGACCCATTTTAGTGCCCTAAAAGGAGGTCTCAAAGAAGCACTTCAAAGAAGAGGTAATATCCGTTACCGATTCTTTCATCTTTATTTCTTCTTCCACTTCTTCTTATTTAGTTGTTTCATTATGAATTAATAACATAAGTATCACTCATATACTGATATGTTATTAGAAGTATGAAACAACCCTATTTCACCAGCTATCCATCCTACGGAAAAAGAAATCACCGCGCGTGCGTACGTACGGAATACCGTCTCCACGCCGTGGTGTAATCTATTTTCCACCACCACCTTACTTGGATGGGTATAATGGTGTAAATAATGAATATATATGACTATTATAAAGTGATACTGATTCTGAAATAGTATACATACACTCCAATACAATTCCATGATCATAGGAACGATTTCATCACTCGTGCGTACGTACGGAATACCGTCTCCACGAAGTGATGCGACTCATTCTACATGATCTTCATTTCATAATGATTATATAAATGAATTGAATGAATGAATATGATATATATTACACTAATATCATTCTGTAAATGAGCTATATATAACCTAAGTAGAAGAATAAGAATTTATTCGACAAGACACGCATAAGATCAAAAAGTTATAAACACCCGAATAACAAGTAGCAATGAAATATTACTACTAAGAAGCTAAGAATATGACCATATATGATATCATAAAAATAAGTATGATTCTGGAATAAGTCAATAATATTATTTAAATCATTATAAATGAGGTTCGGACACTTATGAAGCAAAACAGACCTAAGGTAAGGTAAATATCACAATCTCATTTTTATCCGAGATTGTTTATACTTTGGCATTTACTGGGGTGTATTTTATCATCCACATCCATGTTTCTTAAATATGTAATATTATTTCCATTCACCTACAATTTTTTAAATCCTATTTTACCCTTTGGTGAGTTTTTAGTAAAAGATATGAAAGGAATCTTTTGTCATTTTTCGTACGAGGTACTTTTTTGACTTTTCCGACAAAAGTACGAAGAATGCTTTTTTTAACTTATACGGCATGAATGGATTTTTAAAACATTATTTCCAAGAAGATTACTTTACAATTTTTCAAGTTTATTTTTAATCAACTTCTTTTATTTTAAAATTGTATGACATGTTAAGAAAGGAAAAGTGTGTTTGAAGTAGAAAGGATATTTTCCTCAAGAATGGAGTTCAAGTGTTTTATCAAAATTATTTTCTATCTAAGATAATAAAGGGTTCTGTTTCTATCCCTATTATTACATTGATCTGATTATGTTGTGATGGAATTATTTTTATTAATTCTTTTATCTTATATGAATTGTTTTATGATGTCATGTTGTTTAAGAATCCCATTTTTACTACATGGGTTATGCAATGATGTATGATTTATGATTTTGTGGCACACATAAGAATGGTATCATTATGAGATGGGTGGGACCTATATCTCTCTCCAATGCATTGGGTAAAGATTTTATATCTCATGAGATAGACATGGCTAGAACGGTAGGTTATACCGGTTCAGTGAAACAGGACTGAAACGAGGGTGACTCGGTTCAGAAAGGAACTTTGTCCACTAAGATAGTCTTGCCAATGAGTCTTGACTAACAAGAAATGATTCTATATGATTATGTGTGTATGCCACAAAGTTTCATGTTTTAAGTTATGATTATTTTGATTACATTTCACTGTCATGATTTATCCCATGTTATGAAATTATGATCTCTTTTGCAGGTTAAGATTTCCAAAAGTTATGTGCTTATGTATATGATGTGATTGATATTTCTTTTGTTTACCCTTACTGAGCATTTGAGATCACCCTTTTATGTTTTCTTTTCCCCAGGATATAAATAAAGGTTTTATGTATAAAAAAAATAAGATCTTTATGGAAGATATTGAAGATCTTTCACCAGGATTAGAAGATTATATTCCGAGTTTCCAAAGACACTAAACTATTACGATCCTTGTGTGTGTGTTTTTTTTATGTACTAAGTATTCCGCAAATGTAATGTAATGTCAATGTACGTCAAGCTTCAGGTCTCTACAGTTGGTATCAGAGGAATGGTTTAGTCAACCTTAGGAAACTAGGATGCGAAAACGTTAGTGAGATCCCTAGAGATATTTCTAAGGTATGTCTAGGGATGTCCCTAAGGATAAGTATACGTATATGATATAGTCCTAGAACTACGGTAACGATCTTAGAATTTAACCTAAGATGTTAGATATTAAGGGTACTCCCCCTTTACTATGTTGTTTTCCCTAGCATTATTTTTGCCTCTCACACTATTCTTTTTGGGTTTTAGACGATGGCTAGAACCCGAAGGAACAGTGTTGATCAATGCAATGGACAATGCAATGATTTTCCTCTTGAACAAACAAATGTTATGGGAGATGGAGTGAAAAATCTTATTGCTATACTTACACAAGCTATGAATCATTATGGACTTCCAAATGAGCAGAGAAGGGAACAATATTCTATTGAGTCCTTCATGAGGCAACGTCCACCTTCTTTCAGTGGGACTTCTGATCCACTTGTTGCTGAACAATGGATCAGTACCACTGAAAAGATATTTTCAGTTCTTCAATGTTCTGAACATGATAAAGTCATCTTAGCAGTATATCGTTTGGAAGGTGAAGCTGATCAATGGTGTAATCTTATCAAGAATACAAGTCCAAGAGATGAAATTGAGTCCATGGAATGGGACGAGTTAAAGAACTTGTTTTTTAGTAAGTACTTCCCTCGTATTCTTCAAACAAAGATGGAAAAGGAGTTTCTTGAGCTGAAGCAGAAGGATGATGAATCTGTTGGTATATACGAAGCAAATTTTACAAGACTTTCAAGGTATGCATCTGGCATTATCATCCAACCTGAAAGTAAAGTTGATCGATTTTTCAGTGGCTTAAAACCAAGTCTTCGAAGGGAATTAGCTATAAGAGACTTCAGTAGCTATGAAGAAATTGTGCGTTGTGCTATCAAGGTAGAAATGGAAGTTGGTGTTACATATCCATCTCATGGTTTTGACAAGAAACGAAAGATGGAGTTAAAGGAGAAATCTCAGAATAATGGTGAAAAGAAGATGAATGTTTCCTTATGCTCAAAGTGTGGAAAGAAACATGGTGGAGATTGTCTTAAAGGGACTAGAAAATGTTTTAAGTGTGGAAAAGAAGGTCATCGAGCAGCTGAGTGTCGAAGTAATGGAAAAAGGGTTTCTAATGATGGTAATAAAGAAAAGACTGCAGAGAACGCACCACCAACACTTCAATGCTTCAAGTGCAAGGAAATGGGGCATTATGCTAATAAATGCCCTAATCCAAGGGTTAGTGATGATCAACATGAGAAACCACTTAAGGAAAAGGACAAAGGGAAGTCACATGCGATCACTATTGGCGATGTTGAATATGACAACGATGTGGTGGAATGATTAAGTGTTTATGTAATGGGATTCCAAAATAGTGTTGTATATAGTATCGTGGAATATTGGAATATTTATGTATTGGTCTATTGTGGTTTTCAATAATTTTATGGTACCAGTAACCATGGAAAGTGATTGAGATATTTTTGGAAAAATAATGATATGCGCATAATGAAGGGAAACGAGAAAATGAAATATTTGACAGTATTCATGAGCTCATGATTGATATAAGGACTAAGTGATATCATGGTTTGAGTATATAGAATTTTGAGGATTTTGGTATGTGGAAGGTGTTAACTTTTAACTGCATTCATGTTTTCACTAAGGTTCAATGGGTATTCAAGAGAATACATGATTAAGGACTTTGAATGTTTGGAATGTGACCAACAAAACATATCTTATGATATATGGGGATCAACGATGGTATTAAATCTCTGGTAATCGTTTTCACTATGTTATGAGAGTGGACTACAGTATTATGGATAAGCCTAAAGATTGGAATGGATTATGTTAACCATAAGTTAGTATTGTTTAAGGATAGAACTTTTTTTGATATTATTTATGTAATGTAGTTTTAGAAAAAGGACAACCTGCAGGACGGACGACAGCCCATCACGTCGGACAAGGCTGTGGGAATTGAACCCACAACCGAGGTGCGACTGGCCTTTATCGCCTACCACTGGCCTATAGGAAGTCCCTGGTTAGTATAAACTAGTTTTATTTTATTAAGCGGTATGATATATGAAGTATAAGTCCATTTTAGGAACCATATATGATTAATCTCACTATAGATCGACTTATGTATATTTAATAACTTTTGCTAACCTTTTGTTTGAGACAGATGGAATGACCCGTCATTCTATCACATGATCTGCTAACACTTCACGAATAACAAATTCAACTTCATTTCTTTAAGAGATGAAGTGGAAATTGTTCAAGGCATGAAAAACAGTGAGATTGTACCAAAATAAAGTAAGTATTTATTCTAATTCAAATTCTTCAACTTTAGGGAAATGATCTTGAAAACCAAAAATGTTGTCCTAGTGCCCTTATATCTGATGAATCAGATGGTACCCCAGATCATCACAAATTTATGGCTTTGTGATTGTTTGCTTTTTCATAGCCATGTTCTCTACCACTCCCCATCAGAACCTGATGGTTATATTTCTCTTCCATATCCATATTTTCACCTATGTGGAAACCCAGTGATTAGTTTATTTGGGTAATCGTTACATTTCATACTTTAGTTTTTAAAGCCATGTTTTGGTATTCCTTTTTACGATGTGGGTTTCTATTAAACAAACTTTCGAGTAGTAAACCATTTATAACCCCGACGCATTTCGAGGGGGAAATTCATTTTAAGGGAGGTAGAATGTAACACCGCGAGATTTTATGAAAAATATTATTTTAATTTCATTAATGTCTTGTGTTGTATTCTACACCAAGATTACCTTGCGCTATACGCAACACTGTATTAGATTGCAGTATACGCAACACTATTCTTGGATCGTGTTACACACAATTTTGATAATAGTTATTCTACGCAACATTGAGTATATATATATATATATATTAAATGTATAAATGAAATATGGTTGGATTCTGTTATACGAAACAACGAAGGATTCTTGCACAACATGCAACCCTGACTTGGCTTGCATTACACGCAATCACAACCTTCCTCGATAGCGTGTGTTGTACGCAATATCAGGTTTTACTAAACAATGATATATTATTATAATATTGTTATGAACTAGCCATTATGAATAGTTTTAACTAAAATTTGAATTTTATAACATTATTATTCATCTTACACATTTCTAGAACATGGTATAAGAACAAAATAAATTTTTCGGGTAAATTAAGTATTTTTCAAAAAATGCAGTTTTACCGCCTTTTGATGGTGCACCCACTTTAAATCTAGTTTTTGACATGTTTATAAGTTCAATTTGACAAAATAAAATTCTTATTTTGAATCAGGATATAAAAATTTACATTAGATAAAGTTTTGATATTTTTCCGATAACTTTCATATTTTAATGAATAGTAAAAACACGCTATATTTTAATTAAAAACAACTTTTTTAATCGTAATATATTATATGGTTAAATTATAATATTGAATGGTTTTAAAGTATAAATAGAATATATTTTTACCATTTAATATAATGTATGTCATTATCATTGATTTTACCTTGAATTCGTAGGTTAAATCAGTTCAATCTTTTGCAATGTTTTAAAGAAAAACCTGTTTTCTTTCGACAACGGGATTAATTTTAATTTAATTTCTGCATCTTTTGTGTATTGAATTTGGAAAAATGGATTCTGTATTTGGAATCAGTGGGTCCAAATTATGTTAATAAGCTACTTTTTATTTTTGGGCATTGTGAATACTACTACGGTAAATTTTATTTACTATAATTAAAGGTAAATCGGGTAATTAAGGGTAAATATAAGATTATAAAATTACCCTAACACTTGGGAAAATCCTATTGGATAGCTAAAAGTAGACCCATATAACCTAAGGGTTGGATTAGATTCATTTTATGGACTTTTTTCCATGAAAATAATTTAATTATTATTAAAATCAAAGAATGTGACAACATGTCACTTTCTTAAATATTATAAGTATAATAATTTTAATTTAGTGATAAACTTAATTAAACTTCGAACATGAATAGTCTCCAGAAATCTAATACAATTATCTACATAATAGGAATTTATTTAGAATTTTTAGGGATTAAATAAGTATCATTTAGTATGACACAAAGATGATGCAGTAATTGTCTTATTAATGAAATATTGACATAATTGATGTTATAAATGCCCAAATAAATGTAATTTTAGAATTTTTATGAATTAAATTAATTTTATAGTTTAATATGACATGTTATTATTTATTTAATTAACTGTTTTCGAACTTATCATTCTGTTATGATTTTCACAAAAATCAATTACTAAATAGTGTCAAAATTGACATAAAATAGTTTTTAAAACAAATATTATATTATTAATTGTTATTTAATTCTTAAAAATCTAAGGTTCGGCCAAATGACTTATATAAGGTTATATATATATTAATAATAAACAACTTGGGTTTCGTTTGGCTTGTTATGGTAAGTTTATTAAACATATAGTGTAAGAAAACAAAAAGACGCGGTAAAAGTTAAATTATTTAACTTAGAGTTAAATCTAATTGACAAGGTTAAAATAATAACCTAAACTTGTCTAAATCCTATTTTATGAAAGTATTTCGACCCATCCCCACCTTAGATTCGAAATAAATCAATTTTGAGCTATTTAAAACCGAATTTGACATTATAATAAAATAATAGTTTTAGTTATTCCAAAGGTACCCCTCTCCTCCCTTATAAAAGGGCACCTCCTCCCTCTCTTCCTCACAACACATTGAGCCTTAAAGCTCGTCCAAACCCTTCCATTTTCTCCTCTCCACTTCCCTAGAGACATCCTAGAGGTTCTGGTCTTCTTCAAAGACCCATTTTAGTGCCCTAAAAGGAGGTCTCAAAGAAGCACTTCAAAGAAGAGGTAATGTCCGTTACCGATTCTTTCATCTTTATTTCTTCTTCCACTTCTTCTTCATTAGTTGTTTCATTATGAGGTAAGAACATAAGTATCACTAATATAATGATATGTTATTATAAGTATGAAACAACCCTATTTCACCATCTATCCATCCTACGGAAAAAGAAATCACTGCGCGTGCGTACGTACGGAATACCGTCTCCACGCCGTGGTGTAATCTATTTTCCACCACCACCTTACTTGGATAGGTATAATGGTGTAAATAATGACTATATATGACTATTATAAAGTGATACGGATTCTTAAATAGTATAAATACACTCCAATACAATTCCACGATCATAGGAACGATATCATCACTCGTGCGTACGTACAGAATACCGTCTCCACGAAGTGATGCGACTCGTTCTACATGATCTTCATTTCATAATGATTATATAAATGAATTGAATGAATTAATATGATATATATTACACTAATATCATTCTGGAAATGCGGTATCTATAACCTAAATATAAGAATAGGAATTTATTCGACAAGACACACATAAAAACAAAAAGTTATAAACACCCGAATAACAAGTAGCAATGAAATATTACTACTAAGAAGCTAAGAATATGACCATATATGATATCATAAAATTAAGTATGATTCTGTAATAAGTCAATAACATTATTTAAATCATTATACAGGAGGTTCGGACACTTACGAAGCAAAACGGACCTAAGGTAAGGGAAATATCACAATCTCATTTTTATCCGAGATTGTTTATACTTTGGAATTTACTGGGGTGTATTTTATCATCCACATCCATGTTTCCTCAATATGTAATATTATTTCCATTCACCTAAAATTTTTTAAATCCTATTTTACCCTTCTGTGAGTTTTTAGTAAAAGATATGAAAGGAATCTTTTGTCATTTTTCGTACGAGGTACTTTTTTGACTTTTCCGACAAAAGTACAAAGAATGTTTTTTTAACTTATACGACATGAATGGATTTTTAAAACATTATTTCCAAGAATATTCCTTTACAAGTTTTCATGTTTATTTTTAATAAACTTCTTTTAGTTTAAAATTGTATGACATGTTAAGAAAGGAAAAATGTTTTTGAAGTAGAAAGGATATTTTTCTCAAGAATGGAGTTCAAGTGTTTTATCAAAATTATTTTCTATCTAAGATAATAAAGGGTTCTGTTTCTATCCCTATTATTACATTGATCTGATTATGTTGTGATGTAATTATTTTTATGAATTCCTTTATCTTATATGAATTGTTTTATGATGTCATGTTGTTTAAGAATCCCATTTTTACTACATGGGTTATGCAATGATGTATGATTTATGATTTTGTGGCACACATAAGAATGGTATCATTATGAGATGGGTGGGACCTATATCTCCCTCCAATGCATTGGGTAATGATTTTATATCTCATGAGATAGACATGGCTGGAACTGTAGGTTATACCGGTTCAGTGAAACAGGACTGAAACGAGGGTGACTTGGTTCAGAAAGGGACTTTTTCCACTAAGATAGTCTTTCCAATGAGTCTTGACTAACAAGAAATGATTCTCTACGATTATGTTTCTATGCCACAAAGTTTCATGTTTTAGGTTATGATTATTGTGATTACATTTCACTGCCATGATTTATCCCATGTTATGAAATTATGATCTCTTTTGCAGGTTAAGATTTCCAAAAGTTATGTGCTTATGTATATGATGTGATTGATATTTCTTTTGTTTACCCTTACTGAGCATTTGAGCTCACCCTATTATGTTTTCTTTTCTCCAGGATATAAAGAAAGGTTTTAGGTATAAAAAAATAAGATCTTTATGGGAGATGTTGAAGATCTTTCACCAGGATTAGAAGATTATATTCCGAGTTTCCAAAGACACTAAACTATTACGATCCTTGGGTGTGTGTTTTTGTTATGTACTAAGTATTCCACAAATGTAATCTAATGTCAATGTACGCCAAGCTTCAGGTCTCTACAATACCACCCAGTTCACTACTCCTAGTGGTTTGGAGATTACCCTTGCTAACCCATTCCACAAAATTAGTGAAGACTATGTGTTTAAAATCTATAATATTGAGTCAATCAATCTATATTTATGTAATTATAGAGTCATGTAAATTATATCTAGAAGGAAAAAGAACATGATCACTTTACTCTTATATGATGGCCAGGAAAATACCATCATAAAAAAGATATCATCTATTGAGGAAGATATAACCTTTCCACCTATGTGAATCAATTTAACTCTTAAACATATATACATGAGGGTTGGTATGACCAACATTTAAACAACTCAGTTGAGGATCTTTGATTAGATCATCCTCAACCCTTGGATATGGAGGTGAGCATAGTGTTTGGGAATATTTTTACCCACCTTCATGATATTAATAACATCAAATGATATCCATTATATAGATTAAGGGTGTTATACTAGTCATAATAATGATGTCCTAGATAAGGATTCTCTTACTTCATCTCCAGAATTTGAGGATATACTTACATTTCCATTTGGGTAAAAATGAACCTCCACATCAGTGGTAGAAATTAAAATTACCCCAATGATATCTCCTAAATCTTAATACATTGGAACCTCTTCTACTCCCGATGATAACATAGAAGAAATAGAGAATATATAGAATATCCAAAATGATAATACCTAAATTTTTGTACTTTTGGTATCTTGATATAACTTTAAATCATTCATCGAAGTTAAAAATTATCTTACATTATCTTATGGTCCAAAAAATCTATTCATTTACTACTTCTATTAAAATTAAGATAAAATAATCATATGGGTATCGTATCCTAATTATCCTGAATAAATATGATCATATATTATGTAATGACCCGAATATGGAGCCCCTCAACTGGTGCCCCGTGCCCGGTTTTCCAGATGACCTCAAGTGCATTTCCCCAAATTCCAGAGGCTTCCGACTAGCAGCGAGGGCCTTGGTAAGTTATTGGGTAAACTATGCCCCCATTTGGTAAGGTATACAAGGTACAAGAAATAACATTCAATATTAGAAGCAGTAAACAGCATACAATAACTGAAACTAAACGGTAGAATCAATGTATAATATAATAACGATGTAGCAAGGTACATGTATCTAAGGAAAGTAGAAAACACAACAACGTGCTGATATACAACTGAGAACAAAGCACTAAAAATAAACAATAACTCCAACAACATCGCAAGCCTAAGCTCGGTCCTATTCTCTCTATCTCCAACCAACAATAATGTACCTGAAGTAGAAGGGACACGATACCTATCCAAACCTGCAACCATATAACCTATTTGGGCTGAAAGGTAGGACCCAAACAGGGTGTGAGACTAATCCCAGTAGGAAATCACCACAAGATATGTGCCCTAATTTTAGTGAGCAATATAGTAAAAGTAAATGAAATAAATGCAGAAGAGAAACAAGAGTACTCTAAAGTAAAAAATACTACCAATCTCCAATCACATTTATTTATTAATTTAATTCACTCATTAAATTATCAACCATGGAATCTAGCAAACAACTCTATAATCCCAAATCCTAGCAAGTAACACAACAAGTATCTCACCAGACTACCTAAACTACAAGTAGTACAAAACATAAGCTTGTTCTTTAGCTTGGTGGACTCATCACAACCAACCAAACAATAATCATGGTGACTCTCTGGGTGGCTCACACTGGCAGACCCCTCTAGTCAAGTAAACATAAAAAGTCACATACACTCTGGGAAGCTCTCACTATCAATTCCCCTGCAGTCTTGAAATGATAACTGTAGACTCTCTGAGGAATAACTTATGTATAATTCCCCCTATAGTCTCGATACATAACTAAGGACACTCTAAAGAATCACAAAGTCCCATTCCCATAGTTCCTTCGAACGATACTAATTTATAACAGACTCTCTAGGGAAGCCCTTAATCATCAATTCCCTCTTTAGTCTACCACACCAGGTTCCCACAGCCCTGAGTAGTTTAGTCGTGCTTAATTGACTTTTAGAATCCCATGGTAAGCCCAAAAAACTACTTGGATAATAGCGACAATGCATCAAAAGCATATAAACAGCATGAAATACATGCAATCAACTATATCAAGGTAAGAAAGCAATGCAACGAGGTCTGCCTCACAGGAAACCTAATCCAAATGGCGATAAACAACCAAAAGAAGGGAAACACCCAAGGGGTGATCCTCAAACATGCTAACAAGCAATTATTAATCATCTAATAACCTCAAGAATACATGAAATCTAAGGCAGATAACAATATAGGATCAAAACCCTAACCCAAGATACCCGATACAGGGGTATCCAACACTTTTACACCAAAAACTCAAATACAATCAACATAGGGCAACAAACCACCTACCTCGATCCTAGGAGATCGATATACTTGAACCTCGGCCTGTGAATCAGCCTATAATGGAGAAGATCTGCAAAAAATTATAAATCCTTTAACCTCAAATAACTCTCACAAGAGAAGGAATTAGAAAACATGGACAAAGAAGAACCAAGAACTCACCACTGTGATTCTATTGCAACCGACAGTGTTTGATTCAGACAAACAGTGACAGATCAGTGGCTTGGAGAATAATTGGACTCCTCAGACTCTCTAGATGAAATTAGGTGGAGAAGAATATGAAAATAGGTTTAAGATGCGACCTCGGTCTGATTAATGAAATAAAAAGAAAAGTACACGGGTTGTACTTCATGAGTACATGGTGTGTACTCACCCTTTCCATACACCGCATTAAGCAGCCTCCACATCACCGCTACACACCGTGTGTATGGGCCGGACATGGCCAGCACACGACCTCATGCGGGAGAAAAGTACATGGCATGTACTCATAAAGTACACGGTGTGTACTTAAAAAATTTCCAGATTTTCTTCTTTTTCTCAAAAACAACCAGAAACAGAAAAACATACCTGAAACGAAGATCCGGATTCTTAAAAACTTCCGCCCTTAATGAAATTCATCCCCGAATTTCCCTAACTTGGTGGCGAAGAAGAGACCTCGAACAACTCTGGCCACTGTGATCGCATATCAGTCTCCCTCTCCCAAGTCTCATCCTATACACGACCGTGTTGCCAGAGCACCCGTACTAGAGGAACAGACCGACCACGAAGTATCTTTTCATTACGATCGACAATCCGGATAGGATGCTCCTCAAATGATGCATCCTGCTCCAGCTCAACCTCCTCAGGTTGAAAAACATGAGACGGTTCTGAGAAATAGCAGCGAAGCTAAGAAACATGGAAGATGTCGTGCATATCTTGGTACCTCTGAGTCAACTGCAACCTATAAACAACCATCCCGACTCTCTCCCGAACCTCAAATTTCCCAACGTATCTCAGTGAAACCTCAAATGGCCTCATTGTTAACCATTTTTAACTTCATCCATGGTAACAACTTCTTCAAAATTTAAGGGTTATAAATTTAATTATAATGTGTAAAGTATCTATAGAATGGTCTATGAATGATATTTTAGAACAATTACCATTCCAATTTTCCAATTTTTAATTTTTTTTATTTTTAAATCATTTAATAAAATATTATTTATCATAAAATATCATTATAGTCATTTTTGGGATTATTCCCAAAATATGACTTTAAAGACATCAATATAATGATGAATTTAGAATTTAAACAATTAAACCATAAATTATGCATTATTATTAAACATAAAATTTATGGAACACCATAATTTATAAAAAATATTACTTTTAAATTTTTTAAAATCATTTACTTTAATTTTTCTATATCCTGCACAACCACTATGTCAGCGTTGCGTAAGTGTTTAAGGCAGTTATACCATAAATAGAGAATAAATTAAATAAAAATAAATTATTTATGTTTAAAATAGTTTTTTATATTCATTTATTACATCTTTTTTATCCCAATGAAAACCTTTAAGATAAATTAAAAGCTAGAGAGTGACATTTTTGTAACTATCCTTTACTTAAAATAATCAAAATGTTATAATCAAAGGAATTTGAAACAAATTGTCATATTTAAAATATTTTATTTTTATTATATTAAAAATATTATAAAATAAAAAATACAAGTTTTAGGGAGATTTTTAGGCCTTATCTCAATGTTTTAACCCTATTTTACCCGTTTTACTTTTACCGTAGTGACAACATTCTTACCGAGGTAACTATTAATAATAAACAAAAACAAAGAGAAATATTTACCAAATTTAAGCCTCATGGTTCAAAATATGGAATAAAATTTTCAATATTAAACATTTATAATCGGTATAATTTAATTTTAATATAAATTCATAAAATAAAATACAAAATATTTTTTAGTAAAATGCATTTTTAATCCTAAAAACAAGCTTATACAAAAATAAAATATGATGATAATTATTTTGGAATTAATTAGATTATATATATTTAATGGGTAATTATGTTACTTTAATAAAAAATAAAAAAATAACGTGACTTTTAAATTACTTAATTTAAATAAAAGAAATAACAATTTTTAAAAAAATTGTTATTTTCTTACTATTCACTCAAAATCAATCTTTCCAAAAAAATTAAAAAATTCACCCTAAGATAATCTTGACATGATGAATTAAAATATTATGATCATTTAATCAAATAAAATTTATAAAAGTGACATAACTTAATATCCACACACAAAATGAAATAAAAAACATTTTTAAAGATAATGTATTTTTGAAAAATAAAATTATTTTACTATAAATTGAGTGATTATTTCCTGATAATTAATCAATAAATTTTCATTAATTGAGTCCTTTATTTATATAAGTATTTTAAAATTTGGTTAATTTTATTCATACCTATAAATCCGATGACTATGATATAATATATCATGGTTTTCTTAAGTTCAGATTTTCATGTCAAGAAATATATTGAATACATCCAATTTATTAATGAGAAATATATTCTAAAATATTAGGGTGTTACACTCAATATCCTCTATTTATCTTCTATATCCTTCTATGGTTTATTTAAGGTGATTTATTGGTAGTTTCTTCCCCTTATTTAAAGTTTAGGGCTTCTCCTTTCTTCTCTTCTTGGTTTCCTCCATATTTTCTAACCCTAGTGGTTATGTTGGATGATTTTCATGTCCAAAGTTGTATAAAATTTGATTTTTTTGGTTTATAAGGGTTTTTATCCCTTTTTGAGACTTAATCTAATGGAATTTGTTATAGAATTAATGGTTACACTAGTTGAGGTAGGCATTTCTCTTTCCTTTCCTTTTATTTAAAAGTTTCATGTATGATTGATGTTTTAAATGTGATTTTTAATTGGAGTAATGAATTATATGATATGTAGAATGATGATGTAAAAGGACTTACATGACTTTTTTGGGGTTTCCTTTAGAAAAAATGGGTTAATTTCATATTCCAATGACACTTTAATTTTAAATAGTATTTTATGCATTCAAAATTTTTGATAAAATTCCATTTATGGTTTTATAAAAGAAAAATGATTGTTCAATATGTTTTGGGCCAATTTTTATTTCAAAATTGAGGTGTTATCTTGTCTTAAATAGGTTTCCTAATTTAAAAAGTGGTGTGTTTATTTATGGAATTTGTTAGTGATTTTATTTAATTTATTATGATTAAGCTTTGGTGTTGGTTTTTTTTACCTTGGTTTTATAATTGGTCTCCAAGTGATTTTAAAAATGTATTTATAAACATATACTTACTAAGTATTAATTAAAGTTCATGTTTTAACCTTATGTAAGGAAGATTTTATTGATTGATGTCACACCCATGTTGAGCCCAATTGTTACCTATTATTTATGCCTACATGTATGTGTGCTGATTAAATGAATTATGATTCATTTTTAGGTGTCTAGGAATGTGGCTCATTATTGAAGGGATTTTTTGGAGGTGGGATGTATATGTTTTTTGTGATTTTATTTCCATCGGGTTATGTGGTTGTCATGTGACTGACATTGGTTTGATAGTGGCCTACCTCCTTTATTTATTCCATGAGGAACCCTAGGCTACTAAGCGGGTGATCTAGGGAAATCTTACTTACTAGTTGAGAGTTATACATTGGATAATAGACCTTAGTTTAATTTTATGACCTAGATAGAGGACTTTTCACCGATGAGGATAATTGAGAGTGATTCAAGTGATGAGTTGTGTGACTGTTAACTTACCGGTAGCTGGTTCCACTTATGTAAGTTGAGTTTTTACAATTAGTACTTATATTTTTTCATAGTGATATATATAATATGTTAGGATTCTTTAAAATATAATTTTCTTGTTTCTTGTATTAATATTACTTGATATATTGATCTCCTATGTATTTTAGTAATTTTGTTGACTAATTTTTCTTTATTCTATTATCGTCAATATTTTATAACATTTATATGGATTATATTTCCCTATGGTATCCCTTGTATCATTATTTTTACCCAAAGGATATAATAAGTATTTAAAGAAAAGAGGTACTGTATTTTTTGAAGTTCTAGAATTTTTTGAAATTACTTTGAAGTGTTTTTAAAACATATGAAAGGTTTGTTTTCAAGAGCGATTTTTTTGAATGAAGAGGTAAGGATTGACTTATTATTTAAAAGGAAATAATTTTGGAAATAAAGTATTTGAATATTATTTGATTTATAACTATCTAGATGAATGAAAAATAATTTTCTAGTACTTATTTTCAAACTATAATTCTTTCTATCTTTTATAAAAGGAATAAAATTGACTCTTAGAGGCATCCTATTGGGCGTTGGCTCACAGCATAATTATACACATCAGTGAGTATGTAGTATTAATTTAATTTTTAGGTTTATAATTTTATTTAGGTTGGATTACTACCACACTCATTTAGTAAGTGGATGGTGTTTAGTTTAGGCTGGTGACTTGATATTAAAATGGTGATGGTGGGGGTTGTCTCTCGAGTTTGTTCAACTAGTTTGGATCATGTTGTATATCATCCACCCTAGCCTCATATTTTGTTTTTGTTTTTTCCTTGTATTAAATGTAAAATATTTTTATAAAAATGGTTTTATTATGGGAAATTTTTTTGAAAAAATATTTGGTTATCAATTTTTTATTCCATGTTTGGATGTTATTATTGTTTAACATCTACTTACTTAATTTAGTGTGTTTTTACAATTCTTGGATACTTCATGACATGTTCCCATTCATATCCTTTTGTTATTATTATTTACTTGAGGGTTAAATAATTCTCACTTTATCTCTTGAAATATCTTAGCACTAGTTTCCATCCCAGGGAAATCCATAATGTGCCTTGGGCGTTATGGCAGGCTAACTCGGGTGACGTGTTGAGTTGATCAGGGTTGTATTGTTACAAAATTGTATTAGATTTCTCTTTTTATTTGGGAGTTTATGGAATAAATGAGTTAATACTTACAGTTCTAGAGTGGTGGGTTTGAAGGAGTTCTTGGAAAGCTCTTCCTTATGCTAAGCCTTAAATTTACATGGGTTTTTATGAGTATTATTTTGAATTTATATTTAATAGTTCTTTAATTATTGAGATATTTTGATTCATTTTACTTCTACATTGATTTATTGGAATAACATAGGAGATGTATTAATAAATTATTAGGTTTAGAGTGAAATTGGGGGAAATTCAAGGAGATAATGGTTAAGGCACACGATCTCTTAAATCCTACGAAACCCATGAAAAAATATTTTGGATACCTTCCAGTGTCACTCACATGGTTGAAACACAGTCAGTAAAAATGTGCATCTAAATCATACGTGGTTTAGGAAGTTTACATTTTTTTCACTCCATGGGTTCTTTTAACCTATCTTATTATTTAAGAGACTTGTTTGTGACTATTTAAGTGAATTTTTATGGATTTTGAATGTTTTAAATCAAAATTTAATGCAAAATTTTGTGCCTTGGTGTTTGGAGTGTTTTGAAACATATTTTTTTTTGAGTTTTGAGTTTCATTTGTGATTTTTTTGAACTTGGGAATATATTATTTAAGTGGATGAAATGATTTTTGGTTGCGTTTGATTTTATTGAAATAATTTTATTATTTTCATTTTAAAGGAGATGATTTTAAGTATGGTGAACTTATTTGTTTTGGTGGTGTATCTTGTTGTTGAAAAAGATTTTGATGAACCCCTATAGTGTTTTGAAGTGGAAATAAGGCTTTATTAGGCATTTTTTGGTGCTCTCATTTTAGAAAAGGATGAATACTTTGAAAAAGGAATACCCTAAGTACATCAGGAAATGTCCTTGGAGGGAGGAAATCTTGGTTCTACCATAAAACATAGAGCTTTCACAACACTTGTACCCATGTTAAAATTGCTCACACCACTTGTGCGCCAGAATACATTTGTCCAATTTTATATATTTCACTATAAATAATACCCTTGGGATCCTCATTTTCAACTTTTTTAAGATGAAGGTATGACTCAAAGTTATTCTTTACTAAGTCACTTTCCCAAGTTTTTATCCTAATTCTTTCACCCAAGTCATCAAACCCCTTTAGTTAGATTATTCAATCCTAAAACAAGATAAATTAACCAAAAGAGATGGTAATTGAGTTCCCCAAAGGTTTAAAATTAATAATTTTTGATAGAAACCACTAAACCCTAGTCTATTAATACTAGGGTGAAGAAACCTTAATCAATCACACACATGAGCTCCATACTTCCAAAGTCATCTATGGAGACCACCCATAACTTGGGAAAAAATTCACCCATGTTCTGAAACTTGAAATATCATCTCACCTTAGTACCAGTAGGTCACAAATTTACCCAAGTATCACTTGAGTGAAGTAACTTATTCTCCCTCAATGTGGAAAACTACCATGGACACTCTATTTAGGGTGAAAAACTTTTCTTTCCCTAGTATCACTTTGGGAGAAACTTATTACTCACCCTAGTATCGTAGAAGTGAAATATTCTTTAAACACCCTACTAAGGAAAACCACCCTATTATGTTATCATACAAAGGTATCATGAACACCATGAATTCAATGGTAGGGAATTACTTCTCCTAATTCTCCTAATCGATCCTAAAATTACCAAGACCTCCCCTAATATCATCAAATGTATATGATCAAGGCATGAAAACCAGTGTAAAACCCTTTGATCATAGATTACCTTAATAAAAGAAGTCCCCCAATTTTTCTCCCTAACTGATCGGGCCCTAAAGGAATTTTAAATCATGTATTCCATTTATAATGAGGCCCCTCATCATAAAGATATCAATGAGACCATCCTAGAGCCATGAAATCTAATCTAATCAACCACAACCTAGGTTCAACCGGCTTAGGTGGTCAATGACTAAGTCTACTTAGTTAGGGAGGAATTCAAAAAATGGAATTATTCCTATATATACCCTTCTATCCCCAACTGGGAATGTGCCTCATTCATCTTTCCCAACCTATTGATAGATGGAATATAAGTGGAAGGGAATTACTCTTGGAGTAAGCCACTAGATTTTCTGGTAGGGGTCCATACCCCCTATGCCTCCATATCCCACCCTTACCATTAGTAGGTAGGAAGATGGTAGGATGGGCCTACTCTTTAGATATAAGCCTCATATGAATTTAATTGTGCACTCTCATACACTATGGTTGATATTATGTTATCTCTTATTTATCACACCGAGAAAGACTCATGTGGTATTAGAGATATAAGTTGATCATGAAATTAACATAATTAAAATGATCCCATAGGATTCCTTGGTATAAGTCCTAGTCACATTCTCATTGATGATTTCATTAACCATGAATCATAAATGAGATTAGAAGAGAGAAAGTACCTTGGGTAGCCTTAATGATTAAGCCCCATTTACATCTAACTATGTACTCTCATATAATGTGATTGATCTTCCATAATATTATTTTTCTCACACCAATCATGAATCACATGGACTTATATATCCAAGTTGATCATTCCATTAACATAATTAAAAATTCCTCATTGGTCCCTCTATAAGGTGTAAGCCCAAACAAATTTTTTTTAGGGTAACCCCATATGAATAAGCCCTACTCAATACCTATATGTAGTACCTTTCAGGACACCAATTTACCCACAACATGACATTAAAATACATGATAGTTTTATGACTTAAAACTACATGATAAAATCCTTACCACATTAAGTAATACCACACTCCATGGTCCTGTCACATGACCTAAAACTATGCATCTCGAACTACATGGGACTTGAATCCTATTAAATAGGATATGATGTATGTCTTTGAGAGGCTCAAACCCAATGTCATTACCACTCCTTTCCATTCTCATGGGGCCATGTTCCTCATGAGATCATTTACATCCTTCCCTCACCTGAATATATTTTTATGAGATTGGATGTCTCTTTATTCTTGTCCATATTCCCTAGGAAACTCCCCTTATTGGGATATATTACTAATAAAATTATTCCCCCATTCAGGGGTCCATATTACCCTCAGGTCATATCATATCACACCATTGGTCCATATTCTACGTGGGGTACATCATTAGAGAGCTGCATTCCATATAAAACCAACCTAACCTCATGGGGTGATATTCCCATCAAGGTTAATTAGAAAGGGCCACTCTTGTATAATCCCCAAACAAACCATTTCTAGGCATCTTTCACCTAGTCTTCCTTACCACATGATATTAAACTGTATGGATTGGTCCGTGTCACAAGACCATAAAAGGTGCTACATGTCCTAATAAGTGAAACCGAACTACATGGGGTCTGATTCCCTTTACATGGATATTTAGTATGCCCTTTTTATGAGCCTAATACTAACACCATGAAAATTTATCACTTTATTGAATTGCCATAAACTCCAGAGGTCCTAACTATGTAACGTTAAACCACATACCACCTTAAAATTAATCATCACAAAGTAAAAAGAAGAATATGGAAAACATTTGATGCATATATATGGTAAGACTAATGGAGAACCTTAGATACATAAAAAATTTAATGTTTATTGATAACTTATGATACATATGGATGTTCACATAGATACATGTTAATGAACAACTACAGGAACAAGGGTAACCTATTCTACACTTGGATATGTGAAAGATTTAAAAAACATTTATTAAATATATAAAATATTTCAAGAGTAGGAAATAACCCCCACAAAAAGGTTTGATGAGATCAACCTCTCACCCTCTTGAGTAATGCGCATACCTAAGAATCACTGGAGAGAAATACCAGTGACCACCTACCTTTATAAAGAATTCCCACATGAAATATCTTTACATGGATGTGAGTGTAGTTGGGGGGTTTTTGGTCCTGTGAACATATCTTCATCAGACACCAACTAAAAAAATGGAAAAACCTATGTGAATCTTTCAAGTATACTAGCATTTCACATATGAATGTCAACCCATTCTCAAATGGATAAAAATAACATGACATAAATCCTTTAATTGTGAACGTGATTGGTCAAACAAGTTTCTTTATTGTGATGTTGTATTGAAGGGTTTTATTGTCTGTGTTTGTTAATCAGCCTAGTCTAGGACATAACTCCCTTTGATCCAAATTAATGATAATACCACAATAATAAACTTATGCCTCATCAGTTGTTAGAGTTGGGGCCTTATCAAATTGAAATACATTATCACCTAGTTAGCTCCTTCAGTGCCAGGTGACAAATAAACTTGTTAAAGAGTACTACATCAACGGTAAAATACTAAATCTGGACTTTGTGTGAGAATCCATCCTCTATATAGAGCCTCACCAAATGTTTACTCAGTGAAGGGCCATGAAGAAACATGCAACACATTCCAATACATTAAACTACATCTAGATAATCTCCATGGAATAAACCAATAAGTCCCTCACTTATCTTAGGGAGGTGGATCAATAGGTCATCTATGACCCAACCACACAACATAAGAGTCACCTTAGAGGGATCCCACCAAGATTCTCCACTATCATTATCATATGACCTTGATCCCTCAACAACCCACTGAAAACTCCATCTCACGGGTCCCTACTCTAATCACCTAAACCCTAGAATTTAAGAGATCTTGATAGGGTTGGATAGATTACAATAAAAGGGAGCAATCCCATATTACCATTTCCTTAATAATCCCACCAACATACCTTAGAAATAACTTTTATACATGACCATATTTATACTCACACTAATTAAGACTAGGAGCACACCCTATAAGCATTAAAGGAATCTTGGTGGAATATCTTGAGATAAACTAGGGTCCAAGAACACATTACTGACCTCATAAATCAAGCTCATTGACATATCCTAGTGGGAAATGGAGGTTAAGATAGGGAATATATCTCATCTCCCATCAAGGAATGAGAACACATTCTTATTCTCACTATAGAATCCAATCATCACATTTTAGTAGTACTGGAAGAGAACACATATATCCCTACTCATATTATAAAAAACTGATATCATATCCCAATTATGGTAGAAAAATATGGCCACCGACATATCTCGATATCTAGTAGGGGCAGTCACACATTTTTATCCCCACTACCAATGTAACTCCTCAAATTATAAGAAGATTTACTTAAGAGTAGGAACACATCCCTGCTATTTAAGAGGATCGTCAACACCTCTCGATGAGGAATTAATAACAAGATTAGGAACATATTACTATTTTTAGTGGAGAGAAATGAATCATTTCGATGACCACTTAAGGTTCGAAACATATTCCCTCTAAATAATTAAGTAATTTCTTACATATCCCAATGATCATTTAGGATTAGTCATATATTCTATCTCTCCTTTAGTGTATAAAATATCATCAACATATCTTGATAGCAACCAATAAATGTGCACACTTTCCAATTTTTTTTTTGAAGAATCTAATTATACCAATAAAATGGAAAAAATTTAATCACCCAAGGAGGCTCCAATATATGAAGGATGTTGTGAAAAAACACATGACTCCAACCATAAAACAATGATAATTTAAGAATAATTCACATCAGGGGTATCCCAAATATCAAGAGAAGGTCCATATTCCTTCCCACCTCAATACTAGTGTTCTTAAGGCCTTAGATAATATTGTAATAGTGGACCAATATTCTATAGAATAATCATAAAAAAGAAGTAGTTTCACCTGTGAAGTCCCTCCCTATAAATTTCCCACCAATAGCTCTAGAGGTCATCATTAGAGTATTTTCCAAAAAGGTCCTACCTGTTTCAATATTAATATCGATCATGGGAACTATTATTATGATTTAAGAAATTAAAATACTCCTTGTTATTGGAAGATCAACAATAAGAAGGTATCTTTACACTATCAACCCTAAAGGTCTTCCCCATGGCCTATTTACCATATAGTGATTCACTATTCATTTCCACCCTTATACCACTGTGTTAAACTAATTTTTTAATATAAATTACAAATATACTAACAAATTGAACTTCACATTTGATTCAATTAGGGAATTTTTATCACTATTAAAAATTAAAATTTCACTTTTTTTATGTTTTCAAGGTTGGTGGAGGTGATTTGGAGAGTAATGATGAAATTCAAGTAAAACAGACCAAATTAAACAAGATACCAAGCACACATGTGGACTAAAATTTTCATTATGGATAATATGAGCATCAAATTAAGATAAAATTCATCTAGTGAATAAAAAACTACGTGGTATAAATTTGTATATAATATATAGGATCCTAATCCATCAATTTTGTGTCCCAAAATTCCCCATAATTAGATAGAATCTTAATTGTTCAGAGTCTTGAGGTCACTTATTTAATTCATCCACATATCAAACTATAGGTATCTAAATGATGTCAAATTTTTAGTGGATATATTAAATAAAGGGGTAAACAACTTTTTCGTTTTTTTAAAGTGAGATAATACTATCTATTATGCCAAAACTATGAACTAATTGACTTTATAAATCAATAGTTCCCAAAACCACCTTACAAATTACCTATAAATTGGCACTTTGGTCACCCAATTTATAAGTTTGACCAAGTAGAAAGCTCTACCATTTTGGAGACCCAAATAGTTCCTCTATTTATCCTATAATTTTTGGAGTCCCCTATCATCATATGGATATCAATGATTAAGTTTAATATCCACTAGAGCCTCCTTCTCCTCTCAATGATGAGATAAACAGTGGGGGATCATTTTGAGGGAGATATACACATTTGGAGAGGGGGTTCCGGCATTTTTTTCTACTAGTTTGGTATAATTTATGTGTGAAACATTTAATTTAAGTTTTACCTTAACATGATTATCCTTTGAATGCATTGTTTTGGTATTATCAATTGAAACACTATACATAAAATTATGGGTGAAAAAACAACCAAGTATATAAGTAAATGGGGTATTCAAACCAACCTCAACAATTCTAGAACAACCCGGGGTAGAGTAGTTCCCATCTACCATCACCTAAAAACCGCCAACCACCATAAAGGCCTTTCTGAAAACCCCCTCCAAAAACTAAACATAACCATGAGTACATGATGAAAAAATGGATGAAAATAATATATACTTCTAAAAAAATCAACTAAGAATCCATAAAAGACCTAAAAAAATCAATTAGGATAGCTCACCAACTTAGTGGGATAAATCCAAAGTCAAGAGGTGGGTAATTTCATTCTTAGCCACTAGTCAACCCTAGGGATAAGATAAATTTTAGTTATATCAACCTTAGAAGTGGAAAGCAACTTAAAATCCAAACTACCCTTCCATTAGATTCATAACCTCCTAAGGAAAACACCATTACAACAATCTCAAATGATCCAAATAAGGAAAATCCTTATCCTGATAGAAATACCAATAAAGTAAAAGAGTATATTTTATGGAACCACCAACTCAAACCATTTCTATTCCATTTACCCAAAGGGAAACCCAACCGGGGAAACTAAAAGAAACTAAACTTGATAATGAAATCATGAGAACATTTAAAAAAGTGAAGATTAAAATCCCCTTGATTGATGTCATAAAGAAAATTCCTCGATATTCCAAGTCCCTAAAATATATGTTTACACACTGATGAGAACTTAGAGGTGATTTAAGTGTAAGATTGTGGAATAATATCTCATTGTTTATAGATCCATCACTTCATACCAAATGCAATTATCCTAGAATATTTTCAATTCCACATACCAAGGGGAGTATTTATTTTCTAATTCTATGCTTGAATTGGGTGATTTGATAAATATTATGCTTCACTCTATTTTCTCTTTAAGTATGGTCTAGGAATTGAATCCCATAAGAATAGTCATTCAAAGAGAAAACCAGAGTACTTAACAAATTTTTGTTGTGTTAGATTATATTTTTGTGAGGATTAAAAACATAATTTTTTACATTGATTTTTATATACTTAAAATAGAAGATGATAGGATGGTCAACATTCCCTAATTATATTGGAAATATATTTCCTAAAAATCACCAAAAATATAATTAATTTACACAATGTTACACTATCTATGGAGTTTGTTGGTGAGATTTTCCACTTCAACATCCTTGATTCTATTAGGCTATCCTCAGAAGAGCATTCCTCTCCTTTAGTTAATTCAATTGTTTTAATCCCTTCTATTACAAGAAATTATTTTCTTTCCTTGATCCCCTTTATGAGTTTTCATAATTAATAAAAATTCTATGTAATTATTCTTGTGTTGAATATTTTAATAGTTTAGTAAAATACCATGCATGTTTATTAATGGATGATTTCTTATACACTGAGTGCCCTATGGCTATCGATGATACTACTTAGCTTGTAAAATCTTATTTCTTATATGGGGATGATATAATCTAGGGGTCATATGTGATCACTAAACTCTTATATTATTTTTCATTCCCATCAGTCCAATTTCCCCTGAATTGGAACTTAAACAATTGCCTCAAAATTTAAAATATTCATATATTGGGGATGAAAAAAAGTTTCTTATCATCATTACTAGTTTACTCCCTTTAGAGAATGAATTTCAATTACTTAACCTTTTGAGGGAGTATAAAAAATCATTGTGATGAACACTTTCTGATATTATTGGTATTATCCCATCAATAATCATACAATTATATATAATAATATGATGTGGCTAAACTAGTTAGGGAGGAACAATGCTGACTGAACCCAAACCTCCTTGATGTTTTGTAAACAAAGTAACCAAATTATTAGCAGTTGGAATCATTTACCCTATTTTTGATAGCCAATGGGTTAGTCCATTTTAGGTAGTTCCCAAGAAAACTAGTATTATGGTAATAAAAATGAAAATAATGAATTCGTTCTAACCCATGTGAAGAATAGTTATCATGTATATATATATACTACTTTCAACTAAGATAACACACTAGGAAAGAATATTTCCCATTTTTGTTCATTGAATAGATGCTAGAGAGGCCAATAATGAAGTCCCATTACTATTTTCTTAAAGGGTTTTCTGGATACTTACATTTCTATATTTCAACTGATGGTCAAAAAAATAAAACATTCACTCTCCTCTTTAGAACATTTTCATACTGGATGGTTCCTTTGGTAATTTCAATTCTCTAGGTACTTTCCAATGATGTATGATTATTTTTTTAGATTACCTAGATAATTTAATCGAAGCATTCATAAATGATTTCACTATTTTTGGTTCCTCTTTTGATGAGTTCTTGAGTAGTCTTAGATCTATATTTCATCCCTATATTGAAAATAATATTGTATTAAATTATGATAAATTCCATTTATGTTAATACCAAGCCACATAGCAGAAGAATATGGGTTAGAAATTTAAAATTTTTCATCACCATACAAACATAACAACATCATCTCCAGTAAAAAAACATAATAAAAAATAATATGATATTTCATTATAGAATTAAGAACAAAATAAAAACAAAAAATTACCACATTCAATTTGAAGGTGTGTTCAAAAATTTCTCATCACCTATGACTATTTCTCAAAAAAACATAGGTCAAATCACTCTAGATCATCCAAACATGCTTAAAAAGTGTGTGATAACACTGATCATTAATATCTAAGTACTATCATGGAGATCAAATGATGCCTTTGATGTCATAATGATCACCAAAAAACTAAACTTTTGATCCATGAAGAAGAAATTAAATCAGTTTCTTGGATTAGTGTATTCTCTATCTAGGTTGTAAGATATATGAAAGAGAGGATCTCAAATTTAAGTTGTGAATAGTCCCTCAAATGAGAGCCTCCTCTTACTTATATAGTAAGGTATGAAATAACCAGAAACGGATTCCTGGCCCCAAAATATGTATTACCCACTTAATAAGTCATAAATAGCATATTATGACCAAATAACTATGTATTAAATGTAATTTATATTTTTATCACATACTTTTAATATAATAAATATGTTACATGATAAAAAATCCATTAACTCGAATCGTTATTCCCAAAAATATTAAACAAACATTTAATATTAAAATAAGATTCATTCATTAAATATTTTCCCATGCATTCACTTAAATACGAGTAAATAAATTAAATATATAAATTAAACTCCAATTACTCTATACTCAAATAATAATAAATTTATTTATTCCCTTTTTACTGTTAATACTTGGAAATATCTCGGACCTTGTCGTGGGTCCCACCATATCCTATACTCCTATTCATGGAATCAGGTTAGGATTTTGAATATCTTAGCTGTGTGGACCTCTAGGATCTTATCTCGATAGAAGTGAATACTATTCAAAAACTAAAAGTGGAGTCTAGAAACCCATTAAGTCCCCTAAGAAGATAAGGAATAGTCACACCAATGACAACCTTTCCTATGAACACACATTGTGTAATATAATCTCTTTATATTATAATATCTCATAAAACAGAATCCACCATTTGTTTCATCATCTTTTCTTGATTTATTATTCATTGACCTTACTAGATGGAATTACCTTATTTTACCATGAACATGAATTGAGTGAATCTACTACCATGCTGATCAACTAAGACATGAGATATCACTTCCTTTTGGAAGTAAACAATTATATCTTGATTATTCAATCAATATCATACTGCCAATGGTACAGTTAAAGCAAGATACTTGACCATGATATAAATTTAATGGTTCTTATCTTGTATCAAAGGATATAATAAAATAGTATACACTAATAATAATCTCAATATAGGAGACCATTACGCATGCCCACACATGAGAACTACCAATGACACTAGAAACATGTAGTGTTCCTATTAAGGGGAAAGTCCTAATTATCTCATCTACTCGATATCACCTAGTGAAAACTTCATGAGAAGAAGTTTGAATGATTATGATCCCCCATAACCAGATAATCAAACATCATTCATGTCCTTTTGGAATAAATTGTCTATAAAATAGGACATAAGTTTAAGATTACTGTTATAATATCTCTAGGTTCTCATTATAGCATGTAAGAAGATATGACATTTTTATACAATATGTAATATGAATAAATTACAATAAATATTATAGAAATAGAAGTATCAATACTAATATTTTAAGATAATCACATGTATATAGAAACTTTTATACATGTAATGGTAATCAAATTATATAAAGGAGTTGTGTCTAGGTCACCTACTCACAACACTCCCACTTTCACAAGATCCATCTGCTAACAATCTTCAACCCACTAGATCTCACATGAGAATCACGATTCTACTGATATACGGATTTATTCAAGGGGTCTTCCACATTATCATCAATAGATACTCTTCTAAATGGGACTTCACTTATCTAAGTAAAATCTATCAAGATATGAAACTTTTAAATTATATGATTTATCCTCTGGAGTTACCTAGGATCTTTGGGAAGAACCACTACTACCGTATTATCACAATAAATTGGAACATGGTATGAAATTATAGGAAAAACACCAATGTATGAGACAAATATATGTATCTATAATATCCCCTAAACTAAATCATAAGCCTCTATATACTCAAATTAAACAATAGAGATAGTAACCATAGGTTGCTTTGAGCTTCTCTAGCTCATTGGTCCACCATTAAGGTAGAAGACATGGTCTGATTTTGATTTCCGATCATCATGATATATTTAGAATCTAGCATCATTATATCCCCTAATGACTAGTTCTTCATCTCTTATACACACTAAGAACATATCTTTTGTACATCTCAAGTACTTAAGGATAGTTTTTACATCTTCCCAATGAATATATCCTAGATTATCTTGATATCTTCCCACCATGATTAAAGAAAATGTAATATAAAACCTAGTATATAACATGAAATACATGATAGATCCCAATACTAAAGCATAAGGGATTATACTCATCATTTAAAATCTTTTCTTGTATTTTTGGAGAGATTTTATTAGAGAGATTGATACCATATGACATTACAAACAACCCTCTCTTGAAATGTTGAATATTGTACCCTTTGAGAACCCTGTTTATATATATAATTTGAATAAGCACAATAAAACCCTGAGATATATCTTGATAGATATTGATACCTAGTATGCAGGCTGCTTCACCTAAGTATTTCATAGAGAAGCATTCAATTTACCATGTCTTAAATGAATGTAAGAGTTGTACTTCATTTCCTATAATTAATATTTCATCATAATAAAATACAAGGAAAATGATACCATTCCCAATAACCTTATTATAGAAACCTAGAACTCTTATTCTTGACAAAACCAAATTCTACTATATCCTCATCAAAATGAACATTCCATGATCATGATGCCTACTTCAAAACATAAATGGATATCTATAGTTTGTATACTTTATTGGCACTCTTTAACTTAATGAACCCTTTGGCTTGATTCATATAGACTTCTTCAACCAACATACCATTTTGAAAATTAGTTTTGATATATATTTAATAAATTTAATAATCATGTATGGCTGTTATTTGAAGTAATATTCTAATAAATTTCAGCATTCCTACTGGTGAAAATATTTCATCATAGTATATACCTTGAAGTTTCCTAAAACCCTTCACAACCAGTTAGTATTTATATGTATTTACCTTACCATCCATGTCTAGATCTTTCTTGAATATCCATTTACACCCAATGGGGTTTACATTAGGTAGAGGTTCTACCGAAATCTAAACTTTATTTTGATACATGGACTATATCTCAGAACACATAGCTTATTTTTATTTAGCAGTTTCTTTTCCATATACTTCTTCCTTGTGTGTTAGAGGTTCATCTTTCTCTAAGAGTAATGTTTCACCTGAATTAGTGAAAATAAAACCATATTGTTCTGGTTCTCTAACCTCTCAAGTAGACCTACATAGTACTTGTGTCTTGGGAACATCTTCATCTCCCACTATCTCTTATGGATATTGTTCATTTACTAACCCTTGTGCATATGGAGCATCAAATTCAACAAAGTAAATATTTATACCACTATTTACATTGGAAATGTGTTCCATTTATAGAAATATATCATATCTTTCCATAATAAATTTTCTATTTAAAGGGTTATATAGGTAATATCCATTAGTTTCTTTAGGATAACCTATAAAGATGTACTTTATGCTTTGGGATTCTAATTTCTCATTAGGTACTGTATTTAAAAAATCCACACATCCCCACATATGTGTGCGTGAAATAATGACTTCCTTTCCATACTAAAACTCATATGTAATCCCATCTGTTACTTTATTTGGTACTCAGTTAAGGGTATATGCCACTGTCTGTAACACATATCCCAAAAATGATAATATAAGTGTTTCTTAACTCATAATTGATATGACCATGTTTAGCAAGGCTTAATTACTCATTTCATTAACACCACTCCACCAAGGTTTATAAAGAGAAGTGATTTGGGATACTATCCCACACCCCTTTAAGTGATCAATGAAGTCTTGGTTGAGATAATCACCACCTTAGTCTGAGAAGAGCACCTTAATCTTCTTAACAAGATGGTTTTCTACTTCATGCTAGTATTCCTTAAACATCTTAAAGTAATATAACCTATACCTCATTAATTAAATATTAATATATATACTATATTCATCATTAAAAGTAATGATGTATGAAATCCCACCCATGGACTATACTAGAAATGAACCACATACATTAGTATGAATCAATTCTAGTAGTTTAGTGGATTTTAATCTTTTTCTAATGACGGGAGATTTAGTAATTTTCTCTTATAAACAATCATAACATACATCCAAGGGTTCTAACTTAGTAGATTTTAAATACAATACTTGATGTAATTTATGTAAACGCTTCTCATTCACAATACCAAGCCTAAAGATCCATAGGTGGGTATTATATGAGCCATTTTTATATTATTTTAATTTATTTATATTATAGGATTTTCAACTTCAAGTATAAATAATCTATTTTTAAGATTTACCAAACCATAAAATATGGTATCCTTATAAAAGAGTCAACATTTATTTCCAAATTTGAGATAAAATCCCATGGTTTCCAAACCTGACACTAATATTATTCTTCTGGTAACTGAATGTACATAATAATAGTGGTTTAATATAAAAACCAAATCACTAAGCAAGGCCATGTGATAATCTCCCCCTTCGAAGGCTTCCAGTATCATATAGTTTTTGGATTGGAGATCCACCCATCCCTTTATAATCTTCTGGAATCTACTTGATTTGTGTATATGAATGAAAATCCGTGTGTAACATATTATATCTAATACCCAAATTATAGATAAAGATAGACTGCATTCAATGACAAAAATACTTGAGGTATAAGAATCAACCTTTTTCTTTTCCCTAGATATACAATTCTTATTCTAGTGGCCTTTCTCACCACATTCAAAGAAGACAACCTCATACTCATTTCCCTCCCTCTGTATCATCGGATTCTTGGAAGGATGGTGCATCAATGTCTTTAGATTGGGATTATACTTAGAACTAGTAGCCTTTCCCTTCCTCTAATTATTCACCATGGGGACCAAAGATTTGGTATTCTTCATATCCTTTTATACATGGATAACTAAATACAATAGATCCTGGAGTGAATTTATCATGTTATTCATGTTATAATTAACTATAAAATTTGATAATCTAGGCATTAAACAGGAAATAATGAGATTATTCACTAGTTATTAGTTCAGTTTGAACCAAAGGGACTCAAGACTCTTAATTTAACCAATCATATTGAGTACATGAGGCCTTTATTTATGCCATTCTACTATTATACATCTATACAGTGTAGTTTATATCTCATATATTTCTTGTCGAGCTCTCCCCGGACATAAATCTTGGAGATGAGAAAGCATCTTGTTGTAATTTTCATCCTCATGCATTTTCTATAATTCATGGGACATTGATGAAAACATAAAACACTAAACATATAGTGCACCATCTATATGATTCTTGTATTTATCTTTATATAAATTTCTTAATCCTTTAGGAGTCTGAACAGGAAGTTGAGACACCAGAATAAAAAAAATCTTTCTTTGGTGTATTACTAGACTCAAGAACTTGTACCACTCCGGAAATATATGGTCAGTTGGGATATTTTCATTATCTATAATATATTGTAGTGATATTAAAATGGTGTTAGTGATTGAAATTATATATAAAATAAATAAATTTAGAAGATTAGTACTTTATATTGATTATGTATTAGACATTACTGATTCAATCTTCTCCCCCTATTTTATCTAATCATAGCATCCCTCACTACTAGATTCAAAATACCCAATCAATTGAGTATTCAAGTGTCAATGGTCTTAGAAACCTCTCCTTAGAACTTAAGTTATGGATATTCCACTACTCAAAGAGTTTTAAGGTAGGATTTAAACTTGCCAACCACATTTATTTGTGGATCTTTGAATTATTGAGTGAAGTCCCAGCTTATGAGAACCATAATCTTGATTGTAACACCCCGAGCTTCCACGATACGCTTATCTTTCAATAATGCAATAGCTTGCATTGTACGCAAGTTCGAGATTCTAACACACCACGACCAATCAAAATAGACATTATGAATAGTAATACCCACCTTTTGAAATTATATATATTTTATATTTCAAAATGGACTTCATTTTTGGATTCGAAATATCGAAATTAGCCTATGTTGAATTTTTGGTATTTTTCTGAGAACTTCCAATTTTTTATGAATAGTGAAAAATACTTAAAAACAACTTTTTTAATAAAAATAATTTATAGTGATAAATTATACTATTGAGTGGTTTTAAAGTGTAATTATAATATATTTTTACAATTTTATCCAATGGTGGTCATTATAATTAATTTAACATTGAAATTGGATATAAACAATTGTCAATCTTTTGATATATATTGTTTCTTAAAAACACGCTATTTGTTGTGACAGTGGGAATTAATTATAAAATTAATTAATGAAACTTATATGTTTGGAATTTTTTTAAAATAGACATCATTTTTGAATTCGGAATATCAATTATAGCTTAGGGTGAAATTTTGGCATTGTTCTGAAAAACTTCAATTTTTGATGAATAGTGAAACCACTAAGTGGTAGTTAAAAAACTGATTTTTCATTTAAATGAAACATTACAACTTCTATGATTTTATTTTCAAAAATCCGACATACATGGTTGTCATTAGGAAGTAAAATGTGGTTCAATAGGATTAAAATAATTGTTTTAGTGAATAGTAACTTTTAAGTTTAATTAATCGCGATTAAAGGTAATTAGTGAAATTTATGGTAAAGATAATGTTATAATAATATGAAATGACCTTGACACATGTCCTAACCCTATTTTATGAGTCATGGCCGACCAAAACAATACATGGGTCAACTTGGGGACCCCGTGGAGCCACTTTGGTAGGAAAATGACATTAAAAACGTTTTATTTAATGTTAAAATAAAAATGTCACAAACATGAGTTGTTTTACTAACACAATTTTTAAATGGGGTTATACAAGTCATATGTTTTACTATAAATATTCATTAAAAATATAAAAATATTTCCTACATCATGATATTTTTTTTATTATTTTTTGACATTAAATAAATTAAATTATTTATGACACAATGATGATGCAGTGATTACCTCATTATTTAACGATTTAAATAAAATGAAAAGATAATGTAAAATCTAAGACCTACACATTTCAAAAACCTATTTTATGGGTTTATTTAGAAATCTTATCACCTTATACTATAAATATATAATTTTGGGACCTTTTAAATCCGAAAATCATTTTATGATAAAGTAACCTTTTATAACTTTCCAAGAGTGCCCCTCCTCTTCTCTTATAAAAGGCCCCCACCTCTACCACCTTACCCACACCTCTCAAGCCTTTGGCTCGGCCAAACACTGCCCATTTTTTCTCTCCACATCCCAATATTACTCCTAGAAACCTCACTTTGGGTATAAGTCTTCCCAAGGAAGCCTTTGAGCTCAAATCACAAAGAGTTACCCGTTTTAAAGGTAGTGTTTTCTCTTGTGTTCTTGTGTTTTATTTTGATTCTCCAACCCCATAAACACTTTTTATTCATATATTTTGTAACAAAACCAGTATAATCAATATACTAGGATGTTTTTATAATAAGTATTAGAGCTACAATTACACACACCTACATCTAATGGTTAAATAACACACTGTTTTTGTGGATGGAAAATTTCTACCTCACGAAACGATGATTGTTCAACACTCATATAACACCTTCAAAGGTGTCCATTAAGATATCAATATATTTATATATGATATATAATATGTTTATGTTTTACTTAATCTTCTTTATTTTTCATTTATGGCATACCTTTATGGTTTCCATTATGGGTAAACGCGATATATTCATTTTAGGAAGTGTGTACTACTGCCCCCTCAAAGTGATTTGAATCGTTAATACCATATGTGGGATGTATAAAGGATGGAGTAAATGGTATTATACATTATATTATACTGGAATTATATTATACCTTTATATAATTATAAATTAATTCCATTAAATACAAAATAGAAATGAAAGTAGTGTTCATGCATACGTACAACTTACCGTCTCCATGAACGGTGCATTTCATTTCTTACCTCTAAATGTTATGTAATATTATAAATGAATGTATATAATAGATATATATGATGTATATGATATCTAAATCATGAATATAGTAATGGATATAATGGATATTTTACCACATGAACAATGTGTAATTATAAAAAGTTTATTTTTGACTCAGGTACCTAAGATCGACAAAACGACCGTTATTAACTTAAATAGTTACATAATGTTCATAACATGGTAATAAGTGATATAAAAGGAATAATTAACTTGAAGAAGGTTCTTAAGAAGGTAGATATTAACTCTAGTTTATTATTCAGGAGGTTAAAGAGAGGTTGAGTCAAGTCAGACACGAGGTAAGGGAACTTCGTAACCCAATTTCCATTCTTTGGGTTAATCTCCTAATTTCAAATTATGTCATGATATTATTATGTCATATCTTGTATTTGTTACTTTATTTATGTTTAATTATAGTGAATACACATAATATATCTATTTTATTTAAAAAATGATCTTTTCAAGGGACTTCGTCTCAATCACCATTCATTGAGGCATATTTTGTTTTATACACAAATTTCTTTTATACGGTGTATAAACCCCTTTGACTTTTATGTTTATTCAAAAGGAATCTTTTTATACGAAGCGTTTTACTAAATGAAAAAAAGGAATGTTTTTCTTGTCGTATGTATGCGGCGACAACGAATTCTCTTCCGCCGTGACCATTATTTGCGTTTCGGCTTCCTCTACAAGTCATAACTTTTTTAAAATGAAAAATAGATACCAAGTTTTAATTTTCTTTTATTTTGGTATTGAAAATGGTTTTTAAAGTGTTTTTATTACATCAATGTGTTTTATTGATATCTTGTGATTGAAATTTGGAAATTTTATGTTTCCTTTATGCATGTTTTATGTGATACGATTATGTAATGGTTTATGATATGTTTAAACCTATTCATATGAGGAATGCATTGGACTTAATAAGTGACGGGTGGAGCCCGTTATAGCTCCTCGATGCATCAGCAGGTCTCATGAGACAAACTAGTGCCTTGGCATGAGGCCTTGACAAAATCTTATTTGTAGTCTTGGCACGAGGCCTTGGATACGTGGTTGTGATAGTCTGTCATTATGCATTCCATCATTATGAAAGTGTTTATTGATATTGCATGTGATTATTCGACTAGTAGAATATCCATGTGAATATGTAAATGACATTATTTCATTTTATTTTTGCTATATTATTCTGAAATTCAAGTTTAAAAGTATTTTGTTTTAGTTATACATTGCCTTAAATGTTAATGTTTATTTATTAAGGCTTCTGCTGTATTGTTATCCTTACTAAGCATCTGAGATCACCCCTTTCAATGTTTTAATTTTTTCAGGATGTGAAGAAGTATTTTAGGAATGACCTGCAGGGATAGTTTGAAAGGGTTATGAGTGTGGAAAATGGAGACTATGTTATTGTAGTTTTTCACTTTATGATGTAATGTAACATTTATGAATATATCTAGTGTTTCTAAGGCTACTAAACTAATCAGTCTTTTGAGACTTGATCTTTTGTGATCATGCCAATGTTACGCAATAATGAACCGACTATGTGTAACTGGGGTTGGGGCATTACAGTTGGTATCAGAGGCAGTTTAGTACTAACCTTGGAATCTAGATTTAGATAAACTCTGATTAGATCACATAGCCCAAAGATAGACTTTGAGGATTAGTATAGAATAACTTCCTAGAATTTTGGTATTATAGTGATTTTGTGAGTTTTCCGAGCAATACATCCCTGTCTGGATACGAGCAGGTAGAGGCAGGTCTGGCACAGATGTACCTAGGGGTAAAACCCAAAAACACCGATTTGAGCTAGACTCGAACAGGAACTGGTGCACGATAATGGGCCTTGCTGCACTCTTGGTTACGACACTCCTGGGGTATATGCTTAGGATAATTATCATTTTCCTTACAAACCATTATGAAGGGCTTATGAGTATATACTTTCTCAAAGAAAACATTTTTATGATTATGGATTATATCCATAAATAGTTCAATTTATGTTAAGTTTTTTACAAGTATGGAATTATGTATTTTAATTCATAAACTAATCTAGTTTATGCCATTGTTTAGAAATGGCGCCTAGTGGGAGGAATGGAAACCATAACAATGCACGCACTCCGTCTAGGGATTGCTCTCCTACTCAAGATAATTATTGTGGAGTTGGAGATACAACTGGTGCTGATAAACTTATTACCATACTGGGACAAATCACATAGGTTATGAATAATAACCTTACTCGAATGAAGCACCCTGATCCGCAACATGGAGGATCAATGTTAGACCGCTTCATGAGGCAAAAACTGCTAACATTTAATGGGGCTAAAAATCCATTAGTAGATGAGTAATGGATAAACTCTTTAGAGAAAACATTCCACGCCTTGGGGATTAGCGAAAGGGAGAAGGTTGTCATGCAAGTCTACCGCCTCACTGGAGATGCCGATCAATGGTGGTCGCTGATTCAAAACACAAAGGAAGATGAAGAAGTATCATGTACGGAATGGAGGGAGTTTAAGGAAATTTTCTTAGAAAAATACTTTCTACATGACCATTGAGCAGATATGGAAAGACAATTTCTGAGTCTGAGGCAGAAGGAGGATGAGAATGTCGCAAAGTATGAGGGTAACTTTACAAGTTTAGTAAGGCATGATGCAGATTATATATGTAACCCAAGAAGTAAGATTGACCATTTATTTGATGGGTTAAAACCATTTCTCCATTGATATTTAGTATCACAATATTTCTCAACATACGAAGATATAGTCTCGTGTGCTATCAAGACAGAAAAGGAATTCTCTAAGTATTATGACAACAAATTAAAGCAAGAGAAGAAGAGAACGGTGGAACAAGAGACAGATAAAGGGAAAATGGGAAAGAAGGATTTTCCATTATGTGATAATTGTGGGAAGAATCACCCCGGTACATGCCTAAAAGGAATGGGAGTTTGTTATAAATGTGGAAAAAAGGTCACCAGGCTCGTGATTGCAAGGGAAATAAATAGGCTATCAATGTTGAATGCTATAATTGTAGGGAAATGGGGAATTATGCAAATGGCTGTCCTAAGCGTCAGGGAAACTTACCTCAGAAAAGGACAAGGGATCATGGAAAATCATATGCTGTTACTACAGTTGAAGTGGAATAATTAATGTATTTGTGATTTTGGACTCAAGGATTATATTTGGGTTATAAGAATAATGTGATATATATAAGGATTGTACTGTAGTAATTATTTTTTTCATTAAGTTTTTAATATGATGAAGGTAATAATATTTTTAGTATGTGACAATAAGAGAAAATTTACTTTGTTTGAGGAATCTGATGTTACAATTGATTTTGGAATTTAGAGACCTTTTAGAGAAAGTCTGGACAGAGGTATTTTGGATAACTATAAAGGTTGGAATGGATTAAGTTGAACCTTGGATAGTATTGTTTAAGGTTAAAACATTTCTGAAGATTAGTTTTGGAATATTATAATACTATATTTTTAGGAAAAGGACAACCTGCAGGTTGGGGGATAACCCATCGCGTCAGAAAAAGCTGCAAGAATCGAACCCACAACCATAGTGCGACAGGACTTTATTACCTACCACTAGCCTACAGGAAGTCCCTGGTTATTACAAAATAGTTTTCCTAATCTAAATGTAATGTGTTAATATTTAGAACCTTGTACGATTAGGATAAATATAATATTTTTGAGTTCTATTATATTTTTGAGTGAAAGATGGGTTTTTGGTAAAAAATTATTAAAGAATGAAAGTCTACATGACAACTAAGTATATTTCCTTATGTTCTTAGTGAATCTCTTAAATAAATTCCAAAATATTATGACAGGTAACTTAAAACAAAAATGTTTTCGGTTAACTTTTCCAACTGGGGATTCAATGACCATTTAACCAATTACAACTTTGTGATTTTCTTGTGGTTAACTTTCTCCTAATCCTGTTTTCTATAACTATCCATCAGACCTTGATGGTTTTTTTCCTCCATATCCATATTTTCATAGAATCCTCGTATGGGCTATCTCGGGTGACCTTTTTACTTCTCTTTCTTTCTTTTAAAGTTATATTTTTATTAACCTTATTTCCGATGTGGGTTTTCCACAAAGGTATTTTCTATTTTCAACCTTTTATTTTCAAAGAAAAATTTCAAATTGCGAGGATGAAATTTATTAAAGGAGGGGAGAATGTAACACCCCGAGCTTCCACGATACACTTCTCTCTCAATAATGCAATAGCTTGCATTGTACGCAAGTTCGAGATTCTAACACACCGCGACCAATCAAAATAGCCATTATGAATAGTAATACCCACCTTTTAAAATTATATATATTTTATATTTCAAAATGGACTTCATTTTTTGATTCAGAATATCGAAATTAGCCTATTTCGAATTTTTGGTATTTTTCTGAGAACTTCCAATTTTTTATGAATAGTGAAAAAATATTTGAATACAAATTTTTTAATCAAAATAATTTATAGTGATAAATTATAATATTGAGTGGTTTTAAAGTGTAATTAGAATATATTTTTATAATTTTATCCAATGGTGGTCATTAGAATTAATTTAACATTGAAATTGGATATAAACAATTGTCAATCTTTTGATATATATTGGTTCTTAAAAACACGCTATTTGTTGTGACAGTGGGAATTATTTATAAAATTATTTAATGCAACTTATATGTTTGGAATTTTTTAAAATAGACATCATTTTTGAATTCAGAATATCAATTATAGCTTAGGGTGAAATTTTGGCATTGTTCTGAAAAACTTCAATTTTTGATGAATAGTGAAACCACTAAGTGGTAGTTAAAAAACTGATTTTTCGTTTAAATGAAACATTACCACTTCTGTGATTTTATTTTCAAAAATCCGACATACATGGTTGTCATTAGGAAGTAAAATTTTGTTCAATGGGATTAAAATAATTTTTTAGGGAATAGTAACTTTTAAGTTTAATTAATCGCGATTAAAGGTAATTAGTGAAATTTAAGGTAAAGATAATGTTATAATAATATGAAATGACCTTGAAACATGTCCTACCCATATTGGATGAGCCATGGCCGACCAAGACAATCCATGGGTCAACTTGGGGACCCCATGGAGCCACTTTGGTAGGAAAATGACATTAAAAACGTTTTATTTAATGTTAAAATAAAAATGTCACAAACCTGAGTTATTTTACTAAAACAATTTTTAAATGGGGTTATAAAAGTCATATTTTTTACTATAAATATTAATTATAAAGATAAAAATATTTCCTACATCATGATAGTTTTTTTATAATTTTTAGACATTAACTAAATTAAATTCTGTATGACACCATGATGATGCAGTGATTACCTCATTATTTAACGATTTAAATAAAATGAAAAGATAATGTAAAATCTAAGACCTACACATGTCAAAAAACATATTTTATGGGTTTATTTCTAAATATTATCACCTTATCCTAGAAATATATAATTTTGGGACCTTTTAAATCCGAAAATCATTTTATGATAAAGTAACCTTTTATAACTTTCCAAGAGTGCCCCTCCTCTCCTCTTATAAAAGGCCCCCACCTCTACCACATTACCCACACCTCTAAATCCTTTGGATCGGCCAAACCCTGCCCATTTTGTCTCTCCAAATCCCACTCTTACTCCTAGAAGCCTCACTTTGGTAAGAAGTCTTCCCAAGGAATCCTTTGAGCTCAAATAAAAAAGAGTTACCCGTTTTAAAGGTAGTGTTTTCTCTTGTGTTCTTATGTTTTATTTTTCTTCTCCAACCCCCTAAACTCTTTTTATTCATTTATTTTGTAACAAAACCAGTATCATAAATATACTAGTATGTTTTTATAATAAGTATTTGAACTAAACTTACAAAAACCTACATCTAATGGTTAAAGAACATACTGTTTCTGTGGATGACGAATTTCTGCCTCACGAAACGATGATTATTCAACACTCATATAACACCTTCAAAGGTGGAAATTAAGATGTCACTATATTTATATATGATATATAATATGTTTATGTTTTACTTAAGCTTCTGTATTTTTCATTTATGGCATACCTTTATGGTTTCCATTATGGGTAAACGTGATATTTTCATTTTAGGAAGTGTGGACTACCGCCCCCTCAAAGTGATTTGAATCGTTAATACCATATGTGGGATGTATAAAGGATGGAGTAAATGGTATTATAAATTATATTATACTAGAATTATATTATACCTTTATATAATTACAACTTCATTCCATTAAATACGAAATAGAAATGAAAGTAGCGTTCATGCATACGTACGACTTACCATCTCCATGAACGGTGCATTTCATTTCTTACCTCTAAATGTTATGTAATATTATAAATGAATGTATATAATTGATATATATGATTTATATGATATATAAATCATTAATATAATTTTGGAAATAATGGATATTTTACCACATGAACAATGTGTAATTATAAGAAGTTTATTTTTGACTCAAGTACCTAAGATCGACAAAACGACCGTTATTAACTTAAATAATTACATAATGTTCATAACATGGTAATAAGTGATATAAAAGGAATAATGAACTTGAAAAAGTTTTTTAAGAAGGTAGAGATTAACTCTAGTTTATTATTCAGGAGGTTAAAGAGTGGTTGAGTCAAGTCGGACACGAGGTAAGGGAACTTCTTAACCCAATTTCCATTCTTTGGGTTAATCTCCTACTTTCAAATTATGTCATGATATTATTATGTCCTATCTTGTATTTTTACTTTCTTTATGTATACTTATAGTGAATACACATAATAGATCTATTTTATTTTAAAAAATGATCTTTTCAAGGGACTTCGTCTCAATCACCATTCATTAAGGCATATTTTGTTTTATACACAAATTTCATTTATATGGTGTATAAACCCCTTTGACTTTTACGTTTATTCAAAAGGAATATTTTTATATGAAGCGTTTTACTAAATGACAAAAAGGAATGTTTTTCTTGTCGTACGTATGCGGAAACAACGACTTCTCCGCCGCCATGACCATTATTTGAGTTTCGGCTTCCTCTACAAGTCATAACTTTTTTTAAATGAAAAATAGATACCAAGTTTTAATTTTCTTTTATTTTGGTATTGAAAATGGTTTTGAAAATGTTATTACATCAATGTGTTTTATTGATATATTGTGATTGAAATGTGGAAATGTTATGTTTCCTTTATGCATGTTTTATGTGACATGATTATGTAATGGTTTATGATATGTTTAAACCTATTCATATGAGGAATGAATTGGACTTAAAAAGTGACGGGTGGAGACCGCTATAGCTCCTAGATGCATTGGTAGGTCTCATGAGACAAACTAGTGTCTTGGCACAAGGCCTTGACAAAATCTTATTTGTAGCCTTGGCATGAGGCCTTGGCTACGTGCTTATGATAGTCTGGCATTATGCATTCCATCATTATGAAAGTGGTTATTGATATTTCATGTGATTATTCGACTAGTAGAATATCAATGTGAATAAGTAAATGGAATTATTTAATTTTATTTTTTCCATATTATGCTGAAGTTGAAGTTTAAAAGGCCTTTTTTAGTTATACATTGCCTTAAATGTTAATGTTTATTTATGAAAGCTTCCGCTATATTGTTATCCTTACTGAGCATCTGAGCTCACCCCTTTCAATGTTTTAATTTTTCCAGGATGTGAAGAAGTATTTTAGGAATGACCAGCAGGGATAGTCTGAAAGGGATATGAGTGTGGAAAATGGAGACTATGTTATTGTAGTTTTTCGCTTTATGATGTAATGTAACATTTATGAATGTATCTATTGTTTCCAAGGCTACTAAACTAATCAGTATTTCGAGACTTGATCTTTTATGATCATGCCAATGTTACGCAATAATGTACCGACTCTGGGTAACTGGGGTTGGAGTGTTACATTGATTCTCTCAACTATTCTTCACTAATTGGAAACAATCTTGCACTGAATACTTCTTTTTCTACCAAATTAATTAAATTCAACCCATCCCTCTAATAAGAGATCCCTAGTAGTAGGAGGTACTTGAAACTAGGGTTGACGAGAACCTTGTACACCTGGTTTTATTCAAATTGAAGTGAAAAAATGTGTTATGATGTAATATTTATTTGAGGGTTTTATTATCACTTCCTAAATCAATTCATTTTATATGTAACATGATCACACTATGTGATCATGATCATAATTGAATATTACATTAAATATAAAACATTCATCACATCTTAATTTTTTATTTATGCATTCTTGCTTATTATTATATGTGATCATGTAAACATAAACATACAAAAAATAATAATAAACCATGTATAAATAAATATATACCACATATTATATTTATCATTTACTATTGTTTGAAGCATTGATAATTAATGGTTCAATCGTGACCCTAGGGATGGCTACCTGACTCATGTCTGAATCATATCACAACTCACCCCCTATCCAATATATATGCACATCTCATATAGAATGTCATAAAATATCAGCATGGTGAAAATATTACATCATCCTATTCATTATACATACACATTTAGGAATGCACAAAATACATGAAGAATAATTCACATAGACATGCATGCCCTTATACATATATTGTGGGAGAGGGATGATGCACAAACCATCATTTACTAATTAAATACTAAAATAATTGCATGATAAATACATTTTTATTGAATATTTTATTTATAATAAATGAAATAATTTTGTCACATTGTGTTAAATATATTTCTTTATGGAATATTTGGGATTAGATCATTTTTTTACAAATTTGATGAAAATTCCATTTTTGACCTTTTAAAGTTCCCTATTGTAATCTAGTCATAAATATTTTTATATATTTTATTTGGAGTTTAAATTTGTTAATATAATTATTTAATTAATTTTATACAACTTTCATTTAGATCATCCAAGTTGGATCATGCATTTGTTTAGATAAAATAGGCCATGAATTCAAAGATGGACTGAACTCATTAGATTAGATACTACTTCACTATTTGTGATATATCTTATAAATTAAAGCTTGGATTGGGATCAGACTTGGATAGTAGATAAAATAACCAATTACTAAAAAATAATCCTTCTATAAGGACAAATAGTTCTTGCATTTTAGAGGTAAAAAAGGTGGTATAAATTGAATTGAAATAATTGACCGAATTTCACCATTCACACTTATAACCTATTATAACCCTAACCTCACCCATATATAAATATGTATTTTTCTCCTTTCTATGTGGTTGTAAGTGAATTATAATATTTAGGTTATAAGATAATTGGTTTCACTAAATTTCTCTATTCATTTCAAGAGGGAGATCTCTTGAAGCTGGGATCCCTTCATCAAAGTCTTTTTCTTCTTCTTCATGTTATAATGCTTGTATTTTGATAATTAATTTCTTAATATCTATTAAATTTCTTCTATTTTTTTAAATTTTCATCATATTTCATTCATTTATTTAGACAGAAAATCAATAGTGTTAATGTGATTGGGTTATACCCTTTTTAAACCTCTACGAATGCAATTCGTTTCTACGATGACTACACCATCTATGGAAGAGTAGTTTTTCTTAGTAATCGATCTACCTCTAACCTTATTAATTTATTTATTTTGAATCAAAGATACAATTTTAATTCACATAATATGATATATGAATTGATTTTTGAACTTAAAAGAGACTAATTATGAATTTAAACAATTAACATCAAAGGCACGAGTTTGAGTAATGTATGAATTATGAGAGCACAATATTAATTGGTCAAACAAAAAAACACATGACCAATTTTTAGAGTTCAAATATAATCCCTAAACTCAATTTATCCTCAATTACACTATGGATATTATCCCTAATTCACCACTGACCATAATATATCCTTATAACAACAATCAATGCATGGTGTTATGGTTTCATGTTCTGAGGATAGACTAGAGTTTAATTCATTTCATCTTTTCCGTAGAGGTAAATTATCATATTGTTTGGGGATTAAAAAAATTAGGGGACCATAATTAAGTGGATTTTAATTTTAATTATCAAAATTAATAATTGATTAAATAGTTTGAGTTTGATTGATTATGTATTCTAAAAATATTTTCTAAAAAAATACTATTGTTGTGTTTTATCAATCAAATTTCAAAAAGAAAAAAATACAATATTCTTCCAACACACATCCTCTAGTTTTATAAATATATAAAAACCCATCATCCTTTTAATTAGTGTGTTTATTTTATTTTCAAGATACCTTTAATATATTTTTTTAATTACTTAATCTTTTGAATGATGACCTTGTTTAGCCCCTATGCTACACCTAAGTACCCAGAAAACCACACATTATTTGAGAGAACCCATGAAAAAAACATTCAAATTGGTTCTATTACTAGGTAGTCTAATATTTTCTTCAATTAATTAGAGGTATTTGTTTTCTTTTATTCTATAATTTTTTATATATTCTTTCTTCTTCCCCATTTCTCAATTTTTTATTTCTCTACCCCTATCTTTGTCTCTCTCTCTTCTTCTCTTTTAGAACATATATTGAAGATTATTATCATGATATTATTGTCTATTATTCTTAATTTATATATTTTATTTTTTTTATGAAATGATCCCATCTCGAGGATCTCTTTGATCTAGACCACGATATTAAATGAAACCTTAGGGATCGAATCAGACAATATCATTATATGGGAAGTGTTGACATTTACCCAACTAGGGAATTCCACCACTCAGTGAATTTTGAAATAGTATGCTCATATAAAACAAATATTAAACTATATACAATTTATAGAAATAATAATAATGAACTTAATATAATCATTTGAGAATTTTCTGCACTATACATTAACTATTATCTAATACCCAAACCTTTAATCAGACTTTGAATTAAAATTTGGATTGATACAGCTTCTTCTAATATTTCATGGCCTCTCTGGTGAGGATCCCAACAAACATATAAATGAATTTAATGTTGTTTTATTAAACTTGAAGCCAAGAAATGTATCTGAAGATAAAATCAAACTTAGAGCATTCCAATTCCAACTTGATGGAACTAAAAAAGAGTGGATGTATTATTTACAACCATAATACATAAAATGTTGGAACAATTTGTAACATCTTTTCTTATAGAAAATTTTTCCAACATCAAGGACTATTTCCTTTTAAAAATAGATCTCAAGGATCAATCAATCAGAATGGGAGTCAATTTATAAATACTGGGAGAAATTCAAGAAGTTGTGTGAATGATTCCCACACCACTAAATCAGTAATAAACTCCTTAAAAAAATAATTCTATTAAGTCCTCATACCCATGGAGAGGAGTATGGTGGATGCTGTGTTTGGAGGGGAATTGGTCGACAAAACACTAGTAGTTTCACATTCATTGATTGAAAAAATGAAAAAAAAAACTCCCAAAAGTTTGGCAATAAAGGTACAATACATGTTATATGAGTATATCAGGTAAGTCCTTATTCTCTTGAAAATCCTTTAATTGATACTAATTTATAATAATTAACCACTATGGTGAGACAAATTGCTTTGGATTAAAAGACATATCAACCCACACCTATAAGGCCTTGTGAAATTTATACTGAAATAAACCACCAAAACAACTGTTTCCCCCAATTACAAGAGAAATAGGATTGTATAACCATATTTCCTAGGTGAACATATAAGAAATAACAATAACCACATCCTTAGAAGAAGTATGCTTACTTTTCACCAACATACAACCAAGTGTGTAAAGTTCAATCATACATGAGGTTTGAATTTAGACTATAACAAAGTCCCCCTTTTCAAAAAAACTTCTTTCATCCTCTACCTTACCAACGAGGTTTTAAAAAACCCCAAAGGATATTTGAATCAAAATCATATCCAAGTCAACAAAAACAATGGAATTATCAAAAAAAGATATATTTTAATACTAATTTCCATTTATTTTTTTCATAATAAAAAAAATGAGTTGAAGAATCAATGTTCGAGGTTGAGGGAGCTAAAGACACAAATGAGTCGTATTTCCATCACCCCCATGAACTGGTAAGTAAAAACTATGTAAATCTTCCTTCCCAAACAACTCTAAATATATAAGGGAATGTCATTTCCATCACATTGAGAAGTGGGAAAAAAATTACTGATACATTTTCACCGATCATTCCACTAGGATTCACCTCAACTCTGAATAATCTCCATTCGAGACCAACTGATGAATGGGCCAAGGATAAAGATAAAGGTTAAAAAAGATTGATGATGTTCCTACCAAACCCCTTTAATTTCCAAATAGAGCTATATAAACCAAGAAGATGTCTGAATAGGAAATGTAAAAATAGGGTTTATACACATTTAAGAACGTTGATATCAACATTCCTCTACTTGATGAAATCAATAAAATTACAAAGTATGCCATGTTTTTTAAAGAAATATGTAAAAATAAAAGAGGTATAAAAGGAAATGAGTGAATAAACCTTGGGAGAAATATATCTGCTCTCATCACAACAACCATGGAGATGCCTACAAATTGCAAGGACCTGAGGATATTCACCATTCCATTCACCATAGGGGAGTTTAATTTCTCTGATGCTTTATGTAAATTTGGGTGTCTTTTTTAATTTCATGCCTCACTCTATCTTATCTTCCTTACAATTTGGAGAACTAAATATGAAAAGGGTGGTGGTTTAAAATAATAATAAGTAAATATCATACATGATGGGATTCATCATGGATGTCCCTTTTTGGGTTATGGAAAAGATCTTTCCTATGGATTTCTACGCACTAAATATAGAGGATGATAAAGTTAGTTCTAATGCTATCAAAATTCTTGGTAGAACCTTCTTAAAAAATTTCAAGAAAATCATAAATGTCAATGAGGGTACACTTTATATGTATTTTGGAGATGAGATCATATGATTTAAAATTTTAGACACCATAAAGTACCCATCAGAGGACCATTCTGCTTTATTTTTATTCTATTTTGACCTATCTTGTAATAAATCTCCAAATTTTGATTTTTAGTCATTTAGAAATGGGGATAATTCCATTTTTAGAGAGATCTTGAGGATTGGTTCTAGTTTTATTTCGTAAAATAATTCCATACCTATTTCTTAGGATCAAACCATACTCATTTATAATTATTTTGTGGATTATTTTTCTAATTATGAGTATGCTCCTTTTGATTATGACATGGATATAGATTTTTTAGATTAATTTTATGAACTATTAAATAATTTGGATAATATATATTGATACCTAAAATTCATTGTGCACATATTTTAGTTACCACATCATTTCAATCAATACATAATCCACCCAAACTACAAATCAAACAATTACCACCAAACATAAAATATTCATACCTGTTGAATGATGAAAAAGTGACTGTAATAATTGATAATAATATTTTACTTGAACAATAAAAAACCTTTTAAATATTTTAAGGGAGAATATAATTGAAATTAGGAAGACCTTAGTAGACGTACCGCATACTATCCTCTCTATTTTCATTCATATGATTATTTTAGAGGATGGGGCCAAACTAGTTAGGAAACCACAAAGGATAATTTACCCCATACCATTAGATATTTTGAAAAAATAGGTGGAAAAGTTTCTTGAGTAAGGTATCATTAACCCCATTTTTTACTCTCAGTGGGTTAGACCTATCTAGGTTGTACCCATGAAAACTGGGTTCACTATTATAAATAATGAAAATGATGAGTTAGTTCTCGTGAGTTTACAAAATAGTTGGTGAGTGTGAATAGATTATAGGAAACTAAATCAATACACTCATAAGGACCATTTCCCACTACCAATAATTGAATAAATTCTCGTGGGGGTTATAGCTAGGATACACTATTACTTCTTAGATGGGTTGTTTGTTGATTTTTAGGTTCCCATTTCAGTAGAGAACAAAGAGAATATGATATTCACCTACCCGTTCGATATATTTTCTTACAAAAGGATACCATTTAGAATTTATCACACCCAAGGTAACTTCCAAAGATTAATGGTAAGTATATTTTCTAATTTACTTGATATGTATATGGAGGTATTTATGGATGATTTTACAGTGCACATTTCCTCATTTAATGATTGTCTCTTTAGTTTGGGTAAGGAATTGCATCACTGCATTTAGAAAAATCCACTCTTAAACCATGATAAATGTAATTTCATGATAGATAAAGGAATTTTACTGGGTTATATAGTGTCACAAAATGGAATTTAGGTTGACATATATAAGGTAGACATCATTTCATTTTTTCCATATCCTACATGTGTGTGTGATGTTTGGTCATTCCTTACACCTGCTGATTTTTATTGATGATTCACCAAATATTTCATTAAGATTTCTATATCCTTATCTTTATTGCCTCAAAAATATATTGACTTATTTTTTGATGATTCATGTAGGGTATCATTTGATGATCTAAAGAAGAGTCTCACCACAACCCTGATCATAAAACCCCCACAACAAGATCTCCCATTTGAGCTTATATGTGATGCTTCAAAAAATTTAGTTGGAGAAGTCTTATATCAGAGGTTGGAAGGGTGGTAACATGTGCTTATGCATCAAGGAATTTGGACTCAACCCAAGAAAATCACACCACGATGGAAAATGAGTTTATTTATATTGTATTTTCTTTAGATAAATCATTCTATTATTTTTTATGATATAAAGTGGTTTTTTTCTTTGATCATACAACTTTTAGGTACCTCATAAAGAAGCTATATGAAAATACATGAATTATTCATTGGATTCTTCTTAAGGAGTTTGAAATGAATATATGGTATAAAAAGGGGTCAGAGAACTTGGTGGCTAACCACATGAGTAGGATCACTCACATATTGGAGCATGATACTACAAACCAGGTACTACTTCAAGACACTTTCCTCGATGAGAATATCTATGTCATCTCAGGTGCACATACTTGTTATGAAGATTTTGTGAATTACCTGGTTTCCTTTGAAATTAATGTAAAACTAAAGAAAATACCAAGTTTAAAAATTGAAGAGTGGATCTAGGTTTTATGCTTGGGATGATCCTTACCTTTGGCGTATTTGTGGCGACTAAGTCATTAGGAGACGTGTGTCTGATCACGAGTTTGATTCTTTTTTGTATTTTTGTAATGAAATTTCTTATGTTGGAAACTATAGATCCCAAATGATGACTAATAAGGTCGTAGACTCTGGATTATATCATCCTACCTTCTTTCATGATACCCATGTGTTTTGTAAGTCATACTCTCATTTCCAACACATATGAAACATTTAGAAGATACATGAAATGCCCCAATAGACCATATTATTTTTTTAGATTTTTGATATGGGTATGTTTCCAAGATCATTTAGATTCTTAAACATTATTTTCACTATTAGTTATCTTAGTAAATTGGTGGATTATAAGGCCACCAGGACTGATGATTCTCATGTTGTAGTGGATTTTTTCAAGGATAAAATTTTATATAGGTTTGGAGTACTAAAAATTATCATCAGTGGCTAGGGGGAACACTTTTTCAACTAAAATTTTGCTTCCCTACTTAAAAATTATGGGAAGACACACAAAACATCAACACCATACCACCCCCAAACAAATGGTCAGGCTAGAGTTTCAAAACTCCCATTGGTATGTTCCCATTTTAGACCATTTTTGGTAAAGCATACCATCTTCCTATGGAGGTTTATCATAAGGTATATTGGGCTATAAAGAAATGTAACATGGATTTTTTCTAAGATTGAATTCAAAGGAATATTCAAATTCAAGATCTTTAGAAGATTCAATTGTCATCATATGAGAACTCAAGGCTCTACAAGGAAAGATTGAAACTGGATCATGATATAATGATCCAAAAATTGAGTTTTATATAGGTGATAAAGTCCTTCTCTATAGTTCATAACTAAAGATGATTCTTGGTAAGTTTCATTTTAGATGGTTAGATCCTTATGTTTTGTCTAATGTTTTTTCTTATGGTGTAGTTGAGGCCACTCAAGTATATATAGAAAGTAGATTTACAGTAAATGAGAAGAAGTTGAAGTAGTACATTGATGGATTCCCCACACATGATGTTGATTCCATCAAACCGCATGATCCCATCATCACTTGAAATTATTAGTCTATCCCTTACCCTCTCACTTTTATATTATTTTTCTAAATTTTAATTCTGAATTTCATGTGAATATATTATTTCATAGAGTCACATTGAGGACAATGTAATATTTTAAGTGTGGGGGAGGGGACAACATTTTAGGGTTTATTATTTAGGATCATATTTTTTTGTGCTTTTTTTGTTTTATATTTATTTAAAAAAACAAAAAGGGAAAAAATCACATCATGTAACACACTCATTTACATGTGGAACATATGGAAAATGAATGTTTTCAAAAATCATTGGTAGCATGATAAGCATGAAAAAGATTTCTTCATTATGAGTTGTTTTTATAAAAATGGAAGATATCAATGAAATTATTGGTAATAAAATTATAAAAACTTTTATATTTTGACCCCATTATTTGTAATATTTGTTCATGGTAAATTGTTTCATTGATTTTTTCACACAAATTTACAAATCCATGACTTGTGAAAATTTTTCTACTTAATTGAAGGTATATCCAGGTTAGGTAAACAAAAATTCATCTTATATAAATGGTTTATCCATACGTTCATTTACCTTTCAATTAGTTTCATTACTGTATAAAATTGACCTATGTGTATGTACCTAAAATCTGATAGTTGTACACCCTAAAAAATCAAATAAAAAATTCTAATAAAGAGGGGAGTGATGAAATTCACAATGTGTGGTGATATATAGGTCAGGAGTTTAAATTTTTACTTTAGGTAATAATTAAGTGAGTGGGTATTAAAATTTTATTTCAAATGAATGTAGAATAGGTTTGGTGGAATTAAATTAGTAAAGAAGAATTTTTTCACATAACCTGAATATACTGAACAAAGGGGGGAGATATGAGCTTGAAATGGATGACACACACACACGTGGGGAATTAATGGCATGGTAGACCCATAACTTATTTCACTATGATTAGTTTCATCAACTTCACTAGATTTTGTTTTGATAAAATTTAGGAGATAATGGCTTTCAAATTTATTGATATTTACTTATTGATGAGATTATTACTTTGCTTATATTTTCACTATGGATTGGGAAATATGGACATGCCTAACTTTTCACAATTTTATGGATTACATGATATGAAATTTTTCCTAAGAGTGAAAAATGGGAAGTGTGGTAGAGTTGATAAAACAAATTTTTATTGATAATTTTATTGAAAATAAATGAGCTAATTTCACCAAATTTTGTTAAATATGTATATTTATGAAATATTTTTTATTAGATCATTCATTTGAAAATTTTATAAAAATTATAGTTTTTACCATTTAAAGTGAAGTATTATAATTTAGTCATAAATGTTTTTATATAGTTTATTTGAACTTTAATGTCATGACCCGACCCTACCCAAGCTCGAGCCGCAACTACCCCAAGCCCGCCTCCATAGGCCAGGGGCTGGCGACTAGCGCCGAAGGCACAACAACTCAGGGATGTCGTTGCCTAAGTACCTGTACACACACACACAACACACTCAATGAAAAAGTGAAGAGTAACAGAAAAGACATGTAAAGAAAAAGGGAAACTTCTATATATAAACCACAAATGGGCATCGACCTCTAAAAAGTACAAAGTAAAAGCTGAAGGTAAACTGAAAAGAAAAGGGAAAAAACACACACCCAACCAAAAAGTGCCACAACTCGGCAATAGGTAAACAGAAAGGAAAACAACTAGAAGGGTCCCCCACCTGGAACCCGACTCCGACCACCGCACGCGGTCCGCGCTCCTGAACTCCTAAGCTCCACTGAAGTCACGACCAACCTATCCTTCGTCTGCAAGGGCACACCAAGTGCGGGAAAAGCCCAAGCAAGGGTGAGTATAAAAATACTCAGTAGGATACCTCGAAGGCTCTAGGGAGCAACAAATGAGGTACCAAAGGGTGAGCAGTAGAGCGAACAGAATAGTAAAGGAATACAATAAAGAGTACAGTAGAGTACCAATAGAGAGTCCAGCTTAACCCAACAAAAGAAAGGAGGTAGAATCGTCCAGACACAAGGAGCAGGAAATAGTGAGAAGAAGAAATTCTCTTCGAGTCTTCTCTACCTATAGTAGGAGTGTAGACTCGTCCAACTACGAGAAGCTAGACACGGAAAGCACGTGGCATACCCCGCACGTCTTTGCCTCACCTGGAATGAGAGTAACCAAACTCAAGAAGTGGGTACCATAACAAGGTATATACATATTCATATGCTCACTAAGAAGCTCAAACAAGGTCGTAAGGGGATCTCTATCCCATAGCTCAGCCCAAGAAAGTGAGTCGCCAACAGTCCCAGAAGAAAACCATCGATGCCCAGCATCCCACACGTCTGCCCTGAACTACAAGTCAAGGGCTCAATCACTGCACCTTGACACTATCTGCTTTGGGCAGCACTGACTCGCCCGCACGGTTTTAGGTCGCGTCACAAGGACGCGTGTCGGTGGGGAAAGCGCTCCTCGTACTTGAGAGTTCTGGGGGAACATCAAACCACAACTCTTCATTGCACCGAAGTTGAGAGGTATTCTTAAAGTCGACAGGTGACCCCCTGACCAGCCCCGCTGGAGGGTCCCTGGAAGTCAACGGGTTCCCACTAGAGGGAGACCCGGAAAGAGTCGACGGGTGCCACAATTCCCAGTCTTGTAACAGGGTAATCCACTGGAGGGTGACCCGGATAAATTCGGTGACAAGACCACTACCCAGCCCGGCTGGAGGTAACCCCGCATCGGGGACCACTGCCCATCCCAGCTGGAGGTAAGCCTGGCATCGGGGACAACTGCCTAGCCCAGTTAGAGGTAAGGCCGGCATCAGGGACCACTGCCCAGCCCCGCTGGAGGTAAGCCCGGAACTGATCTGGTCGTCCCTGTTGGATGGTACTGCTCGGTGAACACCGCTGTACTGGCGTCCCCTGCTAGATGGTACAACTGGAAATCCCTACTTGAAAAAACCTCAGCCCTGCTGGAAAAAACCTCAGCCCTTCTGGAAACAACCTCAGCCCTGCTGGAAACAACCTCATCCCTGCTGGTAACAACCTCATCCTTACTGGTAACAACCTCAGCCCTGCTGTTAACAACCTCAGCCCTGCTGGTAACAACCTCCTGGGTAGAGTTTCGGTTCCCGCGTAAAGTGTTGGTCACACCGAAACCACAAGAACTCTACCAGGATCACAAAAGAATGGCAGAAACTCCCCAGGCCTCTCCAGGCAATCGCGCTCCAATCCACTGAGTCACTGTGGAAGAGTACTGAGACAACTCATCCCATAAAGTTGGAAAACACCCACGTTGTACGAGCACACGAAGTCGCAGATGGTGCCGAAGTCTGATGAAAGGGCATTGTACTGAAACCCCTCACAGCTGAAGAAATAGAGGAACAAACCATCTCTATCGACCAAACGAGAACATGACCAGGGGAAAAATCAACCCTACTATCCAAACAAACGATCACCAAGCTAGGGGAAGACTTAACCCTACTGGTCATCAAACAAGGACAGAGGAACCTTCTATGTCGCAAGAGGTCAAAAGTATGTAAAGTAGATCATGACACACACATGGGGCCCACGTGATGTGTGGCCCCAAGTCAACCCTAACCGAGCGCACAAACTTTCTTAGGTACAACAATCCACATGTACCTCCCAGCATTCTCGTATACTACCAGAGTATGCCACGTCTCCAGCCCAAAGGCTAACGTGCACACGACACCCAACGTCAATACGAAGGCATGACGTAACAACTCCAACCCGCCACCTCATTGGATGAGGCACAACCAACCACATCTCTCCACTCACACAGGAGTGCACACGATCACACGCCAAGGGTTCTCTACAAACACAGTGAGAAGAACCGCCATCAAAGCACCTTTCACATTTCCACATTTAATAAGATCGCGCAAGAGGCTTCGCACAACCAAACAGATCACACTATTGTAATCCTCATGAAAAAACATGCGAGAGAGACTACTTACTCACCTCAAACAGATATTCGACAGAAAAGTCACCAACACCGCCTCACGCCCAAACGACATCCTGTGATCCCGAGACTCGGCCCTGAAAATAGTCTGGCGCATCGCCCCATTGTGATCCCCTCGGGAAAACACGTCAAAAAGACTGATCATTTGAGAGCAACAAGATATCCGGAGAAAAATATGCATTCCAGTGCACCGCACATGAGCGGTGCCACGTGGGACCCGCATCCCGGTCCCGAAACTCAACGAACGGATTGCACCATTGCGATCCCCTCGAAAAAGTACATAAGTTCGACTAATCACATGTCCAAAACATACACCCGGTGATAAAGATGGAAATCATCGTCAACTCCCGAAACGGCCCTCGCGGGTCTCGCACCATCGTGCGAAATTACATCGGGCAGACTGCGCCAACGTGATGCCCTCGGAAAAACACCCAGCATCAATTGCTCGCACGTCCTGAACGGACGCCCGATGAGAAAGTCGCTAAACGCTGCTCACAGCTCAAAAGACAGGCAGTGGGACCCATTCCTCAACACTGGCTTCGACATCGGAGACCACACTGGAAAACTCCGGCTCAATGCCAGGGTCGCAACGTCGCTGACGGCACTCAAAACGGACGTCGGACGCATCCACGCCTTCTGAAACAAGAATCCCCGGGATAACATCAATCCACTCGACGTACGTGTCGCACCACCGAGGCCCCCGTCTTGGGAATTATAATTTCCCAGGACCATCTAAAAAAGACCACCTCGCTGTTTGGTCTGTGCTGCCGCAGACGCCACGCCGCCGCCTCCGAACCGTCGTCCGCCGCCTGGAACCGCCAGAAAACCAAGAATTCGGCTGGAACATCCCGGGGCTGCCCCGGGCACCCCGGGACTTAGATTTTCTATCCGAGAAGAGCGTAGGAAACCTAAGAACACATATTACACATCCGTGGGATTCGATCGATGATCGTACAACAATTTGACAGTATAAATTGGGCTCAACGATTGCGGGAAATTGAAAATGAAAACTATAAACCCCTACGTCGAAGGGCGTAGCCCGACGCTTCGTGTGCGGACCGTCAGAACCGCTGCGCCTCGCCAAAGATCTCCTCGCCAGAGCTACCTCGCCAGAGGTGGAGGAGAGGGGAGGGTTTTAGGAAGAAGAAGAAGAAGGAGGAGGAGGTGGGGGTGTTTAAGTACAAATCACTTAAACGCCCGCCCGACAGCCCCGAACCCAAAATTTCGGCAGGATCGGGGTTAAGCTTCCCATAGGATAAAAACCACGCTCCGAGTGAAATGACGGTCTCGGAATATTTATCCAAGGCCCTGTTCAAAAGTTACAACACCCACGCCCGAGGCTTCTAAATTACGAAAACGCCCCCGGGGCCATTTTTCACAAATGGCCCGCGCCCGTGAAACTTATACCCCTCCTAGGGAAAACGGCACGCTCTGAACTCAACGATGCCCTCTGTTTTCCAATCCGAGCCACCATTTAAGAGATACCTGAGCTTCAACCTTAAACAAATAATTTAATTATTTAATTTTTCCGTTTCTCGTTTCGGAAGTGAGCGAGGGGTCCAAACGTCCCGCACTGACATACCTTATGTAGTTCCTAGGGTAAACACCCCATTCCGGACCCATCCGTACACTCGGATCTCTGATCCGGATAACCGTTTAGGAGTTATCCCATTTATTTGGCATTTCCAGTGTGAACGCACTGAAAATTTAATTTCGGCCACTCCGGGGCTCAGAATTGCACCCCGTCTGAAGGCGCTACTCTGGAATATCATCAAGAATATTCCAAAGTCCTTTATATCCAAAAACCGGGTTCTTACATCATTCCATCCTTCATGATTTTGGTCCCCAAAAAGAAAAACCAGGGAACAACTCAGGGTACTAAGCCCACACCTGTCTCTCCTGCACCCAGAAGAACTCTTGCACAGCTCTACGCCACCGCACACAGACCAAAGGATTTGATCTGTTCACGCGAGGTCAGCCCTTGCCAATGTAGTGCATAATAGCGCGCACAACTCTTCTTGGGTGAGTCACGTGGGAGACTTCATGCACCCAAAACAGCCTCTGGGGTTAGGGAAAGGTGGTAGGGAACCTCACCATCCCTTCGCACAGTCTCAAATAGACCGAAGGCTCTCGAGGGTAGCTCACCTCCCCGACCAAACCCCTACGTTGCACGTCGCGACTGGAGTCACCACCCGCACCTGGAACAAGGCCCGATGATTCCCTCCTTCAGAATATCCATATGGTGAAACACCCAGGGATATCTGGTCATTAAAGGTTCCACAGTCGATGTCTCGCAACCAAGACTCTCTTTACACACTTGAAGAGCGAAGGAGTCAACACCATCGACTAAGGAAAAGGTCCTACGCCTTTTTACCTTACCAACACAGGGTTACACCGATGCCCCATCTCACTCTGGTAACACCTCAAGCAAGGAGCAGGGAGAACAAATTCTCACACACAGAGTCTAACAATTCTACAGCAAAAAGTAAAAGAGCTATAGAGTGTACCTCTCATCACCTCATGCTCTGCAGGATCCTAGACATCCAAAGCTCGCGACTGTCTGTGGTCCCAACTGTCAGCTCCTAGAGCCTGACGTGGACCACCTAGTGGTTATGGGAAGAACTCGTAAAGCCATCCCCCACTCTGAGCTCCTCCTGATTCTCTACTAGCACCACCTCCCTGGGTACTAATCTGATCACGGCGCTGCCTCTGTCGTGGTGGCGCACCTGTTGCTGCCCGAAGTTCTCTGCATGCCTGGCCGGGCAGTCCCGTGCCAGGTGACCTCTCCCATCGCAAGCATAGCACCGACTCTCTTCAGGCTGCACTGGTGCCTTCCGGCGCCATTGTGCTGTACGACCATGCCCCTGAGTCCGGTTGTCAGAAAGCCACCTGCGTCGAGGTTCTGCTTGCCGGTGCCCGCTAGTTGCGGCAGAAGTCTCAGCTCCAACGTGCCTGCTGCCACCACCAACTCCAGAATGTGACCGGAAGCTCTCTGTCACCATCACCTTCTCTAGAACCCCAACATATGTGGAAATGACCAAGGGTAATATAACAGCATGAATCTCTCGGCGGAGACCCTGCTCAAACTTCTGCACTCGGATGCTGTCGTCATGGACCAAGTCTGGGTAAAAGCGTGCACGATCTGCAAAACTAGCCGCGTAATCGGCCACTGTCATCCCTCCCTACTGAAACTGCAGAAGCTCTTGAATCCAAACGGAGCACAAGAAGGAGGGGAAAAACTCCTCACAAAACAAAAACTGGAAGTCATCCCACGAAAGAGACGACTCGTCAAGAAACCGAGTCACCAGACTGCACCAACGCCAAGCTGATCCACGAAAAAGGCTGGCTTCCAAAGCCACTCTCTGATCTTTCGGCGTCTGCACAAGCCTGAAAAGGTGAACTAATGCCTCTAGAAAAACCTCTGCTGCTTGAGGGTCTGGCTCACCACTGGACCTCAGTGGTCTCTGCCGCTGGAACTCACAGAGCGCGCTCAACCTACGCTCAAGCTCAGCCTGCTCTACTGAAACTGCCTGCTACTCAACAAGTGGGGGTGCTGCTACCGGCCCACTCGGAGAAAGGGGATCACATGATGGGTCCTAGATTGTGGCCTCGTTGCTCACAGGGTCGTCATCACGAACCAATGATAGTATCCTGGCTGGCTGCCTTCACAGAGACATCCTGAAAATTATCAAGGAGTGTTGCGGTCAGATGAGAATATATGTATATACCAATAACAACAACGATGGGGAGATGACTCAAGAAGGACAGTAAAGGAATCAATCCTATGTGATGCACAAACCAATTTTCCCAGCAACAAGTGTCTCAGCATGCCAAGTCGACAAGCGGGTTATCAGGGTCCTGGTGAATGGATACGTCAGCAGCCGCACCATCACTGGACTCCCTGGCATGAGAGCCGCTCTCGAGACACATTAACATTGTTTCCCTATATCCCAACCAATTCCTTTTATTTTAGGGATGCCCAAACATCATCCCAAGGAATGAACCACCTTTGATACCACTTTTTCATGACCCAACCCTACCTGGCCTCGAGCCACAACTACCCCAAGCCTGCCTCCATAGGCCAGGGGCTGGAGACTAGTGCCGAAGGCACAACAACTTGGAGAGGCCTTTGCCTAAGTACCTATACACACACACACACAGCACACTCAATGAAAAGGTGCAGAGTAATAGAAAAGACACGTAAAGAAAAGGGGAAACTGCTATATATAAACCAAAAATGTGCATCAGCCTCTAAACAGTAAAAAGTACAAGATGAAGGTAAACTGAAAAGAAAAGGGGAAAAACACACGCCTGACAAAAAAGTGCCACAACCCAGCAACAGGTAAATAGAAAGGAAAATAGCTGGAAGGGTCCCCCACCTAGAACCTGACTCCGACCACCACACGCGGTATGTTCTCCTGAACTACTAAGCTCCACTGAAGTCATGACCAACCTGTCCGTCGTCTGAAAGGGCACACCAAGTGCGGGCAAAGCCAAAGCAGGGGTGAGTATAAAAATAATCAGTAGGATACCCCGAAGGCTCGAGGGAGCAACAAAGGAGGTACCGAAGGGTGAGAAGTAGAGCGAACATAATAGTAAATGAATACAATAAGGAGTTCAGTAGAATACCAGTATAGAGTCCAGCTCAACCCAACAAAAGAAAGGAGGTAGACTCGTCCAGACACAAGGAGCTGAAAATGGTGAGAGGATGACCTTCTCGTCGAGTCTTCGCTACCTATAGTAGGAGAGTAGACTCGTCTAACCATGATAAGCTAGACATGGAAAGCACGTGGCATACCCCGCATGTCTTCGCCTCACCTAGAAGGAGAGTAAAAAAACCCAAGAAGTGGGTACCAAAACAAGGTATATACATATTCATATGCTCACTAAGAAGCCCGAACAAGGTCGTATGGGGATCTCTATCCCGTAGCTCAGCCCAAGAAAGTGAGTCGCCAACAGTACCATAGGTAAACCATTGATGCCCAACATCCCACACGTCTTCCCTGAACTACATGTCAAGGGATTAATCACCGCACCTCGACACTATCCTCTTTGGGTGGCACTGACTCACCCGCACGGTTTTAGGTCGTGTCACAAGGACGCGTCTCAGTGGGGAAAGCGCTCCTCATACTTGAGAGTTTTGGGGGAACGTCAAACCACAACTCGTCACTGCCCTGAAATCGAGAGGTCTCCTCAAAGTCGACAGGAGACCCCCTACCCAGCCCCGCTGGAGGGTCCCTGGAAATCAATAGGTTACCACTACAGGGAGACCTAGAAAGAGTCGACGAGTGCCACACTGCCTAGTCCCGTAACAGGGTAATCCACTAGAGGGCGACCCAGCTAAAGTCGGCGACGAGACCACTGCCCAGCCCAGCTGGAGGTAACCCGAAATCGGGGACCACTTCCCAGCCCAACAGGTGGTAAGCCCGACATCGGGGACCACTGCCCAGCGCAGCTGGAGTTAAGCCCGGCATCGGGGACCACTGCCCAGCCCCGTTGGAGGTAAGCCCGGAACTGCTCTGGTCATCCCTACTGGATGGTACTACTTGGTGAACACTGCTGTACTGGCCACCCTTACTGGATGGTACAACTGGCGAGCCCTGCTCGAAACAACCTCAGCCCTGCTGGAAACAACCTCAATCCTGCTGGAAACAACCTCAGCCCTGCTGGTAACAACATCAGCCCTGTTGGTAACAACCTCAGCCCTGCTGGTAACAACCTCAGACCTGCTGGTAACAACCTCAGCCCTCCTGGTAACAACCTCAGCCCTGCTGGTAACAACCTCAACCCTGCTGGTAACAATCTCAACCCTGCTGGTAACAACCTAATCCATGTTGGTAACAACCTCTTGGGTAGTGGTTCGGTGCCCACATAAAGTGTTGGTTACACCGAAACCACAAGAACTCTACCAGGATCATGAAAGAATGGGAGAAACCCCCCATGCCTCTCAAGGTGATCACGCTCAAATCCGCTGAGTCACTGTCGAAGCGGACTGAGACAACTCATCCCAGAAAGTGGGAAAACACCCACGCTATACGAGAACACGAAGTCGCAGATGGTGCCGCAGTCCGGTGAAAGGGAACGGTACTGAAACCCCTCATAGCTGAAGAAACAGAGGAACAAACCATCTATATCAGCCAAACGAGAACAGGACCAGGGGAAAACTCAACCCTGCTGGCCAAACAAACGAGCACTAAGCCAGGGGAAGACTCAACCCTGCTAGTTATCAAATAAGGAAAGAGGAACCCTCTACGTCGCGAGAGGTCAAAAGTATGTAAATAAGATCACGACACGCACATGTGGCCCATGCGACGTGTAGCCCCAAGTCAACCCCAACCGAGCACACAAACGTTCTCAGGTACATCCATCCACATGTATCTCCCAACATTCTCGCATACTCCCAGAGTATGCCACGTCTCCAGCCCAAAGGCTAACGTGCACATGACACCCAATGTCAACGCGAAGGCGTGATGTAACAACTCCAACCTGCCACCTCATTGACTGAGGCACAAGGAACCACATCTCTTCACTCACACGGGAGTTCACGTGATCACACACCAAGGGTTCTCTGCAAACACGGAGAGAAGAACTGCCATCAGAGCGCCTTTTACATTTCCACATTTAATAAGATAGCGTAAGAGGATCTGCACAACCAAACGGATCGCACTGTTGAAATCCTCATGGAAAAACACGCGAGATAGACTGCTTACTCGCCTAAAATGGATATCCAACGGAAAAGTCACCAACACCGCCTCACGCCCGAACGACGTCCCGTGATCCCGAGCCACGGCCCCGAAAACAGTCGGGCGCATCGCACCATTGCGATCCCCTCGGGAAAACACGTCAAAAAGACTGCTCATTTGAGCGCAACAGATATCAGGAGAAAAAGATGCATTCTGGCGCACCGCATATGAGCGGTGCCACGTGGGACCCGCATCCCGATTTCAAAACTCAACGGACAGATCACACCGTTGTGATCCTCTCGAAAAAGTACACAAGTTTGACTAATCACTTGTCCAAAACGGACACCCGGTGATAAAGCTAGAAATCACCGTCAACTCCTGAAACGGCCCCCACGGGGCTCGCACCATCGTGCAGAATTATAGCAGGTAGACTACGCCAACGCGATGCCCTTGAAAAAACACCCAGCATCGACTGCTCACGCGTCCCGAACGAACACCCGATCAGAAAGTCGCTAAACGTTTCTCACAGCTCAAAAGAAGGGCCATGGGGACCACGCCTCAACTCTGGCTTCGACGCCTAGGACCATATTGGAAAACTCCGGCTCGATGCCACAGTCGCAATGCCGCTGACGGCGCTCAAAACGGACGTCGGACGCGCCCGCGCCGTCCAAAACAAGAATCCTCAGGATAACGTCAATCCCCTCGACGTACGTGTCCCACCACCGAGGGCCCCGTCTCGGGAATTATAATTTCCCGAGACCATCTCAAAAGGACCACCTCGCTGTTAGGTCCGCACTGCCGCATACATCGCACCAGCACCCCGGAACCGCCATCCGCCGCCTGGAACAGCCAGAAAACCAAGAATTCGGCCGGAACTTCCCGGGGCTGCCCCGGGCACCCCGGGACTCGGATTTTCGATCTGAGAAGAGCGTCAGAAACCTTAGAACATATACTACACATAAGTGGGCTTCAATTTATGATTAGACAGCAATTCGATAGTATAAATTGGGCTCAAAGATTGCAGGAAATTGAAAACGAAAACGATAAACCCCTACGTTGAAGGGCGTAACCCGACGCTTCGTCTGTGGACCGTCGGAACGGCTTCGTCTCACTGGAGATCACCTCGCCAGAGCTACCTCACCGGAGGTGGAGGAGAGGGGAAGGTTTGAGGAAGAAGAACAAGTAGAAGAAGAAGAAGAAGAAGGGGGTGGGGGTGTTTAAGTACAAATCACTTAAACGCCCGCCCGACAGCCCCGAACCCAAAATTTCAACAGGATCGGGGTTAAGCCTCCCCTAGGCTAAAAATCACGCTTCGACCACAACAGAGGTCTCATAATTTTAATCCGAGGCCCCGTTCAAAAGAAACAACTGCCACGCTTGAGTCTTCCAAATTACGAAAACGCCCCCGGGGCCATTTTTCACAGACGGCCCGCGCCCGCGAAACTTATACCCCTCCTAGGATAAACGACACACTCTGAACTCAACGGTGCCCTATATTTTTCAATCCGAGCCACCGTTTAAGAGATACTTGAGCTTCACCCTTAAACGAATAATTTAATTATTTAATTTATTCGTTTCTCATTCCGGAAGCGAGCAAGGGGTCCAAACGTCCCACGCCGACATACGTTATGTCATTCCTAGGGTAAACACCCCATTCCGGACCCATCCGTACACTAAGATCTCTGATCACCATTTAGGATTTATCCCAATTATTTGGCATTTCCAGTGTGAACGCACTGAAAATTTAATTCCGGCCACTCTGGGGCTCGGAACTGCACGCCGTCTGAAGGATCTCCTCTGGAATATCATCAAGAATATTCCAAAGTCTTTTATAGACAAAAACTGGGTTCTTACATTTAAATTCTATTATATAATTATTAACTTAATTTTATACAACTTTCATTGGTATCATCCAAACTGTATCATCCATTTTATTAGAGAAAATGGGCCATGAAATCAAATCTGGACTAGACTCACCAGATTCGACACCACTTCACTATTTGGGCCATATCTTCTATATACGAGCATGGATTGAGAAAAAACATTGATCATAGATAGAGGAACAAGTTCCCCACAAATAATAATCCTAGAATTATAGCTGGTTTATGTGTTTTGGAGGTTAAAAAGGTTGTGAAAATTAGAATAAAATATTTAGCCTAATTTCCCCATTCACACATGTAAAATCATGTAACCCTACCCTACCATCCCCTCTATAAATATGTATTTTACTTCTTTAGATGGGGTTGTCCATGAATTACGATATTGATGGTAGATTTAAATTGGTTTCACTCCATTTCTCTAGGCATTTCAAGAGGGAGATCTCCTAAATAAAGGATCCCTTCATCAAAGCCTTTTTCTTCTTCTTCACATTGTAATTATTGTGTTTTCATAATTAACTCATTAGAATATCTTTTTTTTTCTTCTTTTTTGTTCAATTTTCATCTACGTTAATTAAATTATTTGATATGGAAATCAAGATTAGAAATTTTACTAGATTATACCCTTTCTAAACCTTTGAAAATGTAATTCGTTTCAATAATGACTACGTCACCCATGGAAGAGTAGTTTTATATAGTAGTGGATCTACCAATAACATTATTCATTTATATACTTAGAATCAATGAGATACTATAATTAACATAATATGATATATGAATTGAGTTTTTCACTTTCAAAAAACTAAATAATCAATTGAACAATTAACAAAAGACACAGGAGGTCGAGTAATGTGTGAATTGTGAGAGCACAATATTAATCGGTAGAAAACAAAAACACAAGATCAATTTGTAGAGTTAAAATATAATGCATAAAATCAATTCATCCTCACTTAATATATATATATGATCCCTAAATCATCACTAACGATAAGCTAGCCTTGGAATGAAAACCAAAGCAGGCTTGTATGATTTCATGTTTTGAAGATAACCTAGGGGTTTATTCATTTTGTCTTTGTGGTTGAGGTAAATTCTCATTGGGTTTGTGAATTAAAAAAAACAAGGGATCATAATCAAGAGGATTTTAATTTTAATGAAAATTATTAATAATTAAGTGAATAAGTATATTTAGATCAATTACTCCATCAAAAAATATTTTCTAAAAAAATATTCTCATTTTATTTTATCAATAAAATCTCTAAAGGGGAAAAACAAAAACAAAAACAAAAAAACAAAAAATAAAATATTCTTACAACATACAACCTCTAGTTTTATAAATTTTAAAAAACCCCAATAATTTTAATTAGTTTGTTTCTTTTATTTCATTTTATTTTCAAAATACATTTAATATGTTGTATTAATTACTTCCTCCCTTGAGAGATGACCTTGGTTAAACACTTTGTTGCACATATGTACCCGAAAATCACACATTATTTGAGTGAACCCACAACAGTTCCTTTCATTTCATGTATTAAAATAATAAATTAAATAAATAAAAAACCAGAAATACATTGGTTGGTAAATGCTCAAGATCAACTGACATGCAATAAATTTGTAGAGAAAAATTAAATTTGTAGATAATTCAACTCGAGAGAATAAATTCTGAAATAAAATTACTTAAAAACTAATTTTAAATCATAACTACATTCCTAATCGACCCCAAAAATATTTTATTAATATCCACATATCATTCATATATTTTTAGTATTTTTTCCCTTGAATGTTTTGGCTTTCTGGGTATTTAAAAAACACGATTAGGGATTTCGGGTATTTTTACTCACAGTTGTACAGTAACCTACAAGTACTATTCATGTGAATACTAACCCATGGGTACTATTCAGGTGAACAATACCATGTTTCTATTCACCTAGATTAATATATATACATAAATATAAATGTATTTTAATATATATATATATATATATATTAAAATAATGGTTGACCGATGTAAGTTGACCCCTTTTTAGGGTACTCTTCATGTGAATAACACCCATGGTACTATTCACATGAATAACACTATGTTTTCCCCCTTATTTTGTTAGATATCATGTCCCCTTACCCTTTTAAAATTTTGTTTGTTTTTTTAAATCCAAAGGTTAATAATATCCTTTAAAATATTTCCACTTTTTTTTGGAATAAGTGTCCCACCAAAAATCACTCTTATGACCACCAGAATCCATCCAAAACCTGATTAAGTGCCCCCAAAAAAATTACAAACACACACACACATTTTATTTTATAAAATCACAATTTTTTTATCAAATTTATAACTTTTTATGGTTACAACTTGGCCATTTATGATCAGATCAAAGCCCATCTTGGTGCGATGGGACTGCGATGGCACACTCAACATGAATTTAATGAAATTTTAATTTTCCTTATCTTAATACATCATGTGATTTCATTGATACCAATTTTTGGTATCAGGGTGCATAATAGAATCAAATGGGATGAGAATTTAAAAAATTTCATCATTGGGTAGATGTAACAATGTTGCCTCTAATGAAACAAACCCTAGTAAGAAAGATGAAGATATCACATGAATGAATTAAACAAAAAATAAAAACAAACAACTTCCATGTTCTTTTTCAAGGCCTGTTTGACAAACACTCATCATCGGTGACCATTGCTTGAAGGAATCAAGGTTAGATCCCTCTAGATCATCCACACGCACTTCAAAAATATGTGATTCTAAAAAATTCCCTCTTTCACTTTAATGTTTTCGATCTTCAGATGATTCTTTTATTTTCCCAATAACACTACACTAAGGTAAATCCAAACTCCCTTCCCCTACACATGAGCCTAATTTTTTTTAGAATAAACTAAACTAAAATTCCCCCTATCCTACGTATGAGTCACATATACATATGATCCTTTACCTTTGATTTTTTCATTTGTGAGTCAATGATGAAAATTACTTCCTTATACAAGATATTGATATGCACATGGGATAATATAAGAACTATGTATGTCATGATTCCTATTTTTATAGGATACTTAGTGATGCCTAGATCTTATATCTAGAACCCAACCATAAATTCCATCAACAAAAATTCCCTATTTACCTACCCATATAATTTTCCAGTGAATATTTGTTTTTGAACCTGAACTGAGAAAGGGAAGAACATAAAAATTCCCCCATCATAGCATTGGTGATATATCTATAGACCTATTCTATGATAAAATATCCCCATTTTCAGATAATGGAATTTGAGTCCTTATCGCATGAAGGTAACCTACATGACACATGGTCTAACTTTCATGACTTTAAACTTCTTAGAGTGTCCTCCTACACATATCATATCTATGTGAGGGTACCCCCTACCCCTCTTTCTCTTTATATTGGTGGTTGATGTTTTTTCTAATCTCTTTTCTATGGAATATTCCTCTAACTCTATACATGGGTCTAAGGTGTGTCGGATTAGCCCACCCATTTCTCATATTTTTTTTGTAGATGATTGCATTCTCTTCTCAAGAGTCACACAAGATGAATACTGTTCCATATGCAATGTGATTCGTATTTATGAGATGTCTTATGAACATGTGATTAATCAAGACAAATTGGAAATCTCCTTCAGATCAGGTGTTATATCAAACAAGAGAATAGAGATTTGTCTCACTATAAGAATTTAGATAATTGAAAAGAATATTAAATACCATGGTCTCCCCATGATGGTTGAATGATCAAAAAAAGAAATATTTTCATCCAATTTGGACAGAATTGAGAAAAAAATTTAGGGTTGGTCTTTAAAGAGAATCTCTAAATCAAGAAAAGAAACACTCATCAAGGAAGATCTTTAGTTTATCCCAAGCTATATCATGTCACTATTCAAGCTTCCTAGAGAAATTATTAACTAGATTCACTCTTGTATTTCTAATTTATAGTGTGGATATTTTAATGGTAGAAACAAAATTCATTGGATTTCCTGGAAGTCACTTTTCACCCCTAAAGTGGGTGTCACCATGGGATTCTAGGACCTCAGCTTGTTTAATGTTTCCCTATTGGCTAAGCAGCGATGACTCCTTCTGACTCAACCATCATATCTTTGAACATGGATTCTCTATGAAAAATATTTTCCTCACTCTGCTTTCTGAAACTCCTCTCTTTTCCCCCGCCCCAGCTTACTATAGAGAAGTATTTGGGGATCACAAAAATTACTTGATAAAGGAATTGGCTGGTGGATTGGGGATAGAACAAACATCAAAATCTGGAAGGATCCTTGGTTGATTGATAGATATATCTTGTTGGATACTTCCCCAACCATTCCCAAATCCGAGGATGCCACTATCTACTACATTTTAAATGATACTGACTCTGGTTGGTTCTTGGATATAATTAACTCTTGGTTTAATGAAAAAGATAGAAGGATTATTCTTAGCATTTCCTATGTGATGGATGCGGGACATGACTGCCTGCTTTGGAGCAATGATATATTAGGATCCTATTCAGTGAAATCAGGATATAGACTTTCTCTTAACGCTCATATTGAAGATAGTGAGGGACTCCAAAAAAATATTTGGCACTTGGAAATCCCCCAAATATCCACTATTTATGGTGGTAGATATGTACGGTCATCCTTCCCACCTTGAATTTCCTATCCTTACACCTTGTTACAGATAACCAGATATTCCCCCTTCTTTACAGATGTTAAGGAATCCCCTATGCATGCTATCATTCATTTTATAGGGGATATTGAGGTTTGGATTTCTTGGGGAAATATTATGGAGCATATGCTGGATACAACACTAGATCTACCATCAATTCTCATGATGTGATCTTCTATATTCACTACTGATAAGGTTGCCTCACTATTAATTGTGGATTAGATTCTATGGGTCAGAAGGAATGATTTTATCTTTAATCACACCTCCAAACCCTATGGTTTTTGTATTGAAAGAGAAAATTCTTGTATTAGTGGGTGGAAGCAGGACCCAGACCAGAATGGGTTCTCTGATTCTTGATCTTCCAAAACTAGATGGCATCCCCCTTCAATTGGGATCCTCAGGATCAATGTAGATGTTTCTTTTCCCAAGGATGGAACTGTTGGAATCATATTGATGGTCCAAGACCATGGTGGTAAGATTATCGCATCCAGATAAGATTTTATCTATACTTTTTGGGACCCTACTATTGATGAAGCCCATGATGTCCTTGCTAGTTTGACCTTTGCAAAAGATTTTGGATGGAACTCTATACACATTAATTATGATTATCTCAACATCATAGAATATTTCAACACAAATGAATTTGGATTCCAATATTTTGGCTTTCACGATATGAAAATCCAGTCTCTCAGTCACAGTTTTTCAGTTTTCTCTTTCTCTTTCATCAATAAGCTAGAAAATGAAGCAGCACATCATCTGGATTATCATTACATGTCTAGAGAGAATCAAATATGAATTGATATCCTCCCTTCATGGATTCTTGATCTTGTTACTCTTGATATTCATGATTAATATATTTACCTTCATTTGTCAAAAAAATGTGTGGGTACTTGACATAGGGTGGTTCTCTACAAAAACAACAAGATAAAATTCCCCTTTCTTAACACTGTATCCTAATGTTTATAGAATCCCCTACAATATAATGACTATGTATGAATTTTCTCCTATTATCATAGGAAACATGTTTGAACCCCGTGTTTAGGACCCAACCACAAATCCTCATTCTCTTAAACCCCTTCCAATGGAACCATGTTAGCCCAGTTATGATAATATTGATTCCCCTATTATGAAAAACACGAGTGTAAAATACATCCATTACCACTTTTGACCATCCTTTTTCATATGTTTCAATTTTTTCTTAGAGTGTCTAAGATTGTTGTAAACCTTTCATTGGCTATCAGTAACGATCACATTCAACTCTAAAGGATCCTTCTACTTGACTATGCATACTATGTCCCTGACATGGCTCTATATATTCACCTTCGATATGGTATGTCAATAAGATACATCACCATCTTGAATGTGAATATTATATAATTTATATACACCTTTTCAATATCCCAACATAACCCATCTTTTGAATATATTCTATGGTCATCCTTTGCATACTAGCTCTATATCAATGATCCTGATTCAAGAACCTTAAGTTGCGATTTATGCTATCCCCACTCCCTATTCAAAAGGTGTCAGGACATTCTTAACCTTTGGTCACCATTTGGGTTTTTACTCTCATTCATTAGGTCTAGGAATCATGACCAAAAAATGTGTGCACCCCCCACATGAGATAGTCAATAGTGGCATTTAGATATTTGTTCACATCACTTCAAATTTCCCCCTTTCCACTAAAAATATCGTCTCAACCCATTTTTACACAAGAAATATGAATTTAAACCATCTAAACATACCCTGTGATATATTTTATGCTGGCATTGGGATATCTATACACTTTTATTTTTCACCTCACCCTTTCCATATAGATTGGCACACTTCACATGTGGTCAAAGAATAACCTTGAACTCATCATTTGTTGTTCAAAGTTGTATGAACTTAACATTTATCCCCTTAGTGGTAAAAAACATAAGACCTTAAACTATTAATGAAAAATATATTAAAATTATCATTCTTAAAATCCATAATGGGTGGAATAATAAAAATTCAAGTCTGTACTCTATAAACCTCCCATTTTTAGGGCTTAGGGAAAATTAGAGTGAAAATTGAAAAAGGAACAAGTCTTACAGGGCCCAAAATATGGACCTAGAAAAATATAATCCATTCTCACTGGACCCACTAGTTTAAGAAAATGTTAAAGCAGTGAAACATCATATCTCTTCATCTCGACTGTATGTTTCATACATAGTGGTGTAGCCTTTAGGGTTATAAAACCGTTCTTGAATATTTCTTCCTTATATTAATCTGATTCATTTAATAGGTGTTTGAATCCTCCTAAACCTCTCTTAAGCTATCATAAATGAGTGTATTAAACTCCAAGGGACACTTCCAATTGAATATGAACACTATTACCCTGATATGGTTCTTCATATATGCCCCCGATATGGCCTATCAACTAGAGGAATCTTTATCCTATGTAGAGGACCATCTAGTTTGTGTACAAACTAACACCATTTCAGAAAAACCTACCTTTTGAATATGGTCCCAGCTCTTCCTTGAAATAATTGACTCATCTCATCACTCTCGATTCAAATTCATTGAGTTATGATTTACACAATCCATAATCCAATTATTAAAGTGGATTTGATACCCTCGATGTTATGCACTTGCACATTAAACTCATTTCCTGAGTTTAAATATTGACATATCACACTTGAGATTTTAATTAGTCTTCATCGGGTGAATTTAAACTATACAATATAGTGGTACAAACTTCATGACTATAAATTGGACTTCCCATTTTCTGGTAGAGTCTATTTTAGAAATGTTCCCTCTATTCATATTGGGATTTCCCATTCCCTTGTTTGGTGGAATGTCCCACATATTTGGATAAAGCTATATGACATTAAACTACAGTAATATATGGTCAAAGATGTTCGACATAAAACAATATCTTTGTTGGTATAACTTTCATGACATAAAACAACCTAAGGAAAGAGACACAAAACTCACTTGGTTGAAAACAAACAAAGGGAAATCTAGGTAAATGTCAAGTCTTCAATCATTGGATATGCACCTCATGTATTTTGGGAAAAATTAATTATTTGATATTTGAAAAGGCACAATACTTGTTAGGTAGAAAAAATATAATGAGTAACCTAATAAAAATATGAGTCCTTACCTGATAATTCATCCCAATATAAGGCTTAGAAAAAATTAGTGTGGAAAAATAGAAGACACAAAATCTTGTGAGGTCAACAACAAGACCTCAACAGAATCCAATCTATTATTTCTAGGTCATTTGGCATAAGAAAAACTTAGATAATTCATTCTTTACTCAATCCTTAGAAAATAAACCTAGGGGATCCACATGAAATGGGTAAAGACAACACTGTAGGGTATTCGAACCCTTTTTAATATCAGAATCCTCATTCAAAATTTCCCTTCATGAACCTGATCATGTTTAGTCAAATAATTCATCTGAATAAACCAAATCTGGTGTTATAGTGATGTTGTCTATGCCCATACACTACAAGAAAACCTCCATTTAGCGGTGGTTTTTTCGAGGCGGTTTTTAAGGTTTTTAAAACCGCCGCGAAAAAACCGCCGCTAAACAGAAAAAAAACCATTTTTTTAATTTTTTTTAATTTTTTTAATTTTATTCGATGATTAGCGGCGGTTTTTTAAAAAACCGCCGCAAAATAGCGGCAGTTTCAGTAAAACCGCCGCGAAATGAAATGAAAAAATAAAAAAACATGAGAAACCCTGAAATCACTAAAACGACCATAACTTTTGATCCGGGCGTCCCTTGAAGTGCCACGACCAGTCAAATCGAAGCTCATGAAGAGATCTAGAGGCACATATAATCAAAACTGTGAGACGGTCTAAGGTGCGGAAGATATTAGAGTTATATGAAAGTTGAAAAAAGTTCTCCAACTTCAAACGGCCATAACTTTTGCTCCGGGATTCCGTTTGGGCTCTACCACATATCAAATCGAAGCTAGTGAAAAGATATACGCACCAGATTGACATAAGCTAGATTCTATCATGTTTTTAGACCCTAAAAACCCCTCTGAAGGCCTCCAAAACCCTGTTTCCGTCACCGGTGTCCCGTCGAACTTGTCTTCAAACGGACCTAACTTTTGATCCGCTTGTCAGTTCGGCCTCCACCTGCCAGATCATAGCTCGTTCCATGAGCTTCAGTTTGACTGGTTGTGGCGCCTACATGCACTCCTAGATCATATGTTATGGCCTTTTTAGAGGGTATCGAGTTTGTTATATTTTTCAATGCCTCGTTTCTAGCAACCGTTCCCCGCCAGCTTTTTTTTTAAATGGTAATAACTCCCGATCCGCATGTCCATTCAGACACTTTCACCTTTCAGGTCGAAGATCGTTTCAGGATCTTTGATTTGGCAGGTCGCGGATCTAAAATGGACTCTCGGATCATAAGTTATCTCCGTTAATGTGAGTCCAATATTTTTGTCTCTTTATGACCGTTTTGACGGGTTTTAATGGTAACTCTATTTATTACTATTTATTTGGGTTTCCATGACTTTTTATCTTTATCAATGGTTTTTTTGTGGGTTATTATGATGATTATGTAAAATTATTAAGGAGTTTTCCAGAGTTGTCACGAGTTTTCATGCGTTCTCATTCTTTCTAATGCCTCATTTTTCATAGGCTTCTCCATCCTTTTTCATGGGTTTTCATGATTTTTCATCCCTTATCACGTATTTTCATACTTTTTCATGTGTTTCCTTTATTATTTATTATTTATTATTTATAATATACTTTAATTTATTTATTATCTTATTTGTAACTGGTGATTTATTATTTATTATTTATTATTTATTATTTATTATTAATTATTTATTCTTTATATTTATTAATTATTTATGTTTATTTATTATTTATTATTTATGATTTATATTTATTTATTAGTTATTAGTTATTATTTATTATTTATTATTTATTATTTATTATTTATTATTTCTTATTTATTATTTCTTATTTATTTTTTATTATTTATGATTTATTATTTATATTTATTTATTAGTTATTAGTTATTATTTCTTATTTATTATTTATTATTTATTATTTATTATTTGTTATTTCTTATTTCTTATTTCTTATTTCTTATTTCTTATTTATTATTTATTATTTATATTTATTTATCATTTATATTAATTTATTATTTATTATTTATTATTTATATTTATTTATTATTTATTATTTATTATCTATATTTATTTATTATTTATTATTTATATTTATTTATTATTTATTATTTATTATTTATTATTTATTATTTATTATTTATTATTTATTATTTATTATTTATTATTTATTTATTATTTATTATTTATTATTTATTATTTATTATTTATTATTTCTTATTTCTTATTTCTTATTTCTTATTTCTTATTTCTTATTTCTTATTTCTTATTTATTATTTATATTTATTTATTATTTATTATTTATATTTATTTATTACTTATTATTTATTATTTCTATTTATTTATTATTTATTATTTATTATTTATTATTTATATTTATTTATTAGTTATTATTTATTATTTATTATTTATTAGTTATTATTTATTAGTTATTATTTATTATTTATTATTTATTATTTATTATTTATATTTATTTATTATTTATATTTATTTATTATTTATTATTTATTATTTAATATTTAATATTTATTATTTATTATTTATTATTCATTATTCATTATTGATTATTGATTATTTGTTATTTATTATTTATTATTTATTATTTATTATTTATTATTTATTATTTATTATTTACTATTTACTATTTATTATTTATTATTTTTTATTTTTTATTTTTTATTTATATGTATTTATTATTTATTATTTATTATTTATTATATATATATTTATTATTTATTATGTATATTTATTTATTATTTATTATTTATATTTATTTATTATTTATATTTATTTATTATTTATTATTTATTATTTATTATTTATATTTATTTATTATTTATTATTTATTATTTATTATTTATTATTTTTATTTATTTATTTAATATTTAATATTTATTATTTATTATTTATTATTTAATATTTATTATTCATTATTGATTATTGATTATTGATTATTTATTATTGATTATTGATTATTGATTATTTATTATTGATTATTTATTATTTATATTTATTATTTATTATTTATTATTTATTATTTATTATTTATTATTTATTATTTATTATTTATCTTTATTTATTATTTATTATTTATTATTTATTATTTATATTTATTTATTATTTATATTTATTTATTATTTATTATTTATTATTTATTATTTATTATTTATTATTTATTATTTATTTATTAGTTATTATTTATTAGTTATTATTTATTATTTATCATTTATTATTTATTATTTATTATTTATTATTTATATTTATTTATTATTTATATTTAATTATTAATTATTATATATTATTTATTAATTATTATTTATATTTATTTATTATTTATATTTATTTATTATTTATTATTTATATTTATTTATTATTTATTATTCATTATTTATTATTTATTATTTATTATTTATTATTTATTATTTATATTTATTTATTTAATATTTATTATTTAATATTTAATATTTATTATTTATTAATTATTATTCATTATTGATTGTTGATTATTTATTATTTATTATTTACTATTTATTATTTATTATTTATTATTTATTATTTATTATTTATTATTTATTATTTATTATTTATTATTTATTATTTATTATTTATTATTTATTATTTATTATTTATTATTTATTATTTATTATTTTATATTTTTTTATTTTTATTTTTTATTTATATTTATTATTTATTATTTATTATTTATTATTTATTATTTATTATTTATGATTTAATATTCCTTATTTATTATTTATTATTTATTATTTATTATTTATTATTTATTATTTATTATTTATTATTTATTATTATCGAATTTATATCTATTATTTATGTATTATTTGTTTTTTCAATTAATATATATAAGTATATTAAATTCTGTTTATTAACCACATGGCGAGCTTGCTAGAGTGGTAAAGTCTTTGAAAAATATACAAGAGGTTAGAGGTTCAAATCTCACCAAACACAAAATTTCTTTATATTGCATGGGCATGGGATGTGCATGCATGGATAAATAATTAAATAAAATAAATACGAAATAAAATAAATAAAAAATAAATACGAAATAAAAAAAATAAATAATAAATACGAAATTAAATAAATAAATTAAATAAATAAAATAAATACGAAATAAAATAAATACGAAATAAAATAAATACGAAATAAAATATATAAAATAAATAAATACGAAAAATAAATAAATAAATAAATAAATTCGAAAAATAAATAAATAAATAAATAAATAAATAAATAATAAAATAAATAAAATAAATAAATAAATAAATAAATACGAAAAATAAATAAATAAAATAAATACGAAATAAATACGAAAAATAAATAAATAAAATAAATACGAAATAAATAAATAAATATATATAAAAAATTAAAAATAACAAAAATAACAAAAATAAAAAAAATAAAAAAAATAAAAAAAATAAAAAAACCGCCGCTAAAAAACCGCCGAGAAACGTTCTGCGGCGGTTTTTGAAAACCGCCGCTAAATGCCTTTTTTTCCGTAGTGATACCCATCTTTGATCCATGCCTAGGAGAAAAATCATTAATCCAATTGGATAAAATCTAGTGTTACATTGATAATATATATGAATATGTCTATTCATGAGAAACACCCAATAGGAAATCATTCATCAAAATAGACCAACTTAGTGTTACATTGATGGTATCTATGACTATACCCATTATTAAGCCACACATAGGAGGAAATAATTTATACAAAAGGAGAAATTCTATCATTATGATGATGGTATCTATGCCTATACTTGTATATGATCCATTCCAAGAGGAATTCATTTTTAATCAAGTGTTTGGGTACCACAATTGAATTTTTTTTATTTCAAATTCAATGTTAAAATGATTTTAAATTATTTTGATACCATTATATCCAAGATTCCACATGGTATTATTAGGGTGAATCAAAAGAAGGAGAATGAAAAAAATGAGAACAAAATGAGTTTTCATTCACTGATCTAGAAAATGAGATGAACACCCATAAATTAGAGTCTCTCTTCAAGATAATGATATATCATAAAAGACCCAATATGAAATCCAAAGTTTAACAATAGAATTTTGATATCCATTGTTGTTTTTTCAATGTTTGGTCATCCTTTTATTTTCAGTCTCTTCATTAGGGAAAATAATTTACACCTCGTCAACCTCCCTTCTCCATTCTACGTGGGCTTCCTCTAAGAGAATCTTGTGTTCTCCAAGCTCTCTCCTAGTGACATATAAATTCTACTTAAGGAGAATTATGTGGGTGAAATTTTCATCATCCGGATGGTGTTTCTACAAGATTATTCCCACATAGTGGTACTCATGATGAATCATTGTGGCCCATATATTGGAAGAAATAGAATTTGATTTTGCCCCAAGAAGTAACACCCAAGTTATATCTTTTCATTCCCTTGTTTTGACGATCAGCTTTATTTTATTATAAATGGATTTATAATGAAATACCATACTTATAAGATAGAAATATTTATGGTGTCGTCGATGCAACTGCCGATAAAAATCAACTATCAGAGTCTCAGAAATTAGATTCTTTATGTTCACCCAAGCATGCTGACAAGTTGTGTGATAAAAGTTCAATAACCCTTCATCTAGATCAGTGTCACTATCATAGGGAGAGATATATTGTGATGACCTATATCATCATAGATTATGAAAATCATGGTAACACTACTGGAAAAGAAGGTTATACCAACGGTTAAAAACCATTGGTATAGGCTGGAAAACCGTTGGTATACCCTATACCAACGGTTTTCCAAACTGTTGGCTAGTAAGTCGTGAGGAAAGCCTTATACCAATGGTTTGATCCAAACCGTTGGTATATGGGTTATATAAATTTAATCCACTGTATACCAACGGTTTATAACCGTTGGTAATGAATTTGAGGAAGTCTTATACCAACGGTTTAGAACCGTTGGTAATGTGATTTTCCGGAAAACCTATACCAACTGTTTGGAACCGTTGGTATTGGTTTTCCAGCAACACCTATACCAACGGTTATAAACCGTTGGTATTGGATTTCCAAAAATCAAGACACCTATACCAACGGTTTAAAACCGTTGGTATAGTGTTTTTTCAAAATCCGAGCACCCTTATACCAACGGTTTATAACCGTTGGTATAGAGATTTTCCAGAACTGCACACAGCAGCCCCCCTCCCTCCAGTAGCCCCTCCACTGTACACCTGCATACAGACTTGAAACAGACTTGAAAATGGATTTTTCAGCTCATGTAAATGAAAAATCCATTTTCATGAAAACTCATTACAAAACCATCTCATGTTATGCAATTACATGAATGCAAACTAATTTTAAAACCAAAATGAACATGCTGTATTATTAGTGCAAACTAATTTTAAAACCCAACTCACTAAACTAAATGACAATGTAGAAACACACATCATCCAATATCTTATCACCTCAATAATACTCCTTGGCATGAAATATTATATAAAATAATTTTAATATAATATTAACAAGTAATGATATATTGAATGTGAACAACTAATTGATACAAGAAATAAAAGTTGGAACAAATAATTTACACATTATAAAGATATTAACCTTCAGTTGAGGTGTAATGAGAAAATCTATAATCAAATGCATTATGAAGCTGAATAAAACCTGAATGTGCGAATATTATAATGTGAGACTGAATAAAACATGATAAAAAATCATTAGTTAGAGATTCCAAGCCAAATAATGACCAAAAAGAGAGAAATAAACAAATTTGGCTTGCTTCAGATCTATCATTGATCCATTACATGGGGCCGATGAAACATAAGGCTTTATTAAGATCATAATGTGATATTAGACCACTAGATTGAAGAAAGCAATGATTTTGGTGCTTGGTTGAGATAGAAACAAGATCTATGGTGTGATAATCAAACTGTAAGAACCCAATTCCCCATTTCCATGCATGGATTTTGTATTCGGGTTTCTTTGAGGAAAATATAACATTGATGTCCTTTCCAGACCACGTACAGGTTGTGTCTCAGCCATGTACCAAGTCATGTTGTGTCGTGGTCATGCCTCTTAAGGTGAGGCCCAATAAAAGCTTATACACAGTGTGCATTGTTAAAGGAAATGTCATGTATTTTATTTTTTATTTAATATAAGGGAGAGGGGTCATGTATCATTTACAGAATTAACTTCTTTTGACCTTGGTTCATCCAAGTTCGTCCATGAGCGACAATTATTCTCTGAGCCACTGATTCTCCTATCAATGTCCAATCAGAACTCTGGAAGGTGCATTGGGATCCCACCAATGAGTTCTCCCTTCACCTTAATCCTATCATCCTGATTCCTCTCCTCATTTTATAGATATAGATTTGATAATTTATGAATCTTTTGTGGACTTTCAACGATCTAGGATGAATCAAGATCCGATATTCAACAATATTATTCTCACGACTACGAGGTAGGTGGGTTGTGCCTATATGTTGTTTTATCAAGAATTATATGTGCCTAAAACTCATATACCCATGTTTTTGGTATACATGACTTGGAATTACACCGTGATTATCATATGATATTGGTTTATTAGGTTATTAAGGTTATTTATTTGAGATAGGGAACCACAGGGTTGTGTTTCCCTTGATTAATTTGTTATAGCTATTGGCCCATGACGCCTTAGATGCATACTGCTTTCCATGACTTTTTTTTGTTTAGGATGGATTATTGATTATTAAAAAGCGATGTGATAGTAAGATTACATGAGGTGATTTGATTATTATTATGCCATGTAATAGTTAGATTAGATGAGGTGTGTTGATAATAGTCTACAATGTAATAATTTAAATTAAATGAGGTACTTATTTTTACCTATTAATAGATTAATTACATATGATACATGTGGGTGAGATTGTGATATGTCTGAGGGAGATACTGTGATGCCTGAGGGAGAGGATGTGTTTTTTTCCTGAGGTCAAGACAGTGACATGCGTTTAGGCAAGATATTGATGTCTCCAAGGAAAGTTTTAGCTATTCTTTACTTCAATATTTAATGGTTGTTGATTTATTTATACTATGTTTACCTTTGTACTTTGTTTTTATACATGTATATTCACTAAAATTTTGGCACAAATCTTGTGGTGGATGCCTACTGGTATTATGTCTCACAACATGTTTGGTTCATGCTTTGGGACCAAGCAGATTACACTGAAAAATCAATTTTCATTTTCATGTAAATGAAAAATCCATTTTCATTTGTGACTCGTGCACGTCACAAATGACCCATGGATCGTTTTCCAAAAGTTTCAACATAATCCGAATGCGTTTGGTCGGTTTTCCGTATGCCGGTAGTTGTTTTCACTTGAAATCATGTCCATTTCAAATAAAAGTGAGACCGTTTGAGTGGTACCGGCCACACCGTGCCTCAGATTGAGGCGGGGTTGACTCATACACGACACAAATGACCCATGGATACTTTTCCTAAAGTATCAACAGAATCCAAATGCGTTTGGTCCATTTCCCGTATGTCAGTTGTTGTTTTTACTTAAACTGTTGTCCATTTCAAAGAAAAGTGAGACACTTTTAGTGGTGTCGGCCACACCGCGCCTCATATTGAGGTAGGGTTGACTCGTACACGTCACAAATGACCCATGGATCGTTTTCATAAAGTATCAACACAATCCGAATGTGTTTGGTTGGTTTTCCGTATGTCGTTTATTTTAATTAAAAGCGCATTCATTTTAAACAAAAGAAAGAAACTTTTAGTGGTACCGGCCACACCGGCCCTCGGATTGAGGCGGCATTGACTTGTACACGTCACAAATGACCCATGGATAGTTTTCCTAAAGTTTCAACAGAATCCGAATGCGTTTGGTCAGTTTTCCGTATGCCGGTAGTTGTTTTCACTTAAAATTCATCTCCATTTCAAATAAAAGTGAGAGAATTTGAGTGGTACCGGCCACACCATGCCTAAGATTGATGTGGGGTTGACTCCTACACGACACAAATGACCCATGGATACTTTTCCTAAAGTATCAATATAATCCGAATGTGTTTGGTCCATTTCCCGTATGTCAGTTGTTGTTTTTACTCAAACTATTGTCCATTTCAAAGAAAAGTGAGACACTTTGAGTGGTGTCCGCCACACCGGCCCTCGGATTGAGGCAGGGTTGACTCGTAAATGTCACAAATGACTCATGGATCGTTTTCCTAAAGTTTCAATAGAATCCGAATGCGTTTGGTCGGTTTTCCGTATGTCGTTTATTTTAATTAAAAGCGCATCCATTTTAGACAAAAGAAAGACATTTTTAGTGGTACCGGCCACACCAGCCCTCGGATTGAGGCGGGGTTGACTCGTACACGTCACAAATGATCCATGGATCGTTTTACTAAAGTTTCAACAGAATCTGAATGCGTTTGGTCAGTTTTCCGTATGCCGGTAGTTGTTTTCACTTAAAATCATGTCCATTTCAAATAAAAGTGAGACAGTTTGAGTGGTACCGGCCACACCATGCCTCAGATTGAGTCGGGGTTGACTCGTACATGACAAAAATGACCCATGGATACTTTTCCTAAAGTATCAATAGAATCCGAATGTGTTTGGTCTGTTTCCCGTATGTCAGTTGTTGTTTTTACTTAAACTGTTGTCCATTTCAAAGAAAAGTGAGACACTTTGAGTGGTTCCGGCCACACCGCGCCTCAAATTGAGGTGGGTTTGACTTGTACATGTCAAAAATGACCCATGGATCGTTTTCCTAAAGTTTCAACAGAATCCTAATGCGTTTGGTCAGTTTTCCGTATGCTGGTAGTTGTTTTCACTTAAAATCCTGTCCATTTCAAATAAAAGTGAGACAGTTTGAGTGGTACCGGCCACACTGTACCTTATATTGAGGCAGGGTTGACTCTTAAATGACAAAAATGACCCATGGATACTTTTCCTAAAGTATCAATAGAATCCGAATGCGTTTGGTCCGTTTCCCGTATGTCAGTTTTTGTTTTTACTTAAATTGTTGTCCATTTCAAAGAAAAGTGAGACACTTTGAGTTGTGTCAGCCACACTGGCCCTCAGATTGAGGTGGGGTTGACTCGTACACATCACAAATGACCCATGGATCATTTTCTTAAAGTTTCAATAGAATCTGAATGCGTGTGGTCGGTTTTACGTATGTCGTTTATTTTAATTAAAAGCGCATCCATTTTAAACAAAAGAAAGACACTTTTAGTGGTACCGGCCACACCGGCCCTCGGATTGAGGCAGGGTTGAATCGTACACATCACAAATGACAATATAAAAATTTCTCAAAATTAATCAATTTAGTACATATAAATATTATAAGTAATTGGATATTTTTTGTTTCTAAATTATATTCCTAATCAATGAAAATATATAAAATAGAGAATAAAAATATTAAAAATAAATTTTTTAACCAAAGAAATTAACCAATATTTCATTATCATTAAAATCCATTTATCAAAATCAAAAAGTCACACACTTATTTATATTTTTTAACCAAGGGAATTCATCACCTAATAAATCATTTTCCACCTCAAAAACCCTCATTTTATTATTTTTAAAATGAACCCCCAATATTACCCATGGATTTAAAACAGATAATTTTTCATGTCATGTCCTTAGGCCCTAAATCTTACTTATGGATGACCATATGATCTTAGGCCCTAGAACACCCATGACCCGACCCGACCCGACCCGACCCGACCCGGCCCATGGACACCCCTAATTTTGAGTGATTTTTTTTGAATATTAAGATGTCCATATTAACTTATCAAACCAGATATCATACAGGGAATCACAGTACCAAGGAATACCAAAGGTCTAGGTAGTAGACTAATCATAAAATAAGAATCAAGCGCAAAAAAGAGATATGATAACAACATCCCTATGAAGCAGAGGAAGACCCCGGAGTGGAAAACCAAGTTCAAAAATAAAGAGTTATATAGAATTCAAAAATGAAATGGATCAATCTACCCCCGATCACCATCATCATCACCACTATCATCATCTGCCTCATCCTCGCCGCCATATCTGTCCTTTTCATCATCCTCGTCATCATCCCCTTGCTCATCGTCGGCCTCATCCACGTCCTTAGCCCCATCCTCACCCTCGGCCCCATCCTCACCCTCGTCCACATCTTAATCCTCGCCCTCGTCCTCTTCAGCATCCTTGTCATCGCCAGGAATGTCATGATCTCGATCGCCACCAGAGCTGTCGCCTGGTGCATTGGATAATGCACCCATCGATGACATAAATTTTTGACAAGCCGTGCTAGCCTCTGGTGGAAGTGATGAAGATAAAGCTTTCATCAGTTTCATAAATTCTTTTCCCTCATTTGAACTTGTACTTCCAACTCTGTGACCCTTTTATCAGATTGTCTTGATTTCCCTTTGACCTGTTCCAACTCAGTCGTACTAAAATGGATACCTGGAGAGGACCAATACCTCATCGGGGCTATATTCTTACCAGGTCGGCAGCGTACTCGACCAGAGTGCTCCTCTCCCAAAACTTGATATAAATGATCGTGTGGCCCAAAATTGTCAGGCTCCTGGGCATCAAGAGCCTCTAAAGCAGCCTGATAAAAATATTAATAGATTAATAAATTTAAAAATAGATATTAAACTTTGAAATAAATAAATTAAAACTTACAATCTTTTCTTGGGTTGATTCATTTACCGCAGTTCCATCTTTTTTTCTTCTACTCGAGCAAAACAATTTTGCTCGAGGGATACGTCCTTCAATATTCAATTTGTGCTTATGTAATGACATTGAAACAATATAAAGTGAAGGTATAATCATATATTCAATATTCAATAAATCACATAATTTAAGTAGGAAATAATAAAAAGGGAAAGTCCTAAAGAAAAATTATAAACAACTATATCGTACCAGCTGTCTCTCATGATCTGACATAGTTGTGCGGCCCAAAGTGTGGAGGTATTTCTTTGAATCAATGTTTTTTTTGTTTTTCTCAGAAGATTCCTAAATAATGTTTAATAATAAATAAGATTATATTAATGAAAAATACGAAAACTCTGATTTAAATACCTCAAATGAGATTAATACCTTAAATTTGGCAGTCGCCCAATGGGTAATCATTTGGCGATATTGCTCTATCGGGCAGTCATCCACGATAGGTAAAGTCTCTAAATCCGTGCCCACCCTCTCACACCAGCCAACATACAGGTCATGCTTATAATCTCTCCAAAGCTCTCCCAACTCTTTTAAACGCGCTGGTCGTGCACCTTCGCCATCAGGGAAGTTAAACCGAAGCTGAAACCCAATAGATTAGTTCATATAAATACAGAAAAATACTACATTAAATCTAATATATTTTTTTCCCATATTTGTGCCCACGCGTTATCTTTGAATTCGTGTGGCAGTTGTCTCCAAGAGAGAGGGCTGACCGGAATGATATCGGAGTATTTGGCTAGCGTCGCCAAAAAACCCCGACATTCCTGCCCAGATTTCTCAATCATTTGTCCATCAGCATTATATTCAACCATCAACTGTGTCTGGCGGTTCCATACCGCACGTAAGCGAGTACTCCCCCTCCCACGCCTCCTATCTATAGATGAATATGTTATTAAAGAAAAATAATATCAGTACAAGTTATAATAAAATAAATTTTGGTATAAAAATTTGATAGAGTCAGATAAATATACCTGTGGTAGTCGGATCAATGGATGTCACTGGATGTGCAGAAGCTGAAGGAATATCCTGTACAAGTAGAGTGTCCCTCAGTGTACACTCCTCATCCACATACTTTGTTGCATCAGGAGTCGAAGAAGGTGGAATATAATAGCTTGAGGATAATGAAACAGAAGCAAAAGATGATGGCATAGACGTCTAGCCAACTGGTAATGTAAACATCGGAGGTAAAAATATCCCGTGTGTCCCTGGAGACACACCAGGATCAAAATGGGGTGAAGAAGATACGTCTGTGGCGGTGGATCGTCTAACTCTCGCCCCATGAGCTCTCGTACCACCGGCCTCAGTACCAGGCCCACTAGATGATCGTCCATCTCTGACACCACCCCTCCTCCTACCACCAGCCACTATACTGGGAGCAATATCAGGCTCCTCGTCAGATATCTCTCGTCTAGGGGGTCTATCCTGAAAAAATGTTTAACACATAAGTAAACAAATGATATTATAAGTTATTGAAATATTTATATATTAAATAAAATACTCACAACAGGGATGAGCGGAGGAACAACCATCTGTATCATGCAATGATTATTATCTGTAATATTTTTCCATCGCCTCTCTTCAATGGGTGTCATTTCATACAATGAAAACAAATATGGAAGTAATTAAAAACAGATAACTAATGTGTAACCCAAAAAATATATAGAAAAACCATTCTGATAATAAACATAAAGTAAAAGAAGATTTATGGTGGTTTGAAGGTAAGCACAAGGATACACACTCTGAATGATGTAGGTGAAACATGTAGGTGAGAACCCGACTGTACGATTCTATATATTTCTCACCACAACTTCAGGTTCACAATCAACTCTGACAATTGAGTTATTGGCGTCATCATTTGTAATAAACGGATTGAAGTATAATCAAAAAAATATTTAGGTAAATGACAATTGTTTACTTTATATAAAAGCATAAATGACACATTACTCTATATGAGAATCATATTAAGAATTACAACAAAATACAGTGTATATAAGAAAATAAGATACATAATTTCTAATGCCTATATTCAAGGATTTCCCAGTATGGGGTGCGGGGTGTCTAGGGGGGGTGGGGCCGTCCAGGGGGTCGGAGGTGTCCAGGGGGTCGGGGGTGTCTAGGGGTGTCGGGTTGTCCAGGTGGGCGGGCTGTCCGCGGGGGTGGTCAGGCTGTCCAATGGGGTAGGGGGAGTCCAGGGGGGTGGGCGGGCTATCCAAGGAGGTGAGCGGGGTGTCCAGGGGTTGGGTGGGGTTGTCCGGGGGGGTACAGGGTGTTCAGGGGGTGGGCTATCCAAGGAGGTGAGCGAGCTGTCCGAGGGGGGGGGGGGGCTGTCCAAGGAGGTGAGCGGGCTGTCCGGGGGGGGGGGGTACAGGGTGTCCAAGGGGGGTTCAGGGTGTCCAGGGGGTGGGTGGGCTGTCCAAGGAGGTGAGCGGGGTGTCCAGGGGGTGGGTGGGGTTGTCCAAGGAGGTGAGAGGGGTGTCCAGGGGGTGGGCTGTCCAAGGAGGTGAGCGGGCTGTCCGGGAGGGTACAAGGTGTCCAAGGGGGGTGCGGGGTGTCTAGGAGGGGTGGGCGGGCTATCCAAGGAGGGTGCGGGGTGTCCAAGGGGGTGGGAGGGCTTTCCAAGGAGGTGAGTGGGGTGTCTAGGGGGTGGGTGGGGCTGTCCGAGGGGGTACAGGGTGTCCAGGGGTGGGCTGTCTAAGGAGGTGAGCGGGCTGTCCGGGGGTGGGAGGGCTGTCCAAAGAGGTGAGCGGGCTTTTCGGGGGCGGTACAGGGTGTCCACGGGGGCTGCGGGGTGTCCAGGGGGGTGCGAGGTGTCTAGGGGGTGGTGGGGTCATCCGGGGGGTTGGAGGTGTCCAGGGGGTCGGGGGGTGTCTAGGGGGGTCGGGGTGTCCAGGTGGGCGGGCTGTCCGTGGGGGTGGTCAGGCTGTCCAATGGGGTAGGGGGAGTTCAGGGGGGGTGGGTGGGGTGTCCAAGGAGGTGAGCAGTGTGTCCAGGGGGTGGGGTCCCATTTAAATATAAATTTAGTGAAATATTAGTAGAAACATTTAAAATTAATTGTGAAATATGATTTAAAGTGTATAAGTTAAAATGAAATATCAAATAAAAACAAATTGAATTTGAATATTGAATGTTTAAATTAAGTCTCGACCCAGATTAATAGTTTTAGTGGGAAAAAAGAAGTGTCACTAGTTGTTTTTATGATTATATTCCATTACATCTCTAGTTTTAGGAGAAGTTTGTGTTTAATGACCTGGTTTAAAGTGTGAATGAAATGTCCTATAATTTTGAGATACGAACTATGATATTTTTCACCAACGTACATTTTTTATGAGATATTGTGAGAGAGACACTTTAAGGTAAGTCATTGAAATGTTGTATGATCCATGGATGACGTGTTAATATTGTCCTATAATACTGAAATTATGAAGAAGACACTATTTATATATTAGAAGCTGAGGGAGGTCATGGGCGAATAGGATAGAATTATAGACTATTGAACTAGTATACCGACATCATGTGGTAGGATTTTTTTGGGGATTCCTATGAGATGAGTAATGGTCATGATTTAAGTACTGGTTTCTTAGATTTCCTACAACAGTGTGGAAGAGGGGGAATTAAGAACATTTCATGTGATCATGACCCAATAGAGTCTCAACCATGTGGAAGGATAGTCAACATGAAGTGTTTCTGCTGGACCATCCCTCTAGCAGTTACTTGTGATAGACATATTCGAAAACAAGTTTTGGAATTGTTTTAATAGCTCAATATCATAAATGAAGATATATAAGTGATGTTTGATCATGTTGTTGATGTGGTGGTTGTGGTTGTGTCATCCATGCCATAATTACACTGAGAAATCAGTGTGTTCCTATTCCAAACAATGAGGTTTTATTACATGTCCATGGTTCATGAAATATCTATTATGTAAAACCTACCCACATGGAGAAGGGTGGAATACGATCTAGAGTGAGAGGTAAGATCAAAGTAGCCTCTACTAGTAAATCCTCTCATTTTGATACTGATGCATCACAGTGATTCATATCCTCATATGTGGTGAAAATCCTATGTCTCATTATACTGTCTTCAATGAGTGTAATGATTCTAGAAATCTAAAAACTGAAATATTGGATAAAGAAGAAGAGGAACCTGAAGGAGGTCGAAGATCCAAACTGGTCTGGTAGAAGGAGCTCCAAAATCGCCTAAATCGGCTGCTGCTGCTCCCGTTTAGGGTTCTGTATCCGAATGGGGGAGAGGATGCACGACTGGAAATTTGGGGGAAACCTGTGCCAATGGTTTTTAAAAACCGTTGGTATATGGCTCCCCAACTACACCTATACCAACGGTTTATTAAACCGTTGGTAAAAACCTCCCCAACCACATTTTTTCCAACGGTTCTCATTGAACCGTTGGTAAAAATCACCTTAAACACATCATTACCAATGGTTATAGTGAACCGTTGGTAATGCCTTCTGTAAACCATCCTTTACCAATAGTTCTATGAAACCGTTGGTATGTAAGTGTGGGAAAAAACACACATTCCAGTAGTGTAAATTTGAACCTTTTTATTCTTAATATTTTTTGGGGAAAATGGTAATTTCTATAATGAGATGATCTTAAATGATTTTTCTAACCATAATGTTTGTCTCTAAATTGGGTTTTTTACCTTAGGATATAAGGTTGGTGGAAATTCAAGCCATTTTAATTTTTATGGAACATTTAACATATAATTAATTAAATATTAATTTATTTGCATGTTTTCATTCAATCATATCATTTAAAAAGAGAATTGGATTGATATTCTACCTCCATAGTAGAGGCAATAATGGGGGGGTTTTCCTAGGTGAGGTATAACATTACATCAGGCATCGAGGTTAGGCCCCTTTTATTTTATTTTATTTTTTATTTTTCTCTATTTTCCATTTTAGTTTTTTCTTCTTTTCATTTTCTCCCTTGTCTTTTCATGCATGAATATGGGGGATATCCCATTTTGGATATTCATCTATGATAGGGAGAGGGAGATAAGTTAGGGAGATGGAAAGGAGGTGGTACTACCTCAAAGCTTGGGTCATTAGAGATCATCGTGTGGTAGCTATAGACCAGGAATAGGATCGAAGCTTCAGTGGTTTCCACCCAAAGGTGTCCCCATTTTATTTTTTAACTTGTAAATCACCAAATAGTATTTTCTTATGTTTGAATCCATTTTTTTGGGTTTTTGGCCATATTGGGATGAGTACACGGGGCGTGTAGCCATGTCGGTGATGAGGGGTGTAGGAACCAACTACACGCCGTGTAGTGGTACTTACATGCCGTGTAGTCAGTCAGCATGCCAAAAATAGTAAGGAGGTGGAAAAGCCGCCAGCTGTGTGACAGTACACGCTGTTTACTTAGGAGTACATGTCGTGTACTCATGTCGGCAAGTGAACAGTGCCACGCTGGCGAGAAGCCGCCAGGTGAATAGTTAAATGAAGGGAGTACACGTTGTGTACTTTGGAAGTACATGCTGTGTACTTTGTTTTTTCGGCTTAAAACATGCAGTAGCCTCCTCATTTGGAAAAGGAGACACTTGAGCCGATTAGGAGCCAAAGGAGGAGGCCAGACCTTTGAAGATCCACCGGGTGTTTGTCTGGAATTGGTTTCTGCCACGGACGATCCCGTTGGAACCGCACGGGTAAGGGCTTCCACCTCCTTGGTTGGTTCTTACCAATTATTATCCTAACGTAAGTTATTTATGTTTGAGTGGGTTTTGTTCTTCATCATATCTACGCCATTCTTGGGCGTTTCTAGAGTCGGCGTTCGGGTATAACGTTCGTTGGCATATAAGGTAGGTGGTTTGGTGTTTAGTTTTCCAACTACTGTGTGTTTCGTGCATTTTTGTGCATTTTTGGGCCACGAACCCATGTTGGGGTGTCGTGTGTATGAGACCGTTGCTATATTAAACACCTAGAATTGATTAGGTATTTAATTATGATATTAAAATTCTGGTTGGGATCATTGTTTGGATCCGGAACCACCCTGGGTTACTTGAGGGTAAGGTTTGCTTGTCTGAGGACATGGACTGTTTATATAGAAATTCACTGTGGTGATTTCTAATATTTAATGGATTAAATGAATAATAAAATGGAAATATAACTGGTAATTAGTTACTTTTGAGTACTGCTTACTTTATTTCATTTTACTAATGCACACTATCGTTTCATGCTTACACACAGTTGGGCACAGGCCTTTAGTGGGTGCCTACTGAGAAATATTTCTCACACCCTATTTGGGTCACGCTTTTCGGACCAAACAGATTACGTTGCTGTAGGTGTAGATAGGGGAAAGAGTCCCTATATAGGTACTTGACTGTTGATGAGGAGTAGGAGGGCATGGGACCGATCCTAGTCTCGTGATGCCGCTGCCAGCTGTTTTTCTTTGTTTTGTTGTACTCTGCTTTTGGTTGTACTACATTGATGTATAACATGTTCTGGATGTTTCCTTTGAACTTGAGACATGTAGCATCATCATTTATATATTGTTGGTTATATCCACTACTATTGTTTATTCAGTTGTTGTATGGTTTATTTCATTCCGCTGCGCTACACTTTGACAAATGAGGGCATAGTTTCCCCACTATCAGACCTGGGCCCTCGCTGCTAGTCGGCATCCTCTGGCGTTTGGGGAAATGCGCTTGATGTAACGTGGAAAACCAGATTTGGGGCACCCGTTTCATGGCACCTGGGTCCGGGACGTTACAAAGTTGTATCAGAGGGTTTCTTTTATTTGACTTACTATTTGGATCCCTAGTCAGGGATAGGACGAACGATAGTTGGTAATAAGTTGTGCCCGGGCGTAGCTAAACCGTGTACAGGGAAAAGCCAATCTACCTCGTATTTCAATTTTACAGATTTTTCAAATATTACAGTTGATATGATTTCACCGTTGGGTGACACACTTTGAGATTGTGCTGTTTATAATTTATCTATGGGTTCTCTTTAGTTGCAACCCGATGAGATAAGGGTATGCTGTCTCATGCATCATATAGGAACATGCTAGATATCACATGCCATGCATAGTTTCCATGCCATGTAGGTGCATTAGAATTTGCATGTTGTTGTGATAGTTGATATGCTACTAAAGAATGCTGTTGTGATAGCTGTTTGATACATACATGCTCTGTGATAGGGTATTCTTTGTATGAGCTTGTTTAAAGAATGGATGCCAAAATTTGGTTTTTGGGGAGTATGGGCCCCCATTGACCGGAATTTGGTGGATCATTGAGTGTTTATTAGTTATAACACAGATAAGATGTCAAACTTTGATTTGTGGGGAGTATGGCCCCTCATGGGTCAGAATTTGACACTTAGGTGTTAGTTTTCAGTATTTTTTGGGTTCCAGGGAAGTTTTTGAGGCGTACTATCCCGAAACCCAGTATACACATCATGTAGTATTTTAAACACATCGTGTATGGCCTTCTGTTCGAGAATAAAAATGAACTTTTTACGTACACGTCATGTACTTTGAGTACACGCTGTGTAGTCTCTTCCCGTGTCATAAACCGTGTGGGCGGCGACACGGGGTAGGGAAGAGCTTGGGTAAAACATGCCATGTACCAGATATACACGCCATGTATTTTTGACCCGGAGTCCGGCCATGTAACTAACAACATGGGTTGGTGAACTCCTGTACACAACACGTCATGTCGATGTTGAACACATCGTGTAGTGTGACCTGGGGTCTCGGTCGTGTAACTAACAACATGGGTCGATGTCACCATTCCTTGAACATGCCGTGTACCTTCAAGGACACACCGTATAGTCTTGTCCGAGGACAGACCGTGTGGACTTAGCCGAGTGGCTGGGAAACGGGGTGGTGTACAGGCCGTGTACGGGTGTAACACGCCGTGTAGTTTGAAGCCGGGTAGTCGGCCGTGTCACAAGCGACACGGGCGGTTGGAAAATAACACCATACACACCGTGTAGATTAAGTACATGCCGTGTAGTTTTGTTTAACTGGATTCGTGTGGCTTAGCCATGTCGAAGGACCCAGGAGGGGAAGGGAAGTCATGTACACGCCATGTAGTCAGTGTACACGCCGTTTAGTCTTGTTTTGAAAATTTTGAAAATTCTTTCTTCCTTTTGTTCCTTTGTGGTTCCTTCGTTTCGGTCTTAATAATCATGAATCTGAGGCGTGCTTTTGACCCTGTAGTGTCATTACGCCTAGAAGACCGCGTGTTGTTCGCCAGGAGAGTGACAATGAGTATACTCTGGAGATGGTGGGCCACGGGCTACCAGTTGATCCTCCAGCAGAGCCAGATGCGGCACCAGCTGTTATATCAGACATAGGCACAGAGGCGCAGTTCCGTGAAGGCTTATTGTGGTTCAAGAAGACCTTTCTGGGAGCACCTCAGGCTACCACATCTATGGCTGAGCTTACACGTATCTTCCAGTAGCAGCATCCGCCTACGTTTTCAGGGGATGGTGGACTACAAGCTGTGGAGTCTTGGCTGGGGTCGATGCAGACTATTTTCGAGCATCTTGAGACGCCTCTAGGGTGGAGGGTCAAACTCGCGATATACATGCTGCGTGATTCCACCAAGAGGTGGTGGGATGTTACCACCCAGTCAGAGCATCACAGGGACATTGTGTGGGAATACTTTCCGACAGTCTTCTATGAATTTTTCTTCCCGGAGATGCTGAGGTCAGATAGAGCTCGGGAGTTAATGAGTCTGCCGCATGGCACTATGTCAGTGATGAACTATTCTGCTTGTTTTACGGAGCTTCTATAAGAACCCGGTTTTTTCTGATAAAGTCTCTGGAATATTCTTGATAATATTCCAGAGCAGTGCCTTCAGACGACGTGAGATTCCGAGCCCCGGAGTGGCCGGAATTAAATTTTCAGTGCGTTCACACTGGAAATGCTAAATAAATGGGATAACTCCTAAACGGAGTTCCGGATCAGAGATCCGATTGTACGGATGGGTCCGGAATGGGGTTTACCATAGTAACGACATAAAACTTGTCGGCGCAGGATGTTTGGACCCCTCGCTCTCTTTAAGAAGGTTAAACGGATAAATTAGTAAATTAATTTATTAGTTTAATGGAAAAACGCTATTATCTCATAAACAGTGGCTCGGATTGGAAAATTGAGGGCACCGTTGAGTTCTAAGTGTGCCGTTTACCCTAGGAGGGGTATAAGTTTTTCGGGCGTGGGCCGTCTGTGAAAAATGGCCCCAGGGGCGTTTTCATAATTTGGCGGCCTCGGGCGCTAAGTTTAATAAATTTTGAACGGGGCCTCAGGTTAAAATTCCGAGACCACTGTTGTGCTCGGGAGGTGGTGTTTACCTTAGGGGAGGCTTAAACACGACCTCGTTGGATGTTTCAGATGCGGGTGAATTTGTGGGTGTTTTAAAATTAATTAATTAAAATTAATTTTTCTATTTAAGTAACCCCTCACCCTCCTCCCCTTGTTCACCCTCTGGTGGAAGACAAAAACCAAAGGAATCTCTCCTTCCCATATTCTCTCCTACTCCTCCCAAGGCGGTTGTGGATCCGGCTGGTGGATCCTTGCGAAGCGACGGGCTGAGCCCCACTAGGTAGGATCGTTGCAGTTTCCAATTTTTTATTTCTGCATATACATTGAGCTCAATTTATTTGTATCGAACCTCTGTCGAATTATCGAGAAAATCACATGTATTTGTAGTAGATTTTATGCTCTGTCCATCGCACTACTCGGAATTGAAATCTGAGTTCAGAGTCGATCGCAAAAGACCACCGAAGTTTGCGGGTTTTTGCTGGTTATCCGGCGGTTGGGGGTGGTCCGGCAGTTCTCCCGGGCGGCGGAGGCCGGTTCGGCCCGGTGAGTGTCGCGGAGGAGTGGCGGAGGCCGGTTCGGCCGGGTGAGCGTCGCGGAGGTGCGACAGAGGCCTGTTCGGCTGGGCGAGCACCGCGGAGGCGCGGCGGAGGCCTGTTCGGCCGGGCGAGCACCGCGGAGGTGCGGGCTTCGGCAGCAGGCGGTGCGGGGTTCATAGCAGGTGACGACGACAGCTTCAGCTGGAGGACGGCGGCAGGTCGGTGGCCGGGGGGGCGAGACACCGGTGAGGTGTGCGGAGAGGCGGTCGCGCAGGAGGAAGACCCGCAGGAGGCGGGTCTGGTCGGGAGAGACGACCGACCGGTCAAAAAAAAATAAATATAATATAAAAAAAGGGGGTTTAAAATAATAATAATAGTATTATTATTATTATTATTGAAATGATTTATAAATCATAGACCAGGTGTCGGATTTTGGCGCCGTTAGTGACGACGCATCCCTTAAGTAGAGACTAACTTTTTGAGATGGTTTCGGGAAATTTTAATTCCCGAAACGAGGGGCCTCGAAGGCGCGATGCGTCTTTAAGCGAATTAACATTTTTCCAGGAATCTTGTTTTGGACGGAGCGGACGCGTCTCACGTCAATTTTGAGCGTCGTCAGTGGCGTTGTGACCCTGGCATCGGGGCGAAGTTTTCCAGGGTGGTTTCAGGCATTAAAGCCGGAGTTGAGGCGTGGGCCCCACGGCCTGTCTTTTGAGCTGCGTGCAGCTTTCAACGACTTTTTCCTCAGACGTCCGTTCGGGGCGTGCGATTAGTTGATATTGGGTGTTTTTCCGAGGGCATATCATTGGCGTAGTCTGCCCGCTGTAATTATCCACGATGGTGCGGGGCTCATGAGGGTCGTTTGGGTGTCGACGGTGATTTTCCATCTTTATCACCGGGCGACTGTTTTGGACAAGTGAATAGTCCATCTTGTGTGCTTTTTCGAGAGGATCGCAACGGTACAATCCTTTTGTTGTGTTTCAGGACCGGGATGCGGGTCCCACGTGACACCGCTCGTGTGCGGTGCACCAGAATGCACATTTTTCTCTAGATATCTGTTTCACTCAAGTGAGTAGTGCTTTTGACGTGTTTTTCCAAGGGGATCGCAATAGTGCGATGCACCCGTCTGTTTTCGGGGCCGAGGATCGGGATCACGGGACACCGTTCGGGCGTGAGGTGGTGTTGGTGACTTTTCCATTGGATATCCGTTGGAGGCGAGTAAGTAGTCGATATCGCGTGTTTTTCCACGAGGAATACGACGGTGTGATCTCTTCAGGCGAGCAGAGCCTCTTATGCGATCTTATTAAATATGGAAGCATGGAAGGTGCTCCAGTGGTGGTTCGCTATACCTTGTTTGTAGCAAACCCTTTTTGTGTGAATGCGCACTCTTGGGAGAGTGATATAAACGATTCACAAGATGTGGTTGGTCGTGCCTAGGCCTTTGAGGTGGAGTTTTTACGTCACGCCTTCGGGTTGATGTTGGGTGTCGTGTGCACGATAGCCCTTGGGCTGGAGACGAGGTATACTCTGGGAGTATACGGGAGCGCTTGGAGGTACATGTGGCTGTTGTACCTGAGGATGTTTGTGCGCTCAATTGGGGTTGACTTGGGGCCACACGTCGTTTGGGCCCCACGTGCGTGCTGTGTGCTGCTTTACGTACTTTGACCTCTCGGGACGTAGAGGGTCCCTCTATGCTCGTTTGTTTGACCAGCAGGGTGGAGTTTTCCCCTGGCTCTGTGCTCATTTGTTTGACTAGCAGGGTGGAGTTTTCCCCTGGATTTGTGCTCGTTTGTTTGACCAGCACGGTTAAGTTTCCCCTGGCTTGGTGCTCTTTTGTCTGGCTAGCAGGGTTGAGTGGTCTCCCCCTGGTCTTGATCTCATTGGTTTGGCTGGCAGAGATGGTTTGGTTCCTCTGCTTCTTCGGCTGTGAGGGGTTTCAGTACCGTGCCCTTTCACCGTACTGCGACACCGTCTTCGACTACGGGTGTCCGTGCAGCGTGGGTGTTTTCCCCACTTTTTGGGGTGAGTTGACTTGGTCCTCTTCGACAATGACTCAGTGGATTGGAGAATGACCTCCTTGTGAGGCCTGGGGAGTTTATCCCATTGCTCCATGTTCCCTGGTAGAGCTTGTGTTTTCAGTGTGACCAACACTTTACTCGGGCACCGATCCTCTACCCAGGAGGGTGTTCCAGCAGGGCTGAGGTTGTTCTAGGAGGGCTGAGGTTGTTTCCAGCAGGTATGAGGTTGTTCCAGCAGGGCTGAGGTTGTTCCAGCAGGGCTGAGGTTGTTTCCAGCAGGGCTGAGGTTGTTCCAACAGGGCCGAGGTTGTTCCAACAGGGCTGAGGTTGTTTCGAGCAGGGCTCGCCAGTGGGTTACCATCCAACAGGGATAGCCAATACAGCGGTGTTCACCAAGCAGTACCATACAACAGGGATGGCCAGAGCAGTTCCGGGCTTACCTCCAACTTGGCTGGGCAGTGGTCACCGATGCCGGGCTTACCTCTAGCTGGGCTGGGCAGTGGTCCCCGATCCCGGGCTAACCTCCAGCTGGGCTGGGCAGTGGTCCCCGATGCCGGGCTTACCTCCAGCTGGGCTTGGCAGTGGTCCCCGATGCCGGGTTACCTCCAGTTGGGCTGGGCAGTGGTCCAGTCACCGAAATTAGCCGGGTCGCCCTCCGATAGATTACCCTATTACGGGACTGGGCAGTATGGCACCCGTCAACTTTTCGGGTCTCCTTGGAGTGGGAACCCGTTGACTTCCAGGGATCCTCCAGCGGGGCTGGGCAGGGGGTTTCCTGTCGACTTTGAGCAGACCTTTCGACTGCAGGGTAGTGACGAGTTGTGGTTGATGTTCCCCCAGAACTATCAAGTACGAGGAACACTTTCCATCACCAAGACACGTCCTTGTAACATGACCTAAAACCGTGCGGGCGAGTCAGTGCCGCCCAGAGCGAATAGTGTCGAGGTGTGGTGATTGAGCCTTAAATTTTAGTTCAGGGCAGACGTGTGAGATACTGGGCATCGATGGTGTTACTTCTGGGACTGTTGGCGACTCACTTTTCTTGGGCTGAGCTACAGGATGGAGATCCCCTTACGACGTTGTTCAGGCTTCTTGCTGAGTATAAAGATATGTATATACCTTGTTTTCGGTACCCACTTCTTGGGTTTGGTTACTCTCCTTCCAGGAGAGGCGAAGACGAGCAGGGTATGCCACATGCTTTCTGTGTCTAGCTTCTCATGGTTTGATGAGTCTACTCTCCTACAATAGGTAGCGAAGACTCGACGGGAATTTCATCTTCTCACTGTTTCCAGCTCCTTGTGTTTGGACGACTCTACCTTCTTTCCTCTTGTTGGGTTGAGCTGGACTCTTTACTGTACTCTTTACTGCACTTTCAGTTGTAATCCTCTACTTTTTCTATTCACTCTACTGCTCACCCTTCGGTACCTCCTTTGTTGCTCCCTAGAGCCTTCAGGGTATCCTACTGAGTATTTTTATACTCACCCCTGCTTGGGCTTTGCCTGCACTAGGTGTGCCCTTGCAGACGACGAACAGGTGGACCGTGACTTCAGTGGAGCGTAGGAGCTTGGGAGTTTGGACTGTGTATGGTGGTTGTGGCTGGGTTCCAGGTGGGAGACCCGTCAACTGTTTCTTTTTTTTACCTGTTGTCGGGTTGTGGCACTTTTTGGTTGGGCGCGTGTTTTGCCCCTTTTCTTTTCAGTGTTCCTTTATCTTTCTTTGTACTTTTAGAGGTCAATGCACTTTGTGGTATATATATAACAATTTCCCTTTCCTTTTCTTTGCTTGTATTTTCTTTTACTCTGCACTTTTCCATTGAGTGTGCTGCACGTGTGTGTACAGGTACTTAGGCAAAGGCCTCCCCGAGTTGTTGTGCCTTCGGCGCTGGTCGCCAGCCCCTTGCCTATGGAGGCGGGCTTGGGGTAGTTGCTGCTCGAGCCTGGGTAGGGTCGGGTCGTGAAAAAGTGGTATTAGAGGTGGTTTATTCCTTGGGACGTTGTTCAGACATCCCTAAAATAAAAGGAACTGGTTGGGATTTAGGGAAACAGTGTCGACGTGTCTCGAGAGCGGCTCTCAGGCCAGGGAGTCCAGTGATGGTGTGGCGGCCGACGTATCCATTCACTAGGACCTTGATAACCCGCTTGTTGACTTGGCATGCTGAGACACTTGTTTCAGGGAAATTTGTTTGTGCATCACACAGGACTGAGTCTTGACTATCCTTCTTGAGTCAGCTCCCCATCGTTGCTATTGGTATATACATATATGCTCATCTGATCGTGGCACTCCTTGATAATTTTTAGGATGTCTCCACGAGGACAGCCATCCAGGATACCAGCTTTGGTTCGTGACGATGACCCTATGAGCTATGAGGCCACAGTCTAGGACCCATCACGCGAGCCCCTTTCTCCGGGTGGGCCGATAGTATCACCCCCACCTGTTGAGCAGCAGACAGTTTCAGCGGAGCAGGCTAAGCATGAGCGCAGGTTGAGCGCGCTCCGTGAGTTCTAGTGGCAGAGACCGCTAAGGTTCAGTGGTGAGCTAGACCCTCAGGCAGCATAGGTTTGGCTCGAGGCAGTGGTTCGCCTTTTTCGGCTTGTGCAGACGCCGATAGATTAGAGAGTGGCTTTGGCAGCCACCCTTTTTTGTGGAGCAGCTCGGCGTTGGTGGAGTCTGGTGACTCAGTTTCTTAACGATTCGTCATTTTCATGGGACGACTTTTAGTTGTTGTTTCGTGAGGAGTTTTTCCCCTCCTTCTTGCGCTCCGTTCGGATTCAAGAGCTCCTACAGTTTCAGCAGGGAGGGATGACGGTGACCGAGTACGCGACTAGTTTTGCAGACCGTGCATGCTTTTACCCGAACTTGGTCCATGACAACAACATCCGAGCGTGGAAGTTTGAGCAGGGTCTCCGCCGAGAGATTCATGCTATCATAGTACACTTGGGCATTTCCACCTATGATGGGGTGCTAGAGCAGGCGCTGGTGACAGAGGACTTCCTGTCGCGTTCTAGTGTTGGTGGTGGCAGCAGGCATGTTGGAGCCGAGACGTCTGTCGTAGCTAGTGGGTGTCGGCAAGCAGAACCTCGATACAGGTGGCTTACTGACAACCGGACTCAGGGGCGTGGTCGTACACCACAGTGGTGCCGAAGGGCACTAGTGCAGCCCAGAGAGAGTCGGTTCTATGATTGTGACGGGCGTGGTCACTTGGCACGAGACTGCCCGACCTGAGTTGCTGGGAGCTTCGAGCAGGCAGCAGGCGCACCACCACGGCCGAGGAAGCGCCATGATCAGAGTAGTACCCAGAGAGGTGGTGCTAGTAGAGGAGCGGGAGGAGATGGTAGTGGGGGATGGCTTTACAAGATCTCCCCATCACTACTAGGTGGTCTACGTCAGGCATCGGGAGCTGACGATTGGGACCACTGACAGCCGCGAGCTTTGGATGTCTACGATCATGCAGAGCATGGGATGGTGAGAGGTACCCCTTGCGACTCTTCTACTTTTTGTAGTAGAATTGTTAGGCTCTGCGTGTGAAATGATTTTCTCCCTGCTCCTTGTTTGAGGTGTTACCAAGGTGACACAGGGCGTCGGGTGTAACCCTGTGTTGGTAAGGAAAAATGCGTGAGACCTTTTCCTTTAGTCGATGGTGTTGACTCCTTCGCCTTTTGAGTGTGTAAGAGAGCATCGATTGTGGAATCTTGCATGACCAGATATCCATGGGTGTTCCACCATATGGATATTCTGAAGGATGGAATCACTAGGCCTTGTCCCATTCCCAAGCGGTGATTCCTGTCGCGGCGTGCGACGTAAAGGTTTGGTTGGGGAGGTGAGTTACCCCTGAGGGCCTTTGGGCCGTTTGAGACCGAGCGAAGGGATGGCGAGGTGCCCTACTGCATTTCCCTAACCACGAAGTCTGAAGTGGGTGCACTACGTCAGCAAGAGATGACCTTGCATGAACGGATCAATACTTTGGTCTGTGTGCGGTGACGCAGAGCTGTGCGTGGGTTCTTCTGGGTATGGGAAAGCCAGGTGTGGGCTTAGTACCCTGTGTTGCTCCCTAGTTTTGCCTTTTGAGGACAAAAATCATGAAGGAGGGAATGATCTAAGAACCCAGTTTTTGCTGACAAAGACTCTGGAATATTCTTGATAATATTCCAGAGCAGTTGCTTCAGACGACGTGCGATTCCGAGCCCCGGAGTGGCCGAAATTAAATTTTCAGTGCGTTCACACTGGAAATGCTAAATAAATGGGATAACTCCTAAATGGAGTTCCAGATTAGAGATCCGAGTATATTGATGGGTCAGTAATGGGGTGTTTACCCTAGGAACGACATAAAACTTGTCGGCGCGGGATGTTTGGACCCATCGCTCGCTTTCGGAAGGTTAAACGGATAAATTTATAAATTAATTTATTCGTTTAATGGAGAGATGCTAGTATATCTTAAACTGTGGCTCGTATTGGAAAAACGAGGGCACCATTGAGTTTGGAGCATGTCTTTTACCCTAGGAGGGGTATAAGTTTTCCAGGCGCGGGCCGTCTGTGAAAAATGGCCCCAGGGGCGTTTTCGTAATTTGGCGGCCTCGGGCGCTAAGTTTAATAACTTTTGAACGGGGCCTCAGGTTAAAATTACGAGACCACCGTTGTGCTCAGGAGGTGGTGTTTACCCTAGGGGAGGCTTAAACTCGACCCCTTCAGATGTTTCAGATGCGGGTGAATTTGGGGGTGTTTTAAAATTAATTAATTAAAATTAATTTTTCTATTTAAGTAACCCCTCACTCTCCTCCCCTTGTTCACCCTCTGGCAGAAGACAGAAACCAAAGGAATCTCTCCTTCCCATCTCCTCTCCTACTCCTCCCAAGGCGATTGCGGATTCGGCCGGCGGATCGTCGTGAAGCGACGGGCTAAGCCCCACTAGGTAGGATCGTTGCAGTTTCCAATTTTTTATTTCTGCATATACATTGAGCTCAATTTATTTGTATCGAACCTCTGTAGAATTATCGAGAATAATCACATGTATTTGTAGTAGATTTTATTCTCTGTCCATCGCACTACTCGGAATCGAAATCCGAGTTCGGAGTCGATCACAAAAGACCGTCGAAGTTTGCGGGTTTTTGGTGGTTATCCGGCGGTTGGGGGGTGGTCCGGCAGTTCTCCCGGGCGGCGGAGGCCGGTTCGGCCGGGTGAGCACCGCGGAGGAGCGGCGGAGGCCGGTTTGGACGGGGGAGCTTCGCGGAGGCGTGGAGGAGGCCTATTTGGCCGGGCGAGCACCACGGAGGCGCGCCGGAGGCCTGTTCGGCCGGGCGAGCACCGCGGAGGTGCGGGCTTCGGCAGCAGGCGGTGCGGGGTCTGGAGCAGGCGACGGCGACAGCTTCGGCTGGAAGACGGCGGCAGGCCGGTGGCCGGGGGGGCAAGACGCCGACGAGGTGTACATCGAGGCGGTCGCGCAGGAGGAAGACCCGCGGGAGGCGGGTCTGGTCGGGAGAGACGACCGACTGGTAAAAAAAAAAGAAATAAAAATAATATATAAAAAGGGGGTTTAAAATAATAATAATAGTAGTATTATTATTATTATTATTGAAATAATTTATAAATCATAGATCGGGCATCAGATTTTGGCGCCGTCTGCGACGACGCGTCCCATAAGTAGAGATGAACTTTTTGAGATGGTTTCGGGAATTTTTAATTCCCGAAACGAGGGACCTCGGAGGCGCGACGCGTCTTTAAGCGAATTACCGTTTTCCCGGAATCTTGTTTTGGATGGCGCAGGCGCGTCTGACATCCGTTTTGACACCGTCAGTGGCGTTGCGACCCTGGCACTGGGGCGAAGCTTTCAAGGATGGTTTCGTGCGTTAAAGACGGAGTTGAGGCATGGGCCCCACGACCCGTCTTTTGAGTTGCGCGCAGCTTTCAATGACTTTTTCCTCAGACGTCTGTTCGGGGCGTGTGAGCAGTCGATGTTGGGTGTTTTTCAGAGGGCATCGCGTTGGCACAGTCTGCTCGTTGTAATTCTGCACGATGGTGCGGGGCCCACGAGGGTTGTTTGGGCGTCGACGGTGATTTTCCATCTTTATCACCGGGCGACCGTTTTGGACAAGTGAATAGTCCATCTTGTGTGCTTTTTCGATAGGATCGCAATAGTACGGTCCGTTCGTTGAGTTTTGGGACCGGGATGCGGGCCCCACGTTCCACCGTTCGTGTGCGGTGCGCTGGAATGCACCATTTTCTCCGGATTTCCGTTGCACTCAAGTGAGTAGTGCTTTTGACGTGTTTTCCTGAGGGGATCGCAATGGTGTGATGCACCCGACTATTTTTGGGGCCGAGGCTTGGGATCACGGGATGTCGTTCGGGTGTGAGGCGGTGTTGGTGACTTTTCCATTAGATATCAGTTTGAGGCGAGTAAGTAGTCGATCTCACGTGTTTTTCCACGAGGAATACGACGGTGTGATATCTTCAGGCGAGCGGAGCCTCTTACGTGATCTTATTAAATATGGAAGCATGGATGGTGCTCCAGTGGTGGTTCTCCCTACCTTGTTTGTAGCGGACCCTTGGCGTGTGATCACGCACTCCTGGGAGAGTGATATAAACGATTCACAAGATGTGGTTGGCCGTGCCTGGGCCTTTGAGGTGGAGTTGTTACGTCACACCTTCGCGTTGACGTTGGGTGTCGTGTGCACGATAGCCCTTGGTCTAGAGACGAGGTATTCTCTGGGAGTATATGAGAGTGCTTAGAGGTACATGTGGCTGTTGTACCTGAGGATGTTTGTGTGCTCAGTTGGGGTTGACTTGGGGCTACACGTCGTGTGGGCCCTATGTTTGTGCCGTGTTCTGATTTATGTACTTTGACCTCTCGCGACGTAGAGGGTCCCTCTGTGCTCATTTGTTTGACTAGCAGGGTGGAGGTTTCCCCTGGCTCTGTGCTCCTTTGTTTGACCAGCAGGGTGGAGTTTTCCCCTGGCTCTGTGCTCGTTTGCTTGACCAAAAAGGTTGAGTTTCCCCTGGCCTGGTGCTCTTTTGTCTGACCAGTAGGGTTGAGTGGTCTCCCCCTGGTCTTGATCTCGTTGGTTTGGCCGACAGAGATGGTTTGGTTCCTCTGATTTTTCAGCTGTGAGGGGTTTTAGTACCGTGCCATTTCACCGGACTGCGACACCGTCTGCGACTACGGGTGTCCGTGTAGCGTGGGTGTTATCCCCACTTTCTGGGGTGAGTTGACTTGGTCCGCTTCGATAGTGACTTAGCGGATTGGAGTGTGATCGCCTTGTGAGGCCTTGGGAGTTTCTCCCATTGCTCGGTGTTCCCTGGTAGAGCTTGTGGTTTTGGTGTGACCAACACTTTACGCGGGCACTGATCCTCTACCTAGGAGGTTGTTCCAGCAGGGCTGAGGTTGTTCCAGTAGGGATGAGGTTGTTCCAGCAGGTTTGAGGTTGTTCTAGCAGGGCTGAGGTTGTTTCCAGCAGGGCTCAGGTTGTTCCAGCAGGGCTGAGGTTGTTCCATCAGGGCTGAGGTTGTTTTGAGCAGGGCTTGCCAGTGGGTTACCATCCAGCAGAGAAGGCCAGTACAATGGTGTTCACCGAGCAGTACCATCCAGCAGGGATGGCCAGAGCAGTTCCGGGCTTACCTTCAGTTGGGCTGGGAAGTGGTCCCCGATGCCGGGCTTACCTCCAGCTGGGCTGGGCAGTGGTCCCCGATGCCGGGCTTACCTCCAGCTGGGCTGGGCAGTGGTCCCCGATGTCGGGCTTACCTCCAGCTGGACTGGGCAGTTGTCCCCGATGCTGGTTTACCTTCAGCTGGGCTAGGCAGTGGTCCTATCGCCGACTTTAGCTGGGTCGCCCTCCAGTGGATTAACTTGTTACGGGACTGGGCAGTGTGGCACCCATCGACTTTTCGGGTCTCCTTGGGGTGGGAACCCATTGACTTCCACGGATCCTCCAGCGGGGCTGGGTAGGGGGTCGCCTGTCGACTTTGAGCAGACCTTTCGACTACGGGGCAATGATGAGTTGTGGTTGGTGTTCCCCTAGAACTCTCATGTATGAGGAGCACTTTACCCCACCAAGACACGTCCTTGTGACGCGACCTAAAACCGTGCGGGCGAGTCAGTGCCTCCCAAAGCGGATAGTGTCGAGGTGTGGTGATTGAGCCTTGACTTGTAGTTCGGGGCAGACGTGTGGGATGATGGGCATCGATGGTGTTACTTCTGGGACTGTTGGAGACTAACTTTTCTTGGGCTGAGCTACGGGACATAGATCCCCTTATGATGTTGTTCGGGCTTCTTGCTGAGCACAAAGATATGTATATATCTTGTTTCTGATACCCACTTCTTTGGGTTTGGTTACTCTCCCTTCAGGAGAGGCGAAGACGCACGAGGTATGCCATGTTCTTTCCGTGTCTAGCTTCTCATGGTTGGACGAGTCTACTCTCCTACTATTGGTAGCGAAGACTCAACGGGAAGTTCATCTTTTCACCGTTTCCAGCTCCTTGTGTTTGGATGAGTCTACCTTCTTTCCTCTTGTTGGGTTGAGCTGGACTCTTTACTGTACTCCTTGCTGCACTTTCAGTTGTACTCCTCTACTTTTTCTGTTCGCTCTACTTCTCACCCTTCGGTTCCTCCTTTGTTTCTCCCTCGAGCCTTTGGGGTATCCTACTGAGTATTTTTATACTCACCCCTGCTTGGGCTTTGCCCGCACTTGGTGTGCCCTTGCAGACGACAGACAGGTGGAGCGTGACTTCAGTGGAGTGTAGGAGCTTGGGAGCTTGGACCGCGTACGGTGGTTGTGGCCGGGTTCCAGGTGGGAGACCCGTCAGCTATTTCTTTTTGTTTACCTGTTGCCGGGTTGTGGCACTTTTTGGTTGGGCGCGTGTTTTTCCCCTTTTCTTTTCAGTTTTCCTTCATCTTTCTTTGTACTTTTAGAGGTCGATGTACTTTGGAGTATATATATAGCAGTTTCCCTTTCCTTTTCTTTGCTTGTCTTTTCTTTTACTCTGCACTTTTTCATTGAGTGTGCTGCGTGTGTGTGTATAGGTACTTAGGCAAAGGCCTCCCCAAGTTGTTGTGCCTTCGGCGCTAGTCGCCAGCCCCTGGCCTATGGAGGCGGGCTTGGGGTAGTTGCGGCTCAAGCCCAGGTAGGGTCGGGTCGTGAAAAAGTTGTATCAGAGGTGGTTCGTTCCTTGGGACGCTGTTTGGACGTCCCTAAAATAAAAGTAACTGGTTGGGATTTAGGGCAACAGTGTTGACGTGTCTCAAGAGCGGCTCTCAGGCCAGGGAGTCCAGTGATGGTGCGGCGGCTGACGTATCCATTCACCAAGACCTTGATAACCCGCTTGTTGACTCGGCATGCTGAGACACTTGTTGCAAGGAAATTTGTTTTTGCATCACATAGGATTGAGTCTTGACTTTCCTTCTTGAGTCAGCTCCCCATCGTTGCTATTGGTATAAACATATATGCTCATCTGACCGTGACACTCCTTGATAATTTTCAGGATGTCTCCACGAGGATAGCCATCCAGGATACCAGCTTTGGTTCGTGATGGAGACCCTGTGAGCTACGAGTCCATAGTCTAGGCCCCATCATGCGAGCCCTTTCTCTAGGTGGGCCGGTAGCAGCACCCCCACCTGTTGAGCAGCAGACAGTTTCAGTGGAGCAGGCTGAGCTTGAGCGCAGGTTGAGCGTGCTCCGTGAGTTCCAGCGGCAGAGACGGCTGAGGTTCAGTGGTGAGCCAGACCCTCAGGCAGTAGAGGTTTGGCTCGAGGTAGTGGTTTGCCTTTTCAGACTTGTGCAGACACCGACAGATCAGAGAGTGGCTTTGGAAGCCACCCTTTTTCGTGGAGCAGCTCGGCGTTGGTGGAGTCTGGTGACTCAGTTTCTTGATGAGTCATCACTTTCGTGGGATGACTTTCAGTTGTTGTTTCGTGAGGAGTTTTGCCCCTCCATCTTGCGCTCTGTTCAGATTCAAGAGATCCTGAAGTTTCAGTATGGAGGGATGACAGTGGCCGAGTACGCGGCTAGTTTTGCAGACCGTGCACGCTTTTACCTAGACTTGGTCCATGATGACAACATCCGGGTGTGTAAGTTTGAGCAGGGTCTCCACCGAGAGATTCGTGCTGTCATAGTACCCTTGGGAATTTCCACCTATGACGGGGTGCTAGATCAGGCGCTGGTGATAGAGGGATTCCTGTCGCGTTCTAGTGTTGGTGGTGGCAGCAGGCACGTTGGAGCCGAGACGTCTGCCACAGCTAGTGGGCGTCGGCAAGCAGAACCTTGACGCAGGTGTCTTACTGACAACCAGACTCAGGGGCGTGGTCGTACACCACAGTGGCGCCAGAGGTCACCAGTGTAGCCCAGAGAGAGTCGGTGTTATGCTTGTGATGGGCGAGGTCACTTGGAACGAGACTTCCCGACCCGAGTTGCTTGGAGCTTCGAGCAGGCAGCAGGCGCACCACCATGGCAGAGGAAGCACCGTGATCGGAGTAGTACACAGAGAGGTGGTGCTAGCAGAGGAGCGGTAGGAGCTGGTAGTGGGGTATGGCTTTACAATATCTCCCCATCACCACTAGGCGGTCCACGTCAGGCTCCGGGAGCTGACGGTTGGTACAACGGACAGCCGCGAGCTTTGGATGTCTACGATCCTGCAGATCATGGGATGGTGAGTGGTACCCCTTGCGACTCTTCTACTTTTTGTAGTAGAATTGTTAGGCTTTGCGTGTGAAATGCTTTTCTCCCTACTCCTTATTTGAGGTGTTACTAGGGTGATGCAGTGCGTCGGGTGTAACCCTGTGTTGGTAAGGAAAAAGGCACGAGACCTTTTCCTTTAGTTGATGGTGTTGACTCCTTCGCCTTTTGAGCGTGTAAGAGAGCATCGACTATGGAATCATGTGTGACCAGATATCCTTGGGCGTTCTACCATATGGATATTCTGAAGGAGGGAATAACTGGGCCTTATCCCATGCCCAGGCGGTGATTCATGTCATGGCGTGCGACGTAAAGGTTTGGTCGGGGAGGTGAGTTACCCCCGAGGGCCTTTGGCCCGTTTGAGACCGTGCGAAGGGATGGCGAGGTGCCCAACCGCCTTGCCCTAACCCCAAAGTCTGAAGTGGGTGCACGACGTCGACAAGGGCTGACCTCGCGTGAACGTATCAATCCTTTGGTCCGTGTGTGATGACGCAGATCTGTGCGTGGGTTCTTCTAGGTATGGGAAATCCAGGTGTGGGATTAATACCTTGTCTTGCTCCCTAGTTTTGCTTTTCGGGGATGAAACGTTTGAAGGAGGGAATGATTTAAGAACCCTATTTTTTCTGAGAAAGACTCTGGAATATTCTTGATAATATTCCAGAGCAGTGCCTTCAGACGACGTGCGATTCCGAGCCCCGGAGTGGCCGGAATTAAATTTTCAGTGCGTTCACACTATAAATGCTAAATAAATGGGATTACTCCTAAACCGAGTTCCGGATCAGATATCCGAGTGTACGAATGGGTCCGGAATGGGGTATTTACCCTAGTAACGACATAAAACTTCTCGGCACAGGATGTTTTGACCCCTCGCTCGCTTTCAGAAGGTTAAACGGATAAATTAATAAATTAATTTATTCGTTTAATGGAGAAACACTAGGATCTCTTAAATAGTGGCTCAGATTGGAAAACTGAGGGCACCGTTGAGTTCGGAGCGCGTCATTTACCCTAGGAGGGGTATATGTTTTTCGGGCGCGGGCCGTCTGTGAAAAATGGCCCCAGGGGCGTTTTCGTAATTTGGCGGCCTCGGGCGCTAAGTTTATTAACTTTTGAATGGGGCCTTGGTTTAAATTTCTGAGACCACCGTTGTGCTCGGGAGGTGGTGTTTACCCTAGGTAAGGCTTAACCTCGACCCCGTCGGATGTTTCAGACGCGGATGAATTTGGGGGTGTTTTAAATTAATTAATTAAAATTAATTTTTCTATTTAAGTAACCCCTCACCCTCCTCCCCTTGTTCACCCTCTGGCAGAAGAAAGAAACCATTGGAAGCTCTCCTTCCCATCTCCTCTCCTACTACTCCCAAGGCGGTTGCGGATCCGGTCGGCGGATCGTCGCGAAGCGACGCGCTAAACCCCACCAGGTAGGATCGTTGCGGTTTCCAATTTTTTATTTCTGCATATACATTGAGCTCAATTTATTTGTATCAAACCTCTATCGAATTATCGAGAAAATCACATGTATTTGAGGTAGATTTTATGCTATGTCCATCGCACTACTCGGAATCGAAATCCGAGTTCAGAGTCGATCTCAAAAGAGCGGCGAAGTTTGTGGGTCTTTGCTGGTTATCCGACGGTTGGGGGTGGTCCGGCAGTTCTCCCGGGCGGCGGAGGCCGGTTCGGCCGGGTGAGCGCCGCGGAGGAGCGGAGGAGGCCGGTTTGGCTGGGGAGTGCCGCGGAGGCGCGACGGAGGCCTGTTCGGCCAGGCGAGCACCGCAGAGGCGCGACGGAGGCCTGTTCGGTCGGGCGAGCACCGCAAAGGTGCGGGCTTCGGCAGTAGGCGGGGTGGGGTCCGGAGCAGGCGACAACGACGACTTCAGCTGGAGGACAGCGGCAGGCCGGTGGCCGGGGGGGCGAGATGCCGGTGAGGTGTGCGGCGAGGCGGTCGTGCAGGAGGAAGACCCGCGGGAGGCGGGTTTGGTCGGGAGAGACGACCGACCGGTAAAAAAAAAGAAATAAAAATAATATAAAAAAGGGGGTCTAAAATAATAATAATAGTATTATTATTATTATTATTATTGAAATGATTTATAAATCATAGACCGGGCATCGAATTTTGGCGCCATCTGCGACGACACGTCCCTTAAGTAGAGACGAACTTTTTGAGACGATTTCGGGAATTTTTAATTCCCGAAACGAGGGGCCTCGGAGGCGCGACATGCCTTTAAGCGAATTGCCGTTTTTTCGGGAATCTTGTTTTGGACGGCGTGGGCGCGTCTGACGTCCGTTTGGAGCGCCGTCAGTGGAGTTGCGTCCCTGGCACCGGGGAAAATTTTTCCAGGGAGGTTTCGAGCTTTAAAGCCAAAGTTGAGGCATGGCCCCCACGACCTGTCTTTTGAGATGCGCGCAGCTTTCAGCGACTTTTTCCTCGGACGTCCGTTCGGGGAGTGCAAGCAGTCGATGTTGGGTGTTTTTATGAGGGAATCGTGTTGGCGCAGTCTGCCCGCTGTAATTCTGCGCAATGGTGCGGGGCCCACGAGGTCCGTTTGGGCGTCGACGGTGATTTTCTATCTTTATCACCGGGCGACCGTTTTGGACAAGTGAATAGTCCATATTGTGTGTTTTTTCGAGGGGATCACAACAGTACGATCCGTTCGTTGAGTTTCTAGACTGAGATGTGGGTCCCACGTGGCACCGCTCATGTGCGGTGCGCCGGAATGCACCTTTTTCTCTGGATATCTGTTTCACTCAAGTGAGTAGTGCTTTTGACGTGTTTTCCCGAGGGGATCGCAATGGTGCGATGCACCCGACTATTTTCGGGGCCGAGGCTCGGGATAACGGGATGCCGTTCGGGCGTGAGGCAGTGTTGGTGACTTTTCCGTCGGATATCCGTTGGAGGCGAGCAAGTGGTCGATCTCGCGTGTTTTTCCTCAAGGAATACGACAGTGTAATCTCTTCAGGCGAGCAGAGCCACTTACACGATCTTATTAAAAATGGAAGCATGAAGGTGCTCCAGTGGTGGTTCGCCCTACCTTGTTTGTAGCGGACCCTTGTCGTGTGATCACGTAGTCTTGGGAGAGTGATATAAATGATTCACAAGATGTGGTTGGCTGTGCCTGGGCCTTTGAGGTGGAGTTGTTACGTCACGCCTTCGCATTGATGTTGGGTGCCGTGTGCACGATAGCCCTTGGGCTGGAGATGAGGTATACTCTGGGAGTATACGGGAGCTCTTGGAGGTACATGTGGCTGTTGTACCTGAGGATGTTTGTGCGCTCAGTTGGGGTTGACTTGGGTCCACACGTCGTGTGGGCCCCATGTGCGTGTCGTGTTATGCTTTACGTACTTTGACCTCTTGCGACGTATAGGGTCCCTCTGTGCTCGTTTGTTTGACCAGAAGGGTGGAGTTTTCCCCTGGCTGTTTGCTCATTTGTTTGACCAGCAGGGTGGAGTTTTCCCCTGGCTCTGTACTCGTTTGTTTGACCAGCAGGGTTGAGTTTCCCCTGGCATGGTGCTCTTTTGTCTCACTAGCAGGGTTGAGTGGTCTCCCCCTGGTCTTGATCTCGTTGGTTTGGCCGGCAGAGATGGTTTGGTTCCTATGCTTCTTCGGCTGTGAGGGGTTTCAGTACCGTTCCCTTTCAATGGATTGCGACACCGTCTGCGACTACGGGTGTCTGTGCAGCGTGGGTGTTTTCCCCACTTTCTGGGGTGAGTTTACTTGGTCCGCTTCGACAGCGACTCAGCAGATTGGAGCGTGATCTCCTTGTGAGGCCTGGGGATTTTCTCTCATTGCTCTGTGTTCCCTGGTAGAGCTTGTGGTTTCGGTGTGACCAACACTTTACGGGGGCACCGATCCTCTACCCAGGAGGTTGTTCCAGTAGGGCTGAGGTTGTTCCAGTAGGGCTGAGGTTGTTTCCAGTAGGGCTGAGGTTGTTCGAGAAGGGCTGAGGTTGTTCCAGTAGGGCTGAGGTTGTTTCCAGCAGGGATGAGGTTGTTCCAGCAGGGCTGAGGTTGTTCCAGCAGGGCAGAGGTTGTTTCGAGCAGGGCTCGCCAGTGGGATACCATCCAGCAGTGATGGCCAGTACAACGGTGTTCACCGAGCAGTACAATCTAGCAGGGATGGCCAGAGGAGTTCCGGCCTTACCTCCAGCTGGGTTGGGCAGTGGTCCCCGATGCCGGGCTTACCTCCAGCTGGGCTGGGCAGTGGTCCCTGATGTCGGGCTTAACTCCAGCTGGGCTGGGCAGTGGTCATCGATGCCGGACTTACCTCCAGCTAGGCTGGGCAGTGGTCCCCGATGCCAGGTTACCTTCAGCTGGGCTAGGCAGTGGTCCCGTCGACGACTTTAGCCGGGTCTCCCTCTAGTGGATTACCCTGTTACGGGACTGGGCAGTGTGGCACCCATCGACTTTCCGGGTCTCCTTGGAGTGGGAACCCGTTGACTTCCAGGGATCCTCCAGCGGGGCTGGGCAGGGGGTCGCCTGTCGACTTTGAGCAGACCTTTCGACTGCGGGGCAGTGAAGAGTTGTGGTTGACGTTCCCCCAGAACTCTCAAGTACTAGGAGAGCTTTCCCCCACCAAGACGTGTCCTTGTGATGCGACCTAAAACCGTGCGGGTGAGTCAGTGCCTCCCATAGAGGATAGTGTCAAGGTGCGGTGATTGATCCTTGACTTGTAGTTCAGGGCAGACGTGTGGGATGCTGGGAATCAAAGGTGTTACTTCTTGGACTGTTGGCGACTCACTTTTCTTGGGCTGAGCTACGGGACAGAGATCCCCTTACGATGTTGTTCGGGCTTCTTGATGAGCATAAATATATGTATATACCTTGTTTCCGGTACCCACTTCTTGGGTTTGGTTACTCTCCTTCCAGGAGAGATGAAGACACGCGGGGTATGCCACGTGATTTCCGTGTCTAGCTTCTCATGGTTGGACGAGTCTACTCTCCTACTATAGGTAGCGAAGACTCGACGAGAATTTCAACTTCTCACTGTTTCCAGCTCCTTGTGTTTGGACGAGTCTACCATCTTTTCTCTTGTTGGGTTGAGCTGGACTCTTTACTGTACTCCTTACTACACTTTCAATTGTACTCCTCTACTTTTTCTGTTCGCTCTACTTCTCACCCTTCGGTACCTAATTTGTTGCTCCCTCGAGCGTTTGGGGTATCCTACTGAGTATTTTTATACTCACCCCTGTTTGGGCTTTGCCCGCAATTGGTTTGCCCTTGAAGAAGACAAATAGGTGGAGCGTGACTTCAGTGGAGCATAGGAGCTTGGGAGCTTGGACCGCGTACGGTGGTCCTGGACGTGTTCCAGGTGGGAGACCCGTCAGCTGTTTCTTTTGGTTTACCTATTGCCAGGTTGTGGCACTTTTTTGTTGGGCGCGTGTTTTGACCCTTTTCATTTCAGTGTTCCTTCATATTTCTTTGTACTTTTAGAGGTCTATGCACTTTGTGGTATATATATAGCACTTGCCCTTTCCTTTTCTTTGCTTGTGTTTTCTTTAACTCTGCACTTTTGCATTGAGTGTGTTGTGTGTGTGTGTGTACAGGTACTTAGGCAAAGGCCTCCTTGAGTTGTTGTGCCTTCGGCGCTGGTCGCCAGCCCCTGGCCTATGGAGGCGGGCTTGGGGTAGTTGCGGCTCGAGCCCAGGTAGGGTCGGGTCGTGACAGCTTCAGTGCTTTACACCCATGCTGGTGGGTGATGAGACGCTGAGAGCCAGATGTTTGGAGGATGGTCTTCGGTATGTCATCCGAGCACTGGTGAATATCTTCAGGTTGCCTACTGTACACACCATTGTTAACCAGGCACTGATTATGGAGAAGAACCTGCGATATGCTAGTGGTGTGGGCCATGGCGGTTCAGCACCAGTTACTGGTACTATTTCTCCTGGCAAGAGGAAGAGACAGATGGACTTCTCTCAGGGTGGCGGTACCAGCCAGGCAGTCTCTTTAGGTACCCCGATCAGGTGCTACCATTGTGGTAGAGAGGGACACAAGAGACTGCAGTGTCCACGAGACCCAGTGGAGTGCCGAGCTTGCGGCAAGATGGGTCATCTGTAACACTTCTGCAGGGCGTTTCCACTAGTGGCTAGTGAGAGGGGTTCTGTACAGACTCCGCGTGTGGGAGCAGGACTAGTGGCTTCTTACCAGTCAGGGAACTGGAATATGTCAGGGCGTGCAGGCAGAGATGGTGGTCGTGGCCGTGGTATCTAGACACTAGGATCTCAGAGGCAGTAGGGCAGGACAAATCAGGGTAGCCAGGTTGTGTCGCAGGGCAGTGGCATTGGGCAGGCATATGCATTGCAACAGACCCAGCAGGAGCAGAATCCCGGACCTTCTACAGTCAGAGGTACTATTTTAGTAGCTTCTGTCTTATCTTCAGTACTTTTTGACATGGGTGCTACACATAGTTTCATATCTGTACCCGTTGTAGAGAGCCTTGGGCTCTGTGTTTCTCCTTCTTCTGATATTATGACTCTAGACACTCCGTTGGGAACTAGAGCGACTGGTGTGCATCAGTGTAAGGAGTTCCCCCTTGAGGTTGGAGGGTGTCACTTCCATTGGGACCTCTATGTCTTAGAGATGACGAGCTATGGCGTCATTCTCAGGATGGACTGGTTGGTTCCCTTTCGAGCCTCTGTAGACTGCTATCGTCACAGGGTGCGTTTCACGTCCCCAGAGGTAGGAGAGTTTCTATACAAGGGCAAATGGTATGTTCAGGCGAGTCGAGCTGGACCAGAGCATCGTGGGCGAGGTGGAGTCACAACCCAGATTGCGAGCTTATATCTGGACGACCAAGGGACTTGTTAGACGTATTTCCCTCTAGTTGTTGATCGTTTCAGGGATGTTTTCCTGGGACTTTGTAGGTCTACCTCCGGTGCGTGAGGTGGATTTATCTATTGATCTGTTGCCAGGAGCAGCACCGGTGTCCATTCCTCCTTATAGGATGGCTACACCTGAGCTGAAGGAGCTCAAGAAACAGTTAGAGGAGTTACAGGAAAAGGGCTTTATCTGACCCAATACTTCTCCTTGGGGTTCTCTGGTCCTTTTTGCAGAGAAGGTGGATGGTACCCTTAGAATTTGCGTGGATTATCGGAAGCTGAACCAGTTAATGGTTAAGAACCGATATCCCTTGCCATGGATTGATGATCTGTTTGATTAGCTTCATGGAGCATGAGTGTTCTCGAAGATTGACTTGAGATCAGGATATCATCAGTTGTGTGCGATACCATCAGATATACCACTTACAGCTTTTCGGAGTAGATATGGTCTGTACGAGTACTTGGTTATGCCATTCGGACTCACGAACGCGCAAGCAGTTTTCATGGCTCTGATGAATCATGTGTTCCATCCGTATCTTGATTATTTTGTTGTAGTATTCGTGGACGACATATTGGTGTACTCTCACACTCGACACGACCATGCCAACCATCTTGAGATCGTATTGAGTACACTGAGAGAGCATCAGCTATATGCTAAGCTCTCGAAGTGCCACTTTTAGATGGACCAGATTCACTTCCTGGGTCATATCATCTCAGAGGTAGAAGTTTCAGTAGACCCAGAGAAGGTGAGAGCAGTAGTTTCCTGGGAGCATCCTAAGAACATGTTTGAGATACGGAGTTTCTTAGGGCTGGCTAGATACTACAGGTGTTTTATACAGGACTTCTCCCGCTTAGCAGCGCCGTTGATGGGCTTAACTAAGAAGGGTGTGAAGTTTTTTTTGGTCGGAAGCTTGCGAGACAACTTTTTAGGACTTTAAGGGAAGGTTGACATCAGCACCGATCCTGATACTCCCAGAGCAGGGAAGGAGATATACAGTTTACTGTGATGCATCAGGGATTGGGCTGGTAGCAGTTTTGAGGCAGGGCAACCGAGTTGTAGCATACGGGTCTCGGCAGTTGAGGCGACATGAGAGGAATTACCCAACACATGATCTCGAGTTAGCAGCAGTTGTACATGCATTGCACTGTAGGAGACATTATCTACTGGGAGATCATTTTGTGGTTTTCACAAACCACAAAATCCTTAAGTACATATTTACACAACGTGACCTGAATCTGAGGCAACGAAGGTGGGTCGAGTACCTATAGTCCTTCGATTTTGAGATTGCCTATACGCCAGGGAAAGGTAATGTAGTAGGTGATGCACTGAGCAGGAAGACTCAAATGCAGGCAGTATAGGAGTCCGGTGGTGAGTGGGAGCTCATGGATTTGTTCTCTGAGATGCATCTGGAGGTGCATGATGGTCAGAGGCAAACTTATCTTTCATCTTTAGCTGTGACTTCTACCCTCCTAGACAGAGTGAGAGTGAGACAACTATCGAATTCAGAAGGTCTAGTTCTATGGGAGTGGGTGGCAAGTGAGGACCCTCCTACTGGTTGGACGATAAGCGATGATGAGGTTTTGCTTTTCCATGGACGAGTGTGGGTTCCAGGGGATATATGTGAGGAGCTGATGTGGGAGTTTCATGCTTCATCTTGGTCAGCTCATCCCGGGGTTACCAAGATTTACCGTGACCTGAGATGTCAGTACTGGTGGCCAGGTATGAAGAGAGATGTATCTGGTTTTGTTACGAGGTGTTCCACCTATCAGCAGGTGAAGGCAGAGCATCAGAGACCAGCTGGGCTGTTACAACAGTTACTCATTCCGGAGTGTAAATGGGACGATTTCGCGATGGATTTTGTGACGGGGTTACCAAGGTCACCTCGTGGCAATGACGCCGTGTGGGTTGTTGTGGACAGACTCACGAAGGTAGCTCACTTCTTGCCAATCAAGGAGACCTTCGGTGTTTACGAGCTCAGAAGGCTGTATATCCTAGAGATCATACGTCTTCATGGGGTCCCTCGTTCTATCGTTACAGATAGGGATGCTTGCTTTACGTCTCGTTTCTGTCAGGGTTTTCAGAGGGTGCTGGGTACACAGGTGCTTCTGAGCACAGTATACTACCCTCAGACAGATGGCCAGTCAGAGCGTACAATACAGGTGCTAGAGGATATGATGCATGCATGCATCCTAGACTTTGGGGGCTCATGGGAGAAGCATATACCCTTAGTCGATTTTTCCAATAACAATAGCTTCCAGGCGACTATTGAGATGGAACCATTTGAGGATTTATACGGTAGGTCATGACGATCACCCTTGTGCTGGTTAGAGGCAGGTGAGGCAGCTTTACTGGGACCATGTCTCGTACAGGAGACATCTGAGCAGGCCCAGTTGATTCAGAAGCAGATGGCTACCGCGCAGTCTCATCAGAAGTCTTATGCTGATCGCTGCAGACGACCTTTGGAGTTCGTGGTCGGGGATCAGTTTTTTTTGTGTGTTTCGCCAAGGATGGGACACAATCAGATCAGGAGATAGGGTAAACTTTCACCGCGGTATGTGGGACCATTTGAAATTATTGAGAGAGTCGGGCTGTTTGCCTATAGGTTGCGGTTACCGCGGTGGTACCAATCCATGAACGACGTCTTCCACATATCTCAGTTACATCGCTATCATTCAGACCCATCTCACACCTTTCAGCCGGAGGAGGTTGAGCTAGAGGCAGATGCGTCCTTTGAGGAGCATCCAATTTGTATCGTTGATAAGAGCACAAAGGTTCTCTGAGGCCGGTCAGTACCTCTCGTACAGGTGCTATGGCAGCATGGCCGAGTGCAGGATGAAAACTGGGAGTGGGAGACTGTTGTACGTGCTCAGTGGCCGGAGTTGTTCACGACTATATCTTCGCCACCCTTGGAAGGGAAATTCAGGGACGAATTGCTATAAGTGGAGAAGTTTGTAATAACCCGGTTCTTAGTTTTGAGGTACGAGATTCTTCTTTTTCCTTTTCCTTAAGTGTTTTTGAGAAAATATGGAAAATGGGGAAAAATCCAAAATTTTGGAACTACACGCCGTGTACTTTTCCACATGCCGTGTACTTTTGGACTTGTTGGGATGAGTACACGGGGCGTGAAGCCATGTCGGCGATGAGGGGTGTAGGAACTAACTACACGCCGTGTAGTGGTACTTACACGCCGTGTAGTCAGTCAACATGCCAAAATAGTAAGGCGGTGGAAAAGCAGCCAGCTGGGCGACAGTACACACTATGTACTCAAGAGTACATGCCGTGTACTCATGTCGACAAGTGAACAGTGCCATGCTGGTGGGAAGCCGCCAGGTGAACAGTAAAATGAAGGGAGTACATGCTGTGTACTTTGGAAGTACACGCCGTGTAATTTGTTTTTTCAGCTTAAAATAGGAAGTAGCCTACTCATTTGGAAGAGGAGACACTTGAGCCGAATTGGAGCCAAAGGAGGAGGCTAGAGCTTTGAATATCCACCAGGTGTTCTTCTGGAATCGGTTTCCGCCTCGGATGATCCCGTTGGAACCACACGGGTAAGGGATTCCACCTCCTTGGATGGTTCTTACCAATTCTTCTCCTAACGTAAGTTATTTACGTTTGAGTGGGTTTCGTTCTTCGTTATGTCTACACCATTCTTGGGCGTTTCTGGAGTCAGCATTCAGGTATAATGTTCGTTGGCGTATAAGGTAGGTGGCTTGGTGTTTAGTTTTCCAACTTCTGTGTGTTTCGAGCGTTTTTGTGCGTTTTTGTGCCACGAACCCATGTTGGGGTGTCATGTGGCTGAGGCCATTGCTATATTAAACACCTAAAATTGATTAGGTATTTAATTATGATATTAAAATGCTGGTTGAGATCATTGTTTGGATCCAGAACCACCCCGGGGGTGTATTCCACTGTTTAGCCGTTTGGCCAGGATACCCGAGGGTATGCCTTTAAAGTAGTAATTGTAGAATTTCTTGAGAGGAATTGCTTGTTACTACTTGTTTACCTATTGGGCATGGCCTAGTTACCTGTTTGGCCTGAGGGCGTTGTTGTGATTAGCCTGAGGGCACTGCACTGTTTAGTCTGAGGGATGTAGTTATTTCCCCTGAGGGAAACCTTTCGTGCCTGAGGGCTTGACTTCTGTACTTGAGGGTGACAATTCCTACACCTGAGGGAAAATTCTGTTACGCCTGAGGGCTATACCTATGGGTTGGATTCTACTTACCTGAGGGTAAGGTTTGCTTGTCTGAGGACGTGGACTGTTTACTTAGAAATGCACTGTGGTGATTTCTAATATTTAATGGATTAAATTAATAATATAATGGCAATATAACTGGTAATTAGTTACTTTTGAGTACTACTTACTTTATTGAATTTTACTACTGCACACTATCGTTGCATGCTTACACACAGTTGGGCACAGGCCTTTGGTGGGTACCTACTGAGATATATTTATCACACCCTGTTTGGGTCACACTTTTCGGCCCAAACAGATTACGTTGCTGCAGGTGTAGATAGGGGAAAGAGTTCCAATACAGGTACATGACTGTTTCTGAGGAGTAGGAGGGCATGGGACCGAGCCTAGTCTCGCGATGCTGCTGCCAGCTGTTTTGCTTTGTTTTTATGTACTCTGCTTTTGGTTGTACTACATTGATGTATAACATGTTCTGGCTGTTTCGTTAGAACTTGAGACATGTATAATCATCATTTATATACTGTTGGTTATATCCACTGCTGTTGTTTATTCAGTTGTTGTATGGTTTATTTCATTCCTCTGTGCTACACTTTAAAAAATGAGGGCATATTTTCCCCACTATAAGACCTAGGACCTCGCTGCTAGTCGGCAGCCTCTGGAGTTTGGGTAAATGCACTTGAGGTCACGTGGCAAACCGGATTCGGGGCACCCGTTGCGTGGCACCCAGGTCTGGGATGTTACAAATACTGCTTTCAGCATCAATCATAAGACCACATTCCTTGAAAACTCCTTGATTAACCCAATATGTATTGACAAAAAACACAAACCATACTCCATTTCCAGCTATGAATATCCTTGGATCCAAAAATATTCACCTCAGGTTTTAGGCTTGAACCCTATGTTGGATGTTTTTTTATTTGTTTTTACATTACTTTTATGAAGTTTTTTATTTTATACTAGCCACTATTTAGTTTTTTGCTAGGTTGGAAATTTCATGCATGCATGAAATTGTTATGAAAATAGATTATAGATTCACCTTTGGGGGTTGCCTACTAATATTTATTTCTCACCCCTTATACATGAACCTCGGTGTGTGTGAAGACCTAATTACTAATTTTAGGTTGGAGCACTTGTTGAGAAATGGAGGAGGTAGGGGCCTAGAGTTTCTTGATTGATAAGAGATACTCATTTGGAGTCTTAGGATAGAGTTGGTGAAACTTGAGCATCATGGATATCGATTATGTGTCTTGGATTGGTGTTGGCAGTACAACCTAATATATTTCATAATTTAATTTATTTTATACATGTTTTCAGAATAGTGGGTGACCGTATGCTATATATTTTTTTATGATTTGAGTCTGTATGGATATATTCCATATTTCATTTATTATATAATTCCATTATTTTAATTATTTTGTTATGTGTACTCTAATGTCCATCCATGTGTATGTTTTGGTTATTTACACTATTATTTCACTCTGAACAGAGGGCATAGTCTCCCTATTGTACCTGTTAGACCCTTGGTGCTGGTTAGAAACATTTGGCATTCAGTAATACACACTTTAGTCCTTATAGTAAGTTAGATTAGGTTATGTGATTGGTTGAATTTGGATGTTTCATTACAAAATGGTATCAAAGATGACCAAATTTATGATTTGGGGTGTTAGTAAACCAGTGGTATAGGAATGTGTTGAAACATGGGATGGATATTGGACTGGTGTGTCATGAATAACTTCTCCAATATGAATTCAAAGTTTCTAGTTTATGGTATTAGTGTTCTGGGTTTTTGTTTTTACGGTTTTTTTATTTCACCTAATGTGATGCATTTATGTTTGTGAATTTATTGTTTATTCTAGTTTGTTTCTCTTGGAACATGGGTAAGAGTCCCGTACTCATGCATCATTTTTATCCCAACTAGGTTAAATACCAAGAGGTGGGGGGGGATTAGGGTATGATAGATTAAAACAACTGCTTTTATAGACCTTGTTTTTTGTTATACAAAACACTCCACTCTCTCTTTTCAATAGCAATATATGAATAGAGATGCAAGAATGCATGAGACACATCAATTTTACTTTGGTCACCTAAAATAGGATACATCCAAGGATCATAAAAATATAATTTTCCTATGTACCAAATCCACTAATGTGTACTGTAGTTATAAAGTTCAGAGTGGACTCACTACCCCTCCTAGTTTAGAACCAATCACAATATGAAAGCTCACTGCTCTCTCTACTGAAGTGTGATCAATACTTATTTTGAAGAATATAATTTTATTACTTGAATAAATATTTTTTACACCTAATTTAGTGTATCATTATGTTCCACTTTCATCCACAAGATGAATACAATTTTACCATAAATTTTCCAGGAAATCCCTTCTCGTTCACACTTCGTATTTCTTGCAACCATTGGATGTTTTGTGCGCAACTTTGCTGCCTTGCGTGAAATATTTATGTTTTTTCATAGAAGTACAAATTACACATAACTTTTATGCTTTTCACACAACTGCCTTGTTCATTTAGGCTCCATTACCTGTTTGTGCTAAATAAATATTTTATTCATTCCTTTTGGTAACTCTCCTTGTACACAAATATTATGATTTTCACACACCTATTATGTCAATTAGATCTCTAATATTATCTAAGGTTTGAGCTACTGAAATGATGGGGGTAGCCACCAATTTATTGACCTATCCAACACTACACAGAAAATAATTACGTGCCCTTCTTTGTTCACCAAACTTTTATGCGTGTGAGGAAGTGCATAATTGACATTGAATTTAGCACGTAACTCTCTTTCGCGCCTTCTTCTTTTCATATAGAATTTCCTATCATGAAAACCGTTTTTCTCACAAAAAAAATCTTTCATGTGATTATTTCCTATTATGTATTTTGATGAGATGATATTAAAACTTATCTTGAAAAAAAATTCATATTCATCGTCAAAATTTCATGCAAATCCATTTTCCAAAAACACCTTTCTCTATTCTCTAAATTTTAGACCCAAAAATCTTGAAAGCACTGGGAAACAACATCACCCTGTATACACATATTTCTGTACCACCTCCAAAGCATCCATTACTTTGTCTTGGATATTTTTCAACATACCTTTTCAATAATATCTTTAGAACTCCACAACTGACAATGGAAACCTGGTTTGTCAACAAAAAAAATCAACCCAAAAACACTGTAATGTTACCTTGATGAATTTTTGACCAACAATATTCCCATTTGGGTTTGTTGAAAACTCTTCACATTTTGATACATCATTAAATCTTATTCCATATTCTACCACCATACACTTCTTGTGATCTAGATGACGATTAAAGATTTAATCAACATATACTCTAAGACCACATGATCCTTGCTTGGCATGAGAAACAAGAGTAATATGAAAATTTCATCAATGAAACACTTAATTCCAAAACCACTCAAATGATTTCATTACAAACCCCATCTGTCATGATATATATCCATTGATCGATCACCTTTATAATTATCAGATTTAAAACTTCATGTACTTCACTAACTTAGATCTCATGCTTTGGAATGGTTAAAGATGTCCAAGCTAAGCACTTATAACCATGAATTGTTTCTTTATAACACTTAATTCTCATCATGTCATGAAATCACTGCATGGTTTGTCAAAATCCTATAACCTTTAAAATGTTAGAGCTCCCCCTACTTTACTGCTCCCCCTATCAGCTTCTCCCCTTTATTGTTTAAGAAATTTTCTCCCCTTTAATAGCCACAATTAGCCACAATTTCCTCCACTTTTTCAATGAACCTGAAGAGTAACTCTTTTTTTCTACAATAGGGTAAAGAAAAAAAATCATCATGTTAGGGAAAAACATACCATACCTTGGGGAGAGGGGGTCACACATCCATAATTTTTCAAGTATAGGGAGTTGACTGAACTTCCACAGCCAAACAATTCCATTAAAATGATTCTTTGGGTAATAATTTTTCAGAAGGTCTGCAATCTGTTGTTCTAAAGGAACATATTTCAACTTCACAAGCCCAATCTCTACCTTCTTGATAAAATGATACTTTATTTCAATGTGATTTTCCCTTGAGTGATGAATTGAATTTTGGATAATATTTACATAACTTCAATTACCACAATGGATTCCAATCAGATACTTCACTTCAACTCCCATATCATCAAGCTATTATTTCATCCACAAAACTATGTGCATGCTAGAGTAGACACAATATATTCAGCTTCTTTAGTGCTCAAGGAAATGAAATATTTTTTCTTTCTTAACTAATAAATATACAATCCTCCCACATAGAATTCACTAGCTGATGTTGATTTAATATCATCAGCTGATCCGTCCCAATCTATATCTTTATAGATCAATAATTCTTGCTGAGATTTGTCATTATATAAAAAATCTAATTCCATCATTACCTTGATCTACTGTAATATTATTTTTCATTCCAATAAAATGGATTTACTTGGTATTTCTTTGATTCCATGATGCTTGGCATGTGGGAAAAAAATATCAGGTATTGTAACTATCAAGTACAATAGACTGCCAATAATTTTCCTATATTCTGTTCCGTTAACTACATTACCTTGATTACCCTATGAAAATTTCATCTGAGGAGTCACAAGAGTTATCATATACTTGGAATTATCCATTCCAAATATTCTCGAAACCTTATTAACATATTTATATTGAGAAATGAATGTGTCATTATTTCCTTGTTTCTCTTATAAACTAATAAAAAACATTAGTTATCCAATCATTGACATTTCAAATTCACTTTTCATGAATTCTATGAACTGTATGAACTGTTATTCATCTGATCCACCAAATGTTATGTCATTTACATATACTATCACCTTAATCATTTGAATAATTCCATTTTGACATAAAAATTGTAATCAACTCCACCACGCTGAAATTTGAGCTTCTTTAAAAAACGATCGAGCCTTGAATACCATTCTCTTGGTGCTTGGTTCAACCCTTACAGTACCTTTCTCAGCTAAAAAACTCTATTCTTGTCTTCATGAATGTGAAAAAAATCTAGATATAGAATATAATCTTCTTCTTCCAGAACCCATTCAGAAATACTAACTTGACATCCATCTGGAAAACTTTTATCTTTCTTTACACTACTATTTCTAAGAATAATTTAATTTCATTTGGCCTTAGAAAAGGTGAAAATGTTTCATCAACATCGATACACTCTATCTGGGATTACCCTTTATACTCTATTCATGTTTTTTTCAAATCATTGTTCCATATTTATTCATCTTGTTGTGAAAGACCCATTTGGTCCTAATGACATTCTTATTTTTTGGATGCAAACCAATCTCCCAAGTCTAATTCTTCAAAATTTGGTCTAGCTCCTCATTCATATCCAGAACCCATTTTTCATCACCAGTTACTTCCTCAAAACATGTATTCTATACCCAAGATAATAAATATGTCTATTGTAAAGACATCATTCTCTATGTTTGACCTAACACTGCCTAATAACCAATGATATTTTTCTATCAATTTTAGCTAAACTCTTTGGATTATTTGTAGATACAGATTTGACTTCCTCTTTCTCTTCATCAGTATCTTCTTCTGAATCATTATTTTCCACTTATTATCCCCCTATGTTTCTTACATCCTCGTCACTTTCATCAAGGAACTATTCACTATGTTGCTGAAGATTATATTCATTTTCCACTATAGTGACATCATTTCTTTTAATTAATTTTACCAGCCTCTTATTGAAGCATTTATATTCTTTTATTTTTCCTAAGTAGCCAAGTAATATCCCCTCATCTCTACATGACTCAAATTTCCCATGTTTGTATTTATTAAGAATAAAACACTTACCATCAAAGATCTAAAAGTATTTCAATGTTGGAATCTATCGATACCAAATCTCATACATAGTCTTTTCATCCTTTAGACACAACAAATCCCTGTTAGATATATATACTGATGCTAAGACTACTGCCTTCCATAATTTCTTTGGTAGGACCTTTTCAATAAGCATTTTTTTGTCTATATTGTTGATAATCCTATTTCTCCTCTCAACCACTCCATTTTGTTAAAGAGTTTTCATAGATGAAACTTTATGTCTTATCCCATGTTTATCGGGATAATACTCCACCTGACTATTTATAAATTTTTCACCATTATCAGTATGTAACTTCATATTTTTTTGTCTAGAAATCCTTTCTGATTCCCTCTAATATTGTTTTATGCAATTTAACACATCAGTCTTGTAGGGAATGACAAATACCCATGCCATCCTACTAAAATCATCAATTAAAATAACATAATACCTCTTCCCATCAATGGATCTAGGTGAGATAGAACCACATACATCTTAATATACCAATTCAAGAAATTCGGTTGATTTTCGTTCCTTTTTTCCTTTTACATATTTTTGATGATCTCACCTTATTGACAAGCATCACACGTATGAGAACAGTCACATCATATATTAAAGGGGTAACAATATAAATCGCATTAGACCATATCTTCTAGGTATGGTTGGCATAGATGGCCAATATTTTTATGCCATAACCTATTTTCCTCCACTTTGAATAAAAATCACATACCTTCTTTTTTGATTACAAGGTAGACATTCCCTTTGTTATTTTTCCCTATATAAAAATTTCACGATCTCTTACTTTGATGATAGACATCTTCTTAGTAAATATTATAGCAAGGAAAAAGGCACATAGTTGAATAAAACTATGAAATTTTTGAATGAGACCTTTAATGATTAAGACATCATCACATCTCATTTCTTTTCCCCAAACATGGATTTTCCTGATCCAATCATCTTCAATCCTTCATCATTTATGAATTTAACAATAACTTCCTTGTTATATTTTATTATTGTAACAAGATCCTTATTACCCACCATATAAGATGTGCATCCACTATCAGGGATCCATACACCAGAACAATCTGATGCTTAGAGGGAAATTTCTACAACTATTTCCTTCTCAGATATTTTATTTTTGATCCATGTTTTTACTTCATATTCAGTATAGATTGAAAATCCTGATATTCCTTAGAGTATAGTGGACCAAATTCATCTTTTAGAACTTCAAATTGATTTTTTATTTTCAGATCACTTGATGATTCTTTGATTCACTACTTACGACTAATTTGGTTCTACTTGGCACATTCTTCTACATGGTTGATTTATAATATATAGTCATGTTTCTGAATACTCCACACTAAAAACAATGAACCTAAAAATATATTTTAGAGCATTAAGATCTATTTGGATACCTTTTTTGTTCTTGTTCCCTTCAGTATCTATTGTCTATGAAACACACATTTTTTGAGTGTCCCAACTTTCACAGCAATTACACCTGATGTGGGGTGTATTGCCATGTGTCACTTCTACACCACATGTTGTCCCCTGGGTTCTATAAATATTATGATTCTACTTCATACCCAAATAAATATTCAATCTAAGAGTGGGTTCTTGTGGTCTGGCATTAATCATCGCATATTTTATTTTTCAGTCAAGCCCCACATCAGCCTTATCCTTTGAACTTAACTATTTAATCTTTTATAATGGACCTCTATGATCCACTTTTGTTTTTTTGACCACCTTAATGACCTAATTTCCCAATAACATACTAGGAATCAGGAGTTCTTATTGATCCTTAAATTTTCATCAAAGACTTTCAACTTTCAATTAATGTTCTTTAATGCATTTGATTTTTTATTTCATCGTGTTATTCAAACCATAGATCACCCTTTTCCATTCTTCAACTTTGATTTTATGACCACTAACCATTTCAGAGTCCTCTAGAAATAAAGAATTGAGATTATCAATTTCTTCCATTAGTTTAGACTTCTCTTATTTATACTACTTCATATAGAGGTTGGAATCACAAACCACTTTTTTTATTTCTTTATTTTTGATCTCCAAACATATATCTCTTCAAGAGTGGATTCCAATTCAACCAGCATATCAACTCTTCCTTCGGCCTATTATTCATCAATGTCACTTTCTTCCATTTTCTATGAGTTAACTACAACTGACACCATATAATTCTCCCCAAAATTATTATAGTTCTCCACCTCTTCAACCTTAGATTCATCTAAACTATCATTTTCTTATGAAAGATGATTATTCTTTATGAAGAAATTTCTCTTAATCCTTTTATTTCTTTTCAAATAGTATGAATAATTCTTCATGGTAATTTAAACTACATCCTTATCATCATCTTAACACTTCTTGGGGAAATTTACTACAATATTTGTAACCTTTCCACATTGAAAGCATGTACGTGGGAGTTTCCCTTTGAAATTTCCTTTTCCTCTTTAAAGATTTGAGTAATGGAATGACTTCACCTCATCTGTATCTTCTTCTTCCTTTTTATCTTAAATGACGATCTTCTTCATCGCCTTGAATGCCACTTATTTGGAATTACATTTTTCCACATATTTAATATCTTCATTTCTCATCTTGTATACAATAAGAGTACAGTGCAAGCTGTCCAGTATCAACTCCTTTGGATCTTTATCTTCCAAAACTGACAATTTTTTATTGAATAATGGTGGAATTATTCTCAATATGTGTTAAATAATATTTAAATCTTCAATAATTTATCAAAGACCACACATTTACTCCACAACCACATTTACCCAGTCAAATAATGCATTAACAGACTCATTGGGGTTCATTCTCAGATCCTCATCTTTATTCTGAAAAACTTACAATTTTGCTTCTCTGATTTTTGAATCTCCTTCATAGATATTTAAAATATTTTCACATATGAAATGATTTGACTTAAATTACATAACCTTTGTATAGATTTCATTAGATAAGGCTCCCCCTAAAGTATTGATTCTTTTAACGTTAGCATCCAATTCCCTTTTGTCAGCTTCCGATAAAGCACCACTGCCTACATTGGCTGAAATACCATGTGTTGCTGCTGTATAGAAATCCATACATAAGGATTATAAATAATTCTCTATATGATTCTTCCATTATTTAAAATTTTTCCCATTGAAGATCATAATCCCATTATGATTAACAACTTCCATGAGAGAAACAATAAAATTAACCTTGAGACCTGATACCAATTATTAGCCCAACTAGGTTAAATAACCTGAGGGGGGGGGGGGTTTAATCCTTGCATGATAGATTAAAATAAATTCCCCTTTATATCTTATTTCATTATTATAAAAACAATTTCTTCTCCCTTTCTGTACTAATATATGAATAGAAATGAAATCATACATGAGACACAACAATTTTACTTTGTTCACCTACACTGGTATAATTCTAAGGAGCATAAAAAAGAAATGTGCCTAAGTACCAAATAATCTAAATAAAACTATTGTTACAAAGTTTGGAGCAGACTCACTACCCATCTTGGTTTACAACCAATCAAAATATGAGTGCTCACTGCCCTCTCAACTGAAGTGTTCTCACTTCTCCTTCAAAAGAATACTATTTGATTACTTGAATTAATATGTTTTACACCTCATTTAGTGTACCATTAAGTTCAAATTTGATGCACAAAATGAATAATAAATTACGACATATTTAGTGATAAACCCCTTCTAGTTCAAATTTTTTATTTTTCATAACCTTTGGATGTCTTTCCTGCAACTTTACTTCCCACCGCAAATTTATTCATTCCTTCACGCAAATCTATTTGCACACATTTATTATGATTTGCACACACCTCTTATGTGATTCAGATCCCTGATATTCTCTAAGGGTTGAGCTATTGAAATGAGGGGGGGGGGGGTATCCACCAATTTATAGACTTAGCCAACCCCATGTGAAAAATAATTATACACCCTCCTCTTTGTGAGAAACCATTACATGTTCACAGAAGTGGATAATTGACATCACATTTGGCATGTAACTCTATTTTAAACTTTCTATTCTGCACATAGAACTTATTGTTCTGAAAACCGTCTTTCACAAAAAAAATATTTTTCACAATTATTTAATTTTAAATATTTTTCTAAGATGATCCTAAAACTTTTCTTACACGCAACATTCAGATTCACCTTCAAAATTGTGTGAAAATTTCTTTTCCAAAAATACCTTTTTCTATTATCCAAATGTTGGACCAAAATATTTAGCAAACACTAGGAAACAATTCCACCTTGTATAAAAATATTTCTGTATCACCACAAAAGCACACATTTCTTTGTATTGGATCTTTCTCAATATAACTTTTCAATAATCTCTCTAGAACTCCATAACTATCCCTCGAAACCTACTTTGTAAAAAAACACAATCAACCAAAAAACATTGAAATGTTACCTTGAGGGATTTTTACCCATAAATCATTCCAAGAACATAGGATTCACATGACATATGTCTATATTTGCTGTTTAAATAATTATAGAAGTTCAATTTTTTAAAGTGTCAGAAAATGATCATATAGTATTTTATCATATAATTAATTTGTGTAATTCTACTCAAATAAACCATATGTGTACATATTTTTCTAATTACAGTCCATGTGGATCATGTGGTGAGAGGTTATTTGATGTTGTATATGACATCCCTTCATTGAGGGATGTATGGAAACACTTGTGGGTTGGTAATGGGCTCTGAGTGCCTTGTTGGTGGCTCAATGAGGGTAAGGATGTCTGAGATATGTTTAGATCAGGGTTGAGTTTCCATGAGGTGGTGGTTCCCCATAAGTACCTGGTTTTTTTTCTTGGGAGGGATTTGTTCTTTACATATGTTGTATTCCATGTCTTATGGTGGGGACCATGTACATACTATCATTGATGGATTGGTTAGGTGTGACTATTCTTCCTTGACAGGTTCATTGTGGTCTGCTATCATCAAGGTGTGAGTAGGTATGAGAATTATTGGTGTTTGAGAAGTGGAGGACTGAGATTAATCCCTGTCTCATAGATGTATTGAGTGGGATGGTTTGGTTGGTTTATTGGACCTTATCATTTTGATTGTTCTTTGGGTATTATAGTGGAATCACAATTGGATTCCTGTGGCCTTAGATCAATAACCATCCAATTGGTTTCTTTGCCTCTATGTTGAGGAGGAGTGTCAGGGGTTCTCCAATTTTTTAGAAATGACCTATGTGAGGGGAATGTTTAGAGGTTTTAGGGGCATTATACTAGTTTCATTAGGACATGGACCACATGAGCATGCATCCTTTTGTGATTTTGAGAGAGTTTTAAGGAAATAGTTTTTGTGGGCACTCCACCATAGGATGTCACCATTCATTAACCTCATTTGAATTGTTTTGTTGAGTGTGGGGGTTTCTGTTCTTGGTGGGATGAGAACAAGAAGTTTTTTTCATACTGGCGATTTGGTGTGAGCAGTTTTTCCATCTCTATCCATTGAATTTGGTGTTGGAAATAATATAGGATACATGGTTTTCTATTTGTTAAATGGGGTGATGATAAGGATAAACCTTTGGTGGGGAGCATTAGATCAGTTGTAGTAGAAGGTCTCTCATGTTTGGAGAGAGATGTGGATGTTGTATGATAGGTCATTGGATGATAAATATAGTGTCGGATTCCCTAATTCTTTGGGGAAGCATTAATTTTGGTTATCCATTAAGGCTTGTCGAGGGTGAGAAGAGTTTTTGGTGGTAACTTTTTGACGAACTATATCATCTTTGGTTGTGAAAATTAGGGAAAATTTTAACCTTTTTATTCTTTGGAGTGTTCAAAGAAAAAATGGGAATTTATCCTATTTAAAGATCTATAATAATTCTTCTGACTACTCTATTGGTTTAAGAATAGGTTTTTAACCTAGTAAATGAGTTTGGTGGAAATCCGAGCTGTTCAAATTTTCACAAAATACTTAATATTTAATTAATTAACTATAAATTTATTCAATCATGTTCATTATGTAATATCTTTTAAATGGATCATCAGATTGATATTTTGACTTTGCAATTGAGTATGAAATAGGGAGTTTTTTCTAGGTGAGGCATAACTTTACATTGGATGATGGGGCCGAGCCATTTTATTTTATTTCCTTTTTCCATTTTCTTTTTTTTCTTCTTTTACTTTTCAACATTGGCTTGTAATATAAGCCTATGGGTAATATCCACTTTTGGGTCTTTGGTCTAGAGAGTGATAGGGTGATAATATGAGTTTTTATAATGAAATTCAGTGTACTTTAAGTACACACCATATAGTAGGGCTTCGATATGTACCTGACCATGTGGCAGATCACCTAGGCATACAAAGTTTTGGGAAGTACACATTGTGTACTCTAGCTACATTCCATGTAGTGTGACATAGACATGCGACCATGTACCCAAGAAAACAACCCATGTTAGGGGTACATGGATGTGTATTAGTATACAAGCATATTGTGAATACCCACACTTCTCATACATAGATATCACTCTTTTCAGATGAATATTCATTACATAAAATAACAATCCATGACAGAGTCGTTTAGGGTTAGTGCCTTTGGAAACCTATAAACATAAACAACCAGTCCATAAGTGAGCTACATCATCTCCCACTAAGTTCTTCATAACTATCACCCTTCTTTTAAATATCATACATAATACCTTTCTTCATAACTTGGGAAAATGAAACATAAGAAATAGTGAGCTCAAATGTGCAATAAGGGTAAACAAGGGACATATTAACATAACATGAGCATAAGGGTATTAGAACATGAGAATAACATTTTAAATACATACCTTGTATATCATAGATCATAAAATTGGGTCATGGAATAAATCCTGGTTGTTCATAAGACATGAATCATAAAGGATCCAAAGAACATGATCCACGAGATCATAAAATTGGCATAAGACATAGATTTGTGGCATATATATAAGCATAGAAAAATTTATGTAATGTTCACCCACCAAGACATTCATAACATGTTAGTCCTAGGATAACCACTAATTTACTTACTTTGGGCTTGGGATAACTTCATGCATACCCTCTTTTTCAGGCTTGGGATAACCTCCCATGCACCCTTTGAGCTCATAGAACATTAATCATTACCCAATGCATTAAAGTGAGATATTGGACCCACCCATCACATAATCTATATATGTTTGTTCCATAAGATCATAAAACATTCATATTTCCATAACTCATAGAAAGGAAATGGATTTCATAAATATTTCATCATAGAATAACCCATATAAAGGAAATGGTGTTCATAAACATTTCATCATATCATAAATCATAGAAATGAAATGGGTTTCATAAATATTTCATCAAAGTATATCCTATGGGAAAAAATGGGTTTCATAAAAATCTTTTTATTATAAACATAAACCATTGAGAAAAAGAATATGGTTAGTATCGTTGGATTATATTCCTATTAAATATTAAGTAACATAAAAGGACGTCATCTTAGATGAAAAATGATTTTGAAAAATTAATAAGAAAATTTACTGATGAAAATATCATTTTTACTTGGAAAATCACTTTTTAAAAACTAAAAGTTCACAAAACATTGTGAAAATACCATTATTTTAAAATAATATTTAAAATTTAAAATTTAATATTTAAAACATTGATTGGTCACAATTGTGGAAAATAGTTTTCATGTTTTACATGTTAAAACAAATATTCCTTTCCAATTTTTGTAAGAAAAGTAAAAAGTACATTTTTTGGAAAATGACAAGAAGATTCCCTTTAATTTTTTTTGTAAAAATCCAATAATGGATAAAAATTACTTTAAAAAATCATAACAAAAATTTCTTAAATTAATTGTTTAGAAAACATGGATTTGGAAGACAAATTATTTTCAACTAAAGAGATAAATAAAGTCAATTTTATTTAAAAAAATATTCTTTTGGTCTTTTTAGTTCTTAAAGAGAGATAAATGGAAGGAAAACATGTATTATACATATATAACCATATAAGAAGAAAAATATTAATTTTATTGAGAGTTATATCATTCCACTTGATCATCTTAATTTTAATTATAAATAATCCCAATAAACAATGATATTATAATTTATAACCCTTACTACACTGGTAAATTTTGAATCCTAATCCCCATTAAAGAAAGAAACCTATATGGATATTTAAATACCCATAAAAATCATAATAAGTATCATAAAATTAATTCTTGGAAAATATATACAGCAAAAAAAAAATAAGTGGTGATTATGTAATGTGTTCCAAATAAACAAAAGTGTGATGAAAAATACCTTACCACATTGTAAACTTTGGTATTGAAAGTCCCATTAAAGAATAATCTTAAATAAAAATTTAAATATCATGAAAATAAGGAGATTAATGATATAACCTTTCAAGGGGTTATAATAAAAAAATAATCAAGTGGAAAATTTGGAATATGTATCCGAGAAATAAAAGTGAGACCACAAATCCCTTACCTTAATTCTCAACTTTCTTCATACACATTCAAACTTCCTTCACTTAGAATAACCTCCTTTTGATCTATTATTAATAACCCTAGGTTTAGTATTTTTATATTATAAACAACTATATAACATGGATAAAGATTTTGTGGAGGTATTTGGGTTGGGTTTGATAAATAAAAATGGCTTCATAGGTCTGAAGAGTGAGGGGAGGATTTGGAATTTTATAATGGAGGAGGAGGGCATTTTTGTAAATAAAAAAAAACTACTCAATAATGGGAAGTCACTCTCAAGACATGTGAATAAAAAATTGATAAATAATGGATTGGATAGATTATATGGTTCATCCACACATCCACCACATGAAAAGATACTTGTTTTAAATATGTTACTCACTTACCCTCTATGTTTTCTAACTTTTACTATTTCAGTTTTCACCATGGTAACTGCATCTTTTTATTTACCTAGGCAATTTATCTTTTAAAGATAAAAAAACGAGACTTATTATATAATTTTTACCCAATTATTATTAAATATGAAATATAATTTATTAAATAAAGTTCCAATGTGTGTTGAAAATTAATTTTAACACATGCATAAGTAACGCACAAAACCCCGTTTTAACCTTAACCGATGTAATTAATTTGTATTGATTTTCCTATTATTTTTGAAAACAAAAATTAAGTTGTACTTATTTTATAATATAAAAAATTATTATTACATATATTTAATCCATTTTTTCAAATTTAATTCACAGAACTGGAATAATATAATTTAGAATAAAACCTGTAGATGTGATAAAAAAATGAATTTCCAAGGAAAAATATCTCAAAAGTATAAACGTAATTATATCAAAATTCAATATAAAAAAGATTCAAATGAAATAAATTGAATTATTAATAATATAATCTAACTTATTTTACTTATAAAACAATTTAAAACAATATTTAACATTGTAAATGTTTCAAATGAAAATGCATTTTTTAAATAAATCAGTTTTTTACTATTTGTAAAAAAATTAAACTTTTTAGAAAATTTTAAAAAACTCACTCAAATATAATTTTGAAATATATTTTTAAAAATATGATTTTTTTTCAAATAAATTTTATAAAAGTGTAAGAATTAATTTAAAAAAGTTTACAAAATGCAACGAAACTGTTTTTTAGAAGAAATACAGTTTTAGCCATAAAAATGGATTTATTATTTTCTCATTTCTAAAAAATATATTTGATGAAAAATAATTTTTTATTAAATATATAATATATAAATATCATTAAAAACACTCCCCAGTAGTGGTTGATTTAATTTATTAAAATAAAAATACTTTGTATGCATAAAAACAATTTTTCAGAAAAACATTTATTTTACTTTCAAAAGATTTCAATTTTTATTTCTAATTGATCAGCATATAATGAATTTATTTTATACATGTTCACACTATATAATTTTTCTAATTTATTTAATCCTATTCATTCCTACCATTCTAATTTCTAGGCGATAACCTTCATATTAAATAATAATAGTTTAATAGTATTTCGCAGTTCATTTGAACTCAGTGTAGTGTGTAATTTAATCTATTTTAAAAAATAAATTTATTTTGAAAAAATAATTACATAAAATATATGGGTGTTACATTCTACCCCCTTAAATAAATTACATCCTCACAATTTTAACTTGATTTCAGTAATCAAAGGCTTGCTATATGAAAATACCTTTATGGAAATCCCATATCATACAAAGGGTAAATAAAACATCCTCCTAAAAAGAGGTAAGGAATATCTATAAAGGTCATTTAGAATAATAAAAAAATAGGTTTCAAAATAGGATAACATTAGTGAGAAGTGAAAATATGGACATGTCATAAAATTAATTTATGTATACCATTGATCACAAGAAAGTTAATACTCGTGAGAAATTTAATGACCACCAAACTATAAACCAACCAGGTGATAAAAATTCCCTAAATTACTTGGGAATGAAGGTAATAAGTCTACATTTTTGTTTCAAGATCATTTTCCTAAAGTTTATGTATTTTAATTAGAAAATATCCTTACTATATTTTTTTTATTTCATAAGAGAAATATCATCCTTTGGATGCTATTTGATCAATTTCAACTTCATCTCTTAATACAAGAAATGAATATGGTTTTTTTATTCCTAGAGAACTAAAATTAACTTCTATAAAATCATAAGATCCATAAAGGAATGATAATTCATTCCTTTGATCTCTTTTCATCATCAAAGCCAAAATGGTTAGCACATGTTACCCAATATGGAAAGAACTTAATATGATGAAATAATAAATTAATCTCTAAAACCTTATCCAAATTTCATCTTAAAACATTCCATAAATGGTTAACTTAAGACCCTTAAAAAATTAAAAAACTTCTAAAGAAGTTAGCTAAAAATATAAAACTTAACATTAATCCCCAAAATATCATAAAGTATCTCTTAATTGTCACATAACAAATATGGGAATACCTTGGTTATATATTTTATCAAAACATGGTAATAACTATAATTAGCATAAAAACTCAATGAAAATATAAATACTTACTAATTAGTTAAATAAAACCATATATTATTGAATATGTTCCACAAATCTAAAAAATACAGTAAACTCCACAAATGATTACATAAACCACCTTTTTATCAAATCATTAACCATTTTCAAGTTCATCAATATTATTCATTTTACCTTTTACATATCAATCAAATCTTTATCCCAACTAAACACCATTATCTCAACATATTAAGGGTTGTATTTCACTTAATCATTTTTTTTCAGAAAATATCACCTTTCCATTAAATCAATTTTTAGAGACATCATTACCGTTCAAGATATTTTTGAAAATCCATAATTTAAAATTTCTATAGAAGAATCCATATATATATTTCATTATTTATATAACATAATTATTTAGATCCATAACATAAAAACTTGAGTCATTCCACTTAATTCTTAAACCATTAACCAGGCTTTATAATTTTATTACTTAACTCTTAATTCCTTTCATATTTTGATTGTACTCTATTCATTATCAAAAGAAAAAAATTTACTCAAAAAAACTTTCCAATCCTCTTCTTGAGATTTCCCCCATAGGACATTGATTTGCATAATGCCCATAATTTTGAAATTTAAAACATTGAACTGTTGATTATGCCTTAGAGAAACCATTATTATAATCCATTATGTTGACCAAATTTTTTATTTTTCCTTGGAAATAAATTACTTTGTTCCCTTCTTCTACACACATAAAAAATATTCTCATTCCATTGATATATTTCCTAGAGTGATTTTCCCACATTCCTAACATATGGGAAACTGAATATTCTTTCCTTCATGGTATCCAACACCTAAGCTCCCAAAAAACTATATCCTTCTCTTCTTTGGTGAGTTTGATATTTGGTTAAGGTTCAGGTTGTTAATCATATATCATGATAATTGATTAGGAACAATCACAATCAATCTAGTCATCAACCCATTTGGTTTCATATCAACACATTTTTTTTTCACACTCAACATTCACCCAATTCCTTTTGGTTCCCACCATTGACTAAGACCAAAAATCATAGTGCGAGAAACAATATTCATAGTGGAAAACCACATAATCATGAAACATTATTAACAGGATTTCTAAATCATAAGACAATTTTTTTATCTATGACACCTTCGGTTTAACTTAGGTCATTCATGGTGATCATCTATTTGAATCACTACAAAAAATAGCAGATTAGTGGAAAATGTTTATAGGGGGTTTTGCAAAACACCCTATAAATCCATTTTAGAGGGGGTTATGCACAACCCCCTCTAAATTTTTTAGAATTTTTTCTTTGTAATATTTGGTTGGATGTTAGAGGCAGCAATGTCAAAACCACTTCTAATTTTATAATTAATGGCCCAATATGTTTGGTTGGATTTTAGAGGCGATATATATATATATATATATATATATATATATTATTCATTTGGATATATATTAGAGGCTATATTTATAAAATGAAAATGTTTGTTAAAGGAAATAGTGGGGGTTCATAACCCCCTCTAATCTGTTAAATTTGAGGGGGGGGGGGTCATGAACAGTCGTTAATCCCTTAAAATAGAGGGGGTTCATGAACCATCGCAAATCCATTTGATAAGAGAGGGGTTTTAACCCCCTCAAAATATCTATTTACTTTTTGAAATAAATCTCATATAAATTCAAATTTTATAAAATATAAGTGTTGGTGCACATGTGTGTGTATAAATACATAAATATAAATAAATATATATATATATATATATATATATTACATAAAGACATTATATAAATGTATTTAAATGCATTATAAACACACACACACATATATAAAGAAATTATATAAATACTTTAAATAAATAATTATATATATAAACAAAAATGTATACATATATAAATATTGGTATATACAATATAAATGTAATTATAAATATATTTATTCAAATATATAAAATTTATATATGGTTTTATAAATACTATACATTTATATTATGATTTATCTTATATATATATATTATATTAAATACATTTTTATTGTATATTTATGTATAAATAAATTTATATTATATTATGTATACACATAAATATAATATAAAAAAAATTAAATGTAAATATAAATATAAATATAAATACTATATATTTATATTATATATATATATATTATATTATAAATATTTTATTATATATAAATATAAATATATATATATTATATAATTATTTTATATATATTTCAGTATTCCATATTAATTATAAATTAATTTAGTATATATATATATATCATTTAATTTTATTATATATTTCTAATTATATGATTGTATTTAATTTTATTTATATGTATACATAAATTTAATTGTATAATTTTATGTACATTTATATATATTTATTTTTATAAATTGTATGTCATATAATATTAATTATATATAACATAAAATCATAAACATATTAGATAAATATATATATAAATATAATCTACTTAAAAAATAAATCATATAAAAACCCAAGCTTGTATTTTTGATAATTTATATTATAACAATAATAAATATATTTTTAAATAACATGTTTATGATTTTATACTATATATAATTAATATTATATGATAAAAAATTTATACAAATAAATATATATTAGTGTACACAATATTATACAACTATATTTAATGAAATACATATATATTAATTTACATAATATTATACAATTATATTTCTTGAAATACATATATATTAAGGTTCATAATAATAAATATATGTATTGAAATACATTATTTAAATATTTTTATAAATTGTATTTCATATATAATATTTGTATAAATTATATTTTATATAATATTAATTATATATATTATAAATTTTTGTATAAATTGTATTTCATATATATGTATTTCATATATTATTAATTATATATAATATTATACAATTTATACAAATAAATATATATTAATTTACATAATAATAAATATATGTATTGAAATACATTACATAAATATATTTTAAAAGACTTTATATAAATATATGAAATAAATATTGATATATACATATATATAATAAATAAACATGTACATAATATATAAATATGTATTTATGTATATAAATAATTTACATAAATATATTTATAATTATATAGATATATGTGTATATACATAACATAAATAAAATTATAAAATTTACACTCAAATGTATATAAATATACATATACAATATATAGTTTATATAAATGTATACATTTAATATAATATAAATGTATTATAATATAAATACATAAATATATAATATAAAAATGTATATATTAATTTATATAATTATATATGTATTTAAATATTTTTTGAAATAATATTTATTTGAATTACTTTCATAATATATATAAATACAATTGAACAATGTATGAATTGGAAAAGACTCTAGAAGAATCCTGAGGAGAGAGACACTCATGCTTCTCTCTTGCACTGATGCCCTATCCCGCATGTCGTCGGAGCTAGCTCCCCCTCCCTATCGGAGGGGGGGAGCTTCGTGTTCTCTTTCTCCTGAGAAGGTTAGGTACTTCTCATCATATTTCACTTCCCCTCCTCCCTTCCTAAGAATCCAGCTCTCTCTAAAGGTTCAATGTCTTTTCACGAGGCACCCATTCTGTCTCTGCTTTCAGTGGAGCTCAATAGTGCCACAAATCTGTGCCGTCTCACCCTAGTGGCCCGCTTCAAGATCAATCAGCCATCAGTGGAAGTGTTTGATTAGTTCTTTGCTGATGCTTGGGATTTTTAGAAACGTGTTGTCGTTGGTTTTCTTGACCGGAAGCACTTCATGATCCGATTTGGTTTGAAAGAAGACTTGATCGATGCCTGGTCCAAGGCACCATACCGATGTAGTGGATCCTCCTTATTTCTCTTCCACTGGATATTTTATTTTAACATGAGGTATGACATTCAATGATAGAGACATGCATAATATTTTCCGGTTAACCCCTTTCATTTCAAAACCCTTACATTTTGTGTGAAATTGAGAATATGGTGGGGAGGTTCTTGTGTTCTGATCATCGCACTGAGGCCATGTGTCATCCAATTTGTCCACGGATTTGCGTCGAGGTTTATGTTACAAGGTCTCTAGTGAACTGCATTTGGATCACTAATGGTAAGGAGTTTCGTTGGAAACAAGAGGTTGCGTTTGAATCCTGGATGTAGTACTGCATGACCTGTTTATGCTTTGGTCACACAGAGTTGGTTTTCGTAACTTAGAGATGAGTCGAATCCCACTGATGATGGCGGGGAAGATTAGTGACTACCTTGAGGTTCCTGGGCTAGTTCAATTGGTGGTGGAGGGTAGCAATGAGGGTGTTTTCATGGGAGGGGATCGAACTGGCAATGCTATGATTGAAGAACCTTTAGTTGTAGTGGTGGTGCATGAGATGTGGAGGGGTGACCCAACAGAGGATCCTGCGAGTGGTTGTGGAGTTAAGGAGAGGCAGGTGCCCGCTAACCCGATAGTGAAGTGAGTGTTTGATAGGTTGGTGACTGATATTAGGCTTGGGAAGCTGTCCGTGATGGTGAATGATGATGATTTATCTCATCTGAAGTCAGGTATTAGGCATGAGAAGCTTTTGGGTAGTGTGGATTGTGAAAACGATGAGGTACAAGGTCATAGTATGAAAGTGAATCGGTTTTCATTCTTGGAGCATGAGGAGGTTCCTGCTGTGACTGAGGGACCTCAATTGTCTGATGTTATGCAGATTGATCCAAACAATATAGTGGAAGCCGATATGAATGAATTTGGGACGGAGTTGCTTGATGGTCGTGGCAACGTGGAAAGTCATCAATTTCTTTTCCCGATTGACCATAACAAGCAATCTGAACTGAGAGGGATTCTGGATGTTGTAGAGAGTATTTTGGTGAGGAATGGTAACATAGTCAATAATTTTGCTTCCGTATAAATCACTAGAAAATGGGGAATTTGTTCGGATAGTGAAAAAGAAAGCAATGGCATTGTCAGAACTTCTAACAGTGACATTGTTCAAGGTGGATGAAGCAGGACGTATGAAAGTGATGGAACTAGGACTGCTCCACCAAAGCAAAAATGAGGAAAGCTTATTCTTACCTACCAAAGCTGGTGACCACTAGGTCTTCATCAAAGAGTGAAATATGATCTATCCCTGCTTCTAAAAAAGGTCGTGGACAATCCAATAAAGAGGATTTATCATTGGAATAGTTGAAGATAAGAGAGAAGTACATCAATTTCTTGAAGTAATATGAAACGAATACAGAGTGTGAATTAGCTACTATAGAGTAAAAACTATACTATGGAGGTGGTGAAGTATATGAATACTATGGTATTTAATTGTCTCAATTCTGCTGGAACAGTTGTCTAGATGCAGACAAGATGTTTGTCCCTGTCTTTTTTTCTTGTTTTAATGTACTTTTTCTTTCATTTAATAAATTTTCAGGGGTATTTTGCCTCTGACTCACTTACCTAGGTATAAATAAAATAATGTATAAAAATATTAATAAAATTAAAATGAAATAGTGGTATAGTCATTGGGAATAAATGCAGGAGGTATAGTCTTCGAAACCCACAGAGTTCATATTTTAAAAGGTTTGCAGGATTTCTGTGACATGGGTGCGCGGGTGAAGGGGAAGTAAAGGGGAGTGATGGGGACTGTGGGTGACGATACTGGAACTTGAGTGGCTATGTGGGTGTGGTAACTAGAAGATCAAGGATCATGAATGAGAGGGTTTATGGTGACACACAGGGAAATGGGGGCTGGTTGTTGTGAACTGGAGAACATGTTGCTATGGGGGAGGATTTAAAAAACCAGATAAATTATTTAGAGTTAGTTCTTGATCTGACTCTAATATGGTTTAATTAGAGGGGGTTAAAACCCCCTTTAATTGAGTATTAAATAGAGGTGGTTCCCAAAATAGACTCTATTATTGATCATTCAACTCAATTAACGGTAGTTGCAAACCACCAGAAATTTGATCAACAATTTAGAGGGGGTTAAAAATCCCTCAAAACAACAATTCTATGGTGAAAGTATATGGGGTTTTTACTTCCTCTAATATAACCACCGCTAAATTATTCATTACTTTACAAATGGATTCTCCAAACCTCCTCTAAAAATAGTAGGCAGACACATTAGAAGTGGTTCCTCATAACTGATACTAATGTGTTTAGAATGTGTTATAACCCCTTCTAAGCTAAAAAACACCTTTAATCAGTTCATTTTTTTGTAGTGAATCTTTTATGATTGTTTATAAATAGTTTTTAAATTTCCAAAACATATCTTACAAAAGTGTAAACTTAAGTGTGTAGAAGGCCTGCTGTTGTGAATTAGTTGATAATAGATTCGAAGTCCAATGTTCCCTTTTCAAAGTTATTACCCCTATTTACAACTATTCTAGATCCAAATCCACTTGTAATATCTAGAGAGGGATTTAATTTCGTTGAAACCACTCACTCTATCCTTCACCAAAATTTTAGGATGTTTTCCTATGCATTTACTTATCCTTAGACCTATCGACATATCCCTAGACATATCCTTAGGTATCTCACTAAATTTTCCTCATCCAAATTTACAATGGTTAACTAAACCTTTTCTATGATACCAATTGTAAGAATCCACACTTATCATATATAGATATCACATCTTATTAGATGAATATTCATTAAATAACATAAAAATACATGCTAGAATAATTTTGGTATATTTCATTTGGAAACTTGGACACATAAACAAATTATCCATAAGTGAGATATGTCATCTACCACTAAGTTATTAATAACTAGATCTCTTCTTAAAGAAACTATACATAATACCTTTCTTTATAACCTGGGGAAAGGAAATATCAGAAAGGTTGAGATTAGATGTAAACTAAGGTAAAACAAGGGAGATATCAACATAACATGAGCATATGGGTATGAGAACATGAGAATAACATTTGAAAACCATACCCTTCATATCATAGATCATAAACATGATTCATGAAATAGATATTTCCAGTTCATAGTACTTGAATCATAATAGAATCAAATAACATGATCCATGAGACCATAACATTGGCATAAAACAATGATTTTTGGACTATATATAATCATAGAAAACTTTATGTCAATGCTACCCACTAAAAAATTCATAACATGTTAGGCCTGGGCTAACCACCTGTGTACTTACATCAGGATTGGGATAACCACATGTAACCCTCTTTTTCAAGATTGGGATAACATCCCATATACCCTCTTTTTGGGATTGGGATAATCTCTTGTGTACTCTCTTTTTTAGGCATGTGATAACATCCATTGAACCCTATGAGATTAGAGAAAATCAATATTTTTCCAATGAATTGTAGGGAGATATAGGTATCACCCAACATATAATCCATACATTTTTATTCCATAGGATCATAAAAAACTTATCATATCATAACCCATATAAAAGGAATGAGTTTCATAAACATTTCATCATAGCATAACCCATATAAATAAAATAGGTTTCATAAACATTTCATCATATCATATCCCAGAGAAAGGAAATGGGTTTCATAAATATTTCATTATAATATAACCCATGATAAAGATATAAGTATCATAAAAATATTGTCATTTTAAACATAATCCATCTAGAGAAATATTATGGATGGTATCATTAGATTATATCCCAATTAAATCTCAAGTAACATAAAAGGATGTCATATTATATGGGAAATTATTTTGAAATATCACATAGAATATTTGTTGAGGAAAATAACCTTTCCACTTTGAAAATCACCTTTTTAAAACTAAAATTTCTCAAAACATTTTGAAAATAATTTTATTTGAAAATTATATTTGAAACTTATAAAGTAATATTTAATACATTGAGTATATATAATAGAAAAAAATAATATTCATGTCGTACATGTTATAACAATGATTCCTTTCATTATGTTATAAAAACAATAAAAAATCATCATGTTTGGAAAATTACAGGAATATTCATTTTAATATTTTTTTAGTGAAAGTACAATCATGGGTAAAATATAATTTAAAAAATAATAGTAAAATACTCTTGAATTTTTTTTCGAAAACATGGATTTTTAATAAAAAATATTTTTGACTAAAGAGAGAAATAAAGTCAATTTTATTTTAAAAAAACATTATTTTGGTTATTTTATCTCTTAATGAGATAAAAATGAAAGAAAAAAAATAATCTCCATAAATAAATATAGAAAAATAAAATTAATGATTTAATTTATAGGTATATCATAATATTTAACCATCAAAATCATAATCATAAAAAATCTTGATAAAAATTTAGACTGTAACATAAAACCCTCGCCACTTTGGTTACTTTTGAATCCTAAGCCCTATAAAAGATATAACCTTATATAGACATGTAAATCCCCATAAAATTCATAATAATAATTATAAAATAAATTCATGTGTAGTATATACACCACAAAAAAAAGAAAAAAGTGGTTAATATGGCATGTGTCCCACCTAAATAAAAGTGAGATGAAAATCCCCTACCACTTTGGAATATTTTGTATCATACGACCCATTACATAATAACATCAAATGAAACTTTAAATATCATTACAAGATGGATATTCATGATATAAAATTTAAAATTGGAATTATAAAAACAAAAAAAAAAATATTGGTGAACATGGTATATATTTCCAAGAAATTAAAGAGATACAAGAAATCCCTTACCTCAAGTCTCAAATATCATCACACATGTTCAAACTTCCTTCACTTAGAAAAACCTTATTTGTATATCTTATTAAGGATCCCAAGGCTAGTATTTTGGGATGACTAGAAACTATATAACATGGATAATGATGTTGGGGAGGGATTCTTTTAGGGGTTGGTTGATCCAAATGGCCTAGGAGGTTTGAAAAAGTGAGGGGAAGAGGTGACCTTTTATAATGGTGGAGGAGTATCATTTTTGAAAATACCCAATACTATTCAATAATGAGAAGTCAATAACAAGAAATTTAACTCCAAAATTGATAAATAATGGATTGGAGATATTATATGGTCAAAACACATCCATCACATGAAAAGATACACATTTTTAACATGTCATTCCCTTAGACTCTAAGTTTTCTCACTTTTACCATTTTAGTTTTCACTATGACACCTAGTCTCATTTTATATACCTAGGTAATTTATCCATTAGGAGTAAAAATAAAATTAGAATTATTGGATAATTTTGAACCATTTATTATTAAATTTGAAATAAAATATATTAAATAAAGGGTCTATTTGTGTTGAAAATTAATTTTAACACATGCATAAGTAATGTTTAGAACCCCATTTTAATCTTAATCGTGGTAATTAATTTTTATTTTTATTATTATTCTTTATAAAAAAAATTAATTTTACATTATTATATAATATAAAATATGTTTATTCAAAAATATGTAATCCATTATATAAAATTAAATTCACATAAGCAGTAGAATTTAATTTAAAATGAAACCCACAGACACGACGAAAGAATAGTTTTCCAAACGAAAAGGTCTCAAAAGTATAAAATTTTTTCTATAAAAATCCAATATGAAATTGATTCAAATGGCCTCAATCAGATTAATAATAATTTAATTGAACTAATTTTACTTTTAAACCATTTTAAAACAATATATAACTTTATAAATACATAAAATCAAAAGGAAATTTTTAAATAAAACCAGTATTGTTTTACTATTCATCAAAAAAATAATCTTTTCAAAAAATTATCATAAATTCACCCAAGGATAAACTTGACATTAATATTTAAAAAATTAATTTTATTTTTTAAAATAATTTTTCTAAAACTGAAAAAATTAATTTTAGAAAGTGCACAAAACACGGTGAAATCGTTTTTTAGAAAAAATATAGTTTTTAATCTTAAAACTAGATTTATTATTATATCATTCCTAAAAAAAATTATATGAATGATAATACATTTTATTGAATATATAGTATATAAATTTCATTAAAATAATTCTTAAATAGTGATTAATTTAATTTATTAAGATCAAAACACTTTGCGCACATAAAAAACGTTTTTCAAAAAAACATTTACTTTACTTTAAAATGTTTTTTATTTTTTTATAATTGATTGAAAAATAAAGAATTTACTTTACACGTGTGTACACTATATAATTTTTATAACTTATTTATTCCAATTCATTCCCACCAACCCAACAACTAGGCGATAACTTTCATGTTAAACAATAATATTTTAATAGTATACTTCAGTTTATTTAAACTCGGTGTTGTGTGTAACACAAGATATAAAAAAATTAAATTTATTTTGAAAAAAATATATCATAAAATATCAAGGTGTTATATTATAACACTTAAATAATTTGTATCCCTATAAATTGAACTTTATTTTGGTTATCAGTGATTTTCAATATGAAAATACCTTTGTTGAAATCCCAAATCATAGAAAGAGTTAAGAAAATATACTCCTAAAAATATGGAAATAATATATAGTAAGGTAATATATAATAACACATAATTAGGTTTCCAAATATAATAACATTAGTGAGAAGTAAAAATATGATCCTAGAAGAAAAGTAATGTCCGTAGATCATTCATCACAAGAAAGTGAATGACTACAAGAAAGTTAATGATCAAAAAACCATAAAATAATGATTTGTGAGAAATACCATCAATTCATAAAAAATTAATGTAATAACACAACATTTTTATTTCAACAAAATTTTCCTAAAGTTGAGGAATTTTAATGAGAAAATATCCCTACTTGTTTTCTTTCCATTTCATAAGAACAATCTCATCCATTGGTTTTGATTAGATCAATTTCCACTTCATTTATTACTCCAAGAAATGAAGATGGATTTTTTATGCATAAAGAACTAAAATTAGCTTCTAAAGGATCTTAAGATCCATAAAGTAATGATAGGTCATTTCTCCCATCTATCATTTTTATCAAAACCAAAAATCTTTAGAAAATACTACTACCAATCCCCTTGTTTGATTTTCAAAATAAAGACTTTTAAAGGTAAACGTGGGAACCTAGACCCATTAACCATCCTAGTACATATCCATTAAAACATTGGAGAATCCCTTATTTGAAACTCAAATTTAAAATTCAAAATTTTCAAATCACCCTCGAGCCTAGTGATATACTGAATCACATGCTTAGAGATGTGTGTCCTCAGTCCTTATGCCTCATAGGCAACCAATTACCACAATCATTTTCAACACCAACACCATCAACACTACCATCATTGGTCATGCTTTCATGTTTAAGAAGGAGGTAGTGATGGGAACACCATCGAAAAAACCCTATCACAGGATTCAACAAAATGGTTATAAAAGGTTATCTAATAAAAAAAATTATATGATGAAAAAAAATCATTAATATCTAAAACCTAATGCAAATATCAACTTAAACCATTCCATAAATGGTTAACCTTAAGACCCTTCCAAAATTAAAAAATTTATAAATAATCTCACTAAATTGCTAAAATAAACTTAACATTAACCCCCCGATATCATAAAGTATCTCTTAATTTTCACATACCAAATATGTGAATACGTTGGTCATATATTATCTAAAAACACAATAATAATCAAAATTAACATAAAACCTCAATTAAAATATACATGCTTCCTCATTCCTTAAATAATACCTCAGATGACTGATTATATTCTATAAATAAAAAAAATGATGTAAAATCCATCAATGATAACATAACCTACTTTTTATCAAATCATTTATTAGTCCCAAGGTCATCAATAATACCCAATTTACTTTTTATATATCAATCACTGATTTATCCAAACTAAACACTATTATCTCAACATATTAATAGTTATATTTCCCTTAACCAAGTATTTTTCATAAAATATAACATTTCTATTAGATCACTTTTCTAATACATAAGTACCATTCAACATATTCTTCAAAATACTTAATTTAAAATCTATACAAAACAACCATTATATATATTTAATGAGTTATTTAACATAATTATTGATTCCCAAGAAATAAAAACATAAATAATTCCACTTTATTCTTAAACCATTAACTAGGATTCCTCATCTTTTTCCTTATATCCTCCTACATTTTTTTCATTTGCAGTCTCTTCATCATCAACAAAAAATACTTTACTTATAAAACATTGCTAATCCCCTTCTTGAGCTTTCCCCCTAGGAAATTTATTTTCATAAGGTCCATAATTTCAATATTTAAAATATTCTGCCATTGATGATTCCTTATAAAAAATATTATTCTCATCTATTTTTGTTAACCAAAATTTTCAATTTTCCTTAAAAATCACTTACTATGTTCCATTATTATCCATACAAAAAACAACTTCTCATTCCCTTGAGAAATTTTCTAGGGTGACTCTTCCCACATTCCTAATATATGGGGAACTTAATCTTCTTTTCTTCATGGTCTCCACCACCTGATCTCTTAGAAAACTCTATCGGTATATTCTTTATTGAGTTTGATATTTGGTTAAGGTACAAGTTATTAATCATATATTGTGATAACTGATTATGAATAATCCTAATATCATCTACTCTAGTCCTCATACCATTTTGTTTCTCATTAAAACATCGTCTATCATACTCAAAATTATCCTAGTTTTTTCTGGTTCCCACTATTGACTAAAAATGAAAATCATAGCGTAAGAAACAATATTCATAGCATAAAACCACATAATCAAGAATTTTTTTGATAGGATGTCTAAATAGAAACACCTTTTTTCGATCTATGACACATTTGGTTTAACTTAGGTCATTCATAGTCATCATCTATTATAATCCTTCATTATGGTTTGTAAAGTTTTTTTGAATTTCGAAAATATATCCCTAGGGAGTGACAAACTAGGTGTCTAGTAAGTCCTGTTTTCATGCACCAGGTGGTGATCGGGTCAAATCCCAATGTGCCACTTTCAGAGTTATTACCCCTAGGTAAAACTATTCTAGATCCACATCCCCTTGTAATATCCAATCATGTATTTAATTTCATATAAACAACTCACTCCATCCTTCATAAAAATACCAATATATTTTACTATACTTTTACTCATCCTTATAAATATCACTAGACACATCCTTATGGATCTCACTAAAGTATTCTCATCCCAGTCTGTAATTTTTAACAAAACCTTTGCTATGATTCAAAATATAAATACAAAAACTTCTCATACATATATATCACATATTATTAGATGAATATTCTTTAAATAATATAAATATACATACAAGAATCATTTAGGTCTTGTGCCTTTGGAAACTAAGAAACATAAAAAACTAATACATAAGTGAGCTACATCATCTCCCACTAAGTTATTCATAACTAGAAACCTTCTTAGACATATTATACACAATAACATTCATTATAACCCAATGAAAGAAAATATAATAAAGGGTAAGCTTAGAAGATCAGTATGGTTAAAAAAGGGAGATATCAACATAAAATGAGCATAAGGTTATGATAAAATGAGAATAATATTTGAAAACCATACCCTGTATATCATCGATCATAAAATTCAGTCATGGAATTAAATATTGGTAGTTCATAATAAATGAATTATAAAGGAATCTAATAATATGATCCATGATATCATAACATTGGTATAAGACATATATTTTTAGAATAAATATAAGAATAGAAAAGTATATGTTAAGAATACCCACCATGACATTCATAACATGTTAGGCTTGGGATAAACACCATGTTCCTACTTTGATCTTGGGATAACCTCCTATATACCCTCTTTTTATGGCTTGGGATGACCTCATATGTACACTCTTTTTTGGGTTTGGGATAACATTTCATGTACCCACTTTTTAGAGCTTGTGATAACCTCTAGTGTCCAATCTAAGCTCATATAACATTAATCATTACCCAATGCATTATAGAAAGATATTGTTCTTACCCATCACATAATCTATACATTTTTGTGTGACAAGATCATAAAACACCCATAATATCATAAAACATATAAAGTAAATGGGTTTGATAAACATTTTGTCATAGTATAACCCATATAAATGAAACAAGTTTCAAGAAAATTTCATCATAAAATATCCCATGGAAATAAAATGGGGTTTATAAACATTTCATCATAGTATAACCCATTGGAAAGAAACAAGTTTCATAAACATATTATCACTATAAACATAAATCATATAGATAAATAATAAAGACTTTATCATTAGATTATATAAAAATTAAATATTAAATAACATTAAATTATTCCATCTCATATGGAAAACGATTTTTAAAGATCAATTAGAACGTTTCTTGAGGAAAATAACCCTTTCACTTTGAAAATAAAATATTAAAGCTAAAAGTTTACAAAAAATTGCGAAAATAATTTTATTTGAAAATAATATTTGAAACTTATAAAGGAATCTTTAAAACATTTAGTGGTAATGATGGAAGAAAATATTTTTATTTTCTTATATGTTAAAACGAAGTTTTCATTCACATTATTATAAGAAAATTCAAAAATTATATTGTTTAGAAAATTATTGGAATATTACTTTTAATTTTATTATTGTAATATAATCATGGGTAAAAATGGATTTATTAAAACATAGTAAAAAATTATTGAGAACATTTTTATAAAATATGGATTCTGAAGAAAAAGGATTTTGGACCGAAGAGATGAATAAAGTTGACTTTCTTTTAAAAACATTATTTTGGTATTTTGATCTCTTAAAGAGATAAAAATTGAATTAAAACAAGTATTCTACATAAATAATCATATGAGAATATAATTAATGTTTTTATTGAGAGTTAGAGAATAATATTTCATCATTGGAAGCATAATTATAAACAATCTTGATAAATAGTGAGATTGTATCATAACACCCTTACCACTTTGGTAACTTTTAAATCCTGAGCCCTTTGAAATAAATAACCTTATATGGATATGTAAATCCCCATAAAAATCATAATAAGAATAATAAAATTCATCCATGGGTAGTATATACATCCCATAAAAGAAAAAAGTTGTGAATATTACATGTGTCCCATGTAAATTAACATGAGATGAAAATCCCTTACCACTTGGGAAACTATTGTATCACAATTCCCATTAAAGAATTAAATCAAATGAAAATTTAGATATCATTATAAGAAGGAGATTCATGATATAACATTTCAAAGGGTTATTAAAAAACCCACAAAAAAAACAAGTGGTGAATATGGTATATCTCTCCCAAAAATAAAAGAGAGATAAGAAATACCTTACCTCAAGTCTTGGATTTCTTTTTAAAAATTCAAATTTCCTTCACTTAAAACAGCCTCCTTTGGATTTATTATTAAGGACCCTATGGTTATTATTTTTGTGTTAAAATTATTTATATAATATGGATAATTATGTTGGGTATGTATTTTAGAAGTGTATGGTTAATCCAATTGTCTTAGGAGGTGTGAATAAGTGAAGGGAGCAGGAGGCCTTTTATAATGGAGTAGGAGTGGACTTTTTGTAAATAATAAAAACTATTCAATAATAGGAATTAAATCTCAAGAAATTTACCTCTAAAATAGATAAATAATATAGTGGAAAGATTATATAGTCAATAAAAACCTTTATAACATGAAAATACACATGTTTTAAACATGTTATTCCCTCTACCTCTATGTTTTCACACTTTTACCATCTTAGTTTTCACCATAGTAACTAGCCTCCTTTTATTTAACTAGGCAATTTATCCTTTAATCCTAAAAATAATTAGCCATATTAGATAATTTAAACCCACTAATTCTTAAATATTAAATCCAATTTATTAAATAAAGGGACTTTTTGTGCTGTAAATTAATTTTAATACACGCACAAGTAACGTGAAAAACCCTATTTTAACATTAAATGCAATAAATAATTTTTACTGTTTTTATATTATTTATGAACAAAAACTAATTTTACATTATTATATAATATAAATTTTTATGATTCCAAATATTGAATCCATTTTATCAAATTCAATTCACATAATTGGTAGAATTTAATGTAAAATAAAACCCATAGGCACGATGAAAAATGGATTTCCAAGGAAAAAGCTCTCAAAAATATAAACGTTTTTATATAAAAATTCAATATAAAATTAATTAAAATGACCAAAATTATATTATTCATAATATAATTGAACTAATATTACTTTTAAACCATTTTAAACCAATATTTAGCTTTTTAAATGCTTAATACAAAAAGGTAGTTTTTAACTAAAATCAGTATTTTTTAGAAGTCATAAAAAAATTAATAATTTTAGAAAATTCTGAACAATTCACTCTAAGATATTTTTGATATGTAATTTTAGAAAATTAATTCCTTTTTTTAAATAAAATTTCTCAAATGTTTAAAATTATTTTAAATAAAGTGCACAAAACGTAATGAGACCACTTTTTAGAAAAAATATAGTTTTAAGCATAAAACTGGATTTATTCTTATCTCATAACTAGAAAAAATAATAGATGAATGATAAAATATTTTATTAAATATATAATAATAAAATTTCATTAAAATAAATCCCCAATAGTGATTAATTTAATTTATTAAGTCAAAACACTTTACTCCCATAAAAACTATTTTCAGAAAAAAAACATTTCTTTTACTTTTAAATGTTTTTTATTTTTTTTCTAATTTATTGGTAGCCAGTGAGTTTTTTTATACATGTGTACACTATATAAATTCACAATCTAGTTAGTAATATTCATACCCTTCAATCCAACATATCAGTGATAAATATTATATTAAATAATAATATTTTAATAGTATATCACAGTTTATTTGAACTCTGTTTTTCATGTAACGTAAGCTATTGAAAAAAATAAATTTATTTGAAAAAAAATCATAAAATATCAGGGTGTTATAGAGAACCCATGTACTCCCTAAACATTAATTGGTACACTATTAGGCACCAAGTGTGCCCTATCCATTTAAAATTACATATCCAAGTGCACCTTTGAGTGTACATGCCTTGCACTTGAAAGTACACATTGTGTACTTTCTCCAGCTTGGGGATTTTGGGTGTTTTTATACTGAAGTTAGAACTGGACTTGTGAGTAGTCCATTATGAGTGTCTTCCATTTAGATCATGATGGTTGAATCCTTTAGGCATTTAGAGTCTATCTCGATAGTGTTTTGGATGGGAGAGAATTTATAGGAGGATTTCTTTGAGGTATGGTACCAAAATATGCTAGTGGGTTAGTTTGTGAGATGTGAGGACCATGTGAGTGTGTGATCTCATTATTTGGCATGAATTTTGGATTCCATATTGGTTTGTTCAAGGTTATTTTAGATGTTTCCTAAAATGTGATATTGAGGAGTATCTCTAAGGAGATCTTACTTTATCCCTACATGTTAGGACGGGTTGATCGAGGTTAAAATAGTTGAGGATTAGATCCTAGGTTTGAAGACCAAATCTATTGGAGCATTTGGTATGGGTTGAATCCATGGTATGATAGTTATAGTTGGGTTCCACTGATCTATTGAGATGAGTCTAAGGGGATCTTGAGGATTCCCTTGTGGGATGGTTTTTGATTAAGTGATCTGTGGTTTCTGTAGTTAGTTGGTGAGAATACCCATGTGGTGTAGTGTTTATTTGGATCCCCTTACAGGAAAGTTGGTACCCATGGATGGGTTATTTTTCGGTAAATATAGCTGAGGTTTTCTTAAGTGGAATTTTCCTTGGGGTTCCATTTATGTTTAGGAGTCCTTGTGGGGTTTCATGCATTAAGATTGTCATGAGAACTATTGAGAATCCCATTGTTGGTGGGATTATGATTTTGGATTCCCCTTGGGTCTTGTTTTTGATCAAGTATTAGTAAGGGGCCACTGGGGTACATTTTGGATGTTTCTGCACTTGGCATGTCCTATACTTTGGTTGATCTGTAGGAACCCCTCATAGGGTATCATGCTCTTGATGTGGCCTTTGGACTTGTTATGGATCTTCTGACAGGCATGTCCCGGGAGCTTGGGTGTAGTAGGGTAGTTCCTTGTAGGGTGTAACTTTATGTTGTGACCTTAGGGACTATGAGAGTCCATAGTTTTTTGGGACCCTGAGTTTGGTTATTGAGATACCACATTGCCTATTCTATTGGATAATGTGTTCCATGGTGTTTAGATATGCCCCTTTTTTTAGTTAAGAGTTAATCATCACTAATATTTTTTCTATTTGGATGGTGGGTTTGTGATTTGGATCATCCCATGTTCAGTTATATATTTTCCATGTTGTTTTAGGTAATTTATGCTCAGGATTTTGGTTTGGGTAGGTGACCTTTGGGAAATTTTGGACCGGGCATTGGCCCTAAGTAGTGATCTAGTTCTCTCTTCTATTGGTTGACTATGGTTAGATGAGTTTAGAGAGATAATGGGAGATATGGATGAGTGAAACCATTATTTAGTTTATTTTGTAAGCCTGGATAGAGTGGCTTCACGATCATGAGGTTTCGAGGAACTCAAGAGTGGGTTTTGTGTACCATGGATGCTGTTGTGCTCCTAGGGTTGTGGAAGTTGGTTGATCCCAGTTTTATGTATAGAGACCACCTATAATTTTCCATAGATGGAACCCAATTCATTTTTTAGGATCTTTGGGATTGAAAGGTTCTCTAGTTTTATTAACATAGATATTCTTGTCGCCAGTTTAGATTGTGTTGTTGGAGTTGTAGAGGATGGTAGATACACCTTATTGTGTGGATGCCTATAGTTATGACCTGAGGTCCAACATTCATGCCTTTCCATTTAGATATCTTATATATCTCATGAAAATCTAGTGGATAAGCTAGTTTTCCTGAGGTTGGGTGATCCACATTCTATAAATCTTATGGAGTGGGCCATGGTGGGGTTAAATTTACCTCAGGTACCATGATAGAACCCATAGTTGGCTATTTTCTTGTTTTTTTGCCCCTTCCTTTTATGTTGTTGTTTCTTTTATCCTAGCTGCCATTTAGTCTTCAGTTAGTCTGAGAACATCATGTCTACGTTCACTTATTATGAAAATATATTATTGGTTCACCATTGGGGGTGGCCTACTGAGATTTATTTCTCTCCCCTTATATGTGCATCTCATTGTGCATGTAGACATGATTTCTACTTTTAGGTCAGAGAATAGGTTTCATGATGGATGGAGTTAAGGCCTAGAGTTGCTTCATTAATTGGGGACACTTGTGTGGAGTCTCAAGATCAGGCCGGTGCAACTCGAGCATCACGACGTGTTGGTAGTAGATCTTTATGTATTTAATTTTTTATTTTTTATTTTTTATACGTGTTTGGTCCAATGGGAAACCTTCTGCTATGTGTTTTTTCATCATTTGAGTCTATATGATTTCATGACACATTTCATTTATTATAGAATGATTTTTTTTAGTTATTTATTATGTGTACTCTAATGTTAATCCCTATATATGTTTTGGTTATTTCCATTATTATTTCATTCTAAACAGTGGGTATACTTGCCCCAATATACCTATTAGACCATCTTCGTAGGTCAAAAGACTCTAGTGTTTGAGGATACGTGCTTGTGGATTTATATTGAGCTAGATCAGGTGATGTGATGGGTCAACCTAAGATAGTTCATTACATATTGGGGAAGGTCATCATGGTAAAATTTCATGCTAATTTTATATAAACCTATTGATGTCAGGGTAAACCCAACCTCCATATGCTTTAGCTATTGAGATATAAAAATAGGAACCTCTAAAGAATAAATTCTTATTTGTTACCAAAATTATATGGATGAAATTAAAATATACATGTCAGTCAGTAAATTCCTTGGTTTCCAGAGGGTGACATGAATACTTACCCTTTTCTATTGACGTGATAGCCTCTAGGGCTGGTTAGAGTTCAGTTGAAAAAACCACATGAAAATTATCTCCATTGGGTGTCTCTTTATTGACGAAGACATGATTGTTAACTATTGAAACCATCTTAGTTGTGGCTACCAAAAGATTATTCACATTCACCATTATATCCAAATCATCATATGGGCCTTAGATATCCTCCTCTATAATAGCCTCTCCTTCAATATGATTGACATAGATATCTAGATAGGATAAACCACTGTGAGGAGGATCATATCTTAGTTCAAGAAAACCTGATTCTTGGATGGATCCTTCAAGGATGGTCAAAGGTTAAATGATATCCATGGACACCACCTTGGGAGGATACAATTACTAACCAGCTTCTCTAGGGATGATTAAAGGCTAAATGGTACCTCTGGCCACAAATAGGTCCTCCAATCAATTCAAGGACTCTCGAAATGGAATAGGAAATCCTTCAATAAAAGATGTTATTAACTATCATATGATTTCAAACTTATATTCAATTTACATACCTAAATTATACCCTCCATTAAAAAGATAATATGGGGAATCTCTACTAGTTATCTACCCCTTTTGGATACAACTCCATCAATAGAAACTTGATATTCACATAAGCCATCCCTCTCTATGTTATTTGTACTTTCTCTAGACCCCTTAAGGGAAGAAAGAGATGTGGATCCAATGGTTGAGAGTTTCACAAAATCAGTATTGAAACATACACATATATATGCCAAACAAATGAAGGATGAGATCAAAAACTAACCTTGTTGGATGGTGTGTTTAGACAATAATTTTTCTCTCCATCGATAATTGAATTTGGATGGTGAAATAATATTATGTACCTCTAAAACACCAATATTAGTTGGGATGATAAGAAATGACCCCTCTATATCCTCATGCATTGGCCAATAACATAGATAAATTTCAAAACATCTGGAGTAGATGGTCTCCCTACATCAATGCGACTACCATTTTTAGTATGTTGTGATGATTTCATCAATATATTCCCCTTCTCCATCCTCTATAATTCATAGTGATGACTCATGTTATAGAAAATTTATCACCTTAAATAATTTCATGGTTTATAATACTTACATATTTAGAATCAATGAATTCATCCCACTTACTAGTATATCAGCCAACAGCCCCTTCGGTGTTACCCCATTCCATCATGTCTCTCACTTGTCTTATGGTGGGGATCTCACTCTTAGTGGAATACCAACCATATCCATATCTCAAATATATTTCACCACCTCCACAGGATTGGAATCATAATTCAAATCCAGGTATGCCCTTATATTTTTAGGTTTATGGATGTAAAAACCAACCTAGAGGACCATCCATAGATCCCTAATGTCAGAAGGACCATTCTACCAAAATTGGGAATCCTCAAGGCATACAAAATCCGAGGTATCTTCATCCAATAATGAAGAAAAAAAATGTAATTTTATTTTACTAATTTTTTAGTTCTTTCTCCCTCAATAAATGATTGAATAATTGATTTTAAATATTAATGGTTTGTCCTCTTCTCAATAATGGTGACCGGACTACCTTAGCCCATCCTTATGCATTGCTGGATCCTCCACCATGAGTCTCCATGTGGATCATGGATGGGGTCATTTCAGTGATTCTGGAACTTCTTCACTATCAACCTTTTATTGAGACTTTCCCACCATTTTAACTTGACTATGGTGGATGCATTGACCACCTAAGGAACATAAACTGTGATAATTCCTTGAGGGAATAAAGAAATCTAAGAATTGAAATATCCAAGACTTAACTTAATCTACACACTCAGTGGATGCATATTTATTTCAACTCGGGTTCCGTCCCAGGTCATCATTACCCAGAGCTGTCATGATACTATTAGATTATTTTCTGCATGAATATATATTGATATGGATATGGTAGACTATTGAAAGCACTAGAATTTTTATGAAAACCTATAAGGCACATAGGCCTCATAGATGAATTCTCCATCCAAGATTGTATTCATAACATAATCTCTCAAGTCCATAATATATGACCTAGACTCAACCATTATCAATGATTATCCTAGTAGGAGGATCTCCATATGGGAGGAAATTGAATTATGAGGATAAAATCACAATATTTACATCCAATCCATACTTTAAAGAGAAATAATGAATTCTAGAGGCAACTTGGAAGAAAGGGAGGAATAGATACTCAATGATACTGAGTTCATTAAGGATTGAATATGCATTGAAATACACCACCACCCATCCCTATAAAACTTGAAATGGACTAAAACTATATAAGGGGTAATATCCTATGTGGAAGTGTAATAGAAACTGATGGATTTTTACCAATATAGGTTCTAACAACCCCACATGCTCTCCTCACACTCATGTGAATTCTATAATAGATGAACCAAGATTGACACCACTATGGGAGTCAATGATTTCAAATAGATAAGTGCTAATTCGCATCACCAAATATATCACTATTCTAGTATGGGAAAGGATGTTTTGGGTTAACTTTTTTAAATTGACTCTTTATAATGTCCCTATTCTAATATAGGATAGGGATTCCCCTCTTTTCCACCATGGGTAATGACATTGGGAATTATAAACTCATCCCTATTCCATGATCCACTAAGAATGTTTTTATCCATAACTCAAAATGGACATCAACACATAGATAATGATCTGTCCCTATAATTTTTGAAATAATATTCAAAAACTCAAAGGACAAAAGTGGTGTTTTCTCAATATCAACCCACATTGGTTTTGGGTAAATTAATTCATCATTCATATCACCATGGATAGGTGCCCATTATACTTTATAAATGTACCATAAACTGATTCCAACTTCTCCATGCATCAAGTGGAAATAGTTTATTCATGGGATCCATGAAATCAAAAAATTTGTAACTAAGTCAAAGTCATTATAGAAATATATCTATGAAATCCAAAAATATTTGTAAATTGTAATTTCATCAAGATCATTATTTAATTCATCACATGTATTTCACACCTAATACACCCACATCTATTCTGTCCTGACACAACCTCATGTAAAAAGGTCACATTCTTCATTCTAAAATTTTGATTGATAAGTGGAAGAGTAATTTAAAATAGATAATTAACAATGTTTCTTGGGCTCTAGAATATGAGGTTGTGTGTCCAGTGCATTTTTTCTATGATGCATCAAGAATATTGGATGAGTTCCCCCTTCATTAGAAAAATCACCCTTAGTGGAAATGTTTTATCTAGTAATTTTTAGGTACTCAGTGAACTAGGAGTAAGAAATATACATATATGGTCTCAAAATGAGCATATATTTTAGTAAAACATGTATTTACAATGAGAGGATCTCATATTCAGGACATTCTTGGTGGTGTTTTTCCAGGTTATTTCCAAGATGTGACAAGAATGTGTCATATTCATGATAATATCTTGACCCAATAACCTCAAGAATTTCTTGGATATGTGTGAAAACTTCTTCATCTGAAATTATTATGACAGTTGGAGGAATTTATTTACTCCAAAAAACAAATAATAGTTGATTATGAATATGCTAAGAATGGGAGGAAGCATACTGAGGCAAAGTCAGGAAAGGTTAAGTACCATGGGGTGAGAATTTTACTATGTAAAAATTAGTTTTCCTAATTAATTCCATCAAGTAATTCACCCAAATAAATTTTCACAAGTAATTCACCCAACAAAATTTTATCAAGTATGTTTCGTTAGTATACCATTGAGATAATTACACCCTGAAATTTTCCTATCTCCCGCACCTATCATCAATGCACAAAGATAAGGTAAAATCCTATAGATGTGAGTATACCTAAAGATACATTGAATGATTTAAGAAAACAAAAACTGATTGTAGCTCTCTTATAAAGGATCAGGGCATGGATGGAGGGCCCCTCACCCACTATTTATAGGTGATGTGTGAGGGGACCAATGTGTTGCACTAGTATGTGATATCTGTTCACAGAAATTTAATGAAACATTAACATGTGACACTAACATGATCCAACTCATCCTTAGGTGAAAAAATGGATTCCGTTTCAGAATATCATTCATGTGAGTGTCACATTTACCTCAAGATTAAATCCTACATATTCCAATAAGATTCAATCTGGGGGGGGGTTAGTGATCTACTTTTGGAAAAGGATGGATACGTTGAAAAAGAAATAGCCCAATTAAACAAGGAAATTTCTTAGGGGAAAGGTTATCTATGTTTTCTCATATAACCTATATCTCACCTAACACTTATTCCCAAGTCATCCTTACACACAACATTTTCACACACACCATTTTTGTGCAAGTCATAATTTCATGAATGAATTTCATGCGAAACTATATTTGTCTAATGTTCGGGATTTTCATTAAAACATAACCCTTGGGATCCTCTTTTATATCTTTTGGAAAATAAAGTGACAGATCAATGCTCTAATTTCCTAAGTTTCACACCCAATATTATTCCCAAGTCTTTCATTTAAGTCCTCAAATCCCTATAAGTAGCTTATTTAATCTTAAAACATAGTAAATTTACTAAAATTGAGGGAAATTTAGTTCCCTTGGATTTTGAAACTAATATCTCTTATGAAGAACCACTTCCACTAGTTTTTCAACACTAGGGTGAAGGAACCTTACTCAATCACACGCTTTAGAACCATCCTTCCAAAAGAATCTATTGATACTCCCCATAAATAGGGTGAAACTCTACCCAAGTTCTATCACATGGAATATCAGCTTCTGTTAGTAATAGTAGTTCACCATTTCACCAAAGTATCACTTGATATAAACCTTTTTTTCACCCTCACTTGAGAGAACTACCTTGGCCTCCCTCACTAGGGAGAACCACTTTACTTTCCCTAGTTTCAATTGGAAAACACTTCTTACTCTCCATAGTATCATTTGGGAGAAATTTTCTTCAATCTCATTACTATGGAAAACCAATATCTTTATCTCCCATTCCAAGGCATCATGAACACCTTGGATTCAATGGTATATCAATATTTCACCTAATTCTCCCACCCGGGCTTGTGATTAAAAATACCTCACTCGGGGCCATCATATGTAGCAGTTAAATACATGAAAAGAAACACGAAACCCATAAATCATAGATTCTATTGATAAAAAAGTCTCCCACTTGTCCTCCATAACTGATAAATCCCTCAGGGAATATTTAATCCAACATTACCTTCATAATGATTCTCCCATCATAAAGAAATCAATGATACCATTACCAAAACATAGAATTTAATAATGCTGAACATGAACCAAGTTTGATTGGCCTGAGCGTTTAGTAGATTCCTAAGTCCAATTAGTGATAGATCCAGAAAAAAAATCAAAAACCATGTATTTACCCTTTCAACCATGGTTGGGAGTGGGTACCCTTTATCTCCCCTCCCTATTGATAGTTAGGAAGATGATATAAATGGAATTTCTCTCAGAGTAATCCGGTAGCCTTTATTATAGGGGTTTATACCTCTCTTCCTCCATATCACACCTTGCCTATCATTTGGTAGGAAGACAGTAGAATTTTCCTCCTCTTCAGTTATAAGTCCCATAAAATTTTAATTGTTCACTATATACCATTATGATCAATCTTCCATTATCTCTTGTTTCTCACACCATTCATGACTGATGTGTTCTTACAGATCTAATTTGATCATATCATTAGCATAATTAAAATTATCCCCTAGGTTTCCTAGGTACAAGTCCCAATCACATACCCATTGATTATTTAATCAACCACAAATCATCAATGGGATGATGAGAGAGAAAGGGACTTGGTAAACTTCAATATGTAAGCCCCATTAAAATATAATTGTGTACTCTCATATAATGTGATTGATATTCAATTATCTATTTTTTATCACACTAATCATGACTCATGTGGTATTAGAGATACTAGTTGATCATACCATTTGTATAATTAAAAATTCCTCCTTGGGAATTCTATCAGGTGTAAGACAAAACCCAAAAATTTTCAGGGTAGCCTCATATGAGTAATACTCACACAATCCCCTATTTTCATACCGTTCATGAAACCAATGTACCTGCAACATGATGTTAAACTAAATGGCCAATGTTGTATCCACATTCTATAAAACACATGACAACATCCTTGCTATATAGTGTAAAAATGCATGACACATTCTTGTCCATGACCATAAACTATGAATCTCGAACTACAAGGGATTTTATTACTATTAAAAATGATATTTAGGATACTTATCAGTGGTTTAAACCGAATATAAAAAAGCTTCATTTCCATCCTCATGGGGCCATATTCCTCAAGAGGTCATCTATGTCCTTCCTTTCCTAGATATATTCCTATAAACCTGGACATGTCTTTATCTAGGTCAATATCCCCTTGTAAACTCACCTTATTGGGCCATAATCCAACAAAAAATAATTCCTCTATATTGTGGGTAAAATTTGTTCCAAGTCTTATCATATCACCCTATTTGTCCATATTCTATACCAAGCATATCTTCATAGGTCCATATTCTATGTAAAACCAACCTAATATTATGGGGTGATATTCCATGTGAGGTCAATTAGAAAGGTATTCTCATTCATAACTCCCACACCAACCATTGATTGACATATTTCTCCTAGTCATCCTTAGAATATGAAATAAAATCATATAGATCAGTCATCATCACAAGACTTTAAAAGGTGTGATGTTTCATGTTAAGTAGCACTGAACTATGTGGGTTCTAATTTATTTTATAAGGACATATAAGAATTCATTATTATAGGAATGTTCCCAAAAAAATTGAAAATTTATTGCATTCTTGAATGGTGATAAACTCTAGAGTACCTAGTGTTGAAAATGCACACCATATCCCTCCTTAAAATTAAGCATCACCAAGTAAAAATGAAACAAGGTAAATAACCTTAGATACATATAGATGCTACCAATTATGGAGAACCTATGGTATATATACATGTTCACATTGATAAAGAACTTTTGATATAAACTAATGTTCATATTAATATATGTTAATGAAAAAATAATGGAATAGATGAAATATATTCTACAATGGGATATGATAAAGATTACAAAAAAGTATCTTAAATCTTTAAGACAGTTAAAGAGTAGGTAAGAATACCCTAAAAAGGTCTGATTATCTAGACCTCCCATCCTCTCAATTAACGTTCATTCCTAAGAATCATAGATGAGAAACCTCAGTGGATTATTGAATATGGATAATAGGCCCACATGAAATCTCTTATCACATATGTAGGAGCCACTAGGTTTTTTTTGTATATGTGAACACATCCCCATCACAAACTCACTGAAATTGTGTTTTTGAAATGATTTTATAAAGGGTGTTTGGAGCTTTATTTATTTGATTTGTGATTTTGCATCCCTAATTTTGGAACTCATGATGGTTTGATTAAATGTTATGTTTTGGTGATGTTTTATAGTGTGACCCCCAAAATGGAATCGATAAGTGATGAATGGAATTCCTCAGATAGTCATTCTAGTGATCTATATGTGGTAATACAAGACTCTAACTCCTCTAAGACTCTTGATGGTGTGGAAGAACCATTTTATTCTTAGCCTGTGGATCATGTATATGAGTTTTAGAATCACCATATTTTAGTGTTTTTTGGTGATCAAGGATCCCATGATGCAAGAAAGTGGATAGCTATGTTCAAATAGATCTTTGAGTCACTAGGAAATCTAGAAACCTATAGGGTGTGGTGAACCACTCACTTTTTTGAAGGATTCAGTCTGGTTTGGTGGAAGCTTTCTATCCATGCCCAACTGTTCTAGGGGTTTTCTAGGGGATATTTCAAGACCACCTTCTTCTAGTGGTTTTATCCCAAGGAATTTAAAGTTGATAAGGCATTGGAGTTATTAGGTGTTTATCAGGGAAACCATTTAATGAAATACTTTGTTTAACATTTGACTAGACTAGTAAATTTTCTATTGAGTTGTCCACTAATAATTCAAGGAAGGATTGGTAATTTACAAGAGGCCTCTATACGGATCTTAGATCATGGGCATTTAAGTTTGACTTGACTACCTATATGGGAGTGTTGCATAAGTCCACCATCTTTGAGGTGTTTTGATAGGGAAACCTATGGTGAGAGGATGCGTTTGGGATAAACCTTACCCTGAGGGGGGGGGGGTGAATTAGTGTTAGGGACTTTTGAAACCAATTCCAATTTTTTATCCCCATACCTATTGACCTGTTTGGATCTTGATTTTATTATTATCTTTTCCTTATTGCATGCAATAATAGAATGCAGTAAAAATATGAACACGATATTTTTACAAGGTTCACCACTCAATAATAGAAGCTACGTCCTTACCATGCAAGGGGCTGATGTAAAGACCCGTAAAATTCAAGTAAAATTTTTTCTTAATTTTCTTTGGGATTTTACAAGAACGCGGTTTCTGACGGCCCCTGATTCTGAGGCCCGGTGTGCCCGGAATCAATTTCCAAAGTTTAGCTTGGGTATGTTCAGTGAAGGAACGAGCAGGAATTTCTAACATTTGAACCAGTGCTCGGAATCAAATTCTGAGGGCACCGATGGAACCGCAGCACCGGTATTTGCTTATGAACGCCTATTCCGGAGTTGAGTTTACTCGAGAGAAGTTGATAAAAATTGTGGAAGTTAAAAATAAAAATTTAACAACAATTTTTATTTTACTCTAAGTGTTTAATCCTTTGGAAGGAAGTTGGGTAACTACCCAACCTCCCTTGGGAGGTTATAAGGGTGGTGGGGCCCACACGAACCCCACCCTTCATATCCTCTAACCCCCTCAACTCACCATTAATATTGTTAACTTAAGTTAATAACTTATGAAATTAATGTAGTGAGTTTAATGTGAGTTTTTGAAATTCAAACACTTGAATTTCAAAAGCCATGTTGAGTTAATAAATTAAGTGTGGCTTATTTATTTTGGGTTAGTTCCTTTGTTTCTTGAAAGGACTTGGGGGAAAAAAGAAGGCAAGGAGCTTAGAGACCATCTTCTTCATCTTCGACGAAGAATGTGAAGAACGAACGATTCCCAACGAAGAACACTGAGCCCTCGGAGACCGTTTACCATGACGCCATACTCGCGACGCGCCACCCTTCGTTCTTATTCCCACGTCAAAGGAAGGGAGACGACGTTCCATCTCGGACAATCTCTGTCAATGTCTTTGAATCCTCTTTCCGCGACGTCTCTTCCCGCGACGGTTTCTCTGCGACGAATTTCTCCGCGACGAAAACCTCGTTCAAGCCGCGCTCGAGGTAGGGGGTTTACGTGTTTTCTATACGTGATTCTCTTCCGTCTTTTATCCGCGTCTATTTGGAATGCATGATATCAGTTAACGGGAGGAGGCCAGACCGCACAAACACGGCCACCCCCCACCCTTATTATTTTTCTTGTTGTTGCGGATTGAGCGGCAAGGATGCGCGACATCATCACGCCGTGCGGGATCGAGCGGAAAGCATGTGCGGCATCGTCACGCCGTGCGGGATCGAGCATCAAGAATGCGCGACGTCGTCACATCGCGCAATCAAAATTTTAAACTCTCATGCCTGGGTATTTGATTGCAAGGTGTTCGTATAATTTATTTTGGATAAATTATACCCCCATCATGATTAAAACCATGTGTTTATTATTTTCCAATTGATAACACCTAACGCGGAGGACGCGGGCCGAACAAACACGGCCCGACAACCCTCCACAGCTTGTTTATCGATGCGCAGATCAACGGACGGCGACGAAGCATGCCGTTATGGCGTTTGAATCCCTTCGCAATGAAGGTCGGGTCCCGGGAGGACCGTTGGCGAAGACGACAGGAGAAACGGACCACCGGAGCGCGTCCGGTGGTCCGCAGAAGGCGGTGGCGGCGCGCCACGCCGGCGCGGCGGCGCCGGCGACCGGCGGGGGCGGTGGCGGTTCGTCGCCGGCTTCAATCAGCGGCGGGGGGGGGGGGGGGGGGGGAGGAGGGGTGCGGGACCCGCGCACGCTGCTCCGCGGCTTCCACTCGGCCGTGTTGGCCGAGCCGCGGCAGGCCGGCTAGGCCGGGCCGCGCCTGCCGGGCCGGGCCGGGCCCAGCCGGGTCGGACCTGGGTCAGGTCGACCCGGTTCGGGCTGACCCAGGGGGGGTCGGGCCGGGTCGGTCCTGGCCCAGACCCCCCGTTTTCAGACCCTCATTGGTCTTTTGCCCATATCTTGGGCTACAGACGTCCAATCGATGCACCATCAGTTGCGTAGCGATCCTTCAAACGAGACGGTCGTTTCGGTATATTATACTCAAGGTTTAGGAATACTTTGGGTTCGGCCGGGTTGGTTCGGATACCAAACCAACCGGGCCCTCGGAGCGGAAACACTCATATCTTGAGCTCCGGACGTCCGATTGACGTGCCGTAGACTTTGATGGATTCCTCTAGGTGAGACGGATCTTTTGGCTTACTCCGCTCGAGATTTGGATGCCGTCGGAGTGCGGTCAGGTTGGTTCGCTCACGAAACCAACCGGGACCCTGGAATGAAAAAGCCAATAACTCACAGACTGGGCGTCCGATTGACGCGCCGTCTATCTCGTTGAATTCCTCTTGATGAGACGAAACTTTTGGCATACTTCGCCCGAGTTTTGGATGCAGTTGGATAGTGGCCGGGTTGGATTGTACCCGAAATCCAACCGGGCCCCTGGAACGGAAAAGCTGATATCTTTCAGACCGGACGTCCGTTTGACGAACCGTCAGCGGCGTTGGTGATCACGTTGAGAAACGATCTATATGAGTATACCCTATGAGAGTTCGGGATACAGTTGAGATACGAACGGATTGGTTCGCACACGAAACCAACTGAGCCCCGGGGACGAAAAGGCTAATAACTCACAGACCGGGCGTCCGATTGACGCGCCGTCTGTTGCGTTGAGACCCCTATGACGAGGTGGTCCTTTGAGTTACTTTTTCGTGTGACTTTGAGATACTTGGAGTATCAAACGGTAGCTCATGGAGAGAACCCTCCCAGAGAAGAGCGTGCGGAGTACGAAGACCGTGTAGACGACTGAGACCTGACGACTGCTTGACCGACTCAACTTGGAGTGAGTCGACTAGCCCAGTGGACGGAGCACCCGGTATTTGGCGGCAGACCCACCGCGGACGGAGCACCTGGTAGTTGGTAGTAGACCTGCGGTACTCGACCGGAGGAGTACCTTTGTAGGCTATTAGGGGGAGCGCCCGATATTTGGCGGCAGACCCACATCGGACAGAGCGCCCAGTATTTGGCAGCAGACCCACGATACTCGACAGGAGGAGTACCTCAGAGACTTGGATTAGTGAGCAGTACCTCAGAGTCATGACATGACCACTGTACACTCCAGAGACGGGGCTCTTCAGCAGTTATGGTGTCGATAATGAAAATCCTGGTTTAAGCTGAGTCTTTTACCTTGTGTTTACCTCATGATTGATATGGGTCACTTGATAACTTAGGTATATGTATGGGCATATACCTGGGTAATGGTTATCCGTTGATTTCATAAACTTTGTGTTTCCTCCTGATTGAGATGGGTTACTTGATAACTTAGGTGTATGTATGGGCATATACCTAGGTAGAGGTTATCCGTTGAGATCTTCTATGTGGTTACCATGTTGGTTTTAGTGAGACCTTGAGGGTCTCGGGGTCCCTACTGAGTATCGTTATACTCACCCCTGCACGGGCAATGCCCGCACCTCGTTGTGTTGGTTGCAGACGACGAGCAGAGTTGACGGAGGCTGAATGTTCGAGGACTAGACGGTACCCGGAGGTGGACCACATGACGAGTCAGTATCCAGAGGTGTACTACACGGCGAGACGACACTCAGAGGGGGTTGACGGGCGAGATCATTGAGGAGCTGCGCTATCTGTACCTACCCTTCAGGTAGGATCCGTGGCGGACGATCCAGGAGCTGCGCTATCTGTATCTACCCTTCAGGTAGGATCCGAGGAGGACGACCCAGGAGCTGCTTCTTTTCTTCCAGCTGTTTTTCTTTTTCTGTTGTACTTTCGTTCAGTTGTAGCTGTACTTTCAGTTGAGTTAGTATTCTGGCCCATTTACTTTTCAGCACTTTCTTTTGTACTTAGTGTTTTACTTCCGCTTCTACTCTGTGGTGTTTTTTTACTTTTATAAAGGCATTGCCTTCCCATTTATCGGGATTTACGCCTTTGGTGCTAGTCGCCAGCCCCTGGCCTATGGAAGGCGGGCTTGGGGTAGTCACAGCACGGGCCCCGAGGACGGGTCGTGACAAATTGGTATCAGAGGATTTCGGTTCTACCACATAACTCAGGACTTTGATCTTTTTCTATGTGAAGCAATAGTGTTAAGGGTACTAAGTGTGGTCTTCAGTTCAGGGAGTCCAGTGTTGGTGCGGCGGCCGACGTATCCGTACACCAGGACCCTGACTACTAATTTCCGACTTAGTACATGAAAACACTTATTGAATGTGTGTTTCCAAATTATTAAAGTCATCTCAAACCAGGTCAGCTCACCAGGTATAAACGTTGACCGTGCCACATCTGTTCAGGATGTCTCCACGCAGACAGTCAGTTGGAGTTCTGAGAGAGTACTCGATGATGGCTCACCGAGCGACAAGTCTCTGGTGCAGGGCCCTTTTTACTATGTTGGCACCCTCGGGTGGTGTACCAACAACACCACCACCTGTTGGGAAGCAGATTCCAACAGCTATACTAGAAAACTGTGCACGCTGGCAGAGCACGTTGCACGAGTTCCAGCAACAGCGGCGTCCGAGGTTACGAGGCGAGACAGATTCCCAGACAGCAGAGCACTGGCTGGAGGCGATTGCCAGAGTTTTTCGCCTAGCTGAGACATTAGTATAGTGGATGGTGGACTTGGATACTAGTATTTTATAGTGATTTACCATGAGGATGGTCCTCTTAGTGATGAGGCTTCAGTATCTGGACCGATGCCTGAGATAGTGCCTTCGGGTAGTGTGTCAGATATACATCACTACCTGTTGGTTAGAAGTTACAACCGGCGGTACCGGTAGGTGACATATGTAGGCTTACTACCTTATACGTATTCCAACATCAGATACCCTCATGTTCTGAGGTGAACCTGACTCACAGGCAACTGAGTACTGGCTTGAGGAGGTAGCAGAGAGTTTCATAGAGCTTATACAACTTCGATAGGATGACGTGTCGGTAGCTGAGAATTCATCGAGGCGTACCGAACATTTCGGGTACTCGATGAATACAATTAGATCAGTGCTATAGAGCCCAGACCTCTGAGCGTGGTGTGTTTAAGGACATTCGAGCCAACACCTTTTTCTTCTATGAAATCCTACTCACGTTAGGGTGCTAGAGAGAACCTTGAGGTTGAATGTTCTTTGGCTGAACGAATATAGCCAGTGTATGTTAGCAATGGGAAGATGCGAACTGGCGTCAGTCACAGAGACTTGGACATCTAAAATGTTTCAAGAAGAGGAAATGTTAAGGACAGATGAATCTGCAGAGCATCAGAAATGGAGGCAGAGCTTGGAGAGCAGCTTGTGGTGGTGTACATTTCAACATGTTACCATTACCCGCCTTTGTAGTCCCCGCTAGGCTCTGGGAGTTGGAGAGCAGGGGAATAGAGTAGCTGCTTGCGGTCATGGAGTGCGACCAAAAAGGGCTCTAAGGATGATTTGAAGTGCGGACTTTGTCTTCTACTAGCTGTCGTAGCCATAGAAATTAAAACGAATCATCCCTTCCTTCCATGAATCTAGTCCCAGACCTAGAGTTTCTGGTTAAGCCGTTGCCTTGAACCTCATGTCTGGAGATACCTTTGGGAGGAGACTCGATAATCACACTTACGCCGATGGTGTGATCTAACCCTTGAGGAGAGAGTCTCGGTTGGGACCTCTTGGTGGCAGCGTCGAGGCCTTACGACGTTAGTTTGAGTATGGATTTTTCAATCACTGTTCATACTCAAAATTGACAGTATTAGGCAAACGTTGGGATGAGTTTTCCTTGGTCGACAAAAAGGAAACCCTGGGTAGCACAAGTAAAACTCATGAATGGGAGGGTGTAGCCGAACATTCTTGGGTCGACCAACCTTCCCCTCGTGGCAGCATGAGTTTTGAGTTTCAGTTCTAATCTGAAAAGGGAGACCTCTAGAGTTTGAGGATGACGACCACGTTCTTATACGGGTCTCACCTCGACGAGGTTTACGGAGATGTAGCCGAGGCGGTGAGATATCTCTGAGGTTCAATGGACCTTTATAGGTCCCCAGCAGGGTAGGCGAGGTGGTTTACCGCTTCACCCATCCACCTCAGTTGCACCGAGTGCACGACGTCTTCCACGTATCTCAGCTGAGGAGATACGTGCACGTCCCGACACAAATCTTTGACCATGGGGAGCTGGTCTTTGATGATGGGGTGACTTTTTCGGAGGTTCCAGTGGAGTTTGAGGTTCGACGGGATCGGGTCCTACGAGGATGGTTGATTCCTCTTGTCTGTTTTCGTAGGCAGCTCGGAAACCTCTAGGTGAGCACATGAGAGCGGAAGGCTCAGATGAGTGCTCAATACCAATTTTGTTTCCCTAGTTTGTGTTATAGCTTTACAGGGATGTAAATCCCTGAGGTAGGAGTAATGTAAAAACCCGTAAAATTCATGGAAATTTTTTTCTTAATTTTCTTTGGGATTTTACAAGAACGCAGTTTCTGACGGCACCTGATTCCGAGGCCCGGTGTGCCCGAAATCAATTTCTGAAGTTTAGCTCGGGTATGTTCAGTGAAGGAACGAGCAGGAATTTCTAACTTTTGAACCGGTGCTCGGAATCAAATTCTGAGGGCACCGATGGAACCATAGCACCGGTATTTGCTTATGAATGCCTATTTCGGAGTTGCGTTTACTTGAGAGAAGTTGATAAAAATTGTGGAAGTTAAAAATAAAAATTTAACAACAATTTTTATTTTACTCTAAGTGTTTAATCCTTTGGAAGAAAGTTTGGTAACTACCCAACCTCCCTTGGGAGGTTATGAGGGTGGTGGGGCCCACACGAACCCCACCCCTTAATATCCTCTAACCCCCTCAACTCACCATTAATATTGTTAACTTAAGTTAATAACTTATGACATTAATGTAGTGAGTTTAATGTGAGTTTTTGAAATTCAAACACTTGAATTTCAAAAGCCATGTTGAGTTAATAAATTAAGTGTGGCTTAATTTATTTTGGGTTAGTTCCTTTGTTGCTTGAAAGGACTTGGGGGAAAAAGAAGGCAAGGAGCTTAGAGATCATCTTCTTCATCTTCAACGAAGAACGTGAAGAACAAATGATTCCCAACGAAGAACGCTGATCCCTCAGAGACCGTTTACCGCGACTCCATACCCGCGACGCGCCACCCTTAGTTATTCTTCCCACGTCAAAGGAAGGGAGACGACGTTCCATCTCAGACAATCTCCGTCAACGTCTTCGAATCCTCTTTCCGCGACGTCTCCTCCCGCAACGGTTTCTCTGCGACGAATTTCTACGTGACGAAAACCTTGTTCATGCCGCGCTCGAGGTAGGGGGTTTACATGTTTTCTATATGTGATTCTCTTCCGTCTTTTATCCGCGTCTATTTGGACCGCATGATATCAGTTAACGGGAGGAGGCCGGACCACACAAACAAGGCTGCCCCCCTCCCTTATTATTTTTCTTGTTGTTGCGGATCGAGCGGAAAGGATGCGCGACATCGTCATGCCACGTGGGATCGAGCGGAAAGCATGCACGACATCGTCACGCCGCGCGGGATCGAGCGACAAGAATGCGCGACGTCGTCACGTCGCGCAATCAAAATTTTAAACTCTCGTGCATGGGTATTTGATTGCAAGGTGTTCGTATAATTTATTTTGGATAAATTATACCCTCATCATGATTAAAACCATGTATTTATTTTTTTACAATTGATAACACCTGACGCGGAGGACGTGGGCCGAACAAACACGGCCCAACAACCCTCCGCAGCTTGTTTATCGATGTGCGGATCAACAGACGACGATGAAGCAGGCCGCTGTGGCGTTTGAATCCCTTCGCAGTGAAGGTCGGGTCCTGGGAGGACCATTGGCGAAGATGGCAGGAGAAACGGACCACCGGAGCATGTCCGGTGGTCCGCGGAAGGCGGTGGCGGCGCGCCGCCGGAAGGCTGGTGGCGGCGGTTCGCCGTCGGCTTCAATCAGCGATGGGGGGGGGGGGAGCCGCGCACCCTGCTCCGCGGCTTCCGCTCGGCCGCGTTGGCCGAGCCGCAGCAGGCTGGTCGGGCCGGACCGGGCCACGCCGGCTAGGCCGGGTCGGACTCGGGTCAGGTCGACCCTGTTCGGGCCGACCCAGAGGGGGTCGGGCCGGGTCGGTCCGGGCCCAGACCCCCCGTTTTCAGACCCTCTTTGGTCTTTTGCCCATATATTGGGCTACGGACCTCTGATCGATGCACCGTCAGTTGCGTAGCGATCCTTGGAACGAGACGAGCGTTTAGGTATATTATACTCAAGTTTTCAGAATACTTTCCATTCGGCCGGGTTGGTTCGGATACGAAACCAACCGGGCCCTCGGAGCGGAAACGCTCATATCTTGAGCTCCGGACGTCTGATTGACGTTCCGTCAACTTTGATGGATTCCTCTAGGTGAGACGGATCTTTGGCTTACTCCGCTAGAGATTTGGATGCCGTCGGAGTGCGGTCGGGTTGGTTCGCTCACGAAACCAACCGGGCCCCTAGAATGAAAAAGCCAATAACTCACAGACTGGGCGTCCGATTGACGCGCCGTCTGTCTCGTTGAATTCCTCTTGACGAGACAGAACTTTTGGCATACTTAGCCCGAGTTTTGGATGCAGTTGGATAGTGGCCGGGTTGGATTGTACCCCAAATCCAACCGGGCCCCTAGAACGAAAAAGCTAATATCTTTCAGACTGGACGTCCGTTTGACGAACCGTCAGCGGCGTTGGTGATCACGTTGAGAAACGGTCCCTATGAGTATACCCTATGAGAGTTCGGGGTACAGTTGAGATACGACCGGATTGGTTCACCCACAAAACCAACCAGGCCTCGGGGACGAAAAGGCTAATAACTCACAGACCAGGCATCCGATTGACGCGTCGTCTGTTGCATTGAGACCCCTGTGACGAGGTGGTACTTTGAGTTACTTCTTCATGGGACTTTGAGATACATGGAGTATCGACCTGTAGCTCGTGGAGCGGACCCTCCCAGAGATGAGCGTGCAGAGTACGGAGACCGTGTAGACGACTGAGACCCGACGACTGTTTGACCGACTCGACTTGGAGTGAGTCGACTAGCCCAGTGGACGGAGCGCTCGGTATTTGGTGGAAGACCAACGGCAGAGGGAGCGCCTGGTAGTTGGCAGCAGAACCGCGGCACTCGACCGGAGGATTACCTTTGTTGGCTATTAGGGGGAGTGCCCAATATTTGGCGGCAGACCCACAGCGGACGGAGCGCCCAGTATTTGGCAGCAGACCCGCGGTACTCGACAGGAGGAGTACCTCAGAGACTTGGATTAGTGAGCAGTACCTTGGAGTCATGACATAACCACTGTATACTCCAGAGACGGGGCTCTTCATCAGTTATGGTTTCAATAATGATTATCCTGGTTTGAGCTGAGTCTTTGACCTTGTGTTTACCTCATGATTGATATGGGTCACTTGATAACTTAGGTATATGTATTGGCATATACCTGGGTAGTGGTTATCCATTGATTTCATAATCTTTGTGTTTCCTCATGATTGAGATAGGTTACTTGATAACTTAGGTGTATGTATGGGCATATACCGAAGTAGAGGTTATCCGTTGAGATCTTCTATGTGGTTACCATGTTGGTTTTAGTGAGACCTTGAGGGTCTCGGGGTACCTACTGAGTATCGTTATACTCACCCCTGCACGGGCTATGCCTGCACCTCATTGTGTTGGTTGCAGATGACAGGCAGAGCTGACGGAGGCCGAATGTTCGAGGACCAGATGGTACCCGGAGGTGGACCACACGACGAGTCAGTATCCAGAGGTGGACTACACGGCGAGACGACACTCGGAGGGGGTTGACGAGCGAGATCATTGAGGAGCTGCGCTATCTGTACATACCCTTCAGGTAGGATCTGTGGTGGATGATCCAGGAGCTGCGATATCTGTATCTACCCTTCAGGTAGGATCTGAGGAGGACGACCCAGGAGCTGCTTCCTTTCTTCCAGCTATTTGTCTTTTTCTGTTGTACTTTCGTTCAGTTGTAGCTGTACTTTCAGTTGGGTCAGTATTTTGGCCCATTTACTTTTCAGCACTTTCTTTTGTACTTAGTGTTTTACTTCCGCTTGTACTCTGTGGTGTTTTGTTTATTTTTATAAAGGCAATGCCTTCCCAGTTATCAGGATTTACGCCTTTGGTGCTAGTCGCCAACCCCTAGCCTATGGAAGGCGGGCTTGGGGTAGTCATGGCATGGGCCCCGAGGACAGGTTGTGACAGATGACCAGTGCATGGATTCTCCACTATAATATGATATGTTGTTATAATGGAGTGGCTAGGAAAACAATCCTCTAGCCAGTGTGAGTCCCTACACATTCGAGGGGGGAAGGGAAACAATCCTCTTACAACTTTCAATGAGTAGGATATGCCCTTATACTCGCTGGTTCTTTATACTTCCAGGGTAGACAGTCTCTTGAAGCCCCTAGAAAGTTCTTTATACTACCTCTAAAGACAATCTTCTCTCTGTTAAAAGAGTTTTCAAAACCAAAAGGATCTTCCTCCTATTGAGACATGTTAGATGATATAGTGATACTTTTTTCTTACAAAGACTTATTACTCTCCTTGTTACTTACTTAGTAACAATATAGTAACCAACCTCTTCTTTCTCTGTAGAAAACCTGTAAGCTGCAAACTCTTCTTCTTTTTCTTCTTCAATGAAAAACCAGCTATAATGAAACCTTCTCTTCTTCACACTTTATATTTCAGTGAAAATCCAACTACACTGAACTCTTCTTCTTCTTCTTTCTATAATCACAAGTTCTCTTTGTGATTGTTAAATCAATAAAGTCCAGCATAACTTAGCATCATCTGAATTTAACTTCCCTAAATAATTTTCAGCCTTCAATTGGGCATACTCTATTCTTCATCTTATTGTATTATTTTTCTTTGACCCAATATAATATGGAATTGTACTGCAGTGTTTTAATCTCTTTCTTCAATTATAAATACCAACACATGAGTGTATCAGTACACTACCTTCTTCCTTTGTGTAGATGTGATTTTAGTTGCACGTACAGTTTTTCTTCACTTTTCAAAGCACAACGAGGGTGATAAACACCGGTCGTGTGAGTGCGGTGAAACTTTTCATCACAAAACTGAATGGTTCACAATACTTCCTTCTTAGAAAAGCTTCTTTGAGAATTATATGTACCAATCGAAGGTCTATGGGACCCCCAAAATCTTTCATGCACCCTTTTAGGTGTCTTGCATAGAACTTTTAGGCCACGCGTGCAAGATTTGACTTTTTTCACGAAACACCTCTTGCACTCAACTTCAATCATGTGTGAACATATCTTCTTATGCGCAACTCTATTTCTTTTGGGAACTCTCCATCACTTAAAATTATTTCACACCTCAGAGCCTCGTATTTATCTAAGTTTTGAGCCATAAAAATGTGATGGGGTCACCTCTTATTTATCGACCTCATTGACCCCCACGTGCAAAAACCCAAATGCGTTGCGAAAGATCCTAATGCATCATGAAAACCCTATTTGAAATCACATTGGGTGCGTAAGTCTCATTCATGGAAACCTCATCCTTCAAAAACTTTTTTAATCTTTCTCAAACATCATGCATTATCCATTTTTCTAAGTTTTGACCTCGAATCATGTCTTGCACGCAACATTCCAAACTCCATTTATTCTTGCACACAAAAACCAATCTTTCGTGTAAGACTGTCCTTTTCCAGGTTTTTATGTTTAGATCATGGAAATATACTTGCGCGAAACATACCAAGAAATCTTCAAATTTTCATGCAACATCCTTTTTTAAAAACACATTGCTCCATCTACCAATTTTCAGGCCCAAACATTTAGAAAACACTAGGAAATGACGCCACCTTAAAATTTATTTTAGAAAGAACACCAATGATACTTCATTATCATATGGTGTATTCAAAAAAACTACTTTCATCAAGAACCATATCTATCATGATATATAGTCTTTGATCAATCATGTTTAGCATCGTCATATGTTCATCGGGAAGTACTACAACTTCCCTATCTTCCAGCATCATAATTCTTTCCAATCTAAACTGAAGATGACTGACATAATCTTTTCTCTCCCTTTCCTTGATAAGGATTGCATCACAAGTTCTCCTAACTCATGATATTTTTGAAATACAAATTAGAAAATCATCATCTAATTTAGAAATGTAAGAACATTCATGCTTTCTCTTTTCCTCTTTATCTTCAACCATCATTCATGGACGTCTTCAAATGCCAAGCCAATGCACCCTTTCTCTTTTCTTCCTCTTATATTCCATTTGGAACATGAATCCCAAAGCACTTTAATAATACTCACAATGATGCACCACCCTTCACCTATGTCATTAGGAACTGAGGAATAAATATTGTATTTTCTATATGTCATTAGTAATTGAGGCATAAATATTGGATCTTCTACATGGATTCTTCTGATTCGAATCCTTCTTAGTGATTCTTTTGGATGCACCATCCTTCACCTACTTGGACATAGAATCCAAGGCCTTCTCAGCTTTTCTTTTTGGGATCTTCTAGGGAGAATTTGTTTTTATAACATTGTTCTTATTTTTTCCCAAGGATGATTCTTCATTATTAGCCAGCTCATGTGATATTCTTTTCTAATAAGATTTGGGTACCTGTTTAGGTTAACATGCACCATTCATGTGACCACTCCTATTTCATACATCATAGATGTTATCTAACATTTTAAATTTGTTTGTAGTATACAAATGCTTTTGGATATGTGGATGTTGCTTCTTATTCTCTGGATTTCTCCCCCTTGAGATGGACTTTCTCTATTATTTTACATTTAAGGGATTGTACCAAAAATCAAGTGTACAATGACCAAATATATTATAGCACCAACAATGACCAACAAACCTTGATTTCTTGACATCTTTATTATAAGGTTGTTGAATCTTCTTCTTGGTATGTTGTACTTTATGTGGGGAGATATCTTCCACACTCTTTCCCCTATATACCATAGCCATGGTGGTAGGTTACTTCTCAGTTTTCTTCATCCATACTTTCTTAGAATTTTTTTTTCAAACCTACACTTTTTGTAGAAGAAATTTTAGAAACATTAGTACAAGTTGGTATGGATGTTACCTTTACTTTCTCAGCTGCTTATGATGGATCAATGAGTGAAGTAATGATCTTTTTATCACATGTTGGAGGTCTTTTGACAGTAGAATCCTCCAGTGAGCTTTGAGTACTAGAAAAAACTATTTATTTATTTTGTGGAGATTCAATATGCGTCTTCTCGAGATTGGTCAACTCATCTTCCAAATCTAGACATCTCATATTGAGGATGACTTCCTGGTCTTCAATCATAGTCATATTCTCTTGAAAATCCTTATTTAATCTTTTAAATTCATCTTCATGCATCTTTAATTTGTTTTGTAACAAAGTGTCAAGTTCTTTGATCTTCTTGGAGTCTTCTTCCAAATATAAATCCTTGAATTCATTGCTATTTTTCATCTCATCTTCAAGTACATGGATCTTCTCTTCTAGAGTCTTATTGAATCCCTCCTTTTCTTCAACATATTTGAGCCACATTGAAGTAATTACTTCAAATCCATTCTTTGTTTCTTCAAAGTCTTAACCTGTCTGGGGAGATTTAAACATTCACCAATTTTTTTCTCATAATCCTTTCTCCAAAACATTAGTTTCTTCTTCCAGTAGAGTGAGATTTTCCTGCATGCATTGAAATACTCCACAAACTTGGGATTCAATTTATTTTGGAATACTATGCATAATAATTCTTAATCTATCAACTGATATTTATTAAGATGTTGTAGATTGATCATCACGACTTGTGCTAGAATTTTCATCATGAGAATAATTTCCAAGTGTATTAACACATACCTCTTGATCAGTTGAGGTAGGAAGGTTGTACATCTTCTTGGTGGGGACTTGGACCACCTTCTCATAACTTTCCAAGTCTGGTGTTTCTTCACTGTCATATAGATATGGAGAACTAGATTCTTCCAGTTATTTAGATAATAGGGGCTTCTTCTTCAATTTTCTCTTCCCATTATTTTTCTTGTTCATCATGGTCTTGGTATATATAGCCTTCTTCTTAGAGATAACTGAATCTTCACTGAAATTGAACTTCATTTATAACCCAGGAAAGAAGCTTAGGTCTTCACAAGAGAATAAATTCACTGTAGAGAATCCAATAGAGGTGAAAATATCCATATGATACTAATTGAGAAGACCGGTTTGGGATATACCTAACACTGAGGGGGGTGGGGGGTGAATCAATGTTGGGGACTTTTGAAACCAATTCCAACTTTTTTATCCCTGTACCTCTTCACCAGTTAGGATCTTGATTTTCTAATTCTCTTTTCCCTATCACATGAAATAATAGAAAGCAGTAAAATATGCACACAATATTTTTACAAGGTTCACCACTCAATAAGAGAAAATACGTCCTTTCCATGCATGGGGATGACTAATGAATGGATTATCTACTATAATATGCTATGATTTTACAATGGAGTGTCTAGGAAAAAAATCATCTAGCCAGTGTGAGTCCCTAAACTTTAGAGTGGGAAGGGAAACAATCCTCTTCCAACTTGCAATGAGTATGATATTCCCTTACAATCTCTAGTTATTTATAATTCTAGGGTAGACAGTCTCTTGCAACCTCTAGCTGGTTATTTATACTGCCTTTGAAGACATTATTCTCTCTATTAAAAGAGTTTCCAACACCAAAATAATCTTACGCCTATTGATACCTGTTGGATGAAATAGTGCAACTTTGTTCTTCCATAACTTTATTCTTCTCTTGTATACTTACTTAGTAGCAAGAAAGTAAAAAACCTCTTCTTTCTCTAAAACAAACCTATAAGCTGCACACTTTTATTATTTTTCTTTTTTAATGCAAAACTAGCTGCACTAAAACCATCTCTTCCTCACACTTTCCCTTTCAGTGAAAAACTAATTGCACTGAAATCTTCTTCTTCTTATTTTTAAAATCACAAGTTCTCTTTGTGATTCTTAAATCAATGAATTCCAGCTCAACTTAGCATCATCGAAATTTAACTGCCCTGAATAATTTTCAGCCTTCAATTGGGAATACTGTATTATTATTCTTCTTATATTCTTTTTCTTTGACACTGTATAATATGGAATTTTACTACAGTGTCTCAGTCTATTTCTTCAATTTTCAATACCAACACATGAGTGTATCAGTATATTACCTTCTTCCTTTGTGTAAATGAAAGTTTAGTTGCATGTCCAGTTTTTCTTCACTTCACAAAGCACAACGAGGGTGATAAACACCAGTCGTGTAAGTGAGGTAAAACATTTATTTATGAAACTGAATGGTTCACAGTACTTCCTCCTTTGAAAATCCTCTTCCAGAATGATATGCACCTATAGAAGCCTTGGGGGACCCCCAAAATCTTTTGCGTACCCTTTTAGGTGTCTTGCGTGCAACTTTTAGGCCACACACACAATATTTTACTTTTTTCGTGAAACACCTCTTGCGCGTAACTTCAATCTTGTACTCAACTCTCTTCTTGCATGAAAATCTATTTATTTCATGCACTATCCATTACTTAATATTATTTCGCACCTCATAGCTCTGTATTTCTCTAACTGTCGAGCTTTACAAATGTAAGGGAGTCACTGTTTATTTATAGACCACCTCGACCCCTACATGAAAAAATCCCAATGTGTCGTACAAGAGCCTAAAACGTCCCAAAAAACTCCATTTGACCTCGCACGTATGTATCTTTCATGCCAACCTCATCTTTCGCATACTTTTTGAATCTTTCGCACACTTCATGTCTTTTCCATTTTTCGAAGATTTGACCTTGAATCATGTCTTGCGTGCAACATTCCAAACTCCCTTCATTCTTGTATGCAAAAACCAATCTCTTATGAAAGCCCCTAATTTGAAATATTTTTATATTCATATCACGAAAATATACTTGTGTTCCACATGCCAAGAAATCTTCAAACTTTTATGAAACATTATTTTCCAAAAACACATTTCTCTCTCCCGATATTCAGGCCCAAAAATTTGGCAAACACTAGGAAGTGGCTCCACCTTAAAATATATTTCAGCAAGAACACCAATGCTACTTCATTATCATCTAGTGTATTCTACTAAAAACTTATTTCATCATGAACCATATCTATCGTTATATATAGTCTTTGATCGAACACCTTTAGCATCGTCATATTTTCAACGGGAAGTACTACAACTTCCCTATCTTCCAGCAGTATCATTCTTTCCAATAAAAACTGAATATGTCTGGAATTATCTTTTCTCCCCCTTTCCTTAATAAGGATTGCATCAAAAGTTATCCTAACCCATGATATTTGTGAAATACCAATCAGAAATGCATCATTCGATTTAGAAAGGTAAGAAAATTCATGCTTTACTTCATCTTCAACCACCATTCATGTCCATCTTCAAATTCAAAGACAATACACCATTTCTCTTTTCCTCCTCTTCTATTCCATTTGGAACATGAATCCCAAAGCACTTCAATCATCCTCAAATTGATGATACTTCATCAATCTTAGTTTTTGTAAATAATGTGTCACCTTTAACACAAGTTCTTTGAACTTAGGATCAGTGCATCAATCACTTCAAAAATCCCCCATTAACCGTGTCATTGAACTTTGGAGATCCTTATTAATTTTGACCAGTATTGATATTCGTTGACAAAAAGTACAACTTCATACACAAAATTGGTCCCAATATATGGAAAGTAATTATTTGGCCACAAATAGTGTCTATGGGGGTGATCTAGCAAATGATAAGTGAAAAAGGAAGGTAAAGATTACAAGAAAACATTTTATCATCATATTATTCCTATTTTATTAAAGAAAAATATAATGGTATGATTTCAATTTGGGAATTTTGAGCATGCTAAGTCATCCTTTTAGACATCTCTATAGAACTGTCATCTATGTGGCCATATCAATAACCTCCAAAAGCTTTTTAAGTTACGTGAACATCAAAATATGGATTCTCAGATCCATCATTGATTAGGTTAATATTTTTAGGTATTTCTTCCACTGGAGAGTCAAAAACTATTTTGTGGCTTTGCGGGTGTTCTCTTTTGTAATACTTATTTTATTGGAATGTGTTCTATATATTTTCTACCCCATATCTTTTGTTGAAATGGATAAAAGATCATTTATATTTTTTCATTTATTTTTATATTTTCAAACCTCATTGATTATGGTTATTATTTCTATTTGTTTCATGGTGTATACCATGGAATTTATTTTATGGGTGAAATGGGGATGACTGGGGTGCATACTAGGGTAACCTAGACATGTTTTTAGTTTCTTATTAGACTATGAGAGATACCAAGTTGAGATTTTATTTAGGGATCACAATGAGTAAGAGCATTGTGAGTTTGAACACAAGTTACCTTTTCATAGTTTCATGAACCAAGGTCAGAGTTATTCCATTGCATATTGATTAATGTTCATGTTCAAGGTGTTCCTCTTATTTTGAGATGTGTTGTCTTAGTGATATAGTCTGGTGCCTTTTGTGGATGTTTCTTTAGGATGTGATTTATTTTTTCATGTTGATCTGGTTGTATAATGTTTGTTTTAGTTTTGGTGATGATCAATCATTTTGGTGTTTTTTATGTTTCACCATTTTATAAAAACTCTAAATGGTGAAGAGACCTTTAATAAGTGTATATGTGTTTTTTTTCTCATATGAGTAACCTTTTGGGATAATTTTGGATGGGGTGAAATTTTGATTCTATTTATCATGAACTTGGATATCCTATAGGTTTTAGTTGTGGTTTTTACTTTATTTTAACTTTGAATTCAAGAGGCACTTTTGAATGATACCATGTTTGTTGATATTCCCACGATTCAAAGAATATTAGAGGAGTATCCATCCCAATGTATCATTTTTCTTTTCTCATTAATTTTGTTAGGTCCAATAGGCTAGATACTCTGAGAAGCAGGATGAATCAGGGTATGAAAGATTAAAACAACTTCCCCTTTTGATCTTGTTTTGATGTTAGACAAACCCCTCTTCTATCTCTCCTTTCGGATGCAGAGTATGAACTAACCTTAAAGCATGCTGAAGACACATTGATTTTTACTTGGTTTACCCTCACTGGGCTACGTATAAGGAGCATACACCAGCAATGTGCTGATGTACCACATACACTATAAGTGCACTGCTATTTACAAGTTCGAAGCAGACTCACTGTCCCTCCTTGTTTACAACCACTAAAAATTTGAGAACTCAGTGCTCTATCAACTAAATTGAGCTCACTAATTCTTCAGAAGATCCAATCATAGTTTATAGTTCTGTAGGTATCTTCATTACTACTGATGAATGCATCCTCCACTATATATAGATGATACATTGAATTCCAAAGTTCATCCACTGATGAATACCCATTTTCCACTGAACACTAGGAAATTCATTTGGAAATACCTTCAAAAAACAACCTACTTCGTGAGGCTCCCAATTTCGCGAAGCTCAAACAAGCCTTCATGAAGCTCCTACCTTTTTACAAATCACTCTTGCGAAGAACTCTTGTGATGCTCATGTCATTGCAGAGCGACTTCCCTCATGAATATCACCGAGCCAACGCAGAGCTCTCAACTTTCACAGTGCTATATTATCCTCCATGAATCTCTTCTTTCACGAAGCACGTTGCCTTCGCGAATCACCTTTGTGAGCTGAGAGAAAAATATTTTCTTCGAAAACTCTCTACTTCTCCCAAGGTGGTCGAGGCCTATTTATAGGTGATTCCACCAACCCTCAATCTTTCCACATGAAGTCAACGCCTTGTCATCACAAATTGAGAAGCTTCGAAGTTCCTGCCAAAATTCTCTCAAAATCGAAAAGCACCACGATAATTTTCTAATCACGGAGCTCATTGTAATCGCAGAGCATTCCATCATTTACTCCGTGTCTTCACCATGAAGCTCCAATCACGAAGCCCTTTTCCTCCACAATTCTCTTCAAAACTTCCATTCCTGAAGCTCGTCATAATCATGAAGTATCACCGTCAACATTCTTATGTTATTCGCAAAATCCAAACCTTGAAGCCTATCTTTGTGAAACTCATGCCTTTTCCATATTTAAATGAGATCTTCAAGGATATCCACTTTTCACAATGCTCACAAAACTCTAAATTTTGGACCCCAAAAATTTGTCCAACACTGGAAAATGGTGCCACCTTGTATCTGTTCTTTTATACCGCCTCCAGATCGTCCATTCCTTTTTCATGGTTCTTTGTCAACATTAATTTTCAACAATATATCTGGAACTCAACAATTCACCATGTAAACCTACTTTTTCCACAAACACAGTCATCCAAAAATGCTGCAATGATACCTTGAGAGATTTTTGGCCAACAAATTCCATTCATTTGAGGAGACTTATTTTATAATTCTTTTATTTTTTGAGGTTTTTAGATCCCAAACCATTTTATAATATATCTCTAGGATGGAGGGTTGAACTAAGTGACATGTTGGGTTGACACAAGTTGGTTCCTTAGAATGGAACTCTAGGAAGGTAGGACATTTCATCCTGTATTATGGGTTAGAGGTTTGGGATGTAAACCTTTTAGTCAAATCCTTGATCAAGGTATAACAATTTTGGAATTACCACTCATTAAAATTCATCAATGAAATTATGGGGAATGAAAGTGGTATGGAGGGGAGAATTAAAACTCTCGAAAATTCAATTTTCTTATTTATATTCATGCAATTAATTTCTACCTTAGGTTCAGAGTATATCAGGGCTGAATTTTATGATTTTGTATCTTTTCTAGACCCTCATAGTTAGCCACATGGTTTTCATAAACCATGAATTATAAATCATTCACCATATGCAGTTTTAGACAGTAGCAATTACATAGTTATTGAATGATTTTGTAAATCATGTGACCTTCTCAATTTTGGGTATTTTTTCATTTCATGTTCTTTTTATTTGGATCTCATCCCTTTATCTTCCTCTATTTGACGTCCATTAACTAGATGCATCTAAAGTTCCTTTATTTCTCTTCCAAGTCATTCTATGGAAGAATCAGGGTGATTTCTTAGTGGTTTCTTCCCCAGATTGAAAGGTTAGGGATTATCTTTCAACCTTTTCTTGGTTTATCCCATCTTCTCTAAACCCATTGACTATCGTGACTAATTTTCACGTTTAGGGTTGTCTAAAATTTAGGGTTTTTTACTTAATAAGGGTTATGAGGCCTCTCGTGATACCTAATACAGTGGTGTTCATTATATATAACATGATGACACTGATTTATATAGGTGTTTCTATTTTATTTACTTTTATTTAAGAGTTATATGGATTTTTGATTTTTTAAATGTTATTTTGAATAATATTAATGAGTTATATGATATCTAAATTGATTTTGTCAAATATTTTCCAAGATACATTGGGTTAACCTTTGGTAAAAATGGGTGAATTTTATAGTTTTCTCCAAGATTTTTTTTCAAGATGTTATGGGCCATGTTTTTTATAAAGTAATGTGTTCCCCTATTTTAAATTGGTCTCCTTATATAAAATGGACTATATTGATTAATGGGATTGCTTAGTGATTTCCTTGAATTGATTGTGACTATAATTTGGTGTTGATTGTGGTTTCCCTTGGTTTCATACTTGGTCTCCAAGTGTTTTTAAAAATTGATTTATTAACGTATACTTACTATGTTATATGAAAATTGTTAGTTGACACCTTCTGTAAGGAATATTTTATTAGTTTATGGTTACACCCATGTTGATCCCCATTATTACCCATTGTTCATTCTTGTATACATGTATGATGATTAAATGAATTTTGGTTAATGTTTATGTGTTTAGGAAATGAGATCACTATTGGAGGGGTGTGTTGGAGGTGGGGTGTATATGATTGTTCTCATTTTATTTCCTTTGGGATATATATTTTCCATGTTATTGACATTGGTTTGATAGTGGCTTACCTCCTTTAGTTATTTCATGAGGAACCCTAGGCTACTTAGTGTGAGATCAAGGGATGTTCCCCTTACTATTTGAGTGGTGGGTGAACAAGAGTTATTGGATAACTATTCCTTACACTAATCCTTGAGTTTCCATGGGTTTTAATGATTTTGAATTTATATTTTATGGTTTTTTAATTCTTGATATATTTTGTTGTGATTTTATATTAATCTAATTTGTAGAAAGACCATGGGAGATGTCTTGAAAATTATTAGTTTTAGTGTGAAATTGGGGGAGATTAAAGGGGTGCATTGCTAAGGAACATAGTTTGTTAAACGATGCATAGGAAATGAAAAAATATTTTGGATATCTTTTAGTGGCACTCACATGGTTGGTGCATAGTCTGAACACCCATTTATCCAGACTATGCTTAGTAGAAAAAGTTTATAATTTTTTCTTTCTTCAATCCTAGGGTGTTTTTATCCTTTCTTCTATTTGATGAATATTTTTGGTGATTTTTAAGTATATTTTTATGTATTTTAAATGTTGTTTGATCAAAATTGGAAGTAATGTTTTATTCCTTTGTGTTGCAAATGTTTCAGACCTCATTTTGGGTGTTTTTACTTTCCTTTGTGAAAGATTTTGAACTTGGGAATAAATGATTTTGGGTTGTGTCAATTTTCATGGAAAGTGTTCTGTTAGTTTCATGTTAAAAGAGATGATTTCAATTATGGTGAATGTTTCCATGGTGTCTCTTATTGTTGAAAAATATTTTAATGAACCCATGTGTTGTTTTTATGTGGAAATAAGCCCCTATTATGATTTTTTGGTGATATCCTTTTGGAAAAGGATGAATACTTTGAAAAAGGAATACCCCAAGTACACACAAAAATGTTATGGGGGGAAAGGCTCTATAGGTTCAACCATAAACCCCAAAGATCACCCCAAAATTTCCCATAAGCCAACCATTCATGCACCACCTTCAAACTAAAATACATTTGACCAGTGTTCTAGATTTTCCTATAAATAAGACCCTTGGGCTACACATTTGGGACTTTTGGAAGATGAAGAGATATCTAGAAGCTCTGCTCACCCAAGTTGAATTATAAATTCTCATACCCAAGTCTTTCACCAAATTCTTATAAACCCTTCAGGTAACTTATTTAATCCAAAAACCAAGGGAAATTAACTAAAATAGAGGGTAATTTAATTCCATAATGGTTGAAACTAAGAAATATTGTGAGTAACCACTTCCCCCTCGTAGGTCAACACTAGGGAGAAAGAACCTTACTCAATCACACACCTGAGAACCATCCTTCCAAAAGCATCCATGGGGACCCCCATAACTTTGGTGAAACTTTAACCAAGTTTTTTTACTTAGAATATCGACTCTCCCAAGTACCATTAGGGTGCCACTTCACCCAATTATCACTTGGATGAAGCCTCTTGTTTACACTCACTATGGCGAACTACCTTGGTTACCATATCTAAGGTGAACCACTTTTCTTCCCTTAGTATCACTTAGGAGAAACTTCTTACTTGTCATAGTATCATTTAGGTGATATGATCTTAATCCCATTACTTAATAAAACAACCATATTTTGTTCTCATTACTAGGCATAATGAACACCCTACCTTCAATGTTAGAGAATTCCTTTACCCATGTCTCATACTTGAGACTCTGACTGTCAATACCTTCCCCGAGGCCATAATATGTACATGAACAAGGCATTCACACTAGCATGAAACTTTTATATCATAGATTCCCTTAATAAAGGAAGTATCTCACTTATCCTTCCAATATGATAAGGCCCTTAAGGAATATGAAAACATGAATTCATTTGATAATGAGGGTCCCCATCGTAAATTAATCAACGAGACCATCCCTAGACCATGAAATATAATCCATCTAATGATGAGATAAGTTTGATTTTCTGAGGTTCTTGGTAAATGCCAAAATATAATCAGTGATTTTGGAATACAAAAATGGAATAATCCTTATATGTACCATTCCATCCCTAATTTGGAGTGTTCCTCCTTCATCTTTGCTCACCTATTCATAGACAGGAAGATGAGTGGAAGGGAATCACTCCCAGATTAAGCCCCTAAACTTTATTGTAGGGGGACATACCCCCTTCACCTAGATATCCCACCCTTCCCATCATCTGATAGTAATATGATAGGTTGGGCCTCCTCTTAAGCTATAATCCCTATTTGAATTTAATTGTGCACACTCATACAATGCACTCAATATTCTATTATCTGTTGTTTCTCACATTGAGAATTAATCACATGTGCTTAAATATATAAGTTGATCATGCCATTATATAATTGAAATACACCCCTATGATTCCTCGGAAGAATTACCAATCAAATTCATATTAATGATTTCATTAACCATGAATCATTAATGAGGTGAGGAGAGATAATGATCCTTAGACAACCTTAATTCATAAGCTCAATTCAAATCTGATTATGTAATATCATATAATGTGATCTATCATTCATCATCTCTTTTTTATCACACTAATCATGACTCAAATGGGATTTGAGATATGAGTTTATTGTTCCATTAACAAAATTAAAAATTCCTCACTAGGCCTTCTATAAAATGTAAACCCCGGCCCAAAATATTTTGGGCAACCTCATATTCATAATCCTTGCTCAATCCCCTATTATCATACCTTTCAAAACACCAAATATCCTTACATATGATGTTAAAATATGTGGCCAATGTGTTAGTCACATAATGTAAAACATAAAAAAATTTCCTTACCGCGTGATATAAAAATGAAAGACATGGTCCTGTCACATGACCTTAAAATGAACATTTCAAACTATGTGTAATTTGAATCTTGTTAAATAGGATACTTAGGTTGCCTCTCAAAGGATCAAACCCAAAGGAATCACCCTTAATTTCAATCCTCTTTTGGATGTATTCCTCATGATATAATATAAATCCTTCTCCTACCTAACTATATACATTTGAGATGAGAAATACCTTTCTATAGGTCAATATCCCCTAGGAAATTCCCCTTGTTGGGACATATTACTTGTAAAATCATTCCCCCATATGGAGGTTCACATTCCTTTCAAATCTAATCACATCACCCTATTGGGCCATATTCTCTATGGGTCCCATATTCATAGGGCTATAATCCTTATAAAACCAATCTTATATCATGGGGTGACATTCCTAATGAGGTTAATCTGAAAGGTCCCCTCATGTGTAAGTTCCACACCAACCATTTCTAGGCATATTTCACCTAGTTATCCTAACTACATAATGTTAAACTATATGGACCTATCCTTGACATATGAACTTAAAAGGTGTGACCTGTCTCATTAAGTGGCAACAAAATACATGGGTCCTGATTCCTTTTTACAAGGATAAGTAGGAATCCATAATTATGGGATCAATCACAACACCATGAACATTTATCACTTTCTTAGATGGTGATAAAATCCAGAGTACCAAACTATGTGGATTTAAACCACATCACTCCTTAACATTAAGCATAACCAAGTAAAAAAGAAACAATATGGAGAACCCCTAATATATATTGATGGTACCACTCCCAGATAACCTACGATACATATAAATGTTCATATTGATTGAGAACTTATGATATGTATGAATGTTCTCATTGATACATTCTAATGACCAACTACTGGATTAAGGGTAACCTATTCCACTATGAGATATGTGAAATATTCATAAAAAATTGATTAAATATATAAGAGAGTCTAAGATTAGGAACAAAATCCCCTAAAAATGTGTGATAAGCCCAACATCCCACCCTCTTAAGTAACAAACATTCTTAAACATCACTAGTGAGAAACCCCAGTGAACACCTATCTTTGGAAATAAATTCCCCATGAAATTTCTTATCACAGATGTTGGATCCATTGGGTGATTTCGATTCTATGAATAGATCCCCATCGAACAATGATTGAAATAAAAAATGGTGAACCCGATGTTAACCATTCAACCATACTAGCCTTTTACATCCAGATGTCAAGCCATTACTAGATGGAGAAAAATTGACCAATGTGAATCCTTTAAAAATGAAAGTTATTAATTGAACTTTATTATTTCTTATAATTCTATATTTATGAGTTTTATTAATTGTGTTTGTTGATCTTTCCATTCCAGATTGTAAATCCTTTCGATGCAAATAAACTTCATCACCACAACAACAAGAGTATGCCTTGATTGTTTTTGGTGCTAGGGCCCCATCAGATTGGAATATCTTGTCGCCTACTTGGTGATTTTAGATCTAGTTGATGAATGAAATTGTTTGGGAGTACCACTTCAACAGTACCAACTCTTGAGGTTTTATGAGAATCCCTCCTTGATGTAGATTCCCACCAAACATAAACTCAGTGATAATTTGTGATGAAACATGAAGAACCTATTACCACATTTAAAATTTTTAGGAGAAAATCATTATAATGCATTAAAAATTCATTCCCTTAAATTTTGGAGGTGGATTAGGAGGTTAGATATGACCCCACTACCTTACAAGAGTCACCTCAAAGGGATCCTATCGATAACTGACATCATCAGCATCATAAAACCGCAATCCCTCAGTAACCCACTGGTGATGCCACATCATGGGTTCCTAATTTAGTCACCAGAAACCAAGAATATAGGATAGTTTTATAATGGTGGAGATTAACCAAAAATATATAGAGGTCCCACATTCCAGCTTCCCCGGAAGAATCCCACCAACATACCTTGACGCCAACTGATGAACATGCCCATATTTTGATTCACACTCATCAAGCCTACCACTATACTCTATAAGCATAAAAGGTGAATGGAGGCATATCCCAACATTAACTAGGGGGTATAAACACATTAACACCCCTACACATCAAGCCTAAAATCATATCCATGTAGCAACTTGAGCATAAGAAAGGCCTATATCTCCATTCCCATCAATGAATGGGTAGACATTCCTACTACCACTACATAATACAATCAATAAATTTTGGCTATAATTGATGTGAATACACATTTACCTACTCATATTATAAAAAAATATTGTTATATCCTAGTATTGGTGGAAAAATATGGTCATCAACATATATCGACAACCAATAGGGGATAGGAACACATTCCCACCCCACCACCAGAGTAGCTTCTCAACATATAAACATAGATACTCAAGAATAGACACATATCCCTTATATCATTCAGGAGGATCTTTGACACATCCCAATGAGTAATGAACAACACTATTGACACACATTCTTATTATAACGGGAGATCAATGAATCATTTCAACAACCACTTAAGGGTAGACATACATTCTTATAAACTATTCAAGGACTTTTCAGTATATCCTATAGATATTTTACGAGTGGGAATATATTATCTCCACCCTTCATTACATGTAATTTAATTATCACATCCTAATGGAAAAAAAATTAGGCATACATTTTTACTTGTTCTAAAGTATCCCATCCACCCAGTCTAATGGAAACAAGGGGGTCACCCAAGGAGGATCCCACATTTGAAGGTCTCTGTGCACAACACATGACTCTTTCCACACACTAGAGATAATCTAAGAAGGCATATCACTAGAGGAAGACCAAATATCAAGATTAAGTCCATATTAATTCCCTATTCAAAGCTTGTGTTCTTTAGTACTTGATGTATATTTTAATAGAAACTCAATATTCTTCTAAATCATCATTAAAAGGAAGTAACATCATTTTTAATGGCCTTACCTATAATTTTTATACCAAAACTCTGGAGGTCATCCCTAGAGTATTTTACATAATGTTCCTCCCTATTGTAATACTAAAATTGATTGTGGGAACTCATATCATGATGTGATCCATGAAAATCTTCCTCATAGCTGAAGGATCAAATGTAAAGAACATCCTCCCCTTGCCACTATCCACCCTAAAGTTCCTCTCTATGTCATATTAAACAAGAATCCTCTTAGAAGCTGGAAATTAACCATAATGTTATTCCTCTCCATCATATTATTTGCTTTGAAGGTCATCTCAATAACATAATCTCATTTCTATAAGAAGTTCCTTCCCTTGCCAAATCAATATTGAGAAAAGCCTCATATCGTGAGGCACGCAAGAGATTGAGGGTAGCTACGCTAAGTTACTTAAATTTGATAAGTGATATTATTTATTAACTATTTGAAAACCTAAGGCTATGGTCATTTTATGTACCACCTTCACACCACTTATATTCCAATAGAATAGTGAAGGTTCAAATGGATATCACTCCCCTTAGTAAAGAAAGTAGGAAGAAACCACTCTAGTTTGATTAGGTTTATGAATCTCTCACCTAATATGAAGATAATTAAGTGATGATGAGGAAATAAATAGCCAAATAAAATAGGCCACTTATGTTTCCACTCATAGAAATATATTGGTATGATATACTGAAAGCCTTTATTGAGGAATAACTTCACTATTTTCACCTGAATTTATTGATGAATCTTTATCATATGAAGGAAAAACCACTATCTTAAATGGAATACATAAAAAATTTCAATTAAATAGAAGAGCTTCACCATTAGATCAACCTATCCACCCTTTTGGTTTCATGATTCTTAGAATTAGGAAGGTAGTAGGGAAACCTATAACATTCCCATCTCAAGGATTTGAGGGATATGAGATAATTGATCACTAAAAATCTATCCGACAAGCACATTAGAGGATGAGGTGAGTATGAAGTGATGAATTTTACTTTTCTCCCTAGTTATCAAATCCTATATCTAGAGACATCATGTAATATCATTGATTTAGTCTAGGTATTAGGCCCTAGATCAGTAAATTCAAGCTAGTATATCCGACACAATCCTTTCATGTACAAATCTTAGAAATAATGAACTCGATCAGAGAGGGCCATTCAGAGGCTCTTGAAACAATATTTTTAAGAGTTAAAATAGGTATCTTGTTTGTGGAAATCTAAATATTTTACTGAACTACTACCACTAATGACAATAAGATCATACTTATAACGTGAAATATATTTGGACCATGTTTGAATAAAATACCACAAAATCATAAGGGTAGCAGCAATTTCCGTTGTAATAGAAATACAATAGAATCTCCATACCACTGATATGGGGAAATGTTTACCTCCATTTCCACTGTTAGGATCATAAAATACCAGAAACGTTCAAGAATTTATGGTGGTGGTACCAATTCAGCCCCATACCATAGGGATGGGGGAATTTTTATCATAACCTCCTCCGACTCCATGAAATTTGATATTCTCTAAGATAGGGAACATGTCGTAGGAGGAACCTCTATATTTCTCTCAAATCAGGACCCATATCTTTGTAGGGACATGGTCTACAAGAGTTTATAGAGAATATATCAGGATCAATATCCACAAATCAACTATATGAGAGGATTTTAAGTAGAAGGAAATGTCCCATAAGGGCTACAAACTAAAATGGTTTTCCATGAAAGGAAATAAAAAATAGGGTTTTATATTTCTTATTGATAGAATTTTAGAAGGTTACTAACCCCTTACCCTTATGATAAGGACATCATCCTAAAAAAATATTACAGATCAGTAAATTTTATAAACACTGGACTCACTAATGATTCAAAACATGACATCAATATAGAGGAATGCGATAAACATGTTTCTATTCAAAATATAGTCCACATTGAAACTTTTACATATGGTGTGTATACTTATCAATAAATAAAAATATATAATACAAGGTATCTATTGAATGATCCATTTCCACCTCATATATGGGTTCATCTAAATAAAAATGGAAAGGTGTAACCACATCCCATCCACCACTTGAAAAAGATGAGACTCTTAATACTAAGGAAAGATGTACCCAATATGAGTTAGAGATAAGGGAGTTAAAATGAATTAATTTTGAAATACTCAAGGGAAGCATTCCCAATGTGTAGAATACTCATGTAATGACTCATACTTATCCATTAAAATTATTTCCTCAACATGAAGTGGTTGTTCCATTAATAAGGGGAGGATCCAGTCATCTAAAAAAATTAGGGTTCAAATAGCTAGTCTACTTGGACCCAAAAAGATACAAATTATCAGGAGCTCACTCTATTTGGATAGAAGATAGAACCATGTCATGGGATATACCCCAGGTTGACCCATACTAGTCATCAACAACAAACATGGGAAAACTGATCATATTGGTCTATACCCACTACCTCTACTCAAATTTATATCCAGCCAACCATCCCATCAGATTTTATTGAGTCTATAAAGTCTATGATAGCTTAAATAGTGGAAATGGAGGGGAAACATTCATTAGTGTAACAAAAAAATCCATATCTTGAATGGGTGGATGTGAGTACTCTTCCACTTAACTTTAAAAATAAAACTTTCCCAACTTTCAATGGAACTAAAGACTCAGAAAAACATCAGACCCACATCATTTATTGATGTGGTCCCATGATAGGAACCCTCAAATAGTAAGAGGTGTCTAATCATAGATTCATTATATGAAATTTTTATAGACTATAATTTTTCTAATACAACATTATTCAATCTAGATTGGTCATATGGTGTAAGGAACTCCATCAAAAATTTATCCATTAGTTTATATCAACATTGAGAAAGAAAGAAGTTCTTGATATATTGAATTACAAAATAATGTGAGAATGAGTAGGTCTAAAAGTTCATTTCTAATAGGAAGGTTGTAAACTAATCCTTATACTTAAAACTTCTACAAGATAAGTTACTAGGAATCTATATTGAAAATCATGATGATTACTTACAAATACCGCTCATCCTGATAAATTAACCAGGTTGGTTTTTTGAGATTTTTATAGCAATATAGAGGTTGGAATATTCTGTTCTGTTAGACCAAGCCCAAACCTCATCTAGTACTAAGAACTATAGGAAAGAGAACTGGAAAAGTAGAAATAAAAATTTTTATACTTATACCAGCTCTAAAAACAGCTCTAATATCCAATCCTATACAATATTGTATTGTTCACCCCCATTAAAGAAAAAATAAATAAAAATTACTTCATTATGAAGGGATAAAAGAGTAATAACACTATCCATATGAATAACATAAAAATAAAGTCTATTCTTTTTTAATAGATAATGTCCCTGGATATTTCATCGTAACTATTGATTTTTCTAAAGCTTCCATAACCTAGTTATCCTAATTAGGATGGCCTCAGTAAACATCCTAACTATTTACACTTCTACAAGACATTGGTTTACACTATCTAGGTGTGTTTTGACTTCAAATACATCCTAAAAAAAGATGGCTTATTTTGGGATGGTTAAACGTGTAAAACCACCAACATAAATGGAATATGCTTCTACCACCTCAAAAAAAGAGTAATGGGAATGATAAGTAATTATAAATAATAATTTGTAGAAATTTATTGGTTGGATGTATAGAAATATGATCAACTATGCAAATTCCATTAATAGGGCACAGCTGAATCAACTAGTTGTGACCCCAACTCACTCTGCAATAATTAATCCGACTTCCATGGCACCACAGTATCCCAAAATACATTTTCCAAGAACTAGTACAACTATAATAATAATAATAAGACAAAAGATGAGGAATCCATACTAAAGATTATGTTGGTTCAAAACCTATCATATTTTACACCTTTAGTATTAGAAGTACATGCTCCGCCTCAATAAATGGTTCAATGGGAACCTCCACACCAAACATTTCAATAGGAACCAACCTATCAATTAGAATCCTCACCAGATGAAGAATATCAATTTGTATTTGTCAATTTAATTCACTTGGAATATCCATTTTATAATAAATAACACACATATGACCCTGAGTTCCACTCTCACAATCAGAGAGAGGGAGGAAGAGGCTATCATTGCTAATGGGGTTGTGGAAGATGAATTAAGCACAAATTTCAACATTCAGGTCCCATAATTACTAAGACTATTTATGATGATATTAATTTGAGATGGTCAATTTAGTAGGCTCAATAAGAAAACCAAATTTTATTGAGTCCTACAGGGCCCATTCTAATCCCATCATATTAGAGGATTGATTTGAAAATAAATATCTATGATGTCAACAACAAACTGTGGGAAGGTCAATTCAATATAACTCATATAAGACCAAAATACCATTAGGTTATGACCAGGGAAGGCATCTTCCAGTATATTAAACTATAGATCCTAAGACTCAAACTAAAGAGTATCCTTATACAGTGAATCAAAAAACATTATTCTAGAATTATAACATCTTGAATCATCTTTCTGTCATCCATCCATGCTATAAATCCAAGATGCCCTTTATTTTTCAAAGGATATTCAAGAATCACTTGTTGATGATATTTAAAGACCTCAAGAATTTGAATCTAGAGTCAAATCTATTGAAGTATATCACATATGGATCGGACCCACTGAATTTCATGAATTCATCTCCTTAACAGAGGAATATAGTGATACAACCATACAAGGGAATATCATCCCCTTTACATTTCTAGATATTTAGATGGCATGAACTTCTATAAATATCTCATTAACAATAGTTTTGGTATCAATCTCCTTCTGGTCTACACACTTCAATTATTTGGATACAATGAAGTTAATTTGTCTCCCTCTACCATGAAAATACAACATTATGAAAAAAAACATTCTAGGATGAATCAAAATTAGATTCCATTTTAGAGACCCTTTCTCCAATTCTGAGTTCAAGGTTGTCTGTTAGGAGACATCCTTAAATGTATTATTAAGAAGACCATGAATTCATTCTCATACATCAGTACCCTCATCACATCACCAATTCCTCGAAAACTCCATTAATGAATAAGTCATAGTACTACATGGTGATGATACCCATTTTTATTCCAATGAATCCTATTACATAGATACATGACTCCATCAGAGAGAGGGAAAATATCTAAGTATAGATGATACCACCCAGATCACTACTCCTAGTGGTTTGGAGATTACCCTTGCTAACCCATTCCACAAAATTAGTGAAGACTATGTGTTTACAATCTATAATATTGAGTTAATCAATCTATATTTACATAATTATAGAGTCATGTAAATTATATCTAGAAGGAAAAAGAACATGATCACTTTACTCTTATATGATGGTCAGGAAAATACCATCATAAAAAAGATACCATCTATTGAGGAAGATATAACCTTTCCACCTATGTGAATATATTTAACTCTTAAACATATATATATGAGGGTTGGTTGACCAACATTTAAACAACTTAGTTGAGGATCTTTGATTCGATCATCCTCAACCCTTGGATAAGGAGGTGAGCATAGTGTTTGATAATATTTTTACCCAGCTTCATGATATTAATAACATGAAATGATATCCATTATGTAGATTAAGGGTGTTATACTAGTCATAATAATGACATCCTAGATAAGGATTCTCTTACTTCATCTCCAGAATTTGAGGATATACTTACATTACCATTTGGGTAAAAATGAACCTCCACATCAATGGTAGAAATTAAAAGTACCCCAATGACATCTCCTAAATCTTAGGACACTGGAACCTCTTCTACTCCCAATGATAACATAGAAGCAATTGAGCATATTTAGAATATCCAAAATGATAATACCTAATTTTTTTACTTTCGGTATCTTGATATACATCCAAACCATTCATCGAAGTTAAAAATTATCTTACATTATCTTCTAGTCCAAAAAAATATATTCGTTTACTACTTCTATTAAAATTAAGATAAAATAATTATATGGGTATCATATCCTAATTATCCTGAATAAATATGATCATATATTTTGTAATGACCTGAATCTGGAGCCCCTCAACTGGTGCCCCGTGCCCGGTTCGCCACATGACCTCAAGCGCATTTCCCCAAATGCCAGAGGCTGCCGACTAGTAGCGAGGGCCTTGGTAAGTTATTGGGGAAACTAGGCCCCCATTTGGTAAGGTATACAAGGTACATGAAATAACATTCAATAGTGAAAGCAGTAAACAACATACAACAACTGAAACTAAACAGAAGAAGCAATGTATAATATAATAATGATGTATAAAGGTACATGTATCTAAGGAATGCAGAAAACACAACAACGTGCTGAAATACAACTGAGAACAAAGCACTCAAAGTAAAAAACAACTCCAACAACATCGCAAGCCTAAGCTCGGTCCTATGCTCTCTATCTCCAACCAACAATAATGTACCTGAAGTAGAAGGGCCACAATCCATATCCACACCTGCAACCATATAACCTGTTTGGGCCGAAAGGTAGGACCCAAATAGGGTGTGAGACTAATCCTAGTAGGCAGTCACCACAAGATCTGTGCCCTAATGTCAGTGAGAAATATAGTAAAAGTAAAGGAAATAAATCCAGCATAGAAATAAGAGTAATCTAAAGAAAAAAATCCTACCAATATCCATTCACATTTATTTATTAATTTAATTCACTATTTAAATTATCAACCAAGGAATATAGAAAACACCTCTATAATCCCAAATCATAGCAAGTAACACAACAGGTATCTCACCAGACTACCTAAACTACAGGCAGTACAAAATACAAGCTTGTTCTTTAGCTTGGTGGACTCATCACAACCAACCAAATAATAATAATGGTGACTATCTGGGTGGCTCACACTGGCAGACCCCTCTAGTCAAGTAAACATACAAATGCACATACACTATGGGAAGCTCTCACTCTCAATTCCCCTACGGTCTTGAAATGATAAATATAGACTCTATGAGGAAGAAATTACGTCTAATTGCCCCTATAGTCTCGATACGTGACTAAGGACACTCTAAGGAAGCACAAAGTCCCATTCTCATAGGTCCTACGAATGATACTAATTTATAACAGACTCTCTAGGGAACCCCTTATCGTCAATTCCCGCTTTAGTCTACCACACTAGGTTCCCACAGCCTTGAGTAGTGTAGTCGTGCGTAATTGACTTTTAGAAGCCCAAGGTAAGCTCAAAAAACTACTTGGATAATAGCAAAAATGCATCAAAAGCATATAAACAGCAGGAAATACATGCAATCAACTATATCAAGGCAAGATAGCAATGCAACAAGTTCTGACTCATAGGAAACCTAATCCAAACGGCGATAAACAACCAAAACAAGGGAAACACCCAAGGGGTGATCCTCAAACATGATAAAAATAAATTATTAATCATCTAATAATCTCAAGCATACATTCAATCTAAGGCAGATAACAATACATGATCAAAACCCTAACCCAAGATACCCGATACATGGGTATCCCGCACTTTTACACCAAAAACTCAAATACAATCAAAATAGGGAAACAAACCACCTACCTCAATCCTAGGAGGTCGATATACTTGAACCTAGGCTTGTGAATCATCCTAGAATGGAGAATATCTGCAAAAAATTCTAAACCCTTAAACCTCAGATAACTCTCACAAGAGAAGGAATTAGGAAACATGGCCCAAGAAGAACCAAGAACTCACCACTGTGATTCTATTGCAAATGACGGTGTTTGATTCAGACAACCAGTGGTGGATTGAGGGCTCAGAGAATATTTGGACTCCTCAGATACTCTAGACGCAAATAGGTGGAGAAGAAGATGAAAATAGGTTTAAGATGAAACCCCAGTACGATTAATGAAATAAAAAGAAAATTACACGGTGTGTACTTCATGAGTACATGGCCTGTACTCACCCTTTCCATTCACCGCATTAAGCAGCCTCCAAATCACTGCTACACATCGTGTGTGTGGCTCGGACACGGCCAGCACATGACCTCGTGTGGGAGAAATGTACATGGCATGTACACATAATGTACATGGAGTGTACTTAGAAAATTTCCAGATTTTCTTCTTTTTCTCAAAAATGACCAGAAACGGAAAAACATACCTAAAACGAAGATCTTGGTTCATAAAAATGTCTTCCATTGATGAAATTCGTCCCCGAATTTCCCTAACTTGGCAGAGGAGAAGAGACCTCGAACAACTCTGGCCACTGTGATCGCATATCAGTCTCCCTCTCTCAAGTCTCATCCTGTACACGGTCGTGCTACCAGAGCACCCGTACTAGAGGAATAGACCGGCCATGAAGTATCTTTGCACTATGATCAACAATCCAGATAGAATTCTCCTCAAACTATGTATCCTACTCCAACTCAACCTCCTTAGGTTGAAAAACATGATACGGGTCTGAGAAATAGCGGCGAAGCTGAGAAACATGTAAGACATCATGCATATCCTCGTACCTCTAAGGAAACTAAAACCTATAAGCAACCATCCTGACTCTCTCCAGAACCTCAAATGGCCCGACGTATCTCGTTGAAAGATTACCAGGTATCCTGATCCTATTATGTCCCAATCTCGGGGTCACACGTAGGAAAAACTGATCCCCGACCTTAAAATCCAAAGGTCATCTCCGCTGATCAGCATAAGATTTCTGCCTATACTATGCAGTATCCATCCTTTTTCAAATCAACTCCACCTGCTCTATGGTCTCCTGAACAAGATGAGGTCCCAGTATAGCTGCCTCTCCTACCTCCAGCCAACACAATGGTGATCGACACTGCCTACCATATAAATCCTCATAAGGTTCCATCAGAATAGTTTCTTGAAAACTATTATTATTGGAAAAATACACTAGAGGTATATGTCTCTCCCAAGAACCTCCAAAATCAAGGACACATGCTTGTATCATGTCCTCTAGCACTTGAATCGGGCGCTCTGACTGGCCATCTATCGAGGGATGGTAAGCTGTACTCAGAAGTACCTGTGTACCCAAAGCCCTCTATAGCCCTTTCTAGAAATGTGACTTGAAGTGGGAATCCCTATCTTAAATGATAATTATTGGAACCCCATACAAGTGTACAATCTCAGGGATGTACAACCATACAAGCTCATCAACACCGAAGGTCTCTTTAATCTGCAAGAAGTGAGAAACCTTCATGACCCTGTCAATGACAACCCATACCACGTCATTCCCTTGAGGTGATCTCGGTAATCCTGTCACAAAGTCCATTGTGACATCATTCCACTTCCACTCGAGAATGGGTAGCTGCTGTAAAAGCCCTGCCAGTCGTTGGTGCTCTGCCTTCACCTGCTAACAGGTGGAACATCTCATGACAAAACCAGCAACATCTCTCTTCATACATGGCCACCATTACTAGAGGTGTAGATCACGATACATCTTAGTGACGCAAGGATGAACTGCCCAGACTGAGGAATGAAAGTCTCACATTATCTCCTCACATATATCTTCTCGTACCCATATACGTCCCTAGAAACACAGGATCCCATCCTCGCCTATGGTCCATCCGGGAAGAGGGTCCTCTCCTGACACGCTTTCCTGTAAGAATAGGCCTTCAGAATATGATAACTGCCTCATCCAAACTTGGTCAAGAAGCATAGAGGTAACAGCTATAGAGAATAGGAAATTCTACCCCTATCCATCGTGCACCTCCAAATTCATCTCAAAGAACAGAGCCATAAGTTGCCACTCGCTACTGGCCTCCTAAACTGCATGTATCTAAGTCCTCCTGCTCAGTGCGTCTGCCACAACATTGCCTTTCCCAGGCATATAGGGAAGCTCCAAAATGAAAGACTGCATGTAATCAAACCACCTCTGCTTCCTCAGATTCAAGTCATGCTGCGTGAAGATATACTTGAGGCTCGTGTGGTCAGTATACACCACAAAATGCTCTCCCAGAAGATAATGTCTCCAACAACGCAAATCATGAACAACTGCATCCAACTACAGGTCATGCGTAGGATAGTTCCTCTCATATGGCCTCAACTGCCAAGATCCGTACACAACAACACGATCCTTCTGCATAAGCACTACTCCAAGCCCAATGCCATATTCATCACCGAAAACTATATAACTCTTGCTCGGCTCTGGAAAGACTAGAATCGGTGCTGAAGTCAATCTCCCTTTCAGCTCTAGGAAGGATGAATCACATGCTTCTGACCAAAAATACTTCACCCCTTTCTTGGTCAATCCCATTAACGACACTTCTAGACATGATAAGTCCTATATAAACCGCCTGTAGTGACCAACTAGCCCAAAGAAACTCCGTACCTCGATGATGTTCTTCGGCTGCTCCCAGGTGACTACTGATCTCACCTTCTCTGGGTCTCCTGATACTCCTGTATCTGAGATGACATGACCCAAGAAGTTAGCCTCTTCCATCCAAAAGTGGCACTTTGAGAGCTTACCATATAACTGATGGTCCCTTAGTGTACTCAAAACCATCTCAAGATGGGTAGCATGGACGTGTCGAGTGTGAGAGTACACCAAGATGTTGTCCACGAAAACCACCATGAAGGAATCCAAGTAAGGATGGGAAAATCTGTTCATCAGCACCATGAAAACTTCTAGTGCGTTTGTGAGACCGAACAACATAACCAAATACTCATACAGGCCATACATGCTCCGGAAGGTTGTAAGAGGTATATCAGATGGTCTGACAAGTAACTGATGGTTGCCGGATCTCAAGTCGATCTTCGAGAACACTCTGGATCCTCGAAGCTGATCAAAGAGATCATCTATCCATGGCAATGGATATCGGTTCTTGACCATCAACTGGTTCATCTTCCGATAATCCACACAAATCCTAAGGGTGTCGTCTTCCTTTTTCGGAAACAGGACAGGCGAACCCCAAGGAGAAGTACTAGGTCGGATGAAACCCCTTGTCTGCAACTCCTCCAACTACTTCTTGATCTCCTGAAACTTAGGTGTAGCCATACTATAAGGAGGAATAGACACCGGTGGCACTCCTGGCACAATCTCAATAGAGAAGTCTACTTCTCACTCTGGAGGAAAACCTAAAAAGTCTTCTGGAAAGACATCTGGAAAGCGATCAACCATTGGAAAAAAATTTACCTGAGAAGTCCTGTGGTCATCCAGATATAAGATAGAAATCTGGGCCATAATGCTGCCCAACCCATGATGATCCGGTCCAGCTTTGCTTTCCTGGAAATCCCATTCGCCCTTGTGAAGAAAAGATCCGCCCTATGGTGATGTGAAACTCACCCTATGACAATAGAAATAGACAAAGGACTGGAAGGGAACTAACCAATCCATCCCATGAATGAAATCATTGCCTTCCATCTCTAAAACATAAAGGCTCCATAAAAAACAACACCCACCAACCTCAATGGGGCAGTCTAAGCACTAATGCATGCTAGCAGTTCTAATTTCCAAGGAAGTGTCTAGCGTCATCATATCCTCAGAAGTAAATAGTAAGCCTAAGGATTTACACAGTATGCATAGAAATAAAGCTATGAGAAGCTCCTGTATCGAAAAATGCAGAGGATAAAACTGAGGATACGAAAATCGTACCTTGAACTATAGATGGTCCAGGATCCTGTTCTTGATGAATCTGCTCTATAACAAAAGTCTGGCCTGTACCGCAGCCCTGCATAGCAGCCTGAGATCCCTATGATGCTCCTCCCTGAGCCTGACCACTGCATCCGTGACCTCTACCCTAGACTGAACGACCTGAAGAACTCTATCCCCCAGTCTGCTTCGGAACTGGTAATCCTACTCCTGTACGCGGAGTCGAAACTGATCCTCCTTCACTAGCCGCTGGTAGAAGAACCTTGCAGAAGCGCTGCAGATGACCTATCTTGCCGCATGATTGACACTCTAATGGGTCCCTCGGGAACTGGGGCTTCTTATTCCCACTTTTTCCACACTGATAACACACCAATTGATTGCTAGGGGGAAGATCCCATCTACCAGAAGGAATACCTCGCTTCCTCGAGTCACCTCATGTAGACTCTTGGTGGCGCTTCCTGCTGTCTGTCTGGAGAGAATCATTCCTGGATGCTGCACCGCCCTGGTCCACAACTCCAGCATCCCTCATGTTTCTCTCCATAATAAGTGCTTGGTTGACTATCATAGTGATAGAAGTCAACTGAAATACGTTCACCTATAACTTGATGTCTGGTCTGAGGTCTTCCTCAAACTTCCTCACAAAAAATAGCTCTTCATTCCCCAGAAAGGGAGTGAAATACTGTAACTCTATAAAGCAGGAGGAATACTCCATAACTGTGATAGTACCCTATTGCAGGTTCATGATCTCTCTGGCTCTGTCGGCCCTCAACGCCACCAGGTAGAAGTAGTCATAGAACGTATGCTGAAACTCATCCCAAGCCATAGCCCGTTGGCACCCTATCTGTGAAACCACATCCCACCATCTCTTGGTGGAATCTCACAGAATATAAGTCGCGAGCTTCACTCTCATTTCTGGAGGTGTCTCTAGATGCTCAAAGATGGAAAACATGGCTTCTATCCAGGACTTTGCAGCCTGTGGTCCCCTATCCCCTCTGAACGTGGGAGGGTGGTGCTGCTGAAAAAACCGGGTCAGTTCTTCCATAGATGGGGCATGATGTCGACATACCTAGAAGGTATGCATGAATCTCATGAAACTCTCTCTAAACTGAGCGTCGACACCAGTGTCTGGAATCACTGCAGGTGCCATGTCTGGAATGATAGGTGGAACTACTGGTAGTCCCTGATCTTCCGTATCATGCATACATTCACTGCCTGGTTCCTGAGGTGCAGTGGGAGGACATCTTGGTGCCATAGCTCTGAAAGGTCAAAAGCACACCTTCATTAATGATGAGCACATATGAAAATTAAGATAGAAAAATGGAACAGGAGAGAAAAAATTTAAAATTTTGGAATACATGACTACATGGTGTGTAGTAATACTACACAACGTGTTTCTTAAAAGTTTAACCTGGGCGTGTACCATGTCCATACATGGCTATGTAAACCACCCAGATACACAATGTGTTCTTAAACTACACAACATATAAAAACCCTTTTCCTCCCTACCCATTCACTCCTACACGGCTGGGAACATGGATTGTCCCAGCAGGAAACTACATGGCGTGATTTTCTGCAACAGGACGTGTCCTTAAGATCTCTCCCCTGTCCATGTCATTAGTCACATGGACTGGTACATGGAACACTACTACATGAAGTGTCAAAGGAGACACGACCTGTACTTGACATGCCTTACCTGGCCCATATTGTTAGTGACATGGCCTGACACACGGTCGACACTACACGGCATGTTCCATACGGACACAGCGTGTACGTGGAAGGATAACACCAACCCGTGCCGTTGGCTACACAGCCGGATACATGGTCAACTATACACAGCGTGTTCCCAAGGGACACAGCGTGCACTTGAAGGAAAAACCCGACCCATGTTGTTCGTGACACGGTCAGATACCTATTCAAGACTACATGGCGTGCTAAGCTGGTACATGGCGTATTCCTACAGGAAAGTTTACAACCCCGTGTCTCTTCCCAACACAGTCAGGGACACGAATAAAAACTACACGACATGTATGCATAAAGTACACACTGTGTATTCTGAGTGTTTCCGTATAGTAGCCTCAGAACTACACTGGAGCCCAGAAAACACAGAAAACAAGTGTTAAGGTGCCAAATTATGACCTGTGGGGGCCCATACTACCCATGAATCAAAGCTTGGCATCATAACAATGGATATAACAAGTAACAAGTATAAAAAATCATGATCCACCAAATTCCGATCCTCGAGGGTCCATAACACCACTAAGACCAAAGTTTGGAATCCATGATGAAAAAACTCTAAACAAATGATAACCTATCAGCATAGTAGGTATTGTATCACATCAGCTATCACAACATCAATCATCTTCTATCACAATTCTATCACAATAGCATGCAAATTCTAATTCATCTAGAAGACATGGAAAAATGCATGACATGTGATTTTCTAACAAGCGCCTATATGATGCATGTGATGGCATACCCTCATCTCATCAGATTGAAACAAAATAGAACCACAATCATACAAACAGTAATAGCACAAAACAAGTGCACCACCCAACGGTGAAATCAATTAAACTATAACATTTGCTAAAACATAAAAATTGAAATATTCGAGGTAATTTGGATTTTTCCCTGTACACGGGTTCTAGAACACCTGGGCACAACTATTTACCATTTACCTATTATTTCCTATCCCTGTCTAATGTCTCTAAATAGTATGTCAATAGAAAAGGAAGAACCTCACTCTGATACCACTTTGTAACAACCTGAATCCGGAGCCCCTCAACTAGTGCCCCGTGCCCGATTCGCCACATGACGTCAAGCGAATTTCCCCAAATGCCAGAGGCTGCCAACTAGCAGCGATGGCCTTGGTATGTTATTGGGGAAACTATGCCCTCATTTGGTAAGGTATACAAGGTACAAGAAATAACAGTCAATAGCGGATGCAGTAAATAGCATACAACAACTGAAACTAAACAGCGGAAGCAATGTATAATATAATAATGATGCATCAAGGTACATGTATCTAAGGAAAGCATCAAACACAACAATGTGATGAAATACAAATAAGAACAAAGCACTAAAAGTAAACAACAACTCCAGTAGCATCGCAATCCTAAGATCGGTCCTATGCTCTCCAGATCCAACCAACAATCATGTACCTGAAGTAGAAGGGTTGTAATCCCTATCCACACCTGCAACCATATAACCTGTTTGGGACGAAAGGCAGGACCCAAATAGGGTGTGAGACTAATCCCAGTAGGAAATCACCACAAGATCTGTGCCCTACTGTTAGTGAGAAATATAGAAAAAGTAAAGGAAATAAATGCAGAAGAGAAACATGAGTACTCTAAAGTAAACAATACTACCAATATCCATTCACATTTACTTATTAATTTAATTCAATAATTAAATTATCAACCATGGAATCTATCAAACAGCTCTATAATCCCAAATCATTGCATGTAACACAACAGGTATCTCATTAGACTACCTAAACTACAAGCAGTACAAAACAAAATCTTGTTCTTTAGCTTGGTGGACTCATCACAACCAACCAAACAATAATCATGGGGACTCTATGGGTGGCTCACACTGGGAGACTCCTCCAGTCAAGTAAACATACAAAGTCACAAACACTCTAGGAAGCTCTCACCGTCAATTACACTGCGGTCTTGCAACGATAACTATAGACTCTCTGAGGAAGCACTTATGTCTAATTCTCCCTATAGTCTCGATACGTGACTAAGGACACACTACGGAAGTATAAAGTACCATTTCAATAGGTCATGTTAATGATTCTAATTTATAACAAACTCTCTAGGGAAGCCCTTAATCGTCAATTCCCTCTTTAGTCTACCACACCAGGTTCCCACAACCCTGAGTAGTGTAGTCGTGCGTAATCGACTTTTAGCATCCCAAGGAAAGCTCAACAAACTACTTGGATAATAGATACAATGAATCAAAAGCATATAAATAATAGGCAATACATGAAATAACTATATCAAGTCAAGCAAGAAATGCAACAAGGTTTGCCTCACAGGCAACCTAAGACAAACGACGATAAACAACCAAAACAAGGGAAACACCCAAGTTGTGATCCTGAAACATGATAACAAGCAATTATTAATCATATAATAACCTCAAGTATACATGAAATCTAAGGAAGATAACAATACATGATCAAAACCCTAACCTGAGATACCCGATACATGGGTATCCAGCACTTTAGCACCAAAAAATCAAAGACATTCAACGTAGGGCAACAAACCACCTACCTCGATCCTAGGAGATCGATATACTTGAACCTCGGCCTGTGAATCAGCATAGAATGGTGATGATCTACAAAAACATCTAAAACATTCAACCTCAGATAACTCTCACAAGATAAGGAATTAGGAAATATGGCCAAAAAAGAAATAAGAACTCACCGTTGCGATTCTATTGCAACTGACGATGTTCGATTCGGAAAAACAGTGACGGATTGGTGGCTCAGAGAATATTCGGCCTCCTCAGATGATCTGGACATAATTAGGCGGAGAATACGATGAAAATAGGTTTACAACGTGACCTCTGTCCGATTAATGAAATAAAAATAAAAGTACACGGCGTGTACTTCATGAGTACACGACATGTACTTCATGAGTACACGACATGTACTTCATGAGTACACGGTGTGTAATTTCCCTTTTCGTACACTGCATTAAGTGGCCTCCACATCACCGCTACACACCGTGTGTGTGGCCCGAACACGACCAGCACACGACCTCACATGGGAGAAAAGTACACGGCGTGTACTCAAAAAGCACACGGTGTGTACTTAGAAAATTTTGAGATTTTATTCTTTTTATCAAAAATGACCAGAAACGGAAAAACATACCTGAAATGAAGATCCGGGTTCTTACATATTAGCACTCTTAGGACCTAGAGACATATCCTTATTATTCAGATATGATGAAAAATACTTTTCATTTTCTTATAGTCCTAAAAGAATTCCCTCACCACTTACTAATAGTAAAATTGAAGTATAGGAAAAAGAGGAAGATGATCTTAGATATTCCCCTCTGGAGTTTGAGGAAGTAATCTATACCACCATTTATAAACACAAAAAAGTCAATCTGGGAACTGAGGAAGACTCGTGAACCACTCTAATCCACGTTTCCATGTATTCAAAATTAAAAGATACATATATATTTATATATCCTTCTTGATGAAATATAAATATGTATTCTTTTATATTTACAAAAAAATGACCGGGCTTGATCCTAATACAGCCAATGACCATTTATGCCCACCTGAATATCATCATAGTTTTAAGCATAAAGTTAGGAGAATGTATCTGAATCATGATACAAAGGTCAAGGTAAAAGTTTACAAAATTATAAAACATGAATTCATTCAAAGGTTCATTACCAAAAGTTTCTTTCCAATATCATGCATGTTAAGAATAAGAATGATAAAATCATAGTTTTCATCAACTTTAGGGGTCTCAAACATCTTTTCTTAAATGATGACTTCCTAGTTCTAATTATGAAATTTTTAATTAATATATCTACTGAGTTCCAGGGCCTCCCCTTCATGGGAATATATTATGATTATAACCATATTCATATGGACTTTGAATATGTGGAGGTCATTGATTTTAGGGCTTCATAAGGGGTATATTTTTATAGAGTAACACCCTTTAGTTTGAAGAACACTAACACCAAATACCATTTCACCATGCACTATACATTCAAACCATTTATGTGAAAGAACATGGAGTATTATATTGGTGTTTTTTTAGTTAAACATCAACAGTGTCATGGTCATCTCATTTACATTCAAAAAAAATTCAATAAGTCACGACCACACAACCTAAAACTTAATCCTTTAATGTTTTTTCAAAGTGAAACTAAGAAAGTTTCTTATCTTTTTAGTATGACATTGGGGCATCGAATTTGACCTTCAAAAGGAAAAATAGATTCTCAACATGTCACCTCCTAAAAATATAATAGTTGAGAGGGATTTAAGGACGCCTCATATATATCAGAATCTTTATAAAAAAACTAGATGGAAAGTGCACAACTTTTAAATAATTTATGAATAAGGGAGTCACTTATCAGTGGGATGGATATTTTCAAGCTTCCTTTGAAAACATTAAATAATAACTCTCGATTCCATTGGTGTTGATGACTCTAGTAAAAGGGAAGGCAACCATATTATATATTGAAACCCTCAATTGGTCATCTTGTGCTCTCCTAACACAAATGAAAAAATAAAGCAAAGAAAAAATTCATTACTATTTTAGAAAAATTAAGCTAGATATTGAGAATTAATATGATAATATTGAAAATAATTGTATCACATTGGTCTTCACGGTTAAAAAATTGAGGCACTAACTATAACATTATGAGGTCAATTTGGTCATTCACATTAAACCACTCAAGTACATCCTCAATATTCTAATTTAAAATGGATGAATGGAATGGCGGGTGGTTATTCTTTAGTTGTTTGACATTTGATTCATACAAAAAAATGCATTAAAGGGAAATCATTCATACACTTTCTTATAGTTCATCCCATTGATGTAAGCATACCAAAGGGTGATAAACTTCCCAATGAAGAGTTATTATTTTTTCCATATGATCCCCAAATATGGGAGACTTATTTGGATGGTGCATCTAGAATCCTAGTAGAAAAAAGATGGAAAACTTGAAGCTCAACCATGTTAGTTTTAGAATTATTCTCATCTATCCAGTGAAAGTGGTATTTCCCTATTCCATTCCATTTCTAAAAGGCTACACCAACAATAAAGAAGATTATGAAGCCATCATTTTAGGTTTGGAATTGGATCTTCATAAACTAGTGGACCACCTAAATATAAAGGGTGGTTCAGAACTGGTGATCAATCATATTTATGGTAAATATTCCATTAAGAAATAAGAACTAATTCACATATCTTATTATTTGTAAGGGTTAACAAAATAATTACCTTTTGAGTTGAAACTATTTAATATTCCACATATGCATTGGAAAATGTAGCCAATGCACTAGAATATCCACACCAAGATGAGATTGTTATCAACACTATGCACTGTAGGGTAGTATCCTTATTCACTGATAATTATAGTAAGAGATCAATGACATCAACATAGACTTTAAGAAATGCGAGTTTATATACTCAAGAATTGATACTACTATTGTATGTATGTCCCACATAATGGATTACCTATAAGGTGCGATTTTTCAATTGAACAAAAAAAATAAAGAATTATTCTAGAGAAAGGTTTTCAAATTTGGCCTTTATAATGGAATGAATGCCCAAAAAACCATTTATAAATGAGGATTTTATGGAGTCCTCCACAGATGAATTAAAGGGAGATATACCCTCACCACTAGAGGTCCATGAATGAACCTACAATACACATTAATCAGGGTACAATATCTCCCACAAGATCATAAGATTTGGATATTTTTTACCATCAATGATATAAGGCTATGTAGAGTTCACTGGGAAATTCCACGCCTACTACAGACAAGAAAATTTTATCCATCAACCCAAAGAGTTACTATATACCACTAAATATTATTGGAAGTTTTTCATATGGGGAATATATTTCATGGATCCATAACCCCCAACTACAATCAGGTAGTTCAAGTATATTCTTACTACCATTGAATTCTTCACTAAGTGGGACACGACAATATCCCTCAAATAATTCAAGAAAAAAGCTATCATTAGCTTTATGAAGACAAATATCATCACCATATTTGGTGTCCCTCATATAATAGTGATGAATAATGATACCATTTTTTCTCTTTTGAGTAGAAAATGCTGTATTGACAGTTTAACCACTCATACCACTAACATACAGTGAAAAATGACAAAATTAATGATTTTAACAAGACCATGTCCAATGTATTCCATGATATAGTGTTTAAGAAAAATAAATATTATCCTGAAAAACTTTTAAATACTTTATAATCCAACCGATCGATAACCCATACTACAATGCAACAGACCCCATATTTTCTTATATATGGGACAAAGGTAGTCCTGCCTATCAAGGTCCAGTTTCCCTCACTTTGAATTTCAATATATAACTAGTTTTCTAAAGATGAATTATCTCAAAAGTTACTGAATGATTCAGAATGAATTTATGAGAAAAGGTTTCACACACTACACAAATTATATGTTCATCAGAGCTAGGTTGTATGAGATTTCAATTAGAGTGTTTGTATTGATTTTTTCCTGTAAGGAGTGATGTTAGTGGTTCTGAAAATCCCAATGATACCAAGAATGAATCCTATGAATCTAAAATAAAAGTTTGAGGAGCCTTAAATAATACACAAGGTCTATTCTAATGAAGTTTACTTTTTTGAAACCATGGAGAAAGAGAGAATCACATCACACATAAATGAAAAGTTTCTAAAGAAGTAATTTTCATATTTCTCACATTGGTTTATCCTCTTTATTAGTTTATGACATTAAAATATGTGGAAAAAGACCTAAATATATGGATTTAAACTACATAACATATAATCCTCACTGTATGATGTTAAACTACATGGAATGTATCCTAGTCTAATGATATAAATCTACATGAAAACCTCCTCACCATACAATGTTAAACCACATGGTTAACATAGTCACTATAAGACATTAAAATGTATAATAAATTTCCCAGTATTATAATGTAAAATTGTATATCCAATTTCCTAGTTGCACAATGTAAAACAACATGATAAATTCATAGTTTCACAATGTGAAACTACTCAATAATGTACCATTCACATGATGTAAAATTCACGACAAAATATTATTCACATGATGTAAAACTACATGAAAAACTCTTAGTCACCAATTATAAAACTACAAAACAACATCCTCGTCACACGATTTAAAACTACATGATAATATTCTCATCGTATGATGTAAAACTACATGACACTTAATTCAAATTTTCATATGTAAGACTACACAAAAACTTCACTATCATGGAATGTTACCTCCAATGGTGTGTACACAAGTACCCTTGACACAAGTTCTAGTGCGGTACATATAACCTTCCAACATCCTCTTGTTTCTCACATCAAGAATGAATCACAAGATCTTAGAGGTATTGGTTGATTACTGCTTCTAGAATGACTAAAAAAACCATGTCTATGGGTATAGAATAGTTTGGTTCATCTTACATGACTTTAAAATTCTTAGAGTGTCCCACTTGTCATAATCACCTTGCATAAAAGACAAATATATGTAGGGATTCTAAACACATATTTTTTTTCATGTTTTGGAACAAAACAACCCCTCACCCCATGTAAAATCACGATCTATATAATAGAGGAACCCAAATAAGATCTAAATGTGGATTGATTTAAACTTTGTTAGGATATTAAGTGATGATGGGATCTCCTATCCTAGGCCTAAACATGAATCAAACTAAAATTCACCTTTCCCCTACATATAAACCTAATCTATATAGGTAATTTATATTTAAGAACTATATATGTCTTGATTTCTACTTCCGTAGGATACGTATGAATGCCTGGATCTCTCATCCTGAGTCTAACAACAATTCTCAAAAAATTACCTCTATCACCATAATATTTGGGTTCTTCTAGTGATGTTCTAATTTTTCATATAGTATTATACTAAGGTTAATCCCAACTATCTTTCCCTACAAATTATCCCTATATGTGTATAATTAACTACACAAAAGTTCCTTTCTCCTATGTATGATCTCGATCTACATAGGATCTGTCACCTTGGATTTTTTCATTTGTGAACCTATGATTAAAATTAATTCCCCATAAAAGAGCATGATCTATATAGGGAATAATATAAGAACTATATATGGATTTATTTTTATTCAAAAAATACACATAGTGACATATAGATCTTATATAAAGGGTCATAAAAAGAATTCTATTTACCAAAATCCCCTCATATCCTACACATAAGAGTTTCCAGTGAATATTAATTTATAAACCTACTTTGATAAAGGATATAAAATAAAAATTACCCCTCTTATCATTGGTGATATATACATAGACCTACTCTATGATAAAATGTACCCATGTTCAAATAATGGACTTTGAGACCTTCTAAAAGGATGTTAAACTACTTGATACATGGTCCACCCATGCAGACTTTAAATTGCTTAGAGTAGACACCTACATGTGGTCCCATTTCCCTATATGAGATCCATATCTATATGAGGGTGCCTGAAATAGGTTGGTTCTCTAAAAATACATTAGGTTAAAATTCCCCTTTCTCAATACCATATCCTAATGTTCGGATCCTCTCCTATAATATAAGGACCATACATGGATTATCTGTTGCTATCTTGGGAAATGTATCCAAACCCCATGTTCAAGACCAATCCACAAAACCTAATTCAATTCCACCTCATATAAGGGAAACATGTTAGCCTAATTATAGAAAGATAAATCCTAAAATACCTCCATTACCCCATTTTGAACATCATTTTTTCAGAATCACAATTCGTGCTTGGAGTGTCTTGGATTGCCAAAAACCTTTCCTTGGCTATTAATAACAATAACATTCAACTATAAAGGAATCTTCTACTTCAATATTCATACTATTCCCTAGATATGGATTTAAATATATGCCTTTGATATGGACTATCAACCAGAGGCATTATCTTCTTGAAGGGGAAGGTCATTTAATTTCTTTACGCCTTTATAATGTCATAGTAGAACCTATATTTCAAATATAGTCCATAAAAATACTTTTCATACCAACACAAAATCACTACTCAATATCCGAGATCCTTAAATTGGGAGTTACAGTATCACCACTCCCTATTCAAAAGGTGTTAGGACCTTCTTAGCTTTTTGGGTCCATTTGGGTTGTTATTTCCATTCATCAATCTGCATATTTTGATCCTAAATTGTGTGCACCCCTACTTGGGATATTCAATAGTGGAATTGGAATCTCCATTCATGTTGAGTAAAATTTCCCATTTTTCACTAAATGTGTTTTATCAACCCCTTTTGATCTAAACACTATGACCTTAAACTATGCACACCTCCCCTATGAGAAAGTCTATATTGGAATTTGTCTCTCCATTAATGTTAACTTTACATGTCTCCCTTTCTATATACTTTGTCCCACATCAAATTTGGTAAAAGATACAAAATTTTAAACTCATCATTTATTGGTCACGGTTTTACAACCTTAAACTTTATCCCCATAGTTGTCTTGAATATAAGACCTTAAAATTTAAGTAAAAAAGACATAAAAATTATCTGGATGAAAATACATAAAGGGTGGCCTAAAAAAAGTCAAATATCACTCACTAAGCTTCTCATTTTTAGGGATTATGAAAAATTAAAGTGTAAATTGAAAAAGAAACAGAGCTTGTAGGTCCCATCATATGAAACTAGAAAAAGTTGATCCATGCTTGCTGGACCCACTAGTTTAGGAATAAGTTAGAGTAGTGACACATCATATATATTCCACTTTATTTGATGTTTTATACATGTTGGAATAACCTTTAGGGGTTTTAACCCCTTTTGAATATTTTTACTTCCATAAACTTACTTCATTTGATTGGTGTTTGAATCCTTAAAAACCTCTATTTGACTAGCAGAAATGATCATAGTTGACCCAAAATGACACATTTTCTTAACTGTCCACACTATGCATCTGATATGGATCTATATATACAACCTTGATATGATCTATCAACCCAATGGATCTTTATACTAGGGGCATGATCCTCTAATCCTTGTATGCCTTGACACTATTTCAGTACAAACTTCCTTTCAAATATGATCTCTGGTTATCCCTAACATAAGTGTCTCATCTCATAACTCTCAATTTATACTCTTTATTTATGATTTACACAATCTGTAATCTAATTATTCAAGCGTATTTAATACCCTCTATAATATCCTCAATCTAGAACTCTCTCATGTGATCAATTCAGGTGGGTTACTTGACCTCAGGTGAGCCTCCCCATATGTGAGATGTTTTTAACTAGTAGTGAGGGTTTACTAAATATAGTGGGGATTCTATAACCTTTGGTACAAAGTCTAAATAGTAGCATAAATAATATAAATAACTAAATATGAAACCACATATGAATAAAGGGAAAAAAATCAAACAATATAATAATAATAAAACCATGAAATGTTCGGATTAAATGTAACTAAATGACATTATGAATTTCATAAAAAAAAAATACTGATCATAAAATATCAGTCTGTAAAAGACCTAGGCCTAATCCCCATGTTGGTCCCATCTCCAAACTATAACCCATCAAAAAAAAATCAACCAACACAGGGCCTCTTTCCCTTATCCAAACCTACATCCATGAAATCTACCCTGATACCAATATTGAAATGAATAGGGTGTGAGAAAAAATCAGTATTCCAACACCCATGGTGTCTAAATAGACTAGTATGAATATAATTAATGCAATAAAGCAACAATATGGTGTTAATTAATCAAATAATATAACACATAAAAAAAATCCACTGACCCTTGAGTTCCCAGTTAACAATCCAGACCAACCAAAATTTATTCAATTCTATGACAGATGTATCTATCACATGAATTAACCCCCACTATATTAGGATGGATCACATATACCATTTCTCAAGAATCACAAATGGGCTCCATGTGAATTCCCATATTGGATTTTCTTACATCTTCCCAGGGCGTATTATCATTCTAAGAAAAACTAACAATTTAAAAGTGCACTCCATGGGGATTCCTATTCTGGATTCACTTATGTTTTCCCATGTGCATGTTACATGGGGAAAATATCATCTCAATAAGTGGGTTCTCCTGTGCCTGGATGAACCATTGGGGCTACATCTCAGGAGACAGTATTCCAAGCCCCCATCATCCTATCCAAAATCATATATACACAATAAAACCATGTATACCTTTAATGAAAAATCATATCACATTCTAGTTGGTTAATTATTCACATTATATTAATAAGTATTACAATCTCAATTGTTAGATTCTCCTATGATAAGAAAAATCACCATAATCAAATCATGCCAGACTTTTATTTATCTCAATTCATTAGCCAAGTTGAAACATGTTGAATTATAAATTCGCATTATTAATACAATTTTACACTTATTATATATTCCAATTATAAAATTTTAGGATTTATTACCTCTCAGGTGGAACAAGGACTTCTTAAATCACCAAGATATCCCACAGGATCCTTGGAAGGTCTATTCATGTGGATTCTATTCAAGGTAGTGAAGGTATTAATTAATTAGGTTATGTACACAATGTGTTAATGAAATCTCAGAAATTGTATATACTAAGGAGTAAAAACAAACATTAAAGTAGTTGTTATAGAACACCCACCTTGAAAAAAGAGAAGGAAATGAAAAAACCTCACATTTATGGTAGTGAGAAACTTCCTTATCTTTTTCAACGATAACAAAAAATTCCATCAACAACTGATCGATAAGAGAATGAACAACATGGATGATTAAATTAAAACTCTTGGTCTAGAACACCTAGATCCAATGTGGTATTACTTATAGATCAAATAGGATTATCATAAATCAATGTTGAGAGGGATTCTATTGAGAAGTAGATCCGTGTTATCAAAAGGTGACTCTGCAATAGGTTTTAAGACTGGGAACTACTATTTCACGATGTGAATAGGCCATTCTCATCTTGAAATCATTGAATCGATTTATTTTTACAAAAATAAATCATCGAAGACTTAAAAAAACATAAAACTCCATTTCAAAATGTGAAATGGATTCAGGACACGAATTTTATTTTCATGGAGTCAATTCAGGGGTGAATTAATTTCCTGGGATCTATTCCGGGGGTGAATTAAATTCAATAGTGAATTTCATTCACGGGATATTTTTAGGGTGTGAATTAATTCATGGGGAGTTTTTAGGGGGTGAATTAAATTTAGGGATCTTCCTAGAATAATTCATGTTGTGAATTGGGAATTCATGGTGTTAATTTGTTATGTAGCCAGAAATTACCTCCTATTCTTACTGCACCCCTACAACGCTAACCGAAACCCAGACCTAAGATTGACCTCAATATTTTAAACAAAATACAACCCAACTCAAGAGGTTTAAACAAGAAAAATTAAATATTGAAATACCTATAAAAAAGGATCTTACACCCACTATATTACAGAGTTTTGAATCAAACTCATTGTATGAAGTGAAAGTCTGACATATCACCCTTAGACTTTTACTTGGTCCCCTACATATAAATTTAAGCTATACGACCCAATGGTCTAGATTTCATGACCATAAACCAAATATCCCCCTTTATGGAACAATCTATTTTATAAATGAGCCCTCTATTTACATCAATTTTTTTTCCTTTCCATTTTTGGCAGAATATCCAACATATTTAGTCAAATTTATATGAACTAAAAGAAAAAAATATGAATTCAATGTTGTTCAACATAAAACACTATCCTTGTTAGTCCAACTTTTATAGACTAAATTTTTTTTAAGGAAAGAGACAGATAACTCAATAGGATGAAATAAAACAAAGGGAAAACAGGGTAAACATCATGTCTCTGGTCTATGGATACATACCTCATGTAATTCAGGAAAAAATAAGCATTCAAAATTTAAAAAGGAAAAGAACTTTTTAGGTTCAAAAGACATTAAGGGAAACCTAAGAAAAATCCTAGTCCTTTCCCACTTAGTCTCCCAAATACGAGGCTTCGAAAAAGTTACGGTGGAAAAATAAAAAGGTTAAAGCTTGTGAGGTCCATAATATAACATCAAAAGAAGTCAAGCTATGCTAAGTAGGCCCCTTTTCTTAGGAAAAAATAAGAGAACTAATATTTTTCATAATTCCTAGAATATCAGCCTATGGTATCCACATAACATACATAAATACATCACTTCAAGGTATTCAAACTCTTATGAACATGGGAATCCACATTCCAAACTCCCCTACATTCCCTTAATCATGATGAGTTAAATAATTAATCTGAATGGACCAAATATAGTGTAACATTGATGGAGTGCATGCCTATAACCATCCATGAGTGACTCCAAGGAGGAAAATATTAATCCAAATAGACCAAATATAGTGTAACAATGATGATATTTATTACTATACCCATACATGAGCCATGTATAAGAGGAAATTATTCATCTAATTTGACCAAATAAGTGTTATTGTGATGGTATCTATTCCTATACTCATCCTTGATCCATTCCCTAGAGTGTATAATTTATCCATATGGACTTACACTAGTTTCATAATAAAGGTATCTATCCCTGTATCTGTTTGTTTTCCCCACCCAGGAGGAATTAATTTTGACTAAAGTGTTTGGGTACCATAATTATCTTTGTTCATTTCAAATTTAATGATAAAATGGTTTTAAATTTTCTTGATATCATTATCTCTAATATTTTTAGGGTTTTATTAGGGTGAAGAAAAAAAATAAGAGAATGAAAATAATGGGATAAAAATGAATTTTCATTCATTAGTCAAAAAAATGAGAGGATAATTCATAGATTAGAGTATCTATTCCTGAAAATGATACATCATATAATATACTATTTGGAATCATTAACTTCACCAATATATCTACAATCTATATTAATGTTGTTGTGAAGTTTAGTTAGCCTTCAATTTTAAATCTCTTTAGTAGGGAGAAGAATTTATGCCTCAGTTAGTACCCTTCTCCCTTTAACAACTATTTCCTCTAAGAGTATCCAATGTTTCTCTAGAACTCTCATAGAAACATATAACTCTGACTAAAGGTGTATTATATGAGTTTACTTTTAAAAAGAATGATTAGTATTCAACGTCCTTTTTTGTTTTCCATTGCTGAACCTAAGATTAAATTTTCTACAAATTTACCACATTTCCATCGTTTTGGTTACTCTTTCACATGTACAAACCATAATAATTCCAACACTGAAACTCTTTGGATATTTTCACTATATTTTTTGAAAAATATTTCCATATTTCAAACCTCAAAACAAATTTTCACCTGTGATTTTATGATATAAAACACACATATTGTTTTCTTCTGATTATGAAAAGAACTTGTATCAAGATAGGTGACCTCTAGGGACAGACCTCCCCAATCTGTGTTCTAACATACATCACCCCTGGTTTTTCATAGGATATTTTAATGCTATTCTTGCTCCATGTGAGAAAGTGGGTCTATCACACTCTAATATATATATATGATAGAATTTAAGGATGTTATTGAGAAGAATAACCTTATTGAAATCACTCTCGCTGATGCCAAATATACATGGTATAGAAGGAATTATAATAGAGTGGTATCTAGAAAATTGGATATATATTTTGTTAATGATCAACCTTTATATAAATGGACACCATTTCTTGCACTACTCTCCCAAAATGCAATCTGACCACCATCCTATTATGGTAAATATCTCTTAAAAACCATGAAACTTCCTCTACACTTTAGATTCAACAAAGCTTGGTCCTTGGACTCAGAATGTTGTAATCTAATTAAAAGATTTTGGTCCTCTATAACTCACTCTAATGATGATTTTTCTTGTCCCCGCAAACTTAAACTTCTCAAACAAAATATTAAAAGTTGGTGTAGTGTAAAATCTACACAAATTGACAATTACATATTGATTCTTGAGAATGAACTCCACCAACTCCCAAATAACAATACCAACTCTAACTTTTCTTCTTATTAGATCCATGAGATTAACATCTCGGTAAAACTTAACTCTCTCCTTGACTTTAAGGATAACATGCATAAACACACCTTCAAAATAAAATAGCTAATTTATGGTGATAAAAATAGTAAATTTTATAATTATCTTCAAATAATTTGAAAATCCTACAAACCTTTATCCTCCCTCAAATTTGGGGACAACCTTCCGGATAAGTACGATGACATTGCTAATAACGTTGTCTCCTATTTTAAATCCATATTTAATAGACCTAACATCAACAAGGATCTTCTTCATGACATTATTCTGATAGATATCATTGATGAGGATACCAATTTTATCCTAACCATTCCTCTTGATCATGAAATTAAAGACACCATATTTTAATTGAATCCTGATAGTGCCCAGGGGCCTGATGGTTTTAATAATGGATTCTACCAAGAATAATGGGATATCATTCAACCTGATGTTTGAAAACTAGTAAAATCTTTCTTTTCAAGTGGTCTTCTACCACATGGGTTGAATGTTCAATTCTCAATTTAATTCCCAAGGTTGAAAATTCCTCGAAGATTCACCGTTTTTCATCCCATAACCCTTATCAACACTCTTTATAAAATCATCACCATATTTCCTGCTAACAGACTTGCCAATATTACTGAACAAATAATCTCTTGGAATCAATTTAGTTTATTCAATGGAAGATCCATATAGGACTACATTTGTCTTGCCTCATAATCTACTGACACCTTAAACAAAAACATAAAGGTGGTAATATATCCATTAAAATTGACATTAGGAAATATTGCGATATTATGGAATGGAACTTTATATTTAAATCGCTTCAAGGTTTTGGCATTAATAACTCATTCATAACTAAAATTAGAACTTTATTTTAGTCAGTATCCATTTTTATTTAAATCAATGGTTCTCCCATAGGCTATTTAAAATGCAATAAAGGTTTCAGATAATGTGATCCCCTCTCTACCACTCTTTTTTCTATTGTAGAGGATTATTTAAGTTGTATTCTAACTCACCCAGTGGAACATAATAAACTTAATACCATACATACTTCAAGGAATGTCAATTTACATAAAAATCTTTTATATGAGGATGAAATTATTCTATTCTTACATGGAGGCAAAAGAAACATCATAATTCTCAAAAATTCTCTTTCTCACTATGAGGAGGTCTTGGGTCAGGTCATCAGCTAGAACAAATCCTCTGTCTTATTCGGAATAAACCTTCCAACTAATAGGAGAAACAATATTATAAATGATTTAGGTATTAAAGAAGAATATTTTCCTTTCACATACCTTGGATTCCCCATATATTGGGGAATTCCCAAATCAAGATACTTCACTAGCATTGTTGATCAAATCATTAATCAACTCTCCTCTTGGAAGGGGAAGACTCTTTCTATGGTGGGTAGAAGCTGCCTTATTAAGTTGGTTATTATTTCAAAAATGGTATACTCCATGATGGTTTATAAATGGAATGTTGGTATTTAAAAAATGAATATTTACATTAAAAACTTTGTTTGGTCTGGTAGTACCTTAGATAAGAAGCTTATGAATGTTCCTTGGTCTACTTGTTACAAACCTCTGGACAAGGGGGTCTTATAATTAAAAATTTGATCCTATTTAATGAATCACTTCAAACCATAATTACTTGGAACTTGATTCTCAATGATACACCTACTGTTGACTTCATCAAAAATAGGTTCCTTGATAATTTGAAAAAAGGAAACATGAATTTTCTAAACTTCTCTATATGGAATTCCATTAAAAAAACATATGCCAACCTTATGAACAATTCTAGATGGATGGTCTTGAGGGAATACTCCATGGGATTATTGTTAGATAAGTAGACTGGTGCTCCTCTAGCTACTTTAATCCATGACCAAACCCCTGAAAATATAAAGATGACCATTCAAGATGTCATTAATTCACAGCTTGATAACCACCCTGAGAATGTAATTCATGTGATTAACAAATATTATTTCTCAATCATGGATTATTTTCTTATATGTGAGACTTCTCATAATGTCATGATTGATTCAAATAATTTTTACAATCATCACTTTCATAATGATGGAGAAGACCTTAGTTGGATCAAAATTCTTTAATAGCCATGGATAAAACCTTCATGAATTAATCTCATTTGGCATGTTTCCAACAATAAGTTCCCAACTAATTTTTTTTACAATCTTTTGGGATTCACATTTGTTCTAAATGACATATTTTTAATCAATATAGAGAGGATAACAATCATTTATTTCAACACCTATAGGGTGACCATTCATAATATTTTAATGGGAGTGGGATCGGGAGCCAAGGCTTTGTCTGGTGCGGGCGTCGGTGATGCAAACCCTAGAAAAGGGATTCGAGATGCTCGGAATTTCTCCGAAGTAGTCATGGGTGATTCATCCAATGACCTGAATATTGAAGAGAAGTTTTCTCCAAAAGCATTCAGACACTGGGGATTAAATGCCATATCATTTACGAAGGACGATGTAACCACACTTGCCTCAGATTTACATTTCACCTTGATCGGAAAATTCCCAAAACATCGCCCTTCGCTCCTGTTCCTTCGAAACACTCTCGAAAAGATAGGTTTCACCGATTTCCAAATCAGTTTCTTAAACTCTTCTAATGTGCTGTTTTGTTTTTCATCGGATATGGATTATTATCGATTTTGGCTGCGTGGTTCATGGAATTTTGGGAGATCCACCATGAAAGTGCTAAAATGGACTCCAGATTACATTGCTGGTGTTGAATCTCCCATTGTTCCTATATGGATTTCCTTTCCAGAATTTCCAATTCATCTTTTTAAAAGAAATGCTTTATTTTCTATTGCCAACCTTTTTAGAACTCCTATAAAGATGGACTATGCTACTACAAATTTGACAAGACCTTCGGTTGCAAGAGTATGAACTAAAATCGATCTTTCAAAAGATCTTCCAAACTGCATTTGGATTCAGAATGGGGATAAGGGTTTTGTTCAAAATGTGGTTTTTGAAAACCTTCTAGTTTTTTGTATCAAGTGTCTTAAAACTGGTCATGATTTCAATAGCTGTGGAAAGCTAGAGTTTCCTCCTCCAAAACAAATAAAATCACAATGGGTGGAAAAAGTCTCCAATATTTCTTCTAAATCACAGGATCCTCTTCCTGTCGATGTTAATATCTCTAACCCTTCTAAAAATCCAAGTACTTCCAATGTTACAAGCACTTCTAAGGAGTCTTGTCAAATATTTGATGAGAGTGGAGACACTAGTTTAGTGGTTAAGGATTTCATAAAAGATACTTGTATTTCTGAGAATCAAGTTGTAGAATTTTTCAGGGCGGTTTATGATGCTACATAACCTTTGCCTGCAGAGAATAGGGGTACTCAACAAGTATCTGTTAAGTATTATGCTCATCATTCTATGGAAGATCATGCCTTGTATCTTGATGTGAACCCAAAAATTGCCACAAGTAACGAATGTCCTGCCCTAAATGTCAATGCAGATCAAGGGGAAGGAAAAAAGGATCAGAATGATGAATCTGATAAGGACTCATCAATAGAGGAAGAAGACAAAACCTGGGAAACTAGAGGAAGTGTACCTGAATTCCATGGCTAAAAAAGGGAAAAATCCATTGGTAGATGCTGATGGATTCATTATCCCGAAACCAAAGAAATATAGAAGGCGTAAGGATTATTCACAAATAGAAAGGACAATTGCTACTAGATCGACAGATATCAACAAAAAGGATACTTATGAAAAAGAGCTAGAAAAACCAACAATTCAAGAATCCATCATAGTCTTATATTATTACTCGCATCAATTCACATAATATGATATTCAGGAATGGATTTCCCACATGGATAAGAAACAAGAAATTTCTCAACAGGAGTTGCAACGGGGGATTATTAATTCTGAACAGTACTTAGAGGCTAAGAGATTCATTTTCAATGAGAAATTGAAGATGAAATTACAAACCTCTTGATGATTCTGAAAGTGTCCTTTCTGTGATGTCATGGATTCTATCTTATGACTTCAGCTATGTGTTTTTAGATCCTATGGTTTCATTCTGTTTCTATGCTACTACATTGGAAAAAATTTGGGTGTCAGATTTATGTGTTCAGGATCTTGCTGGTTTACATACTTCTTCTCTGACTCTTTTTTTGAATTTGCGGGCTTTATATTCTGGCTGATAATTATATTTTGGTTCACTGGAATGGGCAGCAGCTCTGTTTCCTTCCTCTCTCAAGTGGTGGTCCTACCTTGACTCTGAATGTGCCTTCGCTTTGAAGTGACTGAAGGAAATTATGGATTGATGTTGGGTTTCTTTCCCAATATGATGTTTTCTCCCTATTAAAGCATGGTTTTACTCTATTGGAATGAAGGTTGGTTCCTATTTTTCCCATGGAAGTATGCATCTGGATTGCTCTGCAGAATAGACTGTGCACTTCATCTGTCCAGTATAGAGTTGCTGATGTATAACCGCTTGTTTGGATGGAATTCTTTCTTCTCCAGCATGCTGAAACATTTTGGAATGCTGCCCCGATTGTATTCATGTTCTATGCACTGTGACAATGAGGACATGATGGTATCTCTCTGGATGGATGCACCTCTCTTTCTTTGGGTGAATTTGATGAGAAATCTGGAGCATATTTCTCACTTTTAAAGAAGTAACACTCACATGAAGTCTCAGTTTTGAAGTAGGAAATGTCATGGAATGGAGGATAATGCATGTCCGGACTGCACACTATGATTCTACTTCTGCAGTAGAGGTCATGGACTCTCGTTGGATCTTATTTGAGCCTATTTGAAGACTCGTTACTTGGTACATTAAGATTTTATATGTATTTTTGTTGTTTTCTCTGTTTTGGGATGGTGTAAATCCATTACACCTCGTGTTTTCATTGTAAACTTTAATTTTAATAAATTCCATTCGACATGAATTGGTTCCCAATTCATGTCACCTTCTTAAAAAAAATCATTTATTTCTTTCATGTGCCACCGCCACTGATCTTTTGAATTATATTTTTGAAATATTTGATTGTATATGGATGATTATTGAATCTATAAATACTTAGATAATGTTTTTTGTGGACATGGATACCTATCAATAAATAAAAAATCTTTTCCTTACTACCATCACTGATATTTTTCATGTTATTTGGTATGATAGAAATGCAATATTTCATGATAATTCCTCTCTCAACATTAATTCGGGTCGAATGCAGAATCTCATTTCTATTCATGATGCTGCCTTGATTTAGAAGGGGAATTGAAAAAATAAATTGAAGGATTTCATGATTCTGAGAAGGCTTTAGGTTGATGGCATTTTTCACCAACTATAGTGCACGTTTGAATTTTTTGGAAACCCCCACCTCTTGCTTGGATCATAGTTAATGTTGATGGCACTTCTAAAAGAAATCTGGGGCCTGTGGGATGTGGAGCCATCTTCAAAAATCATCTTGGTCAGATCCACAGGTGTCTTTTTGGTGGTTGTGGTACCTCCTATTCTTTAGAAGCTAAAATGGCGAGTGTTATTCATGCTATCCCATATTAGAAACATCAAGGTTGGAACAACATATGGATTGAGAGTGACTCGACTATAGTTGTCCAGAAATTTGGAATGGGATGGTTCATCTGGCATGGTCTATTTCTACCCGATGGATGGAGTGTCTTTGTTCACTCCAATATATCAATCATATTAATACTCAAACCTACCATGAAGTGAATGCAATTACAGATGGTCTTGAAAATAAAGGTGTAAGTCAGGGAAATACTTGGCTGGAGGATCTCCCCGATGACTTACTCCCCCATTATTTGAATATTGTAATATGATCCCATCTTTTAGGCTCATGTAAATTTGACTTTTAATATTAATAATTCTTTGGTTATTTAACTAAAGTAACACTTTCTTCTATAGCATTCATTACATGCAACACTGATTTTAAATAAAATTCAATATACTATTTAAATATTTTAATTTAATGGATAGTTATAAAATAGATGTTGGATTTGTGGGCATGAATTAAACTAAATAATTATATAAAACATATGATTACATAGGTATAAAAATTTCATTAGTTATTAATTTATTATAAATTATAATAACAAATCATTTGAAAGTATAAGAATTTTTTTTCTTCTGAAAACCATTTTTATCCGCGTAATATGCATATAACTTAATTAATTTAATTAGTCCCTATTTTTTAATTATTTTAATTAAATTTATATATTTTATATTTAATAAAATGTTTTATCATCCATATAGTATTTTTTCTAGGCACGTGATAAGAAAAAATCTAGTTATATTCTTGAAATAATATATATATATATATATATTTCTAAAAATGATTTTGCCGTGTTTTTACGCACTTATTTTAAAGATAATTTTTTCAAATTTTGTAAAATTTATTTGAAAAAATGAAATTCATTTTTGAAATCAATATTTCAAAAAAATCTTAGAGTGAATTTTTTAGTTTTTTCTTAAAAGAATAATTTTTTGGATGAATAGTGAAAAAATACAGATTTTTATTAAAAATTATCTTTTCATTTAAAGAATTTACAAAGTTAAATTTATTTAAAATTTTTTTAAAAGAAAATTAAGTTTAATATATTATTATTAGTCCAATTTAGTTCATTATAATTAATTTTATTTCTAATTCTTATACAAAAAAATTTTACATTGAAGAAAAATGTTTCTTTGGAAAACCGCTTATTATCACATTTATGGGTTTAATTTTAAATTAAATTAAACCAATTATGTGAATTGAATTTAATAAAATTGATTCCATATTTTTAATTATATTAATTAATTTTTTCAATAAGGTCAACTTATTTTTTGTTTATGAATAGTAAAATCAGTAAAACATTAATCACCATAGTTATGGTTAAAAAAAGTTTATCAGGGGGTAAACCAAAAGATAAGGGTAAGTTTGTAAATTAAACTTGTCTAAATCCTATGGGATGGCCATAGTTTGAACTTATCCTATAAATTCATTGAATCTATTCCCATTTGGAAGAATTTTTCTTATGAATGACTATCATTTTTTATTCTTCTAAGAAATCTTCAAGTGAGTCACCTCTCCCACTTATAAAAGGGCATCACCTATCCTATTTAATTCACAACTATAAAGACATTTGTTTTAGAAAATACTTGACCAAAACCAATTCTTACATCCATTATCATGTTTTAGAGGCCTTTTTTGTTAGAAAACCCTCATAATAATTTTGGTGCAAACCAAAAGATGTTATCCGATGAAGAGGTATCATTCTTAGTTGAGAATTATTATTTTTGTTATTCTTCCACATAATTAAAATATTATTAAAAAATTATGATATGATTAAAATATTATCTCCCACATACTGATATATTATTATGTTTATGGAATAAACTATATACATCTCCTCTTCCCTCAAATGGGAAACAAAACTATCGATCGTGTGTACGGTAGGCCACCATCTTGTGAATCGATTTAATTCGTCTCCCATCCCCACCTATCACGTATGGATATAATGATAGAATTGAAGTAAATAAATAAATAAATAAATAAATATATTATATTTATGATAAAATTATACTTCTATAATTATAAAATCACATCTACAATCTTACCTCCCAATTTGTTGCAAAACGATAACGTCACTCGCGTGTACGCGTGGACTACTGCCACCACGAAGCGATGTGATATGTTTTCCATTTTATTTTGGAATGGATGATAATAGGGATATATTTAATGAATATATATTAGATATATTATATAAAAATTATCCTGTAAATTTGAAAAATTATTTATCTTTATTTCATTCCGTCCGTCAAAAAATGGAAGCAATGTTTAATCGTATGTACGACCCACACTCTATATGAACAGTGTAATTACTTTTTCTATATCTAATTTTATGTATGAATATATATATATAATGAATATATATGATATTTATATCATAATTAACATTCTAGATATCTTGGAATTATGGTTAAAGTACAAGGACTAAACAACTAAACCAAAACATAGATGAAAAAAGAATATCTTATCACGTGGAACAATGATTTTAATAAATAATTATTAATAAATAGGTGATAAAAGGTTATAAGTAAAAAATATGTGGTATGATATATAAGTTTATGGTTATTAAATATATGTAAATTAAATCTATATTTATTATATTGGATTCTTGAACATGTATGAAGGAAGTTTGACCTGAGGTAAGGGATTTTCATCTCACTTTTTATATCTATGAGACAAATCCCATATTCACTACTTGTTGCTTTTCTGTTCTGTATATAATAACCATAAATTTATTTTATTATTCTTCTCATAAAAATTATGGGTTATATATATATATATATCCATATAATGATTCTTATTTCATGGGGCTTATGATTAAATATTTTCCAAAGTGGTAAGGGTGTTATATTATAATCTCATTGTTTGTTGGGATAGTTTATGATTAAGTTTTTGATGATGAAATATTACAATATATATCTCAAGAAACTCATTAATTTTATTATTCTCTTTTTTTTCTATATAATAAATGTTTCCTTTAATTTTCCTCTTTTTAATTAGTTAAGAAACTAAACAATTTGTTTAAGGAAAATTACTATTATTTATCTCTTTCATAAAAAATACATTTTATTCCATATCCATGTTTTCTAAAAATGGTTTCAAGATATTTTTTAATATTTATATATTGTTTTTTAATTAATTATTAACACTATTTTATTTTTTGAGAAATATTTTAAAATTAATCATGTTTTCATTTTCTGAAATTAGTTAATTTGACTTTTAACAAAAAACGTGAAAGGAATGTTTTCATTAACCTATACATAAAAAATATAATTTCCCACCACCATGACTAATAAATGATTTAAATATCACTTTAAAATTTTTAATGTTTCTTTTACAATAAAATGTTTTCCTTAATATTTGTGAATGCTTTATATTTTAAGTAAGTAATTTCAAATAGAAAAGAGTTTTTCATCAAAAAATGTTCTAAGTGATATTTTAAAGGATTTTTTAGTCTATAAAGAAATCCTTTGATGTTACGTAAGGTTTACTAGGAAAATGATGCAATGATACCATCCTTATCCTTTATATGGATGTTTTGTAATTATTATGTAAATATATATATGAAACCCATTCTTTTTCCATGGGTTATGCTATGATGAATTGTTGAAATGATTATGAAATATGTTTTTTTTTCATGGGTTATGATATGATGAAATGTTTATGAAATAAATTTATTTTCCAGGTCTTATACCATGATTAAATTTTTATAAAACCAATTTTTTACGAGTTATGATTTGATGAATGATTTATGGTCTTTTGTTTTACATTTATATGATTTTCATTATGTGATGGGCAGGACCAGAATTATATATCCCTCCAATGCATTGGGTAAAGATGGATATATAATCAGATAAATTGAACTAGAATAGGTAGTGAAATTAGCTAAACAAGGGAATATATGCACTATTATATTCTTGGGATTGATCCTTGAATAATACAATGGTATGGGGAGTGAAACAATTCTACTATGTTATTCTTGGAAATGATCCTTTACTACTAGGGTAATGATTTTCTATGCTTATGTGCATATAAAATTCTATGTCTTATGACAATGTTATGATCTCATGTATTATGTTATTTTATTACTTTATATTTAATATCCTATGAACTACCAATATTTATTCCCTAACTCAAGATTATGATCTATGATATGAAGTGAATGGTTTTCAAATGTTATGATCATGTTCTCATACCATTATTCCCATGTCATGTTTAAGTGTTCATTGATATCTTCCCAGTTTACACTTTCTAAGAATCTAATATCACCTTTTATTATGTTTCCATTCCCTAGGTTATAAAGGTAGTTATTAAGTATGATATGTCTAAAAAGGATTATAGTTATGAATAACTTAGTGGGAGATGATGTAGACATCTTAAGAACCAATCATTTATGTTTCTATGTTTTTAGGGAATAATACATACATGATTCTGTAATATATCATTATGTTATGGAATTAATATTCATTTATTAAGATGTGATATCTATGTATGAAAAGTATGGGACACTGTATTTAGTATCATAAAAAGGTTTAGTTAACCTTTGGAATCTCGGATGAGATAAATTTAGTGAGAAACCTCAAGATAGTCCTTAATGATGGTTAAACAATTCATGATGTTATGAAAAACATTTTGGTTTTAGTATGGGATTGGAGATAGAATGAATAATTTATGGTGGTAATAGGTATTATCAAATGTTGAAGTACCCTATTTGAGGTTATTTATATGAATTACTATTTATCAAGAAAAATATCAAGGAATGTAATTCATATCCTCAATGATTAGATGCTAAATTAATAGTGAAAACCCATGATGGTATGATGATCACATATAAAGTCTATGAGTCTTATCCAATTGATGTTTGTGGGAATTTGCTTCCTTAAAATATCATTATTTCCCCTTTGGTTGAATTTGATGTTATAGTATACCTATATTGTCTTTATCTATATAAATCCCACTTAAATTACTAGGAAAGTGAATTCAAATTTGATATTGTGAACCAAATAATGTTATTATATCAGTGCAATTAAAAATATGAACTTCTAATTGAAAATTTATCCATCATATGGGTATTTATTTCTATTATAAAGGGGTATTTATATCTGGTGGTTGGGGAGAAACTCAATATCAAAGATAAGCCTATTGTGTCATATTTGTTTGAGGATTTTTCAGAATATTTTCATAGAATTCCATTAAATCGTGAAGTGAAATTTTCAACAAAACGCATACCTGGTGCTACACTTATTTCAAAGAACTAATACATAATGGCCCCGATTTAGTTATAAGAATTGAAGAAGAAACTCAAAAATAATATTTATAAGGTATTTATTCATCAAAGTGTGTCACCTTAGGGTGAACCTATTTTGTTGGTTACGAAGAAAGATGGACCAATGTGACTCTACATTGATCATCAACAACTGAACAAGATCACAACCAAGAATATGTATCATCTACCTTGTATTGATGACTTGTTTGATCAAATAAATGAATCTCAATACTTTTCCAAGATTTAACATGACTCCTGATATCAAAAATTGAGGTCCAAGAAGTAGGATATACCCAAGACAACATTCCATACAAGTTATAGACACTATGATTATATAATGATTTTATTTGGTCTTACTAATTCCTCCTATATATTTAGGTATTTAATGAATAGGTTCTTTAGAGATTAACTTGATTAGTTTGTGATAGTTTTTATTTATGATATTATTATATATTTAAAGGGTAAGGAAGAGCATAAATATCAATTGATAGTTATGCTCAAGAACCCAAGGATGGAGAAGTTGTATTAAAAATTTACCAAGTTTTAATCTTGGATACATAAGGGTTCATTTCTAGGTTACATAATCTCAATAGAGGGTATATTTATGGATCCATCAAAGACTAAAGTTATTTAATTTTGTACTAGATCAACTAATGTGACTGAGATCCATAGTTATATTAGTTTGGATAGATATTATTGACACTTTTTTGAAGAATTTCTCACAACTGTCTAATCCACTCACCAAGTTAACTCAGAAGGGATCCCAGTTCCTTTAGACAAATGAATGTAAATAATATTTCAAGTAAATTAAGATAAGTTTAGTCAACAAACCTATACTTACATTTACCTAAAGTGGAGAATGGTTTGTGTAACAAACCAAATTGGTTCAACTAGACAAGCCACATGAACCTGATTTATGACAGGACTCAAGATTATGAATCATATCTTATGAACTACCCTGATTTATACCAACAATGAATATTATTATCTATGATTTATAGGTTATAGTTTTCAAATATTTTGAATATATCCTCACACCCTTATTCTCATTTTATGTTTAAGTGATCATTAATATATACCTTTTTTTACCATTACTAAGCATATGAGCTCACCTTTTATTATGTTTACATTCCCTAGGTTATGAAGGAAGGTATTAAGTATGATATGTATAAGAGGGTTTCGAGTTATGAAGAAATTATTGGGAGTTGATTTAGGTATCTTAAGAACCATTTGTATATGTATCCAAGTTCTCAAATGCACTAGACTTATACGATTCTAGTAGGGATCATTATGTTATATAATGAATTATCATCTATTAAGATGTGATATCCATGAATGAAAAGTACATGTTGCTATAAGAAATGACCCCTCTATATCATAATGCATTAGTAATTGCCCCGAATAAATTTCACTTCCTCTAGAGGATTAAGTCTCCCGACACCAACGAGACTACCAATTATAGTTTACGTTGGAGACTTCATTTCATAGATGATTTATTAACTTAAATAATTTAATGGTTTATAAGTCTTACATATTTTTAATTAAATAATTCATTCTAGTTTTTAGTAGATTAGTCAACCAATCCTTCAGTGTTACCACAATCCATCATATCTCTCTCTCACCTTGTGGTGGGGATCTCGCTCTCACTAGCCTAAAAACAAATAACCATATTTAAAATATATTTCCCCATCTCCACAGGATTGTGATAATAATTAAAATATAGGTATTAACATATATTTTTAATTTTAGGGACGTAAACATCAACATAGAGGACCACCCATAGATCCCATAATACTGGAAGGTCTAGTTTGCTAAATTTGGACAACCTCAGGGCATATATAGTCTGAGGGATCTTTAGAAGATCATGAAGAAGACCCAACATCATTTTATTTCACCAGTTTTATTGGTCCTTCCCCCTCAACTAGGGTCTAAATAACCAGAGTATGGAAAGATAAATCTTTGGTATCCTCTCAACAATGACAGATGGAACACCTCATCCCACACTCATGTATTGTTGGCTATGAACCTCCATATGGATCATGGATGGGGTTGTTTTGATGATTTTAGGGATTTTTTTAGTATCATCCTCTTATTGATCCTTTTCTCCCCATTTTCTCTTGACCGTGAGGGTTTCAATAGTAACCTAAAGAGTAAAAACAACTAGAATTCCCTTAGGCTATACAGAAATCCAAGAATTTGAATATCCATAAGTTAACTCTGTAGATTCACTCAACTGAGGAAATTCAATTTCAGCCTGGGTTCCCTCCTAAGAAATCATCACCTAGAGTTGTCATGACACCATTGTATTATTTTATATATGAAAATATTTTTCCGGTAATATGGTGGACTATTTAAAGCACTTGGATTGTCATTAGAACCTATAAGGAACATAGGCCTCATAGATGACTTCACTATCCACCCATGTCGCTAGGACATAGTTACTCAAGGATATCATTTTTACCTAGCCTAATATCCCCCATAACCATTGTCAATTATTTTCCTAGTAGGAGGATCACTGTAGGGGAAGAAATTTAATTGTAGGTATAAACATGAAATAGATTTATCTAATCCATAGTTCAGAGACATAGTCTGAATGACAAATAAAACTTAGATGAAAATAAAGAATCAACAATTAGGGATGTTGAATTCATTTAGGAACATATATGAATTGAAATGTTCCACCACCCATTCTTATAAAACTTAAAATGGACCTAAAAATGGAATTGGGAATTCCCTATGTGGATGTGTAATAGATATTGTCGTATATTTTTCAATATGGGATCGTCCAACCCCATATTCTACCCTTGATATAGCTTGACTATCATAACAAATGAACATGTCATGATGCCACTATGGGAGTCATGGACAAAAATTACAATATTTCTAATCGACATCACTAAAAATAATGCCAATTGGGTCTGGTAAATGATGTTGGGGTTAACTTTGTAACATCACTCTTCATAATAGCTCTATTCCAATACGTGCCATTATTTTTATAGGATTCAAAAATTTTCCATCATGGGGCATGAATTTTGGAGCTAAAACTCATTCCTCTTCCATGGGGATCTAATATGGTTTTAATCCACAACTCTAAAAGGATGTTAACACATGGATATTGATCCTTCAATAAAATTTTCTAAATAATCATCAACAATTCATGGGCCAACAAGGGTGTTAACTCAACAACCACTACCACTGGATTAGGGGGAATGAATTCAGCATACATAGCCCTATGGATTCCCACTTGATACTTTATAAATTTACCATAAACTAATTCCCACTTCTCCACGCATTGTGTGGAATGATTTAGTTTGTGGATTCTATTGACTTAGAAACTCTGGAACTAGTTTAGATTTCTTTTAAAAATATTTTTAAGTAACCCATAAAACTTTATAAATTTAATCTTTATCAAGTTAAACCACGAATTCAATACATGTCTTATTCACCTAGTACATCCACATCTATTCGGGTCTAACAATCCCCACTATACGAAAAATCCCACTCTTTATTTTAGCTTTTTGATTAATTGGTGGCAGAGTGAAATAAAATAGATGAGCAGTAATATGTCATGGGATTAGGAATGCGAGGTTATGTTTCTAGAGAGGTTGTTCTATGACTCATCAATCACACTGGGAAATTTACCCTTTATTGAGATAAGGTCCTTGGTGGAAATGTTGTCTCTAGTCACATTTGGGTAATCAGTGAACCAGGAACATGACATATACATATTAGGTATCATGATGACAATATATATTAGGAGAATATGTCTAAAAAATATAAGGATCTTAGATTCATGATATTATTAATGGTTCTTCTTTATCATTTTTTCAATCCATGATAAGAATGTTTCATATTCATGAAAATAACTTAACCCGACATTCATTTCCTAGATACATGTGAAGAATTCTTCATCCAAAATAATGTAGATAGTCTAAGATATTATTTTACTATAAATAATAAATAATAGTTCTTTAGAAATTAGCTAAGAATTTATGGAAAGACACCGAGGAAATTTAAGGAAATGGGAAGAACGACATGGTGAAAATTTTTCTAAGTACATATTAGTTCACCCAAGTCATTCTATCAATTACTTGGTATAATAGACTTCATACATGTAATTCACCAAAAAAAATCAATTCAATTCTATTTCCCAAGTCCATCATCAAGATAATTCCCCTAAGGAATTATCCCATCCCCAATGTCTAACATAAATGTTAAAAGATAAGGTAAAATCCTATTTATGTGAATGTAACTCAACATAGTGTGAATGATTTAGGTGAATAGATGTCGATTGCTGCTCTCTCACAAAAATACAAGGCGTGGAATGAGGGGGCCTCACTCACTATATATAATACATACATGAGGGGGTCTATGTGTGACACTAGTGTGTCATATTTTCATGTATAACTTGTACACAAAACTAATGCATGACCATAATATGATCTAGATCAACCTTAATTGAAAAATTGATTTCTTTTTAGAAGATCATTCATGCTAATGTCACTATGAACTCAAGATTAAATACTACTTATTCCAATTAGATTTAGTCTTGAGGGGGGATTATATTTGTTAGTTTTTTTAGAAAAGGATGAATACATTAAAAAATGGATACCCCAATTATATAAGGAAAAATACTAGGTTAAGGGAACTCTAATTTCAACCAGAAACTCATGAGATCGCCCAAAACTTGTGCCCAAGTAAGCCTTGTGCTCACCACCAGCATGCCAAACAAAATTCACCCAAAGTTCTATATTTTTCTATAAATAGGACCCTTTTGATCCTCATTTATAACTTTTTGAATACGAATATATGATTCAAATCTCTACTTGATCAAGTATCATTCCCTATTCTTATTCCCAATTCTTTCAATCCAAGCCCTTAAATCCCTTCACGTAGATTATATAAGCCTAAAATCATGGGGAATTAACCAAAAGTGAGGGTAATTTAGTTACCTAAGGGTTTGAAATGAATTAATCTTGAATGGAACCACCTATCCATCGTCTATCAACATTAGGGTAAAGTAACCTTACTCAATCATAGAACCGAGAACCATCCTTTCAAAAGAACCCATGGAGACCCCCATAACTATGTTAAAACATCACCCATGTTTTGTTTCCTAGAATATTAGATCACCCAAGTACTATTATGGAACAACTTAACCTAAGTATAACTTGGGATAATCCTCTAGTTTTCCTTCACTAGGAAGTACTACCTTGGAAGCACTCACCTGGGTGAGCCAATTGGCTCTCCTTAGTATAACTTTTGTGAAACTTCTTACTCACCCTTGTATTATTTGGGTGAAATCATCTTTATAAACCTTATAATGGAAAAATACCCCTTGTAATCCTATAACATGACATCATTAACACTATGGGTTTAATAGTATATAAATCATTCACCCAAGTCTTATACTTGGGGCATCTGCTTACTAAGGCCTCCCCCATGGCCATCAGATATACATTATCATGGTGTGGACACCAGTGTGAAACCCCTTGATCATAGTTTCACTTGATAATATAATTATAACACTTATCCCACCTTAATTATATGGCCCTCATGGAATCTATAATCATTTCTTCCCATGATAATGAGGGCCCCCATCATAAATAATTCAATGAGGCCATCCCTAAGCCAAGCAATATAATCTGGCCAACTACAACTTGGGTTCAATTGTCTTGGGTGATTCACAAATGACCAAGTATATTAAAAAAGGGAGGCAACCAAAACTTTATAATTCATATATCTAACCTTCCAACCCTAACTGAGAGTGGGTCTCATTCATCTCTCCCCACTTATTGATAGGCATGAATGTGAGAGAAAGGGAATCACTCTCAAAGTAATACCCTGTCTTTTATTGTAGGGATCTATAAACCCTCTACATCCATATCCCACCTTACCAATCAATAGATAGGAAGATAACTTGATGCACCTTATATGCACGTATAATCCCCATCCGAATATAATTGATCACTATTATATAATGCAAAGAATATTCTATGATCTCTTGTTTCTCACACCAGGAATGACTCATGTGGGATTATATTTATTAATTGATCATACCATTAGAACAATTAAAATTATCCATTGGACTTACTATAATTCATAGTTATATTACAATTAATTAATTCATAAACCATGACTCATCAATGATCTGATGAGAGGGAAAGATCCTTGGGAAACCTCAATGCATAATACATATTCAAAACTAATTTTGTACTCTTATATAATGTGATTGATCATCTATTATATCTTGTTTATCACACCAATCATGAATCATGTGGGCTTAGAGATCCAAGTTTATCATTCCATTATCACAATAAAAAATTATTCCTTGGTAATTATATCATGTATAAGACCCAACCCAATATTTCCATGGTGATTACATATATGTAATCCCCACACAATATCCTAATGTCACACCTTTTATGAGAATGATTTTAAATTGTGTGGCCAATTTTTTAGTCGGATGATGTAAAGGTGCATGATAATGTCTTTACATATAATGTAGAGTGACAAAAAATATTTCTATAACATGAACTCAAACTATTCATCTAAAACTATGGTGGGATTTTATTCATGTTAAATAGGTTATGTAAGATACCACTCATAGGTTGAAAACCAATTTTTTCACCTTTCATTTCATTACTCATAGGGATATATTCCCCATAATATCATATAATTCCTTCCCTTTCCTGGTTATATTCCCATAATCTGGATATCCCTTTCTCCAGGGCTATATCCCCTGGGAAACATACCTTATTAGGCCATATTACCAATAAAATTATGCCCCTTTTAAAGGTCCATATTCCCTCAAGGTTTTATCATATGAGTATATTTTCTATATTACGTATAAAAACTATCTTCACAGGTACATATTATTTATAAAACCAATATAATCTTGTTGGGTGATATTACTTGTGAGGTCAATCAGAAATGGATGGTCACATGTAAGTCCCACACCAACCATTACTAGGCATATTTCTACTAGCTGTCCTTACCACATGAAATTAAACCACATACATCATCCCATCAGGTAGATTATATAAGCCTAAAATCATGGAACATTAACCAAAAGTGAGGGCAATTGAGTTCCCTAAGGTTTTGAAATGAATTAATCTTGAATGGAACCACTTATTCATCGTCTATCAACATTAGGGTGAAGTAACCTTACTCAATCATTAAACCGAGAACCATCCTTTCTAAATAACCCATGGAGACCCACATAACTATGTTAAAACATCACCCATGTTTTATTTCCTAGAATATTAGATCACCCAAGTACTATTATGGAATAACTTAACCCAAGTATAACTTGGGATAATCCTCTAGTTTTCCTTCACTAGGAAGTACTACCTTGGAAGCACTCACCTGGGTGAGCCAATTGGCTCTCCTTAGTATAACTTTTGTGAAAATTCTTACTCACCCTTGTATTATTTGGGTGAAATCATATTTATAAACCTTATAATGTAAAAAACCCCTTGTACTCCTATAACATGATATCATTAAAACTATGGGTTTAATAGTATATAAATCATTCACCCAAGTCTTATACTTAGGGCCTCTTCTTACTAAGACCTCCCCCATGGCCATCAGATATACATTATCATGGTGTGGACACCAGTGTGCAACCCCTTGATCATAGTTTCACTTGATAATATAATTATACCACTTATCCCACCTTAATTATATGGCCCTCATGGAATCTATAATCATTTCTTCCCATGATAATGAGGGCCCCCATCATAAATAATTCAATGAGGCCATCCCTAAGCCAAGAAATATAATCTTGCCAACTACAACTTGGGTTCAATTGTCTTGGGTGATTCACAAATGCCCAAGTATATTAAAAAAGGGAGGCAACCAAAACTTTATAATTCTTATATCTAACCTTCCAACCCTAACTGAGAGTGGGTCTCATTCATCTCTCCCCACTTATTGATAGGCATGAATGTGAGAGAAAGGGAATCACACTCAAAGTAATACCCTGTCTTTTATTGTAGGGATCTATAAACCCTCTACATCCATATCCCACCTTACCAATCAATAGATAGGAAGATAACTTGATGCACCTTATATGCATTTATAATCCCCATCCGAATAAAATTTATCACTCTTATATAATGCAAAGAATATTCTATGATCTCTTTTTTCTCACACCAGGAATGACTCATGTGGGATTATATTTATTAATTGATCATACCATTAGAACAATTAAAATTATCCATTGGACTTACTATAATTCATAGTTATATTACAATTAATTAATTCATAAACCATGACTCATCAATGATCTGATGAGAGGGAAAGATCCTTGGGCAACCTCAATGCATAATACATATTCAAAACTAATTTTATACTCCTATATAATGTGATTGATCATCTATTATATCTTGTTTATCACACCAATCATGAATCATGTGGGCTTAGAGATCCAAGTTTATCATTCCATTATCACAATTAAAAATTCTTCCTTGGTAATTATATCATGTATAAGACCCAACCCAATATTTCCATGGTGATTACATATATGTAATCCCCACACAATATCCTAATGTCACACCTTTTATGAGCATGATTTTAAATTGTGTGGACAATTTTTTAGTCGGATGATGTAAAAGTGCATGATAATGTCTTTACATATGATGTAGAGTGACAAAAAATATTTCTATAACATGAACTCAAACTATTCATCTAAAACTACGGTGGAATTTTATTGATGTTAAATAGGTTATGTAAGATACCACTCATAGGTTGAAAACCAATTTTTTTACCTTTCATTTCATTACTCATAGGGATATATTCCCCATAATATCATATAATTCCTTCCCTTTCCTGGTTATATTCCCATAATCTGGATATCCCTTTCTCCAGGGATATATCCCCTGGGAAACATACCTTATTAGGCCATATTACAAATAAAATTATGCCCCCTTTTAAAGGTCCATATTCCCTCTAGGTTTTATCATATGAGTATATTTTTCCATATTCCATATAAAAACTATCTTCACAGGTACAAATTATTTATAAAACCAATATAATCTTGTTGGGTGATATTACTTGCGAGGTCAATCAGAAATGGATGGTCACATGTAAGTCCCACACCAACCATTACTAGGAATATTTCTACTAGCTGTCCCTACCACATGAAATTAAACCACATACATCATCCCTTATCACATAAATTTAAAAGGCATGATGTGTCCCATTAAGTGGCACTAAAATATGTGAATTTTTATTCCTTTCACAAGGATACTAGGAAGCCCTTGTTATGGGACTGATCCCAATTCCATGAATATTTATCACTTCCCTAGATAGAGATAAACTCTAAATTTCCTAGCTATAAATAATTAAACCATATCCACACTTATAATTAAGAAATACCAAGTAACGATGAAAAAATGTGGAGAACCTCAAATATATAAAAATGTTACTAATTATGGCGAACCTATGATATATATAAATTTTCGTATTAATGGAGAACTTTTAATATGTACATATGTTCCCATAGATACACGTAAATGACCAAATACTATCACATGGGTAACCTATTTCAAAGTAGGATATACTAAAGATGAAAAAACTTATATAAAAAATGTAATAGAGTTCAATAGTTGGTAATAATCCCCTCAAAAGGTGCAATGAGCTAGACCTTCCACCCTCTTGAATGATGTACATTCCTAAGTTTCACTAGTGAGAAACCCCAGCGACCACCAACCTTTTGGAAACATGTCCACATAACATCTATTATTATAGATATAGGAGAACTTAGGTGGTTATAAATTCATAAATATTTCCCAATTATACATTGAATGAAATAATTTTTTAAAATGAGTTTATAAAGGGTGTTTTTTGACCTCGATTTTTTTGATTGGGGTTTTTTTATCCCTTATTTTGGAACTCAGGATGGTTTGGTTAAAAGGATTGTTTTTGAGATGTTTTAGAATGTGAAACCTAGAACAGAATCGAAGAGTCATGAAGGGAATGTATCAGGTAGTCTTTATAGTTATCCAGATGTAGTCGTCTGAGTCAATAACTCTATAAAAATTCTTGATGGAGTCGTAGATCCATGTTCTTCTCAGCTTGTAGATCAGGCATGAGAATTTATGAATTTCCATTTTCTTGTGTTTTGTGGTGGTCAAGGATCCTAGGAGGTGAAAAAGTGTATAGTTAAGGTATAAGAGATATTTTAGTCACTAGGAACTCTAGAAACATCTAAGGTGGGGTGAACCACTCTCTTGTTCGAAGGATTGGGTTAGGATTGGTGTAAGCTCACTATACATGTTCAACCATTTAAGGGTTTTTATTGGGGATATTTCAAGGATTTATTTATCTAGTGGTTTTATCCCATGGAATTTATACTTCAGAACGTATTGGAGTTATTATATGTTTATAATGGGAACTAGTTAGTGAAATATTTTATTAAACATTTCACAGTACTAATATCTTCATCCACTGAGTTGGCCACTGATGACTCAAGTAAGGCTAGATTATTTGCAAGATACCTTCATCCAGATCCTAGATCAGTGGTGTATTAATATGTCTTTACTACCTATATTAGTGTGATGTATAAGTCTATTGTCACTAACACATTTTTGGAAGAAGAGACCATATAAAGTGATGCTTTGATCCCATCTAGAATCAATGAGGGTGATCTGAATAATGAGAAGTGAGAGAAGGAAGGTGATGATGATGGTACCTATTTTCTAAAATCTCTATTTGAAAACACAATTAAATATCATATAATATCACCCTTATACATTTCATTACATTTTATATGAGTTTAATTACCTCATATTAAATCATTTTTCACTCAATATATATTCTTAATTAATTTATTGCAAACATGCTTAAAAATATTCAATTTCACATTGACTGAATTTGAAAAAAACATTGATATTTTTATAAGAACATTATGTAAAATAATAAAAATTAGAAAATTACTTTTTTATAGGATGAAAAATTCATTAGGATATAATTTCTTTAAATGGGTCTCAATCTATATCTCATTATAAGAGGCCCAATAGAGCCCATAAAGAGAATAAATTTCAGGAATGGAAGATTAGATCACCATTCTATATTTATTCCATATATTGGGATTAAGAAATAAATTTTTGATAATTTAACCTTTATTGGATATTTAAATATAATTAACACCTCTATATATAATTTAAAATCAATAATCTATGTTTAATTCAGTCAACTAGACAGACCAAGTGGAGAAAGGAAGTCTACCAAGAATAGCCACTTATTCCCTTAGACACTTGACTTATTTTGTAGAGATTTGGATGTAATTATTAATAAATGTCTTTATCTCCCTCATTTAAAGAGGTTGATCAATCATAGGGTGAGTTTTGAGATCTTGGAATATGATTCTTCATAATATATAACTTCCCCCCCTTCTGTGGATTTCTAAACTCCATGCGATCACCTAGGTAGGAATATTATGTAAATCTTGAGCTTCATGTTTGTATTATTTGAATGATATTTCAAATTCTCAGTGTGTATGTTTTTTATTTATCATCTATTATTCTTTAATTGAGTTATTTAATGAAATATGATACTGAAACTCACATGATCATGTTTGGGGGTACCCATTCAAGCGATGTTTCACACACAATTTACCACATATTCTCCTCCCTTTTAATTATGATGTTTGAGTGGTTCATATTGGAAGATTGAATTCACATAAAAACTTCCATTGACATGTAAATTTATTTCATAGTATCACACTAAAATAATATACGAACTTGGATTTCATTTAGAGTTATTCATGTGTTTCCTTGGTGAGTTTCGGTTATGAAGTCCGACAAAAATCGCCCAATCATCAATGGTAGCGGGTGAATCATTTTGTGTTTTTAACCAAACCCTTAGAGGTAACCTAGTAGAAAATTAGTAAAATTATAGTTCTAGGTGTTATAATATAGGGATTAAAATATCTAAACCCTATCTCTTGAAGTAATGATAGATGAACATCATGATGTTTTCCTGGGTTGATTACACTTAATCAAAACTATTAATTTATAATTTATTTTATTTATCTCTTATATATTCTTGAATTTAAAATAAAAAATCCATATCTTATATAATATAATTTTTATTTTTTATAATAAAAACATTTTTTAAAAAATTATTGATCTAAGGATCTATCAAGAGATGAACTAGGGTTCTCGTATTTCTGTATATATCTAGTAAAGAAATAAACATCTAATTTGATACACTCGACAACATGATCAAATTTTGGATGCATTTTTGGGGATACAAGATAATTTTTGTCTTTTTATTTTCTATTTTTTATTTATTATCACTTTCAATGTTTCATCCTTCCCTTTTAATTGTTTTAGTGTGTTTTGACATGTTTTTTCTTTTTCTTATATCTCTCTCTGTTCTTCTTATTCTCTCTCTGGTTCATTAATATAGTATTTTTTTCCCTTAATATTTATTAATTTTTTTCCTTTTATTCACATTTTAATAAAACATTACAACTTATTTTCATGCCCTGATCAGGAAAACAAAAACTATTTGAAATAGACCCTAAAATTAAAAAGACTCTCCACTCACACATTAGGTCTTCTAGAGTAGGGAAATAAAGTAACATTGAGGAGATTATTGTGGACTCTAAATTTTCCTCAAACGGAGATAATTGTAAACCAATTCAAATCCATAAAAAACAAGTTTGTAAATATCATTACACTTAAATAATTTACCACCCCTAATGCGTAGTACCAACCTATATATATCCAATATCCCAGGGAACCAAGAAACTTTGAGCTGAGATCGTGTCTCATCCACCTCCTTCCAAAATTACATGGTCTTCTTGGTGAGGACCCTAAAAAATATCCCAAGGAGTTTCACATAGTTTTCTCTACTATAAAACCCAAAAATGTGTCCAAGTACCTTATAAACTTCAGGGAATTCCATTTTTCTCTTGATGGTGTAGCCAAATATTATCTATACTATCTTACCACCACAATTGGTGGATGGAATGAAGTTAAATGAATATTTATAGAAAATGTAATCCCTAACTATTAAACTTTATCAATTAAAAATTAAATCCATAGTATTTGGATTTCAAAAATGGAGACCCTTCATGAATATTGGGAATGATTCAAAATTATTTGATCTAGTTTCTCCCACCACCAAATTAGTGAAAGATTTATAATTCAATACTTTTATGAGGGGATTATACTGATGGATCATTTCATGATAGATTCTTTACCTGGTGGTTCCATGGTGGATGAAACTCACACAACCACTTATGAATTAATGATCAATATGGATCAAAATGCATAATAATTTAGTACACGAGCAATTAAAACCACTCATGGAGTTCATGAGCTAATCCATTAATCCCTAGAACAAGAGGTAGATAATAAAATTGATAAAATTCATAACCTTTTAAGGAAATTATCTTAGGCTCAAGGTAATTCACACTCTCAACCCATTTCATTACATTGTGATATTTGTTCTGATAACACCCATTTATTTGATTAGTTCCCAAGACTTCAAGATTCATATGAGTCTTGTGTAATTTTATTTCCTAGGTGTCCTTTTTAGCAAGAACCTCACTTTAATAAAGATAAATTTAGGCCAAATAAAAACATGAGTGGAAATCACAACCACAATACTAATAAAGGGGAAACTCAAGATACCCTAAATAGAACTAGTATAAACAAGAATAAGGTATACATCATTATTATACTTCACCTTATTAGAATAAACCCCCAAATTAAAAATTTGAATGAAGGCTCGAGGACATGGTGAAGAAAATGGTATCCTAGAACCTCCAGTTCCAATATACTAAAAAATTGACTATTGAAAACCTATGACCTCAAGTAGGAATTTGGAATACACCATCAATGAGATAAAGATATAGGTTTATAGTCAACCACCATCCCAACCCATTTTAAATCCCAAAGACAAAGGTAATGTATGTGCTATCACACTTTATAGTGGTAAATAAATTTATCCATCCAATTATTCTATAAAATAGGTATGTCCTCCCCTTGAAAACTCTATTTCTCTACCCTTAAAAGATTCATGTGATAAAAACCAAAAAGGGTTAAAAAGTTATCATTGAGGATTCCCCTAAACAATACATTCATATTCCCTTTTGTAATATCCCAGACCCAAACAGCCACCCAAACAATACTGTTGGGCCAGGTGTCCCTGACCTTATGCACACCACCCCGAATGCCAAAGGCTTATGACTAACAGAAAGGGTGTAAACAGGTATAGTGGGAGGATATACCCTCTATTAATAGATAATACATGGGTCTAAATATAATCATAACACATACAACAGAAATAAATGACTCAGCATACTAAAAAAAGACCTACATAGCAGAAGCACAAAAGTATCATATAAATTAAATAGCAGAAGCGATATAGAAACAACTGCAAAAGAAACTAAACATAACAAAATACAAAACTATTGATCGTGTGTACGGTAGGCCACCATCTCGTGAATCAATTTAATTCGTCTCACATCCCCACCTATCACGTATGGATATAATGATAGAATTGAAGTAAATAAATAAATAAATAAATAAATTATATTTATGATAAAATTATACTTCTATAATTATAAAATCACATCTACAATATTACCTCCCAATTTGTTGCAAAACGATAACGTCACTCGCGTGTACGCGGGGAATACTGCCACCACGAAGCGATGTGATATGTTTTCCATTTTATTTTTGAATGGATGATAATAGGGATATATTTAATGAATATATATTAGATATATTATATAAAAATTATCCTAGATATTTGAAAAATTATTTAACTTTATTTCATTTCGTCCATCAAAAAATGGAAGTAATGTTTAATCGTATGTACGACCCACACTCTATATAAACAGTGTAATTACTTTTTATATCTATAATTTTATGTATGAATATATATATATATATATATAATGAATATATATGATATTTATATCATAATTAACATTCTAGATATCATGGAATTATGGTCAAAGTACAAGGACCAAACAACTGAACCAAAACATATATGAAAAAAGAAGCTCTTATCACTTTGAACAGTGATTTTAATAAAGAATTATTAATAAATAGGTGATAAAAGGTTATAAGTAAAAAATATTTGGTATGATATATAAGAGTATGGTTATTAAATATATGTAAAATAAATCTATATTTATTATATTGGATTCTTGAACATGTATGAAGGAAGTTGGACCTGAGGTAAGGGATTTTCATCTCACTTTTTATATCTATGAGACACATGCCATATTCACCACTTGTTGCTTTTTAGTTATGTATATAATAAACATGAATTTATTTTATTATTCTTCTCATAAAAATTATGGTTTATATATATATATCCATATAAAGATTCTTATTTCATGGGGCTTATGATTAAATATTTTCCAAAGTGGTAAGGGCGTTATATTATAATCTCATTGTTTGTTGGGATAGTTTATGATTAAGTTTTTGATGATGAAATATTACAATATATATCTCAAGAAACTCATTAATTTTATTATTCTCTTGTTTTTTCTATATAATAAATGTTTTCTTTAATTTTCCTCTCTTTAATTAGTTAATAAACGAAACAATTTGTTTAAGGAAAATTATTATTATTTATCTCTTCTGTAAAAAATACATTTTATTCCATATCCATGTTTTCTAAAAATGTTTTCAAGATATTTTTTAATATTTATATATTATTTTTTAATTAATTATTAACACTATTTTATTTTTTGAATTTTTTTTAAAATGAATCATGTTTTCATTTTCTGAAATGAGTTAATTTGACTTTTAACCAAAAACGTGAAAGGAATGTTTTCATTAACCTATACATAAAAAATATAATTTCCCACCATCATGAACAATAAATGAATTAAATATCACTTTAAAAGTTTTAATGTTTCTTTTACAATAAAATGTTTTTATTAATATTTGTAATTTTTTTATATTTTAAGTAAGTAATTTCAAATAGAAAAGGATTTTTCCTCAAAAAATGTTCTAAGTGATATTTTAAAGGAATTTTTAATCTATAAATAAATCCTTTGATGTTACTTAAGGTTTACTAGGAAAATGATGCAATGATACCATCCTTATCCTTTATATGGATGTTTTGTAATTATTATGTAAATATATATATGAAACCCATTCTTTTTCCATGGGTTATGCTATGATGAATTGTTGAAATGATTATGAAATATGTTTTCTTTCCATGGTTAATGATATAATGAAATTTTTTTGAAATAAATTTATTTTCCAGGGCTTATACCATTATTAGATTTTTATAAAACCCGTTTTTTTACGAGTTATGATTTGATGAATGATTTATGGTGTTTTGTTTTACATGTATATGATTTTCATTATGTGATGGGAAGGACCATGATTATATATCCCTCCAATGCATTGGGTAAAGATGGATATATAATGAGATAAATTGAACTAGAATAGGTAGTGAACTTAGCTAAACAAGGGAATATATGCACTATTATATTCTTGGGAGTGATCCTTGAATAATACAATGGTATGGGGAGTGAAACAATTCTACTATGTTATTCTTGGAAATGATCCTTTACTACTAGGGTAATGATTTTCTAGGCTTATGTGCATATAAAAATCCATGTCTTATGACAATATTATGATCTCATGTATTATGTTATTTTATTACTTTATAATTAATATCCTATGAACTACCAATATTTATTCCCTGACTCATGATTATGATCTATGATATGAAGGGAATGGTTTTCAAATGTTATGATCATGTTCTCATACCATTATTACCATGTCATGTTTAAGTGATCATTGATATGTTCCCAGTTTACCCCTTCTAAGAATCTAATATAACCTTTTATTATGTTTTCATTCCCTAGGTTATAAAGGTAGTTATTAAGTATGATATGTCTAAAAAGGATTGTAGTTATGAATAACTTAGTGGGAGATGATGTAGACATCTTAATAACCAATCATTTATGTTTCTATGTTTTTTAAGGAACTATACATACATGATTCTGTAATATATCATTATGTTATGGAATTAATATTCATTTATTAAGATGTGATATCTATTTATGAAAAGTATGGGACACTATATTTAGTATCATAAAAAGGTTTATATAACCTTTGAAAACTAGGATGAGATAAATTTAGTGAGAAACCTCAGGATAGTCCTTAATGATGGTTAAAAAATTCACGATGTTATGCAAAACATTTTGGTTTTAGCATGGGATTGGAGATAGAATGAAGAATTTATGGTGGTAATAGGTATTCTCAAATGTTAAAGTACCCTATTTGAGATTATTTATATGAATTAATATTTATCAAGAAAAATATCAAGGAATGTAATTTATATCCTCAATGATTAGATGCTAAATTAATAATGAAAACCCATGATGGTATGATGATCACATATAAAGTCTATGAGTCTTATCCAATTGATGTTTGTGGGAATGTGCTTCCTTAAAAAAATCATTATTTCCCATTTGGTTTAATTTGATGTTATATTATACCTATATTGTATTTATCTATATAAATCCCACTTAAATTACTAGGGAAGTGAATTCAAATTTGATATTGTGAACCAAATAGTGATATTCTATCAGTGAAATTAAAAATATGAAACTCTAATTGAAATTGCATCCATCGTATGGGTCTTTATTTCTATTATAAAGGGGTGTTTATATCTAGTGGTTGGGGAGAAACTCAATATCAATGATAAGCCTATTGTGTTAGATTTTTTTGAGGTTTTTTCAGAATATTTTCATAGAATTCCATTAAATCGTGAAGTGAAATTTTCAACAAAACGCATACCTAGTGCTACACATATTTTAAAGAACTCATACATAATGGCCCTGATTTAGTTATAAGAATTGAAAAATCAGCTCAAAAATAATATTTATAAGGTATTTATTCATAAAAGTGTATCACCTTAGGGTGAACCTATTTTGTTGGTTAAGAAGAAAGATGGATCGATGTGACTCTGCATTGATCATCAAGAACTGAACAACATCACAACCAAGAGTAAGTATCATCTACGTTGTATTGATGACTTGTTTGATCAAATACATGAATCTCAATAATTTTCCAAGATTTAACATGACTCCTGATATCGACAATTGAGGTCCAAGAAGTAGGATATACCCAAGACAACATTCCATACAAGTTATAGACACTATGATTATATAATGATTCCATTTGGTCTTACTAATTCCCCCTATATATTTAGGTATTTAATGAATAGATTCTTTAGAGATTAACTTGATCAGTTTGTGATAGTTTTTATATATAACATTATTATATATTTAAAGTGTAAGGAAGAGAATAAATATCAATTGATAATTATGCTGAAGAACCCAAGGATGGAGAAGTTGTATAAAAAATTTAACAAGTTTTAATCTTGGATACATAAGGTTTCATTTCTTGGTTACATAATCACAAGAGAGGGTATATTTATGGATCGATCGAAGAATAAAGTTATTTAATGTTGTACTAGACCAACTAATGTTACTGAGATCCATAGTTATATTAATTTGGATAGATATTATCGACACTTTTTTGAAGAATTTCTCACAACTGTCTAATCCACTCACCAAGTTAACTCAGAAGGGATAACAGTTCCTTTAGACAAATGAATGTAAATAATATTTTAAGTAAATTATGATAAGGTTAGTCAACAAACCTATACTTACATTTCACTAAAGTGGAGAATTGTTTGTGTAACAAACCAAATTGGTTCAACTAGACAAGCCACATGAACCTGATTTATGACAGGAGTCAAGATTATGAATCATATCTTATGAACTACCCTGATTTATACCAACAATGAATATTATTATCTATGATTTATAGGTTATATATTTAAAATATTTTGAACATATCCTCACACCCTTATTCTCATTTTATGTTTATGTGATCATTAATATATACCTTTTTTACCCTTACTGAGCATATGCGCTCACCTTTTATTATGTTTACATTCCCTAGGTTATGAAGGAAGGTATTAAGTATGATATGTATAAGAAGGGTTCGAGTTATGAAGAAATTATTGGGAGTTGATTTAGGTATCTTAAGAACCATTTGTATATGTATCCAAGTTCTCAAATGCACTAGACTTATACGATTCTAGTATGAATCATTATGTTATGTAATGAATTATCATCTATTAAGATGTGATATCCATGTATGAAAAGTACATGTTGCTATAAGAAATGACCCCTCTATATCATAATGCATTAGTCATTGCCCTGAATAAATTTCACTTCCTCTAGAGGATGCAGTCTCCCCACACCAACGGGACTACCAATTATAGTTTACGTTGGAGACTTCGTTTCATAGATGATTTATTACCTTAAATAATTTAATGGTTTATAAGTCTTACATATTTTTAATTAAATAATTCATTCTAGTTTTTAGTATATTAGTCAACCAACCCTTCAGTGTTACCACAATCCATCATATCTCTCTCTCACCTTGTGGTGGGGATCTCACTCTTACTAGCCTAAAAACAAATAACAATATTTAAAATATATTTCCCCATCTCCACAGGATTGTGATAATAATTAAAATCTAGGTATTAACACATATTTTTAATTTTAGGGATGTAAACATCAACATAGAGGACCACCCATAGATCCCATAATACTGGAAGTTCTATTTTGCTAAATTTGGACAACCTCCGGGCATATATAGTCTGAGCGATCTTTAGAAGATCATGAAGAATATCCAACATCATTTTATTTCACCGATTTTATTGGTCCTTCCCCCTCAACTAGGGTCTAAATAACCAGATTATGGAAAGATAAATCTTTGGTATCCTCTCCACAATGACTGATGGACCACCTCATCCCACACTCATGTCTTGTTGGCTATAAACCTCCATATGGATCATGGATGGGGTTGTTTTGATGATTTTAGGGATTTTTTAGTATCATCCTCTTATTGATCTTTTTCTCCCCATTTTCTCTTGACCGTGGGGGGATCAATAGTAACCTAAGGATTAAAAACAACTAGAATTACTTTAGGGTATACAGAAATCCAAGAATTTGAATATCCATAAGTTAACTCGGTAGATGCACTCAACTGAGGAAATTCAATTTCAGCCTGGGTTCCCTCCCAAGAAATCATCACCTAGAGTTGTCATGACACCATTGTATTATTTTATATATGAAAATATTTTGACAATAATATGGTGGACTATTGAAAGCACTTGGATTGTCATTAGAACCTATAAGGAGCATAGGCCACATAGATGACGTCACTATCCACCCATGTCGCTAGGACATAGTTACTCAAGGATATCATTTTTCACCTAGCCTAATATACCCCATAACCATTATCAGTGATTTTTTTAGTGGGAGGATCACTTTAGGGGATGAAATTTAATTGTAGGAATAAACTTGAAATCTTTTTATCTGATCCATAGTTCAGAGACATAGTCTGAATGAAAGATAAAACTTAGATTAAAATAAGGAATAAACAATTAGGGATGTTGAATTCACTTAGGAACATATATGAATTTAAATGTTCCACCACCCATTCTTATAAAACATAAAATGGACCTAAAATGGAATTGGAAATTCCCTATGTGGATGTGTAATAGATATTGATGTATATTTTCCAATATGGGATCTTCCAACGCCATATTCTATCATTGATATAGCTTGACTATCATAAAAAATGAACATGTCATGATGCCACTATGGGAGTCATGGAATAAAATAACATTATTTCTAATCGACATCACTAAAAATAATGCCATTTGGGTCTGGTAAATGATGTTGGGGTTAACATTGTATCATCACTCTTCATAATAGCACTATTCCAATACGTGCCATTATTTTCATAGGATTCAAAAATTTTCCATCATGGGGCATAAATTTTGGATCTATAAACACATTCCTCTTCCATGGGGATCTAATATGGTTTTAATCCACAACTCTAAAAGGATGTTAACACATGGATGTTGATCCTTCCCTATAATTTTCTAAATAATCATCAACAATTCATGGGCCAACAAGGGTGTTAACTCAACAACCACTAGCAGTGGCTTAGGGGGAATGAATTAACCATACATATCTTTATGGATTCCCACTTGATAGTTTATAAATTTACCATAAACTAATTCCCACTTCTCCAGGTATTGTGTGGAATTATTTAGTTTGTGGATTCTATTGACTTAGAAAATCTGGAACTAGTTTACATTTCTTTTAAAAATATTTTTAAGTAACCCATAAAACTTTATAAATTGAAACTTTATCAAGTTCAACCACGAATTCAATACATGTCTTGTGAACCTAGTACACCCACATATATTCGGGTATAACAATCCCCCCTATACGAAAAATCCCATTCTTTATTTTAGCCTTTAAATTAATTGGTGGCAGAGTGACATAAAATAGATGAGCAGTAATATGTCATGGGATTAGGAATGTGAGGTTATGTTTATAGAGAGGTTGTTCTATGATTCATCAATCACACTGGGAAACTTACCCTTTATTAAGATAAGGCCCTTGGTGGAAATGTTGGCTCTAGTCACATTTGGGTAATCAGTGAATCAGGAACACGACATATACATATTAGGTATCAGGATGACAATATATATTAGGAGAATATGTCTAGAAAATAAAAGGATCTTATATTCATGATATTTTTAATGGTTCTTATTTATCATTTTTTCAATCCATGATAAGAATGTTTCATATTCATGAAAATAACTTAACCCGACATTCATTTCCTAGATACATGTGAAGACTTCTTCATCCAAAATAATGTAGATAGTCTAAGATATTATTTTACTATAAATAATAAATAATAGTTCTTTAGAAATTAGCTAAGAATTTATGGAAAGACACCAAGGAAATTTAATGAAATGGGAAGAACCACATGGTGAAAATTTTTCTAAGTACATATTAGTTCACCCAAGTCATTCTATCAATTACTTGGTATAATAGACTTCATACAAGTAATTCACCAAACAAACTCCAATGAATTCTATTTACCAAGTCTATCATCAAGATAATTCCCCTAAGGAATTATCCCATCCCCAATGTCTAACATAAATGTTAAAAGATAAGGTAAAATCCTATTTTTGTGAATGTAACTCAAGATAGTGTGAATGATTTAGGTAAATAGACGTAGATTGCTGCTCTCTCACAAAAATACAAGGCATGGAAGGAGGGGGCCTCACTCACTATATATAAGTCATACATGAGGGGGTCTATGTGTGACAATAGTGTGTAATATTTTGATGTATAACTTGTACACAAAACTAGTGCATGAAAATAATATGATCTAGATCAACCTTAGCTGAAAAATTGGTTCCATTTTAGAAGATCATTCATGCCAATGTCTCTGTGAACTCAAGATTAAATCCTAATTATTCCAATTAGATTTAGTCTTGAGGGGTGAGTAGATTTTTTAGTTTTTTTAGAAATGGATGAATACATTAAAAAATGGATACCCCAATTATATAAGGAAAAATACTAGGTTAAGGGAACTCTAATTTCCACCAGAAACTCTTGAGATCGCCCAAAACTTGTCGCCAAGTAAGCCTTGTTCTCACCACCTGCGTGCCAAACCAAATTCACCCAAACTTATATATTTTACTATAAATAGGACCCTTTTGATCCTCATTTATAACTTTTCGAATATGAATATATGATTCAAATCTCTACTTGATCAAGTATCATTCCCAATTTTTATTCCCAATTCTTTCCATCCAAGCCCTTAAATCCCATCAGGTAGATTATATAAGCCTAAAATCATGGAAAATTAACCAAAAGTGAGGGCAATTTAGTTCCCTAAGGTTTTGAAATGAATTAATCTTGAATGGAACCACTTATTCACCCTCTATCAACATTAGGGTGAAGTAACCTTACTCAATCATTAAACCGAGAACCATCCTTTCTAAAGAACCCATGGAGACCCACATAACTATGTTAAAACATCACCCATGTTTTATTTCCTAGAATATTAGATCACCCAAGTACTATTATGGAAAAACTTAACCCATGTATAACTTGGGATAATCCTCTAGTTTTCCTTCACTAGGAAGTACTACCTTGGAAGCACTCACCTGGGTGAGCCAATTGGCTCTCCTTAGTATAACTTTTGTGAAACTTCTTACTCACCCTTGTATTATTTGGGTGAAATCATATTTATAAACCTTATAATGGAAAAAACCCCTTGTACTCCTATAACATGACATCATTAAAACTATGGGTTTAATAGTATATAAATCATTCACCCAAGTCTTATACTTAGGGCCTCTGCTTACTAAGACCTCCCCCATGGCAATCAGATATACATTATCATGGTGTGGACACCAGTGTGCAACCCCTTGATCATAGTTTCACTTGATAATATAATTATACCACTTATCCCACCTTAATTATATGGCCCTCATGGAATCTATAATCATTTCTTCCCATGATAATGAGGGCCCCCATCATAAATAATTCAATGAGGCCATCCCTAAGCCAAGCAATATAATCTGGCCAACTACAACTTGGGTTCAATTGTCTTGGGTGATTCACAAATTCCCAAGTATATTAAAAAAGGGAGGCAACCAAAACTTTATAATTCTTATATCTAACCTTCCAACCCTAACTGAGAGTGGGTCTCATTCATCTCTCCCCACTTATTGATAGGCATGAATGTGAGAGAAAGGGAATCACTCTCAAAGTAATACCCTGTCTTTTATTGTAGGGATCTATAAACCCTCTACATCCATATCCCACCTTACCAATCAATAGATAGGAAGATAACTTGATGCACCTTATATGCACGTATAATCCCCATCCGAATATAATTGATCACTCTTATATAATGCAAAGAATATTCTATGATCTCTTGTTTCTCACACCAGGAATGACTCATGTGGGATTATATTTATTAATTGATCATACCATTAGAACAATTAAAATTATCCATTGGACTTACTATAATTCATAGTTATATTACAATTAATTAATTCATAAACCATGACTCATCAATGATCTGATGAGAGGGAAAGATCCTTGGGCAACCTCAATGCATAATACATATTCAAAACTAATTTTGTACTCTTATATAATGTGATTGATCATCTATTATATCTTGTTTATCACACCAATCATGAATCATGTGGGCTTAGAGATCCAAGTTTATCATTCCATTATCACAATTAAAAATTATTCCTTGGTAATTATATCATGTATAAGACCCAACCCAATATTTCCATGGTGATTACATATATGTAATCCCCACACAATATCCTAATGTCACACCTTTTATGAGCATGATTTTAAATTGTGTGGCCAATGTTTTAGTCGGATTATGTAAAGGTGCATGATAATGTCTTTACATATAATGTAGAGTGACAAAAAATATTTCTATAACATGAACTCAAACTATTCATCTAAAACTATGGTGGGATTTTATTCATGTTAAATAGGTTATGTAAGATACCACTAATAGGTTGAAAACCAATTTTTTCACCTTTAATTTCATTACTCATAGGGATATATTCCCCGTAATATCATATAATTCTTTCCCTTTCCTGGTTATATTCCCATAATCTGGATATCACTTTCTCCAGGGCTATATCCCCTGGGAAACATACCTTATTAGGCCATATTACCAATAAAATTATGCCCCCTTTTAAAGGTCCATATTCCCTCTAGGTTTTATCATATGAGTATATTTTTCCATATTCCATATAAAAACTATCTTCACAGGTACAAATTATTTATAAAACCAATATAATCTTGTTGGGTGATATTACTTGTGAGGTCAATCAGAAATGGATGGTCACATGTAAGTCCCACACCAACCATTACTAGGAATATTTCTACTAGCTATCCCTACCACATGAAATTAAACCCCATACATCATCCCTTATCACATAAATTTAAAAGGCATGATGTGTCCCATTAAGTGGCACTAAACTATGTGAATTTTTATTCCTTTCACAAGGATACTAGGAAGCCCTTGTTATGGGACTGATCCCAATTCCATGAATATTTATCACTTCCCTAGATAGAGATAAAATCTAAATTTCCTAGCTATAAATAATTAAACCATATCCACACTTATAATTAAGAAATATCAAGTAACAATGAAAAAATGTGGAGAACCTCAAATATATAAAAATGTGACTAATTATGGCGAACCTATGATATATATAAATTTTCATATTAATGGAGAACTTTTAATATATACATATGTTCCCATAGATACATGTTAATGACCAAATACTGTCACATGGGTAACCTATTTCAAACTAGGATATAATAAAGATGAAAAAACTTATATAAAATATATAATAGAGTTTAATAGTTGGTAATAACCCCCTCAAAAGGTGTGATGAACTAGACTTTCCACCCACTTGAATGATGTGCATTCCTAAGTGTCACTAGTGAATAACCCCAGTGACCACCAACCTTTTGAAAAAATGTCCACATAACATCTATTATTATAGATATAGGAGAACTTTTGTGGTTATGACTCCATAAATATTTCCCCATTAGACATTGAATGAATTAATTTTTTTAAAATGAGTTTATAAAGGGTGTTTTTTGACCTCGATTTTTTTTATTTGGGTTTTTTATCCCTTATTTTGGAACTCAGGATGGTTTGGTTAAATAGATTGTTTTCAAGATGTTTTAGAATGTGAAACCTAGAATAGAATCGAAGAGTCATGAAGGGAATGTATCAGGTAGTCTTTATAGTTATCCAAATATAGTCGTCCGAGTCAATAACTCTATCAAAATTCTTGATGGAGTGGTAGATCCATGTTCTTCTCAGCTTGTAGATCAGGCATAAGAATTTATGAATTTCCATTTTCTTATGATTTGTGGTGGTCAAGGATCCTAGGAGGTGAAAAAGTGTATAGTTAAGGTATTAGAGATATTTGAGTCACTAGGAACTCTAGAAACATCTAAGGTGGGGTGCACCATTCTCTTGTTCGAAGGATTGGGTTAGGATTGGTGTAAGCTCACTATCCATGTACAACTGTTTAAAGGTTTGTCTTGGGGATTTTTCAAGGATTTATTTATCTAGTGGTTTTATCCCATGGAATTTATACTTGAGAATGTATTGTAGTTATTATATGTTTATAATGGGAACTAGTTAGTGAAAGATTTTATTAAACATTTCACTGTACTAATATCTTCATCCACTAAGTTGGCCACTGATGACTCAAGTAAGGATAGATTATTTGCAAGAGACCTTCATCCAGATCCTAGATCAATGGTGTATTAATATGTCTTTACTACCTATATTAGAGTGATTTATAAGTCTATTATCACTAACAAGTTTTTGGAATAATAGACCATATAAAGTGATGCTTTGATCCCATCTAGCATCAATGAGGGTGATCTGAATAATGAGAAGTGAGAGAATGAAGGTGATGATGATGGTACCTATTTTCTAAAATCTCTATTTGAATACACAATTAAATATCATATAAATCACCCTTATATATTTTCATTACATTTTATATGGGTTTTATTACCTTATTATTAAATCTTTTTTCACTCAATATATATTCTTAATTAATTTATTGAAAACATGCTTAATAATATTCAATTTCACATTGACTAAATTTGAAAAAAATCTTGATATTTTTATAGGAACATTATGTAAACTAATCAAAATTAAAAAAATTACTTTTTTATAGGATGAAAAATTCATTAGGATATAATTTCGTTAAATGGGACTCAATCTATATCTCATTATAAGAGGCCCAATCGAGCCCATAAAGAGAAGAAAATTCAAGAATGGATGATTAGATCATCATTCTATATTTATTCCATATATTGGGATTAAAAAATAAATTTTGGAAAATATAACCTTTATTGGATATTTAAATATAATTAACACCTCTATATAGAATTTCAAATCAATAATCTATGTTTAATTCAGTCAACTAGACAGACCAAGTGGAGAAAAAAAGTCTACCAAGAATAGCCACTTAATCCCTTAGACACTTGACTTATTTTGTAGAGATTTGGATGTAATTATTAATAAATGTCCTTATCTCCCTCATTTAAAGGGGTTGATCAAACATAATGTGAGTTTTGAGATCTTGGAATATGATTCTTCATCATCTATAGCTTCCTTCCCTTCTGTGGATTTCTAAACTCCTTGTGATCACCTAGGTAGGAACATTATGTAAATCTTGAGCTTCATGTTTGTATTATTTGAATGATATTTTAAATTCTCAGTGTGTATGTTTTTTATTTATCATCTATTATTCTTTAATTGAGTTATTTAATGAAATATGATACTTAAACTCACATGATCATGTTTGGGGGTACCCATTCATGCGATGTTTCACACACAATTTACCACATATTCTCCTCCCTTTTAATTTCGGTGTTTGATTGGTTCATATTGGTAGATTGAATTCACATAAACACTTCCATTGACATGTACATTTATTTCATAGTATCACACTAAAATAATATACAAACTTGGATTACATGTAGAGTTATTCATGTGTTTCCTTTGTGAGTTTTGGTTATGAAGTCTGACAAAAATCGCCCAATCATCAACGGTAGCGGGTGAATCATTTTGTGTTTTTAACCAAACCCTTGGAGGTAACCTAGTAGAAAATTAGTAAAATTATAGTTTTAGGTGTTATAAAATAGGGATTAAAATATCTAAACCCTTTATCTTGATGTGATGATAGATGAACATCATGATGTTTTCCTGGGTTGATTACACTTAATCAAAACTATTAATTTATAATTTATTTTATTTATCTCTTATATATTCTTGAATTTAAAATAAAAAATCCATATCTTATATAATATAATTTTTATTTTTTATAATAAAAACATTTTTTTAGAAATTAATGATCTAAGGATCTGTCAAGAGATGAACTTGGGTTCTCGTATTGCGGTATATATCTAGTAAAGAAATAAACATCTAATTTGATACACTCGACAACATGATCAAATTTTGGATGAATTTTTGGGGATACAAGATAATTTTTGTCTTTTTAGTTTCTATTTTTTATTTATTACCACTTTAAATGTTTCCCCCTTCCCTTTTGATTGTTTTTGTGTGTTTTGACATGTTTTTTTTCTTATATCTCTCTATGTTCTTCTTATTCTCTCTCAGGTTCATTAATATAGTATTTTTTACCTTAATATTTATTAATTTTTTTTCCTTTTATTTACATTTTAATAAAACACTACAACTTATTTTAATGCCCCAATCAGGAAAACAAAAACTATTTGAAATAGACCCTAAAATTAAAAAGACTCTCCACTCACACATTAGGTCTTCTAGAGTAGGGAAATAAAGTAACATTGTGGAGATTATTGTGGATTCTAAATTTTCCTCAAACCAAGATAAGTGTAAAACAATTCAAATCCCTAAAAAAATATTGTAAATAAAATTACACATAAATAATTTACCACCCCTAATGCGGAGTACCAACCTATATATATCCAATATCCCAGGGAACCAAGAAACTTTGCGCTGAGATCGAGTCTCATCCACCTCCTTCCAAAATTCCATGGTCTTCTTGGTGAGGACCCTAAAAAATATCCCAAGGAGTTTCACATAGTTTTCTCTTCTATAAAACCCAAAAATGTGTCCGAGTACCTTATAAACTTCAGGGAATTCCCTTTTTCTCTTGATGGTGTAGCCAAAGATTATCTATACTATCTTAACACCACAATTGGTGGATGGAATGAAATTAAATGAATATTTATAGAAAATTTAATCACTAACTATTAAACTTTATCAATTAAAAATTAAATCCATAGTATTAGGATTTCAAAAATAGAGACCCTTCATGAATATTGGAAATGATTCAAAATTATTTGATCTAGTTTCTCCCACCACCAAATTATTGAAAGATTTATAATTCAATACTTTTATGAGGGGATTGTACTCATGGATAATGTCATGATAGATTCTTTACCTGGTGGTTCCATGGTGGATGAAACTCCCACAACCACTTATGAATTAATGATCAATATGGATCAAAATGCATAATAATTTAGTACACGAGCAATTAAAACCACTCAAGGAGTTCATGAGATAATCCATTAATCCCTAGAACAAGAGGTAGATAATAAAATTGATAAAATCCATACCCTTTTAAGGAAATTATCTTAGGCTCAAGGTAATTCACACTCTCAACCCATTTCATTACGTTGTGATATTTGTTCTGATAACACCCATTTATTTGATTAGTTCCCACGACTTCAAGATTCATATGAGTCTTGTGTAATGTTATTTCCTAGGTGTCCTTTTTAGCAAGAACCTCACTTTAATAAAGATAAATTTAGGCCAAATAAAAACATGAGTGGAAATCACAACCACAATACTAATAAAGGGGCAACTCAAGATACCCCAAATAGAACTAGTATAAACAATAATAAGGTATACATCATTATTATACTTCACCTTATTAGAATAAACCCCCAAATTAAAAATTTGAATGAAGGCTCGAGGACATGGTGAAGAAAACGGTATCCTAGAACCTCCAGTTCCAATATACTAAAAAATCGACTATTGAAAACCTATGACCTCAAGTAGGAATTTGGAAGACACCATCAATGAGATAAAGATGTAGGTTTATAGTCAACCACCATCCCAACCCATTTTCAATCCCAAAGATAAAGGTAATGTATGTGCTATCACACTTTGTAGTGGTAATGAAATTTATCCATCCAATTATTCTATACAATAGGTATGTCCTCCACTTGAAAAATCTATTTCTCTACCCTTAAAAGATTCATGTGATAAAAAACAAAAAGGGTTAAAAAGTTATCCTTGAGGATTCCCCTAAACAATACATTCATATTACCTTTTGTAACATCCCAGACCCAAACAGCCACCCAAACAATACTGTTGGGCCAGGTGTCCCTGACCTTATCAACACCACCCCGAATTCCAAAGGCTTCTGACTAGCAGAAAGGGTGTAAACAGGTATAGTGGGAGGATATACCCTCTATGAATAGATAATACATGGGTCCAAATATAATCATAACACATGCAGCATAAATAAATGAATCAACAGACTCGAAAAAGACCTACATAGCGGAAGCACAATAGTATCATATAAATTGAATAGCAGAAGCGATATAGAAACAACTACATAAGAAACTAAACATAACAAAATACTAAACACCACTTTTAACCAAAACTAATATAACAAGGAATGTATCCATAGAAGGTCATACATGTCAAAATAAAAAGGCCACCCATGGATAACCATAATAGATACATATAATAATAAGCATTCTGATGCTGAAATGGAAAACTAAACAAAAGTAAACCTCTAGCTAGGCATGACCTCAAGATCCATACCAATATCCATGCCAAAAAGCACTATGATCTAGCTCCGGAGGCCGATCCCTTACCTTTACATAAAAACATAAAGTCTACACACATCCCAAAGGGCCTGTGTAGGGTGTGAGACAAATCTCAGTAGGATACCACCCAATGGTGCGCACCTAATATAAGTGTTTAAGTAGACATTCATCTCATGTAAATTAAACAGTATAATGCAATAAATAAACACAACCTCTACTAGTGCTCATCATCCACCAGGGGGTGTCACCTGCTTCGGCCAGCGTTAGAATCTCAGAAGCAAAGAGAGAACTTGGCCCATGGCCCAAGGAACTCCTCTAGTTGCAAAGCCCATGTGAACCATTCGGTTCCACCCTAATCACATATCCAAGCACCATGTACCTCTTGACACCGCATTCCATAAAGTACTAATGTCTCTAAGGCATTCCCAAAAATTAGTATCCTAGTCCAAAGGACACCTACTCATAAGCTCACATAGGCCCATGGCACGAAAACTAGAGGAAAAATGATGCCTATCCTTAAATAATAACTGGAGTAACAATGATGTATGTCCTAAAATAAATAACTAGAGGAACAAAAATGTATTCCCTCAATAACATAACCTGATATCCTCATCGCTACCAACCGAAGACTCCTTAACTTCCACGTGGATTTCTACAAAAAGCACCCCAAACAAATAGTACCTAAACTGAAACTATCGGGGACCTCTACCCACACGATTGGTCATAACCACCTCACCATGGATTAAACATGTGTGCACATGACTCAAGTGTCTTTTGGCCATAACAAGTGAGTGTCAATCACCAAAATAAGAACCTAAGACACACCATCTCTAACACCTCATGTCCCTACAACCTTGTCGCTCAAATATGATGGCCATTCCATCCAATTATCTTGGGCCATACCCAACATGACTATCACACTATCTCAAACCGAAGTCCATGATTCCCAATCCTATGGTAAAAACCACCCAAGAAAATTCAAGTCAAGCCCATCCTGTGATGAACATCACCCAATACTAATGTCCATGCCATCCCAACCTTGGGTAAAGCCCATCACAACCCAAAGGGTCTTAGTACATGAAATTCTATAGTTACATATTTATATCACATTTAAAAAATTCAATTTAATCAAGAAATTAAATTTAAACAGTTGAGTTTCACTAGCTATAAGATATAACATAACAACACTCTTGAATGCCTCTAACAAGATTAACCATGATGACACATTTTAAACATAGAAGTTTAAATCAAACAATTCAAAAATAACCATTTTATTACTATAATCCAAAATAACCCAATGAGAAAAGACCTATCTCCCAGACTCACTCTACCATAACTGATATAGGTTATGACCTTGGAATCCATCATAGTCTGAAAATCATTTTACTATGTAAAAAAAAGGTCATGCTCAAAACCTGTCATTCAACTAAAAAGCTGCAACACCCAAATGTCCGTAAAAACACACAACAAGGTATGAACCACCTACCTCATACTCATATGATAATCCTTGTCTAGTAACAACCTCTAATTCTATCTAGAACAAGGTGGATTTACACAATAAGCATAAATGATGAAACTACTATAAATTAGTCGAGAAATGAAATATTGAAGAAAAAATCAAGAGTAATCAATATATTACCGAGGGGGTTCTAATTGATCTAATAGTGTTCAAATATGAATTAAGATGAAGGATTGGGAGAAATATGAATTCCTGGTCGGCTGGTTCATGATGGTTCTATCCAGAACCATAAAATGATGCTACTGCTCGTTTTAAGAAAAATTTACAAAGTACATGGTGTGTACATGGGACTACATGCTGTGTAGGCTATTTTATTATTCCAAAGATGTCCAAATTTCTTCGAATTAATTTCCAGGTCTTTCTGACATGACTACATGGTGTGTGGGAGGGAAAACACAGTGTATACTTGTTTAATTCTCTAATACCCATTCGAAATCCCTAAACACCATGTATAACACTTGTACAACTAGATACTACATGACGTGTACTTGGGATTACATGGTGTGTATCCCTACGTTAGGCTATGTGATAGACTGATTCTAGTACTATCCTAGTTTTTCCCTGTTTTCTCAAAAACAACTCGAAAGAAGAAAGAAAAAAAGTGACCCATACCTCAAGGGAAGAACCAGGTTCTTAAAAAATTCCCCCATTAAAGAAATTCATCCCTAAATTTCCCTTCCAAGGGCAGTGAAGGAACACTCTAGAATAACTCCATCCCAAAGCTCAAATCAATCAAAGGTCTATCGACCTATTTCATGGACCCATGGTCCTTTCGTAATGCTTCATCACCCCTGCACCTCATCAGGTGATCTCATATCCCATTCGACACCCTAATATATCCCGAACCGTATTGGTGCTCACCTATAGCCCATAGAATTCATGGAACAACGAGGTCTCACATCACATGGATTCTCAAAACAACCCAGTTCCTCACACCTCAATCACAACCCATATCCTTGATGCCCCGATTCCTAAGACACCAAAATTAAGCCACATACCATGGATGCCCCTGATTCTAAGCACCTCATAAATATATAATCACACACCTGAGATGGTTCTAACCTAATGACCATCATTTGGTTAGTCCATATATATAATTTTCACCTAGTTCACTCAAAATAGACATGCCTCAATAGACCATTCCAAAATAAGCAAAAGAAAATCATGGCCACACTTGTAGCGTAACACTGATTGTCATCGACTCACCAGACTGTTCAACCCCTGGTACCTCCATGACGTGCACTTAGAATAAAACACAGATTCATGAAGCCCATCATACCTATGGTGCTGAAATAGTAACTGACTGTTGACCCCACAACTGGGTCCCAATATATCTACAACATCCTCCACATGTAGCTTAACCTCGACTACCCTCACCTGGTACCGATCCTGAACCAATTTCTGAAGCCTTATCCAACCTCAGTCCAAACCTTCCTTCTTTCTGAGAAGTTTTTATTCAAAACCTCTCATGATACCCAACCTTCCCACATTCCCATCACTCCTTTAGAGGCCTATTGCATTGAGTTTTCGACATGCCCTTGTTTCCCACACGAAAAGAAAACCACCGTTGAGCTACCACAAGGTGGTATAGCTAAGTCCTTAGCCTAAAATCCCCACCAGAACTCATCCAAAACTCATTTCATTCCATCTAAACCATAACATGAAGCTGAAACCATGACCAAGTGAGACCTATCCATCAGGTTACCCTTGTCTACGAGTGCCTGAATCACCGCCTCTAAGAATGAGGCCAACATAAATATGCTTACCTGCACCCAAATGTTGTGCTGTAAGCCACTTTCAAAGAGCCTCACCCTCGATGTTTCATCACTTCCCAAACCTAGTGAAAAGTGACAAAACTCAGTGAAAGTAGCTGCATAGTCCATGAAAAACATGTCTCCCAACTGAAGGATCAAGAACTCCCAAGATATCTCTACCCTTGATGTCTTTGGGAAAAACTATTTAAAGAATCTTTCCTCGAAGTAATTCTAGTCCACTCCCTCGTGCCTATGATCATGAACCTACACATCCGATGAGTTCTTTTCCGGTACTCTAATAATATACATTTCCAGCTTGACCCTCCACCCTAGAGGAATATAGAGCTTCTTAAATATCATATGTATGTTCTATATTCATTTCTCAGTTGCCTTTAGACCACCCTCACCCTGAAAAAGTGGAAGGTGCTGTGACTGAAACCCCTAATAAGCTAATACATAGATGGATCTATTCCCTGGTCACCTCGATTAATCCACTAAAATACACATACCCGACTCATTCAAATCTTCCCATCGAGCCACGACCTGAATGCTATCAAACCCAACTGCAACCTTGCCTGCACTGGATCCTGTCCCTGAGCCTGTACATATGCCTCATGGTCTACCTAACCCTCATTGGTCTGAACCTGATCGTTCTCCTGCAGCATTGTACCATTACACACCTGACGCTCCTTCCGAGACATCTAAGAGGAACCCATTGAGTACCATAAATGGTTAGAAAAACTACATATATAACTATATATATAACATAGATAGGTAAAGTAGTAAAGAGGTAGCACATAACAACTACCCTTACTCTCCCACATCACAACAATGCCCCATGGAATCCTAACCCCATGGCCTTTTTACCATCCCTCAAAAGAGTCAAGTATCATAATATCCTCGGGCCACACCTATCCTGACAACCTTCATTACTCAATCCAATGACCTAGTATCCTAATCTTGGTGATCAAAATCACCTCAACCATAGTACCTTCCTTCTCGTATAAGAGCTAGGCCCAAATCCCATTCCACATACAATTTTTCACATATATATAAAGCGTAAAATATCACAGTTCACATTTCAAAATCATTTAAAGCATGAAATTAGATATTATTCACATGGAATTATCAATTCACAAGGCATAAATGCATATATGAAATTGAAATACCCTAAAATGGGTTTATCAAAATACAAACAACCACACCTTAACTTACCAGGCCAAGGTCTAATTCTCCCTTATCATACCTGGTCAAGGGTCACATATCACAACTAATAATAGACACAGACCAAGTGAGACACCAAGGTGAAAACCATATAAACTATAATATGAGAAATAGAAAAATAGCTTAACCTGCCAAAGGTAACTCAATCCATCCCACATACATGGGGTTGTAGGCACCCAAGCACAAGTTTGAAATCTAGTTCCGACAATAATCTATCTATAGTCTGCCATAATCCCAAATAGTAAACCAGTAGAAAAGAAAGGTAGTCTCTATATCATCAGTATACAATAAAAATTAGCTACTAAATATCAGTCAATAACTTCTCTAATATCACTTTGTAACATCTGAGACCCAAATAGCCACTCGCACAATGCTATTGGGCCAGGTGTCACTGACCTTAAGCACACCTCCCAGAATTCCAAAGGATTCCAACTAGCAGTGAGGGTATAAACAAGTATAGTGGGAAGGATATACCCTTTAGGAATAGATACTATACTATTCTGAGTATAATCATAACACTTGCAGCGGAAATAAATGACTCAGCAGACTTGAACCAGACCTGCATAGTGGAAGCACAATAGTATCATATAAATAAAATAGTGGAATTTATATAGAAACAACTACAATAGAATTTAAATAGAACAACATGCTAAACACTACTTGTAACCGCAACTAAAACAACAAGGCATGCATCCGTAGCAGGTCATACAAGTCAAAATAAAAATGGCACCCATGGATAACCACAATAGCTACAAATAATAATAAGCATGATGATGCTAAAAAATAAAACAAAACAAAAGTAAAACTCCATCTAGGCATGAACTCAAGGTCAATACCAATCTCCATGCCAAACAACACTACGATCCAAATATTAAGGCTAATCCTTTACCTATACATAAAACCATAAATTCTACAAACGCCCTGAAGGGCTCATGTTGGGTGTGAGATGAATCTCTTTAGGATACCACCCATTGGTGCATACTTAATATAAGTATTTAAGTAGACATGTATCTCATGTAAAGTAAATAGTATGATGTAATAAATAAACACAACCTCCACTGGTGGTCATTAGCCACCAGGGGTTGTCACCTACTTCAGTCAACACCAAAATCTCAAAATAAAAGAGAATCCTTGGCCCATGGCCCAAGGAATCCCTATAGTCACAAATCCCATGTGAACCCTCGGGTTCCACCCCAATCACATATTCTGACACCATGGGCCTCCTGAAAACCGAATTCCTAAAAGTACCAACATCCTGAAGTCATGCCCAAAAAATAGTATCCCGGTGCAAATGACCCATTCTCATAATCTCACATCGGCTCATGGAACAATAACTAGAGGAATAATGATGACTATCCTTAAATAATAACTGGAGGAACACTGATTTCTTTCCTCAAATAAATAACCATTGGAACAACATGTCTTCCCTGAATCACAAAACCCGATATCCTAATCACTACCAACTGAAGGCTCCTTAACTTCCACATGGGTTCCTACAACAATTACCCCCAAATCAATAGTACCTAAACTACAATTATTGGGGGTCTCTACCCATGCGAGTGGTCAGGACCACCTCATCAAAGAGTCAACCTCTATGCACAAGACTGAAGTTGATTTTGGCCATCAAGGATGAGTGGTATTCACCATAATAAGAACCCAAGCCACACTATCTCACACACCTCGTGTCGCTGTGACCTTTTCACTCAAACCCAATGTTCATTCTATCTAAGTATCCTGGGACATTCCCAACCTGACATTCACACTACCTCAAACTGAAATCCACGACACCCAATCCCATGGTCAAAAACACCCATGAAAATCCAAGTCAAGTCCATCCCATGATCAACATTATCCAATCCTAATGGCCATTCCATCCCAACATCGGGTCCAACCCATTACAACCCAAAGGGTCGCAACATATATAATTCAGCAGTTAAATATTTATATCACATTTAAACAATTCACTTTAATCAAGAAATTCAATTTTAATAGTTTAGTTTCATTATTTATCATCTATAACATAGCATAATTGAGGTCTTCAATGCCTCTAACAAGATTAACCAGGCTTAAAAAATTTAAACATAACAGTTTAAATCAAAAAATTCAACCATTACCATTTTTAAACCCATGGAGAAAATAACCCAATGAGAAACGAACTCTCTTCTAGCCTCACTCAAGCATAACATGTATAGGGAATTCCCATGGTATCCCTCATAGTCTAACAATCAATTTAATATGTAAAAAAACAATGTCTCACTCAAAACCCATCAGTGTTCTGAAAATTCATAACCCCCAAATGTTTTCAAAAACACAAAACAATGTATGCACCACCTACCTCATACTCATACAATAATCCTCATCCAGTAAAAACCTATAATTTTTTCTAGAACATGTTATATATACCCAAATAGAATAAACACTCAAACTCCTATAAATTGGTCAAGAAATAAAATCATGAAGAATGACTCAAGACTAATTGAGATCTTTCTAAGGGGGTTCTAAGGGATCTGACGATGTTTGAATCCAACTTCAAATGAAGTATCATGAGTAAGATGAAGTCCCGACTAGTTGGTTTGTAAGGGTTCTGTCTAGAACTAGAAAACAAGTCTACTTCCATTTTTAAGAAAAAATTACAAAGTACAAGACAAATACTTGGGACTACATGCCGTGTAGGTTCTTCAATTATTCCAAATATGACTGAATTTCACTAAATTACTTTCTTGGTCTTACCGACATGACTAAAAAACATGTGGAAGGAAAAACACAACATGTATATGTTTAATTATCTAATCCCCTACCGACATCCCTACACACCATGTATACCCCTTACACGGCTAGAGAGTACATGATGCGTACTTGGGATTACATAGTATGTAACCCTAAGTCAGGCCGTGTGACAGTCTGATTCCATTACTTGCCTAGTTTTCCCCAATTTTACAAAAAACAACTCAAAAGGAAAAAGAAAAAAAAGACCCATACCTCAAGGGAAGAACCAGATTCTTACACCTTTCCACAAAGACTCTATCAATCCAATAATTTTTTTGATAATGATATTTATAAAGAAAAAATATATATATTTAAAAAGGTATTAGTTAACAACACTCTCTTGGATGAAGTTAAAAAATAATTCCTCACTATGATAAATTTTATGATGAAATTTTCACCCTCAGATGGAAAATAAATGGAAATGAGATATTCAACCTTGGAATAAATGTCCCAGTCTTGATAAAATCAGTGATTCCAACCAAATGCAGTGATCTGGGAACTTTTATGATACCTCAAACCATAAGGGGGACTTTATTTTAAAATTTAATTCTTGATTTTGTCGATTCGATTAATGTGATACCTGACTCTGTGTATAATTCTCTATTGGTTTTATATCATCCATCAACATGTTTCGTTGTAAAACTTTCCAACTAGATTATAACACACCCAACATGAGTGATCGAGGATATCCTCATGAGAGTAACTAATCTCATATTCCTTTTAGTATTCAATGTTCTTGATATGGATGATACCATGAAATAAGGACATGATCACCTCATACTTTTAAGAACATTACTTAAAACAACAAATAAAATCATGAAAATTTAAAACAAACCACTATCTATAGAGTTTGGGGAAGAAATGGTAAGTTTTAATATCTTTTATTATATGAAACACCATGTGGAATACCGCTCCATTATTTCTATCTATTTAATCGAAGTTCTCATTAATGACACAAAATCATACAAAATCCTCTCCTAAAACCATATTATTATTCATATTCCTTTCCTTAATACTATAATGATTTGGGTTTTAATTCATGTTTCAAGTGTTATTTGGGTTCAGAAAATTGTGATTTTTGTGTTTTAATTGATGAGTGTGTTCATTTGGAGGTTCCAATAACTATTGGTGATTCTGAAAAATATCATTTCTATTGATTATATTTCTAAAGAGAATAAAAATGAGAAGATAAACTGTTTCATGGAACTCACTACTCCTAAATCCATTCCCTCAATCCAAAAAACAGTAGTTTAGGAATTAAAACCACTTCTATCTAATTTAAAATACATATATCTTGTGGGTATTGACTAGTTTCCCATCATTATTGCAAAAATCATCTCTCTAGAGAAGTAATCAAAACTAATAAAACTTTTTTGAGAGTGTAAAAAGGTTATAGGATGGACATATGTCAATATTTCTAGGATTGGACCATTTATTTTCATTCACCATATAATTTTATATGATGAGTCTATCCCCATAAGGCATGCTCAGTGATGGTTAAATCCCATCCATCTTGAAGTGGTGAAATTTGAAGTTAGTAAATTACTTTTTTCTAGGATTATCTACCCCATATATGATAGTAAATGGGTTGAACTAGTTAACAATTGTGCCTATAAAAATAAAATAATGGTAATATCAAATGGAAATAATTAATTGGTTCCAAAATGTGTGAAAAATAATTTGAGAGTCTATATTGACTAACATCAGCTAAATCAAGGCATGTAAAAGGACCACTTTCCTCTACCTTTCATTGTCCAATTATTAAAAAATATTAGAAGGTAATTTCCTTTATTTTTCTTTAATGTATATCTAGGTTATTCTAAAATCTATATATCCCCTGATGATTAATAAAAGACAACATTTACCTATCTATTACAAAACTTTTCATACACATGGAAACCATTTGGTTTATGTAATTATATTGGTATTTTATAGTGTTGTATGCTAAGTATAATTTATGAGTACCTTATGAATTAAATGAAATATTTATGGATTATTTCATATATTATGGATCTTTATTTTATGATTTTTTGGAACACATAGGTTCCACCCCCCATTACTACATTAAAAATTATCTCGAATTAAATTATGAGAAATTCCATTTCATGGTAGGGCATGTCATATTTCTAGGGAAAATTATATTATGTAATGGAATTCAAGTTGTGAAATAAAAAAATGAAATAATTCACTCCCTTCCATTTATATATTTTGTTTATGAGGTGAAACTTTTCTTTATTAATATTATTTTTTTACCATCGATTCATTAAATACTTTAGTAAGATCACACCTTAATTGTTTCAATTCCTAAAAATATATGCTAGTTTTTTTGGGTAGAAATTGTGAGGAGTCATTTATTTCACTAAAAATAAGTCTCAAATCACCTTCAATCAACCAACCACCAAGTTGGGATCTCCCCTTCAAACTTATGTGTGATGCATCTAACTTTGAAGTCGGGTCAATTTTATCATAAATGGCTAATAGGGATCCTTTTGTTATTGCATATGCCTCATGTACCCTTGAACTTTCCAAAGAAAACTACATGAACACTGAAAATAACTTCTTTATATTGTGTTTTACTTGAAAAAAATTCCATTCATATCTTCTTGGGTAAGAAGTTATTGTGTTTTAAAATCATGATACCCTTTGGTTTCTCTTTAAGAAACCCAAAGGTAAGTCATGCCTTATACAGTGGATTCTACTCCTTTAGGAATTTGACCTAGATATTTGAGATAAGATATTAGTTGAAAATTTGGTTGTTGGACACATTATAATTATTTACCCACCATTTTACCACCATATTGAATCATCCTTCCACGATGAGCACATTTTTGATGCAGTAGACTTTACCCCTTGCTATGAAGACATTGCAAAATTTTTAGTAGAATCCAGGGTACCCATATATTTTAATACTTTATAATCCCAAACACTTAAGCATGAGTCATTATGTAACATTTGGGATGAACCATACTTGTATAGAATTCTAAGTGACTAGGTTTTTGTGTTCCTGACCATGCGTTCACCTATGTTTTGAGATTCTTACATACATTGGCTTACAGGGGCCACTTTATCTCTCAATTTATAGAATAAAAGCTCCTTGAAATAAGAATTTAGTGGCCAACATTGTATAAATATTCCTATAGATTTTTATTTCGTGGACATGATGTCAATTCATAGAGAATATATCCAAGAGGAATGAAATAACCCAACAACCCATATTATTTTTTGAGACCTTTGATGAATGGTGAATCGAATTCATAAGAAAATTTTCAAAAATCAATTGTATTTATCTACATATAATTGGATATTGATGATGTATCTAAATTAGTGGAGGCATACGTTACTAAGAATGATGACTGCCAAGTGGTTGGAGACTTTGTATGATCTCATGTTTTTATCAGGTTTGGTTTTCCTAGGTTCATCATTAGAAATTAGGGTTCTCATTTTTGTAATTTCAACATGAAAAAATAACTCCATAATTATGGGGTTGTTAATAATTTATATAATTCATACCACCCCTAAAATAATGGACAAGATGAAATTTTAAATTAGCCAGTTAAGAGAATATTGGGAAAAAATGGTATTACCCAAAAGGAAATATCAGAGTTTATGCTTGGATGATGCACTTTGGGCATATAGTACAACATTTAAAACCCTAATCAGAATGTAACTATATATGATTGTGTTTGGAAATTATTTTCACCTCCCCATATAGGTAAATAGCCATGTACATTGGGATATTAAAAAATTTAATAGAAACCTCTTAGATTTAGGTGATCATATGAAGTTAGAAGAAATTCGGCATGATGAATATGAGAACTCTTGGATCTATAAAGAGATGACAAAGGCTATCCATGATGAGATAATTAATTATTGGAATTTCATTTTGGTGAGAATTTCCCCATGTACAATTATAGAATACATATCTACCCAGGTAATCTTCATTCCTGATGTATTGATCCTTAGACTATTACCAACATTTACCATTTTGGGGTAATATAGGTTTTGCCCAAGAAGAGTGGTCATCAGTTTACCATCAATGGGAAGAGACTTAAAAAAGATTCTATTATGATTTCCTAAATCATATGGTTGAATAAATACAGCTGATGGATGCCACATATGAAACCACTTAGCAGATGTCCCTTCTCCAAACCCTTATTTACTTATCTATTTATTTAAAGTGACTTCATTGAGGATAATGTAATTTTTAGGCATGGAGAAGGGAGAAATAGGATAACTAGGATTTAAATTCAAAAAATAACAATGTGATATGTATTTTATTTTACACACCACATATGTATATATTACAAAATAAAATAAATAAAAAACAAAAAAATCATTGTGCTTCCATTTATGTTATTTTTTCTTTTAGATAAAATTCAATCTTAAAGAGAATACTCAAAACCATTTTTCATTCTTAGGTCGATTGTGGGGAAAATTACTTTGTTTTTTGAAAAATGGTTTCAAATTATTGTTGGTATTGAATTTTTTATATATTTTTTTCAAATTATTCTTAGTATTTTAATGGATTTTTAAAACCCATACTTTATTAGCACTAACTAATATTTCCAATCCCCTATCTGAGAGACATTCAATAAACTTTATTTATTATTCTTCATTTTAATCACTTTATTGAGATTCTCATGTATTTTAGTGAATGCATATTTTATCTTAACACTTCTAGAATCTATATGATTTCAGTGTTATACATTCATGATTGAGGAAATAATTTATTAAAAAACCTTTGTACAAATAACCTCTATTTTGGGTAACCTTGACATTTAACCCTTCTTAATCCATATGTATCATAAAATACCAAATAGTAAATATTCATTACAAGCTATTTTATCCCCACCTACCCATTTCTTATATATATTCATGTTTTAATTTCCACATGTGTAGGGGATAGGTTTTTTAAATGGGAATTATAGTGAAATATTCATTATTACAGTTTTATTAAAAGGGTGAAAACATTTGTTTTGGGTAGTGGGTTCACAAGACATATTATATCATTGATTTACACATGTTTACTTATTTATCTACAAAGAAAATTTTATATAAAAAACCACAATAGTTCTATACATTGAAAATAAAATCAATAGAAAAAAAGAAAAAGAAATGGATAAAATTGGATGTTTACACAGTATGATTCACTTTGTGGTTGTGACCCAAAAAAATTAATAAAGGGGAGAGTTATTTGGAAGTGATATACTTGGTGAGGTGTTGAGAAAGTATATTAATTTTTAATATTTGTTTAATTTTTACATTATATGTACTTATGTTATTAAACACTCCTCTTCCGCATCATATTTTTAAACATAAAATCCTACCAACCCTTGAACCTCAGAATATACTATTGGAAGTCCCCTTGATTAGAAAACTATTTCTAATCTAAAGCAACATCGTATCTCAATAATTATATTGTATGATCACACAAACTCTCAGAAATGACCATAACTCCACTTTCATATGTTCCATGACTGAAGATGGAAAGTTTCTAGGTGAGGTAGGTTGTGATATGTTACATGGGTAAACAAATGATATTGAAAAAAATATGAATTTGAGTGAAGAATAATTATAATAAAATTGATTTCATAAATGAGACATTATGGATTTAATTTCCAAAGAGTATTTTAATTTTTATCACCTTTGATTTCGGAAAGGTATTTGATTAGGATATAAGATTTTTCTCTGGAGTATAAAGGTTTATGTGTGTGGGTGTGATCAAACAAATGATATATCATATTTTATCACGAGTATAATTTAGAATTACAATATTTATATCTTTTATTATCCCATTGTTAAATCATTTTCACTCAATACATATTTTGAATTAATTTATTGAAAGAATTAATAAAAAGATGTTTTTACACATTGAACCAATTGGGAAACAAATTTATATTTTTATCATAAAATTATATACACTAATCTAAATTGAAAAATTCATATTTTGTAAGATGAAAAATTCATTGGGATATAATTTATTCAACCAAACATTGAGCTAGATTTCGTCACAAGAGACCCAATGGAGCCCATAAAGAGAAGAAAATATAGGTGATGTAGATTAAAACACCATTCTATATTGGGCCATATATTAGTATTTAAACCACCAATTGGGTTGATTCTACCACCATTAGACATATAACTCAAATTTCATCCTCTTCATAAAACATAAAGTAAATCCTTAGTGTTTAAGTTAGACAAATAGCCAGACCAAGTGGAGAAAGAAATTCAACCCTGAATAGTCACCTAGTCCATTAAACACATGATTAGTTTTTGAAAATTTGGATGTAATTATTAATAAAAGGACTCTTATACATCATTTACATAGGATTATCATCCATAGGGTGTATTTTGAGAGCATGGTATATTATTATTCATTATCTATAACTTCATCCCTTCCTATGGATTTCTAAACTCCTTGGGATCACTCAGGGAGGAATTTGATGCAATTATTGAGCTTCTTGTTGGTATTATTTGAATTAAATTTTAAATTAAAAGTGTTTACATTTATTATATTTATCATATTTTCTTATTTAATAGAGTTATATACTGGTTTTTCATACTCAAACTTACATGATCATGTTTGGGGGTTCCCATTTATTGGATAGAATTATGTTGATTCCAACATATATCAGTTGTTTATGTTCTTTGATGATCCAAAAAATCCCTATTTTTATTTTAATAATTTTGTTTTAAGTGTTTAAGATTATATCTTCTTATAATAAGTGAATTACTTATTTCAAAGGAATCTATTGTAATTTAATATAAAGTTGTCTATTCTATTGGATTTTAGTTGTATGATTTATCATATGCCGAGTGATTATCTTACGTGTAACATAATTATCTTAGAGAGTAAAATTAGAATTTTCTTCGAATATTTCAGTCTTAGATGGAATTTTTATCTTATGTATGAAAAAATTTATCTTCTATTTGTCCTAAGTTAGGAATCTCTATCAAAAGGATGTTATGAGAAGTCTTTTTATCTTTTTAAATGGTAATTTGTAAAATGTTTATCTTATGACAATCAAATGAATCCATGGAAATCAATTATCTTACACCATTAATGATGTAGAGTATTTTATCTTACGTAGATGGTCATAAATAAATCTCATGAGAAAATTTCTATCGGATTTTTATCTTATGAATTATAAGATATTGTGATGATAATAATGATTACTTTTACAATGTTTTCATATTCTCTAAATAATTCATTTCATTATTTTAATCATATCAAAAAAGGAGTTTTCTAAATAATGAAAGATCATTTTGGAAAAAGTATAATTTTTATAATAATTGAATGTCCCAAATAAGAAGAATATTTCTAACATCACCGCCATATAATCTTATTCTATATTTGGAAAAGAAGAAAATATGCCATTAAGAACATGTATAATCAACTTTTCAATGGATTATTTATTTGAGCACTATTATTATTCGGTAAGAATAATTTCAAAATCAGTGAGGAGATATAAATAGGAAAGTTAGCCACTTCATGAAAGAGATATATGAATGTATATATGAAAAATATGATAACTAAAATAAATAACACATATACTTAGAATAAATATCATACAATGCTTATATAGTATGTTGATAATTTTATCATTTAAAATCAAATAACTTATAGAGTTGTGACTTGAAGATCATCATCTTCTCTTAATGTGCCTATAACTAATGTCAGTTCCTACCTTCAACTATGTGCTAAAATGTTATTTAAAATTTTGTTTATCTCTATTTCATATGTACTAATTGTAATTGAGTGTGTTAAGGATGTGGATAAGTCCTGTAAAATAATATCCTTGTAAAAATACATTAGATGTTTTGAACAAGTAACAACTAATTAAACTTAGTTGGGAGTCCCTGAAAAAAATTATTTTCATAGTTAAAATCACTGAACTCATAGAGTAGAGTGATATTGGAGTGGATTAGGGGGTCTATGTTGCCCGAACCACTATAAATCTCACCAGTTTGATTTTTTTATTATTTTATTTTATATTTTTGATGTATGATTTTGATAAGGAAAATATTAAAACATATATACATTGAAGAGAGTTATTTTAAAGTAAATAAATTTTAATGAATTCAATTCACCCCCTCTTGAGTTTTTAATTATCCATTCTATGGGTCAAAAATGGTATCAAAGCTCAAAAATCTAGAGTTTAGAGCTTTCAAAGGTTGAATTCCAAATATCTTCTTTAAAATAGATTTTATAGCTGATAATAGAGAAGATATGTCAATGGTTAGTGATACCTATTTTAATGGTGGAAATTATGGTCTCTAGAAGGCATGAGTGGACATCTATTTGAAGAACCTTATCATGAAGGTTTATCTTAATATAGTGAAGAATTATGATATTTCAAAAACACCACTAGAAACTATTGGATTGGGATATACCAAATATACACAAAAGGGGGATTAATTATGTCTTTTACAAAATCTTTATGAAATCGTGTTCTACCCTTTGAGTTTAATCAGATGGATTAATGCAGTGAAAACTTAAATAGCAGGAACACACGATGTATAGTGGTTCGAGGAACAGAAGTCCCCTGGTCCACTCCACCAACACTCTACTACATGAGCTTGGTGATTTTCACTATCTAGTCCTCTTTTCAACAGACCATTCCACAACTGAGTATAGGCAGTTGACACCTTTACAAATTAAGGCAGAACAAAGCCTTTTGGTTCAATCATAGAACCTATATAGCTTAATACGAGAAGCTGATCACTAAAGAATATAAGATAAAGGTATTTGTTCTTTGAAAATACTTTCTCATTGTTCTTTACAATTGCAATAGAATGAAACTGATAGTAGATGGATCATTGCCTTAAGAAATAATGATCTCCCAAGAAAAATTGTTCTGAGTCGATCTGGTTGTTGTCGATATAAAAATATAATTCACAACTTCCGCAGTAGTAGATTCACACTAGATCTTCAATATAGAATGAGTGAATATTCTATTGTGATTCTTATTCTTTAATTAATAGAGTTTTGTCGCTCTTTTAAATCAGCATATATGTGTTCTCAATAGTCTCTGTTTCTCTTATATTTTTGGTTGAAGTTTGGAAAAACTTGTATATCTTCTCCATGTGAAATATCACATCTATATAATAATGATGAGTACTTCTCCGGAAAATTTTGATCCACAAAATTCGCCTTCTGACTGACGATAATAAAAAATTCAAAATAACAAAGCATTCGTAACTTCCCTGAAGATTCTGCATAAAAAGCTCCTTTTAAATTGATCCTTTAAATCATAGATAAAACATCTTTGACTCAGTCAAAAACACACTTTAAAAAAAACTTTTAACTTGGATTGAAATCAGCCTAATAATCCGCTTGCATACCGTTGCATAATAATATCGTCTTCAATTATCCGACACCAAATGTAAGGTTAAACTGTATAGCATGCATCTTTCAAACCTAAGGTTGAACTCAAACGTAGGGTTGATGTCGCATCCTTCAAACGTAAGGTTGATTACAAACATAGGGTTGATGAACCATACTTTTCTTTTCAATAATCAAATGTATGAAAAATGATCCATACTTTTAAAAACTTCTAAACGTAAGGTACATGATCCATACTTTTGATGAACCATAAGGTTGATTGTAAAAGTAAGGTTAATGAACCATACTTTTCAATATCCCAAACGTAGGGTTCCTTACTAATGTAGGGTTCCTCTTCCATAATTTTCCAATAACATAAGGTTGATTAACCATACTTTTCTGACAACTCAAAAATTATACACCACATTTCATCCTTACGCTACGTTTCTCCACGTAGGGTATGAATAGTAATTCCAGAACACGCTTAAGCAATTTACGAACATGTAACACATGAAAAATGTTTCCAAAACACGCTAATGTGAATTAAATATCATTGTTCAAGAACATAAATATTTCTTCCAAAAAAAATAATGAATAATAAATTCCAGAAATATACTTAAAAAATAGAATCATTAGAATACAATTAAGGGTATTTTTGAGCATCAAAATCATCATAGAGATAGAGTATTGTTCTAAAAAATATCCCCCTCTTTAAATATAAAAAAATATATTATGTATCGTTGAAAAAAAACATTCTCAATAATCTCCCCTCTTTTGATGATCACAAAACCCGTAAAATAACCAATGAAATTAACTTACAAAATTAATTACATATAGTTTGTAATTTTGAAAATATAAATACAATATTAGATTTAACATAATTTCTACCCCCTTAAAGTATTAATATAACGCTTAATATTTGAAATAGAAGAAAATTTTGTGTTCATCCAAATTTCTTCCCCTTTTGTGATATCAAAAAAGAATGATAGAATATCGAATAGAATACAATTTAATATAGCAGTGAACTTAAGTAAATGCTATTATTAACCATTTGTCAATAATTGAACATGGATTACTGGCATAGTTTAACCATTTGTCAATAATTGAACATGGATTCTGGATACAAGATTTTATTCAGCTTAGACATCCTCGGTGAAATCCCTATTTGCACAAACTTCACTAGGATTCTCTGATCTGACTCCAAGTCCCTTATGAACATCCTCCTTATATATGTAGAACCAAAAAGAAAAGACATAATATTTTCAGACATATGTACTGAATCTCCTATATTCTTCAAATAAAAATGAAAGACTCCCTCATGAGGGCAGTTCAAAATCCGACCAATATCCATAGAGGACATTGAAACATCTTGATCTTCAATATTAGCTACCATAGTATCCTCATCTTACCCCAAACTTAACTAAACAGATTTTAAGAAATAAAAAAGTTCCACCTCATAAAGAAACTCCGTAAAATCTCCATTAAATCTCTGTTCAAGGTTTTGAATCACAAGATATTACTTCAGCAATATGTTCGTCTGATATAACCATTCCAGATCTATGACCTTTCCTTGCAAAATTTTACTTCCTTTGGAGCACTGTCTCTTGGCAGTACTGGTCTCAACCTCATCAGTTCTCTTGGTCTTGGCCATTTCTATCGAAAAATATCATAAGGTTAAAAAGAGGATTAGGGTTTCGAAGGATCAGGTTCAAATAAACAAAGAGTGGTAAAGTGCCATGGGGTCCAAAGGGTTTTTGGTAGAAATGAAATGATTCAGAATTCGAAAGGTTTCTGGAAACCTTGATTCCTGTGTCATCAGTAATTATTACATAGATTTGTTTTTTAAAAAATTTGATCGCGTGAGAAAAAAAACTTACTTTGTTTGAAAAAAAATAACCAATTTATTTTATACAATATTAAAATAAAGAAATAGCATAATAAAAAAAAATTTTATTTAAAATTAAATAAACCTAGCTCCCCCTTAATAAAATCAAACCTTGAAGTGGAAAGTGGTTTGGTAAAAACATCAGCTAATTGAATTTTAGTACTTACAAAGTCTAAGAATATATCCTTTTTAAGAACATGGGATCTTAGAAAATGATGTCTGATATCAATATGCTTAGTCCTAGAATGATTATTAGTATTTTTGAAATATTTATAGCACTAGAATTATCTCATAAAATAGGTGTACTATAAAAACTTAGTCCAAAATCCGTAAGAGTGTATTTCATCCACAATACTTATGCACAACAACTACCAGCAGATACATATTCTGCCTCGACTGTTGACAGGGCAACTAAGTGTTGTTTATTACTTGAACATGACACTAAGGATTTCCCTAAAAAGTGAAAAGTACCCGAAGTTCTTTTCCTAAATAATTTAAAACATCCAAATTCTACATCTGAATATGAAATTAAATTAAAATCGGATGTTTTAGGGTAAATAAGAGATTGAAAAACAGTTCCTTTTAAATATCTAAAAATTATTTTAACATCAGTTAAATGGGATTCTTTAGGATTTGATTGAAATCTTGCACAAAGACATACTGAATACATTATATCTAACCTACTAGTAGTAAGATATAATAAACTAACAATCATACATCTATATAACTTGTTTTCAACTGATTTTCCAGTTTCATCCAAATCAAGTTTTATATTAGTACACATAAGAGTTGTATATGTCTTGCTATTTTCAAGTTCAAATTTATTTAGTAAATCAGTAATGTATTTGCTTTGATTTAATACATTTCCAAAATCTTTTTGATAAATTTGAAGACCTAAAAATAAATTTAATTCTCCCATCATACTCATTTCAAATTATTTTTTCATTAGATTTGAAAACTCATGAAAAAGTGATTTATTAATTGATCCAAAAAGTACATCATCAACATAAATTTGTACCAATAAAATTTTAGAATTTACAGTTATCCTAAATAATGTTGGATCATCCATTCCAACAGTAAAATCATTTTTCAAAAGAAAAGATATTAATCTTCCATACCATGCTCTAGGTGCCGGTTTATGTCCATAAAGAGCTTTAGTAAGTTTAAAAACAGAATTTAGTTTTTGAGAATTTTCAAAACCAGGAGGTTGCTCAACATAAACTTCCCCCATTAAATTCCCATTTAAAAAGGCAGACTTAACATCCATCTGATATAATTTAAATTTCACATGAGATTCATATGCTAAGAGGATTCTAATGGATTATAATCTAGCTATAGTTGCAAAGGTCTCATCATAATATATACCTTCTTATTGATTATATCTTTTAGCTATTAGTCTCTCTTTATTTTTAGTTATTATTCCTTGATCATATTTTTTATTTCTAAAAACCCATTTGGTTCCAATAACTGGATAATTCTGTGGTCTTTCAACTAATTTCCAAACTTCATTTCTCTTGAACTGGTTTAATTATTCTTGCATTTCTTTCAACCAACTTTCATCATCTAAAGCTTCTTCTATAGACTTGAGTTCTAATTGGGATAGAAATGTAGAAAACTCAACAAAATTTCCTATGTTCCTTCTAGTTTTTATTCCTATTTCTAAGTCTCCTATCACAATTTCTAAAGGGTGATTATTTAGGGTCCTTGACTATCTAGGTGGTACACTTATAGTATCTTCAATGTGAAGTTATTCTGGATTGAACTGAATTTAATTTATATCTTTTTCAAAATCATCTTTAAGGTTCTCAAGTCTTATGTTATCATTAGAATCAGACTCATCTATTTGATCTGTCCTTTTCTCAAAGGGATCAGTTTCATCAAATTTCACATGAACTGATTCTTCAACAATCATTGACTTTTTATTAAAAACTCTATAATCTTTGGAAGTAGCAGAATATCCTATGAAAATACCATTGTCAGATTTTGGATCAAACTTACCAAGATTGTATTTGGTGTTTAAGGTATAAACCATGCATCCAAAAACTTTAATGTAATTTACTTTAGGTTTCCTGCTATTCTAGAGTTCATAGGGTTTCCTTTTTAAAATTGGTCTAATTAAAACTATATTCATTATATAGTAGGTTGTACTTACAGCTTCTGCCCAAAAATAGGTAGGATGACTATATTCATTTAGCATAGTTCTATCCATTTTCTGAATAGTCCTATTTCTTCTTTCAACAATTCCATTTTGTTGAGGTGTTCTTGGTGCAAAGAAGATGTGTTTAATACCCATATTTGAGCAAAAGGAATTGAATTCTAGATTCTCAAATTCTCCACAATGATCAATTATTAATAAAATTATATTAAAACCTTTTTCATTTTGAACATCTTTGAAAAAAATTCAAATAAAGTAAAAGATTCATTTTTAAATTTTAAAAATAAAATCCATTTAAATCTATAACAGTTATTACCTAAAACAAATAAATATAGTTTACCAGCCAAGATTTCTACTCTAGAAGTTCCAAACAAATCCATATGGATGATTTTTAGAGTTTTAGATTTAGAAATTTTGTTAATAGATTTGAAGGATGATTTGTTTTGTTTGCCAAGTTGACATGCATCACAAAATCTATCACTCTGAAACTTGAGAATGGGTAAATCAGAAACTAGTTGCTTGTTGGATAATTTATGTACAGAATATATATTGCAATGTCCACATCTTATATGCTAGATCTAGGATTCATTTATCTTAGCATTTAAGTAGTTTACTTGTTGTTTACACCAGGAATTTAAATCCAGGGTATACACATTGTCAGTTCTAGGTGGTCTAAATTTAAGCTGTTTAGTTTTAAAAATAGAACAACAATTGTTATAAAAATCAACAGAATAACCATCATCACATAGTTGAGAGATACTTATCAGATTATGTTTCAATCCTTGTACATAAAGTACTTTATTTATTGAGACAGCTTCTGGATCTCCAACTGTTCCAATACCAATGATTTTCCCTTAGGTATTGTCACTAAAAGTGACAAGTCCACCATCTTTTTGAGTGAGTGTAGATAAATTCGATGCGCGTCCACTCATATGACTTGAGCAGCCACTTTCCATATACCATATGTTCTTTTTTCTTATGTGACCTATTTCCTCATCTATTTCTACCATAAAGCACATGTTGGCTTTTAAATTTACTTTTTCATTCTCTGAGTCTGATTCTGAAGGACTGATGAAGTCTTGAGACACACTCCCAGTTTATTTAATTGCTTTATTATCTTTTTTCTCATAATCATTTATTTTGAAGAACTTGTTTTTCTTGTCTTCTTTCAACAGAGGACAATCAAGTATGATATGAATCATCTTCTTGCACTCATAACATATGACTTCCTTTTCATCCTTTTTGAAGGTTTTTCTAAATCCTTTCTTTTATTTGTAGAATTTTCTAAACTTTCTGGCTAACTGAGCTAGTTCTATATCAGAATCTGATGTATCAGAACTTTATGATTTCACCTTTACTTATTTTTTCATTAGATTTCTTCTTTTACCTTGAGATGACACTTTTAATGCAGTGTATTCTCTCTTGACCAGAATTTTATGCTCATTTGCTTCATCTTTCATCTCATCTTCTTACATCATAAGTGTTCCAATCAACTCTCTCATGGTTAAGTCTTTGATAGATGTTGACTATTTTATTGTAGTAGAGATTCCATTCCATTTATTAGGTAGTACTCTATGTACTTTTGAATCTTGATCAGATTGTTTGATTGGGTCTCCCAAATCTATTATATTATTGAAAATCGTTTTCAATATTCCATTCATTTGAGTAATGCTTTGACCTTCAAGCATTCTGAATGTGTCGAATTTAAGCTTAGCAGTAGCATATCTCATTTTCCTGACATTGTTAGTTCCTTCATAAGCAACAACAATAGTTTTCCACATCTCATATGTTGTCGTGCATTGAGATAATCTGTTGAATTCATCAGGTCCTAGACCACATATAATTGCATTCATTGCCTTCGAGTTTATATCATATTCTATTTCAATGGAAGTACTCCATGTTTTAGGTTTCTCTGGTATTTCATATGGAGTCATAATTTTAGAATATACTCTGTATCCAAGGTTTTTCAGATATATTATCATTATTTATTTCCAATATCCATAATTTTCTCCATTGATGTACGGTGCTCTAACCATAGACATTACTTCTCTTGTATCCGTCATCCTGCTCTGTGTATAATCCTTAATCACTTTCATCTTGTTATGTCTTTATCAGAAAGCTCAACCTCTGATACCAATTGTTGGATTATGATATACAAAATATAAACAAGAGGGGGGGGGGGGTGAATTGTGTCTTTTACAAAATCTTTATGAAATCATATTCTGCTCTTTGACTTTAATTAGATGGATTGATTCAGAGGGAATTTAAATAGCAGGAACACACGATGTATAGTGGTTCAGGGAATAGAAAGCCCCTTGTCCACTCCACCAACACTCTACTCCATTAGCTTGGTGATTTTCACTATCTGGTCCTCTTGTCAACTGACCATTCCAATATTGAGAACAGGAAGTTGACACCTTTACAAACAAAGGTAGAACAAATCCTCCTGGTTCAATCACATAACCTACACAACTTAGTACAAGAAGCCGATCACTCAAAAATAGAAAAGAAAGGTATTTGTACTTTGAAAATACTTTCCTGTTGTTATTCACAATTTCAACAGAATTCATTGATAGTAGATGGATCGTCACCTTCAGAAATAATGATCTCCCAAGGAGAATCGTTCTGATTCGATCCGGTTGCAGTAGATATAAAAATATTATTCACAACTTCAGCAGTAGTAGATTCACAGTAGACCTTCGATGTAGAATGAGTGAATCTTCTATCATGATTCTTCTTCTTTAGTAAACATAGTTTTGTCACTCTTTTAAATCAGCAGATTTGTGTTCTCGATAGTCTCTGTTTCTCTTATATTTTTTTGTTGATGTTTGGAAAAACTTGTATATCTTCTATGTGTGAAACATCACATATATATAATAATGACAATCACTTCTTCTGAAAATTTAGAACCAAAAAGTTGCGTTCTGACTCATGATAATCAAAAAATCAAAATAACAGAGCAGTCCTAACTTCCCTAAAGATTCGGCATTCAAAGCACCCTTTAAATTGATCCTTTAAATCACAAATAAATGGATTTGACTGAGTAAAAAATTCCCTTTTAAAACAACTTTTAATCCGGCTGGAAATTAGCCTAATAATCTGCTTGCTGACCGTTTCATAATAATATCGTTTTCAATTATCCGACACCAAACATAAGGTTGAACTGTACAACGTGCATCTTTCAAACGTAAGGTTGAACAAAAATGTAGGGTTGATGTCTCATCCTTCAAACGTAAGGTTGATTACAAACGTTGGGTTGATGAACCATACTTTTCTTTTAAATAATCAAACGTATGATAAATGATCCATACTTTTAAAAACTTCTAAACATATGGTACATGATCCATACTTTTGATGAACCGTAAGGTTGATTACAAAAGTAAGGTTGACGAACCATACTTTTCAATATCCCAAACGTAGAGTTCCTTCCTAACATAGGGTTCCTCTTCCATACTTTTCTAATAACATACAGTTAATTAACCATAATTTTCTGACAACTCAAAAAGTATACACCACATTTCATCCTTACGCTATGTTTCTCAATGTATGGTATGAATAGTCATTCTAGAACACACATAAGCAATTTCCGAACATGTAACACATGAACAATGTTTCCGAAACATGCTAATGGGAATTAAAACTCATTGTTCAAGAACCTATATATTTCTTCCAGAAATAAAAATATAATGAATAATAAATTAATGAAATATACTTAAAAAATAAAATCATTAGAAATCTATTAAGGGTATTTGTGATAATCAAAATCATCATAGAGATAGAGTATTGTTCTCAATAATCTCCCGCTATTTAAATATAAAAAAATATTATGTATTGTTGAAAAAAAACTTTCTCTGCAGAGACATGGGATTCAGATACTGAAGCTAGTTATGAATGGAATTATAAAGCAATGAATGATATATTTGGACTAGGTCTAAATTTTTTTAACCAAATTTCTCAATGTCAAAAGCCGATGAATGTTAGACCACTATAATGGTTTCCTATGTTGTTACAAACAATGCGAAGTCCCTCTGATATGATATTGTGAAACATAAGTTCAAAACCTTCAAAATTGATGAAGGAGAATATATTACTCATTTGAATGGAAGAATTGCTGAGATTTTGAGTAATGTTTTTGATATAATAACACCAATTACTGATCTTAGGAAATAATTTATAGATTTAAGAGTTTTACCACTGTTTCTGATGCTTTCTCTGGGGAACATGCATTGGTCCACTTGAGTGTGATGGGCGTGGATTTTGTTACCCTGCATTCCCGCTTTCCATAGGCTGGTGGCATTCTCTCCTTGTTCAGGGACGTTTTCTCCTTGATCGAAACAAGATGATGGTATGTTAGTTCTTCCTTCCATGGATTCCTACTTGGAACTCGTCACCTAGTTTGGGTCTCCCTTATAGATTTAATACATTGTTCGTGAAACTCTTTCCGACACCATATTTTCATGGATTCTTTTTAATTATGCTGCTTCTATCAGGACATTTCAAGGGTTCAGTCAGGGAAGTATCCTTTAGTTGGGGGAGTAGTCATGTTGAGGCATCACTGGCATGTTCGGATGTTGGGGAATTGGCATGTCTAACTTTTGTCCCTTATTTTAGGGCTTCTCGAGGGCGCAGAAGTCTGAGGAATCCCATATTGAGCGTGGGGAATCATATGCCATAGGCATGTATCTGAGGCTTTCCTCAGCTTCCCATGTTTAACACAAGGTATGCCATAAGTTTAACATCCAACAGAGACAAATCGAGCTGATCAGAACATTATCTAGAGTGGATCAGATTGAAGAACCCCCTTGAGGGAACACCCATATTGGGGCCATCACATGGGTGGCTTCGCGAGTACCGTGGAGGGGAATGAGGTGGCCTAATCCCACCGGGATGTGGCAACCCGAGTAAGAATTAGGATGGACGATGGTTTTGGTCTTGAGCCTTGAAGAGACATCCTACGTACCATGCCTTAGTGTGGATCAAAGTCCCTGTAGTTCGAGAATGGATGTGTGGGGCTTACACTTTAGGCTACCCAGGTGTTGGTCAGCTGACGTGAAGGAGATTGGAACGACCAGGTGGTGGGCTTGAACCTCGTGAGGCTTCCTACGTACCATGACTTAGCATGGATCAAAGACTACGTAGTTTAGATAGGTGTGTGTCGGTGAACCGATGTGAGTAAGGACCTTGGCCCAGGTGGGTGGTGGGCTTGACCTCGTGGAGGCTTCCTATATACCATGCCTTGACATGGATAAAAGTACACATAGTTCAGGTGTACAGTTTAACGTCATGTAGGACAGAGGGAATTTGGGGCTCATGCTCTGAGGCTGCCCAAGGTTTGTCATGGTCGGTGATCACTCTAATCTCACGGGAGTCATGCTTAGTGTTAGAAACGAAGAGGGGCTTATGTGTTGGGCAGCCCATGGTGTTGGGACTTACTCCAGGATGGAGGCCCGAGGGAGAAAAAGTGCAGAGGGATAGGGATTTGGCACCCAGGAATAGAGGAGGGGGGTCAGTTCCTTTTCACTTCCTCCGCTGGCCTTGGGGACCGAAGATGAAAGGAGGGAGCAGGGGGCTCTGCCTCCTGTAAGAACGGCTAGGGGATTATGCCAAGGTGACTTCCCTTCCCCCGTGGACAAACACCGCTCCCAGAAAAAGGATATCATCCCATGTGGAGACCAAGGGGCATGAAGAATGTCCAAGGTGGGGGCACCCCGTGTGAGAGGCACGAGGCAATGTCATTGTTTAACGTCATGTGTTGAGGACGAGGGTGCTTGGCAGTTTAATGTCCCGCAGCTTGGACAAGGTGGGTTTACTCTACAACCCTATGACTTACATAATCGGTACCCTCTGCTCCTTGTTGGAGGGAAGGTACCAGAAATGTCGTATTGAAGGGGGGTCATAGAGCGAACCATCAAGGGGTCCACGTTAGTGTGGCTATGCGAAGAAGAAATAGCCATTAGCATGACTATGTGAAGAAGAATTAGGCAAAGCAATGCCATGGGAGGTATCGTCCGGGAGACTTTGAAGTCACATCGTGCACACCTGGAGGGTCGCACGGGAAAAGGAATTTCCAAGGAGAGGAGTCCATAGGCAGGGGCCTTGTGGAGCTCGGTTGCTCTACGTGGTGAAGGGAGCTTTCGTAGGGGTGTGCTTCACAAAATGGGGTGACTTAGCCTTAGCATGGGGTAGAGGTACACATGGTAGGTGCTTCGCGAAGTGGATAGGTGTTCACGGAGCACTGCCTCACGGAGCAAAGGCGCCTCGCGAAGCGAAGTGTCATGAATAAATGTTCTTTGCGAAGTATAGTGATCCTGCCTTGGCATGTGGATCACATTTACATGAGGGGTGCTTCGCGAAGCATAAATGCTCCACAACAACCCACATCCCATTGGGGAACCCCTTCCTTCGTGAAGGCCCTTAGGCTTCACAAAAGGCATCCATCTCGGAATAGGGGATCAAAACGAGGCAAGGCGGAGGCATCTCGTGAAGCAAAAATACCTCGCGTAGCTCATGATTCACAGAGCAAAGGGCACTTCACGATTTGGGAGCTAAGAAGCCGAAATGCCGGATTCTCTATCCTGAGGGCTTAGGAGGATCTTTGTATTTATAGGCAAGAGGCGCCGTGAAGCAGAGCTTACGCGGTGCGAAGAGGGATTGGGTTGCTTTGCGGTGGGTCGCGAACGTCAGGGGCGTTCGCGGAGGGTACCACCTCCCTTGCTTCACAGCGTGCTCACGAACCTTAGGGGAATTCATGGAGGGTACCTCCTCCTGTGCTTCGCGGAGGGATCTCGATCTTCAGGGGCATTCGCAGAGGGTATCGCCTCTTGTGCTTCGCGGCAGCCGCGTTGTTTGGTGTGACTCCGTGCAGTGGCTTCGCGAACCCGGCTGTGGGGACTCTTTCTCTTCATTATTTTCATCCAACATTTTGGTGCCAAAAAATTCCCCCCTAAGACTTGGAGCCACAGAGGGATCAAGGGTCTAAGTCTGAGGAAAATCTCCAAAATCATCCACCATTTGTGGTGCTCACTCATGAAGTGGGTGCGCGAGGCGGACAGGGGCCATGCGGGCCGGGCGCGCTGTGAAGCTCCGTGCAAACTGGATGCACCGTGAAGCTCTGAAGGCCGCCGCCTATAAATAGGGGGCCAACCATCTCTTTTTTCCTTTCCATGCTGCGTGATTTTTTCCTTTTGTGCCCTCGATTCGCGAAGCTCCGCATACTCCGCGCCTACTCTCCGCGAATCGGGATTCGCGGCGAACCGTGAGTCTCTGACTCCACGATAGCGCCAAGCGAACGTGCACTTGTAGGCTAAGGCCAGGCTCTGCGATTCGGCATCACGAACGAGATCCATGAACATGATTCGCGACCTGACCTGAAATTTGTCCAATTTCTGAAACCCAATGGCCCATCAAGAAGCTGTGCTGGGGGTGCTTGTAGATGCGGCCCGGAGGGATGAGATGGAAAATCGTCTTGGCCTAGAAGATTTGGTCCGTAGCCACTTGGACCATAATTCATTGACGAAGCTGCTATCAGAGAGCCAAAAGAGCTATCCATTGTGTAAGAGGCTTCCCTTGTATAGCTTCAGGCTGAGGGATGACATCTTCATTCTTGAGGCGAGTATGGATGAACTGGATTACTGGTTCAGGAGCACGTCGTGCCAGCGCCAATGGTTCAGGGAGGCTGATGGTCATGCGTGGGAGGACTTCACACCTATCACCACTGAATGCCTGTACAATGATATGAACAATGTTGATGGGAAGCCACTGCAGCAGGAGATGTCCCCTCCCATGTACCACACAATACTGAAGGCAACCTTGAGGGATTCGAAGAAGGGGTGTTCCGATGAGTGGGACCTTCGCCAGGGCGAAAACTTCACAAATGATTGGCCATGAGCTTACTGGGTAGGCACCTCATGCGATAAGTTTGGATCCGAGCTGAGGAGAGTGGGTTTGTATGAGGTGGCATGGGCCTCCCAATTCCACATTTATCAACCGAAAAAGATGATGCCGGAGCTGTTGAGTAGATGGTCATCTAAGACGAATACTTTTCACTTGCACCATGGGGAGGTTGGCATCAGTTTGGGGGATGTCCATCGGATTTCGGGGGTCCCAATCTTGGGGGATATGTATGATGAGTTTCTCCCTATCATGAGCACGTGGGGGGATCCGGAGTAGATGTCTCGGCTGGGGCTGGCACTGATGGGGCTAGTCCCTGGAGAAGGTAAAGAAGCGATGAGGGATGTCCACTTCTAGAAGTGGTTCAAGAAGTTTGTAAACTTCTCGAAGAATCGAGATTTTTCCTCGAGGCCTCGAACTTGCCTGAAGTGGGCTCAACGGGGCAAGGAGAATTCGTATTGGTGGCTCTTAGAGGACAACCAATGGAAGACCTGGGGTTTCAGTGTCAATGTCAAACAACAGCCTATAGTCAGACTGGTGGCGTTTATCATGGCCCTTATCTGTGGTTGGATACTACCAGTGAGGTATACCAACATGGGGGTGTGGCCCAGCTCATTCATCATGGCATCCATGCTAGCCACATGAGGGTGGGTCAATCTGGGGATTCCAATGCTTGCTAGATTGTACAGGATGCTACGACATGTTAACGAGGGAAAGAGGCCGCCGAGGATATGTGGGCCCTTCCATCTTCTGTATTGGTGGATCACAGCACACATCATGGGGGTTTACGAATATCCAAACCCCATCTCTCCTCTGGGGTTAAACTTCTGCCCATCCATTCTAAATGCTGACAGGAGCTTTCCAGCCAAATTAACCGTACTCTTGGTACTGAACCGGGTGTGGAAGGTAGAAGAGTTTAATTTTGACCCGTTTCCATTGCCGACATGGGTACTCACCGACGACAGTCAGGGGACGAAAGAGCATCGGGTCTATCTCCTGGCCTTCAGAGGTGGAGTCTTGGTGGCAAGGGTGGACTGTGAGCCTCTCTGCGAGCCGTACACCCCACATCGGTTTGCAATGCAATTACGGTGCCTGCAGCGGATGACCCCGTAGGTCTACTGGGAGGTGCGCCACGAGTATCACCCATGTGTGATGAGGCAATTATCGCTCATGTTCACACGGGAGGACGGGAAAATGTGAATTGCATTGCCTCCGCCTACTGCCACCTTTGGACTGGTGAAGGAGTATTTTATAAGCTTGGAGGAAACTTATCCGGGGGAAATGCTGAAGCAACCAACTATTAGAGCTGGTGATGGAAGGCCTCCTCTATCTCAAGGTTAGGTTCAGAAGGTGACAAGGGCCTCTCGTGGTGGCGGGGTTGTCATGGCGGTGCAACCTGCACCAGCTGAGGGTGAGGCAGCGACGACAGATCCAACAATGGTAGTGGTCCCGGTGGTCCCAGGAGAGCAGATCCATCTTGAGGGGCGGCCACCGAGGGGATTCCACAAGATATCCACTCAGGCCCCAGGGAAGAAGATATTCCATGTCGACATGCTAGAGGATGATGTTTTCTAGGAGGCATGGGATATCTGGGATGTCAACCGGTAATTCCTTGTCCCTCCCGAGATGCGGGAACACTTGAACCGTATCGGGATGGATTTACTGGGTATAGGCCCTTTCTGGGCTGGTTTCGCAGTGTCTCTGGTGGAGGCGGAGCAATATTTGGATGAGCTAGAGGACCTTATGCATTCCAGGGGTGCCCCGCATCCAATGACAGATTGGGTGAGGGTACTGCAGGATCAGATGGTTCCCCCTAGTTGTCGGCCGCCGATCTGATAGTGCACTTCCCCCTACTGGAAGAATCATATGAATCATCTTGGGGGGATGAGTCCAGTGGAGGGAGCCCATTGGAGGAAGGCGAATTCAGTGATCAAGACTCGGGTCTCGATGATTTCGTGGAGGCTCTTGAGGTAATATCCCAAGTTTCTTTCTTCAGGGTCTGCTATCAGGTCATTATGGATTTCTTACCAACATCTAAACCATGCAGGAGGACCTTGTGCATAGACCGCGTTCTCGCCCCTCGGGGGTTGATGATGCAGGAACCTCGGAATCCGCACCTGTGGCCGCGTCCAGTTCTGTGTCTGGCAGGGATAGGACATCCGAGGTGGCTCCTCCAGAATCTCCGGACCTTCAGACAATATACAGAGGGCCACGCTTCGGGGTCCCGTAAACATCGACTCAGGAGTGGCACCAGGAGTTTGATCTCTGTAATTCCTCTCCACTGAATTCATTTCTTCCACACACTGATTGTGCCAACTGAAGTCCATGCCCTTCTCTATCACGTACAGTTCTTCGACTGGCTTGGGATGCTGCGGAGAGGTTGGTTGGGATTTCTGGCGATGCCCCTCCTAGGGGAATGCCAGTAATCATGGAGATAGTTTCCCAGCCCACCCGAGCTTCAGCGCTACCTATCATTGGCGGGACAACTAGCAGGGTCGTGCCTGAGGTCATTGAGGTGGGGTCTGACGATGAGGATCGACCAGTTGACCCAAGTCCCGCCACGCCTGATCTGATGCCAGATGCTGCACCTAATCCAGTTTCAGATGAAGATCCTGCTGAATATTTCCTTAGGTCGTATCCCACATACGAGCCTACCAACTGCATGGAATGGGATGAGATGGCCTATGACGAAGAGGACAACAATATAGTCTACCGCCGATCATGGAATCTGATTGTACACATTATCGAAAATACCCCCCAGGCATTATGGCTGGACGATATGGACATACTTCGCTCACGGCAGCACGATCTGTTCGCTGGGGAGGTGGATGCCCAACATCCTCATCTGCTCATCTGAGATCTCATGGAAGAGAAGATCTGAGAGTATGATCGTGGCCATAGCATGGGCTGGCAGTGGAGGAAGGCGAAGAACATCAAGAAAATCCAGGAGGTTGAAAATGAAGTACAAAGACTATAGATCCGAGCGGATGAGAACTCAGCCTCTCTTAATGAACAAGAAAATCTGATCTTGTGATTGAAGGCCCAGCTGGCAGAGGCAGAAGAGCGTATGAGGCAAGCTTATGAAGAAATGGTCGTCACTCAGGCTGACATAGAGTGGGCCCAAACTGAGGCTAATTAACTGTGCCCCATCGCTGTTGAGGAGGATCGGGAGTTGAGCCGGTGGCAGTAACTCCTGGATGCCACAAGTCGAAGGGTGGTAGAACTGCAACTTTCTTTTGATAGGGTCAACCCGTCCATGGGAGGGATAAACCCCCAAGTGGTGTAAGGATCAAAAACTCTCAAACTCACTTTCATGTTTTGATTTATTTGATGTCATATTATGCATGAGTTTCATTATCGAGGTTGGCTTCATACGCGTCTGTTATATTCATGAAATGTCCAGTGGTCAGTCCCAAAGCTCACACGGGTTGAGCCCAACGTGAGAGACCATGCTATTCCATCTGAATATAATGCGTTGTCCAAGATTCGGGTACCCGGGGTTTATGTAACCAATCCAGATATTCTTAGAAGACATGGGAGAGTCTCGATCGGAGGATTAGGACCTCAGAATAATCAATGATCTGATCTTCCAATGTGCACTAGTGCATGAATGGGGTAACACCAAGGGCATTGGGATTATTCCGAACATAGGAAAGTGGAAGGTGTGAATCACGATACACAAAAATCTGGAATGCTATGGGGGGGTGACAATGAAGGATAAGTGTTGACCATGTTCAAAACACAGTATCCTTGTTGAGTTAGCCTGAAATGGGGATAACAGATGAGGGCCGACCATTGACCATGTTCGAAACATGGTGCCTGACTCAAAATGCTATCCATTAGTCTTCTGGAACATTATCCCAGGACAGTAGGCAGACCATAGGCCGAGCATCCATACTGTTAGGGGGTCCCTCTAGACATGAAAGAGGATGAGGGTCTGAATAAGGGGTACACAAAGCGTGGAATGTAGAGTGAGGGTTTGTTCTAAAATAATCCAACACTCTTGAAATTACGCAACCGTGGCAGAAGCACACTGGATGGGAGCATCAGTTTGGTCATGGATCATTCCGTCTTTCAGACAGGACCTCTTTGCAGAGGGATCCGTCGCTTCCCAATGTCATCTTGGGTCATCCCAGACTTGTTCGGGGTACAATTTTAGTTACACGGTCTCTCATAAGGGATCAGGACATGGGTTGGAAATGGGGAGGAATAGGATATTACAATTCCTGAGGCTGGACCCGAGGTGAAATGACTGGGTGTCCCTACGTATCCCATGAGCATGGGAATCAAGCCGTACATAGTTCTGGAAGCACAGTGTAGTGAAAGACCAACACTGACAGGTGAAATCTTCTCTGGCAGAGGCCCTAGTGCATCCCATGATCAACATGGGGCATCCCAAACTTGTTCAGGGTAGAACTGCAGTTTAGTGTCATGCGTTGAGGACATATGACCTCTTTCAGTTTAACGTCATACGATAGGACATGAAAGGGAAGAGACCAAGGATCATGTGGTGCATTAGCTATGAAATTGACATGAATGAGGATTCGGAGTCCAAATCACACCACATACCCTTGGAGGGAAACTCTTCAGGTTGAGGGACCAAGAGTGAGAATTAGGCTGGGCCCGAAGCAGAGTGGTCGGGTGTTCCTACATACCCCATGAGGATGGGAATCAAGCCGTACATAGTTCTAGAAGTGCAGTTTAACATCTTGCAGGACGATGAGAAGCCTGGCCGCGTTGGTACAAATCCTACAAAAACTACTAATCCCACGTGAGTCATACTCCGTGTGGGAAACAAGAAGTAATGGTGGGACTTTCCCGGCATAGGAAGAGGCATTTTGGGATGAAGGGACACTTGGTAAATACTGGCCTAATGATTCCAACCCATCCATGAAGCACACATAGACGTATGAAGAGATAGAGCCGAGTATTTTAGAATTCCACTTGAACATGAGAGAGTGGAAATGTGTGAATCATGAAGCTCAAATTTTGGACCACAATGATGGTGGAATGACAATGGAGGATAACTGTTAACCATGGTAGAAATGTAATATCCATATCACGTTAGCCAGGAATGGGGACAAAAAAATGAGGGCCTACCATTGACCACGTTCGAAATAGGGGACCTGTTGCAAATGTCATCTGAGATCCTTAGGGACGTTGGCCTAAAATGATGGGAGAGCCCTTAGGCCTAGAATCCATGGAGATCCCTTAGGAATAGCATCCATGTCGTCTGAGGGTCCTTTTGGATGTGGAAGAGGATGAGGATCCAAATAGAGATCTCACAAAGCTTGGACATGGAATGAGAGGAATGTATCCCTGAAAATTACACACTTCAGGCTCTCTGTCAAAAAGCATCTGAATACGACAACGAGACATATTAGATGGAGGGAGTAAAGTCCCTTCAAATAGGGAGATCTTAGTTTAGGGTCGTAGAACTCGGACCATAGGTGGTAGGAAACACGGGAGACTCATGGTGAGTAATTACAAAAACCTGACTTGAATGGGAACCAGGGGTTCTGACCACCATGTGTTCCTTGGAAAGGTTTTAGGTCAAGGGACCAAAAACGAGAGTTGAGCTGGGCCTGAGGCAAAGTGCACAGGCATTCCTACGTACCCCATGATGATGGAGATCAAGCTGCAAGTAGTTCTTGAAAAGGGGGCACGGTGAGGTACTATTTCCAGGGATAAAAGAGGTGTGTGGGCTTGGTCCACGCACCAAAAGAAGCAGTATTTGATAAATATTGTTTGTCCTTTAAGGTGAGTGGTTTTTTTCCTGAAGCGACAAGCCTAGGGTAATAGGCCCTAGAGTCGCCACAAGAATCAAGCTGTAGTAGGCATTGAAAAATGGCATGGCGTATGACCAATACCCAATGCGACGTCCTCTACGATGAGGTCATCACAATACAATGCCGTTTTTCGTCATGCAACTCGGACGATAATATCACAGTTTAGGGTCATGTGATGGGAAAAGGCATGCATTTTAACGTCAAATAGTGGAGACGTAGAAAAGACTATTCTAGGTGGGGAATGCGTACGGTGCAATGAAACATAACCGACATGAATGGGGACATGATCCAACATCACACCGTATGCAATTCTGAGAGGAGAAATTCGGGCCAAGGGGGCCAGATAGGGGTGAGAGGAAAGGGGCCGAAGAAACTTGCTCCCAGCTAAGATGGACCTAAAAACGAGACGTCTGGGTGGTCCTACGTATCCCATGAGGATGGGAATCAAGCCACACGTAGTTATGGAGGTTTCCTTTTAATGTTGTGTGGGAAAAGCAGGATAGGAAATAGGAGGGATAATTTTTAGAACGGGGTGCAAGTGGTGAAGCTATTGAAAACCCAACATGAATGAGGACATAATATCGTACCATGCCACACGGTCCCATAGTCAAAGTCTAGAGGGCATGATAGAAAAGAAAAATTAGCAAAACTCAGACTGGACCCAAAGATAAGAGGTCTGGGAGTTCCTACGTATCCCATGAGGATACGAATCAAGACAAACATAGTTCTGAGGAGATCTTAGTTTATGGTCTTAGAGCTCGGACCAAGGAGGGGTGTAAACCATCCAAGTAAGAGAAGACCTCGACCTGATACCTAATCCCACATGAGTCGAACTCAGTGTGGGAAACAAGGGAGGATGATGTCTACTGCAAAACATGGAACACACACTAAAGGGCAATCGGTGCAGAGCCCCTATCACGGCTCAGGTTCTCCTAACACGCAGATGTGCACTGAGGAATAATACCAAGAGTATCAAAGATCTACTTGGACATGATGAGGTGCAGAAAGATGTGAATCATGTAATCGGCATTTTGATCTTAATGGGGTTGGCGTGGTGATGGAGGATAACTGTTAACCATGGCGGAAATGCAGTATCCATATTGTGTTAGCCTGAAATGGGATCAACAAATGAGCATCGACCGCTGTCCATATTCGCAACGTGGGATTTGTATCGATTTGTTGTCTACAACCTTCGGGGGCGTTGGCCCATAATGGTAGGAGAGTCCTTAGGCCTAGCATCCATGCTACTCAGGGGTCCCTTTTGGTGTGAAAGGTGATGGAATCCCTAATTAAGAGAAACACAAAGCCTGAAATGCAGGTGGAATCATGTCTGAGTAGAGTTCGACATTCCAAGTACTATACTAGAGTACCCTTAAGCACACTGGTGAACCTCCGAAGAGGGTTGACGAAGGTGTCCAGGAAGAAGAGGGTAGTTCAAGGGGACAAGGTGAAATGGTGATTTATGAGAGATGGTGTTGGACCCGATGTCTAGATATTTGAGTGGTCCTATGTATCCCATATGGATGGGAATCAAGCCATACGTAGTTCTCGAAGATACCTGGGGGGTAGGATACTCTAACAAGGACGTGTATGGCGTGGCGAGTAACCTAACATGAATGAGGACATAATCCCAAACCACACCACATAATTACATGATAGAGAACTTGGTTCGGGGGCCCAAAAAGGCCAAGGGACCTGAGGGTGGGTCTTGGTTAGGAAGGCCTGAACAACTCACAGTTTAACACCTTGCAGTGAGGAAGATAAGGGGAGTAGGATACCCAAAACAAGGGAGGTGTACGACATGGCGAATAACCCAATGTGAAGGAGGAAATAATCCCATACCACACCAGACAATCCCTTGAGAGAGTTGGGCTAGGGGCCCGAAAAGGCCCAGGGGCCTGAGGCTGGGCCTCAGTCAGGAAGGCCTTACCTGCTCACAGTTTAACGTCTTGTAGTGAGGATAAGGACTGGGGTAAGGTATCTCATCTGGGGATGTGTATGGCATGACGAGCACCACAACGTGAAGGAGGACATAATCCCACACCATATCGTACAATACCATAAGAGAGAACCTGGGCCACAGGCCCGAAAAGGCCAAGGGGCCTAAGGGTTGGCATTTCCTGGAGGAAGTTCATCGCTTGGAGATACAGCAGGGAAGAATGAGCCACTACACTCAATGTTTGGGACATCTTGGTGTAGACCTAATGATCTAGGATAGTTGTTGACCATGTTCGAGACACAACGTCAGCAACAACAAATGAGCATCGACCGCTGACTATATTAGAAATGCGAGAACTGTATCAATTTGTTGCTTGACATCCTTGAGGGCATTGGCCCGAAGTGGTAAGAGAGAGCCCTTAGGCCTAGCATTCATACCATTCAGGGGACCTTTCGGATGGGGAAGGTGACGGAATCCCAGTCACGGAGGGTGTGAAGCATATCTGTACCCATATCTGAAAGAGGTGAACGTCTCTGGGGAGTGGGACATACGACCGAATCGAGGTTAGCTCAACACAAAGTGGGGAAAAAGTGTACCCTCTCCATATATCTTATCCCTAGGGGAAGATTCTAGCATTTGGTCTGGGATAACGGAAAAAATGTATAGGATTTCCTACATATCCCATAAGGATGGTAATCAAGCCACACATAGTTCTAGAGGGCCATGCAGTTTAACTTCGTGCGGTGAAGATATGGGAGGATAGAAGAACAGGAGCGGGCACAAGGTGCGACCCTTATAATCCTTGTATGAGTGGGGATAAGGAAGCCTACACCATATCATGTGAGGATACTCCGAGAAAATTATACCTAGGGGGATGGTCGAAGAGAAGCTTTTGGGGCTGGGCTCAAAACGATGCGTTTGAGCGTTCCTACGTATCCCATGAGGATGGGAATCTAGCCACACTTTGTTCTAAAAATGCAGTTTAATGTCATGCAGGACGATGCAAAGTTTAAAGTCATGCAGGACTGTTCAGTTTAAGGTCATGCAGGACCGTACAGTTTAAGGTCGTGCTAGACCATACAATTTAAGGTTGTGCCAGACCGTAGGGCTCATCCAAAGTATTGCTTGAGGAACTTGGAATTTGTGGGAGGAGTTACGCGCTCACCATCCATGGTCACCAAGGAGTATGCTCCATTGGGGTAAACCTTATCAATGATGTAAGGTCCTTCCCATTTGGGCTCCAACTTGGATGGTTTCTTACTGGGGATCATTAGCACTCAGAGGGCCAATACCAGGTCTCTTTATAGGAAAGAGTGGAGGTGAACCTTCTTGTTGAAGGCTCTAGATATCTTATTATGATGCCTTTTAAGATTGTGCAGGTCATGTAGCCTACTCTCATCGAGTGCTTCCAATTCAGCTAGATGGATTTTGTCCACCTTATCAGGCACTTGCTGGTCATAGACTTCAGTGCGTAACGATGGCAGCTGGATCTCGATGGGCTGGACGACCTCGACCACATACACCAGGGAGTATGGGGTCACCTGGGTGGAATTGTGAGTCATTATCCGATAAGCCCAGAGGGTGATGGGGAGCATGTCCGGCCAAATCTTCTTGTTCTGGACAACCATTTTCTACAAAATGTTAGAGACGGTTTTTTTGAGCGCCTCAATCTACCCGTTTGCCTGTGCATGATAGAGGGAGGTATGGTTGGAGTGAATGTTGTACTTGGAATACAATTTCTTCAGCTCAGCTACTTGGAAGTTGGTGCCGTTATCAGTGAGGACTGTGTGAGGGACTCCAAATCGGTAGATGATGTTGGAGCTCACAAAATCGACAATGGATCGAGTCTTGACTTCCTTGAGTGGGACTGCTTCTACCCATTTGGAGACGAAATCCATAGCGGTCAGGATAAACCTGCACTGGCGAGCTGTCTCTGGTGGATAGGGTCCCACGACATCGAGTCCCCACACCACAAATAGCCAAGAGTACTTGGTGGAGTGGAGTGGTTCTTGTGGCTGATGTAGGAAATTAGCATGCACTTGTCACACATGACATCTCTTGGAGAACCCGATACAATCATGGATCATAGAAGGCCCGGAGTACCTCAGTCCCCAGATCTGATGGGACAGCTTTGGCCCAGCCTGGTGGGCACCACAAGAACAGGCATGAACCTCTTTCATGACCTGAGAAATCTTGACCCCTTGAATGCAACGGAGGAGAACACCATCAAAAACACGCTTGTTGAGGATTTTCTCAAGGCTGGGACCACTCTGGAGGATAAAATACAGCACATGGCATCAAATTCGTTCGTGCTCATCCCGATCAGATGGGAGGCAACCATTTTGGAGATACTCAACAAAAGGTGCTTTCCAGTCGGAAGTCATTTCAACCACTACATCTGAACAACCTGGGGTTCCTGACGTAGAGGTTCCGACGGTAAGATGGCTTACTTGTGGGCCATCGTCATCCTCAGGGGTGATGGGAGCAATGAATCTCCAGTGTGATACATGTATAATTAGATCATCTTGCTCGGGTTCTACAAGTGATGCACCTAAACTATCCAAAGCGTCCGTTCGACCATTCTGTGACCGAGGGACATGGGTAACCTCCGGTCGAGAAGGAAACTGGGCCATTAGAGGAGGGTGCACTCCATCAATGGCACAAGCTCTGGATTCCTGACAACATAGTCTCCATTGACTTGCTTGATGACTTGTTCGGAATCCCCTTTCACGTGCAAATGTGGCACATCGATCTCAAGGGCCAGCGCGAGGCTAGTGATGAGAGCCTAATACTCTGCCTTGTTGTTGGTGTAGCCTTCTGACAGCAGGAATGAGTACGGCAGAACAGCTTGCACCAGGGTGATGAAGAAGATTCCCAGGCCCACTTTGTTGAGCATAAGATCGTTGAGCCTTCTACCAGTGGGACTCCGGGAGGCACTGTCGAAGTTCATTTGACAACACGGGGCAACAAGGTTGACTGAGAGGATTGCCTCATCAGGAAAATAGAGGTCCAGGGATTGATCCACTGAGGTTGGATGGGCAGCTAGGAAGTCCACCAATTCCTGCCTCTTGATAGCCTTCTGAGGCACTAACCTGATGTCAAACTGCTGGAGAATTACCGCCCACCACGCTAGTCGGCCAGTCAACATGGGGGGGATCAGGATGTACTTCAGCAGGTCTACCTGAGATACCAACTATACCTCATGGTGCTGCAGGAAATGTCACTACTTCTGTACAGCAAATACGAGCACAAGGAATCTCTTATCGATAGGGGAGTATCTTGTATCCATATCGAGGAGCATGCGGTTGAGATAGTAGAGGCTATTCGTGGTCCCCTCATTATTCTTCTGGGTGAGAAGTGCGCCGAGAGACCAATCTAGGGCAGTGAAATAGAGAATCAGCAGCTTCTCGGAGACGGGTGGCATCAGGACTGGAGACTAGAGTAGATACTGCATGACTTCCTTGAATGCGGCCTAACACTCTTCATCCCAATCATAGGCGGTGCGCTTCTTAATTAGCCGAGAAAAGGGCTTACACTTACCGGCCATGTTCACAATGAATCGGCATATGTAGGCTAAGTGTCCTTGAAAAACTCAAAGCACTCAAATGTTTCTCTGGGGAGGCATCTGGCCAATAGACTTGATCTTCTTGGGGTCGATCTTGATGCCTCGGTACATAACAAAAAATCCAAGAAACTTCCTAGAAGTGACCCCGATGGCACACTTCAACAAGTTCATCTTCAGGTGGCAGTAAAGGAGGAAACCGAACACTATCTCAAGGTCATTGAGATGGTCCTGGTGTTGGAAAGATTTGACCACCAGTCATCCTTATAGAACTCCAATAATGTTCCTAGGATCAACTTGAATATGCGATGCATGGCCCACTAATAGTGGAACCTTCATTTTTTAGGACGAAGGGCATAACCTGGTAACAGAAAGTACCTTGGGGGGGCCTGAAAGCAGTGGAATTCTCGTCCTTGGGGTCCATTTAGATCTGGTTGTATCCAGAGTTCCCATCTATGAAGGAGAGGTCTTGGAATCCGATCGTAGCATCAATCAACAATTTTTTCACTAGAAGGGGAAAACCATCCTTTAAACAGTGGCGGTTGAGATTTCGGATGTCGATAAAGACTCTGATCATCCCATTCTTCTTCCCAACTGGCACAATGTTGGCTAGCCACCTGGGGTACTGGAATTCCTTGATGAAGTTGGCTCTGATGAGCTTGTCAACTTCGGCCGAAACCATAGCACCGTGAGAAGGGTGCATCTTTCTAGGGGGCTGCTTGAACCTATGATGGTTTTTCGGGAGACCAAGCAGTGGACGAATACCTAGGGATCTAGTCCTAGCATGTCACCATAACTCCAGGCGAACACATCATGGTGCTTCCTAAGGATGTTCACGTACCACTACTGCTCCTCGAGGGACATGGAGGCACTGATCATCGTGGGTCTCAGGTCTGCCTTGCTACCAAGGTTCACCTGTACCAGTTCATTGACCGTGGTAGAGACTCCTTCTTTGAAGGCATGGGGATCATCTTATAGATCCTCTTCTCCAATTGCGGAGGGATCTTCCACAAGGGGAGTCACTTCTAAGCCACATGACTTTGATGGGAGGCTGGTGTCGGTTTGAGCGGTAGTGGTCATCACATCAGGAGATTCATGCGCCGCTGAGACCATGGCGATGAAGGCAGTTGATCAAATCCCATCTGTTCTTCGGCCTAGAGGGGCACACTTGATGATGTCAAAGTAATAGCTTGAGCCGGTTAATCCTAGCCCGGATAAACAGGCACGTATGACATATTTCCATCACAATGGGGTAGAAATCCTGATACCGTAAAGGGGTCCAAGGTTCCGGGATCACCCGATCATGGTTGGTGTAGGAGTACGATGTGATTTTTCGATGTTGCTTGGACCTGGGAATATGACTTCCTGTCATACCCAAAACAACAGAACATTGCCCCATTTCGGGGGTCATGGCCTCCAGTCGATGGATTGGGAAGACATAGGCTTCATCCAGACCTGCCAAGGGATCACTTGTTACTAGGGCAGGTTCAACCTCACTTGTCAGAATCTACTTATCCTTACTCTTGTAATAGTCAGCGTCCAGATAATGAGCTTCACAAGAGGCAAAAGGAGATGCATCTCCTTGGAGCACACCTACTCAACCATTGGGGGAGTATTTGAGGCATTGGTGATATGATGAAGGGACTGATGCATGCAGGTGGAGCCATGGCCTGCCCATCAATGTGTTGTATGCGGTGTCCTAGGAGACAACCATTAATTTGGTACTAGAAACTAGGCCACCAAACTGGGTCTTTAAATAGATCTTTCCGATCGGGGTCTACTCAGTCCTGTCGTATCCCTGAATTCTTAGTTCAGAGGGAGTTAAATCATCCTCATACAACCCTAGCTTCTGCAGTGTCTGAGTCAGGATTAAGTTAATCCCAGAGCCCGTGTCAACAAGACAGCGGTGGACTTCTACACCTTTGAACTGGCCAGTAATGTACAATGGATTAATGTGCCCCTATATGGGAGGGTCTTTGTCTTCACTAGAGAATGAAATAACTGCCTGGCATTCAGCATTCTCAATTGCCTCAGCATTGAAGGATTCTGCAGCAGCTACCTCCATCTCAAACTGGAGGGGGCTCCTTAAGGCCTTGGAAAGCGCCTCACACATGTCTGACGATAAGTGAATAGCCTCAAGAATATAAATCCTTACTGGGATTCCAGCAAGGTGCTTGAGGAAATCATACTTTCACACCAAGCGCAAGCTTCTACTTACAGGAGTCCGCTCTGTGATTAGAGGCACGACAGGCCCTGCCGGCTGAACTGGCGGCTGGCTAGTGCTAGAGACATCCCATTTATCACTAGTTGAGGCCTCAAGAGTAGCTACCAGATGAGGACCAGACAACTGTGATTGTCTAGTAGTAGGGAGAGACTGGCCGCGGTATGGACGAAGCAGCTCTGTCTGATCTAGTAGCACAAACGACGGTGGAGGTAAATCTGAGGACACCAGATGAGGTGGTTTCATGTGATGATCTCTACGTTGGGCCTGCTGTCTTGTCTCAGTGGCATGCATGACCTGGTTGAAAGCACTAGCTGACGTGCCTTGATGACCCATATGTCCGCAGTTCCGTATACGTTGGCGTCGGCTGGAGATGTTGGGGAGCTTTGCCTGGCATTCCCCCTCGTCGAGAGTCATATAAGGTTTTACCAACTCCATGGTATTAACCGAAGTGTACCCTTGACTGTCACTTGACGAATCATCCACCAATTTGTGGATTCCGGGAGGGATCTCCATCTCAGGGAGCATAAATTCACTGAGAGTGCGAGATGACGATGTCATTGGTGGAGCGCGCTGCTTCTTCTTGCGTCGTCGATGCATTCTCTTTTGGGAAGAGGCCGACTGAGATGATTATGCAGATGCACTGGTTGCAGCTTCTAAAGGTTCCAGGTAATTAAGGCATGCCTAAATAATACCATGGGAATGGGCAACTGTTTTACGAGCCATCCAGTTGTCGTACTTCTAGGATCTGTGGCTGGGAACCCGCTGTTTCGCGCGGAATCCGGGGATGACCTCCTGGACGGGAGATTCAAACGTTCCGATCGGTTTCTAACGGGTTTGTTCGTAGAACCGGAAACATCCAATGATTCCACATCCGTTTGGACCTACTTTCCAAAGGCAGGCGCTCATTAGCTTGTGGACTAATGAGACTTAGGAATTTGCATTGGTCGAGAGGATGGGAGGTCGGACTCATCACACCTTTTTGAGGGGAATTATTGTCTACTCCGGGACTCTCTTTATAGATTTAAGTTATGTTCGTGAATCCTTATTACATTACCAAGTATAAAATGTGCTTTCCTTTAGTTTTAACAATCAATGATAAAATATGCAAGAAATTTAGAGAATCTTTTATATGTATTCGAGGTTCTTCATCAATAGAGAATCATCTATATCTGTTTGGAGATTCTTGGTCAATGGTATCCTTCAAAACATTTATATAAAAGTCTCTTGGTCATTATGATGACCAGGCTGGTTTTAAAGCCACTCAGTGGGGGCACTTGAAGTTTATCATCATTCAGAAGGACATAGATTATTTCAAAGTTGGGATCGAACCCATAAATGGGCTACCTACGTATCCTTTCTTTTGAAAAAGGAATCAGACCCCATGTAGTTCGAGTAATGGGGTATGATGTTTATGCTTGATGGCTCAAAGATGAATGTCATAATTACTTTTACACTCTAAGCTCACGTGAGTCATGCTCGGTGTGAGAAACAAGAGGTATTGATAAAATTTAGACAATTGAGCCATGAAAGATGCAATCATAAGAATTTGTTTGGGGCTTATGTATGGATGACTGCCCAGATAGATGAAGGTTTAGGATTTACTTTTAGGGAGAAAATCCATGAACAGGGTCCATAAAGTTATATGTGCTTCATGGAGATTTGAATACTCTAATCTTGGGGCTTACTCCTAAGGAGGATGCCCAAGTTAGGAGGGGACTTATGATTGGGTTTTATTCCTGAAAAGGAAACCCAAATCAAAGGTAAATTATGACTGGTTAAGAGAAGTTTAAGGGGACTTGGGGCTTATTCCTGAAAAGGAGACCCAAGGTTATGATTGAGTTTTATTCCTGAAAAAGGAGACCCAGGTTAGGGATTAATGTTTGGGGCTTATTCTTAAGAAAGATGCCCAAGATTAAAGGACTTGATTGGGAACTTTAAGAATTTGGGGCTTACTCCTGAGGAAGATGCCCAGATTCAAGGTTTTATCACTGGGGATTATTCCTGAAAAGGAGACCCAAGTTAGGATTCTCTCATCTTAAAGGATGAGGTTAAATGAATGAACTCTCCGTATTTTAGTGACATAAGGATATTTACATCACTAGACTTTAAGAGAGATTCCACAGAATTCCTTTCAGATAGGAAAGTCAAATCAAGCAAATCATGCCATAAATGGCTTTGAAAAGTGTCTTGAAGACTGAATCTTGAAAAGGAAAGGTGAAATGGCTTAAGAGGGGTAAAATGGGCAAGATGGGCACCCAAAAAGATAGGGGCGTGCAAGTCTTAAAAGACGTGCAAGTCCTGTGGCGGCGCGCAAGTATTGGTCGCGCAAGTATACTTGCGCGACATGAGGGGTACTTACGCGATTCTCAATCGGAATTGAAATACTTGAGCAACTTTTCATAGAACCCTTTAGAATCCACTTGAGGTTCTTCCAAAAAAAGGACACGCAAGTTATATTGAAGGAATTAAGTCGGCGCGCAAGTGTTTGATAAGTTTCAACACTTAGGCCTTCCTTTTTCTCTTTAGATCTTCCATTCTAGGTAAGAAATTACCTTAGAAGTGTTTTGGAAGCTTTGAGAAGAGACTTGGGCGTCGGGAGCTTCAATCCGAGTTTCTGGAAAAAGATCCTCTCAAATGGGGGGCCCACAGGGTCTATTTATAGGCAAAAGAAGACCCAGGGCGGTTACCAGGCGGTTACCATTTAGGTCGCACAAGTCACCTGCGCGACCAAGGTAGCCGCGCAAGTACACTTGCGCGCCAGTGGTATAACTTGCGCGGTGGATTTGCTTTGGATCCTGTGTTCATGCCTTTGTCGATTTTTGATGTTTTCTTCAAAGGATGAATCATTTTCAGCTGAGATATTCCCTTTTCCGATCTTTAGATTCTGTGATGAAAGGAACGTCAACAAAAGTCCCCCCTCAGAGTTGGATCCGGAGAGAAATGAGGATTTGACTCTGAGGAAATTGAATCCCTCAAAGGAAAAGGGAGGCGCGCAAGTCTTCTTTGCACAGAGGATGGCACGCAAGTCTGCGTCGTGCAGGCCTTAAGCGCTCTGAGTGTGGCGTGCAGGTAGGCTTCCTGGCCTATAAATACACGGCCTTATCTCCGTTACATGCATCTGGATTTCCGGATTTCTCGAGCTCTCGCCGCGAAAGTCTTCCTCGCCGCGCAAGTCTCTTGTTTTCATTGTTTCCTCGCTGCCGCGCCACTCTCAAGGTAATAGGACTTGCGCGGTAATACTTGCGCGACAAAAACTTGCGCGGCACACCTATCACTTGCGCTACATCTCCATACTTGCGCGCCTTAATTCCTTAGCCATTTTTTCGAATTTTTTCACAAATTTTATGAAAAAATAAACTCATTTAAGAGTTAAATTTATTCAACTCCTGTGCAGATTCAATGGCTCTTAGACCTGGATTAATTGATGAACTGGCTAGCAAGCGGATAGATGATATGATGGATATCATTGGCCCTGATTACTATACTGTTAAAGACAGTACTCTTCCAGATTTGGCTAAGTATCTGAAGAAATATCATCGCGACTTTCCTCACTGCACTTATCTACCTTTGTATGGTCATGGTCATCTGCAAGAATTCATTATCCCAGAAGTAAAGAATTATCTTCCATTTTCGTGGTTTCAGAATTATACCAATTTTTCTTCAACAAATATCTCAGGCGGAGGAGTATTTCAAACTGCTGGAACAGTGGAGAAGGCTTATGTGATGCATCATAGCCCTTGCACACCAGATCTGAAAAAACATACACCTGAGCTTCAACCACATTGTCATCCTTCAATCTTCCGAAATGCTCAGATGGATCAATCCAAAGGCTGGAAGAAAAGTTGGGATTTCCGTCCTGGGGGAGGTGTGAAGCAAACTTGGATGTGGGTATACTGGGTGCGACAGACTTGCACAGAGTTTATTGAGGATCTGAAGAGAGCTGCAATATATGAGGCTGTTTGGGTTGGGCAAACATATATTTACAGACATGATAACTTCGTGCTAGAGATACTCAGCCACTGGAGCCCAGTGACTAATTCTTTCCATTTGACTCATGGAGAAGTAGGTATCAGTTTGTGGGATGTCCACAAGATTTCAAGAGCTCCAATATTGGGCGATATGTATGATGAATTCATTCCTCCCAAGGTGACTTGGAATGATCCAGAGAAGACTCCTGCTTTGGCTCGAGAATTATTTAAAATCTTTCACAGGCTCAAGAGTTCAGAGACCTCATTAACTCATTTTAGAAAAGATATTCATCCGGAAGAATGGATGAATGTGTTTCTTACTGAGAAGAAAGGGATAGAGCCAAAAGAAAAAGGATCCAAGAAAAAGAAATCCAAGGATACCCGGCCCATACGTCCTACCACTTGTCCAAAACCTGAGAAGAGAGGAGCTCCTGGCACATTCTGGGAAACTCTAGAAGCATGAGAGTTTGAAAAATGGGGATATGAAGTGAATCAAAGAATTCCAAAGAAAACTCGTCTGGCGGGTTTCTTGGCAATGTGGCTCAGTGTTTATCTCTTGTCGGTCAGGGATTCGAAGGGAGGCGTTAGGCCAGGGACCTTCGTCATTGCGGCCAAGTTGGCTGAGGGAAAAATGGTTGGGTTAGCTACCCCCATTTTAGCAAAGATTCACAGGAGTTTACTTCACGTCTTCCAGGGTAAATCTCCTTTAAGAATAGTGGGACCATTCCAGGTTTTGTGGGGATGGATCGCCACTCACTTCAGGACTTACAATGTACAGAATGGATTACAAATTCCTGGAAGCTCTTTCAGACCGTTAGTGCAAGCATTCTCTGGAATTGCTCCATTAGATGTTAATGGTTATGACATGAAAGTAAGACTAAGCATGTATAAGGAATTCAACTTCTTTCCTTATGGAAGTCTGCCATCCGGGCGGTTTGTTGATGATGGGAAAGCCCATTTGGATTTGAGGGCATACATGATAGCTTGCAGGGATGGCGTGTTAGTAGCCAGGATTGATGGAGAAATCATATGCGAGGCCTATGATCCATATAGATTTGCACGCCAATTCAAATGTTTGCAACAGATTGTTGTATCCCCTCTAGTACATGTCAGGTTAGAGAAACATCTGATGGTTGCTCGACAACTATGGTTGCGGACATCAAGAGAGAAGACTGGGGCAGTATTTGATCTACCAGTTGAAAAAGCGGCACATTATCTAACTACATTTTATGTCGAACACTGGATAGCATCATACCCTAAAGGGATATTGAATCACCCAGTATATCAAGTGGGAAAGAGGAAGAGGACTGTAGAGAAAGAAACTCTTCCTCATGAAGGTGACGCTTCTCCACCTGAAATAGGTTCAACAGACTCCTCTTCTAGAACTGATTCATCGGATTATCACGATGGGGATGATGAGGCACAACCGGCAGCAAAGCGGTTTCGTGCCCGATATAATCCTCCGGCCAGAGTTAAAAGACCCACTCCATCAGCTCCTGGTGAGTAATTTGATTGTAATAACTTCAATCACTGCTACTTTATAAAGTAATAAGTCTTACTTTCTTATTCTCTATCTGTAGTTGCAGGAGTCGGGAAGAAATTAAAATAAAAAATTGTAGGACCTTCCTCACAGCCTTTATATCTAAGACCAGAGGCTGTTCAGCTATGGCAGAGCTTATACTGTGATACCGAGACCGCCTGGATGGATTTGTGTGAGGGCCTACAACTTCCTGGGATAGGATATCTTCTAGCTTCTAAAGACCTTCAATACGGAGACAACCCCAATGAAGTGCGAGCTTACATCAGAGAGCTGGAAATGCTCATATATGCCACTGATAATTCGGTTCCTATCACCAGGCGGGTGAAGGAAATGATTGATCGTGGCACCACTGAGGGGGCTGGTGGTTCTGGAGATGAGGAATGGCAAGAGTACGTGGCTCCTGAAGATGTAAGTTTTCTTTCCTTATTTTCATTGCAACTTGATTTCAGTTGAAGCTTTGTTACTTAAGGAAGTTATTTTTTCCATCTTGCAGCTTGCAAGGAAAGGAACCGGGGTTCCTTCGCCACAATATAGCCCTGGTGATACCGCTATCGGGGCTGCTGCTGATTCTCCTCGCGAACCAGGCGAGATATCTCCAGGCCAGCAGGCCATGAATGAGGCACTGGACATAGCCTTCCATTCGCCAATCCAAGTGCCAATAAGGGAGACTACTGATACTCTGAAAAAACAAAAGAAGCCAAGGCAACGAAGGAGAAAATCCATAGCTAAACGTTTCATTAGCAGTGGTAAGTCCTTCGAACAATCATGAGTTTATACCCATAATCATATGGTTACTCATATTTCCGAGGATTGCAGGGGCTTCTTCAATTTCTCCCTTGAGGGAAGGGACTGATCCTTCTTCAAAGTTCGTGGAGGGTGCTGTAGAACAATCACAGACTCAGGCTGACTTGGTTGCTCCTGGAGAAGAGCTACCATCCATTCCCAGTATCCCTCCTATCACTGAAGATGCTGTCCAGGGTCAGGGGTTGCAGGACATAAGTCGGCAAGAAGACGTAGCAAATGCTCCCACTGGTGAGACTAATCAAGATTCTGAAGTATCATTGGATGAAATGATGAATCAAGGAATGACTTTTGAAGAATTTTATGATCATGTTAAGTTGTCATGTGATTTAGAAGACCTTGGGCGTGAGTGTTACCCTTCGCCCAATTTTTTTCTTTTAAAAAAAATACTTCTAACCATGATTTAAAATAATATGCAGTTTCTTCCGTAGAAGCCGCTGAACTGCCAATGCCCGAAGAGGGTGTGGACACTGATGTCAACCCTATCATTGCAGAAACATTAGCTCAAGTAGAGCTAAATCCAATAAACTCTCCTGAGACCCATCTTGAAAATCCTGTTGAAACTGGGAAAGATAGGGAGAAGTGTTCTCAGGTTGCTGAACCACCATTGGGTAATGGATAACAATATTTGTGATTGTACTTTATTCGCAAGACAATCTATTCTTTTGTTATCCTTTGAATCTGACTAAACCTTTCAATTAATCATGCAGGACCATCAACTGCAATGACTAGACCCGAAGATGAGGCCTCAGCCTCTGCCCCAACGGGAATTGAAAGTGAAGAAGCACAAGTCAGGGGGGAAAGGGCAGGACAAGGCACCTCCCTAAGTGCGCTAATTCCAGATTACATACCCCCTTCTGATGATGATATTGAATCAGATCCAGATATGCTTAAAGCATTCAGTTTTTCACGACGCAAGGCATGGAATAACATATGGAACATCATATCGGGGGTGCCTTTAGAAGAGCTACCATCAAAAATTTCCCGATTGTCATCCCAATTTGTTATAATGGGACTTGGTGGTTTTGGGTATGAAAAGATCCATGCTGCGGTGAAACAGATCATTTTCAGGAGGGAGCAAGTGCAGACAAGTCGTGAAGATTTGACCAGAGTGAAATTGTCAGTCAACATAGGCGAATTTGAGGCTGCGATATCCCAGGCTGAAGCTGATTATGCTGTCAAGATGAAGGATCTGAAGCAAAAAATCAAAGAAAAGGTCGTCCAACAGGTGCAACTCCAGCAACAGTTAGATGCTGTTACTGGGGAACTTGATTAGCTTAATAAATCATTGGATGAAACTCATATGAATGGCATGAAATCCATCACAGATGCTAAGAAGGCACTTCAGCAAGCTGAAAAGAGTGAAGCTGGTCAAGTGCACGAGCTTCAAGTAACTGTTGATAAGGCTCAGGATGCTATACATCAAATGAAGACTTATGTTGACAATCTTCTGTAATTCTTGAAAAAGAGAAGAGATTCCAGTCTGTGGATGTCCTTCTAACTCTTGTGTATCAATGAAAAACACTTTTGTCTTCAATCATTTGTACTTTCATTCTTCCATTACTTGCTTCAAATTTACGTAAGCCAATGGGCATAGTAAGCATAGTTTGATTTTTACTAGGATTATTAAAAATAACCCTACAAACTTTGAACCTTTTAACTGCTCAATATTACCTAAATCATACAAAAAATGTATATTTAGTGAGCTGGAACTTGACTTTTATTCAGAGTTCCTTTGTCTTTTGTGTGGGCAGTTTAAAGTCATGCACGCCGGACATAAAGGGGCTAATGTTTAAGGTCGAAATAGCTTTGACCAAAAAATGGATTAAAAATGGATTCAATTCCTTGACAATTTATCTGAAAACATATTACCATACTCAAGTATGAGGGAAAAAATGTAAACTATGGCTTAAGAATATTTGAATCTGAGGAATGATATGAAAAAGAGCTAAAAGGCATTAGAAGAAGTAGTTTCCAAGAATGAAGTTACTATTATTTAACAAAACCCGTTAGGGGGTTGAAATATGCAGGGCCACCTATGGGCATTGGCTGCATAGTCAAATAAAATAGCATCTTTTGGCTGACAAGTCTGTTATGTGGACTGTTTATGCAAGGCCACCTATGGGCATGTGCTGCATAGTCAGGCAAAAGAACTCCCAGAAATTTACTTTCCTAGTGCTAAAAGCCAGTGAAAGTTTATGGAGATTCAAATTTTCTAAAGCATAGAGTTTGTTGTATGGAAAGAGGTACTTGAATATGGAGAAGATATTTCCAAACAAGAATATCGAAGAACTGGATGAATATCACTCCTACGAAGGTCTGACCCAAACGTAGGGAAGAAGAATAAACCATAGACTTGAATACTTTCAGATCATGAAAAAGGATATGGGACAAATATGTTAAGGATGGCTATTTTTGCGGATCCCTACATACTGTCGTTTTAAGACAAATAAGGACAAAAGAGGCATTCTTCCCAAGAATGAAGTTACCATTATTTAACAAACCCGTTAGGGGGTTGAAAACATGAAGGGCCACCTATGGGCATTGGATGCATGGTCAAATAAATAGCATCTTTTGGATGACAAGTCTGTTATGTGGACTGTTTATGCAAGGCCACCTATGGGCACATGCTGCATAGTCAGGCAAAAGAATTCTCAGAAGTTTGACATTTTTGTGACTAGAAGTCATGAAAAAGGGTTATGAAGATCTGAAAATATTTAAGGTTAGGATTATAACACATAATTATGGGTATTGTCTAATGTATATAGAGATACATAGGTCAATGATAACCATAATCATGTTGTGGCTGGGTCCTAAATTGAAACTTGGACTTCACTACGTATCTCATAAGAATGAGAATCAAGCCATACGTAGTTCTTGAAATGAATTTTAACGTCGTGCAGGACGAATAGTATGAGTGATCTTAGTTTAGGGTCATAGAATTCGGACCATAATAATGAATACACAGTGTGTGTTTTCATGAGGACTTTTCAGCCAAGGGACTGAAAGTGAAATTTTGGGGTTAGGCCCAAAAAACTTGGGACTGGATTCGAGGGACACTCGAATGTTCCTACGTATCCCATAAGGATGGGAATCAAGTCCACGTAGTTCTAGAACTACCCTTTGTACAAATTTGGTTCGTACATGTGAAGGGTGAAAGGGGACTTTAGTGCAATGATGGTTTAACCTAAGATAAAAAGTTCAGGCATTACCATGTATGCACGTAGTCTTTTGAAAATGAAAACCATGATTGAAAAAATCAATGTCAATAATGGTTCCTTCTCAAATGAGGAAATCAAAGAATATTTGTAGTTTATTGTCGTACCAGACAAAAGTGTTGTATAGTTTAACGTCATATAACAAGGACGAAAGTGAATCAATGTAAAGATATTGATTCCAGGGGCGGTTTCACAAATCAACATCATATGAGGTTGTGGTGAACCGATGTGAAGAGATTGTTTTTGGGCTTGAACCCTGGGAGGTTGCCTACATACCCAGCCTGGAGGGCAAGGATCAAAGTCCGTGTAGTTCAATTAAAGAATGAATCAATGATCAAGTTGTTCTTGTGGACAATGATCTAATAAAAAATATTGTTGGGACTTACACATGGTTAGTGGCCCAAAGGGAGTGTTATGGTTGATGTTCGCTCTAAGCTCATGTGAGTCATACTCGGTGTGAGAAACAAGAGGTAATAACAACCTTAACGATGTACAGTTTAATGTCATGTAGGACATAAAAAGGGGACTATGCAGTTTAAAGTCATGCAGTTAGGACTATTGGTGTTGCACAGTTTAGTGTCATGTAGCAGGGACAAAATACAGTTTAATGTCATGTAGGACATATCAAGGATTTTCTGTACAGTTTAGCGTCATGTAGTTAGGACGATGGGGATAAAATAGTTTAACTTCATATTGGAAGAAAGGGGGACTGTGCAGTTTAATGTCATACTGGACTTTTGAGATTATATAGTTTAACGTCTTTCCGGACGTGAGGGACTTTTATACAGTTTAGCGTCATGTAATTTAGGACGTCACAGTTTAACGTCTTTCTGGACATAAGGGATTTGCAAATAATTTATGGTCATATACATGGACCAGGGATGATGCAGTTTAAGGTCATGCTGGACGGTTTAGGGAACTTTTTCACAGTTTAATGTCGTGTGGGACGAAGTTGCAGTTTAAAGTCATACTGGACCATTGCTGTAGAGTTTAACGTCATATAACAAGGACAAACTGGTGCTGTACAGTTTAAAGTCATGTAGCTAGGACTAAGGTGAACCAATATGAGGATATCAGTTCTGGGGACTTTTTACAGTTTAACGTCGTGCTGGACGATGAAAGTGCCACACAGTTTAATGTCATGTTACTAGGACACAATATAGTTTAATGTCATCTCGGACAAAGTATAGTTTAATGTCATCTCAGACATTGAAGGTGACACAGTTTAACGTCATGTTGGACGAAGTTGCAGTTTAAGGTCATACTGGACCATTGTTGTATGAACCAATTGTAAGAGTCTTGGTTCTGGGAACAATATTTTGTGTTTATACAAAATACTTCTTCAGAAATCTGGCATTAGTTGGAGTCGTGATGTGTTCTCCATCCATTGAGATCAGAGAATACGCTCCATTGGAGTAGACCTTATGTATTGAATAAGGTCCTTCCCATTTTGGTTCAAGTTTGGGAGGCTTCTTTCCTGGTATCATTGGTGCTCTGAGAACCAATACCAATTCTCCCTGAATGAATGAACAGAGACGAACTTTTTTGTTAAAAGCTCGTGCTATCCGATTCTGATAGATTTCCAAGTGGTGCAAAGTGCACAATCTTTTCTCATCTAACTGTTCCAATTCATTCAACCGCTTTTGGGATTGCTCATCTGTTGACAACTGATCACAAATGGCTATTCTGAGTGAGGGAAATTGAACTTCAATTGGCAAGACTGCTTCTGTTCCATATACCAATGAATATGGAGTAGATCGCGTTGCATTGCGAGTGGTAGTCCGATAAGCCCATAAAGCATGATAGAGTTTATCAGGCCATGACCTCTTATCTTTATTCACCATCTTTTGCAGTATATTTGAAAGAGTCTTGTTGAAGGCCTCTATCTGGCCATTAGCCGCTGCATGATATCGAGATGAATGGTTGGACTTAATGTTGTATTCTTGATACAATTTCTTTACCTCAGAAGAACATAAGTTGGTGTCGTTGTCTGTCAATATGGTATGAGGGACACCAAATCTAGTAATGATGTTAGACTTGATGAAGCTAACAATGCATTTAGAACTGACTTCTTTGAGAGGTACTGCCTCTGCCCATTTGGAAAAGAAATCAGTAGCAGTAAGAATGTACTTAAACTGCTTGGCCGTAGCTGAAGGGTAAGGTCCCACCACATCCATTCCCCATGTGGAAAATGGCTATGAGTATTTAGCTGTATGAAGCAACTCTGGAGGTTGATGAATGAAGTTGGAATATACTTGGCATGAATGACACTTCTTTGTGAAATTAACACAATCTTGTATCACTGAGGGCCATAAGTATCCAAGCCTTCGAATTTGATCAGACAATCTATGTCCACACTGGTGGGCACCACAGACTCCTGCATGTACTTCTTTTGTGACAGCCATTGTCTCTTCACCATCAATACATCTGAAGAGAACTCCATCAAAACCACGTTTGTAGAGAATTTTCTCGAGGTGGTTTGGACCATCATAAAGAGTAAAATTGACCACACGTCGCCAAATTTGTTCTTTCTTGGCTCTATCAGGTGGAAGTGTTCCATTTTGAAGGTATTCCCTGATAGGTGACATCCATCCTGTAGTATGACCATACGGTTCAGGAATGGGAATAATTTCATTAATTTCCTCTGTTCTGACTTGAACATAAGGTGAAATTGCACGACGGTGGGCAATACAGATGGTTGTCTCGTCCCGATTTGGATCTGCTAAAGCTATGGCTATATTAGCCAGTGCATCAGCTTGAGCATTTTGTGATCTTGGGACATAAGAAAATGTCGGTTCTGAAGGGAATTCCGATATTAACTCTCTGACGTAATCATACAAAGGGATTAATTCTTCTTTTCTGATGGCATAATCCCCATTGACTTGTTTGATTACTAGGTCTGAATCACCTTTCACCTTTAAGTGATTCACTTGTGCTTGAAGTGCTAACTCCAAGCCTGTAATGAGAGCTTGGTATTCAGCTTCATTATTGGTACCACCTTCCCACAACAAAAAGGAATAAGGTAACACTTCCTTATCTGGAGAAATGAGCACAATTCCTAAACCAACTTTGTTGAATTTAGGATTTTCCATTTTCTTCCCTGTTGGACTTCTAGAAGCACCATCAAAATACATTTCCCATGTTTGAGGACTCTCTTGAATAGAGAAAACTTCCTCATCAGGGAGTTCGATATCTGAATACGTGTCTTCCACTGAAGGATGTTCAGCCAGGAAATCAGCCAGAGCTTGGCCCTTAATTGCCTTTTGAGACACATACTGGATGTCGAACTGCTGTAGAATAACCGCCCACCTTTCCAGACGTCCTGTAAGCATTGGAAGACTAAGGATGAATTTGAGTGGATTATTACGAGATACCAATTGGACCTTGTGATGTTGCAGGTAGTGTCTCAGTTTCTGAACTGCAAAGATTAATGCTAGGCAGCACTTTTCAATACTCGAATACCGGGTTTCTGCTTCAAGCATAGTTCTACTGAGATAGTAGAGACTATTTTCATTCCCAGCATCATTCTTTTGAGCGAGAAAGGCACCCAATGATCGCTCTAAAGCTGTCACATAGAGGATAAGAGGCCTACCCTCAACAGGTGGCATGAGTACTGGTGGACTCAAGAGGTATTTCTTGAGAACATCAAATGCTTCTTGACATTCTTCAGTCCACTGGTAAGTGACTCCTTTCTTCAATAATTTGGTAAAGGGTAAACTTTTGCATGCCAAATTGGCAATGAAACGCCGAATATAGGCTAAGTGTCCTTGAAGTCCTCTTAATTCTTTCAAATTCTGAGGAGGTGACATACCAAGGATTGATTTGGTCTTCTCAGGATCAACTTCAATACCACGATGGCGTACAACAAAGCCGAGGAATTTTCCTGAGGTTACCCCAAAAGCACATTTTAAGGGGTTCATCTTCAAATTATGTTGTCGAAGCTTGTGGAATACGACTTCCAAATCAGCCAAGTGATCAAAACGTTGTTTGGATTTAACCACCAGATCATCTACATAGCATTCAACAAATTTCCCTAGAAAAGGTTTGAAGATACGATGCATGGCGTGTTGATATGTTGCACCTGCATTCTTTAAACCAAAGGGCATCACCCGGTAACAAAACACACCTTGAGGAGCTCTGAAGGCTGTATATTCCTCATCTTCTGGGGCCATTTGGATCTGATTATATCCAGAATATCCATCCATGAAAGAAAGTACTTCATAGCCAGTCGTTGCATCAATTAAGAGTTCTGTAATCGGAACTGGGAAATCATCTTTAGGACAATACCGATTAAGATCTCTGAAATCGATGCAAACCCTAATTTGTTCGTTCTTCTTCTTTACAGGGACAATATTAGCCAACCACTTGGGATATTGAACTTCTCTGACGAAGTTAGCTTTGATAAGCTTATCCACTTCAGCCTCGATTTTGGCAGCATAGGTTGGGTGTGTTCTTCTCGCAGCTTGCTTGAATCCTCGATGTTCTTTTGGCAAACCCAAATGATGGGTGGCAACATCAGGATCAAGGCCAGGAATCTCTGTATAATTCCAAGCAAAAATATCTTTATTTTTCTTTAAAAAAGAAATATACATCTCTTGCTCTTCAAGGGTCATGGCCGCACTAATTAAAGTGGGGTGTGGATCTTTCTATGTACCCAGATTTACTTCTCTGAGTTCATCCACAGTGGTAGAGATACCCTCTTCAAATGCTGGAGGAGCATCTCTGAGATCTTCCTCTTCCTCTTCATCATGTGTTATTTCTTCCGTTTCTACTTGCAAAGTAGATGAAAAAACGAAATTCTCATGATCATAAGAAATGTCAAAATTTTCACATTTTGAAGAAGAAGCTTCCATTTCCGATCCTATTGATGATAAAGGGTCTTCTTTGGGAAATAAAGAGGAGATGATGGATTGAGAATTGAAATCAATATTCACCTCTGGTGTTGCTATAACTTCTTCTGGCCTGATTAGCGAAGTATAGACTTGTTGGATTTCAGCAGACGAAATGAAAACGTCACCACTTATGCTTTCATCACTGCTTGGTAAGTTACCAATTTCTCCCATGTTGTCTGGCTCGATTGCCGTAATTGACATTATGGATCTTTCCATAAGAGTATTTTGATTTGGGCCTATTTTGTCAATTTGACTGATAGGTAACACATAATCTGTACTCACATGTGAAAATGGATTTATTGGAATTTTTTCCAAACCATATGGAGCATAAACTTTGGTAATTTCCTTCATTGTAGATTTTTCTCTTCCCTTCATGTGATAAAATTCCGCCTCAATGTATTGAGACTCACATGTCTTGAACGAGGCCTTATCACCATACAATGTTCCAACTTGACCATCGAAACAGTATTTGAGACATTGATTGTATGATGACGGAATAGCTGCATGCTGATGTAGCCAGGGTCTTCCAAGCAAGATATTGAAAGCTGAGTCTTGATCAACAATCATGAAATCCGAATTGGAAACAAGATATCCAAACTGAGTTCTGAGTGTAACTTCTCCCAGTGGTTCTTGTTCATTTTTATTATATCCTTGCAACATCATGGTAGAAGGAGATAAATCAGATTCCGTGAGGCCCAATCGACGAAGTGTGCGAATGGGCATGAGGTCGACTCCTGAACCATTGTCAATAAAAGCTCTTCGAACATCTATACCATTGACTTTGCCAGATAAGTACAAAGTTTTTATGTGCCCATGCACAACATCATCTTCATCTTTATCAGTAAAAGATATCACTGCATGGCATTCTGCAGGATTATTCTCTATGTGATAAATTTCAGCTACAGCAATTTCAGCTTCAAACTCCTGAGGACTTGACAAAGCTTCGATGAGTGCTTCCCGAAGATCTCTTGATAGATTCAAGGCATCCAAAATTGATAATTTGGCTGGTAATTGGGCCAAGTGTTTCAATATATCATACTTTTGATCTAGAGGCCTGCGTTTCCCAATAGGAATATGCGGTTTAGCAGGTACTTTGGAAGCAGATGATTTGGAAGCTGATGCATCTTGTATTGAAGTTGGCAACATCCTTGGTTTTGGAAAATTAGACTGATTAGATCCATTTACTTGCTGAGATAAAGAAGATGGAACTTTTAATCGGTCTTCCAAAATAACTGTGCCGAAGCTAAGTTGGCCATTGGCAGAAGAACTTGCTTGTTCTTTTTGAGCTCGCTGAAGGGCTCTACCACGAGTTTCTGCTTCATATACAGTGCTAGCAGAGGTAGAATTAGAGTAGTGGCTTCGGAAAGATCCACGTCTTCCCCTATATCCTGAACCTCTAGAACTTCCTCGGGTTCCCTTATTTGATACAGGGAATTCAGGCTCATCAAGACTAGAATATGAATCTGTTAATTGAATCATATTAACAGAACCAAAGATTAACTCTTCGTCTGATAAAGACTCTGCCTGGTTAGCCTGTTTAGGTTGTGCCGTTTGGTGGGACGGTGCCCGTGGCTTTGAAGTAGATGGCATGAAATCTGCCAAAGTCAAAGACAATTTAGGCTTTGATGCATACTCATCTTCTCCTGATTCCTCTTTCTTCTTTGAATTGCGCTGCCCTTTTGAGGATTTGTCCTTTGATGGAGGCTTTACTGCAGCTTTTGTAGGAGACACAATTGGCTTCTTCAATTGTGTTCGCAATATGGAATGGGTCCGATTGATTGTCTTTCTTACCATCCATTCATCATATTTTTTTCGTAATTTTGCTTTTGACTTCCTGCCACTCGCCTCCTTCCTCTGGATCTGTAGCGGTAATACACGCTACATGAGCTGAAGAACCCTTCAATTTGACTTGTCCCAAGTCGACCATCTTTTGCAGGAGGTCTTTAAAGACAAAACACTCCTGGATGGGATGCCCCAACATTTGATGAAAGGAAAAATAATTGGGACGGTCTTCATCTCCTTCCTTGTTTGGCCTCTTCGGCACTGGTAATTGAACCAAATTATTTTCCAGAGATGAAATGAAGTAACCAGGAACTTGCTCACTTCGGAAAGAGTATGTTTTACTCTTCATATCCTCAAATTGTTTTCGTCGTTGATCTTTTTGATCATTTGGACGAAACAGCCTTTGTTGTTGGCGTTCAGGAGGTGGAGCCCTTCGAGAAGATGAAGGTTTTGAAGTAGAAATAGGTACAGGTGCCTGTTTAAGCATAACTGTAGCAGTTTCTGCTTTACCCATTCTTCTTCCAGGAGCTGATGGAATTACACGAGATTTAACCTTAGCCTGTATAAGGGAATCTTCAATCTGTTGAGTGATTGAAGTAAGGTCTCAAAACCCTCCTGTGTATTTCACAGGGATCAATGGCGTGCGTAATTCGTCACGCAAATTTTCCACACAGATTGGCAACAATTCCTCCGGAGGGAGTGATAAACTCAAGGAATACGTTAATCCCTTCCAACGAGCAATGAAATCAGAGACTCTTTCATTCTCCCTTTGCTTGCAGTTTGTAAGAACGAAAACTGTCATTTTTGGAAAAGTTGAGCTAAACTGAAGAAGGAATTTTTGACGAAGATCCTCCCATCCGATGACTGACCGGGATTTCAAGCTTGTATACTATACAAAAGCTGGTCCTTGCAAGGTTCGCACGAAGCATCTGAGTTTCACTGCTTCTTGCTGCTCTGGAGTTCCCATCATAGGACCACAACAAGACACGTAATGCGTCAAATGTTGTTCAGGGTCGCCTGATCCATTGAAAGTAGGGAAAATAGGGTTTCCAAAACTGGATGGAGGAGAAATTGAGTCTACCCATTCAGGGTAAACTTTCTTTTCAGGTTGAACTTGCGCCCGTTTCCCTTCCATAGTTTCTAACCGAGCTGTTAATGACTCAATAGTAGTTATTAACTTTTGAGAAACGTCAGGTTGAACTTGGTTTTGGGTAGGTGCAATGAATGGAGCTTGGACAGACGTGGTGGTTGGTGCTGCAACTGACGGTAGTGCTGCCAACCGTTGTTGCGTTTGACCCGTAGGATTAGACCTCTGTGGGTGTACTGATAAAGGAGGATATTCTTGATCCATCACAGTAGTTACAACAAATTCCTTCGGCTGTCGGACTTCAGCATTCTTAAGAAGAAGACTACTCTGAAGTAGTTCTGCATTCAACCTTCTTAATTCTTTCATTTCTTCCTCCTGTTGTGCAAACCTTTGCTCTAATGAGAGCGATTGACCTCCTTCAGAGGAAGGGTGAGAAGTAACCTGATTCTTTCCTTTCCCCTTATTGGATCCTTTTCGGAGAGGGGGAAGTGGGTTACTTGAAGGAATACCCAGATTTTGGGTAAGCCTTTGATTACGTGTGCGCACACCTTCTTCATTTAGGTCTGTGTGTGCGACTTCTTGAGTAGGAACCTCTTCGTCTGATCCCTCTGATTGAGCCTCATCTGGTGAATCAGCAGCAACGGCATTGATGACATTAATGGATGCATATTGCATGAAATCCTTTCTATCAGCATTTCTGTGATATTGTCTCCTTCCATGTCCATGATGAGACATGGCATTCCGTTGACTTGATCCCTCAGGAATTTCTTGGAGAACCGTCACTTGGTGAGAATCTCCTGATAGCTTGGCTCTTCATTCCTCTTGAGGCTTATTCCCTAATCGAGAGAATACTGAATTTCTCTGAGGGAAGGATTGAAGATTTGGAAAAGTCCCCAGTCCAGTGGACTGGGGATGTTCCTGCTGCTTCCGCTCAACTCCTCGAATCCCATTCGTTGACTCTGAGTGTTGGGTTAGAGAAGTCCCCAGTCTAGAAAGCTGGGGTGTCTCTTGATATGCTATGTCTGAGATCTTCTTAAAATATCTCTTGATCTTGCGAATCTTGGTTCGAAAATTAGCTGGATGCATTAACCTGTATCAACTTTTATCACCTGGTTCAACAGACCGTTGGATGATTTCCGAAACTTCTGTCATTTGATGACGTGTTTGCTCCAGACGAGAGGCTTGTGCAATATTCTTGCCTGCTTGATATAGGAGCAATTCAACAACCTATTCTCTATATACTTGATTTTGAGAGGAACTAGTTGAAGCTTGTTCTTGAGAAAGCTTTTGATTATGAACAAAGCCCATTGACTGTGGTCGGCCATGGGCAATAACATTGCATGAGACCATTTTCGGCGGGCTTTACTGACCGGAAAGCACTGTGAAATGTAGTGCTTCGTGAACACCCCATCCTCTGATATGAACATCAGATGGAGCATTAGCAATTAACTGACGCAATCTTCTTAGTGCGCCAAGGCATGAACGTTGAAGGGTTCTCTGTTGCTTTTCGGCCTTCGGATACCGAGAGACTGATAGAGATGCCAAATCAATCTGGCGTTGTAACCCTTCTATTATCTTAAGATGATTTTCATATTCATCGTAAGATAATACCTTCTTCTTTAATTGACAAAGAGTTTTCCATATGTTGAGACGAATATCATGGATTCCATCATCCGTCAACATCTTTGGAATGTCATACTGGGAATCAGCCAAAGGCCAAAACATGACTGGTACTTCACCTTTTGCCAGTTTTTTCCTCATGTTCAGCATTTCCTCTTTATCATTAAATGAAGACTCTTCTACCTGTTTGGACCAGAGTTGGTGTTTCCTTGTTGCTTCATCGGATTAACAAGATTGGTAGAGAAATCACTATTCATGCTGGAAGATGAATGACCCAGGGATGGTTCAGAGAATAACCTGAACCCCAGGCTATCTTCTGCTGGAGAAAGAGTTTCACCTGCCGATAGTAAAGCATCAGACATGACTGGTTTTACGTTTGCAAGTTCCTCGAGATAGGAGGGCTTTCTCGTCACTACATTGCCTTCTGAAGAATTTTCGAGACAATGTGAATCACTACTGCAGAGAGGACTTTCGCAGCGAAGTTCATCACCATGAGGAGGACCGTCATGATGGGTTACAACAAAAGATGAAATCTCTTGCTCCTTGGCCTTCTGACCACACAGAGGGTTCCTGTGGCACTCATCTGAAGAAGAAACTTCAAGATTGACCGAATTTGTATGAAGCAAGTCTTCATGAGGAAGTTTCTGTTGAAGACCTTCAGAATTAATGTTCCAATTATTGGGAACTGAGGGAGTAGAATCTTGAATTCCGACAGATAAATGTCCGAGGGCTTCAAGAACTCTAGCATCGAGCAAGGCCTTGTTGCAGATTGGCCTTTGATCTCCTGACTGTGCTGGGCGGATCTTTTTCTTTGATGCCTTCTTACTCGCTTTAGAAACCACTTGATGACGAAAGTGATTGCTCTGAGCAGGTGTATGTGCCTGATCAGGAAAGATGGTCAGGTTAGGCTGACGATCTCCACTCAAATCAGGTGTATGTGCCTGACTTGGTTGTCCGTATGATATGGGGGAGTATGCCCCATAACCCTCTTGGACTGGAACAGATGTTTGTGTCTGTTCCGGAGTGAATAGTTTATGTGTCACTCCATTGCTAGGGATAGATTTATGTGTCTATCCCTGAGATAATGCTGAAGCTGTTATGATATCCTGGCAAGCATCCAGAATATGAGCAGGAATTTGCTTCTGCTCTTTCACCATTGACAAAATATGTTTGGTGACTTCAACTGCCGGAACGGGGATATACGTCCATTCCGGGCTTGGAGTAGGTGTATGTGCCTGCTCCTGTCCTCCTTTTCCTGTTAGTGAATCCTGACAGTACTCAAGTGTGGAGGCAGAGATTTGAGTCTGCCCCCTGTTTGTCGTCGGGACTTTCCGACTGACTTCTCCGGGTGCTACCAAGCAAGACTGTTGGTAGACCTGATTAGTATTAGCAGGTGTATGTGCCTGCTGATTACACTTCGCCAAACGCGATTGACGAGATCCATCATATGTAGTCAGACGAGCCTGCTGACTAATTGATGATGTATAAGCAGGTGTATGTTCCTGCCTATGGTACACCGCCGGAATTGCCTGGCGGGATCGGCTTGATGCTGCCAGACGAGTCTGCTGGACAGCTGAATTAAAACGGGCAGGTGTGTATGTCTGCTCGTTGTTTGCCACCAAGTTAGGTTGGTGGACTTCTCCGGAGATGGCAGGGATGACAACCTACCTATTGTTAACCGGATTCCATCTCTGGCGGTTCATCTTGCCTGCTCGGGTTCGAGGAACCTGAGCTGAATGCCTGGAGTCGGTACCCTCATCATGTTGAGGGCGCACTACCGCACGAGTCTGGCGGCGATTGTTGATGGGAGCCCTTGAGAAGGACTCCTGTCTTTTTGAATTAAGGTCCTGCGGGACCTGCTCATTCACTTCCTCAGAGTAAGGGAGTGAATGGAAATTGCGTTCCGGGGATAATGACCCGAAACGGTTGGAGACGGTAGTCAGCACCGCCTGCTTCTTGATTGCTGGCCACCGTTGTCCGGACGACCAAGTAGAGTTGTTAACTTGGAGGGCTTGACGAGCGGCCTCCAGAGTTGGGATAGTACCGTTGCGACGGTACTCCTTAACTAGTGCATTAGAAACACAGCGTTGAAGACGCTGAGTTGGTGATGTCATCCTCAGAGCGGATGACGTTCCAGCAGGAGTAGCAGCATTGGTTTTCATAGCAGCGGACCTCACAGTAGAGGTGTTCATAGCAGCAATATTCACAGGGGTGAATTTAAGGAAAGCAATTTTTGCAGAAGATCTTGAGAAAAGAGTGCCTGTTCCATGTAACAGACATAATCAAGATGAATCCAGCCACTGCATCTTTTGGATGAGCATATGTCAATGATTGCCTTGTTGGCCCAAGGGGCCTATCAAATAAGAAGAATATCACTTTCACTTGGTTAAGGATTCACGTCAGGTTCACCATTTTTGTTTCGCGCGGAATCCGGGGATGACCTCCTGGACGGGAGATTCAAACGTTCCGATCGGTTTCTAACGGGTTTGTTCGTAGAACCGGAAACATCCAATGATTCCACATCCGTTTGGACCTACTTTCCAAAGGCAGGCGCACATTAGCTTGTGGACTAATGAGACTTAGGAATTTGCATTGGTCGAGAGGATGGGAGGTCGGACTCATCACACCTTTTTGAGGGGAATTATTGTCTACTCCGGGACTCTCTTTATAGATTTAAGTTATGTTCGTGAATCCTTATTACATTACCAAGTATAAAATGTGCTTTCCTTTAGTTTTAACAGTCAATGATAAAATATGCAAGAAATTTAGAGAATCTTTTATATGTATTCGAGGTTCTTCATCAATAGAGAATCATCTATATCTGTTTAGAGATTCTTGGTCAATGGTATCCTTCAAAACATTTATATAAAAGTCTCTTGGTCATTATGATGACCAGGCTGGTTTTAAAGCCACTCAGTGGGGCACTTGAAGTTTATCGTCATTCAGAAGGACATAGATTATTTCAAAGTTGGGATCGAACCCATAAATGGGCTACCTACGTATCCTTTCTTTTGAAAAAGGAATCAGAACCCACGTAGTTCGAGTAATGGGGTATGATGTTTATGATTGATGGCTCAAAGATGAATGTCATAATTACTTTTACACTCTAAGCTCACGTGAGTCATGCTTGGTGTGAGAAACAATAGGTATTGATAAAATTTAGACAATTGAGCCATGAAAGATGCAATCATAAGAATTTGTTTGGGGCTTATGTATGGATGACTGCCCAGATAGATGAAGGTTTAGGATTTACTTTTAGGGAGAAAATCCATGAACATGGTCCATAAAGTTATATGTGATTCATGGAGATTTGAATACTCTAATCTTGGGGATTACTCCTAAGGAGGATGCCCAAGTTAGGAGGGGACTTATGATTGAGTTTTATTCCTGAAAAGGAAACCCAAATCAAAGGTAAATTATGACTGGTTAAGAGAAGTTTAAGGGGACTTGGGGCTTATTCCTGAAAAGGAGACCCAAGGTTATGACTGAGTTTTATTCCTGAAAAATGAGACCCAGGTTAGGGATTAAGGTTTGGGGCTTATTCTTAAGAAATATGCCCAAGATTAAAGGACTTGATTGGGAACTTTAAGAATTTGGGGCTTACTCCTGAGGAAGATGCCCAGATTAAAGGTTTTATCACTGGGGATTATTCCTAAAAAGGATACCCAAGTTAGGATTCTCTCATCTTAAAGGATGAGGTTGAATGAATGAACTCTCCGTATTTTAGTGACATAAGGATATTTACATCACTAGACTTTAAGAGAGATTCCACAGAATTCCTTTCAGATAGGAAAGTCAAATCAAGCAAATCATGCCATAAATGGCTTTGAAAAGTGTCTTGAAGACTGAATCTTGAAAAGGAAAGGTGAAATGGCTTAAGAGGGGTAAAATGGGCAAGATGGGCACCCAAAAAGATAGGGGCGCGCAAGTCTTAAAAGACGCGCAAGTCCTGCGGCGGCGCGCAAGTATTGGTCGCGCAAGTATACTTGCGCGACATGAGGGGTACTTACGCGATTCTCAATCGGAATTGAAATACTTGAGCGACTTTTCATAGAACCCTTTAGAATCCCCTTGAGGTTCTTCCAAAAAAAGGACGCGCAAGTTATATTGAAGGAATTAAGTCGGCGTGCAAGTGTTTGATAAGTTTCAACACTTAGGCCTTCCTTTTTCTCTTTAGATCTTCCATTCTAGGTAAGAAATTACCTTAGAAGTGTTTTGGAAGCTTTGAGAAGAGACTTGGGCGTCGGGAGCTTCAATCCGAGTTTCTGGAAAAAGATCCTCTCAAATGGGGGGCCCACAGGGTCTATTTATAGGCAAAAGAAGACCCAGGGCGGTTACCGGGCGGTTACCATTTAGGTCGCGCAAGTCACCTGCGCGACCAAGGTAGCCGCGCAAGTACACTTGCGCGCCAGTGGTATAACTTGCGCGGTGGATTTTCTTTTGATCATGTGTTCATGCCTTTGTCGATTTTTGATGTTTTCTTCAAAGGATGAATCATTTTCAGCTGAGATATTCCCTTTTCCGATCTTTAGATTCTGTGATGAAAGGAACGTCAACAAAAGTCCCCCCTCAGAGTTGGATCCGGAGAGAAATGAGGATTTGACTCTGAGGAAATTGAATCCCTCAAAGGAAATGGGAGGCGCACAAGTCTTCTTTGCACAGAGGATGGCGCGCAATTCTGCGTCGCGCAGGCCTTAAGCGCTCTGAGTGTGGCGCGCAGGTAGGCTTCCTGGCCTATAAATACACGGCCTTATCTCAGTTACATGCATCTGGATTTCCGGATTTCTCGAGCTCTCGCCGCGCAAGTCTTCCTCGCCGCGCAAGTCTCTTGTTTTCACTGTTTCCTCGCTGCCGCGCCACTCTCAAGGTAATAGGACTTGCGCGGTAATACTTGCGCGACAAAAACTTGCGCGGCACACCTATCACTTGCGCGACATCTCCATACTTGCGCGCCTTAATGCCTTAGCCATTTTTTCGATTTTTTTCACAAATTTTATGAAAAAATAAACTCATTTAAGAGTTAAATTTATTCAACTCCTGTGCAAATTCAATGGCTCTTAGACCTGGATTAATTGATGAACTGGCTAGCAAGCGGATAGATGATATGATGGATATCATTGGCCCTGATTACTATACTGTTAAAGACATTACTCTTCCAGATTTGGCTAAGTATCTGAAGAAATATCATCGCGACTTTCTTCACTGCACTTATCTACCTTTGTATGGTCATGGTCATCTGCAAGAAGTCATTATCCCAGAAGTAAAGAATTATCTTCCATTTTCGTGGTTTCAGAATTATACCAATTTTGCTTCAGCAAATATCTCAGGCGGAGGAGTATTTCAATCTGCTGGAACAGTGGAGAAGGCTTATGTGATGCATCATAGCCCTTGCACACCAGATCTGAAAAAACATACACCTGAGCTTCAACCACATTGTCATCCTTCAATCTTCCGAAATGCTCAGATGGATCAATCCAAAGGCTGGAAGAAAAGTTGGGATTTCCGTCCTGGGGGAGGTGTGAAGCCAACTTGGATGTGGGTATACTGGGTGCGACAGACTTGCGCAGAGTTTATTGAGGATCTGAAGAGAGCTGCAATATATGAGGCTGTTTGGGTTGGGCAAACATATATTTACAGACATGATAACTTCGTGCCAGAGATACTCATCCACTGGAGCCCAGCGACTAATTCTTTCCATTTGACTCATGGAGAAGTAGGTATCAGTTTGTGGGATGTCCACAAGATTTCAGGAGCTCCAATCTTGGGCGATATGTATGATGAATTCATTCCTCCCAAGGTGACTTGGAATGATCCAGAGAAGACTCCTGCTTTGGCTCGAGAATTATTTAAAATCTTTCACAGGCTCAAGAGTTCAGAGACCTCATTAACTCATTTTAGAAAAGATATTCATCCGGAAGAATGGATGAATGTGTTTCTTACTGAGAAGAAAGGGATAGAGCCAAAAGAAAAAGGATCCAAGAAAAAGAAATCCAATGATACCCGGCCCAGACGTCCTACCACTTGTCCAAAACCTGAGAAGAGAGGAGCTCCTGGCACATTCTGGCCAACTCTAGAAGCAGGAGAGTTTGAAAAATGGGGATATGAAGTGAATCAAAGAATTCCAAAGAAAACTCGCCTGGCGGGTTTCTTGGCAATGTGGCTCAGTGTTTATCTCTTGCCGGTCAGGGATTCGAAGGGAGGCGTTAGGCCAGGGACCTTCTTCATTGCGGCCAAGTTGGCTGAGGGAAAAATGGTTGGGTTAGCTACCCCCATTTTAGCAAAGATTCACAGGAGTTTACTTCACGTCTTCCAGGGTAAATCTCCTTTAAGAATAGTGGGACCATTCCAAGTTTTGTGGGGATGGATCGCCACTCACTTCAGGACTTACAATGTACAGAATGGATTACAAATTCCTGGAATCTCTTTCAGACCGTTAGTGCAAGCATTCTCTGGAATTGCTCCATTAGATGTTAATGGTTATGACATGAAAGTAAGACTAAGCATGTATAAGGAATTCAACTTCTTTCCTTATGGAAGTCCTCCATCCGGGCGGTTTGTTGATGATGGGAAAGCCCATTTGGATTTGAGGGCATACATGCTAGCTTGCAGGGATGGCGTGTTAGTAGCCAGGATTGATGGAGAAATCATATGCGAGGCCTATGCTCCATATAGATTTTCACGCCAATTCAAATGTTTGCAACAGATTGTTGTATCCCCTCAAGTACATGTCAGGTTAGAGAAACATCCGATGGTTGCTCGACAACTATGGTTGCTGACATCAAGAGAGAAGACTGGGGCAGTATTTGATCTACCAGTTGAAAAAGCGGCACATTATCTGACTACATTTTATGCCGAACACTGGATAGCATCATACCCTAAAGGGATATTGAATCACCCAGTATATCAAGTGGGAAAGAGGAAGAGGACTGTAGAGAAAGAAACTCTTCCTCATGAAGGTGACGCTTCTCCACCTGAAATAGGTTCAACAGACTCCTCTTCTAGAACTGATTCATCGGATTATCACGATGGGGATGATGAGGCACAACCGGCAGCAAAGCGGTTTCGTGCCCGATATAATCATCCGGCCAGAGTTAGAAGACCCACTCCATCAGCTCCTGGTGAGTTATTTGATTGTAATAACTTCAATCACTGCTACTTTATAAAGTAATAAGTCTTACTTTCTTATTCTCTATCTGTAGTTGCAGGAGTCGGGAAGAAATTAAAATCAAAAATTGTAGGACCTTCCTCACAGCCTTTATATCTAAGACCAAAGGCTGTTCAGCTATGGCAGAGCTTATACTGTGATACCGAGACCGCCTGGCTGGATTTGTGTGAGGGCCTACAACTTCCTGGGATAGGATATCTTCTAGCTTCTAAAGACCTTCAATACGGAGACAACCCCAATGAAGTGCGAGCTTACATCAGAGAGCTGGAAATGCTCATATATGCCACTGATAATTCGGTTCCTATCACCAGGCGGGTGAAGGAAATGATTGATCGTGGCACCACTGAGGGGGATGGTGGTTCTGGAGATGAGGAATGGCAAGAGTACGTGGCTCCTGAAGATGTAAGTTTTCTTTCCTTATTTTCTTTGCAACTTGATTTCAGTTGAAGCTTTGTTACTTAAGGAAGTTATTTTTTCCATCTTGCAGCTTGCAAAGAAAGGAACCGGGGTTCCTTCGCCACAATATAGCCCTGGTGGTACCGCTACCGGGGCTGCTGCTGATTCTCCTCGCGAACCAGGCGAGATATCTCCTGGCCAGCAGGCCATGAATGAGGCACTGGACATCGCCTTCCATTCGCCAATCCAAGTGCCAATAAGGTAGACTACTGATACTCTGAAAAAACAAAAGAAGCCAAGGAAACTAAGGAGAAAATCCATAGCTAAACGTTTCATTAGCAGTGGTAAGTCCTTCGAACAATCATGAGTTTATACCCATAATCATATGGTTACTCATATTTCTGAGGATTGCAGGGGCTTCTTCAATTTCTCCCTTGAGGGAAGGGACTGATCCTTCTTCAAAGGTCGTGGAGGGTGCTGTAGAACAATCACAGACTCAGGCTGACTTGGTTGCTCCTGGAGAAGAGCTACCATCCATTCCCAGTATCCCTCCTATCACTGAAGATGCTGTCCAGGGTCAGGGGTTGCAGGACATAAGTCGGCAAGAAGACGTAGCAAATGCTCCCACTGGTGAGACTAATCAATATTCTGAAGTATCATTGGATGAAATGATGAATCAAGGAATGACTTTTGAAGAATTTTATGATCATGCTAAGTTGTCATGTGATTTAGAAGACCTTGGGTGTGAGTGTTACCCTTCGCCCAATTTTTTTCTTTTAAAAAAAATACTTCTAACCATGATGTAAAATAATATGCAGTTTCTTCCGTAGAAGCCGCTGAACTGCCAATGCCTGAAGAGGGTGTGGACACTGATGTCAACCCTATCATTGCAGAAACATTAGCTCAAGTAGAGCTAAATCCAATAAACTCTCCTGAGACCCATCTTGAAAATCCTGTTGAAACTGGGAAAGATAGGGAGAAGTCTTCTCAGGTTGTTGAACCACCATTGGGAAATGGATAACAATATTTGTGATTGTACTTTATTCGCAAGACAATCCATTCTTTTGTTATCCTTTGAAGCTGACTAAACCTTTCAATTAATCATGCAGGACCATCAACTGCAATGACTAGACCCGAAGATGAGGCCTCAACCTCTGCCCCAACGGGAATTGAAAGTGAAGAAGCACAAGTCAGGGGGGAAAGGGCAGGACAAGGCACCTCCCTAAGAGCGCTAATTCCAGATTACATACCACCTTCTGATGATGATATTGAATCAGATCCAGATATGCTTAAAGCATTCCGTTTTTCACGACGCAAGGCATGGAATAACATATGGAACATCATATCGGGGGTGCCTTTAGAAGAGCTACCATAAAAAATTTCCCGATTGTCATCCCAATTTGTTATAATGGGACTTGGTGGTTTTGGGTATGAAAAGATCCATGCTACGGTGAAACAGATCATTTTCAGGAGGGAGCAAGTGCAGACAAGTCGCGAAGATTTGACCAGAGTGAAATTTTCAGTCAACATAGGCGAATTTGAGGCTGCGATATCCCAGGCTGAAGCTGATTATGCTGTCAAGATGAAGGATCTGAAGCAAAAAATCAAAGAAAAGGTCGTCCAACAGGTGCAACTCCAGCAACAGTTAGATGCTGTTACTGGGGAACTTGATCAGCTTAATAAATCATTGGATGAAACTCATATGAATGGCATGAAAGCCATCGCAGATGCTAAGAAGCCACTTCAGCAAGCTGAAAAGAGTGAAGCTGGTCAAGTGCACGAGCTTCAATTAACTGTTGATAAGGCTCAGGATGCTATACATCAAATGAAGACTTATGTTGACAATCTTCTGTAATTCTTGAAAAAGAGAAGAGATTCCAGTCTGTGGATGTCCTTCTAACTCTTGTGTATCAATGAAAAACACTTTTGTCTTCAATCATTTGTACTTGCATTCTTCCATTACCTGCTTCAAATTTACGTAATCCAATGGGCCTAGTAAGAATAGTTTGATTTTTACTAGGATTATTACAAAGAACCCTACAAACTTTGAACCTTTTAACTGCTCAATATTACCTAAATCATACAAAAAATATATATTTAGTGAGCTGGAACTTGACTTTTATTCAGAGTTCCTTTGTCTTTTGTGTGGGCAGTTTAAATTCATGCACGCCGGACATAAAGGGGCTAATGTTTAAGGTCGAAATAGCTTTGACCGAAAAATGGATTAAAAATGGATTCAATTCCTTGACAATTTATCTGAAAACATATTACCATACTCAAGTATGAGGGAAAAAATGTAAACTATGGCTTAAGAATATTTGAATCTGAGGAATGATATGAAAAAGAGCTAAAAGGCATTAGAAGAAGTAGTTTCCAAGAATGAAGTTACTATTATTTAACAAAACCCGTTAGGGGGTTGAAATATGCAGGGCCACCTATGGGCATTGGCTGCATAGTCAAATAAAATAGCATCTTTTGGCTGACAAGTCTGTTATGTGGACTGTTTATGCAAGGCCACCTATGGGCACGTGCTGCATAGTCAGGCAAAAGAACTCCCAGAAATTTACTTTCCTAGTGCTAAAAGCCAGTGAAAGTTTATGGAGATTCAAATTTTCTAAATCATAGAGTTCGTTGTATGGAAAGAGGTACTTGAATATGGAGAAGATATTTCCAAACAAGAATATCGAAGAACTGGATGAATATCACTCCTACGAAGGTCTGACCCAAACGTAGGGAAGAAGAATAAACCATAGACTTGAATACTTTCAGATCATGAAAAAGGATATGGGACAAATATGTTAAGGATGGCTATTTTTGCGGATCCCTACATACTGTCGTTTTAAGACAAATAAGGACAAAAGAGGCATTCTTCCCAAGAATGAAGTTACCATTATTTAACAAACCCGTTAGGGGGTTGAAAACATGCAGGGCCACCTATGGGCATTGGATGCATGGTCAAATAAATAGCATCTTTTGGCTGACAAGTCTGTTATGTGGACTGTTTATGCAAGGCCACCTATGGGCACATGCTGCATAGTCAGGCAAAATAATTCTCAGAAGTTTGACATTTTTGTGACTAGAAGTCATGAAAAAGGGTTATGAAGATCTGAAAATATTTAAGGTTAGGATTATAACACATAATGATGGGTATTGTCCAATGTATATAGAGATACATAGGTCAATGATAACCATAATCATGTTGTGGCTGGGTCCTAAATTGAAACTTGGACTTCACTACGTATCTCATAAGAATGAGAATCAAGCCATACGTAGTTCTTGAAATGAATTTTAACGTCGTGCAGGACGAATAGTATGAGTGATCTTAGTTTAGGGTCATAGAATTCGGACCATAATAATGAATACACAGTGTGTGTTTTCATGAGGACTTTTCAGCCAAGGGACTGAAAGTGAAATTTTGGGGTTAGGCCCAAAAAACTTGGGACTGGATTCGAGGGACACTCGAATGTTCCTATGTATCCCATAAGGATGGGAATCAAGTCCACGTAGTTCTAGAACTACCCTTTGTACAAATTTGGTTCGTACATGTGAAGGGTGAAAGGGGACTTTAGTGCAATGATGGTTTAACCTAAGATAAAAAGTTCAGGCATTACCATGTATGCACGTAGTCTTTTGAAAATGAAAACCATGATTGAAAAAATCAATGTCAATAATGGTTCCTTCTGAAATGAGGAAATCAAAGAATATTTGTAGTTTATTGTCGTACCGGACAAAAGTGTTGTATAGTTTAACGTCATATAACAAGGACGAAAGTGAATCAATGTAAAGATATTGATTCCAGGGGCGGTTTCACAAATCAACATCATATGAGGTTGTGGTGAACCGATGTGAAGAGATTGTTTTTGGGCTTGAACCCTGGGAGGTTGCCTACATACCCAGCCTGGAGGGCAAGGATCAAATTCCGTGTAGTTCAATTAAAGAATGAATCAATGATCAAGTTGTTCTTGTGGACAATGATCTAATAAAAAATATTGTTGGGACTTACACATGGTTAGTGGCCCAAAGGGAGTGTTATGGTTGATGTTCGCTCTAAGCTCACGTGAGTCATACTCGGTGTGAGAAACAAGAGGTAATAACAACCTTAACGATGTACAGTTTAATGTCATGTAGGACATAAAAAGGGGACTATGCAGTTTAAAGTCTTGCAGTTAGGACTATTGGTGTTGCACAGTTTAGTGTCATGTAGCAGGGACAAAATACAGTTTAATGTCATGTAGGACATATCAAGGATTTTCTGTACAGTTTAGCGTCATGTAGTTAGGACGATGGGGATAAAATAGTTTAACGTCATATTGGACGAAAGGGGGACTGTGCAGTTTAATGTCATACTGGACTTTTGAGATTATATAGTTTAACGTCTTTCCGGACGTGAGGGACTTTTATACAGTTTAGCGTCATGTAATTTAGGACGTCACAGTTTAACGTCTTTCTGGACATAATGGATTTTCAAATAATTTATGGTCATATACATGGACCAGGGATGATGCAGTTTAAGGTCATGCTGGACGGTTTAGGGAACTTTTTCACAGTTTAATGTCGTGTGGGACGAAGTTGCAGTTTAAAGTCATACTGGACCATTGCTGTAGAGTTTAACGTCATATAGCAAGGATGAACTGGTGCTGTACAGTTTAAAGTCATGTAGCTAGGACTAAGGTGAACCAATATGAGGATATCAGTTCTGGGGACTTTTTACAGTTTAACGTCGTGCTGGACGATGAAAGTGCCACATAGTTTAATGTCATGTTACTAGGACACAATATAGTTTAATGTCATCTCGGACAAAGTATAGTTTAATGTCATCTCAGACATTGAAGGTGACACAGTTTAACGTCATGTTGGATGAAGTTGCAGTTTAAGGTCATACTGGACCATTGCTGTATGAACCAATTGGAAGAGTCTTGGTTCTGGGAATAATATTTTGTGTTTATACAAAATACTTCTTCAGAAATCTGGAATCAGTTGGAGTCGTGATGTGTTCTCCATCCATTGAGATCAGAGAATACGCTCCATTGGAGTAGACCTTATGTATTGAATAAGGTCCTTCCCATTTTGGTTCAAGTTTGGGAGGCTTCTTTCCTGTTATCATTGGTGCTCTGAGAACCAATACCAATTCTCCCTGAATGAATGAACGAAGACGAACTTTTTTGTTAAAAGCTCGTGCTATCCGATTCTGATAGATTTCCAAGTGGTGCAAAGTGCACAATCTTTTCTCATCTAACTGTTCCAATTCATTCAACCGCTTTTGGGATTGCTCATCTGTTGACAACTGATCACAAATGGCTATTCTGAGTGAGGGCAATTGAACTTCAATTGGAAAGACTGCTTCTGTTCCATATACCAATGAATATGGAGTAGATCGCGTTGCATTGCGAGTGGTAGTCCGATAAGCCCATAAAGCATGATAGAGTTTATCAGGCCATGACCTCTTATCTTTATTCACCATCTTTTGCAGTATATTTGAAAGAGTCTTGTTGAAGCCCTCTATCTGGCCATTAGCCACTGCATGATATCGAGATGAATGGTTGGACTTAATGTTGTATTCTTGATACAATTTCTTTACCTCAGAAGAACATAAGTTGGTGCCGTTGTCTGTCAATATGGTATGAGGGACACCAAATCTAGTAATGATGTTAGACTTGATGAAGCTAACAATGCATTTAGAACTGACTTCTTTGAGAGGTACTGCCTCTGCCCATTTGGAAAAGAAATCAGTAGCAGTAAGAATGTACTTAAAGTGCTTGGCCGTAGCTGAAGGGTAAGGTCCCACCACATCCATTCCCCATGTGTAAAATGGCCACGAGTATTTAGCTGTATGAAGCAACTCTGGAGGTTGATGAATGAAGTTGGCATATACTTGGCATGAGTGACACTTCTTTGTGAAATTAACACAATCTTGTATCATTGAGGGCCAGAAGTATCCAAGCCTTCGAATTTGATCAGACAATCTATGTCCACACTGGTGGGAACCACATACTCCTACATGTACTTCTTTTATGACAGCCATTGTCTCTTCACCATCAATACATCTGAAGAGAACTCCATCAAAACCACGTTTGTAGAGAATTTTCTCGAGGTGGTTTGGACCATCATAAAGAGTAAAATTGACCACACGTCGCCGAATTTGTTCTTTCTTGGCTCTATCAGGTGGAAGTGTTCCATTTTGAAGGTATTCCCTGATAGGTGACATCCATCCTGTAGTATGACCATACGGTTCAGGAATGGAACTAATTTCATTAATTTCCTCTGTTCTGACTTGAACATAAGGTGAAATTGCACGACGGTGGGCAATACAGATGGTTGTCTCGTCCCGATTTGGATCTGCTAAAGCTGTGGCTATATTAGACAGTGCATCAGCTTGAGCATTTTGTGATCTTGGGACATAAGAAAATGTCGTTTCTGAAGGGAATTCCGATATTAACTCTCTGACGTAATCATACAAAGGGATTAATTCTTCTTTTCTGATGGCATAATCCCCATTGACTTGTTTGATTACCAGGTCTGAATCACCTTTCACCTTTAAGTGATTCACTTGTGCTTGAAGTGCTAACTCCAAGCCTGTAATGAGAGCTTGGTATTCAGCTCCATTATTGGTACCACCTTCCCACAACAAAAAGGAATAAGGTAACAGTGCCTTATCTGGAGAAATGAGCACAATTCCTAAACCAACTTTGTTGAATTTAGGATTTTCCATTTTCTTCCCTGTTGTACTTCTAGAAGCACCATCAAAATACATTTCCCATGTTTGAGGACTCTCTTGAATAGAGAAAACTTCCTCATCAGGGAGTTCGATATCTGAATACGTGTCTTCCACTGAAGGATGTTCAGCCAGGAAATCAGCCAGAGCTTGGCCCTTAATTGCCTTTTGAGACACATACTGGATGTCAAACTGCTGTAGAATAACCGCCCACCTTGCCAGACGTCCTATAAGCATTGGACGACTAAGGATGAATTTGAGTGGATTATTACGCGATACCAATTGGACCTCGTGATGTTGCAGGTAGTGTCTCAGTTTCTGAACTGCAAAGATTAATGCTAGGCAGCACTTTTCAATACTCGAATACCGGGTTTCTGCTTCAAGCATAGTTCTACTGAGATAGTAGAGACTATTTTCATTCCCAACATCATTCTTTTGAGCGAGAAAGGCACCCAATGATCGCTCTAAAGCTGTCACATAGAGGATAAGAGGCCTACCCTCAACAGGTGGCATGAGTACTGGTGGACTCAAGAGGTATTTCTTGAGAACATCAAATGCTTCTTGACATTCTTCAGTCCACTGGTAAGTGACTCCTTTCTTCAATAATTTGGTAAAGGGTAAACTTTTGCCTGCCAAATTGGCGATGAAACGCCGAATATAGGCTAAGTGTCCTTGAAGTACTCTTAATTCTTTCAAATTCTGAGGAGGTGACATACCAAGGATTGATTTGGTCTTCTCAGGATCGACTTCAATACCACGATGGCGTACAACAAAGCCGAGGAATTTTCCTGAGGTTACCCCAAAAGCACATTTTAAGGGGTTCATCTTCAAATTATGTTGTCGAAGCTTGTGGAATATGACTTCCAAATCAGCCAAGTGATCAAAACGTTGTTTGGATTTAACCACCAGATCATCTACATAGCATTCAACAAATTTCCCTAGAAAAGGTTTGAAGATACGATGCATGGCGTGTTGATATGTTGCACCTGCATTCTTTAAACCAAAGGGCATCACCCGGTAACAAAACACACCTTGAGGAGATCTGAAGGCTGTATATAACTCATCTTCTGGGGCCATTTGGATCTGATTATATCCAGAATATCCATCCATGAAAGAAAGTACTTCATAGCCAGCCGTCGCATCAATTAAGAGTTCTGTAATCGGAACTGGGAAATCATCTTTAGGACAATACCGATTAAGATCTCTGAAATCGATGCAAACCCTAATTTGTCCGTTCTTCTTCTTTACAGGGACAATATTATCCAACCACTTGGGATATTGAACTTCTCTGACGAAGTTAGCTTTGATAATCTTATCCACTTCAGCCTCGATTTTGGCAGCATAGGTTGGGTGTGTTCTTCTCGCAGCTTGCTTGAATCCTCGATGTTCTTTTGGAAAACCCAAATGATGGGTGGGAACATCAGGATCAAGTCCAGGCATCTCTGTATAATTCCAAGCAAAAATATCTTTATTTTTCTTTAAAAAAGAAATATACATCTCTTGCTCTTCAAGGGTCATGGCCGCACTAATTAAAGTGGGGCGTGGATCTTTCTCTGTACCCATATTTACTTCTCTGGGTTCATCCACAGTGGTAGAGATACCCTCTTCAAATGCTGGAGGAGCATCTCTGAGATCTTCCTCTTCCTCTTCATCATGTGTTATTTCTTCCGTTTCTACTTGCAAAGTAGATGAAAAAACGAAATTCTCATGATCATAAGAAATGTCAAAATTTTCACATTTTGAAGAAGAAGCTTCCATTTCCGATCCTATTGATGATAAAGGGTCTTCTTTGGGAAATAAAGAGGAGATGATGGATTGAGAATTGACATCAATATTCACCTCTGGTGTTGCTATAACTTCTTCTGGCCTGATTAGCGAAGTATAGACTTGTTGGATTTCAGCAGACGAAATGAAAACGTCACCACTTATGCTTTCATCACTGCTTGGTAAGTTACCAATTTCTCCCATGTTGTCTGGCTCGATTGCCGTAAATGACATTATGGATCTTTCCATAAGAGTATTTTGATTTGGGCCTATTTTGTCAATTTGACTGATAGGTAACACATAATCTATACTCACATGTGAAAATGGATTTATTGGAATTTTTTCCAAACCATATGGAGCATTAACTTTGGTAATTTCCTTCATTGTAGATTTTTCTCTTCCCTTCATGTGATAAAATTCCGCCTCAATGTATTGAGACTCACATGTCTTGAACGAGGCCTTATCACCATACAATGTTCCAACTTGACCATCGAAACAGTATTTGAGACATTGATGGTATGATGACGGAATAGCTGCATGCTGATGTAGCCAGGGTCTTCCAAGCAAGATATTGAAAGCTGAGTCTTGATCAACAATCATGAAATCCGAATTGGAAACAAGATCTCCAAACTGAGTTCTGAGCGTAACTTCTCCCAGTGGTTCTTGTTCATTTTTATCATATCCTTGCAACATCATGGTAGAAGGAGATAAATCAGATTCCGTGAGGCCCAATCGACGAAGTGTGCGAATGGGCATGAGGTTGACTCCTGAACCATTGTCAATAAAAGCTCTTCGAACATCTATACCATTGACTTTGCCAGATTAGTACAAAGGTTTTATGTGCCCATGCACAACATCATCTTCATCTTTATCAGTAAAAGATATCACTGCATGGCATTCTGCAAGATTATTCTCTATGTGATAAATTTCAGCTGCAACAATTTCAGCTTCAAACTCCTGAGGACTTGACAAAGCTTCGATGAGTACTTCCCGAAGATCTCTTGATAGATTCAAGGCATCCAAAATTGATAATTTGGCTGGTAATTGGGCCAAGTGTTTCAATATATCATACTTTTGATCTAGAGGCCTGCGTTTCCCAATAGGAATATGCGGTTTAGCAGGTACTTTGGAAGCAGATGCTTTGGAAGCTGATGCATCTTGTATTGAAGTTGGCAACATCCTTGGTTTTGGAAAATTAGACTGATTAGATCCATTTACTTGCTGAGATAAAGAAGATGGAACTTTTAATCGGTCTTCCAAAATAACTGTGCCGAAGCTGAGTTGGCCATTGGCAGAAGAACTTGCTTATTCTTTTTGAGCTCGCTGAAGGTCTCTACCATGAGTTTCTGCTGCATATACAGTGCTAGCATGGGTAGAATTAGAGTAGTGGCTTCGGAAAGATCCACGTCTTCCCCTATATCATGAACCTCTAGAACTTCCTCGGGTTCCCTTATTTGATACAGGGAATTCAGGCTCATCAAGACTGGAATATGAATCTGTTAATTGAATCAAATTAACAGAACCAAAGATTAACTCTTCGTCTGATAAAGACTCTACCTGGTTAGCCTGTTTAGGTTGTTCCGTTTGGTGGGATGGTGCCCGTGGCTTTGAAGTAGATGGCATGAAATCTGCCAGAGTCAAAGACAATTTAGGCTTTGATGCATACTCATCTTCTCCTGATTCCTCTTTCTTCTTTGAATTGCGCTGCCCTTTTGAGGATTTGTCCTTTGATGGAGGCTTTACTGCAGCTTTTGTAGGAGACACAATTGGCTTCTTCAATTGTGTTCGCAATATGGAATGGGTCCGATTGATTGTCTTTCTTACCATCCATTCATCATATTTTTTCGCAGTTTTGCTTTTGACTTCCTGCCACTCGCCTCCTTCCTCTGGATCTGTAGCGGTAATACACGCTACATGAGCTGAAGAACCCTTCAATTTGACTTGTCCCAAGTCGACCATCTTTTGCAGGAGGTATTTAAAGACAAAACACTCCTGGATGGGATGCCCCAACATTTGATGAAAGGGACAATAATTGGGACGGTCTTCATCTCCTTCCTTGTTTGGCCTCTTCGGCACTGGTAATTGAACCAAATTATTTTCCAGAGCTGAAATGAAGTAACCAGGAACTTGCTCACTTCGGAAAGAGTATGTTTTACTCTTCATATCCTCAAATTGTTTTCGTCGTTGATCTTTTTTATCATTTGGACGAAACAGCCTTTGTTGTTGGCGTTCAGGAGGTGGAGCCCTTCGAGAAGATGAAGGTTTTGAAGTAGAAATAGGTACAGGTGCCTGTTTAAGCATAACTGTAGCAGTTTCTACTTTACCCATTCTTCTTCCTGGAGCTGATGGAATTACACGAGATTTAACCTTAGCCTGTATAAGGGAATCTTCAATCTGTTGAGCGATTGAAGTAAGGTCTCGAAACCCTCCTGTGTATTTCACAGGGATCAATGGCGTGCGTAATTCGTCACGCAAATTTGCCACATAGATTGGAAACAATTCCTCTTGAGGGAGTGATAAACTCAAGGAATACGTTAATCCCTTCCAACGAGCAATGAAATCAGAGACTCTTTCATTCTCCCTTTTCTTGCAGTTTGTAAGATCGAAAACTGTCGTTTTTGGCAATGTTGAGCTAAACTGAAGAAGGAATTTTTGACGAAGATCCTCCCATCCGATGACTGGCCGGGATTTCAAGCTTGTATACCAGACAAAAGCTGGTCCTTGAAAGGTTCGCACGAAGCATCTGAGTTTCACTGCTTCTTGCTGCTCTGGAGTTCCCATCATAGGATCACAACAAGACACGTAATGCGTCAAATGTTGTTCAGGGTCGCCTGATCCATTGAAAGTAGGGAAAATAGGGTTTCCAAAACTGGATGGAGGAGAAATTGAGTCTACCCATTCAGGGTAAACTTTCTTTTCAGGTTGAACTTGCGCCCGTTTCCCTTCCATAGTTTCTAACCAAGCTGTTAATGACTCAATAGTAGTTATTAACTTTTGAGAAACGTCAGGTTGAACTTGGTTTTGGGTAGGTGCAATGAATGGAGCTTGGACAGACGTGGTGGTTGGTGCTGCAACTGACGGTAGTGCTGCCAACCGTTGTTGCGTTTGACCCGTAGGATTAGACCTCTGTGGGTGTACTGATAAAGGAGGATATTCTTGATCCATCTCAGTAGTTACAACAAATTCCTTCGGCTGTCGGACTTCACCATTCTTAAGAAGAAGACTACTCTGAAGTAGTTCTGCATTCAACCTTCTTAATTCTTTCATTTCTTCCTCCTGTTGTGCAAACCTTTGCTCTAATGAGAGTGATTGACCTCCTTCAGAGGAAGGGTGAGAAGTAACCTGATTCTTTCCTTTCCCCTTATTGGATCCTTTTCGGAGAGGGGGAAGTGGGTTACTTGAAGGAATACCCAGATTTTGGGTAAGCCTTTGATTACGTGTGCGCACACCTTCTTCATTTAGGTCTGTGTGTGCGACTTCTTGAGCAGGAACCTCTTCGTCTGATCCCTCTGATTGAGCCTCATCTGGTGAATCAGCAGCAACGGCATTGATGACATTAATGGATGCATATTGCATGAAATCCTTTCTATCAGCATTTCTGTGATATTGTCTCCTTCCATGTCCATGATGAGACATGGCATTCCGTTGACTTGATCCATCTGGAATTTCTTGGAGAACCGTCACTTGGAGAGAATCTCCTAACAGCTTGGCTCTTCGTTCCTTTTGAGGCTTATTCCCTAATCGAGAGAATACTGACTTTCTCTGAGGGAAGGATTGAAGATTTGAAAAATTCCCCAGTCCGGTGGACTGGGGATGTTCCTGCTGCTTCCGCTCAACTCCTCGAATCCCATTCGTTGACTCTGAGGGTTGGGTTAGAGAAGTCCCCAGTCTGGCAAGCTGGGGTGTCTCTTGACATGCTATGTCTGAGATCTTCTTAAAATCTCTCTTGATCTTACGAATCTTGGTTCGGAAATTAGCTGGATGCATTAACCTGTATCCACTTTTATCACCTGGTTCAACAGACCGTTGGATGATTTCCGAAACTTCTGTCATTTGATGACGTGTTTGCTTCAGACGAGAGGCTTGTGCAATATTCTCGCCTGCTTGATATAGGAGCAATTCAACAACCTGTTCTCTATATACTTGATTTTGAGAGGAACTAGTTGAAGCTTGTTCTTGAGCAAGCTTTTGATTATGAACAAAGCCCATTGACTGTGGCCGGCCATGGGGAATAACATTGCATGAGACCATTTTCGGCGGGCTTTGCTGACCGGAAAGCACTGTGAAATGTAGTGCTTCGTGAACACCCCATCCTCTGATATGAACATCAGATGGAGCATTAGCAATTAACTGACGCAATCTTCTTAGTGCGCCAAGGCATGAACGTTGAAGGGTTCTCTGTTTCTTTTCGGCCTTCGGATACCGAGAGACTGATAGAGATGCCAAATCAATCTGGCGTTGTAACCCTTCTATTATCTTAAGATGATTTTCATATTCATCGTAAGATAATACCTTCTTCTTTAATTGACAAAGAGTTTTCCATATGTTGAGACGAATATCATGGATTCCATCATCCGTCAACATCTTTGGAATGTCGTACTGGGAATCAGCCAAAGGCCAAAACATGACTGGTACTTCACCTTTTGCCAGTTTTTTCCTCATGTTCAGCATTTCCTCTTTATCATTAAATGAAGACTCTTCTACCTGTTTGGACCAGAGTTGGTGTTTCCTTGTTGCTTCATCGGATTCAACAAGATTGGTAGAGAAATCACTATTCATGCTGGAAGATGAATGACCCAGGGATGGTTCGGAGAATAACCTGAACCCCAGGCTATCTTCTGATGGAGAAAGAGTTTCACCTGCCGATAGTAAAGCATCAGACATTACTGGTTTTACGTTTGCAAGTGCCTCGAGATAGGAGGGCTTTCTCATCACTACATTGCCTTCTGAAGAATTTTTGAGACAATGTGAATCACTACTGCAGAGAGGACTTTCGCAGCGAAGTTCATCACTATGAGGAGGACCGTCATGATGGGTTACAGCAAAAGATGAAATCTCTTGCTCCTTGGCCTTCTGACCACACAGAGGGTTCCTGTGGCACTCATCTGAAGAAGAAACTTCAAGATTGACCGAATTTGCATGAAGCAAGTCTTCATGAGGAAGTGTTTGTTGAAGACCTTCAGAATTAATGTTCCAATTATTGGGAACTGAGGGAGTAGAATCTTGAATTCCGACAGATAAATGTCTGAGGTCTTCAAGAACTCCAGCATCGAGCAAGGCCTTGTTGCAGATTGGCCTTTGATCTCCTGACTGTGCTGGGCGGATCTTTTTCTTAGATGCCTTCTTACTCGCTTTAGAAACCACTTGATGACGAAAGTGATTGCTCTGAGCAGGTGTATGTGCCTGATCAGGAAAGATGGTCAGGTTAGGCTGACGATCTCCACTCAAATCAGGTGTATGTGCCTGACTTGGTTGTCCGTATGATATGGGGGAGTATGCCCCATAACCCTCTTGGACTGGAACAGATGTGTGTGTCTGTTCCGGAGTGAATCGTTGATGTGTCACTCCATTGCTAGGGATAGATTTATGTGTTTGTCCCTGAGATGATGCTGAAGCTGTTATGATATCCTGGAAAGCATCCAGAATATGAGCAGGAATTTGCTTCTGCTCTTTCACCATTGACAAAATATGTTTGGTGACTTCAGCCGCCGGAACGGGGATATACGTCCATTCCGGGCTTGGAGTAGGTTTATGTTCCTGCACATGTCCTCCTTTTCCTGTCAGTGAATCCTGACAGTACTCAAGTGTGGAGGCAGAGAGTTGAGTCTGCCCCCTGTTTGTCGTCGGGACTTTCCGACTGACTTCTCCGGGTGCTACCAATTGAGACTGTTGGTAGACCTGATTAGTATTAGCAGGTGTATGTGCCTGCTGATTACACTTCGCCAAACGCGGTTGACGAGATCCATCATATGTAGTCAGACGAGCCTGCTGACTAATTGATGATGTATAAGCAGGTGTATGTTCCTGCCTATGGTACTCCGCCAGAATTTCCTGGCGGGATCGGCTTGATGCTGCCAGACGAGTCTGCTGGACAGCTGAATTAAAACGGGCAGGTGTGTATGTCTGCTCGTTGTTTTCCACCAAGTTAGGTTGGTGGACTTCTCCGGAGATGGCAGGGATGACAACCTACCTATTGTTAACCGGATTCCGTCTCTGGCGGTTCATCTTGCCTGCTCGGGTTTGAGGAACCTGAGCTGAATGCCTGGAGTCGGTACCCTCATCATGTTGAGGGCGCACTACCGCACGAGTCTGGCGGCGATTGTTGATGGGAGCCCTTGAGAAGGACTCATGTCTTTTTGAATTAAGGTCCTGCGGGACCTGCTCATTCACTTCCTCAGAGTAAGGGAGTGAATGGAAATTGCATTCCGGGGATAACGACCCGAAACGGTTGGAGACGGTAGTCAGCACCGCCTGCTTCTTGATTGCTGGCCACCGTTGTCCGGACGACCAAGTAGAGTTGTTAACTTGGAGGGCTTGACGAGCGGCCTCCAGAGTTGGGATAGTACCGTTGCGACGGTACTCCTTAACCAGTGCATTAGAAACACAGCGTTGAAGACGCTGAGTTGGTGATGTCATCCTCAGAGCGGATGACGTTCCAGCAGGAGTAGCAGCATTGGTTTTCACAGCAACGGACCTCACAGTAGAGGTGTTCATAGCAGCAATATTCACAGGGGTGAATTTAAGGAAAGCCATTTTTGCAGAAGATTTTGAGAAAAGAGTGCCTGTTCCATGTAACAGACATAATCAAGATGAATTCGGCCACTGCATCTTTTGGATGAGCATATGTCAATGATTGCCTTGTTGGCCCAAGGGGCCTAACAAATAAGAAGAATATCACTTTCACTTGGTTAAGGATTCACGTCGGGTTCACCATTTTTGTTTCGCGCGGAATCCGGGGATGACCTCCTGGACGGGAGATTCAAACGTTCTGATCGGTTTCTAACGGGTTTGTTCGTAGAACCGGAAACATCCAATGATTCCACATCCGTTTGGACCTACTTTCCAAAGGCAGGCGCTCATTAGCTTGTGGACTAATGAGACTTAGGAATTTTCATTGGTCGAGAGCATGGGAGGTCGGACTCATCACACCTTTTTAGGGGAATTATTGTCTACTCCGGGACTCTCTTTATAGATTTAAGTTATGTTCGTGAATCCTTATTACATTACCAAGTATAAAATGTGCTTTCCTTTAGTTTTAACAATCAATGATAAAATATGCAAGAAATTTAGAGAATCTTTTATATGTATTCGAGGTTCTTCATCAATAGAGAATCATCTATATCTGTTTAGAGATTCTTGGTCAATGGTATCCTTCAAAACATTTATATAAAAGTCTCTTGGTCATTATGATGACCAGGCTGGTTTTAAAGCCACTCAGTGGGGCACTTGAAGTTTATCGTCATTCAGAAGGACATAGATTATTTCAAAGTTGGGATCGAACCCATAAATGGGCTACCTACGTATCCTTTCTTTTGAAAAAGGAATCAGAACCCACGTAGTTCGAGTAATGGGGTATGATGTTTATGATTGATGGCTCAAAGATGAATGCCATAATTACTTTTACACTCTAAGCTCACGTGAGTCATGCTCGGTGTGGGAAACAAGAGGTATTGATAAAATTTAGACAATTGAGCCATGAAAGATGCAATCATAAGAATTTGTTTGGGGCTTATGTATGGATGACTGCCCAGATAGATGAAGGTTTAGGATTTACTTTTAGGGAGAAAATCCATGAACAGGGTCCATAAAGTTATATGTGCTTCATGGAGATTTGAATACTCTAATCTTGGGGCTTACTCCTAAGGAGGATGCCCAAGTTAGGAGGGGACTTATGATTGGGTTTTATTCCTGAAAATGAAACCCAAATCAAAGGTAAATTATGACTGGTTAAGAGAAGTTTAAGGGGACTTGGGGCTTATTCCTGAAAAGGAGACCCAAGGTTATGACTGAGTTTTATTCCTGAAAAAGGAGACACAGGTTAGGGATTAAGGTTTGGGGCTTATTCTTAAGAAAGATGCCCAAGATTAAAGGACTTGATTGGGAACTTTAAGAATTTGGGGATTACTCCTGAGGAAGATGTCCAGATTAAAGGTTTTATCACTGGGGATTATTCCTGAAAAGGAGACCCAAGTTAGGATTCTCTCATCTTAAAGGATGAGGTTGAATGAATGAACTCTCCGTATTTTAGTGACATAAGGATATTTACATCACTAGACTTTAAGAGAGATTCCACAGAATTCCTTTCAGATAGGAAAGTCAAATCAAGCAAATCATGCCATAAATGGCTTTGAAAAGTGTCTTGAAGACTGAATCTTGAAAAGGAAAGGTGAAGTGGCTTAAGAGGGGTAAAATGGGCAAGATGGGCACCCAAAAAGATAGGGGCGTGCAAGTCTTAAAAGACGCTCAAGTCCTGCGGTGGCGCGCAAGTATTGGTCGCGCAAGTATACTTGCGCGACATGAGGGGTACTTACGCGATTCTCAATCGGAATTGAAATACTTGAGCGACTTTTCATAGAACCCTTTAGAATCCCCTTGAGGTTCTTCCAAAAAAAGGACGCGCAAGTTATATTGAAGGAATTAAGTCGGCGCGCAAGTGTTTGATAAGTTTCAACACTTAGGCCTTCCTTTTTCTCTTTAGATCTTCCATTCTAGGTAAGAAATTACCTTAGAAGTGTTTTGGAAGCTTTGAGAAGAGACTTGGGCGTCGGGAGCTTCAATCCGAGTTTCTGGAAAAAGATCCTCTCGAATGGGGGGCCCACAGGGTCTATTTATAGGCAAAAGAAGACCCAGGGCGGTTACTGGGCGGTTACCATTTAGGTCGCGCAAGTCACCTGCGCGACCAAGGTAGCCGCGCAAGTACACTTGCGCGCCAGTGGTATAACTTGCACGGTGGATTTTCTTTTGATACTGTGTTCATGCCTTTGTCAATTTTTGATGTTTTCTTCAAAGGATGAATCATTTTCAGCTGAGATATTCCCTTTTCCGATCTTTAGATTCTGTGACGAAAGGAACGTCAACACCCGCTACCACTAACCTTCATTGTCGCTACTACTTTCTGACATCACAAAGACACCCTCCACTTGTGTCGGGGATGGGCCCAACCTGACTATGTTGTTTTCGACCTGTCTTGGAGGCAGTCTTTAAACACATAGCACTGCTTGAGGGTGTTCCCCAGAATCTGATGATAGGGGCAGTAGTTGGGGCGATCATTGAGATTCGCCTCTGACGGCCTTCTGCACTCAGGTAAGTGCACAATCCCCTACTTTAGGGCACTATGGAAGTAACCAGGGACCTCATTCTCACTGAACGAGTAAGTATGTTGTCTTTTCACTGGATAGGGGGCTCTAGGATCCTAGTCCTAACGAGGGGTCGAAGGATTCTGCTGAGGAGGCAGAGCCTGATTATCTCTCCTAGGCGGTGGTGGCGCATTGCGCGGGGGAACCTTCCGATTCCGAGGCGGTCGTTGCTGGGAAGGAGGTTGTACCTAAGGTGGAGGACCTCTACGAGGTTACGGAGATGGTGCTACTGGAAGAAATTCTAGCCACCTGGGGGATTCTATTTGGGCCACCGCGGTGGGCTCCACTCTAGCATCCATCCTTGATGGGATCACAGGGGGCAACAAACACACCTGACTAGCTTGTTGTAGAGATTCCCTGAGGCTCTGGGCCTTATCTGAGAAGTCTCGGAACCCTCTGGTTTAGTTCTGAGTGATCACGGAAGGAACCAGTTCTATTTTGACATTCCCTATGCACATTGTTAGTAACTGCTCCTGAGTCAGTGGCATGTCAAGGGAGTATGTGAGCCCCTTCCACTGGGTGATGAAATCTACGACTCGCTCATAGGGCCTTTGATTGCTTCTGAAGAGGTCTGCGATGCAGGTCTTTCTGGTGGTGGAGCAGAACTGGTATAGGAATTTTCAGTGAAGATCCTCCCAACTAGTCACCGATCCAATGGAGAGCTGGCTGTAATAGACAAACACAGGGCCTTCCAATGTATACACAAAACACCGGAGCTTGGCGGCTTCTTGCTGTGATGGAGTCCCCAACATGGGGCCACACCTGGAGGAAAAGTTGTCCAGGTGTTGTGGTGGGTCCCCTGTCCCATTAAAGGGTGAGAAAGTGGGATTTCCAAAACCCAGGGGTGCGGTCATATCATCCACCCATGCTGGGTATGGCTTGCCATCTGGTGAGACTCACACCTGCCGTATTTCCAACACCTTGAGGCGGGCGATGAGTGCTGCCATTGGATCATATGGGTGGGGGTACCTGTCTTGATGGGGATCACTAACCACGAGTGTGTTGCTGGGCTCTTTGACACAGTAGACGGGTTCAGAGGCTCGTGGACCGACTAGTAGAATGGCCTACAGGCTAGCTGGGGGAACCCCGGATGGATTCCTCAGATTGCCGTGTCGTTCAGCAGGGTTTGGTGAGACGTATCACGCCCTCTTGCCGTGAGTTCTGGTATCAACCTTGTCCACGGGAGTGGTATGTTCAGGGTTGCCTGGAGGAATCTCACTGGGTAGGGGGAGAGTTGTTCCTTCCCCTACTTCCCCGACCTAGGATTTCCATAGTTTGGTTGTCGCTCTATAGCGTGTTTGGCCAGGAGTTCATCGACCAACCTCTTCTGATCAGCAAGTTGTTGGCGCAACGCGTCCTTCTCGGGGTCTTCCTCCGTCTTCTGCACTGAGGAAGATGGGTTGGAGTGCATGACAGCTCTGACATGCTCTTTTCCCTTAACGACATTATGAATGAGTACCAACGACTCGGTGGGTGTAGGGAGACCTAGGAGGTTCCTCTGCTAGTGAGTAATCCTCCATAATGGGTCCAACAATGGTGGCACATTTTTAGGGTGTAAGTCTCCATTAAGAAATTCAAGTTCTTCCTCCTTGTCCATGACATCGGCCATATGGACCGTGACCCTTCCCAGGGGAATGTCTTCAATATCGCATATCGAGTCGGGCTACCGTTCAATAGGGCTGAAGAGGAGGGCAACATACTTCCCCCATCCACGGACTTACACGTGGGGGGTATCCTACCTAATGAGTTTGCGAAGTACACTGAAACTATGAACACATTTTTGTTGGAGGGCCCTTTGCTGACCTGGTGACTCAGGGCACTGGGCCATGGGGAGTGCGGCCAAATCGACCAGACGACATTGCTCACTGATTTCCTTGAAGTGCACTTCGCTCCTAGGGTACACCACCCGATGATAACGAAGAAGAAAGTGCGTCTCCCATAGGATTTGGCGGAAGCACTCGACTTCCTTTGGGGTAAGGGATTCCGGTGCACAGAAGTTCGATGCTGCCGCCAGCTAGAACTTCTCTCGGAAGTGATTCGCTGCAAGAATGTTCCAGAAGCTCTTGGGCTTGGATTCAAGGTCTGGCCTTGTATTTCCCCACTCGTTAACCAGAGGCGACTAAGGAACTGGTAGCGGTACTGAGGTGGAATGCTGAGACAATAAACTGGGCAGTGGAGAATACGTTGAACGAGCCAACTGGCCGTCGAATTCTAGGCCATCCTCTGAGGAGTGCGGTGATCTGACCACAATGTCATGATATGACTGGATGACAGCCACAACTTCTGGTGTAGGGATCGTAGTTATCGGCGATGGGTCAAACTATTTCTCAACCACCATCGGTCCCCAAATAGCTCTCCATAATCTATGGTCGAGGTAGAGGGTGCTCCTAGTGACGATGGTGGTGACTGCACGATTGGAACCTGTGGGACTACCAAAATTACCTCCTCCTGGATGTACCTGCGAAGAGATGCGGGAATCCGGTGGACTTCACACTCTGGAAGGATGAGACTGACACACCTTGTTCCCACCCCGTTCCTTGACATAGAGTACCTAGGGGAGGGTTCCACCACTGAGTCATACTCTGCTTCGGAATCCGAGAAACAGACCAGTTTGATCTCAGTCTAAATATTTTCGGTATTATTCTTGTGACCGTTACGGCCCACCTTCCTGCCTCGAGATGGCTCTTCAGGGAAGGGAAAATTCCAGGCACAAGAAAGTCCTTCGGACGTACTAGTGTTGGGGTGGGGAGTGCTTCCGCCTTAGTGGGCCGGGGTGCGAGGAGAACCGGGGCTGATGTCAAAGGGGACACGGGGAGGACCTCCGTACTGGATGATAGTATGGGTGGGACCCCCGCTGGAACTGACAGGAGCATGGGTAGGACCTTCATGACTGGTTCCCTTGGTGATGTCAGTGTGAGGCAGGTCTTCGTACTGATCAGACCGAACATGGGTAGGGCCGCTGTGTTGGTCACTGGCGAAGTGAATTTGATCTCCACTTCTCTGGTTGATAGGATGAATATGACCTTCGTCGGCTGCTACAAGGACGTGAGGAGGGTCCTCACATCAGAGAGTGACTGGATGTGCAATTCCCCCATCCCGACGATCCGTGGCCGAAGGGATGGCTCCGTACCCAGTGTAATTAGCGCGAGAGAGGCTCCCATATGAGGTGTTGCTACCATGGGAAGGCCCTTATTCAGGTCAATGGTGGCACAAGGAATACATTCGAGCCGGGCCTGGGAGCGGGAAAGGCCTGTGTCCTCTATGGTGGTTGCGCGGGGAGGTCCCCGGTAGTGGGAGGAATTGCTGCGGGTTAGTCCGTGGTGGCCACTACATGTGCCTGAAACCATGAGAGTCGACCTAGAGTGCCTGTGGGGTGGTTGGGGCCTCGATCCCGGTTGGGCATATAGTTTCCCCTACTCAGCGTATGCAGGGGGTTGATGATGCACATCGGCGGTGGCTCGAGCTATAGTATATGCTGAATTTGATGCCCCTTGATGGGCGTCCTCCTCGACCTGTGCCTGACGTTGGCATTAGGTCAGTTGGGCCGATACCGGTGGTGTAGGTAGGTAGTCCACCTGCTATTCAGCTTAGGGAACCGGGTGGCGGTGCTGGTGCGTCCTAGTGGGGGCCCTCTCTGGGAACCCCTGGGATGGAACTCTGGCCGGGTGGGCCCGAACATCCCCTACCTCATCGGCGTAGGGCATGGAGTCATCGAGGAGTTCCAGGGAGAGGTCCCTGAAATGATTGAAGGTTGGAGTGGGGAGCAGCGGCTCCCTGCGCAACCCTTAGGGGAGGCGTTGATGACGTGGCGCAGAGGCCTCTAAATCCAGGTGGGCCATGTCCCTCATAGGGATGACCCCCTCCTCCTCATACCTACGTAAAAGGTCATTGATTACTCTCCATTGGATAATCTCTGATGGGGATAGGGAGCGTGGGCACCCAGTAGTCACGGAAGTTGAGGCCGTCGCAGAAGAGGCAGAACCATGCGGGGTAACCGCGTTGAGATTGTCCCTGCCCCTGCGTCGGTGGGCAGGAGGTGATCAGGTTCTGGATATGGAAACTGGGCTTTTGAAGGCAGGGAGATTAGTTCATTAGTACTGACAGAAAATGAAATCGACACCCAGTGCCCCTGCGCCATTCCATCTTCCATGGTTGGCAAGAGGGATCCACGCTGACAACATCACATACCGTGATGCCCAACATTTTGACTGCCCCAACATCTGGTGAGTTTCACACTAGGCCCGCTATTTTCTTAGTGGGAACCGACACCATATATTTGAATCCGGTGACACGTCACTCTACTAATGTCTCAAGTGGTAATAATATCCACTTTGAGGAGAAGAAATCCACGTCAGGTTCACCATTTCTATTTCTGAAGCTTTCGCTGGGGTGCGTGCGTCCGTCCGCTTGAGTGCAACAGGGGTAGCTTTTGTTACCCCACATTCTGACTTTCCAAAGGCGGGCGATATTCACTCCTTGTTTAGGGACTTTTTCTCCTTGATCGAAACGGGATGATGGGATGTTGGTTCTTCCTTCCGTGGAATACTCCTCAAAACTCATCACCTAGTCAGGTTCTCCCTTATAGATTTAATACGTTGTTCATGAAAATCTTCTCAACGCCATATTTTCATAGATTCCCGTTAATTAGGCTACTTCTATCAGGACATTCCAAGGGTCCGTTTAGGGTAGAAACCTTCATTTGGGGGAGTAGTCACTTTGAGGCATAACTGGCGTGTCTGGACGTTGGGGAATTGGCGTGTCTGTCTTTTTTTCCTTATTATAGGGCTTCTAGAGGGCACGAAATCCTGAGGCATCCCACATCGAGTGCGGGGAATCTTATTCCATTGGAATGTATCTGATGTTTTCCTCAGCTTCCCATGTTTAACACAGGGTATGCCACACATTTAATGTATAGCAGAGACGAATCAGGCTGATCAGAACACTAGCTAGAGTGGATCATATTGAAGAACCCACTTGAAGGAACACGGATATTGGGGCCAGCACGTCGGCAGATTACTGAGTACTGTGGAGGGGAATGAGGTGGAATGATCTCACCAGGATGTGTCAGACCGGGTACGAATTAGGATGGATGATGGTTTTGGTCTTGAGCCTCGAAGAGACTTCCTTCGTACCATGCCTTAGGATGGATAAAAGTCCCCATAGTTCGAGAATGGATGTGTGGGTCTTAAACTCTAGGATTATCGGGTGTTGGTGAGACAACGTGAAGGAGATCAGAACGACCAGGTGGTGGGCTTGAACCTCGTGAGGCTTCCTACGTACCATGTCTTAGGATGGATCAAAGACCACACAGTTCAGATAGGTGCGTGTCGGTGAACTGATGCGAGTAAGGACCTTGGCCCAGGTGGGTGGTGGGCCTGAACCTCATGGAGGCTTCCTACTTACCATGCCTTGACATGGATCAATGTCCACGTAGTTTGGGTGTACAGTTTAACATCATGCAGGATGGAGATAATTTGGGGCTCACGCTCTGAGGTGGCCCAAGGTTTGTCATGGTCGGTGCTCACTCTAAGCTCACGGGCGTCATGCTCAGTGTGAGAAACAAGAGGTTGCAGGGACCCTAAAATCACATCGCGAAGGATGCGTCTATGGGAAATGAAGAGGGGCTTACGCGTTGGGAGGCCCATGGTTATCGGACTTACTCCAGGATGGAGGCTCGAGGGAAAAAAGTGCATATGGAGAGGGATTTGGCACCCAAGAAGAGAGGAGCGGGGGTCAGTTCATTATCATGTCCTCCGCTAGCCTTGGGGACCGAAGATGAAAGGAGGGAGCAGGGGGCTTTGCCTTCTACAAGAACATCTAGGGGCTTATGCCAAGGTGGCTGACCTTCCCCCGCGTACAAACGCCACTCCCAGAAGGAGGATATCATCCCATGTGGAGACCAAGGGGTGTGGAGAATGTACAAGGTGGGGGCACCCCATGTGAGAGTCACGAGGCAATGTCACAGTTTAACGTCATGTGTTGAGGACGAGGGTGTTTGACAGTTTAATGTCCTGCAGCTCAGACGAGATGGGTTTACTCCACACCCCTAGGACTTACATAACTAGTAGCCTTTGCTCCTTGTGGGAGGGAAGGTACCAACAATGCCGTATTGAAGGGGGCTCACAGAGCAAACCATCGAGGGGTCAATGTTATCATGACTATGCGAAGAAGCAATAGCAATTAATGTGCCTATGAGAAAAGGCATTAGGAAAAGCAATGCCAGGGGCGGTATCGTCTGGGGGACTTTGAAGTCAAATCGTGCACACCTGGAGGGTCGCACAGGAAAAGGAATTCCAAATCAGAGGAGTCCATAGGCAGGGGCCTTGTGGAGATCGGTTTCTCTGCATGGTGAAGGGAATTTGCGAAGGGGTGTGCTTTGCGAAATGGGGTGACTTAACCTTATCATGGGGTGGAGGTACACATTGGAGGTTCTTTGTGAAGTGGAAAGGTGTTCGCAGAGCACTGCCTTGCAGAGCACAGACGCCTCGCGAAGCGAAGTGTCGTGAAGAAAGGTGATTCGCCAAGTACAATGATCCTGCCTTGGCATGTGGATCACATGTATGTGAGGGGTGATTCACGAAGCATAAACGCTCCGGGACAACCCAGGTCCCCTTGGGGATCCCCTTCCTTCGTGAAGGCCCTTAGGGTTCTTGAAAGGCATCCCTCTCGGAAGAGGGGATCAAAATGAGGCAAGGTGGAGGCATCTCACGAAGTAAAAATACCTCACGTAGCTCATGATTCACAGAGTAATGGGTGCTTCACAATTTGGGAGCTGAGAAGCCGAAAGGTCGGATTTTCCATCCTGAGGGCTCGGGGGGAGCTAAGTATTTATAGGCAAGAGGAACCACTAAGTAGAGCGTACACGACACGAAGAGGGATTGGGTTTCTTCATGGCCGGTTGAGAACGTCAGGGGAGTTCGCGGAGGGTACCGCCACCTTTGCTTCGTTGTGGGCTCACGAACGTCAGGGGCATTAGTAGAGGTTACCACCTTATGTTATTCTCGGTGGGCTCACGAACATTAGGGGCGTTCGTGGAGGGTACCTCCTCCTGTGGTTCACAGCGGCCGCGTTGCTTGGTGGGACTCCGCGTAGTGGCTTCGTGAAGCCGGCCGTGGGGCATCTTTCTCCTCTTTCTTTTCTTCCAACATTTTGGCACCATCAAACACCTAAGTGGAGTGGATCCTCATATAACATAAGATAATCTACAGAGGTCAAGAATTAAAAAATAAAAGATCTCATTGGAACTCTTATGATGTATGAGGAATAAATGAAAGCTAAAGATGGAGAATATAAAATAGTTAAGAAATAAAATCTTTTTTTGAATATTTCTACATCAAAATATGACAAAAATAATAAGGGCCTATAGATTTTTGAATCATCTAAAGAAAATGATTCCTTAGTAAATTCTGGATCAAAGAATGAAATTTCACAAATTGATCAAAAGTATAGAAAGTTATATAATAAGAGAAGAGTTTTGAGAAGAACATTAAACAAGTACAAGAATCCTGGTGGAAATTCTAAATAAGTATGATTCTATGAGTGTAAAAATCTTAGAAACATCAATCCAGAATATCCTTAATTGAAAGACAATAAATATCTTGATAAAAAGTTTTTCAAGAAGGATGAATATTAGAAGAAATCCAAGAAGACTATAAAATCTGCATGGATCGATTCTAAAGCCTCTAGTGATTATTCATCTTCATAATAAGAAGATAAAATACCTAATAATAAAAACAACATGTTTTTCATGGCGTATTAATATGAGATACACTCTTATTATTCTTTTGGGCATGATTTTGAGTCAAAAAATGAAAATTGATCATATGAAAAACTAAATGAGTACCATACCATTTTAGAAATAAAGTATGTAAGATTGAAAAAAAATCTTACAAACCCATAAAAAATTGTTATTAATGAGGAGGACTTAAAATAAGAAAATTTTAGATTTATAAAATAAGTTGGAAAATTCTACTAAATCATATACTAAATAGACTACCAAAACTTAGAACCCATAGAAAGATGTTCAAAAACTCAAATATGCTAAATGTTTTTTAGTAAGGTGTAAGATTACCTAAACAAAATTATTGGTTAAAACAAACTTTAAAGAGAAATGTTTAGAATAGGAAGTCAATGAGAATGAACCAAATTTTAAAAAATATAATTTTTCCTAGTTCTAAAAGCAAAACCCTCTTCAAAGTTACTTGTTTTCACTACAGAGAAGTAATACATTATGCCAATATTTGTAATATATCAAATCATTAGTTATATGGAATTAAAAATACCTTTTTACAAAAAACTTGTCCCATGTTCATAGTTGTATTTTTAGGATAACACAAATAGATTTGGGTTCCCAAGTCTATTGTAGCTATCATTTCTATACCCAAGAGTATTTTGGGTACCAAAAAATATTTTTGTTTGATTATTCATTTTCTAGAACTATACACATGGACATCAATGAAAAATGGTTCATGGATAATTTCTACTCAAGACACATTAGTGGACATTTATATAACTTTCACTCACTATCTATGATTTATAGAGGCTATGTCACACATAGTTACAATGAAAAAGGAAATATAGTTGGAATTAGATTAATTAGAAATCCACAATCTATCCTTAACAACAAATTAAATTATGTGAAAGGCTTAAATTATAGACTGATAATTATTTCTTAAATTTGTGATGATGGTTATTTAATTGATTTTAAAACAATGACTACTCATCTTTCGTAGAATAATATCTCCAGTTTATAGCACCACAAATATATAATTTCTATACTTTAGATATTAATTATTTGTATATAAAAAATGTAAATTGTTTGTATATTGAATTTATTAAATCATGGATTTGGCATTGAAGGCTAGGAAATTGTAATGTTAATTCTTTGAAAAGGTTATCCAACAAAAAATCAATTTTTGATTTTCATAACCTTAAATTAGATAAAAATAAACTACGTGATTCATGTAAAATAGAAAAGTAACTCAAGTCATATTTTAAACTAATTTAATAGTTTTCTACTTTCATAACTCTAAATCATATCCATGTGGATACTTTCAGACCTACTAAAACAAAAATCCTTACTGAAAAAATCATTTCTTTATGGCTTGGATGATGATTTTTTTGAGATTTACTCGGGTTTATTGATTGAAATTTAGGAGAGAAGCTTGTTTTTTTGTTAATTTTTGTAACCTTATGAAAAAAATAAAAGGATATCAAAGTTATTACTTTAATAAGTGATCATAGCGTATAATTTTAGAATAATGAATTTAATTTGTTCTTATAAAAATGTGGTATTGAACATATTTTATCTTCCCCTATGGCACCTCAATAGAATGGTGTTATTAAAAGGAGGAATATAAACTTACAAGAAATTTCTTGAAAAATGTTTTGTGAATATAACATGCCTTTTTATTTTTGGGACAAATATTTTAACACAACATGTTATTTAATTAATAGAGTTATAATAAGGTCTATCTTAAAGAAAAAACCCTATGAGATATAGACTAATATAAATCTAAAGATAGGATAATTCAATGTTTTTGGATATACGGTTTATATTCTAAACGCCAAGGATAATCTTATTAAATTTTATTTGAAATATGATTAATGGATCTTCCTAAATTAATCTAATACTTCAAAATCATATAGGATATTAAATAAAAGGTCGAGGATTATTGAATATTTAACTCATGTGATGTTTGATGAATGTGATCCTTTTGACCTGAAAGTGACTCGAGATGATGAGTTGAGTAATTATATTAAGGATACGAGACCTGAACGACTTTTTGACTATAAAAAGGATTATGATTTGGAATTTATGTTCAGTGAACCAAATATTGTAAGGTTTGATACTATTGAACCATAAAGTGAGTCACTTAGATAACCTAGAAAACTTAAGGACCATCCTCTAGAGACAATTATTGTAAGTTTATACGAAGGAGTTTGGACTAGAAAAAATATAGGAAACCTTGTTGAATTATCTTCCTTTTTATACCAGTTGGAACCTAGAACTGTAAAATAAGATTTACCTAATGAGATTTGGGTTTTAATAATGGAAGATGAATTAAACCAGTTCTAGAGGAACAAGATATTAAAATTAGTTAATAAACCCCTTGAATATTCTTTTATTATAACAAAATGGGTATTTAGGAAAAAATATGATGATCATGGTGTGATCACTAGAAAAAATATAGATTATTTACAAAAGGTTACAATCAAGAATAATGGAAAAATTATGAAGATACCTTTTCCCCTACAGATAGTTTAAATGAAATTAGAATCCTTCTATAATATGAATCTCTTATGAATTTTAAATTATATCATATGGATGTTAAATATGTATTTATAAATTGATTTTTAATGGAGGAAGTATATGTTGAACAATATCCTGGTTTTAAAGACCCTCATTTTCATAATTCAGTTTTCAAACATACCAAAGCTCTCTATGGACTCAAACAAGAACATAGATCACGGTAAGAAAGATTAAGTTATTTCATTTTATCTAATGATTTTAATGTGGGATTGGGAGACCCCACCCTTTTCAAGGAAAATTCATAAAAAGGTACATTTCTTATGGAAATATATATTGATGATGTTTTTTTAGATAAAAAACCTTAAATTGTGTAGTTATTTATAAATTCTAATAAAAATATAATTTTAAATGAGTATGATGGGTGAGTTAGAATATTTCCCTAGATTTAAAATTTATCAAAAATATTTTTGAAAAGTTTTAAACCAATGAAAATATATTCTTGATTTACTTAAAATATTTGGACATGAAAATAGTAAGACATATTCAAATACTATGAGCTCCAATATTAAACTTGACTTGAATGAATATGGGAAACTAGTTGACAACAAGGTATATAGGTAGATCATTTGACGTTTAATTTATGTTACTACAAGTAGGCCATACATTATGTTTTCAACAAGTATTTTTTCAATATTTCAATCCCAATCCAAAATAATCTCATTTAAATGTTTCTAAAATGAATTTGAGAAATTTAAAAATAACTATTTACCTTTCATCACTTTTCCTTTAAATACCTAATTTTAATTTTAATTTTAATTCAGATTCTTATTTTGGTGGGTGTAGACTAGATAAGAAGATAACCACATAAACCTATCGATTTTTTCTTGTAAATCATTAGTATCATGGTATAGAACGAAACCACACTCAATAGCATAGTGAAATGATAAATATGAATATATTGTAGCTGAAAGTTATTGTGTATAGGTACTTTGGATGAAATATAACCTAATGGATTTTGTATTTAATTTTAATCATGATTCAATTAAATGTGATAACACAAGTTTTATAAGAATTTCAAAAACTCCAATAAATCTTTCTAAAATGATGAAAATTTATTTAAGATATCATTTCTTAAGAGATCATTTACAAAATATGATATCTGTTTATATTTGTTTTGCACAAAAAATCAATTAGCATAAATTTTTATTAATGAATTTCCTGATGAGAGATTCAATTTTATAAAATCCAAATTAGGATTATTTAATTTTAATTATTTTTATTTATACATAACTTATTTTATAATGAAAATTTATATTTATTAAATATTTTATTTTCATTATTTCTTATGTGATTTAGAACCAACATTTTGATTATTAGTCACATATAAATAGGAAATGTAGGTTATTCAAGCATGATTATCATGCACGTCACTTTGATCAACCCTTTGGTTACTACAAAACAAAATAAATTAAATCAGTTATATGCACTAAACCCTTTAAAAACACAAATTCTTCATCTCATTTCCATCTAAATTTTTCCCTAATCCATCAATCCATTGAAACACTTTCAAAAATAGAGAAATATAATAGAATATACGGAGCTAATTAAATTAGATCCAAGAACTCAAGGACCAAAAGAAAAGTATTCAGTGGAAGAGCTATTGATTTTAGTTGTCTATATAGTACAAATAATTTGTTTAAGAATTTTATAAACCATAAATAATGGGAGTTTATTTTTGATGAGAAGGGAATAGAAATTTTCTATGAGAAATAATTAATAGAGTTATATGAAATTACTATATTTCATTTTAGTTATAATGAGGATCATTTTATAGTAACAGTAAATGAGAAGAATTTTTTCTTATTTTATTTAACAATTACTGATGTCTTTTGATTCCCTTATGATTTAAATACCAATTTTTAAACCTTTTTAATGATAATTGATGAAGTATATCTCATCGAAAAAATTAATTCCCTTTATATAAAGTCTGATGTAGAGTCAAAACCTATAAAAGACCTAGAAATGGAAAGAAAGGTTCTTCTAAAGTTCATTTAGTCTACTATTTCTCAACAAAAAGGTGAGTTTGAGAAAATCATTTTTCAAGATGTTAAGTGGTTTTATCTATTTATGATAGAGAAACCTTTGAATTTTCAATTATATATTTTGAATAATATGTGCTATACTTAAAATAAATCATTAAATTTTTATCCTTTTAGAAGGTTCTTAACCTTGATTTTTAGTAAAGATTATGTTATTTTGGATGAAACAACTACCACACATTTTCAAGTATTAACAAAATTGAGTTCTAGTGTTTTAAACCAAAGTGGTTTATTCTAATAGTAGCCTTTGAATATTTTATTTATAGGTAGTTTAGAAGAATATGTTGAGATGGACCCTACTACTACTCAGGGTGGGGGGCATCTTATATGGTTATTGGTGATAAGTTTTTTCTCACGTTCTTTTATATCTTCCTGATCATGTAGGATAAATAGTTGTAAGAGATATTATGGTCAATGGAACTATTTTATATGGGAAAATAAGAGGCCTAATTTTTTTTTCCAATTAAAATCAATTTTGGGATGAGGCTATCCTATAATTTCTCTCAGAATCATGTCAAATAGGTGATACACCTACTATTGTTATATCTCAACTACCTATTTCCTTAGTAAATGAAAATTTTACTTCATCCATTAATAGGATGTTTAGCATTGTTTAAGTTAAAACCATTTCTAATACATCAGTATCAATCCACCTCTTCAAAATATCTCTATCTGGGGTGACTTGTATAAAAGTTAGAGGATAATCAGTAAATATTATTACTTGAAATGTTGTTGATGGTGAAGAGGAATAAGAAGTAGAAGACTAAACTCAGCTTGTCATAAATAGAAGAGAAATGTTAGAATCATGATAACCCCTTCATATTGAATAAGTAACCCATACTGATGAAAATCAATAAATTGATGACTATCATAGTGGAAAAGTGCACCGAGACTTACTTTCTCAAATTCACTCACACCATAATAGTTTCGATATCCCTAATTCCAAATTGTATTGTTCAGATCAAATTGTTTGAGAGAGATATTTCAAGATAATTAATTATTGTATTCTCTAAGGAATCAATTAGTGGAATACAGAGTTGAAATAAGAACTCATTAAGAACCATTTTTCTCAAAGAATGATATTGGTGAGTTGAAGTTGTTGTTTCAATCACTCTTAGAGAAATTATCCAAATATTCTTCTATAGAAGTATCAAGAAAAAAGTCTATGGATCAAGTTTTTATAAAATCAATATTGGAATAAGTGTCTCTCACTATAGTTAAAATAAATTCCATTATAACTTCTATGTAATGTGATCTTCTATCTAAATAGATGTTTCAAGATCTTTAGAGTGATGTGATTTCTAAAATTTAGAGAATACCTATAATTACAAAAATATCTATTTTGAATATTGATAAGCCTCAGAAGGAAATTTTTACCCTATTGAAGGATAGTGTACCAGTTAATTTGGATGTTTCAGTTCAAGTACAAAAGGATATCAGTTTTATAATCATTGGCTTACAAAAAATGAATGGATTAGTGGAAAATATTTTTGAAGAGGTGGAAGAGAAATTTAGAAAATTTCACCAGTTATTAATAATAAAATTGAGATAATAATATTCAAAAGAATAAGTAAAAGAAGATTCTTGTAAGGGTATATTATTTTTTTTGTAAATTTTACTAAGAGAGTATGGCACTGTTTTATGAATTTATTAGACATACAAAAAAATGATATGTGGAGGTGAATTGATATGTGTGTATATGATTTATACAATATTTGAGGTAGACTTTCTCTTGGACCTGCCATATCAAATAGTCATGTTGGTACCTCAAAGAGATGAAAATAAAACATTGATCCTTCTAAAACTTATTTAAGGGGGAACCTAAGGTTTTCTAAAAACATTTCTTTACTAAAACCTGAACCCACTTTTATGATTTAATTTGTACCTACATACCACTTTTATTTGGCACAGGATCAACATACTTATCTTAATATTAAATTTACTTCACTAAGGATTTCATGAGATGATAAATACGGACTTATAAGATCTTTACTTAATTTTGATGATGTTGTTGTTGAATGTGACGATTATCCTATACTTACATATTCATTACCATTTTAAAAAACTTAATATTTTAATATCCCACCGCTAAAACATCAAATAGTGTAACATAAATAACATAATTTATTGACTAGGTGATTTGAGTGACCAGTTCCTCAAAAACATTTGAATTTTTGTTTAAACATTTGAATATTTTTTTACTTATGGTTTTATTACACGATTTAAATTCATTTCTTTCTTTTTATTTGTTTATTTTTATAAAATAATGTCTTGTTTATCTACTTTCTCAATGTCTCTGAACTTTATCATTACTATTTTTATATATTTACTTATTCCTCATTGTTTTCATTTATTATTTTCTCTCTATTTTTTGAAGGATTTTTATTATTTATTAGTGATGTAATTTTTTTATATATGTTTCTCTAATTATTTGACTATTACTTTTGTTATTTTTTGTATCCTATCAATTTAAGTTTAAATTTAATTTGATGTTGAATTATATTAATATTTTGTATGTCTTACTCAGGTAATTTACAATTATTCTTAAGAAACATTAATTATATTCTTGTTTTATTCTACTTTTTTTTCATATCACAAAAATGGGGAGAAGACAAAGGGTAACATAAAAATTAAAATATATTTAAACATTTTCATCATTTTTTTTAATTCAATATGTTTTATGATCATAAAAAGGGAGAGATTGTTGGAAAAAATTATGTTGATTCCAAAATATCTAATTTGTTTATGTGTTTTTATGACTCAAAAAATTAATATTTTTATTCTAATAATATTTTTTTATGTGTTTTAGATTATATCTTTTTATAACCAGTGATTTACTTATTTTAAAGTAATTTATTTTATAATAATATAAAGTCATCTATTATGTTGGATTTTAATTGTTTGATTCATCATACATTTAGAGATTATATTATAAGTATCATAATTATCCTATAGAGTAAAATTAGTATATTCTTTGAATATTTTATTCTACGATGGTATATTTGATCTTATAGATGAATAAATTTATCTTCCATTTTCCTTCGTTATGAAGCTCATTCAAAAGGAATTTATGATAACTTTGTTATCTTAAAAAAATAAATTCATAAAATGATTATATCATGAGAATCATAGGAATAAATGGAAATCAATTATCTTATTCCATGAAATATATGTAGTATTTTATCTTACAAAACTGTTGAAAAGTTATCTTATGAGAATAGTGCTATCTGATTCTTACCTTACAGAGTATATGCTATTGTGTGGGTCACCATTATTACTTTTATAATGTTTTCATAATCTATTGATAAGTAATTTCATGCTATTAATTATAATATAAAAGGAATTTTCAAAATAAGGAAAGTCCAATTTGGGAAAAGTTTTGTTTTAGAAATAATGGAAGGATATTAAGAAAAAGAATAATATTTCGGACATTATTACCACAAAATCGTATTCTATATTTAGAAATGGAAACATTCCATTAAGATCATATCTTATAAACTATTCAAAGTACTATTAATTCTTCTATTGTGATTATCTGATAATTTTAAGCTCAAAATAAAATAGGATATATAAATAGGAAAGTTATGCATAACCTGAATGACATATATGAACATACATATGAGAAATATGATAATAAAATAAATTAATGCATGTACATAGAAAAAATATCATACAATTCTTATGTGATGTGATTACAAGTTTATCTATTGTAATCAACGAACCTACAAAGTTGCACCTAAAAGATTAATATCTTCTATGGATGTGTATTTATCTGATTTCAATTACTGCTTGAAACTACACTATTTAATGATTCTTCAAATTTAATTTATCTATATTTCATCTACACTCATTATAATTGAGTGTTTTAAGTTTGTGTATAGGTCTTGTAAAGGTATATCATGGCTAAAATCTCTTGAACATTTGTAATAAGTAACATCTATTTTCACTCAGCCGAGAGCCCCTATAAAAAGGTATGTCATAGTGAAAATAACTAAACTCATATATTAGAGTGTTAGTGGTGTGGACTAGAGGATTTCTATTCCCCAAACCAACTATAAATACCCCGTATTGTATATTTTTCCTTTAAGATTTTATAATTTTGCTACCTGATTTGGTTATGGAAAATATTGTATCCTGCATACCTTGAAGTGGGTGGTTTTAATTTTTTTTCCATGATCTCAATTGAACCCTATTGAGTTTTAAGCTATCCATTATTTGGGACAACACCATTCATCTTATGTTTCACACATTGTTCACCACTTCTACTTCCCCCTTTCAATTACAGTTTTTGTGTGGCTCATATTGGCATATATAATTCATATATAAATTTCCATGTCCATTTAAATTTAGTTCATGGAATCACACAAAATTAACATACAAACCTATACCACATGTCTAGTTGTTCTTGAATTTCCTTGGTGTGTTTCAGTTATTCATTCAGATAAAAATCACCCAATAATTAATAACATTTGATGAATCATTTTGTGTTTCTAACTGAACCATAGGATGTATCCTAGTATAAATTCAATAAAATTCTAGTTATAGGTGCTAAAAATGGGATTATAATATCTAACTACTATCACATAAAGAGATAAAGGATAATCATTATGTGATTTTTTCTAGTTGATCACAATTAATCAAAATTGTCAATTATTGTTTTCTTTTATCACTTACATATATATTATTTACTCTTAAATAAAAAAACCCACATTTTATATAATACCATCCCTATTTTTTATAATAAAAATCCATTCTTTAAAATAAATAATATGATGCATTTTCAAGATATGACCTAGGGTTCCTATTATTCTAGATAAATTCTAGTAAAAAAATAAACATCAAATTTGATGTTCTTAAAAACATGATAATTGTTCCAGATTTAGTAAAGTGAAATGTATTGGTATTTTTTCTATGTGGGAATTCCAAGCATGATAAGTTATATTATTTGAAATATTGTATGATATGTCATCTTTATGGTTATATTGGTCACCTACATAGGGTTTTTAAAATGAATGAACATCAGCATAATAATTATCAGTATCATCATTGAGCCAGATAGTATTCTTAGGTGTTTCTTCCACTATATATTCAAAAACTAATTTAGGTATTTAGGGGTGTTTTATTTTGTAATATTTCTTTTGTTAGACCTTGTATAATTTCTTGTGAACCCCACATATTTTTTTTTAACTGATGAATTAGACTTTGAGTTTGTTTTAATATATTTTGATATATTCATGCTGCATTGATTATGATTCTTAATTTCATTTTATCATGGTGTCGAACACAGGTTTTTTTGATGGGTTATATGGGGATGCTTGGGGTGCATGATGGGGAAACCTAGATAAGTTATTGGTTGCTGATTAAACTGTGAGATCTACCGGGTTGAGATTTTATTTTGAGATAACTATAAGTATATTTTCTATGATTTTGGACCCAAGTCACCCTTTTTGGAGTTTTCTGAGCCAATGTTATATCCATGACATTTTATATTGAAAAATGTTCATGTTTGGTGTGTTCTTACTATTATTTTGATATGTTTCATCCCAGTGATCAAGCTTGATTCTATTTATGGAAATTATTTTGGACGATGTCCCATCTTTTGGTGCTTTGAGTTGTTTTTCTAATGGTTATTTGATTTTTGGTGATGATCCATCATTTGGGTGTGTTTATTTCATATTTCACAATCTTAGATAAACATTAAATGGTGGTACACCATTAGTAGTGATTTGTGTGTTTCATTTATTCTTATGGGAGTTACATTTTACATTTAATTTTGATGGGGTTTTCTTCTGATTCAAGTAATTGTAACATATGGTGTGATGGATGTGTTGGTTATGTTTTATCCTTTATTTTGGATTTTAGTGTGGGTGGGTCATGTGAGCGATGGAATGTTTGTTGACACTCCTAAGATTAAAATCATAACAGAGGAGTTCCCATCATAATATCTCATTTTTTTATCCTTAATTATATTTACTGAGAATGATTTTTTATAATTCTTAGTGTTTTAGAGGTTGGAAAATCCTAAACTATTTTAGAATGGATCCTTGGAAGGGTGGACTTGCCCAGGTGATGTGTTAGGTTGACCCAAGATGATTCATTAGAATGGATCTCTAGTAAGGTGGGCTATTTGTGTCCCTTATTATGGGTTTAGGTTCAGGAAGATGAAATTTTAGTTGTTTCCTTACCTTAGGTGTAGTGATTTTGTAATTAACACCCATTCTATGTTTTTTAGAACTTTCTGGTGATATAAAGTGGTATAGTGAAGAGAATTATGACACCCAAAAATTCCATTTTCTTATTTTATTCGTGCAGTTTATTTCTCCCTTGAGTTTGGGGATCTTGGGGTAGGATTTTTGAATTTTTGAATCTTTTCTAGGGACTCATCGTTAGGTTAATGGTTTAGGAAGCTAAGTAGTATGAATTGTGAACTATTTTTATCTTTGGATAGTTGTGATTACATAGTTACCAAATGTGTTGTTAAACCTTATAACATACTCAATTTTGGGTATTTTTTCATTTCATTTCCTTATTATTCGAGGATAATCCATTTATCTTCCCCCATTCAACCCCATGACCTAGGAACCTCCCAAGGTCTTCTATTTCTCTTAAAACTCCATCCATGATGGATTTATGGTCATTTATTGGTGTTTTCTTCCTTATATTTAAAGGTTAGTGATTTTCCTTCCTTATCTTATTGGTTTCTCCCAATTTTTATAACCATAGTGTGTAGTTTAGCTAATTTTCTTATACAAGGATGTCAAAAATTTGGGTTTTTTATAAGGGTTGTGACCTCTCTCTTGGGACTTAATCTAGTAGCGTTCATCATTGGTGCATGGTTACACCAATTGAGGTAGGTGTTTCTATTTCATTTCCTTTTATTTAATAGTTCCATAGATACTTGATATTTTAAATGTGATTTTAAACTATATTAATAAAGTATATGATTTATATATTGATGTTTTAAAAGTTTTCCCTAATTTATTGGGATTTCCTTTGGTAAAAATGGGTGAATTTCACAGTTCAATATCACATTGATTTTACTTGGTATTTTATGCACTCAATGTTTTTGATAAAATTCAAATTATGGATTTATCCAACAAAAATGTTTTTCAATATGTTTTAGGATATGTTTTATTTCTAATGTGGGGGTTTCACTTGTTTTAAATAGGATTTTATCCTTAAATGTTGTTATGATGCTTTATGTGATTTCTTAGTGATTTCTTTGAATTTATTGTGATTATTCTTTGGTGTTGGTTGTCTTTTACTTTGGTTTTAAATTTGATCTCTATATTGTTTTAAATAGGTATTTACAAATGTATAATTACCATGTATTAAGTAAAACCATTATTGAAACCTTACACAAGGAAGATTTTTTTGATATATGGTTACACCCATTTTGAGCCCTATTATTACCCATTATTTATGCTTGTATGAATGAGTTATGATTAAATGAATTGTAACTAATATTTATGTTTTTGGTAGAGGTGATCATTATTGAAGGGGTGTTTTGGAATTTGGATGCATATTATTGTTGTGGATTTGTTGCCTTCAGTACGTGTGGTTGTCATGTAATTTACATCATCTTGATAGTGGCACAGTTTCATTAGTTATGCTATGAGGAACCCTATACATCTAAGTATAAGATCAAGGGATTTTTTCCTTATTGATAGTTACATATTAGATAGTATCCCATAGGTTAATTTTATGACCTCTCTAGGAGGTATTTACTAATGAGTTTAGTTGAGAGTGATTCGAGCAATGAGTGGTGTGACAATTAACCCACTGGTATTCGGTTCCACATATGCACATTGAGTATTATCCCATCAGTCCCTATGACATTGAATCATGATATATGTCATATTTTAGGAATATTTATTGCATTTTTACATGCACATTTATTTTTTCTTGGATTTATATTACCGGATAAATTGATCTCTTTTGTGGTTTAGTATTATTATAGACCAATTTTTATTAATGCTATTATTGTCATTATTTCATGATCATTCTATGGAATGTATTTTCTTATGGGTTCCCATTTTTCATTATTTATACTTGAAGGGTGTGTAATTTTTTTAAACAAAAGGGTTAGTTTTTTTTTAAATTTAAATAATTTATTAAAATTCATTTGAAGTGTTTTTACCATGTGAATGGTTTTTTTCAAAGGTGATACTTTGAATGAAATGGGAATGTTTGAATTAGGTTTCTAAAGGCATTAATTTTTAAAATAAAGTGTTTATTTATTGTTGTATTTATAACTATCATGATTAAGAAAAATCAATTTGCTCATTCTTATTTCCAAACTAGAATTCTGGTTTTATTTTATAAAATAAATAAAATGGAATTTTGGTGGAATCCGATTGGGCATTGGATCACACCCTACGTACCCACATTGGTTCGTATATAGTCTTCATGTCTTTTATAGGTCTCTCAATTTTTGTATTACTAGTTTTATTATTAATACAATCCTTTGGTAAGTGAGTAGTGTTCGGTTTAGGCTAGATACTTGAGAGTCACATGGTGATAATGGGGTTTATGTCCTAAGTTCATTCGGCAGGTTTGTGTTGTGTTGTGTATCATCCTAATAAATTGTTTTCCATATGTGGAATTGTTTTTTATAATAATGGTTTTATTCTGAAAAATTGTTTGAATAATGTTTGGTTATCCTTAATATTTAATCCATGTTTAGATATTGTTGTTATTTAGTATGGTATTATTTACTATGGTGTGTTTGTCTAATGTATAGGTATTTTATGCTGGGTTCCCAGTCAGAGACCGATGTTTTTTTATTTCCTTGTGGGTGAGATCATTCATACACAATTTCTTATGATACCTTGGAACTAGTTTCCATCTCAGGGTGATCCGGATTATTCCTCGGTTCTTATGGTAGGTTGACCTGGGTGACATGTCATTTTAATCTGGGTTGGTTAGTTATAATACAATATTCTCTAGATTATATATTTCAATTTTTTATATAACTTGGGTAGGTTCATGAGTAACTTGGGGAAACCCTATTTGGAATACATTGAAATAGATCATGAAGTATGTTTCTATGTCTTCCAATAAGTGTTTTTTTATATATAATAGTATTTACGATAATGGAATAATAAGAGTTTTTTATTCTTACAATGATGCTAGTGGTGACACTAAAAACATATTTTACCATTTATTTATTCTTTGATTGTGGTGGTAATTTTTTATAGAAGTGTAATATGAAATCAGTTATACCACTAAGATAGAAAACATCATATTAACCAAATGTATTAATGAGGTTATTTTTTTAAAATGGATTGATTAACAAATTGTATTTTTCTTATTTAATCATTGAACTATTTTATGATAATTATCCATCCTTTTATTTATATAATAATTATGTTTTCCATGGTTGGTCATTGAATAAAGATATAGTGTTACATTTTTATACTATGGTTATTGAGACTAGTATGATATGTGTCAATAAGATACACACATTCAACAACTCACCTAATGGTTTTAATATGACCATTTCATTATCAGGATTTAGAAATTTTTTATGGTTGATGAATATGGTCTTGGAATGATAACATATATTTTCAATAACATAATTAAGCATGAAATTTGTTATTGTAAAGAGATATATTTATGAATTATGGTTTTACAATATTCACTTAAAGTGATTATTTATATACTGCATGTTTAATATTCATATATCAATGAAATATTATACCATTAAATGTTTTTGTTATTATGAATTATATTTTACTAGGTATGCTTCATCTGGGCTTACACATTGGTCTTGATCCCACATGGATTTCCCTTTATTTAGACCAAATCTCTTTTAAGATTATTTACCATTCATTTATTATCATGATTGAATGGCCCTTGGTGCTGCTACTTATTCTTCAACTATGTTTATTCTCTATATTAAATATGAATGATATATGTTTATGTTTGGTGATCTATCATGATTTCTCTCATTTCTTCATGATTGTTGTGTGGTTTGAGATTTTGAACATGACTTTTTATCCCCAACATCAATGCATCATCAATCCCACCAATGCCACCTGAAGCATATCTCTTTTCCTACCTTCAATGATGATCAAACCTTCTCATCTTGAAAACATATATTTAGCAAGGTTAATCCCAAGTTATATACCTAAACAAGATCAATTTTTCATCAAGAGAAAAACCAATAGGGATAGTTGGAGGAGAACCTTGATTTGATATCTTTCCATTGTTCCTTATGTGTTAGGTACATCAACCCTCACTTTTTGAACCTCGAGTAGCACTCTAGTGGATATTAGATGAGATTTATTAAACTATTTATATATATATATGATCACCTTACACAAAGTGGAATCAGAGGCTGCATATCTACCATATTCAACCATAAATGGGTCTTAATATTTAGACTTAGAACTATAAGAGACTTTATCTTTGTTCTTGGTTCTATTGGTATATTATGATGTATCCTTTATACTAAAGGCATGTCATGTGTGTTCATCCAGGAAGGTAGGTTAATAAATCCTGAGGATTATTTTGGTCACCATCACATGTTCAAGTTAGGTTTACTTCCTTAGATAATATATATGGTCCTTTCCTACATTGAGTCCTATTGGAACCAAAGGAATTTGGTGATGGATTTTTTTCAATTATTGTAACCAAAAGTGTTTGGTGTTGGAGATATATATTTCAATCATTGTTTGGGTTTTTAATAATTGATGAATCATTTATTAAAGACTTTTCAATGTGATAATGTATGTGGAAGATGTGGAAAGGAGTTGAACAAAGATGCACCGGTGTAAAATTAAAAGATACAAGTTGATATCTATATATATCAAGGTCCTGGTTTAGATGTAATGTGTAGTGGTTTGAAAAATATTAAAGTTAAAATGAAATGTATGTAATTTTAAAAGGATGATTATCAAGAGGAATTTAATTTATTTAGAAGTGATATGATGTATATTTAATATTATGGTTCTAGAAATAGCATGGTTGTAATGCGACTACATGCATCACGTTGTGAATGAAGATGAAGTGTAAATACCCACACTTATCATACATAGATATCAAATCTAATTAGATGAATATTTATTATATAACATAATTATCCATGCCAGAATCGTTTAGGTATAGTGCCTTTGGAAACTTAGACAAATAAATAACTTTTCCATAAGTAAGATACATCATCTCCTACAATGTTTTTCATAAATAGGACCCTACTTATGCATATCATACATAACACATTTCTTCATAACCTAGGGAATGGAAACATAGTAAAGTGTGATATCAGATTCTCAGTAATGGTAAAAAAGGAAGATATAAATATAATATGAGCATAAGGGTATAAGAACATGGGAATAACATTTGAAAAAAATATGTTCCATATCATAGATCATAAAATTGAGTCATGGAATAAATATTAACAGATAATAAGAAATGAATCATAAATTAAAAAAAGAAAAAGGGTCATGATATCATAACTTTGAAAAAATTCATAAATTGTTTTCACAGATATACACGTGGAAAATTTTATGTCAAGGCTACACACCAAGACATTTATAACATGTTTGGATTGGTATAACCACCTGTGTACCTGCTTTGGGTTTAAGATAACCTTCTTTGTACCGTCTATTTTGGGATTGGGGTAACCTCCCATGTAACCTCTTTTTTTGGGATTTGTATAACCTCCTATGTACTCTTTTTTTGGTCTTGGTATAACCTATCTTATACCCTCTATGCTCATAGGACATTAATCATTACCCAATTAATTAGAGGGATATATAGGTCCCTACCTTTATATAATCCGTACATTTTCATTCCACAAGATCATAAAAAATTAATCATATTATAACCCGTATAAAGAAAATGGGTTTTATAAACATTTCATCATAGCATAACCAATAGAAAGGAAATGAGTTTCAAAAACGTTTAATCAAATCATAACCCATGGAAAGGAATTGGGTTTCATAAACATTTAATCTTAGTCTAACCCATGGGAAAGAAACATGTTTCATAAAAATATTTTCATTATAAACATAAACCATCCAGAGAAATAATTAGGATGGTATAATTGGATTATATACCTATTAAATTTTATGTAACATCAAAGGATTACATATTAGATAGAAAATGATTTTAAGAGATCACTTAGAACATTTCTTGAGTAAAATAACCTTTCCTATTTGAGAATCTCCTTTAAAAAAATAAAATTTCATAAAATGTTGTTAAAATACTTCCCATTGAAAAAAATAATTTAAACTTAGAAGGGAATCCTTAAAACATTGAGTGATCATGAAATCATAAAATATTATTCATGTAGTTCATGTTAAAATAAGTTTCCTTTTCATATTTTAATAAGAAAAGTAAAAAAGAGCCTTGTTTTTAAAATGATAGGAATATTCATTTTAATTTTTTTGAAGATAAAATAATGGGTAAAAATATCTTTAAAAAATAATATTAAAACATTCTTGAAAATAGTTTTAGAAAACATAGATTTGGAAGAGAAACGATTTTTGATCGAAGAGAGAAATAAAGTAATTCTTCTTTGAAAAAATATTATCTTGGTATTTTTATCTCTTAAAGAGAGAACATTTAATGGAAAGAATGTATTCTACATAAATAACTAGATGACAATAAAATTAAGTATTTTATTGAGAGTAATATAACATGAATTCGTCATCAGAAGTATAATCATAAACAATCCTTATAAACGAAGATATTGTAACATAAAACCCTTACCACTTTGGTAAATTTTTCATTCTAAGATCCATGAAAAAAATTAAATTATATGTGTATTTAAATCGATAAAAAATTGATAATATTCATCATAAAATACATTCATGGGTATTATATACACCACACAAAATAAATAAGTGGCGAATACAACATGTCTCCCATGTAAATAAAAGTAAAATGAAAATCCCTTACCACTTTAGAAACTATTATATCATAAGAACCAGTAAATAATAACATCAAATTAGAATTTAAGTTTTAGTAAAATAGTGAAATTCATGATATAACATGTCAAATGGTTAGTATACACACCACACAAAAGAAATGATAGGTGGATATGGCACATGTCACCCAGAAATAAAAGAGACACACCAAATCTCTTACGTTACGTCTCTATTTTTTCATACATGTTTGAAAATATTGTATAATAAATATAGGTTTATTATAAATTTATTATAGAACCATAATCATATATATCATACCATATATTATTTACTTATGAAATTTTATTACCCATTTATTAACAATTCCTTGTTAAAATATTGTTTTGGTTAATAACTGCCATGTTTTTCAGTTATGTTTTGGTTTAGTATTTTCCATACTTTTACCCTGATAATGACTATATAATATTAATAATTTTAAGCATGATTTAAATATAATATATATATATTATATTTATTTATATCTATAAAAATATTTATATAAGAAAATGAATTACACCATTCATGGAGACGGTAGACAGTACATATGCCTGAACACTGTTTCTATTTTCTCAATGAATAAAATAAAAGAAAATTAAACAATAAATTTAATTTAATGAATATTTTTTATTTAATATATATAATATATTTTAATTAAACATATCCTTATTACATTCCATGTAAAACATAAGTGAAGAATGAATCACGTTACTTCACAAGGCGGTAGTCTGTCGTACACATAAGTGACTTATCATATTCCCATATAATGGAAAGTAAAAAGGTATATGTGATATTATAGTTAGATAAGTTTAATTATTTCATAAATAATATATATATATATATATATATATATATTTTCAACCCATAATTATATCTAGTTGTGTGAGGAGGTGATGAAAAATGAACTACATCAGATCGTGATGCAGTAGTCTATCGTACACACGATCGATGGTTTCATTTCACATTTGATGGAAGAGGAGATGGTTATTGATCAAAAAATAAAAATAATAATACCTCATTATATTTTATAAACTATTTCTGTTATACCATAATATTTTAAAAATATTTTAATGAGGTGGAAGAACAAATAAAATAAAGCACAAGTTTAATAATTTTAACTAATATTTGAAGAACCTCTTTAAGTTTATACCTAAAGCATTATTAGGAGGGTTTAATAACAAAAATATGGAGTATAGGTTATATTGAGGTAATAAAGGAATTAATTTGGGTATGTATTGGCCGAAACAAATGTTATTTTAATTGTGAATAGGAGAGGAGAGGGGGTAGCCTTTTATAAATGGGGGTGAAGACAAACATAAAAGTTTTAAAAATAAAAAGGTGTACCAACATTTTAAACATAAAAAAGGATCCAAAATTGATTATTATTGAACCTAAGAGGAGATATGGTTGATATATTTCCATAAAATGGGATTTGGACATGTGTTTTAGGTCTTTTTCCCTTATCTTTTTAGTTTAACCCCTCGTAAACCCATTTCAACCTTAATAGTGATAATTATTTTTTAATGTTTTAACTATTCATTTTTTCCAAAATTTAAATTAAAATTATTATATAATATTAATAATTATAATTTATAATATTATATCCATTTTTACAAATTCCATTAACATAATTGGAAAATTTTAATTTAAAACTAAACCCACAGATGCAAAGAAGAATCTGTTTTCCAAAGAGAAACTTTTCAAAATATTGAAATGTTTTTTATATAAATATTCATATAAAATTGAATTCAATGAGATAAATAAGATTAATTATAATATAATTGATATAATTTTACTTTTTAAACCATTTTAAATTAAAATTAATACTTATATATTATTTAAAATAAAATGGTGTTTATAATAAAATTACTATTTTTTACTATTCATCAAAAAATTAATCTGGTCAAAACATTACCAAAAATTAAACCTAAGATAATTTTGAAAATATGATTTTAAAAAATATTTTTATTTCAATAAATAAAATTTTTAAAATTTTTAAAATTTAATTATAATATAAGTGTGCAAAAAGCGATGAAAAACGGTTTTAAAAAAATGCATTTTAAAGGAAAAGATGATCTTATATTAACTCTATGATAAGTTATCTTAATTATATGGATTTAAATTATTATATATAGATATATAATATATATATTTCATTTATATCATTCATAATTAGGGGTAATTTTAGTTAATTAAAATGGGAAAACATTATGTTCTTAAAAACAGTCATTAGAAAAGATATGTTTTTAGGTATAAAAATAGATTTATACCAAAACCATGAAAATTGATTATACAAATAAAATTAATTATATTATTATTATTATTATTATTAAGATGGATAAAATTTAAATTTATGAGAAAATACAAAACAAAATCAGACTTTAAATTACAGATTTAATAAAATGAAATGATAGTATTTAGAAAAATAATTTTTTTCACTAACAACCCAATCTTTTCAGAAAATTATGAAAATTTAATTATAATTTAATTTTGATATTATATTTTAAAAATTATATAATTTTTATAAAATAAAATAACTAAAACTTCTGTAAACTAAGTATATAATCCTTCTACAAAAGTAATAAAAATCATTTTTTAAAGAAACAAATTTTTGAAGCATAAAATGACTTTTACCAAAAAATTGTATGATTATTTTATAAGAATTAATGAATAAATTTTTATTGATTAGGATGAATATATATATATATATATCATAATGGGGTTTTTTAAAACTATGTGATTCATGTAACATAATCTATCAAATTAATTTAATTTATTTGAAAAAGAATATTTCATAAAATCTTGGTGTTTTACATTCTACCCCCCTTAACAAATTATATCCTAAAGTTTTAAATTTTATCTCGGTAATAAAGGGGTTAGAATCTAAAAATTACTTTTCATAAAACCCACATCATAAAAGGGTTGATAAAAATTCAATTTAAAATAAAGGGAAAGAGATATACGATGGTCATCTGGAATGAGACATAACTAGGTTTCCAAATATGAAGCTATCAGTGGGAAGTGAATATATGTACATGGAAGAAAATTAATCCTCATAGATCATTGATCACAAGAAAGTTAACCATCATGATAAGTTTGACAACCACAAAATCTTAAGCCAAATATGTGAGGGAAAGATAATCAATGTATCATAAATTAAGGTAATGGGATTACATTTTTGTCAGAAAATCCTTTTTCCTAAATTTGTGTTAATTTTTACTATCAAGATAATGAAAATGAGAAAATATAATTACATGATTTATTTATATTTCAAAATCACAATCTCATCATTTGGTTATGATTCAATAAATTTCCACATCATATTTTACTCCAAGAAATGAAGATGATTTTTTTCACGCCTAAAGCACTAATGAATTGTAAGATTCATAAAATAATGACAAGTGATTCCTTCTACATCTAATTATTATACAAATTTTAAATGGTTAGTATAGGATATCCAATATACATAAATATTCATATGATAAAATAATATTGTTAGGTCCTAAAGGAGGCTAGATACCATGAGAGGGGGTGAATCAGGGTATGGATATTCTTTTGGAAATTCTTCCTTCCCCACTGGATCTTGGACTCTATATTATAAGGGTAACTTTGTTTTATCTTTAGTGCTTATATTTATTTTATCCATTCCAAATTTATCTGGTGATGATGCATAGATTGTAAAGCAGGAGAGAAAAGATAAGGACACATAGATTTGTACATGGTTCCACCTCACTATAATACATCTAAGGATAACACAACAACAATGTGTCGATGTAACAAATCAATTAAGGCTCAATACTAATACATGTTTCAATATAGATCACTTATATTACCAAGATCACTACCTTTAAAAGGTTTAGGGTCATTTCAATGCTTTCCCAAGGTTAACTCCCTAACTCTATTCCTATGGCTCACTCCCAATGGAAATGATCACTTTCTTCCTATTATTTTGCTGACTACTCTAAAAAGGATTCAAACATAGTATATGGAAATATAGGTCACTTTATTATCAATAAATAATTCATCCTCAAATGTATATATATTCTCTTCATAAGTTTGTTTTGTATTTCTCATTCACTTCTGTGAAAACACCTAGATGTAGCACTTCCACTTTCCAGTTAATTGGAACATACACCTATTTACTATAGAAATAACAATTTCCTTTTCTTTAGAAATATATTCAAGATATTCCAAGTCTCATATTCACTACCTTGAGGGTATTAGTAAACAAACTTCTTAAAAAATATAGTATGATGATGTAGATCCCCAGTCTTCCACTTTAGAATTCAAATATGAAAAGGATATTGTCCGATGTGTATTCTTGGCACGTATCTACTTTTGTATGACTCTCAAAATAGTTTCAAACAGAAGTGTTCCATGAAGTACTATTTTCACAAATTAGATGAAATCCACTTTTCAAAAAAGTGTAATTTTTTAGAAATTTCCTTCTGTAACTATTTTAGTCCCTTCATAAAAATCCTTGCACCCACCGTAAACTGTCTTGCATCTTCCATGAACTGCCTTTCACTGCGTGGTGAAAGTGATTTGTAGACAAACTTTTCTTCGTAGACTTCCTATTATTCATGAATAAATAATTACTCTATGAAACACTAATGATTTTTGGAACTTTTTTCTTTGTGAGATATCAAACCCTACAAACCCTTCCACTAACTTTTTTCACAGACTTTCTCTTTCATGAGATTTCTCCCACATGAAACGATTATCCTTCACGAGATTATTCCTTGTGAACTACTTCAGACTTCCGCAAATTCTTCTCAAAGTGATGATATTGTATAATTAAATTCTAACTACTTAATGAAATGATTACTATCTTTTATATAGGAAAATAAATCCCATAAAACCCACTAATCACAAATACCAAATACTTCCACGCATACCAACCTTCACCACAAACTACTATACAACCTACATAGTGACTTAATCCTTTGTGGAGGCAGATCTCATCCACAAATGAAAAACCATTTTATGTATCCTTAAATCACCAACTCAATTCCTCAAATTATGAGCCTCTTGTGAATGACATGCCTTCCATGAATGATTTCCCTTTATCAAACTAATTTTTTTATGTAGTTCACATAGCATGATTTTTTGTCCGCGTAATGATGCTATGCATACATTCTTCCTTTGATGATTTACTTTACCATTCCGAATAACATTTTTGTGGTATGTATTGAACTATTGTGCTATAATGTGGTCCATAAAATATATGATTCATGGTCTATAAACTGTGTTTCATAGTCCATGAACTGCGTTCCGTGAACTTCATTACGGAAAAAACATCCATTTCTATAATGAAAAATCCCGATTTTAACTCCCAAAAATTTGGAATACACTGGAAACTATGAAACCTTAAACATATGCTTCAAAAATACCATCCATACTGATTCACAATCATCTGGATTTATCAAAAAAAAACAACATCCTGAAAAACAATAAGATGAAATCATGAGGGATTATTTCAAAATAATATCCTTCTTTGGGTTTTTTGAAAACTCTTCCCATTTGGATACATCATTAATGCTTCATCCATATTCTACCGACACTCACTTCCTAAAATTCAGATAACGATCAAGGATTTACTAATCACACACTCTAATATCACATGATTCATGATCAATATGAAAAACAACATTAGTATGAAAAGTTCATCAATTGACCTCATTATTTCAAAACAACTCATATGCTTTTCTCACAAACACCATCAGTTGTGATATATAACCTTTTATCGATCATATTTAGAATCATCATATTTAAGGCTACCCCTACTTTATTTCTCCCCCTATCAGCTTCCCCTATATTTATGAATACATTTCCACCCCTTTTATAGCCACAATTTCTCCCACTTTTTCAATGAGCCAGAAGGTTACTTCAATGTTGTTTTAAATATGTTGAAGAAAGCATATAATCATATCACATAAAAAATCATACATCGATGATAGGGGGTCCCACATAAACACTTTTTTTTATGTTTGAGGAGTTTATTGAACTCCTATAGCCATCTCATGACATTAAAACACTTCTTTGGGTAAGGCCTTTTTCAGAATGTCTGCAACCTATAGTTATGTAGGAAAATAATCTAACTTCACAAGCCCTTGATCCACCTTCACCTTAATAAAATGATACTTTATTTGAATGTGATTTTCCCTTGAGTTATGGATTATATTTTTTTTAAGATTTATAGCACTTAAATTATCACAATGGATTCCAATTAGAGACTTCACTTCAACTCCCATATCATCAAACTGGTGCTTCATCCACAATAATGATGTGCATTCTTGAGTAGATGCATTGTATTCATCATATGAAGTACTCAAAAATATTCAATCCTATTTTTTTATTATCTAATAAATACACAATACACCAAGATATAATGAACCACCTGATGTAGATTTTCTATCATATTCTAAACCAGCTAAATCAATATCATTATATCCCAATAACTCTTACTGATAATTGAGATTATTCATTCCAAATCGTCTCAAATCCTCCTTGGAATATTTAGATTGAGAAATGAATATTAAATTATTTTATTATGTCACATATAAACCAAGTAAAAAAATTAATTCCATGATCATCACCATTTAAAATTAACTTTTCATTAATTAGGTGAATTACTTGCTCATAGATTCATCTCATCCACAAAATAATATATCATTGACATATACCAACACCATCGTCCTTTGAGTACTGTCCTTGATGAAATATATATTACAATCAACTCCACCCCACTAAAAACCTAGATTCTTCAAAAACTGATCAAGTCTTGAATACCATGCCCTTGGTTCTTTATTCAACACATATAGTTCCTTCTTCAACTGAGATGATTTTCTCTCATCTTCATAAATGAGAAAACCATATGGCTGGTAAATTTAAACTTCTTCTTCCAAAACCCCATTCAGAAATAATGATTTGATTTCAATCTATAAGACTTTGAACCTTCTTTATACTACTATAGAAAGAATAATCTAACTGTATCTAGATTTTAAATAGGTTAAAATGTTTCATCAACATTGATACACTATATATAGGAGTACCATTTACTCACTAGTCGTTCTTTGTTTCTAATAATTGCACTATCTTCATTCATCTTATTGTGAAGGACCCATTTGGTCCTGATGGAATTCCTTTTTGTTGGCCTCAAAACAATCTCCCATGTATGATTCTTCTTGGTTTGGTCAAGATATTCATTCATTGCCTGAACCCAATTCTCATCTCAAGATACTTTATCAAAACATATAGTCTCTAATTGATATAGAAAATATTTTTTCTATAAAAACCTCATTCTCAGTGTTTGAACTGGTTCTGCCTAATCACCAATGATGTTTTGTATGTATATTTCAAATCGAATATTAGGATTTTAGGTTGATATCTATTTGACTTACTCCTCCTAATCATAGGTATCTTCTTCTGAATCATAATTTTCAACTTTTACTCCCCCTGGGTCTCTTACCTCCTCATCACTTTCTCCAGACAAATAGTCGCAATGTTGTTGAAAAATATGTTCATTCTTTACTACAGTGAGATCATTTCTTTCAACTACTTTTATCAGTATCTTGTTGAAACATTGGTGATATTATCTCATATCTTCTTAGTATCCTAAAAATATTTATATCATAACATATTTTTAAAATAAAATGGATAATCCTGAAATACATGAATGTTGATGCTTCTCATGCAACCAGTCTTCTTAATGCAAGAAAAACAAAAACCTTTATCCTTTCTACACCATTGACACCTTTCATGTGATTAAGAGATATAATTATCCCCCTACGATGTGAAACACTTCATTTTTTTAGGCATATGGTTTAAACCCACAAACATTCTTTCCCCCCTACATCATTTCTTCACACGTGACACATAACAATGAGTTCTCAACAAAACTACTAAGCCTACTATACTGGAACTCAGGTTAGGAATCAAGATACAATATTAATAACACCGTAATTTTCCATTGCATTCAATTACTTCCATAAACATGAAGCATCCACATACCATTAAATCCTTTTAATTAATTATTATTGATTTCTTCTTAAGCTGTAGTAACTAATTTGAATGAGTTGAAATTATGGATCACATCACCTGATGAAACTTCCCCTTGGATTATATCCTTCCTAAAACATGAAACAATTTAACATAAACTCAAAATATTTAAACATTTAGGGAGATAGGATCCTCTATAATCCCCATGATGCGGTTGTGGTTGATCTTTATGGATCAACCCTTTTATACTTTATTACAAAAAAACTATATAATTTTTGTTCTTCTTCCAACTACCCAAAAAACTTCAATTGTTCTATCCATATGACTAGGAATTATTTACACACATGTTGAGTCTTCCTATGAAATTTATATTCTATAGGATTATCCTTTTTCAAAATATGGGGTCTAAACCAATTAGTAGAATTTTTTTCATTGATTCTCCACCAGTATGCCATTTTTTATGAGTCTTTATTTGAATAGGAATATTTCCACCTTCCATATTCTATTATTAATTCCTCCATTAGAGGGATATTCCTCTTTCCTTCACTTCTCACCATGGGGAATGGCATGAAAATCTCAAATTAATTATTTATTAATTTTTCTTTTATCATTTATATATGTCAACACATTTGTTTGTGATGGTGGTGGGTTCTCTAATGAATGTACAATATTTTTACTCACAATTGGAGCAACTCCAACCATTTTCTTCTAGGTTTGTTCACATTATTTCAAAGAGAGATGTTGTGAGAGTAAAATAGGGGGTTCTTGATAGACCTTTCATTTATCCCCTAGTGTTTCCTCTGAGACTTTAAACTTATCACATTGTTTTCCAGTATAAGATTTCTTGTTATACACTAATAGAGTCGGGGATCTCATTTTGAGTTTCTTTTCCTTACTTGATTTATTATTTGTTTAATATGTTTTCAAATTCCTATGAATATAACATATAAAACATATCCCATTAGAAATATACCTCATGTCATAATTTCCTAGCTGATATGTTGTGGCATCCATAGTTCTTCTTTTTCGGACATTGATTCCTCGGGCTTCTTGACATATACTCATAGTGTGTCCCTATCTTCCACAATAATAACATCTAATGGATGAATTATTATGAGAGGCATTCCTTTCTGACTTTTCAAAAATCTTCTCCTTATTTTTAGATTTAACAATATTTATGCCTTCAAAATTTTAAAAATAGTCCAAGGCTTCAGAAAAAAACATGAAGTGTGACCATGCATCCCGCAGAAATAGCACATAATCTCATTAATTCATGTAAAAGGTATTTTAGTTATGTCTTTAACACCTATAAGATTTTTCCTATTTCTATAACTATTCAAAAATATCTTCCTATAATCCATGGGAGAGGGATAATAATATCCAATACTAGTTTTTCCTAAATTGGATGGACTTTGGGATTAGAAAATCATTTATTGTTTTACATCTGCGATAACATATTTTATTTTCATTTCAAAACTTCCTTATGAAGGATTGTCAAATAAAAAATGTAAAAAATCCATCAATTTGGGATTCCCTTTTTGACTTCTATTTCTCCAATTCATTCATGACTAATTTTATCTCTTCTCCCAATTATTGAATCTTCTTGTCCCCTGATTCAAGTTGTAAATTAAGTTATCTCTTCAGATTATTCCCACTACTCATCTCATATTACAATTCCCATGTGATCTTATCAACCATTTCACTTTTCTCCTTTATTTAAATATTTTTTTGAGAAATAGAATTCGTAAGACATGCATTATCATGTTGTAGCCTTCAATTCTTCTAAACTAGTTCAGATAGTTGTGTTGTAAGATGATTTTTTTGGTTTTCAGATTCTGAATTTCTTATGAGTTCATATAATTTACCTTTTCACAATTTTTGATTTTTTCTATCTTTATAGACATATTTTACAGTTCTTCACCATGCTAATCATTCTTCTACCTTATATCTGTGGAAACATCTAGAATTCCTTTATTTAAACCTTTCAACTTATTAGCACAAAATTCATATACATGGAGCCAAATATATTTAGAATTATTTTCTTCAGGAAGTTTAGGATCCAATTACTTTGTTTTGTGGAAAAATTTCACTTTTAGTATTATTTCAATTTCTTCATTGTCAGTAGTACCAACATCACTTGGAATATTTGGTTCTTCACTCATTCCCACATCATCAGTGAATGAGTATATATTTCCACTATATGATTCATTAAAACCATTATTTAGTACACTATTTGTTTTCTTTCAACTAAATCACACTCTTTCCATAAAAACTTCCACATTGAGGAATACAACCAGAATTCTTCTTCTTCTTTGATGTTTTTCCCTCTTCTATGGAACTTTGAGAGAAGAGATAACTAAAACTTTAATTTCAGTAATCAACTAAAAAAATTCATTGAAAACAAATATGATAAAATAATCTAATGCTCTAATACTAAATGTTAGGTCATAAAGTGTCCTGAATACCCTAAGAGAGGGGGGGAGGGTGAATCAATGTATGGATATTCTTTTCAAAACTTTTCCCACAACATTGGATCTAAACCTCTATATTATAAGGGTCACTTTTTTCTTTTTAGTGCTTTATACTATCCTTTCAAAATTTATCTGATGATTATGTATAGAAAGTAAAGAAGAAAAGAAAACAATAGGACACACAAATTTTTACTTGGTTCACCCTCACTGGGCTACATCCAAGGAGAATATAATGAAAATGTACCGATGTACCAAATAAACAAAGGCTCACTACCAATACATGTTTTGAGATAGATCATGTTTATGCCTAGGATCACTACCTTTAAAAGGTTTAGGGTCAACTCAATGCTTTCCCATGGGTCACTCCCTAACTCTCTTTTGAGAGATCTATACCAGTTGAAAGGTTCACCTTCTTCCTATTCCTTTTCTCACTATTCTGAAAAGGACCTAAACACAATTTATGGATATGTAGGTCCCTTCATTATAAATAATGAATGTATCCTTAAATTTAGTTATATTCTCTATTGAATTTCGTTCTAGGTTGTTTCTTCACTTCTATGAAAATAATTGGATATAGAACATCCACTTTCAAGTTAACTTGAGCCGACTTCTCTTTACAATATGAATATAAACTATATCCTATTTAAAAATATATTCAAGAGATTAAAATTACTCCATTCACTACCTTGAGGGATAAAGTGAAAAAAATAATTATGAAAATATAGTATGACATTGTAGATCCTTATTTTTCCACTTCAAAATTCTGATATGATAAGGATATTGTCCAATGCGTATTCTTGGCACATATCTCATTGCACAAGACTCTTAGAATAGTTTCACCATAAGTGTGCCATGGAGTACAATTTTCACCAAGTAGATGAAATACACTTTCCACAATCTATTAGTTTTCATAAATTTCATTCACAAACTATTTTATTCCCTTAATAAACTTCCTTTCATCCATCAGGAACTATCTTGAATCTTTTGTGAACTGCCTTTCATTGCGTGGTGTGAGTGTTTCACGGAAAAAATTCCCTTCATCGGCTTCCTCTACTTCATGAATGGATGATTCCTCGATGAACCAATAATTTTTTTTGGACCCTATTTATTTTCGAGCTATCAAACCCCAAAACCCCTTCCACAAATTGTATTAAAAAACTTTCTCTTTTACAGAATTTCCCCCTTGTGAAACTCTTCTCCTTCACGGAATTCTTCCACACAGACTACTTCAAACATCCACAAATTCTTCCTAGAGTGACAATATTTTCTAATAAAATTCTCTCTACTTAATGATGTGATTAGGTTCATTTATATAGGAAAATAAATCCCACAAAACATACTAATCAAATGTACCAAAATATTCAATGTGGGACAACCTTCACTGCAAACTACTATGTAGTCCTCATAGAGCCTTAATCCTTTGTGGTGGTAGATGTAATATGCAAACCAAAATCACTTTTGTAGCTCCCAAAATAACTAACTCATTTCCTCAAATGAATATCCTCCCATAAAAGGCATGCCTCCCACGAATTATTATCCCTCCATGATCTAATTTTTATATACAATTTGCGTAGTGTGCTTCGTTGTCCGTATAATGCTATTATGTGAAAATTCATCCTTTTCTGATTTGCCTTCACCATTATGATACCTTCTTTTCAGTCCACATAGCACCACTGCGCTACTATATGGTCTATGCACTCCATGATTTGTGGTCTATGAACTATGCTTTGTGGTCTGTGAACTGCGTTGCCTGAACTTCTTTGTGGAGAAAAACTTCCTTTACTATAATGAAAACTCTTGATTTTATGGCACAAAATTTTCACAAACACTGGGAAATTGCACCACCTTAAACATATTCTTTAAAAATTACTTCCATACGGATTCATAGTCATCTGGTGTTGTCAAAAAATACAGTTACCCCCAACAATACCGAGTTGACACCTTGATGGATTTTTTCCCAACAAATACATTAATCCCTAAATCCCAATTCAAGTTTTATCTCAAACCATTACATAAATGGTTATACTTAAGGCACATATAAAATTAAAAAAATTATAAATAAGGCTACTAAATTTATCAAAATCAACTTTACATTAATCCTCAAAATATCATAAATTAACTCAAAATTGTCACATACCAAATATGTGATTACTTTTCACATATATTCCTCGGAAACATGGTAATAAAGATAATTATCATAAAACATCAATGAAAACATACATGCTTCCTTATTCCTTAAATAGAACATATTATTAGATATATTCCATAAATCTAAATATGTTGTAAAATCCATCAATGATGACATAAAGCACTTTTTCAACAAATCATTAATCAGTTACAAGGTTATCAATACTATCCAATTTACTTTATCCATACCAATCATCTCTCTATCCAAAATAAACATAATTTTCTCAACATCAGGAACATATTAAGGGTTAAATTCCCTTAATAAAGTGTATTATGTAAAATATAACCTTTCTATTAAATCAAATTTATAGGTATTTTATGCCATTTAATATATTCTTGAAAATGCTTAATGAAAAACTTCTATAGAATAACCCTTATATACATATATTTTCTAATTCACATAACATAATTATTAAATTCTAAAACATAAAAATTTCAAACATCCCACTTCCACTGCTGCAAAATAGACCTTTAACAACACTAGATTTTATCACCACTAACAAAAAAGTGTTGATAAAGGAGTCCTTTATCAGTGCTAAAAAAAGATCTAACAAAGGGTTCCATTAATCATCACCGATAAAGGTCCAGAATAAAATGAAATAATTAAACAAATAAAAATTAAATAAAACATTAACAATTTTATTAATTAAATAATAATTGATAAAAACGAATAAATTGAATATATATATATATATATAAATTATAAATATTAAATAATAGTAAATATTAAATATACAGATATGTAAAATGAATAAAATCAATAAAATGAGTAAAATGAATAAAATGAATAAAATGAATGAAATGAATAAAATGAAATAATTAAAAAAATTAACAAAAATTAAATTAAGAAAGATATTAATCATTTTTTAATCAAATAATTATTGATAAAAATGAATAAATTTATTATATATATATATATTATAATTATTAATAAATAATATATATTAAATATAGATATATAAAATGAATTAATTGTAATAACTAAAAAATATTCAAAATGAATAAATTGTAATAATTAAACCAAATATTGAATACAATTTAACTACAACATTATTAAAAAAGTTATATATGAAACAATTATTAATAAAAATGAGTAAGTCTAATATATATATATATATATTAATTATAAATTGTAATAAATAATATATATTATATATAAATATATAGAAAATGCATAAAATGTAATAATTAAAAGATATTAATGCCTTATTGGTTTTCAATATTATTTGATTATTCAATTTAATATATATAAAATGTGTGTTACATTGATTTCACATATATATATGTAATTAATTAATTTTTATATAGAATACATATAGACAAATATTTATTTAATTAATGAAATATTCTATAGAAACAAAGCCAACAAGCCCGTACCCAAGTCGTAAGGGCTCCTGCTTGGCATGCAAGAGACCCGGGTTCAAAAACCGGGTGCAGTACTATAGCAGTTACTATAGCAGTACTGTATCACTCACTGTAGCAGTTACTGTTTGGTACTGTAGCATCCAGAACTATTCACCTGATTTGGGGCTTCGGGCCACCGGTTTGGGCCTATGGGTCTCTAGGGCCTTCGGGTCATCAAAGGCCTTTGGGCCATAGGGCCTTCAGGTCACGTAGACCATGGAGTAGCCCAGTTCACACAGAACAGACCCCAGAAAAGGATCAGAGTAATAGGAGTAGCAACCACCAGATGCAGAGCTAACCAGATTGGAAGAATGAGAGGGTATGACAGCCGCCATCGGGACTAGGCACCGTGCAGCTTTGTATGGGGCAATGCATGCCGATCAGCAATGCAATGTGGGGAGCTAAGGAGATCAATGATTCAAGATGCTAGGGAGGGGCAGTTCTAGTGGGCTGGACCTACGGGTCATGTAATGGGCATGGTATGCCTCTGGGCCTTCGGGTCATGTATTGTGGGTCATGTCGGGCCTTGTGCCTTGGGCCTACGGGTCATGTACGGGTTCCCCTTCAACCCTTAAATGGGGCATTGTCTATAATAAAATAAAAAGAAGGCCTTTGGGCCATTCGAGTATATATAAACAAATACAACTAATATTTATGTAATTTATTCAAATTTTATAACATTTTAGAATTTCGTTATAACATGATACATTTGATATATTATTTTTCTATTTGGTCAATTTTGTTTATTTATTTTTAATATTATCAAAGTTAGGTAATATTTATTTATTTTTAATATTAATGTTTTTTTGAATTTAATTATTTTCTATTATTTATTTATATATATTTATTTACTAGGTTTTAGTATGTTCAATATGTATTCATATTTACTTCAATATATATCTATATTTTTTTAATAATTTATATTTAATTAATAAAACTTATCGATTTTTTCAATATTTTAAAGTGGGCTCATTTTTAATTATTCAATTCACTCATTTTTAAAAAACATGCATATATTATTATATATTCATTAACAATTTTACAAATATATTTGTAAATTAATATTTATAAATTTATATTTATTATATTTATTATTAATAAATAAAAAATATTTTCTAAAATGTATTTATATTATTATAAATAAATAATTATATATATTTGAATAATTATAAAATTATAATAAATTTATTTAAATAATGAATATATTTACTATATCTATATTTATATTTATATAAATTTGTTATTATATATATAATTATTGAAATATATATAATGATATAAATATATTTATAATTATAAAATTATAATAAATATATTTAAATAATGAATATATTTTTTATATTTATATTTATATATATTTATTAAATATGTATATAATTATATAAAATTATAAAATTATATAAATATAATTATTATTATAAATACATAATTATAAATATATTTATAACTGTATACTTACTATTTTTATAATATTAAATACATATAATTATAAATAAAAAAATGATTTTTTTAAAAAATTATTAATGTAATTATAAATAAATAATTATATATTTAAATAATTATAAAATTATAATAAAAACTATATAATTATATAAATATATTTACATATGTTTTATTTATAATTGTAATTATAAATCCTTTATGAGTGCCAAAGTATTAGCACTGATAAAGTTTCATTTTATTAGTTCTTCTTTGGTGCTGATAAAGATAGAGGTTTATCAGCACTAGAAAACACCGATAAAAGGCATCTTTACCAGTAATAACGGTTTAGCATTGACAAAGATGCATTCTATCAGTTTTTTTAGAACTGATAATGATCGATCTTAGCGAGTGCTAAAAAAGAACTGATAAAGATGTCTTTTTTCAGTGCTTATCAATCTAGTGCTGATAAAATGTATCTTTATTAGCACTTTTTTCCAAGTGCTAATAAAAATTCCCCTGATCTATTTAAAATAACCTTAACCGTAGTTGATTCAGTCACAATTTTCATGATCTCATGGAACTCTTTCGCTATCAGTGCTTCTCCTCTACATTATCTCAAATGAATCAAGGTTAGAACCCAATGTATGTTATTTTGTCCTTTTCCTCTCTCGTTGACTACTTGTTTGGGATCTGTGAGTTGAGTTTTTACACTATTCTCTACCATTACAAACCCTACTTCTCTTCTCCCATAACTCTAGTCATTATTGGTCTCTCTCATTCTTCTTTATTATTTCTATTCTTATCACCACCATCACTCATGACTCTTTCCATAGTTTTGAGGACTCATTATTTCCATCATTACAGTCCTTATAGCTTCCCATGAAGCAAGATATTTTGTTATAGAGTATGTAAGGGTTGTTTGGTTTAGAATATTATTGTGCATAAATGAGGGCATTATCCCATAAATTGTTGTAATTGACTATTCATTTTTCTAAATATGTTTCTATCAAAAACTACAACCAATTGGCCTATTACCTACATAATAAGTATTTTAATGGTATTATTATAATCAATTGAGTTTCCCCAAAAATATTATAAAAACAAATATGGATTCATACCTGATATATTTAGTTGGAAGTACCAAGGTTTCCATGTATATTTTCTATTTATTTAGGTCTCTCTATGCTGTCAATTAATTATACAAGAGTCCTAATTCCATCACACTACATTATTAAAGGCCACCATGATTTGTATTTTAAGTGTTTCATACTTTTTTAAAAATAATGCTACATTTAAATGTATACTTATTTATATACATAAGTTAATATTATATGAATTTTAATTTAATATAACATTTTTAATGAATTATTTTTAGAAAATATTGATTCTCACCATCTATTGTTGAATTTATGGTATTTTTAAAAGTATTTTTTTTATTAATGTGATAAAAAATGAACACTTATGTTTAGATAATTATATTATTTAAATGTAATATGTTAGAATCCATAATTAAAATTATATTTAGGTTATTTTTGAATATGAGTGGGTTTAGTGTATACATGGAATAAACATATTATTAAAAAAAGAAGTGACGAGTTTTATTTTGTTTTCAAAACAAAATTCTCTTTAGTTTTTTGTTCTAATTAGATGTAATAAATATTTTATCATTAAATATATAAATTACTTAATTATTTCCTTTAAGGATAATTTTATCTATATTAACTTAATAATATTCAGATTATATAGGATGCGTAAGAGTTTATAATGTATGTCTTTATGAGTATTTTTTTGAAAATAGATAACTTATTTTTGTTAACCATTGAAATATCTTATTCATGATTTAAATAATTCAACATTAATTAAATAACTCAATTGATAATGTTTTTAGATTGGTTTTGAACATAATCAATGAACATGAAGGATTTTAATTATGTTTTAATTATGAAAAAATAAGATATATAGAATCTTGATCAATTATTATGTATCAAAGATTCTATAATAGAAATATTTAAGTGATTATCTTGTTTTATTATTTGATTAAGGAATTTGATGTTTACGATACAATATTATTTATAGTTTTTATATATGTATTTAAAATATTATTTTTTAAAAGTAACGGTTCTAAATATATATATATGTTGATTGGATAAATATATTATTCGATTTATTTTTCTATAATCATACAAAAATATGATTTTAATAAGTTGAAGCTTTAGAGGTTGAGGTTCTTATCATTAGATTTAAAGCTTGTTTGCTAATGTTATAGGTTGGAAAATAATATATGGATTTCCACTTCAAACATGCACTAGGATGATCTATCCTTTGGAAAAATAGATTAGAGATGAAGATCTCCACCATATGGTGAATGATAAGAGAGTCTTGGAAGGATTCTGAGCTCTCATGAGTAATTTAACTCTAAAAATCACTAGGGCTTCTCAATAACTTGAATGAAGGAAATAATGGGGATGTTGGATGATCAAATGATGCCTGATAAGAATAGCCTGTATGGGTAATCAATTCCTATGATATTCATAGGAGGCATACCAACATCAACGAAACAGCACAAGCCACATGGTGCGGTGAATAGCCCAAAATCACATATGGCCAATGGATGGAAAGAATGAGTCCATTTTAAATGTTAATTAATGACTCACAAGAGCTGAAAATAGGATTAATGAGATAACAAGGGATCAATCCACTGGGTCATTGCATCAGGTGGGCCAAACAAACATACCAAGTGAAATAAATCCATGACCCCCAAATGAAGATCCCAGTTAAGAGATACTATAAGAAGTATCCCAAAAAAGATATATTGAGAATATACAATAATAATTTTCATGCATGAGTAAGAAATTAGAAATATAAATGGTAGAATCATAAAGAAAATTTTAATATGTAAATTAAATTCCCAATGTGTATATATATATATATATTATTTATGTATGTGTTTGTGTGTATGCATATATATTATATATTAATTCTGTGTGTGTGCATGCATGAATAAATATAATTATTTTTTATGTCTTGAATTGTTCATAAGGTTAAATGGATAATAAAACTTATGATTAATTTTATTAAATATTATTATAATTTTATAATATTTATGACATTTTTGTAACATATAATTGTGTTATTTTTTTATAAGGGAACCAATTATGTTTAGACATCCCCATATTTCAAATGCACTTCCTAAAGAAATTGCTATGTTATACGTATTTCATGATTTGGAAGAAATACGTACATGTGATGGTTATCCCTAAGGGATAGTCTTAGATACTAGGGGTCTAAGGTCACATCTCATGATAACTATATTGTGGTTATTTTTAGAGGGATATAAATAATTTTTCCTCCACCTATGATTCAAATGTTAACTTCTTATTAGTGATTTTTTTTGAATTTATGGGAAAAAATGGTATAAACTTGTAGTATGATTAGTATAATTAATTGGTATGAAATGAAGTTGGTAAATTTGATTATCATGGTGTCCTTGTTAGTACAGATTAACTTGAATTACGTTTGTCTTTTGAGTGTTACTACTTTGAATATATACTAAAATATATGCATTATTGTATATTCTAGGGGGCCCCCATAGTATTTACTTATTTATTTTTATACTCACACCTTATATATGAACCTCAGTGGATAGAGAGCTCTTATATTTGAGATAAAGGTGAGGAAAAAGGTATAGTAGAATAGATTAAAGTCAATACAACTTAGTGGGGATGAGTTGATGTTCTCATGGTAGTGTCAGAAACCTTTAGCATTTTGAGGTGAGATTCGAAATTTTAAATTACGATGTGGTAATTTAAAATGGTCAAATAGATAACTTTCATCCCCACCAAATTTAAATCCCAAATAGTTATTATTGCATTTTGTTTCTTGAGACTAATCTCTGATCTATTATACATTTCTTTATATAATATCAGTAGTAGTCATCCAAAATGATCACCAATACCTGGTATGGGATTGCTACTGCTTAGAGTAGTTCAAGCAGCATAGGTGCATGTACAAAAGAGATGGAGGGTGTGTATCAAGGAAAAAAATTAAATAACAACTATTTGGGATATGAATATGATGAGGATTACAGTTTTCTATAACTTTCACCTTTGGATGAATTCAGAGGATAACACCTACCATAGTGGATTAATTCTTTTCTTAAATTCAATTACCCATTTCCTTCAAAATGGATGCATGCAAATCACATGAAAAAATATTAAAAATATGGAGTTATAGGGTTCATCAAGTTTTCAATAGAGCATGCATACGAACCTTCTCAAATCCTTTGTTCGTGTTTACATTGTTTTTATTCATGAAAAATTAAACGCTTGACTAATCATGAAGAATATGTCTTCTTCACATGATGATGTTACCAATACCAAGGAAGAATATACCATTGAAGATGGAATTGAAGAACTATTAGGGGATCAATATCATGTTGATGAAAGAAACAACAACAATCAAACATCATAGTGTTGAACAAAATTATCAAGTCAGGAAGTTAGAGTACAAAATTTGAGGTTGTTTGGAATCAACACGGGCAACATATTGACCCTAACAAGTCAATATTCATTTGTTATGTTGGGGTAACAACGAGGATGAATGTGCTGATTTATATTTATTCATTGTTCCATGTCTAACCTATAATTAAGGAAACCATTTGGAAATATATAATAGTAATGTTATGATATAATTTCTCTATTTCACCAAAAAATTATATAATGAATCATTGATTTAATTTTCCTTATTCTTTAAATAGTTATTTTATTTTACAAGGAATTCATAATATATTTTTCTTAATGGATGATGGAAAAGACCATAGAGGCTTCCAAACTCATCTTAGCAAGTTATATCTCCCGGATTCTGAGGGGGGAGTAAATCCCTACCCACCAGTTAGTTATGAACACATTATAAAACAGGAAACATCGGTAGATTTCATCAATTATCGCTATGTGAAATCATTTCAGGTTCACCATAGTTGATAATATATTATTTTAAATTATTTATTTTATCCAATTTTATTCAAAACTATTAATTTACGGAATATAAAAATATTTCTAAAAATAAATAACATGCATCAAAACTAATATACCCCTATCAAAAATCAAGGATGGGTTTTGCTTCATTATAAAATTAATTAATATTTATTTTAAATCAATACTACAATTTTTTATATATGAAACATCATATTTTTCTTTGTTTATATTCATATTGATGAATCAAAATTATAAGCCACATCCATCCCATGATATGTTATATGGAAATAGGATCGTGCAAATAAAGAGGGTAAACTAGTTGATGAAAACATACAATCCAATATGGGAAACATGTGTAATTATAAAATAATAGTAATTTGTTATTATTCATAATAGTATTACATAAAAATGTCTATTTATTTTCATATTTTTTTACAGTTTAGACACAAGAATCGGCAGTGACCATACAAGAAGAAAAACTAATTTCAGTACCTTTGAAGCATACAGAATAATATGGTCGAGTTAGAGGATTAGGTTTTGGATTGTCTCCTAGAAACTATTTCAAGAAGATAAAAACACATGAAGATACATATAAGATAGTGAAAGGATTGTGGACACAAAGAGACCATTTTTAAGATATTATTTTCCAGTCTAGTTTGGTAGACCAATCTATGATAAAGGATCAAAGTAAACTACTGATAGAATAATGATCCACACATGAACCAAATGACCCCACTAACATTGAGGCTAGTCATTACTCGTAATATCATACATTACCTGAGGTAATAAAATTTTTCATTACTCTTTATCCAAAATTTGAATCAAAAACTTCAGATAACTTTATATTTATAAAATTTTATAGGGTACAATTTTTTGTGATTTGTATCTGTCAAAAACCACACACCACCTTGTTGTGAGGGGTATAATGTATAATATACCAATATGAAAGATACAATATAAAGACCTCCAAAAATATCACATGAGGGTGGGGATTGATGTAGCTTATGAGTCGACTATTGACTTTTCTATTCCACTTTATGATCTAGATATTACAACAGTCAATGATGCTATAGTAAATTTCATAGCATGGCTGTCTAATTTTAGAAAGATACATGAGGTATGTATTTAACCAATTTTTTCAAATGAAAAACCAGTAATAGTTGATGAAAAAAGGTCTAAAGTTAGTTATGATATTATAGATGGATAAAGTGGTGGGGAAATATAAGGTCAGATCAAGACAATATAGTGAATCAAATAAGAAATCAAAACAACCTTCTAGTAGTACCTTCTCCCAGCCAGTTCTACAGAAACTTTTATTACCATTACAACTTCATATAGAGACATAATTTTAAGATGAGAATATGTATTAAATTCCAAATTAAAAATAAATATATGGATCTTTCACGATAAACATAATTTCTTTTGAGAGTATAAATGAGATTCTCAAGCATGAATGGTTGGGAGTCTTAGTTGCGAATTCATACATAAGGTACAATTTCATAATACACCTATCCAAATAGTGAGTAAATATGTTTATTAAAGTTAATAACTATTCATATTTTCTATAGGAGTTTATATCAATACTTTATAAAGGGGAAATTGTGTGAAGTAAAATTTGGATTCATTAATCTCTATATGGTTTCTATAGAAAAAATTACTTTAGGTAAAGAAGAAATTGAGAAGAAAAAGATGAGCCATTCAAAGAATTTGAGAAACAATTATCAGATGAAAGACTATTCTTGATTCCTAAAATGAAGAGGTAAATCTCTAAAAAATAATCACATAAAATATATTTTTAATTTTTCCATTACTTATTTGTTTTTTTATGCATCACTGGATGATGAATTTAGTCCCCAAACATTTATTTTTTTGGATCCAATGCATGGATATCCAAAAAACTGACCACACATGATGTATATTGTGAATTTGTAGTACACTATAATCAACATTTTATAGAGAAAATTTTAATTATATGTTTCATTCTATATTCTAACAAGAATTTTGTTATGATATGGAGGTTGTTAAATATAGGCTGGCATAAATATGGTGTCTGAACAGATAAATCCTATGGATTACTAAAAATAGAAATGGATTAAGTTATATATTGAAAGATTTAACTACTATAACATCTTTCAAAAAAATTTACTTATTAGTTCAATGTTTTTGTAGTGTTTGAAGCAAGATAATGACCATAATTATGGATATGATGTTAGAAAATTTATAAAAGAGATCCTAAAGTGTGAAAGGAAAAGGATCCCACAATAGGTAATTTCTAAAGATAATTATAATTTCATTAAATATATTTATTAATCATTATTTTATCTATATTTTATCATTATTATCAAGATTATTGACAACCTTTATACTCAAAATAAAAATTAAATCTGTTTAGATATGGGTTGGAATCGTACTTATTTTTAGAATGTTTTCTAATAATAAATTTAGTTAATTACCTAATATGTTTGTGAGACAGTATGATCTCTAACCTTAGAAATATATTTAGGGTGTGAATCATTAATTCCAGAATGCTTATATATTATGTTTGATCTATTTCTCAAGGATAAGTATAATTAAAGAAATAATTTTTTAGAAGCTTTGGCCTAAAAAGAATAAAATTTTTAGGAAATGGTGTAGGTGGTGGTGAAGTTAGAGTTGGAGACTGATGTAGAAGAGGGGGTCGAGGCAGAGACCGAGATGAAGGAGTATTTGAGGCATTGTCTTGTAAAAAATAAAATTATTAGGAAATGGTGTGGAATGGGGACCATAATAAGGTTGTGTTTGAGAAAAAATGTTGAAAATTGAACACAACACATGTCACTTAATTCAAGATCTATTTTGAAAGTATTTTAGGCATCTTATTGAAAAATGGGTTTTCACTGCTTGGTTAGGTATTTTTATATAGGAATTTAAGTGGAGTAATTTTTTTTCCAGAAACAAAGAAAACAACAATTATTTTTTGAAATTGATTATCATAGACTACAATTTCTATTATCATATAATATGTATTATCAAATATTAATAAGTGTGAAAGAAACCCCTCACCAAGAAAAAATGAACAAAAAAACATTCAATTGATTTCCCATGACGTCTCTACACAAAAAATAAAGGGTCTTATTATTGGATCCAATAGTATCTTGAGAGTCATAAAACACCAATTCATTCGTCAAACAAGTATATAATACAACTCAAATATTTGAACAAATATGTGTGTAATCAACCACCGAAGCCAGTAGATGTATGAGTGAACTATTGGAGGATAACCAATATTGAGGGATCATGGTCATTGAAGATGGATGATTTAAAAGGAAACATGAAATAAAATGAAAAGAAATCACCTTATGAATAAATCCTTAAAAATTAAAAACCCACTTGAAATTAAAATTTTAATCACGAAAAATTAAACCAAGAAAAAAATAAAGAAATACAAAATGAAGAAATACAAAATTTCATTGGCTATGTAAAGAATTTTAAGAAAATAACAATACAGTGGTTTCACTTTAGTGGGCGGTGGAATTATTTGGGCCATTTGATCATCAGTTATATGCATGATATAACATCACAAATTCTTCCCAAATCTATAAAAATAAAATTCATTATACATGTGCACATTCATTATTTAAAATGATCCATGTTCACTTGCTCATTAATAAAAAATTGACCATCATTATCAATAAAAAATACATGAGAATCGGGATATTCCCATTTTGATGAAAATATAATTATCATGTTATGTTAGAGTTTATCGTCAACCAGAATATTGAAAGGAGTATACTAATCTATTGAAATATCCAAGAAGACTTAATGTATACACTAGATTTTAGTGTCATTTGGATGATATAATGGGTTATACTGATGTTTAATATTGTCAAAAAATTGGTACATAATTTATAATAGAGTTTATTATCTTTTAAAAATATATAATGGGTCACACTAAGGTCTTTTCCATCAAATAAGATAAATGGTTTATCATGGAGTTTTTACTCTCTATGTAGGTGAAAGGGTAAGATATATTTTATTATGTTCCCTAATAACTCATATATAAATATTTATTTTTGTTTAATAAATAAATGATGATAAGTCTTGACTAATGGTAATTGTTTCCTAGGAATAAATGACTTCTTCAACCCGGATGATTCACTTCTGTACAATGATCATACACTCAACATGGATGATTTTCTCATGACGATGTAATTTTATTTTTATTATCCAATTCATTAACCATTTTGGGTTATCAAAATGATATATTATTAGATTAATTAGATTGTTCAATGTAATGTATGATTGAAAGACATAGTGGAATCAACCATACCTGAAAGAAATACATGATGCACTTGGTATGACTCAAATTGTGTGGTTTCAAGTTAAAATTAACATTTCATTAATGAATTGTTTCATATTTTGGATTAATTAATTTCATTATAATATTAGTAAAATATGATTTTTTATTATACATGTGTATTATTTTACTCAAGTTGGGGTGGTTTGTTTGAAGCTACTCATTCTCATGAGAGATTGGACATCGAGGCTATAACTAAGAAAACAAAAACAAAGAAATGGCACAACAACGTATACAACCAACATGAAATAGTGAAATCCTACTACTTAGTTAATTTTACAACCATTGTATGTAATATTTTAAATTTAATTTCCTTACCATTTTTATGTAATATTATTTTTCACAGATCGTTTGGGAAGTCATGTTTTTCTTTCAATCATCTGCAAGAATCCAAAAAATAGAGAGCATGATGCTTTTGATTGAGGATTTTCAGAAATCTTGGGGTTTCTTATTCCATCCAAATGTAACAATTTTTTCTTTTTTGTTTGGGCACATATAGTTGAAAGAAAAACATTCATATCATACTCAATCAACCACACCTCAATCTGATGCACAATGTGACCGGTATGTCTGGAACGATATGATTTTATTTTATGATTTAAATTTTATTTAAAAACACACATCACATACTCAAAATTTATAAAAACATTAATATTATTTTTATAGTTTTGAAAAAAACCCATACGTCATTTTTGATGGGTAGAAATCAACCGCACCTCTTTCCGATACATGATATGTTCAATATGACTCAAAGTGTCCGTTATCTGTTTAAAATTGACATTTATGTTCACAAAAATTCAATCACTAAAAACCAAAAAAAATGCACTTGTATTATATTGGTAATTTAAAAAAACAATTCATAAGTCATTTGTGTCATGTAGGAATTAGTGTCACATCAAACCGACACATGATGCGACCAGTATGACACAATGTGCATGCTTTCAATTTAAAATGAAATTTTTGTAAAAAAATAAAAGTGATATACTCAAAAATGAGAGAAAAAATTCATATTGTTTTTATAATTTAGTAAAATAATATATAATTCATTTGTGACATTTAGGAATCAACCACACCTCAATCCGATACACAATGTGACCAGTATGACTCCAAGTTTGTCTTTTGATTTAAAATTGACTATAATTTCACAAAAAAATGAAACTAACATAAATAAAAGCAATAAAAATATTTTTTTATTGATTTTATACTTTAATAAAATTATCTATAAGTCATTTTTTATGTGTAAGAACTATCCACACCTAAATCAAATTCATGATGTTCCTAATATGAATAAAAGTGTCCAGTATCATTTAAAAATTAGCATTTTAGTATAAAAATGTTTCACTCACTGAAAACCAATAAAATGTTCTTGTATTGACTTAGTAATTTAGAAAAATGATCCATAATTCAGTTTTGATGTTTAGGAATCAGTCTCACATCAAACCCATATATGATGTGACTAGTGTCACTCAAATTGTGTGTTTCCAGTTTGAAATGGAATTTTAGTATAAAACACAAGTGTCATACTCAAAACCGTGAAAACACATTAATATTATTATGATAATTTAGGAAAATTATCCATAAGTCATTTAAAACATGTATTAGTCATCCGTACCTCAATATGATGCATGTTGTGACCTGTATGGCTTCAAGTTCATCTTTTTTATTTAAAATTGACATTAATTTTTGTAAAAAATACAACTTAGATACTCAAGACAAATAAAAATCATTCATAATGTTTTTATACATAAGGAAAAACATTAATAAGTATTTTTTATGTATATGAATTAGCCTCACCTCAGTATAATATATGATGTTCCCAGTATGATTGAAAGTGTTTGCTATCAATTTAAAATTGATATTTTAGTTAAAAAATTGTCACTCACTAAAAATAAAGAAAACACACTTAGATTGTCTTGATAATTTATGAAAAAGATTCATAATTCATTTTTGATTTGAATTAATTAGTCTCACATTAAACCCACACATGATGTGTTCGATATGACTCAATGTATGTGTTTCCAGTTTAAAATGACATTTAAGTAAAAAACAAAAGTTACATACTCATAACCATGGAAACAAATTTGAATTATTTTGATACTTTAGGAAAATTATCCATTTGTCATTTGGGATTTTTAGGAATCAACCACACCTCAATTAGATGCATAGTGTAACCGGTGTAAATCCAAGTGTGTCTTTTGAATTTATAAGTTTTACTTTAATTTAAAAAGCACATCACATTGCGAAAACCAAGAAAACTAGCCTATATTTTTTTCTCACAATTCTATATTATATTACTTAATTTATTTATTTATCATTTTTATCTTATACATATTTATTTAATTTTCACATAAATAATTCTTTAAGATGAACAATAAATGTTGTGACATGCAAGAATCAACCACAACTCAATCTGTTATAAATGTTTCCTGGTATGGCTTAATATTTTGTTTAAAACTAACACTTTATGATTAATTTATTTATTTATATTATTACTAAAATAATAAAATTTTTCTTATATAGGTGTGATCGTTTTCTTGAGAAGGGGTGGTGTTTTTATACAGGTGCCTTCTTTTTCTAAAAGATATTTTTTTTTTGATATTTGTGTTGTAAATTTTATTTCATTTAAATTCTATATTTATGTCTTATTTTTCTAATTCTGGGCACTGTAGTGTGTTTTTATAGTACACTACCATATTAATTGTTTCTAGTACTCTAGTGTGCTATAAAAACACAATATAGTATGCCCCCTTTATTAGTGCTTATATAAGTATTGATAAAGGCATCATTTGTCAGAACTTCTAAAGCGCTGATATATGGTGTCGTTTATCTGTGTTGATAAAGGACCCATTTATCATCTATTTTCTAGCATTGATAAAATTAAAGAGATTTTAACTACACTCCAGATGTCATTACTTTTTTAGCGCTGATAAGGGTCTATTCTACCATCTTTAAAGGCCACTTTTTTTGTAATATTCTTTCTTAAACCATTAAATACGCTTCATCATCAAATTCCTTAATACCTTCTTCCTTCCATATGTTATTTTTAGTATATTAATCATAAATGTAAAAAAATTACTCATGGAACCTTACTAATCCTATCCTTGATCTCCCCCATTATGACATTGATTTTCATAATTCCCATAATTTACACATCTAAAACATTCACTTGTTGATGATTCATTAGAAAAATCATTATTCTTATCTATTTAATTAACTATAATTTTAATTCTCCTTTGGAAATTATTTAATATGTACCCTTATTCTCTCTATATAAAGGAACTTCTCATCCCTTTGAGACATTACCTTGAGCACTTCTTTCCATATTCTCTACATACAGGAAACTAAATATTCATCCCTCAATAGTCTCCACCACCCAATTTCTTAGTAAACTCTAGCCTTCTATTCTTTGGTGAGTCTGAGAGTCGGTTAAGGTACAAGTTGTTAATCATATATCATGATAAATAATTATAATTAATCACAATATCCTTCACTTCAGTCATCATCCCATTTGGTTTCTCATCAAAATATTATCTATCACATTCAATGTTATCCCAGTTCATTCGTGTTCCCTCCATTGACTAAAACCAAAAAATTTAGCTTGTAAAATAATATTCATAGTGTGAAACCACATAATCATGAAAAATTACTTGTAATATGTCTAAATCATGACACATTATTTTCAATTTAAGACACCATAGTTTTAACTTGGGTGATCCTTGATCATCATCTATTCAAATCCTTCATGATAGTTAATAAAGTGTTTGTGAATTTCCAAAGTATATCCCATGGGAGTGTCAAACCTAGTGTGAAGCAAGACCCATAGTCTTGCACCAGGTGATGATTAAGTCCAAATCAACGTTCCCATTTTAGGGTTCTAACCCCAAAGTACAATTGTGCAAGAGCCACATCCTCTTATAGTATCTGGACATGGATTCAATTTCATGGAAAATACTCGATCTATCGTTCAACAAAATTCCAGGTAATTTTTCTAAACATTGACCTATAAATATATCTATACTTAGAAATATCCTTATACATATACCTATGGATCTCAGTAATGTTTTCCCAACCTAGTTTCAAAATAATAACAAAACCTTTATTTGATACTAACTTCAAAGACCCACACTTCACCTACATAAATATCACATATTATAAGATGAATATTCATTATATAATATAACGATCAATGATATAATCATTTAGGTATAGTGCCTTTTGAAACTTTTTTAGATAAACAACAAGTTCATAAGTGAGCTATATCATCTCTCACTACATTCTTCATAACTAGAAATTTTTTTAAACATATCATACATAATAACTTTATTCATAACCCAAGGAAATAAACATAATAAAGAGTGATCTGAAATACTTAGTAAAGATAAATAAGAGATATATCAACATAAAATGAGAATAAGGGTATGAAAACATGTTAATAAAATTTGAAAACCATACAATTCATATCATAATTTATAATCATGAATCATAGAATAAATCTTAGTAGTTAATAAGACATAAATCATGAAGGAATCAAAAAACAAAAGCCATGAGATTATAACATTGGCATATGACATAGATTTTTAGAATATACATAAACATAGAAAACTTTATATCAAGGATAACCACCAATAAAATCATAACATGTTAGGATTAGGATAATCTCCCATGTACCTTCTTCAAGCTTGGGATAACCTCCCGAGGGCCCTAATTTTTAGGCTTGGGATAACCTCCCATGTACCCTTTTTTTCAAGATTTTAATAAGCTCCCATGTACCCTATTTTTTGGTCTTGGGATAACCTCTTGCATAACATCTAAGTTCACTGGAGATTAATCATTACCCAATGTATTGGAGGGTTATATAGGTCCCACCCATCGCATAATCCACACAATTGTTTTACCATAAGATCATAAAAAATTCATCATATTATAACCCATATAAGTAAAATGGGTTTTATAAACATTTTATCAAATCATAAACCATATAAATTAAATGTTTTTAATGAAAATTTCATCATATCATAACCCATAGAAAGGAAATGGGTTTCATAAAAATTTCATCATAGTATAACCTTTGGGAAAGAAATGAGTTTCATAACTATATTGTTATTATAAACATAAACCATTAAGATAAGTAATAAGGATATTATCATTATATTATATCCTAATTAAATATTATGTAATATCAAAGGATATTATTTTATAAGTAAAACTATTTAGAAAGATCACTTAGAACATTTATTGTGGAAAATAACCTTTACAATTTGAATATAACCTTTTTAAAATAATTTTTTATTCAAACAATTATGAAAATAATTTAATTTTAATATAATATTTTAAAATTATAATTTAAGATTTAAAAAAATTAGTTTTCATGATGGCGGAAAGAACTTTTCATGTCATACATGTAAAAACAAAGATTAATTTAAAATTTTTATAAGAAAAGTAAAAAAGTACCTTGTTTGGAAAATGATAGGATGATTCCTTTTAATTTTTTTTTGAAAATAAAATAGTGGTTAAAAATGACATTAAATGAACATATTAAAAAAATCTTGATTTTTTTTGAAAACATGGATTTTGTAGAAAAAGGATTTTGGACCGAAGAGAGAAATAAAGTTGTTTTTATTTAAAAAACACTATTTTGTTCTTTTTAGATATTCAAGAGAGAAAAATAAAATGAGAATATTTATTATACATAAATAAACATATGAGAATAAATTTCATTGTTTTCTTGAGTGGTATATCATAATATTTCATCATCGTAAGCATAATCCTAACCAATCCCAATAAAAAATTAGATTGTAACATAAAACCCTTATCACTTTGGTAACATTCCAATACTAATCCCCAAGAAGGAAATAAAATTATATGGATATGTAAATCCCCATAAAATTAATAATAATCCTCATATAATACATTCAATATAAGTATATACACCGCACAAAGGAATCAAATGGTGAATATGGCATGTGTCCTGGTAAATAAAAGTGAGATGAAAATCCCTTACAACTTTGGAAATTTTTTTATCAAAATACTCATTAAAGAATAAAATAAAATAAAACTTTTTTATCATTAAAAGATGTATATTCATGATATAATAGTTCAAATAGGTATTATACAGACCACAAAAAATAAATGAGTGGTGAATATGTCATATGTTTCCTAGAAATAAAAGAGAGGCAAGAAATATCTTACCCCAAGTCTTGACTATCTTTGTACACATTCAAAATTACTATTAAATAAATATAATTTTATTATAAATATATTAAATAACCATAATAATATATAAAATATCATATATAATTTAATTATGATCTTTTATTAACCATTTATTAAAAATTCCTTGTTGAAATCACGTTTTTGGTAATACTTGCCTTGTTTTTCATGTATGTTTTGGTTTTGTATATTGGGTCCTTTTATTTTGATCATGGTTATATAATATAAATTTTTTAACCCCGATATAAATATCATACATATAAATTCTATATATATTTAGAGTAATCTATAAAATTAAGATACAGAAAATGGATTACGTTGTTCATGGAGGCGGTAGGATGTAAGTACGCATGAACGTTGTATCCATTTTATCGATAGATGAAATGAAAGAAAATTAAAAAATAATTTACCATTCCAGAATCATTTTTATATCATATATATAAAATATTTTTATTAAAAATATCTTTATTAACTTCCATGTAATTCATATGTGAAGAACAATTCACATCACTTCGTGAGGCAACAATTCACCATACACATGAGTGATGTTTTCAAATTCTCACATGGTATAAATTAAGAAATTATATGTTATATTAAAATTAAATATGTTTAATTATGCAATAAATATCTTAAAAATTTATTAAATCCGTCATTATATCTTGCCATGAGAGGTGGTGATGGAAAACGACCTATATCGGTTCGTGTGGTGGTAGTCCACTATACACACGATTGACGGTTTCGTTTCCCATTTGATGGAGGAGGAGATAGTTTTTGGTTTTTTAATTAACATAATAATATTTAAATATATGGGAGATAAAATTTTAATTATATTATCGTAGTTGAATAATATTTAAAGGAGGGTTAATAAGAAATAAAACAAAACACAAGTTTAAGAATTTTACCTCTTCTTCAGAGAACCTATTTTTGTTGATACCTAAATCCTTCTTGTGAGTGTTTAATAATAAAAATAAAGCATGTACGATGTGGTGAGGGAAGTAATTAATATATTTAGTAGGTTATTTTCCAAACCAAATTGTTTTTATGTGTGAAGGGTATAGGAGAGGGGGAGAGGTCACACTTGGAATTTTTAAAAAGAAAAATGTGTACCCACATTTTAAACATAAAAAAGTATAAAAAAGGATCATTATTGAACCTTTGAGGTGATAAAGTTGAAATATTTCCATAAAATGGTATTTGGATATGTTTTTTTTGTAATTTATTACCTTATCATATTAGTTTAACCCCCATTAAACCCTTTTTAACCTTAACCGCGATAAATAATTTTTACTACTCATTTTGACCAAAAACTAATTTTAGATTATTATATAATATTAATTATGAAAATTAAGAAATATGAAATCCATTTTTACAAATTAAATTCACATTATTAGAAAATTTTAATTTAAAATTAAACCCACAGATGGGATAAAAAATTAGTTTTCCAAAGAGAAACGTTTCAAAAGTTTAAAAAGATTTTATATCAAAATTAAATATGGAAATAACTAAAATTAAATAAATTAGATTAATTATAACATAATTGAGCTAATTTTACTTCTAAAACCATTTTAAAACAAAAGTTAACCTTATAAACTCTTAAAATTAAAAGGCATTGCTCAATAAAAACTATTATTTTTCACTATTCATTGAAAAATTAATATTTTCAGAAATTCCCAAAAAATTGAAACTAATATAATTTTGAAATTATTATTTAAAAAATGATTATTATTTTTACAAATAAATATTCTAAATGTTTCAAAATTTGTTATAAAACAAGTGTAAAAAAGCGATGAAAAATGGTTGTCTTGAAAAATATATTTTTTTAAGAAAAAGATAATTTTATATTAAATTTATGACTAATAACCTTAATAACATGAATATCAATTAATATAGATAGATATATAATCTATAAATTCATTTTTTTATTACTCATTATGGGTTATTTTATTTAATTAAAATGGATACACATTATGTGCTTAAAAATGATCTTTAGAAAAAAATGCATTTTTATGTATAAAATATATTTATACTCAAATCATGAAAATTTCTGATCAAAATGGAATTTATTATATTATTTTTAATAAAATGGATAATATTTCTCTTTATTAGTAGATCAAAAATAAAATAGGAATTTAAATTAATTTATTTAATGAAATTAAATGACAATATTTACAAAAAATGACATTTTCACTAACAACCCAACCATTTCAACAAATTCAAATACAAATTCACCATAATTTAATTTTGTTATTATATTTTAAAAAATTATATAATATATATAAAATATGATTAATAAGATTTTTATAAACTAAATATATTATCCACACATAGAATTAATAAAAATCATTTTTGAGAGAAACAAATTTTTGAAGCATAAAATGAATTTTACTTAAAGTTGTCTGCATATTTCTTAAGAATTAATCAATAAATTTATATTGATTAGGAAACCTATATATATATATATATTATACTGTGTTACATTAAAACTTTTTTCTATGTGTAACATAAGATATCAAGAAAATATATTTATTTGAAAAACATATTTCATAAAATCTACAGGTTTTACATGAAGTCTGAAAAGTGGGAAAGTTAAAGGTATGAGCAATTGGGATATTTTATAAGAGTTATATATAAATAAACTAGATAGATTTTCTGTTATGAATGTTAAGAAGTCCTTAGTGCTACTAAATCTTGAAGGTGTCTCATGTTGTGAGCACATGAATCAGGGTGTAACTAGATTCAAACTTTAAAAATTAAAAATACCTCTTTAATAAAGTTAACATGATACTTATTAATGATCAATTCAAATTTTATAAGGATAATTTCTAAAAAATTATAGGTTTAATTGTGAAACTGATCATTACACTGTGAAACACAAGTTTATGGGAAAATGAATATGTTTAGACCATAAGATATTAGATGATTCATACAAATATAATTGGTCAAAACATATGATATATTAATTTTAAAAATTTATAGTTTTTGTTACATGTTGTAACACCTTAGGTTGTGCTATAACACAGGGAATATGGATTTGGTTACGTCCCCTAGAAGGACCAATGAATACAATATATAAAAAAACATTTTATTTTCCTAGTTGAAATGTAAGAAGTTTCTTACTTTATGAAACTTGGTGGGTTTTAGTATGTTCCATGAAATAAATGTCAGACTATGAAGCTATTCAAGTAGGTTTTTAGTGATTTCAGAGTGTAGATACTCATGACGTGGAATATATACTACACCACAAAGGATATGGGGTAGAATTTATTGCAACTATCATGATATGGCTCACAATATAAAGTATAAGGTCACACTGTGATGGGATTTGGAGAATATATTCAATGATTTTATCTAGGCTTCCTTGGGAGTGTCTCACCATGAATCTGAAGTGCGATGCTATAATATGTTGAAGGATTGAGAATACTTGGATGTATTAAATTAGGATAATCAGATAATTTAAAAGGCATATTTTTAGATATTTGAAAACATTTTGGGAATTTGGTTTTTTACTGATCACCACACCATAAATTAGGGTATTGCATTGAAAAATGGTTCATTGAGGCGACCACACTAGAAAAGAAGACGCTTTGTTTGGAAGGTGGTTTTTCCAGAATATCTAGTAGATTGAACTAGAATTTAAATATATAGTAATGAAATATAATTTTAGGTATCAAATTAGTTTGAATGCTTGATATTAAAGACACTATATTGTGTGGGACACTAGGTGGGATCTCTATGGAGTATGGAAGGATAATTAATCATGATCCTTAGATTAAAAGGGATGGATGCAAGCAATTATATATAACTGATCTGAGAAGTTTTAGAGAAATAATGGAATGAACATAATTATTTAATTTATAAAAATATAATATAGAGATCAAGAATATTGATATATATAAGATTGATATAAGTGGAATAAACTACACTAAAATATGTAGTTAGTGAAGAAAAAAAATACAAAAATATAATTCCATTTTTCGAATTATCATCATCTATAAGGAGTTACGGTTGCTATATTTTATGGAAGGAATTAATTCAAACCTCACATTAAGTTTTTATCCACATTAGACATTAAATAATGGAATCATAACAAGGTTAAGATCCAAAGAAAATCTATTTAGGGGACATGATGAAAGTGGAATCTCATGTTGAATAGAGACAAAACAAAATGTCATTAAACCTTGGAATATTACTTGTATGTCTATAAATAACCCAAACCTTGTCTCTAAGTAGTGCATAGAGAAAAATAAGTAAGAGTTAGAAAGTATTGGTACTAAACTTTTATGAAACATTTAGTAACATATAAAATTCTTATTTTTATATCCAGGAACATCAACACACCATTGATGTATGATCCTAGTATTATACCTTAGCGTTGAACCAAAAAAAGTCATAATTCCATGTGTTCTTTACTTTGTGCATCTATTTTTTTTGGTGAAATCAGTGAGAGTAAAAATGAGATGATAAGCATGTTACTAGTAACATGGGAATAATATTAATAAGGATAAAATAACCAATGTAAAGGAAAAAATTTAATTGGATAGTACCCCAATTCACCCCCCCTCTTATGGTGTTTTAGGTCAATTTGGTCCCAATATGTCCCTTGTATTATTGTTGTTTAATTTCTACATAATAAAAAAACTTAGGTGGTGATGTTTTTTCAATTCGTGCCGGTCCAAAACATGCCAAATCATGTCAAAAGTATGTATCCTTTATCTTTTCATGTTTTATTTATTGAAGAATGCTTTTGTTAATCCTCCTCATCATATTTTATTTATTGTTTTTGTAAACAAAAATAGTTTATCTATACAAATTGTAACCACCATTATAAGTTAGTGGATTCTAGGTTATTGAACATAGACTACCACATAATTGTAACACAATAAAAAAATTATTTATTTTAATAATTTTTTTTTAATTTTCGAGTTTTTTTATTCATACAAGAAACTTGATTCTAGAAAACTTGTTTAACCTTGAGAATTTTGAATTCTTGACAAAGTGTATTGAATTGATTTTTAATTTTAGTAATAGTATGAAAAAAATTATTTATTTCATTTACATGTTTCACCATCCCTTTAACCTATGTAAAATTAGATTTTTATCTCATAAATTAATGTATTATGGTTTTTTATCTTAAAATTTATATCATTATAAATATTCATAATAGAATAATTTTAACACTTCTCTGAAAACATCTTCATTAAATGGCGGATCTTGAACTTGATCTACATATTAAGATACAATATTAATAATCTACTACCAAAGATGTTGAGTTTATAATAGAGTAAATACATTGGATACTGATGTAATAAGATTACCCCTAAGTTGAGCAAGTTTATCTCTAACTTATTGAATCACATCAACTCTAAACTCCTCAAAAAAATTGCAAATCCCATAACACAAATCCTTGAAAATTTATCTTTGATAACATCTTTAACGAGTATACTAGATGTTTCTAAATTTACCATTTGTGTAACTAGTACTATGATAAATGGAGTAAAATTAATGAAACTCGATATTATAGAAACATGATCTAATTTTCTATTTAAATCATACAACATAGAGTGTATCAAGTTATACTATTGAAAAAATCATGGTTACGACTTTATGATAATGGACTATATAAAAATCCTAGTCCCTTATCTGATTCCATCATTTATTTCAATAATTTCATTCAACTACATCATTAAAAATTTAAAAACTCATTATAAAATCTTCTTAAATGGATGAATCAAATTAGCTGCTCACTAAATATTGGACTATTTCTCTCATCTTTAACTAGTGATGAAAGTGATATCACATTTATAATGGGTAAAATAGAGGGATAAAAAAAACTCATAAAGAAAAAATTCTTCATCCATGGAGTTTACTCACAAATGAGAATTAGTGGACACTTCCAACTCCACAGATGGTGTAATAACATTACTAATATGATCAATATGTATTGAAATTGTTTCAACATTCACTAAAACCAATCATTATAGCTTATTTTTCATCTGATAATATATTTTTCATAGATAAAATGACTTTTTTTTATAATTTTACATTTTGATAAAATTCCTATACCATATTATTGTTTTATAGTATCCATATAAAAAAAGATACGTCTCATTAAGTCCCTTTTTAATATGTTTGAAGAGACTCCCTTCAATTTATCATTTATATAAAATATATTTTGGAACATTAGGTAAATTTTATTTATCATTTATTCATGGAACTCTTTAATTTTCAAGATACTAAGTGATAATAATGGAGACCCCCCTCAATTTGAGCATTTATGCCCTCAGTAATATATACCATTCTTAGAGAAAAGGGTTATATTGTAGTTTCTTATTTCACCTTTAAACTAGAAACTTTTCCAAAATGTGTTAGTTATAATATATTCTATTCCCATATTAGATCCACCATAATTAGAATATGTATGACCAAGTAGATCAATAGTGTTGCATTTAGAATAAAATAATCTAATATTTAAATTATTCTTGAAGTATTAAATTTTATTACATGAGATTATTTTTGGGGTTTCTTGAAATATAGTATATATACAAACTAGAAATATAATATCAATCAACTTGTTTTAAAGTAAAATGAACTTCCAATCATATATTTATAAAGTAACCAATCAATTAGTTTCTAAGTTCCCTCTAAGAGAACTTTTCAATTGTTGTGACATTACCCAACCCATAGGGACCCCGCCTTGTTAGTGGTAAGATGATCTTACCATACCAATCCCACCTTTAATGCGATAAGTGTTTTGGAATAGTAATGAGTGGAAATATCACACATAATGGGAGGCCTTATTATGATGAACCTACATGAACACACAAACACACCTACACACATGTTATAATAATGAAAAATAAACCAAATAAAACTAGTTATAATATATGTAATTCATGTGATAAATGATTAAATAAATAAGAGTATAACTAGTATATAAACTATAATGGAAAAAATAGAAAAATACACACCCAAAAATCAAATGAAAAAACCACCCTAAATAGATAAGGTAAAAACATCTTAATAGTGAACTAGATCTCGACATGAATGTTGTCCACTGCTACCTCCTATTGGAACCACTAAGCTACACTAAAACCAGGATCACTAAGAACACTTAAATATTTTCCATCATTTGTATAAAAAATTATATATGTAAGAAAGTATGACCATATAGAGGTGAGTATATACATACCCAGTAGGATGACCCAAAAACCTCAAAGTAATAATAAATAACCTAGTCAACTAAAAACCCTAATACTGGAGGGAAAGGATAAATCCATTAATAATATAACCCATATATTCCTTAAAAAATAACCTAGAACATAAGAGGGTGTCTTAATATGCAATATACTAGATATAGGAGAACAAATAAGTATCCCCCAGAATCCAAACTACCTCAACCAAGTCACCCCCATCACCTCTCTAGAGTTATAGTGGAGGACTCCTGCCTCACCAAAGGGTAAGTATTGATCGAGGGGGTAATTGACTCCAGTGGAGGATGATCATCACATCTGAGTTATTAGATAGTTGTAGGGGTAATCAATTTTAAAAATATAGGGTCCTCACCTTGAGAGAGAGAGAGATAGAGAGAGAGTGTGTGTGTGTGTGGGGGGGGGGTTAACCGAACCTATCTATATTTTGGTGGGGGACCAATAATCTAATATAAAATAATTTACAGGGGTACCTAGCCCAAAAAGTTTATGATCTCCATGCTTTAACCCCATCATGTACCATATAGAGATAATGAGGAGAACTTAATTCACCTACTTGTATCTTTCCTATAATGATGAAGACAATCATACCATTATGTCCAATGCAAAAAAAAACACTTTGGATAGACTACTCACATGCCAAAATCCAAGTCCTTATTAAGGACTTATTAAAAGAAACATAGGTTGGAAAATATTTGACATATAATTTAAGGGTACATGGGACGGAACCCTTATTGGGAAGTCCCCCAATGTACTACCTCATTACATGGTGTATATGGGTTTACATATATGATATGTATGGCAGCGTACATGATCTATAGGACAAGTGGTTTACTCAACACGTACCACCATAACCCATGTCGTATCAAGGCTATAATACCTAATTTTACCTAGAGGGTACATGATGTGTATGGACTAATAGAAACCTCGTTGTGCACTCCCTATACAAACCAAACTGGCCAGCTTATAGGTACACAAATTGTGGTATTTATCTTCAGTCAAAACTCTAGTCAGTACTGATAGGGAGGTACACAATATATGTCCATCTGAACCGCATGTTGGGTAATTGAATTCTTCACTCAAATTATGTATTATGATGTGGAATTCATTTATATCATTATACTCACCCTTTATTGAGGATAAAGTATTACAATATGACTCATATGTGGATATCATGCCTCCAATGATTGATGTTCAAGTGTTCCTTTTCTAAAAATGGATTTGGAAGGGGTTCTCAATCACTCATTAAACTACTTTACACATCACTTCTTGAAAAAACCCAACAGTTTCCATGACTTTTCATTATAATTTTGTTGTTATAATTTCCCCAATCCTTGCTATTGTTCCATAATCCATCGATCGCATGAATATAGTTTCAATTATCTCACCAAACCATGCCCCAAAAATCATACCACTTGTCATGGAGATGATCAGTAGAAAAACCACAAATAATAAAGGGTAAAATCAATGAAGAATAATTCAAATGGATTAGTTGGTGACTTGTGTGATGTTTTGGGCACCATTCCTTATGATCAGATCTTCCAATGATGAATAATAGTGGGAAAAAAATGCAGAATCATAAATTTAGGCTAAAATAGAAATAAAATAATTCACAAGGCCATATGATAGGGAAATTAATTCCAGAAAGGAAAACCCATGCTCAAAATAATATAAAATTGAGAAATATAACAATAAAAATCCCTACTTATATAATTTATTTTTCCTTGATGAAGTCCACATTAATTTAATGGTCTTTTTTTTTATCCTCATCGATGAACACACTCATCAAATCCTCTAGTATTTTCCAACAATCTCCCCCTCTCCATATCTCTCTCTAATAAGTGTTTTTGGTGACTAAACATAGAGAGAGAGGTTAATGTTGAATTTAAAGGGTGAATTTAGGTTAATTATTTAATTAACCAATTAATTAATTAAATTAAATTAATATTTTTATTATACCTTCGATAGTCTTCTACCAAGGACCCTAATGTGAATGAATATTATAATTAACCTAGGGTAAAACAAACATTACATATACAACCATAGTGATTATTTCCCCATTTGATTATTTTTATAGTTAAATAAAATTTTATCAAGAATTGATACACCTTTACTAAAAATAATATATTATTTTCAAAGAACTGTGATATCAAATTCCAAGAAATGGATCATTGAACAACCTTAAAAATATTATTTAAAATATTATAATGGTTAAAATGGTAAAAACAAGAGTTTATATATCCACCATACCTTCAATAATTTTAATAAAAAAATCACCATCCTACTCAAAAAGGTGATGGTACTGTGCCCACATATGGTTCTCATACTCCCTCGATCTCTCCTAAAGGCTCCCATGCTGCCAAATGACACTCACCAATGATATATCTCATCAACAAAGAGTCCCCAATTTCCAATACTAGATCACCACTAATAAAACACATTTTTATTGAATATTTTATTGATAATAAATGATAAAATTTCCTCACATTGTGTTAAATATGTTTATTTATAAAATAATAGGCAATAGATCATTCATTTGAAAATTTGATTGAAATTCCAGTTTTACCTTTTATAGTGCACATTAGTATTTAGACGATAAATATTTTAATATTTATTATAGGAACTTGAAATTTTGTAAATATATTACTGACCTAATTTGATAAAAATTTTGTTCAGGGCATTAGAGCTCAAAAGTGAATTTGTTTGGGAAAAATTGACCATGAATTCAAAGGTGGGATGGACCCGCCAGATTTGAGATTGGTTCTGTATTTGGGATATAAATCCTTAATAAAAGCTTTGATTGGGACCCAATTTTGAGATCATCTCACCAAACCAATTGTGAACAAATCATTCTTCTGTAAGAATAGCTGGTTCATGCGTTTTTGATGTCAAATGGGTGGTGCAAGTTGTATTAAAATATTTGGATGAGATTTTCTATTCACACTTGAAACCCCTTTAAACATAGCCTCTTCTCCACACTATAAATTAGATTTTTTCTCATTTTGAGGGTTTTGGATGTCCATTAGGATGTTTAGGGTAGAGGAGAATAGGTTCCACTCCAATTATCCAAGCAATTCAATATGTTTAGCTCTTGAAACAAGGATCTCTTTGTCGAGGCCCTCTTCTTCTTCCTCATGTTGTATTGTTTGTGTTTTCATAATAAACTTCTTTTTTAATCTTTTATTTATTTCCATTTATTATATATTGTTAAAATTTCTTCTTCTCTTAATCTTCATAATTGGGATGTAATTAAGAGTAGGAAATTTATTGGGTATACCCTTTCAAAACCTTTGCACATGAAAAACGTGTCTACGATTACTACACTGGCCATAGAAGAATAGTTCTTTTTAGTAATCGATCTACCTCTAAACTTTTTCATTAATTTATTTTGAATAGATGAGATACTATAATTCACTTAATATGATCTATTAATTGTGTTTTTAATTTAAATTAAACTAATAAATCAATTGAACAATTGACACAAAAACACTCGAGGTCGGAAGTTGTGTAAATTGCGAGAGTGCGATCTTAATCGATAATACAAGACCCCACAGGATAAATTTATAGAGGTCAAATATAATACCTAAACTGAATTAATACTCACTTCCAGAATGGTTATGTTCTATAAATAACCACTGACCATAATCTTACCTAAGAACATCAATAAAAGAAGGGTGTTGTGATTTCAAGTTACGAAGCTAGCCTAGGGTTTAAGTAATTTCATCTTTGTAGTTAAGTTTACTCCCATAAGGTTTGAGGGTTAAATAATTAGAGGATTATAATTAATTAGATGTTAATTTAAATTATAATTAAAAATAATTGAGTAAATAATTATATTAAGATTGATTACACCTTTTAGAATATTTTCTAAAAAACATCTTCTTGTTGCGTCGAATTTCATTTCAAAATTTAAAACAAAAAAATGCAATCTTCTTCCAGAAAACTTCTTCAAGTTTTATAAATTATAAAACACCCTCCCAATACTTTAAAGTATTGTTTTTATTCTCTTTTATTGTATTTTTAGAATACCTTTATGATGTTTTTTTAATTCACTTCCTCCTTTGAGAGATGACCTTGGTCAGCCACTCTGCTTCACCTAAGTAACCTAGAACCAAACATCATTTGAAATTGCCCATAAAATCCCCTTCTAACTTTGTGCCATTGTCAGGGAGGCACGTAATTATATAAAATATTTATAGGTATTTGTTTTATTTTACATTTTATTCTCTTCTTATCTTCTTACTTCCATCTTTACCCAATCTGAATTTTTATTCTTCTTTGGTTTTCTTTTTCTTCGTATTTTTGGACCCACAACTCAAACTTCTCATTTTTATTTTACTATTGTCCAATTTACTTATTTTAACTTTTATTTTATTTATGAAACAAACAAATCCCAAGGATCTCTTAGATCTTGACCCTGATATTGAATGTAGCCTTAGGGCTCGAATCAGACATTCTTAGTCTACGAAAAGTTTCAAAATTCAAACAGTTGGAGAATTTATCCACTCCAAGAACAATGAAATTGGAAGTAATTGAAATTAAAACATAAAACTAGAACCAATAGATAAAAAAAATAAAAATTAACTTAATATAACCATTCAAGAATTGATTGCACCTGATATTAATTATCAATCAAATTTCATTGCATAACCAAATCTCAAATTACACTTTGAACGAAAATCTGGATTAATTCACCTTCTTCAACAATTTCATAGATTATCTGGTGAGGATCAAAATAAAAATTTAAAAGAATATAATGTGGTTTTCTAACCTTTAAAACTAAGAAATGTTTCATGAAGATCAAATCAAACTAAGAGAATTCCCATTCTCACTTGATAGAGCTGTAAAGGATTGGATGTAGTATTTATAACCTGAAGATGTAACTTGTTGGAATGATATGAAACGTCTTTTCATGCATAGATTTTTTCCAGAATCATGGACCAAATCCATTCGAAAAGAGATCTCAAGGATTAATCAAGCACAACGGGAGTCAATGTATGAGTACTGGGAGCGATTCAAGAAGTTGTTTTCAAGCTTCCCACATCACAAAATCAGTGAGAAACTCTTCATACAATACTTCTATAAAGGACTCACACCTATGGAGAGAATCATGGTGGATGTTTCAGTTGGAGGGCCATTGGTGGACAAGACACCAGTAGCTACATGTGCATTCATCGATAAGATGTCACAAAACTCCCAATACATTGGCGATCGAGGTACACCACATGTTAGGGGAGTACATCAAGTAAGGAATTCCTCTCTTGAAAGTCATTTTATTGATACTAAGTTGGAATAATTGACCACTATAGCGAGGAATATTTCCTTGGCACAAAATATATCCCAACCCCCTCCTTCAAGGCCTTGTAGAATTTTCACTGAGAAAAGCCACCCAACTGATTGTTGCCCGCAACTACAAGAGTTGGAGTATTTCACAACAGTATTCCCAGGGAGACTATATCAGCAAAAAAAATAGACATATCCCCAAAATAAGTTTGATTCATTTGCTCCAACAAACAACCAATGGGGGAAGGATCAATCAGACATGAGGTATGGCTATGGACAACAACAAAGGCCCCATTTTAAAAAAAACATCCAGCATCCTCCACCTTACCAATAGGGTTTTCAACAACCTTAAAGGTGATTTGCAGCCCAAGCATCAACAAGACAACAACAAGTGAATTCTTAACCAAAGTTATATTCTAACACTTATTATCTTTTGAAGAAAATTGTTCTTAATCAATAGAATGAGATGATGAGTTGAGGTTCGGAGTTGGGGGAGTTGAAGACTCAAATGAGCCAAATTGCCACTTCCCTCCATGAACTGTTAAGTAAGAATTATGGAAATATACCTCCCCAACCTACTTCAAATCCCAAGGGAAATGTCAGTGCCATCACATTGAGAAGTGGGAAGAAAACCTATGATATATCCACACCTATCATTCCACCAGGATTCACCTCAACTCTGGAGAAGCCTTATTCCATACCAACTGATGAGAAATCCAAGGAGAAAGATAAAGGTAAAAAATATTGATAAAGTTTCTCCTAAACCCCTTCCATTTCCAAAAAGAGTTGTACAAACCAAAAATATGGCTAAATAGGCGAAGAAAAAAAAGTTTTGGATACATTCAAGCGTATGGATATGAACATCCATTTGCTTGAATACATTAAGAAAATCCCATTGTATGCCCAATTTTTAAAAGAAATTTATACCAATCGAAGAGGGATAAAGGGAAATGAGATGATCAATATTGTAAGGAATGTGTCAAAACTCATTACACCAACTCTAGCAATGCCAAAAAAGTAAAAGGATCCGGGGACATTAACCATCCCATGCACCATATGGGAGTTAAACTTTTCAGATTCTCTTTGTGATTTGGGAGCTTCTATAAATGTGATGCCTCACTTTGTGTTCTCTTATTTATAGTTTGGTGAGTTAAAGACCACAAGAGTAGTGGTGCAGTTTGCGAATAAAGCTATGAAATATCCAATGGGAGTCCATGAGGATGTACTTGTCCGAGTAAGAGACACGATCTTCCCAGCAGATTTCTATGTGCTTAAAATGGTGGACGATCAGGTAAGTTCTCATGCTCCCATTATCTTAGGTAGGACCTTCCTCAAAACTAATAAAACAATCATAAATGTCCATGAGGGTACACTTTCCATGGAGTTTGTATATGAAGTTGTGATTTTTAATGTTATGGACTCCAAGAAGTACCCCTCATAGGACCATTCTGCATTTGTTATCTCCCAGTTTGAACCAGAAAATAAAACCCGCAAGGAATTTTATTGTCCTATTCTTAGGGAGACTATGATTATTAGTTCTAGTTTAATGTCCAAGAGTACTTCAACACTTGTTTCTAATGTACAAGACTCTCTTAGATTTTATTTTGAAATAGATTAATATTTTTATTTTGATCATGTGAACTCTGATTATGACATGGTTGTTGAATATGTTGATGGATTTGATGCTTTATTCTCTGATTTTGTTGATGTGTATTCTAATACTAATGTTAATTGTCTTCATATTTTAGTTCCTTCACTATCTCCATCTATACACCAACTCCTTACATTGGATCTCAAGAAATTTCCACCAAATCTCAAATACTCATACCTATTAAGTAGTGAGAAATTACCTGCTATCATTGCTAACAATATCCCTTTTGAACATGAAGAAAAACTTTTGAATCTTTTAAGGGAGAACAACAAGGAAATCTGGTGGACCTCGGCTGACATATTAGGTATTATCCCCTCCATTTACATGAATAGGATTCTTTTGGAGGATGGGAATAGACCGATTAGGCAACCAAAAATGAGACTCAATCCAACCCTTTTGGAAGTTGTTAAAAAAGAGGTTAAAGAATTTCTCGAGGCTGGTATAGTTTATCCCATTTCAGATTATTAGTGGGTGAGTCCTATTCAGGATGTGCCTAAGAAAAGTGGTGTTACTATTGTTAAAAATTAGAAAGATGAGTTAGTTCCAATAAGGGTAAAAAACAGTTGGCATGTGTGTATTAATTATAGGAAACTAAATTATTCCACTCACAAGGACCATTTCCCCTCCCATTTATTGACCAAATGATTTGGATACTAGCTGGTAAAAAAATTATCATTTCTTGGATGGATTTTCTAGATGTTTTCGGGTTCCTATAGCTTCAGAGGATCAAGAGAGGACTACATTCACCTATTCCCTTGACAAATTTTCCTACCATGGGATTCCAATTGGACTTTCAAATGCCCCAAGTACCTTCCAGAGATGCATGGTGAGTATTTTTTTTATGATTTTATTAAGACCCACATGGAGGTATTTATGGATGATTTTACAGTGTATGGATCCCCATTTGATGATTGTCTAAGTAGTTTGGCAAAGGTGTTGAATTGTTGTATTGAGAAGAATTTAGTATTGAACATTGAAAAGTGTCATTTCTTATTAGAGCATGGCATTGTCTTAGGTCATGTAGTGTCAAAAATTGGGATAGAGGTTGATAGATCAAAGGTAGATATTATTTCATCCCTACCATATCCTTCATGTGTGCATGATGGTAGATATTTCTTAGGGAATGAAAGATTTTATCAGCACTTCATCAAATATTTTAGTAAGATTTCTCTTCGTATGTCATGATTAATTCAAAAGGATTCTGATTTTGTGTTTGATGATTCATGTAGTGTAGAATTTGATGAGCTGAAGAAGTGTCTAACCACTCCACGAATCATACAACCCCCATGGTGGGAACTTCCTTTTGAGCTTATGCGTGATGCCTCCAACTTCGCCGTTGGAGACGTCTTATCTCAGAGTGTGTAGGGACACTAACATGTGATTTCATATGCATTGAGGACACTGGATTCATCCCAATCAAACTACACAACCATTGAAATGGAGTTTCTTGCCATCATATTTGCTTTAGATAAATTCCGTTCATATTTATTGGGCTCTAAAGTAGTTGATTTTTCTAAACATGCAGCTCTGATATACCTATTGAAGAATTAGGAGGCAAAGCCTACACTAATATGATGGACGCTCCTTCTTCAGAAATTTGATATTGAGATAAAGGGAAAAAAGGGGTCAGAAAAATTGGTGGGAGACTACATGAGTAGGATTACTCACACACTAGAGGATGACACCTTGGACTAGGTACCACTTCAGGACACTTTCCCCGATGAGAATCTTTATTCCATCTTAGGTATGCAACCTTGGTATACTAATTTAGTGAACTACCTTGTTGCCTCTGAAATCCCTGCAAATTTAAAGAAACGTCAAGTCCATAAATTAAAAATTGAGTCTCGATATTATGTGTGGGATGATCCATACCTATAACGCATGTGTAGTGACCAAGTTATTAGGAGGTGTGTTCCTGATCACGAGTTGGAGTGTGTTTTACATTTTTGTAATACACTTTCTTGTGGTGGAAACTTTTGACCCCAATAGACAGCTAGGAAAGTTTTGGACTCTGGATTATATTGGCCTAGCTTATTCCATGATGCCCATGTGTTTTGTAAGTCATGCTCTCATTGCCAACACACTGGGAACATTTATAGGAGACATGAGATTCCCCAACAACCCATACTATTCTATGAGATTTTTGATGTATGGGGAATTGATTTTATGGGTCCTTTTCCAAGTTCTTTTAGTTTATTTTATATTTTTTTGATGTTGATTATGTGAGTAAATGGGTGGAGTCTAAGTCCATTAGGACTGTTGATTTTCATGTTGCTGTGGACTGTGTCAAAGCACAGATGTTTTGCAGGTTTGGAGTACCGAAGGCCATAATCAGTGACCAAGGGACACACTTTTACAATCATAATTTTGCTTCCCTCCTTCAAAAGTATGGGGTAACACACAAAACATCAACACCATACCATCCTCAAACAAATGTCCAGGCTGAGGTTTCAAATAGGGAGTTGAAACAAATTTTGGAGAAAACCATGTAGTCGAATAGGAAAGATTTGAGAAAGCTATTGGATGAAGTGATTTGGTATTATAGGATAGCATACAAGACATCCATTGGTATGTACACATTTCGGATTATATTTGGGAAAGTGTGTCATCACCCCGTGGAAGTTGAGAATCGAGCTTGTTGGGCTATAATGAAATGCAACATGGATTTGGCCCAAGATGGAATCCATAAGAAGCTACAAATTCAAGAGCATGAGAAGATTCAATTGACTTCATATGAGAACTCAAGGCTCTATAAAGAAAGATCAAAAGTATCTCATGATAAAATGATCCAAGAAATATAGTTTAAAGTTAGATAGAATGTCTTTCTCTATAGTTCACAATTGAAGTTAATTCCTGATAAGTTTTGTTCCATGTTTTTACGTCCTTATGTTGTGACTAATATTTTTCCTTATGGTGCAGTGGAGATCACACAAGAAGACAAAATAAGGATCTTTATAGTCAATGGGAAACGTTTGAAGTAATACATTAAGGGACTTCCTTCTTACGTAGTGGATTTCATCACACAACATGACCCCACCATCAGTTGAGTATATCAGGATGTTCCTAACCCTTTCACTTTTATATTATTTATCCTATTTAAAATTATGCATTTCATGTCCACATATCATCTCATGGGTTCACATTGATGACAATTCAATATTTTAAGTTTGGGGGAGTGAACATTTTTGTTTAGTAATTTTAATTGTTTTCTTGTTTTTCAAAAAAAATTGTGTGATTTTCAAATTTTCTGTGTTTATTTTTCATTTTTTGTGTGTTTTTGAAAATTTTGAGCTGAAATGATTCTCATCACCATTTTAAAATCCATATCAATAAGTGAAACAATTTACCCCAAGAATATAAGCTTAAATTAATGCTAAAAATGACTTTGTCTCAAGTTCAAATCTTTAGTAATTTCTTGAAAAGTAATCTAAATTTTGAATCTCATGCCACATCTCACTATCTTTATATTTGAAATCACTTTTCTATGAGGCTTTTGAATCTTATTTCCATATTCCATACCTTCACCTCACTTCTTGAGAGAACCAAACCCTGCCTGATTTAACTATAATTTGATTTATTTCTGTCAAATCTTGAGGGTTTGAGGTACTTGTGTTTTAAATTATTGAGGCATTTTTGGGTATTAAAGCCCCTATTTCAAAGAATCCTTTTTATAATGGCCTACCATGAACATTTAATCATTGTATCCCTTAGAATACATGAACAACCTATTTAGTTAGCCACATTATAAGCCAATTATCCCTATCCAATCAACTCCTGAAGTGAAATATCATGATCTAGTTGAACTTTAGTGTGAGAGAAATTGTCTTGTGTTGTGCTACCACATTCTGTACTACTTTGGGTGGAAAATTAAATTCTGATGATTTGTGTTTTCTTTTGAATAAAATCATTATATTGGAAGAAGTTCCTTTTCTGGAAGTTTCATGATAAGTGAATTTGTGCCTTTCTGGAGCTTCTAATAGAGGGATAAAGCTGTGCCTATCTAGAGATTACAAGAAAATCATGTTTGAGAAGATTGACATTTTTACTGTTGAAATGATGAATGGTGTAAAAATTCCATTATTTTTTATGTCGATGAACATGAGTCTATTACATGGGGATTTATGAGGATACCATATTTAAGTTAAAATAAGATTAATGTAATTTTTCTTAAAAAAGAGTGAAGCCCCCCTCATTCAGCCTCAAAATGTTTCACATCTAAATCCTACGGACCGAAAGACACAGAATAGCCCTGGAAAGTCCTCATGATAAACACATGTCGAGGACTCATATTGGGTGGTGATATAGGAATTTATCAAGCCTATGGTGACCCTTGTATGAGTTTGGTTGAGAAATACATTGCTAAAAATTGACATTTGTGTGATAAGAGAAAAATCAAGTGAGGTAAGTGTTTTTTTGCATGGGAGGATAAATGAAGTGGAAATATATTGAATTATATAATTGGAGAACTTCAAATAATAGTTTTTTATGAGGCATCATATATTTGGTTTCTTGGTGTGGAATTTTTGGATCTCAAGGATATGTGTTTTAAAATTTGTTTTGATTTGATATTGATTTATACTTGATATGAGGTTTTGCTCTAGAGTGCAAAAGGTTAAGTGTCAGGGAGTAGATAAATTTTTTTATTGAATATTTTATTGATAATAAATGATAAAAATTCCTCAAATTGTGTTAAATATGTTCATTTATAAAATATTTGGTATTAAATCATTCATTTGAAAATTTGATGGAAATTCCATTTTTAACCTTTATAGTGCACTATAGTATTTTAAGGATATATATTTTAATATTCATTATTTGAACTTTAAATTCTATAATTGTGTTACTGACTTAATTCGATACAACTTTTTTTCAGGACATTGGAGCTAAAAAGTCTATTTGGTTGGACTAAATGGACCATGAAGTCAAAGGTGGGATAGACCCACCATATTAGACATTTGTTCTGTAGTTGGGCCATAACTACTTCATAAAATCTTGTATTGGGACCAAATTTTGAAAGGAGATCTCCAACCCAATTTGGATCAAATAATTCTTCTCTAATAACATCTGTTTCATGCATTTTGGATGTCAAATGGTCAGTTCAATGTGTTTTAAAATATTTCGCTGAGATTCCCCATTCACACTTGAAACCTCTTTAAACCTAGCCTCCCCTCCCCAATATAAATTATAATTTTTATCTTTTAGAGGGGTTATGAAGTGAATTAAGAAGTTTATGGAAGAGTATAAGAGTTTACAATCCAATTATCCAAGCCATTCAATAAGGGTATCTCTTGAAGTAAAGATTCCTTCGTCAAATCCCTCTTCTTCTTCCTCATGTTGTAATGTTTGTGTTATCATAATAAACTTATTTTTTATTCTTTTATTTCTTCTCTTTTCATTTATTTTGTTCATATTTATTCTTATATTAATCTTCCTAATTGTTTTAGAATCAAGAGTGTAAACTTTATTGGGTTTTACCCTTTCTAAACCTTTACACATGGAAAGCATTTATTTGATGACTACTCTGACCATGGATGAGTAGATCTTTTAATGATCAATCTAGATCTAACCTTCTTCATTCATTTATTTTGAATAAATTAGCTACTGTAATTCACATAATATGATATATTAGTTGATTTTTTTTAATTTAAATGAAACTAAACAATAAATTGAACAATTGACACAAAACCACGTGAGGTCGGAAGTTGTATAAATTGTGAGATTGTGATCTTAATCGGTAATACAAGACCACACGAGATAAATTTGTAAAGTTAAAATATAATCCCTTAACTGAATTAATCCTCATTTATAGAATTAATATGTGCTCTAAATAACCACTAACCATAATATAACTTAAGATCATCAATTAAAGTAGGGTGCTGCGATTGCATCTTCTGAAACTAGCCTAGGGTTTATGTAATTTCATCTATATGTATAAGTTAACTCCCGTAGGGTTAGAGGGTTAAAAAATTAGAGGATTATAATTAATTGTAAGTTAATTTTAATGATAATGAAAATTAATTAAGTTATGAGGTAGAGTAAGAATGATTACGCTTTTTAAAATATTTAAAAAAAACATCTTCTTATTGGGTCAAATTTCATTTGAAAATTAAAAAAAATGAAATCCCTTTCAAGAAAACTTCCTATAGTTTTATAAATGATAAACCCCCCATACATTCAAGAACTATTTTATTATATTTTATTTTATTTTTATAATACCTTTAAGATGTTTTTTTTAATTTACTTCCTCCTTTGAGAGACGACCTTGGTCAGCCACTCTGCTACACCTAAGTAACCTGAAACCAAACATCATTTAAAGTGCCCACAACAACACCTTTCAACCACTAGGTACTCTGAGAATGTGTAATCATATTTGATATCTATCTCACCCTAGTCAATGACATGTGATGAGCCATGCATGTATATCCTTAGTTGCGACATGTTGAAGTAATCAAGATCCTGACCCAACTGAGAGGTCAATGTCATGAAGTAAGCCAAATCTCCCACCCTATGAATGAATCTGGAATAGAATTATGAAACTTGTAGAAAACATTCCTCCATGACTAAATATTTTCAAATCACGCCATATAGATACCTTTAAGAATACATGAACCCCTACTCAAACTCCAATGTCCCTCGTCATTAGTCTATGTAATAATTCTGATGAATTCAGGGTTCTTATATACTTACAGATCACCGGAACATTTTCTGTCACCACCTACAAAACATATGGCCCCATCAGTGATGACAATACCATCTCTATCCATCATAGGTGTAACACCCCTAAAATCTTAATTAAGATCATTGTATTTAATATCATGTATGACACGCAACACCATGTGTGTAAGGGAATATAATATCCCATGACTTTATACAATATATTTAATATTTTAAATAAAATAAATATATGATATAGTTTGAAATGCATGCAATACTAAGTTATCTTTCCTCACACACAATAATTAATTTCTTCGATATCATATATTACATGCAATACCATGTTTTACCGAACAAGAATATATTATAAAAATATTATTATTTAATGTAATAAGACTTAACCTAGCCATTAAATTAGCAATTATGAATAATATTAACTAAGTTATGAGAATATATATATATAATATTTTTAAATTTATCTAATATATTTTATATTCATAGGATAAGAATAAGTGAAATATTATGATGAAAACATATATTTTTATAAAGGCACTTTTTCCGCTGTTTAATGGTAAACCTATTTTAAATAATTTTTGGGAATGTTTATAAATTTTATATTTAAAAATAAACTTCAATTTTATATATAAACAACAAAATTTTCTTAATGTGATTTTTTTGGTATTTTTTTATGAAATTTCATTTTTTGACGAATATTGAAAAATACTAAATTTTTATTAAAAAATTAGTTTTGTCTAATTTATTTATGAGTTTAAATTATGTTTTTTATTGGTTTTAATTTCAAATTAGATAAATATGCATCAATTAATCCAATTTATTTATTGGAATCAATTTCACTTGGAAATTTTCTATAAAAAATTATCAATCTTTTGAACATTTTTACATTAAAAATCGGCTTTGTCGTCCTATATGCGAGAGTAAATTTAAATTAATTTATGATAATTTTGTGTTTGGAATTTGGAAAATTGGATTACATGTTTTTAATTACCACAATTTATAATTTCTAAAAATTTCAACTTAGTTTTTGAAAAAATATTAGTAAAAGTGATTAAAATTAATTATAATAATTAAGAGAAAAACAATCTTAACTTGGGACTAAACCTAAAACTTAAGGGAAAAAACATCCTAGAAACTAGTCAAAAATCCATTTTATGTACATATTTAAACTTTAACCCCCATTTTATCTAATTTTTTCAATTATTTTAGTCACTTGACAAAGGAAAAATATGGGTTGAATTCCCCTTTCATAAATTTACATGAATGCCACTCCTCCTCCACTATAAAAACGGAACTCACCACTCCCACTTATTAAAACCTCTTAATCCCTTTACATAACCCCAAATATGCTCAAATAATCTCTTAAAACCCATCCCCTCATCTTAGAATCCTCCATTTGGGAATAAATCACTTCAAGTAAGCCCTTTGGTACAAACCAATAAGAGTTACCCAAGGAAGAGGTATCATCCTTCATCGATCTCTTTTGTTTTATTTTCATTTTATACACCCTCAAATATTCTTATTCAATAATTATATAATAACACCAGTTTCATAAATCTAGTGACTTGTTTTTATGTATTGATTCACAAACCCGACCCGATGGGTCTCGGGACACATCTCTCCAAGACCGCCTCCAATAGGCTCGGGGATGAAGACTAGCACCGAGTAGGCATATCATTAACATGGGAGAAATTTCATATGTACCTACACACAAACACACACAAAAACATATCCAAGAACACAGAATTTGGTAATGTAAAAACCAATAAGTAACCAATGATTGAAAACATCTATAGCCCACAACCAGAGTACAATAAAAGTATTGAAAGCGAAAGAAGGAAAAAACAACACCCACTAAAGAAAACAATAAAAGAATCCAAACTGCTCAAAAGGATGGGATCACTATCAATTTTAACTACCAGAAATATCCTTGGCCTATATTTGATAAGAACCTTGGTATGTATAGATCACTAAACTCTACCTTCCTTAGGTCCTTTGTGGGCTCCATCGAAAGGCTTGTGGTTTGCACAGGACACAAAAAATGTGTGAGAAAGGCCCATGCAGGGGTGATTATAAAAATACTTAGTTGGAACCCAAAAAACCCCAAAATAAAAAGTGATAAAATGAAAGGAACTAGTCTTCTTGACCTAGCCATAGGGAACCCCAATCAAGAGAGAAACTCCATCTCAAACCATCCTCATCTGTACATGGAAAGATAGCTCGGTCTACAAGGGGTGTCAAACTCAACATGTGGCAACACCGCAAGGAATCCAAAAAATCACCCAGATATACTCATCTCATAATCCAAGTATCATGAGGTTTCAACATCATAGCTAGAAACATGATTCTCTTTGTTTCTATAACCATAAAACGAAACCAGGAGAACACACTCTATGAGCTCATCCATCTCAGATGGAACCCACTTGAGAGATGTAATCCATCAAGAACAACTCTACCATTCCTAATTGTATGTCTGGGAGAATGTACACTATTAAGAAAATATTAATAGGTCCATCTCCAATTCCTATCTCTAGAGGGATTGTCATCATAACCTTACACCCATATAAAGCTAATGAAACCCAAATTAAGATGCCCACCCCTCACCACTACACACAGTTGAGGGAGAACTTCTCCAGACTACACACCATGTGAATTTTCTCTAACGAGAGATAACAGAGGTATATCTGCCTTTCCATTATCCCATATTCGAGGGATTACTACTCTTAACTAACCCAAAAAACCTCAATCACTTCTATATAGAGTGGAACATACCTTAGTCCATCGTGGGAGAACAAACTCTTATTTAGGTATCATTCACATCAAGTGTAGGGGAAGGATCCTCATAACTGTATCCCACAACTGAGGGAGATCCAACTCCAATGGAGGACCCACTCCACACTGCTACTCAGAGACAGGGAGTAATACTCTATATGTGAGGACCCATTCCATGATCCAATAGGGGAGTACCACTTAGAGAAAGGAGGAAATGTATCCTGATATGATAGGGGAGTACTGTTTCACGGATTGGGGACCCACACCCTTACCCAGTAGGGGAGTAGTACTCAGTGGAGAGAGGACCCACACCCTAGTTGGATAGGGGAGTACTAAATCTTCTAGCTCATTCACTATAGGGGACCCACACCCTAATAAAAAAGGGTAGTACTAACCCCATTCTAAAGGACCCACTCCCTAGCTTGGTAGGGGAGTACCGAATCTATTGGAAAACATGTATGGAGGACTCACACTCTAAAATGATTGGGGAGTACTAACTCCTAGGATCATGTAACTACACCCTAACATGGTAAGGGAGTACACACTTTATTTATATATCATACATGGGGTATCCACATCCAGGTCGAGTAGGGGAGTACTGTCCATCTTCATGAACATCATGGTGAAACCTAAACCCCAGTCCATTAGGGGGTAACACCCCCGGAGGAAACTAACCAACGGTAATAAACCCTCTCCCTTGATGTGGGGCGTCCCATATATAATTAACCAGAGATTTAAGGGAAAATACTTCCCTAAATATAGAGGGGAGTACAAGTCCCATAGTCTCTCTTCATGAGCCACACTGATCTACAACATCAGCTCAGTGAAAATTCACAATCATCTCACTCAATTTACACCACCTCCTATATCATAAGCCATAATGGAGGCCATTATAGAGTTATACATGGAAAATCACTCAGGATAGGATTCTCATAATCATGAATACAGATCCCAAAGAAGAAGATATGGAAGGCAGAAGATCCCAAGAGAATCTCCTAGGAGTACACGACATGCACCAGGGCACACACAACATGTGAGTCTGCCTGAGAACCAGGATGTGTATCCTTTCCACATGGTTTACCAACCCATTATGGGTTTATGGAATATAATGGAGGTACATGCCATGTACCTCATCACTTGGCCACTGTTCGTGTTCCTCTTCTACACGGACTGGCCAACTGTGTCCCTTACATGCCATATATCCCATACTACTTGGCGTGTTTAGGCTAAAAAACCACATGACTAAGTAGTTTTTCCATGAATATGTACCAGAACCTATGTCTATGTACCTTGGACATGTGTTAGTAAACAAAAACATAGTCTCACATGGCTAAACCAAGCCATGTCCCATGATCACATTGTTTAGGGAACTATATGGAGTGTAACCCCGGTAGATGGCGTGTAGTCCCAAAATTTCATCTTTCTCGAATAGGAATAGCTACATGGAACGTTTCAGTAAACTAAAATCCAAAAACATGGTGATTCCAGTCAGGAATAATCTCCAAAACATCCTGATTTTTCCCATTTTTTCCCAAAACTCACAGATCTACCTAGTATGGATCAATAACATTCGTATTTGGGATTTAGAACCTTAAAAAATGCTTAATGAAGGGATCAAGACCAAAAATAAAATATTACTACCTCATTGGGAAACACCAAAGACTTGGATGAAGAACGATGCCCGAATCATGTAGTTCCTTGATCTGATGATGATTTTCATCAGAAACGGTGATCAACTGCACCATGCTTCGTTGATTTGGTGTCAGTTTTGTTAGTCACCAAAGGTGAGAAGAGGAGAGGGATGAGGAGATACAAAATCCTTGGATGTTCACTCCAAAGTGAGGGTTGGGGTCTGTTTACATTATATTTTTAATTAAATATTTAATTAATTAATTTAATCCACCTCAGAACGCCCCGTTACCAAAATCCCCATGACCTAAACTCTCATTGTGAAAGACCTTAGGTCACACCTACGGTAAAAAATATGTTCCATACACAACTAAAGAATCAAAAATCTGATTCGAGAGTCTAAACAAGATTTATTTTTGTTTCAATAGAAAATTCATGCACTCGAAAAAATATATTTAATATTTTTAATACTATTACACTAAGGCTCCACAAGCCCAAACTTGTCATACCAACTCAACATCCATCTCTAAAAATATTCTTTGAAAATTATGAAATCTTTTGGTTCAAAAAATTATTCACTAAATTCTCCCCACCTTATATTTTTTTGTCTATGAAAAGAAAAATCCTACGAAAAGGGATGAAACTAAGGTCCCCACTGTACTCCCACACCAATGAGAACACCAAGGGTTCCCATGATTCTTAAAATAATACACACAGAGGAACCACTAAGGTCAATCAACTCTCATATCTTTCTTCTACTAGAAAAATATCGTGAAACAAATGAGCACATGTCTCCTTTGCTGCAATAGGTGGGAAAGCACTATGTACTACAGTCCATTTATAATCATGGGGCCTAGTAGTACACCACCTCGCTAACCTAATATAGATACAAACGAAACCTCACAATTCACATCCACCCCTGGATGTGTAGTAAAATAGCCTCCCCATATGTTTTTCATTCAAGTTTTATGTGGTACATGTGAGGGTATTCACAAACAAAATAGGGCTACACAAGAGTAAACACTTGGTATTATTAGGCCATTATTCTAGAAACCTATAACTGAAACATATCTCACCCTAATAGAAAAAATGCCACACCCACTAGTGGAATCCATACTGAGTATGGATTGTAGGAAAACAGTACATACTATGGAAATATTGTAGGGTATGACTCTTCTTCTACGAAACGATTCTAACAAAGGCTATCCCTCTCCCAAGGTCTCTAATCTAAAGGGGTCAAGTAGGGAAAATAAACTAGAAATACTAGGAACTACTCCAACACTCCACCACGTAACATTTCCGTAAACATGAGAGTCTAAGGAACTCATCCACTATACCTTGATACTATTTGCTTTGGGTAGAACTGTCTCGCCTGCACGGTTTTGGTCGCTTCACAAAAACACATCTCGATGGGTAAAGCATCCCCTGTCTTTGTGAGTTCAAATCTGTTTCAAAATGAATCACATAATCATTGAGTGTGTCATGTACAAAGATTATTCCTAACATAAGAGGTTACTAATGAGAAACAAAGGGTTTCCAAAATTCACACTGGGTCTTACTAGGCCCTCAGTTGCAACTACCAAAATGAGGTTTTACCGATGCTCTGCATCACCATAGTTAAACCTCGAGTAAGAAGAATATGTATTAAGAGTACTCAACACTATGTCTAAAAATTTCTAATAAATAAAGTATAAAGGACACAAGAAATACCACTATTCATCCTCAGTGCCTCTGGGTCAAATGCCTCGATGAATTGCATCTTTCCTTGCCCACATCCTCTAGGTCCCTAAGCCTGGCGTATACCATCCGGGGGTGGTGGTGGCAACACATTGAACTGCCTGCCCCATCATACCACTCTTCCACCTCCTCCACCTCATCTAACACCTTATGGAACTCCTTTCTCAAAGAACTATCTCTGTCAAGAAAGCATTTCAGTTGGTTCCCTCTCAATAGCATGGAAGGTCAGACAATCTCTAGAGTGATGTTCCTAGCCGTTGCAAGTGTCACACCTCCTCTCTCATTGATGAACAAATCCTCGATGTTGTTCTTATTCTATATGACCACGTTCCTGAGTTTGGGCATGTGTATTCCTCTGGTGCCATGATCCTATCACCTATAATTCACTAGCTCCTACCAACACCTCATCCTCGTGACCACTATTTTGCATAACATACACCTATTACTTAGCCAAGAAACTCTCCACTACCAAAGCTCGCTCTATCACACCATCATAAGAGGGAATGTGTAGAGGAATAAAAGACACCCTGATCTCCAAACAAAATCCTCGCTTGAATCCCCATACTCTAAAAAAGGAATCTTAAACAATGTCTTGGGAGTATTGCAACAAGTATGTGAACCTCGCCAAAAAATTCACCACTATCATGCTACCCTACCAAATCTTCATATGCTTCTAGACATGCACTGATCTCAATTTCGATGTTTAAAACTCTTCTCTGAAGTAACTCTAACTCCACCAAAGTGAGTTTCACCTCATCATGAGACTGTATCAAAAAAAAATCCACCATCACCCAGATGAATCATGAAAAAGGCTCACTGTGAGGACAACCATATGATCAGGAGATATCCTCACTAAGAGGAAAACTCTCAAGACTATCTTGAGTCATCCATTTTCTACCTAGGGGCCTAGATCACCCTGGTACATCAATGTTCATTGCATCTTGAACTATTGTAGTGAAATCATATTGCATGCATCCTTGTCTGGAACTGTTGGTAAAACATATTGCTCAATAGGCGGTGGTACTACCTTCAGACCACCTAGAGGTAATTCCATAGAATTATTGCCATACACTGAAGCCTCATCACAGTGAAGATTATCAACACAATCACATAATGGAATCCTATCTTACTGTTGTCATGGTGGAATCTTGAAATATAATTAATAAGTACCGTAGTCAAAGAGTATATCTGGGGAGCAGATTCAATAAGGATAGGAAAAACAAAAATGTAGTCCTATATGATGCATGGACCCTTTATATTCTGGTGACTAGTGTCATAATGTACTAAGTAGAAAAGTAGGTTATTAGAGTTCAGGTGAATGGATACATTTTCCACCACACAAAAACTAGAACTTTTGGCCTGAGATATGTACTCAAAACATCTTAGTACTATCGAGATACAATAGAAACCAATCTCACATAATCTTGGTCCTAAGGTAGATCTGACCTACTCTGATAGAACTCTATAACAACCTGAACCAATAGGGCTTGAGTTACAACTCCCCAAGCCTACCTCCAATAGGCCAGGGGATGACGACTAGCACTGAGTTGTCATATCAATAACATGGGAGGCATTTCTTATGTCTCCCCCCACACATCTCCAAGGCCAAGAAATTCTAAATTGTAAAAAACACTATGTTACCAATGAATGAATACATATATATCCCACAACCATAGTAAAATAGGAGTACTGAAAGTGATATAAGGGAAAAAACACCCTTTAAAGAAAACTACAAAAGAATCCAACCATATGAAAAAGAGGGGATCTCCGTCAACTGTAACTACCAAAAAGTTCCTCGGACCAGTTCCAGTAAACACCTTAGTCTATCTAGATCATTAATCCTTTTCTAAATCAGGTCCTCTATGGACTCCATAAAAATAATTGTGATCTGTACAATACAAAAAACCTATGTGAGCAAGGCCCAAGTTGGGTTGAGTATAAAAATTCACATTAGGAACCTGAAAAAACCCCAAAAGAAAAAGAAGAAACTAAAAGGAAATAGTTTTCTCTACCTATCCAGAGGGAACCCCAATAGAGAGAGAAAACCCATATCTAACCATCCTTGGTTATACATGACATGTCAGCTAAGACTATAAGGGGTTTCTACCCTGACATGTGATAACACTGCAAGGACTTCCAGAAATCACCCAGACATTCTCGTCTTAGAATCCAAGTATCATGAGGTTCCAACCTCATAATCAACAGCATAATTATCTTTGTTTCTCTAAACATAACACGAAACAAGGAGACCACAATCCCTGAGCTCAGCCATCCAAGATGAAACCCATCCGAGAGATTTACTCCATTTGGAAAAACTCTTCCATTTCTAATGGTACATCTGAGAGAATGTACTCCATTGGGAATATCATAATATGTACAACTCTAGTTCCTAGGACTAGAGGTCCTATAATTATCACCTTTTTCCCAATGCAAGATAAAAAAATCAAAATGAAGAGTCCCGAACTTCACCACTACACACAGTTGAGGAAGCACTGTTCAAGACTATGAACCGTGTGCATTTTCTCTAGAAAGAGAGAACAGAGGGACCCATACCTCTCTATTGGCCTATAGTCAAGGGATTACTGATCGTAAATAACCCACAAAACCTATGCCACTCCTGTATAGAATATCCCACACCTTATTCTGTCAGGGGATCACTAACTCATATCAAGGAATCATTTATATCAATTAGAGGGGCCCACTCCTTGTAACTATATCCCACATCCAAGGGATCTTTAACTATAATGGGGGACCTACTCCCTACTTCTACTTAGAGGAGGGGGAGTACTAATCCATAAGCGAGGACCCACACCTTGATCCAATAGGGTATTAACACTCAGATAATGAAGGAACCACACCCTGATATGACTGGGGAGTACCACTCTGTGGATCGAGGACCCACACCCTAACCCTGTAGGGGAGTACCACTCAGTGGATAGAGGAACCACACCGTGGTAGGATAGGGGAGTACCAAATATACTAGATCATTCACTATAGGGGACCCAAACCCTAATATGATAGGGGAGTACAAACCCCAGGCTAGAGGACCTACTCCCTGGAATGATAGGGGAGTACCGACTCTGCTGGAACAACACGTATGGAGGACCCATACCCTAGAATTATAGTGGAGTACCAAATCATAAGATAGAGTACCCACACCCTAACATGGTATAGGAGTAGATAATATATTTATATGTCATATGTGGAGGACCTATGCCCTGGTCTAATAGTGGATTTCTATCCATATTCACAAACATCCCAATGAAACCCACAACCTAGTCCATTAGGGGGTAACACCCCCCAAGGAAATTACCACAAGTTAATGAACCTAAGACCATGAAAAGTGGAGTAACATATCTACCTAAGAATAGGGGTAAGAGAAACTCACACCCTAAAGATATAGGGGAGTAGTAGTCCAAGTGTCTCTCTTCATGAACCACACCAATCTCCAAAATTGGCTTAATACAGGTTCATGAGAATCTCCCTCAATTTATGCAACATTGTATCTATTAAGATTTAACAGAGTCCATTATTACATTATACATGTAAAATAACTTAGGATAGGTAACTCACCCGAATTAATCCAAATCCCAGGGAAGAAATTTTGGAAGACGGAAGATCCAAGGGGAATATCCCTAGAGTACACGGTGAGCACTGAGTCACACACAACAGGTGATCCCTGCAAAGAACCTAACCGTGTATCCAATCTACATGGGTTTCCAACCCATATAGGGGTACATGGTATGTAAAGGATGTACACACTGTGTCCCTCATCACTCATCCCCTGTCCGTGTTCATCTTCTACACGGACCGACCAACCGTGTCCCTTACATGATATGTATCCTATACTACATGGAATGTTCAGGATAAATGACTACATGAACATGAAGTTTGTTAGTGTCCATATACTGAAACCTATGTCTCTATACCTTGGTTGTGTCTTAGTACACGACCATATAGTTTCACATGGGTAACCCAAGCCATGTCCCATGATCACACGATTTAGGGATCTACATGGTGTGTAACCCCGGTATACGATGTGTAGTCCCAAAATTTCAACTTACATGAATAATAAGAGATACATGGAGTGTTTCAATGAACTTCATCTCATATATATGGTGATTCCAATCATGAATCACCTTTAAAACACCTAGATTTTCCTCATTCATTCCCAAAACTCACAGATCTACCTAGCAAGGATCAGTAACATTTGTATTTGGGCTATATAACCTTGAAATAATGAATTGTAGAGGTATTGAGACCAAAAATAAAATATGACTACTTAATTGGTTAAATTATGAATATTTGTATGAAGAACATCACCCATATCATGTTGCTCCTCAATCTGATGATGATCTACATCAGAAACAGAGATCGACATCACCTCATTTTGTTGATTTGGTGTCGGGTTCGTTCATCACCAAAGGGGAGAAGAGGAGAGGGAGGAGGGGATGAGACCTCCTCGGTTGTGCACTACAATGTGAGGGGTGGGTTTTTTATGTTATATTTTTAATGAAATATTCATTTAATTAATTTAATCCACCTCATAATGCCCCATCTCCAAAACATCCCTGATCGAAATTCTTGATGTAGATTAACTTAGGTCATGTCTAGGGTAAACATGACGTTCCAAAATTAACAATGGTTTTAGAAATATGATCCAAGACTCTTAAATGGAGTTATTTATGCTTCAAGTGAAAATTCATGTACACAACATTATATATTTAACATTTTTAACACCACCAAACCAAGGCTCCCCGAGCCCTGGCTTCCCATGCCGACTTAGCGCCCGACTATGAAAATATTCTTTCAAATATTGTGAAGTATTTTGGGTCAAATCCTGAGTCATTACATTACGGTTTAGACCTATAATTACACACACTTACATCTAAGGGTAATTAACCTACCATTTATGTTTACGAAAAACTACCACCACACAAAATGATGATTGTTAATTTTTACCTCATGACCTATCATGGAGGGAATTAGGATGGACAAGATGTTTATATATGATATATATGGTATTGAAAATGTATGTATGATTCTATAATTCTTTATTAACACATATCTTTATACAATCCATTTCTGGGAATATGATAACATCATTTGTGGAAGTGTGGACTGTCGACTCCTCAAAGCGATGTGATTCATTCGAACTATTAACAGAACACATAAAGTATTATTTTAATTAATAATGTATAACATAAATGAAATATATATTATATTAATGACATAATTACCTTTATGGAAACATAATATATCATTTTATTGGTTACCATTTTCACACACAAAAAAGTGATAATGTCTATCATGGATGTGTGGACTACTGCCTCCCTAAAAAGATGTGATTCCTTTTACATAAAAATAATTATATATATATAAGTATATATGATTAAATAACACGGTATTAATGATATAATTATCATTTTATAAATATATAGTGTTACTTACCTTCTTTCCATATCGATCATATAACGTTACTCATGCAAACGTATGACGTACAATCTCTATGATTGTAATGTTCTTCAATTTTTCATAACTATATTTCATGTTTAGTTTTAAAAGTATAATTTATGAATAAATAAGATAATTATGTCATAATTAATATTCTATAGATGTTTATATAATTACCCCTTTTACCATAGTCTACCTACAAAAGTAATTTTTGAAAAATAAATTGAATATGGTCAAAACAGCCAATGTAAACTTAATTGTTTAGGTAGTTGTTTACAACATTGTAATAGGTGAAATAAAAGTAATAATAAACATGAAAATGTTATTAATAATATAAATAATTACATAATTTTATTATTCAGGATAACAAAGGCACACGTGACAATTCAGAGTCAACATAAAATATTTTGTCTTAATTACATTCCATCAAGACTTATTTGGTGTTATTCACCAATTCACTTTTATAGAGTGTATACACTAACCTTTGACATTTTATATCACGAATATACTTATTATTATAATATTATAAGTTTCATTTAATTTTATTTATTTATATATGTGGATTATGATTCAAATGTTTCAAAGTGGTATGAGACATTTTGGAGTATTTAAATACTAGTTCCCTCAATAATGTTTTAATGATCTTTCAATGGTATTTATAGTCATAAATGTCAAGAAATATTGTTGTTACTTATTCTACACTAATGGATTATTGATAAATCCACATATATTATTCAATATGGATATTTGATCAGGAATATTGTTTATTAATTAATTAGATTATTCTATATGAGTAATGATTTGGATAGATAATGATGGGTGGGGCCCGAACTTCATATATCCCCTCGATGCATTGAAAATTTATCATGAGACAAATAAGACAGCCAAATTAAATGGGTTTCTACCCATAGGTTTAACCATTATTTTGAAAGGTATTGACAATATAGGTTTTTATTTTCCTTAGAAATAATGTCCAATAATTAAGCATTTCCATTATAGATATTTTAGTTATTATTATTATCCATGTGGGTTTTACTTTGAAATATCTATAGATGGATTTCTTTATCATTTTATTTATTAAATGGAATGTGTTTCAGTTATATACCATTCTATATTGGTTATTCCTTATCCAGTTATTGAGTGGAATGTTTTCTTAGTTATTTACCATATCATTATGCATATTGATTCACTATTTCGTCCAATATACATACCCTCATTGAGAATTTTATATCACCCTTATTATGTTTCCTTTCCCTGGGTTATGATAAGTAATCCTTTAAATGAGTTTAAAGTATTTTTTTCATTTCATTTTTTTATGTATCATGTTTCATTTTCTATTTCTCAATGAAATATGGGTATCATGTAGGTAATATGGTTTTCCACAAACTAGTAAACAATTTGGGCCCTTGGTATTTTATTATTTTATCAATGCCAATATAATAAAGTAATACACAAAATCTGGGATTTTTGGGGTTAAGTTTTTACAATAGGGGTGACCTACAAGGTCTCCCATAAAAGTTCTTGAAGGGTTCCATTCCAATGGTGTAGTGGTAGATTTTGTTTCCTGAAAAATCCACTAATTTCAGATTATCCTCCCAACTATAGTTTAAATATAACTTAAAATCCCTTAGTATACCCTCAAGAACTAGAATAGTTCACTTGGTATGAACATCAATATAAGGTTATAACACTTTACTTATATACAATTGAATCCCAAATTCCTCTTGTAATCTCCTATACAACTAGAACATAAATTCAGAATCCTATTTGGAAATAATAATTTAGGGTATCACATATAACCATATCTTTTATATAAATTCATCAAAATCTCCCCATTATGATCTTCTCCTGAATAAAAATAAAGTGGGATGATTTTGTTATTCAGTCTAGGACAACTGAAATAGCATTGTGACCTCTCACAGATCATGATAGTCCTATCATAAATTCCATCAATATACCATCCCACTTCCATTTTATATCTTCAAGGGGTTAGGAAACAATTACCTAGAGTTTGTGTTATACCTTCACCTATCGAGATTTGAGGTATCCTAATATGGAATCAATAATACTCCATTTCATACATGTGCACCAAAACTGCTACTTGAGGTCTTGGTATATCTTTATCATTATAAGACGTATCAACTATAATGATGTATGGAGCACCATTAACATCTCCTCATCCAGTGTTATTGGAACCACCTTCCGTCCTTGAAATAGGACAATATGCTCCACACCTTTAGAATATCCACCTGGTGTACCACATTAGAATATATGATCAAGAAAAAATCACAATAAATGTATCTTAGATATACCTCCTTCATGCAATAAAGAAGTGGAGGGAACACCACCATTTATTAAATTTAAGATACTTCTCCCCATCCACTAAATACAAGTGTAATGAGTCCAACTTCTCAAATGACTTACCCAATAACTGGAAAAAATACCTCTTGCTCAGGTCATCCACTACTATTTTGTCTTTCCTCAGTGTAATGACAATCTCAAAGTCATAGTATTGAATAAAATAAAACTAAAACCTCTACCTTACGTAAATATATATCAGAATAAATATGCATATGATAATATTAGAGTCAATATAAAATTCAATGTACACACAAAGAAGGTAGTTGAACTAAGATTTCAAGAAGCAAACTACCACTGCTAACTCAAGATGATGGATCTTTTAATTATGGTTGTGGGGAATCAAATTCCTAGCCCATACACAATCACTTCCTACCTCTATATTAATATAAATCCTACCCTAGTTCTATAGAGACATTATAGAACAAAATTCACTTGACTACCTCCTCAAAATTCCTCAATACATGAGGAATTTTCAACCTCTAATTTAGCTCCTCAAAATATCTCTGGTGTCGCTCAAACCAAATAAATGGCTACATCTTTCGAGTAAGGGTAGTCACAGTGCATTTAATCCTAGAGTATTATACCAATAAACTATGGTAGAACCCTTATAATATAAGAAAATTATGTATATCAAATATTCATTAATGTGGATCCTAAGACAACACTTTATCATTCTTTCCCTATTCCATATTTACACTTCCCTTTGATATTTCATGCCCTAATAATTAGACCTAAAAAATATTGAACACACACTAAAAGATATTTCCAGACAACTAGTTCTCAAAAAATAATTTAATAAAATACTAAAATGATCTACTTTATCATCCTTTGAATCTGAATAGATGAGGATTTTGTTGATAAAGACAACCAAAAAATCATCCAAGATGGGTTGAATGATTCTGTCTAGAAGGCTCATGAATATAGTTGAGGAATTCATCAAACTGATGGTAAGTACAAAAAACTAGTATCCATAAAAACATTGGATTTCCATATTTAGAATATTCCCTTTGTGAACCCAAAGATGATGATATTTTGACCTTAGATAACACTTCTAGAACCACTTTTCTCCCTCCATCTGGTAGAAGAGGTCTCCAATCCTTGATATATGGTACTTTTTATTTTCTATCACCTAATTCAGATAGAAAAAGTTAATAAAGATCATCATTCTTCTATATTAATTCTCTGGGAACAATAATTAAGCTTTCTAAGGGGACACACTGGGTATAATGAAACATTTCTTCATAAGATCCTCAAACATCATCTTTAGCTCATTAAGCTCAGTTGAGGCCACTTGGTAAGATATAGAAGATATAAAATTAGTGTGAAGACATAGATTTATTTAGGATTTTACCTCTTTATAATGGAGAAATCTTTTCACATCCTCATATAAAACATCCATGTACTACTCTACCACTACTAGAAGTTTATTTTCTGATATGTCTGCTGAATATAGTGTCAAAATCACTATGTAGTGGGTGATCAAGTAAACCTTACCACAAATTGATGTACCAATAATATAAAAAGGAGAATCTATATCCATCAGCTTAGGAGCATATGAATCTTCGATGATAGTAGTTTTACTAGACATGCACTGTAGATATCCAGTCCATACCAAGGATGAAGTCTTATGAATTCATTATGACCACTATACGGTCCCATGAAAACCTCTCTCTACTAAGCGTAAGTTCTCATTAATAAAAGATGTGGTAAAGTATGTGATCACTTCTAGTTTATTTCTCTAGATGCATTGGTTAGGCTAGGGGAACCACTAGAATCTATATCTCATGAACTAAGTATGAAATAAAAAATAATTGATCATGTCAGTGTCTATATGTAAGTGTGATGGTGTGGAGTAGAAATATTTCATAGTACATATCATTTTGGGTATCACCTGGTTGTAAAATTCTATTGATTGTATCTAGAAACTCCTTGACTACAATCCCTCTGAGCCTAGAATAGATCCCTAGGGGTTTTAGTGGTAGAGAAGGATAATAGTGTCCTCTATGTCCCAGTGCATCACCATATCCTCTTTGAAATATGCATCCATAAGGAACACCCCAACCACCACTGGGAAGTGCCTGCCCATGAAATTTCCTCAAACCTGAAGGTCTATAGAGATACATGTGTTTTATGGAGATCACACTAGATCCCTTTACATATTGAGTAATATCAATTATTTTCTAAGGGCCTCTCTTTTCATACATATATGAATCTGAAGACTCATATTTTTTTCAATTCTATAAAGGCTCGTGGGGTTACACTTTATGGTTGATAGAATGAGGATTGATTTTGAGTTAGAGAGATACTCTAAAAGTGTTTTATAGTTGATAAAAAATTGTTTATAATGGGTATTCATAAAGTATTATATATGATATGAAATAAGGTAAAGTTAATGATACCTTTATAAAAGTTTTTTGAAAAATATCAAAAATAGTTTAGGATATAATTTCACGAGTTATTGTATATGATAAAATATAAGATGAAATGGAACAACGTCAATTATGCTTTAGTTAAAGTGGTGGATTAGAGGTGATATGACATAAATCCTTGAATATATATATATATATATGATATATATATATATATATTTGGTGTATCATTTTTCATGATAATTTAGATTTTCATGTATTATGGGTATATCATTTATATTACCTATGATAACCTTTATTTTCCGGTAGTGAAGCCATTAATGCAACTATCATTTAATGAATCATTTCATTTGATAAAACATTTGTAAGTAAATGCATATATTGCATAAACCAGAAATGGTATTTATTCTTGCATTTAAATACATTAATAAATGATATAATAATCAAGGAACATCCTTTATTGCCTTTATATGGTAGTGGGTGTGGATTTAGATCCTCATGATTGGCCAAAATTCCCCAGAACTCATATCTATCTTTAATATATTTACTTCTCACTAGAGGCACTAGTTTTTTGTGGAAGAAGGATGGATCCCTCTCATGGGACATGGAATTTATATTATCATGAGAATACCTTTGAAGGTGGGATATCATTTAGCATCCACTTTTTTATCTCTCTCAAACCATGTGATAGAATTTAAATATGATGTAGTGGATTCTTTGGTGTATGGTACACATGTTTATATTAGGTTTTTCATTTCAATATTTTATACATTATTTGATATTTTATTTCATGGGAGATCCTAAAAAAAGTGATGAAATTTAACTTTCTTTATTTGAAAGTTTTTATTAGATTCTAACAAAAGTCTATAGTGGTATCAATGAAAAAGTTAAAGATTTAACTGTTTCTTGGGAACTTTCCCACTTGGATGATGAAGAAGTGTCTCCCCCCATAGAATACCCATTTTAATTTAAAGAGTTTCACAGAAAAAGAGTTTGGTTAATTTATTCCTTTGACAGTTTCATTTGAATGTCGTGTTGGACATGTTCATATTGGAATAGATTCTATACAGCCTTAAGATGGTACTATGGTGTGAATGTTTAAGAGAGATTTATATGTGTTGAAATGGGACTCTAGAGCCTGATATTCCAAGATTTACATCTATTTGATAAAAAATAATTTCACCCAAGGAAATGTAGAAAATAACTTATATGTTAAAATATGAGAAAAATTACTCTTATTATTATTATTTATGTGGATGAATTAATATTTTTACATGAAATGGAGTATACATGTGAGGAATTGAAAAAAAAATAATGATTTATTTTGGGATGTTATTTATTGGAGAGATATGTTTCATTTTGGTATTACAAGTCAAGAAGAAATAAAATTATATTTTCTTATCTCAAGATAAATTCTCTATTGAGTTTTTGAAGAAATTTAGAATGGAATAATTTAATGAATTGTCAACACCCATGATAGTTAGTGAGAACTTGATAATGGAAGGTGTATGAAAAATAATATAAATAATAGTAAGATTAATAAAATCTTACATTATCTTACAACATAAGACCATATATTATCTTTTGTATTGAATTCGTCTGTGAGATACAAAATTGATATAAATAAATAAATATTAAGAGTTGAACCAAGTTAAAATCAGTAATTATGGATGGGATGGAGATTTTAATGATAAGAATAATTATCAAGAGAAACATTATTTTTGGGAGAAATTTTTGGGAACAAGAATTGTAAAAAAACACTCATTAAATTTTAATACTGCCGAAGTTGATTATGTTATTGATATATGTGTATGTACATAAATTATTTATATGAAAGATTAGTTGAAATATTTAAAGGTAAAATTTGAGAATCCCTTGAGAATTTAATAGGATAAACAAATTGAAATTGATCTATCTAAGAATCCATTGAAACACTTGATATCCCAAAATATTGATATCAAATATCATTTAATCAAAGATATTTTTTCAAATGGATATATGTGAATGGAATATATTTCCATAAAATATAATATTGTTGGACATGTTTGAAGAGTTGAGTATCAAAACAAATGTTTAACCTTTAACATTACTTAAGGAGTATTTTGAATCCCCAAAATAATTTTTATTCTGTTATCTATGGGGGAGAAATAATATAACTCATGTACTAATTGAATTGTGGAATCCAAAACTTTTTTTCTTAATGAAATAAGGATTATTAGTTGAGTTCACTCTATTAGTATCAGGGAACACAACATAATCTGGTGGATCATGGATATTTAAATTTTTATCACCAAAGAAATATAAATTCATTGTATTCAATAGTTCGTGCCCCGGTAACGGTCCAAGGATTACATGTGAATTTAATTAATAAAAAAAATTAAATGAATATTTACATCATTTGGATTGATGGAGTTTCCAATAGAAGATTATTGCTATCGATTATTACTTGAAGGATTCAAATACAAACCCCTCTAGATTATCAAAAAACACTTCAAGAGTCCGTGAACATGTTTATCATTGAATTATGGGTGATAGCATGAAGCTCTGATGAATCCTTTAACGTCTATATGGTCACCATGATCCCATTCCTTCGATCCGTGATGGCGATAAAAATTGAATTATCAGAATGAACCTTTCTATCTATAGAATGCTGGATGGAAGGGAGAGGATCATTCAAATTCAAGGTAATTAAAAGTCTCATGGAAAAGATCTCTTTGTTTCTTATATAGTGGAAATTTATTACCCTTAAATGGTTCCCGGATCCTCATATAAGTAATTACAACTAAATAAGAAATAAATACCACTTTATGACCAAAATACCATTTCATAAATGTCATTTATATTTATATTAATTAAATTTAATATAACAAATATTTTACATGATAAAAACAATCCATTAACTTGACTATATATTCTTTTAAATATTAAATGAACCTAGAATATTAAAATAATATTCATTTGTATACTATTTTTCCAATTATTTACTTAATACCTTATGAATAATTTTAATAAAAAAATTCAAATTCAATTATTAAATAATTTAATAATAATGAATTTATTTATTCATCAGGGATAATTTATCCTTGGACATATCTTGGACTCCATGGTTGGGCCCACTATGCCTTATATTACTATTCATAAAAATATAGAATAATTTTGAATACACCACTGTGATTGACCCTCTAGGACCTTATCTCAATAGTAGTGAATACTATTCATAGACTAGAAGCAATGTCTAGAAACCAATGAAGGCCTCTATGGAGATAAAAAAAAGTCATAAAAATGATAACATTTATTATAAACACATGCTATGTAATATAATCTCTTTATCTTGTGATATAACATAATGTAGGATGCATGCTTTTTATCATCATCCTTTCTTGTTTTACTATTAATTGACCCAATTGAATGGACTTAAATTATTCTATGATGGAAATTTATTTAATGAAGTACTACCATACTAATCAACTTAGCCTGAGATATCACTTCCTTTCAAAAGTCAAAAATTCTTTCTTAATTATTCAATCAATGTTATACCACCAGTGATGCTCCCAATTCAAGTTACCTCGCCACAACTTCAATGTCAATGTTTTTTACTTGAATCAAATTACACGATCAAATAGTTTATACTAATAATAATATCAATTCTAGATACTATTACATTTGTTTATAGATAGTAACTACCAATGACACCTGAAACATGTGGTGTTCCTATTAGAGGGCCAGTCCTCATGATATCATTTATTCAATATCACCAAGTGAAAACTTCATGAGAATAAGTTTCAATTCTTATGAGGCCCCAACACCTGATTTTCAAACATCATCTATGTCCAACTACTATGATGCATCTAGAACATAGTACATATGTTTGAGATTAATATCATAGTATCTCGAGGCTCTCATTATAACTTGGGAACTAGTATAACATTTTTATATGTGAAATAATCCAAGGAAATAACTATATAAATAGTGCATAAAGAAATATAAAAACTATTATGATAGGTTTACATCACACATAAATCAATGTATACATGATATAGTAATCAAAAAATACTATTCAAGTTGGGTATTGGGCACTAACTTTTCAACACCCCCACTTAGACTAGATAAAACTTGATAACAATCCTTGTGATATATCATATGATAAGATCACTTCTTTGCTTAGTCATGGATTTAATCATGGGTCTACCACATCTCCATTTTGTGGTTACTCTACTATATGTGACTTCACCTTCTTGAGTAAGACTCCTCAAGTGTTGATATCTCTAAGTATATTCCATTTTTCCACTATAGAAACATGAAAACTTGGATATTACCATTAATAATATTTCATTATTTTATTATGAAAAATATTTACTTAGTAGGTGTGATTCTAAGAACAAGAAAAAAGAATTTCATATTTTAAACACTACTTCTTTAGTTGTATCAGAAGCTATAAAATGATTGATATCTGTAGTTATAAATACCACTAGTTTTAATAAGATTATCTTACTCATTACCTTAGCATGTCTAGGATATTAGATAATATTGATATATAAAAATAATTGTTTGTGGCCCCTTATAACTAGTATCCGTTCCTATCCACACACTAGGTATATATATTTTTTACTTAATCATGTACAATTAGATAGCTCTGAGTACTTCCCATGTAGTTCTTTGAGATAAAACTGATATTTTACTACCATTATATATATACTGTAAATTTCATATATACTACATAACATGGAATACATGATAGATCCATTTATTATTCTTATAGAATTATACTCACCACTATAATATCCTATTATGCCCCATGCATGTATTCTTAGAGAGACTTATTCTATGTAACACTAGTAATAACTCTCTCCTGAATTATTCGAACTTTTATTTTTTAATACCTTGTCAGTATATATACTATTATCTTGTTCTGAGAAATAATTATATCTACCTTAGTATATCACATTCCCTAGAATATATAATGTGACTTTATGTTAATCTCTTGAGAGAAACTCTCATTATAGTCTTAACTAATTTTAAGACCAATAGTTGTTTTACATATTTTATCTAAATATTTTACTTAGAAAATAGTGTTTCTCCCACTAACCTCTTGTAGACACATGTAAAAAATTCATTCTAAATGAATATTCTATGATCTTTTTGACTACTTTAATCAAATACAATATTTCATTATCTTTCACCCATAATTGGCATTTTATATTTTCACCAACCATTTCTAGTCGTGTCATATATACACCTTCCATGATTAGTGAGGTTGATATCCAATTCCCAATTTAATGATCAGAGAAAGTATCTACGAAATGTAAAATTCTAATGGATTTTGGTATAATGACACAATATTATGAATCCATCCTTATTGGTACCATGCTATTACCACCCATGTGTATTCTCACTTGAATACCCACTATAGTATTCAAAATAACTATCCCTTATATTTTGATACATGGATCCCATAATTGAATTTTAATTTATATTTTCAATCTTAGCTTGTTATCTATATAATACCAACTTGTTTGATTTATTACTCCCATTTAATAAAGTACCACTAGCTGTGGTGAATGTAAATCCAATATCATGGTTTTATCCTTTTTATGAGGTATGCATCTCTTGAACATTTCTTTTCCAAAATATCATGTGGAACTTGTTCCCATGACAACCAACTGTGCATCTACAACAATGACAAAAAATAATTCAATCTTGATCCCACTATCTCAAATAGAGATGTTCACCATTTTATATAAATATAGTAAAGAAATTGACTATAAATCATCCTATATCATGTATTTTTATAATATCCCATTTTAATATTAGGATATTAACAAATATTCACATTTTGTTTCTCTTGAAGAAAGTTCTTTTATATTCTTAACAAACTATTTTCATCAAAAAACATTTTATTAGGACATGTTTGATTTATATCATACTATAACTCATATGATATCCAATTTTCATTATAGTTGGTTTATGATTATGGGAAAACAGAATTATTTACTAGGAATTTTTAAAAACAATGGATGTTTTTTCAATGTATTTAAATTTGAACATTAAAACTCCTTTTACTTTTATCGTGACTCTAATTTGTATAAGGAAATGTGAATTTTGGAATTAATCCACACTATATTCTACTGATCAATGTGGCCATTTAATACTTATCACTGATCCTCCTTAGTTATGTCATGACTCTGCCGTGTGTAAGGGAATGTTTATTTAGGAATTACTCCATGTTTATTTTAATGATTGATGCATGTTTGTTCATCATATTATTTATCACATGGTCCCAAATAAAAATATATATTCTAAACATGCATATTCTTTAATTCAATCTTACATTCCTTAAAATACATAAATTAATATCATGAAGTTAATTTATCACTCGATTAAATTTGGAATAGTTCAATATCTGTATCTGAACTGATTCTAAAAACATTATAACCTACCTTTATTTATAAAAATTTCATTATCCAAAAATAAAAAGATAAATTTATCAATAATACCTAAGGTATTTAACTCCATAGAGTTTAAAACTACACTATTTATATCCATGAGAACAACATAGTTTTTCTATAAAAATATTCCTTGACACTACTAGTTATTAATGTATCTTATAGGTTATTTTCATCATTTTCCCCATGATTCATATATTAATTAACTATTGGTTATGTATAAAATACCATAATAAATATTCCCCTATAAATTATCTTCTAGCCTTCATTACAGAGTATTAGTATTACAGGAACCATTCACTTGGTAATAAAATTATGTGGTTCTCAATACTAATATAGGTATCACCCTTCCTCACCCATTTGGAGAACACATCTTGACTTTTAGTAATATTTCTTAACATCCTTGGTTCCTGTTTTTAGAAAAGAAATATATATTAAGAAATATTGTACCTATTAACTAAGGATCATAAAAGAAATATTATATTTAATGGTGAGTATACTTGAACTGAAATCTCGTGCTTTCTTCTTCTTTTTTTCATTACAATTTCTCTTATAGTGAACTATTTGGTCAAAAGTGAAGCAAATAGAATCTTGTACAATTATCCCCTATTTATCTCTGGATTCTTAGAAATATTTTTTGAAGGTGAATTTGGAAGTGTAATTTCAATTGGAATTTTTACCTTTCCCTTCTTATTTTTCTTATTAAGTATTAAAGACTTATTTTTCTTTAAATACTCATATTCTTGAAAAACCATTCCCAAAAGATATCAAATTTGTTTCTCTAAACTGTTTGTTTGATAACTCTAAATAAAACTGGTAAAACTGGGAGGTAAGGATGAGAGAATTAGAAGAACAAAAAGTTCTTCTTTCCACTTGAATCCTAATTATTCTATTATATCAATGAAGTTTATCATCCTAACTACCTGAGGACCAGCTTGAACTCCATCGTTCAATCTATATGTGATCTGTTTGATCATTATCTCATTGATTTCCTATTTCAGTTTCACCTTGTAGACTTCTCAAAGATCAGAAACATGGTATAAATAGCCATCTCATCATGTTTTATTCGAATATCATTAGACAATGATGTTAGAATTATGATATAAACATCACATTCATCATTCATGAATCTCTTATAAGCATCTTTATCATCCTAACAAGCTTTTTAAGGAGGATGAACAGGTATTGGTGACTCCATCAAATATAATTTGATTTCATACTATAGTACTATGCGAAATCCTCTATGCCAATCTTGAGAATTTGTGTTGGTAGGGAATATTATTTTTCTAGTAGTAATCATAGTGACTTGTGGTAATACTTGGAATATTTATATAAAAAAAATTGAATCTTTGTACTTATATCTAGCTTATTATTTTGACATTATTGATTAATTAAATCATTAAATGTATCCCACTATTTTATCGAACGCTAATATCCCCCACTACTAGATTTAGAATACTCAGTCACTCAATTATTCTAGTGGCAAGGATCCCTAAAACCTCTTCTCATATTCCAAGATATGTATATGTAAATAATCTGAGAGTTTCAAGGGTTTAGTTTGAATAAAAAACTATATAAACTCAAGTCTCTTTGAATTTCTATGTGAATTCCTAACTTCTAGAAATCATAAACTTGATTTAATAAAATATTTTACTCTAAATATGAAACAAGATAGTTATGGATACTTAATCTATACCATATTTGGCTAATTTAACTAATCACCATCATAATAAATCCCCAAAATAATATTAAACATCAACTGGGGCTAACAAACACCCCATACACCCTATTTTATTCAAATTCAAATGACGTAAGGAATTACAAATTAATATTTCTTCAATGGTTTTTAATATTTCTTGTCAGATGAATTAATTTTCTATCTGATATGCATGTAATATGTGATCACACTCATAGTTGACTATGTAGTAAATGAAAAACCATTCATATAATATTAAATTGAATTAATCTATGATTTTTTGTTATTTTTATGTGATAATTATAACTTGAAAATGCACAAAACAATAAAAACAATGCCTAAACTAAATAAACTACCTGAATAATATTGATAATTTTGTATAAGTTGATCCATTTATACTCAATGGATCAACCATGACCTAAGGGTTGTGATACCTATGTTTGGTCTGGACTCGTATCCCAACTTGCACCCCAGTCTTAATGTTTCCACATCACATCTAGGATATCACCTCATCATGGTGTGGACCACATTTTACATTGTCATCATCAAAATAAAAAAATATCCACATGTAGGTGAGGGGGTATTATGAAGAAAACAATATATAAAGATAAAACGATAGACCTCCATAACCTTATACATAATAAATTATGAAAGATGATGTGTAGATTGTCAAAAAATAAATAATTATTACAATCACCACACATAATTATAATAATTAATTATAAAAATTTAAACCCAAAAAAATAAAGGCCGATCAGTGCTCAAGAATGGTTTACGGGTAAGATAATCGTGAAATAAAAATTAAAATGTGATAAATTTAAGTTCAATGGAAGTTAGAAAAATTTAACTATTTATTTTAATTCAAATAATTTATTTTTTTCCTATCCTAAATTTAATTTAAATTCAATACAAAAATTAAATTAAATTTTATTTCGAATAAAAACATTATTATTTTCAATTTAAAAATTTTAGTTTAAATTTTTGAATTTATTTAAATATATTATTATGATATAGAACCCTATCATGCCCATTAAAGGTTGGGAAGAACTCTAACAGGCTCATTCTTAGTCAGGAAGAACCCCCAAGCTCATTTTGGGTCGGGCATAACCCGCACATGCTTGTTCCAGGACTGGAATGACTCACCTAGACCTATACCAAGATGGGTCAAACTGGTTAGGCTATGGGTTAGATGATCCATAGGTGTAGGCCCACATTAGGTAGCCCAATTGGGATGGGATCCACATTTGTGGTTTTGATCTATTATTCGACAAATTTTCTTACAGCGGTGGAGCAGACTGGAGGATGGTGTGTTAGTCGGATAAGTGCTAGGGTGCCATGGTGAGTGTGTCATGGTGATTTATGAAAACTATGGTATACGATGGATAAGGTGAAGAATCAAGGGGGGTGATGTGGTTCTAGTTGGTTCACATGGTAGGGTGTTCAATGGTAAGGATGACACACCCAGGCAGACCAGTGGGATGAGTCCACGATGGTGTTAGGAACTCGAGAGGTTAAGTGAGGAAGCAGAACCATCCAGGTGTATTTTTAGAGTCCATTGAGTATGGTGGTGTGGTGTTATCTAGAATCGGTATAGACAACTATGTGTATGCAAGGTGGAGGCACTGGGTGGCTTCCATAAGAAGCTTTCACTTTTTCACTTTTTTTTGGAACCAATGACAGTTGCCCATTTAACATTTTTTTTATTTTTTCAATCTTTTTGACCTACCACGAAATGAAATACCCACCCTTCTCCCCTTTGTAATTTTATGGTTGTAAGACAATATATCAGTATTTTTTTGTTAAATAATTATACAACCATATGAAATGTATTCCAATGGTCGCTACTATTTCGACCACTAGATTTTGGCTTAAACTCATATGGAAACCAAGTATTTCCAAAAAATAGTCCAATAAATTTCAATTCAAACACACACACGCCAATATATATATACATATATATATGTGTGTGTGTGTGTGTGTGTCTATGTGTATTCTTTAATTTTTTCCCACTTTTCAATTTGAATTAAATTTTCAGATGGTTGTCACATGACGATTTAAAATAAGATCATTTCATGGTATATTCCATTGGGACCTAAATTAATTCCCCCAGTTAATCTTATGGCAAATTAATTTTTCATTGCTCATAAAACTCATGTGATCACTCTTATGATAGTTATTAGTACCTGTGAATACGATGGAAAACAATGGGATCCAGATTTTAAAATTTTCATTAGTGGAGTGATGTAAATTCATCATCTTCATCAATTCATGACCTGATAATGGTTTGAGGATAACACATTAATTTAATTAAGCACAAAAATATAAAAAAAAACATTTTCCACATTAATATTGATGGTATGTTCAACAATAGATCATCACTGATGATTATTCCTCAAAGGATCCTAAGTTGAACACCTCTAGATCATACAAATACACTTTAAGATTCCATGAAAATGTCAATTGATGAACCCCTCTAGATTAGAGTTCTAAAAAGTACTTTGATATCTCAACAATCACCGTAACCTTGTTCCTTTGATCTATGACGGGGTTCCAAGATCAAATGGTTGAAATAAACTGTTCTCTATCTAGGATATAGTTTGGAGGTGGGAGGTGATCACAAATTCATGTTAATGAAGACTTCTATGAAAAAGGTCTCCCTATTTATTATATATTGGAAATTAATTACCTAGAAAAGGTTCCTTGGACCCTGTATAAGTAACTCCCACTAAATAAGTGATAAAAAACATGCTATGACCAAATAACCATATTGTAAATGTCATTTATTTTTTTATCACTTGAAATATAATAAATATATTATTTGATAAAAATGATCCATTGGATCGACTCGATATTCCCCCAAATATTAAATGATATTTGAAAATTAAAATAATGTTTGTTCATATAATTTTTTCCATTTATTTACTTTATACCTTGTTAATTATTCAATCAAATAAACTCAACATCAATTATTATATACTCAAATAATAATAAATTTATTTATTTTTTGGTGATCTTTTATCCTTGTACATATCTCAAAACCCAAGGTGGGTCCCACCCTATCCTATACTCCTATTCACCAGAATAGGGAAGAATTTTGAATACACTATTTTGTGTGACCCTCTATGTCATTATCTTGAAACTACGTAATACTATTCACATACAAGGAGTAGAGTCTAGAAACCCATAAAGTCTCCTAAGAAGATAAGTAAAATTCATAACAATGAAAACCTTTCCAATGAATACACATCGTGTAATATAATCTCTTTGTCTCACAATATCTTATAAAGTATAACATGCCCTTTGTGTAAATATATTTTCTTTCTTTATTGTTCATTTAACTAAATGTACATACTTAACCTTCTTATACCATGCCCATGGATTTAATGAAGGAATACCAACCTAATCAACTAGGCCTGAGATATCACTTCCTTTTGGAAGAGAAAAATTCTATCTTGATTGTTCAATCAATGTCATACTACCAATGATGCACCCAACTCACGAAACCTCACTATGAATTAAATGAGATAGTTTCTACCATGTATCAAATTACACAATCAAATATTATGCACTAATAATAATCTCATGTCAAGATACCTTTACATGTGTTCATAGAGAGAAACTACCATTGACACCTGAAACATGAGGTGTTCATTTTGGTGGGTCATTCCTCATGATCTCATCTACTTGAGATAAACAAGTGAAAACTTTATGAGAAGAATTATCAATTCTTATTATCCCCCATAAACCGATAGTCAAACATCATCTCTGTATAGTTAGTATGATGTATCTATACCATAAGATATATGTTTAAGATTAATGTCATTTAATATCGAGGTTCTCATTATATACTAGGAACAATTATAACCATTCGATATGAAAAATCATATAAGTAAATTACCTATTAAATAGTGGATTCAAAAATATAAACACTATTATAGTAAATGTACATTATGAAAAACTCAGTTTATACATGATATGGTAATCAAAAATATTTCTCCTATTTATTCTAGGGAACCCAATTTTCAATATATTGGAGGGGAGTAAAGAAAATTTATAAGACACCAATTATCTATAACATAGGGGTGAAATTATATAAAAAATACATAATTATCTTGAAATTTATTGTTTGGATATTTCTATTTGAGAAAGGCTATGATTTTATGAAACTTGAGAAGTTAATGGAGTGGATAAAAATATAAAACGGTATATTTAAAATCCTATGGAATTATTGAAGGTGTATTGTATTTATTTTCAACAATGGGAAATGGTCTTAGTTAATTTTTGAGAATGATTTGGAGGTTAGTTTAGTGGACGTTAATTCTAGAATATGTGCATCAAGAAGATATTTTTAAAGAATATACCAAGAAGGTAATTTACAAGGAGATGATCTGAAAATTCTGGCATATGTGCATCTGTAGAAAAATCATTAAGATGGCATATTAATTATGATTAATTTTTTTTAATATAATAAAACTCTATAAATAAGTTCTAGAAAAGTTTTTTCTAGAAGTTTAAATACTAAATTTTTTAATCAGAAGGTTGAATATTAATTGGGAAACTGAATGGAGATTGATCTAGAAGGTGAATTCTTAAGAATCAACATTGATTCATTGAAAGTTTTTAAGGAGAACCCATGATAAGTATTAGGTTCCAAAAAGTGATTCCGAAAGATGAAGCAATTAAATGAATAAGAATAAGTCACTGGAATTAGTGTAAGTAATAATGATTTGTTATCTTGATGTGAAATTTCAAATGTATTAAAATATTGGTATTTTTAATGAATAGTTTGGATGATGTTAATGATTGAAAGAAAATTCATAAGTCAAAGTTTTATAATATTGATGATTAAGAAGTTTAAAAGTAAAATAAGAAGTGTAAGAACAATGATCTAGGTAATTAAGATGTTTGAAAGCCGAAATAGAAGTGGATGGTGAAGAAGTATATAAAAATCTTGAGATTATATTGTGTATTAAAGTTCAAAAGTATTATGTATTGAGTTTTCATAATCAATTAGACATATATTTAAAGTCATATTTCACTACGAGGTACATTTTGTAATGATCGAAAGATATTTTAATGCATGAGATGCCATTGGATATAGTTCTAATGATGAGTTGATTTTATGGAAGAATAACCTTGCAATCTTCAAAGCTGTATCATATTAATTCCAATGTATTTAAAAGGAAAACATAAAGATAATAATTAATAATGTTTTGACATAGAGAATTAATTGTATTATTTTTGAGCTATTCTTTATTAAATATATATCACGATCCATAAGCTATAATGATAGATTAAATTTTAGGAAGTGATAAAGAAGATTTACCAAGGTTGAATGATATGTTTTCCTAATAAACATGATTTTTTTAAAAGTAATAAAAAGGGAAGAACAATCATTGAGAATGTGTGAAATTAAACGTATGAATGAGCCCATGCTAATTCTCCTTACAGAGGTCTAAATACTAAATTTTGGGTATAATATACGGAGAGGTGATCAAAAGAATATATCAATGAGACAAAGATAATTACATGCATCTAACTGAAATTTAGAGATTTGAGGAGGAATAATTGGATCTTTTGAAAATTAAGTGAGAGGGACTAAAAAATAGCCAAAAATTATATATATTATGTATATTGAGATTATTGAATCAGTGAGGAAGACCAAATTTCAATCATTTAGATTTCAAACATTGAGAGTTTTTCTGTTGAAGTTATTGACGAATGTGAGAATGTGTTCATTCCAATTATTTTGAAGGATTGGAGGATGATCATTTATTTTGCACAAAAGAAACCTGAAGATAAAGTATCATTCTCATATTGGTGTAAATAATTTACTAAATGGACGGATCGAGTATAATCATATTTGTGAGTCTTCTATCAAGAGAGAGTGTTGGGTAAATGATGATGTCTTCCCACCTTTTGTAATCCCTTAATTATATTAGTGATAAAATTTGAGTCTCAGACTCAAACCAAATGCAATAAGGACACAATCACCCAAATCATGGGTGAGCCTTGTCAAAATCCTATATTATTTGTTTTAATTTATGTGTTTTATATATATGGGTAAAAGTGAGATATCAACATTGAGAGGATCCAAATTATGACAAGTCACTACAGTTAATTTCATAAATGAAATTATAAAATAAGTAACACTAATTCAACCCTCCCTCTTCAACGCTACATCATATTCTTGGTAACTTCACACATGAATTTCAAAATTATTTAAAAATGTATAAAAATCATAAAACCTATGAAAAAATATCCCTAATTCTTTTATCAACCAAGATTCTCACCAAATTCATATTCCATGGTAAACACCCTATTTGAAACCCAATGGTACACTAACAATTTACTTACGAGACCACTAATGTAATCATTACATAATTAAAATTCTTATAATAAAATAACTATCTTTAAAATTAACAAGTATAATCAATATTAATTTCAGGTCTCTAAAATAAATACTCCTTTAAAACTTTTTATCCACTAAAATTCCAAACCATTTCCTTTAAGAATTCATAACAAAAAATCCAAACTACAATAACCGAGCTTCAATTATAGTAATTTAAAATTTTATAATGAAAATTTTAATATTTCTTGGCATAAAAATTCTAATTTGATAAGATGAATATTAATTTTTAACTTATTTGGTCAAAATATGCCTAGAATAAATTTTTAAAATTTTCCTATAGAAATAAGCATTATGAATAACTAAAAATGTAGTATTTATCTATTCCTAAATTAATTTATAATAATTTGTTATAAAATTTTTAATTAACAATTTTTTGATTATCAATTTTATAGAAATAAATATAATACCGTTTGGAGGTAAAAGAAATATTTTCATAAAATTGTTTTTAAATGCATAATGTCTTTCGGTTTCAATTAATTAAAATAATATTTAATAAATAATGAATTAAATGAAATTTATATATTATATATGTATCTATATGAATTTTTATCAACACAATTATTATTACAAGTTATATAGTTAATGTAATATTGTCTTATGCTTGAAAAATTAATTTCTTGAAAAATCATTTTTATAACATTTTGCTAGTTAATTTTTATAATAGATTCCACCTCTTATATGAATTGAATTAATAAAATGGATTACATATTTTTATTCATTATAATTAATATTATTTAACAATTTCAACAATTTTTTTCATATTAAATAGTAATAACAATAAAAAATGGTTACATCATTTACAGTTAAAATGGTCTTACCAAGTGATTAATTTTAAACTATAAGGGTTAAAAAGTCCTAAAAACTAAATTAAACCTAATTTATTGATTTTATTCCAACCATAAACTTATTATAATATAATATGAGTCCTTTTGGAATATTTTTCTATTAAGGTGACTTAATAATATTTTGAAACATTGAATAATTAAAAGTCTTCCACTCACCACAATTATAAAAGGTCACCTCCTCCCCTAACTTCTTCACACATATTGAGCCATTTATCATGACCAAAACCTACAAAAATATCTTCCCAAAATTTATATCCATGTTTTATAGGTTATTTTCTTCCCCAAACACCAACCATAGGGTCCTTAGTAAGATATCCAAAAGAGGATTCTCTAAGACAAGGTGATAGTATTAATAGAGATCTTTATTTTTTTAATTAATTTTTACCACATTTAATTATGTAATAAAAATTACAATATGATAAAAAAAAGTATATAAAATATAATTAGATCTAATTATATTTATGAAATAATATTTTTATCTCCTCCTCAATCAAAAGGGAAACAAACCCATTGACCTTGTGTACGATAAACTACAGCCCCATGAATCGATATAATTTATTTTCCATCACTAACTCACATGGAAAATAATAATGACAGAACTAATGAATATATATAAAAAATATGAAACAATTTTTATTCCTTAAATTGAATTTATCATCTAATTCCTTACCCTTTTACCCATTAAGAAATTATAACTTCACTTGTATGTACATACGACTTACCATATACACAAAGTGATGTAATCATTTACAATGTTCAAAATTAAATATTGATTATAATAAATATATATTATATTTATAACATTAGTATAATTATGGAGATGATATAACTAAGTCCTTTATAAAAGAACTAGAACTTTCATAACAAAACATGCATGATTAAAAAACAATTAACACTCCAAACAATAGTAATAATGAAATATTTTTAATGGACATGAGAGAAGATAAGAGGATATAATATGATATTATCAATATTAATATAGTTATATTATAAATTACTACATTTTAAAAATAATTATAAAGGATTTAAAATAATGTTCAACTCTGGGGAATCATATTATAATAGATTTTGTCTCAATTTCCACTCCCTTGAGACGTATTTGGTATTAGGAAAATGTGAGGTATATACTAAAAAATTTGATATATTTAGCAAGAATATAAATATATATATATACATTATTATTAAATTTTCAATTTAAATTTAAAATTTCAAATGGTTTTAATTTAAATTTTACTAAATAGGTAAGGATTTATTTTAACAATATCATTTTTTGGATTGTCTTTTTTTCATTGAAGGAATACTAAAACTAATCCTTCATTAAATACATCTATTTTATTATAATTTTGATATTAAATAATTTTAAATGTTTTATTAGAAAATTTTACTCAATTTTTCACTTGAACCAATAAAATAAACTTTTAAAAGAAAATTTGATCTTATTTATCTTTTTGACCGGGTTTATTTTTTTTTCTATGTCCATATTTTTCAAAATTGTTTTTCAAAATTTCTTTTTATTAATCCAAATTATTTATTAAGGAATTTTTTTTATTGTTTTTAAAAAGTTTTAAAGTAATATTTATATTGTTTTCTAAAATGTTTATTTTTTGGATTTCTTTATAAACATTAAAAATGAATATTTTCTTTTTAGTGTATATGATGTTAGCAGACCTTCCTACCACCATATCCATTTTAAATTCTGAGATTATTCAAAAAGTCTTAAGTGGTTTTAAAAATAAAAAACTTCAATAAAAACAGATTTGAATGTTTCACATATATTCTCTTATATTGTCCAAAATATATTATTTTATTAAAAAACCAATATTTCTAAGGAATTGATCTCTTATTAAATGTGTAGTCATTAACTTTATCTTGAAACATTAACTTTATTGTGATAAAATTTCATTTGAAATTACATATCTCTTAAATATATCTATTCTTTGTAACATAGATATTATTATTTCATAAAATGTATACCATTCCTATATATGGTGTTTCACTATGAAATTTATTTTATTAACTGATGAAATCTTAATATTTCACATTCCTTCCTTAATGAGGATATTTATTTATTAGGAAAATTGTTTATTAATTAAATTGATCATTCAATACTTGACTAATTAATTGGACATGTAGTTATGAGTGGGTACTAGTTATAGATATCCCCTTGATGCATCGATAGGTTTAATAAGACAAACTAGTTGCAAAAACTTATTAAATGGGGTTTTTGGTGTATACCTACACATAGTTTAAACTGTCTTTGTCCAAGGACTTGATGGTAAATATATCCTGATGTATGAAATTATGGTATCCAATATTAAGTATTTATTTCATCAATAATTTATTTATTATTATCCATGATATTATTAAATTTATATTATCCATGGATTCTTTTAATGCTTAAGTTATGAATTAAATGGCATATTTTTTAGTTATCTACCATACCATGTTGATTTTGACTTATTTAATCTTGTTATAGTCTTCCTTATGTAACCCTTACAAAGAATTTGAGATCACCATTATTTTTTTCCTTTCCCTAGGATATGAAGAAGGAACCTTTGAATAAGTTCAAGTTTTTATATTTTATTTCCAATATAATAATTGAAGCATATTTGTATCTATCTATTTAAGGATACTAAACTTATAGATACTTATTAATGTCATCCATTATATCTAATGACAATTTAATAAATTAGACACTGACTCTCGGATACTAATGTTGGGGTCGTTACCATTGGTATCAAAACAAGTTTATACGAAACCCTGGAAACTAGATTTAGTAACCTATAGATTAAGGAAATAACCCTATAAAAGACTTTAAATGTATCACTAATTGTAGGAAAATATCATAAAATTTTTGGTAAGGGAAATATTATGTGGATTTCCAAGAAATATATACCTTTATATTTACCAAAAATGGGTTTGGTTTTGAAATAGTTGCATATAGGGGTAAACATGTCGAAAATAGTTGGTCAAGTATATCTCGACTATCATTTCAGTGAATAGTGAATGAGTCATTACTGCATGCCTAGTTTGATACTCCCATGGTATATTCTTGGGTTAATTCACATTTTATTTACATAACATTATTAAATATTTGTAAATATTTTTATGATTTAAAGATACTCCCAAATAAACAAATTTTATGATTTAGATATATTAACAAAGCATAAATTTTCCATTTATGTAAAGTGTTACATCAAATTTAGAATTATATATTTTTATTTAAAATTCATAATATTATCATCTAATATATTTTATTCAATTATTTTTAATTATAACATGGAATAAATAATGGTATAAATTCTCATGGCTGATGTAATAATTTCCATACTGAGAAAGACTATACAACTAGTGTTGGAGTGAAGAATATCATAGAAATATTAGGTTAACTGATCGAGGTTATGACTAATAAGACCATACATATGGAACAAATTGATGTTCCATGAAATGATACTACTATATTGGATCATTTCATGTGACAAAAAACTCTATATTTTAGTGGAACTATAAATCCTGTTGTAGCTAATAAAGGGATTATGTACTTCGAAAATATATTTATAACCACGAGATATAATGAAGGGGAAACGGTTATACTGGAAGTATATTGTCTTAAAAGAGATTATATTCAATGGTGGTCATTGATCAATTATACCAGGGAGGAATAAAAAATAGAACATATGGAATGGAGATGTTTTAATGTAAAATTATTTGATAAATATTTCACCCATGAGAAATGAATTGAAATAAAGAAAACATTCTTCAGATTATAGTAAAATAAAGAATAAATTGTTTTATAGTATGGTAATAACTTTAAAATACAATCCATGTATTCTAAATATTATATACGTAATTTGTAAAGAAATAATGACCATTTCATTAAAGGGATTAAGATAAAATTCTGAAGGGCGTTGGTTTCTAAAACATGTTTATCATATGATAAAATAGTATTATGTTCCATCAAAATAGAGAAGGAAATATCTATATATTTTATCTTCAAGGGAAATAAATAAAAAATAGGTAATATTAACACCAAAAAAGGGAACACATTATCTAAAAAGAATAAAATAATGAAATTTCCATCATGTTAAAATCATTGAAAAACATCATGGAAAATGCTTTAAGGGAACGAGAGGTTGTTAGAATTTTAGATACAATGGTATACTACATAATGGATATGGGGGGAAAAAATATACCACTAATATAAATTAATTAAAAAATTATTAAATGGGTTATTATTCAAACCAATGTCACAAGCATTACATGAACTTATTACATAATAGGTAAGGGGAAAAGGACAATCTTAGGAAATCACTATAATTATGCTTGAAGTTCAAAAATATGTGGGGGAAAGTAATTTAATCATATCCTCAAATTTATATAATGATTTATTTTATACTACATCTTCACACTTCTTTATATCTTCCTCTTTTTATAATAAAATTAGACATTTCTCGATCACCTTAAGAAGGGAGTTATCAATAAAGACTCCTTGTAGAAATGTCATCACAACAAGGATGTGTCGTCCAGTTACCATTATGCAATATAAATGTTCCCTATCTATAGAATTTATTATTATAACTATGGTTTAATTTTATATAATACATGGTTTTTAATGACTTTCAAAATATAACGCAAAAAATTATTATAGAGAGAAGGAAATTATAATTTGTGATGAGGATGTGGAATTACTTATCTTTAGAGGTGAGACTTTATCATCTAGGTCATTTATAGATCCAAAACTAGTACCTATTATGAATTAGATTCTTTAGGAATAAATGTAGACACAATCTTTGGATAAAAATTAAATCTTAAAATTGAGGATGTATCTATTATATAGAAATACATTAATGTATTTATTAAGAAATTACATCGACATCCACCAGGTATGATGTGGAGTTTTACATTAATTTAATATCTGATACATGAACTATATCAAATAATACCTATAGAATAGAAATTATATAATTATTGTAATTGAATAAAAAACTATAGGAGTAACATGAAAAGTTATTTATACACATTAGCGTTTCATCTTGGGGAGCCCCTGTTCTTTTCGATGTGAAGAAAGATGGATCTATGAGGTTGTGTATGGACAATATGGAAATAAATTCTATTATATTAAATTATAAGTATCCTCTTCATCAAATTGATGAATTATTCATTCAACTTTACGTAGATCAATATTTTTCAAATATTGACCTTCATTCTGGGAATCATCAGTTACAAGTAAAGAATGAAGATATTCTTAAAAAACATTTTGTTTAAGGTATGAACATTATGATTTTACATTAATTCCTTTTTAATTGAGTAATTCACTATTTTGTTTTATGTATCTAATAAAGATAGTATTCAATGAATATCTAGATAACTTTTATGGTACTTATTGATGAAATCTTGGTAAATTCTAAAAGCTATGGTGACCATGATAGTTACTATCAGATCATTTTTTAGCTTCTTAGAGGAAAGGAGTTACAGTATAAATTGTTTCATGTATGAATTTTTGATTTATGAAGTTTTATTTCATAGATATATGTCTCCAAGGATAGAATCATAGATGACCTTTTAAAGAAAAACTAAATCAAATAACATCATACACTAATGAACATAATCATGGTATGTGGTTTCATTTGTTAGTAGCTTACTATCGATGATTTATTCCAAAAATTTCCTAGTACTGGAAAAATATCCTATACTGATGGTTTCAAACCAAGGGTATAACCACTAAAATCATGGGTATAGGATATACCCACAGTTTTTATAATCATATCTGATGGAGGCATCAATATAGACCTATACTCATGGTTTCTATGCCAACCGTGGGTATAAGACCATGAGATTCTAATATACCCATAGTTTTTCTAATACCATGCTTATATATCTATACCCACAGTTTAGAAAACTTTGGGTATATCTTATACCATCTGAAAATATATACCCATGGTTTGCAGAACCACTGATATAGGTGGCTCTCCCCCTTTTGAAGCACCAATAACACCACTTCCACATGTACTTATAAGTCAAATAATATAAAGAATAAAAATTTGATGTAGTAAAATGTTGTATATTTATCATTCAAACAACTACTTTAATAATTTTCAAACCATATACAATACCATAAAATATATATTTTTATTAAGAAAAAGCTTTTATGGAAATGTGAAAAACTAATCAAGTACATAATTAGACAGTCAATAAACATTATACATAACAATCAAATCTACAAGTTGCAATTTAATCATTTTAGAGACCTTACCTCTGAGGAGACTCCATTGAAGAGTAGAATCCTTATCATTAGGATCATCTTTTAGGAGGTTATCAAAATTGTATGCAATCATGTCCCAGGTTTGAATGATCTCTTATAAAGTAATTTTCTACCCGTTGAATCCACAAGCTAGTATTCCATGTTGTTTTTGGGACCAGGTAGCCAACTCCTTGGTATTTACAATACTAAAACATATATATACATCTATACAACCAATAAATTCACGTTATTAAACAACTTCCAAATGTTTCCTTATCTAAGTTGAAAATGGAGAGGATCAATATCTCTCCCATCAGCAACATCCTCATCCTCATTTCCAATAACAATATCCTCATCAACATCAAGAACATCCTCACCACCACCAACAAAATCTGGAGCATCAACAACATCATGAATGACATCATAATCAATAATAGCATCACCACCACTATCAGTTAAGCCATTACTAGGACCATCATTTGTATACTCAGGTCATCATTCAAAGAGTGAATTGGTGCCATATATAAATGAATAGTAGTACCATAATCTGATAGAATTTATTGACTAACAACTAAAATAGTTTTCAGGAAGTGTTCAGTGACCAACTTTCTTCTTTCACACTCTTGTTTACTTTTCTCAGGATCTTATAAAGCTATTTATTTTCCTTAGCTACTTCTGGATGATCCCTTTATAAGTTTCAGGTCTAAGATTTTTGAGAGGAGACCAATGAGGAACAATACCAAGTGTATATGATGTTTTTTCTAGGTTGACATCAAATTCTCCTCTGATTATCCTCACCTAACACTCAGATCAAGTGATCAGTAGGCCCAAAGTTGTCATCTTCTTTATCATCCAAGGCCTATATGGAAGACTGTTGAAAACAAAAACCAGTTCTTTAATCATGAATTTCATATAAATATTTCAAATATAAATAAAAAACATATAATATTTTCATGTGTTTGTTAATTTACTGCACTTCAATCCTTTTTATTCATACCCGAGCAAAATAATTTGGTTCGAGACACATGAACATCTATTCCCAAAACCACATGTTACAAATGACATTTATTACTATACACATATTCATACTACCAAAATCTTATAATATGTAACAATAATAATAAAATGGAATAAATTTTAAAATAATAAACAATTCCTCAATTTAAACATGTGATAAGCATTGATGAAAAAATAATAAATAAAAGCTAATAATAAAAATTGTATAATTGTAGCACAATAGTGTTGTGGAAACAGTTGTGTCTATGAAAAATCATTTTAGCACGTGTGTTATCATAACTAATCTATAAAAAATCATGTTATCACATCCCTATTTTAATTATAATCCAATTTCATATCAAATAATCAGAAAAGAATAAAAATAAAATTATCATATTAACCATAATACATTACAGTAGTGAATTATAATCTCTAATAATTTCACAACCACTTACCTCACAGTGTGTTACTATTCCAAAAAAGTATTAGAATCCTAATTCCCACTCTAATTAGCAAATATCAATAATCTAATAAGAACCAAAAGGGAAACAAGATTTAAAACTTAAAATAAAATAAACCACTTTTCCTCTTACCTAAACCATAAGGAAAATAATATTCACACCATCCTGGTTTCGGCACAGAAAAAGAATGTAAATCTTCTTAAAACATAAAATTTTAATTCTACATACTCTCAAGCTAAAAAACATCAATATGATTTAATGAATCCAATTATTAAATGTTTATTTTGAAAAAAAACAAACACCAATACATTTTATCATATTTATTGAAACAAAAATTAAATATTTGATCTTGTAAATAAAACTATTAACACAAACCATATTTCCCATTAAGTATTTTTTATACATAATAAATAAACAATTCTGCACAAATAAATTTCATTTTATTTATTCCATTTCCCATTTAAAGGTGCATCAAACAACAATTAATCACCTCAATTGTAAAACTAATCATTAAGATACTCTTATTTAACCCAACAAAATATAAATGGAATTCAATTTCAACCAACTCAAAAAACATACATAAAATACGTATTGACTATATGCTTTCATCAACATCCATCAATGAAAACTTTACCTTAAATTTCATTATTTTAACCACATTAAAATTAAATAATATAAATATAGAATCAATGTTGATGTCACATTGAGTGTATACATAGGAAAATATTATATTCAGAAAAAACACCCAACCTCAAAAAATTATTTCAGGACACAGAACACCTTTAATTAATCAAAAAACCTATATAAAGTTAAACCATGATCCTAAATTCAAAAAATAAAATAAAATGATCCATTAAATTCATCATGTTTGATCGAGTGTAACAATTATTTTCAAATTTTCTAAAAAATTACCATGTAACTATGATTTCTCATCATTTAAAGTACCTGACGCTTCTCATGCTCAGGCATTGTAGTACACCCCAATGTGTGCACATATTTTATTGAATATTAGTTCATTTTTCCACCGATTCTTCTTAAAAATATTCAATACATGTAATAATAATTAAATTATATATTCAAACTATAAAATATTGGGAATAACTTAAATTCACTAGTATTCCAATATGCGATAATTTCTTCATATTGATTTTTTTGATAGTTGGGGAATATGGGTACAACTTATAAATAAGAACCAAATTTACTCCTCTAACCAATGTATAACTCATTCTTGTATCATCTCCATAAATACCCAAGATCCATCAACCTTGCAACTTCAGCAGCTTCACCATTGGAAAATTTAAACCAACTCTGTAGAAAACATGTTAATTCATAAAAATACAACAATAATATAGATATAAATTTATAAACAATTCTTACCCATTTCAGCACCCATGATTTATACTAAATATCATTAAATAGATACATCCATGAGACCGGTTATAAATGAAAGATTTCATTTTACTTGGATAAAGTGACTATGAAACTTATATATTGCCTCAAATCTTTACCCATCATCTGTTTTTCTTTACTGTAATCCACTATTATTTGTGTTTCACGATTCTAGGATTCCCACATACGGGTTCTCCCACATCACCTACTAGAAGATCCTAATGAACAATATAAAATGGAGAAAAAATTAATTATGTCAATGTACAATAATAAAAAAATTATGTGATATAATTTGACACAATTATAATAAAAAAACCTGATGTAGGATGCTCAATAGGCTCTAATGAATCTATGGGATGTACTGGATCATTAGCCCCTATAGGATGTGTCTATTCCAATGCATGATCTGTGTGATATGCATGCACTTGAGTGGGAGTTTAAGGAATAGAATCAATTTATCATGGATGGATATAAAAAATTGTAGGAGACATAGATATGATAGGATATGGGTAGTAGGGTTGGGTATACATCCACAGATATGAAAATGATAATGGTGGAGACATCCATGTAGTTAGTGTAGATATGGTATGTGAAGAAGAGTTTAAATGAGATGATGATGGGGGAATGGGTAGGAACATCCATGTTGGAGATGTATGCATTTTATGGGAAGAATAGTCTAAATAATAGGATGTTGGAAACATTGGTAGGAATATCCATGAAGGTAGTATACACATGTTATGGGATGAAGATTCTAAATGATATGATGATGGAAACATGCATGGGAATATCCCGAGAGGATCAAGTGGATGATAAGAAGGTGTGGTATATGGAGTGTTCATTGGTGGTTAAGGGTGGGAACATGTAAGATGGGTGCTTTGTCTAGGTCTAGGAGAATACTTGCTCGGACCCATGCTGGTAGGATGAGGAGAATTCAAATCTGGAGGAGTTGAATATCCTTAAGAAAACATTTATAAAGAATATTAACATGAAATTATTTGTAATAAAAAAGAAAAATATATAAATTACTATACTCACTAAGGGAACAAGAGGATTAAACCCATGCTCATTCCTATCTCAATTAGCCTCAAATAATCGCTTCCTTCGAACTTATTTCATAAAATGCATAATAAGGAAATGTAAAAATTTTAGAAATTGTTTGTAAACATCATGTATACAACTTAGAATTCAAATAAATCATAAAAAATTTCATAAAAAGTTTTAGTAAAAATAATTTCAAAGCAAGTAATACATTTTATAAAAACCCAATGTAAACATGGTTTTTTGAATTTAAATAAATCTAATTAAAGGTAACGAAAACAAACAATACTAACACATATATATCATTCCAAACTAAAACTAAATTAAATAAATTATAGTAATACAAACATGAGAAACCCATTTAAAGGTAAAATTAATTAAATATGAACATATATGGTTGCCTCTATATATTACCCACTACTACTTCAAGTTTAACATTAGCTCTCACAATGGGACAATTTGAGTCATAAAAGGAAATATTTTGGTCAAAAATAATGGGGGAATAAATGGTTTCAATTTTTTCACCAACATCATCAGAAATATTTATTTGGATTACTTCACTAATGAAACCATAACCATGTATCATATGACCTTTCACATAAAATAATTTTTTCCCATTGATGAAAAAATGTATGGATCATTAGTAGCTAAGAATCAACTCATATCAAAAACTTTGAATACACAATCATAAATAAATGATACTTATCGTGTAATTGAATAAAAACATTTACAATTAATCATAGTGACTCGACCTTGAGTGTAGTAATACAATAAAAATATTTTCTAAAAAAGCCCATAATAATACACACCTTCATATTAGGGATGACTATATGATGCACTGACATAAAAGTCTATTGTAGTAGTTAACATAATGACTTTATGCTATGTTATAATTTTCACCACTTGATCAGTTTTAAAAAATTTATACCCATTGATTATTAATGATTTTAATTCATGAATCAAAGAATTAGGACCAAAATCCAATGCTCTTAACTCTTGAGAAATATATTCAACAGGTAAACTCAATACCTAAAATGTACATTAATAATTCAATAAATGGAAATTTATATTTTAAGTAAATTCAAGTAATTTCCAAACCTTTGATTTCAACCAAACAGGAGACTCTTAGCTATGAAACGCCTCTCTCTTCTCAAAGGTAAAGATCTATGAACTCTACTTATAATTTGTTTATGTTCCATACATAAAATTATAATTAAAGTAAAAGGTATATTTTAAATGACATAGTATGAGATAACATATAAATATCCCGATTTCTTACTTGATATAGTCATCAAACAAACCACAGTCAAACAAAACTATGTGATGTGCCATATCCATCTCTTCAAGGCTTAATGTAGCCAATGTATATGACCTAAGAATTATTCTTATTTGTGGAAGATATGGAAATGAGGGATAAATTTCTCTATACTTCTCATCTTTATTTCTCATTGGTTGGATATTTCTTGTTCTCACATCAGACAAATACATTGAAAAAAAATACATTCATTCTTGAGCCAAATAACCACTCACAATTGAACCTTTAGGATAATTATTGTTTTAGACCTAATATTTAATTATGCACATATTTATTTTAGTAGGATACATCCACCAAAAATAAATGGGTCCCCCAAGAATTGTTTTAGTTGTAATATCTATGATTAAATGCAATATGCAGGTGAAAAATGATGGAGAATTGTTTTTCCAACTGACACAAAATTAATGGCACCTCTTGGTGCATTTTTATCAGGAATGAATTGGATAACATTTTAAGACAATGGTATCTAAAACATGGCACAAGAAAATCAATGACAACCTTACATTATTGAATAGAAACTTCCAAATATATTTTGGAATCAATTCATCAAGAAGGATATGATAATCATTAGTTTTTAGGGATTTCTGTTTAAATCCCTTCTATTGACTCGTTTAGATTTGTTTCTATAATAGCCATCAGGAACCTTGATATTATCTAATACTTTATGAAATTGATTTTTCAATAATGGTTTCATCACATACTAAGCACAAGGAACTTTCCATTTTTTGTCACTGATACACACAGGATGCAGTTCTGGATGAATACCCCAATCCATTAAGTCCCGATGAGATCAAAAGTCATATTTAGTCTTCCCCTTGATATTTAGAAGAATTTAAAGGAAAATTTCACATATATTCTTCTCAATGTTAATTACATCTAAAATTTTATAAAAGAAATTGGTAGACTGGTATGGAAACTCAAACAATATACTTATCCTTTTTTAATTGTATATGGATTCAGTATCAACATTATCCATTTTTTTAGATTTCATTTGAATTTTATCTAAAGAAAAACTGAAATATTTCAATTCATTAATCACATCAGTTCCTGACATAAATTGATGTAGTTATTCAGTGTCAATAGTGTTATCAAACCTCCATAGATTCATCCTGTTTTGATAATCCATTGGCAAGAATCATTGATTCCCTATGAAACGAAAACTATGATGATATTTAATCCTTATAGATAATTAATTATTCATAAAAATAGTACATGATAGTTTTCCCATCATGGTCTAAACTAACATCATGGAACAAGTAGAGAAATCAGTTATAGTCCACTGAAGGTAATCACACATATATAATATATTTTTTAAAGTAGCATCGAATGTGTGCACACCCATATCCCAAATCTGCTTCAACTCTCTTATTAAAGGTTACCAGTAAACATATATATCCTTATCAGGATAAGAAGGTCATGATATCAGTACACTTAATAAAGTGAAAGTATTTTTTATACGCATCCATAGAGGAAGATTATAAATGTGAATAAAAACTGGCCACATACTGTGAGCAGTATGCATATGACCGAAAAGTTTAAAACCATGAAAAAATAGGGCCAACCTTACATTATACACTGCATGAGAAAAATCATGATGATGTGCATAAAATGCACACCAAGATTATCCATATACCTAATGAACTAACTCATCATTACCTAAAATTATCTCAGCATCATTCCATCACATGTTGCCAAAGATTTCTAATGACATGAAGAGATTTTGAATATTGGGAATCAATGGAAAGTGAAACATGAATTTCTCTACCACATGAGATGGTGTCACATCTTCATTTTCCTTCCATCGCGTTGTACCACATTCTTTAATGTCATTATGGTCAAATATTTTCTCCTAAAAGAATCTACAATCTTTCAGATAAACATTAAATTTAATAGTATAAAATCCAAGCTACATAATTAAATTCCATTAATTATAATGATTTGTTGGAATATCTGCACCATCAAGAAAAAATACCTTTAAAAAGGTATGAATATAATAAATAGTAGTATGATAAATTCCATACATGGTTTTTCCATGATAAAACCACATTAAATATTATAACTTTTTATTTTTTGTACCTTTCCGATATACTGGAGTACTAGAATCATCTATTAAATTTTTCACTCTCTTGACTTCATCATCTTCAATGTTTTATCATGTGTATTGATATCATTGAATTCTTACACTGGTAGAATGTTTCTCTCATGACGACACACAAATGGAAACTGATCAAGTATTAAATTCTCTATACCACTTCTTTCTTTTCGTTTATGAGTAGTAGAAAATCCAATTATTAACTATGGTCTTCCAACACACTTATAGCATTTAAAATTCATAAAAACTATATCTAATGCATTTTTAATTGAAAAATCCAATTATTTTTCCATATTCTTTTGAAACATTGTTGAAATCCGATCAGTACGATACATCCAAATTATATCAATTCTATTAAAAGGAAAAAAATTCATTTCCAATCAACAATGTACACCAAAATTAAAAAAATAATTACAAAAATATAAATATTAAAGTCATGAAAATATACTAGTATCTAGAAAAACAAATAATAAGAGAAATAAAATATACAATAAGAAATGAATGAAAATAAGGAACCATGGTGGGTATCCTTGACATTTAAGAATTCACTATCATGGTAACTATCCAAACATCACCCAGGAATATTATAAGGTGTAACAAACTGGAATGAAATTAAAAAATAATTATTTTTCATAAGGTTTTATGAAATGAAATGAAACCATGTCAAAAGTGTGTTAAACCTCTTTTCCTGTATTTTCATTAAATAATAACAATCACTTAGAAAATGTTTTCTCCCAAAAAATACCTCCTTTACAAACCACATTTTTAAAGTTCCACTTTAAAATCACATAAAAAACACCCCTCTCTAAAATAATAATTTCCAACTCAAAAGATGATTCTAACATAGAAAAATGTTTCCAAAAGATCATTAAAAACCATCCATTACATAAGACCAGGAATAATGGACTAAAATTTTGTATTTAAAACAAGATAACACTCATAGTTTCATAAACAAAAAAACATGCTTTCCTATTAAAGTTATTCCAAAACTATTTTGGAAAAAACATTTTTCACTTTAAATAACACACCCTTTCAAACTCATTTACAAAATAGTTTGAAAGAAATATATGATTTTAATTTGTCTTTGTTTATTTTATTTTTTTAAATCCTAATTCAAAACATATAGAAGTAAACCACACACAAATAATAAGGAGAACATATTTAGGAACCACTATGTCATTCCACACAAAAGGGGTAAACAATTAGAACATAGGTTCTAGACAATAATATTAAAACAAGGGGATACAATAGATATACAAGATAAATACCCTAAATTGATCCTAAAATTGATCTTTGTGTCATGGATTTGACAAATGGGATATAAAAAATCGGTTTTATAATGTATTAGAATAAACCTAGTTTCCAAAATCACACAACATGCCTATATAATTTAGATTCTCATCCAATATCTAGGGGAAATTTCCACTCTATGGGATCCCTTGGTCCTGGTCAATGTTCTGTGAAAACATAATCTAAGGTTATGGAATCAACCACATAATCCACCTACCGCATTCCCCCATGTCTACCGTTAAATGTAAAAGTAGTTTAGAATAATTAATCAATTACAAATATCAAGTATAAACCATTTTAAATGACACACGCGTCACCTCCCATATCCTCATAACTAATAATCCCCATTTATTTCAGAACACAATTAGAATATATAAATGTATCCATAATAATAATCCCCTCATTATATCACTAGTAATCATGGTCATAAAAGAAATAAAAGGGGCACAATAGGGTCTCGAACCTTTTCATAAGAACTCATTCTTCATAAAATACCAAATAATGATTCTGTTTAATGAAACACGCTTCGAATTCCAATTTAACTTCCCATTAAAAAGAAATATCAATTTACTTTTGAGACTAATTTTATTAAACACTTCTTAAAAAAATGTAAACCTACACATCCCTTTACACCACCTTGGAAAAAATTCACATCCACTTACAAGTTTCAAAACATAATCCACATAGGATAAATCAACTTTTGAAATCAAACAATCCATTATTTATTTTTTAGAAAGTTTTAAACATAAAAAAATTTGATTTAGAAATGAACCAAGTTTGAAAAAGGGTTTCTAATATAGATCATATGGGTTACACAATCCCTTTGAAAATCAACATACTCATGTTAAATACATTTAGCTCATTTAAAACACCTAAGCACTAGGTTTCAAATCCATTTAAAACTAGAACACTTAATAAAGACTCAAGTTGGTGCTCACCACTAAATGTTCTGACAAAAAATATTCATTAAAGCCCATTTAGAAGCGTTCAAAAACACTTGGAATGGAATATCATCCCATTAAAATGTTTAAAAACACATTTAAATTAACTTTTTTATTCTTAGGTCACACATATAAGATTAATTTAAAATAAAAACCATTTTCCAATGAAGTGTTCAACGGGGGGTGATATGGAATATTATGAAATGAAAAGACTCTAACCTAAGGTTCACATTAATTATTTGTGGGTGTTTATATCTAAATACATAGAATACCATCCCAATTACATTCTTATACAATATATAGCTTGAATTATTACACGATACAATTGGAAACAAAAATACACCCACAAGGATACATGTATCCACTCTAGGTTCTTTCTATGCCCGAACCGACCAGAAAAAATGGTCCCTTGTCCACATGAAATAAGTTAATACATAAAAAATTAAGCACATTAAATTTATAAAATAACCATCACACTGAATGAGTAACCAATGAGGTACCCAATAAATGAATTGGCTAGCATTCCTCACTCCAAAAATGATCTGAACTCAATGATTATAATCCCCCAAAATGGTATGTCATCTAAAAGAGAAAAAAATACATAAACTAAAATGGAAAATCAAGAATTTATAATGTAAAACACTTGAAAAATATTAAAAAACTATATATAATAAATAATAGGGAATAAAATTTTACATATTTAAGATTTCAACAAAAAAATCACCAAGAATATAGGAAGAACACTTCATATAGGTGCAATGTTTCTTAGGGAATGCCAAAATCACTTGAGGAGGGTATTGGGGTGGATAAATCACCTGTAGAGGAGAAGGGGGATTAAAAATCCACCTCAGGAGGGGAGGTAGGATGCCTCCAATATGAAAAACTACATATTAATAGTTTTTAAAAGACCATTGCTATAGCCCAACCTACACCAACATGTTCTTTAAAAACTGTGGGTATAGTCTTGGAAAACAACTCTATACCCATAGTTTAGCAGAATTGTGTGTATAAATTCATTGGGATAGATATATTTTCCAGTAGTGTCCTAATTGGATTACCCATTAACCAATATTTTATGTAAAGGGGTTACTTTCATATGTACAATGGAATAAAAATGTTTTTTTGAATAATTGAAGACGATATTATTCAATGATCTGATTTCGATACTGCCATTAAGAAATGGTGGGTTTATGATATATATTGATGCATCGAAGAATTAATTTCTTTATGTTATTATGAATAATGATAAAGTTATTTCCTATTCATAAATATTGTTAAATAATCACAAATAGAACTATCCAACTCATGATATTGAGTTAGTAGTTATAATATTTTCTTTGAAGATATGGAGAGATTATCTCTATGGAAAAATATGTTAGAGACACATAGATTATAAGATTATAAAATATAAATTTTCATATAAATATATCAACATGAGGAAAAGATGATGGCTTGTTCTACTCAAAGATTATAATCTCCTAATACACTACTACTCAGGGGGAAATAAGGTAATTGATGCATTATATAGGAAATATTATGGAGTTTTGACCAAAATGAGGATTAAAGAAGATCCTATGTTAATATATTTTGTGAAGATGTATATGAGAATTATTAAAAAATGTGAATAATAACTTATTAAATTATTTCCAAACCATATTTATTGAAAAATTTAATTTTTTTAGACTGAGGATAACAATTTTCAAATTAAAATTAAAGTTGTGAATGATGGAAAATTAGAATAATTCATATATAAAGATGGAACTCTGAAATTTGGAAGGAGTATATATGTTACATTTATACCTAAGATATAAAGTTAATTATTAGATACTTCTCATAGCTCAAATATCTTAATATACCCTAGTTTCACCAAGATGTATAGGAATTTGAATGAATATTTTAGTGGGATAATATGAAGTGGGAAATTACTAATTATGTATGATGATGCTTGATTTATCAACATTTAAAGGTAGAGATACTAAATCCTATAATATTCATTCAACCTATACCTTTTATTATGTGAAAATGGGATGAAGTTACTATGGATTTTTTCATTAGATCACAAAAGACTTAGAGAAATAATGATGCAATATGACTTATTTTTATCGCATTACAAAATCTTCACATTTATTTACTATAAAAAGGATTTACATCCTGATATCCTTGAAATAATTTGTATCAATAAACTCATAAGAATTCATGGAAAAATTATTTCAATTGTTTCTAATCGTGATCCATTATTTACCTCAAAATTATAGAAAATTATTAAGAATGATATGAATATTAAGATTTATTTGAGCACCTCCTATCATCCTCAAACTTATGGATAATTCAAGAGTAATATTCAAACATTATAAGAAATGTTGAGGTCATGATAAATTTATTTTAATGGTATGTAGGATCATTATTTAACTTTGAATCATTTTCTTATAACCATAGCTTCCAATCAAGTTTTCAAATGGCATCGTATGATGCATTATATGGAAAGAGATTTCATACTCCAACTTGTTGGGATGAATTTGGTGAAAGAAAGTTTTTAGGAATAAAAATTATTGATGAGAAAATGAAAAATATAAAAAAAATTCATTATTAAATTAAAGAAACTCAAAATAGGGAAAAGATTTTTGCTGATAACCACAAAAAATATTTTGAATTTTAATCGGGAGATCATGTTTTCCTGAAAGTATCTCCATGAACGGGTGTTATAAGGTTTTGTAAGAAAGAAAAACTGTGATATATGTATTTAAAACCCTTTGAAATTATGGAAATAACTCAAGATATGGATTACCATTTATAAATTCCACAAATCCTCTCTAAAGTATATGATGGCTTATACATTTCATTGTTAATGACATACATGGAAAAACCAATGCATGCATTCACCTATAAAGAAATACAATTGGAACCTAGTATATTTTTTTTGTAAAGATTCTATCTAGATTCCTAAAAATAGAGAAAAATTGTTATGTAATTAAATTAATCAACTAAAAAAGGTACTTTGTAGAAATCATAAAACCGAGGAAGCAATGTGGGAACTTGAAAATATTTTGAAGAAGAACCAGGCCCATTTGTTTAGAAAGTAGTATCCCTGAAAATTTTAGGGAAATAATTTTTAAAATAGAAAATAATGTAATATACGAGCTTTAATTATAGTAAGTGAACATTTTATAATGAAAATTTTAATATTTAATGACACAAAAATTATAATTTTATAGGATGAGTATCATTTGGGAACTTACTAGGTTAAAATAACCCTAGAATGATTTTTTAAAATCTACTCATTGAAATAAAATTTATTAATAAATGAAAATGTAGTATTTAAATATTCTTCATTTTATTTAGAATAATTTTTTATATTATGATTAATTAACCATGTGTTGTTTATAAATTTTATTGAAATAAAGATAGGATAATAGGAGGTAAAATGGGATAACTTTTAGAAAACAGTTTTTAAATGAATAATGTATTTCTATTTTAATTAATTAAAATAATCCCTAATTATTAATGTTTTAAATGAAATTTATTGATTATATATCTAAATATATGAATTTAAATCGGTATAATTATCACTACTAGTCATATATTAAATGTAATATTGTCTTATTCTTGAATAATTCCTTTCTTTAGTAACCATTTTTATCACATTTTAAGGGTTTATTTTTAAATTGAATTCTACCACTTTTATAAATTGAATTTAATAATATATATTAAATATATTTAATCTTCATAACTAATAGTAGTTAAAAAGTTTAATTTTTTCCTATTTAATAGTAAAAATAGTAAAAAATGGTTACCATGGTTAAGGTCAGAATGGGTTTTTTAGGGGTTAATCTAAGAAGACAATGGTTAAAATAACATTAATACTTGTTTAAAACTCATTTTATAATTTATTTTGTACATAAACTTAGAAAATTTTACTATTACTCAACATGGATCCATTTTTACAATAATGTGGCTTCATAATATTTTAAAACTTCAAGAAATTACAAGTGTGTCACTCACTACAATTATAAAGGGGAACCTCCTCCCCTCACTTATTCACACATATTAATATATTTATCTCAATAAAAAAAATATGAAAATATATCTTCAAGATACTTAAACACATTATAATGGTTCTAGTCTTCCCAAAATACCAACATGAGGGTCCTTTTGAAGAGATCCAAGGAGGTTTCTCTAATAGAAGGTAATCATCTTAACAAAAGTTATTTCTTTTTTTACATCATCTTTTACTACATTCAATTATGTCCTAAGAATTATAATATAATAACACCATTATGACCTATATATTGATATTTTATTATGTTTATTACATAATATTTATAAATCCCCATCATCATCAAATGAGAAACAAAGCCATCGCTCATGTGTACAATAATCTACCGCTTTAGAAATCGATGTAATTTTTTCCATCACAGACTTGCATGGATAGTCATAATGATGGAACACATGAATATATATATAATAACTATAAAATAACATTAAATAATTAAATTTAATATATCATCTATCCCATTACCCTTTAACCTATTAATAAATGATAACTTCTCTCATATATAGATAGGACAGACCAACTCCATATAACGATGCGATTCATTTTCAATTTCCAACTTTAAAGAATAGTTAAAAAATTTATCTAATAAATAAATATTTTTTATAACATTTATATAATTATGTAAATGATTTTACTATATCATATTCATATGAACTTGAAATTTTGTGATAAAAAATGCATGAGAAAATGCAGCAGTTAAAACCTGAAACATTGGTAATAATGAAATATTGTTAATGAATGGGTGATAAGATAAAATGAAAATATATGTTATTAAAAATAATAAAATGATTTTTTATAAACTATTAACTTGGTTAAAACCATTATACATGAGTTTAAATCATTCCCAACTAAGTGGAAGCGCGAGGTAAGGTATTTCTTCTCAATTTCGACTCTATTAAGACATATTTGGTATTATGGACCTATTTACTTTTATATGGTATATATATTGCAATTTTTATGTATTTAACATGAATGTATATTTATTCATGATGATTAATGTTTCAATAATAGTTTACACACTCAAGGGGTTTCAATTTTAAACTGACCAATGATGTAAGGATTTATTTTAACAATCTCATTTTTTTATAGCCTTTATTTTCATTAAAGGGATCCTATAATATATCCTTGATAAAATACATATATTTTATTATAATATGGGTATTAAAAGAGTTTATAAATTTTATTCCAAAATTTACCCCCTTTGGTCCTAAAATCACAAAAGGAAATATTTAAAAGAAAAGTTTATCCTATTTATCTTTTTGATGGAATATTTTTTCTTCCATGTCCGTATTTTTCAAACTTGTTTCAAATAAGTCATTTTTATTTAACCAAATGATTAATTATGGTTATTTTAAGTTATCTTATAATTTTAAAAATGTTTTAAAAGAATATTTATAATGTTTTTACAATGTTTCAATTTTGAATTTCTTTATAAAAAGTAAAAAGGAATGTTTTATTTTTAATGTATACAACATTAACAAACATTCCCATCGGCATAACCATTTTATGTTATTTAGATTATTCTAAAAGTTTTCAATGGTTTTACAAAAAAACTATTTAATACAAACTAATTTTAATATTTCACACACATTTTCTTTTATTCTACAAAATATATGAATTTATTATAAAACCTATAATTATAATTAGTTGGTCACTTATTAATTTTTTAGTCATTAAATTTATCCATTCAATTTATTATGGTCATATTTAATTATACATTAAATATCTCTTAAATATCCATATTATTTGTATCGTGGATATTATTATTTCCTAAATTGTAAACCACTTCTATATGTGGTGTTTTACTAGGAAGGTTGTTGGATTGAATAAGGAAATCTTGATATTCCATAGACTTTACTCAATGAATGATATTTATTGATAAAGGAATATATTTTATGAATTAAATAGATCATTCAATATATGGGGAATTAATTGGACATGTATTTATGGGTGGATCTTGGTTATAGGTATCCCCTCAATACATTGACTAGTCTCACGAGACAAAACAATTGGAAAAATTTATTTAATGTGTTTTCTGTGTATAACTACCCATATTTTAAACTATCTTGGAACAAGGACTTTATAGTAAAGATATCATGATGTCTGAGTTCATGAAATAAAATATTAAGTATTTCCTTTATTGAGAATTAATTTATTATTATCCATGATAATATTGTATTTATATTATCTTTGTATGCATTTAGTGCTAATGTTATTGATTAAATAGAATGTGTTTTTAGTTATCTACCTTTCGATATTAATTAATCCTTATTTACTATTTTTAATTTCTGTTGTTCATAACCCTTACTAGGAATTTGAACTTACACTTATTATTTTATTTCCCTATTATATTAATAATTACCCTTTGAATAAGTTTAAGGATGAAAAATATTTACATTGACTATGTTTTTATAATTTATTTCCAACGTAATAAGGATAACATGTTTGTCTCCGGTTCTTCAAGACTACTAAACCGATCAATCCATGTTGATGTTATCCCTAGTATCATATTCGAATTCCTAAAAGTAGACCCCAAATCCAGTATACTCAATTTGGGGTCATTACATAAACAACATTCATTACTTCATAATCTAAAAGAATAATTATCGATCTTCTATACTAGAGTTGTCTTTCAAATCACTTTAGGTTATAGTCTTTATTTATTTCCAAGAAATCCTTAAATTTTCATATTTATTCTTACATTTTATCTTAGTATATTCAACCTTAATATTGAATGTTTTCTAATAAATTAAAAATAAATTAAATGGAAACTTAGAACCTATTTATATATAATCTTTTAACTGGAAGGACTGCAGAAAAAAAGAAAAAAATTATTTTTCAGATAGATTTCTCTTATGCAGTTGATGAAATCTACTTAGAAAAAACATACTAGTTATCTAAAATAAAGGAAATCGATTAGTTTTATAATCTATAAATATATTTAGAATGATATTCTTTATCTTGACAGTATATGTTGTTTCCCCTCAGATAAGGAAATAAATAAAAAAAGAGATATAATACTAGAATTTATTTAACTACAGTGGTTTAAAAATTAATTCTAATTTTTTAATATGTTTCCACCATTAATAAAGAATTATTCTAGATTTCATGTGTTCCTAAAATGCTTAACCTACTATTTTAAAATTAAATTATATTCTTATAATGTATTCCTTATTCATTTAAAGTGATCACTTATCTCTTAAACAATCATGATTCATTAAGTACATTATAAAATAATGTTTAAACTGAATATAATAATGGTTTAGTAGAATAAGATCAAATCTATGACATCCCCTTTTATTGATGTATCACCTTTGGAAATATCCCAAATTACAAGACTCAATATATATGAATCACTGCATTTTATATGAGGTTGTGATGTGCACAAATCTTTTAATATGCCACTTAAAATAAATATTTATGGAGTCTATAAACATTTATAATTTTTTTTTGAAAACATATCCAATTTTTTTGGATAAAATAAAAGTACTATTATTTTGGAAAATCCCTTTGTATCAAAATCAATGCACATTATACAACATTATATGTTACCATGTGTGAATTTGTGGAATTAACTATAATAAACCATGTTATTCTGGTTATTAATTTATTTTAATTTTTGTTAATTTATTTTTTAACATAATTAAAATGGAGTTAAAGTGGTTTTATAAGAGAAATAGTGGGAATTGTTTGGGAAAGGAGTAAATATTTTGTGAGAAATTGGTACTAAGTACTCAACAACATATTTATGAGTCCCTTGTGGTATATTGTAGAAATTATAAGAGCTACTAAATTTGATAAAGGGTAACAAGTGGTTTTGTACCAAGTAAATGACATCCCATTGGGTGGACAGTGGCCCCTAACCATGAACCCAGTAAATTCCATGTTATTCATTTAATATAGGGTAAAATAGTCTTTAATTAAAAAAAATCCCTTAATGGGTAATTTAAATATTCTTAACCCATATGGATAATAGAGCTCTTATAAACTCCTTCTCCTCCTCCATCTCCCCATTTAAGGTGTACCTTTCATCAAGGTTTCCCCGAATCATCATCATGTTTCTATAGAGTAATACTTTTGATGAATAAAATGTAGGGATATCCTCTTATTCCATAATTTACTTATAGTTATCTAGAATCAAACAAAACCTCTAAATCCATTTTATTTAGGTTTCTAGAATTCATCCAGTTGTGACGTATTTTGTAATGAAATTGACTTGGCTAATCAAACACATCAGCCAACCCAATCCATTACTGGGCCTCCAAAAGGGCATTTCCAATCCTTATAGGCTAGAAACCAGTTCTTGGTTTTCATGATCATGTACTTCGTAATAATTTCAGCCACATATAATTATACAAACACAAAGACAAACCACTAAGGATCCAACATGACCCATCCATATATTAGACATACATGTATCAAAATAAATAGAATCAAAATAAATTAAATAACTAAATAGAGCATTAAAAAATTGTAAAATAATAACCACCCATGAAAATAAAAATGAATAACTCAAAAGAAAGAAATCCATATAAAAATACTAAAAATATAGTTTTAATCCAATAAGGTTAATATATAATATCCCAAGACAAAAAAAGAAATAAAATAAAATCCAAAACAAAACCAATAGTCTCTTCATGAACCAACAGTCACTCACCACATCCCATACCATTCATCCACATAAAAACTATACACCAACCCAAAAGGAAAAAATCTTAGGAACCTAAATGAAAACATGTGAGTTGTATAAAACCAATGGTGTATGTTGTTGGTGAGTTAAACATTATCAAAAATATTCCACCAACTAGTTTGGAAAAATTTATTTAAAAATAAATTTCATTAATTATAGTTTGAAATATAAATTAAAAATAGGGTTTTCAATGATAGTATGATAAAATCAAATAATATTCCATAATAAATTTTATAAAATGATTCCCCTTATTTTGAAAGAGAAGGGTGGAAATACAGTTTTTTATGAAAAATAATTTAAAGCTATTGATGTGGATCACATATTAAATTTATGAAAAGAATCCAAGAAACCCTGTCAAATTTTGAAAAAATTCATCAAACCCCTTTTTATGAAATTCACACTACTTTGATTTTAAATCCCTCATTTTAAACAATTTTACATATTGATTTGAAATTATATTAAAACCATGAATGGAATAAAGGGAAAAAAACCATAAACCATGATATAAATATTGAATATCTAGATAAAAAAAATCAAATTCATAGTTTCATGATATCCATAAAGGGATAGGAGATATAGAAAAATGTGAAATTGTATTCCCTTAAATCATCTTAAAAAGGACCTAGGAGTCATTGGTAACTTCTTAGGATTTAAGTAACTTGATTTGAATTGGAGGCATGGAACCAAGGCTAGCCTATAAGAACATGTTCATCCTAGTAGTCCCGTTGAACTTTCTAGTCCCTATAATCATCCTGGGAGAGTGAAGATACCATGGGTAAAAACCATATATGAGTGCTCAATATCTACAATTACTCCCCCTAGCTAGAAGAAATACAAGACAGAAAATTTAACTCATTCAGGTCATTCAAATTATTTGTAGTATTATCATGAAATCAATCAATAGATGTGGGAAAATAGATAGAGCACAAGGTAATTACATAAATTATTTTCAAATAACTTGAAATAAATATCATCTAACCAAATACGCCCTCATGATAAACAACCCCTCTATTAATGTTGGTCCTGAAAAGTTCCCAATGAATCATAAAAAATAGTTATGAATTTTTGAAATCTTGAATAAAAGTAGATAAATGATACATGGAGTAAAAATTAGAAAATTAAAAAGATCTTTAATGAATCCACCCCATTTACTTGTATCACACACGCTATGCAAGACTACCAATTCACATTCCATCCCCACAAAGAAGAATCATTTGTGGGGTTACATGGAAATATCACACACTGGAAAATATTTTTTTGTTTCTGGCATGAGGTGGTGACCCAATTTACCCCAAATAAAAAATCATTTACGATGTGAGGTGATCACCATACCACCCTCACAAATGAAAATTGTTTTTTGTGTGAGGTGATGACCTGACCGGACCCACAATGGGAATCCATTACGAATGAGGAATCTGTTTTATATCCCACCATATAGTGATATGTATTCTATGAAATAGACCATCTATTTTAGGAAAATGGCTATTACAATACCCTAAAATACCTGATATTCTCACTAAAAATAGGGATAACGGAGAGAATAAGAGAAGAGTGCAGATATAAGAATACTAGTAGGTGAAAGGAGAAGACCAGGTGGAAGACCTTCAAGTCAAAAGGTAATCCACTTACCACATACCGAAATATAAAAGGAATTTCATGCAAAGGAGTTTTCAGCTAATAGTATTCTCCCACAAAAGGTCACACTTTGTGAAGGGAACTCTCAGTGAAGTAGAGACCGCCTTCTCTGAAAACCTTCTTTTGCAATACCTACCTCACATAGTAAGAACAATATGTAAAATGGGGTATGCTTATGATATTTTAATTCTATTCCTTTCTATCCTCATAATGTATAGAATTAAAATTCATTTTACGCCCTCTATGAACTTCCAAAATGGATCACTTTGTCCAACATAAAAATTCAAGAGATGCCAAAGTAATACATACTCTGAGACCTCTGGACATGAATGATCAAAGTATCCAGAACACCATCATGTTTCCATTTATTTCATGTATTCCCATGTTAATGGAAGTAATTCATTTAACATCCACTACAACTAGGAACCCCAGGATTCTCACAGCTAATGAGGATCCCAGAATTAAGGACGGTGGAATCGGTTCAGGCAGTGACATTCATTTCCTATGTTCTTCCAGAAGTATGAAGTGACCTGGTTCATATCCATATTGATATATAAACTCAACATGAGGTTTCTAAATAGTTAGGAAGATGGTAATATATAATAATTTACTTTCTCCTTGAATTCCCCATCGTAGCCTCACCCTTGTCCACCGGTAGATGAGGATAATTTATACCCAATGGGAATCCCTCCTTGAGTAATCCCATATCATTTCTTGCAGGATATAATATTCTTCATTACTTCCATATATCCTCCCTTTTCTACCAAAATATGAGGAATAAAGAAACCAAAGGGCTTCTGATTCAGGAATAAGCCCCTTATTCACATGATTATGCGATGTGGTGATCTTATATTGTCTTTATTTTTTGTACCAAGCATGAATCACATGGTCTTAGAGATTAGGGGTGATCATGAAACTATCACGATCAAGAATATCCAATTGTTATTGCACTAGGTGTTATCCAAAAATCATGTTTCCATCTTCTCAAAGGGGCATATACCTCACTAAACAAACCTTCATAGGTCTATACTCCGAATGACGTAATGAATGAGTCTCCAATTCAGATGTAATACCCAAGAATTTTCAAACTATATGTGATTTGATTTCTGGTCCAATGTTTTATGTAGGAATCCTCCCCTAGGTTCAAACCCAACACATTTTATCCACCATCCTTCTCACTAATCCATATTCCCAGTTTGACCAAATCCCCACTTGGAGGTCTATATTCATTCTGGAACTAATCATCTCATCCTCATCAGTGTATATTCCCAATGAGTGCTATATTCATAGGTCCATACTCTTTGTAATATTAACCCATTCTCTTTGGGCCAAATATCCTATGGGATCAACCATAAAGGGATGATCATGCATTAGTCCGACACCAACTTTTTCTAGGAACCATTTTCAAAGAATTCCTTACCACATGATGTTAAACTACATGGTTTGATATTCATTATATGACCTTATAAGGTATTTGAGACCCCAAAAATTTTATGGTATGTTTCTCTTAAAAAAATTCTTTTCATAGCCTATATTTCATTTATAACTGATTTTATCTAAAAAATCACTTTTTTATTTAGGATATAGTCATAACCTAGCCATTAAATATAAATTTGACACTTTTGTGTTTTGAATTTTGAAAAATGGGCATACACGGTTGTGATCAGGGTGATATTTGGAGTCTGATAGAATCTAGTTAATTTTCAGTGAATAGAAACTTACCATTATTAATAGTAACATACCATTATGAATATTAACCTACCCTTATGAATTGTAATATGACCTTTATGAATGGTAACCTTACTCAAGAAAGTATAAATAAATTTAGGCACCTTAAAAAATGAAGATGGATATTTTAAGTGTTGGTATTTTTTAATTAAATATTTATTTTAATTAAAAATAAAATTTATCATATTTAGAAATAATTTTTTAAAAATATTGTTCATTTTAGGATTATACTTGTCGAAAAATGGTTAGGGTGAATTTTTGGGATTCTTTTAATATACTTTCATTTTTTCTGAATATAAAATAACATTAATTTACCATATAAATACATTCTAATTTAAATTTAATATTCATAGCATCATGAGTGATGTAAGAACCCAAATCTCAAACTCACATTCACTTATTACTATTATAGGCCTTGTAATACTCACTATTTCTTGTCTTGTGAAGAAATAATAAATTAATGATTATAATATTAAGAAAATCCCCTCCCCTCAACTATATAAACCACCCCTTACACCTCTTCCTCCCACACCACTCAAGCTTCATTACTTACCTAAATTATGCTCAAATATATCCATACAATCCTCCCCCATGTCCAATAGAAATTTTTATCACTAAAAGGAAAAAAACAAAGGCCTTAAATTGATTACCAAGGAGGAGTACTGAAGAGGTGAACCTCTATTCCATTTTCTTTCAAATTCTTTTACAAGTTACATTATTTTGTTTCTATCTCCTAACCTCCCTGCATAAAAATGATATGATAGTTCCTATACCCTATATAGACTAGAATTGTACTATGCTAATGGAATATTTCATCATCATTTCTCTTTCCCCCACCTCTTATACTAAAAATGAAAATACCATCCAAGATGTGTTAATTTATCACATTCAAGGACGATGAGTTTTCAATTTCTATTAATATATTCAGGACTGGTCATTAAAACCTTTTTAATGGGTTAAAAATATCATTATATATGTTTTTTACCTCATTAAAGTTTCTGTAATCCTTACACACTCATAATAACAAATAATAATACAAAACAAGTTCATTGTGCACACAACTGCCAAGTTAATCCAAGCATTTATCAATAACTTTTAACTAACGAGTCATCCCTAATGTATAAAACCAAAAATCATTATAATATAATTTATAATGTCAATAATAATATATATTTACAATTATGGATGTTTAACCATATTTCAAATGATCTTCATTTCATGAATACAAGTAGACTGGTCTTGAAAACCAAGAAAGAAAATGCTTCCAAAAAAATTAAATTGAATCTCTTAAACCCATAAAAGGGAATGAATTAACCTAATAATGTTATAATATATCAATTAAATTTAAATGAGGTTCTAGAATTATTAATTAATTAAGATAAATTTTATTATTCAGGTTATTAAGATCAGTCAAGAACACCTCTGGGCATAAAGTATGGGATCCTCTCTCTCACTTTTGTTCAAGAATTCCCCCCATGTTGCATCCTAACATTTTTAATTCCTAATGATGGGGTATGTTTTCACACCTACCTTATAATTCCCTTATAATATATAAATTATGGGAGACCCTTTTACCTCTCTTTAATCCCTCACAATAACACCCATTACCATGCCAAAATGTTTGTAAGGGGTTTCTAATATCACTTTTAATTCTGTGTGATTTCCATTTTTTACCACTTATTTCTTACATGGGGTGTATTGTGTACTTACATTTTATATATATTATCATGATTATATTTATATTCCTGGTATTCTATGATTCATTTGGTGGTTAATAATTTTTGGTTGTACGACTCAATTGATTATAATGTGGTAAGGGACATTGTCTCAATTTCCATTTCATTGAAACTTACTTACCATTGGGTACCTAATATTTCTTATGTGGTGTATCCACTTAACATTTGGGATCATTTTTTATTTGAAATTTTAAATATATTATATATCCATATTCTTGTTTCATGGATATGATTATTATCTTAATCCATATACCCTTTTACATATGGTGATTATTTGGAAAGTTGTTTTAACTATGGAAAAGTTGATGAATCTGTATCCTCTACTCTATATGGATATTGAGAAAGAATATTGTAATTTTATTAAATCTATTTATAAATAATTATTTGTACTTTCATGGATGGATGGGGCCCATTATAGCCCCTCGATGAATGGACATGTCTCATGAGACAAATCAGTTGGTGACAAACCCTTCGAGTTTGTTTCCAAAAATCAGACAGGTTTCTACCCACAGACATAAACTGTTTCGATAGTATAATGGTATCATATTCCAAATAAATGGATTCCAATTAATAATAATTATATTTATTCATTTTTGGTTATTACTATCCATGATGTTTTCACTATGAAAAAATCTATGGATGCAATTTCATTCTTAGTTTATTAATGGCATTTTTTTTCATTTATTCATCATGACATATTGACTATGCCAATTTGTTTATGATTTAGTTATTGTGAATTAATTATTCCACTATTTTTAACCCTTACTGATCATTTCATCCCTCCCCTTTAATTTGTTTACCTTGAACATGTTATGAATAAAAGACTAATTATTGTGTTCTCATAGATTCAGTTTATTAGTTTTTGTTGTGTATTGTATTTTTTTACCTTTCCCAATATAATTTGTGTTACATATATGTATCTAGTATCATAAATACTACTAAACTGATAATTACTTCAGGATTTAATTCCTCTTAATCAATCCAATGTAATATATAATTCACTGAATCTGGTTTTTGGGGTTGGGGTGTTACAGGTATGACATATCTTATTAAGTTTCAAAGAACTACATAGGTTCTCATTCATTTTACAAGTATACATATGAATATCCTCTCAAGGTATTGATCCCAAAAATAAAAACTACTTCTACCTATATAGAAGGAAATAGATTCCAGAGTACCCAATTATACGTATTTATACCATAATTATTTAAAATAAATTATTAATAAGTAAATAATAAGATGAGATGAATAACCTCTAATAAATAAAGATGAATAACTTAATAGAGATCCTATGATACATAAGAATGGATCTATCGATGGAGAACCTATGATACATATATACATATATCTATATGGATAACTTCATATAAAAATGGATGGTTACAATTATATAAAGCCTCTGATACATTCAGATGGTTAATCTTATATGTATATGTCACTGATTGCATATGTAAAGGGTGGCCAACATTATATTAGGGTTTATAAAGGATTCAGGAATTTGACTTAAACCAATTAGAGAGTTCTATATTAGGATAAAATACCCCCAAAAGGGTTTGATGAGTCTCACCTCCCATCCTCTCAGCTAATTTGAGCCCCTAAGCATCATTGGAAAAATGTTTGGAGATTGATTTCATTTAAAAAGTAGTTCTATATCCCGTATGTTAGAAATGTTGTGTATTTTCAGTTCCGTGAATCAACCTTGTTGGAAGCTATCCTAAAATAGGTGTAAAAAAATGGTGAACCTAATGTAAATCCTTCATTAACCAAAAAAACTGTGTCACCCACATGTCAATCCACTTCATATTATCTGATCATGTGAAAAGAAAGTTGGCCCAACATGGTTCTATAAATGTAATCAATTAGCATGAACTTATCTAGTTATTATTCCACTTTGACAAGTTTCTTTATTTTTTTTAATCATCGACAATACACACTTTCATTAGAATTCCATTTGATCCAAAAGGGCATAATACCAATCAAAAGAGTCTTATTCATGAAAATTATAATGATCTAGGTAATCATCAAGTCATATAAAATTATCTCCCACTCAACACCTTCAACACTAGGTGGAGAATGTGCTGACCCAGGAGTACCACTTGAATGGTACTATCTCGACATTGGAGATTGCCTGTGAATCCCTATAGGAAATGAATCCCCACAAACAATCCAAATAATGAAGAATGGGGGAAAAGAAACAAGTGGAACCCATCACCATTTAAAATCATTTTGAGAGCCTCACCCCATAATATAAAACATGTTCCTCCCTTATTTTAGGGAGGTGAATATAGATGTTAAAAACAGACTCATCACCTTGGAAAAAAAGTTCCATTAAAGGGACCCTTATAGTAGTCACCACCACCAATACCTTGTGTCTACAAGTCACCAGCATGACAAGGATTCCACCTCGTAAGACCTCCCTCCAGCCACCTATGCTTAGGTTCCCAAGTTCGGTCACCAAGGGTGGAAAACATTCAACTAGGAGTGGGCACACAACCTCATTTCTTCCATAAAATTCCACCAATATACGATTGTATTCTATGAGTAGACATACATTCCATTCCACACCTATAATGTCTACCATCATAATATGGAAGATAAAGGAGGATATATTAGGAATATCTCAAAAAATATAGGGGTGGGACCCTATGATTTCTCCCCTCCATAAGACATGACCATCATATTTGGGGAGGAAATAGAGGATAAGAGTAGGAATATATCCTTTATCTAACAACATAATGAGAATATATTTCTTTTACATCCTCAAATTTCACTCAACACATCCTAGTGGTAATAGAGGAGAAAAATATATCCCTACACACAATTTACAAACCTTCCATGACATAATGATAGATGGAATAATTAGTCAAGGGTTAGACATATAAACTGCCCTTGTAATTGGGGTATCTCATCAACACAATTAAAAGGTTACTCAAGAGTGGGAACATAGTCTTACTTCCATATAGTAGGTTCACTGGCACATCTCCATGATAAATGGACAATATGATTGGGAAATTCTACCCATTCCAACCATAAATTATCAGTCCATTTCAATAGCCACCCTAGGGCAGGAACACATTTCTTCCAAAATTAGAGAAACCTATCAGCATATTCAGCCAGTAGAAAACGAGTTTTTCAAGTATCCTCCCACATATGGAAGTCTCTATCTATAGAATGTGACTCCAAATAACCGATGAATAACACATAAAATTAAATATCACTAAAGGTGATCTGAATTCCAAAATTTGTCCCACAACCCTACTCTTCTCAATGTTGTCATTATTAAGGCCCTTAAAAATATATCAATAGAGGACCAACATCCTATTGACTAGTATCCAATTCATGGAAGCACCAGTTGCAGTTATGAAGGAACTTCTTGAAACTTTATTACTATGAGCTATGTCCTCAGGGTATTCACCAAGAAGATTCCCATTGTGGACACACTAATATCGATCATGAGATATTTTCTCTTGATGAATACTATTGAAACCCTCCTTATGGCCAAAATATAAAAAGTAAATAAGTTACTACCTTTCAGAAGTACAACATTAATGTCCTCCCCAAGGAATACGCCATAAGACCCCATATTGACTTAAATTATGGAACAATGGTAATTCTACCCATAATGTTTGTTGACCCTGGAAAACTCTTCCAAAAAGTTTTTCCAAATTCTTCCATACATGATCCAATATCTTAGACCTTTTTGCAAGCTTCTATTTGGTAGGTCGTAGGGCCCGAACGGAGTTACAGATTAGGAGTTATGGACATTTGAAGTTGGGATGAAAAAACTAGCCCGCAAAGCCCCTTCGCGAAGCCCCCTCCGCGATCGTGGAGTACCGCTGCGAAGCAATGATGTGAGATGCTCCATGAAACCTTTTGACATTCGCAACACACCGTGAAAACCCTCTACGAAGCAAGTAGTGAGGAAGCACCGAGAACCCATTTGACATTCACGATGCGCCGCGAAGACCCGTCGCGCAATAAGGAGGCGGGATTCTCCTCGACCGCACTTGACATTCGCGATCCACCACGGAGAAAGCTCTGGCTTCGCTCCGCGCAAGCTCTGCTTCATGGCACCCCTTGCCTATAAATACCAAGCTCGAACCCCCCCCCCCCTTTCTCCAGGATGGCCATGACCAATTCTCCCCTTGGGCGGCTGATCTCCCGGTCCGCAGAGCTCGGCTCCACGGTTCCACGAGTCCCTACTCTGCGAGCATCTTCCTTCACGTTGCTGCTTCGCGAGACTTTTCTCTGTGAGCCACCCTTGATCCGCAAGAGGCCCATGCTCAATGAGATCCCTCTGCCCTGCGAGATCCCTCTGCTCCGTGAGACCTTTGCTCCGCGAAGCTACTTCGCGAAGAACTATACTTCACGAGGCTCCTACCTTTGCACCCACCGGTCCATATAGCAGGGGCTGCACCCCCGCACCCCCATGAAAAATGAGGAGTCACACCGCGATCTTTTCAGGCCAGCACTTTGGGATTTTCCATTGCACACCCACCTTCGAACTATGGAATACCATGATTTGAGAAACTCCTCCCCACACCATTAAACACCTTGAGTCGACATATTCCTCTTGGTTTCATTCCCATGTCGTGAGTTGAGATTCCCATCATCAATTCCCTGAGTACCTTGAGTCGAACCATTCCTCAGGCAACTCCTCCAAACCCTATCACTTGGCTCCTATGGCAGGTTGAACCAAAAAGGTCCACCCTTGCGTAAGCCCCTACACCATCCATTTCTAGGCACCTTATGCCTAATAGTCCTCTCTACATGACTATAAACTATAGTTCACCCTATGTTCCAGACATAGGATGCCTCTTACTCCAAATAAGAGATGCCTTATGCTCCCATCATGAGATTCTAACGGTCTTATCTACATGACTATAAACTATAGTCATGTCTCTATGTTCCAAACATAGGATGCCTCTTACACTAAACAAGAGATGCCTTATGCTCCAAGCATAACATGCCTAATGCCATGATTACAATGGCATGATTCCAACTCCCCTTGGCATTACCCCTCTTGTGCACCAGTGTACAGGTGAGGGACTCAATTCACCGGTGAGTTGGGATGCCCTCATGGCCAAACATGATATAGACATTACGGGCAGCTTCCTAGCGTAAGCCCCTTTCACCAGTGTCGCTCCATAGCAGCACCCGGTTAGCTTCCTAGTGTAATCCCCATTCACCAGTGCGGCTCCATAGCGGCACCCATGAATCTTTCTCACGTAATCCCCATTCACCAATGACGCTCTATAGTGGCACTCGGGCAGCTTCCTTGCATACACCCCATCCACAATTTCCGCTCCATAGCGGCACCTGAGCAGCTTCCTAGCGTAATCCCCATTCACCAGTGCCACTCCATAGCGCACCCGGGCAGCTTCCTGGATTAATCCCCATTCACCAGTGTCGCTCCACAGTGGCACCCGAGAATCTTCCTAGCGTAATCCCCATTCACAAGTGCCGCTTCATAGTGGCACCCGGGCAGCTCCCTTGCGTAATCCCCATTCACCATTGCCGCTCCATAGCAGCACCCGGGAAACTCCCTTGCGTAATCTCCATTCACCATTGCCGCTCTATAGCGGCACCCGGGAAGCTTCCTCGCGTAAGCCACATTCACCAGTGGCACTCCATAGCGGCACCCGGGCAGCTTCCTAGCATAAGCTCCATGCACCAATGCCGATCCATAGCGGCACCCGGGTAGCTTCCTAGCGTAAGCCCTATTCATGAGTGCCTCTCCATAGAGGCACCCGGGCATCTTCCTAGATTAAGCCCCATTCACCAGTGTCGCTCCATAGCGGCACCCGGGAAGCTTCCTAGTATAAGCCTCATTCACCAGTGCCGCTCCATAGTGGCACCTGAGAAGCTTCCTTGCGTAAGCCCCATCCACAATTGCCGCTCCATAGCGGCACCTGGCCAGCTTCCTAGCGTAAGCCCCATTCACCAGTGTCGCTCCATAGCGGCACCCAGGCATCTTCCTAGCGTAAGACCCATTTACCAGTGCCTCTCCATAGCGGCACCAGGGTAGCTTCCTAGCATAAGCCCCATTCACCAGTGTCGCTCCATAGTGGCACCTGGGAAGCTTCTTTGCATAAGCCCCACCCACAATTTCCGCTCCATAGCGGCACCCGAGCAGCTTCCTAGTGTAAGCCCCATGCACCAGTGTCGCTCCGTAGCGGCACCCGGGCAGCTTCCTAGAGTAAGCCCCATTGACCAGTGCCGCTCCATAGCGGCACCTGGGCAGCTTCCCAGCGTAAGCCCCATTCACCAGTGCCGCTCCATAGAGGCACCCGGGAAGCTTCCTAGCATAATTCCCATTCACTAGTGCCTCTTCATAGCGGCACCCGGGCAACTCCCTTGCGTAAACCCCATTCACCGTTGCCACTCCATAGCGGCACCCGTGCATCTCCCTTGCGTAATACTCATTCAGCGTTGCCTCTCCATAGCAGCACCCGAGCATCTTCCTCACGTAAGCCCCATCCACTGTTGTGATCCTATGCAGCGGTAAGCCGCTGACATCCTTATCCAGCGATAAGCCATTGTGATCTTATCCAATGGTAAGCAGTTGTGACCCCATCCAGCGGTAAGCCGTTGCGACCCCATTCAGCGGCATGCCGTTGACATCCTCGTCCAGTGGTAAGCCGTTGCGACCCCATTCAGCTGTAAGCCATTCACATCATTATCCATCCATAAGCCACTGTGACCCAATCCATCGGTAAGCTGTTATGACCCAATCCAGTGGTAAGCCGTTGAAACCCCCAATCGGCAGTAATCCGTCATCAGAAGAACTACGTGGACTTTGATTCCCTGCCACGGGGATACGTAGGAAGCCTCTTCAAGGCTCAAGACCGAAACTATCATCATCCTTTTCCTCAGGCCTCCATTCTGAAGTAAGGCCCGACACCATGGGCCGCCTAATGCATAATACCCTCTTCGCTTCCCATGGATGCACCCTTCACGACGTGATCATCAGGTCTTTGCCGCCCCTTGTTTCTCACACCAAGCACGACTCACATGGGCTTAGAGTAAGCATCAACTATGACACCCACCCTCATCCAGCATGAAATTAAACTGTATGCCCCCATCCAGCATGACGTTAAACTGTATTCCCTCGTCTAGCATGACGTTAAACTGTATGTCCTCGTCCAACATGACATTAAACTGGACACATAAACTAAAAGGACTTTGATCCATGTCAAGGAATGGTACTTAGGAAGCCTCCTTGAGGTTCATGCCTTGTCACCCATATAACCAAGGTCCTTCTTCTCGTCGGTTCGCCGACACCCACATTCATATCCAAACTACAAGGAATTTGATCCATGTAAAGGCATGGTACATAGGAAGCCTCCCTGAGTTTCAATCCCAACAATCTTCGGCTTTGACCATCTCCGTGTCGGTGTTCCAAGCCCCCATTTTCACCTGAACTACGCGGTCTTTGATCCATGTCAAGGCATGGTATGTAGGAAGCCATCCTGAGGTTCAAGCCCATTGTCCACCTAGACCAAGGTCCTTTTTCATGTCGGTTCTACGACACACCCCGTCCCGCGTGACGTTAAACCACATCTTAATCTAGCAGTAAGCCGTTGTGACCCCACCACCCAGTTTTTCCGACATCCCTTCATGTCAGTTCAACATCCCCTTTTCAACCCATATTACGAGGACTCTGATCCATGTCAAGGCATGGTACGTAGGAAACCTCACGAGGTTCAAGACCAACACCCATTGGACCAAGGTATTTCATCACGTCGGTTCACTGGCGTCCATTATAAACTACAAAGTCTTTGATCCATGTCAAGGCATGGTGCGTAGGAAGCCTCCCTGAGGTTCAAGACCACCACCATTCATCTGGACCAAGGTCCATCTTCACATTGGTTCATCAGCGCCCCATCTCGAAGTACGTGGCCATTGATCCATGTCAAGGCATGGTACATAGGAAGCCTTCGCGAGGTTCAATCCCATCACTCAGTCGTTCCGACCCCCTTCATGTCGGTTCACCCACATCCCGCATGACGTTAAATTGTATCCATTTGAACAACGTGACCTTTGATCCATGTTAAGGCATGGTACGTAGGAAGCCTCACGAGGTTCAAGCCCATCACCTATCAGACCCAGGTCCATCTTCACGTTGGTTTGTTGACGACACTATCCTGAACTATGTGGTCTTTGATTCCCTGCCACGGGGATACGTAGGAATCCTCAATGATGCTTAAGCCCAGCACCTATCCATGCATCCATTCTCACGGGCTGCCTCCTCAGGTGTCCCATCATCCCACCGAACTACGCGGACTTTGATTCCCTACCATGGGGATACGTAGGAAGTCTCTTCGAGGCTCAAGCCCAACTTCACCGTCACCCTTGCGATAGTACCATTTCATTCCCCCCTCCACATCATTCAACTCTCCATCATCCATCCTTATTCTCACTCGGGCCGCCACATCCTGGTGGGATCATTCCATCCACCTCCTCGCTACTCCTAGCATTACTTGGGCCATTATCCACGCGTAAGCCCCAACATGTCTCTAAGTGTTGTCCTCTCTGTACATCCCGATTCATCAACCCTTTGAACTATGTGGGTTTTGATCCCTGTTTTCTACATGGGGTACGTAGGAAACCTCCATGAGGTTCAATCCTAGCAAATGGTAAACCTTGGTGATTTCACATTCTGGGGTGTACACTCCCTGATCCGCCCTCAGTGGTGTTCAAATCAGCCATTACAGTGTGACATCTCCCCTCCAGGGAGTGCACCACCTCGGATCTGTCCTCATTGGGCGTTCTGATCCATCTATCTTCAAGGTGTTCTCTCCTTGGGATATATCAATCTGATCCATCTCTATGGGACGTTTTGATCACCCTCATACCGTCTCTGCAAGACGTTAAACTCGCGGCCTACATCGTGATAAACATGAGATGCCAGAGGAAAACCTCGGATGACACACCTTTTGCGTAACCATATCCACAAGATGTTAAACTCACGGAATACCCCATGTTAAACATGGGAAGCTGAAGAAAACCTCAGGTACATTCATATGTAATATTATTCCCCACATTCGATGCGGGATGCCTCGGGTTATGCACCCTTGAGATTCCCTCTTATGAGGAAGAATACAGGTTCCCCAATGTCCACACACCCAGAGATGCCCCAACATGCCTGATGTTGTCATCTACTCCGACCGAAGGTCGCTACCATGTCAAGATCCCATGGAATGTCTAGACAAAAGTAGTGTAATTAACTAGTGTCCATGAAGATATGGCGCTGGGAATGAGATTTACAAACATCGTATTAAATCTATAAGGGAGACCCAGACTAGGTGACGAGTTCTAAGGAGGAATCCACAGAAAGAAGAACCTACATCCCATCATCCCATTTAGATCAAGGATCAAACGTCCCTGAATAAGGAGTGGATGTTTCCCACCTTTGGAAAGTGGGAATGCGGGGTAACATCTGTGTGTCCAAGAAGATGGATGCGCTCGCCCCGACGAAAACGTCAGAAACAATGTTGTTTTCTGCAATGGTCCTCCCTATAGTTAAATTTCATTTCAATTAGAAGGTCCTCACCTTTCCAAATCAGATGCGATAAATCCCTCATACCATGAATTTCTTAGGAAGATATATATAGTCATGCCTAACACCTTATCATTGACAAGTGATTTTCTTTCTCAATTAGAATACAATATAAGGCTAAAATCATTCTATAAACCATACATAGATCACTTGGCTTCCAACACAATAGAAGAGATTCTTATCAATCCCTCCACTTATAATATAGAAGTTTGGAAGAACCCAATTTGGTCAAATATTGTGGGTGAGTCTCCTATAGAAGATGATGAAAATATGTTTCTCATGAGGAAACAACTAGCCAATGAAAGTATACAATGTTTTGTCCTATGTCCAATTGTCAATATGATATTTAAATAATTTTTTCATAGGGATGAATACATCACATTATTATAAATATGTGGATGAATCTTCACTGTTTAAAAACAAAATTCTTTCCTTATGAAGGATATAGTGACCATGTTAATGAAATAAAATAACATCATCGCCACTTTGACTCACTGTCTCTTTCACCTGCATGATGCACAAAATTGGAAAATTTGTGTGAAAACCATCAATTTTAATGCCTTCATGCTTTTCATAAGTGAAATAAATTGATTACTGAGGTCCCATCTAGTGTCCATATCAGAGGATGGGGCTTACACAAGGTGCTAAATTCCAATTTTCTATCAAGTTAACAATTCAACTAGAATTTTCTTCATGAAATGTCATTTCTTTTATCTAGATCTCAAAAGAGGTCCCTTATAATAATAGATGAAAATCTCTATAGGAGTCAGCTATGAATAAATCTGATAAGATTACGCGTCAACAAGAGAGGGCCATTGAAATACTCTTGTGTGAGGTATCTAAAATTATTGAGTATGCCTTTCCCTTGAAAAAAAATTGATCATCTAGTAGTAATGATGTCTTAAAAAACATGTAGATCATGTGAAGATTTTATATTAAACCAAAATCATGCTTCAGCAATGTTTCAAAAAAAAATATAGAATCCATGATAGCCACAATTGTAATGATACAGGAGCAACCTAAGCCCATAGGTTTGGGTTTTTTTACCAAAACAACATTCATCATGTTTATAGAATCTAGTCGGAAATAATACAAAATTGGATCAGGGGAAACCCATCCTATGGGGATGAGGACATTATTATCCCAATCACCTCAACCATGAAGGCCAGTCCTCTCCCAATTATGTGGTGTGTCACAAACTATATCCTCATAGTGTGATTATTTTTTAACCTAACTTTTGATAAGTTAATGAGTACAAAGAGGTTCTTGGGGGACTCTCTTTAGGTCACCCTTCACAAGAAAGACTCAATAAAATCCTCATGAGGAAGGATGAGTCCCCAAAAGGCCAAAAGACGTGTTGATCTACCAAGAACTTAACCACTTCTGAAGATGATGACCTCTACTACAGCTATCCTAAAGTTAATCAACCTTCACATCATCCCAATAGTGATACAACACCCTTAATGCATTATGAATCAATAAACATCATTATAATTGGATCTATAAACACTTCAAAACATGAAACATATTGAAGATGTAATGCCTTGACCCCAGTTACGCAGAGTCGGTGCATTATTACATAACATTGAAATGATCACAAAAGATCCGGTCTTGAAAGACCGATAAGTTTAGTAGCCTTGGAATCACAAGATACATTCATAAAGTTTACATTACATAATAAAGTGAAAAACTACAACAACATCTTGTCTTCACACTCATATCCACTTATAACATCCCTTTAGGTAATTCATAAAATACTTCTTAACATCCTGGGAAAAATAAAACATATAAATGGGTGAGCTCAGATGCTCAATAAGGATAACAATATAGTGGAAAATTTCAAAAATAAGCATAAACATTTAAGGCAATGTATAACTAAAACAAAAGCCTTCTAAACTTGAACTTCAGCATAATATGGAAAAAATAAAATGAAATAATTCCATTTACTTATTCACGTGGATACTCAACTTGTCAAATAATAACATGCAATATTAATAACCACTTTCATAATGATGGAATGCATAATTCCAGACCATCATAACCACATAGTCAAGGCCTTATGCCAAGACTACAAATAAGCTTTTGTCAAGGCCTTTTTCCAAGACACTAGTTTGTCTCATGAGACCTACTGATGCATCAAGGAGCTACATCAGGCTTCACCCGTCACATACTAAGTCCAATGCATTCCTCATATGAATAGGTTTAAACATAACATAAACATTCGTATTAAAACTAGCATACGAAATGCCAGTACTTTCTCCATAAACCATGAATGGTATAAAAATAACACATCCACATTCAAACATATCACAAAACCTTCAATACAATATGGTTGTTTTTTATCATAATAAATCAACTTCAAATAAACTTAAGATCAATCAAAGGATGTTGACATAGATGAAATCATAACTATTTGAGAGAAATATCTCTTTTTTGAAATCATTTAAAAGTCACATAATTATAAAATAAAAAATTGACTTTGAAAATATCATTATAAGCTTTTAACAGAAGATTCAAAGATTTTATAATAGTGGAAAATAGCTGCACCCGCCGTATAACTTAAAAAAGACATTCTTACCTTAATTTTGTGGAAAAGGTTAAAAGGGCCTTGTTTAGAACACGACAGAAATATTCCTTTCAAACCATTTTATAAAAAGTATAACTAGGGTATAAATGACTTCAACCCATAGTCTAGTAAATAGTAAAAATGTTTTGAAATACATTTTTAAGAAACATGGATGTTTATGATAAAGAAGTCCCAGTAGATAATTACGTATAAACAACCTCGGATAATGAAGAGATTGTGAAATAAACCCTTACCTTGTGATTTTCCTTGGTTGAGGGTAGTTTAACATCCTTTATAATGGTGAAATAATTGTTATTAAATTATACAAGAATTATATAAATTAATATGATATCACATATGATCTTTTTAACATTGCTTTTTTAATAATATCTTAGTATTATCATCGTTTTGGGTGTTAACATACTCGTTTTCTTTTATATGTTTTGTTACATAAGTCGTGTTTGTTATGGATAGGTTGTGTCTTATTCATATCCAGAATGATATCAAGTCCTTAAAAAATATTTTTAATCATCAAATGATAATTAGACTTGAATGTATATGATGGGGAATGAATCTCATCGCGTTTGTGGATATGGTAGTCCATATGTACGCACGAACGCTACTTCCATTTCATTTTTCATTTTAAAAGGAGTAAAAACCAAATTATAAATAGGTATATTATTATTACAGTATAATATAATATCTTATATGTGTTACTTATGTTCATTAACACCATCCTTTATACGTTCCATGTATGGTATGAACGAGTCATATCACTTTGAGGGGGCAGTAGTCCGCACTTCCTCAAATGAAATTATCATATATATATACAACGTGAAATGAATAATGGTATGATATAAAATGGAATTACAGAAGCTTATATATAATATAAATATCATAAATATCATATTTAATTATAGTTCCATCATAATGTCCACCATTAGAGGTGGTAGGAGATAATTGAACCATCATCGTTTTATGAGGCATTTGGTTGCCTTCCACAGAAACATTATGTTCTTCACCCATTAGATGGAAGTGTGTGTAAGTGTAGTTTGAATACATCTCATAACAATATCCTAGTATATTATGTATACCAGTGTTGTTACAAAAGAAAATAAGAAGAAGAGTTTATGGGTGGGAGAAGTTAAATAAAAGAAAAGAAGCTAAGAGAAATCATTACCTTTAATTTGGGTAACTCCCTTTAATTTGAACCAAAAAGGACTCTTGAAATTCCTTATGCCTAAGGTAAGGATTATAGGAGGAGGATATTGATGTTTTGAGAATATTTGGGCAGGTTGTTATTGAACCAAAAGGATTTTAAGGTGTAAATAATTGGTTAGAAGTGGAGTCCTTTTATAAGGGGGAGGATGGGCTCTTTTGGAAAAACTTATAGTATTATTTTATAATAAAATCATATTCAGTTTATAATGTCTCCAAAGTAGATTATTGAAATTAAACCATTGGGATAAGTCGAAAAAAATTCAAACAATAGGTTTTATATAGGTTTTGTTCACTTTAGGAACCTTATCGTTTAGTTTTAACTCTTAGTTAATTAGTTTGACACTTACCATGTCACTTTGTATTTTTATATTATATAGTTAATAAACTTACTATATACTTCCAAGCGACCCGAAAGTGGTCCATTAATGAAAAACCTATCATTATATAAGTCCTTCGTCTGAACCATATATTTTTAGGAATATAATATGAATTAATAATATAATATTTGTTTTAAAAACCCTTTTATGTCAATTTTGACACTATTTAGTATTTGATTTTTGTGAAACTCATAACCGCATGATTAATTCAAAAAAAAAAGTTAATTAAATAAACTCTAACAGGTCATATTAACCTAGAAAATTAGTTTAATTCATTAATACTATCAAATTAGATTTATTTTGATATTTACAATATCGATTATTACAATATTTCATTAATAAGGTAATTAAATAAATTAAAATAATTAATGTCTAAAAATTATAAATAAAATAAAATTATGTAGGATATAGTTCTAGATTTCTAGTGAATATTTATAGTTGAAAATACAACATATATAACCTTATGTAAAAATTGTTTTTCTAAAAGATATATGATTATGTCATTTTTGTATTTACTTTTACTTATTTAATATAAAGTGTCATTTTCACCTACAAGTGGATCCATGGGGTCCCAAAATCGACCCAAAGATGCAGATGGTCAGAAATGTATCAACCAATAGAGTTAGGACACGTTTTAGGGTAATTTAGTATTATTACAATATTATTTTTTTACCCTTATTTACCGGATTTACCCTTTAACCATGATAAATAGAATATTTATCGAAGTAATTATTCAAACTTTTTAAAAATAAAAGTTACCTATTTACACAATTTGGACCTCATGATTTTAAATATGGAATCCATTTTTCTAAATTCAAAACATAGAAGTGGCAGAAATTAATTTAATATTAATTCTGGCTATCAAAACAAAAAGCGTGTTTTTAAGAAATAATAACTATCAAAAGACTGACATTGGTTCATGTCCGATTTAAATGTGAAATTATGTCCAATGACCAAAATTTTATTAAATTATGAAAATATATTTTAAATATACTTTAAAACCACTCAAAATAATTATTTATCACTATTAATTATTTCAATAAAGAAGTTGTTTTTAATTAAAATTTAGTAAATTTCACTATTCATCAAAATATGAAAGTTTTTAGAAAAATACCAAAATTTTACCCTAGGATAATTTCGATATTCTGAATCCAAAAATGAAGTCCATTTTGAAAGATAAAAATTTCAAAAAGTGGTTATTACTATTCATAACGGCCAGTTTGATTGGTCACGGTGTGTTGGAATATCGAAGTTGTGTACAATGCAAGCTGTTGCATTATTCAAAGGGAAACGTACCGTGGAAGCTTGGGGTATTACATTCTCCCATCCTTGAAATAATTTCATCCTTGAAATTTCTAGAATAATATCGCATGAAAAGACTCAGGTGGTTCTTCATCATAAGTTCCTCAGGTTCCCATGTTGCCTCTTCCGTCTTATGTTTTCTCCATAGAACATTTACCAGACGAGTCGTTCGGTTTCTCAGTACATGTTCTATGGTATCAAGAATCTTGACAGGCTCTTCGCAATAAGGCATATCAGGTTCTAGTTCTAACTCCTCATAGGTGAGTACATGAGTTGGGTCAGGCATGTATTTTCTCAATAGTGATACGTGGAACACATCGTGATCTTTGGAGAGACTTGGAAACATTGCCAGACGGTAAGCTACAACCCCAATTAGTTCTAGAATTTCGAAAGGTCAGATGTACCTCGTAATCAATTTACCCTTCTTACCAAAACGTAAAACACCCTTCCATGGAGATACCTTCAAGAAAACATGATCTCTTACCTAAAATTACAAATCCTTCCTTCGGTTATCGGCATAGATCTTCTACCTACTTTGAGCTAATTTAATGTGGTTTTGGATTACCTTCACCTTTTCCTACCTTTACTCCACCTATTCTGGGCCTACAAGTTCTCTTTCACCAACATCATCCCAACAGGTTGGTGTGTGACATCTATTTCCGTATAACGCTTCATATGGTGCCATATGAATACTCAAATGGAAGCTATTGTTATTAGAAAATTCAACCAGAGGTAAATATTGATCCCACATACCCTGAAAGTCAAGTGAGAAAGATAAAAACATGCCTTCTAAGATTTTAATAGTCTGTTCTGATTGTCCATCAGTTTGGGGGTGGTAGGCAGTGCTCAAACGAAGTTCAGTATCCATGTCCTTATGAAGACTCATCCAGAATCATGAAGTAAAACGGGGATCACAATCAGAAAAAATCGATAGGGGTACTCCATGAAGTTTCACAACTTCATTATTATATAGTCTTGCTAGACGTTCATGTGGTAAATCCTCCCTTATAGCAAGAAAATGTGCTGACTTGGTAAGATGATCAAAAATGACCCATACTGCATCATTCCTTCTAGGAGTCCTTAGTAGTCCCATGACAAAGTCCATCGTGATATTATCTCACTTCCACTCAGGTATGGGAAGAGGTTGAAACACTCCACTAGGATGTTGCCTTCCAGCTTTCACTTGTTGAAAAAACATACATCTTGACAAAAAAATCAGAAATCTCCCTCTTCATGTTGTCCCACAAAAAATGTTCCTTCAAATCTCTATACATTTTGGTCCTCCCAGGGTGTATAGAGAAATTGGAACTATGAGCATCGTCCAACAATTTCCTTTTTAGATCATGTATATCGGGAACACAAAGTCTCTTTCCAAATTTCAAAATTTCATCTTCATACACAAAGTCACCCAATCTCCCATCATTCACATCTTTAATCTTCTTTTTAAACTCTTCATCATCGGTCTGAGAACTCTTTATCCTTTCTAGTAAATATGGTTTGGCATGTATTTGAAAAAGTATTGATGTTTCACCTTCCATGGTAATTCTTATATCCATATTTAATAGATCCATGAAAATAGGATCCCTTTCAATTCTCATCATGTTCATAAATCCATGATCCTTTCTGCTCAAAGCATCTTCCACCTTCTTTTCCTTCCCTGGGTGGTAGTGTATCATGCAATCATATTCTTTGAGTAATTCAAGCCATCTAATTTGCCTCATGTTGAGTTATTTCTGTGAGAAAATATACTTCAAACACTTGTGATCAGTATAAATCTCACATTTTTCACCATAGAGATAGTGTATCCATATCTTCAAAGAAACGATTGCAGTAGCTAACTCAAGATCATGAGTAGGATAGTTTTTCTCATGAATTTTCAGCTATCGCGATGCATAGGCAATAACCCTATCATTCTTCATAAGGACACAACCAATTCCTTTCTTTTAAGCATCATTATAAATAAAAAACCCATCATTCCCCGATGGTAGATTCAATATAGGATCATTGACTAATCTTCTCTTGAGTTCTTCAAAACACTCTTCACACTCTTTTTTCCAAAAAAAATTTAACACCTTTACGTGTGAGCTTCATTAATGGGTTAGAAAATCAGGAAAAGTTTTGGAAGAAACACCGATAATAACTTGTTAAGCCAATAAAACTGTGTACCTAAGTTATACTCGTTGGTGCTGGCCATTCTTGGATTGCCTTGGTCTTAGAAGGATCAACATAGATTCCATTTTTGGAGAAAATATGGCCATGAAAAGAAATCTCTTGAAGCCAAAATTCACACTTGAAAAACTTCCCATATAATTCATGTCTTCTAAGAGTCTTCAGGATAATGCACAAGTGATTTTCATGATCTTCATAGATTTGGGAATATAACAAGATATCATCAATAAATACCATCACAAAATCAGTGAGATATTACTTGAAAACACTATTCATTAGATCCATGAAAACAGAGGGTGCATTAGTTAGCCCAAAAGGAATTACTGTAAACTCATAATGCTCGTACCTGGTTTGAAATTCTGTCTTCATAATTTCTTCATTCTCCACACACAACTGATGGTATCCAGATCGAAGGTCTATCTTTGAAAAGTATTGATCTCCATGTAGTTGGTCAAATAAATCATCAATGCGAGGTAGAGATACTTGTTCTTTATTGTTATAGCATTTATTTCCCTGTAGTCGATACATAACCTCATATATCCATCTTTCTTCTTAACAAAAATGAAAGGGGCTCCCCATGTAGAAACTCTAGGGGAAATAAATCCCTTATTACTTAATTCCTCTAGTTGTTTCTTTAGTTCCACTAATTCCATAGTGGCCATTCTATAAGGGGTCTTTGATATGGGCCTTGAATGTAACATCCCAATTAAGTAATGAATAATAGATATTTTTATCTATGTCTATTAATGAATTATATAGTGTTTTAGAAGCTTAAAATGAGAATAAATCCAATCTTAAGCATGGAATACACTAATATTTTTAAAAGATTGTTTTACTGCCTTTTGATGGAAAACCATTTTTAAATATATCTTTTGACAATTTTATAAACTATATTTCTCAAAATAAACTTATTATTTATGATTGGGACATTGAAATTTACTTTGGATAAATTTCTGGAATATTTCTGATAATGTTCTTTTTTAATGAATAGTGAAAAATGTTGTCTTTTAATTCAAAAACTCTTTTTAATCTAATTTGTTTAAATGCTTATGTTATCTTTTTAATTGGTTTTAAAGTTAAATTATAATACATTTTTACCATTTAATCCAATAGTGGTTGTTGGAATTAATTTCATATTGAAATTGGACTTAAACTAGTGTCAATCTTTTGATACTTATTGTTTCATAAAAATACGTCATTTGCTCTGACAGTAGGAATTAATTATTAAATTAATTAATGTAACTTATATGTTTTGAATTTTTTAAAATAGACATCATTTTTGAATTCGGAATATCAAATATAGCTTAGGGTTAATTTTTGGTATTTTTCAGAAAAACTTCAATTTTTGATGAATAGTGAAACCACTAAGTAGAACTTCAAAAACGAATTTTTCGTTTAAATGAAATTTTGCCACCTCTATGTTTGAATTTCAAAAATCCGACATACATGGTTTTCATTAAGAAGTAAAATGTGGTTCAATGGGATTAAAATAATTTTTTGGTGAATAGTAACTTTTAAGTTTTTAATCGCGATTAGAGGTAATTAGTGTGATTTTAGGTATGAATAATGTTTTAATAATATGAAATGAACTTTAAACATGTCCTACCCTTATTGGATGTGTCATGGACGACCATGACAACCCATGGGTCTATTTTTGGGACCCCATGGAGCCACTTGAGTAAGATAATGACATTAATGCCTTTTATTTAATGTAAAAGTAAAAATGACACAAACATGAGTTGTTTTACTAAAACAATTTTTAAATTGAGTTATACAAGTCATAGTTTTGACTATAAAAATTAATTGGAAAGATAAAAAGATTTCCTACATCATAGAATTTTTTTAAAATTTTTAGACATTAAATAAATTACATTATTTATGACACCATGATGATGCAGCGAATACCTCATTATTTAACGATTTAAATAAAATGAAAATATAATGTACAATCTAAGCCCTAAACCAGTCAAAAACCTATTGTATGGGTGTATTTCGAACCCTTATCACCTTATCCTCGAAATTTATAATTTTGGGACCTTTTTTATCCGAAAATAATTTTATAACAAAGTATCTTTTCTTAACTTTCCAAGAGTGCCCCTCCTCTCCTCTTATAAAAGGACCCCACCTCTACCACCTTACCCACACTTCCAAAGCCTTTTCCTCAGCCAAAAACTACCCATTTTGTCTCTCCACATCCCTCTATAACTCTTAGAAGCCTCACTTTGGGCAGAAGTCTTCCCAAGGAAGCCTTTGAGCTCAAATCAAAAAGAGTTACCAGATTTAAAGGTAGTGTCTTCTTTTGTGTTCTTATGTTTTATTTTGCTTCTCCAACCCCCTAAACTCTTTTTATTAATTTATTTTGTAACAACACCAATATATTCCATATACTAGGATGTTTTTATAAGAAGGATTCTAGCTCCACTTACACACACCTACATCTAATGGTTAAAGAACATACTGTTTCCGTGGATGGCGAATTTCTGCCTCACGAAACGATGATTGTTCAATATTCTTTTAACACCTTCAAAGGTGGACATTAAGATAACACTATATTTATATGTGATATATAATATGTTTATGTTTTCCTTAATCTTTTTTATTTTTCATTTATGACATACCTTTATGGTTTCCATTATGGGTAAACGTGATATATTCATTTTAGGAAGTGCGGACTACCTCCCCCTCAAAGTGATTTGATTCGTTAATACCATATGTGGTATGTATAAAGGGTAGATTTAATGATATAATATTTGATACCATACTGGAATTATAATACTATTATGTATCATTATGCTTTAATTCCATTAAATATGAAATAGTAATGGAAGTAGCATTCATGCGTACGTACGGCATACCATCTCCATGAATGGTGCAATTCATTTCTTACCTTTAGACGTTATGTAATATTATAAATGCATGTATATACTGTATATATATGATATATATGATATCTAAATCATGAGTATAACTCTAGATATAATGGATACATGAACAACTTGTAATTATAAAGAGTTTATTTTTTAGTCAAGTACCAATGATCGTTAAAACGACCGTTATTAACTTAAATAATTACATAGTGTTCATGACATGTTAATAAGTGATATAAAAGGAATAATGAACTTGAAAAAGGTTCTTAAGCAAGTATAAATTAACTCAAGTTTATTATTCAGGAGGTTAAAGAACAATCGAGTCATGTCAGACCCGAGGTATGGGAATTCGTCTCAATATCCTTTCATTGAGGCATATTTTGTTTTATAAACAACCTTCTTTTATACGGTGTATAATCCCCTTTTAATTTTACGTTTATCAAAAAGGAATATTTTTTTATACGAATCGTTTTACTAAACGACAAAAGGGAATGTTTTTGTCGTATGTATGGGGCAACAACGACTTCTCCGCCACCGTGACCATTATTTGAGTTTCGGATTCCTCTACAAGCCATACCTTTAAAAAAATACCATGTTTTACTTTTATTTTATTTTGGTATTGAAAATGGTTTTCATAATGTTTTTATATCAATGTGTTGTATTGATATCTTGTGATTGAAAAATGGAAGTGTTATGTTTCCTTTATGCATGTTTTATGTGATACAATTATGTTATGGTTCTTGGGAATTATTATGAATACAGGTGGTTCCGTGATAAAGTAATGGCGGGTGAGCCCGATATAGATCTCTAATGCATTGGGTAACGCGAAGGAGTTAAACGTTAACGTTTCTCCGAAGAGATTTAGGTAATATACTGTGATGGGTATTCCAAACGTAACCAAGAGGGTTACTCCCAACGTAAGAATGTTATGAATGCCTCAAGTTACCTTTATGTCATATTATTTCTATGATTTATTCATGATTTTATGAGGTATGTTAAATTTCTTATGTTTTATGAGTAGAGTATGATTTCATCGATTCTTATGTATACATGTACTCATGTTTCCTTTCCATATTTTTATATCCTTTACTTAGCTTTTTATGCTCATCCCACGTTTTTGAAATGTTTTTCACAGGTCAAGGGAAGGGTACATGATATGATGATAGTGTCAAGGAAGTGTCAAGAAAGAATCCATGTTTTATTATAAATATGTTTCTATTGATGGGAAAAAATGAATACTATCTTTTATTGTAACCACTTTGTTTAAATATGGGATGTATTGCATGTTTTATGAACTAATTCTCTAAAACTCTAAACCTAAAAAGATCCTCAAGGTGTATTCTTATAATAACTCAAGATTAAGTATGGTTTAAGGCTGGGGCCTTATAGTTGGTATTAGAGGTCGGTTTAGATAACTTTAGGAGTCATAATTTTATTAAATGATTATCCAAATTCTTTTTTTGGTCAAATGAAAATGATATAGAATTTGAATATTACCATTTTGCTTCATCTAAGACATGTTTGTTCAGAATGGTTTTCAACAGAGGAAACCGGGAAGCAGTGCTAGGAAGGCATACAGAAGGAAATAACCTTCCGAATCAACATCCTGAGATGGTTATAATTGGAACTGAACAGTCTGTTGTTGTAATGGCATAGTTGACTCAAGTGATAAATGGTGGCGGTATCCATGCACGAGATCAGCCAGATCAACCGCAGAGGAACATGTCAGTGGTGGAACATTTCAAGAGGCAACATCCCCCATCATTCAGAGGATCATCTGACCCTGTGCTAGCTGAAGGGTAGATTAAAGCACTGGAGAATATTTTCAATGTCATGGGGTGTTCAGAAAAGCAAAAGGTTAGTCTTGCTATTTACCGTTTGGAGGGTGAAGCAGATCAGTGGTGGTCGATGGGTAAAAATATCAGGGACGCTGATGATATTGATGCTCTCGACTGGGATGAATTCAAAGGTATATTTCTTGAGAAGTATTTTCCTAAGGCTGTTCGACTTAGGATGGAAAACACATTCCTGGAATTGAGGAAAGAGGAGGACTCAGTGGCTGCCTATGAAGAAAGGTTCACTCGATTGGAAAGGTATGCTCCAAATTGTATCTGAGACCTTGATAGTAAAATCAATCATTTTTACTTAGGATTAAAGCCAAAATATCGAAGGGCTTTAGCTTCTCGTGAGTTCAAAAGTTATGAAAATCTTGTTTGATGTGATGAGAAAGTACAAATGGAGTTTTCCGATGATCATGTGTTCTATAATAACCAACAGAAGAAGAGACCGAGGTGGCAGGAGAAAGGGAAGAATTCTTCAAAAAGGTCTGATGGTAAGAACACTAAGTTTCCAGTTTGTGATAAATGTGGTAAAAGGCATGCTGGAGAATGTATTATGAATTCTGGAAAGTGCTACCGATGTGGTAAGATGGGACATAAGGCTCGTGATTGCACTGAAAAAGATCAAGGTGATGGTAAGTCCAAATTCTATTTATAGTTAGTGAAATGTTTTAAGTGTAATGAGATGGGTCACTATGCAAACGAGTGTCTGACAAAGAGCTTGAGTGATGGGAAGTAGTTAGACTATAAGCAGAAAGGGGTGGTGAAATCCTTTGCAACTACTTCAGCAGATGTCGGACCATCAAATGAAGTTGTATCAGGCACTTTGTTTGTTTTTTCAGATTATGCTAGTGTGTTGTTTGATTCGGGGTCTACACATTCTTTCATCTCTGAAACCTTTTCTAGTAAAATGGGAATACCATCTCAAGAAATGACTCCTGAACTTTTGGTAAAAACACATTGGGGAAATGTTTAGGCAAAAAGAATTCATAAGAATATTCCTATCCTTATCCGTGGAAAGAACTTACTTGTGAACCTTATTGTTTTACCTCTAGTAGAGTTTGATGTTATTTTGGGTATGGATTGGATCTCTATTTACCATGCTAAGATTGACTGTAGAGCTAAAGAAGTTTATTTTCAGAAATAATTTCAATTTGTGTATAAGAATGAACCCTTACTGTTGATAACATATCAAGAGGCCGAGAAACTTGTAAAATATGGAAATGAATGTTACCTTGAACATATCGTTGAAAAAAAGGGAACTGTTCAGATTAATGATGTGCCAGTAGTAAATGTGTATCGTGATGTTTTTCCTGATGAGTTGCCTAGAATAATACCAGATCGGGATGTTGAATTTACTGTTGACTTAGTTCCTGATTCTAAGCCAATTTCAAAACCCCCTTATCGAATGGCTCAAACTGAACTTTTAGAGTTGAAGGATCAATTTCAAGATTTATTAGAGAAAGGTTTCATTCAACCTATCACATCACCATGGGGTGCTCCTACTTTATTTGTTAAAAAGAAAGATGGTTCAATGAGACTTTTCATTGATTATAGATCCTTGAATAACATCACTGTTAAGAACAAATATCCTTTTCCTCATATCGATGATTTGTTTGATCATCTCCAGGGAGCTGAGTATTTTTCAAAGATTGACCAGAGATCGGGGTACCATCAGTTGAAGGTAATCGGAGCAGATATTCTGAAGACTGCATTCCGTACGAGATATGGCCATTATGAATTTGTAGTAATGCCTTTTGGGCTAACCAATGCACATGTTGTATTCATGGACTTAATGAATAGAATTTTACATGAGTTCTTGGATAAGTTTGTGGTTGTTTTCATTGATGATATTTGGGAGTTTTCTAAAAATAAAGAAGAGCGTGAAAGACATTTAAGGGTTATTTTGCAAACCTTAAAAGAAAATAAATTGTATGGGAAATTTAGAAAGTGTGAGTTTTGGTTGCAATAAATTTCATTCCTTGGTCACATTGTTTCTAAAGATGGGATAACTGTGGATTCTAAAAAAACAAAAGTTATTGAAGAATGGACAAGACCCACAAATGTAACTAAGATCCATAGTTTTCTTGGTTTGGCAGGTTACTACCGAAGGTTTGTTATAAATTTTTCACTGTTATCTAGTCTAATGACTAAGCTAACTCGGAAGGGTGTTAAGTTTATCTGGACAAAAGAATGTGATAATTGTTTTCAGGAATTGAAAAGAAGATTGGTGAATGCTCCGGTTTTGGCACTTCCTTCCAGGAATGGTGAGTTTGTTACCTATAGTGATGCTTCATTAAAAGGAATTGGTTGTGTCCTTATGCAGAATGATCAGGTAATTGCTTATGCTTCATGTCAGTTTAAAATTCATGAGGTAAATTACCCTACACATGATTTGGAATTAGCTGCTGTTGTTTTTGCTTTAAAAATTTGGAGGAATCATTTTTATGGAGTAAAGTGTGAAATATATATTGATCACAAAAGTTTAAAGTATATATTCACTCAGAAATAATTAAACATGAGATAGAGGAGATGCCTAGAATTAATCAAGGATTATGATTGTACAATTCATTACCATCCAAGAAAAGAAAATAAAGTGGCTAATTCTTTGAGTTGAAAAAGTAACGCTTCATTAGAAATGCTAAATTTAGAACGAGATCCTTTGGTTTTTGATTTGATGAACTTTTGCATAGAAGTTGTTGGTGCAGGAAGTTCTTCTGTTTTGTTTCAGGTATCAGTGAGATCATCCCTATCAGACAATATTAAGCAAGCACAGAGGGAATACAGTGAGTTGTAGAAGAAGGTAGAGCTGGTTCAGAAGGATAAGTTTCCTGAATTCAACATTGATAATGATCGTGTTTTGAGGGTTGGGAAGAGATTATGTGTGCCTGGTGATTCACAGTTGAAGAATGAGTTGTTATGTGAGGCTCATAGTTCCCCGTTTTCAGTTCATCCTGGCAGTACTAAGATGTACAGAGATCTGCGGGAGTATTACTGGTGGGAAGGAATGAAAAAAGATATTGCTGATTTTACTGTGAAGTGTTTGACTTGTCAGAAGGTTAAAGCTGAGTGGCAGTTACCGAAAGGGATACTTCAGCCTCTACCAGTTCCAGAATGGAAATGAGAGAATATATCCATGGACTTCGTTGTGGGATTGCCGAAGGCACCTCGAGGTAATAATCCAATCTGGGTTATTGTTGATCGCTTGACTAAATCTGCTCATTTCCTTGCTATACGAGATACTTTTTCCCTAGATCAACTTTCCCATTTGTATCTTAAAGAGATAGTCAGGTTATAGGGAGTTCCTCTCTCCATTTTATCTGATCGTGATCCCAGGTTTACTTCTAACTTATGGAAAGGCCTTCAGAAGTCGTGGGGTACTGAATTAAATTTTAGTACAGCTTTTCATCCTCAATCATATGGGCAGTCTGAACGAACAATTCGGACTTTAGAGGATATGTTGCGTGCTTTTTCGATGGATTATCAGGGAAGTTGGGACCAACATCTTTCTTTGGTTGAGTTTTCTTATAATAATAGTTTTCATTCCAGTATATAGATGGCACCATCTGAGGCATTATATGGGAAGCGGTGTTGAACTACAGATTTCTGGGATGAAGTGGGTGAAAGGAAGATGATGGGATAAGCATTGGTAGAAGAGTTGGGAGAAAATGTTTAGCTGATACATAAACACATGAGAACAGCTTAGAGCAGGCAGAAGAGTTATGCGGACAACAGGAGGAAGGATCTCTCTTTTGAGATAGGTGATCATGTTTTTCTCAAAGTCTCGCCATGGAAACGTGTGATGCGATTTGGTAAGAAAGGAAAGTTGATTCCAAGGTTCATTGGACCATATGAAATTCTAGAGAGAGTTGGATCAGTTTCTTACCAAGTGGCTTTACCTCTGAGTTTATCTCAAGTACACAATGTTTTTTATGTTTCAATGTTAAGGAAGTACAGGCCAGATCCATCTCATGTTTTGAGTCTAGAGGTAGTTTAGCTGAAAGAGAACCTATCTTATGAGGAACAACTAGTCCAGATTCTTGACCACATGTAGAAAGTGTTATAGAATAAGGTGATTCATTAGGAAAAGGTTTTGTGGAAAAACCACATGATTGAAGAGGCAACATGGGAATCTGAAAATGCAATGAGGGCTAAATAGCCCCACTTATTTGATAAGTAAATAAATTGTGGGGACGCAATTTTCTAAAGGGGGCAGGATGTAACATCCCAAGTAAGTAATGAATAATAGATATTTTTATCTATGTCTATTAACGAATTAGATAGTGTTTTAGAAGCTTAAAATGAGAATAAATCCAATCTTAAGCATGGAATACACTAATATTTTTAAAAGATTGTTTTACTTCCTTTTGATGGAAACCCATTTTTAAATCTATCTTTTGAAAATTTTATAAGCTATATTTGTCACAATAAACTTTTTCTTTATGATGGGGATATTGAAATTTACTTTGGATAAATTTCTGGTATTTTTCTGATAGTTTTTTTAAATGAATAGCGAAAAATGTTGTATTTTAATTCAAAACATCTTTTTAATCTAATTTGTTTATATGATTATATTATCTTTTTAATTGGTTTTAAAGTTAAATTATAATATATTTTTTCCATTTAATCCAATAGTGGTCGTTGAAATTAATTTCACTTTGAAATTGGACTTAAACTAGTGTCAATCTTTTGATAATTATTGTTTCATAAAAACACGCTATTTGCTCTGACAGCGGGAATTAATTATTAAATTCATTAATGTAACTTATATGTTTTGAATTTTTTAAAATAGAAATCATTTTTGAATTCAGAATATCAAATATATCTTAGGTTGAAGTTTTGGTATTTTTCTGAAAAACTTCAATTTTTGATGAATAGTGAAACCACTAAGTGGTACTTAAAAAACTATTTTTTTTGTTTAAATGAAAATTTACCACCTCTGTGTTTTGAATTTTAAAAATCTGACATACATGGTTTTCATTAAGAAGTAAAATGTGGTTCAATGGGATTAAAATAATTTTTTGGTGAATAGTAACTTTTGAGTTTTTAATCGCGATTAGAGGTAATTAGTGTAATTTAAGGTAAGAATAATTTTTTAATAATATGAAATGAACTTGACACATGTCCTACCCTTCTTGGATGTGTCATGGCCGACCATGACAACCCATGGGTCGATTTTTGGGACCCCATGGAGCCACTTGGGTAAGATAATGACATTAATGCCTTTTATTTAATGTAAAAGTAAAAATGACACAAGCATGAGTTGTTTTACTAAAACAATTTTTAAATGGGGTTATACAAGTCAGATTTTGACTATAAATAGTCATTGGAAAGATAAAAATATTTCCTACATCCTAGTACTTTTTTTATAATTTTTAGACATCAAATAAATTATATTATTTATGACACAATGATGATGCAGTGATTACCTCATTATTTAACGATTTAAATAAAATAAAAATATAATGTAAAATATAAGACCTACACTTATAAAAAACCTATTGGATGGGTGGATTTAGAACCCTTATCACCTTATCCTAGAAATTTATAATTTTGGGACCTTTTTTATCCTAAAACCATTTTATAACAAAGTATCCTTTCTTAACATTCCAAGAGTGCCCCTCCTCTCCTCTTATAAACGAACCCCACCTCTACCACCTTACTCACACTTCCAAAGCCTTTTCCTCGGTCAACCCCTGCCCATTTTATCTCTAAACATCCCTATCTAACTATTAGAAGCCTTACTTTGGGCATAAGTCTTCCCAAGAAAGCCTTTGAGCTCAAATCAAAAAGAGTTACCCGATTTAAAGCTAGTGTATTCTCTTGTGTTCTTATGTTTTATTTTGCTTCTCCCACCCCCTAAACTCCTATTATTCATTTCTTTTGTAAAAAAACCAGTATCTTCCATATACTAGTATGTTTTTATAATAAGTATTCGAGCTCCACTTACACACACCTACATCTAATGGTTAAAGAACATGTTGTTTCCGTGGATGGCGAATTTCTGCCTCACGAAACGATGATTGTTCAATATTCTTTTAACACCTTCAAAGGTGGCCATTAAGATGTCACTATATTTATATACGATATATAATATGTTTATGTTTTGTTTATGTTTTTTTTTATTTTTCATTTATGGAATACCTTTATGGTTTCCAGTATGGGTAAACGCAATATCTTCTTTTTAGGAAGTGCGGACTACCACCCCCTCAAAGTGATTTGATTCGTTAATACCATATGTGGTACGTATAAAGGATAGATTTAATGACATTATATATGATAAAATACGGGAATTATAATACTATTATGTATCATTATGTTTTAATTCCATTAAATATGAAATAGAAATAGAAGTAGCGTTCATGCATACGTACGACTTACCGTCTCCATTAACGGTTCATTTCATTTCTTACCTCTAAACGTTATGTAATACTATAAATGCATGTATATACTGGATATATACATTATATATGATATCTAAATCATGATTATAACTCTGGATATAATGGATACATGAACAAATTGTAATTATAAAGAGTTTATTTTTTACTCAAGTACTAATGATCGTTAAAACGACCGTTATTAACTTAAATAATTACAGTCTTCATGACATGGTAATAAGTGATATAAAAGGAATAATGAACTTGAAAAAGGTTCTTAAGAAAGTATAACATAACTCTAGTTTATTATTTATGAGGTTAAAGAACAACCGAGTCAATTCGGACCCGATGTATGGGACTTCGTCTCAATCTCCTTTCATTGAGGCATATTTTGTTTTATACACAACCTTCTTTTATACGGTGTATAAACCCCTTTGACCTTTACATTTATCCAAAAGGAATATTTTTTTATATAAAGCTTTTTACTAAACGAAAAAAGGGAATGTTTTTGTCATACGTATGCGGTGACAATGACTTCTCTGCCGCCGTGACCATTATTTGAGTTTCGACTTCCTCTACAAGCCGTACCTATTTTTTAAAAGAAAAATAAATACCATGTTTTACTTTTCTTTTATTTTGGTATTGAAAATGGGTTCCTAATGTTTTTATATCAATGTGTTGTATTGATATATTATGATTTAAAAGTGGAAGTGTTATGTTTCCTTTATGAATGTTTTATGTGATACGATTAAGTTATGGTTCTTGGAAATTATTATGAAGACGGGTGGTTCAGTGATAAAATAAGGGCGGGTGAGCCCGATATAGCTCTCCAATGCATTGGGTAACGCGAAGGAGTTAAACGTTAAGGTTTCTCTGAATAGATTTAGGGAATATACTGTGATGGGTATTCCAAACGTAACCAAGAGGGTTACTCCCTATGTAAGAATGTTATGAATGCCTCAAGTTACCTTTATGTCGTATGATTTCTATAACTTATTCATTATTTGATGAGGTATGTTATAGTGCTTATGTTTTATGAGTAGATTATGATTTCATTGATTCTTATGTATACATGTACTCATGTTTCCTTTCCATATTTTTATATCCCTTACTGAGCTTTTTATGCTCATCCCAAGTTTTTAAAATGATTTTCAAAGGTCAAGGGAAGGGTACATGATATGATGATAGTGTCAAGAAAGTGTCATGAAAGAATCCATGTTTTATTTTAAATATGTTTCTGTTGATGGGAAAAAATGAATACTATCTTTTATTGTAACCACTTTTTTTAAATGTGGGAGGTAATGCATGTTTTATGATCTAATTCTCTAAAACTCTAAACCTAAAAAGATCCTCAAGGTGTATTCTTGTAATAACTCAAGCTTAAGTAAGGTTTAAGGCTAGGGACTTATATTGAACCAGGAATTAGGTCAATGGAAAACTCAATTTCTCATTCTGGAGGATGTCCAGGAAAATATTCCGGAAACAAATCTACATATTCTTTAACAATAGGTACATACTCTATTTGAACATTCTTTTCCTCACCCACAGTTATTTCATTCTCTTCATCCTCGATAATTGAATTTAGTTGAGCTACTTGGGGTGGATCTAGATAAGAATTAGGTGGTGATGATTATGCTCTAAAGATAAGGTGTTCTTTATCATCATCATCTAAAAAATTAACTTCCTTATTCTTACAATAAATCCTCACATCATGGTCCGAAATCCAATCCATATCGAGGATTATATCAAATTAAATCATGGGTATGATGATGATATTAGCAAATAATGAACATTTATGTGCTATAATGGGGACTGATTTGCAAAACATTGCTGCAATGATACCTCCCTTAGGATTTTTGACTGACAACTCCCTTGTTAAATCAAATCGAAAATATCTAATTTTCTTAGCAAACTGGGAAGATATGAAACAATGCGATGATCCAGAATCAAATTAAGCATTTTCTAAAATTGAAGAAACCATTAAATTACTTGCCACCACATCTTTCAGAGCTTCTGCCTTAGCAGTAGTGATATCATAAGCTTGTCCTTGATCCCTTGGCCTTTTTAAGGTAAGTTCCCCTGACGCTTAGGAGATTCATTTGAAAAATGTCCCATTACCTTGGAATTGTAGCATTGAACATCGGTAGATTCTTTCTTTCCCTTGCAATCACGAGTTTAGTGGCCCTTTTCACCACACTTGTAACAAACTCCCATTCCCTTTAAGCAAGTACCAGGGTGTTTCCTCCCACATTTACTACAGGATGGATATTCAACTTTTCCCTTATTCCCCTTATTTCCATTTCCAGAGTAATCAGTAGATCTATTCTTCTCTTTATTTTCTTTAATGTCGTATGACATAGAGAATTATTTTTCTGTCTTGATAGTGCATGAGACAATATCTTCATACAATTAGAAGGTTTGTGAGACTAATGCTCCATGGATAAACAGTTTTATCCCATCAAATAAAAGATCAATCTTACTTTTTGGGTTACGTATATAATCTGCTGCATACCTCACTAACCTTGTAAAGTTATCCTCATACTTTGCGACATTCTCATCCTCCTTTTGCCTCAGACTCAAAAATTTCCTATCCATATCTTCTGGATGGTCACGAGGAAAGTATTTTTCTAGGAAAAGATCTTTGAACTCCCTCCATTCCATATTCGATTCTTCTTCAACTTCCATTGTGTTTTGAATCAATGACCACTATTGATCAGCATCTCCAGTGAGGCGGTAAACTTCCAAGATAACTTTTTCCCTTTCACTAATCCCCAAGGAATGGAATATTTTCTCTAAGGAATTTATCCATTGCTCAGCTACTAGTGGATTTGTACCCCCATTTAGCATTGTTGGTTGTTGCCTCATGAAGCGATCTAACATTGATCCTCCATGCTACAGATCAGGGTGCTCCATATGGGTAAGGTTATTATTCATAACCTGAGTGAGTTGTCCCAGTATGGTGATTAGCTGATCAGCACCAGTTGCATCACCAGCTCCACTATAATTATTTTGATCAGGAGGGAAATACCTACATGGAGTGCATGCATTTATATGGTTTCCATTCCTTCCACTAGGAGCCATTTCTAAACAATGACATAAACTAGATTAGTTTATGAATCGAAATATATAATTCAAAACTTCTAAAACACTTAATATAAATTGAATAGTTTATGGATATAATCCATAATCATAAAAATGTTATCTTTGGGAATGTATATACTTATAAAACCTTCATAATGGTTTGTAAATAAAATGAGAATAATCCTAAGCATATGCCCCGAGAGTGTCATAACTAAGAGTGAAAAAAGGCCCGTTTTCATTCACCAGTTCCCGTTCGAGTCTACCTCAAAGCGGTGTTTTCGGGTTTTACCCCTAGGTACATCTGTACCTGAGCCACCTCTACCTGATTGTATCCAGACAGGGATTAATTGCTTTGAAAACTCACAAAATCCCTACAATACCAAAATTCTAGGATGTTCTTCTATACTAATCCTAAAAGTTTATCTTAGGGATATGTGCTCTAATCAGAGTTGATATAAATATAGCTTCCAAGTTTTGTACTAAACTTCATTTGATACCAACTGTAATGCCCCGACTCTAGTTACCCAAAATCGGTGCATTATTACATAACATTGGCATGATCACAAAAGATCAAGTCTTGAAAGACTGATAGGTTTAGTAGCCATGGAATCACTAGATACATTCATAAAGTTTACATTACATAATAAAGTGAAAAACTACAAAAAAATATTGTCTTCACACTCATATCCCCTTATACTATCCCTACAGGTCATTCATAAAATACTTCTTCACATCTTGGGAAAAATATAACATAGAAAGGGGTGAGCTCAGATGCTCGGTAAGGATAACAATACAGTGGAAAATTTCATAAATAAGCATAAACATTTAAGGCAATGTTTAACTAAAATAAAAGCCTTTTTAAACTTGAACTTCCGCATAATATGGAGAAAATAAAATTAAATAATTCTATTTACTTATTCACATAGATATTCTACCAGTCGAATAATCACAAGTAATATCAATAACCACTTTCATAATGATGGAATGCATAAATCCAGACTATCATAACCACATAGTCAAGGCCTCATGCCAAGACTACAAATAATCTTTTTTCAAGGCCATACGCCAAGACACTAGTTTGTCTCATTAGACCTACCAATGCATTGAGGAGCAATAAAAGGCTTCACCCGTCACATACTTAGTCCAATGCATTCCTTATATGAATAGGTTTAAACATAACATAAACATTCATATTAAAACTAGCATACGAAATGTCAATACTTTCTCCATAAACCATGAATGGTATAAAAATAACACATACACATTCAAACATATCAAAAACCATCAGTACATTATGGATGTTTTGTATAATAATAAATCAACTTCAAATAAGCTTAAAATCCATCAAAAGATTTTGACATAGATGAAATCAAAACTATTTGAGAGAAATATCTCTTTTTTTAAATAATTTAAAAGTCATATAATTATAAAAAAACATTTACTTTGAAAATATCCTTATAATATTGTAAGTTAAGCCTATAAGATTTTATAATGGTGGAAAATAGCCGCACTTTCCGTATAAGTAAAAAAAGACATTCTTACCTTAATTTTGTCGACAAGGTTAAAATGACCTTGTTTGGAAAATGACGGAAATATTCCTTTCAAACTATTTTATAAAAAGTCTAACAAGGGTATAGATTACATTAATCAATAGTCTAGTAAATTGTAATTTTTTTTTGAAATACATTTTTAAGAAACATGGATGTTGATGATAAAGAAGTCCCAGTAGATAATTATGTATAAACAACCTCAGATAATGAAGAGATTGTAAAATAAACCCTTACCTTGTAATTTTCCTCGGTCGATGGTAGTTTAAACTCCTATATAATGGTGAAATAATTGTTATTAAATTATAACAGAATTATATACATTAATATGATATCATATATGATCTTTTTAACATTTCTTTGTTAATAATATCTTAGTATTATCGTCGTTTTGGGTGTTAACTTACTCGTTTTATTTTATATATTCTGTTACATAAGCCATGTTTGCTATGGATAGGATGTATATTATTCATATCCAGAATGATATCAAGTCCTTAAACATGATTTTTAATCATAAAATAAGAATTATACTTGAATGGATACAATGGGGAATGAATCTCATCGCATTCGTGGAGACGGTAGTTCGTACGTACACACGAACGCTACTTACATTTAATTTTACATTTTAAAAGGAATAAAAACCAAATTATACAAAGGTATATTATTATTCCAGTATAATATAATATCTTATATGTGTTACTTATGTTCATTAACACCATCCTTTATACATTCCATGTATGGTATGAACGAGTCATATCACTTTGAGGGGGCGGTAGTCTGCACTTCCTCAAATGAAATTATCGTATATATATACAACGTTAAATGAATAATAGTATGCTATAAAATGGAATTACAGAAGCTTATATATAAAATAAATATCATTAATATCATATTTAATTATTGTTCCATCATAATGGCCACCATGAGAGGTGGTAGGAGATAATTGAACAATCATCGTTTCGTGAGGCGTTCGGTTTCCATCCACAGAAACATTATGTTCTTCACCCATTAGATGGACGTGTGTGTAAGTGAAGTTTGAATACTTATCATATCAATATAATAGTATATTTATAATACTGGTGATGTTACAAAAGAAAATAATAAGAATATTTTAGGGTTCGTAGAAGTAAAATAAAAGAAAAGAAGCTAAGAGAAATTGTTACCTTTAATTTGGGTAACTCCCTTTGGTTTAAACCAAAAAGGACTCTTGAAATGCCTTCTACATAAGTTAAGGCTTCTATAAGGAAGATAGTGATGTTGAGAGAATATTTGGGCTGGGTTTTTCCGAACCAAAATTCTTTTAAGGTGTGAATAATTTGTTAAAAGTGGTGTCCTTTTATAAGGGGGAGGAGGGGATCTTTATAAAAAACTTAAAGTATTATTTCAGAATAAAATTATATTCGGTTTCTAATGGATCCAATTATTATTATTCAAATTAAAAGGTGGGGATAGGTCGATAAAAACTCAACCAATAGGTTTTAGATAGGTTTGGGTCATATTAGTAACCTTATCTTTTAATTTTAACTCTTAGTTAATTAATTTGACACTTACCATGTCACTTTGTATTTTTATATTATATTGTTAATAAACTTACTATATACTTACAAGAGACCCCCAAGAGGTCCATTAGTCATAAACCTATAATTATATAAGTCCTTTTTTTAAACCCTTATATTTTTAGGAATACAATATGAATTAATAATATAATATTTGTTTTAAAAACTCTTTTATGTCAATTTTGACACTATTTGTTATTTGATTTTTTTGAAACTCATAACAGCATGATTACTTAGAAAAAAGTTAATTAAATCAACTATAAAAGGTCATATTAACCTAGAAATGTATTTTAATTCATTAAAAGTCTCAAATTAGATTTTTTTTGATATTTACAATGTCAATTATTTCAATCTTTCATTAATAAGGTAATTACTGCATCATCATTGTGTCATAAATAAATTAAATTATTTAATGTCTGAAAATTATAAATAAAATAAAATTATGTATGAAATCATTTTATATTTATAATTAATATTTATAGTCAAAAATCCAACATATATATCCTTATGTAAAAATTGTTTTTCTAAAAGATATATGGTTATGTCATTTTTTTATTTACTTTAACTTAATTAATATAAAGTGTCATTATCACTTACAAGTGGATCCATGCGGTCCCAAAATCGACCCAAAGATGGAAATGGTCAGACATGTATCCAAAAATAGGGTTAGGACACATTTTAGGGTTATTTAGTATTATTATAATATTATTTGTTTACCCATATTTACCAGATTTACCCTTTAACCATGGTAAATAAAATATTTACAGAAGTAATTATTCAAAATGTCTAAAAATAAAATTTATCTATTTACACAATTTGGACCCCATTATTCTAAATATGGAATACCTTTTTATAAATTCAAAACATAGATGTGGAAGAAATTAATTTAAAATTAATTCCCGCTGTCAAAACAAAAAGCGTGTTTTAAAAAAAAAATAACTATCAAAAGATGGACACTGGTTTATGTCCGGTTTAAATGTGAAATTATGTACAATGAACAACATTGTATTAAATGGTAAAACTATATTCCAAATATACTTTAAAACCACTCAAATCCATAATTTATCACTATAAATTATTTCGATTAAAAAAGTTGTTTTTAATTAAAATTTAGTAAATTTCACTATTCATCAAAATATGAAAGTTTTCAGAAAAATACCAAAATTTCACCCTAGGATAATTTTGATATTTAAAATCCAAAAATGAAGCCCATTTTGAAAGGTAAAATTTATAAAATTTCAAAAATTTGGTATTACTATTCATAACTGCTATTTTGATTGGTCATAGTGTGTTAGAATCTCGAAGTTGTGTACAATGCAAGCTATTGCATTATTCAAAGGGAAATGTACCATGGAAGCTTGGGGTGTTATATTATCCCCTCCTTCAAATAATTTCATAATTTAAATTTCTAGAATACTATCACATGAAAATATTCGAGTGGTTCTTCATCATAAGTTCCTCGGGTTCCCATGTTGCCTCTTCCATCTTATGGTTTCTCCATAGAACTTTTACCAGACGAGTCATCCAGTTTCTCAGCACTTGTTCTCTGGTATCAAGAATCTTGACAGGCTCTTCGCAATAAGATAGATCGTGTTCAAGTTCTAATTCTTCATAGGTGAGTAAATGCATTCAGTTAGGCATGTATTTTCTCAACAGTGATACGTGGAACACATTCTGAACTTTGGAGAGACTTGGTGGCATTGCCAGACGGTAAGCTACAACCACAATTCGTTCTATAATTTTGAAAGGTATGATATACCTGAGACTCAATTTTCTCTTTCTTACCGAAACGTATAACACCCTTCCATGGATATAACTTCAAGAAAACATGATATCATACCTAAAATTCCAAATCCTTCCTTCGGTTATCGGCATAGCTATTCTGCCTACTTTGAGCTCCTACAATGTGGTTTTGGATTACCTTCACCTTTTCCAACGTTTCCTTGACCAATCCTAGGACTACTAGTTTTCTTTCACCATCATCATCCCAACAGGATGGTGTGCGACATCTCTTTCTGTATAACGCTTCATATTGTGCCATCTGAATACTCAAATGGAAGCTATTGTTATAGGAAAATTATACCAAAAGTAAATATTGATCCCACATACCCTAAAAGTCAAGTGAGAATGATCTCAACATTTCTTCTAAGGTTTGAATAGTCTGTTCTGATTGTCCATCAGTTTGGTGGTGGTAGGCAGTGCTCAAACGAAGTTCAGTATCCAAGCCTTCTGAAGACTGTTCTAGAATCTTGAAGTAAAATGGGGATCAAGATCATAAACAATTAATAGGGGTACTACATGGAGTCTCAAAACATTATTAATATATAGTCTTGCTAGACATTTGAATGGTAAATCCTCCCTTATAGCAAGAAAATGTGCTGACTTGTTAAGATGATCAACAATGACCCATATTGCATCATTCCTTCTAGGAGTCTTTGGTAGTACAATGACAAATTCCATTGTGATATTATCCCATTTCCACTCAGGTATGGGAAGAGGTTGAAACACTCCCCCAGGTTGTTGCCTTCCAGCTTTCACTTGTTGAAAAACCTTACATCTTGACACAAAATCATAAATCTCCCTCTTCATGTTGTCCCACAAAAAATGTTCAATCAAATCTCTATAGATTTTGGTGCTCCCATGGTGTATAGAGAAATTAGAACTATGGGCATCGTCCAACAATTCCCTTTTTAGATCAGGTATATCAGGAACACAAAGTCTCTTCCCAAATTTCAAAATTACATCTTCATACACAAAGTCACTCAATCTCCCATCATTCACAGCTTTAATCTTCTTTTTAAACTCTTCGTCATTGTTTTTAGAACTCTTTATCCTTTATAGTAAAGATGGTTTGGCAACCATTTGAAAAAGTATCAATGTTCCACCTTCTATGGTAATTCCCATATCCATATTCACTAGATCCATGGAAATTAGATCCCTTTCAATTCTCATCATGTTCAAAACTCCATGATCCTTTCTACTCAAAGCATCTGCGACCTTATTTTCCTTCCCTGGGTGGTTGTGTATCATGAAATCATAATCCTTGAGTAATTCAAGCCATCTCATTTTCCTCATGTTGAGTTCTTTCTGTGAGAAAATGTAGTTCAAACTCTTGTGATCAGTATAAATCTCACATTTTTCACCATAGAGATAGTATCTCCATATCTTCAAAACAAATATTACAACAGCTAACTCAAGATCATGAGTAGGATAATTTTGCTTATGAATTTTCAGCTATCGCGATACATAGGAAATAACCCTATCATTCTGCATAAGGACACAACCAAGTCCTTTCTTTGAAGAATCACTATAAATAACAAACCCATCATCCCCCGATGGTAGAGTCAATATAGGATCATTGACTAATATTCTCTTCAGTTCTTAAAAACATTCTTCATACTCTTTTCTCCAAACAAATTTAACCCCTTTACGTGCGAGCTTCGTTAATGGGTTAGCCAATCGGGCAAAGTTCTGGATGAAACACCGATAATAACCTGCTAAGCCAATAAAACTGCGTACCTTGGTTATACACATCGGTGCTGGACTTTCATGTATTTCCTTGGTCTTATAAGGATCACCATAGATTCCATCTTTGGAGAAAATATGTCCAAGAAAAGAAATCTTTTGAAGCCAAGATTCACACTTGCTAAACTTCCCATATAATTCATGTCTTCTAAGAGTCTTCAGGATAATGCACAAGTGATTTTCATGATCTTCGTAGCTTTCATAATATACCAAGATATCATCAATAAATACCACCACAAAATCATAGAGATATTCCTTGAAAACTCTGTTCATTAGATCCATGAAAACATAGGGTGCATTAGTCATCCCAAATGGCATTACTGTTAACTCATAATGCCCGTACCTAGTTTGAAATGCTGTCTTCGGAATGTCTTCCTTCTTCACACACAACTGATGGTATCCAGATCAAAGTTCAATCTTTTAAAATTATTGAGCTCCATGCAGTTGGTCAAATAAATCATTAATGAGAGGTAGGGGATATTTGTTCTTTATTGTTATAACATTGATTTCCATGTAGTCGATACATAACCTCATAGATCCATCTTTCTTCTTAACAAAAAAGGACAGGATCTCACCATGGAGAAAAACTATTGCGAATAAATCCCTTATTACTCAATTCCTCTAGTTGTTTCTTTAGTTCCACTAATTCCACAGTGGCCATTCTATAAGGGGTCTTTGATATGGGCCTTGAACCATGAATTAGGTCAATGGAAAACTCAGTTTATTATTCTGGAGGATGTCCAATTAAATCTTCCAGAAACACATCTACATATTCTTTCACAATAGGTACATCCTCTGTTTGAACATTACTTTCCTCACCCACATTTATTTCATTCCCTTCCTCCCCAATAATTGAATTTAGTTGAGCTACTGGGGGTGTATCTAGATAATAATTAGATGGTGATGATTCTACTCTAAAGATAAGGAGTTATTTATCATTATCATGCAAAATAGTAATTTCCTTCTTCTTATAATAAATATTCACATCATGGTCCAAAATCCAATCCATACCGAGGATTATATCAAATTCAATCATGGGTATGATGATGAGATCAGCTGATAAAGAAAATTTATGTTCTCTAATGGGGACTGATACATAAAACATTGTTGCAATGATACTTCCCTTAGGAGTTTTGACTGAAAAATCCCCTATTAAATCAAATTGAAAATATCTAATTTTCATATCCAACTGGGAAGATATGAAATAATGTGATGATACAGAATCAAATAAAGCATTTTCTAAACTTGAGAAAACCATTAAATTATCTACCACCACATCTTTCGGAGCTTCTACCTCAGCAGTAGTGATAGCATAAGCTTGGCCTTGATCCCTTGGACTTTTTGTGGTATGCTCCCCAGACACATAGGAAATTCATTTTCATAATGACCCATCTCCCTGCAATTGTAGCATTGAACATCAGTATCTTCTTTCTTCCCCTTTCAATCATGAGCTTGGTGGCCTTTTTCACCACACTTGTAAAAGACTATCATTCCCTTTAAGCAAGTACCGGGGTGTTTCTTCCCACATTTTCTACAGGATGGATATTCAAATTCTCCCTTCTTCCCCTTATTTCCTTTTCCAGAGTGATCATCAGATCTCTTCTTCTCCTACTTTTCTTTAAAGTCGTAAGACTTAAAGAATTATTTTTCTGTCTTGATAGTGCATGAGACAATATCTTCTTATAACGAGAAGGTTTGTGAGACTAATGCTCGACGGAGAAATAGTTTTCATCCATCAAATAAACGATCAATCTTACTTCTTGTTTTATGTATATAATCTGCAGCATACCTCACAAACCTTGTAAAGTTAGCCTCATAATTTGTGACATTCTCATCCTCCTTTTGCCTCAGACTCAAGAAATTTCCTTTCCATATCTGCTTGATGGTCCTGAGGAAAGTATTTTTCTAATAAAAGCTCTTTTAACTACCTCCATTACATATTTGATAATTCTTTATCATCCTTCGTGTTTTGAATCAATGACCACCATTGATCAGCATCTCCAGTGAGGCGGTAAACTTCCATGATAACTTTTTCCCTTTCACTACTCCCCAAGGCATGGAATATTTTCTCTAAGGAATTTATCCATTGCTCAGGTACTATTGGATTTGTACCCCCATTGAATGTTGGTGGTTGTTTCATCATGAAGCGATCTAACATTGATCCTCCATGCTTCGGATCAGGGTACTCCATAAGGGTAAGGTTATTATTCATAACATGAGTGATTTGTCCCAGTATGTTGATTAGCTAATCAGCACCAGTTGCATCACCAACTCCACTATAATTATCTTGAGTAGGAGGGAAATCCCTACATGGAGTGTGTGCATTGATATGGTTTCCATTCCTTCCACTAGGTTCCATTTCTAAACAATGGCATAAACTTGATTAGTTTATGAATTGAAATATATAATTCCAAACTTCTAAAACACTTAACATAAATTGAACATTTCTGGATATAATCCATAATCATAAAAATGTTTTATTTGAGGAGGTATAGACTTATAAACCCTTCATAATGGTTTGTAAAGAAAATGATAATTATCCTAAGCATATCATCTAGGAGTGTCGTAACCAAAAGTGTATCAAGGCTCGTTGTCGTGCACCAATTCATGTTCGATTCTAGCTCAAAGCGGTGTTTTTGGGTTTTACCCCTAGGTACATATGTGCTAGAGTCACCTCTACCTACTCATATCAAGATAGGGATGTATTGCTCAAAAAACTCACAAAATCTCTACAATACAAAAATTCTAGGAAGTTATTCTATACTAATCCTCAAAGTTTATCTTAGGGCTTTGTGCTCTAATCAGAGTTTATCTAAATCTAGATTCTAAGGTTTGTACTAAACTTCCTCTGATACCAACTATAATGCCCCGACACCAGTTACCAAGATTCGGTGCATTATTACATAATATTGTCATGATCATAAAAGATCATGTCTCGAAAGACCTATAAGTTTAGTAGCCTTGGAATCACTAGATACATTCATAAAGTTTACATTACATCATAAAGTGAAAAACTACAACAAAATCTTGTCTTCACACTCATATAACCTTATATTATTTCTACAGGTCATTAATAAAATACTTCTTCACGTCCTGGGAAAAATAAAACATATAAAGGTGGGAGCTCAGATGCTCAGTAAGGATACCAATACAGCATAAACTTTCATAAATAAGAATAAACATTTAAGGCAATGTATAACTAAAACAAAGGCCTTTTAAACTTGAACATCAGTATAATATGGAAAAACTAAAATGAAATAATTCCATTTACCTATTCACATGGATATTCTACTAGTCGAATAATCACATGCATTATCAATAACCACTTTCATAATGATGGAATGCATAATTCTAGACTATCATAACCACATAGTCAAGGCCTTGTGCCAAGACTACAAATAAGTTTTTTTTTTCAAGGCCTTGTTCCAAGACACTAGTTTTTCTCATGAGACCTACCAATGCATCAAAGAGATATAGAGGGCTCCACCCATCACTTACTAAGTCCAATGAATTCCTCATATGAATAGGTTTAAACATAACATAAACATTCGTATTAAAAATAGCATATGAAATGTAAATACTTTCTCCATAAACCATGAATGGTATAAAAATAACACATCCACATTAAAACATATCAAAAAACCTTAAATACAGTATGGATGTTTTGTATCATAATAAATCAACTTCAAATAAGCTTAAAATCCATCAAAGGATGTTGACATAGATGAAATCAAAACTATTTGAGAGAAATATATCTTTTTTTTAATCATTTAAAAGTCACATAACTATAAAATAAAACATTCAATTTGAAAATATACTTATAAGAAATTAAGGGAAGCTTATAAGATTTTATAATGGTGGAAAATAGCAGCAACCGTCGTATAAGTTAAGAAAGAAATTTTTACCTTAATTTTGTCGATAAGGTTGAAAGGACCTTGTTTGGAAAATGACGGAAAGATTCCTTTCAAACCATTTTATAAAAAGTCTAACAAGGGTATAAATGACTTTAACCCATAGTCTAGTAAATAGTAAAAATGTTTTGAAATACATTTTTAAGATACATAGATGTTAATGATAAAGACGTCCCAGTAGATAATTACGTATAAACAACCTCGGATAATGAAGAGATTGTGAAATAAACCCTTACCTTGTACTTTTCCTTGGTCAAGGGTAGTTTAACATCATGTATAATGGTGAAATAATTGTTATTAAATTATAGAATAATTTTGTACATTAATATGATATCATATATGATCTTTTTAACATTGCTTTGTTAATAATATCTTAGTATTATCGTCGTTTCAGGAGTTAACTTACTCATTTTCTTTTATATGTTTTGTTACATAAGCCATGTTTTTTATGGATATGTTGTATCTTATTCATATCCAGAATGATATAAAGTCCTTAAAAATTATTTTTAATCATAAAATAAGAATTATACTATAATTTATATTATGGGGAATGAATCTCATCGCGTTCGTGGAGACGGTTGTTCGTACGTACGCACTAACGCTACTTCCATTTCATTTTTCATTTTAAAAGGAATAAAAAAAATTATACATAGGTATATTATTATTCCAGTATAATATAATATATAATATGTGTTAATTATGTTCATTAATACCATCATTTTACGTTCCATGTATGGTATGAATGAGTCATATCACTTTGAGGGGGCGGTAATCCGCACTTCCTCAAATTAAATTATCATATATATATATATACAATGTGAAACTAATAATGGTATGCTATAAAATGGAATTACAGAAGCTTATGTGTAAAATAAATATCATTAATAACATATTTAATTATATTTCCATCATAATAGACACCATGAGAGGTGGTAGGATATAATTGAACAATCATCGTTTCATGAGGCGTTTGGTTTCCATCCATAGAAACATTATGTTCTTCACCCATTAGATGGAAGTGTGTGTATGTGTAGTTCAAATACTTCTCATAAAAATATCCTTGTATATTGAGGATACTGGTGTTGTTACAAAAGAAAATAATAAGAAGAGTTTAGGGGTTGGAGAAGTAAAATAAAATAAAAGAAGCTAAGAGAAATCGTTACCATTAATTTGGGTAAGTCTCTTTGGTTTGAACCAAAAAGGACTCTTTAAATGCCTTTTTCCTGAGATAAGGCTTCTATGAGGAGGAGAGGGATGTTGAGAGAATATTTGGGCAGGGTTTGGCCGAACCAAAAGGCTTTTATGGTGTAAATAATTGGTTAGAAGCGGTGTCATTTTATAAGGGGGGTGAAGGGATCTTTAAGAAAAACTTAAAGTATTATTTTATAAAAAAATAAAATTCTGTTTTTAATGGCTCAAAAGTGTATTATTCAAAGTAAAAGGTGAGGATAGGTTGAAAAACTTAACCATTAGGTTTTATATAGGTTTTGGTTACTTTAGTAACCTTTTCTTTTAGTTTTAACTCTTAGTTAATTAGTTTGACAGTTACCATGTCACTTTGTATTTTTATATTATATAGTTAATAAACTTCCTATATACTTCAAAGCGACCCACAAGTGGTACATTATTGATAAAACTATAATTATATAAGTACATTTGCCGAAACTTATATTTTTATGAATAGAATATGAATTAATAATATAATATTTGTTTTAAAAACACTTTTATGTCAATTTTGACACTATTTGGTATTTGATTTTTGTGAAAATCATAACATTGTGATTACTTCAAAAAATGTTAATTACATAAACTCTAACATGTCATATTAACCTAAAAAATTAGTTTAATTCATTAAAAGTCTCAAATTAGATTTACTTTTATATTTACAATATCAATTATTTCAATCTTTCATTAATAAGGTAATTACTGCATCATCATTGTGTCATAAATAAATTAAATTATATAATGTCTAAAAATTATAAATAAACTAAAATTATATCGTAAATATTCTTATATTCCTAATTAATATTTATGGTATAAAATAAAACACATATAACCTTATATAAAAATTGTTTTTTCTAAAAGATATATGCTTATGTCATTTTTGTATTTACTTTAACATAATTAATATAAAGTGTCATTATCACTTACAAACAGATCCATGGGATCCCAAAATCGACCCAAAGATGCCCATGGTTAGACATGTATCAAAACATTGGGTCAGGACACGTTTTAGGGTAATTTAGTATTATTATAATATTATCTTTTTACCCTTATTTACCGGATTTAACCTTTAACCATGGTAAATAAAATATTTATCAAAGTAATTATTCAAAATGTCTAAAAATAAAGGTTACCTATTTACAAAATTTGTATATCATAATTCTAAATATGGAATCCATTTTTCTAAATTCATATCACAGAAGTTGCTGAACTTAATTTAAAATTAATTCCTGTTGTCAAAACAAAAAGCGCGTTTTTAAGAAATAATAACTATCAAAAGATTGACACTGGTTTATGTCAGGTTTAAATGTGAAATTATGTCCAATGACCAAAATTGTATTAAATGGTACAAATATATTCTAAATATACTTTAAAACCACTCAAATTAACAATATATCACTATTAATTATTATGATTAAAAAAGATGTTTTAATTAATATTTAGTAAATTTCACTATTCATCAAAATATGAACTTTTTCAGAAAAATACCAAAATTTTACCCTAGGATAATTTTGATATTCTGAATAAAAAATGAAGTCCATTTTGAAAGATAAAATTTATAAAATTTCAAAAAGTGGGTATTATTAATAATAATGGCTAGTTTGATTGGTGACGATGTGTTAGAATCTCGAAGTTGTGTACAATGCAAGCTATTGCATTATTTAAAGGGAAACATACTGTGGATGTTTGGGGTGTTACAGAAGAGAACCAAAGGGGATGTTTCTATTTGAAATAAAACCCACAATAAAATTATTGAGGAAGGTGTGTGTACTAGAAAAAAATATTGAAAAAAATTTGGAGACTCCCATAGATGCCTAGCTACTGCTCCATCATCATGATTCAACCAAGGAAAATGGTAAGGTCATGTTCATATACCACCCTTTTCATAAAAAAGTTGAACCACTTAAGCTTTATGAAAGATTCACTCAGTATGAGGCTGAGATAATGGAGTTGAAGAGACTTAATGAAGAACTACTTAGACGAAATACCCCCAACATGTATGTTATTCATTCATAGAATCATCTTACCCTAAAATCTGACATCCCTTCATAAGAGGAGCTCATCATGACAGTGAGAGTTGGGAAAAGAAATATACTCAACCTGGGGGCTAGAAAATCAATTTGTATGGACCCAATGACAATGAGATATTAGGAGTTACCTCTATTAGGGAGACAATATGTTACCTGTCAGGCCAATTAACATAGTCCAGCACATTCAGGATATTAACCAAAATTATGGGTAGATCCACCACATCTATCCCTAACATTATTTATATAGTGAAACATACTTATCATAGACGGATATTAAATCTTTTTAGATGAATAGTCAATATATTAAAAAAAATATACGCTTGGCGACAATAATATTTTAGATCTTTTGGTAACCTGGAACACGATATTCTTAATTCACAAAAGTTCTTCAAAGCGTCCCATAAGGATATTCATATTTATTAATCCTACTCAAAATCCATTCTTCATAACCTGGGGAAACGAATCATAAGGAAGGGTGATCTCATATGCTCAATAAGGGTAAACAAGGGAAATATATAAGCCTAACATGAACATAGGGGTATGTGAACATGAGAATAACATTTGAAAACCATAACATGAATATAAAAAATCATATATTGAGTCATGACATAAAGATTAGAAGTTCATATGACATGAATCATAAGGAAATGAAAGAACATGATCCATGCTATCATAAAATTGTCATAATAAATATATTTTTGGATAAAGAGACATGTTTTAGAATCATTTCATCATTTCATCATAGCATAACCCATGAAAAAAAGAAGAGGGTTTCATAAGAATTTTATCATGGTATAACCCATTGAAGAGAAACAGGTATCATAAATATCATGAAATCATAAACATAAACCATTCAAAGAAAGAATAAAAATTGTATCCTCAGATCATATCCCTCAGTAAGTCAGAGCTAACATCAACATATGTCACATTCGATGTAAAATGATTTTGAACAATCATTTAAAAATATCATTGAAGAGAATATTCTTCCCACATTGAAAAACACTTTTTAAAGCATAATAAATTTTGAAAATAATTTTCTTTAAAAATGAACATGAATTCTTATAAAGGAATCTTCAATGAAAATAATGGTCAATATTGTATGAATATTCTTTCATGTTGTAAACATTAAAACCAATATGATTTTCAAATTTTTAGTAAAATAAAAATTGGTATTGTTTGGAAAATGACATGAATATTAATTTCAATTTATTTTAAAAAAGTAAAACATGGGTAAAATTTTATTTTAAAAATAATAGGATAATAATAAAACATTTTCAAAGATAAATCATGGTTTTCGAAGAAATCAAATTTTCGAATGAAGATAGAAATGAAGTCGTATTTTTTTTAAATTATTTTATAAATTATTTTAAGTAAAAAAATGAAAAATTGTAATATTACATGATAATATCATGAATAAAAATATTAGAATAAAATTCATGGTTTTCATGAGAGATGGATCATTATATTATATCATTGAAAATGTTATCATTAATAATCCCAATAAATGATGATATTGTAACATAAAATCATCACCACATCGGTGTCTTAAAATTATAATCCCCATAAAGGAATAAAATAAAGTAGAAATTAGATTGTCATGAGTATAAATAAATAAATGATATTAAATTTATAATCATATATATATACACATTTTAAATTAATATAGGTGCATAACAGAACATACATCTTAAAGAAGGAAAATTGAGATAATAATCCCTTACCACTTTGATAATATTTTGAATTGTAATCCCTAATAATGAATTAATCAAATGAAACGTTACATATTATGAAAATAAACATATTAAAAGTAAATTTTTTAAATGGTTTTTATATAGACAAAATATAATAAATGAGTGCTAAATTTTTATATGTCTCCTAGAAATAAAAGAAATACTAGATATCCCTTATCATAATTATTGACTTTATTCACACTCATTAAAACATAAAACATAAAAAATATATTTTTATTATACATATATTACATAGGAATAACTATATATATCAAACCATATATAATTTACTTATTTCCTTTTATTACCTATTTATAAAAAATTGTATGTGAAAGTCACATTTCGAGTAATAATCACTTTGTTTTTCGTATATGTCGTAATTTCATTTTTTTGGTCCTATTAATTTGATCATGGTTCCATAATATATAAAATATAAATAATTAAGAAATTATCATATATATACAACAATTATATTTTTAATACCAATCATGAAAGATGTTTTTGAGAAATTAAGTATGTTACGACCATGGAGACGATAGATCGTATGTACATTTGAATAACATTCCCATTTTCAAACAAACATTATAGAAAGGAGGTAAATAATATATTATATTTAAATAGTGATAATAATATCCTAAATATCATGTTATATACTTATACATATCATCCATGTGGTGTTGTGATGAAAATAGAGAGTCACATCTCTTCGTAATGGTTGTAGTCCACACGTACACGAATGATGTTATCATCTTTTTGTGAGTGAAAAGGTAATAAAGAAAATGATATATTAACTTTTATGAATTATAAATATTTCATTAGTTTCATAATTATGTCATGTATATCACATATATTTATCCTTATTATCTTACATGTAATGAGTTACTAAAAAATTAATTACATCACTTCACGAGGCGATAGTCCGCCGTACACACGAGCGACATTATCGTATCGCAAAATAGAATGGAAAGAAAAATGGTGTATATGATACAATTAATAAATAAGTATAATTATGTTATAAATATAATATAATTAATTTATATTCATCATCATAACCTTCTACGAGAGGTGGTAATGGAAAAAATAATGACATTAGTTCGTGAGGCGGTAGTTCACTGTACACACGAATAATGATTTCGCAACCCATTTGATGGAATTAGAGATGGTTGTAGGTAATTAATTTAACATAAAAAATGTAATTATACAGAATAATATAATGATATTATATCATAATGTATAATAATAATTTATGGAGTTGGATGATAAAATAAAACCAAAATACTTGTTGATGAATGTTACCTCTTCTTCGAGTATCCTCATAAGGTTGTCACAAAAATCATTTTTTGGTTGAATTTATGTCCAAAATAAGGCTTCTTAGATGATGTAAGTTAATTTTAGAATTTATTTGGTTAGGTATTTTCTGAACCAAAAGGGTTTTAATTTGTGAATAAGAGAGGATAGAGGGTGGCCTTTTATAGGTTAGAGAGATGACACACTACCTATTTTTGAAAAGAAATAAGTGATCCCACATTTTTCACATGTAGTAAGGGTAAAAATTGGGAAAGTATCAAACCTTATGCGTGGAATGGTAGAACTATTACTATAAAATAGTTTTGAGACAAGTTTATAGGTTATCTTAACATTTAACTTTTTAGTTTAACTCTCGATAAACCCATTTTTACCTTAACCGTAGTAATTATTTTTTATTATTTTCACTATTAATTTTGGTAAAAAACTATGTTAATGTTATTAGATAATATAAATTAGTATTATTTAAAATATTTTTTTAAACTACCTTCACATAAGTGGAAAAATTTAATATAAAATTAATCCAACAGACACGATGAAAAAATGGTTTTTTTGAAGAGATACTATTCAAAAGGTTACAAATTTTTTATATCAATGTTCAATATTAAATTGATTAAAATGACCTAAATTGGATTAATGTTTTTAGAATTGAAATAATTTTAATTTAAAAACAATTTATGATATAATTTAACTTTAACAATAAATTAATTGAAAAGATAGTTTATAATTAAACTTCAATATTGTTCACTATTTATAAAAAAAATTAAACTTTGTTGAAAACACACAAAAATTCTCCCAAATATATTTCTGATATTAATTTTTCAAAAATGAATTTTATATTTTTCGAATAAAATTTAAAAAAAATTTAAAATTAATTTTAAAATAAGTGCACCAAAGGTGAAAAAACGATTTTTTAGAAAATAATGTTTTAATTGTAAAATTAGATTTATTCTTATCTCTTATCCAAAAAACACAAGATTAATGTTAAAAATTTTATTTCATATATAATTCATTAATTTCATTATAAAAATTCTCCAAAAGTTATTCATTTAATTTATTAAGGTAAAATGCATTTATGTGCATAAAATTAGTGTTTTAGAAAATGATTTCCTTTATTTTCAATAGTTTTTTATTTTAATTTCTAATTAGTTGGTCCCCAATGAATTAAGTATATATACATGTGTAAAACATATATTTTCAAAATTTAGTTAATACTATTCATACCTTCCATTCCAATGGCTATGTGATAACTATCATATTAAATAATAATATTTTAATAGCATGCCACCTTTTGTTTAAACTCAATGTTGTATGTATCACAAGGAAGAATTAGTGTCACGGGTATTGAAAGCTATCAAATAAATTTAATTTATTCACTAATAATAATAATAATAATTTATGATGTTATATTCTACCCCATTTAAAATGAGTTTCTCCCTCAAAATTCATCACTTTAGTACTAGAAACTGACGATACTTTTTCCTCATTACATCCTGAAGTTCCCATATTGCTATCTTATGCTAGTGGTTTTTTCACAAAACATTGAATAGGTTAGTGGTATCATTTCATAGAATTTTTTTTATATGATATTGGATATCTACCAATAATTCATCATAAGAAATATCAAACTCTTTTTTATAACCTGTGAGTTCATTACAATTGATGGATTGAATACGTACTTACTCCAGAGTGATACAGGGAACATATCATGGACCTTATAAAGGTTTAGTATAAGATCCAAATGATAAGATACTTTAATGATATGATCATTTAATTTAATTTAACTAATTATTTTTCTCTTCTTTCTCCTATAGATAAATTCATTGAATGATATTCTCACCAACATCAAATTCTAGACTACATCGATGATTATCAATATAACATTTCTGTAAAATTTATGTTATACTTACATGTTGATGAATGGATATAACCTTCACCGCTATCTCATCATCTAGATCAGGTCCCAAGATATTTCTTTTTGTAACTTTATTCGTGTATGTATAAAGGTATTTATAAGGATCCATCTAAATAATCGAGTGAAATATATTATTATAAGGAAACTCAACTAGATGAAGGTGTTATCATAAAATCTTTTGAAATCCATTGAACAAGATCTTATCATATCTTATAGGTTTTGAATTTTTATTGTAATGATGAAACTAAAATCTATATCAACTGATTTCTAAATACTTCTCTAAAAATTAGAGGTGAAATTTAGATCCTTATTAGATACAATTGAATGTGGTTATCTATGAAACCATACCCCTTTCTTAATGTATATTCTAGCAAGAGTATCCATAGGGAAATCGTCTCTGGTAGAAATGAAGTGTGCTGAATTCATAAGGTGATCAACTACAACCCATAATTACCTCAACATAAAAGATAAGATAAACCCTAATTGTTTACAATACCTTTAATCATATTTCCATAAAAGTAATTACTCATTAAATGATTTTATCACTAAAACATATACAAAACTAATGTGATGTACTGCAATAAATGTCTCTACCAATATACTTAATCTTGACAAACTCTTATCACATAAAACCTCAAATGGGTGTATCAAATACTTTTAAATTATCATCATCCTTAAAATCATAAACCCATGATAGTATCCCTAAATTTTATGTTAATATTACATTGAGACATATACACTTCCAAATTTTCATTCACCATTTATTCCTTATATATGCTCTTATCTTGTACCAAAACATTTTCATTGGAATAATGGGTTTATACTTATACTGATAGAATATTAAATTTGATTTCATTATTCTAAAATCTATGTGGATGGATATAATCACATGAAATTTTACTAAAGGATGAACAATAATATTTTCATGGGGATCATTCATACAAAATAAAACATGAAATTACAAACTTAGAAGCGGAGGATAATTTCACCCTAATTATCAGTATTTACTTCATAAATTTCTTTATAATATATAACATTGCATTTTTTTAATGGTATTTGTGGTTTATCATCCATATTATTCTATGGATTTATTTATTGGTCCACATAATTCCCAAGATCCTTACACATGAAATAATGAAGCGTGGGTGGTAAATTCCATTGAGAACACTCTACATTCATTTAATTGACCAACCTATTCACATCACTTCCACATTATTTTTCATGATGGCTAGGATACCCACACTTGAAAAGCCTTTTTATTCCTTATAGGCACTCACCTATGTTCCCCTTACCAAGGTTTTGGATGTGAGTATTTTGAAACTTTTTCTTCCCTCCATGTGGTATATCATTGGATTTTCTATGGAACCCAATTTTACTTTTATGATCACTATAACCAAGAGGGTCTCCAGCTTAAACTGACAATTTTAATGCACATAAAATGTTTTCTTTATAGAATCTAATGTTAATTTGGGAAATATACCTTAAATAGTTGGTTTCAATCCACAGAATAATTATTCAACCTTACTTTTATGCTGACTTATTGTACCTAAAGAGTACCTCATAAGTCTTTCAAAATATTCTTAATATGTACCAATAGATTCATCATCCTTTAACTTAAGTTCAAATAATTCCTTCTCTATTTTTGTTTGAGTAATACATGAAATGTACTTATTAAAAAATAGTATTTTAAACTCATCACACAACATAGAGTCAGTTCTTTTTAATTTCCTTGTATTATTAGTAAGATTACACCATTAATCTTCCTCACTATCCAAATGATAGAAATAGAAAATTAATTGTTCATTATCTAAACACTAAATAAAAGAAAATATATTTTCAGTGGTATCAATCCATTCCTCAGTAACCAAAAAATTAGTATAATCACTGAATCAAGGCTGGTGTTACCTTACGAAGGAGTCAATAGAATGTTGTTCCCACCATTTCTTGTTTGGAAGTCCATCATGAATCGTAGAATGAGAAAGTTGTCTGAGAATTACAACGAGGTTTTGTATTTCATCTCCCATAACATTCAGTTTCTCAGGAGGCAATTCAATGGATTTTCATTTGTATTCTACATTAACATGGTTCCTTTGAGTTCTATCAATTGATGAAACCCAAAATAATAATGTAATAAAAGAAATAATGAAAGGTTACTATATAATTTTGATGAATCAATTATAGAGTGTCTAAATCTTGAAAAATTATTTTTAATCTAGGAAACCTTATCTTTATCATAGGTAAATCATAGTCATCATTTATTTAAATCCTTTATGAAGTTTCATAAAGTGTTTATTAATTTTTAAAGAATATCCCCGAGGAGTGTCCAACCAGATTAAAGATAAGGCATCTTTTCAGGCACTAGGTGATGAATAATTCCATATCAATGTGCCATTTTCAGAGTTGTCACCCCTTAGTACCTCTATTCCAAAGACACATACACTTATAGTATCTAGATATGGATGTAATTATTTTGAAGCCACACACTCTATCCTTCCCCAAAATTCCAAGACATTTTCCCATACTTCCATCCACCCATAGACATATCCTTAGGGACATCTCTATCAATATCATTAGAAAGATCCCTTGGGATCTCACTAATGTTTTCTCATCCTAGTTTCCAAAGGTTAACTAAACCTATCCACTAAATCCAAATATAGAGAAATAGGCTTATCCTATATGGATATTATATCTTTTTAGATGAGTATACAATACATTACATAAACACACACCTAAGGACCATAATAGTTTAGTGAATTTAGAATATCGGAATATAATATTATAAATTCCTGAAAGATAATTAATGTCTCTCTTAAATATATTCACCTTTATTACTCCTATTGGGAAAGAAATATTTATAACATTGGGAAAGGAAACACAAGGAAGGGTGAGATCATATGCTTAGTTTGGGTAAAATAGGCAAATACATAATCATAACATTAGAATAGGTATATGAGACCATGAGCATAAAATTTTAAAACCATACCAGACATATCAAAAATCATAATCTTGAGTCATGACATAAATATTTGAAATTGAAAAGAAATTAATCATAAGAAAATCAAAGAACATGAACTATGAGAGCATAAAAATGGCCTAAAATATAGATTTTTGGCACACATATTAACTTATAAGATTGTAAACATTTTTAAATAGATACAGGTTCACTCATTATGTTAAAGTCATGAAATTAGGCCCTCGTATAAAATTATGGACATGCAACTAGGTCCATGCATAATATTATGGGAATGAAAGACATGTCCATGCATAAAATTGTAAACATATAACTAGGTTCACACAGAACATTGTGAACATGAAATAAGGTTCATGCATAACATGGTTAACATGCAATTAGGTTCACAAATAACATATTTTATAATGACTTATCCATATTTACCTAATTCATTGGAGGGAAATATAGGTCCCACATGTCACACAATTAATGTCAAACATATGTATTCCACAAGATCATAAAATATTTATCATATACTAACCCACGAAATGAAATGGGTTTCATAAAAATGTTATCATATCATAACCTATGGAAACAAGATCAGTTTCATAATCAATTAATCAATTCATTATATCATTACCCATGGAGAATGAAGAGGGTTTCATAATAATTTCATTATTTTATAACTCATGGAATAATAATGGGTTTTATAAATATCATTCCATCATAAAAATAAACCATTAAAAGAAATAGTAAGAGTTGTATCCTTGGATAATATCCCCATTAAGTCATAGTTAACATCAATGGATGTCATCTTAGATAAAAAAATGATTTTGATTGACTATTTAAAACATTTCTTGAGGAAAGTATAATTTCAAATATAAAAAAATCCTTTTTTAGACAATTTTTTTTTAAAAAATACTTTTCTTTTAAAATAACCTTAAAACATATAAGGTAATCATAAAAGAAAATAATGTTAATGATTATGGGAAGTTTCGTTCATGTTGTACATGTTAAAAAAAATATTCCTTTTACATTTTCAATTATATCCAAATAGAAATTGTTTGGAAAATGACATTGAAATTACATTAAAAACATTTTTAAAAATTAAAACATGCATAAAAGTTTATTTTTGAAAATTGTAGGAGAATAATAAAAAAATTTGAAGAAATTTTTAGAAAAAATAGTTTTGGAAGAAAATAGAATTCTGACCGAAGAGAGAAATAAAGTTAGATTTTATTAAATGAATTTTATCAATTATAGGTATCAAAGAGTAGGAAACTGGTACTATTACATTAAAATATAATTAATAACTATAGGAAAATAAATTTCATGAGTTTATTGATAGATTTAACATAAAATTTTATAATTGTTAACATAGTCATAAACAATCCAAATAAATGATGTGATCGTAACATAATATAATCACTACTTTGGTATCTTTGAATCATAATCCCCAAAAGTAATAATAAAAAATGTAACTTCAAATATCAATAGGATCATGAAAATAATGACATTAAATGTTAAATGGTATCCATATAAACCTCATGAAATAATATAGGTTCATAACATAACATAAGCCTCCAGGAAGGTAAATTGAGAAACAAAATCTCTTCATGCTTTAGTAATATTTTGAATCATAATCCCCAATAAATCATAAAATTAAATGAAACATTGAATATTATTAAAATAATGGTATTCATGATATAAAAAGTAAATGTGTGAGTATATACACCACAAAATATATATAAGTGTTGTATTTGTATATGTCTCCCAAAAATAAAAGAGAGACAAGAAATTTCTTACTGTAAGTCTTAACTTCCTTTAAACTTGTTAAAAACAACAATACAATAAATTTAAGTTTATTATACATATATTATATAAGCATAATTATAAATATCATACCAAATATAATTTACATCTATACTTTTATTACCCATTTATTAAAATTTCTTATTATAGTTACATTTCGGGTAATAACTACATTATTTTTCATATATGTCTTGATTTGTTATTATTGGTCCTTTTAATATGATCATGGATATATAATATCCAGAATAATAAACATAAAATAATTATTATATTAGTGAATAAATTATATATTTATTATGAATCATGAAAGATGGTTTTGAGAAATTAAGTACGTTATAATCATGGAGATGGTATGTCGTACGTACACATGAGTAACGTTTCCATTTTTCAATGATAATTAAGGAAAGGAGGTATGAAATATCTTATATTTTAATAATGATCATAATATTATTAATACCAAATTATATTCTTATAAATTTTATCCATGTAGTGTGATGATTAAATGAGAGAGCCACATCACTTCGTGAAGGCGGTGGTCCACACATACACAAATGATGTTATCATCTTTTAGTTAGTGAAAAGGTAATAAATAAAATGATATATTGAATTTTAAGAATGATAAATATTTCATGAATATAAAAATTATGACATGTATATCACATATATTTATCCTTATTATCTTCCATTTAAGGCATTAGTGAAAAATGAATCACATCGCTTCGTGAGGCGGTAATCATCCATACACACGACTAATGTTATCGTATCCCCCAATAAAATGGAAATAAAATATCTATATATAATATAATTAATAAAAAGGTATAATTATGTCAAATATATAAGATATATACTTTATATCAATCATTATACCCAATTGGGGGAAGTTGTAATGGAAAAACGAATGACATCTGTTCGCGAGGCAATAGTCTACTGTAGACACGAACAATGATTTCATAAACCATTCGATGAAAGTGGATAAGGTCATAGGTAATTAATTTAACATAAAAAAAATATAAATCTAAGTAATATATAGATTATATTATATCATAATGGTGTAATAATAATTGAATGATGTGGAGGATGAAATAAAACTGAAACACTCTTTGATGAACATTACCTCATCTTCGGTATGCACCTTATGTTTGCATAAAAATACCTCATAGTCTGAATTTATTCCAAAAATAAGGATTATATGATGAGTGGAGGAAATTTTGGAAGTTGTTTGAAAAGGATTGTTTTTTGAAAAAATGGTTTTATGGTGTGAATAAAAGATGATATGTGGTGGCTTTTTATAAGTGGGGGAGATGACACACTTGGTATTTTTTTTAAAAAATTGATCCTGCATTTTTTACATGTACTAGGGTCCAAAATAGGAAATTATAGAACCCTATATATTTAATGGTCTAAATGTGTCAAAAAAGTGTTTTTAGAAAAGTGCATATTTCATTTTAACCCTTATCTTTTTAGTTTAACCCTCGGTAAACCCATGTTCAGCTTAACAATGATAACTAATTTTTGTTATTTTCACTATTCATTCTAGAAAAAAATTAATTTCACCTTATTAGATAATATAAATTATGTTGAATCAAAATAAGGCATAAATTTTTCCAAATTCTATAAACATAAGTGGAAAAAAATAATTTAAAATTAATCCTATAGACATGATGAGAAATGAGGTTTTTTTATGAAAAAAGTTCAAAAGTTTATAATGTTGTTTTATTAAAGTTTAAAATAAAATTGATTCTAATGACATAAACTTGATTAATTGATGTATAATTGAAGTAATGTTACATTAAAACCAATTGTAAATATAATTTAACATTATAAATAAATTAAATTAAATAAAAAAATTGTATTAAAATTCATTATTTTTCACTATTCATAAAAAATAAAGCTTTTCAGAAAAATCCTAAAAATTAACATTAAAATAATTTTGATATTTTAATTTAGAAATTGAAGTTTATTTTTAAAAATAATAATAATAAATTTGAAAAAAATTAATTTTAAAATAAGTACGACAAAGGCGAAAAAATAGTATTTTATAAAATATTGTTTTAATAATTGTAAAATTAGATTTATTTACATCTCTTGTCTAGAAACACATAAGATGAATGATAAACATGTTTTTGAATATATAATTTTTAAATTTCATTAATATCATTCAAAAAAAGTGATTCATTTAATTTATTGAGGTAAAATCCGTTTATCTTTATAAATATAGTTCTTCAAAAAATGATTTCCTTTATTTTCAAAAGGTTTTTAGCTTCATTTATAATTAATTAGTCACTAAAAGTTCATTATATATATATATATGTATAAAGAATATATTTTCATAATTTATTTAATCCTATTAATAACGTCCCTTAGAACATCTTGGTGATAACTGTTATATTAAATAATAATATTTCAATAATATGTCATGTTTCGTCTAAACTCGGTTTTCTGTGGAACAAAAGACAAACATTAGCACATGAGCCTCAACCCAGTTGGTGAGGTATCCTTAAGTGCATCCACATGACCCAAGTTCAAAACAAGGTAGAGGCATATTTTCGGGTGATTGTAGAAGTACTGTATTGGGAATTGTAGAAGTCTTGTACACTGTGTGGGCACTGTGGCAGAACTATACATTGTACAACTACTGTAGTAGAATTATACATTGTGTGTACTGTAGCAGTTACTATAGCAGTTACTATAGCAGGTACTATTTGGTATTGTAGCAGTTGGAACTATTCACCTTGGGCCACCAGTTTGGGCTTGGAGTCCTTTAGGATTTCAGGCCACCCGGGTCTTTGGGTCAGCAGATCTTTCGGGCCACCTTTAAGGCCATTGGACCCCCTCAAGGCCTTCAGGCCAAATGTAGTTGCCCTAGACACCCTACAAAAAAGGAGCAGCCCCCGAAGAGGATTCAGAGCAGGTGAAATCACCAGAGCAGAGCCAAATGGATTTGTCAGAATGAGAGGGTATGGCTATGCCATCGGGACCAGCCTGTGCTTGCACGGGAAGCCTAGCCAGATGACCATGCGAAGGTGGAGGGCTACTATCATAATGTAGATGCTGGGGAGGGGTAGTTCCTTGTAGATACTCTGATTGAACTCCCTAAGACCTTCGGGTCATATAATCTCCTAAGACTATGGGCTATGTAATCTCTGAGCCTATGGGCCTTTTAAGGGTTCCCCCTCATCCCTTGAAAGGGGGTTATCAAAAATCAATAAAAATGAAGGCCTTCGGGCCATTCAGGAAAAAAAGACAAACATTAGGTTGTGTATAATGACAAAAAATTTAATTTATTTGAGAAATAATAATTTATAAAAAAAATGTTGTTACATATGCCCCTGTTAAAGTATCATGTTCATCCAATCATTCTCCAAGACTTTCTCGACACTATTGAGTCATTGACAAATCGATTAGAAGTTATGGAAAGATGATGTGCACTAGTAAATTCAGAGAGGTAGCCTTATGCTAAATGCATAGATATGAATCTTCCTCTTAAAAACGTTAGAAACCCTATGTTTACAAAATTTAATGGTTCATGGGATTCAAAACATCATCTGATTCATTTCATATCCCACTAAAGTCCCAAGATGGAAACCCGTGAATAATAAGAAGTAGATAAACTAAGATGTTTTCTACAAATGTTGTATGGATTTTCTTCTGTATGTTATACAAGTTTTCTAGTTCAGTTAGATCAAAGGATGGAAATACCTCACCCACTATTATCTCTATTAATTTACCTCAACACTATGAAATACGATGATCGTCAACCTATCAAATTTCAAATAGTGGTAGAACAAGAGAGTCTCATATTTCATCGAAAGGTGGAATAGATAAATTAACTCTCTAAACTTGCAATTCCATCCAGAATCTTTATTGGCCCTCTATATAGTGAACCTCCATGATGAGTTGTAGACACCAATCATTCCTTTGAAATATACAAGTGGATTTTTGGAACCTTGCTGCAATTGCCTAAAGATTGTGAGACTCTATTGTGAGAAACAATTTCAAGTCCTGACCAATACCAGTAGCTCAAGGAAAAAGAAAAGGTAATGTGGAAATTATGAACCAAAATTTTATTCTATATACTAAACCAACTCCAACTATGAATCTCTCACCATATCATGTGAATACTCACCCAAAATAGTGAAAATAGAAACATTCCTTATAGGATGATAAAAGGGAATGAAGATGAAATCAATTTGATGAAAAGAAGAATAAGGTTTATTCTTTTCAAGAGGAAAAGTTTATAGAAACTTTATAGAAGCTATTCAAAAAACATGTTAAACCTGAAATATCCCAGGAGGTATGATAAGGTTTTCCTCAATGAAAACTCAAATTATTTCCCCTTTCATCATACATTAGGCCATATCATCCATGATTCCTTTTTAAGGACATTATGAAAAATATGTTTAATTCCAATCATGTAAAATTAGGCAAGTTACCTGCACAAGTGGCATGTGTTTCCACATCCATCTCAGAGGAATATTGAGAGTTACAAGAAGTCTCAAAAAAGTTTGAATATATGTTTAGTGATTGGATGAATAGATATGCGGTCAATTTGAATCATTCTATACTTAAGCCATAGTTAAATCGACTAATTGTGCCCCCAGTCTCCTCTACCATGGTGCAAACAACCTCATTGGCACAACAGTTCTCCAGAATCCAATATTCCAATAAACAATGTAACATGTAAGAAAACTTTTGAGAAAAAGAAGATGAACCTACACCAAGGGCAAAGCAACTCTTGACCATCTTAGACTTCATGCCTTTATCTCTAAGAGTACGAGCATAATACCATCGAACAATACCACGAGAACCACCCCTTCAGACTGAATCATCCTCAGATGAAGAATCACTCTTTTTTTCATTAAGATCATTCATCTAATAGACCCCTTCTCTGATGATGGGTATGTTTATTAATATGTGTTCCCAATGCATGATTTGTGAACCATAGTCACAAACTAAAGCATCCAAGGTAGTAGGGGGAGGCAAAATCGTGGTCTAACCTAATATTGTGTCCACTTCCTTCTATAGCTATTTATGCTGTCGAAATACATGGGAAAGCACTTTAGTGAGAAAAAGGAGAATGAAAATGTACCCACATTTCCTAAGAGTAATATAGACTTGATTTTTTTGGAATATTGGATAAAGGGGGTGCAACCATGCAATTGACCTAGGCGAGTAGGCAAGATAAGTTAGCCAAATACACCAGTAACACTATAATAAAAATGATATTTGTGATGTGCTAGGCTACCATCACAAATAGCATATTTTATCATGTTATTTGTGCTATGATACATTTTCTATTGTAAATAAGCTTTTTTTTCAATTATTTGTGATGGGAATCAATTTCCCATTACAAATACTTTTGGGGTGAGTTCCCATCATACAATGGGAATCCTTCTTATGATAAGAAATATTTGCCTCCATAAATAATATACTTCCAGAATAGAATTTGCAACGGGTTCTATCACAAATGCTTTATATCGACTCCACTAAATTCTACAAAACCCATAAAAAATGTTGTTATATCACCACTTCTATTCAAGATGGAAATAATCACAAATAATTTTTTAGTAGAGAATAATTTATGATGAAACTCGTCAAAAGTGATTTTATATCACTGCTATACGTATTTATGGTGGGAACTATTTTCGACGAATCCCATCACAAATAGTTCCATCACAACTAAACTAACCTATATGTAGGGCCATTATAGAAATTTTCCGACACAATACTCCCACTCATCTTCTAGTTCTCTTTGTTTTCCCTATAATAATTTAGATTTTTCGAGGGATCTGACGCTTTCAACATCACACTCCAGTTTTAATTCCAGTAAAGTGGCATTTTTGAGGAAATTATTTTAATCTTTTTAATTATTAATTAATTTATTTTTTGTATTAGAAAATATTAGTAGTAATTAGCAATATTTAGTTTCAATTAACATTAATTAGTTATACTTGATATTAATTATAGATAATTGATGAGTAATTAGTAATGATTACAATAATTAGAAAATAACTATTGTTAATTAGTAATAATTAATGGTTATTAGTAAACATTAACAATAACTATGAATAATTAAAAATAACTAGTAAATAATTAGTAAATTTTTTTAGTAATTAATAAATATTAGTGGTAATTATTAAAAATAACCATTTATTAGTAAAAAATTAGTAATTATTAAAAATTAGAGGTAATTTGTAAAAATAAGTGATAATTATTAGAAATTAGTTGTAAATTATGAAATTAGTAGTAATTATTAAAAAATTATGTAATTAGTAAAAATTAGCAGTAATTAGATAAAATTAGTAGTAAATTGTAACAATTAGTGTTAATTAGTAAAAATATAGATAATTACCTATAATTAGTAAAAATTATTGGTAATAAGTTAAAATTAGAGATAATTAGTATAACGTAGCAGCAATTAGTCAAAATTAGTAGTAATTAGTAAATATTTGTGGTAGTTAGAAAAATCAGTGGTAATTATCAGTAATTAATAAAAATTTGTTTTAATTAATGAAAATTAGCTGTAAATTGTAAAAATTAGTGGTAATCATTAATAATTAGTTGTAATTAGTAATAATAAACACCAATTATCTATAATTACTAAAAATTATAAGTAATGAGTGGTAATTAGTGAATGATAGAGATAAATAGAGGTGATGAGTAAAAATTTGCTGAATTTGGTAAAATTTTGCAGTAATTGGTAAAAATTAGCGGCAATTGGTAAAAATTAGAGGCAATTCATAAACATTACGAGAAATTGCTAAAAATTAGCATTTGTTGGTAAAAAATAGTCGTAATTAGTACAAACGAATACTAATTGGTAAAAAAAATGGTAATTGGTAAAAAATAGTGGTAATTAGAAAACAATATAAGTAATTGGTAAAAAATAGTGATAATTGGTGTAAACTAGCAGTAATTATTGCTAATTTCTAAACATTTGTAAAAATTCACGATAAATTTTAAGAATTAGTGGAATGTTTTAAAAATTAGTGGTAATTACCAATAATTAGTGTTTATTAATTGTAATTACTAAAAAATACCAATTAATAGAAAAAGTTAAAGACAATTACTAAAAATTAGCGGTAATCAGAGAAAATTATAGGCAACGAATGGTAATTAGTAAAAATTAGCAATGAATAGTGGAAATGAATGATAATTAGTAAAAATTATTAAAAAATACAAGTAATTATTGATAATTAGTGAAATTATAAAAATGCATGGTAATTAGTAAAACCTTGTAGTAATTAGTAAAAATTAGTTAATATTTGTTCTAATTAGTTAAAATTTGCGGTAATTACTCGTGAATTATTATAATTAGTGTAAATTGCTAGAATTAGTGGTAATTAGTAAAATTTAGTGGTAATTACCTATAATTAGAAAAAATTAATATTAATTACTAGTAATTAGTAATAATTAGTGGAAATTAGTAAGCATTGGTAGAAATTTGAAAATAATACTAGTGATTTATAAATATTGGTGGTAATTTCTAAAAAGTGGCGTTAATTTGTTGAAAGTGGAAGTTCTTTTTATAAAGCTGTAGTAATTTAACAAAAGTGATGGTAATTTGAAAAAAATCTTAGTAATTTGTAAAAACCATTGATAGATTGTAAAAAGTGGTCATAATTTGTGAAGACTCGCAATAATTTGTAAATAATAGTGGTAAATTGTAAAAAACAATGGTAAAAACCAATAATTGGTATGCAATATTTTATTAACGATTTTTTAGTAATAATTTATGATATTTTGTTATATATACCACTAATTATGGATATTTTTTAATATTTATAAGTAATTTGTATGTTTTTAATATTATAAATTTTAAGATCATCTATTTCTTATATAAGATTAATCATATGTAGTATTTTTCTATTTTATGTTTAGAAAATTATCAGACAAGTAATTAAACAATAGTTTTTATTAAATGATTATGAATGGATAAATCATATTATAAATCCATAAGGATTTGGTATAAATCCTTCTTATATATATGGTGTTGAATATTTTTATCATTTACATCATTAAAACCAGTATTTTCCTCAGATGGGAAAATCATGTCTCCATATATGAAATGTGATCTAAGGAAATTTAAAACATTTTATAGGGTTGGATTTCATCTATTAATTTTTTGGTTTTTGAAAAAAAGATTATATTTTTTGTATCAACATAGAGAACTTTATTTTATATAAGATACCAATAAATTGGTTATAGATCCCTCATGGTTTCAAAATTTAACAAATGACTTTTCTATTCCTTCTTTTCAACAAATAGAAACATAGTATAATGATTAAACTTCTATGTTAGAACTATCTTGATTTTATGAGTTACCGAGGTCTGATGATGATGCCTTATATCATAGTTTCAAGATACTTTTCTTGAGGTTGTTAGTAAATTGATGTGTTTTAAATTAGATAAGGTAATTCAAATAGTTGTTATGATCAAATATTTTCTTTGTTTAAATAAATATCACCTAAAGGAAATGTGTTTCTTATAAATTTATAAATGAGTAACAGGATAGTCCCTAATTTAGTTCTTGGTTATCAAAATATTTATGCATGTTTAAATGATTACATATTATATTATGGTAATAATGATTATTTAGTTATTTTTCCTACATGTGAACAATTGAGGTATAAATATGCATAACAATGTACTTCTGGATTGGTTCCCATTAAATAGTTGAGGTATTTCCATCTTAAACTCAGATTAAAGCATTTATTTATATCTCAGAAGACATCATATAGCGACCCATACTTTACATACATGGTTAATACTTCAAAATTGAAGCATACTTATTACAACATATAACAAAACCATGAAAGGACCGTATAGGTATAGTGTCTTTAGAAACTGGGAAACATAAACAACTGGTTCATAAAGCATCAACACTGTTTCCCATTTATTTCATCATATCTATAGCCCCTTTTGGCATATCTTACTTAATAACCTTATTCCTGACCTGGGGAAAGAAAACATACAAAAGGGTGATCTAAAATTCTAGGTAAGGGTAAACAAAAGAAATATCAATCACATCATATTCATAAGAACATAACATTTTGGACATCTTACCCTGCAAAAGAGATCATAATTTCATAACATGGGATAAATCATGGTAGTGAAATTTAATCAGAATAATCATAACTTAAAACATGAATCTTTGTGGCATACACACATAATCATATAGAATCATTTCTTATTAGTCAAGACTCATTTCGAAGACTATCTTAGTAGAAAAAGTCCATTTCTGAACCGAGTTCTTTCCTCATTTCAGTCCTTTTTCACTGAACCAGTTTAACCTTCTGTTCCAGCCATATCTATCTGATGAGATATAAAATCTTTACCCAATGAATCGGAGTGATATACAGGTCCCACCCATCTCATAATGATACCATTCTTATATGTGCCACAAAATCATAAATCATACATCATTACATAACCTATGTAATAAAAAAGGGATTCTTAAACATCGTGACATCATAAAACAATTCATATAGGATAAAGGAATTCATAAAAATAATTCCATCACAACATAATCAAATCAATGTAATAACAGGGATGGAAACAAAACCATGTATTATCTTATATGGAAAATAATTTTGATAAAACACTTGAACTCCATTCTTGAGGAAAATATCCTTTCTACTTTAAAAACATTTTTCCTTTTTTAACATGTCATACAATTTTAAACTAAAAGATGTTGATTAAAAATAAACGTGAAAACATGCAAAGGAAGCTTCTTGGAAATAATGTTTTAAAAATCCATTCATGCCGTATAAGTTAAAAAAACATTCTTCTCGTACTTTGGCCGGAAAAGTCAAAAAGTTCCTCGTACGAAAAACAAAAAAAAGATTCCTTTCATATCTTTTACTAAAAACTCACCGAAGGGTAAAATTGGATTTAAAAAATTGTTGGAAGATATAAATAATATTACATATTTAGGACACATGGATGTGGATGATAAAATACACCTCAGTAAATAAAAAAGTATAAACAATCTCGGATAAAAATGAGATTGTGATATTTTCCCTTACCTTAGGTCTGATTTTCTTCATAAGTGTCTGAACCTCCTGTATAATGATTTAAATAATGTCATTGACTTATTCCATAATCATAATCATTGTTATGATATCATATATGGTCATATTCTTCGCTTCTTATTAGTAAGATTTCATTGCTACTTGTTATTCGGGTGTTTATTACTTTTTCTTCTTATGCGTGTTTTGTCGAATAAATTCTTATTCTTATCTTTATGTTATAGATACCAAATTTCCAGAATGGTATTAGTGTACTATATATCATATTTATTTATTCAATTCATTTATATAATACTTATGAAATGAAGATCATGTAGAATGATTCACATCACATCATGGAGACAGTATTCCGTACATACGCACGAGCGATGATATCGTTCCCATGATGGTGGAATTGTATTGGAGTGTATGTATACTATTTCAGAATCAATACCACTTTAAAATAATCATATATAGTTATTTATTTTCACCATTATACCCATCCAAATAAGGTTGTGATGGAAATAGATTACACCACGGCGTGAAGACGATATTCCGTACTTACGCACGCGCGGTGATTTCGTTTTCCGTTGGATGGATAGATGGTGAAATAGAGTTGTTTCATACATATAATAACATATTAGTATATGAGTGATACTGATTTTATTACTTCATAATGAAACAACTAAATAATAAGAAGTGGAAGAAGAAATAAAGTTGAAAGGATCGGTAACGGATATTACCTCTTCTTTGAAGTGCCTCTTTGAGACCTCCTTTCAGGGCACTAAAATTGGTCATTGAAGAAGAGAAGGACCTCTAGGATATTTCTAGGGAAGTGGAGAGGATAAATTTTCAGGGGTTGGCCGAGCTTGAAGGCTCAAAGTGGTGTGAGGAAGAGAGGGAGGAGGTGCCCTTTTATAAGGGATGAGAGTGGCACCTTTAGAAAAACTAAAAATATTATTTAATTATAAAGTAATATTCGGTTTTAAATAGATCCAAATTGATTTATTTTGAAGCTAAGGTGCGGATGGGTCGAAATCCTCTCATACAATAGAATTTAGACAAGTTACAGTTTCAATTTTAACCTTATCACTTAGATTTAACTTTAAGATAAATAATTTTACTTTAACCGTGTATTCTTGTTTTCTTACACTATAAGGTTAACAAACAAACTATAACAAGCCAAAAGAACCTGAAGTTGTTTATTATTAATATATATAACCTTATCTAAGTTATTTGGCCGAACCTTAGATATTTATGAATAAAATAACAATTAATAATATAATATTTGTTTTAAAAACTATTTTATGTCAATTTTGACACTAATTGGTAATTGATTTTTGTGAAAATCATAACAGAAATATTAGTTCGAAAACAGTTCATTAAATCAATACTAACATGTCATATTAACATATAAAATTATTTGAATTCATAAAAAGTCTCAAATTACATTTATTTGGGTATTTATAACGTCAATTATGTCAATATTTCATTAATAAGATAATTAATGCATCATCATTGTGTCATTAATAAATTGAATTATTTATTGTCTAAAAATTACAAATAAATTACCATTATGTAGTAAATCTTTTTAGATTTATAATGAACATTTATAGTCGAATTTATCCTATGTATATCCATATATTAAAAATGATTAACTTATTAAACTTTGATTTTAACTATTTTATCTCTTCTTTAAATAAATTAATAATAAATGTCCTAATCTAATCCAAGTGGGCCTAAATGGTCATATGTTATTCCTATGGTTTTTTTTGGTCGAATTAAACTTATCCAATATAATTAGTACACGTTTTAGGGTAATAATAATATCATTTTTACCCTTAATTACCCTATTTACTTTTAATCGTGGTAAAAAAAGTAAAAAGTTACTATTCACCAAAAATAATTTTCATCTTATTAAACCACATTTTACTTACTAACATAAACTGTGTCTCTAATATTTTTGAAATTCCATTCACATAAGTGATAAAATTACGTTTTATGTGAATTTGGAAATTCTCCTAGGAGGTGGGTAAAAGACGGTGAAAAGTTCAATAAAATTTTTATATATCTAAGATTATTATAAAATGACTCCAATGAATTTCATTGAACTTATATAGGTATTATGTATCAATTTTGACCTAAAATAAATTTAAATAAAATAAATAATTATTTAAATAAAAAGTCAGTTTTTAAATAGTAACCGAGGGTTTTCACTATTCATCAAAAATTGAAAGTTTTCAGAAAGCTACCAAAATTTCACCCTAGGATAATTTCAATATTCTGAATCCAAAAATTAAGTCCATTTTGAAAAATAAAATTTACCAAATTTCAAAAGGTGGTTATTACTATTCACAATGGCTAGATTTAATAATATTTTAATAGCATATCATTGTTTAGTGAAACTCGGTATTGCGTACGACGCAAGCTATCAAAGAAGGTCGTGATTGCGTGTCAAGCAAGCCAAGCTAGTGTTGTGTGTAGTGAAAGATTACTTTGATGAATTATATAAAATAAAAACAAAATATTTCTTATAAAAGCATCGAGTGTTACATTATACCCCCCTTAAAATGAATTTTGCCCTCAAAATTCATCAATTGTAACAAACAGATGAGGATACCTCTCCATCATCATATCCTCAGGCTCCCACGTAGCTTCTTCTAATTGGTGGTTCCTCCATAAAACTTTCACCAAGAGAGTGGTCTTGTTCCATAGGACTTTTTCACTACGATCGAGAATCTCTATCGGCTGTTCTTCATATGAAAGATCTTGTTCCAGCGGTACAACTTCTGAGCTGAGTACATGTGAAGGACCAAGTATGTATTTTCTCAGGAGAGATACATGGAACACATCGTGAACTTGAGAGAGATTTTATGGAAGCGCCAATCGGTAAGCTACCTTCCCAACAGGATCCAGTATTTCGAAAGGACTGATATACCTGGGGCTCAGCTTTCCCTTCTTTCCAAATCTCATTACTCTCTTCCCAGGAGATATTTGTAAGAAAACATTATCACCCACTTAAAACTCTATGTCTTTTCTTCAGTTGTCGGCATAACATTTTTGTCGACTCTGAACTGCTCTTATGTGTTGTTCAATAGATCAGACCTTTTCTGCCATCCCATCAACAAGATCAGGTCCTAATAGCTTTCTTTTCCCAACTTCATCCCAGCAAGTTGGAGTCCTGCATTTATTTCCATAGAGAGATTCATAAGGAGCCATCTGAATACTGGAGTGAAAACTATTATTATAAGAAAATTACACCAAAGGTAGGTGTTGATCCCAACCACCTTTTAAATCCATAGAGCAAGCTCTCAACATATCTTCTAGAGTTTGAATTGTCCTCTCAGACTGACCCTTTGTCTGAGGATGATAAGTAGTGTTGAAACTCAACTCTGTATCCAGAGTATGCTGAAGAATTCGCCAGAACTTTGAGGTAAACCTCAGATCCCGATCAGATATAATAGAAATTGGTACTCCATGAAATCTTACCACTTCCTTTACATATATAATAGCAAGCTGATCCAGAGAGAAATCCTCTCTAATAGCAATGAAGTGAACAGACTTTGTAAGATGATCAACTATGACCCAGCTAACAGTATTGCCTTTGGATGTTTTAGGAAGTCCTGTGACAAAGTCCATAGTGATGTTTTCCCATTTCTATTTGGGTATGGGTAATGGTTGTAACATCCCCTTAGACTTATCTCTCTCAGCTTTAACTTGTTGAAAAACCAAGCATCGAGAGACATATTCAAAAATATCTATTTTCATGAAATCCCACCAGAAGTACTCTTTCAAGTCCCTATACATCTTCCTGCTTCGAGGATGAATAGAGAATGAAGAACTATGAGCATTATCCAAAAACTCCATCTTTAATTCGGGGATGGGAGGAACACAAACCCGATTCCTGAACTTTATTATCCCATCACAATCAAGGTTGAATTCCAGAACATTTTTCACCTTCTTTTGTAACTCTACATCTTATTTATGTGCCTCTTTAATCTTCACATGTATATATGGTTGAACATTCATTTGAGAAAGATACGATTTTCCCATTTCATTATAATTCCAAGATCCATCATTTGTAAATTCATAAATATTGGATCTTTTGTGATCCTCATCATGGATAAACTGGCATGGTCTTGTTGACTTAATGCATCTGCCACCTTGTTTGCTTTCCCAGGGTGGTAATGAATTGAGCAGTCGTAATCCTTAATCATCTCCAACCATCTTATTTGGCGCATATTCAGCTCCTTTTGTGTGAAAATATACTTTAAACTTTTATGATCAGTATAAATGTCACACCTTTGTCCATAAAGATAATGCATCCAAATCTTTAATGAAAAGATTACCGCAGCTAACTCCAAATAATGAGTTGGGAAATTGTTCTCATGGATTTTCAACTGTCGTGAGGCATAATCTATCACCATATAATTTTGCATAAGAACACACCCCAATCGCTTCTTGGATGCATCACTGTAGATCACAAACCTTTCTCCACTACAAGGCAGTGTGAGCATAGGTTCACTGGATAACCTTCTTTTCAACTCCTTGATATTCTCTTCACATTCCTCCGTCCAAACAAACTTAACTCCTTTCCGAGTCAAACTGGTGAGTGGATTAGATAGTCGTGAAAAATCTTTCACAAAACGTCGATAATATCCATCCAAACCAAGAAAAATTCGCATCTTGGTTACTATTGTTGGTATCGACCATCTTTCGATAACCTCAGTTTTTGCTGGATCCATAGATATCCCCTCTTTTGAGATTATGTGACCCAAAAATGAATCTTTCTGAAGCCAAACTTCACACTTGGTAAATTTGGCATAAAGCATCTCCTTTCTCAGGGTCTTCAATACAATTCTCAAGTGATCTTCATGTTCTTCCTTTTTCATTGAATAGACAAGAATATCATCTATAAAGACTACCACAAACTGATCAAGATAGTCTCTAAAGACTCTATTCATTAGATCCATGAAGATAGCAGGGGCATTAGTAAGACCAAATGGCATCACTATAAATTCATAGTGTCCATACCTTATATGGAAAGTTGTCTTTGGTATATCCTCCCTTTTGACCCTTAATTGATGATACCCTGGACGAATATCAATCTTTGAAAAGTATTGAGCTCCGCGTAGCTGGTCAAATAAGTCATCAATGCTCGGGAGTGGATATTTGTTCTTGATAGTGGTCTTGTTATGTTCTCGATAATCAATGAAGAGCCTCATTGATCCATCTTTCTTCTTAACAAACAAAACAGGTGTTGCCCAAGGTGACGCACTAGGGCGTATGAACCCCTTATCAAGATTCTCTTGGAGTTGCTTCTTCAATTCTTGCAACTCAATTGGGTCCATTATATAAGGTGTCTTTGAAATAGGTAAAGCACCCGTTATGAGTTCTATTGAAAACTCAACTTCATGATTTGGTGGAAGACCCGGCAATTCCTCCCGAAAGGCATCGTAAAACTCCCGTACAATGTGCATATTCTTCATCGTGAGTTTCTCTCCAACCATTTGAGATAAATAACCTTCATTTAGTGGAATCATGACCCATAAGATGGAAGAAATTTACACTGGAAGGTTAAGTTCCTCCTTGCATCAATAGACGATCATAGATTGATCTGGAATATGAAATGTGACTTCCCTTATTTGGCAATTGATATGAGCTCCATATAAAGAAATCCAATCCATTCCAAGAATCACATGAAATTACACTATAAGATGGATCAAAAGATTTTTAGGAAGAACTTTCCCATAAAATTCAATCAGAGATTAATTATAAACTTTTTATGTGACTGTTGTGCCATTAGGGTTTGTCACAGCTAACTCAACATCTAATTGTTGATGTAATACGGTTATACCCTTAGAAAATTCTTCAGAAATAAAAGAGTGGGTGGATCCAGAATCAAATAAAACATTTTCTACTTTAGAGTGGATGGTAAGTGTACCTCTCACCACTTCCTTGTCGTACTCCACATCACCAATAGTAATTGCATGTAACTTTCCTTTGTCTTTGGCCTTAAGAGTTTTTTGACATCGATCATCATCATCAAACCTTGGATTTGGGAATTGATTGGAATAATTCCCCATCTCCTTGCACTTGAAACATTGAGGTGTAGTAGGTTCATTATGTGTATCCCTTCCTTTGTTTGCATCATTAGACATCTTCTTCCCATTATTTTGACATTCAATTGCCCGATGACCTTCTTTTTTACACTTATAACATTTGCTTGTACCCTTAAGACAATTTCCTCTATGTTTCTTTCCACCCTTTGAGCATAAGGTAAAACTCATCTTATTTTCAGTGTGGTCTTTAGATTTTCCTTTGAATTCCATTTTTCTCTTCTTATCAAACCCATGTGACTGATGGGTTACACCAATCTCCATCTCAACCTAGAGAGCACATCGAACAATTTCCTCATAGCTATTGAAGTCTCTTATGTCTAACGCCCTTCGAAGACTTGGTTTTAAGACACTAAAGAATCGATCGATCTTACTCTCAGGTTGGATAATAATTCCAGAATCGTACCTTTGCAAGTCTTGTAAAATTTGCTTCGTAGGTACCAACAGATTCATCATCATTTTGCTTTAGTTCAAGAAACTCTTTCTCCATCTTTGTTCGAAGAATACGAGGGAAATACTTATTGAAAAATAAGTTCTTGAACTCGTCCCATTCCATGGACTCAATTTCATCCCTTTGCCTTGTATTCTTAATAATATTCCACCATTGATCAACATCAACTTCCAAACGATACACTACTAAGATGACTTTATCATGTTCAGAAAATTGAAGAACTGAAAATATCTTTTTAGTGGTACTGATCCATTGTTCAGCCACTAATGGATCAGAATACCCACTGAATGAAGGTGGACGCTGCCTCATGAAAGATTCAATAGAATGTTGCTCCTTCCTTTGCTCATTTGGAAGTCCTGCATGATTCATAGCTTGAGAAAGTTGTGTGAGAATGGCTACAAGATTTTCCATTCCAGCTCCCATAACGTTTGGTTGCTCAGGGGGACAATCATTGCATTTCCCATCACATTCTGCATTAACACGGTTCCTTCGGGTTCCATCCATTGAATAAAACCAGGAATAATAGTGTGAGCAACACTAATTATAATAGGAAAACCACATAATCAAGAATAAAATTTCACACTTAAGTTATTATCATAGGTTGTTCATGGCCGTTTCTAAAACACTAAGATTGTGATCTATGCTTAGACATATCCTTACATTACTTACTAAGGCTTTCACATCCTAGTTTCCAAAGGTTGACTATACCTTTCCTCTGATACCAAATATAGAGACACATACTTTACATACATGGTTAATAATTAAAAATTTAATCATACTTATTAAAACATATATAAAAACCATGAAAGGACCATATAGGTATATTGCCTTTAGAAACTGGGAAACATAAACAACTGGTTCATAAAGCATCTACAATGTTTCCCATTTATTTCATCATATCTATAGTCCTTTTTGGAATATATTACTTAATAACCTTCTTCCTTACTTGGGTAAAGAAAACATACAAAAGAGTGAGCTCAAATTCTCAGTAAGGGTAAATAAAATAAATATCAATCACATCATATTCATAAAAACATAACATTTGGGAAATCTTACCCTGCAAAAGGGGTCATAATTTCATAACATGGGATAAATCATGGTAGTGAAATGTAATCACAATAATCATAACTTAAAACATGAATCTTTGTTGAATACACACATAATCATAGAGAATCATTTCTTATTAGTCAAGAATCATTTCCAATACAATCTTAGTGGGAAAAGTCCATTTTTGAACCGAGTTCATTCCTCGTTTCAGTCCTGTTTCACTGAACCGGTTTAACCTGCCGTTCTAGCCATGTCTATCTCAGGAGATATAAAATCATTACCCAATGTATTCAAGGGAGATATAGGTCCCACCCATCTCATAATGATACCATTCTTATGTGTGCCACAAAATCATAAATCATACATCATTGCATAACACATGTAATAAAAATGGGATTCTTAAACATCGTGACATCATAAAACAATTCATATAGGATAAAGGAATTCAAAAAAATAATTCCATCACAGCATAATCAAATCAATGTAATAATAGGGACAGAAACATAACCCTATATTATCTTCGATGGAAAATAATTTTGATAAAACACTTGAACTCCATTCTTGAGGAAAATATCCTTTATACTTTAAAAAAAAATTCTTTCTTAACATGTCATACAATTTTAAACTAAAAGAAGTTTATTAAAAATAAAATTGAAAACTTGTATAGGACGCTTCTTGGAAATAATGTTTTAATAATCCATTCATGCCATATAAGTTAAAAAATCATTCTTCTCTTACTTTGGCCGGAATAGTCAAAAAGTACCTCGTACGAAAAACGACAAAAGATTCCATTCATATCTTTTACTAAAAACTCACCGAAGGGTAAAATTTGATTTTAACAATTGTAATAGGATATAAATAATATTATATATTGGGGACACATGGATGTGGATGATAAAATACACCCCAGTAAATACCAAAGTATAAACAATCTCGGATAAAAATGAGATTGTGATATTTTCCCTTACCTTAGGTCCGATTTGCGTCATAAGTGTCTGAACCTCCTGTATAATGATTTAAATAATGTCATTGACTTATTCCAGAATTATACTCATTGTTATGATATCATATATGGTCATATTCTTAGCCTCTTATTAGTAATATTTCATTGCTACTTGTTATTCGGGTGTTTATTACTTTTTGTTCTTATGCGTGTTTTGTCGAATAAATTATTATTCATATCTTTAGGTTATAGATACCTCATTTCCTGAATGTTATTATTGTACTATATATCATATTTATTTATTCAATTCATTTATATAATCATTATGCAATGAAGATCATGTAGAATGATTCGCATCACATCGTGGAGACGGTATTCCGTACGTACGCACGAGCGATGATATCATTCCCATGATCGTGGAATTGTATTGGAGTGTATGTATACTATTTCATAATCAATATCAATTTTAAATAATCATATTTATTTATTTATTTGCACCATTATACCCATCCAAGTAAGATGGTGATGGAAAATAGATTGCACCACGGCGTGGAGATGGTATTCCGTACGTACGCACGCGCGGTGATTTCGTTTTCCTTATGATGGATAGATTGTGAAATAGGGTTGTTTCATACTTATAATAACATATCAGTATATGATTGATACTGATGTTATTACTTCATAATGAAACAACTAAATAAGAAGAAGTGGAAGAATAAATAAAGTTGAAAGATTGGTAACAGACATTACCTCTTCTTTGTAGCGCCTCATTGAGACCACCTTTTAGGGAACTAAAATTGGTCTTTGAAGAAGACCAAGACCTCTAGGATGTTTCTAGGGACGTGGAGAGGAGAAATTGGTAGAGGTCGGCCGAGATTGAAGGAAAAAAGTGGTGTGAGGAAGAGAGGGAGGAGGTGCCCTTTTAAAAGGGAGGAGAGGGGCACCTTTGGAAAAACTAAACATATTATTTAATTATAAAGTCATATTCAGTTTTAAATAGCTCCAAATTGATTTATTTCGAAGCTAAGGTAGGGATGGGTCGAAATAATCTCATCCAATAGAATTTAGACAAGTTTAGGTTTCTATTTTAACCTTATCATTTAGATTTAACATTAAGTTAAATAATTTTACTTTTACCATTTCTTCTTGTTTTCTTACACTACAAGGTTAATAAACATACTATAACAAGACAAACGAACCCCAAGTTTTTTATTATTAAGATATATAACCTTTTCTAAGTTATTTGGCCTAACTGTTTATTTTTAAGAATAAAATAACAATTAATAATATAATATTTTTTTAAAAAAACTATTTTATGTCAAATTTGACACTATTTGTTAATTGATTTTTGTGAAAATCGTAACAGAACGATTAGTTCTAAAACAGTTAATTAAATCAATAATAGCATGTCATATTAACATATAAAATTATTTTAATTCATAAAAAGTCTCAAATTACATTTATTTGGGTATTTATAACATCAATTATGTCAATATTTCATTAATAAGATAATTACTGCATCATCATTGTGTCATAAATAAATTAAAATATTTATTGCCTAAAAATTACAAATAAATTAACATTATGTAGGAAATAGTTTTAGCTTTCTAATGAATATTTATAGTCGAATTTAGCTTATTGATAACCCTATATTAAAAATGATTTACTTATTAAACTTTGATTTTAACTATTTTATCTCTTTATTAAATAAATAAATAATAAATGTCCTAATCTAATCCAAGTGGGCCTAAATGGCCATAATTTATTACTAAGGTTGTTTTTGGTTGAATTATACTTATCCAATAGAATTAGGACACGTTTTAGGGTAATAATAATATCATTTTTACCCTTAATTACCCTATTTAGTTTTAACCGTGGTAAAAAAAGTAAAAGGTTACTATTCACCAAAAATAATTTTCATCTTATTGAACCACATTTTACTTAATAAAATCAACCATGTCTCTTGGAGTTTTGAAATTCCATTCACAGAAGTGGTAAAACTATGTTTTATATGAATTTGGAAATTCTCCTAGGAGGTGGGTAAAAGATGGTAAAAAGTTCAATAAAACTTTTATATATCTAAAATTATTATAAAATGACTCCAATGAATTGAATTGAACTAATATAGGTATTATGTATCAATTTTTACCTAAAATAAATTTAAATAAAATAAACAATTATTTAAATAAAAAGTCTGTTTTTAAATAGTAACCCAGCATTTTCACTATTCATCAAAAATTGAAAGTTTTCAGAAAAATACCAAAATTTCACCCTAGGATAATTTCGATATTCCGAATCCAAAAATGAAGTCCATTTTGAAAAATAAAATTTCAAAAATTTCAAAAAGTGGTTATTACTATTCATAACGGCTAGTTTTAATAATATTTTAATAGCATATCGTTGTTTAGTGAAACTCGGTATTGCGTACGATGCAAACTATCAAGGAAGGCCGTGATTGCGTTTAAAGCAAGCCAAGATAGTGTTGTTTTTAGTGAAAGATTTTATTGATGATTTATATAAAATAAAAACAAAATATTTCTTATAAAAGTCTCGGGTGTAACATTCTACCCCCCTTAAAATGAATTTCTCCCTCAAAATTAGTCACTTGTAACAAAAATATGAGGATAACTCTCCCTCATCATATCCTCAAGCTCCCACGTAGCTTCTTCTAATTGGTGGTTCCTCCATAAAACTTTCACCAAGCGAGTGGTCTTGTTCCGTTGGACTTTTTCACTACCATCGAGAATCTCTATCGGTTGTTCTTCATAAGAAAGATCTTATTCCAGCGGTACAGCTTCTAAGTACATGTGAAGGATCAGGTATGTACTTTCTCAGGAGAGATACATGGAACACATCATGAACTTGAGAGAGATTCGGTGGAAGCGCCAATCGCTAAGCTACCTTCCCAACACGATCCGATATTTCTAAAGGACTGATATACCTGGGGCTCAGCTTTCCCTTATTTCCAAATCTCATTACTCTCTTCTAAAGAGATATTCGTAAGAACACTTTATCACCCACTTCAAACTCTATGTCTTTTCTTCGGTTGTCGGCATAACTTTTTTGTCGACTCTGAGCTTCTCTTATGTGTTGTTGAATAGATCGGACCTTTTCCGCCATCTCATCAACATGATCAGGTCCTAATAGATTTCTTTCCCCAACATCATCCCAACAAGTTGGAGTCCTGTATTTCTTTCCATAGAGAGATTTATAAGGATCCATCTGAATACTGGAGTGAAAGATATTATTATAAGAAAATTCCACCAAAGGTAGGTGTTGATCCCAACCACCTTTGAAATCCATAGCACAAGCTCTCAACATAACTTCTAGAGTTTGAAATGTCCTCTCAGACTGACCGTCTGTCTGAGGATGATAAGTAGTTTTGAAACTCAACTCTGTATCCAGAGTATGATAAAGACTTCTCTAGAACATTGAGGTAAACCTCGGATCCCGATCAGATATAATAGAAAGTGGTACTCCATGCAATCTTACCACTTCCTTTACATATATCCTGGCAAGCTGATCTAGAGAGAAATCCTCTCAGATAGTAATGAAGTGTGCAGACTTTGTAAGACTATCAACTATGACCCAGATAGCATTATTTCCTTTGGATGTTTTAGGAATTCCTGTGACAAAGTCCATAGTGATGTTTTCCCATTTCCATTCGGGTATGGGTAATGGTTGTAACATCCCCTTAGACTTCTATCTCTCAGATTTAACATGCTGACAAACCAAGCATCGAGAGACATATTCAGCAACATCTCTTTTCATGTCATCCCACCAGAAGTACTCTTTCAGGTCCCTATACATCTTCGTGCTTCCAGGATAAATAGAGAATTAAGAACTATGATCCTCATCCAGCATCTCCTTCTTTAATTCGGGGATGGGAGGAACACAAACCCGATTCCAGAACTTTATTATCCCATCACAGTCAAGGTTGAATTCAGGAACATTTCTCACCTTCTTTTGTAACTCTACATCTTCTTTCTGTGCCTCTTTATTCTTCACATGTATAGATGGTTGAACAATCATTTGAGAAAGATACAATTTTCCCCTTTCATTATAATTCCAAGATCCATCCTTTGTAAATTCATAAATATTGGATCTTTTGTGATCCTCATCATGGATAAAATGGCATGGCCTTGTCGACTTAATGCATCTTCCACCTTGTTTTCTTTCCTAGGGTGGTAATGAATTGAGCAGTCGTAATCCTTAATCAGCTCCAACCATCTTCTTTGGCACATATTCAGATCCTTTTGTGTGAAAATATACTTTAAACTTTTATGATCAGTATAAATGTCACACCTTTCTCCATAAAGATAATGCCTCCAAATCATTAATGCAAAGATTACTGCAGCTAACTCCAAATCATGAGTTGGGATATTTTGCTCATGGATTTTCAACTGTCGTGAGGCATAAGCTATCACCATATCATTTTGCATAAGAACACACCCCAATCCCTTCTTGGATGCATCACTGTAGATCACAAACCTTTCTCCACTACAAGGCAGTGTGAGCACAGGTGCACTGGATAACCTTCTTTTCAACTCCTTGAAATTCACTTCACATTCCTCCATCCAAACAAACATAACTCCTTTTCCAGTCAACCTAGTGAGTGGATTAGATAATCGTGAAAAAACTTTCACAAAACATTGATAATATCCAGCCAAAACAAGAAAACTTCGGATATCAGTTACTGTTGTTGGTCTCAACCATCTTTTGATAACCTCTGTTTTTGCTGGATCCACAGATATCCCCTCTATTGAGATTATGTGACCAAAAAATGCAAATTTCTGAAGCCAAAATTCGCACTTGGTAAATTTGGCATAAAGGTTCTCCTTTCTAAGGGTCTTCAATACAATTCTCAAGTGATCTTCATGTTCTTCCTTGTTCTTTAAATAGACAAGAATATCGTCTATAAAGACTATCACAAACTGAACAAGATAGTCTCTAAAGACTCTATTCATTAGATCCATGAAGATAACAGGGGCATTAGTAAGACCAAATGGAATCACTATAAATTCATAGTGTCCATACCTTGTACAGAAAGCCGTCTTTGGTATGTCCTCCATTTTGACCCTTACTTGATGATACCCTGGACGAAGTTCAATCTTGGAAAAGTATTGAGCTCCGCGTAGTTGGTCAAATAAGTCATCAATGCGCGGGAGAGGATATTTGTTCTTGATAGTGATCTTGTTAAGTTCTCGATAATCAATGAAGAGTCTCATTGATCCATCATTCTTCTTCAAAAACAGAACAGGTGCTCCCCAAGGTGACGCACTAGGGCGTATGAACCCCTTATCAAGATTCTCTTGGAGTTGTTTCTTCAATTCCTGCAACTCAATTGGGGCCATTCTATAAGGTGTCTTTCAAATAGGTAAAGCACCCGGTATGAGTTCTATTGAAAACTCAACTTCACGATTTGGTGAAAGACCCGACAATTCCTCTGGAAATACATCATCAAACTCCCATACAATTGGCATATTTTTAATTGTGAGTTTCTCTCCAACCATTTGAGATAGATAAGCTTCATTTAGTGGAATCAAGACCCATAAGATGGAAGAAATTTCCACTAGAAGGTTATGTTCATCCTTTCATTGATAGACAATCATAGATTGATCTATAATATGAAATGTGACTTCCCTTCTTTGGTAATTGATATGATCTCCATATAAAGAAAGCCAATCCATGCCAAGAATCACATAAAATTCCACTATAGTAAGGATCACAAGATTTTTAGGAAGCACTTTCCCACAAACTTCAATCGGAGAGGAATTATAAACTTTTGATGTGACTGTTTTGCCATTGGGGGTTGTCACAGCTAACTCAACATCTAATTGTATAGGTAATACAGTGATGCCCTTATAAAATTCTTTAGAAATAAAAGAGTGGGTTTATCAAGAATCAAATAAAACATTTGCTACTTTAGAGTGGATGGTAAGTGTACCTCTCACCACTTCGTTGTCGTACTCCACATCACCGATAGTAATTGCATGTGACTTTCCTTTGTCTTTGGCCTTAAGAGTTTGTTGATTTAGATCACCATCATCAAACCTTGGATTTGGGCATTGATTGGCATAATGCCCCATCTCCTTGCACTTGAAACATTGAAGTGTAGGAAGTTCATTCTGTGTATCCCTTCCTTTGTTTTGCATCATTAGACATCTTCTTCCCATTATTTTGACATTAAATTGCCCGATGACCTTATTTTTTTACACTTATAACATTTTCTGGACCCCTTAGGACAATTTACTCTATGTTTCTTTGCACACTTTGAGCATAAGGGAAAACTCATCTTCTTTTCAGTGTGGTCTTTATATTTTCATTTGAATTCCATTTTCCTCTTCTTATCAAACCCATGTGACTGATGGGTTACACCAATCTCCATCTCAACCTTGAGAGCACATCGAACAATTTCCCCATAGCTATTGAAGTCCCCTATAGCTAACGCCCTTCGGAGACTTGGTTTTAAGCCACTAAAGAATCGATCGATCTTACTCTTAGGTTGGATAATAATTCCGGAAGCGTACCTTGTAAGTCTTGTAAACTTTTATTCGTAGGTACCAACAGATTCATCATACTTTTTCTTTAGTTCAAGAAACTCCTTCTCCAGCTTTTTTCGAAGAATACGAGGGAAATACTTATTGAAAAATAAGTTCTTGAACTCGTCCCATTACATGGACTCAATTTCATCCATTTGCCTCATACTCTTAACAAGTTTCCACCATTGATCGGCATCACCTTACAAATGATACACTGCTAAGATGACTTTATCATGTTCAGAACATTGAAGAACTGAAAATATCTTTTCAGTGGTACTTATCCATTGTTCAGCCACTAATGGATCAGAAGACCCGCTGAATGAAGGTGGAAGCTGATTTATGAAGGATTCAACAGAATGTTGCTCCTTCCTTTGATCATTTGGAAGTCCTTCATGATTCATAGCTTGATAAAGTTGTGTGAGCATGGCTACAGGATTTTTCATTCTAGCTCCCATAACGTTTGGTTGTTCAGGGGGACAATCATTGCATTTCCCATCGTATTCCGCATTAACATGGTTCCTTCGGGTTCCAGCCATTGACTAAAACCAAGAAGAATAGTGTGAGTAACACTAATTATAATAGGAAAACCACATAATCAAGAATAAAATTTCACACTTAAGGTCTTATCATAGGTTTTTCATGGCCATTTCTAAAACACTAAGATTGTGTTCTATGCTTAGACATATCCTTAGGTTTCTTACTAAGGCTTTCACATCCTAGTTTCCAAAGGGTGAAAATACCTTTCCTATGATACTAACTATAGCGAACCATACTTTACATACATGGTTAATACTTCAAAATTGAAGCATACTTATTACAACATATAACAAAACCATGAAAGGATCGTATAGGTATAGTGTCTTTAGAAATTGGGAAACATAAACAACTGGTTCATAAAGCATCTACACTGTTTCCCATTTATTTCGTCATATCTATAGCCCCTTTTGGCATATCTTAATTAATAACCTTCTTCTTGACATGGGGAAAGAAAACATACAAAAGGGTGAGCTCAAATGCCTAGTAAGGGTAAACAAAAGAAATATCAATCACATCATATTCATAAGAACATAACATTTTGGAAATCTTACCCTGCAAAAGAGATCATAATTTCATAACATGGGATAAATCATGGTAGTGAAATGTAATCACAATAATCATAACTTAAAACATGAAGCTTTGTATAATACACACATAATCATAGAGAATCATTTCTTATTAGTCAGGACTCATTTCCAAGACTATCTTAGTGGACAAATACCATTTCTGAACCGAGTTCATTCCTCGTTTCAGTCCTGTTTCACTGAACCGGTTTAACCTGCCATTCCAGCCATGTCTATCTCATGAGATATAAAATCATTACCCAATTCATTAGAGGGAGATATAGGTCCCACAAATATCATAATGATACAATTCTTATGTGTGCCACAAAATCATAAATCATACATCATTGCATAACCCATTTAATAAAAATGGGATTCTTAAACATCGTGACATCATAAAACAATTCATATAGGATAAAGGAATTAATAAAAATAATTCCATCACAACATAATCAAATCAATTTAATAATAGGGATATAAACAGTACCCTATATTATCTTAGATGGAAAATAATTTTGATAAAATACTTGAACTCCATTCTTGAGGAAAATATCCTTTCTACTTTAAAAACATTTTCCCTTTGTTAACATGCCATACAATTTTAAACTAAAAGAAGTTGATTAAAAATAAAATTGAAAACTTGTAAATGAAGATTCTTGGAAATAATTTTTTAAAAATCCATTCATGCCGTATAAGTTAAAAAAACATTCTTCTCGTACTTTGGCCAGAATAGTCAAAAAGTACCTCGTACGAATAATGACAAAAGATTCTTTCATATATTTTACTAAAAACTCACAGAAGGGTAAAACTGGATTTAAAAATTTTTGGGAGGATATAAATAATATTACATATTGAGGACACATGGATGTGGATGATAAAATACACCCCAGTAAATACCAAAGTATAAACAATCTCGGATAAAAATGAGATTGTGATATTTTCCCTTACCTTAGGTCTGATTTGCTTCGTAAGTGTTCGAACCTCCTGTATAATGATTTAAGTAATGTCATTGACTTATTCCTGAATCATAATCATTGTTATGATATCATATTTGGTCATATTATTAGCTTCTTATTAGTAATATTTCATTGCTACTTGTTATTCGGGTGTTTATTACTTTTTGTTCTTATGCGTGTTTTGTCGAATAAATTCGTATTATTATCTTTAGGTTATAGATACCTCATTCCCAGAATGGTATTAGTGTACTATATATCATATTTATTTATTCAATTCATTTATATAATCATTATGCAATGAAGATCATGTAGAACGATTCACATCACATCGTGGAGACGGTATTCTGTACGTACGGACGAGCGATGATATCGTTCCCATGATCATGGAATTGTATTGGAGTGTATGTATACTATTTCAGAATCAATAACAATTTAAAATAATCATATATAGTTATTTATTTGCACCATTATACCCATCCAAGTTAGGTGGTAATGGAAAATATATTACACCATGGCGTGGAGACGGTATTCCATACGTACGCACGCGCGGTGATTTCGTTTTCCGTAGGATGGATAGATGGTGAAATAGGGTTGTTTAATACTTATAATAACATATCAGTATATTAGTGATACCGATTTTATTACTTCATAATGAAACAACTAAAGAAGAAGAAGTGGAAGAAGAAATAATGTTGAAAGGATCGGTAACGGACATGACCTCTTCTTTGAAGCGCCTCTTTGAGACCTCCTTTTAGGGCACTAAAATTGGTCTTTGAAGAATTCAAGAACCTCTAGGATGTTTATAGGGAAGTGTAGAGGAGAAATTGGTAGGGTTTGGCCGAGATTGAAGGCTCAAATTGGTGTGAGGAAGAGAGGGAGGAGGTGCCCTTTTATAAGGGAGGAGAGGGGCACCTTGGAAAAAACTAAACATATTATTTAATTATAAAGTCAAATTCGATTTTAAACAGCTCCAAATTGATTTATTTATAAGATAAGGTAAGGATGGGTCGAAATAATATCATCCAATAGAATTGAGACAAGTTTAGGTTTCTATTTTAACCTTATCATTTAGATTTAACTTTAAGTTAAATAATTTTACTTTTACCATGTTTTCTTGTTTTCTTACACTATATGGTTAATAAACTTACTATAACTAGTCAAACTAACCCCAAGTTGTTTATTATTAATATATATAACCTTATCTAAGTCATTTTGCCGAACCTTAGATTTTGATAAATAAAATAACAATTAATAATATAATATATTTTTTCAAAACTATTTTATGTCAATTTTGACACTATTTGGTAATTGATTTTTGTGAAAATCCTAACAGAACTATTAGTTCGAAAAAAGTTAATTAAATAAATACTAACATGTCATATTAACATATAAAATTATTGTAATTCATAAAAAGTTTCAAATTACATTTATTTGGGTGTTTATAATATCAATTATGTCAATATTTCATTAATAAGATAATTAGTGCCTCATATTTGTGTCATTAATAATTTAACTTATTTATGGTCTAAAAATTACAAATAAATTACCCTTATGTAGGAACTATTTTTATCTTTCTAATGAATATTTATAGTCGAATTTATATTATGTATAACCCTATAGTAAAAATGATTTACTTATTAAACTTCGATTTTAACTATTTTATCTCTTCTTTAAATAAATTAATAATAAATGTTCTAATCTAATAAAAGTTGGCCTAAATGGTCATATTTTATTCCTAAGGTTTTCTTTGGTTGAATTAAACTTATACAATAGAATTAGGACACGTGTTAGGGTAATAATAATATCATTTTTACACTTAATTACCCTATTTACTTTTAACCGTGGTAAAAAAAGTAAAAAGTTACTATTCACCAAAGATTATTTTCATCTTATTAAACCACATTTTACTTACTAACATCAACAGTGTCTCCTGGATTTTTGAAATTCCATTCACATAAGTGGTAAAATTATGTTTTATGTGAATTTGGAAATTCTCCTAGGAGGTGGGTAAAAGACAGTGAAAAGTTTAATAATCTTTTTATATATCTAAAATTATTATAAAATGACTCCAATGAATTGAATTGTTCTTATATAGGTATTATGTATCAATTTTGACCTAAAATAAATTTAAATAAAATAAATAATTATTTAAATAAAAATTCGGTTTTTAAATAGTAACCTAGTGTTTTCACTATTCATCAAAAATTGAAAGTTTTCAGAAAAAATACCAAAATTTTACCCTAGGATAATTTCGATATTCCGAATCCAAAAATGACGTCCATTTTCAAATATAAAATTTAAAAAAATTTAAAAAGTGGTTATTACTATTCATAACGGCTAGTTTTAATAATATTTTAATAGAATATCGTTGTCTAGTGAAACTTGATATTGCGTACGACGCAAGCTATCAGGGAAGGTCGCGATTGCGTGTAAAGAAAGCCAAGATAGTGTTGTGTGTAGTGAAATATTCCTTTGATGATTTATATAAAATAAAAACAAAATATTTCTTATAAAAGTCTCGGGTGTTACACATCATCATTGATGTCTTATAATAAATCTAATATTTCAACTAGTAAAATATTAAATCATCATTATGATGGTGAATCATGGAAATATTTTGATCGGGTGCTCCAGTATTTTACTTCAGAAGCCCAGAATGTGTGACTGATTTTTTCTACTAATGGTTTCTTCCCATTTGATTATTATAGTAGTCAATATTTATATTTTCCCATAATTATAACTCCGTATAACTTACCTCAATGGATATTTATGAATAGACCCTATATATTTTTAACATTATTAATTATAGTATAGACATATAACAATATTGATATTTATTTGAATTTATTGATCGATGTTTTAAATTTATTGTGGAGTAATTGTGTTAACACACATGATGTTGTTGTGAAACATAATTTCCAAATTAAAGATGAATTACTCTGCAAAATTAATAACTCTATATTATGGAATGCCATATGGCTGGAGTTCAATGGAACAAAATCATTTCCATACTATATGAGTGAAAATAAAGCATTTATGATCATCAATGGAAGAAAACCTTGTTTTTTTACTATCATTGTAGATCTATTCCTACTAACCATCCTTTATAAAGGATCATAAATAATTTTATAAAAGGTATAATTAAAAGAAATGAACCTCCAAAAATTATCTCAGGTATTGATTTAAAATATACTATCTCATTATTAATACCAATTAACTTCGGACCAACTATAAACCAAAAAAATAGATGGCTTTGGGAAATATCACAATTGGATGAAACATAGTATTTTTTTGGGTTGACCATATTAGTCTGATTTGTTGGTCCATCACTTGTCTGATGTCATGCATATTGAGAATAAATCCTCTATAATAAATTTTATATAGTTTTGGACAAACATTGTAAGACACAAGTTAATTTAAAGGCATGATTAGATCTTGAACAAATTTGTAGGTGATTAGAACCTAACTTATTTGAAAATGATAGACCATAGAGGTTAATGAAGATAAAAATAGATTAAACATTTTCTAAATAAAATAATTTATTATTATTTCATTGGATTGGATATTTGAGGATACCGGATGGGTTTGTTTCCAATTTGGCTGGATTTGATAGAAATGGTCATATTATTGGACAAAAAAGTCATGATTTTCATTTTATAATTTAAATACTAATTACTATTTTCTTTAGAGGATTATTGAATTATTTGATTTGGGATATAAAGAAAGAAATATTATATTTTTTCTAAGAAATTTTTGCTATGATAGTATACTATAATACTGAGTAAGAAACAAGAAAATGTTGCTCTAATTTTATTTAAATTGGAAAACATTCACCATATTTCTTTGATTCAATAGAATATTTGATATTACATTTTCATCTTAATAAAAAGTGTAGATGGCCAGTACAATTATAATGGATATAACAATAAAAGATATTCATATAGAAATTGAAAAACGTTACTTAACAAAGTATCAGTTGGAGGTTCAATTACAAAAGAGTATTTATTATAGGAAACTTATTTTTTATACTACCAATATTTTAAACTAGAATATCCTTAAAAATGTAACTATATGGGCCCTAATGTGGGAAATAATGATGATTTAATGAACATTAAATTATCAGTATTTAATTTTCTATAACATGGATTTGAAGGATTTAATGAATTATTGATTTTAGTTAATTAACATCACAAGGCCCATACATGTGTTCTTCTTAATTGTGATGAAATGACACAATTTTCACAGTGAATTATACATTCACCAATTCTCTATATTTTTTAAAAGTACATTAATATTATTTTATTTTTATTTTTATGATGATCATATCAAGAAATAGTTTCCACAAATTAGACTAGTTTATCTTGAAGAATGCCGATAGTGTAATTTTTTGTACTATTTTCAAAGGATATTATAGTAAATTGTTTATGGTTTAAGATATGAAATTAATTTATTATCTTTCATATTTATAATTATTTTTCAATTTTTTTGGTTTCTCAAAATGTTGATTAAATTGATAATAAATTGTTTTTATTTAGTAACCCACCTTCCAAAATTGTGAAATCTTATAATTCATATGTGATGAATGGTTTTTGATTTTATAAACATTCATTTGGTGAATAAAAAATAGAATAATGGATTTTTTGTGGGTGGATATAATCATAGTGTATGTGATATTTACTTTTATAGAGTGATTGATAAAATAATCAAGCTTTTTTATCCAGGATATAATTATGTAAAAAGGATTAATTTCTTTTTTTATACTGATAGAGTCATGTATTCTGATCCACACCATGGAATCATTCACTTTAAATATAAAATACTTCATATATTAAACAAACCATTTATTTTGGATCCTTAAGTACATCAAATTTATTATGAAAATTAATGTGCCACTCTAAGAGATTTAATTGACTGGTGGATCATTTTAAAAATTAAATCACATGAAAATAAGATTATGCCATGTGAAAGTTGTTACATTGAAGTGTAAGTAATTAAATTATCTCAAAAGAAAACTCCAATACATCTTTTTTCCTGAATATACACAAATATTTATGATGAAACACCATTTTTATGGACTGATGGTGATGATTATGTTGATAATATAATAAATGAATTTGAAATAGCTAGAGACATTGAAGATATAGATCATATGGAAATTTATGATACCAAGGAGGAAGATGAATATGTTGAAATCATTTAATATGAGGATGGGGATAAAGATAAAGATAAATGTTAATGCAATTACATGCTACTTATAGTTATAATTAATATATAATACCTATTTTCAATTATTTATAGACAATATTAATTTCATATTTTAGATAGTTGGTGATTATTACAATGAGAAGTTTTGTATCCTTATAGAGGCTATTATTCCTAGAAATCTGCCTGATGCTTCATCAACCAACCCACAGGTTGCTTCTAGTTCATCCCCGAGTAGGAGGGGTTATTCTCTAACAAGATTTATGATTCCCCAATTTATTCCAAAGATACATCCACATATTTATTTCAGTCCAGATATGTGGAGGTATGTTCAGTTGTGTATTTTAGTTAATTTTTAGTAATTATCATTAGTTTTCATTTATTTTTTCTTATATAATATTTTTTTATTATTTGTACTTTTCCCAAAGTTTTTCATATAAAACTGTTGGATAGGGGGTGAAATTCTAAGAAAATATTTTTCAAGATCAGGGGTGATGTGGGATTATATTTCAATTAATGTTCATCAATGGATTTTTTATCACTGGATTGTATGTATATAAATATTACTTATTTTGAAATTTATTTAATTATTAACATACTATTATTATTTATAGTTTTTACGGTTTCCTAAAAAATATAGTATTATAGCCCATATGTAGGAGTCATGGGAGATCTGTATGTGTGATTACTATTTTTAGTTTTCGCATAATTTGAGGAAGAGAGCCATGTATAAAGTTGGAGTCACATTTTTAGATCATTCATTCTTTACCCATAAACTGGACTACATATAATTTACTATTTGGGATGGATTATTCTCATACTAGATGAGAGTTATTAGTGGATATCATCATTAGGCTGGTATAGTTGGGGGAGAAATGAGGTCACACATAGAGATGGTATTCATACCTTTAGTACTCATCACTAAAATTTGATAAGTAATTTTATTTAATAATTTATATATAATTTAAATTTAAACTATATATTTTATATTCATATAGGTAGTTGAGCCCCCTGATTATATGGAGTGTGATTTCTTTAATTGGATGTACACTAATCCTACCACTGGAGAGATTATTTGTGTCCAATAGTGACAGATTGTGATCAATATAATTTCTTGATTTTTAAAATAAAGTAAAAAGTGTATCTTAAATATTTTAATTTAAAATTGAAAGTGAAGGAGACATATGAGTCCATGAATTATCACACACAAGATGAGAGCTAGGATAATGATAAGGTTTAGGAGACCAGTTCATGAGGATTTACTAAGGCAGAATAGATGTTTTTTATTTAGTATGACTTTGAAAAATATTACGTTGTTGGTATCTGTTTTCATTTAACACCTGCTACTTATTATTGTACTTCAGTGTGGTCATTTTCCAAATTTAGGGGATATCGTTAAGAGTTTTCATCAGTGTCTGTAGAGTATATGGAGAAGCTGTGAGTTTAGAATGAAGTTATATAGACCTTTTGTTGGGGGAATGAGGAGCTTCATCAACATCACTAGTAGTAGGAGGAGAAACAACGTCGATTTCTAGAGTAGGAACATGAGTAGATGATGTAATACATGTGATTACTAGTACAGGGTATAGGTATGATGTTCTCTAAACAAGGAGCTCTATATTGATTGATATATTTTGGTGAAAACATATTATCCTTAGTATTGAATAAACATATCATGTGTAATATTTTTATTAATTCATATTTATATAGTTTTAGATATTTATTTTTTAAAAGTTTAGTTATTTTTTAATTTTTATTTTTAATTTTTATTTATTTTTTCTTTATTTGTTTTCTTTTTCATCTTATTTCTGATGGGATTTAATATCCGTATCAATAGATTATTTGAAATGGATATTTAATACCATCTCAATAAATTATTTTCATGAAACTAAATATATGTTTCAAATAAACAAATATATATATATATAAATGAAATCTATTTGTGACACCATTTACCATGATGGGGAAATAATGATGAGATCCCACTACTATTGTATATTTGTAATGTGATCCCATCACTATTTCCCTATTGCAAATACCCAAATTTCTAGTTGTGTGAAAGGATCACCTTAAATCCCTGTTCAAAGGTCCAACCCCCTTATTTCAAGAACTTCATCCCCCAATGTACTTGTTAAGGATAAATCTCATAATGGGAAATGTAGAAATTTGGCTCAAAATTATAACATCCTGAAGCAATTGGCCCTGGGGCCGGACAAGATGTCAATCTAGGATCCTCCCAATTTATTTAAAGAGCTATAGGAATCCCTAAAAAGGGCTTTACTAAGAGGTTACGAGTTCAAAGATAATGTTACAACTAATGAAGTATATCATGAAGAGGATTATTTTATATATTTTGACATGATTATAGATTTTATAGAATAAGAAGAGGATTTTGTTATACAGGGATATATCAGACCCGTGTATGAGAACATAAGGCTAGATAATATTGAATTCCGATGAGATTTAATTGATAATGAATAATGAGTCATCCTAATTCTAGTATGAAAAATTAATTTACTGGGATACATCAAAGGATACTTTCCCCCTTCTCCTTTGAAACATCAGGGTTTTGACAAGAGAGAACAAAACCCCCTTGATCGAATCATTCCAAACACTAAATTTGGGAACCTTATATCAGACATTTAATTTCTCATAATTTAGATGGATACAAATTTAAAAATCCTTCGAAAAAGGCCTTGGTTGCATCAACATTCAATATTCCTTTCATCATACTACCAATGTCTCAAATACTATGTTGATGGAAAAATCATGACACTTCACGATGATAATTTCCTATTTGAATCATGTGAATCTTAGTAAATAGACATAGGATTTCACTTGAGGGAAGGGAAACATGTAAGATACTAGACTAAAATGGGGTGTGTCCCTATTTAAGTTTTTATTTAAATACCTTAAATTTGGTTAATGGAATGTTTACTGGATATATGAGGAGGATCAGGGGTGTTCCGAGGGTTTAATACATGAAATAGGGGACCAATTGGGCCATCCTATGCATGTTGCATAGTTGGCATACGATGAGTAGTAATCATATTCCCAAAATGTTCTAGCTAAGAGGAGGGTTGTACTATTAAGAAAACTACTCAAGGGGGAATTCCAAACATTTAAGATTTGGATAGATCCATTTTGTATGGTTGGTGCATAGTTTTTCAAACCATATAGACTTCCAAGGTAACCGTGTGACTTGAACATCTATTGGATAGAGGTTGGTGCACAATTGTTGAACGATTTCTCAAACCATATGGGATCCTAAGAAAACTATGTGACTTGGAACCCTATTAGATATAATTTGGTACACGATTGATTCACATTTTGGAAAACCTATCTAGACAAACCGTGCAACCCATTAAAAGTGGGTTTCTACCATTCCTCTCTCGGGATTTTAAGTATTCTATCTGATTTATTCCCTCATTTTTCCTCCATCTACAATAGTGACATGCCAAAATGTAAAAGACTTCCCATGGATCGATCTCCTTCATTTATAGCTTGTTTGGTGTGACTTTGGGTGCAGATCGATGCTCTGGGTGAGTTTAAGACTTCTCTTTACTCTATTTTCTAGATTAGTGATTGTGGGTTTTTTCATCTTCTTCCTAAGCCACAAAACACTTTTTTCTATAGGATCTTAGGTTGTGGTTTCAAATAGTGGTTCAATATTATTTAATGGCGGAGTTTAAGTGTTCTCTCATCTTTAGAATCATGGTAAGTGGTCTACAAGTTATATCCCATTGTTTTGAAGTTTATTTGTGCATGTGTGGTTGTGTTATTTCTTCTCTCTTCTGGTGAAATTGATGATTTTAATGAGATTTAGTAAAATGGTTGGCTAAATGAAAAATTTAACCTCTCATGATATTTGTATGATTCATTGAGATTTATTAGACCAATTTAGGTCCACCCATGGGGTGTGATAATATTCCTAAACATGGAAACTTATAATGTTAAGCATTGCATTGGTTTATGTTGAGATTAATCCCTTGATAAACATGTTGATATGTTGGTTGAGTTATAAATAGGCACTAATGGTAGTTTTGTATAGTCTCTAGCAATGAAATAATTGATTTTTTGATATAATTTGAAAGGAATAAGTGAAATAAATTGAATGTGAAAATGGATTATGAGTTTTGTAATTAAAATTTGTAAACTGGATAAAGAATGTGAATTGATGAATATGTAAAATGGGATCATGTATGGGGAATTTATTGAATATCCATAATAAGTTAAGGAATTATAATTGGAAATAGGTTAAATGGTATATGCAATATAAATGGTAAATGTGATAATGAGTTATGTATGGATGTTTATTTATATATTGAATAATTATGAAATGTGAATGTTATATGTATTGATTTTTTATGGTTTGTGATATGGTATATGTGTAAAATGGTTAAAGAAGAATGTGAACATGTCTTGGTAGTTGTGTGGTATTGGACTTGAGGATATATGCTCAAGAGTTGGGTTGTACTGAGGGTCTAAACCCCACCACTATAATTCATGTTCCAGGGAAGGGGATATAGGCTATATGACCCTAACAATGTCATTTGATGAGACTACCTAGACTGAGGCTCAAAGGTAAGTGTGATGTAATTGTTTATGAAATGTTTATTCCTAGTGAGAGAGGGATCATGATTTATGTCATTATGTGTAGTCGTTAACCAACATAGACTATTGTGTAATTGATGAAAATTCCTAACCCATGGGACAAATGATGAAAATGGTTTAAATGAATATTTTTAACTAATGGCACTCAGTTTATCTTTATTTTATCTTGTAATATTTTTCTTCATGCATACACTACCTTTCTTGAATATATATATTTTTTGACACTGTCGGTGGTGGCCTACTGAGTTGTAATCACACCCTTCTCAGGCATCCATTGGGTACCCGAGTAGTTTTCATTACTGCAGGTCTAGACAAGAGAAAATGACCTATGCTAGAGGGTTGAGTTGGGCATGAAATGTGCATGGATGAGGGATCTAGACATGGATTTAGGAATTTTTTGGGGATGATTCCCTTGGTATTTATTTTGGATTTTCTTCACTTTTGGTACTGTTGGAATGACATAACATATTTAATTTTTGTTGTGGTTTGTACCCAGTTTGGGAAATGGTTGGTGATGCATGTTTATTAGTTATATTATTTCCCTTATTTATTATGGTTTTCTATTGTGAATTAATATGAAAAAAGGGTATAGTATACCCACGTATTATATTATACCCTCGCAGCTAATCAGAAACCTTTTGTGAATGGGGAAACACCCCTAAGACCATATGATAAGACAACTTAGTGCATCGAGTTAGTGGTTCTTGGGTTGGAAACATTACAAGGTTGTATCAGAGTGGTTATTTTTGGCTACCTTACTATTTAGGAATAATATATGGTAGATTAGGATGTTTCAAGGCCTTGGTAATGAGCACGTACTTCAGGGTAACTAACTCATGTACTAAGGAAAACCCATGTTCATAGGGTGGAGTTCTCGTTCTCAATTTTTGTTGTTAATGTTTAATTATATTTCACAATTTAGTGATGAAATTTTTGTGAGATGTCACTATATTAAAATATTTTTGTCATGGAAAGAATGGAATGAGGTTATTCATTCATGGTTCATTATAGAAACCTAGGTATATAGGTGGCATGCATCATGTTAGGCACACATAGAAAGGGTGTGTGGGAATTGAAGAGAAGAATGCATTTCATATTACTTAAAAATCTAAAGATGTAAATATCTAATAAGGATATGAAAATTGGTAAAAGGAAATAATGTTAAGGAATGGTTAATGAACTGTGACAAATGAAAAATTAACAATGAGTAGAAAAAATTGGTTGTATCAAGTTGTAAAGATAGGATGGTGCCCAAAAGAGGAAGATTCATGTTGTGAAGGTAAAATGGATTGAAAAGGGTATCAAATTAAGACATTTAGATGTTTAATATGACCCAAGAGAGGGATGGATAAAGACATTGATATAGATGTAATGATATCCTTTGGGATAATGTATGTGGAATGGGTCGTTTATGGATAGTGGATAGCTTAATTTTTCACAAATAAGGATTCCTTGTGTTATGTGATCAGAGAAGTGAGCTTGGAATTATAGGATGATAACACCACAATGATGGGTACTGATTAAGAGACAAGGGGAAGTTTCTTAGAATTCTCTTCTAAAAGTGGGGTTGGAGAATCTAGTGGATCAGGGTAATAGGAAAGAGGAGTGTTTCTGTGAGAACATTCCTCATTTTATGATAATAATGGAATGAGACCCATAGTGAGTCATGCTGAGTATGTTTGATATAACTAGAAAGTTTCAGTTAAAACACCCACTATTTTTTTTTGGATAGGGTGGACTTGAAGAAGAAAAGTTCTGGATATAAATCATCGAAATGATTTTGGATCACTTGAAGATTCATCCTAAGAAGAGAGTCAAGTTTGAAGCCTATATGTTGTGGGGACCGAAAATGTTTCAGGAGGAAGTTTTACTTCAGACCCATTAGGCATGTGGAATGTTATGGAAAGACTTATTATAGAAGTTTCTGGAACATTTCTATGTATATACCTTGAGGTAGGAGCGAGCTGTAGAGTTTAAGAGGCCAACCCATGGAACCATGTTAGTGATAGATTATGCGTGCCACTTCATAGACTTACAATGATTTGTTCCATTGTTTACAGGGTATGATTCCTCAATGATAATACATCTATAGTATGGGATTATACATGAGATTAAGACCCATATAAAAAATATTCTACTTAAAGAGGTTCACAATAGTTTTTGACCCAGACTTTATTTCAGAGGGGTAATTAAGGGAGGATTCTAGTAGTGTATTTGTGGTTCTAGTTGCATGGTCTAGTGGTGTGACATTTGATGGTAAGAAGCATCATTTCATAAATCTTCACCATGGGTTAAGTGTGTTTATTATTCCGAAGATATCATTATCCTCTCAGGGTGGTGGGTAGGTCTTTTATTATCAGTGTGGTAGGCTAGGGCACATGAATGACCAGTGCCATGACCATCAGTTGAGTGTCGATCATGTAGAAGAATGTGACATGTGAAAAGGTTCTTTAGGAATCCTCGACAACTGGGCATTGGTGTTGGATTGAGGAAGATGTAGAGTCTAGTTATTTAGTCGGTTAACCCTTAGGATATGGATAGTTGGAGCTTGAATAGTCGTACTGGTTGGGGTGGTGGACATAGTACTCTGGGGTGAGAGGGTCCATATTAGCAGAGTAGTGCACCACCAGGGATTCAGACGAGAGCCCATGGTAGAGGTTTAAGTCAACTTCATGAAATTTAGTCTATGCCTAGAGGTGGTGAGGATAGACCATCGACTATTTGTGGTAAGATCCTGGAAGATTCTATGCTTGTTAGTGCTTTATTTGAAGAGGTGCTTTACATTCTTTTGTGTTTAATCAGTTCATGATTGTGTTGGGTCTAGACGTGGAATGTATGTGTAGGGTTATATCAATTGAAACACTGTTAGGGGTGTCAGAAAAAAATATCCAGCAATGTAAATGGTGTTCTCTTCTATTTGGTGGGTACCATTTTTTATGGGAACAATTTTTTCTTGAGATGTTAGGTTTCGATCTGATTTTGGGAATGGATTGGTTAGTGTTGTACCTATACCATATTTACTGTTACTATAGTAGGATAACATTCACATCTGTTGAGGGAGATAATTATGTCTGTTGATGGGAATGGGATGTTTAGGAAGGTCATACAGGGATAGTTTGTCAGTAGTTGGGTGATCTCACAACCCAAGTGTCTTTTCCTGTGAATGATGATTGATGATTAGAGTATCATACACTTCCTCTTATGGTGAATAATTTTTTGGATGTTTTTACTAAGTATTTCTCAGGGCTTCCACCTGAGAGGGATGGTGAGTTCAAAATAGAGTTGATTATAAGAGAGATAATAGTTTTTACTTTTCATTAGAGAATGGAACAGAAAGAAATCTAGGAACATAAAACTCAACTGGAACTGTTGAATAATAAATTGTTTTTTTTATCATAGTACACCACCTTGGGGATCTCCAATTTTTTTTAAAAGAATGTTGACAAATTTTTGCAGTTATGCATTGATTATAGGAAGCTGAATCAGGTCAAAGTTAAAAAACAATATCCTCTTCCTCAAATCATGATATTTTTGACTAGCTGAGATGTGATTTAGTTTTCTCCAAGATTGATATGAGATTAGGGTATCATCAACTAAGGGTGTGACCTTATAATGTACAATAGTCTACCTTTAGAAGTAGGTATGAACTATATGAGTTTATTGTGATTCCTTTTGGGTTAACCAATACACTGACAGTGTCTATGGACCTAATGAATGAAATCATTCACCCTTACACATATTAGTTTGTATTTTTATTTCTTGATGACACATTGGCGTACTATAAGACTGATAACGATCATGCTGAACATCTTGACATTTTCCTGAGTAAATTAATAGAGAATTGACTATACACCAAGCTATTCAAGTGTCATTTTTGGATTGATAGGGAACATTTTTTGGGTCACATCTTCTCTGAAAAAGGTGTTTTAGTAGATTCAAAGAAGGTGTAGTAAGTTGTATCTTGGGAAGATCCCAATAATTTTTCAAACACCCAAATATTTTTTGGTTTGGAAGGCTATTATGAAAGGTTTATTAAACACTTTTCCCATTTTGATGTTTCACATTCATATTTGACTAAGAAGAGAATCAAGTTTGAATGGTCTGAATCATGTGATAATTATTTTTATCAGTTAAATAAGAGGTTAAATACTCCTCCAATTTTGATCTTACATGTGCAGGGTAAGTATTATACCCTATTTTTTTTATGTATCTATTGTTTGTATTGGATCAATGTTGATGTAATATGATCGAGTTATAGCACATCATTTGCGGCAATTAATACCCCATGAAAATAATTAACCTACTCATTACCCTGAATTGTACATGGTGGTATATTCCTTAAAGTTTTGGTGACAATACTTGTTTAGAGAATGTTGCACTATATATACCAATCATAAAAATTTTAAGTACATTTTCTTTTAGACTGAAAATTCAATTTTTTTATTTTCAAAAATACTTTTTGGATAAGTGAGAACTGAACAAGAAAAACAAGGTGGGGCAGCGTGTCCAAGGGGATCCACCATTGAATACATTGGTCAGGAAAGACAAAACAAACACAAAAAAGACACCACAGGCCGAAGCTAAACATCATTGGAGCCTTCGAAGGAGGATGACCGATGGCGGGGGCTTTATCGATAGAACTCCGAAAAGAGGAACCACGAGATGACTGAGCTACCAGAGACAATGCAATCAAATAGAAGCATCTGAAGAGTTCTGCCTTCAAAGCCACCAACACCATCCATAACATCATAAAATCCGTCAAACATGACCAAATTGGAGTCGTTCATGAAGGAGAATGATGCAATGACAGAGGAAACCAAGAACATACAAAACAATCCATGCACAGAAACCATGACAACCTCCGTCACCACAAACTAATCTAGGAGAACAATCGTCATCCGTGAATGAACCTGCGAGTGATCAACGCCACAACTTCCCACAAAATCAAGGAATCAATCCTGTGAAATAGAAGGTGCCAAGAAAAATAGAGGACAACAAGCAAGGAAATTTCCCAATCACTGAGCGTTCCTGAGGTCATCCTTTGCGCCCTCGTATTGACCTGGAATAAGACGATGACTCTGCCTGTTCCGACAACGAAGAAAACCAGAAAACAAAACTGATGATGATGAGGAGAGGACATTGTAGGTACCAAGAATTCCTGCATATGCCATCTGCATATGCGTACTAACAATGGAAAACAAACAATTCCCTACCTCAAATAAACTAGAAACCCGCGCATAAAGGTGAAGAATCACAAACACAAATCAACGAAATATCTATAAAAACCGTACCGAATCAAGTCCCCACAAAAAAAATTCCATCTAAACACCGGTGGAGTCAGTATCTAAAGATCTGAAACACCGCATCATAAAGGGGTTGTTTTGGAAACAGAAATCCCAACATACATTGGGTTGATTCACCGAAAGAGATCCCGACCACACGCGATAGGGTCCGGGAGTGTCGAAGTGATGAAAATGGCCTCACGGTGGTGGGATCTGTGAGGGATGGTAGTCATGAGGGCAGTGGCGTGCGAAGAAACCATATGAATCCATACGAAGGCGGGGAGTTAGATTCAATGGAAATCGCACCTCCACTGCAACGTCGCGTGAAGAGAATATGAAGTAACATCTACTGCATCATGTGAGGAGGATCCAGATGAATTGCCGTCGCCATTGCTACCACCTCAATGAATCCAAGAAACCCTAGAAGGAAGGGAGTGCGTTTCCCGGGAGAGAATAGGGCCATCCTCCTAACTCGTAGTTCCTGGTTACTATGTGACTCATCCTCCATTTTCTTTTAGTGTAATTTGAATCTTCAACAGTAAAAATGGGTCAAGTACATGTAGTCCAATGACATTAAGTTGTTTTTATAATGGGAAAGGGAAATAGTTATGTAGATTCTTTGAGTCATAAGACTCAAAATCACGGGGTTCAGGAATCCATCTCCAACTGAAGGATGATGGTGTTATTCACTAAGATGCATTTGGAAGTGTGGGATGGGAAGGGGCAGATAACCCGTGCATCCTTAGCAGTTGATTTCACACTTATGAGAAAGATCAAGGAGAGGTTTTATGAGGACCCATAGTGTTTATATTTGAAGGAGAGTATTGAATGTGGGGATCCACCTTTAAGTTGTAATATTGGTGGAAATGATATCATTTATGTTTTTGGATGTGTTGTACTGCCTATATGTTTGTGGGAGGAGATGATGCATGAGTTTCATGCATCAAAGTGGTAAGTGAATATTGGTTTGACCAAAATGTATTGTGATCTTCATAGGAAGTATTTGTGGCTAGGGATGAAGAAGGAGGTTGCAGTTCTAATGGTGCGATGCTACACATGCTAATAGGTAAAAGTAAAGCATCTGAAATAGGGTGGTTTGTTAGAGACATTTCCCATTCTGGAATTGAAATTGGATGACTTGATAATGGTTTTTTTGGTAGTTCTCTTGATGATTCCTTGGAATAACGATGCAATCAGGGTAGTTTTTGGTCATTTGAGTATGGTGTCTCATTTCATACCAATTCGAGAGACTTTCTCCATTGATTATTTAAGAAAGGTGTATGTTCAAGATATAGTGTAGTTACCTAGGGCACCAGAGACTATAGTATAGAATCAGGATACCAATTTTATACTGCTCTTATGGTAGGGATTAAAAAATGTTCTTGGTACCCAGGTGTTTTTGAGTATGGATTTCCACCCACAGATGGACATGAAATCAGAGTGTACTATTTAGCTTCAAGAGGAAATGTTGAGGGAATGTGTCCTATTGGATTGATGGAAAAGAACATGTCACTTGTTGAGTTTTACTAAAAAAAATAGTTTACAAGAAATGATTCAGATGGGATCATTTTAGGAGCTCTATGGTATATCGTGAAGATATTCCATGTGTTGTATGTAAGCTAGGGAATTAGTGTTTTGGGATCAATTCTCATGCAGGAGACATCAGAGTAGGTTTATTTAAATCGGAAGTGAATTTCTACGGCTCTAGGTAGGAATAAGCTGTATGTAGATCAATGTTGTAGACCTATTGAGTTTTTGGTGGGTGATCATGTGTTTATTTGGGTGTATCCAAGTTTGGGTCACCTTCAGATTTACAAATAGGGTATGTTGGCTCCCAAGTATGTGGGACCATTTTTTGTGTGGAGAGAATTAGATAGGTGGTGTACCGATTGGATATTTTATGATGGTATAGTGGTATGCATGATGTTTTTCATGTGCAACAAATTTAGTAGTATCATCCTAACCCATATCATGTGATTGATGTTTAGAATATAGAGCTTTATACTGATGTGTTATTTGAGGAGAATTCAGTACATGTTGTGGATCGTAGTGAGAAAGTGTTGCAGGTCAAGACTGTGATTTGGTTTGAGTTTTTTGGTAACCTGGTAATGTCCAGGAAGAAACATAGGAGAGAGAGACAAATATACGGGACCAGTGGCCAAACATCATTACCTTAGAAGCTCAGGGATGCATTGAGGTGCATATTGAGGATAATCTGTTATAAGGCTGGTAGGTTGTACGATACCTGACATTTTGGAGCTACTTCTTTGTATAAATTTTTGTTTTAATCTATTAAATCTAGTTAATGGAATGTTTATCTAGTGTATGAGGAGGCTTAAGGGTGTTTTGGGGGTTCAGGACATGAAAGAGGGGGGAAATTGGGCCATCCTATGCTTATTTCACAGTTTGTGCATGGTTAGTAGTAACCATGTTCCCAAACTATGCTATCCAGGAGGAGGGGTGCATGGTTATGCAAACAATGCTAGGGGGAAGGAAAAACCAACAAGCTTTGGATAGATCTATTCTACATGGTTGGCGCATGGGGTTTCAAACCATCTAGGCTCCCTAGGTAACAATGTGACTTGCAACACCTTTGGATAGAGGTTCGAACACGTTTGGTGCATGGTTTTAAAAAATGTGTAGGATCCACAAGAAACTGTGTAACATGGGTCCTTCTTGGAAATATGTTAGAACATGAATGATGCACAATTTTGAAAACCGTGTGACCAAACTGGGTGACCCATTAAAAATAGATTTTTACCATTTCCCCCTTCAATATTTTAAGTTTTCAACCCAATTTATTCCCCCATTTATCCTCCACCAACCCTAGTGACGAAACAAAATGAACCAGACTTCCTAATGATTGATATCCTTCATTTCTAGGCTATTTGGAGTGTCGTTGGGGTGGATCAAAGCTCTGGGTGTGTCTAACACTACCCTTTTCTCCCTTTTCTAGATTAGTTTTGTGGTTTTGTTCTTCTTCTTATGAATCCCCAAAATCCTCCTTTTCTAGAAGATCTTAGGTTTGAAATTTCAATGGTATTTTAATATGAGTCAAAGTCTAAGGTTAAGTATGTTTTTGTCTTCATAATCAAGGTTTGTGGTCTACAGGTTATATCCCATAGTTGTGAAGTTGATTTGTGCATGTGAGGTTGTGTTATTGCTTCTATCATGTTGTCAAATAGTTTACCTTAGTGGTATTTGGTAATTATTTTGTATAAATCAATTTAACCTCTCATGATATATGTCGGATGCATTGAGATTGATTAGATCTATTTAAGGCCACCCATGGGGTGTTCCAATATTCCCAAACATGTAAAATTGTAAGGTTGAGTATTGCGTTTGTGTGTCATCAGAAAAGACCATGATAAATATGTTGAAATGTTGGTTTAGTTAAAAAGATGCACTAATGGTAGTTATTTCTAGTCATTTTCAATGGAATAAGGGAATTTATGATATAATGTTAAAGGGATAAATGAAATAAATTGAATGTGAGAAGTGGATTGCAATTTTTTAATTTAAATAAATAAATGGGTTAAAAAAAGTGAATTGATGATATATTAAATGGGTTCATTTATTGGGAATTTTGAATATGATCAATAGGTTAATACATGAGAAAGGGAAATAAGTTAAATGGGATATGAAATGTAAATGATAAATGTGACAATGGGTTAAGGCTTGATGTTGATTTATACATTGAATAATTTCAAAATGTGAATGTTATATATATTGATTATGTATGGTTTATGATATATGTGGTAAATGATTAAAGAAGCATGTGCACATGGATTTATAGTAATGGGTATTGGACTTCAGGGTCTATAACTATGGGTTTGGTTTGACTGAGGCTCTAAACCCCACCCATATAATGCACAAGTTGGGGAAGGGGACTGAGGCTCTATTCCCCTAATGGTTTCATTTGATGAGACTACATGGACTGAGGCTCTAAGGTAAGTGTGATGTATTTTTTTATGAAATTTTTATCCCTAGTGATATAGGGAACTTGATTAATGCCTTTATTTATAGTTGTTTACTGGCATAGATCATAGTGTAATTGATGAAAATGCCTAACCCATGGGACAAATAATGCAAATGGTTTAAATGAATACTATTATCTAATAGAGACTAATTTATCTTTTTTTTTATATTTTAATTCTTTTAGTTCATTCATACAGTATCAGTTTGGACTAGATATTTTGTAGATATCGATGGTGGTGGTCTACAGAGTGGTACTCACACCCTAGTCAGGCCACCATTGGGTATCGAAGAAGATTTAATTGTTGCATTTCTAGACAAGGTAAAATGCCTTATTATAAAGGATTAAGTTGGGAACATGATTTTAATATTTGAGGAATGTAGACTTGGATTTAGTACCCATTTTAGGGATGCTTCCAACGGTCTTTATTTTGGGTTTTCTTCAGTTTTGGATCTATTGTAATGACATAGAATATTTACTTTTGGTTGTGGTTTGTAAGCAGTTTGGAAAATGTTTGGTGATACATATTTATTGGTTATATTTTTTCCATTACTTTTTATTGTTATCTATTTTTGATTACTCTAATAAATAGGTTATATTCTCCTCACATATTATATTAGACCATTGTTGTTATTCAGCAGCCTATGGCATACGCGGAGGTGCGTCTTTGGTCATTTGATGACCCAATTTTGGGAACTAATTTAGTGCCTCCCAGGTTGGGAACATTACTAAACAACCCATGAAAAATGATGTTTCTTGAGTTACTACAACTAATAATCATAAAATTACCCCAAATAACCCATTTATAGATATTAGTTATGAAAATGTATTTTCCATCCATTAAATCAAAAGTGTGAGTTAAAATTTGATTATGTGTGTATAAACTATGATGCTACCAATTTCTTTATCCAATCCAAACAATATCAGTAAAGTCTTGGTTCTACACAATGATGGAAACAAATAGGTTAATGTTCCATTGTTTCCCCCCAAAGCTTTGGAAGACCCCTACATCATCAGTCATGTTAGACAATGTTGTCATACTGTTTCTAGGCAATGAGAATACCCCTAGCCCATCTTCTGAACATTGAGATATTGATTATTCTTATTGATATGAATATTAAAATTAATTACCCATTACACATGTGATTGGTATGAATGAATAATAGGAGTAGCATAAAGATTCCCTTCTATGAATCTAGGAAGGCATTTCTACCACAATCGATGAACTCTTGTAGATAAATTTGGGTACAAAGGAAGATCCAGGACATATATTAATTAGAAAAACCATGTTATTTGATGAAAAATATGTATATACCTCATTTATAAAGTACCATCAGGATGTATTCACCAAAATCTACCCAAATATTCCAAGCCTTGATCAAGATTTGGCCACTAACCACTTAGGATTTTAAGAAGATCACCATGGTTACAAGAAGTTTTCCAGAAGAATGAGTTCAACTCATTCCATCAAAGTCAAAGATGAAGTTTATAATATCATTATGTTAAACTGAATCCCAAAATTACAATGCCCACAATGTCTAGACATTATTATCCCAATCAAAAATAAGAATGATAAGATTAGAGTTTGCATAAACTTTATAGATCTCAATTAGAATTTACAAAAGTTGATTTAATAGTTTTGATCATAGAACATATAATAGATGCAATGAATAGCTATAATTATATATCATTTATGGATGGCTATTCAAGATACAACCAAATATGGATGTACCATAATGATGAAGAGGTCGGTTCTTTCATGTCACCCAATGGGACATACTGTTATTGGGTGATGCCTTTCGGGTTAAGTAACATTGGTTCCAAGTATCAATGTTCCATGAATCATATTTTCAAAATCATTCTTGGAAGGTCCATTCGATACAACATCGAAAATCTAGTGGTGAAATTTTGACATCTCTCTAATCATCTCACTAATCTAGAGATAATATTCAATAAGCTACAACAAGATAATAAGAAAATTAATCCCTTGAAGGGTTCTTTTAATGTAACCTTAGGAATATTTCTCAGATTTGTAGTACACCATCATGACATCAAAGTTGTACCTGAAAATACTATGTCTATCCTCAACATTTAACCACCTCAAAACCTCAAATATTTGAGAGGAATATGGGTTAAATAGACTACCTCCAACACTTTATAGGAAAAAAATAATGAAAATGTATAGATTTCACAATAATAAGGGAAAAGGTGTCAATTATCAATGTACTAATGACTATCAAGAGGAATTTGGTATTCTGAAGATGTATATTTTGAGTACACTATGTTAATGCACCCTTTTGAAGGAAATACAATCATTTTGTATGTGATAGAATTAGAGCAATCATTGGGAACTTTCCTCACAAAGAATAATGATTCCAAAATTCATTAAAACATTTATTATCTTAGTAGAATCATTATTAACACCAAGACTAAATAATTAGACATTGAGAAGAGTTTAATCACACTAATATTTGTAGTTCAGAGAATAAGATAGTACCTGTAGCATCATGAGATGCATTTAGTCTCCCTTGACAACCTACTAAAATATATCCTCAACTACACTATTCTAAATGAGTTATTGGTATTGTGGGAGTTATATTAAATTATTTTGGTATTTATTTCCTACCAAAAAAGCATCAAAACTGTAGTAACTAGTATATTTATTTTTCAAACATCCCTCTACATAAATAATTTCATTGATTACTGAATTTCCTAATGAAGAGATTTTACCTATTAAAGGTTCCCCATAGACAAAAGAGATTTATTTTTATAGTGAATACCTAATCCCAATATTAATTATAATGGAAGACCATAATCTCAATAAATTCAGGTTGTGATTCATTCATATCTCTCTAGAAAAGGCCATTCTACCTTATTCCTTCCTATTGTTTGAAGGTTGCACCAACAATGAGATAGAGTACCAACAACTCAACATAGTTCTATAATTTAATCTATAAATGAAATTTGAGCATATAAGGATCAAAGTTGATTTAGATTTGGTGATAAAGTAGACCAATGATGATTATAATATCCAAAAGGAAGAAAAGATCCCCATGTTTGACAGTATGTGACATGGGATGAAATGTTCATTAATATTATGCACCATATAATGGTATAATGATTTTTTAGTGACACCATGAAAGAAAGAAATGAGGCAAATTCCATCCCCTAACCAGATAATCATATAAATGGTTGGATGATTCCCATAGTAGAGTATCTCCAAAGTAGAGTTATTACATCAGATAGGGCCATAAATAATCAAATTCAATGATGGAAATTCAAATATACTCTTTTTTATAGCTCAAATCATTAGAATATCTTATATGTATATGAATTTGAGGAAGTCCTTCTAATGTGTACAGAAAGAGAAGAGACTATTTCCATTATACATTAAGTATATACTAGAACCTATGGTTTCTGTCATAAAGGGATTAATATTTCTCATCAAATCAGATGTATTGGGTATTTCTAGCCTTAAATGACACAGGTGTTGGAATTAAAATGTCATTGAGGGCCCCAAAAGGTCATTTTTTGATAAACCGAACATACCACCCATCCTAAAGGACCATTTAGGGGATGATGGAATAGTTACACAAAAGTTAAAATGTGTACGCACCAAGATAGAATTCTAAATGAAATTGAGTTTCATGATAATGGTAAAATATAGTTCCACTGATGCCCCACAATCTAGAGACCCACTTAAGTATCCTACACACAATAAATTTTTATTGCATGTATGAAAACAATATTGCGTGTAATCCTGCATGAAACCAAACTAGTTTCATGAAAAATATGATGAGAATATATAGATTTTTCATGTTTAAGACCCACTGAAAAAGGACAGAGACACACAAAACTCAAGTTAAATGCCCAATGAGATATCTACAATTTTCTAAGGATTTAGACTTTAAATATAAGCTCACCCCTCACATAAATATTATCTTTGAAAGATGAAGTGATGCTATTCTATGAGAAACTCCCATTCTTCTTCGAAAACTTGCAAACCCTATGATTATGGAACTTCAAAGGTAGGAAATTCATGTGATAGTCCTTCCATGAGTCCAAAATTGGCATTCCCTACTATAGAGTGATCCACACACAACTAAATCTAAGCCTAGATAGTTGAATAAAAAGAGTACAAGACCAAATGTGATCTTAGTCCTACACGCAACACTCAGAATTGTGTGTAACCATGCCTTATGACTCCATCAGTTTCCCTTGCTCAATAGTTCCCTGCTCGTGCAACTCTTTTGGATGACCCAACCATGTTGTGCACAATAATTTCCTGCTCCTAACATAATTTACCCTATTTATATAGTTCATATATTACCATACCTATTGCTTCAAATAATCAGTATTATAACCATTTTTTTCTAAGCATGGGGAATCTAACATGGACCTCATGAATGACCACTCTTTTATGACATTCACAATATTAATCCCTTCCCAAAGGCATAAGGGTGGTGGTAACGAGAGTCCAAGGGGTGAGGAGTGAGTCCCCCCATGTCTGAGCCACATGACATAAAATCAATTAGTTCAACATCCTAGTCATACAACCTTAAACTACAAGACAATGTCCTCAGTATATGGCATAATATTTTACCTTACCCTATATAGTTAATTCAGGATGCCTCGTGTATGAGCATCATGAGATAACACATTCCCTATATCAATGGGATGTGAAACCCATACCGAGAAGCTTCCAAGCATAATCCCCACACCATTTTCCCAACCCATGGTATGTGACTCCCATACCATGAAGCTTCCACACATAAGACCCACATTGTATTTCCCATCCATGGGATGTTACTCCCATACCTAGAAGATTCTAGGTGTAAGACCCACACGTTTATCCCCCTCCGTGGGACATGAATCCCATTTTGATAAGCTTATGTGTGAAAGGACAACATCGTATTTCCCAAACGTCATATGGGATTCACATTCTAGGAAGCTTCTATATGTATGTCCCATAGCATCCCTCATTAACACTCCTTTAATGACACAATCATACTCAACACGTGATGTTAAACTATACAGGTTGGTCCTATCACCTGACCTTATACTATGGCATCGAACTACATGGTTTTTGATCCCTATCTTCTAAATTTGGTGTGTAGGAAACCTCTCTATAGTTCAATCCTGAAAATGGAAAACTTAGGTGTGATATAATCCCTCCAAGGGATGATCCTTCCAGATTCTCCTCCCATGGTTTTCAATCCATAATTGTAAACTTAGGTTTGAAATATTCTTTACTCGATACACACCTTTGAATCCTTCTCAAACAATTTTTGATCCCAACATATAGTAAAACTGAGTATAGCCTCCTTGGGGTACACCTCTTCCATCCGCCTCCATAAGAATTTTGATTCGTATGCACAAGACATTAAACTTGTGCACCAATTTTCCACAACCAGACATTAATATCTATCTCCATAGGATGTAAAATTAGTGACCTAACCCAAAATATGTACCCCATGCAATACCAGTGGGATGACATAGGTAAAAATAATTGGAAGACATATTACCCTAGTATAATTACCCTATGATTGATACAAGATGCCTAGGTTTTTATACCTATGATGAATCATATGATATTCCATCACAATAAGAATATTCTCAGGTAACCAATGAACCCAATTTGTAGACACTCCCAGAGATTCCCAACATGAGTACACTCTTAAATGAATGTTCTTTCCCTGTCAAGATAGAATCAACATAATTAACTGATGTCTATAAATAGATGGAACTAGGAATGAGTTCCATGAACATGGCTTAATCTATGAGGGATATCCATACTAGGTGACTAGGTCTACGGAGGAATCCATGGTTGGATAAACCAAAATCCCATCATCTTGTTTTGATCAAGGATAATAAATTTCCAATTATATTGATGAATGATTCTCCACTTTGGAAAGTGGGAATGAGAGACAATGAAAACACACACCATGCAGAGCCCTAAAAAAAGTTTCAGAAATTCAAATTGTGAACCCGATGTGAAACTATTTTCCTTTACCAATAGAGTCTAAAAATTTTGGACACTGGATTTGGGGACTGGAATCAGACGTTGTTGGTGTCAGGCTTCTCCATGAAATGGTGAACTTGAAATTAATCACTTATTCTCAACATGTGGACTTATAACACCGGGGAAATAGCATATTATCATGTCATTAGATCCATATATCTAATTCAAGGCCCCACCAAGAAAATTGATAAACTAGTAAAGAAATAAACTATGCATTAGGGTAGTTTGCATTGCGAATCCTCGATTTGTGACATTGTTAGCATCAAACCTTATTTACATTAAAATATTGGCTGACATTGGGGCATTGGAAATTTCTTTCCTTGTACTTGTAGTGACTTATGAATGATACTTCCTTAGAAGACCCCAATTATAGGAAATACACAAACCAGCACCCGCATGTTCTGGGGTATGGGAATATTGATGCTGTAAAATTGCACAATCACACTTCCTCCACGACACCTGCATTGCCTTCAAGTACTGATCTCCCACACCTCATCTCAACCTACAAGGTTATTCAAAGGATGGTGGTTTAATCCCTCATATCCTAGAATGAGTAAAAGGGGGTCATCCTCACAAGGGAAAAATCCTTTCAAGACCTAGAGGCATCAATGAATCATCAACACTTCTGCACTCAAGGGTCGTGTAGTGGGAAACCACCCCCATTAAGATAGGGAACCTCTTAAGGAGTCTATCATCGAAATGCTACAATGAATCACTCCCATAGACCAAGGAGTTGGGGGATGTTTGAGTCACCTAGGCTTTGACTAATAACCAAGAGCCACCCAGGAGGGTTTCCTCCAGGTCACATCAATGCCAATAATGATCTCCCTCTTAGGATAAAGAATATGTGAACTTTACCGCTGCTCCACCAGCCCTAGTTTGAAGCACCCAATGCCAACCTTAGGGGATGGTTTAAGAGAATTACCAAGAAGGGGTATCTTCCATGGTTATATTGGCCCATTCCATTGTTGACACATCTTACCAGAGCCCTCTAATAGATGAACATGGATACATTTTCACCCGATTGGGAATGACACCCCATCCACCTCATATGTAGTCTTTGTTAGATATTTCAATCACCGGCACCACCGAAAACTATTACAGGATAACCTGTGGTGAATATAATTAAAGAAGAGGTCCTCCCCATTTTTTTAATAATCATCATTGTGGTCCTATCTATTCCTTCACCAGCCAAAGAAAAGGTACTCTCTGCTCATTCAATTACCAATATGGAGGTCCTACACATTCCCTTGAGGCTCGGTATAGATGTATTCTTCAAAATACCAATGCTCAGTATAGTGGTACTACCTGTTCCATTATCAACCAAAATAGAGGTCTTCCCCATGTTCCTACTTATTAGAGTGGAGGTCATCCCCACTCTTTCATCTGTAAATGTGTAGGTTCTCCTTGCATTATAACTAGTTAGAGCGGAGGTCCTCCCAAGTCCAACAATAGATGAGATAGTTGTCCTCCCATTATCTTAACCAACCTATGCAGATTACCTCCCCATGTTACCTCCCATCATCATGGAGGTCCTCCCCATGATGAAGAGGCACCCTACAATAAATAACTATCCTAAGGAAGAAGTATGAACACTCATCGTCGAAGGAGAAATCCTGGGAAATTCTAAGTCATTGTTGATATCATAGATATTTTAGGACCTGAGGGGATGGAATGATTGATAATATCATCTCCAACCCAAATACTAGAGTCTAAGAAAGGATAACAATATTTGAAGATCTCCATATGAGAATATGTGATCCATAAGATCCCTATATCCCTCCATAGCTATTTGTAGGTGGAGGATGTTCTAGATACCTTCTAGGGGATCACAGTGTATCCATCCCCATCACCATAAATTTACCTCCTCTATAAATCTAAATATGATATGGGAGAGGGGTTAGTGTCTGTATTGGCTCCTTTAGATGGTGATAAATCTATTGATCCAAAGATGAATGTATTTTCCATTTCACATGAGCTAGTGGGGAATACCTTATCTGACAAGGATGAACGATATGGTGGGTACCACCCTTGAGAGATGTTTTGATGTGCATCGAGTAGATGACTCATGAAACAAATCCTCTACTGGTCAACTAGCCTTAGAAATGATCCACATCAGTTCCACCACCCAACAATAGTAAAGAACCAATCAAATCATGGGGAGACCAAGAGAAGGACCCTTCTTATGAATAAGAGGGGATATGGGAGGTTCTAGACACCAACCAATTTCCATTAGTGTTCTGGCCACCATCAAATACCAACTTCTATATCCCAGAGCCCCTTATTGAGGGCTAGGTTGTGCATTTCTTCATATCATTTTGGTGATGTTCCACCACATCATTGTTCATTAGTTTCCCTATACAGAAATCCAAGAGCCCCATGAATCTATTGAACAACAGTGCCAGAGGGTTGAGATCACATAACTCCCATAGACTCAATACCCTTCTTCATTGGGCTACCACTAAATTCTTTAAAAGACCTATGTACAGAGCCTCATAATGGCCCACTGAATTATAGAAGAGGCATCTGAGCATGTGAATATTAAAGGATGGTGGATATTATGCCACTATCCACTTTAGACACATCTAGAGATAGCCTGGGAAACCCACATATGATGGGGGTTCCCCTCTAGGTACTGTTATAGTGAACATGGTTGTTCTTGAGCTACAAGAGAATAAGGGCTCTGACATAGGTATCGATAAGGATAACACACACTAAGGGGAATTACAATATTATATAGACCCTCAAACAGGTGTCCTTACTCACCAGCAGAGGGAGGCACGTGTCCTAGGGGATCCCTCCAAAGAGGTACCATTGCCTGCCTGTTGAAACATCAACAAGTTCAAGGAGCTTGTTGGGTCCTTCAATCAATTTTAAATTGTGGAAAAAATAGAGGTAGAGCCTATGATAACCTCAATGCTAAAGTATATATAAGATAAGAAAAGGCTCATCACTAGTCTCATTTCTGATCAGTGATCAGACTACAAAACTACCCAATGAGACCCCATTTCCCCACCAGTGTGGTAACAAGTCCTCCTTGGACAGATTCCCCTAGCCGATTTTAGAAACCCCGCATATATGAGAAGAGTATAAGAAAGAGTATATAAAAATAGGCCAATGTATGAGTTTCCAAACCCACTTGAGTAGCATAATTATCCTCATCAGGGTCTAGATCATAACACTCCTTGAGTTATGAGATCTATCCCCAAGTTGAAGATCTTACAATGGCATTGGTAGTCTAATATCCTTATCATGATAGAGACCCCCACCAATATGACCTGATAGTCACTCTCACCACCCACCTCAAGGCCCTCGAAACACAACAGGTGGTCATCCTTCCAGAAGGAAAGTCGTACTTGGTACGGGTGAATGACATCTGAGCACCCATGGAATTTATAAATCCCAGCTTCTCCCCATTAAATAGAATGGGTGACCCAATGAAACACTTGTCCCACTTCTCTCAAGGTTCATACCTATGTTAGGAACCCCAGAGAAATAGGGGCCACAATGATTTGGTGTCTCATTCAGAAATTTAAAGGGACCACATTCAATTGTTACAACCAGATACCCATAGGGTCCATCAATGGTTGGAGAGACCATCAAAGATAGTTACATTACAAGTAAATATCCACCATTTTCAAGAAATGTATCTCATAACTCTTTAAGTTTAAGAAAATTTCTGATGAGAAATTCACAAATTTTTTCCATTTATAAAGGCCTCATGTACCCACTCGACATGTCGCTGACCTAAAAGAAGCTGCTAACAATGTTCAAGGGGAATTAAAAGACTGAGCTAGTCCCTACCCTCATCAAGAATAATGTTCCAAGTGAATTTTGAGTGTTTTCTAACAAGGACCAACATCTATAAGAATACTTGTATCAATCTAAATAGTCGACCATATTTCCTAATTAAATGTCTATGTGAAGGCCTACCAAAGTAGTGATGGTTGTCCCTGTATAGGTAGATCCCCCTCGTGCTATTATATTTTTTATGCCCTCTGCATGAAGAGAATAACTGAGTGTAAACAACCTATCAAACAAAACCTCAACCATCTGAGAACTGTCAGATACCACCTCCCCAAGCACAACCACCTAGGTGAGAAAATGTGGCTCCAACCCCGTATCAAGGACTGGCTCCCAATGCACCCTATAAAAAAGGAACTAGACATATTATTTCAAGGATGCAGAGGTCCTGTGATATTTCATTTATGCACTAGAGAAATAGATTCTAAACCTATAAGAGTGCATAAGGCCTGAGGAGGTCAGACTGACTAACCACCTGACCATTTCTCATACCACAATATCCTTGGACATACCATCAAAGAATGCTATGTGTAAAAATATTAGGTCAAGGATCAAGTGGATTGTGGATGGTTTGATTGAGAGATATCCTAGCATGGGTGACACACATCTCTGCTGATCCCAACAGAAACGGGTAGGGTTAAATGAATGGTAATAGGTTTATAGACATGCGAAACAAAAAGTACAATAAATGGTTAGATTACAGAGCAGTCGCTCACACCCATTGTGTCATACGTGCCATTTTAGTAAGTCCAGAACCTCCTTTGTTCACCTCAAATTCTCTGAACATTGTTTTTGTATCTACATTTCATCCATATAAATATCTAAAGAGAATATATCAACAACACAAGGGAAATTAGGGTCCCCCACTAATACCAAATCCATCTCACACCCTTAGTGATTTCATGCCTCCTGATATGCGAATCACACCCAAAGTCCACCTAGAGTTGGATTACCTCCTTGATGATGAGAAGGGGTATTCCTCTGTGAATTTTGATAAGCTGGTAGACCACTTCACGGTGCCCAACAATGAGGAATTACCCCAAAACCCATCGAGTACCTCAGGGCGATGCCGATATAGGAAAATATAAGGTTGCCCAAGTCACAAAAATGATTAAGACAGTACCTCAAACTAATCCATTCATGCCACTTAGACATCGAAGTGGGGTTTTCAAAAAGAACAAAAAGTATTTTTCTCACACACTATTCAATTTTGTACACCTCTACAACCATTAGTTTTTTACTAAAAAGATTAGCTATGACCATGCCATGACCAGCCACATATAACAAGATCCAAGACTCAGTCAAACAATTGTCAACTGTTAGTGCTTTAGAGTGAATAATATAGACCATAGAAGAATATTTTTAGTACCATCCAAAACGAAATGGTAAAACCAGCAACATTAGTTGTGACCCTATCCAAAGAGCAACCATATTCATTTATTAATATGCCTTTAGAGTGAAAGTAATAAGTTTTTAAGCACCTTATGTTAATAAATGAAAGTATTTTGATCCTTGAGGTTTTATACTTGAAAAATAGATGTGTTAGGACCTTGAAGAAGCCTTGAAAATACCCCTACAGTTCGAAAAAGAGGTAGCTGCCATAGAGGCCTACTTTGAAGAGGAGGTTGGGAAGTGTAATTCCATTCTGTCATCTCATTCTCTAGGGAGGATGAGGGAACCCTCTTGTAGGAGAAAATATTCCCAAAATACATTACATGCTAGTTTAATGGTATATAGGTCCACTACTTCCTAATAGACATAGGTTTTGAGATCAAACTCATCCCAACTTGAACATGCCACAAGCTAGGACTGACCAAATTAGATATGACTCCCTCTGCCTTGAAAATTAATGGCTATGATAAGATAGAGTAAAAACTTTGAAGCATGATTTTGCTGAATTCCTAGAATGGTGGCTTGATAGTGAGTTCCAAATTCATGGAAGTCTCACAAGTTACCTCATACAACATGTATTTGGGTAGGACCAAGCTTCATTCTCATGCGACAATCCCCTCCCTATATAACTAATGGCTCAAGTACTCCCTTTACATTCAAGTAAGAGTGCTCATGGGTGATGTGTGTCTATTATACTCCCTTGAATCCCACTATATGGATTCCTACTACTACAAGTGGTAGGGTAAATAGGTTTAGAATAATGGGGTTGAGCTCACCCATGATCTGATAACCACCAGAACCAACCCATGGATAGACTTGGATGATTCCTTTGTTCCCTCGATTCATTAGCTTGAGCTTACAACTTCGAACCTAGGATATTTATTCATTGTCTCTAAGAAAAATGGTTTCTGAATTCCTAAAAGGAAGGACCATGCACTTATTACCTTACAATCGTAAACAAGGAATGCTTGGGTGATCCCAGAATCCCACACTCCTGTTAAGTACTGAGAGGTTCTCACTATGATCATTGTTTGATAGCATTCCCCCATGTTTCATAGAGCATGATTAAATTGACATAAACCATCCCTTCACTATTTATTTGACACAAATCATGGACCCCACATTCAAAGGTTATATAGAATTGGATTAATAGTATTTGTCTCCAAAGTTTTTAGTAGAGAAATAACTCCTTAGTAGAGATTCAGTTTCTGCTCACGTAGTCACCATTGATCCCCCTAATTCATCTAGTCTAAATGAACCTCTTACCAATAATTCTCCTACCTTAGATAATGAAGATGATTTGGAAGATTCTCCTACCACATTTGAAGAGTGTGTCTCTACCATAGTCAATGAGTTAATTTAGGTGAACCTTGGTATTGAGGAAGATCCACATCCAACACTAATCAGTGAAACCATGCATCCAGAGGAGAACACATAAATACATTTATTTCTATATGAAACATCATGATGTATTCACTTGGATCTATGATGAGATTCTTATACTAGATGCTAAAGTTTCCACCCACTATAATGGTCTCTCAGTGAAACATCATGGGTTCAAGAAGCCTCTTATAAAGATTCAACCCTCACATGATTCCATGGTTATTGATAAGTTTGATAATATTATAAAGTCAAACGTCATCAGGGTAGTAGAGTACCCAAGTGGCTAGCTAAAATCATTCCGTTCAGGAATAAAAATAGGAATATTGGAGTCTAAATAAATTAATTTGACCTAAACTACCATTTTTTGATGTATTATTTTCCTCTTTTAGTGATAGAGTTTTTGATTGATCATATAGTAGGATTCCTTCCCCTCACCTTCATGGATGAGTACTTCAGGTATGACTTGATTCATATGGACACTAAGGATGAGGTGTCTAACACCTTCATGATTCCCCAAAGGACATTTTGATATCAGGTGACGAATTTTAGCTTGAATAATTAAAGAACCACTTACCAGATTCATATAAATCAAATATTCAAACCGATTCATAGGATATTGGTGGAATGATACATGGGTGATTTGGTGGTCAAATCCCACCAATGTTTGGACCATCTCAGAGATTTTGACAAGGTGTTAAGATTAATCTAATCCTAGCATTTAATGATAGAATCCTTGAAGTGTTCATCCAGGGTTACCTTTGGGGAGTTTCTAATCTTCCTCTTAAGAAACAAACGCACTGGGATCAACCGAGAAAAGATCATAGCCATCAGCCAAATGGATCCCCTGAGAAACCTCCAAGAATTGAAAGGCCTCCAAAGCCACTAAGACTATATACATCGATTAATTGAGAATATATATGGAAAGATTATTCCGTTTTTGAGACTCATGAAGAAAGGAACTATCTACCAATGAGATAATGTGTACTAGACTGCCTCAAAGAAAATCAATAAGAATCTTATATAGACTTCAGTTCTGATGCCACCCATATTTATGAAGACTCTAGTCCTCTATGTGAAAACCACAGAATTGTCCCTTGGCACTCTTCTCACCCATAAATATAGTGAGGTACAAGATAATAGTTTATACTATCTCATTCACATGCTCCTCGACATAGAGACTAGATACCCCTATCTAGAAGAGATAATTTGCACTAGTTTTTAGTGTAGAAGTTACAACAATATCTACATCATCATGAGATACATCTCATGTCCCAAGTGGACCCACTAAAGTATATCCCAAATCACTTCATACGGATGGGATGGTTGGAACGATGAGAAGTGATCCTTGTGTTGATCAACATCAAATTCATTCTACAGAAGTCCATCAAGGTCCAAGCAGTAGAAGAGTCCCAGGATACCCATTCAACCCCTAAAGAGAAACCTCTACATTTTGATTCCTATATGAGGACATCACCTCAATGGATCTTGTTATTCCCTTTTGGAAGATGAATTTCGACGTTTCCTAATGAATCCAGATTAGTATAAGGCTAAAGAATCCTAATATTTATAGAGTGATATTGGGGATCGTCTTCCTCACTCCAACATTGGCCATCCTTCCATACTCAGTCCTTCTATATAAAGACTACAACAAAAATAAATTAGAGTATCAAGATCCCATTATTAGTCTCGATTCGGTCTTCGATATTGATTTCCCCCACTTCCATGTAAAGGGAGACACCGAATTAGACATTAAAATGATTAATGGTGACAACATCATTTGAAAAATAGAGCTCATTACCCTACTGAAGCATACCTGTCTGCTGAAGGACTAGTTCACTTCTCAGTCAGGCATGAATCATATCCCTCGGTTTTATAATGGCTGAGAAAATTCCTTTTTATTTTTAGCCATGTATCTTTTAGAGCCTAAACATGATGACCTGTTCATTCATGTGGAACATGGTAGGGTCATTTTTCTTATCATTTTTTATATTGATGATAGAAAACAGGTAAACCAAGTGTTTACCGAGGAATCTATATTAGGACCCTTAGGTTACCCCATGGTAGAAGAAACACTAGACTATAAAACTTAATCCATTGAGTACCTCAAGTGTGGTATTCTCCCATCATATCGAGCCATGAATGAGAAAATCATTCAGTGTGGAGCATAGTTCACTCTCTAAAGCAGGCATAACCTTGAGCAGAATCTCTATAGACATGGGTTTTATAAAATTATACTCATTTTTATCCAAGGATATGATATTACCTAGGTAATGTAAGAATTTCATATCTGGTCATGTGGTGCCCACCAGGTGGGATTGAATCTCTTACAACAGATTCATAGATTGGGATACTTATGGCCCACCAAGTTACATGACTATATCAAGTATGCCAAGAGGTTTCATGAGTTTCAGATTCATGATAAATTTGTGCATCGATTACCAGAGATCCTCCAAACCACTTAGTATTTTTAGCCCTACCACCGATAGCTTAATAGTAAGGGTTTATTTTGACTGTATTAGATTTATTATCCAAGTGGGTAGAAGCAATTCCCCTCAAGGGAGTTAAGGTCTGATCCGTGATAGATTTCATGATATCCCACATCATTCATCAATTTGAGTCCCTCATGCCATTCATACCAATAACAACACCAATTTTTGTTCTGCTAAGATGAAGAGATTGTAAAATAAGTACAATATTTAGTCTAATCATACTTCATACTACTATACAAAATAAAATGGGATGACTTAGGAATTCAAAAATACCCTCTCTAACACTGTACAAAATATGGTGGGACATAGAAAGAAAAGTTGGTCAGAAAGGATCCCCAATGCCCTCTGGTCCAATCAGATGGAAACATATAATTCCAACCAAGTGACTCCATACCCCCTCATGTATGTAATAATGGTCGTATTTCCCATCAAGGATCCATTTATATTACAAAAAATATATTTCAATGACCATTTGATACTAAAAAAATGGAATAGGTCCATCTAACTGAGTTGGAAATAATTGAGGAGAACAAGATTCAGTCCATTCATAATCTAGAGAAGAACTAGAATAGTATAGAGAGATCATTCAAAAAAAAGGTCCAGCTCTGCACCTTTCTCCCGGGTGACATGGTTCTTTCTCTTAGAACACTGATGATACCCAGTTAGAAGACACTAAAGTAGGATCCCAAGTGTGAAGGACCTTAAATAATTCATATGTTCTATTTCGATGGGGAATACTCTATGATCATCATGGATAGTGATCATACAAAACCTCCCACCACTAGTATGTTTCTCAAGTAGTACTTCATATGAGGGGATCAAAATTTCCAAAATCTATGACCCTAATCTAAGATCCAATGTCCAAGTATCCTAACTTTAAATTGTGTGCGGGTCTTCTATGGGAATGTGTTGTGTGGCATAAAGTCCTCATAATCCCCTTATTCACATCATACTATTATTGTCTCTCCACACATATCCCTTTTGAGATGCTCACCCCATGGTACAAACTCTATGAACATAAACTAATATCCTATGGTCCAGACAATAAAACCCTGAACTATTCACAACAGGTCCAAGAATTATTACCATAAACAATTTTTATTAACTACTGTTTGAGTTACATGACTTTAATCTACCATTCCTTACATTCTCAACCCACGATGTTAAACTATGATCTAACCACATATAAAATTTAGATGCCTCTTAATAATAGATGATCATTAACTCATCTAAAACTGGTGTTCCTCATGTGATAAGTATGGAATATTCAACACAAAGGGATAATTATGGGATGAACCATGATAACTTTGGGATACATTAATTCCCTCACTACAGAGGATCACCCATATTGGAATTGAAATCCTAGAGAGTTGTATTCAATAACTATGTCTGTCTTGATTCCCATCCCAATGGGATATATAGAAATGCCTAGATTTTCCATCTACAGGTCTAGTTGCAAATTTAATGACTCTTTGGCCCTAGTTATGGTCCCATAATCATGATCCTAAACTGCATGCAGTCCATCTCAATATATTCACATGGTATCCATGTTTCCTTGGCTCCTTTCACATTGGGTATTGTGTCTATTGTGCCATATATACTCTCTTGAGACGGACATCTCCCCATTCCAAGCATCACGATATTAAACCATTTTCTACCATTTCAAAAATCTATGACATTAAACTATGAGTCATGGTCCTAATATCACAACCATGAACTATCTATACCTTATCCCATGTATTCTTCATGGAATTTAGGCCTTTCTCGGCCCTCGTTAACATTGGTTTCTTACTCCTCCACGCTGCGTCAAACACATTAGGGTGCTCTTAGGTCCAAGTTTTATGAACTTAAACTAAAATTCAGGTTCCAAACATCATGACCTCAAACTATGTATGATTTGTCTCAGTAGTGTTTTTATGGCATCAAGTGGATTCCTCAGAACCTCCATTCGCATTAGGTAACCTCCTTTCAGTATAACGTACATGTCTTCAAGACACCCTCCCATGGTATATTCAACATGAACATGAACCGTTTGTAATAGGTCCATTTTTTATTACCATAAACTGAAGTTCAAGCATCACAACCTTAAATTATCTGTGACTTTCCCCATATTCTTTTCTTGGTGATGTATATTTTAATTTTCCCTCAGATTATAGGCATTTTCATGAAGTATGTCTATCATTCTGCCCTCCCAATCATTTCCCCATATAGTTGGGCATGTATCATTCACATCGACTCACCACATCTTGGTCCTACGACCTTAACTATGAGATGCATCCTAATCACATGACATTAAAATTTACAATGTATCATACTTACCACATGATTTTAAAATATGAGTCTAATTTCATCACCGTATGATGGTAAAATTTATGTTTATCATCTTCATTCCATGACATAAAACTACAAGGCATCATAGTACTCCACCAAAGAATCCATTTCTTTTAGTTTCAGTCATATACCACATCATTCATAATTTGTGACTATTGTTTGACATTCAAGACATTTCTCCCCTTAGAGGTTAAGTTTGAATTTTTCTCAGATCGATATTCCTGTCCAATTTTCATCAAGTTATAGTGGCATAATTCTAGGAGTGTCAGAATCCATTCAAACATTACATAACATTATTTCGACACTTTACATCCATATTAGTTGGATCTTTATCCTCCTCCGCATTTGATGGAGCCTATAATTGCAATGTATTTGGCCAATATGGATCACAAACCATATTAGGACAATTCCCCAAAGGACTTTGGATGACATTATGAGATAAGTCCCATGTTTTCGAACATTATTAGTGGTCGAACCCCATTTTTATATCCCCATATTAGATAGGAAGTATGAATTTTGTATGCCAAACATGGTCAGTAGTTATAATATATTTCCTTACCAATCCCCATCTGTTCCATATTTTTGGAATAATGATTACCACTACCCATTCCCATTTGTTTGGGTAGAATTCAATTCCCCTGCTGTTATCCCTTTCATGAATTAACATACATTGGAAAAGTAATTCATATATTTTTATCACTTTTCCTCTATCCATGGCTTATCTTAGCTCAAACTCCCTCTATGGATAGTCAACAATGGAATACCACCAAGTGTTTGATGATTATCAAAAACTATCATATAAATTAGAAATCATATGGTCATCCATTTTTTCTCACACTAAGCATTACTCACGCGAGCTTAGAGATTGATCATTGGTTTTCTAATAAGTATGACTAGATTTTAATAATTGAATGTGATGAAAGAAATATTTCCATGCATGTAGGAAAGTGTAAAAAAATAAATTTGAAAGGACCATCCACATATCTAGTATTATCTTATGCCCTATAAAAAATTACCCTTTAGATCTTCTCTAACAATTGAGTGCTCCAATCCATCCCTAATTTTGAGAGTACCCTCAAGGAACCTCTATTATATCCCAAGCTCAGATTAATTTTCCTTAACCATAGGAAAAAGATAATAGTTCCAAAAATACACCCAATCCCACTCAGTTCAGAGATTGGATATCTAAGGGATCACGTGTATCACTTGATCCTTGGTTTCTTCTAGTTGATACTATAACTGAATGATGGCCTCCTCTTATTCATTGAGTAATATAGCACACTCTTTCACTTGATACTCCATATGATAATTTTTTTGGTTTTCCTCTTGAAGCTTATGAGTGATACTATACATATTCTTATTCATGGAGATTTTGAGATGTTTTCTTTCTTTACATACCCACTAACCAAGGAAGTCACCGACCGGTGCATGTAGGGCACTAGCATCCACCCCATCAGTTCCCATATTGCAGAACCAATGGCGGAGGGATCCCATCCAACTCACTATGTGTTGTTCTAGGGTTTTAATGATAATATACTCTATGATTCTTCACACCTTACTTTAGACCATTTATTTCTCTTTAATAAACTTGTAATATGAGCCCTTAAGGGGCACCAACTTAGTAGGGTTTCCCCTATCGCCGCCGAGCTCTGCTTCAATTCAGGTCACATCAGATCACCTCTCTTTCTTTTGCGGTGCTCTCGTGATGACAGATTATTTTCTAGGGGTAGTTTTGTTCTTCGTGGTTATGGCATGCATGTCCTTATCATCATTTTCCGGCCTTTCCATGATCTATCCACCTCTTCAACGGGTAGGGTTTCATTTGGAGGCGCATTGAAGCATGCGGTCAGTGTTCCAGCTTCTCTTGATGTGGTTCGGCATGCAGTTTTATGCCTTCGGGGAGTGCGCATGGTGATTCTAGGCAGTCTCTAGGTGAGCATGTGAAGGAGACGATAGGATCTTTCCTAGTTTTCATCAAGGATGAGCGGATACCTTCAGGGTTTGGTTTATTTCTCCGTGTTTTCCCTTTTCAGTTTTTTTTGTTGGGGTTTTTTCTTCAGAGTTTCTATATTTTTGGATCTAGTTGTGCTATATACGTTGGATCTGTGAAACTCAGATGTGATTTTTTTCTTGATGTGGTAATTGTGGAAGACTTTGAGGTTGTTTTGGTTTGGGTGTTGTGGAATCACCGGTATTGTAGCAGTAGAGTTGAATATTTTCATTGGGAACTCCTCAAGACAATGGTTTCGATTCTAGTTTTCTGTATTTCTATTTCATGGCTTTCGAATTTGGTATGATATTAATTTATTGAAGGCTCAAATGAAGATGAAATGTGTTGTGGATTGGGGATATTCAACTCTAATTTCTTATGACTTGGTGAAGGTTGGGTTATTCTGTGTTGCTGTGCATTGTGGAGGCTTTGTAATTTGAATTCTGTGTTTTTTTGTGGCACTGTAGATTTGGTCCATGAGACACTGAATCCAATTTTCTTGTAAGGGACTTCCAAGATAAGGTTCAGACCAAGGAGTTTTCTCCATATCATTGCTACTCAGAATTGGAAGTTTTGAGAGGATATGAAATTTTCCATTGGTACCGGGCCCGTGCATCGTTGCGTGGGACAACTAGCCCTGCAATGATGGGAAGGTGGATGCTGATCATATTGATTTTTTTTCTAGGGTGGGGCTCTTTTGTACCTTTTTATTGGATTGTCTTTTGCCTTGAGGGACTTGGACCATGGTGGCATGGTTGTGTATTACGTCTTTGATGTCACCATGGTTTCACACTTTGCCTAAAAAGTGTTTTTGAAATAAAGAAAATTAATTTTTAGTCATTCAATTCTATTTAGAAACATCAAAACCAGAGTCCTCCCTCTCATTGATTATCACATGCTAATATTTAGGGAGATCTACATGGATGGCATCATTAAGTTCCTCCTATGAGATCCTCTCAGTCTGCTCTAGCCCCATGTCCAAAGTTTGGTCATCTCCATCCGAACCTTCCTCAGCAGCATCGCCTCCACCAACCTCAAGCTCCTCCCCACCAGTGGGGCCATCCCTGACTACAACAGACTGTTCCCCCATGACTAAGTCCTAGTCATCTTGAATGACCATCTCCTCAAGGGCCGGTGAAAAGTTTAGGAAATGAACATTGGAGAGTCCATCTATAGTCACTTTCTGAGTGCATAATCTTTCAATAATTACTTTAAATGAGATAACATTGTTAAATTTGATCAATAATGAAAATATGAACAAACACAGTTTTGGTGAGATAGGTACAGATCCCATGCATTTATAAACTTAGTCCCTTAGTCTCAGTAGGTAGTTCCACCATGGGAGACCCCTTGACACATGTTTGCACCTTGGTAGTTGGAACATGGTCTCCTAATGTTGGTTGGGGAGGAGCTGCGTGAGAACATATAAACACATTAATATTGTGCTCCATGAAATTTTGAAAGGTTTTGGGAAAATTAAGATTTATTTTTACCTTGGAGTAGTGGGATTTTGATGATAAGACACCCTAGTAATTACAGTTCACCGGAAGTGGATTATGTCATTGGAATACCAGGGCATCGTCCCTCATAAATGACTAGGAGGACATGAGGATTTGAGGTCGCCACTCTTACTTAATAAACGGACTCACTAGTTGATTTTATATTTAGAATAGTCCCCAAGGTATGCCCCACAACATCTGATGGGGCACCCTCACCACCTCTAGTAGGGAAAATGTGCCCATTTTTAGCTTGCTCCTATAAAAAAAATTTATGTTAGAGCTTATGAATAATAAAGGGGATGGATTAAAAGAGATAGGTATGTTTAGAGGCTTACCTTGAGAATCTTGGAAAAGTCATAATTTGAGGCCGTAATTTTCCCTTTCGGCTGAGGACTCCCCTTCTCATTGTCTAACCACCAGGATCCTTCATCATTGGATATCCTTTCACCCTCATTAGTTGAGGCTTCCTCAATTGATTCATTAGGAGGTGGGGTCTCCTAACATCTTGGATAGATGAAGAACATCACCCATACTGGAATAGTGGGAATATTAAATTCCCCCTATTGGCAAGAAATAGTGTCGATGGTCGTCTGGTACATACACCTCTCATGGAAGTTCACCTTGGCCATGATCTAAGTAAGCCCAAACTTGGAATGCTTTACACCATCCCAGATTAGCTTCCAAAATAGATCTTTTATCATCATGGATGTTCATAGCATCCTATAAGCTATCCAGACCATGGGAAAGATAACATGCATAGCTAGATGTAGTAGGTATTTCAGCGTCTTCCTAGTTGCTTCCCTGGATCTGCATGTCCTGACTAGGGAGACCCATTCTTAAACTAAAGACCCTTTTTGGGACCCCTCTCCTATAGGGTTGGGGGTGAAATAATGAATTTATTTTCCCCACCACAACTCTATCTTGAGATTCTCTAGAATCCGAACAAGATCCTCAGATAGTAGCTTGACAACCTCACTGCTGATCTGGTACTTCAATCCTAGCCACAAGAACTCCACCCTAAAAAGAGATAATGCAGTCCTTTTTCTCTAATGTACCTTGTATGTTGTCTAAAAATTCACCAAATGGGGTTCAAAATGGGGTGGGGTTTATGTTTTCATAATTACCATGCTAACCGTCACCATGATCTCACTAAGAATAATTGTTTGGACCCTAGAGTTATTGAGAAAAGAGGGCCAAAGGCCATTATTTTGAGGTATTATGACATTTGGAACCTCATAACCTCCAAAGTATGTCACGGTCTAGCCATGAAGAAACTAAAATTATTTGTAGATCTTCATTTTTTCACCTCCTCTCACCACATTCCCTAACTCTATATGGTGAAAAGATAGAATTTTTATGCCAAGGTTCACTTTATTGAAAGATTTCACAATGGATTCCATCACCATAATCCCTGGACATAGGCCCATTTAGTCATATTTGATTGGAAGCAGCCAGCTGGCAAGGAATGTCACAAGAAATGTGGTATAGAGAACAAGAAGATTCCAGCCCTCCACCATGTTGTAGCCTCACCACTCCTATTTTCTCTTCCCCAAAATCATCCAGTACGATCCCAACCTTATCCTCTACGGTGCCTCTAGGCACAGATTTGGCCATCCTGGTATCATAGAATTTGGATTATTCTTCATGAACATTTATAGAAACTTCTTGAATGTGATTTCCTTATGGGAGGGGGGACTGTGACCCAGATATTCCTTCAATGTGTCTAGAAGGTACTGTATGGGGAGAGGAGTCTTTTTCCTATTAGACTAAATGCTCAGGACCAGATGGAACTCATTGTATTGGAGCTTGTCTTGTGGGATACCACCAATGTAGTGCACATCCCACTAGTTGATCCCAAACTCCCCATAGTGAAGGTGGAAATTGATGGTGTTTCGAGAATAACATCCAAGAAAATTTGGTTGTATCTCATGTTGATGATATGTGTAGAATTGAGATGACCATAATACCTCAAATAGTTTGGTTTTACATTGCTCTACCCTATAATAAATGTAGGTGTAGCTTACACAGTACACCCATGACCACTCTTCAATGAAGTTTCCTCCTTCCCACAAGTACAAATATTTGTGGCATCCCTTATTGTTTTCATGAATGATGTTTCGAAGGATACTGGTATATTAGATCACGAATTCATTAACCCCCATTTCCCCCCCATGACTATCCTTATCTATCCACTTAGTATGTAGATAGTGATTCCCCCATGCTCTCGAGCAGGGTAGCCATGGATAGTGATATCCAAGCAGTTGAAATCATCATCACCTATGAACTAGAAGAATGGGTTTTTGAATTCAATACTCGATATGATCACTTCATCTATCAGTCCACGATTCCATAACGGAAGGTGGTAACTCATTGAGTAGTTCCTTTAAGATTCATTCAACATTACCCAAATTGCTTCGTTGTTAGAAATAATTCTCCATGGTCACGGAATCTCTGGATTTTCCTATATCTTGTCCCTCTGGGTAGTAACTACAGTTTATATATCATCATGTTTCTTTTTTATTTCCCATTTCATAGAATTCCTAGAGTGTAATGGGAAGTTCTTGAAATATGGATTCTTATCATGAATGTTTGAGTAGGCGTGAAACTTTGGATACATGAAAAAATACCATTTTTCATAGAAATAATTGTATGAATGGTAATTCGTGTGAAAAATCATGATGAAGGATCAGATTTCTATAGAATGTTAAAGTTAAATACATAGGAGAGAATGATTATCAAGTGATAAGTATATGTACTGTACAGAAGAATTTTTAGGTGATGACCAATGGCTTCAAGTAGAGCGCAACCATAATTACACATCTCAACCCCAATGTTGCTTGTTGTAATGAAAATGGGCCAATATCTTTAGCATTACCCTCAGAATTTGAACGTCCAGTGTCCTGTCAGCTCAGATTTCAAGGGGGGGAAGTTTTGGCACCAAAATATCATCCAAGGCCCCTAAAGGTCATTTTTGGATAAACCAAATATTCCACCCATCCCAAAGAACCATTTTAGGCTGATGAACCAATTTATGGATGTTCCATCATGCATAGATAAAGATTAAATTCTGCGTGCAATTGAGTTGCATGCTAGTGGCGAAGTATAGTTCTGCAGATGCCCGATGGTCCAACGACCCACTTATGTCTCCTATTCATAAGAAACTCTTATGGAATGTAAAAAATAAACATTACGCACAACCCTATATGAAACAAACCTTATTTCATGCCAAATACGGTAAAAAATTCAGAGATGTTACACATCCAAGACACAACGAAAAAGGACAGAGATGTGTTCAACTCGAGGTCCATGCCCAAGGAGTTATGCATCACTGACCAAGGATTTTTTCTATAAATATAATATCACCCCTCACTCCAAGAGGTTCTCTATAATGTGAAGTGACACTCTACTATGCACTAATCTTGTCGTTCCATGAAACTTTTCACACCCAATGATTATAGACCCTCAAATGTAGGGAATTTGGGAGACAAACCTTGTATGGGCCCAAACATGACTTAGTTTACTATAAAGTGATCCTCGCAAAAATACCCCTAATCCTGTCTTGTTGTGCACAAAGAACACATGAATGGGTGCAACCATGGTCCTTCATGAAACATCCAAATGTTCATGCAACCATTCCTCCTAACTCAATTATTTTGACTTGTGCTAGAGCTCCCTTCACATGAAAATATTACATGCAACCCAACCCAGTTGCGAAAAAACAATGTCCTTCTCCCCTACTAGATGTCCCCTATTCCTTTAGTGAATTTTTTACCATACCTATGAATTAAATTCTTGATTACTCTAACCCATTTTTCTTCAATGTGTGGGAACTGTAATGTGGACCTCATGATTGACCACTCCTCCACGACATTTATAATTCCACGACCTGACCAAAGGCACATGATCGGTGGTCATGTATGCCCATGTGATGAGGAGTGAGTCCCCCCATGACCGAGTTTCATGATGTAAAAGTACCTAGTTCTACATCCTAGTCATATGATGTGCGACTTTGGGATAAATTCTTCATCCCATGACATAAAACTGTAGCCTTACATTGTTCGATGAATGCAGGATACCTTATGTATGATCATTATAATATTACACCTTTCCACTATCTAAGGGATGTAAAACCTATACCAAGAAGACTCCACACAAAATCCTCACACCCTCTTCCTCACTTATGGGATGTGACTCCCATATCTGGTAGCTTCCACGCGTAATCCCCACACTATATTCCTCATCCGTGGAATGTTACTCCCATACCGAACCACTTTCATGCATAAGCCACACACCCTTCTCCCTATATATGGGAAATGAATCCCATAAAGGTAAGATTCCATTTAAAATCACCACATATTCTTTCATGACTGTCAGATCTGAAATTCATTCCAATAATATCCTATTCATAATCCATATACCATCTATCGTAGATGCTTTTTTCATGATATGAGAATCCTTCTTGTATGATGTTAATCTGCAAAGATGATTCTTGTCACATGACCTTAAACCATGGAATTGAACTATATGTATTTTAATCCCTATATACCAAACATGGTATGTAGGACTCCTCTATGAGGTTTAATCCTAACAAAGGTAAAATATGGTGTGAAATCTTCTCTTATAGAGAATCACCTTCTAGATCCACCTCACAAAACATTCGATCCACAATGCTAAAAACATGTGTCATATCTTTTATCCTTTGGACACACCTTCACATCATCGGCACATGGATTTATATCCTAATAAATGGTAAAACCAGGTGTCCCCTTCTAGGGGTACACCTCTTGGTTCAACTTCCACAGGGAATCTGATCTAACTCTATAAGACGCTAAACTGGTTCCTCGATCTGTCTCAACAAGACATTATAATATGTCCCCATAGGATATAGAACAAGTTATTAGAACCAAAATATATACCCCATGAAATAAATATGGTATTCCTAAGGTAAAAATACTTAAAATATATACACCACTGACATAATTACCTCATGTTCTACAAGAAATGCCTTGGGTTTCATGCCTAAGATTCCTTATATGAGATACCCTCCCAAGAAGAATATTCATAGGTGAACAATACACCCAATGTCAAAAAATTTATAGAGATTCCAAATGTTACTACTCTCCCGACTGAAGGGTACTATCCTATCATGTCAAAAGCAACATAATTAACTAGAGTAAACAAAGAGATGGTACTGGGAATTAGTTCCATGATCATGACTTAATCTACGAGGGATGTCCATACTTAGTGATGAACTCCAAGGAGGAATCCATGGAAAGAGGAACTGACATCCTATCATCCATTTTTAATAATTGAGTGGAAATAGTTGTTACAAGTGATGAAATTCACCCACATTTCGAAGGTGGTAATGTGGGTAAAATAAGACATGAACCGCGCGTGGCCTTGATAAATGTGTTAGAAACAATAGGATTGCACGAAATAAACCAAGAGGATTCATTACTATAAAATACAATCCAAATTCATCAATTAATCCTTGGATTTATTGAACACTTCCAAATACTTCTAGCCATTTTCCTTATGGGGGATGGCTGTGGTGGGTCTATATCCCCTGTCTAGAGCTAAGTAGTTGATGTTCAATCTTAATACTAATAACTTATATTCTAAATTGGAAAATTTAATAACCCTCAATGGAGTCGTTACAAATTGAACCATCAATTTCATAAAGTCCAACATCATCACTAGATTTGGTGTACCTTACACAATATTGAAAAAAATAATAGAAATTAACATTCTTCGAAACTGAAAAGTTTATACCATGAGTACAACGTTGAGTCTTACCATTCATCCTGCTTTCATGTAGTAGAGAACAGACAAATAGAATATTTAAATAAAACTATAGAAAACATACTCATGAAAATGGTGGAAAAAGATAATAAATCAAGTACCAATAAACTTCTTCATGCCTTGTGGGCTTACCATACTACAGCTTATACTGCCACACAAGAAACCCCATATTCATTAGTATATGAGATAGAAGCAATTATTCCCGTCAATGTCCAATTTACTTCAATTAACATTTTCATTTGTGATCAAATATCCTCAGGAAATAAATCTCAAAAATGAAATGATGAATTAGAAGAACTAGATGAAAAAACAACTATGTACCTTAAATCGTTTATAAGTTCATCAAAATAAAATAGAACAAGATTTAAAAAAATATTGTCTCTCTTAATTCCTCTATGGAGAACTGGGTTTGGATCTAAGGACCTCGATGATAAATAAGAAGATACCTCAGAAACTTGAACCAAAATGGGAGGGGACTTTTTCAACCATAAGGTATAATCCAATGGTTTATATTCACTAAATAACATGGATGGTGAGTGTATCACACCCCTACTAATGCATGGTTTCTTAAGAAATATTTCATGTGACCAAGCCAGTCGACTAATGGACTTTATCATAGGACCTAAAAAGGAATGACCAATATAGCATCCCTGTTTAATGACATTAAACCATAGAGAAACATCCTATTTAAATGATATTAATCTACAAAACAAAATCCTTGTTTCATGGTGTTAATGTTTAGAAAAATTTCCTAGTCACATAATGTTAAACTTGAGGATCATGCCCTAGTCATATGATGTTAAACTACAGGAAAACATTCTATTAGTATGGAATTAAACTACATGAAAATATACTAGTCACGTGAAATTAACTTCTGGACAACACACATATCATAATATGTTAAAATATATAAAACCTCATCCTTTTCATAAGATGTTAAATAGTATTGTTGAAATTTATTTTGTTCAATGTAAAACTATGAGATATTATAACTCTCTCTCGAGTGGCCCGTAAATTCTAGCATCAGTTTCCTATTAAACCTCTATATCATAAATATGTATGGATTCATTCTCTCTCAAGTGTGACACATACTAACATATAGATCTCCCATCCTAGGCTCCAATATAAAAAAATAACCCTTTTTTATAATACCTTGACCTATGAAAGAGATTCCAACATGATTACCATTATTTATAAATGGAATTCCTCATCCATGGAAAAAGTTGATCTAAATGATTCCATAAACTCATATTTATCCCTCTCATAAATCCCACTCCACATATTAGGATATTTTGGACCCCATAAGATTTCTCTGGCTATCAATGAAAAATGAATCAAAATATAAAGGAGACCTTTATTTTTTAATATTAATATTATTTCTAATATGGATCTACATAATGTGTACCCCCAATGTTTCCTATTAACTAAATGAATCTTCATCCTTAAAGAGAAATTCCTCTTATCTCCATATACCCAAACAACATCACAATAGAATCCTCTTTTCAAATACAGTTTGTGACCATACCCTACATACTTGTACAATATCATTTTATCAGATCTAAGAGCACCGAGTTCATGGCCTACAACCCACCTATACACATCTATAAAATTAAATAGAATCATTTGATGCACCAACATGGAGTAAAAAATAAAGTGGAATGCTGGAAATGGCCATTGATTGATCATTTTGGTAAAATTTTGATAAATATCTAACTTCAATTATTTCTAAAATTAAGCATGAATAATGATGGAATAGAAATTTCAAGTTATTATTCAAGTTTTCATGGTTATGTCATGTAACAAATAGAATCAAATATTGATATTTTTTTACACAACCATAAAGGGAATGACTAGTCCTAGATGCAAGACCAGAAAAGGTACACCATTTGTCAAATATGAACAACCTTAAACTAAATCCACCCATCCATCTGGGAAATATGAAAAAAATGAAGTGTATATATCTATGGTATATTCTATACTATCATTTGGTATATCTATTCATATTATATTTTCTCCTTTCCCTTTATTGATAGACTACCTCACAAACCAATTTTGGTCAAAAAAATACAACCTTAAATTCTACCAATCTTACATCCTAGTCATATGACATTAAAATGAAGGAAAAAACACTTGTCATAAGATGTTAATCTATATTACACCTCATCCCCACCATATGAAATTAATTTTTTTTCAACATCCTCACCATAAGAAATTGAATTTCTTTATTCACATCCCCATCACAAGATATAAAACTATGTGACAATTTGGCTATCACTTAAAATCCCCCTACTCTCAATGCTGGTGTCCTACCACTCTAGATTTATTTTCAAGAACTATGTGTGTCTTGATTCCTATCACTACAGGATACACAACGATTCCTAGATACAATATCCTAGCCCAACCACCATATGATAAAAATAATCTCTCCATATACAATTACTTGATTAGTGTGGGGAACATCATCTTAGAGAATTTTTTTTCCTAATTCTCACTCATATTAGATACATAGTGATTCCTATATCCCTAATTATAGTCTTATCAATGAAAAAATCTCCTCTCCTAGGAAAGTCTCCGATCAAAGTGGGAGATTCGAACAAGAGTTCCTTTATTTACATACTATTGGTTGGAGAAAATACCCCCATCTTAACACATGAATCAAATCTATATATTTAATTTATTATCCATAACCAACCCTATTTTTAATGATTCCTTCATATTCTATGTAAATCCATTATTTCTACCCAACAAAAACAACACTTTATTGGATTTTATGGTATACTTTATATAACTAAAAAAATTATCTTGTTTCTCACATGGATCATGAGTCATGTGGAATTAGAGATTTCAGAAGATTATTCAAGATTTCATGGTTAATTCATTACAAAATGAGAATCATCTATTGATCCTTTTTGTGTGACCTTAAAGGTAATAAATGGCCTTTGATGGAAAACCTTAAAGGCGTTCCATTGATCAAAGCAGCACAATCTGAAACTCAAGCTCCCATCCATATGAAAACTATGAAACTAAACTATGTATGTATGTCCTTGGGTTCTTATATACTAGAAATTGGGATCTCTATTTACATTAGGATTTATCCGTTCCCTTTCTTTATAAACATCATCACCAACCAATTTGTGTCAAATTTAAATGACATTAAATTGCACCAATATTACATCCTAGTAACAGGACACTAAACTGAAGGAAATCATTTATTTATTATGATTTTAAACTATATAACACCCTATACTAACCATATGATATCCATTATATAGTACATTAAACTCTATTGTTTATATTCCAATCATATGATGTAGAACTATGTGATGATTTAGACATCACTTGATATAACCCCTAATTTTAGTGTTGGTATCATTCTGCTCTAGTTTTCTTATCATGAACAATTTGTGGATTTTGTTATCTCATTAGGATATGTGTTGATGCATAGATCCTATAACCAATACTATCAACCATATCATAAAAAATACCTTCCCCATATAATAACTTAATCAGTTCTGGGAACGTCATCTCAGAGCCATTTTTATCTTAATTCTCACTCTAATGAGATACATAGTGATTTTTGGATCCCTAATTATATGTTTATATGTGAAAAAATAGACATCGTATCCGGCATAGGTCTTCGATCAGTAAAATAGATTCAAACATGGGTTCTTTTATTTACAAAATCTTTATTGAAGAAAATAACTCCTTATTACATATGAATTAGATATATATAGGGAATTTCGTATTTGTGTAAAACACTATTTTTAAATACTTCTGTCATACTCTATGGACAACTTCATATCACAAATCAAACACCATTTCTCCGGATGTTCAGGTCCCTATAAGCTTTCCATGGCTATCGATGAAAAAGTATCCAGCTCTAAAAAAATATCTTTTTTTTGAATATGTATACTATGCTTAATATGGCTCTACAAAATGTGTTCCAATGATGTGGCCTATCAACAAAGGAGTCTTCTTCCTCCGGGGAAAGTCTTCTTGTCTAACTACACCCTAAAAACATCATAATGAAAATAAAAATTTGAATATGGTCTGAGTCCATTCCATATACGCTTATATCATATAACTTTCTCAAATACGATAGACTCGTTATTCTAGAGAAAAGAACATTCTCACTACAGGACAATAAATCAGGTGGTGTATACTATAAAAAACCCTTGATTGGCATTCATAGTACAATTTGGATAATCTTATAATTTTTTTCTCATATAGTTCATGAATGATGTGATCTTATACATTCCAAGTGATATTTTAATATTCAAAATTAATAGTTTCCTTGAGTTAGGGGGTGATTGGTCTATCTTATATGACATTATTCTACTTATAGTGGCCTTCCTCATGTACCTTGCTCTTCATTTCACATGATCCAAATTTTTGTGTGGGACTTTCTTAGAACTACATGTGGATTTATTCTCATTATAATGATATATAATGAAATTTTTGGATCCTACATCCTATCCCATATATGATGTAATGAAAATTACCTTTTTCACTTGTGTAAGATCTTGATACATGCAAGGAAATACATAGGTGAATGATGAAAAATTTGGTTTCAAGATGTCAACACGAGTACAAACACCCACTAATGATATAGTTGATTATAAATTATTCTATTATGATTTAAAAAACCTATTTATATAAATCTAACATCATTGTTTTGAGATCATAGATCTTGAAAAACCTTCCTTGGTTATTAGAAATAATAAAATATGACTATGAAGGACACCTTTGTTTAGATTATGCATATTATTCACCAGATACGGTTATGCATAATATGAACCCAATGTTTCTTGTAAACCATAAGCATATTTGTTTATAGGATAAATTCCTCTTATATCTATAAACCTTGAAAATACCATAATGGAAATTTCCATTTGAATATGATATATAGTAATTTCTTATATACCTATCCAATGTCACTATCTCAGATTTGATAACAAGGAATTGATTTGGAACGTTTCTTATTCACACTACAAAGATGTTGGAATCATCCTCACCTGGAAATTACTTATTGTATTGGACTTAAGAAAAATTCTGGGAAGAAAAAAAGACACAACGCTTGTTGGGTCCACACAAAGGCCTTAAAAAAATCAATTTATACTCATTATTACCCTCAACCTAGGTATAAGATTGAGTGATTAATTTAATTGTTATTGATGTTTTACTTCAGATATTCAAGAAAACATGAAAAATTGTGACACTAGATCATTCATTCAAACATGAAATCACTGTAATTAAAGTGATGTTTTTTAAACCTATACCCATCTAGCAGTCACGCCTGAAGACGAAATAGAAATAATTGTACTTAATTATTCATAATTTTGACTGATATTTTTATTCACTGGTTATATGATCAAGAATATATTTAGGTCACCTTTCCATGCATTAAATATTATTATCATATGAATATTGAAAAGAGATGAAGGCCAAATAACTGAGAGTGACTAACATTTAATTTAATCCTGAAAATATGATAAAGGGGGAACACCCATGACTTGGAGACTCTCATTGAAAACACAAGAAAATGAAAAAATGTGAAACAAATACAATAAAAATTAATTAATATTATTGAAAAAGTCTTCCAATATCTTAAAAGAAACATTGCAAGACTGCTGAATGTTACTTCTTTGATCGTCTTCAACTTTATCCACTTTTTATGCTTGTTCAATATATGCACCGAACTTTTGGATTCTTCATATAATGGATTTGGCCTAGTGTTTGATTATGATAAACATTCCATCACTATTATCACATGATCATAATATTATTACTGTTCAAAAGTCTACTTGGTGACCCAATCGTGGATATATTCTTCCTCGATAACCAAATGATGTCTCTCCTTAAAAAAATATTATACACTTTTTGCATGTTGATTTGAAAGGTCAAATTGGATAATTTTTCACTCTCAAGATACTAGATCCCCTTGAGATATAAGGATTCTATGAATAAGGGTGTGAAAATTTCCGTAGTCAAACCCACCCATGCCCAACCCAAGGAAAATTTGACGGATATTTTCTTTCTTATCATAAATCTTCTCTAACGGAATATCTGTGATACTGGTGCAAAATTGGTGCTATTAAAATTTTATCACACAACGGTTTTCAAAAATTTCATTGGGATCTATATTTTATTCACTTAATGTTGTTCGTATATAGTCTAGAATTAGGTATGCTGTGGAAAAATTTGATCTTACTGGCGACATGATTGTTCAAGGACTCCCTATTTGTTTTTTGTAATTTTTATATATTTAATTGATAGTTGTGACATATCCTGATGAAATTAACTACATCCTTGTAATAAGGTCAAAATCAAAAAATTACCAGTAAAATTGGTAAAAAAATTCAAAAAATAAACTAATCCCTATATAAAGGGAGCTTAAATACTAAACCTCTTCATGGATCTTTGAGTGATTGGACATACATTATTCAAATCATATTAATTGGTTGTAAAATTGTAATGAGTGAGAAGCTTAGAGAAGTCAATGAATTATTTACCCATCAAAATTAATGCCCTAATATTTCATCTTGATAATAATCCACCCATTCTTGATAATATTCCCATGATATGTTATTTGGATCACTGATGGTTGGGAAAATGATTTTCATATCGATTTCTTCACGCATAAACAATAACAAAAGCGATGAATAATGAAACAATGTCACTCTCTCTTACTCCTAGAAAGTGGGAATAAAATCATATGTTATAGACATTAAAATTTCTACAAGAACCTACAAGGGCTGTAGGGATCACAAATAACCTCTACATGTATTCAATAATCTAGAATCCTATCTCAAGATGATATCGTATAAGAATGTTCTACCTAGGTTCTCCCACAGTTGTCTGTTACCATCCTTGAAGGTATAGTATATGGAATGAAATTAGAGAAAGATTGGTCACTAAAAATTACGATAACCTCATCCATATTAAATGATTTTTTATGAATGACAACACTATTGAGTATCATTGGCTGAAAGATAGATTGGGGAATCCTAGTTGTTTTTTGGTATTCATAACATTAAAGGTTTTTTTTCTATAAAACAATTTAAAATGGAATTTACTGCTATGGGAAATGTGAATATTTCGTTATTTTTATGAGACCGAATAGACCATAAATCCTAGTGAGGGTGGATATAACCAAGTTAATGGATTTTCATTATTCTAGTGTTGCTTTCATCATCATGGTGACAATGTTATCACTGAAATAAGAATATTAAGCAAGAAAAATACATCCACTCAAGAAAATGGAAAAGAACCCCACTAACTACAGTTATGAAGTAACATTTGATCAAACCTTATAACCCCACATGGTATAATTAACTACTTATAAAGTGTCCCAATATGATCCCTAGACATATCTAGACATATGAGTAGTGTAGGTCCATTTCCACCTAACATTTGGCCTCAAACCTCTAGGTAGTAGGAAGATATTTAGCCTGTCCCAAGATGCAATAATTGAACAAAGCTAAGTAGATTCAACCAATTAATTCTCTATAACATTTAGTAAGTCTCCTTATAGGAATGAAAATTTTTCGACATCCACCCAAGTGTTAAACATAAGGAAAAACTCATCATACAACCCCCTAGAGGATTGATATTCCTCCAAGTTGATGGATATCCCATAAACAGATTCTAAATTCACATTGTGGAAGACGTAATGTGTTAGTACTGGGAAACCAAAAACAAATCAGATTAGGTAAAATCCCATTTGGTTGGTATATCATGAATTTATAAACATAGATTGTTTAATACAAAAAAAAATTAATTTCAATTATCTAGGTAATCCAATAGTGTATTGGTGATCCCATAAATTCCATGCACATTTATCAGAAAAAATCCCACCAAAGCTTACGTCCCATTCAGAGATCCATCCTCCATAGAAATAATTTTTTTAAAGGTTGAAAATGGATGGATAGTTTAAATTAATTTATTACAGTGGTTTATCATGGTTATCTTGGTTGTCCCAAGTTAATGAAACCCCATTCATGGTGAAGGAACCTCAATGATTTGACTCCAGATTACATGAATTGTTGTGTAATGTTTTTCTGAACATTATTTGAAGATTCATCAAAACAAGAAGATGGAAATATTTGACTAACCACAAGAATTGTAAAGTTATCCTACCAGCTGAAACTATAAAAAGGTAGTCTTATATACAATGGATAATTCAGGAACATAAATAGAATGATACCATTTAGGATTCTAAGAAATGATGAGGGATCGGGGGTTGGCTACAACATTTAAAAAAAACCATTCTCCTCTCATCTATAATCATCAAACCAAAAAATTGTGTTGGCTCATAATTCATCGTATCTATAGAAAATCAGATAAAAGACATCAGAATTGAGAAATTAAAAATTTGATAGTCACATGGACCACATATAAACTACATGGACCACATAGCATGGAATAGAAACTATGTGGTGGCTACATGGAAATAATTATAGCATGAATTGACTAATTATTTCCTTGGGAATACCATCTTGTAGAGTCATATGGATTAGTATGTAGAAGGAGTTCCCATAAAGTAAGCATGCTATATAGAGCATTCAAGAAGCTAAGGTCTTAAAGGAACCAAAAACCAATCATCAATAATAGAAAAACTAATTATACCTAACACCATTATATTGACATGAGAACTCCTCTAGGTCTATCTTCACATATATAATCATTGAACAAGGATGAATTATTCCTTATAATTTACTCCTCTTTATACGAATTATACACCATTTCAATGAGGGAACTTTTTTGTGGTTGAAATTTTCACAAATAATCTTAGTAAACTCCTATGAATTTGGGAAATCCATAATAAACTGGGTGAATGATACATGGAGTTAAAATTAGAAACGTATACAAAATTGTAAAGAATCCATCCCCTTCCAAGATAGAACATAGTCAATGTTGGACCACTACTTCCCATAGAATCCCCACAGAAGAGAGTAATTTATAGGGTGAGGTGGTAATATCATAAAAAACGAAAAATATTTTAAATTATTGTGTGAGGATGTAATATATTGCTCCAAGAAAAGTAATTTTTTTAATGGTGTGATATAGTAACTCGACCACCCCCTTAAAAGAAAATAATTTGGGGTGTGAGGCCGTTTTCTGACCATGCCCACAAATAAAAAACATTCACAGTGCAAGGTTGTGTCCTAAACAACCACACAAACAAAAATACTTTGTGGTTGAGGAATCTATTATATTTACAATATCATATATCCTAGTATTATCTATGGAAAGGTGATCATTTCAAGAAAATGGTTATTCTCATGGCCTATAAATACCTAATGTTTTCACCAGAAATGGGGAAGAAGGATAAAATAGGAGAAGGATGGAGATATAGGAAAACCAATAGGATATATTAGAATACCAAGTTAGAGAACTATAGTTTAGTTATTTATCCACTTAACACATACCATTGGGAAAAATGATTCTCCCCCAAAATTTTCATCAGCTAATAGTCTTTATTTGTAAAAGGGAACCCTTCATAAAGGGATCTCTCCATGATATAGAGACATCCTTAATAGAAACCCTCCTTTTGTGATACCTATCCAACATAGTATGAAAATTATGTTGAATGAGGTATTGAATTGAAATTAACCTTTCAATACTCAACATTCTCCTCCTTCATAGTGTTTGATTTCATTTTAACCCCTTTACAAATTTCCAAAATGGCTCACTCTGGGCAACATCAAAATTCAAGAAAGGCCAAAGTAAAACCTCCTCTGAGACCTCTGGACCTACATGATCAATGTATCAAGCACACTATCATGTATCATGTCAAATAATATAGTATTATTTTAAATGAAGTCCCATATTTAATATCACCGACAACTAGGGTCCTCAAAATTCTCACATTCATGTATTCCCATGGTAATGAGGATCCCAACCTTATGGATGATGGAAGAAGTTCAGGCAGTGAAATTCATTTCTCATGTGATTCTTGAGGTATGAATAGAATTAGGCTGTATCCATATGGATATGTAATCCCTATATTTGGGATTGAAAATAGTCAAGAATATGGAAATGTCTAGGCCATGAATTTCTTATTGACTACCACACTATAGCCTCATCCTTGTATACCAGTAGATGAAAATCATGTGTCCACAATGGAAATATATCCTTGAGTAATCCACTATCCTTTCATATTGGATATATTATTCATCTTATCTTATATATATCAACCCTAATACACGAGTGGATGAGGAAAAAAGTAACAAATGGGATTCCAATTCATGTAGAAGCCCCTCCCACAGAAGATTTTGCAACATGGGAATATAATACTATCTCTTGTTTCTCACACTAACCATGAATCATTTGGACCAAGAGATTAGTGGTGAACATGAAAATATAATGATAAATAATATAAATTTGTCCTCCCATTAGGTGTAGGCCCCAAATAATGTTTCCATCTTTCAAAGGGGCATAACCTCTATGAGAAAAATAGTTATAGGGACATATTCCAAATGAAGTAACAAACGAGTCTCTAATTTAGCCGTAAGCCCTAGAACCTTCAAAACTACATAATATCAGATTTCCATACCAATGGGATATGTAGTAAGCCTCCTTGATTTTCAAAACCCAACACCTTTAATCCACCATCATCCTCATTGGATCATATTCCTAGTAAGATAAAATGACTATATGGAGGGTCATATTCCTTATGAGACCAATAATCTCATCATTATTAGTCTATATTACAAGTGTTTAATATATTCATATGAAAATAATCCTTTTTATATAAACCCATTCTCATTGGGTCATATCTCTCATGGGCCCAACTATTAAGTGCTTTTTATGTGTAAGTATCACACTATAATTTTCTAAAAACCTTTAACCTAGACATCCTCGCTGAATGACATTAAAATGCATGGTTTGGTCTTTATCACATGACCAAAAAAGGTACTAAATTCCCCATTAAGTGGAATCTAACTATGTGGGTTTTTATTACTTTCACAAGGATATGTAGGAATCCCTTCTCATGGGCCTGATCTTGAAATCAAAACTCCAACTACCTCCTTGGATGGAAATAAATTTTAGAGTTCCAATATCTGAGGCTTTAAATCAAATTTATTTTAAATAAATCATTGAAAAGTATATAAATAAGTGATATGGGGAACCTTTGAAACATAAAAATGAATATCTCAATATATTACCTCTTATAAATACATATGGATCTCTCAATATACAACATAAGATACATACAGATAGATCTCTCAATGGAGACCCATAAATACTTACAGATGGTTACTTTAATGGACAACCTTTGATACATATAGATGGTTAATCTCAAAATTATAAATGATTGATTAAATATGTGAAGGGTGAACATAATTATATTAGTGGTTATTAAGGATTAAAAAACATGACTTAAAACTATAAGAGAGTCCCCAAGTAGGCAATAATTCCCCCTAAAAGTGTGTGATGATCTCGACCGCCCATCTTCTTGACTAACGTTGGTCCCTAAGCATCATTGAAAAAAATTCCCAATGATCTCCAAGATTTTTAAAGTAGTTCCATACCATGGATTTGGGAACCGTTGGGTGTTTCTGGTTCCACAAATAAACCCTATTAGAAACTACCATGAAACGATTGTGAAAAAATCACATCCATGAAAAACAATGGAAAATGGTATAATGATATATAACATCCCCCCAAGGTCTCACAACCCACACAGAGTATATCGACATACAAGGATCAATTTTGGGTCACACACATACACCATATACATTTTTCAAAGTTACAAACACACATTTAATAATCTATCTTCAAATTCTGAGCATCTTTCTATCATTTTGAAATCCCACTTTATAGAATAATTTTAAATAAAACATTGACAGAATATTTTGAATCCATTTAAAACACAAATCCTTTTTCATTTAAAATTATCTGAGAAGAAAAACCACTTTAATCTATTTCAAAAAATTCCATGAAAACCAGATTTTCACCTAATTCATGTCCCAAACATGGTTAAACAACATAAAATATTACCTTTTATTTAAGAATAATCCTCTTACACATTTTAAAAACACATGGAATCAAAAAAAGTCTTTATAAATATAAGAAAAATCATGAAAACCCTTTATTACAATTGAATGAACCTTTAAATCATTTATGATATTCACTACGGATATAAAATGCATATTTTATTTAGAAAAGTTCGGTAGTAAAAATCTTTAAGCTATTAATGACAAGGAAATTAAATTGAATACACACAAATTTCTACCTCAAACCAAGATGAATAATACAATAATTCATCTCCCTGAGAGGTGAATGCTCAACTAAGCATGGAAACACCCTCCACAGATCCTAACAACCAAAAACCTAGAGATAGACTAACCCCAAATCCTAAATAAAGACTACATACTGTCTAGGGTTCATCATAGGAAAAAAGGGAAATGAAAGATAAATTAATGGAATGGGATGAATAAGGGATAATGAAACATATATAGAATAAACCATTTGGAGATCAAATAGGAGAGACTAAAAATAAAGAATGAGGGAGTAAATGGGATCTATCTTGTGACCAAGATTTATCCAAAAAAGGAGTGGGATAAAATAAGGCTTAAAACTATAAAAAAAGGGTATAATGGGTATTTAAATTTTTAAGGGAAATCATGAAGATTAATGGTTAAGTAAAACTATTTGGTAAATCCTGCACCAACCATCCAACTAACTTTATACAATCAAAACACCCTCACATGATTTGGTCATATGGTTTAATAAACCATCAACCAACCGTGAAAAATGCCACTAAAATTCAATGTTTCATTTCTATATGGACACCTGAATGGTTCTCCTTAACTATACACAAGATGTGTGTGAATAATCTAAGGAAAAAGGTAACAAATGGTTTATATTGACATTTTCAGGATTATGACCCAACCATGTGTTTCCCAAACACACTAAACCATACAAGAACAAAATGAAAATGAAATTTTCATTTTATTAATATTTTATATAGTCTCTACTAAACCATGCATCCCAACTAAAAGATAGAGAACAATTTCCAAAATATGAAGTTTCATGTCTGAAACATCAAAAATTAAAAATAACCTAAATAAATATAAAATATCAAACAATACTGACATATGTATTACAATTATCATAAAAATCATACTTATGGACCCTATAAATTCATTGAAGAAATTATAATCTGAGGAAAAGATGAAAACATCAACACCAACATTAGAGGTTTAGAGGGATGGAAAAACCTAATGATGTTTAAAGAGAGAGAAATGCACTGGGAAGCACATGAATACTATAAAACCACAAATCCCATCACCAAAAATCATCAAATATATCCAAGAACAAACCAACTAATGACCAATATATCCCAAGGCTCTAGGAAGACATATATCAATTATAGGTCTACCCACCATTTGTAATTCCTCTAAAATAGTGAGTGAGGGGAAAAAATATAAAGTTAGATACCATTACCAAGAACATGAAGGGAAGAAAAAAAACATTCACAATTTTTTTCTTGTTTTATTTGTTTTTAAAACCCTCAATTATTTTAATTACCATATTAGAATTTTTTTAATGGGTCTAATTAGTAAATTAGAGTTTGAAAAAAATCATTATTTGAATACACATGAAATTTAAATTGGTAACAACATGTTTCAATTATTTTAAATATTTCAAATCATTTAATGGTATTAATGAGTTTAGGAAACTCCCATGCAATGAGAAAAAATGATGGAGAGAGATGATAATTGGTGAATTTTTATATAATATTGACTAAGGAATATATTAAATGATATATGATACATAATACTCATGCAATAAGATCATCAATGACTACTGTTTCATTAATGAGGTCATGAAGGATCTCCAACACTTGATTGATTGACGTTTAATTGATCAATGTTTTATGAGCTAAATTGAATTCCCCAACTTATTCTCTCTATTAATCACATTTTTTTGGTTTTCACCATGTTATATTTTCGTTCGTATGTTTTTAATTATAAAAATCAGTTTATGGTTCTCCAAATCAAAATCATGTATGGAATTGTTTATTTTACTATCTAAAATAATGGTTTTTGGGGTTGTGACTCTAAATAAAATCTATTTTAGTAGAGGTTGTGACTCTAGAAAAAATATAGGTATTGGTTTTGCCTTTAGTTATTTGAAAAATTAAGTTTTTTAAACATGTTTTCATACTTTTAAAAGTGATTTTTCTTAGTGGGTAATTATCATCTATCCTAGTAAGGAAGATTGAAGAGTATAGTAGGATCTTGATGATCCAAAATATAATAAAATAATAGTGTTCATATTTTATTTCTACTACATTACATTCAGAATACTACATTACATTGTTTTCATGTAATAATAAAATAGGATTGATTACTTTTTTTAAAAGTCTCTAAAGACTATTTACCACCCTCTAGGCCATTATTCCTATCTACACAGGAACAACACATATAATTTGAAATAAATCACATCTCACCTCCCACACACTCTTAGGAAACATCACCTTCATCAAATCCATGAAAAAAATAAAAAAAATGTATGGTGATATAGAACATTCTCCAAGGGGTTGCAACCCATGATGAGTTTATCACTATATGGGGATCAACTAAGGGTGACACTCACCTTAGTAAAAATTCTTCAAATTACCAAATGTGCCATTAATAAACTAAATCAAAATGCCATTCCACTTTTCATAATTTAGGAATATCACTTAAAAAAATTATTTTGGACTAACCACTAAGATATATATTTTAAACCATTTAAAACAATACTTCTTTTTAATTTAATACCATTTGATATGCTAATACACTTTTATACATTTCAAAAAAGTCCAATAAAACCACATTTTCTCCCAATTCATGTCCAAAATAAGGTCCAACACCTTAAAAACACTCTTTCATTTTATAAAAATCCTCTTATAAATTCTCAAAAGACTTGAAACTAGAATAATTATTTAGAAATCAAGGAAAAATATTCAAACCCTTATATACCATGTGACCGAACTTTTACAACATTATTTAGATTCACTCTCACTATCACATATACATTTAATTTAGAAAAATAAGGTACTAAAAATATTCAAGTACTCAATGAAATGGAAATTAACACGAGTGAAAAAAACCTAAAACCAAGTGGAATTATGCTAATACGTTCCACCCTCAATGTTGAATTCCCAACTAAGAAATAACATGTCCTCCACATACCCTAAAAACTTAAACCTTAAGGTTAGACTAACCCCAAATTCTAAATCTAAAATATACAGAATCTATGGATCACAGGAGGATGATGAAGCAAAACAAAAATGGAAGAAAAAGGAGGATAAATGAAAGAATAATGTCAAATTAAACTCAAATAGAAGAAACCAGTTGTAAATCAAAGAGTATAGGGAACAAAATAAAAGTAGGGAGTAGATTATATCCCCTGTGCATCCAAGCTACAACTGAAAAAATAGGGGGAGAAAAAAGGGATTTACCTTTAAAAATCAAAAGGGAAAAGGGATATTTTAATTTTTAAATGAAACTGGGAATCTTTTATGGTTAGTATGCATTAATTAGAAAATAGTGTGCCAAATGTGTAGCTTGCACCAGATAAGAAAGACACACTTACACAATTTAACCACATGGTTTATAAAACCATTTTCCAACCCTAAAAACTCCTCTACAATTCACTATAGCACTACTAGATTTCCACCCACACAATTTCCTCTAATTAAGCACAATACGTGCAATAAAACTCTAATCTAAAATGGGATCAAAATAGTTTACACTAGAAATCACATTGTCTTGACCCAGCCGTGGACTACCAATTCACACAAAACCATGAAAAACAAAATGTTGGTTTATTCACTTAGTATTATTATGAATTTCTACAAAAGTATGCACAATAACAAGGATAGATAATTTGTTTTAATAAAAACAGTGTTTCAAGATTATAACATCCATAAAATTTTAAATATCTGAAATTAAAATAAAATATTACACCAAAATGATAGGTGGGTGTGAAAATTCCTCTCATCATGTCACATTCAACCCCAAAAAAGTTTTTTCAAAAAAAAGTAAAATCCATTGAAAAAATGAAGACCTAAATACATACATCTAAGGTGGGAGGGAAAAACCCCTGACGATGTCTAAAGAGAGAGTGGTGAACCGAGAGAATATAATACTCCTCAAAAAACACACATCAAATCCTCAAACATCATATAATATATCCAAGAAATAAATAACTCATAAACCCTAGATCAAATTCTCTGAGAAACACATAGACCCATTATAAGTCTCCCCACCATTTAGATTACATATAAACTGGTGAGATTAAGAACAAGTATTTCCAAGAAAGATACTATAACCAAGAACATTAAGGTAAGTCATGGCCATCAATAAATTTCCGTAATCATCCTAGAAGAAACCTCATAACCAAAAATAAAATGCATCATAGAGGATCTTAAGGAAAATCCCCCCAAACTCATCACATCCCATATAACCAAAAAATGAGAAAGGATACATTATCCAAAGTAATTTCCTAATGAGAAAATGATATGTTAATTATCCTTGGGATAAAAAACTAACTATGAGGGAGATCTAGAACCATATACCAAGGTCACCACGTCATTGTGAACCTACCCAAATCTAAATTGACACTAAAAAATATATAATGTTAACTAGGATCACATTGATCATAGTCACCTGAACCAATCACCCAAGGACATACCATTTACAACCCATCAATAATCATCCACATCAAGTCCTAGATGACCAAAATCATAAAAAGAAAAGATTTAACATTGAGGCTTACATACAACCACCATAAAAACGTCTCGTAATTGAGGAAACAAAAAATCATTAAGGAAATCATCTAATGGTGATCGCTATAGTAACCTAAATCCACTTTAAACTTGTAAAATTACAAGGATTTTATCACCTATTTTTAATAGGTAGTGGGAAACACACCAATTTTATTAAATAAATAAAACCAACTTCTCTAATAGGATGATATGTAACCAAAACATGAATCTAAGGCCCAATATCTCAACGACCCACAATAATATGATGGAAAAAAGATCTAGTGGATTGAATTCTGAATGAATAACATGAAAATAGGGCCATATAGCCTAATGTCTAGACATTGTACCAATACCTAGGGTGATAAATATGCAACATTACAAAATATCAAACAAACATCATGGGGTCCCCCCATGATAGTGACCCCTACCCCATGAATCCAGTTTTAAATATGCATCAACCCTACCATGAACTAGTGCATCATGTTGGATGATTTATTTTATTAATGAATCCATTAATCTAGAGAGTGTCAAGAGGTATGGATGATGGTTTACAACACAACTATTTCACTTTCGACCTACCCACTAGGAAGTTCTTGTTTGGCCCTCAATTTCACTGCCTACATGATTCTCTACATCCTGAAATGGTCAAAATGATAGATGGTCATGAAGAAGGGAAACCCTCCATCCCACCAATGAGATTTTAGTGGATGGAAGGATGGATGATATGAATCAGCATGTTTATACATAAATATAAGGCCACCCACCTAGAAGTGTCTTTACACTACCTTCCAAATATATTAAGGCATTTTCAAGAAAATAACAGGACAAATTTATCTTATTGAAGTAGACCCATAGACCGTGACATGAGGACCAAATCCCAAGTCAAAAATTACATTATGTAAAACATTTTTTCAAACATAACCTCATAATGAACCCAAATCAAACACATGTGCGACCACGGGTTAACCACATGGGATTTAGGTCTACTAATCCGATCGAATGTCAGGTTGAGGTGGAAACTGTTGCATAAGCAAGATGATGAGGGTATAGAGCCTACATGTAGCATGCTAAGGCGAGTTCAAGGTCTTGGACCTATACATCCCATGAATACCATGGATGCATTGTGGGTATGATATTGGACCTAATTAAACTTTTTATTAAGATATAATAAAAGAAGTAAACATATTTCTATGCTTGACTGAGTGAAGTTATGATGTGGGATCTGAAAACCTAAGTATTTTTCACTCATTTAAAAACTCCCAATTATATCCTTTCTATCAAACCTGAATTACTAGATGCATCAAATCAACTTTAATGATAATCTATTACCTCATGGTAACCTTTGTAATCCAACTATCTTATTTTTATTACTCTGACACAAGATTCCGCCTCAACCTGGTACGTATATACTATAAATTGTCCATCATGATACCAAAATTGTCACCTTCCTATAGTGACATGATCATACCCTAAAAATTACTGAAAAAAATAAAAATAACCAAAAAATATATCATGGCCTACTTGTAATATCTCTTCTACTTATCTTCAATTTTAGTGATAACCCATGTCTTATTCATTGCCCACATTGTGTATTACTCTCAAGCCACCAAATCTATTACAACGTAAAAAAATACAAATGGTATTGTAATGCCCATGAAAGATTCATGAGAAATATTAATGAATTTTATTAGAATAAATCATATAAATATATATGTCACTATAAAATTCATTTTTAAATTGTGATGACATGAACATAAAACAAAATACAACATTGATTTTTCCTCATCATCTTCCTCATTGGGTTATGTTAGTGTCAATAGTGATATATATATATACATATATATATATATATATTCTCAATTAATGTATAAAAATTTCATATCAAACAATATATGAATATCTTTTAAATTTTATTTAGACTACCATGATTCATCTTTTTTCTCTTCTGGCTTCAATATATATATTGATAATGAATACTTTTGTGGATGATTTGGTTTTTATTCGAATCTTTCATAGGTATTCAAGAAAATATTTGGAAATGAGACAAAGAAAATTCTCATCCTATAATATGCGATGATATTATCAATTTTATTCCAAATATTATAGTATTAACTGCATTTAATTTGGGACTATTTACAATTTAACATCATAATTTATTTTCTCAAATATAAAAAACAATCCATCTACACTCACTTAGACTATATAAATACATTTTCTTCACTCTTTTGAAACCATAGAAATTTATACCAAGGATTCTCATTTTTTTCCCATCATTCAATTTCCAAAAAGGAAGTGTATAAACTGCTTAAGCTAGTATTAGTTTCTATGTTTAAGAAAGGGATATTGGTTTTAAAACTCCACTTCTATGTTTTTCAAAACCCATATTTGAATAAATTTTTTTTATTTTATTTTTTATTTATTATTTTTTTGAAACCCTTATTATAAGAAATATTTAATTTCAAATAAACTCTAATTATAAAAAATAAAAAAGGTTACAAAGTTTTAATCTAATTATAAATCATTTCATTAGAAGATTTTCTTTCAAGTATTTTACTTAAAAATTAATGGGATGGATATAAAGTGATTAATTAACATTTTATGCATGAAATTTTATTAATAATTTTTTGATGTCATTCATAAATATAGTTATATATATACACTATAATCACCATTGACATTATATAATTTTAGGAAAAGAATTTTTCCAGGCATAATAATTCCTTTAAAAGAATTATTTGTAAGTATCATTTATGAATTCTAGGTTTCTTCCGATCTATATAAAATAATGGAACTTTCTTAAATGTATCTATTATTGCAGTTCATGAGATATAAAAATATTTTCCTTATTGGAAATAATTTATGTAGTTTTGAAAATACTATTTTAAGGCATTATAAATAAAAAAGTAACACTCTAGAAATATTTTTTATATAAAATCTAGAACTTGGGTACCAAATGTGATGATGAGGAATGTAGAGTTAACCCACAACCTCAAAGGGAACTTCTATCATAGAAGTTATATTTTAAATACTTCTTATAAACACATGGGTTTCTTATGTTTTCCAAGTATAATTATATTCTATAAATAGACATTAATTTCAAAGTAAAGTATTTAAATTTTTTAAGGATAAATTCAATTATATTTAAAAGTTTATTTTATTTTGTAAAAAATTGAGTTTTCAAAGTGATATGTATTTGTAAATTTTTGTATTAAAATTTATTAAGAATTTTTCTTGAAACCATAGATTTATATTTTTTAAAATTATTTATTATTTCAAATATTTTTTTGTATAAAATTAAATGATTTCAAAGGAATATTTTTATTTTTTACAAACAAATTCTTTTACATTTGGTTTTAAAACTACCTACTGGGAAGTTTTTTTCTTACCCAATGTTTTAAAAATGGTTTATATAGGTTTAATAGTGAGTACATGATTGCTGGTGTTTGGTTTTGATTAGGCATATTTCTTGAGTAAATCTATATAGTTTTTTATAGAATTTTTTTATAACTTTAATATACTATAATATTTTCATAATCCTCCAAATCCTTAATCGAAAATATCCATGAGTGTTTAATGGAAATTATATTTTTCAGTTGATATTATTATCATATTTTTAGCACTATATTCGAGGTCAGAAAAATGGGGAAGATAAATTTGGAGATTAGCATGTAGAGGATAATTTAAAAGATTGAGGAATAATTTTTAGGTTCTAAGTGATTATATTTTATGTGTCTCCAAAGAATAGAGATCTTTGGATAGTAGATTTTCTAAATTCTAGGATGTGATATTCAAGATTTCTCTAAGCATGAAAAAATAATTCGAGGATGTAATTTATTTAGGGGGTAGAATATGACATCCTAAGAATCTTAGCATAGTATTTTATTAATGTTTATTAGATTGATGGTTTCATAATTAAAACTGACTAATATATTTTTTAATAAAACAATATTTAATGAAATTAAACTACTTTCTTTAAACAATAAATGATTTTAATATAATTTAATATTAAAATTATAAAAATAATTCTTATGGTTAAACTGGATAAAATATTTTTTCACTGAATATTTTAAAAGATATTATTCATTATAAAAATTATACATTATTGTTTACAAAGGTAATTAATAATCCATTTTGAAATTATTTCACAAATTATAAAAATTTAATAATAAATGAGTTTTTAAAGTGATAATTAAAAAAATGAGAACTTTTATTTGATATGAAATTTATATTTTTGATTAAAGTGAAAGACCCTATGTTTTTAATGAGGATACTTTTGAATATATGGTTATTTTCATGAAATAATATATTTATTTGTATATATATAAATTTACTTGAATCATATCATTTAAAATTTAAATAATATATTTATAGTAACATACAATGAATGTAAAATTTCAATATTTTAAATAGAATGAATTTTTATGAAGAGTAAAATTAATGTATTTTTTAAATGAAAATGTTTAATGTGTGAAAATAGTTATGAGTTTAAGGTTGTTTTTAGATAAAGAAAATTACTTTGTGTAACCAATTTAGCCAACCATGAGCCGATAAAGGACCCATATCAACCACATATTGGACTAGGGGTCAACCATATAAGAGGTAGGTCTACAAAGAATAACATATGGTGGTATTAGGTGTAAGTGATTTCTTAAGCAAGCCAGTGAGCACATTACAACCATATGGTCTGTGCTTGGTCGAGCCCATGGTTGTGGGCCTATGAGGCCCAAGAAGCCTATGTATATAGTGTTGGTATGGGAGAAGACTCCATGATAATCAAAACTTAGATATTATGTAAGTGGTTAACTTATATCTGAGTGCTCGACGGAGTGAAGATTCGAAGAGGTGTCAGAAAACACAGGTACTATTCACCTGTTATAAAACTCATTCTTATATCCTCATCATTCGATAAGATATACTTGAGCCATCCAATTTGATCAATGGATCTTCTTATACCTCATTCTAACCTAATTAATCCGATTGTCTTATTATTTTTACTTGGACACAGTCTTCAGCCTCAACCTGACACGTGTACCTTTAAATAGTTCCATATGAAACCACCACTTTTTCCTTCCTCAAGTGACATGCACATTACCCTCTAATTACTAGACAAATGGATTGGACAATATAATGATCTCACATCCTTCTGAACACATCTCATTCAATTATATTCGAACTTCAGTGATAACCCATGTAAACTTCATGGGCCAAATTATGTATTTCTTTGAAGCCACAAAATTTTTTACGAGGTCAAATATACTGATGGTATTTTAATGATCAAGAAATATTATTGATCAAAATTGAAAAAATAGATTACAATAAACAATATAAATCTATATTTTACAATATAATTTATTTTTAAATTGGGATGACATACACATGAAACAAAATATGTTATTGATTTTACCTCATCTTCTTCCTCTGTGGGTTATTCTAGCATCAAGAATGAGAGATATATATATATTCTCTATCATTATATAAATATTTATCATAAAAAAATTAGTATAATCACTATAGCTTGATTTAGACTGCCTTGATTCATCTTCTTTCTCTTTGGGATAAACCAGTTTCAATGAAAAATGGATATATATATATATATATACTTATTCAATATATATATGGTGATAATGTTGAACTTTGTGGATAATTTTGTTTTTATTTGAATCTTCCACATATCCTTAAGACACAATTTTCAGTCGAGACTAGTAAGATTATCCTCCTAAGATATGGGATGAGATTCTAAGAATAATTCTCAAGATATAAATATTAACTACATTAATTCTTGTACTCTTTCAAATTAGAATTCTTAATTTATTTTTTCAAATATAAAAAATAGGCTATCTACACTCACTTCCACAATATAATTACATTATATGAACTCATTGGAAACCCCAAATATTTCTACCTAGGGTTCTAATTTTTATTTTATCCTTCCATTTATGTAATGGAAGTGAATAAACTATTTAATCTCATTTCATTTATATATTTATGGTAAGGTAAATTTATTTTAAAAACATCTTCTATGTTTTTCAAAACACCTCTACAAATGATTTTTTATTTAAATTTATAAATTTTTAAAAACCTTTTTATAGGTGATATTTAATTTTAAACGAAATATTTTTTACAAAAACCACTGAAATGGGAAATGATTTACTTCATTTTCAAATACTCTTTCAAAAAAATTTTTGTTTAAAATTGTACTTACAAACTAATAGGTTGGTTTTAAAGTGTTAAAAGTATCATTTTATGTCTAGAAGTTTCTTTAAAATATTGGGATATCATTTATAAATATTGGTATAATCATGAAATATAATCAGAATTGAAATTATTTAATTTTATGGAAATAATTTTTCTATTTATAACTCTTAATTTACAATAATTAGATGTAATTATTATTTATAAATTATACATTTTTTCTGATCTTTATGAAGAAATGATATTTTCTTAATGACAGATCTTAGTATAGTTAATGAGAACAAAAATTATTCCCCTCTTTGAAAATAATTTATATAGTTTTAAGAATTAACTTTAATGGATTATAAATAGGAAAGGAAATATTTTAAAAAAATTATGTAAACTTTTTCATTTAGGTATAAAATATGTTGATGAGGAATGAGGTGTAAATCCATGATCTTAGTGGGGGATTTTTTCTGATAAGTGATATTCTCAATACTTCTAGAGGCCACATGGTCTTCATAAGTTTTCTTAGTATAATTATATTCCATAAAGAGATAGTAATTTAAAATAAAAGTATTTAATGTTTTCAAGGAGAAATAATATTATATTTTAAAATTTTATCATATTCTAAAATAAATTAGGTTTTCAAAGTGATATGTATTTTCAAATGTTTTGAATTATATTCCTTATGTATTTTTCTTGATGCCCTAGATTTATAATTTTGAAAATTATTTATTATATCAAATGTTTTGGATTTTATATAAAATTAAATGTTTTCAAAATAATATTTATAGTATTTATAACAAAAGGGATTTACCCTTGTTTTTAAAACCCCATTACTGGGAATTGTTTCCCTCATCCCACGTTTAAAAAAAATCTTCACTAGTACAGTGGAGAGTAGATGGTTATCAATATTTAATCTTGATTAAGGATATAACTTGAGAAGATACGGGTAATTGTTGTAGAAATATTCTACAACTCTGATATATTGTATGATTCACCAAATCCACCAAAACCAAAAACGAAAATATCCTTGGGTGTGTAAAGGAAGGTATATTTTAAGTATAAAATTTTAGCATGTTTTTAGCACTACATCTAGGAGTTCGGGTCATAGGTTGTTGAAAATATCAACAAGAATAGTCCCCAAACAACCAATCATCCAAGACCACTCTAGGTAATTCAACCCTTGAAATTTTATGAGAATAACCTAACCACATTAATAACTAAAAGAGTCCTTGATCACAATAGAAGAAGGGATGATCACTGAAGAATTCCTAGATCAGGGATAATTCTAGCTCCATAACTCATGTCAAATTTTAGTTAGAGTCAACAACTAGAGATGTAACACCAATAGATAAAAGGATTACCCTATGGCTCACCCTATAAGATAGAAATTCACATTCTTTCATAAACATATTGGGAGAAACAAATCCAAATAAAAAACATTAATATAACCAATTAATCCTTCACAACTAATCATGTTATCCTAATACAAAAAGGGAAAAATTAAAATATGCATTAAACCATAGATAAAATTGTAACATTTAAAAACAACAAAATTTCATTAAATCATTCCATTTTCATAATGTGTCTCAAATTAATCTTTCAAAGACACACATGATTTGAAAAATAAAACAATCCATTTTTAAGAAAGGTTCAACTTTATTAAAAAAACATGAAAACTCTTTTATTTAAAACCACCACGTTAAAAAAACCCAAAACTGATTTTAGAAGATGTCTCACATGCCTTTAAAACATTCAAGTTATTTAAAGTTGAACACTAATTAGACTTAATATAGTTATATTTTATTTCAATTATGTTCCATGAGTTTAAAAACAAAACCAAAACCTCTTAAATCATTTTAATAAATTTTAATTTCCATTCAAAATTATTATCCAAAATCCATAAGGAAATAAAAAATCGTTTACACATTTCTAATTAATTAAAAATAATTTTACTAGTAAATCATAACCCCTAATTTGAAAACCCAATTAATATCATAAAATACTCCATTTTAACTCAACCCAAAACTTAAGAAATGAATAAAAGAGGGAAAATAATTACATTCAAAATATTTAATATATATCTTGATCTTCTTTTTCGTACGAAAATAATTTTTCAATAACATAATTTTTTTCCAGAGAATAAATAAATAATGAATCATTCAAAGCATCATCTAAAAACATAAATTTACCCAAAAAATCCCTTAATTATCATCACACAAAATATAGGGACCATCAGAGACAACTTATAGGGAAAATGATAAAAAATATTGGGGGAAAGTCATAACTGTGCAGGGTTTGGCTGCATTAGTTGGTGAACCATGTTCTAAATTTTAAATAACCTCTACTATGTATTGAAAATATTTCTACATGAGGTACACAAAGTCTTATAGATTGTGTGAGATAACTATCTGTCTTCATTTATTCCTCTATGTTCACCCTAAATAATATAAAGACATTGAGAATCACCGATACACTCAATGGTGATAAAAAACCATACTATCACATCGAAAAATAGAAAGAGTAAATAAGAAAAACCTCAAACTCAATATTTAAATTCGAAAAACCCATAGTAACTTGAGGATCCAAACAAAAAAGAGCTTTTGGGGATCTCGTTAAACCTACTTATTGAGTTATGAAATCCCAATCACAATACTTTCCAACATCCCAAATAAAAAGAGGGATCATCAATAACTTATGCCTTAGAGACACCTATGATCTCATCCAATTTATAATGATCCATCTCATACTAACCCAACATGTCATCTAAAATGATTTTTTACTGGTCCAGAAGAGATTTCCAAATCCAAAAGTGATGGAAACTAGTTCTTGGGTATAAATAATGTTCACATGGGAATAATTTCACTCTTATATAATCATATAAACACTAACAAAAACCATTGAGGATCCAACATGGCCTATCCATTTATCGAACATCCATGCATCAAATTATATAGTATCAAAGTAAATGAAACTACTAAAGAGTGAATATTGACGTATTAATTATTAATAAGAACTCATGAAAACACCAATGAATATCTAAATAAAACGCATACATCTATATAAAAAACCAAAAATATAGGTCGGATCCCTCATGACCGATGCATAGAATCCCAAGATAAACTGAAAAGTAAATAAAATGAAACCTAAAACAAAACCAAGTCTCTACTCATGACCCATGGTCATTAATCACATCCTATACCACATTTTTTTGGACAACTCTAATTCCACCCCATGAATGGATAACTTTGATTCATGGATATTTCAAGAAAGGGAGATCATAGTGATTTTGGACTCAAGACGTTATTTAACCCCGTTTTCTATATAAGATGACCTACTATCTTATTGGGAGAATTATCCCTGAGATATGTAAGGTATTCGTTTATCCATCTTTTAGTGGCCATTTGATGTTCACTCGAAGGGAAATCCTCCCATCATTATGACATGGATCTCCCTTCCCGACCATCCTATACCATTTCAGAATCCGATGATCCTTGAGTTGATTGAAAATATAGTGGGATTATGCTTCTTCTATAATAATTACACTCACTATTTTCCATCAAATCTCTCTATGAATTTACATCTATGATGACATCTCTAAGGATCTACTGGATTCTATCTACATTGATATTGAAGGTGAGATTTGTTGGAATTAATAGGTTTTCTACAAATAATCGGTTCATTTTTGCTCATATAATAGTAATCTTGGTCATGAAGTTCTCATATCTTATCTTGGAGTGATAAGAAATCCATGTGAATACATTTCGTCAAGTACATTGGGTATGGAAGGTTTGTTGAATAGTGATCCTCTTCTGAAATGGGTGAGGGTTTTGTTCCCTGAACTGAATATTACACATATCTTTTCACGATTTTGACATGAACTAGAAGATGAAGACCATCCTGTGTAGGCCAAGTGAAATTATAATTTGAACACACTCTCTATTGTTCCAATTTATTATCATGTTTTTGTTACTAGAAAGGAGGAAAATAGTCAAGAGTGCGTTGTTGGTAAGTTCTTGACTAATGCTTCCAATTCTAGGATTGATGAGGACGTGCATGATAGAGATTTTTTATTTGATTGTATGGATTATTAATGATTAAAATAGTTCACCTTAGCTTCAAGTGAAGTAAAGGTGTATGGATTAAGTATAATTAGTCCCAAATGGATGAGTTCTAATTTTAATAATAGTAATATATTTGAATATTTTGTTGTTAATGTTTCAGAATTGGATGAAAAAATGAAATTTGTCAATCCTAAAGGCTGGAAGTCTTTATTAAAAAAATGGAAAAGGAAGATATCTGGGTCTAAGACCCAAGATGAGCTTCAATGGAGTAACAAGGATTCATATTCCCAATGAACTTTATACTATCATCAAGAATATCATTTCATGATGGTTGTTGGGTGCATCTTAGGGTATGTGATGCAAGGAAATATGGATTCTATAAATTTTATAGTAAACCAAAATAAAAAATTCTAAAGAATGAAAGTATTAATATTACCATATGAATCCAATGGTCACTAGATCAAATTGAAAAAAATGAAATACTAGGTAGTGGCAAGGCCAAATTCATTGGTGGGTTAGTAATGTGGAACTGTAGGGGTAACAACAATAACTCTTTATAATGTGGTTGAGGTTGCTCGTTATAAGGCCCCGGGAACTAAAGTTTATAGGTTAAAAGATCCTAACTTGTTTTTGGAACTAGAGGCATTTGATGAAGTCCATGAGAAGGGGCATAAGAATGATACTGACCTGAAGCTTATTCTACATTATAAGGAAGTGATGATGGAGAAATATTTTGATATCAACATTTCAAATGAATAATGAAAAAATTTATGAGAGTTCGATTCAAGTTTCTCTCTATGACGAGAAAATTGATTGGGTCAACAAGAAAGGTCAGATATTGGATCATGGGATTTACAAGGTGATAATAAATATGGAGTAATATATTCAGATATGGGACATGTTGGCCTATAACTTTGAGGATCTCATCATAGAATATAAAAACACGACGGTGTCTTCAGTCTCATAGAGTTTACACAAGGTGATTAATTCAAATATTTTAACACTTTTCTATAATAGATTTATAATTTCCTATGGAGTTTGAAATTGGGTGCTACAAGTAACCTTTTGGGGTTCTAACTTTCCCCCAAAAGGGTTTTTATAAATATTTTTTTATGTTTTTAGTCAAATGAAGAGTAAACATATACAAGAACCATGATGTCAATAGGAAATACCAAGATAAATTATCAGATCCACCATGACATTTTTCAATCAAGGGATAGGGTATATAACAAATTGTGAAATTAGATTAACCCAAATAACCCTAAAATGAAACTAGGCATAATGGGTAACTTACTCAGGTTTAATTAGCATGATATGTATTGATAAAAAGGACACAAATTCGGACTACATGAACTCCTAGTTCTAATAGTCCCATTAAACATGTTGTTCCTTATAACTATATGAGGAGTGAGAAGATTCCACGATCATGAGCCATATATGAGAACTCAACCTCCATGGTTCCCACCCTTAGTAAAAATAAAAAAATTCTAAACTAAAGGTTTTCACTCATCTGGTTCATCAACTATAATCCAATTATTCTCATGAAATTAATAAATGGTGGTGATAAAATAGATAGTTAATGATATCATCTCATAAAATAGTTTCCATGCACTTGAAATAAATCTCATATCAAGTCTTAAACCCTAACTGGAAACTACACCTTCATCACTTACAAGCTTAATAATAAAAAAATCATTATTGATATATGACATCCCCCAAGTGGTGACAACCCATGTTGATTATACCAATATAAGAGGGTAAATTAAGTTTCATACACACACTATTAGAAATAATATATTCAAAGCTCAAAATGAGACTTTAATAATTCATCTTATAATATTGAGCCACATTATATTATTTTAAAATCTCACTTTAAAGCATCCTTTAAAATAATCCATTGGGAGACAAATTTGAAATAATTTAAAACACAAATCCTTTTTCATTTAAAACCATTTAAGGAGACAAAAAAAATTCATCCATTTGAACTAATTCCATGAAAACCATATGTTCATCCAATTCTGGACCCAAATGTGGTCAAAATCCTTAAATCATTGTATCCAATTTACGAACAAGACAATTTTAAATTAAAAAATTGAATAAAATAAGTTAATATAAATTTAGGAAAAATCATATGACCCCTTCATGAAATGTGATGAAAAAATTTAAAAAACATATAAAATTCACTTCAGCTATCACATATGCTTTTAATTTAGAAAAATAAGGAATTCAGAATATTACATCACTCAATTAAATGGAAATTAATGGAAACATACAAAAAAACTCAAACTATGTGGAATATTGTTACAATTCATCACCCTAATTCTAAGTTACACAGTGATTAAGGTTCATGTGAGGATGAATAACCAATGAGAAATTGAATATAAAGGAGGATAAATGGTAAAGAAAGGGTTAATGAGGATTATGTATAAGAAATCACTTGCAAATCAAATAATAGAGACTAAAAAATCAGAGAGAGTAGAGGAGATCGCTCATGCAATATAACTTTTTACAAATAAGGTGGTATGGAAAATAAAGATTTATCCTTTTTAAAATAAAAGGTAAAATGGAGTATTTAACTTATTAATTGAAATAAGGAAGATCAAAAAGTTATGATGTATATTTGGGTAAACCATGCATCAACCGCGCAACTCGCACTAGACATAAAAAACAAAGTCTCATAGTTTAATGACATGGTTTACAAAACCATGACTCATTTCGGAAAAAATATTTAATTTATAATTGAATTTCTACATGGACACCTACATACATTCCCCTAACCATGAATAATATCTTCATTAAAAATACATGTTAGAAAGGGATCATTTGGTTTATACTGGAAAGCATGTCGTTTTACCCAACCTTGTGCTACCCATGTACACCAAACCATGTAAGTAAAATTTTAATTGAATATGTCCATTAATTTATCCTCATTCATGGCCTCTACAAAAATTTTCATCCTAACTGTGGGATAGAAGAAAATTTATAGAAAAATGAAGTGTCAGGCCCAAAACTTCCTAAATGTTATAATTCAAAATGTTAATAAAATTTATCAAACAACAGTGATATTTGGTGTCATATATTTCTTTCTATAGATTCTAGATTGGTACTAACAATTTAATTAGTAGGCTAACATCCTCTATTCCATATTATTTTTGTATATTTTTTAACATCCCCAACTGTTAGTGAAAAAATAACCTGAAAATGAATATTTATTTGAAACAAAATTTTTCTTGCATTTAGATTCAACATGGATTTATTTTTCTGGAGTTTTATAATCCAATTATACTATCTATTCCAAGTTTATATTTCATGTCTCATATTCTAATTTATTTTAAATGATTTTCTGAAATTTATTGAAATGGTTATTATTTTTATTTTAATATATATTTGTGAAGTCATAATATTAAAAATTGGTCATAGACATGAAGATACAGTGATAACTTTCTTATAAGTTACATAATCTATTAATAATAGTGACTGTATTTATAAGGTAAAGAAAAAATCACATAATAAGTTTTTCTCTTTTTATTCTATGAGTGTTCTTACAGAATATGATAATATTTTATTCGTTTATTATACAAAAATTCCTCTGTTACATGATTAATTATTCCTTATTTCAATTTTCATAGATTCTATGAATGTCTAAAAATCAGTATGGTTAGTTTTCATGGTGGATTGGTTAGAGTATTAATACTAACACCAAATGTAAATTGTTTTAGTTATTTATATAATTTACCAGAAAAAATGATTATTGTAATATTTTTATTAAATTAAAAAAATTACTACTACTAAATACACTTTGAAATATTGTATATTGGTAGGGGTTAGGTGCTAATAGTCTACTGGGCATGTTATACTCACACCATATAAATTTCTCTTAGTATACACATAAGATTTTTTTCCATGATCCACGTAAAATAAAGGCACTGATACATGAGGGTTAGTAGGATAAAGAGATAGGGTCTATTATAGGATTTTAGAGTTGGTGATAGACATCTCATTCATAGTGAGACTCAATTTTTTATTTCATTTTTAGATATCTTGTTTATGAGGCCCAACATCACTAATAATTTATGTTTGTTTCCTTGCATATCAATTCATGTTTATTTTGGATGCACACATCAAGGATGTTTTTACCCTATGGAAAAGAAACTTTTCTAGTTATTCATATATATTTATAGTTTTTATTATTATAATTTCGTATTTCCATTAATGTTAAACAACTTATCACTTTTCTATACATTGTACCTCAATGTTTAGGCTAGAATCTAGTGATAGGGAAGGGTGCCTGAGGTTATGCGATGATTTGGTGTTGATCATGGTATTTGAAATAGGTCATTATAAAATGGTATAAGAAACTCTATTGGACATTTAGTTTTAGGAATATCTATGAGATATGTTTTCAGGACTAAAAAATTAATCGAAAAATAATCATAACTAGAAAGATTATAGTGGAAGTTTCAATATAAATGGATTTTTCAGATTTTATTTTATTTTTATTTATTAATTTATATGTATTCAATTGTTTCTTATTCATCATGAGTAGGAACTTATAGGTAGGAGCATGTATAAAAACATCAAATTTTGTACTTATGTGTGTTGGTTTAATTAATTTATTAAATAAAATTGTGATTTATGTTAATTTAATCATTAATAATAAATAATTAGATTTGTATTAATTATTTATTAGTGATGATTAAATTAATATAAATCTTCAAGTAATTCATTTATGTAATAAATCCTTTATATTATCATTGTTATTTTTTATTTTAAATATTATGTTTAAAGTAATGTTTTTGAAAACCTTTTAAATTGTGATTTTATTTGTATTATAATATGATAAGTGGAAATAAATGAGAAGTGGGTAGGGGTCGTAACATAACCATTATTATATTGTTCTTAATTTAATCAATATATGTATTCTTTTTTGTGGGATATAATGTGATTCTTTACTTAATATAGAGTAGGTTGTTTCGATGACCACCACTAACCATGATAGATAGTTTGACAAGAATACTCTAATAACTGGGATTTATTGATAATTTATTGTTCATAGTGGTGGTAGATCATCTATTGTAGGCTACAAGGAGGGTAGTACCTCAATGGAAAGTTACTACCATTAGTTCTATAAAGGAATTCAAGTTTCATAACCCCAAAATTTTAAGGTTATGTTAATTCACAAGAAGTATAAAAAATATATTGAACACATACAAAAAATCATTGAAAGTGTTGTTACTATGGAGGATCATAGGGTGAGATTAGATACATTTATGGTTTAAGGGGATTCCCATCACTTGTGGGATGTTATGGTAGATTATAATAAATACCAATTTTTTACCCAAAACTTATTCCAAAATTTAATTCTTGATAAATTATTTTCAAATACAATTCATTATATCATGGTAATAAATTCATGGATCTCATGAAATGAGTGATGAAAGTGATATACACTAAAACAATCATCAATATCCTTTATGTTTATTCTTAATTGAGTAGGGATAGGTATTAGAAGCCTAATGTTTTAAATGGGGATAAAGGATCCATTGTATAATTAGGTCACATTTTTTAATCTTTCCACCTTATTAGGGGTTGTAAAGAAACCTATTTTGGAAAAGATAGGTTCCAAGGGAAGTCCAAGGACTTGTGTTTCACTTCATAGATGAATAATGAGTAAAAAATAATCTATTGGATATAAGAGGAAACAAGAAGGTATTTATTGTTGGAATAATGTTTCCATTAAATTAGGTTAGAAGCTATACTATTCCACTTATCTTTGATAGATCTTTAATTCAATACTATTACCCTAAACTCCAAGGATACATTAAAACCTATTTTTCAATTATGGTAAGGAAATTTCATTTATGTTTCTAGTTTAGGAATAGTTTTATATTTTATAGTATCAATACATTAGTGAGAATCAGTTGGTGACCTTAGTAGACTCAAACATGATACAATCAGTCTCATAGACAATTGAAATGGAGAAGTCAAAAACATATATAAGAATTAGTTAGGGAAAGAGGCAAGGTGGTCAGGGTCAGATAATAGTGAAATCATTATATGTGTAGTGATTTCATCTATATGGTAATATTGAGGTAACATACAAGGTTTATAAAAATAAACAATCTAAAATTGATATAGACCCTTCCACTGCGAGATATTTTATTTTAGTATCATTTAATCCTATATTTTCTTTATTTTTTACATGGGATTCTCACTCATTAATTTTTTATAAAATCATATCTTTTTTGGGATTGGTAATATAATTATCTCCAAATCTGATGAACATTGATATTCCTTTGGGAAAACAAGTAGAGAAGATTAAGATATATCCCACACAAAAGCTAATGGAATTAAAAAGTTTTCTTGAGAAGTTTGAGTCTAAGGGTTTTATTAGACATCATGCTTCATCATGGGGTTCCCCAGGTCTTTTAACTATGCAATTAAGTATAAGTTTATAATTATGTGCGGATTATCACAAGGTGGATCATGTGACCATTCATAATCCCTGTAAATTTCCTTATATCGATAAACTATTTCATCAATTGAAATGGAAAAATGATTTTCAAATTTTGATGTTTGTTATGTTTAACATAAACTCTGAGTAAGAATAGAATACATTACAAAGATGGATTTTCAAATCTAATAGAGTCAGTTTGAATATTTTTTATACCATTTGGATAGAATAATTCACTTGTTGTATTCATGGACTTAATGATCAAGATATTTCATTATATAGATACTATATTATTTTTATCTTTGTGTATGATATCATCATTCACTCTAAATGATGGGAATATTGTAACATAAATATTTATATCTTATTGTAAATATTATGGTAGTCAGGGTTTTACACCAAGATTTCAAAACCATTATTCTAGATCTTTTAGGTCATATTTCTAGAGTTTGTGGTATCATAGGATGTAATTTTTTTAGATCCTAAAAAGGTAGTAATAGTAATGTCTTAGAAAGATCCAAATAATGACGTTGAGATTAAATGATTCTTGGAAATTTCTACATACTATCATCAATTTATTTATAAATTTTCTAGTATAGTTATGTTGTAACAAAATGAAAAAATCTATAGGGGTGAATTCAAAAACATTTCAAAAAATAAAACACTCATAGATATAATGAATTTTTTGGGTATTCAAATGTTTTCTTAATAATAATTTTACCAAACTGAATTCTTTGATATTTAATAAAAATAATGGGAGAAGAGTTTGATAAATAAATGATTTTGGAAAAAAGAATGATCTTTGAATAAATTGGAAAAAAGTAAAATAAAAATTAAAAGAATATAATAAATCATAAAAGGGGTTGGGATAATAAGTCCTTGTATCTTGTATATTTATTAGAAAAAAAAGATACAAAGTGCATAAACTTAGAACTCCTTTGGTTGTGACCTTAAGAAAAAGGGTAATATTATTACAATATCTAATAAATCAATACTGATTACAAACACATAACATTCTTAGAAAATGTGTTTAAAAAATTCTTATTCATTATAAAGAACGATGGAGAGAATAGTGGAGTGATATAGATTATTAAGGTGATGTTATGATTTTTTTAAAGTAACTACAGTGCTAAAAATACATCGAATGTAGTGCGATGTGAAAAAACTTAGAAATCACAAAACAAGTGATTTTGATCTTAACATAATGAGGGATATTGTGAATGTTTGGATCATTTTATTAACAATTAGAACTTATAAAAACATTATCATAGGGAGTAAGATAGATTTTTTAATATAAAACCCGACTTTGAAGCATACTATTCATTCCTATACATATCCTTTAGCACATGATTATTTTATAGATTATTAATTGATGAATAAAATTGAATTTATTATACATAATTTTGAACAAAATCTTTCAATGAATCCATTATAATTTTTTTTGGATTTTATTTTATCCTGAAACCTTAAAGAAATATTTTTGTTTTTTATCTTTTCAACATTAGATATTATTACGAAATAAAACAGACTTAGATACTTTTTGAGGTGAGTTATTTTCATAACATTAATGGATGAGATTATTTAATATGGTGATCATAACATTGGTTTTTTAGTGATTGGTATCTTCAGTGTATCTATATCATACACTATTTTTTACAATGAGTTTCGATAATTTTTTTTGTAAATTGATTAATCCAAAATTTATCTCTGATTATTTTTATACTTGATGTGATCTTAATGGTTCAATAAAAAACATTCTGATAAATCAGTGTTTTCATATAATGTTATATGTTTATCCTCAAACAAAACACATAGAGTAATATAACTCTACTATTGTGATGATCATGATAAAGGAAATAATTGAGGGTATTTTGAGAATGAATCGACAATATCCATTGTTTTTATGATCACATGACATAGTATGAAGTCATAATAAAACCATATAATTAACATATTTTTTAATTAAAAAACCCTATTTTAGTGAATCAGATATTACTATTTAATTTATCCACCATTATAATTATTAAAATTAAAAAATTAGGATTGATGACTTATATTATATCACTATTATAAAGAAAGAATCATATATAAATAAGAGAAAATAGTTAAACAAAAAGTGTGTATCATTGGAGAACTAGAAATATGACATTGAATTATGTAAAATCATTGGTTAATGAGTTCTTGGGCAACAAAGTTAGATTCATGACACATGTATAGATCAATCAGAATAGCATTGTCATTTATATGCCCACCTAGTTTTTTGAGTTCCTGACAGAGCTCAACATTCTCATAGTGAAGATCAAAAATGTGGTTGATAATAATTTAATGTGAAGGGTTTAGAATCCCTAACCCGATTCACCTACACCATGAATAAAAGTGATTCCCCATGCCTCAAGTGCACCTCCCCATATTCTATAGGCTACCAACCAATGGTGTGGCTCTATGTATAATATTTAGAGATTATACCCTCTCTGGTACAAATAACTATAAATTACAGTGGTAATAAGATATATAAGAGATAAAAACAATTTAAAAATATTATAAATTTGGACATCATAGATAAATTTAAACTATAAGTAAATAAAAATTCACTTGATATAATAAAATGAGTTACTATAATGTCATAAAAGGAAAATAGATATAACTAGGTCTATCTGTTGGAAGGATGGATATACTATGGTATAATAAATAATAGAATGTTGGAAGATAAATAAAACTTCTTCCCTCACTTAATACTTCTTCCTATATCCTAACCATGATCTACTACTCATCTGTCACTAGATGCAGGTTCCTTTCCCATATTTGGGTCATTAAACATGAAGTCTTCATGGGTACCAAGGCACTCAAGAAGTGTATGAATAAAAATAAGTAGGCTTCCACTGATTATTTCCCTAAAAATCATAATATATAGGTGAAAATATGATGTGATATACTAGAATAATAAAAAATGGAAATCATATTAAATTTCACACCCTCACATTTTCAACAAGCAACCCATTGTGTGACCATACCAATATTAGTCAGTGCTAGAGAGTCTCAAATAATATTACAATAATGGGGTAGTAAATTTCAATGCCTCTAAATAACTCAGGCTATAGGGAGTCTCAATCACTATGCATAATTATATATATATAATGGGATAGGTGGAAAATGATTTTATCGGTCTTAGTACTCAAGCATCTCGACCACATTTCATAATTTTTTTGGGAAATGGGGGAGGTGGACCCATATCAATATCAGTATTAGATCATTGGAGTCCAAAACATAATATTTTTTAATAAGTTTAAGGGGAAATGTGTCACCTAATTCTATTATGTTTGTATATAGGTATCTCAATCCGAATTCAAAATAATATAAGACGAATTGGGATGTATCCCATGGTTATAATTATGGAAAATCATGGGATCTCAATCATTGTATATAAATATCATGACTAAGGAGAAAAAAACCTATCTATACGGTCTCACCCAATAGTATCTGGATTGTGACAAATCAATATTGGGGAAATGGGGAAAATCATCACCTATTTATACAATATCTACCCCTATGAATCTCAATCCCTAGTTTGGAAAAAATTAATGATAATGGGAAACAAATATGTCTAGATTGATTTCATCCCTAGGGAATCTCAGTCCCAATTCATGGGAATATGAAGATGATGGGAAAATCATCCCAAATTATATAATGACCTTATCTTAATAATAATTTGGTCCATCTCACAATAGTAAGAAAATACTGGGAAGTTTTTTAGGGTCGATATCAGTCTTAACCCATCGGTTGATCAACCCTTCATATCAACCATTTAAGGATTATAACATATCATAATTTATTTAATCAATTAAGGATGGTAATAACATCCATACCTATAATACCCATACTATATTGGTCCTCACATTCCAAAATTATTTTCAATAACCTATGTAATAAAACTACACAACCTCCAAATAAGTGAATAGGATAATAAATCACATTAATTAGGAAATCCATGGGTTATATCCATAAGTATAACCAATTTAATCAATCATTTAAGTCAATTCATGTGACCATTATTGAGGAATATAAGTGTTTTTGTGAGAATAATAATAAGTAAAATATTGTAGGATGTAATAGATAATTAGGTAGGATGATTGAAATAACACATAATAAATACAAAAATGGTTAGAGAATTATGTATGAAATAATGTGGGGTTGATATTAGTTTCATTTATTTATGAAATTTCTTTGGTTTATTCCTAGAGCACATATTCTTCATTCCCAAGTTTTCCCTCAGGTCACCCTTCACCTTTTTGCTGCAATAATAGGTCCTCATGATATTTATTTTTCTAAATACACAAAAAGTTTTAATCTCTTTATGTTTATGGTATGTGTTCCTTAGAATCCTTAAACATCTTCTTTCTTTGGAGAAGTAAGTCCCTTCCGTATGTTCAGGGGATTATATTTCAATTTTCACTCCTTCAACCTCTCCCCTATATTCATCTACTATTTAATGATGATAAAAAATATTTAAAAATATATTTATATAATAGATATAATTTTATTCATTCAAAAATTAGAAAAAAATCACATACTACACCACACCCATACTTACTATGTTCTTATATTCACATGATCATGAAATAATAATATAAATATAATATAGAAGATTAAATATTTTCTAATTGATGATTTTATTGTTCCACAAATTCCTCTAGTTTCTATGCTCATACCACTTTCAACCAGATTCCTTTTTTATGTTATTTAACTTGGACTTCTCCTTTATTATATGAGAGTTTCACTAAGTACTATATCTATACTTCTATTATTATTACAAGTAGATAGAGAGTGATGAGATATCTCTACATGAATAAAAAATTCCATAACCTTGGTGAATTTTAACTCCGATTTCAAATATGGTACATCCACTCTATCCATTTGTTTGACTAATACATATCTATATTTCTATACCTTTACATATTAAGTTAGGAATGAATGTTATGGGTTTATTTTTCCCCCAAAAAGTTGTGGATGTGATCCATATGGAATATTTATTGATCAATAAACCTAAATGATTTATGTCCCATCATTCCTACTAGATTAAGATTTTTTAGTAGTTTTCTAATGATTCAGGGTGGTAATAACACTTTTGGGATCCCAAAACCTCACTATAAATATTCTTAAAAACACACCTAAGTATACATTAGATACAAATCATCCATGATGGGGCATGAAACCATGTCTTCTAAATAATGTATTATTGATTTTGTCCCCTTTGGGATTTTTTAGAACATCAAAATATCAAGCATTATGACCTTACATTGCATTATATCATTGGTGTATTCAAGAGATGGAACACAGATTGTATTGGTGCTAGTGTAATATTGGGTTTCAAGGCCGCATTATGTTATATTAGAAACATAATACAAACACCATAATTTTCATAATTCATGAATATAGAGTATCACAATAGTGATTATGTTCTTCATGATTTCTTATCCAGCATTTGGATATTAATGATATATTAGAGCATATATGACACGTAAGAAATTTCCCTCACATTGTATTGGAGTTTTCATAGTTTCATGGTGGTGTTCAAAGGATTAAATTAGATCCCCACCATACTCTCAATCCTTGATGTGGAAGTACATTAGACATGGTGTATTCTCAATCACCTCTCCAGAAAATTACAATTTCCACAATGGACGATCATGGTTTTCTATATCTCTAAGATTAAAATATGATGCATCATTAAGATATGATATGAGCCTACATTGGAAAAGGAACTTATTATAAATTTTATAAAACAAATTATGATGTTTCCCAATTATATCTTTGACCCCTATAATATTTTCTTCCATAACATATTTACCTTTTCATTTAATCATTTATGAAACCCTTCTTCACCATCTTAATCTTATAAAAACTCTTTTCATGCATATAAATACTTTAAAAAATTAATGACTCAATTTAAAAACACTAGGATTCAAATTTTTCCGTAAATGAATGAAAAATTAGTCCTAGTTATCTAGAATCAAAGTATTATTCATAAAAATAAAAAACTTATATAAACTACCATTTTATATATAAAAATCAAAGGAAAACACACAAAAGAAAAAAATAGGGATTGATTCTAAGAATTCATATTTTACACACTTGAGTGACATCATTCCCTAATTTTATTTCTCTAAACATGTTTCATAAATAATACAAATAATTTATAGTTTGATTATAATGTAATTTTACATTAAATGAATAGATTCTAGTTTAACCATTTTTTCAAAATTCAACAAATTCCAAAATATATCTCTATATAATTATCTTCCTTTTATTGGGTTCTCAGATCCTTGAAATAACATAAATTAAAATATTATATATCAATTGTCCCTTCTTTATTTGTGGCCAATATTCCATTAAGTTTCCATGCCTTTTCGAAAACTAAGAACTCATACTATTTTTGGTAAATTTTTACCTATATATTGTGCTTTTAAATAATAAGTTAGTGTGGATATTTAGTTAAGAAATCATCCCCATTGTGGGAATCCCCTAAGACTAATTAAAATATGTTGGACATGGAAGTATATTAAGGGAAACTTAATATAATAATACTATTTCACACATTATTGATTTTCTTCTTCAATCAAATATACACTGCCTAAACATCTCATAAATTTCAAGTGGGATCACAATTTCCAATTTTACTCTAGTTTCAAATAAATTATTTTATTTTATCAGATGTTATATCCATGATGTTTTATTCCCTTATAGTGAGAAATATACTCAAAATAATGTTCAAATCCCAGTATAAACACATCTAGTTATAATCCCATAAACAATTACCTTTTATAATTCACTATCCATGTATATATATAGAAGCTTAATGTTTTTAGTTGATATATATCTTAGAGAATTGATAGATAAAACTCACTAATGTTTTTTGAAAATAGTATGTACATCATACTCCCCCACACTAGGATTTTACATAATACTTAACATAAATATATATATGATATTTCCATTATGATTAAACAATATTCAAAGTGAAAGAGTTAGTGTAAGTAGAAAAATCCCCATCCTCGTAAGTTACTATTGTATAGTACGTGATTTTTCTTTTCTATTCAAACTCAATTCCTACAATTTTTCATATAAAATGAAAGTAATATACTCAGTGGATGAATATTTATGATCTAAAAATAATAAACAAAATTATATAAATTGGGCTTACTCCTATGTGAATTTTTATTATAGTAAATATCTTGAATATTTATCTCTCATTTAATCCATTTTTAATGTGGTGTATTTCTCTATCTTTCCACCCCCAAAGAAAATATTTAGCCTCTATTTTTATTAGTGAATTATTCTAAATAAATCTTCATAAATCTATTATTATTCACTTAAACCACCTTGAATATCCCATAACACATTAAATTTAGATTTCTAGGAAGGATCTTCATTCTAGAATTTAAGATAGGGTACAATTTTCCTTCTTGGAAGTCCATACATTGAATTATAAAATCCAGAATTTTTTTCTTTAAAAATAATTACATTCTCATAATTTTTTTTTTTAAATATTCTATCTCATTCAATTCAAATATCCTCTTATTTAAAACTCTTAAATATATATATATATATTAAGTTAACAGTTTTCCTTAAAAAAACTCTGTGTTCGAACAAAACTTTTAATTTGCATATTTTTTCAAAGACCAGTCTATATAGAGACATGATCATGGGGGTTTTATAAGTTGTTTTATTTTCCTAGATAACATTATTCACCTTTTATGCAATTTTTTAGAGGATTTGACTAAATTTACCTTTCAAATCCTTTTTGGCCATTTTAGTATGGCTACTTATTTATGGGTGATATATAGTTTTAGTCTTATATGTTCATCCATATTTTTCTATGATCATTTTTAATTGATGTTTCTATATGTGAACATTATTTTCATTGATAATGGATTTAGGAACTCTAATTCTAAATTATATTTTCCCATATTAACCTAACCATAATAAATCTAAGTGGTCTTATAAATCAATTGACCTAACCTATTTTGATACATAGTTTAATACCTCTAAAATGTAATCATTCCCATGAGATATTGGGAATGATTCCATGAATTCTAGACCCTATACATAGAAGATATTAACCTCTAAAATCAATAGATAGGGAATCTCTTACCGCATTATCAGTTAAAAAATACCAAAAGTTGCCACCATAAAGAAGTGTGCAGAAGTGATTTAGAATGGATAGAACCTACCCTTCAGGAACTCACATTATAAAATATACATCATATTAATATTTGTAATGGTATGGATCATTTAAAAGGTAGTATTTCATATTATCCTCAACCCTATTTTTTTTATTCCATGTGGACCATTGGGATTTTCTTCCCAAAGACATATAATTTAAAAATTTATAATACCAAGGTAGTCCCTTAGTTGTTTCCGAAAATGGTTTCTCTCCGGGGAACTCTCCCTTGGTCGGATGATTTGGATCTACCTTTAATTATTTAAACCTTTATATTTTATAAACCACTTGATTATCTAATTGTTTCTGAAATTTAATTTAAAGATAAAATTATTTAAAGAGTAACACATTTCTAATTAAACCTTGGCTTGAATTCCTTGTTTTATAGAAATAATTTCAAAGAAGAATGTTCTATTTATAATGAGGTATGGTATCAATTTTTAAAAAACATAGACTATATCCATAATATCTTTTTATATTATAAAATTATTAATATTTTCATTAGTCAATAAATTAATTTCATATTAGATAACACAATATTTCTTTTCTCTCATCTACTAAAGAATAAATTCTGTAAAAATTCAGTATAATCACTAATAATTTTAAATGGTTGGATCAAATCAAGAGTGGTTACGATGGGTGGTGAAACTAACTCTGTGTTTACACTATTAAAATCTTCAAAAAAATGTGTCAAATTTGAATTTGGAATCCTTTTCCAAAAGTGGGAATAATGATTTTACAATCTTTGAGAAACCATTGAAAAATATTCTTTAAAACCAATCATTCCATTGAAAAATCCTCATTTCCTTAACTAAAGTTAGTGTATGTAATGATTACTTTACTCTCATTTAGACCTTTTCCATTTCTATTCCATATGTTGAGATTTTATGGCCTATAAAATTTTATTATCACACTAAAAATTATAATATCTATTAATAAGTACAAAATTTTTATCTTTACACCTTATTAAAATCCATAAAATTATTTCTATGAATTAATAAAATGTCATACCAAAGGAAAAAATAATTCATTAATACTTAAATAATAATTTCAACCATAACTATGAAAATAAAAATTAAAAATATCTAAAAATTATAAGGTTCACTATATATCCCATGTGAAATTATTATTTATAAAAATATACCATATGGACATTTAAATGTTCCATTATCTTGGTCATAAATATCCATATAAACTTAGTTATAATTTGAATACTCATCTAAGAAGAATAAATGGGACTTCCCTGTAACCCTTTCCAACATTTTATCAATGAATTATAGGGTTAAATGATCTTTGATATTATAATTTTTAAATTTGTTTTATTATATATATAAATTACAACCTATAGGAGTTATTATAGAAATATTACCATTACTCTCATTGCTGATAACATTCATACAACATTTCATCGGCACCACATGTACCAGACTCACGCATTCACTATATGAAACGAGATAAATTATCAAAACATCAATAAATTTTATAATATCATCCTTGAACACTTATTTCATGTTAGTACTAATATTTATTTGATAGTAAATAGTTTTCTTGATCCATCCTACATGAGGATTCTATTTATGCATATAATTGGGATTATTCTATTAATATTTGATATAGTCTTGAAAATAATAGTTTTATTCCTAATAGAAACTTCAAGAATATTTTCCTCTAGTTGAGTTTCTAGTTCAACCTTGAAAATGATAAGAGAAATATATTTTCTCCCAAGTAAGTATATTTATTATTGGTAGGTAGTTTGTTTAGTTTTAGACCTAGTGGATTCTATACAAATGGTTTCTCCATGGGTCTATCATGATCTAGATATTATTTTTCTAAATATTCAAAAACAACTAATTGAGTGTTATTTTTATATGAAACTCTTAAAGAGTCATGGCTATGCTTTTATTATTTCTATGGAATTTCACTTTACTAGCCTATATATAATCATTTCGAGACCATGACTCAACTTTTACCATTGGATCAATAGTATCCCTTAAAAATCATATAAAATTTATATACCCTTCACTGGTTGGAAAATATTCAATTTATCCTTTTATTCTCGGACATTAAAATTGAATTTTCCTTGGGCCACACTAATTAATGCCCCTCCAGTGGACCAAAAAGGTCTTCCAAGTATAACATGAACTTCCCTATGACATTCCATTTATAAATATAAGAAATTAGTTTAAGGTATGATTTCATATATATTACCCAAAAACTCTATAACACTATTAGAGTAATGGGTGATCAATTAACTAGATATAATTCCATAGGTTTGAGACTAATGTCACCAATTCTATGCTTAATGTAAACTTATAGAGGGATTAAATTGATATAATCTCAGAAAGAGACAAGACATGTGGAAATTAATTTTTATTAAAACTCATAGGGAAAAATGAAGTTCCCTAGATCCTTAATATTTTTTAATATCTTACTTTAGATAACTACACTACATTATTTAGTCAGATGCATAGTTTTAAATTACTCAAGCCTCTTTTTATTTAAAATAACATTCTTAAAAAATTCAGTGTAGGATGAAATCTTTTCAAGTGAATCTATAAATGGTATATCTACTCTAATATCTATAAAAACTAAATAAACATATAAAATACTTATTTTTGTGTTTATAAAATTATCCATCCCTTTTAGGAAAAGGTTATGGTGGCTCATTTTTATTAACATAAATATTTGTAAGTTTTATAATTACTCTACCATATTATATTTTCTATATTTCATTATTTTCTCATAGCTAACTCATCCTATAATTACTCTTTCCATTCCACACTATTTAATTCCTCCTCAAGTAATTTTACTTACTTATCTTCCTCTACCAATTCTTTAGGTTGTAAAGGGTTTTCTTTATCCATTCCCTTGATAGTTGTTCTCATATACGAAGTTTTTTATACATAATTATATTGGATTTAACTTATTTGTTTGGGGAAATTTACCATTATTACTTACTATATTTTTTTATGTAAACCACCAAACTTAAATTTGTTGGGATTTTATGGTATCTTAGTTCCCTTATATCAATTGGTCAATCCTAAGGAAATAGGAGTTAGTGTATAGAATATAGTCATTCATCTTCAGCCAAAAACCCTTTACTTATCTCAAATCTTGAAGATCTTTTATATACTAATATTGAATTTTTTAATGCTGAATCTAAATTTCCATATGTTATGTCATTTTATTGGATTGATAATTAGTTTTTTCGTTTCCTTGAAATTCACTGTATCTTCCTTGATTAATAGTTAATTTCTCCTTCAAAGATAATTTCGGAGGATTCCGAAAACATATATTGTAGATGTTTGTGAAAGGATATTTTTTTGTGATATCCCTTATAGTTTATAAGGTAATTAGATTCTTTCACTTGAGTTAGTGATGCCTCTTGAGGTGGATTGTAATCATTCATGCAATGAACTGCAATGTTCCCATACATGCCATAATAATTCAATTTCTTCATCCCTCTGTAGTTATTAGATACGAGTCCCTTTACCTATCTTAAAAAATAATCAATTATTTTCTTCACATAATTCCTTATAATCATTTTATTGATAGTGAATCTTTTCCCTGTTATTTACTTTAGAGTTAGTATACAACATATAATAGGTTCTCTGGATTTAATCTACTGTAATCTACCCATAGTGTTCCCTACTATAGTGTCTACTAGTGTTTTCCCCATAGGGCCAATCCCTTCCTAAATTATGTACATGAGTAAATTATATGAGACTTAGAGATGGGGGTACTACTTTTATTAACTATTTAACATTTCCCATGATTCATAAAAAGGATCTCATCCTTTTTTAATGAATTTATATTGTCTTATCCTCAAATACGTAGTTCTCTATATTGGAAAAAATATCCTTATAAAATAATTGTAAATTTATTCTTAAGGGTTTAAATCTACCACTTATTGTAACAAAAATATCTTAGATTGTCCCTTAAGATAATAGGGAGATAATCCAATCATCAATCCATCCTCAAGTACTCTAATTAGTGGGAGTTATTGAGAGATGGATAAAAACTGATTTATGAAATAAAAATATTCATATAAAGATAATCTATTGAAAATTAGTATATATTTTTCATAGTATTTCCTTATCTCATAGATCCTTTCATTCTATGTAAGTGTGATGAAATAAGGGTTCCTAATAACTCTATAGACTTACAAGTCCCCATGTATTGGTGGCCCTTACGAATTTTGTATTATTTACTCATTAATAGGTTTATCTTATCTTTTAAAATGTCTCATAGAAAGATTAACTTCATATATGTCTTCAATTTTCATTACCTTAATTAAGTGGAAATCAATGTCAATATATAGAATATGAGGTAATATGTCTAAAGGCAACCTCCTTGTGTGTATGTACCTATACTTCCACACAACTAACTCAGTGAGTAGAATTTAATGTAAATTTTTATAATTTAGTGAATTTATAAAAATTACATATAGAGTGTAATCCTATTTTTTAAATGTGTATAAATAACACAAAGTGTATATTAAAAAACCCATCACCAACAATGACACAGAGTGTGCTTGGTATTAAAATATTTCATGAAGTTTCACTAACTACCTATAAGCACACAAGGTCAAGAATCATATTAGATGATATTTCCCCAAGTAATATCCACAGGAAAAAATAATTAAATAAATAATTTATGTTTAATGGTATGAGAATTATAAAAAAGTGTAAGTGTTTTAGTGAGTTTAATAACAAGTAACACACAGTAAGTTGTAGTGGAAAATTAAGGATGATGAGTGAAAGAATACAAGGAAAATACAAACAAAATGGTTATAAGAATCAAATGGGTAAATAATGGGGTGTTTGGATAAGTTTTTTTATTTATGTTACTTATTCTTGAATTAATTTGTTAACTCCTAACATACCCACTCTTCCTTTCCATGTTATATATCGAGCCAGACTTCAGCTTCTTGGTGTAATCGCAATCCCCCAAGATGTTTCCCATGCTCTCAAAACCATTATAATTAATTTATTTAATTCTACATTATGTATGACTTATCCCCCTATAATCTTCCTTCCTTTAGAAAAATAAGTCCCTACTCTAAGTGTATGAGAATATATTTTCAGTTTCACTCATTCACCCTATCTCTTATATTCATCTACTAGTTTATCAAGATAGTAAAGCATTAATAATTTAATTAAAATTCTTGTAATATTCAATTCTTTCAATAATTATCTGTAATCCAAAACTTCACATGCCCTTAATAAATAGTTTCATATCCTTACATATTTATACAAAACAATCTAAATAAAATAGTGAAGAAAAAACTTCCCTAATTGATAATGGTGTACCTTCCTCCAATAGCCATACTCTCTATGCTCCAATATCCTTATTCCAATTTCCAAATCAATTTTATTAAGTCAAAAGATCCCCTTTTATGCATGATAGCTTTACTATGTAATTCAAATCCACTTTTGTGGTTATTATATGGGGATAGTGAGGGTTGATATATCTCTATATGGCTAACAATTGGTATTCAATTGGGAAAATTTTACTCCACTTTCTTACATAGGTCATAATCTTTATCCCTTTGATCAGATTCCATGTATCTAAATTATTAAAGTCATTCCTAATTTAGTTAGGAAATAGTGTTATATTTATATTTTGTTCTTTACGAGTTTTTCATGTGCTCCACATGAAATCTCCATTTAATACTAACACCAAATAATTTATATCCCAACATTTATACTAGATTAATCTTATTGAGTTTTTTTCACACGATTCAGGGCCATAGGAGAACTTATGGTGTTCCTATAACACTTCAATACATCAAATCTAAAACCAAATCCATAAGAATATGTTAGATTCAATGTAGTCTAAATTAGATAATGAAACTTTATTGGCTAAATAATATATTCTTGTAGGGGTGGTGAGTTTCCCCTTTTATAAGTGGTGGGAATGAATTTTGTTGTAAATATTTCGTTTTAATATAATGTGATTACATTTTTTACATTACAAGAAGAGTCCAAAATGTAAAAAAATGGAGTGGAGATTGTTTTGGTCAAGAAACACCACAATCAGCATATTTTAATTTTTCTAACATGTTAGACCTTTTGCTCAACCTTTTTTTACCCTTTTTGGATGTTACCATAGTAACATGTTTTTACCTAAGTATGTCATATTTTATGAATAAAAATAAATTGGTAATTATTAAGTAATTTTTCATTAATGATTCCAAATTTGAAATAAATTTTATCAAATAATACTTCTATGTATAAGAAAAAATATTTTTAACGTAAGTGATTGTAACGTGTAAAAAACCACTTTTAGAAAAAGGTGTTTTTAAAGCCTAAAATTTATTTCTATGATAAAGTTATTAATATAAATTATTTTAATGACATAAAGTGCCACCGCAAATCATTTTTTCCCCATTATCTGAAGCCGGTTAAAGGGAACCAGTACCCCAAACCGGTTAAGGAAAACCACAAACCGTACAAAACATCCCATCTCATATATAATTCATAGAAATTCAAGATTCAAGATTCAAACCAAACATCCTCCACCGAGTCGCCCCAATCATCACGTGCCCCATCTTGAGCCGCACACCCATCATCACGCATCACCAGCCTCGAGCCGCACGCCACCTCGAACTGCAAAACCCACTTCTCCACCAATCACGCTACCGGCGGGACTCGCCGGACCGACCATTCCAATCAACATCACACAAACTTGCCGGTGAGCATCACCGATGACTGTTGACCCACTGACCATCCATCCACGCACCACCTTTCATAGGAGGACGCCAGCGGATCCATCTATTTTTGTCGACTCCGAAGCTTGAACTATGCCATGGTCCGCGAACAACCCAGCCAAAATCATCCATCAACATAATGAAATCCGGTAGAAAAATCGGAATAATCCAGCAAAACGCAAAGATCTTTCAGTATAAAATATGAAATCAACCCGGTAAAAATCCTTTTCCACCATGCCTACTGTAACATCCCAAGTAAGTAATGAATAATATATATTTTTATCTATGTCTATTAATGAATTAGATAGTTTTTTAGATGCTTAAAATGAAAATAAATCCAATCTTAAGCATGGAATACACTAATATTTTTAAAAGATTGATTTACTGCCTTTTAATGGCAAAACATTTTTAAATCTATATTTTGACAATTTTGTAAGCTATGTTTGTCAAAATAAACTTATTCTTTATGATTGGGACATCAAATTTTACTTTCTGTGAATTTTTGGTATTTTTCCGATAAAGTTTATTTTTTAATGAATAGTGAAAAATGTTGTATTTTAATTCAAAACCTCTTTTTAATATAATTTATTTATATGATTATATTATCTTTTGAATTGGTTTTGAAGTGAAATTAAAATATATTTTTACCATTTAATCCAATGGTGGTCATTGGAATCAATTTCACTTTGAAATTGGACTTAAACTGGTGTCAATCTTTTGATACTTATTGTTTCATAAAAACAAGCAATTTGTCATGACAGTGGGAATTAATTATTAAATTAATTAATGTAACTTATATTATTTGAATTTTTCAAAATAGATATCATTTTTGAATTCATAATATCAAATATAGCTTAGGGTGAAGTTTTGGTATTTTTCTGAAAAACTTCAATTTTTGATGAATAGTGAAACCACTAAGTGGTAGTTAAAGAAAATGATTTTTCATTTAAATGAAACTTTACCACTTCTGTGATTTGATTTTCGAAAATCCGACATAAATGGTTTTCATTAAGTAAAATGTGGTTCAATGAGATTAAAATATTTTTTTGGTGAATAGTAACTTTTAAGTTCTTAATCGCGATTAGAGGTAATTAGTGTAGTTTAAGGTAAAAATAATGTTTTAATAATATGAGATGAGCTTGACAAATGTCCTAACCTCATTGGATGTGTCATGGTCGACCATAAAAATCCATGGGTCAACTTGGGGACCCCATGGAGCCACTTTTGTTGGGAAATGACATAAATAACGTTTTATTTAATGTAAAAGTAAAAATGACACAAACATGAGATGTTTTACTAAAACAATTTTTACATGGGGTTATACAAGTCCAATTTTTGACTATAAATATTCATTAGAAAGCTAAAAATATTTCCTACATCATCATAGTTTTGTTATAATTTTTAGACATTAAATATATTAAATTATTTCTGACATCATGATGATGCAGTGATTACCTCATTAATAAAGGATTTAAATAAACTAAACAGATAAAGTAAAATCTATGACCTACACATGTCCAAAACCTATTGGATGGGTATATTTCGAACCCTTATCACCTTAGCCTCTAATTATATCAATGTGGGACGTTTTTAATCCGAAATTAATTTTACAATAGAGTAAGATTTCTTTACTTTCCAAGAGTGCCCCTCCTCTCCTCTTATAAAAGGCCCCCACCTCTACCTCCATACCCACACTTCCAAAGCCTTTGGTAGGCCAAACCCTGCCCATTTTGTCTCTCCACTCCCCCTCTTACTCCCTGAAGCCTCACTTTGGGCAGAAGTCTTCCCAAGGAAGCTTTTGAGATCAAACGAAAGGGAGTTACCCGATTTTAAGGTAATGTCTTCACTTGAGTCCTTTTGTTTTATTTTGCTTCTCCAACCTCATAAACTCTTTTTATTCATTTATTTTGTAACAACTCCAGTATATTAAATATACTAGGATGTTGTTATAAAAAGTATTCGATCTACACTTACACACACCTATATCTAATGGTTAAAGAACATACTATTTCCGTGGATGACGAATTTCTGCCTCCCGAAACGATGATTGTTCAACATTATTTTAAAACCTTCAAAGGTGGCCATTAAGATGAAACTATATTTATATATTTATATATTATTTTTTCCTTAAACTTATGTATTTTTCATTTTGGTCATACCTTTATGGTTTCCATTATGGGTAAACCCGATATCTTCATTTAAGGAAGTGCAGACTACCGCCCCCTCAAAGTGATTAGATTCGTTAATACCATATGTGGGGCGTATAAAGGATGGAGTTATGATATTATATATTATATTATACTAGAATTATAATATACCTTTATAAAATTATGATTCCATTATATAAAATACGAAATAGAAATGAAAGTAGCGTTCATGCGTACGTACGGCTTACCATCTCCATGAACGGTGCATTTCATTTCTTACCTCTAAATGATTATGTAATATTATAAATGAATGTATATACTGGATATATATGATATATATGATATATACATCATGATTATAAATCTGGATATAATGGAATCATGAACAAATTGTAATTATAAAGAGCATATTTTGACTCAAGTACCAATGATCGTTAAAACGACTGTTATTAACATAAATAATTACATAATGTTAATAACATGGTAAGAAGTGATATAAAATGAATAATGAACTTGAAGAAGGTTCTTAAGCAAGTATAAATTAACTCATGTTTATTATTCAGGAGATTAAAGAACGATCAAGTCAAGTCGGACCCGAGGTATGGGACTTGTCTCAATCTCCTTTCATTAAGGCATATTTTTGTTACACAACCTTCTTTTATATGGTGTATAAACCCCTTTGACTATTACGTTTATCCAAAAGGAATCTTTTTTATACGAAGGGTTTTACCAAACAAAAAAAGGGAATGTTTTTGTCGTATGTATGCGGCAACAACGACTTCTCCGTCGCCGTGACCATTATTTGAGTTTCGGCTTCCTCTACAAGCCATACCTTTTTTAAAGAAAAAATAAATACCATTTTTTACTTTTCTTTTATTTTGGTATTGAAAATGGTTTTCATAATGTTTTTATATCAATGTAATGTATTTATATCTTATGATTGAAAGGTGGAAATGTTATGTTTCCTTTATGCATGTTTTATGTGATACGATTATGTTGTGGTTCTTGGGAATTGTTTTGAAGACAGGTGGTTCTGTGATAAACTAAGGGTGGGTGAGCCCGATATAGCTCTCCAATTCATTGGGTAACACGAAGGAGTGAAACGTTAAGGTTTCTCTGAAGATATTTAGGGAATATACTGTGATGGGTATTCCAAACGTAACCAAGAGGGTTACTCCCTACGTAAGAATGTTATGAATGCCTCAAGTTACCTTTATGTCTTTTGATTTCTATGATTTATTCATGATTTGATGAGGTATGTTAAAGTGATTATGTTTTATGGGTAAAGTATGATTTCATTCTTATGTATATATGAAATTATGTTTCCTTTCCATATTTTTATAACCCATACTAAGCTTTTTATGCTCATCCCAAGTTTTTTTGAAATGTTTTTCATAGGTCAAGGGAAAGGTACATGATATGATGATAGTTTCAAGGAAGTGTCAAGAATGAATCCATGTTTTATTTTAAATATGTTTCCATTGATGGGAAAAAAATGAATACTATCTTTATGTAACCACATTGTTTATATGTGGAATGTAATGAAAGTTTTATGTTCTAATTCTCTAAAACTCTAAACCTGAAAAGACCCTCAATGTGTAATATTGTAATAACTCAAGATTAAGTAAGGTTTAAGGCTGGGGCCTTATAGTTGGTATTAGAGGTCCGTTTAGATAACTTTAGGAGTTATAATTCTATTAAATGATTATCCAAAAATATTTTTTTGAAATGATATAGCATTTGAAGATTACCATGTTGCTTCATCTAAGACATGTTTGTTCAGAATGGTTTTCCGTAGAGGAAATAGGGAAGCAGTGCTAGGAAGGCATACAGAAGGAAATAACCTTCCGAATCAGCATCCTGAGATGGTCGGAATTGGAACTGACCAGTTTGTTGTAGTAATGGCGCAATTGACTCAAGCGATAAATGGTGGTGGTATCCATGCACGAGATCATCCAGATCAACCGCAGAGGAACATGTTAGTGGTGGAACATTTCATGAGGCAATATCCCCCATCATTCAGAGGATCATCTGACCCTGTGTTAACTGAAGGGTGGATTAAAGCACTGGAGAAGATTTTCGATGTCATGGGGTGTTCAGACAATCAAAAGGTTAGTGTTGCTATTTACCGTTTGGAGGGTGAAGCAGATCAGTGGTGGTCAATGGTTAAAAATATCAGGGACGCTGATGAGATTGATGCTCTCAACTGGGATGAATTCAAAGGTATGTTTCTTAAGAAGTATTTTCCTAAGGCTGTTCGACATAGGATGGAAAAGCAATTCTTGGAATTGAGGCAAGAGGAAGACTCAGTGGCTACCTATGAAGAGAGGTTCACTCGATTGGCAAGGTATACTCCGAATTTTATCTGAGACCTTGATAGTAAAATCAATCATTTTTACTCAGGATTAAAACCAAAATATCGAAGGGAATTAGCTTCTCGTGAGTTTAAAAGTTACGAAAATCTTGTTCGATGTGCTGAGAAGGTGGAAATGGAGTTTACCGATGACCAAGTGTTCTATAACCACAAACAGAATAAGAGACTGAGGTGGCAGGAGAAAGGGAAGAATTCTTCAAAAAAGTCTGATGGAAATAAAACTAAGTTTCCAGTTTGTGATAAATGTGGGAAAAGGCATGCTGGGGAATGTCTTCTGAATTCTGGAAAGTGCTACCGATGCGGTAAGATGGGACATAAGGCTCGTGATTGCACTGAAAAAGAGTAGGGTAATAGTAAGACCAAATTTGATTTACAGTTAGTGAAATGTTTTAAGTGCAATGAGATGGGTCACTATACAAATGAGTGTCCGACAAAGAGCTCGAGTGATGTGAAGCAGTTAGACTACAAGAAAAAAAGGGGTGGTGAAATCCTTTGCAACTACTTCAACAGATGTCGGGCCGTCAAATGATGTTGTATCAGGTACTTTGTTTGTTTTTTCAGATTATGCCAGTGTGTTGTTTGATTCGGGGTCTACACATTATTTCATCTCTGAAAACTTTTCTAGTAAAATGGGAATATCATCTCAAGAAATGACTCCTGAACATTTGGTAAAAACACATGGGGGAAATGTTGAGGCAAAAAGAATTTATAAGAATCTTCCTATCCTTATTTGTGGAAAGAACCTACTTTCAAACCTTATTGTTCTACCTCTATTAGAGTTTGATGTTATCCTGGGTATGGATTGGTTCTCTATTTACCATGCTAAGATTGACTGTAGAGCTAAAGAAGTTTCTTTTCAGAAAGACTTTCAGTTTGTGTACAAGAATGAACCCTTACTATTGATAACATATCAAGAGGCCGAGAAACTTGTAAAAGATGGAAATGAATGTTACCTTGCACACATCGTTGAAAATAAAGGAACTGTTTATATTAATGATGTGCCAGTGATAAATGAGTATCCTGATGTTTTTCCTGATGAGTTTCCTGGAATAATACCAGATCGGGAAGTTGAATTTACTGTTGAATTTGTTCCGGATGCTAAGCCAATTTCAAAACCCCCTTATCGAATGGCTCAAATTGTACTTTTAGAGTTGAAGGATAAATTGCAAGATTTATTAGAGAAATGTTTCATTTGACCTAGCACATCACCATGGGGTGCTTCTGTTTTATTTGATAAAAAGAAAGATGGTTCTATGAGACTTTGCATTAATTATAGAGCCTTGAATAAAATCACTGTTAAGAAAAAAATATCTTTTGCCTCATATCGATGATTTGTTTGATCAGCTCCAGGGAGCTCAGTTTTTTTTCAAAGATTGACCTAAGATCAGGGTACCATCAGTTGAAGGTAAAGGAAGCAGATATTCCGAAGACCCCATTCCGTACAAGATATGGCCATTATGAATTTTTAGTAATGCATTTTGGTCTAACCAATGCACCTGCTGTATTCATGGACTTAATGAATAGAATTTTCCATGAGTTCTTGGATAAGGTTGTGGTTGTTTTCATTGATGATATTTTGGTGTTTTCTAAAAGTAAAGAAGAGCATGAAAGACATTTACGGGTTATTTTGCATACCTTCAAAGAAAATAAATTTTATGGGAAATTCAGAAAGTGTGAGTTTTGGTTGCAAAATATTTCTTTCCTTAGTCATATTGTTTCTAAACATGGGATAACTGTTGATCCTGCAAAAACAAACGTTGTTGAAGAATGGCCAAGACCCACAAATGTAACTGAGATTCGTAGCTTCCTTGGTTTGGCAGGCTATTACCGAAGGTTTGTTAGAAATTTTTCACGGTTATCTAGTCCAATGACGAAGCTAACCCGGAAGGGTGTTAAGATTATCTGGACAAAATAATGTGATGATTGTTTTCAGTAATTGAAAAGATGATTGGTGAATGATCTAGTTTTGTAACTTCCTTCCAGGAATGGTGAGTTTGTTATATACAGTGATGCTTCATTGAAAGGACTTGGTTGCATCCTAATGCAGAATGATTAGGTAATTGCTTATGCTTCACGACAGTTGAAAACTCATGAGGTAAATTACCCTACACATGATTTGGAATTAGCTGCTGTTGTTTTCGCTTTAAAAATTTGGAGGCATCATTTGTATGGAGTAAATTGTTTAATATATACTGATCACAAAAGTTTAAAGTATATATTCACTCAGAAAGAGTTAAACATGAGACAGAGGAGATGGCTGGAATTAATCAAGGATTATTATTGTATAGTTCTTTACCATCCAGGAAAATCAAATAAAGTGGATGATGCATTGAGTCGAAAAAGTAATGCTTCATTATCAATGTTGCGTTTGGAACGTGATCCTTTGGTTAAGGATTTGATGAACTTTGGCATAGAAGTTGTTGGTGCAGGATGTTCTTCTGTTTTGTTTCAGGTATCAGTGAAATCTTCTCTATCCGACAGAATCAAGCAAGCACAGAAGCAAGACAGTGAGTTGCAGAAAATAGTAGAGCTGGTTCAGAAAGGTAAGTTTCCTGAATTCAACATTGATAATGATTGCATTTTGAGATTTGGGAAGAGATTGTGTGTGCCCTGTGATTCATAGTTGAAGAGAGAGTTGTTATGTGAAGCTCATAGTTCTCCGTTTTCAGTTCATCCTGGCAGTACTAAGATGTACAGAGATCTGCGGGAGTATTACTGGTGGGATGGAATGAAAAGAGATATTGCTGATTTTACTGTGAAGTGTTTGACATGTCAACAGGTTAAAGCAAAGCGGAAGTTACTGAAATGGATGCTTCAGCCTTTACCAGTGCCAGAGTGGAAATGGGAGAATATATCCATAGACTTTGTTGTGGGATTATCGAAGACATCTCGAGGTAATAATTCAATCTGGGTTACTTTTGATCGCTTGACTAAATCTGCTCATTTCCTTCCTATTCGAGATACTTTTTCATTAGATCAACTTTCCCGTTTGTATCTTAAAGAGATAGTCAGGTTACATGGAGTTCCTCTCTCCATTGTATCTGACCGTGATCCTAGGTTCACTTCTAACTTTTGGAAAGGCCTTCAGAAGTCATTGGGTACGGAATTAAATTTTAGTACAGCTTTTCATCCTCAATCAGATGGGCAGTCAGAACAAACAATTCAGACCACGGAGGATATGCTACGAGCTTGTTTGATGGATTATCAAGGATATTGGGATCAACATCTTTCTTTGGTTGAATTTTCATATAATAACAGTTTTTATTCCAGTATAAAGATGGCACCATTTCAGGCATTATATGGGAAGCGGTGTCGAACACCAGGTTTTTAGGATGAAGTGGGTGAAAGAAAGCTGATGGGACCAGAATTGGAAGAAGAGTTGGCAGAAAAAGTTCAGCTGATACAAAAACACATGAGAACAGCTCAGAGTAGGCAGAAGAGTTATGCAGACAACAGGAGGAAGGGTCTATCTTTTGAGGTAGGTGATCATGTTTTTCTCAAAGTATCACCATGGAAAAGTGTGATGCGATTTGGTAAGAAAGGAAAGCTGAGTCCAAGGTTCATTGGACCATATGAAATTCTAGAGAGAGTGGGATCAGTTTCTTACCGAGTGGCTTTACCTCCGAGTTTATCTCAGGTACACAATGTTTTTCATGTTTCAATGTTAAGAAAGTACATGCCAGATCCATCTCATGTTTTGAGTCTAGAGGTAGTTCAGTTGGAAGAGAACCTATCTTATGAGGATCAACCGGTCCAGATTCTTGACCACAGGGAGAAAGTGTTACGGAATAAGGTGATTCATCAGGTAAAGGTTTTGTGGAAAAACCACATGATTGAAGAGGCAACATGAGAATCTGAAAATGCAATGAGGGATAAATACCCCCACTTATTCGATAAGTAAATAAATTGCAGGGATGCAATTTTCTAAATGGGGGAAGGATGTAACATCCCATGTAATGAATAATAGATATTTTTATCTATGTCTATTAATGAATTAGATAGTGTTTTAGATGCTTAAAATTAAAATAAATCCAATTTTAAGCATGGAATACACTAATATTTTTAAAAGATTGTTTTACTAGATTTTAATGGAAACCCATTTTTAAATCTATCTTTTGAAAAAATTTTAAGCTATGTTTGTCAAAATAAACTTATTCTTTATGATTGGGACATCAAAATTTACTTTGTGTGAATTTTTTGTATTTTTCCGATAAAGTTTATTTTTTTAATGAATAGTGAAAAATGTTGTATTTTAATTCAAAACCCCTTTTTAATCTAATTTATTTATATGATTATATTATCTTTTGAATTCGTTTTGAAGTGAAATTAGAATATATTTTTACCATTTAATCCAATGGTGGTCATTGGAATCAATTTCACTTTGAAATTGGACTTAAACTGGTGTCAATCTTTTGATACTTATTGTTTCATAAAAACACGCTATTTGTCATGACAGCGGGAATTAATTATTAAATTAATTAATGTAACTTATATGATTTGAATTTTTTGAAATAGATATCATTTTTGAATTCGGAATATCAAATATATCTTAGGGTGATGTTTTGGTATTTTTCTGAAAAACTTCAATTTTTGATGAATAGTGAAACCACTAAGTGGTAGTTAAAGAAAATAATTTTTCGTTTAAATTAAACTTTGCCACTTCTGTGATTTGATTTTAAAAAATACAACATACATGGTTGTCATTAAGAAGTAAAATGTGGTTCAATGATATTAAAATAATTTTTTGGGGAATAGTAACTTTCAAGTTCTTAATCACGATAAGAGGTAATTAGTGTAGTCTTAGGTAAAAATAATGTTTTAATAATATGATATGTGCTTGAAACATGTCCTACGCTCATTGGATGTGTCATGGCCCACCAAGAAAATCCATGGGTCAACTTGGGGACCCCATGGAGACACTTTGGTTGGGAAATGACATAAATAACTTTTTATTTAATGTAAAAGTAAAAATGACACAAACATGAGATGTTTTACTAAAAAAACTTTTTTACATTGGGTTATACAAGTCATATTTTTGACTATAAATATTCATTAGAAAGATAAAAAGATTTCCTACATCATGATATTTTTTTTATAATTTTTAGACATTAAATATATTAAATTATTTATGACATCATGATGATGCGGTGATTACCTCATTGATAAAGGATTTAAATAAAATAAAAAGATAAAGTAAAATTTATGACCTACACATGTCCAAAACCTATTGGATGGGTATATTTCGAACCCTTATAACCTTATCATTTAATTATATCAATGTGGGACCTTTTTAACCCTAAAAGAATTTTAAAATAGAGTAAGATTTCTTTACTTTCCAAGAGTGCCCCTCCTCTCCTCTTATAAAAGTCCCCCACCTCTACCTCCTTACCCACACTTCCAAAGCCTTTGGCTTGGCCAACCCCTGCCCATTTTGTCTATACACTTCCATATATTACACCTTGAATCCTCAATTTGGGCATAAGTCTTCCCAAGGAAGCCTTTGAGCTCAAACCAAAGGGAGTTACCCGATTTTAAGGTAATGTCTTCACTTGAGTCCTTTTGTTTTATTTTGCTTCTCCAACCCCCTAAACACTTTTTATTCATTTATTTTGTAACAACTCCAATATCTTCAATATACTAGGATGTTTTTATAAGATGTATTTGAGCTACACTTACACACACCTACATCTAATGGTTAAAGAACATACTGTTTCTGTGGATGGCGAATTTCTGCCTCCCGAAACGATGATTCTTCAACATTATTTTAACACCTTCAAAGGTGGACATTAAGATGACACTATATTTATATATGATATATATTATGTTTTCCTTAAGATTATGTATTTTTCATTTTGGGAATACCTTTATGGTTTCCATTATGGGTAAACGCGATATCTTTATTTAAGGAAGTGCGGACTACCGCCCCCTCAATGTGATTTGATTCGTTAATACCATATGTGGGACGTATAAAGGATGGGGTTATGATATTATATATGATATTATACTGGAATTATAATATACCTTTATATAATTATGATTCCATTATATAAAATACGAAATAGAAATGAAAGTAGCGTTCATGCGTACGTACGGCTTACCGTCTCCATGAACGGTGCATTTCATTTCTTACCTCTAAATGATTATGTAATATTATAAATGAATGTATATACTGGATATATATGATATATATGATATATAAATCATTATTATAACTCTGTACATAATGGATACACGAACAACTTGTAATTATAAAGAGCATATTTTGACTCATGTACCAATGATCGTTAAAATGACCGTTATTAACTTAAATAATTACATAATGTTCATAACATGGTAATAAGTGATATAAAAGGAATAATGAACTTGAAGTAGGTTCTTAAGCAAGTAGAATTTAACTCAAGTTTATTATTCAGGAGATTAAAGAATGATCGAGTCAAGTCGGACCTGAGGTATGGGACTTGTCTCAATCTCCTTTCATTGAGGCATATTTTGTTTTTACACAACCTTCTTTTATACGGTTTATAAACCCCTTTGACTTTTATGTTTATCCAAAGGGAATCTTTTTTATACGAAGCGTTTTAAAAAATGATAAAAGGGAATGTTTTTTTCATACGTATGCGGCGACAATGACTTCTCCACCGCCGTGACCATTATTTGAGTTTCGGCTTCCTCTACAAGCCATACCTTTTTTTAAAGAAAAAATAAATACCATGTTTTACTTTTCTTTTATTTTGGTATTGAAAATGGTTTTCATAATGTTTTTATATCAATGTGTTGTATTGATATCTTGTGATTAAAAGGTGGAAATGTTATGTTTCCTTTATGCATGTTTTATGTGATACGATTATGTTGTGGTTCTTGGGCATTGTTATGAAGACGGGTGGTTCCGTGATAAACTAAGGGATGGTGCGCCCGATATAGCTCTCTTATGCATTGGGTAACGTGAAGTAGTGAAACGTTAAGGTTTCTCCGAAGAGATTTAGGGAATATACTGTGATGGGTATTCCAAATGTATCCAAGAGGGTTACTCCCTACGTAAGAATGTTATGAATGCCTCAAGTTACCTTTATGTCTTATGATTTTTATGATTTATTCATGATTTGATGAGGTATGTTAAAGTGATTATGTTTTATGGGTAAAGTATGATTTCATTCTTATGTATATATGAGCTTATGTTTCCTTTCCATATTTTTATAACCCATACTGAGCTTTTTATGCTAATCCCAAGTTTTTTTGAAATTTTTTTCACAGGTCAAGGGAAAGGTACATGATATGATGATAGTGTCAAGGAAGTGTCAAGAATGAATCCATGTTTTATTTTAAATATGTTTCCATTGATGGGAAAAAATGAATACTATCTTTATGTAACCACTTTGTTTATATGTGGAATGTAATGAATGTTTTATGTTCTAATTCTCTAAAACTCTAAACCCGAAAAGATCCTCAATGTGTAATATTGTAATAACTCAAGATTAAGTAAGGTTTAAGGCTGGGGCCTTATACCTACCACCACAGAAGGCCAAATCTAAACCTCAGGAACACACCCGCTGCAGAAGGCGACCCCCGGGAGACTCACCGCAGGACATCGGCGTGCTACCGAGAAGAACCCAGAACACTCCGGATAGTATTCCAGTAGAACGGTCTTACACAATAGATCTGACCAGCAGCGCCGCAGAAGCCCGTAGCGCATCACCACTGGAGGAGCCGCACAACCACCACAAAGGCACCAGAGGCATCAAAGAAGCTAACCACAAGGAGGGGACAACAACAGGATGAACCCTATCATAGCAATCCCTTCAAACACGAACGATTACCCCCAAAATAAAGCCTTCACCACTGAAAAAACTACATAAAGAAAAGGAAACAAGGCCTCCCCTCCCCGAGCCGCTCCAGATCCGTCGTCGACCTTTAATGAAAACAAGCCTCGACCACCTGCCGACCGAGACGAACGACACACCGAGCTGATCAACTTAGAAATAAATTATTTCAAAAAATTTCCAAAACATCATCATCAGTTAATATAGTCATTAAAAAAATTAAATTAATTTGGTCAAATAAAAATTATTAAATTTTATTATTTATTTTTTCACAAAAATATAATAAAAATCATTTTCAAATGAAAATAAATTTTAAAAATATAACTATTCTTATTCTTATTTCTTATCAATTAATAATTCAATTTGTGTTAAAAAAATATTAATATATATTATATATTCATTTTCCTAAAATAAAAATCACAAAATCAAATTTTATAAAAAAAACATTTTAAGTGTAAAATTTTATTATTAATTTTATCATAGCATTAGTAAAAAATTTATTTTTATTTAAAATAAAAAATGAGAAATTTACAAAATACATGATATAAATAACATATTTACCATAATAATGACATACTTATATCATCCTAATTTATAGTTATGTAACCCCTCATGATCTTCGTATAAGATCTCAACATAAGGTAAGCTCCAGAGGAAATCTAGGGTAGTGATTTTATTTTCATGGATCCTATAAAAATTTCTATGATCTTAAAATTATATCACATTTTATATCTATCATATTGTAATTTTTATATTTCATCTTGGGCTTGGTATAGTGAAAAACCTAGTGAAGCTACCATTTTTATAATCCTTGATATATGTGCTTCACAAGTGAGACTTCCACTACCACATATAATTTATTTTCATTTTCTTTAAATATCTCATAACATGGTAATTTAATTTTATACATTGTAATTTAGAAAATATTTTATAATGGTAAAATTTTATTTTAACATATCTTGGATTTTCTTTTGTTTGGTATTGTGTATAGAAAAATCTATTAAAAAGGTATTTATTTAAGGAAAATACATAGTAAAAGTTTGGGTCGATATACCTTCAACATTGAAAAATCCGCAAAATACACAAGGTTTGGTGAGAATATCAAAAGAATTATTCCCCAAGAAATACATGCTACGAAAAAATCCCCACCATATGAAAATCCTTGAGATGCATCACCAAGCATCGATGTTAATGAACATTGATCACTACACTAACATATTAGCCTCTCACTCCCAAGTATCCTCATGGATGTGGTTGTGATACAAATACAAACATACTAGAGGGACCATATCCCCAAAGATGATCTTATTAATTTGGTCCACTATATAAAATAGTCATTCGTCAAATGACGTATCGACCATTAGCTTGATGTCTTCCGTGCTAATAACATATGAATTATGGGGTTGGTACCTCTAAAGAAGAGATATATGATATAAATATTTCATAAAAACCAATATCAAATGAATAACTTCATGATAAAACAAGACATCAATTCTCTTGAAAAACTCAACAAACCCAAGAAACTATACACCAGATTCTTGTACCTTCAAATATGATGGTGTCAAAATCGGGTTGACACCCTCAAGAATACTCATCTACCTACCTCAAACACAAGGGGATGATATCTATGGTGTTCATATGAATACTAAATACAATTTATAATCATTAAACAATTTATAATCAACCATATATGGTCTTAAATCTCTATAATATGACTTAGCTTAAAGAAATCAATCCCCTTTTCCTTTAGCTAGCATATAAGTGACCGACACAACATAAAATATAGGGCCTTAAAAGGTGCCATATTAATCAACTCTTAATTACTATTATTATAGGTGAACTTCGTCATGTTGATATTATTATCTTATAAACCACTAGAATCTAGGAATCATGCTCAGAAATATACTTTAGAATCTAGTTAATATGCTCAGACTATCGATGATTTTGAGGATGGAGTGCTATTATCAAATACACTCCTCTATTAATCACTTCATGTAGACCCTACCAGAAGAGAGATGTGAATTGGGAATCCAAATATGAGATAATAATCAATAAGAAACCATGTATACATACTATCTCTATCACATATAACTTTCATAGATCATGCGAAGAATATAACTCCCTGATTAAAAGGAAATGTGTGATCTTTATCAATGGTTTAATAATAACCCTTCTTACATCATTGCCTTAGGGTGAGGGTGATAACTCAATCATAAAATACATTATTAAATAATCCAATTTCTATTAAATAATGGTTAGAAAATATATAATAATATATATTCATTGATTCTTGACCTTCACTCATGGTAAGTTAGATAATCTTGTGACTAACCCTTCTTTGTAAATCTTAATTTTGGGCCACAGTACCTCCTCTATATATAATACTACATGCTTGAAAATGTTGTGTGACTAAAATATCTCAAGGTGTGTGAATCTTATATTATCTCACACATGATTATGTAGGCCACAACCAAAAATCATACATATAACATCCCATCATCATATTGAAAACAATCAAGAAAAAAATAAAATATATATATACTATCCCCATAACTCTATAATTTAAGTTGGAAAACATATAGTTTTTTACCCAATTGAGGGTTTAATAGGTAATATTGAATGATACAAGGGATAATATGACCTAATAATCCTGATCATTGAGATTCATCTTAATTAAGAGGCTCATCAACTATCAAACACTATTTTCCTCTTGTACCACATGATCTTAAGTCTTATTACCCAACACATCAGCTAAAAAATTCTCATTTATATGAGAATATTCCATATCAAAGTTGATGGGTTGGAGGTACTCTAACAAAATATCATGTTGAACATTTAGATTGTGCTAGGAAATGATATATATGGGGCCTTTTAGTCAGAGTACACTAAATATTTTTAACCCAAAACGTTGTGACTCCAACGTCACATCAAAAGAACTAATGCCACTAAATCTAATCCATGAGTTCGGTAATTATTATCAATAAGACTCAACATCATGGATATATAACAAATTACACAATAATGAAATATTGATATTAATAAAAGGCCTATTCCTGATGTATTATAATAAATGGAATAATTTATTTTGTCTAAGACCACATTTGTATCTTTTTTGAAAATAACAATACAATCATGATGAATTTTAATTAACTTGAAAATTTTAGACTATGTGTTTATTGGAAGGATTATTTTCCATTATTTTTTTAATCTTTACTACATCCCATGGAGATGAATATGTTATAATGAAACTAAAAACACTAGTAAATAGAATAAATCGGTACACCTATATGATGATGGAATATATTGTACGATTCAATTTTAACTAAACCTAAAAAAATCAAAATATAACTATTTTACTTTGTTACATAGACATCTAGAAATTAAACCAGAGACTTCAAAGAATAAAAAAAATCTCCAAAGTAAAACCATTGAAAAAGATTTGGATTGTGTTGAAGGTTTGTAAACTCTTATTTTTATTTGGAGTTTTTTTAATGTTTTTCTTATGAGTATTTAAACTAAGAGATCCATCTGAGAGGTTTTAATTATAAATACCTTTTTAATTAATTTATAATCATTATTTTAATGATTAGTTTGATTGAATGTATTTGTGGAGTGGTATATGGAATTTCCCGACCATTTTAATCAATTGCTTATTGTTTTGGAAGAAAGATTATTTAATATTTGCAATTTTGGGATTTTGGGATTCTAAGAGTAGAAGAAAAATTGAATGATCTTCATGATCGATTTATTATAATGAATAGAGGTTTAAAATTCATTTTTGATAGGGTAATATTATAAGAATCTTAGGTGCTTGAGCTTACTGATGATCATTTTGATTGAGAGATTTCATTGGGTAGGAAGACATAGGGTTTGGTGAATGGGAACATATATCATCCAAAGGGTATGGTAATTAAGTACATCCCTAGTATGGAAAGGGGAAAGCTATCATCATGTTTATATACCATTGAAAATATTTGAATAAAATCCAATGATACTAGTGAATTGGAAGTGATTTGGTAAATATTATCCTTTTACAGAGTTCCATGATTATTATCTAGAATTTTCGCATTGTTTTATTTTACTATTATTATAATTTATTATCCATTATGATATTAAAAATTTTCAGGGTTTTTTTTGAATTCTAACAAAACTAATTCCAATTATGTTTATCAACGTAGCTTTTATATTCTGATAATTAATTGGAAATTACATTATCAAATCAACTAAATATCTTGAGTGGGAAAAAATTATAAGGCATGTCTAGTATTAATTCACCCCTACATGTTGTTATATATTAGTACTTATCTTTGACCAATAACTAGTATCAGCTGAAGTATCTATTTGGATCTGGTAAATTATCTAATATATTATCAGAAACTAACCTTTTTATATTTTCCATTTTGAATTTTTCAAATCAGAATATATTTTCCTTGAACTAACCATATTGTAGAGGATATATATATATATATTCAAATATGTTTTGTATGAATATGTGATCTAATGAAAATATTAACTCAAATAAAATTATTATTTTTCAATGGAAATTATTATAAGTATTAGAGGGATCACATGAAGACATACATGATCAATATAATCATTTAAATTAATAGAATTCTTATCAAATGTTATAAAATTATTGATAAAGAAATTGATGGATTTACTCTAGATGAGTGAAAATACTTAAACTTAAATTATATATGATAAAAAATATTTTTTGTGAAATGAAAATAAATATTTATAGAAAATTATGCTTTTTTAGGACTACTCATGGAGTCTTAAAAAGGCCGAATTCACATATTTTGGAAATTCAAAAGTTCTCAAAACTAAACAAGTCTTGTTAATGGTAGATTATCAAAGCTTAGATTTGTCTCATGTAGAAACTATTTATTGAATGCATCAATAGTCTATTGAAATTGTAAATAGAATTTATTCGCTTGGTGAGAAATAAATGTTAGATTATTAGTTAGTTTAAGTTTTTATATCTTTATAAAAGAATGATAATCAAAAGGAAAAACTATTTATGATACTAATCATATTACAAATATTAGTCTAAATGATTTCATAAGTACTCACATGAAATATGAGAATTGATTTAAATGGTATTTTTGGAAGGAACGAAAAAATAACAGAGTTGTTCTTATTTTAATGACCGAAACATTAAATCATGCAGCTCAAACCTCAAATATAAGTAATTAAAAAATAACATCCATTGTAAGTTGTTTAGATGATTGTTATATTCAGCCTATTAAAGGAGAAAATTATCATTTTTCTAATAGAATGCATAGTTTAAATTTCTATGGAAACAATAAAAATTATATAATGGAAAAACCAAAAAAGAAAGATTTGATGGAAACTATATATTACAAGTGTAGGTAACCTAGAAATATTCAACTAGATTTCCTGAAATAGAAAAATATATTTTAAATCTAAGAGGAATTAAAAAATTAAAGATAAAAACGTACCTAGATCCATGGATAATACATGAACCATAAGTTAAGATCAATATTTAAATATTTCATTAGATTATAGTGATGATAATAGATGAATTACAGTATTCAATGCCAATGTTAATAAATATGATCTACTAAATGAAAAGTACTTTATTGGAAAGATAACACCACAGACTTTTTATAACTACCATTGAATCCCATGTTTCTTTATTCACTAAAAGACAATATAAATTTCTTAAAAATAAGGTGGAAATGATAGAAAATATAGATAAAATTTAAGGTATATATGATAAAAAAATTGAAGAGATACACAGGTATTAAAGATAAGTTAGGTGAAAAGAAAAATTGAATTTAAAAAATATATAGATGAATTTCTATAGTAAAATATGGGAATGTCATATTTATATCCTAGTTTAAGAAATTGAAAGGAAAAGTGACTAAGTTAAATTTCAAAAATAAAGTTAAATCAGCATTCTTTGTGAAAGATAAAAGTGAATTCATAAAACTATAGTCTAAAAGTGAAAGTATGAAGAAGTTATTAACAAGCATCACTTCTAAAAGTAAAATATTGAAAAGTTTTATAAGAAAGTGAGATTTAATAAAACCAATTCCCGACATGGTCATAATTACACTAAATTTATTCCCTATCATAAGGTTTAGTTTGTTCTTAATAACCCCCATTTTAAATTATGTGTCAAAGTGACCGAAACTAGAAGAAACAATTCTTAATAAATATGCTTTAGTACATAAGAAAACATAAAACATATGTCACAATAGATATCAAATACATGATATAAAACCTATGAAAAAGTTCATCCATATTTAATTTTTGGTTAAAGGAGGGGTTCTGAGTAATTATGATAAATCTCAGGTGTGTCCTAGGGTTTCTAGACATAAAATTGTGGAAAAAGAGGCTAATGTGTGTTGAGAGCACAATTGGTGCATGGTTAGTAGTAACCATTTTCCATAACTATGTGTCTTGTAGAAGGGTGTGAACAGTTAGGGAAATCATGTAAGGTGTCCTAGGAGACTGTGCAACTTTATCTCTCCCTAGATAGTAGTGATCACATGGCCATCACACAATTTTTCAAACCATCTAGGTGGAATGTTAAACCGTGCAGTTCATTTTCCTCTTAGATAGACGGAACCCGATGGTTGGAACGTGGTTTATCAAACCATGTGGCCAAACCACATGCCTCTTAAAAATGTAAAAATTCCAATTTTTTCTCTCGATCGAAAATGTTCTTTCCGTAATTTTAATACTATTCGACCCTCAAAAGCTAGGATGACAAACCAGTAGCATCCTCCTCCTCCATGGGTGTTTCTCCTTCTTTTATTAGGTGTTTTGAGAGCCTTCAATTGTGAATCGAACATCCATGTTAGTATTTGAATATGTTTTCCTCCATTATCTAGAATAGGGATTGTTGAATTTCTTCCCTACTTATAAATACCTAAAACCATATTTTCTAGAAGATTCTATGTTTGAATTTTAATGGGCTTTTAGGCTAGAATCAATGGGCAAGGTTGGATGAATAATTGTCAATGAGCATGAGATATGTGGTCTAAAATTTTCTTCACATATTCATAATGTAAATAACCATATTTGATTATACTAATTTTCTTCCATGCTGTATTTTCAAATATTAGGATAAGGAAAATAAATTTTCCTTGTAGTTGTGGTGTGAGACCCCTCATGAATCCCTTAGGGCTTGTTGATGACTCAATAATTTAGATAAGGATACACATAGGGTATACCAAACCATTTAAAATGATTAAAAAAGGTAAATATTGAGATATGAAAAATTATGTGAGTGAAAATTAAGAGGTTAGTACATGGTAATTGGTCATTTTTAAAGGAATGGTTAAAATATTCATATTCTAGCCTTTATGAAATACATAGGAGGATTATGAAATGGTTAAAATTATGTGTTTTAGATTTTAATCAAGATATGGTTTTTAATGAAGTAATATGATTTTTTAAAGTGAATTTTTTTTTAAAAGGAGGTGTTAACCTCAAAGTGATTTAAAAATTGGATTTTATCATAATATTTCAAAATAAATATTTTAAAAAGGAGGTATGGTTACCCTTTTTATATAAATTCCTTAAATGGACCTTTCAAATGGTTGGGAATAGAAATGAAATCCTTGGTTCATGGTTTATTTTTTTGAAATAGGAAGAACCATGTTTGAAGGTGTGACTTCTAGATTAGTTTTAAAAAATGGTATTTTTTTTGTGTTTTATTATATAAGAACATGGTGGAATTTAATTTATACCATTATTTGTTTTTTAGGGTCAGATCATAATTCACTAAATGAGATGATAAAGTGGGTAAATGTCATAAATGATTAAAGTGGAATTTCCATGTTGTAAGAAGTATGAGTGGGGTATTGGACTAAGGATACAATCCCATGAGTTGGGATAGAATGATTCTCTAGGAACCATCAACGTATTGTATGACTAGAGTATTGGACCAAGGATCCTTATCTTTGGGTCTGGATAGAATGATTCTCTATGCCCCATTGATGTTTTTCATGGTTTATGATGTCAGATTGATGCTCTATGACCCAAATGTTAGCATGGGTTGGGATGTGAGACTGAGGTTCTATACTCCCAATGTATGGATATGACATGGTTACATGAACTGATTCTCCAAGGTACATGGTTAAATCAAATTGTGTAGATAATTCCCTTTGTGACTAAAATTATACAATACAAATATGCTATGGATTAGGATCCTGGTAATGTCATAGCGAGTTAGGTTGGTTGGATTTCATATAATAAGTTTGAGGAAGCACTTGTTAAATAAAAATTGTTTAAATGTGAAACATGCTTCTTTTGTTTCCTAGTTTATTTGTCACAACTCGATTATTTGTGTACAATATTGTACTAGTTGGATATTTCTTAAGAAATAGTTGGTGGTGGACTATTGATTTATAATCACACCCTTCCTATGATTACATGTCACCTGGGAAACTGAGAAGATGCAACATTTTTTCTAGTATAGGTTTAGGATAGGTAACTAGTGTGTGGGTGTGTATAGGATTATGGGTTAGAGCATGGGATGTCAATACTGAGTAGGACGCAAGACTATGTTTGAGATTTTTTAGTTAATTTTGTGGGTCTTTAATGTATAACTTCCTAAAATCTTGTGTATACATTCCATGTTTATATTTTTTATCACTTTATTTATTATTACACCTCGTCTCTGGTTGTTTAGTTGTATTGTTTCATTTGTATGTTATATCAGATGATATTATTTCTACTATTTTTTACTCTCATAATAAGTTATAGTGTCCCTGATTTATCCTTATAGACCCATAATACTATTCATCAACCTTTGGATATAGGGAGGTGTGCCTGAGGTTATGTGGTGACCCGAATTAGGCCACGTGTTTTAGTGTCTCTCGGGATGGGGTGTTACATGGAAGCCTTAGAGCATTAAATGTCCAAGAAGATATGGGTCTCTATGAATCTTTTTTCAAACACAACTATAAGGAAGAAGGTTTATCTACCATAGTAATAATATCTAAGATATAAATTCATTGTGTATTGGATGCTGAAATTTTACATACATTACATAGAAACCTTATTTGAGTTTAATGAAATTTACATTTATAGTGTTGAAGTTTTGATAAAATTTTTTAAATTTTAATTGTTTTTTAAATAATTTTTTAGATTACTTTGAAGAAGATATAATTTATTTTCTTGCAATATTCTCAACATAAGATAAGGTTTTTAAAATTCATTCCAGAACAATCACATATGGAAAAAGATCAAGACGATAATATTTGAAGATAACTTATGGAAGGTTCATTTTCTACTTCTTATTTTTACATGAATATTAGATTGTAGTTATTATTACTTTTCAAATTCAATTTGTTTCTAATATTCAAATATCTAAACTTTTATGTGAAAATATTTGTATCTAAAGAAAATTTTATTTGAAAAATTTTAAACATAAATATCTATATGATTTCACATCATGGATTTAGTTAGGAATTCTTTAGGATAGTTGGATTGACTAAGATAAAAAATTTGAAATATTTATTATATAAATATATCTAGAACCCTTAAATTATTGGGACATAATTAGTTTAATTCCACTTCATCCAATAGTTTTTGTGTTTAATTATCTGAGTAAACCTCTTCTGAAAAGATATTTTATTCTGAAGATATTGACACCAGTGAATTAATTCACTAGTGGTTGGTTGATCATGCCTAGTTTGGTATGTATAAATTCCTCTTTAAGAATGATATTTTCTTCCAAGGATTGATTTTTATTGTTCAAGTATGGGAAGAACATAAAATATTCTATCCAATATTTATTATTCTATTCTATAGAAGAAAGGATTTTGATATTTCTAATGGTGAATGAAAGGTAATTTTTATAATTTTATAGAATTATTTTTTTTCATGTTGAGGAGGTCTTATGAGATGTTAATATTACCATTGGATATTGAATTATTCTTCATAACTCGTGAAATTCCAAACACATAAGGACCCTTTAGTAAATCAAATGAATAAAGCACTCTCTTTATCATTAAATATAAAGCACATAAAATGGATTATATATAACTGAAATCATATACCATATTCTAATAGGATTAAGTAATTTTATTACCCTAAAAATTATATAGGGATATAAATATAATTCGGGAAGTTTATGTTTTATGTTTCTTGTGTAATTTGAAAAAATTCACTTAGTGAAGTTTATATGGAAATATATTAAAGTTTATTCTACTAGTATTGTAATTTTATGAATGATTCTATATGCCTGGATGTTGAATCAAATTCCTGCGAAATGCTAATAGATGAAGAAATAAAATATGTTAGGGTTTTGGAATGAAGAAAAGGAACAATTTTATTTAATGAAACATGTATAAGACTCCTCTATAATTTTTTTATAGAAATAAGATCAGAAATTAAACCACTAGAAACAATAGATAAGAGAAATAAAAATGAGTGGGAAGATGTTAAAGAATATACTATAGTTGAAACTTTAATGAATTAGAAGGATAATTCTTCAATGATAGAGAAACTGAGAAAATAACATGAAATGATATAACTTCTAATAGAATATTTGAATAAGTAATTCATCGAATATCATTAAGATAAATCTGAGAGACTCTCGAAAGAGAATGGTGAATATTTAGAAGAGAAGACCATATATATTCCTTAGGAGTTGAAGAAATAGAAATCTATAATTTCATCCTTCATATAGAATTAATCTGATGTTCATGTTAAAGAAGGTAGAACTTATCGAAAATATATAACATGTGAAATGATATTAAACTGTGAAATTTGGGAACTAAAAGCTTCCTCTACCTCCTATAGTATTTAAATATTTTGATGAACCCAAAACCCATGATCAAAATAAATCAAATTAAATAGATTTAACCATTTAATTTGTAAATTAAAAAAGTAATAAATACTAAGGTTCAAGAATCATTTGAAACTATTTTTGATATACCACTAGAAAAGTGAAGAATATGAAACTCATACTAAAGGAAAAACCATTTATAAATCTTCAGAAACTAAATCCAAATCTGTTGAATGTTTTTAAGATTCTAAATAAAAATCATTAGAATCATTAAATAATTTAATAAATTGTTTTAAAAAATATAAAATATTTATATAATCTGATCTTATTCCATTATTAGACCTTGGAAGAGAAAACTCATTAGTTTATATATCACATGGTGATGCTGAAAAATAAAAAAAATAAAAAAACAAATTGGTATTTATATTGGAAAAGATGAAGTGGTGAATATTCATAAAATTAGGATAGAGGAAAGTTATGATTGAAAAAACTAAATCTTATGAACCCCATACATGAATTTTTAGAAATGGTAATAAAATTTATTTGATATCCAGAAAATTTACAGACTTGTAATTGAATGATAAAAAGCATTTGGAAATTAACTTTAAGATGAACTATATTTAAAATTGTCCTGTTTAATTTGAAGTGTCTCATATATATAAGAAAATTACTGATGGGTATTTTGGTATTAGAATTGATTTTTTCAATCTGAAATATGAGTATGAATCCCAACACCTGATTCTAAAAAAATACTCAATGTATTTCAATGAACTTCACATATAGATTTTACTCTTAGTTGATGAAAATTAAATCCTCAAAGAAAAATTAAATGTTCAATATAAATAGTCATATGATAAGGTGAGTGAAATAAAACCATTGAAAAATAAATATGTACAATAGGATGTCATGATCATAGATATAAGGAAGTCATTATAATATCATGAGAGAATCCTGAAGAATCATGAATCCCTGATAGTGAAATATCCCAAAAAATATTAATTTTTATAATTTTTCAATTACTAAACTTTCACTGAATAAATAAACTTAATATTTATAATTTTTTTGATCACATCTCAAGTTGACCGCCTTTACTAAATAACTTATAAATTATTGTTGAATATCCTTATCATATGATCTATAATTGAATTATTTTATTTATTGTTACCAATTATTTGGAAAGGGGTGTTAAACCTTAAGATATGAAGATTACCAGTGCTAGAGTTGGGAGTGTCACTGTAACATCCCAAGTAAGTAATGAATAATAGATATTTTTTTATCTATGTCTATTAATGATAAAGATAGTGTTTTAGAGGCTTAAAATGAAAATAAATACAATCTTATGCATGGAATACACTAATATTCTTAAAGGATTGTTTTAGTGCCTTTTGATGGAAAACCATTTTTGAATCTATATTTTGACAATTTTATAAACTATGTTTGTCAAAATAAACTTATCCATTATGATTGGGACATCAAAATTTACCTTGTGTGAATTTTTGGTAATTTTCTGACAATGTTCATTTTTAAATGAATAGTGAAAAATACTGCATTTTACATCAAAACTACTTTTTAATCTAATTTATTTATATGATTAGATTATGTTTTGAATTGGTTTTGAAGTGAAATTAGAATATATTTTTACCATTTTATCCAATGGTGGTCATTGGAATCAATTTCGATTTGAAATTAGACTTAAACTGGTGTCAATCTTTTGATACTTATTGTTTTGTAAAAACACGCTATTTGCTCTGGCAGCGGGAATTAATTATTAAATTAATTAATGTGACTTATATGATTTGAATTTTGTAAAATAGACTTCATTTTTGAATTCGGAATATCAAATATAGCTTAGAGTGAATTTTTGGTAATTTTCTGAAAAACTTCAATTTTGATGAATAGTGAAACCACTAAGTGGTAATCAAGCAAACTGATTTTTCAGTTAAATGAAAGTTTACCACTAATGTGTATTGAATTTTGAAAATCCGACATACATGGTTGTCATTAAGAAGTAAAATGTGGTTCAATGAGATTAAAATAATTTTTTGGTGAATAGTAACTTATTAAGTTCTTAATCGCGATTAGTGGTAATTAGGGTAGTTTAATGTATAAATAATGCTTTAATAATATAAAATGACCTAGACACATGTCCCAACCTCATTGGTTGTGTCATGGCCGACCAAGACAAGTCATGGCCTAACTTGGGGACCCCATGTATCCACTTTTGTTGGGAAATAACATAAATTACTTTTTATTAAATGTTAAAGTGAAAATGACACAAACATAATATGTTTTGCGAAAACAATTTTTAAGTGGGGTTATACAAGTCCAAATTTTGATTATAAATATTCAATGGAAAGCTAAAAAGATTTCCTACATCATAGTAATTTGTTTATAATTTTTAGACATTAAATAAATTTAATTATTTATGACATAATAATGATGCAGCGATGACATCATTATTTGACGATTTAAATAAAATGGAAAGATAAAATAAAATCTATGAACTAAACATGTCCAAAACCAATTGGATGAATGGATTTTGATGCCTTATCACCTTATACACGAATTACATCAATGTGGGACCTTTTAAAACCGAAACACGTTTTCAAATAATGTAATGTTTCTTTACTTTCCAAAAGTGCCCCTCCTCTCCCCTTATAAAAGGCCCCCACCTCTACCTCATTTCACACACTCTTCAAGCCATTGGCTCGGCCAACCCCTGCCCATTTGCTCTCTCCACATCCCTCTCCTCATCCTAGAGGATTCCCTTTGGGCAGAATCCTTTCAAAGGAAGCCTTTAGGCTCAAACCAAAAGAAGTTACACTTTTTAAGGTATTTCATTCTCTCATGTTCATTTGTTTTATTTTGCTTCTCCGACCCCCTAAACTCTTTTTTTTACTTCTTTTGTAACAACACCAGTATCTTAAATATACTAGGATGTTGTTATAAGATATATTTGAGCTACACTCTCACACAACTACATCAAATGGTTAAAGAACATACGGTTTCCGTGGATGGCGAAATTCTACCTCCCGAAACGATGATTGTTCAATACTCATTTAACACCTTCAAAGGTGGCCATTATGATGTCAATATTTTTATATATGATATATTATATGTTTATGTTTTCCTTAATCTTCTGTTTTTTTCATTTTGGGCATACCTTTATGGTTTCCATTATGGGTAAAACACGATATCTTCATTTTAGGAAGTGCGGACTACCGCCCCCTAAAAGTGATTTGATTCGTTAATACCATATGTGGGATGTGTAAAGGATAAAGTTAATGATATTATATATGTTGTTATACTGGAATTATAATATACTTTTATATCATTATGATTCCATTCCAGAAAATATGAAATAGAAATGGAAGTAGCGTTCATGCGTACGTACGGCTTACCGTCTCCATGAACGGTGCATTTCATTTCTTACCTCTAAATGTGATGTAATATTATAAATGAATGTATGTACTGGATATATATGACATATATGATATCTACATAATGAATACCATTCTGGATATAATGAACCTTTGACCAAATTAACAACATGTAAGTATAAGAAGTCAATTTTTGACTTAAGAACCAAATACCGACAAAATGAACATTATTAACTTAAATGATTACATGATGTTCATAACATGGTATAAAAGGAATAATGAACTTGAAAAAGATTCATAAGCAAGTAGAGATTAACTCAAGTTTATTATTCAGGAGTTTAAAGAACGGTCGGGTCAAGTCGGATACGAGGTATGGGACTTCGTCTCAATCTCCTTTCGTTGAGGCATATTTTATTTTATACACAACTTTCTTTTATACGGTGTATAAACCCCTTTGACTTTTACGTTTACTCAAAAGGAATCTTTTTTATACGAAGCGTTTACTAAACGACAAAAGGGAATGTTTTTGTCGTACGTATGCGGCGACAACGACTTCTCCGCCGTCGTAACCGTTATTTGAGTTTCGGCTTCCTCTACAAGCCATACCTTTTTTTTAAAAAGAAAAATAAATACCATGTTTTACTTTGGTATTGAAAATGGTTTTCATAATGTTTTTATTATATCAATGTGTTGTATTGATATCTCGTGATTGAAATGCGGAAATGTTATGTTTCCTTTATGCATGTTTTATGTGATATGATTATGTTATGGTTCTTGGGCATTATTATGAAGACGGGTGGTTCCGTGATAAACTAAGGGCGGGTGAGCCCGTTATAGCTCTCCAATGCATTGGGTAACGCGAAGGAGTGAAACGTTAAGGTTTCTCCGAAGAGATTTTAGGGAATATACTGTGATGGTTATTCCAAATGTAACCAAGAGGGTTACTCCCTACGTAAGAATGTTATGAATGCCTCAAGTTACCTTTACGTATTATGATTTATATGATTTATTCATGTTTTTATGAGGTATGTTAAAGTGCCTATGTTTTATGGGTAAAGTATGATTTCATTCTTATGTATATATGAACTCATGTTTCCTTTCCATGTTTTTTTTTATAACCCATACTGAGTTTTTATGCTCATCCCAAGTTTTTGAAATGTTTTTCACAGGTCAAGGGAAAGGTACATGATAAGATGATAGAGTCAAGGATGTGTCAAGAAATAATCCATGTTTTATTTTAAATGTGTTTCCATTGATGGGAATGAAGAATACTATCTTTATGTAACCACTTTGTTTATATGTGGAATGTAATGCAAGTTTTATGACCTAATTCTCTAAAACTCTAAACCCGAAAAGATCCTCAATGTGTAATCTTGTAATAACTCAAGATTAAGTAAGGTTTAAGGCAGGGGCCTTATAGTTGGTATCAAAGGTCGGTTTAGATAACTTTAGGAGTTAGAATTCTATTAAATGATTATCCAAAAATATTTTTTTTTCTTTTTTGAAATGATATAGCATTTAAAGATTACCATGTTGCTTCATCTAAGACATGTTTGTTCAGAATGGTTTTCCGCAGAGGAAACAGGGAAGCAGTGCTAGGAAGGCATACAGAAGGAAATAACCTTCCGAATCAGCATCCAGAAATGGTCGGAATTGGAACTGAACAGTTTGTTGCAGTAATGGCGCAGTTGACTCAGGCGATAAATGGTGGTGGTATCCATGCACGAGATCAGCCAGAACAACCGCAGAGGAACATGTCAGTGGTGGAACATTTCATGAGGCAACATCCACCATCATTCAGAGGATCATCTGACCCTGTGCAAGCTGAAGGGTGGATTAAAGCACTGGAGAAGATTTTTGATGTCATGGGGTGTTCAGACAATCAAAAGGTTAGTCTTGCTATTTACCGTTTGGAGGGTGAAGCAGATCAGTGGTGGTCTATGGTTAAAAATATCAGGGATGCCGATGAGATTGATGCTCTTGACTGGGATGATTTCAAAGGTATGTTTCTTGAGAAGTATTTTCCTAAGGCTGTTCGACTTAGGATGGAAAAGCAATTCTTGGAATTGAGGCAAGAGGAAGACTCAGTGGCTGCCTATGAAGAAAGGTTCACTCGATTGGCAAGGTATGCTCCCAATTTTATCCGGGACCTTGATAGTAAAATCAATCGTTTTTACTCAGGATTAAAGCCAAAGTATCGAAGGGCATTAGCTTCTCGAGAGTTTAAAAGTTATGAAAAGCTTGTTCGATGTGCTGAGAAGGTGGAAATGGAGTTTGCCGATGACCAAGTGTTCTATAACAACCAGCAGAAGAAGAGACCGAGGTGGCAGGAGAAAGGTAAGAATTCTTCAAAGAAGTCTGATGGTAAGAGAACTAAGTTTCCAGTTTGTGATAAATGTGGCAAAAGGCATGCTGGGGAATGTCTTCTGAATTCTGGGAAGTGCTACCGATGTGGTAAGATGGGACATAAGGCTCGTGATTGCACTGAAAAGGATCAAGGTGAAGGTAAAAACAAATTTGATTTACAGTTAGTGAAATGTTTTAAGTGCAATGAGATGGGTCACTATGCAAACGAGTGTCCGACAAGGAGCTTGAGTGATGGGAAGCAGTTAGACTACAAGCAGAAAGGGGTGGTGAAATCCTTTGCAACTACTTCAGCGGATGTCGGGCCATCAAATGAAGTCGTATCAGGTACTTTGTTTGTTTTTTCAGAATATGCCAGTGTGTTGTTTGATTCGGGGTCTACACATTCTTTCATCTCTGAGACCTTTTCTAGTAAAATGGGAATACCATCTCAAGAAATGACTCCTGAACTTTTGGTAAAAACTCCTGGGGGAAGTGTCGAGGCAAAAAGAATTTATAAGAATCTTCCTATCCTTATCTGTGGAAAGAACCTACTTGCAAACCTTATTGTTCTACCTCTAGTAGAGTTTGATGTTATCCTGGGTATGGATTGGCTCTCTATTTACCATGCTAAGATTGACTGTAGAGCTAAAGAAGTTTCTTTTCAGAAAGACTTTCAGTTTGTTTACAAGAATGAACCATTACTTTTGATAACATATGAAGAGGCCGAGAAACTTGTAAAAGATGGAAATGAATGTTACCTTGCACACGTCGTTGAAAATAAAGGAACTGTTCAGATTAATGATGTGCCAGTGGTAAATGAGTATCCTGATGTTTTTCCTGATGAGTTGCCTGGAATAATACCAGATCGGGAAGTTGAGTTTACTGTTGACTTAGTTCCTGATGCTAAGCCAATTTCAAAACCCCCTTATCGAATGGCACAAATTGAACTTTTAGAGTTGAAGGAGAAATTGCAAGATTTATTAGAGAAAGGTTTCATTAGACCTAGCACATCACCATGGGGTGCTCCTGTTTTATTTGTTAAAAAGAAAGATGGTTCTATGAGACTTTGCATTGATTATAGAGCCTTGAATAATATCACTGTTAAGAACAAATATCCTTTGCCTCATATCGATGATTTGTTTGATCAGCTCCAGGGAGCTCAGTTTTTTTCAAAGATTGACTTGAGATCGGGGTACCATCAGCTGAAGGTAAAGGAGGAAGATATTCCGAAGACCGCATTCCGTACGAGATATGGCCATTATGAATTTGTAGTAATGCCTTTTGGGCTAACCAATGCACCTGCTGTATTCATGGACTTAATGAATAGAATTTTCCATGAGTTCTTGGATAAGTTTGTGGTTGTTTTCATTGATGATATTTTGGTGTTTTCTAAAAGTAAAGAGGAGCATGAAAAACATTTAAGGGTTATCTTGCAAACCTTAAAAGAAAAGAAATTGTATGGGAAATTCAGCAAGTGTGAGTTTTGGTTGCAACAAATTGCTTTCCTTGGTCACATTGTTTCTAAAGATGGAATAACTGTTGATCCTGCAAAAACAAAAGTTGTGGAAGAATGGCCAAGACCCACAAATGTAACCGAGATTCGTAGCTTCCTTGGTTTGGCGGGCTATTACCGAAGGTTTGTTAGAAATTTTTCACGGTTATCTAGTCCAATGACTAAGCTAACTCGGAAGGGTGTTAAGTTTATCTGGACAAAAGAATGTGATGATTGTTTTCAGGAATTGAAAAGAAGATTGGTGAATGCTCCAGTTTTGGCACTACCTTCCAGGAATGGTGACTTTGTTATATACAGCGATGCTTCATTGAAAGGACTTGGTTGCGTCCTAATGCAGAATGATCAGGTAATTGCTTATGCTTCACGACAGTTGAAAACTCATGAGGTAAATTACCCTACACATGATTTGGAATTAGCTGCTGTTGTTTTTGCTTTAAAAATTTGGAGGCATCATTTGTATGGAGTAAAGTGTGAAATTTATACCGATCACAAAAGTTTAAAGTATATATTCACTCAGAAAGAGTTAAACATGAGACAAAGGAGATGGCTGGAATTAATCAAGGATTATGATTGTACAATTCATTACCATCCGGGAAAAGCAAATAAAGTGGCTGATGCTTTGAGTCGAAAAAGTAATGCTTCATTAACAATGTTGCGTTTGGAACGTGATCATTTGGTTAACGATTTGATGAAATTTGGCATAGAAGTTGTTGGTGCAGGAAGTCCTTCTGTTTTGTTTCAGGTATCAGTGAGATCTTCTCTATCAGATAGAATCAAGCAAGCACAGAAGCAAGACAGTGAGTTGCAGAAAAGGGTAGAGCTGGTTCAGAAAGGTAAGTTGCCTGAATTCAACATTGATAATGATTGCGTTTTGAGATTTGGGAAGAGATTGTGTGTGCCTTCTGATTCACAGTTGAAGAGAGAGTTGTTATGTGAAGCTCATAGTTCTCCGTTTTCAGTTCATCCGGGCAGTACTAAGATGTATAGAGATCTGCGGGAGTATTACTGGTGGGATGGAATGAAAAGAGATATTGCTGATTTTACTGTGAAGTGTTTGACTTGTCAGCAGGTTAAAGCTGAGCGGCAGTTACCGAAAGGGATGCTTCAGCCTTTACCAGTGCCAGAGTGGAAATGGGAGAATATATCCATGGACTTTGTTGTTGGGTTACCGAAGACATCTCGAGGTAATAATGCAATCTGGGTTATTGTTGATCGCTTGACCAAATCTGCTCATTTCCTTGCTATACGAGATACTTTCTCTCTTGATCAACTTTCCTGTTTGTATCTTAAAGAGATAGTCAGGTTACATGGAGTTCCCCTCTCCATTGTATCAGATCGTGATCCCAGGTTTACCTCTAACTTTTGGAAAGGCCTTCAGAAGTCGTTGGGTACTGAATTAAATTTTAGTACAGCTTTTCATCCTCAATCAGATGGGCAGTCAGAACGAACAATTCAGACATTGGAGGATATGCTACGAGCTTGTTCTATGGATTATCAGGGAAGTTGGGACCAGCATCTTTCTTTGGTTGAGTTTTCATATAATAACAGTTTTCATTCCAGTATACAGATGGCACCATTTCAGGCATTATACGGGAAGCGGTGTCGAACTCCAGCTTTCTGGGATGAAGTGGGTGAAAGAAAGTTGATGGGACCAGAATTGGTAGAAGAGATGGCAGAAAAAGTTCAGCTGATTCAGAAACACATGAGAACAGCTCAGAGCAGGCAGAAGAGTTATGCGGATAACCGGAGGAAGGATCTATCTTTCGAGGTAGGTGATCATGTTTTTCTCAAGGTTTCTCCTTGGAAAAGTGTGATGAGATTTGGTAAGAAAGGAAAGTTGAGTCCAAGGTTCATTGGACCATACGAAGTTCTAGAGAGAGTTGGATCAGTTGCATACCGAGTGGCTTTACCTCCGAGTTTATCTCAGGTACACAATGTTTTTCACGTTTCGATGTTGAGAAAGTATATGCCAGATCCATCTCATGTTTTGAGTCCAGAGGTAGTTCAGCTGGAAGAGAACCTATCTTATGAGGAACAACCGGTCCAGATTCTTGACCACAGGGAGCAAGTGTTACGGAATAAGGTGATTAAGCAGGTAAAGGTTTTGTGGAAAAACCACATGATTGAAGAGGCAACATGGGAATCCGAAAATGCAATGAGGGATAAGTACCCCAATTTATTTGATAAGTAAATAAATTGCGGGGACGCAATTTTCTAAAGGGGTGAAGGATGTAACATCCCAAGTAAGTAATGAATAATAGATATTTTTTATCTATGTCTATTAATGATAAAGATAGTGTTTTAGAGGCTTAAAATGAAAATAAATACAATCTTATGCATGGAATACACTAATATTCTTAAAGGATTGTTTTAGTGCCTTTTGATGGAAAACCATTTTTGAATCTATATTTTGACAATTTTATAAACTATGTTTGTCAAAATAAACTTATCCTTTATGATTGGGACATCAAAATTTACCTTGTGTGAATTTTTGGTAATTTTCTGACAATGTTCATTTTTAAATGAATAGTGAAAAATACTGCATTTTACATCAAAACTACTTTTTAATCTAATTTATTTATATGATTAGATTATGTTTTGAATTGGTTTTGAAGTGAAATTATAATATATTTTTACCATTTTATCCAATGGTGGTCATTGGAATCAATTTCGATTTGAAATTAGACTTAAACTGGTGTCAATCTTTTGATACTTATTGTTTTGTAAAAACACGCTATTTGCTCTGGCAGCGGGAATTAATTAGTAAATTAATTAATGTGACTTATATGATTTTAATTTTGTAAAATAGACTTCATTTTTGAATTCGGAATATCAAATATAGCTTAGAGTGAATTTTTGGTAATTTTCTGAAAAACTTCAATTTTGATGAATAGTGAAACCACTAAGTGGTAATCAAGCAAACTGATTTTTCAGTTAAATGAAAGTTTACCACTAATGTGTATTGAATTTTGAAAATCCGACATACATGGTTGTCATTAAGAAGTAAAATGTGGTTCAATGAGATTAAAATAATTTTTTGGTGAATAGTAACTTATTAAGTTCTTAATCGCGATTAGTGGTAATTAGGGTAGTTTAATGTATAAATAATGATTTAATAATATAAAATGACCTAGAAACATGTCCCAACCTCATTGGTTGTGTCATGGCCGACCAAGACAAGTCATGGCCTAACTTGGGGACCCCATGTATCCACTTTTGTTGGGAAATAACATAAATTACTTTTTATTAAATGTTAAAGTGAAAATGACACAAACATAATATGTTTTGCGAAAACAATTTTTAAGTGGGGTTATACAAGTCCAAATTTTGATTATAAATATTCAATGGAAAGCTAAAAAGATTTCCTACATCATAGTAATTTGTTTATAATTTTTAGACATTAAATAAATTTAATTATTTATGACATAATAATGATGCAGCGATGACATCATTATTTGACGATTTAAATAAAAGGGAAAGATAAAATAAAATCTATGAACTACACATGTCCAAAACCAATTGGATGAATGGATTTCGATGACTTATCACCTTATACACGAATTACATCAATGTGGGACCTTTTAAAACCGAAACACATTTTCAAATAATGTAATGTTTCTTTACTTTCCAAAAGTGCCCCTCCTCTCCCCTTATAAAAGGCCCCCACCTCTACCTCATTTCACACACTCTTCAAGCCATTGGCTCGGCCAACCCCTGCCCATTTGCTCTCTCCACATCCCTCTCCTCATCCTAGAGGATTCCCTTTGGGCAGAATCCTTTCAAAGGAAGCCTTTAGGCTCAAACCAAAAGAAGTTACACTTTTTAAGGTATTTCATTCTCTCATGTTCATTTGTTTTATTTTGCTTCTCCGACCCCCTAAACTCTTTTTTTTACTTCTTTTGTAACAACACCAGTATCTTCAATATACTAGGATGTTGTTATAAGATATATTTGAGCTACACTCTCACACAACTACATCAAATGGTTAAAGAACATACGGTTTCCGTGGATGGCGAAATTCTGCCTCCCGAAACGATGATTGTTCAATACTCATTTAACACCTTCAAAGGTGGCCATTATGATGTCACTATTTTTATATATGATATATTATATGTTTATGTTTTCCTTAATCTTCTGTTTTTTTCATTTTGGGCATACCTTTATGGTTTCCATTATGGGTAAAACACGATATCTTCATTTTAGGAAGTGCGGACTACCGCCCCCTAAAAGTGATTTGATTCGTTAATACCATATGTGGGATGTGTAAAGGATAAAGTTAATGATATTATATATGTTGTTATACTGGAATTATAATATACTTTTATATCATTATGATTCCATTCCAGAAAATATGAAATAGAAATGGAAGTAGCGTTCATGCGTACGTACGGCTTACCGTCTCCATGAACGGTGCATTTCATTTCTTACCTCTAAATGTGATGTAATATTATAAATGAATGTATGTACTGGATATATATGACATATATGATATCTACATAATGAATACCATTCTGGATATAATGAACCTTTGACCAAATTAACAACATGTAAGTATAAGAAGTCAATTTTTGACTTAAGAACCAAATACCGACAAAATGAACATTATTAACTTAAATGATTACATGATGTTCATAACATGGTATAAAAGGAATAATGAACTTGAAAAAGATTCATAAGCAAGTAGAGATTAACTCAAGTTTATTATTCAGGAGTTTAAAGAACGGTCGGGTCAAGTCGGATACGAGGTATGGGACTTCGTCTCAATCTCCTTTCGTTGAGGCATATTTTATTTTATACACAACTTTCTTTTATACGGTGTATAAACCCCTTTGACTTTTACGTTTACTCAAAAGGAATCTTTTTTATACGAAGCGTTTACTAAACGACAAAAGGGAATGTTTTTGTCGTACGTATGCGGCGACAACGACTTCTCCGCCGTCGTAACCGTTATTTGAGTTTCGGCTTCCTCTACAAGCCATACCTTTTTTTTAAAAAGAAAAATAAATACCATGTTTTACTTTGGTATTGAAAATGGTTTTCATAATGTTTTTATTATATCAATGTGTTGTATTGATATCTCGTGATTGAAATGCGGAAATGTTATGTTTCCTTTATGCATGTTTTATGTGATATGATTATGTTATGGTTCTTGGGCATTATTATGAAGACGGGTGGTTCCGTGATAAACTAAGGGCGGGTGAGCCCGTTATAGCTCTCCAATGCATTGGGTAACGCGAAGGAGTGAAACGTTAAGGTTTCTCCGAAGAGATTTTAGGGAATATACTGTGATGGTTATTCCAAACGTAACCAAGAGGGTTACTCCCTACGTAAGAATGTTATGAATGCCTCAAGTTACCTTTACGTATTATGATTTATATGATTTATTCATGTTTTTATGAGGTATGTTAAAGTGCCTATGTTTTATGGGTAAAGTATGATTTGATTCTTATGTATATATGAACTCATGTTTCCTTTCCATGTTTTTTTTTATAACCCATACTGAGTTTTTATGCTCATCCCAAGTTTTTGAAATGTTTTTCACAGGTCAAGGGAAAGGTACATGATAAGATGATAGAGTCAAGGATGTGTCAAGAAATAATCCATGTTTTATTTTAAATGTGTTTCCATTGATGGGAATGAAGAATACTATCTTTATGTAACCACTTTGTTTATATGTGGAATGTAATGCAAGTTTTATGACCTAATTCTCTAAAACTCTAAACCCGAAAAGATCCTCAATGTGTAATCTTGTAATAACTCAAGATTAAGTAAGGTTTAAGGCAGGGGCCTTATAGTCACAGTTGGGAGATTGATTCTAGAGTAGATATTTTTAGAATACATGTCTTAGTTTTTTTGGAATATTAAAATTTTCCCTAAAATTATTTTATGATATATTTTTTAATTATATGTTATGTTTATTTGGATTTTTATTTAATTATATTATATTTTATTATATTTTATTTTTATTATTTTGATTTTAAATCTTTCTCATAAGAAGTTAATCATCTAAATATTTTCATTACCCTTACACAAGCATTTGAATTTACTTGTTAACCTTATGAAATTGTTAGTTTACCCTTATGTTATTTTTTCAGATTTCGTTTTACCCTTACATGAGGAACATTATAACCTTAAATAACCATTGTGTTTTACTTATATGGGTTTTAGAAAATACAATTTACCTTTAAGTGAGATTTAGTCTACTTGTAAGAAATTTATGATACAATCATGTTACCCTTACACAAGTATAAGGTTACCTTTATGAATGTTTTGAGTTACCCGTATATAAGATTAAGGAATCCGAGATTACCTTTATAGAGTGCTTATATTTTTTACCCTTATGAAAATATTTAAAATATTATATTACCATTACACAACTAGTTGAAAGTATATCATACCTTTACACAGCCTATAAATTTTACAGGTTACCCTTCCTTAGTGTATATATTGTTTACATTAAATTTATACAGAGTACAACGATACCATTATGTAGATTGGCACATGAGCTTCAGCCTATTTGGTAAGGACTCCGTAAGTGAATCCAAACGACCAGGGATAAAATCCAGGCGGAGGCATCATTTCCGAGGTACTATTGTAGTACTGTATCAGGGTCTGTGTAGTATTGTAGAAAGTACTGTAACAGGAACTATAGCAGGCACTGTTTGGAACTGTAGCAGTCGGGAATATGCCCTTGTTTGGGCTTTCGGGCCACCGGTTTGGTCCCTAAGTCCTATAAGGCCTTCAGGACACCCAGTCCTTCGGGTCAGTAAGGCCTTTTCCCCACCTTAAGGCCTTTGGGCCACTTTAGTGCAGATGCAAACCAGACAACCTATAAGGAACAAGATCTACAAAGAAGATGAGCAAGGAGATTTCACCACAGCAGAAGCTAAACGGATTGCAAGAATGAGAGGGTATGACACATGCCATAGGGACAAGCCTGTGCATGCACAAGAATGCCTATCCGAACATCCATGCGAAGGTGGAGAGCTGATTTCACGATGAAGATGTTGGGGAGGATCAGTTCCAAGTAGTTAGTCTGGGATGTATGTAATGTTTGAAGGCAACAGGAAATGAATTCCTCTAAGGCCTATGGGCCATGTAATACTTATGCCTATAGGCCTTGTAAGGGTTCCACTTCACCCCTTGAAAAGTGAATTATCAAAATCAATAAAAAATGAAGGCCTTCGGGCCATTGGAGGATACCTTTATGTAGATTGAATGAATTGTTAGTTACCTTTATGAATTCTTATATAAAACCTTACTACCAATATTCAAATATATTAAAACTTAGTTTTACCTTTGCACATGCATGAAAAATGACCCATATATAAACCTAAAATTCCAGATTACTTTGATTTTACATTTTTAATGATATATTAATTTTCATCATGTTTTTAAAAAAAAATTAAATTCTTATAATCATTATATAAATTATTATTAATGATATAGAACATATAAAAAGTGTTTTTTGAAATTTGTGTAAACATATTTATATGATGATCAAAGGATGTTCTTTATCCACACATAAACATACAACATGAAAAATATAAGAATTGATTTTATTGTTTTGAAAATTCATTGTTTGTTTTAGTGTTTCTAAATTAAAATTAATTTATAAAAAACTTTTTCAAATGATAGAATTATAGATATTTTTTTCTCTATCTCATCATTAATCCAAGAATATTATTACTATGATCACTATTGTTCAAAAAAAATTGATTAATCAATCACACATTGAATTTTTCACATATAGTGGGTATACAGTTTTGTGGATAACTATTTGAACGAATGTAATCATATATGGATCGACCGTAAGTATGAATATTATAAACTAATGGATCAACTGCATGGAAAAAGTATCAACCGTACGGTAGGTGGATTGGTCGTGAACACCATGGTCACTTCAAAACTTTTTCAATAATTTAAAACTTTCTAGAAATATAAATATACTGTGGTTATTCATTATTTTTATAAAATATTTTATTTAAATTTTATTTAAATGATATTAAAAGTTTTTTTAAATAAATATATACCATAAAAATATATATTATAAACTATCAAATAGAAGAATATAATGAAAATACTTATGGAAATAATTATTTTCATATCATTTATTTCATAATATATATTTATTTTTTAAAACAATTACTATAATTAGTTGAATTTTTTTAGTTATCTTAATTAATTTGGACCACTCCAATTCATCCTTATGAAAATATTAGATGTTTATTTAATGAGTTTAATATGTTAAGTAAAGAGAGTAGATATCATTATTGAATATGCACCCCCTTTAAATAGTTAACAACATGTTCTCTTATTTAAAATAATTATAACCATTGAATGCCATTAATATGTTTGGGAAAATCTCATGAAAAGAGAAATAAAGATGAAAATTGGTGATTAGTCAATAAATTAAGATATAGGAATGTAGAAAAATGGACTAGATGAAATTTTTAATACTTGACAATAATAATGATTTTCTTAAAAAATGTATGAGATCTACTGAAACTATTGTTTCTTTGATATGATCACAGAGTAACTTCAAGTTTCAACTACCTACTTTAAAATTGGTAAACGTTATGAGAGATACATTGATTTTCAAATATTATACTCTCTTATAAACATCATTGTTTTATACCTTTATTTGTTTAATTTTTTTCTTATATTTTTTAATCTTATGCATGTCACGAACCAGCCCAAGTCAATCCTGAGCTGGTCACACAGGCCAGCCTATGACAAGTCTTGAGAGGCATTCCTGATCCTCCCAAGATGGAGATAAGAGATAAGGGAATTAATAGAGTAAAAATGGAATAAATTATCCCAAATATAAACAATTAAACAACCAGCATAACGAAATGGATAGCCCATTAAACATTTATATAAAATTGAATCGAACATTGTTTTCACAAGGAAGTGAATGTAAAACTGAACCAAACAACTCCACCAAAATAATATAACAGCTAACTATCTCTATGTGACCCTGATGGTCACTCTCCAAAACAATTATCTCATGTCTCCCAAGGTGATCAAATTCGCGATGAAACCTACAAAAGGGATACAAATAGAAGAAGACTATATGGGTGAGTATTAAAACTCTGTAGGTTATCACAATATTCTTTCCCCAATGCACTTACATTAAAATAAAATAAAATAAATTCCTTGTTTGAAATAAGAAACATAAAATTATGTTTTTCAGACATGGTTTTATGCTATAATAATTATAAAATAAAATGGTTGTATGATTTCATAATCACGAAATACTAGTAACCAATTTCAAAGAGATACAATTTCAATATAAAAACAATTTTCAAGAGGGGTGCTTTAAAGAATGTAAAATTTTGAATAAAACACACATGTAGATGAATTTATTAACCAAACACATCGTATAACGATGGTGAGTACAAAATATCCAATGAGCACAAGTCACTAGAACACCCCTAGGAACTAGTTCATTGTGGGACCTATGTACCTCGTATCTCAGTGTAAAGGTAATCATAAAAAATATATGTTCTCATGCACAAGCCACTGCTGGGGAAAAATACCCAAAACCTAGTGGTCCTTAACATCATCATAATAGTTTAGTTAGTGTCGTCATCTTCAAACGTACTACATGAAACATTGAAATACTACTCTGGATCACTAGCATACTAGTACACATCCGCCCACCTAGATACCCAGGATTCCCTTTAGTTCTCAATCAATTTACATATATTGTCAAATACTCCTTTCACATGAAAATTTCATTCCCAAATCATACACACACTAATAAAAAAACACGATTCACATTTTTTTCACAGATCAGTAAACCACATAAAATTTTCATAAAAAATTTCAAGAAGTATAAAAAGGCTCTGCACATAAAATCCAATCAAAAATGTTCTTTTCAAATAAAAACACACAATTATCATATCAAACCCAAATTTTCATCCCCAAAACCACTTAATAAATCAATTCGATGGAACATAAAATGGATCCAAATGATACCACATAAATAACACATAAAAACCATTTTTACAAGAAACATGCCAAACGGTCCTTTAAGAATTATTCACATAAAACAACATTTATCCAAAGAAATAATTCCACTATTCATAATGATATGTAGACACATAATTTTCATAAATTGAAAATTTACTTAAACCCTTAAAAACTCATGTAACACATTCAAAACCCTTCCATTTCTATAATGGTTCCAAACGTGCAATTTACCGAGAACAAATGCCAAATCACCCAAAAAACATATACTCAAATCAATATAAAACCCAAACCTAGATTGGAACCCACATAGGGGACACAAAAACATTGATTCACATGCTGTCAATATTTTTTTATCCAAAACAATCATTTTATATCACCTTGAGCAAACAAAATCCAACTGGGCACTTTCCAAAAATTGAGGCATGCAAAAATTAATAGAACAAACTATATTTAACACTAAAAATGTTATAAATCCAAATTTTCATACACAAAACTTATTTAAATTGATAAAAAAGGTTCTAAAAATTATAATTCAGGTGAAAATAAAAAATGGATCATTTAAACAAATAGTCAGTGTGCATACATTAACTAAAACAACACAATTTTCACAAAATAAGGCATAAACTACCCTTCTTGCACACTAAATAATTAAACCAAAGGGTGAAAAAAAATACCTAGAATACATATAAGGTGAAAATAGAAAGAAACATATGATTCTAGAATTATAAAGGTAGTATTTGGGATAACCCACCTTGAAACCATGCAAAAAAATTAAAATGCAAACCCAAAAACCTTCAATGAGGGTTCACAAACAATATATCAATGAATACCCTCCCAAAAAGACTGAAACCCCCATTAAAAGTCATGGGATAAAATACCCAAGTACATGCATGAATAGGGTGGAAGAGAGAGAAATTAAATAATTATAGAGGAGGAGGAAGGAGGAGATAAGAGAAGGAAACTTACCTTGAAAACTAGTGAACTCTTCATCTTACATTACATCCACACCCTTAGTGGAGAGGGAATGGATTGAAACTCAAAGGAGTTTATTGTTATGTCTGGAAAACCCAAGGAAAGAATATTTTTGAGTAAAAGAGAAAAAAATAAATGATTCATGAGGGTTTTCATATATCCAGGGAACTAATATGAGCTCTAAAGTAGGAAAATGTAACATGAGGTTTTGCCTAGGGTTTTTGGGATAGAGTGAGATGTGGAATCACCGAAAAAATTAAAAAATATAATAAGATATAGAAGAAAACAATTATCTATTTAAAACCAAAAATAGGCTTATAGGTTGTCCCAATACCTGAATAAATAACCAAAATACACCGTGATTATGAATTCCTAATGGGTCCAAATGGATATGGTGGTTTTTATAGGTCAGGGGAAGCCAAGTGGGAAGTGTAATGAGTTAAAAATGACTAAAAACTAAGGAGTTATAACAGAAATTAATTTTGTTTTTAAATATGGATGTGGGATCACGGTTGGCCCAAATCTTGATGTAACCACCCTTTTCTCGAAAAAAACACCAAAACAAGCTATGGGGAACCCATGGTAGGATGATTTGACATATATGGAAGTCAAAAAATCAACATTAATCTTACCCAAAATCATAGAAAAGTACTAGGATTTACAAAAAATTGGATCAAAACCAAGACATGAAAAATAGTGTGCGGAAATTCTCCCCACCATTAAAGCTTTCTACCCCTGGAAAGCCATAACACTTTATAGCTAAAAAATCAACACCTAAGGATTCTTTATCAGCACTGTCCAGCCTCTCAAGCCAACGACATGTCATCCACCATTAGTGTAACTTAAGCCTCTTTCTCAAACAAAACCACAAATCCGAACAACATTATGAGAATCAACAAAAAGATCAAGCCACCACCTCTACAACCAAGCCAAGAACCACACTGTTGGTCCTTCTCCCAATGAACCAAATGATCACTCAAACCAAAGTATACTCATGAAATCCAATTACTTGGGGGGGGGGGGGGTAATGGGATATCCACCATTAAATCACAACTACCAGCCAACAAATACTTAAAAATAAATATCTTCGAGACCCACATGGGGTCTTCGAACCATTAGATACCAACTAGAAATGAACAAATAAGAATTAAACATGAACTAGAATTGGGCCTCACTCGCAAAGGCCCACCAAAACTCTCCCACAAAAACCTACAAACCCATGTTAAGTGGGTTAGAATTTTTACATTTAAACCACCCACTCTCGAATAGAGGAGACAAGAACTAGGCCATCACTTTTGGCACAGATCAAAACCCCACCATTCGGGGTGGGGAGGGGAGGGGACCCAATCTGTCGGCAATTGAAACCAAAAAATAAACAGAGGAACCAGCTAACACTCTCCACCTATGAATAAGTAAAACCATGACCGTACATGATTCACATTGGTGGTCCACACAAGGACATTGATCAGAAACCCACATCCAATAAGGAATAACCATTCACACTGTGTGAGGGGTTAGTTTACTATTATCTTTTTAAAAAATAAAAAAGAAAAATAATAGTGATGAGAAACCATAATAAAAAAATAAAAACTAACTTACCAAAATGGTGAAGGTGTGAGATTAATCGAGCTCCCCACACCTCTGGAGATTTTCTAACTGTGTGAAAAGCATCAATTTGAGGCCTATGGATAGAGCCCGAATGTTTGAAGCATCTTCTATACCATAGTTAGGAGATATGGATCACAACACCCCATGAAACTCACTTTCTTAACAAAAAAACATCATCTAAATAGGAACCTAATGATACATATCACCATTTTCTCTAAGTCCAGAAAAGGAGCATAATGTACAAGGAATACATAAAGATAGATCAACATAACTGAACAAAAATGATATATCCAAAAGAATTATCACAATAGGGAAACACATTAAATGAAGACCAAACAGCTCTGTATTCCATCAAATGAGTTGAGGAATCATCTGAAGAGGTGGATATAAGGTTTGAAATGAATCCTTAGGATGATCAACTGGATGACATTCCAAGGGATAACCATCTATGGAGATATCACAACATCCAACATATCCTTAAAACCCCACTGAACATTGCTCCAAAACTGGGACATCAATAAGATCCCATCTCAAGACACACCAAGAGTATCACTTCTAGATTAAGAGAAAGCATACCAAACAAACCACACTTATTAAATATGAAATATCAACACACATAAACACCAGTTTATAAAAACACAACACATTTTCAACTTAAAACTCTTTTGAAAAAAAACATGGTGGATTTTTTCATTCACTAATGGTGTTTAATCAAGTCTCAGTCACATGAGACTTCCCATGCCACCCTAGGCACCCAACCACTATTCCATACTGGGCATCCATTAATATATTAGTACAAAACAACTAATGTGAGAACCCATGAAACCCAAAAAAGTATAGAACAAACATCCTCATTGTACAAGACAAAAAATTCAACCCATTTCATAAAATCATTTTCCTTCCATAGGCACACTAACCACCAAGTCAAAAACTATTTTCATATTTCTGCACAACAAACCATTTTACCATGCTTGAAAATGAATCCCCATAGGTCTCCATCAAAATAAAATCAGCTTTTTCAAATCATTTTTAGTATCTTAACAAACCCTAGTTTTTCAAGAACCATTATATTTAGAAACCATTTCATTTATTTTAAAGAACTACCAAAACCAGAATTCCATTTAAATATCCCATTCCTATTTTCAAAAATTCAGCAAGGTATCTTTTCTTAATCTAACAGCCACAAAGGCCAAAACTCTTTTTAGGAAAACAAAAAATACTCAAAACCAATTCCCAAAACCAATTAATCATATTCATACACTCTTCAACAGACTAAAGAATCTGAATTTAAACAAATTTTCGGAATCATATTAAAATAATTCAGGCCTTCCACCATTTTATTTCAATAAACACTAAGTTTAGTGTATGAAAATTTGACCCCGTTAAATCATTTCATTTTCTCCCAAATTTTTTTTCAAAGAAAACCAACTTGCAAGAAAAATACATATATTAAGAATTTAAAACCCACACCCACAATTATCACATAAGGATTTTCAAAAAAAATCTGAATTCAAGAATGGTCTAAAAGATCCATAAAATAGAACTAGTGTTAGTGGGTGACTTAACCATATGGTTGGCGGCCATATGTAAAACACCCCATATACATGGAGAGCCTTCTTAGGACCATTACCCAATTCCACATGGATTCCAAGGCCATGTGTACTCACGGAGGCCATTAGTCCAACTCCCCTTGTTGTATCCCAATCACAAAAAAATCCTTAAGAACTAAAAAAACTATAAAAACCTGACTTCCTAAAAAAACTCATGGATCAGAACAAGAAAGTGTTCACAATGATCTTACCAAAACTACCCCTCAAGTCTCAAAAATCCTACTCCATCTCCCTTGAGATCCCTAAAATAACAAGGGAACCCTAAAAAATCAAGGTCCGCTAAGATCTGACCTCCTCTGATACCATTTTGTCAAGAACCAGCTTTAGTCAACCCTGAACTGGTCACCCAGGACAACACACAAAATGTCCTGAGTGGCATCCTGATCCCAGGATGGAAGCCAGCACTGAGGGAATAATTAGAGTGACAAGGGAATGATTTTTTTGACATATAAACAATTAAAAATCTGTAAAAAGAAACAAATATCCCAATACACATTTATATAAAAGTTGAACTGAATATTATTTACAAAAGGAAGTTATAGTACAACTGAACCAAAAAAATCAACAGACCAAACCTCAGAATTAACTATCTCCATGTGACCCCACTTTTCACTCTCCAACATAATGATCAAATGTCAACCAAGGTGATCAAACTTGAGCTAAAACCTACACAAGTGCTAAAAATAGAAGATGACTATGGGTATGATAATTAAATCTCGGTAGGTAATATCGATCTTCTATCCCTAATACACTTCCTTTAAAATAAAAGGAACATAAATTCAATGTTTTAAATATAAAATATAAAATCATATTCTCCAAATATGTTTCCATGGTATAATCATTATAAAATAAAATGGTTTCAAGTTTTCATATCCATGAAATGTTCGTAACCAATTTCAAAGAGATGAAACTTCAAAATAAATATAGTTTTCATGAGTCCTGCCTTAAAGAATGTACACCTTTAAATAAAACACACATGATTCTGAATTTGTGAACCAAACACACTATATTTTGATGGTTAGTAGAAAATATCCAATGAGTACAAGACACGAGAACACCTCTTGGCAATAGTTCGTTGTGGGCCCCAGGTACCTCATATCTCTGTGTAAAAGTAACCATAAAAAATATCTATTATCTTGAACGATCAACTAGTAGGGAAAAAATAAGAATAACATAGTGGTACCGAACATCATCATCATAGTTCAGTTTGTGTTTTCATTATCAAACATGCTACATGAAATAGGTACGAAACCACTCTGGATCACTACCATACTAGTACACGTCCGCCCACCAAGATATTCGGGATTCCATTTAGTGCTCAATCAATTTCCATATTATATCAAATGAAATTTTCACTTGAAAGGGTCATTACCAAATCACACACAAAAAAACATCCAACAAACATGTTGCATATTTCTTTCACGGATCAATAAACTGCATAAAAGTTTCATAAAAAAATTTCAAGAAGTATAATGAGGCTTTCGACATAAATTCCATTCAAAAATGATATTTTAAGGTAATAAACCCACCATTACCATATCAAAACTTATTTATAATCCCCAAAACCATTTAATAAATCAATTTAAAAGTCCATAAAATGGATCCAAATGATACAACATGAAATACACTTGAAAACCATTTTTACAAGAAAAATGCCTAACGAGCCTTTAAGAATTCTTCACAAAACAAAATTTATCAAAAGAACCAATTACACTATTCATAAAGAGGTGTAAACCCACAATATTCATCAATATAAAATTTACTTAGACCCCTAAAAACTCAATTTTCACATTCAAAACCCATCCATTTTAATAAAGGTTCTAAACATTCCATTTACCGAGAACACATGACAAAACACCCTATAAACTAATACTCAGTTCATTATAAAACCCCAAAAAATATTGGAATCCAAATAAAGAACCCAAAAACAGTGATTCTCAGGCTGAAAATATTTTTGATAATCTAAAACAATCATTTTATATCCCCTTGAGAACACAAAATCCAACCAGGCACTTTCCCGAAAATGAGGCATCCAACAATTAATGAAACAAAATATATTTAACCCTAAAAATGTTATAAAACTATATTTTCATAAAAAACATATTAAAATATCTAGACAAGGTCATGTACATTATATTTCAGGTGTGAAATCAAATAGATCATTTAGAAAAACCCTTAGTGTGCAAAATATAACCAAAACAACACAATTTTCGCAAAACAAGGCATAAACTACCCTTATTGCACTCTAAATTATTAAACAAAAGGGTGAAAAAATACCAAGAATACATATAAGGTGAAAAAATCAAGAAATAGATGAATATTTAATTATTAATTCTGTTCTTTGGAGAACTTACCCCAAAACCGCGGAGGAATGGAAACACGCACCTGAAAACCTTTCATGAGGGTTTAAAAACCCTTTATTTATTAATTACAACCCCAAAATAATTAAACCTTTCTAATAAATCATTGTATAAATCAACCCTAAGTCTTTAATGAACAAGGATTAATATAGATCAATGAAATAATGGAAGGAGGAGGAGGGAGGGGAAAGGAGAAGGAAAGTTACCTTGAAAACTAAAGCACTCTCAGTCTTCCCTTAGATCCACAACCTTAGAGGAGAGGTAATGGATTAGAACTAAATGTATAGGCTCATTAGGTCTGGAATAACTAGGGAAATAATATTTGTGTGGGGAGGAATGATAAAAATATGAATGATTCATGAAAGAAACAAAATACATTACCAAATCTGGATGATTTGAGAATTATTGAGAAATTTCTCCATAATGCATGAAAAATATTAGATCCAATGTTTTAAAGTGGAACATGGGGGTTATAATAGGGTTTGTGGTCTTAATTGAGAGGTGGAATAACCAAAAAATATTAAAAATTTAATATTATATAAAAGAAACAAATTATTATTTTTTAAACTAGAAATTGGCTCACTATCTGGTCCAATAGCTAAATAAACAAACCAAACCCACATGATTATGAATTAATAAGGGGTTTTAATGGATATTTTTGTTTGAATGGGTCAGGGTAGGCCATGTGGGATTTTTAATGTGTGAATAAAGTTAAAAAAAATTAGTAATAAAAAGAAACAATTTTTGTTTTTAAATCTAGAAATGAGATCACGGTTGGCCGGAATCTTGATGTAACAACCATTTTATCCAAAAACACCCAAAAAAGATATGAGATACCCATTGTAGGATGATTAGAGATAGATGGAAGTTAAAAAATAAACATTAAACTCGCCCAAAAACCAAAAAAATAAATAGTATTTCTCACAAACCGGATGAAAACCAAGACATGAAAAACTGGGTGTGGAAATGCATCAGTTTATGTTCTTCCTAATAAAAATAATGTTATGAATTTGTTATTATACCAATAAAAAGTTAAGTTATTGGGTTGTGACTCTGGAAGAAAACATGGGTTAAATTATATTTTTAATCCTTCAGAAAGGTTAGGTATTGGTTGTGCCTCTAAGAATTATAAAATGTAGGGTTTGTAAATAGGTTATCAAACCTTTAAAAATAAGGATTCTTAGTGCACATAAATATTATTTCTAATCAGAGGCGATTGAGGAGTGTACATGGTTCTTGGTTACCTAAACCACTATAAAAATACCTTGTTCATAATTTAATTTATTCTACACAATTTCTGAACACTTCACTACATTATTGATTCATTCAATAATATACAATGATTTATTATTTCATTTAAAAGTTTTAAATTACTATTCAAACCCTTTAGTCCATTTTTTCCATATATCTCAACCAAATACCTAGAAAATGAATATTTTGACACTATAGAACTGATCCTCAACCCATCCTATGTTTAACATCATAAAGGAAGTTACAAATCTGTCATTTTTTATTGAAAGTTTCTTTTCCCATCCATATTTTTCTCCTTAATTATATTCAAATTATAATTTTTTTTAAAGAAGATAATTTTTTTAAATATTCCTTTAGATGATAAATAGAGGGGGATATTTATTAATATTTTTTTTAAATAAAAATTAAATACATATAATTGAGATCAATTTTATATGTTCAATCATGTATTTCAAACCTTCTAAACACTAATAATTATATTTTTAAATATTTAGATTCACAAACATTATGACCATGGATAGATACAGAAAACATTATTGATATAAATCTAAATGATTTTCACATTTATATCATTTTACTATTTTTTTACCTTTTTTATGATTTATATCTATCAAAAAGTGGGAGATATTTCGGAAAACTTGGTATGAATTTTATTTTTTTTAAAATTTTCATAATAGTTCATGAAGGGGGAGAATATTAAAAAATTCACATAATATTTTCAATCATGATTAGTTGTGGTTGATATATTTTTAAATCAATTACCATTAAATTTTTTAAAATTTCATAGAGAGAATTTCTATTATTTTTTAGTAAATATACCTTGATCATGTATTATGATTATATAGAATGAAGATATTGTTAAGTCAATGTCCTCATTGGTATCCATTTTTTAAAAATCACAATACAATCATGATGTATTTGTATTAACTTGAAAAGTTTTGTTTATATTTTTAGTTGTAGGTTTATTGTTTGTTAGATTATTGTTTGATGAAATTTACTTCATCATACTAATACTGATAAACTATAATATCACTGAATACATTAGAAAATATAGGCTAATGGAAAACCCAATAAAGGATGTATGATTGTGTCTCATTGTGGTGAAACTAAACCTAATGAACTCAAAATATGACTGTTGGAGTAAGTCACGTGGAATTATATAAATTTAACCCAAGGCATTGTGATATTGAATTGATGATACAACGGAACACTACAGAAATAGAATTTGATAATGTTGAAGTAATAAATGATCCCATTGCCCCTAACGATTTTTTATCACTGCTTTTCTTTTTAGTTTTTCTACAAAGTGCTCCATCAGTGAGGTTTGAATTGTCTACCAATATGATTTAATTTTTAATCATTCTTTGATCAATCAGATTGATTGAAGATATTTCATGTGGAAGAGTTAGTACCTTTTGATCAGTTTGGTCAATGGTTTTTGGGTGTGGAAGACTAAATGAATGATCTTCATGATTGAGGGTTTTTTTAGAAGATAGATTTTATGATATTTGTGATTGATGGCTTCTAGTGGAAAGAAATAAAGGGTCCCTTATTTTTTGAAAGGAAGGACAAATAACATTAATGAAGAAAATCAGCCGACATACAAATGTAATGACATGAAGGGAAATTGTCCAGCCAGAGCTGGTTGACATCGAAGGGGCCTGAGGCCACCAACTGATGGGAAACATTGTTTCCTTCCCTTTTGGTAAAGGATAAGGTGCAATGAGAAAAGCCTTAGAGATGTGAGAAAATGCTCCTACAGATGAAGCCAAATGACTGGAGTCCTCCGTTGTTGTGGTTGATAGCATTGATTACGGTGAGGAAGTCAGACTCAATAATGATATCAACCCATCCACATTCCATAGTAAGAATCATACTTGCCAGGATGGAAGAGGCCACAGAAACTGCAGGTTCCTAGAAGGCATGATGTGATTCATGTTTTTCAGCAATGATTTTCCCTAGATGATTTCTGGCCAGGAGACTGAGAGCAACAAGCCCATCATTAGAGAGAGACGTGTCTATGTTTAGATTAAGAATCCATTCCGGTGGGGGATTCCAATTAGGGGGACAAGAGGGGGTTACACCTGGAAAAAAAAGTTTCTTTTTTGGTCCTTCTGGCCCTCAATCCATGAAATGGCCCGTTCAATCCATAATTCGGGAGGTTTATGAATGTGGTGAAAAACAACATCATTACCCCAGACCCAAATGATCCATGCCAGGGTGCAGAGTGAGCCTACGTTTTTTGATGAGAGAGAAGAGGACCAACTCATCAGAAGACCAGGGAGGTCAGAGGCAATGACCAGTGAAGCCTCTAAAGATGGACCCCATTTATTACAAATTTCCATAGCTCCTGGGCAGTGAATGATGGCGTGCAAAGGAGTATCTGGAATATTCGGGCAGAAAGGGCAGGACTCAGTACTTGCTATATGTCAGTAAAAAAGATGGCTCATGGTAGGGAGGGTGCCCGTGCACACCTGCCACCAAAATTGGCATATTGTTTGGGGGATGTTGAGCTTCCAAAGTGATTTCCGTGGTCCCTCTTCCCTGTCGCCAGAGTGGTTTCCAAGAGAAAGTCTATAACTGGATCTCACTGTGTAGTCATTCGAAATGTCGTTGGTCTAGAAAAGATGGTCAGGGCATGAATCTGGGACCCAGGGGATGCTCGGGATAATTCTTTTGTCTCCTTTATTAAACCATTCATGGATATTTTCCACACACAACTCTGGTCCCTAGTCCGAAAGGACGTAGCTGATAGTGTCATATTCAAGACCTGATTTGGCGGGGGATGTAGCCCGCATATCATCCTTATCGATCTGCCAGAGATCGGTCCAGATGTTGATGGATGATCCATTCCTAATACTCCATCCCAGCCCATTTTCCATGAGATTTCGGGCCCCCAAATGCTTATCCAGAGGAAGCTAGGATAGGGGCCAAGAGAGGAAACATGGAAGTCCATGTGGGGAAAGTACTTAGCTCGGAGTACCCGTGCACAGAGAGATGATGGATATTTAATAAGGCGCTATCCTTGTATGGCCAATAGTGTGTCATTGATGAGAAGTAGATTCCGAAATCCCATCCCTCCCTCTGACTTGGGTTTGCAGAGTTTCTCCCAGGCCATCCAGTGGGGTCTATTCCTTCCATCATTTTCCCCCACTAGAAGTTGGCAGTACGTGTATGGATCTGATTGATGATGGCCGCTAGGAGCATAAAAAGGGACATAAATAGACAGGTATAAATAGGATGATAGCTTTAATGAGGGTTTCTTTGCCTGCTTTGGAGATTCTTTTTGGGCTCTAGCCTTGAATGTTTTTCTCAATCCTGTCCACCAGAGATGCAAAGATTTATTTTTTGGACCAGCCAATCACCGTGGGTAGCTTGATATACATCTAGTGTTTATCGGCCATATGGATGCATTATAATTCAAAAGATTCATCTCTCTTGTCAAGAGGCACCCCTGTGCTGAAGGATATTTCTGATTTTCCGTGATTGATAGACTGTCCAGATGCCCTCTTATAATGCTGGATCACATGGATGATCACTCAACATTCATTTATAGTTACTCTGGAGAAAAGAAGGCAGTTTTTGGTGAAGAAGAGATGTGACACTGGTGGAATTTCCCTGAAAACCTTTTCCCCATAAATAGATTTTGAGGATACAGCCCTGGAAATATGGTTAGAAAAAAAATCAGCCACCAAGATGAAGAGAAATGGGGATAGGGGGTCTCCCTGTCGTAGGCCTCAGTTTGGGTCGAATACTCAGGTGAGCTCCCCATTGACATTGATTCTGAAGGAGACGGTCAATATACAGTGGATGACTATATCTTTCCATATAGTACAAAAATCCATTTTCAACATCACGACTCTAAGAAAATGCCATTCCACTTTATCATAAGCATTGGTCATATCCAGTTTCCAGGCCATGGTTCCTCTTTTTGTGGTGGATCGTGTTTTCATAGAGAGGAACACTTTATGGGCCACAATTGCATTATTAGCGATCAGTCTCTTGGCCACGAAGGCGCTCGGATTTTCAGAGATAATATCAGAAAGCCAAGGGTGCATCCGATTGACAAGGATATTTGAGAAGATCTTATAAGAGACATTGTAGAGGATGATAGGTCTAAAATAAAGGATCACCAGATGTTTGTTGATTTTGGGTATGAGGATGAGGACCATCTCGTTGATGGAGGAAATGCTTGTATTCCCCAACCAATTTTTTTTTTATCATTTTGTAGATGTCAGGACAGATGATGTGCTGGTATTGTTTAAAGAATAGGGTGTGGAATCCATCTGGTCCCAGGGTCTTAGTGAGGTGGATATGTTTCAGATCCAGGTGTATCTCATCATTTGTCACATCTTTGGTAAGTTTGCGATTAATCTCTTCGGTTATCACAGGTCTGATGCGTTCGTCCACCTCATCAGACATGAAAGGAGTTCCTGTAGAGAAAAGGTTTTGAAAGTAGCATGTCAACGCATCGTAAATTCCAATGGTGTCAGAGACTTTGCTTTCATCAGGTTGTGAGATACACGTGATGTAGTTTTTCCGGCATCTAGCTGAATCTTTCTGGTGAAAATACCTTGTATTAGCGTCCCCATCTTTAATGTGGATGTCTCGCTCCCGCATAGCATAGAACCTTTCCTTAACATGAAGGGCCACGTCCATCTCTCTTTGAGTGGCTCTAATATTTGAGATATTGCAATTGGATAGGGGTTTCCTGAGTAGGTTGTGCAGTTTCTTTTTAAGGGCATCACAATGCTTATCAGGGTGGTGGAATTTCATGTTGCTCCAAGATCTCAAGTTGAATGCTACATATTGGAGATTGAGGCCAAAATCTTCATGAGAACTCTTCCAGCATGATCGGACCACCTCTTCGAATTCCTGGTCTTTTGACTAGAAGCTCTCAAATCTGAAGGGTCTGCTGGAATTCATGTTACGTTCGACTTGAGTGTAGTCAATAAAAATTTGGCAGTGGTCCGAACAGTTGAGCGTCATGTGGCCAGTTTGGTACATACTGAAGAGATTTATCCAATCAGTTGAGCCCAGAAATATTTCAAGTCACTCAGCGATGCGGGTGTCATCTGTATTACCTCAGAACCATGTGAAGCAATTACCTGTGTATCCCAGATCAATCTGGTCCGCCCTAGAGACCACGTCCTTAAAATTATACATCAGCGCATAGGGTCGGGAAATTACACCCCGCTTTTCCTTGGGGAACAAAATCTCATTGAATTACCCTCTAAAGAGAATAGGGATCCGTAGATCATGACACGATTTGTATAGAAGATGCAACGATTTCCCCTTCTCATTATGGGATGACTAGCCATAGAATCCCATAAATGTCCAAGGAAGTGTATGGTCTGCCTGAATGGCTGCCGCCACATGGTGCAAGGAGAAGGACAATATCTTGACGTCTTTGTTTTCCTTCCATAGGAGATAGTGTCCCCTAGAATGGCCTTGTCTGGAGACTAGGAGGCAGCCTTGGAAGCCGCATTTCAGAGCAATGCCAGTGGTGTCCTTGTTTTCCAGTATGGTTTCGGATAGGAAAACCATATCGAGTCGACATTGTGAGCAATTGCGCTGGAGAATTACCTCCTAATACTTTAGATAAAAGTTACATGGCACTATAAATTAGTAGTTATTTGGATAGGCGATATGGGTGGTCATGTTTACATACCTTACTAATACTTTAGATAAACGTTAAATTCCACTATAAATTAATACTTATTTGGTAAATAATACCCTTTCATGGAGTTCTAGGGTTGTTGTAAAAAGTACACACATAGTTTTATTACACTATTCTTATTATTTATTTTCAATTTTACTTTATATATTTTTTATAAAATGTTATTTTTGAATTTTGATAAACCTAATTTATACCGTGTTTCTCAATTTAATTTTAATACTATGATAAGTGATCAAAACATATATTCTAGGATCAAATAAATATTCTGAGTGGGTGACAAAATTGTAATCCATGTCTAAATTTAATTCACACTCTCTTGAAGTTATATTTTAATCCTTATCAATAGCCAACCTACTTTTTAACCAACTTATGTAATGTAAAAATTGATGTAAAAGTTCACATGGACTTTAGATCTTGAAAGGAACTCTTTAAAAGAACCAGAATACTCAAACGTAACCCCTTCATAGTCAGTGAAACCACCAATACATCCTAATAATAGAAGTATTGAATAAATATCCTATAGTATAATTTTAATCTAAGGAATCTTGGGATCTTGTAAAAATTCTTAGGAGACTCCCAAGAAACCATATCCTCAACCATCTTAGAGGCAGTTGATATGAAAACCTATGATATCATATTTCCTATTAATCAAACCTAAAAAATCCAAAACAAACAATTTAAAGAGATTTTAATAATGATAATTCACTCTTAGACTACTTAGAATGACCTCTATATGCCAAGCATGGTCCTCTCATGACTGGAAAGACAACAAAATATCATTGAAAAGGACCACTAAAAATTTATCTAGATATAGATATAATAACCAATTCATCAAGTAAATAAATATATAGTGATTCTTTATCAAATATATTGATATTAAAAAATACTCCAAAAATACACACCTACTTTTAAAAGTAGTATGAGTAATATCAAAGGGTCTCACACACAAAAAATAATACCCTGACCTCAATTCTATATCGGATAACCACTTGGAACCCTAAAATTGGTTTAATAGGTCACAAATATATGGAAAAGGATACAAATTTTTAGTTATCACCTAGTTAGACCTTTGATAATCCACAAAAATTTAATGATACATCAACCTTATTGGTGATTAATACCTAATCACCCAAATGGGATATACTTCAGTGAATAAAAAACATAATCTATAAGTCCTCTAAATGATACTTTTTCTCTCTAAGATATGTAAGATCCTTACTATAAAATAGAATGTACACGGGATCCATAGTTGAGACTAGATCAATCATAAAATAAACTATTATATTACGGAAAACCCCAAAAATAAATTTGGAAAGATATCATATAATTGATCATAAATAGAAAGAAAGACTAGATAAAACATTCCCTCCTCATCTAGAAAAATAATAGGAATTGGTATGAAATATTCCCTATCTACCATTGGTTACGTCCCAAATGATCAACTTCTATTCTAGATGATCTTAAAAGGGTATAATAGTCACCCTCATAAAAAGTTAATGATAACCATTAGTGATAGTACTTATTGTGCCCTCGAAACCATGTCAGCCTATCCATACCGAGGATCACATTAAAACATTATATCTCCACCTTAAGGAAAACACATAGATTATGATATTGAATAATAATGAGGGAACACATAGAACATGTATGGATACCCTTAGATCACACCCCTAATAAAGTATCAATATACATTACCAAATATAGATACTAAATGGTCAAAACCAAATCATAATCAAATTAATATGATATAAAAAAGTGTGATACAACTGTACCGAATAAAAAATATTCTTCTAGAACCATTCCATGAAATATTCAAGGCTTCTTTTTATGATCAATAGGTATCAAATCAACCACATAAAGTGAAATTAACTCCAAGGAACTTCCTTGAACTCTAGATCTAAGGCTACCCAAGGGATCCCCACTAGGAAACCAGTTTTAACTCTAAGGACCTAGACCACATCAACATAATTATTGAAAAAAGAATAATAAATACTTCCCTGCAACACAACACCATATCTATCTACTCCAACCCTATACTTCCCGTAACTTTTAGTATTGGTTGACTGTGTTTTTTTAAAAAAAACTAATAATTCCCCATTTTAATACATGATCAATACTCTATAGGAACCCAAAGGAACTATATTATTGTATACCCCACTCTACCCCAATGGTAACGGGCAAGGGAAATATACCCATGTTGGGAAGAGAATAAACCGTGACCCTAAATAGCCTGAATATCATCACTCATGAAAGAACCACTAAAAAACCACTTCATACTACCCTAATATTGACTCTTAGACTTAATATAAGAACAAAAAAATCCATAGGTTATATCCTAAACAAGATTCCTCTCAATTATGAGGTCCTAGTTCACATCCTTTGAAGATGGTATAAGCTAAAATTTGCTCACATGGGACCAAATCAAATTACTAATCCCATACACAAATTGATGAACCTCGGTGGTCTTGTCACTCACTCGAGAGGGTGAAAACAAAAGAAACATTCTTAATTAGGATAGAATATCCATCACTAGCATGATACTTTGATCCATATGTATAAACTCCCAATATATATTAGATATTATCATACCATAGATTAATTGACAAAATAAATGATCCTAAAATTCCTTCTAGAACAACCCCACATGTTGACCTGCCTAGGATAAGACATCATACCAACTCATTAATGGTCCTCAAAGAATATATATATGAAACATCTCAGACCTGATTCACTCATAAGTAATTGAACCTGATTTCCCACATAGACTCAAGTTCCCCACACTGTATGCCAAAGTATGTTGACTAATACAGAGATTTTAAGGTGATACAATAGGGAGACTAAATCCTTATGACCAGAGTGAAGCAAGATGATTAAATTTAGGAATAAACTAGTGTAATCAGTAATAATGGAAACAAAATAACAATAAATAGGGTAGTGGAAGTGAATATCTAGGTAAGAATAAAAAATCATCAATAATTGGAAGCAGTTTTCTATACAAAAATATGACGTCACGATGCCAGACAAAAATTGAGGAATACAAAAGGGAAGATAGTAGAAGGAAACCATAGTACCTTTTGTAAAAAATAAACAGAAAGGAAATAATTTATCTCTAATGGAATCACGAGCACAAGATCTATCCTCTCCCAGTCACTCCATCTTAGTATAGGAAATCAAGAATTCATTGTAGCGTGCTTCCCTTTTCCCCTAGAGTATCCATAAGGTCTATCCGTGTAATAATCAAAGTCCCATATAGGGTGTGAGTAAAATATAGTTGGCCCCGCCAATAGTTATTTTCACTATCTAGTCTATGACTATACCAGGAGCAATGTACAAGTATAATCCATAATGTTAATAAATAATAAACCATGTCGATATAGGATTCCCATGGGACACATGTCCCATACTACATGCTTCAAAATGAGCTCATAATGTCTCTTATATGTTCAAATTTTAATTTATATTTATAACTAGAAATCTGAGTCATACAAATAAGGAACCCATATATAGTGATGATAATAAAGGTTCTGTAAATTCCATTGAATTTATGTTTGTATACAGGTTTAAGTATACATGGGTATACCCATTAATGTTCACCCTAATGGATAAAATGATACTTGAGACCTAATACATGTCCAACATATCCATATTTATAGACATAAAACGATCTCAAGGTAGTAACCATGGAGATCTATAATATAAAGATGAAACCATGGAGAATCATCCAAATCATTAAATTTATTTAATTTACAAAAACTATTGGTGAACCCTCAGTTCCAAGCTGGGGTAGTCAGAATCATAAGACAAATATTGAATCCATGTGTAGTCTTTCACTTGGAGAATTCATCAATGAATCAGTTGGAATCCCATGAGCCTATCCTAGAAAAAACACAATGAGAGTCCAAGTATCTCTAATAGAAAGACACGCGTTTAAAGTAATTCAAGGTCCATGACTATAGTCAATAAAGATATAAATTTACATAAGTAAAAGTTCATGTCCATTACCATTATAAATTCAATCATCCAAGTTATTTCATTCCATTCATTAATATATAATAGGGACATGATAAGATTCATTCAATTTTTCCTTCCATTTAATGCCCTTTATCCATGGGAATAACTAATGGTTTAATATGGGTTAAATGGCATGGAATTTCCATTAATATATTATTTGTATCATTTAACATTTCAATAAATTCAATTTACCCATTTTTTTTTAATTAGTTAGATAAACCTACCTTAGTAGATTGTTTTCTCGGATAATCATAGTAAATGTGTCAAGTATATATATATATATAAATATATATATATATCCACACACATGATGGGGTGTTGTGATTCATGGTCATTAACCACAGATGATGTACAAGGTCTAAGAAATTGAGGCATCATGTTTAGATATTTAATTAAAATAATTTCACATTTTGAGGTGTTTTATGGAAGGTCTGGCATGTGATATGGTGGTGTATAATATAAAAATACAAGAATTTAGGGAAAAGAGAAATAACACCAACCTTATACCAGTAGTGGAATTCTGATAAAGTGTCAATCTCTAATATAGGAAAGAACAGTATAAATAATATAAATTGGAAACCACGCTGAAAATAGGTCATATTTTCTTACATAGATTTAGTATTTAATATAGTGAATAGAACTATGAAATTAAACAAGAGGATTGTAGTACCTACTACTATATATCCAACATGAAAAATGGTGGTCGAATTAGATGGCGTATGAAGGGGGAGTCTTATGTCCTAGGTTTATAGATCAATATGAAGTACATGAAGAATTGAAGGATACAACTCAACAATTGTTGGGGTATTCTATTCCTCACCATCCTGGCACTCAACAAGCGGTAATCATGATGGAATGTCACAAAAATACAAAATTAAAAACTCAAAAAAACATATATCATATGTATTGATATCACATATAGAATAAAAATGAATAGGAATTATGTCTCACTATTCTACACACACCCTGACATAAAAGATTTCACATAACTCATGCACTCTCTATTTCCCTAACTAAAAACTCTCTAAGGGTAAACACCATGAAAAATAGATTATTAATATAATAAACTATTATAAATGAATAAAAAAATTTCCATAACACATTCTTATTTAGATATAATTGCACCATCATGTTATATAGTAGACCACTATATAAGTTCTTACAAACACATTAAATTACCAAAACCTATATCATATCCAATATTCTTAACCATAAGAAAGAACAAAATTTTAATATGAATCCTATATTCCATGAATGATGCATGAATCCATACCTTTCTCCATCCCAGACTAATAGAATACCATAAATCAATAAATCATGCATTATATTCAAAAAAAATTAACAAAACCATAATAATAAAAATTAATAATAATAATTACATTCTTGGTTATATAGACTTTATAGATACATGGGTTATCCAAACCTATGTGTAATTTTCATCTCAAATTATTATCACATACTATACTCTATCTACCATTTCTTAAATAGTAATACAAATATAAATAAGGATCTACTACAATTTTATAGCATCTCTAGCGTGGTTCCCTACTATAATGAATGAACATGGTGGAACATAAATAAATCATCCCTCCTTGTATTTTAGAGGCTACTAATCCTTAGTGAGGGTCAATATATAACATAGGGATTTTGTACCCCCTCTAGTGTAGGTGACCATAAATCATAGTTGTAGAAATATATATAAATAGTCACCACATGATAAAAATTGTGTAAAGTTGTAAATCACAGCTAAATGAAAACTCTATGTAAATAAAAAAATCAAACACTATGAAAACATGTGTTATTGTAATTTCATACAAGGAATAAAAATATAACTAGGACCGATCATTTTTTGGTTGAATACAATAGGGTCAAAAAATAAACAAAATACTTGAGGTTACTTAACAGAGTAATATTTTGCATATATTTTTGTATATAAAACAATATGTTTTTATACTTTAATATATTATTCATATAGATATTTAATTTTTTATTGTGATTTATGGTATGATACCAAAATTATTTTGAAAATGAATAAAAATAATGAGTTAATTAGGATAAATATACTTCAAACCGTGATGTGAAGTGATGCAACGTGACACTGGAATAATGAAGATAGAAGTAGGAATATATGAATTTAACATCAAAAATAAGTTTAGTTGTAAGGGAAAGTCAAGGATCATTCCCAAGTCTCCAACCTGAAGAATCAAGAATAATTAAAGTGAAACTATCTGAAAGAAACATTACAAATTTTTAATCTATTTCATGATGTGTAACTTGATGGATTACAGGACATGAAACAAGTCATACGAAGATTCTCGAGCCCACACATTACACATCATGAACACTATTCATGATGTAATATGCCAAATTGACTCAGAAATGGAAATTTTTTATGTAATTTATGACAAGGGTCCTCATCATGAGCCTGATCCATCAAGGAAAATTTATGAAGGAATTTTAGATGACTCAATCATTTAAAAAATCATATAAATAAGAGAATTGTTTTTATTGAAAAAGGATGGGTTCTAGGGGTTTTCCACTACACTGTACTATAAAGATAAAAATTCTTTATGTTTTTTCTTTCTTTTGGTTTTATTTTCATTTCGTCCACATTTAATTGAAAATTCTAATATTAAAACAATTTTTTGTTCTTATTACAATCCCATATCTTTCTCTCTTCCCCCTTTCTCCACCATGAACCATTGCACTCATGATGAAGAGTAATTGACTCAAGGAATATCCAGAGGGATTACTATCACTCATGAACCCAAGGCCATGTTTTAATCTATTTGGGTTCATATAATGATTATTTATAGTGGGTTTAATCCTCACTATAGGTTTCTATGGTTTTACCTCATATTATATAACCATTCTCTCTTAATTGAGGATATGGATATGGGTTTTGGTAAGAATTTGGTATGTGCACTCTCCATTAAAAACAGGTGTAGATTATGGTGTGAACACATATGGTGGTGTATGTTCACTAAATAGTGTTTAAACCATACCATAAAGGTGATCCCTAAAAATATATCTTTTGAGAAATTCCTTTCTTCCCTAATTTCATTCATCACTCCTACAATTAGGTTTCATTTTTCCATTCCATTATTTTTACAAAAAAAAACTAAAAAAATCATTACTTTAATAAATTAAAAAAAACCAAAATAATTAGTTTAAGTGAATTTTAAATTAGTGTTTGATTAACTTCAAATATTCTCAAGTGAGATGAACCTGGACAACCATTGTGCTATATTATGAAAATTAATTATCTTTTGTACTACCTTTTTAAAAAATCATTATGTCTATAAGTTGGAACCAATTCTTCATCGATCCTACCTCCAAGCTTGATCCCATACTCACAAATCCCTTTCCCTACATGGGTCATGAAACAAAAATCCTACTTGGGTAACAATGCACCTGAGCAGTGTGTGATTAAATATCAGTATGACACCACCAATAATATCCTTAAAAAACAAAAATATATATGTTCTTGCATGATATACTCTTCTAGAATAATGAACAATAAAAATGATAAAAATTGAAAGTCCCCTGAGTTCTCAACAGGAAGTCTAGGGTGTGAAAATAATAGATATAGATTGTTTCATAATGGCTATGATCATGTCACAAAGACCATAAGGCATATATTGAAGTACAATACAATTTCTATTAGGATATCCACTCAAAGGGTATCTTGATCACCATGTATAATGATATAAAAACAATATAATACCAAAATTATTCTTATACCATCCTCATTATTTAATTATATTGACCATAACCCATAACAATATCAAGAAAATGGGAGAGTTTCCCCATGTTTATATCAGTCTTAGCTTAGAGGCATCTTGGCCAAAACCTGGTATTATAAGTTCAAGGGTAAAGATTGAACCTACCTATATGATCTAGTCATATAGTCATCTTATTCCTAACTCAATATAATATAAGACCAATGAGAAAGTGTACAATGAATCTAAATAACTCAACTCATGGAATCTAGAAAACTAAATATTAATATCTTTACTAAAGGGAAGGAATCCCCAATTTTTATAGTCTCACCCCATGACATCTCAACACTCGCATATCAATATAGATAACAAGGGGAAAAGAGGACCATTTATATACAATCTAACCCTATGGGAATCACAACCCATAATTAGAATAATGGATGGACCATTGGAAAAAACTACCTAGCTCTAGAATGATATCATCCCCTAGGTATCTCAATCCTATTTCATTTCAATACAATGATGATGGGGAAAAGTGGTCTCCAGTCTATAATGATATCATCTCAATAGCAAATTGATTTTTTTTATAGTAATAAGAAGATCATATGAAAGAATTCATAGGTATATATCATTCTCAACCCATAGGTTTCGTGTACCCTCATATCAACACTTTAAGGATCACACTAGTTTGGTCCTAATATAACAAATCTCTTTCTATAAGTCAAACCAAAGGTATAAACCCTATTTGATCTTATTAGATTAAAGGAGAAGGTTATACACTCCTGGTACCTATTGAACAATCCAATATAGGATACAAAAAAATATCACCTACTCAGTAAGTTCCAACCATAACTATTTTCTAGGGTGTGTATATATTTTCTAATCAATGTAGGATAATTAAAACCTATTTAGGACCACTATGTTTAGATAAAACTCAAAGAAACTATTATTAGATTATGAGGATAAGTCTAAAACCATTTTATATCAATATCATGACCATAACACCAAATCATATAATCCAAAAAGATAAATCATGTCCACAGACATCCTTTCTATAATGACTCCAAATATTATAAATACAATTCCCCATTTTATTTAATTAAAATATTGTGATATAATATGGTAATAGAAAAAACATGCACTTATTTTGTTTTATTTTTCACTTTGGATTTAATTTAGAGTTAAGAATATTTATCTTTGATAATATATCCATTAAATTTTGATCACATGGATAGTATAAATATAGGGTTTTAGCAAATCTAGTTGACATACAAAAATTAAGTGATGGACTCAACTGGTAGGATCATTCCCTATGAATCCCATTTATCAGTTCTTATAAGGGAGATATAATTTTTGGTCTTTTCCCATCACCAATACCAAGATGGTATCCAACAATATAAGCATGTGGGTAACCATTTATGAGAAAATTTCAATTTCATTGAGATGATGACCCAAACCATGTTCGCTGAACCTCCCCATAACAGTCTAACCATCACAAAACTTACTCTTTGGGAATTTATTGCTTTTTTAAAGGGATATGTATCATGAACCTATAATTATGAGTATGTAAATTATTTTTTATAGAAAAATTAATATATTTTCATCCAATTTTTATAACTTTATAAATTATTTTTAATTTGATACAATAAAGAACATGTCATGTTATTGGGTTATATTCAAATTCAATTAAGGAATTTATTTTGATGGACTAATGGATTTTTGAACTAAATAATATTTTAATAAAACATTATTATTAATTAATGTTTAATAAATATAAATGATCATATAATATTTTTCTAATTCAAATTTATTTTTTTATAAGGGTTTGAAAACTATTATTTAGAAAAACCCCATCATTTTCAATAAATGTCGGATATTTTTTCAAAAGTGAAAATTGAAATATTTGTAAAATTATTTGGAAAAAATTAATATTTTTTAAATCATAAATTCAAAATTATAAAACTATCAATTTTTTATAAATTTTTTTAGATTGTCAAATTTTTAGGTAAAAATTAAATACTATAAAAATATACTTTGTGTATTATGACACCATAATGACCCAAAAGTGATGTTATAATTACTATAAATAGTATCCAAGACCGAATATATATTTTACCTTTAAAATAATGTTACTTTATGTTTATTGTATTTATTTTATAAATCCATTATGAATCCTCCAAAACCTATAATATATTTTAAGGTTTTAAAATCATTTATTTAAGAGTGTGACACACCTCCACATAAGAGATGACATTGTTTTAATAGGATCGCCCCTTTTACTTATAAAATAATAAAAACCAGCCCTTTTGGAAGAAAACATGGTAAAAACCTAGGTATGGTTCGTGGATTTGGATATTTTATTATAAAGATTTAAAAACCTAAATTATTAAGAAATCCCTGTATTTTCCGACTTAAACCACCCCAAGCCCGCATTTAGCTTTACTAAAACTCATTATAGAACGGGAAAAATCTTCCATAAACTCCATGTAGTCCTCCCAAGGTTCTAGAAAGCTCTCAATAATCCCCTCCCAATCCTTCGGAGTCACACATTCTAGTAAGGGGTCCTCTACTCTCATCTTTTATGAAGCACTCATTTTATGTTATGCATTTTAAAATAAATTTTCATATGTTGGTATATCCTCTTCCATATCACCATTACTTCCCATTTTATATATAAAATATGAGATCTCCTATAACTCTCAATTTCGGTCATATGAAACATTATGTACACCCGTTACCATGAAAAAGTTTGTAGGGGTTCTTTCCATTCTCTTATTTATTAAAGTATCTTAAATGTCATGTTACTTATATTTCTAATAACTCATGTTGAGACATATATTTAAATTTCCTTATTACATTAAATTTCATTTCCAAATGATTATATACTCTTTTCTCTCTCATCAACCAATTTTATGATTTTTTATGTGACGTCATTATGCTGTCAAAATTTCATAACAATTTTACATGATAAAACAATTGTGTACCAAATACCATAACCATTCCCTATCAATGTTATTCAAATTTATGAACATATAATATTTTATTAGAGACCTAAATATTTTTATTCCTTACTCCTTGATCATGGAATAAAATATTATAATGAATGAATCCATGTTGTATGGTCTACGTGGCACACTTAAGCATGAGTATGGAATGAATATGATGGGTGAGCCGAGATAGAACTCCAATAAATTTCATAATGATTGATATCATGATGCATCATGTTAGGATGGGGAGTAATCCTAATTCATTTATGAGACTTTTTTCACCATGATGTATTCAAAGTTTTTGCTGTAGCATATGTTTAGGATGCTGTGATTTAAGTTGTAGCCACATTTCCCATGTTATGATTATCATGCTATATCATGACTCTTTGTTCATGTATAAAATTCATAATATTTTTATGCCTAATTGATATGAATATTTTTTTTAAATTTATTATCATATTCATGTTATTCCATGTTCATGACCTTACTGATCTTTATAGCTTACCCATTTCGAATATTTTTCCCCAAGTTATCCCATGCAATTTTAAGTTTGAATGTGTATTTTGATTATGTTAAAGAATTTTTTACTAAACATGTTGTATTCCCTATTTTATGTTGTTATGTAATGTACTTAATTTCAAAAAACACTGTACTTCTTGATCATCCTTGTTTTATTAATTGTATTATTATGTAATAAGTCATGTATTAAAGAGAAATAAAGAGTAGGGTTATTATAATTGGTATCATATGAAAATTTTAGTTATTTTTGGGATTAGGATTAGAGAATATAGTGAAGTAGTTATGGATAATACTTTTTATAAGAAAACATCCCTAAATTTTGGTAAGTATAAATTTAGTGGTTTATCATGAAAATAGATCCTTGTCTGGATACTACAAGTGGACGTGGTTATGGAAAAGATGTACCTAGGAGTAACAACTTCAACAAGGTGTTCGGGCCCTAACATGGGGTAACCTGCTACATGAAAACATGCTTACTACGGACCTAGTTTGACACTACTAGGTGACATGCTTTGGTTAATTCATAATCACATTATAAACCATTATTAAGGGAAACACTCCCATAATAATACATGTTATGAAATAGATCATGGATAACATAGATTGGGGACTAAAAATTACTAATTTAGGGAAAGAAATGAAAATTTTAAGTTGTCCCTTTAATGTAATTGGATTCACCTTTTGTTGTTTAATTGTTTAAAATAATCATCCCTAATTTTTCCCTTATACTAGCCAATGGATGGAAATTGGAGGAATCAGATACACAATCGATGAGACAAGCAATGTGATGGCTACCCCAATGAGATCCCAAACCCAATGGGAGAAGGAATTGATAACTTCATGGTGATACTCTCTTAGATGAATTAGGTTCTAAATAGAAATTAGATCAAGATAATAATCCACTCCCCCACCTAATAAAGAAAAATCCAAAATCATGATCTTCATACAATAAAGGACTCCTACATTCAATGGATCATCTAATACCTTAATCATAGAACAATGGATAAAATATATTGAGAAGATATTCTCCACATTTCAATTTTTCGAAGTAGATAAGGATGTTATTATTGTTTATCATATGGAGGGAGAAGCTAATTATTGGTGGGAATTGGTCAAGAATAAAAATACTAAGGAAGACAACAAAGCAATGGAGTGGGAGAAATTCTGATTAATGTTTTTTGATAAATATTTTCCACGAACTCTCTATATAAAAATGGAAATTCATTTCCTTGAACCCACGTAAAAAAGATAAAAAATCTATTAGGTAATATGATGAAAACCTCACAACACTTGCATGATATGCCATCCATTTTATCATTACCCCTAAATGAAAGGTTGAATTCTTATTTGGGGGGATAAAACCTAGTACCAAAAAATCATTGGGGATCTATGAATTTGATATCTATGATGAAATTTTTCAATGTGTCCTCAAATTCTATATAATTATTGGTGAATCTCAAGGGTATCATAGGGATAATAAGCATAAAATGGAGTTTAATTCTGGTAGTCCTATGGGGAAATATAACAATCCTAAGAAATTCCTACATCACACTTGTCAAAGGTTTAGAAAGAAGCACCCTAAAAACTTCCTAAAGGGAATAAAGAAATGATTTAGGTGTGGGAAGGAAGGATACCTAGAAAACATTTTCCAATGGGAGAACCCAACTAACATGAAGGAGGAAAGGAATACTCTATTCAACCCTCAGCACAATGTCCATTACTTCAACTTTAAGGAACACATGAACTTTACAAACCAATTCCCTAAGATAATTTTTTTCAGAGACAACCAAAACCCTCCAAGGTTTAAAGGGAGAGATATTACCATCACAACTACTGAGGTGGATCCCAAAAACGAAGTGGTGACAAGTATGATGGATATTAATTCAGGAATAGAGAAAGTGATTTTTGATACTAGTTCTACTCATTTCTTTATATCACAAATGTTTTGAATAACAATTCAAATTCTATAAAAAACGTGGAAATAGAGCTATCAATGAAAATTGAAAATGAATAAATTATGGAATTTGAAGTATATTAATCTTAGATTGTCACAATTTGTTGGCTGAACGTTTTAGATAACCATGTCATACTACCTTTGGTGGAATTTTATTAAATTCTCAGAATGGATCAGTTTTCCCAATACAGAGCCAACATAAATTTCCATGAGAAGGTAATCACTCCCCATATAGAGAATTAACCCCCTAATTCAGTACAAGTTCAAGGAGGAGGATGAATCTTCATTTGAGTCATCATCTCAAGCATGGATATTATTTTCTTATGAGTGAGTGTATCTAGCTAAAGTGATTGAGTATAAGTAATGGATCATCCTCAAAGAAATTCCTATTATGAGGGAATACATCGATGTGTTCCCTGAATAATTTTATGGTATTCTTCCTTATCGAGAGGTTGAATTTGCAATCAACCTTATATCTAGGGAATTTCCAATATCCAATACTCCTTATAGGATGGATGTTGCGGAACTTATGGAGCTAAAGAAACATCTTCAGAAGAATCTAGAAACAGGGATTATATTCCCATGTGCTTCACCATGGGGTGCACTAGTCCTATTCATTAGAAATAATGATGGGTTAATGTGCCTTTTTATTTACTATTATGATCTCAAAAAGATTACGATATAGAAAAAGATTCCTTTTCCATAGATTCATGACTTGTTTGATCTGCAATGTGTAGCACAATACTTCTCCATGGTGGATATGAAGTCAGGATATTACCATATTAGGGTGAATAAGGATTATATCCCCAATACAACTTTTCATACAATGTACGGGCATTAATAATTCATCGTAATTCCATTTAGACACACTAATTCTATAGTAATATTTATGGACTTGATGTATAGAGTATTTAGATATTACATTGATAAATTTCTTGTAGTCTTTATAGATAATATTCTAATATACTTCAAAACCAAGGAGGAGCATGGAGATCAACTGAGCACTATGATATTGACCTCGAAAAAGGATAAGATTTATTCAAATTACAAAAAGTGTGAGTTCTGGTTGAAGGATGTCCCATTATCGAGGAATATCATCATAAGAAATGGGATATCTATGGATCCTTCAAAGAAAAAAAATTTAATGATGTCCAAGGACGAAATATGTGATAGATATCCATAGTTTCATTTGTTTATCTAGAAATTATCACCATTTTTGAGAGACTTCCCATGATTTTCAAAGCCACTTAACATACTAACTCAGATGGGAGTCAAGTTTTATTGGAATGATGAATGCGAAGAAAGCATTAATGAGTTGAAAAAGAGGATTATCACCACCCATGTGCTCAAACTACCCACAATTGGAGAACTTTTTGTAGTATTCAACAATTCTTTGAAGAAATTATTGGGATGTGTGTTGAAACAAAATGATAATGTTATAGCCTATGCTTCAAGGAAGTTGGAAGTTCACAAACAGAACTATCCAACACATGATCTGGAGTTTGCTGTAGTGATATTATCCTTAAAAATTTGGAGGCATTATCTCTTTGTGGATAATTGTAAAACATATATGGATATTATAAGGCTCCATTATATATTCTCATAGAAATATCTGAATATGAACACATGAAGATGGTTTGATATGATCAAAGACTATAACTACTCAATTCAATAGCATACTGGTAAATCAAATAATGTGGTGGATGTTCTAAGTAGAAAGGATATAGGTATTTTATCATTTATGTGAATTTAGAAGGATCCAATATTCTTATAATTGAAGAGGATAGACATGTGAATCATAAATTAAGGAAAATCATTAATCTTTTCACAAGTTATTTCTTAACCATATCTTATTGAAATGTTAAATAATGATAAAAAATATGATCTTAGAATTCATATGAAAGTGGAAACTACAAGAAAAGGTAAATCCTTTGTGTTCAATGTTAATGAAGAAGTAATTGTGAAATCTGGGTCCAAACTATGTGTTCCATAAAAACCTTAGTTAAAGAAGGTATTATTGGATAATGGACATATTTTTACTTTCTACATTCACCTAGGAAACACAATGATGTATTGTGATCTATGATATCACTATTGGTGGGAGAAAATGAAGAAGTATATCACTAAAAATACATCAATATTCCTAATAATTTAGAAGGTGAATGACGAATGGAATAAGTTTAAGGGTATGATGAAACCATTACCCATACCAACATGGAAATAGAAAAACATTACTATAGACATTGTCACCAAACGTCAAATGATATCCAAAATAAATAATTCTATTTGGGTTTTTTTGTGTTATCTTTAAAATACAACACCCATCATTATGATTCAATAATATTTTCCATTTGATCATCTTTCACGAATATACATCAGAGAGGTGGTGAGGCTTCATGGAGTACCACTATCAATTATGTCTGATCGAGATCCAAGTTTCACCTCTATGTTCTGGAAAAGTCTCCAACATGCAATAAACACTGAGATAAACTTCAATATTGATTATGACCCAAAAACCGACGTACAACATGAACATACTACCCAAAAACATGAGGGAATGTGGAGATAATTATCAATTGACTTTAAAGGAGGATGGGAATAATATCTTCCTATGGTCGAGTTCCCTTACAAAATTAGTTTCCACTCAATCACGAAAATGGATCCATATGAATCTCTTAATGAGAGGAGGTTTAAAACACATGCATGTTGGGATGAATTTGGGGATCAACAACTACTAGGTCCTAAAATGGTCAATTAAATGGTGGAAAATATTAAAACCATTCAACAACACATCAATCCTGCTCAGAATCGACAAAAGAGATTTGCTAAAAACTATTGATGACAGATAGAGTTTGATTTTGGGGAAAGAGAATTACTTTTTACATGTACGTGGAAGAATGTTATTATATTTTAGAAGAATGAAGAGCTTAGTCCAAGTTACATCAACCCTTTTGAGTCCCTTGATCACATCTGAGTAGTGACCCACCAACTAGCACTCCCAATGAACCTATCTTAAGTACATGATGTTTTCCTTATATACCTCTCAAGTATATACATACCAAAACCATTACATTTACTAAATCTAGAGGTGGTACCATTGGATAATGATATTTTTTATGAACATCAATCGGTGAATAACTTAGATCATATAGAAAATGGTATTAGAAATAATACAATTCCCCTTCTCAAAGTTTTGGGGAGAAACCATAAGTTTGAAGAAGAAATATGGGGAATACAAGATTTCATGAAACATAGTTACCCTAATTTGTTCTAGTGTAGGAAATTAAAATTTTTAGGGTGAAATATCTTAATGGGGGAATATTGTAACAACCCAAACAATTATAAATAAAATTCCACTTTTGATTTAATTAAATGTTTTATGATATATTATGGTTATAGGAAACACATTCCCTTATTTTTTGTCATTCCTATTGTATTTAATTGAACTTTAATAATCATTACCATTTATAATATATATGTTTAATAGTGATCACAAGTTTAGTATAAATACAAGGTTTTAAAAAATACAATTGAAAATGATGAATGAAGTGATGGCCTCCACTAGTAGGATCGCGCCCTATAAAGCGCATTTATCAGAGCTTCTGAGGGAGGTAACATTTCTAGGATTCTACCTTGACCAAGCCCATGTTGAGATCCAAGATCTCAATCATGATAAAAATCATTTATGGGATAAATTCAAGATGATCAAGATCACGACCCAAAGCATGTTCGCCAAACTGCACTATGAAAGTCCAACCATCACCCACTTTACTCTTTGGGAGTTTCAGATGTATTAGAGGGATATGTATTAATACCCTATCATTATTATTTCGTAAATTATTTTTTATACGATAATGAATATATTTTCATCTTATTATTATTACTTTATAAATAATTTTTTTTTGATATAATAAAGCACAAATAATAATTTTAGGTTATATTTCAAATAAATTAAGTAATTTATTTTAATGAATTAATGTATTTTTGAATTAAATAATATTTTAATAAAATATAATTATTAAGTAATGTTTAATAAAAATAAATGATAATATAAATTTTATGAAATAAAATGTAATTTTTATAAGGGTTTGAAAACAATTATTTTCCAGAAAACCCATCATTTTCAATAAATATTGGTCATTATTTTAAAAGTAAAAATTCACATATTTAGAAAATTATTTAGGTAAAATGAATATTAATTTTTTAATCAGAATATGAAAATTATCCAATTCATAATTTTTCAAAATTTTCCGAGACAACCAAATTTTATGGTAAAAATTATATATCTTATAAATAAACTTTTTTTATTATGACACCATAATAACCCAAAAGTGATTTAATAATTACAATAAGTAAGATACATGACCAAACCTATTTTTTCCATTTAAAATAATTTTATTTTGAGATTATTTTATTTATTTTATAAAGCCATTATGAATCATCCAAAACATATAATATATTTTAAGGTTTTAATTTCATCTCATTAAGAATGTGACTCAACCCCACAAAATCAAGGGAATTATTTAAATAATTTTGGCCCTTGTCCTTTTAAAATAATAAAACAACCCCTTTTTTTAAGAAACAATGGGAAAAACCATGGTATGGTTTGTGGTTTGTGATATTTTATTATGTAGAGTCAAAACCTAAATAATAAAGATACCCCCTCCATTACAATATAAATCAACCCAATGTACCATTTTGATTAAATAAAACTACTTGAAGCACTACCAAAATCTTCCCAACACCCCTAGAGTAATCCCAAGGTTCCCCAAATCTTTCAATAATCCCCTACCAAGACATTGGAGTCACAAACTCAAGTAAGGGATCCTTCACTCTCCTCTTTTATCAAGACCTCCTTTTATGTGATGTCTTTTAATTTCAATTTTCATATGTTTGGGTATGTTATTACATATACCCTTAATAACCATTTTCTTGTTAAATAATGATATCCACTTTCACTCTCATTTTCCCACGTATGAACCATTATGTACACCCATTACCATGTCTAATGTTCTTAAGGGATCTTTCTTTTATCTTCAGAATTAAAGTTTCTTGAATATCATATTACTTATATTTAAAATCACTAATGTGGGTACATGTATTTAAAAATCCCGATTACATTAAATTTCATTTCTAACTTTCTAGAGACACCATTATCACTCATCAAACCATTTTATGAATTTTTATGTGAGGTCGTTATGCTACTGAAATGTCACTACAATTTTCCATGAAAAATAATTGTTTAGTAAATACCAAACTCATTTACTTTAATGTTTATTCACATTTATTCACATATAATTTTTCATTCATGACTTAAATATGGGTATTTCGTAATCCTTTATTGTGGAATTAATTATGATGATGAACGAATCAATGTTGTATGATTTATGTGGCACACTAAAGCCTGAGTATGAAATGAATATGATTGGTACAACTAGATAGTTCCCTAATGAATTGGGTAATGCTTAGTATCATGATATGTCTTGTTGGAATATGGAGTGAACCTGATTCATTTATGGGACTTTGTCCACCATGAAGTCTTGGCGGGTTTAGCCTTATCATATATTTATGATGCTATGTTTTAAGTTGTTTCCACATTTCCCATGTTATGATTATCATGTTATGTTAGGTATCTTTTTTTTCATTTTTATGATTCCTAATATTTTATGTTCTAATTGATAGGCATTTTGATTAATATTTATTATCCTTCTCATTTTATTACATTTTTATTTACATACTGGGCATTATAACTCACCCCATTCTAATATTTTTTTCCAGGTTATCCCATGAAGTTTTAAGTTTGAAGGGGTATTTTGAGAATGTTAAAGGAGTTTTTAATAAAGATTTCATATTCTTTATTTTATGTTGTTATATAATGTACCTAATTACAAAAGGTAGAAGAGTTCTCAATCATTTGGGTTGTATTTAGTGTTGTCTTATGTAATAAATAAATTATTAATGTGATATAAATAATAAGGTTTTTATACTTTCCCAACTCACAGAGATCATGGGGAATAATGTATAATAATTTTAGATCAATCTTATGTGACTGGAAAGACAGTATATCACCCATCGCATGAAAAATTATATAACCAGCAGAGAAATTTTAGGGAATGCCTACCTTGGTCTAGTAGGATTCTGTAGAGACCCGAAGCTTGACGTACATGGACATTGCATTACTTTTGCAGAATACTTAGTACATAACAAAAACAGACACACATGGACTATAATAGTTTAGTGTCTTGGGAAACTTTGAATATAATCTTCTAATCGTGGTGAAAGATCTTCCACATCTCCCATAAAGATCTTCCCTTTTTTTTTCTTACCTAAAACCTTTCTTTATATCCTGGGGAAAAGAAAACATAAAAGGGGTGAGCTCAAATTCCAAGTAAGGGTAAACATAGAGAACATAAAACAATCCATAAACATTTAAATGCAAAAACTTGAACATAAAATCTAAACATCAAAATCTGAGCAAAGATATGAATCTTGGAAGTATGTAAGGAATATATCATAAGGGAACATCAATCATGATAAAATATCATGGGAATAAAACATATAATTGTGGAAACCATTAAGCACATGTTATTATTTCCATAGTAGCCAAGGCATTGCTGCCAAGGCCATCGTAGTGGACAAAGTCCCTTTCTGAATCGAGTTCACTCCTCGTTTTAGTCCTGTAACACTGAACCGGATTAACTTACCGTTCTATCCATGTCTATCTCATGAGATATAAATCTTTACCCAATGCATTGGAGGGAGATATAGGTCCCACCCATCTCATAATGAAATCATTCTTACTTGTGCCACAAAATAAACATACATCATTCATAATAACCCAAATAATAAAATGGGTTTCATAAAAATAATCCCATCATCACATAATCCATATAAAAGAAATGGATATCATTTCATAATATGAAAAGTGAAACCATGTAAATCATAGAGACATTATACTTGAAACATACGCATATGAAATAATGTCATTTTAGATGGAAAAATGGTTTTGATAAAACACTTTAAATGAATTCTTGAGTAAAATATCCTTTCTTCTTCAAAATCAATTTCTTTTCCCAAAACATCATGAAAAGTTAAAACAAAGAGATTTTGTTGAAAATAGTCATGAAATATTTTGGAGAAAATTCATGAAATTAAGGCTTTATAAAACCGTAAAAATATTTTCATGCCGTATACGTTAAAAAAACATTCTTCTCGTACTTTTGTTGGAAAAGTCAAAAAGTACCTTGTAGGGTAAATAAATGAAATATTCCTTCCACACCATGGGGTAAAAATCAAAATGGGTAAAAAGGACTTTAAACATACATTAAAACACTTTTATAAAACATGTAAATGGACGATTGCAATAACCCCATTACATACTTACGAATAAGAAATCTCAGATAAAAATGAGATTTGAAAAAATATCCCTTACCTTAGGTCCGATAGGCTTCGTACATATCTGAAACTCCTGTATAATGATTTAAATAATGTCATTGACTTATTACATAATCATATTCATTGTTATGATATCATATATGTTTCACTTATGACTTTATATTCTATGTTAAAGCAGCGTTTTGGGTAAAATCATTTCATTTATTGTATGTGTTTCGACTTGTCGTTCTTGATATTAATACCTATATCCTGATTTACATAATTCCAGAATGTAAAACATGATTTATATATAATATATATTCATCATATACATATATATTATAGACCGATAAAAGGAATTAAATGCACCGTTCAGGGAGACGGTAGGTCGTACGTACGCATGAACGTTGTTTTTGTTTCCTTATTGAATTGAATGAAACTAAATAGATGACATACATATATATATACACATAAATCCATTATCATTATTATTTCATATATTTCATTATTTCTTATTATATATACTTTATAATAATTTATGAATGGTTAATCATTGATAATGAATCTCATCGTGTCGTGGAGACGGTATTCCGTACGTATGCACGAGCGATGATATCGTTCCCATGATTATTGAATATAATTGTAGTGGATGGTATAATATATCAGAATCATAATGATGTTATAATAATGATATATAGTTATTATTTACACCATTATACCCATCCATGTAAGGTGTTGGTGGAAAAATAGATTTCACCACAGCGTGGAGACGGTATTCCGTACGTACGCACGGGTGGTGATTTCATTTTCCATAGGATGGATAGATGGTGAAATAGGGTTGTTTCATACATATAATAACATATCAGTATATGAGTTATACTGATGTTATTTCTTCATAATGAAACAACTATATAAGAAGAAGTGGAAGAAGAAATAAAGTTGAAAGAATCAGTAACGGACATTACCTCTTCTTTGAAGCGCCTCTTTGAGACCTCCTCTTAGGGAACTAAAATTGGTCTTTGAAGAAGAACAGAACCTCTAGGATGTTTCTAGGTAAGTGGAGAAGATATATTTCCAGGGTTTGTCTGAGCATGAAGGCTCAAATTTGTGTGAGGAGGAGAGGGAGGAGGTGCCCTTATATAAGGGAGGAGAGGGGCACCTTTGGAATAACTAAAAATATTATTTTATTATAAAGTCATATTCGGTTTTTAATAGATCCAAATTGATATATTTTGAATATAAGATGGGGATGGGTCGAAATCCTCTCATACAATAGAATTTAGACATGTTTAGGTCATTATATTAACATTATCATTTAGTTTTAACTCTTAGTTAATTAGATTGACATTTACCATGTCACTTTGTATTTTTATATTATATAGTTAATAAACTTACCATATACATCCAAGAGACCCCCAAGTGGTCCATTAATGACAAACATATCATGATATAAGTATCGTGGCCTAACCGTAGATTTTTAGGAATATAATAACAATTAATAATATAATATTTGTTTTAAAAACTATTTTATGTCAATTTTGACACTATTTGGTAATTGTTTTTTTTTTGAAAATCATAACAGAATGATTAGTTCTAAAAAAGTTAATTAAATAAATAATAACATGTCATATTAACATAGAAAATTATTTTAATTCATAAAGAGTCTCAAATTACATTTATTTGGGTATTTATAACATCAATTATGTCAATATTTCATTAATAAGATAATTACTACGTCATAATTGTGTCATAAATAAATTAAATTATTTTAAGTCTAAAAATTACAAATAAAATACCATTATGTAGGAAATCGTTTTAGATTTATAATGAATATTTATAGTCGAATTTATCTTATGTGTAACCTAATATTAAAAATTATTTAGTTATTAAACATTGATTTTAACTATTTTAACCCTTCTTTAAAAAAATTAATAATAAATGTCCTAATCTAATCCAAGTGGGCCAAAATGGTCATATTTTATTCCTAAGGTTGTTTTTGGTCGAATTAAACTTATCCAATATAATTAGGAAATCCGTTAGGGTAATAATAATATCATTTTTACCCTTAATTAATCTATTTACTTTTAACCGTGGTAAAAAAAGTAAAAAGTTACTATTCACCAAAACTTATTTTCATCTTATTGAATCACATTTTTTGTCCTTGATATTAACCATGTCTATCGGATTTTCAAAATTCCACTCACAGAAGCAGTAAAATTATTTTTTATGAAAAATTCAGTTTTTTAACTACCACTTAGTGGTTTCACTATTCATCAAAAAATGAAAGTTTCCAGAAAAATACAAAAATTTTGCCTAAGATATATTTGATATTATGAATTCAAAAATGATGTATATTTTACCAAATCCAAAACATATCAGTTAGATTAACTAATTTAAAAATTAATTCCCGTCGTCAAAACAAATAGAGTGTTTTTAAGAGATAATAACTATCAAAAGATTGACACTTCTTTATGTCTGGTTTAAATGTGAATTTACATCCAATGACCAAAATTGTATTAAATTGTAAATATATATTCTAAATATACTTTAAAACCACTCAAATAAATAATTTGTCACTATTAATTATTTCCCTTAAAAAAAATTTTAATTAAAATTTAGTAATTTTCACTATTCATCAGAATATGAAAGTTATCCGAAAAGTACCAAAATTTCACCCAAAGCTAATTTCGATATTCCGAATATAGAAATGAAGTCCATTTTGAAAGATAAAATTTATAAAATTCAAAAAAGTGGGTATTACTATTCATAATGGCTAGTTCATAATAATATTATAATAATATCTCATTTATTGAAACTCGGTATTGCGTACTACGCACGCTATCGAGGAAGGTCATGATTGCGTGCAATGAAAGGCAAGTCATGGATGCGTGTTGTTCAAGCTCCTTTTGGTGTATCGTATAACACAAGACATTAATGAAATTAAAAAGAATATTTTTCATAAAATCTCGGGGTGTTACATTCTACCCTCCTTAAAATGAATTTCGCCCTCGAAATTCATCGGGGTTATAAATGGTTTTCTACTCAAAGGTTTATTTAATAGAAACCCACATCGTAAAAAGGAATACCAAAACATGGATTTAGAAACTAAATTATGAAACGTAATGGTTACCCAAATTAACTCATCACTGGGTTTCCACGTAGGAGAACATAGGTGGAAATATGGATATGGAAGAAAACTATAACCATCAAGTTCTGATGGAGAGTGGTAGAGAAAATGGCTATGAAAAATCCAAAAATCACAAAGCCATAAATTTTTGACGATCTAAGGTACCATCTGATTCATCAGATATAGGAGCACTAGGACAACATTTTCGGTTTTCAATATCATTTCTCTAAAGTTGAAAATTTTGAATTAGAAAAATACTTGCTTGATTTTGGTACAACCTCACTGTTGTTCGTGCTTTGAAAAATTTCCACTTCATCTCTTAAAGAAATGAAGTTGAATTTGTTATTTCTGAAGTTTTAACAGATCATGTGATAGAATGATGGGTCATTCCATCTGTTTCAAACGAAAGGTTAAAAAAAGTTATCAAATATACATAAGTCCATCTATGGTGAGGTTAATCGTATACGATTCCAAAAATGAATTTATACTTCATATATCATACTGCTTAATAAAAAATACTAGTTTTTACTAACCATGGACTTCCTGTAGGCCGGTGGTAGGCGATAAAGGCCAATCGCACTTCGGTTGTGGGTTCAATTCCCACAGCTTTGTCTGACGCGATGGGCTGTCGCCCGTCCTGCAGGTTTTCTTTTTTATAAAACAACATTACTATAAAATCCCATCAATAATTTCAAAAAAAGATCTATCCTTAAACAATACTAACTTATGTCCAACATAATCCATTCAAATATTTAGGCATATCTAAAATATTTGGGTCCATGCTCATAGTATAAAGAAAATGATTACTTGAAATGTCACATAACAATCACGTGAACACCATCATTTATCCCCTATATATCATAAGATATATCTTGTTGGTAAAATTACAAATATGTGATTACCTTAATCATGTATTCTATTAAAGAATTAATACCCATTGAACCTTAGTGAAAACATGAATGTTGTTAAATTTTAAAACTTTCCACATAACAAAATCGCAAAAATTCTATATACTGAAACCATAATATCAGTTAGTCCTTATATCAGTCATGAGCTCATGAATACTATGAAAAATTTCATTTTCTCCTTATCCCTTCATTATGCGCATATCATCTGCTTTCCAAAATATTTGAATCACTTTTCATGGTTACCGGTACCATGAAATTATTGAAAACCACAATATACTAATACAAAAATATTCTAATACACCATAAAAGTACCTCAACAACATTATTCTTGAATACCAATACATAAACACTTCAATCAATCCTCTTCAATGACTGTCCTAGAATAATTCGTTCCTTGATTTAGAAGTATCTTTTTTTGTTCAGGGCATTGATTTGGGTAATGCCCATGTTCTTCACAAATTAGACATTGAACTCCATAACAGTCTGTCACTCTATGTCCCTTTTCTCCACATAGATAACATTTTCCCCTCCATTTGAGGTATTCCTCAAGGTTCTTATTCCCTTCTTTAGAAATCTCAATCTTCCTTTCTTTATGATCCTCAACATGAGAACATGCATAAAAGTCTATCTTCCTCTTATTTGATGAATTAGGCATACCACTAAATTTCACCTTGTTAATCATATATCGTGATGACTGATTTGGAATAATCACAATATCTTTCTCTCTAGGCATTACTCAATTTTTTTGCTCATAGTCACCAATTTTTCCATTGGATTCAATGTTAACCGAATTCCTTCTGGTTCCCTCCATTGACTAAAACACAAAAAGAATTCTCTGAGAGGCAAAATTCATAAAAGGAAAATAACATAATCAAGGGGGATTACCTTCGACATCTAACATATTAGGTTTAATTCTAAGATCGTTAGCACAATTCTAGGACTATAACGTATACTTATATTTAACCTTAGGGACATCCCTAGACATACCTTAGAAATATCTCTAGGGATCTCACTAAAGTTCTCACATCCTAGTTTCCAAAGGTTGACTAAACCTTTCCTCTAATACCAACTGTAATGGTCTGGAATTACTTCTAGTTGACTCTAATTGATACCTATCAGGGCACTCCATGGGCGGCTACACCCCCTGGGCGGGACACACCACCATCCCCAGTGGTAGCCATTTCCTCATGAAGCCCTTGGGCGGAGAGCCATGCTTCATCCAATCGCTCACATGTGAGAGTTCCCAAGGATCAGATACATTCATACCTCCTTTTCATCTGATACCAACTGTAGAGACCCGAAGCTTGACGTACATGGACATTACATTACTTTTGCGGAATACTTAGTACATAACAAAAACAGACACACAAGGATCGTAATAGTTTAGTGTCTTTGGAAACTCGGAATATAATCTTCTAATCGTGGTGAAAGATCTTCAACATCTCCCATAAAGATCTTCCCCTTTTTTTCATACCTAAAACCTTTCTTTATATCATGGGGAAAAGAAAACATAAAAGGGGTGAGTTCAAATGCCCAGTAAGGGTAAACATAGAGAACATAAAACAATCCATAAACATTTGAATGCAAAAACTTGAACATAAAATCTAAGCATCAAAATCTTGAGCAAAGACATGAATCTTGGAAGTACGAAAGGAATTTATCATAAGGGAACATCAATCATGATAAAATAGAATGGGAATAAAACATGTAATTGTGGCAACCATTAAGCACATGTTATGATTTCAATAGTAGCCAAGGCATTGCTTCCAAGACCATCTTAGTGGACAAAGTCCCTTTTTGAATCGAGTTCACTCCTCGTTTCAGTCCTATAACACTGAACCAGATTAACTTACCATTCCAGCCATGTCTATCTCATGAGATATAAATCCTTACCCAATGAATTGGAGGGAGATATAGGTCCCACCCATCTCATAATGAAATCATTCTTACTTGTTCCACAAAATAAACATACATCATTCATAATAACCCAACGAATAAAATGGGTTTCATAAACATAATCCCATCATCACATAATCTATATATAAGAAATGGATATAATTTCATAATAAGAAATTTGAAACCATGTAAATCATAGAGACATTATACTGGAAACATACACATATGATATAATGTCATCTTAGATGGAAAAATGGTTTTGATAAAACACTTGAAATGAATTCTTGAGGAAAATATCCTTTCTTCTTCAAAATAAATTTCTTTTCACAAAAAGTCATGAAATTTTAAAAGAAAGAGATTTTTTTCAAAATAGTCATGAAATATTTTGGAGGAAGCTTCATGAAAATAAGGCTTTATAAAACCGTAAAAATCCTTTCATGCCGTATATTTTAAAAAAACATTCTTCTCGTACTTTTGTCGGAAAAGTCAAAAAGTAACTTGTAGGTTAAATAAAAAAAAGATTCCTTCCATACCATGGGGTAAAAGTCAAAATGGGTAAAAATTAATTTAAACATACATGAAAACACTTTTATAAAACATGGACATGGACGATTTCAATAAGCCCAATAAATACTTAAGAATAAGCAATCTCAGATAAAAATGAGATTTGAAAAATTATCCCTTACCTTAGGTCTGATATGCTTCGTACGTATACGAACCTCCTGTATAATTATTTAAATAATTTCATTGGCTTATTACAGAATCATATTCATTGTTATGATATCATATATGTTTCACTTATGACTTTATATTCCATGTTAAAGCAGTGTTTTGGGTAAAATCATTTCATTTATCGTATGTGTTTCAACTTTTCATTCTTGATATTAATACTTATATCCTGATTTACATAATTCCAGAATGTAAAACATGATTTATATATAATATATATTCATTATATACATATATATATATTATATATTGATAAAAGGAATGAAATACACCGTTCATGGGGACGATAGGTTGTACGTACGTATGAACACTGTTTTCGTTTCCTTATTGAATTGAATGAAACTAAATAGATGACATACATATATATATATACATAAATCCAGTAGAATTATTATTTCATATATTTCATGGTTACTTATTATATATACTTTATAATCATTTATGAATGGTTAATAATTGATAATGAATCTCATCGCGTCGTGGAGATGGTATTCCGTACGTACGCACAATCGATGATATCGTTCCCATGATTATTGAATAGAATTGTAGTGGATGGTATAATAAATCAGAATCCTTATGATGTTATAATAACCATATATATTTATTCTTTACACCATTATACTCATCCATGTATGGTGTTGGTGGAAAAAGAGATTTCACTACGGCGTGGAGACAGTATTCCGTACGTACGCACGCGTGGTGATTTCGTTTTCCGTAGGATGTATAGATGGTGAAATAGGGTTGTTTCATAATTATAATAACATATCTGTATATGAGCTATACTGAATTTTTTTACTTCATAATGAAACAACTAAATAAGAAGAAGTGGAAGAAGAAATAAAGTTGAAAGAATCAGTAACAGACATTACCTCTTCTTTGAAGCGCCTCTTTGAGACCTCCTCTTAGGGCACTAAAATTGGTCTTTGAAGAAGACCATGACCTCTAGGATGTTCCTAGGGAAGTGGAGAAGAGAAATGTTCATGGTTTGGCGGAGCTTGAAGTCTAAAATTGGGGTGAGGAGGAGATGGAGGAGGTGCCCTTTTATAAGGGAGGAGAGGGGCACCTTTGGAATAACTAAAAATATTATTTTATTATAAAGTCATATTCGGTTATTAATAGCTCCAAATTGATATATTTTTAAGATAAGGTGGGTATGGGTAGAAATATTCTCATCCAATAGAATCTAGACAAGTTTAGGTCATTATTTTAACCTTATCTATTATTTTTAACTCTTAGTTAATTAGATTGACATTTACCATGTCACTTTGTAGTTTTATATTATATAGTTAATAAACTTACCATATACATCCAAGAGACCCCCCAAGTGGTCCATTAATGAAACACATATCATTATATAAGTATCTTGGCAGAACCTTAGATTTTTATCAATATAATAACAATTAATAATATAATATTTGTTTTACAAACTATTTTATGTCTATTTTGACACTATTTGGTAATTGATTTTTGTGAAAAACATAACAGAATTATTAGTTAGAAAAAAGTTAATTAAATCAATAAAAACATGTCATATTAACATATAAAATTATTTTATTTCATAAAAAGTCTCAAATTACATTTATTTGGGTATTTATAACATCAATTATGTCAATATTTCATTAATAAGATAATTATTGCGTCATCATTGTATTATAAATAAATTAACTTATTTTAAGTCTAAAAATTAAAAATAAAATACCATTATGTATGAAATATTTTTATCTTTCTAAGGAATCTTTATAGTCTAATTTATCTTATGTATAACCCTATATTAAAAATTATTTAGTTATTAAACTTTCATTTTAACTATTTTAACACTTCTTTAAATAAATTAATAATAAATGTCCTAATCTAATCCAAGTGGGCCTTAATGGTCATATTTTATTCCTAAGGTTGTTTTGGGTCGAATTAAACATATCTAATAGAATTAGGACATGTGTTAGGGTAATAATAATATCATTTTTACCCTTAATTACCCTATTTACTTTTAACCGTGGTAAAAAAAGTAAAACGTTACTATTCTCCAAAAAAATTTCATCTTTTTGAATCACATTTTAGTCCTTGATATTAACCGTGTCTTTTGGATTTTCGAAATTCCACTCACAGAAGTGGTAAAATTAATTTTTATGAAAAATTCAGTTTTTTAACTACCACTTAGTGGTTTCACTATTCATCAAAAAATGAAAGTTTCCAGAAAAAAACAAAAAATTAGGCCTAATATATATTTGATATTATGAATTCAAAAATGATGTCTATTTTACCAAATTCAAAACATATCAGTTACATTAACTAATTTAAAAATTAATTCCCGTCGTCAAAACAAATAGCGTGTTTTTAAGAGATAATAACTATCAAAAGATTGACACTTCTTTATGTCTGGTTTAAATGTGAAATTACATCCAATGACCAACATTGTATTAAATTGTAAAATATATTCTAAATATACTTTAAAACCACTCAAATTAATAATTTATCACAATTAATTATTTCGATTAAAAAAATTGTTTTTCATTAAAATTTTATAATTTTCAATATTCATCAGAATATGAAAGTTATCCAAAAAGTACCAAAATTTCACCCTAAGCTAATTTCGATATTACGAATCCAGAAATGAAGTCCATTTTGAAAGATAAAATTTATAAAATTTCAAAAAGTGGGTATTACTATTCATAATGGTTAGTTCATAATAATATTATAATAATATCTTGTTTATTGAAACTCGGTATTGCATACTACACATGCTATCGAGGAAGGTCGCGATTGCGTGTAATGCAAGGAAAGTCGTAGATGCGTGTTGTGCAAGATCCTTTTGGTGTAGCATACAACACAATACATTAATGAAATTAAAAAGAATATTTTTCATAAAATCTCGGGGTGTTACAGTTTCCACTCATTGGATACACTACTGGAAAGGCAGTCTCAACTAACAATTTTAATCCATTGTTATAGGATGGATAACTGTTGGCTAGTTAGGTGTTGGGATAGGCCTATCCCAACCATTCTACTTCAATTGTTGGTATAGAGCACTATAAATGTCAATATCCAAATCATTTTAGAACAACCGTTGGTATATATTTATAACTATGGTTTATTAACCGTTCACAAATAGTATAATTTAATAGTTTACCTATGGTTTTAAAATCGTTTGTATAGATTTTTTCTGAAAGATTTGGTAAACCATTGGTAAATCCATGCTTTTAAACACTATACCAACAATTTAAAACTGTTGGTATAGATTTTTTCAATAATTCTACACAGAAGCTAGGTATAATTTCCTCCCTTTGCATATATCCACATAAAAAAATAGAACAACACAGTAAAACACCTACAATAACACATAAACATAGCAGGCTCTTCCAACCATGGTGTGTACCGAAACATAGTATTCCCCATTTCAATATTCCTATGAGAACCACTATTCCAACAAAACTATTTTAATTTATTTGGTTCAAACATCACAAAATTTTTGTCATTACTCAAAATTATCAAAAAAAATTTATCATCAAGTAGTCAACGGTGTGTTATCTACTACACCATGACATAGTTAAAAATTCTTTTTTAGAAAATAACATGAAAAATGCTCGTTTCTTGTGTATAAAATCTCTTTTAATTCCCATATGATCATTTTAAATCCTGGATGTGTTACTGTTATAGATTGATTAGTTTAGTATTTAAAAAACTAATGATTTTTTATAACAGTTTATTGATGGTAGGTACTTATTTTTATAGACGTGTTTATATTAAGGGTTGTAATGAAATTGAGTAGAATGCTTACTCAAAGTGAGATTGATGTCTTGGAGTTGGTTCCCTAGAAACCAACTTATTTGTACTTTATGTTAAAAATATATCCATTGGATGAGTATTAATAAACTCTTTATCACATCATGGTCATTCTTCTGTGTGACATAGTATGAGATAATCTCCTAAGAAAATTTATCGCACTAAAAGGTCATAGAGGATCCCTGATATGAGGATAACCTTGAAGTTCCAGTACATTATTATTGAATATATGTTCTATAGATGTATGATATAATTTTAAGGGACACAAATGATATAGGCTACCAGGGGTGGGGACACATGAAACATTGAGGAAGCTTCTCATGGTGTACGCCCATGGTAATATCCAAGAAGATATTATGAGAACACGACCCACCAGTAGGAAATCCATATTCATAAGCGTCATTGGATGTTCCTACATGTGGACATGTGTGTTGGTCCTTAGATTTTAATATTATTATTAATGAGTATTTTGACTCACAAACTTGGATTTATTGATGAAAAACGTTATGAAAGATATTATCGGAGAGGCAGGATATGTTGGGTCAATCATGAGTATTACTGCATTAATGAATAATGTGAGAATGGATTAGTCACTTCTACAGAAGTAGATATCTCAATCCCTTTTATGGAAGTGATATAACCTAACTAAATCCAAGGCCATGGGTATTTCTAGGGATGTTCAATTCCGGAAAGTCAAAGAATGAGAAATCAAGCACAAGGTTTGATGGCACTTACATGCAACACATTTGATTGGAGATATCGAGACAAAGGGATCATATTACACTATAATCATTTGTATGGGGTGACATATTGTTGTGACATAACCTTCGTTATCTTGGGTGCATTTACACATTTATTGAAATTAATCTTAGACTTTAGGCAAGCCCACCTAATGCCAATGAGTAAGAGGCCTAGAGGGTCACACACTAAGTGTAGCGAGTATCTCAGTTTAATAAATTATTATTTAACAAGTTGAATAAATATTATTCCAGAATGTGGTCAAATAATTATTCAAGTATGCCTGATGAAATTTATTTCATTACTAGTTATTCGGGAGAATATATTGTGGACACAATATTTATTTACCGGTGAATAATTCAGATATATTTATTTAATAAATAAATATTCGTTATTCAAGGACTGATAAATATTGAGGATGATTGGTGGACCAGGTTATGGGTCCGATGAGAAATAATATTAAATATTTTTTGGTTTAATAATATTTAAATATAATGTTCATGTTTAGAACATGTCATGGAAATAATATCATTGATATTATTGTTTGACATGGGGTTTCACATGGATAAATAAAATATGTAATGACAATTGTGATAATTATTTATTATTACATGGTGAATTAAATTCCCCATTATGTTATTATTCTATAATAACCCAAGTGGTCATTCCACTGGGTAACCAATGTTTGTGTGTACAATATCCTAGTAGAAAATCTCTTGAGCCTAGAGAAATATCCCCTCCCTAAGAAAACTCTCAAGAATGAGAGAGATCCCCCTCCACTAGATCTTGGAGAATGCTTTAGAATTGATTCTCAAGATGATAAAAGGCAGACATATAAAGTGAAAAGATTTCCCACACTAGAACTGAAAGACTCCTTTGACGATGTCCAGTGATATGTGGATCATTTCTGGATCACCTTTAGAGGATATCTATACATGGACTCTATATCATTATGAATCCTCACCACAAACCTGTGGTTGAATGCATCAACGAAGAAAGAATCACCTTGGAGGTAATTTGTAAATTTAATTTAATTAATTACAAAAAAATATGTTGATGCTCTCTTATCAGTTCCTGGTTCTCTCCATTATCTTTTATCTTTGATCCCATTCCATGGATACTGGAATTTATCATTGTATTGATCCCATATTAATCATCGATCATGGAAATTAGAAAATATGGGTACACACCCATCATATTCTTCTACTATACCCATAACCTAAAAGTGGTATCAAAGCATGTCCTAATTTAATTTATAATTATTTAAATAATTTTTTTGTTATTTAATATTTAATAATTTTGTTTGTAAATTCATGTTTAATCGTTCTTATAATCTGAATTTTAAGATTTATTATTCCTCATTCATTTCTCATTGATTTAATATAAAATAATAATTTTTAAATTAAAATTATTTTGATGATCTCATCAGTAGGATCCGTTGATTCTGTTCAGGTAACACAACAGTACACACTGTGTATTCGGAATTACACACTATATAATCAGCCACACATGTCATGTAACCTGGACTACACACCGTTTAGTTGTGCTCAATGCTCTCGTAGTAATTCAGAATTTACTCAAGTCTTGCGCATTAATGACATGTGGTGTTGTTAATTATAACACCACAGTGTGACCAGGACATACCGGTGCACATTCAATCGGACTACATGTTTTGTAGACCAATGGACACGGTGTGTAGTTCGTTAAGGTCAGGGTTATGTCATGTATCCAATACATGAATTTCCCAACTGGTGACCAAGTAACAAAGATTCTACACGGCATGTGGACCATTGGAAATGTTGTATACTATGATGATTTCCAAAGTACACCTCACACATCATTTCCCAGGGTGTGAAATTCGAATGGATGGTGAGGAGGGTTCACACTATGTAGTCAGATATACATTCCATGTAATATTTCTAGATTTCTTAGATTTAAAATTTTATTATTATATTATGTATTCCTTGATACATATACCTTTGTGTGGGTGTAAATATAGGACACAACATGAGATAGATGTTTTATATATATGCTTAATTAATATTTGTGTAATGTTCAAGGATCTACACATCATGAATGAGTTTTATTACAATTATAATTATGAGAGCATGCTATATGTCACAAAAAATAATGTTTATACAAGTTTAAAAACATGATGGTTAGTTTTGGATGGGTATTCTTCGGGTTACCTCCAAGGTACAAGTTATGTACAAGGGTATGGATGATAATCTCCAGTAAATTCATAATCGGATTAACATAAAAACAAATTGATTAATTAAATATAATAATTAATCATTTCGATTGTAATTTAACTTAATAAAAATGATTAAACAATTGAATTATAGTTTTATTAAATTTTTAATTCATTCCATGTATGTGGACCATTTATAGTAGAGGCTAGAGGTGGATATTCATACTTCATATCATTTACTGATGACTTGACTAGATATGGATATATTTACTTAATGAGGTATAAGTCAATGTCCCTTGATAAATTCAAGGAATTAAAGAATGGAGTGTAGAATAAGATTAGTAAGAATACAAAAAAGCATCGATTAGATCAAGGTGGATAATATCTTATCCAAGAGTTCATTGACCTTTTATGGGAGCATGGGATTCTATCTCCAATCGCTCCACCATATACACCATAGTGGAAAGGTATTAGTGAAATAAAGAGTAGTACCTTATTAAAATGGTAAGGTAAATGAAAATCCATGTAGATCTTCCATTATCCTTTAGAGGATATGCATTGAAAACCATGACATAAACATTAAATCAAGTACAAACTAAGGGAGAAAATGGGATTCTCTTCAATATATGGAGTGGAATGAAACCCACTTTTAACATGTACATGTATGGGGATGTGAGGGGTTTGTTTAGGATTTCTTGTGAAAAATATTCGCACCCCGGCACATGAAGTATATATCTATAGTGTATCCCAATGAAACAAATGTATAATCCCTATAAAAACCCTCAGAAAAAAAGTTATTATTTTTAGACATTCCATCTTTCTTGAGAGGGAGCACATCCCCAAAAAGGATATTGGGAGAAAGATTAACTTTTATGAAGTTAATGCTCAAGATACATTGGAGTTGGTATAGGAAAAATTTCCATAGGTCCCTATAGAGGTGTTAGTTCCTAAAACATAAGAACTGCGTAAGAGTAAAAGAGATATAAGGGAACTAGAGGGATATGGTTTCCTTGTATATGAGGATGGTGACTCATTATTATTGAAAAATAATTATCCTATCTACTACAAGGAATAAGTAGAGAGATCATATTCTATAATATGGATAAAAGATATGAATTCTGAGATGGATTCCTTGTAATAGAACCATGTCTGGGTTCTGATCGATGCTCTAGTTGATGTAAAGCCCGTTGGGTGTAAATGGGTATTCAAAATGGAACTGGGAATGGATGTTCATGTTAATACCTATAAATCATGGAAAGTGGATGAAGGTTTCAAACAACTTTATGGAATTGACTATGATGAAACCTTTTCGCCAGTTTCAATCTTTAAATTAATAAGAATCATACCTCCCATATAATATTTCCATGACTATGAGATTTGGAAGATGGATGTCAAAACTGCATTTCTTAATGGAAACCTTCAGGGAGATGTTTATATGACACGACCATAAGGGTTTGTGACACCAGGTGATGCTAAAGGGGTATTAAAGTTGCAAAGATCCATTTATGGATTAAAGAAATCATCCAGGTCATAGAACATTCGATTCTATGAATCCATAAGAGATTTTAGTTTCATTAAGAATCAATGTGATCCATGTGTTTACAAGAGGTTTAATATTAATTCATTCATTATCATAGTAGTGTTTGTTGACGAAAAATTACTTATTTGAAACAAAATACCATTCTTGTAGTCAGTCAGGGACTGGTTGAACAAGTGCTTACCTAGGAATGACTTAGGTGAATAAGCCATCATTCTAGGGATCAATATCATTCATGATAGATCCAAGAGGCTACTTGGATTAAGTCAAAGTACATACATCGGCCTTATACTAAAGATATTTACTTTGGAACAATCAAATAGGGGATTAGTTATAGTGTCACATGGTATACATATTTCAAACAAAAATTTTCCACATACACAACATGATAAAGATAGGATGAGTAAGATACCATATGCTTTAACGAAAGGATCATTCATGTATTCCATGTTATGTAACAGGCTTGATGTTGACGATTCACTGAGCATGGTAGGAATATATGAATAAGATCTATGAGAACAACATTGGACTACTATCAAGACTATCCTTAAATATCTGAGAATAACTAAGGATATGTTACTGGAGTATGGAAAAGATGAGTATATTGTCATCAGTGGATATGTTGATGTTGGTTTTCAAAACAGATCAGAATGAGATGAAGTTGAAATCATGATATGTTTTTTTTGTCTCAACAGAGTATCTTTTAGATGGAAGAGTTCAAAGCATCCAGTTTTACCTGATTCTATAGTGAATTATGAATATATAGAGGCTTATGATGTATCTAAGGAAGCCGTCTGGATTTGGAACATTGTCCAGGAGTTTAATGGTATACCTAACCATTAGGTTCCTATTAGATTTTATTGTGATAATACTGTAATGGTGGCTCTTGAAAAGGAGCCAAGGTCACATCCACGAACAAAGAACATACTCCGAAAGTATCACCTATTAAGGGATTTATATCAAAGGGATGAATTTGTAGTGAAAAGAGTGTCCACGTAAGAGAACATGGTAGAACCCTTGACTAAAGGCCAATCTCAGCTGAAGTAGGAATATCATATGAGGGCTAGCGGACTGAAGGTTGTTAATATTTATCTCTATGACAAGTTGGAGTCAGTGGGAGTGGTTTAACTAGAAACAAACTTCTTTGTACTTGATGATAAACTTGTATTCATTGGATTAATATTAATAAACTACTAATCACATTATGATTGTTCTTCTACATTACATATTATGAGATAATGTCCTATGAATAGTTGTGGCACTAAAAGGTCATAAAGGATCCCTGTTATGTTGAGAACCCAGAAGTTCCATGACACTATTATTGAATATATGTTCAATGTCCCGATGATATGATTTTAAGGGACATAAATTATATAGGAAATCAGGGGTGGGGACTCCTGAAACTTTGAGGAACCTTGTAATAATGGGATCCCTTGAAAATATCTAAGATAATATTATGAGAACAAGACCCGTCAGTAGGAAATCCAAATTCCTAAGTGTCCTCAGATGTTCCGATATGTTGACGTGTGTATCGGTCCTTATACTTTAAGATTATTATTAATGGGTATCATGACTCGCCAACTTAGATGTATTGATGAAAACCATGATGACAAATGTACGTGGTGAGGTAGGATATGTTGGGTGTGCCATGAGTAATACTAAAATAATGAAAAATGAGAGAAAAATATTTCACTTCTACAGAAGTACATATATATGGCCCTTTGATAGAAATGATATATCCTAACTAAATCCATGCCCATGGTGTTCTCTAGGTATGATCAATTTCTAGAAGTCAAAGAATGAGAAATCAATCATATTGGTTGATTTCACTTTCATGAAACCTTTTTTATTGGAGTTATTGGGACAAAGGGATTGTATTAAAAGGTAAGCATTCGTATGAGGTGACATGTCATTATGACAACAAATTCTTTCTCTTGGGTGCCTTGACCCATTGCAAGATAGTAATCATGGAATTTAGGAAAGATCCCCTAATACCAACGATAAAGAGTCCTAGAGGGTCACACACTATGTCTATCTAGTATCTCGGTTAAATAATTTAGTATTTATCAAGTTGAAAAAACATTATTCCCAGTTATAGTTTAATAATTATTCAAGTATGTCTGATTGCATTTATTTCATTGCTAGTTATTCGAGAGAATATATTGAGGATGTAATATTTATTTATTGGTGAATAATGTAGTAATATTTATTTAACAAATAAATAGTCATTATTCGAGGCCTGATAAATATTTAGGACGATTGGGGGACCATGTTATGGTTCAAGTGAGAAATATTAATAAATTTTATTTGGTTTAATAATATTTAAATATAACGTGAAAGTGAATCAGTACATGTCATGAAAATAGTCACATTTCTATTATTATTTGACATGGGGTTTCACATGGAATAATTATTTATGTAACTAAAATTGTACTAATTATTTATTATAACTTGGTGAATTAAGTTCCCCATTATGTTATTATTATCTAATTATCCATGGGGTCATTCCACCGGCTAACCAGTGGTTGTGTTCACAACAACCTTATAGAAAAGATTTTGATCCAAAAAAACTCTTCCCTCCCCAAGAACGCTCTCAAGAATGTGAGATATACAACTCCAAAAAACCTAGGAGAATGAATTTGAAGCGATTATCAAGGCAATCAAATGTGTACATCGCTAGAAGAAGGATCTTCCAACTAGAACTCCGAGACTCCTTCGGCAATGTTCGAAGATATGTGGAGAAATTGTGGATCACCGCTAGAGAATTCATATCCTTAGATTCTACATCACAACGAAGTAGCACCTCAGACCCGTGGTCGAATACATCAATGAAAAAAAAATCACCTTGGATTAATTCTTTAAATTAATTAAGTTAATTACAAATAAAATATGTCAATCCTCTCTTCTTGGTTTTGGATTCTCTCCTATGTCTTTTATCTTTGATTCAATTCCATGTATACTGGCCTTTATCATCGTATGGATTCTGGATTAATCATCTATCATTGACATTCTCAAGGTTTGGTACATTCCCATCATGCGCTACTACTTTCCCCAGCACCTACATGAAGAAACAATCCATGAATTTATGGATGATGGGATCAAAAATCATTACCCCAATGGTGAGAGACCAATCACATTTTGAATGTGGGAATTAGATTGGTTGAAATTGGTGTCCCATAATGTAAAGAATAAAAATATAATGAATTTGATAAAAATGACTAAGAAGTGGTATAATGACAATGAATATGCTCAATCCCTTTATCCAAGAGTTTGAGTGTATGCTTTGTTAGATCTTGTGACTCACCAAAGGCTTCCTGGGTAGTGTGAAGGGCTATTAGGAATCCATTAAGAGTCTAATTGACATTAATGTGATGGAATTATTTTACATAATGTTTTAAATTATGTGTCTCTGGACACTTCCTTAGGAAATTCCATGAGTAGTAGAATAGTGCACACCACTATGTCCTTGAAAAGATTTCATGGCACCATGAGAGGGTAATAAGGAGATAATGTGGAAGGGAATACTAGGAGGGGCCATGGACACGGGTTTTTTTGGTATGGAGGGTGGTGTGTTGGGGAGGGTTTCATGGATAAGTATGGGAAGGTTTGTGAAATAGCTTTGATACCATGTAAAAAAAGGGAATTCATAGAATCTAAATATAGATAAAGAAATAAATATACAAGTAATTCCACTGACCTAATCAGTCTTTCAAATTTTGAATCATATATTAATTTTCCAAATAACCTAATTAATATATCAAAAAATATGATAATACATTGGTAAATTGTGTTCTAAATAAATGTACATAGTATTTTGCGTACCCAAAATAATAATAATGTGACCTACAAAATAACACATATATTTCGTGAAAACAAATAAAAAAACATAAAATGTCAATAATATTTGTTAAAAATGTAACAGATCAATTTTACCTCATCACTATCAATGTCACTATCATCACTATCATTATCAGCTTCATCCTCATCTTCATCATCATCCCTTCCCCTTTCCTCATCATCGTTCTATTAGAATCCTCATCCTTATCCTTATACTCATCCTCATCCTCAGCCTCATCCTCAGCCTCATCCCTTCCCTCATCTTCTGCCTTGGCCTCTGCCTCTCCCTCAGCCTCAACATCATCCTTGTCCTCTGCCTCAACATCATCCTCATCCTTGGACTTTTCCTCTCCATTATCATTGGTAGGAATGACATCATATCAACTATGGATATAAATTTAACATGATGCAGTATATATTGAATTCATCAATGAAATATATTCATCACATGTTGAACTAACATCTGGTGGAAGTTCAGGACATAAAACTTTCATCAGTTTCATAAAATAATTGTTTTCCCTAATAGTCAATTCTTCTACCAATGTGGCCCTTTTCAGCTTGTTCAACCTATGAATTAACCTTTTAGAACTTGGTGGCACTATAACTGGTACCTAAAGAGGGCCAATACCTCGTTAGGACTATACTCTTCCCAGGTCGACAGTGTACTCTGCTAGGGTGATCATCTCCCAACAGCTTATGATTATGATCTTTTGGCCCATAATTGTCAGGTTCTTGGGCATTAATGGCCTCTAAATCATCTTGTTATAAATATAAACATATTTTTATGTTAAAAAATAGATATTAAAATTTGAAATCAACAAAGTAAACCATATAATCTGTTGTTGTGGCCGTTCATTAAACACACTTCAATATTTTTTCCTTCTACTTGAGACAGACATTTTTTCTCATGGAACACATCCTTCAATATTCAATACCTCCCTATGAAATGAAATTGAATGTAGGAAACCATAATTAAAAAGAGGTTACCAATATTTATTTTCATATCAAAAATTATATTAGATATTTAGAAATTGAATAAATTATAGAGGAAATAATAGAACGTGAATGGCCTAAAAGATATAAATAACTATCGTAGTAGGTTCCTCTCATGATCTGACATCATTGTATGCCCCAATGTGTGGAAGAATTTTTTATCATAAATGTTTATTTATTTTTTACATATTATTCTTAAAAAAATTCAATAATGAAAAAGATATTATTAATGAAAAACATGAAAATTTTCATTTAAATGCCACATATTTGTTTATTACCGTAAACCTGATAGTATTCCAAGGAGTAATCATTTTCCAATACTGTTATATTGGAAAATTACATGATAGGTATTGAATATAACTCTATAAAAACCCTATCATGTGATCCAATATAAAATTACTTATTATAGGCTCTCCAAAGCTCACCTAACTCTTTTAGAAGTGCTAGTTGTGCACCCTCACCATCGAGAAAATTAAACCAAAGATGGAACCAAAATATCAATTCATATAAATAAAAAATTAATATTACATTAAATCAAAAAGATATTTTTACCCATATATATGACCAAGAATTATCCTTGACTTAGTTTGCAAACTATCTCCATGAGATCAGGCTAACTGGAATTATATTGGAGTATTTGGAAAGCATTGTAAAAAAACACTTACATTACTGCCCTATTTTTTTATCATTTGGATTTCTTGGTTATAATAAAACATCAAATATGTGTGGAAGTTCTACACCAAACACATTCATTAATACCCCTTCCCCCTATGAATATCAATAGATGTATTTGTTATGATATTAACAATATATTATATCAGTACTGGCCATAATGAAAATAAATTATGGAAAAATATTTAGTTTGGGTTCTAAAATATATCTATAGAAATTGGCTCAATGGGTACCTCTGGATCCACTGCCACTGAAGGAGAATCACTCTGTACTGGTAGAGTGGGTCCCAGTGTTTTCTCAGTAGGCATAGACTATGTCAGAGTAGGATTCAAAGAAGAAATGTAGAAGCTCATAGAAAAAGAAGTATATGGTAAAGAAGATGGCATGAATGGATGAACAACTATATAATATGGATTAGGATGGGGAATCATCATGGGATAAAATAAATATGGGTGAGGAGGCTTAGATGTAAAGGGAAGGGATAACATGGGAGGCCTAAATATCATATTTGTCCCTAATGACACAACGGGATCAAAATTTGTGGAAGATGGAACATCGGTGGTAGGGGGAAGGGTCTAAATGGGTATGTCGAATGGGGAACCTATCTCTCATACCACCCCCTCATAGCACTGGCCTATATATTGGGATCACTACTAGGCTCTTTGTCGAATAACTGGTGCCAAAGTGGTGGATCCTGCATAAAATTTTAAAAAAAAATTAATCACATGAAATTATATGTTATTGATAAATATATATATAAATTTATTTTAAATAATATATATATATATATATGAAATAAAATACTCACAATAGGAACTAATGGAGGAATTCCCATCTTATCCATTTGATGATTTTTGTCTGCTATTTTTTTCTTCTCTACTCTATATATGGTTTCATTTCCTTCATTTGAATACAAATATGGAAGTAATTATCAATGGATTACAACTATGTAACCAAAACAAATTGTGACACGGATTATTTGTCTTAGGTCATTTTGTTCAAATTTTTAGTTTATTAATTTTGATATTTTTTGGGGTAGGTCATTATTTTCATTGGTTTAATTTTTAAATAAATTAGTTTAATATGTCCAATTCAATTAATCTTGTTTTTTGTTACAATATAACTATTTCGTTGTTTTTTGGTTTGGTAGGTCAGATTATAGTTTCATTCAATATTATAAAATTAAACTAAAAGTAAAATGCTACAAAAAAATATTGAAAATTCACATGAAATTCTAGTTGGATACCAAATATTTGTAATAAATAGTAAATCAATTTGTACAGAACAAACCTCAACAACTGAAGTCGAGCTAAACCTATTGAACTATGAATAAAGATGAATGCTTATATATATTTCCCACCACAACTTTAGGTTCGAAATTAACACTAAAAATTATAGTATTGGAATCATCATAAGTAATAAATGGATCAGGTATAATGGGAGTAGGGATGATGTCAATTCCATCATCACCATCATCAAAAATATGTCTTGGGATTACTTCAACAATGGAACCAAATTCAGGTCAAAGAAGATATTTGACATAAAAAATATTTTTCACCATTGAAATTAATACATATGGTTCAACGGTATTAATAGTTTGAGTAATGTAAATAACTTAAAATCCATAAACATAAATAAAGGTGTCATGCCTCATCATCGAATCATACCAGTGGCATTTCAACATAGTGACTCAACCATGAGAGTAATAATACAATATTTTTTTTAATAACTCCATAATAAGCTACATTTTCAAAATTAGTTCTATTATTTGATGAACTAGAATAATAGTTTTTTTTGTGGAAATTATCATAACACCAAAAATTTGTGTTCTCATGTTCTTTTCTCCTTCAATGTTAATAAATCTATGCCAATTGATCACAATTGATTTACATTCACAAACCATGATATTAAGACCAAAATCCAAAGCTCTTATTTCCTCAGATATAGTCTTAGCGGACAACTTTGATACCTAAAATTTAAACAAATATCTAAATTAATTAAATATTTTATTTATTTATTTATTACATCAATATTTCTACCTTCAACTTCAATCAAGCAGAAAACACTTTTCTATGAAAATCCTGTCTCCTTTCCAATGATAAAGAACAATGATTTCTGTTTATAATTTATTTATATTACTTGTAGAAAAAAATATAAATAGTTTAATAGATATTCACAATTAAAAGAGATGAGATAAGATATACATGTTATATTTACTTACTGGATATTGTCATCGAACAAATCATTGTTGAACAACATTGTGCGATGTGCCATATCCCACTCTTTAAGGATTATTATCGTCAATGTATATGATATGGTAATTCCCCCAGTTTGAGGAAGTGATGGAAAATTGGGTTAAATTTTATCATACTATTCTTCTTCAATTTTCATTGCTTCCTTCTCGTAGTGAGATCAAAAAAATACATTTAGTAGAAATCCATACATTCATGAGGCATGTAACCATTTTTGATAGAACCTTTGGGATGATTCCTATTCTAAACATAATATTTCAATGTTTACATATTTATTTCAGTTGGATACATCCAATGAGAAGAAAAAGGTCCTCCATGAATTATTTTTGTTGGAAGGTGCATAGTCAGATGAAAAAATCATGTGAAAAATGATAGAGGAAATATTTTCTCCCAATCACAAAAAATTAATGATGTCTTTGCCAACATTATTTTCAAGTAATATTTTTACAACTTATTAGAACAATGAACTCTAAACAAATGGAACAACCAAATAATTGACACCATTAAATTATTGGAAAAAAGATGGTGTATTTCTATTGGAATCATTTCATGCAGAAGGATGTGATAATGACGAGTCTTCAATGATTTTAGATTCAACTCTCCTATATTGACGCATTTTGATATATTTTATGAATATCCAATAGGATATTTTATAGTCTCTAGTAAATATATAAATTAATTTATTTTTGTATGTGTCATCATATAAGAAGCACATGGAACATTCCATTTATTTTCATTGATACACACAGGATGCAATTCTGGTCTGATCCCCAAATCCAAAAAGTCACAATGAGACCATAAATCATCTTTTGTCTTTACTTTGACATTTAATAGAATAAACAAAATTCACATATATTATTTTCAATGTGAATTAAATCGAAGAAATGATGTAACAAAAGTATTGACCAATAAGAAAACTCAAATAAGGTACTTCTCTTCTTCTAATTTTAATTGGTATCATTTGAAACATTTTCCCTCTTTATAGATTTCATTGGACCCTTTTTGAATGAAAAACTGAAGTATTTCAAATCATTAAGAACATTAGTTCTAGAAATATACTGAGGTGGATCATTGGTCTCTATGGTATTTTCGAATCTTGGATGATTATTCTAATATGGATGGTGCATTGGCAAGAATAACCGATGTCCCATAAAACTAAAACAATAGTGATATTTCAGTATTTTGGATCGAGTATTCTTCAAAAAAATAGTACATGATTGTTTTCCCTTCATTATCCATCCAAACATAATTTCACAATTAGGAAAGTCATTGATCATACATATAATCACAACACACATATACAATATCTCTTTGGAACATGCATCGTTTATGCGCACTCCCGCATCCCAAGAAAGATTTAACTCTTTTATTAAAGGTTACGTGTATACTTCTATATCATTTCCGAGATCAGAAGAATTAGATATGAGTATACTCATGAAAGTGAATGGTTTTTTCATACATAACCATGGGGGAAGGAAATAAATATGTATGAAAACAAACCATGTGTTGTGCAAAGTATGAATCTTACTAAACAAATTAAAACCATCATCAGAAAGACCTAGCCTCACATTATACACATCAACTATAAAATGAGGATATCAAGCATCAAATCTATGCCATGAAAATCCATATGTAGGGTGAACCAAATTTTCATTATTCTTCATTATATTAGTATCATTCCATTTCATTTTTATTGATATTTCACCAGACATGATAATATTATGTAGTGTGGGGATCAATATAATGTTTCAAATTACTTTCTATGGAACACAAGATAGTGTTCCATTAGCTTTTGGCTTACATCATAATGCACTAGATTTTATAAAATCATTTCATTCAGTAGTTTCCTCCAAGAATAAGCTGCAATCTTTTTGTAAAGCATGAATTTTGATTTTTGAAAATCCATGTTCTTCAACTAACTTATATGCCATATAGTCCTTTGAGGGAAAAAATGCATCATCTGAAAGTAAGTCCTTAAAAAAGGTATGAATTGTATCAATGAAAGTATTAAAAATCCAATACATGGTTTTCCTATGAAACAATCGGAGTATAAATTCCAACTCTTTCATTTTACAACATTGCTGATATACTGGTGTCATTACAACATTATTAAATCTTTTCAACCTATCAACATCATCTTTTTCATTAGATGGATTATGTGTTCTCTTATTGAAGTCATATTTGGTAAATATCTTTTCCTTCTCATGATGAAAAATAAATGGAAACTGGAAATATATCTAATTCTCCAATCCAGTCCTCTTATTTGGATCATTAACAATTTGTGATTCCATTTCCCCCCATTGTGATACCACACATAGTAGTTTGTTTGAAAACCATATTTGGTTATATGGTAGCTATATTTTTCATAGCTCAACCTAGGACTTCCAACACAATTATAACATGGGCAGTGTATGTGACCACTATATGCAAAATTTTCAAATGTGAAATCAAAATATCTCTCCAATTTTTTTTGAAAATTGCTTGAGATATGGTCAGTTTCATAAATCCAACTTCTATCCATTATGTAAAACAATGTTAATAAGTAATTTTTGAATGAAATTCAATAATATTGAAGTTCAATTGAAAATATATTTAAGAAAATGATCATTGTTCAGTTTATATAAAACTATAACTAACAAACTACACTATATGAGAATCATAATATGAAAGGCCACAAAATACAATATATATACCAAAATAATATAAATATAAAACCATGATATTTAATTGAAACATGGTTGATGTGATGGAAAATCATTGTATAAATATTTATCTCTCGAGTATAATTATGATAAAAAAGTTGGAATTATGTTTCAATTTATATAGATCACTATATTTCATAATTAATGATATATTTATAATCAATGGTGTCATTTTATTATTAGTGATAAATGATATTTCTTATAGGGTGTGTTATTTAAAAGTAATCCATATTTGTGTCATGAACTAGAAACATGTCAGTGCTAAAAAAATGATATAAATACAGAAAAATGAGTTATTATAGGGTTTACAGACTTCATGGTATACCCCAATGCATTATATTTACCTTGCTCTAATACATGCCAATATTTCCAACGGACACTCTGGTTCCTCAAGGGACACCTAGCTCGTTATACCTGCTTTATTCTAATATGGAATACAATATTTTATGTGTCAGCATGTATATTGGTATATATATATATATATATGCATGCATATATATTCACTATATATTTTGCAACGTATATACCTATATATTAATATTTGTTGGACTAGCCAAGACCAGAGGCCTTAATCCAGTGCCCCTATATAATAATAGGAGTCTCATAATTTAAATAAGGGTCACCATGCCCATTTGTATCATTGAAAAATAATGGGAACCATGATTGAATTTCATAATTAGTGTAAGAAGTCATGCTGAGTATCATAATAAATATATTATTTCATGCCAAGTATTATAAATAACATTAATCTAGTTCACACCCATCATCTTAATAGAGGGGAATGAAATGTTATTCCCAATACCCTAAGTGATGTGAAATTCCATTTCAAACATCCTAAACTAGGGGGTTTTAAATTGTATGTCACAAAACTAACCAGGTTACCTCTATAATAATTTTGTATAATGTAGCCTCACTTTACTTATGATACCTTATCTAAGAAAATCCATAAAGAGGAAGCCAACATCGCTCAAGGTCCAGTGTACCTTCATTATCATATTTTAATTAAAAATATAATAACTTCCAATTAGATCATATATTCCTTAATATAATTCATCAAAAAAATTAAACAAATTCTAATTCTATTAAAATAATAATATTGATCAACAGATAAATATCAAGCTTAAAGAATGATATCAAGGGAAAATGGGTTCATCGAAACCAATTTCAATTTATTAAATCATTTATAACATTCCATGAAATTTAAATAACACACCCAAGGGGTGGTTTAATCCCAAGTCAAGGATGGTAGTAATACAATGTAATTGCACTCAGAATCTGCCTCTATGTGTATAAAGATAGATAATCAACATCTATATATATCATCATCTATATGTATAGAGATGTAGTGTATTTATACAAATGCAATATAATTGATTTTTTACAAAATTATTGTATACATATGTTGTATATGCAAATGAATCAATGAATATATGAGTATAAAGATATTGTATATGAAACATAATCAATACATCTAAATAATGAGAGATTTCATACTGATGGGGAAACTAAAAATAAATGGAAGAAACCATAATCACCAATTTGATGATAAATATAGTCAGAAACTAATTTGACATCCGAGAAACAGATTTGAAGTGGCTGAATCAAAATTAAAACAATGTTGGATTATTGGTGGAAGAGTGTTTTCTAAATGAACGTGGGAGTTGTCTGTTGTTTGGGAAAAAGAACAGATCTAGAAAGGGGAGGGGGTGGCTCACACTGCATTTGAGGAAAATATATCCCAAAGGTTATTAAAAACCATTGGAATATATAATTTATACCAATGGTTAATTAAAAACATTGGTATTAAGTGGTTTCAAAAACCCTTTCCCAACGGTATTGAGAAAACCGTTGTGAAGGGTACCATATCCCAATGTTTTTAAAGAACCGTTGGGATATGGGCATTAGTAAAAATTAGAATTCCAGTAGTGTTAATATTGGTATATTTTACCTTAAATGAAATAAATTTAGAAAACTAGGAATTTCTTGAAATTAGGAATAACCAGTGAAAACCATCAACCTATAAGAGAAACAGTAATAAGGCACACGCGGATAGTAAAATCACCCATTATATCACCCTATCCAAAATGAAACTCCCATCAAAGATTGAATATATGAGATCTAGTATTTTGAAGAGGTAAAATGGAGAATAAGATAGAAGATAATGCACGTCATTATTAGGAGTAAATGAGGATGAAGCCTAATTTAACCAAATTTTATAAAAATTAATAAAATTAATTAAAATATTTAAAGGAATATAGGGGTGTACCAAGTCATTACCTCCCTCAGGTAGACAATAACCCATAGGTTCCCCACCCCAGTTATACTGAGAACATTGTAACCCTTAAAGGGATATTGTATCCCATACTGGGAATACCAGGAACTCAATACCAGCTAATTGAATATCCATTTTCTTCTATCATAAATATAGAAAAACTAGAAACCCAACTTGACTTCCAAAACTGACCCATGGGCCCCCATCTACACCTATAAAATTAAAAAACCACTAAATTAAATGGGGTTTTGTGAATATTTATAAAAATTCAAAACTTTGGATATATATGGTATTACAAATGGGGTTCTAAAGGAGCAAAAATGGAGGACAACAATTGTTTTTTTAGTTTTTAATGGGTTGACAAACATGGAATATATTTTAGACAACCATACATTGTGATTTATAGTGTACTTATTATAAAAAAAATTAGATACTAGATGTGATTAATCATATCCAATTGGGTTCTTGTTTTTCAATGGTGAATATGAGGTTGGGGTGTGGTCGGGGAATGAAAAGCTTAACGTAAATTGACATTACATTACATTTGCGGAATACTTAGTACATAACAAAAACACACACACAAGGATCATAATAGTTTAGTGTCTTTGGAAACTCGGAATATAATCTTCTAATCCTGGTGAAAGATCTTAAACATCTCTCATAAAGATCTTCTTTTTTTTATAACTAAAACCTTTCTTTATATCTTGGGAAAAAGAAAACATAAAAGGGTGAGCTCAAATGCTCAGTAAGAGTAAACAAAAGAAATATCAATCACATCATATACATAAGCACATAACTTTTAGAAATCTTAACCTGCAAAAGAGATCATAATTTCATAACATGGGATAAATCATGGCAGTGAAATGTAATCACAATAATAATAACTTAAAACATGAAAATTTGTGGAATACACACATAATCATAGAGAATCATTTCTTGTTAGTCAAGACTCATTGGCAAGACTATCTTAGTGGACAAAGTCCCTTTCTGAACCGAGTCACCCTCGTTTCAGTCTGGTTTCACTGAACCGGTATAACCTACCATTCCAGCCATGTATATCTCATGAGATATAAAATCTTTACCCAATGCATTGGACGGAGATATAGGTCCAACCCATCTCATAATGATACCATTATTATGTGTGCCACAAAATCATAAACCATACATCATTACATAACCCATGTAATAAAAATGGGATTCTTAAACATCGTGACATCATAAAACAATTCATATAATATAAAGTAATTCATAAAAATATAATTCCATCACAACATAATAAAATCAATGTAATAATAGGAATATAAAAATAACCCTTTATTATCTTAGATGGAAAATAATTTTGATAAAACACTTGAACTCCATTCTTGAGGAAAATATCCTTTCTACTTCAAAAACACTTTTCATTTCTTAACATGTCATAAAATTATAACTAAAATAATTTGATTAAAAATAAACATGAAAACTTGTAAAGGAATATTCTTGTAAATAATGTTTTAAAAATCCATTCATGCTGTATAAGTTAAGAAAACATTCTTCGTACTTTTGTCCAAAAAGTCAAAAAGTACCTCGTACGGAAAACGACAAAAGATTCCTTTCATATCTTTTACTAAAAACTCACCGAAGGGTAAAATTGGATATAAACTATTGTAGAAGGATATAAATATTACATATTGGTGAAACATGGATGTGGATGATAAAATACACCCCAGTAAATACCAAAGTATAAACAATCTTGGATAAAAATGAGATTGTGATATTTCCCTTACCTTAGGTCCGATATGCTTCGTAAGTGTCTGAACCTCCTGTATAATGATTTAAATAATGTTATTGACTTATTCCATAATCATACTTATTTTTATGATATCATATATGGTCATTTTCTTAGCTTCTTAGTAGTAATATTTCATTGCTACTTGTTATTCGGGTGTTTATAACTTTTTGTTCTTATGCGTGTTTTGTCGAATAAATTCTTATTCTTATATTTAGGTTATAGATACTTCATTTCCAGAATGGTATTAGTGTAATCCATATCATATTCATTCATTCAATTCATTTATATAATCAATATGAAATGAATATCATGTAGAACGAGTCGCATCACATCGTGGAGACGGTATTCCGTACGTACGCACAAGTGATGATATCGTTCCTATGATCGTGGAATTGTATTGGAGTGTATGTATACTATTTCAGAATCAATATCACTTTAAATTATTCATATATAGTTATTATTTACACCATTATACCCATCCAAGTAGGGTGGTGGTGGAAAATAGATTTCACCACGGCGTGGAGACAGTATTCTGTACGTACGCACGCGCGGTGATTTCGTTTTCCGTAGGATGGATAGATGGTGAAATAGGATTGTTTCATACTTATAATAAAATATTAGTATATGAGTGATACTGATGTTATTAATTCATAATTAAAAAACCTAAGAAGAGGAAGTGGAAGAAGAAATAAAGGTGAAAGAATCGGTAACGGAAATTACCTCTTCTTTGAAGCGCCTCTTTGAGACCTCCTCTTAAGGCACTACAATTGGTCTTTGAGGAATACCAGAACCTCTAGGATGTTTCTAGGGAAGTGGAGAATAGAATTTGGCAGGTTTTGGCCGAGCTTGAAGGCTCAAAGTTGTGTGAGGAAGAGAGGGAGGAGGTGCCCTTTTATAAGGGAGGAGAGGGGCTCCTTTGGAAAACTAAAAATATTATTTTATTATAAAGTCATATTCTATTTTAAATAGCTCCAAATTTATTTATTTCGAGGCTAAGGTTGGGATGGGTCGAAATAATCTCATACAATAGAATTTAGACAAGTTTATGTTCCTATTTTAACCTTATCATTTAGATTTAACATTAAGTTAAATAATTTTACTTTTACAGTGTCTTTTTGTTTTCTTACACTATATGGTTACTAAACTTACTATATCAAGCCAAACGAACCCCAAGTTGTTTATTATTAATATATATAACCGTATCTAAGTTATTTGGCCGAACCATATATTTTTAGGAATAAAATAACAATTAATAATATAATATTTGTTTTAAAAACTAATTTATGTCAATTTTGACACTATTTGGTACATGATTTTTATGAAATTCATAACAGAATGATAAGTTCGAACCAAGTTACTTAAATCAACAATAACATGTCATATTAACCTATAAAAATAGTTTATGTCATAAAAAGTCTCAAATTACATTTATTTGGGCATTTATAACATCAATTATGTCAATATTTCATTACTAAGACAATTACTGCATCATCTTTGTGTCATAATACATGATAATTATTTAATCCCTAAAAATTCTAAATAAATTCCTATGATGTAGATAATTGTATTAGATTTCTGGAGACTATTCATGTTCGAAGTGTCATGAAGTTTATCACTAGATTAAAATTATTATACTTATAAGATTTAAGAAAGTGACATGTTGTCACATTCTTTGATTTTAATAATAATTAAATTATTTTCATAGAAAAAAGTCCATAAAATGAATCTAATCCGACACTTAGGTTATATGGGTCTACTTTTAGCCATCCAATAGGATTTTTACAAGTGTTAGGGTAATTTTATAATCTTATATTTACCCTTAATTACCCGATTTACCTTTAACTATAGTAAATAAAATTTGTCGTAGTTACTATTCACAATGCCCAAAAATAAAAAAGTAGCTTATTAACATAATTTGGACCCACTGATTCCAAATACGGAATCCATTTTTCCAAATTCAATACACAAAAGATGCAGAAATTAAATTAAAATTAATCCCATTGTCGAAAGAAAACGGGGTTTTCTTTAAAACATTGCAAAAGATTGAATTGATTTAACCTACGAATTCAAGGTAAAATCAATGCTAATGACATAAATTATATTAAAAATATATTCTATTTATAATTTAAAACCATTCAATATTATAATTTAACCATATAAGATATTACGATGAAAAAAGTTGTTTTTAATTAAAATATAGCGTGTTTTTACTATTAATTAAAATATGAAAGTTATCGGAAAAATATCAAAACTTTATCTAATGTAAATTTTTATATCCTGATTAAAAAGAAGAATTTTATTTTGTCAAATTGAACTTATAAACATGTCAAAAACTAGATTTAAAGTGGGTGCGCTATCAAAAGGCGGCAAAACTGCTTTTTTTGAAAAATACTTATTTTACCCGAAAAATTTATTTTTTTCTTATACCGTGTTCTAGAAATGTGTAAGATGAATAATAATGTTATAAAATTCAAATTTTAGTTAACACTATTCATAACGGCTAGTTCATAACAATATTATAATAATATATCATTATTTAGTGACACCCAATATTGCGTACAACACACGCTATCGAGGAAGGTCGTGATTGCGTGTAATGCAAGCCAAGTCAGGGTTGCGTGTAGTGCACAACTCCTTTGTTGTTGCATATAACAGAATCCAACCATATTTTATTTATATATTGAATATATATATATATATATATATATACATTCAATGTTGCGTAGAATAACTTCTATCAAATGACCTTGAAATTGTGTGTAACCAGAGCCAAGAAAAGTGTTGCGTATACTGCAAGCTAATACAGTGTTGCGTATATCGCAAGATAATCTTGGTGTGTCGTACAATAGAGGATATGAATGAAATTAAAAAGAATGTAACTTATAAAATCTCGGGTTGTTACATTCTACCCCCCTTAAAATGAATTTCGCCCTCGAAATTCGTCGGGGTTATAAATGGTTTACTACTCGAACGTTTGTTTAATAGAAACCCACATCGTAAAAAGAAATAGCAAAACCTGGCTTTTAAAAACTAAAGTATGAAATGTAACGGTTACCCAAATTAACTCATCACGGGGTTTCCACGTAGGAGAACATAGGTGAAAATATGGATATGGAAGAAAAATCTAACCATCAAGTTCTGATGGAGAGTGGTAGAGAACATGGCTATGAAGAAGCCAACAATCACAAAGCTATTGATTTGTGATGATCTAAGGTACCATCTGATTAATCAGATATAAGGGAACTAGGACAACATTTTTGGTTTTCAAGATCATTTCCCTAAAGTTGATGAATTAAAAGAAATACTTGCATGATTTTGGTACAATCTCACTGTTGTTTATGAATTGAACAATTTCCACTTCATCCCTTAAAGAAATGAAGTTGAATTTATTATTCGTGATGTGTTAGCAGATCATGTGATAGAATGATGGGTCATTCCATCTCTTTCAAACAAAAGGTTAGAAAAAGTTGTAAGTCTATCATATGGTTAGATTAATCATATATGGTTCTAACAATGAACTTATACTTCATATATCATACCGCTTAATAAAATAAAACTAGTTTATACTAACCAGGGACTTCCTGTAGGCCAGTGGTAGGCGGAAAAGGCCAGTCGCACTTCGGTTGTGGGTTCGAATCCCACGGCCTTGTCCGACGCGATGGGATGTCGCCCATCCTGCAGGTTGTCCTTTTTCTAAAACTATATTACTATAACATCCCATCAATAATATCAAAAAACAAAAAATACTAACATATGTCCAACATAATCCATTCCAATCTTTAGGCTTATCCATAATACTGCAATCCACTCTCAGAGATTTAATACCATCGTTGATCCCCATATATCATAAGATATATCTTTTTGGTCACATTCCAAACATTCAAAGTCTTTAATCATGTATTCTCTTGAAAACAATGAATACCCATTGAACCATAGTGAAAACATGAATGCAGTTAAAATTTAACATTTTCAACATACCAAAATCCTCAAAATTCTATATACTCAAACCATGATAGCACTTAGTCCTTATATCAATCATGAGCTCATGAATACTGTCAAATATTTCATTTTCTCATTTTCCCTTCATTATGCGCATATCATTCTTTTTCCAAAAATATCTCAATCACTTTCCATGGTTACTGGTACCATAAAATTATTGAAAACCACAATAGACCAATACATAAGTATTCCAATATTCCACGATACTATATACAACACTGTTTTGGAATCCCATTACATAAACAATTAATCATTCCTCCACATCATTGTCATATTCAACATCGCCAATAGTGATCGCATGTGACTTCCCTTTGTCCTTTTCCTTAAGTGGTTGCTCATGTTGATCATCACTAACCCTTGGATTAGGGCATTTATTAGCATAATGCCTCATTTCCTTGCACTTGAAGCATTGAAGTGTTGGTGGTGCGTTCTCTGCAGTCTTTTCCTTATTACCATCATTAGAAACCCTTTTTCCATTACTTCGACACTCAGCTGCTCGATGACCTTCTTTTCCACACTTAAAACATTTCTAGTCCCTTTAAGACAATATCCACCATGTTTCTTTCCACACTTTGAGCATAAGGAAACATTCATCTTCTTTTCACCATTATTCTGAGATTTCTCCTTGAACTCCATCTTTCGTTTCTTTTCAAAATCATGAGATGGATATGTAACACCAACTTCCATTTCTACCTTGATAGCACAACGCACAATTTCTTCATAGCTACTGAAGTCTCTTATAGCAATGCCCTTCGAAGACTTGGTTTTAAGCCACTGAAAAAATCGATCAACTTTACTTTCAGGTTGGATGATAATGCCAGATGCATACCTTGCAAGTCTTGTAAAATTTGCTTCGTATATACCAACAGATTCAACATCCGTATGCATCAGCTCAAGAAACTCCTTTTCCATCTTTGTTCAAAGAATATGAGGGAAGTACTTACTGAAAAACAAGTTCTTGAACTCGTCCCATTCCATGGACTCAATTTCATCTCTTGGCCTCGTATTCTTGATAAGATTCCACCATTGATCAGCTTCACCTTCCAAATGATATACTGCTAAAATGATTTTATCATGTTCAGAACATTGAAGAACTGAAAATATCTTTTCAGTGGTACTGATCCATTGTTCACCAACAAGTGGACCGGAAGACCCACTGAAAGAAGGTGGACGTTGCTTCATGAAGGACTCAATAGAATATTGTTCCCTTATCTGCTCCTTTGGAAGTTCAGAATGATTCATAGCTTCTGTAAGTATATCAATATGATTTTTAACTCCATCTCCCATAACATTTGTTTGTTTAGGAGGGAAATCATTTCATTGTCCATTGCATTTATCAACACGGTTCCTTCGGGTTCCAGCCATCGTCTAAAACCCAAAAAGAATAGTGTGAGAGGCAAAAATCATGCTAGGGAAAACAACATTATAAAGGGGGAGTATCCTCAATATCTAACTTATTAGGTTAAATTGTATGATCGTTACCGTAGTTCTAGGACTGTATCTTATACTTATACTTATCCTTAGGGACATCCCTAGACATACCTTAGAAATATCTCTAGGGATCTCACTAACGCTTTTGCATCCTAGTTTCCAAAGGTTGACTACACCTTTCCTCTGATACCAACTATAGAGACCCGAAGCTTAACGTACATTGACATTAAATTACATTTGCGGAATACTTAGTACATAACAAAAACACACACACAAGGATCGTAATAGTTTAGTGTCTTTGGAAACTCGGAATATAATCTTCTAAACCTGGTGAAAGATCTTCAACATCTCCCATAAAGATCTTCTTTTTTTATACCTAAAACCTTTCTTTATATCCTGGGGAAAAGAAAACATAAAAGGGTGAGCTCAAATGCTCAGTAAGGGTAAACAAAAGAAATATCAATCACATCATATACATAAGCACATAACTTTTGGAAATCTTAACCTGCAAAAGAGATCATAATTTAATAACATGGGATAAATCATGGCAGTGAAATGTAATCAAAATAATCATAAATTAAAACATGAAACTTTGTGGCATACACACATAATCATAGAGAATCATTTCTTGTTAGTCAAGACTCATTGGCAAGACTATCTTAGTGGACAAAGTCCGTTTCTGAACCGAGTCACCCTCGTTTCAGTCCGGTTTCACTGAACCGGTATAACCTACCATTCCAGCCATGTCTATCTCATGAGATATAAAATCTTTACCCAATGCATTGGAGGGAGATATAGGTCCAACCCATCTCATAATGATACCATTATTATGTGTGCCACAAAATCATAAACCATACATCATTGCATAACCCATGTAATAAAAATGGGATTCTTAAACATCGTGACATCATAAAACAATTCATATAATATAAAGTAATTCATAAAAATATAATTCCATCACATAATAATCAAATCAATGTAATAATAGTAATATAAAAATAACCCTTTATTTTCTTAGATGGAAAATAATTTTGATAAAACACTTGAACTCCATTCTTGAGGAAAATATCCTTTCTACTTCAAAAACACTTTTCATTTCTTAACATGTCATAAAATTATAACTAAAAGAATTTGATTAAAAATTAACTTGAAAACTTGTAAAGGAAGCTTCTTGTAAATAATGTTTTAAAAATCCATTCATGTTGTATAAGTTAAAAAAACATTCTTCGTACTTTTGTCGGAAAAGTCAAAAAGTACCTCGTACGGAAAACGACAAAAGATTCCTTTCATATATTTTACTAAAAACTCACCGAAGGGTAAAATTGAATATAAACTATTGTATAAGGATATAAATATTACATATTGGTGAAACATGGATGTGGATGATAAAATACACCCCAGTAAATACCAAAGTATAAACAATCTCGGATAAATATGAGATTGTGATATTTCCCTTACCTTAGGTCCGATATGCTTCATAAGTATCCGAACCTCCTGTATAATGATTTAAATATTGTTATTAACTTATTCCAGAATCATACTTATTTTTATGATATCGTATATGGTCATTTTCTTAGCTTCTTAGTAGTAATATTTCATTGCTACTTGTTATTCGGTTGTTTATAACTTTTTGTTCTTATGCGTGTTTTGTCAAATAAATTCTTATTCTTATATTTAGGTTATAGATACTTCATTTAAAAAATGGTATTAGTGTAATCTATATCATATTCATTCATTCAATTCATTTATATAATCATTATGAAATGAAGATCATGTAGAACGAGTCACATCACATCGTGGAGACGGTATTCCGTACGTACGCACGTGTGATGATATCGTTTCTATGATCGTGGAATTGTATTGGAGTGTATGTATACTATTTCAGAATCATTATCACTTTAATTATTCATATATAGTTATTATTTACACCATTATACCCATCCAAGTAAGGTGGTGGTGGAAAATAGATTTCACCACAGCGTGGAGACGGTATTCCGTACGTACGCACGCGCGGTGATTTCGTTTTCCGTAGGATGGATAGATGGTGAAATAGGATTGTTTAATACTTATAATAACATATCAGTATATGAGTGATACTGATGTTATTACTTCATAATGAAACAAACTAAGAAGAAGAAGTGGAAGAAGAAATAAAGGTGAAAGAATAGGTAACGGAAATTACCTCTTCTTTGAAGCGCCTCTTTGAGACCTCCTCTTAGGGAACTAAAATTGGTATTTGAGGAAGACCAGAACCTCTAGGATGTTTCTATGGAAGTTTAAAAGATACTTTTTCAGGGGTTGGTCGAGCTTGAAGGCTCAAAGTTGTGTGAGGAAGAGAGAGAGGAGGTTCCCTTTTATAAGGGAGGAGAGGGGCTCCTTTGGAAAACTAAAAATATTATTTTATTATAAAGTCATATTCTATTTTAAATAGATCCAAATTGATTTATTTAGAGGATAAGGTGGGTATGGGTCGAAATACTCTCATCCAATATAATTTAGACAAGTTTAGGTTCCTATTTTAACCTTATCTTTTAGATTTAACATTAAGTTAAATAATTTTACTCTTACAATGTCTTTTTGTTTTCTTACACTATATGGTTAATAAACTTACTATATCAAGCCAAACGAACCCCAAGTTGTTTATTATTAATATATATAACCTTATATAAGTCATTTGGCCAAACCATATATTTTTAGGAATAAAATAACAATTAATAATATAATATTTGTTTTAAAAACTAATTTATGTCAATTTTGACATTATTTGGAACATGATTTTTATGAAAATCATAACTGAATGATAGGTTCGAAACAAGTTACTTACATAAACAATAACATGTCATATTAACCTAAAAAATTAGTGTAAGTCCTAAAAAGTCTCAAATTACATTTATTTGGGCATTTAGAACATCAATTATGTCAATATTTCATTAATAAGACAATTACGACATCATCATTGTGTCATAATACATGATAATTATTTAATCCCTAAAAATTCTAAATAAATTATTATGATGTAGATAATTGTATTAGATTTCTTGGAGACTACTCATGTTCTAAGTATCATGAAGTTTATCACTATATTAAAATTATTATACTTATAAGATTTAAGAAAGTGACATGTTGTCACATTCTTTGATTTTAATAATAATTAAATTATTTTCATGGACAAAAGTCCATAAAATGAATCTAATCCGACCCTTAGGTTATATTGGTATACTTTTAGCCATCCAATAGGATTTTTCCAAGTGTTAGGGTAATTTTATAATCTTATATTTACCCTTAATTACCCGATTTGCCTTTAACTATAGTAAATAAAATTTACGGTAGATACTATTCACAATGCCCAAAAATAAAAAGTAGCTTATTAACATAATTTGGACCCACTAATTCCAAATACAGAATCCATTTTTCCAAATTCAATACACAAAAGATGTAGAAATTAAATTAAAATTAATCCCGTTGTCAAAAGAAAACGGGTTTTTCTTTAAAACATTGCAAAAGATTGAATTGATTTAACCTAAGAATTCAAGGTAAAATCAATGCTAATGACATAAAATATATTAAAAATATATTTTATTTATACTTTAAAACCATTCAATATTATAATTTAACCATATAAGATATTACGATGAAAAAAGTTGTTTTTAATTAAAATATAGCGTGTTTTTACTATTCATTAAAATATGAAAGTTATCGGAAAAATATCAAAACTTTATCTACTGTAAATTTTTATATCCTGATTCAAAAGAAGAATTTTATTTTGTCAAGTTGAACTTATAAACATGTCAAAAACTAGATTTAAAGTGGGTGCGCCATCAAAAGGCGTCAAAACTGCATTTTTTGAAAAATACTTATTTTACCCGAAAAATTTATTTTGTTCTTATACCATGTTCTAGAAATGTGTATGATGAATAATAATGTTATAAAATTCAAATATTAGTTAAAACTATTCATAACGGATAGTTCATTACAATATTATAATAATATATTGTTGTTTAGTAAAACTCGATATTACGTACAACACATGCTATCGAGGAAGGTCGCGATTGCGTGTAATGCAAGCCAAGTCAGGGTTGCGTGTAGTGCACAACTCCTTTGTTGTTGCGTATAATAGAATCCAACCATGTTTTATTTATACATTGAATATATATATATATATACACTCAATGTTGCGTAGAATAACTTCTATCAAACGAACTTGAAATTGTGTGTAACAAGAGCCAAGAAAAGTTTTGCGTATACTGCAAGCTAATACAGTGTTGCGTATAGCGCAAGATAATCTTGGTGTGTCGTACAATAGAGGATATGAATGAAATTAAAAAGAATGTGTCTTATAAAATCTCGGGTTGTTACATGAAGGGACCAAGATCTAGGATGGTAGGTTTCATTAGAAGAATCATTAGTTGACAAATGATAGTCTAGGGGTGGTGTCCTTAGGATTACCAATGTGGGCTCTATTAATTGGTAAAACAAAATCCATTACGATAGATAGTTTTCATATGTACTTGTATATGAAGTTGGAATTCATCATATCAAAATAATTTGTTTTTTTGTTTTTTTGTTTTTCTCATTAATGGAAAAACCTATAAAAAGAATGGAATGACCTAACCCAATATATAGATACATTTATTTGAAGGATAATCAACATAATGTGTGAAATTAAGTATCCTAAGGGAATGATTTTTACTTTGATCACTCCATGGGTGACGTTGAGGATGTATTTGAAGATATATTGTGTAACATTGTAGTAAAAAATTATAATTATAATGAATAATATGTTGATGTATTATACATTAGTGGTTGTAACCTTCCCTTTTAAATGAATTAAAATAATAGGAATCCACTTATAAAAGTTCTATAATTTAGGAATTAGGTCACTAATCTTGGAGGTTTTATCAATTATTTGAAAAATAAGTTTCATAGATGACTCCTTATTGAATATTACGTGTTCATGAAGGAGCCTATGAGAGATGAACATTCTATCAATAATGATAGATACACAATGATAGTTTATAAACCACTCTTTAGAGATAAAGACACATTTACCTTTTATTATGAATGAGATACAAAAACTTTCAATAATGGTTAAAGGATTGATAAAGGAATATAATTATAAAAGTAGATCAGTGTGATAATTTAATGTACTGTAATTTGGTAGGTCAAACTCCTCAAATTTTTTATTAGTGATAAAAGTTTTTTAAGTGGAGGGATATGTTTCATTCCACTTATTGTCAATTAATTTTCCATATCTGACTTCCATGTTCATGGAAATATCATTCCATATGTACATTGGTTTCAATAAAGATGTATAGATCATATATTAAAAGAAATATATAGAGAAATACAGAATCATAACATAAAAATAGATATAGAAGAGTTAGGAAGGTATGTTCTATTTAAAAAAACAAGATATCTCCCTTGTAACATACTGTGTAAATAAAGAATAATACATTTTCATATTTATTAATATTTTTGAATTAAATGTTAATTTTAATTTAAAGGGTATGCTATGTTCGATGGCTTACCTGATACACAACAACATGTTTTTTTGAAATCTTATGTTGCACACTAATAATATAATATTATTATTTTAAATGGTACTTAACGCTGAGCCATTTTATTGGTGTAAATGAATAAAAATAACTAAAATATGAGTATATATGTTTTTTAAATGTTTTTACATTTATCCAATATAAGGTTTAGGCTTAAAATAAGAAAGGAATTTGATTTTAAGCATAAATTTTCTAATATTCATTGAAGGGCTGATTTACAGCCTTTTGATGGAGAACCCTTATTAAATATTGTTTTGGTCATTTTTATATGTTATATTTGACAAAATAAAATTATTATTTAGAATCTGGACATCAAAATCTACTTTGGGAAAAATTTTGGTATTTTCTGATAAAATTCATTTTTTGATGAATAATGAAAAATACTGTATTTTAATTCAAAACTGTGTTTTAGTCTAACTTATTTATATGGTTAGATTATCTTTTTAATTTGTTATAAAGTGAAATTAGAATATATTTTTACAATTGAATCCAATGTTGGTCATTGGAATTAATTTCACTTTAAAATTGGACATAAACAAGTGTCAATCGTTTAATAGTTATTATTTCTTAAAAACACGCTATTTGTTTTAACAGCGGGAATTAATTTTAAATTAATTAATTCCACTTTTATGTATTGATTTTGGCAAAATAGACATCATTTTTTAATTCAGAATATCAAATAAATCTTAGGCTGAATTTTGGGTATTTATCTGAAAAATTTAAATTTTTGATGAATACTGAAACCACTTAGTAGTAGTTAAAAAAAGTGAATTTTACATTTAAATGAAATTTTAACGCTTTTGTGAGTTGAATTTAAAAAATCAAAGAGACATGGTTAATATCAAGAAGTAAAATGTGGTTCAATAAGATGAAAATAATTTTTGGTGAATAGTAACGTTTTACCTTTATTTATAGTGGTTAAAGGTAAATAGGGTAATTCAAGGTAAAAAGTATATTATAATAATACCAAATTACATTAACACTTGTCATTTGTAACACCTCGAGATTTTATGAAAAATATTATTTTAATTTCATTAATGTCTTGTGTTGTATTCTACACCAAGATTACCTTGCGCTATACGCAACACCGTATTAGCTTGCAGTATACGCAACACTATTCTTGGATCGTGTTACACACAATTTTGATAATAGTTATTCTACGCAACATTGAGTATATATATATATATATATATATATATATTCAATGTATAAATGAAATATGGTTGGATTCTGTTATACGAAACAACGAAGGATTCTTGCACAACATTCAACCCTGACTTGGCTTGCATTACACGCAATCGCAACCTTCCTCGATAGCGTGTGTTGTACGCAATATCGGGTTTTACTAAACAATGATATATTATTATAATATTGCTATGAACTAGCCGTTATGAATAGTGTTAACTAAAATTTGAATTTTATAACATTATTATTCATCTTACACATTTCTAGAACATGGTATAAGAACAAAATTAATTGTTCGGGTAAAATATGTATTTTTCAAAAAATGCAGTTTTGCCGCCTTTTGATGGCGCACCCACTTTAAATCTAGTTTTTGACATGTTTATAAGTTCAATTTGACAAAATAAAATTCTTATTTTGAATCAGGATATAAAAATTTACATTAGATAAAGTTTTGATATTTTTCCGATAACTTTCATATTTTAATGAATAGTAAAAACACGCTATATTTTAATTAAAAACAACTTTTTTCATCGTAATAACTTATATGGTTAAATTATAATATTGAATGGTTTTAAAGTATAAATAGAATATATTTTTACTATTTAATATAATTTATGTCATTAGCATTTATTTTACCTTGAATTCGTAGGTTTAATCAAATTAATCTTTTGCAATGTTTTAAAGAAAAACCTGTTTTCTTTCGACAACGGGATTAATTTTAATTTAATTTCTGCATCTTTTGTGTATTGAATTTTGAAAAATGGATTCCGTATTTGGAATCAGTGGGTCCAAATTATGTTAATAAGCTACTTTTTATTTTTGGGCATTGTGAATAGTAACTACGGTAAATTTTATTTACTATAGTAAAAGGTAAATCGGGTAATTAAGGGTAAATATAAGATTATAAAAATAACCTAACACTTGGAAAAATCCCATTGGATGGCTAAACGTATACCCATATAACCTAAGGGTCGGATTAGATTCATTTTATGGACTTTTTTCCATGAAAATAATTTAATTATTATTAAAATCAAAGAATGTGACAACATGTCACTTTCTTAAATCATATAAGTATAATAATTTTAATTTAGTGATAAACTTCATGAAACTTCAAACATGAATAGTCTCCAGAAAGATAATACAATTATCTACATCATAGGAATTTATTTATAATTTTTAGGGATTAAATAATTATCATTTATTATGACACAAAGATGATGCAGTAATTGTCTTATTAATGAAAATATTGACATAATTGATGTTCTAAATGACCAAATAAATGTAATTTCAGACTTTTTATGACTTACACTAATTTTTTAGGTTAATATGACATGTTATTGTTGATGTAAGTAACTTGGTTTTAACTTATCATTCTGTTATGAATTTCATAAAAATCATGTACCAAATAGTGTCAAAATTGACATAAAATAGTTTCTAAAACAAATATTATATTATTAATTGTTATTTAATTCCTAAAAATCTAAGGTTCGGCCAAATGACTTATATAAGGTTATATATATTAATAATAAACAACTTGGGGCTCGTTTGGCTTGTTATGGTAAGTTTATTAAACATATAGTGTAAGCAAACAAAAAGACACGGTAAAAGTTAAATTATTTAACTTAGAGTTAAATCTAATTGATAAGGTTAAAATAATAACCTAAACTTGTCTAAATCCTATTGGATGAGAGGATTTCGACACATCCCCACCTTATCTTCGAAATAAATCAATTATGAGCTATTTAAAACCGAATTTGACATTATAATAAAATAATAGTTTTAGTTATTCCAAAGGTACCCCTCTCCTCCCTTATAAAAGGGCACATCCTCCCTCTCTTCCTCACAACACTTTGAGCCTTCAGGATCAGCCAAACCCTGCCATTTTCTCCTTTACACTTCCCTAGAGATATCCTAGAGGTTCTGGTCTTCTTCAAAGACCCATTTTAGTGCCCCAAAAGGAGGTCTCAAAGAAGCACTTCAAAGAAGAGGTAATGTCTGTTACTGATTATTTCATCTTTATTTCTTCTTCCAATTCTTCTTCTTTAGTTGTTTAATTATGAAGTAATAAAATCAGTATCACTCATATACTTATATGTTATTATAAGTATGAAACAACCCTATTTCACCATCTATCCATCCTACGGAAAAAGAAATCATCGCGCGTGCATACGTACGGAATACCGGCTCCACGCCGTGGTGTAATCTATTTTCCACCACCACCTTAATTGGATGGGTATAATGGTGTAAATAATGACTATATATGACTATTATAAAGTGATACTGATTCTTAAATATTATACATACACTCCAATACAATTCCATGATAATAGGAATGATATCATCACTCGTGCGTACGTACGGAATACCGTCTCCACGAAGTGATGTGACTCGTTCTACATGATCTTCATTTCATAATTATTATATAAATGAATTGAATTAATGAATATGATATATATTACACTAATATCATTCTGTAAATGAGGTATCTATAACCTAAAGAGAAGAATAAGAATTTATTCGACAAGACACGCATAAGAACAAAAAGTTATAAACACCCGAATAACAAGTAGCAATGAAATATTACTACTAAGAAGATAAGAATATGACCATATATGATATCATAAAAATAATTATGATTATGGAATAAGTCAATAACATTATTTAAATCATTATACAGGAGGTTCGGACACTTACGAAGCAAAACGGACCTAAGGTAAGGGAAATATCACAATCTCATTTTTATCCAAGATTGTTTATACTTTGGCATTTAATGGGGTGTATTTTATCATCCACATCCATGTTTCCTCAATATGTAATATTATTTCCATTCACCTACAATTTTTTAAATCCTATTTTACCCTTCGGTGATTTTTTAGTAAAAGATATGAAAGGAATCTTTTGTCATTTTTCATACGAGGTACTTTTTTGACTTTTCCGACAAAAGTACGAAGAATGTTTTTTTAACTTATACGGAATGAATGGATTTTTAAAACATTATTTCCAAGAAGCTTCCTTTACAAGTTTTCAAGTTTATTTTTAATCAACTTATTTTAGTTTAAAATTGTATGACATGTTAAGAAATGAAAAGTGTTTTTGAAGTAGAAAGGATATTTTCCTCAAGAATGGAGTTCAAGTGTTTTATCAAAATTATTTTCTATATAAGATAATAAACGGTTATGTTTCTATCCCTATTATTACATTGATCTGATTATGTTGTGATGGAATTATTTTTATGAATTCCTTTATCTTATATGAATTGTTTTATGATGTCATGTTTTTTAAGAATCCCATTTTTACTACATGGGTTATGCAATGATGTATGATTTATGATTTTGTGGCACACATAAGAATGGTATCATTATGAGATGGGTGGGACCTATATCTCCCTCCAATGCATTGCGTAAAGATTTTATATCTCATGAGATAGACATGGCTGGAACGATAGGTTATACCGGTTCAGTGTAACAAGACTGAAACGAGGGTGACTCGGTTCAGAAAGGGACTTTTTCCACTAAGATAGTCTTGCCAATGAGTCTTGACTAACAAGAAATGATTCTCTATGATTATCTGTGTATGCCACAAAGTTCCATGTTTTATGTTATGATTATTGTGATTACATTTCACTACCATGATTTATCCCATGTTATGAAATTATGATCTCTTTTGCAGGTTAAGATTTCCAAAAGTTATGTGCTTATGTATATGATGTGATTGATATTTCTTTTGTTTAACCTTACTGAGCATTTGAGCTCACCCTTTTATGTTTTCTTTTCCCCAGGATATAAATAAAGGTTTTAGGTATAAAAAAAATAAGATCTTTATGGGAGATATTGATGATCTTTCACCAAGATTAGAAGATTATATTCCGAGTTTCCAAAGACACTAAACTATTACGATCCTTGTGTGTGTGTTTTTGTTATGGACTAAGTATTCCGAAAATGTAATGTATTGTCAATGTACGTCAAGCTTCAGGTCTTTACAGTTGGTATCAGAGGAAAGGAATAGTCAACCTTTGGAAACTAGGATGCGAGAATGTTAGTGAGATCCCTAGAGATATTTCTAAGGTATGTCTAGGGATGTCCCTAAGGATAAGTATACGTATAGGATATAGTCCTAGAACTACGGTAACGATCTTATAATTTAACCTAAGATGTTAGATATTAAGGGTACTCCCCCTTTACTATCTTGTTTTCCCTAGCATTATTTTTTCCTCTCACACTATTCTTTTTGGGGTTTAGACGATGGCTGGAACCCGAAGGAACCGTGTTGATCAATGCAATGGACAATGCAATGATTGTCCTCCTGAACAAAAAAATGTTATGGTAGATGGAGTGCAAAATCTTATTGCTATACTTACACAAGATATGAATCATTCTGGACTTACAAATGAGCAGAGAAGGGAACAATATTCTATTGAGTCCTTCATGAGGCAACGTCCACCTTCTTTCAGTGGAACTTCTGATCCACTTATTGCTGAACAATGGATCAGTACCACTAAAAAGATATTTTCAGTTATTCAATGTTCTGAACATGATAAAGTCATCTAGCAGTATATCGTTTGGAAGGTGAAGCTGATCAATGGTGGAATCTTATCAAGAATACGAGGCCAAGAGAAGAAATTGAGTCCATGGAATGGGACAAGTTCAAGAACTTGTTTTTCAGTAAGTACTTCCCTCGTATTCTTCGAACAAAGATGGAAAAGGAGTTTCTTGAGCTGAAGCAGAAGGATGATGAATCTGTTGGTATATACGAAGCAAATTTTACAAGACTTGCAAGGTATGCATCTGGCATTATCATCCAACCTGAAAGTAAAGTTGGTCGATTTTTCAGTGTCTTAAAACCAAGTCTTCGATGGGCATTAGCTATAAGAGACTTCAGTGCCTATGAATAAATTGTGCGTTGTGCTATCAAGGTAGAAATGGAAGTTGGTGTTACATATCCATCTCATGGTTTTGACAAGAAAGGAAAGATGGAGTTCAAGGAGAAATCTCATAATAATGGTGAAAAGAAGATGAATGTTTCCTTATACACAAAGTGTGGAAAGAAACATGGTGGAGATTGTCTTAAAGGGACTAGAAAATGTTTTAAGTGTGGAAAAGAAGGTCATCGAGCAGCTGAGTGTTGAAGTAATAGAAAAATGGTTTCTAATGATGGTAATAAAGAAAAGACTGCAGAGAACGCACCACCAACACTTCAATGCTTCAAGTGCAAGGAAATGGGGCATTATGCTAATAAATTCCCTAATCCAAGGGTTAGTGATGATAAACATGAGCAACCACATAAGGCAAAGGAAAAAGGGAAGTCACATGCGATCACTATTGGTGATGTTGAATATGACAACGATGTGGTGGAATGATTAAGTGTTTATGTAATGGGATTCCAAAATAGTGGTGTATATAGTATCGTGGAATATTGGAATATTTATGTATTGGTCTATTGTGGTTTTCAATAATTTTATGGTACCAGTAACCATGGAAAGTGATTTAGATATTTTTGGAAAAAGAATGATATGCGCATAATGAAGGGAAACGAGAAAATGAAATATTTGACAGTATTCATGAGCTCATGATTGATATAAGTACTAAGTGATATCATGGTTTGAGTATATAGAATTTTGAGGATTTTGGTATGTGGAAGGTGTTAACATTTAACTGCATTCATGTTTTCACTAAGGTTCAATGGGTATTCAATTGAATACATGATTAAGGACTTTGAATGTTTGGAATGTGACCAACAAAACATATCTTATGATAAATGGGGATCAACAATGGTATTAAATCTCTGGTAATCATTTTCACTATGTTATGAGAGTGGACTGCAGTATTATGGATAAGCCTAAAGATTGGAATGGATTATGTTAACCATAAGTTAGTATTGTTTAAGGGTAGAACATTTTTTGATATTATTTATGTAATGTAGTTTTAGAAAAAGGACAACCTGCAGGACGGGCGACAGCCCATCGCGTCAAAAAAGGATGTGGGAATCGAACCCACAGCCGAGGTGCGACTAGCCTTTATCACCTACCACTGGCATACAGGAAGTCCCTGGTTAGTATAAACTAGTTTTATTTTATTATGCGGTATGATATATGAAGTATAAGTCCATTTTAGGAACCATATATGATTAATCTCACTATAGATCGACTTATGTATATTTAATAACTTTTGCTAACCTTTTGTTTGAGACAGATGGAATGACCCGTCATTCTATCACATGATCTGCTAACACTTCACGAATAACAAATTCAACTTCATTTATTTAAGAGATGAAGTGGAAATTGTTCAAGGCACAAACAACAGTGAGATTGTAACAAAATAAAGTAAGTATTTATTCTAATTCAAATTCTTCAACTTTTGGGAAATGATCTTGAAAACCAAAAATGTTGTCCTAGTGCCCTTATATCTGATGAATCAGATGGTACCCTAGATCATCAAAAATTTATGGCTTTGCGATTGTTTGATTTTTCATAGCCATGTTCTCTACCACTCCCCATCAGAACCTGATGGTTGTATTTCTCTTCCATATCCATATTTTCACCTATGTGGAAACCCAGTGATTAGTTTATTTGGGTAATCGTTATATTTCATACTTTAGTTTTTAAATCCAAGTTTTGGTATTCCTTTTTACGATGTGGGTTTCTATTAAACAAACTTTCGAGTAGTAAACCATTTATAACCCCGACGAATTTCGAGGGCGAAATTCATTTTAAGGGGGGTAGAATGTAACACCCCGATATTTTATGAAAAATATTATTTTAATTTCATTAATGTCTTATGTTGTATTCTACACTAAGATTACCTTGTGCTATACGCAACACCGTATTAGCTTGCAGTATACACAACATTATTCTTGGACCGTGTTACACACAATTTTGATAATAGTTATTCTACGCAAAATTGAGTATATATATATATATATATATTCAATGTATAAATGAAATATGGTTGGATTCTGTTATACGAAACAACGAAGGATTCTTTCACAACATTCAACCCTGACTTGGCTTGCATTACACGCAATCGCAACCTTCCTCGATAGCATGTGTTGTACGCAATATCGGGTTTTACTAAACAACGATATATTATTATAATATTGCTATGAACTAGCCGTTATGAATAGTGTTAACTAAAATTTGAATTTTATAACATTATTATTCATCTTACACATTTCTAGAACATGGTATAAGAACAAAATTAATTGTTCGGGTAAAATATGTATTTTTCAAAAAATGCAGTTTTGCCGCCTTTTGATGGCGCACCCACTTTAAATCTAGTTTTTGACATTTTTATAAGTTCAATTTTACAAAATAAAATTCTTCTTTTGAATCAGGATATAAAAATTTACATTAGATAAAGTTTTGATATTTTTCCGATAACTTTCATTTTTAATGAATAGTAAAAACACCCTATATTTTAATTAAAAACAACTTTTTTCATCATAATATCTTATATGGTTAAATTATAATATTGAATGGTTTTAAAGTATAAATAGAATATATTCTTACCATTTAATATAATGTATGTCATTAGCATTGATTTTACCTTGAATTCGTAGGTTAAATCAATTCAATCTTTTGCAATGTTTTAAAAAAAAATCGTTTTCTTTCAACAACGGGATTAATTTTAATTTAATTTCTGCATCTTTTGTGTATTGAATTTGGAAAAATGGATTCAGAATTTGGAATCAGTGGGTCCAAATTATGTTAATAAGTTACTTTTTATTTTTGGGCATTGTGAATAGTAACTACGGTAAATTTTATTTACTATAGTTAAAGGTAAATCGGGTAATTAAGGGTAAATATAAGATTATAAAATTACCCTAACACTTGGAAAAATCATATCGGATAGCTAAAAGTAGACCCATATAACCTAAGGGTCGGATTAGATTTATTTTATGGACTTTTGCCCATGAAAATAATTTAATTATTATTAAAATCAAAGAATGTGACAACATGTCACTTTCTTAAATCTTATAAGTATAATAATTTTAATTTAGTGATAAACTTCATGAAACTTCGAACCTGAATAGTCTCCAGAAATCTAATACAATTATCTACATCATAGGAATTTATTTAGAATTTTTATGGATTAAATAATTATCATTTATTATGACACAAAGATGATGCAGTAATTGTCTTATTAATGAAATATTGACATAATTGATGTTATAAATGCCAAAATAAATTTAATTTGAGACTTTTTATGACTTAAATTAATTTTATAGGTTAATATGACATGTTAGTATTCATGTAACTAACTATTGTCAAACTTATCATTCTGTTATGAGTTTCACAAAAATCAATTACTAAATAGTGTCAAAATTGACATAAAATAGTTTTTAAAACAAATATTATATTATTAATTGTTATTTAATTCCTAAAAATATAAGGTTCGGCAAAATGACTTATATAAGGTTATATATATTAATAATAAACAACTTGGGGTTCGTTTTTCTTGTTATGGTAAGTTTATTAAACATATAGTGTAAGAAAACAAAAAGACACGGTAAAAGTTAAATTATTTAACTTAGAGTTAAATCTAATTGATAAGGTTAAAATAATAACCTAAACTTGTCTAAATCCTATTGGATGAGAGTATTTAGACCCATAACTACCTTAGATTTGAAATAAATCAATTTGGATCTATTTAAAACCGAATTTGACATTATAATAAAATAATAGTTTTAGTTATTCCAAAGGTACCCCTCTCCTCCCTTATAAAAGGGCACCTCCTCCCTCTCTTCCTCACAACACTTTGAGCCTTCAAGCTTGGCCAAACCCTGCGATTTTCTCCTCTCCACTTCCCTAGAGACATCCTAGTGGTTCTGGTATTCTTCAAAGACCCATTTTAGTGCCCTAAATGGAGGTCTCAAAGAAGCACTTCAAAGAAGACGTAATGTCCGTTACAGATTCTTTCATCTTTATTTCTTCTTCCACTTCTTCTTCTTTAGTTGTTTCATTATGAAGTAATAAAATCAGTTTCACTCATATAATTATATGTTATTATAAGTATGAAACAACCCTATTTCACCATCTATCCATCCTACGGAAAAATAAATCACCGCGCGTGCATACGTACGAAATACCATCTCCACGCTGTGGTGTAATCTATTTTCCACCACCACCTTACTTGGATGAGTATAATGGTTTAAATAATAACTATATTTGACTATTATAAAGTGATACGGATTCTGAAATAGTATACATACACTCCAATACAATTCCACGATCATAGGAATGATATCATCACTCGTGCGTACGTACGGAATACCGTCTCCACGAAGTGATACGACTCGTTCTACATGATCTTCATTTCATAATGATTATATAAATGAATTGAATGAATGAATATGATATATATTACACTAATATCATTCTGTAAATGAGTTATCTATAACCTAAAGAGAAGAATAAGAATTTATTCGACAAGACACGCATAAGAACAAAAAGTTGTAAACACCCGAATAACAAGTAGCAATGAAATATTTCTACTAAGAAGCCAAGAATATGACCATATATGATATCATAAAAATAAGTATGATTCTGTAATAAGTCAATAACATTATTTAAATCATTATACATGAGGTTCGGACACTTACGAAGCAAAACGGACCTAAGGTAAGAGAAATATCACAATCTCATTTTTATCCGAGATTGTTTATACTTTGGCATTTACTGGGGTGTATTTTATCATCCACATCCATGTTTCCTCAATATGTAATATTATTTCCATTCACCTACAATTTTTTAAATCCATTTTACCCTTCGGTGATTTTTTAGTAAAATATATTAAAGGAATCTTTTGTTGTTTTTCATACGAGGTACTTTTTTGACTTTTTCGACAAATGTACGAAAAATATTTTTTTTAAACTTATACGGCATGAATAGATTTTTAAAACATTATTTCCAAGAAGCTTCCTTTACAAGTTTTCAAGTTTATTTTTAATCAACTTATTTTTGTTTAAAATTGTATGACATGTTAAGAAAGGAAAAGTGTTTTTGAAGTAGAAAGGATATTTTCCTCAAGAATGGAGTTCAAGTGTTTTATCAAAATTATTTTCTGTCTAAGATAATAAAGGGTTCTATTTCTATCCCTATTATTATATTGATCTGATTATGTTGTGATGGAATTATTTTTATGAATTCCTTTATCTTATATGAATTGTATTATGATGTCATGTTGTTTAAGAATCCCATTTTTACTACATGGGTTATGCAATGATGTATGATTTATGATTTTGTGGCACACATAAGAATGGTATCATTATGAGATGGGTGGGACCTATATCTCCCTCCAATGCATTGGGTAAAGATTTTATATCTCATGAGATAGACATGGCTTGAATGGTAGTTTATACCGGTTCAGTGAAACAGGACTGAAACGAGGGTGACTCGGTTCAGAAAGGGACTTTGTCCACTAAGATAGTCTTGCCAATGAGTCTTGACTAACAAGAAATTATTCTCTATGATTATATGTGTATGCCAAAAAGTTCCATGTTTTAAGTTATTATTATTGTGATTACATTTCACTGCCATGATTTATCCCATGTTATGAAATTATGATCTCTTTTGCAGGTTAAGATTTCCAAAAGTTATGTGCTTATGTATATGATGTGATTGATATTTATTTTGTTTACCCTTACTGGGCATTTGAGCTCACCCTTTTATGTTTTATTTTCCCCAGGATATAAAGAAAGGTTTTAGGTATAAAAAAAAGAAGATCTTTATGGGAATGTTGAAGATCTTTCACCAGGATTAGAAGATTATATTCCTAGTTTCCAAAGACACTAAACTATTACGATCCTTGTGTGTGTATTTTTGTTATGTACTAAGTATTCTGAAAATGTAATGTAATGTCAATGTACATCAAGCTTTAGGTCTCTACATAATAACATTATTGTATGAGTCATGGGCGACCATGGCCATCCTAGGGTCGATTTTGGGACCTCATGGAGCCACTTGAGAGTGATAATGACTCTTTAGATTAATTAATTTATTTTAAAGACAAAAATGACAAAAAAATATATTTTAGTAAATTAATTTTTACATGGGGTAATATAAGTTATATTTTCGACCATAAATATTCATTGGAACTCTAAAACGGATTCCTTCATAATTTAATTATTTTATAATTTTCAGACATCAAATAAATTAAATTATTTATAACACATTAATGATGTAGTGTTTACCTCATTAATAAATGATTTAAATAAATAAGATTATAATTATTAATATATTATCCAAAACATGTCAAATTCTGATTGGATGATTTTATTTATAATATTAGTCATCTTATATCTAAAATTAATGTGTTTTGGACCTTTTTAAAATAAATATAATTTTATAATAAAATAATAGTTTCACACTTTCCAAAAGAGCCCCTCTTCTCCCTTATAAAAGGAGATCACTTTTAAGTAATTCTACACACCTCTCAAGCCTTTTGGATCATCCCAAATCTGCCCATTTAATCTCCCTACATCCCTCTCCACCACCTAGAAGTCGTACCATAGGCAGAAAGAACTTCAACAAGTCCTTCTGGTTCAAACCAAAGGGAGTTACCCAAATTAAAGGTAACAGTTTCTCTTAAATTCATTTCTTTTATTTTACTTCTCCAACCCATGAACTAATTTTATTCCTTTATTTTGTAACGAAACCAGAATCATCAATATACTAGTATGTTTTTATAAGAATTATTTAAACTACACTTACACACACATTCATCTAATGGGTGAAAACATAATGTTTCTGTGGATGGAAAACTAATGCCTCGTGAAACGATGATTGTTCGATTATCTACTACCGCCTCTTATGCTGGCCATTATGATGGAAATGTATTTATATATTATGTACATTATGTTTATTTTTTCTCTATTCTTATGTAATTTTCATTTAAAAACACAACAATATGCTTTCCAATATGTGTGACCACGATAATTTCATTTGAGGAAGTGCGGACTACCGCCCCCTCAAGGTGATATGATTCGTTCATGACTTTCATGGAACATATAAAGGACATAGTTAATTAAATTATGTAAAACATATATCATATTAAATTATATGGGAATTATAATATACCTATGTACATTATGTTTTAATTCCATTAAAATAAAAAATAGAAATGAAAGTAGTGTTCATGCATATGTACGGCTTACCGTCTCCAAGAAAGGTGAATTTTATTTCTTATCTCCAAATTTTATATACTTTTATAAATAAATATATATACTAGATATATAATATATATATGATATCTAAATAAATTATACCATTCTGGAGATAATGTAATTTTGACCACATGTACAAATTTTAATTATAACAAGTTCATTTTTTACTCTAGTTCTGAACATCAATAAAATATCCAATATGAACTCAAATAATTAACTAATTATTATAGAAAGGTATTAAGTGATATAAATGGAATAATAAAACTGAAAATTTCTCTTAATAAAGTATATATTAACTTATATTTATTATTCAAGAAGAACAAGGAACACACAAGATAATTCGTACTTCAGGTAGAAGGTTTCTTATCTCACTTTTAATTCCATGGGATTTCCATTGTTTGCCACTTATTTATTGCATGTGGTGTGTGTACATATCATTATTGTATTCATTGTGTAAGATACTTTCATTTATGGATATCTACATCATCATTGTATGATCCATCTTTCATGGGATGTATGTTTTGTAAGTTATCAAATTGGTAAGGGAATTACAAATTTTCAATTTCCACTCATTCAGCTTTACGCATGCATCATTGATTATTTTACTCCATGATTATGTGTGGAATCACTATTCATTTTCTTATTCCATAATTCCCACTCCCGTTTCTATGGATATAAATTTTATACACATAATCACTCCATTGATAAATTCTCAAGTCATCGATATAAACATGATAAGAGTAATTTTAACTCAATCTCCATTTGATGAGTTAAATATCCAATTCATTGGTGTTGTTTTTACAAGAATATGTGTGAACATCCTCTAATTGATTTACACTGAATATCCAATCATATTGAGTGTATTTATATTTTTAACACATAATTATGTCGTTGATTTATCCTTAACCTAAGGATATAGTCTTTATAAGACATTTCATATCAATTTAGATTCCATTGAGAATTCTTTTTTGTTATACACCAAATCACTTTTATATGGTGTATATAATGTACTTTGACATAGTATATTATGAATCCCTTTATTCTCGTGATATTAAAAAGTTTTGATTACCTCAATTATTTGTATTCAAGTGTCTCCCTTTTGGCTAGGAACTCTAACTAAAATATCATTTTAAAATGTTTTAAAGATTTAATTTTCTATATAATTCTCATTAATGTACATGTTTTAAAAATGGTTTTAGGGATTTATTTATATGGACATTACAGTTTTCAAATCGAAATTCATTTTAAAATTTTCAAATTGGTATGGGATACTTTGATTTAAAAATCTATTTTAAATGGCTTCTTGACAAATAGTGTGACTTTTAAATGTTTTCAAGAAATTGGGGATATTTCTCTCAATAATTTTAAGAATAGTTTAATCTATGTCAATATCCTTCATTATTATTTATTGAGGCTAATCTGATACAATACACTCTTCCATATTGTATCGAATGAGTTATGTTTGACAGTGGATGTGCTATTTTTATACCATTCATGGTTTGTGGTTAAAGGTATTGACATTTCATATGTTAGTTTTAATATAAATGTTTATGTTATGTTTCAAAATTTTCATATGAGGAATGAATTGGACATAGTAAGTGACGAGTGGAGCCCTCTATAGCTCCTCGATGCATCGGTAGGTCTCATGTAACAAACTAGTGTCTTGGAACAAGGCCTTGACAAAATATTATTTTTAGTCTTGGCACAAGGCCTTGACTATGTGGTTATGATAGTCTATCATTATGCATTCCATTATTATGGAAGTGGTTATTGATATTGCATGTGATTATTCGACTAGTAGAATATCCATGAGAGTAAGTAAATGGAATTATTTCATTTTATATTTTCCATATTATGTTGAAGTTAATGTTTAAAAGGCTTTTTTTAGTTATACATTGCCTTAAATGTTTATGCTAATTTATGAAAGTTTCCGCTATATTGTTATCTTTACTGAGCATCTGAGCTCACCCCTTTCTATGTTTTATTTTTTCCAGGATGTGAACAAGTATTTTATGAATGACCTGTAGGGATAGTATGAGGATATGAGTGTGGTATATGGAAACAAGATGTTGTTTTAGTTTTTCACATTATGATATAATGTAAACCTTATGAATGTATTTAGTGATTCCAAGGCTACTAAACTAATCGGTCTTTCGGGACATGATTTCCTTGTATCATGCCAATGTTATGTAATAATGCACCGACTCTGGGTAACTGGGGTCGGGGCGTTACCGTTGGTATCAGAGGATTTCAGTACAAACTGTGAAAACTAGATTTAGATAAAATCTGATTAGAGCACATATCCCTAAGATAGAATTTGAGAATTTGTATAGAATAAATTCCTAGATTTTGGTATTGTATAGATTTTGGGAGTTTTCTAATAAATACATCCCTATCTAGATACGAGAAGGTAGAGGCGGCTCTAGCACTGATGTACTTAGCGGTAAAACCTGAAAACACAGCCTTCATCTAGACTCAAACGGGAATTGGTGCATGATAACGGGCCTTGCTGTACTCTTGGTTACGACAGTCCCGATGGATATGCTTAGGATAACTTACATTTTCTTTACAAACTGATTTGAAGTATTTTAATATAAGATGAGAATAAATGACCTTGGTTAATTTTAAGGTGTTTCAAATTGAAAACATGGTGTCATGATATTCTCTAAATGATTTTATGACTACTGTTACTCACACAATGCTTTCTGGTTTTAGTCAATGGCTGGATTCCAAGGAAGTTATAGTAACTTTGAGAATGTTGTACAAGGTGGTAACAGTGGTGGAAATGAGAAACGAAATGGAATGTGGATAGGCATAAAAGATATTGTCTTCATGCCAAATCAGTTTTCCAAAAATATGTTCAACAATATATATATTAACCAACTCCCAGACTCAAAAAAGAAGAGAAAGACAGGGATTTATAAGAACTCCAACTGTGTAGACCATGGACAGAAGAAATCTCAATTTCCATCATGCCAAAAATGTGTAAGGAGACACCCATGAAAGCGTCTCAATGGAACAAATAAATTCTTTCTGTGTGGGAAATAAGGGCATAAAGTGAATAATTTACAAGGAAAAATGAAGAGTACTATGGAAAAAAATAAAAAAGATCCTAAGATTCCAATTACGGTCATTTTTCATAAATTTAAGGGAATTTGAAAAACCCAAGTCAATTCCCTATTCTATAGGATAACCTCTATGTCAGGGAAGAACCTATGTGGAAATAAATGCATGGAAAAATGTTTAAAGGTACTAGTGCTCTTTATTGTTGAGATTACTTTGGGTGAATTTTCTATTATATGTGTAACCCTGAAATTTATCATTTGAAAATGAAATTTGAAAAAGAATTATCTTTTCTCTTGTGGATATAGTTATAAATAAACATTTGGTTTTATATGATCATTGAATTTGAGGCAATTACAAGTTATTATATTTTGGGATGAAAAAGCAATGTATGAGATAATTTTTTTGGTTAGATTATGTTATGGTTATTTTGAGGAATTTATATCATTTTGGTAATGTTATAAAATATAGTTTTTGAAAAAGGATAACATGCAGACCGTGTGACAACTCGTCGTGTCGGACAAAGCTATGGGAATCGAACCCACAACCACAGTGCAATTGGGATTTATCGCCCACCACTGGACTACGCGATGTCCCTGGTTAGTGTGACTAATTATTTTTAGTTAAATGATTTTATTGATCAATAATAAGTTTATTTTGGATCTTATTTCTTATCAAATGAATACCCTTATTATTGGAAAATGATTTAGTGATTAAGTGATAAATTTTATTTGGATGACATTTGCTTTTTTTGAAAACACTATATGCCCAAGGAAAATAGAATATTATGGGATTTAATTTGAGGATTAATGGGGGATTTTTCTCTATGTTTTTATTATGGATTTATAGTGATATGGGTTATTTATGGAAATGATTAACCTATAATAGAGAATATGTGATTAGGTTAATTACTTTTAAGTATGTGACTTTAAGAGTAGTTGATGTCATTTGGAGATACAATTTAACATGGAAGACTATGTAATCAAATTCTTCTATGTGTTGGGTTTCAAAATTATTTTAGATTATATTGATGGATTTTAAGGACAATTGTTTATTTAATGGTATTTATTTAACTTTGGGTATTGTTGGTTTAATTTTTTTAATTTAAGATTAGTATTTCTTTCTCCAAATGATTATCCTTTTTGTGGATCATCTGATCTTGTACTAACCATTTTGGTGGCGGTTAATCTCTAAAGACAAGGTAACATAATTTTTACTTTGTGGATCATGTGATTCTCTAGAATTTTATTCTATCTCTTCCAGTGTGACCAAGTCTTCTTGAATACTCATCGTTTTAAAAAAATAGTTAGGGGTATAATTTTTAAAAAGTAAGTATATCTATTTATGTTCTTAGTCAATCTCATAAATAAATTCCTCATATTTTTGAATTGTAATTAAAAACAAAAAATATGTTGTCCATTTACTTTTTCTACTAGGAAACTAAATACTGTTTTCCCCATCACAAGTTTGTGGTTTTCTTTTTGTTAACTTTCTCCTGATCATGTTTTCTATCCCTCACCATCAGAACTTGACACTTTGTTTTCTCCTCCATATCCATGTTTTCTCCTCTATATCCATGTTTTCATGGAATCCTAGTATCTTTTGTCTCGTGTAACCTTTTTACTTCTCTTAATTTATTATCAAGTGATATTTCTATTGACTCTTTTTCCGATGTGGGGCTTTCAGTGAAGTTTCCAAGCCCAATTTTAAAATTACGAGGATGCAATTCCCAAAAGGGGGAAGGATGTAACATCCTAGATAAATAAAGAATAATATATTTTCATATTTATTAATATTTGTGAATTAAATGTTAATTTTAATTTAAAGGGGATGCTATGTTCGATGGATTACCCGATACACAACAACAAGATTCTTTGAAATATTATGTTGCATACTAATAATATAATAGTATTATTTTAAATGGTACTTAATGCCAATCCATTGTATTGGTAGAAATGAATATAACTAACTAAAATATGATTATATATGTTTGTTAAATAATTTAACATTTATCCAATAAAATTTTGAGGCTTAAAATAAGAAAGGAATTTGATTTTAAGCATAAATACTCTAATATTCATTAAAGGGTCGATTTACCGCCCTTTGATGGTGAACCCTTATTAAATATAGTTTTGGTCATTTTTATATGTTATATTTGACAAAATAAATTTTTTTTTAGAATCAGGACATCAAAATCTACTTTGGGTAATATTTTGGTATTTTATTGATAAATTCATTTTTTTATGAATAGTGAAAAATACTGTTTTTTAATTGAAAACTGTGTTTTAATCTAATTTATTTATATGGTTATATTATCTTTTGAACTTGTTTTAAAGTGAAATTAGAATATATTTTTACTATTTAATCTAATGCTGGTCTTTCTAATTAATTTCACTTTGAAATTGGACATAAACAACTGTTAATCTTTTGATAGTTATTATTTCTTAAAAACACGCTATTTGTTTTAACAACGGGAATTAATTTTAAATTAATTAATGAAACTTTTAGGTTTTTAATTTGAAAAAATAGACAATATTTTTGAATTCGGAATATCAAATAAATCTTAAGATGAATTTTGGGTATTTTTCTGAAAAATTTAAATTTTTGATGAATAGTGAAACCACTTAGTAGTAGTTAAAAAGGTGACTTTTACATTTAAATGAACTTTTACCGCATCTGTGAGTTGAATTTCAAAAATACAAGAGACACGGCCAATATCAAGAAGCAAAATTTGGTTCAATAAGACGAAAATAATTTTTGGTGAATAGTAACTTTTGACTTTTTTTCCCGCGGTTAAAGGTAAATAGGGTAATTCAAGGTAAAAAGCATATTATAATAATAAAAAATTCCCTTAACAATTGTCCTAACCTTATTGGATTCATCATGTCCGACTAGTTTCATCCTTGGGTTGATTTTGGGACCCCATGGAGCCACTTCAGAGTGATAATGACTCTTTAGAATAATTAATTTAAAGTAAAGACAAAAATGACACAAAACATATCTTTGGGGAAATTAATTTTTTCATGGGGTTATATATGTTATATTTTCGACTATAAATATTAATTGTAAAGATAAAAAGATTTACTATATCATGGTATTTGTTTTATAATTTTTAGACATCAAATAAATTAAATGTTAATGACACAATAATGATGTAGTGTTTACCTCATTAACAAATGATTTAAATAAATAAGATTATAATGATTAAAATATTATCCAAAACATGTCCAATTTTTATTGGATGATTTTATTTAGAATATTAGTCATCTTATCATTGTCTTTAATGCGTTTTGGACCTTTTGAAACTAATGATAAGTTTATAATAAAATAATAGTTTCACACTTTCCTAAAGAGCCCCTCCTCTTCATTATAAAAGGAGACCACTTCTAACCAATTCTTCACACCTCTCAAGACTTTTGGCTCATCCAACCTCTGCTAAATTAATCTACCTACATTCCTATCCTCCACCTAGAAGCCTTACCATAGGCAGAAGGCACTTCAACAAGTCCTTTTGGTTCATACCAAAGGCAGTTACCCAAATTAAAGGTAAGAGTTTCTCTTAAATTATTTTCTTTTATTTTACTTCACCAACCCCATGAACTCTTTTTATTACTTTATTTTGTAACAACAACAGTATCTTAAATATACTAGGATGTTGTTATAAGAATTATTTAAGCTAAAAATACACACAAATCCATCAAATGGGTGAAGAACATAATGTTTTTGTGGATGGAAAAGAAATGCCTCACGAAACGATTATGTTCTTCACCCATTTGATGGCACATTATGATGGCACATTATTTATATATTATGTTAATTATGTTTATGTTTTCTCTATGCTTCTGTAATTTTCATTTAAGAAGAGACAAATATGCTTTCCAATATGTGTTACCACGATAATTTCATTTGAGGAAGTGCAGACTACCGCCCCCTCAAGGTGATATGACTCGTTCATGACATCCATGGAACATATAAAGGATAGAGTTAATTAAATTATGTAAAACATATATCATATGATATTATACAGGAATTATAATATACTTATGTATCATTATGTTTTAATTCCATTAAAATAAAAAATAGAAATGAAAGTATCGTTCATGCGCATGTACGACTTACCGTCTCCATGAAAGGTGCATTTCATTTCTTATCTCCAAATGTTATGTACTATTATAAATAGATATATATACTGGATATAATATATATATATATATATATATATGATATCTAAATCATTTACATTATTCTTTAGATAATGAAATTTTGACGACATGGACAAATTGTAATTATAACAAGTTCATTTTTGACTGAAGTTCCGAACATCAATAAAATATCCAACATGAACTCAAATATTTAACTAATTATTATAGAAAGGTAGTAAGTGATATAAAAGGAATAATGAAATTGAAAAGTGTTCTTAATCAAGTAGAAATTAACTTATGTTTATTATTCAGGAATAACGAGGGACACATAAGACAATTCAGACTTGAGGTAAGGGGTTTCTTATCTCTCTTTTAATTCCATGACATTTCCATTGTTCACCTCTTATTTATTGCATGTGGTATGTGTACTTTCCATAATTTTATTCATTGTGTAATATACTTTAATTTATTTATATCTACATCATCCTTGTATGATCCATCTTTCATGGGATGTATCTTTTGTAAGTTACCAAATTGGTAAGGGAATTAAAAAATTTCAATTTTCACTCATTCGGATTTACGCATACTTTATTGATTATTTTACTCCAATATTATGTGTGGAATAACTATTCAGTTTCTTATGCCATAATTCCCACTCCCCTTTCAGTGTATATACTTTTTATACACATAATCACTCTATTTATAAATTCTCAAGTCATCGATATGAACTTGATACGAGTAATTTTAACTCAATCCCCATTTATTGAGTTAAATATCCAATTCATTGGATTTTTTTTACAAGAATATTTGTGAATGTCCTCTGATTGATTAACACTAAATATCCAATCATATTGAGTGTATTTATATTTTTCACACATAATTATGTCGTTGATTTATCCTTAACCTAAGGATACAGTCTTTAAAAGATATTTCATCTCACTTTACATTCCATTGAGACTTCTTTTTTTGTTATATACCAAATCACTTTTATATGGTGTATATAATGTACTTTGACATAGTATATCATGAATCTGTTTATTCTCATGATATTACAATGTTTATATTACCTCAATTATTTTTATTCAAGTGTCTCTCTTTTGGTTAGGAACTCTAACTAAAATATCATTTTAAAATGTTTTAAAGATTTATTATTCTAAATCTTTCTCATTAATATCCATGTTTTAAAAGTGGGTTTAAGGATTTATTTATATGGAAATTAAAGTTTTCAAATCAAAATTCCTTTTAAAATTTTAAATGTGGCATGGGACACTTTGATTCAAAAATCTATTTTAAATGGCTTCTTAACCAATAGTGTGACTTTTAAATGTTTTCAAGAAGCAGGGGGATATTTCTCTCAATAATATGATGATTATTTTAATCTATGTCAATATCCTTCAGTATTCTTGATTCTGGTTAATCTGATACAATAAAATCTTCCATATTGTATCAAATTAGTTATGTTTGACTTTGAATGTGCTATTTTTATACCATTCATGGTTTGTGGTTAAAAGTATTGACATTTCATATATTAGTTTTAATATGAATGTTTATGTTATGTTTCAAACTTTTCATATGAGGAATGCATTAGAATTAGTATGTGATTGGTGGAGCCGGCTATATCATCTAGCTGCATCAGTAGGCCTCATGAGACAAACTAGTTTCTTGGCACATGGCCTTGACAAAATCTTATTTGTAGTCTTGGTACAAGGCCTTGACTATCTGGTTATGATAGTCTGTCATTATGCATTCCATTATTATGAATGTGGTTATTGATATTGCATGTGATTATTCTACTAGTAGAATATCCATGTGAGTAATTAAATGTAATTATTTCATTTTATATTTTCCATATTATGCTAAATTTCAAGTTTTAAAGGATTTTGTTTTAGTTATACATTTCCATAAATGTTTATGCTTATTTACAAAAGTTTCCGCTATATTTTTATCCTTACTGAGCATCTGAGCTCACCGCTTTCTATGTTTTATTTTTTCCCAGGATGTGAAGAAGTATGTTATGAATGACATACAGGGATATTATGAGGATATAAGTGTGGTCTATGGAGACAATATGTTGTTTTAGTTTTTCACATTATGATGTAATGTAAACCTTATGAATGTATCTAGTGATTCCAAGGATACTAAATTAATCGGTCTTTAGGAACATGATTTCCTTGTATCATGCCAATGTTATGTAATAATTCACCGACTCTGGGTAACTGGGGTTAGGGAGTTAAATCCCTAATCCTTAAATACGAAAAATATGAACTGAAAAAATAGAATCTTGATTTCATATTGTATCAGATAGCACTGTTAGTGAATCATTTCACATTAAATAATATATCTTAATAATGTTGTATCAATTATTATTCTAAAGATAAATTTGAAGATATAAGTTTGATAAGATTGAGGTGAGTATTCATTTAATGATGAAATAATTAATATAAATGATAAAAAATTACAAATTAATATCAACAATGGTTAGAAAATATTTTTAATTTTATTAGGGTTATCATATTCAAATAATTGATTTTTGTCATTTAATGATTAGAAGGAGACTGTAGGTTTGGTACATTATGAAAAACCATTATTTCAAAAGGATTCTCAAAAGAGAAGTTATCTTCAAATGGAATGTTATACCTTTCCAAATGGTTTGGGTTATTTTTAGAGTATATCATATTATTGAGAATGATCATTTAAATTGAACAATATATAACAACCCCAATTATAATAACCCATAAGGAAATTATACATTATTACATTTACAAAGATGAAAGGGATCACATTACCAAGGATAGATCATTTTTAGTAGTCTTTAAGAAATAGATATCAACATGGTTCCTATATTATATTAGAAATAAAATATAAAGGCATAATGAGAGTGAATATTTTATCATCCAAAAAATTATTCAATTATTTATTCATCATATCAAAGAAAATGAAAAAAAATAAGGGTGAGATAAAATGATCATTAAGGTTTATGTATAGTGGAATTTTTCAAGTGTAAATAAGGAATTATCAATATAGAAAGGTAGAAAAATGAAATCACATTCCATTTAATCAATAACATGAGTAGGAAATTTATCCATGGGAAATTGAAATACAGTAACATCATGGATAATAATGACTAAATTCACAATAAATGAAATGCTTAAAATTTGGAATCATGATCTAAAACATAATTATATATTTAATGGTAATTCATTGCACCAAGAATGTTTAAACTATTGTTATTTATATACTAAAAATTCATTTAATAGGCATGGATAACTAGTTTGTCTCATGAGACATGTGTGTCAAGGGGATATTTGTAATTGTTCCCCATCCATCAATTCATATATATAATTCATTCCTTATATATTTAATGATCAATTTCATTAATACAAATAATACTTATCCATAAATATTTATATTGTGTAATGGATATAGAATATCATGATATTCCCAGTAATTCAAATAACATTCATAGTGGAACTCTGAAAGTAGAAATTGTATAACATTTAGAAAATAAGCATATACATGATAAAAATAACATGGATATTTAAGAGATGTTTAATGTATAATGAAAAGTATACATAGGAAAGTGACTATTTTCAATATAAACTTAATTATTGCAAAATCAATAAGATAAAAATTCATTAAAAATATAAATTTTTTAAAAAAATTATATATTTTAGCGAATAAAAGAAAATGGAAGTGAAAAATTAAGATACATTATAATTTTTTAGTTTTATTTATAAAACCATTGAAAATTCAATGAAAAGGATAAATATCATAAAACATTTATGGTTATAGGAAATTTTATTAACAATTTATACATTAGAAAGATCACATTCTTTTTGAATTTTTATAATTAAAGACAAAAATGAACCTTTTAGAAAAAAAAACTATAAATATTTCTTTTAAACCCTGTAAATAGTCAATGATAAATTAATATTTAAATAATACATAATTTTGGTAAATAAAAATAATTTTTGTAAAATAATTTTAAAAAATATGTACATAGATGAAACGTATACCTGATTAAAAATAGAGATATGATTGACTTTTGTTTTGTACATGTATTTTTGCGATTCAAGTTAAAAAGAGAAGAAATGTTAGAATCAAACATGTAAAATTATTAAATATCTAGAGGATAATAAAACAGATTAATTTTATGAAGGAAATATTATAATATTACTTCAATGAAATTAAATGAAATCCCAAAACTGAGTTTGTTAAAAATAAATACTTACCTCATTAGTAACTTTTAAATTAAAACCCCTTGAAAGTGTAAACATGGAATAAAACATTAGTCATAATTAATAAATATATACACATGTAAAATTCATAAAATTTGTAGTATATATACCACATAAAAGTTAATATGTTCAAAATTCCAAATATGTCTTAGTGGAGTGAAAATCGAGACAATTCTCCTGCCAAATGCTCCCCCTTTGTTAGACATTCCTTAACCTCATGTATAATGGTTTTAAAGATGTAATTATTTTATTCTAGCAAAATATGTATATTAATAATCTCATATATTATATTATTATAACATCTTGTCACCCATTCATTTACAATCATTCATTATTACTATTATTTCTGGTGTTAACTATTTCATTTTATCATACATGTTTTGTTACTAATGTTCCAGTTATTGTGAATAATAAATAGTTTCATCACCTAAAAATTATATTAATGTTAAATATATCATATATATTCATTATAAAACATTTTAGTTCCATTAACCAAATTTGGACATGGAAAATGAAGTAGATTTCTTTATGGGGATGATATTCCGTATGTACGCATGAACGATATTATAATTTATTAATGGTTTAAAGGGTAAGTAAGTAGAATATATTTTATATTTTTAGAATAAAAAATATTTAATAATTATGATATATCTTAATTGGTCCCATCATTATTACTATCCATGTAACTTGGTGAGGGAATATAAATTACATCGATTCACAAGGCAACAATCCGCCGTACACATAAGTGGTGGTTTTATTTCCCATTCAATGGATAAATATTATCCCATAAAAATAATAAAATTTCAGTATATGGGAAACAATTATGTTTTTATATTATACATTTTAGTAAATAATTGAAGGTTATGTAATAAGAAGTAAAAAAGAGAGCTTCGTTAAGATGATTGCCTTCTTATAGAGAAACCTCCATTGCTTTTTTCTTAATAACCCTAGGTTTGGTATTTTGGGAATACCAGCACATATATAACATTAATAAAGATTTTTGGGAGACATATTATATTTTTTTCTATTAGATAAATGGATCAATGGGTGTGAATAAGTTAGGGGAGGTGGTGACCTTTTATAATTGTGTTGAGCGGCACACTTTTAATTTTTCAACATTTTAAAATATTATAAAGTCAATTTCCTAGAAAAATCGATCCAAAATGACTCATATTAGAAGATGATAAATTTAATTATATAATAAAACCAATAAAATAGTATTAATAAAGTAGTTAGATAATTTGAACCCTTTTATTTTTAGATTAACCACAAGTATTCTCATTTTAACCTTAACACTGGTAACCAATTTTTACTATTTTAACTCTCCATTATGTGAAAAAATTAAGTTAACCTGTTAAATAATTTTAATTATTATGATTAAAAAAATGAAATAATTTTTACCAAATTAAAATCATATAATTGATATAATTATTTTAAAATTAAACTCAAAAAATGTGATAGAAAACAGTTTTTTAAGAAATGCATTTTTTAAGAATAAGATGATATTTCATTAACTATATGACCACTAACTGTCAATATATGGAATAAAATTCATATATTAAGATATATATTTTATATATTTTATTTAAATAATAAATTATCAAATATTAATTTAATTAATAAAATTGAAATACAATATTCGTTTAAAAAAAGTTTCCTAAAAAAATATCCCTTTTTACCTTCAAATGATCTTATCTTCATTTTTATCAAAATTATAATAAATAAATTGTTAATTAAACATATTATAAAAAATTATTATAAAAAAAGAATAAATATTTAAATACTAAAATTTCAATTATTCATAAATCTTAGTTCTATGGGAGAATTTAAAAAATTAATTTTAAGATTATTTTGACCTAGTAAGTTTAGGATTGATTTTCATCCTATAAAATTGAAATTTTAAATCAATTATATAATAAAATATGAATTAAAATATTTTCAATGACTATAATTGAATATTGTGTGTTACCTCATATGTATCTTTTCTTTTGACAAAGGTAAACCTATCTATGTTCATTGGTTTTGTATAAATGTCAATAGTTTGATCATTGGTTTTTAATGAACTTAATAAATACATATCTTTTTTATGGGTGATATCTGAGGAACTGATATAGAATATAATTTTTTTGAATATAGATTTATGTTCTAGATATTTATATAAATTTATGTAATTTTTATTCTCACAAAGAATTGGTACATGTGTGTAAGTGAAACCAAAATTGAGAGGTATGTGTTTTATCTTGAAAAAATGTTCACAAAACATCCAATAATTGTATATTATTATTCAGGAATGGAAAGTGTAATATAGTGTTTCTTCTTTCTATACTAATACAAAATATATTTTGTGATAAAATGGAAAGTACCATTCTCTCTTTTCATATTTGAACTACGTCCTCAAAAGAAAACACCCAAATTTATTTTTTGGAAGAAAATATCCATCACAGGGATAAAATTAATAAATCGAGAAATCCCCTTTTGAATACCCAAATGTTCTCTTCTTAGAAATTTGATGTGATTACTTCAGGGTTTCCAAAAATATTTTAAATAGGTACAAAACATAATTCATCCTAAATTTACAACAAATATAATATACTTCATATCATTTCTCTAGATTATTTTTGTTATAAGAGTTTCTTAGTATCATTGATATCTATCTTATATGAGGTACTCAAGGGAGTAATTATACTAGATTCAATGTATAACAAAATTGTTTAATTATGTTAATAATATTTGTGTATTATGCTATAATGTAAGAAACCCACAAAATCAACCTATAACTATGGTTTAAAACCTTGATAATAAGATCAAAACCATGACCACAGCCTATGTCCATGTTTTTCATAAAGTGTGGTCCCTATTACCAATGTAATAGGGAATACTCTATAGCCACAGTTTCAAATCATGGGATTATGTGTCTATGGACATTGTTTTAAACTATGTCCTTAGGTAACTAGATCCTTTATTTGAAATCATTTCCTTAGGTGGATATAGACATCGATTGAAACAATGGCCTTAGGTAGATATAGTGATAATTTATTAAACCATGGAAGTGTTATTACAAAAACTAAATATATCCGGTGAGGTTTGATCCTCCGACCTAATCTATAATCCTTCCAACAATTTACCACTACACCTAACTCTACAACATGTACATATATATATAAATATATACAAAATTATATATATATAAATATATACATAATTATATATAATTATAAGTAGTAATCATTTAAAAATAAAAAAACATGGCCTTTAGTAGATATCACCACAGTTTGACATTGTGGCCTTAGTTGGCTATTGGTGTAGTTTGAAACCATGAACTTTGGTTGCTATGGAATTGGTTTTAAACTGAGGCCTTGGGTTTTTATAGTAACAATTTGAAACCATATCCTTTTGTGGATTAGGTCATGGTTTTTATAAGATCCCAACCTCTTCTAAAGATGAAACCTTCTTGATTTTAGGTATTTCATTTTTCCTTGTTTGATTATACATTGGTTTTATTTTAAATTGGTGTGTTTTTGGGTGAAATTTGATAGAAAAATGATAGAAGGACGGCAGTGCACGAGTGGCACATGGTTTTCTCTAACTGTGTCCCATGGACCAACAAACTATGCAACCCTAGATAGTGGGTTTTTTCATGGTTAGCACATATTTTGTCAAACCATGTCCCCTATAAAGTGAAACTGTGAACCCCCAAAATATAAAGGAAAAATTTGTTTCATGGTTAGGGAAAACCATGTTCCCCTACCCAGCTAATCGTGCATGAATTTTTAGATCACCCTAAATGAATTTTTTTAAACCGCCAAACCCCCGTTTTAAATCCTATTCGATAAAATCTGATTATAGATAATATTTCATGATTTTTGGATCCTCTTGGATCGATTAAAAGCCTTCCTAACCTCTATTATTCATTATTTTAATCTTAGATCAATGATCTACATCTCCCCTATAAGTGAATTCAATCCTGCTTGGTTTCTCGTTCATCTTACGTTCTTATCCATTCAAGAAATGGGGTGTTCCTACTATTTGGATTAGATATAGATATCATTTTATGGATCTAGATCTATGACTTTAGGTCTAGATAAAGATTAAATATAACTTTATTTTTTTAATCTTGACTTAGGGTTTTAAATTTAAATCTTTTTATACGTCATTATGACGCTCAAATTTTGGTGATTTTGGTGGGAGATTTATAATCAGTGAATTGAGATAGGTTTTCTATAATTCAAATACCAAAGTATTTATTTTAATTATGTGTTTTTAATTTTAGGATTTCTATTAGAAGTTTAAAAATTATGTTATAGATTTAATTAATTAATTTGGTGAATTAATTAGTTGAGGATATGTGAAATTGTGGATTTTAGGAATTATGGATTGAGAAAATTAAATTTGGAATTAACTATGATGTATTGAGATTATTAATGAGAAAATTAATTGTGTAATTAATTATGTCATTTTTATTTTTGGATAATTGATTAATTAATTGATGAATTTATTGATGGGATTAACGTACATAATTAGGTACGGAATAAATTTCTAGGATTTATGTGATAAACTAATTGTTGAATTAGTAATGAAATTGGAGTTATTATTAATTTTTTTAATTGACTAATATAATTGAATTGATTAATTAATTTTATAATTAATTAATATTATTGATGTGATTACTTCATTGTTTAATTAACTCATAGAATTATTATGTTAAGCTAATTATTAAATTAGTGATGGAATTGATTTGGATAATTAATTATGTTTTTATGAATAAAAATATGGTCATTATATTGTGAATCTTTAATGGTAACATGGTATGTATATTATGAATCATGAATGGTAACATGGTAATTCTATTTTGTGTTAATGATGTTGAAATGGTCATTCTATTGTGTGTTAGTAATGGTAACATGGTAATTCTATTATGTGTTAGGAATTGTAACATGGTCATTGTATTGTGTAATGTGTGAATGATAACATGGGAATTCAAGTATGAATTAAATAATGGTAAAAATGGATTTTTCATATATGATATCACTGAGGAATACATCAGGCTTCAACAAGAGACTGATAAAGTATTAAGGTATGGTTGTCTATAAAAACTCAGTGGGTTATGTGGTTAAATAAATATTAATTTATAATGTGATAACTATTTAATTATGCATTGTAATTATTTATTTATTCAGCTACATACACTATCTATTTTCAGGCTCTTATTTTATAATCCATTGATGGTGGCCTACTGAGTTGTACTAACACCCTACTCAGGCATCCTAATTAGTACCCGACAAGACTTTGTGTTTTCTGAATAGGTTTAAGGAAAATGCCCTATATTAGATGGCTAATATGGGATAGAGCATGAACGAGGGAACAATGCATGATTCAGAACATGCTTGGGGGTCATCAGGGTCTTTATTATGTAATGCATTTTAGACCCTTGACATGTATATTGGCATGTCATATTTTTTCTACTTTAGTATTTATATTGTGTTTCCATTTTTGGACAACTTGAGATACTGGTTATTGTAGGTTATGATTACATTTTTTCATTTATTGTTTCTTATTTTCTAACTATTTATTTACTCTGATAAAAGATTGTATAGTTTCCCCCTGACCAATATATTATATCCTCACATTTAGTTGACAGACTTCGGTGTATAGGGAGGTATGCCTGAGGTTATGTGACCGAATGGCTCAGAGAACTAGTGTGTGGAACCCAGGAAGGGACATTACAATGTGGTATCAGAGTCCAATTTTATTTAAATTTTCTTTTATCATACTATTTTGGAATGGTATATTGGATTCTAGGAAGATTTGGGCCTTGGTTATGATCTTGTTCTTTGGAGTAGCTTACTCATGTATGGGGGAAATCCAAAGTACACACGGTGGAATTGTTGTTATTACAGTTTTTTGTTATAATTGAATGTAATTTAACATTTGGTTACACACTTATTATGTGATGTGATTATTGCTTCTTAACTCTTGACTTGGTATGGAAGTAGAGTAGAGTTTTCTTACGTCATAATAGGAAGACAAGATTATTTTGTGGCATGCATCATTTTAGGCATGCATGGGAAAAAAGGTTATAGGTAAGTTGTTGAACTTGAACTAATTTTCCTTTCTTGTGAAATTGAATAGAAAAATAACTTAATGTGAAATTGAGAATTTTTAAATGATTAAAGATGAGAATAAATATGTGTCTAAAATAGAAACTCGATTAATGATAATTAGTCACCCTTTCTGAACCATGACTTAGGTGTAGGATGGATAAAGGTAGTGCTAGAACATCAGTTTTGATTGTGTGGTGGTGTTTGAGGAAATAACTTATTGTGGAATATTTTAATTACAATAAATGTGTTAATATTGTGAAATATGTCGTAAGGTGTCAGTTTGGAATTGTAGAGAGTATACCTCCATGACATTCTTATTGAGAGGATGACCAAAGAACATGGCTTGGGATCCTTGAGTAGTGGGACCTGAGGCACTGTTTGTACTGGATGAGGATACCAAGGAGAAGTTTAGAGAGAAATTTTCTCGCTTCATGCAGTTCATGTAAAGTGACCAATTTCAAGTTGTAAAGAGTATTTCTAGTCCGATAATAGAGTTTCAACTGTAGTACCATTCAAATTCTATTGGAGAGGGTGGACCTGAGGGAGTTGTGTTCTGGGTTGAGTCCATTGAGACTATACTTGACCATTTAGAGACTTCCCTAGAGAGGAGGGTCATCTTGGCTTCTTATATAATTCAATGATAAACAAATAATTAATGGGATGTTAAGGTGAGGACTTGAAATGCTGATGGTTTGTTATGTGAGGACTTCTTATAGATTTTTCTGGAGCACTTCCATCGTAAAGTGATTAGGTAGGAAATAGCATCAGGGTACATGAGGTTGACTCAAGGGGGTATGTCCATGATAGACTTTTCTAGATGCTTTAAATATTTTCAATTAGTTTTTCCAACATTGGTAGGGGATGATACATCTATGGAATGTCATTTTCAGGGTGGTATTAAATGTGATATTATGTCCCAGGATAACCATTTTTGGTTAGAAAATTTCTTTGCGGTGGTGAATTTGGATATCATAGCTGAGGGGAACCTGGAATAGGATTTTAGTGTATGATAGATAGTTGCAGCTAGATGATCATGAGGTGTGACTTTTGAGAGAAGGAAGCATCATTATGACAACTTCACCTAGGGAATTGGGAAATGCAGTGCCCAGATAGAGGGTATCGTGGCATAAGACCTTTCCCTTGGGATTTTTCACAAGTGTGGTAGTTTGGGAAACAGTCAGAGATAGTTATCTGACTATAAATTCAGTTTCGATCTTGTTGAAAGATATAAATCTATAGAGGTTTTATAGGAACCCACAACAGACGGGTAGTGAGGGTGTACCTAAGAAGAATCAGAGTGTAGGAAGAGGATATTACACACCATATCATGTTTAATGATATAGTTTTATTGGATAAAGAAGTAGATGCATTGGACATGGATCTTTGGGGAAATAGTTCCCAAATAAACAGAGTGGTGTAGTTCACGGGAGTCATACAGCAGTATAGTGAATAGGGGCATGATAATTACATGATATACAACTAACACATGTGGATACAGAGGCTGGACCATCAGTAGTGAGATGTAATATTATTGTAGATTCTACTTTAGATAGTGCATCATATGATACATTTGCCTCTCATTCCTTTTTATATACAAAACTAGTGAAAGGTTTGAGTCTAGGGGTGGAGTTCATGAGTTGAGTTTTGATGATAGAAAAACCTATGTGTGTAAGATCGAGAGCAATTTTCTTGTGAAATATATATACTCTTAGGTATTAGCTCTTTCTATGGGATTTATACTTTCTTAACATGTCTTTATTCAACCTAATTATGGGTATGGACTGTTTAGTGGCATACAAAGACCACATAGACTGTAATCACAAGAGAGAGACTTTTTCCCTCTCTTAAGGGTAAAGGTTCTATTCCCCATAGAGAGTGGTATGTTTAGGAAGGATGAGCATGACCAATTACTCAAAAGTTAGGAGATCTCTCAACCTAGGTTCCTAGTTTATTGCTAGACAATATAGGTGTAATATATGACATATTTCCACCAATACTAGACCAGTTTCATGATGTATTTCCTAACGGATTCTCAGTGTTTTCATCTGAAAGATATGTGAAATTTACCATTGAGAAAAAACTTAGGGATCAGTGAGTTTCTATTCCACCATACAAAATAAACCCTATAGAGATATCAAAACACAGGTCTCAACTAGAGGAGTTGAAGGATAAGGGATTTATCTATCTATGTATATCGACTTGGGGTTTACCAGTGTTTTTTTTTCAAGAAGGATGGCATGAATATACACTTGTTTGTTGATTTCCAGTATTTCAACCACATGAATGTGAATAATCAGTATCATATTTTACCTATCAAAAATATATTATATCAATTGAGAAGATATTTTGTATTCTCAAAGATTTTATTTAGACTAGGGAATCATAAACTAAGAGTTCAGACTTCTTATATACATGGACTGCTTTTAGAAGTACATATGGCCTTTATGAGTTCATTATAATTCCATTTGGGTTGAATAATGCACCAGTAGTGTTTATGGACTTGAGGAATAGAATCTTCCATCTATTCCTAGATTAGTCTATGGAAGTTTTTTTGGATGACATATTTGTGTACTCCAAGAATCATGGTAAACTTACCAATATCAAGACATTGTTTTGAGTACAAAAATAGTGAATTGGATATACTTCAAGTTATTTAAGTTTAAGTTTTCAATTGATCAGGTAAATTCCATTGGTTACATCATCTCAGAAGAAGGTGTGTCGGTGGACCCAGTGAAATTTGAAGTTGTGATTTATTGGGAGTATCCCAAGAAGGTGTTCAATATTCATAGTTTTATAGAGATAGATGGATTTTATAGGAGATTCATTTAAGGAATTTCCCATTTGGTAGTGCCAATTTTGGGTTTGACCCAGATGTGGATAGTGTTTGTATGATCGAATGATTGTGATAATGGTCTCCAAGAGATGAATAAGAATTTTTTATTGACACCAATATTGATTTTACTTGAACCTGTTGTGGAGTATATAGTGTATTGTGACACATATATAATTAGAGTTGGAGTTGGGATAATGTATAGAGATTAGGTTGTGGCGTATGGGTCTCAGCAGTTGAGACCTCATGAATGGAACTACCCTATGCATGACCCTGAGTTGGGTACATAGGTTAATGATTTTAATGTGTCAGAAGCCTTATCTGTTGGGTGAAAAGTGTACTATGTATACGGATAACAAGATATTTATGTATATCATTTCACAACAAGGTTTGAAACTCCAGCATCCAAGGTTGTTTGAGTATATGAATTCATTTGATGCTTGATCTATCATATACACAAAAAGGGGAACACTTTGGATGATGCTTCAAGCATAAAAACTCTGACTTAGACAGTTCATAAGTCTAATGGTGAGTAGATGATTATATATTTTCCCGCTAAGTGAAACATTGTGGTTTAAGAGAGTTAGGAGAAGGTAACTATCATATATTTTTCATTAGATCCAACTCATTTGATATATATTATAGAAAGAAAAAATGAGGATCCATAGTTTTTGGCCTTGAGGGAAAGTCTTAGAGGTGAGGAGTCACCTTTTGATTGAAGCATAGATGACGATGAGATTATCTATGCTAAGAATTGAGTTGTTGTGCCAATGAGCATGTGGGAGGACCTGATGCATGAGTATAATGACTTGAAGTAGGTGGTACATCTATGTGTGGATGAAATGTTCTATTACCTATGAAAATAGTTTGGGTGGACATACATGAAAAAGGAGATAGTGGTGTTTGTGAAATGATGCTACACCTATCAGCAGGTGAAGGTAGATCATCAATGATATGAAGGCTTGATATAGATATTTCCCATTCAATAATATATGTTGGAAGATGTTACCAGGGATTTTTTGGTGAGTCTCCAATGGATTCCTTTTAAAAATGAATCTTTTTGGGTGTTTGTAGACTATTTAAAAAATGTAGAATATTTCTTGCTAACCAGGGAGACATTAATAGTGGAGAAGTAGGGAGAACATTATGATCAAAATATATACCATCTGCACTGAGTGCCACATTCGATCATATTAGACGATGAATTTCATCTTACTTCATTCTTATGGAAGGGACTGTAGAATTCACTTTTTATACATGATTTTTGAGTATGTATTTCCACCCACAGAAATATGGGAAGTCAGAGCGTACTATATGTGTGTTTGGGGATATGATATGAGCTTTCCTTGTAGACATCGGTGGGTCTTGGGAGAAACACCCTGAACTATAAGTGTTTTACTATAAATGAAATTATTTGGAATCTATTCATATGGAACCACACAAGGATCTTTATGATAGACCATGCAGATCTCCTCTCTATTTGTTGGAGACAGGTGTGTCTAAGCTATTGTGATTTAGTCTCATTTAAGATACATCAGATAAGGTACAACTGATTTTGAAATGTATGGATATGGATAAGAGTAGACAGAAGTCATATGATGATAGAAATCAACAACCCCTAGAGTTTATAGAGCGTGATCATGTATTCCTTCGTGTGTCTCCAAGGTTGGTTCACTGCATGATACAAATACAGGGCAAGATGGATCTGATGTTTTTCGAACCATTTGAGTTTATAGAGATAATTAAGCTCGTGGCATACTGATTTTCTCTTCTATAGTGATATTGTTCTATACATGACGTTTTCCATGTGCCAAAACATCAGTTGTATCACCTAAACCCTTCTCATGTGATAGATTCATTCTTTGGGAAGCATCTGACACATGTGATCAGAGTGAGAAAGTGTGGTGGGGAAAGATCATATCAATTTTTCATGTATTGTGGAAACATGGATGTGTGAAGGAGGAATCATGGGAACGGGAAGCAGTTATGAGGCTCAATGGAGCTATATTTTTGACTGAGAATGTTAGAGATTATTCAGAGTACAATTGGAGGATGAGATGTCATAAGGTGGGGAGATTGTAAGATCATAACCTCTTCTAGGGATGACACCGACTTGATTTTATGTATTTATTTCTCCTTGTTTGAGAATACATTGGTTGGGTTTTACCTTGGGGTGAGTTTTTTTGAAATTTTAAAAAAATCTAAAGGAGGAGGGAAGGGTATAGGTGGTGCATAGTTTTCCCTAACTATGCGTTGTGGACCATAAAACCATGAAACCCCAAACAATGGGGATTTTCATGGTTGGTTCCTGATTTTTCAAAAAATACACCTTCTACAGAGACACAATTCAACCCATAATAGAGGTTCATAGTCATGGAAAACAATGCTCCCCTACCTAGAAAACAGTGCATGAATTTTTAAATCACCCAAAAATTAGATTTTTAATCAAATGAACCACCACTTTAACTCTTATTTGACATCCATTGGACCATAAATGATATTTCATGATTTTGGAGCCTCATAGATGTATTTGAAGCCTTCCTGATCACCATTATTCATGATTTCAAGCATAGATCTACGATCTACATCTCTCCTGGTAAGTGAATCCAATCCTGTTGGGTTTCCCATTCCTCTTACACTGTTCTATATTCAAGAAAGGGGTTGTTCATCATGTTTCTATTAAAATTTGATCTTTATTTTTGTATCTAGATATAGGATTTTATATATACATCTAGATTTAATTGATCTTTATTTTTTTAATCTAAATTTAGGGTTTTATAGTCGGATCCCATTCTACGTTGTTGTGCCACTCAAATTTTGGTATTTCAAATGGGTAATTGCACATCAATGAATAGAGGCATGTGTCCTATAATTAAAATCCCAATGTATTTACTTAAATTATGTGTAATAAATTGTAGAATTAATATTATATTATTAGAAATTTTATTCTTGAATGAATTAATTAATGTGGTGAATTAATTAACTAAGGAGATGAAGAATTGAAAATTTTGGGAATTATTGGTATAGATAATTAATTGTGGAATTAATTATGAATTATTGAGATTGTGAATGAGATAATTAGTTATGGAATTAATTATGGGATTTTGATTTATGGATAATAGATTAACTAAATGATGAATTAATTTAAGGTATTGACATACTTAATTAATTAGGGAATTGAATAAGGGGATTTAGGTGATAAACTAATTTTTTAATTAGGAATGAAATTAGTCTGATTAGTTAATTTTTGAATTGAATAATATAATTGAAGTGAATAATTAATCATATAATTAATTAATATTGTTGATGTGATTATTTAATTTTTTAATTGACTAATGGAATTGTTTTATTAAATAAATTGTTTAATTAATGATGGAATTGATCTGGATAGTTAATTTTGCGAATTAATTATATGTTTACGAATGGTAACATGGTCATTTGATTGTGAATAATGAATGGTTATATGGTTATTTAGTTAGGAAATAAATAATGGTAACATGGTCATTCTATTGTGTGTTAATAATAGAAACATGGTCATTCTATTGTGTGTTAAGAATCATAACATGGTCATTCTAATCTGTGTTTAGAATGGTAACTCAGTCATTCTATTGTCTATTAAGAATTATACAATGGTCATTATATTCAGTAATGTGTGAATGGTAACATGGGAATTCAAGTGTAAATTAAAAAATGGTAACAATGGAATTACGAGATATGATATCACCTGGGAATACTTTTGTCTTAGGAATGATATGAATTTCGTATTGAGACATGATATCACCTCAGATCTACATCGGGCTTCAGTATGAGCTGAAGCAGGTATTGAGTTACCAATGTCTATTGGAACCTAGGGATTTATGTGGTCAAATAAATATTAATTGATAATGTTATAATTGTTTACTTATGCATTGAAATTATGTCTTTATACAACTTCATACACATTCTATTGATTGGATATTATTTTAGACACTGTCGGTGGTGGCTAGATGAGTTTTAATCACAACCTTCTCAAGATAATTAATCATTACCTGAATAGAATTTGTGTTTAATGAACATGTTAAGGGAAAAAAACCTATGTTAGATGGATGGTATGGGATGTAACGTGAAATAGGGAACTGGACACCATTCAGGATCAAGTTGGGAGAGTTTCCCATGTCTTTATTTTGGGGTGTGTTTTAGACAGTTGAAACATAAATTGGCATGGAATATTATTATGCTTTAGTTAAGATATTGTACTTCTAATTTTGTCTATCTTGTGATACTTATTATTTCAGGTTATGATTACATATTATTCAGTTATTATTTCTTATTTTCCAGTAGTGTATTTAGTCTAATAAAATAGTGTATAGTCTCCCCATGATTGATATATCAGACCCTCACTTCTAGTCGGAATCCATTGGCATATGGGGATGAATTCTTGATGCCAAGTGACTTACCAACACGGGGCACCAGTGTGTGTCACCCAGGTCAATATGTTACAGATTAAAACCAAGGCCTTATGTTCCCATGGCCACATTTCACTAAACTTTGGCAGTATCCATTTCTATCCAATTTTCTAAATTTTATTGGGGGTTCACACATAGACTAACAAAAATATTTCATATAACTATTTCTATGTATTTCCATATAGCCATGGTTTATATATAATATAGCTATAGGCTACATACGGCTATGTTTTTCAAAATTATGGCTATAGAACTGTGTCCTTAGGGTCATTTTCTTATTGTGTTACATTTTAGAGTTCATGAAATTTAAAAATAGAGGATGAAATTAGGTTCTCTAATCATCATTATCTTGAATTCAATATTCATGAGTTTGGAAATAAACTATGGTGCATTTTTTGAAATTGTTTAAAAGATGATATAATCTGCATAGATCAAAAAAAATTGTTCCCTTAATATTTTTCTTAGAAAGGTTGGATGTTCCATTCATTTTTAAAAAAATTAGTAAATGATAATATGATAAATTTCCATATACAAACATGATGTTTTCTTATGTCTGTAAAGATATTTAGTATATTTAAACACGTGGTCTGAGAGAAATGGATTTTACAAAAATGTGGGTGTTTATAATTAAACTCCCTCTAAAACAAAAACATTTAAAAATGAACTTTTTGTATTAATTTAATAAAGAATGAAATTTAGATGTGATATAATAGAAAACAGAGTATGAAAATATCTGGGTCTAGATACTAGAGTGAAGTTCACCCCATATTCTAACCCTTCTTCCTAGTTAATCCCTTTATCGATGAACCTTGATTTATTTTATTAAATTAAACAATTTTGATCAAAATTATTTTAAAAAATCCATTTTGATATGATAACCAAAGAATACTTAGGTCTTCCAAAAAATTAAATATCAGTTCCTCTTAAATTAGTTTTTCTTTTCTTGTATTTCTATAAAAAAATTTTATTATTAATGGATTTTCTAGCTGTTTTATGATCAAATTTGGAAAATAAATTGACAAGATAAAATTAATTTTGGAATATATTTATAGATGAAACATTCTGAATGATATCTCCAATGACCATGTAAATTTGTTTATCCATCATTATTATTGAAGTTTTAGGATGAAAATAATATTTTTACACTCCACTATGTTAATACCATTTTAGTTTATCATTTGAAAGTTATTAATTTTCAAACATAAAATATTATAAAATATTAGAGGGTCTAAAAATATCATTTGAATTATATACCCTAAATTTAGAATATAATTTTATAAAATGAAATTCACATTTAATTTTACATATAACATCTTTTCAATGGTATACATACTTTTATTAAAGACCCATTAGGTCTCACTCATAAAAAAGATACAAAGAAATGTTCCTTCCTTGGACTTCATAGTTCATAAGGCTTTTTCTTTAAAGTGGTAAATGTAAAACATGATAAATAGTATATAATTAATTATTTAATTCCTTTTCCTAGAAATAATTTACAACTATATATCACCATAACATAATTTATACAAACTCATAATGATTTCTATTTCTACTATATCATTTTATGGTGTTCTTGGTGCCACAAAATTTTATTTTATTCATTTTACCTATAAAATGTTTTTAAATAATGATATTCAAAATGAAGAAAATGATCAATACAACTAATAATCAATGCTAGGAATATTTTATTTTTAACTAAGGTTTTTTTTTAAAACCCAAGTGTTTATTATTTTATAAAATAATGGAAATAAATATATAATGATATTATACATCAACTAGTATATAATCAATTTCCCTTCCTAGAAATATCATATATTTTGTTTGTCTAAAATTTTCCTATGAATGAGATAAAGGGGTTCATAGGTTTACACAATTTTGTTGGATTTAGGATAAATTTATATTCCTTAAAAAATTAGTAGGGGTCATAGACTTTGAGAAATCAAACTTTATCTTTGATTAGACCTTAATTAGAATATTATGAAATAGATTGGTCAATTTTTAATGGTTAAAATATATGAGTTTCTAATACTAGAACTAGTAATTTCTATCTACAAATCAATGGTACGGGATGTTCAAATTTTTAACACCAGTCAGTTTTGTAGAACAAATATTTTCATGAATATAGTTTGATAATATGTTATATCATTAATAATTAGTCATTAGACATTAATTATGTATTAGTATTTCACAATATATATAATTAATTAATTTTCTTCTTATTATAATATTGTTTTAATTCAAAAAATGCAAAGAACATGAAAATTCAATTCATAACCATATATAATGAAATCTTCTTATGCCACAATTTTTTCTTGTATGTTGTCCCCAAATGTTTTAAATCTATTTTCGATATACTTTATTCACCATAAGTTTAATTTTTCACCTATCATATTATGGGACTAACCATTATGCATATACTATACATTGTTCTTTATTACACTGGTACTTTCAATAAAAAATATGTAAATTAATATTTATAAAATCTTATATAGTATCAGTTTCCAAAACCATTGATAAAAATTCATTTCTACCCCTTTTAGTGACACTTTTCAAATAAATCACTAAATCAAGTATTTATCAATGATTTTAATAAAACAAATACCACTAAATAATGCTTACTAGTGTTTTTTATGAATGATGACACAAAATATTTTTAAAAATTTACTCCTTTTTCCCCTCTTAGCCTTGACCCTAACATCTCAAGCCTTAGGTGGTCTACACTCCTCCATTACCGACCTACACTCCTATATTTCCACCCTTCCCTTGTTGGCTTCCACACAATCATTGTGATCTACTCTGATTCCATTCCCCCTTAACCTCAACAATTATCTTTTGATCTTTATCATTCCACACACACCTCCTTCAATGTTGACCAATAATCCTCCACATAAGTATATAAATTCCATTATTATAATACAATAGTCTATTCATGGAGTTATATTGCTATTTCAATATTTTGATGAATAGATTATAACATAATATGAATTTAATTAATGATCATGTTGTTGAAAAATAATATCTTATTAACACGTATAAAACAAGAATCAATTGTGTATAATGAAGCATTATCGTAGAGTTAGAACCAAAGAAGCTTTTCCAATTAAAATGTTCATGTTATAGGCCCTTGGATCCCTTGAATAAGGTTTTATAAGATGAGAAGTTATCGTTTTCAAAGACATAAATGAATTTCATGAGAAATATTGTTAGATTCTTAGGGGTGATTGAGAGTCTCAATATAATGAGAACAATATAGATAACACTAATTTAATCTTTGAAAGAATTTACGATATGAGATAAATATGGGTACAAATAGGCATATAAAAAATTAAGAGTGATGTATTTGGATGTTGAAGGATCTTTGGGTATAAAAAAGAAAAGTGATAGGATGTTATGGATTAATTTCCATTCCCTCTTAAACCAACATTTGTTTCTTGATTTATTGATATCACCCCATTTTTTCTATTATTTTTTTGGTTATATAATATTGTTATGTTTATGTAATTATTGTTCCTAAAGTCATTGTAGAAGTGATGAAACTTTTAAAATTTATTAACACATATATATTGTAATTAAATATGATATTATGAAGGTATGGAATATGTTTTATTGAATGTTAGCCATGATTTGTTTATTTAAAAATTATGCATGTTTAAATTTATTTAATGAGTCTTAATTACTATTTTATTTATAAACATTTTTGCTTTATCTTGATCTTAATTGGAAAATTATCTAAATATGGAAATTTATATTAATATGGGACTTGGATTTGATATTTTGTCTCCATTAATAGATATATTTTTTGTAAATTATTGAAGTTTATAGTTAGACTTATTACCGTTTTTTTTCTTTTTTATTTTTATATTAAGAATTATTACCCATTAATATGTCTTTTTATTCAAGGATGGATTAATTGGATATTAGATTTAGAGGTGTCTTTTTATTTTAACTAAAATGTATTATTTTGTTATTTTACATTTATATTACTATGTTATTTTATTAAAAGTATTTTAAATTGATTATGTATGCATAAATTCTAGATTAAATTTATTTAGAAAAAAAAATATAAGCATGCTATAGGTTTAGAGATGATTTTTACTGGATTTTTCAATGGAAAATAAGTCCATGGTTAAAAGAATAAAATGTATATATACTAAATTTAAATGAAAAAATGGTTAATTATAAATGAATAATTTGAGAACTTTATATTGAAATAATTTCCTCCTTAATATGTGTGATGGAAATGGCATGGGGAACAAATTTTTTTGAAAAGATCAAGAAGTTAGGTCCAATATCATAATGAATATGTTAATGGATTGATATGGGACAATGAAATTATTATCTTGATAAATAATGATCACATAATATTAGGGAAATACTATCAAGATATAAAAATTTTTTGATCCACATATTGATATTTTAAATATTAATTGTCAATATAAAACCCTAGGAAAACCTAATCAGGATAACAGAATATAAGTAGATGTCATTTTATAGAAAAATTCAATTAAAAACATAATGAATTAAAAAAATATTTTTTTAATTATTCTTAAATGGAAATAAATACTTATATGAAGCATATTACATGCATTCGAAAATTTCCATTATATCAAATTTAGACCACATAAAGTGCCTATATGGAATTAAAAATAAATAAATTTCAAAGATATTGGATTTTTTCATTAAAAATTTGATTAAGCTAAGATCCATGAATCCTTTTATGATATGAATAATGTTACTATCAATATTGGACTATGTTATATGATGATAAATACATATCCCAATGATTTTATGTTATATTGGGGAGAAAGTTCTAAATGAAAACCTTTGAAATTTTACATTATATCTAGATAGAAATCAAGATGTTGTAATTCTAATTTGAATCAATGTAATACCATGATAGAAAATAAAAATAAAATTGATATGAAATTTTTATGTAACTTTAATTGAATGTAATGGTTGTGAAGAATGTTTATGTCCTCTAAAACTACTGAAAAAATGTAGTGAAGTGCATTAGATAATAAAGACTATGAGTTCTTATAACATCCAATATATTTAAAGTTATGAAGACCTTGGATTCATTACATCTTTATTTATATCCTAATATTATAAATGTGAATTTGGGATTGATATGTAAAGGATCAACTATTTTTGGAAATTAGGTGTAAATCATATCAAATCGTTAGTTATTTTTAACACTAATAACTTACTTCACTTGATTTTTATAAACCAAACTTCTTTTATCAATATTATAATTATTTCTTGAAAACATGTATGGAAATAACTTTGACTCCTATCTTCGATATGTTATCCTAATATTAAAGGACTTGTAGAGTGATGGAGAAAAATTTAAGATTCATTTATCATGAAAATGGCCATGAAGAACATATCCCTAATGTTGACTATCATTGACTTTACAGGACTATGAAAATTTTCCAGTTGGAACACACACAATGGTTATGATTTTACAATTTATATCTTTTATTTTTATAATCAATTACTAATTTATATAAAAAATGGTTTTTTATTCATCATCATTGATTCGTTGATACATCTCATAAATTTCAATTTGACAAGTCACTATTCAATAGAAAACAATATTTCAGTCTTCGACCAAAGTTATTATATACATCATATATCCTTCCACAATTATAAAATTTAATTATAGATTTTAAAAATTATATTCATTTTAATGAATATAGGAAAATACTCAAAACTCTAGTAGATACATGCAGAACACAACAATGTAAGAAAAAGAGCACATTTTTTGATCTTCCGTATTCGTAATATAAATTTTTATGTTACTATATTGATATTATTCACATTGTGAAGAATGAGTGTGATGACTTTATTTATATAATGATTAATGATAAGTGGAAATCTAAGGATAATATAATTTCTCATAAGGACTTAGAAGCTCAAAAAAATATACCATAATCTATGGGAAAATGAAAATAGGATATTTTTAGAAGCTTTTTTTACAATTAAAAATCCATAAAAAGATTTTATCCTTCAAAGATAAAAAAACGTGTATGTGATTTTTGGATATTCAAGTAACATTTCAATATTTATTGATTTCAGTTATAAAAAATTACATGGATTTAAAATTCATGACTCATATATTCTATTGGAAACGTTTCTACCAGTATCAATGTAATGATTGTTAATTGAAAAAAAAATCCACCCTTTTAATTTATTTTTACACATTCTATAGAAACATTTTTGTGAAGACCATAAGCCTTATTAGTATGGATAAATTTTAATAAATAATTTTATAAAAATATAAAAATTTAAAGATGATATTACTCCATAATCGTTTACTATGATGATTAATTTTCATTTTTATTTGCTAAATGAAGTTAAATATGGAGGACCTATACCTTATCCATGTATTTATCCCATTGTGAGGTATTTTTATTTTAATTTTGTAATTTTGCATGAATAATAATTTCCCATTTCAAGAATTACAACATTTATTTTAGGGATATTTTTATGTCAATCGACTACATTCTTATCAATTTTTGGAAATCAAAATATACTTAAGTAGAATTGAATTAAATGGAAGTTGATTATTTGAGTTCTCTATGTAAAATTTGTATCCTTTCATTCTATGTTCCATTGAAATGATGAGATATATACAGTTTAAAAAACATTATAGAGCTCTATGATGGAATGATGGATTGCATTCATTGAAAGATATTGTTCCTTTAGATTCTATGACAACCAATCCCAAATAAAATGTAACATAAATTTTGATTTTTTTAAAAGATTATTATAAATTTAACTAAGGTTTAAAGGAGTGGGATATGTTACAAATTTTTAAATTGATGTTACCATGTTTAAGCTACGTATAATCTCATTTCCATGATAACTTTTTATTGTATTTTTCTTTTAGTGTTATTTCAAAGTATATTCCATTGGTGAGGTTTCATTTTAAATATCATGGTTCTAAAATGTAATCATTATTCCAATAATTGATATCTATGGAATTCTAGTTGCAGAAACACTATCTTCAAAACCATGGAGTTTGAATAAGAATAAGGTACTTAGACATTCTTCCAATTAATGTGATTAAATTGGTGATCAGGGATTGGGATACCTATTGATGATGTTTATGTCAAAGAGGATCTTGGTTTGGAACTTGTTATTGTTGACTATCCTGGTCAAAGAAGTTTTGGTGTTTATAATTTTTTGATTCCTTGAATATGGTCAACTGATCAACCTACTATTTTTATATAAAAGTGATGAATTCCCATGAAAATAAGTGTTTAGTAATATAATATCTCTTATATGAGTATTTTTATTTTCATCCAACACTCAATGTTTTATTTCACATAGATTTTTTTAATTTTTATTGTTTTTATTATTTTTATATAAATTATGTTTTTAACTTATGAATATTTTTTATAATATACTTACTATAACATTTTACTTTTATTACTATAATTGTATGAAATTTATATATTCCAAACATTTTATATACTCCACTAGAAATTAAATTGTTAGTTTTCACCATGAAAAAAATCCACCGCCCTCATGTAGCATCCATATCATCTATAGAATGGAAATATATTGGTTATCAAATCCTTTCACTACCTATTGTATCTGATAAAAATTTTAATAGACCATGTATTTATATATATAACATTTTATTTTTAGAAATTATAATTCTCCTTACACAAATGTACAATAGGGTAATGATCAATTTATTTTTGTTATGGTAGGAATGTTACCAGTGGGTAGATTAGAAAATATCAATTCGAATCAAACAATAATTTTTATGGGAATGATTATGAGTACTATAGGGACTAGATTGATACATAGCGATAAATATTGGTTATGAAAATTATCTTATTCTTAATAAAAGTTACAAGATACAAGAGAAAGAATTTACTAATTTTACTCATAATAAGAGAGTTATATTTTAGTTGCTCTTTTGATTAAAAAAAATTAATCTATTATGTTTTATTCATAGATATATCTATAGTCAAGTATATTTGGGTGGGAAAACTAATTTAATTTAAAATAATTTTTTGGTTACTCATTTTATAACTTGAAAAATTCAAGAAATAAAAGGAATGATGCTCAATGTAGATTATTATAATTTTGAACTTTTACTAGGGGAATTCATTACATAAATTCATAAATTATTTTTTACTGTTGTTAATAGAATAAAATCATTTAGAAAATAAAAATTAATTTATTATAATCTTTTATAAAAGAGCATAGATATACTTCCTAATGTGTTTAAATAAATAAAATTACTATTGATGATACTAAGAACATTACAAAGCTGAGCCTGGAGGATTTGATTATAACTATCAGGGAATATGAGAATTGAATTAAAATAGATATTGAAAAAGAATGGAAGAATAATATTGTTTCATTCAATAAAACTACCAGAGGATTAAATACTGTAGTAAATACCAAAAAACAAAGTACATATAAGAGAAATTCCTAAGACAATAAGATTATAGTAGTATAAAAAATATATAACGTAAAATTTCATAGATGAAAAGGATAATGTTAAGGAATAAAAACTTTTTGAGGGATGTACAAAATGTATGGTTGGGAAAAAAGAATAAATATGAAAGGAAAAAACTATTTGGAACTTATCTTCTATAAATGTAAAAATCCTAGATAGATTTGACTATATTGTTTGTGACTTATGAAGAAGGAAATATAATTGAAGAAAATATCAAAAAGGAAAGTGAAAAAGGAATTTAGAGCTAGTAATGATAAATTGCATACTAGTGAAACCCCACGTTTGGATAATAAAAAAGGTTTATATAGCGATACTAGTAAGAGACGTATCAAATTCTACCCAATGGTTCCCAAAAGTGAACTATGCTTTATAGGAAAAATGTTTGTGGAAGCAGTGTCTAATTTATATTTAAGAGGATATTTTTTATTTTCATTATATATTCATTCAAAATCATATGATGAGGGATGATCACCATATAAATATGATGAGATGAAATATTAGGTGGTGACAATTGAATATATATATATATATAATAAAATTTATAAGAGGTATACTGACACTAAATGTGAGTTGTTTAAGTAAAAAAATGAAGTTTAAATATTAACTTACTAATTTAATTATAATAATTCTAAAATTTCAAAAGTATAATATAAGTTTACTAATATGAAGAAGGAATGCACCGATGTAATGATAAAGTTTAAATTCAATTCAAATCCCAATATTATGGTTTAATGAATTCAGATTATGAAGCCAAGATCCAATGTTAAAGGTTTAAAGAAGTTCTTATTAATTTTAATAATAATTTCTGTATTATGATATGTTGTATAAATATTTGAGATAAAAGGTAATATATTCTATATTAGATCATAAATATATCAAAATAACAAACTATCATTAAAACTATTTTTTCCTGAGTAGTGCAACTTTTGTTATTAATACTTGTTTGGAGGGAATTAGAAGAACAAGTGATCATTAAATAAAATTCAATATTTTAGAACAAATCAAGATTTTATATATAATAAATTGGATTCCTTGGAATATAGAAGAGATGGGAAGATTTGGTAACAAAAATTAATAATTTTTACATTTTCATAACTAAGAAGGTTTGGATGCAAAGGAATTAATTTCTAATCAAGTAAATCATTCTACAAACCGAAAATTAAACTTCAATATTTGACACCTATTAATTGTTTACTCTTATGTTTAATAATTTCATACCTCTATATTTTAAATTATTACTATTATGTTTACTAAATTTACTCTTATGATTTTTTAGTTACTCTTATATCTATATAGTTTATCATAATTTTCACTTTTACGCTTTGAGTTTTTACTTGTATAGTTTTATTCTTCACTCTAATGTATTGTTTTTAATATTAAATAAATTCTAATATTTATAAAGTTTTACTTTATACATTAAATCATTTTTCATGTGGTTTTTTTATTTTGGATACGTTTTGTCGATTGAATTTTTTATCTATCATTATATTCAATGGAAGTTAGGAACATGATTTGAGAAGAACATTTGAAACTATCTTATATGGAATAAAACCAAGCCCATACATTTGAAGATAACACTAATATAGCTAAATTAGTTTTATTTATATTATTAAAAAAATTCAATAAATATATTGTTAAATTTACTTTTCATACTTTGATAAATATCATTCTTCAATGAATATTATCTTTGGAATTTATCTTAGCCAAAGGTAATCAACATTATTTTTCAGAAATTATAGATTATAATTTCAAATATATTTGACATCACTAATTTTATAAAAAGAAATGTGAACTATTAGATCAGATCATTTAAATGGAAAAGAGAATTTTTATATAATAATTTTGGGACTAAGTGTTGGTTTTCATTATTTACTCTTAAAATCTTTTATAGAACCTAAACATAGTTTCCAATGAACCACAACTTAGACCAGTGAACCATATAAAATAAGGAATTCCCCCTAGACACCAGATGCTATGAACTAAGAGTGAGGGTGGTAAGATGTCATGGGGAGAATATACCCCCTTGTTATAGTCTTAATAACAGTGAAAAATAGTAATAAAATAAACTATATAAAATAAGCATCACAAATAGGATATGAAAATAAAAAAATCATCATAGTATAAAAATATAAAAAGGGTAATTCCTTACATTATATTATTGATCCTCCATGGTAAGATCACATACAAGGATGAAAAAAGAAAAAAACAGTAACACTGAACTCATCCCCAAATCGTCTCCAATTCTTGTCTTGTATTGTTATCCGTGATTTACGCAATATATTCTAAACCAATAAAAATTAGAGATATCGAGAACATTCCCCAACCTAAACAAAAAACTATATATCCTTCTCTCTAGATACCCAATTGATATGGTGTCCATAGTGGAGTGTGAGTAAAAAATAATAGGCCAATACCCATAGTCTACCTAGAATAACCTATCCATAAGAGAGTTCATGCAGGAGTGCAACAAATAAACATTTTCCTTTTCACAGTTTAACAATTTAGTTTTCTAAATAAAAAGGAATTAATGTAGCCACTAATTTTTAGGATATATGGTGAGACATAACATCGATATATACCTACATAGGTGAACTATGGTGAGTCTCTATTCATTGTATACATTACGACACAACAATTTAAATGGAATAAAAACAAGGACACCATAAACATGAAAGAAGCATACAAATACTTGGGGGATCCCCCAAGACTTATAATATAAGGAAGCCATTTAGAATCTGTGGGAGATTTTTATGGAATTATTCATACTGCTATCTTGGATAATTTAAGGAAAACCAACATTGGAATTATCTAAACCAAATCCAATAAACATCCAATCTATGAAATTTATAGTATGTGGCTTAACAAAAATCTAGGTCCACACCAATGGCATTCAGTATCATAAAACCAATCCAAATATAGGGAGATCATCCAGTTAAATTCACAAGGTTACCCCAAGTGAATCCACGATATTAGTATATGGTATTCAATAGATAATACATCTCCCAAATCCAAGGTGGATCCATCTAGAGGGATTCAAAATGATTAATCGGAATTGACTCTAATTTCGATCATGAAATTCCGTATATTTTTACAAACTTGTATCTAATGAGTCATCCTCTCATGCAATCCAAGTGAGTCCCCTAACATATTTTATGTTCGATAAAGGTATTCCATCCATATCATGTTTAGAACTATGTACAATGTGTGAAAACCAAGGCATTCACCATATAATATCCATATATACAAGAAATAATAACTAAAAACATAAACAAAACATCACTAGGACCCATTCCATTATACTTTATCACTTATATTTCATAAGTCTATTCGTTTCCCAATTTTGATTAAATAATATTTTATTGGGAATATCTATGGTAAAAATCATTATAGATTTCTTATAGAAACTATATTTAATCCACACAATCATTTTAGATCTCAATAATATTCACATGTTAACATTTCACATAATAACATTTGGTACCCTTTCTATAGCCACCGTTCACCACCTCAAACAAAACTAGGGCCATTCCATAACCATATACACTTTCCCCTAAAATCCATATCGAACATAATTCCTCATTTTCATATCCACACTTATCATTTCCTTATACCCATATCAAGGGTCAAATTCATTTACTAATAAATGCTCACATTCCACTTAGTCCACTTCCTAGGTTCAAGCCTATTCTCAATTATTTATGTTTATTAAATTTCATTCATCGACCTTAAATTCTATTTATAATTTCTCTTCAAAATTTTATAGATATATAATCATTACTCACCATAAAATTATTTATGTTCAGACATATCCAAGGACATATCACAAAAACAAAAAATTTCTATGGTTCAAGGAACATTATAAAGGGCACTCAAACAATAAAAGATCAATTTAAATCATATTATTTAACTAAATTCAGTGAATTATACGACTCGATTGACCACTAAAATACACCACTTGTGAAAAATAGAAAAACCATGGGTTAGGGTTAGGGCACACATACATTATTCTAAGGGAATCTGACTAATATAATATCATCAAATAAATTTACCTAAAATAAAAGAAATAAAAAACACTTTAAAATGGTATAGTTTCCTCAACCAAATGGAACACCACCCAATAAAGAGTGAAAAAAATAGATAAGAGGATTCATAACCTTAATTCTAGATTCACATTCTTATTGACAACTCCTGATTGAAACACCTGATAAAGGATAACCATCCATGGAAGAGGGGATGAGGTATCCTAGTATTGTGACATGAATAATGGTATTTTGGGGTCCGAAATAACATAGAAGATGATAAAGGGAGGTCCTAGATTAAAAAAATTGGATTCCCAACAAAAAAACACCGAATGGGCCACTGAAAAGCTGTTTCCTCCACCAACTAGATAGTGTATTATCTATCCCTTACTATCCTACTAGATACACCACTGGCTAGTTGGTGGCATATTACCAACTAGCTGGTGGCACTAAAGCATCTTTATTATAGGAATCATCTCCTCTTATGCCCTCCAACTACTTTTGTGACCACCCCAAACCCTCAATACAAATAAAAAATACCCCTTATATGGGTTCTAACCCATATAATTTGGTTTCGAACATTATTAAAATATCCAAACCCATAACTAATAAAAAAAGTAAAAAATACCACTAGGACTCATGGCCCATCATTATATAAATTCCATATAAACTCTCCACCATATAACTTATCATCCTTGAGAAGTCCTCGTAGATACCCAACCATGACACATGACCCAAATTGACCACCAACTACCTATAGAACATCCCTTCTCCATTTTCAAATGATTAAACTGCCTCTCAAGCACCACTTTCTGAAAACCATGTGCCTTATTTATTAGGAAATAAGTATCTAATATCATTCAATTAAAAAACATTTTTCCAATGATCACTAATGTTTGTGTATCCCGAGACACCCACATGTCATTTCCCAATTAGTTAACTGACCTATGGTTCTCAACACTAAGGAAATTAGGTCAAGTGGCTGATACCAAACACTGGTTCCTACTCCTATCATAATTTCCCTTCCAAAGACTATTCTTAGTGGTCCACTAATCCATTCATAATATTTTCTATTCCAACATACCTCAAAATATGATATTGTTGACCAATTCCAATAACAACTCTCATTTCCCATATTTTGAGCTAAAATGTATGTGCCTATACTATCCAAGAATATAAAAACATGATATCTTTTCCTCAAAAGGCCCAAAAAACCTAAACAATGACCATTGTAATTTCATAGATGTGACCAATGTGGTTTTCAACCCACCAAGTGAAATCCAATGTAGAACATCTAATCGTACCTCCTCTGGCCCACCCTCCATAATAACAATTGCATTCTACTACTTGTGCACATTTAAAACTCTTAACCATGATACCCTCATCTATATAGGTCTTATATAGTCATCCAAATACCCTAAGGTATAACCCTGGACCTTCATTTCAATTACATGTTATAAATTCAAAACACACCACTACTCACCATGCTACCACTTGATCATCGACATGCCACCACGTCGAACCATGTTTGGATCACACCATCGCATCCAAAGCCCAAAAAACAACAACTCAAACTCTAACCATAATGCACAGATTATAACCTCTAGTATTGTCAAAGAATTTAGATTATATTAGAACCACAAGTGAAATTCCATTTAGACCCATCCAGACTATCTAAAGACCAGTCTCACACTTCAATAACCTTTCTATCATGATGTTCACATGCTCAAAACTGACATGATTATCCCTACAACCTGAGTTCCATTAACATTATTAAACTACCTAGAAACCCTAATATCATGGCCAAAAACCCTTCCATTACTAAAAAAAATGTTTGGATACATCCAAATTCACGCACACCCAGGAAGTACTTAAACCATGGAATATTAACAACATCTAGATCATGGAGCACAAACCCCATTCCTCACAATGATTAATTCAAGAAAGGGTCACACACTCAAATTTGTATGGTGGGATATACACTATATAACATTACGTACATTTATCCTATAGTGAAAACCCTTATGGTTTCTATTTTTAACCAAACATGTGTCGATCCTCCAAAGACACACCCACTATCCTATCAAAACCGGACCAAGATTGATCTCTTGGACCAGCCATGTCACAAAACTTTGATTCAAACTAATTCTTCCCCTCCCAAATAATGGTCATTTCTATTTATATCCAAACATCATGAATTTGATCCCATAATACATATGTAAGTTCATCAAAACTAAAATTGAACATGCTTACTCACTGACCAAGAAATAAGAATCATTCTTACCAGTTTGCACTTCCTTGATCTATCATTTTAAATATACAAAAACTCATATTCCACCTACTCACATAGCCTGAATCACACTACAAAGAGTCACTTTTCCTCACAACTAGGATCACACACATAATCCACTAACCATTATCACATGTAGGTCATAAAAAATTAACTTGATGTAACCTCAGTACTCCTTTTAAAAATTGGCCACTCTACCCATGCTATGTTCCAACACATGACCACCTTCCAATGCATCTGACCCTACTTTCCCCACACTTTTGGAATCATAAACCGAACATGAGAGGTCCAGGAACATGAACAAAATTTCCCACTACCCCCAATTTTTGATACTGATCCCCAAAAAAATAGTTTATTTTATGTATGAAATATTTAATTTATTACCACTTTTGATATTCCATAAACCTGGTCACACTTCCAATGCACAGATCCATCCTCAAAGAATCACCTTAATTCCATAAAAAATGGGGATCAATATAAAATAATCTAACCTCACAAAGACCCAGAGGTCAAAAATCCAACACATCTAGCTCACACAACCTGACTCATCATCTCATGAGTTGATCTCTATTGATCCTAGACTCATGTGACTATCCAAAAAATCAATCATGCACCTTAAATGTCACTTCCACTAAAGATTCATTCAATATTTTCTCTTACAATAATTTGACACCCTAATTGTAGTTTGGGTAAGCACATGGCCACAATTTTTTCCAGTTCCATTTCATGAATTCAAAAGATTCACATATTCCACCACTGCATACCAAAATAAAAACTACATGATAAGGTTAGGCATCAAAATGATTCTTTTCATTGAATCTGACATGGATATATGGCTCTATTCCCAGGGGTTATTAAATGAAACTAACTAATCACATGGAATCATTGAACAGACACCAGTAATTTAATCTAACAAATACACCCAATATTGATACCTTTAAGTCCATTCAAAATAATGGACTAACCCCTCTCATGGGTTACCCTAAAAGGTGAAGAGGCATCAAATGATTTGACCTGATTCAGAACTAAAAGGTCACTATGTCCTCCAACTAGACCATAAAGAAAGGTCTCATTGAAACCATAACCCATTGGATGCAATTCCTTCCTATATCAATGTATCACAATATCTAGCATGCCCAACACCAAAAATAGGGTTTTTGAAAGATATGATCTCTATATGGCCCCATTACTGTAACACCCGATAATTTTATAAGAAATATTTTGATTTTATTTTATATAAATCATCAAAGAAATATTTCACTACACACAACACTAGCATGGCTTGCTTTACACACAATCACGACCTTCCAGGATAGCTTGCATCATACACAATACCGAGTTTCACTAAACAACGATATGCTATTAAAATATTATTAAAACTAGCCGTTATGAATAGTAATAACCACTTTTTGAAATTCTGTAAATTTTATTTTTCAAAATGGACTTCGTTTTTTGATTCGGAATATTGAAATTATCCTAGGGTGAAATTTTGGTATTTTTCTGGAAACTTTCAATTTTTGATGAATAGTGAAAACACTGGGTTACTATTTGAAAATCGAATTTTTATTTAAATAATTATTTATTTTATTTAAATTTATTTTAGGTAAAAATTGATACATAATACCTATATAAGTTCAATGTAATTCATTGGAGTAATTTTATACTAATTTTAGATATATACAAATTTTATTGAACTTTTCACCGTCTTTTACCCACCTCCTAGGAGAATTTGCAAATTTACATAAAACTTAATTTTACCGCTTCTGTGAGTGGAATTTCAAAAATCTGAGAGACACAGTTGATTTCAGTAAGTAAAATATGGTTCAATGAGATGAAAATAATTTTTGGTGAATAGTAACTTCTTACTTTTATTTACCACGGTTAAAAGTAAACAAGGTAATTAAGAGTAAAAATGATATTATTTTAACCCTAACACATGTCCTAATTGTATTGGATAAGTGTAATTCGACCAAAAACAACCTTAGGAATAAAATATGACCATTTAGGCCCACTTGGATTAGATGAGGATATTTATTATTAATTTATTTAAAGAAGGGTTAAAATAGTTAAAATCAAAGTTTAATAAGTAAATAATTTTTAATATAGGGTTATACATAAGATAAATTAGACTATAAATATTATTTAGAAAGATAAAAAGATTTCCTACATAATTTTATTTTATTTGTAATTTTTAGACTTTCAATAATTTAATTTATTTATGACACAACAATGATGAAGTAATTATCTTATTAATGAAATATTGACACAATTGATGTTATAAATACGCAAATAAAAGTAATTTGAGACTTTTAAGGAATTCCAATAATTTTATAGGTTAATGTGACATATTAGTATTTATTTAATTAAGTTTTTCTAACTAATCATTCGGTTATGAGTTTCACAAAAATCAATTACCAAATAGTGTCAAAATTGACATAAAATAGTTTTTAAAACAAGTATTATATTATTAATTGTTACTTTATTCCTAAAAATCTACGGTTTGGAAAAATGACTTAGATAAGGTTATATATATTAATAATAAACATCTTGGGGTTCGTTTGGCTTGTTATAGTAAGTTTATTAACCTTATAGTGTAAGAACACAAAAAGACACGGTAAAAGTAAAATTATCTAACTTAAAGTTAAATCTAAATGATAAATTTATAATAGTAGACTAAACTTGTTCAAATTCTATTGGATTAGAGGATTTCGACCCATCCCTACCTTAGCTTAGAAATAAATCAATTTGGAACTATTTAAAACCGAACATGGATTTCTAATAAAATAATATTTTTAGTTTTTCCAAAGGTGCCCCTTTCCTCTCTTATAAAAGGGCACCTCCTCCCTCTTTTCCTCACAGAACATTGATCCTTCAAGCTCAGAAAAACCCTGCCAATTTCCCCTCTCACTTCCCTAGAAAAATCCTGGAGGTCCTGGTCTTCTTCAAAGACCAATTTTAGTACCCTAAAAGGAGGTCTCAAAGAAGTGCTTCAAAGAAGAGGTAATGTCCGTTACCGATTCTTTCAACTTTATTTCTTCTTCCACTTCTTCTTATTTAGTTGTTTCATTATGAATTAATAACTTCAGTATCACACATATACTGATATTTTATTATAAGTATTAAACAACCCTATTTCACCATCTACCCATTCTACGGAAAACTAAATCACCGTGCGTGCGTACATACGGAATACCGTCTCCACGCCGTGGTGTAATCGATTTTCCACCACAACCTTAATTGGATGGGAATAATGGTGTAAATAATGAATATATATGATTATTGGAAAGTGATATTGATTCTGAAATAGTATACATACACTCCAATACAATTCCATAATCATGAGAACGATATCATCGCTCATGCGTACGTACGGAATACCATCTCCACGATTTGATTCAACTCGTTATACATGATTTTCATTTCATAATGATTACATAAATGAATTGAGTGAATAAATATGATATATATTACACTAATACCATTCTGGAAATGAGGTATCTATAACCTAAAAAGAAGAATAACAATTTATTCGACAAAACACGCATAAGAACAAAAAGTAATAAACACCCGAATAACAAGTAGCAATGAAATATTACTAATAATAAGCTATGAATATGACCATATATGATATCATAAAAATTAATATGATTCTGGAATGAGTCAATGACATTATTTAAATCATTATACAGGAGGTTCGGACACTTACGAAGCAAATCGGACCTAAGGTAAGGGAAATATCACAATCTCATTTTTATCCGATATTGTTTATACTTTGGAATTTACTGGGGTATATTTTATCATCTAGATCCATGTTTCCAAAATATGTAATATTATTTCCATCCAACTACAATTGTTTAAATCCAATTTTACACTTCGGTGAGTTTTTAGTAAAAGATATGAAACAAATCTTTTGTCGTTTTTCGTACGAGGTACTTTTTGACTTTTCCGACAAAAGTATGAGAAGAATGTTTTTTTTAACTTATACGGCATGAATGGATTTTTAAAACATTATTTCCAAGATGATTCCTTTACAAGTTTTCAAGTTTATTCTTAATCAACTTCTTTTAGTTTATAATTGTATGACATGCTAAGAAAGGAAAAGTGTTTTTGAAGTAGAAGGGATATTCTCCTCAAGAATGGAGTTCAAGTGTTTTGTCAAAATTATTTTCCATCTATGATAATAAAGGGTTATGTTTCTATCCCTATTATTACATTGATTTGATTATGTTGTGATGGAATTATTTTTATGAATTCCTTTATCTTATATGAATTGTTTTATGATGTCACAATGTTTAAGAATCCCATTTTTATTACATGGGTTATGCTATGATGTATGGTTTATGATTTTGTGGCACACATAAGAATGGTATCATTATGAGATGGGTGGGACCTATATCTCCCTCCAATTAATTGGGTAAAGAGTTTATATCTCATGAGATAGACATGGCTAGAACGGCAGGTTAAACCGGTTGTAACACCCCAATCTTCTACGGTACGTTTCCCTTCGAATAATGCGATAGCGTGTGTTGTACGCAACCTCGAGTTCTAACACACACCACAACTAATTAAACTAGCCGTTGTGAATAGTAATACCTACTTTTTGAAATCATATATATTCTATATTTCAAAATGGACTTCATTTTTGGATTCGGAATATCAAAATTAGCCTAGGGTGAAATTTTGGTACATTTCGGATAACTTTCATATTTTGATGAATAGTGAAAATTACTAAATTTCAATTAAAAACAACTTTTTTAATCAAAATAATTAATAGTGATAAATTGTGAATTTGAGTGGTTTTAAAGTATATTTAGAATATATTTTTACTATTTAATATAATCTTGGTCATTGGACATAATTTTACAATTAAACCGAACATAAACAAGTGTCAATCTTTTGATAGTTATTATCTCTTAAAAACACGCTTTTTGTTTTAACAGCGGGAATTAATTTTAAATTAATTTCTGCCACTTCTGTGTTTTGAATTTAGGAAAATGGATTCCATATTTGGAATCAGGATGTCCAAATTATGTAAATAGGTAACTTTTATTTTTAGACATTTTGAATAATTACTGCGGTAAATATTTTATTTACCATGGTTAAAGGGTAAATCCGGTAAATAAGGGTTAAAAAAATAATATTATAATAATACAAAATTACCCTAAAACGTGTCTTAACCCTATTGGTGGATACATGGTCGACCATGGGCATCTTCGGGTCTATTTTGGGACCCCATGGATCCACTTGTATGTGATAATGACACTTTATTTTAATTAAGTTAAAATGAATACAAAAATGACACAAGCATATATCTTTTAGAAGAACAATTTTTACATAGGGTTATACATGTTGGATTTTCGATTATAAATATTAATTAGAAAGATAAAAAGATTTCCTACATAATGATATTTTATTTATAATTTTTAGACAATAAATAAGTTATTTTATTTATGACACAATGATGATGCAGTAATTACTATAATAGTGAAAAATTAAAATAATTGATATTATAAATACCCAAATAAATATAATATGAAACTTTTAATGAATTAAACTAATTTTCTAGGCTAATATGATATATTATGATTGATTTAATGGACTTTGTTCGAAGTAATCAATCTGTTATGAGTTTCACAAAAATCAACTATTGAATAGTGTCAAAATTGACATAAAAGAGTTCTTAAAACAAATATTATATTATTAATTGATATTAAATTCCTAAAAATCTAAGGTTCGGCCAAGAGACTTATATTATGATAGGTTAATCATTAATGGACCACTTGGGTGTCGCTTGGATGTATATAGTAAGTTTATTAACCATATTATATAAAAATACAAAGAGACATTGTAAAAGTGAAACTAATTAACTTAGAGTTAATACTTAAAGATAAGGTTAATATAAGTACCCAAACCTGTCTAAATTCTATTGGATGAGTTGTTTTCGACCTATCCCCACCTCATCCTTTGAATAGTCAACTTTGGAGCCTTTAGAAACCGAATATGAATTTATTATAAATTAATATTTCTAGCTTTTCCAAAGGTGCCCCTCACCCCTCTTATAAAAGGGCACTCCTCCTTCTCATTTCTTCACACCTCTAAAGCCTTTTGGTTCGGCCAAACTCTGCCCAAATACTCTCCCAAAATCCCTCAATACAACCTAGAGTCCTTAGTTTGATCAGAAAGCCAACCTAAGGAGCCCTTTTGATCAAATCAAAAGGAAGAACCCGAAGAAGAGGTAATGATCTCACCACCCTTTTCTAAGTTCATTTCTTCTTCCACTTCTTCTTCCTTTGTTCTTACCATTCTGAAATAATAACTCCAGTATCTCACATATACTGTGATGTTATTATAAATATGGTACAATCATATTCAGTATTCTATCCACCCTTTGAATAACATGTCACCATACGTGCGTACGTACGGCTTACCGTCTCCACGTCGTGGTGTAATTGTTATTCAATATAATATTATTTGGATGGGTATAATAATGATGTGTAACTCATGTAAATAATAAATATAACATGTTAATGATTCTGTATATATGATATACCATCCATTTATATATTATTTTAATATCAAAAGAATGATATTGTCGCTCGTGCGTACGTACGGACTACCGTCTCCACGAACGCGATGAGATTCATTCTCCATCGTAACCATTAAAGCGTAATTATCATTTTATGATTTAAAAATGATGTTTAAGGACTTGATATCATTCTGGATATGAATAATATACAACCTATCCTTTACAAACATGTCTTACGTAACAAAACATATGAAAGAAAACAAGTAAGTTAACACCCGAAACAACGATAATACTAAGATATTATTATCAAATCAATATTAAAAGATCATATATGATATCATATTAATATATATGATTCTTGTATAATTTAATAAAAACTATTTCACCATTATACAGGAGGTTAACCTACCCCAACCAAGGAAAAGTACAAGGTAAGGGTTATTTCACAATCTCTTCATTATCCGAGGTTGTTTATATGTAATAATCTACTGGGATCTCTTTATCATCCACATCCATGTTTCTTAAAAATGTATTTCAAAACATTTTTACTATTTACAAGAATATGGGTTAAAGTCATTTATACCTTTTTTTGACTTTTTATAAGAGGTTTATAAAGGAATCTTTCCGTCGTTTTCAAAACAAGGTCCTTTTTAACCTTTTCGACAGAATTGAGGTAAGAATGTTTTTTTTAACTTATACGGCGGGTGCGGTTATTTTCCGCCGTTATAAAATCATCGAAGCTTCCCATACAAGCTTATAAGAATATTTTCAAAGAAAATGTTTTATTTTATATGGATCTTAAATGATTTCAAAATAAAAGGAGATATTTCTTTTAAAAGAATTTTGATTTCATCTATGTCAACATCCTTTGATGGATTTTAAGATTATTTGAAGTTGATTTATTATGATACAAAACTTCTATATTGTATTGAAGGTTTTGTGATATGTTTGACTGTGGATGTGCTATTTTTATACCATTCATAGTTTATTGTGAAAGTATTGACATTTCGTATGCTAGTTTTAATACGAATGTTTATGTTATGTTTAAACCTTTTCATATGGGAATGCATTGGACTTAATAAGTGACGGGTGGAGCCCGCTATAGCTCCTCGATGCATCGGTAGGTCTCATGAGACAAACTAGTGTCTTGGCACAAGGCCTTGACAAAATCTTATTTGTAGCCTTGGCACGAGGCCTTGGCTATGTGGTTATGATAGTCTGGCATTATGCATTCCAACATTATGAAAGTGGTTATTGATTTTTGCATGTGATTATTCGATTAGTAGAATATCCATGTGAATAAGTAAATGGCATTATTTCATTTTACTTTTGCCATACCATGTTGAAGTTCAATTTTAAAAGGCTTTTGTTTTAGTAATGCATTGCCTTAAATGTTTATTCTTATTGATGAAAGTTTCCGCTATATTGTTATCCTTACTGGGCATTTGAGCTCACCCCTTTTCTATGTTTTATTTTTCCCAGGAAGTGAAGATGTAAGTTATGAATGACCTGCAGGGATATTATGAGGGGATTGTAGTGTGGACTGTGGAAACATTATGTTGTTGTAGTAGTTTTTGATTTTATGATGTAATGTAAAACTTATGAATATATCTAGTGTTTCCAAGGCTACTAAACCAATCGGTCTTTCGAGATTTGATCTTTCTTGTGATCATGCCAATGTTATGTAATAATGCACCGACTCTAGGCAACTAGGGTCGGGGCGTTACAGTTGGTATCAGAGGAAGTTTAGTACAAACCTTGGAAGCTAGATTTAGATAAACTCTGATTAGAGCACGTAGACCTAAGATGAACTTTGAGGATTAGTATAGAAGAACTTCCTAGAATTTTGGTATTGTAGAGACTTTGTGAGTTTTGCGAGCAATACATCCCTGTCTGGATACGAGCAGGTAGAGGCGGATCTGGCACAGATGTACCTAGGGGTAAAACCCGAAAACACCGCTTTGAGCTAGACTCGAACGGGAACCGGTGCACGACAACGGGCCTTGCTGCACTCTTGGTTACGACACTCCCGGGGGATATGCTTAGGATAACTCTCACTTTCTTTACAAATCATTATGAAGGGTTTATGAGTATATACTTCCTCAAAGAAAACATATTTATGATTATGGATTATATCCATAGATAGTTCAATTTATGTTAAGTGTTTTATAAGTATGGGATTATGTATTTTGATGCATAAACTGATCTAGTTTATGCCATTTTTTTTAGAAATGGCGCCTAGTGGAAGAAATGGAAACCGTATCAATGCACGCACTCCATGTAGGGATTGCCCTCCTGCTCAAGATAATTATAGTGGGGCTGGTGATGCAACTGGTGCTGATCAGCTAATCACCGTACTGGGACAACTTACTCAGGTTATGAATAATAACCTTACCCGTATGGAGCACCCTGATCCGCAGCGTGGAGGATCAATGTTAGATCGATTCATGAGACAACAACCACCAACGTTCAATGGAAGTACAAATCCCTTAGTAGCTGAGCAATGGATATTTTCCCTAGAGAAAATATTTCAGGCTTTGGGGAGTAGTGAAAGGGAAAAAGTTACCATGGCAGTTTACCGCCTCACTGGAGATGCTGATCAATGGTGGTCATTGATTCAAAACATGAAGGAAGATGATGAAGTATCAAACATGGAATGGATGGAATTCAAAGATCTGTTTTTAGAAAAATACTTCCCTCGCGACCATCGAGCGGATATGGAAAGACAATTTCTGAGTCTGAGACAAAAGGAGGATGAGAATGTCACAAAGTATGAGGCTAACTTTACAAGGTTAGCGAGGTATGCTGGAGATTATATTCGCAACCCAAGAAGTAAGATTGATCGTTTCTTTGATGGGTTAAAACCATTTCTCCGTCGAGCATTAGTCTCACAATCCTTTTCATCGTACGAAGACATTGTCTCATGTGCTATAAAGACCGAAAAGGAATTCTCTAAGTCTTATGACTTTAAAGCAAAGCAAGAGAAGAAGAGACCTGCTGATCAATCGGGGAATGGAAATAAGGGGAAGAAGGGAAAGGTTGAATATCCATCTTGTGGTAAATGCGGGAAGAAACATCCTGGTACTTGCTTGAAGGGAATGGGAGTCTGTTACAAGTGTGGTGAAAAAGGACACCAAGCTCATGATTGCAAGGGTAAGAAGGAAGCTACCAACGTTCAGTGCTACAATTGCAGGGAGATGGGGCATTATGCAAATGCATGTCCTAAGCGTCAGGAGAACTTACCTCAGAAAAGGCCAAGGGATCAAGGCCAGGCTTATGCTATCACTACTGCTGAGGTAGAAGCTCTGAAAGACGTGGTGGCAGGTAATTTAATGGTTTCCTCAAGTTTAGCAAATGCATTATTTGATTCTGGATCATCGCATTGTTTCATATCTTCCCAGTTTGCTAAGAAAATTAGATATTTCCAATTTGATTTAATAAGGGAGTTGTCAGTTAAAACTCCTAAGGGAAGTATCGTTGCAACAAAGTTTTGTGAATCAGTCCCCATTAGAGCACATAAATTTTCTTTATCTGCTGATTTCATCGTCATACCTATGATTGAGTTTGATATAATCCTCGGTATGGACTGGCTTTCGGACTATGATGCGAAGATTTATTGTAAGAAGAAAGAGGTTACGATTCTTGATGATAATGATAAGGAGCACCTTATTTTTAGAGCAGAATCGTCACCACCTAATTCTTATTTAGATCCACCCCCTGTAGCTCAACTTAATTCAATTATCGGGGAGGAAGAGAATGAAATAACTATCGGTGAGGAAAGAAATGTTCAAATAGAGGATGTACCTATTGTGAAAGAGTTTGTAGATGTATTTCCGGAAGATTTACCTGGACATCCTCCAGAACGAGAAGTAGAGTTTTCCATTGATTTAATTCCTGGATCAAGGCCTATATCGAAGACCCCTTATAGAATGGCCACTGTAGAGCTAGTCGAACTAAAGAAACAACTAGAGGAATTGAGTAATAAGGGATTTATTCGCCCTAGTGTTTCTCCATGGGGAGCCCCTGTTCTTTTTGTTAAAAAGAAAGATGGATCTATGAGGTTATGTATCGACTACAGGGAGATCAATGCTATAACGATAAAGAACAAGTATCCCCTACCTCGTATTGATGATTTATTTGACCAACTGCATGGAGCTCAATACTTTTCAAAGATTGACCTTCGATCTGGATACCATCAGTTGTGTGTGAAGAAGGAAGACATTCCGAAGACAGCATTTCGAACCAGGTACGGGCATTACGAGTTTACTGTAATGCCGTTTGGATTGACTAATGCACCCTCTGTATTCATGGATCTGATGAATAGAGTTTTCAAGGAGTATCTCGATGAATTTGTGGTGGTATTTATTGATGATATCTTGGTATACTCCAAAACCTACGAAGATCATGAAAATCACTTGCGCATTATCTTGAAGACTCTGAGGAGGCATGAATTATATGGAAAGTTTAGCAAGTGTGAATTCTGGCTTCAGGAGATTTCTTTTCTTGGCCATATTGTCTCTAAAGATGGAATCTCTGTTGATCCTTCTAAGACCAAGGCAATCCAAGAATGGCCAGCACCTACGAGTATAACTGAGGTACGTAGTTTTATTGGCTTGGCAGGTTATTATCGACGTTTCGTCCAGAATTTTGCCCGATTGGCTAACCCATTAACGAAGATCACACGTAAAGGGGTTAAATTTGTTTGGACAAAAGAGTGTGAAGAATGTTTCGAAGAACTGAAGAGAAGATTAGTCAATGCTCCTATATTGACTCTACCATCGGGGAATGATGGGTTCGTTATTTATAGTGATGCATCAAAGAAAGGACTTGGCTGTGTCCTTATGCAGAATGATAGAGTTATTGCCTATGCATCACGACAGTTGAAAATTCATGAACAAAACTATCCTACTCATGATCTTGAGTTAGCAGCTGTGATCTTTGCTTTGAAGATATGGAGGCACTACCTCTATGGTGAAAAATGTGAGATTTATACTGATCACAAGAGTTTGAAGTATATTTTCTCACAAAAAGAACTCAACATGAGGCAAAGGAGATGGCTTGAATTACTCAAGGATTATGATTGTACGATACACTACCACCCGGGGAAGGCAAACAAGGTGGCAGATGCTTTGAGTAGAAAAGACCATGGAGTTTTGAACAATATGAGAATTGAAAGGGATCCAATTTTCATGGATCTAGTGAAAATGGACATGGGAATAACCAGGGAAGGTGAAACATCAATGCTTTTTCAAATGGTTGCCAAACCATCTTTACTAGAAAGGATTAAGAGTTCTCAGACCGATGATGACGAATTCCAAAAGAAGATTAAAGCTGTGAATGATGGGAGATTGAGAGACTTTGTGTATGAAGATGGAATTTTGAAATTCGGGAAGAGACTTTGTGTTCCCAATATACCTGATCTAAAAAGGGAATTGCTGGATGATGCTCATAGTTCCAATTTCTCTATACACCCTGGGAGCACCAAAATGTATAGAGATTTGAAGGAACATTTTTGGTGGGACAACATGAAGAGGGAGATTGCTGATTTTGTGTCAAGATGTATGGTTTGTCAACAAGTGAAAGCTGGAAGGCAACAGCCTGGAGGAGTCATGCAACCTCTTCCCATACCGGAGTGGAAATGGGACAATATTACGATGGACTTTGTCATGGGGCTACCAAAGACTCCTAGAAGGAACGATGCAATATGGGTTATTGTTGATCGTCTTACCAAGTCAGCACATTTTCTTGCTATAAGAGAAGATCTACCCCCGGAACGTCTAGCAAGACTATACATTAATGAAGTTGTGAGACTTCATGGAGTTCCCCTATCGATTGTTTCTGATCGTGATCCCCGTTTTACTTCAAGATTTTGGAAAAGTCTTCAGAAATCCCTGGATACTGAACTTCATTTGAGCACTGCTTACCACCCTCAGACAGACGGACAATCAGAACGGACTATTCAGACCTTAGAAGACATGTTGAGATCTTGCTCACTTGATTTTCAGGGTATGTGGGATCAATATTTACCACTAGTAGAATTTTCCTATAACAATAGCTTCCATTCGAGTATACAGATGGCACCATATGAAGCGTTATACGGAAAGAGATGTCGTACACCAACCTTTTGGGATGACGTTGGTGAAAGAAAACTTGTAGGCCCAGAGCTGGTGGAGGAAACGGTGGAAAAGGTGAAAGTAATCCAAAATCACATTAAAGCAGCTCAAAGTAGGCAGAAGAGCTATGCCGATAATCGAAGGAAGGATTTGGAATTTCAAGTCGGTGATCATGTTTTCCTGAAGGTATCTCCATGGAAGGGAGTCATACGTTTTGGTAAGAAAGGTAAATTGAGTCCCAGGTACATCGGACCTTTCGAAATTCTAGAACGAATTGGGGCTGTAGCTTACCGATTGGCAATGCCGCCAAGTCTCTCCAAAGTTCACGATGTGTTCCATGTATCTCTGTTGAGAAAATACATGCCTGACCCAACGCATGTACTCACCTATGAGGAATTAGAACTGGAACCCGATCTGTCTTATTGCGAAGAGCCCGTCAGGATTCTTGATACAAGAGAACAAGTACTGAGAAACCGGACGACGCGTCTGGTAAAAGTTTTGTGGAGAAATCATAAGATGGAAGAGGCAACGTGGGAACCCGAGGAACTTATGATGAAGAACCACCCGAGTCTTTTTATGCAGTAATACCCTAGAAATTGCGAGGGCGCAATTATTTGAAGGAGGGGAGAATGTAACACCCCAATCTTCTACGGTACGTTTCCCTTCGAATAATGCGATAGCGTGTGTTGTACGCAACCTCGAGTTCTAACACACACCACAACTAATTAAACTAGCCGTTGTGAATAGTAATACCTACTTTTTGAAATCATATATATTCTATATTTCAAAATGGACTTCATTTTTGGATTCGGAATATCAAAATTAGCCTAGGGTGAAATTTTGGTACATTTCGGATAACTTTCATATTTTGATGAATAGTGAAAATTACTAAATTTCAATTAAAAACAACTTTTTTAATCAAAATAATTAATAGTGATAAATTGTGAATTTGAGTGGTTTTAAAGTATATTTAGAATATATTTTTACCATTTAATATAATATTGGTCATTGGACATAATTTTACAATTAAACCGAACATAAACAAGTGTCAATCTTTTGATAGTTATTATCTCTTAAAAACACGCTTTTTGTTTTAACAGCGGGAATTAATTTTAAATTAATTTCTGCCACTTCTGTGTTTTGAATTTAGGAAAATGGATTCCATATTTGGAATCAGGATGTCCAAATTATGTAAATAGGTAACTTTTATTTTTAGACATTTTGAATAATTACTGCGGTAAATATTTTATTTACCATGGTTAAAGGGTAAATCCGGTAAATAAGGGTTAAAAAAATAATATTATAATAATACAAAATTACCCTAAAACGTGTCTTAACCCTATTGGTTGATACATGGTCGACCATGGGCATCTTTGGGTCTATTTTGGGACCCCATGGATCCACTTGTAAGTGATAATGACACTTTATTTTAATTAAGTTAAAATGAATACAAAAATGACACAAGCATATATCTTTTAGAAGAAAAATTTTTACATAGGGTTATACATGTTGTATTTTCGATTATAAATATTCATTAGAAAGATAAAAAGATTTCCTACATAATGATATTTTATTTATAATTTTTAGACAATAAATAAGTTATTTTATTTATGACACAATGATGATGCAGTAATTACTATAATAGTGAAAAATTAAAATAATTGATATTATAAATACCCAAATAAATATAATATGAAACTTTTAATGAATTAAACTAATTTTCTAGGCTAATATGATATATTAGGATTGATTTAATGGACTTTGTTCGAAGTAATCAATCTGTTATGAGTTTCACAAAAATCAACTATTGAATAGTGTCAAAATTGACATAAAAGAGTTCTTAAAACAAATATTATATTATTAATTGATATTAAATTCCTAAAAATCTAAGGTTCGGCCAAGAGACTTATATTATGATAGGTTAATCATTAATGGACCACTTGGGTGTCGCTTGGATGTATATAGTAAGTTTATTAACCATATTATATAAAAATACAAAGAGACATTGTAAAAGTGAAACTAATTAACTTAGAGTTAATACTTAAAGATAAGGTTAATATAAGTACCCAAACCTGTCTAAATTCTATTGGATGAGTTGTTTTGCGACCTATCCCCACCTCATCCTTTGAATAGTCAACTTTGGAGCCTTTAGAAACCGAATATGAATTTATTATAAATTAATATTTCTAGCTTTTCCAAAGGTGCCCCTCACCCCTCTTATAAAAGGGAACTCCTCCTTCTCATTTCTTCACACCTCTAAAGCCTTTTGGTTCGGCCAAACTCTGCCCAAATACTCTCCCAACATCCCTCAATACAACCTAGAGGCCTTAGTTTGATCAGAAAGCCAACCTAAGGAGCCCTTTTGATCAAATCAAAAGGAAGAACCCGAAGAAGAGGTAATGATCTCACCACCCTTTTCTAAGTTCATTTCTTCTTCCACTTCTTCTTCCTTTGTTCTTACCATTCTGAAATAATAACTCCAGTATCTCACATATACTGTGATGTTATTATAAATATGGTACAATCATATTCAGTATTCTATCCACCCTTTGAATAACATGTCACCATACGTGCGTACGTACGGCTTACCGTCTCCACGTCGTGGTGTAATTGTTATTCAATATAATATTATTTGGATGGGTATAATAATGATGTGTAACTCATGTAAATAATAAATATAACATGTTAATGATTCTGTATATATGATATACCATCCATTTATATATTATTTTAATATCAAAAGAATGATATTGTCGCTCGTGCGTACGTACGGACTACCGTCTCCACGAACGCGATGAGATTCATTCTCCATCGTAACCATTAAAGCGTAATTATCATTTTATGATTTAAAAATGATGTTTAAGGACTTGATATCATTCTGGATATGAATAATATACAACCTATCCTTTACAAACATGTCTTACGTAACAAAACATATGAAAGAAAACAAGTAAGTTAACACCCGAAACAACGATAATACTAAGATATTATTATCAAATCAATATTAAAAGATCATATATGATATCATATTAATATATATGATTCTTGTATAATTTAATAACAACTATTTCACCATTATACAGGAGGTTAACCTACCCCAACCAAGGAAAAGTACAAGGTAAGGGTTATTTCACAATCTCTTCATTATCCGAGGTTGTTTATATGTAATAATCTACTGGGATCTCTTTATCATCCACATCCATGTTTCTTAAAAATGTATTTCAAAACATTTTTACTATTTACAAGAATATGGGTTAAAGTCATTTATACCTTTTTTTGACTTTTTATAAGAGGTTTATAAAGGAATCTTTCCGTCGTTTTCAAAACAAGGTCCTTTTTAACCTTTTCGACAGAATTGAGGTAAGAATGTTTTTTTTTAACTTATACGGCGGGTGCGGTTATTTTCCGCCGTTATAAAATCATCGAAGCTTCCCATACAAGCTTATAAGAATATTTTCAAAGAAAATGTTTTATTTTATATGGATCTTAAATGATTTCAAAATAAAAGGAGATATTTCTTTTAAAAGAATTTTGATTTCATCTATGTCAACATCCTTTGATGGATTTTAAGATTATTTGAAGTTGATTTATTATGATACAAAACTTCTATATTGTATTGAAGGTTTTGTGATATGTTTGACTGTGGATGTGCTATTTTTATACCATTCATAGTTTATTGTGAAAGTATTGACATTTCGTATGCTAGTTTTAATACGAATGTTTATGTTATGTTTAAACCTTTTCATATGGGAATGCATTGGACTTAATAAGTGACGGGTGGAGCCCGCTATAGCTCCTCGATGCATCGGTAGGTCTCATGAGACAAACTAGTGTCTTGGCACAAGGCCTTGACAAAATCTTATTTGTAGCCTTGGCACGAGGCCTTGGCTATGTGGTTATGATAGTCTGGCATTATGCATTCCAACATTATGAAAGTGGTTATTGATTTTTGCATGTGATTATTCGATTAGTAGAATATCCATGTGAATAAGTAAATGGCATTATTTCATTTTACTTTTGCCATACCATGTTGAAGTTCAATTTTAAAAGGCTTTTGTTTTAGTAATGCATTGCCTTAAATGTTTATTCTTATTGATGAAAGTTTCCGCTATATTGTTATCCTTACTGGGCATTTGAGCTCACCCCTTTTCTATGTTTTATTTTTCCCAGGAAGTGAAGATGTAAGTTATGAATGACCTGCAGGGATATTATGAGGGGATTGTAGTGTGGACTGTGGAAACATTATGTTGTTGTAGTAGTTTTTGATTTTATGATGTAATGTAAAACTTATGAATATATCTAGTGTTTCCAAGGCTACTAAACCAATCGGTCTTTCGAGATTTGATCTTTCTTGTGATCATGCCAATGTTATGTAATAATGCACCGACTCTAGGCAACTAGGGTCGGGGCGTTACACCGGTTTAGTGAAACAGGACTGAAACGAGGAATGAACTCGGTTCAGAAATGGACTTTGTCCACTAGGATAGTCTTGGAAATGAGTCTTGACTAATAAGAAATGATTCCCTATGATTATTTGTGTATTCCACAAAGCTTCATGTTTTATGTTATGATTATTTTGATTACATTTCACTACCATGATTTATCCCATGTTATGAAATTATGACCTCTTTTGCAGGGTAAGATTTCCAAAATGTTATGTTCTTATGAATATGATGTGATTGATATTTCTTTTGTTTACCCTTACTAAGAATTTTAGATCACCCTTTTGTATGTTTACTTTCCCCAGGTCGGGAAGAAGGTTATTAAGTAATATATGCCAAAATGGACTATAGATATGATGAAATAAATGGGAGACAATGTAGACACTTTATGAACCAGTTGTTTATGTTTCCTAGTTTCTAAAGACACTATACCTATACGGTCCTTCCATGGTTTTGTTATATGTTGTAATAAGTGTGCTTCAATTTTGAAGTATTAACAATGTATGTAAAGTATGGGTCGTTATAGTTGGTATCAGAGGAAAGGTATAGTCAACCTTTGGAAACTAGGATATGAAAGCCTTAGTAAGAACCCTAAGGATAAGTCTAAGCATAGAACACAATATTAGTGTTTTAGAAATGGCCATGAATAACCTAGGATAAGACCTTAAGTGTGAAATTTTATTCTTGATTATGTGGTTTTCCTATTCTAATTAGTGTTGCTCACACTATTCTTCTTGGTTTTAGTCAATGGCTAGAACCCGAAGGAACCATGTCAATACAGAATGCGATGGGCAATGCAATGATTGTCCCCCTGAGCAACCAAACGTTATGGGAGATGGAATGCAAAATCTTGTAGCCATGCTCACACAACTTTCTCAAGCTATGAATCATGCAGGACTTCCAAACGAGCAAAGGAAGGAGAAACATTTTGTTGAATCCTTCATGAGGCAGCTTCCACCTTCATTCAGCGGGTCTACTGATCCATTAGTTGCTAAACAATGGATTAGTACTACTGAAAAGATATTTTCAGTTCTTCAATGTTATGAACATGATAAAGTCATTTTAGCAGTGTATCGTTTGGAAGGTGATGCTAATCAATGGTGGAATCTTATCAATAATATGAGGGCAAGAGATGAAATTGAGTCCATGGAATGGGACAAGTTCAAGAACTTATTTTTCAATAAGTACTTCCCTCGTATTCTCCAAACAAATATGGAGAAGGAGTTTCTTGAACTAAAGAAAAAGGATAATGAATCTGTTGGTACCTATGAATAAAATTTTACAAGACTTGCAAGGTACACTTCTGGGATTATTATCCAACCTGATAGTAAGATCGATCGATTCTTTAGTGGATTAAAACCAAGTCATCGAAGGGCGTTAGCCATAAGGAACTTCAATAGCTACAAGGAAATCGTTCGATGTGCTCTCAAAGTTGAGATAGAGATTGGAGTAACCCATCAGTCATATGGGATTGATAAGAAGAGGAAAATGGAATTCAAAGGAAAATATAAAGACCACACTGAAAAGAAGATGAGTTTTACCTTATGCTCAAAGTGTGGAAAGAAACATGGAGGGAGTTGTCTTAAAGGGACAAGTAAATGTTTCAAATATGGAAACGAAGGTCATCGGGCATTTGAATGCCGCAATGATGGGAAGAAGATGTCTAGTGATGCGAACAATTAAAAGGATACACAAAGTGCACCTCCTACACTTCAATGTTATAAGTGCAAGGAAATGGGGCATTATGCCAATCAATACCCAAATCCAAGGGTTTTTGATGATGATCGACATCAACAAAATCTTAAGGCTAAAGAAAAAGGAAAGTCACATGAAATTTCTATCAGTGATGTGGAGTACGATAACGAAGTGGTGAAAGGTACACTTACCATCCACTCTAAAGTAGAAAATGTTATATTAGATTCTGGATCCACCCACTCCATTATTTCTGAAGAATTTTCTAAGGTTATCACTATATTACCTCAACAATTAGATGTTGAGTTAGCTATGAAAACTCCTAATGGCACAACGGTCGCATCAAAAGTTTATAATTCTTCTCCGATTGAAGTTTGTGGGAAAGTGCTTCCTGCAAATCTTGTGATCCTCCCTATAGTGGAATTTGATGTGATTCTTGGCATGGATTGGAATTATCTATATGTAGATCATATCAATTGCCAAAGAAAGGATGTCACATTTCATATTCCAGATCAATCTTTGATCGTCTATCAATGCAAGGATGAACATAACCTTCCAGTGGAAATTTATTCCATCTTATGGGTCTTGATTCCACTAAATGAAGGTTATTTATCTCAAATGGTTGGTGAGAAACTCACGTTTAAGAATATTCCCATTGTACGGGAGTTTGATGATGTCTTTCTGGAGGAATTTTTGGGACTTCCACCAAATCGTGAAGTTGAGTTTTTAATAGAACTCATACCGGGTGCTTTACCTATTTTAAAGACACCTTATAGAATGGCCCCAATTGAGTTGCAGGAATTGAAGAAGAAACTCCAAGAGAATCTTGATAAGGGGTTCATACGCCCTAGTACATCACCTTGGGGAGCACCTGTTCTGTTTGTTAAGAAGAAAGATGGATCAATGAGACTCTGAATTGATTATCAAGAACTTAACAAGATCACTATCAAGAACAAATATCTTCTCCCATGCATTGATGACTTATTTGATCAACTACGCGGAGCTTAATACTTTTCCAAGATTGATCTTCGTTCTGGGTATCATCAATTAAGGGTCAAAAGGGAGGATATACCAAATACGGCTTTCCGTACAAGGTATGGACACTATGAATTTATAGTGATGCCATTTGGTCTTACTAATGCCCCTACTATCTTCATGGATCTGATGAATAGAGTCTTTAGAGACTATCTTGATCAGTTTGTGGTAGTCTTTATAGACGATATTCTTGTATATTCAAAGAGCAAGGAAGAACATGAATATCACTTGAGAATTATATTGAAGACCCGGAGAAAGGAAAAGCAATATTCCAAATTTACCAAGTGTGAATTTTGGCTTCAAAAAGTTTCATTTTTGGGTCACATAATCTCAAAAGAGGGGATATCTGTGGATCCAGCAAAAACAGAGGTTATTGAAAGATGGTCGAGACCAACAATAGTAACTGAGATCCGAAGTTTTCTTGGTTTGGATGGATATTATCGACGTTTTTTGAAAGATTTTTCACGATTATCTAATCCACTCACGAGGTTGACTCGGAAAGGAGTTAAGTTTGTTTGGATGGAGGAATGTGAAGAGAATTTCAAGGAGTTGAAAAGAAGGTTATCCAGTGCCCCTTTGCACACACTGCCTTGTAGTGGAGAAAGATTTGTGATCTACAGTGATGCATCTAAGAAGGGATTGGGGTGTGTTCTTATGCAAAATGATATGGTGATAGCTTATGCCTCACGACAGTTGAAAATCCATGAGCAAAATTACCCAACTCAGGATTTGTAGTTAGCTGTCGTAATATTTGCATTAAAGATTTGGAGGCATTATCTTTATGGAGAAAGGTGTTACATTTATACTGGTCATAAAAGTTTAAAGTATATTTTCACACAAAAGGAGCTGAATATGCGCCAAAGAAGATGGTTGGAGCTGATTAAGGATTACAACTTCTCAATTCATTACCACCCTGGGAAAGCGAACAAGGTGGAAAATACATTAAGTCGACAAGACCATGCCAGTTTATCCATGATGAGGATCACAAAATATCCAATATTTATGGATTGACAAAGGATGGATCATGGAATTATAATGAAAGGGGAAAAATCGTATATTTCTCAAATGAATGTTCAACCATTTATACATGTTATGATTAAAGAGGCACATAAAGAAGATGTAGAGTTACAAAAGAAGGTGAGAAATGTTCCGGAATTCAACCTTTATTGTGATGGGATAATAAAGTTCAGGAATCGGGTTTGTGTTCCTCCCATCCCCGAATTAAAGAAGGAGCTACTGGATGAGGATCATAGTTCTTCATTCTCTAGTCATCCTGGAAGCACGAAGATGTATAGGGACCTGAAAGAGTACTTTTGGTGGGATGGCATGAAAAGAGATGTTGCTGAATATGTCTCTCGATGCATGGTTTGTCAGCAAGTTAAAGCTGAGAGACAGAAGTCTAAGGGGATGTTACAACCATTACCCATACCCAAATGGAAATGGGAAAACGTCACTATAGACTTTGTCACAGGACTTCCTAAAACATACATAGGCAATAATTCTATCTGGGTCATAGTTGATCATCTTACAAAGTCTGCACACTTCATTTCTATTAGAGAGGATTTTTCTCTGGATCAGCTTGCCAGGATGTATGTAAAGGAAGTGGTAAGATTTCATGGAGTACCACTTTCTATTATATCTGATCGGGATCCGAGGTTTACCTCAAAGTTATGGCAATGTTTTCAGAATACTCTGGATAAAGAGTTGAGTTCCAGCACTGCTTATCATCCTTAGACAGACGGTTAGTCTGAGAGGACAATTCAAACTCTAGAAGATATGTTGAGAGCTTGCTCAATGGATTTCAAAGGTGGTTGGAACCAACACTTACCTTTGGTGGTATTTTCTTATAATAATAGCTTTCACTCTAGTATTCGGATGGTTTTTTATGAAGCTCTCTATGGAAAGAAATGCAGGACTCCAACTTGCTGGGATGAAGTTGGGGAAAGAAAGCTATTTGGACCTGATCTTGTTGATGAGATGGCAGAAAAGGTCCGATCTATTCAACAACACATAAGAGCATCTCAGAGTCGACAAAAAAGTTATGCCGACAACTGAAGAAAAGACTTATAGTTTGAAATGGGTGATAAAGTGTTCTTACGAATATCTCCTTGGAAGAGAGTAATGAGATTTAGAATGAAGGGGAAGCTGAGCCCTAGTTATATCAGTCCTTTCGAAATACATGATCGTGTTGGGAAGGTAGCATATCGATTGTCACTTCCACCGAATCTCTCTCAAGTTCACGATGTCTTCCATGTATCTCTCCTGAGAAAGTACATACCTGATCCTTTACATGTACTCATCTCAGAAGTTGTACCGCTGGAAGAAGATCTTTCTTATGAAGAACAACCGATAGAGATTCTTGATCATAGTGAAAAAGTCCTACGGAACAAGGCCACTCGCTTGGTGAAATTTGTATGGAGGAACCACCAATTAGAAGAAGCTACATGGGAGCTTGAGGATATGATGAGGGAGAGGTATCCTCATTTTTTGTTACAAATTGACGAATTTCGAGGGCGAAACTCATTTTATGGGGGGTAGAATGTAACACCCGAGACTTTTATAAGAAATATTTTGTTTTTATTTTATATAAATCATCAATGGAATCTTTCACTACACACAACACTAGCTTGGATTTCTTTACACGCAATCATGACTTTCCTTGATAGCTTACGTCATACGTAATACCGAGTATCACTAAACAACGATATGATATTAAAATATTATTAAAACTAGCCGTTTTGAATAGTAATAACTACTTTCTGAAATTTTGTAAATTTTATTTTTCAAAATGGACTTCGTTTTTGGATTCGAAATATCAAAATTAGCCTAGGGTGAAATTTTGGTATTTTTCTAGAAACTTTCAATTTTTGATGAATAGTGAAAACACTGGGTTACTATTTAAAAACCGAATTTTTATTTAAATAATTATTTATTTTATTTAAATTTATTTTAGGTCAAAATTGATACATAATACCTATATAAGTTCAATGTAATTCATTGGAGTAATTTTATAATAATTTTAGACCTATAAAAATCTTATTGAACTTTTCATCGTCTTTTACCCACCTCCTAGGAGAATTTGAAAATTTACATAAAAATTAATTTTACCACTTCTATGAGTTGAATTTCAAAAATTTGAGAGAAACGGTTGATGTCAGTAATTAAAATATGGTTCAATGAGATGAAAATAATTTTTGGTGAATAGTAACTTTTTACTTTTATTTGCCACGGTTCAAAGTAAATAGGGTAATTAAGAGTAAAAATGATATTATTATTACCCTAACACATGTCCTAATTCTATTGGATAAGGGTAATTCGACCAAAAACAATCTTAGGAATAAAATATGACCATTTAGGCCCACTTGGATTAGATTAGGACATTTATTATTAATTTATTTAAAGAAGGGTTAAAATAGTTAAAATCAAAGTTTAATAAGTAAATAATTTTTAATATAGGGTTATACATAAGATATATTCCACTATAAATATTCATTAAAAAGATAAAACGAGTTCCTATATAATGGTAGTTTATTTGTAATTTTTAGACATTCAATAATGTAATTTATTTATGACACAAAGATGATGCAGTAATTATCTTATTAATGAAATATTGACATAATTGATGTTATAAATACCCAAATAAATGTAATTTGAGACTTTTAATGCATTACACTAATTTTATAGGTTAATATGACATATTAGTATTGATTTAATTAACTTTTTTATAACTAATAATTCTTTTATGATTTTCACAAAAATCAATTACTAAATAGTGTCAAAATTGACATAAAATAGTTTTTAAAACAAATATTATATTATTAATTGTTATTTTATTCATAAAAATATAAGGTTCGGCACAATGACGTAGATAAGGTTATATATATTAATATTAAACAACTTGGGGTTCTTTTGTCTTGTTATAAAAAGTTTATTAACCTTATAGTGTAAGAACACAAAAAGACACGGTAAAAGTAAAATTATCTAACTTAAAGTTAAATCTAAATGATAAGTTTAAAATAGTAAACTAAAATTGTTCTAATTCTATTGGATGAGATACTTTAGACCCATTCCCACCTTAACTTCTAAATAAATCAATTTGTAGCTATTTAAAACCGAATATGGCTTTATAATAAAATAATTGTTTTAGTTTTTCCAAAGGTGCCCCTCTCCTCCCTTATAAAAGGGCACCTCCTCCCTCTCTTCCTCACACCACTTTGAGCCTTCAAGCTCGGACAACCCCGGACAATTTATCCTCTAAACTTCCCTAGAAACATACTAGAGGTCCTTGTCTTCTTCAAAGACTAATTTTAGTGCCCTAAAAGGAGGTCTCAAAGAAGCGCTTTAAAGAAGAGGTAATGTCTGGTACCGATTCTTTCAACATTATTTCTTCTTCAACCTATTATTCTTTAGTTGTTTCATTATGAATTAATATCTTCAGTATCACTAATATACTGATATTTTATTATAAGTATGAAAAAACCCTATTTCACCATCTATCCATCCTACGGAAAACGAAATCACCGCGCGTGCGTACGTACGGAATACCATCTCCACGCCGTGGTGTAATCTATTTTCCACCATGAACTTACTTGGATGGGTATAATGTTGTAAAGAATTAATATATATGATTATTGTAAAGTGATATTGATTATAAAATAGTATACATACACTCCAATACAATTCCACGATCATGGGAACGATATCATCGCTCGTCCGTACGTACAGAATACCGTCTCCACGATGTGATGCGACTCGTTCTACATGATTTTCATTGCATAATGATTACATAAATTAATTGAGTGAATAAATATGATATATATTACACTAATAACATTCTGGAAATTATGTATCTATAACCTAAAAATAATAATAAGAATTTATTCGACAAAACACGCATAAGAACAAAAAGTAATAAACACCCGAATAACAGGTAGCAATGAAATATTACTAATAATAAGCTAATAATATGACCATATATGATATCATAACAATGAAAATGATTATTTAATGAGTCAATGACATTATTTAAATCATTATACAGGAGGTTCAGACACTTAAGAAGCAAATCAGACCTAAGGTAAGGGAAATATCACAATCTCATTTTTATCCGAGATTGTTTATACTTTGGAATTTACTGGGGTGTATTTTATCATCCACATCCATGTTTCCTCAATATGTAATATTATTTCCATCCACCTACAATTTTTAAAATCCAATTTTACCCTTCGGTGAGTTTTTAGTAAAAGATATGAAATAAATCTTTTGTCATTTTTCGTACGAGGCACTTTTTGACTTTTCCGACAAAAGTACGAGAAGAATGTTTTTTTAACTTATAAGACATGAATGGATTTTTAAAAAATTATTTCCTAGAAGCTTCCTTTACAAGTTTTCAAGGTTATTATTAATCAAATTCTTTTCATTTATAATTTTATGACATGTTAAGAAAGGAAAAGTGTTTTTGAAGTAGAAAGGATATTTTCCTCAAGAATGGAGTTCAAGTGTTTTGTCAAAATTATTTTCCATCAAAGATAATAAATGGTTTTGTTTCTATAACTATTATTACATTGATTTGATTATATTGTGATGGAATTATTTTTATGAATTCCTTTATCTTATATGAATTGTTTTATGATGTCACAATGTTTAAGAATCCCATTTTTATTACATGGGTTATGCTATGATGTATGGTTTATGATTTTGTGGCACACATAAGAATGGTATAATTATCAGATGGGTGGGAACTATATCTCCCTCAAATGCATTGGTTAAAGATTTTATATCTCATGAGATATAAATGGCTAGAACGGAAGGTTAAACTGGTTCAGTGAAACAGGACAGAAATGAGGAATGAACTCGGTTCAGAAATGGACTTTGTCCACTAGGATAGTCTTGGCAATGAGTCTTGACTAATAAGAAATGATTCTCTATGATTATGTGTGTATGCCACAAAGATTCATGTTTTATGTTATGATTATTGTTATTACATTTCACTACCATGATTTATCCCATGTTATGAAATTATGATCTCTTTTGTTGGGTAAGATTTCCAAAATGTTATGTTCTTATGAATATGATGTGATTGATATTTCTTTTGTTTACCCTTACTGAGCATTTGAGCTCACCCTGTTGTATTTTTACTTTCCCTAGGTTAGGAAGAAGGTTATTAAGTAAGATATGCCAAAAGGGACTATAGATATGATGAAATAAATGGGAGACAGTGTAGATGCTTTATGAACCATTTGTTTATGTTTCCCAGTTTCTAAAGACACTATACCTATACGGTCCTTCCATGGTTTTGTTATATGTTGTAATAAGTGTGCTTCAATTTTAAAGTATTAAAAATGTATGTAAAGTATGAGTCATTATAATTACCCACACTAGGGTTATTTCATCATACATAAGTCACCCTCATTAGGCCTATCTCAACACATAACATAGAATATTCATAACTAGCTGCTTATAGTGGCCTCAAGTACCCATACACCAGGTCAAGTCAAACACCTAAGGACTTGAAGACAGCTTATCAAATAAATTTCAACACTTTATAGACATACACCATTAATCCTTTACCATTTTATAGGGTTCAGATTCTAAAATAAGTTAAATATAGTTCCATTCATAGGCTATATTTGAATGCTCTACATAAGTTATTTATTGGAACTTCATTTTACCAAAACAATCACCTAAAAATTCATTTACATTTTTTCCCAATGTTACACTATGAATCTCATTAGAGATTAACAAGATTTCAAGGTTCCAAATCATGATTAAATAAATTTTTATTCACATTCAATGAGGGAAAACACCATATTGGATGATTAATGAAACTTTATTTAATCAATACCTTTATTAACCCTTTTATATCTAACAATGAATCAAGAGATCATTATGATAATTGGTCATGTAATATGGCACCATATATGTTTATTGAAAACAATATTTTTGATTTTTTAGGAATTTTAAACACTAAACCCCTCATTACCAATAAAATATAAACCATATATAGAAATAAATCAAATAGATATAATTAGGAAAATAAAAATACATGCCAATAAAAATCACAAGAAACGTATAATGGACATATAAAGCCATGCCCCTAGAATGATGCATATCAAGTGAATCTAGACATGCCTAAAATGATGCATAAGTTTATCCACACTGTCTCAAAATCTATCCATATAAACCGATAGTATAAATACTATATGCTCATAACACCATAAATCACGTGCCTCAGCATTTGTGAAAATAAATTCAACTGTTACTAGGGAAATCCAAGAGAAACATGTCCCATTTATGAAAACTTGTATTTCCACCATGTATAGGTTGATCCCCTCCAAGAGTGATCTCATTACAAAATTTGTATATCTTCCTAATCTCTTATATACCAAGTATATTAATTAAGACAAAAGAAAAGAGTTCAAAACCATTTTATAACTCCCCAAAACAGTGACCTCTAAAATGGAACCCTAGGCCAATATGTCACATAACCTCAAGAGGGAATCTTTGTATGTAAGATGCTATCAACTAGTAATAAGGTTCTCAAGATTCCATGGGAATACTATACCATCTAGTCAGAATTTCAATAACAATATAAAATATTAATAACATAAAATATATCAAATAACTATCACAGATAAGCAATAAAAATGAAAAAATCATTTCAATATCAAAAACAAAAAATAGGTAATTCTGTATATTCCATATTCTTTCCCCCATGGGAAGATGATGTGAAATGATAAATTAAAATAAAAGAAAATTTTACTAAACAAAATTAACAAAAATGGTAATGACATATATGAATTAAACTTCTATATTAGGTATTTGTATTTGATATAGACAAGATTCATTTGAGCAATAAGTATTGATGATAATAAAACTTAGTCTATATTTGGTAATAAATCATCAATATTTTCAACTTTAGGTCTAGCTGTTGGAAAAGTATCCTCATTTTAATAGATAGATATATAAATAATACATGCATGTAATTTTGAGATACTCAATATTGATTTTTTTGATCCATGTATCAATGATTTAAAAAAACATATATATTTCTTAGGATTAGAATTTGAAATAAGCTACACATAAAAAATATTGGTTAAAAAATAACCAGGTTATTTTTTTAGTTTAAGAAGGCCTTCTTTACAAAGGAAAGTGCTCAATGATACTATTCCAACAACACCGTAGAATGAACATTGGTCGAGAGGGTGGGATTCCAAAATTATCAATAGCTTTTAAGGGGGAATTAATTAATAATATTATAATCAATTATATATTTAATATTTATTCATGAATCATTCCCAAATCTTAGTTTCACACTGGTCACCCCTATGATTAAAATTAGTTTATGTCATATGTTTATGAGAAAATCTGTTGCATATTAGTGGTTAACCATCAATTCAACCATATGTATATATCCATTGTTATCAATATTTATATTTTTAGTTTAATTATGATGCTTTTTTAAATCCACATATATAGGTTCTTTGGAGTTCATTACAATCTAGGGTGGAATTATGTATTCCTGGTGTTGGGACTAGGCCCTTGAAAACGGATTCCTATATATTCCAATGAAGGGAATTAGAACCCATGTAGTTAAATTCAACTTAATAGGACACATCATACCTTTTAAATTCAGGTTAAAAGGACAATTTCCATAGATTTTAATGTCTTGTGAAATAGAATATTCACCAATATATTCCCAAAATTATTTGGTGTTGTAATTACACAATATTGAACTTGAAGAGAATATAGTATAATGATAATGAGTTTATTTCATTGAAAATATGTCCCAATGAGGCAATTTATCAGTTTTGATATGGATGATATAAACATACCGAGTAGGATATAGTCTAATAAAAAATATTTCTTAATGAGAAGGCGTCATAGGTTATGTATCACTAATGAAGAAATGAGAGTTTTAGCTGATGGGTTTGGACCTCCAAGATGTGTCTTAAACAACCTCATTAACAAGAATCGCATCCCATAAATTTTGATTCATATATTTTATGGTTTTATGATAGGACCGTACTATATAGTTTAACTTCATATGACAAGGATGTTGTTGTAATGCATTATGTCATGTAACTAGGAAATATGTGTCTGGAAAGAGGTGAATAAATGGGATTTAATGGGGATTATACATGAGTATGAGATACCCTAATATGGGTATCCCTAGATCATTTATGTTTCCTAGTGATAAAACAATCAGTGGGAATATGAAAGGTGATTACAAATAGGATGGAATCCCATTGGCAGATGCCACTTTGATTGGATTCGGTATCCAGGATGAGCATGTGGCACCAAGAGAGGAACCTCTAGAGTAATCATTATTGGGAACCACATCATTAAAGGAATTAAAAATCTTGATCACCATAAGGGTTTCACCTATATAGGGTGAAAATTATCAGGACTCCTTTTATTGAGGGAATAATTATAGAAAGAGTGTACCCTAACGTGAGTGATGTCTCTATCTTGTGGATCAGCTGATTTGAGAGGACATCTGATTTTTTCCTTTGCAGTTGTTTTTTCTTGGTGATAGGAAACCTTAAATTTCCTTTGGGTGGAAATAACCCAAGAGGGTGACATGGGAGAGGAATAAAACATTTAATGTACCCATTTACATACCATTTGGGTGTTTTGTGATGTGGACATGGGGTTTGAAATTCTACATGAGATGGATGCACTAGAAATAGGCTAGAAATTACTCTGATAATAACGTAGTCTCCATAGAATTTTTACTATGTGAAGTAATAAGGGATTAAACACCAATCATATGATTTAAAATGATTCTTCATTATGTACACTCGATGAATACTCCCTCTATAAACTAGGTTTAGAGGTTTCCTTCATGAAGTATCTTTCATAAATGAGATTCTTCACATAAGTGATTTCTGTAATTAAATTCATTTATAATATCTCAGTCATTTCTATTTTGGGTCTTACCTTTGAGATTACATGGGAGAATTATCTAAATAATATCCTTCAACTTTAAAAATAATTTATTTATGATCCTTGGTGATAAATGATTCCTATTACAAGAAGGTTGAAATTTTTTTATAGGTGGCATAGGATAATCGATTTCTCAAATGGTTGAAAAAAATGATGTTCATGAGCACATACTGAGATCATTATGGGGACACAAATGACCAATGTTCCTGAAGGAACCATGTAGTTCTCCCTTTATTACCTCCTCAGTGACACATAAGTGGTGTATATTGGGCCACAAATTACCTTGTATTTATTACATAAGAAGATCAAAATGGGTCCTAAAATTCCATCCCCCCATCACATAGAAGATTCTTGATAGATTCACAAATGACCATTATTTGTAATCTTATAGGGACTATTCAACCCATGTTATTAGTATGCTGATGGCATAATTTCCATTCATAAAATTCATCTTCATTGTTTTTTATTCACAGAATCAACTCCTTTTTAAATTTTATTCTAATTTTAAATCATTCCTTTAGCATTAATATTATCTATGATTGTTTTCAATACATTTTGGAACTCAAAAAATTACCCCTCATAATGGGATATTATTAGTTTGAATAAGAGATAATATCAAGGAATAACATTGGAACATAAGAACCTTATATTATCCCGAAGGAGGTGGGAACCTATTTTTAAATAAAATGGACCCTATTAATTTGTAACATTGAATTCTGAGTTATTTTAAAATGAACTAAGAGATTATGGAATTCAGTTTAACTTCACATAAGATGATTTAATTTCATACAGTAGATTCTCATATCAATGAGGATCAGCTATATGCTTTGTAATTCTATGAACCTTCACAGTACTTAGAGTCCATGTGGTTCATGTATTGACCTTTCTGTTCACATACTACTCCTAATATTCAAAGGATTTCTATGCTGTCCTTATAGTTTCTGTGTGGATAAAAACGCTTCTATATAAAATATAGTAATTTATCAAATATTCTATGGGAAGTCCTTCAATTTTGGACTAATATTTATTTTCATATAAAATAACTCTGATAAAAATATTATGAATAGTTGAGGAGAGGAGGAATGCTAAGATTTGAGAGAATTGATGTTGTTTTAAGGAAACATTTGAACTTGAGACATCAGTTATTATTAGATTATATGTGTGAAATTATTATGAATTATATAGTATTAGACATAGTATGTTTTTGTGGATTTGAGTTCTTAATTGATGTCCTCATCCTTTCAGCACACCTAGGAAATCAACCAATGACTTGGATCCATCACCATAAGAATAATTCATGAGAAATTATAATGAAGAAGGTTCACTTCATCGAATAGAATGATCAATCTAAATGATTCATCATAGGTTACACTTCCCTGAAACCAATTAAGGTTTGGGGGTACCAAAGCTAGATATTCAGAATTATGGGTATATCTTGAAGACATTTACAAATGATCAGAGTCCTAGATGGTCGGTGAGATGGGATCTTTGAAAAGGGGGTTCTTTTGGTAAATACTATGAATGCCCATTCTAGGTGAGGATAATCATTCAAGAAATTGCCCATAATTTTTGGGATATGGTATTATATAAGTATTTTTGGGCATTGAGTGTTTTTCACACTAGAATAGTAACATACCCATAAAATTTGAAAGTTGATTAAGTCTAGATATAAATATATTCCATATGGTTAATGGGGAAGTCGACATTATTCTTTCCGAAATATATATGATAATGGGTGATTCATTCATGGAGGATATGTAAGATGATTTCATCAAAAATTCCACCATATGGGATGATATAGAGAGAATGCATCCACTTAGAACAGAATAGTTTATCATGGTTTATAATATCTTGGATGAATAGATTAATCCAAAGAAATACGATCCTTTATTAGATTTTGCTCAAGATTTTATTTAAACAAATAATCTATATCATAAATTCAATAAGAAAAAGATATAATCCACATAAAATACCTATGGAAATTTATATGTGTATATACAAATGATAAAATAGGGATGCTACATAGAATAGGGATGGAATTTCATATCTAGATTTGATTGGAAAGGATGATTTGAAAGAAAAATTGGTAGCTCACATTTAATTGTTCATGAAGGGGTATTTTTTGATAGTTCATGGGACCCCCACGGGAGTCAGATCCAAGATCTTTGTGATAAAAACATGATTTGGAACTGTAAGATGCATCAACATGGTTGTTCTAGTCTTGCAAATGTTTTATTGTCTCTTGTGTTTTATTAGTAGGGGAAGGCCCATTTAATTATTTTTAGTCCACTCCATCTCGTTTGGGGAGGATCATAGCTGATATGGGGGAATATAACTTTTTTAATGACCCAACGATCCTACAGGATTTATTTAGGATATATATCGATTGTAAAATAAGAGTCAACCTAACAAGGTTGAATGATAAAAATGTGAAAAGTCTATTCAATCAACAAGGTTGCTTCTTATTTGTACTGTACACACCTATGAATATCATTATCATGGATAATATGACTGAAATCCAACAAGAACAAGGATATATCATATCTTTTCTTATGGAATATTTATGGCCATGATTGATGATAATCTAATTTGTGATAATTATTCTCCTAGATGATCAGGGTGATAGTTTAAAAATATTTTAAAAACATTCTCAGATCCTCTAAAAATGTATGAAATGACAATTACTTATTAGTAATATGCCTATTTAGAATTATGTTTTCATAAAAGTAAATGAGAATATAAGTATTTCATACTCCATTTGATTTTATAGTTGGACATTCCATAAACTATGTTGAGGCATAGATCAGCTTGTACACAAATGTGAAATTAGATGAATTGGTGCCCTTGGTTGAGGGTCCGCCAATAGTTGAGAAGGTTAAAAAATCTCATATTGAGGAAAATATGTGTCATGAAATTCCATCCTTGGGGAATCCGTGTATTACTCTGATTCCAAAGAAGCAACCCAAACACAGGGATACCACTCCTTTGATAAGGAGAGTCCCCCCTCTTATAACTATTCTTATAACGACCCAGAGTTTATAATTGATATATTTTTTCTATATAAATGGGTTTTATATTATATTATATATTATCGTACACATACAACACATAGAGATATATAAAACAATTTATTTCATTAATAAATATCATTACACTATTTAGACACTAAACAAATTAAAATTAAAATACTAAAAGGGGGAATAATTTTAAAAAGAAGATGTATAATGAGAAAAAATGAATCATTCCAATCTTATAGAATTACCTCTCCCACTATAAACATTGTGGGAAATAAAAAATTATTAGTAAAACACTTGAAATCATATAAGTGTAAAATATTTATCCTTGAGAGAAATTTAAGTGAATATTGAATGAAATAATGAATAGGTATTTATAGGAGGTAATGGAAATTTTTGAATAGTAATGTGACCATTGGAATAGTAACCTAACCATTGGGAATAGTAACCTGACCACATGGAATTGTAACTTAATTATTGAAATAGTAATTTAAAAAAAAAGTTATTTATATAATATCTATCTTGAGTAATTTATGAAAATATAAATATTATAATTATATAAAATATATATATCATTGTTAAAATGTCAAATAAAATATGAACACATATTAAATAAATAGTATTTTTATGTACTTAATAAAAATCATAAAATTGATGTTAACTATGTTAGAGAATTATTTTGATAAAATTAATTTTATTTTTCTACTCATCAAATAAAAATTTTATATGGGTTATTTTTGGTAATTTTTTTAAATTATTCTATTTTTATGTGAATAGTAAAAATATTGTTTTTCAAATACTACATGTTTTATGACATAATTATAATGTAAAAGGACCGAAGATATGGTAAATTGGTTATTTCATCCCAAAAAATGCTTAATTAGATAAATGACTATTTTAGAAATAATAAACATAATTTCAAAACCTCAAATGTTTTTTCCAAAGTCTAAAGACAATGTGTTCCATTAAAAAAGCAATTTATCATTTCATCCACTCTCCATTTTAATAAACCCATGAATCTTTTTTATAAAGGTGTTTAATGTCCTAAATCTTATTTTATATTGATATATGTTTCATAATTTAAAAAGTATGACTTTTGAAAGGTTTAAATTTGAAATAATGATTTATCCAATATATAATTATTAAAATGACCCTCTCATCATGTATAAATAACCCCTCACACCCCCTTGAAAAAACACTTATAGTACACTTTACATATTACAATATCTTCCCAAATCCAGACTCTCAATCTTTATATAATATATAGGGATATTTATGAGTAATCAAACTCTAATTATTAAAGAATATAGGGTGGTAGAAAAGGAACATCTTTAAGAAAGAGGTAATTTAATTTTTTATTTTATTTCGTTTCCATTTTCTAAACTACCCTTCCCTATTTTATTTTCTAATCCAAAAAATAATAAATTAAAATTAAATAGTATGATTACATGATCTTAATAATTATAATGGCCTATAAATGTTTTTTAATATAATCACATAATATATATATCACATCTCTTCTTTGGAAAATATCTCATTGACTATCAGTTAGCCACAAACAAGGACATTTAAAAATATTTTGGATCCATTAATGTTATATATTATTTTAATAAATTATTTATAATATATAATTTTATAAATATATATAACTTTATGCTTATGGATTTAATATTAATAATTTACAAGTAGAAGAAAATAAATATATTTAAATCAAAGAATGATGTACAAGTTTAAGGAAAATATGATATAAAAAAATTTCAACATTAACAAAGGGAATTAAGAAATATAGTCCAGAGATTATAATTGATGAAGATTATTAAGAATTAACATAATTCACTTATGGATCCATGTTTTAATAAATGATGAGAATAAATCTCTCAAGGTATCATTGTTATGTTTTTAGGATGATTGTGTATGTTTTAAAAAGTGGTTTTCTAAGTTATTTTGTGGACATAAAATGATATTCTTAACAAGGTAAGTTGAAAAATATTCAAGAGAAGGCAATGGATTCTCTAGAGGTAGTACAGAAAATTAAGTATACAAGGGGGCTCCATTTTACATCCTTTTCCATTTTTTGTGTCCAAAATTTAGAGGGTTTATCAATCATAATGACAGTTTTATTTACATGAATGAATCATAGAATTATAAAAAAGGATTGATTTTTGTGAAGATTGGAGTTTTGTTAAGGTAAGGAGCTTCACAAAGGAATTCATTATCATGAAGTCTAGGTTTAACGATGGTGTGGAGCATCGTAATCAAATGATGAAAAATGGTGTATCTCCATAACTATTAGAAGTGGAGAATCATGAATTCATGAAGGATTGATGGCGATTCTCTATGTCTATGAAAATATTTTAAAATAGGAAACCTTTTGGTTCTTCGTAAAAATAGGTAGCATGATGAATGATATGGGATAGCTTCATAAAAAGTTGATGAGGAGGCTGGAATATTCTATAATGGGAGTCAACACCTACAAATAGGGTTATACCTCCTATGAAATAATAAGAATCATTAACATAAATCAGTAGGCTCTGAATTCAAAAGGTTGTTTTTAAATAAAAGTTAGTGAATGAAGGAAGTTCATGAAGGTTATGAATATCGACCAAAAGTTTTAATCATTGTAAACATATTGAATTTTTTAAAGGATATGAAATCTGAGTGAATTTTGTAATAATAAAAAAATTATTGAAGTTTCCAATGTCTATAAAAATTAGAACAACATTTGCGACATTTATGAAGGAAATGTAAGCTACATTAAAGTGTTTAATCTTTATAAAAGGAGGTTAATTTATGAAGGCTAGTTGATATTCACGAAAGCAGTGAGATTTTCAAAAGAAGTGGTGTTCTTAAGGAACTTTATACCTATGAATAATTGGGTATATTTTTCAAAGGTTGTGTGAGCTTAATGAAGTCAATGATTATTGAGAAATTAGTAAAAATGGATTTCCCAGTAAATATGTTGTAAAATGATATTCATCATGTGGGTGAAATTAAGACATAAAAGTGGAATCGACCTATAATTAAGGATTAATTCATTATTGATAATTAATAGATTTACATTTCCATAAAATATTTGTGAATCAATTCTAAATATTTGAGAAAATGAATAGGAAGAAGGTGGTGCTTCCCACTAGAAGTGAGAAATTGAGGGAAATATTAAGGGAGCGACTCTTGGGAATAAGTGAGTTATCCCTAAACTAGGTAAAGACAGTGAGCCTAAGAATAAAAGTGATATATACCAAAACTTATTTTGGAAGTGGGATTTAGTGTATTTGGTACATCTATCTATTGTTATTGTATTCTCCATAGATGTAGCCCAGTGAGGGTAAACCAAGTAAAATAATTTTTTCCCATACATGCTTTAATTTCGGTTTATACATTTCTAAGAGAAAGATATAGAAGTGTGTTTTGTTTAATGATAGAACATGATAATAAGGGGTAGTTGGTTTAATCAATCGTGCCCGGAATGTAACACCCCAAGTTTTTATAAAAAAATAGAAATTCATGGAACTTTTTTTTAAGTATATATTTATAACTAGCCTTTAAACAAAATTTTTCCACTTCTATGTCTTGAATTTCAAGAAACAGTTATCTACAATTGTGTTTAGTAAGTTATTTGGAGTCTAATGAAACCAAATTTTGTTTTGTGAATAGTGACATACCCTTATAAATAGGTTAAATATGTGATTCAAGACCACTTGGTTCGAACTTACATGCCATTATTACTATTTTAGGTCACATGAACCAAGACTATTCATAATCTTGGGAAACAATATTATAATAATGATTAAAATAATGAAAAATACCCCTCTCCTCCACTATAAATACCACCCTCACTCCCCTCTTCTTCCCACACCTCTCAAGCCTTGAACCATGCCTATGTTCTACCCAATACTCCTCCCAATGCTCTTCGCCACATCCTAGAGATTCTGGTCTCACCAAAAGGACAAAAACAAATCCCTTAAGAAGGATCTCAAGGAGAAGAGATCAAGAGGTAAACAACCTCTTTTATTTTAGTTCTTTTCTTTCATATGTTATTATCTTATTTTTTCCTTGGGATTATGTTGGGAAATTTCATTCCATATCACCCCTGAAATTCCATATTATGTAAAAGTGATTAGATATCCCTTTTCTCTCATCAAACAATTTTTATGAAATTTTAAGAGACATCGTTAGGCTGCCAAATTTTCGTGAGAAATTTCTGAAGTTTTCTTTCATTGCATGATTTTTTCTTTTAATCTTAGTTCCTATCCTCATCTTAACCAAGAGGAATGAAAGCTTAATAATCTTTTATATTCTATATGTTCTAATGTTCATGGTAAATTCATCATCAATATTTTTCTCTTCCCCCACTTGTTTAAGGAATTAAGAACATTGTTTGTGTTGTTTCGAATTACCGACATCTTGGACAATGTGATTTAAATTTGCTTTAATTCCTTATATTCTGGTCATGAAACAATTGTTATGGTTGAACTATGTTATAATATATTTATTATTTCTCATCAATGGTTCTGTAATTATTTAGTACACATTGTTTTAATTTATAAAAGAAAATGAGGTTGTTATTATCAAAGAACCACTAAAATGATCTGAATGAATATCTTTAATGTTTTAACTTATGAATCATCATCAAGTAAAAATTTAAAATGATAAATGGTATAATTTTTTTATTATATATATGTAAATACTACTCCATTCTAATTCTGGAGTTTTACTTCCAATCGACAAGAACGTCCACCATGAACCAATCATTGAAATCATGTAGAGAACTCACCCAAAAACAGTGCCCAGAGCAAAATACTAACCATTAAAGGGAAAAATGATGTTATGAAATGATCATATAAGATGTTATAAACATAATAATGTTTCTAAAAAATACTAATAAGACTCTTTTATCCATTATACATGAAGTTCAAAAAAAATTTAAGTAAGGAAAACCCAAGGTAAGGGGATTCTTAACTAAATTTCCATTCTTTGAGTTAACTTTCTACTTCGTTATTTATGTGGTATTAAAATTGATTAGGTGATGGGTTTTGATTATATTATGTTTAATTATGTCTAATTATAATTTATATACATATTCCATCCACTCTATTAAGTCTTTCTTTAATTTTATGATATTTGTAAGGCACTTTTCTTTTAAAGTCCGCTTTTATAATTATGTTTCACATAATTCAAAAGCAATGTTTTTATGCTATTATTCATTTTGTATGATTATGTTCTGGTTCTTGGGAATTTTTTATGATGAAGGTTGTGAACTATATCTCCTTCCATTACATTGGGTATGTGTATGTTGGGGGTCAGCATTATGGTTACTCCAAGTGTAACTGCGATGGTTACACAAATTGTAAGGTAGTCGTGAGGGTGAAAAATTATAAGGTAGATGAGAGGGTTACAAGATTATTCATGTAAATCTCTAAGATACCTTTATGTTTATATTTATGTTCTCATTTTTTGTTTGGATATAGTTTAAATCTCATGTTACACAATGTAATTATATATGGGTGACAAGCATGTCTTTTGAAAATGCTTTCATACGTTACGAGTATTCATGGACTAATGTGCTCTTTCCTTCTTTTTCATCCCGTAATGAGACTTTTTGCTCATCCCATGTTTTTAAATGAATTTCATAGGTTAATGGATGTGTAAGACCAAGAAGGAATCCATGATAAATGTTGAATAATTGTAAAGGATTCATGTTTATGTTTTAATGTTTTATATTTTGAAGAAAAAATGGAAACTATTTTTATAGTATCCACTCTGTAATAATGTGTAATGTTAAGAATGTACTGTCACAATTATCTAAATCTATAAACATTAAAATATCCTCAATGTAAAAGAAAGATTTTGTTTGACTAAATTCAAGATTATGTATGTGATAAGGCCATGTCCTTATACATGGTATCATTGGATTGTTTATATAACTTTAGGGGTTAGGGTGATGTTAATAGAATACTATAAATTATTTTCAGTCGTTATTTAATTTTAAATGTTATATAATTTAAAGATTATCATGTTTCTTCATCTAAGATATGTTTGTTCAGAATGGTTGTATGGAGAAGGAACAAGGATGCTAAAGAGGAGAGTCACTGACAGAATTACATCCTTCCGGATCTACATACAGTAATGGTAGGGATTGGAACTGAGAAGTTTGTGATAGTAATTGATTATCTAACGTCAGCAATAAATGGTGGTGGCATCCATAAAAGTGAAAAAATAGAGTTACCACAATGGAACATGATAGTAGTGGAACATTTAATGAGACAACACCCTCCTGATTTCAATTGATCCTCTGACCCAGTAGCAGCTGAAGGATGGATCCAAGCCCTTGGAGAGATATTGGATGTAATGAGATTTTTATACAATCAAAAGGTAGGTCTTTCCATTTATCATTTTGAGGGGTAAGCTGATAAGTGGTGGTCAATGGTAAGGAATATCAGGGGTAGAGAGGATTTTTATTCCTTAGAGTGGGATAAATTTAGTTTTTTTTCATTGGAAAATATTTTCCGAAGGTTGTGCGACTTAGGATGGAGAAAGAATTAATTTAAATGAAACATAAGGAGGAAGATTAAGTGTCCATGTATGAAGACAACTTCACTCGACTGGCAAGCTATTCTCCAAATCTTATTCTGGATCATGATATCAAAATCAAGCGCTTTTACTCAGGACTGAAGCCATGGTATTGAATGGCATTGGCCTGCCGTGCATTCAAAAGTTATGAGAAACTTTTTGTATGTGTTGAGAGGGTAGAGATGTAGTTTGATGATAATCATGTGCATTTTATTAATAAAGAGGAGAAGAGGTATAGATGGCAAGAAATGGGTAAGAATCATCTAAATAAATCTTATGGTAAGAAAATCCAATTTCTAGTTTATGAATAGTGTGGAAAGAAACACCCTAGGGAATGTCTTTGAAAAACAAAGAAGTGTTTTTACTGTGGTTTGTTTGGAAATATGGCCCGAGATTGCAATGAAAATGATCCTAAGACTAATCATGATAATCAGACTGTAAAGTGTTTCAAATATGGTGAAATGGGTCATTATGAAAATTCCTACCCAAAGAGATATTCGAATGCTGCAAATAATCCAAACTACAAGTAGAAAGGTGTAGTGAGATCCTTTGTTACTATGTCAGCAGATGTGAGGCCATCCAATAAATTTGTATCATGTACTTTGTTTGTTCACTCAAATTTTGCTAAAGTTTTGTTTGATATGGGGTCTACACATTCCTTTATCTCTGAGAAAGTTTCTGGTAAATTAGAAATATCACCTCAACAAATCAGACTTGAACTTGTTGTAAAAACACCATGGGGAAATATTATTGTAAAGAGGAATTATAAGAATCTTTATATTGTGGTATACGGAAGGAATTTACATGCAAACCTTGTTGTTTTACCCTTAGTTGAGTTTGATATTATTCTAGGAATGGATTGGATTTCTGTTTATCATGCAAAGATTGATTGTAGAGATAGAGAAGTTGTTTTTCAGAAAGAGTTTTTGTTTGTATACAAGAGAGAACCCATACAATTGATAACGTGTCAGGAAGCTAATAAATTATTGAAAGATGGAAATGAAATTTATCTTGCTCATATTGTTGAAAATAAGGGAACTATTCAAATTAATTATGTTCCAGGGGTAAATGAATACCCTGATGTTTTTTCTGATGAGTTACCTAGTGTCATACCAGATAGAGAAGTCGAATTCTAAATTGACTTATTTCTTGATGGCAAGACAATTTCAAGACCCCTTTATTATATGGCTCTAATAGAAATTATTGAATTGAAAAATTAGTTGTAGTATTTTCTTGGCAAAGGTTTCATTTTTCCTAGAACTTCACCATAGAGAGCCCCAGTTTTTTGTTAAAAAGAAAGATGGTTCTATGTGATTTTGCATTGATTATAGAGCTTTGAATAACATCGCTATTAAAAAAAGTATCCTTGGCCTCATATAGATGAATTTTTTGATCAGCTCCAGAGAGCATAGTACTTTTCCAAGATTGACTTGAGATCCGAATACCATCAGCTGAAGTTGAAGGAGGATGACATCCCAAAAATAGCCTTTCTTACTAGATATAACCATTATGAATTTGTTGTTATGACGTTTGGATAAAATAATGAACCTTCTGTATTCATGAATATTATGAATAGAGTATTTCATTGGTTCTTGGATAAGTATTTTTTGTTATTTATTGATGACATTCCAGTACTTTCTAAAAATAATCTGAAGAATGATATACATCCAAGGGTTGTTTTAAAAAACTTAAAAGAAAAGAAACTGTATGGACAATTCAGAAAGAGTGATTTTTGGTTGCAACAGATTTATTTTATTGGGCACATTGTAAATAAAGATAAAATAACAGTTGATCCTGATAAACAAAAGTGGTTGATGAATGTCCAAGACCCAAAAATGTTACTGAGATTCGTAGTTTTCTTGGATTAGCATGTTATTACTGACGTTTTGTTAATAAATTTTCTATATTATCTAGCCCAATAACTAAGATAACATGGAAAGGGGTGAAATTTATTTGGATAGAATAATGCGATGTTAGTTTTCAGGAACTGAAGAAGAGATTGGTGAATGCTCCAGTTTTAGCCTTGCCTTATGGAAATGGTGAGTTTGTTGTCTACAGTGACTCTTATTTGAAGGGACATGGTTGTGTTTTGATGCAGAATGATCAGGTAATTGCCTTTGCTTTGAGACAACATAAACCCCCCACGCTAAATTATCCCACACATGATTTGGAATTGGCAGCTATGGTTTTTTCTTTGAAAATTTTGTGGCATCATTTATACGGAACCAAATGTCAAATATATACTAACCATAAAATATTGAAGTAGATATTTACTGAGAAGGAATTAAACATGAGGCAGGGAAGATGGCTTGAAATGATAAAGGATTATGACTGCATGATCAATTACCATCTTGGAAAAGCAAACAAAGTGGCAGATTCCTTGAGTTGGAAACATCATGCATCATTAACCATGTCACATTTAGAACATGATCCCTCAATTAATGATTTGATTAATTTTATCTTAGACGTTTTTGGTTCAAGGAATACATCTATTTTGTTTCATGTTTTAGTGTAGTCTTCATTGTTAGAGAGAATTAAGTGAGTAGATAAGGAAGACTATGAGCTACAGAAAAAGGTAGAATTGGTTAAAATTGGTAAGTTTCTAGAATTTAACCTTGATAGAGATTGTGTTTTAAGATTTGGAAAAAGGTTGTGTATGCCTAGTGATTCTTAGTTGAAGAAAGATTTGTTGTGTGAAGCTCATAGTTCTCTATTTTTAGTTCATCCTGGAAGTACTAAGATGTATAAGGACCTTCGAAAGTATTATTGGTGGGATGGAATGAAAAGAGATATTGCTGATTTTACCATAAAAAATTTGACATGTCAGCAGGTTAAAGTAGAGTGGTAGTTATTGAAGGGGATACTTCAGCCTTTTTTTGTGCCAGAGTGGAAGTGGGAGAATATATCCATGGACATTGTGGTGGGACTATCTAAGACATCTCCAGGTAACAATGTAATTTGGGTTATTGTGGATCAGCTGAAAAAATCAGAACATTTTCTTTCTATTCAAGATACAATGTCTTTGGATTATCTTTCTTGATTGTACGTCAAGGAGATTTTCATTTACATGGAGTTCCTCTTTCCATTGTATCTGATCAGGATCTGAGGTTCAATTCTAACTTTTGGAAGGGACTTCAGAAGTCATTGGGCACAAAGTTAAATTTCAGTACAACTTTTATTCCTTAATCAGATGGGTAGTTAGAACGAATGATTCAGAATTTGGAAGATATTCTTCGAGATTGTTCAATGGACTACCAGGGAAGTTGGTATCAAAATATTTCTTTAGTTGAGTTTTCTTATAATAATAGTTTTTATTCTAGTATTTAGATGGAATATTTTGAGGCCTTGTATAGGAATCCGTGTCAGAATCCATTGTTTTGGGATGAAATCGGTGACAGGAAGTTGATAGGGCTAGAATTAGTAGCAAAAGTGGCATAGAAATTGTGGATGATCTAGTAACACATGAGGATAGCTCAGAGCAGACATAAACGTTATGAAGATAACATAAAGAAAGACTTCTCTTTCGAGGCAGGTGACCTTGTTTTCCTTAAAATCTCCCCTTGTAAAAGTTTGATGTGTTTCAGTAAGATAGGGAAGCAAAGTCCACAGATCATTAGTTCTTTTGAAATATTGGAGGAAGTTGGTGAATTTTTATACTATGTAGATTTTCCTCTGTGTTTGTTTCAGGTACACAATGTTTTTCATATTTTGATGTTGAGAAAGTATGTGCCAGATTTATCACATGTCTTGAGCCCAGAAGCTGTTCAGCTGGAAGAGAACCTTTCTTATGAAAAGAAACTAGTTCAGATTCTTGATCGAAGGGAACAAGTATTGGAGAATAAGGTAATCCACCAGGTAAAGGTTTTGTGGAGCAACCACGTGGTGGAAGAAGCAACATGGGAGTCTGAAAATTATATGAGGGAAAAGTACCCTTAGTTGTTTAATATGTAAATAAAATTCCGAGGTCGCAATTTCTAGAATGTGGGGATAATGTAACACCCCATGTTTTTCTAAAAATGAATAGAAATGCATTGAACTTTGTTTTAAGTATATATTTATAACTAGCCTTTAAACATAAATTTTCCACTTAAATGTTTTGAATTTCAAGAAATTGTCATCTATAATTGTGTTCAGTAAGTAATTTGGAGTCTGATGACACCGCCTTATTTTTTGTGAATAGTAACATACCCTTATGAATAGTAATATGAATAGTAATATGACCCTAATGAATAGTAAATTTTATTATTATTTTATTTTCTTAAAGATTTAATATAATAACATCTTGGTTAATTTTTCATCATGATATAGAAGTTGTTAAAGAATTAGAATTGTTAATTTTTGAATTAAGTATGATTTTATTTAAAAATTAAATTAATAATATTTAGCAATTTATTTTCAAAAAATGGACATAAATTTTTAATTCTACACATAGAAAAGTGGTTATGGGAAATTTTTGGGATTTTTATGAAATTCTTGTTTTTTGATGAATAGTGAAATATGATAAAAAACTGTATAATCAAATTATCAGTAAAATACACTATTTATGACATCATAACTGACACAAGGCCACTTATTTCGAACTAACATGCCATTATTAATATTATAGGTCACATGAACTAATACTATTCATAATCTTGGAAAATAAATATTATAATAATGATTAAAATAATTAAAAATACCCCATCTCCTCCATTATAAATACCACCCTCACTCCCCACTTCTTCACACACCTCTCAGGCCTTGATCCATGTCTACATTCTAGCCAATAATCCTCCCAAGGATCTTCCCCAAATTATAGAGATTTTGGTCTCACCAAAAGACCAAAACCAAAGCCCTTAAGAAGGATCTCAAAGAGAATTGATCAAGAAGTAAATATCCACTTTTATTTTCTTTATTTTCTATCATTTTATGTTATTATATTCTTTTTCCTTTGGATAATGTTTGATATTTTATTCCATATACCCCCTTACATTCTATATTATGTAAGAGTGATGATATATTCCTTTTCTCTCATCAAACCATTTTTATTAAATTTTAAGAGACGTCGTTAGGCTGCCGAATTATTGTGAGAAATTTATGATGTTTTTTTTTTCAAGACTCCTTTATTTTCTTCTTTGTTCCTCTCCTTATATTAACCAAGAGACATGAAATCTCTAGAATATTGTATATTCTGGTTTTTCTCATGTTCATGGAAAATTCATCATCAATCTTTTTCTCTTCCCCCACTTGTTCAAGGAATTAAAAACATTGTCCGTGATGTGTCACATTACCGACATTGTGGACGATGTGATTTCAGTTTTCATTAATTCCTTCAGGTCTGGTCATAAAACAATTTTTTTGGCTGAACCAGGTTATAATATATTTATTATGTCTCATAAATGGTTCTGAAATTCTATTATACACATGGTTTTAATTTATAAAACAAAATGAGGTCATTATTATCAAAGAACCACTAAAATGATCTAAAGGAACAAAATTAATGTTTTAACTTATGAATCTTCCTCATGTAAGAATTAAAAATGATAAATGGAATAATTTATTTTATGGGATATATTTAAATACTACTCCATTCCAATTCTGTAGTATCACTTCCAATCGAAAAGAAAATCCACCACGAACCAATCATGGAAATCATGTAAAGAACTCACCCAAAAATAGTGCAAGGAGCAAAATACTTACAATTAAAAGGTAAAATGATGTCCTTAAATGATCATATAAGATGTTATAAACATGAAAATGTTTCTTTAAAATACTAATAACACTATTTTAACCATTATACAGGAATTTCAAATAGTTTTTAAGTAAGACTAACCCGAGGTAAGGGAATTCTTAACCCGATTTCCATTATTTGGGTTAACCTTCTACTTCATTATTTATGTGGTATTAAAATTGATTATGTGATGTATTTTGTTTATATTATGTTTAATTATGTTTAATTACAGTGTATATACATATTTCATCCACTATTAAGTCTCTCTTCAAATTTATGATATTTGTAAGGGGCTTTTCTTTTAAAAACCACTTTTAAAATTATGTTTTATAAAATTAAAAATAAATGTTTTTATGCTAAGATTCATGTTGTGTGATTATGTTCTGGTTATTAGGAATTTTTTATGATAAATGGTGGGACATATATCTTTCTCCAATGCATTGGGTATGTGTAAGTTGGAGGTTGGTCGTATGGTTACTCCAAGTGTAACTGTGATGGTTACACAAATTGTAAGGTAGGTGTGAGAGTTACAAATTATAAGGTAGCCAAGAGGATTACAAGACTATGTATGTAATTCCCCAAGATACCTTTATGATTATATTTATGTTCTCATGTTTTTTTGGATATTGTTTAATTCTCATGTTACACATAGTATGTATATATGGGTGACAGACATGTATTTTGAAAATGCTTTCATACGTTATGATTATTCATGGACTAATGTGCTCTTTCCTTCTTTTTCATCCCTTACTAAGATTTTGTGATCATCTAAAGTTTTTAAATGATTTTCACAGGTTAATGGATGTGTAATACAAATATGGAAGCCATGTTAAATGTTTAATAATTTTCAAGGAGTCATGTTTAAGATGTAATGTTTTATATTTTGAAAAAAATGGAAATAGTTTTTATGGTATCCACTCTATAATAATGTGTAATGTCAAGAATGCATTATCCCAATTCTCTAAAGCTCTAAACATGAAAATATCCTTAATGTTAAAGGAGGAGTTTTCTTGAATAAATTCAATATTATGTATGTAATAAGGTCAAGTCCTTATACTGAATCACCCCCTCTTTGGTTATGTAAATTGTTGGGCTATCAAAAAAACTCTTTTTATTATTCAGGAGGCAGAAACGAACTAAAATAAAGTAGAATTTAAGGTAAGGGGAATATCAAACGAAACTTTTTCATTTTTTGTTACCACATATTTCACATTATTCAATAAATTTATGTTCTTAAAATTTCCTTAAAATTTACTTCTATTATTCTTTCCCATTTATATTCATGATTATAAATGTTTCCACAATTTAAAAATATTTGTAGGCCTTTTCCAAATATTTTTCAAAAGGAATTTAATAACCAAAACATTGCATTGATTATTCTTGAGTTATTTATTATCCACTCAAGATTGATGATTTTTATAAAAAATATATGATTTCACTTATTCAATTGGGAATCCTAAATGTTATTCATGAAGTTAATATTTATAAAACAATTGCAAACATGTTTCTTTACCTGGGGTTATTTCAAGAGTGACTATTTTATGTCCAATTATTCATGTATGAGTATGAGTATTTTATGATTTGAGGAGATCCATAAATTATATAGCCCCAAATGCATTGGGTAATGTGATATATCTCATGCTATTATGGTTATTATGCGTAAATGTGATTATATATTTTATTACAATTATGATGTCACGATTTAGGAACATACATTATGTGTGAACATGATGCAAGATTTGTTCAAAACAATGTAAGGTATTTCACTAATACTTTATGTTATTTCATTATTATTTTAATCCCCATTCCATGAAATTATCAAATGTTTCCCTCATGATAATGATTATGATCCTATCCTTACGATATTATGATGTTGATTATGATCACTCATGTACTATTTATTTTTTACCCTTATTCATCCCTTTATAATGATTTTATCACACCCCTTTCATAGATATATATCTTTAAGTGATTAAATTTACTAAGGTGAATTTTATAGATGATAGATAGATGAATAATAATTATTTAAATAATTTTTTTGCTTTATAATTTACTATTGATGTATTAGCCTATTTTCCATTGATACAAAACCATTTGATCCTTGAATGTATTAATATTTTTTTTAACTAAAAAATGATGTAATATTTATATAGAAAAAATTTGGGTTACTATAGTTTAATCAAAGGTACAATTTAGTTAATTTTTGAATTATGATTAAAAACATTAGTAAGCACTATAAGGACATTCCTAAATATAGGTAAACATTCTATGTTTTTTGTATAGTATAAGTGCATGTGGTTTTTGTGAAATGAATTCTCCATATAGATACTACAAGTTGTTGTGGATCTGTCCAAGATATACCTAGAATTAATAACCCAAAAAAGTGGATTGGGTATTAACTCAATTTACACCTGGTGCATGAAAAAAAGGCCTTGCTATACAAATAGTTTGAAACTCCTGTAGAATAGGATTCAATTATTCACAAGCTATATAGAATTCATTATAAAGGATATATAACTAAAATAATTATTCCTCTTAAAGTTATAATGTGATTAAATTACATGATATAAGAAGCACCATTTGAGAAAAAGTATAAACATAGGGATCCCATAAGATATTAAATTAGAATTAATTTTCATATATTAATAAATTATACATTCATGATTTATTGAATTACATTTTATTTTAACCTTTTCTATTTTTGAGAATTGTGGGAACCATCGAAAAATAGACCAACAAACAATGCGAGAGACAATACAGTGATTTTCTAAACAATGTCCCCAATTCCATGGGAGGTGGAGTTAAAAACAACATTTATATGCTTACTCATCCATATCAGGATGTGATCAATAATCTTAATCATATGGAAGTTATTCCTTTACCACAGAAGGAGAACCTATCCATAGATCCCTTTATGTGACAACAACCACTGATGTTTAATAGATCTATAAATACACTTTTCATATAAAACCAGGTTAATAAAATAGATAATATATTTTTTATGATTCGTTTATCTACATATGGGAAAGTCTATTTGGGAGTTTATTTTTTGAATGGATGGGTAGATCAATTGTGGGAATTGATAAAGTATATCAATCCAAAGGATGAATGGAAAAATGGAGTAGGAAGAATTTAATAAGTGATTTATTAACCTGTATTTCCCTCTAACTCTTCAAATAAAGATATAGAGAGAGTTTCTAGAGTGTTAGAAAATAGAAACCAAATATATCATTGATTATAAAGAAATATTTTGAAGGCTTTCAAGATACATCTCAGGTTTTATTATCAATAATGATAAAAAAAGATATAGATTCTTTAGAAGTTTAAAATTACACATTCAAAAGGCTCCAATCATATGACAATTTCAGTGTTATTAGTAATTAGTTCTATTTGATCCTAAAGTAGATATGAAGTTTTTAGAAGGACCATGTGGTTATGGGGAAAAGTAATAATATATGGATTTTTAAGTCAAGGGATCAGACAAAAAAGGGGAAAGAAGATCCAACCAACCATATATAAAAAATGTGGGTAGAATCATAATGGGAATTTCCTCAATATATTATCAAAGACAATTTAAACATTATTATTCCCCCATAATTTCAACTCTATTATTCCCCCCACAATTATCACTTAGAGTCCTAGATAGGTAAGAATAAAAATCTTATCAAAGAAAATTTCAAAACACATTACCATGAGATCAATCAATTCAATAGGAAACCAAAAGATATCATGCCTAGAAAATGACTACTATTTAAATTTCTCCATTTAATGAATTAAATTAATTACTAACTCATTTATCCAACCATTAACACACAAAAATTCCCCACAAGAATTTAACCTAATCACAAAATTGAATATATTCAACAAATATTTTCTCCTCTAGAAACATCTATGGATCACCCTACGCTTGATAAATTTATATATATCGATCTGATATGTGTTAAGTAATATTTTCTATCTTGAGGAATTTGTTTTAAATATCAATCCCCCATATATTTTTCATGATAAAAACCTCTACACACTATTTTTAATTATTTAATTTAGGTGATCTTAATTGATTACTTCCAATATTAAGTGATAGAATTCATTGAAATCTTAAGGTTCTTTTGAAGTCTTTTCAAAGGCTTAGACGTGTCCTTTTTCATCTCTAAAGTGAATGGAAGAATGTTGGAAGATTCATTAGAAGATTTTAAAGGAAACAAGAATTGATACATATGAATTTGGAACTATGTTGGTTGCACCGAACATTATGTACCTTGTTCGAGATTCTTTGGTGAGCAAAAAACCCACCAGCTAACTTGTGAAGTCTCATAGGCCAACCGGTGGTTATGGTAGAAGTTCCCCCATCTCAAGGAGATTTACTAGATAACTAGTAGATGTGAACTGGCTATCCAGTAGGGGAATTCCTCCATTACCGAGTTCCAAGTATCCCACCAACTACCCAGTGGAGGCTATAAAGTATCTGATTGAGTTGAGACAACATGTTCAAGAAAACATTTCTTATGGTAAAAAATGAATTAATGTTGGTATTTATTATCTTAATCAAATGTGAAAGTTCCATAATTTTACCAATACTCTTAGAGATTATAAAAGGAGTCTCTTGGTAACTTTTAATTAATAACTTCTACCCAACAATATTCTTGATTTTATTCAACACTAAATTCCAAGATTTCTTAAAAACATCATAAAGATCAATTCACCTTTTTTCAATCTCTCTAAGGATATCATCCTCTCTCTAAAATATCTCACTGAAAATTGAAATCATTATATGAAGATATTTTTGAGTGAAATTGTAAATTTTTTTGGAAATAAAACTTCTTTCCTCTCATCACATTTCAACAATAGGTTCTCACTCATCAAAAGTGAGGGACATGTTCTTTTGTTACCGATAAACCTTATTAGGGTGCTAAAAAACCAAAATCATGAGGTGTATGTTTCATGATTATTTACAAGATCAATGGATTAATAATATTGACCTCTCGAGTCTTGGGGTGGATATGTAGAGTGTCACATCAACCTACTTCAAAACTCCTTATTGGACTGTGTTTGTTTTACTTTTTTATATTATTTATTGTATTATACTTAATCGATTCGTATTATTGCTTAAATTCTATTTTATCGTCTCTAATTTACATAAACACATGATTTGTTTTTAAATTAACATTATAACAAAGATATAATTGTTCAATTATTGCTCATTTTAATTATATCTTCATTTATAAAAAAATAATTATATTTTGAATAATCATTTTCTTATTCTTTAAATCTCTAAAAGTAAAATTCACTAACCATTATACCATATTTATCTTACATAAAATTTATATCAAAGGGGTACTTTTTTTTATAATAAATATGTTGTTTTAAAAATTTTGTTTTGAATTTTGAAAATATCTTAATCGATTCAATGTTTGATTTTATTCTAGAAAATACTTTTTAGTACTATTCTTTTATTTTGATAGCATTGTTTATTCATATTAGAAAATTCTGATTTCAAATTTTCATGGTTTTATTATTTACCCTATTTAGAAACTTGTAATGTATGTATTTGTCCTAACTAATTAATATAATGAAAAATTGACTCAAAATGATGTCAAGAATTTTTAACTTAATTGAAAATTTATGAATGCCTTACATTGTAGTCATGAATGAAATGGTTTTAATTATATCTCTATAGGAAAATGGATTAGTAAATATGAAAACTATTATAATTCACACAGAAATGAAAAAAATAAAGTAAAAGAAACAATATTGTATATTTATCATAATGATTTTTAAAGTTTCTTAATAGACCCTAATGAATTTATCAACGTCATGTTTCATATTTTTGATGGAATTTGTAATGATAGAGATTCCCTTTATTATGATTTATCTACTGAAACACCCAAAATGAAAATAATATGTGTTTTAACTAGATTATAGGCTCCCAAAGACTAAAACCATTCAAGAATAAAAGTACATGAAGAATATAGAGGTATATTAAATCATCAGATCCCTAATGAAATATAAAATACAGATGAAATAGAATTTTTAGAAAAAATTACATAAAATTCAATATGTAAATAAAACTATCACCTTTAAAGATACCAATGTTGAACTATCTAGATGTTAAATTTAATATTTTCCCCAACTCTTTATTAACATGAACAATTTTCTCAAGAAAAATAATTTTTTCAATTGATCCAAGAAGATAAGTCAAAATATGTAACAAGAAGTGTCAAACTATGCATGTAAAAAATAAATGCCACATTATGCTGGAATTCCTCATATAAAAAATGAATATAATAGAAATGAAACATGGTAATAAGGATTTCAAATTAACTATATGGAGTGAAAGAAATGACTCCTTAGACTATACTTCCTCATCCAGTTCAACTGACTCTAATGTTAATTTCTATATAGTATATATTGATTAAGAAATTGAGTTTAGTACCCATATTTTAATTTAATCAACTTCCCCTTCTTCTCCTAATTCCTCCCCACCACATTCTTCTTCTTACTCCTCATGTCACCATAATTATGAAGACCCAATATACAATCATGATCAACTTAAAAATGGTTGTTATCATCTTGCTTCATTATATAAAGATCCATAAAAGAAATATAAGAAAGTGGTTCAAGAAAAAGATAATCCCAATAAAGAAAATGATCTTCTATAGAAAGAAAAAATGAAGTATCCTTTAAGTTAAAAATCATATATATGTCAAAAAAATTAAATCGACATTCCAATGCTCAAAATTATTCTTTCCAAATTCAGTCAAGGTGAAGATACTTTAAATTAATGTTTGGGATCTCAATGTTATGATAAATAACTATTTTGTCTTAGTTTCTCAAATAACGAATGAAACTCAACAAATAATTTGAAAAAATATTTTATAAAAGTTTTATCAAAAGAAAAATGTATCAATTTTTTAAATGAATTTTATATTTAATATATGAATGTGATTACAATAATTCATGATATCATAGACTAAAATAAATATATGTTTCATCCAATGATTCAAAAATAAAACCTCATGATAAGAAATTATGGATTAAAAAATCATTATTGGCTAATATGAGCAGACCAAATTTACTGTAGGTACCAAAACCTTTAGTTGTTTTATTTTATAGGAAAGGTGTATTCCATGAAAAACCCATGAAACACTATGGTACCAACATAGTTTCATCTCAAGACACATGTGTGGAGAACATCTTGAATTCAATCAAATTGACAAATTAAAAGGAAGTCATATTTACTTCAGTGATAAAACCACATCTATGACAATTGGTAAAGTTAGAATCATATTCTCTAACTCATATCTTATTAAAAAAATAATCATTAAAGTCATGAACCAAAATTTTATTAAAATTAATAAATTTGTGATAGAGATTTTAAAATTACTTTTAAAAATGATTTTTGAAAGTTTTTTCAACTCAAAAAGATATTTTTTATTTACTACATCCCGATTTAAATGTTTTTATAAAATTAATTTAAAATATATTTCTAGCCAAAACTCTAGTGCTCAAGTGGAAAAGTTAGTGATTCATGTATTTGGAATATATTCATGAGTCACTATAACACACACTCACTTGTCAAATTCAACCATTTTAAACTAGAATGAGATAAACACAAACTGAATTTTAATGATGACATGGTTTGTAAATCACAACAATATACTAAGAAATATAAATCCTCTTTTAAATATAATTATTAATTTATTCTTCAAAATATTTTTAATTAATTAATCTTTCCCTCTCTATTCCACCTTAGGTTTAAATTCTATGAGGTAAATCCCATACTTCGGTTAGTTTTATATAAATTTTCATTATTAATTAAAGATTATTTCTTATCCAAAAAAGTTAATCTTGAAAATTATTCATTATGTTTTATTAATTAATTGAAAAATAAAACGTTTTAAAAATTATTTCCAATTGAAGTGATTCTTGGAACCCATAATTGTGTACCAATAACGTTTCCATAAAAAAATTCAAGAAGTGTGAAGTATGAGAAAATAAAATTCATATTTTAGTATGGAGTACTTATAAATATGTGTGGAAGTGAAATTATTAAAGAATAAAGACTTGGGGTTTTTATTGGGTTTTATTTTATAAGGACATATATTATGGACCTTATTTCACTTATATATTTTAATGAAATTTAAATCTGAACTTATCCAAAAAAATTAGTCATAAAAACTAGGTAGATGACTAGATAAACTAGGGAACATGTGGGAGTCTCCTAAAGTAAACATAGGATACAACATATCCATCCAACCAAGAAATATGGTGTGAGCGAGCATAGTACCTTCTATGCATGTATAGAGCAAGTAGATTTACTAGGTGGGCTGCACAAGGGTTTATCCCATATGATGGGGGTTTGGATGTCGGGGTGTCCAGGTGCCAACCCTGGTTTCATGGATTGATGGATGGATTAACAAAAAAGGTTTATTAAGCACCACACATCCATCTTGTATTTGTATGTTGCTTGAAAAATAATTGTGGGCACTGTTCATTCCTTAAAAAATACACATAGAATACGGGCCACACAATACAACTAATCAGGGTTATATGATCAAATGAAACCATCATCTTCAACCTAACTAACCTTATACCACTGGACATCAAAAATATAGATCTCACTATTTTCCATGAAAACCTTCTTCAATGATCCATCTTGATAAAAATGAGACATGATCGACATCCCAAAGGTGCTCATGAAACTTTTTCTTACCTATATGTCATTTTTTTGAAGAACATAAGGCATCACATGAAGCCAACCAATATACCATGTTAATCCATAACAAGATGTGCACTATATCAAATGATTGAATAATGAAAATCAACATTCCATCATAAGTACATAGTGACAATCACGTCTGATATTTTATGAACACCATGCACCATCACATGAAGCCATCATGAGATGAGCCAAGGATAATGTGATCAAATGATGATGACCATGAGAACCACACTGAAATCATATATTTTTCATGAAAAAAAACATATATTTGCTTCATAAGAGTTTTTCAACATTTATACATTTTATTTTTAAAAATATGTCAATTTTTGTCGAGTATTTGATCATTAATTACCTGCAACTACATCACATGAAGGATAGAAAATCCAAGCATATAAAAAATTACCCCTTTAAATAAATTATTTTTTGAATAAAAAATCCATCATATGATGACAACGATAAGATTCTAAGAATCCATCATGAGACCTATAATGGATCGTCCAACCAAATGATGAATATCAGGCGAACTGTATTGAAATAAATTGTTTTTCATGTAAAAAACATATGTTTCCATCATAAAAGGCTTCTAACTTTTATATTATTATTCATGAAGACATAAAAGAATTTTTCAATGTCTATCCATGTAAAATCAAGGGATCATGTAAAGTGGCCCTGGGAAACACTCAAATACTATCCAACATATCACCAGAAGTTATTGCATGAACAAACAGTGAACATGAGAACTTTATCGACCAAGACTTTTTTAAATGGAATTTATCCCTTCTTATATTGTATTCATATGGCATAAATCTAATGAAATCACATATAGACCATTACGAAAACATTATAAATGAATAATTAATGAAATAAGAATTATTTCTAGAAGGTAAGGATCCAATACTGATGAAATAGTAACGGGACCTTGGGAATAGTAATATGACCCTTATAAATAGTAAACTGGACAAATGAATAGTATCCTCACCAATAAAAGTATAAATAAAATTTAGTCATGTTATAAGGGAAAATTTTATATAATTATATCATATTGTATGTAAGTAAATTTTTTAAAAATTATTAATTAACGGTTGGTATTTTTATAAGTAATAAATATTTAATTTAAATATTATGATTATTTTAATAATTTAAAATAAAATTTATATCCAAAAAATTAATTTATAAATTAATATTTTGGTTTATTATGATTTTATATTAATTTTATGATCCCTTAAGTAAATTTTTTCAGTGTTATAAAATCAGTTATAATTTTAAAATCTGTATTTTCCAAGTTAATGATTATTTTAATTAGAAATTAAATTTATTAGATTTAGAAAATTATTTTCATAAAATGGAGTTCTTTTTTGGATTCTAAACATCAAAAAATGTATAGGGTGAATTTTTGGGTTTTTCTGAAATACTTGAATTTTTTATGAATAGTAAATTACAGTAATTTACAGAATATATACATTATAAGTTAAATACACTATTCAATGAGTCATCATGAATGTAAGAAAAATTAGTTAGAAAAAAATTATCTAATAACTATATTTAGTCGCAAGAATTAAAACTATTTATTTTCTTAATAAAAATAATAATCAAATGGATTCAATAATGAGAAAACACCCCTCTCGTCCACTATAAATACCACCCCATTTCCTCACACCTCTAAAGCTTTGAGCCTTTTCCAAATTCTTCACAAAACTCTCCCAAATAACTTATACAACATCAATTAGATATTGGCCTGATCATAAGATCCAAACCTTTCCCTAAAGAGGTTCTTAAGGAGGATAAATGCTAGAGCTAAAATAATGTTCCTTTTTTCTTTTAATTTCGTTTCAATTTCATTTATTTTCTTCTCTTATCATCACCTTATATTATACAAATGGAATGATAACTCCATTATGTTTGATATATAATAATTATTTCATGTTAATAGAATATACATCATGAAACTCATCTCTCTCTCTCTTTTATTTGAAAAAAATGAAATTGTCGATCAAGATGTGTCAATTTACCGACATCATGAGCAATGCACTTTCATTTACCTTTAAAAACTTCAAGGATGTTTATAAAACAATTATAATGGTTGAATTATATTTTAAATTTTATTTTAAAACCATATTCATGTTCTAGAACTAATGTATACATATAATTCTAATTGATAAAAAAAATGAGTTCATTATGATCAAAAAACCACCAAACTTTACATAAATGATCATCATTATCTTATATCTAATTATTCGTCCTCATTAAATATATAAAAATTATTTATAATATAATTTAAATTTATTTAATTTTATTAAAACCATAAAATAAAAATTATGTAAATTTATCCCCATTTTATACAAACTTCCATTCATGTATATAAGTGAATTGATCATAAAAACCATGAAAAGAAATCCTTTTGAATGATCGCATTAAACTCTATAAATAATTTAAAATCCCTTAAATTAACTTAATAAATATTAATAAATTAACTAATGTTTAAGAGGTTATTTATTTGTTAATTAATGAATCTAATGTGATTATACTGCATATTAACAAAAGAGTCTGTCAGACACATGGTAAGTAGAATTCACGAACCAAACACTCTTTCGTTGGGTTTTACCTATTTCACCCCATTTTTAGTATGGATATCCCTTAAATATCATTTCTTAATCACTATATTACCTTTCTTGGATATAAATGTTTTCTACTTGAGTTTATGACAAACCCAATGTTTTCCAAAAGAACTATTCTTTAGAAAAAACACACCTTTCACTTCTCGAGATTGTTTCTTCTTCACTCAAGGTTGATGATTCGATTATGTTATTCCCTATTTCATTTGGGAACCCAAATTTTATGGTTTTATGCTTAAAAAATAAAACCCATTCCTTTACATGGGTTATTTTATGTTCAATGTTGATATTTTTTTATTTTTCATGCAGGATAATGTAAATGTTATGATCTGACAAATGCACCCCGAATTATATAGAACGTCAATGAATTAGGTAATGTGAAGAATCTCATGAGATAAAGTGAATTATATATTAACATGATACTATATGTTTTCAAAAATATGTTTGTTAGTTGACCACAAGGACATGATGTTTCGTTTTTATGCATTTCCACATTCCATTCCTTTTTATAATCCATCCCCTAATGATTATGATCCTTTGACTATGTTAGGGTGATAATGATTATACTCACACCATGTTATATTGTTTCATGTTATTATCTATCCACTTACTAGAATTGTATCTCACCCCTTTTTTATGTATATCCTCATGTGATTATTTTTACTAAGGAGAATGTGAATACCTCTAAGAATCTAGAGAAAAAGGAAACAAATAAATGAGTATGTTTTATTTTGTAAAAGTTTTGTATAGTACTACTTTTTTCAACACACTAAACCTTTGGATCCTGGTTGTGTAACTCTTTTATGTTGTTAATATTTAAAATTATGTAATAATAATGTCAAAAAATCAGCGACATTATAGTTTTTAACAGAGAACAATTTAGTTAATTTGGTAATTAGGATTAGAGAACCATACTGAAAGACCATACTACGTGGATAAGTATTATCAAGCACCCAAGAAGATTTGTTTTCAAAAATGATAAACATAGGGATCCCATAAGAAATACCATTTGAGTTAATTTTCATGTTTGATAAATTATTGACGAATTTTTGAGTTATTTTTTGTTCTAACCTATTATATTTTAGAAAATGGGGGCAACAAGGAGAAACCATGCCAAAAACCCATGTGAGGGACAATGCAGTGATTGCCTTAATGAAATCCCTAATGCTTTGGGAGGTGGAGTTAAAAAATTCATGGAACTTATTACCCAATTATCTCAGGCTATGAACAACAATGAGAATAATGTGGAACGTCATCCATAAACTAATCTTGATAAACTATCTATCGAATATTTTATGCGGCAACAAACCCTGATGTTTAGTGGATTTTCAGATCCACTAGTTTCAGAACAGTGGGTTAACTCGATAGAGAAGATATTTTCTATTCTTCACTATTCTGAGAGAGAGAAGGTGACTCTCTTTATTTATCATCTAGATGGAGAGGCCGATCAATGGTGGCCTTTTATTAAGAAAACCTAGACAAAGGGAAAAATTGAAGGGATGGAGCAAGAAGACTTTACGATAATGTTTCTTAACAAGTATTTCCCTTAATCTCTTCAGAAAAATATGGAGAGAGAATTCATAGATATGATAAAATGGAAGGGGAACCAATCACATCCAATGAATAAAATTTCACTAGTCTTGGAAGATACATTTTATGTTTTTATCAATAATGATAGAAAAATTGATATATTCCATAGTGGTTTTTTAATCACCCATTCAAAAGGCTCTATAAATTGGAGACTTTGGGAGTTATGAATTTTTTTTCAATGTGTTCTCAAAGTAGATATATAGTTTCGAGAATGGTCACACGTCTATGGTGATAGGAAAAAAATGTGGAGTTTCAAGTTAAAGGGTTTAATAATAAAGGTGGAAAGAAAACTCAACCACCCACATATGAAAAATTTGCGAATAAGCATCATGGGAAATCCCTCAAAAGGGACAAGGAAATGCTTCAATTGTGGGAGAGAAGGCCACCATGCTCATCAATGTCCAACAGACACAAGGAAACAATAAAATGTGGTGGATAAAAGGATAATACCTCCCATGGTCCAATGCTACAACTATAGAGAGCGATGACACTATGTAATCTAACATGCTAAAACTGAAGTCCTTGAGGGTGATTAGCATTCGCATCCACCAAATCAAGAGGATCAAGACAAGGATTATTCTATCAATACCGCTGAAGTGGAATGAGAAAATGAATTTGTACAAGGTAAACTTCATATTCACTCAATAATGGAAAATGTATTATTTGATTTTGGTTCTAAACATTCCTTTGTATCTTGATTGTTTTCTAGAACTAGTGAATCGAAGCCTTGAATCCTTGAAGTAGGGATATTTATAAAAACACATTGTGTTGAAATCATTGAAAATAAAGTTTTCAAATCTTATCTTTTTGGAATATATGGGAAGATTATTCAATCAAATATCATGATACTTCCCTCGGTGGAATTTGATGCTATAGTGGGGGTTGATAGGCTCTCGAAATATAGAGCAGATATCAACTATCATGAAAAGGATATAACGTTTCATATTTCAAACCATCCCATGCACCTATACAAATTCAATTAAGATCATAAATATCCTTTGTAAAATCCCTCAACGGTGTGGGTATTGATTCCCTATGAAGAAGCATACATCACTCAAATGATTGAGTCAAAGGAAGTTATCCACATAGGGGAAATTCCCATCATGAGGGAATATAGTGTTGTATTTCCTAAATAGTTACTTGAAATCCCCCTAGAACATGAGGAAGAGTTCTTAATAATACTCATACTAGGAGATACTTCAATCTCAACGTGTTCCTATAGGATGGCTCTTATCAAACTGGAGGAGTTAAAAAAGAAGCTGTAAGAGAATTTTACCTTGGGGTGAACCAGTGCTCTTTGTCAAGAAAAGGGATGGATCAATGCAGTTGTGCATCGATTATCATAAACTCAATAAGATCACAATTAAGAACAATTATCCTATTCTTAGTATTGATGCTTTATTTTATCAGCTGTAAGGAGCTCAGTACTTCATTAAGGTTGATCTTCATTATGGATATCATCAACTAAAGGTGAATAAGGGATATATTCAAAATATTTCCTTCTATACAAGTTATGACCACTATGAGTTTTTGGTAATGTACTTAGGACTTACTAATTCCCCTAAAATCCTCATGGATTTGATGAATAGAGTATTTAGACATTACCTTGACAAATATTAGATATTTTTTATCGATGATATTCTCATATACTCCAAGATAAAGGAGGAACATTAAGAATATCTAAGGCTGTTGTTGGTGACATTAAGGGAGGACAAGTTTTATGGAAAATTTAGAAAGTTTGACTTTTGGATGCAACAAGTAACATTATTGGGACATGTGCTCCCAAGTGAGGGATTTTTTTGACCCTTAAAAAACAAAGGCAATTAATGAATGGCTCGGACCCTCTAGTTTTATGGACATTCGAAGTTTTCTTTGATTAAATGGCTACTATTAGCATTTTTGGAGTAATTTATCATGATTTTAAAGCCCTCTAACTATGTTAATAAGGAAATTTGTAATGTATATATGGATAGAAGAAAGTTAGTAAAGATTAAAGGATCTAAAGGGAAGTATGATCACATATCTGGTACTCACATTAGCAAGAAGTAGAGAAAGTGTTGTGATATAGAGTTATGCTTCAAAGAGATGATTGGGTTATATTGTAACGAAAAATGATAATATGATAGTCTATGCTTCACGGTAGTTGAATAGCCATGAGCATCACTTCCTAACACAACATTTGGTGCCAGTACCTTTGATTTGTTTCTTGAAAATATAATGGTAATACCTCTATGGTGGGAAGTGCGATAAATATACCAATCACATGAGACAAATGTATATATTCATACAAAAGGATCTCAACAAGGGTTGGAGGAGATGGTTTGAGATAATCAAAGACTATGATTTCTCTATTCACTGTCATCCTAGCAAGGTGAACAAGGTAGCTAATTCTCTTAGTAGGAAAGAACTCGATACTCTTTCTATATTGTACATTAAGATAGAACCTATCTTCTTATACATACAAAGGATGGATTTGGAAATCATAAGAGAAGGGAAAACATCATACCTTTCCCAAATTATTTCCCAACCATCATTCCATGAGATGTTTAAGGAAGTATAAAGGGTTGATCTATAGTTTAAAAAGAATGTGAATAAGATTAAGGAAGGGAAACTATAAGAGTTCCACATCAATGATGATAGTGTGATTCATTTTTAAATGAGTATTTATATAACTTCGTCACCTATAATAAAGAAGGAGATATTGTATAATTCATGTAGATTAGATTTCTCTATACATCATTGGAGTACCAATATGTATTGTGATCTCTGACAACACTTCTGGTGGGACAACATGAAAAAGGATATTTCTAAGTATATATCAAGGTTATTGATTTTTTAGAAAGATAAAGATAAATAATATAAGTACAAAGTGATTTTGAATCCCCTACCTATACCCATGTGGAAATGGGATACTATCACTGTGGACTTTCTCATGGGTCTCCCAAATACATCCAAAGAAAATGGTTTGATATGGTTTTTGGTGGACCAAATCACAAATTCTACCCAATTTATCATTATTTGGGAAGATACCTTGGTTGAACAACAATCAAATATATATGTGAAGGAAGTGGTGAGACTGCAAGGGGTTCCACTATTGATTTTCTATGATCGTGATCTTAGGTTTACATCTAAATTCTAGAGGTGTCTTAAACCTGGTTTTAGTATTAAATTAAATTTCAGCACCACCTATCACAATCAAACTGCTGGACAATCTAAAAGTTCTATTTAGATGATTCAAGATATTTTAATATACTTCTCTTTCTAATTAAAAGGTGTATGGGATCAACATCTCCCATCGATTTATTTATCTTACAACAATATCTTTCACTAGATTATTCAAATGACTATATATGAAGCATTGTATGGAAATAAATGTAGAACTCCAACCCATTGGGATGAAGTTGGAGAAAGAATGATACTTGGACCTTATCTTATTCTATATATTACAGAGAAGGTTCAATTCATCCAGAAACATTTCAAAGCTCCCAAAAGATGAAAAAAGAATTATGTTGTAAACCATCAAAGGGACTTGGGGTGTGATGTTGGTGATAAAGTCTTCCTTTGAATATCATCATGGTATATAGTCAATAGGCTTGGAAATAAAGAGAAGATAAACCCAAGGTAAATTGGACCCTTTGAAATCCTTGATCCGGTAGGATACATGGCTTATCATATTGCAATCCATTGAATGTGCTTCAAGTTCATCATGTGTTTCACATATCACTCTTGAAGAAGTACATACCAGATCCTCCCATGCACCAAAATGAAAGGTCATACATTTGGAAGATTATATCTCTTATGAGGAGGATCTTGTAAATATTCTAGACTAGAGAGATAAGGTTCTACAAACAATAAAACCCACCTTTTCAAAGTGTTTTAGAGGAAACATAAGTATAAATAAGAATCATGGGAACCAGATGAGGTGATGAAGGAGAAGTACCCTCACTTGTTTATGTAAAATGAAATTTCAAGGGTAAAATTTCAAAAGGGGGGAAGAATTTAACAAGAAAATATGCTATCAATGGTATTTATCCTTTATTATTTTAATTTCATATATTATAAATACCATAAAATAACTTATATAGAATAATAAAAACTTTATAAATGATGAATTAATGAAATAAGAAGTATTTCTAGAAGTTAAGGATCCAATATTTATGAAATAAAAACTTGGCCTTAAGAATACTAATATGAACCTTTTAAATAGTAAACCATCCAAATTAATGGTAGCCTCACCCATGAAAGTATAAATAATATTTAGGCATCTTACAAGGGAAAATATGATATAATTATATCATACTATAGGTAATTAAATATTTTAAAAAATTATTAATTAAGGGTTTTTTTGGAAGTTATTAACATATAATTAAAATTTTATGATTAATTTAATAATTTAAAATAAAACATATTTTCATAAAATGTACTCATCAATTAATAATCTTATCTCTTACTATTTTATGTTAATTTTATGAGGCATTAATTAATTTTTTCAGGTGTTATAAAATCAATTATAATTTTAAAATCTGTATTTTCCAAGAAAATGATGATTGTAATTAAAATTTAAATTACATATATTAAGAAATTTACTATCATAAAATGGATTTATTTTTTTTATTCTACACATCTTAAAATTGTTATGGTTAATTTTTTGGATATTTCTCAAATACTTGAATTTTTTGTGAATAGTAAAATATGATAATGTACGTTATATATACATTATAAGTTAAATACACTATTAATTGAGTCATATTTGATGTAAAAACCATTTTATAGAAATAAAATTATCTAATTACTTTATTCAGTATCAATAAACAATACTATTTCTTTTGTTGAAAAAAATAATAAACTAACGAATTAAATAATGACAAAACACCCCTCTCCTCTAAAATAAATACCACCCCTCACCACCTATTTTCAACACATCTTTAAAGAGTTGAGACTTCCCCAAATTCTTCCCAAACAATTTCCCTGGCCCCTCTCCCACTTCCATAAGCTCTTGGTTACCTAAAAATACAAAAACCTTTTCTTAAGTAGGTTCTTAAGGAGGACAAATCCAAGAGGTAAAATCTTCATCAATTTTCTTTTAATTTGCTATCAATATCATTAATTTTATTCTCTTCTCCTCACCTTATATTAACCAAATAGAATGATAACTATAGTATGTATGATATAATTTAATGATATCTTATTAATGGAAAATACATCCAGAAATTCATTTCTCTCTCTCTCTATTTTATTCTAAAAATGAAATCTCGCCTGAGATGTTTCATTTTACCGACATTGTGGGCGATGCACATTCATTTTCCATTAAAACATAAAGGATGTTGATAAAACCATTAAAAATGGTTGAAAAATATTTTAAATTTTATGTTAAACTCTATTTATGTTCCAAAACTAACTTATACACAAAATACTAAATGATAAAAAACCGAGTTTGTTGTGACAACAAACCGCTAACATTAACCTTAAACAATTTAACATGTATCTAATGATTCATCATCATAAAATATAAAAAAAATATTTATATGAAAATTTAAACATTCTTGAGAACGTTATTAACATATAATAATAATTTTATAAATTTATCTACATTTTTTTCGAACTTTCATTCATGTATTCAAGTAAACAGATCATGAAAACCATGAAAATGAATGCTCATAAACGATGAAATTAAACTCTAAAACTCATATATGAGTACTTAAATGAAATTAATAAAACCTTAATGATTCAAATTAATGTTTTAAAGGTTCTGTATTTGTTAATTAATGTCTCTAATGTGATTATTTTTTATAGTAACATGGGGGAATCTTTCTGACACAAGGCAAGTGGAATTCTCAAGCCCAAGTCTATTTCTTTGGGTTTTCCCTATTTCACCCTATTTCTGTATATATTTACAATAAATATAATTTATTCATCATTATATTATATTTTTTATTATATAACTATTTTCTAATATTGTTTATGACATAAACAATGTTCTCTAAAAGAACTATTCTTTTAAAAAACACACCTTTTACTTCTCGAGATTGTTTCTTCTTCACATAAAGTTGATGATTCAAGTATGTTATTCCCTATTTCATTTGGGATCCAAAAGTTTATGAATTTATGCTTTTGAATTTAAACCAATTCCTTTACATGTGTTATTTTATGATCAAAATTTATATATATATGATGTGGCATGCCTGATAATATAAATGATATGATGTGATGGGTGTGCCCAAAATTATATTGCACTCCAATGCAATGGGTAATGTGAAGAATATCATGAGATAAAGTGAATTATGTGTCAACATGACATAATATTTATTCAAAAATATGTATTTTATTTGACCACAATGACATTATGCTCCATTTTTTCATTTAAAACATTACATGCCCTATACTAAGGAGAATAAAAGGACCTATAAGAAGATAGAGAAGAAGAAATTAAATTCATGTTTGTATTTGATTTTGTTAATGTTTTGTATGGACCTAATTTTCCAATGAATCTAAATCTTTGGATTCAAGTTGTGTAGAACTTTTATGATTTTCTTCATTAAAATGATTTAATAATAACATATGAAAAGTAGGGTCACTATAAGAATCTGTAGAATATTCCATGTGAAAGTATAATATTTGTTAGGATTTTGAACGTGTGAAGCAATTATGTGATTGCGTATGAATCCTATGATGATGATCATATGAATCTATCCACCACATCATTCTAGTACATGTTGAACCATCAATAGGAATATAGGATGATATATATGGATTCCTTTTCATATATAAACTCTACTGTCCTATTTTAAAAATGAGGGAGGCGGGAGGGGAAAGTAAATATTAGGGGAAATGATGGAGAGAGTAGTGTAGAAAATAGGGAAAATATTGGTGGAGAAGGAACCCCATCAATAGAACCCATCATGGTATCCCTTCAAAGTCATGTGATCAGAAGATGTTTTGAACATCTTGCAATTCCCTAATATGATCCCTACTTTATGAATCACATGCATGTGACTTGATTCACATGAAGTAGTCTCTCTACAAAAATGTGTCAGACCATACATGAAAATACTCATTCTTTCAATTCCTCCTTCTAGCCTTTAATATAGGATCACACAAACCCTCAATCACATGACATATATATCTAGTATTGGAACTATTTTAATTAACATGAATTTACATCATGAACCCTCGTACATGAAATGTGAACATCCGTGAATATTCACCCTCCTTCTATATAAACCATAGTCCTTGCATCTATGAGATGAAACCCTTGTAAATGTTTGAGAGACACCATTGCATGATTATCTTAAGATCACGTGATCACATGACTGGTCACTAGTCTCACAATACCCTCATGAATCCCTAGACATGTATTATTTTATCATGTTAATGTACCTAAACATATCGTCCTGGATAATGTGAAAGGCCTTAGGCATGTCATACTTGATCATATAAGGGACCCGTAACATTTAAGATTCAATCATTCTCAGCACCTTGGACATGTCAAAATTGATAATGTAAATCCCCATGGACATGTTGGGTTTGATCATGGGAAGACCCCTCGAAATGTCAACATTATCAAAAAGTTACCTTTAGAAATGTCAGTTTGAAACCAGTGTAAATGTTAAGCATACACCTTGGACATATCAGGAAAACACCTATGTAATTTCTAGAAGACACCTTAGAGATTTGAGGTAGACACCCTTGGACATGTAATCATTTTTTTGGAAGACATGCTTAGATATATGCCTTTTAAACCCATGGACATTATCCTTCACTTGAGAACACCCTTTATAAGGGTATTTTACTTAATGGGGTTGGGTTACATTGTCATGAAACCTTGTTCATTCCATGCTCTTGAAAGGGTCTCCACATAATACAATCATATCTAATAAAACATTCATGGTTACCACTCTATTCCCATAAGTGTATAAGTTATAGATATGTGACATGGGAATCCACCCAGGTTTAAGTCCATCCATATTCTTAATATATTTTTATAATTTGGGAAATGGGTTCCCACGTGAGTATCCACCTTAGTGAAATTCCCTCCAAATTTCATTTACTCCAATTCATAGGACTCATCCCTATGGGTATACCATTATTCATTACCAATCAGCATATTGTGTAACTGATCTAATCTCTGAGGACTCTAATTCCTATCCAAACATGATACAACAGATTTCTTCCTGAGGTCCAAGATCTAATGGGAATCAATCATTGTATAAGTCCATAACATTCTTAAACCCATGATGTAATAATAATCCATTCAAGTGTAATCACCTATCAAAACCCATTTGTTGGTTAGGGATGAACATAACTATGATTAATCTGATTTCAATATAAACAGGATACATAAGAAACCTTCTTAAGGTTTGATCTCCATTGGGCATCCACCTTGGTGGATGTACCTCTATATCTGAAAAAAATAAATCATAGAACCCAAATTCTCATATTATTCGATCATCATTCCTTTTACATCAGTGGATGAGAAATGAAATTATACACTAGAGGCCTCTTAGGGTATACAATAACGATTCACTCAATCAACTTATTCCCATCAGTGGGTTAGGGTCTTGTCACACTATGATGTCTTTAATTCCTATTATAATCAAGATACATAGGATGCCTTACTAAGTCTTGAGCTCTATATCAAACACTCCATAATGGTTTCTTTAGTGAGCAATTATAACATCTATATGTAGTGCATCAGATCACATTCCATCTCTTATTTCTCACACCAATAATGGATCATGTCGTCTTTGGGATTTTCAAAAATCATGTCACCTGCATTATAGAAACCACCAGTGGGCATCCATCTTAGTGCAGGTACCTAATGTATTTACAAATTTATAAACTCAGGGGAAATAAACCTCACAAATATTAATTTACTAACCCGAACCATTAGTAGGCTGTGGACAGAATGAAATACAAATAATTTTATTCCTGTTATAAGTAGGATATAGAGGAAGTCACACTATGAACTGAACTATATAAAAAATTCCAAAGTTCCCTCATATGAATCCTTACTGGATGATGTTATAATATATTGTGTATTTATACAATATAACCTAATACTATGAAAAAAACACCATATGGGATTTAGTTTTTATTTTCAATGTATATTTAGGATACCTCTTAGATGTTCAATCCCAGTCGAGAAACAAAAAATAGTCATTTTCGATGGTAATAAACTCCTAAGGGTCTAGTCAAATAGATTTAAAACACAAGTAGTCAACCATTTCTAGGTAATAATGTTAATCATATAGAGAACCTCTATCAAAAACATAGGAAATAACTAATAAAATACTCAATTTCATGTATAATAATTAGATGTTGGCTATTTTATTAGGGTAACTAATCCTATATTGGGACATGAGAATGATTCATGAACATATTTGAAATGAATAAAAGAGTCCCATAGTAGGTAATAATCCCCCTAAAAGGGTGTGATGAGCCTGAAATCTCATCCTCTCGACCAATGTGAGTTCCTAAGTATCATTGGGTTTGAAACACTAAATTATCATCTACCTTTGGAAAGAAGGAACAATACATGTTTCAAATGTGGGAGATGATGGTGTTTATTTGAGATATAAAAAATGGATTACCTCAAATAAATGATTGTGCAACAATACTCAATCCCCATAATCAATAATTTAGAACTAAATATCATAAAAAATCAAAAAAATTAATCCAATATGAACCATGTAATAATAAAAGAAAAATGGTTTACAAATGTTGGACCATTTCTCACAACTTTAATGGAAACAAAAATGGCCAAACCAAAGTGAATATGTCAATAAAAAAAATGTAATCAGGGTCCCCATGAGACATTCCATTTTGATGTGAACATTATATACAATAAAAATAGCCTAACTAAAAATAGTAACAAACAATTTTGTTAATGGTGCATGGCTAAATGATTATGTTTCATACTTACAATGATGCATTGGTTGGTGACCTTGTTCCTTAATATTTTTTGACAGGAAAAAATATTTTTAGAAATATTAACTTGAAATAAGATCATGAAATCTTCCATAAATCATTATCAACCCTCATATATGACAACAATCACTGTGGGTGGCAAAAAAACATCACCCACCTGATGCCTCTAGTTTTGAGTGGCAAACATGATGGTCCGAGAATACCACTGATACGATATAAACCTGATCCTTGAGGCTACACGTAGAGGTCTCCTGATACTGAAGCCTACAAGAAAACCTTTTTCATGGAATGATGTAATGAAACCAGTGACTTATTTATCCACTACCAACCACTTCAGAATCATATCCATAGAGTATGATAATTAAAACATTTATTACCTTAGGATGGTAGATAAAGGAGACAACATTGACTCCACTCTAATTCATTATCTCATAGGAGCTGTGGCTTATTGGTTTTCACTTCAAAGGAATAAAGATAATTTTCATGTTGTGTCCACATATCAATCCTATGGAAGTATATACCAGATCCCTCAATTGTACTGAGATCATAGGTAGTACAACTAGAAGATGATCTTTCTTATGATAAGAAGCTTCTAAAGATTCTAGACCAGAGAGATTAGGTTCTATAAAACAAGAAAGACCACCTTGTAAAAAATATTAGGAGGAACCATGAGTATTAAGAATAATCTTCGGATCCATATGGGATGATGAAGCATAAGTACCCTCACCAGTTTATGTAAAATGAAATTTCAAGAGAGACATTTCAAAAGGGGGGAATAATGTAATGAGCCAAACATTTATCAATTGAATTTTTCCCTTCTTATAGTAAATTCATACAGTATAAATCTCATAAAATTACTTATAGACCATAATAAAAACATTATAAATGAAAAATTAATGAAATAATTAGTATTTCTAGAATTTAGGGATCCAATACCAATGAAATGGTAACTTGACCTTCGAAATAGTAATATGACCGTTATGAATTGTAAACTGGGAAAATGAATTGTAGCCACACCAATAAAACTATAAATAAAATTTATCCATCTTATAGGTGAAAATATGTTATAATTTTATCACGTTATAAGTAAGTAAATATTTTAAAAATTATTAATTACGTGTTAATATTTTTGTAAATCATAAATATATAATTACAATTTATGATTAATTTTACAATTTAAAAGAAATTTTATTTTCATAAAATTTATTCAAAAATTAATATTTTGATTTATTATTATTTTATGTCAATTTTATGTGACCTTATATAATTTTTCCATGTCTTATAAAACCAATTATAATTTTAATATTTTTATTTTCTAGGTAAATGATGATTTCTGTTAAAAATTAAATTAATTAAATATAAAGAATTATTTTCATAAAATGGAGGCCATTTTTAGATTCTACACATCAAAAAAAAATTGGTTGAATTTTTGAGATTTTTTTGAAATACTTGAATTTTTATGAATAGTAAGTTATGGAAATTTACGGTATATATAGATTATAAGTTAAATAAAATATTCGGTGAGTCATAATTGATGTAATAACTATTGGTTTGATCTCCCATGATATAATAATTGTATTTAGTTTCATTAATCAACAAAATTTTGTTTTGATGAAAAAATAATAAACTAATGAATTAAATAATGAGAATTTACACCTCTCCTCCACTATAAATACCACCCCTCACCACCCTTTTTACTCACACCACTAATGAATTTATCCATGTATCAATTAAACCATAACCTCTCCCCAAGACCCTATCACACTTCTAGAACCTCTTGGACTCATGAAAATACCAAAACTATATCCTAAGGATGATCTCAAGGAGGATAAATCCAAGATGTAAAATCATCTTCCCTTTTTCTTTTAATTTTGTTCCAATTTCATTTTTTTATTCTATTATCCTCTCCTTATATTATCAAAATGGATTGATAAATATATTATGTGTGAAATTATAAAATTATATCGTGTTAATGGAATATATATCATGAAAATCCTTTCTCTCTCTCTTTTATTCTAAAAATGAAATCATCGCCCGAGATGTGTCAATTTACCGACATCATGGGCGATGCATTTTGATTTACCTTTAACAACATAAAGGATATTTATACGAAAATTATAATGGTTGTAAAGTATTTTAATTTGTATTTTATTAACCTCATTATTTCTTATAACTGACTTATAAACATAATAAAAAATTGAAAAACAAAACGAGTTTGTTGTAATCGAGAAACTACCAACATTAACCTAAAACAAACACCATTAACTTGTATCTAATGATTCATCGTCATGACATAGAACCAAATTATTTAAAATATAATTAAAACATATGTAATATAATTACTATCATATAATAAACATTCTATAAATTTATCTACATTTAATACTAACATCCATTATAATATACAAGTGAACCGATCATGAAAACCATGAAAACGATGCTCCTCAATGATAAAATTAAACTCTATAACTCATCTAAAATCCCATAAATTAACTCAATAAAACCTTAATGAATCAAATTCACGTTGAAAAGGTTTATTTATTTGTTATTCATTGAATATATTGTTATTATTTATTATATTAACGTGAAGGAATCTTTCAAACACAAGGTAAGGGGGATTCTTAAACCCAAGTATATTTCATTGGGTTTTCCATATCTCAACCCATTTTCCATATGTATATATATTAAATATAATTTATTCATCATTAAATTCCTTTTTCTAGGATTTAAATATTTTCTACTTGAGTTTATGACAAACACAATGTTTTCCAAATGAAATCCTCTTTCCAAAAACACATGTTTTACTTCTTGAGATTGTTTCTTCTTCACTCAAGGTTGATGATTCAATTATGATATTAGATATTTATGTTGGGATCCCAATATTTACGAATTTATTATGATTAAACCAATCACATTCCATTCCATTTGGTATTTTATTTTCATTATTGATATATGTTATATGTGGTGTGCCTGATAATATAAATGTTATGATGTGATGAGTTGATTGGAATTATATAGTGATCTAATGTATTGGGTAATGTGAAGAAAATCATGATAAAAAGTGAATTATATGATAAAATGATGCTATATTTGTTTAAAACTATGTTTGGTAGTTGAACACTAAGACATGATGCTTCATTTTTATGCATTACAACATTACAATATATTTCATAAGGCTTCCTCTCATGATTATGATCCTATGCCTATGTTAAGATGATAATGATTATGCTTAACCCATGTAATATTATTTCATAATATTATATATCCTCTAACTAGGATTTTATCTCACCCCATTTTTATGTACAACCTTGGTTGATTACTTGAACTAAAAATAATTTAAAGACCACCAAGAAGTTAGAGAAGAAGGAATTAAATAAAATTTTATGTTTTATTTTTTAAAAGTTATGTGTGAACCTTATTTTTCCAAGACACTAAACCTTTGGATCATGATTGTGTATCTATTATATGTTGTATATCATTAAAATGATATAATAATAATGTAATAATAGTAGGGTCTCTATAATATCCCCTTAAACATTCCATGTGAAACAACAATATTTGTCAATATTTTTATCATGTGAAGCCATTATGTGATTGAGTATGCGTCCTCTGATGATTATCATATGAATCTACCCACCACCTCAGGCTAGTACATGTAGAACGTTCACCATGAAAAGTGGTCAATATACTCAAATTCCTTTTCCTATATAAAAATAAAACCCTATTATTTGAAAAATGAGTGAGGTGATAGGGGAAATTAAATATGAGGGGGAATGAAGGGAGAGTAGTGTAGAAAATAGGGAAAAGATGGGTGGAGATGAAACCCCATCGTGAGAATGCATCATGTGATACCTTCAATGTCATGCAATTAGATGATGTAGTGAATATCATGAATTTCCCAAATATAATCCCAACCTTATGCAACACTTGTATGAGCCTTCATTCACATCAGGTAGTCTTCCAAAATTAATGTGTTAGCCCTGACATGAAAATCACGAGTCATACAATGTCTCCAAGAAACCCTGAATATAAAATCACACAAACCCTCGGTCTCATGACATCTACATGTGGTCTTGGAACTATTTTAATTTACATGAAATAAAATTATGAACCCTTACACACTCAATGTAAACATTCGTGAACATTCACCCCTCCTTCCATATAAACCATAGGCCTTGCATCTATGACATGACAACCTTGGAAATATTGGAGAGACTCCATAATGTGATTATCTTAAGATCACATGATCACATTACTCATCACTAGACTCACAATATGATAAATCATCCCTAGACATGACCACTTTTATCATTATAATGTTCCTAGAAATATAGGCATTGATAATGTGAAGGGCCCTAGACTTGTCAACCTTGATCATATAAAGGACCCTTAACATGTCATATTAAATCATTCTATGCACCTTGAACACATTGGCTTCGATCTGGTGAATCCCCATGGACATGTTGGGTTTGATTATGTGAATAACACTATACATGAAAATATTTTCATGACGTCAACTGTAGACATGTTTGGTAGAAACCATTGGAAATTTTTGGAAGACACTGTAGACATATCAGATAGACACCCAGGACATGTCTGGAAGACACCTTAGACAAGTGAGAAAGAAACCCTAGGACATATAAACCTTTTCTAGATGAAAAACATGGTTATATTCTATTTAAACCCATGGCCATGATCCTTCACTTGAGTACTCTCTTTATAATGGTATTTTCCTTAATGTGTTTGGGAAACATAGTCATGGAACCCTTTCCATTCCATGCTCTCGAAAGGGTCACCACACCTTAGAAACATACCTAATAAAACATTCATGGTTCCAACTATTTTCTTGTCAGTGTATAAGTGTTGGATATGTGACAAGGTAATCCACCCTGGTGTAAGTCCCTCTATATTACAACTAACTTTTTATCATATGGGAAATGGGTTCTCATGTGAGCATCCACCTCATTGAAATTCCATCAAAATTACATTTACTCTAATTCACAGGACCCACCCCTAGTTGGTCTACCATTACGCATTACCCATCAGCATATTATGAACCTTATCTGAACTGTGGATACTGTAATTCCTATTGAAACATGATATACTTTATTTCTTCATAAGTTCTAAGATACAATGGGAATCCATCTTAGTATAAGTCCCTAACATTCCTAAAATATCAAGGTAATAATAATCCCTTCAATTGTAATCACCTATCCCAACCTATCAATGGGTTAGGGATGAACATAGAAATGGTCAATCTAATTCCTATCTAAATTGGATACATAAGACACCTTCCTAAGGCTTGAGATCCATTGGGCATCCACCTTGGTGGAAGTACCTATATAACCCAAAAAACATAAATCATATGAAACAAATTCTCTTAGGAGTCTATCATCATTACTTTTACATGAATGGATGAGAAATGGAATTATACATTGGAGTTATCTTAAGGGTATGATCCAACCATTCACCCAATAAACATATGCCAATTATCGAGTTAGGGGAAAGTCAAAATATGAAGTCTTTGATTCCATTTACAGTCAAGATACATAGGATGCCTTCTTAAGGATTGATATCTATAACAAAAACTCCATAAGGGTTTTTTTAGTGCACAAGTCTCACATCCATATGTAGTGAATCTGATCACTTTCAATCTCTTATTTCTCACACCAAGCATGGATCATGTAATCTTAGGGATTTGAAACAATATTGTCACTAGTACTATAGAAATCCCCTGTGGGAATCCACCTTGGTGTAGGTAACTAATGTATTTCCATATTTATAATCTATTGGGAAATAAACCTCACATGTATTAATTATCTAACCCCACCCATTTGCAGGCAGATGAAATAATGAAATACAAATACTTTGATTCATGTTATATGTAGGATTCATAGGACACCTCCCTACAACCTGATGTTTAAAAAAAATTCCCAAGTTCTGTTATATGTATCCTTATCGCATGATTTTAAACTGAATAGTGTCATCCTTCAATATAACCTAAAACCATTTAAAACTAATTATGTGTGATTTAGTTCCGGTTCTCACAATATATTAGGGATGCCTCTTAGAGGTTTAATCCCATTCCAAAAACACCAGTAGTGTTTTTGGATGGAAATAAACTCATGTGTGTCTAGTCACATGGATTTGAAACACCAGAATTTTCCCATTTCTAAGAAATAATGGTAATTAGATGGAGATCCTCAGATACATATAGAGGAACTCATTAATATAATACTCTCTTGAATGTATAGGAATTTAATTTTTATGGTTTTATTAGAGTAACTAATCTCATATCAAGACATGGGAAATATTCATGAACATATATAAAATCTATAAAAGAGCCCTAGAGTAGGAAAAAAAATTACCCCAAAAGGGTGTGATCAGCCAAACATCCCATCCTCTTGACTAATGTGATTACCTAAGTAAAATTGGGTTTGAAACTCCAAATTATCACCTACTATTAGAAAGAAGGCCTGTAACTTGTTTCTAATGTGGGAGACGATGGGTATTTTTTAAAATATAAGATTTGATAAACTCCCATAAATGATTGTGAAAAAATACTCAACCACACATAATCAATCATCAAGACCCAATTTTTATCATAAAAAAAATCTTTTAATCCAACATGAACCTTGTAATGATAAAATAAAAATGTTTTTAGAACATTAGACCATTTCTCACAATATTTAATAGAGAAAATGGTCAACCTGATGTGAAAATGTAAATAATACAATATAATTTGGGTTCCCAAGATAAATTACTTTTTTTGTGAACATTACATATAAAAAATGGCCAAAATAAAAATAATAACAAACAATTATTTTATTCGTGCATAGCTTTGTAAGAATGTTTCATACTCACGTTGATGCATTGATTAGTGACCTTATTCTTTGTTATCTTTTTTACTGCAAAAACAATTTTTAGAAATATTACCTTGAACCGAGATCATGCAATCATCATGAAATGATTATGGAACCTCATATATGAAAACAACCACCATGGGTCACAAAACAACATAACCCACCCGACACCTCCATTTTTGTGTAGCGAACATGATGGTATAAAAAAACCACTAATGTGGTATGAACATGACCCATGAGGCTGCATGTAGAGGTCTGCAGACACTGAATCCTATAAGAATTTTTTTTAGGAAATTTGTAATGAAACTGGTGAAGCCTTTCACCACTACCAACCACTTTAGAAGCCTATCCCTGGAGTGTGACAATCAAAACCTTCATTACCTTACGATTTTAGATTAAGGAGTCAACCAGGACTCTATCCACATTCATGATCTATTATGAGCCCTATATTATCATCTTTCAATACCAATGAATATGGATCATGTTCATTATGAGTTCCATGTATCCCTTATGAGGAAGTGCATACGATATCCCTAACATGTACTAAACTCAAAGTTTGTACAATTGGAAGATGATATCTCTCTTAGGATGAGCATCCTATAAAGATTCTAGCCAGGAGAGATAAAGTTCAATGTAACAAGATAACCCACATTTTCAAATTGTTTTGGAGGAACCATAAGTATGAAGAAGCAACTTGGGAACCGGATGACGCAATGAAGGATAAGTACCCTAACCTGTTTATGTAAAATCAAATTTCAATGGTGAAATTTCAAAAGGGAGGAAGAATTTAATGAGCCAAACATTTATCAATATAATTTTCCCATTCTTATAGTATTTTCATATAGTATAAATCTAAAAAAATCACTAATAAACCATAATAAATACTTTATAAATTAAGAATTAATGAAATAATAAGTATTTATAGACGTCAAAGATCTAATACCGATGAAATAGTTACATGACCTTAGGAATAGTTATATGACCCTTATGAATAGTAAACCAAAAAAATTTATAGTATCCCCACCAATGAAATTATAAATAATATTTAGGCATCTTAGAAGTGAAGATATGATATAATTATATCATAGTATAATTAAGTCAATATTTTCAAAACTATTAATTAAGTGTTGGTATTTTTGTTAGTCGTAAATATATAATTACAATTTTAAGAGTAATTTAATTATTTAAAATAAAATTTATTTTCAAAAATGTATTCATACATTAATATTTTTATTTCATAGGATTTTAAGAAAAATTTTGAGACCTTAAGTAATTTTTACGAGTGTTATAAAATCAGTTATTTTTTTAAAATCTATATTTTTCAAGTAAATGAAGATTTTAATTAAAAATTAGATTACATATATTTATTAAATTATTTTCATAAAATGGATATCATTTTTTGATTCTACATGTAAAAAAAATTTCAGGTTGAAATCATGGGATTTTTCTATAATACATGAAATTTTGTTGAATAGTAAAATACAATAATTTACGATATATATACATTATAAGTTAAATACACTACTCATTGAGTCATCACTTATTTAATCACCATTATTTCAAACTCACATGATCAAAGTATCGTATTTAGTCCCAATAGTAAATGTTATTTGTCATCTTGATCAAGATAATAAACTAATGAATTAAATAATGAGAAAACACCCATCTCATCCACTATAAATACCACTCTTCTCCACCATGTTTCCACACTCTTCTCTATAATTGAGCCCAATTTTTTTTCCAAACCTCTGACCAAGAAAATATCCCATTCTCATAATCTCTTGGTCTCATCAAAATACCATAACTTTTCCCTAAGGTGTTTCTCAAAGATAATAAATCCATGAGGTAAACTCCTTTTCCCTTTTTCTTTTAATTTTGTTTAAATTTCATTTTTTTCTTCACTTCTTCTCACCTTCTATTATTAAAATGTCATGATAAATCTAGAATTTTTGGTATAATGAAATTATATAATGTTAATGGAAGATAAATAATGAATCTTCTTTTCTCAATCTTTTATTGTTAAAATGGAATCGTTGCCTGAGATGTGTAAATTTACCATCATCGTCAGTGATGCACTTTTGTTTTCATTTAACTACAGTGAGTAGTATTTCCGCAAAAAACAATGTGGGAGACCCATTGACTAGATCTTTGACTCAGTAGAAACATGATCATCCGGTGAGGTCCAGTGGAATAAAAGTCATAGGTAGTTTGGCTCTAGTCCAAGTGATCGTTGGTTAGAGTTGGTGTCTTGAAAACCATCTGTTTATAAATTGATTACATGAATCTACCTTTATTATATATAGTTCATTTCTCTGCATGAATATAATATAATAATGCCCTAGAATATTTATTTCATTAATAAAGTCATGGCAGATCCCCACTACATTGAGAACGCTGGAATATTATAACAATATTCTTAAATAATGTTCTACACTTGGATGACTTACTATGATAGGACACATAGTATATAGACCATCATGTGTGAGTACTCGTAAGAAGAATTGACTCTCTCTCATGATGTTCACACTTGGTAATCTCCAAGATGAGATAATATGAGAACAGACCCACCAATAGTAATTATGCATGTCTTGGTGCCATCGGACATTGCTATCTATGAGCATGTGTAATGGTCCTTAGACTAGAAGATTATCATTATCTCATGTCATGACTTGCACACTTATATTTTCTAATGAAAACCGTCATGAAGACAGTTGGGGGGAATTAGGGTACGTTGGGTGTGTCATGAATGACATGTTATTAATGGATACGTCAAAGAAGGATTTTTTCCTTCCATATTTATGGAATTAGATAACTTGGGTACTTTGATTGAAATAGAATGGTCACCCAAATTCCATTTCCATGGTTTCACGACAAGTTTATTTCTGGAAGTCATAGAATGACAGATCAAGCATATAGGTGTATGACACTACCATGAAACTTCCTTGATGAGATATTGATACAAAGGGAGTAAATTACATGGTAAGCATTCGTATGAGGTGACACATCAATGCGGCATTAGCTTCTTTCTCTTGGGTACCTTGAACCATTGCTATACAGTAATATTAGACTTTAGGCAAGCCCACCTAATGCCAATGAGAAAGAGGCCTAGAGGGTCACACACTAAGTGTATACAAGTATCTCAAGAAGAATAAAGATTACTACCATATGTGATTTAATAATTATTCTAGGAAGCCTAATTTTTTTTAATGTTAGAGGAAGAATAAAATGAAAACAAGATATACACACCGTGTACATTGGATGTACAATCCGTGTAGTTTTCATTTAGGAATGGAAATGAAAAATGAGTACATGTCGTGTATTAATTATCACACACTGTGTAGTTTTTCTTGTCAGGATTTTGAGGAAATAATATCATTTTATTAAATGATATTTCTTATAATCATCTTGGGCTCATGTAAAGGAATTAATGATTCGAAATGGGGGTTGTCAATAAGATTTAATGAAATAAATAAAATGCGTAATGCATTAATTTATTTTCATAACTCTATAACCTCAAACCCAATTATAAATATCCTCACAACCCTAACACCATTCCCTAATCGTTGTGCACAAAAATTCTATAGAATTATCTCAAGGCCGAAAGAACTCCTTCATCAAAGAATGATCTCAAGATAGAGAGAGATCCTCTTCCATCAGATCAAGGCGGTCTAACACATACAACACAAGAAAAGGTTTCTCCATGCTAGCACCCAAATATTCCTTTGGCGACGTCCAGAGATACGTGGTGCATGTGTGGATCATCACTAGAGGAAGTCTACACTTGAATTCTGTGATGCAATGACGAATCACATCGGAACATGATCAGAAATATCAATGAAGAATGAACTCCATAAAAGGTACATCTTTTAAATTTATTAATTTAATTATAATCAACATGTGTTGCCCGCAGGGCACGGGTGAGTTGGTTAAAGGAGGCAGCGTCCTGACCCTGAGGTTTCAAGATAGAGTCCTCGCAAAGATACACACACTATATTCTAGAAAACCACTCATGGGCCCCTCTACCTCATTTGGAACTGGCCTAATCCCAAGGTTTGGCCACCTTGGGCCTCGCTGGAGATGTGTGGCGCGCAGGTGGGTAGGCCCGTCCAATATCTTGTTACCCAACGACATGTTTGTCGCTTCGGCGATGGTGTAGTGGTGCACGATTGAGGGCCATAACAATGATGTTCAGTGAGGTCTGGGGTTCGATTCCTAGGAGCCCTCTCTTGGGGGAATTTCCACCTCCCATGTACCACTCATCTTGCCGGGTCACCCAGTGTCTCATCGGGTGGGCAGAATGGGTGCACTTTACCTGGATGACGGATTGTTGTGATGAACCATTGCTGATCGTGGTGTTACCCCATGGGATGAAATGTCATATCGGGTAGTAATGACTCCTTCCCAGCTGGGTCATCTTTGGATGATCTCTTCATGCAGAGGGTGGTTCTCGAGTGTGGAGGATTTGAAAAGGCCACTCTCGGGGATTCCCTATTTCCTATAATATAATCAACCTATGATGATCCTCCTTTTTGGTTCTGGGAATATTCTTATTCTCTGTCTATTTATGTGATTTGATCCGTGGAGTCTGGTGTTCATCATCATATTAATCCCAAATTGATCATTGATAATGATAATAAGTCATGTGCGAACATCCACCCACAAGCTTACACTGCGCCCAGGACCTTCCTGTACAATCAGAGTGGTCAAAATGTTGATTATAGTTATTTAATTTTCATTGATAATTTACACATTTATATTTGATTCAATTCAAGAAAAATCGTTCTATAAAACTGAATGAACGAGATCTGTTCATCCTCTTTCATTTCTATATTGACATCACAGAAATGACCGTTTAATTTTAGTTTTTATTAAAATAAAAATGAGGAACTCATCCAGAGGATCCTCTCATTCTGTCTGTACAACACAGGAATACATGGCGTGTTGTAAAATCTACACGCCATGTACATAGTTTCAATGAACCGATACTGGTCCACCAAACCACATCGTTTGAATTGTGCATACCTAAGCTTTTTAATAAACCGTGTTGAACAGAACTAAATGGTGTGTGGAAACTAGAAAATGCAGCGTGTATGTTGAATCAACACGCTGTGTAGTCCGATCCAGCCCAGGTGAAACTGTGTACAAGGAGAATCCATGTAACCACGTACATGGGATTGGCAGGATTGTAACTGTGTAACAAGGACATACATGCCGTGTTAGATTAATATACATGTCTTGTACTCCAAAATTTAAAAAAGTACAAAAAAACTCCAAAGCCCCTGACGTGTACTTTGGATAAAGGTTGAAAACAATACACACCGTGTAATATTTCCTACACGACATGTACTTTCCAGAAATGGAATTTCACTAGGTTTACACCAAAGTACAAAGACCCATACAAGGAATATGGATGAGAAGAATCTCAAAGAAATTCAGAATGGAATTTAAGATAAATAATTGATTAATTATAATATAATAATTAATTGAATTCAAGTGCTAATTATCTTGAATAAAAGAATGATTAAAAGAATTTGAACACTAAATATGCATAAATGTCATTTCATTCTATGGATGATCATGAGCTAGACCAAAGACCCTTTGTGTTTTTATGGTTTCATTTAAATTTATTTAATTTAAATTTGTTGGCCTGCGAGCCTTCTCCCAATAAATTGTAGGGCCTATGTTCCCATAGTTTCTTTAATGTAAACCCCAAGTAATGGAGGATCTCCCAAGATAGTGTAGACGGTTCAAAATCCAAAGTTGAGGCGAAACCGACCCAAGAAGACACAAAGGTGGACAGGTGGGTGCTAAAAAAATTGAACCATCAGGTTCAATGTGTTTTTCCTAGGCCAGGGTCAGCTTATCAAAACCGCTAGATAAGCTAACCAATAGAATACAATGATCATGCCATCTTATTTTATTTCTGTTTGATAGCATGGTTTATTTATTAGGTATGTGTTTTTGTGATCACATAGTTAACGAAATAAACAAGCATGAAAATATGGAATAAAATAAAAACATGACTAGGTGTAAACATTATCAGAACTTGGCTAATTACTTAAGCAAGATCACTTAATATTAACAAGCATGTGATAATGTGAAACTATGCATAAAGGATTGAAATCCCTTAAATACCATATTATGTTTGACAAAGCCTTTCATTACTTGATTAATGGAAAGACTCAATAAAACTATGTGTTTGACCAACCCTTGTGGGGACACTTACATTTATAGAGGAATCTCTTGTGAAAGTTTCAGGATGACATAAACATTTTACATCAAGAAAAGAAGCCCGGTCTAGAATTGTTGTAAAATGGAGGCATGTGTTGAGGAAATCCAAGTAAGAATTTCAGGATTGGGAAGTCCACTCAATTGATCAAGGAACTGTAAGTTCGTAGTTGGAAAAGACCTGCCTACCTAAATACCTTTAAATAGCCTGACCAACCGTTGTTGGGGATATGCGAAGCGGAATATGGATCCTTGCCACTAGAATTACATAGCAACTATGAATTTCAAATTCAATGGTGGGGTTTGTTGGGACATGATAAAATAGTGGGAGAATTAATAAATTCATTTATTATTTTTCATAAAATGTATTCAAAAGGTACTGATAAATCTACTCTTTTATTTTTTAGAATCAATATGAAAAACTCGTCAAACACATTTTCTTTGCAATTAATTATGGATAAAGACAATATCCCCAACGACAGTAAATTTTAGGAATTGTTTAGGCATCTTCGGGTTATCTGACGCCATAGATGAAAGTTTTACATGATGGAGTCCTCACTTCAGGATTCACCTGCCCAAGGGGTGAGTGATGAAGATTTCCTGGTCTATGATCAACATTTGGACGATGCACTCGACATTCAATGTTTGATGTTGTCTGATGTGGATCCATTTTTACATAGTTTTTCTATATATTTTTATATAATTTTTAATGACATAATTAATTATTTAATGAATTTAAAATAAATAATTGCACTCTTATATTTTTATAGTTAATTTTTTTAATTATTCAATTTTTATAATTAATTCTGTATTTTTAGTCTTTAAATTAATAATTTTAATCTTACATAACTTTTCAAATTTAATTATTTCTTAATTAGTTTTGTAAAGTAGAATCTTCTTGACTTTTTAATAAGTTAATATCTATTTTAAACAATTATTCAATCAATGTAATACTATTTAATTAAGTTAGTCTTTATTTTAATAATCTATCTTTTAACTTAGTTTCATTAAAATATTTTATGTTTATTAATTAATATTTTTAGTCATCCTGCTAATCATTTAAGTAAATAATTTGTGTTTTAAATTAAATAAAATCATTATATTTTAATTTTATGTATTCAATTAATTAATTAATTAATTAATTAATTAAGAGTTTTTAAACATTTATTACATTATCTCATGTATGCAGTTGTAATATATTTTCATTTTCTTTTGGTTTTAATCTGTAGGTGATGTAGACTATAACTATCGGTAACCAAATCGGTCACTGATACTCTTCACTTTCACTTGTTGCTTACATTTTTAATTTATTTATTTAGTAATTTTAATTTACGTCTTTTATTAATTTAGTTTTACAATCATCCAGTTCTTAATTTAAGTGTTATCTAATTAATAATCTTAGTCGTGGTTTTAATATTCTATGGTTTAATAAAAATCCTGTTTTAATTTATGATATTCATCTTTCTTGTAATTAATTATTTTCAATCCTTGTTTTAAATAACATAAGTTTTAATTTTCATGTTCAAATTTTTTTAAGGTCACTGATAGTTTTCTATCGGTGAACCTTTTACCTTATGCAGCTTAATAGTATATTCTATTTAAGTATTTCGTTAACCTCATGTTTTCTACCGGTAGAATTTTTTTTAAATTTATTTATCAGTATGCTTTTATAAAAGTGACCTTTCTATTTAATTTCTACTGATAACCGTAATTTATATTTTTAATATTGACCCCCGCCCATGCATCTCACTGTTACTACCGTATACCGGTGACCTTTTATTTTTTATGCTAACAGTGAGATTTTATTTTTTAACTAACATTGAACCTTTTATATTCTTCTATCGGTGATCTATTCTTCACTAATACCCCAATACCATGCTGGTACCTGTGCCTCGCTTTTTTTTAGTCTAGTGGTGACCCTGTGCTTTCCCAAGCACCTCACTGTTCGTTCATTATTTTCTACCTCACCATTAGATTACCTCCACTGAAACTCACTATTAGCCTTTCGCCTTTTCTTAATTCTTTCCCCTCACTGATAGACTTCCACTTTTCTCACCATTTCTCCCCTCTCTCTCACCGTTTTTCTTTCCTTCTTTATATCCTCCTGCACCTCACCATTGCTTTCTTTTTCTAACATGGACTGGTGAACTCTTATTTCTTTTAAGATTATCGATAACCTTCAGGGCGATGGAGGAGGTGAATGAAAATTTCAACAAGCTCAGTCAGCTATTGGAGGGTATGGGTGAGGGGATGGGGGAGCTGCGGAAGCAGTCCGTGAACTCCAACAAGCTGGCCTTCCTCCTAGTGTCCCTTTCCCGGCTAGCGGGGCTGCAGGTGCTGGATGCCCGCTTGCCTCTGCGCCCTCCTCGACGACCTCGGCGCCCTCTTTAACCAGGATACCCTCTACATTAGCCAGAACTTCTGATAACTCCATGCCATCAAGGAGTACCTCTCCCCCCCAGTTGCACTCCGGCAGGGCCTCCCCCATGAAGAGGATAATTTTTTTATATACATTTTTTCAAAAAAAAAAAATTGAAAATAAGTCTAGGTTAAAAAAATTTATTTTTCTACCCCCTAAAGGCGGCACCTGGTGTGCCGCCTTTGGGGAATTTTCTGCCCAGGGAAAGGCGGCACACCATGTGCCGCCTTTGCCCAAAAACTCACAACAAAGGCGGCACACGAGGTGCCGCCTTTGGTTAATTTTTTTTTTTAAATTTTTATTTTTTATTTTTTTTGTTTTGTTTTGTTTTATATATATATATATATAACAAAACTTTTCAGCAGAATTTTTCTGCTATTTATTATCCAGCGGTTCTGCCATTACAGCAGTCTGGATTCTAACTGATACCCTCACCCATGACTCCCTTTTATAAGGGGGTTTGCCCTGAAAACAATACTGCATTTCCGATGTGGGATTCTGGTTCTCCTTTTCCTGCACAGTACATTCTGCGTTTCCGATGTGTGATTCTGTTTCAAGTACGCGACTTCGAAAGACTATAAAAGATAAATTATAAGACCAATACAAATAAAATTTTAAACACTGATTAAACATATAAGAAATAGTTGAAAACAAAAATAATTTCATAAAAAATGTTGATACAGATTAATTTATAAGCTTTCAAAACCACCCACTTGAAACTTAAACATATTTCAAGTACGTGACTTTGAAAGCTTATAAAAGATAAATTATAAGATCAATAAAAATGAAACTTTAAACATTTATTAAACATATAATAAATAGTCGAAAACAAAAATAATTTCATAAAAAATGTTCACCAAAAACAATTTATAAGCTTTCAAAACCATCAACATGAAACTTAAAAATGTTTCAAGTTTCCAACTTTGAAAGACTGTAAAACATAAACTATAAGACCAATAGAAATGAAACATTAAACATTGATTAAACATATAAGAAATAGTTGAAAACAACAAAAACTTCCTAAACAATGTCCATAAAAATTAATTTATAATCTTTCAAAACATTCTACTTGAAACTTAAAAATGTTTCAAGTACACGAATTTGAAAGACTATAAAACATAAACTATAAGACCAATATAAATGAAACTTTAAACATTGATTAAATATATAAGAAATTAATAAATTTTTTAATTTTAACTTAGTTCTTCTAACTTTGTCGTAGCATTCAGATGCATTCCAACAATGAAAACCTCAACCAGCTTATGTGCTTTACACACAATAGAAACATCTTTGCAATTTTGTCATGCCCCTGAGTATAAATCAACCTCAAAAGCTCTAGATAATTTTTCTTGGTAAGGTGAGATGAGAAGGGAGGTATTATACCATCAGGAAGAGAGATTCTAGAAATGTGCAATGCTATGACAAACCTTTAAATGAAATGTGTCAGTTCCCCACTAGATGTGCATGTTCCTTCAAAATTTTCAGGCTGGAGATAATCCACCTTAAGTTTCACATAGTCTTATGTCTTCCATGTATTAATGTCAAACACTTCAACCAATTTGTTTACTTTATGGGGAAGTAAAACCTCATTCCTTTGAATATGCACATTACCATGAACATATAAGATCATCATTTTGCAAGAAAAACTACTAATCTCATGTTCACTGAAATACCCCTTAACGTAAGAATGATACAAATAGTGTAAGTACCCAATAGCAAGATTCCAATCCATTTTGACTGGGCTATGTGGAATCATTGGTGTTTTCATCTGATTAATAATTTAAAAGGTTTCAAAACCACCTTTCTAAAACTCAAAAATGTTTCAAGTAAGTGACTTTGAAAGCCCATAAAATATAAACCATAAGATCTATTGAAATGAAACTTAAAACATGGATTAAACATATAATAAGTAATTGAAAATAAAAACCATTTATTAAAAGTTGCTGATGAAATACAATTATAAGCTTTAAAAAATACTTCTTTCAACTCAAAAATATTTCAGATATGAGACTTTGAAAGCCTATAAAATATAAACTTAATGACGCATATAAATAAAACTTAGAACATAGATTAAACATATAAGAAGTAGTAGAAAAGTAATTAGTTAATTCTGGTTAGGGGGAAAACTGTTAGACCCTGGAATTGAAGGATAATAGGGATGACAAGGAAACATCAACCCCCACGCCCACCCCTTCCACCCATTCAACCAACTTCGGTAACTCCTATAGAAGTAGCTTTTCAAAAAAAAATGAAATGTCACCCCACCACAGCTTCCTACATCCATATTAACCCCCCAATTCAGTTTCATTAAATGTGGACAGCCCCCATTTTTACCAAAGTCAATGATGCACTATTAAACCACCACTTTCAACCCCCGCCTCAATAATACAAAATGCTTTGAGGGATGAGAAATGATTCGACGCATTTCAATGTTCTAAAATGCACCGAATCATTTCTCATCCCTCAAAGCATTTTGTATTATTGAGGCGGAGGTTGAAAAGTGATGGTTTAATAGTGCATCATTGACTTTGGTAAAAATGGGGGCTGTCCACATTTAATGAAACTGAATTGGGGGGTTAATATGGATGTAGGAAGCTGTGGTGGGGTGACATTTCATTTTTTTTTGAAAAGCTACTTCTATAGGAGTTACCGAAGTTGGTTGAATGGGTGGAAGGGGTGGGCGTGGGGGTTGATGTTTCCTTGTCATCCCTATTATCCTTCAATTCCAGGGTCTAACAGTTTTCCCCCTAACCAGAATTAACTAATTACTTTTCTACTACTTCTTATATGTTTAATCTATGTTCTAAGTTTTATTTATATGCGTCATTAAGTTTATATTTTATAGCCTTTCAAAGTCTCATATCTGAAATATTTTTGAGTTGAAAGAAGTATTTTTTAAAGCTTATAATTGTATTTCATCAGCAACTTTTAATAAATGGTTTTTATTTTCAATTACTTATTATATGTTTAATCCATGTTTTAAGTTTCATTTCAATAGATCTTATGGTTTATATTTTATGGGCTTTCAAAGTCACTTACTTGAAACATTTTTGAGTTTTAGAAAGGTGGTTTTGAAACCTTTTAAATTATTAATCAGATGAAAACACCAATGATTCCACATATCCCAGTCAAAATGGATTGGAATCTTGCTATTGGGTACTTACACTATTTGTATCATTCTTACGTTAAGGGGTATTTCAGTGAACATGAGATTAGTAGTTTTTCTTGCAAAATGATGATCTTATATGTTCATGGTAATGTGCATATTCAAAGGAATGAGGTTTTACTTCCCCATAAAGTAAACAAATTGGTTGAAGTGTTTGACATTAATACATGGAAGACATAAGACTATGTGAAACTTAAGGTGGATTATCTCCAGCCTGAAAATTTTGAAGGAACATGCACATCTAGTGGGGAACTGACACATTTCATTTAAAGGTTTGTCATAGCATTGCACATTTCTAGAATCTCTCTTCCTGATGGTATAATACCTCCCTTCTCATCTCACCTTACCAAGAAAAATTATCTAGAGCTTTTGAGGTTGATTTATACTCAGGGGCATGACAAAATTGCAAAGATGTTTCTATTGTGTGTAAAGCACATAAGCTGGTTGAGGTTTTCATTGTTGGAATGCATCTGAATGCTACGACAAAGTTAGAAGAACTAAGTTAAAATTAAAAAATTTATTAATTTCTTATATATTTAATCAATGTTTAAAGTTTCATTTATATTGGTCTTATAGTTTATGTTTTATAGTCTTTCAAATTCGTGTACTTGAAACATTTTTAAGTTTCAAGTAGAATGTTTTGAAAGATTATAAATTAATTTTTATGGACATTTTTTAGGAAGTTTTTGTTGTTTTCAACTATTTCTTATATGTTTAATCAATGTTTAATGTTTCATTTCTATTGGTCTTATAGTTTATGTTTTACAGTCTTTCAAAGTTGGAAACTTGAAACATTTTTAAGTTTCATGTTGATGGTTTTGAAAGCTTATAAATTGTTTTTGGTGAACATTTTTTATGAAATTATTTTTGTTTTCGACTATTTATTATATGTTTAATAAATGTTTAAAGTTTCATTTTTATTGATCTTATAATTTATCTTTTATAAGCTTTCAAAGTCACGTACTTGAAATATGTTTAAGTTTCAAGTGGGTGGTTTTGAAAGCTTATAAATTAATCTGTATCAACATTTTTTATGAAATTATTTTTGTTTTCAACTATTTCTTATATGTTTAATCAGTGTTTAAAATTTTATTTGTATTGGTCTTATAATTTATCTTTTATAGTCTTTCGAAGTCGCGTACTTGAAACAGAATCACACATCGGAAACGCAGAATGTACTGTGCAGGAAAAGGAGAACCAGAATCCCACATCGGAAATGCAGTATTGTTTTCAGGGCAAACCCCCTTATAAAAGGGAGTCATGGGTGAGGGTATCAGTTAGAATCCAGACTGCTGTAATGGCAGAACCGCTGGATAATAAATAGCAGAAAAATTCTGCTGAAAAGTTTTGTTATATATATATATATATAAAACAAAACAAAACAAAAAAAATAAAAAATAAAAATTTAAAAAAAAAAATTAACCAAAGGCGGCACCTCGTGTGCCGCCTTTGTTGTGAGTTTTTGGGCAAAGGCGGCACATGGTGTGCCGCCTTTCCCTGGGCAGAAAATTCCCCAAAGGCGGCACACCAGGTGCCGCCTTTAGGGGGTAGAAAAATAAATTTTTTTAACCTAGACTTATTTTCAAAATTTTTTTTTTGAAAAAATGTATATAAAAAAATTATCCCCCATGAAGAAGTCATGGGTGGGCAGGCTGGTCAAGTACGCCACCTTCAACGATAAGATTTTGAGATTCAGTTTGAGAGGAGGCGGCAATGGAAGCGATGAGCGACACCGGGAGGAGAAGGGGAAAAGGTTTATCATGTCACCGAACCACTCTATCGACGGTCTGGCCTTACCCCAGTACATGGGGATGTTCTCCCCGTACTGCATGTTCTTCCCCTGGAGCTGCACTATATCATGCGGGAGTCACTGAGAACCGCCGCTGAAGATGAAGTACCACCGGACCAATGCTGCTGCATGTCGTGGGGTGCTGGAGGGTAGAAGGCGCCGCTATGGAGTTGTTCTGAAGAAAAATTATTCCCCACTATGGGCCAATAATTGGGAGCGAGGAAGAAGATAAAAAATATAATCATATAAATAATTTAAAACAAAAAGAAGTCATAAAGTTAAAGCTAATTTTAATAAACAAATCAAATGAATATAATATAATTTATAAAAGGTATAATTTAAAACAATTATAATATTAATAAATAGATTAATTATAAATTAAAATACAAGACTAATTAGTTACATTGAATTATAAACAATTATATTTAATAAATCCACTATATTTACTAAGGCTGGGTACCTCCATACTTACGTGTCTCCTCCACAGCCTCCCACGTCACCACTTCCATACCTCCATTTACCATTACACCATCCATGTTCCTCCAAAATCCCGGCCGTGCCCTACCCGATATCGCGGGCTTCGCCTCCCACCCAAACCTGTTACCTCTTTCGCCTCGCCTCCTCCCGCGTCTCTTCCATTAGGTTACCCTCTACCGGCAAATCGCTCCCGCAGCTCCCCGCGTACAGCAACCTTCTCCGACGACGACCGTCAGCTCCCACGGCCGGTAGGATCTTCCTCCCTGCTCCTTCCTCCTGGTTCTCACGATTTCGATTATTTCCAGCCCGCTACGCGCGAACCAGCTCCAACCGCGGACATCCGCTCTGGGGCTTCCCTGTTCCGGCCAGTGCTACAATTCCAACTAAGTCTGGTAGGATATTTGAACCTGCTACCTCCTCCCACTGCTCCCGATTTCAACCTTCTTGAACCCGCAGCGAGCGTACCATCTTCCTCCATTAATTTCTCTCTCGTAGCAAATTCTTTCGCCACGCAACGCGCCAGCGACGACGGCCATATCACCACCCGACTTGCGCCGTGCGGTTTCCGTGTTCCGGCGACTACTACAGCTTGCACTGGAACAACCGACAACCCTATTTTCACTGAGGTAACAGTCTTCTTAAAGTAGACTAAAACATGCAACCTACATCATTCAACTGACTATGAATCCTGTATTACCCAGTAACCTGACAACGATTTCCTCCTGGCAACGATCCGTCTTCTGCTGCTGCTTATTTTCACAGTGTGAGTATACCTTACACATTATACGGGCCTCGTACTTCTATCCATTTGGATTTCTTTGCCAATAAGTGCAACCAACACCTTCCACAAAGTCATACAGGCATGTTTTGTTTATAAATTTCTGACAGTTACATATAGTTGCACACATATATCTTTAGCAAATTCTGAGTCTTCAATCACAATTTGAACTACAATTTATTTAATGCTCTCCTTCCATACAATGGTGTTAGTACACTCCTTTACATTAATATATATAGATATAGAACCAAACAATTCGCTCCTCGACAACCTCTACGAATGATGTGTTGCAGAAAAGAGTGCTAACAATGGAACAACGGAACTGTGAGTTTACTGTCGACTTAGTTTTATACATGTTTCTTTCATAGCTTTATTCCATCATATGGACAACCTAATTTTGTCACGCTTGCAGTGTCAACAACTTCAAGTCCATCAATGACATCTACAAATCTCTCTCCTGCACTAACAAGTGAACCGCATTCTATAAATGGCGGTGCAGATGGAGTCATACGGACGCTCCTAACACCATTATCTGTCAATGGTCTGTTATATTTACATTATATTATCTATATCCATACTTTCTTTATTACTCTTCATAATAACTGAGGACATGTATTCTACAAATGGGAGTGCAGGTGGAGTCCCACTAACGCCACTAACAGCAGCGTCTATACCGGGTCTGTTATGTTTACATTGCACTGCAGAAATCGCTCACTTACTAAATACTTTGCATATTAATTGAATATATCGCTCTCTAACTACTTTGTCAGCAGTTCAACAATAGTCCGATACAGGGAGAACATCTATCGCAAATGCAAAGAAGCGGAAGCAAACATCATATGCCTTCAAACAGTCTCCTATCCCTTTCTGTAAGTATAATGACCATTATCTGCAATTTTCATACTGCACACCGCATGAAAACCAAGACATGGTCTAACTATTCCATTCACAATTTCGATAGCGCTCATAACGAACGAAAACCTCCACTGCCCGTCGACCTCTAGAGATGCAAGGTTCCAAAGACGATTGCACATGAGGGAACGACACAATTGTGAGTTCACTAATACCTTCACCCGATACTTCTTTCAATTATGTAATAATACAATAATTATTATAACGAACTGATGACACAGTGCCGATGCCATCATCTACCGGAGGTGCTTCATTGACATCTACACATGGCGGTGAAAATGGAGTCACACGCACACCATTACAACCACTGTCTACCAATGGTTACTTCTGTTCAAATTTTAGTATGTAAGTACATAAATTTCAAATCCACTATATCTACTAACATAAGCTATTTGTCTTCAATTACTTCGTCTACAGTGCAACATCAATCATCAGGTACGACATCATCCGTCGTGGGAGCGAACAATCGAAGGCAAAGAACAAATTCCCTCATACACACTCCTATTCCATATTGTAAGTCTGGTGACACATATCTGCTAAAACCATTATGTACACCACAATACTGGGATATTATTCATCTAACTATTTCCTTCACACTTTCGGTAGCGATCGTGACTGATGATACCAATCTGTCAAATTCATCGCCGGGATCGTTGACAATGTAAGCACGTAATTCAGCATTTAAATATTACTATAATTATTACGGAATCTTCAAAAATTAACAATTTACTTTCCCATTTGTTGCAGGTTGAGTCGACCAAATAACACGGAATATAGTAATATATCATCTACAGGTTCAACGTCGTATTTAACACAAATATACAGCATCACACGCACCCACACTTCAATTAGCTTACATTTTTTTCTTATACTGTTTTATAAAAAAAATAACAGACCATCGTACAGTGCTGTTTTGTCCACAAGCAGCAGTTTCTAACAGTTCAGAAACAAATTACGACATCAATGGTGGAATACAGCGTACAGGAAGCACTACAGGTATTTAACGAATAACCCTAGATACTAACAACAGTAATATCTTATTTATACTAAGTGATTTCGGTATTAAACGGGTTACTGTTGCAGGCTGCTCTGTACAACAGGTGATTTCAGATAACACAGGTCAGCGTACTAATTTTTTCAACATTAATAGTAACAAAATACTGGAGGCAAATACCGCGCACGTTATCTACTTTGTAAGTACTGACAGCTACTATATATTTTTATTCAACCAGGATATTTAGACATTGGTCACCCATCTTACGTCTGTCAGTACTGTCATGCTTTAATGTGGTTCGATGAAAGAAACAAAAAATGTAGCAACCGACAAAGCCAACGTTTCTCTGCATGTTGTGCTATAGGAAAGATTTCTTTGAGCTTTATACCAGCGTCTCCGCCGTATCTAGAAATGTTGCTCTTCAATACAACATCCACAGTAGCAAGAGCATTCCAGGAAAACTTACATATTTACAACTCCATGTTTTCTTTCACTTCTATGGGTGGTAAGATTGATAGGTCTATCAACAAGGGTGGATCTCCATGTATATTCAGATTGAATGGACAAAACTACCATCGTATTGGAAGTTTATGTCCACCAGATGGTCACCGACCGAGATTTGCACAACTATACGTGTATGACACAGCACATGAATGTCAGAATAGGGTTCGCGAGTTTTGGTATCGCTGCATTTATCTGTTGTCGACTTATTTCTCATTGTGGCTTATTTCTGTATTAACATACCTATTGCCTGCAGCTCAGAAAATCAGAATGTCTAATCTCGTATTGACAACGACATAGTCGAAAACCTGCAACAAATGCTTCATGACAACAATGGTTTAGCTAGACACTTCAGAAGTGCAAGGGATGTTCTTCAACATTAGGGTGTGCAGAATTTGAAACTACGTCTGCTGAAGAGAAGAGAAACTAATCCCAGTACATATAACATACCAAATAATTCTGAGATTGCAATGCTTATCGTCGGTGATGTTGAAGATCTCAACCAAGATCGTGATATAATTATTCATACCAAAACTGGTGATTTTCAACGAATTGATGAGCAGCACCCACTATATATTCCATTGCAATATCCCTTGATATTCACAGATGACAGTGATGGATATGTCGACAACATTCTACATCGCCCAACTTCTTTCACAACAAGTACAAAATTTAAGAAGGTTACCATGAGAGAGTACTTCTCTTTCCACCTTCAATTCCGTGAGAATCAATCTTCAACACTACTACATTCAAGAATACTTTTGCAGCAGTTCGTTGTTGATGCTTATACGATGATAGAGTCTCAGAGACTATCATTCATTCGCTTTAATCAAAAGAAATTGAGGGTAGATCTATACAACGGCTTGCAAGATGCATTTCTACGAGGAGACATAGAAGGTTCTTCATGTGGCAAACGGATCATTTTGCCTTCATCCTTCACAGGTGGTCCAAGGTATATGATCCAAAATTACCAAGATGCAATATCTATTTGTAATTGGGCAGGGTATCCAGATTTGTTTCTAACCTTTACATGTAACCCAATGTGGCCTGAGATCACTCGGTATCTAAGATACAAGAACCTTCGACCAGTAGACTCACCTCAAATTCTATCTCGAGTTTTCAATATGAAGCTTGAATATCTAATGAGAGATTTACGAGAAGGATGTTTCTTTGGAAATTCAAGGGCAGGTAACCATCTACTTGCATATATCAAATAATATTTTCCATGCAATTTGCAATTTTGTCATCACTTACTGACTATGGCACTTTTGTTTCCATTTAGTAGTTCGAACTGTAGAATTTCAGAAACGCGGCTTGCCTCACGTTCACATCTTATTATTCCTCTGCCGTGAAAATAAAGTGGACACTCCGTTGGCTATAAACAAATACGTCAGTGCTGAAATCCCGGATAAAGATGCCTGCCCAAACCTACATGAAGTTGTCAAAAGCTTTATGCTCCACGGCCCCTGCGGTGCTTCCAACAGATCATCACCTTGCATGAAACATGATAAATGTGCTAAATTTTTTCCAAAAAAATTTGCTGAAAATACGACAGTAGATGAGGATGGCTGTGTCGTTTATCGGAGAAGGGATGACAAAAGAACTATTCTGAAAAATAACATTCCTCTGGATAATCGCTATGTAGTCCCATACAATCCGGTGTTGCTATTAAAGTACCATGCACATCTCAACATTGAAGTTTGTAATCAGTCGTCTTTAATCAAATACCTGTTTAAGTATATTAGCAAAGGAAATGACCGGGTAACGGCAACACTCTATGACGGAAACAACGAACAGTCCACAAATAATATGGTAGATGTGATAAAAATGTATTATGACTGTCGTTACATATCTCCTTGTGAGGCATGTTGGAGGATTTTTTCATATGATATCCATTACAGATATCCACCAGTTGAGAGGTTGCATTTCCATTTGCCACAACAGAATTGTGTCACCTTCTTGGACTCCGATATCATTGAAGATGTATTGAATCATAGAAACAGCTCTCAGTCAATGTTAACCTCTTGGTTCGAAGAAAATATTAACTACCCGGAAGGAAGAGGGTTAACTTTTTCAGAGTATCCAACTAGATTTGTTTTCCACTCTCAAGATAGAAAATGGAATCCCCGGAAACAAGGATTCTGTATTGGAAGACTGTACTATGTGCCTCAAACCACAGGTGAACTCTACTACTTGAGAATACTTCTAACAAAAATCAAAGGTGCAACTTCTTTTGAGTATATCAGGACTGTAAACAGCATCACGCATGGTACATTTCAAGAGGCTTGCTCTGCTATGGGACTACTAACAGATGACAGAGAGTTTGTTGAAGCAATAAAAGAAGTGTCTGCTTGGGGAATGGGACAACATGTACGCAGACTATTCGCCAACATGTTAATCTGCAATAACATATCTCGCCCAGATATGGTCTGGGATGAAACCAAAGACATACTATCAGAAGACATTTTATATATACAGAGAAGGACCCAAGAAATTCCAGGTACACATTTAGTCATGTTCCGGCTTCATAGTTTTCTTTTTATGTCTTCCCAATGTCTAATTATTTATGCCCTCTGATCAGCATTCTTATATTTCAATTGACTTTATTTATTCTGCTCTGTAAACACTCAAAAAAAAATTCAGTGCACTAATTCACATAAGTATATTGTCCACAGTTTGTGACAACAAAGATTGCAGCCTTTCTTTTCAAATACAATTACAGTAATTCTAGCATACTTAAAATCTGTATGATGCTGTACAGATATTTGGCACTTTAATGTATAATTTAGTAACATTAAATAGCCTTCTGTACTGAAATTCTTGAATCTGTATAAATAATCTACATCATCAAACATTAAAAAAACATGTAATACTTCGTAGTAAATTGAATATGCATTCATTGTAAATTAATCACTTCTATAAATTTGTTTATATTCAATATAATCCTGTACTTCAAAGTTTACAGCCCTGCTGTTCAGATATATTTTCAATATATTTTAAACTGTACAAATCCGTACACATAATGCACATATACTTATATCGTTTCTTCACATTACATTGCCTTATGTACTGCAATATTGGATTCCGTACAGTATTTCTGTATTTTTTTAAATTCAATAAACATATATGTTTTATTCAGTATAATCCAGTACATCAGAATTTACAGCCTTGGTGTTCAAATATAATTTGAATATATATTAAACTGTACAATTCTGTACACATAATCCACATATTCATATATCATTTGTTCAGATGACAGTGCCATTTGTACTACAATATAAGAATCTGTACAAATATTCTGCAATTTAATAAATTCAAAGAACCTATGTGTTTTATTCACATTACATTGCCATCCGTACTGATGTTTTCTATCAACGTTTTTCAGCTTCAACTATTTTTCTTATATTCAATTAAATTTAAGATGTTGTAATGACTTCGTTAGCGGTTACTCATACTACTGTTTAACATTATTCCTCAACATTGTAGATTTGACACTCACAGATCACCAGATACAAACGTATGCTTTGAGAGAGATAGACCGCATTTTACAGAGCAATGGAAGAGCACTTCATTTATTTCCTCCTATGCCACTTCCAGATTCAGATTCTGATGCCACTGCAAATCGTTTAATTACAGAAGAATTGAATTACAATAGAGAAACACTTCTAGAAGAGGGAAACCGTTTACAAAGATTGCTTATAGATGAACATAAAGATGTTATGTCTACCATCCTCTCTTCACTGAATACCAACTCAGGGGGGTTCTTCTTCTTGCATGGTTATGGAGGCACAGGTAAAACGTTCGTCTGGAGAGTATTAACATCATTGCTGCGAGCACAGGGATCAATTGTACTTGCAGTTGCATCGAGTGGAATAGCTTCACTACTGTTGCCTGGTGGACGAACAGCGCATTCCAAGTTCCGTATTCCAATCTCCATTACTGAACAATCAGTTTGTAATATTCAGTAGGGGAGTGACGTAGCAGAACTTCGGCAATTGACTAAGCTCATCATTTGGGATGAGGCATCTATGATTCATAAATTATGTTTTGAGGCTCTAGACCGTACTCTTAGGGACATTATGACTGTCAAGAATGATAATGCTCAGAATTTGCCATTCGGTGGATTAACAGTTGTCCTCGGAGGAGATTTTAGGCAAATACAGCCAGTTATACCGGGAAGAAACAGATGTGACATTGTCTACGCAAGTGTGAAGTCATCGTTTCTTTGGCAACACTGTCGGGTGTTGTCTCTTACAGAAAACATGAGATTGCATAGTACTACTAGCACTCCTGATGCGGCTGTGTTACATGATTTTGCAAAATGGACCTTAGATATTGGTGAAGGTCGAATTGGAGAACCAAATGATGGTGAAGCACTCATTCCAATTCCGTCAATGTTTCTTCTTACAGACACTGTTAATGCCATGACTGCAATCGTCAACCATACATACCCGGGTTTCCCTGGCAGACATGGAGATAGATCATATCTACAAGACCGTGCAATTTTAGCTCCAACCCGTGATGTCGTACAAGAAGTAAATGAATATATGTTGAGCCTCCCTGGCGGTGAAAACAAATATTAGTTCAGCTCAGACTCTGTTTGCAATGAAAGTTTTGATACAGACAAACCAGAAAATATTTACACATCTGACATGTTGAATTGTATAAACGTCTCTGGGTTACCAGCGCACAAAATTACACTTCAGCTTGGTGTTCCTATTATGTTACTCCGAAATGTGGACCAATCTATTGGTCTGTGTAATGGAACTCGAATGATAGTAACACACTTGGGTGAACATGTTGTTGGCGCTGAAGTATTAAATGGGTGCCATTCGAGAAATTCAGCATTCATTCCAAGATTAACTATGACTCACTCTGATAGTAAATGGCCATTCAAACTACAAAGAAGACAATATCCTTTGACAGTTTCTTATGCGATGACTATTAATAAAAGTCAGGGTCAATCACTGTCTTCAGTTGGGATTTATCTTCGGAAACCAGTGTTTTCTCATGGTCAATTATATGTTGCAGTGTCTAGAGTCACATCGGCTACTGGGTTGAAAATTGTAGTTGAAGGTACCAGTCCTGAGTCCAACAGTTACACAGAAAATATTGTCTACAAGGAAATATTTCATAATTTTTCTTAGGTATCATTTCAAATTATTTCTATGTGCTTTATTCTATGCTGGAAAATTATTTTGTTTACTGTCATGGAGTTTTTACATGCTTAATATGTATTATTTGAACACTTACTGATTATGTACAGTCAGAAATATGTCACGCTCAATAACCATGCTGAATGAGATCAGCCCAGACGACGATGAAACACTACGAATACAAGTTCGTGTCCTCAACATGTGGTTCAATTCGTCTTCCAAATACTCCAATGAAGTTGTTTCTGTTGATCTTGTACTCTGCGACATCCAGGTTAGTTTTCCTTATAACAAGACATTACTATTTATTTTCACTGTCTGTCACCTACGATGAGAACATTTATATATATATATATAAATAATGTTATCGTTCCTTGCAATTTGTAATGATTCCTCATTAACCAACAGTGAAACATACTATATGCAGGGAACTAAGATTCAATGTACCATTACGAATCGTCAACTTATCTCTAAGTACAAACAACTGTTGGTTGAGGGACTATGCTATATTGTACAGAACTTCCAAATAGCTTCCAATCTAGGAAGTTACCTCGCAACAAGACACCCGTGTCGAATCATGTTCACATCGACGACGTTTGTTCGTCCGTGTGAAGTACAACTACCTCTTTTTAGTTTTCATTTTACTTCGTTTGATGACATAATTCAGGACAAAGTCCCTGAGGAACATCTAATAGGTACATGTGGTTAATACGACCTATTTACACTACCTTTGACCAAGTTTTGTTAAATTAACATGCAGAATGTATTTCCCTTCAGCCAAATGTTTTTGAAAAAAACATTGTTTCTCTGTACTGTGATTTAGAAATAATTGGAGTCCTACGTTACTCACATCCAATGCAATCAATGGGCACTTCGAACCACAGAATGCAGATTGTTTTAGAAGATGACCGGTACTTTTTTTTGGACTGATTTCATTTCACAAAAGTATCAGAAAAAAACTACTAATTTACTCACTTTGTTTTATTTGCAGACGCTTGCAAATTACCTGCAGCTTATGGGGCAATTTTGCATTTGAAATGTCACAGTACATGGAAAACAACTCAGACCCCACTACCATATTGATATTACAGCTTGTCCGGGTTAAGAAATTGACGAGTATGGTTTCTGTCTATAGTTCATAATCTCAATCTATCTACTTGGTGTTTTCAAAATTGTGGTTTTAATGTACAAAAATATAATCCTGACTTCATACGGCTTTTAGCCTCTGTTCTTGTCACAACAACTGCTAATGAAACCAGGATTCTATACAACCCAAACCTTCCAACAGTTGAGGACTTCAAAAACAGGTAACTGTGTATCTTACTTTTCTTTCAAAGTACAATATTTTATTTATCTCATCGTCAAAACTGTACTACCGACATTCTTTTAGTGTTTACTTACATTATTCTTGATCGTCTTTTTTCAGGCTTGCTGTGATAATAGCATCACCAGCACATACCACATCACCAACAACTCCCAACCAAACAATGGAAATACCGTATTGGAATAACAAGACAACCATTTTAGATGTGAAAACCTGTCTACAAGTTAGCAATATTCAATTCTTTTCCGTTTTTTGATTATGCAATATTATTATGTGCTAACTATTGTCCTGTACAAAATACTATATTAACATGTAATTAATCTACTGCAGAGTACTAGGTGCTTAATTGCAGTTACAGTTCAGAAAATTCAAAGCACCCACGACTGGTTCTATGAATCATGCCAGTTGTGCATGAAGAAAGTGCAGATTATAGATGGAAGCATTTGCTGCATGTCCTGCAAGTCCTCACCTACAAGCATTATTCCAAGGTTTTCATGTATTCAATGATGGAAAAATATCTTTTTATCATTATGCTACTTCATTAAGAAGCACATTTTACTGAAACTGTAGTCATAATAACAATTGCAACAGGTTTAGAGTTCAACTAATGGTTATAGACAAGACATACTCTTTTTCTGTGGTGTTTTTTGAAAAACATGTCATGCAATACATACAAAAAACAGCAGCGCAACTGAGAGCTAATTTGTTACAGGTAAATACATATCCTTATGTCTTCTCTTTTAAAATTATTTGAAATATTTAAAATTACACTGACAATGGGTTTTTTTATTAGGACGATGACGAGTTTGGTTTCCCTCATGAATTGAACTTCTTCAAAAGCAGAAATTTTCTGTTGGGAATTGACCCGACAGATTATAATATTAAGAATCGTCATCGCCCATTTGAGCAAAACTGTTACAAAGTAATTTATATGAATGATAATGAGAAGTACATAAACCTCTTCAATGACGTCTTAGAACATAAACACGTCAGTCTGTATTTAATTCACGTTATCTATAAACCCAACAAGTCACAATACCTTACAATTTTCGTCAATAATATGCAGGCTTATCAAAGCAGTTCTTCTTCTACAGTAAGTAGTGTAGATCATTATATGCAGGTAACTGTTTTTCAATTACATTACTATGTGTTTCTAACAATGGATTTCAGATTATTGATATATTCCTTTTAAAATTTCCTCGTAGGCTCATCAAACAGTGGGGTCTTCTCCTGGCACTTTAAACACTGATACAGGATTACATACTTCACCCTTCAACCCGTGTTCTACTAGGGTATACATATGTTATCTTCTATTACTCCTAGATTATTTCCATTACTATAACAACACAATGCATTACTGTTGTGAAATCTGATTTTTAAATATTTATAAATCATAGATGTACGTAGTTATTACTGTTGGAACCAGTTTCTTCAAAGCATGATTTGGTGTATGGTTTGTGTTTGTTGTCAATCCTCAGTGGATGTTCCGAATGTGTTCCAGCAAAGTGATCATACAGTTCAAGCAGACAACAGTTTTGAAGGTGGCGCTGTTTCCCAGTGTTTGCCAAATTTTTGGGCCTCAAAATCGGAAAATGAAGACATGGATTGTCTGCAAAAGGAGCTTCGCAGAAAAAGGAAGTGGTGCGCGAAATATAAGAGGCTTGCGCGAAAAACATAAGTTAGGTGCGGAAAACAGCGGGATGCGCGAAATAGTTTTTCGCGCAAACAGTGTTTCGAAATCAGGGAGGTGAAAAATGGAAAAGGAATGGGCTGCGCGGAAAATCAGGGATGTGCGCGAAATACTTAAGTTGGGCGCGGAAAAACAGCGGGATGCGCGAAATAGATTTTTTCGCGCAAATGCTATTTCAGAATCAGTTTGGTGAAAAATGGCAAAGGCATGGGCTGCGCGGAAAATTCGGGTTGTGCGCGAAATACATAAGCTGGGCGAAAGATTACGCGCCAGATGAGAGATTTTCCGCGCCGAAGGGGATTTTGCGCGCAGTGGTCTCAGTCGCCTATAAATATGAGGTGACCCCCTTCATTCGGTTGGTTGGAAGACTTAGAGAAGATCCGAGGTCTGATGCGCGAAAAGGATCGCGTAAAGGAGCTTGCGCGAAATATTTGGAGTTGCGCGAAAAAGGGGATTTTTGCGCGAAATTTTTTTCCGCACCAAAAGAAAATGTTGCGCGCAATAGGATGATTTTGCGCGCAAATGGTTGATGTTTCGCATATTTCTCAGTAAGGTTTATCTGCACGTTTTGGTTATCCAGTTCAGTGGTTCTGTGCGTTCTAGTGCATCTCTTCCGGACTTCGATGCAAGCAGAGTCTCGTGCTGAGCAGAGGCAAAGACTTCAATGCAAATTTATTGAAGAGACCTTCACGTCTATAAACTGAGTGGGACTTCACCAACGGCAGTCAGCCAGGGGGAGTCAACGGGAGTGACCCGAGGGACGCAGTGAGCTATCCCTGAACTTTTGTAAAGGCAGTGAGCCTGGGACAGAGTGTCTGTACCCGAACTTTTGTATGCGCAGCTAGTGAAGCATATTGGATTTAGGTACGACCGGCAACCTGTCGGCGTATGCTCCTTGGACGTAGCCCTTAGTGGTGAACCAAGTAAAAATGACTGTGTCTTCTCTGTGCATGTGAATGTTTTTATTTTGATCGTAATCATCATACAGGTTCAACAAGTTCCTACCAACGTGGGAACAAGATCCAACAAATTAAAAGAAAAAGTGGTCACCCTGATTCACCCCTCCCCTCTCAGGGTGTCCCGGGGTCCTTCAAGTGGTATCAGAGCGAGGTTGCTGGTGTTGAATCTGACCTTCTTCATCATGGAAAACGCCGTCAATGTCAGGGGAGTCCCTCACTTCGATGGAAGCAATTTCCAGATCTGGAAGAACAGAATGAGATCTCATCTAAGATCTCTTGGAATGGAAGTTCTTTTTTCTACTGTGCAAGGAATACATGTCACTGATCCAACAGGTCTGGCTATGACTGAAACAGACAGGAAACTTCTTGATGCAGATGCTAAAGCACAGAATGCTCTCACTGCTGCCCTTTCTGATCAGATTTACCTGAAGGTGATGAATTGCACCTCAGCAAAATCTATGTGGGATAAACTTGAGAATATTTATGAAGGTGATAGCAAAGTGAAGGAGGCGAAACTACAAGTGCTACACAATCGGTTTGATGATCTGAAGATGCATCCAGACGAGAATGCAGACTCTTTCTTCAGTCGAATTACTGAAGTAGTTGGAGCAATTCGGGGTCTAGGCGAAGAAATCAAAGACATTGATATTGTAAAGAAAATATTAAGAAGACTTCCACCTCTGTATAATGCGAAGGTGTCAGCTCTTGAGGAAAGAGATCTTTCCAAACTTTCTCTAGATGACTTACTGAGCAGTTTGGTAGCATATGAAATGAGAGTCAAACCAGAAGATGCTACGACTCGGGTGAGCAAGGAAATGGCATTCAAGGCCATGGATAAATTGAAAATCTCAAAGGATAGTAGCGGTGATGATGACGAAGAGAAAGAAATTCTTTCTCTCATTGCAAAGAAGTTCCAGAAGGGGAAAGGGAAATTCAAAGGGAAGTTACCTCTCGCATGCTTCCGTTGTGGAAAAGTTGGGCATATTGCCTCTCAGTGCTTGAAGAATATCAATGATGATGACAGTGAAGATGAAAACTTCAAAAAGCCTCAAAGAAGGTTCTTCAAAAGGGGAGACTTCAAATCTGGTAAGAAAATGCAAAGGAAGAGTTTTGTCTGTGAAGAGGAAGAAGATGACAATGAATTCTGTGATGAAGAAGAACCAGAATTCAAAACTGGGAACCATGCTTCTATGATGGCCACTGTTGAAAAGTCAGAAGATACTGATGGTGAAAAACAACTGAGAACTTGTGTAGATCCTGAGGTGCAACTTAAGGATGCAGTTAGTAATCTTAAGATTAAATGTAAGAGCTGCAATAAGTGGAAATCAATTGTAGAAGAATCAACTGAATATGTTGATCAACTTGAAGCTGAAATTGAACGACTGGAAGAATTTGTGAAGGTACAGTCTAAAATAATTGAAAGAAATGATGATGCAGTTGATCTGAAGCTGAGAATTGAAGAGCAAGAAAAGGTCATCAATGACCTCACATCCAGACTGGATGAAAAATCCAAGACTGTTGAGGGTCTTGAGGAGGAAGTAGTTACTCTGAGGAGTAAAATGGAGACAGAATTAGTTCCAAAAGAATCGAGGAAGAAAATACAGTTCGGAAGATTCTCAGATGCATAATTACTTGCAAGAGCCAAGTGTGGTTCAGATGGGGTTGGAAAAGTCTTGAGTGGTCAAAGACCTGCTTGCATGGGAAAGAGTGGAATTGGCTGTGAGGCTGAGTCATCAACTTCTGGATGTGCAAAGATCCAAAATAAAGATAAGATGAAAGTTGAACATGTTGAAATGTTACCTAGAGTGCTGAAAAAGGAACCCTCAATCCAAACTAAAAGGAGACCTGAAAATTATCCTCAAACTTTCAAAAATGGCAGACAGTCTTACTATTCTCCCAAGGAAGAATCTATAAGGAAAAATTCAAGTGAGAAGACATTTCTTCTCATGAAGTGTCAGTTCTGTGGCTATCTGGGCCATACCATGTCCCATTGTGAAGAGGCAAGAAGCTATCTGAATGGAGAAGATATAGATGCTCAACAAAGGAGAACAATTTCATATCCTTATTCTTATAGAAGAAATAATTTATATGGATATTGTTTTCATTGTTCTAACTTTGGTCATAAGGCCATTAATTGCAGGCAGAGAAGGGACATTGACACCTCATACAGAAGTTCCAGACATGTCAAGTCTCGTCAGCAAGACGATGTTTCTCTTTCAAACAGGTTCTCACCTCTTAAAGAAGACTTTGACTATGAAGAACCTGGGTTTGCGGAAGAGATAGTTGAAAGGCCATCAGTTCTATATACTCAATCTAATGTCTCATGGAAGGAAAGGAGGAAGATTGAGAAATCAAACCTTGCAGAGGTAGCTCTCAAAGCTACAAAGAACAACAGTACCTGGATTCTAGATAGCGGTTTCTCATCTCATATGACAGGTAATGCCGGTCTACTTACAAATATCATAAAGAATGTTGATGGTACAGTAAGATTTGGTAATGATGGGGCTCTGAAAATAAAAGGGAGTGGGAGTACCAAATTAGCTAATGGAGAACTAAAGAAGACTGAAGTCCTTTACGTAGATGGCCTACGTCATAATCTCCTCAGCGTGAGTCAACTCTGTGACTCAGGACTTGTTGTTACTTTTAATCAGAAAGGTTGCACTATCAAGGGAAAAACTGGCAATTCTCTCATGAAGGGATGCAGAACAGAAGGAAACTTGTATCAGGTTGATAGTGAAGAGAATGTATGTTACATGACTGTTGAAGAAGAAAACAATCTGTGGCATCGGAGATTGGGACACATCAATCAACAAGACATGGAGAAAATATCAAAATTGAGAATTGTCATGGACATTCCCAACCTGAAGCGTGAGCGTGAAAAATCCTGTGATGCTTGTATTCGTGGGAAGCTGGTCTGCAGTTCATATCGGCCAAAGAAGAAAAAGGCATCTCACCTTCTTGATCTGATTCATACAGATGTTTGTGGTCCAATAAATGTTGCCGGAACTCATGGAGAAAGGTACTTTGTCCTTTTCATAGATGATTACAGTCGAATGGCATGTGTGATGGTCATTCACCGGAAACGACAGGTCCTTGACTGCATGAAAACATATCGGCGAATCGCCGAGAATGATACTGGACGAACAATCAAAGTGTTGCGATCTGACAATGGAGGAGAATACACGTCCATTGAATTTGAAAATTATCTGGAGAAGCATGGGATACAACATGAGGTAGCTGCTGTGAGAACTCCACAACAAAATGGAGTTGTTGAACGAAGGAATCGACAGGTGAACAACATGGCACGAACTATGCTGATTGAGAGTCGTATTCCACGACATTACTGGAAAGAGGCTGTTCAAGCTGCAGTGTACATTCAGAATCGAACAGGACTTTATATGGGTGAGACGAAGACACCATATGAATTGTGGCATGGACGAAAGCCTTCTCTAAAATACTTTCGTGTCTTTGGAAGTAAGTGCTTCATCAGGAACAAAGAAGGAAATCAGGGGAAATATGGTGACAATGCAGATGAAGGAATCTTCCTCGGTTACTCAATGAACAGCAAAGCCTACAAATGTTTCAACAATCGTTTGGGAAGGATTGTGGAAAGCAATGATGTTAAGATAATTGAAGAGAAAACCACAAATGCTTCACGGACGTCATATGCTGATGTGATAGAAAGTCATGAAGAATGTGAAAATGAACAACCTACAAATGCAGAAATAGAGGAAGCTGTTCAAAACACTCATCAATCACATGATGATGTTGACTCAGAAGAAGAATCTGAAGAAGAAACTATGGCTGAAGAGAATACTACTGAACCTCGCAGGAGAAATCGAAGAGCTGAGATTGATCCATCCAACATAATTGGGGATAAGAGTGCACCCACTCAAACCAGAAGGATGAGGAATACCACGCAATCTGCATTTCTATCAGTTGTAGAGCCATCCTCATTCGAAGAAGCTGCAAAAGATGAATCTTGGGTGAAAGCCATGAATGATGAATTAGATCAGATTGATAAGAATCAGACATGGGATCTTGTCCAGAGACCCGAAGGTCACAATGTGATTGGTACCAAATGGATCTTTAAAAATAAGTTTGATGAGCATGGAAGTGTCATCAGAAACAAGGCACGACTGGTATGTAAAGGATACTCTCAGATTGAAGGCATTGATGTTGAAGAAACCTTTGCTCCAGTGGCTAGACTGGAGTCAATAAGGCTATTCCTTGCCATGGCACTCCAAAGAGGATATAAAGTATATCAAATGGATGTCAAGACAGCATTCTTGAATGGTGTACTCGAAGAAGAAGTCTACATTGAACAACCAGTGGGCTTTGTCTTGGGTACCGATGAAACAAAGGTCTGCAAACTAAAGAAAGCTCTATATGGTTTGAAGCAGGCACCACGGGCGTGGTACTCACGGCTAGATTCATATCTCAAGAAGTTGGAATTCAAAAGAGGAGGAGTTGATCACAATCTCTATGTGAAGAATTCTCCAAAAGATCAATTCATGGTTCTTGTCTACGTTGATGATATCATATTTGGTGGCAGTAGGAAGAAATCAGTGGATGAATTTGCCAACCACATGAAATCAGAATTTGAAATGTCTATGATCGGGGAGCTCACATATTTCTTGGGGTTCCAAGTGATTCAAAAGAAGGAATACACATTCATTTCTCAGGAAAAATATGCAAGAGAGCTGCTGAAGAAGTTCAATATGCAAGACTCCAAACCAATGTCAACTCCGATTGCAGTTGGAACTAAACTTGGAAAGCATGAGGATGGGAACTCTGTTGATCCCACCATGTACAGGAGGATCATTGGCAGCCTACTGTACCTGACAGCGACAAGGCCAGATATTGTCTTTGCAACATGCCTTGCGGCCCGCTTTCAGAGTAATCCAAAGGAGGAACATATGGCAGCAGTAAAAAGAATCATGAGGTACATTCAAGGTACACATAACTTCGGGTTATTTTTTGCTGCAGGCAGGGACAGTGAATTATCAGCATTTTCTGATGCTGACTGGGCTGGCGATGTTGTGGACAGAAAGTCCACCAGTGGTGGAGCATTCTTTATCGGAAATAATTGTGTTGGCTGGTTGAGCAAGAAACAAGAAAGTACTTCTCTTAGTACTGCTGAAGCTGAGTATATATCTGCCAAAAAGTCATGCACTCAACTGCTATGGATGAAGCAACAATTAACAGATATTGGTGATGAGGTAAAGCAGCCAATGGTGATCTACTGTGATAACAAAAGCGCAATTGATCTCACAAAAAATCCGGTTCAGCATTCTCGTACAAAACATATTGAAATACGGTATCATTTCATCAAAGAAAAGGTTGAACAAGGGGTGATTAGACTGGACCATGTGGGAACTGATAAGCAGGTAGCTGATATCCTGACCAAGCCACTGTCAGCAGCTGTATTTGAAAAGCATCGGTTGAACCTAGGTGTTCAACCACCTCCTGCTGCATAAGGAGGTTTCGAAACTCCCCTCTCCCCGTTTCTTTTAACTGTTTTTATCTGCTTATGGCTGTGATGCAGGTTTATGGGGGAGATACTATCCAGGGGGAGTATGGCTTGAGCTGAACGTTGAACAAACTTTTCGGTCTTTGGTTTTATTGTCAATGGGGGAGAAAGGAATAAATTCACGGCAAGAGAATTCAAGGCAAGAAATTCACGGCAAGAAATTTACGGCAAGAAATTCTTCTGTGATGGAAGTGTAAGATTGTGATGAGAAGTTTAATAAGGATAACATCAGGCGTCATGGAGAATTTCAAAACACTAAGACCCAATTCAAGCTTCCTCTCTTGTTTTCTACACCGAGCATTGCTCACGTAGACTTAGAGTGTTGGGTGAGTTGATTCTTGCGTTTTGGATTTGCTCATGGTTGGAGATCTATTGAATTTATTCTGATTGCCAACAAACCCAAAGGGGGAGATTGTTGGAACCAGTTTCTTCAAAGCATGATTTGGTGTATGGTTTGTGTTTGTTGTCAATCCTCAGTGGATGTTCCGAATGTGTTCCAGCAAAGTGATCATACAGTTCAAGCAGACAACAGTTTTGAAGGTGGCGCTGTTTCCCAGTGTTTGCCAAATTTTTGGGCCTCAAAATCGGAAAATGAAGACATGGATTGTCTGCAAAAGGAGCTTCACAGAAAAAGGAAGTGGTGCGCGAAATATAAGAGGCTTGCGCGAAAAACTTAAGTTAGGTGCGGAAAACAGCGGGATGCGCGAAATAGTTTTTCGCGCAAACAGTGTTTCGAAATCAGGGAGGTGAAAAATGGCAAAGGAATGGGCTGCGCGGAAAATCAGGGATGTGCGCGAAATACTTAAGTTGGGCGCGGAAAAACAGCGGGATGCGCGAAATAGATTTTTTCGCGCAAATGCTATTTCAGAATCAGTTTGGTGAAAAATGGCAAAGGCATGGGCTGCGCGGAAAATTCGGGTTGTGCGCGAAATACATAAGCTGGGCGAAAGATTACGCGCCAGATGAGAGATTTTCCGCGCCGAAGGGGATTTTGCGCGCAGTGGTCTCAGTCGCCTATAAATATGAGGTGACCCCCTTCATTCGGTTGGTTGGAAGACTTAGAGAAGATCCGAGGTCTGATGCGCGAAAAGGATCGCGTAAAGGAGCTTGCGTGAAATATTTGGAGTTGCGCGAAAAAGGGGATTTTTGCGCGAAATTTTTTTCCGCACCAAAAGAAAATGTTGCGCGCAATAGGATGATTTTGCGCGCAAATGGTTGATGTTTCGCATATTTCTCAGTAAGGTTTATCTGCACGTTTTGGTTATCCAGTTCAGTGGTTCTGTGCGTTCTAGTGCATCTCTTCCGGACTTCGATGCAAGCAGAGTCTCGTGCTGAGCAGAGGCAAAGACTTCAATGCAAATTTATTGAAGAGACCTTCACGTCTATAAACTGAGTGGGACTTCACCAACGGCAGTCAGCCAGGGGGAGTCAACGGGAGTGACCCGAGGGACGCAGTGAGCTATCCCTGAACTTTTGTAAAGGCAGTGAGCCTGGGACAGAGTGTCTGTACCCGAACTTTTGTATCCGCAGCTAGTGAAGCATATTGGATTTAGGTACGACCGGCAACCTGTCGGCGTATGCTCCTTGGACGTAGCCCTTAGTGGTGAACCAAGTAAAAATGACTGTGTCTTCTCTGTGCATGTGAATGTTTTTATTTTGATCGTAATCATCATACAGGTTCAACAAGTTCCTACCAACGTGGGAACAAGATCCAACAAATTAAAAGAAAAATTGGTCACCCTGATTCACCCCTCCCCTCTCAGGGTGTCCCGGGGTCCTTCAATTACATCTATGTGCTGATAAAAAACAGTCTACATATTCAGGTTGAGCAACTCTTCATTTCACTGCTTTTAATTGCTCTACTTTATAGTTTCAAGTTATTCTAACATGAAACCTCTCTGTAGAAAAATCTGTCGCGTTCTTTTGATATTGATAATGGTGTGGAAGATACTGTCCAGACATTTCCAGACATCGTGCCTACAACATGTCCATCTACTGATTTGCAGAGCATGCTGAAGGGATATATAAACAAGAGAACCAAAAAAACAGACTGAAAACTCATCCTGGAAATAGAAGGTAAACATACATCTACACTGATGAAATACTTCCCATTAATGTGATCATAATGCTTGAGGTTTCTGCTACTAGAAGTTAATGCTGTAGGTTTCTAATGCTGCACTGTTTCTTATGTTTTTTACAGATTGCTTAGGTTGGTGATTTAATGCTGGACAATACTTCAATCTGGGCATTTTGTTGTATTCTGCATTTCCCAATATGTTGGACGGTTTTCTTCACTTCTTGATTACTAATTTATCGGATTTTCATGGACTCAATAGATTTTGGTACAACATAAGTTTACTGTCATTTTATGGTGTGCATGATCATTATATTTTATTTGAGTTGTTAGTTACATTTAGTTATATTAAATGTGACTTTACATTAATTATACCAGTGGATTGTTTTTTTTAGTAGTGGATCTTACATTTTCTGAGCAGTAGATTGGAGCATGTATTTTTCTTCAGTAGTGGAACATGTTTTCCCTGTAAGCAGTGTAACATTCAGTTTATTGGGTACTGGATCATGATTTTTCCAGTAGATCATTTTTTATAGTAGTGGATCGTGTATTTTAGAGCAGGGGATCATGTAATGTATAAATTGGACATGCTAATCTCGTCAGACGGCCTACAATCCAAACATCGGGGCATAACGACTTCCAGTTTCCCTTTAGGGGCGACCATTGCTGATTTGAAGGTGATGTTTCTGTTGCATCTTCTTCATGTACTTCCCACCTCTAGGGTATTATTCATCAAAATTTCAATTTTTTTGTATAAAATGTTTGATCATATGCTTTTAAGTTTTTTTTCTATGATTACTTATAGGTGGGAACCTATGGGTCATCCTTTTGACGCGCCTAACATTGGAAAACTGCAGCAACTAGGTGAGGGTTTGGAAATCTACCCACTAACCGCCTCTGCCCTCCCCAGCCCCTCCCCTCCCCTCCCCTCCAGCACAGCCAGCCCCTGCCCCTCCCCTCCCCCCCAGCCCAGCAACTGCCTCTCCCCTCCCCTCCCCCCCTGGGAAACCGTTTCCCCCTACCATCACCCTCCCCTCCGCGCCCCTCCAGCTTCTCCAGCCCCTGCCCCTCCCCTCCCCTCCTACCCAACCTTTCCCCCCAGCAACCCCCTACCCCCTGCCATCACCCTCTCCTCCCCTCCCCCTGCCTCCAACCTGCCCAGCCCCTCTCTCCCTCTCCCCTCCCCTCCAGCCTGCCCCAACTGAGAACATAACTTATTTCATTCTTCATGTTCAAGAATTATTCAAATTTCTAACAATCATATTGTTTAATGACAGGCTCATTGACACAAAATTGAGGAGATGACACCATCATGGAAGACTGCAGCAAGGGTATATTTTCAAGAATTAGGTATTTTTTTCAATTATTAGTTTATTTTACTTGTATTAAATGTGAGATGTCATTCATTTTTTACACTGAAAGTACTCTCATTAAAGTAGTGGATGTTTTTGACCTTAAACCTAGGGCTGAACCTGTTGTTTTATCCATTGAGGCATGTCGTTTTTTTGTTTGAGGGAAGTGGGGCCTAGTGGGGGAAGCGGTTGGGCAGGGGGGAAGTGGTGGGTGAAGGGGCTGGGCAGGGGGGGGGTTGTTGGCAGATGGGGCTGGAGTGGGGGGGGGTCTGCTGGAGGGGCGGAGGAGCTGGGGCTGGGGGCTGGGGGCTGGAGGGGGGGGGAGCTGGGGGCTGGGGGCTGGAGGGGGGGGGGGAGCTGGGGGGACTGCTGAAAGGGGGGGGGGATGCGGATGGGCCTGGAGGGGGGGGGGGAGCTGGGGGCTGGAGGGGGGGGGAGCTGGGGGCTGGAGGGGGGGGGGGAGCTGGGGGCTAGAGGGGGGGGGGGGCTGGGGGGACTGCTGGAAGGGTGGGGGGGGATGCGGATGGGGCTGGAAGGGGGGGGGGTCTGGGGATGGGTCTGGAAAGGGGGGGGGGAGCTGGGGATAGATCTGGAGGGGGGGGGGGTGGCTGGAGGGGAGAGGAAGTGGCTGGAGGGGGGGAGTCCTGGGGGCTGGGGGCTGGGGGATGGAGGGGGGGGGAGCTGGGGGGACTGCTGGAAGGGGGGGATGCGGATGGGGCTGGAGGGGGGGGGGGGGGCTGGGGGGACTGCTGGAAGGGGGGGGATGCGGATGGGGCTGGAAGGGGGGGGGGGTCTGGGGATGGGGCTGGAAGGGGGGGGGGGTCTGGGGATGGATCTAGAGGGGGGGGGGGGGTGGCTGGAGGGGAGAGGAAGTGGCTGGAGGGGGGGAGTCCTGGGGGGGATGGATCTGGAGGGGGACGAGTGCTGGCTGTTAAGGAGTCCGCTGTAACAGTGAAATTGGATTTCTTACAACTACTAATATTTCATCTATTCATAATATTTTTGTATTTTCATCACTGTCTTTTATATTCATTACATCATTGTAGTATAAATGAATATTTTTTCAGTTTTATTTACAATGTTTATCTTATTAAAACACATTGCATTTGTTTCTATCATATGAAAATAGGTAAACATCAGAATTCTGAAGTATTTTTCTTTTTTAATCAGTATATACTTTACACTGAACCAAATTCTCTACTTTGTTTTTCTAAGATATTATTAATTGTTGTAGGGATTGACATCACTATCAACCAACATCCAGAAGTGTTGGTCCAGTGCAGCAAAACCACACAACATTCGTGCTAGGCTATTATTGTGACAACTCATATTTCTGAATTACACACCATACCATGGGAAGATATAACCAGGAAAACTGAAAAAATAGACTGATATATGCTGCTTCAAACACAAGGTAACCATATATATTCACATGGTAACCTTATATATTCACTGTTTCTGTTATTTTATTTATTGTTTTCAGATTTACATTTGTAGTGCAAAACATATTACATTATATAGATTACAGAAAATTCATTTAAAATGTATTCTACCGCTCATTTTCTATTTTTATTTTATTATTATATCCTCTGTCATGTAAAATACCATTGTACCCGAAATTTTTCCGGTTTTCAAGCTATAAAATATTATTTTTCTAACTGTTAGAGGGGGGGGGGGGAGCTGGGGATGGGGCTGTAGGGGGGGGGGGGCTGGGGGGACTGCTGGAAGGGGGGGATAGTGCTTCTATTATGCATTGGTTATAACCCACTAGCAGTTGGGTTTTCTGATTTATGAAACCAAAAGAATGATGTAATTGCATGGTATTTGATAAACAAGCATTAATCAGTTATTTTCAACATTGTTTCTTAATTTTTCTTTCCTCTATTGTCTATACTGGTAATAGATTACCATGGATTTATTCTACTGCATAAATTCAGTGAATTTATGCTACTGCATAAAATCTTATGCTACTGCATTACCATGGATTTATTCTACTGCATAAATTCAGTGAATTTATGCTACTGCATAAAATCTTATGCTACTGCATTTACCATAATTCTTATGCTACTGTATAAAATCTTATGCTACTTCAATTGAATTCTTATGCTACTGCATTACCATAATTTCAGTGAATTTATGCTACTGCATTTACTCATCCATGCATTACCATTTCAGGTATGAAAAATTAGATTACCACCTGTTTATTTTATGACTTATCATGAATGAAGCAATCCAGATTATATCATTCTTGATGGACATATTCTTCCATTATCTGGGTAAGGTATAATCTGATGAATATTAGGAAACAAGTTTTTTCACTTCCCTACTATCCTTATCATTGTTTCATCCTTCAGTGAATTTATGCTACTGCATAAATTCTTATGCTACTGCATTTACCATAATTCATATGCTACTGCATAAATTCTTATGCTACTTCAATTGAATTCTTATGCTACTACATTTCCATAATTTCAGTGAATTTATGCTACTGCATTTACCATGAATGTTTGGGATACATTATATATATAATTTGGGAATAAATTTATAAATTGTATTTAAATTTACTGACTGTAGTGATTTTGTTATAGATTTGATAAAGAGTTATTATTTTGAGATGCTGGAATATAAATATCAGGTAAATAATGTTCACAAACTATTTATTTAGTAACCTAGGTTCTTTAGGAGACCATAAATAAAGTAGGAAGTTTTGATTTCATTATTTTTTATAATGTCAAATTGTGTCATATCAATATGCTTTATCAAAAATTTACGATAAGTTTATTGTGATTTTTCCAATATTATCTTATTTTTATTGGTCCATGTTTCTAATTCCAATTGGTTAGGGGCACAAATCTGGATACTGCTCTGCCTACCCAGGATGGGTGAATGTCTCCATTTATGGGAACTGAAATCTGGATACCGCTCTGTCTACACAGGATTTCTCTCCTTTCATGCATGCTATAAAAACAGAAACCCAGGTAAGTGTTTATTTTCACTATCTTTTATTTTGATTACATCATCACATTAGACAATACTGCCTTTTGCAGTATCATTTTCACTGTATCATTTAAACACAATTCAGTTTTCTATCTCAATTTTTAATTTTTAAACCTGAAATTACTTATTCAATAATAACTTTGCTATGTATTTTTTGCAACTAATTGATTTAATTCATCTCTTAATGTACAGAAACCTGTTGACATCGCTGATATATACCCCACAACGAAACTGATCAACGCATACAAGGAACGGGAGAGGGAGTGAATGAGGCTGTGTGAGGTCTCCAATGGCGGAGGAATCAGCGCCGAAGGAGAAACCGATGGTGGTGGTGGTGATGGATGAATGATATCACAGCGTGTACGCTCTGGGGTGGATGCTTGATCACTTCTTTGTTCCTTTCACTTCCAATCCCCCTTTCAAGCTCGCCGTTATCCATGCCAAACCTTTTATGAAACTGTTCTTCTTATCAATGAATTATTTCCACTTAATTTATGTTACTAATTACTAGTCATTGTACAGTTAACAACTTTCCCAGTTTCATTTATTTTTTCAAAATATTTTATTGCCTCTATAAAAGCAGTGAACCATATCGTCTGGAGAACGCATGAACTAAGAACTTTGTTATATCACCGTGCAAGTGCACGGGCGAGTACTAGTTAAGTTAATTGTTAACTAATATAAAGATATTAAAACTTTAATTTTATTTCTAACAGATTAATTATATTAATAAAGTAATTAATATTAGTGTAATTATAGTAATCTAATTAAGTTTTAATTTATAATTACACAATTATTAATAATAAAATAATAACATTATTAAAGATTTTATAATAAATTAATAATCATAATTTTTAATAATTATTATTAATTAAATTTTTTAATAATTATCTTTAATTACTTTTTAATATGTATTATAACAGTAAACTTAAAATAATAACTATAACATATTAATTGAATTTCATTGAGTTTTATTTAATTAATTTTGTTTTTAATATGTACAGGTTCATTCAAGAGGAAAAAACACGTACAAGTTCTTCCAACTAACTCATTCAGAGTTATTTATGACGGAAAAACTAGCGCGACATGCCAGTTGTGAAAAAACACATGTGTGTGGTGCACATGTGAAGAGCCTTTGAGGTCGGTGGAAAATTTTCGGTGACAAGCAGCAGAAGACAGTGGATACTTAAGCAAAGAAAGAAGCAGATTGGGGGGGGGGATCACACATTAAGGATTGATTGAAGATCCGATAGCTTCTCTCTCATCAGGAGCATAAGGAGTCCATAGGGTGACTCTGGTACCTCTACCTAGAGTTAGAGAAGCATATCAGCAAAGTATATTTCGAGAGCTTGGTTTCCCTTGTTTTTGAATTCCTACACTTTATTTAGCATGTCTTCAATTACTATTTTGATAATATTCATTTTTTCTGGATAAATACTTCTAGTTCGGGGATGAATTGAAATTATACTGGTTACTTTTAATTCTCATTTCACTTAACTTTTTGAATGTATTCAGTATTGATCGGCGAGGTCACTACTGAGTTCATCTAATTTATTGTACCACTAGAACATAATATCAAAATTTCACAGTTAGTTGGTGATATTGATTGAGGAAACACTTTTATAAAATATAATAGATTCAAAATACTTCAAGACTTACGGTGATTTTGTCTTATTGTTAATTTACAAATAGTTCACAGTTGATTAATATCGGAGTGGTGAAATCTTAGATTGGTTGGCTTGTGTGACTTAACTCCTAGCGAGGGAGGTGAGTCATACTCTTTACAGTGGAACTCTACAACAACCTATGAGTGAATTTAAACACCTTTAAAAACCAGTAGAATAGAAATTACTCCCCGAGCGGTTTAATAGATTTATCATTTTATCTGTGTTCTAAATATCTGTTATTCCTTGTTTTACAACTGTCTCTAGTTTTAATTTATTTTTTAAACACGTTTTCTATATTTTTTCAATTCATTGTTAATAAAAATATATAAATAGTAAAAAAATAGAAAAATCAGTCCACTGCTGACAACAGTGGTGTTTACCAAGTTGTTTTTAGAAGATTAGTGGCCAAATTTACTTTCCAAATGGGTTTGACCCTACTTGCCACATATACAGTAGTTAGTAAGTAGATAAACATCTCACTCCTCTAAGAAAGGAGAAAAAAATTGAAATGGAAAAAATATATAATATAGTTCATGCACCTAGTTACTAAAAAATCTACCATAACTCTTAGATGAAAATGAAATACCTTGGATGAGGGAGTTTTAACTCCCTCAAGTTTCAAGTAACCCATCTTCCAAAAAACATAGTCCTTGGGCCAGAAATTTTGAACTTAAACAATCACACATTTCACTACTGCCTACTTTTAATGGGATCTCTAATAAAGACTCCCTAGCCTTCATTAGAGACTTCTATAACAATGTGCATAAATTACCTCTTCTAGGACTCACAGAGAATGAACATAGAATGAAAGTCTTTCCCTTTTTCCTTAAAGGGAATGCTAGGAATTGGTTTCTGAGTCTAGATGAGGACGAAAATGAGATCAAGTGTATAATTATTTCATTATGAAATTCTATCCTAAAAGACATAAAGTGAACTTAGAACAAAAATCAATTGTTTTTATCAAGAAGATGGAGAATCTTTTCATGAAGCATGGTATAGATTCATGGATCTTCTTTGGCAGTCTACCCATCATCAAATCCCATATCAACTTCACATGGATAAATTATATGAAGGGTTTTCCTCTTCTGGACAGAACCTAGTTGATAAAGTGGATGGGGGTAATTACATTGATAAAACATATGACGAACTTAGAAAAATCTTTAATAATCATGCCCTAAATTCACAACATAAAATTTCAAGAAGAAAAAGAGTCAATAGAAATGTTAATTCAAACACTGGTTCAATGAATGAAACTCATGTTCAAATTGCTGAAATCACCAACCAACTTCAATCCTTAATGAACCTGAATTCAAAACAAACTATTAACCAACTAAGTTGTCAAAATACCAATCAATATTTAAGGGAACAGTGTGTCTAGTGTGGCATGTTTGGGCATACTGAAAACTTCTGTCCTAATTTTGATATGCCAGCTCATCAACAAGAAAATTAAAACTTTGTTAACTATGGTCCTAGAATTCCTCCTAAATAAGATCCATTTTCAAATAATTACAACCAAGGCTATAAGAACCATACAAACCTATCCTAAAATGATCAAGGCTTAATCAGACAATCCATTGCCCCTAATTACTCAAATCAACCAAGACCAAACTTTCAAATCAACCCAGGGGTGAGACTTAAAATCCACAAGGAAATAATGATAATCACATTTACTCTAAGCTTGATCTAATCTTGAATAAAATTAACTCTCAAGAAGAAAGATACATGACTGAGTTGACCAAACATAAAAATCAATATGATTCTGACAAAATGAAAATTGATGCTAGAATTAAAAATATGGAAACCTAACTTGGCCAACTTGCTAGAGACATTTCATCTAGGAAAAAACGTAGAATTCCAAGTACCACTGAACTTAACCCTAGGGAGAATTCCATGGATGTTGTCACTAGAAGTGGGCTCAATACAAAAAAACTGTTGTTGAAAAACTCACTAAAAATGCCCAAAATGAAAATTTTCTTCATTCTGAAAATAAAAATATGCTTTGCACACATGGTGGAAATTCAAAAAAAAAATACTTGAAAATGATCCAAATCTGAATCTGTCACCTGAAACTCTAGATGAAACTTCATTTAAAAATAAAAAGAATAAAGTAAAATAAAAAGTTTAGGAAGAGGTGTAGGATATGACTACTGTTCTGAAAATTGTTTCCCCACCCATCCCTTTCCCTGAGAAACTGAAACCTCAAAGTAACAAAAAGGCTGAACTTCTTCAGCTCCTTGGTCTCCATTATAAATATTAGGTAAACATTCTTTTCATTCAAGCCTTAATTCAAATCCAATATTATTTGAAATATCTTAAGAAAGTTGTTTCTGACAATAAAACTCTAGATGAATTTTCTACTTACAGCCTCACTAAAGAGTGCAGTGTTGTACTCCAAAAGAAAATCCCACCTAAAATAAATGACCCAGGTAGTTTTGTCATACCATGAACATTCAGAAACTCTTATCAACTCAACTGTTTGTGTGATTACGGTGATTGTATTAATATGATCCCATAATCATTATTTAAACAGATGAAGTTGGGTGACTTTTAACCCACCAGATTCATACTACAGTTAGCTGATAGATCTTTCACTCATCATGTGTGTAGGGTAGATGATTTGCTGGTTGGGGTTGGGAAGCTATTTTTTCCTACAAAATTTTTATTCATGGATATAGAGCGTGATCAAGAGTTTCCCATCATTTTGGGTAGGCCCTTCTTCTCAATCGGTGGTGTTATTATTGACATCTCTAAGGGTCAATTAATTTTTAAAATTTGAGAACAACAAAAAGAGCTCAATGTGTTTAAAAATGTTAATGCACCAAAGTTTTCTGAAAATTGTTCAATAGTAGAGTCCCTAGAAATTGAGAACTCAACTGAAAATTTTGGAAAATCTGAAGAAAACATTTGTGATGATGAAAATCTTTGTGAATCTGCTTTAGAAATTGAAACTTCTACTCAAACACCAAATCTGGAAAATTTTCCAGAACTGGACAACTGTTTGCTGTTTCTGAACTTAAGAGCTTTTTGAGTGAATTTGAGGGTGTTTCTGTTAACACCAACCTTGCTGAACACTTTGATGATATTGAGGGAGAACTTATAAGACAATTAGATGATTCTTCTTTGATTAACCTTCTGAATAATGATATGGAAAATATCTACAGTGTGATGCCCATGCTGGGCAGTGGCACCGTTACTTCTGAATCTGAGCATGAAATTGAAAATATTTCATCTTTTAATACTCCTTACAAGAGGTATGTTGATGATCTTGGACCTACCAGGCCTAAGAGTCTTCCTTCTAGTGTAGAACCACACACTCTTGAACTAATTCCAAACCCTTCCCATCTTAAATATTCGTTTCTGGGTGAGAACTCCACTTTGCATGTAATAATTTCTGCTGAAATTAATGAAAACCAAGAGGAAAGATTGTTGAATGTGTTAAATAAGTTTAAATTTCACATAGGCTGGACAATAGCTGATATCAATGGTATTATTCCCTCATTTTGAATTCATAAAATAAAAATGGATCATAAACATTAGCCAAGAGTAGAGTGTAAAAGAAGATTAAATCCCAACATGAAAGAAGTTGTGAGAGAGGAAGTGATTAGACGAATGGAAATTGGAATGATTTATCCCATTTTTAATAGTGCTTGAGTTAGCCCTGTCCAGGTTGTCCCTAAGATGGGAGGTTTCACTGTAGTTAAAAATGAAAAAAATAAAAATTCAAAGTTAGGGAAGCCACAAAATGGAGAGTTTGAATAGATTATAGGATGCTTAATGCATCCAATAGGAAGGACCGTTTTCCAATGCCCTTTTTGGATAAAATGATTGAGAGGATTGATGGAAATGAGTTTTTCTGTTTTCTGGATGGGTATTCTGGTTAAAACCAGATTGATATTGATCTAGAGAATTAGGAAAGGACCACCTTCACATGCCCCTTTGGTACATTTGCCTATAGAAAGATTCTCTTTGGGTTGTATGGAGCTCTAGCCACCTTTTAGAGGTCTATGATGGCTATATTTTCAGTTATGATTGAATTAATTATTGAGGTTTTCATGGATTCCATTTCCATTGTGGGTTGTACTTTTGATACTTGTCATGGATATCTTGAATTAGACTTGGAAAGATGCATTGAAACCAACCGTGTTCTAAATTAGGAGAAATGCCAATTCATGGTTACAGAAGGTATAGTTCTTGGTAATAAGGTTTCTAAAAGAGGTCTAGAAGTTTATACTACTAAGATTGATGTTATTAAAAATCTGCCACCTCCTGTTAATGTTAAGGGTGTTAGAAGTTTCCTAGGGCATGCCAATTTCTACCAGAGATTCATAGAAGATTTATCCTAAATAACTAAGCCCTTATGATCTTTTCTAGTCAAGGATGCACCTTTAAATTTTGATGAGAACATTTTGAAATCATTTAATTTGCTTAAAGAAAATTTGATTTAGAAATTAAGGATAAGTAGGGAGCAGAAAATTTAGTTGTTGATTTAGAAATTAGGGATAAGCAGGGAGCTGAAAATTTTGTTGTTGATCACCTATCTAGACTTCCTCTTAATCAATCTAAATCTGAAGATTAGAGAGAGATTAACTCTTACTTTCCTAATGAAAATATGCTAACTATTTCTATTAGGCAATCTGCTTGGTTTTTATATTTTTACAACTTCCTGGAAGAAGCTGTTTTTCCCAAAAATCTGTCCAATAACCAAAGAAAGAAATTCATTTCTGAGCTTAAGTACTACCCTTGGGATGATCTCTTGTTGTTTCAGAGGTGAGCTGATGGTATTCTTAGGAGGTGTATACCAGAGGAACAAATGCTTCTTGTATTAGGAAGTTGTCATTCTTCACCTTGGGGAAGTCACTATGGTGGTGAAAGAACTACTCAAAAAGTCATTCAATCTGGTTTCTATTGGCCTATACTATTTAAAGATGCTTTATGTTTTGTGGTTTCATGTGATAGGTTTCAGATATAGGGTAATGTATTTAGGAAGTAGGATTTACCCCAAAAAGGAATTCTGGAAGTTGAAAATTTTGATGTGTGGGGTTTAAATTTGATAGGTCCATTTCCATCATCTCATGGGAATGAGTATATACTTGTTGCTATAGATTATGTTTCAATGTGGGTTGAGGCAGTCGTACTGCCCAATAATCAAGCCAATTATGTAATTAAATTTTTAAAAAAGAACATCTTTACATGATTTGGAGTCCCAAGAGTTTTTATCAATGATAATGGAACACACTTTAAGAACCATAAATTTAAATCTTTGATGGAGTAATATGGCTATGTTTATAAAACAGGTACTCCATATCATCCATAGTCCAGTGGACAGGTGGAAATTTAAAACAGGGATCTAAAACAAATTCTTGAGAAAACTGCGTCAAACTCTACCAATGATTGGTCTCTTAAGTTTGATGAAGCTTTATAGGCTTATGGAACTACTTTTAGGATCCCAATAGGTATGTATCCTTACAGTATATTTTTTTGGAAATGCTTTCATTTACCTATGGAGTTTCAACACATGTCATATTGGGCAGTTAAGGATCTAAGCATAGATTTTAAGAGTTCTTGTGAGAGGAGATTACTTGATCTGAGAGAAAATTATGAGATTAGGAGAGAGAGTTATGATAATTCATGGATTTATAAAGAGACGACTAAACACTTTCATGACACTATCATTCAAAACAAAGAGTTTAAACCTGGATTGAAGGTCATTATTTTTAATTATGGACTCTATCTATTTCTGGGAAAGCTGAAGTCTAAGTGGTGTAGACCTTTTACAATAGTGAGAGTGCTGAAGAATGGAGCTTTTGAAATTGTAGGTGATGAAAATAAACCAATGTTAGTCAATGGGAAAAGAGTGAAACTTTATTTTGAGAGATATACAAAGGGCTTGGTTGCCTTCACAGTTCTTGAAAATTGTTCTTGAATAAAGTCTGGATGGGGAAATTAAATCTAGAGCTGCATGGGAGGCAACCCATGGTTCTTTTTGTCTTTGTGTTGTTTTTTAAACCTTGAATAAAATGCTGCTTCTATGCTCTGTTTTTGTGAAATAATTGTTACTGCTTGTTCTTTGATTCCTGGTTCTGTCTCAAGTTGCTGTTGCTGTGTCAATAAAGGAGTGGAATTATCACGATAATTTTTGGACAAGAACTTAGTCAGGGAAGTAATTTATCTTTTTTCATTTATTTCTGCTCATGGTTTAACTAATAAAATTATGCTCACTAAGAAAAATTCTGCTTGTTTAATAAATTCTGCTATATATTTTCTGAAAACATGATGCATATATTATAAGAAAAAACTTTTTCTGCATGTCACTATGCTGTGGTTAAAAATTATTCATGTACCTCTTGCGGGAAATTCGAATTCATTGATAAATATTAAAATAATCTCTCACTGCTTGAAACTAAGTGTGTTTGTGTGTGTGTGGGGGGGGGGGGGGTACATGCTTGCTGGTAGTTCTGATTTTCATCAGAACCAATTAGTCTATAGGGTGTCTATCATGAATTTTCTATTATATTGAACATCCATTTGAATCATATTTTGTTAAAATTCTTACACTCAATTCATAGTGCACTTACACTTCACATTTAATTTTGAGCATTAATTGAAAATCCTTATCACTAGACATGAATATTAATTATACTACTTGCTAATGAACCTGCTAATTATTTTTTCATTGTGTAAAAAAATATCTTCAAACTTCATTGAGACCCTTTATACATGTTTTAAATATGCTAAATTGAAAATCTGTTTTGAACATTAATTGTTAAATTGTTCTTCTCCATATTTAGAAGTCAACTTTGGGGACAAAGTTGTGTTTTAAGTGTGGGGGAGGGGGTCAATTTTTGACTGTGCTCAACTGTGTTTAATTGAAACCCATCAATTCCCATTGAAACTTAGAATTTTTTGTCAAAATATTGTTAATTATTTTTTCAGATTTTTTTTATTTTTCTAAGATTTACACTGTACTCAATTGGGTCCTTCCTTAGGACAAGTTACTTGCCAGAAGTAAAGAACTGCTCTAAACCTGAAATTGACGATAATGGATGATTTTTGAGTGGTTTTACTTAGTGATTGAATGGATATCTGGTTTAGATTCTAATTCTCAGTGTAATATGGGTACCATTTTTAATGGAATTATGATCATAACAATTAGAACTGGAAGTTTGATTCTGATTATAGTGGCCTCATTCATCATTTAATTATTAAAAGTAATTGCTTCAATGAGCTGATGTAAATGATTTTTGATATAAATCTTTTGAAACTAGAGTAATTTGGACATCTGGGATCCCATGATGAGTCTCTGAGACCCTAGATGCTACGTGTGTTTCTGTTTACTATAAGCCCTCTATAAAATTTCAGTAAGTGCATTTCACAATGCCTATCATATGATACATGGCTTGGAAAAAATAAATTAATGTGTCTAGCATTAAAAATGAGTTCATTAAGGAGAGGGGAATGATGAACACTATATGAAGAAGGGGTCAATTGGTTTTTATGGAAATCATTTAGGTTGAATCAATAAGTTGCTTCGTAAAAACAATTAATGATTTTTGGATCCTAGAATTTTGTAAAAGTACAAATTTCCTTGGTTAAGGTCTTAATTCTATTTATATCTTACCTTATGTCATTCTTGGACTTAGAACTTCATCTGGGATTTAAATGAGTCGCTATGTTGTATCACGTATGAGGCATGACATCTCCATTCTTTGATGTATGGTCTTTTATTTCTTAATTACCCTTGAGTATTTGTTATAGGCAATATTCATATGAGTAATTCATTTTCTAAAAGCCTGATGTTATGTTTTGTCCTCTTCTTTTGAGTGCTGGACATGTTATAGTGTGATATTAATCATTAATACCATACTTTTGTTTTTCAAATAAAATAATAATGGGATTGTTTGAGGACAAACAATGCTTAAGTGTGAGGGAATTTGATGTGTCTCTATTTTTACGTAGTTTTTCCACATCTTTTTATTTAATTATTAATGATTTAATTAATTATTTAATCACATTATGCTAAATAATTATACTCTTATATTTTTATAGTTAATTTTTTTAATTAATCAATTTTTATAATTAATTATGTATTTTTGCCTTTAAATTAATAATTTTAATCGTACTTAACTTTTCTAATATAATTATTTCTTAATTACTCTTGTTAAGTGGAATCTTCTTGACATTTTAATATGTTAATATCTATTATAAACAATTATTTTATCAATGTAATTCTATTTAATTAAGTGAGTCTTTATTTTAATAATTTATCTTTTAACTTAGTTTCATTAATAAAAATAACTTTATTAATTAATATGTTTAGTCATCCTACTAATCATTTAAGTAAATAATTTGTGTTTTAAATTAAATAAAATCATCCGCTTTTAATTTTATGTATTCAATTAGTTAATTAGTTAATTAATTAAGAGTTTTTAAACATTTATTATATTATCTCATGTATGTAGTTGTATGATATTTTCATTTTCATTTGGTTTTAGTCTACCGGTGTGGTAGACTATTACTATCAGTAACCTAATCAGTCACCAATACTCTTCAATTTCAATTGATTATTATCTTTTTAATTAATTTATTTAGTAATTTTAATTTACATCTTTTATTAATTTAGTTTTACAATCATCTAGTTCTTAATTTAAGTGTTATCTAATTAATAATCTTAGTTGTAGTTTTAATATTCTAAAGTTAAATAAAAATCCTTTTTTAATTTATGATGTTTATCTTTCTTGTAATTAATTATTCTCAATCCTTGTTTTAAATAACTTTTGTTTTAATTTTCATGTTCAATTTTTTTAAGGTCACTGATAGTTTTCTATCGGTGACCCCTTTACCTTATGCAGCTTACCAGTAGCTTCCATTTATGTATTTCGTTAACCTCATTTTTTCTACCAGTAACATTTTTTTATATTTATTTAACGATATAATTTTATAATAGTGACCTTTCTATTTAATTTCTACCAGTAACCTTAATTTATATTTTTAACGGTGACCCCCGCACCCGTATCTCACTGTTACTACCTTATACCGGTGACCTTTTCTATTTAATGCAAACAATGTGATTTTATTTTTTAACTGACATTGAACCTTTTATATTCTTCTATCAGTGAGATATTCCTCACTGATACCCCAATACCATGTTGGTCCCTCTGCCTCGCTTTTTTGTTTTTGGTCTAGCGGTGACCCTGTGCTTTCCAAAGCACCTCAATGTTGGTTCATTATTTTCTACCTCACTGTTAGATTACCTCCACTACAACTCACTGTTAACATTTATCATTTTCTTAATTCATTCCCCTCACCAATATACTTCCAATTTTCTCACCATCACACCCCTCTCTCTCACCATTTCACTTTCCTTCTTTATTTCTTCTTGCACCTCACTGTTGATTTCTTTTTTTTAACTTGGACCGGTGACCTCTTATTTCATTTAAGCCATTGGTAACCTTCAGGGTGCTGGAGAAGGTGAACGCCAATTTCAACAAGCTGAGTCAGCTGCCAGAGGGGATGGTCCAGGGGATGGGGGAGGGATAATTTTTTTATTTGGGTTTTTAAAAAATTAAAATTTGAAAGAAGGGTATAGGGTTCGAATAATTTTAAAAATGGGTCCGGGATGCGTGAACGCCGTTCACGCATCCTTCCGCGGCGTGGGATGCGTGAACGGCGTTCACGCATCTCGGACCCCGACGGTAATGCGTGAACGGCGTTCACGCCTCCTTTGCTGACCAGCTCAAGGAAGCGTGAACGCCGTTCACGCATCCTTGCGCGGGAAAAGATGCGTGAACGGCGTTCACGCTTCTCTCCGCGGCGAAGGATGCGTGAACGCCGTTCACGCATCCTTCGCGGACGAGCTGAAGGATGCGTGAACGGCGTTCACGCATCCGGCTGAGAGAAGTTATAAAAGGAGGGGTCCCCCCCCAATACCCATTGTTCTCCTCTGATTTTCGTTGCGAAGCCCTGCAGAAATTATTTCTCAACAAATATTTGCTGCTTTTATTGAGGTAAAATTTCTATTTAATAATTTGTATGTTTAATTGTATTTATTTATTTCATTTGTATGTTTAATTGTATTTATTTATTTCATTTGTATGTGTAATTGTGTGTATGATTTATTTATTTCATATGTTATGCATGAAATGTTTTGTATGATTTAATTTTCTTGATGTTGAATGTTCGTATGATTTAATTTTTTGAATGTCTGTTGTCTAAATATTGAATGTTTTATGTTATGTCTAAACTTTTTAATGTTTAGAAAAAGTAATTTATGTTGGAGAAATTTATTTTAATGGATGGTTTTGATGTAAGTGTAAATTAAATTACTTTTAATTACTAGTAATAATATTTTTAATCAATAAAGTATAAAATATATTTACTTATATTTTGAAAAGTAGAAGAATGGCCAAAAAACATTACAATTTCATAAAATTTAAAATAACAAAAGTGTTTATTATGTAAATCTCAATTAGATCAGTTATAATAAAATTTATTTAATGTTTTTAATAAATATATATATATATATATATATATACACATGAAGTTAAATTTTTGTAAAATAGGTGTAGTATTTAATATAGATTTTATATAATACGGATAATATAATAAATATACCAAAAAACACGGTATGAGTGATGACTGATCTTGAGATGACCGACCATGCATAATTGAAATTGCATGTTTTATTTTGTGTATGTTGTTATTCAATTTGTAATAATTGCATTTTTTCGGTATTGATGACCTGCGAGTCATCTCTCAGTAAGTGTAAGGACCTGCGTGTCCGTTTAAATTAATTTATGTATTTCATACCCCTAGACCCTCTCACATGCATGTGAGTAAATTTGTAAATAAAAGACTGACGCCCCAAAGAGGTGTCGACGAAGAGGCATCCCCGAAGAGGTGTCGACGAAGAGGCATTTGAGAACTCGTTCGAGAGGTGGCGTTTCTATTTGACAGGAGATTGGCGGTTGCTGCAATATTTGATAATAGAGATAGGAGTTTACTCATATAAATTGTGGTTAGTTTATCTGATAATGATAAACTAATCGCAAGTCTCAAGATCAAGTCATGATTATATATTCATAAGTAATCAAACTTTATGAAACATTATATTAAATTTGCTTTTGTGCTAAAATCACAATCACTATACCTTAACAGTGATAAATCAATACATAAAAAAGTCTCAAGATAATCAATTATTCAAAACCAAATTAAATAATTTAAAATTTTACTGTAGTGTATAATATTTTTAAAATTTTTTTTAATAGGTAATTATGTCTGCTCAAATATATTGCAACGGTGAGGTAATTTGTACCGAGCAGGGTTTTAGCTACAGTGTGCCACCTGTCAAAGTGGTAAATCTCCATGGTTGTATGACATTGGATGCAGTTCGTAATAAGATTCATAGTCGGTTAAAATTGAGTGCAGGACAAGAAATCACTTCAATTAGATACCGACATCTTCAATATCCTGAGCGTATGTGGCACAGCGACTACCCTATAGTCGATGATGAGGATTGGATGGAGGCTTCTCAGTTATTCAGGCAACAGTGTATTAATGGTTTGATGGAATTATTTATTGTCATTTCTGATATTGATGTGGTGCAATCGATTACTACAGAACCATGCTTTGTGACCGCTATAGAAGTTGGTCCTTCACAACAGTCTTCTTTATTGCCTCCTTCTCATTCGACTCCTGTGGAAGAATGTAATGAGGAAGATCATCAAAATTTGGAAGGAAATGTAGATGACATCCCTTTCTGTGCTGATATAGTGCAAGAAAGTTTATCTGAGGAAGAAGAATCTGGGGAGTTAGCAGGAGATGATGTGGTTGGAAATGAACCTTCTGAGGTTCCTTTGAGAGACAGACATCCACTACATCCACCAGTTAGTGGTAATCAGCCTTCAGTTTTGAGTTCCTTAGTTGGAGGAATGTCTCGTGAACAACTTTTTGATTGGGATGTCATTACACCAGCTTCTGAATTCCCTGGCATTATAGGGAATATGCCTGCATCAAATGATAATGCCATATATGTTGGGCAGGAGTTCGAAACTAAACAGGTCATGAAAAATGTGATAAAGCAATACCACATTGAGCGACATTTCACATTTGTGGTTTATGAGTTAAAGAAGACCAAATATCTCATTCATTGTGAAAAATATGGGTCAGAATGTAAATTTCGATTAAGAGCAGTATTTGATAAATGTTATGGATGTTGGAAGATAACCAAATTAGAAGGCCCACACACTTGTCTGCATCCCAGCTTGGCACAAGATCACTCTTCTCTTGATGCAGAGTTTATATCTACTGTTATTTGTGAGATGATACGAACAAGTCAGGATGTTCCTGTTGCCCTTATTCAGGAAAGAATTCAACAGTTGTATAACTATAAGGTATCATACAACAAAGCTTGGAATGCAAAACAGAAAGCCATTGTAAAAGTGTATGGTGATTGGGATGAGTCTTATGCGTTGTTGCCACAGCTTATGGAATTGTTGTCTCTCAATAATCAGATTGTTTATCAGTTGGACACTGTTGAGTATGTATCCCAAAATCATCTAGTTGATCGGTCAAAGGTGAAGTTCAAGAGGATTTTTTGGGCATTCAGACCGTGCATTGCTGCATTTCCCTTTTGTAAACAATTTATTCAGGTAGATGGCACATTCCTTTATGGAAAGTATACAGGTGTTCTACTCATTGCTGCCACACAGGATGGTAATCGCGCTCCTCTGCCACTTGCTTTTGCTGTTGTTGAAAAAGAAAATTTTGAATGCTGGAGCTGGTTCTTGGCATGTGTACGTGTTCATGTCACGCAGAAACAGGGCGTGTGTCTGATATCTGATCGTCATCGAGCGATTATAGAGGCCGTGAGTAGTGATGGGGTTTCTTGGACTGAGCCGAATGCTTATCACCGTTATTGCATTAGACATATTGCAAGTAATGTGCATAAGCAGTTTAGAGATGAGGCCATAAAGAAGGCGATCCTCAAATTGGGTATGGTTTTCTAAAATTTCTTTTTTTAACAAAATTTACTATCCATTTTAATACATTATTATGTTATGCTTTCAGCATATGAACCCCAACAAGAAAGGTTTGATCGGCGTCTTGAAGAGATCCGAACAGTTAATGAGGAGGTATATGAATATATGATGCAAATTTCAAAGGAAAAATGGTCATTAGCATACGATGGTGGCATGAGATATGGGCATATGACCACTAATATAGTGGAGTGCGTAAATGGGGTCCTCAAGGGTGTGCGTAAACTCCCAATCATAGGGTTAGTGCAAGAGACATTTTTTAGATGTGTTCACTACTTTGTTGACCGGTCCCAAAAGGCCTACCGGAGGATGGAAAATGGAATGCTTTTTACTCAGCATTTTCAAACTGATATTGACCGGATACGGAATGAGGCTTCACGATGGAATGTTATAGCCTTTGACAGGGAAAAGAGGAGTTTTCGGGTAAGAAAGTGCTACGACCAGGGTGCATGCACTAATGGTGGAGTGTTTGTCGTGATGTTGGATAACAGGTACTGTGATTGTGGCAGCTTTCAGGCATTGACATATCCATGTGTACATGTTATTACAGCTTGCGCTTCGGTAAATATATCGTGGGAGCCATATGTTGACCCGGTGTATCACATGAGCACTTTGGTTAACTGTTATAGTGCTGCTTGGATGCCTGTTGGTGACTTCCATTCTATCACATTGCCTGCTGATCGACCGACCATAGTCCCTGATATTTCCAGGTTTTCATAAGTCGGTTTCGGTATCATTTATAATTTTTTCAATGTGTGTCATTTTTAAAATTATTGGCTTCATGCTACTAGGTTGCGGCCTCGAGGAAGACCGAAGTCAACTCGCATCAGAAATGAGATGGATTGGCCTCGGCAACGAGGAGGGAGAATACGATGCAGTATCTGCCACGCAGAAGGACATACTCGTAAGAGATGTCCCCAAGTGGCAGGACAGAGTTCCAAATCTCATCATCCATGATCGAGTCTGTGTACCTGCTCTAAGAGGAAGAGGTTGTGGTTGGTGTCGATGATGAAGAAGAAGAATAAGAAATAGAGGATGAGGATGAGAAGAAGTAGAAGACTAAGAGGAAGAGGTTGTGGTTGAATAACCTATTGTGGAAGTTTCTATAGTTACTTAGGAACTTGATCTATTTGGAATAATGTTAATGGTTATCTAATGGATAATGGATAAATTAACAAACGTAATTTCACAAATAAGAAGAAATAATTAATTTTTCACTTTTTCCTCTTAATTTTTAATGTGGAATAATGTTAATGGTTATTTAATGGATAGTGGATAAATTAACAAACGTAATTTCACAAATAAGAAGAAATAATTAATTTTTCACTTTTTCCTGTTAATTTTTAATGTGGAATAATGTTGATGGTTATTTAATGGATAATGGATGAATTAACAAACCTAATTTCACATATAAGAAGAAATTATTAATTTTTCACTTTTTCCTGTTAATTTTTAATGTGGAATAATGTTGATGGTTATTTAATGGATAATTGATAAATTAACAAACGTAATTTCACAAATAAGAAGAAATAATTAATTTTTCACTTTTAAATTATGGTTTTCTTATAAGATGTCTAGTTTTAGTAATGGCATCTGAGTGTCTGAGCATCCTTAACTAATGTTGATTGTGAGACTAGGCTAATCTTGATTGTGACACCAAATAAAAATGAATATATCATGATTCCACTATTAATAAGTAACGATGATATCATGTGTGCAGATGGCAGGTTTTCCATTGCTTACATCTCAGGCTACTCATGTATCACGACTGCTTTTAGAGGGACGTCCTGTGGCTCCCTTGAGTGTACGTAGATCTCACCATTTCCATCATACTGCACCACCTCCCGCTATCGTCCCACATCTTCGTCGAGCTGGATTTTATGGCGTAGCGATGTGCGACTTCACGTTTCTTGATCATCAGCTCATTGCCGCACTTGTCGAGAGATGGAGACCAGAGTCGCATACTTTCCATTTCAGTGAGGGAGAGATGACTATTACATTGCAGGATGTGGCTATTATGTTGGGCCTCCCTATCGACGGACATGCTTTGACAGGCCGAGTTCCATCAGATTTGCCTGAGCTTGTTCATAGACTTCTGGGCATAGAGGTCCAGGATGATGGCAGGACCATCGTCGGTGGTAGATTGCGGATGCCTTGGTTAGACCAGCACTTCACACATTTACCAGATGATGCTGATGACGTCACCGTGCTGCGCTTTGCACGGGCATATATTTTGAGGCTGATCGGTGGCACGCTTTTTGTTGACCACTCTACTACTTTTGTGCACCTGATGTATCTATCTTTTTTAGAGGATTTGGACCAGGCAGGTCGATATAGTTGGGGGTCTGCCTGCCTAGCATATACATACAGAGCCCTATGCAGTGCATGTCGCATCGAGAAGATGCAGATCACAGGATGCATGGTTCTTCTACAGATGTGGGTATGGGAGCACATACCTCGTTTAGCTCCACATGCTCGTGCGCCATTACCCGTAGATATTGTAGCAGAGGCTCCACGTGGACGTTGGTATGTTATTAATTCTTTATAATATCTAACTTACTTGTATAAAATTATTTTATGAAATGTAAAAAAATGTTATCTACAGGTGGAGTCAGGCGCATCGACATTCAGATTCTCCCAGACATGATGTTCACGCCTACAGACTTATGCTAGACAGCATTCGACCAGACGATGTAAGTGATTATTATTTATATTGTTAAATCTTTACTCTTTACTGTAAATCTATTCATTTATTAATTGATTATTCATTTTTTCTTTCAGATTACATGGATGCCATATACAGATGCTATCCTTCAGAGTCTGCCCCCATACTGTACAGTGATGCTTGATATCGGCTCCTGCATGGTTCCACTGATTCATTTTCATATAGTCGAGTGGCATCAGACGGATAGGGTTATGAGACAGTTTGGATTCCTTCAGCCAGTTCCTGACCCGCCCAGTCAGTTGGATTCATTGCATTCCCTGAAGATGTCAGGGAAGAGAGATTTTGATTGGAGGAGCTACCATGCGAGATATGTTGCGTTATGGGACAGACGACGAGAGTCCCAGTTGCGAGGGGCAGGGACAGTACGTTTTCATTTGATGGATCAGATGGATTATGCAGGCTGGTACATCAGGTCTCCCGTCAGATTTCTGACACGGCACGGACGGGGCTTCCATGACTTGGTATGCATTCTTTCTTTCACAGTTCAACATATTTTTTATTCAAATTAGTTAATAACAGAATTTGTTTTCGCAGGATGCTCGTATTTGTCATCTACTGCATATGTCTGATCCAGTGGAGAGAGCTGCCTTTGACCCATCATATTTTCACAGCCTTGTACGACAGATGCTACCGTCGATGGACGAGATTTATCATGGCATTTTCTTTGATCCACCACCTGCTGCGGAGGCCGCGGAGCCTGCTGCGGAGGCCGCGGAGCCTGCTGCGGAGGCCGCGGAGCCTGCTGCGGAGGCCGCAGAGCCTGCCGTTGTTCCACAGGATGAGGCTGCTCAGCTTGCTCAGCCACATGATATTATTCCACTGGAGGAGGGTGTTCAGCATGACCAGTCATATGCTCCTCCAGCTTCTCAGGCACAGCCACAGGTACTTACAGACGCTGACTGGATTGAGTTCGATGTTTTATTGCAGTCATCCACAGCAGAGCAGCCATCTACTTCCTATATTGGTGAGAGTTCCAGCCAGCTTCCACTATCCTTAGATGCAGGCCAGGGTACAGGCGGTGAGACTGTACATCCACCGTCTGTCACACAGGAGGATGTGGAGGTGGCTGTCGATGAGGATGCGCAGCGTACGCCAGAGCACAGACGTAGACAGACACGGCGTGGACGCATCCAGTATACGCCTGACTGTGGGACAGAGGAGCATCCACACCGGAGGCGTAGATTAGGTTGACATTTGATTTATGATACGTTTTGTATGTGTATTACTGTTATCTAGACTTCTATTATATCTTTAATAAGTGTCTTACTGTTATCAAATTATCTACCAATGTATATATATATATATGTGTGTATAATAAATAATATGATTAGAAATTCCATAATACTCATATAAATTCAATAAGTTCAACATAAAGGTTAAATAATAATCCAAGGCTATTTATTTTATGAATAACATATTAAAAGACCAAGTAAAATGTATTGAAGAACTTTAGGAGGATTTTGTTGTCCTACAATTAAATATAGGATCAAGAGAAACTCTTGACTCCTAATATGATATTAGGAAATTAGGTCACACAAGTGATGGAAAAAAGGAAAATTATGGTTCATAGGTCTAAAAAATAGTTAAATAATGTTTAGGGAAGAAAATGATACATCGTAATGCCACAAATGGTATGGTTATTGTTCATAAACAGAAAGCAGTAATGATTGGTGTCAGAACACAAGAGCCTGTTATGTGGATAAAGATTTATTTTGGTATGAATTAGAATCAGAATATTTAGTGATCTTAAGGAATAATGAGTGGTGTATTAGTGATGCACATGAACAAACCATTTATCAAATATTATTTTTGTGGAAATATGGGGAATTCTTAGAATGCTCATTCCATAGCCTTGAGGGTCACTATGTGACTTGGGACACACTATAATATTTACAAATAAGGTGTGTATTATCAAGGGAAAATATAGTGGAGTTGTTTTGTAAGGAAAACACACAAAGGGGAATCTATATCTTGTGAGTGGACAAGAAGATATGTATTTTATATCCAAGGAAGAAGAAAATAGGTTGTGGTATAAATTTATTGTTTATATGAGCCAATCATACATGGAAGATCTGTTGAAATGTGACACTGCTCAAGATCTCTCTAATTTATCATGTGATCATACTCATACATGCGATTCTTTCTAACAAGGGAAGATTATTTGAAATATATAAAAGGTTAAAGATCAATGGTCAATAAGAGTGATTGAACTAATGCAAATTGATGTGTGTAAACCTATTTCACCAAGATCTATTGATACGAAGAGATATTTTTAGTGGCCAAGGATCAATTAGGTGGTAATGAGAGGGAGGTGAATCAGTGGTAGCCTTATTTTACTAATTCTTTTTTTAAATTCAACCTATTGAAATTTGTTTAGGTTTTTGATCCACTCAATATAAACTCTCAATCATTCCTCAAGTGTAGTTGTAATGAAATAGGGAGAATCACATGTTATTTACAGGGTTATTTTGAAAATACTACTCATTTCTATATTGGTTATACCCCCCAACGTGTATTATTCACTATCTCCACAAGTTAATACAATGACATATAATCCATTTTTCCTCTCTATAACAAAAAATAATCCACTATACACTCTCTTTCTCCATAATACATTGGAGATTAATTCTACTCTATAATCCAAAAGATACATCTACTTCCAAATTTAGGAAGAAGTTCTTCTTCAAATAGACTTACTCTATAAGAAATCTAGTCACTCCTACCTTGTGTACTTTATCAATAATTTTAGAAATTATTATATTAAGACTCTTTTCAGATTTTGTGCAATCTAGATTCTCCTCAATATTCAAATAATCAAGAACTCATCAATTCATCTTTCTGTATTTACCTGATACATTATTGTATCGAGTTATCAGAAATAATATTTCAATTCAACACAGAGTCTTCATCACCTTCATACACACTTTATTCACAAAACAAACAATAATTGTTCATGGGTAATATATCATTATTACATGATTTAAAATCAATCATTTAAATCCTTATTTAAATTTGTTTCGTAATAACACATTTAATTACAAATTTATATATGAATACTCATCAGTAGTGGTATCATATTTTCCTCATATTGAATGCCCCATTAGTTTCTGTGGGTATTTTGTTTCATGCAACTCATAAAGAATACTAGAAGGATTAAGGTTCCCCTCTTTCTTCTTAATGTGGTGTCTATCTCTATGAATCATTATCTATATTCATACATGTAACTCATATTTAATTACATAATAAAATACAAAAACTCATCAAAAATACCCAATGCTTGGGTCTTCTCCATTCTTCACATAAATGTTACAACTCATGTAAGAATCTGATTCACGTGGATTCATCAAAATATGATCTTCTAATCACCCGAATACTTATGTTTCACATTTCATCACATAGGATATTCATTTTAGAATAAATTTTTACTCTCATCACATGAACTATTCATTTTATTATTTAAATTATATTAATGAAATTGTAACTTCATGAATATATTATCATGATTGTACCTTGGCATTAAATCTAGATCTTACTTCATTTGAAGACTCTATTTCATCAAAAGTCTTGGGATCCTTCAGTTCATGCACGACAATGCATGAATATTGAACATGACTTGTTCTTGGATCATGCTTGGATATTATAAGTTCATCATGGACTTCTTAATATGGAAGGGTCCTTGGTTTTATCCAAGGATTCCCAACCATGATCTTTGTGACTCATCAATGGTAGATAACCAATGCTCTATAAAACCCTTGAGAAAGGGAAGAAGGTTCTCACTAATTAGACAACTTGAAAAAGTTATATCAAACTGTTGTGTAAATGTCTGCATGTTTTTAGTGGAGAGACAATGATTGTGTCACCATTTTCCCATATAATAATATCACTCGGTTGAGTGCTTCCTTATTTATTTTATCATTCCTTCAGCTTGGTAGAAGTGATTACTGGGGTACGCTCTCAAATCCTCACTGGCATCGACCCATGTTGTCTTCTCTAACACCATTCCACTGCACATGATTGAACCACCACTCTAATACCATGTGCCTCATGTGAATTCATGCTCGCCTACCATTTCTTCCCATACAATAGTCAACTCCAGTTCCCACCTCAAAAGTGGCTGCACCTAATTCCCTTATGTAGCTAGTTGGATGGATTCCTTTTTAAATAAAGTTAAAAATATGTGTTAGATAAAATATTCCACCAAATTCCATATTCACTCCAAATACCAATCCTTATTCTTCATGAAAAATATAAATAATATATTTATACTTTTTTCATATATCTCTTCATTTATGTAATTTAATTTCATATTTGGATAATTATCCATGTTTTAAAAGTGAGAATTATTTAAGATTATCTTAAATAGAAAAAAATGTGCAAAGGAGTTTTCAAAAATGTTCACTAGGTATTCTGTGAGATGCGTGAACGCCGTTCACGCATCCCTTCTCTCGGGAAGATGCGTGAACGCCGTTCACGCATCACGCCCGGGTCCGGGATGCGTGAACGCCGTTCACGCATCCCGGACCCATTTTTAAAATTATTCGAACCCTATACCCTTCTTTCAAATTTTAATTTTTTAAAAACCCAAATAAAAAAATTACCCATGGGGGAGCTACGAAAGCTGTCCATGAACTCCAACAAGTTGGCCTTCCTCCCGGAGCACCTTTCTCGGCTGGCGGCACTGCGGGTGCCGGACACCTGCCTGAATTGCCTCTGCGCCCTCCCCAATGTCCTTAGCTCCCTCTATTACCTGGAGACCCTCAACATCATCCAGAACCTCCGCTACCTCCACACCGTCAAGGAGTACCTCTATCAACAGTTCCGCTCCAGCGGGGCATCCCCAAACAAGAAGTCATGGGTAGGTAGGCTGGTTAAGAACGACACCTTCAATAGAAAGATTTCGAGGTTTGGTTTTAGGGGAGGTGGCAATGGAAGCGAGGAGCGGCGCCAGGAGGAGGAAGGGTAGGGGTTTATCATGTCGCCATACCGCTCCATCGACGGTCTGGCCACGCCACGGTACCTGGGGATGTTCTCCCCGCGCCTCTTGTTCTTCCCCCGAAGTCGCATTGTATCTTGCTAGAGTTGCTGAGAACCGCCACTGAAGATGAAGTACCGCTGGACTGCCGCTGTAGGATGCTGCGAGATGATGGAGGGCCGGAGCCTCTGTTGTGGAGTTGCGCTGAAGAAGAAATTCACCCCCCCTGTGCACCGATAATTTGGGGGGGGGGAGAATATTAAAAAATATAATAATAAAAAATAATATAAAACAAAAAGAAATCATAAATTAAAAGTTAACTTTAATAAAATAATCAAATGAATATAATATAATTTGTAAAATTTATAATTTAAAATAATTATAATATTAATATATGGATTAATTATGAATTAAAATACAAGACTAATTAATTAGTTTTAATTATAAACAATTATATTTAACAAGTTAAGTTAATTGTCAACTGATATAAATATATTAACACTTTAATTTTATATCTAACAGATTAATTATATTAATAAAGTTTTAATATTAGATTAATTCTTGTAATCTAATTATGTTTTACTTTCTAATTACTTAATTATTAATAATAACTTAATAACATTATTAAAGATTTTATAATAAATTAATAATCAAAATTTTTAATAATAATGATTAATTATGATTTTTAATAATTAGCTTTAATTAATTTTTAAAAAGTATTATAATAGTAAACTTAAAATAATAACTATAAAATATTAATTTACTTTCATTGAATTTTAATTATTTTAATTTTTTTAACATGTGATGGTTCATTCAAGCGGCAAAAACACATCCAAGTGATTCCAACTAACTCATATTGAGTTAGTTACGATGGAAAAACTAGCGCGATGTGTCAGTTGTGAACAAATGCACGTGTGCGGGGCACATGTGAAGAGCCTTTGAGTTCGGTGGAAAATGTTCAGTGAAAAGCAGCAGAAGACAGTGGTTACTTAAGCAGAGCAAGAAGCAAATTGAGTGGGGGATTCAAACATTAAGGATTGATTGAACATCTGAGAGCTTCTCCCTTATCAGAAGCATATGGAGTCTAGAGGGTGACTCTAGTGCCTCTACCTGGAGCTGGATAAGCATAGGAGCAGAGTATCTTCGGGGAGTTTGGTTTCCCTTGTTTTTAAATTCTTACACTCTGTTTATCATGTATTCAATTAGTGTTTTTATAATATTCATGTTTTCTGGAAAAATAATTTTATTTTTGGGATGAATTGATGTTCTACTAGTTACTTTTAATTCTCATTTCACTTAACCTTCTGAATTTATTCGGTATTGATCTGTGAGGTCAATACTGATTTCATCTAATTTCATATACCACTAGAATATAATCTCAAAATTTCACAGTATGTTGGTGATATTGATTGAGGAAACACTTTTCTAAAAGATAATATATTCAAAATACTTAAAGACTTACGTTGAGTTTGTCTTGTTGTTAATTTACAAATAGTTCATAGTTGACTAATTTTGGAGTGGTGAACTCTTAAATTGGTTGGTATGTGTAACTTAACTCCGGGTGATGGAGGTGAGTCATAATCTTTACAGTGGAACTCTACAACAACCTATGAGTGAATTGAAACACCTTTAAAAACATGTAGAATAGAAATTACTCCCTGAGGGGTTTAATATATTGTTCATTTTATCTGTGTTCTAAATCTATGTTATTCCTTATTTTACAATAGTCTCTAGTTTCAATTTAGTTTTTAGACATGTTTTCAATATTTTGTCACTTAATTGCTTATAAAAATATATAAAAAGTAAAAAAAATTAAAAAATCACTCTACTACTGACAACATCGGAGTTTACCAAATTTTTTTAGAAGTTTAGTGGCCAAATTTACATTCCCTATGGGTTCGACCCTGCTTTCCACATATACAGTAGTTAGTAGGAATATAAATTTTAAACTTTGATCGGCTTCAATGACGGTTTAGGTAATTGTCATCAATGTCTAGTGAGCTCATGATGTCTCATGAAGACACGAATGCTTATAGCAAGCTCGAGAACCTTCGTGGTCTATACCGGGTGAGAGCAAGAGAGGAAAGGTTTGAGATCTCCAAGGCTCTATTTCAGAGAAAGCATGGAGAGGCTGCCCCAGTTGGGCCTCATGTAGTCATGCTCATTGGCTAAATTTTTCACTTGGAGGTTCTAGGGATTAAACTCCCTAAATAACTGTGTACTGATCACATTCTTGCATCACTCCCCCAGAGCTTCTCTAACATTGTTGTAAATTTCAACATGAAAAACATTGAGATGTCTCTATCTGATCTTCTTATCCTCATTCACCAACTGGACAATGATATGAATTGTGAAAAACCTTCTATCTTTATGGTGAATAAAAGGAAAGGGAAGGAGAAGAGCTTTGTGACCAATTCTTCTTCAAGGCCTTCAAAGAAATGAAAGATCAAAGGGGAGAGAAGAGAATAAGAGGCTGTTTGTTGTGAATGTGGAAAGAAGGTCCACTGGATGAAAAACTTCACCCAGCCAAGGAAGCAAGGGGAAGCATCCGGTGCGTTTTTTATCGAATGCAATCTATATACCACTTCTAATTGGGTATTAGATACTGCTTGTGGTGCACACATCTGTATCCAAATACAGGAACCAAGTAGATTCAGAAAGATTGACCGAGGTGAGGTGGATCTGCAAGTAGCCAACGGAGCCAGACTTGATGTTGTAGCTGTTGGAGACTACCACCTCACATTGCCTGTTATGATGGTATTGGTATTAAAAGGATGTTATAATGTACCCATTGTAACCAAAAACATTATTTCAGTGTCCATATTAGATACTGATGGATTCATCATCATGTTTGGAAATAAATGTTTCTACTTTTATAAATATATCATTTCTTTTGGTAGGGAACATTTATATAAGGACCTTTATATGTTAGACTACACAAACCAAGTAATGGAAATTGATGAAAAATTTAATTCACATGACTCATACCACACCCAACTTTGGCATCACTGGCTCTATCATGTTAATGAGAAACGTTTGAAAAATTTACATCAAGATGGGTATTTTGATTCTTTCGAACTAAAACCACTTGGGGTATTTCATGCATGTATACAAGGAAAAATTACCAAAGCCGCATTTAGTTGGAAAGGCGAAAGGGCTAAGGAGATTCTAGAATTAGATCACACAAATGTGTGTGGACCATTTCCAGTTGATGCAAGGGGTTGGTTCCTATACTTCATAACTTTTACTGATGATTTTAGTAGATATGGATATATTAAATTAATGAGGTATAAGTCAGATTCTTTTGACCAGTTAAATGAATATGAGACTGATGTTGAAAACCATCTTGGTAAGAAGATTAAGAAACTCTGCTCAGATAGAGGAGGATAATATCTTAATTAGGACATCATTGATTTGTTACGGGAGTGTGGGATTCTATCTCAACTCACTCCTCCTTACACACCTCAGTGGAATGGTGTAAGTGGAAGGAGGAACCACACCCTGTTGGACATGGTGAGATCGATGATGAGTTATGCGAGTCTTCCATTATCCTTTTGGGGATATGAATTACAAAATGCAGCACACACACTAAACCAAGTACTAACTAAATCAATAAATGGTATTCCATACAAGTTATGGAGTGGACACAAAGCCATGTTATCAAATTTACAAGTGTGTGGTAGAGAAGCATTTGTTAAGGCCTCTTCATGTAACAAACTTTCACCCCGTGGCACAAAGTGTACCATTATAGGATATCACAATGAATTAAGGGGATACTACCTATACAAACCCTTATATAAAAAGGTTATAGAGATAATACACACCATATTACTCGAGAGGGAGCATATCTTCAAAAGAGATAGTGGGAGTGAGATAAACTTCGATTAAGTTGAGGCTCAAGATACACATAATTTTGTACAAGAAAAGATTCCACAAATCCCTATGGAAGAACAATCTATTCCAAGGACACAATAATTGCGTAGGATCCCGATAGAGGTGGGAGAACTAGAATTATATGGTTTTATTATTACCGAGGATGGTGACTCAGTATTGGATGACAATAATGATCCACTTACCTACAAGGAAGCAGTTGAAGGAACAAACATTTCCAAGTGGCAAGAAGCCATGAATTCTAAAATGGATTCCATGTACCAAAACCAAGTCTTAATTTTGGTAGATAGTCCAGTTGATGTAAAGCCTCTTGGTAATAAATGGGTATTCAAGAAGAAACTAGACATGGAGGGACATGTCAGCACCTATAAGGCACGACCTGCTGCAAAAGGTTTTAGACAGCTTCAAGGAATTTACTTTGAATAAACCTTTTCAGCAGTTATGATGCTAAAATCCATCAGAATCCTATAGGCCATTTCTACTTTCCATGACTATTAAATTTGGAAAATGGATGTCAAAACAACATTCCTTAACAAGAACCTCCACAAATATGTCTACATGACACAACTTGAAGGGTTTTTTACTCCAATGGATTCTAATAATGTATGAAAGATGAAAAAAATCCATTTATGGCTTAAAGAAAGCATCAAGGTCATGCAACATTCATTTCAATTAATTCGTAATAGAATTTGGTTTTGTTAAGAAATAATGTGAGCCTTCTGTCTACAAAAGGTTTAGAGGAAGTGAAATCATTTCTCTAATAGTATATATTGACGACATATTACTAATTGGAAATCAAGTACCTGTCTTATAGTCACTTAAGGCATGGTTAGATAAATTATTCTCAATGAAAGACTTGGGTGAGGTAGAATATATTATTGGGATCAAGATCCATTGTGATTGATCCATGTGAATGCTTGGCCTGAGTCAATGTACACACATTGACAAGATACTGAAAAGATTCAGTATGGAACAGTCCAAGAGGGGATTGTTGCCAGTGGCACATGGCATTCATCTTTTCAAGAAAATGTGTCCTCAGACACATGAGGGAAGAAAGAAAGTGGAAAAGATCCCTTATGAATCCGCGATTGGGTCATTCATGTATGTTATCCTATGTATAAGGATAGATGTTAATTATGAATTAAGTGTGGTAGGCATATATCAAGCTGATCTGGGAGACCGTCATTGGATGGAAGTGAAGACTATCCTTAAATATCTGAGGCATATAAAGGATATGTATCTGGTTTATGGAGGAGATGAGGAACGAGCCATTAGAGTACATGTAGATGCTAGTTTCTAGACTAATCAAGATGACATGAAGTCGCAAACTGGATACATATTCAGTTTGAATAGAGGTGTAGTGAGCTGGAAGAGCTCATAGCATGGTGTCATCGCAGATTCTACAACAGAGTTTGAGTATATCGTAGCTTCTGAGGTAGCTAAAGAAGCATTATGGATGCGAAGCTTTTTCCAAGAGCTGGATGTAGTACCTAGCAGTAAAGATCCTATTACACTCTATTGTGATAATACTACAGCAGTGACACTTTCAAAAGAGCCAAGGTCACATCAGAGGAAAATCACATACTTTGGAAGTATCATCTCTTGAGGGACTTTTCTCAGAGAGGTGAAGTTGCAGTGAGCAGTATTTCCAAGGAAGACAATGTTGTGGAACCCTTGACTAAAGATTTGACTCAGTAGAAACATGATCATCATGTGAGGTCCATCGGACTAAAAGTCATAGGCCGTTGGATCTAGTCCAAGTGGGAGTTTTTTAGAGTTGTTTTCCTAAGAACCAACTATTTATAATTTTATTACATGAATGTATAGTTATTATATGTTGTTCATTGTTCTGTATGACTATAATATAATAATGTCCAGGAATATTTGTTGCATTAATAAGGTCATGGTAGATCCCCGCTATGATGCGAACCATGAAATTCAATAATGATTTTATTAAATAAAGTTCTACGGTTGGATGACATACTTTGATAGGACACATAGTATACATACCATCATGTACGGGTATTTTTAAAAATAATAGACTCTCTCTCATGGAGTTCACATTTGGTAATCTCCAAGATGGGATATTATGAGAACAAACCCGCCAGTAGTAATTACACATGTCTTGGTGTCATCATAAAGTGCTATCTATAAGTGTGTGTAATTGTCCTTAGACTGGAAGATTATCATTAACTCATGTCTTGACTCGCACACTTAGATTTGCTGATGAAAACGGTCACGAAGACAGTTGGAGGGAAGTAGGGTATGTTGGGTGCATCACGAATGACATGTTGTTAAGGGATAATCCAAGGAAGGATTTTCCCTTTAATATTTATGGATGACGATATCTCGGGCCCTTTGATTGAAATAGAACTTTCTCCCAAATTCCATGTCCATGGGGTCATGACAAGTCTATTTCTGGAAGTCAAAGAATGACAGATCAATCATGTAGGTTTATGACACTTCCATAAAACCTGCTTGATGAGATATTGATACAAAGAGATTAAATAACACAGTAAGAGTTCATATTAAGTGACACGTCAATGCGACGTCAACTTCTTTCTCTTGGGTGCCTTGACCCGTTGCTAGACAGTAATCTTTTAATTCAGGCAAGCTCACCTAATGCCAACGAGAAGGAGGCCTAGAGGGTAAAAAACTAAGTGTATCGAAGAATATAAAGAATAATAAATATTATTGTTGTATATGGTTTAATAATTATTCAAGGATTCCTAGATTGTATTAATGTTGGAGGAAGAAGAAAATTAAAACAAGATATACATGCCGTGTGCATTGAATATACACACTGTGTAGTTTTTATTTAGGAAAGGAAATGAAAAATGAGTACATGTCATGTATTATTAATTACACGCTGTGTAGTTCTTCCAGTCGATATTTTGAGGAAATAATATTGTTTTATTAAATGAAATTTATTATAATCAGTGTGGGTGAATTTCAAGTAATTAATTATTGTACATGGGGGTTTTTAGTAAGAATTAATGAAATAAATAAAACGTGTAACACATTAATTTTTTCATAACTCTATAACATCAAACCCGATTATAATTATCCTCACAACCCCAACACTTTCCCCTAATCATTGTACAAAACAATTCTGGAGAATTCTCTTAAGGCCGAAGGAACTCTTTTCTCCAAGAACGCTCTCAAGACCGAGACAGATACTCCTCTATCAGATCAAGGCAATCCAATGCTGACAATGCAAGCAAAGGCTTCTCCACACTAGCACCCAGAGATTCCATTGCTGACATCTAGAGATACGTGGTGCATGTGTGGATCAACGTTAGAGTAAGTCCACACTTGGCTTCTACGACGCAATAATGAATCAAATCGGAATGTGATCAGAAATATCAATGATGAAAGAACGCCATAAAAGGTACTTCTTGTCAATTAATTAGTTTAATTATAATCAACCTATCATGACCCTCCTTTGTGGTTCTAGGAATATTCTTATTATTTTTCTATTTATGCGATTTGATCCATGTATTCTTGCATTTATCGTCGTATTGAGCCCAGATTGATCATTGATAATGACAAAAAGTCAAGTGGGCACATCCACCCACAAGCTTCTGCTGCGCCCGAGACCATCATTAACAACATCATGGATGTTTATAAAACCATTATAATAGGTGAAATAGATTTTAAATTTTATGTGAAAACCTATTATATTTCATGGAACAAACATAAACACATAATACTCAGTGATAAAACAAAACGAGTTTGTCGTGATCGAAAAATAGCCCACATTAACCTAAAATAATCATCATCAACTTGTATCTAATTATTCATCCTCATTAAATTTAATTAAATTATTTATAAGATAATTTTAAATTATTTAATATAAATACTAACATATAATAAAAATCATATAAATTTATATACCTTTTATACGAACCTCTATTCATGTATACAATTGAGCTGATCATTAAAACCATGAAAATAAATGCTCCTAAATGATGAAATTAAACTCTATAACTCATCTAAAGGATCATAAAAAATTTAATAAAACCCTAATGAAACCAATTAATGTTTAAAAGGTTTTTTAATTTTTAATTAATTAATCTAATGTGATTATAAATGATATTAACATGATGAATGTTTTTAAAACAAGGTAAGGGGAATTTTCAAACCCAATTATCTTTATTTGGGTTCTCCCTATTTAACCTAGTTTATAGTATTTATATCCATTAAATATTATTTATTCATAATTATATTACCTTATCTAGGATATACATGTTTTCTATAAGAGTTTATGACAAACACAATGTTTTTCAAAAGAACCATTCTTTCAAAAAACACACCTTTTACTTCTTGAGATTGTTTATTCTTCACTCAAGGTTGGTGATTCAAGTATTCTATTCCCTATTTCATTGGGGATCCAAAATTTTATAAATTTATGCTTATTAAATTAATAGAATTCCCTTAAATGTGTTATTCTATGTTCAATATTGATATATGTTCTATGTGGAAACCATGATAATGTAAAAGTTATGATGCAACGGGTGAGTCCAGATTTATATAGCACTCTAATGCATTGGGAAATATGAATAATATAATGAGATAAAGTGAATTATGTGAAAACAAGATTCTATATTTTTTCACAAATATGTGTGGTATTTTACCACTAAGATATGATGTTCTATTTTTATGCATTACAATATTCCACTACTTTTCATAATGCTTCATCTCATGATAATGGTCCAATGACTTTTTTATGATGATAATGATTATCATCAACCTATGTTACATTGTTTCATGTTCCTATCTATCCTCTTATTGGGATTCTAGATCATCCTATTTTGATGTATATCCTCAGGTGATTACTTGTACTAAGGATAATGTGAAGACCTCTAAGAAGCTATAGAATAAGAAATTAAATAAATGTTTGTATTTATTTTGTAAATGTGGTGTATGATCTTATTTTTTCCAAGAAACTAAACCTTTGCATCCTGGTTGTGAATCTATTTTATGTTTATTATCTTTTACATTATGTAATAATAAAGTAAGAAAAGTTGGGTCGCTATAAGATCCCCTAGAACTAGCCTTGTCAAACCACAATATTTTCCATGATTTTGACCATGTAAAGCCATTATGTGATTGAGTATCTTTTCTATGATGATGATCATATGAATCTCTAGACCACCTCAGGCCAGGACATGTGGAAACATCACCATGAAAAGTGGTCATATATAAGGATTCCATTTCCTATATAAAACTATATCATATTATTTTAAAAATGAGGGAGGTGATAGGGGAAATAAAATATGTGGGGGACTGAAGGGGGCAGTAGTGTAGAAAATCAGGAAAAGAAGGGTGGATAAGGAAACTAGTCATGAGAACCCATCACATGATCCCTTTAGGGACATTATATTATATGATGTTTTAAACACCATTAAATTCACTACGATTATCATTCCATTATTTATAACATGTATGTGACTTCATTCACATGAAGTAGTCTCTCGACATCATTGTTTTATCCCTCACATGAAAATCCTCCATCTTGAGATGCCTCCAGATAGCCTTGAATATATGATCACACAAACCCTTTGACTCATGAAATATACATGTGGTCTTGGAACTATTTTCTTTGACATTAAACTTCCTCATGAACCCTAATAAATTCAATGTGAACATCCATACACATTCACCCATCATTTGATATAAACCAGAGTCCTGGAATCTATGACATTAAACCCTTGGAAATGTTAGAGATACCCCATCACATGATTTTCTTTAGATCACATTACTCATCACTAGTCGCAGAATACCCTCATACATCCCAATAAAAGTCTACTTTAATCATGTTAACATACCTAGACATATCGACTTTGATAATGAGAATGTCCCTAAACGTGTCGTCCTTGTTCATGTAAAGGACCCTTAACATGTAATGTTCAGACATTATAAGAACCCTGGACATGTCTACTTTGATCATGTGAATCCCCATGGACATGTCGGGTTTGATCACATGAATACCACTAGATAGTTGAACATTGTCATGAAGTCACCCTTAGACATGTCAAGTAGAGACTCTGGTACTTGTTAAGAAGATACCCAATTCATATTTGGAATTCACCCATGACATGTCTGGAAGACACCATAGACATGTCATGTAGACACCTTAGGATATGTAAACCTTGTCTGGTGGACACACTTGGGTATACACAATTTAATATTATGTCTATTTTCCTTAACTTGAGTATAAACTTTTTAGGGGTATTATTTTTAATGGTTTTGGGTTTTATAATCATGAAAGCCTATTCATTCCATGCTCTAGAAAGGGTCTCCAAACCATAAAACAATCTAATAAAACATTCATTGTTCCCACTTTCTTCTAGTAGTTGTATAAGTGCTGGATATGTGACATAGGAATCCTCCCTGGTGTAAGTCCATTCATATTCCAACTATCTTTTTAACATATATGAAATCGGTTCAAAAATGAACATCCAAATCGGTGAAATTACCTCAAAATTCTATTTACTCCATTTAATTATACCCACATCTTTTGGGTCTACCATTATTCATTACCTATCAACATATTATGAAACTTATCTAAACAATGAGGATTCTAATTCCTATCCAAACATGACACATTGAATTTCTTCCTAGGGTCCAAGCTCCAATGGGAATCCATCCTGGTAAAAGTCACTAAATTTCTTATACCCTCAATGTAATAATAACCCCTTTATGTGTAATCACCTATCCCAATATATCAGTGTGTTAGGGCTGAACAGAACATTGGGGAATATGATTCCTATCTAAATTGGATGCATAAGACACCTTACAAAGGTTTGAGATCCCTTGAGAATCCACCTTGGTGGAAGTACCTCCATATCCTAAAAAATATAAATCATAGGACCTTAATTATCATATTAGTTTGTCATCATTCCTCTTCAATCAGTGTATGGGAAATTCAATTATACACTGGATTTCTCTTAAGGGTATTCCATAACCATTCACTCAATAAACTTATTCCCATCAGTGAATTAGGGGCTTGACAAACTATAAAATTTCAGATTCCTGTAATATTCAAGATACATAGGATGTCTTCCTAAGGCATGATATCTATATAAAAAACTCCATAAGCGTTTCTTTAGTGCGCAAGTCTCACATCCATATTTTGTGCATCTGATCACTTTTAATCTCTTATTTCTCACACCAAGCATGGCTCATGTCATCATTGGAATTTGTAATAGCCACGTTACTATCATTATAGAAATCCACCACAGGCATCCACCATGATGTAGGTATCTAAGGTACTTCCATATTTATAAACTCTATGGAAATAAACCTCACAAGTATTAATTATCAAGACCCACCCATTAGCAGAATGAGGATAGACTGAAACACAAATACTCTAATTCCTATTATAAGCGAATTTCATAAGACACCTCCCTATGATCTGATTTGTATACCAAATTCCTAGGTTCCCTCATATTAATCCATGCCTCATGATGTTAAACAATATAGTGTAGTCCTTCCATATAACCTAAAACTATATAAAACTAACTATGTGGGATTTAGATCCTATTCTCACAATATATATAGTATGACTCTTAGAGGTTCAGTCCCAATCTAGAAACACGAATAGCCTTTTTGTATGGTAGTAAAATCATGATTTTCTAGTCACATGGATTTAATACAAAATAAGTCACCCATTTCTAAGAAAAGATTGAAATTAGATGGAGAACCTCTGATACATAGTGAGGAACTCATTAATAGAATACTCTCTTTCGTGTATATGAATTAAAAGTTTCATTATTTTATTATGGTAAATAATATTATATTAGGACGTGGGAAAGATTCATGAACATATCTAAAATCTATAAAATATTCCTAGAGTGGGTAATAATTCCCCTAGAAGGGCGTGATGATCCAGACCTCCTATCCACTTGACCAATGTGTGTTCCTAAGTATCATTGGGTTTGGGACCCCAAATTATCACATGGATTGGGAAAGAAGGTCGATAACTTGTTACAAATGTAGTAGCTATTGGGAGTTTTTTAAAGATAAAAAATAGACAAGCTCACATATATGAATGTGAATCAATACCCAACCCCCCATAATCAATCATCGAGAACCAATTTTCATCAGAAAAAACATTTAATCTAACATGATCCTTATAATAGTAAAATAAAAATTGTTTACCAACATTGGGCCATTTCACAAAATCATTAATGGAAATAACAATGGTCAAAATGATGTGAATAAGTCAATAATTCAATGTCATTCAGGTTCCCAAGAAAAAAATACATTTTTTGTGAACATTCCATACAAAAAAATGGACAAATTGAAAATAAAAACAAATAATTTTGTTACCCATTCGTGGATAAATGAAAATGTCTCATACTTACAATGTTTCATTGATTGGTGACGTTGTTCCATATTGTCTTCTTGACAATGAAATTTGTTTCTAGAAATATTACCTTGAACCAAGATCATGGAATCATCAAGAAAACACTATGGAACCTCATCTATGATAGCAACCACTATGGGTAACAAAACCACATCACCCACTCGACACCTCCGGCTTTGGGTGGTGAAAATTATGGTCTAATAATACCATAGTTGCTGTATGAACCTATCCCTTGAGTCTACACATAAAGGTTTCTAGACATTGACCCCTTCAAGGAAACCATTTTTAAAGAAATATTTAATGAAACCAGTGATGCATTTCACCGCTACCAACCACATTAAAATCCAATCCCTAGAGCATGATAATGAGAACCTTCATTACCTTAGGATGGTAGATCAAGGATTCAAACACGACTTTATCAACATTCTTGAGTTTTATAAGAGGGAATATCAATCGAATTCACCATAAATACTCTATAAATTACCCTTAGTCACCTATTATGGGAACTTCTTGATAGGTCACCACCCTAGATACTCATTCCTAGGAATCAAGAGATCTCACCAATCATTAGAATCTATAGATCAAACATAATAGGACCATATTATTGATTCAAATAATGAATTCCACAATATTTTAAAATTAACAATAGTGATCCTGATCATATTTATATTACCCAAATCAATTATTCCCACATATTCCACAAGCAATCATGGTTGAGACATGTACCACCCTCACATGATGTCCCCCGACATATCAAAATGGAATAAGGAGGAAACAATTTGGATTATATCACATATTCAATCAAATACATCTCATAATATATGTTGGAGAACAAGAATGTGCATGCCTAGATTCCAATAAAAACTCTTCTAAAGTTCCCCTTTATGTAAGAAACAACTGAAGAAATTCACTGACATATTCAGGCACTGATGTCGATATAGGGATAAGTGCATATACCTATCCTAATAGCTAGATAACCATATCACCATGATTAACATGAACAAGTGGATACTTCTGATTAAGAGAAGATTAATGCTTCTACATATAAGGATTATCGACATATCCTAGTAAAGGATGTGGCATAAGACCATGATCGTATTTCTATTTCAACTAGTGCTCATCAAAATAGTTTGAAAATTTCCCCCGGATAGAAGAAAATTCCTATCAAGAAAATCCAAATCATACTCTAAACGCATAATATCAGTCTTATATCATCACTCCAGCCAAGGTTTATCTTCAAAATATTGTAATCAAATAAGGGAAGGGTCATATTATTATTGATGAAGCTACTTATCATATTTTAGTAGCATACAATATCTAGGATCATTTCCATACTCTTAACAATGAAATACTACCCCAAAATCCTTTATCGGTTATACAAGAGGAGGCTCATACCCCTTCTCCTATTCTGGAGGTCCGTAAGCATAATATAATGGGTAATGAATATATGAATTGAGAGCTTACCCACGATTCAATCAAGAATGAATATAATATTATGAAACCACTCAAAGGTTGGACCATATCCCTATCGATGATACAGATGCTCCCTTGCATACTCAAAAGGCTTCTCAGTAAAAAGTTAATATTTCCAAAATAATCAATTATCATCAAAATATTCTTGTGACTATCATTTAGTTTGAGCATATCCCCACTCATCCCCAAAATGAAGGTTATCAGATTCCATCCATGAAACAGAATGATGTTCTTATTGTTAATATACTATATTCCAGTGTCCTCAAGGATATACGATGAAAATATATAATACCTAGTGGTTCTAAAAACACTTCTTACAACGTACAAGGTGACAAATATCTTGATTATACTTATAGAAATAGTATATAGATGGATTACATGAATTATATTCCTAAAATCAGTGGAGGAGAACCTCTCCATAATAATATCTCCCATGGAAAAGGAAATTATCCCCTTGTCTAGAAACCTTCATATAGAGTGGTCCTCAAAAAAAAGTTTGACTATATATAGTTACCTAGAAACTATAAAAAACACATCACCTCAGTTAGCAGGAAACCCAGTGAAATGACCATTATGTTCTAACCATGTGGAGGAATATGGATTTGAGTAATTAGAGAATTGTTTAGATATATAGATGGAGGTGGAAAAAAATAACTTTCTAACCATGTTTTTTCCATTACCATTTCCAACTACGAGGTCTAAGATGATCTATAGGAGTAGTTAAAGACCTAATTATGCTAGAATATGTGGGAAACCCATCATGAATTTAAGGTTAGACACCACACTTATCAAGGACATGAGTGTCACCACAAGATTATAAATACACTATATTGTTATTTGGATATGCCTGTGTACTCTGTGGCTCGGGACCTAGGAGTATAAGAGAATAAAAATTTCCATTTCCCCCACAACATGAAAAATATATAATGACTAGTTACCAAATTACCATAATATGATTATATATGAGGATGGGGTAAGAATATTTCCATTCACTTTACCCTATCCCCAAGACAACTAATCTCCATAGGTATTAAATCTTGTAATGCCATAGAAATATAAAAGATCAAGGGACTGGGTAATTTGTGGACCAGTTGGTCAATAAAATGAAGCTACTCCACACTAAGGATAAAAAGAAACTAAAAACATAGAGATAGTCCCACTATAATACACCTATGTTAAGACTCTAAACAAAATGGGAACACACGTCAAACACAGATGCTGTAGTTTTTGAATATAGTAATGTTTCTTGTAGGTAGTGACACCCATCATAAGTATCCATTACACTCAGACCATGAAAAAAAAATTGATTTATCCTATTCATAAAGTTAATAATAGTGTCCAATATGAAATCCATCATGGAGAAAACCCAACCAGTAGGGCAGGGGGATTTTTTTATCTCAATCACCACCACCATGGTCATGATACCACAAGAGTATCCTAATGAAATCAATTGTAGGTCCAGATTAACCCTATCCTTTAGGGTTGAGGGTGTTTTTATCTTAATAACCACCACTAGGTTCATCACCATCCAAGAATGTATTTAAGTAATTGGTGGTAGTTTCAGATTAACCCCATCCTATAGTTCTAGGGGAATTGTTTTTCTTGATTTCCATTCTAGGAGTAATTAGATCCTTGATATCAAGATCATAAGGTGCTTATAATATCATCAAAACAACCCCATCACACAAGGATGTAGGAATTTTCATCATTATCTTCACCCTAAAATGAACTAGTATTTTCTAGGCTTGGAGGTAAATATTGATTACCAATATCCATTTCATTCCTCTTGTTGTGAGACACACCTCTTTCATTTGGGACCAACTCAAAAAGTATAAACATAAACTCCCTTAAGTTAACTATTCCTAGATCAATATATGGGGAGTTATTGGAAAATGAAATCAGACCCCATAAGGTTCATAAGACATGATGGTCCAATAAGACCATGGGTTAGAGAAATGACTGTGATAATACCCTCAAAGGCGAAGAAAGCGGAATAAAACTACCCTATTATGTAGAGAGTGATGGAGTAATAGATTTCATATGATATTAATCAGTGAACGGTATCACCATAAATTTGAAAAGAAATTCAAACCAAGTAAAAAATAAAGAGGGGGGAAATGTAAAGCATACCTCAAGAGGTAAGTGATCAGGATGCACAAACAAGGCTATATGTATGAATAATTATATAATGATCCAAAACATGGAACCTCCAAACAGTGAGTTTTCACATACTCAATAGAACCATACAAAGGATAAAGGGAAATGTGATGGTACATACCAATAAAAACAGATAATAATTGAAATAACCTCCATATAGGAATGAATATCACAATATTATAATGAGATATAAACCCTTAAACAACTCGTTGGGGAACAAATTAGGGGAAATATTTCCACTGTGTATCACCTTCAAATAAAATGTGTATCCCTCCCTAGACACATCATAAGAGTGATAATACACCTAAAAGATCAGTATTTGAAGATTATGTGGGTTCTAGATATAGAAAACTAGTCAATATAAATGAGGTAGTTGAGGATTATAAAATATTTCCTCTATTATAGTGACATCCACTACCCCATAAAGGTGGTCATCTGATCCAGGATTAGATCTAGAATTATTGGGATATGAAATCTAGACCACTGATTCAAGACTCACCCGATCCCTATAGATGTGATTTGGTCCTAAAATTAATACCTCTAGAACTACTCAACACCATAGAATCCCAAGCAGCTCAAATGAAAGACAAGAAGGGACAATACACCATAATGACGCAAACAAAGATGGTGTATCCTGAATGGGTGGATGAAACGTTTACCCCAGAAAATTGTGAAAATACAGGATTATAATCCTTCGATGGAATAAGAGATCCTGAATAGCATCCCGTACACTTCATGTCCTAATGACTCCCAATGACCGGACCTCGAGAGGAGAAGGATATGAAAAAACATAGGGGTTTTGTATATACTTTGGTGGTTCCAGTTTGTTTTGGAATAGAAGCCTTCCAGAATGATCAATTATTGGTCTAGAACACCTTTTTCATAAATTCTTTTATATATTTTTCTTCCACATTTAGGAAAAAAAGGAATTCCTACCCAAAAATTTAAAACGAATCAAAATTTATAGGGTTTATAATTTTATTACCAGATGGAAAATTTTAATGTATTCTCCCAGTATTCCACATTCTTAAGAGAAATTTCAGGATCTTTATGATGATAATATTTAACATGAGTTATAAAAACTTTTATCCTAATGAAATATATGGGTGGATTCTGTGGGTTCACAGAAATGGATAAATGCATAAAAGATGGCATTCTGCGAACTTTGGTCCACTCTCAGCCCATTCCCACAACATAGGAAAAAATGATTGGGAAGGTGGATACTTCTTATATTAACCTAAAAGCAATAAAAATGAATATCAAATCACCTAGGTAGGCCATGAATCACCTAGAACCTCTTACCCAGAAGCAAAAGTAGAAAAAATGCCCTCGACTAGAGTTGATGAGATATTATGGTCTCCCACAATTTGAGGAAATAGTGAAAAAGTTAATTCCTTATAAAATTAATATCTTCCTAGCTATTTCATTTTACCTAAAAAGTAACCTACTTTTATACTAAATATTAATAAAACCAGTTAGGTTAACCTCAATAACTGCCTAAACTACTTCCCTTTTCTCAGGAGACTCAGTCACACTATATAGGATTCATTTTTCTTTAAATAAATAATTTATAAGAACATTGAATCTAGAAAGGTGATACCATTAAGTGCCCTATAATAGGTGGCCTGTATGACTATAAACAACTATTAGGAGAGGGTGACTTGAATGTAGTTCCAACTAGGCACGAGGAGAAGTTCGATAACTGGATGAAAAATAAAACAGTCAACTTAGATCATCAAAACATGAGATTGTAGATTCAAAAAACCATAATGATACCAAAACATGGGGAGTAACTATTGAATATTCCTCCCAGAGGTGGATGTAATCATTATAAATAGTAAAATAAATAATATAAAGAGTCATATCTAAATATTAATAAAACTATGAATCTTGTAGATTTATTTTTTTCGGCATCTGGAAAATACTAACATCCCCTCAAATGGAATCCTCATCAAATGAAGTGATTTTTCTATGTTAATTATTTCACTTAACATATCACTTATTGGATGATTAATATGACCCTATGTACAAGTTCCCCATACCTTATCAAGGAACCAAGGGTTGAGGACATAGAATCTAAGGGTACAAGTGATGATGTCGGCATGGAAAACCTAATATTTCGTTCACATCCCCGCAGAAGCATTATAAACCAACATTTACCATGGATGATAACTTCAATCATCCATACATAGTAATATCTATTCCTTAATGGAATTCAGTTTTCATTTAAAACCCATCATTTTTAATGAATTACTAGAGGGGATGTGACTGTATGATTGACCTAAAAAAAGTGGTAGTCTAGTATGACCTATTCCATTTAAAATTGATTCTTCCATGAACTCTAACTGAGAACTATACCCATATACCTCAAACAACTCATATCCTAATATTCATGATAAATAGAAATCCCACCTTATGAAGTGAAGAAATCTAGCAAAAAAATATGACATGAAAAAACTGTTCACATTTATCCCATCCATTCTCCCATCCCTAGATGTTCTCCACCTTTCAAAAGAACTTAGAGAGGTACATGTTGGGTCCCTCTGAATCCCAATTATTTTTGAGATACAATTCACTACATATTAGGTTTTTTGAGTGTATACTATTCCAATATAATGTTTTACCACCACATCGTTCATAGAACAAGACCAGGAAGAAGTTATCTAGGGACATATCAAAACCGTGTATGTTTTATGAAAACTCAATAATGTCAACACCCAAAGGTATCTAGTTGAAAATGCTTCTAGAATTAGAATAATCTTAATTTGGAACCTATGACGTTTTGGATATATGGAGGGTATTTGTCTCTAAAAAACTAATCATTTAAGGATATGATAAGAGTGAATAAAGTCCTATCGAATAGGTCAAGTATGAGGCTCAGTTTGAGGATATTATATATAATAAATATTTTATGGCTATCCATAAGAAACATCCTACCATTTATAGATGGTAATTCCTTGTCTTCATGTCAATGTGTAAGTATGTAACACCTTGAAATTTTAAAATAAGAACTTGGTATTTAATAGCGCTTGTTACTCGCAACACTGAGAATAGAAGAAGATATTACACCTCAATCCTTTTTTAAGTAAATTAAATATATTAAAAGTGTTTCATTACATGAAAAATATATTTTATCTTTTTTTACATTGAAAAATGTTTTTCTTCAACACCTTGTGTTATATGCAAGACCGAGTATTTCTGAACAACAATATTTTATTAATAATATTATTTAATATAATACATATCACCTAAATGTTGGAATGATAGGTATAAATAGTATTGAATAAATTAGGACAATATATTTTTTAAACATTTTTTATAGTTATATATTTAATATAAATAAAATAATAATCATTAAAAAACAAAAAAATTCTGAAAAATCGTAATTTTTATAAAAGAACGTTTAGTGACGCATTTCCCACATAATTTAAAATTAATTTTTAAAACTTTTAGAAATATTATTTGAGAAAATAATTTTTTTTTTAAATAACCATATAAAAATTATATTAGGGTGAATTTTTTGTATTTCATTGAAAAGGTTCTTTTTTTGATGAATACTGAAAATGCTAACTTTTAATTGAAGACCGCATTTTTTTAAATAATTTATAATGTTATATTATATTTTGAATTAGTTTAAATTAAAATTAGTTTCATTATATATCAAATAAACCAATTTCCCACATTGTAACCATTTTCATATTGAATTTTGATAACAAAAACATAGTAAACTTTTGAATATTTTCTTTTTAAAAACATCATTTCTCATCACATCTATGAGATTATTTTTTATTAAATATGAAACTTATGTGAATTGAATTTCTAAAAATAGATTTTATATTTTCAATAATAATTATTTTTATTTTATAATTCGGTCAACATATTATTTAGTTAAAATGAATAGTGAAAACAATAAAAACTAAATAATGCGGTTAAGGTAAAAATGGATTTAATGGGGGCCTGAACTAATAAGATAATGCATAAAAATTACTTACTAACTTGTGAAAAGAAAAAATTATTTACCTAAATCTTACTTATCTCATATAGGTTCAATAATTTACCATTTTTTAATATTATAACACGGTAAAAATGTGGGTATGATTGAATCGTTTCAAAACATTACAAGTGTGTTAGTCACATCACTTATAAACAACCACTACCTATCCTTTATTATTGACACCTTTAAACCAATTTGGATAATCTAATTCCCACCAAAGAAACTTCAAAAAATTCCTCCCATCATCTTATAATCCTTGTTCTTTTATAAATCCATCCTTGGATGGATTTTGTTAAAGCCTAAGGAGGATACCTGAAGAAGAGGTAATGTTCTTCAATTAGTGTCTTTGTTTAATTACGTTATCCACATCCTTAAATTATTATTGAAAAAATTACGATATAATAAATTCAGTATATTTTATATACTGGAATATTTATATAATAATGTAATTAACTACAATCATATACACTTCCATCAAATAACTTATGAAATCATCGTTCCTGTGTACGGTGGACTACCGTCTCACGAACTGATGTCATTCGTTCTTTCATTACCACATTTCATATTTTTTATGATGATTGATATAAAGTATATATATATATATATTATATTTATAAAATAAATTTACCTCTAGTTTCATTATATCATATATATATATTTATTAAATTACATTCTATAGTGGATATGATAATGTTTCCCATGCGTACGGAAGACTACCACCTCACGAAGCAAGGTGATTTCTCTTTCACTAATGCTTTACATGGAATATAATAAGGTTAATGTTAATCATTATATTTTTTGAATATGAATTAATTACTATATCCATGATAAATTTAAAATTCATAATGGTTAATATTATTTCTTACCTTTTCACTCACATAAAGATGATTACATCATTTGTTTACATGTGGACTTCCATCTTCATGAAGTGATGCGACTCTATTTTCATCAACAAACCACATTGATGAATTATATAAGTATATTTTATGACATAATATGGTATATAAGATATTATTATAATTATCGGAATACAAAATATTACTTAACTATTATCCATAGTGATTTGCGAAAATGGAAATGTTACTCATGTGTACATATGACATACCATCTCCATAATCAAAACATATTTCATTTTTCCTCACCATATCTCATGATTGTTTTTAAAAATATAAATAATGTTTAAATATTATAAATATTTTCTTATTATTATTATTATTTAGGTGATAAAAATATATAATATTCACAAGAACTGTATTCTTCATGATAAAACACACACGAGAAAACAAGGCAATTAACAATCAGAACAATGAAAATATTGAAATATTATTACCAAATGAGTGATAAGAAGTTATTAAAAGAAAATATATGAAATTATAAATATTAATATGGTTCACTAATAAGTAAATAACATGTTTAAGATTACTATACATGAGGATAAATAATTTTAAACAAAAATGAAATGTGGGGTAAGGGATTTTGAGTCAATTTCATTTCATTGAGGCATATTATAATGTTTTTCACATAAATTTTTTATATGGTGTGTTTAATATCAATTTGGTATGTAATATCATTAAAAATTAATTATTAATGGTAATTTAAGTTTTAATTTTAATTATTTCATCCAATGGGATTTGAATTAAATTTTACCAAGTGGAAAAGAGCATCATAACCAAAGTTCTTTTCAATAAGTTTTATTACTTCATGATTATCAATGATATTATAAGATTATGTGTATTGTGAATTTTTATTATATTATGTTATATATAAAATTTTCTATGTTTATTTATAGTTGATAAACATAAATGATTCATTGATTAATTATCAAATCAATGTTATGAACATTATAAGGGTTTATTTCATAATGTCATTCTAATCAACATTATTTATTCCTAATTTTTAGCTGAAGGAAATTAATTAATCATTGTCTAATAAAAGCTTTTAATTTATTATTCTTTGGATATTCATGATATTTCCATGTAATGGTTCCATTTTTTCACTATTTGGTACCTTAAATGATTTTTTATTTTTTTTAATAAAACCTACCTTCATTAATCTCTTCGATCGGAAATTACTTTTAATCCAAAACCATATTTTATAAACTTATTTTCAAAAATGATTTTTGAATATTATAAATTATTTATTAAAGAAATACTTAAATAATTTTTTTTAAATAATTTTTTAAATTAATATTTATATTATTTTCAAATAAATTACCATTTGTATTTTACTAAAAATGTGAAAGTAATGTTTGTTTTAATGTACTCAGTACATATGGAATTTCCTTCCATTATGAAAACTCAATTTTTTAAAACATAATTTATATGTTTCAATGGTTATTTTCAAATAAAATTATTTTCTAAATTTTTGGGAACTTTTAGTTTTAAAAGTTCCTTTAAAAAATGATATTTTACTCAAGAATGTTTTAAAGATCATTTTATGGAATTTATATTCATAAGTGACAAAAAACCTTTATTTTACATAAACTCTACTAGTGAAGTGTGGTATTGATATCATACTTATTATTCATTTAAATGTTTTGTGATTATTTTCTCCAAGGACAATATTTACATCCACTTCCTTGATTCATTTTTGTAGTAAAAAACTTTCCCTTTAAATGTTCACTTTTCTATGATCATTAAACATTAAATTTTCATTAAATATCCATATTATTAATCATGGAGATTTTTATTTATTAAACTTTATATCATCTATATATACGTCCTTCTACATTGAATTTTTTTATTTGGGGAAATATTTATAAATATATATCCTTTACTCAATGAATATATTTTATATTAAGAGATACTGATTTGTGGATTAAATCGATTATTTGATATATGTGGAATGATATGGACCTAATGTGATAGGTAGAAACTATCATTATATAGCCTCTTGAAGCATTAATAGGTCTCATGAGACAAATCAGTAAGCTAGAATTAAATATGTTTATACTTATTGTTATAAAATGTATTATGAATGGTCTTGATGGTAGAGGTATCATGTTCCCAAGAAAGAATGTCAAATAATTAAGCAGTGCCTTCATTAAGAGTTTACTTATTACTATCCATGATATTTTCACAATGATATTATATCTAGATGAACTTCTTTCTCAGTTTATTTATTACATGACACATGTGTTCATATATTTACCTATTAATATTCATTATTCGTATTGATTCATGATAGATTCCATTATAGTTAACCCTTACCGAGCATTTGAGTTCATCCTCATTTTATTTCCTTTTCGATAAATCCATGAATTTTACTATGACTTGTATGAAAAGATATTCTAAATAAAATAATGTTATTTTCTCAATTTATTTTTGAAATTTGTGTATTCAAATGTGATATGGGAGTCATGTATGAATTTAGTTCACCAATACTACCAAACTATTTGGTCATTCAGAATGCGATTCCTTGTATATTATATCAATATAATACATGAGAAACTAGTTCAAAGATACAGGGGTTGATTCACTATAGTATGCAATAGTGGGAGTTTAGTAGAAGCCCTATGATCCCGATTTAGGAAATCATAGATTATAGAACATAACCCTGTGATATATTTTGAGGATATATATAAAATAAAATCCTAATGATTTGGTAAGGAAACAATTATGTAGGTTTTCCTATAAGTACACCCCTCTATATAAAATATAAGTGTATGTGGTTCTTGAAAAGAGGTACCTAGGGGAAATAACTCAAAAAAGGGTGCATTGAGCTAAATGGGATCATCACTTGGTACATGAAAACAGTCCTTAATACAGACTTGGTTTTAATGTCAAGGGGCATATTCATAAGATAATTCACGTTTTCATTAGAAACCATTATGATGTATTTGAAAAAGATATTTCCCCACAGAAACCATGTTTTTTATTATGAGAATATCTATGCATAAATTCTTCAATTTAGGTTATTTTTTTCCAGGGATTATACATTACATTTCATAATGTTATGATATAATCTACTGTATTCCCTCATTTTGAAATGGAAGCTAGAAGAAGAAATGAGATCCACCTAAATATAAATAATAAAAATATTAAGAATGATTATTTTTTGATTGGGAAAAAGTCAACATTCTTAATGGAAATAGTCTCCCAAACATTCTCATCATATGAGTACATAATTTCATGTTCTAATAAAGTATAGAAACAATTATCTAAGTATTATGTATTTGAAGTGAAGAATAAAAATAAAAGTATTAAAAAGAAAAAATTGTTTTAAGAGAATATGTGGAAGAAGGGTTTCCTACATGTGATAACTGTGGAATGAAACACCAAAGTACATTCATAAAGGGAAAGATGGTTTTCTATAAATGTGTAGACAAATTCTACCATGATAATGATTCCAAGGGAAAGAAAAAAAGTGTTACTGTACAGTGATTTTATTGTAAGGTTATTAGAAACTACATAAAAGTAGAACCCAAGATTCAAAGGAATATACTACAAAAGAAGGTAATGGATCTTGGTAGAGATTATTCTACTACCATAGATAAAATGGAATTATTAATGTTATTGTGTTATTATTCAAGAATAATATCATTTGAGTATTTTATCAATGATTTCTTGGTTATAAGAATTATTTAATGTATAATGATTGTACCACAGTAATTTTTCATTAATTGTAAAGCCCCGACCCCAGTTACCTAGAGTCGGTGCATTATTACATAACATTGGCATGATCACAAGAAAGATCAAATCTCGAAAGACCGATTGGTTTAGAAGCCTTGGAAACACTAGATATATTCATAAAGTTTTACATTACATCATAAAGTGAAAAACTACTACAACAACATATTGTCTCCATAGTCCACACTATTAACCCCTCATAATATCCCTGTAGGTCATTTATAATTTAATTCTTCACTTCCTGGGAAAAATAAAACATAGAAAAGGGGTGAGCTCAAATTCCCAGTAAGGATAACAATATAGCGGAAACTTTCATAAATAAGAATAAACATTTAAGGAAATGTATAACTAAAACAAAAGCCTTTCAAACTTGAACTTTCAACATAGTTTGGCATAAGTAAAATGAAATAATGCCATTTACTTATTCATATGGATATTCTACTAATCGAATAATCACATGCAATATCAATAACCATTTTCATATTGATGGAATGCATAATTCCAGACTGTCATAACCCCATAGCCAAGGCCTCATGCCAAGACTACAAATAAGATTTTGTCAAGGCCTTGTGCCAAGACACTAGTTTGTATCATGAGACCTACCGATGCATCGAGGAGCTATATCGGGCTCCACCCATCACATATTAAGTCCAATGCATTCCCATATGAAAAGGTTTAAACATAACATAAACATTTGTATTAAAACTAGCATACGAAATGTCAATACTTTCACCATAACCTATGAATGGTATAAAAATAGCACATCCACAGTCAAACGTATCACAAAACCTTCAATACAATATATAAGTTTTGTATCATAATAAATCATCTTCAAATAAGCGTAAAATCCATCAAAGGATGTTGACATAGATGAAATCAAAACTCTTTTTAGAGAAATATCTCTTTTTATTTTGACATCATTTAAGAGCCATATAAAATAAAACATTTTCTTTTGAAAATATTCTTATAAGCTTTTAAGGGAAGATTTGAAGATTTTATAACGGCGGAAAATAGCCGCACCCACCGTATAAGTTAAAAAAACATTCTTACCTTAATCCTGTCGAAAAGGTTAAAAAGGACCTTGTTTTGAAAATGACGGAAAGATTCCTTTATAAACCACTTATAAAAGTCAAAAAGGATATAAATGACTTTAACTAATATTCTAGTAAATAGTAAAAATGTTTTGAAATATATTTTTAAGAAACATGGATGTGGATGATAAAGAGGTCCCAGTAGATAATTATGAATAAACAACCTCGGATAATGAAGAGATTGTGAAATAACCCTTACCTTGTACTTTTCCTTGGTTGGGATAGGTTAACCTCCTCTATAATGGTGAAATAATTGTTATTAAATTATAAAATAATCATATATATTAATATGATATCATATATGATCTTTTAACTTTGCTTTGTTAATAATATCTTAGTATTATCATTGTTTCGGGTGTTAACTTACTCATTTTCTTTTATATGTTTTGTTACGTAAGCCATGTTTGTAATGGATAGGTTGTATATTATTAATATCCAGAATGATATAAAGTCCTTAAACATTATTTTTAAATCATCAAATGATAATTATACTTGAATGGATACGATGGAGAATGAATCTCATCATATTCGTAGAGACGGTAGTCCGTACGTACGCACGGGCGACAGTATCATTCTTTTGATATTAAAATAATATATAAATGGATGGTATATCATATATAAAGATTCATTAACATGTTATATTTATTATTTAAATGAGTTACACATCATTATTACACCCATCCAAATAATAATATATTGAATAACAATTACACCACGACGTGGAGACGGTAAGCCGTACGTACGCACGTATGGTGACATGTTATTCAAAGGGTGGATAGAATACTGAATATGGTTGTACCATATTTATAATAAAATCACAGTATATATATCATACTGGAGTTATTATTTTAGAATGTTAACAACAAATTAAGAAGAAGTGGAAGAAGAAAGGAACTTGGAAAAGGGTGGGGAAATCATTACCTCTTCTTCAGTTTCTTCCTTTTGATTTGATCAAAATGGCTCCTTAGGTTGGCTTTCTGATAAAACTAAGGCCTCTAGGTTGTAGTTAGAGAAGTTGGGAGAGTATTTGGGCAGAGTTTGGCCGAACCACAAGGCTTTGAAGGTGTGAAGAAAAGAGAAGGAGGAGTTCCCTTTTATAAGAGGGGTGAGGGGCACCTTTGGAAAAGCTAGAAATATTAATTTATAATAAATTTATATTCGGTTTCTAATGGCTCCAAAGTTGATTATTTAAATTTTAAGGTAGGGATGGGTCTAAATCAACTCAACCAATATAATTTAGACAGGTTTGGATACTTATATTACCCTTATCTTTAAGTATTAACTCTAAGTTAATTAGTTTCACTTTTAAAATGTCTCTTTGTATTTTTATATAATATGGTTAATAAACTTACTATATACATCCAAGAGACCCCCAAGTGGTCCATTAATGATGAAAATATCATGATATAAGTCTCTTTTCCGAACCTTATATTTTTAGGAATTTAATATCAATTAATAATATAATATTTTTTTTAAGAACTCTTTTATGTCAATTTTGACACTATTCAATAGTTGATTTTTGTGAAACTCATAACAGATTGATTACTTCGAAAAAAATCAATTGAATCAATCCAAATATATCATATTATCCTATAAAATAAGTTTAATTCATGAAAAGTTTCATATTATATTTATTTGGATATTTATAATATCAATTATTTTGATTTTTCACTATTATAGTAATTACTGCATCATCATTGTGTCATAAATAAATTAAATTATTTAAAGTCTAAAAATTATAAATAAAATATCATTATGTAGGAAATCGTTTTATCTTTCTAATGAATATTCACAATCGAATTTAGCTTATGTATAACCCTATTTTAAAAATGTTTTAGTAAATAAACTTTGATTTTAACTCTTTTAACTCTTCTTTGAATTAAATAATAATAAATGTCCTAATCTAATCCAAGTGGACCCAAATGATAATATTTTATTCCTAAGGCTGTTTTGGTCGAGTTACACTTGTCCAATAGAATTAGGACATGTGTTAGGGTAATATTAATATCATTTTTACCCTTAATTACCCTATTTACTTTTAACCGTGGTAAATAAAAGTAAAAAGTTACTATTCACCAAAAAATATTTTCATCTCATTGAACCACATTTTACTTTTTGATATTAACTGTGTCTCTCGGATTTTTGAAATTCCATTCACAGAAGTGGTAAAATTATGTTTTATGAAAAATTCAGTTTTTTTAACTACCACTTAGTAGTTTCACTATTCATCAAAAATTGAAGTTTTTCAGAACAATGCCAAAATTTCACCCTAAGCTATAATTGATATTCCAAATTCAAAAATGATGTCTATTTTACAAAATTCCAAACATATAAGTTTCATTAATTAATTTTATAATTAATTCCCGCTGTCACAACAAATAGCGTGTTTTTAAGAAACAATATATATCAAAAGATTGATAATTGTTTATGTCCAATTTCAAAGTGAAATTAATTATAATGAACACCATTGGATAAAATTGTAAAAATATATTCTAATTATACTTTAAAACCAATCAAATTCATAATTTATCACTATTAATTATTTTGATTAAAAAAGTTGTTTTTAATTAAAATTTAGTAATTTTCACTATTCATCAAAATATTAAAGTTATCCGAAAAGTACCAAAATTTCACCTTAGGCTAAATTAGATATTCCGAATCCAACAATGAAGTCCATTTTGAAATATAAAATATATATAATTTCAAAAAGTAGGTATTACTATTCATAATGGCTAGTTTGATTAGTTGTGGTGTGTTAGAACTCGATGTTGCGTACAACACACGCTATCGCATTATTCAAAGAGAAGCGTACCGTAGAAGCAAGGGGTGTTACATTCTCCCCTCCTTCAAATAATTTCGTCCTCGAAATTTCTAGAATACTTATCACATGAAAAGACTCGGTTGGTTCATCATCATAAGTTCCTCAGGTTCCCACGTTGCCTCCTCCATCTTATGGTTTCTCCACAAAACTTTTACCAGACGCGTCGTCCGGTTTCTCAGTACTTGTTCTCTCGTATCAAGAATCCTGACGGGCTCTTCACAATAAGACAGATCAGGTTCCAGTTCTAATTCTTCATAGGTGAGTACATGCGTTGGGTCAGGAATGTATTTCCTCAACAGAGATACGTGGAACACATCGTGAACTTTGGAGAGACTTGGCGGCATTGCCAATCGGTAAGCTACAACCCCAATTCGTTCAAGAATTTCAAAGGGTCTGATGTACCTGGGACTCAATTTACATTTCTTACCAAAACGTATGACTCCTTTCCATGGAGATACCTTCAGGAAAACATGATCACCGACTTGAAATTCCAAATCCTTCCTTTGATTATCGGCATAGCTCTTCTGCCTACTTTGAGCTGCTTTGATGTGATTTTGGATTACCTTCACCTTTTCCATCGTTTCCTCCACCAGTTCTGGGCCTACAAGTTTTCTTTCACCAACGTCATCCCAACAGGTTGGTGTACGACATCTCTTTCCGTATAACGCTTCATATGGTTCCACCTGAATACTCGAATGTAAGCTATTGTTATAGGAAAATTCTACGAGAGGTAAATATTGATCCCACATACCCTGAAAGTCAAGTGACCAAGATCTCAACATGTCTTCTAATGTTTGAATAGTCTGTTCTGATTGTCCATCTGTCTGAGGGTGGTAAGAAATGCTCAAATGAAGTTCAGTATCCAGGGATTTCTGAAGACTTTTCCAAAATCTTGAAGCAAAACGGGGATCACGATCAGAAACAATCGATAGGGGTACTCCATGAAGTCTCACAACTTCATTAATATATAGTCTTGCAAGACGTTCCAGTGGTAAATCTTCTCTTATAGCAAGAAAATGTGCTGACTTGGTAAGACGATCAACAATAACCCATACTGCATCATTCCTTCTAGGAGTCTTTGGTAGCCCCATGACAAAGTCCATCGTAATATTGTCCCATTTCCACTCCGGTATGGGAAGAGGTTGCATGACTCCTCCAGGCTGTTGCCTTACAACTTTCACTTGTTGACAAACCATACATCTTGACACAAAATCAGCAATCTCCCTCTTCATGTTGTCCCACCAAAAATGTTCCTTCAAATCTCTATACATTTTGGTGCTCCCAGGGTGTATAGAGAAATTGGAACTATGAGCATCATCCAGCAGTTCCCTTTTTAGATTAGGTATATCGGGAACACAAAGTCTCTTCCCAAATTTCAAAATTCCATCTTCATACACAAAGTCTCTCAGTCTCCCATCATTCACAGCTTTAATCTTATTTTGAAATTCTTCATCATCGGTATGATAACTCTTAATTCTTTCTAGTAAAGATGGTTTGGAAACCATTTGAAAAAGCATTGATGTTTCACCTTCCCTGGTTATTCCCATTTCCATCTTCACTAGATCCATGAAAATTGGATCCCTTTCAATTCTCATATTGTTCAAAACTCCATGGTCTTTTCTACTCAAAGCATCTGCCACCTTGTTTGCTTTCCCCGGGTGGTAGTGTATCGTGCAATCATAATCCTTGAGTAATTCAAGCCATCTCCTTTGCCTCATGTTGAGTTATTTTTCTGAGAAAATATACTTCAAACTCTTTTGATCAGTATAAATCTCACATTTTTCACCATAGTGGTAGTGCCTCCATATCTTCAAAGCAAAGATCACAGCTGCTAACTTGAGATCATGAGTAGGATAGTTTTGTTCATGAATTTTCAACTGTCGTGATTCATAGGCAATAACCCTATCATTCTGCATAAGGACACAACCAAGTCCTTTCTTCGATGCATCACTATAAATAACGAACCCATCATTCCCAGATGGTAGAGTCAATATAGAAGCATTGACTAATCTTCTCTTCAGTTCTTCGAAACATTCTTCACACTCTTTTGTCCAAACAAATTTAACCCCTTTACGTGTGAGTTTTGTTAATGGGTTAGCCAATCGGGAAAAATTCTGGATGAAACGTCGATAATAACCTGCCAAACCAATAAAACTGCGTACCACAGTTATACTTGTAGGTGATGGCCATTCTTGGATTGCCTTAGTCTTAGAAGGATCAACAGATATTCCATCTTTAGAGACAATATGGCCAAGAAAAGAAATCTCATGAAGCTAGAACTCACACTTGCTAAACATCCCTTAGAATTCATGTCTTCTCAGAGTCTTCAGGATAATGCGCAAGTGATTTTCATGATCTTAGTAGCTTTTGGAGTATACCAAGATATCATCAATAAATACCACCACAAATTCATTGAGATAATCCTTGAAAACTCTATTCATCAGATCCATGAATACAGAGGGTGCATTAGTCAATCCAAAAGGCATTACAGTAAACTCGTAATGCCCATACCTGGTTCGAAATGCTGTCTTCGGAATGTCATCCTTCTTTACACACAACTGATGGTATCCAGATCAAAGGTCAATCTTTGAAAAGTATTGAGCTCCCTGTAGTTGGTCAAATAAATCATCAATATGAGGTAGGGGATACTTGTTCTTTATCGTTATAGCATTGATCTCCCTGTAGTCGATACATAACCTCATAGATCCATCTTTCTTTTTAACAAAAAGAACAGGGGCTCCCCATGGAGAAACAATAGGGTGAATAAATCCTTTATTACTCAATTCCTCAACTTGTTTCTTTTGTTCGACTAACTCTACAGTGGCCATTCTATAAGGGGTCTTAGATATAGGCCTTGATCCAGGAATTAAATCAATGGAAAAATCAACTTCTCGTTCTGGAGGATGTCCAGGTAAATCTTCCGGAAATACATCTACAAATTATTTCACAACAGGTACATCCTCTATTTGAACATTCCTTTCCTCACCGACAGTTATTTCATTCTCTTCCTCCCCAATAATTGAATTTAGTTGAGCTACTGGGGGTGGATCTAAATAAGAATTAGGTGGTGACGATTCTGCTCTAAAGATAAGGTGTTCCTTATCATTATCATCAAGAATCATAACCTCTTTCTTCTTACAATAAATCTTCGCATCATAGTCCGAAATCCAGTCCATACCGAGGATTATACCAAACTCAATCATAGGTATGATGACGAGATCAGCAGATAAAGAACATTTATGTGCTCTAATGGGGACTGATTCACAAAACTTTGTTGCAATGATACTTCCCTTAAGAGTTTTAACTGAAAACTCTCTTGTTAAATCAAATTGGAAATATCTAATTTTCTTAGAAAACTGGGAAGATATGAAACAATGCGATGATCCAAAATCAAATAATGCATTTTCTAAACTTGATGAAACCATTAAATTACCTGCCACCACGTCTTTCGGAGCTTCTACCTCAGTAGTAGTGATAGCATAAGCTTGGCCTTGATCCCTTGGACTTTTCTGAGGTAAGTTCTCCTGAAGTTTAGGAAATTCATTTGAATAATGTCCCATCTCCCTGCAATTGTAGCACTGAACATTGGTAGCTTCCTTCTTCCCTTTGCAATCACGAGCTTGCTGGCCTTTTTCATCACACTTGTAACAGACTCCCATTCCCTTCAAGAAAGTACCGGGGTGTTTCTTCCCACATTTACCACAGGATGGATATTCAACCTTTCCCTTTTTCCCCTTATTTCCATCCCAGATTGATCAGCAGGTCTCTTCTTCTCTTGTTTTTCTTTAAAGTCAAAAGACTTAGAGAATTCCTTTTCAGTCTTGATAGCACATGAGACAATGTCTTCGTACGATGAGAAGGGTTGTGATACTAATGCTCGATATAGAAATGGTTTTAACCCATCAAAGAAATGATCAATCTTACTTCTTGGGTTACATATATAATCTCCATCATACCTTGCTAACCTTGTAAAGTTAGCCTCATACTTTGTGACATTCTCATCCTCCTTTTGTCTCAGACTCAGAAATTGCCTTTCCATATATGCTCGATGGTCGCGAGGAAAGTATTTTTCTAAAAACAGATCTTTGAACTCCCTCCATTCCATATTTGATACTTCATCATCTTCCTTCATGTTTTGAATCAATGACCACCATTGATCAGCATCTCCAGTGAGGCGGTAAACTGCCAAGATAACTTTTTCCTTTTCACTGCTCCCCAAATCCTGAAATATTTTCTCTAGGAAATTTATCCATTGCTCAGCTACTAAGGGATTTGTACTCCCATTGAACATTGGTGGTTGTTTCCTCATGAATCGATCTAACATTGATCCTCCACGCTGTGGATCAGGGTGCTCCATACGGGTAAGGTTATTATTCATAACCTGAGTAAGTTGTCCCAGTATGGTGATTAGCTGCTCGGCACCAGTTGCATCACCAGCTCCACTATAATTATCTTGAGCAGGAGGGAAATCCCTACATGGAGTGCGTGCATTGATACAGTTTCCATTTCTTCCACTAGGCGCCATTTATAAACAATGGCATAAACTAGATCAGTTTATGAATCAAAATACATAATCCCATACTTATAAAACACTTAACATAAATTGAACTATTTATGGATATAATCCATAATCATAAAAATGTTTTCTTTGAGGAAGTATATACTCATAAACCCTTCATAATGATTTGTAAAGAAAATGAGAGTTATCCTAAGCATATCCCCCGTGAGTGTCGTAACCAAGAGTGCAGCAAGGCCCATTGTCGTGCACCAGTTCCCATTCGAGTCTAGCTCAAAGCGGTGTTTTCGGGTTTTACCCCTAGGTACATCTGTGCCAGAGCCGCCTCTACCTGCTCGTATCCAGACAGGGATGTATTGCTCGGAAAACTCACAAAATCTCTACAATACCAAAATTCTAGGAAGTTATTCTATACTAATCCTCAAAGTTCATCTTAGGTCTACATGCTCTAATCAGAGTTTATCTAAATCTAGCTTCCAAGGTTTGTACTAAACTTCCTCTGATACCAACTGTAACTCCCCGACCCCAGTTACCTAGTGTCGGTGCATTATTACATATCATTGGCATGATCACAAGAAAGATCAAATCTTGAAAGACCGATTGGTTTAGTAGCCTTGGAAACACTAGATATATTCATAAAGTTTTACATTACATCATAAAGTGAAAAACTACTACAACAACATATTGTCTCCATAGTCCACACTATTAACCCCTCATAATATCCCTGCAGGTCATTCATAATTTACTTCTTCACTTCCTGGAAAAAATAAAACATAGAAAAGGGGTGAGCTCAAATGCCCAGTAAGGCTAACAATATAGCAGAAACTTTCATAAATTAGAATAAACATTTAAGGCAATGTATAACTAAAACAAAAGCCTTTCAAACTTGAACTTTCAACATAGTATGGCATAAGTAAAATGAAATAATTTCATTTACTTATTCACATGGATATTCTACTAATCGAATAATCACATGCAATATCAATAACCACTTTCATATTGGTGGAATGCATAATGCCAGACTATCATAACCCCATAGCCAAGGCCTCGTGCCAAGACTACAAATAATATTTTGTCAAGGCCTTGTGAAAAGACACTAGTTTGTCTCATGAGACCTACTGATGCATCGAGGAGCTATAGCGGGCTCCACCCGTCACATATTAAGTCCAATGCATTCCCATATGAAAAGGTTTAAACATAACATAAACATTCGTATTAAAACTAGCATACGAAATGTCAATACTTTAACCATAACTTATGAATGGTATAAAAATAGTACATCCACAGTCAAACATATCACAAAACCTTCAATAAAATATAGAACTTTTTTATCATAATAAATCAACTTCAAATAAGCGTAAAATCCATCAAAGGATGTTGACATAGATGAAATCAAAACTCTTTTTAGAGAAATATCTCTTTTTATTTTGAAATCATTTAAGATACATATAAAATAAAACATTTTCTTTTGAAAATATTCTTATAATATTGTAAGGGAAGCTTTGAAGATTTTATTATGGCGAAAAATAGCCGCACCCGCCGTGTAAGTTAAAAAAACATTCTTACCTTAATCCTGTCAAAAAGGTTAAAAAGGACCTTGTTTTGAAAATGACAGAAAGATTCCTTTATAAACCACTTATAAAAGTCAAAAAGGGTATAAATGACTTTAACTCATATTCTAGTAAATAGTAAAAATGTTTTTAAATATATTTTTAAGAAACATCGATGTGGATGATAAAGAGATCCCAGTAGATAATTATGAATAAACAACCTCGGATAATGAAGAGATTGTGAAATGAACCTTACCTTGTACTTTTCCTTGGTTGGGGTTGGTTAACCTCCTGTATAATGGTGAAATAATTGTTATTAAATTATAAAATAATCATATATATTAATATGATATCATATATGATCTTTTAACTTTGCTTTGTTAATAATATCTTAGTATTATCGTTGTTTCGAGTGTTAACTTACTCGTTTTCTTTTATATGTTTTGTTACGTAAGCCATGTTTGTAATGGATAGGTTGTATATTATTAATATCCAGAATGATATCAAGTCCTTAAACATCATTTTTAAATCATCAAATTATAATTATACTTGAATGCATACGATGGAGAATGAATCTCATCGTATTCGTGGAGATGGTAGTCCGTACGTACGCACGAGCGAAAATATCATTCGTTTGATATTAAAATAATATATAAATGGATGGTATATCATATATAAAGAATCATTAATATGTTATTTTTATTATTTACATGAGTTACACATCATTATTATACCCATCCAAATAATAATATATTGAATAACAATTACACCACGACGTGGAGACGGTAATCCGTACGTACGCACGTATGGTGACATGTTATTCAAAGGGTGGATAGAATATTGAATATGGTTGTACCATATTTATAATAACATCACAGTATATATATGATACTGGAGTTATTATTTTATAATGGTAACAACAAAGGAAGAAGAAGTGGAAGAAGAAAGGGACTTGGAAAAGGGTGGTGAAATCATTACCTTCTCTTCGGTTTCTTCCTTTTGATTTGATCAAAAGGGCTCCTTAGGTTGGCTTTCTGATCAAACTAAGGCCTCTAGGTTGTAGTGAGAGAAGTTGGGAGAGTATTTGGGCTGAGTTTTTCCGAACAAAAAGGCTTTGAAGGTGTGAAGAAAGGAGAAGGAGGAGTTCCCTTTTATAAGAGGGGTGAGGGGCACCTTTGGAAAAGCTAGAAATATTAATTTATAATAAATTCATATTCGGTTTCTAATGGATCCAAAGTTGATTATTTAAATTTTAAGGTGGGGATGGGTCGAAAAAAACTCAACAAATAGAATTTAGACAGGTTTGGATACTTATATTACCCTTATCAATAAGTATTAACTCTAAGTTAATTAGTCTCACTTTTAAAATGTCTCTTTGTATTTTTATATAATATGGTTAATAAACTTACTATATACATCCAATCGACCCCCAAGTGTTCCATTAATGATGAACCTATAATGATATAAGTCTCTTGGCCGAAACGTAGATTTTTAGGAATTTAATATCAATTAATAATATAATATTTGTTTTAAGAACTCTTTTATGTCAATTTTGACACTATTCAGTAGTTGATTTTTGTGAAACTCATAACAGATTGATTACTTCGAAAAAAATCAATTGAATCAATCCTAATATATCATATTATCCTAAAAAATTAGTTTAATTCATGAAGAGGTTCATATTATATTTATTTGGGTATTTATAATATCAATTATTTTGATTTTTCACTATTATAGTAATTACTGCATCATCATTGTGTCATAAATAAATTAAATTATTTAAAGTCTAAAAATTATAAATAAAATATCATTATGTAGGAAATAGTTTTAGCTTTCTAATTAATATTTAAAATCGAATTTATCTTATGTATAACCCTATTTTAAAAATGTTTTAGTAAATAAACTTTTATTTTAACTCTTTTAACTCTTCTTTGAATTAAATAATAATAAATGTCCTAATCTAATCCAAGTGGACCTAAATGATAATATTTTATTACTAAGGCTGTTTTGGTCGAGATACACTTTTCCAATAGAATTAGGACATGTTTTAGGGTAATATTAATATCATTTTTACTCTTAATTACCCTATTTACTTTTAACCGTGGTAAATAAAAGTAAAAAGTTACTATTCACCAAAAATTATTTTCATCTCATTGAACCAAATTTTACCTCTTGATATTAACCGTGTCTCTAAGATTTTTTAAATTCCATTCACAGAAGTGGAAAAATTAAGTTTTATGAAAAATTCAGTTTTTTTAACTACCACTTAGTAGTTTCACTATTCATCAAAAATTGAAGTTTTTCAGAACAATGCCAAAATTTCACCCTAAGCTATAATTGATATTCCAAATTCAAAAATGATGACTATTTTACAAAATTCCAAACATATAAGTTGCATTAATTAATTTTATAATTAATTCCCGCTGTCACAACAAATAGCGTGTTTTTAAGAAACAATATATATCAAAAGATTGATAATTGTTTATGTCAAATTTCAAAGTGAAATTAATTCTAATGAAAACCATTGGATAAAATTGTAAAAGTATATTCTAATTATACTTTAAAACCACTCAAATTCATAATTTATCACTATTAATTATTTTGATTAAAAAAGTTGTTTTTAATTAAAATTTAGTAATTTTCACTATTCATCAAAATATTAAAGTTATCCGAAAAGTACCAAAATTTCACCTTAGGCTAAATTCGATATTACAAATCCAACAATGAAGTCCATTTTAAAATATAAAATATATATAATTTAAAAAATTAGGTATTACTATTCATACGGCTAGTTTGATTAGTTGTGATGTGTTAGAACTCGATGTTGCGTACAACACACACTATCGCATTATTCAAAGAGAAGCGTACCGTTGAAGCTTGGGGTGTTACATTAATGATTTTAAAACATATGTACAATGGTACAAATGAAAAAGAAAAATGATTCAGTGGCTAGTTGAACTTCTTTGAAATCACACAATTGAGGAAAACACAACTCGTAACATGTTCCTGATGTTAAGATAATATTTTTGTGAAAAAGAGATGAATGATATGGATAAAATAAATTAGATAGTACAAAACACCATGGATCAAATTAATGATCTATTATAAAAGTGTTTTATTCAATAATTAATGGAGTATACAACATTTTGGGAATTAATGAATATATAAAATAATCTATGTTTTATTTAACAAACAAGTAAGGATGAATTATTTCAATAAGGTTTTATGGTAATTCAGGTTATTACAATGTTTAAATATAATATAGAATGATGGAATTAAAATTCTAAATATGTGAAAAATAAGAGCTACTTCATGTTTTTCATATTGTTAATGATAAGTTCGTTTTAAACATTTAGTGAAATTATTTCTAATATTTTCAACCTTAATCTTTTGGAAGGGGCATAATGTTACACATTTATGAAATGGTTTAACATAAAAATTGGACAAGGTTTTATAGATGAAGGCATTATATTGCTTTAAATATTCTAACCATATTGGTTTTGGAAAGTATTTAGAGATATATGGAGAGAAATTTTAAGCTATTATGGACCTTAATATATGTTAAATGTTAATTTTAGTTCTTCATGCATAAAAAAATACTTCATGCATATTCATTACATAGAGTAAGATATTAATTGGAATTTTATATAAGCACAACCAAATGATGATATTTTATGTTTCCAAATATTCTTACATAGTAATATAATTACTCATCTCCAGGAAAAGGATATTGAAAAAAAAAATTTATTCTTATACATTCATTTATGTGGAATAGATTACCCTTTAAATTATAATAGATTAATAGATTTTGGGAACCTATTTTTCCTTTTATCATGTACTTTCATGTGATTAATGGACTTTATCAATCTCTATAATTACTTACTCTTTTCTTCCATGTCTATATCCTAACTTTCCACCAATGTTCTCATTCTTAGAAACCTAGTTATATGATATTCTATATGACCTTTACACTTACCATTCTCACTTATTAAGTGAACATTTTTTTAAATATATTTAATATATAGATTTTCAAAAAAATAATTATATTATATCAAATCCTTGTTTACCTGGAATATGTTTAAATTTTGATGACCCAATTAATTTATGGTGGGGAGAATGTAACACCTTGAAATTATAAAAGAAGAAGATGGTATTTGACAGAGTACACGACACACAACATCAAGAATAAAATAAAATATAACACCACAATAATTTATGATTTTTAAATAAAGTAAATATCTTCAATATATTTCATTACAGACAACATTGAGCTTATCTTGCAATACATGCAACAATGAGTTTTTTTGATATCTTTCATCACACATAACACCATGTTTTACAAAATAATAATATATTATTAACAATATTATTTAATATGATGGTAATCTCTAAGATATTGAATTAGAATGTATGAATAAGATTAACTAAATTATTAAAATATATAGTCTACACAATTTTATTAATTATCTATTTATTATAGATACAAGAAGAGGAATTTAAAATATAAATATAAATATTTTCTGAAGAACTATATTTTTCTTAAAATAATATTTAAAATCAAATTGACAACATAATTTAAACTTAATTTTTAACAACATTAGAAAATTAATTTGAAAAAATATAAAATTATTTTTTGAAATCAAAATATCAAAATTAGCATAGGGTGAATTTTGTGGATTTTTCTAAAACATTTCATTTTTTGATGAATATTGAGAAATACTATGTTTAAATTCAAAACCTACTTTTCATTTTATTAATTTATAATGTAAAATTTTATTTGGAACATGTTTAAAAGTAAAATTAGTAAAATTATTTTTAAATTAAAAATATTTAGGTCAATGAAACCATTTTTATATTGAAAGTTTATATAAAACATAGTAAAATTTTGAGCATGTTCTCTTAAAAAACTCTATTTTTCATCCTTGCTCTTACTGATATTAACATCATTCGTGTACATGTGGACTACTGGATTCACGAAGCGATGTGTCCCTTGTTCATCACCACACCACATGGATGATTTATATAAGTATATTTAATGAAATAATAATTTTTATATTATATTATTATAATATTTTAAATATAAAATATTAATTTCTTACATTCCATTAATATGGGTGAAAAATATAAATGTTACTCTTGTGTATGTTCAACTTGTCGTCTCTATGATCATAACACACTTCATTTTTCATAACCAAATTTCATTATTAGTTTTAAAAGATTAATTATTGTATTAATATATTAATTATGTCATGATTATTATTATTTATATTATATAACTATATAATATCTACATGAACCATATCTTTCATGATGAAACATGCATGGGAAAACGGGGAAATTACCACCCAAAACAATGAAAATAATAAAAAATTATTAACAAATGATTGATAAGATGTTATAATAGGATCATATAATATATTATAAATACTAATATGGTTCTTGAATAAGTTAATAACACGTTTAAAACCAATATAAAGTTTTTTAAATTATGTTCCAAAAACATTAAGTATGATGTAATAGATTTCATGTCAATTTTATTTCATTGAGTAATACTACATTGTTATGCAGATTATTTATTTTATATGGTGTAAATACTTTTATATTTAAATGTAATATCATGAAAAATAAATTCTTAATTTTATTTTAAGTTTCAATTTTAATTATTTAATCTAGTGTAATTTTACATTAAAGTTACTATGTTGTAAAGAATATCATAAAAAAATTACTTTTCATTGAGTTATACAACATCTTCATTATCTTTGATATTATAATATTATGTTTATAATGAATTTTGATTATATTATTCCCTATTTTCAATTTTTTTTGGATTTATAGTTTATAAACATAATTTATTCATTGATTAATTGTCACTTTAACATTATAAGCAATTTAAGGGTTTATTTCATAGTCTCTTTCTAATCAAGATTTCTTATTTATGAATTTCCTTTGTAGGAAATTATTTGATCATTTTATAATAAAAACATTAATTTCATTATCCTCTATTTATTCATGATATTTTCAAGAAATGGAACCATTTTTTCAATCTTTATTAATTAATTTTTTTATAAAATTCATTTAAGAAAACCTGAATTCATTTCTCTCTTCGATCGTAAATCTGTTTTTTGTAAAATGATGTTTTCTATAAATATTTTTAAATTTTTTTTAACTAATTAAAGATGAACAAATAAAGAAATGTTTAACCATTTTTAATTTTTTGAAATTTTTTAAAAGAAATTTTATGGCTTTTTCAAAGAAATATCCACTTGAATTTTACAAAAAACGTGAAAGGAATATTTGTTCAAATGTACCCGGTATGTAAAGAATATACTACCATCATGACCAATTAATGCTTTAAAACATCCTATATATTTTTCAAAGGTTAGTTTCAAAGGAAAGTATTTCCAAATTTTTTTCTGGACATTTAGTATTAAAATGATATTCTCGAAATGAAAATGATATTTCTATCCAAAATGATTTTAAATTTATATTTATGTTTTTTATATTAATAAATGACAACAAACATTTATATTATATAGACTCCACTAGGTATATGTTCTATTGATACCATACTTATTCTTAAACTATATTTTTATGATTATTTTGATGAAGCATAATATTGAAATTCACTTCCTTGATTCATTTTTTTAGTGAATAAACATCCATTGAAATTTTCACTTTCTTGTGATCATTAGACATTAAATTTCCCTTAAACACCCATATTATTTAAAATTTATATGTTCACTGCATAAATAATATATCCTTTTTTTAAAATTAATACTATTTCATCACCTGATGTTTGATTTCAAGGGGTTTAATTATGTGTAATTACTCGCATTGTGTACATTATCTTCCAACTGTCTCCAATGGATTTTGTTCAAGGAACCAGAAATTCCTAACAACTCTCATATCCATGTTGAATCATGGACATAATTTATATATACTAGAGTTCATTGGGGAATTTTCCTGATGATACTTAATGACTCACATTGGTCAAGTGGATGAGAAGTTAGGATCATCACACCTTTTAGGGAGGGGCTATTTTATAATATGAATCTCTATTCTAGATTTAAGATATTATTGTGAATCATTCATTCATTCATAAGTATGTATACGTCCATCACCGTGAGGTAATAATGAATTATGAACATGAATGTGTTCATAATCCTCAGTATATATCCAAGGTTCTCCATTAATGGAGGGATATGTATGTATCCTTGGTTCCCTATTAATGGTACCCTTTTCATATAGGGATCAATTATTCTTGGATTTTTTATTATATCAATGTGGGTTTGAATACATGCATTTGGGAACTCTAGAATTTACCATACTCCAAGGGGATGAAAGGTGTTTTGATTTTAGGATTGATCTCATATTATGGTTTCAAACGTATCTTCATGAGATGGATTAGAACCCACAGAGTTCAACACCACTTATTAGAAAGCATCAATTTTTAAGGTCATTTTCCAAGGACCAAACATTGTAGTTGAATGACATGCCAAATGGAATTCCATGTGAAAGGGGCCTAGTCAAACTTTGGTGTGGGACTTATGTTGAGGAATCCTATCAGACCTCGAGAAGATATGGTCTCCCAGGTGTATAAAACCCTACCAGGAATGTGGTACAAGGAACATTAGAGTGAATTTTGGTTTGGGGTTTAGACCTCATGGAGGCTTCCTATGTATCCTAGTTAGTTGTTAATAAAATACCACAAAGTTCATTATGGTATGGGTCATATAAATAAGGTGGAGGACTATTTTAGGGGACATGATTAGAGATTACACCATTTATGACGCTCTTAAGGTTCCACTTCGTTGGAAATATGGCCCTTTGAATGTTGAGGAATGGGTTTGGGAATTATACTATATAAGAGCCCTGGTTGACTAGATATGGTTGGGGATTACACTAAAGGATTCCAATTTTTTTTATTCTCTATCAGGAATATGACACATTGAAGGTATTGGGTTGGGGATTACACTTGTGAGGATGCCCGTTTGAGGTTTGGGATCGTACAGATGTCATCATCGCCGCTAAACTAAATTCCACATGAGTAATGCTTGGTGTAAGAAACGAGTGTATGTAGTAGATTTGAAGATCACATGATCATTCATGTCTAATAGTAGACAAGGTTTGGGACCAACTAGAGGGAGGGGGTTTTGAAGCATCCATCTTCTAACCTATTTAGGTATACTGGGGAGGCTAGGAGGAGAATGAGTGTCGCCTCCTATAATAAATAGTATGGGATTACTCTAGGAGGGATTCCTTGTGACTGTTCTGGGATTACTAATATAAGGATTCTTGTCATAATTTTTGGAAGTCATATCATGATAATTTCATGATGAATCTTATGATTAATGTATAAGGAACATCATGTTTTTCAATTTCGGCATCCTATGTTATACATTTTGGGTATTATATAGTTTAAAATAAAGTTTCTAGGACTAGGGATGGATTGTTTAATGTATTTTATTGGGGACAATGAATGTATAGTTTATGGTCATTTTGTGAGGGCTACATCAGAACAGTTTAACATCATGTTGCAGGGATGAAAAAAGAATAGTCTAATGTCATGTTGCAAAGATGATGAAAACACATTTCAATTTCATTTTGTGGGGATGAGTTTCAAATAGATTAATGTCATGTGGTTTAGAATAGATTTTCATAGTTAAACTTCGTGTGGTTAGGAATACTTGGAGGAAGATTCCTAGAAATGGATGGTGTTAGACATACACATGAGAGATGATTTTTAGTTTAACCTGGAATAGGAGTCAGGTGATGGGATTTCTGGAGGTGCCCGAGGAATGTTTCGAATCATGGTATTATATGGGGTGGTCCTTAGGGACGTATATGGAAGAACCCAAAATTTCATTGACCCATACCAAATAGTTTGTGGTGTGAATCTCTATCTTCATGGGCCCAAGGGATGGTAAAGAGGGGACCAACATGGAATGTAGAGACTACAGCCAGACGGTGATCCCGAGTGGGGGTGTAGGGGCACACCCCCATGGTATGGACCATCAAGAATGAATGGATGGCCACCAAGGAGCTCTCCATATAGGACCATCCCTGATGGTGTTGGGAAAAGAAGACCATCCACAAAGGAGCTAGCTGATGAAACAAATTTTTATTGAATATTTTATAGATACTAAATGTTAAAATTTCCTCACACTGTGTTTAATATTTTTTTTATAAAATATTTGTGATTATATCATTCATTTGATAATTTGATGGAAATACCAATTTTACCCTTTATAGTGCACTTTATTATTTCAAAAATAAATAATATTATTTGAATTATTGGATGTTAATATTTTTTAAATGTGTTCCTGATTTAATTTTACACAACTTTAATTTATGACATTCGAGCAAAATCGTGAATTTGGAAGGTGCAAAAGGGCCATGAAATCAATGTTAGGCTGGACTCACCAGATTAGAATGGGTTCTGTATTTGGGTCATACCTTCTACATCCGAGCATGCAATGAGCCCATATTTTGAGGGGAGATCGAAAACTCAATTTCTCAAAAATTATCCCCGCGGAATGACAACTGATTAATGAGTTTTAAAGGTCAAATGGGTGGTGATTTATGGCTTAAAATATTTGACCGAGATTCCCCATTCAAACTTGAGACTACTTTGATCCTACCCTCCCCACCACTCTATAAATTGGTGTTTTCACTCTTTTTAATGGTTGGTAGAGAAACAAGGAAGGTTTGGAAGAAAGTGTATATCTTGGGAGCCCCTCACAACTCTTGTAAGGAGTAAGTCCTTGTGCAAGCATCTCTTATAAAAAGGCTCTCCTCTCCCAACTTCTCTTGGTATTTATTTTCTTTCATGCTTGTATCTTTAATTTTTCATAAATTATTATTATGTGTTTTTTTATTTTCATCTTCTTATCTTCCACTTTTCTCTGGAATTCAAGAGTGGATACTAGATTGGGTTCTACCCATTCAATCTGTTGCTCATGCAAAACATCTCCACAATGACCACACAGCCCATAGAAGAGTAGTTTTCTTAGTGATTGATCTATCTTCTACCCTCTTCATTTAATTATTTTGAATAATAGAGCTACTGTAATTTACTTAATATGATCTAAGAATTTATTTTTTTAAAAATGAGAAATTAATGAAGCAGTTGAACAATTAACAAAAAAACATGTGAGGTCGAGTATTGTGTGAATTGTGAGAACACTATCTTAATCGGTAATACAAGACCACACAAGATAAGTTTATAGTGTTCAAATATAATACCTAAACTCAATTAATCCACGTCGACAGAATAGATATGTTCTCTAATTAAACACTGACTATATGCTATCCTTAGAACATCAATCAAAGAAGGGTGTTGCGATTCAATGTTCTGAATCAAGCCTAGGGGTTAAGTAATTTCATCTCTATGGTTATGTTAACCCTTATAGGGTTTGAGGGTTAAAAAATTAGGGGATCATAATTAATTGGGTATTAATTTAAATTATAGTGATTAATAAGTAAATGAATAGGTATAGTTAGATCAATTACATCTTTTAAAAATATTTTCTAAATATTTATCTTCTCATTGTGCCTGTTTATTCGAACATTATTTCCAAAATAGAAACAAAAAATATTATACAATCTGATTCCATAAAACTTCTTCTAGCTTTATGAATGGTAAAAAAACCCACATCTATGAAGTAGTTTAATTATTCCATTTTTTTTAATTTTCAAAATACCTTTAATAAGTTGTCAAAATTACTTCCCCCTTTGAGAGATCACCTTAGTCAGCCAATCTACTGCACCTAAGTACCTAAAAATAACAATTCATTTGAGAGAACCCATTATAGTTCCATTTAAATTGGTTCCATTGTCTGGGAGGAACGTAATTATTTTAACCAATTATATGTATTTATTTTATTTTACATTTTATACACTTCTTCTCTTCTTTCTTCCTTCTTTACCCAATTTGAATTTTTTCTACTTCTTTTATTTTCTTCTTCTTCTTTTTGGACCATCAACTCAAACTTCCCATTTTTATTATGGTCCACTTTACTTATTTTTATTTTCATATGATTTATGATACAAACTAATCTCAATGATCTCTTAGATCGTGACCCTATGATTTAACGCAGCCTCAGGACTCGAATCAAAAATTCTTAGTCTACAGGATGTTTCAATATTAAACCAGTTGGAGAATTCCTCCACTCCAAGAACATTGAAATTGGAAACAATTCTATGTATAACTTGAAACAAAAAAAAAATGGTAGAAAATAATGGAAATTAACTTAATATAACCATTCAATAATTGGATACACCTGATATTAATTATCAACCAAATTGAATTTCCTACCCAAATCTCAAATCAAAATTGAAATAACATCTAGTTAATTCACCTTCCTCCAAAAATTCATGGATTATCTGGTGAGGATCCATATAAAAATTTAAAAGAATTTAATGTGGTGTTCCCAACCGTAAAACCAAGAAATGTTTCTGATGATCAAATCAAACAAAGATCGTTCCCATTCTCACTTGATGGAGCTGCAAATGACTGGATATATTATTTATAACCTGAAGATTTAACTTGTTGGAATGATTTAAAACGTCTTTTCTTACAAATATTTTTTTCATATTCAAGGACTACTTCCATTCAGAACTAGATATCAGGGATCAAGTAAGCGCAAGGGGAGTCAATGTTTGAGTACTAGGAGCAATTCAAGAAATTGTGTGAAAATTTCCCATATAACCAAATCAGTGAGCCACTCTTCATCCAATAATTCTATGAAGGACTCACACTTATGGAGAGGAGTATGATGGATGTTGTAGTTAGAGGGACATTGTTAGAAAATACACCAGTAGATGTACATACGTTTATCGACAAGATGTCACAAAAATCCCAACAATTTGGCGATCGAGGTACACCACATGTCAGGGGAGTACATCAGTTAAGTCCTTCCTCTCTTGAAAATCATTTTATTGATACTAAGTTGGAATAATTGGCCAATTTGGTGAGGCATATTTCTTTGGCAGAAAAGACATCCCAACCCCCTCCTGCATGGGCTTGTAGAACTTTCACTGAGACTATCCACCCAATGAACTGTATCCCCCAACTATAAAAAATAGAAAATTGTGCAACAAATGTTTCCTGGGAGACCATATTAGAAGCAGAAATAGCCACATACCCAAAATACGTTTGATTCCTTTTCACCATCATACAAATAAGGGTGGAAGCATCAATCATACATGAGGTATGCATCTGGAAAACAACAAAGGCCCCCTTTCAACAAACATCCAGTAGAATCCACCTTACCAACAGGGTTTCCAACAACCCCAAAGGTGATTTGAAGATCTTTCATCAACAAGTCATTAATAAGGGAATTATAAACCAAATTTAGATTCTAATACTGATGATCTTTTGAAACAAATTTTTCTTAATCAACAGAATAAGCAGAAGAGTCAAGGTTCAGAGTTGAGGGAGTTGAAGAATCAAATGATCCATATTTCCACTACCCTCCATGAACTAGTAATTAAGAATTCTGAAAATATACCCTCCCAACCTACTCAAAATACTAAGGAGAATTTCAGTGCCATCACATTGAGAATTGGGAATCATAAAACTGATACATCTACACCTATTGTTCCATCGTGATTCACCTCAAATCCAAAAAAATGCTCATTCCACACCAACTGTTGAGAAACCAAAGGAGAAAGATAAAGGTAAGAAAAATATTGGCGATGTTCCTCTTAAAACCCTTCCATTTCCAAATAGGGTTATACAAACCAATAATATGGATGAGGAGGTGATGTAAATATATGTTTTTAACACATTCAATAATGTGGAGATCAACATCCCTTTACATGAAGCCATGAAACAAATAACAAGGTACGAAAAATTCTTAAAATAACATTGTACCAATCAAAGAGGGATCAAGGTAAATGAAAGGATAAATCTTGGAATATATGTGTCAACACTCATCACACCAAATCTAACAATTCCAATAAAGTTTAAGGATCCAGGGACATTCAATAACCCATGAACCATAGGGGAGTGGAACTTTTATGATGCTCTTTGTGATTTGGGATCTTCCATAAATTTGATACCTCACTCTCTATTCTCTTTTTTATAGGATGGTGATTTAAAGCTGATGAGATTAGTGGTGTAGTTGGAAAATAGATCTACGACATATCCAGTGGGGTTCCTTGAGGATATACTTGTTCGGGTAAGATAAATGATCTTTCCAACAGATTTTTATATGCTTAACATTGAGTATGATCAGGTAAGTTCTCATACTCTCATTATCTTTGGTAGACCCTTCTGCAAAATGGAAAAAATGATTATAAATGTCAATAAGGGTACACTTTCCATGGTGTTTGGTGATGATGTTTTGATATTTAATGTCATAGAATCCATGAAGTACCCCTCAGAAGACCATTCTGCATTTTTTATCTCCCATTTTGAACCACCATGTAAAAACCCCATGGTTTTTTATTTTCTAATGCTTAGGAAGATTATGATCACTGGTTCAAGTTTGATATCTATGATTACTTCCACAAATCTTTATAATGCACATGACTCTCTTAGACGTGATTTCTAAATGGATTCATATTCTGTTTTTGATCATGTGAACTCTGATTATAACATAGTTATTGAGTATGCTGATGGATTTTATTCATTATTATTAGTTTTTGATGATGTATATTCTGATATTGATGTTCATTGTACATATGATTCAATTATTTAAATTTTATCATCTATACACCTCCCCCGACAATGGAACTCAATCCATTGCCACCAAATGTCGAATAATCATAATTGTTGAGTGGTGAGAAATCACCTGTTTTCATTGCTAACAATATCCCTTTTGAACATGAAGAAAAACTTTTGAATCTTTTGAGGGAGAACATTAAGGAAATCTGGTAGACCTTGGCTAACATATCAGGTTTTGGCCCCTCCATTTTCATGCATAGGATTATTTTGGAGGATAGGGATAAAACGATTAGGCTGAAACAAAAGAGAATAAATACATCTCTTCTTCATGTCTTAAAAAAAGTAGTTGAGAAATTGCTCGAGGATAGTATAATCTTTCCCTTTTTAGTTTATTAGTGGGTAAGTCCTTTCAAGGTTGTGCCTATGAAAAGTTATGTTATTGTTTTTAAAAATTATAAGGATGAGTTAGTTATGACGAGGTTCCAAAATAGATGGCATGTGTCTATTGATTATAGCAAACTAAATCTGTCCACTCACAAGGACCATTTACCCCTTTTATTTATTGATCAAATTCTTGAGAGACTAGCTTGGAAAACACACCATTGTATCTTAGATGGATTTTTTGGATATTTTCAGGTTTCTATATCTCTTGAGGATCGGGAGGAGAAAACATTATCTTATCCATTTGGCACATTTTTATACTTTAGGATTCCATTTGGACTTTGTAATGTCCCATGTTCCTTCTAAGGATTCATGGTGAGTATTTTTTATGATTTTATTGATTCCTACATGGAGGTATTTATGGAGGATTTTACTGTGTGTGGATCCTCATTTGATGAATGTCTATGTAGTTTGGGAAATTTTTTGAATCATTGTATTGAGAATAATCGGGTATTGAACTTTTAAAACTGTCATTTTATGGTAGAGGATGGCATTGTCTTAGGGTATGTAGTGTCAAAACGTGGGATAGAGGTTGATATATCAAAGATATACATTATTGAATCCTTACCCTATCCTTCATGTGTGCGTGATATTATATCATTCCTAGGTCATGTAGGCTTTTATCAGTGTTTCATCAAATATTTTAGTAATATTTCTCTTCCTTTGTCGGGATTACTTCAAAAGGATTTTGATTTTGTGTTTAATGATTCATGAAGGGTAGCATTTGATGAGATGAAGAAGTTTCTGACCTCTCCACCAATCGTACATCCCCAACAATGGGACATTCATTTTGAGCTTATGTGTGACACCTCCAACTTCGAGGTTGGAGATATCTTATCTTAGAGGGTGGAGGGATGTTCACATGTGATTTCCTATGCATCAGGGATGCTAGATTCATCCCAATAAAACTACAAAACCACATAAAAGGTGTTTATTACTGTCATATTCTATTTAGATAAATTACATTCATATTTATTGGGATCTAAAGTAGTTGTTTTTTCAGACCATGTTTCTCTGAGGTACCTCATGAAGAATCCAAATGAAAATCCCAGACTTATATGATGAATCCTCCTTCTTCAGGAATTTTTTATTGAGATAAAGGACAATAAGGGGTCATAAAACTTGATGGTAGACCACATGAGTAGGCTTACTCACACACTAGAGGATGACACCTTGGACCATGTACCACTTTGAGACAGTTTCCCTAATGAACATCTTTATTCCATCTTAGGAATTCATCATTGGTATGTTGATTTAGTTAACTACCTTGTTGCCTCTAAAATCCCTACAAATTTAAAGAAACATAAAGTCCAAAAGTAAAAGAGTGAATGAATATTTTATATTTGGGATGATTCATACCTGTGGTGCATGTGTGGTGATAATGTTATTAAGAGGTGTGTTCCTGATCATGAGATGGAATCTATTTTACATTTTTGTCATACACTTGCTTGTGGTGGACACTTTGGACCCCAATAGAAAGCTAGGAACGTTTTGGATTCTTTATTATATTTCCCTAGCTTATTCCATGATTTCCATGGGTTTTGTAAGTCATTATCTTGTTTTTGACACACTAGGAACATTTATTGGAGACAAGAGATGCCCTAACAACAAATACAATTCTATGTGATTTTTGATGAATGGGGATTCGATGTTATAGTTCATTTTCCTAGTTCCTTTGGTTTTTTCTATATTTTGGTTCTTGTCAATTATGTGAGAAAATGGGTGGAGGTTAAGGCCACCACGACTGATGATTCTCATGTAGTAGTGGACTTTGTAAAAACACATATTTTATTAGGTTTGGAGTACCAAATGCCATAATTAGTGACCAAGGGACACACTTATGCCCTCAAAATTTATCTTCCCTCCATCGGATGTATGGGGTAAAATACAAAACATCAACACAATACAACCCTCAAACAAATGGTCAGGCTGGGGTTTCAAATAGGGAGTTGATTTCTTTTTTAGAGAAAATTGTACAGCTAAATATGAAAGATTGGAGAAAGCACCTGGATGATGCACTTTGGTCTTATAGGATTGCATACAATACACCCATTGGTATGTCCCCATTTTAGATTGTATTTGGGAAACAATGTCATCTCCCCGTGGATGTTGAGCAACATGCTTATTGGTCTATAAAGAAATGCAACCTGGATTTGGAATATTATAGAATCCAAATGAAGCTGCAAATTCAAGAGCTTCATGAGATTAGATTGTCTTCATATGAGATCTCAATTCTCCACAAGAAAATATCAAAATAATCTCATGAAAAAATGATACTGAAAATAGAATTTCAAGTTTGAGAGAAATTCTTTCTCAAGAGTTCATGACTGAAGCTGATTCCTGGTAAGATGCATTCCAGGTGGATAGGACCTTATTTTGTCACTAATTTTTTTCCTTATGGAGCAACATATATCACACAAGAAGATATAGGAAGGAACTTAACATTCAATGGGAAACATTTTAAGAAATACATTGAGGGACTTCCAAATGATGTAGTGGATTTAATCACACTGCATGACCCCATCATCGCTTGATCATATCAGGCTGTTCCTAACCCTTTCACTTTTTTATTCTATGTCTTATTTAAAATTATACATTTCATGTGCATATATCATCTCATGGGTTCACATTTAGGAAAATTAAATATTTTAAGTGTGGGATGGGGAAGATTTTGGTTTAGTAATTTCAATTATTTTCTTGTTTTTCATTGATTTTCAAAAAACATTGTGCGTTTTTTAAAATTTATGTGTTTATTTTACAATTTTTTATATGTTTTTGAAAATTTTAATCTGAAATGATTCTCATCTACATTTTCAAATTCCAATCAATAAGTGAAAAAATTTCTCCCATGAAACCGTGCTTAAATGAATGCTAAAAATAAATTTGTTTCAAGTTCAAATATTTAGTAATTTCATGGAATGTACCCAAAATTTTGAATCAAATATCACATATCACTATCTTTATATTTTAAATCACTTTCCTATGAGTCCTATAAACCATTATTTTCATATTCATTACATTTACCTCACTTCTTGAGTGAACCAAACCATTCTTGATTTAACCAGAATTTTATTTATTCCTGCCAAAACTTGAGGGGTTTTATTACTTATATTATAAACGATTGAGGATTTTTTTTGGTATTAAAGCCCCTATTTAAAATAATCCTTTTTATAATTTCATACCTTGAACATTTAATCCTTATATCCCTTATAATCCACGAGCATCTTTTTAGGTTATCTACATTACAAGCCAATTTTCCCTATCCAACCAACTCTTGAATTGTAATCTAGTTGAACTTAATTGTGGGGGAAGTTTTCTTGTGTTGTGATACCACATTTTTTGATACTTTGGGATGAAAATAAAATTCTTAAGAGATGTGTTTCCTGCTGAAGAAAATCATTTTATTTAAAGTTGTTCCTTTTTGGGAGGTTTCATTATATTGAAAGTTGTGCCAATCTGGAGCTTTCAAGAAAACCATGCTAGAGTATATTGAAATTTTTAGCGCTAAAATGTTGAATGGTGTGAAACATAATATATTATTCATGATTATTAGCATGAATTGATGCTATGGGGATTTAGGAGGAGACCATATTTAAGTGAAAATTAGATTAATGCAATTTTTCTTCAAAAAGAGTCAAGCCCCCTCATTTAGGCTCAGAATTTTTCACATCTAAATCCTACCAACCGAATGCCACAAAAAAACCATAAAAATTCTTCATGATAGTCATATGTCCTTTCCTCACATCAGGTGGTGATATAGGAATTTGTCAGGCCTATGGTTACCCTTGAATGAGTTTGGATAAGAAATACATTGCCGAAAAATTAACAGTGTTATAAGAGAATATTTAAGTGAGGTAAGTGTTTTGTGCATGGAAGGATAAATTAAGTGGAAATATATTGAATTATATAAATGGATAACATGAAATAATTTATATTTATGATTCATGATAACTTTTTTCTTGGTGTGGAATTGTTGGATCTCAAGGATATGTGTTTTAAAATTTGTTTTGATTTGATATTGATGTTTATGGGTTAAATTTTTTTTGAATACATGAAATTAGGTTTTTCCTAATAATGAAAAAGGGTAAGTTTGTGGGGGTTGATTAAATAAATTTTTATTTATATTAAATGATAAAATTTCCTCACATTGTGGTTAAAATGTTTAGTTATAAAATATTTGGGATTATATCAATTATTTGAAAATTTGATGGAAATTCTAGTTTTACACTTTTTAGTGCACTGTAGTATTTCAAACATAAATAATTTTATTTGAATTACTGGAAGATAATATTTTGTTAAATTTTTTCGTACATAATTTTCTACAACTTTAATTTAGGACATTGAATCTAAATCTTGCATTTAGTTGGTCAAAATGGGCCATGAAGTTAATGTTGGGATGGACTCACTAGATTGGACATGGGTTCTGTATTTGGTCCGTAAAGTCTATGTCCACAAAATAATTGAGTCCAAATTTTGAGATTAGATCTAAAACCAAATTTAGCACAAATTATCCTACTGGAAGAATAACAGGTTCACACATTTGAAGGTCAAATGTGCGGTGCAATTTGGATAAAAATATTTGTACCATATTCCCCATTAACACTAGAAACAACTTTAAAACTAGCCTCCCCAACACTATATAAATTGTTGTTTTCACACCTTGGGATGGTTTGTCGAGGAATAGGGAAGGTTATTCCTAATTTTTGTCTCTTGGGATCCCCTCACTACTCTTGGAAGGAGTAAGGCTTTGTGAAAACATCTCTTCCAAAAAGGCTCTCCTCTCCCGCCTCCTCATTGTATTTCTTTACTTTCATGCTTGCATCATGAATTTTTCTTCAATTAATCTTATTTTTTATTCCATTTTCATCTTATTATCATCCTATTTGGTCTGTAATTCATTAGTTCATATGATATTCAGTTATACCTTTTCAATCCCTTTCTCATGCAAAATGTCTCCTTAATGACCACACAGCCTATAGAAGAGTAGTTTTCTTAGTGATCAATCTATCTTCTACCCTCTTAATTTAATTATATTAAATAATTGATATAATGTAATTAACATAATATGACATATTAATTGTGTTTTTAAATTAGAAGAAACTATGCGATAAATTGAACAATTAACAAAAAAACACACGAGGTTGAGTATTATGGGAATTGTGAGAGCGCTATCTTAATCGGTAATTATAGACCACACAGGATAAGTTTGTAGAGTTCAAATATAATCCCTTATTTTAGTTAATATTCATATATTGCATGAATATGTTCTTTAATTAACCACATTCTATAATATAACCTTATAACATCAATCAAAGTAGGGTGTTGCGATTGCGTGTTTCAATGCTAGCCTAGGGTTTAAGTAATTTCATCTTTATGGTTAAGTTAACTCTTATTGGGTTCAAGGGATAACAAATTAGGGGATCATATTTAAGTTGGTATTAATTTAAATGATAATTATTAATATGTAAATTAGGAGGTAGTTTTAGATCGATTGCGTCTATTAAAAATATTTTATAAAAAAAGAATCTTCTCGTTGTGTCTTTTTAATCAAACAATATTTTCGAAATAAAAACAAAAAAATTGTACAAACTTCTTCCAAAAACATCATCTATATTTACGAATGGTAAAAAACCACTAAATCCAATTAAGTAGTGTTATTATTCAATGTAATGTTATTATCAATATACATTTAATAAGTTTTCAAATTTACTTCTTCATTTGAGAGACAACCTTGGTCAGCCACTCTGTTGCACTTAAGTACCCAAAAATCACACTTCATTTGAGAGCACCCATGACCGTGCCATTCACTGGTTGAAAAGGACCGTCGGTGAAGGAGTTTTCATAAAGATTCAATCATGAAGGAGCCGTAATCTAATTATGTCTCTACATAGGAGCATCTTAAAGTGATTCAATATGCTGGAGGGAATAAAATGATTCCTCATACCACAAATGGAAATGAGATCCATGAAGGGTCATCTACATATAGTTTGTGGGATTGTTCTATACAAAGGGACACCTAGGAAACGAATCTCATTTAGTACTCTCTTTGTGCCATTTTTCAGTCCCCCTTTGGGTATTTTTATAAAATAACAAAGGATCTAGTTACCAATATGACCGATCATCTCTGGAGGGTCACACACATTCCTTTTTATGATCCCAAGGAGGATTTCCCACCATGGGAATGAATTATTTTTAAGGGGTAGTCTTTGATGGTGGTGGAACACACTATCCTTCCCTTTAAATGATTTTGTTTCATTCATAGGGGTCAGTGGTACCGTCTCACCCTGCAAAATATTTCATTCACATGGGCCTGTCTTTCATGGGGTCTGAAATCACCAAATAGTCCCACAACAAATTGTGGTTTCATTCGCTAGTGCAATAATTCCATCTCATCATGGAAAAAATTTCATTCATAGGTACTTTTCAAAGAAGTGGATATCAATGCATAGTGACGACTCATGAAGCAATTTTCACTTCATAGGATCAATCCATATTTTTGCGGCATCATACCCTTTAGACCTTTTCTCCAAATTCCACTTTTGGGATTATTTATACAATTTCCATTTTAATGGAATTATCTACATACTCTATGACGAAATTTTTGGACACAAAAAATTTATACTTATAGTGTTCTTTATTAAAAGTAATTTTTTTATCATGGGAAATATTGATAAATTCATACCCTTTACCCAATAAGGATATTTTATGTTAAGGAATATTGATTCTTGAATTAAATGAATCATTTGATATATGAGGAATGTTTTGGACCTATTTTGATGGGTGGGTACCCACATTATATATCCCCTATATGAATCAGTATGTCTCAAGAGAGACATTAGTAAGCTAGCATTAAATAGGTTTTTACATGTAGCTTCAAACCATCTTTTGAGTGGACTTGACAAAATCCATATCATATTCCGAAGGCACGATGTCCAATAATTAAGAATTTTCTTCACTAATACTTAATTTATAATTATCCATGATATTTTCACAATGATCTATAGATACAATTCATTCTCATTTTATTGATTACATTGAATGAATGTTCAGTAATATACCATTACATATTGATTATGCCTACATATTCATGATTTCGTTTACCGTACTTAAACAAATCTCAGTATTTGGGATCACCCAAATTTTACTTTTTCCCTAGTAATCCATTAAGTGTACTATGACTGATATGTAAGGATATTCTAAATGGAATAAATTTATTTTCTCAAAAAATTGATGTTGATTTTTTGTTCTAATATGTTAAGGGAATCATGTATAAATCTAGTTCACTATGACAAGAAAACTATTATGTCCTTTGGGATGTGATCCCTTTTTTTAAAGGTTGGGGCCGAAGCCTCATTTATTAGTAAAGCAAAGAAAAGGTCTCTTTAGCTGGGTAGAGGGAGACCCATTACATAGCCCGAAGGCCCAGTGGGCATTTAGCCCATTACATGGCCCGTAGACCCATTTTTTTGGCCCAAAGCCCATTCTGTGAATAGTACCACTACAGTACCCACACTGCTACAATACTACACAGTACCCGCCGCTACTACAGTGCTCCGCCATCGCTACAGTGCCCGCCACTGCTACAGTGCCACCACTACCACAGTACGCTACAGTGCTGCTACAGTGCCTGCACCCAATGGGGTTTGAACCACCATTTTTCATGTAGATTTAAGGGGTGCTGACCACTAAGCCAAACCCCAACTAAATTGGGATGTGATCCCTTTTCTCTTATTCCAATGTAATAAAGATGAAACCAACTCTAGGATATTGGGGTCAGGTCACTATAAAGTACCTTCAACATTTCAACAATTCCAGAAATACACTATCAATAGAATGGTCAACATACTACATGGTGATAGTTCCCCTTTCAGTCTTGTGAATCTATATATGTTGACGAAAATTTCTACAAGAGAGTAGTAAAATAACTAATGGTGGATGTTCATATACATGTTTCCACTCCAAATATATTGGTAACAATCATGTTAATCTAGAGTGCATGATCAACAGTGATTATGTGATTATCATAAAAATGGTCGAGGTTGTAGACTCATCCCCAAAAAATTCATGCAAATGAAAAAACTCACTAGACCATGTCTATGTCATAAATATTTTGTCAACATAAGTGGGTTCACCATAGTGTGGTCTGATTGGGGCTCTATCAAGGATCCATGAATTCTGTTTTTCTATTAGTAATAAATGAGAATTTCCCCATGAAAATATTTTGAAATTAGGATGTCAATACATCCCCTTCTCTCGGTAGTATCATAAAGAAAGATAAGAATCCCTAGAATATATCTACAATGACTTTGGTATTTCAAGATGTTAGTGGATCTTCTCATGGGATCTCTTATCTTTATGGGGACAAATATTCCCTCAAATTATCCACCATTTCTGGAAATTCCTCCACATCCATTGAAATTGAAGAAGAAGAAGAGGATGTAATGAGGAACAGTCATCCCACATTTGAAAAAAGTGTCCTTTCCACTATTTATAAGCTCAAGAAAGTGAATCAACGAATAAAAGAATACACAAAAACTATACTGATTAGTTATAACATGCCTCTAATAGACTAGGATATTTAAATTACATTTCACTAGAGACATTGATATTTGTTCACTTGGAATAATACAAAGATGTTTGGGATAAACCACGATATGGAAACTCATCTCCTAGTGTTTCTTGAAGACCATTGAAGTTTTAAGAAACAATCCAATTGAATTCACCACTCTTATTCTAATAATGTAGATTAAAATGATAATTAATTGATAAATTCATGATTTTTTATAATTTTGAAGTACCAAAAATGGCTTGACAACATCATACCTATTAAGAAATAGAACAGACAGATCATGGTCAACATTGATTTGAGAGACCTCGATCAAAACTGATGAAAGGATGACTTCTTGTTACCAATTTCATATATTTTGATCAATCAAACTACTATATTACAATTCATTTAAATTATGGATGGGTATTGAGGGTATAATATAATAAATATGGAGACTAAATATGATGAAGCTACTACCATCAGTGTTCCTTAGGAAATATTTTTATTTAATTACATGCCCTTTGGATTAAAGAATAATGGAAATACTTACTAACGCACTATGAACCATATCATTAAACCCTTCTTAGGAAGGATCATCAAATTTATATTGATGACATGAAGTTAGTTCTCCAAATAATTCTGTTAACCTCACTGATATTTACATAATTTTCATCATATTATAGCAGAATAGTTTGAATATTTCTTCACTATAGGGTGAATTTAGAGTAATTTCAGGGAAATTCCGTGGAATTATGTATGCCGTGATAATATACAGGTTCATACTGAAAAGAATATTTAAATCCTATAAATTATGCCCCCTTGGAATCTTAATGAGCCAGGGGGCCTCTAAGAGAACCTCACATAGGTTCGGCATTTCATAGCCAAACAAGTTATAAAAAATCTCCCCTTAAAAAGTTATTGGAGGAGGGATCCACCTAGATATGGGATGTGGAATGATTATAATATTTTGAGATACTCATGTAGTACCTACTATATCAATTAGACATAATGCTTCCAGTATAATGAAATCCACTTATGATATATCTATCTTCCATGGAATGATCGCTTGGTGATCTCCTCACATAGAAAAAGTCACATGGAATGAGAAAAAACTCTAATATCTTAGTCAAACAATTATGGATAATAAATCTCAATATTCTGAAATTGAAAAGAGCTACATCAGACTCATCATTGCATTGAAAAATAAAAGGCATTACCTACACCATCACAAATTCATCCTGTTCTATAATATCAACCCACTCATGTACATTCTAGGCCTCCCTAGGTTAAATATGTATTTATAATGATGGGTGGATATCCAATAATAGTTTTACATCCAATTCATGTCAATGAAACTAGTTAAAGGGTATGAACTATCAAATACCCTAGTGCAATATCCCTCTTTGACGAGCATCCCATTAGTCACTAAAAATTTAAATGAATATGTTTTATATTCCCATGAAACTCCTCCAACATGTGAGATGCACTTTGAAGGCACCTCTTGAAGTCCTATTAATAAGAGAATGCACAACTCAATGATTAACCAAGTTGGCCTAGGGATTTTATTTGTTTATATAGACAAAGAAAAATTTCCATATTCTTTAACACTATCTGAAAGAAATCCTAACTACTAGAAAGAATACCAAACCCTTATTAACATCTTAGATCTAGGTTTATAGGTACAAATACCCTGCCAAAATATAAAACATGACTCAGTTCTAGTAATAAAAGTGATGAATGGTAAGTATTCCATTAAGAAGGAATAATTATCCCCCCTTATAGACTATGTAAAAGGAATGATAAAGGAATTATATTTTGAACCTTCACTATATCATATCCATCGATCACAAAACACTCATGTCAATGTACTGTCCAGTGTCGCTATAGTCCTAGCCAATCCTAATCAGGATAAAGTAGATTTCCATATTAGAAACTAATGGGTAGTCTCACCAGTCATCATCTAGAACATGGAGGAAATAAATAAGGTTAAAACTTACATAGAACGTCATGAGATGATATCCACACCTAGATAGATGGATCCCATAATATATTACCTCCAAAGTTTGGCCCTGACATCAGATTAAGCCAAAAGGGAATATATTCATTTTCAAGGAACAAATTTCACACATTGAGACATCCCAAATGAGAAAACTCCATATGTAGATGATGTTTTGATGGATAAATCCTCATAAAAAATAAAGAAAGAGATAATCCTTCCATCATGGAAAAAGTCCATGTAGGATCCTATAGTGATCAGTAGTCTATAAACAGACTCTACCATAAAATTCGGAGGCTTGGTTACTACAGAAGAAAATGATTTCGAACCATTTGAAATTAACCAAAAATTATAACATTTTCTAGATTCATGAAAACATCATCCATCATCAACCAGAGTTTCTACCTATGGATAATTATTCATTGATGTTTACTATATCAGGAATAGACATTGTGTTCCCATATCCCCCACCTAATTCTATAAAGTTTAAATATATCATTACTACTTCTATATTATTTTCTAAATTGTTTAAGTCCATACCCCTCAATGAAGACGAGAAAAAGAATATCATCATCCTCACAATGTATAATGTTATCCCTGGGTTCGGTGTCCCTCACAGGATATTAATGTAAAATAGAATGAAATTCTATTATTGTGAGCTTAAGAGTTTGTATCAGAAGTAGAAAATAATGTCAAACCATTTATCCTACTATAATTTAGTATGAAATGGACTAATAGAGTCCTTCAATACAAATTTCAAATATACTTTGTGAAATAGTGGACAATGAAAATAGGTCGTGTCCATATAAGGCCGTTCATGATTTATGGGCCTACCATACCACCACATGCCCAACCACACAAGTGACCCCATATTCATTAGTTTATGGGATAACAGAAGTTTTTCCCGTAGATGTCTAGTTTCCCTTGATGAGAATATATTTTTTTAGGAAACTCTCATAAAATAAACAATTATAGTGGTAATAGGATGAGTTAAACCAACTTGGTGAAAAAATGTTGTGTGCACTGCGCAACCTTGAACTTTCTTAGTTTTGAATCACATGACACTTCAATAAATTTTTTCCCTCCACTAATTCCTACAAGGATAATTGGTCATGGTTATTAGAACCCCAATGATATAAAGTAATAACCCTCAAATGTCGGAACACAAGTGGGAAGAATATTACATCATACAAAAATTCTATTCTAACTGAGCATACTCGTTAGCCATGATGGATGTGGAACACATTACCCCCCCACCCCCTCCACTAATATGAGTTCTCTAAAGATGTACTTCATATATATTCCATCAGGGAAATTTTTTTTTCATATAAAGACTTTAAAAAACATAACATTTTAATGTCCTTACCACATGATGTTAAACTACATGGAAGACATCCTAGTGCATGATATTAAACTGCATGGAGAATGTCCTCACTGTATAACATTAAACTACATGGAACATGATCCTGGTCCCCAGGATTTTAATTTTTTTTTGACATGGGGTCACCTTGAGGAACATACCACCTTTTCTTATACATGATTTAGATGTTTACAATGGTAAAAATAAAGTACCCCCATCCTTATGTGTGAATCAAATCCATATAAGGAAGTATTTATAAGAGCTATGTGTGGATTGATTCCAATCATTATAGGATATGTAGTGATGCTCAGATATAAAATCTAGGTTCTACCTGTAATAAAAATGGAAAATTTTCCCCTCCACACGTATGGGTTAGACTTGTGAAACGAAATTTTCCATATAATCACTATATGTGGATTTCTTCTAGTTTCTACATGATATTTACTGATGCCCAGATCTCAAATCGTAGGCCCATACCCACAATACATAAAGGGAAAATACCCCTCCCTACATATGGGAAAGACCTATGTAAGAAAATTTCTTGAGAACATTATGTGGATGGATTCCTATTTATAAAAGATATGTCATGATTCATGGATATTAAATATTGGGTCTAGCTACAATAATAATATAAAAATGTCCCCTCCCCACATATGTGCTAGTCTTATGCATGGTCTTTTCTATATAAGAACTACATGTGGTCTATTTAATTTTTCTATAAGATATAAAGTGATGCCCATATCTCAAATTGTTAGACCAACAAAAATTAATATAAAGATACTTTTATTTTTATATAGGTTAGAAATGTGTATGGAACATTCATAAGAACTGTGTATTGATTTATTCCTGTTATCAAAGGATATGTAATGATTACCATATCTCAAATCTGGGGTCTAACTGTACTATAAGAGAATAAATTTCCTCTATGTGTATGGGTCATACCTATGCTAGTAATTTTCCTAATAAGAACTGTGTATGTATTTATTCATATTATCATAGGATACATATTGATTCCTAGATCCTAAATCTTTGACCCAGCTGCAATATGATAAAAATTTCCTCTCATCACACATAAAATCAATGAATGTGGGTAATTAATATTGAAAGAACTATATTTGGATTGAGTATTTTTACCATAGGATATGTAGTGGTTCCTAGATCACAAATCCTAGAACCATACAAGATATAAAAGAAATGGAGATAAAGAAATGCACCAATCAATATATATAGTCCATACCTATGTAGGAACATTATGAAGAACTATGTGTGGCTTCATTCCTATCATCACATGATATGTAGTGATGCCTAGATCCCCAATTGAAAGCCCATATATGAGTTTATATCACTCCATTTCATGTCCCTCTGTGGTATTCAGAACATTTTAGAGGCTTTAGTCAACACTAAATTGTAAAAAACTACCCATATTCCTTATCACACACTCTCACTCATCTCGGTCGACTTCCTAGTTTCCCCTTGTTTCTCGTACAAATCATTAATCATGAGACAATAGGGAACCATGAAAACCTATATGACTAGAATGATCATGATGTATTCTGGACATAGAATTATATATTATTAACATGGAGTTAAACTACATTATGAAATCTTAGTAACCTAACATTAAACTGAGTGACAACATCATAGTCGCATGATGTTAAACTGCATCACATGAAGTCTTCATCCCAAACATATCACACTCTAGATTATTTTGTCACGACCCGTCCTCGGGGCCCGTGTCGTGACTACCCCAAGCCCGCCTTCCATAGGCCAGGGGCTGGCGACTAGCACCAAGGCGTAATTCCCGATAAAAGGGAAGGCATTGCCTTTGTAAAGTAAACAAACACCACAGAGCAAGAAAGAAGAAGTAAACACTAGGTACAATAATAAGTGCGGAAAAGTAAGTGCGCCAGAATACAAACCCAAACTAAAAGTAACGTACAAATGGAAAGGAAAAATAGCAACTGAAAGTAAAGCTGCAACATCGATCCGTCCACTGGAAGTCCCATTTGAAGGGTGAGTACAGATAGCCTCCACAGATGCTTGAGTCTAGGCATCCACTCCGAGTACGTCCCATCTAGTGGTCCACCTCTAGGTACCGTCCTACTTCGCAAGCCTCAACCACGATCAGCGTTGTCCGTCATCTGCATCCAACACAACGTAGTGCGGGCATAGCCTGTGAATGGGTGAGTATAAGCCACTCAGTAGGGACCCCGAGACCCCCGAAGGTCTCCCAGAATCCACAAAGGATAATCCACAAAGGAAAGATACAATCACAAAGTAACATCTGACACTACTTAGGTATATTCCCATACATATACCTAAGTCCTCAATTCCAGTTCATCTCAATCATCCGAGCTCAATTAAAACCCAGTCCACACAGGAAATTACAACCCGGTCCACACAGGAAAGCAAAACGTAATCCACACAGGATAGCACAATACAATCCACATAGGAAAGCAAAACATGATTCATCTCACACAGGTATACTTCTTCGTATGACGATAGAGATGATCAGATATTTCCACAGATTCATCTAAGCCGTCAGACCCACAAAGTATTGATAGGTACTAACCCCCGTAATGACCCACAAAGGATCTTACCCACACATGATCGATAGATAACTAACCCCCGCAATGACCCACAAAGGATCGACAGGTAACTAACCCTCGTAATGACCCACACAGGATCGGACCCACACATGATCTGTAGGCGCTGGCCCACACAGGACCACTGAGTGCCGACCCACATAGCAGCTGACCCACACAGGATCGGTGGAACTGATCCACGAAGGATCGCTGAGTGCTGTAGTCGTCACCGTCGAATCCATGGAGGATTTCTGCACATTCATCATCGTCGTCGTAGTCGCAGCCAGCTATAGGGTTCCCACACACAGCAAGCTCATTTCAGAGGGTCCTCTCCATGATCCGAAGGGCTGATACATCAACTGACACATAGTCCGGAGTTTATGTATCCAAATGTTCCGTATCGTAAACAGGAATGCAACGTCACTGACGGCGCGTCATTCGGACGCTGGGTCTGAATGTTATTGGCTTTTTCATCCTAGGGGCCCGGTTGGTTTTTAAGTCAAAACCAACCTGACCGTAATCCAACTACATCGAAACCTCGAGCGGAGTAATCCAAAAAGCCATTCTAACTTAGAGGAATCAAATAAAGTCGACGACACGTCAATTGGATGTTCGGAGCTCAAGTTATAAGCGTTTCCGCTCTGAGGGCCCGGTTGGTTTCGTGTACGAACCAACCTGGCTGAACACAAGGTACTCCAAAACCTTGAGTGTAATATATCGAAATGACTGTCTCGATCCAAGGATCGCTACGCAACTGATGGTGCGTCGATCGGAGGTCCGCAACCCATGTTATGGGAAAAAGACTGGGATAGGTCCGGAAGTAGGGGTTTCGGGCCCGGCCCGAGACCCCTGGGGCCAGCCCGAACCGGGTCAACCCGACCCGGGTCCAGGTCCAGCCCGCATGGGCGCGGCCCAGCCCAGTGGCCCGGCGCGCTGGCCTGGTGGCTCGGCCGAACGGTCGAGCCGTTCGGGATGCGGGGGGGGGGGGGCTGCCCCCTGCTTGTTGTAACTGCGGCTTCATAATGGGGGCTGCTCACGTCCGGCCAGCCGGGGTTTTGAACCCCCAGCTCTTCCACTGTTCGGCTGGCCCGCTTCTTCCGCCACAGGACTGGCATGGCTGGTCCCCCCTGCTCCGACGTCGGTGGCCCAATTCTGGCCGCCGGTTCTCCTACTCCTCCGTGGCCTATGTTGCGCCCTTGGACCGTCTGGCGCTGCACGACGGCGCTGCGCCCCTCCGTCGTGGCCCCGCTCCGGCCGCGGTGCCTTCGGGGTTCTTCGGCGCCGCGCGACGGTGCCACTTTCTTGTTCGATTCAAAGGCAGGGCGCGACGGTGTCGCGCATACCTTGCCGCATGACCCCGCGCGGTGCGACGACACCGCGCCATCAACATTCCATTCCACCACTAGGAAGACAAGATAAAAAGGGGAGGAGGGTCAGCCGTCTTTGTGCGGTCCATCCTCCTCCTGTTAACTGGTTACAGGTGGTCCAAAACTATGAGGAATGATGACAGATGAAAACACGAATATCATCAACAATAAAAGAAAACCCTACCTCGAGCGTACCTTGAACGGAGGTTCATCGCGAAAATAACCGTCGCTGAAGGAGGTGTCACGAAAGGAGAATCATCACGGAAGAAGGCGTCATTGGAGTCACGGTACACGGTGTCACATAGTCGATCTATGAGGATTCAGCGTTCTTCGTCGGACATCGGTGCATTATTCACGTTCTTCGCGTTCTTCGTGTTCCTCAACGAAGAAGATGAAGATCTTCAAGCCTCCCTTAGCTTTTCTCCCAAACCTCTCAAGCAAAAATTCCCAACCAAAATAAAATAAGAGTTGTATTATTTTATTAACGCACAATCCAACATTTGAATTTCAAAATAAATGAAACAAAAATTAATTGAGGAGTTTAAAACCACCCAATTAATTGGTGCGTTTAATATCCAGATTAAACGTAAGAGTTGACTTCATTTAAATGCGGGGTGTGGGTGCGTTACTTAGAAGAAAAGAAATGGTGGGGCTCGTGTGGGCCCCAAATCACAAATATCCTATCAAGAGGGTAGGATATTGTGTGACCCACAACATCCACATAACTTAAGTTAAAATAAAATAAAAATCGATTGTACCACTTTTATTTTATTTCTTAAATTAACCCAAAAAAAAATTAAAAATCACACTCGAGAAAACGCAACTCCGGAAGAGGTGTTTCTAAGAAAATATCGGCGCTGCGATTCCATCGGTGCCCTGAGAAATTGATTCTGATCACCGGTTAAAAAGTTATAAAAACCCGCTCGTTCGTTCACTGAACGTACCCGATCTAAACTTCGGAAAATGATTCCGGGCACACCGAGACTCAGAATCAGGTGCCGTCAGATTCTACGTTCTTGTAAAATTCCCAAGAAAATTAAGAAAAAAAATTTCCTTGAATTTTTTGGGTCTTTACATCATTCCCACCTCAGGGCTTTACGTCCCGGTAAAGATACATCATAAACTAGGGAAACAAATGTGGGTACTGAGCATGCATCTGAGCCCCCCGCTCCCAAGTGCTCTCCTGGAGGTTCCCATGCTGCCATCTGATGCGCACTAGATGAATCGACCATCCACGTGGGACCCGCTCCTGTCGATCCTCAATCTTCATCGGGACCTCCGTAAAAGTCTCCCCATCATCAACGTCCAGCTCCCCATGGTCAATGATATTCGTCGGGTCATGCACGTATCTCCTCAGCTGGGATACGTGGAAGATGTCGTGCACCTGGTGCAACTGAGGTGGTAGATCCAGGCGATAAGCCACCTCACTAATCCTGCTGAGGACCTGGAATGGTCCGATGAAGTGTGGAGACAACTTGACGCCTCAGAAAAATCTCCATAATCCACGTCGAGGTGAGACCCACAAGAAGACATGGTCGCCATCCTCGAACTCCAGTGGCCTCCGCCTCCTGTCAACATATGACTTCTGTCGGCTCTGATCTATCCTCATCTGCTCCTGGATGACCTGGACCTTCTCCGTCGTGGCCTGGACCATCTCCGGTCCCAGAAGTGCTGACTCCCCAGGGTCTGTCCAGCACAGCGGTGATCTGCAAGGTCGGCCGTACAACACATCGTATAGTTCCATCCCGATGGTTGAGTGGTATCTATTGTTGTACGCGAACTCCACCAAGTGTAGGTGGTCCTCCCAACTACGACCAAAGTCGAGGACACATGCACGGAGCATCTCACCGAGAGTCTGAATGGTCCTCTCCATCTGACCATCTGTCTGAGGGTGAAAGGCGGTGCTCAGACATAGCTGCGTCCCGAACTCCTCCTGTAACCCCTTCCAAAGCCGGGAAGTAAAGGGAGCATCTCGATCGGAGATGATAGATGATGGCACACTGTGAAGCCATACAATCTCCTGAACGTAGAGACGTCACAAGCTCTCCACTGAGCCTTGCTCTCTGATGGGTAAGAAGTGAGCCGACTTAGTGAGTTGGTCGACAATCAACCAAATGGAGTCGTGACCTCTGGAAGTGCATGGAAGTCCAGTCATGAAGTCCATAGATATCCCGTCACACTTTCACTCCGGGACCTCCAAGGGTTATACCAAGCCTGCTAGAACCTGGTGCTCTACCTTCACCTACTGGCAGGTGAGGCATTGAGAAACAAACTCTGCCACAACCTTCTTCATGCCCAGCCATCAGTGCTGTCATCTGAGATCCTGATATATCTTCGCCACACCAGGATGTACCGCCAAAGGGGAAGTGTGAAACTCTCTCATCACCTCCTCTCATAAAGTAAATGGTACCAAGGTACGTCCTCTGAAAAGGACATCGTGCTCTCCTCCCATGGATAATCCATCAGGTGCCTGTCCTAAGGATATCTGTGCACGCCGTGTCTCACAGTCGGCATCCCCACACTATGCCTCTCTGACCCGCTATAGTAGTGGAGGAGTGACTGTGAGTGACTGAAGGAAGGCTGCTCCATCTCTATCCATGAAGGATATCCGAAAAGCGCCTAGCTGCTCTGTCGCCTCCCCAAGTAGCTGAATGCCTGTCCTCCTACTGAGAGCATCAACTACTACGTTCCCCTTCCCAGGAGTATAGACTATATCAAAGTCATAGTCCTGGAGGAACTAGAGCCATCGCCGCTATCTCAGGTTCAGGTCCTTCTGAGAGAAGATGTACCTGAGACTCTGATGGTCAGAATAGACTGTAAAGCGCTCGCCCATCAGATAGTGTCTCCACATCTTCAGAGCAAAGACCACTGCTGCTAACTCTAGGTCATGGGTAGCGTAGTTTTGCTCATACGGCCTCAACTGATGTGATCCATAGGTGATCACTTCCCTCTCCTGCATCAAGAAACATCCGAGTCTGGTCCTTGATGCATCGCAGTAGACTACATACCCTACTCCCTCCTCTGGAAACCTCAAGATAGGTGCGCTGGTCAATCTCTGTCTCAGCTCTTGGAAGCTCTACTGACATCTGTCTGACCACACAAAGGGTTTCCCCTTCTTCGTCAAAGCTGAGAGTGGTGCCGCAACTCTGGAGAAGTCTGGAAAAAATCTCTGGTAGTATCCAGCTAGTCCCAAGAAACTCCGCACCTCCCTCACGCTCCTGGGTGGCTACCAAGATAGCACTGTCTTGATCTTCGTAGGATCCACCGCAACTCCCTCCTCAGGGATGACGTGTCCCAAGAAGTGGACCTTGCATATCCAAAAATGAAACTTCGAGAGCTTACCATAAAGCTGGTGCTCTCGGAGTGTGTCCAGTACAACCCGCAAGTGGTAGGCGTGATCCTCCTCAGTCGTCCAGTATATAAAAATGTCGTCAATGAAGAAAACGACAAATCGATCTAGGTATGGCTGAACGATCATGTTCATGAGGCCCATGAACACTGCTGGAGCATTGATTATGCCAAATGGCATAACCAAGAACTCATAATGGCCATACCGACATCTGAAGGCCATCTTCTGCATGTCCTCATCCCGAACTCTGAGCTGATGATAACCTGACCTGAGGTCTATCTTTGAGAACCACCGTGCTCCCTTGAGCTGATCGAAGAGGTCATCAATCCTCGGAAGCAGATACTTGTTCCACACTGTCACCTAGTTCAGGCGACGATAGTCGACACAAAGTCGCATGCTCCCATCCGCCTTCTTGGCGGACAATATCGGGGAAACCTAGGGTGAAACACTGGGTCAGATGAATCCTTTGCCCTGCAAGTCATCCAACTGTACCCGTAGCTCTCGAAGCTCGGAGGGAGCCATCCGATATACTGGAGTGGATATCGGGGCTTTCCCGGGGTACAGATCAATATAAAAGTCTACCTCTCTATGAGGATCTAGTCCTGGAACAGCGTTGGGGAAAACATCCACATACTGATCCACCACTACAAAAAAACTAGGACTCTGCACGTCAACTTCTCCTAGGATGAGGCTAGCCAACTGATGAGTGATGGGATGTCCTCTCCTCTGCGGGAGTCCATCCTATGTTGCGAAGGCTCCCTTCTCACCGGTGAAGGTGAACCTGCTCCCGTCGGTGCGTACACATCGCACCTTGTGCCTAATACAGTCAATATGAGAATGGACTGTAGGTAACCAATCCATGCCCAAGACGACGTCGTACGACCTCGACGCCGCTACAAGAAGATACCAGCCGAAGCTCTCGCCTCCTAGAGTAAGCTCACACTTCCGACACCAGTGCGTAATCGTCGAGTCTGCTCCTGTAGGAGTCTCTAGCCGTAAGGATCGAGCCAACGGCTCTGTCGGAATATCTGAGCTCCGAATAAGGGAAGCGGATATGAATGAATGACTCTCTCCTATGTATATAAGAACTGCAGCAAGGGTGGAATAGAAACAGATAGTACCTCGAATCATATCGGGTGCGCCATGGTCTTAGGCCTCCCCTGCCTGGAGCTGTGTCTGTCTCTGCCCGCCAGCTCCCTATGATCGGGGTGGACCTCCTGGTGGTGGTGGTGGTAGAGCCTCAAAGCGTCGCCCACCACCTGATACTCGGCCAGCTCCTCTTCCTTGTCCGCCTGCTCCCTGCGGAGCACCCCGGTCGACCCTCTGCCTCTGCCTGGGTGGCCCCTCAACTGTCTGTTGCTCCTTGGCACGGCGGGTCGGGCAGTCATGAGCCATGTGACCCTGCCTGCCGCATGAGTAGCACTGTCTGCCTCTCAAAAGACTGGCTCCGTGCTGTGTGCCTCGCACTGCTGAGCCAGTGTCCTCAGGTCGTCTGCCTGAGGGTCTAGTCTACCTGGACCCATGAGTCATCCGTTGACTTCCTTCTGTAGAGGAATCTGCTACTTGCCGCCCTATGGTGGGTCTTTCTGCTGATGCAGGCTCTGCAAGGAAGCTCTCGATCAGAAGGGCTCACTCCAGTACCCCTGCCTGTGTCGGAATGCTGAGGGAGATCAGTGATGCCCTGATCTCCTGCCTCAATCCCTGCTCGATAGTCTAGGCCCGGAAGAATGGGTCCTATACCATGTCTGTAGAGTAGTGTGAGAGATCGGTAAATCTCGCCGAGTACTGGGCGACCGTCAAGCTGCCCTGCCGCAGCTGTAGAAGCTCTTGGATGCGCACCACATGAAAGGTGGCTGGGACGAACTCCGAGCGGAATAGGCTCTCAAAGTCCATATAGAGGAAAGATGCCTCATCGTTCACCTGGAGCATCAAGCTCCACCATCAGCCTACTGCCGCATACAGGAGGCTTTCTGCGAGGATCACCATGAGGTCTTCTGGTTTCCTCAATAACCTGAAAACCCGTACAACTGCCTCCAGCTAATCCTCAGCTGCCTGGGGGTCTGTCTCCCCATGGAACCTGGGCGGTCCCTGATGCTGAAACTCATGAAGTGCACTAAGGTGACGTGCATCGTCATCAACTGGGGGAGGGTAGCATCAGTGGCTCGGCGGGTAGCGGTACCGCCGGTGCCTCTGCTGTCAAAGGGCCCTGTACCGAGGCCTCATCGCTCGGTGAGCTGTCGTCATGCACAACTCTCGGAACCATAGCTGGCTGCCGTCGTGGGGCCATTCGGAAAAGAAACAGGTGCGCCACGGTCAAACAGTATACCTGGTGAGCTGACATAAAGTAATCACAAAGAAAACTTGAAACACACATGCAATCAAAGTTTTCATGCATTAAGTCAGAAATCAGAATTCCGTGTCCTGGTGTACGGATACGTCGGCCACCGCACCAACACTAGACTCCCTGGACTGATAACCACACTTAATACTCTTAACACTATTGCCTCATATAGAAAAAGATCAGAGTCATGAGTTCTGCCGTAGAACCGAACTCCTCTGATACCAATTTGTCACAAACCGTCCTCGGGTCCCGTGCTGTGACTACCCCAGGCCCGCCTTCCATAGGCCAGGGTATGGAGACTAGAACCGAGGCTTAATTTCTGATAAAAGGGAATGCATTTACTTTGTAAAGTAAAAAAACACCATAGAGAAAGAAAGAAGAAGTAAACACTGGGTACAACAGTAAGTGCAGAAAAGTAAGTGGGCCAGAATACAAACCCAAACTGAAAGTAACGTACAACTGGAAAGAGAAAACAACAACTGAATGTAAAGCCGAAACGTCAAGCTATCCACTAGAAGTCCCACCTGAAGGGTGAGTACAGATAGCCTCCACAGCTCCTCGGGTCCAGCCATCCGCTCTGAGTACATCCCGCCCAGTGGTCCACCTCCAGGTATCGTCCTGCTCTGCAATCCTCAACCACGATCAGCAATGTCCGTCATCTGCAACCAACACAACGTTGTGCGGGCATAGCCCATGCAGGGGTGACTATAAGCTACACATTAAGGACCCCGAGACCCCCTAAGGTCTCCCAGAATCCACAAAGGATAATCCACAAAGGAAAGATACAATCACGAAGTAAAATCCGACACTACTTAGGTATATTCCCATACATATACCTAAGTCCTCAATTCCAGTTCGGCTCCAACATATGAGCTCAAGTAAAACCCAGTCCACACAGGAAATCACAACCCAGTCCACACAGGAAAGAAAAACATAATCCACATAGGATAGAACAACACAATCCACATAGGAAAGCAAAACGGGATTCAGCCCACACAGGTATACTTCTTTGTATGATGATAGAGATGATCAGATATTGCCACTGATTCATCTAAGTCGTCGAAACCAAAAAGGATCGATAGTTACTAACCCCTGTAATGACCCACAAAGGATCTGACCCACACATGATCGATAGGTAACTGACCCACGCCATGACCCACAAAGAATCGATAGGTAACTAACCCCCGCAATGACCCAGACAGGATCGGACCCACACAGGATCTGTAGGTGCTGGCCCACAAAGGACCGCTGAGCACTGACCCACACAGGCTCTGACCCACAGAGGATCGGTGGCACTGATTCACGTAGGATCGCTGAGTGTTGTAGTCATCGCCGTCGAATCCACAGAGGATTACTGCACAGTCATCATCGTCGTCAGAGTCGTAGCCAACTCTAAGATTCCCGCACACAGCAAGCTCGTTTCGGAGGGTCCGCTCCACGAGCCGAAGGACTGATACATCAACTAAAACATAGTCTGGAGTTGATGTATCCAAAAGTTCTGTAACGTCAATAGGAACTCAACGTCACAGATGGCGTGTCATTTGGACGCCTGGTATGAGTGTTATTGGCTTTTTCGTCCTAGGGGCCCGGCTGGTTTTTAAGTCAAAACCAACCCAACTGTACTCCAAATGCATCCAAACCTCGAGCGGAGTAATCCAAAAGGTATGTCTCACTTAGAGGACTCCAACAAAGATGACGACACGTCAATCGGACGTCCGGAGCTCATGTTATAAGCGTTTCCGCTCCGAGGGCCCGGTTGGTTTCGTGCACGAACCAACCCGGCCGAACCCAAGGTACTCTGAAACCTTGAGTGTAATATACCGAAACGACCGTCTCAATCTAAGGATCTCTACACAACTGACTGTGCATCGATTAAAGGTCCGAAACCCATGTTGTGGGCAAAAGACTGGGAGAGGTCCGGAAGTGGGGGTTTCGGGCCCGTACCGACCCGGCCTGCGTGGGAGTGGCCCGGCTTCGCGGCTTGGTGCGCTGGCGGCCTGGCACGCTGGTCAGGTTGCTCGGCCAAACGGCCAAGCTGTTGGGGATGCGGGGGGGGGGGGGGGGGGGCTGCCCCCCACTTGTTGTAACTGCGACCCCATAATGGGGGTCGCTCACGTGCGGCCAGCTGGGGGTTTCAAACCCCCGACTCTTCCTCTGTCCGGCCGGCCTGCTTTGGCCGGCCGGCTTCTACCGCCACGGGACCGGCAAGGCCGGTCCCCCTTGCTTTTACGCCGGCGGCCTGATTCTCGCAGCTGGTTCTCCTACTCTGCCGCGGCCTATGTCGTGGCCTTGGACCGTCTGGCGCGGTGCAACGACACCGTGCCCCTCCACTGTGACCCCGCTCCAGCCGCGGTGCCTTCGGGGTTCTCCGGCGCGGCGCGACGGTGCTACATTCTTGTTCGATTCAAAGGCGCAGCACGACGGTGCCGCGCATACCTTTCCGCATGACCCCACGCGGTGCAATGGCACCACGCCATCCTCATTCCATTCCACCAAAAGAAAGACAAGATAAAAAGGGGAGGAGGGTCGGCCATGTTTGTGCGGTCCGACCTCCTCCCGTTAACTGGTAACAGGTGGTCCAAATGTACGAGGAATGATGACAGATGAAAACACGAATATCATCAACATTAAAATAAAACCCTACCTCGAGCGTAGCATGAACGAAGGTTCGTCGCGGAAATAACCGTCGCAGAAGGAGGCTTCGTGAAATGAGGATCGTCGCAGAAGAAGGTGTTGTTGGCATCGCGGTACACGACGTCACGTAGTCGATCTCTGAGGATTCGGCATTCTTTGTCGGAGATCGGTGCGTTCTTCACGTTCTTCGTGTTCCTCGACGAATAAGATGAAGATCTTCAAGCCTCCCTCAGCTTTTCTCCCAAACCTCTCAAGAAAAAAGTCCCAACCAAAATAAAATAACAGTTGTCTTATTTTATTAACGCACAAGCCAACGTTTGAATTTCAAAAGAAAGGAAACGAAAATTAATTGAGGAGTTTAAAACCGCCCAATTAATTGGGGTTTTTAATATCCAGATTAAACATAAGAGTTGACTTCATTTAAAAGGGGGGTGCGGGTGTGTTACTTAGAAGAAAAGAAACGGTGGGGCTCGTGTGGGCCCCACCTCACAAATATCCTACCAAGAGGGTAGGATATTGTGGGTCCCACATCATCCACTTAACTTAATTTAAAATAAAATAAAAATCGGTTGTACCACTTTTATTTTATTTCTTAACATAACCCCAAAAAAAATTAAAATCCACACCCGAGCAAACACAACTCCATAAGTGGTATTTCTAAGCAAATACCGGTGCTGCGATTCCATCGGTGCCCTCGGAATTTGATTTTGAGCTCCGGTTAAAAAGTTATGAAAAACCGCTCATTCGTTCACTGAATGTACCCAAGATAAACTTCGGAAAACGATTCAGGGCACACCGGGCCTCAGAATCAGGTGCCGTCAGAAACTGCGTTCTTGTAAAATTCACAAGACAATTAAAAAACAATTCCTTGAATTTTTTGGGTCTTTACATATTCTGTTCTCAATATTCACATGTTTTGTTCCTTCACCTCAAAAATATGTTTAATACACATTGGAATAGCATTTAGGGTACTCAAATCCTTTTTATATCTTGCATTCCCCATGAACCAACTTCATATCTATGATACCCAAGTTAATAAAAACTAATTACTTTCATTTATATACTTATCTTAGAACCCCATGAACCTTGAGTCATTTTTCTTGGTCCCCCCTATGTCAAACATGTATCATGGACTAACTAATCAAAAGGGACCCCACTAAGATTCACTGGGGAATAACAAAAATTCTCGGAGTTTCTGTCTAGTGGAAGTTTTGGTCCTAAAAAAGAGACACCCTTAAATCCAAGTGATATTATCCTAAATCCATTGAATATGAAATTTAACCATTATTAATGGTTTTTATATACCAAATTGTCCTTATATCCCTTTGACTCAAATATTCTTGGGTTATGATTTATACTTCCCATTACCCAACTATTCAAGAAGATTTTGATTCCCTTGATGGTACTCATATGTGCATCGCATATAATGTTAAAAAGAGATTATGAAATAAAATTCTTGTACCCCATTCATTTAAAAGTATGTGTCCCCTATAAATATATAATGTCAGTGAGCTTTTTAAACCCCTTTGAACAACACCATTTACATCATAAAAACTTCTTTTCACCTTGTATGGTATAAATTGTGAGATACTTTGTGTGAATAATCGCTTGTAATTTCATAGACCATGAGTCCATAACATCCTTGTTCTACGCTATGGAATATTGGTAATTGGGAATGGCTTATCCAAAATGATCCCGCTAGGATTAACTCATGAATAACACAGTTCCTTATAGATTGTTCTTAGTGGATATTTTGTTCCCATATGAAATGTTCCCCAAAATCCCATGAATAATTTCTCTAATGTTTTGGTGGTTGTACCACTAAACATTGAATGATAATCCTTGATGTAAGAATTTAAATACCTAATTTTATTCAGCCATTTTCCTCATGTCCTAGAGGGATAATCCATATGTTAGTGTATTATGCCATCATATTCCTTGTCCCGGTCGCAAGATGCTAAAATCCATAGAATTTATATTTGAAATACATGTTGATTGATTCGTATTACCCCAATATACATAATGATGAATAATTCTACAATAGTAGGTATCACCATGATCAACTAATTAAATTAACCTTTCCCACCTATGATCTTGATCTATATGGGGAGCCAATGTAAGAACTACATATGGTTTTAATATCTTTCCCTTGAGATAGATAGTGATGCCTGAATATCACTTTTTTTGTTTATCATGTATTATTACGTATATGTGAATTATATCCCTGCAGAATACTTTATAATTTAAGTGGTTTGTTCTTAAGAGTAATAATTACCCTTTTATTACACACAAACATTATCTTGGTAGGGAACACTCTTTATAAGAACAATGTATTGGCTTATTCCCATACTATGTGATAATTAGTGCTTCCTAAATCCTTATTTTCAATCCTAACCATGAGTTCCCATCACTATCAATGGTGTCCCTCAATGAGAGCCATGTTTTTGTGGGAATTCTCATTCATACTGAAATGTGAATACCCCCCACATATTCCCTATGAGGCACTCTTTAATTGGATCAATAAAATACCCAATTTTCACTTTTTCCTCACACTGAGAATGACTCAAGTGAGCCCAAAGAACCTAGAAAGTCTCTCAGAATAGTGTGATATAGGTGGGTTCTATCTAAATATAGGGAACCATATCCCAGTGACTTGAAATTAAACTACACAACAACATACTTGTCACATGGTGTAAAAATAAACTACAATAGGTCATACTGTATAATTAATTATCCCCTATAATGACTATGTACTATAGAGTCACATGTTTTAACCCATCACCTCGAAATATGTTCATTACACACTGATATAACTTTTAGGGTGATAAAACCCTTCTTGAATCTTATGTTATCCATGAACTGACTTCATATCTTCAATATCAGAGGTGATACCAACAAATTAGATGAGTTGATATCTTTATCATGGAACCACATGTAAAATTAAATATTGTGATCTTGGTTCTATCTTGTATAAAACTAGTAATAAGGAATAGTTAATCCAAAGGCCCCACCACTAATTTACACTAGTGAAAAAATGGAATACCAAAGATCTTACACTTAGTGGATGTTCTGGTATTTAGGGAGATGACCTCCTTAAATCTATGATATATTATCCTAATTCCATGGGTTATAGGATCTCTACTATCACTAATAGTTTAATCATATATAAAAGTATACACTTCCTATAAACTAAAAATATTTTTGGGTTTTTATTTACAATTTCTATAACTAAACTATTCATGTGGATTCAGAAAAACTCTATGTTTCACATTAATGCATCATACCCATTTTTAAAGTGTGATTATAATATCATATTCTTTTACCCCTAAATCCAAAGGTATGTATCTAATATGAAGATCCAATTTACTTGAGGCAGTCATTCAACCTGATGAAATATCCAAGTCACATGAAGTTCAACTACACAACAACATCGTAGTCACATGATGTCAAATTGAAAGATATATGGTCATTTCTATAAGAAGTAATTTTTTTTAAATTAGGTAATCCTATCCATAAATATGTGATAAATACAAGCCTTTCATCTCTATACCAGAATCATGTTATAAAATTACCTTTTCCATATGTATGAGTCTTATCTACTTAGAGCACCCCATAGCTAACTGTGATTTCATACCTCACTAAGGGGAGATAAAAATGGCCCCTACTTATATATGATATAGATCTATGTGGGGATTACTTTTTTGTAATAGGTACATTTGACTTGATTCTTGATATATTATGATACATAGTGATGACTGATTATATTATCCTGGGCCCAGCCACAGGTCTACCTCTATCAAAACCTTCCCAAGTGCTTGATCTATATTCAAATCTTTTAACGGTGATTGTTCATGAGACTATATAAATTCCCCTGACTGATGAAATGTTTCATTAAGGATATATTTCATAATTTGATGTTAATTTACACATTTCCACAATATGATGTTAGACTATAAGGAATACGACCTTTCCACATGATGATAAAAAATATGAAAATTACATCCTCATCAAAGGGCGTTAAATTTCATGACATATGTTTCCACACATAAGAAAATTAAAATATTCATGAAATACTCCTTTACCACTCTTTATCAATGGTCCATAACAGCCTAAAATCGATCAGCCAAAGTCTTCAGTGATTCCATTACCTTTATGATCACCTTAATCCATAAATCATACTTTGTCTCTTTATTTCCTTGAGTTACTAAAATATTTCATGCCCCTAGGAAAAGAAAACATAGATTTAAGGGAACCTTTGTTTTAAAATGTATTTCATCACTTGGATCCTACATATGAGGCCCTATCCTATCAACCAATTATATTTTTCTCAAAAAAATTAATTCTGATCCTCTTGAGCCATGAAATCATTGCATTTGAACTTGTTACTGTAGAGTGTTCCATGATCATCCTTCACTTGATTGACCCATATCATCAATCATGATTCTAGAACCTTGAGAAATGATTTGAGTCTCTTACATTCTTTACTTGTAAGGGTTTTGGAGTACCCTTGACCCTGGAAAACATAATTAGGTTACTTTTTAGCACTTCCTTGATACCATGTCTATATTCCTCATTAAAATTATTGATATGAAAATTTTAAAAGATGTATAACCTTAAACTTTACACTTTGATAGTATAAATCATAAGACCCTAAACTACTAGTGAAATAAACATACAAATTTTTAGACTGGAAACACACAAATGAAGTTCTGATACAAAATCAAGTATTTGATCATTAAACTATTCATCTCTAATTCTTATTAAAAAGTTAGAGCATAAATAATATTGGCATAAATCTCATAGTGATTATCATGTGTCCCTAGTAAAATTAGATCCATGATCACTGGAGCCCTCTTATCTAGGAAAAATTTAGAGTAATCATTTTTCACATTTCCTCACCATAATGACATATTCATTATGTGACGTAACAACTTTTTGGGTGCCCAAAAACTTCATTAATCTTACATTGACCATAAACCAAATTCATATAGTTTATTTATAAGAAAACATAACCAATTACTTGAGTTGATACACTTTTCTTGGAACCCCATTGCCTCATGTTATTTCTCTTGGTTATTCTCTTAAATTTATTGGTAATAGGGACTGACTTCCTAGAAGGGAATCTATTTGGATTCACTAGTAAATAATACAACACCCTGGATCATGATCCTAGTCGATGTTTGGTCTTGGAGGAAATTCCCCCCATAAATTTATTATATATTGTGCTAGATACATGCACTAGTGGTTTCCACAATTATTAATGGGAAACCAATTTTCACTATCCCCCGTTTTTTTGACACAAATATTCCTAGAACATAATTTGCAAACCCCATAAATAGACAATTCCAAAAAAATTGACATCCTGAAAATTACATAAACATGTATTTTACCAATCTTTAAAGAACTAATGAAATATTACATTCTCAAACATTTTAATATCATTTATTTCATGAAACTAAAATATATTAATTACGGCCCAATCTTTACAACAATAAACAGAACTACCCCCAACATTCTAGAACCCTCCTAGGATAGTCCTTATTATATACTCTACTTCATTGTACAAATGTTTTTATCTTAATAAATATCTCACAATAATTTTAAATGAGTGGGTAACCATATCTTCAACCATGTATGAGTTATCTCTACATAAGGTCCTCAGAACCATCAACCAGATGCATATCCTCTTTGAAGGGAAGGACCTATAATCCCAAGGAGCTCCAACAACAATGTAGTGTAATTAAGAACCTCAGAGTGTTTTGTAATAATAATAAATATGTCATCACTATTATATCATCCTTGGTTTAAACTCTAGGATACATTATTTACATAACCCGTATCTATCTATTCATGTTTATTTTTCATCCACAACATTATGAACCCATACACAAAACCAGTGATATAGGGTGTTTGAACCCTTCATGAGTACTCATCCTTCAACAAATCAGCATTGATATAGGGTGTCCAAACCCTTAATTAATACACATCCTTTCTCACCTTAATAAGGGTTTAGGGTTTCTAAACCCTTCCGAGATACCCATCCCTAAAATTTTAAAAAAGGATGCAGGGTACTCTAACCATTAATAATTACCCATCCTTCATCCATTCTATGTATCAAGCATACAAATAGAAATCATGTATGAGATAGAAGACCTTAAACTACAATAATAGATGGTATAATGTATAATAAAATAAACTATAGAAATAGATGGTTCATGTTAAAATACCCTATACTATGGAAATATATTTTCTAAGATAGAAGAACCTAAACTATAGCAATATAAGGTCCAAGTTATTTGAACTAAAATCATAGCATCCCAGCGGTCTGTATTTCATGAAATTATACAACTAATTGAAAGATTCAAAATGATCCTTAGTTTGAAAAACCCAAATAGGTAACCCAAGGAAAATTTCTAGTATCTTCTCTCTAAACATTTACTTTGTGTTCATCAAGAAACATTAAGCATTTATAGGGAAAATGACACAAAACTGGTTTGGATGAAAACCCATGAATTGAGGATTGAGAAAAATCCAAGTCCATACACTTTAAGCCTCTCATAAGATGGATTAGAAAAACATTATGGCTGAAAAAGATATAAAAATCTTTTAAGGAACATTATCCGTCTCTAGAAGAAATATATATCTTCTCTCTAGGTCCACTAAATTAAGAAAAAATCACAATTATTCCATACCAATCCGAGGGTACCTACAACTCTTATGCCTTAAAACTATATTAGAGTTGTTCCATCCTTATAGACCCTAAATTTCATAGAGTGGTCTACTATATGTGGCTGTAAATATGGCATGAGGGATAGATCTGTGCGACATCATCATGAAAACATGGCTCCCACCCATGATTTCATAACAAAGGGATGACATGTCAAGTGCTACATACACACATGATCTACATTAGAGTTTTTTATTATATAGTTATTCATCTATGATCCAATGTACCCTATGCATGAGTTTGATCTACATAGGATTATTCTATCACAGAACAACAGACGAATTGATTCCCATTCCTTTAGTATATTTAGCGAAATACAAGATCCTTTTTTGGATCTAGACACAAATTCTTATCCATCCCAATCTATTTTATATCTTGAGATTCATTCACATTAAAATTTTAGTATATCTCTTTCACAATCCATGGAAAATCATTATATTAGATTTAGGAAAGTACTCAAGTTCATGATTAAACTCTTAACAGTACCTTAAATCCCTCATTCAACACTCCCACCAAATCCTCATATAGGGTTTAATATAAAATCCCACCAGATGTTCAAATACGCTGAAACTGATCCATATTTTCTGTAGAGTAGAATTCATTACATTAAAAATGAATCCAATTCTAAGGGGGGAGTCTTGTTGGCACCCATAATTTTGTACCAAGACCTCTTCTATAAAATTAATGAGAAGTGTGAATCCCCTGAAAAACAATTCATATTTTTCACAGAGGAATTATAATAAGGTGTGGAAGCATAATTCTTTAATAAAATAGGTTTGGGATTGGGATTGGGATTCATTTTATTAGGATTCATATTATGGGAGTTATTTCACTCAGATTTTATTATATGTATTTAACGTTATCTCTTAGAGAAAAAATTAAACATCCAAGTTAGATAACTCTCAAGATTTACTAGGGAACATGATGGAGTATCCTCAACTGAAACCAAGATCCATCATATCTATACAGCTCAACGGCAAGGTTTTGGCAATCATAGAGCCTGAAAGGTGCATAGAATATATATAGAGTGCTTAGGCGGGTTGTTTAAGGGCTTGGTGTGGCCGGTTACGACATGGGTGTTGGTTGTACGAGTGCTAATAACTATTCCATGGACTGAATAATAGATGAAACAACAATGTTTATTCAGTATCACACACCCATATGGGGTTTTATATGGGTCAAGAAACAACCAAGATCACTATTAATGCATTAAAAACAAACAAATAAAACATTGTACATATAATGCAACCAATCTTGACCATCTGATCAACTATGACCATTGTCTTTAGCTTCCCTAAATATATCTCACTCAAAATCATCACACCAGTTCTCACCATTGACCATTCCATCCATCTCAAATGATCATGTATGACACAACCAAGACATTCTAGACATCCCAAAGTCATGAATGAAACTTTTTATTTTATGCATTTCAAAGAAAAAATCTGTTTTATAAATATGACCAATCCAAAAAATGAATGAATTACAAGATTTTGTATATATTATTTAATAAATTGAATAAAATCATAGAGTTTTCATAATAACATGATAAAAATCACTTATGACGACACAAGAATACCATGATCCATCACATGAATCCATCATGATATATTACAAGGCTCATTCAATCGAATGATGATGATAATATGAACCAAGATGAAATTACATGGTTCAAATGAAAAAATTCATGTATTTCACTCTTGAATGGATTACTCCTTTTATATCTTTTATTCACATAATTCCACCAATGGTTTTCAAGTGTTTGATCATCAAATTTTTACCACTCCATCACATAAAGGATAGAAAATCTACGGACATGAAAAATAATCCTTGTATAGAAATGATGTTTTAAAGAACATATACATTACATGAGGTAGAACAAAAAATCATGAGAAGCCATCATGATATGATTCAGGGATCAAGTGATCTAATGATAATGATCTTGAGAACCAGACTCACATAACATTTTTCTCTTGAAAAACAACATAGGTTTCCTTCATGAGTGGCTCCCATATTTTACAGAATTTATTAGCTTGAATCCTTCGAGGATTTTACAATTGATTTATATTTTCATATTGAGTGATCATGTGAAAAACTTGACGCATATTCCATGCATCACATGAATCCATTTTTTGAACAAAAACTGATCGTTCAAAGCCCATAAATTTGTCATGTGAAACCTTGGAATTTTTTAATCATTTGATCATGAAATTCCATTATGCTATTGTGTATGGATCATATGTTGTTGATCATGTGAAGATACCAACCTCTATGAGGAAACACATGTAGTACTTTCATCATGAAAATAAGTTGATATATTCAAATATATTTTCCTATATAAACCCCTACCCCCTCTCTAAAATATTTTTTAAGAAAGAGTTGAAAGGTAAGATGATAGGGGATAACATGGAGATAAGTGAAAAAATCGGTGAACGATGGGAAGAGAATGAACCACATCATGAGAACCCATCGTGTGATCCCTTCATGTTCCTGCAATCACGTGATGTTTTGAACCTAATGTGGTTCCATCTTGTGATCCCTCTCTTATGAGGCACATGAATGTAACTTTATTCACACAAACAAGTATCATGAAATCAACAGGTTTACCATGACTTGAAAATCCTTGGCCTTGCGATGCCTCCATATAGCCTTGAACATTTGATGATGTGAACCCTCAATCTTGTGATGTTTGTATATAGACATGGACATGCCTTCAATGGCATGTAATTTCCACATGGACCCTCAACTATGAAATTTTAAAATAAACATACATGAACAACTGCTTTCATGAAAACCATTCTTCTTGTATCCATGACATGATACCCTTGAACATGATGACAATACCCTATTGTGTGATTCTCATAAGATCTTGTCAACTCATTACTCATCACTAGTATCACAATGGCATAATATGAACCTATATATATTATCTATGATCACACAAAAGGCCCTAGTCATTTTATATATAATCATGATAAAGTCCCTAGACATGTCAAATTTGATCATGCAAATAACCCTAATCATGTCATCTTTGATCATGCAATGTAGCTTGGACTTGTCAGCTTTGATCATGAGATGAAATAAGATATATTGTGTTTGATCGCATGAAGTCCCCTGGAAATGATATCATTTTTAGGAAAGCACCCCCATAAATGTTAGGTACACACACTTGTATATGTTAGATATACACCCTGTATATATTAAGAAGACACCATAGACATGTAGGAAGACCCCCTAGATATGTTTGGAAAACACACTAGGACATGTCAACCTTGTCTAAAATACACACATAGAAATACAACATGTAAACCCCCATACATGAAACATTGAATGAGTACCCCCTTTATAAGGTAGTATCCTTAATGGGTCAGGGTTACACACTCATGAATATCTATTTGTTCTATACTTTTAAATAGATCTCAATGCCTTGTAAACATATCTGATAAACCTCTCATGGTTCCCACAGGTTATCTATCTATGGATATGGGTTTGATATGTGAGATGGGACTCCACCATGGTCCAATTCCCTCCATATTCAAACTATCTTAACTCATGGGTATCAAATTATCCAATGATTCCATCACCCATCCTCTTCTATCATTGGATGAGAAATGGGTTTTCATAGGAGCAGCCACCTTGGTGTAAGTCCCATGATATTCCATTTACTCAAGTTTATAAGACCCACTCCATATAAGTTTACCAATATTCCTTATCCATCAAATTATTAGGAAACTTATCTAGATCATGATGACTATAATTCTGACACAAAAAAGATAAGGTAGGAATCCTTTATAAGTCCTTTGCTCTAATGGGAATCCATCTTGGTATAAGTCCCCAACATTCCTAAACCCCCGAGGTAATAATAATCCCTTCATGAGTAATCAATTATCTGATCCCATCAATGTGTTAAGGATGAACTAACCAATGAGGCATCTAATTATTTTCCAAACATTATACATAGGATCCTTCCTAAGGGCCGAGCACCAATGGGTATCCAACTATGAGTAAGTCCCTCCGTATCCCGAAAACTCTATATCATAAGACCTTAATATTACAATAAGTCTATAATACATAATTTTCCATTTGTGAGAGATAAAAGTTATTGTACATGGGCATCCTTTTATGTGTAATCACTAGCCATGTCCTCAAGGGCCTTAAACCCATCAGTGGTATAAGGACATATTGAACTATGAAGACATTGATTCCTATTATAAGTAGAAAATATATGATAGCTTTTTGAGGATTGAGCTCCAGATCAATCACTCAATATGGATTTCTAATTTTCAAGTCATGTGTCCATATGTAGTGATTATGAGTAATTACTATCCCTTGATTCTCACATCGAGAATGTCTCACACGAGCTTAAGGATTTACAATGATTGATTCACTAGAATCATATATATCCCCTGGTCATCCACATTTTTGTGGGTCCCTAATGTATTCTCATATTGATAAACTCTAGAGAAATAACCATCATGAGTATTAATTATCTGTCCCCACCCATTAATTGGTTGAGGATATACTGAACTACAAATACTTTGATTCCTGTTAAAAGTGTGATACATAGGATGCCTACCTAAGGCCCAATATCCATACCTTTTTCCTATCATCCATCATTTGTATCCTTTCTACATGACGTTAAAAATTATGAGGTATTCCTATAATTTGACCTAAAACTATGTCAAATGATTTACAAGGTAATTTATTCCTATTCTCATAGGATACATAGGATGACTATTATAGGTTCAATCCCCTTACCAAAAACCAATATTATTTATAAATGAAAGTAAACTACAGAGTTCCTTGTCACACGGTTTTAAAATAAAAATTGTCACCCATTGCTAATTAATAATGGGAAATATATAGAGAACCTATGATATATACAATGGGTATCATTAATTTAACACTAAATTGTATGTATAGGTATTCAATTCCCAACTGTTTTATTAGGGTAACTAGTCTGATATGGGGACATGGGATAGAATCAAGAAAATATATTATGTAACACCCCAAGATTCTATAGTACGTTATTTCTTCAATGCAATTCAACAACTTTCACTACACACAACACCGAGTTCTAGCGCATCATGAATTACCAAACAAGCCGTTCAAAAGTGGTTATGAAAAGTATTAACTGAACTTTGAAATTTATATAATGCTTATAATTTTATAATCCATATTATGAGTTTCTTAGACATAATGTAAGAATAAATACATTTTTTTCAGATAAAAGTAGTATTTTTCAATAAATGCAATTTCACCGCCTTTTAATGGAAAAGCCTTTTTAAGTCCAATATTTGAAACTTTTATATATTAAATTTGAAAAAATATACTTCTTCCTTATAATATGTACATAATAATTTTGTTTCAATAAAGTTTTGGTGTTTTTCTGATAACTTTCATATTTGGGTGAATAGTGAAAAATACTATATTTTAACTGAAAACAACTTTTTTAATCAGAATAATATATATTGTTAAATTATACATTTTAATGGTATGGAAGTATAAATAGATTATATTTTTTCCATTTAATCCAATTATGGTCATTTTATGTAATTTCACTTTCAAATTGGACATAAAAAAGTGTCAAAGTTTTGATAGTTATTATTTCGTAAAAATACACCTTTTGGTTTTAATTGCTGGAATTAATTTTAAATTAATAAATGAAACTTTTATGTTTTTAATTTGATAAAACAAACTTCATTTTTGGATTCGGAATATCAAAATTATCTTTGGGATAAAGTTTGGTACTTTTCTGATAACTTTCATATTTTGATGAATAATGAAAATTACAAAATTTTAATTAAAAACAACTTTTTAATAGAAATAATTAATAGTGATAAATCATTGATTTGAGTGATTTTAATGTATAAAAATATTATAATTTTATAATTTAATACAATTTTTTTCATTTTACAAAATTTTGTATTTAAACTGGACATAAGAATGTGTCAATCTTTTGATAGTTATTATTTGTTAAAAAACGCTTTTTGTTTCGACATCGGAAATTAATTTTAAATTAATTTCTTCCACTTATGTGTTTTGAATTTAGAAAAATGGATTACATATTTATAATCATGAGGCCCAAATTTTGTAAATAGGTATCATTTATTTTTATACATTTTGAATAATTACTTCAGTAAATATTATATTTACCATGGTTAAAAGGTAAATCCAGTAAATAATGGTAAAAAATAATATTATAATAAAAATAAATTACCCTAAAACCTGTCATAAACCAATTGGATGATACATTTACAACCATGAGAATATTTGGGTCGATTTTGGGACCCCATGTATCCACATGTATGTGATAATTACACTTCGTATTAATTAAGTTAAAGTAAATACAAAAATGACATAAGCATATATCTTTTAGAAAAACAATTTTTACATAAGGTTATATATGTTATATTTTCGACTATAAATATTCATTAGAAATTTAAAACTATTTCATACATAATGGTATTTTATTTATATTTTTTAGACATTGAATAATTAAATTTATTTATGACACAATAATGATGCAGTATTTTCCTTATTTCTGAAAGAATCAAATAATTAGAATTATAAATTTTAAAATAAATATAATTTGAATGTTTTTATGACATCAAAGAAATTTATTGGTTAATATTACATTTTCGGATTTCTTAAATGATCTTTATTCGAATTAATAATGTTTTTAAGACTTTAACAAAAATCAATTATTGAATAGTGTCAAAATTGACGTAAATGATTTTTTTAAACAAATATTATATTAATAATTGTTATTATATTCCTAAAATTCTAAGGATCGGCAAAAGGAATTATATAATGGTAGGTGTATTTTTAATGGACAACTTGGGGATCACTTGAATGTATATAGTATGTTTATTCACTATATAATATAAAAATATAAAGAGACATGGTAAATGTCAAACTATTTAACTAAGAGTTAAATCTAAAATATAAGTTTACTATAGTGACCCAAACCTATATAAAACCAAATTTTTGCGTGTTTTTAGACCCATATCCAACTTAGAATTTTAATAATATACTTTGGAGCCATTAGAAACTGAATATGAATTTATTAAAAATAAATACTTTAAGTTTTTTCTAAAGAGCACCTCCTCCCCCTTATAAAAGGACACCACTTCTAACCAATTACTCACACCTCTCATGGCTTTTGGCTCGCCCAACCTCTACCCAATTAATCTCACTACATCCCTATCCTCCTCCTAGAAGCCTTACCTTAGGTATAAGGCACTTCAAGTATCCTTTTTGGTTCAAACCAAAGGAAGTTACCCAAATTAAAGGTAACGATTTTCTCTTAGCTTCATTTATTTTATTTTACTTATCCAACCCCTAAACTATCCTTATTAAATTATTTTGTAACAAAAAAAGTATCCTAAATATACCATGATATTTTTATGAGATGTATTCTAAATACACTTACACACACCTCAATCTAATGGGTGAAGAACATAATTTTTCTGTGGATGACAACCAAATGCCTCACGAAATGATGATTGTTCAATTATCTCCTACCACCTATCATGGTGGCGATTATGATGGAAATATAATTAAATATGATATTAATGTTATTTATTTTATATATAAGATTCTGTAATTCCATTTTATTACATACCATTATTCATTTCATGTTGTATATATATACGATAATTTCATTTGAGGAAGTGCGGACTACCGCCCCCTCAAAGTGATATGACTCATTCATACCATACATGGAACGTATAAAGGACGGTGTTAATGAACTTAAGTAACACATAGAATATATTATATTATACTGGAATAATAATATACCTATTTATCATTTGGTTTTTATTCCTTTCAAAATGAAAAATGAAATGGAAGTAGCGTTCGTGCGTACGTACGGATTACCGTCTCCACGAACGTGATGAGATTAATTTCCCCATCATATCCATTAAATAATAATTATCATATGATGATTAAATGTAATGTTTAAGGACTTGATATCATTCTTTATATGAATAAGATAAAACCTATCCCTAAAAAACACGGCTTACGTAACAAAGCCTATACAGGAAAACGAATCAGTTAACACCAGAAACGACGATAATACTAAAATATTATTAACAAAGAAATATTAAAAGATCATATATGATATAAAATTTATGTATATGATTCTAGTATAATTTAATAACAACGATTTAACTTTTATACAGGATGTTAACCTACCCTCAACCATGGAAAAGTACAAGGTAATGGTTTATTTCACAATCTCTTCATTATCAGAGGTTGTTTATACATAATTATCTACTGAGACCTCTTTATCATCCACATCCATGTTTCTTAAAAATGTATTTCAAAACATTCTTACTATTTTATAGTATATGGGTTAAATTCATTTATACCCTTGTTTGAATTTTTCTAATAAGTTTATAAAATAATCTTTACATCATTTTCCAAACAATTACCTTTTTAACCTTTTTGAAAAATTAAGGTAAGAATGTCTTTTTTTATCTTATACAGTGGGTGCGGCTATTTTCCACCATTGTAAAATCTTCAAATATTCCCTTAAAATATTAGAAGAATATTTTCAAAGTAAATGTTTTATTTAATAATTTTGTGACTTTTAAATGATTTCAAAAAAAGAGATATTTCTCTTAGATAGTTTTGATTTCATCTATGTCAACATCCTTTGATGGATTTTAAGCTTATTTGAAGTTGATTTATTATGATACAAAACATCCATATTTTATTGAAGGTTTTGTGATATGTTTGATTGTGGATGTGTTATTTTTATACCATTCATGGTTTATGGAGAAAGTATTTACAGTTCATATGCTAGTTTTAATACGAATGCTTATGTTATGTTTAAACCTATTTATATGAGGAATGCATTGGACTTAGTAAGTGACGGGTGGAGCCCACTATAGCTCCTTGATGCATCGGTAGGTCTCATGAGACAAACTAGTGTCTTGTTATGAGGCCTTGACAAAATCGTATTTGTATTCTTGGCACGAGGGCTTGGCTACGTGGTTATGATAGCCTGACATTATGCATTCCATCATTATGAAAGTTGTTATTGATAGTGCATGTGATTAATAAATTAGTATAATATCTATGTGAATAAGTAAATAGAATTATTTCATATTATTTCTGCCATATTATGCTGAAGTTCATGTTTACAAGGATTTTGTTTTAGTTATACATTGCCTTAAATTTTTATGCTTATTTATGAAAGTTTCCACTATATTGTTATCCTTACTGGGCATCAGAGCTCACCCCTTTCTATGTTTTATTTTTACCAGGATGAGAAGAAGTATTTTATGAATGACCTGCATGTATAGTATAAGGGGATATGAGTTTGGAGACAAGATGTTGTTGTAGTATTCACTTTATAATGTAATTTAAACTTTATGAATGTATCTAGTTATTCCAAGGCTACTAAACTAATCTATCTTTTAATAATTTATCTTTTGTGATCATGCCAATGTCAATTAATAATGCACTGACTCTGGGTAACTAGGGTTGGGGAATCACAGTAGGTATCATAGGATGTTTAGTACAAACCTTGGAAGATATATTTAGATAAACTCTGATTAGAGCACATAGACCTAAGATGGACTTTGAGGATTAGTATAGAAGAACTTCCTAGAATTTTGGTATTATAAAGATTTTGTGAGTTTTCCGAGAAATAAATCCCTGTCTGGATACGAGCAGGTAGAGGAGACTCTGGCATAGATTTACCTAGTGGTAAAACCCCAAAACACCGCTTTGAGATAGACTCGAATGGGAACGGGTGCACTACAACGGGCCTTGCTGCACTCTTGGTTATGACACTTCTAAGGGATATGCATAGGATAATTCTCATTTTCTTTACAAACCATTATGAAGGGATTATGAGTATATAATTACTCAAAGAAATTTTTATTATTATTATGGATTATATCTATAAACTGTTTAATTTACATTAGATATTTTACATGTTTGGAATTATTCATTGAAATTCTTAAACTGACCTAGTTTATGCTATTATATAGAAATGGTGCCCAGATTAAGGAATGTGAACTCCAGCAATACATATTATCCAAAGAGTAAGAAGGATCATATCTTTCATGGTATTAAGCCAATATTTAGAAGGGAAATAGTCTCCCATGTATTATCATCATATGAAGAAATAGTATCATGTGTTAATAAGATAAGTAAAGAATTATTTGAGTCCTATGGATTTGAAGGGAACCAAGAGAATAAAAGGATAGAAGAGAGAAATATGGATAAAGGGAAGAGGGAAAAGAAGAAGTTTCCCATATGTGATAACTATGGAAAGAAACACCCTGGAACATGCCTGAATGGAATGGGAGTTTTTTATAAGTGTGGAGAAAAAGGACACCAAGTACGTGACTGCAAGGGTAAGAAAAAGGTTTCAAATGTACAATGCTTCATCTACAAGGAGTTGGGACTCTATGTAAACCAATGTCCAAATCATCAGAGTATTCCCCAAATGATGCTATTGGATAATAAACAAGTTATGATACTACCATAGATGAGGAGTAATGATTAGAGTTCTTATGTTGTTATTAGAGAATTATGTCATTTGAGTGTTGTATCAACAAAGTACTCGTTATAATAATTATGGAGTATATAAGGATTGCACTGTAGTACTATTTCATCAAGGACTTTAGATTGTGTGGAATAATGAAAAGTGACTCAATAGAAGGTTAAATTTTTGGAAAATATACGGTTGAGAGAAAAATAAACCATAATATGGTTCTGATATCGAGGTAGTGATTTTGGAATAATACATGATTGATTTGGATAAATTATATTGGATATTATTGACTACCTTAAAACTGATTAATGATTTCTATATTCCATCATTGTTGGAGTTTACAACATTTTTGGATAGAAGGATTATATCTAGTATTCTATAAGTAATAAGAGATCATGAATGTAATCAATAAGGTTTTATGGTATTTTCGGATGTTGTAGTATTTTAAAAGAATACATGATGAAGGTGTTTATATGATATTATGTGGAAAATGGGATCTTCATTGTGTTTAACTACCTTATAAATTTTAGACTGTTAGTTTTGACAGAAGTATTTCAGATAAGTCTACTTTGAGATTATTTTTGGAATTCCATAAAAAGGACAACCCGGAGGTCGGGCGGCAACATGTCGCATTCGGCAAGGCCGTGAGACTTGAACCCACAATCGAAGGTAGAAAAGGGTGTATCACCTACCACTGACCCACGTGATGTCCTGGATTGAATAATGTAGTTTTTTAATGGTTCTTCTAGATTAATTATAAAAACATTTTTTTAACCCTATATGAATAGGATAAATATAATATTTTTTTAAGTTCGATTATCTTTTAGAGTGAAATAAGAGTTTGTGGTACAACTTAGTTAAAGGATGAGACTCTACTTGTCAAGCATATATTTTTCTTCTTCTCTTATTCAATGAAAAAATTAATTCTTATACTTTAGTGAAGGGATCTTAAGACAAAAAATGTGTTATCCTAATACCATATGTTTTGTTCAACCGATGGTATTTTAAATCATCATAGATTGATGAACTTAAGGCTCTCAATTTTACACTTTTTTGTGATTGATAACCACAATCACTACCAATAAATATTTACGTTTTTCCTCCAATTATATGTCTCTAATTTCCACAAATGTTCTCCTAATCGAGATCATAATTTGGTGGTGACCCTTTAATTTCCCTTTTCCTCTTATTAAGACTAAATTTTATTAACCTAATTTCTGATGTGGGTTTTCCCAAATGTACTTTCTATTTTCAACCTTTTATTTTCGAAAAATAATTTCAAAATTGCGAGGACACAATTTATTGAAGGAGGGTAGAATATAACACCCCAAGATTTCATAGTACGTTAATTCTTCAATGTAATTCAATAACCTTCACTACACGCAACACCGAGTTCTAGCGCACCATGACTTACCAAACAAGCCGTTCAAAAGTGGTTATGAAAATTATTAACTGAATTTTGAACTTTATATAACCCTCAAAAATTAAGAATCCATATTATGAGTTTCTTAGACATAATGTAATAACAAATACATTTTTTCAGATAAAAGAAGTATTTTTCAAAATATGAAATTTCACCACCTTTTAATGGCGAAGCCTTTTTTAAATCCAATATTTGAAACTTATATATATTCAATTTGACAAAATAAAATTCTTCTTTATAATCGGGGCATAATAATTTAGTTTCAAAAAAGTTTTGGTGTTTTTCTGATAGCTTTCTTATTTGGGTGATTGTGAAAAATACTATATTTTAACTGAAAACAACTTTTTTAATCAAAATAATTTATTTTGTTAAATTATAAATTTTAATGGTATGGAAGTATAAATAGATTATATTTTTACCATTTAATCCAATGATGGTCATTTTATGTATTTTCACTTTGAAATTGGACATAAACAAGTGTCAAACTTTTGATAGTTATTATTTCATAAAAATACACCTTTGGGTTTTAATAGCGGGAATTAATTTTAAATTAGTAAATTAATATTTTATGTTTTTAATTTGGTAAAATAGACTTTATTTTTTGATTCAGAATATCTAAATTAGCTTTGGGTGAAATTTTGGTACTTTTCTGATAACTTTCATATTTTGATGAATAGTTTAAATTATTAAATTTTAATTAAAAAAAACTTTTTTAATCAAAATAATTAATAGTGATAAATTATGCATTTGAGTGATTTTAAAGTATAATTAGATTATAATTTTACCATTTAATCCAATTTTTGTCATTGTACATAATTTCATATTTAAACTAGAATAAGAAAGTGTCAATCTTTTGATAGTAATTATTTGTTAAAAAAACGCTTTTTGTTTCGACAACAGGAATTAATATTAAATTAATTTCTAAAAATTATGTGTTTTGAATTTAGAAAAATGTATTCCATATTTTGAATCAGGAGGTACAAATTGTGTAAATAGTTATCTTTTATTTTTAGACATTTTGAATAATTATTTCGGTAAATATTTTATTTACCATGGTTGAAGGGTAAATCTGGTAAATAAGGGTAACAATAATATTATAATAATAATAAATTACCCTAAAACATGTTATATCACTATTGGATGATACATGTCCGACCATGGTCATCTTTGGGTCGATTTGGGGACCCCATGGATCCACATGTAAGTGATAATGACACTTTATATTAATTAAGTTAAAGTAAATACAAAACTGACATAAGCATATATCTTTTAGCAAAAAAATTTTTACACAGGGTTATCAACGTTATATTTTAGACTATAAAAATTAATTATAAAGATAAAACTATTTCATAAATAATGGTATTTTATTTATATTTTTTAGACATTTTATAATTAAATTTATTTATGACACAATAATGATGCATTATTTTCCTTATTAATGAAAGAATCAAATAATTAGTATTATAAATGTTTAAATAAATATAATTTGAATGTTTTTATGACATAAAAGAATTTTATTCATTAATATTACATTTTAGGATTGATTAAATAAATTTTATTATAATTAATAAAGTTGTTAAGTCTTTAACACAAATCAATTATTGAATAGTATCAAAATTGACATAAATGAGTTTTTAAAACAAATATTATATTAATAATTGATATTCTATCCCTAATATTATAAGGTTCGGCCAAAATACTTATATAATTGTATTTTTATTATTAATGTACCACTTGGGGGTCTCTTTGATGTATATAGTACATTTATTAACTATATAATAAAAAATACAAAGAGACATGGTAAATGTCAAACTATTTAACTAAGAGTTAAATCTAAAAGATAAGGTAACTATAGTGACCCAAACCTGTCTAAAACCTATTGGTTGAGTGGTTTTAGACCCGTACCCACCTTATAATTTTAATAGTATACTTTGGAGCCATTAGAAACCATATATGAATTTATTATAAACAAATACTTTCAGTTTTTCCTAAAGAGCCCCTCCCCCCTTATAAAAGGACACCACTTTTAACCAATTCCTCACACCTCTCAGGCCTTTTGGATTATCCAAAATCTGACAAATTAAGCTCCCTACATAACTCTCCTTTTCCTAGAATCCTTAACTTAGGAAGAAGGCACTTCAAGAGTCCTTTTTGGTTCAAACCAAATGGAGTTACCCAAATTAAAGGTAATGATTTTATCTTAGATTCTTTTCTTTTATTTTAATTTCCAACCCTAAACTCTTCTTATTATTTTATTTTGTAAAAAAACCATTATCCTAAATATACTAAGATATTTTTATGAGATGTATTGTAACTACACTTACACACACCTTTATCTAATGGGTGAATAACATAATGTTTCTGTGAATGGCAACCTAACACCTCACGAAATGATGATTGTTCAATTATCTCCTACCACCTCTCATGGTGGCCATTATGATGGCACTATAATTAAATATGATATAAATGGTATTTATTTTATATATAAGTTTCTGTAATTCCATTTTATAGTATACCATTATCCATTTCATGTTTTTATATATATATGATAATTTCATTTGAGGAAGTGCAGACTACCGCCCCCTCAAAGTGATATGACTCATTCATACCATACATGGAACATATAAAGGATGATTTTAATGAACTTAAGTCACACATATAAGATATTATATTATACTGGAATAATAATATACCTATGTATCATTTGGTATTGATTCTTTTTAAAATTAAAAATGAAATGGAAGTAGTGTTCGTGGGTACGTACAGATTACCGTCTCCACAAACGTGATGAGATTCATTTACCCATCATATTCATTAAAGAATAATTCTCATTTTATGATTAAAAGTAAGGTTTAAGGACTTCATATCATTTTGGATATTAATAAGATACAACCTATCCATAACAAACACGGCTTACGTAATGAAGCATATAAAGGAAAACGAATCAGTTAACACCCGAAACGACGATAATACTAAAATATTATTAACAAAGAAATATTAAAAGATCATATATGATATCATATTTATGTATATGATTCTTTTATTATTTTATAACAATGAATTAACTATTTTACAGGAGGTTAACCTACCCTCAACCACAGAAAAGTACAAGGTAATGGTTTATTTCACAATCTCTTCATTATCCGAGGTTGTTTATACGTAATTATCTACCAAGACCTCTTTATCATCCACATCAATGTTTCTTAAAAATTTATTTCAAAACATTCTTACTATTTTATAGAATATGGGTTAAATTAATTTATACCCTTGTTTGACTTTTTATAAGATGTTTGTAAAGGAATCTTTACGTCATTTTCCAAACAAGGACCTTTTTATCCTTTTCGACAAATTAAGGTAAGAATGTATTATTTTTAAATTATACGGCGGGTGCGGATATTTTCCACCATTGTAAAATCTTTGAAGCTTCCCTTACAAGATTAGAATAATATTTTCAAATTAAATGTTTTACGTTATAATTTTGTGACTTTTAAATGATATAAAAAAAAGAGATATTTCTCTCAAATAGTTTTGATTTCATCTATGTCAACATCCTTTGATGGATTTTAAGATTATTTGAAGTTGATTTATTATGATACAAAAAATCCATATTTTATTGAAGGTTTTGTGATATGTTTGACTGTGGATGTGTTATTTTTATACCATTCATGGTTTATGGAGAAAGTATATTCATTTCGTATGCTAGTTTTAATATGAATGTTTATGTTATGTTTAAACCTGTTCATATGAGGAATGCATTGGACTTAGTATGTAACGGGTGGAGTCCTCTATAGCTCCTTGATGAATCGGTAGGTCTCATGAGACAAACTAGTGTCTTAACATGATACCTTGATAATATCTTATTTGAAGTCTTAGCACGAGGCATTGGCTACGTGGTTATGATAGTCTGGCATTATGCATTCCATCATTATGAAAGTGGTTATTGATATTGCATGTGATTATTATATTAGTAGAATATCCATGTGAATAAGTAAATGACATTATTTCATTTTATTTCTGCCATATTATGATGAAGTTCAAGTTTAAAAGGATTCTGTTTTAGTTATACATTGCCTTAACTGTTTATGCTTATTTATGAAAGTTTATGATCTATTTTTATCCTTACTGGGAATCTGAGATCACCCCTTTCTATGTTTTATTTTTCCCAAGATGTGAAGAAGTGTTTTATGAATTACCTGAAGGGATAGTATAAGGGGATATGAGTGTAGAGACAAGATGTTGTTGTAGTTTTCACTTTATAATGTAATGTAAAATTTATGAATGTATCTAGTTATTCCAAGGCTACTAAACTAATCAATATTTCGAGACATGATATTTTGTGATCATGCTAATGTAATGTAATAATACACCGACTCAGTGTAACTAGGGTCGGGGCATTACCTATTAAATCTATCATATAGTCACAGAGTTGGTAATAATTACCACCAAAAGGGTGTGATTGTCCCAACTACCCATACTCTCGACTAATGTGAATTCCCAAGTTTCATTGGGTTTGAAACCCAAAATGATCACCTACCTTTAGAAATTAGGAATATAATTTGTAACAAATTTAAGATCCATTGGGATATTTCATGTGAGAAAAAATGGATAACCTACTGTGAATGATTATTAAACCATAATCAACCACCATAATCAGTCATTGGACCCCAATTTTCCTTAGAAAATGGTTAATCCAAGATTAACCTTGTAATAATAAAATAATAATGTTTTAAGAACATTGGGAAATTTTTCTCCATATTTAATGGAAATATTGATCAAGGTAGATAATTTGACAATAATGAATTTGATGATTTATGTTCATAAAAGGGTTATAATCCATATTTTTCTTCCCCTAAAACCCCTTAATATAATTGGGTAATGGGGATGTGAAATCAAACTAAATAAGAAATTAGTGGAAGTATTTTAAATGAATATAATTTACCAGACAATTTTGAGGTTGAGGTAATGAGTACTGCATTCATTATAATTAATTTCATTCTCATATGACTTTTTCTGAAATATACCCCTTATGAGATTTGGAAGAATAAAAAACCTAAAGTTTATTTTTTTAATTAATTTGGTTTTAAATGTTTTATTTTTATCCCAAAATCAAATCAAAGAAAATTTGATTCAATGTCTGATGAATGTATCTCTGTTGGGTAGTCCAACTCAAGAAAGTCATGTAGAGTCCTTAACAAAAGGGGTAAAATAATAGAAGGGTCAATCGATGATGTTTTTATTGTAAATTTTCCAAAATATATTTCATAGAATATTTTTGAAAATGATATATCAAATAAACACTTTTCAATATAACTAAGTTGAAAAATAATAATAACATCATTCAAATTCATTAACTAAATATTAAAAAAACTAAATATCATCCCCTTGAAAATTTAATTTTTCTATTTGTAAGAGGAAAATCATTCTATATTATCAGTCTTAAATGTGGTTGAACACATATCCATTTTCTCCCATATTGAACCCTAAAATCATTATGATTACATTAACCATTAAAATTAGGCTCCATCCGTAAACAATAAACAAAATCGATTCACATTAATGATGTTTGTAATCTCAAGGAAATACTTAATGATCATCCCATTATAGAATCAAAAAGTGTTTTTGTAATAAGTTAGATGATCTTGGTAATACCGCTAAAAATAAAGCTCATTTATTTGATAGAGGCAATAAGAAAGATGAAGGAACAAACTATGGTGAAATGTTTTCACCCATAAATCCATTAGAATCCAACATATTCTGGTTTGAATTCACCTCTCATATTAATTTCAATCTCATTGAAATTGATGGAAAAAAACTTTTTAAATGGTTTTATTTCTAAAAAAGTTTATGTTGAACAAACACCATGTTTTTGAAAATGTTCTTTTTCCAAATTTAGTTTTAAAATTAAAAAAATTCCCCTTAAGGTTTTAAAAAACCTTAATAGGCTTGGTATAAATGTTTATCAAAGAGTTTTTTATCAAATGGTTTTAAAATGGTAAAATATGACTCAAATGTATTTATAAACACATGTCAAATGATTTTTTACTTGTTCATAATAACATTGATGATGCAATTTTCAAATATATAATGAATTTATTTGTATCATTTTTTTGAATTAAAGAAAATGGAATTTGAGATAAGGTTTATGAGTGAACTCAAATTCTTTTTCAATTTTCATATTTCTCAATGAATTGACAGAATGTTTCTAAATTGAGGAAAATATACCAATGACCTCTTAAAACCATTCTGAATGGAACATACAGAGAACATAAATATTCCTATGAGTACAAATTTTATGTTTACTCTGTATGAAGCAAGTAAACATACCGAAAACAAAACATTTAGAAAAATCATTTCTATGACACATTATCATACTATGATATGACGAGATATCATTTTAAATGTTTATCCCTATACAAGTTTTCAATAAATTCCAAAGGAATCTAATTTCAAAATTTTTAAAAGAATTTTTTTATTTAAAATGGACTAAAATTATTAGTTTTTTCTTCTAAAAGAAACATATTTTTAATGAAATATTTTTAAGCACTAATATTGGAGGATTGAAACTCGATAGGAAAAGTTCAATTGGTATTTACCATCTAATTAGACAATCCCACATCTCATGGAGTTGATAGAATAAAAACATTGTTAATATTTCTTGAGAAAAAGTGGAATACATAGCCATTAGAAGTCGATGGAACAAAATAATATGGATGAAACACACTATCTTAAACATCTTGATTATATTTGACTACATCCCTATTAATTGTGACAATACTAGTGCTATCAATATTTCCAAAAAAATTATTTATTACTCTCACACCAAACATGTTGACCTTAGGTAACATTTATTGAGTAATCACTTCCAAATGGATGATATATTTTAGGAATTTGTTTAAATTTAAAATAAACTCAATGATATTTTGACCAAAACTCTTCCTAATGATCAATTAGAATTAATTAATGGTGAATTTGTAGTGGTTCTCTTTTACATAATCCATTTAACCAATGCCTATCTTAGGTTAATTTTTTTTAAATATTTCTAGTCTGGAATTACTTCTACCTTTTTACATTTTTTGTTTCATATCTCTATTTATATCTTGGATTTGATCCCTTTATCACACTTATTCTATCATTTTAGGAGCATCCATATCTTTATTAAGAATCTAATTTTTTAAGAGATATATTTTCTAATAAAATTAATTATTACTTTTTAAAATATTTTATTTTATTTTTATACTTTCAAATTTATATTTTCTAAAAAATAAATTTTATAATATTATTTCTGATTTTAAACTTAATTAATTTTCAAATATCTTAAAAGTATATATGTTTATACTATTTTTATTAAAAAATGTTGTTATCTCTCCAAAATAGATTTAATGGTGAGTAAAACAATTTATATGCTTCTTTCTCTATAATTTTTATCCATTTGACTTTGTCAAAATGGAAATTAAAAGATGTTGTAATATTATGATTTGAGTTTAAAATAACGTCATCAATATCTTTTAATGATAAAACCAATCAATAGTGGTAAAACTATTTCATGTGTTAATTTGTTCCATGGAAAATATATGCATCCTTTTGTTTTGTTTTTTTTCTCTATCCATTTTTATCTATTCTATTTTATTCTCCCTTTTATTCTATTATTTATTTATTATCTTATCTTTTTTTTCTTTCCTATATCTCTCTCTCTCAAATACTCTTATTAAAAGTGTATTTTGAAGTTAAGAGTTGTTTTCAAAACCTTTTTCCATTTTATTTTTAAAAATATATTTCTATTAAAATTGATTATCAAATATCTTTTTTAAAATCTACCTTAGTTTTTCTTAAATGTCTTCATTAACACATTTTTTTATCTTATTGAATTCACAAAGGGGGTAAGCTCATGAAATTTATTTCATTCATTATATTCTTATAAAGAAAATGATCTTTTTAAAAATATTTTTTTTCATCTCAAGGAGATAATTTTATTAAAATTTCATAATTGTTTTAATGGGAGAAGGATATTTTATAATAATAGTTTAAATAACCCTATATTTATAGACCCTGAAAATGAAAATATATTTGAATTTTTTAATCTCATATGATTGTAAGGTATAAAAAGGTCATTTTCCCTTATCAAATAATCTTGGATAATTTTTATGACCACTCTTCTAGTGCATGTATATGGTGTTTACCCTAGGAAAATAGTTTCATTGAAATTCAAGCCATTTTAATTTTCATGGAATAAATATTTTTTTATAATTAATCAATTAAGTATTCACTTATTCTTGTATATTTATTCAGATCTTTCTTCTTGAAAGAGGGTCATATTGATATCTTTTCAATTATTTTGAGTCTTGAATGGGGAGATCTTTCTAATCATGGTATAAAATCATATAGGGTAACGGGGTTGGTGTCAAGCCCAGGCCTGGATCCTTTTGAAATTTCTTTTCATTTTATTCCGTTTATTTAACATTTTTATTTTCTCATTTTATATGAAATATTATCCCATTATCACATTTTTGGATTTCTATTTCTATGATCTAGAGAGAAGAGGAATATGTAGGGATAGAGAGAGAGGGTGAGAGTAAAGGAAGTGCCACTATGTAGCTTGGGAGGATCTGGATTATCGATTAGTTGTCATAGAGCCCATAAACAAGTGATGATTTATCATATTCCTCCCAAATGCTGGAAAATTTTATGTTTTTTTAATTAAATTCCCATATATATTTTCTTCTTTCAAGTTCCAGGGAATTATTATGACTGTTCAGGACCACTATAAGGTTGATCTATTCTTAAACGTGCATTTTAGGCCGATTATAGGGGTACACTTTCAATATATCTCCATCACAAGGCATGTGGTTATATGAAAAATTACTATTAACTCATATTATTTAGGTAATGTGGATTTTTAGAACTATATTTCATGTATTGTGAGTACACACTATGTATTATCACTAGACGTGTGGCTAGATACATGGATATAAAACCTTTTCTATGGAACTAGGTCATGTAGAGAACAAGACAAGACCTTGTGTGGGAGGAACGACATATAAGAGTACACCTCCAAGAAAAACACATGACCATACCATTTATGGCACATGGGATGATACATCATATAGGTTACATGTATTTTCCATGATTAACACATAACGTACAATTATTTTACATTCCAAGTATTTATAATGTAAACTCTCAGTTTAGTATTTGAGTGTAAATGTCGTGTACTCAGGTATAAACATTATGTACTACTCTCTTGCTCCCCTTTTTAGATATTTTCAGGTCTTTACACCCAATACTTAGTAACAAACAAAACATGAGTCCATTTTGATAATTTTCACATGTAGATCTTGATGGTGGAATTCTTGGAGTGATTTGATAATTCCTAAGTGATGTTTTGGGGAGATAGAGAATTGATGGAGATGTTCTTCCTCTTGTAATTAAATCCACCAGTCTCCTAATTTGGATACATGGGATGAGATCTTGTTGTGGGTTTTTAAAATCATTGATGGAAATGGTGTGGGACATATAATTTCCCCATTTTGTGTTTTATAAGGATAACCCCTAGCTAGCAAGATTGATATGCGACCTGAGTAGATGGATTGGTTGCATGTTTGAGTCAACCAAGTGTGGAACCTTGAGTTGAGATTGAGCAAGATCCATCTACTTAGACAGATGCCTCTATGAATTTTCCATTGAGTAAATCTCCATTGAAAGGTGTACCCTTTATCGTCAAGAGTCTATGAGATGTTAGATATGTGGTTTTAGGATGTTTAAACCGTAAGAGGTGGGCTTTGGACTAAGATAGCTATTTGAGTTAGAGGATACCCTATGGGATTCCTCTACTTTTGTTCTGAATTAGAGGATCCCTTGAGTGATCCCTCTATTTGATTAATTTCTCTATGGATCTCATGATGGATTCCATTTCTTATCTTTATACCTAGAGATTCCCCTTTTTGATGTCTCTATTTACTTTATTTTCAAGGATCCAAAGAAGACGCCTCAACCTAGGTACTAGTTCTGAGAATTATAATATGTATTCATTTTCTTATACATTTACATTGATGATTATCAGCTTGATTCCTTTATAGATTATTGACCTAGGGGAACCCAATGGGTTCCGCAGTGATAAAGTGACACTGAATGAGTGTATTTTAGGTTTATATAGAGCTTTTTGAAGGCAGGACCTTAGAACTTGTACCGAATATATGAGTCAGAGAGGATGTGGTTGTAGTGATGGTTTAAGTATTTTTACAACTTCACTGCTTAATAATGCTTTCATACAATTATTGTGGATGAAATTATTATTTATAGTGGTACTTACGATCACTCATCCTTTGTGCCTGACATAATACGATGTATAGTGGAATTACTAATTTACTTCATTGTACATGGCCATTGATCCTAGAATAATAAAATGTATAGTTTAATTTCTATATGTTCTTCAAGGAACTCTACCTTTGAGCTTAAAATGATGTAATTTTTAGTGATGTTTGTAGATGTGCTCCCTGGTACTCGGTGTATGAGTTTGACATGACACTCCATATATATGATTTATGATGTTTGGAATGATGGTGCACATATGGGAATGAGATTAGTGGATATGGAATTCAAAAGTGGACATGGAATTACATGGTTATAATGAGTTTGGGGAATATGGTGCTCCACAAATACAATGAGTTTGGTGGGAATGGTTCTCCATAGATATGATGAGTTTGGTAGACAAGGCACTTTAGAGATATGATAATATTTTTGGAAATGATGATCCATATAATAAAATTATATTATTCCGTGGAAACTAATTTTGTTAGTTATATTTAATTCCTCGGATAATCACATTGGATAAATGAAATTATTTTATTCCTTGAGAGATATTTGGGTTCCTTATACAAAATTCATTGGAATATCTCTTTGATCTAGTAGAATTAAATCACGCTTGATAGTTATGTTGATGTTATATATTATTTTAATTAAAAATGGATTCTTTGGCTATAAGCCTTTGGTCTATAGTTTATTTATAAATTGGTAAATTCTCAAATATATTATTTCACTAGCTCAAGCAGTTATGGTTAATCAGGATTACAGAATGAATTGCCAACATCATTATACCTAGTTTGAGTGATATGATATATAGAAAAATTACATAGTCCTGGGTTGTCCAAGAGATTTGGTTCATGGAACTAAGAATCAACATTGGTTTTATTTATTATATTTTATTTATTTATTTCTATAGTGTCTCAGATACGATATGAATATTTCATAAGCATGAAATTATGACCGTACATTACAGGTTCATCATTGGTGGTTTCCTACTGGGTTTATTTCTTACCCCCTTTATGTGCCCCTAAATGAGATTTCATACCATCTATTATCTTTCATGTTGAGCACAGATGTATGATAGATTATGTGAGTACTAGGGTTACATGATTGAGTAGAGATGCTCATGTGGATTATTATGATTGGGATATCATAGATTTGGATTCATAGAGATGGGGTATGTGTTATTTTTTTGAGTTATCAATAGATCCTAATATATTAACTTGAAAATATTTATTTTTATATATATGATTACAATAGTGGTAAATTAGATGTTATATGTATGACATGTCCATTCATATCTTATATCATTTCATTTATTATTACCTCGTTTTATATTTATTCTTTCTTCATCGGTATATTTATTTCTATGGTTAAGGCTTAGTTAATTTTATTTTTAAAATTACGCTAATATGAGGGATTAGTGTCCCCACAAATGAAATATAGGCCCTCATAGATAGTTGACAACATCAAATGTATTGGGAGGCATGTTTGATTCATTGTAATCAACTAGTCAAATTACCATTTGTTTAGTGAGCTAGGGTGGGAGGTTAAAAATGGGGAGAAGTGTTTTATTTTAATTTGTGAAATATTTTGTCCTTTATTTTCATTATTAATTGTTTTATGAAGTGGGTGTTATATGAAATCAATGTTAAAAATTATTTTTCTTGAAAATATTATGGATGGATTATTTACTCCTCGATATCATTGAATATATTTTAAAAATTATTAATATCTTGGTATCTTTTTTCACTCTTGATTGGAAATTAATATATCTTTTTATAAAAAGATTATATGATCATGAAAAATGGGGATATTATTATACCATTATCTCATTGTGATTTCGGGTTGATAAACACTCACCTATGTTTCTAATGATTTTTTAGGTGAGTTTTAGTGATTATCTTGAAGATAAATTGATCAAATATTTTAACAAATTATTGATCTTTTGAATTCTTATTAAAGGATAGAACATATACTTTATCTTCCCGAAATTACATGGAATAAAATTTCATGATACATTAGAGGGTTTAGAGGGAAGAAATATAGTATTCACATGATACTATAGCTCTTCAAACTGATCCACTAGTTAGTGCGATGTGTTCAGAACCTCTGGTGAGCATAATAACCACCATCCAATTTGTTGTGAAGGTAGAAGAACCCCTTTCTCTAAGAAATTTTCTGACTACCCAGTGGATTATCATCAATTAAATAGTGAGGGACTTCCAACCACATTTAGTTTTAGGTATCCCATTGGAAACTTGGTGGATGGTGCTAACAATATAGTGGTGTCGAGGATGTATCTTTAAGAATGCATAGAGTATAGTAGAAAATTCATTTATTGAAGACTTCTCTAGATTTATTACCTATGATGAATTCCATAATGTTCATGGTACTCTTAGATCCTATAAACGTAACCTATTACCATATTTGAAGGAATAACTTTCACCCAATAATTATCTTGATTAAAATCAACACTAAATTACTGAATTTTTGAAAAACCTCTCCAAAACCCATTCTTATTTCTCAATATCTTAATGGATCTCACCCTTTCTCTGAAATATCTATCCCAAAAATATAATCATTATTTTTAGATATACTTGAGTTTAATTTTAATGGGTTTCTAAAAAAAACACTCTTCTATGATCAACTTTATCTAATGGGTTCTTAATCCAAAAAAGTGAGGGAAGATTTCATTAGCTATTTGAGATGATAAAGAGGGTTATAAAAAAAATACAATTTTAATGGATGATTTTTTGATAACCATCAAGATCAGGATATTAATATTATTAACCTCTTATGTAAAGGGGTGGAAAAATTGGTTCCCATATCAATATATTTCCAAACTCTTTATCAATCTATTTTTATTCTTTTTTTACATTGAATATTTCATCATACTTCATCAATTCATATACTTGAATAAATTCTATTTTATCATATTTTTTATTCTTAACATTTAATTTAATTTGGTATTGACTTTATAACATGCACTGAATTTATAAATTATCTCTCAATATGTTTATTAATTTATTCTTTCAAAATAATTTAATTATAAATTAATAAAGTCTTCTATTTTAAATATTTATGGGTGAAATTAATCTCCATATTTCCATATTTAACCAACCAACAGACTTTTAATGGAATTTTTAGTGTATTAGGGATGAAAGGAGATACATTTCAATGATTCTAATCCATAATAATATGTATTTTTCTTTCTTAGAAGAAAAATTCATGAACATAATTTATACTCACTATTGGGTATGAATACTCCCCTAAAAACACACTTTCTCCAATAATTATGAAATATTCCTGGAAAGTGATCACCATTCCTTATTTCATTAATATAAATGACATCCACTCAAATGACATTAAAAAAATTTGATTTTTCCAAAATCAATCAAGATTTCATAATTAAAGGCAGTGAGGGAAGTTATTGTTTCAAGAATTAGATGTTACTTTATACCTTTAATTGCAATGATAATATATCTTTTTATATTAAAAAACATGAGTTTTTTATTTTTTTTCTAGTAGTGTCAATTCGATATATTAGTTTTCATCAATTTGTTTCATAAATTTTCTCAAAGAGATCCAATAAGGTAATAAATTTAGTAGAACCACTTTTAAAACCAAAAAATAAACCTCTTAAACTTTTATTATCCTTCTAAAGTAGATCCAAATAATGTTACACATCACAATATAATCTCCCCCACACTTATGATTAATTAGATCATGAATTTTTTAATTACAAAGCATATTGGAAAGAGAAAATTTGTTTGTAATGTGGATAAATAAAAAGTTATTCAAGCCTAATAAGGGATTAAGAGATAAAATGTATAGTACATGCCAATATAAAAACGTTTTATTGAAAATTTAACTTTTAAACCAAATAAAATACTCAATAATTTAAAGCATAAGTACCTAAAACACTCAATTTTGAATAGAAATAAATCAAAGTCATGTTTAAATAAAAGTGATTGGTTCTCCCAAGAAGTGAGTGGAAGGTAAATAATATGTAAAAAAGGTTAAAAATATTTAAATTATGGTTATTTACAATATTAATACAATGATATGTGGAATGTGATTAAAATATATGAATAATTTTCATGAAATTCTAAAAGATTTGGCATGAAAAATGTTACTTCAACATTCATTAATATTTTGTTTTATAGTTCAAACTAGTTCAATCATTGACATCTGTATTAAAAGTGATAAAGATAATCATTTTAGGTCATAATTTTCAAAATAATAAAAAATATGAACAAAAGAAAAAATTTAGGAAATTTTGGAAACAAATAATTTTTTTAAAAGAAAATAGAAACCTGTAATAAATAACTATGATCCCCCCACACTTAGTTACAAATTTTTCATCATTATGAATAGTATATATTGAAATTGAAAATAAAGAAGATAAGATAAAAAAAACAAGTGGGAATGATAGGATCAACCAAGTTAATTATAGAAGATGTGTCCTTGAGCAAGTCTCTCAATAGCTACTAACCAAAATCCTATAAGAAAAATAATGAACATAACATAAAAAAGGTATTGAATATAAGGAAATAAAAATAATTAAGAGAAAGAAATAAACTAAAGGATTCATGGTTTGAACACCCTTATGGGTGTAAGGATTTCATTATTCCTAGATTGGCAGTTCTAGAAGTCATCCCTAATTTGAATGTTGGTGTCGTGTATTCCTCACAAAACCTCAAAACGTTTTTTAGATCTAATGTTATTCACTTAACACAACGTGTATAATATCCCAAGGATATATTTGTACAAATTACATAACATGAAAATATGGTTCCCATGATATGGTGGTAGAGAGAAAAAATTCAAGATCACTTATATGAAACATAATACTTAGGGAAAACAAACATTATTTACTCTAATTTAATTTTATGATGTGGTTCATCTGATATGTCAGCTCAAAAACTGATTTCTTCTTAAAAAAATAGATTAGTACCACCATCCTCATGTAAAATTGTGTAAAAATCAATTGAGAAATGAGTTTCCCCTTTATTTTTAACCTCCACATCCATTTATTCTAAAAACAATAACTCAAATATTGTAGGCATAAAATATAAATAGTTTAAAGTAGTCAACAGTTTATTATGATTATAATCTGAAAAATGGATCCAAATTCTATAAGCCAAAAAGGATTTCCACATTACTTTATTTATTTTGGCCTCAATGATTTCAAATAGGTATTTGGTCATATTTGATAAATAAAATACCACTAAACATATAATCCTAAAATGAAAGAATTTTGAAATTTATATATATATATAGATAATGATATAACCAAAATGAAAAAGTGATAAAAACTGTTAAAAACCTAGAATTTTGAAATTCTCACATTAATACCCAAAATTCTCCAAAAATTCAAAAATGATTTAATTTAACATAGAAAGACAATTTGGTGTATAATAATTAAATTTTATATGTATAAATAGTATATAAAATATCATATTTTTTAATTCCTACAAAATCATTACTTAGACTCATGGACAAGTAACAATAATAAATCACATCAAAGTCAATTTTAAAACAGACAACCACGAGATCAATCAATTTAACACCAAGAAAAAAAATATCGTGCCACAAAAAAAACCATTATTTTAATTTCTCCATTAAATTTAATTAATTAATTCAAACTTCATTTATCCTCTCATCCACACAAATAATTACCTCACATGAATTTCCCTCATCACAAAAGTGCATATATTAATCAAATATTTCTTCACCAAACACAAGAAAGGATTACCATAGGATTAATAAATTCCAAACTGTCCACTCAATACGATTCAAACAATAATTTTTATCATTATTAATTTTTAAGGCATTCTTAGTGGATTAGGGCTGCTAAGATTTAAATGCCAATAATTCTAAGGCAAAATAAGGAGGGCATGAATCTTTTTAAAGAAAAATAAATGAATCCAATTTATAGTAAATAATTGAACTCCTTATATCCAATAATAAAAAATAGGATCCAATAATCTTTAAATATTCATGTAATTGCCCAATATTCACCATTTTGGAAGCATAATTTATATCCACTCATATTCCTTCAATAGAACCGAATTTTTTTTGGTATTTTCATAACATATAAAGATTTTATGTCTAAAAGAAACGTATTTACTTTGAGTTTCAAGAAGTTAGTGTGTATTATAATGATCAATTACCATGATAATATATATTTTTATCCTCAAAAATATGATTTTTCTTCATTATTTCTATTGATTTATTCTAAATATATACTTTTTCATTATTATTTTCTAGAAATCTACTAAAAAACTCCCTAATGGCACGAATTTTAATATAATTTCTTTTCAATCACACAATTTTTTTATAATACTTTGATTTTCCTCCAAACATAACTCCATATAATGCAACACATAATAAAAAAACTTTTCGAAAATTTATGTTTAAATAGATCACGCATTTTTAACTTTTAGAGAAGGTTGGGAAGATAAAATTGTCTTATAATAATAGTAACCACATGGATATTCATAGATAAAAGGGATACAAAGAAAAATTATATTGGTAATTCCAATATAATTTTTTTTCTAAAAATGGGGGATTTTATACCAAAGAATTTCAACAATAAGTTAAAACAAATGAAAGTAAAACCATCATGTTTTGTTAGAAATAAATCAAATTATATTTCTATATTCAGTCCATGGTTCTGTAAATAATTTATGTGAATATAAGTAATTTTTATAAACGGTTCAAAATCCTCAGAAGTATATAATTTTAAAAATTAATTTATAGAGTTGTGTAATAGGATTAAAAAATTAGAGGTCTTTTAATAAAATTCTAAAAATGTTAAACTTGGAAAACAAATTTTTGGTATTTATTTACATCCAATTTCATGGGTGAAATTTTTTGATTCATTCAAATGGGTTTAAAAATTAATAATGATAATAATATGAGCTCATAAGTTTCAAAAACAAAAACAAAAAAATTTATAATAAAGAAAACAAATCAAATTCATATAAAATTGAAAATTAAAAATTGAAAAGAAATCAATAACCTATTCTAATAAAGGATAATCCCTCATTCTGTTTATATACAATATCCTCATGTTCACTGTTTATATTATAGTTAAGAATCAAGAACATAATAAATGAAAAAAACAAGTTTTAAGGAATGATAGTACCAACTTTATTTATGAAAAAACATCGTAGGTAAAGTATTTAAACTACTATAAAATGCAAGCCTATAAGAAAAAAAAAGAAACAAAACATAAAAATTTCATCAAAATAATTGAAATAAAAATAATAAAAATAAGAAAATAAAGGGAAAAATATTGGTTTAAACCCCCAAAATGGGTGATAGTATTTCACTTCCCCTATTCAAGTAGTCAAATAAAGTCATCCCCACTTTAAAGGTGTGTGTTCTTTCTTCTTCATAAGATAAACAAAATTAGCTCAAATTTTATTGTACTCATGAAATTATATAATATCCCATGGATATAATTACTTAGGCTTTCTTCCATGAATTTTTAGTTCTCATGTTATAGTAGTAGAGGTAACAAAATCTAAATACAGTTACATAACAATTGATCCATAAGAAATATATCCACTCATTATCAGAATTTAATTAGAGTATGTGGTTAACAATTATTGTTTGCATGATAAACGATTACTTCTTATAAGGATAGTTTGGTACCACCATCCACATGTAAAATAGTGTAATGTTTAAATTGGTCCACCATTTTCCTTTAAATTTTAGCTTTCAATTCCTCTTATTTTGAAAAATCAATCCAATGAAAATCATTATAAAGAAAAGTTGATTCAGTATATATAGTTGACTTATTATCAAAATAATATGACAATATTTGATTAAAATTTGATATTTATTCATATGTTTTCTTTAGTTCCATATCTTTTTACGAGTGGAAATATGTGTATTGAAAGTAGAAAGTATCCTAGGTTCCTATTAATATTTTTCAAATTTTAATGGGTTGATTATTTCCTATTCTTTATCCAATTATATATATAAGGGTTTTGATTTTCTATATTTAAAAATTATAACTTCACAATTAATTTCATTTTCTACAAACTCAAGGCCAAAATATTATAAATTTCCTTCATTTTATAAGGTCACATTAATGGGTAAATCAGTGATAACTACTTCTTTTGAGTTTAGAAAAAAATATTCCAATTTATTTTTGACCTTACTCACACATGGTTCATCAATATCAATATCTGGTGGGAAAATGTTTTCTTTTTCATGGACTTGTTTTTGATCATCCAAAATTATTAAATATTTTATTGAAATAGTTATAAGTTTGATTTTCAAATTGATTCTTGAATCCAGAAATCATTTTGTTGAAGAATAAGATCATTGTGTTGAATTTTTTGTTTCCTAAACTCCTAAAATTATTGATAATGGAGATAATAATAGGATAAAATACCATGAAAATTGATTATTTTGACAAATTTCTTAATTATTTATTGAGATATTTGTGAATAAAAAACTAAAAATAAATTTATGAAATCTTTGAGAGAGTGAGAACAATTGACGATGAGGATTCTATCCTATTATATCAATCAATAATATTCCTATAAAATGTAATACAATGGTGACTATGAGGTTCTCTCATGAGGAAGTTTTAAGCTAACTTAACAACTATCACATTATTAGTTATTTTCAATGTTAAATGTAAAAGGGTGTATTTATTGGTTTTAAACAAAGATAATATATAAATAATATATAAATCAATTTTATAAGTTAGAAATATGATAGAATTAAAATATATGATACAATATAATGGATATAAAATGGTACACAAGATTTGAATCTTATATACACCTTTCATCATTATTTAATCGAATCATCAAATTATATTTCACAATTATCAACCAAAAACCTCTAAGAGAACACCTATATTTACATGAAACCATATAAAACTCAAATATAGGTGTTTATCCACATAGTGACTATATTTCCCAAAGACCTCAGAGAAACTGATACTAATTAAACATGTTATACTGAATGGGGATACCTCACTAAAGAAGTTTAAACAATCGGGAAATTATTTTACAATTAAAAGATGGTCAAAATTATTTGAAATAAATAAGAAACATAATTTAATATAGCAAAGTGACATCATTAAATAATGAATAAAGTTTCCATAAAAATATAATAAAAATAAATTGAAGTAAAAAAAACAAAACTATAGGATCCTTAAATACCCAATGCCACCACCACTTAGAGTTAATCCCTTCATAGATATATTACTCCATTTGAACTATTCCCTCCTCCAACATGATCCTCTTTCACATCCATGGCCTCCCTCTATAACCATCCTCTTAAAATGGAAGGGGGACTTATATACAAAATAAAGTGGTGATGGATATCTATATTTCAAAATATTAAACCTATTTATCCCCCAATAGCATGAAATCTCGATGGGATTTATTCTTTAAAGTTCCTTGGATGGGTATTGACCATATTCTCTCAAAACTTCATGTCTTTTAGGCATGTTTATAAAATGATATATTTACACTATTGAAATTCATTTTTCTAGTAAAAAATAATCATTATATTCCTCTATATTTAATCATAAATTAGTTACACTAATGAATGATTTTTATCTTGAAATTTATTTTTATGAGTGTCACTAAGTTTTATGCTAGTGAAGAATTTAATAAACCGAATTTGAGTTTATATCTTCAGATATATCCTATTTAATGAATATTGGTTGATTATGTATGCTAGAATATTTTCCACATGTCTTTATTAATTTTACCCTCTTAAATTTTGAATTATTAGGCAGTGTTTTGATGAAATTAAAATTAACTAAACATATAATCCTAAAAAAAATAATTTTATAATTTTAATAACTAGGGAAAACATTATACCAAAAATAAAAAATTGATCAAAAACAGTTTAAAAACAAAATTAATAAATTTTAACATTGTTTCTAGAAATTCAACTAATCCAAAAAGATGTAATTTAACTTAAAAATAAAAATGTTTAGTTACTAAATAATTTCAATACATATAAAAATATTGGAAATATAAGCTATATTAGTTAACAAAATGGTTTCTAGTTTATATTCTTTTGGAATGGACTTGGTTCCCCACTTGTAACTAGTTACTACTCCACCATGATAACTGGGGTAGTCAACCAGAACCTCTAAGCTAACATGGGTCACATTATTTGTGATAAATAAATAGTGACTAGTGAATTATCAGAATAACATGATAATTAACAACATGGGTGATATTTGAACATGCATTCTATAGTTATAAAATGAGGACAAGTCCTATAGTTTAACACTATACAACTATATGTAATTATGTTATCTAATTTCATGTGTCTAGTAATAAATGATATATAGTTTAAATTCATATGACTATGATATTTTCATGTAGTTTTATATGATATTACTAAGAATAGGCTGTGTATTTTAACACCATGAAATTGTGAATAAATTATATAGAGTTTAACATCATGTGATGAAGATATTATCTTATAGTTTTACATCATAATACAAGGATTGAATTATCCAAATTTTAAATTCCAACAGTTATGATCCCTAGGAGATTCCAATTTGAGATTATTGGTAATATGTTTTGATAAACCTCATGATAGTGGTTGGAGTGATGTGTCCCCCACACATTATGATCACAAAATACACTCTGTTTCATTAGATGTTGTGTATAATATGGGGTCCCTCCCATTTATATTTTTGTTTTTAAGGCTTCTTCACTAGTATATTAGGAGTTATAAGAACCAATAAAATATCTCCTTAGAGAAACGAGTGGAGGTTAAATTCCATATTAAAGGCTCCTGAAAATATGTTTTTATAGAATTTAATTTGTGTAGTGTGTCAAATATGTTATCATCAAGCCATTCCAACTTATCCTGTCACTTTTGAGAGTATTATTCTTTATAAAAATAGTTATAGACAGTGATGTGGTGTATGGGAAGTAGAAACTCAATGTTTAGGAGTTCCTATGTCCTTTGTACGCAATAATATGGGGTTTCATTAGTAGTAGTATGAGTTATGGTATGCTAAACCCAAAATCATGCAAGTTTTTATCTAGAAATTATTTCTTATATTTGAATACCATCTTATGAAGTATACTAGATATAGTCTTCTATAAATCCTCTATCTATAAATTTTTCACTACATCGTAGTGTGATGAGTTGTTGGACTATATGTTATTTATTTGTTAAAACATTTTCAACTTGGAAGAAGAACAATTGGTAACATTTTCCATCAATGTCATGTGAGGGATCTCTATATCTAGTAGTAACTTATATTGTGTTGGGTGTAGTGTAAGGAAATTAACATCCATCATTCCTTTATCTACCTTATTAGATAAAAAATAAATATCATTTTGGTGCATAATGATTATAAACTATTCAAGGTTTTTAATTAGAATCATATGAATAAGGTTATATTTGATATGGTCAATACATCAGTCTAAATGGATCTCATAATATTATAGGTAGTTTTCCAGTTTAATCAAAATAAATTTCAATGTAAACCAATTATTCTCAAAATTGGACTACCAAGTTTAAATATCGAACAATTTCCTACTAAGATAATATAGACGATTATATTTCACTACATTATTATTTTCTGTAATGAGAGAATCAATGATCACTCCAAGGATGGTACATATATAATAGGATTCCTTCCTTCTAATGGTAGAATTGATATATGTGGGATGATGAGGTATTTCTTATTGGATTTTAAGGTTTCATGTTCATCATCATCCCATCGACAAGTGTAACCCACCTTCACTAGTTTTTTAAGGGTTAGACACTTTTATAGAAGGTTTAATTTAAAACATATAATGTAAGAAAGACATCCTAAAACCCTTATCAAACCATTGATATTTTTATGAGTTGGATTTTAAAGTATTTCATTTGTCATCTCACATTATAACTCAATTCCAAAATTAATTACCATATAGTTGAGATATTTTCAGATATTATATAGGAAAAAAATTACATGGGAATTATCTTAAGGATATGTTTACAAAACATGTTGATATCTATCACAATATAAGTAATATTAATACATATTTATTGATATGTGACTTGAAAATCATGAACATTTCATTACATGTTTTTCCTCTGTATGTAACTGAATATATAGCACATGGAATGTAGATATGTGGAGCCTATTTTCTCAAGATAAAGGTAATTACTAAATAGAAATTCAACCATTGGGGTGCTATGAAAGTAGTGGATTCTCCATCTTCTGGGGACATCAATATTTGTATGTAGATAGAGTACCCCTTAATAATGTATATATATTACAAAACAATAGTCACATTGATCAGTATTTCTATGATTTGGAATTATAAATCATTTTTAGGAATACTTATTTAGTTCACTAAATTATATATAGACCCTAATGTTTTCATTACATTTCTTGATGGACATTATTTTATCAATCCTTTTATGGTATTGAACTTCTTAAATGGTGTTATATTTAATGATACGGTCAAATTTGACATCCATTTTGATAGTATGATTTAGATATATTCTCTTGGATACATATTTTTATACATGGTGTGTTGGTCCAAGTAAATTTGGAAAGGGGGGGGGTGAATCAACATTTAATTTTTTATGAATTAAAATAATAATTTAAGAGATGAAGATAATTAAAAAAATTAAATAAAATTGTAGGAGTTTTTATTGATAAAATATAAAAATAATAATAGAATTCATAAGAGTTTTATTAAGATTTTCGACAATAATCGACAAAGTGATCCCAAAAACACTTCCCCACAATATTACTTGAGATGTTTTTGGTTTATGAAGTAATTTTTATTGGTTATATGGAAAAACCAACACCATTTGTTTTTAGTGGTAGTATAATGAAGCTTCATATAAAAATTAAGTCCCTTGGTTTTAGTGGTTAGTTCCATGAAACGGAAATGATGACTAGAATTTTAGTATTTGTGTATAAAATCCCAAATCAATTCACATTAAATTTCGTGATCCCCTATCCCCATAAAATACAATAATAGTGGGAAACCAAGAGAAGAAAAATTATATAATTTCCTAAAAAATCCCTTTGAAGAACACTCATGATCCTTACAACATGATACAATAATATAAGATTAAGAGATGGTGAGTTTGGGATAAAGAGAGCTTGAGAATGATGAAAATAAAGAATATCGATCTCATGAAAGATATATAAGGTAATTTTTACCATCCAAGGACCCCTAGGGTTGTATTTATCACCTAAAAAATAATTTATATTATTATAAATCTTATAATGGGATTAGAGATATATTTGGGGTTTAATTAAGGAAACTAGGCCCCTTTACAAATTCTATTTTGTAGCCTGTCTGGGTATGACTGGATATCTGGTAGGTGTCATTAGTTAGTGGGTGGAACCTATATAGAAACATGGTTTTTTCTAGACCCCATTATCTATTAATTCTAGGTACCAGTGGTCATTTAGTGGTATCTCAATAGGTAGGTACTATCACATGTGGGTGGAAGGATTTAGAAGATTCTTCCTTGATCCTCTTATGACCTATGATTGGTCTAGTACCTCTATAGAAATATTTATTAAATATAAACACTAAAATCCATAAAAAAATGTAATAAAAACTAAAGTGTGTTTTTAATCATTCAATAATACATAATTTAGTGATATGTACAAAATCACCCTCCCTATTTTGATGATCACAAACACATAATAAATTGATAATATAAGGACATGTATGATTCATTATACATGAATATTTCAAAGAATAATTTCTATATTTTATAATAAATTTCAACCCATCATTTTCAATACTTCAAGAATGAAATTTTTCAGTGATATTCAATAATTTTCTCCAAATTATTTCTTCAATAATTAAATTTTAAGACTTTTCCCCTTATGTGATTATATGAAATTCAAAATCATAGAGTTTTCAGACTTCATGAATTACTGAATTTAAAGAACATTCCAATTATAAAAATACTTGAAATAATTCATGAATATTTTGAAACTATAACCTTTGATACCAAAAATATCAAAAAGTTACTTTGATATAAAAAGTATCTACACCTTGAATACATTGAAACATTACTACTGAAATGCTAGAGAGAAATCATACCTTTAATTTCATAGCCTTCTTCCCCACTGATATTTTCATAAAGATCATAAGAAATGGTTAGTGAAATAATTTTATCACATTTATGATAAGATATGGTCCATTAATAATATATAAACAATAATTTTAAGGCCATTATAAAGTCCATCGTTAATGGTATTTTTATAGAGAAAAATCCATCATTTCTTTAGAAATATAAAATCTTCACTTCCAGAAAATGGATTTTGGAAATAAAATTCAAAAAAGAAAATAAAAATGTTAAACTAGAATTTTTGAAAACCAAAACCTGCACCCACATTTACCTTTACTGAAATATAGATCATTGAATTTCAAAAATGTTAAATATAATATAAAAAAATCACTTTGGAAGAATTATCTCCCTCTCAAATTATGTATACTTTTATAATTATGTAATAGGATTAATATGTATGTAAATAAATATTTAAAAACATACCTAAGATCATGAAAGAAATAGATCAATTACTTCGAAATTTATAGAAAATGAATATGACCGATCAAATCCAAGACATAAAGTAATGAATATAATTTGATAATTCTCAATGTGAAAATTAAAAGAAAATTGTTATAATTGAAAAAATAAAATGAAATAACTATATAATCACTTTTCTAATCCCCTAAAAAATATAAATTATCAAACATAAGTGGTTTAGCGAAGATATAGTGTAATTGAATAATATTGAAAATAAAATCTAGCCTGATATCTTATTTTTGGAAATAGTCTCTATGAAAATGGTTCATAAGTTCAATGTGTTTAGAGTGAGGGTGTTGGATTGGTTTTTTAGAAATATAAATATCAACTATTTTTTCAGACATAATAAGAACATTATTATAAGTTAATCCATAACACATAAGAGTATTTTTCATCCAAATTATTTGGATACTGTTAATCCTTTTGAAAATTTAGTATGCTTTTTCCATAGAAAGAGTAAATTGTTTTTCATCTTAATAATCCATGTTAAAATTTATTTTAAAGGTAGGTTGATAGTCCCTCTTTTACCTTTCCAATCTTGTAGGAAACCACCAAAATCAACATTAGAAAAACATGAATATTCAAAAGGTGTATCTTGTGGATAAAAAAACCAAGTTTATTGTATCCTTACGAATAATTAAAAATAATCTTGAGATCCTTTAAAATGGGATTCTTCTTGATTTGATAGAAAATTAGAACAAAGGAATACACAAAATATAATGTTCAGTCAAGTCATAATAAGATTTAAAAGACTCTCGATCACACCTTTATAAATATTATTCTCCATCATTTTACTTACTTTATCCAAATTAAGTTTAAAATAAGTAATAATTAGAAAACTAATATACTTAACTTGATTTATCCCAAAATGCATTAAAATATCAGTAGTTCATTTTATTTGTAAAAGAAAATCTCCTTCTAAATTTTGAGAAAGATGAAAACTATGAAAAAGATTAATTTTCCTATAAAAATTATTTCAAAATCATTTCTCATTAAATCACGAAATTCATTACAATAAATTTTTTTGGTTGAACAGAAAATTAAATAATCATAAAAAAAATTAAATAATTAAAAGATCCTTTGAATCACATGTTAGTAGTAAAATTTAATAGTCTTTTCCCATTTCAAAACCATTTTCTAAAATAAGTCTTGTCAACCTTTCATAAAATGATTAAGGTGATTATTTCAATCCATGATGTTCTTTAGTGAACTTGTAAAAATGAACTATAATTTTTGAATCCTCAATGATAGGAATCTATTCGACAAAAAAGTTTCCAAAAATAAAACCATTTAAAATTGAACTATTTACATCTATTTAAAAAAACCTAAAATTTAAATAAGAGGAAAATAAAAAAAATAACTTAATGGAATCTTTCCTAGTGTCTGGAAAAAACTTCTCACTATAATTAATTACTTTGTATTTATTATATAATATAGCAATAATTTGGGACTTTTTACTGGTGTTATTACTTTTCTCATCAAATTTATTTCTAAAGAACTGTTTAGTGATAATAATGGTTTTATCATTGGGTGGTTCCATGAGGTTACGAAAATTATTGTAGGTAAAATTATTTAATTCATATTTAATATAAATAACCAAATTTTTATCACTAATGGAATTTTAAATACTTTGGGGATCTAGGTGTGGCTCAAAATATTTATGTTATTCTTTATTTAAAACATACCACATATTATGAGTATCGACTTTCAAATCATTAATAATATCTTCAAGATGATGGTATTTAATTTTAAACCATTCCATGTATAAAGGGATATGTTCTTTCTCAAAATAAATTTAACCAGGTGGTTTATGATCTTTTAATGTTAAATTATAAAGGTGCACTCAACATTATCAATTTAAAGATGTATTTTTGGTAAATTATAATTAATTTTGATTTTAATAGATTCTACAATGATATTGGTTTTATTATTTAAAACCAAGTGAATGATAGTTGAGTTGAAATACCTGATAAAAAATCTTTTGTACGATTTAGGGTTAGATTTTGAAAGGTTATCTTTGTGTTTTATAATAAAACATTTCTGAGAAAAAAAATTAATATAACACAAATTTAGATAATTAATTTTAACAAATATTATATAGACTAATTTTATAAATGGGTCATTAAAGAAGGAAATTAATGGTATGACATTCAATATTGATGACATCTCCCCAAAAATATTTAGGGACCTAAATTTTTTTAAGGTGACTTTGAGAGATTTCATGGAAAGTTCAAGTACATACTTCAACATCTCCATTTTTTGGGGAGATCTAATAATGGAAAAATATTTGTGATAACCTTATGAAATAATAAAATCATCAAAATATTTATTATCAAACTCTCTCCCATGATCACTCCTAAAGTAAATGATCTTATACCTTTTTTCACTTAAAACCTTTTTATTATATATAATGAATACTTTAAAAGACCCTCTTTTATTTGATAATAAATAAAACCAAGAAATCATTTCTTAGACATGAAAAATTATAAATGGGTAAGATTTTCCTCCTACACTATTCAAATGGGTTGGTACCAAAAGATATAGGTCTATAATTTCATGGGACATAAAGGATTTCAATTCCACTTTGAGACTAAAATGATGTCTTGTTTTGTTTACAAAGTTGATATGGATTGCACACAATGTTATTTTTGAAATGAAATTTTGGTAATTCTAATAATATGTGTTTCTAGTTAAGTTTCAAAATTGAATTTGTTATATGATAAAAAATATGCCTTTTCCATATACACAATGACCTATCTTTCACATTCAAGCATTTAATATTTTTTATTTGATGAAATTTTAAATCATTAATAGAATCATTTTGAAATCATGAAGTTGTGAGAAAAATCAATCAATGGGAATAAAAAACATTGAAAATACCATTTTCAGAAGAAACTCTAAAACATTCTCACATAATTTAACATTACATTGAAAATTATTCTTCAAAACATCAATATAAAAACTATCTTTAACAGTATATGTGTTTGAGAATTCAATAGTATTTGTACTAAATATCATACTATTTGAGTTGTTACCATAGGTTTCATGCCCACTATCAAGCTCCAAAAGGTTCAGAAAACTCAGTATAGTCACCAAATATATGCCTTGATAAGACTCTATACTTTTACCATTTATATTATTAATAATTTATTTGAAGAAAGTGTTCCTTCTAAAACATTTATGTGGTTAAATATTTCGATACCCAAATTTTAGTTACAAAAATGTCTGAAAAAATAAATTTTGGAACCCAAAATTTACATTAAATTTGTTTTTATAGAATAAAATTTGTTGAAATATTAATGGATCAGGGAATCACATAATATTAATTGTTTCATTAATTTTCATAAATGAGATATCAACTTTTCCGGCAATAATTGAAAAAATTATATCGAGAGCATCATTTTACAAAATCGGTAGTTTTTTTGAGGTAATCACATTATATAAAAAACCAAACCAATGAGCACATTTCTTATTCTATTAGTAATCTAAATTCAAATTTACTTTTTCCTCACTTTGGGTGGGTTTTTAAAGATCATTTTTTATATATGTATAGTATTTTCTAATGTTTTAATGTTAGGATTATATTTAGACTAACCCATTCTCATTTAACATTACGTAAATACTTTTTCAAACCTTAATTTTCATTTAAGAATAAATATGTCCTTATTTCTTATTATTAATTATTTTTTTATATAATTTTCTTATTTCTCATCTTCCTATTTAATTTTTTAACTTAAAAAGGAAACCCTTCTCATTAACAACAATATTGTATTTATTTTTAAGATATTTTAACTTTGATATAAGATCATAGAATAATTTTTTTTAATTATCCTTTATCATATATGAGATGTTAATAATTTAAATTAAAAGAGTTGAAAGATCAAGTGGATGAATATACAAATTTATTTACCTTAATTCTGGCCAGGAGGAACTTGAGTCTTCTATCACTTAATTCAAATGAAGAGAGGGAGTAATCAATATTATTCTCTATTGATACCTTATAAGACTTTTAAGAATTACTTATTCTCCTTTGACTTCTTTTTTATAGTGGGGAAATTTGGTTTGATGTGGAACTTTTCTTCAATCATAGAATCTTAACTCTAGTTTATATTATTAGCAAATACTTGAACTACTATAAATAAGATTCTTATTTGAATTTAATTAAATGCTTTATGATATAATATGGTTATAGAAAACACACAATTCTTTCATTTTTTATCCACATTGGATTTATTTTACACATAATAATTATTAATATTGATAACATAGTAGTTTAAAAGTGATCACAAGTTTAGTATAAATATAGGGTTTTAAAAAATACAATTGACATCGAAAAAAGAACTGATGAACAAAACCAGTAGGATCATGCCCTACAAAGCCCATTAAATATTAATTTTGAGATAGATTGAATTTTTTACCTTTTCCCCTCACCAATCTCAATATGATATGAAAAAACTTAAGAATGATCATTACCATTTACAAGAGAAGTTCAAGATCATAGTGATCATGAACCAAACCAAGATCACTGAACTACCCCATAAAATTCCAAACATCATGCACCTTACTCTTTGGGAATTTTATGGTGTATTAAAGGGAAATTTATCAAGACCCTAGAATTATGAGTATGCACATTATTTCTATATTATAATGAATATATTTTCATCTTATTATTGTTACTTTATAAAAAAATTACATTGATACAATAAATCAAAAATATTATTTTTGGGTCACATTAAAATTAAATTAAGGAATTTATTTTATTTAATTACTTTAATTTTTCAATAAATAAAATTTTAATAAAATATTATTATTATGTAAATTTTAATAAATATAAATGGTCATATAATTATTATGATGTCATAGGTAATTTTTATAAGAGTTTGAAAACTGTAATTTTTTAAAAACCCATCATTTTCATAAAGGTTATTATTTTAAAAGTGAATATTACAAAATTTTGTAAATTATTTTCATAAAATGAATATTATTTTTGGAATCATAATATATATATTATCCAATGGTAATTTCTTCTTAATTTACTAAGATAATTTAATTTTCAGGTAAAAATTAAATTCGGTATAAATATACTTTGTGTATTATTACATCATAATGACCAAAAGTTGATGTAATAATTACTATAAATTGGATCCAATACTAAACATTAATTTTAAAATTAAAATAATGTTACTTTTAGTTTATTTGATTTATTTTTTAAATCCATTATGAATCCTACAAAACATGTTATATATTTTAAGGTTATAAAATCATTTCTTTAGGTGCATGACTCACCTCCTCATAAGAGTGGAAAATAATTTATTAAGTTTATACCTCTCCCTTATAACATAATGTAAACCAATCACATTTTTTTAAAACCATGGGATGGTTTGTGGTATTGGTTATTTTATTATATACAGTCCAAAACCAAAATAATAAAGAAATACCCCTATTTTGTTATATAAACCCACCCAAGGTCCCATTTATCGTCACTAAAACTCTTTGGATCATGAAAAAATAATTACCTACACACCCTAGACTCCTCCCAAGTCACCCAAAGTTCTTAAGAATCGAATCCCCAGACTTTTGAGTCACGTACTCAAGTAAGGGATCCTCCAATCTCATCTTTTATCAATAAATCCATTTATATTATGCATTTTAATTTTAATTTACATATGTTTGCATATGTTATTCCATACCTATTATCATCCCATTTTATTTATAAATGATTAGATACCCTTTAACTCTCATTTTCCCTCTTATTAACCCTTATATTCACCCATTACCATGATGAAAGTTTGTAAGGGTTCTTTTAATTCTCTTATTTATTAAGGTTTATTCAATATCTTGTGCCTTATATTTCTATTTACTCATATTAGAACATGTATTTCTATGTTACAATTACATTAAATTTCATTTTTAAGTGATTATAGGCCCCTTTACCTCTTATCAATGCATTTTGTGAATTTTAATGTAACAGTGTCATGTTATCAAAATGTCTCTGCAATTTTCTATAAGAAAATAACTGTGTAGTGAATACTATACCCAATTTATATCAAAGGTATTAAAATTTATGCACATATAATTTTTATTAGGTACATTCATATGTGTATTTCACACTCCATGACAATGTAATAAATTATGATGATGAATGAATCCTTGATGTATGATCTATGTGGCACACTAAATCTTGAGTATGAAATTAACCTTAAAGTGATCCCAGATAACACTCCATTGCATTGGATAATGTTTAGTATCATGATATGTCTATTTGGGATAAAGAGTGAACCAGATTCCTTTATGGGACATTTAATAGCATGATTTATTAGTGGTTTTATCCTTGGAATATGTTTATGATTTGGTGTCTTATGTTCTTGCCAGATTTCCCATATTGTGATTATCATGTTATATCATGTGTATTTGTTCATGTTTATGATTAAAACCCCTTTATGCCTCATTTATACACCTATTTTTTAACATGTATTATCCTCTTCATGTTATTCTGTTTTTATTACCTTACTGGGATTTGTTGGTCACCCCTATATTTATATTTGTGCCCAGGTTATCCCATACAGTATTAAGTTTGAAGGAGTATTTGGAGCATGTTAAACAATTTTGTAATAAAGGTCTTGTATTACCTATTTTATGTTGTTATGTAATATACCTAATTCTTGAAGACACTATACTTCTTGATCATACAGGTTATATTAAGTGTAGTCTTATATAATAAATCAAGTATTAATTTGAAATAAAGATCACAATTGTTTTATTTGGTATCAGAGTAATGTAGTAATTTTTTGGATTATGATTAGAAAAATTTAGAGAAAATCCTTAGGGATAAGACCAAGTGTAGTGAAATATCCCAAAATTTTTGTGATAATAGAGTAAGTTTTTTATTAAAAAAAATACATCCCTAACTGATATTACAAGTGGACATTGTTCTAGCATAGATATACATTGGAGTAACCACTCCGACAATGTGTTCCAGACCGGACTCAGGGTAACATAGTAAATAACAACAAGAATTATTGTGAACCTGTTTTGACACTATTAATAGATATTATTTAGTAAATTCATAAGCTCTTTATGAATGACTATTAAGGGAACAAAAAATGGCAATAAGAATACATGTTAGGAAATAGATAATGGATAACATAGATTGAATACTAGAAATACACAAGTTTATGAAATATATTTAATTTATAAGTTACCCAGTTAATTTCATTGGATTACCTTTTATGAGTATAATAGTTTAAAAATACTCACCCCTAGTTTTCATTTTTTTCAAGGAAATAGATATGAATATGAGGATTCAGGTAAACAATCAATGTGACAGTCAATGTGATGAAACCCCTAATGAGATTCCAAACCCTATGGGAGCTAGAATAAAAAATTTCTTGATGAAACTCTCTTAGATGACTCACATTATGAATATAAACATGGATCAGGAGGAGTGTACAAACCCCCCAAATAGAGAACAATCCACGATCAGGATCTTCATATGACAATTGAATCCCACTTTCATTGGATTATCTAATCCCTTAATGATGGAACAATAGATCAAATACATTTAGAAGATATTTTCCATCCTTAAATTTTATGAATAAGAGAAGGTTCTTCTAGTTGTTTATCATGCAGAAGAAGAAGCTGACCAGCTATGGACATTGATAAAAAATACAAATCCTGAGGAAGATATTGAAGCAATGTAGTTGAAGGAATTATAATTTTTTTTGATAAATGCTTTCCTCACACTCTCAATCTTAAAATTGAAAGGGATTTACATGAACATAAGAAACAATACAACAAATATATTGGGGAGTACATGGAAAACATCACCATACTTGAACAATAAGCTTATGCTTTTTTTGTTACCCCAAAATAAAAGGTGACTTCTTTTTTGGTGGGGAAAAACCTAGTCTATGAAAAGCCTTCAAAATCTATGACTTTGATAGCTATGAGGAAATTGTACAAGATTCCATCAAATTTGAGATGGAGATCCAGGAATATCAAGGGTATTATGGGGATAAGAAGCATAAGGTAGAGTTTAATTCTAGTGGCCTGATGGAGAAATATTATGGTGCCAAGAAATAACAACATCCCGTAAGTCAAAGGTGTGGAAAGAAGAACCCCATAAATTGAGTAAAGGGAATAAATAAATGATTTAGGTATGGTAAAGGGGGACACGCGACTAATATTTTTTGATAATAGAAGCACAATAATATATTATAGGGAAGGAATGATTCTCTCAACCCTCAACAAATTGTTAATTTCTTCAACTACATAGAACTAGGGAATTTTTCAAACCAATTCCCTAAGCCAAGTGTTTTTGGTGAAAACCAACAACCTCTAAGACAGTAAGGATGAGATGTTTCCATCACATCCGCCGAGGTGGATCCCAAAAATGAAGTGGTGATAGGTATACTAGTTATTCAATCAAGAATAGAAAACTTACTTTTAAATTATGGTTCATATCAATCCATAATATCACAAAAGTTTAGTAGAACTATTTAAAAACCAACATAAATATTGGAAGTAGAGTAATAGAAACAAAAATGAGAAAATTATTGCATTACAAGTATTTAACTCTTCTCTTTTCAAAATTTGTGGGTTGGAAATACCAGTGACCCTTGTCATACTATCTTTGGAGGCATTTGATATAATTTTGGGTAGTGATTGAATTTGTCTATATAGATCCAAAATAAATTGTTGTGAGAAGTAAATTGGTCTCTGTTTAGGGAATCAATACCCAATTATGTACAAGTGAAAGGAGGTGGAAGAACATTATTTAGCACCATCATCTCAAGAATGAATATTATTTTCCTATAATAATGAATATCAAGATCAAATTATTGGGTCTAAGGAAAGGATCATCCATGATGAAATATTTATTGGGAGGGAATACGTTGATGTGTTTCCCAATGTATTTTCTAGACTTCCTCATAGTCGAGAGGTTGAATTTTAATCAACCTTATACCTCAAGAATTGAAGATATCTAAGACTATTTATATGATGGTTGTTGTGAAACTTGAGGAGCTAAAGAAACAACTATATGAGAATTTGGATATAAGATTTATATTCCTAAGTGCTTCACCATGGGTTGAACCAGTCTTCTTCATCAAGAAGAAGGATAGGTCAATACGTGTCTGGATTGATTGTCATGAGTTCAACAAGATTTCAATAAATAAAAAGAATCCTTTTCCACATATTTATGACTTGTTTGATTATCTATCTGCAGAAAAATACTTCTATAAGATGGATATGTGGTTGGAATATTACCATGTAAGGGTGAATAACGAGGATACCAAAAAAATACTTTTTGTATAAGGTATGGACACTATAAGTTCATAGTATTTCCATTAAGAATCACTAATGCTTAAGAAATACTAATGGACATGATTAATAGTGTCTTTAGGGGATACCTAAAAATATTTGTTGTAGTATTTATATATTATATTCTAATATTCTCCAAAACTAAGTAGGAAAATGATATGCATCTGAGCAGTGTGCTGAAGACCTTGATAAAGGACAAGCTTTCTAAAAATTACAACAAGAGTGTGTTATGGTTAATGGAATTATCTTTCATGGTGAATATAATCACAAGAATTGGAATATCTATGGATCCTTAAAATTAAAGAAAAATTGAAAAACGTTCTGAGGCCAATATCCATCATATATATAAATAGTTTCCTTGTGTTTGATGGATATTATCACTAGTTTTTGCGATATTTCTCATGATTGTCAAACCCACTTACCAAGAAAATTTGTAAGGGAGTCAATATTGCTTGGAATGGTGAATGTAATAAAAGATTCAACGAGTTAAAAAATATTCTTATCACCACCCCTAGGATCACACTACCCACAAGTGGATAAATTTTCATAATAGAAAATTATTATTTGAAGAAGGGATTAGGTTTCATGTTGATGTAGAATGAAAAAATTCATAGCCTATGCTTCAAGGTATTTAAATTTCCTGAACACAACTATCCAATTTATGATCTGAAGCTAGTTGTTGTGATCTTTACATAGAAAATATGGTCAAATTATCTCTTTGGGAGAAGTGCGAAAAATATATGGATCTCATAAGATTCAAATATATATTCACACAAAAAATGTTGAATATAGACTAAAAAATATGTTAAGATATCATCAAGGACTATGACACCTCAATTCACTACCATCATGTTAAAGTGAATAATGAGGAAGATTCTCTAAGTAGAAAGGATCCAAATATTTTATCATTGATGAAATGTAAAAGGGATCCAATATTCTTAGAAATAAAGATGATCTATATGGGAATCATAAAGGATAAATCGTCATCAATACTTTCAAAAATGATATCTCAACCGCCTCTTATGGATAGGTAAAAGGATGATAAAATATATGATGTGGGAATTTAAAAGAAATTAGAAACTATAATAAAAGAAAAATAATTGATGTTAAATGTTAATGAAGAATGAATTTTAAGATTTGGGACAAGACTATGTGTTCCATGAAATCATAATTTAAAGGATGATCTTTTAGATGATGCACATAGTTCGACTTTATCCATTCACCCAGAAACACGAAGATGTAACAAGATATCCTATATCACAATTCTAGGGACAACATAAAAAATTATATCCCTGAATATACATCAAATGTTCCTAGTATGTCAGTAGGTGATGGTTGAAAGGAATATGTCTAATGGGACGATTCACCCATTACCCATAAAATCATGGAAAAGGGAAAACATCATCATTTACTTTTCCACTGTAATTTTTAAGACATACAAAGTAAATAATTCTACTTATGTTGTTGTGGATCATCTTTCGAAGATTTCACACTTCATTGAAATTCAAGAGGATTTATCACTAGATCAAGTTGCAAAAATTTACATCAGAGAAGTGGTGAGGTTTCATGAAGTACCACTATTAATTATATCTGATGGAGATACAAGATTCACCATTATGTTTTGGAAGTCTCCAACATGCTCTAAAAGATGAGCTAAACATCAGTACATATTATCACCCTAAAACTAATGGAAAATATTAGTGGACTATCCAAACACTTGAGTACATATTGAGATCAAGATTAATTCACTTTAGAGGAGGATGGGGCCAATACCTTTTTTTGGATGAGTTATCTTACAAACAATTTTCCACTCAAGAATAAAAATGAATCTCTGTGATGATATATTTTGTAGGATATGTAGAACACCTTCATTTTGGGATAAAGTTAAGGAATACAAACTTTTAGGTCCCAAAATGGTTGAAGAAATGGTGGAAAATGTTGAGACCTTTCAGCAGCACATCATGGCTGCTCAGATCCAACAAAGAATCTATGTAGACCATCATGGAAGAGAACTAGAATATGATGTTAGGGAAATATTATTAGTCCAAATAACTCCATGGAATAAAGTGATAAGATTTGGGAACAAGGGAAAGATTAGTCCAAGGTACAATGCCACTGTTGATATCCTTGATTTCTTGATAATGGTGGTCTATCGACTAGCACATCCACCAAAAATGTCTCTAGTATAATGATGTATTCCATGTATCCATCTCGAGGAAGTACAAAACATACCCATAAGATGTACTGAAGCTTATGGTGGTTCCATTGGAGAATGATTTTTCCTATGAAGAGTAGTCGGTGAAGATCTTAGATTGTAATGAAAAATTTCTAAAAAATAATACAATTCCCCTTGTTAATGTATTGTAGAGAAACCGAAAGTTAGAAGAAGAAACATGGGAACCAAAGGGAGTGTTTAAATGGAGTTACTTAAATCTGTTATAGTTTTGGAAATGAAAATTTCAAGGGTAAAATTTCAAAAGGGGGGAGGAATGTAATGACCCGAACTGTTATAAATAAAATCCCCCTTTTGATTTAATTAAATGTATTAAGTTATAATATGGTTATAGAAAACACATTATCTTCTTTTGTTATAATATTAACTTTGTATTTAATTGAATTTTTTGAATAATTATCATTTATAATATATCCATCGAAGAGTGATCACATGGTTAGTATAAATGTAGGGTTTTAACAAATCCAGTTTACATAGACGAAAGAAGTGATGACCTCAACCAGTAGGATCATGCCCTATGAATCACATTTATTGGAGAATATAAGGGAGATACAATTTATAGTAATTTCCCTTGAGCAATCCCAAGATGATATCCAATAACATATTAATTAGTGAAATTTTTTACATAAAAAGTTTTAGACAAGATCATGGCCCAAACTAGGTTCGTCGAACCACCCTATGAAATTCCAACCATCACACACATTACTCTTAGGGTGTTTACTAGTGTATTAAAGGTATATGTATAAATACACTATAATTATGCATATATGAGTTATTATTTATAGTATAATGAATATATTTTCATCCTATTATTTTTCCATTGTAAATTATTTTTATTTATATTCAATAAAGTAGAAATAGTAAGATTGGGGCATATTCAAGTTCAATTAAGGAATTTATGTTAATGATTTAATTGAATTTTTTAAAAAATAATATTTTAATAAAATATTAATATTATTTAATATTTAATAAATATAAATTATCATATATTTTTTATGAAGTCGAATATAATTTTTATAGGGGTTAAAAAGCTGTTATTTTAAAAAACCTTCTGTATTCAATAAATGTTGGTTATTATTTTAAAAGTGAAAATTCACATATTTTGAGAATTATATAAATAAAATGAATTTTTTTTGGAATAATAATGAATAAATTATCCAAATCTGATTATTTAAAAATTTTCTTAGACAGCCGAATTTTCATGTAAAAATTAAATACCCTAGAAATATACATTGGGTATTATGTCATAATAATGACCAACGAGTGATGTAATAATTTCTATAAATGTGATCCATGGACGAATATATGTTTTCCCTTTAAAATACTTTTATTTAATGTTTATTTGATTTATTTTTTAATGGCATTATCATTCCTCCAAAACATGAAATATATTTTATGGTTATAAAATCTTTTCTAAAGGGGTATGAATCACCTACACATGAGTAAGGAAATTATTTTATTATTTTATGTCCATTAACATATAAAATAATTCTATCCACTTCCATTTGGTAGAAATAAGAGGCAACAATCATGATATGGTTTTTAGTATCGGTTATTTTAATATGTAGAGTCCAAAAACAAAATAATAATGAAATCCCCCTATTTTCCTATATGAACCCACCCATGATCACATTTATCTTCCCTAAAACTACATTCAACATGACCCAACTTTTCTTTCCACTCTTTAGAGTGTTCTATATGATCCACTAAGCTCTCATGAATCCCCTCCCAATACATTGGAGTCGCACAATCAAGTACGTGATCTTCCACTCTTGTCTACTTATTTTTTGTTATGTATTTTAATTTCAATTTATAGATGATTTTTATATGTTATTAAATATCCTCTTACATAAAATTTTATTTATAAATTATTATATCCCATTTTACTCTCATTATTTCCTTATATGAATTTTTATGTACACCTTTTACCATGCTAATGTTTTGTAAGGGTTTTTCCCTTATCTTATTAATTAATGTTTCTTCAATATTGCATGCCATATATTTCCAATTCCACATGTTTGGACTATATTTACATGTATATATTAATTTATATTTCATATCTAAATTACTAGAGACCCCTTTATCACTCATCAACCCATTTTATGAATTTTGAAGTGGTGTCATTATGCTGTTGAAATGTCACCGTAATTTTCCATGCCAAAATAGTTGTGTAGTAAATACCATATCCACTTATTATTAAGGGTTTTAAAATTTATGTACATAAAATTGTGATTGGTTACATAAATAGTTTCATTCCACACTCCTTGATCATAGAATAAATTATTAGGATGAATGAATCCACATCTTATGATCTATGTAGAAAAACATAAGCATGAGTATAAAATGAATGCGATGGGTGTTCCCAGATAGTACTCCAATGCATTGGGTAATGTTTAGTATAATGATACATCATGTTGGGATAGAGAGGGATACTAATTCCTTTGTGGTAATTCTTCCACCATGATTTCTTTATGATTTTAGCCTTGGTATATTTTTATAAAGTAGTGTTTTAAGTTGTTTCCACATTTCCAATGTTATGTTTATCATAGTATATCATGTCTTTTTGTTCATGTTTATGGTTACCACTCCCTTTTTTACTCATTTTTATTCCTATCATTTAAAATGTATTATTCTATTCATTTTATTCCATTTTTAGTCCATTATTTTGCTTTATATCTCCCCCTTTTTAATGTTTTTTCCCAGGATATCCCATATATTTTTATGTTCGAAGGAGTATTTCGAGCATGTTAAAAAAGAAATAATAATGATAGTGTATTCCCTTTTATGTTGTTATTTGATGTACCTAATTCCTAAAGACACTAGAATTCCCAATTATCCAGGTTATATTAAGTGTAGTATTTTTTCAGAAATCAAGTTTTAATATAAAATAAATAAGCACAATTGTTATATTGTTTCTTCTCCTTATTATCAAGGTGGCATGTATTCTTCTCCTTCAATAATTTATTCAACTTCTTAGTGAGATGATAAATCTACACTTTAATATTATTAGATTCAATATTACTAATTTTTTTAAAAAAGGTCTTATTCTCCTTGACCACATTGGGTTACTTATCACCTTTCTTCTTTATTGAAATATCATAGGTAGTGAGATACCCCATGAGTTCTTTAAACAATATATTTTTTAATTCTTTTTCTTCTTGAATCTCAATTACTTTGGGTGCACAAGAACTATGAATAACCCAAAGTATCTTCATTATAATCATCTATTTGATAATATAATCTCCAAAATACTTCCTTCCATTAAAAATATCACTGAAATGAGTAAACATTTTAGTTATAGGCCTAATAGGATACATAATAAAGATCTCGAAATCTCATCAGTAAAAATAATGCCTATTATACATAGCTTTATTAGTACCTTTATGTGTAGCTTCTAATAATTTCAAAATTTACTTAGTGGTTTTACACTTGGAGAATTTATTAAATTATTTCATATCAAACTCAAAATGTATATCCTTCTTTCATTTTCTACCAAACTAAGCAGATGTACAAATGCAAAGCCATGAAGGGAAATGGTCCAGCCAGAGCTGGTCAACATTAAAGGGTTGTAACACCACAAGATGATGAGAAACATTGTTTCCTTATCGTTTAGTAAAGGAGAAAGTGCAGATTGAGAAGCCTTGATGGATAGACAGGATTCGCCCGACGAGGGATCCAAATGACCGGAGGTTGCCGCCGTTGGAGTTGATAGCATTGATAATGGTGAGACAGTCATATTCGAGGTTTATTTTTTCCCAACAGTGGTCCATGGAGAGCATCATACCTGCAAGTATGCCAGTATCCTCAGCCACCACAGGTTCCCAGAAAGAGTAGTATGCTTCATGTTTGGCGGCAACATTTTTTCCCTAATGATTCTGGGCCAGAATTCCAAGGCCGACATGCCCATCTTTAGTGAGAGACGCGTCCACATTAATCTTAGGAATCCTTTCTCTTTGCGGACACCAGTGGGAGGGAAAGTATGGGGGACCCATGGGGGTATATATATGCATTAAAATTCTCCAAATATAATATCCTATACTCCTATGAAAATTAAAATTATTTTTTTCAATAACCATAGATGGAACCATTAAATTATTAGGATATACCCATGGAGTATCCCTCCATGCCACTGTGGAAATTTGAGGTAGAGAGCATATTTAATTTATTATTCAATTAAATTGGTTAAGGTTTTGAAATCATGGTTGGACCTTGTAAAAATTGTTTATTTGAGTTAATATCGAATGTGGTGGAGGGGGTATTTCCTGTTAAATTTTATTTAGGAATTAAAATTAAAATATATGATATTAAAATAGTTATAGTAATAAAATAAAATCTAATAAGTTAAGCGAGGTGAAAATATGAAATTATAATTAAAGGAAAAGAATAAAATAAATAATATCAATAATAATATATATAGGGGTCCACATATATTATCTCGTTAATAATCCATAAGAGTTTTTGGTTCATAAAATATTTTTAATGGTTGTATCACGAAACCAAACACCCTTTAAATTTAGTTTTTGTAGTATGAAACATGTTCCAAGAAGTAAGACCCATGGTGTTTAGTGGTTGGTACCACAAAACCCAAAGCACGTATAGCCTTTTAGTGGTCATAGCTAGAAACCCAAATCCCATCACATTAATGTTAGTGATAACCTCTCCCCATCACAATAAATGGTAGTGAGAAAGTGAGAGAAGGAAAAAAGAAGAGTCTTTCATAACACAATCCATTTTAATCACACACATGATCTACCTATCAAGATAAAATAATAGATGAATGAGAGATAGTAAGTCATTATTAGAGAGAGTTTAAAAATTATGATAATGATTTGTAGGAAGATCAATAAATATCTCCTAGGTAAATGGAACTATATAAGGACCCACGGTGGTGTATTTATAGACCCCAATATCTTCAGGATCATTCTAGAACCTATGAGGAGATTATACAGATATTTGGAGTCCAATTAAGCCATGTGAGGGCCTTTCAAACTGTTTTTGTGTGTTCTCTAGGTACAACCAGATACCCAATGGGTGCTACCAACAAGTCGGTGGCACTTGGATAAAACCATGGTTATGTCTAGACCCCAAAGTTGGTGGTGGAACTTAGATAGAACACCATTTAGGCATTGTCACCTACTTGAGGAAGGCTCTAAAATGGTCCTACCCAATCTTATTGACTATTTGATCTAGTACCTCCATGGACTAATTTAAAAATATAATCCTTGAAATACATAAAAAGAAAATATTATAAACAAAAAATGATGCTTGTGATCATTTAAAACTACCTAAGAGAGTTATAAGTAAAACATGGTGATCCATAGATAGAAAAAAAGATTGGTGGGAATGTTGACATCATGTCTAAGAATTTATATCTAATTTTTGTATAGGTCATCACGAGGATGCTTCAATAAATAAATGTATGTCTCTTTATTTTCTAGAAAAATAAAAACATAGAATGATATAGTTTATGGATTTTCTTATATCTCTATATCCACATATTTATGTTCATAAATGGTGGTAATGATTTCCTCCTTAACTGATGAAGGGGAATCATAGATATCTTCTTCATATTCTTCCTCCACTTCAATTTCTGTAGAATTTGGTGATGAAGCGGTATTTTGTAGAGCAAGAAGATAATACAGAATCAATTCCTTCCTATCCACTTTTATTTAGGGAAGAAGATGGAATATTTTTAGACAGAGTAGGACACTCAAGTGGGGGTGAATTGAGTTCCAACAAAAAATTATGTGAAAAAATATTATTTAAAATTCCACAAATTTAAAATTCAATTGACCAGTTAGCCAGTAGAGAATTAATAAGAGCATGACTATTCAATTAATTTCTAAAAATAGTTATTATACATCATTTATATCAATTTTATTATTAATTCAAATTTTGATACTAACCTAATAAGTCAGTACTATTATAGAAACTTTCTAAGACTAACTATCAGTGTTCAATTTAGATTTATGAAATGTGTGATAAAACTGAGTAAAAATAAAATTAAAAATAAAGTAGAAATAAAACATGAGGTTTAGTCTTAAAAAGAGACCTAATAATCTCCACTTGTTGATCACCGGCCCCCATTTAGTTTAAATTAATAAATAGTTTGATCCACACACTATATTGGGGTTCACAACCGCCTACATGTTGTCTAAGTGACTGGACCTCTACCAAATTTCTTCGTGGGTACAAACTACCAGGTCACACAACGATATCTTCCACACATATATGTGGTCGTAAAAAGTGTGTAATAAGGTATAATTATAAGGATATGTTATATCCTTCAGTTTGATATAGGAAACAGTGTGTTCTTTATAGAAAAATACACACACTGCTCAAAAGTACGTAAAAATGCACACAATAGAAAAAATAAATTTGTGAAAGTATTTAGAAGGCCATATATGTCCGGAGATGCAGCTCTAGACTCTTCAGATGTATCTGAGATGAGGTTTGAGTCCTCTTATAGAACATGACACAAAAATAGAGTCTTGTATTCTGGGTACTAGGCACAAGTATGGTTCTGCATGTATATTCTCATCCTTCTTTGATATTCTCAATTAGTGTGTCAATTAGATGTACAACACTATTGTGGTTTCCTCGTGTGTTTTTCCTTTTTCTCTTGAGTTTATAGTGGGTGAATGAGAGTCTCGAATGTTATTATATATGTCTAACATTCGGGCATGCCACACTTTTTTCTACATCCCTTTTCAAAATTCTTTTTATTATTGAGGGCCGATAAAGAGAAATATATTTTCATGTGCATAGGTTCATTATAGCTTGTACTGTCCGCTAAAAGTCCTATAAAATATTATTTAATATTTCAATATCATTAAATGACAAAAATATGACTGTTAGAAATAATTTTAATAAATGAAAATTTAAATAGTCTATCAGTGAGTCATCTTGTCAGTGAGAAATCAGTTGGTGAATCATAAGTTGGTATCTTCTTCGGTCGGTGACTCAACCCATTGGTATTTCATTCTATCGATCTTTCCATATTTCAGTGACTCATTCCATTGTTGAATCATTTTAATTGTTGGTGAGTCCTTATGTCAGTATCACCATGCATCAGTAGGTCACTTGTACAAGTGGTAGGTTGATTGCACTAGTTGGTCATCTTCTTGGTAGGTCATATGCATCGGTATGTCATCTCCATCAGTAATTCATATGCATCAGTAGGTCGTCCACATCGGTAATTCATATGCTTCATTAGGACATCTCCATCGGTTTGTCATATGAATCAGAAGGTTTTCAGCATTGGTATCTCATTTGTTCTGTTGGTGTTGGTCAGTTATACTTGTAATATATTTTCTATTCGAACTGTCTTACAATATAATTGTAAATATAATGTACCACATTGATGCGATATCATATATAGACATAATTTCACATATTAGAACATAAATAATTATGACTGAAATTTTTAGAAATGATTAATATGAATTGATAGGATTAATATTAATTTGCATGATTTGCTAGTTGACATGATTTATGATTATTAAAACAACTAATACTAGATAGGAGAACCAATAGTCCCATGTGGGATAACAATCTCCCCCTTTTTTATGATCACAAATCATAGATTTATAAAGTACACAAAGGTAAATTAGAGAAGGATAATTAATATTGGTTATCCCCCTTTTTGGATTATGAAAAAGATAATAGGTAGTATAGAACGAAAAAGTTTCATAATGTAATAGATAAAATAGAAATGGAGGAAAGGAAAGAACAAAAAAATTCCATTAATCAAGAAAGTACAATGGATTAAAAGTATCCAAACAAAAAGATCAAGATGCAAGAAAGCATACCCCTCCAAGAATGATCTATAGTATGATTGAGGGTTAATATGTGCCTTTCCGTTTTCAGAGGGATCAATAGAGGGTCCAGGAGGTGATGGTTCAGAAGCTAGATGGTCTAAAGAAATTCTCAGCAGAGGTAGGATCACCCCTTCTGGAACATGAGGTACAAGACTAGGATGGTGTTGGGACCCCACTAGAGGTTGAACCGGTTCTCAAATAAATGGTTGAATCTGAATCAAGGAATGAGAATATAACATTTGAGGTGGAGGCACTAATCTAGGAGTTCTTAGAGGTGCAAAAGTAGGGACTACAATTTCTTCACTTTGAACACGGAGGTATGGATTTAACAGTTTGATGAAATACTTAATAATCTCACCACCATACTTCATTTATTTCTCAAAGTTATCCTTATTCTCCATGAATATTTCCAACATAGGATTGAAGTCCTTAAATTGCTTGACTTGTTATTTGAATGCTTTTGTAACAGGGGGTAAATTAATTTTTTTTCCAAATACCTAAAATTAAATTTCAATAGGTTCTTGAGAAAATCTTGAATAAATATGAATTTATCCTCTTTGTAGGCTCTTCCTGTGTAGAAGATGCTTCCTTGGTATATAATCTGAGCTTATCGTGCACACTGTCACTATTCTTTTCAATATTTTCTTAGATTCCCTAGCCAGAGGTATCAAATTGAGCTTTAAGATCTTCTTTTACAATCGTTCTGATTGTCTCAATATCCAGAGTCTTAGAGGTCCAAGAAAATGTGGAAAGAATAATAATTGGATTTGAGGTTGAAATAGATTTCACAATTTCCTTCACTTCCTTTCTCAGATTGGAAAAACCAGGAATTTTAAGATGAGAAAAAAGATCCTCAAGTCCCTTAATGACACTCTCCATTATAGTCCTATTTTCAGTGGTTAAATCATCGATGCCAATGGTTAACTTCTTCATATCATTCCTAAGCTTGGTTTTATTTTCCACAATGGTTTTATCAGTTGTAATCAAATTTGGATGAATTTTCATTATCACCATCTAGGATACTAAACCAGTATCATCTTGAGATGCACTTGTTAAGGCAGGAGTAGAACTAGAAAATATACTTTGCATTAAAATTTCAACCATATAATAGATAATTTTCAAGTTTTCATTCATCTTGGTGTTTTCTCTACTAGCTTAATCAATATCATATACCATCTAATATTGTACTGAGTGTCTTAATGATGCAAATATGTCTTCCTTGAATTTCTCCAAGTCCGATGTAGTCAATAGAAAGGGTCTCAACCAATGGTTCCCTCCCAATAGGTACAAAAACATCATATTTATAATATTCATAATTTATCCAAGTTCCACATACATAGGATTTATCACCCATTTATCCATTACATCATAATCCAAAGGAGTGAGAGTATCATTCCTTACTCTTCCTAGTTGAATCTATTCTTCAATTTCATTTTATCTTTCTTGAGGTTGCCCCTCAATAGAAGCTTTATTTACTTTTTTCTCATCATTAGCATGTGGTCTTCTTCATTCATAAACCAAATGAGGTACAAGAATTTCATGAGCTTCCACTTTAACAATAACTTCATCATTTTCTCTCAGTTCAACAATAATTTGATGAGGTTCTTCCTTGTGATCCTGATCCATAGCTTCAATAATTCATATATCTTCACCTTGATCATCCTTATGATGGATATTATCACTTCCATATATTTCATCATCATCATTTCCAAAGCCATGTTTGTAATTTGTATTTTTTATCACCATCTTCTTCAAATTCTTCCTCTTCACTACTACTTCCACTTTAACCATCTTTACTTTCTTCTAATTCTTAAGAGCTTGTAGATCTACTTACATATTCCACACTACATAAGACTTTTGTATCCTTATTCCAATTATATTCAAGAGTGGTCTCATTATAGGGTAAGGTGAGTGGAGTACAAGGAGTTCCAAATGAAAAAACCTTTGTGAGGTTAAGTGGTGTAAGGATCACTCTTATCATCAATAGGAGATCACTGATCTCTAAATGGAGTTACATTCTCTTCATCTTTTTTTGAACAGTACACAGCTTCTTCATTTTGTCCTAGAACAGGATCATTCATATTCTTAGGTCTATTTGCATAACCCATGGTATTGAACTTTTCATAGATCTTAACTTCATCTCTAACACATTCTCTCATCCATGGGTTCTAGTTGATTTCCATATTTTTACAAATCTCTTTACCGAGGTAGATCCTACTTCACGCAGAAAAAAATTCTTCTTGTTCATTTACACAACCTTTTTTCTTTTAGAATAGCTGAGATCAGCCTTGGATAGAATAAGGCATTAGTTTTTCAGGAAGGTATGATATTCTCATTCATGTGCACAGTATGGTATCTACACAAATTTACCTTGATCCCTTTCCTCAGAAGAAAATCCAAGTAGACATCATGATATTTTAGAGAATAAAAGTACCCTATCCAATGACCAATTTGATGCTGGACAAACATAAACAAGATTCTACATTCTCCACTTAACTCTATTTCAGTGGGTCTTCTATGCTTATCATTATTAGTAAGTTCCTTTAATGTTGTCTCAAAGAAAATCATATCACTCTCAGGTGGAGAGGTAACTTTATAATCATCAAATAGACATTAATGAGAAACATTAAGACATTCATCCCAATTTCATAAAGAGAAAGAGATTCTCTTCCCTTTTACTACGTATTTTATCTAGGTTACATCACTTCCTTCCACAAAAAACTCCATATTCATGTAAAATTCATGAACCAGATTCTGGTAAGAGGGTTATTTATTATTTTATAATCACTTAAGACAACCATAATCATGTAGTACCTTGAGCAGAAGAGACTTTTTTTCTAATATCCATTATTCAAGAACTTCTTTTTCTGGAGTTAAAATGTAATTTTTCATAGCATGATTTACTAATGCTGAAGATTTGATGGATTCACCTTTCTTTTTCTTAGAATCATGATACTTGAATTATCAAGAGAACTCTTTACATGAAACATTCAAAAACGTTCAGTCTGAAGGTTAGAAGGTCAAAATTTTTGTGTAGAGAGAGAGAAACAACTGAGGGAGTGTAGAGGTAAAGTAGTAGAGTGGATCGATTAAAATTTATATCTGATATGTATTTTGAACTTACAATATCATGAAATTTTGAACCAGGTTCAAGAAAATTAATGAAAAAATGTCATTTTGATAAAAAAATTAAACCATATAAAAATAGTGAGTCATCAGTTTCAACATGAATTTTTTTCATAAAAATAAAGGTATCGGCATGACAAGGCATTAGTGTTGGCATGTAAACTATGTCATCATGACATAGTGTCGGTGTCAGTATGACAATTATGTCAGCATAACATAGCGTCAGTGTCAGCATGGCAACTATGTTGGTATGAAATAATTTCGGTATCATCATGAAAACCATGTTGGCATGAAAAATTCACTTATAATGTTCATAGGAATAAAAATACAAGGTCCTATAGTTTGTTTATTACTAACTCATGTCTGATGTAATTCATTCTTTTGGAGTTCAATGGATTAGTGAATATGTCATCAAGCTGATATTCAATGCCAATAAATTTTTAATTGATATCAATCTTTTGATAATGATCTCCTAAAAAGTGATTTCTTACATTAATATGTTTTCTTTAAGAATGATAAAATGTGTTCTCAGATATGTTAATAGCACTTATATTGTCACAATTTGTAGGTACATGTCTAAATTGAAATCCATATTCTAGTACAGTGAGTTCCATCCACAAAATCTGAGAACAACAGATACCAGTAACTATGTATTCCACTTCAACAGTATATAATGCAATAGAATTTTGTTTCTTATGGCACCAAGAAACCAAAGACTTTCCCAAAAAGTGACATGTCCCAGAGGTTCTCTTTCTATCTAACATTCATCCACCAAAATCAGCCTCATAATAACTCACTATATCAAATGATTGTGCTTTAGGGTAAGACAAACATAAATTAATAGTTTGTTTGAGGTATTTAAAAATTATTTTAATGGAATTTAAGTGAAATTAATTGGGATTAGATTGAAAACGGGAACACATACACACAATAAACATTATATCTGGCCTACTAGTAGTCAAGTAGAGAAAACTTCCAATCATTCCTCTATATGTGGTTTGATAAACATATTTACCATCTTCATCAAGGTCCATCTTACAATTGGCACTCATTGGAGTGTTAAAAATTTTAATTATATCAAATACAATTCTTTTTAAAAGGTCTTTTGTGTATTTACTATGATTTAAAATGATACCACCTTTATTTTTTAAAATCAGAAATCCAAGAATGAACTTGAGTTCACCCCTAAAACTCATTTCAAACTCACTTTTCATCATTTTAGAAAAAGCAGTACCTAAATAATTTCTTCAAGATCCAAAAATAAAATCATCTATATAAATTTGTACTACTAAAATGTCTTTATAAATTCATTTTATAAAAAGAGTAGGATCACAAATTTTTTTTGTAAAACCATTTTTAATGTGAAATGTACTTAGTCTATCATACCAAGATCTTGGAGCCTGTATTAAACCATATAAATCTTTTCTTAATTTGAAAACATGATTTTGAATATCAGGGTTTGTAAAACTGGGTTGTTGTTAAACAAAAATATCCTCAACTATATACCCATTTAGGAATTCAATTTTAACATCCAGTTGATAAATCTTGAAATTAATATGGGAAGCATAAGCCAGCAGTATTCTGATGGCCTCATGTCCAGCAACATCTGAAAAATTTCTTCATAGTAAATACATTCTTCTTGACTATAACCTTGTGCTACCAATCTGGATTTATTTCTAACAATATTAGCATATTCATCTACTCTGTTCCAAAACACCCACATAATGTATATGGTCAAGGTGTCTTTGGGTTTATCCACATGTTTCTAAACACTATTTCTTTCAAATTTATTAAGTTCTTCTTGCATATCCATCAACCAAAATTCATCTTTAATTGCATCATTGATGTTTTTAGTTTCAATATGTGACAAAAAGGCTTGATGTTCAACCAGATTTAAATGAGAAGCTCCAGTTTCTGTCCCATTATCTAAGTCTTCATTAATAGAATCTAAAGGATGGTTCTTGAGTGTTCTAGCTGGTTTAGAAAAGGAGGGGATGGTAATTTTAGGTTCATCTATAGCTTTGGGTTCATCATGTCCAGAGTCTGAAGAATTTATAGAAATTGTTGATTTAATAGATTTATTGATAAGGGGATTAGATGATTATTATTTTACATCCAGATTTGACATATTAACTATAAGTTTGTCTAGGGAGTTATTAGATTCTTGGGGATTTGTTTCATCATATTTTATATGAACAGATTATTTCACACACTAGGTTATTTTATTAAAGACTCTATAGTCCTTACTAGAGATTCAGTAACCTAGGAAGATTCCTTTGTCACTCTTGTATGCAAATTTTTCAGTACTGTCATTTTTACTAAGGATATAGACATTGCAACCAAAATCCTTGAAGTAAAAAACAATGGGTTTTCTATTGTTCCACAACTCATAAGGAGCCTTATGGAGGATATGTCTAATTAAGACTCTATTAACTATGTGGAATGTTGTATTCATAGCCTCAACCAAAAAGTAATCATTAGATCATATTCATTAATCATTTTTCGGGCTATCACTTGTAAGGTTCTATTTCTTCTGCTATTGGTGAAGTAAGTTCATGATTCACTTTTGTAAGCTAAGAAATAAGTCCAAGTATACCTAAAAAATCATCTACAAGAACATAGACATAGTGCTTACAATTTAAACTAGAAACATGAGTGGTTCCAAACAATTCCATGTGAACCAACTCTAAAGGATGTTAAGTTGAAAATTATTTCTTTGATTTGAAAGATATCTTGTGTTGTTTACCATTTTGAAAAGTATTAGAGACTTAGTAATTTGAATACTCAAGTTTGGGTATATCCTAAAATATTCATTTTCTAGTCAGATTTCTATGAGAGTGTACCATACAGTGTCCCAATATCCTATACCAAATCCAAGACTCTTTATGAAAGGAACATAAACAAGAATCATTTTGAGAAACTAAATAGTCTATGTTAGCAGAATATACATTTTCATTTCTAAAAGAATAAAATACAAATTCATTTTTAATGTTAAAAAAGTGCAAGCATTATTTTAAATTATAACATGTAATACATCATCACATAATTGTGAAAAACTAAGAAAATTATATTTCAATCTATCAATAAAAAGTATTGTATAAATTTAAACTATGTTAGAGTTACAAATCTGGGCTAAGTCAATTATTTTTCCACTATAAGTTTCACCAAAAGTGACATATCAACTGTCAATATTGATTATATTGTTGAGGAATGCGTAATCTCATATCATGTGTCTTGAACATCCACTTTCCAACTACCACAAGATATTACATAAGTTCTTTAAATAAAATTCCAACAGAATAATCAAACAAAAACAGATTTTGGTTCCCAGACTTGTTTGGGTCAAGTGGCATTAGTAATAAATGCTTCAGGTACCCATATTTTCTTTAGGGGTTTCATATAAGCATTACATAAAATATTTTAAAAATATACTCTATTTGGTCTAGAAAAACTAGATGTAGTAAAAGATTTTCCCTAACTACAACAAGCAAAAAAAATTTGATTTTTAGGTAGAAAAATAGATTTTCCAGATTTAGTTAAAAAATGTGTTTTAGATAGGTTTCTATGTCCATGCTGATATCCAATATAAGAAGTGTTAATGGGAGCTATCTTTTTACCAATAATTTCAGTAAGATAATTTTTCCCATTGGTATACTTTTCTAGATCATTCTTCAATTTCTCATTATAAATTTTTAATTCATTGTTTTCTTTGTGTAGTTGAGCATTCTTTTCCTCTTTAGTAGTAAGTTCAGACCGAATACTTATAGTGAGAGAATAATGTTTCATTAAATATTTATATTCATATTTCAATTCATTGTATGTCTCTTAAATCTTTCCACATTATTCAAATAGTTCATCACTTTCAAATTTTCACAATCAATTTCAGCTCCATAATAGTAATAATTGTGTACAAGAGAATCTACGATAACGTCAGATGATTTTTTCATAAAACCCATATTTTACATGTCATCTCTCTTATCATGAGATGATTCTAACTCACTAGAGCTATCCTTAGAGGCACTCCAGGTGGCCTTCATAGCTTTCTTATACTTCATGTATTTGTTTTCATTAATATTTTTGTATTTTAATTTTGGACAACCATATTTGACATGTCATATCCTCTTATATTCATAGCTTAAAATATCCTCTGATTTTTCATTTATTTTATAATTATTTTTTCAGTTTCCCTTGTTATCATATCTTCCATCATAATTAGGCTTCCTAAATAACTTATTTTTTCTATATAATTTATTGAATCTTCAGGCCAACTGGCCCATATCTCCATCAATGTTTTATGTTGTTTAATCATTACTAGATCTTTCAATAGAAGATATAACCTTCTATTTTTTTATTCTTAGAGGTAACAACCTTGAAGGATTTAAATTTTCTCTTAGGTTCATCCTTTTCTTCCTGGTTTAATTTTAGTTATTCTTCATACATCATCAGTTTTCCATTGAGTTCATTGAAAGGTAGTTTTCTTATGTTACATGATTCTTTAATGAAGATAGAAGTTCATCTCCATATATTTGGTAAACATATAAGTATTTTCATAATTTTTTCCTTAGGTGTAACATCACTTCCCATATATATAGTTGAGTTCACTATTTCATTAAACCTATGATACATGTTATAAATAGGTTCATAAAGCTTCATATTAAAGTTATCATATTTAATATTACATGTGTTAAGTGTCATTTCCTTAACACTATAAGTTCTTTCACGGGAAATAGACAAAGTGTCCCAAATTTCATGTGTTGTTTTACATGTAGAAATTATGTTAAATTATTCATCTCCTAAAGAACATTATAAGGAATTCATGGATTTGTAATTATTGTTATAAGAAGTGTTAGTTGGGTCATCTGAAGTAGTTTTAGCAGTAACTGGAATCTTATATTCATCTAAAATGGAATACCAAATCTCAAAACCCATATATTTAAAGTGAATTTCCATTTTAATTTAACATTTTGAATAATTTGTTCCATTAAAGAATGGAGGTCTATTGGTAGAGGCACCTCCAGCCTAGTTTCCAAAATAAAATTTTAGAAAATTATTTTAAAGAGATAAAAATTTAGTATTAAACGAAATTTTAAGATCTTTGAAATACAACTAGAATCATAGTTGAAAAAGTTAAAAAAATATTTGGAGACTAAAAATTCCAAACCTTTGATACCAAATGTTGGTCAGAGTAGAACACTCAAGAGGGGGTGAATTGAGTTCCTAAATTTGTTTTGTTAAAATTATTATTTAAAATTCCCCAAATTTAAAATTTAATTGATCAGTTAGCCAGTAGTGAATTTATTAGATCTTGAAAATTAATTTAATTTTTCAAAAGAGTGATTAGTTCTCAGTTATATATATTTGATAATTAATATATCTTTTGAAACTAACCTAATAAGTTAATACTTTTATAAACAGTTTCTAAGACTAACTATTAGAGTACAATTTAGATTTATGGAATATGTGATAAAATGGAGTAAAATTAAAACTAAAAACACAACAGAAGTAAAACAACATGTTCAGTCTCAACAAGATATATAATCCCCTCCAATTGGTGATCACCCACCACTAATTTGTTTAAATTAATAAATAGTTTGATCCACACCTTGGATTGGGGTTCACATCAGCCAGAACCTATCCAGGTCACAAGACCTCTACTATAGTTCTTCATGGATACAAACTACCAGGTCACACAAGGAACTCTTCCACACTTATTAGTTGGTGTAAAAAAGGTGTAATAAGATATGTGTGGAAAGATATCTAGTATCCTTTAGTATTATACAGGATATAGTGTGCTCCTTATAGATAGATACACATATTTCTTAAAAGTATGTAAAAATTTACAAAATAGAGAAAATAAATATGAAAAAGGATTTAGAAGGATCTATGTGTCTTGATATGCTACTATGGACTCTTCAGATAAAGTTGAGATGAGGATTGATTCCATTTCTAGAAGTTGACATAAAAAAAGAGTTTCATACTCTGGATTCTTGGTACAAGTATAGTTCTAGAGGTGTATTCTTCTCTTTCTTTCATATGATCAAGTAGTGTTTCTATTTGATGTACATCTTGATTGAGATTTCCTCATGTGTTATTACATTTTTTCTTGAGTTCATAGTGGGTGAATGGGAGTCACATATGTTCTTCTATTTTTCTTACACTAGGGCATGCCACACATCTTTCTACATCCCTTTTTAAAATGCTTTTCATTATTGAGGTCCGATAGAGTGCATGAGATTTTCACGTGCATAGGAATATTGTACCTCGTACATTCAACTAAAAGTCCTAAAAAAGATTATTAAATATGTCAGGATCATTAAATGACTCAAATATGGATGTTAGAATAAAATTTAATAAATGAAAACTGAAATAGTCTATTGGAGAGTCGTCCTGTCAGTGATACAACAGTTAGTGACTCGTCTGTTGGTATCTCATTTTTTTGCTGACTCAACCCATCAGTTTTTTCATTCTATCTATCATTCCATACATTTTCATCTCATTATATCATTTACTCGTTTTAATTGTAATTAAGTCCTTGTGTCGATAGCACCATGCATCGGTAGGTCTCTTGTACTGACTATAGGTCGATTGCATCAGCAGGTCATCTGCATCAGTGATTCATATGTTTTGATAGGTCATCTGTGTAAATAATTCATATGCATCGGTAGGTTTTTTTCATTGGTAATTCATATGAATCGGTAAGTCGTCTGCACTGGTAAGTCATATGCATCCATAGGTCGTCAATGTCGGTATCTCATCTCTTCTACCAGTGTCAATCTGTTATACAAGGAAGATTGTTTTCTGGACTATCATATAATATTAATGTAAATAGAATGTACCAAATCTATGTGAGATCATAGATCGAAATAATTCTATATATTGAAACTTAAATAATTTTGATTGAAATGTTTAGACATGATTAATAAGAAATGATATTATTAATATGAATTTACATGATTTGTTAATTGACGTGATTTTAAATTATTAAAACTACTAATACTAGTAGGAGGACTAACAATCCTATATGGGCCAACAAATACTATCCTAAGATTCAAGACATGATACATGTTCTTTTTTAGTCTATACTATTTATGTGAAGATATCATTCAATCCTAAAACTCATGAATGGATCTGTTTAGATCTTAATAACCAAGAGGTAGTATTTTTAGCAAGGTAATTCTCATATTTTGCTAGATCACATCCTCTTTATTAATGTATTAATTCATATAAAATTAATGATATCATGATGACATGGGGAAATGTGTCTAATCCACAGAACTTCCCCCTTCTCTGAGGGGAGTGGTCTAATTAATCGTAGATCCTCAATTTTGTGGTATAGAGATTGTTCCACGAACCCTAACCTGGAGATTATTAGCTTCAAGATTGATTAACATGGGTGGAATAAGCTTTTTTCCTTTAGTGATAACGCCTTCTTTGGGTAAATCTTTTCTTATCCATTATATGATAAGAACATCATATGGTTCTTCATACTCTAAGATAGTATTCACATGATGTGATATTTTCCAAGATTTAGAGTTATTTACTGGATATAATTATTGGGAAGTACATAGTCCCCCTTATGTTCATTGAATGTGTTGGTAGAAGATGTTTTCAAAACTTTTGGGTAGTGACTTGGGAAGATTTTTCCATCATCAAATGATTTTACTATCTTTGGTAGATTCCTTCTTCTTTTTAATGGTCCTCAAGGAAGTCAAAAGGTAAATATTCACCATATATTACTCTGACTTATTCATCAATATATTACATGAGTCACTGATGGTATAATAAGTGCACCACCGCATGTTTGTGAAACCATGGTTTTCCCAAAAGGTAATTGAAGGTTGTATCCTGATGAACAGCCATACATTTATAATTAGAGACTAACTTCCCAAACTGAGTTCTAAGCTTCATCATTTTGATAAGATTTTTTTCACTCTTGTTAGAACACTAGATTATAAAGGTGGACTAAGATAGAGTGACATTATTGTAACCAAATCATTAGGGAGTTTTGATAGATATGAGATTGATTCTAGAACCTTTGTTAATGAGATCCCAATAGAAATCACTATCATATAGTCTTATAGATATATACAAGGATTTTATATATACTTGTATGGTAGTCTCCATAAAATTTTCTCTAAAGGATATGAATATATACAATTCTCTAGAAATGGTTTCAATATAATACACTTCAACAAAAATGACCTCAGAATTGAACTCTCAAGCACTTAAAAGGTACTTAATGAGTACTTCTTGGAGATATTTTTATAGATAATGGGAATAGAAGACCAATATCTTGGATGTGATAAAAAAAATTTCAGAATTTATTATTTTAGACCAGGGGAATATGCTTCTCCCCAAAAGGATACACTTTAGTCTAAGTATTGGGTGGTGTGGATTCCTGTGAAAGTAACCGCTTACCATGACTAGATATTAAGGGATTATTTTTGTAAATGGGTGAGGTTGAGATAACTCTACCACAATTTGATGTCAGCTATGAAAGTGATTCTTGTAAAATTATTTCTCAAGTAATATTGTTCTTTCATATTCTCTATAAGATTCATGAGTGAATTGGTGTTTTTATTAATCCTATTGAAATGAAAACCTATGTGTTTCTAATTCATATATTACTTCACTAGAGACATGGAATGAGTTCATAGATACCTTTTAATGTCATATTCCCTAACCCCATCAGAATATGCAACCACTTCCCCCTCTTTTTTGTTTTTAGGAGGGTAACTCAGGTCTATATTCATCTTCTTTTTTAGATAAGGGGTCTTCCATGTGAATCATATTGAAAGATCTACAATGGGATTCTTCATCTGATTACTGTTATATTTAGATGAATATTGTCCATAAAACCATTTAAGGGGATAGTTATAATCTTCCAAATGATTAAGGTAAGAAATATTGAGGAGTGTATAGTAGACTAGGCATCAACACATACCCCTCTTCTTATCCAAACTTCTTCTGCATTGTTTTTTTAGTTCATCAGTTGATTAATCCTGGATAAATATGGTATCAAGGAATTTGGATCATCCATCCAGGATTTAACCAGGTTAATATATTCTTTATTTACATAAAACATGAATATAACATGTGAATTATTTACCATCATACTAGTTATAAAATCACTAAATTTCTTCATGTACTTATTCGGTACTTCCCACCATTCTCCATCCTCATATGGAGGGATGGTAGAAACACATTCCACATGTGTCATAGGTTTCTTGAACTGGAATTTCCCAAAATAAACCATACTTTTTAGGATATATTTAATGAAAAATCACACTTAATTGGTGTGTACCAATTTTGGATGGTAGGAAAAATAATTATGGTGGTTATTTGGGAAATATTTCTCTAGTTTCCAGAATTTTGGTAGACTGTAGAGGTTATTCACTATATCCATGATAATGTACCTTATAACCTGATACTTCTAGAAAGAACACACCTTATTCTTTTAATCCTCATATTCTGGGTTCATCTACCATGTTATTAACTCCTTTTGAGGTTATTTTGTTTCTACCATTCAGGAGGAGTCATAATGTGATATTTTATAGTTTTATATACCAAATAAGGGATCAGGGATGGTTTAAGAATAATAGTTTATAGTTATAATTCTTCAACCCTATTTAGTTTAATTTATAGTGCTTTCCTATAGTTGGAATTTGAGTTTTTAATTGAATATTATATTTTTTAGGATATCGTATGACATCTAAAAATCAAACTGTGCAATTTTGTGGGATTAATAACATCTATAATTCTTCAAGAACATTTTCTACGAAAATTTCAAATACTTTCTCTTGTTGGAGATTCATGTTCCAAGAATAGGTCAAACCCTTACATATGTTAATGAAATATGGGACTCAATTATAATCACACAACATAAAATTTTAGATATGAAGGATTTTCATCTTTATCATCACTGATCTGAATTGGTTGATCGACATATAATGGAGTTCTTAGCACCCCATGATTGATCTAAGAGGTCTGTTATTATATGTGAAATATATTGTCCCCACCATAGTATACATGAAGCATCATATCTTAGATACCTCTTTATACATTATTTTTCCATCATGGACCCATAATGATACATAAAATGTGTAAGATAGTTCATTAGGTCCCCATTTCCATTAAATATCATGAATGTTTTATTTATAATGTTGGGAAGAAGAGGAGTTGTGCCCACCTATTCATGGAATGGTTTCCATTCTAGATGTACCAATGCATGACATCTTTCTATGGAATCTATTATATCTACAAAGGGTTTTATGGAGTAAATAAACTCTTCTAGTATGATTGGATGGGTGGAAAGTTTTGTATAGGAAGTGGAAGGAGAATAATATGGTCAACTCCACTATGTTTTCCAATAGTGTATAGTATGAATAAGCCTAGGGAAGCATACATGACATGAATCTAGAAACCTCCCAAATGGGGGGAACTCCTAATATCTCTTAACCACTAGGTCTAGACAGAATGGTTTTTTGAGCTTTGATATGTTTATGTAATTAAATTCATCTTTTATTGGGACAAAAATTAGTAATTTTTAAGGAATACTTACTAGAAGAGAAATGATAAATTTTTTAAGAAAGTTATACTCTACAGGGATACATCCCCCAAGAAATTAAATGGTGATTCTATTTATATTATTTAACATTACTTCATATTGGGTGAATCATTACTTGATGATTGGGAGGAAAATCATCCAGGTGGTGGGAGGGATACAACCACACTCTTCCCCTTTTCTTTAACTAAATCTCATTGGTGATATATTAAATATGAATTTAGTGTAACAAAAAAATCATAATTTTTTACTAGTACCATGTATGGTAACCTTCTTCAAGTGTTTATTGTGGGTAATTTTTCAGACTAAAACTTCTATATCTTATCATTTTCATGAGAACATAATTCATGTTTTTCTTGGGGTGAATAATGATGATTTTCACTGATTCATATCATACTATTGGAATCATATCCCCATCATAAGGGTAGGGTATCTATATCATTTTTAATAAATTTTTAGAGAAATATCAAACTCACCAATGGTCTTTAATTTCTTGGTTGACCATTTTAGCTTATAACTACTACAAGGTTTTTACTCTTCTTCTCGAAATAATACTAGAAATCATTTTAATATGGTTATATTGAGAGAATCCCTAATTATGTATACTAAGTGATTCCCCAATCAAGTGGGTGGATCCTTAAGTAAGTGGAATTTCAAGGTCCTTTATTGTGATTCTTACCCCAATCTAGAAAAGGATAACTTATATGGAGGATGAGGAAGAGTTTCCATATAAATTCCTTCATCCCTACGGGATACGTTTGATTTGGTTCCACCACCATAAAATCATAGACCTACCCTATATTTGAGGATCCATTGGGTGGTGGTTGTTGTACAATATCCCCTAGCCCAGTGGTATGGGGTTGTTCCCATATTGTTATTATGGAGACTACTACTACTTCCCTTTTAATTTTATGGGATTCACTCCAGGCATGGTCTAGATGAAGTACATACTATCTGTGTGTGATACATTCTATCAAGGGTTGATTTGTTTCCATGGGTTTGGATTTTATTAACCGTGAGATCTATTGTACAATTTTGGTTGATTGATACAGGATCCTATAAATTTCCCCCTCCTTCTATGTTTGGAATTTGAGAACTTTGGAACTAATAGGTTCCTGTAAGATAGATCAGCTAACTTGTTTAGAGTACTTGATGGATACTTTTTCCAAGGTAATGATGTTGTATGATGTTTTTTCAATGGGATCTACCAAATTTGAGAGTTTGAAAAAAATGAATCACTCTATTTTCACCCTACCCTCTAATGTATACACGAGACGGGGAACTAGAAATCATCTTATGGTTTGTTCTCAAAGCATTGAGATACCCATGTTAGAGGTTTACATACTTCTTTCTCTGTATTAGGTTCCGGGTATATGGGAGGGACACCAAGTCCATTTAGTGATAAATTTAACGTATATCCCTAACATATTCTTCATACTCTCCATAAAACAAGTTCTTTTCATTGATATGGTGGTGATTCATCCATAGGTTCATATGAAGATAGTGTATGCATTCCTCAGTAAATGTTTCTGGAATTTCATACTAGGATATGGTTGTGTGGTAGAACATGATTGTTATATTTTCACCATCCATTTAATTTATTATGATTAACTAATTTACATCATATACTAAAATATACTTTTATGCCCGATCCCACATGAGAAGATGCTTTTGGATAATTATCCAATAGGACCAGGATCATTTAAAATCTCCACTATTTTTGTTGGAGAATAAGTTGTTAAGGGGAGATTAATAAAATGATAGTAACCCCAAGTTGTTTAATAGTTGGGATGTGATATCACCATTCAATTATTGGGTTCTTGTTGTAGTGGGCATATTCCATAAAGTATTTCTCGGTATGAGGGATAATTTAAAATATTTTTTACATGGGGGAACCTCTTGTTTGGGTGATATTCCATTTTGAGGAGGACCTTTGCTGTGAACTCCATGGTGAGGGATTATATAGGAATATTTATATTTTTAATTATGTTAAATACTTCCACTATGAGTTATTTTGAGATTATAGGGAGGGACTCAGCAACGTATGGCATGGGGTGGGCCTTCCGGGTGGATGGTGTGACTTACATAGGGCGTACCTTCATAATGACTGATCTTTGATATATTGGGAATGAATGAAAAATCATATAAATTTACCTTATAGGTGTAAGGATTATTTTCACATCTCTTACCATGGTATAAATTCCCATGTTTAATATTTTTGTCACCCATAGGAGGCATTCCATGGAAAATTGTATATGAAGGACCTTCTGAGTGGCTGTTCAAAGAATTGTAAGGATGAAGTCCATAATTAAAACTAATTCCTCTGCAGGATAATGTTTTAATAAGTTATGGGGCTACAATTGAGATAACTTAAAGGTCCTAAAGAATACTAGCATTGATTAGGGTAGCAATATGAGCATGCTTCTAGATTTCGTGATATCTCCAACAAGAATTTCTCTTTGACACTATTCATAAGGTAGTTAGGGTTGTGTATCATGAAAACATACCTTCATTGGTGGGAGATCTTCTAAGAGACTCCCATGATTCCATTGGAATATACAGATGGTATATTTGTTAATGGTAATGGGTATGGTCCTACCCCTTTACGTCCATCAGAATATACTGATGAGACTTTATAATGTTGGTAGGAATATGATCCTTCCTTGGAGTGGTTATTGGAATGGGATGATGGACTCCAGTTGGAATGAAGATATAAAAATGTTCATGTTAATTATTCCACTTTGGAATGTGGCAATATTCCTTTTTGAATTATAGAGTTAATTTATTCATACTTCTCTGTATCTCTTGAAGTATACTAGTAAGATTCTCTGGGATGGGGATGGGAGTATGGGGTTACCTCCCCTTGACCCCCGAGATATATTGACAGATCTCTTCTACTAAAAATGTTAGAAAATGATGGCAGTTTGGAAAAGTGAATGTAAGGATATGGTATTTCCTTCTTATTTCCACTAGAATATATTAATGATCTTATTTAATTTGAATGTAAATATGGGCCCACCCTTAGATAGAGGTGGCGATATGAAACAACTCCCATCCTCTAGTTTCTCTTAGGAGATTTGGGTGAGCATAATGTATAATATAAAAAATATATTCATGACCTTTGGTTAATTTTAGAATATGCTGAAATGTTTTCACTAATGATTTTGCAGTGTATTGATATATTTTTTTTGTGGGATTTGAAATATAGTCTTTCCTATATTATAGTTTAGGATATGTTGGCTCGATACCTCTAGTGATACCTTAGTATGTTGGAAGAGTTTCTGAGTGTGAACATGAATGTAGGATTACTCATCAACTACCATTAGATTCTGTTGGTTTAATTCTTCTATAGAAGTATGAATATGAGCCCTCTCTATGATTTTGGGGGTTCATCATCCCTGGTAGGCTCCACATGGTGCCTTGGTTTGGGTCGATGGGGTGGAGAATCCATGGAAACATCCTCAATATGTTACCAAGGATTTGAAGCTACATGGTTTTGGGAATGAAAATAATTTATAGGATCCCTCCTAGGAATCTTATGAACTATAGTGAGATCATTGAAAACATATTTATCATACTCCCTAAGATGAAGGATATGTGCATTACTATGACCTGGTTAAATGTTCTTGAAGTGGTTGGAGGTTGTCTTGTGTGAATCCTAATTCTTTATGAACCTTAATTGTTTTGATGGTTTATGGGTATTTATTTCTTAGAGGGTTTCATGTGTTGTCTGTAGAATTGATATAGTTCCATTTAGATTTCACTCTTAGATAATTAATTCTTCCACTTGGTGTTGTAAACCCTGAGTCGGTGAATTCATCCTTTTGGTGTTTGAGTTTACATCAATATTGGTAATTGTGTCATATATTTTATGTTTTTAGGATTTTTGTGATTTTGATTGAAGGGGGGGATGTTTTATTGAATACGTAAAAAATATTAAAACCAAAAAATGAGAACACATAAATGTTTCTTTATAATTAAGAGTATACATGACCAATTTACTTCATATTAAATGGTTTCAGGTGATGTTCTCTATTTTATTCTCAACATGTGGGTTTAGGACTATGTTTGGTTATTATTTTGAGTCTATGTAGACCTTATTTTCAAAGGCAGGTGACTGCTAAAACATGACAAGTTATGCCTTAGAATGAACATTTCTCTATAGGGTGGTAGGTTGGGATCATCCAAAAATTTTAAAGGGGATTTATTTTTTGTTATTGATATCTCATATATATTTCATATGTATTCATGAATCCTTCCCAAATATCAAAACTTCTTACATATTCTATTGATTGGTTGTCTAAATGCATCAATGTGAAAAAATTATTTGTCAATGTTATAATATCAATATTAACATATGTATATTTCATAGGTTCTCCATTGATAGTACTATATATATGTGTTAAGTATTATCTATCAATATTTTTTTGTTTAATTATATTAATGATTAAGTATATATAGTTAGGAGAATTGAAGGTTATCTCTATCTAGGGGTAGATGATTTTTTATGATGTTGGTATTGGTCCCCTTATAAGTGGTTATTATGTATTCCTATATAGGGAATAAGAACCCATGTATTGTAGTTCCACTTAACAAGATAAATCCAATGTTTTATGTTCGTGTGAAAAAATCTATTTCTAAGAAGATTAAAGTCACAAATAAAGGATTTTTAGGTAATATATTCCAACAAATGGTTTGTGTGGTTGTTATGCATGAGTGTCCCTCTCTGGTTGACTTTGAAGGGAATTCGGCTCCAATAAGTATGGGGTTGTTTCATGAGGAATATGACCCCATGTGGTATATGATCAGTTTACCTATTGATGATATTTATCTACTCAGCATGATATGTACACATGAGTATTATGTCCTAACTATAAGTGATCATAAGGAATATCACCCTAACGAAGTGATTAGAGTTTTAGATGTTGGTTTTGGACCTCATAAAGCATTTTACATATCCTAATTAATAAGAAACAAATCACATGTTGTTTGAGTTTCGTAGTTTAAGGTCATATGAGAGGACTGTACTGTGTAGTTCTACATTGTAATGAAAAGAAATTTTCGTGTATTTTTATGTTGTGTGAATTAGACTTATGTGTTGTGAACGTGAAGACAATATAGGATTGAGTGGTGTTTGTGCCTAAGTATGTGATACCCTAATAATGGTATCCCTATATCACTAATGTTTCCAAGTGATAAAATCATCAAAAATAACAATAATAGATCTAAAATGTAGGATGGAATCCCATTATAACATTGATCATTGATTAGAATCAAGAAAGAGGTTGAACATGTTAGGTCCAAAGATGGTTCTCCATTATCATCATTATAATGATCATCATTACTAAGGTATTATAGATTGTTTATCATCTAGAGGGTTCCACCTATCAAGGATGAAAATTATTGACCCTACTTTTATTAATGGAATGCAAAGTCATGGGGGTCTAATTCTCCTGATGAATCAATCATATTGATCATATGGTTTGGGAAAGGGAATTATTTTCAACTTTTTAGAGTTTTAAACTTCTCTAAAGGAATCCATAAAGGTTATTTGGGATGATAAGAACCAAAGAGTGACATGGGTGAAGAGTAGGACATGGAAGAGGCCAGGTTACCCACAATTTGTGTGATTTTGAAGCAGCCATGGGGGTGGGGGACAAATTCTAGGTGAGGGGGAACCACTAGAAATTGGATAGTGATTACCATCAAAGTCACCCAATTTTCATAGAATGGGTGCTATGTGAAGGAAGAGGGGCCTTCCCATATAGGGAATTATATTAATGATTTGATGTGAAGGACTTTACATAAATCCTCCCTCAATAAAATAAGTTCATGATGTCCTTTCTTAAAGGTGATTCTGTAAAGGAGATGCTTTATAGATGTGATTTCATAAAGAGAATAATCCATGAAGAACCTTCTCTTTCCTATTTAGGATTCTACCTTTGATTTAACCTATGGGTGTTTCTCCAAATATTCTCCTTCTCCTTCAAAATTTATTTACTGAAAATCCTTGGAGATAAATGATTTTATTCTAATATGTGTTCCATGTGTTTATAGGAGGCGTGTAAAATTTTATTTCCGAAAATGGTTGACCATAAAGGTAGTATGTGATTTCATTCTATGCTCGCTATGGGGAATGAAATTATGGGAGCACATGAAGGAACCCTACAGTGTCCCCTTGATTTTTTACATCATCATCACATAGGAGGTCTATGGTGGGACAAGAATTATCATTTTTCCCACTCATGTATGGTCAATAATGGGTGTTAATGTTCAATCTCTCTCTATATTTTAGGATATTCATAGTGGTTATTTGAATGGGCGTGCTTTAGGATCTCATAGCGACTATATGACCTATATGATTGCAATTTTGATCACATAGTTACAATGTGAAAAATTTAGCTTTGTTATTTTCTCTTGTAACACCCCAAGATTTCATAGTGTGTTATTTCTTCAAAATAATTCAATAACTTGCACTACACGTAACACCGAGTTCAAGCGCACCATGACTTACCAAACAAGCCGTTCAAAAAAGGTTATGAATAGTATTAACTAAATTTTAAACTTTATATAATCCTTATAATTTTAGAATCCATAGTATGAGTTTCTTAGACATAATGTAAGAACAAATTCATCTTCAGTATTGTAGTTTTACCAACTTTTAATAGTGAAACCTTTTTAAATAAAATATTTTAAACTTTTTGACTAAATGGGGACATCAAAAAATTTAAAATAAAACATCCCAAGCTTCCACGGTACGCTTTCCTTTGAATAAAATAGTAGCGTGTGTTGTACGCAACTTCGAGTTTTAACACACACCACAACCGATCAAACTAGCCATTATGAATAGTAATAATTAATTTTTTTGAAATTATATATATTTCAAAATGGACTTCATTTTTGGATTCGGAATATCAAATTTAGCCTAAGGTGAAATTTTGGTACTTTTCGGATAACTTTCATATTTTGATGAATAGTAAAAATTACTAAATTTTAATTAAAAACAACTTTTTTAATCAAAATAATTAATAGTGATAAATTATGAATTTGAGTGGTTTTAAAGTATATTTAGAATATATTTTTACCATTTAATATAATTTTGGTCATTGGACATAATTTTACAATTAAACCGAACATAAACAAGTGTCAATCTTTTGATAGTTATTATCTCTTAAAAACACGCTTTTTGTTTTGACAGCGGGAATTAATTTTAAATTAATTTCTGCCACTTCTGTGTTTTGAATTTAGAAAAATGGATTCTATATTTGGAATCAGGGTGTTCAAATTGTGTAAATAGGTAACTTTTATTTTTAGACATTTTGAATAATTACTGCGGTAAATATTTTATTTACCATGGTTAAGGGTAAATCCGGTAAATAAGGGTTAAAAAATAATATTATAATAATACTAAATTACCCTAAAACGTGTCTTAACCCTATTGGTTGATACATGGTCGACCATGGGCATCTTTGTGTCAATTTTGGGACCCCATTGATCCACTTGTAAGTGATAATGACACTTTATTTTAATTAAGTTAAAATGAATACAAAAATGGCATAAGCTTACATCTTTTAAAAGAACAATTTTTACATAGGGTTATACATGTTGGATTTTCGATTATAAATATTCATTAGAAATCTAAAAAGATTTCCTACATAATTATATTTTATTTATAATTTTTAGACATCAAATAATTTAAATTATTAATGACACAATAATGATGAAATGTTTACCTCATTAATAAATCATTTAAATAAATAAGATTATAATGATTAAAATATTATCTAAAACCTGTCCAATTCTTATTGGTTGATGTTATTTAGAATATGAGTCATCTTATATTCGACCTCAATGATTTTTGGACCATTATAAACCGAATATAATTATATTATAAAGTAATACTTTCACTCTTTCCTAAAGAGCCCCTCCTCTCCCTTATAAAAGGAGACCACTTCTACTCATTCCTCACACCTCTCAAGCCACTTGGCTCGTACAAACTCTGCCCAAATAAGCTCCCCACATCCCTCTCCTCCTTCTTGAAGCTTCCCCTTAGGCAGAAAGCATTTCAAGAAGTCCTTTGGTTCCAACCAAAGTGAGTTACCTAAATTAAAGGTAACATTTTCTCTTAAATTTTTTTCAATTATTTTGCTTCTCCAACCCCCAAACTCTTTTTATTTCCTTTCTTTTGTAACAACACAAGTATCCACAATATACTAGGATGTTGTTATAAGAAGGATTAAAACTACACATTCACACAACTCCATCTAATGGATGATGAACATAATGTTTCTGTGGATGGAAAACTAACGCCTCACGAAACGATGATTGTACAAATACATATTACCGCCTCTCATGGTGGCCATTAGGATGGAACTGTAATTAAATATGATATTAATGATATATATTTTATATATAAGCTTCTGTAATTCCATTTTATTTCATACAATTATTCGTTTCATGTTGTATATACATACGATAATTTCATTTGAGGAAGTGCGGACTACCGCCCCCTTAAAATGATATGACTCGTTCATACCACACATGGAACGTATAAAGGATGGTGTTAATGAACTTAAGTAACATATATAGAATATTATATTTTACTGGAATATTAATATACCTATGTATCATTTGGATTCGATTCTTTTAAAATAAAAATTAAATGGAAGTAGCATTCGTGCGTACGTACGGACTACCGTCTCCACGAACGCGATGAGATTCATTCTCCATCGTATCCATTCAAGTATAATTATCATTTGATGATTTAAAAATGATGTTTAGGGACTTGATACCATTCTGGATATGAATAATATACATCCCATTAATAACGAATATGGCTCACATAACAAAGAATATAAAGTAAAATGAACCCGTTAACACCTGAAATGACGATAATTCTAAGATATTATTAACAAATCAATGTTAAAAGATCATATATGATATCATATTAAAGTAACTGATTCTTGTATTATTCAATAACAATTATTTCACCATTATACAGGAGTTAAACCTACCATCGACCAAGGAAAAAGTACAAAGTAAGGGATTCTCTTATCTCACTTTCAATTCCGTGAGATTTCCATTGTTCGCTACTAAATTATTGAAAGTGGTGTATTGTGTACTTCCATGATTCACTTTATATTCATGTTATTCTGTAAATCATTTGGTGGTTATTAACTTTTGGCCATGCGACTCAGTTGATTAACGTGGTAAGGGGTTTCTTGTCTCACTTTTAATTCCGTGAGAATTCCATTGATCACCACTTAATTATTGCATGTGGTGTATGTGTACTACCCATGATTGTATTCATTGTGTAATATACTTTATTTTATGGGTATTTACATCATCATGGTATGATCTTTCTTTCATGGGTGTTTGTTTCTTAAGTTACCTAATCAATAAGGGAATTTGAGATTTCAATTTCCACTCATTTGGCTTTACGCATATTTCATTGATTATATTACCCCAAGATTATGTGTGGAATCACTATTCATTTGATTATGTCATAATTTCCACTCCCCTTCCTGTGGATATACTTTTGATACACATAATCACTCCATTGAAAATTCTCAAGTCATTGATATGAGTTTGATAAGAGTAATTTTAACTCTTTCACCATTTGTTGAGTTAAACATCCAATTCGTTGGTGTTGTTTTTACAGGAATATGTGTGAATATACTTTGATTGTTTTACACTGAATATCCAATCATATCTAGTGTATTTATATTTTTCACACATAATTATGTTGTTGATTTATCCTTAACCTAAGGATATGGCCTTTATGAGAGATTTCATCTCAACTTACATTCCATTGAGACTTCTTTGTTGATATACACCAAATCACTTTTATGTGGTGTATATAATGTACTTTGACATAGTATGTCATGAATTACCTTTATTCTCATGATATTACAAAGTTTTGATTACCTCAATTATTTTCATTCAAGTGTCTCTCTTTTGGTTAGAATCTCTAACTAAAATACCATTTTTAAATGTTTTAAAGACTTATTCATCTAAATCTTTCTCATTAATGTCCATGTTTTAAAAATGGTTTTAGGGATTTATTTATATGGACATTAAAGTTTAGAAATTAAAAATCTTTTTAAAAAGTTTCAAAGTGGTATGGGACACTTTGATTCAAAAATCTATTTTTAAATGGCTTCTTGACAAATAGTGTGACTTTTAAATGATTTCAAGAAAAAGGGGGATATTTCTCTCAAATAGTTTTGATGATTATTTTCATCTATGTCAACATCCTTCATTATTCTTGATTGAGGTTAATGTAATACAATACAATCTTCCATATTGTATCGAATGGGTTATGTTTGACTATGGATGTGCTATTTTTATACCATTCATGGTTTGTGGTAGAAGTATTGACATTTCGTATGCTAGTTTTAATATGAGTGTTTATGTTATGTTTAAACCTGTTCATATGAGGAATGCATTGGACTTAATAAGTGACGGGTGGAGCCCGCTATAGCTCCTCGATGCATCGGTAGGTCTCATGAGACAAACTAGTGTCTTGGCACAAGGCCTTGGCAAAATCTTATTTGTAGTCTTGGAATGAGGCCTTGGCTATGTGGTTATGATAGTCTGGCATTATGCATTCCATCATTATGAAAGTGGTTATTGATATTGCATGTGATCATTCGACTAGTAGAATATCCATGTGAGTAAGTAAATGGCATTATTTCATTTTATTTATGCCATACCATGTTGAAAGTTCAAGTTTCAAAGGCTTTTGTTTTAGTTATAAATTGCCTTAAGTGTTTATGATTATTTATGAAAGCTTCTGCTATAATGTTATCCTTACTGAGCATCCGAGCTCACCCCTTTCAATGTTTTATTTTTTTTCCAGGATTATGAAGAAGTAATTTATGAATGACCTGCAGGGATAGTATGAGGGGATATGAAGACAAAATGTTTTTTTTTATGATGTAATGTAAAAATTTATGGATGTATCTAGTTATTCCAAGGCTACTAAACTAATCGGTCTTTCGAGACTTGATCTTTCTCATGATCATGCCAATGTTATGTAATAATGCACCGACTCTGGGTAACTAGGGTCGGGGCGTTACAGTTGGTATCAGAGGAAGTTTAGTACAAACCTTGGTAGCTAGATTTAGATAAACTCTGATTAGAGCACGTAGACCTAAGATGAACTTTGAGGATTAGTATAAAAGAACTTCCTAGAATTTTGGTATTGTAGAGATTTTGTGAGTTTTCCGAGCAATACATCCCTTTCTGGATACGAGCAGGTAGAGGCGGCTTTGGCACAGATGTACCTATGGGTAAAACCCGAAAACACCGCTTTGAGCTAGACTCGAACGGGAACTGGTGCACGACAATGGGCCTTGCTGCACTCTTGGTTACGACACTCCCGGGGGATATGCTTAGGATAATTTACATTTTCTTTACAAACTGATTTAAGTAATATATACATAATATGAGTGTAAATGACCTTGGTTAATCCTAATATGTTTCAAATTGAGAATATGGTGACATTTTAATCTCTAAATGATTTTACGACTACTATTACTCACACAATGCTTTCTGGTTTTAGTCAATGGATGGATTCCAAGGAAGTCATAGTGACTTTGAGAATGATGTACAAGGTGGGAACGGTGGTGGAAATGAGCAACAAAATGGAATGTTGATAGGCGTAAAAGATATCGTCTTTATGCCAAATCAGTTTTCCAAAAATATGATCAACAGCATATATATTAACCAACTCCCAGACTCAACAAGGAAGAGAAAGGTGATAAATGATAAGATCTCCAGCAATGGAGACCATGGAGAAAAGAAAACTCAATTTTCATCATGCAGGAATTGTGGAAAGAGACACCCAGGAAAGTGTCTCAATGGGACAACGAAATGTTTTACGTGCGGTAAGGAAGGACATAAAGTGAATAATTGCCGAAGAAAAATGAAGAGTACTATGGAAGAAGATAAAAATGGTCCCAAGAGTCCATTTACAGTCATTTGCCGTAAATGTAGGGGACCTGGCCATTACCCGAGTGAATGTCCTATTTTATAGGATATTTTCTTGCTCAAAGAAGAAGCTATGTGGAAATAAATGGTTGGAGAAAAATTTAAAAAGTATTAGCACTCCTTGTTGATGGGTTTACTTTGGAATAATTTTATCTTGTATTTGTAACCCCTCAGTTTGCCATGTGATAATGATATTTGAGGAATAATTTTCTCTTCTCTTGTGGATATAGGTATAAATAACCATTTGGTTTTATATGATCATTGGGGTTTGAGAAAATGATAAGTTATTATAATTTGGGATGAAAATGAAAAGTATGATATAACATTTGTGGTTAAATTATGTTATTTTGAAAAATTTATCTCATTTTGGTAATATTATAGAATATAGTTTTTGAAAAAGGACAACACGTAGACCGTGTGACAACCCGTCGCGTCGGACAAAGCTGTGGGAATCGAACCCACAACCAAAGTGCGATTGGGATTTATCGCCTACCACTGGACTACGTGAAGTCCCTGGTTAGTATGACTATTTTTTTTTGTAAATGATTTTATTGATCAATAATAAGATGATTTGGGTTCTTATGTCTTATCAAATGAATACCCTTGGTATAGGAAAATGATTTGGTGATTAAGTGATAAATGTTATTTTGGAAGATGTTCGTTTTGTTAGGAACACAATATGCCCAAGGAAAATAGAATACAATGAGGTTTCATTTGTAGTGTAATGGTGGATTTTTATCTACATTTTTATTGTTTATTTATACTGATTTGGGTTATTTATGGAAATGATTAACCTATAAGAGAGAATATGTGATGATGTTAATTACTTTTAAGTATGCGACTTTAAGAGTATTTGATGTCATTTGGAGATACAATGTAACATGGGAGACTACATAATCAAATTCTTCTATGTTTTGGGTTTCAATATTAGTTTGGATTATATTAAAGGATTTTTAAGGACAATTGGTTATTGAATGGTATCTATTTAACTTTGGGGTATTGTTGGTTTAATTTTAGAAATTAAGATTAGTGCATATTTATCTCAATGAATATCCTTTTGGGGGATCATTAGATCATTCAATAACCATTTTGGTTTTGATTAATCTTCAAAGACAATGTAAATATATGGTTTATCCTGCATGGATCATGTGATTCTATAGAAGTTTATTCTAGCTCTTCCAGTGTGACCAAGTCTTCTTGAATACTCATCGTTTAAAAAAAATTGAGTTAGTGGTGGAAATTTATTAAAGAATGAAAATCTACTTAAAATTTAAGTATATCTCATAATGTTCTTAGTCAATATCATAAATGAATTCCTCTTCCTTATGTAATGTAACTTTAAAAAAAAATGTTGTCCTAGATGGTACCTTAAATCATCACTAATTTATGGCTTTGGGATTGTTGGCCTTTTCATAACCATGTTCTCTACCACTCTCCATCAGATAATTGATGGTTAGATTTCTCCTCCATATCCATATTTTCCTACATGGAACCCTAGTATGTGTTATTTTCGGTAATCTTCATACTTTCCACTCTTTATTTTAAATAGAGGCCTCATTAATTCATTTTTCGATGTGGGAGTTCAACTAAGATATTTTGAAATGTCAAAAATGTGTGATCCCAATACCCTATATTTTGTTGAACCGATGGTACTTCAAATCATCATAGATTGATGAGTTTAAGGACCTCAATTTTATACTTGTTTGTGATTGATGACCTCAACCACTACCTATAAATATTTACGTTTTTCCTCCAATTATATGTCTCTAATTGCCACCAATGTTCTCCTAATCGAGATCATAATTTGGTGGTGACCCTTTCATTTCTCTTTTGCTCATATTAAGACTAAATTTTAGTAATCCAATTTCTGATGTGGGTTTTCCCACAAATATATTTTTTATTTTCAACCTTTTATTTTCGAAGAACAATTTCAAATTGCGAGGACGCAATTTATTGAAGGAGGGGAGAATGTAACACCCCAAGATTTCATAGTGTGTTATTTCTTCAAAATAATTCAATAACTTGCACTACACGCAACACCGAGTTCAAGCGCACCATGACTTACCAAACAAGCCGTTCAAAAAAGGTTATGAATAGTATTAACTAAATTTTAAACTTTATATAATCCTTATAATTTTAGAATCCATATTATGAGTTTCTTAGACATAATGTAAGAACAAATTCATCTTCAGTATTGTAGTTTTACCAACTTTTAATAGTGAACCCTTTTTAAATAAAATATTTTAAACTTTTTGACTAAATGGGGACATCAAAAAATTTAAAATAAAACATCCCAAGCTTCCACGGTACGCTTTCCTTTGAATAAAACAGTAGCGTGTGTTGTACGCAACTTCGAGTTTTAACACACTCCACAACCGATCAAACTAGCCGTTATGAATAGTAATACATAATTTTTTGAAATTATATATATTTCCAAATGGACTTCATTTTTGGATTCGGAATATCAAATTTAGCCTAAGGTGAAATTTTGGTACTTTTCGGATAACTTTCATATTTTGATGAATAGTAAAAATTACTAAATTTTAATTAAAAACAACTTTTTTAATCAAAATAATTAATAGTGATAAATTATGAATTTGAGTGGTTTTAAAGTATATTTAGAATATATTTTTACCATTTAATATAATTTTGGTCATTGGACATAATTTTACAATTAAACCGAACATAAACAAGTGTCAATCTTTTGATAGTTATTATCTCTTAAAAACACGCTTTTTGTTTTGACAGCGGGAATTAATTTAAAATTAATTTCTGCCACTTTTGTGTTTTGAATTTAGAAAAATTGATTCCATATTTGGAATCAGGGTGTTCAAATTGTGTAAATAGGTAACTTTTATTTTTAGACATTTTGAATAATTACTGCGGTAAATATTTTATTTACCATGGTTAAGGGTAAATCCGGTAAATAAGGGTTAAAAAATAATATTATAATAATACTAAATTACCCTAAAACGTGTATTAACCCTATTGGTTGATACATGGTCGACCATGGGAATCTTTGGGTCAATTTTGGGACCCCATTGATCCACTTGTAAGTGATAATGACACTTTATTTTAATTAAGTTAAAATGAATACAAAAATGGCATAAGCTTACATCTTTTAAAAGAACAATTTTTACATAGGGTTATACATGTTGGATTTTCGATTATAAATATTCATTAGAAAGCTAAAACGATTTCCTACATAATAATATTTTATTTATAATTTTTAGACATCAAATAAGTTAAATTATTAATGACACAATAATGATGCAATGTTTACCTCATTAATAAATCATTTAAATAAATAAGATTATAATGATTAAACTATTATCTACAACCTGTACAATTCTTATTGGTTGATGTTATTTAGAATATGAGTCATCTTATCTTCTACCTCAATGATTTTTGGACAATTATAAACCGAATATAATTATATTATAAAGTAATACTTTCACTCTTTCCTAAAGAGCCCCTCCTCTCCCTTATAAAAGGAGACCACTTCTACTCATTCCTCACACCTCTCAAGCCACTTGGCTCGTCCAAACTCTGCCCAACTAAGCTCCCCACATCCCTCTCCTCCTCCTTGAAGCTTCCCCTTAGGCAGAAAGCATTTCAAGAAGTCCTTTGGTTCCAACCAAAGTGAGTTACCTAAATTAAAGGTAACATTTTCTCTTAAATTATTTTCAATTATTTTGCTTCTCCAACCCCCAAACTCTTTTTATTTCCTTTCTTTTGTAACAACACCAGTATCCACAATATACTAGGATGTTGTTATAAGAAGGATTCAAACTACACATTCACACAAATCCATCTAATGGATGATGAACATAATGTTTCTGTGGATGGAAAACTAACGCCTCACGAAACGATGATTGGTCAAATACATCTTACCGCCTCTCATGGTGGCCATTAGGATGGCACTGTAATTAAATATGATATTAATGATATATATTTTATATATAAGCTTCTGTAATTCCATTTTATTTCATACAATTATTCGTTTCATGTTGTATATACATACGATAATTTCATTTGAGGAAGTGCGGACTACCGCCCCCTTAAAATGATATGACTCGTTCATACCACACATGGAACGTATAAAGGATGGTGTTAATGAACTTATGTAACATATATAGAATATTATATTTTACTGGAATAGTAATATACCTATGTATCATTTGGATTCGATTCTTTTAAAATAAAAATTAAATGGAAGTTGCATTCGTGCGTACGTACAGACTACCGTCTCCACGAACGCGATGAGATTCATTCTCCATCGTATCCATTCAAGTATAATTATCATTTGATGATTTAAAAATGATGTTTAGGGACTTGATAACATTCTGGATATGAATAATATACATCCCATTAATAACGAATATGGCTCACATAACAAAGAATATAAAGTAAAATGAACCCGTTAACACCTGAAATGACGATAATTCTAAGATATTATTAACAAATCAATGTTAAAAGATCATATATGATATCATATTAAAGTAACTGATTCTTGTATTATTCAATAACAATTATTTCACCATTATATAGGAGGTAAACCTACCATCGACCAAGGAAAAAGTACAAAGTAAGGGATTCTCTTATCTCACTTTCAATTCCGTGAGATTTCCATTGTTCGCTACTAAATTATTGAAAGTGGTGTATTGTGTAATTCCATGATTCACTTTATATTCATGTTATTCTGTAAATCATTTGGTGGTTATTAACTTTTGGCCATGCGACTCAGTTGATTAACGTGGTAAGGGGTTTCTTGTCTCACTTTTAATTCCGTGAGAATTCCATTGATCACCACTTAATTATTGCAGGTGGTGTATGTGTACTACCCATGATTGTATTCATTGTGTAATATACTTTATTTTATGGGTATTTACATCATCATGGTATGATCTTTCTTTCATGGGTGTTTGTTTCTTAAGTTACCTAATCAATAAGGGAATTTGAGATTTCAATTTCCACTCATTTGGCTTTACGCATATTTCATTGATTATATTACCCCAAGATTATGTGTGGAATCACTATTCATTTGATTATGTCATAATTTCCACTCCCCTTCCTGTGGATATACTTTTGATACACATAATCACTCCATTGAAAATTCTCAAGTCATTGATATGAGTTTGATAAGAGTAATTTTAACTCTTTCACCATTTGTTGAGTTAAAAATCCAATTCGTTGGTGTTGTTTTTACAGGAATATGTGTGAATATACTTTGATTGTTTTACACTGAATATCCAATCATATCTAGTGTATTTATATTTTTCACACATAATTATGTTGTTGATTTATCCTTAACCTAAGGATATGGCCTTTATGAGAGATTTCATCTCAACTTACATTCCATTGAGACTTCTTTGTTGATATACACCAAATCACTTTTATGTGGTGTATATAATGTACTTTGAAATAGTATGTCATGAATTCCATTTATTCTCATGATATTACAAAGTTTTGATTACCTCAATTATTTTCATTCAAGTGTCTCTCTTTTGGTTAGAATCTCTAACTAAAATACCATTTTTAAATGTTTTAAAGACTTATTCATCTAAATCTTTCTCATTAATGTCCATGTTTTAAAAATGGTTTTAGGGATTTATTTATATGGACATTAAATTTTAGAAATTAAAAATCCTTTTAAAAAGTTTCAAAGTGGTATGGGACACTTTGATTCAAAAATCTATTTTTAAATGGCTTCTTGACAAATAGTGTGACTTTTAAATCATTTCAAGAAAAAGGGGGATATTTCTCTCAAATAGTTTTGATGATTATTTTCATCTATGTCAACATCCTTCATTATTCTTGACTGAGGTTAATGTGATACAATACAATCTTCCATATTGTATCGAATGAGTTATGTTTGACTATGGATGTGCTATTTTTATACCATTCATGGTTTGTGGTAGAAGTATTGACATTTCGTATGCTAGTTTTAATATGAATGTTTATGTTATGTTTAAACCTGTTCATATGAGGAATGCATTGGACTTAATAAGTGACGGGTGGAGCCCGTTATAGCTCCTAGATGCATCGGTAGGTCTCATGAGACAAACTAGTGTCTTGGCACAAGGCCTTGGCAAAATCTTATTTGTAGTCTTGGCACGAGGCCTTGGCTATGTGGTTATGATAGTCTGGAATTATGCATTCCATCATTATGAAAGTGGTTATTGATATTGCATGTGATCATTCGACTAGTAGAATATCCATGTGAGTAAGTAAATGGCATTATTTCATTTTATTTATGCCATACCATGTTGAAAGTTCAAGTTTCAAAGGCTTTTGTTTTAGTTATAAATTGCCTTAAGTGTTTATGATTATTTATGAAAGCTTCTGCTATAATGTTATCCTTACTGAGCATCCGAGCTCACCCCTTTCAATGTTTTTTTTTCAGGATTATGAAGAAGTAATTTATGAATGACCTGCAGGGATAGTATGAGGGGATATGAAGACAAAATGTTTTTTTTATGATGTAATGTAAAAATTTATGGATGTATCTAGTTATTCCAAGGCTACTAAACTAATCGGTCTTTCGAGACTTGATCTTTCTCATGATCATGCCAATGTTATGTAATAATGCACCGACTCTGGGTAACTAGGGTCGGGGCTTTACATCTCTTCACTAAATCACCGCCATTTTCAATTTGAACTATGTTTCAAATACTTATTTAATATTTATTTTTCACTAATATGTCTCTCATTACCTTTTGAGTTTCAATAGTACATCATGTAAGTTGATCTAATAAATATTTTGAACATGATTTTTTTATAATATTCTAATGTAAATAACAATATTTTATATCAATTTTGTATAGGTAATGAATATTGATAATCAAGTTAAACTACCAGAATTTTTGAAGTATGCTGCTCTAAGTACTATAAATCACTCAAACATAATCAATGAATATGATATGGTAGGTTTTATGTTTTATACTATAGATCACAAGGATTTCCTTAAAATACAAAAAAATGGTATACATACAGTTATAAATCAGGGTTAATATATAAAACCAGTCTACATAAATGGGTTAAATTATCATGATGAATTTTTAGATTTTTTTATTCAAATTAAACTGTGTTAATATTTATAAGGTTATAATAAATTAATCATTATAATTTACTTTTTCAACATCAATTGGTTGATAAACAGTAGTGTATGCAAAGAACATGATCCATATTTTTTAGTTTCAAATAAAAAAGATATATCATGTGGACGATATAATAAATGAAATGAGGAATATTTATTCCCCATGAAAAGAAGACATGTATAGTATGGCTAATGATAGTGAAGTAATTCTTGATACTGGACCCATCACTAATATCACATTGAATTGTTTTTCCTTGTCGATATTGAAAATGTTGGTCTTATATGGGTGGGTTAAAAAAATGAAGAACAATAATTATTATTCAATGGTAAATACTATATAGAACAAGATAGCCATTATAATTTTGTTACTTAGAGTACACCAGGAGTGTACTAGATTCAATCTATCGATGCGACACATGGTCCATCTATTTCAAAGGATAACCATTCTACAGTTGAAACCTAGAATAAAATGATAATATAGGACATTCGATATATCGATGATATAGATTGAGTACATGATGGTTGATCTATCGATGATATAAAGGGTGATCTTAATAACATTACTTGCATAATATTTTCTAATATATTGTATTATCATTTTATACATTCATCAATAGGTATTACTACTGTTAAGGATGTCGAGGTGTCAGGTAATTAGACCATGAATCAGTTACTAATGAGGGCTACTAGAATACCACTGTTATTAGTATGTACTAGAAAATGATAATATTTGTTTATTAAATATTTTTAATAATTGGTCAATTTATATGTTAAATATATATAATTAATAGAAGATGGTTAAAAATCATCAATACACAATATATTTTTAATTTTATTGACATAAATATATCCATCTCGTTTGAGGCATATAGGATACACATAAGGGATGTGACTGGAGACCACGAATAGATTCTAGGATAGTTGGCATGTGAGTGGTGTCTCTCTCCATTCATTAGACTAATTGGAGGTAAATTCCAGGATTTTAGAGTACTGGTTTATTTCATAGTTAAATAAAGGTGATATCTTAATTATGTATTCATATATGATTAAATTTTATTGTATTTATTAGTTTATTAATAATCAAATGAATTATAAGTATTTTATTTAATTATGTTATTCTATTTTCATGTGCCTGATGAAATTTTATGCCCATGGATGTTCAAATACTATGGTAAGAAATGGAAGGATTTTATGTATATACCATGACATGAATTTAATTACAAATATCTGTCATTTTTCAAGATGTATAAGAAGGTCCTAGAGGGCCTACTTAGGGACCAGTGGAAGGTTTTTGTACATCATCATTAGTCCAAATCACATCAGGTATAATATTTTATGTTAACATTTTAATAAAATTTTCTTAATAAATCTCAATATTTATTTATATATAATTAATATAGGTGTGCTATATTAGAAATATTTCTAGAATTGAGAAGTATGTAATTCATCATTGTGCTACATAGATATATTCACTAAGAAATGAATTGGAAAGGATCTATTTAATATATTACAATATATATGTATGAGCCTTGATCTTTTTTAAGAATGTTTTCCTTTTTCTAGTGTTTTTGAGGAAAAAGAAATGTTTTTTGAAAATTTTCTTAAGTAAACGCCTTATACATGGTTACCACAGGTAGCCGGGTGTTGGCCATGTCACTGCTATGTACACGAATGTGTGTGGTAACCAGGAGACCGCTAAATGTGGGGGATAATGAAGGCATGCACACACCGTGTACTTCTTAAGTACACGATGTGTACTTAATTTGTTTCATTAAACGTACTGGGGTCGCATCAGACGGACATAATCAACTTCTTCTCGAACTAGTTCATCCAAGAGTGTCCATACAACATGGATTTTCACTGATCCCTCAATCAAGCATCCGTTCTCCGAATCAGACTCCATTGGTTGTGTTGGAATTTCATTGGTGAGTTCTCTATTCTTTATGAACACCTTCTTATGATTCCTTCATTCTCATGATATATCATGGGTTGAACATTTTAGACATTTTTGTAGATCTAAGACATTCTAAGGTGATTCAAATCCTAAGACTCAAGTATATGGATCTCCCGACGCTGAGGTAGGTGGTTTGTGCCTTTCTGTTGAAAGTCATTGAGTTATATGTTCAAAATTTCCCAACACCCTTGATAGGGGTATTGTGTGTTTACGGTTTCAGCACTGTTAATTTCCAACTATGCTTGTATTCTTGAGTATAGGATAATTGAATGTGAGTAGGGTTGATTTATATGATTTGGAAGTGTTTTACCATGCATGTTTTTTTTATGATTGTTTGGTCTTTTTTAGCCTTTTAGGATGCCTTGTTTGTTTCCCATGCCAATTATTGTAGGATGGAGTGATTGTTTATCTAACATTTTGTTATGCTATAGACTGGTTAGACAAGTAGTTCTTGAGGTTTAATTTGGCTTCTTTGCATTTCTTTTCTTTTTTGACTAACACAAGGCTATGAGAACCTGGTGCAGTGGACCATAGGGAGAATGGATGTAAGGGCTTCTCCAGAGTGTCCATTATTCTTGTTACAATGTGAAACCATAGGTAGAATTGATGTAAGTGTTTCTTCAGAGTGTTTATAATTCCTCGACATGGTCCACAAGGGGAATGTGACATATGTGCTTCCCCAGAGCGCCTTTTATTTATCGATACGAGACTATAGGGGGAATTGACGGTGAGTGCTTCCATAGAGAGTCTATACTAATGATGAACCAGAGGGGTTGGACTGTGTGTACTTCCCAGAGGGTTTCTTGTGTTTTTTAGGTAGGACTAGATGGGATTAGGCTATGAGTATATCCTAGAGGGTTACCTATTTGTGATTATCGGTTTAATTACTAGGTGGAACTTATTGCTTTGAAACTGTTGAATTGTTTACTTTTGAGTACTTCCTTGTTTACTGCTTCCTTTCTTGCTTATTTCCTGCCATATGTATTCACTGACTATTAGGCACATATCTCATGGTGGTTGCCTACTAGGATTTAGTCTCCCACCCTATTTGGGTCAAGAATTTGGGCCCAAACAGATTATATTGTTGTAGGTATAGATAAGGGAAAGTGCCCTTCTACTGCAGGTACTTGACTACTTTGGAGATAGAGAGAATGAGACCAAGATTAGGATTGCAATGATGTGATGTTATTTATTATTTTCCTATGTACTTTGGTTTTTTACTTTATTTCTACATTGTGACTTGTTTGGCAGCTTTTCTAGAAATATGTATCATGCACCATTTATATATATATATGTGTGTGTGTGTGTGTGTGTGTGCTCCAGTGGTTATTTCTTTAGTTTCATCTGTTTCTTTTTGTATCATAATATTACTACTTATGCTATTGTTATATATTTCTATTATGCTGTGTTACTCTTCCAATGAGGGCATAGTTCCCCACTATCACACCCAAATCCCCCGCTACTAGCGGTAGCCTCTGGCGTTAGGGGAAATGCACTTGAGGCCATGTGACCAACTGAGTACGGGGTGTCTCTGGGTGTCTTCTGAAACCAGAACATTACAAAGTTGTATCCGAGGGATTATTTTCTTCTTCACTTACTATTTGGATCCTATAGTCAGGGATATAAAGGAAATATGTACTTGGTAATAAGTTGTGCCCAGGAGTAGCTAACCCGTGTATCTAGAAAATCCAATTTACCTTGTTTATTTCAATTTTATGGGTTTTCCATTTTATGGTTCATTTTATTTCACTATTGGGTTATTCAGATTTTTTTTCTATTATTTTTGATGTTATTGAGCTTCTATTTAGGTACCAACCCGATGAGATGAGGGAATTCCATCTCATGCATCATATATGTGACAACCGGGTCCTAGTGACATTTTATGGTTCATTTTATTTCACTATTGGGTTATTCAGATTTTTTTGCTATTATTTTTGATGTTATTGAGCTTCTATTTCGGTAAGGAACTATTTTTATTATGTACATGCTGTGTACTCTATGTAAATGTCATGTAGTCTCTAGCCGTGTCGCTGACCGTGTGGGCAGAGACACAGGGTGGAGAAAAGTTTGGGTGGGAAATGCCGTGTACCGGACATACACGCCTTGTGTTTAGACTATGTTTCTACTATGTGACTAATGACATGGATGGATAAAAACTTAAGCAATACACATCGTGTAAGTATTGAAATCGTCGTGTAGTGTAATCCCTAGAATCTGGTTGTGTAACTAACAACACAGGTCGGTGGAAATCCTTTAGTGCACACATTGTAGTGTGAGCTGTGTATTCGGATGGGTCACTAACAAAATGGGTCGGTGAATCTCGTCTAGTACACGCCATGTCTGGAACAAACACACCATGTTGTTTTGTTCTAGGAGAACCATTTAACGTAGTCGTATAGAGGGACACCGGAAGGAGAAGAGGATTCAAGTACACATTGTGTGTTAGAAAAACACACCATGTGTTTGGGCTATTACACGACCAGTTTTTGCAGAAGTACATTCCCATGTGAAAGGCTTAAGGGAACACACCGAGTAGTTAAGTATGTGCACCGTGTAGCCATGTTTTGTAAAACATGAATGATTTATTTCTCCTATTCCCTACTTACCCTTCCATTTTTTAGTCTTTTATAATCATGGTCTAAGGTTTACGCTTGACCATACAGAGTCATTCCACCGAGACATCATCCATTTGTACACAAGTTATAGGGCAATGATTAGACACTGAACATGGCTGATCAGGGACTTCCATAAAATCCTCCAGTTGTGCCAGTCTTGGCACAAACCATCATTCTAGACATAGGTGCTGATACATAGTTCTAAGAGGTCTTTATATGGTTTATTCCAACCTTCCGAGGAGTACCGCAACCTGCCCCTTAAATGGTAGAGTTAACGCGGGTCATTCAGCAGCATCATCCTCCCACTTTCATCGGGGAGAGAGGACCTCAGGCTGCAGAGTCATGGTTAGAAACCATGCTCTCTATCTTCAAGCATCTGAAGATGCCTCCAGTGAGGAGGGTCAAACTCACTATGTACATCCTTTGGGATTCAGCCAAGAGATAGTGGGATGTGATCTCACCGTCAGGATTCTAGTAGGTCATGTCCTAGGATGTATTCAATCACGCCTTCTACAATTACTTCCATCCGGAGACTTTGAGGGCTGATCGAGACCAAGAGTTCATGATTCTGGTGTAGGGTACTCTCTCTATTATGGAGTATTCTTCTTGCTTTATTGCGTTCAGTGCTTCATGCCAATTCTAGGAGGTGATAAGTTATTCCTGGGATGGATGTTTGAGGATATTCTGAGGCACAACATCTGATCGTAGGTGAATATCTTCAAGTTGATGAACATCATTTCTATCGTCAACTGGGCACTGATCACAAAGCAAAATCTGAGGGAATTTGGAGTTGTGAGCCAGGGTGGTTCGACATCCAGAGTTAGTATCCCTCCTACTGATAGTAGGAAGAGTTGTAAGGGGACTTTGTGCGATTATCTAAGAGGGAGAGAAACTTCTTATTGTAGAAAGGTGGTGTGATACCAGTGTCAGAAGAGTGGGTATACAAGGCCACATTGCCTGAAATTCCTAGTGGAGTACCAATCTTGTAGCAAGATGGGTCATCTTTAGTGCCTCTATCAGTTCTTCTCACCAATAGTTGGTGAAAATGGTTATTCTATGACTCCTCATTCTGGAGAAACACCACCAGTTTCTCATCAGTCTAGGAACTGGAGTTCTTCTAACCGTTTAGGCCGAGGTGGAGGTAACTGCCAAGGTAGTCAGTCACCAGTCTTTCAGTGAAGATAAGGTGGATCAGCTCAGAGTGGTTAGGCAGGGTCACATGGCCATAGTGTAGGTTATACTTTTATAGTGGAGCATACCCAATAGGAGTAGGATTCTGGACCCTCTACAATTCGAGGGAGAATTCTAGTTTCCTCAGTTGTAGCTTCCATTATATTCGATACATGGGCTTCCCATGTATTTATATCTGTTGTTGTTGTTGTGGAGAGACTTGGGATTTGTGTCTTTTCCTCTGCTGATGTCATGATATTAGACATGCTATTGTGGGCTAGAATGGATGGGGTACGTTAGTTCTAGAAGTTCCCTCTTGAGGTTGTTGGGTGTCACTTAATTTGGGACCTTTATATCCTAGAGATGATAAGCTATTATGTAATTATCAGAATGTATTGGTTAGCTCTTTTCTAGGATGTTGTCAACTGCTATTGTTGTAGGGTGAGTTTCAAATTACCAGAAGTCAGATTGTTTTTTTATAAGGGAGAATGGGATGTCCAGGCGAGCATAGTGGGACCCGAGCATCATGGGTTGGGAGGATTTACAACCTATATTGGTAGTCAATATCTGGATGGCCAACATGCTTCACATATGGACTTTATTCTAGTGGTGGATAGTTTTAGGGATGTATTTCTAGATGACTTTTTCGAGATGCCACTGGAGTGAGAGGTAGAATTTTTTATAGAGATCGTGTTGAGAGTGGCACAGATGTCCATTCCTCCTTATAGGATGGCTGTGCCAGAGTTACAGGAGCTCAACAAGAAGTTGTAGGAGTTTCAAGAAAAGGGTTTCATTCAACCCAACACTTCTCCTTGGGGTTCACATGTCCTGATTACAAAGAAGGAAGATAGTACCCTCAGGATTTGTGTGGATCATCAAAAGCTGAACTAGTTGACGGTCATGAACTGATATGATTTGTCGAGGATTGATGATCTCTTTGATCTACTTCTAGGAGACCAGGTGTTCTCGTAGATTTAATTGAGGTCCGGTTATCATCAGTTATGCGTTATACCATCAGAAATACCTCTTACAGCCTTTAGGATCAAGTATGGTCTACACAAGTAGGTAGTTATGTCGTTCGGTCTCTTGAACTGACCTGTTGTTTTCATGGAACCGATGAACCGAGTGTTCTATCCATACTTGGATTATTTATTGGTGGTTTTCACGGACAATATCTTTGTGTACTCTCACACTCGACACAACCATGCTACCCATCTTGAGATTGTTTTGAGTACACTGAGAGAGCATTATTTATATGCTATGATCTCAAAGTGCCACTTTTGGATGGATCAAATTAATTTCTTGGGTAATGTTTCCTCAGAGACAGGAGTATCAGTGGACCCAGATAAAGTGAGAGCAATAATTTCATGGGAGTACCAAAAGAACGTCTTTGAGGTGTGAATTTTTCTAGGGATGCTTTGATACTACAAGCATTTCATATAGGTCTTTTTATGCTTAGCAGCGCCACTAATGGGCCTGACTAAGAAGGGTTCAAAGTACCTGTGGATAGATTCTTTTGAGTCAGCATTTCAAGAGATAAAAGGGAGGTAGACTTCATCACTGATAATAGTTTTCTAGATTCAGGAAAAACTATACTGTTTATTGTGAAACTTTCGTATTAGGCTGGGAGCAGTGCTTATGCAGGAATATGGAGTTGTTGTGTACGGGTCTTTGTCTTTGATTCCACATGAGAGAAATTACCTGATGCACGATCTTGAGTTGGCAGAATTGTTCATGCCTTAGGCAATTGGAGACAATATCTTCTGGGAGAGCATTGTTTTGTTTTTCACCGACCACAAAAGTATCTAGTATATCTTCACTTAGCATGACCTGAATTTGAGATAGAGAATGTGGGTTGAGTACCTTCAATCTTTTGACTTCGAACATGCCTACACACCTGGGAAAGGTAACGATGTGGCTGATGCGCTGAGCAAGAGGACTCAGATACATGCAGTTCAGGAGGCCAGCAGTGAGTGTCAGCTTATGACTCTTTTCTATGAGATGCATTTAGAGGTGCACGATAGATAGTGGAAAACGTTTCTATAATATGTATTTGTTACCTATACTCTTCTGGATTGAGTGCGGATGAGGTAGATATCATATTATGAAGTCCTAGTCCTACGGGAGAGTGTTTTAGGAGAGGACCCTATTCCTGGATGAGTCATAGGCAAGGACCAGATCTTGAGTTTCTAGGGGAGCATATGGGTGTCTGCAAACAGACGTGAGGAGTTGATGTGGGACTTTCATTCCTTAGTTTGGGAAGTTCATCCTAGAGTCACCAAGATGCATTGTTATCTAAACCATCAACATTGGTGTCCATGTGTGAAGAATGATATTTCTAGTTTCATTATGAGGTGTTCCACCTATCAGCAGGTGAAGGCGGAGCATCAGCGACCCGTGGGGCTTTTGTAGCAGTTACCCATTCTCGAGTGGAAGTGAAATGATGTTGCGATGGATTCCATGATTGGTTTTCCGAGGTATCCTCGAAGTAATTATGTTGTATGGGTTGTCATTGATTGACTCAAAAAGGTTTCACACTTATTGCTAATCAAGGAGACCTTCCGTGTTGATAAGTTGGGATGGTTGTACATCCGTGAGATTGTATGTTTAAATGGAGTTCAACACTCCATTGTTTCAGACAGGGATGTCCGTTTTACTTATTGGGTCTGGTAGGGGCCACAAAAGGCTTTGGGTATACAGGTACTTTTGAGTATATCTTACAACAGTTATATTGATGGCCAATCCGAGCGTACGATTCAAGTGATTGAGGACATGCTTTGTGAATTCATCCTTGATTTTGGAGGTTCTTGGGAGAAGTACATACCTCTTATGGATATTTACTACAATAATAGTTTTCAAGAAACTATTCATATGGCACCTTATGAGGCTTTGTATGGTAGGCCATGCCGAGAACCCTAATATTGGCCGGAAGTTGGAGAGGCTGCTATGCTGGGACCTTGTATTGTCTAGGAGGCCACATAGCAAATAGAGTTGATTCAGAAGAGGATGGATACTGCACAGTATTGACAGAAGTCTTATGATAATCAGTGGAGACAACCTCTAGAGTTCAAGGTCAAGTATTAGGTTTTCCTGCATGTCACACCGAGGTTGGGGGAGAAGAGGATTAGGAGACATGGAAAGCTTTCATCGAGGTACATCAGGTCGTTTGAGGTTTTTGGAGTGGGTCGGGCCGGTTTCCTATCGGTTGCAGTTACCTCAAAGGTACCGGGCTATGCATGACATCATCCAAATTTCTCACCTTCAACGTTACTTCTCATACCAATCTCATGTTTTTTATCCTGAGGATGTTGAGTTAGAGGTGGACGCCACATTCAAGGAGCATCCTATCCAGGTAGTTGATCGAAGTGCGAAATTTCTCTGTGGATGGTTTGTTCCTTTGGTACGAGTGCTATGGCATCACGAGCAAGTATAGGCCAAGACCTGGGAGAGGGAGACTGATGTACGATCAAAGTGGCTAGAGCTATTTGAGGATTCTTCTTCTACGCTAACTTTCTAGGGAAATTTGTGGGTGAATTTCCTTAAGGGGAGAAGTTTCTAAGAACCCAGATCTTTTTTTCTAGAAGGTTTTTCTTTTTCTGGTGTTTTTGAGGAAAAAGAGAAGTTTTCTGAAAAATTTCTTAAGTACACACTATGTACTCAGTTACCATAGGTAGCTAGGTGTTGGTCGTGCCACAACCATGCACACAGCCGCGTGTGGTGACCTAGAGACTGCCTAATGTGGGGTCTGGTGAAGGCAAGTACACACCGTGTACATCTAAAGTATACGCCATGTACTTACGTTTTTTTCATTAAATGTACCGGGGTCATGTTTAACAAAAAAAACCATATTCTTCTCGACCTAGTTTGTCCAAGAGCATCCGTACAGTGTGGTTCTTCTCAAAGACCTCGATCAAGTGTTCATTCTCCGAATCCGACTCTGTTAGTTGCGTTGAAATCACATCGATGAGTTATCTCTTCTTCTTGATCACCTTCTTCTAATTCCTTCTATCTCGTGAGATATCATGGGTTGAATTTTTTAGATATTTTTGTAGATATAAGATGTTCTAAGGTGATTCAAGGATTTATACTCAAGTATATTGATCTCCCGACATCGAGGTTGGTGGTTTGTGCCTTTCTGTTGTAATTATTTGACTTATATGTGAAACATTTCCCAATACCCTTGATCAAGGTATTGCATGTTTTTGGGTTTAGCCATGTAAATTTCTTTCTATGCTTGTATGCTTGATTAGAGGTTAATTAAATGTGAATAGGGTTAATTTATATGCTTTGGATGTGTTTTCTAATACATGTTTTGTTTATGACGGTTTGGTATTGCATAGCCTATTAGGCTGCCTTGTTCATTTCACATGCTTAGTATTGTAGGATGCAGTGATTGTTTATCTGACATGCAGTTATGCTATATACTAGTTAGACAAGTAGTTATTGAGGTTTAGTTTGTCCACTTTGCATTGATATTCTTTTTTGACTTAGACAGGGCTGTGAGAACCCAGTGTAGAGGACCATAGGGAGAATGGACAAAAGGGCTTCTCCACAGTGTTCGTTATTATTGTTACGATGTGAGACCATAAGAGGAATTGACATCAGTGATTACTTAGAGTGTCTGTAGTTCCTCAACGCTGGCCACAATAGGAATGTGATGTAAGTGCTTCCCCAGAGTGCCTTTTAGTTACCAAAATGAGACTATAGGGGGAATTTATGGTGAGTGATTCCCCATATAGTCTATACTAAAGCTGAACCAGAGGGGTTAGTCTGTGTGTAATTCCCAGAGGGTTTCTTATGTTTTCTAGGTCGGACCAGAGGGGATTAGGCTGTGAGTATATCCCATAGGGTTAATTATTTATAATTATCTATTTACTTTCTAGGTGGTACTGAATGATTTGAAACTATGGATTTGTTTACTTTTGAGTACTTCCCTGTTTACTTCTTCCTTTATTTCTTATTTCCTTCCATATGTATTCACTGACTGTTAGGCACATATCTCGTGGTGGTTGCCTATTGTGATTTAGTCGGACACTCTGTTTGGGTCATGATTTTGGGATCAAAAATATTATATTGTTGCAGGTATAGAAAAGGGAAATCACCCTTGTACTATAGGTACTTGACTGTTTTGGAGTTGGAGAGCATGAGACCAAGCCTAGGCTTGGGATGCTATATAGCTATTTATTTCTTTCCATAGTACCCTTTTAGTACTATATTTCAACATTGTGACTTGTTTGGCTACTTTCCTAGATATATGTATTATACATCATTTATATGTGTGTGTGTGTGTGTGTGCTCCAGTCGTTATTTATTCAGTCCTCCATTGTTTCTTTTTGTATGGTAATATTACTACTTCATCTATTGTTATATGCTTTCTTCCACTGTGTTATTATGCCAATGAGGGCATAGTTTCCCCACTATCACACCCATGGACCTTCCTACTAGTCGGCAGCCTCTGGCATTGGGGAAAATGTTCTTTAGGCCATGTGACCAACCGAGTACGGGGTGTCACTGGGCAGCTTTTGTAACCAGGACGTTACAATATATATCCCTGCCACTTCAAGTATGATAGTTTTTTCAAATTAACATTTATGTATTTTTTTAGTATTCAAAAAATGTAATTCATACTATTGTATGGTCAATAATTTGATATGATTTCCAAAAAGGATGGATGTTATGTGAATGGCCCCATATAAAAAATTGCAGAAATCAATCTTTATTACCATTTGGTGTAATTTAATTAATTTAATGTTTAATCATTTTAATACATTTAAAACAAAAATTCAATGAATTGTGTGATTCCAATCCTCCCATATTATCTCTTGTGTCAACATAGGATTTCATGGTTAGAGTTTTAGGAAAATAGAATTATTGTCCCGTGAATGGGATAGGATTTATTCCATCTTCATCACGTGACTTTGGTAGGTCATGTATAATTTTTAGTTAAAATAATATATAGAGAAGTATGGGGTTATATCTATTGGTGATCCTGAATCATAAAGGTAAATTAATAAATATAATAATATTGTTTAATATATGGTGTCACATATTGTGACACAGTATGATAAATTTTCAAATTTGGGGAGTGTATTAGCAACTTTGTTTTAGAGGTTGATAAACAATATTCTTGATGAAATAATGAAAAAAATATAGGATTCAAGACTAATAAGCTCACAATCTCATAGTAATATGTTTCATATTTATAGTTTCATTTTTTATAAGTGTATTCGCATTATACAAACATGAGGATGTACCAACATAACAACATTATATTATTCGGTTTAGATTAGTGGTGGTCACATTAGTTTTTTTGGAGAATGTTTTCAAGAAAATAATTCGACACTATATTAAATCAAATTGATGGCCATTTTAAAATATTAATATATTATTATCAAATGAGAAAAAATATTACACCATTTGAAAATTTTAATATATGAATTTTAATATTTAAATTTGTTAAAAAGTTATATAAAATAACTCTTTAATAAGGATCTTCCCATTATAATGTATTATCCATATATTAATTTCATTTATGAACCAAGATAAAAATTTCAAGGTAGTATATTGAATATTATTTCTAGGTGTACATGATGAATTAATAAAAACACCCAAATTGATATGTGTTATATGAATTTAGGCATTTTGGGAGTAAAAACTAAGAAATATAATGAGTGAAATATTTTTTTGTCTTCAAAATAAAATAAAAACTAACTACTTATAGAAAAAGTTAATTATAATAACATATTTATCCTAAGACAAGGTAAAAAATCAATCTATTATATATTAAAATTAATTTCAATTAATAGGAAAACATAAATAGACTCAAAAAAGTTTACACCATGTTATTCTTCATAATTAATTTAATAATATAATCAATATAGTTTGTATCCAATACACCTATGTTTTAATTATTTTTATATTTAAAGAATCACCTAGTCATTAATGAAATCCCATTTAATATCTTCAAAAAATATCACATGAACTCTACCCTTATTTGACAGATAATGGTATCCAAGAAAAATTGGAATCATGATTCACTAAAAAATGATGCCATAATAATTTATCTATTACATTGAAATTTCAATGTATGATTTGAAATTAGGCAACCCAAACCTGAATAATTTATTATATATTTTTTGGATATATTTTTAATTTTAAAAACATAATGTTTAAAGCATATCTAGTGTTGTAAAACATTCCATATATATATTTAATTTTTTAAAAAAATAAAAGGATAATTTAAAAAGAATGTATGTATTATTGAATTTTATTATCTAATTTCAAATTATTTTATGTTTCCTAAAACAAATAGAATTTCAATTATTCTTTAGGATATATTTAATATTCAATGGGGGGTTTTGTATAACTTGAATTTCTATGGTATACAGTTTGAAAACCATACACATAACCATGATAATTTATGACCAAATTCATCAAAAAGAATATTTAGACTACATAGTTTTAATATAATAGACCTGACCACATGAATCCATTGAATTTATTTTGAGGTCTTCATAGATTTATCAAATTATCCAAAACTATATAATATTTTCTAAAAACCATGTACCATGCTAAAAATTTCTTATTAAGTCTCATTCTTTATAGTTACACCCTAACAAGAAAAAAGATAAGTAATATGATAAAGAATATATATATGTGATATTATATTTCTTTTAAAAATAATTAATGTTAATTTTAAATTGATTTAAGAAAAAATATACTAAAAATTGCATTTTTTATTCAAAGAGGAATAAAAAGGGTATAACAATCTTAGAGGATGAAAATATTTTAGATAGAGGGAAATATAAAAGATACTGAAATTAAAAACAAATAACTAGACCCTCTAACTAATAACCATTATATGTAATGGTATTTGAAGGTATATTAACCTCCCACTAAGAATTCACCATCACAAATTCCAAATATAACAAATTTCTATAGGCTATAATAATATAAAAAATTATCTAGGGGCTGGAGGAGTTACCTGACAATACACTAGTCACAATGATATAGTTGGATTAAATGGATGATTTATTAATGGTGTTAACCATATAAATATTTATTCTAATGAGAATATATTAACATTTTACTTGAATAAATATTAACCCTCTAATGAAATATGAGAAGGAAAATGGGAAGATTCTCGAGGGACACCAACAATACACACACCATGAATAATTCATTGGTCATAGGTCCTGTGTATATTTAATTTAAATACATATCTATGTTCCTTCCAACACACCTAGGTCCCTCAAACATCACCAATGTTATATAGAGGTAAAAGGATAGGTCCAAAAATACAGACCCTTTAATAATAGGGGAAGAATAACCATATTTACATAAAAATAATAATAGATTTTGTGATTTATAGAACCATATATTTTAGCTTATTAATAATGGGATTCAAACCATGATGTTGGAAAACACTATAGGACTCCCATAACACCTTATAGACTGCATCCAAGAGGATGAGTGTAACGTGTGAAAAAATGATTGAAAAAATTAAAAATCAAAAAAAAAAAAAATAGGAATTCATGCAAATTATTATATCAAATATCATACCTAAGAGGACCCCAAGAAATACCAAATATAACTTTCTAGGCTTACTGTGGTTATAAAAATACAACATCAATTCAATCATACCATTATCACAACATGATCATTTAGTTTCCATAAGAATACAATTTCATTAAGAATTATAATATATCGAAATAGACTTTTTATATATACACTAGATGAAAAATCTGATTTAAACATGAATAAATTTTCAAAATATCTTTCATACTATAGTATAAAATAGTTTATAGTTATTTAATTGTTTTGAGAAATCATGAGAAATAAAATTTATGTGACAATGTGTAAGTGAATACATATCAATTTGGAACATCCTCTATGTGTATATTGTATAATAAATCATGATGATTTTCACTGAGAACTACTTCATTGGATTATTGATTGGTAGAAAACTAACTAATGGTGATTTCAAGGAAAATACACCCTGGTAAATAGTGTGGATAACCCTCCTAGTTGTCATTTTAGAAGCAAATATCACCTCAACTAATAATCCATTGAGAATTTTGATAAATAAAATAATTTATACATTGTATAATATTTCACATATAAGAACCTATGAAAATGTACGACCAGTTTCTCAGAGTGTTCCCGTACTTCCTCAGAATAAAAATAAACTAGAGAAAATTTCTTGATATGTCTTCCAAAAATATTTTTTTTACATAAATATATTTCTATCCTCCACTACCCTATGGCCAATACCATATTCATTAATCAGTTTAGAATGTCTCTCTTAATCGGCCCCATTATATCAACCTTTGGGGTGAGAATCCCATATGAAGCTATTAAGGTGGCCTTTAATATTTTTTATGAAACTCGTAGGATCCTAAAAAATAGAGACAATATATATGGGGATATATGAAAGAACACTATCCACCAGAGTAATACTACCTTTAAAATATTTAAATCAAGTTTTAAAAATGAGGATCCTTCTTATGATTCTATTTAATATACCGTCAAAATTTCAAATGTGAGTTATCCCATTAGAAAAGGGTGACCTAGGTGATCCATTTAAAAAATCATTCTATGAATACCATTTCCCTCATAAATTACTTTAGATTATACGGATTCAAACTTATTTGAGATATATAAACATCTTTTTCAAGAATTTACCCATTGACTACTTCTTCTACTATAAGCATTCAAAATAAACATAATGTTTTGAAAATAATTACATATACCATTCACGATGAAAATAATTTCATCAACTAAAAATAAATGGAAATTGAAATTAAATAATTCTAACCTCAACAAATATGGAAAAACCATCATAAATTACCTTATTGAAATTTTAACTAAGAACATCCTGAGTAAGAAAAAAAATACTCAGAGATAGAGGGACACCTTTTTGAATACCCATACCTAATTTAATAAATACAAATCCCTTTCCCATGAGGGAGAAAATGAACATTGTAAAAGGAAATTAATGAATTTATAATGTCACAAACCCACTAATAAAATCCTCTCATTCTATATACATTCAAAATTAATATCTATTCCCTTATATCATAGGCATTTTCTATGTTAATTTTTACTATAATATTTTATCTAACCACCATTCTCGCAATTTCATAGATAATGTCATGTTCAAATACTATATCTCCTTGAATTATACAATTTTTAAGTAAATCGTGTTGGTTATATAATATATAAAGGGGGAAAAGATAAAAAAACCTTGTCAAAAAATATTGTCAATCACTTTTTATTAGAAACTTGACAAATTAATATGTAAAAATTGACCAAAATCACTAGGTTGGATCATTATGAGGATGATGAAAAGTATATTGTAAGTGATTAATATAGGAATATCACCACATGTTAAATTATCTTGAACCACATAAATGACCTATCTCAAGATGACATCCCATATTAAGGAATAAAAGGACCCTATAAACCCATATGGTCCTACATAAATCTCTTGATTGAGGCTTTGTGTAGATTCATTGATATCTTCCTTTTCTAAAATGTATTCCATGTTTATTTTTTCCACCATAATAACTTACATAATGATATTGTTAAAAAATATATCATCCACATCCAACCTAATCACTCCAATTTGAAACTGATAAGGGATTGAAAGAAAGTAATATAAGTAAGATGAAAAAGTTGACCAGTGATATTAAAATCACTTGTGTGAGATCTATATTTTATTTTTATATTGAGTTTCATAGAAAACATATTGTCTGTAATAGATACATAAAAGTATGTTATACTAGGATAACCATTACTCAAATACTTGAAACTAGATCTATCTTTGGATTATCATTCAATTTCTATTAGGTCATCCTCCAATTGTAGAGACTAGAGAGATAAGAGAGTTAATGATTCATCATCACATTAAATCTACAACATCTTATTTAAATGATCAATTTCATCATTATGAAAATTGAGAATACTATTGTGTCACATTCATTTTTTCCTACCAATGAGCTTGTCACCCCTTAATCTTTTTAGCTTTATCTAATGTTCCATCGAAGCCTACCCCTAAATAGGTTTCATCGAGTATGTGTGAATGGATTTAAAAAATCATTTGTCAATTATATTAATAAAAATTATGGAATATATTGAAGAAATAATCACTTCCATAATTATAAAAAAATTCATCAAAACATAAAACATTATAATTATTATATATTTACATATTCTATAAGCTTATAAATAAAATTTTGAATCGATGTTTCCCTTAAATTGATTATTAATTTTAAATTAGAGAATGTTATTTCACCACAACCAACCCAAAACACAAAAACAATATTCTAAACACACTCTCAAATAAGAGAACGTCCACTATGAACCCAAAATTCACCATTCATTCATTAAATAAAATTCCCCACATTAATCATATTTATAAAACATCAAAATATTTATTCAAAAATTATTTATTGAAAATCACATTAAAACACAAAAACTAAAATAAATCCACATTCAATAACATCTTCCTAGTCTCATGGTAAATTTTTTTGAATATCCATTTAGTCAATACTTCTATAATTAAGTCCAAACTACATAACAATATGGGGCTATAATATAGTTTTTTAATTTTTAATTAATTATAACACATTCAATTGAATATTAATATATAATAATAAATATTTCCCCTATTCAAAAATATAATTACACAAAAACGTTTACCAAATAGTAAAAAATTACTTAAATTGATATAATAATTTCTATTTAAACCAAAAAGTGGTCTAAATCAACCAAATCACAATCAATTTAGAATATTTCACATTAACATGTTATTTTAATCTCTTGATTTTATTTGTATTTCATTTAATTCAATATCATAAAACATCTACATTATTATTTTATATTAATGTCCAATGATGTGTATTCATAGAACTAAAAACACCCAACAACTCCGACATTGATGATACAAGATGTCATCAAGAAAAAAAATTAGAAATACATGCATTCATCGGTGTTTTATTACAAATAATTCTTAAGAACGAGTTTTGGTTGAGGTGGTAGGAGGTGAGGATCATCAAACATTTTTTAGGGGATTCATGCCTACTCATAGTCTCTCTTATGGATTTAAGACATACTTTAAGAATATTTACCACATACCGATTCGAAGTAGGTTACTCTTATCCTATAAATAAGTCATTGACATGAATAAATGATAAAATCTATCCATATCACAGTTTCTCCATCAACATAAACATTTTTATGTATCATAGGTTTTCCATTAATGGTTCTGTATTTAGGTTTTAGAGGATCACTATCTTATTTCACAGTATCTTAGTGATGATTAATTTAATGGAGATATGGTTGCAAGTTATATAGATGGGAACTATATATTTTATCACAATCTAGATAAGAAGTATGTTTTTGTGGTGTTGGGATAGGGCCCATGAAATGGGCTTCCTATTTGTCCTTTTTAAGGGGATTAGAACCCACATAGTTTAGTGCCTCCTAATAGGGTGTTCCATACCTTTTATGTTTGTTTAAAAAAGACTAATCCATGTAGATTAAAATCATGAAATAAATTAAATTAGGATAAATATACATGTAAATGGGTTTTTTGGACATAAATATATGATTAACCATGACAGGAGTATATCCGAACAATATTAGGTTAGTTTCAAAATGGATGTAGTAGTTTCATGATACGTCTCGATGGGAATATAGACCGATGAGAATAATGTGATAATACCAAGTTGGAAAAGTACTTTTGTGTTTTGGAATAATTTTATTATGAATTTTCACTAATAAAGGTATAGTCCACTTGGAATATGGCCCTGGTGGTGGTGGATTCAATCTCAGAGGGATAGTGGCCCAAAAAGTGAGAATGTCCAGACTAATGGGAATATGACCCGGTGAGGACAAACATATAAGGTTTTGATTTTGAATTTTAACCTTAGTAAGGAATCCCACATATCCCATTTATCAGGAATTTGAGGCCAAATAGTTTGGGAATCATACGTTAATGTTGTGTGATGGGACCATGCCATAATTTATAACAACATTCGATGGGGATGTATGCTAGGGAGTTTAATGTATTGTAACTTAGACTACTAGGTGATTCCCATAATGAATCTAAATTATGAGAATGTAAAGATAAACTAAAAATATAATCCCATATGTGTCATGATCAATGTAAGAAAGAATAGATAGAATATTAGTCATACTGAATTAGAATACACAACAAAGGATGGAATGGGGATTACACATTGGTGCATCCCAATTATGATTCCTTTAAATTAAATAGGGGGAAAACATAATATTGAGTGGGAATTTGGAATAACAATCCCTTAGATACATAACCTAGTAAATGAGTTAGGTGAACGTATGTCTGGGGAAAACACATTGAAGTATGCCCATGTGGTGAGATAAATTTTGGGATTACTCTTAGTAAAGGGCCAATTGGAGGTATTTTTACTATGCTAAGGACGCAATTTAATTAAATATCTAATACCAAATGATTCATGCTTTATGTGAGAAAGTAGAGGCAGAAAAATATTAATCATGCAATATAAAATAACCAAATTAATGTTTTATGGCGTTTATTCAACAAGACTACCCATGTGTGAAGAACCATCTCATTATTATGACACAAGGCATCATGTGATCATTATATGGGGTGTCCTATACTCATTAAATTAGGTAAAACTATAGTTTTATGTCTTAAATTCATAATTTTAGACCCATAGTGTATCATTGTGTTTTGATAATGTTATATAATGGAATTTATTATTATGAAACTTTGATGTCATGTTATTTAGATTATTATCATACAGCTCCTACTTTAGGTCATGAAGGGATCAAAAAATAATTTTTATGTGAATATTATACATCCAACATCCCATAATTGATGTGTCTCCAAAAATGAAAACCTATAAAGGGTCTTAGTATTAAATAAGGTATTTCATCATGGTTATTTTTCTTAGTATGGTCTTAATGGATACCCTTAGTGAAGGACAAAACCGAATATGAGTCAGTTTTTTCATTATTTGATTATATTGACAAATAGATCGAGGTGATCCAAATTCTTCACTAAACATGGGCAAAGAATAGTGGGTAAAAACAAATCATAATCTCCCATATTCACATATGATTATATTCTATGTGAGGTGGTAATAGACTACATGGGAATTTTTTTTTAATATTCTTCATGAAGCACTTTTTTGGAAAGATTCACCAATAAAGGGATGTCTGTGGGTTATGTTCATGAAGGTCCTTCAAGAATTCACAATATAGAGGTAGTTCTTTAAGAAAGATATTCCCTTGGTATTCATTGAAGTAGTTTCTCATGAGGTCATTTTCCATATAAATTTTCACATTCAATGGATCATATTAATGTGGGTTTCAATAGGGAAATCATTTTAAAGATATCTACTTTAATGTTACCTTATTAATTCTCCTGCCATTCCCCTTTTATATTCTATTTTCGGAAGATATTTTGTATTTAGTCATATACCAGTCAACCACTCTCAAAAAATGATTGACCACATAGCTGTTCAAGAACTACAAAAGACCATACATAACTTATGTATAGCATCTATTGAGGGGACTGGTGGTGAAAATGGGTCTTCCACATAATGATATACTATGATATTAAAATAACCACCATCAAGATGAAAAAATAAAATATCTTATGGGAGATCTGGAATTCATGACTTTCCATAAATGACAATTCCATGTCGGAAAAAGCTCTTCATGAAGGGATCAACATCCATTACAATTACATTTCCAGTGGAATATTTTTTCAATAGACAATTTTATTTTGTAAAGAACAAAAATATTCCTTCCAAACCCAAACTATAATTCAATGTTTTGGGAATAATATTTGTGCAATGATTAGAGTTCTATGCAAAAAACCCACCTTTTCAGAATTTTTACCATTAAAAATCATACACGGTATGATAACCCAAATTTAATTACACATTAATTCATTATTTATTACATAAAATTATAATTAATATATCCCTATGAGATTATGAGTCCTAGATTATTTTTGAAATTGTGTACAAAAAACCATAAATTAAAACTTGGATGAAAAATAATTATTTAAAAGCACTAAAATACACACTAAATATCCTTGGATTATTTAAAAATACATGGGATAACCTTGGGTTGTACCTAATAAAGGGTTGAGATATAGAGCCCATTATGTTAATAAAAAACCTAGTATTAGGAAAAGTAATACATGTGATCAAAGTGAAATATCAAGGTAATATAAGTGGTTTTAGAATCATAAACATGAATAATGAGGCATGATATGACATGATAACATAAATGTAACATTGTGGAAACAACATAAAACATGACATCATAAACATATGTCAATGATAACTGCCAATACAAAATGACATAGTTTTATTATGATGACTTATTATTCACCATATATGGAATATCACGAGATTATAAGATTACTCAAGCATTTGTGGCTTTATAATACCAAGACCAACCATCGAATTCACTTCATGTACATGCATAAGTGTGTCAAAAATATCATACAAAATAACACTTTACTTTATCATTTTTACCATCATGATTATGGAGTGATGGTTACATACATGTAAATACAAAATCAATAAATTATTCGTATAACTTGTTGAATAATCATGAGTAGAAATGGAGACTTGAATTCACTACACAAATGTTTGGCATGGAAAATCACAAGATAATTTCATCAGCATAACAGGTGTACATAAAGGTTTATAGAATGAGTGGATGAGAGTGAATGGAGTCTATAATAACTTTTAAATCATATTTATCTTAATAAAGATGTTTAAAAACATATCCCAACTTGAAAAAATGCAAATTAAATGTAATTTTATAAGAAGAAGTTTAAAAAATGATAAAAAGGAGATGTTCCCTTTCCTTGAGAGGAGGCTTCTAAAAGCATGATAGGAGAATCATAACAACTTTTTGGAACATTGGGAGGGATCTAAATAGGTAAGGGTAGAGTAAAAACATGCTCCAAGAGTTTTGAGTGATGATTAATAGGATTTTGTGTTTGTTTATATAGAAAAAAAGAGGTGGATCCTTTATTAATATCCGAAATTAGGTTTTGGAATCTGTTGGTGCCAAAATTTGGAATGAAGAGAAGGCAGCAAGATGGCCCAACAGACTGGCTTGCGAAACCCCTTCATGGAGTCCCCCAGCACCATGATAGCCATGAAGCAAAGAAGGTGGAAGGCTCCACGAACTCACTTGACATTCATGAGCCCACCGCAAAGCATGGGAGGCGGTACGCTCCACAAACAAATTTTACATTCGCGCTGCCACCGCGAAGCAACACAGACAGGATGCTCTGCGACCCCAATTGACGTTCTAAATCTACCGCGAATCCCCCCAGTCCCTCTTCGCGCCGCGTGAGATCCACCTCGTGGTGCCTCTTTCCTATAAATACTGGGCTCCCCCAGAGATCTGGAGATGGACAATCTGACCTTTCAAATTCTAATCTTCCGAATCACGAAGCACTCTTCTTCTCGGTGAACCATGAGCTGTGCGAGGTACCTCTGCATTGCGAAGTGCCTCCCCTCTATCTCGTTTTGATCCCCACTTCCAAGAGGGATGCCTTCCACGAAGACTAAGGCCTTTTGAGAAGGAAGGGGATCGCCAAAGGGACCCAGGTTATCACAGAACATTTATGCTTTGCAAAGAACCATTCATGTACACATGATCCACATACTAAGGCAGGATCACTATACCTCTCGAAGCAAATTGCTTACCGACACCTTGCTTCACGAGGAACCTTTGCTCCACAAGGCTGTGCTCCACAAATTCCCTTCCACTTCGTGAAGCAGCTCCCATTTGCACCTCCTCCCCATGCCAAGGCTAAGGCACCCCACTTCACGAAGCATGCCCCATAGCAGGTGCCCTCTGCCACGCGGAGCAACAATGTTCCACAAGGCCCCAGTTTATGGACTCCTCTCCTTAGAAAATCATTTTCCTGTGAAACCCTCCAGTTTTGCATGATGTGACTTCAATTTCCACTAGATGACACCACCCATTTCATTGCTTCACCTGATTCTTCTTCGTATAGGCACACTAACAGCTATTTCATCTTCGCATATCCATGATAAATGTGGACCCCTCGATGGGTCGCTCCACGACACCCCCTCAGTACGGCGTTTCCAGTGCCTTCCCTCCCACAAGGAGAAGAGTGTACCGGTTATGTAAGTCCTAGGGGTGAGGAGAGAACCTACCACGTCCGAGTTGCAGGACATTAAACTGTCAAGAATTATCGTCCCCAACACATGATGTAAAACTATGACCTAACCCCATGCCTCACACGCAGGGTCCCCCTGCCTCAGGCATTCTCCATGCCCCCTAGTCTCCACAGGGGATGATATCCTCCTTCTTGGAGTGGAGTTTGTCCACAGGGAAGGGCAAACATCTTGGTGTAATCCCCTAGATTTTCTTATAGGAGGCAACACCCCTACTCCTCCACACTTCCTCTATGCCAAGGCCAGCGGAGGGCGTGATAGGGAACGAGGCTCCTCCTTTCTTCGGTCCCAAATCCCTCTCCTGCTGTGCTTTGTCGCCATCGGGTCTCCATCTCAGAGGAAGTCCCAATCTCTCTCTCCCAGGGACACTACACGCATAATCCCCACTCCACATCCCATGAATGCACCTTTCGTGATGTCATCGTCAGGACACTGCAACCTCTTGTTTTTCACACCAAGCACGATTCATGTGGGCTTAGAGTAATCATCGACTATGACAACACCCCCATCCCGCATGACGATAAACTGTATGCCCGAACTACCAAGAAATTGATCCATGTCAAGACATGGTACGTAGGAAGCCTCCACGAGGTTCAATCCCAACAACCATTGTCCTCGACCATCTCTATGTCGGTGTGCCAAGCCCCATTAACACCTTGGGCAGCCTAGAGTGTAAGCCCTACACCATCCTAAACTACGTGGTCTTTGATCCATGTCAAGGCTTGGTACATAGAATGCCTCCACGAGGTTCAAGACCATCATCCACCTAGATCAAGGTCCTTATTAATGTCGGTTCTCCGACACACACCAACCTGAACTATGAGTACTTTGATCCATTTCAAGGCATGGTACATAGGAAGCCTCCATGAGGTTCAAGCCCATTATCCACCTGGTCCAAGGTCCTTATTCAAATCGCTTCTTCGACACACACTATCCCAAACTACGGGGACTTTGATCCATGTCAAGGCATGATACGTTGGAAGACTCCACGAGGTTCAAGACCACCACCCGGTCGTTCCGACCTCCTTCACATCGGATGAACAAACACCCTGGGCTTCCTAGAGTGTAAGCCCCCAAATGACATCCTGAACTATGAGGACTTTGATCAATGTTAAGGCATGGTACGTAGGAAGCCTACATGAGGATCAAGCCCACCACCACCCGGTCATTATAACTTCCTTCACTTCAGTTCTCCATCGTCCAGCGGTAAGCTGTTGCACCCCCCTTCATCGGTAAGTCATTTTCAACCTCATTAGATGGTAAGTCATCGCCAGATGAACTATGCGGACTTTGATTCCCTACCACGGGGATACGTAGGAAGTCGCTTCAAGGATCAAGACCAAAACCATCATCTATCTTGATTTTTACCTAGGCCGCCACATCCTGGTGATATCATGCCACCTCATTCCCTCCCACAGCATTCAGGAAGTCGCCCACATATTGGCCCCAATATCAGTGTTCCCTCCAAGGGGGTTCCTACACCTAATCCACTCTAATCAGTGTTCTGATCAGTCCGATCCGTCTCCGCTGGACGTTAAACTTGTGGAATACCCTATGTTAAACACTGGAAGCTGAGGAAAACTTCAGATACATGCCTATAGAATATAATTCCCCACATTAAATGTGGGATGCCTCAGGCTTCTGTGCCCTCAAGAAGCCCTATAATAAGGGACAGAATAGAGACACAACAATCCCCATCAGCTAGACACGTCAGTGATGTCCCATCGTGACTACTCCCCTAACCGAAGGTTGCTACCCTGACCAAACCCACTGGAATGTCCTCACAGAAGTAACATAATTAAATGGTGTCTATGAAGATATGGTGTTGGGAAAAGTTTCACGAACAACGTATTAAATCTATGAGGGAGACCTAGGCTAGGTGAGGAGTTCTGAGGAGGAATCCATGGAAGGAAGAATCGACATCCAATCATCCCATTTCTATCAAGGAGAAAACGTCCCTAAACAAGGAGTGAATGTTACCCGCCTTTGGAAAGCGGGAATGCAGGGAAACAAAAGTTGCACCTGTTTCACTCAAGCAGCAGGACGCACATGCCCCGACGAAGGAGTCAGAAAGAGAAATGGTGAACCTGACGTGAAATTATTCTCCTCAAAATAAAGTTTTGTAATGCTCAGGGCATCCATGGATTGATGTGTCACCGGATCCAGCCATCCGGTGTGGGGTCCCGCTAAGAAAATAGTGGGCCTGGCGTGAAACTCACCAGATGTTGGGGAAGTAGAAAATTGGGCATCCCGTTCTGCGATGTTGTTTGTGTGGATCCCTCTTACCGGCCACGGAAGATGAAATGGCACTGGGGAACTAGTTGTCAATTTATTTTCATAGCAGTGTTAATGAGTCAATCTCCCTCCTTCCAGGAATCTAGTTGCTGCCATGGGAATGCGATAACCGCCCACCCGCCTATGTAGGGGAAGGGGCAATGCCAGCATAGCTGCTCTGCGTGGATCCACTTCTACCGCAACGGCATCTACATCCATGACTGTGGGGCGCCCAGACCCTATCTCCCCATTGGAAGTCATCCAACTCAAAGTGATTAACGACTTTGTATGTCATTATGAGGAGGAGGGCATAATCCCAACCTGGGATATGGCCCGCCTGGACCTGGAGGCATCTAGGCCCCGCCTTCAACACCGCCCTGATGGTCCGTGTAGGGTGTTGCTGCTCCCCACCCCAACATTCAATAATTTCGAGAGCCTATCCCCGGAGCGCTTTGACGACTCCTTGACTTACGCTGATGAGTTGGGTGACATCCGACCCAGCCTGGTCAGAGTCTCAGTCTAGGGGCTCCTAGCAAGGGCCTCCACCTGACCGCATCAACACCGCTGCCCAGCAATGTAGAAGGAGGAGGAAATCTATGAACCTGCGCCACCAGCACTAGCTCTCCTGACCCGACGCCAGCGTCGGGCACGAGCTGAGGACGCCCGCCAAGGGGCGTCAACATCAAAAACTACTATGGCCCAAGCCACTGCCGATGAACATCATCATGTCCCTGCACACACTGAGCAGGGGCGTTCCTACACCCCAACCGGGATAGAGGCCCCAACCACCTCATGGGCAGGCTGGGTCAACTATCCTGGTCACAGGCATGAGTAGGGGTCATTGTGAAAAAACCTGCAATGATGTCACCCCATATGGAGGTCCTCCCCATACTACCACCACCGAGAGCCTGGGTCTTCCCCACTTCGAGGCTCAGCATGGTGGTCCGCCCTGTTCCACCCCTAATCTAAATGAAGGTCTTCCCCGCGGCAGTGAAATTCTGTACGGAATCTTCTCTCGTTCCCATCACACTAGGTATGGGGCCCGTCCTCCTACCCCCAACTGTCGACGTGGAGACGTTACCCATCTGTTCCCTCTCCAACATGAGGATCCCCCCTACATCCTCTCTGCAGTAGGGGAAGGCCCCCTTGCCCCGACTACTTGAGGGGTGAAGGCCAACCTCGCTCCACCCGTACCAACCATGGAAGTACTCCCCATGCTTCCATTGGTTCCGACGGAGGTCTTTCCTACTCTGGTGTTGTTCTTGGATGTCCTCCCCATGTTCCCTTCAACATTTGTCCTGGTTCTCCTCAGACCTTGGCTGTCTCAAGTGGAATTCCTCTCCGCTATGGCACCAGTGCGGCCGAAGGACCACATGTCAGAATCAGCCATGTCCTGAGGAGCCACCCAGGGGCAGGAAGGTGGGTCATCCCCACCAAAAGAAGAAACCTGGGAAGGAACAGATGGAGATCAAATAGGTCATCTTCTCAAACTCTGAAGTAGAGTATGACTCCGCTCAATAACCCTCCCCTATCTCTTCCATGTCAAGGGGCAGGGCATGGAAGAGGCACATCAGCCTGGTACTCCCAGAATACAAGGTCCACAGGATTCCCGCCTACCTCCGTAGGTTTCTCTAGGAGGATGAAAATCTGGTGACCTCACAAGTTATGGTCATGCAATCACCACCATCATCACCAGAAGCACTTTCTACCTCCACAAGAGATCACAGAGAGCTATTCTGGGGACCAATGGTGGGCGAGTAGCAGCGTGACCCACCACCAGTTTCCCTCACCCCTAATCCAAGAACAGTGGTCGTCATCCTGTCCTATCATGACGTAGCGGCCAGGTCACTATAATCTTCGGAGGAGAGCCTAAGAATCAGTGGCCAGTCAGCCCGTTCACCTTATTCTCCACTGGCTAACCTGCCGTCCCAGCGGTCTACCTCAGTACCGCTGCCAGTTCCTCAACTACCCACAGTTGGAGAGTAGTGAAATCGAGGGAAGACCCTAAATTTGATCCGAGGAGCTTCTGGAGCATCCATGTAGTAGAAAACTTCCTCGATAAGTTTTGGCCCATGGTAGCACATGATTTCTTCATACCCAAGTCCCTCATCCCAGAGGGAGTTGAGTGTTTTCCTTAAACCCTCTGGGCGACACATTCCAGTCTCCTTCATAAGTGCATGGTTTATCCAAGGAGCCAAATGCATTTTGAATACATCAGCAAGAAGTTCCGTTTAGTCGATCTGGCCGCACTCTCAGTGCTCCAGTGCCCCAAGCCACCAGTCCGTCATGAGGCCCTCCAGCAGCAATGCGTTCAGAGTATTAAGATACTCCGCAAAATCATCAGGGAAGCAACCCCCCACGTGGAAGTCCATGGATGGGGGTAGTATGATGTCATACTCTTGATTCCTATATCACGGCATCCCAACTCACAATGGGATATTGAGTATATGCCCTCGGGAAGGGTCACAGTCCACATGGCTGACATTGTGGACAAGGAGGATGAGCTGGAGTTTCTCGATGGAGACATACCCTCTAAGGGTGCACAACCACTGTTGGGCCCATCGTGGAGGATTACCCATCAGTAGAGGAACCTCCTAGGTCTTCCAGCACCCACCGAGTCGTTAGTACTCAGCGGGAATGTCAGTAAGTACAAAGAGCATGTAGAAGCTTCCGAGAACTCTGACCCATCCACCTCAGTGCAGAAGATGGAAGAGGACCCCGAGAAGGTTGTGTTGTGCTAGCAGCTTGCTGAGAAAAAGAGGTTGGTCGAAGAACTCCTGGCTGAACACGCGGTAGAGAAATGACCCAACTATGGTGATCCTAGTCCAGGGCAGCATGGGTAGGAACAACTCCCCACACCCCAACGAGATGCCTCTGGGCAACCTTGATCTTTCCACTCCTGTTGACAAGGCTGAAGCCGGAACTCACAGCAAGAGGGCGTGGTATGTCTCACCAAACCCTCCTGAATGGAGATGCAATCTGAGAAATCTAGCATGGGTCCCACCAGTTACCTAGCATGTCGTCCCACCAGTCACTGCATGAGCCACTGAACCCATCTACCATTTCAAAGATCCCAGCAACACACTCGTGTTTAGGGATCCCCATCAATACAAGGACCACCACACTGATGATCCTATGGTGGCATTCATAGCCTGCCTTGAGGCATTGGAAACATGGCAGGTGGAAATCCCACGAGATGGAAAGCCATACCTGGCCTGGGTGGATGATATGTTAGTACCTCCATGTTTCAAAAATCCCACCTTACCCCCTTTAATGGGACAGGGGGACCCGCCGCATCATCTGGTCAACTTCAATTAGAGGTGTGGGCCCTTGTTGGGCATCCTTGTGTAATAGAAGGCCTCTAATCTCCGTTGTTTTGTTCCGACCCTAGAAGTGCTGACATTCGTTTGGTACAGCCAGCTCCCCATCGGATCCGTGACTAGTTGGGAGGAACTTCACAGGCCGTTCCTCTACCAGTTTTGCTCTACCACCTGGAAAACAAGCATTGTAGACCACATCAAGTGCATACAAAGGCTTGGTGAGCGAGTCGCAGACATTATCGCCTAGTGGAAGGGGCTCAAATACTACCTTAACATGACACTGGCTCTGTAGCAATTAATGATGATGTTCATGGGAAATGTTAAGATAGAACTGTTTCCCTCCCTGATTAATCATAATTATCCCAAAAGGTTCCAAGACATCTCGGATAAGGCCTAACGCCTCGAAGAAGACCTGCAACAGGCCAGGCATGCACGTCTGTTTCCCCCTGCAATCCCAGTAAGTAGGGCTTCCAGAGTAGAGCCCACCGTGGTGTCCCAAATAGAAGCCCCCAGGAAGCTAGAGATTCTACCAATAGTAGTGGCCTCTCTGCCTCACCGAGGCCCTCCACCTCAGGCATAGACTCTGGCCCCGCAACATCTTCAGAATCGGTAGGCACCTCCGTGTAATGCGTTGCCACCGCCCAGGAGGGGCAGTCATGGTCCACCTCCTCGACAGGCCTCTTCGGCTCCTCGTCAATGTTAGGCTCCAAGGTCTCCCTACCCCGAAAGAAGACACGAAAAATACTCGTTCAGTGAGAATTAGGCCCCTGGTTACTTCCGTAGTGCACTAGAGTAGGGTATTGTACGCTTTCCTAAGTGTAGAAGGCTGGCAGTGGATAATCTCACCGATCGCCCCAACTACTACCCCTATCATAGGATTATGGTGAACACCCTCAAGTAGTGTTATGTGTTTAAGGATTGGCTCTAATACCAGGTCGATAACAGCATAGTCAGTCTAGGCGCGACTCTGGCATAGGTGGAAGGTTTCTTTGTGAGGTCAGAAAGCGGTAGCGATGGCGAAGGTGAGTCGCAGTAGGTTCCCAACCACAGATCCCAGAATTATAACGACTGTATAGGTCATAAGATGGTTTCTCACACCCATGGAATTATTCATGCATTCCTACAGCAGCCAAAGCCTTCTGAAGTTGCAGCCAACACTTCTGCATCATCATCTCAGCTGGCCTCTTCCCAGAAGAGCAAGCTTTAGCAGCGCAAGAAGAAGCAACGTGCCCCACTGATGCCATCATCACCCCACACTATCGGTGACTTCATGCCCCTTGAGATGGGAATCCCTCCCAGAATCCACCCACTGGTGGATGATTCTTTGAGTGACAGTCAAGGGTACGCTTCGGTTAACACCGTCGAGTTGGTAAACCCCTATATGACTCCCGATGAGGGGGAACACTAGGAAAAACTCCCAAACATCCCCATATGATGACAATGCCAGTGAAGCCGTAGCTACATTGGTCATCGCGGCACACCAGTTGGCACTTTTAGCCAGGCTATGCATGCCACCGAGACTAGACAATAGGCCCAGTGCAGAGCTCAGCACACGTAGCCTTTTCATCTAGTGTCGTTGTGACTGCCCCCACGATCGTTTGTGCTACTGGATTAGGCAAAGACACTTTGGTCATACCATGACCAGATTCGCCCCTCTACAGGTCGACCTCAGGTTCATGGACCCCATCCAGTGGCTACTCTTCAGGTGTCAACTAGTGAGCAGCGGGAAATTCCCAGCACCAGCCAGTCGCCGGTCTACCCGATAGGGCCCACCATGCCTCCAATCATAGAACGACCTCCTTTAAGCAGAAGTTCGCCCCTGGCATGGAAGTATGATGTTCTTAAGCATCTCACCAGAATTACGGTGTGGCATTCCATCCTAGAAGCCCTCTTCTTGTCATCAGATATGTGTGAGGCCCTTGCCGAGGCTTTAAGGAGCCCCATCCAGTTTGAGATGGAGGTAGCATCTGCAGAAGCCTTTCATGCTGAAGTAGTTGAGACTACCGAATGGTAGGCTATTACATTGTTCTCTAGAGAGGATAAAGGCTCTACCATACAAGGGCACATCTTCCCACTATACATCATTTACCAATTTAACGGTGTGGAGGTTCTCCACTATCTCATTGACACCGACTCTGGGATCAACCTTATCCTGACATGGACGCTGCAGAATTTGTGATTATCCGAGGATAAACTGAATCCCTATGATTTAAGGGTCTAGGGATAAGATAGGACAGAGCAAACCCCAGTCAGAAAGATCCCTTTGAAGACCCATTTTGGTGGCCTTGTTGCCATTACTGAATTTATGGTCGTCTCCCAGGACACCGCGTACAATGCATTGATGGGCATTCCATGGCTCCACCTGCATGCGGCGGCCCCCTCATCATATCACCAGTGCCTCAAGTACTCCCTTAATGGTCGAGTAGGAGTAATCCATGGTGATGAATCTCCTCTAGACTCTTGTGAAGCTCGTTATATGGATGCGGACTATTACAAGAGCCAGGATTAGCAGATTCTAGCAAGTTTGAGCCCACCACCGTCACCAGTGGCCCCTAGGAAGGTCTGGATGACGCCTATGTATTCCCAATCCATAGATTGGTGGACACGACCCCCGAACATGGGGCAATGATTTGGTGTTTCAGGTATAAGAGTAAGACATATTCCCAAGTCCATGCGAAGATAGGAAATCACCTCATACTCCTACACAAACCAGGATCAGGTGATCCCAGAACCTCCTACCCCTGTACTGTATCGGGACGTCTGCCCCATGGCAACGACAATACATCATATGTTTCTATTTCACTGAACCGAGATTAACTGGCTCAATATGACATTCCACTACTACTTTGATATCATCAAGCGTGGCACCCTGGGCTGAAGGCCAGATGGGATTGGATCGACTGCCTTCATCGCCAAGGTCACAACGGCGCGTGAATATCATGATGCACTGTCCACTGCTTTCCAGGCTAGTTCCAGCCTCTTGTCAGGTTCCTTCGACGAAGGGGAATCATCACCCACTGGGAATCCATCCTCTACAAGCGAAGAAGTGTATTTGGAGGATGCTCCTACCACCTTTGACGAAGGATTCCACGTTCGATGAACTAGTATTGGTGAACCTTAGTGGTGAGGTAGATCCGAGACCCACATTGATCAGTACCGCAATGCCCCATGAGGAGCAGCAGCGGTACGTGGAATTTCTTAAATAGAACCGTGACATGTTTTCCCGGACATATAATGAGATGGAAGGACTAGATCCATAGGTATCCGTCCACCGCCTCAGTCTCCTGATGAACCATCACAGGTTCAAGCAACCTCCATGAACGATGCACCCTTCTCGCGATGCCATGGTTGAGGCCAAAGTTGACAAGCTCATCAGAGCCAACTTCATCAATGAGGTCCAGTACCCCAAGTGGCTTGCTAACATTGTGCCAGTAAGAATGAATAATGGACATATCAGAGTCTGTATCGACTTCCAAGATCTCAACCACCATTTTCCAAAGGATTATTTTCCCCTTCCGGTGATAGAATTGTCGATCGACGCTATGGCCGGGTTCTAAGCCCTCTCCTTTATGGATGGTTACTCTAGACATAATCAGACCCAGATAGCCCCTGAGGATGTAGATTCCACGGATTTCAGGGCGCCCCAAGGTACTTTCAGTTACTAGGTTATGCCCTTTGGCCTAAAGAATGTAGGTGCCACCAATCAACAGGCAATGAATCACATATTCAAGCCAATCCTTAGGAAATTGGTGGTGTACTACATGGATGATCTGGTGTTCAAATCACTCCAGCGCTAGGACTGTCTCAAGGACTTGAGAAGGTGTTCGGTTTCCTCCGTTCCCACCACCTAAAGATGAACCCATTAAAGTGTGCCTTTGAGGTCACTTCCGGGAAGTTTCTTGGCTTTGTTGTCAGGTACTGAGTCATCAAGATCGACCTAGAGAAGATCAAGGTGATCATACAGATGCCTCCTCTGAGAAAATATCCGAGAGCTTCGAGGTTTTCATGGATGCTTAGCCTACATATGCAGATTCATTGCGAATATGGATGGAAAGTGTAAGCCCTTTTCCTGTCTCATAAAGAAGGGCACCACCTATGAATGGGATGGGGAGTACGAGGCTGCCTTCAAGGAGATTGAGCAATATTTTCTCTAGCCTCCAGTCTTGATGCCACTCGTCTCATGAAAGACACTTATTCTCTAAGTCACTACCCTGTATCGATCTCTCAGCACCCTTCTCACCCAGAAGAACAATGAGTGGACATAGAACAATCTCTACTACCTCAATCGCATGCTTCTCAATACGAAGACGAAATACTCCCCTATCTAGAAGAGCTTCCTTGCACTCGTAATTGTTGTGCAGAAGTTCTGACATTACCTGCATCACCATGAGGTATAGCTAGACTATGAGGTATACCCGCTGAAGTACATTCAGAATCGGCCCATGTTGATCGACTGTCTAGAACGATGGGCGGTAATCCTCCAGCCGTTAGACATCAAGTTCGTTCCTCAGAAGGTTGTCAAGGGGTAGGCATTGATATACTTTCTAGCTACCCATCCAAACTCCACATATCAGTCACTGGACATGGGTTTTCTTAATGAGGAAATCCTCTAAGTCGATCATACCATCCCATGTTGGAAGATGAAATTTGATGTTGCCTCCGGGAGTCCCACCGGTAGGAGGATCAATGTACCTAGGCTCAACATAGCCAGCCTAGGTATCATCTTCATTACCCTAACACATGCTATCATTCCGTACTCATTCATGTTGTCAGAAGTCTGCACCAACAACGAGGAAGAGTATTAGGCTCTTATCACTGCCCTCGAGCTGTCCCTTGAGATCGATGTGACCCATTTTCATGTGAAAGGGGATTTGGATCTGGTTATCAAGCAATTCAACGGTGGATGTGTTGTTAGAAATCCAGAGCTCGCACCCTGGTTGGAGCACACCCTCCATCTAATGGCCTAGTTACCTTCTTGATCGGAGGTTACTCATGTCCCTCGCTCACAGAATAGTCGAAGAGAAGCTTTGGATAGCTTAGCTACATCACTTGTAGAGCCTGAATAGGATGATCTGATTATACATATGGCACACTGGAGAGTCATTGTCCCTATCACCCCAGAGGATGATGACGGCCTGCGAGAAAGCCATCTTACTGCCAGATCCTCCACAACAGGATCGCTAGGCTCATCAGATCCAGTGGTTTAAGCGACTCCCGAATGGAGATCCCCTTTTTTCGAGTATCTCAAAAATGGTTTCCTCCTGACTAATCGGGCCGAGTGTGAGCAAATCCAATGCTGCACATTGCAGTTTACCCTCCAGAGTTGTCTTAGTCTTGAGAAGATCCTCTATAAACATGTATTCAATGGTGGTATCCTACGTTTGATCCAAGGATTTGAGATTCCAAAGGTCATGCAAGAGGATCATGCCGGTTCTGGTGGTGCCCACCAGGCTGGGCCGAATTTGTCCCATCAGATCCAGAGACTGAGGTACTTCTGTCCCTCTATGATCCATGATTGTATTTAGTTTTCTAAGAGATGTCGCGTGTGCCAAGTGCATGCCAACTTCCTACATCGGCTGCCAGAACCTCTCCACTCCACCAAGTACTTTTGGCCATTTGTATTCTGGGGACTCGATGTCATGGGACCATATCCACCGGCAACAGCTCGCCAATGCAGGTTCGTCCTGACCGCTACAGATTTATTTTCCAAGTGGCCAGATGCAATTCCACTCGAGGAAGTCAAGGCCCGTTCCATCATTGAATTCATGAGATCCAATATCATCCACTGGTTTGGAGTTCCTCACACCGTCCTCACCAATAACGACACCAACTTCGAGCAGCCGAGTGAAAACAATTGTACGCCAAGTACAATATTCGTTCGAACCATACCTCCCTCTATCACGCACATGAAAGTGGACAGGTCGAGGTGTTCAATAAAACCATCTCCAAAGTTTTGTAGAAAATGGTTGTTCAGAATAAGAAGAGTTGCTGGACAAGCTCCCCAACGCCCTTTGGGCTTATCGGATGACAACTCGCAATTCCACCCTGGTGACCTCATATTCCCTGGTGTACGGAACTGAGGCCGTCCTGCCCATCAAGATCCAGCTGCCCTCATTACGCACTGTAGTCTATGACCAGCACATGCCAGATAAGGTGTCTGAAATCAATCTAGCTGAATTGGAAGGACTTGAAAAGAGTAGTCTCCTTGCCCTGCACAATCTGGAAAGGCACCATAACAAAATGGCTAGAGCCTTCAACAAGAAGGTTCACCTCTGCTCTTTTCTACAAGGTGACCTGGTACTGGCCCTCTGAGCGACAATGATCCCTATTAGGAAACCACCCAAGTTGGATCCCAAATGGGAATGACCAATCATAGTCCACAGGGTTAACCCCAATGGATCAAAATCCTTCGTGACCATGAATGGAGAGCATATAACTCCTCCCACCAATGGAAAATTCCTCTAGAAGTACTTTTCCCGAGCACCAATGGTCTTTAACGACCTTAAATAGACGGTACTGCATGACCCTAAATGGCACAATGGTCCTGCACAACCTTAAACTGGATAGTACTGAATGACCCTAAATGGAACAATGGTCCTACATGACTTTAAACTGGACGGTCCTGCATGACCCTAAATGGCCCAATGGTCCAACATGACATTAAACTGGACTGTCCTACATAACCCTAAACGGAACAATGGTCCCGCATGACCTTAAACTGTCCAGTATTGAATGATGTTAAACTGAATCTTGGGAACTACGTGTGGCTTGATTCCCATCCTAATGGGATATGTAGGAACTCTCAGATGCCTCGTTTTGAGCCCATCCCCAAACTCTTCTCTTTGACTATCCCCCCTGGGTATAGATTTCTCAGAGTATCCTCGCATGATATGTTGTAGGATTCCTTAGCCCCACTCATTCAAGGATTATAATAGTTTCACCATGCTCCCACTCCTATTCTTCTATCATCCCACGTCTTCACCACACGACATTAAATTTCATGGCCTTTGAGAACTACGTGTGGCTTGATTCCCATCCTTATGGGATATATTGGAACACCCAGACATTTCGTCTATTGGACCAGCCCAAAATCCATAATCTTTCCCCCAGGTGAAAATGTATGGAAATGGTGCAATTTTTACCCAATTCATATGAAGATAAAATTGATCCGACTGTACGTCCCGCTCCCTAGATATTTTCACCTCTTTGAGATTTGGGTACAACTATGCTTCAACCAATCCTTGAATGGAATTCTATCACTTTACCGATCCAGAAGGGCCCCTGAATGGTATGAATGCTAGGCCTAAGGGCTCTCTCTTACCACTTCGGGCCAACAACCTCGAGGATGTCGAGAAAAAATCTGATAAAAGTCCCGCGTTTCAAATATGGTCAGTGGTTGATGCTCATTTGTTGCTTCTAAATGGTCACTATAGGGATGCTTTGTTTTTAACATGGTCAAAAGCCATCCTGGGTCGTTAGGGCCACCCCAAAATGTCCCAAAAATAGAGTGTAGTGGTTCATTCTTCCCTGTTGTATCTCCAAGTGAAGAACTCCCTCTGGGCGGTGCCAATTATCAGGCCCCTTGGCCTTCTCAGGCCCCCGACCTAGGTTCTATGTTATGGGATTGTGCGGTGTAGTGTGGGATTATGTCCTCATTCATGGCGGGTTGCTCATTGTGTCGTACACATCCCTGGATGAGACACCTTATCCTCTCATCATCCTGACTGCAAGATGTTAAACTGCAAGTTGGTCCGGCCTTCGTAACCGAGGCCCAGCCTCAGGCCCCTTGGCCTTTCCAGGCCCCCGACCCGTGTTCTCTCTTCTTCTAATGTATTGTGTGATGCGGGATTATGTCTTCATTCATGTCGGGTTATTCTCCATGTCGTACACCCCCCTCGTTGGGGTATCTTACTCCCAGGTGCCTTTGATAACTACATGTGGCATGATTCCCATCCTTATGGGATACGTAGGACCACCCGAATTTCTAGACTTCGTGTCCAGCCCCATATCCTAGAGATATCTATTTAACATTGGCCCCTTGGCCCACCCTTCCCCAGAGAGGAGAGTATATGGCATGGAATTGGATTATGTCCTCATTCACAACTATCTTATAATGACCACGCCGTGTACCTCTCCCTCCTGAATACCCTCGTCACCCCTTTTTGGTAGTTCAACAATGTACCTAAGGGTACTCTGGTTTAGTACCTAGAATGTTGGACTCTGCTCAGACGTGCTTCCACCCACTTTTCAGGATTTTTGTTCCCCTTCATCAGGGCTTTCATCACCTTTCACACCTGAAGAGACCCCTAAAAATATAATGGATACCACACCTAAGGGATCTTCTACCGTTACGGGCCAACACCCTCGAGGGTTTCAGACAAAAAATTGATACAAATCCCGCATGGCGAATATGGTCAGCGGTCGATGCTCATTTGTTGTTCCCACCAGGCTAATGCGATATGGATACTTTGTTTCAAACAAGGTCAATAGTTATCCTCCATCGCCACACCAACCCCATTAATCCCAAAATGTCGGTTACATGATTTACATCCTTCTCCACCTCATTTTTTCCATGTAAAACTTCTATACTCTTGGTACTATTCCTCTGTGTGCATCCGGGCATTAGGAGGACCAATGATACGATAGGGGCTCCACACCGATTACCCTTTGGCATGCGATCCAGGTATTACAAAATACATCTTCCCCCATTGTTTCCCACACCGAGTTTAAATCAAGTGGGATTAGGGATTGTGTTGAGTTTTGCACTTACTTGGAGGTTTTTTTCTACCCTACGATCCGAGCTCTAAGACCATAAACTAAGATCTCATTCAGAACTACGTATGGCATGATTCCCATCCTTATGGGATATGTAGGACCACTCGGGCGCCTCGTCTTCGGGTCCTGATTAGTTGGGAGCTAATTTCTCCTGCCCCTTTCCCTCTTACCTTTATATGGGTCCCTTGGCCCAAGGTTCCCCTCTCAGAATTCTGTACAGTGTGCTTTGGGATTATGTCCTCACTCATGTTAGGGATGTTCTATTGCACCGTACACGTTCCCCGCCTAGTATCGTCTCTTCTACGTCTATGCTGCATGATGTTAAAATGCTTTCATGGTCCTATCACATGACCTTAAACTATGATATTATCATCCTGTCCGCATGAAAAAAATGGCACTGCATCGTGATGTCACCACCCAAGGGGACACAATGTTTGGTATTGAGAACATTTTTTACCATTTTTCAACACCTTATATGGATTGATTCTTGTGGCGATGTCAGGGCCTGCTACCCTAGGCCTATCGCTTCACAAAAAAAAACCACTCACCATAAAGTACAAAAAAATATTTATCAAATTCCACTTTTCTTGGTGCGAGGGCCACGCCCGCACGCCCCTTTTTCCCTAGCACCGATACCTTACTGTGCCACCTCTAGTACTATGTGAATCTTGTTCCCTATCCTCATGGGGTACATATTAAATCTTGTGTACTTTTCCTGAGGCCCATCCCAACTTTCGTTTTTGGTCCCTTGACCTAATACCTCTCCAAGGAACACATAGTGGTCGGAACTCCCGATTCCCATTCACATCGTGTATTTCTAGTTACCCCACCACGTGCCTCCCATGTTTCCTACCATCTATGGTCTGAGCTCTACGAACCTAATCTAATGTCTCCCTATGGTAATGGACTCGACTCCCTCTATCTAATACGGCTTGTTTCCGTATTTAGGTTCGTTTTGACAAAGAGCCCGAAGTGTGGGATTTTCTTGGGGACATTCCCCCTGTTCCATGTCGAAGATTCATGAGCTCCCTATTTGGATCATCATCCTCTCCCATATCTAAAGGGACCCCCTAATGGCCTACACCCATTCTGAATTGGCTCACCTACCATCCTGGGCCAATTCCCCTAAGGATCTTTGAGGACATTTGTGACAGGTCCCGTGTTTCGAACATGGTCAACGGTCGACCCTCATCAGTCTGTCCCTAATCTAGGCTAACGTGATGTGGATGATGCGTTTCAGCCATGGTCAATAGTCATCCTCCATCATCACGCCACCGTTATTGTGGTCCATATTTCGAGCATCATGATTCACACATTTCCACTTCCTCATGTTCAAGTGGAATTCCGACATACTCAGATTTATCTCTTCATGTGTCTAGGTGTGTTTCATGGATGTCCTAGCATCATTGGGCAGGTATTCACCAAGCTTTCCTTCATCCTAGAATTCCCATTACTGTGTCAGTAAAATCCTGCAACTACTTCTTGTTTCCCACATCGAGCACAACTCACGTGGGCTTGGTAGTTTTGGTATGATGTGTACCGGCGCGGCCAGACTTCTCATCGTCCTGCATGAAATTAAACTACGTTTTTAGAAATACGTATGTCTTGATTCCCATCCTCGTGGGGTACATAGGAACACCCGACCACTCTGCTTCGGGCCCAACCTAATTCTAGGTATTGTTCCCTTGACCTGAAGAGTTTATTCCAGGGATACATGGTGTGATTTGGACTCCAAGTCCTCATTCACGTCAGTTTTATAGCTACCGCACCACATACTCTGTTGTATCATCCCTTTCACTCCATGTCCTATCATATGATGTTAAACTGTAGAAGTGCATATGTCATCCACACATGACACTAAACTGCGGTTCTACCATGAAAAAGTTCAGGATGCCCCATGTTAGTCATGGGATGCACCAGAGCCTCTTCTAGAGAGGATTTCACTTTTCAGTGTTGGTCTATGATTACAATCTGCTTCTAGAACTACGTATGGATTGATTCCCATCCTTATGGGATATGTAGAGACACCATGGTATTTTTCCTAGGGTCCAACCCCAGGAATCATAAATCCTGTTCCTCCCCATTTCCGGCCCCTGGCCTGACACATTTTTGAGAACCGTGGAACTGAAACTCTGCCCTGAACAAGTTCGGGATGCCCCAAGATGACATTGGGAAGTAACGGCTCTCTCGCCAGAGAGGTCCTGTCTAAAAAAAGTAATGATCCATGATCAAACTAATGCATCCATCTAGTGAGCTCCCACCACGGTGGCGTAACTTCAAGAGTGTTTGATTCTATTCAAACAAACCCTCACTCTACATTCCACGCTTTGTGTTCCCCTTATTCGAACCCTTGTCCTCTTTCATGTCTAGAGGAACCCTAAAAAAGTAAGGATGCTTGGCCTATGCCCGCCGATTGTCTAGGGCCAATGTTCTGGAAGAAAAACAGATGAAATTTTGAGTTTGGTCCCATGTTTCAAACATGCTCAACGATCAACCCTCATTTTCTATCCCCACTCCAGGCTAATACAATAAGAATAATGTGTTTCAAATGCGGTCAATAGTTATTTTTTATTGTCACGCCACCCGCAAAATTTTCCAAATCCTCAGTATCGTTATTCCCACTTCCCATTCAAATTTTTTTGAAATGATTTTAGTGCCCATGGAATTACACTGTTCGTGCACAAGATCACACTGAAAAAAAGGTAATTCGGCCGTTATGAGAACTTCATTCCCCATCCAGGTTTCTCCCATTTCCTGGAAATCCTGACCGGTTGTCCAAACCCCAGATGCTCGAAGCTTGGTTTGTACTCCTACGTTTGGATGGGGTGATGATGTATCCATCACTTGTTTCTCACATCGGGCTTGACCCATGTGAGCTTAGGGAATAGTTGCTGGACACTTCCCGAACATCATAAGGGTGCAATAAACTGATGTAAACAATGGAACTCATGCATGAAATGACATTCAAACAATGTAATCACAGAAGTACATTTAAAGGGTTAGTAATCATTATCATACTCAGGGGTTGACTCCGCCAATGGATGGATTGACCGCGTCGAAGGAAAGTTACAGATTTTCCACCCTCTGGCTAGTGGCATCCAGGAGCTACTGCTGCTTTTTCAGCTTCTGCTCTTCCATGACGGCAAGAGGGTGCAATTCTTTGGCCGTAATTCATTGGCCATAGTCTAGGCCCACTCCATGTTAGCCCAGATGGTGATCATGTCCAAAGAAGCTCACCTACGGCCCACTTCGGCTTTTTCCAGCAGGGCCTTTAGTCATGATATCTTCACAGATTGCACATTGAGGGAGGTCAAGTGCTCGTCTACCCGATTCTGCAGCCTTTGTACCTCGTCTTCAGCCTTCTGGAGCCTCTTGATGTTCACCACCTTCCTCTGCTGCCAACCCATGCCAAGGCCACAATCTTACTCCCAATTATTTTCCACCATAAGATCTTGGATGAGCATGTGAGGACGTCGGGCATCCACTACCTCATCTCACAGTTTGCGCAGTCACAAGTGAAGACTATCCATCTCATTCAACCATAGAACTTGGGGGTGTCATTGATGAAGCATGTGATCATCTTCCATGATCAGCGACAGACTATTTTGTTTTCCTCCTTGTCAGAGGCCGTCTCATCCAAGTCGGCATGATTGGCGGGCTCATATGCAGGGAATAATTCCAGGAACTCCTCGGCCGGGTCCACGTATAGCATCAGATCAGACGTGGTGGGGCCTAAATAATCTGCTTGATCCTCATCATTGGATCCCACATCGATGATCTTAGGTGCAATCCCACGGGTTCCCCTGTCGGTGATCGGGAGCGTTGCAGTTTGGTCAGGATGGATCTTCACCTCCACGGACATCAACATGCCCTTGGGAAGGGCGCTACCAGAATCCCTGACCAACTTTGCCGCAACAGCCCAGGCCAATTGAAGGACTGTATAATCCAAGAAGGGGATGTGAATGCCTGTTAAGGTGGTTAGGTGATAGTAGTTTTGAATGTAATAGAGAAGACATACAGAGGTCAAATCCCTGGTCTCTCTCTTAGGATGATGTCGTCGGAACCATGAAACGCGGTCCCCTATATATGGTAGGTAGGTCTGGAGACTCCCGAGGAGCCATCTTGACTGTCCCAGCCCCACCAAATGTGGAGGTTAATGCAGCCACGGGCGTGGATCCCGAAGGTCCCACATTGGCGCCCACTTAGAGGCGTGAATGAGGTATATGCACAAGGTCCTCATGCAAAGTACAGACACTGATAAGGTATCTAGAGTAACCTAAGGGTATACTCTGAAGAAGGAACATGGGATTTTACCTCGAGAGCATCCAGAAAATCTTCCAGATCTGAGGACTAGCCACCAACTTCACCCTCTTCCAGCAGACTCTCCCTACCCGCCTCATCTCCCCAAGAGGATTCGTCTGATTCGTCCGGTAGGAAGATGTGCTCCATCAGACCAGAAGCCGATAGTTATGGAGGGACTGTGTGATCCAATAGGACCCAGACTTGGTCTATCATCGGGTGCAAGGTGCCCTGGTAATGGATAAAGTCCTCCATCTGGGATATGTATTTCTCCAACTTCTCATGAGTTACTACAAAGCCGGCTCTAATAAGTCCAATCCCCGGAAAGTCCTTCCCGAGGCATTTGAGGTGCTTCCATAACATGGATGAGCCTTGGAATTTTTGGTTGACTTCCCAGATGTCCCAGGCCTCCAAGAAGACAACATTCTCTGGCATGTCAATGTGGAGTAGCCATATCCCCGGGGCCTACGTAGAAATCATGTGAAACCCTCTCGATGGATGCCCCTCTGGATGACTCATTTCCATTAGGACCACTGGCTCTCCTACCGCTACCAGATCCGTTCCCGATGCTCCCTCCTAAACATGTGTGGGTGATGCCGCTACAGCAACTACGCCACTACGGGATGCCATTTTTGCCTTCTGGCCTTGGCCCCGAGATCAAGGAAGCTCACTCTCACTAACCAAGACGGTTGGCTACTTCAGCATCTCCCCTCGATAGGCCACCTCCCAACTCTGGAATATTCTTTTATCAGCCTAAGGAAGGCGGTTGGTTGAGGAAATACATTTCGAATATTCCTATCTAAACATGTGAACATGAGCCACATCTGCCTCATTACACACGGGTTCTCCTCATAGCGCACCCCCAGGTAGACCTGTAGGGTCAGCTGCTGTAGGCACCAGAATTGCCTAGAGAACCAGTGTGGGGTGTAAGGCTCGCAGAGGCGCTCGCGGTCCACCCTGGCCACCAGGACTCCACCTAAAAGGACAAGAAGGTAGGATCGGTGCTCTTCCATTCCCTAGTCATCATCCATGAAGGCCCCAGTTGGTAGCGGGAACAGAGGGAAATTGAATTCCTCCACCCTCCACACCCGGTGTAGAACCGATGTGTGGTTAGCTTGGTCAAAAAGCTCCCCGTGGTGATCAAGATCGGGGAATGAATGTTCAAACATAGAGGTGAGATGGGGTTTCGATACTCATTGATCCCCCTAATGTGCACCTCCATACACCTGTACACAAGGTGGAACGGCCCAAATACTCTCTACGGCCTTTTCCCCTTGCTGATGTGCCACAACATCTTGTACAACTTGGCGAGCATCGGGATCCCTAGGTTGACCTTCCCTCCTGTCGCCAAAGTGGGTGCCATGATGAAAGTGCTTGGCGGCACTACCATGTTTGTATCCCTCACCGGTAGGATCCAACCTCAGATAAGGGCTATGATGAATTCCACTATCATGACTATTGGCCGTTGTTCAGTGCTGACACTGGACCCCCGGTCTTCCACTGCCTATCCTCCAGTAGTCGCCAGTATGAGTTTTCCATACTCTAGGCACCCTTCGGGCAAGTTCGAGGCCTCGCCAGGAACTACCTATTTTTTGGGAAGTTCAAGAATTTTTTGAACCAGTTATTGATGTGGACATACCTCACCACCTCCTTATCCTCCCCGGGCACGAGATCGATCAATGCCATTGACAGAAGCGATATCTGCTCTAGATCCTCCCACGTGCCCATGGCTAGGAGGAATTCTTCATACATCGCCCCTAGTATTGGGACCCCTGAGATCTAATACACATCCCATAGGATGATGCCGACCTCCCCATGGTGCAGGTGAAAGGTATTGGTCCTCGGTGACCACCGGCTCAACATCTCCGACATTAACTTCTTCGGCTAGTAGATATAGAACTGGGAAGCCCAAGCTACCTCATACATGCTAACTCTTCTTAGATCTGCCTCGAACTCCTCAAACAAAGTCCCTACCCAGTAGGCCCATACCCTATCATCCATAAAGTTTCCGTCATGGCACTGGTCCCATTCCTCAGAACACCCATTCTTCGGGTTCCCTAGCGCCACCTTATGGATGGTTTGGTACAGTGGAGGGGACGTCTCTGGCTGTAATGCCCCCCCCCCATCGACATTTTCATATGATTGTCTAGGAAGTTGGCGATGAAAGGTGTGAAATCCTCCCGGGCATGACCATTAGGCACCCTGAACCATCGGTTCTGACACGGCATGCTCCAGAACTAGTAAGCTTTCCCATACCTACCTGCTTCAAGGATGAAGACGTCATCCCTCAGCCAAAACCCATACAAAGGCAACCTCCTGCACAACAGATAGTTCTTCTGTATCTTCGATAGCAGCTCCACCAAAGAACTGTAGTCTGAGTGGCTCTGAATATGCTCTCCTAGCCCCAGGTTGTTCGCCATTTCGTCCCTTCGGGCGGCATCTTCAAGGACCCCCTGGGCAGCTTCTTGATGGGACATTCGGTTCTGGAACATGGACGTTTGGCTGGATGGTTCGCGAAGATTGTTCGCAAAGTGCGTTCGTGAAGGCCACTCATGAAGTCTGTTCTTCGGGTGCTGCCTCAGCGTTCAAATCCGGATCGTGGAGCGCAAAGGCAGATTCAAGGACTCGTTGTGCGCTGCGAAGACATGATTCATAGAGATCACTCGTAGAGTAGGTAGAGCTTCATGAATCAAAATGGCAATAAGAAAATATCGCGAAGAAGGGAATGTAAATAAGAGATATAAGGCCCCCTATTTATAGGCGATGATGGTTGGAGCTTCCCAGCACATCCAGTCCATGCGGAGCTTCGTGGCGGGCTCAGCCCACGTGTCCCCTATCCACCTCGCAGTACCTATTCGCAAAACCGCACCTTGGATGACCGAGGATTTTTGGTGATTTCCCTCAAACTTCGACCCTTGATCTCCCCGCAGCTCCAAGTCTGAGGGGGGGATTTTTTGTAGTCAAAATTTGGAATGAAGAGAAGGCCCCAAGACTACCCCACAGACTTCCTCACGAAACCCCTTCATGGAGTCCCCTAGCACCATGGTCGCCGTGAAGCAAAGAAGGCGGAAGGCTCCGCGAACGTACATGACGTTCGCGAGCCTGCCATAAAGTAAGGAAGGTAGGATGCTCCGCGAATGAATTTGATGTTTGTGATGTTGCCACAAACCAACACAGGCGGGACGCTCTATGACCCTAGTTGATGTTTGTGATCAGCCACGAAGCCCCCAACACCTTTTCGCGCCATGTGAGCTCTACTCCGTGGTGCCTCTTTCCTATAAATACCAGGCTCCCCTTGAGATCTAGCGATGGATAATCCGAACTTTCATCTTTTTATCTCTTGAATCGTGAATCACTCTTCCGCTCAGTGAACCATGAGTTGTGCGAGGTACTTATGCTTCGTGAAGTGCCTCCCCATTGTCTTTTTTTGATCACCACTTCCGATAGGGAAGCCTTTTGCGAAGCCTAATGGATTTCATGAAGGAAGGGGATCCCCAAGGGGACCGAGGTCATCATGGAGCATTTATGATTTGTGAAGCACCCTTCATGTACACATGATCCACATGATAAGGTTGGATAACTGTACCTTGCATATCACATTGCTTCCCGAAACCTTACTTTGCGAGGCACATTGGCTCCGAGAGGCTGTGCTCCATGAATGCCCTTCCACTTCTCGAAGCACCTCCCATTTTCACCTCCACCCCATGCTAAGGCTAAGGAACCCCACTTCACAAAGAACACCCTTTCACAAGTGCCCTCCGCCATGCGGAGCGACATATTTCCACAAGGCCCCTGCTTATGGACACCTTTTCTTGGATAATCCTTTTCTCGTGCCACCATATAGGTTCGCACGATGTTTCTTCAAGGTCCCATGGACGACACCGCCCGTTGCTTTGCTTATCCTCATGATTCTTCATATCGGCATGCTAACAGCTATTGATTCTTGGCATAGACATGCTAACGTGGACCCCTCGATGGTTCGCTCAGTGACACCCCCTCAGTATGGCGTTGCTGGTGCCTTCCCTCTCATAAGGAGCAGAGGGTACCAGTTGTGTATGTCTCAGGGATGCAATGAAAACCCACCTCTTTTGAGCTGCAAGACATTATACTGCCAAGAACCATCGTCCTCAACACATGATGTTAAACTGTGATCTAACCCCGTGCCTCACACACAGGGTCCCCCTACTTCGGGCATTCTCCACGCCCCCTAGTCTCCATAAGGGATGATATCCTCTTTCCTGGAGTGGAGTTTGTCCGCGGGGAAGGGAATCCATCGTGGTGTAATCCCCTAGATTTTCTTTCCATAGGTAGTACCCCTGCTCCTCCTCACTTCCTCTATGCCAAGGCCAGTGGAGGGCGTGATAGGAAATGAGGCTCCTCCTTTCTTCGGTCCCAAATCCCTCTCCCGCTGTGCTTTTTCACCATCAGGCCTCCATCTCAAAGTAAGTCCCAATATCTCTCTCCCTGGGATACTACACATATAAGACCCACTCCACATCCCACTAATTCACCTTTCACGACGTGATCTTCAGGTCATTACTGCCTCTTGTTTCTCACACCGAGCATGACTCACGTGGGCTTAGAGTAAGCATCGACCATGATAACACCCCTATCATGCATGGCGTTAAACTGTATGCCCGAACTATGAGGACATTGATCCATGTCAAGGCATGGTACGTAGGAAGACTCCATGAGGTTCAAGCCTAACAACCATTGGCCCCGACCATCTCTTTGTTGGTGTTCCAAGACCCATTAACACCTTGGGAAGCCTAGAGTGTAAGCCCCACACCATCCTGAATTATGTGGTCTCTGATCCATGTCAAGGAAAGGTATGTAGGAAGCCTCCACAAGGTTCAATCCAATCATCCACTTGGTCCAAGGTCCTTATTCATGTCGGTTCTCCGACACACACCAACCGAAAGTATGAGGATTTTGATCCATGTCAAGGCATGGTACATAGGAAGACTCTACAAGGTTCAACCCCATCATCCACCTGGACCAAGGTCCTTATTCATGTCGGTTTTCTGACACACACCATCTCGAACTACGTGGACTTTGATCCATGGAAAGGCATAGTACGTAGGAAGCCTCCATGAGGTTCAAGCCAACCACCCGGTTGTTCTGACCTCTTTCACGTCGGTTCCCCAAACTCCATGGGAAACCTAGAGTGTAAGCCCCCAAATGTCATCCCGAACTACGAGGACATTGATCCATGTCATGGCATGGTACGTAGGAAGCCTCTTGAGGTTCAAGTCCACCACCAAACGGTCGTTAAAACTTCCTTCACTTCAGTTCAACCTCATCTAGTGGTAATCTATTGCACCCCCTTCAGTGGTAAGCAGTTATGAACCTCATTCGATGGTAAGCCATCGCCAAATGAACTACGTGGACTTTGATTCCCTTCCATGGGGATACGTAGGAAGTCTCTTCGAGGCTCAAGCCCCAAACCATCATACATCTAGATTCTTACTCGGGCTGCCACATCCTAGTGAGATCATGCCATTCCATTCCCTCCCACAGTATTCGGGAAGCCTCCCATGTGTTGGATCCAATATCGGTGTTCCCTCAAAGGGGGTTCCTCCACTTGATCCACTCTAATCAGTGTTCTGAACAGTCCGATCTGTCTTCGCTGGACGTTAAACTTGCAGCATACCCCATGTTAAACACATGAATCTGGGGAAAACCTTAGATACATGCCTATGGCATATGATTCTCCGTGTTAGATGTGGGAGGCCTCAGGCTTTCATGCCCTCGAGAAGCCCTATAATAAGGTACAGAAGAGAGAGACACCAATCCCCAACGTCTAGACACATTAGTGATACCCTTATACATATTTCATTCCTACTTGTCTTATTGGAATACCATTCTTTGAGATAAAAACTCTGAAACATCCCTCTTCATGTTATGCTATAAGTTTTTCTTCTTCAAATATCGATACATATCAGTGCTTCCTAGATGAATAGAGAAGGATGATCTATGCACCTCATCCAAAAGTTACTTCTTAAGTTATAGTTTTCATGAGAAACTTATATGGGCCCCAAACCTTATAAATCCATATTCTACAATGTTGAACTCTTGAATATTTTTGATATTCTTCTATAGAAACTAATTGTCTTTTTTGGCCTCCTTAATCATTTCAATAATATATGGTTGAGAGGTTATTTGAGTAATGTAAGATGAATATCCTCTTATTATTCCCTTATAAATCCCTTATATACAAAAGTATATTTTATTCCTTATCATCCTCATCAGGGATAAGTTTTAAGATCCTTTCTACTCAGAACATATTCCTCTTTGTTCTCCTTATCGTGATGGTAATTGATTAAAAAATAATAATACTTGATTATCACTAACAACCTTCATTAGTTCATATTAATTTCTTCTTGTGTAAATATTTACCTGAGTATTTTATGATCCGTATATATATCTAAAATTTATCTACATAGATTATGTCTCTATATCATCAAATAAAATATCATTGATTCTAATTATAGATTATGTTTTAGCTGTTTTTTCTCATGGATTTTTAATTTAAATGAGGAATGGGCTATCAATTTTTACTTTTTCATGAGTAAAAACCCCATGCCATTTTTAGAGGAATCGTTGTTGATCAAAAATACATCCCCACTTGGAGTAATGTGAGAAAATTTATAGTGGGTGTCCTTTATTTAGATATTTAAATATTTTTTCATATTAATTAGTCTAGAAAAACTTGAATCCCTTCCATGTAAACCTGAATTTTTGGATTTATAATCAGGATAAGTTTCTTAAAAATCAATGATAGTACCTAGTTAATCTACATTAAGTATGTATTTCCATTTAAAATATTGATTTGGGACATCCTTAAATTTCATTAATTTTTGATAGATCAAAAGATATTCCATTTTTTTTATTACATTACCCATGTAAGTTACATGCTCCAAAAAACTAACATTTATTTTAGTTTTCATATAAATTTTCAATCTCTATGTTCTTTAGAAATGAATTTAATTTCTTATGATGTTCCTCCTTTATTTTGAAGTAGATAAGAATACCATATATAAATACTCCCCCATATTAGTCAATGTAATCCATAAATAAACTATTAATTAAGTCCATGAATTTTTATGGAGGATTATTGAGTCCAAATGGAATGACTATGAACTCATAATTCCCATACCATGAATAAAAAGTAGTCTTGTGGATATCTTTCTTATTAATCATTAAATGATAATATCGAAATTGAATGCTCGCTATAGATAACTAATGGGATCTACATATATAATTAAAAAAATTCATTAATACATTAAATAGGATACCTGATATTTATTAGGATCTTGTTGAGCACAGATTTATCGATTTGGATGCACATTGACCAATCATTCTTCTTGATGAAGAAGACTGGCACACCTCAAGGTGAAACAATATGATGTAGAAACCATTTATCCAAATTCTCCTATAATTATTTCTTTAGCTCCTCAAGTGAAACAACAACTATTATATTTGAATTCTTCGATATTGGAAATGAATATGGTATGATATAGTCTAATTGATCCTCCTTATAACTAGGATAAATACTTGAAAATTCTTTTGGAAACACATCTGTAAATTCCCTAGATATAAGAATTTAAATTAGTATTGTCTTTTCATTATTCTTAATAATTTTAAAGAGATACTCCTTCTCACAATAAAATAATATCCATTCTTGTGACTATGATACCAAAGAAGATTAATCCTCATCCTTAAACCTATATTAAATTAATGGGTGATTTTTGATACATTGGGGGATTTCCTTCTCTATACAATTTATGTTTTTTTACAAAGGAATCCAATACATGCCTAGAATAGCATCAAATTATTATAAGGGTAGTATCACAAGATATTCTTGGAAATTCATCCAAATTTTTTTTATATGGGATGTGTTATATACTTTGGATTCAAAAATTGACCCATTTTCCTCCTTCAATAATCATTAAACTCCCATTTTTAGAGGTGGTGTTTGAATAGTTATACTAAACATACATGATATGAAATAATTGTAGAAATAGAATAAAATTGTACATTTTCTATACATGAAAAAATAACTATCAAAATTTTCACCACCTCATTTCTATGTTAGACCTTAAAAGTTGTGATGAAAAATAATCACCTTTTCTCTATAGGCATTAGAGGTTGTTATTTTCAATTATCATTGAAAACCCATGGCATAGGTCATTGATTCTCATTTCACTATTGTTTATTATAATTGAAACATTGGATGACATGCTAAGGGTTGACTGGAGAATTTCTTCCTTCCATTACATTAGTTATTTAATCATTCCATAAATCGATTAATATCTAGTATCCCTTCCCACAACTAAACAATTTCTCTATCCCTATTAATAAATTTACTATATTCTTATTCTTGCACTTTTAAAAAGTTTCATAATGGAAATTCTTACCCCATGATATTTTTCTATCACACTACCACAAATAAAATACATTATTCAATTATTTTCTATAGTATTAAGAGACCCTTGATATTTTTTGATTTCAATTTTGAATTTGAGGGCACATTATAAAATTTCATCATAGTTTACACATCCAAGAAGATCCAACAATTTTCACAAATTTGATTTTATCCTAGAGAGGATGTGGTAAACTTTACTTTTAGGGGTAAGGATAGAGACAAAGGATTATCATAAAAGACTTATATAGTCTTCCTCAAACACCTAGATTTATTTTTCTCCCATTTCATTGAGGATAGGTAAATTCCTCTCTATTTTAAATCATCGGGTTTGAGGAAAACTTTTGTCAATTGTTTTCCGGAATTACATCTGCTCCATCAATTTGATCTCCTCCTCAGGATTAATATTTTGGACCAGTGTCCACCATTGAGAATATTTTACCTCCATAAGATAGCCGCCAAACACAACCATCTCTTAATCAGAGCATTAAAAGATAGAGAATATCATTTCAATGGAGTTGATCCATTTCTGCATCAAAAATGGATCATATGATCTAGTGAAAATTGTGGGAATTTTCATACAATGGTATTAATTTCAACTTGATATTTCTTTTGGGGATTTGTTTAGTCCTCCAAATTTTGTTTTTGGTTAAAAGTATTAGTAAATTGAGAATGAATCATTATGATGTTTATTAATTCAAATCCTATTGGGATTGGAATCTCATTGGGGAGGTCATCATAATTCCCCTCACATTGGTTTTTGACCTTGTCTCTCATATTTACAAACATTGAATATAATAAATGAAAAATTAGGGATGATATTTTTTAAAATATTAAAAAATAAACATAAAATCACGAGAATTAAATAATTAAATCATCAATTAAATATATTCCTTGACCAGAGAATTTCACTGTCTCAGTCTACGTTATCAGTGATATATTTCTTAAAGTAAAATCTTATGATCATTTTTTTTCAATAGTGATGATTCATAAAGATATTATGAATTTACCAAATAATATTTAATAAGAGTGTAAAATTAGGTGCATAGAAAGGCTTGTTTTCTTGAACCAAGTTATGATTGAATCCAGATCAATGCACATTTTCTAGTTTATAACCCCTATGGATAATTCTGCATAGCCATATCCAATTTTTGTATCCAGAAATGGATTTTTGTTTTGTAAATGAACTAATCTATACATTAAAAAAAATTGTATGATTTATTATATTTATTATTAACCCCAAGTATTTCACTATATGTTTCTAATCCCAAACCACAAAATAACTATACTTATCTCTGATACTAACTATGAAAACCAATGTTTTATTACACCTTAATTCATTATTTATTACATAATGGAACAATTAATATGAACATAGAAGATCATTAGGCCTAGTTTATTTGTTAAAGTATTTATATAGAATATTATATTGAAACATGGGTATAACATAATTATTTAAAAACTCACAAAACAAGCCCTTAAGTTTTTTGGATATTTTAAAATTTCATTGGATGACCTAAGATGGTACATAAGAAAGGGGTGGTAAATAAATCCCAATAAGTGAATAAACAAATAATGGAATAAATTAAATAATTAGATGTGATCTAATGGGAATAGAAATTTAATAAAATAATGAATGGATTAATAATCTTAAACAATGAGGCATGATATAACATGATAACTTAAAGTCGGTAAAGAAATGATGAAAAAACTGAAAATATGACACCATAAACTAAATTCAAGATAATATACAAAAAAAATATCATAGTTTGTTTTAGATAAAATCCTTTTCACCATAAATTGAATAAAATTATATAAACACATTACCCAATTCATTGTAGGGCTATATAATTCTAGACCGACCAGTTACTTTTGTATAATGTACATTCTTATGTGTTCCCCATTGATCATACGATATAAGAATTTCATTCATCAATTTAAACACCATTATTAAGGTTTAAATGTTACACACATATACATACCCATAATATAAAGGATAGGTATAACTAGGTGAATACCCTTGAGTATAAATGGAGGAGAGAATTCACTAGAAAAATGTTTATCGTAGAAAATCGTAGGATAATTTTGGTAGCATAATGGTTGTGCATAATGGTTTATATAAGGGGTTAATGATAGATAAATTCATATATAATCAATAGAAAAATCATTAGTATAGTATTTAGTATGTGTAAAATCGTATCCCAACTTGAATAATATGAAATCAAAAGTCATGACATAAGAAGGTTCTTTAATAAAAGAGGAGAATGAAAGGATCCCTTACCTCAAGAGAGTGATTCTAAAATCCTAGGAGGAGATTCATAACATCATGGGGCACCATGTGAGGGATATATATAGGTAAGGGAGTATTAAATTCATTCTCCAATATTTTTGGGTGAAGTGGAATAGGGGGTTGGTTGGGCTTATATAGGAAAATAGAGGAGGATTGTTTATTAATTTCTAAGCATAGGTTTTGGAATATATGATAAAGTAATAAAAAATACTAACCATACAATGATTTTTTCAATTTTTTATACCAAAGAGGATATTTTTTCATTATTTCATAAGTTAAATAGCAGAAAAAATTAAAATAATTACATTGGTTATGTGGAAGTGAATCATGATTATAAATAAATATTTTTAAACCATTAAAATATAATATTGGTTTGCAGGATTCATGAGGGTTTATAAAATTAATAAAATTAATTTTAAAAAATATATTTTAAATATAAAAAATAATTTTTGTCATGTGTACTATTAATAGTATTTAATAAATCATTTTTGGGGTTTTATGATGTCATAATACATATCATATAATTACATTTTTTTAATTGTTTCCAAAAATTTTGATTGTTGCAGAATGTTTTGAAAAACTCACCTTTGATTAATTTCTCTATTTTGATTTCAAATATAATATTTATTTAATTTAAATAATTCTATAAATAAGATATTGTTCACTTTTATATAAAATATCACTATTTATTGAAAATATAATTTTTTGACAATAATATTTTTCTAACCCTTATTAAAATTACATTTGACTTCATAAAATTATATTATTATTTATATTTAGTAATTTAAATTTAAAAAGAAATTGCAAAAAAAATTATATTTGTAAAATTATTTAACAAAAAAAAATATTTTCTTGATTGAAACTATATATTTTTCAAAAATAACATTTTTGTTTTATTGTATAAAAATCTTATTTTTATAAAAAATTATTATTTAACCTATTCAAAAATAATAATAAAAGAAAAATATAATCATTATTTTATTAAAAATATAAAATATAAAAATTCATACCGTTAGGGTCATTATACATTTTCCTTTATTACACCAGTGAAATCACTATTGGTAAGGTTTGTTATATTGAAATTTAATTGGGTGGTTTGGCAAACATAGTTTTGGTAGTGATCCCAATAATCATGAACCTCTCCTATAAACAATTTCTCTCACAGTTTATTTTTTTAATCCCATATTGTGATTAGACAGGGGAAAATCTTGAAGATGTTATATCATTTATAAGCTAATATTAATGGGATTCATAGGGTACTATCCTACTGGTCAAGGCCATCACTTCTATTGTATGTGTTCATTTGATTTATCGTAACCCTTAATATATTCTAATAATATGATCACAATATAATGGATATATTATCAAAGATTATTATGATTAATGTTATTTTAAATATGAAAGGATATAAATTTTAATTTTTCTAAAATAATAAAATCATTTTCATGTGTTTTCTATAAAAACATTACTTAATAAGTTATTTATTCATTCAAAAATGGAGTTTAATTTATAAAAATTAGGTCCATTATAAACAGGAAAGTATAGATAAATCCTTAGAATAAAAACTGAAAATTTCATGTGGGAATAGGAGTTTTGAAAATTGATGTTGATTATTTGTTGGTAATGTCCATGTAGAAGGGTTGTTGTTTAAAAAACATGGTTTTGTGCTATGAATAATTCTTATATTTTCCAAGTATTATTAAGCTTTGCATTATATTGATCTTCCATTTTGATAATTTCCTGCATGAATTTTTTTTCAAACAATTATAACCTTTTAGGCCTTATGAAATTCCAAACTCAGAATGGGGTCTGACTAGTAAGAATAGGAGTAGATTCCATATAAGAAATATGGACCGATGAGGTACTTTACAGTGTACTAGTGTATTGGGAGGAAATACCACCACTATATAAAGGGTGTAATGTGATTTTAACTGGAATATAGATCTTGAATTCCATTATGATCAACTCAAAACATGTGACTTAAGCATATAAGGTACTCACTTCATACATGTCAATTTCCTTTCAAATTGTTCTTTCTCAGTGAGCCCCCATTATTTGTGGATGAAAGTGTATACTCAACATGATAAGGACCATGAAGGGGGATATTCATAATGTGGGTTATATTGTTCAAAAGTTTTCAATAATCTAGAATTTATGACATCATTCAATTCATATTTATCTTTTTAACTGATAAAATGAGATTCATAGAATGAGAGAATGTTATAAATTTTTAATAGGCTAAAGGGCCTAGTGAGAATAGCTTGAATTTCGTAGATGTAATATTATGGAACCACCAAGATTTGAGTCATTTATTCTATCTCGCTAAAAACAAATTATGTCTAATATTGGGGAGGATTAGTGGGAATGTATTTAGAGTTTTCATTGGTTTCCCTCTTTGGATTTTTAATCTTATGAGATTTTCACCATATTCAACATCAAACAACATATTTTTCCCTAATAACGGAAGGTGAATTTATAGTGACTAGAGAATTGAATTTTACCACTAATCTTTTCAATTATAAGTTTTCAACATGGTGAATGTTTTGTCTCATTCATTATGCAATTTTAATTCATTAAATTTGGATAGATATAGCTGATGTTTAAGGTATGATAACTTTGAAACAAGTGAACACAATTTACGGTCATGATGACTGAACCTAAATTATAAGAATCCTTTGTGGGAACATGAGTGATGTTAACAAAGTTATGAACATAAAAGACTAATTTTACTGATATATATAGTCTCATGAATAAGTACTTCCCGGTCAACCCAATCAAAATGACAAATACTGTTGACTATAGTGGGACTACACTTTCCAAGAGTGTTATATAGATTTATTGTGTTATTTTGGGAGGTATATATGTTCACTATCTAAGATTTTTCTTGAGATTTATTATGAAATAATGACATGAAGATATATTCACTCACTGATTTTCAATTAATGATGTGACAGAAGAGATATATCACTTTTACAAAATAGTACGAAGGTATTAGAGACCCCCCTGGAAAAGGGGAATTTACTTTACAATAATGAATACGAACCTGTTACAATGTAAAATTTAAGGAAACACTAATTAGATGTTTGGGATTAAGATTTCAAACTCATACTTTCATAAAAAGGTTGATATGAATGTATGTAACATCAAGGGTACTTGATTGACTTGAATAGTTGGATTATTAATACACTGAAAAGTGTAGTTGATTACATTAAGAATTGACAAGATTAAATATTTATATCCCTAAATAAAATCATCCACTAAGGAATATTAGATTAAATTCCATTGTGGATCCCATAGAGATATATTGTTAGACAATTAACCCAGTGGTCAGAACCGTTTGGGGGATTTCTCATGTTTACTATATTATGATTGGATTGCCTAAAAATAAGTATATTGGTACATAAAAGTGATTAAAAAAAGGTTTCATTCTCAATATGATGTTAAAGAAGAAGGGTAATCCTAAATAAAACTTGGGATATACCTATAAAATAAGATGAAAATTTGTGAAAAAGACAACAATTGATCTTGGTCTAACCAATTGGATAAACCCATGATGGAAATAACTCCTTGGTCCAGAGTTTCTAAATACCTAATCACATGAAACTTGGATTCTATGTAGAAAGATTTATCAATTATTGGTCATACCCAAATATTCTCCTAATAGGTCATAGATTTTCAAATTCCACCTCTGGTGGCCTGTGATAAAGCAAGATAATGAGATTGAATTTTTAAACGTGGTTACTGTCTACAGGGTTACCTGGTTTCGATTTCAGATATTCATTAGGCTAAAAAACCCCTACTCTCTACCCCATAACCCTATATGTATTATCCACATAAGAAGTATTTGAATAAAAAAAGGAAAATAGAAATAATATTGTAATATAAAATAATCAATAGAATGAATAGGAACTCATAATTGAAATGATGAAAAATAAATTAAATGCAATATTGGTTGAAAAAACAATGGAGAACATAGTGACAATCAATGTTTCATGAAAACTAAAATTTTAATTGAATCATTAGAACCCATATGATAAAAAAATCTTTTCTAAATTGAAATATACAAAAATAAAATGTCTATAATAATAAAATAAATTATTAGAGATACATATATTCAAAAAATGAATAAAATTAATGAATAATACAGGGAGAGAGAAAAATAAATTATGGGTGCGAGGAATCTTTGGAATGTCTTGGGTGCTGAAATATTTAAGGACCCAAAAAGTACATGATGCGTAAATGGTTCATATCATGTACTACTTTATGTGGCTTATACTTTGATACTTACATAATGGGTAACTGGTTTTCACCAATTTTACTTCATATCCTCTGATGCGTCTAATTTTTTTGGATCTTCAACGATTTTTTATCTCTAATCTCCTATGGAAACGAGTTTTTTAACTTCTAATGACATGTGATGAGTTCACATAATCTTCATATTTAGATTTTGAATATTTCATGACGTGTAATCTAGATACACATCTTGAACTTCGTTCATGACTTGTATTTGGGATTCATGGCTTTTTATTTCAGCTAGTAGGTGGCCTCTTTGAAGAGTACACATCATGTACATTAGATTCATGACATGAAATGTTTAATTTGGATGTTTTTCTAAATTACCTATAGTGAGTATTTAATTCCTAATTCCATTAAAAACAAATAAAAACAAATTTTATATCAAACAAAACATGATAAATCCTTAATTAAATGTATCCAAAATGTATATAGAAATTTAGATTATCAAATTCCACCACACTTGAACAATTTATTGTCTAGTTTAAAAAAAATATCAACAATAATCAAAAAAATAAAACAATATTTAAATAAGTAAAATGCATTACAACCAATAGAAAAAAAACTATGTGAAAGTAGAAAATTAAGTCCTTCAGAATCAATACTTTAGATAAAATCATCCATGCCTCAATGTCATGTTTTTATTCAGATTTGTTTCATTAATTACAACATCATAACTGTTAATGATAATTTATTATAATTTTTCAATTTACCTCTCAATGAATTTTCTCTCATCAGTCAAGGTAAAATACAACAAGAGTTATGATCATACCTTTATTACATATTCCTTTCTATATGATTACATTGATTTTGACATCTCCACTTTGTAAGAAATCAAAATTAATCATGAGGGCTTAATCAAGAGGGTTAAAATGTTTCTATGTCTAATTAAATGTGGTTAAATAGTGGAAATAAAGCTTTAATAGGAGGGTATTATTTACAATATAAGGAATGATAACTATGAAAAGTGATATTAAGTATCCTCCTAGACAAAATTTTTCCATGCTCTACCAACACAAAGTGGGTCCATTAATATGTCAAGTACCTATAAAAAATGTACCTTGTTATTTTTTTTAAATAAACTTCATTCCAGATCTCACATCCACCACCAACCATATATGATCCATCATTGGATTCATCAGTTTGGTAATGGGTAATTTTTACCATCCTAATAAAAACCAAATATTTTATTTTATTTAATTTTTCATATTTATTTTTTCAAAGGAATAGGGTTTGAATGGAAAGGGGAAAAATTTATCATAGACCACATTATAAAAATATGGTGAAAGTGCTATCGTATGAATCTTTAGTATCAACATCGCATGTCCATCAATAGTGAAAATTAACACACATTTGTTTAAAGGGAAATATTGAATCATAACAAGATAAGGGTAGTATGGGATAATAGGCTTGAAATATCTCAATCCTAAAAAGTCAATTCATGGCTACTTCGGGAATATAAAGAAATTTGTATAAGTGGATCTCATGAAAACTGGCTCATCAAAGACTACCTAAATCATTTTAACTGTGTATTTTTAAAATAATATCCTTAATAATATCTCAATGAATGTTATGATATCTTTAAATTCCCCATGTATCTCTCCCAAAATATGATTAGAAAAGAATATGATATTGTAGTTCTATGATTCTCTCATGAATGGGAGTGATAAAATTATTGGAAACCACTCGTGGAATAGTATAGAGTAATAATCCAATCAAAAGAAATTTCTAGAATCTTGAATTAGAATTAAATTACTCAACTCAGCAACCATGCTAAAACTATAAATGGGACTAAAAAAATACATTTAAATAATCTCTATCCCAACATTTTCATTTATTTAAATGATTGTAATGATATTTCAAGCTTGAAGCTTTAATTTAACTGAAATTGTCTCATATACTAAGGAAAATAGGAAACAATCCAAGTGCATCAATAACAAAGCTCAATAAATACTCCCCCACAAATAAAAGGAGACATTTTCTCCACTGTTATTGAAATCATCATATGAGAGAAAAGTATAATAGAATATAGAAAATTTTATATGAAATTTTAGGAATTGAAATTATTGAATCGATAACTTCATATAGTGAATGTCACGCCATGGTGCAACTTGTTGGATAATGATTGTAAATTGGACTACCTATAATTTTTTTTAAAATATAAATAACTACACTTGATAAACCATTAGTCCACAAGAGTAAACCTATTTGGAAGTATATAAATGAGCATGTGAATATGGTCAAAATTAGGACAAGATAACATAAGTAAATGAATTAATGTATTATAGTGATATTTAGAGAGAGTTATGTACAAAAGATGAATGAAAAATGGAAACAATTGGTCCTAAAAATTAAAATGAAAAAAATATGGGTTTCCTCCTATAAGGAGATAACCAAGACTTCAACATCCATATAGATAGAAACAAAAATTTGTTAGGTATTTTCATCTACTTAGAAATGTGTTGTCTCTTATAGGAATAAGTGGAAGTATTGTAAAGATCATGGAGAAAATTTGAGGGATTAACCACCTTAGGAAGGTATTGACCATGAATGTAATGTGGTATATAGATATTTCATTCTCTTCGTAGGTGAGGCTTCTTATAAGTATAGATTAGTAGCTTGTACCCCTCAAACTATCTTTGTAGATCAGCCAAATACTAATAAATCTCAATAAGGATGTTGAAGGATGGACTAATAGGTCTATTAGTGATCATAAAAGAGGAAGTAGAGTAGAAAATGGGTGTAATAATATTTTATTAAAAATAAAATGTTAAGAAAAGTAACATATCCAAAAAAATTGTATTTCATCTATATATATGAGAATGATAAATATGTCAATACATGGAAATATAAAATTATACACCAAAAATAGCATAAAAATAGGAGGGGCAAAGAGATAACTAAAAAGTTATTATAATGTCCATGATATCTAAATTAGGAGTCCCCTCCAAAACTATTTATTCCTATAGCTAATCTTCCCTATCAATGCCATTTATGGAAGCTAGGGAAGAGGGTCCCCCAAAATGTCAGGTTACACGATGCTGGCAGAAGGCTCAGTCAAGGTTGGAGGAGGTGAGGTGTCAATATGTACTGAGTCAATACATATATAATCTAGATCGATTAGGGGAACATTAGATAATGATGGAAGAGAGGGTTCATTTCCCCATTAAACATTCCATGCAACATACTTCTAGTGGGCAGCATGGTCTGTGATCTCAGGAGGGAGGTCAACATGGGTGGTTTGTAGGGTGGGAATTGATGGTGTAGATGGGACTATGGTATGTAGAGGATAATAAGTATAAGATAATGGTGGTAGGGAATTATTAGTTAATAATGATAATATTATGAATGGAGAGGGGTGGTAAAGGAAAATAAAGAGCTGGTTTTCTAGAATAAACTAGAAAATAGACTAAAGATCATATGGAATTGGTGGTGTGGGTGAAGATGAGGTTAGCGGGGAAGTTATTAGGGAATTTAGTGGTGAATGTTTTTAAAAGATGGTGCATCTAGGCTGGAGGTAGAAGTGGGTGCTATGGTATCAATAAGGTAAAGGGTTCCTAAGTTGCAGAAGGGGGAGGTGGAGCCTCAGCGGGATCTGTGGTGTACTCTGGGGTACACAGGTACCTCTAATTGAATTTATTAAGACCCTTGATTTTTTGGATCCTGATTTGGTCAATTATTTCCATCTTCCCATGTGAAAAGAGGATGATCTATGTCGTATTCATTGAAATGGCATACATGGTGCATGATAAAACTCCCCCCATGAGAGTGCCATGGGGCCACCATACATGGGGCTCGTAAAATAATGAAAATTGATATGATTTTTTAATAGCAAGGCCACCCATGGATAAAGAAGGGATGAGTACCTATATCAAGTTGATGCTTCCATGAAAATATAATATGGGAAACCATGAATTCATCAAATCCCGATGACTAATCCATAAAGAAATACCCTATAACTGGGTGCTCTTAATTGTGTGAGGAGAGTAGAATCTATGTTGTTCTCAGGTGATCAATGGAAATTATCCAACCACATCTTCCTTGGAGAGGCCCAAACTCATGGCATAGTAGGACGGGGAGGCAATTCACTCTTTATGGTTGACATAGATTCTGATGTTGAAGTTTTTCAAGGTCAATTTACAAGTCCTAGAACCAAGGCAGAAGGTAATGTGGGCCCCTTTGAGCTTCAGTAGGGCTAAAATATTAAGGAAGACCTCCATGAATTTCTCCTCTATAAACTCAGTGATGTTAGAGAGGTTCATCTATGTTATAATTTCAAGAACCTTCTCATAGTTATAAATTTTCTCAATCATGGCTAGGTCTAAGGTCTTATTAAACCTCATCAGATTGTCCTCGAGTTTGGAAAATCAAATCTGATGAAGCTGGTCATAAAAGTGAAGGTAGTTATATATGTGTGGGTAAGGGGTTCCACCCTAAGATGATTTGAAAGTGGATTCAGACTAGATGGAGGTTGTATGGGTGAAAACATTAGAAGTGGAGGATGAATTGGAAGGTGCAACGATGGTGGTGGTAGTGAAACTGTATGGCACATGAGAACTACTAGATTAGAACCCAAGGATACATGTTTGGTTGATTCAATTATTGGAAGAAGAGGGGAATAAGGGAGAGGGTAGGATCAGGGAGTACTGGATGGTGAATGGGGAAGGGGAGAGGGATCAGAGGGAGTCTTTATAAGAGGGGGGTCACGTGGGAGGGAAATCAAGTCCATGAGGTGGGGGGACAATGATCCCTAGGTTCATGGTTTTAAAAGAAATATAAAAAGTTAAAAATCATGTATTATATTCAGGATATGTAAAACAAGAGTATGATTTTGTCATACCCTGACATTGTTTCATCATGTAAATTTAATACACAATGTGAATTAGAGTGTTTAAAAAAATTGAAATTAATAACATTTGAAAGAGAAATTTATCTGGCCTAAAATAATATTCATTAATTTATAAAAGAAATATAATGTATCCTAACACTGGTTTCTTACTATTTAGTGATTTATTTATTTTTTAGGGCTAGACATGTTATCATTCAGATGAATTAAAATTTGACGAGACATACCTTATAGAAAAGTTATTAAAAATAAAGGGGAATGAATGTGGGATTACATTACTCATCATAGGTTTAGTGGAACTCATATTATTGTAAGAATTGGATCCCTTTTCAATGCAGGGTAGGGTATTTTTTCCATCTTTTTTGGTGATTTTTTTAATTTTTTTTTCAATTTGAGAGATGGATTTATAATCTATTGACTCGTCACTTTTCTCAAGGACCTTCACCAAATCAAATATAAGTTATTCTTATCAAAATCCAAATATATATATCACTTTATTAACATCAATTATCATCATCCCATTAGTGGTAATCTTTTCACTAAAATAAAGGCAATATCACATTCATATTTTTTGCCTAGGATGAGGAAATTAGCAAGGAAAAAGAATTTTTCAACTTTTATTAAGACATACTAAATCAATCCCTAATGTTGACTAATAGAGATATCAAAAAAAATGGAGTGCTACCATTGTTAGATTTATACCTCCATTCCCTATTGTCTAAAATACACTCATGGGAATGAGATTTTTTCTTTCACTTAGAACAAAAAGTTTTTTTTTAAATTACATGTCTATATAGTTTATAGAATTTTGAAATATCAAGGATCTCACATTTTTTGTGGTATATTGTAATGAGAAACTATATATTATTATTCATTTAGTAAGATGATTCCAATGTCCCCCCATATTTCTTTCAGTTGATATAATGTCTTTAAAGAATCTTTCGTAAGTATGTACTTGAGAAATTTCCTCTGCAAAGGGTATGTTGATATATAGTTGTATAAAAAAATATTGAACGCTTTTATATTGTATATATTTTTATCTATGATCATCCTATAGGAGAACGAAATAGGGGGATATATGGTGGTCATTCCACATTAAAATCAAAATTTTCAAGATTCTTCATTATTAGAGATTTGTTAGTTGATTCTACCTGCTGAGTTTCCTCTAGAACATATTTATCTTATTTTTTGAACTAACTTTTCTCATATCCACATGGTTTATGGAAGTAAAAAATCCTTAAACTTATAACTACTATAGATTTATCATCCTCCCTTGTATGAGCTACGGTATAATTGAGCAATGTATCCATTATTTGATCAAATAAAGTCTTAAAGATTTTCTCCACATGATTCTTAATGGTTTTTAGGGATTACTTATGGTTTTTAGCTCAGTATCTTGGGTTTTTATCCTTTAATATAATATTTTATGAAGTAACTGAGAAGTTTTTTGTGATTGTATTAGAGTTTTTGGGATTTTTTGTTGGTATTAGTGGATATTTCTAGAGTTACAACTGCTGATGTGTAGGTGGAAACTGTTGAAATCTCATAGAAAGCTGTTGAAATTAGTACTATAGTTGAGTAGATGGTACTTAAAGTGGGAAACTAGGTTGTCCCTAATTATGTGGTGGATCTTGTTCACTCATCCTATGACAATAATCTTGGTTTGGTTCTTGTGGTTGTTGAGCTGATATCTACTCATTGTTTTTCGATTAATATTCTTGAGGATACCAAAACTGCTAATTTTTTTTCTTGTAAATGATTTATTTTCAATCATGTAATTGGGGTTCCATTTTTCTTTCCCTAGAGTCATTTTATAGGTTCATGCCTCCACTAATCTCATATGATTGTATATCAATGAAAAAAATAGTAAGGGAAGAAATCAGAGCAGTAGGCTACTGAATAGATTCCATATTCTTAGTAAGAGATTATATATGGGATTCCATGTGTGTAGTTTCATAAACAAAATAGATTCCACATTAATGATATCCTTTTTATCATTTCCAAAGACTGAAATTTTGTGAAATTTCATCTAATAGTTCTTTTCTAACATTAGGGGTATTAATAATGAGGTTTCCTATACAAGCGCCATCCATAATAGCTCGGGTGACGGGCTGAAGTCCATGGTATAAATTGTGAAGTTGTAGCCACACATATATCCCTTGATGTAGACATTTTTAGTAAGATCCTTGAATCTATCTTAGTCTTTCCAGGGTGATTCTTTTTCTTACTCATTGAAATTTTGAATTTCATTTCTTATCATTGAGGTTTAGATTAGTGGGAAGTATTTATCAGGAAATTTAATTACTACATTGTAACATGTCATGATGGACTTGGGTGTTTAATGTTTTATCCAATCCTTGGATATATCCTGTAAGAAGAATTGTAAAACATGATTTCTTATTGCATCTAATGAAATACCCTTATTTTTAAAGGTATTATAAACCTATATAAAATTTGAAGTGTTATCTTAGGTGTCTTTGCTTTGAAGCCCACAGAATTTCCCTCTATTCTAGATCAAAAGAATGAGTTTAGGTTTTATTTCAAATATTTGTTCCCAAATATGAAGGTGAAAAATTCTGGAAATACAATGTTAATGGATGGAAATTTGTAATCCATTATGGTGTGTTCTTAATGTAGTTTCTGCTTAGAATAATGTTTAGGTGGCACCTATTGGGGGTTATAAAGGTGTTGTAGTGCAAGAACATTTTTCTTAGACACTATGAAACATTGATGTGAAACTGAGGTTCTATCAACTTCTAGATCTAAAATAAAATATTTTTTGTGCTTCAAGGCTCATTGGATGATTCAAGGGGCCTTGATTCATGCCCTAGATGAGAAAAGAGGACACATGTTTTAGTTCATAAATAGAAAATATTGTAAAAAGAGAAAAGGGGAAAGAATAAAGAAGAATGGGGGGAAGTGGGGTAATCAGTTGTCTGTTCCATAGGTCATTGTGTCTAAGCATAACAAATCCCTATAAATGGTGTAGTAAGTTCTAATTAAGTGTTTAACACACATATATATCTTTTTATATAGGAAACCTATCAGCCATAACCTTTTGGAAGATTTATCATGTTTACTCTATTAGATTTGGATTGACTGAAATGATGTATCATGGATTATAAAACAGATTAAAGGAATGGTCCAATGTCAATTTCATGGTGATAGAAAAAGGTAAATCCTAAATCCAACTGGGGATAAACTTATTGTGTATGCTAAAAATTTGTAAAATAGACACAAGTTGATCTTGGTCCAACCAATTTCATCAACACAAGATAGAAACGGCTCCCTGGTCCATATTAAATTAAAACATAAGATCATGAATCACATATTCTAGGTAGAAATAATTATAGGGTATTTGTACTACCATGATCTTCTCCAACTTGGTCATGGATGTTAAACATCCACCTCCAATGGTCAGAGATAATTCCAGAGAATGAGATATAATGTTTTTTTAAACTTGGTTACTAGCCATAGGGTTACCCAATTTCAATTTTAGATATTCATTAGGTTCAAAATCCCTTACAATGCACTATAACCTTAAGAGGATTAGCCACACATGATTGATTAAAATAAAAATATGAAAACTGGTAAAAAAATTCTATGAATTTAAAAAAAATGTAGAGATAATAATAGGTGAAATCATGGAAATTAAATTAAATAGTAACTTGTATAAAGAAATAATGAATAATGCAGTGTTAATTAATGTTTCATGGAAAAAGGGATTGGACATGAAATGTTGGGACATAAATAATCAATATGAACATCTAGGAATTAAATGCATCAAAAACCAAATGTGTAGAATAATAAAAAAATTTATTAGAGACATAAATTATTGAAAATGGGAGAAAAATGAAGAAAAATGGAAATAAATAAAAAAGGGAATTTTAGGTCTAAGTGGTCTCCTAGACATTGTGGGTGCAGAAATATTTATTAATCATGAATAGTAAAAAACTTGTAAATGGTTCAGTTTTTGTTATAATTTAAGGGGATTTTGATTTGATACTTATATGATGTGCAAGTATTTTTCACATCGTGTAATTCGGATCCACCAACGCCTTTGAATATGTTGGGTATTTACGGATTTTTAGATTGAATCATTGGTGGAAACTGGGTTTTTAACTTCTCACATTTTTAATGATTTCCTTATTTGAACTTTTTAGATTTAGATTTTAAATATTTCATGGAATGTAATTAGGATACATATAGTATACATAGTTCATGATTGTATTTCAGATTCATGGGTTGTAATTTCAACTTTAAGGTTGTTTTTTTGAGGAATACACATCATGTATTTTTGATTAATGACATGTAAAATGCATTTTGTGGTTTTCCAATGTTCCTCATCTGAGTCATGAAATCTTAATTCCCATGAAAACACATCAAAACCTAGTGTATATGAAATAAAAATTGATTAATCATCAGTGAAATGTTTCCAAAATGTATATAAAATGTGGCTTATCAATTTTATATTACTAAATCATTTTCAAGGTGTTTGAATCATGATATGAGATGAGAATTTTATGTAAGAGAAGAGAACATACCATATTTGAAATAAAGGTGTTGTTGTAATGGTGTCAAATAATACATAAATAATATGTTTCACTTCTTCATAAAAAAGTGTCCTCTTGTTGATATTCCATATTGGGGGTGCATATGTAGATCTATATCAGGGGAATAATATGAATAATCAATAAAAAGTTTCTTTTGAAGTTGATTCCACTCACTACCGATATATAATAGAATTTTCATAAGGATTAATTAAATTGTGAAATAATGTAGGTTATTGGAAGGAAGGAATATTTAATAAGGGTTATAGAAAAAAAAGGGCTATGCCACCATGTATGGAACACATAATCAGGGTTTATAGATATGATGTGTCACTACTCTAAATTCTTCCTAGATAATGGGTCCATTGATCATGGATCATTTTTTTGGTCACAGTATTCATCCTATAATATCTGGGCCCATTCTTAAAAAAAATCATATTCAAATTTTTCCTAAGAGTCCAAAAAGGGAAGATTATCGATCAGAGACTGGAATTTTTTTCAGTATAATTTTAATGGGGTTTAAGAAATAGAAGATTTATTTCTTTTTCACCTATATTATAAGGTGTTATGGTCTGGACCATTAAATTTATAATGTTCATATTCATATATATTTTACAAAAAAAAAATTTTAGGGTCATGAATCTTTGAACACATGTTAAGCAGGGTAATATATATGGAAAGGGAGTGGTAATATCCCAATGTGAAGGGAATGCCCAATGTTGGTATAGATTGTCTCACAAGGTAGGTTGAACTAATTTATGGTCATAATGATTGGACAAAAAATGGTTGAGACAATACATTTATTAGAAAATGGAAAAATTGTCCTCACATGAATAGAGGACCCTATGTCACTATAGATTATCCCAAAAGGTTGGTGCACACATTTATTTTCAGGATGTGTGGACAAGAATAAAGAGAATAAGAAACTAAATGGGGCCTAAAGGGTAATAATATCAGAATAACATTTGAACAAGAAGCGTTGATATCTTAAATCACAAAGTTATGTTCTATGATTCATTATAGTTAGGTGGAATAGGTACACATGGGAATATCATCGACCATATTCAAAAAATCGAATCCATTGTGTTCTAAGAAGGAATATTGAAAATATAGGATCTTTCCTTTCAATACAATGATAAATAATCTTGAAAATCCATATAGAGGGAACATATATAGTAACATCAAGGTCATAGAATTAAAAATCATCAAGAAGTGTCCTTTAGAGTAGAATTTTCTCATTAGAAAAAAGCAATGAATGGTTTATGTAAATCTAATAAAATCCAATAATTAAGTGTCATTTATTAAGGAATAAGGTTTTTAAGGAGAATTCATGCAATTTATCCCCTTGATTTTCATAATTGGGATAATATGGAACCCTTGGAATTATTGTTTTTTTATTAAGGACATGTGTCTATGTCATGATGTTTGGGTTCAATCACATTTCCAATGATAAAAAGATTCAATACATGCATAGTTATTATATAATATGATAGGATTTGAACATTAGCACATCTAACTAAGAAATTGGAGTTATATCCTGTTGGTTGTTTCAGTATACAAACTATTTAAGGTACCATCATAGGTATCAGGATATAATTTAAGGAAACTATGGTATGTGTAGGATGCCACTGTGAGTAGTTTAAATCCATAGAAGGTGGACCATGAATCAGAAAATTCAATATCATGTGTTAAGGACTCAAATTCCATTATCTTAAAATGGGGATATTTTAACATATCATAGATCAATGGATATATCAAAAATTATTATATGGTTCATTTTTATGTTCTGTCATTTCCAAGTTAAGTTTTTCAAATGAATAATCATTAGAAGTTCTTATGTGTAGGAGAGGAGACCATTTTTGTTGATGGAGTTTGTAGCTGGTCCCAGGATACATGATCTAGGAATCACTATATATCCTTCTGAAATCTAAATTGAGACACATGTAGTTCTTATATTCTACTATATAAAGATTGATATCTTTTATAGGGAAGTAATTTTTTAGTATATTTCAACAAATAAGGAACTTCATAGTGAAGGATCTAATGTATATCATGCTTAAAAATAGGTGAGGGGAAATTTTTGTTTTTTTTCCGCAATACAAATAAGTATCTTGTTTTGTAGAAAATAATTGGGTTTCACCTCATTTTGGTGCTATTATAAAAATGAAATTATTTTCTAAACTTACAAAAATATTAAGGTGATGAATGGTTTTTTTAAAATCATGTTTAGACTTGTAATGAGAGATTCAAGTATCACTATGTATCATACCAATGTAGGGATTAATCCACCCATATATATATTATAGAGATAATCCATGTATAGATTTTATTTGTATATATGTAAAAGATTTTATTTCTCCCAGATGTGAAAAAATTACGTTTTGAATATATATATATATATATATATATAAATATAGATCTAGCTCATATTTAATGTAATTAGCCCAATTGGGATACTCTAAGTAGTTTTTCATTATATAAGATGGAACATCTTGCATCCAATATTTGGTAATGGTACTCAGAGTTATTCCAAATGAAGTGATCATCCAAGACTTCTAAGCTCACTTGAGTTTTGATCAATGTGAAAAAATAATAAATTAGAGAATAACTCACATCATTATACAACACATGAGAGGAGGATTTTCATCACATATCATGATATTTGACTTTAATGATATGAAAATTTTCATACTATTTAATTTCACGTTAATAGGATGTTTACAAAGTTGTTTAATTTTTTATAGTGAGGATTGAAACCATATAGTCTAATGTCCTATGATAAGGACAATATATAATGTAATTTAAAGTAATAAAACTAGGAATTGTGTCATACAGTTTATCACTATGTGTAAGAGATGATATTATATATATTTTAAATCCACATATATATATATGAATTGTGTCTCACTTTTTATATATTATTCCAGGGATGATAAGATATAAAGTATAAATTCATACATCAAGGACCTATATTGTATAGTCCAACATAATATGGAAAGGATTATATTAAATGAAATTTAATTATATACAACTCGTACTTGTGTCACATAATTTAATGTCACGTGGAAGGAAAAAAGTGAGAAAACCTAGAAATTATGAAATTCATTTCTTAATAAACCTCATATTGGTGTATAGTATAACGTTTTCTACATACAATATGACTATAGAGTAAGATACAATGTAGAGGAAAAATTATTTTACATAAGGTCCCTCCCACATTGATTCGAGCTTTGGAGGATTAATTCCTGGAATAATCAGAGTTCTGAGAACCAATACCATATATCCTTGGAGGAAAGAATGATGGAAAATTTTATTAATGAAAGATTGTGAAACTCTATTCTATTGAAGTTATATCTTATGAAAAGCGATCAACCTATTATCAACATGTGTAAATCATCTTATTTCTTATGAGTACATTCATCTTTAAACAGTTGGTTTTGTTTTGAAATGGGTGGTGAGGGAAGCTAAACCTTGATGGTAAGGGTTACTTATATCCCATATATAAGTTAATACGGTGTATCTTGCATTTTTATATGGGTTGTGGTGCGGTAGGAACACAAAGAAAATCAAATTTTGTTTATCCCTGAATTATTGTATCTATCCACCATCATATAGACTATATTTTATAGATACCTATTAAAATACTCAATTTACCCATTTTCTATAGTATGGTAGTGGGATAAGTTGTTAGAGTGAATGCCATATTGTTGATATTTCCTTTTCAACTCAAAAATGATAGTGGGTTTATTTTCTTTCAATATCATATGAAGGACGCCAAATATATTAATGATATTTGTTTTCATGAATTTCACGATAGCCTTTGTCCCAAAATATTTGAGTGTTTTTCCTCTATCTACTTGGAAAAAAATATGTGGAAGTAAGGATGTACTTGAACTGATTTGTTATAGAATGGGAATATATCCCTTAAAATCAATTCAAAAAATTGAAAATATACAAAAAAATTTATCAGTGTGCAATAAATCTAGTGTGTGATATGTAAAACTGATTTGTATCATGCATAAATGGAATTTCCTGGTGAAATCTTTATTGTCTTGTGTCATTGATGTTCAAAAGCATCCATCAAACCCAATATAATGTGAGAGATTTGTCCCTATGATATTGTAACTAATGTGGTCTATGTGTAATTCCTTCATAACAATAATGATATATCCCTCATTAATAAATCTTAGGATTTCTCAATTAAATCATATTTTGTACTGGACTGTCTAACCATTCAAGCCGTCATAAAGGAAAAAAAATCATAGATCACCATCGAATATACTCCTTCTTAGATAAACCTGATATAATAATCCCAATTGGGATTTAGTCTAACAGGAGGGAAACCTGTCAAATGGATATATAATTTTGCAATTTTATCTTATCTCTATATTTCAGGGCTATGATGATCTCATTGAACCCTTTCAAGTTGTTGGAAATAGATGGGGAAAACACCCCATGGTTTTAAATTCAAATATCTATCTAATTCTAGTATGGATCTTCTAGGGTGGTATATGAACTATCCAATGTACTATCTCATGTGTTTTTTAATAATTGAATATGGGAAAATTTTAGTTCTGAGGGAAATTTATCCATAAAAATACAAAAAATATCAAATAGGTGAATCAATTCCTCTTTCTTATTTGTATATTCCCCATTAATATGTCAAATCACTCTCTCTAAATAACAATTGATGATTCCTTAATCCAATAATATTAGTAGTATAAATTATTATTCGATAATAAGAGCTCATTTCTATACCTCTTTATTAGTTCCACCATCTAATAGTTGGAGGAATTATAAAAAACTACATTTGATGAGGAAATGGGAAATATTCCTAGACCGACATTGTAGAGTATTGGGGTTTCCATCCTTTTATCATATTAGTCTTATGGATTCATGATAGATGTGAATATATCATGTTTAGGGAGTTTCTTGAATAGATTATACCTCATCATCAGAAAGTTATGTATCCAAGTTTCTGCTTACTATGATGGGATCTTCCATAAGAAAGTATGATAATAATTTCACATTTGTATCCTTCTATGGTTTTAATTAGATATCAAATTTATATAATATGACATCCCACCTTGACAAGTGTTAATTCAATATTTAAATATTGAGGATATATTTGAGTGGGTTATTCTGAGAGACCAAGTGGGCTTTGTAATGCTTCTGGTGGTTTCTTATTTTTTAAACCTAAAACATTAATGCAATGAAAATATTCTTAATGTAATAATATGGGGTCTCATTATCTATCATAGCTATGTTGAAGCATTAAATATTATCTTTTTTTTTCATGAATTTCATTTTTATGAGGAGAGAAACATGTGATTGGCCAAGGGCTACCAAATATAAGTTAATAAGATTCCCTTCTACTAGTTACATAATCACCAATGTGATTGAGTGGAATTTATTGATATTTTTGAAAGCCTCCTTGAAATATCCTCCCTATAGATAAATAAATACCTTATTCCTGAGCTTAGTAAATGTTAACTACTTTCTTTAATGGTTTTATATGAGTCTTTTAATGTAAGTAGTTTCCATTGAAACACTCTTAACACATTGAGTTTCTATGGAGGTGGAATTTTAAGGATCACCTTTGAATTCTATGGGTAGAATTCGATATTGTGATATCGTACCCTAAAGACAAGAAATTGTCTCAATGTCACCTCATGATCACATTCCAAGGGGACTATATATTTGCTATATTGGTGTAGATTTTTGAAATATTGTTCAAAGATAGAGAGATGATCATAATGATGTTGTGATTTTACCTAAAATCAATGATGCAACATTACATGTTTTTTCCTAAAAACTCTTAAACATATAGTGAATGACATGTTGATATATGTCACTAGTATTATTCCACCCAAATTAAATTACTCTATAGAAGTACACCCATTAAGGATACATGAATGAAACATCTCTATCATCCTTAAGGACCATCAATAACTAGATATAACTAGAATATATATACATAATGGTGAGGTACTCAAATTTAAAAATTACATCAATAAAAAGTTTTTTAATCATAATTGAAAATTCATTATTTCAGAAATGATCAATTATATCCTTAAATTTAATAAAAACCAAGAGTTTCCCATTCCTCTTCTAATATATATGATATTAGAAATACAATTTGGGTATTGGACCTCTTGAATTATCAAGATTTTGAAATTCTTTTCAACATCAAATTTGAAGTTTGTATCATGATTCAAATGCATTGTCCTTGATGTCTCATTTATCCATGATGATCTTTTGGTAGACCTAAATTGTTGGTGGAAACATCAATATCAGTACAATGAATTTATTTTTAGTTATAAGGAAATAAATCTCAATGATGATACAAAAAATATGCATACATCTCTTTTAATCTAGATGCATGGAAAATGTAACTGGGGTAGCTTTTAAGTCTTCGTCTCTAACAAAATTCACCTTTTTTAGTTTTTAAATGGTGGTCGAGTTGCCTTCTTCAAATTCTAGTTTGGAATCACTAATATCTTCTTCACTTTATTTTTATTCTTCATTTTTGATGTAAATAAGAGATAGTGGAACACATACTAGACTGAGAGATAATGAAGGGGATATTTTTCCTCTTTAAATGATAGGGTGGTGTATCCATGTCTTGAGAATGATAATGTATGGGAATTATCATTGGAGACATTCTAGATAGACTCTCTTTAATATTTATTATCACATCTAGATACAATTTTTAAACATCCTAGGATTAAGTATATTCATTGGGAGTATTTATATTTATTACCAGTGAATTATGGAAATTTTCTAATCCATAAGGAGATGTATGGTTCTATTTAAATTTCTAAGAGAAAGTTAGAGTACTTTATTCTAAAGAATCATTGCTATTACTGGTCCTAGAGCCTTATCTTGTATGGCTAGATCCGGTGGACATATTTTATTTCTTTAATATGGTAGTGAATGTAGTTAGGCCGTACATCCATCTCCTACTATGAAGGTTATGGTTGTTCTAATCAAAGAGCCTTGGATGTAGGCTCTGAATATTCATCAAACAGACCCATATATGGAAATTTTTATGAGTGAGATTAATTTTTATTGGTATTTGGTTTATCTATTCCTTTTTAAATGGAACCCACTATATGAAGGTATTTTATTTTCCATCTTATTAAATAAATTTGATCAGATACCTTATTATTTCAGATGGTATTCATATAACATGATGATTTCCTAAATCTAAAGAGATTACCTAATATGATTAATTGGAAATATATAATACTCACTGAGTTCAAGTAATGGGTTAACTGTGGATATCTCCAAACTAATGTGGGGGAGTGATCCATTTAGTATCATTTATAGTAGGTTATATTACCTATCTTATATTGCATCCCACAACAATGTACTAATATTCATGGGAATCATAAAGAGTACCATAACTATTCTACACTCCAACATATCCCTGAATAGAATATTTAATGAATTGGGGGTATTAATAGGGCACCACAATATCTATGTATAGACATGTACTTCCTAGTGATACATTGAAATAAGTGTCCTAAAAAACAACCATGAATTCAGAGTTGGAGACAAGGACTCAAAATTTGGCTCTGAGCATGATTTTGTAATGAGGAATTTTCTTAATATTGAAAAACCTTTAAATTTTCATAGTAGAGGAAAAAAAATAAGCTTTATTATGGCCCTAATGTCGATGGTCCCGAATCAAAATTATATTAATCTTGTACCTTTTTTCAATTGGAGGTCAATGAATGTCCAATTTTTCTAAATTTGAATAAATGTATAGGGTATTGATATGATCTTATATGATGGTCTCCCTACAATTATATTTGAAGTAAATGACTATATGGAACTTAATAGGGTTAGATCACACATGGAATACCTTATTGGTGAAAGAATTGACTTCAAATTCATGGGGGATTAGAATATAAATAACAATTTATTATAGGAACAAGTTTTATGAATTTATAGTGACTTGGATTTACATCTTTTCTATAATAGAATGAAGATACTTCTAAGTGTAATAATTCTGAGTCATTTCCCTGATCATCCCTACATGGGGTTACTCCCTCTATTGAGGCGTGAGACCAAAGGTTGTATGTGGTTTTAGTCATCTTCAATAATCATTAGTTAATGTCATCAAATTCATATGAGGGTTGATTTGAGTTGAATTTCCCACATTTTAATACTAACAAAATGAAAACAAATTTTTCTATCGATTTTCTAGGTTTATGGGAGCTAAATGGGCCTTAAATGAATTTAGAGTATATTTATTCTCTAATTGATCCAATTTTAGTGCTTATATTATGAAATATGTAGAAAATATTGTCTTAGTATGGATTCTACTTGAATACTGATATCAATATCAATCTCAAATATTTTGACCCCACAGGCCTTGGGAACCTATTTGTCTCTCTTCATCTCTCTGATTGTAAGCTTGGAACCCTGGGTCAAATGTGTTTTGTTCATCAGAGAAGGGAAATACCATGTGAATTACATGGAAAAATCCAAATAAAAATTATTCATATGATGAGGATTCTATTTTAGGGTTGTTGGATGTTGAAACACTTAATGGGGAGGTTCCTGTTCACCCAGGGAAAGAGGTGTGAATTTTGAGCGATTTTGAATTGGATTAGGACACATCACAGGATCCTCCTATTTCATCTCATTTATGTAACATTAATGGAACCTATTCTTAGATGCCTTTTTCTTGGATGGTTTTTATTTTGATGGAGTCCACTCAATTACATATTGGAATTTGGTGTCTAAGATGGTTGATCGATATTTTCTCTAATAATGTCATGTGAACTATTGACCATCTTTTTGGTCATCCAATCATGAAATCCTCATTTTCCTTTTTTCAATAATTTTTTTAATTCAATACATTCTTATAGTGATAAGGAATATACATAATACACATATCCTGGTGGATTTCCCAAATTAACTTTATAAGAATCTATTATCTTCTAAAGGGTGTATTTAATGTATAAATAATCCTAAATGGTGTCCCAAAATTAGTCGTAGGGATAATAATTAAGGGTATTAGTGATCCAAACATGATTAGGATAATTGGGTTTTCAAAGCATTATTAAATTATTTTCCATGAATATTATAAAAAATCCTTGGACATTCTCATTAAGGAAGGAATAAAATATATGATTTTGTTCTTTTTATAGCACACACCTCTTCTCTTTTTGTAACTCCCTAATATTTTATGAAACATATTTTTTCAAATTAATTTAATCATTTCAATATTTTTCAATTCAAACAACATTGAATATAGCTTTTGTTATACAAAAGAACTCAGTTTGGCTTAAATTCAACACAATGTTAATCCTTTACTACAAGAAACAATAATATTAGCTTTATCATTACCAAAAAATATGATTGTCTTGTGTCACACACAATATCGAGTCCCTTCGATAGCATGTGTTACACGCAAGATCGAGTTTACCAGACAGTAATAATATTATTTAAGTTTTATTATAGTTGTCACCTAGACATTAGAATAGAATAAATGAATAATAATATATAAATTATGAAACAATTATTTACAAATATTTTTAAAATTATTTTTTTTCCAATTTATTATAAATGAAAATAAAAACAAATTAAATATTAGGGAATTGGTTTTATAAAAAACAATTTTTATGCCAACAAAGGGGATTTATCTTGTTAAATTAAATTAAAAAATATTAGTTAGATATTTGTATGAAATTTATATATTATAAATTCAACCAATTATTTTGACATTAATATAATATATTTGGTAGGTATAAAACTAAAAAAAAAAAAATCCAATTTTAGGCATTAAAAGCTACATTTTTCTAAACTATATTTTTTCAAAATTTTTATGGAATTCTTGTTTTAAAGATAATTTTTTACACTGTAATAATATCTATTTTAAGAAATAAAAAAATTTGAAATTATAATATCAAAATTTACTTTGGGTGAATTTTTAGAAATTTTCTAAGAGGTTTTACTTTTTGATGAATAGTGAAAAATATTGAATTTTTATTCAAAAATAACTTTTCTGATAATTTATTTATATAGTAAAATATTATTTTTATTTTAATTTAATGTATATTTAGATAAATTATAGATCTATTAATCTAATTCAGGTAATTTGAATCATTTTTTCATTGAAATTGGATATAAAATCTTTTCAATCTTTTTAACATTTTCATATTAAAAACCATTTGTCTCGCCCTGCCCGCATGATTAATTTTAAATTGATTTATACCACATATATATTTTAATTTGGAAAAATGGATACAATATTTATACTTATCATAAATTTTATTTGATATTTAGGAGAACGTTTTTGGCCAAATAAATTAGTGAAAGTAATTAAAATTAATTGCAACAATTAAGGTAAAAAATGAGTTTACTTAGTTGTAAACATTAACTTAAGGGGGTAATAACCTAGAAAAATGTCCAAAATATATTTACTAGCCTTATTTCGATCATATCATCATTTTTCAAAAAACATTATCGTTATTGTAGTCACATTAATTTTTACCCCTCAACAATGATTACCGTTATTTTTTTACAAGAAAGTCATTCCTCTTCCACTATAAAAAAGCACTCACTGTAACACCCCAAGATTTTATGAAAAATATTCTATTTAATTTATTGATGTCTTGTGTTTTACGTTACCACAAAAAAGTCTTTCAAAACATGCAACCCTAACTTGTATGCATTACACGCAATTGCGACCTTCCTCGATAGCGTGTGTTGTATGCAATACCGAGTTTCACTAAACAACGATATGCTATTAAAATATTATTAAAACTAGAAGTTATGAATAGTAATAACCACTTTTTTAAATTTTGTAAATTTAATATTTCAAAATGGACTTCATTTTTGGATTCTTAATATCGAAATTAGCTTAGGGTGAAATTTTGGTACTTTTCTGATAACTTTCATATTTTGATTAATTGTGAAAATTACTAAATTTTAATTAAAAACAACTTTTTTAATCTAAATAATTAAGAGTGATAAATTATTAATTTGAGTGGTTTTAAAGTATATTTAGAATATATTTTTACAATTTAATTCAATGTTGGTCATTGGATGTAATTTCACATTTATACCAGACATAAATAAGTGTCAATCTTTTAATAGTTATTATCTATTAATAACACGCTATTTGTTTTGACGATGGGAATTAATTTTTAAATTAATTAATGCAACTGAAATGTTTTTAATTTGATAAAATAGACATCATTTTTGAATTCATAATATCAAATATAGCTTAGGCCTAATTTTTGGTATTTTTCTGTAAACTTTCAATTTTTGATAAATAGTGAAACCACTAAGTGGTAGTTAAAAAACTGAATTTTTCATAAAACCTAATTTTACCACTTTTGTTAATTGAATTTCAAAAATCCAAGAGACACGGTTGATGTCAGTAAGTAAAATGTGGTTCAATGATATGAAAATAAATTTTGGTGAATAGTAACTTTTTACTTTTATTTACCACGGTTAAAAGTAAATAGGGTAATTAAGGGTAAAAATGATATTATTATTACCCTAACACATGTCCTAATTCTATTGGATAAGTTTAATTCGACCAAAAACATCCTTAGTAATTAAATATGACCATTTAGGCCCACTTGGATTAGATTAGGACATTTATTATTAATTTATTTAAAGAAGGGTTAAAATACTTTAGATCAAAGTTTAATAAGTAAATCATTCTTAATATAGGGTTATACATAAGATATATTCGACTACAAATATTCATTAGAAAGATGAAAATATTTCCTACATAATGATAGTTTGTATGTAATTTTTAGACTTGAAATAAGTTAATTTATATATGACACAATGATGATGCAGTAATTATCTTATTAATGAAATATTGACATAATTGTTGTTATAAATACCCAAATAAATGTTATTTGAGAATTTTTATGAATTCCAATAATTTTATATGTTAATATGACATGTTAGTGTTGATTTAATTAACTTTTTTTAACTAATAATTCTGTTATGATTTTCAAAAAAATCAATTACCAAATAGTGTCAAAATTGACATAAAATAGTTTTTAAAACAAATATTATATTATTAATTGTTATTATATTCCTAAAAATCTATGGTTCGGTCAAATGTCTTAGATAATGTTATATATATTAATAATAAACAACTTGGGGTTCGTTTGGCTTGTTATAGTATGTTTACTAACCTTATAGTGTAAGAACACAGAAAGACACGGTAAAAGATAAATTATCTAACTTAAAGTAAAATCTAAATGATAAGGTTAAAATAGGAACCTAAAATTGTATAAATTATATTGGATGAGAGGATATCGACCCATCCCCAACTTAGTTTCGAAAGAACTCAATTTTTAGCAATTAAAAACCGAATATGACTTTATAATAAAATAATAATTTTAGTTATTCCAAAGGTTCCCCTCTCCTCCCTTATAAAAGGGCACCTCCTCCCTCTCTTCCTCACACCACTTTGAGCTTTCATGCTCGGCCAAAACCTGAAACATTATCTTCTCCACTTCCCTTGAAACATCCTAGAGGTCCAGGTATTCTTAAAAGACCAATTTTAGTTCCCTAAGAAGAGGTCTCAAAGAGGCGCTTCAAAGAAGAGATAATGTCCGTTACCGATTCTTTCACCTTTATTTCTTATTCCAGTTCTTCTTATTAGGTTGTTTCATTATGAAGTAATAACATCAGTATCACTAATATACTGATATGTTATTATAAGTATGAAACAGCCCTATTTCACCATCTATCCATCCTATGGAAAACGAAATCACCGCGCGCGCGTATGTACGAAATACCGTCTCCACGCCGTGGTGTAGTCTATTTTCCACCACCACCTTACTTGGATGAGTATAATGGAGTAAATAATAACTATATATGATTATTGTAAAGTGATATTGATTCTGTAATAGTATACATACACTCCAATAAATGTACACGATCATGGGAACGATATCATCGCTCGTACGTACGTACGGAATACCGTCTCCACGGCGCGATGAGATTCATTCTCAATGATTAACCATTCATAAATGATTATAAAGTATATATAATAAGTAATCCATAAATATATGACATAATAATGATATTTTATTTATGTATATATATATATTTATGTCATCCAATTCATTCCATTCAATTCAATGAGGAAACGAAAACAACGTTCATGCGTACGTACGACCTACCGTCTGAAGAAACGATGTATTTATTTGCATTTATCGATCTATTATATATATGTATATTATAAATATATATTATATATAAATCATGTTTTATATTCTGTAATTAAGTAATCATGATCTAATTAATCATATGAATAATTACAAGTCAAAACACTGACGACAAATGAATCGATTTTACCCAAACTCTCTTTAACATGGAATTTACAAAAGAACGGGTAATATAAAGTAATAAGTGAACCATATATGATATCATAACAATGAATATGAATCTGTAATAAGTCAATGAAATTATTTAAATAATTATACAAGAGGTTCGTATACGTATGAAGCATATCGGACCTAAGGTATGGGATAAATTTTCAATCTCATTTTTATCTGAGATTGCTTATACGTAAGTATTTATTGGGGATACGTTTATCATCCATGACTATGTTTTCTAAAAATGTTTTCATAAAATGTTTACCATTCTTACATGAAAGTTTAAAGTCATTTTTACCCTTTATTGTCTTTTTAACACATTGTATGAATGGAATCTTTCCTTTGGTTACCATTTAAGGTACTTTTTGACTTTTCTGAAAAAAGTATGAGGAGAATGTTATTTTTAACTTATACGGTGTGAAAAGATTTTTACGGTTTCATAACGCCTCATTTTCAAGAAGATTCCTCTACAGGATTGCATAATTATTTTCAACAAACCCCTTATCTTTTAAAATTTCATGGAATTTTGTGAAAAGAAAATGATTTTAAAGAAGAAAGGATATTTTCTTCAAGAATTCATTTCAAGTGGTTTGTCAAAACTATTTTCCATCTAAGAAGACATTATTTCACATGTGTATATTTCAAGTAAAATGTCTCTATGATTTAAATGGTTTCAATTTTCTTATTATGAAATGATATCAATTGTTTATGGATTATGTTATGATGGCATGATGTTTAAGAATCCCATTTTATTACATGGGTTATGTTATGATGTATGATTTATGATTTTATGGCACACAAAAGAATGATTTCAATATGAGATGGGTGGGACCTATATCTCCCTCCAATGCATTGGGTAAAGATTTATATCTCATGATATAGACATGACTGGAATTGTAAGTTAATTTGGTTCAGTGTTACAGGATTGAAACGAGGTGTGAACTCGATTCAGAAAGGGACTTTGTCCACTAAGATGGTCTTGGCAGAAATTCCTTGGCTACAATGGAAATCATTACATGTGCTTAATGGATGCCACAATTACATGTTTTATTCCCATGATATGTTATCATTATTCATGTTCCATTATGATCTATGCCTTATGTACTTCCATGTTTTAAGTCGTTGCTCAAGATTTTGATGTTTAAACATTATGTTCATGTTTTTAGGTTCAAATGTGTATGGTATGTTTTATTTTATCTATGATTACCCCTACTAAGCATTTGAGCTCACCCTTTTTATGTTTTATTTTCCCCCAGGATCAAAAGAAAGGTTTTAGGTAAGGAAACAAAAAGTGGAAGATATTTATGGGAGATGTTGAAGATCATTCACCACGATTAGAAGAATACGTTCCAACTTTACAAAGACACTAAACTATTACGGTTCTTGTGTGTCTGTTTTTGTTATATATTAAGTATTCCGCAAAAGTAATGTAATATCTATGTACGTCAAGCTTCGGGTCTCTACAGTTGGTATCAGAGGAAAGGTTTAGTCAACCTTTGGAAACTAGGATGCAAAAACGTTAGTGAGATCCCTAGAGATATTTCTAAGGTATGTCTAGGGATGTCCCTATGGATAAGTATACATATAGGATATAGTCCTAGAACTATGGTAACGATCTTAGAATTTTACCTAAGATGTTAGATATTGAAGGTAATCCCCCTTTATTATGTTATTTTCCCTAGCCTGATTTTTTCCTCTCACACTATTCTTTTTTGGTTTTAGAAAATGGCTGGAAACAGGAATATTCACGATAATGGAGGATATGAAAGACCATGGAATGATATTCTTCATGAGAGACCAAATGAAACAGGATCTGGATGTCCAAAAATCGTTATTATGCCTAATTATCAATCTTATAATATGATCAATAATCTCAACTTTGGTAAGTTTACCGACTTAGATAATAAGAGAAAGATGGAGTTTAATGATGATCATAAAGGAAAGAAAGTTCAATTTCTTTCATGTAAATAATGTGGGAAGAGGCATCAGGGAGATTGTTTCAAAGGAACTGGAAGATGCTTTGGGTGTGGAAAAGAAGGACACAAAGCTGGTAAGTGAAAATGAAAAGGTTCATTTAACACCATGGACAAGGATAATGGTATTGCTACGACATCAAAAATGAATAGATGTTTTAAATGTGGAATGTACGGGCATTATGCAAACCGATTCCCTAATGGAAAATCTCATGAAGAGAATCAGCATGGTCATATGGGTAGTATTTATGTGGATGATGATGAGGAGACTACAAATGATATATGATCTGAAAGAAGTGTTGAAGCTCAGTCAGTTGTTTTAGAAGGTAGTGGAATGATTGTATGTTTATCGAGAGTTATATTGTATAGTTAATGGTACTATGGAATAAAGAATCATCTAAGGATTGTTACACTATTGTTTTTCCTAAAAGTATTTGAAAGTATATGTTGAATGGTACCAGTAACCATGGAAGGTTATTCAGATATTTTTGTAAAGTAGATGATATGCGCATAATGAAAGAATAAGAAGATAATGAAATGTTTGATAGTATTCATGAGCTCATGACTGATATAAGGAAATAGATATATCATGGTTTGAGGTTTTGGTATGTGAAAAGCGTTAACTTTTGACAGCACTCTTGTTTTCACTAATATTCAATGGGTAATCATTTTTCAAGAGAATACATGATTGAGGCCTTCGAATGTTTGGAATGTGACCAACAAGACATATCATATGATATATGGGGATCAACGATGGTATTAACATGCTTGTTATATGAAATCTCAAGTAATCGTTTTCACTATATTATGAGAGTGGACTGCAGTATTATGGATAAGCCTAAAGATTGGAATGGATTATGTTGGACATAAGTTAGTTTTTTCAATATTATTGATGGGATGTTATAGTAATGTAGTTTTAGAAAAAGGACAACCTGCAGGACGGGCAACATCCCATCGCGTCGGACAAGGATGTGGGAATCGAACCCACAATCGAAGTGCGACTGGCCTTTATTGCCTACCACTGGCCTATAGGAAGCCCCTGGTTAGTAGAAACTAGTTTTATTTTATTAAGCGGTATGATATATGAAGTATAAGTTCATTTTTGGAACTATATACGATTAATCTAACCATAAGATGGACTTATAACTTTTGTTAACCTTTTGTTTGAAACAGATGGAATGACCCATCATTCTATCACATGATCTGCTAACACATCACGAATAACAAATTCAACTTCATTTCTTTAAGGGATGAAGTGTAAATTGTTCAATTCACGAACAATAGTGAGATTGTACCAAAATCATATAAGTATTTCTTTTAATTCATTAAATTTAGGGAAATAATCTTGAAAACCAAAAATGTTGTCCTAGTTCCCTTATATCCGATGAATCAGATGGTACCTTAGATCATCACAAATATATGGCTTTTTTATTGTTGGATTCTTCATATCCATGTTCTCTACCACTCTCCATCAGAACATGACGGTTAGATTTCTCTTCCATATCCATATTTTCACCTATGTTCTCCTATGTGGAAACCCAGTGATTAGTTAATTTGGGTAACTGTTATGTTTCATACTTTAGTTTTTAAATATTGGTTTTGGTATTCCTTTTTACGATGTGGGTTTCTATTAAAGAAACTTTCGAGTAGTAAACTATTTATAACCCCGACGAATTTCGAGGGCGAAATTCATTTTAAGGGGGGTAGAATGTAACACCCCGAGATTTTATGAAAAATATTCTTTTTAATTTCATTGATGTCTTGTGTTGTACGTTACAACAAAGGAGTCTTGAACAACACTCAACCCTAGCTTGTCTGCATTACACGCAATCACGACCTTCCTCGATAGCGTGTGTTGTACGCAATACCGAGTTTCACTAAACAACGATATGCTATTAAAATATTATTAAAACTAGTCGTTATGAATAGTAATAACCACTTTTTGAAATTTTTTAAATTTAATCTTTCAAAATGGACTTCATTTTTGGATTCTTAATATCGAAATTAGCTTAGGGTGAAATTTTGGTACTTTTCGGATAACTTTCATATTCTGATTAATAGTGAAAATTACTAAACTTTAATTAAAAACAACCTTTTTAATCGAAATAATTAAAAGTGATAAATTATTAATTTGAGTGGTTTTAAAGTATATTTAGAATATATTTTTACAATTTAATACAATTTTGGTCATTGGATGTAATTTCACATTTAAACCAGACATAAACAAGTGTCAATCTTTTGATAGTTATTATCTCTTAATAACACGTTATTTGTTTTGATGACGAGAATTAAAATTTAAATTAATTAATGCAACTAATATGTTTTGAATTTGATAAAATAGACATCATTTTTGAATTCATAATATCAAATATAGCTTAGGCCTAATTCTTGATATTTTTCTGTAAACTTTCATTTTTTGATGAATAGTGAAACCAGTAAATGGTAGTTAAAAAACTGAATTTTTCATAAAACTTAATTTTACCGCTTTTGTGAATGGAATTTCAAAAATCCAAGAGACACGGTTGATGTCAGTAAGTAAAATGTGGTTCAATGAGATGAAAATAATTTTTGGTGAATAGTAACTTTTTACTTTTATTTACCATGGTTAAAAGTAAATAGGGTAATTAAGGGTAAAAATGATATTATTATTGCCCTAACACATGTCCTAATTATATTGGATAAGTTTAATTCGACCAAAAAAAACTTTAGGAATAAAATATGACCATTTAGGCCCACTTGGATTAGACTAGGACATTTATTATTAATTTATTTAAAGAAGGGTTAAAATAGTTAAAATCAATGTTTAATAAGTAAATCATTCTTAATATTGGGTTATACATAAGATATATTTGACTATAAATATTCATTAGAAAGCTAAAACTATTTCCTACATAATGATATTTTATTTTTAATTTTTATACTTTATATAATTTTATTTTTTATGACACAATGATGATGCAGTAATTATCTTATTAATGAAATATTGACATAATTGATGTTATAAATACCCAAATAAATGTAATTTGAGACTTTTTATGAATTCCAATAATTCTCTATGTTAATATGACATGTTAGTGTGGATTTAATTAACTTTGTTTTAACTAATAATTCTGTTATGAGTTTCACAAAAATAAATTACCAAATAGTGTCAAAATTGACATAAAATAGTTTTTTAAAAAAATATTGTATTATTAATTGTTATTATATTCCTAAAAATATAAGGTTTGGAAAATGACTTAGATAATGTTATATATAGTATTAATAAACAACGTGGGGTTATTTTGGCTTGTTATAGTAACTTTACTAACCTTATACTGTAGGAACACAAAACGATGCGGTAGAAGTAAAATTATCTAACTTAAAGTAAAATCTAAATGATAAGGTTAAAATAGGAACCTAAACTTGTCTAAATTATATTGAATGAGAGGATATCGACCCATACCCACCTTAGCTTCCAAATAACTCAATTTGAAGCTATTAAAAACCGAATATAACTTTATAATAAAATAATAGTTTTAGTTATTCCAAAGATGCCCCTCTTCTCCCTTATAAAAGGGCACCTCCTCCCTCTCTTCCTCACACCACTTTGAGCCTTCATGCTCGGCCAAACCCTGACAAAATATCTTCTCCACTTCCCTATAAACATGCTAGAGTTCTTGGTCTTCTTCAAAGACCAATTTTTATTTCCTAAGAAGAGGTCTCAAAGAGGCGCTTCAAAGAAGAGGTAATGTCTGTTACCGATTCTTTCACCTTTATTTTTTATTACACTTCTTCTTCTTAGGTTGTTTCAATATGAAGTAATAACATCAGTATCAATCATATACTGATATGTTATTATAAGTATGAAACAACCCTATTTCACCATCTATCTATCCTACGGAAAATGAAAAAACCACGCGCGCGTACGTATGGAATATCATCTCCACGCCGTGGTGTAATCTATTTTCCACCACCACCTTACTTGGATGGGTAAAATGGTGTAAATAATAACTATATATAATTATTATAAAGTTATATTTATTCTTTAATAGTATACATACACTCCAATAAAATTCCACGATCATGGGAACGATATTATCGCTCGTGCGTACGTACGGAATACCGTCTCCACGACGCGATGAGATTCATTCTCAATGATTAACCATCCATAAATGATTATAAAGTATAAATAATAAGTAATAATGAAATATATGACATAATAATGATACTGGATCTATGTATATATATATGTATGTATGTATGTCATCCAATTAATTCCATTCAATTCAATGAGGAAACAAAAACAACGTTCATGCGTACGTACGGCCTACCGTCTCCATGAACGATGTATTTCTTTTCCATTTATCGATATATTATATATATGCATATTCTGAATATATATTATATATAAATCATGTTTTATATTCTGGAGTTAAGTAATCATGATATAAGTAATCATATGAATAATTACAAGTCAAAACACGGATGACAAATGAAACGATTTTACCCAAAACGCTCTTTAACATGGAATTTACAAAAGAACAGGTATTATAAAGTCATAAGTGAATAATATATGATATCATAACAATGAATATGATTCTGTAATAAGTCAAAGACATTATTTAAATCATTATACAGGAGATTCAGATACGTATGAAGCATATCAGACCTAAGGTAAGAGATAAATTTTCAATCTCATTTTTATCCGAGGTTGCTTGTATGTAAGTATTTACTGGGGTTACATTTATCATCCATGACCATGTTTTCTAAAAATGTTTTCATAAAATGTTTACAATTCTTCCATGACTTTTTAATGTCATTTTTACCCTTTATTGACTTTTTACCACATTGTATGAATGGAATCTTTCCTTTGTTACCATATAAGGTACTTTTTGACTTTTCCGACAAAAGTACAAGGAGAATATTATTTTTAACTTATACGGCGTGAATATATATTTATGGTTTCATAACGCCTAATTTTCAGGAAGCTTCCTCTACAATATTGCATGATTATTTTCAACAAAACCCTTATCTTTTAAAATTTCATGGAATTTTGTGAAAAGAAAATGATTTTAAAGAAGAAAGGATATTTTCTTCAAGAATTCATTTCAGGTGTTTTGTCAAAACTATTTTCCATCTAAGATGACATTATTTCATATGTGTATGTTTCTAGTAAAATGTCTGTATGATTTAAATGGTTTCAATTTTCTTATTATGAAATGATATCAATTGTTTATGGATTATGTTATGATGGAATGATGTTTAAGAATCCCATTTTAATACATGGGTTCTGTTATGATGTATGATTTATGATTTTGTGGCACAAGAAAGAATGATTTCAATATGAGATGAGTGGGACCTATATCTCCATCAAATGCATTGGGTAAATATTTATATCTCATGAGGTAGACATGTCTAGAATGGTAAGTTAATCCGGTTCAGTGTTACAGGATTGAAACGAGGAGTGAACTCGATTCAGAAAGGGACTTTGTCCACTAAGATGGTCTTGGCAGCAATGCCTCTGCTACTATGGAAATCATTACATGTGCTTAATGGATGCCACAATTACATGTTTTATTCCCATGCTATGTTATCATTATTTATGTTCCATTATGATCTATGCCTTATGTATTTCCATGTTTTAAGTCGTTGCTCAAGATTTTGATGTTTAAACATTATGTTCATGTTTTTAGGTTCAAATGTATATGGTATGTTTTATTTTATCCATGCTTACCCTTACTGAGAATTTGAGCTCACCCTTTTATGTTTTATTTTCTCCCAGGATTAAAAGAATGGTTTTAGGTAAGGAAGAAAAAAGTGGAAGATCTTTATGGGAGATGTTGAAGATATTTCACCACGATTAGAAGATTATGTTCCATGTTTCCAAAGACACTAAACTATTACGGTCCTTGTGTGTCTGTTTTTGTTATTTATTATGTATTCCGCAAAAGTAATGTAATATCTATGTACGTCAAGCTTCGGGTCTCTACACTCACCCACTCCCCCCTCACATTTTTCACACCACTAAACCCCTTTGATTCATCCAAAAACTACCTAAATAAGATCTACAATACCAACCTATCGACCTATAATCCTCACTTTTGGCATAAATCCAACTAAGGAATCCCTTTGGTGAAACAAAAAATGGGTTATCTAAAGAAGATGTAACATTCGTCAATAAGAAATTTTGTATTATTTCATTGTCCAACCCCAAAATTATTATTATTAAATGATTATATAATAACCTCATTATCATAAATATTCTTAGATGTTTCAAATTTAAGGGTAATACCTACACTAACACACACTTCCATAAATTGGGATACAAATTCATCGTTCGTGTGTATGATAGACTGCCACCTTGCAAATTGATGTCGTTCGTTCATCTGTTACAACCTCTCAAGGTTCATAATAACGATGGAAATTTTTTTATATTATATATACTATAATTATTATTTATTTATTCATTTTTGATTAAAATATATTATATACATTCATTCATTCAATTTTTTGAAAATATGATCGCATAGTTTGTGGAAGTCTGGACTATCACACTCTTTAATCGATGTGATTTGTTCCCACATTACCTAGAATGTATTAAGAATTTTTTAGTTAAATGTTTTGATATATATGATATAATAATTATACTAGAAATATTATATATATATATAGGTATATATCATTTTATTGTATTTTATTATAAATATGATAAGAAAATAGAATTAATGTTCATACATACGACCTACCATCTCCCGGAAGTCATAGTAAAATAATATATGGTTTGGTATATAATAATATGTTTCTTTTATCGTTATATAATAAACATAAATTTATTATATTGGAGGTTTGAACATGTTTTATGAAATTCAATAATTAAGGTAAGAATATTTCTTGTCTCACTTTTATTTTTAAGAGACATATACCATATTAACCACTAGTATTTTTTTTGTGATGTATATAATTCCAATTAATTTATTATATTATATTATAATTATATTTATAATCATTTACTTATCCATTTTATTATCTCACTTTCATTGTGTTTGTGGTTCAAAAGTTACCAAATCGGTGATGTAATGTTTTCTTAATTTTCATTCTTTGAGACGCATGTTATGCAATGCACATAAATTATTTTAAGAGATGTATATAATTCCCTATGAAATGTTGTATCATGAATATCCTTATTTTCATGATATCTTAATCTTAATTTATTTTTATTCCTTCCCGTCTATTATGATTCAATGTTAAAAAAAGTTGTAAGAGTTTATTGTTGTAATCTCATCATTTATTAAGATTATTTATGATTATGCTTCTTTGATGAAGTATTATGATCCATATATCGTAGAATATCATGAAATTTATTATCCTTTGGTTATTAAAGATATATTTATGTATTTTTATGATATTTTTCACTCTTTGGTAGTAAATAATATTAAGAATTCTTTTAAGAAAATATGACTTTATTTCTATCATTGGTCTGAAATCTATTTAATTGTAAACCCATTTTTTTTGATTTTTTTTGATTTTTTTTAAATAATATTTTAATATCTTTTCCATGGGAAATTATTTTAAAAACGATCCATGTTTTAAAATGTGATTAAAATGGGTTTTGATGATTACTTTACAAGTTTTTAATGTTATTTTAATAGAAATGGTTTTCAAAATGTTTTATGTTTTAAAAATCGTTTTTTATTAAAAAATTAAATTATATTTTCCTTATGAAATGTTTTTCATGATTTTTAAATGTTAATTATAAATTTTACAATGTGTTTTTTAAGGAAATAGATTTCTAAAATGTTTTATTTATTAAAAACACTGACTTTCAAAGAAAGATTATTTTCCAGGTGAACTATTCCAAGTAATCTTTGAAAATACTTATTGATATAAGATGAAATCCTTTGATATAGGTTTTCTTTTCTAGAGATTTTATCCAATGATACAGTTCATATTATTTCTTTTAATGTTTTATGTTTGGATGAAATGATGTTTATGGAACCTATTTCTTTTCCCTGATTCTATCATGTTCCAAAGAGATTATTATGAAACCAATTTCATTTCCATGGGATAATCACGTCACAAAGATATTAATATGAAACCCATTTTGTTTCTATTGGTAAATAAAGTTATTAAATAATATTTTTATGTTTTTTATGATGATATACAATCTCTTTATAAATTTAACATATTGGGGTCTACATACAATTCTTATATGATGGGGTGTCCCATATAACATCAGGTAAGACCATTATAGATTATACCATGGGGTGGAAAAGATATCATTTGGTAAGCCATTTATATCTTATATAATGGGGTGACCTAGATAGTGTGAGGTAAACCGGCTATATCTTATTTGATGTGGTGGCCCAGATAGTGCCGAGTAAGCCTATTATTTTTTATATAATGGGGTGACCCAAATTTCACTCCAATGAATTGGTTAATGATTTATATCTCACAAGATAATGATGATAAAAAGTCGATGATATTTATTCACTATTGTAAGAAGTAATAGGCACAACCACTATAAGAAAATTTTTCTAACTAGGGATGGCGGTGTGTGTAGCATAGTAGGTGTATCCACATTGACGTGCCCTGTAAGTTTTGGAAATGAGCCTGTGCTTATAGGGAATGATTTTACATTCTTATGTGTGTGAAAAACATTCAATGTCTTATTCCAATGTTGTGATTCCATGTTTTATTATCTTGATTACCTTATGATTCATGTCATATGAATAACCAATAATTGTGCCATGGCTCTTGATTATGATATTTGATATACATGGTATGATATTCTAGTGATATGATCATGTTCCCATACCCTTATTATCATGTTTTGATGACATATCTACCTTGTTTAGCCTTACTAAGTATCTGAGCTTTCCCTTTCTTTTGTTTCCTTTCTCAAAGTTATGAGGAATTGTTTTAAGTAAAATTACTATAGGGTAAAAAAATTACAAGAAATATTGAAGATATTTTTAGAAATTATAATAATTTTTTTCAAGTATGAAAATAAACTAAACTTTTTAGGTCCTCCAGAATGTACTTTAATTACGTGATGAATATCCATCTAATATGATGTAATGTCTATGTATGTTAATCCTGGGTTGCAATACTTTTCTCCCCTTTTAGTGAAGGCATAATGTTTGTTACTATTATTTTTTATATGGGTGAATCATTTGATATTGTTTATGTTATGTTAATAGATATGGGTTCAAAATTAGTTTAGTTATAACAATTATTGTTTCTTCTTTACTCATCCTATTTCTTAGAGCTATTGGAACTTACTGAATGGAATCTTCTGAATGTTGTGAAACTCTAACAAGCTTATTAAAATTATTTTTGTACATTAATGAGTGGAATGGATTTTTTAAATAATTCTATATATTTTCCATGAAGATATCTATCATCCCATATTGGGGAAGTTTTAGGTTTAGATAGTATGTTAATCCATTCCCATGAAAAATGAAAATTAAGGCTATATCATTATTGTATAATTTTAAATTAGAGAGATAAAGGAATTTCTATTTCTCGGTGCTAATATGAAATGATTGGATAAATTTTTATATATTTTCTCTTACCCTCTGATATATCTATCAAGAAAAATGTATAATCTGAAGAATGATCTACTCTATAAAGTTTTCCCAAAGCATCTAAGTTTAAATTATTCTTTTTGTGAAGGGGTTACAATCATGGGATCACATTTAAATATAAAGTGGTTTACATTTTCTTCTAGGTATTTATTTCCATTAAATGTTGGTAAACATGAATTATCAAAGGTGGGTAGAGGATAAGTTTCATCCACCCATTTGGGGTATATTATTATTTCCCATTACATTAGTACATTCAACCAATCTAAGGACTCCGTTAAAGTTTTTAGAGGATCAATGGACTTGAAACGCTTTCATGGTATGATTGGTTGGCTAAAAAGTTTAGTAGAGGTAGTGAGTGTATCTTGATATGATTTTATTTCCCATGTATGTTGTTGATAACTATATAGGGTTATAATGGGGTAGCACACTTGATAAGATTTTGTTTATTTTTCTAATGAAGGAAACTCTTCATATTCCACATCATTTGTGTCCATGTATACTAGTTGTATAAACCCTGATTTTTTTATGATTGGATCATAACCTTATTGTTGGAATAAAACATTCATTTTGAAGAAATAAATCTAAAGGAGAAGTTAGAGTATCTTCTTGAGGAATGTGCTTTGTGGAAATTCTTCTCGTGTGTTATTTATCGTTATATAGAATTAACTGCTTTCTCTCTACCTCATATTAGGAACATATCTTTTTATAAGTAAGAGAGTAAACTTACACAAGTGGTCTATGGGATGTGTACACACCATTTCGTTTTTATTTGGATGAAATCCATCTATGTGGTTATAATGGATCATTCATGGGAGCCCTATATTATAGGTTTGTCTCTTTTGATGAGTATACACAACAACTAGAAAATATTCATTGTGAACCATACTTTGGATAGAATCATTTGTATATCATTCATCACTATCTATGTCTTGTTCTAGATAATCATTGGGGACAATGTTTTCAATATTAATTAATTCATAATATTCTACGAGGATTATACCTTTATAAGGAAGGAAAATTGATTGATTTCTTTCTAAATACACATGAAGGGAAAATATAAAAAAAAAACTTTTTTCACCTATTTCTAGGAAGAGAATTTTATTTGGGGATTTTTGTGGCCTCACATTCTCCTTTAAATATTCTCCAAGATCTGTTTTGTAGATAGTTATCTTTGTAGAATCTCTATACCATTTTTAGAGGCATATCCCCATAGGGAAATATGGGTGGAACTTTGAATTCAATTATGTAGTTTTCTATATTGGCATGTTTCCAATAATAGAGAAAAATGACACTCGGGGAGTAGTAAAAGGATATGATAAAAATTCTCATCTTATATGGGACAGGGATAATTCAGTCTTACCATTATAAACTAATGAATTCTTTGGGACATTGATGATCTTATTGGTGTAGATAGTGCTAACAATTTCTCCATCTCTATAGGATGGGGTTTCACTTTCAATACTACCATTATGGACAATACTACCACCCTTTTTATTATTTGGGATTCTATTTGGGTTTCTATAGGAAACAATACAATTTTGAAATTTGATCTAATATTTATCGAGGGTAACACTTCAGCTATGTTCTTGGAAAAGTTTTAGTGATTATGTTTATCAACCTTTACGGAGGACTAATGTAAGATCATTTATTTTTATTTTCTCACTTATCTCGTCATTTTTACTATTCATATATTTTAGGACCCCACTAAATATAAATCCTACAGTGTATATATTCTACGTATGATACTTGTCTTGCAGTGTTGAAATTTATGGAAGCCTCTAGCAGTGAGATCTACTGACTTGGGAGTAGTGTTAAATGTAACACACCATGTTCACCCCAAATTTTATGCATATATCAGATAAAGAATCATTGATAAATGGATATACATCCATAAAATCATTAAGGATGTCTTTCTCAAAATCTCTTAAAATTATTCTCAAATTTTGGTATCATGAAATTGAAAGGGTGGATAGTTAGATTTGATGGTGAAATTTTTCCATTTCCTTTAAATGGTAAACATATTCCATGTAATGTATAGGTTTTTCCTATATATTATAAATATTTTTCTATAAAATAAAATGAAGATGTTTTATGAATTCCTCTGTCAGGGGCTTTATAATATCATATCAAGAAGTGGATATAGGATAGAATATGACTTGTATATTTTCATTGAAGAGTTATTTACTCACCATCAATTAATTATCTTCATCTCAAGTGGTAGATTACGCAGCTCGAAATGAATAGAGTAGTAACTTCCAAGCTGCCTTACTAAGAGGAATGCGATTTGATGAAATATTTTTTATTATATTGGAAGCAAAGTGATCTGAATTCATTATAAAAAAATAACCACTTCTTTGGGATGTATTTTTGGTTGAGAAATAATACAGATCACTAGAGATAGGGTGCTAAGAGTAACTAGTCGCTATCTCTCGAGTGCTTCATGGTATGAGGGATTTCTCAATGTTGTTTTGGAAAGGACAACACCTTCTTATCAAAGTGATATGTCACTACATGAAGGACCCTTAAAATAGAATTAAAAGATTTATAAGACTACCATTATGGGATAATGTTTGGTCATACGGAGAAATATTACAACATATACGCTATGGAGGACCATTAGATTGGAAAAAATCAAGGGTAGGACATTCATGTTATTAGAACTTACGACCGTGGGGATTATTTTCACATATCATAACATAAGATGAATTTCCATGATTGATATTTATATTTCAATGGAATGGAACTTTAGAGAAAAAATATAGGGAGAACCTCTGAAGCATCTAGTATTAGTGTTATAGGGAGGACCTTCAAAACTATAACTACTTAATCTATTAGATGTTGAGTCATCATAATATTAGGCTACCATTGACATTTACTTTATAGAACTAAGAATATGTGCATTGATAGGGGTAGAAATATGGGTCTCCCCCGGATCCAATTGTTCATTTTTCATCGATATGTGAAAATGATCATCCTGAATAGGAGTAGATATAATTTCCTACCCTTGAGTGGATCATGTATTATATTGAGTAGGTACTCTAGTTGTATGGGAGAGAATGTGTGTCAGCTCCCTGTTGGCTACCCTGAGATGCTGATGACCATCACCGACAACCACTTAGAGAATATGCTAATAGAATTTTATAATATGATTAAGGATTTATTTTTTCCAATCCATTTTCACCAAAATTTACTAACAAGATTCATCAGTGGGAATGAGAAAGTGCTACCAATACTTGATGGGAGTAGGGGCATAACCACAATTCTATGCTCTAGATGCTATTGGTATATAATGCTGAGCTTGATATATTGGGTAATAATGTGTTCTCACCCCCTAATTAAAACTAGGATATTATTACATGATTCCTTTGAATCCACCAGAGTATGTTCGAATGGTTGGTATGTGGAATCATTAATGTGTTCCTTCTTACTGGTATCTATCAAGACATGTTGGAAGGATTATTCAATGGAAATTGGAATATGGGCCTGCTAGCTATGGTTGGTAGCTCAACATTCCTATAAACACCTCTTAGATGATATAATCTAAGTTACTAGAGTTGGGGTTTCGTGGATGAAATCCTCAACAGGCTATTTAGGGGTTCATGTTCAATAATATTGAAGATGGTGGTTGATTGGAGCACACCTATGAGGCTCCAAAATTGGGGTGAAGTAATATTTTACAACCTGATCATCCTCCTTATGTAAAGTAAGCTATTTCTTACTGTGATATAGGGAATGAGTCTTAAATTGGTTCTAGGTGGTAGTAGTTTCCACATGATCCTTCACAACCTACAGTTGTAAAAACAATAATTGAGGCTTCATGTTAAGGAGTGCTTGTCATGGTACCTCAGGGGTCGGGATTTTATCATTAAGGTGGCATTAATATGAATTCCTCACCTAAAATTGAAGACACTAAGTGGGTGATAATATTTTCTAGTATGATTAGGATTTATCTATTACAATAGTTAAACCATATGTTCTTTACTATATTCTTTCCATTTATTTGGATTTTAGGGACTTATAATGGTTTGGGAAAAGAAAACAAACACTAATAATAAAACCCATCAATATTACATCATAAGTAAAATATATTTTTGACTGATAACTTTCTCAATAAAATGATTCATGTAAATTAATGTTTCTACATACACATGGCCTTATAATCAGTTGTGAATGGTTGTCATAATTGAATGTTTCATGTGAGGTTCAACATTTTTCTTCCATGTTAGTGTCTAATGAGGTTTATGCATGGAACCCAAAATATCAAACAGCTCCCAAAGTCATGAAAATAGATTTCATCATGAATATACATTCTAAAGGAAAAAATAATTGAGGTTTTATTACCAATGATGCATAGTAATATAAATTAGTTAAGAGGGATTAAAGTTGGGATCATCACAACTTTTTAAGGGGATTCATACCTAGTCTTGAACTATATTATATATTTGAAATGAAATTAATGAATGATTCCCATATACCAATGTTGAATAGGTTACCCCATGCTAGTAGTTGATTGTTAACATATATCGATGGGAACATCTAAATGTATTTGAGTTTCTCAATCACCATTAACATCATTATGTATCAATGTTTCTCTGTCCATGTCACCATTTTATTCATTACTGATTTTCCATATTATTTCACTGTTACTTGGTGATGTTAAATTGAAAGGGGATATTGTGTACTTCCATATATCTAGACAGTTTGGATCTTATCACCATGCAAAGAAATAATAAATTTCTGTTGTTTTGGGATCAATCCCCTGAAAGTGGATTCTTATATATCATTGTAAAAGGAATCAAAACCAACATAGATTGGTTCCAACTAATAGGGTACATCGTACCGTTTATGGTTATGTGACCAGGACTATTCATTGTAGTGTGACATCATTCATTAAGAAAAAATATAAAAAATATGCCTAGAAATAGTTAGATTGAGAATTATGAATGAAATAACCATTTTTATTGAACTCATATGGGATATAAATCAATGATATTGGGTTTGTTTCATTATGAATATTGATTTATAATGATAGGTCAAGATATAATTTTTTCCTTATAATAAGAATTTAATATTACAAAGAGGGAATCAGGGACATTGAGTGGGGCATAATTTTATCTAGAATATATCTTGGTATTGGGATAATCCACAGTGAATATGAACCAAGTAGAGGTATATGGGGTCTTAGAGGGAATATAACCTAATGTGTAAGGATGTAAAAACTCTTGGGACTATGGCATGGGGAGGATATACATAAATAGTTTTTATATAGGGTTTTAACATCATCAAGGCATCTTATGTATGCCGTTTAATAGTAATAAAATCCCATATATTTCAAGATATATATATTAATTTCATTTGTAGGGAAAATGCTATAAAGTTTAATGTCATGTGGAAATGACATTTGTTGGGAAGTTTAGTGTCATGAAATTAGGATTACATGCTGATTCCTATAATTTATCTCAATTATACTAATAAAAAAATAAACTAAACATATAATCCCATGAGGGTCAAGTTCATTATGAGAAATAAGAGATAGAAGACAATTTGTATTTCATTGTATCAGATAAAAAAATATTGAATAGAGATAATTCATTGGTGCTACCCTTGTCTGATTCCTATATTTTAAGATGGATTTAGTAGGATATTTTTTAGGTTTTATGAAAATTATTTCGTTAGATACCTAGCCTATTAAATGATCTTAGTGAATTAATGTTTGGAGATTAAACCTATGAGGAGGCATATTTTGTATATTGAAATGAAGTATTACTCATAGTTGGATATCCAATTAGAGGTGTTTAACTATGTTAGTGACACAATCAACTTAAATATTAATACCCCCATGAGTAATTCTTGGTGTGAGAAATAAGAGATAAACAAATATCAAGTACTATTTATAAAAGTAAACTAAATTTGAAAAGGGATTCTGAACTGAGGATTCTCCTTAGTGAAGAATCATATCATGCTCCTGATATGAGGAATCCCAATTTTTCAACATGGGAAATCCTATGCTCGTTCCATTGGGTATGCTTGTAGCTCTATTCCTTACACCGAGGATCACAATTCTAAATCTGAGATTTACTAATGATTTGATGAACCATTGGTATAGGAACCCTATACCGATGGCTTGGTAAAACCAATGGTTTAGGTATGTATATGACCACCAATAACTATGGTTTGATCAAACCATTGGTATAGGTAATATATTGAGACACCCACACCAACGGTTTGTGGAAACCATTTTTATATGTATGTATATGTCCACCTCTAACATGGTTGGGTAAAGTCGTTGGTACAATTAATTTTTATAGAAATGTATACATATTATTATGATAAAATAATTGGTATAGGTAATTTTTTTGGACACCTATACTAATAGTTTTCCCAAAGCCTTGGTATAGGTCCCCTATACCAATAGTTTGGTCAAACTATTGGTATTGGTGGACCTATTATTTTGAATAATAAAAATAATAAATAAAATTAAAATTATTATAAACATGCATATACATATATTTATATATATGTATATATGAACATATAAGATGTTATAGGATAGTGTTACTATATTTGTAATATAAGCAGGAGGTGGTGGGATTAATAACCAATATTGGAAATTTTTTCAATACAGGACATAAACCAACAAGGTAACCAAACTGTTGTTATAGGTATTTACTTTAAAATTACCTATAATAATGGTTTGAGAACTATTTTTTTGGTATATGTCTATATCGATGAATAATCACCAAACTATCATCCAAAATATTAGTATAGGCTATACCAATAGTTTGGAGGAAAAAATAAATAGTCTTAATCTATTGGAATAATTTTCACATAGTAGTGGATGTTGTCCATGTGGTTTAACATTATGCTATAGGGATTTTATTCTATGAATTTTATCAGCATCCATATCAGACATATTTCTATGCAACTTGTTATCATGTAGCTCAAATGTTATATTGAAATAGGAGTGACAATGAAAGGCTGTGTTAGGATTAGACATAATGATATTAATGAATGATTTGTATTTGAGAATATCTCCCTCTAAAGATATCTGTTTTTGGTAAGGGGTGTGGTTGAGGTCATTTAATTGGGCATGTAATTTATTGATAACCTTGTAGAAAGGGAAAACATAAGAGGATTACATTTTATCATTATTTGATTAATTTACTAAATGGTTTTAGGGGATCTAAATGCTTTGAAGGCCGCAAGCTTGAAATAGTGGGTGAAAAACATCTCTGAAGCCACCCACTTCATATATGAGGATATGTTATGATAGGTGGACATTGCTCATAACAGGATGTATTTGAAGATTCTCTGTGGAGAACCTTTCAATATTTTTTCCCCAAAAATACTTTCCTAAAACAATTTTTATATAAGTTCTTGATTTCCAATATTTAAAGGATGAACATCATAAATAAGATTCATCAGTTCCACTTTTTGAAGGATACTCTTCATGAGTTCCTTTCCTATTTATTTTTTTTGCCTTTAATGGATCTATTTGATATAGGTTCCAAAATGGAATGTCTTCTCATACTCTTTTCTTTATTATTTACCTCCTCTTTCTCACCCCATTATCCTATTGTCCACTATTTGGAAAAAAGATAAGGTATTTTTTCATTTCCTCATAAACTACACTCTTGAAACGGAGGGACATAAGGGATTTAACCAACCATAGGTACCCACATAGGACTTGTGAATAGTGCCTCATGAGGGACCTAATGGTTGAAATGGGTGTTCCATATAACACTATAAAAAATATTACAACCCATACATCTAACACATAAATAAATAAAATGGTTTGTGGCTGGAACATAATTCATGCCTTTCTGTAAATTATAATGAGATACTATAAAAGATACTTTATGAGAGGATCAAAATGAAATGTGGTTACCCTTCCATTTCCAATTTTTTCTATTGAAACTCATATGAAATAAGGGAAATAAGATATATTTGAACAAAAAATGATATTACCATGTGTGAGATGATACTACATGAAATGATCAATGGTCTATCATGATCATATACATTTTCAAAGATTTTTCAATAAAACATTACACACAATAAAGAAAAAAATCAAGATTTTCAAACATAAATTACAATTCCATGGGGGTGAAGAATCTTTGTTGACTAGTGTTGCTGCTTTATGGATAACGACCTCAAAAAAGGGTTGTTGTTTCATGAAGAATTGTATGAACTATGAACAATAATTACATTTTCAAAATTCCATTCTTCTTTTGATCCTATTGATCCTACCTTTGGGCAATGAAAGTTTTTCAGACACCTTTTTTAAACCTCTCACAACCTTATAGGCCTTAATAGTAATTCTAATAAATAAGTAAAATTAATATTTCATTATAAAAAATAAAAAAATTACTTACATATATATAATTAAATATTAACCATTATTAAATAAAAAAATCAATTTTAATTTAAACTAAATGGACCCAAAAATGATAAAAGAAAACACTAGTCTTAAACATTCATAATTAATTGAATCCCATTACACTGAAATGAGAAACTATCTGGAATATATTTTTTAATAAACATCAACATAGACCAAGTCATCAATATTATGAGATAATATATGGAAAAAACATAATGTAACCAAAAAAATAAAATGAAATATTTATCATACATAATTTAAAAATAGAAATGATATTCATTATATAAAATGAAATAATATAAATGATATTTTAATGTCCCAAGTCATCTTCAAACATACCTAAGATGGGGGTGAATCAAGTGAGGACCAAATTTATGAAATTAAAATTATTTATTTTAAAAAATTTAAAACCTTATGACATGAACTTATTATTCTAGTAAAAGAATATATATCATTCTATTTTTTAATATCGAAAACACCTGATACAAAACAAATTTTGAAGGTAAAGTGGCACATGCATTTTTATAAGGTTCATACCCTCCTGGGTATCCTAATAATTTCCATTCTTGGGATATCTAAGTCACATTTCCTTTACTAAAATAAAATCAAAAATGTAAAAATGGAGTTATATAGATGTCATTATGAAACCAAGTGCATCATATTACATTGGTGTATTCACCGTACTATAAAAGGGAACCAAATGCATTTAGAAGGTTCTTTTTAGTCACATCCATGAGTTCCTTTTCAGATTCATAATAATTAATTAGATATTTGGTATGAATTAGGTGGATATTTTCTAAAAATATTAGATATTATTCCATGTGATAAAAACACTTTGACTTCTATAATTTCTTAATAATTCACATTTAACATGCCCTATGGCTATACAGAACATGCAGCACATTTTATAATATATTGTATATAACACACCTCAGTTGTCAAATAATGGTATTAACAAAAAATATAAAGAAATGTACTATGGGATAGTCTCCCCTCTTATCTTATTTCATCTCTCAATATGGTAAACTCATATATATATATATATAATAAAAAACAAACATAGATTTAGTTACATAGAAACTATTATATCCACCTAATTGTTATTGCCTTCATGGAGACCAAAAAATATGTAAAGGTTTGACACTCTACTTTTTTTAGTGAATTATATTTTCAATTTTTCTTCATTGAAATAATATGTTTTCATTGCTAATTCTTATTCATCACACTCATTGAAATAGAAACAACTTATTCTTTTATTGTATGGATGCATGAAAACCTCATCTATACTCTCCTTAAAATCTACACTATTAATGTTCTTAAGAAAATCATTAAATGTATTATATATTTATCAAATACTATAAATTAGTATATTGAGAAGATAAAGTAACCTCTAGCCCAAAATCATCATATATAGAATATCCATTTTGGATTCCCATATTTCCCATGTACTACTTTTTTAAATTATGGTGTATTCCAATAATAATCCTAATAAATGATACTTACTTTAAACACCTGACATAATTAAATTTATTATTATTATTCTTTAGGTTCTGCTTCATATTCCTAAAAAATACAACTGTATTCATATTTCACTATTTACAACTCTATAAAAATATAAAACACACATATATAAGGTGTGGAAACTTTATCCTATGTTTTGAGAAATTACATTGAAATTTTATAGCCTTGAATATGATATATTTACATATATTCAATATATCATAATTTTTCTTTTATCACGACTGAATCATAAACATGTCATGATATTTATTCTTTTCAAAACACAACATAAGAATCTACTAATTTTAGAATTTATAAATTATTAAAATCTATAATTATTTTCACTTTTAATAAATGGGAATATTTCTAACCTTCCAATTATTTTCCTCTAGGTCATTATAACAACCATATATTAGGATGATTTAAACAGTAGTTTATATCTCAAGATTTCATTCTTCTTTATCTGTATTATTATTGAAAATGAAAAAAATCATCTTTGATCCTTAATAAATACATTCAATGGTTCATCCTTTAACATTCCTCACAAATAATCTTGAATAATGAATGTTTCTAATCCTTATGATGATATAAACATAAATTAAAAACATCAACCCCATAATATTTTCACATTCACCAGAATTAACCAATTCAAGAAATTCCCTCCATCATCATGCATTGATTTCCAATTTCTATAGAGGAATATATTCTTTTGTGATTTATATTCCTTGAATCACACACTAATCTAAGTATTTATGAAGTCCGAATCATTATATAATAGTCTAAAAATCATGCGAGATAACATTTTTCTTAATTATATAAAATCATGAAACTCATTTTTTCATCCAGATTAGATTATAATTTATTTATAAGTGTTCACTTCAATGATAGATAACTGAAATAAATATGTTCATTAAGGCACGAGTTGAAGGATTATGATTGATAAAATAATTATTAACCTCTACTTCAAAATAAATATGATTAACGATTTCTCTAAATTCATGCCTCAACATATATTCATATAATCTGTCAAAGTCATATGTTAATTTCAAATAGTTGTGGTGAATTATTATAACCAATAATTACATTTTTTCTAAAGTATTATGATCATGAAATTGTAAATTTTTTTAAATCATTAATGTAAAATTATATATAGGGAGACATACAATGAATTATAACATTTTAGAAATATTTATGATTAGGAAGTGTCATATGGTGGTAATGAAAGTCTTACGATTACCACATTGACATACATTAAACAACTAATGAATTATGATCATAAAGATGTCTTATGATTATGTTGGAAACATATTATATTTTATACTAATCCAAATTTAGTGTACTCCAACATTTTATATTTCTTCAAATAGTTTCAAAATCACTTCTAATGATTCTAAGGCTTCTCTATGACCCTAAAATCATAACAAAACATATTCAAATGATTATTGGAATTATTCAAAAAAACCTAAATTTCATCAAGCATCAATCCAATATATTTAATATATTTACTATATCCCTTTAAACAGATTATTACATGACATTTATCATTATTATCCATCAAATACAATCCATGGATTAAAAAGTCTAGTGTCTTTGGAAGATTGGTTAAATAATAAGAAAACATAGAACCAGAATAATTTTTTTATTAATAAAAAAATGAGATCCTAACTTACTGTGATCTCCTAAATCTGAATAGGTTAACTTGGTAAATACAATGAAAAAAGGGATGAGCTAAAAATATTTGTAAGGGAATAAGCATGGAAATTAAGCACAACTGTTGAATTAGAATGAATAATGTGATAAAATATAAGCTGTGGATCATTAATAAACATATAGAGGCATAAAATATATTGAAAGGAATAATTTAGTCTTGGTAATATATGAATGTTAAGAAAACATATATAATGAAATAAACATGATTCAAGGCCAACATCCAAGTCAATATCATATGGTGGACAAAGTCCCATAATAGATTAGGTTTAATCCTTAATTTCACACATAATGTCTCATGAGACAAAACATTACCCAGTGAATTGGAGTGCTGTCTAGGCATACCTCTTATTTCATGTAAATTAATAGGTGTTACACATAAATTAATCAATCATATGGAATAATCATAAAGGTTACCCATTCAAGGAAATATGTTTTGTAATCATTTAAAAAGGCATAACTGAAGTGTTTAATATAATAGTATCCATAAAAGATGGAATTAAATCATTATTAGACAATGATAAAGTATAAATTATAATAAATCAAGAATAATGATATCCAACTAAATTTAAAACTTAAAAAACAGTGTTTAGGTAATTTTAGAAATTTTCTTCTTTAGCTCGGTTCAGGGGAAAAATATTAAAGTGTCTTTAAAGAGAATAAACGCATAATTATTAACATAAAAAAATAAAATAAAATTATTTTTCCTTATTTAATGAGTGAATTTAGAAAATATGTATGGATTAAACCATTTTATATAGTTTAATCAAAAAGTTTTATGAAAATAAGATGTTCCCTTTAATCATGTTTTCTTATCAATAGGAATTGAGAAGGGAAACTTTTAAATCTTGTATTTCCCCAAAAATGAAAAATGTATTGAGATAAATATATATGTGTTGAAAATATTAATATATTATAGGATAATCATGTAATAATATTGAAGAGGTAAATTGATGCAAGGAGAGAGAAATTATAACCTAAAGGTAGTTTGGAGTTTTAGAGAGATCCCTTACCTTATGTCTGATTTTGTTCTGTATTTAAAATTAATTTTCTAGAAAATGAAATTGGATTCATTAATAATTTTATTCATAACCCCTCCGACATATATTTTATTTATTATGATTTATTAGGTTCATTTATGGTCATGTTTATGAGATATAAAGTTCAATTTAATCATTCCAATAGTATTTGTTTCATGGTGTCATGGTTAAATCATTTGTGGACAATTATAGAAGCTATAGTCTAATGGTACGAAAATTACAGAAGTTTAATGAAATAGTAATAATGATATTTCATAAAATTTAAAGGACCCAAATATCATTTTGTGTTGAGTTATAGGGATAATTATTTTTTGTAAAAACACTAATGTTATTAGTCTTGTTCATTTTTTTGGTTTTACCAACTATCCAGAACGTGTTTTGTTTTCTATAATATTATGAACATATATTAATTCAATAATGTGATAAATTATATAGTATATAAATTTATTTCATTTTAAACAAATATATTTTAATTTATACATATTACTAAAACAATAATGGGAAACAAAAACTCATCATCCATGAAGGCAGTGAACTGAGATATCACAAACAATGTTTTTGTTTTTAGAATAAAATGATAATAGATGATATTTGATGATTGATATTTGGAAAAGAAAATAAAAATATAGTATATATATGATACTCGAGTTATCATGTCACTTTAAATTGTGGTGAGGAAAAAGTAGAGAAACGAAAGAATTTAAAAGAGAAGGATGAAGGATTTTACCTCTTAAATTTTGTCTCATGGGAACCTACTTAAGGCACTTGGAATAGGACTTTTGGAGAGACCAATAACTCTAGTACATGGGTAAAAGGATTGGAAATGGAATTGGATGAAATATTGGAAAGGTAAAAGGCATAAATGTTGTGAGAATGGGTGGGGAGAGGAGGTATTTATAAGGGGTGGAGAGGGGTGATTTTTATTATTATATTCATTAGTTTTGTTTTTTTACTTCAAGAATATCAATTTTATTGATACTATGACTATATACATTAAATAGTGTATGTGATTTTTCAATAATGGGTTCATACATCATCCATGGCTCAAAAATTCATTTCTTTTATTTTCAATGATAAATATCCTAAATTACGGTATCTCTTTATTCACAAAATTTAAACTTTCTTGGAAAAACATAAAAAATTACCCCAATTTTTTTTTGGATTTTTAGATCTAAAAATGGGAATCCATTTTTAGAAAATGAATTTCCAAATATGTAATATTCTTTTAATAAAATCCTCATTTATATGAAAAATACTGATTCTAATATTATATTTGATTTTACGACCCTTTAAAAAGTTATTTATGCTCTAAAAAATCATATTATAATTATAATATAACTTATTATTAATTTATGAATCCATATTACATATGTATTTTTTTAAATAATAATTTTCCTTATAAAATTTTTAATAAAACACTTAATTTAAAAAAAGTTCTTAATTTTTTTATCATTTTCAATACATTTTTTTAAATTTAACATGAAATAAATCTATCATATTTTTATTTTATAGGACACCAAAATATTATTTTACATTTCCATAGGTGAATTTACTATTATAAAAGTTAGATTACTCTTCCCTATGACCACATTACTATTCCAATGTTCAAGTTACTATTCAAATGTTCAAATTTATAATGATTATGAAGGATTACTACTTCATATAATTACACCTTATTCTATTTATTCATTATTAAATTATATTTTATCTCAATATTATATATATAATTTCATCTTCATAATTAATATTATATTATTGAAATTATTTTTTATTTCTATATCTTTGTTCATGAGTGAGGTCATGTTGGTGGATCGACTATATCCAAATGATCCTATTATTATTATCTGGTATTATATTTTTTGTCCCATTATAATATTTTTCATTCCTATTAGTTTATTTTCTGACTAATGTATCATTTTTACTTAATGAGAATAAATTTATTTGTTTATAAATTTTATTTTTATGATGTATACTACTTTATATGAAGGTAAATCCCATTGATAAAATTTGGTGTCATTACATTATCCCTCCTTATGAACATTAACCATTAAAATGTGGTCTTTCATACTAAGGTGATAATAGGTTAGGGTACTTCTCTTTCATCACTTCCTCCAACTCCCATACCACTTCTTCGTATTTATGGTGCTTCCATTGTAATTTGACCAGGTGAGTATTATTTTGTGTAAAAAAATTTCTATATGGTATACGATCTTTACTAGTTAATCCTCTCAAGAGAGACCATTTTCGATCTATATCACCACTAAATTTAGTAAATTTAATTGATATAGAATATAATTCATCAAGAGGAATACTTGGAATATGTCATGTACTTGAGACATGGATGTTGGAATTGCTATTTGATAGTCCAAAACTGGTACATGATCAAGAATCTAAGAGGGAAGTTTGTACCAAGGACATAGATTTTCTTTCTTCTCCAATTTCATCATTCTCTTCCATGGAGATATGTGGTAGAATACAATTTCTCAAACCTCAAAATCTAAGTACCATCAATGTTTTTATGCATAGTTATTCTTAATTTTTTTTTTGTCATGATGTTACCATAAATACTGTTCACCTTTTCTACAAATGTTTTGACCATTTCAGGCCATAATATCTTACATTCATTGAATTCATACAAACTTGCAGGTGCTATGAAAATATTAACAAAAAGGTCTTCATATGGATCCATTTAAATGCTTGAGTGGAACCTATTATTTTATGAGAACTGGATTATAGGATGATGTCGGTATCATACACCTTTGAAGTCCATTAAAACATTCTCTCAACATATCTTCCAATGTCTATGTAGTATCCTCAGACTAACTATCAGTCTGGGGGTGATAAGTTGTAAATAATTTCATAATAGTGTTTAGGGAAGGATGGATAATTTTTCGAAAAATAGATGTAAATCTCATATCTCAATATGATATAATCAATAATGGAACTCCATGTAGCCTCATCGCTTCTCTGATGTATATCCATGAAATTTGATCAAGTGATAATTACTCTGTTAGTGTGATAAAGTGTGATGTCTTTGTAAGAAAATCCACATAATCCCATATATTATAATTTTATTTTGTATGTTTTAATGTCTAGTGAAAAGGAACATGGGTATAGTTTCCCATTTCCATGTCGGTATGGGAAACAGTTTCATCATCCCCTTAGAATTTTTACTTTCATCCTTTAGTTGTAAACATACCATATCATTTGATATAAATCTAGTAATCTATTTCTTCATACTATCACACTAATAGTTCTCTCAAAGATCTTGATAAATATTTGTGATCCCTAGGTTTATGGAGAAGGTTGAGATAGGTGGATCATTTAAAATATCATTTTTTTACATAGGATTTCATGGTATATATATTCAGGATCGAAATATTATGACTCTTTCCCAATAAATTTTGATCTTCGAGGACTACCCATTTTTATAGCTTCCTCCTTCTTCTAAATTTTCACAGTTTCTATTTGATTATCCTTTATATTCTTTAAAGGTTGTGGTTGAGAAATAATTCAAGCAAGGAATGATGATATTTATTCCTTTATAATTCCAATTTCAATCATTTTAATGTCTAAGAAGATTTTATCCTTCTCAATTATCATTATTGATAAATTTGTAGGATCCTTTTTTTCTTAAAGCATCTTCCACATTATTTTCTTTTCCCAGATGGTAGTGGATTGAGTATTTGTAATCCTTGATGTGTTACAACAATATTTTATGGGGATATTTATGCTCCTTCTATGTAAATATATATTTGAGGATCTTGTATATATCTCACACTTCTCCCCATCGAGATAAAACCACACGATATAGAATGTGAAGATCACTACCACTATCTCAAATTATTTTTTGGGATATTTTTTCTCAAAGTAAATCATATTTCTAAAAGTTTAAGCTATCAATTTGTCATTTTAAATATATACACATCCTGATACTTTCTTTTATGCATCTATGTATACCAAAATTAATTCTCTACTTGTTGGTAGTGTATGTACTGGTGTAGTGATAAGCCCCCTTTTCAATTCATTATAGTAGAATTCACATTCATTTGTCAAAAAAAAACATTAATTCCCTCTTAGTCATCTAGTTTAGTGGGTTTGAAAATTGTGAGAAGTTTCTCAAAAATAATATGTAATACCCAGTTATTCTAAGATAACTATGGATCTCCATTATAGATGTTGTTCTGGGCAGTTCCTCGATTTTAAATTTTTAGAAGGGTGAATTAATATCCCTTTGATAGTGATAAAATTCATCATGAATGATACTTCCTCCAACCAAAACTCACATTTACTATACTTTTCGTATTTTTTCTCCATTCGAATATTCTTTAGCACAATATTCAAATACTCCTCGTACTCCTACATTCTCTTGGAGTATATCAAAATATCATATATAAGGATTACCAAAAAAATTTCTAGGTAATCTATCAAGAATCTTTTCATTAAATCAAAGAATATTTCTAGATAATTAGTGAGTCTAAATTGAATAAATATGAACTAGTAATTTCCATATCTTTTTTTGAACGGAATTCCTTGGAATATCTTCCTTCTACACCTTTAATTGGTGATGTCCGAGATGAAGGTCTACCTTTGAGTAATACATATCCCTATATATTTGATGAAAAAATTCATCTATCCATAGAAGGGGATGAGTTTTCTTTATCTTGAATTTTTTGAGATCAGGATAATCAATGTAGTGGCACACTGATCTATCCTTATTCTTGATTAATTGAACTAGGGTAACCCATGATGAATCCCTCAGGCATATGAAACCCTTTTAGAGATTATATTATAAATGATTCTTTAGTTATTCCATGTAAATGGTTGTTATTTTTTATTGAGTATTTGATATGTGCAGATATATAGGTATAAGTTAAATTGATAACCCAAACTCTCAATTAAGAGGAAGTCTTCATAATTCTTCATGGAATACATCTATGTAGTCCCTCGTAAAGGGATTGTCATATAGAAAGATCCTCTACATTCTCTCAATCATTTGAGATAGATATGTTTGATCATAAAGAATTAATATCCACAATTGAGATGATGATTATGAAATAGATTAACCCTTCTCCTTACACTTATATATAATTAGATGATTCCTTGGGATGTGAAGATTGATCTCCCTTTATAGATAGTTGATTCTATCTTTATATACATATGGACAATGCATGCCCAATATAGCATGAAAATATAGTAAAGTATGTAAGAAATATTTTTTTGGGAGGTTTAGTCTAAAAAAATATACCAAGTAGGAGTTATATACATTCAATTCAATAATTTTCACATTTTATGACCTTAAGGATAACTCAACCGCTATATTTTGAGGTGTTGTTTGAATAGTTATACTAAAATTAAAAGATATGAAATAATGTGTTTTACCAGAATCAAAAAGTAATTTTTCTATTCATGAATAAATAACAAACATAACTGTGACCAAAATATTTTTTGGATCCATCTCAATAGTAGTAATAACAAATTCCCTTCCTTGATTCCTTGGAGGTTGTTGTGGTTGATTGTCTTCGAAAACACTTGTCTTAAATAATCAGCTAAAATATTTCCCATGTCACTTATATTTGAAACATTGTACTAAATTATGAGTTTTAATCTATAAATTCTTTTCTTAATCCAAAATTATTGTCTTCTTTATATCCCTTTAAAAATTATTATCTAGATGACCCTCTTTTCCAAATTTGAAACATCTCCCAGTTCCCTTTAGATAGCTCAGAGTATATTTTTTCCCACACATTTGACATGTGGGATGCTGGGTTTTATTTCCTATATGGGATTAATCTATTGATCCTACCATATTAAACTCAATTTTATACATTTTTTCTACAATCCCATGAGATAAATGAGAGTCTCCAATCACCTTCATAACCATAATGGAACAATATAAAATCTTCTCTTGGATGTTAAAGCCTCTAATGACCATGTATTTTCATAGAATCAACTTTACTCCACCAAAGAAGTGATCAACCTTTCTTTAATAGTTCATGAAAATTCCATATGTGTATTGAAAAATCCTTGTAATGTTTTCCATACATACCTAGATATGATCATCTTCCTTTTTCTTTGATCTAAGGAAATCTCTCTGTATCTTATGATGGAGAGTTAAAGGAAAATATTTATTAGAAAATATTTTATTGAATCCTTCCAATTTCATAGAATAAATTTTCTCCAATTTATTTTAGGTTGTTTTCAATTTCTACCATTGTTTAGCTTCTCCATCAAAATAATAAACCTCCAGCACAACTTTCTATTCCACCATGAATTAGAGGATATAGAGTATTTTCTCAATGGGGTTTATCTATTTTTCTATGATGTGGGTATCATAAGATTTAAAAAGTATTAGAGACCATTTTTATATAAAATATTCGATCACAACTTTCTATTTCTTAGGATAAAGACATATTTCCACATTATTCAAGTTTATATTCCTAACATGTTCCAATTGAGCCAATACTTTCAAGATGTTTTGATCCCTCATACCTATTATGTTTGGCATCTTGTTAGGAGATCATCACATTTCATATCACATTAGTTAATGGAATGGGTTCTCCAATTTCATACCATTGACCAAAAAATGGAAAACAAATTTATGGGGATCGAATAATTAGCTAATGATCATATTGAAAGGTAACTATGAACATAGAAAGATAGAGTAGTAAATGAGAAGTATGTTCAAACTAAAGACTCCATTGGTTCAACTCTAGGTTATCCAGGGTGATAAAATTATCCCAAGGGTTCTAAATGTTTTCTTCTATTCCAAATATCATTAACCAAATAGTTCATAATCTAGAAATAACTATAGTGACCCTATCCTTTTAAACATATTATTACATTCTTTTAATAATTAGTATACATCACATTCAAATCAAGTATTAAAAAGTATAATGTCTTTATAAGAGTATGTACATAATTAGAAACCATGAAACTAGAATGAAACATAAAATTATTTATCTCTAAAATGAGATCCCAGATTCTTTTATGTTATTACATCTCCATTGGATAACATGGTGAATACATAGATAAAAGGGATGTGTTAAAAATCCAATTAAGGGAATAATAATGGAAAAGAAGCATAAAAATTGAGTTAGATAGAATTACATGATAACACATAATGAATGGATCATGAATAAAAATATTGAGGCATGAAATATAGAACAAGAAATCATATGATGATTTAAATATAGATTTGTAGAAACAAAAAATATCCTGACATAAGCATGAGTCAAGGAAAACTGCCAGTACGATATCAAATGATGGATATAGTCATAGAATGGATTGGGTTTCCTCCCTAATCCCATACATAATGTATTATGAAACAAAAAATTACCAAATCCATTAGAGCACTATATTGGCACACATATAATAAATTTTACATCCATATGCATGACACAGAAAACAATAGAAAATTTGTAATCATAAGGGTTACCCATGGAAAGAAATGAGTTTCATAATCATTTCATAACGAATAACCAAAAGGGTGTATCATAATGATATCAATGGATGAAATGATTAAATAATTCTTGGATGAAAATAAATTATAAATAATAATAAACATGAATAATTATGTCTAACTTAAGTGAACACATAAAAACTAGCGTTTAGGTAATTTTAGAAATGTGCCACTTTAGCACGACTTAAGGAAACTGATTAAAGAGTCCTTAAAGAGGATACAAGTATATTTATTTCCATAAAACCATAAATGAACTAAAAAATTTACTTATAAAATGAAGGATTTTTAAAAATATGTATGGATGACAAAATTCTATGTATTTTACTTAGAAATGTATTAGAAACATAGAAGTTTCATTTAATTGGGTTTTCTTAACGTAATGAATTGGGAAGAGAACCTTTATAAAACATGTATTAACCCATAAATTAAATATGTATTGAGATATATACATATGTGTGGAACAAATTTACAGAATATAGGACAAGTATATGACAATAATGAAGTGGTAAATTGAGGCAAGGAGAGAGAAAGCATACCCAAAGGTAGTATTGAGGTTTAAAGAGATACCTTAACTTATGTATGAATTTGTTTTACATTAGTACATAATGACCTAGATAATCAAATTAGAGTAATTAAGAATTTAATTAATAACATATTACACATATATTTTATTTAGTATAATTTTATTTTGTTCATTTATGGCCATTTGGATGAGTCATAAATCTCAATTTTGTCATTTGGAGAGCGTTTTGTTTCATGGTGTAATGGTCGAATCATTTGGGGATAATAAAAGATGTTGTTTTCAAATGGAACTAAAACACAGAGAGTTTAATGAAATATTATTCCAAAACTCCCATAAATATTAATGATTCCATATACCATTTTTTATATATAGGTATGATATTTTCAGTAAAAATGTTAATGTTACTTGGTTCATTCATCATGTTGGTTTTACAGACTATCATGATCTAGTTTTGTTTTATATAATATTTTAGTCATAAATTAATTCCAGAATGTTTGAGCATATATTGTATACATATTTAGGTAATTTTATACAATTATATGTGAATATAACCCATTCATGAAAATGGTAATGGGAAACAAAAACCCATCATCCATGAAGGCAGTGAACCAACACTACACGGACGATGTATTCATTTTTAGAATAAACATATTAATAAATGTGATTTTATTATTGATATTACCTTTAAAAAATAAAATTACATTATATGTATTATACTATATTTATCAGGACACTTTTAATATGGGGTGAGGATAAGGAATATGAACTAAATTGTTTAAAAGAAAAGGATAGAGGGTTTTACCTCTGGAATATCTTCTCCATGAGGACATCCTCATGGAACATGGAAATGATCATTTGGTGATACAAGAAACACATGGAAATGGGTAATATTATTAAAAAGTCAACTAGAAAGAATATTGTGAAGACCCAATTCTTATAAGTTATTATGTGAAGGTGTGGTACTTATTGTGGGATTAGAGGGGTGATTTTGATTATATATCCATTAGTTTGTTATCTTGTATCAAGACTATCAATTGTATTGATTCTTGTGACTATATAATATAAATTGTGTTTGTTATTTTGTACTAATGTATTATTATATCATCAATGACTCAAAAATTGATGTATTTGGATTATAATGTTAAATGACGCAAATTAATATATTTAACTATTCACAAAAAAAATCAACAGTTTTATAAAAATCTAAAAATATACAGAAAATATTTTTAGATTTTTATATTTAAAAAAAAATCTATTTTATAAAAATAAGATTCTAAATGAGTCTAATTTAATTTTTTTAAATCCTAATTTATTTGAAAAATACAGATTTTAATATTATATTCGATTTTATGATCCTTTGAAAAATTATCTATTATCTCATTAAATTATTACTATCATTATAATAAAAATTATTAATAATTTATGAATATATTTTATGTAAATAAATTTTATTTTAAATTATTATATTCATTATAATATTTTAAATAACATTGTTACATTTTACAAAAATAAAAACACATAATTTCTCATTTTAAAAATATTTATTTACTTATAGAATGATATAAATATTTCATATTTTTATTTTATAGGATCCATAAATATTATTTTACATTTCCACAAGTGATGTTATTATTATAATGGTTATTTTACTATTCCTAATAGTTAGACTACTATTCCAATGGCCGAGTTACTATTCTAAATGCCGGAATTACAATGGTCATATTGGTTTAATACTTCCCATAAATACCTCTTATTCCATTCATTACTCATTAAATATTAATTTCTATAAATTTTATATATAAACATTCAACTTCATAATATGTTTTTTATTTAAAAAATTTATTATTTTTATTTATACAACTTTCTTCATGAGTGTGGTCATTATGGTTTATCGAGTAGATCAAAATTATATTATTCTTAATATCTTATTTTCTTTTAATTTCCCTGCTATAATATTTGAAATTATTATTGGTTTATATTCTAAAAAATATATCATTATTTATTTAAGAGAATAATGTTTTTTATCTATGTCATTTTGGTGATTTATACAACATTATAAGAAGATAAATTCCTTTGATAATGGTCATCACATTGGAGAAAAAAAGATACTCAAATTATAGTATTTGTAAAACATTATCAGACTACACAAGTGTTGATTATTATTAAATTAATTTTTATTCATATATATTCTAAGAGCATTTGTTCTTATACTTTTCCATGAAAACATTATGTAGTAATTTCATCTTTTTTCGTAGGTGGCGACACACTTATTCAACAAAAATTTAATATTTGACTTTTTCTTTTATTAAATTGACCTTTGATTAAAAAACTAAAACAAATAAAACCTTTTTCCACATAATAATCCCCAATTTTTATAATTAAACACATTTCATAAATAATTCAATGATATTATATCCCCATTTATAGCAACACACACTTTTTATACACAGACATTAAATATTAATCTATGAATATTCATTAAATAAAAAATGATCCATGCTAGAATATTTTAGGTCCAGTTGCTTTGAAAAATATATTACATAAACAATTATTTCATAATTGAACTATATTCTCTCCTATTAATTTATTAATAACAAGAACACTTATTATAAATGTATTACATAATAACTGTTTTCATTACAAAGGGAAGGAGACATAAGAATGGGGGATCTTAAGTGCTTAAGAAGGTTAAAATGGGTGATATTTATATAACATGTTCATAAGGGCATGAGAACATGAGAATATAATTTTAAAACCATGATATGAATATCATATATCATAAACATGATTTAATACATAATTTTTTTTTATAAGATAGGAATCATAATAGAATTAAAGAACATGATCCATGAGAACATATTAGTTTAATAAGACAAACATTTTTAGAATAAACATTAGCATAGAAAATCATAAACCTAGTAGTAAAGGTTTATTTCTAAATATAAAATATTGTAATGGGTTTACTCCCCAAACCCTTTTAGTAATCAAGGTTCACTCCCAATATTATCATAATGGAAACAGTCCCAAACTAATCTCCGTTCAATCTCCATTATAGTCATTTTGATCTCATGAGATATCAATACTTTCCCAATTAATTAGAGGGAGATTTAAGTCCCACCCATAACATAATGAAAACCATTCATATGTTTTCTAAAAGTTCATAAAACATTCATCATATTAGAAACAATGAAAATAAATGGCTTTATAAAACTTTCATCATTACATAACCCATGTAAATGAAATAGGTTTCATAAATACTTCAAAATTTCATCATAGCCTAACCGGTTGAAAAGGAATTGGTTTCATAAAAATACATCCATCATAATTATCAACAATATATATATATATATATAAGGTGAAATCGTATTATATTATCCCTTATAAGGATTAAGTAACATTAAAAGATGTCAACTTAGATGGAAAATGATCTTTAATGATCACATGGTACATTTCTTAGGGAAAATAACATTTCCACTATGAAAATATTAATTTCGAATATAAAAAATCCTAAGACAAAAAATATTTTTTTTAAATAACCTTGGAAACATGTAAATGATTATTTAAATAAATGATTGGTCAAGATGGTAGAAAGTAATGTTCATCCCATATAAATTGAAACAATAATTTATTTCACATTTATATTAAAAATGAAAAAAAAATTGTTCATAAAATTTAGAGAAGATTCATTGTAAACCATTTTTTAAAACTATTAACATGAGTAAAAATTATTTAAACAATAATTATAAATTATAAATTATTTCATTAAAACATTTTTAAAGAAATTTATAGGGAATGAACCCATTTTCTCGTGAAGAGGGAAATAAAGTTTATTTTTATTAAAAAAAAATCTATAATACCATTGAGTTATTAATAAAATGAAAATGACAGAGAAAAATGTATTCTCCAGAAATAAATATAGTATAAAAAATAAATTTTTTTATTGAGATATAGGCCATAATATTTTATTATTGAAATAATAATCACAAACCATCCACTTAAATAATGAAATAGTAACATAAAACCTTTCCCACTTTGGTAATGTTTGAATCGTATGCCCCATGAAATAAATAAACCAATATGGATATGTAAATACAAATAATTTTCATAATAATTATCATAATATAAATTGTTGGGATGATTATAAAACAACAGAAAGAAACAAGTGGTCAATAAGGAATGTGTCCCATAAAAATAAAAGGGAGACAAAAGTTCCCTTACCTGAACAATTGATTTTGTTCATAGACATTAGAATCTCTTATTCAAATAATATATTATTATCATAAATCTATTACAAAACAATAATAATTTATATCATACCATATATGACTTATTTATGATCATTTCGTATTCATTTCATAACAACTTCTTTTTAAAATCATTTCAGGTAATAACAGATTCGTTTTTCATGTATGTTTTGGTTTTGCATTTTCTGTAATTTTACAATGATTATGGTTCCATAATATCTATAAATGTATCCATTCTATAATTATCATGTATTATAATTATATATTTATTTATAGGAATCCATTAATGCTAGTGATAGAAAATAAATTACATCATTTATGAAGACGATAGACCATATGTAGGCATGATAGTTGTTCCCATTTTCCAGATGGATGGAATAAAAGAATGGTAAATTCTAATTAAACCTTATAGACTCATTTTATATATCATATATTTTTGATATATTCAATAAATATATCCTCATTACCACACATTTCATAAAAAATGAAAAATTTATCCCATCATTTTTTGGAGGTGATAGTCCACACATACACATGAAACACGTTAGCATTTTCCAATGTATTGGAATGTAAGATGATAATTATGGTATTAAAATTCAGTAATTATATTATGTACATAATTTAAATAACTCATTACATAATGTTCTAATAGGTGGTAATTGAAAAATAATTACATCAGTTCGCAAGGAGGTAGTTCATCGTACACATGTTCAATGGTTTTGTTTCCTATTTGATGGAAGAGGATATGGATAATGGATGTGAAATTTAAAAAATAAATTATAATTATAAGAGATATCATTATTTTATTATATTATAACATTTTAAGAATATTTTATGTAGTGGTAATAAGAAATAAAATAAAAATGATTGATTAAAGATGATACCTCTTCTTTGGACAACCTCCTTAGGGTAGCACCAAAATTATTATTATGAGGATTTCATCATCAAAATAAGGCCTTTGAGACATGAGTTGGTAAGTGGGGAAGATATTTCAATAGGTATTGGATGATCTAAAATTCTTTTGGAGTCTGAATAATAGAGGAGGGTGGGTTCCCTTTTATAAGTCGGAGAGAAATCACACTTGAATGTTTTGAAAAGAAAAAGGTATACCAACCTTTTTAACATCAACAAATGATTAAAAAGGGATAATTATTAAACATAATATGAGGTAAGGTCAAATTATATCCATCTAATAAGATTTTTATGAGTTTTTAGGTCATTTTAACCTTTATGGTTTTAGTTTAACCCAAAATAAACCCATTTTAACTTTAACGGAGAAAATTAATTTTAACTGTTTTAACAATTCATTAAAGAAAAATTTAAGTTAAACTTAATATATAATAATTATTATTCAAAATATGATTATAGAATCTATTTTTATTAATTAAATTCATAAAATTCATGAAATTTAATTTAAAAGAAAGATATGATGAAAAATGGTTTTCCAAAGAAAATGTTTCCTTAAGTACAATCTATTTTAGTATCAAAATTAAATATAAAATGTATTACAATGAACTATATTGGAGTAATAATTATATAATTGTATTTATTTTAAATTTATAAAAATATTAAAAATGGAACTAATAAATTCCTTAAAGGAAATTATATTTTTCTATAAAATTATCATTTTTATATTTTCTTTAAAAAATAAAACTTTTCAAGAAAAAAATAAAAAAATTACCGAAAGATAATTTCGAAATTTTGATTAAAAAAATGATGTTAATTTTGATTAATAATTTTTTTAAAATTCATAAAAATTTAATTTATTACATTTTCACAAAAAATAATAAAAATAAGTTTTTGTTAAAAATGTATCTTCAAAGCATATAAAGGATTTAAAATAAGTAAGTACTTATGTATCGTTATTTTTTTTATCTGAAACACTCATTTGTTTTTTTTAAATTAGTTTATTCATATTAAAACTAAAAATTTATCATCCTGTTTATATGTATCTTTTCTAAATAAAGATATTTAAATTATATCATGCTTCATTAAAACTCGGTGTTGCTTGTAACACATGCAATCGAAGAAATTAAATATATTCAGAAAAAAATATTCAATAAAATATAATGGTGTTATAATCTACCCCCCCCCCCCCCTTAAATTTAATTCTATCATTGAAATTCCATCACATTGATACAAACAACTGAGGACACTTCTACCTCATCATATCATAAGGTTTCAATGTAGCTTCCTTAAATTGGTGGTTTTATCACAAAACCTTGATTAGGTGGGTGGCCTTATTTTGTAGATAATTATCTATAAGATATATAATATCCATAGGTTATTCTTCATATGGAATATTATAATCCTATTATATGATCTTTTACTTTAACACATGCGACGGATCAGTTATGTACTTCTATATTTACCTGGAACACATCATGGAAATGATTGAGATTCGATGGAAATGCTATGTGATAAGTAGACTTAAATGACTGATCTAGAATCCTTAAATGGACAATATACCTATAGAACAACATTCTTTCTATTCTAAATATCCTGGCGTTCTTCGATGGAGATATTTTCCAGAAGAACACCTCACCATCTTCAAACTCAAAATCACATTGATTATTTTCATCTTAAATTTTCTATCACCTTAACAGCCTTGATGTGATATCGAATGGATATAAAATTATATATGATTTTGACCTCACCTGTTTTGATAATCCCAATCATTCATCAATATGTTTTCATAATCTCCAAATGTAATTATAATATTATATATATATATATATATATGATACATTTCAAAATAATCATTAGAATATGTTTATCCATTTTTATATATGTTTATACACACCTTGAAATAATTATAACTCATTCTGGATATGTTTTGAATATATCAGATAAGTAGTTAAGTGTTGGGTCACCATTACAGACCTATGGGTACTTAGACTACCAATAAAAAAACGTTACCGATAGATTGAATAGACAGAGTCACTGAAACAGAACAGAGCCATCGGTATGAATAAGTCTACCAGTATGCAAGTTACAGAACAGAGCTACCAGTATGCATGTCTACCAATACAAGCTACCATTACACCAGAGATTCCATTAGAGTAAGTCTAATGACATGCAATTCCACCAGTATATGCAAGTCTACCACTATAAAGTCCAGCGATAAAGAGATACTGATACAAATTCTACTGATACAAGCTACCGATACAGAAAGACAAACACACAACTACCATTATAATGACCTACCGATACATCCAGACAGATGAGCAGCTACCGATAAAATGATACTGATACAAAGTGAAGTGCCCAGATCAGTGTGAATCACTGAGAGGGGGAGGGGGTGAATCAGTGATCCCTTAAAACTTTTTACTAATTGATTATTTATCAATTAAACCTCTATGGCTGGTTAAAGCCTCGATCCACTCTTCTTGTATCTCTCACCTTTCCAAGAATGATGAAGTAAATGTAAAGGCACTGGACACAATGATTTACAAGGTTCGGCACCAAAGGCCTACGTCCTTGCCATGTTGGTTATACACCCCAACATGGTTTCTCCCATTATAATCTGTTAGTATTATAATGGTCGATACAGAGTCCCACCGTATCTCTCCTGAGTCCCACAGGAGGGTCTTTATACTGCGTCCCACAGTGTTACCAGAGTCCCACTGGCCTGCTCCAGAATCCCACTGAAGACTTCTTCCGCCCTGAGTCTCACAGGGGGCTTCTCCTGGCTCCTCGAGTCACACGAGTAGCTCTTCTTCACTTTAAGATTCTTCAAGTATCTTCAGCAGTCTGGTATAATGACTGTTGGCCTTGCTCTGTACCTCTTCTCACTTGTGATGAACAGGTCTTCTCGTCTTGCTCAGGATTTATCTCCTTTCTTCTAAGGATGACCCGTCCTCTCTCTTCAAGAATATTCAACAGCCTCTGAAAAGGTCTGTTGGTCTTACTCATCACTTCTAATCACTTCAGTTGATCAGGCTCTTCTCAATTACTGAAAACTCAGACAACTGATATATCTAACTTCAGTCTGGCTTCAGTCTGACTTCACATCAACTTCATGCACTGAGTGCATGGCATCTCTGCATCCTCATGCACTGATTGCATGGCTTCTCAAAACTCTTCAAGAACTCCTGGTCTTGGACAACTCAAATGCACACCACTGATTTAAGCTTTATTCACGTGTGCACGTGCATGAATTTATACATGCACTCCCCTTCTTCTACTCTTGGTGCAATAAACCCACAAAGGGTGTAAACTGTTTTAGTACACACCTTTATTCCTTCTTCACACTCTTTGTTCTTTTTGTTTACACACTTTAAAGTGTGTTCTACTTTGTGTGAGTGTCTTCTACTTATTCTAAGTGTGTTCACTCCACTTAGTGCACACACTAGGTTCAGCCTACTTGTTTTTGTTTGCTCACCCAACTTCTTTGTTCACATAGCAAACACAAGGTGCAAGCCTTGCCTTCCACTTCTTGCACATACTTAGCTACGACCTCCCACTTTGCACACACACCTTCGTCACTTCACACACTTTGTCCTTTTTTTCCACACACTTAGAAGTGTGTTATACTTTAGTGTGGATGTCCTCTTCCTTCTTCTTCAAAATGTGTACACTTTGCACACACCTAGGTTCGGCCTTGTTGTCCTTTTTTAAGCACACACAAATTTGTTCTTTATTTTGCACACACACTAAAGCTTGGCCATTTCCTTATCTTGCTCACATAACCCGTAGGGCCTTCCTTCACTTTGAACACGAGGTGCCTCGGCCTTCCACTCAACTTAGCACACACCCCGTAGGTGTGTAATGCTCTTCACCCGAACCCAATATTCAAAGGAGGCACGCAAGTTGCTTGGGTGCAGCTGCCTCCTCCTCTTTTCAACCGCGCAAGGCACAAGAGTGTGGCCAACACGCAGGGGTGCAAGAGCACAAGGTCGTGCAGGGTGTGGCAACACCTTCGTACCGCACAGGGGGCGCGGTGGCTTCCTCCTGCCGTGTAAGTTCGCTGGCAGAGAGGGTAATGGCCTTGAGCACGCAAGTGTGCGGCTCGGCTCCTTCCTGTCGCGCAAGGGAGGCACGCAGGGACCTCCTCTTCCCTTCTTTAGCGCAAGGGGTGCGCAAAAGGAACCTCTCGGAGCCAAGGGAGGCTCCGGGCTGCTTCGTCATGCAGGTGGTGCGCGGGACAATACTTCGCTAGGAAATAGATTCGCGGGACTTCTCGTTTTTCTCCAAAATATCAGCAAGCATTCTCTGTGCTTCGGGATCTCTTTATATAGGTAGAGAAACGCCTCAAAACATCCACGTGGTTTAACTTCAAAATCTCGAAGATTTCATATCTTTAAAAATCTTTCAAATCTGGTTTCTAACCTCGGTTCACGTGGGCTTCTTCCTTCTTTTATTTTTCCTCGGCCTTCTTCACATGCATGCACATTCTAACGTGTGCATAGCCTCTCTTTTATAATCCATGCAAAACACAAACTCACCAAGTCCTCGGCATATTTTCTTGCCTCGGCCGAACTCGAAATACCCCATTTGTTGCATGCAAGATCGTTTTTATGAATGGTTGTGTTCGTTAGATCCATACGAACTCATTGGTGTCTTCGGCTTCTTCAGAGGTGGCCGGAATCTCAAAATCCGTCGTCGGAGGTGCCTCTGGTTATGCGGGAATGTGCGGGGAGCTTCGGATGAGCTCGAGGAAGGAGACAAGCTTGCAAGCTGTTGGATCGGGAGTTTAATGAACTTCGATGGCCGAGATTAGATCGCAGCGCCGCGGATGCGATCAGCGGTCGAGATCATATGCACGATGGATCAGACGGCCAGGATTAGATCCTGACCGAATTTTTTGATCCCACATCGAAACGGAGGCCGGTTTTTTCGCGGTTTATCAAACATCCGCTGCCATCCATCCCACAATTGAACTTCTCCCCTCATGGTGCCGCCCCGCACCGTGTTCTCTCTGCGGGCGCGCTCTGCGCCCACCTCTGCTCCCTACGGGCGCGCCACTGGCGCCTACTATGCACCTTCGAGCGCGCGCTCTGGTGCCCATGCTGCGCAGGACCTGATCCCCTGCGTGGCCCCGGGCATAGACACTGCCCGGCCTTGTGCCTCATGGAGTGCCCTAGCCTCGAGGGTTCCCCATGGGCGTGGAGACCTTGAGTCCCACATGTGCCTTGGGAGATGACCCTCGGCTGGCCTCCTTGGTGGCCTATTTTTTTTGGAAAAGGAAATGAATAAGGACTTTGTTAAGAAACAAAGTACTCCCAATATAAAATTCCAAATGCCACTTAAGCCATCCTTCCTCTTCATTTCTTCTCATCTTCTTCTTCATTTGAATTCCTCAATCCTTCTCAACAAATAATCTTCACATAGGAGGGAAATGTAGAAGGTTCTTCCTTCAACCGAGATCTTGAATCGAACATATTCATCAAAGTTATTTATTGATCTAATCAAAGATCAAGTTGGATCTTCTTCAGATTCACATACACTAGGAGATAGTGCATGGACATCTTTAACACCACTTCATCCACTTAGAACTTGTGGATGTATCTCCTCGTCTCCTCATGCATTGTCTTAACAATGCATTGTCTTCTAACATTGTTGTGACATTGTATCCACATGATACAAGTTCTTGGAACTTAAAGATCAGATCATCAGTGATGATGCTCCATCATCATTCATTCTTGAAGTTTTGTCACTTAGTATCACCTTGATACAAGTATTGGAACATTAAGAACAGCGCTACAATCGTCTGATATACATAGAGAATGTTTCAACCACAACATCCTGTGTCACTTAGTGAATCTCTTAAGTGACATGCATCTTAGTACCATGGCCATTCTCCTTTCCTCACCAACACCATCACATCCTTTTTCATTCACATCTTGACATTCCTTGAAATCCATTCATCTTATGACAACATCATCCCTCATTGACAACAAATGCAACACAGTGCACTTCAATCTCCCCCTTTGTATTTGTTGTCAATACACTTCTTCAGCACATATGAATGGGTCAATATGTGTGCCAATATTTTCTCCCCCTTATTGGCAATCAAATGCAAAGGTGTGGTGTGGTTCTCTTCCAAAATATCAATTCCTCCCTTTGAAAAGTATTTTCTTGAAAAACACTAAGAGAGGGATGATGCCACATGTTCTCTTGAGCAAAGAACCTTTAGTAGATCAACTCTAAGTCTACTTGGGCTAACCCGGTGTTGAAAATAAGAGTGATGTAACCAAGGAACTCAATGCTGTCCAAAATTCATTGTACATGTGAGATCATGCTTCAGGGGTTTGAAATTTTGCAGATATATCAATGAATTGCTAAATCCTGCACATACTTCACCAAACACATCAGAAAGTTCAGGTGCAAAGATAAAGCTCCCCCTTTCATTCATTTGTCTTCAATCAATACTCCCCCTTAATTTTCATGAGGAATAAAATTAAGAAACAAGGGATGAAAGTATGATTAGAATACCTTCACTTTTCTCAAGATGGTATTAAATCTCAGAATCCCATCTTCTTCAGATTGGCTCCCCCTCAAGGGATGCACTCCATTCTTTCGAAACCATCCTCCAGCTGAGAATGATCATCATCTTCAATTCCCTGCAATGTCATCACATGTAAATACAAGTGATTAGGGAATAATATGGAACCTCCTTGGTTCATCAATGTGAACAACAAGGTTGAAAAGATTCTCTCAACTGATATGTCCCATTTTCACCATTCTTCACACTTGCACATTTGATCTTCAATGATGTTTGTGCTGGTGTGGATCTCAACACCTCTTCAACTTCTTTGTGTGTGACTCCTCTATTTCTAGGTGCCTTCTGAACACTAGAGTCTCCTGGTGCAATCTTCATTCTTTTGAAGAATCCCTTCTGAGCTGGAATGAATATCATGCATTTATCACTAGTATGTCCAGCTTGATTGCACCTCACACAAAGAACTTGATCTTCATGTGAAATCTTATTCTTCCCTTTTGCCTTAGAAATTGACATAACTTTATCTTCAGCTCTTTGTAGTTCTCTGGCAAGTCGAAACTGATTTGGCCATATGACTAGTAAGTCACTTGGAAGTGTGGCCTCAGTTCTGGAAATTCCACATGGTTCCTTCGATGCTGTCAAGATACCTTTCTTAGGCAACATGTTTTCAATCAATCCCTTCTGCTTCTTCTGGATTGATTGTCTGTGTGAGTTCAGTCTGCTTCTATTGATTTTCATGGATTGTTTACAAAGATCCATGGTATTCCCTTTCTTTCCACAGTAGAAGCATTTCTTCTTGGTGGTCCTTCTGGATGCATCACCCTTCTTGGATTTAGACTCCAAGGTCTTCTCTTCCTTTTTCATAATCTTCTTGGGAGAATCTTCCACTTTCTTATGCTTGCTTCCCAAGGTTCTTTCTGATCCAGGTTTTGTGATCTTTTGTTCTTTTTAGCTCTAGATACAGTTGGAGATTGACATGTATCTTTTTGACCACTTTTGCAATCATCCCAGATGTTGTCAAGTAATCCAAATCTATTTGTAGTAAACAGCTGTCTCTGGACCTCTGGATGTTGCTTCTTTTCCTCTGGCTTTCTCCCCCTTGGTATGGGATTCCTTTGTGCTTTTACATTCAGTGGATTGTACCAGCAATCTTTGCACAGTGCCCATACTTATTACAACACCAACACTGACCCACAAATCTTGACCTCTTCAGTCCTTCTGATTGTTGGGTACTTTTCTTGACTTGATGTGTTGTTTCATGAGAGCTCTCTTTCTTCATTGTCTTCATCCATACTTGTTTGGAGTTGCTCTTCCATGCTGCACTATTTGTGGAAACACAATTAGAAGCATGAGTACAAGATGGTATGGATGGTACCTTCTTTTTAGAAGATGTTTCCCTTTCATTAGAGGATGTCTTTATTTTAGAATCATCCTTATCAAAGCTCACTTGAGTGGAAACATTTCTTATTCTAGTTGTCTGGGAGGATTTGGCTTTGGGTGATTGCTGATTTTTCAATATCACCTCTAATTCTAAACACTTCATTTTAAGGGAGTTCTTCTCATCCTCAACAGTTCTAAGCTTTCCTTCCCATTTCTCTTCCAGCTGTTTCATCTGGTCTTCATGCACCTTATTCATTTCAAGCATTGAGTTGTCAAGCTCCTTCACCCTTTTTTACTTTTTCTTCAAGTTGAGAATCCTTAACAACCATTGATACTCTATGCCTCTTCTCCAGTGCATGGTAAACATCTTTGATTATTACTTTAAAGAATTCTTTCTCAGAAAGGCTTCTTTGAAATTCTTCAGCAGTGTCTTCATATCTTTCATTCCAAAGAGAAACAGTTTCATCTTTAGCCTTCACCAGCTTTCTGAGAGTGTTGGTTATGCCAACCCTTTTAGCCAACTGATCTTCCATTGCATTGGCTTCTTCTTCTAGCTGTAATTTTTCTTCTTGAAGATCAAGGATGCCAGTAGTAATACACATTTCTACTTCCCTGGGGACTATCTTCCGAAGATATTCAATTGCATTTAGAAGATCATTGATTCTTCCATCATCATCATAGCTAGGACATGATTCATCAGAAGAGTGATAAAAGGAATTTTCAGGTGTTTCTCTATCAGCAACAATCTTCTTCTTCATCTTCTTGGCCTGTTTCTTCTTTCTGTTTTTCAGAGTCTTGGCAGATATCTCCATTTGAGGGTATTCACTCACTTCTTCAAATCTGCACTTCATAAAGACTCCCTTGGATATTTTAGAGGTAACCTTCGCTCTGATACCAATTGAAGTGCCCAGATCAGTGTGAATCACTGAGAGGGGGAGGGGATGAATCAGTGATCCCTTAAAACTTTTTACTAATTGATTCTTTATCAATTAAACCTCTATGGATGGTTAAAGCCTCGATACACTCTTCTTGTATCTCTCACCTTTCCACGAATGATGCAGTAAATGTAAAGGCACTGGACACAAGGATTTACAAGGTTCGGCACCAAAGGCCGACGTCCTTGCCATGTTGGTTATACGCCCAACATGGTTTCTCCCATTATAATCTGTTAGTATTACAATGGTCGATACAGAGTCCCACTGTATCTCTCCTGAGTCCCACAGTAGGGTCTTTATACTGCATCCCACAGTGTTACCGGAGTCCCACTGGCCTGCTCTAGAATCCCACTGAAGACTTCTTCCGCCCTGAGTCTCACAGGGGGCTTCTCCTGGCTCCTCAAGTCACACGAGTAGCTCTTCTTCACTTTATGATTCTTCAAGTATCTTCAGAAGTCTGGGATAAAGACTGTTGGCCTTGATCTGTACCTCTGCTCACTTGTGATGAACAGGTCTTCTCGTCTTGCTCAGGATTTATCTCCTTTCTTCTAAGGATGACCTGACCTCTCTCTTCAAGAATCTTCAACAGCCTCTGAAAAGGTATGTTGGTCTTACTCAGCACTTCTGATCACTTCAGTTGATCAGGCTCTTCTCAATTACTGAAAACTCAGACAACTGATATCTCTAACTTCAGTCTAGCTTCAGTCTGACTTCACATCAACTTCATGCACTGAGTGCATGGAATCTCTGCATCCTCATGCACTGATTGCATGGCTTCTCAAAACTCTTCAAGAACTCCTGGTCTTGGACAACTAAAATGCACACCACTGATTTAAGATTTATTCACATGTGCACGTGCATGCATTTATGCATGCACTCCCCTTCTTCTACTCTTGGTGCAATAAACCTACAAGGGTGTAAACTGTTTTAGTACACACCTTTCTTCCTTCTTCACACTCTTTGTTCTTTTTGTTTACACACTTTAAAGTGTGTTCTACTTTGTGTGAGTGTCTTCTACTTATTCTAAGTGTGTTCACTCCACTTAGTGCACACACTAGGTTCGGCCTACTTGTTTCTGTTTGCTCACCCAACTTCTTTGTTCACATAGCAAACACAAGGTGCAAGCCTTGCCTTCCACTTCTTGCACACACTTAGCTACGGCCTCCCACTTTGCACACACACCTTCGTCACTTCAACCACATTTTTCTTTTTTTCCACACACTTAGAAGTGTGTTATACTTTAGTGTGGATGTCCTCTTCCTTCTTTTTCTAAATGTGTACACTTTGCACACACCTAGGTTCGGCCTTGTTGTACTTTTTTAAGCACACACAAATTTGTTCTTTGTTTTGAAAACACACTAAAGCTTGGCCTTTTTCCTTCTCTTTCTCACATAACCCGTAGGGCCTTCCTTCACTTTGCACACGAGGTGACTTGGCCTTCCACTCAGCTTAGCACACACCTTGTAGGTGTGTAATGCTCTTCACCCGAACCCAATCTTCAAAGGAGGCATGCAAGTTGCTTGGGTGCAGCGGCCTCCTCCTCTTTTCAACCGCGCAAGGCACAAGAGTGTGGCCAGCGCCCAGGGGTGCAAGAGCACAAGGTCACACAGGGTGTGGCAACACCTTCGTACCGCGCAGGGGGCGTGGTGGCTTCCTCCTACCGTGTAAGTTCGCAGGCAAAGAGGGTAATGGCCTTGAGCACGCAAGTGTGCGGCTCGGCTCCTTCCTGTCGCGCAAGGGAGGCGCGCAAGGACCTCCTCTTCTCTTCTTTCGCGCAAGGGGTGTGCAAAAGGAACCTCTCGGATCCAAGGGAGGCTCCGGGATGCTTCGTCGCACAGGTGGTGCGCGGGACAATACTTCGCTAAGCAAGAGCTTCGCGGGACTTCTCGTTTTTCTCCATAAGATCAGCAAGCATTCTCTGTGCTTCGGGATCTCTTTATATAGGCAGAGAAACGCCTCAAAACATCCACGTGGTTTAACTTCAAAATCCCGAAGATTTCGGATCTTTAAAAATCTTTCAAATCTGGTTTCTATCCTCAGTTCACGCGGGCTTCTTCCTTCTTTTATTTTTCCTCGGCCTTCTTCACATGCATGCACATTCTAAAGTGTGCACGACCTCTCTTTTATAATCCATGCAAAACACTAACTCACCGAGGCCTCGACATATTTTCTTGCCTCGGCCGAACTCGAAATACCCCATTTGTTGCATGCAAGCTCGTTTTTAAGAATGGTTGTGTTCGTTAGATCCATACGAACTCATTGGTGTCTTCAACTTCTTCAGAGGTGGCCGGAATCTCAAAATCTGTCGTCGGAGGTGCCTCTGGTTATGCAGGAATGTGCGGGGAGCTTCGGCTGAGCTCGAGGAAGGAGGCAAGCTTGCAAGCCATCGGATCAGGAGTTTAATGAACTTCGACGGCCGAGATTAGATCGCGGCGCTGCAGATGCGATCAGCGGTCGAGATCATATGTGCGATGGCTCGGACGGCCATGATTAGATCCTGACCGAATTTTTTGATCCCACATCGAAACGGAGGCCGGTTTTTCCGCGGTTTATCAAACATCTGCTGCCATCCATCCCACAATTGAACTTCTCCCCTCACGGTGCCGCCTCGCACCGTGTTCTCTCTGCGGGCGCGCTCTGCGCCCACCTCTGCTCCCTGCGGGCGCGCCACTGGAGCCTACTATGCACCTTCGGTCGCGCGCTCTGGCGCCCATGCTGCGCAGGACCTGATCCCCTGCGTGGCCCCGGGCTTAGACACGGCCCGGCCTTGTGCCTCATGGAGTGCCCTAGCCTCGAGGGTTCCCCATGGGCGTGGCGACCTTGAGTCCCACATGTGCCTTGGGCGATGACCCTCGCCTGTCCTCCTTGGTGGCCTATTTTTTTGGCAAAGGAAATGAATAAGGGCTTTTTTAAGACACAAAGTACTCCCAATATAAAATTCCAAATTCCAATTAATCCATCCTTCCTCTTCATTTCTTCTAATATTCTTCTTTATTTGAATTCTTTAATCCTTCTCAACAAATAATCTTCAATTATGAGGGAAATGTAGAAGGTTCTTCCTTCAACCGAGCTCTTGAATCAAACATATTCATCAAAGTTCTTTATTGATCTAATCAAAGATCAAGTTGGATCTTCTTCAGATTCACATACACTAGGAGATAGTGCATGCAAATCTTTAACACCACTTCATCCACTTAGAACTTGTGGATGGATCTCCTCATCTCCTCATGCATTGTCTTAACAATGCATGGTCTTCTAACATTGTTGTGACATTGTATCCACTTGATACAAGTTCATGGAAATTAAAGATCAGCTCATCAATCGTCTGATGTGATGATGCTCCATAATCATTCATTCTTGAAGTGTTGTCACGTAGTATCACCTTGATACAAGTATTGGAACATTAAGAACAACGCTACAATCGTCTGATATACATAGAGAATGTTTCAACCACAACATCCTATGTCACTTAGTGAATCTCCTAAGTGACATGCATCTTAGTACCATGGCCATTCTCCTTTCTTCACCAACACCATCACATCCTTTGTCATTCACATCTTGACATTCCTTGACATCCATTCATCTTATGACAACATCATCCCTCATTGACAACAAATGCAACACAGTGCACTTCACAAAGTTCACCGATACATAAACAGTCACTGATATAATCAGCTACTGATACAAGCGATTTACTGATAGACAAGAAGAGTTACTGACAGACAGCTACCGATAAAAGGAGCTATAGGTACAATAACTGAGAGCTACCGATAATAAGCTCACTACTATACAAAGTCCACCCTTACAAGACTACCGACAAAGAGCTACTGATAAAATGATTTCTAACCAGTCACTACTACTTAAACTCTATTTCTATTTATTTAATTAATCACTGGTTATATTTAATGATTTTGATGAAATTAATGTTATTGAATGATCGTTGTTGGCATGTCAGGGAACCGTACCTCATACCTTTAAAAAGGTAATCATTCCCACTGACCGGAGTATAAGAAATAAAAGGAAGTTCGGTCTGTATTAAATAATTTTGGTGAATACACACAATAGAGGTGCTACATCCAAACACTTACATACATGAAGAACACTGGAAATACACAAGGATATTCATTCAAGAAGAGAACACAAGATGAACCTAAGATAAAGAGTGAAGAGCTTCAACGAATGCACATATTCTCAAGCTGATCAATGTAAACTTGAAGAAAACGACACTATGTTTTCTAGAAAAAAATAAAAGAAGGTCTCAAAGCTTCAACTGATTCAAACCAAGGAGTCCAGAGCTTCACTCACAACACATAGAGCATTTTAAAACTCATCCTTATTTGTTTATCTTTGTTGTTTTTCCTTCATTGAAATTTTGAGCAGTGTGTGCACTCTGTATATTTTATACACACACTGTCTCCTCTGCTAAAGTGGAGGATTTCTAAATCCTCACACAAACCTTCTATAACTCTTTTTTATCCCACTGTGGATAGTGGTAGAGGTAAAGTAGGTCCTAGACAGCTAGTATGCTGTTGTTTTGTTTTCCCATGTAGAACTGTGGTAGAGGTCTTAGTACCTGGGCAATATTTTTATTGTTTCTTACCCTGATCTAGGGTGTGGATCAAAATTTATATAAATTGTTTGAGAGGACTAAGTCTCGGCTTGAGACTGAACCTCTTGTTTTAAAACTACCATGTTTACATTGGTATTAACCTATACAGAATATTCCGCTTCTAATTACTTTGAAATATAAAATTGTTTTAATGTAACTTTGATAGTTAATCTAGAAAGTGATTGTAACTATTGTAAATCAGTAGGTTAGTTTCAAAATCTAGTTTATTCTTCTAATTAAATTAAAGGAGACCTAATCAATCCTTAGAGAACCTAATCAAACCCTTACAGTTTTACAAATTCACTACAGTTTAACATAGTTTTTAATTGGGGGATTTTAATAGAAATATTTTTAACAGAAAATTTTAATTGGAACTCAATTAACCCCCCTTATAAAGAATCCACTCTGACCAAAATTTGGTATCAACGGTTTGTTTGTTATTTATAAAGGATTTCCAAATACGCAGTTTTTCGACTGTGATTTTAGTTGTATCTTAATGATCTTAAATTTCTGTTAGTACTAAATTTTATCTCTTTATATATATTTTCTAAAATATGATTATGGATAATATACTGGAAGGTGCTGCTACCATCAAGCCACCGTTCTTTAATGGTGTTAATTATGCACAGTGGATACTTAAAATGAAAATTCATTTAGAGATTATGGGATTTGACATCTGGACTACTATAGAACCTCAGTATAAGATTACAGAAACTAAATGAACTACTTGGGATGAATATAATAAAACTGTATACAATAATAACTGAAAGCTATAAAGGCCCTATATTTTGCTTTAAGAGATGAATAATTTAATCGCATATCTTCTTGTAAAACTGCTTATGAAATCTGGGACACTTTGGCTATTTCCCATGAAGTAACAACCAATGTTAAGGAAATGATATTGAATAATTATACTATTAAGTATGATAATTTTAAAATGAATCATAATGAAACTATTTTTGACATGTATCTCAGGTTCAATGAGATTTTCAACATTATGAGATCACTTGGAAAAAATGTTCCTACAATGGAACAGATCATGAGGATATTAAGATGTTTCAATAAGAGAATCTTGTGATATTGGTTCTTTACCTGTTAAGTAATTAATTGGTAAGCTTATGATTTATGAAGAAGAGCTTAATGTAAATAAGGAAGAAGATGATGAAATAAGGAAGAAGTTAGTAGCATTTAAATCTACTCCCTGAAAGATCAATGATAAGGAGAATGTTCACATACCTACCAAAAGCTCAACAAGTGAAAATTCAGATTCTGAACACGATGCTGAAATGGATCAAATATCTAGGTGATTTAAGAATTTCTACATGAAGAAGAAATTCTTTATAAAACTAAATTATAATGGAAAATATGACAACAAAGGTCATTGCAAGAAGGATTGAAAAAATCCTGATAAAAGTGATGACATTGTCTGCTATGAGTGGAAAAGGAAAGGACATGTAAAACCAGACTGTCCAAAATTAATGTTCAAGAATAAATATGACTACAGGGAAAAAAATATAAGAAATCCATGAAGGCAACCGGGAGTCCTTCAGAAGATAGCATAAGTGAGTCTGATGTTTCTAATTCTGAAAAGAATAATGCTAACATGTGTTTTATAGCAAACAAATCTGAGGTAACATTGGATACTCCGACTTTAAATTCATATTATTCTGGAGTTTATTCTTATTCTAAATATGAAAATATGTCTAGTGAGGAGTTATTTGAATATTGCAATATGCTAGAAGAAACCTGCAATGAATTTAAGGACAAGTATAAGACCTTGAAGAAATTGAATGCTTTTACCAGCTCTGTTAAATCTGACATTGATATTGAAAAAGAAAAGAATGCTCAATTACTTAAGGAAAACACTGAACTGAAATTGTCTAATGAGAAATTAAAGAAGCACATAGAAAAATTCACAAATGGAAAGAATAATAAAACTCAAATGTTAGGTAAACAAGTGGCACCAAAATATACCACTGGTATAGGCAATCATCCTAGACAGAGATAAATTACTAAAACAAGATTTATTTCTAAATCTGGACAGAATGATGCTGGTTCTAGTTCTAAAAATTCATATGATTCAACCAGTTATTCATGTGGTTAAAGATCGAATAAAGTTTATCTTTCAAAATCTATAGATTCTGTAAATTATATGAGACCCATAAGACAAATCTGGGTACCTAAATGTTTTCTTGCTAACCTGTCTGGACCCAAGAAAATCTGTGTACCAAAATCATTTTCTGTTTAAACCTGTTTTATAGGAGACTTGCTTGAAGAGTTCTCATAAAAATCTATGGTAATTGGACAGTGGATGTTCAAGCCATATGACTAGATATTACTCATGATTCAAGAGTTTAATCAAATTTGATGGAGTCCATATCTCCTTTGGTGAGAACTCTAAAGGAAAAATCATCAGTCTAGGCCAGATTGGTAACACTAATTTAGTTTTTTTTCTAAAGTTTTATTTGATGATGGACTTAAGTATAATCTATTAAGTATTTCTTAGTTGTGTTATGATGGTTTAAATGTTAAATTTGAAAATTATTCGTTTATTGTTTTTAATTCTAAAAATAAATTAATATTTTCTACTTTAAGAATTGAAAATGTTTATGCTGTTGATTTTAATTCTTTAGCTAAACAAAACATTACATGCCTAAATTCTTTTAATAAAGAGTATTGGTTGTGGAACAAGAGAATAGGACACTAAAACATTCATTCTCATAGAAAACCGAGTAGAAATAACTTAGTTACAGACCTACCTAAACTTGAATTCCCAACTGATAATGTTTGTAATCCCTGTCAAAAGGGAAAGCAACGTAAAGTTTCTTTTAAATCAAAGTAAGAAGTTTCAACTTCTCAACCTCTCAAGTTGGTTCACATGGACTTGTTTTCCCCTTCTAGAGTATTTAGTTTTAATTGGAATCACTATGTCTATGTCTTTGTAGATGACTTTTCTAGGTACACAAGGGCATACTTTTTAACTCACAAAAGTGAAGCTTGTTACTATTTTATCAAATATTCCAAGTCTGTATAAAATCTTAGTGGACATAGAATTAACAACCTAAGAATTGATCATGGCCGTGAGTTTGAAAATAATGAGTTTGAATCTTACTGCTCACACAATTTCTATAGTCACAATTTCTATGCCCCTAGAACACCTCAGCAGAATGGTGTTGTAGAAAGAAGAAACAGAACCCTTCAAGAAATTTCAAGAACTATGCTTAATGAGTATGAAATTCCTATTTAATTTTTGGTTGAAGCTATAAACACATGTTGTTATATTATAAATAGGGTCTTGATTAGACCTGTTATCAGGAAGACCCCTTACGAATTGTGGAAGAATAGGAAACCTAAGGTTAATTACTTCATAGTTTTTGGTTTCAAAGTCTTTATTCTCAATACAAAAGATAATCTTGATAAGTTTGCATCCAAGAGTGATGAAAGGATTTTTATTGGTTATTCTTTAACTAAAAAAGCCTATAGAGTCTTCAACAAAAGAACCAAATGCATCGAAGAATCTGTCCACATCAAGTTTGATGAAACTGGTCCACATGAACCCAAATATTCCTTTGAAAATCATTAAGAAGATTTTTCTGTTTCAAACATTAATGATAAAATCAATGAACCTGTTGTAATGAAATCTAGTTCTAGAAACATTCCAGAACTTGTTTCTGTTGAGCCTGAATGTAGAGAAGAACCTGAAATTTTAAGTCCTACCTTTACTATATCAACTAGGATTCTAAAGAATAATCCTTTAGATGCTGATGTTGGTAATCTTGATAGAGGGACACAGAATATAGATTCTCTAAGAAACTAGGTTAAACATCAAGAATTTATTTCATAGTTAGAACCAATAAATATTAATGATTCAATCAATGATGAATTTTGGGTAATGGCTATGCAAGAAGAATTAAATCAATTTGAAAGAAACAAAGTTTGGGTATTAGTTGACAGACCTAAGGACACTTTGACAATAGGAACTAAATGGGTTTTTAGAAATAATGTTGATGAGTCTGGAAATAAAGATAGAAATGCTAGGTTAGTTGGACAAGGGTATACTCTAGAGTAAGGAATAAACTATGAGAAAACCTTTTCCCTTGTAGCTATATTAGAATCCATTAGGATTCTACTTGCCTGTGCTACTCATCTGAATTTAAATTTAAATCAAATGGATGTTAAAAGTGCTTTTCAAAATGGTTTTATAATTAAAGATGTTTTTTTTTGAAAAAACACTGGGATTTACTAATCCTATTTTTCCAAATCGAGATTTTAAACTATCTAAAGCTTTATATGGTTTGAAACAAGCTCCACGAGATTTTTATGATAGACTTAGAAACTTTATTATTTTAAAAGGTTTTACAAAATGGATTGCTGATCCAACTCTATTTATTAAAATAATTTCTAAAGATTTTTTTATTGTACAAATCTATGCTGATGATATTATTTTTGGATCTTCTAAAAATACTTTTTTTTATTGATTTTTCAATGAGTATGAAAAATTAATTTGAAATTAGTTTAATGGGAGAACTCAAATATTTTCTTGGATTTCATGTTTTTCAAAATGATGATGGTATCATTTTAAATCAAAGTAAATATACAAATGATTTTTTAAAATGTTTTGGTCTTGATAGTATAAATGAAAGTGATACACCCATGAGCACCACCTGCATGTTGGACATTGATGAATCTGGGAAACCATTTGATCAAACCAATTACAGAGGTATGATTGGTAGCTTACTGAACCTTATTTCTAGTCAACTAGATATTATGTTTAGTGTGTGTATGTGTGCAAGATTTCAAGCTAATCCTAAAGAATCTCATTTTATTGTTGTTAAAAAGTTTTTCAAATATCTTAAACATACTGCAAATTTTGGATTGTTTTATCGAAAAGGATAATCTTTTGATTTAAAAAGTTATTCGGATGCGGACTTTACTGGTTGAAAGTTAGATAGAAGGATAATATCTGGAACATGTCATTTATTGGGAAAGTCTTAGTATCATGGTGCAGTATGAAAAAGAATTCAGTTTCATTGTCTACTACTGAAACAAAGTATATAGCTACTGGTAGTTGTTGTGCACAAATTCTGTGGATGAAACACACACTTTTGGACTATGGATATGATTATAGACATGTGTCTATTAACTGTGATAACATTAGTGCAATTAATATCTCTAATAACCCTGTATCTCAATCAAGAACCAAACACATTAATGTTAGGAACCATTTTCTAAGAGATGATTAACAAAAGGGTGATATTAATCGCGAGTTTATTGGTATTGAACATCAATTAGCTGACATCTTCACCAAACCCTTGAGTTTAGAGAGGTTAGGTTACATTAGACATGAGTTATGAATGATTAACCTAGACTGGTAGAAACCTCACTGTTATACCTTACTAGAATGAAACCTCATCATTATACCTTACTGCTGTGAAACCTCACCGTTATACCTTACTGGTATGACACCTCACTGTTATACCTCACTGGTATGGACCACACTGTTATAACTCACTAGTATGGACCTCACTGTTATACCTCACTGGTATTATCCTTACTGATATACCTCACTGTTAGTGGACTTCACAGTTAGAAATTCTCACTAGTATACCCTTCTATTAGTATGCGTTGTTTTAAACTTCAATCTGCCGGAATCTATATCTTTATTAAACATATTATGTGTTATTTATTTATTTTATGATTCCAAAATGATAAAACTAATTCTTAGTTACTTATCAATCCACAAAACTCTCATCTCTCATATCCGACTCCTTGAATCCCCAAATCTCGTGAAAACCCTATGTTCCTCGAACCAGAGATGGATAAAACCAAACTCTCTACTATGAGAGATGATAATGATGAGATGAATACGAAGAAGCAAAAGACCGGGCCTGATTCTAGTAGTAGTGTTAGTAGAATAAGATCGGGGAGGCGTCCGGTGAATCCACATTTACATAATAGAGACATTGTAATCGAGAAAGAGCTATGCGTCGAATGGCTGATGTCTGGTAAATCGTTAGTTCTAGAGGTGATGGAAGATCATAACTGGGTAGAATTATTCTCGAATAACAATGGCCTCTACTATCCAAAGCTAGTAAAATAGTTTTATGATTTTGTGAGTTTTGAGAATTTCAATGAGGAAAATCGAATTTCTTCATGGGTAAATGGCAAGGAAATATCCTTTTCATCTATTGAATGGGATAAGTACCTGAGAGTACCACATGAAGGAGTTTTTGGATATTCATCGAAGAAAATACCACAAACAAGTGACATATTTGATTATGAGACTTCCTTAGAGGAGCTCACTGGTAGTGGAAAGCAGCGAAAGGTTGTGGCTGCCGAAATGGATGGAGAAAACAGATTGCTGTTTAAATTTTTTCAACATGTGCTGAGTCCAAGAAGAGGGGACTTTGAAAATTTGAGATATCAATATATCTATCCATTACATATCTTAAGACATGGTGTGAAGGTGAATCTGTGGAGGCTTCTAATGATTAAAATGGAGGATATGAACAGAACCAAATCAAATACCAATGCTTTATTCATTTCCAAGTTGATTTCGATTATGATTAAAGTAATGGGAGTAGCTGATTCTCAGGATGAGACAGTGGTGGTAAGAAACAACTTTTGTATCACTAGAAAAGTGTGTATGTACATGAAGATAAGCTGGAACCCATGGAGAGGGGAATAGGTTACCAATGATAAGAAGTTATATGATAAGTTTAATCCAATGGATCATCCTTTTAGGCCTAAGGATGTGAGGGATCCAGGTATTGGACCTGATGAGGAGGAGCCACAATATAGTAATGATTCAGAAGAATATGATTCCTCTATAGCTAATAGAGGAGACCCGAACATACCATCTATCCCAACTCAAGAAATTGTCTCACAAGAAAAAGGAAATGATTCTTTGAACCTACCAAGAATAGAAACTCTTTTGGGTGTAATAAATGAAGAGGCACAAGTGGATGAGGAAGACCAAAATAGATCAGATCAGGAAGAGGTTACTCTAGAAAATGAGGAAGAAGAAAGATAATCTAAAACTGCAGCATCTGATTCTATCACCTTGAGTTTGAGTCCTCTAATCGGAAGTTCAATTGTGCCTTTAGAGGATGTTCTTGTTGAAGTTGATAGAGTTGCTCCTATTTTTGAGGAGCCTCCTGCTGTTGGCCAAATGGAAATAGTTGTGCAAGATTCTTCTCATGAGGAAGACCGAGCAGCTGAGGGTGCTATTGATACATAGGAGAATGCACCAGTTAAGGGAGAGAATCCAACCACATTTGGAAGTGTTTTAGTGGCTGTTGAGATTGAAGACTTGGTAGAGGACCCAGGGTTTGTAATTTGTGGATTAGATTACCCAGATTCTTATAATGAGACATCCCTCAGTCGACCAGAAGTTAGTTATGATATTCTGTCTGAGATATTACCTATGAATGTGGTAATAAAAGATGATTTGGATCAATTGAAATCTGATCTTAATATATCTTTTGTGGAAGAGATAAGAAAAATGTATGTATCCTTAGTGTCATCCATTCAATCAGTTATGAATGAATCTGTGGCTAGTATTGTGCCTCAAAGAGAACCTATTATTTTGATTGCTAATATAGTCACCAGGGATGACTTAGAATCTTTGAAGGATAAGATGAAAAAGATTTTGAGTGATTCTATTTCTGAGTTAAAGATTCACTTTTTTGAAGAGATGGGAAATATGGAAAAGTTTTTTGAACTATATATTGGTTGTAATGTGTCATCCTTTGTGGACTAGATAGAGGATGAAATTACAGCTTTCCAGAATCAGGTCTCTAGCATGGTAGAGGATGTTTAAGTTCTAAAGAGATCAGTTGTATCTCTAGAATCCTATATGAGTTCTAAATCTCAAGCAGACAAGGACTTGACTTATGTGAAGAGTGTAGTCAGCCAAATGGTCTCAGTTTTTAAAGAGCATAAAAATTCCGTAACAAATCATGATAGAACCCAAGATTCTGCAGTGACAAATCTTATTAGTGGGCTAAGAAAGAGTTTCAAGGAAACAATGACTTTTTATTTTGGTTCTCTTGCTTCCAAACCTTCAATAGAATTGAAACATATTAGAGCTTTGATGAAGGAGGAACTCGGTTCAACATCAAACAGTAGCTCTGTGGACTCATCTTCCATGACCCAAGTGTTGTCTACCATTAGAGATATAATCAAGATTGTCCATGATTATACGAGATAAGATTATGCTTCTCAGAAAGTAGTGAAACACAAGGTAGATTACTATTTCCAAAGGGTATACACCAAGAATCAGCTCAACGACCATTTCAAGCTTATGTTAAAAAACATGATGCTACCACCAGTCAATCAAGACTTCAGAGAACAAGTCAGAAAGCTTAGAGGGTTGACCCCTTCACTAGACAAATTAATGGAGAGCAGGGATGATTTCATTTCTACAATGGAAAGAGGAGGAGGAATTACAATGTATTTTAGGAATTTGTTGCTTCCATTTTTGCATGTGGGCAGTACTCTTATCATTTCACCTCCAACTCTGCCTGCCTCTGCTCACTCTGCCTCCATTCCTTAGATGACTCTAGTCTAAGCCATTCAGAGCCTCAATCCTATGATCACCTAGAGAGCTACACATTACAGGCCAAGAACTGTCTCAGTAGCTCAACCTCCTCTGATTTTCTATGGTATCCCTAAACCTCCACCTGCATTAACCTCGCCTGAATCCTCTTTTGATCCCAAGGGAAAATCTCATGCTGAGGATGTGGATTGATTAGTGTCTAGGATCTTTGATAGGAATCACCTGTTTTTATTTTTTTCCTTTGTTTTTTCTTTTTATCTATTTACTCAAAGGCATATTTGTGCCATTTCTTTCTTTTCCCCTATGTTACTTCTCTTTTCCTATCTTTTTCCCCCAATTTTTGCTAATAACAAAGGGGGGAAATAATATCTAAGGCAAACATATCTGGGGAGAAATGACATCTAAAGGAGAACTGGGAAAACTGATATGAAATATCATTATATTTTATGAGCATAATACATTTGTTTTATATTTTCCCTCTGATACATTTGTTTTATAATATATTGTTTTCTCTGATACAATTTCATATAGAAACCATATCCTCTGATTCTTTTAAAAATCTCACATTTTAAAATATCATCACTCACACTGAGAACTAAGATCCAATATATTTTATACTCATACTTTAATGATTATTTTGGATTCTATTACAATGAGTTGTGATTATCAAAAGGGGGGAGATTGTTGACCTCACCTATTTTGGTAATCCCAATCATGCATTAATATGTTTTGATAATCTTGATATGTGCTTATAATCCTATATATATATATATATTATGCATAGAAAAATAATCATTAGAATATGTTAATCCATGTTTATCTATTTTTATACACACCTTGAAATAATTCTAACTCATTCTGGATATGTTTTGCATAGAACAGATAAGTAGTTAAGTGTTGGGTCACCGTTACAGACCTACTGGTACTTAGTCTACCGATAGACAAAGGTTACAGATAGAATGAATATAAAGAATCACTGAAACAGAACATATCCACCAGTACGAATAATTCTACTGGTATGTAAGGTACAAAACAGAGCTACCGGTATGCAAGTATACTAATACAAGCTACCGTTAAACCATAGCTTCCATTAGAGTAAGTCTACTGGTAAGAAAGTCCACCTGTATATGCAAGCCTACCTCTATGAAGTACACCGATAAAGAGATGCTGATACAAAGTCTACTCATGCAATCTACTGATATAGACAGATAGAAACACAACTACCATTATGAAGACCTACCAATACAACCAGACAAACGAGCAGCTACCGATACAAAGCTACTGATACAAAGTTCACCAATATAGACAGAGTCACCGATATAAGTAGCTACTGATAAAATCGAGTTATTAATAGACAAAAAGAGCTACTAACAGACAGGTACCAATACAAGGAGCTACCGGTACAAGAACTGAGAGCTACCAATAGGAAGCTCACCGCTATGCAAAGTCCATCGTTACAAGTCTACCGACAGAGAGCTACTGATAAAATGACTGTTAACCAGTCACTACTACTTAAACTCTATTTCTATTTATTTAATTAATAAATGGTCATAATTGATGTTTTTTATGCAATTAATGTTATTTAATGATAGTTGTTGGCATGTCAGGGAACCATACCTCGTACCTGTAAAAAGGTAATCATTCCTATTAACCATAATCTAAGGAATAAAAGGAAGACCGAGCTATAGTAAAGAAGTATGGCGAATACAAAAAATAGAGTTGCTACATCCAGAAACTCACTTACATGAAGAACACTAGACATACACAATGCAATTCATACAAGAAGAGAAACAATCTGAACCTAAGACAAATAGTGAATATCTTCAACGACTGCACCTATTCTCAAGCTAATCAATGTGAACTTGATGAAAAAAACACTCTTTTTTATAGAAAAAAACCAAGGAAGGACTCAAAGCTTCAACTATTTCAATCCAAGGAATCCAGAGCTTCTCTCACAACACATATAGAATTCTAAAACTCATCCATATTTGTTTAGCTGTGTTGTGTTTTTCATTCACATTTTTAGCAGTGTGTGCACTCTATATATTATATACACACACTATCTCCTATGCTAAACTGGAGGATTTATAAATCCTCACACAAAACTTCTATAACTCTGTTGTATCCCACTATGGATAGTGGTAGAGGTCAGGTAGTACCTGGACTGCTAGGGTGCTGTTGTTTTGTTTTCCCACGTAGAACTGTGGTAGAGGTATTTGTACCTGGACAGTCTTTGTACAATTACATACCTTTATCCGGGGTGTGGATCAAAATTTATATAAATTGTTTGAGAGGACTAAGTCATGACTTGAGACTGAGCCTCTTGTTTTAAAACTACTATGTTTACTTTGGTTTTAACCTATTCTGAATATTCTGCTACTAAATACTTTGAAAAATAATATTGTTTTAAAGTTACTTTGATAGTTAATATAGAAAGTGTTTGTAAATATTGTAAATCAATAGGTTAGTTTCAAAAGATAATTTAATCTTGTGATTAAATTAACTAAGACCTAGTCAATCTTTTGAGAACCTAATCGAACCCTTACAGTTTTAAAAATTCACTATAGTTTAACATAGTGTTTAATTGGGGGATTTTAAAAGAAATATTTTTAACAGAAATGTTTAATTGGAACTCAATTCACCCCCCTCTTGAGCATCCACTCCAACCAATATATGAGTTCATCATATATATTTGGTCCCAAAATATTTTTTTCTTGAACTTCATCACAACATGATAGAGGTCAACTTTTATTTCCATAGAGGTCTTCATGAGGAGCAATCTAAATGCTCGATTGAAAGAAACTGTTGTAAGAAAAATCAACAAGAGGAAGGTATTGATACCATCCACCTTTGAAATATAGATAAAGAGATGTCAACATTTCCTCTATGATTTGAATGGTTCTCTTAGATTGACCATCTGTCTGAGGATGATATGTTGTAGTGAAACTTATCCCTATATTTGGGGCTCATAGAAGACTTCCCAAAACATTAAGTTAAACCTCATATCTAAAATAGATATAATATTATATGGTACTCCATGAAAACATACCACTTATTTAATGTATATTATGTAAATTGATTCAATAAATAAATCATTTATGATAGTGATAATGAGTGATGAAATCATATAATGGATGACTATAACCCATGTAGCATTATGCTATTTCAGTTTTCAGTAGAGTCTAACAACAATACCCATGGATATTTCTTCCCATTCCAATTATAGTTGGGTGATGGTTGTAAAATCTCATTTTATTTGTGTTTCTAATCCTTATAATTCTAATATAGAAACCAATGAGATACATATTTCAGCAATATCTCTTTTCATGTTGTCCAACCATAGATACTATTTCAAGTATCTATGAAAATTTTTACTTCCTAGTTGAATAGAGAATGATGAATTTTGAGCTTCCTCTATTATAACCTTCATCAAACCTATGATAGATGGAGAAAATACCCATTTCAAGAAAATTATCATTATATCACAATCAAGGATGAAATAAGGAACATTTCTCACAATCATCTATATCTCTACATTTTTATTTTATGCCTCTTTATTCATCACATTGATAAATGGTTGAACACTTATTTTAGAAATAGAATATTTCCCCCATATTTTGTGATATTTAGATCTAACCTCTAAAAATCCAAAAAATATTTGATATTTTGTGTACCTCATTATAGATAGTCTACCATGATCCTTCCAACTAATGACATCGACCACACTATTCCCTTTCTTGGAGTGGTAATTTATTGAGCAGTCATAACATTTAATCAACTCAACCCATATTATTTGGCTCATGTTTAACTCTTTTGGTGTGAATATATAATTTAGACTTATATTATCTATATATATATATATATATCACACCATTCAATAATAATGTAATTACTCTATGTATTTAATTTAAAAAAGTCCAAAACTAACAATTAATCATGAGTTAGGTAATTTTAATTAATAACATTAAATTTTCATTAGGCATAATTTATATCCATGAAATTCTATTGGATACAAAATCCCAATCGCTTATTTTATGAGTCCCTAAAGATTAAAAACCCTTATCAACTAAATGTTAATGTAATAATAGGTTTAATGACTAACCTTATCTTTAGTTCCTTGAAATTCTCTACACATTAATCTGTATATATGAAACATGTATCCCTTCATTGTTAACATGTTGAGTGGATTAGATATTCATGGAAAATTCTCCCCAAATCATCAATAATATCCAAACAAACCAATAAAACATCAGATCTTAGTTATAGTAGTTATTCTGGGCCAATTTTCAATGGACTCCATCTTTGATGGATCCACAGATATACCCTCTCTTGAGATCATATGAACGACAAATGAAACCTTCTATAGTGAAAATTATCAATTTAATTTTTTTAATTTGGTTTTCCTTTATTTAAGGACTCTAGTACAATTTCCATGTGATCTACGGGATATTCATTACACATTGAATAGATAAAATTATCATCTATAGAGACTACCACAAATTTATCAAAGTGATATCTAAAGACTCTATTCACTAAATATATGAATAAAGCGAGGGAATTAGTAAGACCAAATAAATTCACCATTTATTAATAATTTCCATACATTTTGTGGAATTTTTTCATGGGTATATCCTACTTACGAAAATTAAATTGATGATATATAGATTAAAGGTCAATATTTTAAAATAATTGATCACTATCTAGTTGATAAAACAAGTCTTCAAAATAGGTTTGTGGATATGATCTCTTTAGAAAGATATTGTTTATCTTCTAATAATAAATATATTGTCTCATCAATCCATATTTAATTTTAACGAAAATAATAGGTGCACCCCAAGGTGACATAATAGGGAAAATAGATCCATTTTCAAGATTCTCTTGGAGTTTCTTCTTCAATTCACGTCTGTTTATTATGGTTATTCTATAGGGATTCATTAAAATAGGTGTGGACCAGGTCATGTGTTCTGTTGATAACTCAATATCATGATTTAGGGAAAGACTAGGAAATTCTTTTTAAAAGGATTTAAAACTCACACTCAATAGTATTATCATTGATTTTTAGTTTTTCACCAAATACTTAAGATAAACACTCCCCTTTTAATGGGGATCCAGATCCATACAATGGAGGTGATCTCCATCACAATTTCATATCTATCACTGTATTGATAGAATATCATAAGTCAGTTTGGAATGTAAAATGTGAGTTAATATCCTCACTAATAGATATTGAATTTGTGGGGAGTAATGTAATCTAATACTGGGTTAACATCACATTTAACCATTGGGAGAATAATGAGGTTTTTCTAAAGAATATTCCCACAAAATTTCATCAAACAAGTATTATAGACATGAAAATTCATTATACCATTATAGTTTTTCACTAATAAATAAACAATTAATCACAGGGGTGTCATTTTAATACCCTTAGGAAATTATTCAGATATAAATTATTGGTTAAATCAATATTCAAATACAATATTAGTAGTTCTAGAGTGAATAATAAGTGTAAATTTGACCATGTCGTTCTCACAACCCTCATTAGAAATAGTGATCACATAATATTTACCTTTATCTCTAGGATTAAGAGGTTGATGACTATTAATATTGTCACTAACCTTCGTATTTGGAAATTGGTTAGTATAATGACTATACTACCAGAATTTAAAACAACAGAGTTTGGGCGGTTTAGTATTTTTTTATTTCCCTCAATTTTCATCCCTATATAATTTCTTTCCATAACATCATCAATTTATTTCTCAATGAACTTCCTCTATACATAATAAATAAATTCCATTATATTAAAACAATTTCATTCATCCTTCCATAATTATATCATGATGGAATGATCATCTTAATTTCACTATGGGTTTTATAGTTTCCATTGAATTTCATATTTCTTTTATAACAAAAACCATGATATTTATGGTCATGTGCATTATCTATACCCATATTGATAGAAACATTAATGATATATTTATATATGTTGAATTCCATTTGGTAAAACACCATTCAAAGGCTTGGTTTTAAGACACTGACGAATTAATCTACCTTACTTTCAGGTTGGATGAAAATTCTAGATGCGTACCACACATGTCATGTAAAATTACACTTATATATACCAATATATTAATTACCCTTATTCTTTTACTAAAGAAATTACCTTTCCATTTCCATGTGAATAATATAAGGAATTAACTTATTGAAAGACAAGGTCTTAAAAAAATTCCATTCCAGGGATTGAATTTCATATTGTTAATACGTATTAATGATAAGATTCAAGAATTGATCCGTTTTATCTTCCAAATGATAGAAACCCAAAATGATTTTTTCATTCTCAAAAAAATGGAGAATGAGAAATATCATTTAAATGGTAGTGATCCATTTCCTAATAACTATTTGATTAGTATAACCACTAAAATAAGGTGACTATTGCTTCATGAAGGACTCAATATAATGTTTTTCCCTCCATCAGAAATTTGGAAGTTAAACATGATTCATAGATTGGGAATGTTTTTTGAGCATATAAATGAATTTTTTCATTACATAACACATAAAATTTGGTTACATTCAATGTAAATCAATACATTATGTGACGAATTTAGCATTAAAACATATCATTCAAAATCTATCCGTCCGATAAAATGAAAAATAATATTTTGATATAAAATAACCCTAGTGGGAAACCACATAATCATGATAAATAACTTATAGTATGTCTTAATAATAAAAAATTATTTCCAATATATAAAACAATTTTATTAATCATGGAAATTCATGATCATTATTAAAATCCTTAATTACAGTTCCATAAGTGTTTATGAATTCTAAAGAATATCCCCATGAAATTTAAAACCAAGTGTGTAGAATGGCCCATTTGCATGCACTAGGTGATAATCGAGTCACGATAAATATACCCTTTTTTGTGTTATTTCCCCTAGGTAGTAATGTTCTAGAGCCACATCAACATGTTACATCAATATAGAGATAAAATTTCATGGAAACCAATCGATCAATCATTAAGTGATATTCTAGAATATTTTTCAAAATGAAGACGTATCCTTATAGTCCTTATTAATGTTTTATTATCCTAGTTTCTAATGTTTAGATAAACCTTTTTATAATACCAACAATAGAGACCGACACATTTCATATGTAGATATCACAACATAATAGAAGAATATTAATTATGTAACATAACGATCCAAGCCACCATTATTTAGGTCAACTTGTTTTTTAAAATTGGATAAAAAACAACTGGTTCATATGTGATCTATATCATCTACAACTAATTCATTCATAACTAGGACACTTCTTATACATATCATACATAATAACATTCTTCATAAGTGATCTATATCCTAATTTAATGCTTCGGGTTGTGGAAATGTACCTTATGTATCAATGCAACTTCATTTATGGCAATGAGGATCTTCATCTGACCTTTATTTTGATTGAGTGATTGATTTTTTTGAATAATATCCATCTGATCATACCATATCACATAGTGGAGCTCAAAAACTGCAGCAAGGAAGATGTTCCTAATTTGCTGAGATCCTTCCATTTCTGCCCATTTATTTATTTGAGCTTTGACAAAATAAAAAAAGACTCTAAAATGGATCATTCAGGATAATTATATTATATATGGACTTAATATGTACATAAAATTGATTTTATATAGTTTTGAGTTCTTTTTGACCCATATATTTTTAGTTTAATCACTAAATACACATGTTCTAACCTTAACCATTATAATTAGTTTTTATATTTTATAATTAATTATCATAAAAAATTTAAGAGATAATTAATATATAGTATTGATTTTCTTGATTACCAGAAAGAAATACATTTTTCAAAATTCAATTCATAGATGTGGAAAATTTTAATTTAAAAATAAACCCACAGATATAATGAAAAAAAAGTTTACCAATGATTTTTTTTTATAATTATATAAATATTTAATATCAAAATTAAATATGGAATTGATTAAAATTTATTATATTGGATCAAATATGATATAATAAAACTAATTTTTCTTTTCAAAACATCTTAATAGAAAATGGACCTTGTGGAATCTTTAAAGGAAAAGACAGTTTTTATTAAGAATCAAAATATTTCACTATTCTTTAAAAAATAAAACATTTCAGAAAAATCCAAAAAAAATAAAACTAATAAAAATGGAAAAAGTTGATTAGAGAAATGAAGTTAATTTTTAAAAATAAATTTTCGAAAATATTATAGATTAATTTTATTATTTGTTCACAACGATTTATAAAAATATTGTATTTAAAAAAAAAATTATTTTCAAATAATTTAAGACTTTATAAAAAATTAAGTAATTAATTATAAAAATACTTTATTTATATCAAACATAAGTATATAATTTTTTTTATTCAAAAACATTTTCTATTCATACCACCATGTTTAACAGTTTTGTTATAACATTCTTGTTTAAATAATAATATTAATAGTATATCATGGTTCTTTAAAACTCATTATTGTGTGTAATGGAAGACAATGAAGAAAATAAATTTTTTCAGGAAAAATTTCATATATTCTAAGGGTGTCAAATTATTCTACCATTAAAATTAATTTCACCCATTATATTCTATTATATTGATACAAACAAGTGAGGATAGTTTTTCCTCATGATATCCTGAGGTACCCATGTGGCTTCCTCAAACTGTGAGTTTTTTCATAAAACATTAACTAGGTGAGTAGCCTTCTTTTATAGCAATTTTCCTCTTTGGTACAATAATTTCACATGTTATTCTTGGTAGAAAATATCATGATCAATTGGTATGACATTTGATTTTAGTACATATAAAGGATTAGGTATGTACTTCCTCAATAAAGATACATGAAACACATTGTAGACTTGATAGTGGTTTAGTGGAAGCACCAAGATATAATAAACCATACCTACTAAATAAAGAATTAAAAAATTGAAAATACATATTGGGATTATATTTCCTTTCATTTTAATCATATAAACTTTTTCCATGTTGAAATTTACAAGAATACCATCTCACTGACTTCAAACTCTAGATCACGCCAACGATTGGCATCATAAATTTTCTATCGACTCTTAGATTTTGTGATTTGTTGATAAATGTATCTAAATTTATATTCCATTTAATTAGCCATATATTGTCCCAAGAGGTTTTTTTATCCAACATTATCCCATTATATTGGATTTCAACTCTTCCTTTCACAGTGAGATTTAAAAGAATCCATCTGATTGCTTGAGTGAAAGCTATTATTATAAGAAAACCTAACAAGAGGAAAGTGATGATCCCAAAAACCTTTGAAATCCAAAGAAAAATATCTCAATATATCATATTTGGTTTTAATTGATCTCTTATATTGTCCATATATATGATAATGATATGCAGTTCTAGAAAATAGCTTCTTATCCTAGGCCTGCTCAAGACCTTGCAAGAACTTTAAGGTAAATCATGTATCCCGATCAAATATAATAGAATAAGGTACACCATGAAACCATAAAAATTATTTAATTTATATTTTGGAAATATAATCTAGAAAAAAATCACATTTAATAGTGATGAATTGTGAGGACATCATAAGGTGATTGAATAAAAACCATATAACATTATTCCCTTTAGATGTTTTTGGGAGTCTAACAACAATATCCTTGGATATTTTTTTTCATTTCCATCTGGGTATGGGTAATGGTTATAACATCCCATTATATTTTTTTATCTCACCCTTAAATTTGTGACATCCCATGAACTGAGATACATATTCAAAAATACCACATTTCTATGTTAATATATTATTTAAACTATTATTATATTAATATATATCAAATGTTTCCCTATAAATATGATTCCATCATATCATTAATGAAAAAATTACCACAGCTAACTCCAAATCATGAGTTTGAAATTTTTCACAAAAACATTCAATTGTTATTAGTAATAATATATAACTCTATATTTGTACATGATTATTCATCTCAATCCATTATTTGATGCATCATTATATATTACAAATCCTTATCCCCTATAGGGTAATGTATTTAAAGGTGAAATGACTATACATTAATTTAGTTCATTGAAAGTTTCTTCACATTTTTGTATCCAGAGGAACTTATCTCCCATCTATGTGAACTTAGTGAGTGGATTAGGTATTCATGAAATATTATCCACACACCATCAATATTCTCTATCCAAAAAAATTCAAAATAGATATATTTCATAATAGTTGGTTTGGTCCAACTTCCAATAGTCTTTATCTTTAAGGGATCCACTGATATACCCACACATGGGACTATATGACATGAAAATGAATCCTTTTGTAGCCAAAATTCTCACTTTGTAAATTCTCCATCAAGTTTCTCCTGACATAAGGTATCTTGTATAATTTCTAACTGATCATCACATTATTACTTTATGTTTGAATATATAATAATATAATCTATTAATACCACCAAAAACTGATCAAGGTAATATTTAATGACTTTATTCATTAAATCTATGTAGATAAAAGGGGGATTCTTAAGAACGAATGGAATCACTATATATTCATAGTGTCTATACCCAATGAATAATTATTTATGCGGTATATTCTCATTATTAACCCTCAATTGATGATATCTAGATTGAATTTCAATTTTGGTAATGTATTGAGCTCTGTAAAATTGATCGAAAAAGTTATTATTACAGGGTAGGGAATAAATTTTCTTGATTATGATCTTGTTTATATACCAATAATCAATAAATACTCACATAGATTCATATTTTTTATTAAAAAAATTATAGTTAAATTACAAAGTGAAAAACTTTTTTGAATAAATCCATTTTCAATATTCTCCAATTCATTCAACTAAATTGGTGACATTCTATAGGGAGTCATTAAAATGGTGTGGCCCATACTATGAGTTCTACCGAGAACTCAACTTCACAATTTAGTGTAAGTCTAGGAAACTCTTCCATAAATATATCAAAAAACTCCCACACAATAGGCATGTCATTAATATTGAACTTCTACCAAACTATTAGAGATAAAAACCCATTTTAAATGGGAATGAAAACCCTAACAGTGGATGTGATCACCATTAGAATTTTATATCTATCATCACATTTATAAAATATTTTTTCATATAACTATATTTATTTCATTATCACCAAAAAGTCAAACAAAAAGCACAGGGTAGGGAGACAAATAGATGGAAGGATACTATAGAGGTCTAAAATAATCTAGGACAAGGGAATCTACCCAAACAAGATCGACACATTCCCAAACTAGATAAAATAAAACGTTTTTTTTTGGATTATCAAATGCGACTTCCCCAATTGGGAAATTAATTTGGGATTTATGTAGAGAATGATAATACAAGAATAATATAACATCAAATTCAACCAGATGGTGAATAATGAGGATTATAGGAAGCACCATCTGACAAAATTTACTTGGAGAATAATCATATACTTAAGATGTGATCATTGCACCATTAAGGGTTTTCACTTCTAATTCAATATTAAATCACTGGGTTGTAATTTTTTTACACATAGAAAGTTATTCATATATGAAATATAAGGTTGATATATAGTTAAATAATATATTATAAATTGTAGATTAGATGGTATTTGAACCTTTCACCACAATGTTATCACACCCTCATCAAAATTAGTGATCACATGATATCTCCCTTTGTTACTAAGTTTAAAAGGTTATTGATGAAGATCGATGTCATTAACCATCAAATTTTGGAACAACTTAGTATAATTCCTATACTTACTATATTTGAAGCACTGGAGTGTGTATGGTGCATTATGTGGAGATTAATTTCTATCCATATCATTATATCACTTATCCCTATCACTTAAATAATGGATTTATTGATGATATTCATTTCCACGAATAAAAAATTTACTAGTCCCCTTAATAAAATTTCATCTATGTTTCATTCCACAAATTTATCCTTAGGGAAATATGATATTCTCTTCTCCATGGTTTCTAGAGTTTCCTTTAAATTCCATATTTATTTTCTTATGAAAACCATGAGATTGATTTGTTATTCAAATCATTATTTCCAACTCGATCTCACATTAAATGACTTTTTTATAGCCATTAAAGTCCATTATGGCCAATAAACTTAGAATAATTTGATTTAGGTGACTAAAAACTTGATAAAAAGTACAATCTAGTTGGATTATAATACCATAAGTTGACCTTATATGTATTGTAAAATTCACCTCATAGTTACCATTACATTAATAATCCTTATTCTTTAACTCAGAGAATTACGTCTCCTTTTTTCTATGAAGAACTTGAGGAATGTACTTATTGAAAAATATGTTCCCAAAATCAAACAATTCAATGGAGTCTATTTCATCTTTTTGACTCATATTATTGATTTGATTCCATCATTGATCTTCTTTTCCTTCTAAATGATATATAACAAAAATGGCTTTTTTTGGCACTAAACACTTGATAATGGAAAAATATATTTTCAATGGAGTAAAAATATTACTAGAAAAATATTATATTAGTGTAAGAAACAAAATAAAATGGTTATTTCTTCATAATGTACTCAATAAAATATTGTTCCCTACTTTTCTTATTTGGAGGTTCTTCATGATTTATAGCTTTAGGAGGTTTATGAGCATAGAAACAATATTTTTAATTCTATATTCTATAACATTTGGTTTATTAAGAGGAAAATTATTTAATTTTCCATCGCATCTATTACTTAAAAAAATCATTTGGGTTCCATCAATTGACTAAAACCAAAAATTAGTGTTATAAAAAATAATCTTAGGGGGGGAACCACATAATCATGAAAAGTAAGTTATAGAATGTCTATATCATGGAACCTTCTTTCTAATATATGACACCTTATGCTTAACTGAGGCCATCCATGATAATTATTCAATTATTTTTTGTCGGTTCATAAAGTTTTTTTTGAATTTCGAAATCATATCCTTCAAGTGTGTCAAGCTAAGTGTGCAAAAAGACTGATTTTTTCACACTAAGTGATGACAAGGTTTAGATAAATTCACCATTTAAAGTTCCACATTAAAATGTATCTTATATAAAATGATTTAATACATTGGAAACAACATGATATACCCTTTAAAAATATATAGGATATTTTGTTATACTTAGACTTATCCTTATGGATCTTAATAATGTTTTTTCATCATGGATTGCAAAGAATAACTAATCCTTGATCTAACACCAACTATAATAACCCACACATTTCATACATAGATATTACTTATTACTAGTTGAATATTCATTGCATAACATAATGATCCATGTCATAATTGTTTTAGTAATGTTCCTTTGTAAATATAGATACATAAACAATTAGTTCATAAGTGAACTATATATTCTCCCACTATGGTCTTTATAAATACCACCCTTCTAAGGCATATCATACATAATAAGTTTATTCATGACCTAAGAAATATAATCATAAGAAAGTGTGATCTCAAATGTTAAGTAAGGTTAAAAGGGAGATATCAACATGAAATTGGAATCAGGTTATAAGAACATGAGAATAAAATCTGGAAACCATACCCTATATATCATATATCCCAAACATGAGTCATGGTATAAATCACAGTAGTTAATAAATCATGAATCATAAAGTAATGAAAGAACATAATCCATGAGAACATATAATTTCATAAGACATATAGGTTTTTAAACAAAAATAAGTATTGAAAATCATTTCCATTATATTAAAGGCTTACTAACAAGGCCATCATAGTAGAAAGGGTTCACTCCCCAAAATATCATAGAATTCAATTATTATTCCCAAGAATACCATAGTATATAGAGTATCTTACTTAACTAGATTCATTCTAAATTTCTATCATATTAGTCTCTAGAGATATCAATTTTTACCCAATCCATTGGAGGGATATATAGGTCTCACTCGTTAAAAAATGAAAATAATACAAAAATGATTCACAAGATCATAAATCTTGAATAATATTAAAACACATAAAAATAAATTGGATTTCAAATTATTTCATCATATAATAACCTATAGAAAATTATTATAATTCATAAAAATTCCACCATCTCATTATAGTATAACCCAAAGAAAAGAAACAGGTTTCATAAACACATTTTAATCATAAGTATAAACCATTCATATAAATAGTAAGAATGATATCATTTTATCATATCCCCTATAAGTCTTAAATTATATTAAACTATTTCATCATAGATATAAATTTATTTAGAATGATCACATGGTACATTTCTTGATGAAAATAAACATTCTATAAAGAAAACTCTTATTTTATAATACAAAAATTTCACAAATATTAAAGAAATAATTTGATTCTAATATAAAGAGGGATAATTGTAAAGTATAATTAAAATAATTGATTAGAAATGATTAATGAAAATATTACTCATTTCTTACATGTTGAAATGAATATTTATTTTATAGTTTTTATCCAAAGTCTAAAGATCCATATTTAGAAAATGAAAAGAAAATCAATTTTAAAAACTTTTAAAAAAATTAAATCATGATTAAAAATTTCTTCAAACAAGAGTTGGGAAATTTAAAAATCAATCAATAAAATATTTTTAGAAATAATTGACATGGAAGAAAAAATAATATCAACCAAAGAGAGAAATAAAGATGATTTTTATTAAAAACAATATTTCAGTCTATTTAATAATTCAAAATAGGAAAATAAAATAGAAAATTTATTATCATGAAATAATGATATTATAATAATACAAATAAGTTTTTTAGATATATACAATAATATTTTATCATTCGACTAATAATCATAACCAATCCTGATAAACAATGAGATTGGAACATAAAACATGTACCACTTTGGTAATGTTTGAATTGCTATCATAATGAATGATATAATCTTATATGGATATATAAATAATGATAATTTTAATAATAATAATCATAAAATACATTCATTTATACAATATAAACAAAAAAAGAAACATGTGGTGAATAAGGCATGTGTCCCACCAAAATAAAAGGGAGACGAAAATCCTCCAACATTAAGTCTCTACATTATTTATACATGTTAGAACATACTATATAATAGATATTGGTTTATTATAAATATATTAGATAAACATAATCATATATATATATTACCATATATTATTTACTTATGTCCTTATATTACCCATTTACTGACAGTTCCATTCTTAAATCAAATTTATTGTAATAACTCCTTCGTTTTTCATGTATGTTTTCGTTTTGTATTTTTTTACCTTTTAATTTTATCATGATTTCATAATATACAAAATGTTACCCATGATATATATAATATATATATATATATTATATATATATATTGATTAATCAATAAATGTTATACATAAAAATTAATTCCACCATTTATGGAGATGGTAGGCCATACATACGCTTGAACGTTATTTCAGGGCAGAATGAATGTAAAATATTTATTAACCATAAAAACGACTTTTATAACATATATATCAATTTTATATATTCTTTAAATATATAAAAATTACCACCCATATCAAAATAAAATAAAAAACGTTTCATATCTCTTTGTGGAGGTGGTAGTCCACACATACACACGAGCGATGTTATCATTTTCCAATAGATTGGAAGGTAATAAGTTAAAAGTGATTTTATAATTCCAAAAGTATAATTACTTCATAAATATCATGTAAATTATAAATCCATCATCATTTCTAGCCATGATTGGTGGTTATGGAAAATGAATTACATCTTTTCGCAAGGTGGTAGTCCCCTATACACACGATTGACAGTTTCATTTCACATTTGAAAAAGGATGAGATTGATATAGGTTATTAAAATAACAAAATAAAATATAAATATGTAGTGGATATTTTTTTATATTATCATAGTATATAAATAATTAAAGGAGTTGGAAAGATACATAAATCAAAAAATCTTGATTGAGAATGATACATTTTTCAAAAAAAAACTTTAGATTAGCACTAAAAAACTTCTTAGGAGGGATTCACAATAAAACTAACACCTATAAAATGAGGTGAGTAAATTAAGGTGGGTATTTTGGTATGTATTTTCTGAAACAAACCATCACCGGAGAGTGAAGATTTGATGAGAGGGTGATCTCTTTTATAAGTTGGGGAGAGGACGCACTTAGAATTTTTGAAATGAAAAATGTATACCCACATTCGAAACCTGACACAAGGATCAAAAATGGGTAATTAATGAATCGTATATTATTCAAGGTCAGAAAAATGACATTCAATATGATTTGGAAATGTTTTTAGTATGTTTTAGCACTTATCTCTTCAGTTTAATCCATAGTAAACATGTTTTAACCTGAACTACAATAATAAATCATTGTTGTTTTTACTATAGATTATAACAGAAAATTAAATTAAAATTATTATATAAAGTTAATTATTATTATTTAAATTATGGAATCTATTTTCAAAACTTAAATTAACATAATTTGTATAATTATATTTAAAATTAATCTTATAGGCACATAGAGAAAATAGTTTTCTAAACAAAAGGTTTTCATAATTTTCAAAAGTATTAATATTAAAATTCAATATTTAATGGCTTAAAATGACATAAAATGAATTGAATATAATATAAGGGAATTAATTGTATGTTTAAAATAATATTTAAATAAAATAATATTTATAAATTCATCAAAAATTTCTCTTCTGATAAGAATTAACATTTTTCCAAATTAGTTTAAAAAATAAAATTCTCATAAAATTCCCAATAATTACCACTAATATAATTTTGATGTTATAATTCCAAAAATTAATTTCATTTTATTATATGATTTTTTTAAATGTGTCAAAAAATAATTTTATTATTTTTTCTAAAAAGAACCGTAAATCATTTTTTAAGAAAAATGAATTTTTGAATCATCTCAAAAAATTTCCAAAAACTAAATACTTATTTATAAATATATTTTCTTTAAATAAAATAAATCCATAAATATTTCATAAATCTAGGAATTCATATTCATCATAATAATATTAAAGGCTATGTTATAGTGGACGTTTTTGGATAACAATATCAATACTATATAATCTTTTGTTAATACTTGGTGTTTCATGTAATATAAGCTATTAAAAAATATAATTTATTCCAAAAAATATATATTTTTTATTATATAAGTTTGGTACAACCATTTTGAAGTTAAATAACAATGGTAATATCCTCTCCCACTTTTTAAAAAAATGGTTAATGTTTCAATTTAATCCCTCGTCCTTTAACATGTTATACCACTTGATATGTAAAGGAATCTTCCTATTCACATTCCTCTCCCTTTTTTATGATACAATTGATAGAATTACAACAAAAATAAAAACTAAATTATAAAATCTAATCTTTTCTCCAGTTTATTTCTATTATATAGATAAGAGTGACTTTCTCTAATACTAACTCTTATTACTACTTGTAATTATCAATGAACTGATACCATGACATAATGAATTATAAAATAATCACTACTAACTATTTAAAATGATTTAATGAAATTATAAACAACTAAAATATTTCATTGAATCAAATTTATTTGATAAATTTTTCATTAAAAAATTAAAATTTATGTCTACAAGGGCTAACCCTTTATAAAAAATAAGGGTGATTTGTTTAGAAAAGGGGTGTCAATATTTTCACCACATAGGATTCCAGTTTATAAATTTTAATATTTTGGGACTATACAAATATATTTTAAATAAGGTATAGTAATCTTTACACACATGAACACACGCATCAAAAATATTCAAATGGAAATAATTACTTAATTATTTAAGGAAACACTGTTGAAAAAAATTAATTATATATTTCAAAACAATAATGGGAGAATTAACTCATACCTCAAACATTTGTTTTCATCAGAATTTTCTGGAATATCATATTCAAGTAAGTTGAATGATATAATTAATATTGGTCATCTTTAATAGATACACCACAAGGGATGTTTTCCAAATATCATCACCTTTAATTCATAGTTTTTAACCACAACCATGATAAACAGTGGAATTGGGTGGATATTCTAGCATCTCCTCATCATGAGAAATAGGTCTATGATATATTTAACAAAAATAAATCCACTTTGTTTCATGGTTTGAAATATTTAAACCTATTTAATCTTATATCCACATTTATTTTATAATTCATTTCACTTTTGGGTAGTGTGTTCTTCATTGATTTTCAAACATAATTATTATCTAGAGTAAACTTATTTTCCTAATAATATAGAGAGAAATATTTCTTTTCATATCATTATAATTTTCAAGATAACTCTAACTAAACATTCCATAAGTTAAGAAAACATTTGGTAACATTATTATATTTATTTTTGGTTAGGAATTCATTTCTAGAAGAAATAATTTTAGCACTAGAAGTAACTAGTAATTTCCTTTTATACCTTATACGTCAAAACAATTATTCATACCTCTAGAAACTATAAATCCTTTATATTTGTACCTTCTAATAACATATTAAAGATCATTTGGGCTACCGATTTTTAGAATTCACTGAACATTTTCCATGGGATTTTAAACACTAAGATAATATTACTATCTCTTTATTGGACTGATATATTATTGTTTCTGCAATCCTCCTATATTTAATGAATTTTATGGACACTATGAAATTGGAAATGATGTGGAATCTCTTCCCAAAATAGAATAATTTATTTCCAGTTGTATTGGAACCTTGATTAGCCATCTTCTCGATATTCTCATGTGGATTCTCTTCTAGTAATTTGTAACCCAAGGTAGACTTGTTTTATTTATTTACCTTCTTCTAATCCTGTAATGGTTAACTATTTTAATCAGTAAGTGGATGATACATGGTAGGATTATACTATCACTCATAAAAAAAACAAAAAATATATCGGAGATCATAGAACTTATTTAAGATCTAAAATATGTACCTTATAGAAAAATTCTTCATCATCTCGATTGTATTCTTTAATTTTGTACGGTTTCTCCTTTTTTCATATTTTCCCCAATTTATTCAGAACTTCTCTAATTTATACATACTAATATATTATTCCAAAAAAATTAAATTTGTTGTGCTAAAACCTAAATCTGAACTAAACAATGTTAATAAATCTATTTAATTTCATTTTAGGTGAAATATATTTATATTTCTCAGATTGGATTCCCTAATATTTTTTGGAAGGAACTTGGAAATTTTGGGATTATTTTGAGAGGACGGTATTCATAAACATTCACATCTCTACCCATTATATAGTGGTGTTTTTTTAGTATTTTTCCCCTTCAAAACATTTCTATAATTTATATTTTGTCTTGAACGTTTGGAAGAAATATACTTAGTATAAAATGATTTTTTTTGAGTTATGTGTTAACATATTAGGCCATATGGAGGTGGATTATTCCATATATAATCTATTTATATATTTACACCAAATTTAGTCTTCTATGCTGAATGACTCACTTTTTATTTTTTAGAAACATACATTTTCTCAATAGTTTTGGAACATCAGGACTCTTCTTCTTCTATATTATTTAGTCAGATCATTGGTTGTAGCAATTTAAGTTTTAGTGTGTTCTTTTCATATTCTACTTCTCTTGATTAGTTTTCCCGTGAAATCTCCGTATTATAAATTTGGACCTCATGCATAATACTTTTCTCGACTAGAGATATATTTAGAACATTCATTCTTTTTTTATTTAACTTCTATTTATGAAGTATTAACATCAATGGAAACTATATGAAGCTTATAAAATACATGAAATACCACCCAAAAAACATTAAAAAATAAATCTTCAAAATAAATCTTTTTAGTTCTTCATCAACTAAATAACTCCTTTTATTGAAAATTATAGAATATTTTTACTTAGGATTAACTATATTTTTTATAGAATTATAAGAACTCATTTCTTATTCCAATGCTTCATGTATTTAATTATCATATTCACATATATATGATTTCTCTTCAGTGAGTCCCTTATTGAATTTAAATATATAGTTTACCACCTCATCAGGGATGATATTGAGATAATCCATGAACTCAAGATAGATATCTTTAGAATATTCAATGAAATCACAGTAAAAACTCAATCTTGTTTCATTAGAATAATAATAATCAAAATATTTCACTAATAAATAATCTCTATTTTCATTAGGCATAATTTTTATCCATAAAATTATATTTGATAAAAAATTTCAATCCCTTATTTTCTGAGTCCCTAAAGATTAAAATCTCGTATCAACTAAATGTTAATATAAGAATAGGTGCAATGATTAACCTTATCCTTAGTTACATGAAATTCTCTACACATTAATCTGTATATACAAAACTTGTATCCCTTCCTTGTAAACATGGTGAGTGGATTAGATATTCATGAAAAAATCACCCCAAATTGTCAATAATATCCAAACAAACCAATAAAACATTAGATCTTAGTCATAGTAATTGTTCGTTTCCAATGTTCAATGGCATCCATATTTTATGGATCCACAGATATACCCTCTCTTGAGATCATATGAACCACAAATAAACCCTTCTCTTGTGAAAATTCTCATTTTAATTTTTTTCATATAGTTTCTCCTTATTTAAGGTATCTATTAAAATTTAAAGTAATCTTCATGATCTTCATTACACATTGAATATATAAAATTATCATCTATATAGATAACCACAAACTGATCAAAGTAATATCTAAAGACTCTATTCACAAAATATATGAATATAGTAGGGGAATTAGGGAGACCAAATTGAATCACTATTTATTAATAATTTCCATACCTTTTGTGGAATTTTTTCATCGGTATATCCTACATACTAAACTTCAAATGATGATATATATATTAAAGTTCAATTTTGTAAAATTATTGATCATTATAAAGTTGATCAAACAAGTCTTCAATATAGGTCTATGGATACTTTTTCTTTGGCATGATATTTTTTATCTCCAAATAATAAATACAAAGTCTCATCAATCCATATTTAATTTTAACGAAAATAAGAGGTGTACCCCAAGGTGACATAATTGGAAAAATAAATCCGTTTCCAATATTCTCTAGGAGTTTCATCTTCAATTATTTCCTGTTAATCAGGGTAATTCTATAGGGTGTCATTTAAATAGTTGTGGCCCGGGTCATGTGTCCTGTTGATAACTCAATATCATGATTTAGTGAAAGAGATCAAAATTCTTTTTAAAAGGCTTTAAAACTCCCCCTAAATGGTAGTATCATTCATTTTTAGTATTTCTCTTAATAGTTAAGATAAACACCCCCTTTAAATATAGATTAAGACCCATATAATAGAAGTGATCTCAATCACAATCTCATATCTATCACTACATGGATATAATAGAAAAAGTAAATTTGGAATATAAAAAGTGAGTTAATATCCACTGTAATATATATTGAATTTATAGAGAGTAATGTAATCTAATATTGGGATAACATCACCTTTAACCAGACGCAGAATAATTAGGTTTTTCAGAAGCATATTCCCACAAAATTCCATCAAAGAATAATTATGGACATGACCTTTAATCATTATACCATTATGTTTTTTCATTTATAAATAAACATTTAATCATTGGGGTGTCATTTTGATACATTTAGAAAATTATTTAGATATAAATTATTTGTTAAATCTATAATCAAATACATCATTAGTAGTTCTAGAGTGAATGATAAGTGTAAATTTGACCATGTAGTTATCACAACCCACATTAGAAATAGTGATCACATAATATTTCCATTTATCTCTAAGATTAAGAGTTTGATGACTACTATCATTGTAATTAACCTTTGTATTTGGAAACTGGTTATCATAATAACCATACTACCAGAATTTAAAACATCGGAGTTTGGGTGGTTTAGTATTTTTTGATTTCTCTCAATTTTTATCACTATATAATTTCTTTCCACAACATCGTCAATTGATTCCTCAATGACCTTCCTCTCCACACATTAAATAAATACCATTTCCCTTAAAACAATTTCCTACATCCTACATTCTACTATTTGAGCATGAAGGAATGATCATCTTCATTTCTCTATGGGTGTAATTGTTTCCATTGAATATCATATTTCTATTATAACCAAAACCATAATATTTATGGTCATTCCCATTATCTATTCCTATATTGATAAAAAAAGTAATGATATATTTATATATATTGATGTCCCTTGTGGACAACACCCTTCAATGTCTTGGTTTTAAAACACTTTATGATTAAGCTACCTTACATTTAGGTTGGATGAAAATGCTAGATGCGTGCCTCACAAGTCATATAAAAATACTCTTATATCTACCAATATATTAATTACCCTTCTTCTTTAACTAAATAAATTCCTTATCCATTTTCATATGAATAATATAAGGAATGTTCTTATAGAAAGAAAAGGTCTTAAACACATCCCATTCCAGGGATTCAATTTAATATTGTTAACTCGTATTAAGGATAAGAGTCAAGCATTGATCCGTTTTACCTTCCAAATGATAGAAAACCAAAATAATGTTTTCATTCTCGAAAAAATGGAGAATGAGAAATATCATTTCAATGGTAGTGATCCATTTCCTAGAAACTAGTTGATTAGTATAACCACTAAAATAAGGTGAATGTTTCTTCATGAAGGACTCAATCTAATGTTATTCCCTCCTTCATAAATTTAGATGTTAAACATGATTCATAACATAAGAATGTTTTGTGATCATATAAATGAATTTTTTATTACATCACCCATAAAATTTGCTTACATTGGAGGAAAATCATTAAATTATGTGTTTCATTTAGCATTAAAACAATTCATTTGAGTTCTATCCATTAACTAAAACACAAAATAATATATTGATATAAAATAACCCTATTGGGAAACCACATAATCATGAAAAATAAATTATAGGATGTCTTAATAACAACAATTTATTTCCAATATATAAAACAATTTGATTAATCTTGGTAATTAATGATCATTATTCAAATCCTTTATTATTGTTCCAAAACTGTTTATGAATTCTAAAGAATATCCCCCTTGGAATTTCAATCCAAGCGTGTAGAATGACCCATTTTCATGAACCAGGTGATAATCGAGTCATGATTAATACACCGTTTTTGTGTTATTAACCATAGGTAGTAATTTTCTAGAGCCACATCAACATATTATATCAATATAGGGATAAAACTTCATGGATACCAATAGCTCAATCATTAAGTGATATTCTAGAATATTTTCCAAAATGAAGACTTATCCTTATAGTCCTTATTAATGTTTTCTTATCCTAGTTTCTAATTTTTAACTAATACTTTTTAAAATACCAATAATAGAGACTGAAACATTTCATACATAGATATCATAACATAATAGAAGAATATTCATTATATAACATAACAATCCGACCTAAATTTATCTAGGTCTACTTCCTTTATAAAATTGGATACAAAACAACTGGTTAATAAGTGATATATATCATCTACCACTATGTTTTTCATAACAAGGACACTTCTTATACATATCATATATAATAACATTCTTCATAACGTGGGGAATAAAACATAATAAAGCGTTAGCTCAGATTCTTAGTAAGGGTAAACAAGGGATATATCAACATAACATGAGTATATGGTTATGATAACATGGGAATAAAATTTTAAAACCATATACTTCATATTGTATATCTTGAAATTTATTCATTTCATTAATCATATTAGTTAAAAAGTCATGGATTATAATGGAATCAATTAACAGGATCCATGATGTCATAACATTGTCACAAGGTATAGATTTTTAGAAAACACAAAGGAATTGAAAATATTTTCCTTTTTAGCGAAGGATTACTTCCAAGGCTATCATTGTAAAATGGGTTCACCACCAAAATCGTCATAGTAGTCAAGTAATTGTCCAAAGACTATCTTAGTGGAAAAAGTCATTTACAAAAATGGGTTCACTCCCCATTCCCTTCCTATTTATCTCATGAGATATAAAAATTCACCCAATGAATTAGATGTAGATATAGGTCCCACCAATCACATAATGAAAATAATATATATGAATAAAAAAATATCGAAAAAATATCATATATATACCCATGAAAATAAATTAGATTCATTAACATTTTATCATAGTGTAAACTATAAAAATGAAATCTATTTTATAAAAAATCCATCTTTTCATAATATCATAACCTATGGAAAATGAACCGGTTTCATAAACATATTATCATCATAAATATAAACCACACAAATAAAGAGAAGGGATAATATCCTTAGATCATATACACAATAAGTATTAAATAATATTAAAGGATGTCATCTTCGATGGAAAATGATTTTTAATTATCAGATGAAACCCTACATAAACAAAATAAACATTCTAATTTAAAATAAATTATTTAAAATATAAAAATTTCATAAACATTAATGAAACCTTTTAGTTGAAAATTAAATATTAAATTTATAAATTATTCTAAAAATAAATGATCGGTCATAACGGTGGAACATATGATTTATCTTGTACACATTAAAATAGAGTTTTCTTTCACATTTATTGTAAAAAATAAAAAGAAAATTGTTAACAAAATGATAATAATATTCCTTTTAAAAAATTTTTTAAAAGGTAAATCATGGGTAATAATTTAATTAAAAAATCATTGAATAATTTTAAAATCATTCCTTAAATCATTTTTAGAATTCATGAACATTAAAGAAAAAGGATTTTATCTCGAAGAGAGAAATAAAGTAGATATTAATTAAAATTATTATTTTAGTGTCATGAGTACATAAATAGAGGAAAATGAAACAGAAACATTTATTCAGTATAAATAACCAAATAATAATAAAATAATTGAGTGTATTGATTGAGAGACTATATTATTTGATCATCAGTAGCATAAGCACAAACAATCCCAATAAACAATGATATTATAAGATAAAACCTTTAAAAATTTTGTAATATTTGAATCGTAAGACCCTTGAAATAAATAGATTTATATAGATATTTAAATGAACATAATTCCTGTAAAAATTATCATAAAAAACTCATTATCCAAATATGCACCAAACTTGAAAAAAAGTGGTGAATATTTCATGTGTACCATAGAAATAAAAGTTAGTTGAAAATCCGATTACCATAAGTATTGAATTTCTTCATACACATTAAAACCTATTGCATAATAAGTATAGATTCATAAAAAAATCTATTATAGAACTATAATAATATATATTATACCACATATTATATACTTATGAACCTTCATTACCTATTAATTATAAATTCCTTGTTAAAATCACATTTTAGGTAATAACTACTTCTTCATTCTGGAATGTTTTGTTTTAGTATTATTCACCATTTACTTTAATAATAGTTCCATAATATCCATAATTTTAAACATAATATATATTATATATTATAATTATATATATATTAGTAACTCATTAATGGCAGATATAGAAAATTAGTTACAACATTAATGGAGATGGTAGGTCGTACGTACGCATGTACACTATTTCCATTTTTTTTCAAAAATTTAATGAATGAAAGATAAATATTAATTCATCTTAAAAGAGTCATTTATATATCATATATATCATATATATCTATTAAATAGGTCTACCATTCTTTAAATTTTATAATAAAATGAAAATTTATCATATTTCTTTATGGAGGAGGTAGTCCACACATATTCACGAAAGATTTTATCGTTTTCCAATATATTGAAATGTATTAAGGTAGATGTGCTATTAAATTTTATAGAATTATAATTATTTAATAAATATCATGTAAATATTTTTAATCCATAATAATATCCATTAGTGATAAGTGGTCATTGAAAATAAATTACATCGGTATGTGAGGCAGTTGTATGCTGTACATATGATAGATGGGTTTCTTTCCAATTTGATAGAAGATAATATGAAAATAGGTTATGAAATTAATATAATTCCTTAAATATTATTTTAATTTAATGATATCATTATATTATCATATATTAATATTATTATAATTATATGGAAGAATTTATAAATTTAAAAGGGTCAATTAAGAACGATACCTCTTCTTTAAACAACCTCCTTTTCTTAGAAACAAAATCCTTTTTAGGAGTTTTTCATACTCAAAATATGTCAAATAAGATGTGGGTTTATGGGTAAGGAAAATACTTTTGAATTTATTGAATGAACTAAAACTCTTGGGGATTGTTAAGAAAATAGGAGTTCATGTTCCCTTTTATAAGTGGGGGAGAGTACACACATGGAATATTTGAAAATAGAAAGGATTTTTTTAAAAAAAGGTGAACCCTTGGCCCAAAACGACCAATGAATAAGTAAAATTAAAAGAAATATTACACGAGTCTAAAATAAAGGATCATATTATAATTATTTTCATGAATGGAAATAGGAGCATCGGGAAGGTCATCAAACAGGGTAATGCCCTAATTTACTCCGAAGTTTTCCAGACCATCTGTAACCATGTTTTCTTCTCAATAAACATGTGTGATGATATAGTTAATATCCATGAGAGAATGGTTGCATTACTTACAGCGGGTAGTAATCAGCCAAAAAAGATATGTTATGACATTCAAAATTTCTTGAAATATATTCATCGTGTAACATTCAATCCATAGGTTGTTCAAATAAAAAATCTAGGCAAAGGCAATAGCATGTATCAAACTCAACATCTCAGCTTTAAGGGAGGTGGAAAAGCCAAATTTACCCATGAAGTGTCCATGAATACGACCAGGGTGATTCCGTAAAACTGCACAACATCATGTAGGTCCCAGATTTCCCTTGGAGGAAAAATCAATATTTATTTTGATCCATCTAGGTAGGGGGGTTCTCTAGAAAACCTCCAAATTGCGAGGTGGATAACTAAAATTTTCGATAATCTATAGACATTTTAGAATCCCGCACTCATGCACGGTGTTGTGGAAATTTCCCTTTTGTATTAAGGAAACTTCATGTATAGAAATGAGGATCTTCATCCTACCTTAATTTTGATTGAGTGAGTGATTGTTATGAATAATATCATTCTGATCAGACCAGATCAACTGGTGGATCTCAATAACCACAACAAGGAAAAAGTTCCTGATTTTCTAAGTGCCTTCCATTTCTACCAATTTTTTTATTTGAGCTTTGACAGAATAAAAAATGACTCTAAAATGGATCATTCAAGAAAATTATATTATATATGGTCTTAATGTGTCCATAAAATATATTTTAGATAGGTTTTATTTCTTTTTAACCTTTATATTTTTAGTTTAATCACCAAATACACATGTTCTAACTTTAACCATTATAATTAGTTTTTCTATTTTATAATTAATTATGATAAAAAATATTTAGAGTTAATTATTATATAATATTCAGTTTTTCTATTACCATAATGAAATCAATTTTTCAAAATTCAATTCACAGATGTGGAAAATTTTAGTTTAAAAATAAACCTGCAGATCTAAGGAAAAAAGGTTTTCCAAAGAAAACATTTTTATAATTATATAAAGATTTAAAATCAAAATTAAAAATTTAATTGATTAAAATTTTGTTATATTGGATCAACTATGATATAATTTAACTAAATATTATTTTAAAATCATCTTAATAGAAAATGGATCATGTTTAATCTTTAAAAGAAAAGATAGTTTTTATTAAGAATCAGAATATTTCACTGTTCTTTTAAAAATGAAACCTTTAAGAAAAATCCAAAAAAATAAAACTAATAGAAATTTTAAAATTTCATTCCAGTAATGAAGTAAATTTTTATAAATAAAATTTATAAAATTTTATAGATTACTTTTATTATTTATTCACAACGATAAATAAAAAAATTGACAAAAATATATTTTCAAATAATATAAAGACTATAAAAAATTAATTAATTATGTATAAATATATTTTATTTATATAAAACATAAGTATGTATTTTTTTATGAAAATTTATTTCCAATTTATACAACCATGATTAATAGGTTGTTTATAAAATTCTTACTTAAATAATAATATTAATAATATATCATGGTTCTTTAAAACTCAGTACTGTGTGTAATGGAATCCATCAAAGAAAAGAAATTTATTCTATAAAAATTCATAAATTATTAGGGTGTCACATTTTTCCACAATTAAAATTAATTTCACACTTAAAATATTATAACTTTGATACAAACAAGTGAGGATAGTTTTGCCTCATGATATCCTGAGGTTCCCATGTAGCTTCCTCAAATTGTCAGTTTTTCCATAAAACATTAACTAAGTGAGTATCCTACTTTTATAGGAATTTGTTTCTATGATACAATATTTACACATTTTATTCTTTGTAAAAAATTTAATGATCTAGTGGTATGGCCTCTGATTATAGTATATATAAAAATTTAGGTATGTAATTCCTCAAGAGAGATACATGAAACACATTATGGACTTGATAGTGGTTTAGTGGAAGCACCAAGAGATATTAAACCATAACTTCCCAATAAAGAATATAAAAATAGAAAATAGATTTTGGGATTATATTTCCTTAAATATTGAATCTTATAAACTTATTCCATGGTGAAATTCACAAGAATACCATCTCACTGACTTCAAACTCCACATCACACCGACGATTGACAGCATAATTTTTCCATCAACTCTTTGATTTATTGATTTGTTGTTGAATGTATCTAATATTCAGTTCCATTTAATTAGAAATATAATGTCCTAAGAGGTTTTTTTATCCAAAATTATCTCATTATTTTGGATTTCAACTCTTCTTTTCATAGGGATATTCATAAGAATTCATCTGATTTATTGAGTGAATGCTATTATTGTATGAAAAGTTAACAAGAGGAAGGTGTTGTTCCCAAAAACCACTTAAATCCAGAGAAAAATATCTCCATATATCCTATATGGTTTAAATTTCTCTCTTATATTGACCATATATTAGATAATGATATGCAATTATGAAACATAGCTTCTTATCCTAGGCCTACCCAAGACCTTGAAAGACATTTAAGGTGAATCATGGATTATGATGAAATATAATTGAATATTGTACTCCATGAAACCTTAGATATTATTTAATGAATATTTTGGAAATATAATCATGAAAAAAATCACCTTAAATAGTGATAAAGTGAGAGGACATCATAAGATGATTGAATAAAACTAATATAACATTATTCCTTTTAAATGTTTTTGTGAGTCCAAAAAAAATATCCATGGATATGTTTTCTAATTTCCCTTTGGGTATGGGTAATAGTTATAACATCCCATTATATTTTTTTATCTCAACCTTAAATTTGTGACATACCGGAAACTAAGATACATATTTAGAAATATCACTCTTCATGTTGTTTGAAAAAAATACCCTTTCAAATATGTAGACATATTTGTACTCCTAGGGTGGTAATATATTGAGCGGTAGTAATATTTAGTCCACTATAATAATCTTCTCCAATACATTTTTAAATATTTCTATTTTAATATATTATTTAAATTATTATTATAATAATATATATCACACTTTTACCTATAAATATAATTCCTCCATATCTTTAATGAAACAATTCCCATAGCAAACTCCAAATCATGAGTTGGAAATTTTTCACATAAACCTTACATTATTATAAGTAATAATATATATCCTTGTATTTGTACATGAATATTCATATCAATCACTTATTTGATGCATTATTATATATTAATAATTTTTCTCCCGTGTAGGGTAATGTATTCAAAGCTGCAATGACTATCCATTAATATTGTTCGTTGAAATTCTCTCTACATTCGTATATCCATAGGAACTAATCTCTTATCGAAGTGAACTTGGTGACTATATTAGGTAGTAATGAAATATTATCCACACACCATCGATATTTTCTATCCAAACAAATAAAAAACTAATATATGTCACAATATTTGGTTTAGTCGAACTTCCAAAGTCTTTGTCTTTAATGGATCCACTAAAATACCCACACATAGGATTATATGACATGAAAATTAATCCTTTTGTATCCAAATTTCTCACTTTGTATTTTCTCCATAACTGTTTTCCTGACATAATGTTTCTAGTATAATTTCCAACTGATCTTCACGTTAATAATTTTTTTTGAATTTATAATAATATCATCTATAAATACAACCACAAACTGTTCAACGTAATATCTAAAGGCTTTATTCATTAAAGAAATGTAGATAAAATGGGGATTATTAAGAACCAATAGAATCACTCTATATTCATAGTGTCTATACCCAATTAATAATTTTTAATTCTGTATATCCTCATTATTAACCCTCAATTGATGATTTCTTGATCGAATTTAAATTTGTTTAAAGTATTGAGCTCTATACAATTGATCAAAAAAGTCATTAATACGGGGTGGGGAATACATGTTCTTGATTATGATCTTGTTTATATACCAATAATCAATGAAGACCCACATAGATTCAAATTTTTTCATAAAAAAATAATAGTTACACCAAAAAATGAAACACTTTTCTGAATAAATCCCATTTAAATATTCTACATGAGTTTCTTCTTAAATTCATTCTACTAAATTGGGGATATTCTATATGGATCCATTGAAATGGTGTTTCCCTAGTATTAGTTCTACTAAGAACTCAAATTCACAATTTAGTGGAAGGTGAGGAAACTCTTCTAAAAATATATCAACAAACTCCCACACAATTGGCATATCATTGATATTGAGCTTCTCCAAAACCATTTGAGATAAAAAACCCCTTTTAAAAGGGAATCAAGACCCCAAAAATGGATGTGATCACCATTAGAATTTCATATCTATCATTGCATTTATAAATTATTTTTTCATATTACTATATTGATTTTATTATCACTAACAAGTCAAAAAAGCACAAGGTTTGGAGGCAAACAGATAAAAGGAGACTCAGGAGGTCTAAAATAATGTAAGCCAAGGGAATCTACCCAAACATGATACACGCCTTCCAGAACTAGATAAAATAATATGTTAGTTTGGAATATCAAATGTGACTTCCCTAATTTGGAAATTAATTTGGGATTTATGTAGAGAATGATAATCCATGCCTAATATAACATCAAATTCAACCAGATGGAGAATGATTAGGTTCATAGGAAGTACAATCCTACAAAATATAATCGATTAATAATCATAGGCTTAAGATGTGATCATTGCACCATTAGGGGTTTCACTACTAATTCAAAATTTAATCATTGGGTTGTAATTTTTTACCCTTAGAAATTTATTCGTAAATAAAAGAGTAGGTTGATCTGGAGTTAGATAATAGATTATAAATTTTGGATTGGATGGTATTTGAACCATTCACAACAATGTTATCACATCCTCATCAAAATTAGTGATGACACGATATTTCCATTTGATACTATGATTAAAAGTTTATTGATGAAGATCATTTCCATTAACAGTACAATTTAGGAACAAGTTAGTAAAATTCTTATACTTATTATATTAGAATCACTGGAGTATGGATGTTGCATTATATTTAGATTAATATATATCCACATCATTATATCACTTATCCCTATAATATAATAAATGGATTTCTTGATGATATTTCTTTCCACACACAAAACACCTACCATTCCCCTTAAAAAATCCTCTAAGATTCTTTATACAAATTTATCTAGAGGAAAAGATGATATTCTCTTCTCCGTGGTTTTTAGAGTTTCCTTTTAATTACATCTTTATTTTCTTATCAGAACCATGAGATTTATGGGTTACGTGAATATTTATTTCCACCTTGATTGCACATTGAATAACTTTTTCAAATATATTAAATTCCATTACGACCAATAAAATTCGATGACTTTTTTTTAAGAGACTGAAACATTTACCAAACACACAATCCTGTGGGATGATAATACCATAAGTGTACCTCATAAGTCCTGTAAGATTCACCTCATAGTTACCATTACATTATTCATCCTTATTATTTACCTCAGATAATTACATCTCCATTTTTATATGAATTACTTGAGGAAAGTACTTATTGAAAAATATATTCCCAAAATAAACAAATCCCATGGAGTCAATTTCATCTTGTTGACTCATATTCTTGATTATATTCCATCATTGGTTTTCTTTTCCTTCTCTATGATAGATAACCAAAATGAATTTTTCATGCTCTAAACACATGAGAATAAAAATATCTTTTCAATGGTATAAACCCATTACAAGAAATATATTATATTAGTGGAACAAAAAAATGGAACTTTCTTCATAAAGGACTCACCAGACTATTGTTCCCTACTTTTCATATTTGGAGGTTCTTTATGATTCATATCTTGAAGAGATTTTATGAGCATAGAAATGATATTTTTTATTCAATATTCTATAAAATTTGGTTTACTAGAAGGTAACATATTTAATTTTCCATCACATATATTACTTAAAAAAATCACATATTGTTCCATCCATTGACTAAAAAACATTAGTTTTAGAAAAAATAATCATAGGGGGACCACATAATCATGAAAAGTCAATTATAGAATGTCTACATAATGGAACCTTATTTCTAATATATGACGCCTTATGCTTAATCAAGGTCATCTAGGATAATTATTCAATTATTTTATGGTGTTTCATAAAGTTTTTTTGAATTTCAAAATCATATCTCTCAAATGTGTGAAGTTAGGTGTACAAAAAGACCCATTTTGTTACACTAAGTGATGACTGGGTCTAGATAAATTCACCATTTTAAGATCTATATTAATATGTAGCATATATAAAAGGATTTAATACATTATAAACAACATGATCTATCATTTAAAAACATATATGATATTTTCCTATACCTAGACTTATCCTTATGGATCTTACTAATGTTTTTTCATTCTAAATTCCATGGAATAACTAAACCTTGATCTGATACAAACCATAACAACCCACACTTTTCGTACAAAGATATTACATATTACTAGTTAAATATTAATTACATAACATAATGATCCATACCAGAATTTTTTATGTATTTTTCCTTTGTAAATATGGATACATAAACAATTACTTCATAAGTGAACTATATATTCTCCCACTATGTTATTTATAAATACCACCCTTCTATGTCATATCATACATAATAAGTCTCTTCACAAACCATGGAATATAATAATAAGAAATGGTGATCTCAGATGCTCAGTAAGGGTAAAAAGGGAGATATCAACAAAAAATTGGAATAAGGGTACAAGAACATGAGAATAAAATCTGAAAATCCTTCCTTGTATATCATTGATTCTAAACATGAGTCAGGGTATAAATAAAAAAAGTTAATAAATCACGAATCATAATGTAATGAAATAACATAATCCATGCGAACATAGAATTTGAATAAGACATATTTTTTTAAAATAATAATAAGTATTGAAAGTCATTTATTTTGTATTAAAGGCTTAATAACAAGGCCATCATAGTGGAATGGGCTCACTACCCAAACTATCATAGTATTTAATGTTTATTTATAGGACTACCATAGTTGATATAGTACCTTACTTAACTAGTATCACTCTATATTCTTATCATATTTATCTCAAGAGATATCAATTATTACCCAATCCATTGGAGGGAGATATAAGCACCACCAATAACAAAATTAAAATAATAAAAACACGTGTCACAAGATCATCAATCACATATAATATTAGAACCTATAAAAATAAATATTATTTAAAATTATTTCATTATTTAATAACCTATATAAAAGATATTTGATTCATAAAAATTTCACCATCTCATTATAGTATAACCAAGGGAAAAGAAACAGGTTTCAGAAACGTATTTTAATCATAAGTATAAACCATCCAGAGAAATAGAAAGCATGATATAATTTTATCATATCCCCCATAAAGATTAAATTATATTAAAGGATTTTATCATAGATAGAAATTTATTTTTAATGATCACATGGTACATTTCATGACGAAAATAAACATTCTACTAGGAAAACTCTTATTTATAATATAACGATTTCACAAATAATAAAGAATTTTTTTTCTGATAAAAAGGGATAATTGTAAAGGATTATTTAATTCATTGAGTAGACATGATTAAAGATAATATTATTCATGTTGTACACATTGAAATGAATATTTTGTTCATAATTGTTATCCAAAGTCAAAAGATCGTTATTTAGAAAATGATAAGAAAATTCATTTTAACAAATTTTTAAAAAAATTAAATCATGTTTAAAAATTTCTTAAAACAGGAATTTGATAATTTAAAAATCATTCAAGAAAATATTTTTATAAAACATGGATATGGAAGAAAAAATATCACCAACTTAAGAGAGAAATAGAGTTAATTTTTCATAAAAACTATATTTTAGTCTATTGAATAATTCCAAATAAGAAAATGAAATGAAAAGTTATTTTATCCTGAAATAACCATATTATAATAATCTAAATAATTTTTTTGAGTTATATACAATAATATTTATTTATTTGATGAAGAATCATAAACAATCCTGATAAACAAAGAAATTGAAACATAAAACATGTACCACTTTGCTAATGTTTGAATTGTAATCATAATGAATGGTATAACCATATATGGATATATAAATAATTATAATTTTAATAATAATAATCATATTTTTTTACCATATATTATTTCCTTATGACCTTCTATTTCCAATTTATTGACAATTCTTTTATTAAATCAAATTTCTTGTAATAACTATATTTTTCTTGTATGTTTTAGTTTTTTATTTTTTATCCTTTTAATTTGATCATGATTCCATAATATAATTTTTTTTACCAATGATATAAATATAATATATATTTATTATATATATATATAGATTAATCAATTAATTTTTGACATAAAAAATAATTACACCATTTATCTAGATCGTAGGCCATATGTACGCTTGAACGTTGTTTCAGGGTAGAATGAAAGAAATTAAAATATTTATTAACCATAAAAATAATTTCTATACCATATATATATATATATATTATATTCATTAAATATATAACCATTACAAACCATATCAAAATAAAATAAAAAACATTTCATATCACTTTGTGGAGGTGGTAGTCCACATGCACACAAGGGCAATGTTATCACTTTCCAATGGATTGGAAGGTAATAAGTGAGATGTGATTTTATAATTCCAAAAGTATAATTATTTCATAAATATCATATAAATTCTAAATCCATCATTATATCTAGTAATGAGAGGTGGTTATGGAAAATTAATTACATCTGTTCACAAGGTGGTAGTCCTCTATAAACACAATTGACAGTTTCATTTCACATTTGACAAAGGAGTAGAAAGATATAGGTTATTAAAATAACAAGATAAAATCTAAATAAATAGTGTATAATTTTTTTATATTACCACAGTTGATAAACATTTTAAGGAGTTGTAAGGATAAATAAAACAAGAAATCTTCTTTAAGAATGATACATTTTCAGACAAAATCCATAGATTAGCACGAAAGTACTTTTTAAGGGGGTTTCAAAATAGAACTAACACCTATAAGATATGGTGATAAAATGAAGGAAGGTATTTTGGTTGGTATTTTCTGAAACAAAACATGGTCGGAGAGTGAGGAGTAATGGAGAGGGTGATGCCTTTTATAAGTGGGGGAGATGACACACTTAGAATTTCTGAATTGAAAAATGTATACCCACATTCAAAACATGACACAAGGATCAAAAATGGGTAATTAATGAACCCTATATTATTCACGGACAAAATATTGACATTAACTAGGATTTGGAAATGTTTTATCTTGTTTTAACCCTTATCTCTTTAGTTTAATCCCTAGTAAACATGTTTGAACCTGAACTGCAGTAATTAATTATTGTTGTTTTTTCTATAGATTATAACAAAAAATTATATTGAAATTATTATATAATGTTAATTATTATAATTTAAATTATTGAATCAATTTTAAAAAATTAAATTCACATAAGTTTTATCATTTCATTTAAAATTAAACTTATAGACGCATACAGAAAATAGTTTTCTAAACAAAAGGTTTTCATAATTACAAAACGTTTTAATAAAAAAATATAATATTTAATTGCATAAAATAACCTAAAATGAATTAAATATGATATAAGTGAATTACGTTTACTTTTAAAATCATATTGAAACAAAATAATACATTAAATTTTTCAAAAAAAGTATTTTTTTTATAAAAATTAATATTTTTCAAAATTATTTAAAAAATTAAATTTCACATTAAACCCCCCAAAAGACCCTCTAAGATAATTTTAAAGTTATAATTACAAAAATAAATTTCGTTTTGTTATATGAATTTTCTAAATGTGTGAAGAAATAATTTTATTATTTTCTCTAAAAATAACAATAAATCATTTTTTTTAAGAAAAATGTATTTTTGAATGATATAAAAAAAATTCTAAAAACTATATACTTATTTATAAATATATTTTATTTACATAAATTAAATTCATACATATCTTAAAAATTTGGGTATTCCTATACACAATACTAATTTGAACGTCCATGTTCTAGTAGTTGTTTTTTATAATAATATCAATACTATATAATATTTTGTTAATACTTGGTGTTTCATGTAATGTAAGCTATTAAATAATTTTATTTTATTCCAAAAAATTATATTTTTTATTATATAAGTGTGTTACACCCTTTCAGAAAATAAATAAAAATGGTAATATCTTCTCCACTTTTTGAAAAAGGGTTAATGTTTCTATTTCTTCCCTCATCCTTTAATATGTGATACCACTTGATATGTAAAGGAATATTCCTATTAACATTCCTCTCCATTTTTTGTGATACAATTGTTAGAATTTCAACAATAGTAAATAATATATTAGAAAAGATCATCTTTTCTCCAAGATCATTCTATTCTAGAGATATGAGTGACATTCTCTAATACCAACTCTTATTACAACTTGTAATTTTCAATGCACTGATAACATGATATAATGAATTATAAAATAATAACTACCAAATATTTAAAATAATTTTATGAAATTATAAACACTTAAAAAATTTCCTCGAATAAAATTTATATTATAAATTTTACTTGAAAAAATAAAATATAAGTCTATGTGGGATAACCCTTTTTAGAAAATAATAGTAATTTATTTGAAAAAGGGTGTCATTATCTTCACCAGATAAGATTACATTTCGTAAATTTTAATATATGGGGACTATACATATTGATTTTAAATAAGGTATAGGAATCTGTACAAACATGAACACACATATGAAAAATATTGAAGTTGAAATAATTCACTAATTATTTAAAGAAACACTCTTGAAAAAAATGATTTGTATGTGTCAAAAAAATAATGGGAGAATTAAATCATACCTCAAACATTAGTTTTCATCCGATTTTTCTGGAATACCATATTCAAGTAAGTTGAATGTTATATGTAACATTTTCAACATTAATAGATACACGACAAGGGATGTTTTCCAAAAATTATCACCATTAATTCATAGTTTTTAACCACTAAAATGATAAACATTAGAATATGGGGGATATTCAAACATCTCATCATCATGAGAAATAGGTCTACAGTAGAGTTTCCAAATAAGAAACCCCTATGTTTCATGGTTTTTAATATTTAATCCTCTTAAATCTTGTTTCAATATTTATTTTATAACTTATTTCACCTTTGGGTAGTGTGTTCTCCATTAATTTTCAAACCTTATTACTATCTAGAGTATACTTATTTACCTGATAAAATAGTGTGTAATGTATCTTTTCAACTATTTACAATTTCCAATACTACTCTAACTAATCTTTTGTTAAGTTAATAAAAAAGTTGGTAACATTCTTATCTTTTTTTGGTTCGGAATTATTTTCTAGAAGAAATAATTTCAGTACTAGAATTATCTAATGATTTTCTTTTATACCTTATATGTCCAAAAAAATTATTTTTACCTCTAGATATTATTAAGCATTCATATTTGTACCTTCTAAAACATATTACATAACATTTGAGGTACCAATTTTGATTATTCTCTTAATATTTTCCCTAAGAGTTTCGACAACTAGGATAATATTAATATCTTTTTATTAGGATGATATATTTTTGTTTCAGAAATTCTCCTATATTTATTTAGTTTTATAGATCCTTTGAAATTGGACATGATGTGGTCTCTCTTTCCAAATTATAATAATTTCATTCCAGTTGTATTGGCACTTTGATTATTCATCTTCATGGAATTATCTTGTGGATTCTCTTCCAGTTATTTGTAACCCAAGTTTGAATTTTATTATTAATTTACCTTCTTCACATCTTGTAGTGGTTATCTCTTTTAATCAGTGTGTGGATGATACATTGTAGGATTATACTATCACTCATAAAAATAACCAACAATATATCATAGATCATAAAACATATTTAAGATCTCAAATATGTACCTTATGGAAAAATTCTTCATCATGTCTATTGTATTCTTTAATTTTGTATGGTGTCTCCTTTCTTCATCTTTTCCTCCCATTTATTTAAAACTTCTCTAATTTCCGCATACTAATATATTATTCCAAAAAATCCAATTTCTTGTGTTAAAACCTAATGTGGAACAAAACTATGTGAATTAATCTATTTAATTTCATTTTAGCTGAAATATATTTATATTTTTCAGACTGAATTCAATGATATTTTTTTGATGTAACTTGAAAATTTTGGGATCCTTTTGAGAGGTTGTTATTCATAAACTACCACATCTCTACCCATGATACAGTGGTGCTTTTTTTTTTGTATTTTTCCCCTTCCAAACTATTCTATAATATATCTTTTTTCTTGAAATTATGGAAGAAATAGATTTAGTAAAAAATGAATTTTTTGAGTTATGGGTTACCTTATTAGGCCATATAGAGGTGGATTCTTCTATATATAATCTATTTATATATTTACACCAAATTTAGTCTTCTTTGATTAATGAATCACTTATTATTATTTTTTGAAACATACATTTTCTTAGTAGTTTGGGAACATATAGACTCTGCTTCTTCTAGATTCATTATTCAAACAATTAGTTATAGAGATTTTAGTTTTATTGTGTTCTTTTCATATTCCTCTTATCATGATTAATTTTCCCATGAACTCTCCATATCCTAAATTTGGACCTCATGAGTTTTACTTTTCTCCACTAGATATCTATTTATCTCTTTCATAATTTTTGATTTAACTTCTATTTAAGAAGTGTTAACATGAATGAAGACTATATGAAGCTTATAAAATATAAGAAATACCACCTAAACAACATTAGAAAAAATTATCTCTCATAAATAGATCTTTTTAATTCATCATCGTCAAAATGACTCCTTTCATTGAAAATTGTGGTATATTCCTTTTTAGGCTTCACTATCTTTTTATAGTGTTATAGGAACTCATTTTCTATTCCAATTCTTCCCTTATTTCATTATCTTATTCCAATATTTATGATTTGACTTCGGTGATTCCATTAATGAATTTAAATATATAGTTCACCACATCATCAGGGATGATATTGAGATAATCCTTGAACTCAAGATATATGTTTATAGAATATTCAATGAAATCACTGTCAAAACTCAAACTTGTTTCATTAGAATAATAACAATCATAATATTTCACTAATAAATCCTCTCTATTTTTATTACCTTCAGCTAATAGTGTTTCCTCTTCCTTTATCATACTATTTATTTCTTCCAAGAATCCTTATTCTTCCCAATCTCATGTTATTTACTAAAAATTCCAAATATTATTGGATCATAATGGATTTCGATCCTTCCCTATGAAGCTCTTCTTCAAACATATAATATCTCCACCTATTATATATTAGATAGATATGACTGGGAACTATTTTTATAACATATCATAGGTAACCTTATACTTTTTATTATAGTTGTAATAATTCAATAAATATATTATCACATGGAACCTATTGTCTTATAATAGTTATAGTGTCCTAGTGGATGTGAGTACATGTATGCTATGTGATAACCATGTGTGGATTTAATTTACCAAATTACTTTTTTCCTATAAAAATTTCTAAATCCTTTGGAATTAAATTTTTAATTCTGATTACAATAGATGGAACTTTTTTTAATTTTAACCAAGAATACACCTAATGAAATTAAAACACTAAAAGTAATGTAGAAAAAATATTTTTACACGTTTTTCCCCTCCTAGGAACCGAAATCTAGTTTTTCATGGTATGTACAAGTCATATATTCTCTAATAAAATCAAATCACCAATACACAATTGGATTTTTCTGGGTATCATCTAGAATGTAGGTTCACCCTAATACATAGGTATGGTCACACATTATAGAGGTTACATGACTTCCTATAGAAGTTTATTTATACTCGCATCTCCTATGTTCCTTCTTAACATCCCCATCATGAAAGAAATCTTTAGTATGGAATGGTTGTCTCTATACTAGTGATATCATATCAGCTTTCTCACCACAGAAACACCTCAAATACCAAAATATCATTAAATAAATAACATAAAATGCATGCTTTAAATCATAATTACTTAAATTTATTTGTATATGATGTTTCTACCAACCCGCCTTAGCTCATAAATACTAAAAGAATTCACAAAAAATATCAAAAAAAGCACTATAGAATATTCTACCCTATTTTATTCTATATTTAATAAATAATTTAAGATTATGTGTTCATAAAATCAAAGGAACATAACAATGACTTCAGTTTCTTAAATGTTTTGTCTCCCTAATTACTTGTAATTACTTTCATCAAGACCCATTAAGTATCACTCATTCAACACACACTTTTCTTATTTCTTATTCTTCTAGGCTATAGGTTGTAACATATCTTGGTTCCTTTTATCCTCTCTACCAATTATGATTTATTATTTCTTTTTTTATTCTTTTATAGATTAATTGCCTTGGTTTACACTTAGTTATCACAATATTTCAAATAAAAATGGCTTCATGTTTTATTTCATGGTTTCGTGGTTGATATTTCTCTCATCTCCCCGAGATCAACAGTAATCACATGTATAGTTGTCTCATTAGATACATTATATATTCTTTAAATAAAAAAAAGTTTTATTGTGAAGACAAAGTATACACTCTCCCAAAACCACTATAAATAGAATACATATTTTGGGTTCCCATTTTTCCCCTGTGACTCTATGTCATATCAAGTAGTATTCTAACAATATCCATAACAAATAATCCTAACATAGGAAATTATTATGAATACAATATTCTTTTATTCTTATATAGAATCTGCATCAAATTTCTCAAACATACCACTGTAATATCTGCACTTTAATATTCAAAACTATATAAAACAAATACAATACTAGTATGTGAAATATGGAAAATATATCCAGTATCATGATACTTCCCATTAAAATAATACAACCCTTAATCTCATATATATACACAAAAAAAACATATCATCCTTTTAAATCTCTCAATCATGAATCATTAACATGTTTTGATATTTAATCCACTAATGAAATAACACAAGAATATAATAATTTTTACATTTTTATAATTATGATGTTTGGAATACTTCTCACTTTTCTGGATTGGTCATATTTCCAACCTTACTTATCTTCTCCCATTTATCAGTAAATTAACCTCTGATAATGTTTACTCAAACACTATATAAAAGCAAGAACTCCCACTTTTCATCATTTTCATTATTTTTTAAAACCCAAATTCCTCACCTTTTATTATCAGGAAATATATGCTGTGGTTAGTCCTTAAATATACCACAATAATTAGACTGGATCAAAGAATTTATAAGATTCATGATGTTTTGAACTTGAAATCATAGATTTAACATCATCATATTCTACATTCATCATAATTAAATTACATTAGAATGTTCATTCATCATTGGGATTTGATATTCCATCTCTATGTATGAATTTAATATTTGTTTGTTTCTATTTATTGAATAAAACCTTATCCCAAGTGTTTGTGATGTTAGAATCATTAAAAAATAGAATATGAATCATTTAAAATAAATATTTTCTTCATGATATTTAATCTAGAAACACTTGTTTTTCATCGAGTGTAATTTCATAATTTTAGGTAAATGTTGTATTTTTTACATTGGATATTGTTGGAAATGAAAAAAATCATATTTTAATACACACGATTTTTCAAACCCAGGGAAAAATAAATCCCAAGGGAGCATTTCAGATCTGTGGTTTTGATTTCACACAACTTTGAACCATTGTTTGTGAATCAATACTTGGGAACAAAAATCACTTGTGTGCAAAAGATGAAATCATCCACACTAACTTTCATAAATGATAAAAAACAAATAATTAAAGGGATAGTATCACATGAAACTTTACGCAATTTGACATGATCCAAAAAAAATTCTTTCCAATCACTTATGCAAGAAAGGTGGTTTCAAATCTCTGCCATAAATGATCATTAACTAGCGGAAAAGGAATGAGAGTTTCACCACCCATAATTTCATGAACCATACACATGTTTCAAAACATAATATAAGTTATACAATATAGTTCTTGTTAGACCATTTTTTCTATAAATACATAATCACCCCTATTTTCAGGGGTGGAACACTAGAAGTTGAAGCGTCAAGATCTTCTTTGTACAACCCTACCTTTCAAGAACTCAAGAAACATTAACTTCCCAATGCATTATTAAAGGTTGATAAATTGTGTGAAAACCCTTGTATAGTCTGAAAAAAACTTCATATTATGTAAGATACAACCTTGTGCAACTCCACTAGATAGATATACAGGGTCATGAAATATAATCTTATTTCACACAACCCCAATATTTTTGAAACCTCAAAACTTTTTCCCATAAATGATATATCAATCCTTGGAACTTCCTTGATATATAACCAAATTTTGAAATATATTTCATGGTGTTCGAAAATTAAAAGTTTCATGAAACAACTTTTGGTTCCCCAACTGAATACCTCCTTATGCCAAACATTGTTGTGCACAAGTTGATTGCTTAGGTGCACTACACCCATCCATGTTGGGACCAAGCATGCCCCAATCATTCGAATGACTGGTTTCATAAAACCTCATGTATATTTCATTTTCTCTATACATGGACATGAAGATATCATTTCCTTTTAACCCTAATAATATGAACCCTAACATTGATACACCCCCACATGCAACCTGAATATATATTTTTTTCATTCATATTTCTATTCCATGTCACTTGTGTGGTGGATAAATAATCCCAATAAGTCACATATTAAATGGTAACTACTTGATTTTACATTTGATGAGGGATACTTCCATATCCTTCTATCCTACTTCCATGAAAATGGATGGACTACCCATTGTGTACATCCCAATAATGTCTATTATACAAGTCATTAATCAATATAGAAACCATGTCTGAGTTGTATGAATTTAAACTATATATCCTAATGTCATATTCACATGAAGTTAAACGACATCAAAATTTCCACATTATATGAAATTAAAATGTAGCCTTACCCATTGTTGTGATCATATAATGAATCATGTGATAAAAAAGGGATGAAACCCCATCCTCTAGGAAGCTTCACTACATTATCCACACATAATCCCTTATTGTTTTTCTTTTCACTGAACAAGAAACCATACAACATGATGCTAAACTGAATGTACTAGTCCAATCACATGACCCAAAAAATCTCACTAAAACTACATGGGTTTAATTCCTTTATCCTAATAAGGTATATAGGATTCCTACCATAGATTTAATCATGAAATTCGAATATCATCACAAATATTTTTACATCCCCATGGGAGGCAATGACCATGGTATGTGATCATTCCCACTGGGAACACACTTAACATTACCATCCAATCCTGAGGTCCCCACTCAAGCTCGATAGAACTATGTGGTGTTAACCTATATTTGGAATAGTAAAAGACAAATACATATGGTAAATTTCTTAAAAAGCATTTAGACCTATGACCACATCACCACATGAATTTAAACCGATGACCATGCCCCCCAGACATTAAACTTATAACCCACGTACTATTAATACATTAATCGAATGATTGATTTCAAAAATATATTAAACCTATGAACCATACTAATTCAACAAAGTATTTAAATCATGAAATAATCTTGATATGACCCTTATATCCACCTTCATATGACATACACCCCTACCACAAATTTTAATTTGGCATAACAAGGATGACTTAGGTTCTAAACCCATTATTCATCATTCATGATATTACCTCAACATTAAAAGTTGAATACATTTGTATATTACCAATAAACTCCAGTAGAAAAATATTTCAAGGAATTTCCAATGTCACCACTGACTCTGACTAAAGGTAACTACCATGTCATGATGAAATGAGAATAATTAACATGTGTCTACTTCAAGATGGCACTAGAAACAATATTCAATGACATGTATAAAATATATGATGGAGACCAATACAATAAAATTAACTCTAGGTAGGAATACATTAAAGGAGTATTCAATAACCCATCAACCTATTTCAATCAAGGATTAAACATCATAAATCATATCGGTAGAGATCAAAAGCCTTTGGAAACCAGGAAAATGGGGTAACCACACTGGAGAAGGTGGGACTAGTGTAAGAAAACTGACCACACTATGTGATGAAAAGTCTATCACATCAAATGTGAGCACAAACAGAAGCAACAAAAAAAATTGGAACTCAATGTGAATCTATTCTCCATAACTTTTGAGAATATGAGTAATTTTGGAGACCACTAGTTTTGGAAATCACCAAATCTATAAAAATTCAGAATTGGATCTTGATGGAAAAAATATTGAACCCAGTATGAATATCTTCTCCTGAAATTGGGGAAATAATAGGAATTTTGGGAATCCCTAGTCCAAGAAACAGTTGAATTTAATCCTTATTACACCAGAGAGAGGATTAATAATGTAGGTCATGTTTGGGATCACATTCATTAGACATGTACTAACTGGTTGACTCATATTTTCCATAGAACCCAAGTTACATGTAGCATTTTACAACCCACCACCAACATGTATGGTGGTAGAAGAATTGATGGTGTCGAAATCCTGCACAACTAATCCCCTTCCATGCCAGACACTACTCTAATGGATACCGAACAAACTCAATCCATCTCATCCTCTGATCTAATCTAATGGAGTATCATCAATGCCGTGGTTTTTCACAATCAATAGGAACAGGTCATCCTAATTAGGGTTATGGACCAACCAGATGTGGAATAATGGACACTATACAAATATCACTACCCCCAGGGGATGTATAAGGTGAAATCCCCCCACACCTTCATTATAATGAACCATTTAAGGATCTTCTCATCAAAACACTCAGATTTCTCACTCCCTTATACTTCGAAGGTATGGGATGTGCAAGGTGTGCCTACAAAAACCATCGTCAGGGTGCCCCTAGGAGGACTCCAACCCAGCCACACCAAGAACTCTATCCAACTCTACATTCATATAAGTAGGATTATCCCATCCCATCTTCACTAGTCCCAATCTAAAATACCTTGTGCTAACACCGGGGGTAGGATAGGATTCCTTCCTGATAGAAGTCCTCTAAAATATATCCATTAGTCAATTCCACTATCAACACACCTCCTAATCCCCAGATAGCCACTTCATAGGGGAATGTCTTCACTCAATTAGGATCAAAACCCTAGCCACCCATCAGGTAGTTTTTGATGACTCTACCCATAATGGTGACCACTAATAACTATCATGGGCCATCTCTTGATTAATAATTTAACTATGGAGGTCCTCCTAGTGACACTATAAACAAATAAAGAGAACCTCCCCATGTTAAAAACATATTAAACCTTCAAATATAACATGGGATAGAAGAATAAACAACCTACAAGAGGGCCCTACCATAGAAAAAATGTAATTCAATTAGAGGGAACCCTTATGACTCTCAATGACTCATGATTGGGGAACTCCCACACTATTAGAGATAAGAATAAAGAAAATGTCACATCACCATTGACCTCTCAGAATATGAGGTGACATACAACTGAATAGAAACATATCCATGTCCACTACCAATGCTAGGGGTGGGATCCTATTAGTTGTTTCTATCCATCCCTAAGGTTAATTTCCAAAAGGTCCCCAAATACCTTATAGGTACCTTCATGTAGACGATGTTGTGGACTACTTCAAAGGACTCACTGTGCAACTATCCCTGCCTCCATAAGTTTCCCTCATCTCTACCTCCACCATAGAAGTGGGGAAAATTTCAGAATATGTATTAGTGCTCTCAAATGCGATTGAACATTGTGATTAGATAGATAGGCATGGAGTGTAGGTTCTGGGTGTAGCAGAAGCACATTGGTGGGTTTTCCAAACATTAATTTTAGCGTTAAAACATGTTCAATCTGAGATCCACCGTGATAATAAAACTCCGGATCTTCAAAATATATTGAAGAATGAAAAGAAGAGAAGTGTCCTGGAAGCCTCGAGAGGATCATCATATGTTGGTTATAATTAATTTAATTAATTGAAGAGAATTGCCTAGATGTAATTCTTTCTTAATTGATGTTTTCCCGTCACGTTTCGATGTGATTCGTCATTGCATATCAAAAGCCAAGTTTAGACTTCCTCTAGCGGTGATCCACACATGCACCACACATCTCTGAACATCACCAAAGGAATCTCCAGGTGCTAGCATGGAGAATCCTTTTCAAGTGTTTTCCGCCTAACATCACCTTGATCCGATGGAGGAGGATATCTCTTGGTCTTCAGAGAATTCTTGTAGGAAGGAGTCCTCTCAGCCTTGATAGAAATTTTCAGAATTGGTGTGCACAAAGATTCATGGAATAGTGTTGGGGTTGTGAGGATACATATAATTGGGTTTGAGGTTATAGAGTTATGACAATAAATAAAAGCATTACATGATTTATTTATTTCATTAAATCTTATTGAAAAACTCCATATCGAGTCATTAATCCATTGACTTTCACCCTTTCTGATTATAATAAATATCATTTAATAAAACAATATTATTTCCTCAAAACCCTGACTAGAAAAACTACATGGCATGTAATCATTAATATAGGGCGTGTATTGTTTTTCATTTCCTTTCCAAAAATGAAAACTACACTGAGTGTACATTCAATGTACACGACGTGTATATCTTGTTTTTCATTTAATTAATCCAAGAACATTAAAAACAATTTAGGATTCCTTGAATAATTATTAAACCACATTTGATAATTATCTTTATTCTACTTGAGATACTTGGATACACTTAGCGTATGACCATCTAGGCCACTTTTTCATTGGAATTAGGTAGCCTTGCCTAAAGTCCATGATTACTATCTAGAAATGGGTCAAGGATCCCATGATAAATAAGTTTACGTTGCATTGATATGTCATATGATACGAACACTTAGCATGTAATTTAATACCTTTGTCTCAATATCTCAAATCAAGTGGGTTGCAGGCTAGTTCCATCAACCCATGTGCTCGATTATTCATTCTTTATGTTCTCAGAATCGAACTCACCAATACCATACCATGGCCATGGATTTATTTAAGCTATATCAATTCCATAAAAGGGATAGAGATATCTACTTCGGTTATGGAACATAAGGGAAAAATCCTTTCTCGCATTATCTATTAATGCAGTATCACTCGTGATGCACCCAACGTATCCTACCTCACTGCGAACAGTGTGTTGTCGCAGTTTTCATCAATACATATAAGTGTGTGAGTTGTAATACCCATTAATAATAATATTAAAGTATAAGGACCAATACACACGCCCACAGATAGGAATATCCAATGACACTACGAAATGTGGATTTCCTACTGGTGGGTCTCGTTCTCATAATATCCTACTGGATGTTACCAAGAGCTCACACCATGAGAAGGTGCCTCAATGTTATATGAGTCCTCAACCATAATGGCCTTTATTATTTGTGTCCCTCAAATAACATCATCCATCTATAGAACATATATTCAGGAACAGTGTTATGGCACTTCCAGGTTCTCATCATAGTAGGGATCTTCTATGACCCTTTAATGCAAAAGATATCCTTAGGACATTATCACAGGAATTATCATGCAGAAGAACATTCAATATGTGATAAGGTATGTATTATTGAATAAAGTAAAAATTAGTTAGTTCTAGGACACCAACTCCAACAGACTCCCACTTAGACTAGAGCCAACTGTTAACAATCTTTAACCTGCTTTCTCTCACATGATATTCATGCTTCTGTTGAGATAAGCCTTTAGTCATGGGGGCCGCCACTTTTTCTTCCATGGACACTCTGATCACAGCAACTTCACCCCTTCAATAGAAATCCCTCAAGTAGTGATACTTCCAGATTATGTGCTTTGTCCGTTGATGTGACCTTGGTTCTTTTTCAAGAGTCAACACTGCAGTATTATCGCAATACAATGTGATAGGATCTTTACATCTATGAACCACATCAAGATCCTGGAAAACTTCCAAATTCATATGGATTCCTTGGATACATCATAAGCTGCTATATATTCGGACTCCACTGTAGAATTAGAGACAACTGGCATCTTTGAACTCTTCTATCTCACAACACCTCCATTGAGACAGAAAAAAAATCCAGATTGCGACTTTAGATCTTGTGATCTGTCTGAAAACCAGCATCATCATACCCTCTGATGAAAAGTTATTTGTATCCTCAATACTACAAGAACACATCCTTAGTTCTTCTCAAATACATAATGATAGTCTTAACAGTAGTCCAATGTTGTTCTCCTGGATCTGGTTGATATCTTTATACCATGCTCAATGCATAGAAAACATCATGCCTGGTACATAACATGGAATACATGATGGATCCTATATCTGAAGCGTATGGTATCTTACTCATTCAATATTTTTCTTGTTGTGTCTAAGGACACATTTCATAGAAATATGTAGGCTATGTGACACTGGAACTAATCCCCTCTTGGATTGTTCCATACTAAATCTCTTTAGTATATGGTCATGGTATGTACCCTGACTTAGTCCAAGCAGCCTCTTGGATCTATCACAATTTATCTTGATCCCTAGAATGTAGGCTGCTTCACCCAAGTCCATCATGGATAAACACTTGTTCAACCAGTCCTTAACTAACTGCAAGACCGGTACATCTATTTCAATAAGCAATATGTCGTCAACATATAATACTAGGATAATAATCGCATTCCAATTAAACCACTTATAAACACATGGCTCACATTCATTCTTAATTAAACCAAATTACTTTATGGCTTCATCAAATCAAATGATCCATGACCTGGATGATTTCTTTAATCTATAAATGGATTTTTGAAACTTGCAAACATGTTTGGCTTCACCTGGTGTCACAAGCCCTTCTTGTTGTGTCATATAGACATTTTTCTGAAGGATCCTGTTATGTAATGTTGTTTTGAAATCCATTTTCCAAATATCATAATCATGGTAAGATGTTATGGAAAGTATGATTCTTATGGATTTAAACATGGAAACTGGAGAGAAGGTTTCATCACAGTCAATTCCTTGACAATTTATGAATCATTTAGCCACTATCCTTGCTTTATAGGTGCTAACATGACCATCCATGTCTAGTTTTCTCTTGATTACCCATTTACATCCAACATGTATCACATAAACTCGATCATCGACCAGAACCCATACTTGGTTCTGATACATGGAATCCATCTTAGAACTCATAGATTCTACCCATATTGCAACTTTTAAGCTTTCTACTACTTCTTTATAGAAGAGAGGTTCATCATTTTCCAACAATACTGATTCACCATCCTTGGTGACTAGGAAACCAAATCTCTCTAGTTCCCTTACCTCTCCTTAGCTCCTACACAGTACTTGTGTTTCTGGAACCTCTTCCACAGGGACTTGTGAAACGTTTTCTGATACCAAATCTTGTGTGTCTTGAGAATCAACTTTGTTGATGTCAATCTTGCTCCCACTATCCCTTTTAAGGATTATCTCCCTCTCAAGAAATATGGTTTGTCTAGGGACAATAACTTTCTTGTCTTGAGGGTTATATATGTAATATCCTTTTGTTTCCTTGGAATATCATATAATGATACAGCTCATGCCATGTGGTGCAAGTTTGTTTCCTGAGAAGGCCTTAAAAATGCCTTGCATCCCCATACACATGTATGGGACAAAATGGGTTTCTTTCCATTCCATAACTCAGAGGGAATTCCATTTTTCGCCTTAGTTGGTACTCTGTTTAATGTGTATGTTGTAGTTTGTAATGAATATCCCAAAAAGAATAATGGAAGATATGCATGACTCATCATTGACCTCACCATGTCCAACAAGGTGTGGTTCCTCCTTTCACTAACACCATTCCACTATGTTGATTATGTAAGAGTGAGCTAAGACAGAATCCCAGACTCCCGTAGAAGATCAATGAACTCTTGGTTTAGATATTCTCCACCTCGATTCGATCTATGTTTCTTTATCTTCTTACCAAGATGATTATCTACTTCATTCTTGAATTCCTTAAATTTCTCTAAGGCTTCATAATTATACCTCATTAAGTAGACATATCCATATATAATCAAATCATCGGTAAAAATAATGATTTAAGAATATCCACATCTAGATTCTACTGAAAATAGCCCACACACATATGTGTGCACCAATCTTAGAAGCTTTGTGGCCCTTTCACCTTGTCCACTGAAGGGCGTCTTAGTTATTTTTCCTTGTAAACAAGTGTGACATCTATCAAGTTGTTTTATCTTAGTAGAGTCCAAATTTTCATCTTGGAAGAACTTTTTCAAGTACTTCTCAATCACATGACTGAGATGGTGATGCCACAATTGGGTGATGTGTGAGTCATGTGAGTTTGTTTCATTATGGATTTCCAACACTTTGTTTTTTTAATTTAATATATAGAAACCATTATTTAAATGTGTCATACCATAACTTATGTTGTTCTTATAAAAGAGACAACCCTTATTTCCAAACTTTAAAATAAATCCATCCATATCCAAACAAGATACACAAATTATGTTCTTGGTAACACTAGGCACATAATAAAAATTAGGTAAAACAAAAATCATCCCAATTGGCAATGAGAGGTGGTAATCTTCAATAGCCAATGCAGCTAGCCCTACACCATTGGCTGCTTGAAGATCAACCTCTCCTCTGGAAATATTTCTAATTATACTTGGTTCCTGCATTTGAATACATATGTGAGCCCCACAAGTTGTATCTAAAACCAAATGTGTATAAATGGAAGGATTACACTCGAAAACGAACACACCTTTAGTGTCCCCATTCTTATGAGTGCAGTTCCTCTTCCAGTGGCCTTGCTTGCCATATGCAAAACATACTTCCTCCCATTCCTTGCCCTGCCTCTGGATCATCCCCTTCTTGGAGGGATGGTCCTCGGGGGCTTCGGACCGTTTATAAGACTTTGACCACTTTTCCTTGTCCTTACTTTTCTTATTCACCATAAGGACTACTAGTTTGTCACGCCCCATTTCCTTATCTACCTGGATAATTAAGGTTAGAAGTTATAATAGACTCTTATCAATGTTTCTCATGTTATAATTGTCAATGAAGCTAGAAAAGGTCCTGGGCAGTGATGATATGATGAGATTTGTATGCAACTCTTCTGGGAATTTAATCCTCAAGATGTCCATACGTTCAATATAGACAATAAGCTTGACTAAATGAGGCCTAGATGGCATAGACTCTCTAAGAATAGTTGTAAAAAAAGCATTAGAGATCTCATATCTCTGTTGTCTCACCTTCTCGTGGTAGAGATCCTTAAGGTGAGACATCATGCTATATGTATCCAAGTTTTTATGTTTCTTCAAGAGCTCATTAGACATGGACGATAGCATGAAACACTAGATATCAGTGGCATCATCCATATGTTTCGAATAGAGAGATATTTCCTCATCAATGGCCTCTTTCCCAGGAGCAACTGGAATAGTCTCTTCCAGCACATACAATTTCTTCTCGTGGTGAAGGATGATCTGTAAATGCCTCTTCCACTCTTGGAAATTGCTGTTAGTGAGAAGGTTTTCCTTCTCAAGTATGGTTCTCAATGGTCGGTTGGAAGTAATCTTTCTTGTTGTTTCTACGAATTAAGATGATTAAAGGTTTTATTACTTTATAAAACTCAGAAAAATAAATAAATTAATATTTATTAGTCTCCCAATATTTTATCGAAATACAATATCCCTCACCATTAACTTCGGAATATTTTGTTGCCTAAATGTTCTAGTGGAAAGGATCCATATTGCCTTTCGTATTACCCCAACTAGGGTTGGTCAAGAAACTTGAAGGGTTTTAGGTATGCATTCTAATTGCCAACTGCAATAGTTCGCAGCTCCATGATCCTCTAAGAGGACTCCCCAATCTTGAAATTCTTTTATTTTGAATTTCCACAACCTATGCCTCTTGGTCACATAAAGTCATGTTGTGGATGTCAACCCTTGATGTGAACCAAGTCAAGTCAACCCTAAACCTTGAATTAGAATTCCCCGATAATTGAAAGCACCCAAACTAGGGTTGGTAAAGCACATTGAACTATGGTTCAATTCTTCCATGATTATGGAAGGATATACCGAAGTAATATTTATTTGATGGATTTTATCCTTATACTTAAATTTCTATTTTATAATCTTTGATTACATGCCTGTTAATATTAAGAGGTTAATACTTAATTGATTAGCCATATTTAAGATAATATTTTCACATATGCTGGTCTTATTTTTGTTCCATCTTGCTTGATTGTTTAATTCACTAATTGTGTGATCGTGACAACACACCCACAATAAATAAACCATGAAACTTACAAAAATAAAATAAATGGTATGATCATGAGCTTGTTCTACTAGTTTGTTTATCTAGCGGTTGATAAACTAAACCAAGACCTAGAGGAGAAACACCTTGAACCTTTCGGGTTCGTGTTTACAGCTTCCCACCTGTCCACCATTGTATCTATTTAGATTGGTTTCACCTTGGCTCCTGACTGGAGCCGCCTTCACTAGCATGGGAGCTCCATTCATTACATATTCATTTATCTCAGATGAAGGTGATGGGTAAAGGGGGGCTTAAATAAAATAATCCTTGGGTGCACAAGCCATACATATTAATGAGGAGAAGGCTCGCAATCCAATAGATTAAATTTAAATATATAAATTAAAATAAACCATTCAAATAAAAAGGTCTAGGTTTATCTCATGATCATCCATACATGCAACGATATTTATGCATAAATAAAACTTTCCTTCAATTCCTTAATCTTTTTAATTTATGATAATTCACACACGAATCAATTAATTATCTTTAATTAATCAATCATTTTATCTTAAATCCTTTTTTAGAATTTCCTTTAGATTCTTATCCATCATAATTTGAAATAAATTAGATTTATCCGTGTACGTAACTTGTAACTTGGAAGCAACCTGGTGAATTCCCATTCATAAATACCCAAGGAGTAAAATGAACATTACACATATTGTTAAATTAAACACACATATATATATATATAACACCTATCATTTGTTTTTCCTCAGCTTTACGCCTGCACAATGGTAAACATCTCAAGGGTTTGTATAATATTATAATAAATGTTAATAAATCTGCATAATTTGGATGAGTACACGGTGTTTAGTTCTGACTACATGGCATGTACATTTGTTCACCATCCATCTGAAGTACACGCCCAGGGACATGGCATATAGATGTACTTTAGAAATTTTGAAGTACATGACATGTTCAGTAGAACATATGCCCTGTAGTATCTGCGTTACATGGTTTCTAGCCAGGAAAGCTGTTTACGGGGTACCCGGTCCAACCCAATCCTGAAGGGACTACACGACGTGTTCAGGGGACCACATGGCGTGTAATTTAGAAACCGTGTGCCACCTATTCAGGTTCAACACACGGTGTCGTTTATGACTTAGGTATACTCCAATACATGGCCTGATTTGGCGGACCAATCCAATGCATTGAACCTAGAATACATGGTGTTTACTTCCGAATACATACCGTTTATTATTGTGTTGTACGGCGTGGAACGTTTGGAACCTCCAGATGAGATCCTATATTTTATTTTAATCAAAGGGAAAAGAAAAATTCATTTCTATAAGGTGAACGACAAATGAGAGAGGAGGAACAGATCTCGAGATTCAGATTTAAAGAACGATTAACATTAATTGAAACAACTAAATTATTTAATGCTTAAATCACCATGAAAAAATTAATAATTATAATCAATTATATGACCCCTCTGATACCACTTGTAGGTTTCGGGCACAGCAGAAGTCCATTGGTGGGTTTTACCAACTTTAATTTTAGCATTAAACACTATTCAGTCTGAGATCTGTCCTAATAATAAAACGCCAGATATTTAGAATAGAACAAAGAACTAAACGAAAGAGAAGGGTCCTAGAACCATCGAGAGGATCATCATACGTTGTTTATAATTAATTTAATTAATTGACAAGAATTATCTTGATGTAATTCTTTCTTTGTTGATGTTTTCTAGTCACATTTCAATGTGATTCTTCGTTGAATCGTAGAAGCCATGTGTAAAATTCCTCTAGCGGTGATCCACACGTGCACCGTGTATCTCTGGATGACTTCAAAGGAATCTCCGGGTGCTAGTGTAGAGAACCCCTTGCTTGTGTTTTTCTCCTTAGATCACCTTGATCTGATGGATAAGGATCTCTCTCAGTCTTGAGATTGTTTTTGGAGGAAGGCGTTCTCTCAGCCTTGAGAGAGTTTTTCAAAAATCTTGTGCACAATGATTCATGTAAATGTGTGGGGGTTGTGAGGATATTTATAATCGGGTTTGAGATTATAGAGTTATAACAATAAATAAACGTGTTACACGTTTAATTTTTCTCATTAACTCTTACTGAAAACCCCCAGGTCAAATCATTAATTCCTTGAAATTCTTCCATGCTGATTATAATAAAAAATATTTAATAAAACTATATTATTTACTCAAAATCATGACTAGAAAAACAACATGGTGTGTAATAATTAATACACAGAGTGTAATTGTTTTTAATTTCCTTTCCAAAATGAAAACTACACGTCATGTACATTCAATGTACATGATGTGTATATCTTTTTTTTCATTTTATTCTTCCTCCAACATTTAAAACGACTTATGATTCCTTGAATAATTATAAATCCACATACGGTAATAATATTTATTCTACTTGAGATACATGGATACACTTAGTGTGTGGACCTCTAGGCGTCTTTCTCATTGGCATTAGGCGGGCTTTCCGAAAGACCAAGATTAATATCTAGCAATGGGTCAAGGAACCCAAGAGAAAGAAGTTGATGTCGCATTGACATGTCACATAATATGAATTCTTACCTTGTAATTTAATCCCTTTGTCTTGATATCTCTAATCAAGCGGGTTTCACGCAAGTGTCATCAACCCATGTGCTCGATTATTCTTTTTTTGACTTCTCAGAATTGAGCATTCCCATACATTACCATGTCCATGGATTTATTTAGGCTATATCAATTCCATCAAAGGGACAAATATATCTACTTCCTTATGGAAGAGAAAGGACAAATCCTTTCTATTACTATATATTAATGCAGTATCACTCGTGACACACCCAACATATCCTACCTCACTGTGAACAGTGTGTTGTCACAGTATTCATCAATACATCTAAGTGTGCGAGTTGTAAAACCCATTATTAAGAATCTTAAAGTCTAAGGACCAATACACACATCCACAGATAGGAACATCCAATGACACTATGAAATATAGATTTCCTACTGGCGGGTTCGTTCTCAAAATATCCTCCTGAATAATACCAAGGGAGAACACCATGAGAAGGATCCTTAATGTTTTATGCATCCTCACCCCTAATGGCATGTTTTATTTTTGTCACTCAAATAACATCATCCGGCCATAGAACATATATTCAAGAATAGTGTTATGACACTTCTGGGTTCTCATCATAGCATGGATCTGCTATGAACCTTTAATGAAATAGATTTCCTTAAGACATTATCACATGCATTATCACGTAGAAGAACAATAAAGATGTGTTAAGGTATTTATTTATGAATAAAGTGAAAAGTAGTTGGTTCTAGGCCACCAACTCCAACATGGAGACCCCCTGGTCCGTAGAAGGTAGTGGACCCCACATTTTAAATAGACCTGGTCATGATGGTGTCCCTATCACTAGACAATATTCATTAATTCCAAATATGGTTGGATTATATGAACCCTATCTTACATAAAATCCATAGTAGAATAGGTATACACTGATAACACCCCCTGTTTCTAAACCATTACAGATTTGAGCCCAATGTGATCGGGAATGGGATGAACCATCAGATAAAAAGAAAAAGGAAGACAAGTGGTAAATCCAAGACACTAACCAACCGTCATTCATGTTTTGGTCACCCTACACATTACACATCACAATGGTAGAGTTCCTCAATGAGGAACATGCATCCTACATCTTCCATAATATTTTGGTGACATTCAACCCCCTATATTTTCTCTAATTTTGTTATCCAAGAATAACCTATAAACTCAGTTCCATTAATTGGTAGTTACATAAGGTTTATATCACTACACTCATGGTATATTAGTGCCCCAAATCATATGGGTATCAAATAGGTTTCCTATAGACTTGAGTTAGGAGCCACATTGTGCTTCTTTGAGTCATGTAGGGGGAATCTCACCATATCCAGATCAAATGATGGGGGGAAACATGTTTCACTTCATTTCATCGCCCTTATATGATAGAAATAAGATCATTTGGTTGGACTACCAACTACTGATTAAAATTCCCCTCTAACAACCGCCATCATGAAAATTATTGTGATCAATCACCAGAATGATCAAATAAATCATGGCAGTGACATATGCCCTGATGTAGAGAACGTACTCTGAGGGGAGACACAATACCAGACATATATTTTAGCAGGAACCTGTACTCATAAAAAATTATAGATGTCGTTCCTTAGAATTCCCCCCACTGAGGAATCTCAACCCACCCATTAACATCTTTACACATGAAATGAAACTTTTGAAACCCATAGACCTATCTATAAACATAAAAAAGTGAGTCAGGTGTTAGGATAGCTCCATTTCTCCAAGATATTTAGGGATATAAGAGGATCCAAGTTGATAAATATACTAAAAATCACCCAAAATGAACCAATATATAAGGGGAACTTGTACCTTCTCTTTCCAAACATATGGTCCACCTCAACAAGGTAGCCAAGAGTGAGGTAGGAATTCCCACACATTTAATCAGGCTGGATCCTAAAAAATATAGAAAATTGATAAGATAATACCTAGATAAACTATATGAGCAGTGTGAATTCCCACTTTTGTACCTTGACCACTTCATCTCTTGAGCTGGTAGGTGATTCATTGAATTTCTGATTACCAACCCTCACCAAGAAGACACGATAACCTCTCTAACTACTCTTATATAGTATTTAAAAACAAAAAATACTTTAGTAGCCCATGGATGAGAGATATATCCTACATGGTTAGACTACGTCTCTACACCACCAATGTTTTGTAACCTATGATTCACCCCATTAAATGGGAAGGGTGATAAAATTGAGTATTTATCTCACATTGCCTCATGATGAAGAGAAATTCTTGGAACTCTTGAGTTGTATGAAGCTGTCAAGCTTTGCTGTTTCATCGAGACATTAGATGGAATTTTTTTTTGTTTTATAGTTAGCTGGTTCCTAGAACTATTTATGGTTTATATGTACTATAAATGATGTTCCTATCCTATTTTAGCTCCACCTTACACAAGACCAACAAAACATACCTCTCTAAATGAAATTGGAGGGATGATAAGTGAGTTACTGAACTCATTTACCATTAGATGGAGAACGAGTACTCAATTATTCTGAATATTTCTCATAAACTCCTATTTGGGATGTGAATGGAAAATATTTGATATTATCTAGTCTATACCATCATGTCCTTGATATATCTGTGTGGGTTTGGGGAATTTTCTGAAATAGATCAATTTCTGGATGAATCCATGTAATATACCCTGAAGAAGCTACATCCATTACCTATTATTTATCATAAGTGAAATCCCATGATAGAAGAGACAACCACTACTTTACATTTCCAATACCCATATCTATTGTACATTCAAGTACCTACATAATACTTTTATTGATCAGTTTATATTTTTGATGAAGAAGATTCCCAACCCCCCATTTAGAGTATGAAACCTATAATTACCTTCAATGAGTATAAGAACAAAGTTTACTCCTCCATAGATCCTTAGGTGTTATGATACATGATTTGTACCTTAGAAAAGAACATTATAAAGATGTCAGAATGGAGGAGGGCATAATAGGATGGAATTACAAATCATCCTAACTTCTTTCCCATACCTTAGGGTCCTTGTACAGAATATCAAATAATGTTTCATCTTCAAATATTGGATCCAAGACCATGTATACCATGGCCTAGTTGAGTTGGGAGAAATTTCAGTGTAGGTGTAATAGGTTTCTACCACCACTGGTACTAATGTTGAAGGCCTGAGTGAATGGAAACTAGTTTATTCTCGGGGCATGCATATGTACAATGACTGGTTGGCTCGTAATATGGTTTCTGATAAATATGAAATTATCTATTCCAATTTGAGAAATCTAATATCCCTTATGAGTGTCACACCATATTTGGTGACCAAATCAGCATCACAAACATCCACATCTTGAAATAATAGGAAATAATGATTCTATGTCAATCAAAGTCCCCCACCTGGGCTAAAACCAACATTAACTCTCAGTAATTTCAAGCCTCCTCGATTGGAGGAATCTCCTAGTACCCCTATCATCCTAGAATATCAAAATGATGAAGATTAGGAGTATTATTCTATTAATTCCATCATGATGGGGGGTTATTATGTAGTACCCAATGATGAGGAATACTATATGGATCTCTTAGGAACCTCTAACCAATGTCACAGAAGGAAGGGCATGAGACATTTCAGCGTGAAATATGTCCGAGCTGGTATCCTATAATGGACCATTTATGCATCTTAAAGTAGATTCAATAATTTCATAGGTCTCCATAGACATAAAATTTTCGGAAACTCTATCAGGTATACCTCTACAACTGATCATACTAGTTGATCATGTCACCCGGCCAGAAAGTCTTAACACGTAGTTATAGTCATATAATCCATGATATTAGCCATCTACTATGTAGCCTAAACCATATAGTCAATAATATAATATGATGACCACTTTCCAAAACCATGTTCCTTGGAAAATTATTTAACTACAGTCCTTATTAATGAGTGACCATTAGAAAGCATAAATATGCACCTTTTATGAATGTATGACGTGATGAAGCACCGCGCAAGTATAACTATGAGGCACTCAATCTATGACACACTATTACTATCAAAGGATCTTTGTTATGACCTTATCAAGGATATAATGATTACCATATAGTTGAAAAATATGTTATCTTCCACTAAGGCGTATCACCTAGAGGAGGAAGAGTTAGAAGAATTTTCATCCACAATTGTTTTTCCAAGGAAGATGAGGGTACCGCTATTAATGGAAACATACACCTGTTGTAGGTCAAATGCCAATTTTATTGTGTGAAAATACTTTTTTCCTAGTTAGACATTATCTCTATGAACAAATATCATTCCATATCATATATTACACAATCCAGGTCTCATAGAAGTGGATTTGACTCCCTCTAACATGAAAATTTAGGGGTATGACAAGAGTTAACATAAACCATGTAGTAAGAATTGACTGGAGACTCAATTTAGAAACATGGTAGAAAGAACTAAGTTAATGTTTGTCTCGAAATATATTAACTAAAATTACTTATTAATAATCTCAATGATTCCTCACTATATAGAAGTCCTCTCTTCATTCCATTGATGCCTCAAATATGACCTCAATGGCCGAGTAGGGGCACTCAAAGGTGATGCTTCCACCTTCATCTCCTTTGAGTATGACTAACTGAATGCTATGTACTATAATAGGGATGGAAGATAGCTCAAGACGGATGAGGCAGTGCATACTAAAACACACAATGATCTTACTACGATGTCAATAGATCCCCAAGTTAATTTGAAAGACATCATTATTCTAGAAATCAACCGGCTGGAGACAAAACTCCCAGATATAAAGATGTGTTTTATAATCCTAGTAAATAATGAATAATAATAAATAACCTCGAATTAAAACAGGTAATATGTTTCATTGATACCAAACATACTTAATCTTTTCTCATATCATGAGGTTTTCCGGTTGTCCACTGATCTATGATACCACAATGTGTTCCGAAAGCAGGGCTGGATCGATAGAGGTTCACCCATCACCATATAATTTTTGTCGAAGGAGCATCTCCCCATCAGAAAACACATGGGATATGGTCATATGATTTTGTTATAATGGTCTCTAAATATTAGGGATATTTCACTAAGGATCCCAATCCCACTGAATCATATGACAATGTCTCTTTTTGATCTCTAACACCCGAGGAATTACCTCCCTTCATAGATCCCTAGGCTTGGTATAAAGATGATGATTTTTAAGAAATCCCTACTTCCATTGAATAGTTTTTGTCCACCATTGGAGATGATTTTTCCTAGTTGAAGCTCGATACTATGTAATATGTGAGGATTTAACTAATCAGTGAAATCTTGTTTTTGAAGGAACAATAAAAATGCATATATTTTTTGAATCATATCTATGAAATGATCTTATATAGCTATACATAAATGTTGTGGATCTAACCCCAGGTCATTATTAATATTTTGGACACCAAAGTGGTCCACTACAAGTTAGAATAATTTCCATGGAAGATTCACCTTTCCCATAATGAAATGGTTGAGGCCCGAGTTGAATATATTAAAAAATAATACTTCACTTGGTAAGCATATTACCCTATGTTGATGGAAAAAATCATCCTACTTTTTAGTAATAATGACCATATGAGTTTCATTATTGAATAATAATTATAGAAACACCATTTACTAAATGATATTTTTCCACTTCTAGTGAGATTTCTTCTAATAAACATGACTTCTAGTTTCTAGGACCTATTCTTAGTGGATAGTTACTCAGGACATAATAAAATTTGGACGGACCTAAAGATGAATAATTCACTAATTTCAAGGTTCCATAAAAAACCTTCCATTACAGATTGATTCTATCTTATTTATAAACATTCAAAAGTACCTATAATAATTCTTTGCACCATATATTTATTCTGCACCATCAGACATTGGTAGAATTATGAATGGATTTTTTTGGTCAAATACTACAAACGTTAGGACTATATAAAGGATATTGAGAATTTATTAGACTTCCAGTTCTCTCTCCATATAAAAATTAACCCCTTGTAGTGTGTATTAAGGTCCACCTCTTGGATGTTCCTACATTTATTCATTCGATATAGGGGAATGATGATCGATCCATAGAAGATCAAGGATATCAATCATGTTCCTCTCCCACACAAACTCAATGAGTTTTTTGAAAACCAATTCCACCTAGCCTATATCTGATGATTCATTAAAAATTTATATAGTATGTGAATTCAATTTTAATATATTATAATAAATTTTACCCCTTTTCAGTTGCATTTGTAGTGTTAAACCAATTTTTAGGACACAAAGCTAGGGGTTATCGACTCATCAGAATCATCTTGGATGGTATGACCAAATCATAATACAGTGTTAATTTATATGTAATAATTGTCATAAATCATTTAATTTTTATTTACAATGGAAATCATGGATTAATTTACTACATAACCACAATAAATATATTAGAGGAGGGTAGAGATAGAATTTTGGGATAATTAACTGATGCTCAACTATCGGGTTTCAACTCTCGACAGTTATTTTATAGTGGAAATGGTGAAGGATTCTAAATCCCCCCCTAATTTCCACTGGGAAGGGGAGGAAATCATCACACCAGCTCTGAATCCTCATTCCTTTGTCCCATTATAAAACCCCAATGCATTCCCCAGGTTTTTGGTTATTTCACTTTGGCCAAAGGTTCTCGATGATCCTGATGGAACACCTCCACAACTACTATCAATGTTGTATTTAATGGAAGCTTCAAGACTATTGGATTTGAACCTTGTGGAGTATTTCCGAAACTGATGACCATCCTTGGAAGATTTTTATTGGTTAATATTTTTATCTTTGGGGTTAAAAGTGTGCGTGATTATTGGTCTTATCAATAATCACCATCTTTTGATTCGATACGGCTTAGTGAATAATCTTATCCACCCATTGTCCAATGCTATATTTAAGTTACTTGGCTACATGTTATTTATCTTTAAATGTTCTTATAATTTTTAAATGGAGTGAGACTCTCCCTCAGTTTTGATCTGGGTTAGTTTCCCAAAACACCCATTCAAGTTTCAAAACCCTACAATCCTTTGAATGATATGAAGTATGGTAGGTTTTTTTCTCTCCTCGAATAACATAACACCCTCTGTCATCCATCAGATTACCCTATATACATGTGTGATGGTAGACAGGTCCAACCCACCAGTGGAGTGGGTGTGGGTTACTATCAGTGAAGAATTTGAGTACAAAGAAATTGGTGTTTTGTAATCCTGGGTGGATTATTTCATGATGTTTATGCTCCTTGGACATTTGGATTATTTTTTATAGTAGGGTGTTAGCTATGGTGGTATGGATATAAAGACAGGTGAATATGTTTCAACAAATCAAGTGAAGAACTATGTTCTTTTGAAATTTGTGGAGGGTCCTTGATTGAAAGTGGGGACCCCTCATGAGCTTTAACCTCTCAAATCTTGCGAGGTAACTATTCTGTGTGGTGTGGGTGAAGAGGTTCATCTGAGTTTGGTTAACCCAATGTTGCAGATGTGTTTATAAGATTTCATCTTGACCTAGATGGCTTTTCTATATTGGATTCGGCTAGGTCAGGAGGGCTAGAGGGATCATATTTATTTGGTCCTCCTACCTCAACTAATGTAGAATCTTATGTTGAGGTCTTAAGAGCTAACAGTGGTACCATGCACATGGAGGGTCTATAGAGGATTTTCTAGGATGTGGTTATCCAACCCATAATTGGAAATTATGTAAAATATTAACTGATTATGAGTTTTAAGGACAGATGGGATACCCTTTTTTGGGGTAAATAGTTAGTTCCAATGATCAAACAACCGATTCAAATGGGAAATAGATTCGAAGCATTTTTTATTAAAGGATTGGATTAAGATTAACCAAAACTGTCTGGGTTGAGTGTTCTGACAAAAGATTATGCATCTTTGAGGTTGCCTCTAGTGATGGGTTCTATAGAGATTTCTCATATGATAGTGTGGAGGTTCGCCATAGAATAGGAATCTATAATCCAATATGGAAGTGGGGGTGAAAAAAGTAAGGATTAAGGTAGATTCATTCTTCTCAAAAAAAACCCTAAAGTATGCAAGGACTCTTGGTCCTTCCTAAATTGATGGAGTCTCAGTCTTAGAAGAAGTCAAGGCCTAAGATTAAACTCAAAACCCATGATAAAGTGAAGTATCATATTGTGAGTGTGGAGGTTCAGGGTGAAAACCAATCATATAACATCATAGAACAAGAACCTATAGGTGTGATAGGGGAAACAAGTTTGATTCAGGAATGCTCGGTGGTGGTGGTTGAGAACACCACTGACCGAGTTGATCTCTTTAGGGGTTCTCCCAATGACCAGCAAATGGAATCTTATGAAGATGTTCTAGTCAAAATATGGTAGTTGTTTTCCACTCTGATGAAGAAATTATGGAATAATCCCTTGTGATTAATGCTTCTAAAGAGGATTTGGATAAGATGACTGGACAACTACTACTCGTGGATACCAACATGGAGCATACACATTGGATCAATAAGATGGACCTAAATCTGGTAAGAGGTTTCACTGCAGGTAAATTAATGATGGAGTAGTACATTCAAATGCGTGAAAATATGGGGTATTGGTTTGAATATATTATCAATGATGAAGCAGCTATAGAGTTAATCACACTTCACTAGAAATTATTTACAGACAACATGTCAAATAAGATCAAATTAGATTTTAATGGTTTATGAATCTCGTATGGGTTTTGATGTTTTTTATTTTTTATTGGCATGGGATCTAACTTTCCCATAAAAGTGTTTTCAAAATAAAATAGTAAATTTTAAGTCAGTTGGTTATAAAAGGAGGTCCCTCACAAGTAATTTATAATTAATTAATATGAAAATATTAAATTACCACAAATTGTAACTCGCTCTTCATTGATGATCTGTTTGACTAGATCTATTTAATATTTTGTTGTGCTATAGGATCAAAGTGTATAATACCTATAGTGGTGATCCAAAAATGAACAAAAATATCTAGAAGATGACATATAATCATCAGTTTATAGAATAGCTAATCTTGATATCTTTGATTTTTTGTGATCGATCACAATTATTTTATTCTGGAATGGGGAAGAAATATGGTTGTTCTCTTGATGGATTGAGATAGGACAAAGAGTGGTCTGTTGTACCCCTCTTTCTTGGATTTTAATGATCACAATCACTCTCATCGTGTTCTAACTTGATTTCAAGTGTTTTGATGCTAGGGAAAAGGTTGCCCAGGAGTTTGGCCCAAGAAGGCTGAGAGTGGACTCTCTGAGTCCACCGGCCAACCGGTGGATTCCCACCGGTCAGCTGGTGGTCTCTGGCAGAAGCATTGCTTTCTGCCAGAGCCACCGATCAGCCGGTGTTAGCGCAGCGGCCAGCCAGTATGGGCACCGGCCAACCGGTTCTTGCCCACCAGCCAGCCGGAGGACCCAGCCAGTAGGCTTGCCCACTGCCTGGTGACACCGGCCAACTGGTGGATGACCACCGGCCAGCCGGTGGAACCCAAACAGAAAGCCTGCTCTGTCTGGACCACCGGCCAGCCGGGAGCTCAGCACCGGCCAGCCGGTGGACCACCGGCCAACTGGTGAGACACCACCGGCCAGCCGGTGTGCCCAGTCAAACTAGCCGTTGGGCTTTGACCAGACTTGTACTTTTGACCCCCAATGGCTCCGGAAGCCCTCTAACGTCCATATTGAAGTGTTTATGGGTATTTCTCCTATAAATAAGAAACCATGGATTCCGGGAACACAACCTAAACATTTTTTGATGTCTTGATGCTCTAACGACAAATCTCCAAGGCCTCTTGTGATCCATTGCCATCCTTGAAGCTTGAGCTCCCTCTCCATCAGCTGCTCTCACACTTTTGGCGCTCAAGGCTTCCGTGTGTTTGTATTATTTTATTTTTTTAGTTCTTCATTGGGTTTATATTAAAACAAACCTCTCATTTCCATTCTTTCTTTCAATTGGGTTTCTTTCTACAACCATAATAAAAAAGCAAGCTGTACGAAGGTGTTCTAGCCTACCTTAAAACGGCTAGTGGGTTTCTTGCTACAACCATAATAAAAAAGCAAGCAGTACGAAGGTGTTCTAGCCTAACTTAAAACGGCTAGTGGGTTTCTTGATACAACCATTAAAAAGCAATCTGACGTATTAATCTCTCAATAGTTCTTGTTGGGAGTGGAGACGTAGGCTTGGGAATTAAGCCGAACTCCGTTATCAAATTGTGTCTTTCCTTTTTTATTTCCGCTGCATTGATAATTGTTTTAAATTGTTAATTTTTTTTGAAAAGGCAATTCAGCCCCCCTCTTGCCATCCTTTATGACCCAACATTTGGTATCAGAGGAGGCGTTTGTGTAATACCTTAACCGGTTACAAACTTAAGATCCTTAGTGATGGATAATTCCTTGCATGCTCTCGAAGGGTATTCTATGACTCGGGCTCCATTCTTTGATGGAACCGATTACACTTATTGGAAAACTCGCATGATTACTTTTCTTAGAAGCATTGGTTATCCTATCTATATGATTGTAATGCAAGGCTATACTTTATCTAACAAGGATGAGTCCAAATGGACCCCCGAAGACATTGCCAATTTTGAGCTTGATGGCAAAGCCATGAATGCTCTTCATTGTGGGCTAGACCGTAATGAATTCAACCGTGTTTCTACTTGCTCCTCGTCTTATGAAATTTGGAAACTTTTAGAAGTAACCCATGAGGGCACTAACAAAGTCAAAGACACTAGATTAGACATGTATCGCCAAGATTTTGAAAGTTTCACCATGCACCCACACGAATCAATTACTGAAATGTTTACTCATTTTACTGACGTTTGCAATGGAAGAAAATCTCTTGGTGAGGATGTTTCTATAGAAATGATGGTCAAAAAGATTCTTTGGGTCCTACCAAGCTCATGGGAACCAAAGGTGACCGCAATTCAAGAAGCAAAAGATGTCAAGAAAATGCCGGTTGAAGAGCTCATTGGATCACTCATGACCTACGAGATCACCATGAAGAGGCATTCCGATAAAGAAGGTAAAACCTTCAAGGAGAAAAAGAACATTGCTTTCAAAGCAAAGGAAGAAAGCTCCTCCGCTGATAGCGAATCCGAGATTTCTCAACTAGCAAGAAAAATGAGCAAATTCATGAAGAAAAAGAAGAACTTTCGAAGGGCATGAAAGGAAGAGCCCAAAGCGCAGAATGAAGTTACATGCTTTGAATGTGGAAAGAAAGGACACATCAAACCGGAGTGCTCCATTTTCAATAAAAGGGTAAAAGAAAAGAAAAACAAGAAGGCTTTCAAAGCATCCACATGGAGTGCAAGTGATGTCTCCATGTCTTCAAGCGACTCAAGCGATGAAGGTGAACAATGCCTAATGGCATTTGATGAGGTATCTTCTTCCGACTCCTCTTCCTCATCTTCCTCTTTCAATAATGACATGTCCTATGAAGATCTCCAAAATATGAGAGATCAATTAGAGGAAGGTTTTCACGAACTTACATCTAAATTTATGGCTTTGAAAAAGAAAAATAAAATTCTCATTTCTGAAAAAGAACAACTTCTCAAAAAGAATGAGGAACTTACCCTTAAGATCCAAGATATTCCAAATGTTGATTATTTGAATTTAACCATTAAAGATCTAAGGGAGTCTCTTTCCAAGTTCACCCAAGGTGAACAAAATTTGCCCAAATTACTAGGTTCTCAGCGTTCGGCTAGAATAACACATGGACTTGGCTTTAACAAAAAAGCCAGTTCTTCTAGAGCACCCACTAATTTTGTAAGGGGGAGATCTCAATATAAATTTTGTAATTATTGTAAAAAGATCGGGCACATGATTTATGAATGTGATTGTAAAAATGCAAGGTATGGAAGCCCCAAAACCATTACCTACTCAGATGAGTATTTTAGATGGCAACCCTCTAGAAAAATATGGGTTCAAAAGTCTCTTTTAGCTAATCTTTCCGGACCCAAACTTATATGGGTACCAAAATCTATTCTCTCTTGATTTTGTAGGATAAACGCCAAAGAAGTAGGACTTAAAAAGGCTCATAGTATCTCGACAGTGGATGCTCGAGGCACATGTGTGGCGATCCCTCCGAGTTCAACTCCCTTGAAGAATTCGATGGAGGAAACGTCACCTTCGGTGACAATTCAAAAAGCAAGATCGTCGGAATAGGTACCATTGTATTTGGTATCACCTCTTTAATTAAGGATGTTTTATTTGTTAAAGGTTTAAAACATAATCCAATTAGCATTAGTTAACTTTGTGATAGTGGTTTTTCGGTGAATTTTCAAAATGATTTATGCAATGTTTTTGATTTTCAAAACAAATTGATATTTTCTGCTTCCCGTTTTCAAAATGTTTACATTATTGATTTAAAGTCTTTATCTAGCCAAAATTTTAAATGTTTAAGTGCTCTTGACAATGATTCTTGGCATTGGCATAGAAGGTTGGGGAATTGTAGCTCTCATTCACTTCTAAAGCTTAATAAGAACAAGCTCATCCGTGACCTTCCTAAACTTAATTTTAATAAAGATTTGATTTGTGAGCCATGCCAACTTGGCAAGCAACACAAGTCTTCTTTCAAATCTAAGAAGGAAGTGTCCACTTCAAAATCTCTTGAGCTCCTACATCTTGATCTTTTTGGTCCTACCCCTGTAGCAAGTCTAGGTGGGAAATCCTATACCTTTTTCCTAGTAGATGACTTTTCACGTTTCACTTGGGTTTTCTTTTTAGCTCATAAAAATGATGCTTGTAGAACCGTTTTGAAATTCTCTAGGAAAGTAGAAAACGAAAAAGGATATAAAATTATATCACTCCGTAGTGACCATGGAGGTGAATTCGAGAACAAAGAATTCGATGAATTGTGTTCCTCTCAAGGATACAATCACACCTTCTCTGCCCCTAGGACTCCACAACAAAATGGAGTGGTTGAAAGGGGAAACCGAACTCTCCAAGAAATTGCTCGAACCCTCCTTATTGAATTTAACCTCCCTCAATTGTTCTGGGCCGAGGCAGTTAACACTGCTTGTTATACTATCAATAGAGTCCTTGTAAGACCCCTTCTTAAGAAAACCCCCTATGAACTTTGGAAAGGAAAATTTCCCAATGTTGGTTATTTTAAAGTGTTTGGTTGTAAATGCTTTATCCTTAACACAAAAGATAACCTAGGGAAATTTGATTCCAAATCCGATGAAGGTATTTTTCTTGGGTACTCCAACTCAAGAAAAGCCTATCGTGTCTTCAACAAACGTTCAAAAACCATCGAAGAATCATCTCATGTCAAGTTTGATGAAAATCTTCCAAAACCCCATCCGGTCATTCAAGATGTTGAAGATAAGCTTGATAAACTTGAATTAAATGATTCCTCTTCTCCTCTCAAGGAGGATGATGATCATGAACCTTCTTCACCTTCTTTTCCTTACACCTTGCCTAAGGTTTGGAAACCTTCTAGAGACCATCCATTAGAAAATGTTATAGGTGATCTTCAAGCTGGTACTCAAACTAAAAGATCAATCCTCAACGAGGTTGAACATCAAGCCTTCATTTCTCACATAGAGCCTCAAACCATTAATGATGCCATTAATGATGAGAATTGGGTTCTTGCAATGCAAGATGAACTAAATAAATTCTCTAGAAATGATGTTTGGACTCTTGTTGAAAGACCCAATGATCATCCAATTATTGGCACTAAATGGGTTTTTAGGAACAAACTTGATGATCAAGGAAATATAACCCGGAACAAGGTTCGCCTAGTAGTTAAGGGCTATAATCAAGAAGAAGTAATTGATTATGGTGAAACCTTTGCGCCCGTTGCTAGATTGGAATCCATTAGGATCTTGTTGGCTTTCGCCGCCCACTTAAATTTCAAACTTTTTCAAATGGATGTTAAAAGCGCCTTTTTAAATGGTTTTATTTCAGAAAAAATCTTTGTTGAACAACCTCCCGGTTTTGAAGATCCAAAATTTCCAAATCATGTTTTTAAATTAACCAAGGCTCTATATGGCTTAAAGCAAGCCCCTCGGGCTTGGTATGAGCGATTAACAAAATTCCTTTTAGAAAATGATTTTAAAATGGGTCAAGCTGATTGTACCCTCTTTTTAAAACACACTTCAAAAGATCTTTTAATCGTCCAAATCTACGTCGATGAAGTTATCTTTGGTTCTACCATAGAATCACTTTGTACTGATTTTTCAGATTTAATGAGAAAAGAATTTGAAATGAGCTTTATGGGGGAATTGAAATTTTTTCCCGGTTTTCAAATCTTTCAAAATTCAAAAGGTATTTTTCTAAGCCAAGGCAAATACACAAACGAGCTCTTAAGTCGTTTTGGTATGGATCAAGTAAAGGAAATTAGTACCCCCATGAGTACTTCCTGTAAGCTTACGTTAGATGAAGTCGGGAATCCGGTTGATAACAAGCTTTATAGGAGTATGATCGGGAGTCTACTTTACCTAACTGCGACCCGTCCTGACATCATGTTCAGTGTTTTCCTTTGTGCTCATTTTCAATCCAATCCCAAGGAATCTCATTTTAAATCGGTCAAAATTATTTTTAGGTATTTAAGAGGATCCAAAAACATTGGTTTATTTTATCCTTCTAATACTTCTTTCGAACTTTCTTCATATTCGGATGCTGATTTTGGCGGATTTCAATTAGATCGAAAGAGTACTAGTGGAACCTGTCATCTGCTAGGCAAGTCCCTTGTATCATGGAGTAGAAAGAAGCAAAACTGTGTTGCTATTTCTACTGCCGGGGCCGAGTACGTAGCCACTGGGAATTGTTGTGCCCAAATTATTTGGATACAACACACTCTCTTGGATTATGGTCCTTCCTACGATCATGTCCCTATTCTGTGTGACAACACTAGTGCCATTAGTATTTCTAAGAATCCAATACAACACTCTAGAACAAAGCATATAGACTTAAGGCATCATTTCCTTCGTGACCATTTTCAAAAAGGGGATATCACTTTGGACTTCATTTCTACTGATTTCCAATTAGCTGATATCTTTACCAAACCGCTCCCGGTTGAACGTTTTGATTTTATTAAGGGGGAGTTAGGAATGATTCTTCAATGAGCACTATTAAATATTTAACTCTTTTTTATTTTAATTCTATTTTTTTTGTTTATCTAATTTCTTCTCATTTTTTTCTTTTTCCCTCCTATCTTGATAATCCCAAAGGGCGAGAAATTTCTCTGTTTACTAGTTTCATATTTCAATTGATTAAAGTGCTCTTTTTAAAAGTTAATTTTTTTTTAAAAACCGGTAAGTTATTGAATTTGTTCCTTTTTAAAAAAATGGCCTATGGTTACAATTTCAAAATGACTCATTCTCTTTAGATTAAGATCATTTTCAATACATGGTACATCTCTTCAATTTATTTTTTTCTTGAAACGATCTCTATTATATTTTCATGTCCAAAATTGTTTATTTAAGTTTTCAGTTGGAATATCCTTTTTAAATCTTTCTCTTTTGTGATTGTGATCATCAAAATAGGGGGAGATTGTTGTACCCCTCTCTCTTGGATTTTAATGATCACAATCACTCTCATCGTGTTCTAACTTGTTTTCAAGTGTTTTGATGCTAGGGAAAAGGTTGCCCATGAGTTGGACCAAGAAGGGTGATAGTGGACTCTCTGAGTCCACCGGCCAACCGGTGGATTCCCACCGGCCAGTCGGTGGTCTCTGGCAGAAGCATTGCTTTCTTCCAGAGCCACCGGTCATCCGGTGTTAGCGCACCGGCCAGCTGGTATGGGCACCGGCCAACCGGTGGATGACCACCGGCCAGCCGGTGGAACCCAGACAGAAAGCCTGCTCTGTCTGGACCACCGGCCAGCCGGTGGACCACCGGCCAACTGGTGAGACACCACCGGCCAGCTGGTGTGCCCAGTCAAACTAGCCGTTGGGCTTTGACCAGACTTGTACTTTTGACCCCCAATGGCTCCGGAAGCCCTCCAACGGCCATATTGAAGTTTTTATGGGTATTTCTCCTATAAATAAGAAACCATGGATTCCAGGAACACAACCTAAACATTTTTTGATGTCTTGATGCTCTAACGACAAATCTCCAAGGCCTCTTGTGATCCATTTCCATCCTTGAATCTTGAGCTCCCTCTCCATCAGATGCTCTCACACTTTTGGCGCTCAAGGCTTCCGTGTGTTTGTATTATTTTATTTGTTTATTTCTTCATTGGGTTTTGATTAAAAAAAACCTCTCATTTCCATTATTTCTTTCAATTGGGTTTCTTGATACAACCATAATAAAAAAGCAAGCTGTACGAAGGTGTTCTAGCCTACCTTAAAACGGCTAGTGGGTTTCTTGCTACAACCATAATAAAAAAGCAAGTTGTACGAAGGTGCTCTAGCCTACCTTAAAATGGCTAGTGGGTTTCTTGCTACAACCATTAAAAAGCAAGCTAACGTATTAATCTCTCAACGGTTCTTGTTGGGAGCGGAGACGTAGGCTTGGGAATAAACCGAACTCCGTTATCAAATTGTGTCTTGCCTTTTTTATTTCCGCTGCATTGATAATTGTTTTAAATTGTTAATTTTTTTTGAAAAGGCAATTCACCCCCCCTCTTGCCATCCTCTACGACCCAACATGGTCATGTTATAGATCTCTAGATATATCTATAGGGATTGATAGAGTCTCTATCTATCTAATGTTCAAACCAAATGTAATTATAGAATGTGTTATAATTATATATTTATTACAGAATTTTTAGGGTTGAAAAATTACACAAAATCCCTTTCTCAACATAGAAATTCTCAGTAGACTTGATGCACAATAATAATAATAATAATAATAATAATAATAATAATAATAATCACTTAAAATGTGAAACACTTTATGAATATAATTAAATATCATTTATACCATTTCCAATTGGAACATTATGTTCTATCCTATTTCTCTTAGAAACATTTACCAATCATTGAGTAATAACTCTTTATTTTACAAATAAATTTCCATGAATTATTCAATGATAAATATAATAAATATTATATTCACCAAATCATGAAAATAAATATTTATTATTATTTATCTCACTTATTCTTACAAAATATCTTATGAATAATTTTTCTAAATCAACCAATCTAAATAAATATTATTTATTCTGAATTGTTAAATTCAATACTTCAATTTAACTGAGGTTGTAGATACACTTAGTGTGTGACCCTCTGGGACTCTTTATTAGTGTCATTAGGCATAAACACTTAAATAACAAGGTTAATGGATAAAAATATACCTAGTGTCCCCAAGATAAAGAACGTAATTCCAAAATAGAATCCAACCACATATGAATGGCTACAAAGTAATATAATCCCTTCATCAAGATATCTTATATTAAGAAGGCTGCATCCCAGTTCCTTCATCCAATATTCTTAAAGACTATTTCTTTGAATTTATAGAAATTAACTCTCTCACCCTATACCATTTCCATGGATTTATAATGGTAGTTAAATTCCTATAAAAGAGACTCATATATCAACTTATATCAAGGTATGGAATCGATAAATACTTTATCTCACTATCAATTAATACAATATTACTCTCGAAGTACCCAATTCACCATACCGCACCACAAGAATAGTTCATTATGTTTTTAAAAAACACATAAAATTACATGATTCATGGTATCCATTAATGATAATATCAAATTCCAAGGATCAATACACAAGTTTGTGTATATGGATATCTAATGAAACAGGGAAATGATGATTTCTTATTAACGGGTCTATTCTCATAACTAATTGTTTTGGAGATTACCATGTGAGAAAACCTTGAGAACATTCCTTGATGTATTATGAGATCATGTCCCTTTAAAAATATTATTGTATGTGTCTTATTAAAAAATTCCATCTAGCCATAGATCATATATTCATGTGCATTATCATGGATCCTCTTCGTTCTCATCATTGAGTGGAACTACTATGACCTTGTAATATGATACATATTCATATCAAATAATCATATAAAAAATTCATGAAGAGGAAGAATAATGATGTGATGAGAAACTTTATTCCTAATGAAAATACATAATTAAGTACTATTAATGTTATTTCTAGGGACCTAACTTTAATATAATAAATATCCACTATATCCTTCAGTCCTGATACAACCAATCATAGTAAGTAATTTAGTCATCTATGTGACTATCTTAGAATGGTACTATGGTTCCCTTATAGCCCCAATGACAAATTAGGGTACAAAAAAAAACATGTATTTTCTCAGTTTCATGCTACTCAACACAATTACTAGATATTCTCCCACTAATAAGAGTTTCTTGGCCATTTTATTCATAGTTCAGAAGTTGTAGTATTATTTTCAACACCATGAGATACAACTAGTATTCCAGGATGATCCACTAAATTACATTTTCTACCTCCCAATGGTAAGAGGTAAATTGGCCCAATGAGTAGAAATTCTGTAGTAATTTGACATGAAATTTGTTTTTTTATAATGATTTCAAGGGCTAAGAATTGGTGGATTTATATGTCACACAACCAACTCCTGTTGTATTTTCCTTTGATGTTGACTTCCAAAATTAATCTATATTTTTATGGATAAGGCAACATCATGATAGTAGATTCAATTTTATAAAACATTCCATATCCTGACCGTAAGAATGATCAATAACCCTAAAATCAATAGGATGGGTTTTGGGATTATTATCACTACCCAAAAATAGGACATCATTCCATAATCTTTCATGTTTTTGGAATTCTTCACCAGAAACAAGGCTAGGAATCAATATCTTAACATTGGACTTGAGTTAGCCCTTGAGATTTAAGTTCCCCAGTTTCATGTCAAAGTATACATTGAACTAGTCATATAGAATGTCAATAGTGTCTACATCATCAGTTAGCAAGAGATTTTTCCCCTACAAGGGAGGAATCTTGAGGTGATGTCCAAGTTACCTTCTTATATAAAGGTGAATCATGTTCCCCAATCATACAATGACTAGGCCAATTCCCTTTTAGGCCTGGATACATATCATATAGATAAAAACCAATATGAAATTTTTATTCATGTGTTACATCATAGAGTAATTTCCCCCCATCACTTTTAATGATGAATATTTATATTTGTATCATTTTTCCATCAAAACTTTTGTCAAATGGCCCAAAAATCAACCATCATGAAAAAAACCACCAAAATAGATGACTCCCTTTATTGATTATCTCCAACATGGGACTCTCCCAAAATATAATTTTGAGCATGAGTGGATCCATAAATACATAGTGAATTTCACCCTCGGGGATGGCCCCAACCTAGAGTAGGCCCTCTGTAAGAAAATTTTTGATGGAATCCTTTTATACTATTTTAAGGGAATAATATTTCTCAGTTTCTTTAATATGTCCATGTCGGGTCAGGTGGGGTCCATCATGAAATATTTAATATCTCCCACTTGATCTATATACTGTGGTAATTATAGATAATAATGGCTCATGAATGCATTAAGTTCACCAAGAGGTTTCTTGCATTCTAGATCCATTTTAACTTCATACACTGGACACCAAAGCTTCTCTATGCAACAAAATACTCCTTGCCCATTTTCTATGGGGATTCAATGTCATGGGGCCCTACCTACTTCAAATAGCTTGATAGAGTAGGTTCATACTGACTATTACATGATTATTCTCAATGTATAAAAATATATCCCTCTAAAGTAATTCACGATGCAGTCAATAATTGTCTTTTATAAATCCCTTATCAACTACTGATTAAATATTCCTAACATAATTATCAATGGAAAATGACAAAAAAAATAGGGCTGCTAAGATAAATAAATTGTTTTATTTCATTTCAATGTTACTTTTTAATTAAAATATGTGGATGAGAACAACGAACCATAATCAAAAAAAAAACCTAGGGAGGTCTAAAATGATAAAGGCCAAGGGAATAGCCTCTGATCATATTAACCCCTTAGTCATTTAGTGATTTGATATCGTGCAACCAAACTGGAGCATTCCTAGTAACTTAAATTGAAGCCCGATGGTCTGCCACTTGATTCCCCTCATTCCAGGAAAGAAAAATATTGATGCCATCGTTGATCGTGCCCTTGCATTTTATAATAGTTTAGATAATCGACCAAGGATAGGGAGATAACCATTTTGAAAATCATGAAGGATATTCCATTCCATTTTAACCTATGATAAAGATAGACCCCTCTGTTGGAATAGGCTGATACCCATGAGCATGGACATGGAATCAACCAGTATAGAGGAACCATCTCCAAAGATTGAGGAGGAGGTCATGAGGACCGAATCCTAAGAGTCCCGAACCACCCCTCCCCTGAAAAGAAAAAAACATCCTGCAAGACCCATCAGTATTGAGATTAAGACCCATAGAGGGGGGATTCCAAATCTCCCAGTGGATGCAATTGCTGTTGACGACCTTCTGGCCATCATGAATATGGGGAAGCATGCACCGAAAGGAGGGGGAATTCCTTCATCTCCCAATGAGATGAGCAAAGTCGAGGAGACAGATCTTAGTCTTGATGATAAATGACATAATAGTCGAGTGAATCCCCTCATGCCTCAACTTATTCATGGACTGCCATATTTCCCAACACCCTGCCAGAAGTATCATCAGGCACACCATCTTATTAGAGCCTCTGTCTCCCGAGTCATTGAACTATATGTTCAATAATGTAATATCCTCCATGTTATTAACATGATTACCTTTAAAATACCCCAAGAGGATCCACACTACACACTACCATTCTACATTTAAGAAGAGGTGGTCGACACTTTTCTCCTAGTGAGATTTACAACAGGGGCATTGGGAAAAAAGAGGATACCATAGCATTTGATGTTATCATCTGTGGGGATGGATCGGTGCATGATCCTTCATAATAGAAAATTGATTTTCGAAGGTTCCTCTTTGGAACACAGAATATCACTCCCAATATCCTTGTCCTACATGATATGCTAGGAATGTCAATAGTTTCGTGAGTTGAATGCACCTGAGGAATAAGGGGTGAAAACACAATGGTATATTTCTTATGTCAAGACAATGAGATCAAATAGATTCTGTTGATCATCATCTAGCACAACCATGATGAAGGTCGGGTGATCTCTTGCTTCCCTGAAAGAAATGTTGGGCACCAGGAACCCCAATAAACCGAGAACAGTCCCCACCTAGTTGAGATTCCAAAAAGACAGGTCAGCCCTACCGATGATCCATTTAGATTGTACCTGCAGCTCCAAGAATAAGGGAAAGTGTAGGTAATAAATAAGAGGGTCGCCCCCCTAGCCAAGGAATGATTTCAAAAAATAGGTTGCATTGTTTTACCCCATAGTGTGCTTTATTCCATTACTTCCCAAGTCATCCTTGCTTGTATGCATCCAAGAGTGTCATCCAAACTTCACGCATTAATGACACCATCCCTCACCAGCCTCACCACCTTATACCATGAAGCCCAGTGCCTTTTCCCCTCCATTAGGGGGTCCCAGAAGAAAGCATCCTGTAACTTATCAAAACTAGAGGTACCACCTTTCGGTGCCTTGATAGTAGAGATGGCATGGATAGTAGTTCCCCAAAATACACTATTGATATGAGATATACGGACCCCAAAAGACATGAACTTTTACTTCTAGTTTTGGATGAGATACGCTATTTTGGTGGAGAGAAAATCAAAATTTCATATCTGCTGCCTTCCAATGGAGATGGTAGCCCCAAGGTAGAGCATGGGAAAACACCCTATTTGCGTATTAAGGGGGGACCTAAACATCATTTATTCTTCCGAGTAAGAAGGATTTGGGGATAAAGAAGAGGCTCTTTTCTTTTTTTATACGTTGGACACTCTAGTGGCAGTAGAAATCCATGATTTGGTTCAATCCATGAATGGATTTTCCCCCCATTGATGTATATAACAGTTTCATCCATGAACATTAAGTGGGAAATGTCCATAGCCCTCATGATCCTTTGGTAAGCTTGAATATCACAATTATTAATACTACTTGGAATGATCCGGCTTAGTACCACTTATGTTTAGATGAAGATACTGGGGTACAATGGGTCGCCATATTTAAGGGAACTAATGTCTTTGAAGAAAACAAAGGACTTCCCCAGGAAGGAGACCGCTATCCACGGAGAGCTGAAACATCTGAAAACAAGGACGAATTCCAGGAAGAAAAACCCATACCATTCATCACCTTGATGATAAATACTAACTCCACCTGGTCATATACTTTATTATTATCAATTTTGATATCCATATTATACCCTTGAGTTTTGAGGTTTATATCTCCAATCATTTACTATGCTAGAGTGATATCAACTTAAATAGATATACCCTTCACAAATCCATGCTACTCTTGGGAGGTCCACTTTGAAAGATGCATGGAGAGCCTGGAATTAATAACACCTCCAAGGAATTTATAAGGAATGTTACACATGAACATGGACATGTAATGCATTATAGAATAAGGGTTTTTATTTTTGGGAATGGAAATCTTAGTTGTGGTGCAAGAAATATTTGAAAAACTAACTCCCCTAAAGAAATCATTATTGGATGATATAAGATCCAACTTCACCACATCCCAATATACCTTATAGAATGATGTTGGGAACCAATTCGGTCCCGAGGCACTATCTGGGTGAAGTTTTGGCATAGTTTTCTAAATATCCTCTTCATCTGGGAGAGAACCTAGACCCTCATTATCCTTGTCTAAGACACATTTAGAGATCACCTCGAAAATACCATTTTCATTTCCTGCATAACCATTGGTCATACGGATATTGGGCCCAGCCAGAAAATCTTTGAAATAGGATAGGGACATACCTCCCATGATATCCCTATCATCCTTGTAGGATCCATCATCCAAAAGTATGTTCGGTTTGACAGGTCTATTCCACTCTTTTATGAAGGCATGAAAAAATCATGTATTTATGTCACCCCCTGGAAGCCAGTTGTTACTTGAGGCCTCCCTATCCGATCACTCCTGAGATAGGATCAAAGCATAAAAATCGTCCTTTCAATTACCAATCTTTTCAAAAATTTGATCATAACACCCCTCTTCCAGATGCGCTTTGAGACACTCCACCTCCTTCATGGAATCCTTAATATCACTATCACCCATTGGGAGGGATTTTTCAAACATCTAGAGACTACATTTAAGGCGATGAAGCTTATCATGGATATAGATCCATGGATCACCCTGTCCTAGAGAATTATAAATTCCACGTACCAACTCTTGGTATCCCAATTTATTGACCCACTGATAAAGGAAGTGAAATATTCCCTAAACCTCCTGCCTAGAGGAAATTGACACCAATATGGGGGAATGCTTAGAGATTTTTCGAACCAGGTGACTCATATTTGTGTTAGAGAACATGGCGACCACCTCCAAGTTGACCCGACATCTATCTAATCTACTTCATAATCGATGATAGCCCCTCTGATTATTGCACCTTGTAAAACAACATCTTGAGAAACCTTGATCAATGAGACCCCTCCCAACTAGGAACTATGAAAAGTATCTACTGGTTGTCCACTGAAAAGGACCTCGACCCTTATTTTCCTCTGTATTTCCATTGATATTAAATTCCCCACCAAAAAACCATGGGTGATTACCAAGAAGAAAACCATTGAGGTCACCCAAAATCATTTTCCGTTGAATAGAATCACAGCTCCCATACATGAAGGTCCTGAAGTATAAGACATAACCATTACTCACTTTTTTATTGATGAATTGATCACCCACTTGGACATACACCAGAGCTATATTCTTATTCATAAAGATCCAGATATGTGGATTGATCAGGTCAACATGCAAAGATCCATGCATCTTGATTTTCCACATGAAAACCTGAATTATGATAGTGTTCTTCTTGGGTTCGATGATAGCCGCCACATCAGCCTTGTGTTTATTAATAACCATGATAAGAAATTGAACTTATCCCGGGATCCAAGTCTATAGTAATTATAGATAATTGTAGGATTCATTGAAAGGAAAATGCATTGGCATTGTCCATAGAGATAGTAGCCATCTTTATGTGAGAGAATGACCACTCCTTGTGTTTTCTTGATTGGGAGCGGGTGAAAACTCCCTCTCAAATGATCATCTCACTGTCGAGTGAATAACCAAGGTCTACATAGACATCGATGGATGACTCCTTGATGATCGTTGGGGTATATTCCTCTATCTTCATATGGATGAAGGTTTGGAGGACAAGCTGCAACTCCTGGAAGGGCCCTGTGGGTGCTGGAATAGGCTGATCGACATAGTTGGAAGTATCCATTTTCTAGGGGATGACCAAGGAATTACGAGATACCTCCGCTGCAACACAAGTCAAAGATTAAAGAGCCATTGTAACTGCAGAAGAGGGCCTAAACCCAGACAAGCATGCATGTCTAGCCCCATCCCTCAAAATTAAAGATGTAAGAAGAGGGGGCAAGTGCATACCAATATGGATAGGAGAAACACCTCTAGGAATGTAAGGAACAACTGCCTAGCATGTCACCGAGCTTTCATTATGAGAATAAATAGAAGAGAGAGCTGATCCTGAAGCCTAAGAAAGGTGATCCTTCTTTGGAAACTCAATTGCGGTCGAGCCTTCCCATGCCCCAACCACAGGAGATGGATGATAAGTATAGGACAATCATCTACCTCTAGAGAAAACATCCTTCAGAGGATGACTCCACTCTCATTGCTTCTATTAACAACATACCTAGATGGAATTCCCCTATAAGAGGCAGTGAGAGCAGAACCAGGGAAAAACTAGGAAAAACCCATATATAATATCCTAAAGAAGATGGCATAATAGAATAAAAAGAGTTGTCCTGAAAATCTCTCCAATTCCCTTGGGGCCTATTGTATAATGGCCTAAAAGTTCATTCATGAGACTACATACTCTTTGGTACTTAATGTATAATATGTTTTTCCTAAATTGTTTCAACTATCATCACTCTGAATGGACATTTATGACCAGAATACAACATACATGTGGAAAAAGTTCGACCTTATAAATTTTTTATCCTACTCAGAAAGAAGACTTTAAGTACTAAACAACCTATATTGATAATAAATCATGTCATGTGATCATTCAATAAAAATTTTCACCTCCTTTCCTTTCTTTAGGATAATATGGTATTAAATCTAATGGTTCAAATGGTACATAGGTAGAAGACACAAAATTTGGAACCCAAATGGGAAGGACCTTATTTCATTCATAGGGTCTACTCTAATGGTGTGTATATATCAATCATCATTGAATGGGAGGGAATCACACCTACCACCAATGATAAGTCCCTCAAATGGTAATTTTCATGACTCTTCAAATCATCCAAGTCACATGACATAAAAATATGAAAAAAGATCATAGTATCATGAAATTAAACCACATGAAAACATCTTTGTAACAAAACAGTAATCCCAAAAAATATTCCTTAGTTTCATGATGTTAAATTGCATGACACCAGGGTCAAATCTATTCATCCTTAACCTAAAACAACCCCATATTTTTCATATGATGTTAAAAAGTATGTCTAATGTATTCACAAAATGTTGTTTAATTTTATGGTTTACAACCGCATCATTTTATGTAAAAAATTTCCATTCCATTTTCCCCCAACTAAGAGCCCCCCCCCCCAATTTTTTGTCCATCTCCTACCACACCAAATTTTAGAACTATATAAGACAGGATTCACAATTTAGTGGGATATGTAGAGACAACCATATCTCATATCCTGGTCCTGGACAAAATATGATTATATTTAAAGGACATATCTGTGCGAATATGCTCTGTTCTCACCTACTGATACACCGATCCAGTGAGTTTGAGTGAATGAAATAATAGATCCTAGAGTGTTTAACACCCCTTCATATATTCATAATCATATTTTCAATTTTTCTCTATTTGCATCCTCATCACACCCTGATCTAAATATCTCATAATAGAAATAGTTCCTAGGAAATCTACCTCACCTACCATCCTCAACACACACCATGAAGGACCTCTTGCGATAAATAGTGGATCCCATGTTTCAAGATGTTAAACAGTTGATCATGTATGTTCTCTTCCTATTGATGACTAATGTGGTTGTGTTATATGTGCTTAATACATGGTCAAATATAATTACTTATCCATCAATATCTCTATTTTTAACCTAGAACTTAGAATTCATGATTTAACTCTTATTCACTTTCCCTTATTTATTTCAGTTTTAACAACCTCAGTGTTATTCCCCCATGCCTTCTTGCATGAAGACCAAGAAAGTCGGCATCATTAGAACCCTCCTATCCCATATTATTTTCCCCACTATCATGATATCCATTCTAAAAAATCTATGTTATAGTGACCTAGGCTTAACATACACTGATATTACATATTTTAGAAGAATATTCAAAACATTACAAAAGTACATGCCCATGGACTGTAATAGTACATTGTGTTTGGAAACATGGAAACATAATCTTCTATCTTGGTGAAATAACTTCAACATATACCTTAAATATATTCCACTTTATTACTCATACTTAAATCCTTTTTTCATAACCAAGTTAAAGGAAACATTAGAAATGGTTGATATCAGATGCTGAGTATGGTTTAAAATAGAAGATATGTTATCATAACGTGAACATATGGGTATGATAACATGATCATATCATAAGATGTTCATTCACTACATATCAAAAACTATAATAAATATTCACATGATAATGATTGGATGTTCATAATACATGAATCATAAGGTAATTAAGAGCATGATACATAAAATAATAACACAGGAATAAGACATTGAATTTTTGATATATACATAATAATGTAAAATCATTCCCTATAAGAAAAGGTAAATTTTTAAAACTTATCAAGGAACATCATGAGTGCTAAACCTGATAGGTGGGACACCCAACCATCTATAGTCACATCCATTTACTTATAGTGGATCGGGTTATACATTCCTCCCATAGTGGTTTAAGCCTATCGACTTGTTCCCATCATTATATCACGTGATAAAAATCATTACCCAACTTTTTAGAGAGATATATAGGTCCCACCCATTATATAGTTTATAACAAGCTAACTTTATACTATCTAAGCCACCCCATTATATAAGTTGTAATAAGATTACCTGGTGAAAATTGGGGCACTCCATTGTATAAGATGTAACATGCTTACCCAACACTATATGGGCCACCCCATAGTATAATCTATAACAGGCCTACCAGAAACTATCTAGGCTACATCATCATATAAGATATAATGGGATTACCCAGTTATATTTTTTCCACCCAATTGTATAATCTGTAATGTTATTACTCAGTGTAATCTAGGCTACCCAATGATATACCCTATGATGGGCTCACCTGTCACTATCTAGGACACCCCATTGTGTAAGGATAAATGAGCCTATCAAGAACTATATAGTCCACCCCATCATATAATATAATGGGAATACACATATCAATTTGGGACACCCCATCATATAACTTGTAATGTGGTTAACTGAAGCTATCTAGGACATCTGATCATATAATATGTAATGGGATTACCCAGTGCTATCTGGGCCACCCCATCACTCAAGATGTAATGATATTACCAGGCACTATCTAGTCCAAACCATTTTATATGCAATTTCTATGAACCTCAACATGAATAAAGTACTAAGAGCTTACATATCATCATAAAGAACCATAAAAAATTATTCTTTCATAACTCGATTGACTCATGGAAATGATATGGGTTTCATGTTAATCTCTTGAAAATGTTATTATCATATCGAAAGGAAATGGGTTTCATAAAAATATCTTAGGAACATGATTTACTCATGGAAAATAATCTGGTTCTGTAAACACCATCCATCCAAACATAAACCATTTAGATAAATAATATGAATGGTATCCTTGGATTATATCCCTAATAAATCATAAACAATATCAAATGATGTCATCTTATATAGATAAGGAATTTGAAAGATAACGTGGAATAGTTCATAAGGAATATAACCATTTGTAGAAAATTTCTATTTTTAAGACATAAAACATTATCTGAAACCTTGTCATTGAGAGCCACATTGAGAACATATGAAGTAAGATTTAAAATTCATTTAAAACATTTATTGTAGAAAATATCATTTCTAATATGAAAATTTATTTTTAAAATATAATACATTTTGAAAACATTTTGCTTTGTAAATATCCCTAAAAACATATAAATGAATCTTTCGAAACCCATTTAAACTACTTTTTAAAAATAAAACATTTTTTAAGAACATTTTTCATTTGAAAACAATTTAAAGATAATAAATCTATAAAATTTTAAAGAAAAAAAATGTATTTAAAAAATCATTGAAAATTGAAAAGGATTCTTCAAAAACTGATATTCATGCTAGAAAATTAATCCTTCCATGATGAATATTCTTTTTGCACTGTAAAAATATTAGAAAAGATCCTCTATTAGAAAATGACAAGACGATTCATTTTAAAACCATTTCATAAAAAAGATAAAACATGGGTAAAATTAATTTTAAAATTAATAAGATAATATTAAATTATTTTGAAAATATTTTTAGAAAACATAGGTTTTAATGAAAATAGGTTTTCGACCATTGATATATATAAACATGATTTTTCTTTAAAACATTTGATTAATTATCATAAGTACCAAAGAGTGGAAAAATGGTACCATTAATTGGATATATCATGGATAAATATAGAAGAATAAATTTAATTATAATTATTAATAAATATATCACAATAGTTCACTAATGGAAGAATAATAATAAACAATCCTCATAAATTATTAGATTGTACTAATAACCTCTTACCATTTTGGTAACATTGAATCATAATCTATATAAAAGAATTAATTTACTTGAATCTTACATTATCATGAGAAAAGGATATTCATATAACATGAACAAGGTTAGTATATGTACCTGGATGGAATATAGGTTCATAAGAAAAATTATTTTCTCAAAGAAGGTAAATTAACACAAGAGTACCTTAATGACTTAGTAACTATTGAATAAAAGACCCCATGATATTTAGATCACAAAATATATTTTGAAATACCTAAAACATTAAGGACAATAATAATATAATACTTTTATGGGAAGTATATACATCACACAAAAGAAATGAGGGGCTAATAAGACCATGTCTCACAAAAATAAATGTGATACTAGAAACCCCTTACTACTTGAGTAACATTCGAATCATGAGATCCATGAAATAATAACATCAATTGAAACCTTGAATATGACAAAATAAAGGAAATTCAAGATATATCATTTAATAAGGAAGTATATACACTACATAACAGGAATATGTGGTGAATATAGAATATATCTCATAGATTTAAAAGTGATATGAGAAAACCGTTACCCCAGGTCTTGAATTTCTTCATACACAATTAAACACCCTCTACATAAAGTAATTCCTTTAGGTTTTTACCAAAAAACTAACATGGTTTTATTAATGACCAAGTTGAGTCTTCATGGATTAGATAATTGGAGTTTAGCACTTATTTGGGTAGTGTTTGGATGATCTGAAGGGAATGAGAGGTTTGAATAAGTGAGGGGGGGGGTGAGTTCCCTTTTATAGTGGAGGAGTGAAATTCTTGTAAGTACCAAAAGGTAAACACTATTTGGAAGTCTTCCTTGCATAATGTGCATTCAATAAGGGTCAATTTTAGATAAATGGGGGATATAATAATAATATGGATAGTAAATGGATCTTGGAAATCTATCTAGGTTATTTTCCCCTTAAATTAAAATTTTAACTCTAAGTAAACTCATTTTTATCTTAATCAGTACAATTAATTTTAATTAAATTCTATAAAATTTTTGTAAAAACAATATTAAACTTACAAAAAATTTTAAATTATTATGATTCCAAATATGGAATATATTTTTCCAAATTCTAATCATAGAATTGGCCGAATTTAATTTAAAAATTAATCTAGTAGATGGGATAAAACAACAAGTTTTTACTATTAAAATGTTTAAAAGATTGAAATGTTTTTATAACCAATTTCAAGGTGAATTTGATTCTAATGACTTATATTGTATTAATAGATGTATATTTTACCTGAATATAATTTAATACCAATTTAAAATGTAATTTAACAATATACATAAATTAGACGAAAATTTACTGTTCAATTAAAATTCGGTGTATTCACAATTCCTAAAAAATGAATCTTCTCAGAAAATACCAAAAAGTCATCCAAAATAAAATTTTCTATTCCAATTTAAGAAATATATATTATTTTTTAAAATAAAACTTATAAAATTTTAAAAATTTTGTTTTAAAACAAGTCTTCCATTAAAATGCTGCAAAACATCATTATAGAAAAATATAATTATTTTTGCCTGAAATTGGATTCATTTTTATTTAGTACCTATCAAACTTATTAGATGAATGGAAAAAGATTTTGTTGAATTTACAATATAAAAATTTCAGTAATATATCTCATTATTAGTGATTAATATAATTTATTATGATAATATTTTTTGGGGATATAAAAATAGTTTTTTGTAAAACCACTTCCTTTATATTAAATTTGTTTTTATTTTCATTTATAATTAATTTAGAATGAAAGAATTAATTTTATAAACTTATGTAAATCATAGTTTCATAATATGGTGTTTCATGCCCGGAATTCTAATCTAAGTATTGTGTGTAGTGCCAACATAACTAGGTGTAGTGTCCGATGTATTCCTTCAATGAAATTTAATTCATTCAAAAAATAATAATTCATAAAAACAGGATGTGTTGCGTTCTACCCCACATAAAATGAATATATCCATATAAAATAATCTATTTTATCAGTATTTTAATACTAGAAACTTCCTTTCAAATAATCCCACATCATTAACATGTATACTAAATCATCTTTTAGAAAGGTTAAGTTGCAAACCTCACAGTTGCCCAATGTAACTCATTACAAGGATTCCACATAGGAGAACAATGATGGAAAGTGAAAATATGGACATGGAAGTGAAATATAAATATTAATTTCTAATAAATAGTGACAGATAAGTTGGTTAGGTGAAATTTACTGATTCCATAAAACAAAGAGGATTGAAAAAGGTCATTGATTCCATACCAAATGATTGTAATATATATATTTTTATTTTAAGTCCCATTTCCTAAAATTGAAGAGTTGTCATGAGAAGGCATACTTACCTGATTTTAGAATAATACCACCCTTTCATTTACCAGGATCAATTTCCACTTCATCTCCTATTCCAAGTAATGAAGTTGAATTTTTCATTATTGAAGCATTAACAAATCATGAGATCCATAAATAGAATGATAGGTCATTACATCTATCATTATCACAAAAAAATGGTTATAAAAAGTTATACAATATGCATAAATCCACATATGAAGATATAATACCTAAATCTCTAAAAACTTATCTGAATATTAACATAAACCATTCCATAAATACTTATCCTTATAAAACATATAAAATTTAAAATTATAAAACATTAGAAATAATGTCACTAAATTTCTAAAAACTAGCTTAGCATTGATCCCCCGTATAGAATAAAGTATCTATTGGTTCTCACATAACAAACATGTGAATACATTCATTATTACTTCTCAAAAAAAATGGTGAAAAACTAAATTACCATAAAAAATTATTGAAAACATGAATCCTTTCATATTCCAAATATTATTGGATATATTCCTTAAATCTAAATTTTTTTGTAAACTTCTTCTATGATAACATGTACCACTTTTTCAAATAGTTAATAATCAGTTCTGTGGTTACCAATACTATACAATTTACACTACCTATAATCTTATCATTTACCAAGTTGAATAAAAATTTATCAATATCGTAAACACATGAAGGGTTACCTTCCCTTAATAAAAATATAACCATTTGATTAATTCAATTTTAAATTCAATCAGCACCATACCATATATTTTTAAAAATCATTAATAAAACACATATACTTTACAATTAATATATAAAATTTCATTAATTCATATACATATACACTTCAATCGTCTGACTTTATTCTAAAATTATTATTTATACTTCATCAACTTATTCCGTAATACCCCATCCTTAGAATATTAAATATGAATCATTTCATAAGGTTCCTAAACAAAAAATTATCTTGTAAATGATAATTTTAGAACATAAAATACCTTTAAAATTTCAATTGTGGCCTCTTTATCTTCTATAATATAATCAATATTCATTCCACTTTCCTGATTATCCTCATGAGATTTTCACGTAGTACCTTTATTTGCATAATGCCCATAATTTCCACATCTAGAACATTTAATTTTAACCTGGATCTTTTTTTTTCCACTATTGATGAAGACCAAAAATCGTAGTGTGAAAACACTTATGAAAGCATAAAACCACATTATCATAAAATATTACTTATAGGATGCCTAAATCCTAACACCTTATTTTAAATCTATGACACGTTATGCTTATCCTTATATACATCCCAATTAATATCCTTATAAATATCCCTAGGGATATCACTAAATACTGCCCATCCAAGTTTCCAATGGTTGACTCAACCTTTCCCTTGATACTAACTATAGAGAACGAGGCTAAACATACATGGATATTGAATCATTTTAGATGATTTTTCAACTCATTACAAAATTAATTTCTTGAGGACCGTGTTAGTTTTGTGTCTTTAGAAACATCTAAAAATAATCTTATATCTTGGATAATGTTCTTCCAAATCTCCCTTAAATATCTTCCCCTTTATTAAACCTACCTAAAACCTTTCTTCATAGCCCAAGGAATGAAAACAGAAGAAATGGGTGCGCTTAGATGCTCAATATTAGTAAATAAGGGAGATATATAAGCATAAAAAGAGAATATGGGTATGAGAACATGATCATATAATTAGAAGATAATACACTATATATAAAATATCATAACCAAGAGTCATGGAATAAATATTGTCAGTTCATAAGACATAAATATTATATTATTTGAGAGAATAATGTATGAAAGAATAATATACTAATAAGACATGGAATTTTTTCATGCACATATGGATGTAAAATTATTCCCTAAAACTCAAGGATCAAAAACAAAAATTATCATTACATTTTATTGGGGATACACATATAGGGAGGGACACACCACCATCCCCAATCACAACCCTTTCCGAATAGTGGAAAAAGTAATATATACATCCCATAGTGTATTAAGCCCATTGACTTGTTCCCATCATTATCATATGAGACATAAATATTTGAAAAATGTGTTGGAAGGTGATATATATCTTAAGAATCATATAATCTATAATTGTATAACCTGGAAATATCTTGGTCACCCCATTATATAACATGTAATGGGCTTACTCAACACTATCTAGGCCACCCCATATTATAATATGTAACGGGCTTACCCAGAACTATCTAGGATACTCCATAATATAAGCTACAACGGGTATACATGGACCTACCCCATCACATAAGCTCTAATGGATTTTCCCACTGATTCTAGGACACCCCATCATATTATCTATAAAAAGATTACTCGATTCAATATATGCCACCCCATCATATAAGCTGTAATGGGATTACCTGAATCAATCTAGGCCACCTCATCATATAAGTTGTAATGGGCTTACGCAGATCTATATGGGCCACCCCATAGTATAAGTTGTAATGAGCTTAACATGCACTATTTGGGCCACACAATCATATAAGATGTAACATGGTTACCAGATGATATCTAGGACAACCCATAATATAATTTTTAATGGGATTACCCAACTCTCTCTAGGCCACCACATTTTCTATGAAATGAATATGAACCACAACATGAAAAAACTATAATGATCTTCCATATGAGTATAAAAACACATAAAAACAATTATTCTTTCATAAAATTATTAACCCATGTAAAATAAATTTCTTTCATGTAATTCTCATTGAAATTTGATTATCCCATGGAAATGAATTGGTTTATATAAAAATTGCTTTGAATCATGACTGAATCCTAGAAAATAAAGAGGTATCAAAAACATCTTTCCATTAAAAAATAAACCATTCAGAGAAAGAAAATGAATGGTATTCTTGGATCATATCCCTAGAAAGGAATAATCTATATCAGAGTATATCATCTTAGATGGAGAAGGATTTTTAAATATCTCATGTTCCCAATCGAAGAGAGAAATATAGTAAGATTTTCGTACAAATATATTCTTAATTAACAAAATTACTAAAGATTATAAACAAGGCTTCATTAGATTGATATAGAATGGATAACCAGAGGATAAGAAAATTTAGGATAATTATTAATAGATTGATCATAACATTTCATCAAAGGAATCATAATCATAAATAATACCAAATAATGATGATATTGTAGCAATAAACTATTATTACTTTGGTATCTTTTAATCATAAACCCCAATAATGAATAACAATAAATGATGAATAAAATATCATTAAAAAATGATTTTCATGATATAACTTATAGAATTTTTGTATATACACATGGTAAAATATTATTGGTGCATAAAAAACTTGTTTCCCAAAAAAGGAAAAGTGAGACAATATTACATTACAAAATTCTTTAATTTCAAACCATAAACCCCATGAAAGATAGATCATCAAATAGATATCTTAATTCTATTAAATTTAATGATGAGAATAATAGAATACTTGCATGGGAATTATATACACCATAGAAAAGAAACAAGTGGTTAACAGGGCATATGTCTCATAGAAATTATTGTGAGACTAGAAATCCCCTTACTACTTGAGTAAAATTTGAATTATGAGATCTGTGAAATAATTACATTATTTGAAACATTTAATATCATGAAATAAAGGAAATTAAAGATATAAAATTTCATAGAGATGTATATACACATAAAAAATAAGAATATATGGTGAATATTTCACATTTATCATAAAAATAAAAGTGAGACAAGAAAACCCTTACCTTATGTCTTGAATTTCTTCATACACATTCCAACTTCCTCTTCTTTTGGTAATTCCTTTTGGTTTGCATCAAATAACTAAAATGGTTTTCTTTCTACCCAAAGTTAGGATTATAGTCTGAGATAAGGGTTTTGGGGTTCCTATTTGGGTAGGCATGTTATTAGTCAATGGGCTTGAGAGGTGTGTAGAATTGGGGGTGGGGTGAGTCCCCTTTTATAGTAGAGGGTTGACATTTTATAAACACAAAAAGGTAAACACTATTGAGAGATATTCCTTACATCATGTTCCTATTATAATGGTAAATTATTTATCCAAGAGAATATATGGTATATATAACTCCATTAAATGTATTTTTTACATATTTATAGGTCATTTTCTCCCTAAAGTTAATGTTTAAACACTAAGTAGACCCATTTTTACATTAATCATTATAATTAATTTTCAATAAATTCACCAATATGTGGGGTCAAAAACTATGTTGAAAAAAATAGTAATTATAAATTTTTCTAATTAAAATTAGAGAATCCATTTTCAGAAAATATAATCATATAATTAAAATAATTTAATTTAAAATCTAACCCCACAAATATGACAAAACAATGGGTTTTTACAATGTAAAAGTTCAAACTTTTGAAATGTTTTTATCTCCAATTTCAATGTGAAATTAATTATAATGGCCAAAATTGTATTAATAAATGTATAATTGATTAAATGTACGTTTAAACAATATTAAAATATAATTTAACTATATAAATAAATTAGATAAAAATGCAACCTTTAATTAAAATTCTGCGTTTTCATTAATCATCAAAAAATTAAACTTCTTATAAAAATAAGAAAAATTCACAAAATGTAAATTTTTATATTATTGTTTCAAAAAAAGAAGTTTATTTTGTAAAATAAAAATTAAAAAAGTGTGAAAAAATAGTTATAAAACAATTCTGCCATTAAATGGCAGCAAAACCACATTTTAAAAAAATATATCTTTTTAGGAATAAAATTAGATTTATTCTTATTTTATGGCTATCAAAATTATTGAATGAATGTAAAAAAATTGGTCGAATTTATTATATATATATTTCATCATAATCTCTCAGTAATAGGGGTTATTTTTTCTGTTAAGATAAAATGCCTTTATGTGTATGAAAATAGTTTATTCAAAAAATCACTTCCTTTATATTCAATTGGTTTTTATTTTCATTTATAATTAATTGATAAACAATTAATTTATTTTCTAAATATTTTTAGACCATATTTTCATAATACTGTTAATATTATTCATATATTCCATTCTAAATAATTGGTGATAACTATTACAATATATTAAAAATATTATTAATATTATATTGAAGTTCAAAAAAAACTCTATCTTGTTTGAAATGGAAGATATCAAATGAACTAAAAATTGTGTGTAACATAAGCCAATAATGGTGTACCATGTACCAAAATCTAATATAATTGTATTGTGTAGAGCTGACATAACATGGTGTAGCATGAAATGTAATCCATCAAAAAATGTAATTTATTAGAAACAAATTAATTGATAAAAAGTGGGTTTGTTACAGAAGTCCTCACTATTCTATGTCTGTCACAACAAGCATGAATGATGAGATTTTATAAAACATGATAGGATCTTCCCCAATAAGGTAGGGATACAAAACATTCAAAATAAGAATTTCCCTCTTAGTCCAAGTATCATGACTTTAAATTATGTACATTTGTTCTAGAGAAATTCCATATAGCATAAGGCCTCTTCATCCATCCCTTAGTATAGAATTTACAATACCAATTATACTATGAAATTACTTTCATTTTATCTAAGATACATGGCCTTGAACTAGAATAATCCCACTTTGGATAATCTCTACGACCTTAAACTTATATCATCCCTCTTAATTCCATGCATCAAAACCTAAAAATGTGTCTAACATGTATCAGAGATGGTTTGTGTGGTGAAATTACTAATTTCCCCTATATTAAATTTTTTTTATACTCTATTTCACCACCAGAACAACCACAAAACACTATCCTCCTATTTTCCAAGCTCTATAACCTTAAAATAGTAGTAACCCTATTTGGTTCGAGTAATATGAAATTAAGCTGTGTATAATCCTTGTACAAATCAATGTTACCTTATACTAAAACAACCAATTTCCAAGTCACATGATTTAAAACTATATGACATTGTATTAGTTCCCCGATGTTGAAAACTAGGATAATGTCTTAATCACGGGACATTAAAATGTGAGACAAACTCGGTCCTAGTTTCATGACCTTAAAATGCATATCATGAATTTTCTTGTATGACATTTTAAATTACTATATCATATTCTCATCCTTTCATTAGAGGGTGTCCCACCTACATTACATACAGTTGTCTCCTACCATGAAATGTTTTATAACTACATGTGACTTGATTCCCAGCTCTATGGGATACGTAGTGATGCCTAGAACCCCTATCTCTAGATCAACTACAAATTCCCCCATTAGGTGAGACAGTCTTCACTAGTATTCAGTATCCCCAACCCTCTAATCTAGATAGGATCTTTAATATATGTTTCAAAAACTACCTCACCCTCCCCAATGGTGTAGGTGTTATGATGTTAAATTATGTGTAGCTTATCTTGGATATGTTTGGGTGGCATATGACTTCCTTATCCACCAATGCACCAATGGTTGGTACTATCTCCCTTGTCATATAAATATATCATGTATGTCCCATTTAGTCCATGAATCCTGAAATTGAGTTGTATGCATCTTTCTCCTGTATCCATTGAATCATAGTTGGATTTTTTCCTCTGGTATTTTACAGACTAATGCCCCCTTTTTACTGCATCGTTTTTCATGATAACTACCCATTTTGTTATCTATATACTACCACACCAGTCTACAAATCTATCTGTGGGTTTATTTCTTATTCTTTGGAATGTGTAGATACAACTAGATCACTTAGATTATCCCCAAAAAAAATCCTCTAGTCACCCATGCTCAGTTACTGCACCCCTCATCCCACATCCAATTTTAGATCATTTATGCATTCCAAGGTAGTGTAATGCTCAAATATAAGTTGTAAAATAATTAGAACCATAAAAATTATGAATAACTGGGTTGTACTATGCCTCCCTAGACCTCTATTCATATTTTTATAATACCTTATTTTATATACAACCATATCCAAATGGACCATACATCACAACCATAAACTATTAGTAACTTGTTATATAGATATTTATTTACTATAATTTCTCCTTGTCCTTCAATTCACATTTGGTTCATGCTATCCAATGTAAGATGAAACTCTCAAAAAAAATTCCATTATTGTGCCTAAGATATAAAACCTTAAACTAGGGGTCATAGACCAATCATCCTGACCTTAAACTATGTCTAATCATCCATATCTACAATGATAAATGTCGGCTCATCTAGTCTGACTAAAATGACCCAAAATTACACAATCCTAGAGGCACATAATTCTATTATGTTTATTAATATAAAGGTAAATTTGATTAATATTCATACATTCGCCATCCATGTCACCCTTGAGACTTGTGAAAAAAGTAAGGGTGTGTACAAATAAGGTACAAATATCACAGGACTAAAAAATGGGCAATAGAAAAAATCTTGTTGGACTCACAAGACCCATTGGTTTAGGAAAAAGTGATATATAGGTCCTGCCTCCAATTTTCACACCCTTATGAGGTCCTTCATAATGTACCAGCCTTTGTGTTTCCAAAACACAAAAACATTAATAGGTTAGATGATCATTACATAGTTTAACACATCCGGGTCACAAGATGCTAAAATTTTCTACACATTTCATGGTTACATAAAATTAAATTGGTTGAAACATCTTCTACACTCTATAATATTAAACTATGTATTCAAAATACATTCCACCTAATATAAAACTACATTCTATTCATCCACATTTCATGATATAAAATTGAAAAATGTTCATTTACCACAGAAGAGAAAAACCTTCCCATATTTGGTGTAGTTAACCTATAACACCACTCGACCCCTTGACCACTTCTTGGAAACTGATACTATGCTATATGTGGGAGGAATATCAAACCATAAATTAGGAAAACATGCCAACTAAAAGATCACAAAACCACGAAGACATGATCTTTGAATCATTGAACTCAAATCAAACATTTATTCAGTTCACCCTCACGCTCCACATATTTCATGAAATGGGTCACCACTATCTTACATGTACGAATGGGCTCTGTAGAGAGCCGAAGCTTAATGTACATTGACATTACATTACATTTGCGTAATACTTAGTACATAAAAAAACACACACACAAGGATCTTAATAGTTTAGTGTCTTTGGAAACTTGGAATATAATCTTCTAATCCTGGTGAATGATATTCAACATCTCCCATAAAGATCTTCTTTTTTTATATACATAAAACCATTCTTTATATCCTGGGGAAAAGAAAACATAAAAGGGTGAACTCAAATGCTCTGTATGGGTAAACAAAAGAAATATCAATCACATCATAGACATAAGCACATAAATTTTGGAAATCTTAACCTGCAAAAGAGATCATAATTTCATAACATGGGATAAATCATGGCAGTGAAATGTAATCACAATAATCATAACTTAAAACATGGAACTTTGTGGCATACACACATAATCATATAGAATCATTTCTTGTTAGTCAAGACTCATTGGAAAGACTATCTTAGTGGACAAAGTCCCTTTCTGAACTGAGTCACCCTCGTTTCAGTCTGGTTTCACTGAACCGGTATAACCTACCGTTCCAGCCATGTCTATCTCATGAGATATAAAATCTTTACCCAATGAATTGGATGGAGATATAGGTCCCACCCATATCATAATGATACCATTCTTATGTGTGCCACAAAATCATAAACCATACATCATAGCATAACCCATGTAATAAAAATTGGAATCTTAAACATCATGACATCATAAAACAATTCATATAAGATAAAAATAATTCCATCATAACATAATCAAATCAATGTAATAATAGGGATAGAAACATAACCCTTTATTATCTTAGATGGAAAATAATTTTGATAAAACACTTGAACTCCATTCTTGAGGAAAATATCCTTTCTGCTTCAAAAACACTTTTCCTTTCTTAACATGTCGTAAAATTCTAAACTAAAAGAAGTTGATTAAAAATAAACTTGAAAACTTACTATGGAAGATTCTTGGAAATAATGTTTTAAAAATCCATTCATGCCATATAAGTTTAAAAAAAACATTCTCCGTACTTTTGTCGGAAAAGTAAAAAAAGTACCTCGTATGAAAAAAAACTAAAGATTCCTTTCATATCGTTTACTAAAAAATCACCGAAGGGTAAAATAGGATTTAAAAAATTGTAGGTGAATGGAAATAATATTATATATTGAGGAAACATGGATGTGGATGATAAAATACACCCCGGTAAATTCCAATGTATAAACAATCTCGGATAAAAATGAGATTGTGATATTTCCCTTACCTTAGGTCTGTTTTTCTTAGTAAGTGTCTAAACCTCCTGTATAATGATTTAAATAATGTTATTGACTTATTCCAGAATCATACTTATTTTTATGATATCATATATGGTCATATTCTTAGCTTCTTAGTATTAATATTTCATTGCTACTTGTTATTCGGGTGTTTATAACTTTTTGTTCTTATGCGTGTCTTGTCGAATAAATTCTTATTCTTATCTTTAGGTTGTAGATACCTAATTTCCAGAATGATATTAGTGTAATATATATCATATTCATTCACTCAATTCATTTATATAATCATTATGAAATGAAGATCATGTAGAACGAGTCGCATCACTTCGTGGAGACGGTATTCCGTACGTACGCACGAGTGATGATATCGTTCCTATGATCGTGGAATTGTATTGGAGTGTATGTATACTATTTAATAATCAGTATCACTTTATAATAGTCATATATATTCATTATTTACACCATTATACCCATCCAAGTAAGGTGGTGGTGGAAAATAGATTACACCACGGCGTGGAGACGGTATTCTGTACGTACGCACACGCGGTGATTTCTTTTTCCGTAGGATGGATAGATGGTGAAATAGGGTTTTTTCATACTTATAATAACATATCAGTATATGAGTGATACTGATGTTATTACTTCATAATGAAACAACTAAAGAAGAAGAAGTGGAAGAAGAAATAAAGATGAAAGAATCGGTAACGGACATTACCTCTTCTTTGAAGTGCTTCTTTGAGACCTCCTTTTAGGGCACTAAAATGGGTCTTTGAAGAAGACCAGAACCACTAAGATGTATCTAGGGAAGTGGAGAGGATAAAATGGCAGGGTTTGGCCGAGCTTGAAGGCTCAAAGTGTTGTGAGGAAGAGAGGGAGTAGGTGCCCTTTTATAAGGGAGGAGAGGGGTACCTTTGGAATAACTAAAACTATTATTTTATTATAATGTCAAATTCGGTTTTAAATAGCTCCAAATTGATTTATTTCTAAGATAAGGTGAATATGGGTCGAAATCATCTCATCCAATAATATTTATACAAGTTTTGGTTATTATTTTAACCTTATCAATTAGATTAAACTCTAAGTTAAATAATTTAACTTTTACCGTGTCTTTTTGTTTTCTTACACTATATGTTTAATAAACTTACTATATCAAGCCAAACGAACACCAAGTTTTTTATTATTAATATATATAACCCTATTTAAGTCATTTGGCCGAACCTTAGATTTTTAGGAATAAAATAACAATTAATAATATAATATTTGTTTTAAAAACTATTTTATGTCAATTTTGACACTATTTAGTAATTGATTTTTTTGAAAATCATAACAGAATGATATGTTCAAAAAAAGTTAATTAAATAAATACTAACATGTCATATTAACCTATAGAATTAATGTAAGTCATAAAAAGTCTCAAATTACATTTATTTGGGCATTTATAACATCAATTATGTCAATATTTCATTAATAAGACAATTACTGCATCATCTTTGTGTCATAATAAATGATAATTATTTAATCCCTAAAAATTCTAAATAAATTCCTATGATGTAGATAATTTTATTATAGTTCTGGATACTATTCATGTTTGATGTTTCATGAAGTTTATCACTAAAGTAAAATTATTATACTTATAAGATTTAAGAAAGTGACATGTTGTCACATTCTTTGATTTTAATAATAATTAAATTATTATCATGGAAGAAAGTCCATAAAATGAATCTAATCCGACAATTAGGTTAAATGGGTCTACTTTTATCCATACAATAGTATTTTTCCAAGTGTTAGGGTAATTTTATAATCTTATATTTACCCTTAATTACCCGATTTACCTTTAACTATAGTAAATAAAATTTACCGTATTTACTATTCACAATGTCCAAAAATAAAAAGTAGCTTATTAACATAATTCGGACCCACTAATTCCAAATACGGAATCCATTTTTACAAATTCAATACACAAAATATTCAGAAGTTAAATTAAAATTAATCCCGTTGTCGAAAGAAAACGGGTTTTTCTTTAAAACATTGCAAAAGATTGAATTGATTTAAGCTACGAATTCACGGTAAAATCAATGCTAATGACATAAATTATATTAAATTGTAAAAATATATTCTATTTATACTTTAAAACCATTCAATATTATAATTTAACCATATAAGATATTACGATGAAAAAAATTGTTTTTAATTAAAATATAGCGTGTTTTTACTATTCAATAAAATATGAAAGTTATCGGAAAAATATAAAAACTTTATCTAATGTAAATTTTTATATCCTAATTCAAAAGAAGAATTTTATTTTGTCAAATTGGACTTATAAACATGTCAAAAACTAGATTTAAAGTGGGTGCGCCATCAAAAGGCGGCAAAATTTCATTTTTTTAAAAATACTTATTTTACCTGAAAAATTTATTTTGTTCTTATACCATGTTCTAGAAATGTGTAAGATGAATAATAATGTTATAAAATTCAAATTTTAGTTAAAACTATTCATAACGGCTAGTTCATAACAATATTATAATAATATATCGTTGTTTAGTAAAACCCGATATTGCGTACAACACACGCTATCGAGGAAGGTTGCGATTGCATGTAATGCAAGCCAAGTCAGGGTTGCATGTTGTGCAAGAATCCTTCGTTGCTTCGTATAATAGAATCCAACCATATTTCATTTATACATTGAATATATATATATATATATACTCAATGTTGCGTAGAATAACTATTATCAAAATTGTGTGTAACACGATCCAAGAATAGTGTTGCGTATACTGCAAGCTAATACGGTGTTGTGTATAGCACAAGGTAATCTTGGTGTAGAATACAACACAAGACAGTAATGAAATTAAAATAATATTTTTCATAAAATCTCGGGGTGTTACATTCTACCCCCCTTAAAATGAATTTCGCCCACGAAATTCGTCGGGGTTATAAATGGTTTACTACTCGAAAGTTTGTTTAATAGAAACCCTAATCGTAAAAAGGAATACACAAAATTGGCTTTAAAAACTAAAGTATGAAATGTAACGATTACCCAAATAAACTAATCACTGGGTTTCCACATAGGTGAAAATATGGATATGGAAGAGAAATATAACCATCAGGTTCTGATGGGGAGTGGTAGAGAACATGGCTATGAAAAAGCAAACAATCGCAAAGCCATAAATTTGTGATGATCTAGGGTACCATCTGATTCATCGGATATAAGGGCACTAGGACAACATTTTTGGTTTTCAAGATCATTTCCCTAAAGTTGAAGAATTTGAATTAGAATAAATACTTACTTTCTTTTGGTACAATCTCATTGTTGTTCGTGCCTTGAACAATTTACACATCATCTCTTAAAGAAATGAAGTTGAATTTGTTATTCGTGAAGTGTTAGCAGATCATGTGATAGAATGACGGGTCATTCCATCTGCCTCAAACAAAAGGTTATCAAAATTTATTAAATATACATAAGTCGATCTATAGTGAGAATAATCATATATGGTTCCTAAAATGGACTTATACTTCATATATCATACCGCTTAATAAAATAAAACTAGTTTATACTAACCAGGGACTTCCTGTAGGCCAGTGGTAGACGATAAAGGCCAGTCGCACCTCGATTGTGGGTTTGATTCCCACAGCCTTGTCCGACGCGATGGGCTGTCGCCCATCCTGCAGGTTGTCCTTTTTCTGAAACTATATTACTATAACATCCCATCAATAATATCGAAAAAAACTTCTATCCTTAAACAATACTAACTTATTTCCAACATAATCCACTCCAATATTTAGGCTTATCCATAATACTGTAGTCCATTCTCATAATATAGTAAAAATGATTACCAGAGATTTAATACCATCGTTGATCCCCATATATCATAAGATATGTTTTTTTGGTCACATTCCAAACATTCAAAGTCCCTAATCATGTATTCTATTGAATACCCATTGAAACTTAGTGAAAACATGAATGTAGTTAAAAGTTAACACCTTCCACATACCAAAATCCTCAAAATTCTATATACTCAATCCATGATATCACTTAGTCCTTCTATCAATCATGAGCTCATGAATACTGTCAAATATTTCATTTTCTCGTTTCCCTTCATTATGCGAATATCATTCTTTTTACAAAAATATCTCAATCACTTTCCATGGTTACTGGTACCATAAAATTATTGAAAACCACAATAGACCAATACATAAATATTCCAATATTCCACGATACTATATACAACACTATTTTGGAATCCCATTACATAAACACTTAATCATTCCACCACATCGTTGTCATATTCAACATCACCAATAGTGATCGCATGTGACTTCCCTTTGTCCTTTGCCTTAAGTGGTTTCTCATGTCGATCATCACTAACCCTTGGATTAGGGAATTTATTAGCATAATGCCCCATTTCCTTGCACTTGAAGCATTGAAGTGTTGGTGATGCGTTCTCTGCAGTCTTTTCTTTATTACCATCATTAGAAACCCTTTTTCCATTACTTCGACACTCAGCTGCTCGATGACCTTCTTTTCCACACTTAAAACATTTTCTAGTCCCTTTAAGACAATCTCCACCATGTCTCTTTCCACACTTTGAGCATAAGGAAACATTCATCTTCTTTTCACCATTATTCTGAGATTTCTCCTTGAACTCCATCTTTCGTTTCTTGTCAAAACCATGAGATGGATATGTAACACCAACTTCCATTCCTACCTTGATAGCACAACGCACAATTTCTTCATAGCTAATGAAGTCTCTTATAGATAATGCCCTTCGAAGACTTGTTTTTAAGCCACTGAAAAATCGATCAACTTTACTTTCAGGTTGGATGATAATGCCAGATGCATACCTTAAAAGTCTTGTAAAATTTGCTTCGTATATACCAACAGATTCATCATCCTTCTACTTCAGCTCAAGAAACTCCTTTTCCATCTTTGTTCAAAGAATACGAGGGAAGTACTTACTGAAAAACAAGTTCTTGAACTCGTCCCATTCCATGGACTCAATTTCATCTCTTGGCCTCATATTCTTGATAATATTACACCATTGATCAGCTTCACCCTCCAAATGATATACTGCTAAGATGACTTTATCATTTTCAGAATATTGAAGAACTGAAAATATATTTTCAGTGGTACTGATCCATTGTTCAGCAACAAGTGGATCAGAAGTCCCACTGAAAGAAGGTGGATGTTGCCTCATGAAGGACTCAATAGAATATTGTTCCCTTCTCTGCTCATTTGGAAGTCCAGAATGATTCATAGCTTGTGTAAGTATAGCAATAATATTTTGCACTCCATCTCCCATAACATTTGTTTGTTCAGGAGGGAAATCATTGTATTTTCCATTGCATTGTTCAAAACGGTTCCTTCAGGTTCCAGCCATCGTCTAAAACCCAAAAAGAATAGTGCGAGAGGAAAAAATCATGCTAGGGAAAACAACATTATAAAGGGTGAGTATCCTCAATATCTAACTTCTTAGGTTAAATTCTATGATCGTTACCGTAGTTCTAGGACTGTATCTTATACGTATACTTATCCTTAGGGACATCCCTAGACATACCTTAAAAATATCTCTAGGGATCTCACTAACGCTTTCGCATCCTAGTTTCCAAAGGTTGATTAAACCTGTCCTTTGATACCAACTGTAAAGACCTGAAGCTTGATGTACATTGACATTACATTACATTTGCAAAATACATAGTAAATAACAAAAAAAACACACAAGGATCATAATAGTTTAGTGTCTTTGGAAACTCGGAATATAATCTTCTAATCCTGGTGAAAGATCTTCAACATCTCCCATAAAGATCTTATTTTTTTATACCTAAAACCTTTATTTATTTCTTGGGGAAAAGAAAACATAAAAGGGTGAGCTCAAATGCTCAGTAAGGGTAAACAAAAGAAATATCAATCACATCATATACATAAGCACATAACTTTGGGAAATCTTAACCTGAAAAAGTGATCATAATTTCATAACATGGGATAAATCATGGCAGTGAAATGTAATCACAATAATCATAACATAAAATATGGAACTTTGTGGCATACACACATAATCATAGAGAATCATTTATTGTTAGTCAAGACTCATTGGCAAGACTATCTTAGTGGACAAAGTCCCTTTCTGAACCGAGTCACCCTCGTTTCAGTCCTGTTTCACTGAACCAGTATAACCTACCGTTCCAGCCATGTCTATCTCATGAGATATAAAATCTTTATCCAATGCATTGGAGGGATATATAGGTCCCACCCATCTCATAATGATACCATTCTTATGTGTGCCACAAAATCATAAACCATACATCATAGCACAACCCATGTAATAAAAATGGGAATCTTAAACATCGTGACACCATAAAACAATTCATATAAGATAAAAATAATTCCATCATAACATAATCAAATCAATGTAATAATAGGGATAGAAACAGAACCCTTTATTATCTTATATGGAAAATAATTTTGATAAAACACTTGAACTCCATTCTTGAGGAAAATATACTTTCTGCTTCAAAAACACTTTTCCTTTCATAACATGTCGTACAATTCTAAACTAAAAGAAGTTGATTAAAAATAAACTTGAAAACTTTTAAAGGAAGCTTCTTGGAAATAATGTTTTAAAAATCCATTCATGCCGTATAAGTTAAAAAAAACATTCTTCGTACTTTTTTTCGGAAAAGTCAAAAAAGTACCTCGTATGAAAAACGACAAAAGATTCCTTTCATATCTTTTACTAAAAAATCACCGAAGGGTAAAATAGGATTTAAAAAATTGTAGGTGAATGGAAATAATATTACATATTGAGGAAACATGTATGTGGATGATAAAATACACCCCAGTAAATGCCAAGGTATAAACAATCTCGGATAAAAATGAATTGTGATATTTCCCTTACCTTAGGTCTGTTTTGCTTCGTAAGTGTCCGAACCTCCTGTATAATGATTTAAATAATGTTATTGACTTATTCTAGAATGATACTTATTTTTATGATATCATATATGGTCATATTCTTAGCTTCTTAGTAGTAATATTTCATTGCTACTTGTTATTCGTGTGTTTATAACTTTTTGTTCTTATGCGTGTCTTGTCGAATAAATTCTTTTTCTTCTCTTTAGGTTATAGATACCTCATTTCCAGAATGATATTAGTGTAATATATATTGTATCCATTCATTAAATTCAATTATATAATCATTATGAAATGAAGATCATGTAGAACGAGTCGCATCACTTCGTGGAGACGGTATTCCGTACGTACGCACGAGTGATGATATCGTTCCTATGATCGTGGAATTGTATTGGAGTGTATGTATACTATTTCAGAATCAGTATCACTTTATAATATTCATATATATTCATTATTTACACCATTATACCCATCCAAGTAAGGTGGTGGTGGAAAATAGATTACACCACGGCGTGGAGACGGTATTCCGTACGTACGCACGCGTGGTGATTTATTTTTCCGTAGGATGGATAGATGGTGAAATAGGGTTGTTTCATACTTATAATGACATATCAGTATATGAGTGATACTGATTTTATTACTTCATAATGAAACAACTAAAGATTAAGAAGTGGAAGAAGAAATAAAGATGAAGGAATCGGTAACGGACATTACCTCTTCTTTGAAGTGCTTCTTTGAGACCTCCTTTTAGGGCAATAAAATGGGTCTTTGAAGAATACCAGAACATCTAAGATGTCTCTAGGGAAGTGTAGAGGAGATAATGGTAGGGTTTGTCTGAGCTTGGAGGCTCAATGTGTTGTGAGGAAGAGAGGGAGGAGGTGCCTTTTTATAAGGGAGGAGAGGGGTACCTTTGGAATAACTAAAACTATTATTTTATTATAATGTCAAATTCGGTTTTAAATATATCTAAATTGATTTATTTCGAAGATAAGGTGGGTATGGGTCGAAAGCCTCTCATACAATAGTATTTAGACAAGTTTAGGTTATTATTTTAACCTTATCAATTAGATTTAACTCTAAGTTAAATAATTTATCTTTTATCGTGTCTTTTTGTTTTCTTACACTATATGTTTAATAAACTTACTATATCAAGACAAACGAACCCCAAGTTGTTTATTATTAATATATATAACCTTATTTAAGTCATTTGGCCGAACCTTATATTTTTAGGAATAAAATAACAATTAATAATATAATATTTGTTTTAAAAACTATTTTATGTCAATTTTGACACTATTTAGTAGTTGATTTTTGTGAAAATCATAACAGAATGATAAGTTCGATAAAAGTTAATTAAATAAGTACTAACATGTCATATTAACCTTGAAAATTAATTTAAGTCATAAAAAGTCTCAAATTACATTTATTTGGGCATTTATAACATCAATTATGTCAAAATTTCATTAATAAGATAATTACTGCATCATCATTGTGTCATAATAAATGATAATTATTTAATCCCTAAAAATTCTAAATAAATTCCTATGATGTAGATAATTGTATTATCTTTCTGTATACTATTCATGTTTGAAGTTTCATGAAGTTTATCACTAAATTAAAATTATTATACTTATAAGATTTAAGAAAGTGACATGTTGTCACATTCTTTGATTTTAATAATAATTAAATTATTTTCAGGGACAAAAGTCCATAAAATGAATCTAATCTGACCCTTAGGTTATATGGGTCTACTTTTAGCCATCCAATAGGATTTTTCCAAATGTTAGGGTAATTTTATAATCTTATATTTACCCTTAATTACCCGATTTACCTTTAACTACAGTAAATAAAATTTACCGTAGTTACTATTCACAATGCCCAAAAATAAAAAGTAGCTTATTAACATAATTTGGACCCACTGATTCCAAATACGGAATCCATTTTTCCAAATTCAATACACAAAATATGCAGAAATTAAATTAAAATTAATCCCGTTGTTGAAAGAAAATGGGTTTTTCTTTAAAACATTGCAAAAGATTGAATTTATTTAACCTACGAATTCAATGTAAAATCAATGCTAATGACATAAATTATATTAAATGGTAAAAATATATTCTATTTATACTTTAAAACCATTCAATATTATAATTTAACCATATAAGATATTACGATGAAAAAAGTTGTTTTTTATTAAAATATAGCGTGTTTTTACTATTCATTAAAATATGAAAGTTATCGGAAAAATATCAAAACATTATCTAATGTAAATTTTTATATCATGATTCAAAAGAAGAATTTTATTTTGTCAAATTGAACTTATAAACATGTAAAAAACTAGATTTAATGTGGGTGCGCCATCAAAAGGCGGCAAAACTGCATTTTTTGAAAAATACTTATTTTACCCGAAAAATTTATTTTGTTCTTATACCATGTTCTAGAAATGTGTAAGATGAATAATAATGTTATAAAATTAAAATTTTAGTTAACACTATTCATAACGGCTAGTTCATAACAATATTATAATAATATATCGTTGTTTAGTAAAACCCGATATTGCGTACAACACACGCTATCGAGGAAGGTTGCGATTGCGTGTAATGCAAGCCAAGTCAGGGTTGCATGTTGTGAAAGAATCCTTCGTTAACAGAATCCAACCATATTTCATTTATACATTGAATATATATATATATATACTCAATGTTGCATAGAATAACTATTATCAAAATTGTGTGTAACACGATCCAAGAATAGTGTTGCGTATATTAGCAAGCTAATACGGTATTGCGTATAGAGCAAGGTAATCTTGGTGTAGAATAAAACACAAGACATTAATGAAATTAAAATAATATTTTTCATAAAATCTCGGGGTGTTACAAGCTCCCCTAATGATGATAGTTTCTATCCAAACTGGATCACATCCCTTTCAATTTACACACCTCAAAGGAATATATCGACAATTTTAGAGGTCTCGTGTTTGGAACATGGTCAATGGTCAACTCTCAATTGTATACCCCCATTTTTTATAGTGTGACGAGGGAAGAAATGTTTTGAACATGGTCATTAGTAATCCTCATTCATCATTTCACTTCTCCATTTGTTCTAAATCCTAAATTACTCAATTCATATCCTCTACCCCCCTTTGTTCATATATAATCCAACTTTCCTAGTGTTACCCTACTCATGCACACACACACAGAGACACTAAAGAAGAATGTCAGCTATGTTGAGATTCTCCCTCTAATTGAGAACTTCTCGGTCAGATCACTCCATGGGGTTGATGGCTCATTTACACCCTACAACCCTCCATTTATTATCTAGAACTCTCATTGGAATAATCGGTCTTATATTCATATTTTTTCTCACTTTAATCATAACATTTATGGGTTTAGTGATTTATGTTTATTTGCATTATTAGTAAGATGGATATTTTAAAAAAAAGGAAAACTTGGGAAATTAAGGGAGAAAATATTAGTATCTCAAAAAATTAATTAATTAGGAGGTATGTCTATTGGCTAGATCCTCTCATTTTCTGAAAGGGAAAAAATAAAAATTAAAGGACCTCTATAGATCAACCTAAGGAATGGACTGCTACAGATCGAATTGCCCTTGATTATTGGCCTTGATTGCTTGATGAAATTTGGATGGGTTTATTATATCCTTGTTACATATAGGGAAAACCATTTAATCCTTTATTTACATCAAATATTGTTTTTAATTTCACTGGATTTCTAGGTGTATCGCTCCTACTACCTCATCCTTAGATGCCACCAACTCTAACCATAGTTGGATGATGATTTCTTCCATTATAGTAATGAAAAACTTGAACTATTGAGACCTATAATATATCTAATCTATCACGTTTTCCCACATAGAGTACATTGACACCTAAAGAATTTTCCTTGTATAGGTTTTCATTTAACTCCTTCAATTCTTTCTTCACCTTATCGAGACAGTTTTCTTGATCTAGCGCATGGAGGGTAAGAGATTCCACCACACCGATTCCTTAATTGAGAAGATAGTGTAGAAAGGATTCCATTCGATGGATTAGTTCCACACATGGGGTTAGAGTTGTGATATTCCAATTTATTCACCACTATCTATGTCATACGACCAAGTTCTCCTTGACATTATCTGACCTAGAATCTTCCAAGTCTTTGGGTGGTGTATGCTCGTACTAGGGGAAGACCATAAGAACATCATCCATAGGATCCTCCTTTAGAATCCTCTTGAATGGTATGTGATCTCTATATAAGGGGATATCATATATGATTAATCCTTCATTAGTTTTTTTGATTCTTTTGATGGGGCACATGTGTCCGTCTTGTTGGGGGACGGAGGCGATGATTGTTGCCTCGCATTCCCTCTTTCCAAAGGCGGGTGACATCTGTTCCTTTTTCAAATATGTTTTCTCCTTAATCGAAACGGGATGATCGGATGTCAGTTCTTCCTTTCATAGATTCCTCCTCAGAACTCGTCACCTAGTCCATGTCTTCCTTATAGATTTAAGATGTTGTTCGTGAAACTCTTACAAGTTCCATATCTTCGTGGACACTAGTTAATTACATTGCTTCTATCAAGACATTCCAAAGGGTCCATTCAGGTTTGAAACCTTTGGTTCAGAGAGTCATCACATTGGACATCACTGGAATGCCTAGACACTGGGACACTTGTGTGTCTGGGTTTCTTCCCCTTATTATAGATCTTCTTGGTGGCACAGAAGCCTGTGGCATCTAGCGTCGAATGCGAGGAATCGTATGCCCTCGGAATGTCTCTGAGGTTTCTCTAAGATTCCCATGTTTAACAGAGGGTATGCGACAAGTTTAACGTTCAACGGAGATAGATCAGACTGATCAAAACCTTTATTAGAGTGGATCATATGGGTGCAACCCCTGGAGGGAACACTAATATAGGGGGTGAGCTGTCATGACCTCACATGGATGTGGCAGCCCAGGTAAGAATCAAGATGGATGATGGAGTGTTTGAATGAATTGGTTGGTGAATGGGATGTAACTACTGTGAGGATGATAGGAATGTCAGGCTTGAGTCTCAAGGAGACTTCCTACATATCCCCATGGCAGGGAATCGAAGTCTGTGTAGTTCGGTAGGGAATAGGAATGCCTAAGGAGGTGGCCCGTGAGAATGGACGCATGTATTAGACCAGGAGGGAGTGGAAACTTTGGGTTGGGGAATGACATTCACAAAACACATAGGCTCGAAGGGAACACCCAGAAATGGACTTGAATTAGGGTGTACAGATAGGACGAAAACCCATTGATATGTAAGAGGCTCATGTATCGTTAGCAGCCCAAGCTGGTTTGACGCCACTAGGACGGACCAAAGATGAGGGTCCCGACAAAGGGGATTACAATTAATTTCCACTGAATAGGGGTTGCAATGGCATACCATTGATTGAAGTCACAACGACTTACAACTGAATAGGGGACACAACTACTTACCCCTGATTATGGTCACAACGGTTTACCGCTGGATGGGGTTGATCCTCATGGAATATTCCTACATACCCTAGCTACGAGATAGATATCAAACCCACGTAGTTCATATGGGATGTGGGTCAGTGGACCGATGCGAATGAGGACCTGGGGTCTTGATGGATGCTGGTCTTGAACCTTAGGGAGGTGTCCTACGTACCCTTCTTTGGCAAGGTTCAAAGTCCATGTCGTTCGGGTTGAGTGGGAGAACTAATGTGAAGGGGGTCGGAGCGACCAGGTGTTGGCCTTTAACCTCGGGGAGGCTTCCTACATACCCTACCTTGGCAAGGATCAAAGACCTCATAGTTCATGGTTGATTTTGGTGAACCGACGTGAAGGGGGTCAGAACGACCAGGTGTTGGACATGAACCTCAGGGAGGCTTTCTATGTACCTTACCTTGGCAAGTATCAAAGTCCACATAGTTTATGTTGGGTATGGTGAACCGGCGTGAAGGTTGTTGGAATGATCAGTTGTTGGGATTGAACCTCAAGGAGGCTTCCTATGTACCTTATCTATGAGATAAGTATCAAAGACCTTGTAGTTCGAGAGATGTGTTTGGTGTTGGGACCAATTGGTGGTGGGCTTGAACCTCAGGGAGGCTTCCTACGTACCTTGTCTTGGAAAGGATTAAAGTCCATGTAGTTTAGGTGGAGTGGGTGAACCGACGTCAAGGAGGTAGGAGCAACCTAGAATTGGGCTTGAACCTCAAGGAGGCTTCTTACGTACATTTCCTTGGCAAGGATCAAATTCCACATAGTTCTGGTGGGATGGGGGTCGGTGCGACCGGGTGTTGGGCTTGAACCATAGGCTGGCTTCCTACGTACCTTACCTTGGAAAGAATCAAATTCCATGTAGTTCAAGCTGGTGTGGGTGAACTGACACAAAGATGGTCAGGACCAATTGGTGGTGGGATTGAACCTCAGGGTGTCTTCCTACGTACCTTGCCTTGGCAAGAATCAAATTCCACGTAGTTCAGGTGGGTTGAGGGGCTTACACTCTAGGCTACCTGGATAGGATGTCATGGTCGATGCTTGCTCTAAGCCCACATGATCCATGCTCGGTGTGAGAAACAAGATACAACAAAGAACTGTTGATCACGCTGTGAAAGGAGCGTCCATGGGAAGTAGACTGGGGACACACGTATTTGGCGGCCCAAAGAGTAAATAGGGGCTTACGCGTGGTTAGAAGCCCAAGTGAGGGAGATTGGGATTTACTCTAAGAGGGAGGCCTGGGTGGTGAAAAAGCCCAGCAGTAGAGGGATTTTGGCACCCAGGAAGAGAGGAGGAGCAGGGGTGCTACCTCCTATAAGGAAAGCTATGGGGCTTACACCATGGTGGTTTTCATTCCCTGCGGACAGACGCCGATCCAATAAATAGGATTAAATTCCATGTGAGGAACGATCTCACTCATGTGCAGACCAGTGGGCGTAGAGAATGTCCGAGATGGGGAACCCCGCGTGAATGTTACAGGGTGATGTCATAGTTTAACGTCATGTGCTGAGGATGATGGGACCTGGTAGTTTAACGTCAAGCAACTCGGACGAGGTAAGTTCACTCCTCACCCTTAGGGCTTACATAACTAGCACCCTTTACACCTTGGTGAAGGGAAGGAACTGACAACACCATGACTAGGGAGTGTCATGAGGTGATCCCATTGAGGGTCCACATTAGTGTGGATATGTGAAGAAGAAATAGCCATTAGGGTGCCTGGGTTCTGCTGAGGAGTGGCAATGGTGGATGGGGCTTACACAAGGAATCTGCTCGCGTGCCACTATGGAGCGGAAATGGTGAATGGGGCTTACGAAAGGAAGCTACCCGAGGTGCCACTATGGAGCGGAAATGGTGGATGGGGCTTACTCAAGAAAGATGTATGTATGTCTTCCTCATGTTTGGACATTAGGGCATCCCAACTCACTTGTGGGATGAGGTATATAATTGGGGCCAACACCTATGTGCAAGTGCAGAAGTGGGATAACACCAAGGGGCATTGGAATCAGTCGGAACAAAGGGAGATGAAAAGTTTCAATTTCATGGATCACATTTGGAATACAATGAGGGTGGTGTGGCAATGGAGGATAATTGTTGACCATGTTCCAAAAATAACAACCATATCGCGTTCCCCTGAAATGGGGACAAACAAATGAGGGTCGACTACTGACCGTGTCCGAAACACTGGACCTGACTCAAAGTGTTGTCCATAGTCTTACGGGGCATTGGCCCAGGATGGTTGGAGAGCCGATGTGGCATGGGACCAGGGAATTAGGGTGTCCCTTAAGACATGAAAGAGGATGAAGATCTGCATGAAGTACATACAAAACTTGAGGTGGAGTGAAGAATTCTTTGAACAAATTATAATGCTCTTGAAGGTATGCCACTGTGATCATGGCATAATGCATCTTATGCTTGGCACATAATCATCTCTTATTTTGAACAAGAGGCATCCTATTATTGAATGATAGGGCATGCTACAGTTTATAGTTATGTAGATAGGATTGTTGGCATCTTATTCTTGGAGCATAACACATCACTTGTTTGGAGTAAGAGGCATCCTATTATTTTTCACATGGGGAGTACTACAGTTTAGATGCATTTAGATATGACTATTGGAATCTTTTTCTTAGAGCATAAGGAATCTCTTGTTTAGGGAAAGATTCATCCTATGTTTGTCACATAGGGAGTACTACAGTTTATAGTCATGTAGATAGGACTGTTAGGAATAAGGCGCCTAACAATGGTTGGTGCTAGGACTTACGCAAGGGCGGCCCATTCGTGTTCAACCTGGCATAGGAGTCAGGTGATGGGGTTGGGATGAGTTGGTTGAGTAATGGTTTGACTCGAGGTACTCAGGGGGGTTGATGACAAGAATTTCAACTCACGACATGGGAAATAGACCAAGAGAAATATGCTGACTCAATGTGTTTCATGGTGTGTGGAGTATTATCTCAAATCACGGTATCCCATAGGTGGAAGGCGGGTTCCCATAAGGGCACAATGGAAAATACTGACATCTTGGCCCAAAAAGTCCACAGTGTGACTCTCCAATTTTTATGGGGGTCTATGACAGTAACAAAGGGACCGCTACATACAGGATAGGCTATGTGAAATATTGCACTGTGCGGCACAGGTGCACGAAATATTGGGCAGCATTGCACTATAGCATGTAATAGGGAAGGTTGGCATGCAATAGGGAAGGATTGTGCACAACAGGGAAGGTGTGTGCGCATTATGGGTGATGTACACATAATAGGGGGATATGAGTGCCATAGGGAAGGAATTTTGTGCAATAGGGGAGGTGTGAACACAATATGGGAGAGGTGCGTGCAGTAGGATACCGTGCGCGCAATAGATAAGGAATTGCATGCAATTGGATAGGGGAAACACTAGTGCATGAAAAATTGGGCATCGTGGCACTATTCCGGGAAAAAAATAATTATTTGCATGAAAAATTAGGCATGTTGGCCCCTTTACGTGAAAAACTGATGTTTTGCACACAAGACGGGGGTTTTACGTGTAGGCGTAGAAAATGAGGACTTGCGTGCATTAGAGTGGTAGCCAACCTCCAGGGTCCTCCCGGGAAGAAGGGGGAACACTTGTATTTATAGGTGATGGCTTGAATACTGGTGCTCATAAAATTCCATTCCAATTTTCTACATAAAGTCATTTTATGCGCAAGATTCCATTTTTAAGCACATGATTCCATTTTTACACACAACCCATTTTTATGCATAGGAATACCTTTTTACGCACAACCCATTTTTACACGCAGGATTCCCTTTTTAAACGCAAATCCATACTTCTCCCCAAAACTGTCCAGGAAGGCTATTTCCAGCAGCCCGACATCGAACAACCATAACTTCTAATCCATAACTCCGTTTGGGATCCACGACCAGTCAAATCAAAGATTGTGGAATGAGATACATGTAGATATTTTAAAGGGAAGCATTCGTAAAATAACATGGATGAGTTTTCATGTGCTAAAAATTCTTATTGACACCCAAACTAGCCTCTGGCTCTATCGACTACATGGACACATCCACTAGTAAAGAAGTAATCTCTAGGACTGGGACTAGATCTTCATAAAAAAATTAAAACTATGATCTTATCTCACCCATTGGGAGAAGTTATGAGGAATTAGTACCCACATTCATGTTTGGTTGCTGAAATATATCTATAAACCCTAACATAAATTCCGGGAAAGTGGTTATTTTAAACTAAAATAGTTCGGAGAAGTGCATTCCCTGTTTGAGAAACTTATATGATGTGACAAAAATAATGGGATCCATATCCATAATCCCATTAGAAACCACATAATGATTATCCACTATCCCAACCAACTTCACTAGGCCTATATTATTAGAATATATGTCCACTAACGAAGACCCCTACACACCAGTAGGAACCCCCATGAACTCTATAGATTATTCTACGGTCATAGGTATATGAGCTATTTAATATAAAAATTAATTTATCCCAATAATCTTAATCAGTCAATAAGGAAATCAAATAATCTAGGGTGGGTAGAATTTATATTTTACCTCAGGGGTGAATGGGGGTCTGATTGATCATTTGTCCTGGGCATCTTTTCTCATCAATATTATTTTCCACTAGAATACTTGGGTGATCCCCCCAAAGATTCCCAAGATGTAAGGAGATCCCAGAACCTCTTTCTCGGTATCCTCCATAGGAACATATTCCATCGATGCTTCAGAAGGGGACTCTAAAGTCAGATCCCAAGTTGCTATGGAAGCACAATCACCAATAAGAAGCTTTATTTTTTTCTTAAGGTCATTTGTAAGGGAGAATTGAATCACCAGATGTGCCAACACCAGGTGCCCCGTTAGAAACTAGAGGCATGACCGACCCCATAGAACCTCTATATACCACCACTCTAGCTTGATCTCTCTTTGAAACCTAGTGTGAAGCCCATATAATTTCCAACCATTCACTCTACTTATCATGGGTCTCATCATAGTGGTTACACACCTCATTCTCTATTACAAAACTACACATAGTTACACTACCACCCAATTGTTGGTGTACTTCTATCTGAGGCTGGTTTTTTTGTAGGTTGAGGTAATCATTATCACCTCCCCAAAACATTTAGAAACAAACATCCACCACAAATATTCAAGGATGCATGGGTGTCCTTATGAGTGAACCCCTATTTGAACATACCTTACAGAAAGATGAATGAACCTGATCTACTATGTCAAGTGAGATGGGGTGTATGGATCACAAGTAATATTTCAATCAATCCAAGTGACTAACACACCACCTAAAATAGATTTTAGGTACTCCCTCTACTCATACATACAATACATGATGTACACTATTTTTCCATTTAGGGATGGGAAGTTGAATAATTCAATTTTTTTTGACATTTTTGAAGTTGGCCATCTCCCCTCATTCACTAAGAATCTATGTCTAAACATCGATGTTGTTGAGGGTGGAAGGCTGGAGAGCAGCAATGGGGTGGGGGATATAATGGAATTATAATATTCAAACTCCTTAATTTTGATGTTATCCATCCTTGTAGGAATATAAATAGACCCCATATGAACCAGGGAATACCCCCCCCCACATACTCATAAAATGCCCTCCATAGTTTCATTATTATTCCCAAACATTTTTCCTGAATCTACAAATTTCATCACATATTTCTATCTGAATGTGAATAATGGTCATGTAATCCCATGTGATTACATAATCAATTTAAATTGAAAACTTATCCCTTTGATGAGTGATATTCTCATATCCTCCTCTCCTTTAGCCTTGATTAGGAATGGGATTCCCCTTGTGTAAGTCCTAACCACATCTAAGATGAAATAATTTAAATTTCATAGAACTCAATTATATTTTATATGGGTTTAAACAACCTATTCTAAAATCCTAGTAACTTGATATTAAAATTCATGAAAATTTCCTTAGTTAATGTTGTTAAATTGTATCTTTATCCTTTGTAATGAACATAGGATGCGACATGTGATTAGCCTGAAATGATCCCCTATCTACCGTGTATCTATTATTCATATCCCCCCAACAATACTTGTTGTATTTCCTTTCAAATCATAATTTTCCTTAATATATTATTTTAAACTATTTAGACTAATCCTATCACATGACCTTAACCAATACACTTGAACTATGTATATTTTCGTCCCTGTCTCCTAACATCATTTGTAAGACAACATCTTGAGGTTAAATCCTGATAATATAACTTAATTACCAATCTATATACATGCCCATGGGTGGTGATGACCCTGGAGTTTGATAATATACCCTGGTAACACACATAATCTCACAATCCAAACATGAGGTCCCCACTCTACCATGGATTAACTATGTGGAATTAACCAATTTTCCGACTTGTATATCATAAATTAATATGGGAAACATCTCCAAAAGGATTTAAACCAATTAATATTTCTTCACAAGACTTTATATCTATGAACATATCTCCGTAAGAAATTAAACCTATAACTCATGTCCCCACAAGAATTCAAACCTATAGCTCAGTCCCCACAAGACTATAAATGTGTAATCCCTCTTGATAAAACAAAATATTCCACTCATGTGATGAGAATTATATTCTCATAAAAACAATCCTTACATGACTTACACCCCTGGTACAAGTTATCTTATAATGTACAAGAGATTCTATAGGTTCTACATACAAGATGTCTCATACATGATATTCCCTTGAATTTGAAATATGAACACTTTTAAATATTCCAAACACACCCAATTCCCTCAAAATGTTAGGAAATATCCAATTTAACCATCATATCAAACCAAAGGTATCTTCCCTATAATGACTGAAGTATCATAATTTATTGGTGTCCATTTCAAGATAAAGATGTGAATGATATTCAGAAAACATGTCTCAAATTTATTAGGCGATATGGTCCAGGAAATGAACTCTGATGTGGAATCCATGGAAGGAGGAACTAACATCCCATAATCTTATTCAGATCAAGGATCTAACATCATCACACATGGTTTTTTAGGATTCCACCCTATAGAAATTAGGAAGGTAGTGTAACCATGCTAGAAGGGTTTGGGACTAGTCCTAGGACATAAGCCTCTCACGGTGAAGAAAATTATGCCTCACCTGATGTATTCCCTATTAGTACCATAAAAAATATATACATCAAGTAATTATATACACCAAGGATTATGATGAAAACATGAACTCATTTCCACAAATTTTTTACTCAACACCAAAAGTATCATTCTCAGTTTCATTTATAAATAATTACCTCAACAAAAATTCATATAATTGGGTGAATTCATATGATGACATCAAATACATAAGAGTAAGTATTAAGATCAAGACTTATGTTGCAACTTGAGTTTTATGATCATGAATTTTCAATTTTTAGATAAACTCACAAGTCATAGGATTGACAAGGAAAACATAATATGATTTTATACATGTAGAAAGAACACATGATCACGTAGAGTAAAACGACGGAACTCAAAGTCTTAAGATCGCCTCAAATATGTATGATAAACAACTAAATAATTTTGATCACTATTAATTTATAGGAAACAATAGATAAATTCTTATGTTTAGGACTCTGCTATTTTTCATTATACTCTAAAATTCAATATTTTTTCACCTAGATTCTAATTGAATACCAACGAATCCACTGATTCTCTAAACTATTTAAATCATCTTGGAAGTTCTCAATTGATTATGGGTATTATTCATATAACCCTAAACATCTTCAATAAACTGTAAAAAGCGTTGAAAAATATAGGATACTAAAATATAGTATTCCAATGAATTATTATACTAGATTACGAGTAATTTTTTAAAATTCCATTCTCTTCCATCACTATTTCAAGATACCTTTATCTTCTACCATTCCATTCTAAGATAATTTCATGAACATAATCTTTTTTAATGTATGGTTACACTCTTCCTCACCAAAAATTTCATAATTTACTAGGCTCTTATCATTGACTTGTTCTTTGATTAACCTATTTTTTCATAGAAACTATAATATATATAAATTTTGTCCACAACTAAATTATATAACAAAATATATTCATCATACATGTAAATTTTGTTGCTTAAGATAAAAGTATTTCTTGATATTATTTTTTTCTAACTCAGACGATGGATTTATAATTATTTTTTTGTAAACTAATAGAGATTATATCCAACCATTATTGCATAATTTTAGTCTCCCTTTACAATAATCCATTATTTTCATATACCATATTATAAACTTTATGTATTATATATTTCAGACTTGGGATAAATTTTATATTTTTTTATATATGAAATCATGTTATGTTTCAAATAAAATTACTGAAAAATGAATTTATTTCATGGAATTGTTTTACTTTTCAATATTTTTGGGATTATATGAATTATAAGTTCAAATTAGTTTTGAAATATGCTCGCTACTAATGTTAGTTGAACTACATAAAATTTATGAATCAAAAATAGAAAGAAGGAAATTATGTGATGAGAATTGAGAACCAACTAGAGAGAATTAATGCAAAGGGGAGGGATGTATCTTTGTAGTTACTAAATTTTTTTATTACTGATCAACTTGATGGTGCATATATTATTAATATTAATATAATGTATTTATATAATAAGATGTTTGTTCGATATTGAAATCAAGGAAATATTTTAATTATTATTTAATAAATACTGAATAATTTATTGTGTATCTTTTTTTATTGGATTATATTAAGGATTCCAGGGAAAATATTATATTATACAATATTTATCAGTGGTTTTATCAGTGGTTAAATAATTAGTGGTGTCTAAAATAATAATTGAATATGTTACCAAATTTTATGAGTGTGAACAATTTAGTAGTTGGTATGTAAACCACCAAAAATTATTCCATATTTAGTAGTGGTTATATAAACCCCCACTAAATATGTTAAAATGGGGAAACATTATTGGTGTTTTCAAACCAAAAATAAATATAACATTTTTTCCTAAACTCTCACAAAATATAGATCCAATTTTCAAATAATCATTAAACAAGAACTGCCACCAAGAATATTTTTCTGTAAAAATTAAGAAAAATCATCACAACATAAACTTGGACTTATACATTATTGTATGTTGTTCATAAAAACTATGAAATAATTTAATGTTGGTTTTAGACTCTGCTAAACTGAAATAAAATCCACCAATATGGGTATATTTTTCTATAGTGATATTATCCAACAAATATTTTTACAAACTATTTCAGTACCCAAATTCTCTTAGGTTTTGAAGGATTACTAAATTACACCTTTGAAACCTATATTATATTGACCATATATGTTCATAGTCTATAAGGTTATTTATAACATATGTTTTTATCTGATTGATGGATTGGTGTTTATATGTAGAGCATATATTCATCCATTACCCTTCTGTTTAACAGTATGTATAGGAAAGTTTATAATCTGGTATAAAATTATTATTTTCAAATTTTTATTCAGGATATATAGAGTATTTTAATCCATTTTTGGACCTTATTTGTTTTTAATAAAAAAATAATTTATTAATGATTTTTTATTCCCAATGTTGTTTTTATAACATTTTGTATCAATTTTCTAAAGTCAGCTACACCACCGTTTCATGGTCTGCATTGGGTTATGAAATAATATAATTGTAAATAGTTTAGTATTTATTAAATAAATCTTTTCATTTTTAATTTATTGTTTAACATTATCTAGATGTTACCTTTCTCATGGATATTAAATTTACTTTTAATCTCATCAATGTATTCATGTAGATATTATACAGAAGGGCATTCTTATGTATAATCCTTAAGAGGAAATCAATATAAATTTTTTATTTAACTAAGAAACTTGTCCTTTTCATAAGGTGTGCATTCATCTTTTAGGTTAATAACATATAAATATTCTAATTACCCTCACTCTCTAATTGACTATTGGATGTTGAGTCTTTAAAGGAACTCTAGGTGTCCACCTTTAATTCTTTATTTCAATTGATTTTCAAAAACATACTCACATATTTAGATTTATTTTAAAAATAAATGTACATTATTTATCTAATATTTATTTATTTAGAAAATATTATCTTTGGTTTCTAATTTCTAATTTCCTTATTCCAAGAGTTTTTATATCTATCTATTTTATCTGATCAAGGATTTCTGAAACCCCTTATCAAAAACATTCTTCAAATTCTTATAAAAATAAGATCTAAATCATCCTTATATAGTTATGTCTCACTCTCATTAGTTGGATCCATGGTAGTGGTTGTTTAAAAGTGTATTACTTTATTTTTATTCTTATCCTTATATTCATGTATTTTTACTCATATTTCATATTACATGAGAGTCATTGATTTTATCTAATTGAGGCTTTGTGATAAACTTTATTTCACCAATAAAGCTTATATTTTACTATATGATTCCATATATCCACATTCCATAGTCTAGTACTCATAAGAAAATACTTTATATGCAATCTCTGATACCTACTAGAAAATAATAGATATAAACATCCATAATTAAAAAATAAATAATGATTATTAAATCTATTACAAATAAAAAATATTTTAAGGTTTAGATTCTTAGATAATTAAAATTAAAAATAACTAGAAAATCCTAGGTTTTTATATTAAATAGATAATTTCTTTCATTTTACTAGAAGCTACTTAATCCATAATGAATTTTTCGACATCAAATAGAAATTCCATCACACATTCTATCATTGTAAATATGTCACATGTAATAATTTTCTAAATAACGGGGGGAATTGGATACATAATAAAGGGTAAAATAAAATTCTCATTAAGGGAAAATTCAACTGATGAAGTCATGCAATAAACATGGAATAAAAATTATGGCTAGAATAGCTAAACAAAAAGAATCCATAATAAACATGATACCAATATCTTTATAAATCCATCATGATAATGAACGTATAGATACAAATAACACTAATTGCATAATAATTGAATACATAATTCCAGAAATCAAAAACCTACAATCAAGGGCTTGTTCCAAGACACTTTACTTATCATTGAAAGCACAGTCAATACATATTTCTATTTTGGGTAGAAATACACCAAATACTGAAACATTTTTTCCTCTTGATACCTTTTGATGCATCAAGGGGCTATATAATTCCAATCCCCACCTATCACCTAATTAAGCCTAAAGAATACATAATAAGATTCATCAAACCTTTTATACCAATCACTAAGAAACCTTTGGATGAATAAATACATGGATATATGTTTAATGAATAGTGAGGAATATCAACAATTGATCACCCTATGTTAATAACCAATAATCATATAGAATATCAATACTTTTCCATATTTCAATAAAGGGGTTTCATGATCATAACTAATCCAAATAATGAAGGTAGATAATAATATAATATAGGGTTAACATCCCTATAATAATATTGATTAAAATAAATATTTTTTAAAAATAATTATTATTTCCCTTTAAAATAAAATAACATTATTTTGATGTGAACATCGTCCAATTTCAATTATATAAAACATGATATTTACAGTATATAAAACAATGTCTATAAAACTAATTCAGTACTAAAATAAAATGGTAATATTCCTTACATAAGAATGAGGTTTATTATTTCAAAATAATATATTTCTAGTTTGACAAAGGAAACCTAGAAGGATGTTGACATAGATGAAAAACTTCATTGTAAAATAATTCTTTAATGATACCACTAAAGAAGGGATCATGAGTTGGAATATCTTGTATTGTGAGTTCATTCAACCAACATATATATATATTAGAGTATAATTAGTTGAACCTAAACCTGATTAGGTTAAATCATTTTGTAAATAAAAAGAGGTAAGAAATTTAAATCTTGAAAGAGCTTTTAGAAAATATTTTTAACATTGAAAAATAAGGGGAAATTACTAGTAAATTTGAAAAGAATTATCCAATTGGATAAGTGAAAAATAATTGAAGTTTTTTTTAAAATTCATATAAAATATTATATCCTTGAAAATTGAATACGTTTTTATAGGAAATGTTGATATAAGACAATTGATTATGAAATAGGCATTTTCAATAGTTGAAATTTCCCTTGTTGAAAACACAAACTGTAAAAATACTTATAAAAAAATATATTTATTAAAAATTCATTTTAAAAAAATGTATTATAAAATATCATATAATAAAATATTATGTTGGGGGAACCCATGTATATAAGAACAATGTTCAAGATAAAACATTAAAAGTAAATAATGAAGACTTGAGTTACCAAATATCCTTACTACATAGGAAATAATTATATCAATAAACACTTGAATAAGGGAACATTATTTTTAAATTAAATCACATGTAATATAAATATTAGGATAAAAAAATAGCCATTGATTGTGAATACACCATATACATAAAACATGGTGCACAAAATGTATTATGTCTCAAATAATCTGAATTGAGATAATGGAAACCCAAGAGGATTGAGTAACACCATAATCAAAACGCCTAGAAATATATGTATTGTAATTTAATATCAAATTCCATGATCAAAATAGAATTTATTATATGATATCTCCTATAGGTAGTATATAAACATCATAAATATAATTATGAGCATAATACAATACATGTCTTGTATAAAGGGATTTGATATGAAAACCCTAACCCCTAGTCCTAACATCCATAATCAGACATTAACCTCATGTATTGATAAAATAGATATATTAATCAATTAAATTATTCCCTTAATTATATTCCTTTTCATTCATACTCTTTATAATTAGAAATTCTCTATATGAATTCCTCAAACTCATCAAACCGTGTGTTTATAGTTTTGATCATTTGTACATATTTAATAACATTTTTTCCATGATCATTCATCAATAAAGTATTATCAACACCTTAATAGTAAATTTCTAGTGATAATTTATAATTAATTATTATTTTTAAACCCCTTTTTGGATTTTTTTAGTCATTATCCTTGATGATGAACTTGATAAGAAAATGTTTTGGTGATTCTTTACAATCGAATGTTGTTTTCTTAATTATTGATTTACGTATTAGTATAAAATGAAAAAAAAATCAAAAAATATTATTTACACACTTATATTATAATATAATAGTATCTATTTTTCCCATATTCCTTCGTTAATTGATTTTAATGCATTGTTCATGAATGTGGTTAAACTGACTCAAACATGAACATTCTTTAACTCAATGAGTTATAATGGTTGGTAGGAGTTCATTTTTACATAGTATCATTATAACTAAATAATAATTATTTTATTATATTGGATTAATCATCTTGAAACATATTTGAATACATTTGAATATATAATGAAAACTAGAAGAATAAAAATGATTCATTGTGGAGATTGTAGTCACCGCTCAGGAACGATTAATGTTCCTCTGTTCTTATTAGTGGATGGAAATTAGTAAACAAAGGTTGTAACATTAATATGAAAACTTATCATTATATTAATGATATTTAATTCATCATATTATTAATTTTTATGTAATTTTGAGGAGTAATATTATGAATAAAAACTTAAGAAGGAGATAACACTTATTCAAGGGAGTTCAATTTTCCAAGGAATTATCCATGAGTTTGAAGGGATTTGGATAACTATGAGTGGACTGAGGTTTATATTAGTGAGATAGGGTTATGGGGATATTAAATGGTATAGTATTAAGGATTTATTCCACATATATGTGTATTTGTTAATGGTAGAAGTGGTATCATTTTATAAGAGAATATAAATTGGAACTTTACAAAACACTCATCATTTTTCAATAATCCCATGAAACTACTCCAAATTAATTTGCCCCAATTTTTCAAAATAATGGATTTTGGGTTGAATTTTGGTTGATGAAAACTCAACCAAGTCTTTTCACACATGTTTTAAATAATTTATCGTTTTTTTATCATTATGTGTTTACATTTTATGCTTTAGAATTTAATCTCGATAACTAGTTATTAACTAAGTGATTTTCTGTTTTATTAAAAATATAAAATCACAAAAATAAAAACATCTTAGTTCTATGTAAATTAATCTAAACTCAATTAAATAAAATTATATTTCAAATAATAATAAAATTTATTATTAAATTAAGACATATAGTGTGTAGAAAAACTATTTTAGTAGATAATTACATTTCAACCAGTGTTGATTCTTAATATTATATAGTATTGATGTCCAATTAAATGAGTGTTAATGTTTTTACTTATGTGTTTCTTTATTATATAATATTCATTATTTAACAGATTTATATTTAATTAATTCGATATAAATTCCTTGATATTAGTAAAACAACATTTTTAAAATAATTACTGCACCATTATCATGGTAATTAATAATAATAATAATAATCAAACTTATATACTTAAAAATGAAATTGGCCACATTAAATAATATAAAAACTACATTATCAAATTTACGAATCATTTTATCAAATGAATTTTCTATGTTTAGTGAAATTAATCTTAATATTAGCGCATTCAACACGAAAAAACCCCGTTTTTAAGAAATGTGTATTTTTATGCATAATGTTTATGTATTAGAAAAACTTTTCAATTAAATTTATGTTATTTAAATGATGAATATTATTATTTTTCAAAAATATTTATGTGTAAATATGATAATTCTGAATCATAATTTCCTTATATGTAAATTTAAATAATGAAACTGATGAATTGTTTTATAAAATAATACTTGATTTTTCAAAATTATATTCATGGGTTTTATAAATTAAAATTATTATTTTAGAATAAATTATTTTAATTTATAAATATTTTTTTATTAAAATTGTTTCAAAAAATACTATGTCATTCAAAATTGATGGTACTATCCAAATTAGTATACTTCATTATTTACCTAAAAACCAATTATTTTAAAAAAAACATAAAGATATTAATACTAAGATAATTTTTATATTGTGAATTTTGAAATGTGTTTTTTTAATTTACTTAGAATTCTAAAAATTAATAATTTATCTTTTATTGGTGAATGAAAAATTTAATGAAATCCAATTTTATTGAAAACAACATTATTTATAATTAACTCATGTTGACTATTTATATTCTAAACGTAATGATTTTTAATTAATTTCCATATTTGTGTAATTAATAATGATATTATTAAATTATGGACCCTTTATTTTTTTGTTATATAAAATTAAATTTATTAAAAACATTACATTTTTAATAGGTAATTATAATTTTAGGTTGTTACATTCTCCTACAATAAATAAATTACATCCTCATAAATTTGGATGATAAGATTAGAGTAATTTCTATAGATAACATATGATTAATTATACACTTCTAGAAAATCATTGGTTTATTTAGGATGTAGAAAAAGACTTAACTATCTAAAATATTATTATATGTTATTTATAATGTTTGTTAACCCATAATTATTTTCACATAAAGTTCTAAAATTGGAAGTTTAACAAGATCCAGAGGGAATAACATCCCCAAAGGAATTGAAAATGATTTAAATTGTAATCATACCACTAGAGATTCTTTTATTACTCTATATCCAATATTCAGTGAAAACATGTAAGACATAAGACACAAAAAAGTTTAGAGTGGATACTCACTATCATATTCACTAGCAGTAGTTCCATGCACACTTTCTTGTTCACATGGTTGTTGGTGACTATTTCACTCATTGTGCCTTGGTTTGGAAGTTTGAGTCTCATAATACCAAACTCTCTTGAAAATGAATGAATTTGTTAGCCTCTCTTTTACTTATACTTTTGATTCATATTTCCTTCATCACATGATTTTTTTAGCCTCTTTATTTTTCTTCTTTAGTTTGTTTGGGACATTGAGTATGTTTTCATTGATAATCATATTTCATGATAGATGGTTTGAAATAATCACATAATTTCTCACTCAAACCCTTATCTAGTTAGGTTTTTCATTGTGATAGTTTCTATATTGTCTATGGAATCTATTATTAACTTGATTTCTTCTAGATTTATCCATTACTATAAGAAAAACATGTAACTTGAGTGATGAAAATAATAAGATAATTCTCAAAAAAATAAAAAGTTTGACATCAAGATATCTCACATTATAGTACTATGTTGTTAGCCAATAGTTCTTACAACTCAACTTGTATTAGACTATGTTCAACCTATACCACTCTATGTTAAACATATATCATTCTGGGTTCAAACTAGGTTACTTTGAGATGGATTGTACCATACTTATTAAATAAATCATTAAAATAGATAACCAAAATTACTGTGGACTTTCATAAATTATTACAAACCCAATATTCATTGAAATATATGCTATCAAAATCCAACTTATCCATCCTCAAATGAAATTAAGCATTAAAATAATGGTATACTTAAGTATTTTTATACACAAATCAAGTACATTCAATAATATACCATTCCCAAAAATATTTTTCTTTACATAACATTAAACTGCAACGTGATTTATGTTCTTCCAAAAAATATCTCAATTTTATCCCTTGAACTATTTATAACTATTTCATTACATCGCAAACATGTCAATATAAATCATAACAAAAAAATTAGATAAAAACACAAAACATATCAGGGATAACTAATCAATAATGAATTACATGGTTATCAATACTATCTAACTCACATTTATAAAAATCAATCAACTGTTTGTTACCTTAATCTCAATATTAGTTTTAACTAAGGATTTATCAACACTAAACTCATGTTTTCCTCAATAGTTATCCAAAAAATTTAAACTTATCATATAATAACTTTTAAAGGTTAATAAAATAATTTATTATTTATTTACCTGTACAAAATTTAAAACTACTAATGATAAATAATTATATGGTTCACATAATCCGCATATCATAAATAATATAGTAAAATATAATTGATAAAAATAACTCCATAAAAGATATTAATTTCATGAAAACACCATTCTCACTACCTTATATTTGACTAGTAAACTCACATTTTCCATCTTAATAATCATATACAAAAATTATTATCCATTCACATTTTATCTATTACTCAGTTATAAGATATACTTGTTTCTAGAAACATACTGTCTCAAAATCATTTTTATGATTTGGTTACAAAAAACATACTAAAACCATAATGGTTATGATGATATTCAAATTATGAATATGAAAACATAAATAAAAATATTTCTTCCAATATTTTTTTTAATATAATACTTATTGTTGTATCAACCTACGAATCTCTTAGTTCAATCCTTGGTTATCCATGGTCATTTTTCTATTAGGTTATGTGACATTATTTATTTACATCAAGATTGAATCCTTCATAATGGTTCATTAATTTAATTCCATTAACCAAAGAATATTCCCCAAAAGTGTCACACCATATGTTATGTCATAAGACTGATCATCATAATGAAAGTGGTGATTGAGTCAATTCCTGACCTACACTTTTCTGGGTGATTACCTCTTGGTGCATCAGTACCATAGCTACTTCCACTTCCCAGTATCAAGATACTAATTTATTACATGGAAAATACACATTATATCTAATTTAAAAAAACATCGATATGTTATCCAATAAATAGTCTTATTTCTAAATTTGACCCATCATAATCTATAAATAAAATTTATATTATTTCCTTAGAGTTAAAATATATGTAGTTCTAAATGGATATCAAAACTATTGATATAGTGATCAACCTAAACTTATTATTCCTTAAATTTCCATCAATAAACATCATAAACACCAAAGCTATCTAAAACTATCCTTTGATACCAACTGTAAGGCCCCATGTTTTCACTCCTGAGTTTGGTTCTCATAAATGTATACGTTACATAATTTCATTGATATCATTAAAAAACAATTGATATAAATATCCATAATCTAAAATTATATAATTATTATTGAATATATTACTTTTGTTGTTTATGATTTTTAATAATTATGAAAAAACAATAACATTCAAATTCCTTGATATTTTTATCAAACATATTCTTTTCTCATTATATATGAAACTAATTAATCCAGAAGGAATCTTTAAAATCACCCATAAATTCAATCACAGGTGTTATCCTTCTAAATATATTTTCTGTACTATTTTTATCCATAACCTAGGGAAACAAAAATTTAGGAAGGGGTGATCTAGAATACATAGTAAGGTAAAACATATAACTAGATCAATCATGGCATAAATATGGAATAAATACTTTGGCAGACATAGGTAAAAACAATAAGCAATAATTAACATGAAATTGGGAGATTACTATATTCATGATGATAAAGGAAAACATAGATATTAATAATAATTATTTGATATATATTTAATGAATAATGTAGGATATAAAAACCTATTATCAAGGACTTATTTTAAGACACTTCACTTTTCATTGAGACTACATTCAAGTCATATGAATGAATTGGGTAAGAATAAACAAAATATAAAAACCTAATTTTTTATAATACTTTTTGATGCATCGATGGGATATATAATTATAAGCCCTTCTCATCGCCTGAATAAGTCCAATACATTCATAAAATAGTAAAAAATGCCTTTTACAACATTCCCTAGGAACCTTTGGTGGCATAAAAACATGGATACTTATATAAGGAAGAAAACTGAATATCAATATATGAGCAACCTTTATTTAAACCCAATAATCATAAAAAATATCAATACTTTTTCCATGATAATAACGTTATATCGTGATCACAATCCATACTAAAAAAATAATGTTTATAGTTAAACAATACATGGTTAAATTTATAATAATCATCCATACTAGAATAAAAATATATGGTATACTAATACTTTTCATCTTGTCATTATAATAACATTATTTCTAGATGATTTTCATCAAATATAAATTATAAAAAGTATGATGGTTGCATTGAAAAGAACAATGGTTATAAAAATAAGTGAATACTAATATAAAAAAGATCAAAATATTTCCATAAGAAGAATTTGGATGGTTTCAAAAGAATATATACCTAGTAAAACAAATGAATACTAGAAGGATGTTGTCATAGATTAAAACATCCATGAAAAAGAATACTTGAATGATACCATCCAAGAAGGAATAATGAATTGTATTGTATGGTATCATGAGTTTATTACCATAATATATATATGTATATGAGAATAAAATTTTACATATTTAAACTAATAGAGAAAATAATTTTTAAAATAAAAAAGGAAATGATAGTGGAATCTTAAAACAGCTTTTAGAAATCATTTTTACTATTAATGAAAAAATGAAGTTATGGGTAACATCAAAAATAATTTTTTAATATTTTATGTAAAAAATAATAGAGAGACTTTTATTTTTAAAAAACATATATCTATTAATAGATACATTAATGTTAAATAATTTTTTCTATAAGAAATATGGACCAAAACACCATACTATGAAAGGGACATTTTTAGTACTTGAAATTAGACATATTGAAAAACTACATTATAAATAGAATAATAAAAGCTTTTTTATTAAAAAATCATCAATATATGCAGTATATACAACTTAAAAATAAAAATAGTTATGTTATACCAATCATGCCACTAATATGGGAATTGATGAAGAAACCATTACCTATTGTCCTAACTTCCCTAAACATACATTACCCTAAAGGATAAAAAATATATCTATATTAATCACATAATTAATTTCTTTAATATTAAACATTTTAATTCATACTCATCGTATATAATAATTATATACATTAATTATTAAAATTTTCCACATTAGATGTTTTTAATTTTAATTATTTTCACTTGTTTCATAATAGCAGTGTTCTTATTCATTAATTGTTCAAAGTTAACAATTAATATATCATTAAAGTTACTATTATTAATGTATGGTAATAATTTTTCAGGCTCCAAATTTCTTATATTATTGTTTTAGTCTTCATCCTTAAATATAAAATAGATAAGAAGTATGTTTTTGGTGATTCTAAATAATCGAATAGTGTTTTCTTAATTAAATTTTTAAACATTTTTATAACATATTACGAAAAATAAAATAATTATATAAAAATTTATATTATATTATATAATTAATTATGTTCCCATAGTCATTCATGATCATATTTTAAATCATTATTCACGTAGGTGGTCAAACTGACCCCAACATGAACACACATTAACACAATGGGTAAGTATTATTAAGGATGTATTTATTTTCACATAATATCATTATTAGAGAATAATAATGATATTGTTTTTATTTATTTATCATTTTGAACCATATTTTATGATTTTTGGATAAATTATGAAAAAATAGAAGAAAAAAGTAAAACAAAGATACATCATGGAGGTAGTAGTCTGCACTCGTGCATGATTGATGTTCCTTTGGTTTTATAAGAGGATGGAAATGATTAAATTATGTTTACACTATTAATAGAATAACATATTGGTATAATGATCATACAAATTATATCAAATTTTTATGTTGATATTATATCTGGGAGAGACAGACTAAAAAGAAAAACATAAGAATAAGATAATACTTACGTCGGGACATGAATTTTCCTTGAAAGGCACCTGGAATTTGAAGGTCGAAGTATAACTACTAGTATCATAGTTATTAATTTAAAAGAATATTTTAATATGGATATTAAAATTTAAAATTTTAAAATAGTAATTATAATTTTATGTGTATATTGGAAGGGAGGAAGTGGAATCCTTTTATAAGAGAAGAAATGTGGGCCTTTTGGAAACACTCATCATTTTCCAATAATGTTGTGACATTATACACAGATCGATGGTACCATAGTTATTAAATAATGAATTTTGGTCTATCTTCGGGTCAATAGATACCAAAATAATTATTTAAAAACATTTTAAAAATATGTTTTAGTGTTTTTACCATTATTTTTCTTACATTTTACACTTTTATAATTTAACCAGGTAACTAGTTTTAAACTAATTGATTTGTAATTTATTAAAAATATAAAATCTCATATAACTAAATTTGGGTTTGATGGACCTAAATTTAAAATTTATTTAATCAATATAAATTAAATAAATTAATATAATAAACTTTTAAATTAAAACATATAAGGTGTAGAAAAATAGTTTTTCTTGAAAAATATCATTTTGACCATTATAGATTCTTTGTATTATTTATTATTGAATTCCAATTAAGTGAGATTAATATATCTATTGTTTGAAAACTATATTCATGAAGTTAAGTATAATTATTTTGGTTTATATTCCCTAAACAACCCTTATAATGTTTTCTAATGAAGTCTTGGTGGTCAAGAAGGTGTCATGGGATTAATCGGAGCCCAGAACCTAAAACATTTAAAAATAAATTGGTCTGCAATATTTGTCTAAAACTATGCACCACTAGGTGAAAGACCATGTGATAAACTCTATACTTTTAAAAAAAAACTTTTCACATGGTTTTCTCATGGTTTTGGAAATATTACACCTTAACCATGCGGGCTCTCTCTTTTAGGCATTTTCTTGAGAGCATGTTACGCACTATTTAAGAAACCATGAACCATAAACATGCACCAGCTATTTTGAGGGTTAAATTCCAAAAAATTTATAAATGAAATTATTTTATAAACCCTCTTCTTTTTCTCCTTCCATTCTATTGTGCATCCCTTTACCCTCTCTCATTGAGCTTCCATCTCCTCCCACATAGAGATTGATATAACTCACACGTCCATTTTCTGAATCAAGCACCATTGAAAGCATCATATCTATCTCAGTAAAATCTATGATACACTTGATTCCTTTTAAATTTTCTCTTCATATTTTTTGCACTATTCAGTTGAAATATCATTTTCCCTATTTTTAGGGATTTATACCATTTCATTTATTTCTCCCATCCTACTTTAAATTTGAGGCCACCATCGGACGAGGATTCAACAATGACCCTATAGTGGGTGTTCGAATGATTTTTCCAAAAAGTTTTAGTGTTTTGATTTTGTTCACTGTTTCACATGATAGATTTTTTCATGCATCGCATTTTAATTCGTTTATTCATATCAAATTGCTCTATGCACCTTAGTTTAGGCCCATTGATCCTTGTTTATTAGATTATAGATTTTTTATCACATTTATCGAAAACCCTTGGGTATGCCACCTTGAATATCCTTTTAAATTCAAATTTCTTATTTTCATGACATTCTTTCAACGCATTAAACATTAATTATAAATGGAATTAACCATGTTATATATTTTTTAAATGAAACCAATTAACTTTCAAAGTGATTGTATCAACTTATAATTGTAATTTCCCATCTTGGTAATCATTATTTTTCCCATGCCACCATTTAAATAACTATTTGAGCCTTATAGTTTAAGTTCTAGGGTTTGGTGAATTAAATGGTTTGATTATATAATATAGCTTTTTCATGTTGGACTTCTATTCCTTAAATGACTGTGGTGATACAAATGGAATAAGATATACAGGGTGTAAAGGCCATACTGACTAATGCATACCTTATTAAATTCCCATTATGAATTATGATGACTTTTTGTAATTAGACTTTACTACTAAGATACATGAGATGTAATTCCACATGTCGTTTATTATAATGATGATTATTCCTGGATAAGGGATGCAGTGTGTAGGTAAGGGATCTATTTTTCAGGATGTTTTCATGTACCATTACATATGGTGTTGATCAAGGCATCTCACACCATTAAGGTTATTTTAATGGTGGTCATAATTCACTAGGTCCCTTGATTTGATTGTCAAAATGATTTCACACTCACCATACTGAGTATTGAGCATAATGTATCTCACTCTTTATGGGATATAGAGTATGTACCTTATTTCTTGACCTTATTGGCTTGTTAGACTAGTCATGGATGTTTGAGTTACACCCTTGTCTATCCAAAACCTTGTGTTCTAGGAATGTAGCCACTTACATCAACATGTACTTGCTTCGTATAAGTGGATTCAATATATAACTATTATAAATATATTGTTACTTATAAAACATTAATTCCATCCACGATCTGAAGCAAGTAGAGATACCATGTTCTCTTTAGGAACCTAAGTAGAGGGTTATTTATTTATTCATCTTTGTCTATTATTTCATTTATAATTGCACTATGTTTAGTTATAATCACTTATTTTTTATGTCTAGAAACCGTTGGTGGTTTCCTACTAGCATTTTATCTCACAACATACTTGGACTGCCTTTGGTACTCAAGTAGTTTATTTTTCCAAGGGTATTGATAAGGGAATTTACCCTGATACTTGTCTTGGATATGATTTACCTATATTTAGAACATATAATCAAAGGACTCAGCATATGCTTACGATACTAGTGGAGATTCTTTTTTCGTTTTTTTACTATTGAATAGAGTGATGGTATATGCATATCCCATGTTCCCCTTTTGTCTATCAGCATGCCATGAATCCATGTGTATGACACTGCCTAGTGGAATTTTATTATTATTTAGGTGTTTAGGTACTTATTTTTCCTCTAATTATTTATTCCATATAATTATATATGCTTCTTCTATTTTATGTTTATAGTTGTTTCATCAATTCCACATTGATAAGAGGGTATAGTTTCCCATTGTACTACCTCTACACCCTCGCTACTAGTCGGTAGCCTCTGGCATAGAGGGAGGAATACTTGAGGGAATGTGACCCACCAGCTTGGGGGCCCAGTTAAGAGGATGATAGATCGGGATGTAAAAAAGTGGTATCTAAATTTTTTTTATTTTACATTACAATTTGGGTATTAGATAAGAGACTAGGAGTTAATGAATTTGGAAATGACCATGTGGTTTGTTACAGCTAACCCATGTATAGGAAAAACCTAAATAACTTGGGATGGGAAATTACAGTTACTAATTATGCCATTTATAGTAGACACAACATTACAATTGGGTGGCTCACATATATTATGATGTTATTGATATTTTTATTGTTGGAATGATATTTATTTTACCTATTCCTAGTGAGATGTTGGTGTTGGATTATATACATAATTATAGGCATAATAGGACTAATATTATATGAATTTTTCCATATCACGTCTATTTTCAACATGCATTTTCCTATTTCATATTTACAGTGCCCTGATATTGTATTAAAATGTGCTGAAATTACATAGAAGGATTGGAAAACATAATATAAACTTAAAGTTACTTCCTTAACATAATAGTGTTTTCCTACTGAGGTTAAAGAAGACACTTTAAGTAGTTAATTATATCACGTTGATCCATGGACTATTATTTGCATGTTTATGAACATGTTATGGGATGAGTTAATTGGATTCTATATTTTTGTTTATAATGTGTACGGGTCCTTATAGATTGGAAATGGTGTTTTTTATATTTCTACCATTTAACGACATTGGAAATTTTGAAGAAGCATAAATTTAAAATGAAAATTACCCTTTAAAGTGAAATTATTAATCCTATGCATGTGAAACTGAGACTCATACATGATACCATACTTATTTTTGGTTGGTTAGTGTCTCTTAATTTCTCATAGCATTCAATTTTATTTCATTACCACTCATTCCCATCTTTAAAAGCTGGCAGAGAGGTATGATTTGTCCATATCACGGTTATAGATATGTTCTAGTTTTCTGTCTACAATATTTTAAATTGTTAAGAGCTCTTCTGATGCATGTGTTTATAATTTTATTATTATTCCACCAATAATTACACCAGTCACGTGCCCTGGTGTTGGTGGTGGCCATGCACCAGAGTTGGTAGGCCTTGATCAAAAATTTATTCCTCCTACAGTGTCACCTATGGCATATCTTCCTATTCTAGATATGGGAATCAGTGCCATGTTCCGAGAGTGATTACTACATATGTTGTAGATTATGAAAGCTGTTATAAGACCTACCCCATGTATAGATGATATGACTCAGGAGTTATAATAGCAACATCCACTCACCTTTTTGGGGGATGGCATAACACACATTGTTTATTTGGGGCTTAAAGTAATTATTTCTATATACAAGCATGTGGAGACTCCTCCTCGGATGAGAGTCAAGATTTTGGATTATATGCTACCTGATTCTTCCAAGATTGGTGGGATGTTATTACCAATGTAGATCAATAGGGAGATATGGTTTGGTCATATTTCTATAATATCTTATACGACAGTTTCTTTCCCCAAAATGCGAGGGTTTACAGAGCTAGAGAATTCATAAACTTATAGCAGGGTGGCATTACGACAATGGAATAATTTTCTCATTTAACATAGCTGTAGTAGTACAATCATGCTCTACCAAGTAATGAAATTTCTATTTTCATGTAATTTTATTAAGGTTCGGTATATGTTATATGATTGTGAGTCTATGTATTTTATTTGACCTCAATTTATGAAATTGTCAAGCAATAACTTATTACATAGAGAAATTTTAGGGAATATAAAGGTGCGAGTTAGGGTGATTCATCACATTAAGATATCAATTTTTCTTCTTATGTGTGAAAGATATGTTCTGAGGAAACTCCTGGGGGTGTTATTAGTCAAGATCGTGGCGCAAAAAAAATTATGATATGTCCCTAGTGCTCGAAATTGGGGCACATGTAACCTCGATGGCAAGGTGATCTAGTAGAATGTAGAGGCTGCTTCTAGATAAGGAATATCTAGAACCCCTATAGTAATTTCCCTTTAGTTCCTAGTTATTAGGGATTTAATTATACTTCCTAATTATGAGTAGGGATAGTAGGATCACAACAGACATGCACCTGGAATACCACTGGCTGATCAGGTCAAGGTGGGGGTCGAGGCAGAGGCACTCATGATCGTGTTTCTCATTTACAGTGGAGATTGATTTCTCAGGGCAGTCAGAAAGTGACTCAAGACCATTGTATATGCCATTTACATATATTCCAATGTATTTCAAAGGATCATGGCCTCATACCTTTTAAAGTTTGAGGTATTATTCTAGTATCCTCCACATTAGTGTCTTCTTTATTTGATATAGGCATATCTCACTCTTTTATATATAATGCTATTGTGGGATGTTTGGGACTCGATATTGAAAAATTTCATGTCATTATAATGATTCATAACCCATTGGGTATTCTATCAGAAGGTTTTAAACATTGTAAGGATTCCCCCTTGAGATAGTTGGATACCTCTTCATATTAACTTTTTTCGCCCTCGACATGATGGGATTTTATGTACTCATCAGGATGGACTAGTTAGTTCTCTATCAAAACCTTATTGAATGTTTCCATTAGAGGTTGAGATTTACATCACCAGAAGATTATAAACATGTGCATAAAGGAGAATGGTTTGTAAAATCCATGCGACCAAGATCCGAGCAATAGAGCATGGTTAGTGTGACATCTCAATCTTTTAGTTTTTCATGGATTTATAGTGGTTTAAACCCAATATTTGTCCTCCTATAGTGCATCATTTCATTGATTTGTTTCATGATGACTTATTTTTTCTACCTCCAACATGATAGTTAGAGTTAACCATTGATCTTTTTTTTGGATCTACTTGAGTGAAAATTCCTCCTTGTAGGATGGAACCTATGAAACTTCTGAAAATCAAGAATAATTCGGAGTATCTAGAGGCCTAAGGTTTCACACACCCCTTCTCATATCCTTGGGGTTCACCAGTCCCTCATTCCAAAAAGGATAATGGTATCTTCAGACAATGTGTGGATTACAATCATTTAAACAGAATCATAGTAAAGAATCAGTATCCATCTCCTAGAATAGATAACCTATTTAATCATCTCCAAGGAGAGAGAATATTTTAAAAGATATATTTTTCTTCAAGATATAATCAAGTTTATCTCAAGTCATTAAACATACCTTAATCAAAATTCAGAAGTAGTTATGGTCTATATGATAACTTGTTCATTCCATTTGGTCTCACAAACACAACTTCAGTTTTTTTTGCTCTTATGAATCAAGGTTTTCAACCATATTCGGATTCATTCGTGGATGTCTCTGTTGCTGAAATATTAGCATATTGAATCTCCATACATGATTATGCCAATAATTTTGAGATTGTTTAGAATACACTGAGAGAGAATCATATATATGTTAAAATTAGTAAATAACACTTTTGGATGGAAAAAGTCCACTACATGCACTACTTTGTATTGGATTTAGTTGTTTTAGTAGTCCCATAGAAAGCAAGATCCGTATTTTCTTGGGATAATCCAAATAACATCTTTGAAATTGGATGTTTCTTGGGTCTATCCAAATATTATAGATGTTTCATCCCATATTTATCACTTATAGGAGCATCGTTTACTAAGTTGACAAATAATTGTATGAAATTATTATAGTTAGAATCTTGTGAATCGGCCTTCCATGAGTTTAAGGGGTGTTTCAATTTAGTGTTGAAACTAATTCTTCGAGATCCTGGTTGGAGCTATACGGTTTACTAGGATGCATTAGGTATTGAGTATGGATTTATTTTAATTCAGGATATGCAAGTCTTCACATGTGGGTCTCGTCCTATGAGTTCTCAATAGAGAAATTACCCAACATGTGACCTTGAGCTTGAATTTTTTGTACATGCCTTATGTTGTTGGAGACTCTCTCTACTATGAGGGTATTTTGTGGTATTCACTGATAAAAAAATCCTCAAGTACATCCTTACATAGGGATATCTGAATCCGAGGAAGTGAATGTGGGTTGATTACCTATAGTTTTTTGATTTCGAGCTTGTCTATATCCAGGGAATGTAAATGCAATAGATTATGCTCTTTTCCAAAAAGACTCAGAAACAAGTGGTTCATAATTCTAGTGGATAATGGAAGCTTATGGATTTATTATTAGAGATGCACATTGATTTTTGGGAGGACCATGGTCAGACTATATACTATGAATTAGAATTGAATTATACTATTCTAAATCTTGTACGAATGATAAAACTATATGATTATGAATTACTTATTCTATGGGAAAGAATATCAGATGATGATACTTTCTCATATAGGACCATGGATGGGGATGATACTTTGTTCGTTCATTGTCATGTGTGGGTCCCAACATACATCAAGGAGGTGCTGATGTGGGAATTTTATGCCTCGCCTTGGATGTTCATCCCGATTATACCAAGATATATCTAGATTTTTGTGGTATGTATTGGTGTCCAAGTATGAAACATGATATTTATAGCTTCATCACATGGTGTTGCACCTATCAGTAGGTGAATGAGGAAAATAATAATTCAGATAATCTTTTACATCCATTTTCCATTGGTGATTGATAATGGTACTATGGTTTGATGGATTTTGTGACTGGTTTACCAAGATCACCACATGGAAATGATACAGTGTGGGTTTTAGTTGATTGATTGATGAGGGTCACACACTTTTAACATACGTGATATACCTTCTCAGTAGAGATCTAGAAAGGTTGTATGTGAGGTAGGTTATATTCATTTATGGATCACATCACTCTATCATTTATGATAGAGAAGCTCGCATAATGTCATAGTTCTTACAGGGGTTATATCAGGACTTGGGTACACATGTACTTTCGAGTATGTCTTTTCATGATCAAAACGATGGACATACATCACATACTATTGAGGTGATTGAAGAAATACTTCATGCATGTTTCCTTAACAATGGGGGTTCTGGGAAAATAATTACCATCACAGAGTTCTCTTATAAAAATAGCTTTAAGGCTACTGTATAGATATCTACATTAGAGTCATTATATCTTTGTCCTCTCTAATCACCTATATGTTGGCTGAAAGTATGGGATGCAAGTATTCTTATACCTCGTCTTGTATAAGAGGCTACATAGAATATATAGCTGATCTGGAAGTGTTTGATGAAAGATCAATCCATATAGCAGTCATATGCCAATAGACACTAGAAAACTCTTGAGTTCATGGTTAGATACTAGGTTTCTATATCAATATCACCCAGGTTGGGCCATATTCAAAGTCAGAAGTAGGGTAATCTCTCACTTAGGTTTATTGGCCCATTTATGTTTGTGAAAAGGATCCGACTAGTGTATTACTAGATAGCACTTCTAGAGAGATATAGATCTATAGATTATATCTTTTACATATCTTAGTTTCACCGATATTATCTTGACCCATCACATGTCTTCCAGTATGACGAGGCTTAATGGGATATAGATACCTCCTTAGAGGAATTTCCATTTCATATTATTGATTGGAGTGTAGAGACACTCTAAGGAAGGTCAATTCATTTGTTATGGGTGCTATGATAGCAAGGTTGAGTATAGGCTGAGACCTCGAAATGGGAAGATAATATAAAATCTTTGTGGCCATAGCTATATTCAGATGATACCTATTTACCCTTAGAATCCTAACTTCAGGACGAGTTTCTTTAAGAAGGGTAGGTTGTAATGTCCTGTCTTTTTATATAGGTAAGTTTCATTTTTTGGTTTAAAATCATTTAAAAGTCCCTTCTAATGTTGTATAATGAATTTAGGGGGTTTGTGAGGGCTTATGGGGCTCATTAATATACTGGAACCCTAGAAATATGAAAAATATACATGGTCGCATGGTTAGTAGAAATTGTATAGCCCAGCCTTCACTGTTTCTACTAACCATGTGAGGCGACACATAAAAGTATTAGTGGCATAAATGTTTGTTTAAAATGTGAAAATATTATCACATGAGCATGAGAGAGACTACATACTTTTATGTAATTATTTTCACATGGTTTTCACATGGTTTGGGAAACTGTCCACCTTAACAGTGTGGGGTCTCCCTTTTAGGAAGTGGCTTGAATACATTTTTTACACAGTTTAGGATATATTACATCATAATCATGTGCCCTATGTTTTGAGGGAGAAATTCCCAAAAATGATTCTTATAAACATACATTTTAAATCCTCGTCTTCCTCTTGTCTCATTCTAGTGTATGACCCTCTCTCCTCTCTTATTCTGCTTCCATATTCTGCCACATTGTGATTGAGTTAACTCCCATGTACATTGTTTTAATCATGCATCATCAAAAGAATCGAATCCATATTAATAAGATCTATGAACCTATTACTTCCTATTCATGTTTATCATTAGATCCAGTAATCTATTTAAGTGCACGTTCTTTTGCCATATTTTTAGGGCCTTGGATGATTTCTTCAATTTCTCCCAACAAAATTAAAATATTAGGCCACCATCTAAGGAGGAGGATTCAATGAACATAAGGTAGGTTTCATTATTGGTTTACCCAGATTTTTTAGTGTTTTCATCAATTTTATATTGTTCCTCACACTTTCATTTTCCATGTGTCTCTGTTTCATTGAGTTATTAATATTAAATTGATACATGCACCTTGGTATATTCCCTATAAACCTCGATTATTAGGTTAAAAGATGTTAACCTTAATTATTGGCACCCCTTTGGTGTGACACCATGAATTTTCCTTTATGGTTAAATTGAATAATTGCCCAGTATGTATTCTAAGTGTTTGACTTAGGTCATAAATTTAATTTACCATATTATATATTCATTTGATGAACCCAATTCACTTCTTAAGATATTTTCTCAACTTATAATTATAATTTCCCATGTTGGTAATTTCCCTTTTTTTGATTAATCCTTTTAAATGACTCCTTGAGCCTTATAATTGATGTTCTAAATTTTAGAAAATTAAATGGTTTGATTATATGAGATGGATTATTAATATTGAACTAAATTTATGCGAAGGAATAGAATTATATAAACAGAATGATATATAAAGGGTTGTAAGGCCACGTGGAGAAATGAATACCTCATTAAATGCCCATTTTGAATTATAATGCCCTTATGTAATTGGACTTATCTTTTAAGATACATGATACGTAATACCTCATGTATTTTTTTATAATAATTATTATTCCTTCATAAGTGTTTTTTTATGATGGTAAGGGTTATATTGAGCATAATGGTTTCACACTCCCTTACAACTGGTGTTTCTAAAGATGTCTCACACCATTTCCCCTATTTGGATTATGCGAATGATGCACCACGTCCCTTGATTCAAGTGTTGACATGATGATACACTCACTACCATGAGTGTCGAGCATGATGTCTCTCACTATATATGGGATATAGGGAATATACCCTATTTCATGATATTATAGGCTCGTTATACCAGTCATGGATGTCTGAGTTATTACCTAGTCCATATTGTACCTAGTATTATAGGTATATGGACACTTAAGTATGCATTACATGGTTCATATTGGTGGATTAAATATATAACTATATTATATATATTATTATTAATATATATATATTTACTAATAAAACATTCATTCAATCCCTGAACTGAAGATGGAAGATACGCCAAATTTCCTTTTTGAACCCCAGTAGAGGGTTTTTTATTTATTCATCTTTTCCTATTATTTCATTTATACTTGAAAACTATTTAGGTTTGAGAACATCTTGGAATAAATCTTGAAACCATTAGTGGTGGACTACTAGGATTTTATCTCACACCCTACTTGGGCCTCATTCGGTACCTGGGTATATTGTTTTTCTTCAGGTACTGATAAGACAGGCACCATAATATTTATCTTTGACATGCTATACCTATAGTTGGAGCATAATAAAAGAGGACAGAGCATATGCTTGAGATTCTATTAAAGTATCTTTTTCCCTTTTTTTTACTTTTTTATAGCCTGATTGTATATGCATGTCCATTTTTTCCCTTTTGTAAATTATCATTCCATGTATCCTTGTATATGACATTACCTTGTGGCTTTTAATTATTATTCAGGTATTCAGTTACTTATTCTTCAACTATAAATTTATTCCATGTGTTTATATATTCTTTTTTTGTTCTATGTATATGGTTTTATCCAATATTCCACTCATATATAAGGTCATATTGTCCCCATCGCACCACCTATTAACCCACACCTCTAGTCGGCATCCTCTATCGTATAGGGAGGTAGGATTGAGGACACGTGACCCACCATCTCGGGGCCCCACTTGTGAGGACGAAGGGTTGAGACATTACATATATATATTTTTATATTTTTATATAATATAATATTAATTAATTAGATTATTTATTTTCAATTTAATTAATATAAATACCCTAATTTCATTAAAACATTTATTTTTTTATAATTGTTTCATTATTATCGTTATAATTAGCACTAATGATAACAATATAAATTTTATAAAAAACAAACTTGGAAATATTAAATAATACTAAAATAATTATTTCAAATATAAGAATAATTTTATCAAATTAACTTTATATGTATATGGAAATTAATATTAATGTCAGTGCATGTACTGTGTAACAACAAATTGTAAAGAAAAGTGTATTTGTTTGGATTAATTTTATGTATAGGAATACATTACCAATGATATTGATTATAAATATTTTTATAATAATATTATTGTTTAAATAAGAGTTATATGACAATAATATACATCCAAATCCTAATTTACATAAGTGAATATTTAATTAAAGAAAAGATAAATAACCATTTTTCATTAAATATTACCAAATATTCTAAAATGATATTCATGTTTTTAATAAGATAAAAATATTTTTTAAAAAATGATTTATTTTACATTAAACATATCATTTTTATATAATTTGTTTTTTCAAAATAATCTACATCATATAAAATTAATCGTATTATAAAAATAAGTATTTTTCATTATTTACAAAAAAAATTATATTAAAAAAATATTAAAATATCATCCTAAGATAATTTTGATATGATAAATTAAAAATATGATGACTATTATATCCATATAAAAATATTAAAATTATGAAAAATAATATTTTAATAAGAAATTGAAAATATAAATAAAACTATTTTTATTGAAAATTGATTTTTCAACATTAACTCATATTATCTAATTTTATTCTAAATGTAATGATTTTTAATTTATTACCACATTAGGTTGATAGATAATGATATTATAATATATTGATATTTATTTAGATCCAGTATTTTGTGATAGAAAAGTTATAAAATGTGTTGACTTATTTAAAGTTAATTATATGTTTGCTATGGTATAGACTCAAATTATATTGGTGATATGTCAATGACTTTTTTCATTAACATGAAATTATTAAGATATTTTTTACCATGTATTCTCTTGGAATAAATGATTTGGTGACATGATGGTACATAATTTATTTCGATTCACCTAGATGTAAGTCAATTATTTGATATTGATAGAGTAGTGTAACCCTTTTGGTTTAGAGAACCTTTTTGACATTGAAGTGAGTAATCTATATATTTTCTAAATCTAATGGGATACCTTAAATAAAAATACCAAGATATATATGTTATATGAAATAAAAAATAAAAGATAATATATCACTATGTTAGTAGTAATGAATTCTTATTTTTTGAATCAATGTTTGTCTCAATTTTATTATTATGTTTTTTATAGTTTCATGGGCCTAAATCAAAACTCTAATTGTGATTTAAACATGGTGGTTTTCATTTTTCCTTCATAGTGTTCCTTAGAACCCTTTATTATTTTTTGAATATAATACACTTTTTTGGTTGAGTGGGAACCTAAAAACCAAAAACTAATAGAATTAATACCACCAAATAAAAATGTTTCAAAAAATATTCAAAAGTATAAAAAATTAAAATAAATAGAATTAATATCATCAATAACTTCACTATTGGAACACTATATCATTTCTATGTCACCATCATGCCCAGTTCTACAATTGATGATTGATACCACACACAACCAAAATTATTTTCTTATCTTCACCAGAACCTTCTTTCAATAACACCAAAACACTAGGAATCCAAAACTAAGAAATGCCAACAACTACACCATAACTAGAAAAATAGAAAGTAATCATCATCATCATAGATTATATAAAGAACTAAAAATCTTAATAACATCATAAGTACAGTAAATAATAACATGAAAAATAAATTATAGTAATTAGAATTATTTTAAAAAACCCATCGGTCTTATAGGTTTCAATCACACCAATTTGAAGATCCACTAGACTAACAAAGCAATAACATTGAATGTGATTAAAATTATAGTCATGAAGAAAAATACTGTAAAAAATATCCATAGTGAACCATTACCAAACTAGTCACCATAATATCAATAAATTATGAACCAGATAGAGTGCGAAGTAAAATTATCAGTGCATCATAAAAAAACATTACAAATAGTTTCCGTTATAATATTTTAAGAAACACCAATAAGCCTCCAATAACGAATCATGTATAAATATAAAAATAGTGACATAATTCCACCACCACCGTAGAAAAAAACTATACTAAAAATGATTGGTAAACCTAACCACAAAAGTATATAACTTATATCATGTCTTTCCTCTAAAAACATGTTAAACCGCCCTAAACACCATTTTGTGAGACCAAGAATGGTATATAGCATGATGGGTTGCACAAAATGGGTATGGGGAGATGAAAGAGGCTCCATAAAATATCCTAAACAAAAATAACCATAAAATACCATTTAAAATGGAATATGGCTTTAAATTTGTATAAAAGACCATAAACCAAGAGGCCGTTGAAATTCAACACAAAATCCCCCATTGACATAGTCCCAATCCACCAATAATCCATCTCACCTAACCAAATATGTTGTTTTACTCAATAATTCTGAAAAAGGGGAAGGATAATGAGATAAATATGATCCATGAAATTGTAATAAATAATCTAAAATAAAAAAATAATGAATAAAATATGAAAAAGAGGATGTATCACTAGATTGAGCATGAATTAAGGAGATGGAAAGGGTTATTCCCAAGACATTCAATAGAATCACAAAAGAATTAGGAGGAAATCCTATAGGATATTGAGTAAATACATAAAGAGATAAAACTAGGATAATCAGACACTATTCTCTCAAATATTGAATATTTTTGTTGAAAAGGAAATTTGACTAGTTGATGTTTTGTGAGTTCAGGATTTCTAAATAAATTAGTATATCCATTTAAAAAAATCATCTCTATGAAATATTCCTCTTGAAAAATAATTACATATAGATCATTCTATAATACCAAATATTTTTATAAAATATATGTTTCATGAGGGGTGAATTGAAAAACCATTCTAAAAATAATGAAATTTTAAATAAAAAGAACTGTCTTAATAGTTCATAGTTTACTTAATTAAATATATAAAAGAACTAAATGATCATGAATTTGAAAAAAAATGAGAGATAAAAGTTTGATAAACAAAAATAGTTGTTAAAATTATTGTTTTTTTATAGGTAATGATAAAGTAAAAAACAATACAAAAAAACACATAACATATTGAACAAGTTTAGAAAAATAAGTCTTTATATCTCCAATATTTACAAATCATGTATCTAAAATTACTACTCTTATATGTTATTATCTTGTAACCCAAAACGTAAGTGGATATTATTCCCAAACCTAGTAAATAAATACTAAGTATAATGAGATTTAGTTATTATGACATGCATTCAATAAATTCTTCTTTATTACAATGAATGATATAGAGAATATTGGAGTAATACAAATAATGATGGTGATTTAATTCCTTTTATAGAAAGAGTAAGGGAAAAATAGTTCATAAATGGTGAAAATAAAAAATATAGAGAAATAGAAAATCAGATGATTTTTATTTTTAAGAAATAATAGATATTGTAGTTATTTGGATCATTATATTATTAATAATTACACTCACTTTTGTTTAATTAGAGTAAGAGATATTTAACATTAGAAATTCACACTTCGAGGTGAACTACTCATTCCATTATGTATATTTTTGAATATTGATATCATAGTGAGTAATCATTGATGTGTGTGATTCCATTTATTTTTAATAAATTTAGGAGAGGTATTCTATGAAACCTTTAAAATTTTGTGTTTACATTACATACTACTGTTATCTAAAAGAATCTTTTTTTAGTTGTTATTTTGATAAAATGAATTGATGTTGGGAATTAAAATAATCTTAAATAATTTTTTAGGATTATATTTTTATTATCATTCATTGAAGATATGATTTGGAAGGTAGAACATAAATTTGGTTTTTCTTTGTTAGATGATATCATCAATTTATCCATTCCATAAATCAGTCATTACATTGAGTTTCAGTAGGTTGTTTGGTAAATAAACTAGTCCAAATCTTTTATTTGATTCTTCTGATACTTTATGATATGTTAATACTTTAATATATATATATATCTATATAAAGAATAGTTCTGGTAGAAGCATGCATGTAGGTATTCAATATAAAGAGTTAGATAAATAATAATAATGTGTTGTGATTATCAAAATAAAGTAATGATTGAGGGTATTATAAGAATGACCTACCAGGATACTCATATGATAAATTTGATAAAGAAGGGAGTGATGATTTTTTCATTCTTATTAGAATAATAAAACATTCCATGAGATAAATAAGTGACTTAAGATTTCCCCTATCGTGATTCTACATTAGGAAGGTAAAGTGTTTGAGATATATTATGATGCCGTAAAAATGGGTATTGGTTGTATACATATTTATGATAATCATGTGGTGGACTATAGTACTCAAAAATTATAAACACATTAAAATAATAAACTATCCATGATCTTGTATTTTAATCTATTTTTTATACTCTATGTAGTAGAGGTGTTTTCTCGTTTTAGAATGTTTTTTGGAATACATTGATCAAAAAATAAAAAGTATATATTTTCCCAATGATCATGATATTAATAAATATAACATGATTTAATACCTAAAATAATTTTATTTTAAGATCCATTATCCACATAGAAAATATAAATTTGGATTTTAATTATCTTTTTAGAGAAACTAAATCATTAAAGTTGTAATAGGTTAAGAGTAGTGAGAATTAATGTATATGAAGGAATATCATTACGTTTATTTTCTTTAGGATCCTAAAAAAGTTATTTTTTACCATGTTTAGATTATATAATTTATTATTGTGTTTGTTATGGATTTGAAATCTATTATAATGACATTATCATTATTCAATAAACACTGGATGGTTTTGAGATCATTTAAGGTTTGTATCGATATCCCAAATCAATGTTTTATTTTTGTACTATTATAATGGTTCTTAATAGCATGATGGAGTGATTTATGGGAAAATACCATTCTTCAAGTTGGGTTCTGTCACCCTGGTCTATCCAAAGTGTTTCATAATTTTATAGAAAAATATGGTTTCCATGTAATAATTCTATGATATATAGTTTCATTTATATATTACCCAAATAATAATAAGTTAATTCTAAATACTAAATACTGATAATATAATTACAAAACTCCCTATACCAGTATTGAAATTTGTTAAATAATAAAGGATTACATGAGTACCTTACCAAGATCCATGTGTGGTTGATATACAGTTTAGTTGATCATGGATTATCTAATTAATATAACTCTCTTATTTCCTATCAATTAGTCAAAGTCTATGGTTGAATTATGAATTTTATATGTATGAGAGTTAGTAAAATGGATGGAGTGATAGATAGTATTGTCTTCAATGATAAGGCAAGGTTTATGTCATTATTTTTTGAAGGGTGTGTTCTCTTGGTACTGAAGAAAACCTAAATAATACTTGTTGCCCTTAGAATTACTCTCAACCTGAGGGAAATATTTGTATTCTAAATGATATGATTCAAAAATATATCCTTTACTTCATTGGATATTTGGAATATTATCTACCTTTAGTGGAGTTTCATTATAATTGTAGCTACCAGTCATTAATTCATATGATTTTATTTTGATTTTCTCTATGATAGTCCTTATTCCTCCCCCCATCAAATTTGAAAAATAATGATATATCATCTTTGATTAGACCTAGTATATTATAATAGATGACCAGGAAGTCAAAAATTATTTATAATTATGATTTCATTGAAAAAATATTCCAAAATTCATATACCAATTCTAAGTGAATACCCATAATATTATGTTCCATTATATATTTCTTTCTATCGATGGATGTATTAGTATTTAGTCATTAAATTATTATTAATTTTTATAATGAATCAAGTACCTTTATTTATTGATAAAAAATATAACAACACATGTTCATAGTGAAGTACGAAATGTTGGCTGCATCAAATTTTATATGATGTTAATGAATATTTTACAAAATAATTTTTCCCATTTAAATTATAGAAGATAAAATCTTTCTACCTTTCTATCAAATTGGAACTATCTGATTAAATCCACGATCATGATAGTTTATTTATGTGTTCATTCAAGGTAGTTAAATGGAGATATACCAAGAACATAATTTAATGAAACGAGTATGAAACATGTATAATGATATATCAAGATAAAGGAAATATATTACATAGTAAAAATTAATGTGAGTTTGTAGTTATTGTGACATTAATTTATTTATAGATTTATTCCTTGTTGTGTTTCTAGATATTAATCTACTAATGTAAGAATGCTTGCGTAATTTCATTAGGAAAGATGCCATGTGTCACCCACTATGTGTTTCTAGAATATCTGTTAAATATATGATGAATTTTACATTTTGAATATGTTTTATTCTTTAAATTTTGTTTGACACTTATTTGGGCATTTTTTATCACATTATATCAATAACATGTTATTTGAGTTAGAATATATTTAAGTTGAATATTATATATATATATATATTAATTACTGATTTTAGTATCAATTCATTTATCGAATGAATAATATAATGATATTTATTTAAATAAAAAATTACTAATTTGGGTTTGATAAGCACTAAAGAGGATTGATGGTATTAGTTAAGGGCCCATATAAAATGATGTATTTTATTTAATATTTTAATAAATATTGATTTATATATTTAAGAAATGATATTTAAATATTATAAATATATATCATGTCTTATTATATTATAATAATAATACAGTTATATGATATGGTCATTATTTAGATTTAATACTTATATAAGGCTATTTTTGAAATTATTAACTCACCAACCTTATGTATATTAACTTGATTGTAATATTATAATAAGAGGTGATACTTTTTTTTCATGGTGATATTCTCTTATTACCAAAAGACCTTCTCATGAATGCTTTCTTGAATGGGAGACAATCATCCTCCTCATCCATCTCATGATCAAGAAAATATGAGAGAATCATTCATGATAAAAATATTCTTGTTGTCATCAACTAAGAACAATACAAGATATGTGGTTCTTCCATGTTATTACAGAGAGTTCCAATGATGATGTTCTTATATTCATGAATCATGTTTGGATACTGATAATGAAATTATAATTTGGATTCTTCATTGTAATGACATGGATATTGGAGTATCTTCTAAATTTATCATCAATGAATAAAGGATTATCATGATAATATAATTATTGTTTATAAATTAAATATAAATTTTATGTGAAAATATCCTTGTTGGCGCCAAAAATATGGCCCGAAAGGAAGGAACGAAAAAGACAGCCGGCGCGCTGCCTCGTGAAGCACAGCCGCGAAGCACAGCCGCGAAGCCTGTCCGCGGAGCCCCGCCGCGAAGCGCCCCAACTTTGGCGGCCCCGCGAAGCTCCGGAGGCGGCAATCCGCCGCGAACCGGTTTGACGTTCGCGAGGCGCCGCGAAGCTCCGGAGGCGGTAATCCTCTGCGAATCCGTTTGACGTTCGCGAGCCGCCGCGAAGCCCCGAAGGCGGCGCGCGAGCCCTGCATCGCGGCGCCCCTTCCCTATAAATACTCGACTCCCCCTGAGTCCCGAGGACGGACAATCCGACCTTTCGGCTTCTCCTCTCCCGAATCGCGAAGCAAGATTTTCCCCGGGAATCATGAGCTCCGCGAGGTATTTCTACTTCGCGAGACGACTCTGATTTGTTTCGTTCTGAGCCCCTCTTCCGAGAGGGATGCCCTTCGTGAAGCCCAAGGGCGTTCGCAAAGGAAGGGGATTCCCAAGGGAACCCGGGCAGCCGCGGAGCACTCGTGCTTCGCGAAACACCCAACCCATGCTAGTAATCCCTATTCCAAGGCGGGATCACTATGCATCGCGAAGCACATTGCTTGGCAGGACCCTACTTCGCGAACCACTCCTCCTTCGCGAGGCAGTGCTCCGCGAACACTGTTCCACTTCGCGAAGCACCACCCATTCCCACCTATGCCCCATGATAAGGCCAAGGCACCCCACTTCGCAAAGCACACTCCTCTGCTTAGCGATTCCACCTTCCGTGAGACCCTCCAGGTTTGCACGATGTGATTTCAAAGTCCCATGGACAACACCTCCCGTAGCGTTGCTTCGCCCAATGCTTCTTCGCATAGGCACGCTAATGGCTATTGCTTCTTCGCATAGCCACGCTAACGTGGACCCCTCGATGGTTCCTCCCTCGACCCCCCTTTACCATGGCCTTACTGGTACCTTCCCTTCCCCAAGGACCAGAGGGTACCGGTCATGTAAGCCATAGGGGTGTGGAGTGAACCCACCTCGTCCGAGCTGCAGGACGTTAAACTGCCAAGCACCACGTCCTCAACACATGACGTTAAACTGTGACCCAACCTCGTCTCCCTCACGAAGGGTCCCCCCAGCTCGAGCATTCATTACACCGCTCGTCTCCACGGGAATGGAACTCTTCCGCACATGGAATGAGATCCTCCTTGTCGGAGTGGTGTATGTTCGCAGGGGAAGGGTCACCTCAGAGCGTAAATCCCTAACCTTTGGTACGGATGATTGCACCCGTGCATCTCGGTACTCCCCCACTACCAAGGTCAGTGGGGAACGTGATAGGGAACAAGGCACCTCCCATTGTCGGACCAAGGTCCATCTTTCCCGCGCTTTGTCGCGCCATGGGCCTCCATCCTGGAGTAAGTCCCAACACCATGGGCCGCCCAACGTGTAAGCCCCTCTTCGCTTCTCACGGACGCACCCTTCGCGACGTGATCGTCAGGTCCTTGCAACCTCTTGTTTCTCACACCGAGCATGACTCACGTGGGCTTAGAGTGAGCACCGACCCTGGCAACCCCTTCTGAACTACGAGGTCTTTGATCCATGTTAAGGCATGGTACGTAGGAAACCTCCACGAGGTTCAAGCCCACCATCAGTGGACCAAGGTCTACTTTCTTCTGAACTACGAGGTCTTTGATCCATGTCAAGGCATGGTACGTAGGAAGCCTCCACGAGGTTCAAGCCCACCATCAGTGGACCAAGGTCTACTTTCTTCTGAACTACGAGGTCTTTGATCCATGTTAAGGCATGGTACGTAGGAAACCTCCACGAGGTTCAAGCCCACCATCAGTGGACCAAGGTCTACTTTCTTCTGAACTACGACGTCTTTGATCCATGTTATGGCATGGTATGTAGGAAACCTCCACGAGGTTCAAGCCCATCCATCACCCAATTTACGTCGTGTTCTACCTACGTCCAGTATGACGTTAAACTACAGCCCGATCCAGTGGTAAGCCATTGCGACCCAACCCCCACCTGAACTACGAGGTCTTTTATCCATGCCAAGGCATGGTACGTAGGACGCCTTTATGAGGTTCAAGCCCACCAATAGTGGACCAAGGTCTACTTTCACGTCGGTTCACCGACACACCCACTCGTCGCTCTTTCACGTCGGGTCTCATTCCAGTCTAGCGGTAAGCCGTTGTGACCACTTGAACTACGAGGTCTTTGATCCATGTCAAGGCATGGTACGTAAGAAGCCTCCACGAGGTTCAAGCCCACCCATCGTTTATTCACGTCAGGGTTCATTATCTTCCCGCATGACGTTAAACTGTATCATTTGAACTACGGGGACTTTGATCCATGTCAAGGCATGGTACGTAGGAATCCTCCTAGAGGTTCAAGCCCAACTCTCTTCGGACCAAGGTCCAGCTTCACGTCGGTTTACCGGCACCATCCTGAACTACGCGGACTTTGATTCCCTGCCACGGGGATACGTAGGAAGTCTCTTCAAGGCTCAAGCCCAACTTCGCTGTCGCCCCCCCCCCCCCCTGTGATGGTCCCATTTCATTCTCAACCGTCTCTGCTAGACGTTAATCTTGCAACATACCCTGTGTTGAACATGGAAAGCTGAGGAAAACCTCAGATACGTGTCTATGACATGTAATTCCATGCGCTCGATGTGGGATGCCTCAGGCTTCCACGCCCTCGAGAAGCCTTGTGATTGCGGATAACAGACAGACATGCCAGGTACCCCAGCATCCAGACACGCTACTGATGCCTCAAACGTGATTACTCCCCTGATCGAAGGTTGCTGCCCTGACTGGACCCTTTGGAATGTCCCGACAGAAGCAGTGTAATTAACCGGCGTCCATGGAAACATGACACTGGGAAGAGTTTCACGAACTACGTATTAAATCTATAAGGGAGACCCGGACTAGGTGACGAGTTCTGAGGAGGAATCCACAGGAGGAAGAACCGACATCCCATCATCCCGTTTCGATCAAGGAGCAGACGTACCTGAACAAGGAACGAATGCCGCCCGCCTTTGGAAAGCGGGAATGCGGGGCAACAAAGCCGCGCGTCCCCCTCCCCCGCGGACGGATGCGCGCGCGCCCCGGCGAAAGCGTCGGAAACAGAAATGGTGAACCCGACGTGAAATTCTTCTCCTCAGCATGGAGATTAGTAGCGTTCGAGACACCAGTAGATTGACGTGTCACCGGATTCAGATATTCGTTGCCTGGTCCCGCCAAGTAAATGGCGGGCCTGTCGTGGAACTCACCAGAAGTCGGGGTAGTAGAACGTGGGGCGCTCCGCTCCGCAGCGTGTTGGCGTGGATCCTTCTCACAGACATGGAGGATGGAAGAACGCTGGGGCACTGGCTGTCAATCCTTTTCCTCTCAGTACTGATGAGTTGATCCCTTCGTTTTCCAGGAACCAGGTTGCTATTTCAGAGATGCGGTCACCATCCGCTCCTCGCCCGCGCAGGGGCAGGGGCAACACCACTACGACCACTCCACATGGCGCCACTACCGCCACGACAGCTGCCACATCACGGGATGCGGGACGTCCACGCCCCCTTTCCCCATCAGAGGTCATCCAACGAAGGGTGATCAACAGCCTCGTGCGCAGGTATGAGGAACAAGGGGTCATCCCGACCAGGGATATGGCCCGTTTGGACCTGGAGGCTTCCAGGCCCTGCCGTCAACGCCGCCCTAACAGGCCGCGCAGGGAGCCCCCGCTCCCCACCTCGACATTCAACCGTTTCGGGAGCCTATCCCCAGAACGGCTTGACGACTCTTCGCCTTACGCCGAAGAGGCAGGCGCGGTCCGGCTTAGCCCGCTCAGGGCCCCGACCCAGGACCCCCAGGCGAGAGCTCCCGTCCGGCCACGTCAGCGCCGCCGTCCGGCCCCGCAGGAAGAACAGGCAGACTATGTCCCTGCACCACCTGCACCGGCCCGCCTGACCCGACGTCAGCGCCGGGCCCGGGCTGAGGACGCTCGCCTAGCTGCGTCCACATCGACAGCTATAGTGGCCCGAGCCACCGCCGACGTACATTATGAAGCCCCCGCCTACATTGAGCAGGGGCACCCCTTCGCCCAACCAAGATTGAGACCCCAGCCGCCCCATGGGCAGGCCGGGTTGACTCTCCGGGTTGCAGGCCCCAGTGATGATCGTCGCGAGCTAACCCGCGGTGATGCCACCCCGTACGGAGGTCCTCCCCGTACCACTACCTCACAGAGTGTGGGCCTTCCCCGCTCCGAGGTTCGTCATGGAGGCATGCCTCGTGCTGCCCCCATCCTACAGGAAGACCTGCCCCGGGGCAGTGATGCTCAGCGCGGAAACATTTCCCGCGCCCGCTGTACAGGGTATGAGGTCCATCCTTCTGAAGGCACCGTCCATCCAGTCCTTCGACGTGGGGGCCCCCCCTACGTCCTCTCTGCGACTGGCGAAGGTCCTCCTCGCCCCAGCAACTCGAGGAGTGAAGGTCAGCCTCGCTCCACTCGCATCGACCATGGAGGTCTTCCCCATGCTCCTGCCGGTTCCAACAGAGGCCCCGCCCACGTGGGTACTGTTCATGGAGGTCCTCCCCATGTACCCTTTGATATTTGCCCTGGTGCCCCCGGCACCCCGGCTGTCTCAAGTGGGGGCCCTCTCCGCCACGGCGCTAGTGCCGCCCCAAGGCTGCCTGATAGGGGTCAACCCTGTCCCGAAGAGCCACCCAGGGGCAGAAGAGCGGGTCGTCGCCGCCACAAGAAGAATCCTGGGAAGGCCCAGGGGGTGATCAAGCCTGCCCGCTTCTCCGATTCGGAAGCAGAATGCGATTCAGCGATGGAACCTTCTCCCAGCTCCTCCGTATCAAGGACTGGGGCAGGAACCAGACGCGTCAGCCTCGTTCTCCCGGAATTTGAGGTCCGTCGGATTCCCGTCTCTCTCCGCAGGTACATACAGGAGGAAGAAATCCTGGGAATTCTGCAGGTTTCGACCGCGCAGTCACCGCCACCGTCACCCGAAGCACCCTCTACCTCTACTCGGGATCACGAGGAGCTGTTTTGGGGGTCAACGGTGGTAGATCCACGACATGACCGGACACCGGTAACGGCAATTCCCGTACCCGAAGCAGTGGCTGTTAGCCCGTCCTATCGTGACATTGTGGTCAGGTCACCTCGCTCTTCAGAGGAGGGCCCAGAGTACGGTGGCCAGTCTGCTCGCTCGCCGTATTCTCCACCGCCGAGTTTGCTATCCCAGAGGTCCGCCTCGGTACCGCTACCGGTCCCTCAGCCACCTCCGGTTGATGAGTGGGGAAATGTAGGGCCGAACCCCGAGGACGAACCCAGGAGCTTCTGGAGTATTCTTGCAGCGGACTACTTCCCAGAGAAGTTCTAGCCCACGGCGGCGCTAAATTTTCACGTACCCGAGTCGCTTACCCCTGAAGAAGTGGGATGCTTTTGTCGGACCCTGTGGGCGACGCACTTCCGCCTCCGTTGGGAACGGGTAGTGTACCCCAGGAGTCGAGAGCACTTCGAGGAGATTGGCAAACAGTGCCGCCTAATTGATGCAGCGGCGCTCCTTGCGGCCCAGCACCCCGAGTCGCCCGGTCACCAGAGTGCCCTCCAACGAAAATGCGTCCAGAGTTTCAAGGCACTCCGCAAGATCGTCAGGGAAGCCACCCCCCATGTGCAAGTCCGTGGTTGGGGACGCTATGCCGCTCTCCTCTTCGACCCTATCCGACGACAGCCCGATTCGCTATGCGACATTGAGGATATGCCCTCGAGAGGGGTCACAGTCCACATGGCCGACGTTGTGGATAAGGAAGATGAGCTTGAGTTCCTTGATGGGGACTTACCATCCGAGGGCGTGCCGCCACTACTCGACCCATCAGGGAGAGTCACCCGTCAGCAAAGGAACCTGCTAGGCCTCCCCGTACCCACCGAGTCACTGGCACTCGGTCGAAGCACTGGCAAGGGTAAGGAGCATGTCGGAATAGTCAAGCACTCCGACCCGTCCGCCTCTGTGCAGAAAACGGACGAAGACCCTGAGAAGGCCACGTTGCGCCAGCAGCTTGCTGAGCAGAAGAGGCTGGTCGACGAACTCTTGGCTGAACGCGCCGCAGAGCGACGACCCGACTATGGTAATCCCAGGCCGGGACAGCAGGGGCAGGAACAATTTCCCCCCGGTGAGATGCCTCCAGGCAACCCTGATCATGCTACTGCCGCGGACAGGGCGGAAGCCGGAACGTACGGCAAGAGGGCGCGATACGTCTCGCCAAACCCCCCTGAGCGACGGGACAATCTGAAGAACCCAATCCGGGTTCCCCCAGTCGCCCAACAGGTCGTCCAACCAGTCAACCCGCGAGTAGCAGAAGCCGTCTACCGTGTTGAAGAACCTGGAAATGCGCTTGTGGTTAGGGACCCCCGTCAAGACAGGGACCCCCACCCGGAGGACCTTATTGCGGCACTCACAGCCCGCCTCGAGGCGTTGGAGACACGGAAGGTGGCGGTCCCACCGGATGGCAAGCCTTATCCCGCATGGGTGGATGATATGTCCGCGCCTCCGGGTTTTGGGAACCCCACTTTCTCGCCTTTTAACGGGACAGGGGACCCACCCCAGCACTTGGCTCATTTCTCTTCCAGGTGTGGCCCCATGCTGGGGACCCCGGCTCAGCAAGAAGCCACTAAGCTCCAATGTTTTGTACAGACGTTGGAAGGTCCAGCATTCGTCTGGTACAGCCAGCTCCCCATCGGATCAGTGACCGGTTGGGAGGATCTTCGCTGGCAGTTCTTGTACCAGTTCAGCTCCACCACGCGGAAGACCAGCATCGCGGACCTCTTTAAGTGCAAACAGAGGCCTGATGAGCGGGTTGCAGACTTCATCTCCCGGTGGAAAGGACTTACGTATTCTCTCGATATGCCGCTGACTCAGGAGCAATTACTGACGATGTGTGTGGGGAACGTAAAGACAGAGCTGGTACCCTCCTTGATTACCCAGAACTACCCTGGGGGGTTTAGAGATTTCTCGGATAAGGCCCAGCGCCTCGAGGAGGCCCTGCAACAGGCTAGTCAAGCACGTTTGCTGCCCCCTATGATCCCGGCCAGGAGGGCCGCCAGGGCTGAACCCGCCACAGTGGCTCAAATAGAGGCCCCGAGGCAGCTGGAATTGTTACCGGCGGCACCACCCCCACAACCCCGCAGAGGTCCTCCACCTCAAGCACAGGCTCCTGCCCAGCAGCGACCGCCTCAGAACCGACAGGTTCCCCTGCGCAACGCGCCACCGCCACCTAGGCGAGACAACCAGGCGCCGCCCCCTCGGCAGGCCCCTCCGGTCCCTCGACAGGACCAGGTCCCCAGGGCTCCTTACCCGGAAAGAAAGTACCATACCTATTCGTTTAACGAAAATCAGGTCCCTGGTTACTTCCGAAGTGCTCTAGAGCAAGGGATCGTGCGTCTGCCTGAGTGCAGGAGGCCGGCAGAGGCGCATCTCACTGATCACCCCAACTACTGCCCTTATCATCGGATCCTGGGGCACACCCTCAAGCGATGCTATGTGTTTAAAGACTGGATTCCGGACCAGGTCAACAACAACATAGTCAAGTTGGGCCCAGCGCCAGCGCAGGTGGCAGGCATCTTCGCGGGATCAGAAATCGGCAGTGACAGCGAGGGTGAGTGGCAGCAGGTCCCTAGCCGCGGGTCCCAGAAATACGACAACTGGATGGCTCGAAAAACTGTCGTCCATGCCCAGGGTATCATCCGGGCACGCTTGAAGCAGTCGGAACCTTCAGAAGAAGTAGTTGGCGCCTCAACATCGTCTTCACAGTCGACCTCTGCCCAAAAGGCAAGCAGCGGCGACGCAAGAAGAAGCAACGTGCACCGCCAGTGCCGTCGTCATCCCGCACTCTCGGCGACTTTATGCCTCCCGAAATGGGCATTCCCCCCAGAATCCGCCCAGCGGTGGATGACTCTTCGAGTGACAGTCAAGGGTACGCTTCGGTTAACACCGTGGAGCTGGTAAAGCCCTATATGACCCCCGACGTGGGGGAACCCCAGGCAGACCACCCCAACGTTTCCAGCCGACGTCAACGTCAGCGGAATCGCAATCGCGCCAGTCACCGAGGTATGTCAGCATGCACTTGTGACCAAGCCGTGCACGCTACCGAGACCAGGCAGCAGGCTCAGCGCAGATCTCAGCACGCGCAGACCCATCCAGCACCCTTGGCTCTACCTCCACGGCCGTTCGTGTTGCTGGATCAGGGAGAGCCGCCTCGTTCGTATCACAGCCAGTCTCGCCCGGCGACGGGCCAGCCCCCGCTGTTCGATCTTAGCCCGGCGACTACTCTCCAGGCTTCTACTAGCAGGCAGCAGGATGTACCCAGTGCTAGCCGACCGCCAGTTCAACCAGCAGGACCCGCTATGCCTCCAAATGCCGAAAAACCCCCTGTAAGTAGAGGTTCGCGTTTGGCACGCAAGTATGATTTCCTAAAGCACCTAGCCGGCATTCCGGCGAGGATTTCCATCCTTGAGGCCCTGAGCTTGTCGTCCGAGATGCGCGAGGCACTCGCCGAGGCCCTAAGGAGCCCCCTCCAGTTCGAGACGGAAGTGGCAGCCGCGGAGGCCTTCCATACCGAGACGATTGAAAACGCCGAATGTCAGGCGGTTATCTCGTTCTCTGGTGAAGATGAAGACCCTCCTATACAGGGGCACATTCGCCCACTGTATATCACTGGCCACTTTAACGGTGTGGAAGTCCGTCGCTGCCTCGTTGACACGGGTTCTGGAATCAATCTAATTCCGACCCGGATGCTGCGAAAGCTGGGTTTGTCCGAAGGTGATTTGACTCCCTCTGACCTCATGATTCAGGGGTACGACAGGACATAGCAAACCCCGGTCGGCAAGATCCGTCTGAAGACCCAGTTCGGTGGCTTAATTGCCAGCACCGAGTTCATGGTTGTTTCTCAGGACACCGCCTACAACGCGTTGATGGGCAGGCCATGGCTCCATCTGCATGCAGCGGTTCCCTCGTCGTATCACCAGTGCCTTAAGTACTCGCTCAACGGTCGAGTAGGCGTGCTCCAAGGAGACGCGTCCCCTTTCGCTTCTTGTGAGGCCCGCTATCTGGATGCGGGTTATTACAAAAGTAAGGACAAGCAGATCATGGTCAGCGAGGATGAGCCCGCCCCAATCACAAGTGATCCCTGGGCGAGCATGGACGACGCCTACATCCTCCCGATCCACCGGTTGGAGGCCACGACCCCCGACATGGGACAATGTTTCGTTGTTTCGGGTACGCAAGGAAGGCATGTTCCTGCGTCCAAGCGACGGCGGAAGATCACCTCGTACTCCTACATCAACCAGGCTCGGGTCATCCCGGAGTCTCCTACCCCTGTACGGTACCGGGATGTCAAGCTCATGACAACGGCGGTGCGCCATACGTGTCTATTTCGCCGGGCTGGAATCAACCGACTCTGGCCGACACGTCACCACTGCTTTGATATCATCAAGCGTGGCCCCTTAGGCCGAAGGCCGGATGGGATAGGGTCAAGTGCATTCATTGCTATGGTCTCCACGACGAGTGAGTCTCCTGATGTGATGACCGCTGCTGCCCAAGCCGGCACCAGCTGCCCCTCGGGTTTTGAGAGCCCAGAAGTACCTTCCGTCACGGGAAATCCCCCCACGGCTGGGGAGGAAGACTTGGAGGATGCTCCCCCAGCCTTTGAAGAAGGCGTCTCTACCACGGTCGATGAGCTGGTACAGGTGAACCTTGGTAGCGAGGCAGATCCAAGAACCACATTAATCAGTGCGGCCATGTCCCTCGAGGAGCGGCAGCAGTATGTAGACTTCCTCAAACAGCACCGCGATGTGTTTGCCTGGAGTTACGATGAGATGCCAGGGCTGGATCCCCAAGTGGTCGTCCACCGTCTGGGCCTCCCAGTAAAACATCGTGGGTTTAAGCAGCCTCCCAGGAAAATGCACCCTTCCCATGGCGCTATGGTTGAGGCCGAAGTTGATAAGCTAATTAAGGCCAACTTCGTCAAAGAGGTCCAGTACCCCAAATGGCTCGCCAACATTGTGCCAGTCAGGAAGAAGAATGGGCAGATCAGAGTCTGCATCGAATTCCGCGATCTTAATCGCCACTGCCCAAAGGATGACTTCCCACTCCCGGTGACGGAGCTGTTGATTGACGCCACAGCCGGGTTCTAAGCCCTCTCTTTCATGGATGGGTATTCCGGGTACAACCAGATCCGGATGGCCCCCGAAGATGAGGAGTCCACTGCCTTCAGGGCTCCCCAGGGTACCTTTTGCTACCGGGTAATGCCATTCGGTTTGAAAAACGCAGGTGCCACTTATCAGAGGGCCATGCACGCATATTCAAACCGATCCTCGGGACATTGGTGGAGTGCTACGTGGATGACCTTGTAGTCAAATCATATCAGCGCCAGGACCATCTCAAAGACCTTGAGAAAGTGTTCGGTTTCCTCCGTTCCCGTCACCTGAAGATGAACCCACTGAAGTGTGCCTTCGGAGTCACCTCCGGGAAGTTTTTGGGCTTTGTTGTCAGATACCGAGGTATCGAGATCGACCCGGAGAAGATCAAGGCCATCGGCCAAATGCCTCCCCCGAGCAACATTCGGGAGCTTCGAGGCCTGCAAGGCCACTTAGCCTATATACGCCGATTCATTGCGAACCTGGCTGGCAAGTGTAAGCCCTTTTCTCGGCTCATGAAGAAAGGCGCTGCCTACGAATGGGATGAGGAGTGTCGGATCGCCTTCGAGGAAATCAAGCAGTATCTACTCCAACCTCCGGTCTTGATGCCACCCGTCTCTGGAAAGCCGCTGGTTCTTTACGTGACCGCCCTGGAGAGATCCCTCGGTGCGCTGCTCGCCCAGAAGAATAACGAGGGCACTGAGAACAGTCTCTACTATCTCAGTCGCATGCTTCTCGATACGGAGGTCAGATATTCCCTTATCGAAAAGAGCTGCCTTGCGCTCATCTTCACCGTGCAGAAGTTGCGACACTACCTGCAGCACCACGAGGTGCAATTGATCTCTCGGGTGGATCCGCTGAAGTACATCCTGAACCGCCCCATGCTGACTGGCCGACTAGCACGGTGGGCGGTGATTCTCCAGCAGTTTGACATCAGGTTTGTGCCTCAGAAGGCCATTAAGGGACAGGCGTTGGCAGACTTTTTAGCTGCCCATCCAACCTCCACGGATCAATCCCTGGACCTGGATTTCCCCGACGAGACGATCCTCTCGGTCGATCACGCTGTCCCGTGTTGGCAAATGCATTTCGACGGCGCCTCCCGGAGCCCCACTGGTAGAAGGCTCAACGACCCCAAGCTCAACAGAGTGGGTCTGGGTATTGTTTTCATTACCCCGACGCAAGCCGTCCTGCCGTACTCCTTCCTGTTGTCAGAAGGTTGTACGAACAACGAGGCAGAGTACCAAGCTCTCATCACCGGCCTCGAGTTGGCCCTTGAGATCCATGTACCCCATCTACATGTGAAGGTAGATTCTGAGCTGGTAATCAAACAGGTTAATGGCGACTATGTCGTCAGGAAGCCAGAGCTTGCACCGTTGCTGGAATACACCCTCCTCCTAATGGCCCAGTTCTCTTCTCGGCCAGAGGTTACCCATGTCCCGCGGTCGCAGAACGGCCGAGCGGACGCCCTAGCTGGCTTAGCCGCATCGCTCGCAGAACCCGAGCAAGATGATTTGGTCATACACGTGTCCCACCGTATATTCATTGCTCCCGTCACCCAAGAGGACCGTGATAGCCTACGGGTAAGTCATCTCACCGCCGGACCCTCCGTATCGGGAGTCCCGGGTTCGTCAGACGCAGTGGTTGAAACGACCCCCGATTGGAGAGCACCTTTTGTCGATTATCTCCAAAATGGCCAGCTCCCGGACAACCAGGCCGAGCGCGAGCGAATCCGACGCCGTACACTTCAATTTACCCTCCAGAGCGGCCCCAGTCTTGAGCAGACCCTCTATAAACGGAGTTTTGATGGTGTCCTCCTCCGTTGCATCCAAGGAGTAGAGATACCTCAAGTTATGCAAGAGGTTCACGCCGGTTCCTGTGGCGCCCATCAAGCTGGGCCGAAGCTGTCCCATCAAATCCGGAGGCTAGGGTACTTCTGGCCCTCCATGATCCACGATTGTATTGGATACGCCAAGAGATGCCACGCGTGCCAAGTGCACGCCAACTTCTTGCATCGGCCGCCAGAACCCCTCCACCCAACCAAGTACTCTTGGCCATTTGCGGTATGGGGACTCGATGTAGTGGGACCGTATCCGCCGGCAACAGCCCGCCAGTGTAGGTTCATCCTGACTGCTACAGATTTCTTCTCCAAGTGGGCAGAAGCAGTTCCGCTCAAAGAGGTCAAGGCCCGTTCCGTCGTTGACTTTGTGAGCTCCAACATCATCCACCGGTTTGGGGTCCCTCACGCCGTCCTCACTGACAACGGTACCAACTTTCGAGCAGCTGAATTGAAGAAATTGTACGCTAAGTACGACATCCGGTCAAACCATACCTCCCGCTACCACGCACAGGCGAATGGACAGATCAAGGCATTCAACAAGACCATCTCTAACATTCTGCAGAAGATGGTTGGTCAGAACAAGAAGAGTTGGCCGGACAAGCTCCCCAACGCCCTTTGGGCTTACCGGACGACGACTCGCAACTCTACCCAGGTGACCCCATATTCCCTGGTGTATGGAGCTGAGGCCGTCCTACCCATTGAGATCCAGCTGCCGTCGCTACGCACGGTAGTTTATGATCACCAGACATCAGATGAGGTAGTCGAGATCCATCTAGCTGAGTTAGAGGCACTGGATGAGAACCGGCTTCGTGCCCTGCACAATCTGGAAAGGCATCAGGACAAGATGGCAAGAGATTTTGACAAGAAGGTCCGTCTCCGCTCTTTTCTACAGGGTGACCTGGTGCTGGCCCTGCGAGCGCCAATGATTCCCGGAAGGAAACCGCCCAAGTTAGAACCCAAATGGGAAGGGCCTTATATCATCCATAAGGTTTACCCCAATGGAGCATATTCCGTGGTGACCACAGATGGAGAGCGTGTAACCCCTCCCACCAATGCCAGATTCCTCAAGCGATACTTTGCCTAGGGTAAAAGATGGTCCTGCATGACCCTAAACTGCGAGAGGGTCCTGCACGACATTAAACTGCATTGGTCCTGCACGACATTAAACTGCATTGGTCCTGCACGACCCTAAACTGCGACTTGGTCCCGCATGACCTTAAACTGTATCTCCGTCCTCACTACAAGACGTTAAACTGCAAGTCAGTCAGTTCTTCCTGACCGAGGCCCAGCCTCAGGCCCCTCGGCCTCTTTGGGCCCCTGGCCCCATCTCCACCGAGGTCTGGCCCCAGGCCCCCCTCGTTTCTCTCCGACTTACCCTCTTACGGGATCGTACGGTACAGTGTAGGACTACATTCTCACGTTGGGATCATGTACCATGCCGCACACATCCCCGAACGAGATGCCCCTCGTCCCGCATGACGTTAAACTGCATGTCAAGAACTACGTACGGCTTGATTCCCATCTTCATGGGATACGTAGGAACGCTCGGACGCCTTGTCTCGAGCCCAGCCCCAAGCTTCTCTCTTCCACTATTCCCTCTGGGAATGGTCTCCTTGGAGGATCTTTGTGTAGCAGGGCGTCGGCTTTCTTGGCCCCGCTCATGCAACCCCACTCACACAAAGATTGTAAAGGTCGCACCATGCGCCCACTCCCGTTCTTCTACCCTCCCACGTCCTCACCGCATGACGCTAAACTGCATGGCCTTCAAGAACTACGCATGGCTTGATTCTCATCCTTATGAGATGCGTAGGAACGCCCGGACATTTCGTCCGTTGGCCCAGCCCAAAAGCCAAAATCTTCCCCTCGGGTCAAGACACGGCAGGGTGCACATTTTTTCCCCGACCCACGTCGAGCAAGCCTCGACCCGGCTGCACATTCCCCCCTGGAGGTGTTTGCCACTTTTGTGGATGAATTCACACCCGGAGGGGCCCCCAAGAACGGCCTGGATACAAAGCCCAAGGGCTCTCCTACCAATCCGGGCCAACGCCCTGAGGGTTTTCTCAAGCAACAAATCGAAACAAGTCCCGCGTTGCGAATTTGGTTAGCGGTCGACGCTCATTTGTTGCCCCCATGCGGGTCACCATAGGAACGCTGTGTTTCGAATATGGTCAACAGTGATTCATTCTGCCCCATCCTGAGGTGACAAACTTCCCCAGGTGGTGCCAGTGATCGGGCCCACAGCCCAGGATTCCTCACCCGGAGCGTACGGTGTGGTGTAGGACTACATCCTCATTCACGTCGGGATCATGTACCATGTCGTACGACTCCACTTCTGAGGCTCAGCCCCAGGCCCCTCGGCCTTTCCAGGCCGCGGCCCAGGACCTATCTTATAGGATTGTACGACATGGCGTAGGGCTATGTCCTCACGTCGGTTTTTACGCCATACTGTACACCTTGCTTAGGGATATGTTATTCCCCTCCTCGTCCGATATGACGTTAAACTACATTTGGAGAACTACGTGTGGCTTGATTCCCATCCTGATGGGATACGTAGGACCACCTGGATGTCCAAGATCCGGGTCCATCCCCATTCCTCGGGAATCCTCATCCCATCTTGGCCCCCTGGCCTATCCTTCCTCCATGAGGGGATCATATGGTGCGGTGTGGGATTATGTCCTCATTCACGACGGTCTCGTGATGACCACGCCATGCTCCCACCCCCTGCTGATTTGTTTCGTCGATCCCTCTTTTTCGGCGGTTCTCCAATGTGCTTAAGAGTACTCTGGTTCATTACCTGGAATGCCAAGCTTTACTCGGATACGTCTGCACCCGCTTTCCAGGCTTTGCGTATCCCCGCATCAGGGCTTTAACCATCTTTCACACCCAGAGGGACCCCCAAGAACGACCTGGATACAAAGCCCAAGGGCTCTCCTACCGATACGGGCCAACTCCCCCCAGGGTTTCGGACGACAAATCGATAAAATCCCGCGTTGCGAATATGGTCAGCGGTCGATGCTCGTTTGTTGTTCCCACCTCAGGCTAACGCGATACAGACGCTGTGTTTCCTTCATGGATAACAGTTTTCCTCTGTCGCCACGCCAACCCGTTAAGCCCAAATGCCGGGTACACGATTCACACCCTTCGTCACTTCATCGTGTCCAAGTAGAGTCTCGGGATTCTTGGTACTTTTCCTCCGTGCACGTCTGCGCATTTGAGGAACAAGCTACATCAAAGGTGTCCTTCAGAACTTTCTGCTGACTCCCCTTTAATGGATGCCCCAAGTGTTGCAATGAGGGTCCCCCCCTTGTTTCCCACACCGAGTTTATCTCACGTGGGATTAGGGATTGGGCTGACATCTGTGCTTACTTGGGAGTTGTCACCATCCACGGTCCGATCTCTAAGACCATAAACTAAGACTCTCATCTGGAACTACGTTCAAGACCCCTTGTCTTTGGACCCGGCTTGAGTTCAGCGAATTTACCTCTCTAATCCTGCCTTCAGGACCCCGATCACAGGACTGCGTGGCGCAGTGTAGGATTACGTCCTCATTCATGTCGGGTACGCAATAGCTGCACCACGCACGCCCCCATTCTGAGGTTCAGTCCTCCTATCCCCTATCCTGCATGACATTAAAAGGCACCCTTTCAGAACTACGTGTGGCTTGATTCCCATCCTAATGGGATACGTAAGACCACTTGAATGTCTAAGATTCGGGTCCAGCCCCACCTCGGGGAGATCTCCTGATTTCCCGGTCACCTAGGCCACTTGGTTCATCCCTCTCCAGCGGGGGGTGCGTAGGTATGATACAAGGTTGAAGGCATCATGCCCCCCTTCCCCTGGGAATCTGCCATCTCTCGATCACCCTCAAGGTTGAGTCCCTTGGCTCCCTGTAGTGGTTCACCCATGTATTGAGAGTACTCTGGTCTAGGACCAAGAGTGTCAGATTCAACTTGGTCAAGTTCCTTCCACTTGTCAAGCTTCGTGTTCCCCTCTATTCGGACTTCCATCATCTTTCACACCCGGAGAGTCCCCCAAGAACGGCCTGGATACTACGACCAAGGGCTCTACTACCGATACGGGCCAATGCCCTCCAGGGTTGCGGACGACAAATCGATAAAATCCCGCGTTGCGAATGTGGTCAGCGGTCGATGCTCGTTTTGATTTGTCCTCATTTCAGGCTAACGCGACAGGATGCTGTGTTGCGAATATGGTCAGCAGTAATCCTTTGTCGTCACGCCAACTCCTTCAGTCCTTGAATGTTGGTTGCATGATTCACATCACTTTCCACACCATCATGTCCAGGTGGAATCTCGACACTTTTGGCATTATCCCTCAGTGCACCTTTGCATGCTAGGGGGATAAAGTTGCAACCTGGCGCCCTTTGGGGCTCCCATGGTCCGAGCTCTAAGACTATAAACTAAGATCCATTCGGGACTGCGTTTAACTTGATTCCCATCCTCATGGGATACGTAGGACCGCCCAGACGCCCTGTCTCCGGGTACAACCCATTCAGGAAGCCAGTCTCTCTCCCCGTTTTACCTCCGGATGGCGTACAATTTGATGTGGGATCATGTCTCTGTCAAATGTGTTTTAAACACTGCGCGCATTTCCCGCCTAGCATCGTCTCTGCTACGTCTGCGCTGCATGACGATAAAATTCATGCTCGGTCCTATCATACGACCCTAAACTGTGACATTATCATCCTGGCCGCACGACGAAAAACGGCACCGCATTGTGGTGACCTCGCTGTAGAGGACATCACGTTGGGTACTGGCCACGCGCCATGCCACTAGTCAACGCCCATCACGGCTTGATTCTTGTGGCGACATGACGACCTACAGTTCTAGGCCTGTCGCTTCACAAAAAAAAACCATTCACCTCAAAGAACAAACAAGACACATCAAATTCCGCTTCTTTTAGTGCAAGGGCCACGTCCGCACTTCCCCTTTCCCCTGGCACTGGTACCCTACCCTGCCACCTTCCAGAACTACGTATGGATTGATTCTCATCCTCATGAGATACGTAGGAGCGCCCGGGTACTTCCCCGTGGGCCCAGCCTAACCCTGGTGTTCGGTCCCTCGACTCGAGCTCATTCACGTCAGGCTGTGATGTCATGTGTCCCCTGATCCCTTTTTCCAATCCATGGTCCGAGTTCTATGACCCTAAACTAAGATCTCCCAAAGGGAAAGGAATCTTCTCCCTCTCTCTAATACGTTTTGTTGACGTATTCAGATGTGTTTTGACAAAAAGCCCGAAGCATGGGATTTTCACAGGGACATTCCCCTCATCCCATGACCAAGCTTCGTGAGCTCACTATTTGGATCCTCATCCTCTTCCACATCCAAAAGGACCCTCGGACGACGTGGATACTAAGCTTAAGGGCTCTCCATGAATGCTGGACCTATGGGCCCTACAATCGTTTCGGGCCAACGTCCCTGCGGATATTTGACAACATTTGTGACACGGTCCCGTGTTTCGAACATGGTCAACGGTCGACCCTCATTTGTTTGTCCCCATTTCAGGCTAACGCGATAGGATGCTGTGTTGCGAATATGGTCAGTAGTAGTCCTCCATCGCCACGCCGTCACCATCGTGATCCGAATCTCGAGCGTCATGATTCACACATTTCCACTCCCTCATGTTCAAGTGGAACTCCACCATACTCGGTTCTTTCCCTTCGCGCATCTAGATGCGCTGAATGATCGTGTTAGTGTCATTAGGCCGGTAGTCACCGAGCATCCCTTTGCCCCAACCTGCCCCTCTCTGCGTCGGGAAATTCCCACCACTACTACTTGTTTCCCACACCGAGCACGACTCACATGGGCTTAGTAGTTTTGGCCGGATGTGTACCAACACGGTTAGGCTGCCCCTCGTCCAGTACGACGTTAAACTGCGCTTCCAGAACTACGTGCGGCTTGATTCCCATCATCACGTGGGATACGTAGAGACGCCCAGGCATTTCGCCTAGGGTTCAGCCCCAGGAATCACAAAATCCTGTTTCTCCCCATTTCCAGCCCTCTGGCCTGACCCCTCGGGGAGAACTATGTAGCTACGATTTTACCCTGAACAAGTTCAGGATGCCCCAAGATCCCATTGGGAAGCGATAGATCCCCTCGCCAGAGAGGCCCTGTCTCAAGAAGGAATGATCCGTGATCAGGTCGATGCGCCCATCTGGCGTACTCCCTCCGCGGTGGTGCAACTACCGAGGTGTTGGATTCTGTTTGAACAAGCCACCACTCCATGTTCCACGCTTTGCGTGTCCCTTATTCGGACTCTCGTCCTCTTTCATGTCTGGAAGGACCCCCCAACAGTATGGATGTCTGACCTATGGTCCACCAACTGTCCTGGGCCAACGCCCTGAAAGATTGATCGACAACATTTGTGACACGGTCCCGTGTTTTGAACATGGTCAACGGTCGACCCTCATTTGTTGTCCCCATTTCAGGCTAACGCAGTAAGGATACCGTTTGTCCGCCACGGTTAATGGTTGTCCTTTATTGTCACGCCATCCCCACAGTGTTCCGAATTTGGGCATCGTGATTCACACTTCCCATTTTCACCTGTTTGAACCGGTTTCAGCGCCCCTGGTGTTGCCCCGATCGTGCGTAAGAGCACGTTGGAGAAACGGTAATTCGGCTATCCTGGAAGTTCCTCCTCCGATCAAGCCTTCCCCATCTTTCAGGAATCTGGACTGGCTTGAGGGAATTGTCGTCAAACGTCCCGCAAACATTGCAGGGATGCAACAAGGCAATTCAACGGTGGAAATCGTGCGTATTACGGAACTCAAAACAAAGGAGAAAGAAAGAGTTGGAGCACAAAAGTGTTAATAAAAGCTTCTTTCGAGTTTGCTACAATACTCGGGGGTTGACTTCCCCCATGGACGGGTTGACTCCGTCAAAAGAGCGTTGCAGCTCCGCCACCCGTTGACTTGCGGCGTCCAGAGCCTGTTGCCGCTGATTTAACTCCCGCTCCTCTTCAGCAGCGGCGGGGCGTAATCCGTCAACCCTGGCCTGGGCCCTTTCCACCTCGGCCTGGACGACAGCCATCCTTCCAGAGGTCTGCTCCATATGCTCTTCAGCCTTTGCCAGCTGGGCCTTCAATCGTAAGACCAGCTCAGACTGCGCATCGAGGGTGGCTGAAAGCTCGTTGGCCCGGATCTGTATCTGTTGGACCTCGCCTTCAGCCTCCTGGAGCTTCCTGATGCTGGTCGCCTTCCTCCGCTGCCATCCCACGCTCAGCCCACGATCATGCTCCCGGATCTTCTCAGCCATGAGGTCTCGGATGAGCGCGTGAGGGCGTTGGGCATCCACTCCCCCGGCACACAGTTCGCGCAACCGCGAGTGGAGCCTATCCATTTCGGCCAGCCATTGCGTTTGGGGAGTGTCCCTGATAAAGCGCGTGATCAGCTTCCATGACCGGCGGCGGACTATGCTGTTGTCTTCCTCATCAGAGGTTGTTTCGTCCCAATCCGCGCGGTCGGCAGGCTCGTACACAGGATATGCCTGCAGGAATTCCTCAGCGGGATCCGCATCTGGCGTTGAGTCTGGTACGACACCTGATGCCAGCACAGGCACGACAGGACTGGGACTGACCGGTTGATCCTCTTCCTCGGAGTCCACCTCGATGGTTTCAGGTATGACCCTGCTGGTGGTCCCGCCAGTGATGGTGTGCGCCGCAGCTGGAGGAGGTGAAGGGACTATCGTCACCATCACCGGCATGACCCTGGGAGGGACGCCGCCAGACATCCCAACCAGCCTCGCTGCAGCAGCCCACGCCAGTCGGAGAACTGTATGACAGAAAGAGACATAAACGTTAGTCGACATGGCCCATGTGTGGCAACGAAGAGACCGGTGGAGGAGACTTACGAAGGTTGACTTCTGAGCGCTGCTCCTGGGCTGGTACTGACGGGACTCCGAGACGGGGCCCCCCGTATACTGCTGGAAGATCTGGAGATTTCAGAGGAGCCACCTCAGACCCCCTGGTCCCACCAGACGCAGAACTGGACGCAGCCATAGGCGCGGGTTCTGAAGGTCCCGCATCGTCACCCGCTAAGGAGCGAGAGCGAGGCCTACGAACAAGTTCCTCCTGCATGACCCAAACATTAGTAAGAAGTCCGTAGGGATTCAAGAACAGATCGTATGAAGAGAAGTTCGGAATGTTACCTCAAGAGCCTCCGCGAAGTCATCGGATTCTGAGCTTCGGTCTCCGACCTCGCCCTCCTCCAGCGGGTCCCCCCCTCCAGCCTCATCCTCCCAAGAAGAATCCCCTGATTCCTCCGGCAAGGGGAAGCGCTCCCTCAAATCGGAAGCTGATGGATGTGGAGGGACCGTCTGATTCAACAGTACCCTCACCCGGTCTGTCATTGGGCGAGGGACACCACTGGAGTGGATGTAATCCTCCAGCTCGTTCAAGTATTGCTCCGCCTCCGCCGGAGACACCATGAACCCAGCCCGGACTGGGCCTATGCCCGGCAGTCTCATCCCGAGGCGATTCAGGTGGGCCCACATCTCAGATGGGCTGAGGAATTGCCGGTTGACGTCCCAGACGTCCCAAGCTTCCGGAAAGACAGCATCTTCCGCCATGTCAATATGACGCAGCCGCTTCCCCGGAGCCTGAGCGGATATCCGACGAAATCCCCTCTGTGGCCGCCCCTCCGGATGACCTTGCTCTCCCGGAACCACCGGACCCGCCACTGCTGCCATACCCTCGGCCGGTGCGGGTCTCTCTGCCATGGCAGCCCCGCTGCCACGGGCGGCCCTAGCTGCCCTCCGACCCCGACCTCGAGATAAAGGAGGCCCACCATCACGAACCCGGATCGTTGGCTGCTTCAGCATCTCCCCGGGATAAGCGGCCTCCCAGCTAATGGCGTACTCCTTCACTAAGCCGAAGGCGGTGGTGGATGGAGGCAATGCGATCTGCATCTTTCCATCCTCACGTGTGAACATGAGCCACAACTGCCTCATCACAAACGGGTGCTCCTCGTGACGCACCTCCCAGTATACCTGCGGGGTCAGCCGCTGGAGGCACCGGAACTGCCTCGCAAAACGGTGTGGGGTGTACGGTTCACAGATCGGCTCACGATCTATCCGAGCCACCAAAACTCCACCTCGGAAGGCCAGGAGGTAAGCCCGATGCTCTTCCGTTCCCCGTCCATCATCAGTAAGCCTTCCCGTCGGCAGTGGAAAGGGATGAAAGTTGAACTCGTCCGCCCTCCACACCCTATTCAGCACCATCGGAACGGCCAGTTTGAATGGGAAGCTCCCAACTGCGTTTAGGATGGAAGGGCGAAAGTCTGATCCCGGCGGCGAAATGGGGTTTGGATACTCGTAAATCCCCCTGATATGCGCCGCGATCCACCCATACAGGAGGTGGAAGGGCCCGCATATTCTTGGTGGCTTCTTGCCCTCGCTAATGCGCCGCAGCATTCTGAATAGTTTGGCGAGCATCGGGATCCCCAGGTTGATCCGCTGCCCCATGGCCAGCATCGATGCCATGATGAACGAGCTGGGCCGTACCCCCATGCTTATATCTCTCACTGGTAGGATCCACCCACATATGAGAGCCGCGATGAACGCCGCCAGCCTAACTACTGGCTGTTGTTCGGTGCTGACGCTGAAACCCCAAGTCTTCCATTGGCTGTCCTCCAAAACCCGCCAATACGAGTGCCCCTTACCCCGCTGGGCTGCCCTCGGACAAGTTCGAGGCCTTGGAGGGAACTCTCGATTCTCTGGAAAGTTCAGGAAACACTTGAACCACCTCTTGAAGTGGACGTCCCTCACGGCCTCCTTGTCCTCTCCAGGGACAAGCGCCATCAGCGCTGACGCCAGCCGTGGCATTTGCTCAGCATCCCCCCACGCACTGATGACGGGGAGGAACTCGTCGTACATGGCCCCCAAGATCGGGACCCCAGAAACCTGGTGGACATCCCACAGGCTGATGCCCACCTCCCCGTGATGCAGATGAAAAGTGTTGGTCCTGGACGACCATCTACTCAGCAGTTCCGGCATCAGCTGCTTTGGCTGGTAAATATGGAACTGGGAGGCCCATGCCGCCTCGTACAATCCCACTCTCCTCAGTTCAGCCTCGAACTCCTCGCATGAGGCGCCTACCCAGTAGGCCCAGGCCCAGTCGTCGGTAAAATTGCCGCCCTGGCGCAGGTCCCAGTCATCGGACCATCCCTTCTTCGGATCCTGCAGAGCCGCCTTCAGCATGGTGCGGTAGAGAGGAGGGGACGTCTCCGGTTGCAGTGGCCTCCCGTCAATGCCGTTCACATGATTGTAGAGACAATCGGCGGTGACGGGTGTGAAATCCTCCCGCGCGTGACCATCGGCCGCCCTGAACCATTAGTGTTGGCACGGTGTGCTCCTGAACCAACAAGCTGGTTCATCCCTTCCCGCCTCAGGGATGAAGACGTCATCCCTCAGCCCGAAGCCGTACAACGACAGCTTTTTGCACTGTGGATAATCCTTCTGACCTTCCGACAGCAGATCTGTCAGAGAAGTGTGGTCTGAATGGCTGCGAACCATTTCCCCCAAGCCTGGACGGTTGGCCATCTCATCCCGGCGAGCAGCATCTGCGAGTACTCCCAGCACAGCTTCTTGATGGGCCATCTTTAATGTCGACCCTTAGAAAAGTTTTTCCCCTGGATCGCGAAGCTCGGCCGCGAAGCTCGACCGCGAAGTCGGATCGCGAAGATCGAGCGCGAGACGAAGCCGCGAAGTCTGGCCAAGGCAGACAGAGGTTCGCTTGGCGCGGACGCGGAGTCGGAGACTCGCGGTTCACCGCGAAGCTCGATTCGCGGAGTGCTGTCGCGGAGTACGCGGAGCTTCACCAAATCGAGAGCGCGCAAAAAGACAAGACACGTGAAGACAAAAGAGGGCGGACCCCCTATTTATAGGTGATGACCCCGGAGCATCGCGGCGCGCCTCACCCGCGCGAAGCATCGCGGCGCGTCCGGATCCGCGGCCCCGGCGAGCATCACGGTCCCCCTTCGCGATGACGCATCGCGAACCACCGACAGTTTTTGGCGATTGTCCCTCAGACTTCGACCCTTCGCCCTCCGCGGCTCCAAGTCTGAGGGGGGGGGGGGGGCATTTGTTGGCGCCAAAAATATGGCCCGAAAGGAAGGAACGAAAAAGACAGCCGGCGCGCTGCCTCGCGAAGCACAGCCGCGAAGCACAGCCGCGGAGCCCGTCCGCGGAGCCCCGCCGCGAAGCGCCCCAACTTTGGCGGCCCCACGAAGCTCCGGAGGCGGTAATCCGCCGCGAACCGGTTTGACGTTCGCGAGGCGCCGCGAAGCTCCGGAGGCGGTAATCCTCCGCGAATCCGTTTGACGTTCGCGAGCCGCCGCGAAGCCCCGAAGGCGGCGCGCGAGCCCTGCATCGCGGCGCCCCTTCCCTATAAATACTCGACTCCCCCTGAGTCCCGAGGACGGACAATCCGACCTTTCGGCTTCTCCTCTCCCGAATCGCGAAGCAAGATTTGCCCCTGGAATCATGAGCTCCGCGAGGTATTTCTACTTCGCGAGACGACTCTGATTTGTTTCGTTCTGAGCCCCTCTTCCGAGAGGGATGCCCTTCGCGAAGCCCAAGGGCGTTCGCAAAGGAAGGGGATTCCCAAGGGAACCCGGGCAGCCGCGGAGCACTCGTTCTTCGCGAAACACCCAACCCATGCTAGTAATCCCTATGCCAAGGCGGGATAACTATGCATCGCGAAGCACATTGCTTGGCAGGACCCTACTTCGCGAACCACTCCTCCTTCGCGAGGCAGTGCTCCGCGAACACTGTTCCACTTCGCGAAGCACCACCCATTCCCACCTATGCCCCATGCTAAGGCCAAGGCACCCCACTTCGCAAAGCACACTCCTCTGCTTAGCGATTCCACCTTCCGTGAGACCCTCCAGGTTTGCACGATGTGATTTCAAAGTACCATGGACAACACCTCCCGTAGCGTTGCTTCGCCCAATGCTTCTTCGCATAGGCACGCTAACGGCTATTGGTTCTTCGCATAGCCACGCTAACGTGGACCCCTCGATGGTTCCTCCCTCGACCCCCCTTTACCATGGCCTTACTGGTACCTTCCCTTCCCCAAGGACCAGAGGGTACCGGTCATGTAAGCCCTAGGGGTGTGGAGTGAACCCACCTCGTCCGAGCTGCAGGACGTTAAACTGCCAAGCACCACGTCCTCAACACATGACGTTAAACTGTGACCCAACCTCATCTCCCTTACGAAGGGTCCCCCCAGCTCGAGCATTCATTACACCACTCGTCTCCACGGGAATGGAACTCTTCCGCACATGGAATGAGATCCTCCTTGTCGGAGTGGTGTATGTTCGCAGGGGAAGGGTCGCCTCAGAGCGTAAATCCCTAACCTTTGGTACGGATGATTGCACCCGTGCATCTCGGTACTCCCCCACTACCAAGGTCAGTGGGGAACGTGATAGGGAACGAGGCACCTCCCATTGTCGGACCAAGGTCCATCTTTCCCGCGCTTTGTCGCGCCATGGGCCTCCATCCTGGAGTAAGTCCCAACACCATGGGCCGCCCAACGCGTAAGCCCCTCTTCGCTTCTCACGGACGCACCCTTCGCGACGTGATCGTCAGGTCCTTGCAACCTCTTGTTTCTCACACAGAGCATGACTCACGTGGGCTTAGAGTGAGCACCGACCCTGGCAACCCCTTCTGAACTACGAGGTCTTTGATCCATGTTAAGGCATGGTACGTAGGAAACCTCCACGAGGTTCAAGCCCACCATCAGTGGACCAAGGTCTACTTTCTTCTGAACTACGCGGTCTTTGATCCATGTCAAGGCATGGTACGTAGGAAGCCTCCACGAGGTTCAAGCCCACCATCAGTGGACCAAGGTCTACTTTCTTCTGAACTACGAGGTCTTTGATCCATGTTAAGGCATGGTACGTAGGAAACCTCCACGAGGTTCAAGCCCACCATCAGTGGACCAAGGTCTACTTTCTTCTGAACTACGACGTCTTTGATCCATGTTAAGGCATGGTACGTAGGAAACCTCCACGAGATTCAAGCCCATCCATCACCCAATTCACGTCGTGTTCTACCTACGTCCAGTATGACGTTAAACTACAGCCCGATCCAGTGGTAAGCCATTGCGACCCAACCCCCACCTGAACTACGAGGTCTTTGATCCATGCCAAGGCATGGTACGTAAGACGCCTTTATGAGGTTCAAGCCCACCACTAGTGGACCAAGGTCTACTTTCACGTCGGTTCACCGACACACCCACCCGTCGCTCTTTCACGTCGGGTCTCATTCCAGTCCAACGGTAAGCCGTTGTGACCACTTGAACTACGAGGTCTTTGATCCATGTCAAGGCATGGTACGTAAGAAGCCTCCACGAGGTTCAAGCCCACCCGTCGTTTATTCACGTCAGGGTTCATTATCGTCCCGCATGACGTTAAACTGTATCATTTGAACTACGGGGACTTTGATCCATGTCAAGGCATGGTACGTAGGAATCCTCCTAGAGGTTCAAGACCAACTCTCTTCGGACCAAGGTCCAGCTTCACGTCGGTTTACCGGCACCATCCTGAACTACGCGGACTTTGATTCCCTGCCACGGGGATACGTAGGAAGTCTCTTCAAGGCTCAAGCCCAACTTCGCTGTCTCCCCCCCTGCGATGGTCCCATTTCATTCTCAACCGTCTCTGCTAGACGTTAATCTTGCAACATACGCTGTGTTGAACATGGGAAGCTGAGGAAAACCTCAGATACGTGTCTATGACATGTAATTCCCTGCGCTCGATGTGGGATGCCTCGGGCTTCCACGCCCTCGAGAAGCCTTGTGATTGAGGATAACAGACAGACATGCCAGGTACCCCAGCATCCAGACACGCTACTGATGCCTCAAACGTGATTACTCCCCTGATCGAAGGTTGCTGCCCTGACTGGACCCTTTGGAATGTCCCGACAGAAGCAGTGTAATTAACCGGCGTCCATGGAAACATGACACTGGGAAGAGTTTCACGAACTACGTATTAAATCTATAAGGGAGACCCGGACTAGGTGACGAGTTCTGAGGAGGAATCCACAGGAGGAAGAACCGACATCCCATCATCCCGTTTCGATCAAGGAGCAGACTTAGCTGAACAAGGAACGAATGCCGCCCGCCTTTGGAAAGCGGGAATGCGGGGCAACAAAGCCGCGCGTCCCCCTCCCCCGCGGATGGATGCGCGCGCGCCCCGGCGAAAGCGTCGGAAACAATCCTCTTAAAATATTTTTTCGGTTTTCCTTTTTCTAGTTTAGAAGATTTTATCAGAATAAATATTTTAAAATAATTATTGGGGATTGAACTAACCACTTCCACTATTAGTTGGAACATTCAAGTGGTATCATAGTGGCTACCTATTAATTTAAAATTATTTATTATTTTTTGATAAATTTTCATACTGTTTTATTATTTTTTCATTTCCAATTTCTTTATTTAATCCAATAGTTGATATAAAATGATCATTTAGATTCATATTACAAATAATGGTCCAAGAATGGATGAAGAATACTTAATGACCTTATATGGAGGTGGTCAAGATTTTCTTCGAGTTACATAGATTCAAAATGTGTAAATAAAAAGTTCACACCGTGTACCCATGATCAACCATATGAGGAATATGTAATTAAGTTATATAATATCATATATAAGAACAATATGTGATTCTAATACACTTATTATATTTTTTGATTTTTGGTAGCGTCTTAATAGGGTTTCACAACATGTAGTTGGTGTATATGACTTGTAACCCCAGATGGTTTGTTCCAATGTAAATAAAATAAGTCATAAGTTCAAGGTACGTGACATGTATTTAATAAACACATCACATATTTACCACCATCAAATAAACATGTGAACAAATTTATTACATGACATATAGATGGTAAACATTCCATTTGATATATAATTTCCTAAAAATACACATTGAGTCCTCAGGCATGTATTTTGAGTGGCCAGAAATGGGAAAAAATATATGTAGCTGGTTACACACACCATATAACTCATACATACCCATTAAAGGTGCATAATAAGATATGGATGTCCAGTGAGTCAATATGTAGAAAAGAATTTATTAATTAAAGAAAAACAAAACCACACCACAAGTTGTGGGTGTACCCACAATGTAACAAAGGTTTTCTGTCTAGAGTACAATATTTGTGAGTTTTTGGAGGTTTTGTGTAATTAAAATTGTTAATTACTATTAAAATTATTATTTTAAAAATACCTTAATTTAATCATGTATTTCGTGGGTATCAACAATTTTATATTCCATGTATTGTCATAGCTTGTGATCTTGTCATACATGGTACAATTATTATAAATTTTCAATCAAAGTACAACGTACTATGTAATATCATTACACAACGTGTAAGAATACATACCTTATAAGTATATAGTGCATGAAAAATAGAATAAAATCTGCAATCCATAATCCATGTGAGTGAAAATAAATTCCATATAAAGAAAAAGGTTACATCCCATGTTTCTTCAATTATATGTCATGTTTATTAAATTCTAGACCAAATATTAATCTCACTATAAGGGAAAATATATTATACTAAATAATTTTAAATTAAAATTAATTTATTTAAAATTATAGAGAATGATAATCTCGTATACTATTCAGATGGAAAATTAAGATAACATAATTAATTAATTAATTGTTATTAATTAATATTTATAGAATTTTTTTAATAAACAATGAATTGAAATGAATTCTAATATCTTTAAATCTATATTCAACATGTGTTATGGATAATCATGTTCTTAACCAACACATATGTGTGTTTTGTTTATATTTAATTAATTTATTTAGTGCATGGTTATTTGTGCTAAATTTATTATAAAATTAAATATGATGATTTATATGTCATCATCTCCTCCTTAGTATGTACAAGCCTATATTCACATATTTATTTTTGTTACTCTAAACCACTAGTTCCCCTCTATTTCATCTGAGTAAATAAATATAAATGATAGCAATCCCAACTAATGGATATGGTTTATGACCAATATGATGTGAAAACAACCAAGGATATAAACATGTTAAAGGTTGAATACTATAACATGGGCCTAGATCATCTCAAGGAGTTATTCAATATGGATCAGGGTAGGTTTATTTATAATTAGATGAACTAACCATTAGATAAATATCATAATCAAACCACATGTTAATTTTATTTTTCTACTTAAAATATAATTACCTAGGCTTTTTATACATAAATATTATTCCTTTTCAAAAGAATAATCAGAAAAATTCACATATACATGTCTTAGGATCATAAAGGTTTAGTGTATTTGCAAACAAAGTAAAAAATATTATTATTTCATGAAATAACTTCAACATCCCCCATAAATATTTTCCCATTTAATAATCTTCCTATACATACCCTTTTTAATCCTTTATTTATAACCTAATAAAAGGAAACACAATAAAGGGTAATTGCAGATACTCAGTAAGGGTAATCATGAAAGACATCAATCGATGATCATATAAAAGAATAAGGTAAGCATAAAGGTTTGATATTATGAATATAACTTAAAATTTCCATAACCCATTTATCATGGATTGTAAACATGATCCATGAAATAAAACCTCATCATTTCAAAATAAAAGAACCATAAGATTGAGCACTAATCATAAATCAATCATGAACCATAAGTTCATATCAAATAATTGTGGCACGATCATAGGTATAGACACAATTTCATATGTAAAGGTTAAAAAATCAGACCATAAAATCATAATAGTTCAGGCATAAAAACCTGTTTCTCATTTCATAACTGATCATGCATCATCACCATTTTTTAAAAGTGGACCAAGCATATTAGCTTCAATCCAATAGATAATCATGCACAATGTCTTGTTTCCCACCATTATATCATGAGATATAAATATTTAACCAATGAATTGGTGGAGGATATAGGTCCCAACCAACAAATAATCCATAAATTGTTATGCCACAAGATAATCAAATCATTATCATATCATAACCCATAAAAATTGAAATGTGTTTTATAAACAATTAATCCAAGAATAACCTGATGAAAATAAATTAGTTTCAGAAACATATAATCAATTCTTAATATCATAACCTATATAAAAGGAATGGGTTTTGTAAACGTATTTTCTTAATAATCAGAAACACAATAAATCCAAATAAATAATAAGGATTATGAATTCGAATTATTTACCCAGTAAAACATAATAATGTCTAAAAAAACTATAAAAGTTTATTAAAATATTCTTATGGAAAATACCCTTTTCATTTTAAATCATTTCTTTAAAATAAAAAACATTAAAAAAATTAAGAAAAAACATTCCTTTAAAATTAAATGTGGGAAATTTTAAAGTAATTTTCAAATAATTATATTTTCATTATGTTAGAAAATTCATTTCATTCAGCACTGTATAAAATAAATATTCCTTTCAAATTTTAAGTAAAAAGTCAATAATTCCTCATTCAGAAAATAAAAAAAATCCTTAATGATTTTTTTAAAAATGTAATCATGTGTATAAATATATTTAAAAAATAATTAAATAATGGTAAAAATTTAAGAAAAACATTTTTAGAATACATAGACATGGACGAAAAAGTGTTTTCGAACGAAGAGGGAAATAAATTTGGCATTTTTTTAAAATCATTAATTTAAAATATTTAGTACATAAAGATAAGGAACTAAAGTAAATAAAATTATCAAGAAATAGGTATTGTAAAATAAAATTAATTATTTTCTTGAGATATCTATCAAAATGTTTCTTCAAAACAGACTTTATCATAAACAATCCTGATAAACAATGAGATTGTAACATATAACCTTTACCATGTTTGTATCATTTTAATTATAACCCTCCTGAAAGAATAAAATTTAATAAAACATTAAATATCAGTAAAATAAATAAGTTGTTTATATAACATGTCTGTGGGACTTTATATACACCTCAAAAAAGACAAGTGAATAATATAACATATGTCCCAAAGAAGACTTTTGTTTGATTAATTTCACTTAAACATGGGTAATTTTTGAATCATAAGACCCATGAAAGAATAAAATTAAATGAAACCAAAAATATAATGAGAATAAATAAATCCCTGATATAAAACTTCAACAACAGAGTATATTCACCATATAAAAGAAACAGGTGGTGAATATGGCATGTTTTTTCTAGAAATAAAAGAGACTAGAAATCCCATACATCAAGATCATATTTCCCTAAAAGTACTATAGACTCCTTAATAAAAAATATGAATATATTATAAATCTAATACATAACCATATTAATATATTTCATTCCATATATGTTGTGATTAAACCCTTTTTTTACCACTTTATTAAAAATTATTTTTTAAATTCATTGTTTCATGTAATAACTTCTTTGTTCTGGATGTATGTTATTGTATGGAAATTTTGGTCCCTGTAATTTTATCATGGTACCTAGAATAAATAATTTAAATCTTTTTATAAATATCATATATTTTCATTATATAAATATTTAAAATCATTCATCAAATTTAGATATTGAAATTTTAATTGCGTAATTTATGTAGACAGTAGGCCATACGTATGCATGAACGCGGATTCTATTTTCAATAGATTAAATGAAATAAAGGTTAAAAATTTCACAATTTAAAAAATGTGATTTCATATATATCACATATATTCATTAATTTTATCTTAATTACCTTCCATATAAAGAGATAGTGAAAAATGAATCACATCATTTCTCGAGACATTAGTCCACTGTACATAAGAGTGACATTGTCATATCCCCCAAGAAAGAGAAAGTAAAATGGTTTATGATATATCATAATTATAAAAATTATAATTATTTAAAAAATATATTATATATTCATTTAATATATCTTCAATACCATCCATGTAAAACTGAAATGAAAAATACATCACATTGGTACATGAGGTGATAGTCCACCGTACACACGTTCAATTGTTTCATTTCCCATTTAGTGGGAGAGGAAGTGAATATTGGTTATGAAGTTAACATAAGAACATTTCAGTATATAAAAGATATTGTTTTGAGTATATAATCAATATTTAATAATATTTGACATCGGTGGTAGAATACATAAAATAGAAATACTTAGTTGAGAAAAATACACCTTCTTCAGATAGTCTATTTAGGTTAAAAAACCATACTAAGTTGGATTTGGGATTAAAAATTCATATAGGATGTATGGACAGAAATAGAGAAATTATTTGGGTAGTTCTTGTCTGAGAAAATAGGTTTTAGATGTGTGTAGAGAAGAGGATTGGGGGATCCCATTTATAAGTGTGGGAGAGGACACAAATGAAATTTTTGAAAAGAATAAATTGTACCATGGTTTTTCACTCATCTAAAGGATAAAAAATGGATCAAATTATATTATATAGGGTAAATATATGTCCAAAAAAATAGGAATTATACATGTTTGTAGTTTATTTTAACCATTATCGTTTTAGATTGACCATCGGTAAACATGTTTTAACCTTAACTGTAATAACTAATTTTTAGACTTTTTACAATTTATTTTGAGAAATATTATGTTGAAATTATTAGAGAATATTAATTATACTAATTATAAATATGGAATTAATTTTTATACATTATATTAACAATAATTCAATAGTTTAATATGAAATTAAACAGACAGAGGTGACACAGAAGCAGGTTTCCCAAGAAAAAGGTTTCATCCGCATAGAGAGTTTTAATATCAAAATTCAAGTTGAATTTTCTTCTAATAACCTAGATTGGTTTACTAATAAAATAATTACAAAAATTACATTTAAAAAATTTTCAAAAAATATTTAAAATTTAATATTTATAAAACTAAATGGAATCTTTTAATAAAAATTATTATTTTTTACTATTCATTAGAATATTAGTCCTTTCAGAAAACTCTAAAAAAATTCACCCTAAGATAATTTTAATATATCAGTTATAAAAATGAATTTAATTTTTTAAAATATAGTTTCTAAAAGTTATAATAATTAATTATATTATTCTTTCACAAAAATCAATACAATTCATTTTCAAGAAAAATATATTTTCGATCAACTTAAAGAATTTAATAAAAAAATAAAGTGAGCATTTATAAATATATTTAGATTATATAAAAACTTTATAAATAATTTTCAAAATGTTTTTATTCATATTCATGTCACCAAATTTAATATATATTTTATAATAACGTATTAAAAATTATAATATTAATATTATATTGTGGTTCGTTAAAAGGCGGTGTTTTGTGTAATACAAACTATCAAAGAATTTAAATTTTTTCTGAAAATATCATGGTGTTAAGTTATGCCAACAATAAAGTGAATTTCACCGACGAAATTCATCACTCTAATAAAAAAATGAGTATAATTATGCCTCATCATTTATTAATGTTCCCACATGGATTCTTCAAATAGGTGGTTGCAAAACAAAACATTGACTAGGTGAGTGGTCTGGTTTCATAGAACATTCTCCATACGATGTGGAATATCAATTGGTTGTTTTATTTAACAAATATCTCTATCTAGTGGTATGAACTCTATGTTAAATACATGTGAAGGATTAGTTAGGTACTTTCTCAAGAGGGATACAAAGAACTCATCATGGACATGAGATAGGTTCAGTGGAAGAACCAATTAATAAGCTATCATCCCAATAAGATTAAGAATTTAAAAATGACTGATATACCTGGGATTATTGTTACCTTATTTTATAATCTAATTACCTTATTCCAAGGAGATATTCTTAGAAACCCTTTACCACCAACATCATATTCTAGATCATTCTGAGGATTGTCAGTATAATGTTTCTATATATTTGTTTCCCTTATGAATTATTGAATCAATTAAACCCAATCTATCATTTCATTATATAGATTAAGTAAAAATAGATTTATTTCTCTATCAAAATCCATGAACTTTGGAGTTATATATTTATTTCCATAGTGGGATTCATGATAAGCCATCTGAATTTTTGAGAGAAAGAATTTTTTTATGAAAACTCAACTTGAGCAAGGTGTCGATCCCAGACACCAATGAAATCTAGAGAACAAGATCACGATATTTCATCTAGGGTTTGATTTTTTATATTATAATGACCATCTATTATATTATGAAATATAGTTATGAAACTTTTCTATTTATCTAGGGACTGTTAATTACTACTCCTGGACTTTATGTAACCCTCAAATCCTGATCAGATACAACTGAATGTGGACATCCATGAGACCTTACCACTTTATCAATATATTTTTCCTAGAAATACAATCCAAATATAAGTTCTATCTGATAGAGATTAAGTGTTCAGACATTGTAATGTGATAAACTACATCCCACATAGAATTATTCCTTTTAGATGTTTTGGGGAGTCCAATGTTAAAATACATAGTGATGTTTTCCCTTTATATTATGATATGGGTAATGGTTATAAAACCCACTTGGAATTGTTTCTATCATCCTTAACATGATGAAATTATAATCACTAAGATACAATATTTGTTATATCTCTCTCTAATCCAATCCAACAAAAATAATCCATCAAATCCCTATACATATTTATACTTCTAGGATGAATAGAGAATGAATAAATATGATCAACTTATAAAATCTTCTTCTTCAGATATGTTATGGATAGAAAACATACACTATTAATAAACCTTATAATTCTCTTAAAATCTAGTTTGAACTCAAGAAAATTTATCACCATCTTATTAAGCTCTATATATTCCTTCTATGCCTCTTTAATCATCACATGTATAGATGGTTAAACACTAATTTGAGAAAGATATGATCTCTACCCATACTTTAGGATTTATTTATCTTTACTTTTAAAACCCGTAAATATTGTTTCAATTGTGATCCCCATCATGGATAAGCTATCATGGTACTTTTGACTCTAATCGTTGACCACCTTGTTCACATCCTGAGGGCGGTGATGTATGAGCGGTCATAATATTTGATCACATATAACCACCTTCTATTGGACATTTCCAAATCCTACTGTGTGAATATAATTATATATATATTAAAATTTCATGATCAGTATATATATCATAATTGTTTTAGTAAAGATAATTTTTAAATATCATTAATGATAAAATTACTCAAACTAACTTCAAATACTGGTTTTGGTAAATTTTATCAAGAGCCTTCAATTTCCATGCAACATTATCTATAACCATATTATTCCAAGTTAGAATGTGAAAAAATACCCTTGTAGGAAGCATCAAAATAGATTACACACCATTCTATTCTATAAGGTAATGTAAGTTAAGGTATGATGACTAATCTTATATTTAGTTCCTTGATATTTCCCACACATTCATCTATCCAAAGGAACATGGCTACCTTATGAGTTAACAGGGTGAGTTGTTTAAATACTCATGATAAATTCACCAAAAAACCTAAATAATATAGATTCAGACCAAGAAAAATTCAATATCCCAGTTACCTTGGATGATCTATGAAAATATTCAATAACCACCATTTTTTATGGATCCAAATATATAGCATTTACTAAGGTTATATAACCCAAAAATAAAACTTTTTTTAGCCAGAATCAACACTTTTTAAATTATTCATACAGTTTCTCCCTCCTTAGGGTCTTCAACATAACTCTTATTTGATCTTTATACTCCTACATGATATTAGAATAGATAATAATATCATATATAAATACAACCACAAGTTGATCAAGGTAATATATTAAGAATATATTCATTAAATCCATAATGATATTGGATGAATTAATAAGACAAAATGGAATCACTATATATTCATAGTGCCCATATCATTTATGTAATGATGTCTTGTTTATATCCTCTTTCTCGACCCTCAAATGATGATATCAAAAATAAAGTTCAATCTTGGAAAAGTATTGAGCTATAAACTATAGATCAAAAAATTCATCAATACAAGGTAGATAATAGTTTTTTTATTGTGATCCTGTTCATTTCTATATAATCAATGGAAATTCAAACCGATCTATCATTATTCATAACAAAAACAAATGTTGTACCAAAATGTGACACACATGGCCGAATTAACCCCTTCTCAAGGTCCTCCTAGAGTTCCTTCTTCAATTACTACCACTTAATTGGGTCCATTATTTAGGGATTTGTTGAAATTGATGAGGCACCATGTATGTGTTATATTCAAAACTCAACTTCATGATTTATTGGAATACTAGAGAATTATTATATAAATATATCAATAAACTCCTTTAAAATAGTAATTACATAGATGTTGAGTTTCTCAATAACAATATGAGATAAATAGCCCCATTGGAATGGGAATCAAGACCCATAAAATGGATGTGATCACCATTGGAAGTTTATTTCAATCATCATAGTGATAGTCGATCATGTGTATGTTTTGAAATTAAAATTTTACATTCCTTCTTCAAAAATTGATGTGGTATTTATATTGAGAAATCCATTCTATGCCTAAGATAACATCAAATTCAACCAAAGGGAGAATAACAATATTTTTAAGAAACACATTCCCACTAACTTCAATGGGGAAGAATCATAGACTTGAGATGAAATCATCATTCCATTAGGGGGTTTCACTACCAATTAAACATTTAATTATTAAGTATATTAATTATCATCCATAAATTATTTTCATCATAGAATGAAATTTGTATAAAAATTCTTAGATAATATACATAAATATTTTATCATACCTGTAACCACCCAAAATTGTTTTTTCTATCCTCAAACCCTTAGTAATATATAAATGGTCATAAATACCTGTCGAAATATTTGATCATATTGATCAATTATTTTAGGAATGTCTAATTCATGAAACCTTATTTTAAATATATGACACCATAGGCATGACCTATGTAATTTGTGGTCATTATTCAAATATTTAATGATGGTTCATGAAGTGTTTGAGAATTTCGAATTCATATCACCAAGAGTGTCAAAAGTCCCATTGTCTTGCACTAGGTGGTGATTGAGTCCATCTCAATGCACCCATTTCATTGTTATTTACCCTAGGTTCAACTATGCTATATCCACATCAACTTTTAGTATCTAGACATGTATTTAATTTCCTTGAAACCACCTTCCCTATCCTTTAGTATAATTATAGATTATGTTTCTATACATTGACTTATCATTAGACTTATCACTCTACATGTCAATAAGAATCTCAATCAAATTTTTCTCATCATAGTTTCAAAATTTTAACAAAAATATTTATATTATACCAAATATAATGACCCAGTATTTTTAAACATAAATATTACATTATCTTAGATGCAAATTCTATAAATTTTACAAATACACTTCTAAGGATAGTAAAGGATTAGCGTATTTGGTTGAAAATTAAAAAATATTATTATTTTATGAAATATCATCAATATCTAACATTTCGATCATACCATTTTGTACATTCATGGACATACCCTACATAATCCTTTTTTATAACCTAGGGAAAGAAAATATAAGAAAGGGTGATCTTAGATTCTATGTAGGGATAAAGATGGAAGATATCAATCGATGATCATATTAAAGAATAAGGTACGCATGAGGGTATGATATTATGAATATAACATACAATGTTTATACCCACTCTATAATGTATAGTAAACATAATCCATGGCATAAAACATATTCATTTAAAAATACATCAACCATAAGAGTGAAAAATCATTATAAATAAATCGTGAACCATTGGTTTATGTCATATAAGTATGGAAACATCATAAGTATAAAAACCATTTCATATTTCAAAGTTAATAAATGAGACCATAAAATAATCATGGATTAGGAATCAAAAAATGTTACCCATTTCATAATGCATCAGGAATCATCCCTTGTTTCCCATAGTGGATTAATAGTATCATCGTGCTTCCCATAGTTGATCATGTGCATTGGCTTCTTTCCCATATTTTTATCAAGAGATTTAAATCTTTTCACAATAAACTGGAGGGTAATATAGGTACCACACACTACTTAATCAATAAAATTTTGTTTTATAAGATCCTAAATCATTCATCATAACATTAATTTTGAAAAATGAAATGGGTTCCGGAAACATTTCATCTTAGGATAACTTTTGGAAAAGAAACGGGTTTCATAAATATTTAATCTATTTATCCTTTCATAACTAGAGGAAAAGGAATGGGTTTCATAAACATATTTTCATGATAATAATAATCATAAAATATGATGAGAAATAAAAAATATGGTACTGCTAGATTTAAAACCCATCAAAACATAAGAAACCCCAAAGGTAATTGTAGTTTATGAATAGATATTCCTTAAAATATCTTTAAAACATTCTTGAGGAAAATATCATTTTCATTTCAAATTACTTATTTAAAATATAAAAATATCCAAAATATTAAATAAAATGGTATATTTAATATGACCCTTTAAAACTTTTAGGGAAATATCTAAAAAATTGAGTGGTCATGATTGTATAAAATATAGTTCTTGTCGTGTATGTTAATAAAAATATTCCTTTCAAATTTTCAATAAAAATGAAAAACTACCTCATTCAGAAAGTGAAAATAAGATACATTTTAAGAAATTTCTTGAAATGTAAAACATGGATAGAAATGTATTTAGTAAATAATCGTATAATGGTAAACATTATTTAAAAACATTCAGTGAACATGGACATGGAATAAAAATTATTTTTGACTGAAGAGATAAATAAATTAATGTTTTTCTTAGAAACAATGTTTTCGAAGCATGAGTATATAAAGAGGGGGAAATGAACAGAAAACATGTATTCTAACTAAATAACCTAATGATAATAAAATTAATAAGTTTGATGATATATATATCATAATATTTCATTATCGGAAACGTAATCATAAAAAATCCCTTTAAACATTGATATTTTTACATAAAACCTTTACACCATTGGTACCTTTTGAATCTTAATACCCATGAAATAATAACATTAATTGGAATTTAAAATATCAATAGAATAAATAAATTCATGATATAATTTTTTTAATTTTATTTATATACACTTCATAAAATAACAGAGGTGCATAACACAACTTATGTCCTATTAAGAAAATTTGAGATGAAATTCCATTACTACTTTGGTAATTGTGGAATTGTATTCCCCATCAAAGAATAAATTTAAATGACATTGTAATTATAGTGATATTAAATAAATTCATGATATAACACAAAAAATGTGTAGTATATTTACCCTACAAAATAAACGAGTGGTGAATATGATATGTGTCTCTCAGAAATAAAATAAACACTATAAATCCATTACCTCGAGTATTACTTTCTTCAAAAGAAGACTAGAATCCTGTATAATAATTATAATGTTTTTTAAAAATATATTGTAGGACCATAATAATATATATAATACCATATATGATGTACTTATACAATATTATCAGCTATTTATTAACAATTATTTGTTAAAATCACTATTTCGTATAATAACTTCTTTGTTTTCATATATATTATCATTACGTAATTTTTTTAATTTTAATTTTTTCATGGTTAAATGACATTGCTAGAATCACCTATTTTGATAATAACAAAACAAGTTTCATTTATTTGGTAATAATTTTTTCATTCTATGTTAATTATATTTCATTAATGGTTCTTGTTTCTATAGAGTAATGTTCATATACTCTCAATCTCACAGCTTGATTGGTTAAGCTTACAGTGAAAAATTTATCTAAGTACAAGGTCACTGATACAAGGTCACCAATACAAGGTCACCGATACAAGTTCACCGGTACAAGGTCATTGATACAAGTTCACTGTTACAAGGTCACTGATACCAGGTCATCGATACGAGTTCACTGATACGAGTTCACCGATACCAGGTCACCGATATCTTATCACTGATATGAGGTCACCAATATAAGGTCACTGATATAAGGTCACCGATACTAGGTCATCGATACGAGGTCACTGATACCAGGTCACTAATACATGGTCACTGATACAAAGTTCACCGATTCAAGCCTACTACAAAAGGTTACTAATGGAAGGTTGTAGTTGGAGGTTGTCGATGTGCACCTGTTGTTGAAGCCTACCGATGTGAAGGCTACTGTTACCAGTCTACCGATACCATTACTTTTTCAAATTCTTGATATTTTTCTAAAAATTATATTTTATATCATTAATTCTTCTAACTTAATTAATACTTATTGTAGACATATTAAGAGACTATGTATTGATAGTACGAGGTATGATAAATATTGTATGTGACGTACTTACTCCAATTGTCAGACCTTAAATATGAAAGAAGAAGAATGAGAAAGTAAGATATATAGAGGCATAGAGAAAAAAAATATACCAGTCCAGAAGTTAAATGGATGGGGAAGAAATTACTGAATAACATGGAATAACCATTCGAGAACCTTCAATACAAACCCTAATTACTTGAGTAATATTGTTTTATGAAAACAAATTGAGGCTGCCTTTTGTGTCTCGTAAACATTCAATCACCTCAAGAAGTAGAACAAATAATTCCTGAAAGCTAGCACCTAGAGTTGCATGACTATATTTTGGGGAAAACTACCATATATAGACTCAAACATCAAATTCTTCACCTCAGGGAGTCAGGAGCTGAACTAAAAACACATGGATCCATCTAAACTCCATATCATCATAATTTCTCTATTGTGTTTCATTTTTTTACATTTCTGAGAAGTGTGTTTGTCTACTTCAAAAACTATCTACTGTGCTAGAAATGGAGGATATTTAGTATCCTTACATCGAACCTCAATTAATGTTTTTCACGTAAAACTTTGGTAGAGACCATGTGTGTGGTCTGTATTGCTTTTCATTCTCACAAAGAACAGTGGTAGAGGGTATGAAACCTGGACAATTTGTGAAAAAAGTTGTAAAGCCCGATATAGGTTGTGTATCAAGTTTATTATTAATATAAAATTCTTGGTGACAGTTGATCACCAAGTGGAGAGGATTAAGTCTCAGTTTGAGACTGAACTTATTGTTTTACATCACTGTGCACTATATTTTTTATACTCTATTTTATCTATTTTTTGCTGCTTAAATTTGTTAAAACATAAAATTGTGTTTCTTTCACTTTGATAGTTAGTTTTGGTTAGCGTGTGTATTTGTATAATTCAGTAAACATGTCTCAAAAGTTGAATAGGTGTTTTATACTAATTCAACTGAGGATTAATTACTCTTTGAGAAACATGTTGACCAACTAAGCATTTACATATCAACTGCCTTAATTAACTTGGCTGTTTTAAAATTGGGGGATCCTTTTAAAATATGGTTTTTAACAAAAAAATTCATTGGAAATCAATTCACCCCCCCTCTTGAGATTCCACTACAACCTATATTTGGTATTAGAGGAAAGATTATATGGTGTTCAAATTATTTTCAACGGTGATTTTAGTTGTATCTTAAATATCTTAAAATTTTTGTCATATCTAAATTTTCAGTTCTTTAAATTCAATGTAACTATAGAAAATAGAGTTGAGGGTGCTGCTACTAACATGCCACCTTTCTATAATAGAAATAACTATACTTACTAGAAATTAAAAATGAAAATTTATATAAAGAACATGGGACCTAAAATATGGGACATAATTGAAGAACAACATATATTGTATGCTACTACTAGAGACACATGGTATCAGTTGACTAAAGCCACATATAATAATAACTATAAAGCAATGAATGATTTGTATTAATCTCTAGGTGATGAGAAATTTAATAGAATATCATCTTGTATAAATACTTTTGAAATTTGGGATACTTTAGCTGTATCTCATGAGGGAACAACCAATATTAATGAAATGAGATTAAATACATATACTATTAAAAATGATAATTTTAAAATGAAGTCTGATAAAATAATTTCTAAAATGTATCTCTGGTTCAATGAAATAGTGAATACTATGAGTATTCATGGGAAACCAGTGGATATAAAGGAACATATTATGAGATTGCTTCGATGCCTACCAGACATATATAGAAGAACTTCTATTTCTATCCGAGAATATTATAACATAGGAAAACTACCAATGAAGTAACTAATTGGAAATATTATTATTTAGGAAGAGGAACTTAAGGTGAATCAAGAAGTAGATGATGAACCAATGAATAAATCTGTAGCATTCAAGACTGCTACCTCAAATAACAGTGATAAAGAAAAAGTTTAAGCTCATGTAGATGCTTCCACAAGTGAATACTCGGACTCTGATAGTGATGATGAGATGGATCAGCTTGCAAGGATATTCAAGAAGTTTAAAAAAAATGTTCTTTAGACAATCAAACTAAAAAGGAATGTATGATAATAAAGGATAGTGGAAAATGGATAGAAAATGGAATGACAACACAACCGATATAGTCTGTTATGAGTGTAAACACAAAGGTCCTATGAAGGATGAATTCCCCAAGCTTAAATTTAATAAAAAGTATGAAGACATGGAAAAAGGATATAAAAATGCTATGAAATCGACCTGGAGTGCCTCAGAAGATAGCTCAAGTGGACCTGACACTTCCGATAGTGACAAGAATAAACATACAAATCCGTGTTTCATGAAAAAAGAATTGGAGGTAACAACCAATTCCCCTATACCTAATGATTATTATTCTAGGAATGAATGTGAATCAGGTAATGATGAAAATATGACTATGGATGAACTATTCCAATACTATGGAATTCTTGAGGATACTTTAATGAACTCAAGGATAAATATAAACTATTTAAAAGACAACATTCTTTAAATGACAATTACCAATCTAATCTAGATATTGAGAAACAAAATGTGCTCAGCTATTAACAGAAAATAACGAACAAAAATTTTCAAATGATCTATTAAAATGGGATTTAGAAAAAGTTACTGTTGGTAGAGATACCTTCACTCAGTTTCTTGGGAAAATAATTTCCACAAAATACACAATTGGTATAGGAGATAAAACTAGATAGAGAAGGATTATTAAAACTAAATTTGATACAAAATCTGGACAGTTCACAGCATGTTCAAGTTCTGGACCATATTTTGAAAAACAATTCTCTAAAGGAACAAGAAAAGTGTCCATGTCTCAAAATATTTTTGTTGATTATAGAAAACTTATGACACAAGTATGGGTTCCCGAAGTTTTACTTTCTAACCTCTCTGGATCCATGAAAATTTGGGTACCAAAGTTACCCCACACGTAATCTGTTTTGTAGGAAAATTATCTAAAGAGATCCTATAAAGCTCCACAGTAATTGGATAGTGGATGTTCAAGACATATGACAGAATAATATTCATGTTTCAAAATCCTAATTAATGTTTATGGAGGATATGTCACATTCGGTGATAATACTAATGGTATGATCGTCGGATTACGAAATATTGGTAACCCTAATACTATATTAATCAAAAAAGTACTTTTTTGTAGATGGGTTAAAATACAATCTGCTAATTAGTTCTCAGTTGTGTGATGATGGATTCAATGTTAAATTTGAAAGTGATGCATGCAATGTTTTTAATTCTAAAAATGATTTAATATTTTATACTCTTAGAAATGAGAATGTATATGTTGTTGATTTAGATTCTTTAGTTAAGAAAAATTTTTCCTATTTAAATTTGTTTCATAAGGAATCCTGATTGTGGCACACAAGACTAGCACACTACAATGTGCACTCACTTAGGAGACTAACTAGAAAAGGTTTAGTTGGAGACTTACCTAAATTTGAATTTCCTCTTAACAAAGCGTGTAATCCTTGTCAAAAAGGAAAACAACACAATATTTCTTTCAAACCAAATAAAGAAGTTTCAACTTTCTACTTCTTGAGTTGGTTTACATGGACTTGTTTGGACCATCAAGAGTTTCAAGATTAAATGGGAATCACTATGTCTATTTCTTGTAGATTATTTTTCTACGTACACTTGGGTATACATTCTAGCTCACAAAAGTGAAGCTTGTTCTTATTTTATCAAATAATCCATGTATGTAGAAAATCTTAGTGGAATTAGAATTAAGACCATGAGAAGTGATCATGGTCGTGAGTTCGAGAATCATTACTTTGAATCTTTTTTCTCACAAAATGGTTACACTTACAATTAATCTACTCCTAGAACACCGAAATATAATGGAGTTGTGGAAATAAGAAATATAACCCTTCAAGAGATTTCTAGGAAAATTATCAATGAATATGATTTGCCTATTTATATTTGGGCTGAAGTTGTTAACACAACTTGTTATATTATCAATAGAGTATTGATTAGACCTGTTCATAAGAAGACCCCATATGAAAATTGGAATAATACAAAGTCTAAGGTTAATTACTTTAGATTTTTTGGTTGTAAAGTCTTTATCCTTAACACTAAATATAATATTGTCAAAAATTTTATCAAAATGTGATGAAGGAATTTTCCTAGGTTAATCAATCACTAGTATAACATATAGAGTATTTAATAAGAGAACCAAATGTGGGGAAGAATCAGTTCATGTAAAATTTAATGTGACTGATCCACATGAACCCAAAACCACTCTTTAATATCTTGAGGAAGATATGTCAATTCTAGACCTTAATGACAAAGACAGAGAAACCTTAGGGAAAACAACCAGTTCTGGAGACCTTCCAGAATATGTGCATGGTGAATCTGAACCTACAGATAATCAGGAGGAGTCTAGTTCAACTCTTTCTAGAGGTATAATAACTCTAAAAAATCATCCTTTAGAAGCTGTAGTAGGTGACCTAAATAAAGGAACACAAACTTGAGCTTATCTGAGAAACCATGTTGAACATCAACCTTTTCTTTCACAACATGAACCTAAAAATACCAATGATGAAATTAGTGATGAGTTTTGGGTGATATCTATGCAAGAATAATTGAATCAGTTTGAAAGAAACCAAGTTTGGGAATTGGTGGAAAGACCTAAAGACACATTGACCATATGCACTAAATGGGTGTTTTGGAATAAAGTTGATGAATCTTGAAATATAGTTAGAAATAAATATAGGTTGGTTGGACAAGGGTATAGTCAAGAGGAAGGAATAGACTACGAGGAGACCTTTTCAAATGTAGCTAGGTTAGAGGCCATTAGGACACTACTTTTTTATGAAACTCATCTCAATTTTGGACATTATCAAAAGGATGTTAAAAGTGATTTTCTAAATAGGTATATAGTTGAGTATGTGTTTGTTTAAAATCCCACTGTCTTTACAAATCCCCATTTTTCAAATTGTGTTTTTAAACTGTCTAAATCCTTATATGGACTAAAACAATCTCCAAGACCATGGTACGATAGACTTAGTTCCTTTTTTATTTCAAAAGGTTTTACTAAAGGAAAAGTGGACCCTACTATTTTTATTAAAATGATTTGAAAATATGTTTTAGTAATACATATTTATGTAGATGATATAATTTTTGGATCCTCTAAAAACAATCTCTATAGTTATTTTTCAAAAATGATGCAAGATGAATTTGAAATGAGTTTAATGGGGGAACTAAAAAAATTTCTTGGATTTCAAATTTTTCAAAATAAATATGTTATTATATTAATTAAAATTAAATATAATAAAGATATTTTGAAATTTTATGGTTTGGATAGTAGTAATGGTAGTGATACACCTATGAGTACCACTTGTAAGTTGGATGCTGATGAAAATGGTGAATCGGTGGATCAAACGGATTACCGAGGTATGATTTGGAGTATGCTCTATCTTATTTCTAGCAAAACTGAAATTATGTTTAGTGTATTCATGTGTGCTTGTTTTCAATCCAATCCTAAAGAGTCTCACATATATTATATTAAAATGATTTTTAAATATCTCAATTATACTATAAATTTAGGACTATTTTAATGAAGAGGACAACCATTTGATTTAATAATTTATTCAGATGCTGAATTTTCTGGTTGCAAGTTAGGCAGAATAAGAAAATCTAGAACATGTCACATTTTAGGCAAGTCACTAGTATCATGGTGTAGTAAGAAATAGAATTCTGTTGCATTATCTACTTTAGAGGTTAAATATATAGCTACTGGTAGTTGTTGTGCTCAAATTCTGTGGATGAAACACACTTTACTAGACTATGGATATCAATGAAAACATGTCCCTATAAACTGTGATAACACAAGTGCTATTAAAATCTCTAAAAACCCAGTATCCTATTATAGGAAAAAGCATATTGATGTAAGGAATCACTTCATGAGAGATAATTATCAATGAGGTGATATCACTCTTGAATTCATTGGTACTGAACACCAATTGGCGGATATATTCACAAATCCTTTGAATTATGAGAGGTTAAATTACATCAAACATGAGTAAGATATGATATACTATTGAGTATAGGACCTCACCATTAGAGCATATCGATAGGATATCACCATTAGACCGTAATGATAGGACCTCACCATTAGACCTTACCGATAGGACATCACCATTAGACCTTACCGATACATCCTTACTAATAGATGACTTTAGTGTGGGACTTTGGGTTTTTGTGTTCTCAGCTGGAATCTGAAACATTTTCTGAATATTACTTATTTATTTTATCTTTTTAGTTTTTCCAATCCCTAAATGATAAAAATAAAACACAGATCACATGCCAATCCACATCAAACCCTCTCTCGAACCTTTTTCTCCCCAATCTCAAAACGTAAACCTCTACTGTAACCATGAACCACTCCAGAATGATGGAAAGAGTCAAAAGGATTTCGTTTGCTGATGAAGGAGACATGCCATATCCTAAGAGACCTTGATCTAAGTTGAGTAGTGGAAGCAAGACAATGGAAAAGGTTCTCAACCCACATTTATCGAAGAGGGAAATAGTGGTTGAGAAGTAGTTGAGTTCAAAGTGGTTGTTGTCAAGACGATCATTAAACCTAAAGGAACTTGATGCTCATGGCTGGGTTGAGTGTTTTGAAAACAATAATGGAACCTATTACCAGAATTTAGAGAGTATATCAAGTTTGAGTGGTCTGTGGATGAGCACCGGATGACATCCAGAGTAAATAGAGTAAGTGTGAGTTTCTCCTCTACTGAGTGGGCTGACTACTTGAGGGTTCCACATGAAAGGATTTGTGATTACTACTCAAAAGTGGTGCCTCCCACAATTGAGTTATTCTAATATGATGAAGAATAAGATGAATTGACAAGGAATGTAATTCCTAGGAAAGTCATTGTTGCTGAAATGGTAGGAGAATATAAGAGGATTTTCAAGTTTATCCAGCATTTTGTAAGTCCCAGGAGAGGGTACTTTAGAACTTTAAAGTTGTAGGATGGTTTTATGTTGTATCTATTAAAGCATGAATATAATATCAACTTATATAGGCTGTTGATGATTCAACTAGAATATATGAAGAAACCTAGTTCTAAATCCAATCCCCTATTTCAGGATAAGTTAATATATCTTATGTTGAAAGTGAAAGGAGTTATTGGAGATAATGAGGAAACTGTTCTTGGGTATGATAACCACTGCATCACCAAAGTGATTTTCAAGCTAATGATAATCAACTGTAATCCAGGGCTGAGGAGTTGGGTGAATGATGAGGCTAATGTGTGTCAAATTTTTAACCCAGTTTATCATCCAACAAGGCCAAAAAATTAGAGAGACCCTGGTCTTAATCCTGGTGAAGTAGAGCCTGATTATTCAGATGAAGAAGAAGTGGTTTTTGATCTACAAGAAAGGGATAATTCTCTTATAGATGATAGGAGTGATTCTGACCTTCCCTCAAATCCACATGTTAATATTGTATCCTTTAGTGATCATATACCACTAAAGAGAATGCCTATAAGGGAGACTGTCCTAAGGGATAGTGATGAGGAAACTTGTGAAGAATAAGGAGCTGAAAATGTCTTAAGAGACATTAGAGTTACCTTAGATGAGGATGAGGACAATGATTCAAGTCAAGATGACTTTGAGTCAGGTTCTTTTGAAAGTGAATATGAATTTTTAAGTCTCATTCCTTTAATAGGACATACAAAAAGGGTAGAATGTAGAGATGAAGAAGTTGATGATTCAGTTAATGTTGGACTTGTTTTGGAAGTCATTGAAGATTATATGGAAGAAGTGGAAGTGGACCAACCAATTACTGGAGTTGATCAAGGAGGTCTGATGGAGATAGATGGGGATGATTAAGAGAATGCTCCATGTGAGGGAGAGGAACCTATTGCTACAAGATCAGTTGTTGTTTCTCATAAGATAGAGGACTAGACAGAAGCTCCTGGCTCTCTGGTGTTTGGCCTATGTTATGGATATTCGGATGATTACCAACCTATCTGAAGTCCTCCAACTTCTACTATCTCAGAAACTACCATTGTACAACAATTGGTTCTGTTACCTCGAGACTTTGTAAATAAGGATGGATTGGATTCGTTGAAATTAGACCTAAAGAGGCATATTGATGAGAAAACCACTGAGATAGCGAGAACAATAGCTCATAATCAAGGACTCATGAGATCTACAGTGGAAAGGACAGTCTCTACTTCTCACTCATCTGTGTTACATGAGTTCAAGGAATGTCATAATCAGGTAATAACTTGGGTAGGGTCTATGGAATCATTGAAATATTCTATTTCCAGCATAGATGCATATATGTATTCAAGAACTCTAGTGGACGGAGACCTTAGATATGTTAAAAGTGTGGTTTAGAAAATAATCGCAGTGTTTGAGGATTTTAAGAAGTTTATGGAAACACATGTGAAAGGACGAGATGATGATGTAAAAAGGTTGACCAGTGGGATAACCAAGTCATTTAAAGAGACTATGGATTTCTCTCAGGCAGCTCTGGGTGCATCTGCTTCTTCTTCAAACTCTCCTCCAATTGACATTGATGCCTTCGGGACCATTGTTAGAGGAGAAATTGAAAAGCTCTCGGGTGCTAGTACCTCACACTCTCAGGTCATTTCCATTACCAAGGAAATTCATAACCTTGTGGGAAATTATTTATGGGAAGCTGCTCAAGATCAGAAGGCCATCAAGGATCATGTTGACTTCTATTACAAACGAGTATACACTAAGAATCAGATGGATGGACACTTTAAGCTGCTTTTGGAAAATTTTAGAATCCCTCTTGTAACTCAGGAATTTAAGGATCAAGTGGGAAATCTTAAAGAGCTGACTCCTGCCCTAGAAAGATTCATGGAAAACAATGATGATTTTATCTCTACTATGGAAAGAGGGGGAAGCATTATTATTGACTTCTGGAATCTTCTGTTTCCTTTATTCCATGTAGACTGCACACCCATCATTGTTCGTCCTTCTTTTCCTGCTTCTTCAGTTGCTTAGGTTCCACCAGTACTACTCCATTGATGACTCCTGCCCAATCCATCAGATGTTTGAACCCAATGATTACTCAGAGATGCACTCACTATAGGTCTACTGATGCCTCAATGGATGCTCCTCCTACATTGCTCACTGCTATCCCTCGGCCTATCCCTCCACCTTCATAACCATACTCCTCAGATTCCAAAGACAAATATCCATTGGTCATATCTGATGTGGATTCAGTCTGTACTGTCTTAGCTGATTGGGATTGATGTATAATTTTTGTCTATTGTACTCCTTTTTTACTAATACGAACACTCTATTTTCCCTCTTTTTGTTATATATGCCTTTTTGTTAATCACAAAGGGGGAGAAGTGTTTATATGTATTTATATATGTTCTGGCCTAAATGTAGTGGTCACCATATAATTATTGTATGCTCACATCCCTGAAAAATTTATCAGATGTGTTTAACCTCGATTCAAAACTCTTAAACCTAAAGATTCAATGACATAATTTGTGATTATCAAAAAGGGGTATATTGTTGGACTCACATATTTTGATAATCCCAAATCATGTTTCATTTATGTGACAATCGTGTCTTCATTCTATGTTAATTATGTTTCATTAATGGTTCTTGTTTCTATAGAGTAATATTTATGTACTCTCAATCTACCTGCTTCATTGGTTAAGCTTATAGTGCAAAATTTACATAAGAACAATGACACCAATACGAGGTCACTGATACAACGTCACCGATACAAGGTCACCGATATAAGGTCACCGATACAAGGTCACTTATATAAGGTCACTGATACAAGGTCACCGATACAAGGTCACCGATACAAGGTCACCGAGACAAGGTCACTAAGACAAGGTCACCGATATAAGGTCACCGACACAAGGTCCCCGATTTAAGGTCACTGATTCATGGTCACTGATAGAAAGTTCACCAATGTAATCCTACTACTGAAGGTTACTGATGTAAGGTTACAGTTGGAGGATGCGGATGTGCACCTGTTGTTGAAGCCAACCGATGTGAAGGCTACCTTTACGAGTCTACTGATACCCTTACTTTGTCAAATTCTTGATATTTTACTGACGGTCGTATTTTCTAACTTTAATGCTTCTAAATTAATTAATACTTATTTTATACATATCATAAGACCATATCTTGACAGTATGAGGTACGAGAAAGATTTCATGTGACATACTTACTCCTATTTTCAGACCTCAAATATGAAATAAAAATACTGAGAAATTAAGATATATAGAGGCATAGAAAAAAACAATATATACCAGTCCAGAAGTTAAATGCAAGAGGAAGAAATTACAGAAGAATAAGGAAGAATCATTCGTGCACCTTCACTGTGAACCCCAAGAACATCAAGAAGATAATTTCAGGAAAACAACTTGATGCTACCTTTTTTGTCTTATAAACTTTCAATCACCTCAAGAAGCAGAACACTTAATTCCTGAAAGCCGGTACATGGGGTTGCGAAACTCTGTTTTGGTGAAAACGTCCAGATATAGACTCAAACTTCAAATTATTCACTTAATGAAGTCAATATCTGAAATAAAAACATATAGAGCCATCTAAACTCTATCACATCATAAATACTCTATTTTGTTTCTTCTTTATACATTTCTGAGAAGTTTTTCTGTCTGCATCGCACACTGTCTAATGTGCTAGAAGTAGAGGATATTGAATATCCTTACATCGATCCTGAATTACATTTTTCCCACCTAAAATTTTGGAAGATACCGTGTGTGTGGTATTTATTGCTTTTATTTCCCATGACGAATAGTGGTAGAGGGTGTGAACCCTGGACAGTTTGTGAAAACTTTTTTTAATCACGATACAGGTTGTGTATCAATTTTATTGCTATTATAAACTGCTTGGTGGTAAGTGATCACCATGTGGAGATTATTAAGTCTCATCTTGAGAGTGAACCTCTTGTGTTAATTCATTGTTCACTATATTTTGTTATACTCTATTTTATCTATTTTCTGATGCCTATATTTTCTAAAACATAAAATTGTTTTTCTTTCATTTTGATAGATAGTTTTGGTTAGTATTTGTATTTGTATAATTCAGTAATCTTATTTCAAAAGTTGAATAGGTTTTTTACACTGATTCAACTGAGGATCAATCACCCTTTAAGAAAACGTTTGACCAAATAAGCATTTACATCTCTTCTTCTTTAATTAAATGGTCCATTTTAAAATTGGGGGATCCTTTTAAAATAATGTTTTTAAAAGAAATTTTAGGTAAGAACTCAATTCACCCCCTCTTGAGATTCCACTCTGACCAAAAAACCTAAATAATGTTCATAATGATATAAATATCATAAATATCTATTAAATACATATTTAAAATTATTTTATGAATTTAGAGATAGAAATATGAAATGCACTATACATGGAGATGTTAGGTCATACGTACGCATGAGTATTGCTTCCATTTTTTTACAGATGGGATGAAATAAAGGAAAGTATTAACTAAACATTAATGAATCATTATAGTTTCATATATATAAAATATATTATTTAATATTACACTAATTAAATTCAATGAAACGAATTAGTGAAAAGTGAATCATGTCGCTTCTTGAGGCGTTAGTCCACTATACACATGAGTGATATTATTCTATCCTTCACTTAATGGAATGTAAGAAGATTTATCTAAAATAATAATTAAATAATTATAATTATGTAACAAATATAATATATATTTATTTAATATATCCTCATTATCATCTATGTACAAGGAAAATATGAAACACACCACAACGGTTTGTGAGGTGGTAGTCCACCATACACATGATCGACTGTTTAGTTATATATTTGATGGAATATGATGTGAATATAATTTATGAAATTAACAGAATAACATATCAATATATGAGATATAGTTTTTTTTAAATAATTATAATACAAGAACAGTTTAATGTGGTTTAAGAAGAAATTAAATAGAAATGATTGATTGAGAAAAAACCTCTTCTTCAAATAACCTATTTAGGTTTGCACGAGAAGACTTCCTAGTTTGTATTTAAAATAATAAAAGTAATCTTGGATGTTAGGATAAAATTAAAAAATGTATTTGTTATAGTATTATCCAAACAAAATATTTTTAGATGTCTGAATAGGATATGAGAGGGGGTTTCCTTTTATAAGTGGGGTAGAGGACACACATCAAAATTTTGAAAAGAATAAAGTGTACCCAAATTTTAACATGAAATAAGATTCAAAAAAGGAACATAATAAAACCTCAGATTTGATAAAATATAAATATTTCTATAAAATATGAATTTTAAAATTTTTTAGGTCTTTTTAAACCTTTTCATTTTTATTTAACCCGAGGTAAACTTGTTTTAGCCTTATTCATGGTAATTAATTTTTACAATTTGACAATCCATTTTCACCAAAAATCAAGTTGGAATTATTATATTAATGTTAATTATTCTGATTCAAAATATTTAATTAATTTTTTATATTAAATTAACATATTTTGGAAAATTTAGTTTAAAACTAAACTCATAGATGTGGGGAATAAACAGTTTTTCAAAGAGAAGTCTTTTATGATTATAGAAAGGATTAATATACAAAGTCAATTTGAATATGATTCAAATGTCCTAAATTGGTTTAATAATAACTTAACAAAACTATATTTAATTTTAAAACATTTTTAAACATTATTTAATTTTTAAATTCATTAAATGAAAATGTATTTTCTTATCAAAATTAGTATGTTTAACTATTCATATAAAAATTAGTTTTTTAGAAAATTATAAAAAATTAAACCTCAGGATATGTTGATATTTTGGTTACCAAAATGAAGTAAATTTTTCTGAATATATTTTTTTAAATTTTCAAAAATTAGTTTTATTATTTTTTTCATAAAAATAAATACATGTATTTTTTTGTTAAAAATGTATTTTTGAAGCATATAAAGACTTTACTAAAAAATAAATACTTATCTATAAATATATTTTATTTATATTACAACATTTTTATTAATTTTAAATATTTACTTATTCTTATTCATATTTCTAAATATATTGGCTATTTTATAACATTAAAATTTAAATAAAATTATTAATAGTTTTTCATTGTTCATTAAAACTCGGCGTTGCATATAATGTAAGATATTAAGGAAATTAAATTTATTAAAAATAGAAATTTCATAAAATATTGAGGTGTTACATCATGTTTATTTACTTATTTCAGCAATGAAATGTTTTTTTATGTTTAATTGAGATCATATAAATTAAATGAAATAGTGATCATGTTAAGATCAAAATAAATTAAATGGAATATGCATATGTTTTTTTTACAAAAATCATTATTTAATTATTTAAACTCGCAAAATATTAACAAAAAATATAAGGAATAATACATATAACATTTATGTGTATTAAGTCGTATATTTTCTATGATTAATTGTATTATAATGAAACCATATATCAATTCATTAGAATATCCTTTTCCAGGGGAACTTTAATTTATTGGGGAGTTCTAATGAGTGTTTTGGGTTGACTTGATCAATATAGAATAAATATTAGTTTTTATTGAAAGGATATGTGCAACATGGATGAAATGTTTGAGGAAATTCATTTCTATGATTTTATTATTGGGGATCACACACCATGGATCAAGAAATTGTGAGTTAATGTCGCATGAAAGACTGCTTAACTAAATACCTATGATTTATTTGACCATTCAATTTTCTAGGTTACGAGAAGTGTAATATGGATCCTCATCACTATAAAATATATGAGATAGTATATTAAAAATTTTATGGTTAGTGATATTGATATTTTATAAAATATTAGGAGACTTATAAAATAAAATTATTATGTCACAAATGTTACTAAAGATAAAATACTAAAATATGCTTTTATTTATTATAGAAAATATCAAGGGAAAACAAGGGAAACCTATGGTCATTCTTGGAAAAAGGCCATCTCCTCACCAAACCAAATTTATATGAGTAGTAACATCAATTAAACAATGAGACACTACATGAAAATTTATATTATGTGCTGGACTCCCATATTCCTGGTTAACCACCTTAGTGGATGAGAGAAGGTGAAAATGATGCATATATATGATATATAAATTATGCTTTAAATGTGTATTTAATTTTTATATAAAAATTTCATTAAAGAAATATATTATATATAAATTAATGGATATATGCACCATGATATCCTATTTGATATATCATGAAAAATATAGGGAAGGACTTAAGATAAATGAGATTGACACTAAATTATACCCATGTAAACTGGAAGACGAGTACAAAACTGGTGATATTACTTCCAAAATGATGAATTACATTAATCAGTTAGAAATTTTGGGAGTCCATTTAGATAATAAATTATTCATTAGTTTCATATTCTTACCTTTAATATCCAAATAATCTATATTTATCAATAACTATAGTATAATCAGAAAAGAGAATGCACAAAAAAATCTTTTGATCGTGCTTCTTTAGTGTTGGTCGGAGTGGACACTAAAGAGGGGGGTAAATTGAGTTCCTATTAAAATTTCTGTTAAAAATATCTGTAATAAAATCCGCCAATTTAAAGAACAAGTTAAACTGTAGTGAATTTTTAATACAGAAAAGGGTCAGTTAAGTTCTCAAGAGATTGATTAGTTCTCAATTAATCTAATCTAAGGATTAATTAACTTTTGAATCAATCCTAATGCTTTACAGTAAATAAAAACACTTTCTAGTTTAACTATCAATGTAACTTTAAAACAATTTTATCTTTCCAAATAATTAGCAGCAGATTATTTAATATAACTTAAAACCAAAATAAATAAGCACATAAGTTCTAACCAAGAGTTTCAGTCTCAATCCAAGACTTAGTCATCTGAAACAGTTTATATAAATTTTGATCCACACCCTGGATCGGGCTAAACAACAGTACAGAGAATGTTCAGGTACTAAGACCTCTATCATAGTTCATTGTGGAAAAACAAAACAATAGCACACATGTTGTCCATGTCACACTTGACCTCTTCCCCAATTCACAGTGGGATACAATAAGATTTAAGAAGTTTGGAGTGAGGATTTAGTATCCCCCAGTTCAACCCAGGAGTCAGTGTATAAATACAACACACATTGCTCAAAAAGTAAATTAATTAAACTCAATAGATCTAAATAGATAGAGATGAGTTTAGAGTGATCTATGTGTTACGAGTAGAGCTATGGACTCTTTATTTTCATACATATGAAGTTCTGAGTTTTTCTCTAGTTTTTTTCAAGAAAAATAATGTATCGTGGTTCTTGTTCCTTCACTTCCAGTGTAATTGTTCAGCTTGAGAATAAGTGTGTTCTCTATACAACTTTAGATTCTTCTTTTAATCTTCTTTTCTTGATGATTATATGTGTTCTTCAAGTTCCTCGTGTGTTCTTAGTTTCATGTACGTGTGTATCTTCTTGTATATGTATCATGTTTTCTATATTGAAAAGTTCACTTTCTGACTACAACTCGATCTTCCCTATATTCCATGAGCTCCAGCAATAGGGATGATTACCTTTTCATAGGTACGAGTTATGGTTCCCTGCATTCCAACAACTATCATTAAATAACATTAATTTCATTAAAAACATCAAATATGACCATTGGAATTAAATAAGAGTTAATAGAAATTCAAACAGATTTTATGATTTTCGGTGATTCATGGGATCGGTAGGTCATTTGATCAGCATCGGTGTCGGTAGGTTTTTTTTATCGTGTTTTGTATCGGTCGGTCGACATCGGTATCTGCAGGTCCTTTGATCAGCATTGGTATCAGTAGGTCCTTTGATCATAATCGGTATCAGTCGGTCCTCATCGGTATCAGTAGGTCCTTTTATCAGCATCGGTATCGGTAGGTCCTTTGATCAGCATCGGTATCGGTAGTTCTCATAGGTACGACCATTCTCATAGGTTTGACCGTTTTCATAAATGAAATTGTTGTCATCAGTGCGACCGTTGTCATCGGTGCAACCATTCTCATCGGTGCGACCGTTCTCATCAGTGTGACAGTTCTCATTGGTGCAGCTGGAATTATGTCTAACGGTGAGTTAAGAGATATCAAATCTTCACAAAGTGTCTGTTTATCCCAGAACACTTCCAGGTCAACAGTAAGCCATAAATTAACATATATAAATATATGTAGACAAGATTTAACCATATATAAACACATTTAGAATAAAAAATAAAAAAAATACTATGTTAACATAAATAAAACAATGATGTGTGATTATTAAAATAACCATCGCACAAAGAGTTCAACAATCTCCCCCTTTTTTATAATCACAAATCAATTGCATAAAAGAAGAGGGAAGATGGTATGACATTTAGTTTTCTCCCCCTATATAAAAAGAATATATGACAAATGTAATCAGATCATAAACAAGATTAGAATAGAAAAAAGAGCTTATATAAGGGTCCCCCCTTTGACATATATATGAAAATATTCTATGCTCCCCCTTAGATATATATAAGAAATGATTATACATTTCTATTCTCCCCCATATAATATGATTATATTCTCCCCATTTGGGATTATCAATAAGAATTGGAGGAGGAAGATAAGCAAAGAAGAAGATTCCATTAAAAATAACATCTGAAAGAAAAGGTACAATAAGCAGATACAAGTCAAAAGTAAAGGAATAGAAACCCAATTAAAAATAATAGACACATCTATTTCTTTGGGTGAGAAGAAGCTTTCCCTTTTGTAGTTGGAGGAATTGATAGACCATAGGGTGCTTTAGTGGAAGGTTGATCTGGTCTGATAGAGAGAGGAGTTAGCGCAGCTCTAGCCGGTTGCACAGTGGGTGCTAATGATACTTGGTGAGGAGTAGAATATTTAACTGAAAGTGGCTGCTCGATGACTACCCAGATATTGGATAGAGTTTGAGGGACAGATATCTGACTAGGACCAACATCTGTTGGATTGAGTGGCTCTGCAGTAGGAAGAACAATTACCTTCACTTGCACATGATGATATGGTTTGACCAGATTAATAAAATCTTGAATAACTTCACCACAATATTTCATGGCCTTCTCAAAGTCATCCTTGTTCTACATAAAACTTTCCAGAGTAGGAGTAAAATCCTTCAACTGTTGAACTTGATCCTTAAAGTCTTGAGTGACTAGAGGAAGCCTCAAATTCTCAGCTAGGACTTTAAATTTATGGTTAAAATCATGCTTGGTATAAATTTTAGAAAAGAATTTATCCACATTCTCTTTGATCTCTTTCTGAGCCATAGTTGCATCAACTGAATACAACTACACCATCTTGTGAATATGATCACTATTTTCATTCATCTTTTTCAAGGAGTCCAAATCTAGAATTTTCCCAAGAGTTGCCAAATCTTCCTTAATGACATCCTTTAGTGTACTGTTCTCATGACCAGTGATCTTTGTCACTTTGGAGGTGCTAGCTTGAGAGACAATCTGAGTTAACCCAGCCATCAACTTTCTCAAATCAGATTTCTTTAGGCATTCTATCAAATTTCTCAAAACATCCATCATACCAGTGATGGTTGATCTGAATTCCCATGACAAAGACACTAAGCCACTGATTAAATAATTGAGTGTTAGATTCAGAGAGGTAATATTCCTTCCAATCATCTCCCCAGTATTACACAGGGTTGGCTTAATGATACTTACCACTCTTTGAGTTAATGCATACATATCATCCTCGGATAGATTCACAAGAGCAGGAGCAGGAGAAATAGACAATTCCTATTTCATTGTCTCTCAAACTACGTGAAGAAACTCAAATTTAAATTTTTCAAAATCAGATTGTGCAACTGAAGGATCAGGACTAGATTGTGAAATTGAAGGACCAGTTCTGTCTGTTGTCACTTGCATATACCCAGCAACTAATCGAGCCTTAACTGAATGAATTTCTCTTGAAAGATCTTCTTCTTCTTCCTCTTCATCTGAATAATCTAAACCTAGAACCGCAAGACATGAGTTTTCTTCCCATGTAGAATTTCATAAAGGATACATAGGTTTCTCAAATCCATCATTTCTAGAATTTTCATTAGAGACTTCCCCATCCACATCAATCACTGATTGTACTGTCCTTTCAGCCTTAGGAACAGTTTCTTGCTAAACTAATCAGGGTCGAGTATCTGCTTGGATCACATTGTCACCATCCACTGGTTGAGTACTTGCATCATCATCCTCATCATTATTGTCATAATCACAGCTATCATCGCCACTATCATCACCATAATCACCCTCATCACCATCTTTGTTGATCGATTTTTCATTTTAACTATCTTTACTTCTTGATTCATACTGCTCAGAATTTGATTCATCAGTTTCAGCTTATTCTTAATCACCTAGAAGGTGTTCAGACTCCAGTAACTTGATAGGTGGACTAGCTGGTCCAAATTCCATTATTCTTTTCTTAGTACTTACTATATCCAGATCACTCCTTTCATCAGGAGGTTACTCATGTTCCTTTTCTGCATCCACAACATCATCAGCTATGGCTTCCCCTTCTTTCTCCATGCTGGACTCTCCAGTTTCCTTTGGAGCTTCTATATCCTCTTCCTCATCAGAATAAATGACTTCCTCATCTGATTTTAAACTGGGATCTCTCATCCCCTTTGGTCTCTTAGGATGATCATAAGGACTAAAGGAGTCATACAACTTATCTTCATCAGCAATCCTAGCCTTCTTCCATAGATTCCAGTTGATTTTCATTCTTTTTAAGATATACTTATTAATAAAAAATCTACTACTGGATGAGATACACTCATCTCCATCTTCAACATATCCAATGAACTTTATCATGACATAGATTTGCTTAGAATAGAATAGGGTTGTATCTTTCTTGGATGGCTTTACCATCTCAGCAATGTGAACAGTAAAATATCTACACAAGTAGATCTTTTTACCATTCAAAAATAAAAATAACAAGAAAACATCTTGATACTTTACGGTAGCAAAATCACCTTCTTTGGCACAGATTTGGTGCTGAATAAACTTAAACAAGATCCTACTTTCTCCATCCAACTTAGCTGCTGTTATTCTTCTAGATTCAAACTTAATAGTCAGCATCTCCAGAGAAATATCATAAGAAAAATATTCAGTGGTAGGAGGGATATTACCAGTGTAATCATCATATTACCATAATGTGGCACTCCCAAAAATTCGGCCCATTTCATCGATGAAAAAGTTATCAATTTCCCTTTGATCACTGAAGTTAATCTCATAGCTTCTGCTCCATCAAATACAATACTTAAGTTCAGATAAAAATCATGCACTAGCTTTGGGTAGTATAATCGGTTATTATCAAAGAACCAGTCTTTCCATCCTTGCATCTCCAAAACTTTTAAAAGAGTAGAAATACTAGATAACACCCATTCAGAACATACTTCCTTTTCTACAGTAACCACCCGAGTCTCCAACTCCGGGTTCATAGACCTTTGAGTCGTGCTGCTCAATTATCCTAGAGTGCGTTTCATAGGAGTGGAACCTTTATATTCCTTGCTTTGATGCTTTTTCTTTGCCATTTGGAGGTTCGAGAGGATTGAGAGGTTATAAAAGTTTGAATGGTTTGGGATTCAGAAAAAGTATAGTTCGATGGGAGATGGAAGGTCAACAGTCTTTAGAAATAACTGTGGGTCATTATTTTTTTCAATTAGGGTTACAATAATAATAATAATCAATAATTACGATTTAGTAAAACAATTTCATTTTGACAAACACTAACGGTTTCATATACTATAATACTCAAAAGGTAGCTAAGATCAGTTTCACAGATCGGTTTCACAGATCTGTTTCACAGATCGGTTTAACAGATTGGTTTTACAGATCAGTTTCATAGATCAGTTTCACAGATCGGTTTCATAGATCGGTTTCATAGATCGGTTTCACAGATCTATCATACCTAACTCTTGTTTAATAAAATTCAACCTTTCTGAGGTTAATGGCTTGGTAAAAATATAAGCTAATTGATGTTCGGTGTCAATAAATTTCAGAGAAATATCAACCTTTTGATAATGATCTCTCAAAAAGTGATGTCTGACATCAATATGCTTAGTCTTAGAGTGAGAAACATGATTCTTAGAGATGTTAATTGCACTAGTGTTATGGAAATTTATAGACACATTTCTAAATTGATATCCATAGTCCAATAGAGTGTGTTTCATCCATAGAATTTGTGTAGCACAACTACCAACAGCAATGTATTCTGCTTTGGCAGTATATAATGAAACAGATATCTGGTTCTTACTATACCAAGATACCAGGGACTTTCCCAAAAGATGACATGTTCCAGATGTGCTCTTCCTATCTAACTTACAACTAGCAAAGTCAGCATCTGAATAACTCATTAAGTCAAAGTATTGTCCTTTTGGATAAAACAAACCTAAATTGGTAGTATTTTTAAGATATTTGAAAATCCTTTTAATAGCAATCAAATGAGATTATTTAGTATTGGCTTGAAATCTTGCACACATACATACACTAAAAATGATATCTAGTCGACTAGTAATAAGGTAAAGTAAGCTTCCAATCTTACCTCTATAATTGGTTTGAACAACTGGTTTTCCCAGTTTCATCATCATCCAACTTATAGGTGGTACTCATAGGTGTGTCACTTCCTTTATTAATATCCAAACCAAAGTGTTTTAAAAGAACCTTTGTATATTTAATTTAATTTAAAATAATACCATCCTTCATTTGAAAAATTTGAAATCCAAAAAAAATATATAAGTTGTCCCATTAAACTCATTTCAAATTCATTTTTCATAATCTTTGATAAATCAGTGCAAAAAGAATATTTAGAGGATCCAAAGATAATATCATCAACATAGATTTGTACAATCAAAATATCTTTTGAAATTATTTTTAAGAAAAAGTAGGATCATCATTCCCTATAGTAAAACCTTTTGAAATAAGAAAATTTGTTATTCTATCATACCAAGCTCTTGAAGCCTATTTTAAGCCATATAAAGCTTTATAAAGTTTGAAGACATGATTTTGAAACTCAGGACTTTTAAATCCTGGAGTTTGTTTAAAAAAACATCTTCAATTATAAAACCATTTAGAAATTCACTTTTGGCATCCATTTGATATAACTTGAAATTCAGATGAGCAGCATATGCAAGTAGAATCGTAATAGCCTCTAATCTAGCTATAGGTGGAAAGATTTCCTCATAGTCTATTTCTTTCTCTTGAATATAACCTTGTGAAACATGTATTGATTTATTTCTAACTATATTTCCAGACTCATCAACTTTATTTCTAAAAACCCATTTAGTTCCTATGGTCAAAGTGTCCTTAGGTCTATCAAACAATTCCCAAACTTTGTTTCTTTCCAATTGATTTAGTTCTTCTTGTTTAACCATTACCCAAAATTCATCTTTGATTGCATCATTGATATTTTTAGGTTCTAACTGTGAAATAAAAGCCTGATGTTCAGCCTGATTTCTTAGAGATGCTCTAGTCTGTGTCCCTCTATCAATATTACCAACAACAGCATCTAAAGGATGATTCTTTAGAATCCTAGTAGATCTAGTAAAGGTAGCACTAGAAATTTTAGGTTCTTCTCTAGGTTCAGGTTCACCAGGATCAGATTCTGGGACATTTCCAGAACCGGTTGTCTTTACAACAGGTTCATTGATTTTATCACTATGGTTCAGAAATGATAAATATTCTTCAATATTTTCAAGAGAAGTTTTAGGTTCATGTGGATCAGTTCCATAAAATTTGATGTGAATAGATTCTTCCACACACTTGGTTCTCTTATTAAACACTCTATAGGATTTTCTTGAAATTGAATTTACTAAAAAGATTCCTTCATCTCTCTTGGATGCAAATTTTTATAGTTTATCCTTAGTATTGACAATAAAGACATTACAACAATAGACTCTGAAGTAACTAACTTTAGACTTTCTATTATTCCACAATTCATATGGGGTCTTCTTAAGAACAGGTCTAATCAAGACTCTATTTATAATATAATAATATGTATTAACAGCTTCATCCCAAAAATAAATAGGTAGATCATATTTATTTAGAAATGTTCTTTCAATTTCATGAAGGGTCCTATTTCTTCTTTCTACAACACCATTCTAATAAGGTGTTCTATGGGTAGTGAAATTGTGATTATAGCCATTGCGTGAGCAATAAGATTCAATCTCATGATTTTCAAACTCACGACCATGGTCACTTATCAAGGACTTAATCTTAAGTACACTGAGGTTTTCTACAGACATGGAATATTTTATAAAGTAAGAAAAAGATTCAATTTTGTGAGATAAAAAGTATACCGAAGTATATCTAGAAAATTCAACTACTAAGACATAGACATAATGCTTCTAATTTAAAATAGAAACTCTAGAAGGTCCAAACTAGTCCATGTGGACTAACACGAGAGGTTGAGAAGTTGAAACTTCTTTCTTTGAATTAAAAGAAACTTTATGTTACTTTCCCTTTTGATAGGGATTACAAACTTTGTCTGATGGGAAAATTAGTTTGGGTAGGTCTCCAACTAAGTTCTTCCCAGTCAATTTTCTAAGTGAGTGTATATTGCAGTGTCATAATCTTTTGTGCAACATCCAAGACTCTTTATGAAAAGCATTTAAGCATGTAACTTTTCGTTTGGCTATAGAATTTAAATCAACTGCATAAACATTTTCATTTCTCAAAGCAAAAATTACTAAAACATTTTTACAATAAAAAACATTACATGAATCATTTTCAAATTTTATCATTGAAACCATCATCACACAATTGAGAAATAGTTAAATTTTATATTTAAGTCTATCAACAAATAATACTTTAGAAATTAAAACTGAATCAGTGTTACCAATATGGCCTAGGCTGACGATCTTTCCTTTATAATTATCACCAAAGGTGACATGGCCTCCATCGACATTGATTAAGCTTTTGAAGCATGAAAAGTATCTTGTCATGTGTCTTGAACATACACTATCCAAATACTATGTCTTCCTACAAGAACTTTTCAAGGAAGTTTCCTATAAAACAATTTTAGCTAGAAAATGATTTTCATATCCAGATTTTTTTGGGTCCAGATAGGTTAGAAAGCAAAGATTTTGGTACTCGGATTTGTCTTATGGGTATCATATAATTTATAGAATCAATAGATTTTTAAAGATAAACTCTATTTGATCTATAAATATATGAATAGCAGTATTCCGTCTAGATTTAGGAATAAATCTATTCTTAGTAATCTATCTATGTCCAGGCTAATAGCCTATTCCAGTGATATATTTTGGTGCCACTTGCTTACCTAATATTTGAGTAAGTGTTTATTTTCCATTTGTGAAATTTTATAAGTCCTTCATTAATTTCTCATTAGACAATTTTTGTTCATTATTTTTCTTAGGTAATTGAGAATTATTTTCCTTGTCTACATCAAGTGGAGATTTAACAGTGATGGTCAAAGCATGCTGTTTCTTCAAGGTCTTATACTTTTCCTTAAGCTCATTATAGTTTTCTTATAGCATATTTCAATATTCAAACAACTCTTCACTAGTCATATTTTCGGATTCAGAATCAGAATCAACATCCGAATAATATGAATTTAAAGCATGAGTATCCAGTGATACCTCAGATGTGTTTGTCATAAAACACATGTTAGCTTTTTTAGATTTTTCATCCTGAGTAGAATCAGAATCACTTGAAATGTCTTTTGAAGAACTCCATGTTTATTTAATATAATTTTTGTACTTACTATCCTTGTAGTCATATTTCTTCTTGAATTTTAACTTTGTACAGTCATCTTTCACATGTCCTTTCCTTTTGCACTCATAGCAGACAATGACTTTTTCTAATCCTTCTTCCAATGACCTTTGTTCTCATATTTTCCTATGTAATTTGATTTTCTAAAGAATTTCATCTTCCTATAGTACTTCTTGAACCTTCTAGCTATTTGAGCCATTTCAACATCACTTTTAGAATCTGAACTTTCACTTGTTGAGTTTTCAGTAGGTATGGGAACTTTCTTCTTATCCTTTTTCATTGAGTCAGTAGACTTAAAATCCACTGACTTCCATTTTTGGTTCATCATCTTCTTCCATCTTTACCTTCAGTTCTTCTTCATACATCATAATCTTACCAATCGGCTCCTTAATAAGCAGAGCACCAATATCACATGATTCTCTAATTGAAACTGATGTGCCCCTCCACTTGTCTGGTAGACATCTTAGTGTCCTCATGATCTGCTCCTTTGCAGGAACAACTTTTCCAAGTGAGCTCACAGTGTTGAAAATCCCATTGAACCTGAGTTACGTATCAGAAATAGGTTCATCAGACATCATTTTAAAATTATCATATTTAATAGTATAGGTATTCAGTCTCATTTCTTTAACATTGGTTGTTCTCTCATAGGAAATATCCAAAGTTTCCCAAATTTCATAAGCAGTTTTACAAGCTGATATGCGATTAAATTCTTCATCTCCTAAAGCACAATACAGGGCATTTATTGCATTTCAATTATTATTGTAAGCTGTTTTAGTAGGTTTATCCAAAGTAGTTCTAACAGTTTCTAGAATCTTATACTGAGTTTCTATAGAATTCTAGATATCAAATCTCATACTTTCTAAATGAATTTTTATTTTCAGCTTCCACTGGGCATAATTTGTACCATTAAAAAAAGGTGGTTTGTTGGTAGCAGAACCATCTAGTCTATTGTCCATAGATATATTTTAGCAAATATATTTAAAGAGATAAAATTTAGAACTAACAAAAATTTTATATCTTTAAGATACAACTAAAATCACAGTTGAAAACTTTCCACAAACAGAGTCGTTTTGAAAACTTTTAAACAACAAAGAAAATCCTTCGATACCAAATGTTGGTCGGAGTGGACACTAAAGAGGGGGATGAATTGAGTTCCCATTAAAATTTCTGTTAAAAAGACCTGTAATAAAATCCCCCAATTTAAAGAACAAGTTAAACTGTAGTGAATTTGTAATGCAGAAAAGGGTCAGTTAGGTTCTCAAGAGATTGATTAGTTCTTAGTTAATCTAATCTGAATATTAGTTAACGTTATAAAATAACCTAATGCTCTACAATAAATAAAAACACTTTCTAGTCTAACTATCATTGTAACTTTAAAACAATTTTATATTTCAAAGTAATTAACAACAGAATATTCAATATAGGTTAAAACCAAAATAAATCAGCACAACAATTCTAACCAAGAGGTTCAGTCTCAAGACAAGACTTAGTACACTTAAATAGTTTATATAAATTTTGATCCACACCCTGGATCGGGGTAAACAACAGTACAAAGACTTTCCAGGTACTAATACCTCTACCATAGTTCATTGTGGGAAAACAAAATAACAACACACAGGTATTCCTGGTCACACTTGACCTCTTCCACAATTCAAAGTGGGATACAATAAGATTTAAGAAGTTTGGAGTGAGGATTTAGTATCCTCCGGTTCAGGTCAGGAGTCAGTGTATAAATACAACACACACTGCTCAAAACGTAAATGAATGAAACACAATAGATCTAAACAGATAGAGATGAGTTTAGAGTTCTCTATGTGTTATTAGTGGATCTATGGACTCCTTGGTTTGATAAAATTTAAGCTCCGAGTCATTCTCTTGTTTTTTTTCAAGAAAAATAGAGTGTCTTGGTTCTTGTTCTTTCACTTCCAGTGTAAGTGTTCAGCTTGAGAATGAGAGTGTTATTTATAACACTCCAGCTTCTTCTTTTGAACTTCTATTCTTGATGAGTATGAGTGTTCTTCAAGTTCCTCGTGTGTTCTTCTTTTCATGTACATGTGTATCTTTTTGTATATGTCTCGTGTTTTCTATATTGAAGAGTTCACTTTCTTACTATAGCTCGATCTTCCTTATATTCCACGAGCTCCGGCAATAGGGATGATTAACTTTTCATAGGTACGAGGTATGATTCCCTAACATGCCAAAAACAATCATTAAATAACATTAATTTCATTAAAAACATCAAATATGATAGTTGTAATTAAATAAGAGTTAATAAAAATTCAAATAGATTTTATGATTGTTGGTGAGTCATGAGATCAATAGGTCATTTGATCAGCATCGGCATCGGTAGGTTCTTTGATCATCATCAGTATTGGTCGATCCTCATTGGTATCGGTAAGTCCTTTGATCAGCATCGGTATCGGTAGGTCCTTTGACCAGCATATGTATCGGTAGTTCTCAAAGGTGCGACCATTCTCATCGGTGAGACCGTTCTCATCGGTGCGACCATTCTCATTGATGCGACCATTGTTATCGATGTGACCATTCTCATCGGTGAAACCATTGTCATTGGTGCGACCGTTGTTATCGGTGTGACCGTTCTCATCAGTGCAACAAGAATTATAACTAACGGTGAGTCAAGAGATATGAAATCTTCACAAAGTTTCTGTTTAACCCAGAACACTTCCAGGTCAACGGTAAGCCATAAATTAACATAGATAAACATATGTATACAATATTTAAACATATATAAACACATTTATAAAAAATTGAACAAAAGACTAAATTAACATAAATAAAACAATTATTTGTGATTATTAAAATAACCATCTCACAGAGAGTTCTATAATCTCCCCTATTTTGATAATCACAAATCAATGGTATAAAAGAAGAGGGTAGATGGTATGACATTCAGTATGCTCCCCCTATATAAAAAGAATATGTGCCAAATGTAATCAGATCATAAACAAGATTAGAATAGAAAACAGAGATTATATAAGGGTCCCCCCCTTAAACATATATATGAAATGATTATATGCTCCCCCTTAGATATATATAAGAAATGATTCTATATTTATATTCTCCCCCATATAATATGATTCTATTCTCCCGCTTTGGGATTATCATAAAGAATTGGAGATGGAAGTTAAGCAAAGAAGAAGATTCCATTAAAAATAAAATCTGAAAGAAAAGGTACAATAAGCAGATACAAGTGCAAAGTACAGGAATAGACACCCTATCAAAAATAACAGACATAGCTATTAATTTGGGTGCAAAGGAGATTTCCCTTTAAAAGTTGGAGGAATGGATGGACCAAAGCGTGATTTAGTGGAAGTTTGATCTGGCCTGATGGAGAGAGGAGGTATCACAGTTTGATCCGGTAGCACAGTGGGTGATAATGTTACTTGCTGAGGAGTAGAAGATCATTCTGAAAGTGGCTGCAAGATGACTGGTTGGATATTGGATAGATCTTGAGAGACTGATATCTAACCAGGAGCAACATCTGTTAGACTGAGATGCTCTGTAGTATGAAGAACAATTGCCTTCATTTTCACATGAAGATATAGTTTGAGCAGATTGATAAAATCTTGAATCACTTGACAACCTTATTTCATGGCCTTCTCCATGTCATCCTTGTCCAGTATGAAACTCTCCAGAGTAGGAGTAAAATACTTCAACTATTAAACTTGAGCCTTAAAGGCTTGAGTGACTGGAGGAAGCCTCAAATCCAATTAGGGGGATTTTTAATGAATATTTAACCATGTATCAATCAATCATTAAAATATGTAGTGAATGAATTCCAAAAAACACATTTATTTTTACATATCAAAGACCTGATGGTACTACATAGAGGATCAATGAGGAGAATTTTATGTATCACAACTCTTCCATAATACCATTTAGGGAATGTTTTTCAAATAGTAGGGTAAAATCTTACCATATTTCGGTAGTATTGACTAATGTATATCATACATGTTATGATATTATATGGTGGGAGTCAATTATAAAATAGCCACATGTTTTTTATGAGAAAATATTTTTAAAGATTATTATATCGACAAATGTATCATGGAATACACTAAGATTATCACATTATTTCATCCTAGAATCATTATGGATTTTACCATCCTAGGTATAGAAAGGTGTATTTATGACCAATTAAATTTATATAAGTTGGAATAACAAGTATTTTGAGCTGTTAGTATAAATCTAGACTTCAATAAATTATTGGATCTAGATTCACATGAGTTTTAAAAGGAACATTGGTCTCTATAATACATAGTGGGGGAGTTATTCCAATGCCATATAATACTTGGGAATATTAAAAAAATATTTGGTTTTCTTTTCTCCAATATAGGTGATATATTATTCGATAAGAATTATTAATACTACATTTAAGTAGAAACTATAACCGTGCTATGATTGGAATGTTCCTAAAAAATAAAAAATGGATTCCATGAACCAAAATATATTTTTCTATTTTGGTAGTTTTTCAAATTGATGTAATGATTCTAGTTGGAATTCTAGAAAACCTATACCTAGATAGTAAAACTAGTACTAATAAGCCTCAATTACTTAATAAAGGATTCAAGTGACATCAATAAATAGTCATGGAAATATCCTTACCCCAATTTTCATATTATCTACATTACAATAATACTTTTAAAAAGAACATTTTATGATCATTATATTGTGTGATTGGATGTCTATACCACTATACATAGAGGAAACATTATGAAATATGTATTTATTAAGAGACCATTAGGGTTTCTGACACCAAATAAATCCAAAGAGACATGAAAGATATATAAATCCATTTATGGATGGATATAAGAAACATTATCATAAAATATTTTATTAGATGAATATATCAAAGTGTTTAGTTTTATTAAAGGAAGAAAGTGATCTAGGTGTTTTTAGGTTGTTAATGAAAGTTTTATAGTTTTCCAAGTAAGAAATATTAATAGTATATGGATAATATATATTATATCACACAATTTAAAGTCTAAGGAAAATAATTTATTAAAGAATAACTTAATTAAGTTACCGAAGTTAATAGGAATAAGATCAAAATACATAAATCTATAAGATTTATTAGGTCAAGTAATAGTACATATGTTGAAAAGGAATTTAATAATACATGATATAATAATTCAAGACTAAATAGCTTCCTATGTAACAATAAATTAAATCGCACTATGTTTCTGTGTTAAATCACATGTATATATTGTTTTGATGATCATAAATACATATGCCTAAGTGTAGTTAGGAATATATCTCATTTTCTATAATTTTTACTAAGGTTATATATTTTGTATCTATAAAAGATATAGAGAAAATATTATACAATACTAGGGTAACTTCAAAGGATGGGAGTAAAAACAATCTAGTAGTACATGATAATATAAAAACGGTTGAGTTCGAAGTTGTTTGATAATTTAAAATACTATTTTTTAAGGGAACACAAAGCTAGTTTCCTTTAGATGAATTTGTTCCAAAATAATAGTAAGGATAATGTAATATACAAGAAAAAATTATTATATAATGAGGATTCCATGTCTATATAGTAAAATGTATTTTGTATTTATTTATGTATCTATAGAAGTGATTCAGAAAAAAATTTGTTTAAGGATATGGTTTTAGCCAGGATTTCAAGTGTATGACATAATAGAAAAGTAAATTTCTTTTCAATATCACCTCTTGAGGGATTTTATTAAAGGGGTGAAGTCACAATAAGAAGAATAGACACAATAGAATGTGGTAGGACCATCATATTTATTGAAATCTCAACTAAATCATGGTTATCATGTGAAATAATACATGGGAGTTAATTGTCCTCTCTAGTGAAATTGAGAGTCCATTGGAGTTGGTTCCCTAGAATTAATTGATTTGTTACTTTTTATTAATAAAAAAATAAATTACATGATACATTATTAATTAATTATTATATGATGACCAATACAGTATGTACCATCGTTGTGATAATGTACTTGGAGTATCTACTATATATAAAGGTTATAATAGTTTCTCATTATAATGATAACCTTGAAGTGTTTTGATAATATTACTAAACAGTTTTCATATGGTTTAAATGAAAACATTATGATATGAAATAAATTGTGTTTTACTATAAGGTACTTGGGATTATTATATATTGTGACATCATATAATGAATCTCATACTTTATAATATTCAATATATGAGGTTATGAGGATAGAAACTCCAATAATAATTTCATATATTATATATGCCCTTGGAATTTCTTATATGAAAACATGTGTATCAGTCCTTAGACATGAGATTATAATTAATTTATATCATGAATTGTGTTCATAGATTTATTGAAAAACCCAGTGACAACATATTATCATGGTGAAGTAGGATGTGTTGGGTGTGTCATAAGTGATAGGACATTAATGAATAAGAAAAGAAATGATTTATTCCTTACGTTTTATGGAATATGATATCTCTGGCCTTTTGATTGAAATGAAACTATTATATTAAATCCATGACCATGGAATTTCATCAATGAGTTCATATTTGGTTGTTAAATAAATATATATTTGGTATATAGTTATAGGAAATGTAGGAAACATTCTTGGTGAGATATAAAGAGAAACAAAATATATTAATTAGTAAGTGTTCATATTAAGTTATTATCATTAAAACACTAATATATTTATCAATGGTTTCATTGAATTATTTATAAATACTAAACTTTTACTTCAGTCCTTCTCATGTAATTCCACTAATAAAGAGGCCTAGAGGGCCACACACTTTGAGTATTTATAATTTCATATAAATCCTATATTAATTTTCTACCATGAATAAATATTATTATCAACTTATAGTTTAATAATTATTCATGAAAATTGGGTTATATGAATTAAATCACCAGTTATTCTTGATAGATTATATGTGAATTAAATATTTAATAAATATTCATTATTCATGGTTTGATAAATGCTGAGTAGGTTTGGTGGATTATGTTATGGGGCCAAATGAAATGATATATTTTATTTAATATCATTTAAATAAATATTTACTTATGTACTCAATTAAATGTATATAAATATTCATAAGTCGGTGTATGTTAAGGAATATATTATTTTTATTATTATACATGGGTTTCATTTATTGTTCACAATTAGATAAGTTCCTATGTGAAATCATTAATTGTCTAAACCCAAGTATATAACCCAATTAAATTATTTCATATATGATTAGAATTATTATACCCAATGATATTCTATTAAGAGAATTGTCACAATATGGATATATATATTCATGAATTATCTTAATAATGAAATAAGATCCTCCTCCTCCACCTCTCAACACTGAGAGAATAAGATAGAATATTTCAAGATCGAAATGATTGTTGTTGCAATGAACGATCAATGATGAGTGACATTTTATTCTTTTTCATTGGAACAAGGATTTATAATGGAGAAATTTTAAAATTCCTAGATCACATATGAATGAATTTGGAATAATTTTTATTTGGATCATTCATCAATGAGATGTGACTATAGGTGTAATATCTTGGGTCAGATCGCCTGAATGTTACCCAAGAAAGGTATTCTACATGGCCTTAAGAATTACTATTTATATTCTTTCAGATGAAAACTAGCAGCAACATAATTACTATAAAACCCATAGCCTAGTAGACCAGGGTTACTGTTTACTTTATTACATGGGTACTAGAAACAATCATTCACTTCCCAAAGGTTTAAGTAGATTAATATTCTTAGAGAACTAGATATACACAAAAATATCAAATTATATTTCTAAACATAGAATACAACCTGATATTTTCTTTGAGAACATCATTATTTCTATCATACCCCTTCATATCAATCATAATATACATCCTAAAATATTGGGGAAAGGAAACATACGCAATAGAGGGTATCTAAAAATCATAATCTAATAAAATGTAAATAAAACATGAATAATTTGGTTGAGATAAAAAATAATGAAATATTCCATATATCAAGTACCATATAAGAGGGGAATTAATCCATGGAAGACATAAAAATATAAATAAACACATGGATAATAAAAACTAGTTTCACAATTATGGAATTGTTTATGTTAAACATCAAAATCATACCGTTGGTGCCTTGTACCAATACAATATACATCAACTATCACGAAATATCTAGGTTATCCTGATAACCGAGATGACAGTGACATGGATTGAAGGGAATTTTCAATCCCCAAGGGTTGGATACTATCACCTACCATCATATTAAATGAATGTGGGAATAATTATACACAAATATTATTGAAGGAAGATAAACAGGACAATATGAATTCAAGAAGAACTCCGTAGGAAGAAGTGTACTAGAATTCAAACAAGTATAGAAAACCTGAAGTACTATGGAAATTTAATTTAAAAAAGGAAGGTAAACATCCCAAATACCAACATATACAACTCTCCATGTCCAAATATCAATATCTAGAACCACCTCCAGTGGTGTTTTACCCCTGCTCGAACCTAGAAAAACAAAAAATACAATAACCTGAAGGCATAGGTAGGGTGAAAGCATCAAGCCCAGTAGGGTCTCACCAAGGATACCAAAGTAAGTTTCCAACATTTAATTAACCAAACAATGATATTTTAATTTTAAAAAAATAGTTTTGGAATGTAAGAAATCATATTTTAAAAAATCATGCATTATATTTAAAATGAGGGAAATACATTAAAAATGGGTTAACTCATAATTTAATATAAATCAAGATGAATGTAAAATAGGTTAAAATAACGGCATATTAAATTCAAATATAATCAAGAGAGAAACATAGTCATGTGCCTAAATGTGTGATAGTTCCATTATAATGGACTCAATACACTCATGGTGAAATAGAAATATGTTAATACATGCACCCATTTGGTATGGCTAAAGGTGACTTTATCCCTATCTCTTCAGGGAAGTGAAATATTGTATTTATGTTTTGGAACATTGTAAATCACAGATTGTTGCCTCAATAATTCACTAATTACCAAAGGCTTTCATGTTCTATCATAAAAAATCCATGATGGGATGTTTATGTTAAGAATATTAAAAATACAATTCATCCCATTCTCCTTTCCAAATATTGAAATTTTTCATTTAAAACAAAAAATGGGTTTTTAATAAAAATACGCCTTTTCCCAAGATGAACACAAATGTTTTCTATCAAAACAATTTCAATACACTTTTCAAAAATAATAATTTGAAATCAATTCAAAATTCCCTTTCCTAAAATAAATTCAAAATTTTAATTTTCAAAAAAATTCTATCAATTTCACAATTTTAAATTAAAAAATTTAAATTCCACCAAATTTCATCAATTTTATAGTTACACCCCAAATCAAAGTAATTGGGGGGGGGGGGGTCAATTTCATTCCAAATTCCAATTTCCAAAAACAATTTCCCCCAATTAAAAGGAATTGGGTTTCAAACAATTCAATTTCATATAAAACAAATCCCTCATATTCAATTGAAATCAATTTAATCACATCAAGAAATTTAGGGTTAATTAAATTGGCCAATAAAAACTGAACCACTTACCTCAGGATCACTGGACCAAAAATCACAAATCCTTAACTTGTATTCTCCAACTAAGAACAATTGATACAAGGATTCAATAATTAAACCTATGATTGAGACCCAAAACAAATATTATGATATTTTCCCACAACATGGTGGTCCCCAAAACCCTAGGGAGGATAATAGAGAGAGTGGGAGATAGAGAATTAGAAGGGGACACATACTAGGAGAAGATCTATAATCATTATCCTAGATTTGATTCTCTCTTATTGGGGTGTCAAAGGGATAAAATCTACTCGTGGGATCTCCTAGGGAATGAGAAATCGGTTTGGGGTTGTATTGGTCTGTCAGGGACCTAGAAAGTGGGTTTTGGGAATTTAAACAAATGGATTAAAAAACCCATATGCATGATTTAACGATTAGGGAATCATGGTTATACCAAACCATATACTCTATACATGTTCCTATTTTAATGGGTTTCATGGATTCTCCTAGGAGGTGGAACTGTTTCTCAAACAATGTGTCAACAGGGCAAAGGCCCAAAATTTTGAAATTTTCAAAACGTTTCACAAAAAACAACCCTAAATGAAACCCAACCAAAGAATGTTTAAAATAGGGGTTAGGGAATATCTAGAAGTAGTAACAAGATGTTACAACCTATCCACCATAGAAATTTTATGTCCCCAAAAATCATACATAGAAGCTTCCATGTCAAAAGATGCGGTCACTACTCTCTCATTAGTGCCTCCCTCTCTTATGTCTTGTGATATTAGGAAAAATGATACCATGTCATACAAATAAAATTCTATATTCCTCCCATGAAATACCTTGTATTCCTAATAAACTATCCCTATGGGTTGTTCAGTCATGGATAAATCATATTCAACCTCAGGATCACTCTATCTCATCACATGAGACGTATCAAAAAGATAATTTTATAGCTATGATACATGGAACAATTTATATATCTAATTCAGCTACTATCAAAATGATAAATTCTATTCAAAATTTATTATTTTATGAACAACATAAAAATCTCCCACAATATTAGGTGCATGTTTTACTTTCCTTCCACGTCATTGATTACCCAATTGGGGTGAATATTACAAGAACATTTCGTCACTACATGAATATTACAATGTCCTATAATGAAGATCCCCATAGGACCTATACCGACTCTATGTAGTAAATATTATCTAATGAATCAACTGAATCTATGTTTTCATATCTTGGACAAACCATGGTCCAACCATGGAACTTCCATCAGTCTCTAACCAACACAACGAATATCTCTATAGCCGTCTATACAGGGCATCAAAATGATCCAATCTGATCATATACCTATAAATTATTTTATAATCAAACTCATCTAGACCAAAATGGTCATCCCAAGACCCACCAATGTCAAACAAACAATCATGAAAATATCCTCAAGAATCTATATAACACTTTCTATATGGACATCATATTGTGGATGGTACGCCATGCTCAATTAGACTTTAAATCCCAGAGCCTCTTGAAGGCATCTTAAAAAATGTGATGTGAACCCCTGATCCCTGTTAGTGACCATAGCATATATAACTCCATACAAATGAACAATCTGTTTTACATAGATATTTACCAACATCCCAACTTTGGTTGAATCAAAAATGGGTGTAATGTGAGCTGATTTTTTCATCCAATCGATCATAATTCATATTTCATTATTCTTTATCTAGGTATGAGGAAACTCAACCATAAAGTCCATAGAGATATCATCCCACTTACAAGTAGGGATTGAATGTGGCTGAATCATACTTGAAGGTTTCTAGTGCTGGTCCTTGACTTTCTGGAACATATTACAATGGGATAAAAATTCAGAAATTCCACATCTCATATCTGGCCAACAGAATCAATAGTGCATGTTAGAGAAAATATTTATGGTTCCTAGGTGCATAGCCACTAGGAATTATGGAAATCCCACATAACAGCTTTCTTTACCACAAATGGTACAACAAATTGATTCTGATAACATAGAACACCCTCTTTGGTGAAAAAACACTCGACTACAATCTCCCCACCACAATGTGAGTATATAATGCAATGGAACTCATCATTAAGATATTTTTTTCGAAAGAACCATCTTGAGAATAATGGATTTTAACTGAAAACAAGAAAAATAAACCTCATCCCCTAATTCCTGGACTCCAATATGCAACTGTTCAATAAGATCCATCACGTTACACTCTTCCAACCATTATGTCATGACTAGAGTTGGAATTCTCCAATATAAAGAATCTGAAATTACAACACCTTTTCTCGGAGTATAGGAAATGTAAAAGTTATACTACTACTGGAAGTCAACCCAACACCACTGGAGGAGATTAAAATATTTTTGAGAGTAGGTATAACTCGTGTTCTTATGGTCTGAAATAAAGGGAAATATTTCCCCTTAAAGGTAGTTCTACCAATAATTAATCTTTTGAATCACAACAAAATGTTTAAGGTTGTGGGTTGTATAATTATTTTCATGTTTCCTAAGATGACAAGATTCATAAGTAAGGACATTATCACCCTGTATAAGAAAACAATCTAAACTAGAACCCAATGCATAACAAAAGACCACAATGCCATGCCTGACCACAATTTCATATTATTTTATCCTCAACTGATGGTAACCATTGAGAAGATCAATCTTAGAGAACCAATTCTCCAATTTCACTTGAAAAAACATAACATCAATAAATGTAAATTGATTATTTTTATTTACCACGACTCTATTGACTTGTCGATAATCTATACAAAGGTGAAGGTAACCATCTTCCTTTATTGCAATGAAAACCCACGCCACCCAAGGCGACACACTAAAGTATATAAACCCTTCTTCTAGATGGTCATCTGAGTGAGTCTTCATCTACTTTAGTTAATATGGTGTCATGTGGTTAGAGGGAATATAAACTAGTTTAGTACTAATAACTAAATCAATATAAATCTCAACCTCCCTTACCAGTGAAAAATCATAAAATTCAAAAGGGTACATGTTGACAAACGCAGTGACGACTGGAGGGAGATCACTTCTGAAAAATTCCCACTCTAGGTCAAAGAAAAACATAGATATCACTTTCCCCAACTCTATATAAGAAGGTATATCTATACTCAAACATGGGTCCCATTCTACTTGAAAGATGCATAAGAACCCATTAGGTGTGGTAAAGGAGACTTGTTAATGATAAAAATCAATATGAGCTTTATTGGAAATAAACCAATCCACCAAAAATATTATGTCAAGTGGTTTCAGGTTTATAAATAGAGAAATACATGTATTTTTGACATATGATAGAGATAAAACACATGTAGGACTATAAATACCCTTCTCTCTCTTTATTCTAAGGGGTGTAGTAATATCCATCACATAATATAAAATAAATATATGAATATTTAGTAGATTAAAAATATGTGCTGAAACAAATGAATGAGATTCAATAATATCAAATAAAGTATTAACTCATTATAAATCTATAGTGATGGTTCCTCTCAAGGTCGCCAGACCCGTATCCACTTCCTCTAAAGACTCTTTCGCTGTGTGAAGAAGATTCGTTTTGGATTCTTATGGCTGGAACCCTTTATCCTTGAAGAAACTAATTTACCCACTATTTTAGAATGTTTTTCTATGTTTTTACACCAAACATAGTTGAATAAACATGTAAAAACTTCTATAGGTGACTCAATCGTCTAAATTAGCCACAATTATTGGGTGCCACAGTAAAAACCCTAATGGAATGACCTGGAATTCCACACTTGTATAAAATCAAAGGGCCTCTACAGGAAACTACAGATGGTTTAGAAAAACACTTTTATCGATAACCACAATGAAATTCATCATGAGTAGTCTCTCCAATAGATGAAAACATACTCCCACTGACATCAACCCTGACTAACCAGCTTGGTCTATTTTGACTATTAACTCTCTATCTAACAATATAGTATAAGAAGTAAAAATCAACAAGAAAATATAATAATGAATATCATGTTGAAGACACAACTAAAACTATCTATTATTGGTCTTCTCATTTGATACTATCTCAGGTGAATACGAAACTAGATCATCAAAACGGTTTGCATACCCTTTCACAGTTCTGTCAGCCTGCTCAAGATTGAATAACATTATAGACTTTGATGACACTATCAAATATAGATATAACATGTTGGTGAAAATATATTTGAATTATTTCTACTCTAAGACCTCTTACATATTTTTTGTCTCCATTGTGCCCTACTATCGCCAACTCGGTCCCTCCAGTACAAATGTGGCACACATAACGAAGATTTCATTTGGTGTCTCTAGTAATTCAAAAAAGCACTCATTTGTGGTCAATCATTCTTCATCCATTTGAGGATAATTAGAGGCTTGTAACACTGGTGGATTCTTGTTAAGAAACTTATAATAATGTTATAGGATATCATCCCACTAAGGTTCCACAGCTGGAGCCTGAATGGGAACTAGTGGTTGTGCCTATCCCAAAGCTTGGACAATATGCACAATAACCTCAACCAGGTTCAGTTCCATTATTGTATTATCTTTCTGAGGTTAATCAACATCTATAACTATGATCTAATTCACACAAATTCTCATATGTATGTTTCTACTCAACATTAGTATGCAACAAGTAATACATCAGATAACACTCAAATGGAGAAACAATGGTAATTTAATCTAAATAAATAGACAATAATATTTGTATTTAAATCTATCAAAATAAAAATAACAAAAAATAATAGAACAAATACTAAATACATATTTCCCAAATCACCCATAGTAACTTATGGGTCATTGCAGTAAGATAAAAATAGGGACTCAATCGTGACTACCTCCTAAGTCCCAACGAGAATACAAAAATATATACTGACTTCAAGATAAGAAGCTCAACCTTGAGCTATCATACCACATTGACACAAACTAACCTAGGTAACCTAGGGACCTGATAACTGATTTGGAACTAACATGGCCATAAGGGAATTCCCAATCCCCATGAGTTGGTGACTATCAGCTAGAATCATACAACTATAATGTGGGAATTAATTTTTCATAAACAATATGGAAGCTAGATTAACAAGACCGTATGCATTCAAGAAAAACTCAACAAGGACAAGTGTACCAAAAGCCAAATAGGAAAAAAACTACTATGGAAAAGTACTAGAAAATAGGAAGGTAGATATCGCAAGTCCCAATGGACACAACTCTCCAAGTCCATAGATCAATAATTAGAAACACCTCTAAGTGGTGATTTACCCCTGCTCAAACCTAGAAGGATAAAATCTTCATACACTCGAAGGAAAATGTACGTTGTTAGATAAAAGACTAGTAGGGTCTCGCCAAGGATTCATGAGTAAGATTATAACATTTAATTAACCAAATAAATATCTTTAAATTTTTAATAAATAAGTTTGAAATTTTAAAAGAATATTTAAAAAAATCATGATTTACATTAAAATTCTGGAAATAATTTAAAAAATGGATTATTTCATCATTTAATATTAAACTATTTATATAAATTATAAGTCATGTAAAATATTTTACAATATTAGAATATATTCCTTTTAAATAAAAACAACTAAGAAACATGGTCATGTAAATAAACCTAATATATTTCTAGGCTAAAGGACTTCGCACAATCACGGTTAAAAAAGAATATGTGTATACACATGTACCTCTAGAATGGCCAAAGGATACTTGATCGCTATCCCATCATGGATGTCATGTGATGCATTGATGCATTAGAACATTTTAAATTCTAGAGTGTTTTTTCGAATAACTAACTAATTTCTGAAGACTTGCATGTTCTATAATAACAAATCAATGAGGGTGATTTCACATTAATACTACTTAATATAAAATTCATCCCTCTCAAAATTTAAAATATTCCAATTTTTTATTTAAGAAACAAAATTGGTGTTTAATCAAAACATATCATTTATCAAGAAAAACCCCAAAGGTTTCTATCAAAACCATTTCATGAAATGTATCAAAAATAAGAATTTGAAATCAATTCATAATTCAATTTCATAATTCATATTCCATAATTAAATTAAAAAATTTACTTTTCAAATTATTTTTATCAATTTTAGAAATTTAAATTCCACCAAAATCCATCAATTTCACAATTACCACCCAATTTAATTGTATAGGGGTTTTTTCCCATTTCATGCCCAAAACGAATTTCAAAAAACAAATCACCTAATACAATAGAATTGGGTTTTCAACAATTTAATTCCATAAAAATAAAATCCCATATAATCAATTAAAATTTATAAAATCACATAAAGAAACTTAGGGTTAATTAAATTGGCCAATCAGAATGGAACCACCTACCTTGGGATCACTTGACTTGGAATCACAAATAACTAACTGAGATTTTCTAATTAATAATGATGAAAAAAGGATCTATGAATTAAAACTAGATTTAAGATTCAAAATAAAGGTTGTTAGATATTCCCACAACATTGTGATCCTCAAACCCCTTGATAGCTGGAGAGAGAGAGTGGGAGATAGAGAACAAGATGAGGAAACCTACCAGGATAAGATGAAACGTTTTTCTCCTAGCATCAATTTACTTTTAAAGGGGTGTTTATGGGTTAAAAAATGATCTTGGGAGATCCTAGGGACGGAGCAATCTATTTGGGGTCATACCGGTCCATCGTGGACCAAAAAATTTATTTTTAGGAAATTTAAAATAATTATTGGATTTAAAAACCTACACTCATGGTTAGCTGGGTACGGCCACACAAGTACACAAAATTGTGTTCCTTGAAAATGCACCATTTTTAAGGGGTTGATCATTTTCTCAAAAGAGGTATCATGGTTTGTCAATACGTGTGATAAACATGTAAAATCCCATTACCTTGGTTTGTACAGTTTTCTCTAGCAGAGTGCAAAAAATGGGAAAATCGTGCACCAACCATGCACGACCCTGTAATGTTAAAATTTTCAAAATATATCACCCAAAAAAAATTTGAAATGAAACCCAACAAAATCATGATTAAAAGAGGGGTTTAAGAATACTAGGAAACATTAATAAGATGTTAGATAAACAAGTATAGAATATAAAAAATACCCAAACTAGTTTATCTCTTTAGACATATCTATTCATCGAGGGGATCTAGTGGACCCATCACATTACTTATTAAGTCCAATGCATTTATCATATAAAAGGGGTGAAACATAATTAACATAAACATTCTTATTGAAAAACTAAAATACTAAATGTTAATAGTTTTCCTAATAAATAAAATAATCATAAACCATCAATATTATTATGAAAAGTTTTATCACAATATTATATACTAAGTAAATTATAATATTCAAAAATGAATATTGACAAAGATGAATATACATTAAAAATACCACTGGTTGATTTCATGAGGAAAATACCCATCTCATTTTGAAATAATAATTTTCCAAAAATTAATTAAAACATTTTAATTGAATAACCTTGTAAAATTTTAAATTAATCTTCAAAACATTATGTTTTCATGAAGTAATTATATTACATTCATGCTGTATAAGTAAAAAAACATTCATTTCACACTTTGGTTGGGAATTCAAAAACTACATCATTCAGAAAATGAAAGTTATGTTACTTTAAAACCATTATTTAAAAGTTAATCATGGTTAAAAATGACTGTATTAAATCATTAGATAATAATAAATTTTTTATTTAAAACATTTTATGTAAACATGGATATAGAATAAAATGGTTTCCAATAACTATAAAAATAATATTTTCCTTAATAAATAATTTTTTTGTATCTTTTGTACTTAAAGAGTGGAAAATTAATGGAAAAACAGAGAATTTAATAATTAAATATATGAGAAGAAAATATATTTTCTTTGAGATATAAATATAAAATAAATACCTTAGTATAGGCTTTATGATAAATAATCTTGAATAATGATGATATAGGGAATAAACCCTTACCTTAGGTTCATATTCCATTGTATGAATCCAAAACTCTTATAAAATAAATATAGATTTTCTATAAATATATTATAGAATCATAATCATATATATCTTACCATATATACTTTACTTATAATATTTTATCACCTGTTTATTATGATTTCATTGTTAAAATCATTTTTGGGGTAATAACTCTTTCATTTTTCTGTATGATTTGTTTGCGTAGATGTGGTCCTTGAACATTGAGCATGGTTTAATAATCTATATAATGATAATAGTGACATAAATATCATATATATTCATTATATACAAATTTATTTTCAACCATAAATTTTATACACAGAAATGAATCACATCGTTCAGGGAGAGGGAAGGTCGTACGTACACATTAATATTGTTTTCATTTTTTGATGGATGGAATGAAATTAAGGTAAATAAAAAAGTCTAATTCATATATTTATTATTATAAGATATATATAGTATTTATTCATTAAATATATCCTTATTATCATCCATGTAAGTAGGAAATGAAAAATGAATCGCATTGTTTCATGGTGGATGAAGTCCACACGTATAGACGAGCGATGTTTTCATCTTCCAACAGATAGATGGTAAGATTGTAGGTGTAATTTTATAATTCCATAATATAATTATTTGAATAAATAATATATATATATATATATATATTAAATATATCATTATGTTAATCCATGATAGATGTTGATGGAAAATGAATTACATCGGTTCACGAGAGAGTACTCCACTGTACACATGATGGGTGATTTCATTCCAATTTAATGGAAGATAAAATTGATATAGGTTATGTCATTAACATAATAAAATCTCATTATAAGGAAGATAATTTTTTTACTATTTATGAATATTTGAAAAATATTATAAGTTGGTATAAAAATAAATAAAAAAGAAAACTCATGGATAATAACTATAACACTTCTTCAAAAACAATTATTATGTTTATGCCTAAAGCCTTCCATAGATGATTTAATGATAAAAATAGGGACTTTAGGTCATAGGTTGAAATGTTAGGATGTTATCTAGAATGGTATTTTCAAAACCAAAATTCTCTTAATGTTTTAAGAGGAGAGGATAGGGTATATCCTTTTATAAGAGGGGGAGAGAACTCACTTGGAATTTTCTAAAAGATTAAAATATAATAATTTCATTCTCAAAGTATATTTTTAAAAATGGATATTAATTCTACGAAAAAGTTTATTTTTTTGAAATTACCTCATCTAATGAATTTTAGAAAACAATTACATTCATTTTAACCCTTAACTTTTTTGTTAATCCCATTATTAATTTTTTAAACTGTAACTATAGTAACACCAATTTAAATTATAAAGGGTTTAGAATGATTCCATAAATGAACAAGTGACTAATAAAAGGAACTTATATGATGATTTCAACCATACATAATTCACTTGGATGAAAATATAACATTTATAAATTTTGAATCATTTAATAAAATATTATTTATTACCAAATTTCCTTAATGTCAATTTTGGAACAATTCCTTTAATTTTGTCATTAAAGACACCAAGAAATATATTAAATTAGAATATAATCCATTTAGAAATCACTAATATGATATATTTATCTAGATAATTCATTGAACAATATAAATTACTCAAATTATATTACTCTTAAAAAATTTAAATTAATTTATTTTTATATAATAAATAATGCATTAGTGTTGTGCAAGTAGTTGAGGAAACTATTTAATCACAAAAAAATTAGAGATAAATTACCATTATAAATATAATTTAATAATCCTCAAACTTCCATTAATATTCAATCACTACTTGATTTTTTTCCCAATGATAACACATAATATGTATTTAAATGTATGAGGGTGACATTTTAAACTTTTCACTACTTTAAATATTATATAGGTCATTTTCATGGACAAGTGTATCATAAAAAATTATATCTAGAGCCTAAAGTGATAAAAATTAAATTACCCTCATAAAATAAGAATTTATATGAAAACTGGTTACCTTAACACTTACATTTAATCTAGATTATCCCAATGTACCATTTAGTGTTGTGATAAATTTTATCTTGGTTAATATTCAAAATAAATAAAAACGGGGCATATTTACCAAATATGAACCTCCTAATTCATAAAAAGAAACAAATTTTATTAAATATAATATCTATAAGTGTTAAAAATAAAATTTAAAATAACTGTGAAAAACTCAAGGAAAACTATTTTGAGAAAAAAATATATAGTTTTTAAACATAACATTGGATATGATCATATCCCAAGCCTAGAGAAAATATTAGATGAATGGTAAAATTTATGATAAAATATATAATACATAAACTTAAGTAAAATAATTCAATGACAATTATTATTTTAATTTTTATAATAAAAATATATTTCATTAATAAAAACCCTTTATTTATAAAACATATCTTTTACTAGCAAAAGAATTAATTTTTATTTCTAATTAATTGATACCCAAATAATTTATGTAACACATGCGTAAAACATACATGTTAATTAGATATTCCTATTCATACCCACTAATTTAATGGCTAGTTTATAATTTTATGCTATATTATAGTTTATTTACACTCAAGGTTGAGTGTATCATAAGATATCAAAGATATAAAATTTATTAAAAAAAAATATATCCTAAAACTTGGGGTGTTACATTCTTCCATACAAAAAATTCCATCCTTGAAATTTAAAAAATGGTACCTCATGACTAGATTTGGGTAGTTCATCATAATTTATTAGGTTCCCACATCATCTATTCTATCTTATGATTTCTACATAGTACATTTACCATCTAAGTAATATGATTCTTCAACACTTATTCTATAGTTTCTATAATCTAGATTGTATCTTCATAGTAAGATAAGTTAGGATCCAATTATATTACTTTGTAGGTGATAACATGTGTTGGGTATGACATGCACTTCCTAAATAATGGTATATGGAACACATCATGTAATTTAGAGAGACTTGGTTTAATTACCGAATGTTAATCCACAAATCTAATTATTTCTAGGATATAAAGAGGTATGATGTATTTACTTATTAGTTTTCCTTTCTTAATAACCCTTTTAACACTCATCCATGTTGTTTCTTTCAAGAAAATGTGTTCTCCCACTTGAAATTACAAATTGTTCCCATAGCTGTTAGTATAACTAAATTTCTTATAATGATCTGATTTAATATGAGTATGAATAGTATTTACCTTCTCCATTATCTCATCAACATGTTTTATCCCTAAAAACTTCCCTTCACTACCTTCAGCTAGACAAATTTGAGTACAACATCTCTTTCCATGTAATGCTTCTACAGAACCATTTGAATACTTGAATGAAAGATATTGTTATAGGAAAGTTGTAATAAAGGTAAATGATGGTCCTAAATATCTTCATAGTCAAGTGATCGTGACCTCATCATTTAATCTAATGTTGGTATATTCATTTCAAACTATACATCAGTCTGAGTATGATAAGTGGTGCTCAAATGAAGCTCCGTATCAAGAACCTTCTAAAGAATTTTCCAGTATTTTGATTTAAATAGTAAATCATGTTCAAACACAATTGAAAGAGGTTAACCATGAAGTCTTATAACTTTATTACTATATGGTCATTAAAAGTGATCTATATGTAAATATTCTTGTATAGTTATGAAATGTGGTGCTTTCATAAGGAGATCAACATTAGCTCATATTTCACCATTCTTTATAGGATTATTTGGTTATATAGTGAAAAATTATATAATAATGTTTTCCCATATCAAAAAGGAATAGTTTTAGGTCTCATGGCTCCAATATGATTCTATATCTTATCCTTGATATGTTTATAAACTAAACATCATGACACAAAAGTTTCAATTTCCTACTTCATATTATACCACCAAAATTGTTCCTATAAATGTATATACATCCTGCTGATACTAGGGTGTATATAAAAATTATAGCTATGAATAACATCCAATAATTAAACTTTAGGATTAGGTATAATTTGAACACATTGTATCTTACCAAATTTAATAATTCCTTCATTATATAATAATGATGTCATCTTCCCTTCATTCACGGCCTTAATTGTTTTTCAAAATTATCATCATCAATCTTATAACTTTTTATCTTTTTGAATAATTTTTTTTCAATTATTTCAAAAAGGCGTGATGTTTTGACATCCATAATAATTCCTAGATCTATATTTACTAAATCTATGAAGATATGATCCATTTCAATCCTCGGTCATAATTCGATGATCTTTCCTGCTTATTTTAACAACAACGTTGTTTTACTTTCCAAGATAGTAGTGTATTGAGAAATAATAATCCTTAAGTATCTCAATCCATCATCTTTTTCTCATTTTTATATTCATTTGTGTAAATATATATTTCATCATCTTATGATCTATTTATATTTACCACGTTTTTTATATAGATAATGTCTCCATATCTTAAAAGAAAATATTGCAACTTCTAACTCAAGATCATGGTTAGGATAGTATTTTCATGAGTCATTAAATACCTTTATACAAAGTCAATAACATTATCATTCTTCATAAGGATACAACCTAGAACCTTCTTTGGTGTATCACTATATATAATAAAATTCACCATTTCCTAATGTTATAGTCATGATCGGAGCATTCAACAATATCTTCTTTAATTTTTCAAAAAAAAATCATAACATTTCTTTTTATATGTGAACATATTACCTTTATGAGTAATCTTGGTTAATTGGTATTGTAATTGGGAAATTTTTTAAACAAGTCACTAATAGTAACCTTACAATGAAACAAAACCACATACCAGAGTTATGTTTTTTAATTTTGATTCTTATAATGCATTTGTATTAAAAGGATCAATTGAGATTCTAACCTTGAAGGAAATATGGATGTGAAAAGAATTTTTATAAAGATATAATTCAAGATTCCTAATTTTTAATAAAAACTTTTCTTCGAAGATCCTAAATAATGATTTCCAAGTGATCATTTTGGTCCTAATTGATCTTATTGGACATCAAGATATCATCAATAAATACCACAAACAATTATCATTATATTCCTTGAATACTCTTGTCATTATATCCATAAATAATAGTGTGAGTTATTCAATCCAAATGGAATTATTGTAAACATATATTGACTATACCTCATTTGAAATATTGTATTTAGAATATCTTCTTTCTTTAATCACAATTTATGATACCTAAATTGAATTTCAGTATCTGAGAAATGTTGACCATTATTAATTTTCATGAATAAGAAATCAATTTGAGGCATATGAGAATTTTTATTTATCATAATAACATTAATTTTCCTATCATTAATACATATAATAATTTATATATCTTTCATCTTAATGAATATAATATGATCTAGATAAGGTGAAACACTAGGGAATATAAATCCTTTATTACACAAATAATCTATTATTTTTTTTCAATTTCACTTATTATATTGTTACCATTCTATACGGAGTATTGCATGTAGATTTTACAATTAGGATTAAATCAACTAAAAATATCAACTCCATGCTTCAGTGGATGTTCCGGTTATTCCTTATAAATTACCTAAATTTATTCTTATACAATAAGTACATTATTTGGGTGCGATCACACCCGCATTAATGCACCAGATCCCATTAGAACTCTAAAGTTAAGTGTGCTTGACTGAGAGTAGTACTACGATGGGTGACCTCCCGGGAAGTACTTGTGTGAAATCATTCCCACTTTTTTATTTTTCCTCTATAGATTTATTTTATAAAATAGTGACATTCTCAATATAAAGATTATATTTTTCATATGTAGGCTGTGTCGACTATTCTTCCTAATGAATCTCATTTATAAGAGCTATTTGGGGTAGATCTAAACATGACTTAAATGATGATGTTTCCCCAATAAAGATAATGAACTCTCTATCTTCATAATGAATCATAATTTCCTTCACATTATAATAATGTTTTACTAATTTTTTTAAATTCATCCATACCAAGGATTATATAAAAATGCATCATATGTATAATAATAAATTCAGTAAATAGGGTATGTTTATGTATTATAATGGGAAATAATTGACACATACTTATTGTATTGGAACTTCCACTAAGAGTATTATCTAATAATTCCCTTATTAAAGTGATAGATAAAAATCTAGTTTTCTGGTAAAATATAAAAGATGTAAGAGAGTGCGATGATTCATAATAAAATATTGAATTAGATAAATTTGAGGCTATAATTGGAGTACCTTCCAATACATCTTTAAGAACATTGACTACAACTATTGTGATCGAATAATCTTATCTTTTCTCTATTGTAATTTTATAGGGAAAATTACCTTGATTTACAAGAAAATCATTTGTATAGTTCCCCATATCCTTACAACTAAAGCATTAATTTTTTTTAGCTTTTTTCCCCTTGAAATAATTAGACTGGTGGACTTTCTCTCCACACTTGAAGAAGAATCCCATTTCTAGAAAACATATACCATGATTTTTCTTTCTATATTTATTATAATATGGAAACTCCGTCATTATCATCTTCCCTTTATTCATATTTCCATTTCCATAGTGTTCAACTTCCTATTTCTTATATTGATTTAATTATTTTTTATAAGACATGGAAAATTATTAATTGTATTTATAGTACATGGTATTATGTCCTTGTATGATTTGTATGTTTTAGAGACTATTACCATTATATGAATTGGATTCATCCCATCAAGAAATTTTCAATATTACTCATTGCATTATATAGATAGTCTATAATATTGCTTAATAACCATGTAAATTTCTTCACACTTAGAAGAATATTCAACTTCCTTCTACCTCAAAATCAATAATTTCTCTCTATATATTTTCATCATGATAAGGAAAAAAAATTTCATGGAAAATAAACTTAAAACCCTAACACTCCATGTTTTTTATTTTATCCCATTTCTTAGTCTTTTGAATCAATGACCGCCAATGATATGTGTTGCAAACAAATCCCTCAAGGTAACATTGAATCATTTTTGTGTGGATTGAGTTTTTTAAAAAAGTGGGATTCCAAGGTAAGTTATAGAGTCCTGAGATATTATTAACATGGTATGTATACAAGGAGATAAGACAAAGGAATGCATTACTTCAAAGTAATACTAAAAATTGATGCACAAGGTGATGTCATTTCCTAGTGTTTTCCAAATTTTTAAGTTCAAATATTTTTAGGATGAATAGAATTGTGAAAAGTGGATTTCATTTAATTCTATATGAAAATATAGAAAATTAATGAGTTTCATGAATATTAGAATCATGAAGGGTGTTTCATGAAGGATTAATGAATGCTTATGGTGATCTATGTGACAAATATGAGCATCGTGATTGACAAAGGTGATGAGTATTATGAGTGGAGAATCCTAGTGGCGCGATGATTTTGATAGTGATATTTATGATAATGATGAGCATCATGAATTGATAATTTTTGGAGAGCATCTAAGAAAAGGGATAATTGTAGATAAAAAGGGGAGCAACGCAAAATGGAGATGACATGGCTGGAAGGTTTTATAATTGGTAGAAACATCAATAAATAGTCCTCTACCGCCTTAAAAAAGAAGCGAGACATAGAAAAATATTCAGGATCTGGAATTGTGAAGGTGGTTCATGAAGTTGGTCCATGAAGGAGTTTCATTTGAAGATGTCCATGATGGCAAAAAAATCCAAAAATATTTTTTGAGTATCAATAAAGTAAGGAAATTTCCAAAGGCTATAAAAAAATACCAAAAGTAAGGAGCTTCATGGAGGAAAGTTGAGAATTGCATAATATATCAGATTTGTGAAGGATAAATGCGCTTTGTGAAAGGAAGGAGCTTCACAAAGTCATGTTGAGCTTCATGAAAGAGGATATTCGAAAGGCTATGATCATCTTGAAAGTTGTTTAGAATTCATTACCCATTAAATATGTGCTAAAGTGGTATTCATTAGTTGGATGAATACGTAACCTCAACATAGCTTCTATCCATAACTGATGATGTATTCATTAGTGATAAAGAAGGGACCTACAAGTCTATAAACTATTAGTGGATCCCTTACAAGAGCTGTGATAAATGGAAGAGGAAGATGGTGATCCATTCCACTCATAGTGATCTAAAAAAAGAAACATAGGGAGTGACCCTTGGGAAAGAAGTGAGCTAACACTAAACCTTGAAAAGGAAGTAATTCTGGCTAAAGGAAAGATCTATCTTGAACCAACATGCTTGGAAGTGAGCCTTAGTGGATTTTGTACAATATGAACATAGTCAATTTATGTTCCTTGGGTGTATCCCAGTGAGGTTGAACCAAGTAAAATTGATGTGTATCCTACATGATTTCAATTATTTTCATACATTACTATGGTAAAGAGAGGGAAGAGTGTTTTATTTAAATGATAAAATAAGATCTTAAGGAGAATAAGTTTTAATATATCCTTCCCTAATTCACCCCCTACCCCCCCCCCCCCACTCTAGGTATTTAACCTAATTGGAACAAAAAATTTTATTCCAATAGAAATAATAAAATATCATGAAACCCCACTCTCTTTCATTACTTACAAAAGTGAGGAATATATTCTCTAAGGTAATTATTCATTGCTCTACTATAAATAGATTCATAGTTCAATTGAATGATGGAGTTTTATGACCATGGAAGAGGTCTAAAATTGATACACCTCATTTTGTATATATTGAATATTCTATAGAACTCAGGTTATTAGTTATAACCTGATTCAGCTACCCCAAATAGTTAAATTTTTTCAAGTCTGGCTACAACTCTAGCTCCAGTTTTGTTATATTTCCCATGATGGAAATATCAACAGGTATTACATGCATTGATATGGTTTCCATTAATTCTTTTAGGTTATATTTATAAATAATAGATTATATTTGATTATATCATAATAATATGAAACAAAATGTATAATTTCAATATTACTGAAAAAATTAACAAAAGATGAAAATTAATGAATAACTAATCTAAAAAACATAATATTGGTTTTATTGAGAATATTCGCAAAGTATATCATAATATTACAACCCCTGATCTATGCATTCCTTAATCTAGTCCCCTAGTTATCTAATAAAATTTCTATAATACCATCTATAACACCTAGACCCTTGTAGCCTAGGGTCGGTTGTTACTTTATTAAATTGGTACTAGATATAAGCATTCACTTCTCAAATGATTGAGTAGTTTAGTAGTCCTAGAAAAATTTATATATACAAGAATAAAAAATAAAATTTAAAAATATCAACTAAAAATAGTATTTAATTTAATAACACCATAATTCACTTTAACATATACCTACATATCAATCATAACACACTTCATAAAATCCAAGGTAATAGAAACCTAATAAAGGGGTGATCTCAGATGCTTATTAAGGGTATGAACACCATGGAAGCTAACACAATGGAAATAAAACACTATTAATTTGGATGATATAAAAAATAATCAAATATGACATATAAGTAAAACTATAAAATTGGGGACTAAATACATGGATAATATAAAAATATAAATTTCTACATGGATAATAATAACATGTTTTGTAAATATTGAATGCATAATTTTGAAAATCATTATCTTACAGTCAAGGCCTTGTTCCATGATAACATACATAAATAGGTGATACATATTCCAAATACCCAATATAGTTTTTCTCATGAGACCTGTTGATACATAATTGTAAAATAACAGGCCCTGTCCGTTACATAAGTCCAATGCATTCAACATTTGAAATGGGTGAAACATAATCAATGTAAATATTAATATTTAAAATCATGCATATTAAATATTAATAATGTACCCAATATATTAAAATAATCATAAACCACATAGATTAATATGTAATATGGTTTCAAAATAATAGATCCCAGTTAAATCCTAACCATTACCAAAGAATATTAACATAGATTAATATACATTAAATATATCACTGGATGATTTCTTAAGGAAGATACACATTTAATTTATCAATAGAATTTTCCCAAATATTAATTAAAATATTTTCATTAAAATAACATACTAAAATTCTAAAATAATATTCAAAGTATTAAACTATTATTATGTTTTTAAATTACCAATATTATTATAAGTTAAAAACATTCCTTTCAATCTTTTGTAAGAAAAGAAAAAAATACCACATTCAGAAAATGATTGGAATATTCCTTTTAGCCCTTTTTGAAAAATTTAAAGATGGTTAAAATTATTTAATTAATGATTGGAGAATATTTAAATAATATTTTAAAATATTTTATGAAAAATATGGATATTAAAGAAAAATATTCCAAACCGAGTAGAACAAACAAAGTTGGGTTTCCTTAAAAAACATGGTTTTATTACCTTGATGATTTAAATAGTAGAAAATAAATGAAAAACATATAATTTATGTAAATAAAAAATAAAAAATAAAATATATTGGGTTTAATATTGAAGTATCAAATATTACCCCCATCAGTGGATTTAATATAAATAATCGTGAAAAATTATGAGATTGTGAAATAATCTCTTTGTTTAGGTTCAACTTCCTTTGTATAAATTAAAAACCATGTAAAATAATTGTAGATTTAATATAAATATATACTACATTTATAATCATATATATCAAACCATATATTATTTACTTATAATCTTTTATCACCCATTTATTAATAATTTTTTAAATCACTCTTCCAAGTAATAACTGAATTATTTTCCCTGTATGTTTTGGTTTAGTTGTTTCTGTATTTATGAATTGAGCATGAATTTATCACCTCAATAATTTTAATAATGATATAAATATCAAATATATTTAATATATACATTTATATAGTTATCTATATTATTTATATTTAGAAAAATTAATTACACTATTCCGGGAGATGGTAGGTCCTACGTATGCATGGACACTTTTTTCATTTCTTGATAGATGGAAAGAATGAAATGTAAATAATAATTCTCATTAAAATAATAATTATAATGTCATATATATCATATATTTTTAATAAATATGACCTTATTACCATCCATGTAAATCGTAAATGAAAAACAAATCACGTCGCTTTATGAAGGCGGTAGTCCACACGTACGCATGAGAGACGTTTTCATTTTCCAATGGACTAGAATGTACGAATTTAGATTTGGTATTATAATTCCAAAATTATAGTTAGGTCATATGTAATATATATATAAATATATATATTAAATTCATCATTATTTCAATCTTTGAAAGGTGGTGATAGAAAATGAATTATATCGGTTCGTGAGGTGGTAGTCCGCCATACAAATGATCAACGATTTCATTCCCCATTTGATATAAGAGGATATGAATACCTGTTATGATAGTAAAAAATAAAATATTAGTATATGTAATATTCTGGTGTTATTATTTAATCATATTTTAAGGATATTTCTTTGAGTTATAAGAATAAATAAAATGAAAATATATGGTTAAGAACAATATCTTTTCTTTGGACATCCTCTTTAGGTTAATACCTAAAGACTTACTATGGTTTTTTATTGATCAAAATAGGGACTCAATTTCATGGTGAGGGGATTATGGAAGCTATTTGGATTGTGATTAGATGAATCTAATAGCTCGTGAAGTGTTAATAAGTTGGGATATGGGTGTTCTTTAACAATTGTTGGAGAGGACACACATTGAATTTCTTAAAAGAATAAATATAATAAAGGTTTTCTCAAGAAACATTATTCCAAACGGAAAGGAATTTGAATAAAATATTGATATGGTTTAAATAAAACCATAAAATGAAATTTATAAAGGTTATGGTTTCATTTTTAGTCTTATCAATTTTATTAATCCTTTTGTTAAATATTTTTTACATTAACTGTGATAAGAACTGTTCCATTTATAAAGGGTTTATAATTTTACCATAAATGGAAAAGTGACCCATGAATGGATCATGTATGATTTATTAAAACATATTCCATTCACATGGATTAATATTATTATTTTTATGGAATTTAAATAATTTTATAAAATTTTATTTATTATTCAATATCATTAATGTCAATTTTGGAAATATTTGATTTATTAAACATTAAAACCCCAAGAAAAATTTGAAATTATAATATAATCTTTTTACACATAAATAATATTTTATATTTATCTAAAAAATTGTAATAGTATAAATCAATCAAATTTCATTAGTTTTATTATTTTTAAAATTATTTATTTTTCATTTTTATTAATTGAATAAAAATAGTATAAGCGATACACAAGAATTTAAGTAAATTATTTAATCATAAAATAATAATAAATAACTTAAGACTATTTATATAAATTAATTATTCACAAAAAGAAATTTAATATTCATTCATAACTTGTTTTTTCCCTATGTGAACACATAAGAGACATTTAAAACTAAGAGGGTGACATTTTGTACCTTTATTTACTTTAAATATTATATAGATAAATTTCATTGAAATGTGTCTCGTAAAAAATTATATTTAGAGATTAAATTTATATGGGTATAATTAAATTCAAACTATATGAATTTAGAAAAAAAATTGTGAAAATAACACTTAGTTTTAGCCTAGATTAACCTGATTTACCCATTATCGTAATGATAAATTTTACCATGATTGATATAGGTAATTCTTAAAAATAAAAGGTATATATTTACAAAATTTGAAATTATTGATTCGAAATATATATTCCATTTTATCAAATTTAATGCCTATACATGGAATACTTTTTTTTAAATATATTCACCTAATATGATGAAACACACTTTTTAGAAAAATATAGTTTTATGAATAAAACTGGATTTATTATTATCCCATACATAGAGAACATATTAGAAAAATTATAAAATATTTTATTGAATATATATATATATTAATTTCATTAAAATCATTCAAAATATAGTTATTAATTTAATTTATTAAGACAAAAACACATTCCATGGAAAACAATTATTTAAAAACATCTCTTTTACTTTCAAATGATTTCATTTTTTAATTTCTAAAAAATTGATAACCAAAGAATTTATATTACACATGTGTAGAGCAGAACAATTTCTTAAATTTTTTTATAATATTAATACCTAGCAATTTAAGAGGTATGCAAAGACGGTACACTACATTACAGTTTATTTAGTGTCAGTGTGCATGTGTCACACGCAATCAAAGTGATTAAATTTATTTCATAAAGATATATATCATTAAATATAAATATGGTACACTTACATAGTAATGGGGAAACTATTACCTGTAAATATAATATTTATATTCAATCCTAAGTCTATTGAAAATTTATTAAGATTTTTTCTTACGAGAAACTCCACAAAATATGATAAACATAAAATAGGGAACCAAACATTTCCCCCACAGTATCAAATATAATGAAATAAATTTTCAATATGATATATCAAAACAAAACAGTGCAGTGGAATATATTCATGGAATAAAAGGAATCATATATTAATACTAAACCCGCTATTTTACATGTTGAACCATAACTTAAAAATAAATACATCAGCCTTTATCCCAACTCACAAAATCATCCTACCAAATCCTAGAACTCTATGACCACTTAAAGTTGTACCACCTTCATGACTCTAATTGATACCCATGTCCTAAATGAATCCCAGAATCTTTACCCAAGTGAATCAAAACCCATGTCGTGTACGTGGGTAGGGGTGAGTTCAATGACCTAGTATGCCTCTCTAATACCTCAACAATACTAAGTGTGACCTAGATGACATAGATATTCATGAAATACATATAAATTGGTGCATTCATGTCCATGAAACACTACAACCCAAAAAAAATAAAAATAGACATAAAATTACATAATTCAGCTCATCGTGGAGAAACTAGGTCATTAAGACACCTAATCATACATAATTTCAATCCATAACAGAAAGAAGATAGTCACAAACAACACTATCTAACTCATAACCAGTGGTGCTAAGTAGGGTGTCTAATGAAGTCTCCCAACACATAACCAATGTTTAAACATATAATTTCATACTATGTTTAATATCCTGATAATTGTACTACAATTTCTGATCACTCAAGGGAGGATACATCAACAACCAGACACTACCTTCTCCCTCAATGAAGGAAAATTCATCCATAACACATAAAAACACAATTTAAACCCCATATCACTCATAGATATACCATATCTATCTATCAACCCATATCATTTCACTCATGGTGTCGTTGAATAGGCCATCTCACTCAAGGAATGTTCTTTTCAGTAACCAATACCCATATCAATACTCTAAGTGATACATCAAATCCCTATAGATCAATCCATCAATATGGTATCAAAAGTAGAGTTATCACATGGATAAATACACAATAGAAATAATCCTACATCAGTATAGTCCACAGGTAGCCAAAACTAGAAGCATAAAAAATTAAAGTATTTAGAAAATAAGTAATTACCCACATGTGGTACAAAAGATTAATTTCTTTAGACCCATCCATTCAGGATATCTTTTAAAAACAAATAAATCACTTTTTATGAATTATTTATAAAAGGAACTATATTTTATCTTACTCACACAAGGACCAAGGAAAAATCCAATCAAAATAATCTCTATAAATTGTATTTCCTATCTAAAATAATAAATTTCATTTACCAAATAAGAAATTTCATTTAAAAATCCATTTTAATTGAAATATTTTTTCAAAATCATATTATAATAATAGAAATGATTTCCTCTAGAAATAAAATATATGAATGAAAATAAAAAAAAAATATAGAAACAAAAACTCATTCAATTAGGGTTGAACAATCAAACTATTTATCATGTTATGTGGTTAATATTGACTATTAGGACAATATAATACTTACCTGAAATTATGGTGGGTCAATGCACAACATAAAACATGTTGGAAGACATTTCCAGTGTTGGAACACAAACATAAAATCATCAATTAAATAATAGAATCAAATAATTTCATGTCCCCATCATTAAACAATGATCATAAATTCATACCAATCTCATACCAACCTTCTACAAGTTTATAAACACCAATTTCATCAATAAACATCATCAAATTAATTAATCAATCATTTCAAATAAAAAAACCCAATTGTAAAATCAATGAAATACTCACTAGAAAATTCAATGAAGTTGAAACCATGATAAAATGGGTGTGTTCCACTCCAAATATGCACCAGATCCTATGACATGTAAAATGACCAAATAACATCATTGATTCAATTACCAATTTTACCTAACAAACATTAAAACCTAAATAAGTCAACGGTAGAGTGTAACTTAATGAAAATGATGAATGATGGATAAAATTTTCCCACTAAGGACCTTCTTCATGTTTCTTAAAATAAATACCCAATGTTAGGGATGATTTTACCATGCTCTGGTGAAACCACCTTACAAAAAACATAGTGATCGAACCAAGAATCAGGTAGAAACAAAGATGTGGAACAAAGGAATAAGAGGATGGATTATACCATGAGTCCATGAGAAAAACTGCATCCAAAACACTAAAATAAAAATGATAAAACGTTTAAAAAAGTAGGATCCAATAGAGGCTCTCCCATTACCACGCTTGTGATTGGAGTCTAATAACATATGGGGCTAAAATAACCACAATGAAATTAGAATAAATCCCCTGAAAATGGGGTTACAAGCACTAATTCATGACATGAATATAGGGTTCATTCCATGAATACCCTTCCAAGAAGAGGGAAACCCATATTCCTTGAAAATTACTTGATATGATCCATGTTTACACCATGAACCCTCTTAGTTAGTAAGCCCCTTATTAGGGTACACCCTTCATGACATGAAGGAATTGTATGAAAGTTAATTTATTGTGTGAATTCACTATCAAGCCATGAGTGGATTGGTTCTATAAATTTCACTAGAACAGCCCCTTCCACTACTCCAACATCTTACCGTGCCTCTAATTCATCCCTTAACCCATAAATAACATCTAAAAACACCTCTTAAGGATATATAAACACTTAGGATCCCTGTGTGAGTCTTAGATCTCAAAATAGACCCCTCAATAAACAAAAAATAAAATTTCACCAGGAATTCACTACCCATAATAATTTGAGTGATTAAAAACACCACAATTTATCATTTCTCGTCCGGATATGATATAGTAGTCCTCAAACTGTGACTCCTGGCCTATGTCAATTAGAAAATCCTGATTAACCCATTGTGTATAATTCAATAATTATAAATATGATTCTATAATGTGACCCCAAATAGAAAGACCAAACACACCGAATTTCCTCCCAAAACAAATTTATAATGCATAAACCATGTCAACCACATCCCAAATGACAATCATGAGGTGGTATATACCTCATTAAATCTATCTTAATGCAACCATAAATCTCAGTCCTACTCTGGCTATCATCTATTGAAAGTGCTTGAGCTCAACCATTGACACAAAACCACTTCACCGCACCCCTAATCCATGGTGACTTAACACCATTAAGCATCAATGAACTATTCTAAAACAAAAAACATATTCTAAACTTATCCCTCGATTAACCTCATTGTTTATTTCCTTAAATAGACCATCCAAGCATCATCATCTACTAAAAATCACTGAACAATCACAAATATTATTAATATCTTGATCACACAACCACTATATCGAGTCCATATCCAACACACATAATTCATTAAACACCACACCAAGACTCCAATATAGGACTACCCAATCACCAACACCTTACTGTCACCTCAACTATCCACCAACTAGTTCTATTACTCCCAGAACCCATTTGAAATGAGTTTCATTCACCCATGGGTGATTTGACGCTCCCCTCCATAGGAGTATCCTTCTCATTTTCACTGAGAGTCAAAATATATTATCCTCATAGTGAATATATTTTATGTCACCTTGTATAGAAATTAGAGTTGATCACTCTACCCAGACTTGAGATCTAAACACAAAACACTTATCACCAAAAAATACAATGTTTCTCAACTACACTTATCAATCAAAAACAAAAAAGTGTGACAAATCATTTCATTTTTTGAAATATAATTCTCACCACTATGAGAATCTACTAAAAATCGTTAATTTCAGCTAATTGTTCTACCCACCATCTCAATAAAATATCATGTGGTCCGACCTATGAAAAACATAAAAAATTATATCACGAGATCCAATAATTGAACAAACCAATCACATCCAGTTGTATGAGTCTAGAAAAACATCCTCATCCATCAATGTTCCCACCAGAAGTGGTTCAATTGAATCATCCATGAATTATACACCTAATTCATAAACTAAAACCTGAGGTCACTCATGATCAGCCACTAAAAAAATGTGGCCAAAATAAACACATATTTTTCTCACCCTTCATCCATACAAATTAGGTTTACACCCAAAATCACACATATCAATTCCAAGAAAACACATACCATATGTAATGCACATAATTCAATAACCTGAGTCATTCCCACCCAATACAGAAAATCTTGATGATCTGATTTTCATTGTTTCCAATCACCTGTTTCAAAAAGTTAAAATAATTTTACACATGACAAACTCACATAAATTTTTAAAATACCACATTTAGTAAATGTTTTTACACTAATAAAAAAAATAAAAAAACCAACATAACAGGTCACTTTCATAAAACCCATTAACATTTGAAAAATTCATTTTGAAATCCAATGTCCAAAAAAATGGATTTTCTCAAAAATGGAATGTATTAACCCATTTGAAAATCACTATCTCTTTTATAAATTTCAAGTAAAACCAACTTATAAAATCCATTTAAGAACACTTCATTGCACCATATGAGTTTTCAACTCCAAATCAACAATTTTATTAATAACAAACCATCTTGAAAACCATTTCCCAATTCTATCCAACAACTATAATCAAAATTAATAAAACCCCTCATATACATATTTATATAATAATAACTTATAATATATTTGTGGAAACATCGATTATATTATATGTTTATTCAATTAATAATGGATTTAGATGAGGAAACATGTCAAACAATACTGCCTATAGTCCCATATATCTTTCCCTAAGAATGACACTACCATGTTGCATGAAAAAATCAATACCTCCATGATAATCCCATAGACTCTTCTCAAGTCCCATCTATACCACATTGTTATTCTCAATCCAAACCAACAAATCACTCATTCTGGAGTGCCTAATCTTAAACAAAGACACCCCTAGAATCCTAAATTTCAATATTTGTTATGTTATCTAGGAATTCACTCAATTTACCTCTCAATTATCAATATTAAAAAGCCAACTCTATCTACATTATACCATCCCAAGTATTCTCTAATACCACATTTTAATACCCCAACCTGAATCACTTGAATAAATAAAAAAAGTTTCATTTTATAGCCTCAAGTGTGTCTCCCCATATTCGAAAGTCTGATGACTATAAGTGAGGTCCTAACATAGTTATAAGGATACTAAACACTCCAAAAATAATCCTGATGTCCATGAAAAATTCTATAGAAAAATTCGAATGACTCATCTGCATGATAGAAATCACCAAAATCTACATATATAAAACATGGATATAAATTGGGAACCCAAATTATATAATAAAAGGTAGTAAGTAATCTATATAGTGAATAAAAACAAAATGGTGTTTTTGAAGATGATAATTGAATAAAAATTATTATACATAAAAATACTACACTACCTAGTACATGTTGAACCATAATAGAAAAATAAATAAACTAGTATCTATACTAACTCACATAATCGTCCTACCATGAATTTATCCTCCACAGCCTACTAGGATAGTATCACTTGTCTATTTCTATGAAAATCCAATGTCCTGAGTGAAAATAATAAGGTCTATCAATGTACATAGAACCCCATTCTATGTACATAGTTAGGGATTGATTCCAGAACCTGGTAGGAATCCCCAATGCCTCAAAATTACTGAGTGTGGTGTGATCAAGTGTATGAACATACAATACTTATAAATAGTTTTGTTCTTGTCCCTAAAACACACCAACCTATAAATATAACACATAATGCACAAACAGTCACAAAAGTTAGGTCATTTTGTGCTAACTAGGCCACTAAGACACCTACCCCTACTGACTTCAGTTCAATGCCAGAAATAAATCTATCACAAGTACCAAAATCCAACCCATAACTGATGGTTCAAGTTAGGGTTTCTAAAAATACCTCAACCCAAACCCAGTGATGTAGGGGAGGATCTCATATGTTATATAATCTTATTCTAAGTGCTTGACCATCTATTCTCACTAAGGAGAGGTTATATCAGTATATGACCACTACCTTTCTCACCCAAATTTAGGAAATCTATCTGTAACCTGTAACATATGACAAATATACTCCATATCACCCAGATTGATCACACATCCATATATCAACCCACATATTCTCACCTATGTCATGGTAGAGTAGGAAATGTCACTCATGGAAATGCTACTTCCAGAACTACTAGCCTATCACTCTGGGTACGACTCGGCATCATATACAATATGATCTTATCTCTCCTACGATGATTCATCCAAATACATATCAATAATGGTGAGTCCATTAATCAATATCCTCTCTCACACTCATATATGCCACCTGTCACAATTCCATTTTCCGACCTCCACAAGAAACAACACACAGGGCCCACAACCCATCTCAAAACACAACACCCCATTATAGGATTCTAGTCACTAAGACCTGGTATGACACCTCAAAATTATCCAAGTACACATATAAAAACTCTATGGTGTTTTTTAAAATCCATATGGATCGATATTTCAAATTAATATAAAAATTAGAGTTCTCACAATCCTAGACACCCAACACGCATCATCAGGCATCAACAAAATCCACAAGCAACTGAAATGAGAATTAAAATAAGAATACAGGATTTGGAAATAATGGAATCATCCACCCAAGTTTAAACATACCAAAGATAAATTCAAAAAAATCCCTTATATCATTACCTTAAAAAGAATGAAAATACCATTACAAATAATTTTTAAAAGGAACCATGTTTTTTCTTTCTCATATAAGGCCCTAGGCTGCATCCTATCAAAACAACATTTAAAACCCCATTTCTATTTTTAAAAACCAATTCAAAACATGTTTACCAAATCATAAATTTACTTTAAACGTATATTTTAATAAAACCATATTTTAGAGAATTTTTTTTAAAAGGAAACCATTTCGACATGATAACCAACACGTTCCACCAAAAAAACCATAATGAGGGATACCTACACCTATTCATCCATGACTCTACATTTAAACAATTTTTAAAACTATATAGTATGTGTAAAATATATATTTGATATGATCTGATTCCAATATTATGAAAGAATCACACACATCATGTAATATATTGGAATACAATACTAGTGATTGAACAAAAATATAAAATCACTATTTAGCCAAGAGACTTAACAAAACTCCAAGACCCACTACCTCAACCAATGATCATAAATACATACCATACTTGTACCAACCTCTTATAAGTACTTGATCACCTATCACATCAATAAATTCCATTGAATTGATTAATTTAATATTTAAAAATAGAAACCCAAATTGGCATAGTTAGCACCAAACAAAATAGTGTGTGGTCCACTCCTGACACATACAAAATCTTTTTCCATGAAAAATAACAAAAATAACTCATTGATTAAATTGAAGATTTCATAAAAAATCAATGAAAACCCTAAATAAATCAATGGTGCAACATACCTTATGGAAACTACTGAATGATGAATTTAATACATACTCCCATGAAATTATATACAAGCCTCAAATGAAATCCACAATGGGAGGGAAAATATCACCATTATCAATTGAAAGCTTCTCAGAAAAAACCGGTTGACTAATCCCAAAATTGGGGATAAAAATAAAGGTGAACGTGGGAAGAACAGTGGGGAACCTACCTCAAATACATGTGATAAAACACTTATGAAACACAAATAAAGGAAGAATAAAGGAGGATAAATAGAGGATGTCCACTAACCCACATGTGATTTGAGGAAAAGAATTTAAGGGATTCCTAAAAGAAGACCCCCTTTGAAATTACAGGAAAGACCCTAAAAGGGGGATACCGACACTGATTCATGGTGTGAAAATGGGGTATAGAAAACAATATCCTTATAGGAAGAGGGAATATCCTCTCACTCAATAGATTAATTATGTGATCCATCTTAATACCAAGAATCCACCTATGAAATAATTCTATTACCAATCTACCCCCTTTATAATGTGAATGAACCCCATGATCGGTTATTCATGGTATGAATTTAACATCATGAATTACCTAGTGCTACAAATATTCATCACCCCTTCACCTCAACCACTATTCTGACATCCTCCAATGACCCTAACGTATCTCCTAACCTCGAATCACCTAAAACAACACCTCATAATGAAATAAAAAGACCATGAATCCCAATCTGTGTACATGTACAAAAAACATACCACTTCCAAATTTAAAATTCAAATTCCTTTGAGAATTACAAACCAATAATTATGGGATTCATTATAGTGGGGGTGGATACCAAGTTGATCAATTTCAAAGAAAAAATTATCAAGATTAGGTAATTCTTATTTTTAAATTAATTATAAATTATATGTGGAAAAGATCCTATATGAATATTTTAGGATTATATTCACCCAAATTTGTGAGTTTTATCTAACGAGATCGATGAAAAACATTAATAGGCACAAGCCTGGCCACTGTCCCTACAACCTATAATCCTCATGTGGTTTAAAAGTGGTCACCAATTAATTTATAAGTAATTTCTATTTTTTTAATTTATTTCTAGGTTTTTCCATTTTTTTCATTTTCATTTTTAATTCATTAATACAAAATTCAAGATAACAGGATCATTTAGTTTCTTATTACCAAGAATAAGGAAAGAAAATATGATTAATTATATAATATCCCATCAATAGTCACCATTGATTCTAGTTGAGTGACATGGCTGCATTATATGTAATTGAAAATTACACACCCGATTTGTGAGTTCCTAAACCCACACTCTCCGATCCACTTCTAAAAACATCCAAATTACATTAATGGCATTGATTCTAATAAATGTGACCTAATTTCAATAATCCAAAAAATATAACATAAAAATTAAATACATGGTGACTTACAGACCAAGGGACCATTTAGGTTACGATTTTTAGATAATTAGAAAAACCCTTACATAAAAATACCCATGAAATTAAGGGATAATTAGTCCCATTATACCCAGATATTCTTTTTCTTTATTATATATTCATAATTTCTCTAACTCATCATTAAAACATATGATAGAAAAATTTAAAAACATGGGATGTGAAGAAAAATATCAGAAAGATAAATATAATGGAAGAAGGAAACATATTCTCCCTTTTCAAAACAATAAAATCACAAAAGTGTGTTTTTCTTTAACATAATAAAAATTGAGATATAATAATAAATTACATGAACATAAAATCCACTATATCATCAAAAAATTTCATATAAAACTTTATACGAAAACATATGGACAAAACAATAATAATAATAGTTTATTAGAAAAAAATTGAAAACATGAGAAACATTTTCTTATAACATTATTTTTTACCATAAATGACTCATTCATTACTCTAAAATAAGAAATTATTAGTCTTCCTTTTGAAATATAATTATTTCCCTGAAAAATAATAAGCAAACATAGAAAATGCATGTAGTTAACTTGTGACATGATTTCCATATCACTCATGAAAATGGAAAATCTACTTGGTAATCTCTTGGGAGGAAACTAACGGGTTAGATTAATCACATTATAAAGAGAATTGGATATATATATCATGATAACTAACTGTTGGTTTTTAATTGAACAATCACTCCTCGGTTTATAATGGAACTAACCATCCTTGGTTTATAATGAATCCGACCATCCTTGGTTTATAGTAGAACCAACCATCATCATAAATAATTCACAAGAACCATAACATAATCATAACAGATGAAATAATTCATTTGAATCATCATACTTATAAAAATATTCTTTTCACTAATAGAAAAATATTTCTAGACAATGAAATATCCTTTACATTTTAAAACCTTTTTAAAAATACATATAAAAAAGGGAGGAAGGTTTTTCATTGAATAGAACAAGGAATATTTGAAAGGAATCCAAATATAAAATAATAGTTATAATGGTATAAAAACCATTGAGACCATAAATCTTAAAACAGAACATTCATTTTTTCCATCGTGAAAAACGTTTCTATAAAAAATATTACTTTTGAAAACTTTTTATATAAATTAAAAGGTGAAATAAAATGTCTTTTATAATTCATTGATGTCCATATAAATGAATCCATCATTTTTATTATTATTATCGATATGGATGAATTTTTTTTTGATATAAATCGTTAATTTTTTAAAAATTTGTGTCTTTAACGTAAAGTGTATGTCATCTTGAGCCCAACTCATCACATATATTATTCACCACCAACTTCTTTATATTACATCTTTTTTACACTTTAGGACCTATTATTTTTATATTCTACCAAAACTAAGACCTATAATATTTTGGGAGGTATTTTAGAAAAGGATTTGAGTGGGGTTATACTAGCCAAATGGCTCTTGATGTGTGGGGCGAAGAGGAGAGTGGGTGCCATTTAATGAGTGAAGGAAAGGGACATATTGTAATTTATTAAAATATTTAAAAATTAATTTTCATTTAAAAATAGTTCAAAATTGATATAATTTTGAGGTAAGATGAAGATTATTCTAAATCCTCACATATAAAAAAAAACTTATATGTTTAGGTTATGTTTTTCACCATTTTGACTTTTTTTAAATCCTTCATTACCCCTTTTGACAATAACCGTGATATCAATGTTTTTTAATCATTATGGCTCATGAAAGTTACTATAAAATGAAAATTGGATAATAAATGGAGAAGTTTTTATATTTTAAACTACAACACACCCTCTTGGATGAATGTTAGATTTTTAATAATTTTATATCAATTAATAAGAAATTTTTTATTATAAAATATCATTAATATTGTTTCTTGTAAAATTTATTTCATTTTTAGAACATAAAATTATGAAAACAATGGAATTAAAATACAACCCATTCACACATCAAAATTATGTTATTTTTATCTTTAAAAATCACTAGACACTATAAATAATCCTTTAAATATTAATTTTATAATTTTTAGAACCGTTAGAGGTTTTTTCTAATTCTTGAACACGCACTAAGTATGTGTTTTATAAGTGATTAATGTAATTATTTCATCACTAAAATTTAAAAAAATTACCATGATAAAAAAGGATATTGTATTTAAAATAATAATTTGGAAGTAAGCATAAGATGTTTTTATCCCTATTAGAAAATAGTATATATATTAAAACTAAATGAGAGATATTGTTGACATTATCCTTAATATAAATTCTATAGACTAAAATCAATGAAAAATGACTAAAAACAAATATTTTAGAATTTTTTATGATTATGTACGAAGTATATTATGAAAGTGAAATAAAGAAAAAAAAATTAATGAATTTGAAGCCACGTCACAATAGTTTTAACCATAATTATCTCATTTTACCATTACCATGGGATCAAAAATTTATTGTGGTTACGAATCAAATTGACAAAAAATAAAAGGAAATTTTTTTCCAAACATGTGTATCCTGATTATAAAGATGAAATTCATTTTCAATATTCATTTTTTAAAGGAGTAGATAAATATTTTAGTTAAAAACACAAAACACAACTGAAGAGACCATGTTCATGGTTGATGAATGAATATTGTCTTTGTTGTCAGTATATGATAATTTAAATATAGGTGAAAGATTTATATAAATATTTGAGTAACACATGAGGAATTTTTATGCATAAAGTGGTGATTCTAGGAGACTTTTTATGGATCTATCTTATAGAAATAGATATCAGACTTGGAAAATTCTTCTTTCTATGGAATTGGATGTCATGTAAGGATAATTATCCTTTAGAATCTAATGATTCACTACTACAAAAATAGAAAATGGAAGCACTATCCTTTTATCATCACTAAAAAAAGCATTGTTAAAAGTGACCCTTTATTAGTGTTGATAATGGCCCCCCTTTATTAGTGCTTTTTTAGCATTGATTAAAGGGACCCCTTTATCAACGCTTCTTTTAGTAGCGTTGATAAAAGGGGGACTTATCCTGGTTTTTTCCTACCGCTGATAAATTTTATGTTTCAAAAAAAATCATGAAAAATAAAATATTGTTATATAAGTATATTAATATTGATATAAATATAATATATATTTTTTAAATATGTTTTAGATAAGTATAAATAGACTATTACATTTAATAAATAAGGAATTTAGTAAAAATGGATTTAAAATATTTTAGAAAATATTATTAATTTATTATTTGCTAATTATTATTGATTAAAAATCATTTAATAACTATTTGAAGACACAAAAAATCAAAAACAATTAATAAAAGTTCTAAAATAAGTTAAAAATGTAACTCAAACTTCAAACAGCCATAACTTTTGATCCGAGTGTCCTTTTGAGCTCGGTAGCATATCAAATTGAAGCCTGTGATGACCTCTATGCACAAGTAACCAAAGTGAAGATTTTTTCACTTATTTAAAGTCTAAAAAAGGCCCATATGGCCTCCAAAATTGAGTTTTTAGTTGGGATACCCTAAAGTGTTAACATTCAAACAAGTATAACTTTGGATTCAGATGTCCTTTAGGCATGTACCACATATCATATCGAATATTGTTTCACATTCTTCAATTTTATTGGTTGTGGAGTTGAAACAGGCTTCTGGATTATATGTTATGATCATTTTAACATTATATTTCTTTTCAAATACACCGATATATGTATTTATTTTTAAATATATATGTGTCTGTGTGTGTGTGTCTGTGTGTGTGTGTGTTGTATACATGTATGTATGTATGTATGTATTTATTTATTTATAAACACACATAAAAAGCATATTTCAAAAATGTATTTAAAAATAAACTTATAAGTATATATTAATATACAAATAAATATACAGATAAAAAATTATAACTAAATATATATATATAAATAAATATTAATACATATTAATATACGAATGAATATATTTATATACAAATATATGAATAAATATATTTATATTAACATGAATCTATATTAATATACGAATAAATATAACTATATATATATATATATAAATAAAAAGATATATCATTAAATCGAGAAGCAAACGAAATGGATAGTGGTAAAGGAGCAGCCGGGAAAGGGGGGAGGTCACGGGTTCGAGTTTGGGTGGAAGCAAAGGGGTGTGTGCGTGTGGGGATGTCTGGGAGGAGCAGCGTGCAGGAGAGTGTAAGGGGGTCCACCAAGTGCTGTTAAAGGGGGGGGGGGGGGGGGTCAAGCATTGTTAAAATATCCAACCGCATTATATAAATCTTTTTTTTTATTTTTTTACTTTTATCCGCACTTTTTAAAAGCGCTCATAAAATACCCCTTTTCTCATCACTAAAAAATGTGCTGATAAAGGGGTCTTTTATTAGTGCTTTTTTTAGCGATGATAAAGTGGGCCTTTATCAGTTCTTTTCAGAGCGCTGATAAAGGGAACCTCGATTAACAGCGCTTTTTTAGTGTTGTTAATCAACTTTTCTAGTGCTGATAAAGTCCATATTTGTAGTAGTGATTGTTTAAGGGATCTCAAAAGTGAAGAAAACTTGTGATAAGGATTTTTCACATTGTTTAGTACAAGTGAAGTTCATCAAAATATTCGATTGAATAATTACTTGAAGATGTGATGCCCATGCATATTTTTTTATGTTGATGTAATATTATTTGAATAAAATAATAATGAAGAAGAAACTCATGTGGAAAATTTATTGATGAAGATAGTTGAGCAAAGAAATAGTTTGGACTAGATTTTTAATTGATAATACTTTATGTATTAATTTAATAATTAGAATACATATTATGTAGAATAGTGGAATTACTAAAAAATATGGTCTAACCACATAAATCCCAATTGGGAAGCTCTAAACCACTCGTAGGGGGGCCAAGAGGGGTCAACCCTCATGGGAGAGCCTTCCCAAGGAGGCCGATCATGGAGGTCAGGGTTATTTATAATCCCTCTTTGAGGATTATGTGGCCCACAATGTGAGGGTAGGCCAATGGTGTGCATGCCCAAAGGCGCACATGGGTTGGGACAGAAGCCAATAGAGAAGGGCCCATAGACCACGTGTTCCATGGCCCCCATGGGCATGCTATAAAGTGGATTCTGGATGCAAACCTTGATGTCGGGTCGAAGCTGATGTGGTGAAAGTTGAGTAATAAACTGAAGGAAAGTGGATTTTGAGATTTCATGTAGGACATGGAACTAAGTGGGTAATTTTCACCCATCCATTAAAATTAATGGTTTTCAGATAGTTATTCTCTATGCATGAAAAGATTTTCCAATCCTCTACGGATGAGTCTGATAATGATTTGTGAAGGTGTTATGCAGATGAAGATTATTTCATGTATAGTGTATTGCAAAGGAGTATGGTATGAGGGATGTTGGTTGACGGTGGATAAATTTACCCTTGATCAACTAAAAAAAATGTGTATCTCCCTTGCGGTGATGCTCGGTAGATGTGTTATATGAAGAAAATAATAGCTTGTGGTACTATTGTTCACCGAGATGTGGTATGTGAGAACGAATCCATGCAAACTAGTATGAGAGAATATATTTGTACTTTCTATACCAACACCATGATGTGAAAATGATTTTTCTATATAGACAAACATGTAGTTTGTGGTGAAGTAATTCCATGAGATAGAGTATTCTGATCTTTTGGTGCGTTTCCAATATATCCGTGCATGCAATTTGGTAAATACTCCCTTTAAAGTACTTTTCGATGAGTGCATTGCAGTGAGTATTTTTGGGAAAATAGTTAGACCCAAGATCATCTACAAACATCATGCTTTGTGATTAAAACTCTTTTTCATATGATCATTTGTGGATTAATAGTGGTAATTTAATGAGTTATCGATAGATATATATTAAAATTATTTTTCTAGAAGAATAAATTATGCAATGAGGATACAATTATTTGAGGAGAGTGTTCACGGTGTTACTATATAGATACCATTGAACCGCTTTTGATCAACTTACCAAGTTTAGAAATTTTATGGTGTGCCAACTTCTTGATTAACCAATGTTTATTAACTTTTAATAAAAGGCTAACATTTTCACTAATTAGTAATCAAAAATTCTGGAGAGGCCTTTTATCGTGATCTAATGATCTTATATTACTCCAGTTGAGTTCTACAAAGAACGTTGTTCTTTTAGTAAAAAATGAATTTCCATGAATATAAATGCTATGAAAATGGAATTCTATGCTAATTACTCATTGTAATAGTTGTATAAAGAGACTTTTTGCATAGTTTAAAAGGAACAAACTTTATGTTTGAAGCATCGGTATGAAAATCATCTCGATAATGATCCAACCATACATATTATATTATATATGTTGTTCTATTATCGTTTTATGTGTATAGGATCAATTTGTCATACTATTTTAAGTAGAAAAAGTGGATAAGAAAATGGGAAACCTAAGAAATACTACTGATTTCATGATGTATTTGAGTTGAGATTGAGAAAACAATTTATTCTGAGTTAAACAAGTTTATACCTTGTATATAATAATATTGAAGAAATTATGTGAATCAATTACACATTTTTTGTGGTTGAGACTTCATTGGAAGAAAGAAAAATCATTTCCCAAGGATTTTACTAACGAAGATCTAACCATTCCATAAATATCATATTTTTAAGAGGCTAGAGCTAGAATATACAGTCAAGAGAAGATAGTCACGACTGAGATTTTAGTAATTTGATAAAAACATATCCATTCAAGATCAAGTGTGAATGAGTTTCAAGACCAATATACTTACTTAAAGAATCTATTAAAGATGTTGAATTTGTACACGATTGAAACAGATCAGATATAATCAAGGAGGATGATATATTGAAAGTGTTGTAGAAGAAACAATAAGAAAAAAACTGATATTGATATTTTTGGATCAATAAAATTAATAGGAATGAGCTAGTTACTGGGGGTGTATAACTAGTTACTAATTATTCTTGAGGATTAGGTGTCTAACTGGAATAGGAGGAGAGGAGAAGATAGTTAGGGTGTCTAACCAACTAAGGAATGAGAGTTGGTTATTGGGGTGAAGAATCAGGATCAACTGGTTGACTAAATACTTTGGTGTATAACCAGTTTCTACATTATTAATTTTAACCACATATTTATATAGTGTCTAATTTGTGTTGGGGGGATTAACCAACACATAAAGTAGTGGTTTTTTTATTAAACCTTGTAAACACCATGTGTTGTGCTCTCATTGGTCATTTTTGCATATGAAGAGGGATTGTGAGACATCACTGAGGGAACATAGAACAGAAACATGTTTGAGAGGTTTAATTAAAATTAAATAATTTTCGAAATTTATTCCATTTATTCAATACCCATCTCACTGGTAAAGTCATCATAGGGAACCACAATTGGTATCAGAGCATAGGTCCCATTAAATATCAAAAAAAATTCCTTCATTGTTTTAATTTCCATTATGAAGTCCATATTTTAGGAAGTGTTTGATTTACATCACATGGAGAAAAAGGAATATACTCATGAGGATAAAAATCTTGGGTGTTCTTCCAAAACTCAAAAGAACAATAAGAGAGTATCAAAAAAGAATTTAAATAAGAATCTCATAGTTAATGGAGAAATTCCACCAACTAAGGATAATCAAAGTGGTAGAAGTAGTAATTATTCTTTGGTTTATGATTCTTCGAATTAATCATTCTCAATCTATAAGGATAATGAATCTCTTGGTGATCATTATTTTTAATTCCAAAATCATCTGAAGAACATTCCTAAAGATTTTTTGAATGGTATTTTTTGTACTATGATTGAACTCCTTTTTGATAAAGCACATCTCGAATTAAAAGATTACGAATTTGTGGATGTTCTATGTAAGAATTTTAGAATTTTAATCACTCTCACAGACTTGGTGGAAGCATGGGAAGAATCCATTTTTAATTCTGAAGAAAACTTTTAATGGTATAACTATGATAATTTCATGTTTTAGATTGTTTGTAAATAAGCCTTTCATGAACTTGAAAAATTGAACAATGTTTCTATGGATTTCAAGAATGATCAATTGGATATAGAATCCAAGATGATCAAGGATAATAACTCATTATTATAAGAAAAGGTTGTATTATATGAAGTGGGATTTGAGAAGATGAGGAATAATCATGAAGAAAAAGTTTCATTTGCTAAAGATTAGAAGAATTCCCCTAGCATTATAGTCTTGAATTGAAAATTAAATTGGCCAATTTGGAAATGTCTTATTTTGAGACTTCATAAGAAACTATGTTTGTATCTACTCCAAGACGATTCTCTTTAATGGATTCTACTATTAAATACTATTCTTCATATTGGAAGAGGATCATTACATAATTAATTTATCTATCCAATGCAGCAGTGATGGCAAAAGGTATCATCCATATCTCAATGTGATAATTTTTCTAAGTCTATTTCTACAAAAAGTGCAGTTTTAAATAAAAATTCTATACAAATATGGATGAGTGGAAATCAAGACGAACAAACCACATGTCAATGGTAGATATAAGAATATGTATGAGTGTTGGTTCGACACATGAAACCCAATATCTGGTTGAAAATACCAAGAAACATTATGCTAGAAATTTTGGAAAAAAAACAAAAAAAATGACAGTGGTTTTTGTGTCATTGATGGTGTAGAAAATATTCTGGAAATGCTCAGAGTATTTTCAGAAAACTACTTTAAATTTTAACTAATAATGGAAGCCTATATCAAGGGACATAATTTCAGATAAGAAGATGAAACAACATTGAAATAATAAGAAAAAAATTCATGTTCAAATATATTTGATCTTCTTGGAATTTTCTGTGATTTTTTCAATAGAATTGGTCAAAAAAGTGATGCATGTACATATAAACACATATCAAGGAATATGGGGAAGAGAATATGATATGAGAAAGATGAGATAGACTTGGGTAGAATCTTGAATAATACCGCAAATCAAATTACTAATAATAAGTTCCAGGAGAAGTCATTTTTGGACTAAATACAAAATAAAGATCATAAACAAACCAAATCCATAAAGATAAAAAGGAGTTTTACATTTTATAATAAGGATATGAATAAATTCAATAATGTGAATCCATGTGTATACTACAAAAAATCTTTCAATATTCCCAAATATATTCTAGTGATTTTTACAGTTGGGTTGGATAAATCTAGAAAGTTAGAAGAAGCATAAGAAAATGATCATGCAGGAGGTAAAATGAATATTCCACATGAAGATGGAGAATTTCCTAAGAGGTTTTTATCAAATGAAAACTCATTATTGAAAAATTTATATGTGAGAAATTCAATAGAGTAAGACATAATGTAAGAGGATGTTTAACCACATTGTCAGAACAAGTCGAAGTCTTGAAGAGAATGAAGATTGCATCAGAAGATGCATATGACAGTTTGAATAAAGAGAGAAGAACTATCTCACATAAATAAATCATAGGTTTGATAATATCCTTATTACCAAAGGATAGTTCATAATTGAAAATTATATGTAGGAGCATGAAGAACATATAAATTGGAGCACCTTGGTTGTGAAAGTCATATCAAACTTAGTGTTTACATTGATGAAAAAGTAATTCCACTTTATTCATTTATATCATTTGTGTGTGTATTTGTGTTTATAATATAGGGAATTAATGGTGTAGAAAGGTCTAAAGGGGAAAACATTATAATCAATGTGGGTTGTTATATTATGGATAACAAAGAGATGTGGATGTTGTCAAAACTAGATAGCCACATAAAACTAGATAGCCACATAAAATGGAATATTCCATTTTGGATTGTTCTCAAATTGGAATATATTGAAATGTATTTTTGAATAAACTAACCATCATGAATATTTTAATGAATGCTTACCTTGAGTGAGAGAAAATTAAAGAGGGACAGTTTCCAAAACATTTTAATATGAATTTTTATTTTTCTGACCAACCTTGTAAAATTGGATGTTGAGGTATGCCAATCACATTTTCATACTTTGTTATTAATCGTATAAATAATATTAATTAAGGGGAAATGACTGATTTATATCAAGATGATAAGATGGTGGAGATACATCTATTTCACTTGAACTTTTAGTTGTTTTCATTTAAGTGTTTGAAGGATATATAATTTCTTTGATAATTCAGATTATTTCAAATCCCCTGAAAGAATAATCGTGAATTTATGAGCAGGATTTCACATTCATGGTATTTTCTGGATTTCATAGACATCCTTGAGTGAGTCTCCCTTATTATATACCCTGAGATATCCCACATAGGCTTAGAGTTGATTAACTATTAGATATTTGATAACAGAACCATGTGAGATCATTCCTCTCTTAGAAGTGATCATAAAATCTTTATATAAGGGAGATGATAGGTTTTTGAGCAGAAAGATGAGTTGATAAGACACCATTTTCTATTTGCATTTATTTTCAATAAGGGGGTGAAAAATATTTAATTTTTGAGGTAAATAAGTTTCAATGAAAAATAAAAAGGGAGATATTGAGGAGATCAAGTTCATAATTGATGAATGAATGTTATCACTATTATTACTATATAATAAAGTAAATATATGTGGATGATTTGTATGATGAGATAAGTTATTCACGGAGAATTATTATGGATCATGGGGTGATTCCTATAGAATTGTTCTAGTTCCAGCTTAAATAATTGGATGTCACAGTTAGACAATTCTTCATTATATGGAATTGGATGTCATGCTTTCGAAATTCTCCTTGAAAATCCGATGATTTTTTTAATTCACCTCAAAAGTGAAGAAAGCAGGTGCTAAATGGTTTGATAATTATTTTATACAAGTGAATTACATGAAAATATTCAATTTCATTATGATTTGAATATGACATCCTAAGAAATTTTTTTAAGTCCATGCAGTATTATTTGAATAAAATAATAGTAAAGAATAAATATAGGAAAATGATTTATTAAAGTACATATTTGAGAGCATAGAAAGCATATCATGGATTTTTAATAAAGTGGGATTTTTATTTTCGTTTAATAATTAGAATATTTCTATGTAGAATGGCGTACTTTCTAAAAATATGGGACAACCACACAAATCCCAATGGGAGAGCCCTAATACACACATAGGGGGACCCAAGGGGGTGAGACTTTGTTGGAGATTCTACGCTAGGAGTTAGACCATGGAGTCTAGTTTTATGTATAATACCTCCATGGAAGCATAGAACCAGAAATGTGTGGGCGGGGCTATGGTGCATCTGATCATAGGTGTGAATAGGCTTGTCCAGAATCCCATAGGGAAGAGCTCCTAAATGGCATGTATTGTGACCCATGTGTGCATGATATGTAGTGGATTACTGGTGTTGACCCTAGCATCGACTCGAACGTACAGTTGTGGGAGCTTAGTAATGAACCGAAGGATATCCACTTTGGATTTTTGATGTTGGACATGGAAGTAAGTGAGTACTTTTATTCTGTCCATTAAAATGATAGAAATAAATGTGTTTGTCCAATCTGATCAAGTGTTTGAATGTTAGCCATCAAATCAATTCAATAGACCATCTTCAACCTCCCCTATTGAAGCATTTACGAATGAACCCCTTGTTTATTAGGGTTTGTAGTCCTAGAACAAGAAAACAATTCTGCTACCAAGTGAGACTATCCTTCACTCTTCCAGAGTTCTAAAAATTAGATAATAACAGATTTCCCTAATTAATAAAATTTCTTTGTGAAGTTTAGTTTGTGGAGATGATTTCCATGTGGAAGATTCATCACAAACTTGGTTTTAGGATGATAAAAACTGTGTATGAGTTTGAATACACGATGAATGAACTCTTTTTTTTGATCAGTGAGATGTTATTTCTGGATAAAGGATATGTAATTTTTTGGTATCAATAGTAGTTCAACAATGATTCCTTGTAGAGGAATCTTATTATAACTATAAGAATTGTATGTAAAAAAAGATGACATGATCAAGCTATTATGCAGATATGATTTATGGATAGTCATTATGTATATGAAAATGTATTTTCAAATCCAATGTGGATGAACCAGAGAATGATTTTTGATGGTGATATGTCGATGAATATTATTTTGTGGGCAGTTGTTTGTGAAGGAATATGCTATGTATAATTATGGTTTTTAGTGGATAAATTGTCTTGTGGTTAACCCCAAATGAAAGTATGAATCAACCTATTGGATATTCCTTATGGTTTTTTATTAAAATGAAAATAATAGCTTTTGGCACTACTATTTATAGAGATATCACATAAAATCAATAATCATGTGAACTTTTTCACTAGAATTGATTTGAACTTTCTATGTAGACACTATATTATGCAGATGATATTGTTATGTTGACAATAATGTATTTTACAATGATGTAATCTCACAAGATAGAGTACATTGATTTTTGGATGATTCTTCCATGTTATCATGCATGTAATGCAGTAAAGAGTTCATTTGATGTTCTTTACAGTGACTGCTTGTGGGAAAATAATTGGTCCCACGATCAACAGAAAATGATATGCTTTGCTATTGAAAATCCTTTGTGGATGATCTTTTGAGGAGGGATTTTGTTATACGAATGAGTTGTCTATATGGTTTTTGGAGACTTATTAAAATTATTTGTGGAGAATAATAAATTATACTATGTGTATATGATGCTTTGTAGAGTGAGTTTTCAGTTTTACAATATAGAGACAATTGAATTGCTTACCACATCCAGTAATTTATCATACGATAACTACTTGATTAACTGATTTTACATTTCATCATGAGTGAAATATCTTATATTTTCATAGTTGAGTTTTACAATGATCATTGTGATTTTAGTGAAGTGAAAAATTCAATGAACTGAAATTCTATGCATTTTGAATTCTATGCTAATTACACTTTATTATAGTTGCATAATGAGATTAATTCATACTTTAAAAAAAACTAACTTGATTTTTTAAGCATCAATATGCTAAGAATCGGGAAAATGAACCAACCAAATATAATAAATTATATCTTATATGATATTATCATTTGATGTTTACAAGATCAAATTATCATACTGTTTGATGATTAAAAAGTGGTTATGAAAATGGGAAGTCCATGAAATACTCATGATGGGATGATGTATTATTCATGATATTGATAAGATAGATTAATCTCAGTTATGAAAGTTTCTATTTGCATTAAATAATATTGAAGAAGTTTTTTGAATCACTTATAAACATTATTTGAGTTGAAACTTCATAGGAAGAATGAAAAATCAGTTCTCGAACATTTGACTAAGTAAGATCTAATTATTCACTAAAGATTAGATGTTTAAGTGACTAAAGATAGAATAAACATACCAGAGAAGATGGGCAGCACTCATATTTCATAAATCTAAGAAAAACCAAGTCATTAATGTGTTGGTGTGAATGAGTTTAAATATCAAGTGTCTTAATTCAACAAGATACTGATGATCATGATGTTTTACCTTAGTGAAATATATATAGTATACTCCGGGAGAAAGATCTATTTCAATATTAATATTAGTAACCAGAATAAAAAAAGAGATCTTGAAATTTGTAGATCAACTACATTAAGAAGAAAGAGGTAGTGATAGGGGTGTCTGGCCATCTTCTAAATATGCTCAATGATGGTATGTCTAACCTTACAAAAAGAAGGAGAAGAGAATATAGTTGGGGTGTCCAACCAACTAAGGTAGAAGAGTTGGTTGATGTTGTGTATAACTAGTGTCAACAGGGAGGATCGAATACTAGGGTGTTTATTAAGTTTAAACCTTATTCATTATAATCACTTTATTATGTGTTTTAGATTACATTTTGAGGATATTAAAAAACATAGAAAAGATTAGGTATTTTGTATTGAACACTGTAAATACGGTTTGTTGTGCTCTCGCAGATTAATTCTACATACATAGTGAGATTGGGAAATATCACTAAGTGGATAGAGAACCTTAAAAAGTTCAAGTGGTTGAAATAAATAATAAATAATTTGAAAAAATTTATCTACTGATTACCCCCCCCCCATAGTAGCCAATCTGACCTGGGGCACTACAATAATGAAATAAACTTTTTCCTAAAAATTCATTTTTAATCACAAATATGTTCTTATAATAAAATAAGGTAACATGGTGATTAAAATATAATTAATTATTTCATATATAACTAAATAATGTTTATGTTACTTGAAATCAATATCAAATCATAATGTCACTTTTAAATTATTTAATTAAAATAAATGTCAGTTTTACAAAAAAATCATCATTTTTCACTATTCCCTAAAAAATAGTCTTTCAAAAAATACAAAAAATTATTCTTAAGTAAATTTTGACATGATTAAATAATAAATGATAAACTCTTTATGTAATAAAGTTTATATATGTTCCAAAAGATCATTGTAGTATTCTACCACAAAAAGATATAAAATCATTTGTAAAGAGAACATATTTTTTATGAATAAAATAACTTTAATAAAAATGGGTGATTATTGTGGCAATAGTGGGTACCCTACACCAAAATATACAGTACTTTTCTATTACCATATATTTTGTACATTTATTTATACATGATTTTCACATAACCTTATAGTGTAGATATTCCTACACCAACCATTTTAATAGTAATGTCAATAGATTAGATTTCATATCAAATGGATATAGATGATCTCAAACAATAATGAAAACCTTGAGATACCAGGAAATTAATATTAAAAAATTTATTATGGTCTAAATAAATCATACTAATAGGACATAGTTGATGTTTGACTATCCGGTGTTGGAGGTTTATAATTATTGAGACTTTTCCATGTGAAATTCTCACATTGTTATCTCTAGTATGTGAGATCATGAGGAAAGACCCGCCAATAAGAACACCACATGGATTGGGTATCATTGGTTCTTCAAAACTAGGAACATGTTCATTTTTTTACTAAATTAAGAACATTATCAATATGTTCAATTTGACCACATACATTAATGAAAATAAAAAAATCATGATAATGAAATTGTGGTAAGGTAGTTTGTGTTGTTGTCTCATTGGTGGTATGACATTGGTTGAATGGTAAATAAATGATTTATTGCTTCCAGGTAAAGGAATTAATATATATTAGACCTGGTTGATCAAGATAGTAGTTACTTCATAAGTCCATGGCCTAGGTAGTCAAGGGTAAATCTCTTCAGTTAGATTAGAAAATAATAATGAAAAAAATGATGATCAAACAAGTGTTCTTCCTGATTTATGATATATTTAAATACAACAAGATTATATTACACAATAGGTGTTTCTATATTAGTTTCCATTGCAATGACTATTCCTTATATTTTTAAGGGACTTGATGGGTTTTTAGTCTCTACTCTTTGTTTGTGAATAATATTCACTCCAATTGAGAAAAGGGCCCATAGGGGAACACACTATAGCATTTTTAAGAATCATCCCTATTCAGGTGAATATATATATATGATATGGTGGTCCCCAAAATGGGGTATATGAGATGTCTGGTTTTATCGGCATAGATAAATAATTAAATTAACTCTTATTTAAGTAAAGATTAATTGGGTGTAAAATGTTAATTAAAATTATGTAAAAGTGTTTAAGTGAATATGAGGAATAATATTATTCAACTGAATATTATTTTAATATTCCAGGTTTGTTTAATGTAATAGGGAATTTTGAATGAAGTTAAATTAGTTAGTTTTGTCACATAATATATATAATATACAACATAGTTGTGTGGTAAACTATCAATAATATTTGTGATGTGATTTAGTTCACCATAATTATTTATTTATATTTTACTGGTTGATTTAATTCTGAGGGTCGGGTAACCAATTCCAGGTAATCCACTCTCTCAATATATAATAAAGATAGGAGAAGCTCATGTGGTTATTGTTCATTCCAATGGATGAGAGATTCTCTCTCCTCTTACGTTCTAGATAGAGAAAGTCAATCTCCAGTTTTCGATCCAAGAACACCTTTAGCGGACCAAGGGAATAAGATTGATGTGATCAACATGACACTTACAGAGTTATTAGAGATCTTTGTTATCACGATCAATTCAATGAATAGAGAGTGTGTGGATTATTGTAGTGTGTGTGGATGATCTAGATGGGTTCCGCTTAAGTTCCTTTGAGAAACAGTCGTCAGTGAGGTGGAGAAAACATGCATGCTCTGATTCAGAATGAGGTATAAATTTTGATTTGTATTTTTTCGTTATTTAATTCACATGATATCATTGGTACCGTACTAAGCCTAGGAACACTGGAGACAACAAGTCTCATCATTCTAAAGATGAAAAATTTTAAAATACCCAAGACACCAGCTTCCTTTGATGTCATGGTACCTTCAATTGGTATTAGAGGGAGTGTGTGGATTTTCTGATCCATGAAAATTATATTATCATTATTTTTTTATAGAGGGTTATAATTTTTTCCCAAAAAAATTGACTACACTTCTATTAGATATTGGATGACCAAGTTATGGTCATCCAAACAAATTTTTATGGATTGAAACTGGTGAGTTTTCGTGTATTAAAATTTATAACGATTTCATATATGTTAACTTCTACCAGAGATGAATCTCTGATATTGTTTTCTGGTAAAATATGTTATCCAGAATAAACATAGGAAGTTAGAAATCTATTTTCTGGATGGAGTTCCATCCATGGTTTCATATAAATCCTAATATTATAAAAATTAGATTATTATAATATTATGATAATTATAGTTATTTTTATTATTTTTATTATTATTATATTTATCATTATATTAATTAAAAGGATCTGGTATTAGCCTTGAGGAGATTTGAATAAAAAAACTGAGGGTGTGGAAATGTTGTCCAAATAATAAGAAAATTGAAGAATAATAAGGGGGAAAGTTTGATAATCCTATAAATGGAAGAAAATTAAAAAAATAAAAGAAGGATGTCAAGATTCCGTATAAATATTGGTGCACACAGGCCTAGATTTCGGCTTCCCCACCTCATGAGTAGACCTGTAAAAAAACCCGCAAGACTGTGGGTAGATCCGTTAGCCCATGGATTTATGTGGGTAAGGGCCTTGCAAATTTAGACCTGAAAAAAATTGGGCTACATTTGATCCAACCCGCAAAACTAGCAGCCCACGCAGACTATCCCACCGAGTATCTGTGGGTCCCATTTGAACAACAATTATAAGTAGTATTACACAAAGTTATTCTTCAAAAATAAAATAAAATAATTTAATAAAATAAATTAACATTAGTGGAAAAATAGTTCATGTTTAATAATACCATACAAATATAATGAAAAATATAGAAAAATTTTATGTTTTAAACATGACGGTAAAGTTTTTCACAGGGTAGATGACACATGTTGTTATTTGGAGCATAATAGGATTGATGTATTAAAAAATTGATGCAATAAATCAGAAAATGGATTTACAAGACTACCATTTTTTTAATACAACGATTTATTAATATTTTGATTTATGTATTTTAATTTTATTATTGTAATTGTTATATATTAATATTTATATATTTTGTATAGAATTTTTGAAAATAAATTATTTTCCATCATTTTATTTTATATTATAATATATGTTAACGTATATTTTTTTATAAATTTTTATAACAACATACAATTAAAAAATATTAACGTCCATTATTTGATTTTAATAATATATATATATATATATATTACTATGAGTTTTTAAAAGTAACATAGAAAAAATTAATAAATATGAAACAATAATAATAAATATATAATAATATTATGATTAATATATTTGTATTGAAAATCCAAACATGTAATTATTTTAAAATTTTGATAATCCAATATCCAATAAAAATTTTAAATGTAAAATTTAAGGGAAAAATTTGAGCACTAATCTTGACTCATAACAGTAAAATTTCAGTTTATAAAAAATGTAATTTGATAATTTAAATTATACATTTAAATAGAAATTTGAACTATAATTTTCAAATAGAAATTTCCATTCAATGTTTCCTATGTAAATTTTAAATGTAAATTTTTGATGAAATTTAATAGTATTTATTTATGTATCGTTATATTTTTATTGTAGTTTTATGTGGACATTTCTATTGAAAGTTTACTGTAAAAGTTTCCAATGAAAATTTTAAATGCAATTTTCCAGTGAAAAATTATATTTTTCATTTATGTTTTAATGTTTCTATATTGTAATTTTAATTGAAACGTTGAAATGTGGATTTCCTATGAAAGTTTGTACTGATCATTTTCAGTGGTAGTGTGTAATAGAGAATTCCATAATAAAATTTGAGCATGAAATTATCTTAAAAATTTTTAATAAAATTTTCAATATAATTATAATAAAAATAAAATGGAAATTTGTATGAGAAATTTAAGTGGAAATTTGAACTAAAATTTTCTAGTGTAAATATTTACTGAAATTTTTTTCTTGCAAATTTCCAATGAAATTTTCTAATTAAAATCTAAATTTTTTATATGTGTTTTTTATAATTTTTTTATTTTAGTTTTAATTTGTTGAGAATTTAAATTTTCTTATTTATTTTTTGACATATCTCTACATTTTAATTTAATATCAAAAGTTAATCTGTAAATTTACCGTTAAAATATTCATTGAAAATTTTTAATAGAAGATTGTGCTGACAATTTTCTCAAAATATTTGTATTTCAACTTTTTAGTGCAAAATTAAATTATTTATTTATATGTAAATTTTTTTAAATTAAAAATTTAATCATACATTTATTTTAGAATTTTGTTAATCAAAATTTCCATGTAATTATAATAAAAAACAATCTGAATTTAGCACTAGAAATTTAAGTGAGAATTCAAATTAATTTGTCAATGGATGTTGGTAGTAAACATTTTTTGTTAAAATTTTTGAATGAAAATTTTTAGAGAAAAATTAAATATTTTTATTTATGTATTGATATGTATCCATTGTACTTTGAAGTGAAAATTTTGAATTGTAAATTTTCAGTGGAAATTTACACATGAAATTTACAATATAAATTTTCACATAAAATATTCAATGGAAATTTTCATTAGAAATTTTCCTATGTAAATATAATAAATAATATATAATAAATGTATATATAATAAATTTTATATATGTATTAAATAAATTTATAAAATAAATATTAGAATTTATTATATGTATATGTAATAAATATTATATACATAAGCTATTGTGTTAACGAGAGGCACAATAGTATTGTTGTGTATAAATTATTTTGGAAGGTCAAGTTAAATGGCCCACTTTATAACACCCCAAGATTTCATAATACGTTATCTCTTCAAAAACATTCAATTACATGCACTACACACAACACCAAGTTCGAGCGTACCACGACTTACCAAACAAGTCATTCAAAAAGTGGTTATGAATAGTAGTAATAGAATTTTGAATTTTATATACTCCGTATAATTTTAGAATCCAAATTATTTTTATCTTACACATAATATAAGAACAAATTCATTTTTTCAGATAAAATAAGTATTTTAAAAAAAAAATCAATTTTATCCCCTTTTAATTGAAAACCTATTTAAGACCAATATTTGACACTTTTATATATTATATTTAATAAAGGTTAATTCTTCTTTAAAATTTATAGATAAATATTTATTTTGAATAAATTTTGGTTCTTTTCTGAAAACTTTCATATTTTGTTGAATACTGAAAAATTCTAAATTTTAATTGAAAAAAACTTTTTTAATCAAAATAATTTATAGGGTTAAATTATGAATCTGAATGGGTTGGAAGTATAATTAGATTATAAATTAATAATTTAATACAATTTATGTCATTATAAGTAATTTCACAATTAAATTTGACATAAACACATGCCAATCTTTTGATAGTTTTTACTTTTTAAAAACCCGATTTTCAGTTTCCACAACGGGAATTGATTTTAAATTTATTAATGAAAATTCAATTTTATGAATTTGGTAAAATAAAATTCATTTTTGAATTTGGAATATCAAAATTATCTTAGGTTAATTTTTTTGTATTTTTCTAAAAACATTCAAATTTTGATGAATATTGAAAAACACTGCATTATTATTTAAAACCGACTTTTTATTTAAATAATTATTTATTTTATTTAAATTTATTTTAAGTAGAAATAGATATATAATACCTATATAAGTTTAATTAAATTCATTGGAGTCATTTTATATTAAAATTAGATGCTTAAAATTTTATTGAACTTTTTAACGTTTTTTACCCACATTCTAGGACCATTTGCAAATTTTCATAAAACTTAATTTTACCGCTTCTGTGAGTTGAAATTTTTAAATTTTAAGGACACGGTTGACATCAGTAAGTAAAATTTGGTTCAATAAGATGAAAACATATTTTTTGTGAATAGTAACATTTGACTTTTTTTACCACGGTTAAAAGTAAATAGGTCAATTAAAGATAAAAATGATATTATAATTACCCTAACACATGTCTTAATTATATTGGATAAGTGTAATTCGACCAAAAACAACCTTAGGAATAAAATATGATCCATTTTGGTTAACTTGGATTAGATTAGGACATGTATTATTATTTTATTTAAAGAAGAGTTAATAGAGTTAAATTCCAAGTTTAATAAATAAACAAATTTTAATATAAGGTGAAACACAATATAAATTCTAATATAATTATTCATTATAAAGATAAAAAAATATCCTACATAATTTTATTTTATTTATAACATTAAGACATTAAATAATTTAATTTACTTTTGACACAATAATGATGCAGTAATTTCCTTATTAATGAAAGATTAAAATAATTTATATTATAAATATTCAAATAATTTTAATTTAAGAATTTTTATGACTTAAAATAATTTTCTTGGATAATATGACATGTTATTGTTGATTAAATAATTTTTTTTCGAAGTAATCATGCTGTTATGTTTTTTACAAAAACTAAATACTAAATAATGTCAAAAGTGACATAAATGAGTTATGAAAACAAATACTATATTATTGGATGATATAATACTCCTAAAAATCTAAGGATTGGAAAAAGGGATTAAATAATATTATATATTTTATTAATTAACCACTTTTGGTTCTATTGGAAGTTTATAGTATGTTTATTAACCATATACTATAAGAATACAAGAAGAGAGTGTAAAATTTATATTATTTAACTATGAGTTATATCTATAAGATAAGGTTAAAATGATAACCTAAACTTTTATAAAACCTATTTTTGCTATGTTTTCGATCCATAACCACCTTATACTTTAAATAAAACATTTTTGAGCAATTAAAAATTGAAAATGATTTTATTATAAAATAATATTTCAAAATTTTCTTAAAGTGACCCTCACCTCTCTTATAAAAGGGTAATTCCCCTTATCTTAATTTCACACCTCTAAAGCCATTCGGATCATCTTACCCCAGACCAAATATCTTCCCAAATTTCTTACCTTTATCCTAGAGGCTTTAATTGGGTTAGACATCCAACCTAACGATCCCTTTTGATTAAATCAAAAGGAAGAACACGATGAAGAGGAAAATTCATCACCTCTTTCAAGTTCTTTCCTTCTTCCACTTCCTCTTTCATTGTTTTTTCGATTCAAAAATAATAACTACAGTATATTATATATACTTTGATTTTATTATAAAAATTTTACAACCATATGTTTTATTCTATCCATCATATGAATGATTAAGTCATCATACGTGTGTACGTACGACTTACCATCTCCACGTCGTGGTGTAGTTTGTTATTCAAGCACTTCATTATTTGGATGAGTATAATAATGAGTATAACTAATTTAAATAATTAATATGAAATGTTAATGATTTTTTATATATGATATACCATCCAATTATATATTATTTCACCATCAATATAATGATATTGTCGCAAGTACGTACGTACGGATTACCATCTCCACGTATGCGATGAGATTCATTCCCCAGCTTAATCAGTCTAGAATAATTTTTATTTTATGGTTAATAATAATGTTTAAGAACTTAATATAATTCTATATATGAATAAAATACATCATATCCATAAAAACAATATCTTACGTAACTAAGCATATAGAGGAAAATAGATCAGTTTACACCCGAAATGATGATACTACTAAAATATTATTAATAACGAAATATTAGAGGATCATACGATATATCATATATATGAATATAGTTCTTGTATAATTTAGTAACAATGATTTAACTATTATACAAGAGGTTAATGTACCCTCTACCAAGGAAAGTGCAAGGTATGGGATAATTCCCCAATCCCATTATTATTCGAGATAGTTTGTGGGTAAGTTTTTTACTGGGACGTATTTATTATCCATGTCATGTTTTATAAAAGAGTTTTCAAAGGGAATTTTTAAGGGAATATTTTATTAAAACATCATTTTAAATGTTTTAAATATTTATTCCTCTAATCCTTTGTCATTAATTTCCATGTTTTCAAAATATTTTTAAGGATTTATTTATATGGACTTAAATGTTTTAAAATGTAAATTCCACTCAAAAGTTCCAAAGTGGCATGGGACACTTTGATTAAAAATTACCTTTTAAATTACTTCTTTTTTAGATTATTTGACATTTAAAGGAGTTCATGAAAATGGGATATTTCTCTCAATTATTTTAACTGATCATTTTCATCTTTGTCAATATCCTTTATAGGATATTATTCTTGATCAGTGTTGTCTTATTATAATAAAAGCTTCCATATTGTATTGAAGGATTTGTGATATGTTTGACTATGGATGTGTTATTTTTACACCATTTATGGTTTATGGATAAAGTATTGACATTTCGTATGATAGTTTTTATACAAATGTTTATGTTATTTTTAAACCTTTTCATATGAGGAATTCATTGGAGTTAGTAAGTGATGTGTGGACCCCGTTATATCTCATTAATGCATCAATAGGTCTCCTGAAACAAACTACTGTATTGGTAGAAGGCCTTGAAAAAAATTGTATTTTTAGTCTTGCCACAAGGCCATTACTATGTGGTTATGATGTCTGGCATTATGCATTCCATCATTATGAATGTGGCTATTGATATTGCATATAATTATTAGACTAGTCTAATATCCATGTGAATAATTAAATGGAATTATTTGATTTTATTGTTTCCATATTAAGCTAAATTTTAAGTTTAAAATGATTTTGTTTTTGTCTTATACAATGCCTTAATTGTTTATTCTTATTTATGAAAGTATCCACTATCTTGTTATCCTTACTGAGCATCTGAGCTCACCCCTGTGTTTGTTTTTTTCACAAGTGGGGAAGAAATATTTTATGGTTGACCTGCAGGAGTAGGCTAAGGATATAAGTGTGGTCAATTGGGACAAAATGTTGTTGAGGTTTTTTATTTCAAGTTGTAATGTAAAACTTATGAATGTATCCAGTACTTTCAAGGACACTAAACTGATCGGTCTTTTGGGATTTTTTCCCTTGTGACCATACCAATCTTATGTAATAATGAAACAACTATGGGTAACTAGGGTCAGGGAATTACACACTTGAGATGATATTAATATCATAAATCATCTAAGATATAATCTATTAAAGGTACTGGTTGTTGGTAGGGTTATTTTTAATTAGAAACTAAATATTTTCACAAAATATCAAACATTTTTATTTTTATGATTCACTTTATCATGGTTCATGAAGAAATATTTTTATATATATTATTTTTTTAAGCCTGCAGGCCAGCTCGTTAGTCCACTGGTACTACATGGTAGGGCCAGGCTTTTATTTTTTAAGCTTGTATTCTTTGTGGAAAGGATCAGACCGCTCAATAAAATTTTCAACCCACATGATTCGCCCTGTGGGCCACCCCACCCCACCCCATTAACACCTCTACTCGTGAGAGGCCTCCCTCAACAGACTTTCCTTCACTATGTTTGGTATCTCCTTCCTTCTGCGCAGATCTCAATCCATTGGCCTCCCAACATGATCATCCACCACTGTCTAGGTGAAGTCTCCATTCAATTATCCCCTTTTGCCTATGCATGGCCCTATCAGGCCTTCACGCTCACCTAGTAGAAAAATGGGCAACCCACCATCAAATATTTCTCGACATCTGCCTTACCTCTATATGAAAACATCCTTCCCTCCTCCTAAGCTCCATGTCACCTCTTCCATGGTGACATTCAATTGTATCTCTTAACCAAACAACTCCCACAGTAGCATCATTGATCGTTGCTTCCCATCACCCAGATGACATTAGGAGTGAGAAAATCCAACCTCCTCCCCACTGTTAGTGTGATCCCGGCCCACCGCCTGTTATCCTCTATCACTGCCTCATCACAGCCACTCATGCGAGCTCAAATGGATAGCTTCACTACACCATCGTGTGGACATCAGGATGATATTGGCTCCATGACACCACCCTTGCCATATCCCACTAAAATTTATCATGTTTTACCCCTTCTATGAAGCAAATATGGATGAAACTATATAGGGTGGGTCCGCCTGACCTGATATGGGTCTGGGCTGGACGGACATGCCCCAAACATCCCAGCATGGGTTTCATAATCCCAAAAAAACCTTTACAGGGTTTTATTGGCTGATTATGGGCCTATGTGGGATTATTCGGACCCACAATAAGCTTGCATGGATTTCAAGGCCCGAATAATTCTTTATATAAACCCAACATTAATTTAACTAGTTAATTTAAATTTTTTATTAAATTAAATAAATTAAGAATTAATTTTTGTTATAAAAAATAATTTTAGTATGATGCCTAATTATTTTAATCTGGGCATTAAATTAATTAATATTTTTTATTAATTTCTGGGATTTAAAATTATATAAACTTAGAATCGAATAAAATGAAATTATTTAAATTTAAATTAAATAAATACACTAGTACTTTTATTTATGAAAATTTAATTTTCATCATGTATTTAATTTACCCAATGACTGGTCATGAGCACCAAACAAATATATATTTCTGGTTGTTTTATTAATTATTTATAATTGTGTGTGAAAATTGTAATTAATTAAGGTGTTTAGTGCATCATTATTTTTTCAGTAAATATGTATAAGGGCATGTGTGTACAAATTTATCTACAGTATATTTTCACCCCATTTCCCCTTGCTTTCATGTGAGTACTTTTGTATTTTGATGAAGACGATGTATGAGTGGACCCCGAAAAGACGATGATAAGTGAACATACAAGATAGGGATGAGAAACATCATGAGTTAAGAGATGACTCAGACCAGATACCTCTAGGCATGGTTGAACAGTTTAATTAAAATGGATCAACCAGTTTTATATGAGCAAAAATAGTTAGGTAGTTTATTTCATTTATTCATTTGATTATTATTGTATGCATGTGTTTGACACTAGAAACTAAATAAATAAATAAATAACACAAATATTCAATGACTTTTTTTCAATTAATGTTTATTTGTGAGCATGACAACATAGAATGAACAATATTTAAATAAATTCATTACATTCATCAAGAAAAACATAATATCCAAAAAATAGTAAGTTTCAATTGTCCTCCCTCTTTTGAATTTGAACAAAAATATGTGTTTTGGTTGCTTGGTCAGCCATAATTGAGGTTTCCTCCTACTACTGGAGAGTTTTTATGAGAATAATGGGTTTACTTAACTAATGTTGGTTGTTAGAGATTATCAATTTCTAACTTTCTCTCAATTTAGAGGAAAACTATAGTGGGAATCGAGGTTATGATTATGAAATGTTGGGATATCCCTCAACAGATCTAGGATCCACGATTTAATGTGGTTTTCCATCCAAATTCCAACCTTGAGCTCTCAAAGTAGTGGTGTCTCCATATCTTATAGAGAATGAGGTTAATTTCAAGGATCCTTTACCCTATAATAATAAACCAAAAAATTATTCAGATTATAGTATATAGGGATCCAAGAGTTGGATAAATGTATGTGAGACATTTAATGATTTAATTAATTAATCAATAATGTCTAAATTTGTATTCAATAAAAAAATAAAATCTAGTAGGTTTTATTTTTGTAGAAAATTTCATGTAATTCCAAAAATGAACTGCGATAATTATTGGACGAAGTAATTGTCCAAACAAGCTTTAATTTCGAAGTGTGTAGATGCATTTGCGCACAATACTATGATACATGAAATTCAAGCTTCTAGTGTCCTAATACCTGGTAAATCACCTCAAGAAGTGTGGGTGAAAGAATTATTATAGGATTATCACTTGTCTTTCAGATGATGGTTATGTCCTAATTCTATCATTAACATTTGGTGTTAATTATGATTACAATATTGGGACATATATTATTTCACATGTGGTCTCATCTCCAAGAATATTTCAAGGATAAAGTCATGTGATATTTGAATGAGTGATCATTACATGGGTTGTGTGTAAATTGTAATGATGGATAAAAATATTTCAATGGATCAATTTTCATATCATTTACAACTATTTATTCTATTTTCTTTAATGATTTACAAATTAAAAGTATGGAATAAAACGCTACATTTCCCTTGGGTAAGGTTTTCCATGAAAATGAGAACTTAAAGAAGTTGTAATCTTCAGTTATTATGGAAGACACGTTGAAATTAAAGTCTACATGGAATGTAGTAATGGTGACGCTAAAGCCACATTCATAACATCTTATAATGAAAAGTGGTTGGTTATTAAACATGAGGTTATTTTCATTGTATATCATTCAATAAGTTTATAGAAGTTTAATCACAATGAACTAAATTAATGAAGCAATCCATCATGTCTTCTTTAATATTATTCATCAATTAAAATTAATTTTTTGTAATATGAGTTGGTTATTAAAATACCATATTCCAATCACATATATGTATTGAAATACAGTATCCAAGTAAGTATAGAAACATTTTAAAAAGCAAGGTGTATTCTACAAGTGGATGATAAAAGTTTGGTTCCAATGCTAGTGGTGAGAATCACACACATTCTAATTTGCAAATAAATATTTAATGAAGAACTGTTATCGATAATAACAAAAAAATAGTTATCTCACTTGTCCTTTGGACACAAAGATACATTATACTACTTTAGTAATCACTGTTTTTTGTGGTGTTTAATACTCAGCCAATAGTTTAGTGATACTTAAATCATAGGAAATATATGTTGAATATATAAATTTAAAACTTACATACCTAGTTGTGGAAAGATAATTATTTGGAAAGTATAACTAAAAGTTGTCATCAGGGATATACCAATTATGGTGTTTAGACTCAATGTGTCCTAATACTATAGGTATTATCATTGGGTATAATTATTTAGTTTTTAACAAATAAACCATTAGTATTGTAGGTATGCCATAACTATTTCGGAATTAGTGTAGTTAGTGAGCCTGAACAATTCCAAGGGTATTCTAGTGCGAAATTTATGTCATAAGATTCCTTTAAGTCTTTATGGAATGGAAAAGTGAAGTGTGGAATATGAATGGTCCGCAGATATAAGATACTTTGAGATGACATGTCGAAGAACATTTTGACCAAGAATTTATCGACCAACATAATGTATCATGGATTAATTCATAAACACACATTACAATATCCAAATCACGGCTATGATGTCAATAAATAGAATCAATGTTGATTCTTATAGGTTAACATTGATCAAAAAAATGTCGTGTGGATTAATTAATAAGCCCACGTTTCCTTATATATCAGAGTCATTAATAGGATAATTAATGTTGATATATGAATTACATAACCTTTTATTAAATTTCATGACATGCTTCACAAATAACAGTGAAATCCCATAACCATATTCCAACTATCATAAAAAATGGATATCATATAAGTCATAATATAATGGAAATCCATAATTTCAAAAGAACACGTGTGTAGATATAAAGAGTTTGTTAGGATATAAACAAACTTTCATCAATTAAAACACAATGGCCATATAAAGTAATAATCCAAAAAGTTTCATAGGATAATATAGAAATCACTAAGTTAGAAAAGCAGTACTCAAGTGTTATACTAAATTTTGATATAAGGGTGCACATCCCTATTATAAATTATTGGAGAAATATTGAATTGGCTCTATTTAATGCTAGAGATTCACAAATATGGTGGGAGAGACATTGATTTCTGAGTAACATATATTGTAAGTGGTATATCCATTGTTTTTCAAGTAACATATATGGTTGGTAACATGTGGAAAATAGTTATAGGTATTACATGTAGTTAAAACTGGGATGAAATAAATTCCCCATATATTAACTTAAAGTAGAAAACTATGTTCTAGGGAATATGATATACTGAGGTAGGGTTTTATATGTAGTCAATCATATATATATTTGAGAAATATTTAAAAATACAAGTTGTAACAACACAAAAGAGAATTTGTTCTATTTTCACATGGCATAAATCTCTCCCACCAGACTTGCATGAGCATAAAATGAGATAGAAGTGGTGATTTGAGTTCCATATGCTTCCGTGAGGGATTAATCGTGTAATCAATTATATGTAAAAGAATTAACATTTCCATGATATTCATTATAGTTAGAAAATAACAGTTATATCTAGGATAACTACACAGTATGTAGTCAGAAATACTTAATATTACTAGAGTGAGTACAATGTATATGTACCAAGAATGTAGAGAATGAGGGATACTATTTTTAAGGAGATAGAAACTAGTATTCCTATAGATCTATGTGATCTAATATCATAGTTAGGATAATAAAATGATCAATAACAGATCATAAAAGTTAGTGGTACCCTACCTACAAATACTGAGTACATTGAAAATTTTAAGACAACTACAAAATCAGTGTAGAATACACAATTTTATTTCTAGTTCTTGGACATGTAGCAATTAAAAAAATCATAATAATTAATATATTACTGGAACAAGTGAAAATTTCAACTAATGACAGTGGACATAAGGGATACACTCGGGGGTTCCATCTCTTAAGAGGATTTACTCAATGAGGTGAGGTCACACATAATAGAATTTCCATGCTGTGAAAACATGGAAGGACCGACAACTAAAGTCATGAATCAGAAGAAACATGATCCAAATAAACTGAGATATAACAACGATGGTTAGAAAGTTATCTCTAGTTAAAGTGGTAGTGTTTTAATAGTGTGTTCCCTATAACCAACTATATATAACATTTTGATTTCCATATCATGTGAATAGTTATATATACATGGTATATACTTACCATTATAGTTTATATATTTTTGTGTCCACTAATAAATTGTAGTGGAAATCAATTAATTTTTTTATCAAAAGGTTATAAAAGATCCCAGGGAATAATGAGAACCTTAAGATACTTTGACATATATCTTAAAAAAAATTCCTATGGTCTAGATACATCATACTAACTAAACATAGTTTATTTTTGACTGTCAATTATTAGAGGCTCATAAGCATTGAGACATCTTCTCATAAAGTTTTCACCCGATGATCTATGGTAGGTGAAATCATGAGGAAATAAATCCCAATAAGAACACAACATTTTTTGCGTTTCATTGGACATTCCTGTCTATGGACATGCACATTAGTCTTCTAACTTGAGATCATTATCAATGTCAAAAATTTGATCGCGTATTTGATGCAAGGACAAACCATGATAGTGAAATCGTCATAAGGTAACTTGTGTTGGGTGTTTAATTAGTGGTTTTGAATTGGTTGAATTGTCAAAAAAATATATTTTAGTTCTAGGTGGAGGAAGTACTATATCTATAGCCTGGTTGGTCAAGATTTTAATTCCTTTATAAGTCATCATATAAGGCATTCATGTTTAAACCCATACAATTTGACCAAAAAATAAAAGAGAAAGAAAGGATTATTAAAAAAGTGTTCTTCCTATTTTATGAGGTAATTAAATATAAAGATATTATATTACATAATATGAGTTAATAGTTAGGTTGTGGTTTCAATGAATATTCTTTATCTCTATTGGGTAATTGATGGGTTTCTAGACTTTTCTCTTTGTCTAAGTATACAATTATATGTTATTTATATAAGGTTATAAAGTTTCACAAAGTATAGTGTATTCAAGAATATTCCATAATCCAGTGAATGTGTATATTTTCCATTTTTGGACCCACCATGGGGTCTGAGAGATGTGTAGTTTTATTTATTACTGATAAATAAATAATTTCACTATTATTCATGTAAAGAGTAATTGGGTTGAATATACTTATTAAAATAATTTAAATGTGTCTAAGTGTATATGGTTAATAATGTTATCTAAACAAATTTTATTTTAATATTCCATGTTTGTTAAATATTATGGGAAATTACGAGTCAAGTTAAACGACATTGTTTTGTCATATAATATATTTAATATATATTAGGTGTATGTGATAAAATATTAGTAATTTTTTTGATTTATTTTAGTTTGTCATAATTATTTATTCCTTATTTAGTGCATGATTTAATTTTGAGGGTCAGGGAACCCATTCCAGGAATTCAACTCACCCACTATATAACTAAGAAAGGAGAAGCTTAGCTATTTATTATTCATTCCAACAGATGAGAGATTTTCTTTCCACCCTCCTTTTAGAGGGAGAAAGTCTCCCTCCAAGAACTGATCTAAGAATTTCTTCCATGGATTGAAGGTATAAGATTGAGGTAATCGACATGATATAAATTGATTCATTAGATATCTTTGCTGCCACCTGGAATTAGATGAATGGAGATCACAAAATTTCTTAGAGCATGTGTAGAAGATCTAGATGGGTTCATCTTTAGATCCTTCAAGAAAAATTCACCGGCGATGAGCAGCAGATAAGAATTATTTAATTTGGAATAAGGTAGACATTTTGACTTATATTTCTTCTTTTTTTAATAAACATGAGATCTTAGAGATGCATAATGGGGCTCGGATCATCAAAGATGACATGTCACATCATCTTGGTGATGAAATTTTTTAAAATCCCTAACCCACCAACATCCGTTTCTTCCCTGGTATATTCAATTCTTTCAAAATAATTTATCAAAAAAATATTGTTTAATAACTATATATATATATCATAATTTAGTTACTAATATTCATTACCTCCATTAAATAACTTGGCTAAAATGGTTATAAAATAATAATATTTTAGGGTTTGTTTAATCTCAGTGTTTCTTGTTGTATATGATATCAAACATAGTGTTATGTTAAAATCTCAGGACATTACAATCTCCCCGCTTAAATTAATTTTGTCCTCTAAAAAAATGAACTTGTTCTTAGCAATCAAGGGATTAAAAATTAAAAATTCATTTTTTGAAAACCTATGTTCTAAAAAGGGTTAATAAAACTTATTATTGAAAATATAGAAATGGGAATAAAAAGGTAATCTAGATAACACATATCTGGGATTGTAAATATTTGAATATTAGTGGAAGTAAAAATATGAACATAGAGAGAAAACATAATGTCCAAATAATGAAGGAAAGTGATAGAAATCATTGATCAGATAAATTAGAATGATCCTAAGAAAGTCAATGACAAGAAAAACTATACGGCTCTGTCCTTAAAAGATTACTTAATCTGGAGTTAAATCTAGAATTAACCTCAAGGATCTTTTCAGGTTTATATTTTTAGAGAATTGGGCCATAACTATTACATTACATCCAAATATTAAAAAATAAACAAATCTACTCAGTATCCATTTTTTCATAAATAAAAACTCTTAAAAGAAAACAAGAACTTTATTTCTTTATATAAATCTTCTTGAATTATTCCTTTCTCTTACACTTCCTCATACCCTGTGAAAAATATTTCAAAAACATGGGATGGGCATAAAAACCCAGTAAGGGTTATAAAATAAATAAATAAAACATTAGTCCATCAATACATACAAAACATAATATCTTTAACATACCTCATGAAATCATAAGATTTAAGAATAACACATAGATATCATAAATCATAAAGGTAACTTGTGGCATTTATATCAAACTTACATTGTAGCTTTGAAAGCTATGTAGGGATTTATGTTTGGAATACCCATCATAATATATTCCATAAATTTATTACGAGAAACATTAATGTTTACCTCCTTCTTGTTACCCAATGCATTAGAGAGTTATCTCAGGCTCACCTACCCTAGGTTTATCATCGAACCACCCGTATATGTAAATGATGGCCAAGAACCATAACATGATCATAACACATAAAATAAGAATAAAAGAAGGATAACACTTCCATATTGAAATCAAAATATGTCATTTCAAGATATTGACATAATCAGTGCTTTATCAAAACCATTTTCAATACCATTTAAATAATTTAACAAAGATAATTTTGAATCAAAGTGTTCTATACAACTTTGAAACTTTTTAAAAATTTCATTTTAACGAATTAATGTCCATATAAATAATTCATCATAACCACGTTGAAAACATGTACATTAATGAGAAATATTTATAAAAATTAATCTTTAAAACTTTTAAAACGATGTTTTAGTTAAAGTTTCTCGTAACACATGAGATACAATTAAAATAAAACAACTAAAAAATGAAATCAAAAAACATTAAATATCCTGAGAATATAGAAATTCGTGATATAAAATTTCAACAGGGTTCTAAATGTACCTTATAGGATAATAAAGGTAAACAATATCAAGACATGCTTGAATGAAAATAGATTGAGATGTAGTCCCTTACATAAATTCAGTAGCCTAACAATGTCAGTTTAAAATTCAGAAACTGATTTGATGGGAGAGAAAATGGTCTCTCATAGAATGGCCATAAAATGTACAACAATAAGGATATATAAGAACATATCCAAACATAAGAAAATGGAAATTAAAAGACATAACATAAAGAAGTCGTTGACTAAAAGGGGAGGGTGAAAGGTTCCCTTACAAAGATCATTTTGTAAATAAAATAGATTAATTATTTCTATTCAATATAAATAAACATAAATCATGTATAAATAAAAGATACAACATAAAAAGTTTTTTGTCACATAATCTTTTCCCAACATAAACAAGATGTAAAATATTAACCCAAATAATTAAAATTGGGTTAATAAGTTCCCTTACAAAGATCATTTTTGAAATAAAATAGATCGATTATATGTATTCACTACAAATACACAAAAATGATGTATAAATACAAGATAGGAAATCAATTTTTTATCACATAATCGTAGCACGATATAATTATGAAGTAGAAGATTAACCCAAAGAATGGAAATTGGGTTAAGAAGTTCCCTTAAAAAGATCATTTTCTAAATAAAATAGAATTAATATTTTTATTCACTATAAATACACATATATCATTTATAAATAAAATATAGTATTTGAAAAGTTTTTTATCACGTAATCATAGCACGACATAATCAAGACATATAAGATTAACCCAACAGAATAAAAATTGGGTAAAGAATTTCCCTTAAAAAGATACTTTTCTAAATAAAATATATTTATTATGTTTATTCACTATAAATACACATAGATCATGTGTAAATATAGGATAGTAAATCAATTTTTTTTTCAAATAATCATAGCGGGACATAATCACAATGTAGAAGATTAAACAAGCGAATGGAAATTGGGTTAAGAAGTTCCCATACAAAGATCATTTTATAAATAAAATAGATTTATTATGTGTATTCATTATAAATACACATAAATCATGTATAAATAAAAGATAGGACATCAAAAAAATTTATCACATAATCAAAGAACAACATAATCAAGATGTATAAAATTAACCAAAAGAATGGAATTTGGGTTAACAAGTTCCCTTACAAAGATAATTTTTTAAATATAATAGATTGATTATGTATATTCAATATAAAGAAACATAAATCATATATAAATACAAGATATTAAATCAAAAATCTTTTACCACATAATCATATCACAACATAATCCAGATGTAGAAGATTAACCAAAAGAATGGAAATTCTGTTAAGAAGATCTCTTACCACGAGCCTGACTTGTCTCGTATGTTCCTTATTATTCCTGAATAATAAATTTAAGTTAATTTATACTTAATTCAGAACCATTATAAAGTTTATTATTCCTTTTATTTCACATATTACCTTTTTACAACAACTATTTAACTATTTGAATTTATATTCGACATTTTTTGATGTTCAGAACATGAGTAAAACATGATCTTGTTATAATTACAAATTTTCCTTATGGTAAAAAGTCTATTATCTCTAGATTTTTATTCATGGTTAAAATATCATATAAATCAAGTATATATATATTTAAAACTAGTATATATGTATTTATAAATGTCATGACCCGTCCCTCAGGGGCTGTGTTGTGACATCCTCAAGCCTGCCTTCCATAGGCCTGGTTCTGGTGACTAGCACCAGAAAGGTGTATCCATAAAACGAGAAGACATTTCCTTTAAACATGTACAAATACACAATGTATAATTCAACAAGATGATACCATAAAGTAATCTTCTGTAGTAAAAAAGTGAGTTGAAAGTAAAGGGTCCAAAATACAAGCCCAACTGTAAAATTACAAGTACAACTGAAATGTACAATATAACTGAAAAAGTGGAAACAGCTCCTGGGTCATCCTCTAAGGATCCTACATGAATGGTAGGTATATATTACCTCCACAATAATCAACGTCTTCTTGTCTCCTCCGCATACCACAGGGTCCCGGATCCCTCAAATCTTGATCAATGTTGTACGTCGTCGGCACAAGACACAATAAGGTGTGGACGAATCCCGTGCAGGGGTGAGTATAACAATACCCAGTTGGGACCCCGAGACCTCATAGGTCTTCTAATGTTCCATGAAGGAAAAACCACAAAGCAAGTATTAATCAAAAAGCATGAAGATGTCAACATCTATACTTAGGTATATGACCATACATACACCTAAGATATCACGATATACACATCTCATACATGAGGGAAGAATATCACAAAGGTAATACCACGAAGGTAAAAGTACGACATAGGTAACACCATGAACATAAAACTCTGAAGGTAAAGTACCCCATATGTAACATCATGAAGATATCACCATGAAGATAATAGTACCACAAAGGTATCACTATGGAGATGTTACCATGAAGTTAAAATCACCACAAAAGTATCACCACGAAGATAAAAGTACCACACAATTAGAAAACATATTTTAAATAATGTCTCAGCTCAAACAAGGTTTTTTAGTGAATTATAGATGAATAGATGGTTAGTCACGAAGCTAGATCATCTTATTATGTCAAGAGGCACTTCTTCTGACCATATAGAGTCTGAACCACACAAGATCAGTAGGTACTGACCCCCGCAATGATCCACGCAGGATCTGACCTGCCCATAGTTGATAGGTAACTAACCCCCACTGACCCACAAAAAATCTCACCCACACAGGTTCTGACCCACAAAATATCATTATGTGATAGCCCACACAGGATCACTGAGCACTCACCCACACTGAAAATCGATCCTACCTCGACTGAAAGTATGCTACAAAAAGTAGTAACCCAAATAAATTCCATGTCTTAATGGTTCCAACGTGAGAGATGGTGTGTCAATCAGACACACCGTCTGTGGGTAATAAGCATTTTAGTTCTAAGGGCTTGGTTGGATTTGGGTTCAATCCAACTTGTACGTACTCCAACTATTTCCAAAACTCAAGACAAGTATAATAAAAAGTATTTTCTCGATCCAAGGATCCTAACGCTTTCAACGGTTCGTCAAACAAACATCTGGTTCTCTAGATATGGATCTTTAAGCGTTTATGGGTCCGGTCGGCCTGGGTCCGCTCCGACCCGGTGGAACCGACCCGGGCCGGGCCGCGGTGGTCGCCGCCCGACCTGGAAGGGGTAGTCTGGCCCATGCAGGGCACGACCCGCAAGGGGGCAGCCCAGAACATATAGGGCATAGCCAGCAAGTGGGTGACCTGCTGTGGGGCATATTGTCGGGTGGCAGCCAAGCCGCATGCGGCATGACCCGCATGGTTGGTCCGCCCTAGCTTCCCCCTTGGGAGCGACCCCCGGTTTTCCAGTATGGCCAAATGTTGTTCAGTCATCTTTATAGCGGCGGTGCCACTTGGCATTCTCAGGTGGAATAAAGGACCCACTAAATTGGGTCCTGCTGATTCTGTCATGGCAGGTCGGTGTGCCGGCCGACTTCTCCCACGACACGTGGTGGCACGCCGCTACACCACCCGTGGGCAACTACTATGCCAGCCACCCTCATCCGGTCACTGCGAATAATGAACTGTAGCCCCCTTTTCTCACCGACGGCATGCGCCGGCACACCACGCCTTCTCCGTGGTCGGCCGGTGCTCGCTGCTGTGATGACTGTTGTGGCTTTGTGTTGCAGCCTCCTCTTACGGCATGCGTCGTCACACTCTTTCCAATATAGCCGGTCGGTTTCGCCGTTGTAGAGACCCAAAGATTGATTTAAATAGACATTACATTACTTTTTCAGAATATCTAATACATAACAAAAACAGACACCAAAGGACCGTAATTGTTTAGCGTCTTTGGAAACTCGGAATATAATCTTCAAATCTTGGTGAATGATCTTCAACATCACCCATAAAGATCTTCATTTTTTTCTTACCTAAAACATTTATTTATATCCTGGGGAAAAACATATAAAGGGTGAGCTAAAATTCTCAGTAAGGTTAATCATGGAGAAAATAAAACAAACCATATACATTTGAACTTCAAAACATGGGCATAAAGTTTACACATCAAAATAATGAGTTGTGAAATAAATCATGACAGTACGTAAGGCATAAGTCATTAAGGAAAATTAATCATGATAAAATAGAATGGGAATAAAAGATTTAATTGTGGAAAACCATTAGGCACATGAAATGATTTCCATAGTATCCAAGGCATTGCTGCCAAGACCATCTTAGTGGACAAAGTCCCTTTCTGAATCGAGTTCACTCCTTGTTTCAATCATGTAACACTGAACCGGATTAACTTACCATTCCATCCATGTCTATGTCATGAGATATTATTCTTTACCTTCATTGGAGGGAGATATAGGTCCCAACCATCTCCTAATTAAATCATTATTTTGTGTGCCACAAAATAAACACACATCATTTAGAATAACCCAACGAATAAAATGGGTTTCATAAACATCATCAAATCATAACGTAATCCGTATAAAACAAATGGATATCATTTCATCATAAAAAAATCAAACCATGTAAATAATAGAGATATTATTCTTGACACATAATCATACTAAATAATTTCATCTTCTATGGATATTAGTTTTGACAATGCACTTGAAATGCATTCTTGTGGAAAATATCCCTTCTTCCTCAAAATCATTTTCTTTTCAAAAAAATGACATTATATTTTAAAATAAAGGGATTTTGTTGAAAATAATCATGAAATCATGTAGAGTAATCTAAATAAATATAAGGGGTTATAAAAAACGTAAAAATCCATTCATGTCGTATAAGTTAAAAAAACATCATCCTCCAACTTTTAACATAAAAGTCAAAAAGTATCTCGTACTAAAAACAACAAAGTATTCCTTTCATATCATTTACTATAAATTCACAAATAAGTTAAATTGGATTTAAAAAATTGTATTAGGATATAAATAATATTACATATTGAGGAAACATGGATGTGGATGATAAATATGCCCCAGTATTTTCAGAAGTATAAACAATCTCGGATAAAAATGAGATTGTGAGATTTTCCCTTACCTTATGTCCAATTTCTTCTGTATGTGTCCGAGACTCTTGTATAGTGGGTTTAAAAATATTATTAACTTGTAATATAACCATAATACTATTTTTGATATCATATATGATTCACTTACGACATTATATTATCCGTTTATTTGTCAATTCGATGTTAAAGTTGCGTTTTGGGTAAAATTGTTCCATTTATCGTCTGTGTTTTGACTTGTAATTATTAATATTATTACATAGATCATGATTACATAATTCCAGAATATAAAACATGGTTTTTATATAATATATATTCTGAATATACATATATATAATATATCGATAAATGGGAAGAAATACACCGTTCATGGAGACGGTAGGCCGTACATACGCATGAACGCTGTTTTTCGTTTCGTTATTGAAATGAATGTAGTTAAGTAGATGAAATAAATATATATATACATAAATCCAGTAGAATTATTATGTAATATATAATTCATGATTACTTATTATATATACTTTATAATCATTCATGAATTGATAACGTGGAAAATGAATCTCATCGCGTCGTGGAGACGGTAATCCGTACGAACGCACGAGCGATGATATCGTTCCCATATTTATTGAATGGAATTGGAGTGGATGATATAATATCATAGAATCATTATGAGGTTATAATAATCCTATATAGTTATTTTTTACACCATTATACCCATCCAAGTAAGGTGGTGGTCGAAAAACTTATTACACCACGGCATGGAGACGGTATTCCGTACATACGCACGCGCGGTGATTTCGTTTTCCATAGGATGCATAGAAGGTGAAATAGGGTTGTTTAATAATAACATATAAGTATATAAGTAATACATATGTTATTACTTTATAATTAAACAACTAAATAAGAGTAAGTATAAGAAGAAAGAAACTTGAAAGAGTCGGTAGAAGAGATTACCTCTTCCTCGACACACCTCCTTTAAACTTCTTCTTAGGGCACTAGAGTTGGTATTTTGAGAATAATAGAGCCTATATGATAAAACATTAGAGGTTGAGAAGAGTAATTGGCATGGTTTGGATGAGCGTCAAGTTTCAAAAGGGTGTGAAGAGAAGAGGGAAGGGGTGCCCTTTTTATAAGGGAGAAGAGCGGCACCATTAGAAAAACATAAAATATTATTTTATAATACAGTAATATTTATAATAGATAAAAATTGATTTATTTAGAAGCTACAGTGGGGATCGGTTGCAATCCTCTAATCCAATATGTTTTAGACAACTTCAGGTTTCTATTTTAACCTTGTCATTTAGATTTAACTCTAAGTTAAATAATTTATCTTTTACCTTGTCTTCCTATTTCCATGCACTATATGGTTAATAAACTTACTATAACAACCCAAACTAACCCCAAGTAGTTAATGATTAATATATATAACTTTATTCATTTCATTTGGATGAACCGTAGATTTTTATGAATATAATAAAAATTAATAATATAATATTTGTTTTAAAAACTATTTTATGCCAATTTTGACACAATTTGGTAATTGATTTTTGTGAAAATCATAACAACATGATTAGTTTGAAAGAGGTTTATTGAATAAATATTAACATGTCATATTAACCTAGAAAATTATTTTAATTCATAAAAAGTCTCAAATAACATTTATTTGGGTATTTATAATATCAATTATGTTAATATTTCATTAATAAGGTAATTACTGCATCATCATTGTGTCATAAATAAATTAATGTATTTAATGTCTAAAAATTATAAATCAAATAAAAATATGTAGGAAAGATTTTTATCGTTCCAATGAGTATTTATAGTCGAATTTATATTATGTATAACTTTATAATATAAATGTTTTAGTTATTAAACATTGATTTTAACTATTTTAACTCTTCTTTAAATAAAATAACAATAACTGTCCTAATCTAATCAAAGTGGACCTAAAGGGTAATATTTTATTCCAAATGTTTTTTTGTATAATTACACTTATCAAATAGAATTAGGACATGTGTTATGGTAATAATAATATCATTTTTACCCTTAATTACCCTATTTACTTTTAACCGTGGTAAATAAAAGTAAAAAGTTACTATTCAACAAAAATTATTTTTATCTTATTGAACCACATTTTACTCCTTGATATTTACCATTTGTCTCGGATATTTGAAATTCCACTCACAGATGCGGTAAAATTATGTTTTATGAAAATTTTCAAATTCTCCTAGGAGGTGGGCAAAAGACGGTGAAAAGTTCAATAAAATTTTTATAAATCTAAAATTATTATAAAATGATTCAAATGAATTACGTTGAACTTATATAGGTATTTCGTACCAATTTTGACCTAAAAAATTAAATTAAATAAATAATTATTTAAATAAAAAATTCAGTTTTTAAATAGTAACCCGGTCTTTTCACTATTCATCAAAAATTGAAAGTTTTTAGAAAAATTCCAAAAATTCACCCTAGGATAATTTCAATATTCCGAATTAAAAAATGAAGTCCATTTTGAAATATAAAATTTATAAAATTTCACATAGTTGGTATTACTATTCATAACGGCTAGTTCATAATAATATTATAATAATATCCCGTTTAGTGAAACTCGATATTGCGTACTACACACGCTATCAAGTGAGGTCTTGATGGCTTGTAATGAAAGCCAAGTTAGGGATGCGTTTAGTGAAAGCTCCATTTGGTGTTGCATATAACATAATCAAAACTTATTTCATTTATACGTTAAAAAAATCTATACTTAATGTTGCGTAGAATAATTTCCACAAAATGAACTTGAAATTGTGTGTAACACGAGCCAAGAATAGTGTTGCGTATACTTCAAGCTAATACGGTGTTGCGTATAGTACAATATAATCATGGTGTATTGTATAATAGAAGAGATCAAAGAAACTAAAAACAATATATCTCATTAAATCTCAGGTTGTTACATTCTACCCCCCTTAAAATGAATTTCGCCCTCGAAATTCATCGGGGTTATGAATGGTTTATTACATTAGAGTTTCATTCATAGAAACCCACATCATAAAAAAGAATATAATAAATTATCTTTAAAAACTAAAGTATCAAATGTAACGGTTATCCAAATTAGCTAATCCCTGGGTTTCTACATAGGATAACATAGGTGAAAATATGGATATAGGAGAGAAATATAACCATCAATTTCACATTGAGAGTGGTAGAGTACATGGATATGAGAAATCCAATAGTCACAAAGCCATAAATTTTTTATTATCTATGGTACCATCTAATTCATCAGATATAAGGGCACTAGGATAATATTTTTGTTTTCGTGATCATTTCCCTAAAGTTGAAGAATTTTGAATTAGAAGAAATAATTTCTTGATTTTAGTACAATTTCACCATTGGTCGTTCCTTGGACAATTTCCACATCATCTCTAAAAGAAATGAAGTTGAATTTTTCATTCATGATGTGTTAGAAGATCATGTGATAGAATGACAGTTCATTCCATCTGTCTCAAACAAAAGGTTAACAGAAGTTATCAAATATACATAAGTCCTTCTATAGTGAGATTAATCATATATGATTCCTAAAAAGGACTTATACTTCATATATCATACTAATTAATATAATAAAACTAGTTTCTACTAACAAAGGACTTTTTGTAGGCCAGTGGTAGGCGATAAAGGCCTGTCGCACTTCGGTTGCGGGTTCGATTCCCGCATCCTTGTCTGACGCGACGGGTTCTCACCCATCCTGTAAGTTCTCCTTTTTCTAAAACTACATTTATAGAACATTCCATCAATAATATCGAAAAATTTCTAGCCTTAACCAATAATAACTTATTTCCAACATAATCCATTCCAATCATTCGGCTTATCCAAAATACTTCTGTCCGAGCTCATAGTATAAAGAAAAAAATTACTAGAAATGTCATCTGCCGAGCATGTGAATACCATCATTTATCCCCCATATATCATACGATATATCTTGTTGGTCAAATTAAAAACAAGTGAATACCTTAATCATGTATTCTCTTGAAAAATGAATACCCATTGATTCTTAGTGAAAGCATGAATGCTGTCAAAATTTAACACTTTCCACATACAAAAATCCCAAAATATCTATATACTCAAACTATGATATAACTTTTTCTATATATCAATCATGAGATCATTACATTTTTTTCTTTATCCCTTCATTATATGAATACCATATTCTATCCAAAAATATTTCACTCACTTTTCACGGTTACTGGTACCATATAATTATTTAAAACCAATATATAGATATTCCAAAATTCCATGATACCATAAATGAGATTCCATGATACTATTTTGAAATCCCATTACATAAACACTTAATCATTACACAAAATCATTTTCATACTCAACATCACAAATAGTGATTGCATGTGACTTCCCTTTATCCTTTTCCTTACGAGGTTGCTCACATTGATCATTATTAACCCTTGGATTTGGGCATTGATATCATAATGCCATATTTCCTTGCACATGAAGCATTGAAGTGTTGGTGGTGCGTTCTCTGTAGTCTTTTCTTTATTCACATCATTAGAAACCATTTTTCCATTACTTTGACACTCAGATTCTCAATGACCTTCTTTTCCTCACTTAAAAACATTTTTTAATCCCTTTAAGACAATCTCTACCATGCTTCTTTCCACACATTGAGCATAATGAAAAATTCATCTTCCTTTAACCATTATTCTGAGATTTCTCCTTGAACTCCATCTTTCGTTTCTTGACAAAACCATGAGATGGATATGTAACACCAACTTCCATTTCTACCTTGATAGCACAACACACAATTTCTTCATAGCTACTGAAGTCTCTTATAGCTAATGCCCTTCGAAGACTTGGTATTAAGCCACTAAAGAATCGATCAACATTACATTCCGGTTGGACGATAATTACATATGCATACCTTGCAAGCCTTGTAAAATTCTCTTCGTATATACCAAAAGATTCATCATCCTTTTTCTTAAGCTCAAGGAAATCCTTTTCCATCTTGGTTTGAATAATATGAGGGAAGTACTAATTGAAAAATAAGTTCTTGAACTCAACCCATTCCATGGATTCAATTTCATCTCAGGACCTCGTATTCTTAATTAGATTCCACCATTGATCTACTTCAACTTCTTAACGGTAAATATACAAAATGACTTTTTGACGTTCCGAATAGAAAAGTATGGAAAATATCTTTTCAATGGTACTAATCCATTGTTCAGCAATAAGTGGATCAGAAGACTCACTGAAAGAAGGTGGACGTTGCCTCATGAAGGACTCAATAGAATATTGTTCATTTCTCTGCTCATTTGGAAGTCCATAATGATGCATAGCTTTTGTATGTATAGAAATAAGAGTCTTCACTCCATCTCCCATAACATTGGTTTGTTCAGGAGGACAATAATTGGATTTTCGATTACATAGATCAACACGGTTCCTTGGGGTTCCAGCCATCGTCTAAAACCCAAAAAGAATAGTGTGAGAAGAAAAAATCATACTAGGAAAAACAACATAATAAAGGGAGATTACCATTAATATATAATATATTAGGGTTAATTCTAATATTTTTACTATAATTCTACAACTATAAAATATACGTATACATAACCTTACAGAAATCCCAAGACATACCTTAAAAATATCTATAGGGATCTCACTAATGTTTTCGCATCCTAGTTTCCAAAGGTTAACTAAACCTTTCCTGTGATACCAATTGTAGAGACCCTAATCTTGATGTACATATACATTACATTACTTTTACAGAATATCTAATACATAACAAAAATAGACACCAAAGGACCATAATAGTTTAGTGTCTTTGGGAACTCGAAATATAATGTTCTAATCTTGGTGAAAGATATTCAACATCTCCCATAAAGATCTTCTTCTTTTTTTTTACCTAAAACATTTATTTATATCCTGGGGAAAAGGAAACATATAAAGGGTGAGATCGAATTCTCATTAAGGGAAAGCATGGAGAAAATAAAACAAACCATATACATTTTAACTTCAAAACCTGAGCATAAATTTTACACATCAAAATCTTGAGTTGTGAAATAAATCATGGCAGTACGTAAGGCATAAGTCATTAAGGAAAATTAATCATGATAAAATAGAATGGGAATAAAACATTTAATTTTGGAAAACCATTACGCACATGAAATTATTTCCATAGTAGCAAAGGCATTGCTGCCAAGACCATCGTAGTGGACAAAGTCCCTTTCTGAATCGAGTTCACTCCTCGTTTCAATCCTGTAACACTGAACCAGATTAACATACCCTTCCAGCCATGTATATCTCATGAGATATATATCTTTACCCAATGCATTGGAAGAAGATATAGGTCCAACCCATATCATAATGAAATCATTCTTTTGTGTGCCACAAAATAAACATACATCATTCATAATAACCCAACGAATAAAATGGGTTTCATAAACATCATCAAATCATAATGTAATCCATATAAAACAAATGGATATAATTTCATCATAATAATAATCAAACCATGTAAATATTAGATACATTATTCTTGAATCATAATCATACAAAGTAATTTCATCTTTTATGAAAATTGTTTTGACAAAGCACTTGAAATGAAGTCTTATGGAAGATATCCTTTCTTCTTCAAAATCATTTTCTTTTCAAAAAAATGCCATTACATTTTAAAAGAAAGGGATTTTTTTGAAAATAATCAATAATTATTTTAGATTAATCTTCATTAAAATATGGGGTTATTAAACCATAAAAATCATATCATGCTGTATAAGTTAAAAAAACATTCTCCTCGTACTTTTAACGGAAAAGTCAAAAAGTATCTCATACTGAAAATGACAAAAGATTCCTTTCATAGCTTTTACTAAAAATTCACCAATAGGTAAAATTGGATTTAAAAACTTTTAGTAGGATATAAATAATATTACATATTGAAGAAACATGGATGTGGACGATAAATATTCCCCAGTAAATTCTGAAGTATAAACAATCTCGGATAAAAACGAGATTGTGAGATTTTCCCTTACATTATGTCCAATTTCTTACGTATTTGTCCGAGACTCTTGTATAGTGGGTTTAAACATATTATTAACTTATAACAGAGCCATAATAATATTTATGATATCATATATGATTCACTTATGACTTTATATTATCCGTTCATTTGTCAATTCCATGTTAAAGCATCATTTTGGGTAAATTTGTTTCATTTATCGTTCTTTTTTTGACTTGTAATTATTAATATGATTACTTAGACAATGATTACATAATTATAGAATATAAAAAATGATTTATATATAATATATATTCAGAATATACATATATATATAATAGATCAATAAATGGAAAGAAATACACCGTTCATGGAGACGGTAGGCCGTACATACGCATGAACGTTGTTTTTTGTTTCCTTATTGAATTGAATGGAATTAAGTAGATGAAATACATATATATATATATACATAAATCCAGTAGCATTATTATGTCATATATTTCATGATTAATTATTATATATACTTAATAATCATTCTTGAATTGTTAACATGGAAAATGAATCTCATCGCGTCGTGGAGACGGTAATCCGTACGTATGCACGAGTGAGGATATCGTTCCTATATTTGTTGAATGGAATTGGAGTTGATGATATAATATCTTAGAATCAGTATGATGTTATAATAATCATATATAGTTATTTTTTACACCATTATACCCATCCAAGTAAGGTGGTGGTGGAAAAACTGATTACACCACGGCATGGAGACGGTATTCTGTACGTATGCACACGCGGTGATTTTGTTTTACATAGGTTGGATAGAAGGTGAAATAGGGTTGTTTCATAATAACATATTAGTATATAACTAATACTGATGTTATTACTTTATAATGAAACAACTAAAGAAGAGGAAGTAGAAGAAGAACGAAACTTGAAAGAGTCGGTAGAAGAGATTATCTCTTCCTCGACGCACCTCCTTTAAACTTCTTCATAGGGCTCTAGAGTTTGTATTTTGAGAAGACGAGAACCTCTATAATATAACTAGAGAGGTTGAGAAGAGGAATTGTCAGGTTTTTCCTGAGCTTCAAGGCTCAAAAGGGTGTGAAGTGAAGAGGGAAGTGGTGCCCTTTTTATAAGGGAGGAGAGGGGCACCATTGGAAAAACATAAAATATTATTTTATAATAAAGTCATATTCGGTTTATAATAGCTCCAAATTGATTTATTTCAAATCTAAGTTAAATAATTTAACTTTTACCGTGTCTTCTTTTTTTCTTACACTATATGGTTAATAAACATACTATAACAAGCCAAAAGAACCCCAATTGGTTAATTATTAATATATATAACCTTATCTAAGTAATTTTTCCGATCCTTAGATATTTAAAAATATAATAACATTTAATAATATAATATTTGTTTTAAAAACTATTTTATGTCAATTTTGAAACTATTTTGACATTGATTTTTGTGAACATAATTACAACATGATTAGTTCAAACAAAATTAATTTTATCAGTACTAACATGTTATATTAACCTATAAAATTAGTGGAATTCATAAAAAGTCTCAAATTACATTTATTTGGGTATTTATGACATCAATTATGTTAATATTTCATTAATAAGGTAATTACTGCATCATCGTTCTATCATAAATAAATTAAATTATTTAATGTCTAAAAATTATAAATAAAATACCATTACGTAAGAAATATTTTTATCTTTCCAATGAATATTTATAGTCGAATTTATTTTATTGAAAACCTAAAATTAAAAATGTTTTAGTTATTAAACATTGATTTTAACTATTTTAACTCTTCTTTAAACAAAATAATAATAAGTGTCCTAATCTAATCCAAGTGGACCTAAAGGGTAATATTTTATCCCTAATTTTGTTTTTGGTCGAATTAAACTTATCCAATACAATTTGGACATGTGTTAGGGTAATAATAATATCATTTTTACCCTTAATTACCCGATTTAATTTTAACAGTGGTAAATAAAAGTAAAAAAGTTACTATTCACCAAAAATTAGTTTTATCTTATTGAACCACATTTTACTCCTTGATATTAACCATGTCTCTTGGAGTTTCAAAATTCCACTCACAGAAATGATAAAATTATGTTTTGTGTAAATTTTCAAATTAACCTAGGAGGTGGGTAAAAGACAGTGAAAAGTTCAATAAAATTTTTATATATCTAATATTATTATAAAATGACTCAAATGAATTACATTGAACTTATATAGGTATTATGTACCAATTTTGTCCTAAAATAAATTTAAATAAAATAAATAATTATTTAATTAAAAAGTCGGTTTTTAAATAGTATCCCAGTGTTTTCAATATTCATCAAAAATTGAAAGTTTTCAGAAAATTACCAAAAAATCACCCTAGGATAACTTCAATATTCTGAATCCAAAAATGAAGTCCATTTTGAAAGATAAAATTTATAAAATTTTCGGAAGTGGGTATTACTATTCATAACGGCTAGTTCATAATAATATTATAATAATATCTCATTTAGTGAAACTCTGTATTGCATACTACACACGCTATCGAGGAAGGTCTTGATTGTGTGTAATGCAAGCCAAGTCAGGGTTGCGTGTAGTGAAAGCTCCATTTGGTGTTTCGTATAACATAATCCAAACCTATTTCATTTATACATTAAACAAAATCCATACTTAATGTTGCATAGAATAATTTCCACAAAACAAACTTGAAATTGTGTGTACCACAAGCCAAGAATAGTATTGCATATTCTGCAAACGAATACGGTGTTGCGTATAGTACAAGCTAATATTGGTGTAGTGTATAATAGAAGACATCAAAGATATTAAAAACAATATATCTCATAAAATCTCTGGGTGTTACAGCTGTGCTGGCGATCTTCCATGGAGGCGCAAGGATAAAAAGATAGCAGAGGGTTCAAACCGGGTATGTTAGGCCCGCACCATCCGTGTTAGCTCGTAAACATGGGGGGGGGGTTAAGGGTTTAATAATTAATTGAATTAAACAGCAATTAAAACCCTACAAAGATACCTCGAAAAACCTCCCTCAAAAATGAATTAAACACATATCAACCCGTTAGTCGGCTGGTCTGCGTTCTTCTAATTATCCAAGAACAGGGAAGATAAAAACATTTAAAATGTGTAAACGAATAAACCCCCTACCTCGCAAACCTGTTGGAGACTGCCCATGCTTGAATATGTATCATGTTCTTCATTCCCACAGTGGGTTCCCAATGATGCCACTCATATGTCATCTTTCAGTTCGTTGTTCAGTGTCAACAATCACCTCCTACTGGGATCAGCTCCATCCTCTAAGGGTTCGGCGTCTCGGCACTCCTTCAGCACTTTGTTTCATAGCGAATCTGTGCCGATACCCCTCCCCAAACTCCATATATATATGAGAGGGGAGGGAAAATAATGACATGGGGATTAATGAGGGATCATTAATTAGAAACCTTCCGAATTTCCCAATGATATCGTTACTTAAGATTGACTGGTCAAGCCATTTATTGGCTTGACACATCGTTGGCCCCACACTCAGCTTTTCCATTGGTGGAGAAGGATGAAAATAAAATAATAAAATTATTTCATTTCATTTCTTTTAAAAAAGTCACAAAACATAACTTTTTTCTCCCGACCTACTGCGGTCAAAGTAATCCTCCCTTAAGAGAATACTGATGCTGGAGATTCAACACTGCCCTCAGATTTTTAATTCGAGCACCGGTTCAAATGATAGAAAACGCTGCACACGCGTTTACTGAACGTAACCCAAAAAAGATAAATAAAATAATAATGTTCTCCCTCGACCTGGTCCGATCGGGGTTAGGCTCTTCCTAAGGAGAACACGCCCCAATGAACTCAACAGTACTCTCAAATTTTCTATCAGAGTTACCATTTAGATGTTATGGGTTTTACAATAAAATAATTTTAACTTAAATATTTTATTTAAGGCCAAAAAATAACTTTCACTAGTAGCCCCCATGGGCTAATGATATAATCTTCCTAAAGAAACAATACCCTCACAAGTTCAGTTTTGGTCTCATGTTTTTATCTGAGTCACCGTTTGTGAGTTATAATCATTTCAAAAATAAATTAACTTTAATTATTTTATTTAGGGTTATGCCATTTTCAGGTTTTCTCACTGAAATCCTCTGCCGACTATACTAAAGTTGCAACTACGTTAAACTCATTATCATAAATGCAATGGTGCCCTCATAATTCTAATCTGGGAAACTGTTTAAGAGTTATTTCACTTTTCTTGAAAAACATCTTACGCACACTAATTAAAGTTTCACAAAACTTCGACAGATCATTCTGGGCACTCCGGGCCTCAGAATCACGCACCGTCAAATTTCACGGTCTCTAAGTAATCCCTTTTTATTAATATAATAATATAATATAAAAAAATATACAAGAAATCTGGAAAAATAATTTCTCCCCACCATAGGACATTACATCCTCGAAATCCAAAACCGAGGAAAATCAAACAAAAGAGGGTACTGAGAATGAATCTAAGAATACCGCTTCTATGTGCTCTCCTAGAGGTCCCCATGCTACCACCAAACATGCACTGGAGGGATCGATCCTCCATAAGGGAATCACTCTTGTCAATCATATATCTCTACTGGGAACTCCATAAAAGTCACCCCATCGTTAAAGTTCAACTCGCCCTAGACAATAATGTGCGATGGATCATGAACGCATGTCCTCAACTGCGACACCTGGAAAAAATTACACACCTAGTGCATCTGTAGGGGAAAAGATAGATGGTACTACACCTCTTCCACTATTCTAATAATCTAGAAATGTCTGATGAGCCTTGGAGATTGCTTTTTCCCCGACCAAACCTCCATAAACCTTATCAATGTAAGATCCATAGGATGACATGGTCACCCTACTCCAATCGGCATAAGACTTCTGCCAAATCTGTGCATTCTTCACTTGCTGACAAGTGAGGTATCATGATACAAACTCTGCCACTTCTTCCTTTATCCTTGGCCATCAGTACTGACACCGGAAGTTCTGGTACACCTTCACCACTCCAGGATGTACTGCTAATGGGATGTATGGATCTCCCTCAACACCTCATCCCAAAGCATTAGTGAGACCCTGGTGCGTCCAATGAATAGGATGATGTTCTCTCCACTTTCAGAAAATCCTTTAGGAGACCATCCTAAGGATATCTGAGCATGTTGGGCCTCATAGTCAACGACTCAAGTTGTCCCCCCCTCCCACGAACTCGCTGAAGAATTGGGGGAGTGACAGTCATAGACTAGAGGTAAGTTTTTCCATCTTTATCCAAGGAGGATATCTATAGCGCGACTAGCTACTCTGGCACCCCACTCAATATCTGTAGACCCGACCGCCTACTGAATGCATTTTCTACCACATTCCCTTCCCTAGGAGTGTAGAATATGTCAAAGTCATAGTCCTGGAGGAACCCTAGGAATCTTTTCTGTCTCCAATTCTGAAATCTTTACTGACAATTCTCTATCCACAGGAAAGGATCCCCCTTCTTCGTTAAAGCTGACAAGGGTGCCGCTACATTGGGGAAGTTAGGTTCAAAACTCTAGTATTACCCAACACGAGCAGAAGTCCCTATCCCTTCAAGGAGGTAATCAAGGAAACAACTTTTAAAAATATGTCCCCACACTCATACATTTTTTTGGGAATAAAAAACCCAAAACTCTCGCTGGCACAAGGTTAATGGTGGCTGATTGAAGAGTGATCGGTTGCACCCTCATATGCATGTGTTTATCCTGTGCTTCTTGGGTTTCCTTTTTTACTGACCAAGAAAAACCCCATTCCAACATTGTTGATAAACCACAACCTTTTTTCCTAATACAGTCAATCTGAGTATGAACCATGGATGTTTAGTCCATTCCCAAAATAACGTCACAAGGCCTCGGTGCTGCCACCAAGAGGTTCCAGCCGATACTCTCGCCTCAAGTGTCAGATCACACTGTCAGCATAAGTCTGATTATCGAGTCTCCTCCCAAAGGAATCTCTAGATGTAATGGTCAATTTAATTGTTTAACCGGAAACTCTAGGTCTTGAAAAATATTTGTGGAATTAAGGAATGATTATTTTCTATGTCTATTAATGGGACAACTAGTAGTTGACATAGACCGTACCTCTAATCATTCCTGGAGCTCTTTGGTCAAACTTCTTGACCGCATGCAGTTACTCCCTTCCCCTATCCTCCATCTCCCTAATCCAGGGGGGACCGCATTGATGTGGTGGTCGTAACATGTCGAAATGTATACAACATCATGCTACTCTCCTAGATCCACTTCTACATCTACTACCATACAGATTCATCTATCCCTATCACTTCCTCTTCCCGAAACATTTTACAAGCCCAAGCCTCTTAGACTGGTGTTAGTTTCCTGCTTTCCCACTACTAGGATTCACTGGCTGCATTTTCTCATCCAAAGAACATTCAACCACAAAAGTTATCTCTATCACCCTAACATAAGTATGAATTCATAGAGGAAACGTACCGGCCCAGACGTCCCTAAACACACCTTGCTCTGAGGTCTGAGCCCTGAAGCACTTACCATAATGTATTCATTGAGTAACTAGGATGGTCTGTATGCCTCAATGAATATTGGGCTACCAACATGCCGTCTTGTTGAAGTTGTAGAAGCTCTTGAAAAAAGTCACACCTTAGCTTTTTATGGCAAGAGACCCCATTATCTGAGGATGGTTCTCAAGCTTGTCCACAAAAAAGTCACCTCTTCACAAGATCAAGTTAATATAAACATTGTCATCGTCCTGCTGATCCATGTAAAAGGATCTCGACCAGGACTGTCATCTGATCGAAAGATGCCCTGGCTATATGGAAACTCGGCCATAGCCTCTAGCCAGTTCTCAGCTACCTGGGGATCTATCTCTCTTCAGAACCCCGTAGCTCTCTACTTCTGAAAATCGTGCAACGCACTTATTCCACATGCAACCTCTGCGGGTGGGGCAGGTGGCAACGACTTCCCAATAGGTAGTGGTGCTGCTGGTACACCACCCGAAGGTGCTACTTCCGTAAGAAGGCCCTACACCGACGCCTCATCACTCAGGGGGTTGTCATCGTGTAATCTCTTGGGAATCCTAGATGGTTGTCTATGTGATGGAATCCTAATAAGGAATAGGTGCCTCACAATAATTGAGTTATACCTAGTGAGTTAACTCCAAAGAAACCAAAGAAAAACAGTTTCAAAACACACGCAAACACTGCTTTCGTGCACTGAGTCGGAAATCAGAAGTTAGTGTCCTGGTGTATGGATATGTCAGCCGCCACACAAACATTGGATTCCACAAACAGAAAACCACACCCATAACACTTAACACTATCTCCATACAGAAAATATCACAGTCCAAGTTCTTCTGTAGAACCAGATCCTCTAATAACACTTTGTCACGAGCCATCCCACGGGGCCCATGTCGTGACTACCCCAAGCCTGCCTTCAATAGGCCAGGGGCTGGAGACTAGCACTGGAAATGTGTATCACTAAAACAGGAAGGCATTGAATTTAAACCAGTACAAACACATAGAGTATAATGAAACAAGATGCAACCACGACGTAAACTCCAATAGTAAAAAAGAGTGTTGAATGTAAAGGGTCTGCAATACAAGCCCAAATGAAAAAGTACAAGTATAAATGAAATGTAAAATACAACTGGAAAATGGAAAACATCACCTCGGCCATCCTCTGAGGATCCTACCTAAAGGGTAGGTACATATCGCCACCACAACACTCCACGTCTACCCGTCTCCTCCACGTACCGCCTGGTCCCGGCTCCCTAAAATCTCGATCATTATTGTATGTCGTCTGCACAAGACACCACTAGGGGATGGAAAAGCCAATGCATGGGTGAGTATAATGATACTCCGTAGGGACCCTGAGACCCCATTGGTCTCTTAAAGTTCCACAAAGGAAAAACCACAAAGCAAAGATCAATCACAAAGCGAGAAGTTGTCAACAACTCTACTTAGTTATATTCCCATACATATACCTAAGTTATCAATATATGCTCATATCATACATCTGGTAAGAATATCACAAAGGTAACACAACAAACGTAACACCACGAAGGTAAAATTACCACACAAGTAACACCGTGAAGATAACACCATGAAGGTAAAAGTACCACACAGGTAACACCATGAAGATATCAACACAAAGGTAACAATACCATGTAGGTATCACAACAAATATGTCACCAAGAAGTTAAAAGTACCACACAGATATCGCCACAAATATATCACCACAAAGATAAAATTACCACACAGGTAAAAGAATTAGTTCAAACAGAGTCTCAACTCAAACCAGGTTTTTCAGTGAAGTATATAAGAACAGATGATTAGTCGTGAATCTAGATCGCCCTACTCTATCAGGAGGCATTTCTTCTTACTATAAGGAGTCTGACACACATAGGATAAATAGGTACTAACCCCCACAATGATCCACACAGGATCTGACCCATCCAGAGTCGATAGGTAACTAACCCCTGCTGACCCACATAAGATCTGTATGCGATGACCCACAGAGGATTGTTGAGTGATAACCCACACAAGATCTGACCCACACAGGATCTGTATGCCCTGACCCACACAGGATCGCTGAGCACTTACCCACACAGGATCGGTATACGCTGACCCACAAAGGATCTCTGAGCACTGACCTCTATATGATCTGTCTCCAACCTCCGCCGCACTGCCAACAACTGGATTCCTCGCACCCAGTGCGCTCATGTTCCTTAGAATCTACCCTCTAGATATCATTCTTACCTATAATTCCACTAAACTCTTCCATGTAGTAACCCAATGAACTGCCATGTCATAAGGGTTCCAACGTGATAGATGGTGCGTCAATCCGACGCCTGGTTTATGTGTTATAAGCGTTTTAGTTCTGGGGGCTGGAATAGATTCTAGTTCGATCCAATCTGACCGCACACTAACTATCACCAAAAATCAAGAGTATTATACCAAAAAGGACCATCTCAATCCAAGTATCCCAATTCCATTGAAATTTCCTCAAACAGACATTCGGTTCTCATGACATGTCTCTTTAAGAATTTCTGGTCTCGGCTGGCCGGGGTCCAGTACGACCCGGTCGGACCTACCCGACCCGCAAGGGTTTCCAAGCCCAAAATGGGATGCCCTATAGGGGGAGGCCCAAAAGGGGGTGGACCAGTATGCATAGGGAATGACCTGCTAGGTAGGTGCCCCGCTGGGAGCCGACCCGACCGCATGCGGCGCGACCCGCAAGGGGTTCGACCCTAGCTGCGACCGGGGGAGCGACCCCCGGTTTTCCCGAACGGCCGAAGGCCGTTTGGTATTCTTTCACTGTGGAAGTGATACATTATGCCGCTAGGTGGAACGATGGACCTGCTAGAGTGGGTCCTTCCAATTTCGTCACGGTCGGCTAGTGTGTGGGCCGACTTCTCCAACGGCGCATGACGGTGCGCTGCTCCGCCAACCGCGGTCAGCCAGTGCCATGGCCGCCTTCCTCTAGTCACCGCGACTGACGTGGTGTGGCCCCCTTTCCTCGCCAGCGGAACACAGTGCCTCCTCCATGGCTGGCAAGTTCCATCCACTCTGATGACAGCTGCTTCTTTGTGTTGCAGCCTCCTTTTACGGCATGCGTCGACGTGCTATCCCCAATGTAACCGGTCAGTGTGGTCGCAATGGAGGTCTTCCATGGAGGCGCAAGGATAGCAAGATAACAGAGGGTTTGGGCTGGATTTATTTGGCCCTCATCCTCTACATTATCTTGTAAACATGTGGGGGATTAAGGGTTTAATAATAAATTGCATTAAACAAAAATCAAAACCCTACAAAGAAACCCTGGAATAATCTCTTGCAAAATTTAATGAATCGCAGATCAACCCAATAGTCGGTTGGTCTGTGTTCTTCAAATACTGGGTAAGATGAAATAATTTAAAATGCGTAATCCAATATACCCCTACCTCATTAACTAGTTAGAAAGTGCATGTGCTTGTAGGTGGATCGTGTTTTTTGTTCCCACAACCAGTTCCCTATGACACCACTCATACGTCGTCCTTCGGTTCATGGTTCGGTGTCACCCATCACCTCCCGCTAGGATCAGATCCTTCCTCCAAGGGTTCAACATCTCATCACTCCTTCAGGACTTTGTTGCTTTGCGAAGCTATGCTGAAACCCCTTCCCAAGCTCTATATATATTGGAGAGGGGAAGGGAAAGTAACAATGGGAGGAATTAATAGGGGCTCATAAATTAGAAACCTTCCTAATTCCCCAAAGACATCATTACTTAAGATTGACAGGTCGAGCCACTAATTGGTTTAACACATCATTGGCCCCAGACTCCGCTTTTCCATTCGTGGAGACGGAAGAAAACAACATAATAAAATTATTTTATTGCATCTCTTTTAAAAAAGTCACAAAACATAACTTTCTCTCTAGCCCTACTGTAGTCAAATTAAATCCTCTCTTAATAAAATCTCATCATTAAAGATTCAATGGTGCCCTCAAAATTTTAATCTGAGCACTATTTCAAATATTATAAAATGCTGCTCATGCGTTTACTGAACGTACCTGAAAAAAAGATCAATAAATTAATAATGTTCACCCTCCACCCACGCCTGTCGAGGTTAGGCTTCACTTAAGGAGAACACTTCCCAACGAACTCAATAGTACTCTCGGATTTTCAATCTGAGTTACTATTTAGATGTTATGGATTTTACAATAAAATAATTATCACTTAATTATTTTATTTACATCCAAAAACTAACTTTCATTTGTGGCCTACGCCTGCCTAGGTTAGTATCTTCCTACAAAAAGTATACCCTCACGAGTTCAGTGATGGTATCATATTTTTAATCCATTCCACCCTTTGTGAGTTATAAGCATTTGAAATATAAAATAACTTTAATTAATTATTTTATTTACGATTATGCAATTTTTGGGTTTTCTCACTAGAAGCTTACCCCGACTAAACTTAAGTCGCGCCTAGGGTAAACCCGCCATCCTGAATGCAATGGTGCCCTCAAAATTATGATCCGGGAAACTGTTTAATATTTATTCCACTTTTTCAAGAAAAAATCTTATGTGTGCTAATTAAAGCTTACCTAAACATCGATAGATCATCCTGGGCACTCTGGGCATCGGAATAACGTGCCGCCAGATATCGCGGTCTTGAAATTATACCTTTTTTTAATATAATAATATGATATAAAATTATTTATATTGAAAATCAGGTAAAATATTATAATATTCGATAACATTTGGATATAAGAAAATGAAATTCACCATTCATGGAGTTGGTATGCCGTACATACGCATGAACACTATTTTAATTTCTATATTTCATTTTTATAGGAATGAAAAATAAATGATATATAGGTATATTATAATTCCATTATAAAATATGTGTTATATATGTTTCATTAGTTCATTAATTCAATCCTTTATACATAACATGTATAGCATGAACACTTCATATCACTTTGAGGGGGTGGTAGTCCGTACTTCCCCAAATGAAATTATCATATATATACAACATGAAAAGTATAAAGGTATGTTCTAAATTATAATTATATAAGTATAAAGATAAAATAAATATCATATATATCATACATAATTATAGTTCCATCATAATGGCCCCCCATGAGAGGTGGTATGAGATAATTCAACAATCATTGTTTCGTGAGTTAGTAGTTTGCCGTCTACAGAAATAGTATGTTCGTATCCAATAGATGGAGGTATGTGGATGTTTAGTTCAAGTATTTATCATAAAAAACCTAGTATATTTCGGATAATGGTGTTGTTATGTAAAAAAAGGAATTATAAGAACATAGGGTGTATAAAGAAAATAAAAGAAAAGAACTTGAGAGAAGATGATACCTTTAAATCGGGTAACTTCCTTTGGTTTGAACCAAAAGGCTTAATTGAATTGTCTTCTGACCAAATTAAGGCATCTAGGTGGAATATACGGATATTGAGAGATTATTTGATCATTGTTTGGACTATTCAAGGGGCTTGAGAGGTGTGATTAATGGTTTAGAGGTGGTTGCCTTCTATAAGAGAGAGGAGGGGCTCTTTAGGAAAGTTTGAAACTATTATTTTATTATAATATTATTTTAATTTTAAAAAGGTACAAAATAGAGTAAATTAAAATATAAGACGAATATAAGTTGAAATAAAATAATTTAATAATAATTGTACAGGTTTTGGATATTTTTTAATCCTTATATTTTTTATTTAACCTTTTATTAACTTATTTAACTTTTACAATGTCTTCTTTTATATTCATACTATAAGGTTAATATATTTACAATAAAATTAAAAGACACCCATAATGGATCATTAATTACATTTATAACAATATATATGTAATTTGGATGAATATTAGACTTTTAACAGTATTTCATCATTTGATAAAATATTAATTGATTTAAAAACTCATTTATGTCAATTTTTTATACTACTCATATCATGACTTTTTAAAAATCCATAACATCATGATTATTTCAAAAAGAACTTCATTAAATCAAATATAATAAGTAACATGATTCTATAAAATTCTTGGATTTCATATAAAGTTTCAAAATAATATAATTTTAATATTTATAATCTTATTTATTTAAAACATTCATTAATGAGGTAATCATTACACCACCATTGGTCAAAAATAAATTTATTTATATCATGTCTAAAAATTATAAATAAAATGTCATGGTGTAGGAAGTAATTTTAACTTTATAATCAATATTTATAGTCTAAATGATCATATATATATAACCTTATATTAAAATTGTTTTACTAAAACATATATGTTAATGTTATATTTTCTTTAAATTTAAATTAATTTCTATGAAGTGTCATTTTCCCTTACAGGTGGCTCTATTTGGTACCAAAATCGACCGAAGGATTCCCATGGTTGGAAATGTATCATCCAATATGGTTATGATAGGTGTTAGGGTAATTTAATATTATTAAACTATTATTTTCCTACCCTTATTTACCAGATTTACCCTTTATCCATATTAAATAAAATATTTACTAAAGTTACTATTCATAATGTCTTAAAATAAAAGTTACATGTTTACACAATTTGGACCTTTTGATTCCTAATATGGAATCCATTTTTCTAAATTCAAGATACATATGTTTTAGAAATTCATATAAAATTAATTTCCATTTTCATAACCCAAAATAGTGTTTTAAAGAAATAATAGCTATTAATAAATTCACATGTGTTATGTCTAATTAATAATTGAAATTACTTAAAATGACCAACATTGGATTAAATGGTAGAAACACATTATATTTATGATTTAAAATAAATTAAAAAGATAATCTAACTATATAAATAAATTATATTAAAAGGTAGTGTTGAATTAAAATGAAATATTTTTCACTATTCAACATAAAATTAACTTTATCAAAAAATATCAAAATTTTACCCCAAGTACATTTTGATGTCCCTTTTCTAAATAAAAGGTCTATTTTTCCAAATAAAACATATAAAAGTTACAAAATCATTATTTAAACAGGGTTCTCCCTCAAAAGACAGTAAATTGACCTTTTAAAAAATATTTGAGTATTTAATGCTTAAAATTAGATTCATTATTATTTTAAGCCTCTAAAATTTATTGGATAAAAGTACAAACATTAAACAAAAATTTGTAATCATATTGTAGTTATTTATATTAATTCTAACTAGTACAATGGATATGCATTAACTATCATTTAAAATAATTATATTATCATATTATTTTTCGGTATAACTCAATGTTGTGTGCAATGTATGATTTCAAAGAAACTCGTTATTGCATTTTGATTACTCTGTCATACGTATCATCCCATTAAAAGAAATATTAATATTTAATTAAATAATATTAATAAATATGAAAATTTCATATTCTTTATCAACCTGGATGTTACATCCTTCCACTATTTTGGAAATTACGTCCTCATAATTTTAAAATTGGGTTTGAAAACATCCTTAAAAGTCCCACATCTTAAAAAGAGTCAATAAAACTATCACTTTAAAAGAAATGAATAAAAGTACAAATGTGACCCATGATAACTCATACTATGATTCCATGTAGGAAAACATGGATATAGAGGAGAAACTAAGTGTCAAGTTCTTATGGAGAGTGATAGAAAACATAATTAGGAGAAATGTAACACTATAAAATCACAAACTTGTTATGGCTTAAATAGTCATTGATTCCCCAATAGGAAAAGTAAAAGGACAACATTTTTGTTTTAAGTTCCTTTTCATAATGTTGAGAAATTTATTTATGTGATTGACTAAGGACATAAGGAAATATACTTAAATTTCATATAGAGTTTCATCCTTTAATAAGTTTCTACCAAAAACTCATCATTTCTATAAATGACGAGTATTCAAGATGATGTGGTAACACCTGAAGCGCTAGAAAAAACTTCTAGAGAATCACATAATCCAAAAAAGATGAACTATATATTTACCTTGTCATTATACATTAACTAAAACCCAAATTCATAGTACAATATCATATAATCCCTAAAATGGTAAAAATAAATACTACTCTTAATCTCCAAAATTGAACAAAGAAAACCCAAAGTTCAACAAAGACCATTCAATAAACAATTTTCTTTAGAGTCCTTCAATATAATACAACCTAAGATCAAAAACCAATATTCAGAAGGATTTGATCACATAATTTTCAATAAAAATGTTTACATTTATCTCCAAATAACATTGGATACTCTTGAAGTATTATACAAAAAAGTAATTAACCTAATAAAATATACTCTATGATAGGTTAATCATTTACATAAATAACCCAAATCAATATTTTTCCACAATAAAAAGATAGATTCTTCCAAAATAAAATTTCAGCCATTACTCCAAAAATTAGATCCCATAATGTTCTATTTTCCTTAAGCTTATAGTGTTCCCAAAAGAGAGAATTTATTTCAAATTAACCTTTATCACCTAATCACCAAATCATTTTCCTATACTATGGATATCGATTTGAAAAAAATAAGTTTAAAAAATCAACTTATTTTTGATACATAAAATAATTTAACTAAAAATAATAAGTATTACTAACCAGTGGATTAACGTAGGCCTGTGTTAGGCGATGCACCCTTGTCGCCCTTTGGTTGTGGGATGGATATCTATGGCCTTACAGGACACGAAAAGTTTCACATGTCTTTCGCGTTGTCACTTTTTATAAAACTCAAAAATAACTCTAACATGATTTAGCCTCTATGGTTGTCTTATACCTCTCATTTTCATCCCAACTCATAATGACCTCAATATCATAAATCATGAATTCTTATATATATTGACATTTTTTACTTCCATAAAATAACATTATTCCCAAAGAAAGAACATCGTACCTTGATCATGGTGTCCACATGGTTTCATCGTCATCTTTTTCATGTAGATCGATGGTTCATGCATTGAAGCATTGATTTAGAGATTATTCAAAATAATCTTCTTCCTGTATCCAAATACACCTCGTAATATTTATATGGGTATTCACAGAAATGTAGTTTCGGAAAACTATCATGTATGACATATATTTTCAATACATCTGATAAAACTTTTTTTATAATACAGACTAACCAAATTTGAGTTAAAACATTCAATCAATGATCCTTTTAAAATATCATAAGTACATTCTGAAAGAATATAATTTAAAGGAAAATATAAATAGGTTGCACAAGGGTATACTTCTTTAGAACCTTTTTCAAAATCATAATATTCTTCAAAATCATAGGATAAGGAAAAATATTTGAATGTTCCTTGATAATATTTAACTTTCTTGAAAATATAAAAATATTGAGAAAATATGATTGGATTAAATACAACCTTTGATCTATGATGGTATTTAGGTATAATATAGTTGTTTGATATCTCAAACAATTTATTGAAAGTGAGTTGTATGTTAGAAAATGTTTCAGAATCATCTGGACATGACTTTTCAATAATTATTGCAAGCAAGTCATCAGGAAGAGATAGGAATGTCATTTGAGATTCACCTTCCATTTGTAACATATATTACTTGATTTGAAAAAGTTAAAAAAATAAGGATTTATCTTAAAGAGTAGAAATAAAGACTGACCATTTGCCTTAAAAAAACTCTTAATCCATAAAGTTGTCTAAACTGAACTCTGATACCAACTATGAGTCCCCAACCTTAAAACATTACATAATCTAGAGTTTCATCAAGAATTAACATCAAGGATATTTTCAGGATTATATTTTTAGAGAATTAGTCTATAACTATTACATTACATCCAAATATTACAAAGTAGACACTTCTACTCAGTATCCATTTTTTTCATAAAATAAAAACTCTTAAAAGAAAACAAGAATTCTTTTCTTGATATAAATCTTCTTGAATTATTCTATTATATTACCCTTACTTATACCTTTTGAAAAACATTTCAAAAAACGTGGGATGAGAATAAAAATCTCAGTAAGGGATATAAAATAAATAAAGAAAACATTAGTCCATCTATACATACAAAACATAATATCTTTGACATACCTCGTGAAATCATAAGATTTATGAATAACACATATAAATCAATAATCATAAAGGTAACTTTTGGAATCCATATAATACTTACATTGTAGCTTCTATAACTATGTAGGGTGTTATGATTGGAATACCCATCACAGTATATTCCCTAAATAGTTTAGGAGAAACATTAATGTTTACCTCCATCACATTACCCAATGCATTGGAGAGCTATCTCAGGATAACCCACCCTAGGTTTATCATAGAACAAGAGCATATCTGTGCCATAGCCACCTCTACCTGATCATAATAGTGCCTAAGAATAATGAAATGATCATAAAACATAAAACCAGCCTAAAGGAATACAACATTTCCACATTTCAATCACAGTATATCATTTCAAGATATTGACATTATTAATTCATTCTCAAAACCATTTTCAATACCATATAAAAAATTAAAAAAAAAGAATTTTCAATCAAAGTGTCCTATACCAATTTGAAACTTTTAATAAAATATCATTTTAAAACAATAACTTACATATCAATAAATCAACAAAACCATTTTGAAAATATGTACATTAATGATAAGGATTTATAAAAATTAATCATTAAAACATTTAAAAATATGTTTTAGTTAAAGAGTATCGTAACACTTGAGAAACTCTCAAATAAAAATAATTAAACAATGACATAAAAAAACATTAAATATCAAAAAAATATATAAATTCATGATATAAAAATTCAAAATTGTTGTATATACATCTTATAAGATAATAATGGTGCACAATATCAAGATATAGCTGAAGGAAAGGAAGTTGAGACATAGTCCCTTATGAAAATTCAATAGCCTAACGACGTCACTTTGAAATTCATAAAATTAATTGATGAGAGAGAAAATGGTCTCTCTTCACTTGGTCATAAAAGGTACAACAATAAGTATATATAAGATCATATCCAAACATAAGAAAATGGAAATTAAACGACATAACATAATGATATATTTGACTACAAGAGGAGGTTGAAAGGTTCCCTTACAAAGATCAGTTTGTAAATAAAATAGATCGATTATATGTATTCACTAAAAATACACATAAATCATGTATAAATACAAGATATGATGTCAAAAGTTTTTTATCACATATTCAGAGCACGAAATAATAAAGTAGTATAAGATTAACCTAAAGAATAGAAATCGGGTTAAGAAGTTTCCATACCTTCATCATTTTATAAATAAAATAGATATATTATGTGTTTTCAATATAAATACACATAAATCATGTATAAATAAAAGATAGTACATCAAAAGTTTTTTATCACATAATCATAGCACAACATAATCAATAAGTAGAAGATTAACCCAAAGAATGGAAATTGGTTTAAGAAGTTCCCCTGAAAAGTTCATTTTTAAAATAAAATACATAGATTATGTGTATTAACTAGAAATACACATAAATCATGTATAAATACAAGACATGACATAAAAAGGTTTTTATCACATAATAATAGCACAACATAATCAAGAAGTATAAGATTAACCCAAAGAATAGAAATTAGTTTAAGAAGTTCCCTTACAAAGATCATTTTCTAAATAAAACAGATTGATTATCTGTATGTACTATAAATACACATAAATCAATTATAAATTCAAGATAATATATCAAAAGACTTTTATCACATAATCACAGCATGACATAATCTAGAAGTCAAATATTAACCCAAAGAATGGGAATTGGTTAAGAAGTTCCCTTAAAAATATCATTTTCTATATAAAATAGATCGATTATGTGTATTCACTATAAATACACATAAATATTGTATAAATAAAAGATAGGAAATCAAATTTTTTTATCACATAGTCATAGAACGACATAATCAAGAGGTTGAAGATTAACCCAATGAATGGAAATTGGGTTAAGAAGTTCCCTTACAAACATCATTTTTCAAATATAATAGATAGATTATGTGTATTCACAATAAATACACATAAATCATGTTTAATACTATATAGGACCTCAAAAGTTTTTTATCACATAATCATATCACACCATAGTCCAGAAGTAGATGATTAACCCAAAGAATATAAATTGGGTTAAGAAGTTCCCATACCTCGAGTCTGACTTGTCTCGTATGTTCCATGCTCTTCCTAAAAAATAAACATAATTTAATTTATATTGCTTCAGAACCTTTATAATGTTTATTATTCCTTTTATATCAGTTATTACCTTTTTACAACAATTATTCAATTATATGAGTTCATATGGGACATTTTTTCGATGTACGGAACTTGAGTCAAAAATGAACTTGTTATAATTACAAATTATGCATATAGTCAAAAGACCATTATCTAGATTTTTTTATTCATGGTTTAAATATCATATATATTAAGTATATATGAATTTAGATCTAGTATATATGTATTTATAATATTCCATAACATTTGGAAATAAGAAAATTAAATTCACCGTTCATGGAGACATTAAGTCGTACGTACGCATGAAAAATATTTTCATTTCATTATTTAAATTTTAAAGAAATGAAAACTAAATGATAAATAGGTATATTATAATTAATGTATAATATATATGTTACATATGTTACATATGTTCATTAATTATATCCTTTAGATGTTCCATGTATAGAGTGAATGAGACATATCACTTTAAGGGGGTCGTAGTCCGCACTTCCTAAAATGAAATTATCGTATATATACAACATGAAAAGTATAATGGTATGATATAAATGAGAATTATATAATTATAGAGATAAAATAAATATTATATATATAATATAAAATTACAGTTCCATCATAATAGGCGCCATGAGAGGTGTTAGGAGATAATTGAACAATCATCATTTTGTGAGGTAGTAGTTCACCGTCCACAGAAATAGTATGTATGTATCCATTATATGGAGGTATGTTAAAGTTTAGTTAGAATACGTTGAATATAAACCTATTATATTTATTATACTGGTGTTGTTTTGTAAACATGGAATAAGAAGAGCACAAGGTGTGGAGAAGGAAAATAAAAGAAAAGAACTTGAGAGAAGACGTTACCTTTAAATCAGGTAACTCCCTTTGGTTTGAACCAAAAGACTTTATTGAATTGCCTTATGACCAAAGTAATGCATCTAGGTGAAAGATATTGATGTTGGGAGCTTATTGGAGCAGTGTTTGGATGAGGAAAGGGGATTTAGAGGTGTGAGAAATGGGTTAGAGGTGGTGACCATATATAGGATGGAGGATGGTCTCTTTAGGAAAGTTTGAAAGTATTATTTTATTATAAAATTATTATCCGTTTAAAAAGGTCCAAAATTTATTAAATTAGAATATAATATGAATATAAGTCTAAATAAAATCATCCAATAAGATTTGGATAGGTTTTTGGATATTGTTTAATCCTTATCTTTTTTATTTAACCCTTTGTTAACTTATTTAACTTTTACCATGTCTTCTTGTTTATTCAGACTATATGGTAAATATATTTACAATAAAATTTCAAGAGACCAAAAATGGATCCTTATTTACATTTACAACATCATATTATTCAATTGGATGAATATTATTTTTTTGGACAATTTTATCATTTAATAAAATATTAATTGATTTAAAACCTCATTTATGTCAATTTTTATACTATTCATATCATGAATTTTTAAAAATCCATAAAAACTTCATTGTTAAAAAAACATCATTAAATCCAATATAACAAGTCATACTAATCTATAAAATTTTTGGATGTCATAAAAAGGTTCAAAATAAATTTATTTTAATATATATAATCTCATTTATTTAAAACATTCATTAATGAGGTAATCATTTGATCACCATTTTGTCACAAATATATTTATTTATATGATGTATAATCATTATAAATAAAATAACATGATTTAAGAAATATTTTTATCTTTATAATTAGTATTTATATCCGCAAATATAACTTATATAACCCTGTATAATTTTTTTTTACTAAACGATATATATTTATGTTACATTATCCTTAACATTAAATTAAATTTTAAAAACTATCATTTTCACTTACAAGTGGCTCCATTGGGTCCCAAAATTGACCTAATTATTACCATGGTCTGAAATGTATTATAAAATAGGCTTAGGACATCTGTTAGACAAATTTAAAGTTATTATAATATCATTTTGTTACCCTTATTTACCAGAATTACCCATTAACTATGGTAAATAGAATATTTACTAAAATTACTATTCATAATGTATAAAAATAAAGCATACATATTTATAAAATTTTGACCTACTTATTCCAAATATGGAATCCTTTTTTCTAAATTCAAAACAAATAATTTAAATAAATTAATATAAAATTAATTCCAGTTGTCAAAATCAAAAAGCGTGTTTTTAAGAAATAATAACAAACAAAAGATTAACATGTGTTTATGTCTAATTAATGTGTGAAATTATTTCCAATGACCAAAACTGTATTAAATAATACAAAAAATATTCTAAAAAACTTTAAAACTAATTAAAAAGATAATCTAACCATATAAATAAATTAGATTGAAAGGCAGTTTTGAATTAAAATGCATTATTTTTCACTATTCATCAATAAATGAACTTTATCATAAATATACCAACATTTTACACAAAATAAATTTTTATGTACCACTTATAAATAAATGGTTTATTTTTTCAAATGGAAAATATATAAGTGATAAAAACTAGATTTAAAAAGTGTTCACCATTAAAAGGCGGTAAATCAACCTTTTAAATAATATTAGAGTATTCAATGCTTAAAACCAGATTCATTATTATTTTAGGCCTCTAAAATTTATTGGATAAATTTAAAAACATTAAAAAAATGTGTAATCATATTTTAGTTAGTTCCATTATTTCCCACCAAAACAATATATATGCATTAACTACTATTTAAAATAATAATGTTATTATATTATTTTTCAGTATAAGTCAAAGTTGTATGCAACATATGATTTCAATGAAACCCATTGATTCCTGTTGAGTACTCTATCAGACATAGCATACCCTTAAATGTAAAATTAATATTTAGTTCACAAATATTAAAAAATAAAAAAAATTCATATTATTTATTTTCTAGGGATGTTAGAAAAGCATAATCAAAAGTGGTTTGAAAAGGCCATCAATTCATCTAAAATGAATGTAATAGGATAATTTTTTTTGTTTTAGGATCCTTTTCCAATATATGAGGTACTACGTTTCTATATAGACTAATAAAATTATCAAATATACTTAATTGGATAATATTATTTCATTATTTAATTAGTTTTCACCTCAATCTCATCTTTTTATCCAAACGATGAGTATTCAAGATGATTTTTTCATTCATGAAGAACAAAAATAACATTCTAAAAAACATAATCCAAAAAAGGATAACAAGATATAATTACACTATATAGATACTAAATAAAATTAAAAGGGTAATCATAAGGTAAGATAATATCTAAAATGTATAAAACTTCATTTAAATATACAATACCTTAATCTCTAAAATTCAATATAAATCATTACATAATAAAGTAACCCTATAACCAAAATAACCTCTATAACCTCAACATTAATGAAAGTTTTAAACTAAATGGTTTTCTCATACCCTTTATATTATATCTTAAAAAATGTAACAGTGTTCTTCTATGGGTTACATATACCTCATCCAGATAAAACATTTCCCAAAATATCATTAATCGTCTCCTAATCCCATTAATTAATACCTAAAAAAGAGTATTTATACCTTTGATCATATGGCCATCCATAAAATTATAAACCTATGATGATATCTATTACTCTTAAGATACCATCACATGAAAAATTCATCATATTAAAAAATTTCTAAACCCTACTCTAATACCAAATGTGAATCCTCAAACCTGTACTCTCATATCTAATGCTAAAAACATAATCTTTATATTTTTGGATTTTATGAAAATAAATGTGGCGCGATATCAAATATACAAGACATAAAATATCAAAATAAATTATTGTATCACTTACATACCCAATGACCATTTTGGATTAGAGTTTTATAAAATTATGTCAAACACCAACCTAACAATACACGTGTCTTTATGGGAGCATTAACCCAACAAGACCCATATTTTAATTTTTCAATATTAGTTCTTCATCATTGTTCATAATCATACTTGAAAAATATGCATAAAATTTAAAAATATGGGATGTGAAAAAAATACCAGTAAGAGACTTATAAAAGATAAAATAAATGTGTTATTAATTTTCAAAATAATAAAAATCATAATTGAGATTTCTAATTTAACATAATAAACATTAAACACTAATAATGACTTACGTACACATGAAATCATATTTAATTACCTAATTATTTCCTAAAACACTTTATAATAATACATAATCACAAAAATAATAATCTTATGGTTTATTAGAAAATATTAGAATCGGTGAAAATCATTTTCTTATCATATACATTTTTACCCTAAAAGGGAATAATCATTTATCTAAAACAATTAATTATTAGTTTTAATTTTGAAATCATATGATTTCTAGGAAAAATAATTAGAAAGAATAGAAAATACTGTATCTAATTGGATATATAATTTTAATATCACTCTTATAAATGGAATAAACAACCACATAAATTCTAATAATATCTTCGGGTAAAACAAACCAGTTAACTCCATACCTTTACTCAGTGAATTGGAATGATTTATCATGCTAACTCATCATTGTTTTATAATAGAACCACCAATACATGGTTTATAACGGAACATCCCGTACATGATTTATAATGGAACCACCCATCCTTGGTTTATGATGGAACTATAAAAAATTATTAATAATAACAATTAACAATAATATATTCTTAACTTATGAAATACTTTATTTTCATCATCATACTTATAAAAATATTCTTTTCACACATAATAAATCATTTTTTAATATTGAAATACCCATCCCATTTAGAAAAATTTTTGAAACAAAGGGAAGGTTGTGTTTTTTTTAAAATATGCAATATTTTAAAGGAAACAATATATAAAGTATTGTTCATGGTAGTGGGAAAACCAATTGAATAAAATTAATTTTAAAAACAACTTAGAAATGTTCAAAAGTGACATAAAATGTCCTCTATAATTAATTTATGTACATATGAACACATCTATATAATTGTTTTAAAGAATATTTAAATAGAAATAAATATTTATTAAATAATTAATTAAAACATTTAAAACGAGTTATTTAAATTAAAGTGTCTCTTACCTTGAGTTTGACTCTTTATATACGTTATTTTTATCTCTCTTTTTCGGATAACCTCATTTTATTTTCACTTTAAGAACTCTATCTTTGATATTATACATGAAATATGAACACTAAAACATGAGAATGGATTTTAGGAAAGGATTTGTGTAGTGTTTGGTTGATCCACATAGCTCTTTAAGTGTGGAGTTAAGAGGAGAAGGTACCCCTTTAAAAATGGGGAATGAAGAATCCATGGAATTTATTGAAGTATTAAATTAATAAAAATTAATTTTAATATAAAATTGATAGAAATTAAAATTATTATAATATAATATTAGGATGATTAGAAATGCTCTCAACCTATAATTTTTTTTAAAGTGTAGTTTTTTTCACCCTTATCTCTTTTTTAACTCTCTATTAACTCTATTGAAAACTACACTCATATCAAATATTTTTACTATTTAGGGGTCATGATAGTAACTATAAAAGAAAAAAGACAAATAAAAGGACATTGATTTATATTTTTAACTTTATCTGATCAAATTTAAAAAATATATGATTTTTATAAATTTTAAATCATTTAAGAAAATATTATTTATTATAACCTATATTTAATGTCATTTTTGGAATTTTTTATTTTATTTGAATTTGAAAACAACATTAGAATAATGAAATTAAAATATAATCCATTAAAAAATTTCTAATAAATTATATTTATCTATTAAATTATTGTTAAAAAATAACTCACCCAAAAAATATTACTTTCAGTGTTTTTAAAATAATTTACATGACTTTTATACTTCTTTCACAAGTACTAAGTGAGTGTTGTTTATGTTCATAGGGTAATTATTTTGTTACTAAAAATTAAAAATAATTTACAAGGATAAAAAAATAATTCATTTTTAAAATAAAAATTTGTAATTGAACAAAAAAAAATTATACTTGTTACACAATATTATAAATATTAATAGGAAAAGAGTGACATTGTTTACTTTCTACTTTACATAAATATTTAAAAGTTCAAAATAAAAGATAAGTTTAACAAAGGTAATATTTTAAAATTTTTGACGATAATGGATAAAATTGAATCAACCAAGGAAATATATAAGTTTTTTAATGAATTTGTATCCTTATCGTGTTAGTTTAAACTCTAATTAACCCATTTTACCTTCACCATGGTAACCAAAATTTATTATGGTTATTATTCAATAATAATAACAGTAAAAATGGGAATATTCACCAAATTTGGGTGTCATGAATCCAAATATGTAATCTATATGCTAAGATTAATTTTCTGTAACTGTAATAATTTAATTTTAGAAAAAAAACAAATAACACAATGAAAACAAATATAAGAAAATTTTATTTATAATCCCAAAACTACACTTATACCAAAATCAAGTATAATGATAAATCAAATGTAATTTACTAGATTATATATAATTAAAGTATTATTATGTTAATTTGAGATCATTTTTAAAGAATAATGATAGTTTTAAGTTAAATTATTTAATGAAAATAAATGATATTTTTAAAAAAACTGAAAATTTTCACTATACACTGAAAAATGAATCTTTTTAGGGAAATCCACAAAAATTTCCTTAATATAATTTTGAAATGTAAAATAAAAAAATTATACCCTTTTTATCAAATAAAAATCTTAATGTTACAAAAACTAATTATAGTATTCTATCACACAATGAAATCAAATCATTTAAAAAAACATATTTTTGAAGAATAAAATAACTTGATTCCTTTGACTATTCTTCTTATGTAATTTCTGTAGATATAGTCTTTGACCATGGTATGACTAGATAAATTTCAAGATGCTTATGTGATAATAGATTTCTTTGATTTCGAGACAGTGCCATGATGATGACCATTTGAGTGATGAGGTCTTAGTCTAGGGACCCACACAAGGGGTGTTTCCTCCAAGTGAGCATAGAATAGTGCTACCACCTCTTGAGTGTGGCATGGATGCTCCTATAGTGGTCCATGATGATGGACATCTCCCTATTGATCCACCAATGTCTAAAATAATATGGGATGGTTGTACCTGTAGGCTTAGTATATTATCTTAGTTCAATTGACAGAGACTGATGAGGCTTCATAGTGATCCAGATCCTTAGGTATTGGAGGATCAACTTGAGGGGGTGGTTCAGGTTTTACGGCTTTTGCAAAACTCTTCTGATAAGTTGGTTATGCTGGTGACCATTTTTCTTCTCAGAGAAGCTGTTGGTTCTTGTGGTATCTGAAGATGATACCCTTATTCTTATTTTTCATCACGGGCTCTAGAGATAGATATTTCCTATGTTCCATGGTGATCCATACCACCTTCTGATGTGGTTTTGGTTTGGTTCAAGCCAGTTCAATGAGTGTCCTCCTTGGTTACGACACCTCTTTATGATAGTTCTAGTGGTGATACATCTCCAGAGTGATGTGTGGCAATAGTAGATCCGTGTTTTGGAGATGTTCGATGTGAATTTGAGCATGTAATGAATTGGGGTACCTCCCCCACTAAGATGAATCCTTGAAGTGTGATTTAAAACCATGCTGGTGAGTCAGTGACTCCTAAAGAAGATAGTGTTGAGGTGTGGAATATGAGTTCCATCAAGTTGTAAGTTTGATATCCTTTTGACGTGATAAGGTGTTAGAGTGAACATTTTATAAATAGGAGAGGAAAGAATGGGGGATGATGGATTACAATATTAAGGTCTTGTCACCATGAGAATTTGGGTGTGATCGAGGTATGAAAAGTGCCTTCTCTGTTCCAGTTTGTGTTTTGGTTCATGATTATAGGACACTTTTCTATGTATGTAGTCTTTGTTGAAGGCCTATTGATACTGATAGATCCTTTTTACTTGACCCCTACATTTGAAGGCTCACAAATATAGGATCAGTGGTCACACAATTTTTATAGTGTAAACTGACTCAAGGAGGATAGAGATCATCACACAGTAACATTTCTTAAGTGGAATTGAGGCCCTATGATATTTTCCCTAGTATGGACCGATTTCCTATTATCCATGCATATATGGATATTAAATGGATGGGTTATAGTGTACCCAAGGCTGTGGTATGAGATTTTCCTTCTTGGGTGTGAAGGGATCTCAAGTAGGGTAATATGATATCGTGTATAGGAGGATACAATTTATTTTATTAATTCTCCAATAATACCCTTGTAATAATGGATTGTATTGTTTTTCAATTTACTAAAATGGTGTAGGAGTATGAAGATGTTATTCTTGATTTTGTTCCATGTTTATCTCCCATCGAGAGTTTGTTTTATACATATACTTACACTATGGATGGACCAATATTTTTACCATCATTTCAGATGAGCTCATTGATCATTGAGAGCTAAAAGGTCCAATTGGAATATCTTCAAAGGTGGGGATATATAAATGTTATTCTGTATTTCTGGGAATCCAAGTGTTTTTCACCTATGAGGAATATGGGATCTTATACTTAGGTATGGATTTAAATTGCTTGAACTTTGTGAAGATGGAATGAGTATCCAACACTATGAATCAATTACTTCTTTGACCAGTGGATAGTTGGAATTGGTTCTTAGGGTTTGACCTTAGGGTGTGATATCACTAGTTATGGGTTCATGAGGAGGTTATACCAAAATTTTCATTCCAAGGTCGATACAGTTGATTTGAGTTCATGGTGATACCCTTAAGCATGTTGAACATCCAATAAGAGTTTCAGGACTTCTGAACTGTGTCATTATCTCTTCATGGATAGGTGTTTAGTAGTCACCTTTAGTGAAATCCTATTGTATTTTTCGTTAGAGTTGGTGCATGTGATATACCCAAGGATGGATTGGAACATGATATGAGAGTAGAAATTTCATAAAAAGACATCATAAAGTTGGTTCTATATTTGGGAGGTCCACTTATTTGGATGGTACTTCTATAACATTCGAGTGATAGTGGAGAAAAATAGGTGGAGGTAGTTCTATAATTGGAGCCCCAAAAAGTTTAACCATGATATTAAGTTCACATGGTATTATTTTCTATTTGTTGTTGTTGAGTGAGGTGGTGAATTTTCCATCCTCCTTTAAGTTGTCCCTTAAGGGTGAGGATATTTTAGCACACCTCCAATCGATGTTTGTTACCCATTTGATTCTTCAATGAGTTAGGGAGGCAAAACATGAGGATATCGATGGTGAGATATTGTGTGACAAGATACCAATGAATTTGTCCTGATCGGTTTTATGAAGTTAGGGAGAGTGTCTTCCTTCTGAGGATGGGTGATGACACCAGTCATGCTCTGAGAGGAGATACTAAGGAGGGTTCATTCCATTATTAGTATATCAAAGTTTGGTGAGTATGTACAAGGATATTTTTTCATTAATTTGGTGTCCTAGGATGTTGTAATATGCTACAAATTTTACCTCTTGGCATCTCATCAACTAATTGGTGGAGACTGATGTGCTAGGTGGATGTTTAAATTGGATGGAGTTTTTTTTGGATTCCAATGATGAGGATTCTGTGATCATATAGAGTTCATGACACTACCTATGTGATTTTAGACAAACTCACTAAGTTGGCCATCCTCCTAACCACTCAAGAGAGAAGTTTAGGGGAGAGCATGCAGGAGGCCTTTAGAGTTTGAGGAGGGACACCATGAGTTCTGAGGGAAAAACCTGTAAGAACCCGGACCATCGTTTCAGGTATGTTTTTCCTTTATGGTATTTTTTTAGAAAAAAGGAGTTTTCTAAAAAAAATTGAAGTACACGCCGTGTACTTTGAGAGTATACGTCGTGTACTCCTTTGTCGCTTGAAGCCGTGTGATGACCATGTATGGGCCACACACACGATGTGTAGGGGTGATGTGGAGGCCTCTTAATACAGAGTATGGAAAAATAGAGTACACCCCAAGTACCCCAGAAGTACACATCGTGTATTTTCTTCTTTTCATTAAACGGACCGGGGTCACGCCTGACGGACAGAACACCTTTCATCCAGGATTCATTCGTCCGAGAGAAGTTGTACGACCGTGATTCTTCTCCGAGCCCCCGTGCCTCTGTCTGATCTCCGTTTCAACTTCCGTTGATTGCGTTGGAACCGCAGTGGTGAGTTTTTCTTTCTCCTAGAGCTTTGTTTCCCAATTCCACCTTTTTCTCATGGTATCTTAGGTTGAACTTTTTGGACGTTTTTTCAGATCTTCGTTGTTTTAAGGAGAATAACTCTTTGTGGTTAAAGTATATCGATTTCCTAGGATCGTGGTAGGTGGTTTGTTTCCCTACGTTGAATGTATTTGAGTTTTTGTGAAAAATGTGTTGGATATCCATGTATCAGGTATCCCGGGTTAGGGATTTTGATTCCATTGTATAATTGCCATAGATTTCTTGTTTTCCTGAGGTTAATTGATAGTAATATATGTTTGGTTTCATGTTCTAGGATCACCCATGGGTTATTTCCCTTGATTTGACTATTTATCACCGTTTGGCTTAGGTTTCCTATGAGGAAAACCTTGTAGCATTGTTTTTCTGCCTTGTTATATCTGATTGCATGTATTTCCTGCTATTTATATGCTTTTGATGCATTGTAGCTATTATCCAAGTAGTTGTTGAACTTACTTAGGGCTTCTGATAGTCGATTACGCACGACTAGACTGCTCAGGGCTGTGTGAACCTGGTGTAGTAGACTAAAGAGTGAATTGACGATTAAGGGCTTCCCTTGGGAGGCTGTTGTAAATTAGTTTTGTACGCATGACCTACAAGAGTTTGAATTTGTGCTTCCCAAGAGTTTCTGTAGTTGATGCACATATCGAGACCATAAGAGGAATTAGACGTAAGTACTTCCTTAGAGAGTCTGTAGCTATCATTGAAAGACCATAGGGGAATTGACGGTGAGAGCTTTCTAGAGTTCCTGTGCATTGTATGATTATTTTACTAGAGGGGTCTTCTAGCAGGATCCACTCAGAGAGTAAGTATTATTATTTTGTTTAGTCGGTTGTGACGAGTCCACCAAGCTAAATAACATGCTTGGGTTTGTATTGCTTGTTGTATAGGTAGTCTGTTGAGATACATGTTATGTTATTTGCTCTGCCATGAGAATATAGAGTTGTTTTCTAGACTCCCTGGTTGATAATTAAATGATTTTATTAAATTAATAAATAAATTTTAATGGAGATTTGTAGGATTGTTACCTTGGTGTACCTCTGTTTCTCTTCTGCATTTATTTACTTTACTTTTGATATTTTTCTCACAGACAGTAGGGCACATATCTTGTGGTGATTGCCTACTAAGATTAATCTCACACCCTATTGGGTCCTGATTATTTGGCCCAAATAGGATATATGGTTTCAGGTGTGGATAGGGATTGGGGCCCTTCTACTTCAGGTACATGATTGCTGGTTGGAGCTGGAAAGCATAGGACCGAGCTTAGGCTTCCGATGCTGCTGGAGTTGTTGTTATTTTTAGTACTATGTTTTAAGTTGTATTTCAGCACGTTTTTGTGTTTGATTCTTTCCTTAGATACTTGTACCTACTACATCAATATCATCATTACTATATATATTCATTGCTTCCGCTGTTTGGATTCAGTAGTTGTATGTCATTTACTACTTCCGCTATTGACTGTTATTTCTTTTCCCTTGTATACCTTACCAAATGAGGGCATAATTTCCCCAATAACTTACCAAGGCCCTCACTACTAGTCGGTGGCCTCTGGAATTTGGGGAAATGCGCTGAAGTCATGTGGTAAACCGGGCACGGGGTACAGTTGAGTGACTCTGGATTCGGGTCGTTACAAAGTGGTATCAAAGGAGGTTCTTCCTTTTCTATTTGACTTATTATTTGGCGACATTAGACGGGGATATGACGGAATAGGTAAATGGTAAATAGATGTTCCCGGGAGTTCTAGAAACCGTGTACAAGGAAAAAGATAAATTACCTCGAATAATGTTATTTTCGAGTTCTGCAAATGTTACAGTTTAATTGATTTCACCATTGGGTGATGCACCTGTTTTGTATTGTTACTATTTATATGATTGTGGCTCAATTTTTTTGAAACCTAATGAGATGGGGGTATTCCATCTCATGCATCATATAGGCACATGTTAGAAAATCACATGCCATGAATGTTTCCATTTAATCTAGGTTGCATTAGAGATTTCATGCTGTTGTGATACAATTTGTGATAGACAATGCATGCTGTTATGAAAGATGTTATGATAAAATACCTGCTATGTGGATAGGGTATCAGTTGTTTAGAGCTTCTTTATCACGGATGCCAAACATTGGTCTTAGAGGTGTTATGGGACCTCGAGGATCGGAATTTGGTGGTTTTTGAGTTTCTTATACTATTTCTTGATATATGCATTGTTATAATGTCAAGATTTGATTAGCGAGGAGTATGGGCCCCCACGAATCGGAATTCGGAACCTTAACCTCTGTTTTCTATGTTTTCTATGCTCGGGTGCAGTTCTGAGGCTACTGTCTAGGAAAACCCAGAATACACGGCGTGTACTCTATAAATACATTCCGTGTAGGTTTTTGGCCGTGTCACTGATCGTGTGGACAAGGACACAGGGCTGTAAAAGGGTCTTTAGGACCACACCGTGTACTATATGTACTCACCGTGTAGTGGTAAACTATGTAGCCGGTCGTGTCAATAACAAAATGGATAAGGAAAACTTTGGTAGTACAGGCTGTGTTTGGTATAAACATGCCGTGTAGTCTTGTTCTAGGTACCCGGCTATGTCACGCACAACATGGGTTGGAGTTATCTTCTCTTATACACGCCGTGTTTGTTCGGAACATGCCGTGTAAGGGTCAGTCGTGTAGCCGGTCATGTAACGAACCACACAGGCTGTGGTTTTCCTTCATTTGTATGCCGTGTCCCTTGGGAACACGCAGTGTAGTGTCGACCGTGTGTCAGGCCGTGTCGCTAACAACATGGGCCAGGTAAGGCATGTCTAGTGCACGTCGTGTCTTCCACAACATGCCATGTAGGCTTCGGCTAGGACAGTCTTTGTGACTTAGTTGATTAGGAGTAAGCGGGTAGGGAGAAAATGGTCAGTACACACCGTGTAGTTTGAGAACACACTGTGTAGTCGGGTTGTTTACACAGCCATGTATGGCCAAGGTACACGCCCAGGGTAAAATTTCAGGAAACACGCCGTCTAGCCATACTACATGCCATATAGTCATGTTTTTCCAATTTTAAAGGTTTTTCCCTCCTGTTCTGTTTTACTCTCTTATATTGAAAATATGTTCGTCATTAATGAAGGTGTATTTTGATTTTTCAGAGCTATGGAACCAAGACGTCCTCTTGTTTCATGACAGGAACTGGGTAGTGATCGTATGCCTGATGCGACCGATCAAGGACTACCAATAGTTCCACCTATCGTTACGGACATCGAACCGGCAGTGGTTCTGGACACTGGTGTCGATGCTTAGTTCAGAGAGGGTTTCATGAGATTCATGCAGACCTTCCAGGGAGTTCAACATGCTACCCCGACTATGGAGGAATTGACGCAGGTTTTTCAGTAGCAGCATCCTCCAACGTTTGTAGGGGATGAAGGACCATAGGCTGCGGAGTCATGGTTAGAATCCATGCTATCCATCTTCGACCATCTAGAGACACCCCCAGACTGGAGGGTGAAGCTCACAACTTACATGATGTTAGACTCTTCCAAAAGATGGTGGGACGTTGTTTCTCAAGCAGGGCGCCAATGAACTATGACATGGGATGTGTTCCAGCATATGTTCTATGACTACTACTACCCAGCAACACTAAGGGATGATAGAGCTAGGTATTTCATGAACCTGTAGTAGGGTATACTTTTAGTTATGGATTGTTCCTCCCATTTCATAGAGTTACAATGTTTATCCCCCGTTCTAGGGAATGATGAGTTGTTCTTGGAAAGGAAGTTTGAGGAGGGACTCAAACCAGAGATCAGATCATAGGTGAATGTCTTTAAGTTGACTTCTATTACTTTTATATTCAACGAGGTACTGATCACAAAATGAATCCTAAGGGATACTGGATTTGTGGACCAGGGCGGTTCAACATCCAGGGCTGATTCTTTTTAGACAGACAACAGGAAGCGCCACCAAGAGTCTACCTGAGGCGACCCGAGGAAGCGGGGTATTCCTTATGGTATACAAGATATCCCTTCTGGCACCCACGTGGTGTGTTATCAGTGTGGGAGGAGTGGTAATAAGAACCCCCAGTGCCCGAGAGACCCATTGGAGTGCCGATCTTGCGGAAAGATGGTTCATCTACAACATTTTTGCAAGGTTCCCCATCCAGCAGCTAGTGAAGGGGGATTAGGTTTGACCCCGCATATAGGAGTAAGGTTACCAGTTTTGTAGCAGACTGCGGGCTAGAGTTCTTCAGGTTTTCCAGGTCAGGTTAGAGGTCGTGGATACAGTGTTCAATCTTAGGGAGGAGCAGCTCAAGGTTTTTTAGGCTGCTACACATGGTCACGGTACAGGCCAGAATTTTGCTCTAGAGCGGATTCATCAGGAGCAAGATCCCGAACCCTCTAAAGTTCAAGGTATGATCTTAGTAGCATCAGTTTTATCTTAGTAGCATCAATTTCATCAGTTTTATCATCACGCCCTTGGGAATGAGGACATCTAGCATACGTCGGTGAAAATAATTCCCTATAGAGGTTGTAGGATATCACTTCATATGGGACCTCTATGTCCAAGAGATGACAGGATATGATGTCATTCTCAGGATGGACTGGTTGGTTCCCTTCCATGCAGTCGTCGATTTCTATCACTGCAGGGTGAGTTTCGTATCACCAGACGGCTGGTCCATTCATCATAGAGGTGAGTGGGATGTCAAGGGGGTAGAGCTGGACCAGAGTATCATAGGTTAGGAGGGGTTAAGGCCCAGTTTTCTAATCTTTATCTAGATGACCAGGGGACTTCACAGTTAGAGTTTCATCCAGTGGTGGATAGTTTCAGAGATGTATTTCCAGAGGACTTTTCCTGTTTACCTCCAGAGCGTGAGGTAGACTTCTTGATAGAGCTCGTACCAAGAGAAGCACCGGTGTCCATTCCCCCTTATAGGATGGCTACACCTGAGTTCCAGGAGCTCAATAAGCAGTTGTAGGAGTTGCAGGAAAAAGGTTTCATACAACCCAGTACTTCTCATTGGGATTCTCCTGTCCTTTTTTGCGAAGAAGGTAGACGATACCCTTAGGCTTTGCATGGATTATCGGAAGTTGAACCAGTTGATGGTCAAGAACCGATATCCCTTGTCGAGGATCGATGATCTCTTTTATCCACTTAGACAAACCATATTATTCTTGAAGGTCAACTTGAGATCTTTCTATCATCAGTTGGGTGTCAGACCATCTAATATACCCCTTACAGCCTTCCGGAGTAGGTATGGTCTATAAGAGTACATGGTTATGTTGTTCGGTCTCACGAACACGCCGATAGTCTTCATGGTGCTGATGAACAGAGTGTTCCATCCTTACATGGATTCCTTCATGGTGATTTTTGTGGATGACATATTGGTGTACTCTCACACTCGACATGACCATGCAACCAATCATGAGATCGTTTTGAGTACACTGAGGGAGCATCAGTTATATGCTATGCTCTCAAAGTGCCACTTTTGGATGGACAAGATCCACTTCCTAGGTCATGTCATCTCAGAGATATGGGTATCAGTATACCCATAGAAGGTAAGAATAGTAGTTACCTAGGAGTAGCCGAAGACTGTCTTCAAGGTATGGAGTTTCGTGGGGATAGCTGATTACTACAGGTGGTTTATACATGACTTCTCACGCTTAGTAGTGCCATTGATGGGCTTGACTAAGAAGGGGGTAATGTTTGTTTGGTCAGAAGCCTGTGATTCAGCCTTTTAGGAGCAGATGGAGAGGTTGACACCGGCACCGATTCTAGTTTTACCAGTTCCAGGCAGAAGTTATACAGTTTTATGTGATGCATATGGCATCGGGCTAGGAGCAGTGCTTATGCAGGAGGAACGTGCTGTTGCATATAGATCTTGGCAGTTGAGGCCACATGAGAGGAATTATCCTATGCATGACCTAGAGTTGGCTTCAGTTGTTCATTATTTGCATAGTTGGAGGAATTACCTTTTGGGAGAGTATTTTGTGGTATATATTGACCACAAGAGTCTCAAGAACATCTTCACGAAGTGTGACCTGAATCTGAGACAGCAGAGATGGGTCGAGTATCTTCAGTCCTTCGACATCGAGCATCCCTATACTCCTGGGAAAGGCAACGCAGGGGCTGATGTACTGAGCATAAGAACTCAGATATAGGCAGTTCAGGAGGCTAGTAGTGAGTGGAAGCTTATGGCTCTTTTCTCTGAAATACATTTGGAGGTGCACGACAGGCGGGGGCAGACTTTCCTATCTCCTGTAGCTGTTACCTCTGCGCCTCTTGACCGAGTTCGAATGAGGCAGCTAGAAAATTATAAAGGCCTAGTCTTACGGGAAAGCTTGTCCGGAGAGGACCCTCTTCCTGGATGGACCGTTGGTGAGGATGAGATCATGCATTTCTAGGGACGCATATGGGTGCCAACAGACTTATGAAAGGAGCTGATGTAGGATTTCCATTCCTCAGTTTGGGCAGTTCATCCAAGCATCACCAAGATATATCCTGGTAAAAAGCACCAGTACTGGTGGCCAGGTATGAAATGAGATGTTGCTGGTTTTTTCATGAGATGTTCCACTTGTCAGCAGGTGAAGGAAGAACACCAGCAGCCAGTAGGGCTTTTGCAGCAGTAACCCATTTCTGAGTTGAAGTGGAATGATGTTGCGATGGACTTAATGTCAAGGTTATTGAGATCGTTTAGAGGGAACGACATGGTATGGGTTGTCGTTGATAGGATCATGAAGGTTGCTCAATTCTTTCCAATAAAGGAAACCTTCGGTGTCAATGAGCTTGTATGGTTGTACGTCCGTGAGATTGTGAAATTGCACGGGGTTCTGAGTACTATCATTTCAGATAGGGTCTCCCGCTTTACTTCACATTTTTTTCAGGGGCTACATAATTCTTTGGGTACACAGGTACTTCTGAGTACAACTTACCATCCCCCGATAGATGGCCAGTCAGAGTGCACGATCCAGGTGCTTGAGGATATGCATTGAGCTTGCATTCTAGACTTTGGTGGTTCTTGGGGAAAGCATATTACTCTTGTAGAGTTTTTCTATAACAACAGTTTTCAGGTGACTATTCAGATGGAACCTTACGATGCTTTGTATGGTAGGGCATATCGATCACCTTTGTGCTGGCTGGAGGCAGGAGAGGCAGCTTTTCTGGGACCTCGTCTTGTTCAGGAGACCTCAGAGTAGATATATTTGATTCGGAAGAGGATGGAAACTGTACAATCTCGTCATAAATCTTATGTTAATCAGCGGAGATGACCTCTGCAGTTCGAGGTTGGAGATTAGATTTTCCTATGCGTCACCCCGGGGTTTGGAGACAGGAGGATCAAGAGATAGGGTAAGATTTTTCCGAGATACGTCGGGCCGTTTGGGGTTCTAGAGAGAGTCATTCTGGTTGCTTATAGGTTTCAGTTACCTAAGAAATATCAGGTTATGCACGAGGTCTTCCATGTTTCCCAGCTCCGACGTTACTTTTGAGACCTGTCTCATGTGTTTCAACCTGAGGAGGTTGACCTTGAAGCGGATGCGTCATTTGAGGAGCATCCCATTCGGATTGTCGATCGTAGTACAAAAGTTCTCCATGGCCGGTCTGTCCCTCTAGTACAGGTGCTATGGCAGAACGGGCGAGTGCATGATGAGACTTGGGAGCGGGAGGCCGATGTACGATCGCAGTGGCCGTAGCTGTTCAGGGATTCTTCTTCTACTCCTTTCTAGGAAAATTTGGGGATGAATTTTTTTAAGGGGGGAAGTTTTTAAAAACCTGGACCTTCATTTCAGGTATGTTTTTCCTTTCTAGTTGTTTTTTAGAAAAAAGGAGTTTTCTGGAAATTTTTGAAGTACACACCGTTTACTTTCAGAGTACACGCACTATACTCCTTTGACACTTAAAGCCGTATACGATCCATGTCTGGGCCACACACACAGTGTGTAGGGGTGATGTGGAGGACACTTAAAGTAGAGTAAGGAAAAACAGAGTACATTTCATGTACCCTAGAAGTACACGCCGTGTATTTTAATTTTTCATTAAACGGAACGGGGTCGCACCTGACGGACAGAACACCTTTTGTCCAGGTTTCGTTCGTCCAAGAGAATCCGTACGGCTGTGATTATTCTCCGAGACCCCGTGCCTCCGTCTGATCTCTGTTTTAGCCGTCGTCGATTGTGTTGGAACCGCAGTGGTGAGTTCTTCTTTCTCCTAGAGATTTGTTTTCCAATTCCTCCTCTTTCTCATGTTAATGTGGGTTGAATATTTTGGACATTTTCTCAGATCTTCATTGTTCTATGGAGAATAAATCCTCATGGATCATGTATATCGATCTCTTAGGATCGAGGTAGGTGTTTTGTTGCCCAACGTTGAATGTCTTTTAGGTTTTGTGCAAAAAGTTCCGGATATCCATGTATCAGGTATCCTAGGTTAGCGATTTTGATTCCATTGTTTAATTTCCATATATTTCTTGTTTTCTTGAGGTTAATTGATAGTAATATATGGTTGGTTGCATGTTCAAGGATCAACCGTGGTTGATTTCCCTTGCTTGGACTTTTTATCGCCGTTTGGCTTAGGTTGCCTGTGAGGAAAACCTTCTAGCATTGTTTGTCTGACCTGTTATAGCTGATTACATGTATTGTCTGCTGTTTATATGCTTTTTATGCATTATAGTTATTATCCAAGTAGTTGTTGAACTTACTTATGGCTGCTGACAGTCGATTATGCACGACTAGACTGCTCAAGGCTGTGTGAACCTGGTGCGGTATACTAAAGAGGGAATTGACGATTATGGGCTTCCCTAGGGAGTCTATTATGAATTAGTTTCGTAAGTAGGACCTATAGGAATTGGACTTTGTGCGTCCCAATAGTGTCCTTAGTTTATGCAGGTATCAAGACCATAGGAGGAATTAGATGTAAGTGCTTCCCCATAGATTCTTTAGCTATCGTTGCAAGACCATATGGGAATTGACGGTGAGAGCTTCCCATAGATTTTGTGCCTTGTATGATTATTTGAATAGTGGGGTCTTCCAGTAGGAGCCACCTAGAGAGTCAATATTATTATTATGTTTGGTTGGTTGTGATGAGTCCACCATGCCAAATAACAAGTTTGGGTTTGTACTTCTTATTGTCTAGGTAGTCAGTTGAGATACATGTTGTGTTATTTACTATGCCTTGAGAATATAGAGTTGTTTTCTAGACTCCTTGTTGATAATTAAATGATTGTATTAAATTAATAAATAAATGTGAATAGAGATTTTTAGGATTGTTACCTTGGTGTACCTATGTTCCCTACTGCATTTATTTCTTTCACTTTTTCTATTTTGCTCACTGACAGTAGGGCACAGATCTTGTGGTGATTTCCTACTAGGATTAGTCTCACACCCTGTTGGGTCCTGCTTTTCGGCCCAAATAGGTTATATGGATGCAGATGTTGATAGGGATTTTGTCCCTTCTACTTCAGTTACATGTGTGTTTGTTAGAGCTGGAGAGCATAGGACCGAGCATAGGCTTGCGATGCTTCTGGAGTTGCTGTTACTTTTAGTACTTTGTTTTCAGTTGTATTTCAGCACGTTGTTGTTTTTTCGGCTTTCCTTAGATACTTGTACCTTCTGCATCATTATCATTATTACTATATATATTCATTGCTTCCACTATTTTGTTTCAGTTGTTGTATGTCATTTACTGCTTCCGCTATTGACTATTATTTCTTTTCCCCTGTATACCTTACCAAATGAGTGTATAGTTTCTCCAGTAACTTACCAAGGCCCTCACTGCTAGTCGGCAGCCTCTGGTGTTTGGGGAAATTCTCTTGAGGTCATGTGGCGAACCAGGCATGGGGCACTAGTTGAGTGACTCCGGATTTGGGTCGTTACACCACCCTATCAAAATTTAGGGATTATTAGATAGGGTGGAATGATATATCTGAGAATCATAAAAATGTTTATAGTTACTATATTCGGTTAACAGAGTGGTGTACCACTTGAACCTACGATTGAAGATAGATTGGGTAATTGGTGCTTTCCACCTATCACAGATAAACATATATGTGCATGAATCATTGCATGATATCGATTATTATGAGATTTAAATTGATAATTGAGTTCACTTTTTGAGTTTCTCAAGGGATTTGATAACCGATAGGAGAATACCCTTCATGTGTAGGAGTATCCACTGGGTGTGTGTTTTTAGTGGTATGAAATCATTTTGGATAGCTTTTTGGTGTGGCAGACCTACATAAGAGATCATTATCCACATTCTTAGTAGGTTTTCACTTTTCAAGACAAAAATATTTGAAAGTAGAGATAGTGTAATGACTATACTTTTTTCGTTCAATACTTTGGAATAATATATAGAGTATTTTCATTGACAATAACCGAGAAAACATGAGATTTCAATTCCTAATGAGCCTTGGCCTGGATATTATAAAAATATTAAATATAGTATTATCACACATGTATATTATATATTAAATAATAGAATATCTCTCAAATGGAGTATCATATTAAAAATTCAAGACCACATTTGGATCTAGAACACTTATTTTACACTAAGTGTAATATAACATTGGTCAACATCAGCCGTTGGACTGAGGGAGACCGTTGGTGGGTGCATTGAGTGACTTAATTACTTTCATTAATTCAATATATTAATTGATAAACCTAATCCCCTCCCTTTATAAACACTTTATTACAACCTATTCCCATGAATATACACATAACCTTAGGAGTTTTGAGAGGAGGTGGAGGGATCTGTTGGTATCGATATGCTCAGGCACTTGGGTCAATGATGAAAAAATGATGAGATTCATGGAAACAATGATAGAAGTAGTTGAATACTCAACTACACCTCTTTAGAATGTGTTTTCCCTATTAATCAATTCATTCATGAGGCTGGGAATTGTTAATATTTAGTTCACATAATTCTTTAAATATTTTTTTTTCTAATCAACTCCTTTTAACAAATTTCTTGTAATAGAAATATCATAATTAAACAATGTTTTAGATAAATTTAAATCATGTTTATTATTTGATTTTAGAGTTATTATAAAAATATCATTTATAGTTGAATATATTTTGAATATCCCATAAATAAAATATTACAAGTTTTAATATGGATTATATCCTTACCATTTATGGTTTTCAATTTTTGTCAACATTAATTTGGTTCTGTTTCACTACATTGTATTTGTAAACTAAATTCCGCAGGTATGTTAAATTTGAAGAAAACCTAAATGGAAATGGGAAATCATCACCATATATTTTATCACCAGACTCCCCAAAACATCTAAAGGGAATAATGCTATATTGGTTATAGAAAAAAAAACCTTACAAATTCATCACACATTATCACTATTAGAGAATATTTCTCTCTAAATAGGATTTATATGATATACATTAAGTAAGTGGTAAGGTTTCATGGAGTACCACATTATATTGTGTCTAATCAGGATCTAAGGTTTACTTTGATGTTTTAGAAAAGTCATAAAGAGGATCTGGATCCGATGTTAATTTCAACACAAATTATAACTCTTATAAAAATGATTAGTCTAATATTATGATTTAAAACTCTTGAGTATATTATTAGATCTAGTAGTATATATTTCAAATTTAATTGGGGTCAACACCTACCACTGGTGGATTTTTAATACAGTAATAGATTTCATTCAAGAATTTAGATTGATCCTAATATATTACTCTATTAAAAAAGTGTATAATTCCAACATGTTGGGATGGAATTGGAGAAATAAATATATTGGGACCTTATCTATCTTTAAAAATGATAAATAAGGTTAGTGACATTCAGTAATACATAAGCGTAGCACAAAGTCAGTAGAAAAGTTACAACGATAATTACTAATGTAGTTAGAAATATGAAGTTAGTGACAAGGTTTTTAAAAACATTTCTCCACGAAATAAGGTAATTATATTTGTAAGGTAGGTAAAACTATTATCAATGAATATCATACCCTTTTCAATTATCTATCATATAAAAACCATATCTCACTACTTTGTGATTCCAATAAACCTCTATTATGTTCATGATGTGTTCTTTGTATCTCTCGTTAGGAAGTACATATATAATCCATCACATATATTGAACTCATAGGTCATACCACCAGAGCAAGATATTACATATTAGGAACAACCATTAGGTATTTTGTATCATACAAAGAAAGTGTTTCAAAACACGGAAACTCACCTTGTCAAAAGTATGTGGTGAAACCACCAACTTGAGGAAGTTATGCGGGAACCTGGACATGTTTGAGGAAAAATTATCCTCTACTATTTATACAAAAGTGATTAAACTTTTAGAGAGAAAATCAATTTAATGTGGGTAAAATATGACACCCCTATATTTTAGGGAATATGGTTTTCAAAGAAATTTAATTTCAAAGATAGATTGTGTTACACGCCACATGTAGTTTTAATTAACAACAATATAAATTTAATATAATAATTTAAACATGACCATTATAAACAAGTAATTAAACATAAATTTAGGAATATGAATAATCATATTATAAATATTAACTATTATGGTTTTATATAATGGAACCATATTCAAACAAAGTACTGAATTTTTAGTAAAGACTTTATACGCTTTGAAAAATAATATTTTCCAAAAAAAATGTTTTCTTTTTTTTTCTATATAAATGAAAAAGAAATTTTTGTAACTTATTGAAATTTATTTTATAAAAAAAATCTTTTTTTAAATATAAATTTCATAATTATCTTTGAGTGAATTCTTGAGAATTTTCTGAAAAGATTAATTTTTCAATGAATGTTAAAAATAATGACTTTTAATAAAAACATTAAATATATTTTAAAACATTTAAAAGATAACTTTTATTTTAAAATGGTTCTAACATTAATATTAGTTCATTTATATATTTATTAGACCAATTTATTTCATTAAAAAAATTAATATTGAATTATGATATTCAAACTTTCTATACATATCAAAACTATATCTTTAGAAGATAATTTTTTCATCATGTTTACGTGTTTAATTTTAATAAAAAATATTACACTATATTTATGGAGGTTAGATAATATTTTGAATCAGAATAATTATTATTATATATTAACTTCAGCTTAATTTTTTCTCAATATTAATATTATAAAAAATAAAAATTAACTATTGTGATTAAGGTTAAAATGAGATTACTACGGGTAAAAATAAAAATATAATGGGTAAAATGACATATGAAAGATTCAAAATATTATTTTATGCCCATATATCAACCTTATATCACATAAGGTTTTCATATTATCAATTTTCCATCCTTTTTTGTTGAGAAAATCATGGTTACAAATTATTCTTTTCAAAACATACATGAGTGTCATGTCCCCCATTTATAAAAGTTCACCCTCTCTCCTCTCTTATTCACACTTATATAACCTATTGGTTCAGCCAAGACTTTCCGAAGTACATTCCATAATTACCTCACCACACCCAAGAGTCTTTATGTTTATATGTAACCCCTCCTATGAAGGATTTATGTGTAAACATAAAGGGTTTCTCAGAATAAGATGTATAGTCCTTATCCATGACTTTCCATTTTATTTCTTCCTCTAACTCCTTACAATATTATTAAGCCATGATGATATTACAACATAATTGTCTCCCATATACATATATTTCATTATTTTAATTTCATGACCTATATATATATCATCCTTCATCAAGGGGAAGAAAAATAGTCGATCATGTATATGATGGATTACAGCCTCACTAATGGATGTAAATTCTTTTCCATCACCACATCTCATAGATGGATATAATTAAGGTTTTAAAATATTTATTTGATATTTATGATATACATTTAATTATTTAATTAAAATATCTCATATAAATTATTAGTTTCTTTTCTATGGAAATATGATAATGTCACTCGTGCGTACAATCGACTACCACCTCATAAGGTGATGTGATTCATTCTTTAATGATGATTCAATTGGAAGGAAATAAGGATATGATTAATGAAAATATGTTATTAGAATGAAAAAAATGATTTTTAAAGGTAACTTATTATTTAAATTTATTGAATTTAATCTATAAATAAAATACAAATAGTGTTCTTGCGTATGTACAACATACCATTTCCATGAATGATGTAATTAATTTTCAATCTACAAATTCAGTTTATTAATGTAAAAATATATATAATTAATATATATGATATTAATATCAGGTTTATAATTCTTAATATTGTAGAACCATAATCAAAGTAAAAGTACAAAAAATTACAAACCAATACTTACATCAAAAAACAAAGTTGTTATTGCCCAAAATTTCATTTTAACAAGGAGTTTTTAATAAATAGGTAATAAAATGCATAAATATTCCAAAATATGATTATGGTTATTTAATATATGTATTATAAACTAATATTTATTATAAGTAATATTTTAACATGTATGAAGGGAGTTAAGGCTTAAGGTAAGGTATTTCTTGTCCCTCTATTTCTAGAAGACATATGCCATATTCACCACTCATTTATTTTATGTGGTGTATATAGGAACTATTAATGAATTTTATGATCCTTATCTTGATAATTATTACATATACATTTCCATATAATTTTCATTATTTCATGGTACTTACTATCCAAAAGATACGAAATTGTTAAAGGTTTAATGTTACCGTCTCATTTTTTATCATGATTATTTATGATATGATTTCATAGATTTTATCTTATGATATTACCTTCATGAAACTAAATAATTTTATTATTATATAGGTATTCCATGAATATTAATGTTTACCATTCATTTTCCTCTCTTCATGTACTCAATATTCCAAAACAAATTAAGGAAAAATGGAATTTATTTCTCTCTTCAGTCGAAAACCCTTTTTCTCCAATGCCCATATTTTCAAAAAAATATTATAAAGAATGTTTTAACATATTATATTGATTGTTTAAGGAAATTTATACACAAGTTATAATTTCTATAAAAAATTTATAAAATCAATCTTCTTGTCGTTTTCTAAATAAAGTAGTTTGATTTTTATAGAAATTTTAATCGGGATCTTTGTTTTATCATGTACAACATGAATTGAATTTTCTAAAACAATTACAACAAATTATATTAATCTTACTTTAAATGTTTTCAAATTTATTTTCAATGAATATTATTTCATTAATATTTGATATTTTTTATACTAATTAATTGATTTCAAATGAAATGAATTTTTTCTTCAAGAGTGTTTTAAAGATCTTTTATTGAATTTATATTCATCAGTGACATAAAATTAGGAATTTCTTATCTTTTAATGAAGATATGATATAATGGTACCATCCTTATAATTTCTTTGGATGGTCCAGGTTTATGATTATTTCCAAAATTCTTTTTTGAACTCATTATTTCTTCACAAGTTTTGATATAATGAATTGATGAAATTTTAATGAAACCCATTTCTTTTCCTCGGGTTATGATATTATGAAATGTTTTTGAAAACCATTTAATTTTTCATGGTTTATGATATTATGAATGTTTTATGATATTTCCACACACAAATGTATGTATTATGTGATGTGTGGGACCTAAATCATCCTTCAATTCATTGGGTAATGTTTTATATATCATTATATCATAATGGTAAAATCCTATATTCTTCATTTGTTATGGTAAACATACTGATATACGTGATCCACTATAATAAATAGGTGATTATCATATACCTCTCTTTTTAAATGGGAAATTTGTTCTTTTTCAAGATCCATTAGAATTTAAGGGTATTTTTTGTCAAACATGACTTATGATAATTATTTATTTACTTATGATGGTGCTAAAATTTTAGGACATGAACTCATGGTTTGTGATTTATTTTTAATGAGTTCTCACACTTATGGTTCATGTATTTTGAAATGATTTTATTCATGGATCATGTGTATTATCCATAAGATATTGGGTATTAAAATTATAAGTTATATTTATTATCACATACACTTATGCTTATTTTATTTCTTTAAAAGATAATCGATTGATATCTTTCTTATTTACCCTTACTGAGGATCCAATATCACCCTTCCATATAATTCCATTACCTAGGTTATGAATAAATGTTTAAGTAGGGTATGTATATGAATATTACTAAATGGGAATATCTTTATAGGGGATGTTGATATCTTTCATGAAATAAGAATATTGTGTAACTAGTCTCCAGGGAAACTAAACCATAACAATCCTCATATGTGTATTTCTAAAATGTATTGAATATTAACCTAATAAGTTCTAATATTTATATATTAAAATCTGTATTCCTTATGGGGTATTCTCTATCCATCATTATTGAAAGGGTTGGATGAGTGGACCAACCTAGGATGCCTTATAATGTTGCAAGGGAATTATAGTATCTCTTTAATATGATTTTAGTAAGGTATTTCATATGATCATGATGATCTAATGCAATTATCATAGAAATACAAAGCGATGATATTACCTCTGAGTGACATTTATGAACCTACAGTTAGAAACATGATCGAGGACCCTCTATATGGTTTCCAGATTGTGGAATGATATAGGGTACTCTATGGGTATCAGAGTTTCAAGTTGAACCCAGAGAGGGATTGTATAGGGAGGTAGTTAATTTTAAATTCGAATGTCACCATATAATCAAAGTTCAATTATGTGAGCCTACAATATATGTTGGATAGTTATTGGTTGTGCCACCATAGGGGCCGACTCCGCTCAATATAAAATTAATTCATGTGGATGGCAAACCCATTTCACAAAACAATGTGATACATGAGATATTATGAGGTAGGTATTATTCCCCTCAATTATATGTTATAAAATTATTGATACCTTCCCCCACATCATATATGAGATATTATATGGTGGTATTTATTCTCCCCTATGAGAAATTGTGTTGTAGGAATTATTCCCCTCAATAAGATGTTATAGGGGAATGATCCCCCTCCCCCATAATATAATAGCTAAGATATCATGAAGTGGTGGTTATTAACATCAATGAGATGTTATGGGGAAGTAGATATTACACCCAATATGATATGAGATATTACATGGTGTAATTCTTCACATATACAAGAAGTAAGAGGGAGTGAATTATTCCCCCCAATATGATAGGAAATATTACATGGGTTTGATGTCCCCCCTGATGAGATATCAAGGGATTGGAATTATTCCATTCATTGTGATATATAAGATATTAAGAGGTTTGGGACATTCTCCTTGATTATATATTATGAGGTGGGTTTTATTCCCCTAGATGAGATATTAAAGGGTGGGAACTATACACCCAAGTATACTATATGAAATTTTAGTTGGGGCTACCTTCCCCACTGAGGGTTGTATATATAAAATGATCTGGTGGGGCCTCTTTTTCTCATGAATTATTCTATATAGTTATGTGTATATTAATATGATGATAGGGTAATAAATTTACCCTCTTAATTTATATGTAACATTTCAAAATACATCTCACATAGTCCAAAGTAAGAAGGGTTGATCTCATGTGGCACCTCAGAACCAAAGGATCAATGGTGTTTATTTTATTATGTTTATTTTTTATTTATTATCTAAAAATATAACATGTTTATACACTTTTTACAAGTTTTCATAGGGAAACTAATTTTTGTGTTTTCTTATGTTTTACTTACACCATATATAGGATTTTGTGACACTTTATTACCTGAGAAGACCCAACTGATTAAGTGTTCAAGCAGGGTAAAGGCCATGTTTTTTATAATTTATATAGAGCATCTCAAAATGTATTTATATACAAGGTTGAATTAAGACTCAGAATAATAGTATAGCCTCATTTTATTTTATTCTTTTATGATTTTGTATATTTGATTTTCCCAATGAGTGATCAAATAATGTGTGCTTATATGACTTCATATTCATCTATTATAGAATGATTCTTGTTTATCCGTTTTTAAATACTTTCATTATGATTTGGGATTTTGTTTGGTTATTTCTTCAATATTTTCACTTTTATATGAGTGTATAGTCTCCCCATGGTAACATTGTTGACCCACACTTATAGTCAATACAATCTAGAATATGGGGTGGTCTGACTGAGTTTATACAACCCCTCTGGTATAGACATTGTTGAGTGGTATCATGCTAGAAGGGCATTATAAAGTGGTATCAGATCTTTTTTTTTCAATTTATTACTATATTTGACATGGAATAATGGGGATATATTTTTTTTGATGAATTTAATTGAACTAAAACTAGGTTATCACAAACACATTGTACAATGGGAATTTTGGGTTACCAACGATATGATAATTTTTCTCAGTTTATGTTTTATAATTGATATATTTATTCAAATATCATGTCAGCGTTTGAGATAATTATTGTGGTTATGTCTCTTATCCCATGGTTTAAAGAGGAATTTATACATGCTTCATATTTGTTTTATAGGATTCTAATGAATTTTATTTATTTTTTGTGACTGATTTCAATGATGAAAGAGGATTTAAAATTTTAATTCTTAGATAACAAATTATACGATATTTTCCAATATAACTTTTTAGTGGTATTATACTCAACTAATCCATATCATTTTATATGTTGAAATATAATGTGTATCTTATTAAGGTTTTTTCAATCATTACAACAGTAAAATACATCCATTTAAAGGTTTTATAGTGACCTTGGGCGGTATATCCAAGGAATTTGATTCCTTGATGCTGGTTTGGGTTAAGGGAATAAGTTTAGTTACTTAATGTATCAACAATAAAGTATATATTGTTTTATCATATAGCTTCTTGGTGGAATTATACTTAACTAAATCACGTGAATATGGTTTTTTAAACATGAATAATCATATGGAGATTCCATTATAATCTAATGGATGATATTTTGACTCTTAAGGGGGTACTACTATATGTGGATGATTGATGAGGATCAATTCCCTAGAGTATTCAGTGGGCATAATATAGGTTTTATGATGTATATTTATACATGAGAACACTATAATAGGATTATTGAAACATAATTTTCCATAATGGACTGGAAACCATGGTGAAGGTTTATAGTGTATTGAAGTATACATTTTGTTCTTGGTATCCAAGATGGGTTTTCAAGGGAAGGATTGATAGGAGTCCAAACCTTGTGTATTATGGTGGTTCTTTCAATTACATGAAGATAGAATGGTTTGATGATTTTCATTTTTAAATGACATCCAAGTAGTGTTTGATCATTCATTTTTCCTCTACATGAGTTATATATGTATATTATTGTAAGAGAGCATCATGGATGATTCAATCTAGATGCAATAGACATTTGAGTGGAGCTTGATAAATTATTTAGGCATGTGAGATGAGTTTTAGTGGTCTATAAATCCAAGGAGCATGATCCAGTCACCGATATTGGGTTTCTTTATAATATAAACCTATTTTCCTATGATAATATTAAGTTATTTCATTCAATGTTATTCATGATGCTTAAATGGATTTGGATTGATGAGTTTTCATTTGTAGCTCAGGTAATGATTGTTTTCATGAGATTATTAGGGGCATGGTTTCCATAGGCCTCAATGGGGATGGGAATCCATACCATTATGGTATATTATGATATCATGGATATATTAGAGTACTATTCTATGATCAACCAGAGTCTTAACTTGACATAGTTATTTAAGGAGGTAGTATCATGTATCAGTAAGAGTTACATGTATATGGTATTTGAACATATTATGGTTGTTCTCTTGTGGGGGTGTAAGAAAATAAAACCTATAAGAAGTGTTCCATTGGTTTCTTATGGTGTGACCCTCGGTATGGGTATTTTGGTTAAGTAGTGTGATGAATAGGATACTCTTATGGTAGGGTGGATCCTATCAGTCATAGATATGTGATCCTTAAGTGGGAATGGTAGTCCACGTGTCTTGGTCACAAGGAAGATAGATGAGATAAAACTAGTTTACATGTTATTAAGTGTACCTAATTTTATCTAGGTCTTTGGGAAATAACATATTTTACATTTTGGATATTGAATGAGTATGGGTGTTGGAATTAGTCTTGATATGGGATTTTATGTTAATTGACAGAGATAAGAGTTAGATCATTGGTGAATTTGTACTTGGGGTGGAGTAAAACGGTAGAATCAATCATTTAAGGATTATACCAGGGAATTAAATGGGGTTTTACATTTAGAATTGATTATGGGTATTTGGATTATTTATTAATGCTTTTAGGGAGTTAAGGAATCATGATTGGGTGATGTAAGGTTGTGTTGAAAGGTATGGTTGATAATTTTAGGTAAAGGATATACATTGGATTTCTAACAATTTTTTTGTGTGAAATTCAGTGCGGTAATGTTTAAAATGAACCAAGCATGTCTATGGTCTACTAGAAGGGTGTTTTCATAGGAAATTACAATGGTATGTGCACCATTGATTAGAATGGACCATTATGTGTAGAGGCTTATGGTGGGGAGCACTATCATCTTGTATATGAATCAGTCAATGACTCTATGTTATCTCAAGATTGACATGTGTGGTGGGAAATTTCATTGGTTTTCATGATGGTTTTGAGTGGGTGTTATGAATTTTAATAAATAGTGTGACTTATGTTTAGTGTGGTGTAGTAGAAGATCATTCGGTGGTATGTGATAAAATTCAATGAGTTAGTGATGAATTGGAAAGTGGGGTAGGTTGGGATAGACTGTTGAAGGTCCATAGAGACTTCTGAAGTATGATACGTGTTATGGTGGGGAGGTTACAAAAACACATGTCATTATGGGTGGTGATATTCTGGGGAATTTATTTTTTCAGTACTGAAATAGTGAAAATTATGTAACCCATGATTTAGATCAAAATTATGATTGATGAGTTATATCAAGGAAATGTTTTTTGGACATGGAATTAGGATCATCAGTTTTTTTGGTTTCTTGGGTGAATAACATAGTGGGGTCATGGTGGCTACCCAATTTTAAACATTATAAGTAGTATTCAAGTGACACCAAAACCCATAGGTTATGTTTCAACGATCCTTTATACTTTCATCAAGTTTTTTATGATTATAAATATTAAATTCAACCATATAAATTTAAAAAATTGACGATTTTTTTTTCATTTTTTTAATGGAAAAAGTATTATACCTAGGTGTCGCATCGTGAAGGGGTTTTTCACTCTATGCCTATATCTTAAAAAGTGGTTTGATGATCTTATAAACACAGGTCATTCCATAAATGGATCTATAACATAACATGAATGAAACTTATGAATTATGGAAAATAACCTTATGAATTTATCATTCCAAGAAGGGTTTCATCGTGACTTGAACATGGACATTAAAAGGTAGCGTGAAGAATCTTACAATTTTTTTACTTCTGAAAAATGATCAGAATATAGGTTGGGTTATGAAACATCAGTTTCTCTAAAAAGGCCTATCATGAGGAATCTTTATAGGGTAATATAATGAAAAGAGTGATGGGATCTACCATAAAGCGCTAGACCCATGATATTAGAGTGGGTCTGCGAGGAGGTCACATCAAAGGAGTAGTATTGGGAAATAAATTATTCCAAGAGACTCAAACCTATACCATGATAGGCCAGAAAGGGGAATAAAATCTCTATATAAGGGTTCCCAAACAACAAAATTAGCAGGCAATACCATATCCTATTTGGATAAGGGAGTGGTACACTACAACCTACAAGGTTGTGTCACAACCGATCCTCAGGTGGTTGTTTTAGAGGGGTAAGATAGTATTTTCTTATTTCTAAAATAGAAACCCCATTGGGATTTATTCTCATTAACATCTGATCAAGGGATGTTTATGGTCCTCTTTCCCCCTTATTACCCACTTATTTTCACATTGATCCAATTGGTTTTAGGGGAAATTAATTCATAGATTCAAGGTGAGACCCTCTTATTATTTATTCATCAAGATCCCTTTCATCACCTTTAATTTTTATGTAAAATGATATAGGGTTTGTGTTGGTTACACTAATTCATGGTGTAATTATCCTTGAATGATGTTCCTTTTGATTAGTGTGTCTAAAGGTCATACTAGAAGCATGCACTCTTTCTATTCCGGAGGTTGGTTTTAGAGTCATGCCACCCTATGATTTGCTTCTAGGGTTTTTGATCAAAATGAATGAAATTGAGGGATGTATCATTGTTAAATATTGGTACTTTTTCAAGATATGGTGTTATGAGTACACCATATACACTATAGGTTTGGTTAGTCATAGTTTTTTTAAAAATGGAATTTTACATATGCCTCTTTAAGAAATTATAACATTTAAATTAAATTAAATAATAAATAATAAATTACTATTATTGAATATTTTGAATGTTATAGATTTATAAAGGAGCCCAGAAGAAGGTTCCAGTCTTAGATGATCTTATGTGGTGATGGACAAGATATAGATGAAAGTAATAACTATATATAATTTACATGGACACTTTAACATCTCCCAATGTATATGAATTTATTTATACAACATCTGATTTGGGGTCTCACATCTTATTGGTGATTGGGCATAACTTAAATTTATTTGTTTCTTAGATTTCCATTAATTTATCAAAGCATGAAGACCATAATATATCCTTGAATACTAGTAAAATTCCTTAGAAAATTATGGTAAATTCATTTATTATAAAAGTATTTTATTAGATATTTGAACACTCAAGATGTATAAGTGAGATGAAATAAACGTAGTGGACCTCATGGAAGGTTCTCTTAGTCCGCCATATTCATACGAGTAATTTATGGTAATGGTTTCCCTATGGATCCACTCTATGAGAATATTTATATGATTTATAGTCTTAAAGATAATTTATGAGGTGGTGGGCTGAGTGTTCCATCTCCACTAGTACATGAGTGCCTGGGTGGGCATGCCCGGTATAGGATTATGAAAAGGGTTGGATGAGTGGGATTTCCAAGGATGTATTGGGAAGTGAGATGGGAATTATGATATATATATATATATATTGTGATTCCAATATGGAACATTCGATTATATTAATGATTCTATGATAAGATCGTATAAATATTAAGGGATGTAATTCTGTATGAGTGAAGGGAATATGACTAGAGTTGGAAACAAGATCTAGGTGCCCAGGTATGATTTTTAGTATATGATATTACTAAGGGAAGTTGATTGGTTCCCCAATTTATTATTAAACATAAATAGTGGTAGTGAAGGGAGGTATTTATAAATGAATATAGTTGTTACATTAGAAACTGATGGTAAATTGTGTGATTTTACTATGGTTTTAGTACTGGTTATAGGTTGTTTCCCAACATGGGCCAACCAAGGTCAATGCTTAACTGGTTCAAATGGTTTTATAATCCATGTAAATTATCTATATAATATATGAGATATTATAAGGTTTCCACTATTCGCCTATATGATATTTTATGGTTTGTGTCTTATTCATTCCAATACGATATATGAGATATTATGTGGTGGAAGTTATTCCCCTTGATGAGATTTTATGGGGTCGTCATTATTACCCCTAACCCAAGATATGAGATAAAAAGAGGTGGGAACAATTCACTTTTATGAAATTATATTGGTATGGTGTCATTACCACCAATATAATGTGAGATATTATGATTTTGGAGTTATTTCCTTAGATGATATGTTATAGGGTGTGAATTATTCCCCTCGATATGATATTTGAAATTTATAGGTGGGTGAAGGTTGGTGTTATTCCATTAATGAGATATCACGTGGTGGGTGTTATTCCCCCTAATGTGATATATGAGGTATTAAAATTTGGAAATTATTCCCCTTGATGAGATATTATTAGGTGGGTTTCATTCCCCTTAATGAGATATTATAGGGTAGGTACTCCCCCCGTGTTATATTATATTTCGGGTGGGGATACCCCCCCTCAAAATGTTGTATATTTGAGATAATTAAAGAGGTATTATTTTCCACATATGTGTTCACATATACTTATGTATATTTTAAATATATTATAGAGAAGTTCATGATTCCCCCAATGTATATATAATAGGCTTTAAGACAACCATCATGGGATGAAGTAGCTATGGTTAGTCCCCTATGGTGCCTTTAGACCAATGTACCGATAATATTTATTTTATTATTCATAGTTGTTTATTTATATTTTGGATCATATCACAAGTGTATACATTTAATTACCAGTTATTTTGAGTATCACATTATGTGTGGCATGTTCATTTGTAGTAACACCCAACTCTGAAATTCCATGGAACTTTGGTACTCGATGAAATCTCACTGTATGTGGGTTTAGGTAGGGTAGTGGCCCAATGTTTCATGATCTGGCTAGAGAAACTCAATTAGGATATATATACTGGGTTAGGTGAGTCTCATATAAAGTAGTAAATCATACATTAATTTTATTCTATATTATTTTATGAATATGTGATTATCCTAGGGGGATATTTTTTTGTATGAATTTATGATTGTATAATCATTTATTATAGTGTGATTCAGGTTTATTGGTTTTTTCATATTCTAATTATAACTGTTGATATTTTTCCCCTAATATAATAGTAAAATATCCCCTGAAAGCACTATAGATCCTTGTGGCTAGTACATATCATCGAGAATATGAGGAGGCACACCTAAAGTCACATAATACCTCTGATCCAAACACTTGTTAGTGGTCTCAGTCTATCAGAGTATTATATTTCATGGTATAATTGAAGTAATCATAATTTAATTTTTAATTTCATATGTTTTGGAAGTATTTATATGATATTTTATAATTTCATAAGATATCATAAGTATTCATAAGATATTTATAGATTTTAAAATATATTTGAGGAATTCTAATATAATTTAAATTTTCACAAGAAACATACTATTTTAATATGATATTTAATTTTTATAATGAATTTGATAGTTTTCTAAATACCTTAGTTTTATAATAGATTTCAATTTTTAAAAAAAAATTAATTTCCCTAATATATTATATAGATTTAAAAAAGTTATAGAGAATTATTTAAGAATATTTATTTCCAAAAATTCAAGGAGACATTGGAGGTACAAATAAAATGATGCTCAAGATATGATTTTTTAATAAATCATGAATAAAATTAATGATTATGGAGATTGGGTAAAAAAATTCATGTAATGAAAATCATCTTTATTTTTCAGTCATGTAGGATAGAAGGAAAAAATAAAATCCTTTCTCCCTGAAAAAAAACTAAAAAAATGAAATATCTAGTTATTTTAAGAATATTAATGCCATGAAAAAGTTTTTTTCCTTATGATGGGATGAGAATGAAATTTTATTTGAGGAAAAAAATTAACACAACATGATTGATATAGTTGGTCTAAGAATTTTTTTATATTTCACTTGGATAGATCTATTAAATAATATATAAGAAGAATAAATAAATGAGAAGAATGAGAATAAGTTTATAGAAATTGAAAGAGTTTACTTGTTTCAATTTTAATTTGAAATTCAAAATCAAACCTAAATTTTATGTTATTTTGTAATAGATAAAAATTTATATCAATCATGTATTATTATAATGAGTTTAGAAAATATAAAATAGAATAATTAATTAGTTTCATGTGTAGTATATCAAAGTAAATAATACCTGAGATAGTTTAGAAGAAAAGAAGAAGAGAAATAATATAGTTTAGAAAATGTAGGTTTAAGTAAAAGAATATAACTAGAACAATACCAATATATAGTTGTATTATATTTTCAAAGTACTCTCATATCATTAAAAACCTTTTTTTATATTTTTATTTTTGAGGAAACACTTGTACAGTTTGGAGACTTATAAGTATCAAGACATAAAAGTTAATTCCTTCTCATTTGTAATCCATGTTATGTAACTAGTGAACTCTATGGTTTCAAATGAATCAAGATTATGCTAAGTTTTAGCCTTCTTATTTTTATAGGTGAAACATGTAGAATATATTTGATGCCTTCTATGATTTTTCTTTTATTTTTTCGATTATGGTCTAAACAATCAGTTTAACATGTGATATAATTTATTTGTAACATATAATTAATATTAAATTTAATAACCAATTCCCCCCCACACACACTAAATTATTTTTACTCGAATTTAGGATTCTTTTAGTATTATTAGAGAATGGTTTACTTATTTAACAATATTTTTTTTAGATAGAAATAATTTCTTTTTTTAGAGATTATTTTCACTGAATTTTTATTTTAAATATGGATTTTTTCAATTCAGGGAACAAAAAGGGGTTTAAAACTTTTAAAGGGAAATATTACTATATATGGTAAGATAAAATGATTCATTATCTTTTATCAATTATTTTGGACTTTCTAGAAGCTAAAATAATTATTCTCTTTTCATGATGAAGGTGCTTATATGACCATAGCTAATATAAAGAACTTGTAAAATTTTGGACTTGCTAGGATTTACACTTTTTAATCTCTTTCATAGAATAAATTTATAAATTTAAAAAGGATTAAGATAGTAATTTAAATATAAATAATTTTTTCAAATATTTATTATGGATATTCAATGGTGAGGTTTTCCAAACTACATGTTTTTAGATTTATGTATAAAGACCATAAAATAATGGAAGATTAAATGTTCAATGAAATATTCACATGATTGTATGAAATATTGATCATTGTTATTAGTTTTGGTGAAATATTAAAGGAAAATAAATTTATTAGGAATATTTTTATATTTCCAAATATAAGTTTAAATAAAAGTCTTAGAACATGAAGTATGTGATCCACGTACACTTATTTTGGAATACTTATACATTATGTTTATTTAAGATGATATGTTGAGGGGAAGTTTCTTCAAAAAAAAGAATAAGGTTTAAAATAAAAATTATTATAATTTCTAAATAAAAGAAAAATTTAATAAAAAAGTTAATAAAGATAAAGTTGGTTGTTCAAAATAAATAAAATATATTGAAGATAATTTTAAAAAACTCATACTAGTAATCTTTAGAAATGTATGAAATAGAAAAGGGAATTTTGGGGGGAATGTTTTACTAAATTATTCCAAGTGTGGTGACACTGGAAATTTAATAAAAATTTATCCAATGTTAAAAAACGAATATGCTAGTGATCAAGAAGATTTAATGCAAAGAACTTCCTCAAATATAAAAGTAACAAAATATAATAAATTAAATACTTATTCAATAGGAAAATTTAGTAAATTAATTAAATTTAAAATTTTAATATTATTATCCAGGTTTTAGGAGTATAACATTATGGAAGATGTTGTGGAGGATGATTTATCTACAAATTTCTTTGAATAACTACAAATTACTAATTTAAATGAGAAATATTTCACTAGTAATGAATTTACTAGTTCTAGGATTGATAAATAAACATAAATGGAATTTTTTTATTGTAATAACTCGATGAGTGTATTTGAAAGAACATAATATTGGAGGAGGAGATAGAAATTTGGATAAAGATTATCAATTATCATGCTATAATTACTTTTTCACTCTAAAGAAGGATTAATGTTACTAAAATTGATTCATTATTTACTTTACTTATTGATAAATAGAAGAATAAAATTTGAAATAGAATAGATAGTTAAAATAAAATAGAAGTAGATTAAAATGATTCAATTTAATTTTATCAACACTGAAAAATAATAGAACATGAATAAACCAAAATTCCAAAATTTTATAAATAATGTGCTAAAAGTTCAAAGAATAAGATTATGAATGGTATTAAATATTCAATGAATACTGTTTATGTTTTCTGATAAAAATAAAACTCTAAGGGTAAAAATGATATGAAAATGATTTATAGAACGTCTATTTTAATGAAACTAGTGAAGAAAACCAAGGTTGTGGAAAAACAATGTGACCGACAAAGATTAGGATATTACAAGAGTAATGATTAATTATAAAAAACTACTACAATAAGTGATTCAAAAAAAGGATATAAGCCATACTAGATTAAAAAATAATGTTGAGAGTATCTAAAAATTGTTTATAATATGTATCTAAACATAATGATAAAAGTAATGAAGAAGTAAAAGTGACAACATCTCGGCAGTAAGTTCTTTAAAAATATAATTATTCCAGTAATAGATTTTAAAGGAACTATGGTGGATTTAGGAACATGGAAATAATATTTCTATTTTACTACAAACATTTATATGATCCTATATGTTTTTTTGTATAAATTATTAGAAGGACTCCTCCTACTCAATGAATGAAAATTTAGAAGTATCCAAAAAAATATATACTAGAGGATGAATATAAAGTTCAACCATTTTAAGAAGTCTATTTAAGATGAAACCATCTAGGTAATTCTTATGAAGATTGTATAACTATACCTTTAGACCCAATGAGTATAAACTATAATACTTATATGTATCAAAAGAATAAGGATAAAGGTTCAGAAAATGATTTTTTTGAATTAACACTTAATGAAAATAAAAGGGAATGTCTATCAATTCTGGATAATAGATATTCTTTAAAAAAGGGGTGATAGTTAAAGATATTAATTTATATTGGAATATTGATGTAAGGATCTATGACCTTTGTAAAATTTGGGTCACATAAAATCAAAGGAAATTTTTGGTCACATAAAATGAAAGGAGTTGGTTTAGGAGTTATTTGGAAAGTGGAGATAAAATACATCAACACTTAATATATATATATATATATCAGTTAAAACACGACTGGTTATGTATATTCTGAATATTTAGGAAGTTAATTAAGAGGTTTTATATAAATATTTATTACTGATATATATTTTTAATGATGCATACGTGTTTAAAATATAGTAAAAAAATTGGAAACTTGTTTCTTATTAATGATGCTGAAAATTTATCAACTTATGGTTAAAAAAAGAAAATAGATTAGGAAATCAAAGGCAAATTCATCTTTAAAAAACTAATATGAGAAATCTTACTCAATGAGAGAATTTTTTAGTGTTCCTATACTAAAAAGATAGATAAATTGGATTTTACCTATTTATTAAAGTGAAATAATATAAATTATTTATATATGAAATTTGAGAAAAAAATATCTCATTCATTGCATATTATATTTTCATATATTTTTATACCTATGACGAAGTAATAAATAAGTGGAGAAAATTATTTCAATTTATTTATCAATTAATTTACACAAATCACTTGTATTTTTTAAGAAACAAAAATTAGAGGCACTTAAAATGTTCTAGAATTTTATAACAAGTGCTGAAAAGGAGGGAATTTTCATCTTGAAAATCATCCAAATAAGTAATGATGAATAATATTATAATTGAATATTTTAAACTTATATATAGAATAATGGTTTCTCCATATACTTAATTCACCACCCACAGTACGCAAAATGGTTCTGTTTAATGGACGAAAATAATTTTGTTAGAGATGACTTAGACCATATTGATTGGTCGGGATACCTCTTAGTATTTATAAAGAGAGTAAATTATTATAGTGGTTCACATTCAAACAAATTTTTTATGTATACCATGTTTTGATATGTCACTATATGACATGTACTATAAATATTCACTATGTTTGAAATATTTAATCTTATTTTTCATCCCTTGTATAACCCAATTTAAAGGTGAAAATCATAGTAATTTTGTGAAGAGTGGTGTTGATGGAATATTCCTTGGCCATCTTCCAAATGTATGGGGTTATATTTTTTAAAATAATATAATAGGGAATATTTAAGATACTATTTATATAAATTTTCTATGACATTAAAAGAAAGATATTTCACATCAAATCCATATTTATATTTGATAAATGTGAATCTATTTTTATTGAGAAGCATGAAAAAGTTTTAAAAAAAGTGAGTTCAGAAGAAGTTTAGAATGAAGATGATGATTCAGAGAATTCTATTAATGGGAAGAAACTTATATCATATAATTTAAGTCTATGAAATCAATTTTAGGTTAAAAATATCATTATAGAATACTGAAATAAGTTATATACTAGGATGATTCTGAGGAAAATCACATACATCGATATTTTCACATGTTTATCATGGAGATGTGAATGATTCCTTGGAGAATCCAGAGTGTATTGACGCCATGAATCAAAAATTACATTAGATGGAGAATAATGACATATTTAAGTTATTACCAAATATTTATGGAAATTATGTTATCGAAACAAAGTGGGTATTTCAAAACAAGTTGAATGAAAAGGGAGATGTTGTAAGTAAAAATGGAAGACTTCTATATAAAGGGTACCCATAAGTTGGAGGAATTGATGTTTATGAGTCATTTTTACTGTTTCTTATACTATATAGAAATATTATATTTTATCCTATTCTATAATAAATTAAATATAATATATTCAAAATTTATTTCAAGTCTTCCTCCATCAATGTAGATTTCAAAGAGGAAGTATATATTGATAATCCTAGTGATTTATTTCTTAATAAAAATTAATATTATGTTTTAATGTCAAACATGGAACTATATGGGTTAAAACAAGAACCATTATCATGGTATTAGATTATAGTATTAAGTACATGTATTTCAATAAAGCAAGAGTGGACTAAAATATTTACACTAAAGTTGATAATAATGTATCAGTTATTATTATTATTTAATATGTACGGATTTTTTTTCTAGAAATTAATAAGGATTTTTTAAAGATTTTTCTTTGGACAAGAAGATTTTTTTAAAGTTTCCTACATTTATGAAATGAGAAATTTTATATATTTTCATGTTTCTTAATAGGAATATCAGATCTTTATTTCACAATATAATTATTATTAGGAATATTAGAATATATTTTGCACAGAGGACTCAAAATAATCCTACACCTTTCTTAGTGGGAACTAAATTTTCTAATTATGATAAATGGAATGAAGAATAATTGAAGGAACTCATATATTTTATCAAATGTTTACCTTATATTATAGTTTAATTTTAAAATATTTTATTTTATTTTACATTAGAAATCATGAATCAAAATTATCTAAAGAAGTATTTTATATAGACTTAAAGATAATATATGGGAATATAAAAGGTATAATAAACTCTGGATTAAAATATGACATCAATGTAATGATTGATTTTATTATCTATATAGTTATATATTTTGAAATAAATATAGATAATTTAATTTATACATCTGATGGGGATTTATTATTATATTAAAGGTGTATATTTTGGAACAAAATAAAAAGAAATGGTTTATGACATTAAGTTTAATTGAAGTGGAATATGTTGTTACAACACAATCAACAACTCTATTGATGTGAACAAGGACTCGGTTTAAAGATCTTATGGTGGGACTAAATTTTACAATTTTTTGGGAAATTATAATCAATGTTCTATCAATATAGCTTGAAATAATGTTCACTAATCTGGATCAAGTTACATTGATATAAAATATTACATTATCAAAGAGACTATGGGGTATAATATTTTAATGAATATATTTTTCATATAATGTGAAAAATAGAGGATGTTCTCACTAAATCCCTACTAAAGAGTTAATTTAAATGATTGATTTTTATTATGGGTGTTCTATTGTAGGGACCCGTATCTTGACGTACATTGACATTACATTACTTTTGCGGAATACTTAGTACATTACAAAAACACACACACAAGGACCGTAATAGTTTAGTGTCTTTGGAAACTTGGACTATAATCTTCTAATCGTGGTGAAAGATCTTCAAAATCTCCCATAAAGATCTTCTTCTTTTTTAACCTAAAACCTTTCTTTATATCCTGGGGAAAAGAAAACATAAAAGAGTGAGCTCAAATGCTCAGTAAGGGTATATAAAGGAAATAAAAATCATATCATATCTTTTTGAAAATCAAAACCTGCAAAAGAGATCATAACATCTTAACATGGAATAAATCATAGAAGTGAAAATGAGATCCCCATAATCATAACATAAAACTTGAAACTTTGTGGCATGCACACATAATCATGGAAAATCATTTCTTGTTAGTCATGACTCATTGCCAAGACTATCTTAGTGGACAAAGTCCCTTTCTGAACCGAGTTCACTCCTCGTTTCAGTCCTGTATCACTGAACCGAAATAACCTTCCGTTCCAGCCATGTCTATCTCATGAGATATAAAATCATTACCCAATGCATTGGAGGGATATATAGGTCCCACCCATCTTATAATTAATCCTTTCTTATGTGTGCCACATAATCATAAACCATACATCATAGCGTAACCCATGTAATAAAAATGGGATTCTTAAACAACATGACATCATAAAACAATTCATATAAGATAAAGGAATTAATAAAAATATTTCCATCACAACATAATCAAACCAATGTAATAATAGTGATAAAAACAGAACCCTTTTATTATCTTAGATGGAAAATAATTTTGATAAAATACTTGAACTCCATTCTTGAGGAAAATATCATTTCTACTTCAAAAACACTGTTCCTTTCTTAACATGTCATACAATTTTAAACTAAAAGAAGTTGATTAAAAATAAACTTGAATACTTGTAAAGGAAACTTCTTGTAAATAATGTTTTAGAAATCCATTCATGCCGTATAAGTTAAAAAAACATTCTTCGTACTTTTGTCGGAAAATTCAAAAAGTACCTCGTACGAAAAACGACAAAAGATTCATTTTATTTCTTTTACTAAAAACTCACCAAAGGGTAAAAATGGATTTAAACAATTTCAGGTGGATGGAAATAATATTACATATTTATGAAACATGGATTTGGATGATAAAATACACCCCAGTAAATACTTACGAATAAACAATCTCGGATAAAAATGAGATTGTGATATTTCCCTTACCTTAGGTCCGATTTGCTTTGTTCGTGTCCGAAGCTCCTGTATAATGGTTTAAATAATGTTATTGACTTATTCCAGAATCATAAATATTGATATGAGATCATATATGGTCATATTATTAGCTTCTTGTTAGTAATATTTCATTGTTACTTGTTACTCGGGTCTTTATAACTTTTTGTTCTTATGAGTGTTTTGTCGAATAAATTCTTATTCTTATCTTTAGGTTATAGATAATTCATTTCCAGAATGGTATTAGTGTAGTATATACCATATTCATTCATTCAATTCATTTATATAATCATTATGAAATGAAGATCATGTAGAACGAGTCGCATCACATCGTGGAGACGGTATTCCGTACGTACGCACGAGTGATGATATCGTTCCTATGATCGTGGAATTGTATTGGAGTATATATATATATTATTTCAGTATCAATATTACTTAATAATAATCATATATAGTTACTCATTACACCATTATACCCATCCTTGTAAGGTGATGGTGGAAAATAGATTACACCACGGCGTGGAGACGGTATTCCGTACTTACGCACGCGCGGTGATTTCATTTTTTCCGTAGGATGGATAGAAGGTGAATTAGGGTTGTTTCATATTTATAATAACATATCAGTATGTAAGTAATACTGATGTTATTACTTTATCATGAAACAACTAAAGAATAAGAAGTTGAAGAAGAAAGAAATTGAAAAGATCGGTAATGGATATTACCTCTTCTTTGGAACGCCTCTTTGAATCCCCCACTTAAGGAACTAAGATTGGTCTTTGGAGAAGACCAGGACCTCTAGGATTATTATAGGGAAGTGGAGAGGAGAAAATGGCAGGGGTTGGCTGAGCTTGAGTGCTCAAATTGGTGTGAGGAGGAGGGGGAGGAGGTGCCCTTTTATAAGGGAGGAGAGGGGCACCTTAGGAATATCCAAAAATATTATTTTATATTAAAGTCAAAATCGGTTTATAATGGTTCCAAAGGGTCTTATTTCGAAGATAATGTGGGGATGGGTCGAAATCCTATCAACCAATAGGATTTAGACAAGTTTAGGGTATTAGTTTAACCTTATCAATTAGATTTAACTCTAAGTTAATTAATTTAACTTTTACCGTGTCTTTTTGTTTTCTTTCACTATATGGTTAATACACTTACTATAACATGCCAAACGAACCCCAAATTGTTTATTATTAATATATATATCCTTATCTAAGTCATTTGGCCGAACCTTAGATTTTTAGGAATAAAATAACAATTAATAATATAATATTTGATTTAAAAACTATTTTGTGTCAATTTTGACACTATTTGATATATGATTTTTTTAAAAGTCATAACAGAATTATATGTTCGAACCAAGTTGATTAAATCAACACTAATATATCATAGTAACCTAGAAAATTAGTGGAATTCATAAAAAGTCTTAAATTACATTTATTTTGGTATTTATATTATCAATTATGTCAATATTTCATTAATAAGATAATTACTGCATCATCTTTGTGTCATATATAAATTAAATTATTTGATGTCTAAAAATTACAAATAAAATACCATCATGTAGGAAATCTTTTTAGCTTTCTAAGTAATATTTACAATAGAATTTATCTTATGTATAACCCCATATTAAAAAATTATTTACTTATTAAACTTTGATTTTAACTATTTTAACCCTTCTTTAAATAAATTAATAATAAATGTCCTAATCTAATCCAAGTGGGCCTAAATGGTCATATTTTATTCCTAAGTTTGTTTTTGGTCGAATTACACTTGTCCAATAGAATTAAGACATGTGTTAGGGTAATATTGATATCATATTTACCCTTAGTTACCCTATTTACTATTAACTGCGGTAAAAATAGTAAAAAGTTACTATTCACCAAAAAATTATTTTCATCTCATTGAACCACATTTTAGTCCTTGATATTAACCGTGTCTCTCGGATTTTTGAAATTCCATTCACAGAAGCGGTAAAATTAAGTTTTATGCAAAATTCAGTTTTTAACCTACCACTTAGTGGTTTCACTATTCATCAAAAATTGAAAGTTTTCAGAAAAATACCAAAATTTCACCCTAGGCTAATTTCGATATTCTGAGTCCAAAAATGAAGTTCATTTTGAAAAATAAGATTTACAGAATTTTAAAAAGTGGTTATTACTATTCATACCAGCTAGTTTTAATAATATTTTAATAGCATATCGTTGTTTAGTGAAACTCGGTATTGCGTATTACACACGCTATCGAGGAAGGTCGTGATTGCGTGTAATGCAAGGAAAGTCAAGGATGCGTGTTGTGCAAGCTCCTTTTGGTGTAGCGTACAACACAAGACATTAATAAAATTAAAAAGAATATTTTTTATAAAATCTCGGGCTGTTACATCTATATTATTCCTTCGGATGATAAGGTATGGAGGATTCATCCCCTCTCCCACCGGTTCATTGTATTTTTAATGTCAAAGGGGGAGAAATACATTATAAAGTTAATTATGTTTATTATTTTATATATTTAAAAATTTTATTCACAAAGGGGAAGTGAAATATTTTTTATGATAATCCATTAATATGACTTCTATATGTGGGGTGATATTTGTTATTTAGGGGGAGAATATATTAAGAGGGCGTTATTAAAAGTGTAAAGCTGCGATTTCATCATGTGGGTGTATCTTTTTTGTGAGTTTTGAATTATTCTAATAGTTTATAGGGAGTATATAAGTAGGAATTAGTTATATATATGTTCATTGGATATATTTTAACAATTTATGTACTGATTCTAAATTAATCTCAAGTGAGATAATGGGATAAGAAAAGTAAATTTCTCAATTGGTATCAATAGGATCAAGAGTTATGAAGAAGTTAATATAAGCCACTATTTTATGAATAACATGGTATTATTTTGTAATATTCTTGTTACCTACATTATATTTTCCCACATATACTTAAAATAATTGAATAATGATTCAATGCTATGTATATTGTGTTTAATAGTGATTTATATTCCATGATTGAAAAAAATAAAATGGTGTGATAATTTATATCCAAGTAATGTTTTAAATAATAAGATGTAGATTTATTTGATATTTAGGTGGATATATTAAATGAGTTTTTTTATTTTCAATGAAGTAATCTTATTAAAACTCACATAAAATTATTTATTTTATATGGGGTGAGGGTTATTTGAATGTTTAAGGTTTTTAAAGTATGTTTGAATATGTTTAGTGAAAAATTTAGGATGATTATATATTATTTATCGAATTCTGTAATTGTAGATTTAAAGTGTAAATGTGTATAATTCTATCATATAACACAGATTTATAAAATATGTGTGATCCAGGTAAGATGTTTTATCTAAGAAGTGAAAAGACAAAAAATATTAACAACATATAAATATTATGTGATATATTTCATATGAAAAATAATATTTTTGAGATGAGACAATAATAAATGGTAAGTATCGATTTTTTCATAAGATATCAGAAATTATGATTGAAATTTGATCCTTTATATCTTATTTCTTCATAATATATTTCATAATTTCATAAGGTATTTGTAACATCATGAGACCTTTCCATGTTGTTTAAGATAATTATTATTTTAATAAGATATATATATTTTTTATGATATTTGATGTTCTGTAAGATATCTATGTTTCATAATATGTATTACTTTTATAAAAAGATGTAATATCTCTAAAATTTTATAGAGTTTGAAACATTAAATGGAATTATATTAGAATTAGTATTTCTAATAAATCAAACAGAATTAAATATTAAAAATTATATGATATTACATCATAGATATATATATTTATTCCTGAGGATAACTCATGATGATCAATTTTAGAGAAAAATTACTCATAATCTAAAAATCATTATTGTTCCATGGTAGTATGGTTTAAAAAAAGGCATTAAAATATATGTGTAGTGATGAGAAACCAAAAAAATGAAATATCATGTTTTTATGAGTTAGTAAGAAGGTTCACATTTCAATTATGTTTTTTGTGCCATGATATAAGGATATGTAATTTTTAGTCGATTATAAATTTTGAACCACAGCATTATGGATACAATTTCATCAGGAATTCTGTTATATTCCACATGGATATATTCATCAACTGAAATATAATAATAAAAATAAAGAATATAGAATAAAAATATGAAGAAGTCTATATATTTTGAAAGAGGAAACTTTTTTCAATTTGAATTTGAAAGTAAAATTCAAATGGAATTTTTATTCTACTATGTACGAGATAAAAATTGGGATCCTGCCAAAAATAATAGTAAGAGTGTTGTGTATAGAAATAGAACAATTAATATATTTAAAGTGTAATGTATTATAGTGAATAATCACTATGACTATTTAGAATAAATAAAATAAGAGAAATAATATGCCTCTGATAGTGCATGTTGAAGAAGAGGAAGAAGACAAGCCATAGGGAATAACTCGATGGAAGTCTTATCTATTAGAAAACTATATTATTGTAAACAAATAAATTATATATTTTTATATTTCTGATGGATAAATTACACAATAAGGATGAAAATTTGTATCATGATTTCAAGGATAAATCATTCTCATGCAAATCCACATGATAAAAGTACTGTATTATACGGTCTTTGGTAAATTTGGATCATTCTAAGGATTATCCTTCTCATTTTTAGTGGTGAATAATGAAAGAAATATATTGTGACTTTTTAGTGTACTTAGTTGTGTTAGAAAGTGATCTAAATAATGAAATTAACATTTGAAGAATATAGTTTAAAATATAATCTTAATGAAGGAATTGTAATCACGGATCCCCTCACACATTCCCGACCCTCGACTAGTGAGTTCCACTAATCTTGAGGTACCTATAACACCCCAAGGTTTTATGAGATAGATTATTTTTAATTTCATCGATGTCTTTTGTTGTATGATACACCAAGATTATAATGCACTATATAAAACACTGTATTATCTTGCAGCATACACAACAATATTCTTGGCATGTATGGCACACAATTTCAAGTTCTTTTGATAGAATTCATTTCACACAAAACTATGTATAGATTATTTTATGTGTATAAATAAACTATTATTGGATTATGTTATACATATCACCAAAGGAATAATACACTACATGAAGCACTGACTTGGATTACATTGCAAGAAAGAGCGACCTTCCTCGATTGCTTCTGTTGTACGCGATACCGAGTTTCACTAAACTAGGATATATTATTAAAATATTATTATTTAATGGGATATAAACTAGCCATTATGAAAATTATTAACCAAATTTTGAATTTTATATCATTTTTATTCATCTTACACATTTTCTAGAACACAATATGAGAAAAAAATCAATTTTTCAGATAAAAGAATTTTTTTTTAAAAAAAATGATGTTCTATCGCCTTTTGATGGTCACCGATTTTAAATGTAGTTTTGGAAATTTTTATAAGATAAATTTGAAAAAAATAAACTTTTACATTGGAATAAGGATAGAAAATTTTACATTGTATGAATTTTTGATATTTATTTGTTAACTTTCATATTTTGATGAATAGTGAAAATACGCTAAATTTTAATTGAAAACAATTTTTTTCATCGCAATAATTTATATATTTAATATATATTATTGAATGGTTTTATAGTATAAATATAATATATTTTTATAGTTTAATTAAATTTAATTAATTTTCATTAATTTTTCATCAAATTTAGATGTTAAAACATTTCAATCTTTTGCAATTTTTTATCTTTTAAACAAAAACCCATTTTTTTGACAAGGAGATTAATTGTAAATTAATTAATGCAAATTCTGTGTTTTGAATTTTGAAAAACGGATTCAATATTTGGAATCATTAGGTCCAAATTATATTAATGGGATACTTTGATTTTTTTGGCATTTTTAATAGTAACTTTGGTAATTATTTTTATTTCCATAGTTAAAGATAAATCGGCAATTAAGAGTAAAATTTAGATTAGAAAATTACCGTAACACCTTCCAAAATTCTACTGGATTAATATAAGTTGATCCATATCAACTAAAAGTTGGAATAGATTCATTTCATGGAATGTTTTAGAGGAAAATGATTTAATTAATATGAAAACAAAAATAAAGTGATAGCATTGAAGTGCCCAGATCAGTGTGAATCACTGAGAGGGGGAGGGGGTGAATCAGTGATCCCTTAAAACTTTTTTACTAATTGATTCCTTATCAATTAAACCTCTATGGCTGGTTAAAGCCTCGATCCACTCTTCTTGTATCTCTCAACCTTTCCCGGATTATGCAGTAATGAAAAGGCATAGGACACAAGGATTTACAAGGTTCGGCACCAAAGGCCTACATCCTTGCCATGCTCTCTCAGCATGGATTCTCCCAATATAATCGGTTAGTATTACAATGGTCGATACAGAGTCCCACTGTATCTCTCCTGAGTCCCACAGGAGGGTCTTTATACTGCTTCACACAGTGTTACCAGAGTCCCACTGGCCTGCTCCAGAATCCCACTGAAGACTTCTTCTCCCTGAGTCCCACAGGGTCTTCTCCTGGCTCCTCGAGTCACACGAGTAGCTCTTCTTCACTTTAAGCTTCTTCAAGTAACTTCAGCAGCCTGGGATAAAGGCTGCTGGCCTTGCTCTTCTCTTCTGATCACTTGTGGTGAACAGGTCTTCTCATCTTGCTCAGGCTTTATCTCCTTCTTCTCAGGATGACCTGGCCTCTCTCCAATTACTGAATACTCAGACAATTGATGTCTTTAACTTCAGTCTGGTCCAGTCTCACTACACTTCACTTCATGCACTGAATGCATGGCAACTCTAAATCCTCATGCACTGACTGCATGGCCTTCTCAAATTTTCTTCAAGATCTTCAAGTCTTGGACAACTCAAATTCACACCACTGATTTGGCTCTGTTCACGTGTGCACGTGCATGCATGCACTCCCCTTCTTCTTCTTAGTGTGATAAACACTCAATGAGTGCAATTGCTTTAAGCACACACACTTCTTCCTTCTTCACACTTTGTTCTTTTTGTTTACACACTCACAAGTGTGTTGTACTTTAGTGTGAGGGTCTCCTCTTTCTTCCTTCTTCTAAGTGTGTTCACTTCACTTAGTGCACACACACTAGGTTCGGCCTCCTTATCTCATTTCACACAAAACTTCCTCACTTTGGCAAACACTTGAGCTTGGCCTACTTCACTTGCAAAGCACACACACTTCCTTGTTCTTTTAATTTCCTTCAAAGTGTGCACTCCTCTTATGCACCCACTTGGTACTCCATTTTGCACACACAAGGGCTACGACCTCCACTTGTATTTTTCTTTTGCACAAACTTCCTCTCGGCCTTCAACATTTACTTTGCACACACAAGAGGCAAAGCCTCGGCTCTTCTTGCTTTGCACACCTACTGCCCGTAGGGTGTTTTCACTTGGCACACACACAAGAGATGTGGTGGCCTTCCTTCTTTACTGTGCACACACAAGAGGCAAAGCCTCGGGTTTTCTTCCCCACTTTAGCACACAAGGCACTAAGGCCTCGGCCTTCTCTTCTTCTTCAAAGCGCGCTAGTGCAATGAGTGCAAGGACCACTTCTTCTTCAACACTGCCGTGCAAGGTGCTGCAGCCCCAGACCGCGCAAGCCTCAATCAACCTTGAGCGCACAAAAGATGCAGCTCGGGTTGTGCAAGCCTCAAGAGTGCAAGAGCACCTTGGGTGCGCAAGCTTCTCCTGCCGCGCAAGTATGCGGGCAGGGAGAGCTCTTCCTGTCGCGCAAGTGATGCGCACAGGGAACTCCTTCGGGCCTCGGGTGGCACCGGGACTTCAGCCGCGCAAGTGAGATGCGCGGGGCTTCAAAGCTTCGCAAAGCACAGGGTGCTCGCGGGACTCTCTTCAAATTTTCAGCACATCAGCAAGCTTCTCTGTGCTTCGGGCTCTCCTTTTATAGGCAGAGGAATCCTCAAAACATCTGCGGGATAAAATCTTTGAATCCCCGAAGTTTTCGGGTATTTCAAGATTCTGTGAATCTTGTTTTTCTTTTTATTTCACGCGGGTTCTTTCATTTTTCTTTCCTCCTCGTGCATGCGATTTATAACGCATGCACGACCTCTGTTTAAACCCAATCCATGCAAAGGCACGAACCCACACAAGGCCTCGCACCTTCGGTTTGCTTCGGCCTTCTTCGAAATTTTCCATACGTTGCATGCATGTATATTTTTATACATGAATCTGTTCAGTGTGGCCAGACGAACTCCATGGACGTCTTAGATCCTTCAGAGGTGGCCGGGAACTCGAAAACCGGCCTCGGGTAGCCTCTGGTTCATCGGCGGCTTCGCGGGTGCCTCGGTCGAGCTCGAGGTAGAAGATGGACGGGGAGTCGTCGGATCGAAGATTTGAAATACATCGGACGGCCGGATAGATCGCGGCGCGCGGCAGATGAATCGTGCGGCGCAGATCAAGCGCGAGATCGCTCGGACGGCCTGGATTCACTCCGGGTGAATTTTGCGCGTCCCACATCGAAACCTCTCGCAGTTTTCACGCGGCTTATTACCCTGGCGCCGCCTCAACCCCGCAATTGAATCTTCTCCCCTCTCGGTGCCGCCCCGCACCGAGTTCTCCCTGCGGGCGCGCTCTGTGCCCACTCATGCTCCCTGCGGGCGCGCACCTAGCGCCCACTATGCATCCTCCGGGTGCGCGGGTTTCACCACCGCGTGCCCTCGGGGGCTTACACACGGCCCCTGCCGCTCGAGCTGGCCACATGGGATCCCCCCTTGGGCGTGGCGCCTTAGGCCCACATGTGCCTTGGGGGTTGAACCCTTAAGGCTGGCTTGAGATGGCTAATTTTTTGCAAGTAATAGAACAAGTACTTTGTTAAAAAACAAAGTAACCAAGTTCAAGTGCCAAATACCACAACTCTTCTTCTAAGCCATTCTTCATCTTCTTTATTTCTTCTTCTTCATTAGAATTCATCAATCCTCCTCTCATATGATCTTCACTTAGGATATCGAATTCCCGAAGGTTCATCTTCAACCGAACTCCTGAATCACTTAAATTCTTCAATGTGCTTCATTGATCTAATCAGAGATCAATTGGATCTTCTTCTGATTCACATGCACTAAGAGTTAGTACATGGACTTCTTTAATCCACTTCATCCACTTAGAAGTTGTGGATGGCTCATCTTCAACTCCTCATGCATTGTCACTACAATGCATGGTCTTCTAATCATGTTGTGACATTGTATCCAGTTGATACAAGTTCTTTGAACTTAAAGAGCAGCTCAACAATCGTCAGATGTCCATGGAGAATGTTTCAACCATATTATCCAATACCACTTAGTGAATCTCCTAAGTGACATGCATCTTAGTACCATGGTCATTCTCCTTCACCACCAACACCATCACAACCTTTGTCATTCACCTCTTGACATTCCTTGACTTCCATTCATTCCAAGACAACTTTATGCCTCATTGACAACAAATGCAACACAGTGCAATTCAATCTCCCCCTTTGTATTTGTTGTCAATACACTCCTTCAGCACATATGAATGGGTCAATATGTGTGCCAATATTTTCTCCCCCTTATTGGCAATCAAATGCAAAGGTGTGGTGTGGTTCACTTTCAAAAATATCTCTTCCTCCCTTTGAAAAGTATTTTCTTGAAAAACACTGAGAGAGGGATGATGTCACATGTTCTCTTTAGCAAAGAACCTTTAGTAAATCAGCTCTAAGTCTACTTGGGCTAACCCGGTGTAGAAAACAAGAGTGATATGACCAAGGAATTCAAAGCTGTCCATAATTCTCTACACATGTGAGATCATGCTTAGGGGTTTGAAATTTTTCATATATAACAATGAATTGCTAAATCCTGCACATACTCCACAAAACTCATTAGAAAGTTCAGTGCAAAGATAAAGCTCCCCCATTCATCCATTTTCTTAAGATGATATTAATCTCAGAACATTATCTTCTTCAGATTTGCTCCCCCTCAAGGGGTGCACTCCATTCTGTCCAAACCATCCTCCAGATGAGAATGATCATCATCTTCAATTCCCTGCAATGTTAGCACATGTATATACCAAGAGTATAAGGGAATAAGATGGAACCTCCTTGGTTCATCAATGTGAACAACAAGGTTGAGAAGATTCTCTCAACCGAGATGTCCCATTTTCACCAGTCTTCACACTTACACATTTGATCTTCATTGATGATTGTGCTGGTGTGGTTCTCAAAACATCTTCATGTGAAACCTTCTTCTTCCCTTTTGCCTTAGCAATTGCCAGAACTTCATCTTCAGCTCTCTGGAGATCTTTGGCAAGTTGCAACTGATTTGGCCATATGACTAAAGAGTCATTTGGAAGTGTGGCCTCAGTTCTGGAAGTTTCACATGGTTCCTTTGATGCTGTCAAGCTACCTCTCTTAGGCAACTTGTTTTCAATCCATCCCTTCTGCTTCTTTTGGATTGATTGTCTGTTTGAGTTCAGTTGGCTTCTATTTATTTCAATGGCTTGTTTGCAAAGATCCATGGTATGACCTTTCTTTCCACAGTAGAAGCATATTTTCTTGGTGGTCCTTCTAGATGACTCACCCTTCTTGGATTTAGACTCCAAGGACTTCTCTTCCTTTTTCAAAACCTTCTTGGGAGCATCTTCAACTTTCTTCTTGCTTCCCAAGGATTCTTTCTGAGCCAGGTTCTGTGATCTTTTCTTCTTTTGAGCTCTGGATACAGTTGGAGATTGACATGTATCTTTTTGACCACTTTTGCAATCATCCCAGATGTTGTCAAGTAATCCAAATCTATTTGCAGTAAACAGATGTCTCTGGACCTGTGGATGATGCTTCTTTTCTTCTGGCTTGCTCCCCCTAGGCATAGGCTTCCTTTGTTCTTTGACATTTAGTGGATTGTACCAACAATCCTTTGCACAATGCCCATACTTGTTACAACACCAGCATTGTCCCACGAATCTTGACCTCTTCAGTCCTTCTGATTGTAGGGTACTTTTCTTGACCTGTTGTGCTGTTTCAGGAGAGCTCTGCTTCTTTACTGTCTTCATCCATATTTGTTTGGAATTATTCTTCCATCCTGCACTTTTTGTGGAAACACATTTAGAAGCATCAGTACAAGATGGTATGGATGGTACCTTCTTTCTAGAAGATGTTGCACTTTTATTAGAGGATGTCTTTCTCTTAGAATCATATTGCTCAAAGCTCACTTGAGTAGCAACATTTTCTCTTTCAGCTGACTGGGAGGCTTTGGCTTTGGGTGATTGCTGATTTTTCAATATCACCTCCAGTTCTATGCATTTCATATTGAGGGAGTTCTTCTCATCCTCAACAGTTCTTAGCTTTCCTTCCCATTTTTCTTCCAGCTGTTTCATCTGGTCTTCATGCACTTTCTTCATTTCTTGTAATGAATTTTCAAGCTCCTTCACCATTTTGACTTTGTCTTCTAGTTGAGCATCTCTAACAACCATTGACACTTTGTGCCTCTTTTCCAGTGCATGGACAACATCTTTGACTATTATCATAAAGAATTCTTTCTCAGAAAGGCTTCTTTGCAATTCTTCAGCAGTGTCTTCATACATTTCATTGCAAAGGGAAATTGTTTCACCTTTGGCTTTCACTAGCTTTCTGAGAGTGTTGGATATGCCAACCCTTTTTGCCAATTGATCTTCCATTGCATTGGCTTCTTCTTCTAACTGTGATTTTTTCTTCATAAAGATCGTGGATGCCTGTAGCTATACACTTTGCCACTTCCATGGGAACTGTCTTTTGAAGATATTTGAGTGCACTCTGAAGATCATTCATTGTTTCAACTTCATCACAGCTAGGACAGGCTTTCTTCATCTTCTTGGCCTGTTTCTTCTTTCTATTTTTCTGAGTCTTGGCAGATATCTCCATTTGAGGCTGGTCGCTCGTTTCCTCAAATCTGCACTTTATAAGGACTCCCTTGGATCTTTTAGAGGTAACCTTCGCTCTGATACCAATTGAAGTGCCCAGATCAGTGTGAATCACTGAGAGGGGGAGGGGGTGAATCAGTGATCCCTTAAAACTTTTTTACTAATTGATTCCTTATCAATTAAACCTCTATGGCTGGTTAAAGCCTCGATCCACTCTTCTTGTATCTCTCAACCTTTCCCGGATTATGCAGTAATGAAAAGGCACAGGACACAAGGATTTACAAGGTTTGGCACAAAAGGCCTACATCCTTGCCATGCTCTCTCAGCATGGATTCTCCCATTATAATCGGTTAGTATTACAATGGTCGATACAGAGTCCCACTGTATCTCTCCTGAGTCCCACAGGAGGGTCTTTATACTACTTCACACAGTGTTACCAGAGTCCCACTGGCCTGCTCTAGAATCCCACTGAAGACTTCTTCTCCCTGAGTCCCACAGGGTCTTCTCCTAGCTCCTCGAGTCACAAGAGTAGCTCTTCTTAACTTTAAGCTTCTTCAAGTAACTTCAGCAGCCTGGGATAAAGGCTGCTGGCCTTGCTCTTCTCTTCTGATCACTTGTGGTGAACAGGTCTTCTCGTCTTGCTCAGGCTTTATCTCCTTCTTCTCAGGATGACCTGGCCTCTCTCCAATTACTGAATACTCAGACAATTGATGTCTTTAACTTCAGTCTGGTCCAGTCTCACTACACTTCACTTCATGCACTGAATGCATGGCAACTATGAATCCTCATGCACTGACTGCATGGCCTTCTCAAATTTTCTTCAAGATCTTCAAGTCTTGGACAACTCAAATGCACACCACTGATTTGGCTCTGTTCACGTGTGCACGTGCATGCATGCATGCATGCACTCCCCTTCTTCTTCTTAGTGTGATAAACACTCAATGAGTGTAATTTCTTTAAGAACACACACTTCTTCCTTCTTCACACTTTGTTCTTTTTGTTTACACACTCACAAGTGTGTTGTACTTTAGTGTGAGGGTCTCCTCTTTCTTCCTTCTTCTAAGTGTGTTCACTTCACTTAGTGCACACACACTAGGTTCGGCCTCCTTATCTCATTGCACACAAAACTTCCTCACTTTGGCAAACACTTGAGCTTGGCCTAATTCACTTGCAAAGCACACACACTTCCTTGTTCTTTTAATTTCCTTCAAAGTGTGCACTCCTCTTATGCACCCACTTGGTACTCCATTTTGCACACACAAGGGCTACGGCCTCCACTTGTATTTTTCTTTTGCACAAATTTCCTCTCGGCCTTCAACTTTTACTTTGCACACACAAGAGGAAAAGCCTCAGCTCTTCTTGCTTTGCACACCTACTGCCCGTAGGGTGTTTTCACTTGGCACACACACAAGAGATGTGGTGGCCTTCCTTCTTTACTGTGCACACACAAGAGGCAAAGCCTCAGGTTTTCTTCCCCACTTTAGCACACAAGGCACTAAGGCCTCGGCCTTCTCTTCTTCTTCAAAGCGCGCTAGTGCAATGAGTGAAAGGACCACTTATTCTTCAACACTGCCGCGCAAGGTGCTGCAGCCCCGGACCGCGCAAGCCTCAATCAACCTTGAGCGCACAAAAGATGCAGCTCGGGTTGTGCAAGCCTCAAGAGTGTAAGAGCACCTTGGGTGCGCAAGCTTCTCCTGCCGCGCAAGTATGCGGGAAGGGAGAGCTCTTCATGTCGCACAAGTGATGCGCACAGGGAACTCCTTCGGGCCTCGGGTGGCACCGGGACTTCAGCCGCGCAAGTGAGATTCGCGGGGCTTCAAAGCTTCGCAAAGCACAGGGTGCTCGCAGGACTCTCTTCAAATTTTCAGCACATCAGCAAGCTTCTCTGTGCTTCGGGATCTCCTTTTATAGGCAGAGGAATCCTCAAAACATCCGCGGGATACAATCTTTGAATCCCCGAAGTTTTCGGGTATTTCATGATTCTGTGAATCTTGTTTTTCTTTTTATTTCACGCGGGTTCTTTCATTTTTCTTTCCTCCTCGTGCATGCGATTTATAACGCATGCACGGCCTCTGTTTAAACCCAATCCATGCAAAGGCACGAACCCACACAAGGCCTCGCACCTTCGGTTTGCTTCGGCCTTCATCGAAATTTTCCATACGTTGCATGCATGTATATTTTTATACATGAATCTGTTCAGTGTGGCCAGATGAACTCCATGGATGTCTTAGATCCTTCAGAGGTGGCCGGGAACTCGAAAACCGGCCTCGGGTAGCCTCTGGTTCATCGGCGGCTTCGCGGGTGCCTCGGTCGAGCTCGAGGTAGAAGATGGACGGGGAGCCGTCGGATCGAAGATTTGAAATACATCGGACGGCCGGATAGATCGCGGCGCGCGACAGATGAATCGTGCGGCGCAGATCAAGCGCGAGATCGCTCGGACGGCCTGGATTCACTCCGGGTGAATTTTGCGCGTCCCACATCGAAACCTCTCGCGGTTTTCACGCGGCTTATTACCCTGGCGCCGCCTCAACCCCGCAATTGACTCTTCTCCCATCTCGGTGCCGCCCCGCACCGAGTTCTCCCTGCGGGCGCGCTCTGCGCCCACTCATGCTCCCTGCGGGCGCGCACCTAGCGCCCACTATGCATCCTCCGGGTGCGCGGGTTTCACCACCGCGTGCCCTCGGGGGCTTACACACGGCCCCTGCCGCTCGAGCTGGCCACATGGGATCCCCCCTTGGGCGTGGAGCCTTAGGCCCACATGTGCCTTGGGGGTTGAACCCTTAAGGCTGGCTTGAGATGGCTAGTTTTTTGCAAGTAATAGAACAAGTACTTTGTTAAAAAACAAAGTAACCAAGTTCAAGTGCCAAATACCACAACTCTTCTTCTAAGCCATTCTTCATCTTCTTTATTTCTTCTTCTTCATTAGAATTCGTCAATCCTCCTCTCATATGATCTTCACTTAGGATATCAAATTCCCGAAGGTTCATCTTCAACCGAACTCTTGAATCACTTAAATTCTTCAATGTGCTTCATTGATCTAATCAGAGATCAATTGGATCTTCTTCTGATTCACATGCACTAAGAGTTAGTACATGGACTTCTTTAATCCACTTCATCCACTTAGAAGTTGTGGATGGCTCATCTTCAACTCCTCATGCATTGTCACTACAATGCATGGTCTTCTAATCATGTTGTGACATTGTATCCAGTTGATACAAGTTCTTTGAACTTAAAGAGCAGCTCAACAATCGTCAGATGTCCATGGAGAATGTTTCAACCATATTCTCCAATACCACTTAGTGAATCTCCTAAGTGACATGCATCTTAGTACCATGGTCATTCTCCTTCACCACCAACACCATCACAACCTTTGTCATTCACCTCTTGACATTCCTTGACTTCCATTCATTCCAAGACAACTTTATGCCTCATTGACAACAAATGCAACACAGTGCACTTCAAGCATGTCACTCTCTTATATCTTATAAGTCTAATAATTTTAATTTGGTGATAAACATCATAAAACATTGAATGTAAATAGTCACTAGAAATATAATTATATTATCTACATCATGTGAATGTATATATATTTTTAAGGATTAATTAATTATCATTAATGATGACACGATAGTGATGTTAAAATTATTTTATTAACAAAAATATCAAATAAATGGTTTTAAGAGGTTTATAAATAAATATCATATGAACTAATTGAATTTTAAAAGACTTTTATCGGTTAATATGACATGTTAGGAGTGTATTAAATATATTTTTTCAATTTATCTTATGTGAGGTATTTATTTAAAGTCAAATAATTGAATAGTTTCAAAATTGACAGTATTGATATTTTATAAAAATAACATTTTTTTTAAATTATTTAAAAATCATATAATTGATTAAAAATTACAAAGTGATAATTATAAGATCTAAAATTTTATAAAATACATATTTATGTTCAATTAATAATATATATGTAATTATTTATAACCATTAAACATTTAGAATGTTATTACCAGAATTAAAATTAAATTGAATAACTAAGTGTTAACTAAAATGATAATGCTTAAATTGACATAAACAAGTGTCTAAAATTTTTTAGTTGCTGGTATTACAACCATATATTATATAATATTCTATATTGGTACATTTTGGATAATGTTTAGTGGGGTTTGATTTTATTATATATTAATATTTTTGAGGTATCCAAAAGTACCCCTCACAAAAATTATAAAAGTGCACCTCATTATCCTCTTCAATCCATTTTGAGTCTTCAAGCTCAGTGAAACCTGGCCCATTTCTCTTATCAAGTTCCCTAGTAACATTCTAGAGGTTATGGTCCTCTAAAAAGACCATTTCTACTGCCCTAAGAGGATATTTAAAAGATTCATGTCAAGGAAGATGTAATCTATTCTACTGATTCTTTCAAATTTCTTTCTTCTTCTACTTCATCTTATTTAGTTGTTTCATTATAATGTAAAAACATAAGTATCACGCACATACTGATATTTTATTTTAAATATTAAATAACCATATTTTTCTTTCTATCCATCCTATGAAAAATCTAATCACTGCAGGTCCGTACGTATGACTTACCATCTCCACGCTGTGGTGTAATCTTTTTTTTCACCACCACCATTCTTGGATGGTTATAACGGTGTAAATAATAAATATATATTATTATTATAACAATATATGATATGTAAGATACTATACACAATACAATTAAATACCATTCAATAATTATGGGAATGATATCGTCGCTCGTGCGTACGTACGGCTTACCATCTCCACGATGCGAAGTGATTTGTTATACATAATCTTCATTAAACCATAACTATTTAAATGAATTAAATTAATAAAATGATATATATTATTATAATATCATTATGTAAATGATATAACTATAACCTAAAAATAGGAATAAGAACTTATTTGACAAAACATACATAAGAACATAAAGTAGTTAGTACCTAAATAATGAGTAACAATGAAATGTAACTAACAAACGGATGACAATATGGTAATAAATGCCATCATAAAAATGATTATGATTATGTAATAAATCAGTAAAATTATTTAAATCATTATAATAGAGGTTAAGATACATACTAAGAATATCAGACCAAATGTATGGGATAATTTTTCCAATCTCGTTTTTATCTGAGATAGTTTATTCATATGTAATTACTAGAGTTATTTTTATCATACATGTCAATGTTTTCGGAAAATGTTTTCATAAAATGTTTACTATTCTTCCATGTATATTTAAATTAATTTTTACAGCTATTTTACTTTTAATACATTTTATGGAAGGAATATTTCTTTTGTTTACCATATGAGGTACTTTTTGACGTTTCCGGTAAAAGTACGAGGACAATTTTTTTATCTTATAAAACATGAACAAATTTTTACATCTTCATAACTCATTATTTAAAATAATATTCCTCTATAGGATTTCAGGTTTATTTTAAAATAAGTTATTTTCTTTTAAAATTGTGTCTCATTTTGAGAAATGAAACTTTTTTAAGAAGAAAGGATATTTTCCTCTGGAATTATGCTCAACTGTTTTATCAAAATTATTTTCCATCTACGATGACATAGGGTTATGTATATATACCTACTATTACATTTATATGATGGTTTTTATGATGAAATTATTTTCACAATGTCCATTTCTCTTATATTTATTATGTTATTATGAAATCATGTTTAAGAATCCCATTTTATTTCATGGGTTATGCTATGATGAATGATTTATGTTTTTGTGGAACATGTAAGAATTATTTCATTATTAGATGGGTGGGACCTATATATCCCTCCAATACATTGGGTAAAAATTTATATCTCATGAGATAGACATTACTGGAATGTCAAATAAATCTGGTTCAGTAATATATGGTTGTTACAGAAAGTAAACCCGATTCAGTAATGGACTTTATCAACTATGATGGTCTTGGAAATTATTCCCTGGCTACTATGGAAATCATGTTATGTTCTTATTTGTTTTCCACAATTAAAAGTTTTTATCCAATGATATCCCATCATGGTTAATGTCCCTTTATGATCTGTGGCTTACGTACTGCAAAGTTTTATTTCACGACTCTAGATTTTGATTGTTTAAAATCTATATTCAAATTTTTATGTTCAAATATTTATTGTTTTTTATGATCTCCATGTTTACCCTTACTAGGAATTTTACTTCACCCTTTTTATGTTTTCTTTTCCCCAGGATATAGAGAATGGTTTTTGGTGGGAAAAAATGGTAAGATCTTTATGGGAGATGTTGAAGATCTTTCACCAAGTTATAATATTATGTTCCAAATTTCTAAAGTCACTAAACTAATATGGTCTTTGTGCATCAATTTTTTCATGTATTAAGTACTCTAATGTAATTTCTATATACATCATGCTTAGGTCTATACAGTTGGGATTGGAGATAAGGTTTAGTTATCCTTTTTAATTAAAGATGTGAAAATTTTAGTGAGATCCCTAGAGATATATATATGGTATGTCTAGGGATGTCCCTTAGGATAAGTATAAGTATAGGCTACAGTCCTAGAATGATGGTAACAATCATGAAAAACCTAGGATTAAACCTAAGATACTAGTGATTGAAAGTACCCCCCCTTGAATATGTTTTTTCCAAGAATGATTTTTTCCTCTCACACTATTCTTTCTATGATTTAGACGATGGATGGAACCTGAAGGAACTGTGTTAATGATCATTACACAAGGAAATGAAATTATTATCCTTTTGAACAACCAAATGTTATGGGATATGGAATGAAAAAAATCTTATTTCTATACATACACAAGCTACGAATCATTCTGGACTCCTAAATGAGCAGATAAGGGAAAACATTCTTTTGATTCCTTCATGAGGCAACGTCTGCCATCTTTTAGTGGGTCTTAAGATCCAATTATTGTTGCACAATGGACCAGTTCCATTGAAGAGATATTTTCCATCATTCACTATTTGGGACATGAAAAGGTCATTTTGGCTATCTATCATTCAGAAGGTGAATATGAACAGTGGTTGACTATAATTAAGAATACAAGGCAGTAATATGAAATTGAATCAATGGAATGGGATGAGTTCAATAAATAATTTTTCAATAAGTACTTCCCCTATATTGATCAAACAAGGATGGAAAATGAGTTCATTGAGCTTATGTAAAAGGTTGATGAATTTTTTGGTACATACTCAGTGAATTTTACAAGACTTGTAAGGTATGCTTCTGGCTTTATCATCCAACCCGTATGTAAAGTTGATAGATTCTTCAGTGGCATAAAAATAAGTCTTCAAAGGGAATTTGCAATAAGATACTTCATTAGAAATAAATAAATTATGTGTTTTTCTATCATGGTAGTACTGGAAGTTGGTGTTACATATCCCTCTCATGGTTTTGACAAGATAAGAAAGATGGAGTTCAAGGGAAAATGTAAAAAAAAACAGTGAAAAGAATACAAATTTTTCCTTATAATCAATGTGTGGAAAGAAGTATGGTGGAGATTGTCTTAAAGGGACTATAAAATGCTTCAAGTGTGGAAAATAATGTCATTGAGTAGTTGAGTGATGAAGTAATGGGAAAAAGGTTTCTAATGATGTTAATGAAGAAAAGACTACATAAAACACACTACCAAAACTTCAATGATATAAGTTTAACACCCCAAGGTTTTGAAAATAAATCATTTTATAATCTATCATTTAAACAAAATGTTTCCTCTTCTATGTTTTGAATTTCGAAAAACGGTCATCTAGAGTTGTGATCGGTAAGTCATTCGGAGTCTGATAGAACAAACATGATTTTTTGGTGAATAGTATCATTCCCTTATGAATATTAATATGACCCTTATAAATAGTAAATAATGATATTATTTTATTTTATTAAGGTAATAAGATAATGAGATCTTAATTAAATTTTCAATGTTATATAAAACTAATTAAAACCTTAAATTTTTTATTCTTAGAATTAACTATGATTTTTAAAAAAAATTAAATTAATATAATTTAGAAAATTATTTTTCAAAAATGGAGTTCATTTTTTAATTCTACATGTCGAAAAATGGTAGGGGTGAATTTTTGGTATCTTTTTAAAATACATGAATTTTCCATGAATAGTAAAAATATAGTTTTGAGTTTTCGGTATGTTTAATGACATCATAATGATGTAATAATTAAAATAAAATGATGTTATACTTTTTAATAGTAAAATAATATATTAGGGGTTCGAAGTGGCTAATTCCATTGTAAAATACCATGTTCAATCCCCTGGTTTTACGAAAACCACTAATGAAGTTTCTTTTTAAATTAATAAAACAATTATCTCTCTTTTACTATAAATACACACTCATCCATTCGTTTTTTTTCATTAGAAATCCATCATTCTCAACTATCTGGTGGTTTTTCCTCCCTATTATTCCTCCCAAGGTGTCATTAATCCCCCCCCCCCAAGTTCCCAAAATTTATGTTCTAAGAGTTACTCTATGTGGTAGCAGAACCTTTAACCCTCCTCTTTTAGCCAACACTTCTTTTATGTTATCTCTTTGAATTTCCATTATCATATTTTGGGGTTTTATATTATTTATTACTCTTAACTTGATTTGTATGTTCATATGATATGATACGCTTCTTGTCTCATCAATTCGTTTTATGAAATTTTATGCGACGTTGTTAGGCTGCAGAATTTTCATAAGGGATCTCTCAACTTTTCATTTATTTTTAAGTTCATCTCTTTTATTTTCCTATCCTCACCTCATCTATACAAATGACCATTATAAATACATTATCATCTATATACATAAATTATATCATGTTATTTGAATAACCATCATCAATATTCTTAATCCCTCACTTTTATTTTTATAAATGAAATTAACATCTATGTGGTTCCAATTTATAACCATCGTGGACGATGAAGTTTAATTCTTAAATTTCTCCTTCATTACTGGTCATGAAACCATTTATATGGGTTAAATAGACTATAATATTTGTATTATAACCTAATTAATATTCAATAACCTTTATATTTACATATTATTAATTTCTATGACAAAACAATTTCATAATAATCCAAATACCGCCAAATAATCTTAGTGGTTATCATCTAATTATTCATCCTCATTCCATGTAAAATAATGATATAAATGAACATTAAAATTTAATTATGTTCATTAATAATATTTAGTTTTAATTATGGATATTTAAAAATAATCCAAATGAAGTCCATTACTTTAAAAAAGTGAACCGATTATGAAAATCATGAAAACAAACACTCTGGATCGACGAAATTATATATAATAACTTCTCAATAAGGACATAAATGAAGTAAATTGAATTATTATAAACTAAAAAAATCTCTAATAGGTTTTTAATTATTTTATTATTGAGTCTAACTTCATATTCCAGGACCTTAAGATCAAGAGGGGGACACATTTAGACTTACGGTAAGGGTTTTTTCACCCAAACTTCCATTTTTATTTGGGTTACTTTCATTTTCTAATTAACCCAATTAAATTCATATGTATTATTATTTACTCCTCATAAATTCTCTGTGATTATTAAATATATGCACACAAACCATAATCCTTCCATATTTTAAAGATAGTGTCACGTTTAAAAAAAAAGAAACCTTGAAAATTGTTTTCAAAATACAAGCCTGATTCAAAGGGATTTCTCAAATTTTTACATATTTCCAAGGAGGCTCTGCAATCTATTTTTGGAAACCATTGTCTGTATAAAATTTCTCATTTTATTGTGGAAATACTATCATACTTAAATTTTGGTTTTGTACAATGATTTTTCCAAAAGAAATCTTCCTTTCAAAATAAAAGAGTATTTATCCCTTAAATTGCTTAATGATTTTATAAGAGTTTTTTCATCTTAATAAAAACTCTTGTTGATTGTTATGAATTATTGGTTTTAATAATTTATGAAGTCAACTACCATATTTTATTGAATGTTTTATGACTAATTTTATTCATTAAGATCTATCCTAAAACCATTCACCATATTACATGGAATGGATAGTGTTTTATAATTGGGGAAAATTAGTTACTTTTCATATGATAGTTTCAATATGAATGTATATGTTGTTTATGTTTATCCCCACTAATATGTGGAATGAATTGGACTTATTATGTGACAGGTGGGTCCCTCTATAACCCCTTGATGCATCGGTAGGTCTCATGAGACAAATAGATGTGGAATTGGCTGAGGCCTTTCCCAATGTGATATATGGATTTTGCTGAGGCCTAAATCATATTTAGACGTCTTGGCCAAGGCCTTGAAAAAATGTTTCAGAATTTCCGAAATATGAAATTTTCTTTTTATAAATCTAGTTATTAAAATTCCATTTGGTTATTCAACCAGTGGAATACCCATAATTATTTATTGTTATGGTATTATTCACTCAGCTCATATTCCTGCCATATTATGTTCATGTTTATTTTTTTCAAAGGCATGTGTATTCTGTTATGAACCATATCTAATGTTTATGTTATCTTACTCTGTATTTCTTACTCTTAAAGAGTGTTTGATATCACCCCTTTTTTATGTTTCATTTTCTTAGGATATGAGGATGTAAATTATGAATGACTTGCAAGCATTATCTAGGAGGCAAAGATATTTCTAATGGAACAAATTTTTATTATTTTACTTTTAATATGTAATGTTACAATTATTTCTCTATCTGAATTCCAACAGCTACTTAACTTATTGTCCCTTAGGGATGAATATTCCCTGTTTATATGCCAATGTAATAAAATAAGGACCTGACTCTGGGCAATTGGGTTTAGATCCTTACAGTTGGTATCAAAATAAGTTTAGTAGAAAACCTGGAAACTAGATTTAGGAAACGTAGATTAGGAATAAAATACCTAATATAGTATTTGTGTATAAGAATACAATAATGTCTTTATATTTTGGTAAGGAATATATTATTTGGATCTTTCTAGAAAATACATCCATGTCTGGATACAAACTGGTAGAGTTAGATTTTTAACAGTTGTACCTAGGAGTGAAAGATTCGACAAGTAGTTTCGGGCTTGACCTAGGGTATCCAAGTATACAACAGTAGTTCTTTATACACTATTTTTGTTTACACTCTTATGGGATATGAAAAGGATAATTCACATTTTCTTTAAAAGTCATTATTAAGGATTTAAATGAAATTTATTTTCCTTAATGAAACCATTTTTGTGATTATGGGATTAACAATGCCTAACATCTCAGTTTATGCAAAGTATTTTTTTTAAAATAAGATCAAACATTATGATTCATTCCCTAATCTAGTGTATTCCATTATTTATAAATGGTGCCTACTAGAAGGAATGAAAACTACAAGAATTAATGTGTCCCCTGTAGGGATTTCCCTCTGATGTAAGATAATGATGTTGGCTCTAGTGCTATGATGGGTGCTGAGAAACTTATATCTATACTAAGAAAACATACTCAGGTTGTGAATAATAACCTTACCAGTATAGAGAATCCAGATCCAATATGTGGAGGAGCTATGTTAGATCACATTATATGATAATATCCTCCACCATTCAATGGTACTAAAAACCCATTTGTAGATGAGTAGTGGATACGTTCCCTAGATAATATTTTTCATACGTTGGGATGTAATGAAGGAGAGAAGGTCAGCGTGGCTATTTATCATCTATCGGGAGTTGCAGATCAGTGGTGGTCATTAATCCAAAACACAAAGTTGGAAGAAGAGATATAAGAGATGGAATAAAGGGTATTTAAGGAAATATTCCTAGAGAAATACTTTAATTCTGGAAAACATGTGGATATGAAAAGGAAAATTTTAAATTTGAGGCAAAATGAAGATGAGAATGTTGCAAATTATGAAGCAAACTTCAAAAGTTTAGAAATAGATGTTGTGGACTACATACAAAATCCAACTAGCAAAATTGGTCGATTCTTTGATAGCCTAAATCAATTCCTCTGGCAGTCTCTGGTCTCCTAGAGTTTCTCATTATATGAAGATATAGTATCATGTGATATAAAAATAAAAAATGAATTCTCTTATTCTTATGACTTTATGGGAAATCAAGAGAATAAGAGGTATTTTGAAAACTCTAGGAAGGAAAATAAGGAAACTGGGAAAAAGAGAAGAGTTGAATTTCCACACTATGACAACTGTGGAAAGAAACACCCTAGTTCTTTCTTAAAGATAAAAAGAGTATACTAAAAATGTGGATAGAAAGTACATCTTGTAGGTGATTGCAAGGAGAAGAAAAAATACATTAATGTTCAATGTTATAATTTTTGGGATATGAGAAACTATTCTAATGATTGTCCAGAGCATCAAGAAAACATGCAATAGAAATGGCCAAGGGTGTAGGGAAAATCTTCTACAATCACAACTACTAATTTTGAAGTCCCTAATGATGTGGTGTCAGGTACATTTATCATTTCCTCAAATATATCCAATGCTTTATTTGATTCTGGATCCTCACATTCACTTATATCTTTCCTGTTTTCCAAGAAAATTAGACATGTCCAATTTGATTTAATAAAGGAGTTATCAGTCAAAAATCATAGTGGATGTGTTGTTGTAAAAAAGGCATGTGGACTAGACCCGTATATGTCACATAAATGTGCTTTAGATTATATCCTTATCATCATACCAATAATTTACACTGATATAATTCCAGGTATGAATTGGCTATAAAATTATGATGTGAATATCTATTGTAAGAAGAAGGAAGTTACAGTTTTTGAGAATAGTGTATAATCCCTTATCTTTATAGCAGAAACCTTTCCATATAATTGTCATCTAGATCCACCCCCAGTAGCTCTAATAAATTCAATTATTGGGGAGGAAGGGAATGAAAAAAAAATGTGTGAGGAAAATAATGTTAAAATAGAATATGTACCTATTATGAAAGAATATATTGATGTATTTCTAGAGGATTTACCTGGACATCCTCCAGAGCGGGAAATTGAGTTTTCCATTGATTTAGTTCTTGGTTCAAGTCCCATATCAAATACCCCTTATATAATGGCTACTGGGGAGTTAGTGGAACTAAAGAAACAACTGTAGGAATTATGTGATAAAGGATTTATTCACCCTAGCATTTCTCTATGGGGAGCCTGTGTTTTTTTTGTTATGAAGAAATATGGGTATATGAGTGTGTGCATTAACTACATGGATATCAATGTTATAAAAATAAATAACAGGTATCCCCTACCTTTCATTAATTATTTATTTGATCAACTTCATGAATCCCAATATTTTTAAAAGATTGATCTTCAATCTAGAGATAATTAGTTGCTTGTTAGGATGGAAGAAATTCCAAAAATAACATTCCAAACTAGGTAAGGGAATTACAAGTTTACTGTAATGCCTTTTTTCCAAACTAATGAACCATATATTTTCATGGATCTAATGGATATGGTTTTCATGTAATATCCACATATCTTTGTGGTGGTGTTTATTGATGACATGTTGGTATACTCTAAAACTTATGGAGATCATGGAAATAACTTTCAAATTATTCTGAAGACTCATAGATGAAAAGTATTATATGGGAAGTTTAGTTAGTGGGATTTTTTTCTCTAATAAATTTCCTTTCGTGGCCACATTGTCTCTAAGGATGGAATATGTATAGATCCTGTGAAGACAAAGGCTGTGCAAGAATACCCTACTCCAACGAATATAATGGAGGTATGTAGTTTTATTATTTTATCAGGTTATTATTGGTGTTTCATTTATAACTTCACCCATTTAGCCAACCCAATGACCAAGATTAAAAGAAAAGGGTTTAATTTCATATGGACAATGAAATGCGATTAATTTTTTATGTAATTGAAGAGAATATTATTGAATTCTCTAATCCTGACTCTACCATCAGGGAATGATGGATTTTTGATCTTTAGCGATGAATCAAATAATGAACTTTGTTGTGTCCTTGAATAGAATGATAGAGTGAATGACTATGCATCTAGGAAGCTAAAAATTCAGGAACAAAAATATCGAACTAATGATCTTGGGTTAGATGTGGTACTCTTTTATCTAAATATTTGGAGACATTACCTATATGGTGAAAATGTCAGATATATACAAATCATAAGAGTTCGAAATATATCTTCTCACATAAAGAACATAACATGAGACAAAGAAGAGGGATTGAGCTACTAAAATATTATTATTTCATAATACAATACAACATGGGGAAGACAAATAAGGTGGACGACTCTTTGAGTAGAAAGGACAATAGAATTCTAAACAAGATGAGAGTTGAAAGAGATTCTTTGGTCATGGATATGGTAAATATGGATATGGTAATTATCAAAGAAGGTAGAACATCGTTACTTTTTCCAATGTTTGACAAACCTTCTTTACTAGAAAGGATAAAAATTTCTCAAGTTGATGACGAGGAGTTTCATAAGAAAATTAAAGCAGTAAATGATGGTGATTTGATTGACTTCATATATGAAGCTGTCATTTTGAAATTCTGAAAGAGGCTTTGTGTTCCCTCTATTCCTGAGCTAAAGATGGAACTATTGGATAATGCTCATAGCCCAAGTTTTTCTATAAACCTTGGTATCCCAAATATGTATATAGATCTAAAGGAACATTTTTTGTGGAAATACATGAAGAGGGAGATTGCTGATTATGTGTCAAGATTTTTGGTGTGTCAAAAGGTGAAGGCTTGAAGACAACGTCCTAGAAGATTCATGCAACCCCTTCTTATTCCTATGTGGAAATAGGATGATATTACAATAGAATATGTCATGGTACTATGAAAGACTCCAAGAAAGAATGATGTGATATGGTCCATTGTTGATCCTCTTAAAAAATCAGCACATTTTCATACTATATGAGAAGATTTTCCACTTGAACGTTTAACAAGACAATATATTAATGATGTTTTAAGACTTCTCGGTGTACCTTTATAAATTTTTTTTATAATGATCCCTATTTTACATCACAATTCTAGAAAAGTCTTCAGAAGGCCCTAGATACGGATATTCGTTTGAGCACTACCTACCACCCACAAACTGAGGGGAAATCAGAACATACTATTCAATCTTTAGAAGACATGTTCATGTCTTTTTCACTTGACTTTAAAGGTATGTGGGATCAGTATTTACCTCTCGTAGAAGTTTCCTATAATAATAGCTTTCTTTCAAGTATTCAGATGGCACCGTATAGAAGAGTTATATGGAAAGAGGTTTTGTACACCAACTTGTAGGGATGATGTTGGTGAGAGAAAGCTCTTAGGCCTAGAACTTGTTGAGGAAACATAGGAAAATGCAAAGATTATCCAAACCTATATAGAAATAACACAATGTAGGCAAATTAGCTATACTGATAACTAAAGGAAGGATTTGGAATTTCATGATTGAGATCATGTTTTATTAAAGGTATCTCAATGGAAGGGTATTATATGATTTAGTAAGAAGGAAAAATTAAGTTCTAGGTACATCAAACATTTTGAAATTCTGGACCGAATTGGATCTGTAGTATACCATTTGGCTGTGCCTCCAAGTCTCTCCAAAATTCACAATGTATTCCACGTGTCAATGTTAAATAAATACATGCCCGACCCAACACATGTACTCACCTATGAAGAAGTAGAACTTGAGCCCGGTCTATCTTATTGTGAAGATCTTATCTAGATTCTTGATACTAGAGGACATGTATTGAGAAATTGGACGACTCATCTGGTAAATTTTCTTTGGAGGAACCATAAGACGGAGGAAGTAACATGGGAGTCTGAGGAGCCTATGTTTAAGACATACCCAAATCTTTTTGTGTAACATTTTGTGAATTTTTAGGACGAAAGTATTTTAAGCGGGAATAATGTATCACCCCAAGGTTTTGAATATAAATTCATTTTAAAATCTTGCCATTAAACACATCTTTGCCTCTTCTATGTTTTGAAATTCCAAAAATGATCATCTAGAGTTGTGATTAGTAAGTCATTTGGAGTCTAATAGAACAAACATGATTTTTGGTGAATAGTAACATACCCTTATGAATAGTAATATGACTGTTATGAAGAGTAAATAATGATATTATTTAATTTTCTTAAGTTAATTTGATAATGAGATATTAATTAATTTTTAAATGTTATATATAATTTATTATACCATGAAAATTGTTATTTTTTGAATTAACTATGATTTTATTTAAAAATTAAATTAATAATATTTAGAAAATTATTTTTGAAAATGGAGTTCATCTTTGAATTATAAATTTCCGAAAAGGGTAGAGATGATTTTTTGGGATTTTTTAAAATTCCAGAATTTTTCGTGAATAGTAAAAATGTATTTTTGAGTTTTTGGTATGTTTAATGACTTCATTATGATGTAATAATTAAAATAAAATGATGATAAAATTTTTTACAGTGAAATAAGTTATTATTTTATCCAAGTTTCTAATAGCATTGGCAAGCCCATAGTTTTACAAAAACCACTAATGAGGTGTCTTTTTAAATTAATAATCAATTCTCTCTCTTTTACTATAAATACTCACTCATCCATTATTTTTATTTCATTAAAAATCCCTCATACTATATGATCTGGTGGTTTTATCTCCATATGAATCCTTCCAAGGTGTCCTTAAACCCCCCATGTTCCCATCCTTCATGTACTAGGAGTTACTCTACAAAGTAAGTGACAGTTCTCCCTCCTCTTTTAGCCAACACTTCTTTTATGTTATATCTTTGAATTTATATTATCATACATTTGGATTTGATATTATGTATTCCTCTTACATTAATTTTGATTTCTATATGATTATATACCCTTTTTATCTCATCAATTCATTTTATGAAATTTTAAGGGACGTCGTTTTGCTGCCGAATTTTTATAAGGGATCTCTCAACTTTTCTTTTATTTTCAAGTTCATATCTTTTATTTTTATCTACACACATCCTCTGTCCAAATGATCATAATAAATCTAATTTCATCTATATAATGTAATTATATCTTGTCAATGGTATAACCATCATCAATATTCTTAATCCATCCCTTTTATTTTTATAAATGAAATCAACGTCCATGAGGTTCCAATTTATAACCTTTGTGGGTGACAAAGTTTTGTTCTTTAATTTATTGTTCATTACTAGTCATGCACCATTTATATAGTTTCACTAGACTATAATATATGTATTATAACTTAATTAAAATTCATGAACCAGTAAATGTACATATTAATAATTTATATGACAAAACTAGTTTATAATAATCCAAATAGCACCAAATAATCGAAATGGTGGTCATATTATGATTCATCCTCATTTAATATAACAAAATGGAAGAAATGACCATTAAAAATTATGGATGTTCATAAATAATATGTAATTTGAATTCTGGAGATTTACAACCATTCCACATGAACTCTGTTTAATAAAAAAGTGAACTGATTATGAAAATCAAGAAAACAAACACTCTCGAATGATGGAATTAAATATAATAACACACCAATAAGGAAATAAATTATCAAAACAGAATTATGATAAACTAAAAAAATGTCTAATAGATTATGAATTGATTTATTAATGACTATAATTTCATATTCTAGGATCTTAAGTTCAAGAGGGGAACACATTCAGACTTAAGGTAAGGGTTTTTTCCACCCGAACTTCTATTTTTATTCTAGTTACATTCATTGTCTAATTACATCAATGAAATTCTTATGTATTATTATGTACTCTGAATAAATTATTTTTGAGTATTCTATATATGTACACCAACCATAATCTTTATATTATGGATATTGAGACAATTAAAAATAAGAAACTTTCAAAATGTTTTCCAAAATACAAGCCTGATTCAAGGGAATTTTTCAAATTCATACCTATTTTCAACGGAACTATATAATATGTTTTTGGAAACCATTATCTTTATAAAATCACTCATTTTATTATGAAAATAATATATTTATTCCCTTATAGTTTTATACAAATATTTTCTCAATAGAACTCTTCTTTTTAAAATAAAAGAGTATTTATCTCAAGAATTTCTTATTGATTTTATAAGTGTATTTTTGTATTATTCAACACTATTGTTGATTATTATGTATTATTGGGTTTAATCATTTATGAAGTCATCTACCATATTTGATTTAATGGTTTATTAATAATTTTATTTTGGAATATATATCCTAAAACCATTCACCATATTAATTAGAATGGTTAGTGTTTTATGATTAGGGAAAGTTAGTTACATTTCATATGATAGTTTCAATATGAATGTATTTGTTTTTTATGTTTATCCCCTCTCATATGAGGAAGGAATTGATATTATTATTTTATGGGTGGGGCTCACTACAACCCCTCGATGAATTAGTAGGTCTCATGATACAAATAGACATGGAATTTTCTGAGGCCGTTTTCAATGTGGTATATGGATTTGGTCGTGGCCTAAATCATTTTTAGACATCTTGGCTGCGGCCTTGACAACATTTTTCATAATATCTAGAATTTTTAGTTACCTCATAATGAATAAAGTAATTAAAATTTCATGTGGTTATTCAACTAGTATAATACCCATGATTGTGTTTTATTATAGAATGATTTACTCAGCTCATATTCCTTCCATATTATGTTCAAGTTTATTTTTTTTAAAAGTCACATATTTTCAATTATTCACCATGTCTAATGTTTATTTTATCTTCCACTGTATTGATTAAACTTACTGATATTTTGAGATCACCCCTTTCTTATGTTTAATTTTCTCAGGATATGAAGAATTAAATTATGAATTACTTTCAAGCATAATCTATGAGGCATGGATATTTATAATGGAACAAATTAGTGTTGTTTTACTTTAAATATGTAATGATGAACTTATTTATGTATCTTGTTTCTAAAATATACTAAACTACTTGGTCATACAGGATGCATATTCCTTGTTTATATGCCAATGTAATAATATAAGGCACTAACTATGGGAAACTGGGGTCGGGTCCTTACAATAAGTGCACGTAAATTGGGAATTATGCTAACCAATGCCATAATCCAAGGGTTAATGATGTTCGAAATCAATAACCTCTTAAAGAAAAAAAGGGAAGTCACATGTGATCACTATTGGTGACGTTGAGTATGACAATGAAGTGGTGGAATGATTAAGCGTTTATGTAATGGGATTTCGAAATAGTGTTGTGGAATCTCATTTATAGTATTATGGAATATTAAAATACCTATGGTTAATTATTGTTTTCCATAATTATATGGTACCAGTAACCATGAGAAGTGATTAAAATGTTTATGGAAAGGATATTATACTGCACATAATTAAGGTATAAAGAGAAAATAATATGTTTGATAATATTAATGAGTTCATGACTGATAAGAGGAAAGAGTTATATCTTGGTTTGAGTATATAGAAATTTTGGTATATTTGGTCTGTGGGGAGAGTTAATTTTAGTAGAATTCATGTTTTCACTAAGGTTATATAGTAATTCATTTTATTATCATATTTCAAGAGATTACATATTAAGATATCAAGATGGTTGGAATGTGACAACCAAAAACATTCAAATGAGATATGGGAGAAAAATGTTAAGTTGATTTAGTTCACATCCTTTTAATGTTTTATATTTTCAGTTTTTAGAAGGATTTTAATGTTTTCCTGTTATATATATTATAATTTATATTCTAGTTTATGTTTGTTAGATTAATGTATCATCTCACTATAAGTAAACTTATGTAAATTTAATAATATGTTTTAACCATTTGATGAGAGATATGGAATGACCTATAATTCTATTGTATGATATGCTAACACTTCAAGAATGTAAAATTCAACTTATTTTCTTTAAATAAGATATGATGTGGAAATTTTTTAGGGAATGACCAAAATTGAAATTACACTTAAATAAAGTAAGTATTTCTCCTTATTGAAAAATTATTCAACTTTAGGGAAATAATCTTGAAATCCAAAAATGTTATCCTAGAAACCACTTATCTAAAGAATCAGATGGCCCATTAAATCATTGTAGATTTATGTATTTCTAGTAGTTAACTATCTCTAAACCTTATTCTCTATCACTATCTATCAGAACATGATGGTTAGATATCTCTTCCATATCAATGTTTCCACTTCCCACCTATGTTCTCCTATATTGAAACCCAGTGGCTAGTTACTTTGGGTAACCATTACATTTCCAACTTTTATTTTTTATATTATGTCTTAGTATCCATTTTTATAATGTGTGTTTCTAGGAATGAAACTTTCATGTAGAAAACCATTTATAACCCAGACGAATTTCAAGAGTGAAATTCATTTTAAGGAGGGTAAAAGGTAACACTCAAAGATTTTATGAGATAGATTTTTTTTAATTTATTTGTTTTATTTTTTTGTATGCTACACCAAGATTATATTGCGCTATATGCAACATAATATTAGCTTGTAGTATACGCAATAATATTCTTAGCTTGTGTTTCACACAACTTCAAGTTCTTTTAATAGAATTAATTTCATGCAACACTGAGTATAGATTTTGTTCAATGTATAAATGAACTAAGTTTGGATTATGTTATATGCAACACCAAAGTAATCTTACACTATTTTCAAGACTTACTTTGCTTGTATTACACACAAGATCGAGCTTCCTTGATAGATTTCACTGTACGTGATACCGAGTTTCACTAAACAATGATACATTATTAATATATTATTATATAATAGGATATAAACTAGAGAGTATGAATAGTATTAACAAAATTTTGAATTTTATATCATTGGAATTCATCCTTCACATTTTAAATAACACAATATAAGAAAAATTAGAATTTTTATATAAAAGAATTATTTTTTTAAAAAAAATGAAATTATATCACCTTTTGATGGAGCACCCATTTTAAATATATTTTTTTGACACATTTATAAGTTCAATCATACAAAATAAAATTCTTATTTGAATGTGGGATAAGAAAATTTATTTTGGATGATTTTTTGATATTTCGTTTGATAATATTCATATTTTGATGAATAATGAAAATTCGCTAAATTTTAATTGAAAACAAATATTTTCATTAAAATGATTTATATTGTTAAAATATATTATTTAAGAGTTTTAAAATATAAATAGAATATATTTTCACATTTTAAGATAATTTAATTCATTTTAATTAATTTTACATTGAATTCATATGTAAAGACATTTCAATCTTTTGCAATATTTTTACTTTTAATGAAAACCCCATTTTTTCAACAACATGATTAATTTTAAATTAATTACTACAAATTATATGTTTTGAATTTTGATAAATGGATTACTTAAATGGAATCAGTAGGTATAAATTATTCTAATGGGATACTTTGATTTCTTTGAGCTTTATGAATATTAACTTTGGTAATTATTATTATTACCATATTTGAAGGTAAATCGGGTAATTAAGGGTAAAAATAAGATTATAAAATTACTCTAACACCTACCAAAATTCTATCAGATGAATAAATGTAGACCCAAATCATATAAGGGTCAAAATATATTAATATAATGGACTTTTTCGCATGAAAATGGTGTAATTATTATTAAAATCAATGAAAGTGGCTACATGTCCCTCTCCAATATCTTATAAGGGTAATAATTTTAATTTGGTGATAAAATTCCTAAACTTAGAACTTAAATTGTAAATAGAATTTTAATTAAATTATATACATCATGTTTATTTATTATTAATTTTAAGAGGTTAATTAATTATCATTAATGATGAAACAATAGTGAGGTAAGAATTAATTTATTAACAAAAATATCAAATAATAGGTTTTAAAAATATTAAAAGAAATATCATATGAAGTAATTGAAGTTATAAATTAATGTTTTAGGTTAATATAACATGTTAGGAGTGTATTAAATATTGTTTTATTGAATTTATCTTTAGTTAGGATTTTATTTAAAGTCAAATAAATGAATAGTGTCTAAATTTTCACTATTGATATTTTTAAAAAATAACATTTTATTAAATTATTTAAAATTCATAAAAATATTTTAAAATTACAAAGTGATAATTATAAGATCTCAAATTTCATAACATAGCTATTTATGGCCAATTAAAACTATATATGTAAAACTTTATAACCATTAAACATTTAGAATGTTATTACCACAATTAAAATTAAATAGAATAACTAAGTGTTAATTAAATTGATAACATTTAAATTGTCATAAACACTTTTATGAAATTTATAGTATAATGGTATTACAACACTATATTATTTAATCTCATAAATTGAGATATTTTGGAGGACTTTACATGGGGTTTTATTTTATTATAAATTAATATTTTTGAGGTTTCCCAAAGTGCCCCTCACCTCAATTATAATAGGGCACCTCCTCCCTATCTTCTTCACTCAATTTTGAGACATAAAGATTATAAAATACCTAAACATTTATATTCTCAAATTCCATATTTAACTTTTAGAGGTTCTTTTCTACCCAAAATACCATACCTAGTTCCATAAGATGAAATTTAAAGGAGTCACGTCGAGAAAGAGGTAATCTCTTCAACAGATTTTCCAAATTTCATTCTACTTGTACATTTTATTATTTAGTTGTTTAATTATAATTTAATAAAAATTGCATCACTCATATACTTATATGTGATTATAAATATTAAATAACCCTATTTCACCTTCTATCCATCTTATGATAAACTAAATCATTGCGCGTGCGTACGCACGACTTACCTTCTCCACGCCTTGGTGTAATCTGTTTTTTCACCACCAGCTTAAATGGATATGTATAATGGTGGAAATAATAAGTATATATGATTATTATAACATTATTCTAACTATATGAAACTATAAACCATCTAATTTAATACCATTTAACAATTATGGGAATGATATTATTGCTCATGCGTATGTATGTGTTACCATATCCACAATGTGATGTGATTTGTTCTACATAATCATCATTTAAACATGATTATATAAATTAATGGAATTAATAAATATGATATATATTATACTAATAACATGATTTAAATGATATAACTATAACTTAAAAATATTAATAAGAACTTATTTGACAAAACATACATAAGAACATAAAGCAGATAATACCTGAATAATGAGTATCAATGAAATGTTACTAACAAACGGATGAAAATACGGTCATAAATTCCATCATAAAAATTATTATGATTCTAGAATATATTAGTAACATTATTTAAATCATTATACAAGAAGTTTTGATACATACAAATCATATCATATGTTAAGGGATAATTTTTCTAATCTCTTTTTTATCTGAGATTGTTTATTCGTAAGTATTTACCAGGGTTATATTTACCATACATGTCCATGTTTTCATAAAATATTTAAAATTATTCCATATATGTTTAAAGCCATTTTTACCCCTTTTTCACTTTTACTATGTGGTATGGAAGGAATCTCCCTTTTTTTACCACACAAGGTACTTTTTTGACTTTTTTGGTAAAAATACGAGGAGAATGTTTTTTAACATGTATGACATGAACAGATTTTTACATCTTCAGAATGCTTTATTTAAATAAAGCATAATCTAGACTATTTCATGTTTATGTTAAAATTAATTCTTTTCTTTTAAAATTGCATTTCATTTTGAGAAAATAAAACATTTTTGGAGAAGAAAGGATATTTTTCTCAGGAATTTAGTTCAAGTGTTTTATCAAAAAAATTCCATCTAAGATGACATAGGGTTTTGTATATATCACTATTATTACATTTATTTTATGGTTTTTATGAGGGAATTATTTTACAAATTTCCATTTTTCTTATATAGATTACATTATGATGAAATCATTTTTAAGAATCCCATTTTATTTCATGGGTCTTCCTATGATGAATGATTTATGTTTTTGTGGCACATGTTAGAATGATTTAATTATGATATGGTTAGGAACTATATATCCCTCCAATTCATTAGATAAATATTTATATCTCATGAGATATAAATGAATGAAACATCATGTAAATATGGTTTAGTAATACATGGCTGGAATGATATGTAAACCTGGATTAGTAATGGAATTTGTCCAATATTATGGTCTTGGAAACAATGCCTTGGATACTATAGAAATCATGTTATGTGGTTATTAATTTTCCACAATGGAAAGTTTTATACCAATTCTATCCTATAATGTTTTGTGTCCCTTTATTATCTATGCCTTACGTACTGCCAAGTTTTATTTCATGACTCAAGATTTTTATTTTTTAAAATCTATGTTCATTTTTATATGTTCAAATGTTTATGGGTTGTTTTATGATATCCTAGTTTACCCTTTCTGAGAATTTTATCTCACCCTTTTTATTTTTTCCCTAGGATATAGAGAAAGATTTTAAGTGGGAAAAAAAAATTGGAAAGATCGTTATGGGAGGTGTTGAAGATCTTTCACCATGTTAGAAGATTATATTCAAACATTGAAAAGGCACAAAACTAATATGTTCTTTAGGCGTCTATTTTTATCAAGTATTATGTACTCTGTAAAAGTAATGTAATTTCCATGTATGCCAATCTTGGGTCTCTACCGTACCTTTTCAGTTCATATACTAGATCATTATATATGAAATATATTATTTCATAATCATTGTGGTTTATGTAATTTTTATAATATAAATATTCCTTCCTATATACCTAGTATGAATAATATTACCATTGTAAGGTGATGTTATGGAAGACCAAATATAGTTTTTTACTTACTTTTTATAATAAATAAAGTCAATTCACTATATACTTTAAATACATTCTAAATCATTAATGTATAGTAGTATTGAAAACTAGAGATACTTATTAATGGGTCTTAATGGTTTTCTTATACATTCTGAGAATCATTTGTTCCACTTCAACATTAGTATTTCATTCTAGTGATTGTAGTTTGGAGAATTAATTTGATTCTATGGGATTCTTTTCATTTATTCTATATAATATATTCATCATATCAGCTATATTATTTGATGTGACACTAAATAATAAATTATATATAATAAAATTAATCACCATTCTCTAATTTACCCAATTGATGATTTCTTTTTTATAAATGTTCCACCAATAACTAGAGTTTTGATTGATCTAGTTGATTCTACAGAAGTGGGAACTTCTATTTTATTTTATCAATTCAATATTTTATATAATTCATGATGTCTCATAAATATAATAAATTTAGGTATGAAATATGATATCTCGAAAATAATTAATCTATTTATGATTTATACATTTAGCATGTCACCTAATATCTTTATGTTACACTAGTATGTTATTAAGACATAGTTAGACTCGACATTCATCATTTTTCGTTCTTCAAAACATCTATAATTTTATTCTTCACCATTTTTCATTTATACCATACATATATTTTTAACTATTTTTTATGCTATAAATACTTATTAATATTTGGTAGTTAACACTATAAGTATATTTTGAACATTAAAAAAATATTATTCTAGAGAATTATAATTTTGGTATCCAAAATCTAATCCATCAACATCATCTTTTTCATTATCAAAAGAAATTAAACATTAATGAATAAATAGAACACATAAAATTTTCATCGATTTTCATTAGATAATTTTATATAATAGTAAAATCCAAATACATAAAACATACTATATAAAAAGTATAAAATTATATAGAGTTTACTGTCATGCTTTGTTCTTACATGTATGTTATTTTCTTCAAAATGGACTCATTTTAGTTTTCATTAAATATTAACCAATTTGAGCTTTCTAGAAGATAAACCTGAAAAAAAAAAAGACTTTTGATTCAAGGTATTTTTATGTCAACTACAATGCTTAAATGGAATAACAGTATATACTATAAAATGAAATAACATAATGTATGTAGGCATTAAATTTAGTAATTAGAGATATAATTATTAATATCAACAGTTTTCTAGGGAACCATTTTTTGAAAATCAATAGAAAATATATATTGGAATGATTGAGATAATAATTACTTTAATATCAATATTACATAATTTTTTTTTAAAAAAAAATAGATATCATTTTTTGGGAAAAGAGGATAATAGTGAATATCCCAATGAACATTGGTAGGTCGAGAATCATGGTTTTGTGATTTAAACCCCTTTTATCGAATCTTAAAATTTAACTCTCACATGTCAGATCTTGTAACCTTACTGGAAATAACATATTCAATATATTTCAAAATTGTATTTTTTTCTTGAATCAAATACTAAAAATTAATAGTTTAAAATGCACAAGACCCAAGGATTTTAATTTATTTTCCTATATTGGGATACATCCAATGAGTATACACGTAGTGATGTGTTGGTGAACCAAAATCCAATATCACACACTATTAGGTGAATAAAATATTATTCACTATCACTCTAAACCACATATCATGTACTTTAAATAGTTTATAGATCTTTCACTTATATCTCAAGTATAATGTCCACTTCTTATCACTATGTGCACTACTTTAGTAGAGGCTTGAACAATTTATAAATGAAATGGTATCCCCATGATATTTCATTGAAATTATGATAATTATGGATCCTCTACTCTAGATTAAATTCATTTTGTTTTCCACGTCACTAAAAACTTCTTACAATGATAGATAAAAATAAATAATCAATGATGGAGTCAAGTATAAACTATCACAATAGTGAAAAACTTCTCTAAATGATGAATAAATCTAAACTAGAATAGACTTTTAATGATCTATCCTCTAATTCATGATCATCCAAGTGAGATCAATTCCTTGAGAATATAATTATATTATTCATGAAGTGCAATTTTCTATATATGGACAATAATTCTATACTGGAATAATATTGGGTAAGATCTATATTTTTGTCTAACAACTTGAAATTTCAATAGAACTCCAAATTCAAAAACAAACAAATATAGTAACAAATCAATATATACATGACTCACCTTTTCCACTCAAATGTATATATATATATATATATATATATATTTGTGTGTGTGTCACTAGTGTTCTTATTATTAATTTACTATCTGAGAAAAACATTCGATGTTACACTTGTTTCTTTTCTCTAAGCTAAATTTATATATATCATTATTCTTTTATCTTATTATAAAACAATATATAATAATTCAATTTTTTTTCAAAAACAACCACAATAGTTTATATAATATATTATATGTATCCAACCCTTTAATTACTATTTTTGATAAATTGTATATTCTCTATCACTCTATGATAATTCCTGGAGTCCCATATTATATATTGGGGTTAAATATGCCTATAATGTATGGGTTAACCTCCAAATTTTGACTCATAATCTCCATATTTATAATTGAAATGGAAATATTTATTTCTCTTTATCTTGTTCCACGATGAAATATATATATCCCAAAATTATTTTAGTTAATTCTATGTCCAACATTAAATTTGAAATACTCAATCTTTAAATATCAACATAAATAAGATTTAAGTAGTTTCTAAATTTTGAATTTTGAGATATCGAGTGAGTATGGAATGATGAAGTCCATACCCTGGAATACATTATCTCTAGTAAACAATCCTTATGAAAAATCTTCCAAAATATAATAATTCTCATTTTAATACCATTCAAAAATCCCGATACTCAATAATTATTTTCCTTATAGTTTGGTCAACCAGTATTCCATATTTAGCTTAAAAACAACTAGATATGTTTATCATATATAATGCTCTATGTATGAGTGTCCCAATTTCTCATACAAATTTCATCATTATATAATGGAATCTAATATGACCAATTTGACCATTATCTCCATGTTTCAATTCAAAAATTTGGTTCATGAGCATCAATCCACCATACACAATGGATAACACACCATTTCCATTACTCTAACCTTTAATGATAACCATAATTATTTCTATTATGGATTGCAGTGATCCATCTCTCTGATTTGGTCTCTAGATCTCTTTCTCGCATCATAAAGACAAATCCTATGTTAAAATTCCATATACCCATTTTAACCACCAAAAAGGATACCAACATGGAATTAACCCGATCTCGTATTTAAAATAATTTTATATAGATGAAAATAGTCTTCAAAACATCCATAATAACCCTTCACTGTCAATGTGGCCTGAACCACCTTAGAATAGTTCATGCCAAACTGGACATGGTGATGTAATCCTTTAATAAACTTCTTCTCGACATTCAATAAATTAATCTATGAAAATTTTTATATATTCAAATGAAAATTTGATACAAAATAATACACCTTTACAAATATATATCATTCTTCTAAGATAGATAGTGATTCATCTATGTTCATGTAAGATCCATCTTCCTAAATTTGACTTCAATGTTTTGCCTCCTGATATTCCATTCTCATCACATACTACAATTACATGTTTTTTAGCTCCAAATATCATTCAACTAGTATCATTTCCATTTATTTAATCTTCCTTCAACTTCCTATATGTGTCACTAAATCTCTATGTCATTTTAATCCTCTTACAATATTATCTAAAAAGGAGTATTAAAAAAATAAGACATATTGATTATCAACATGTATTAGAATAAAATCTAATAACCAACCTCTATATTACAATATTTTCCCACTTTGGACTTTATTCACAATAATTACATAATTACCTGAATCTCGAAGAGGTTGAGATAGTTTCTCCACATTTAAATTTGATCATAATATCCAACATGCTTATATATTTGTGGATTTATTTCCTCCCCCTTTTCAATAATATTAAATGGGTTTCCCCATCAATTTTACTCTCCCATTACTAACACAACTCTAAAAAAATAGTTTTAGTATAGAAAATTTACAAATTAGGACCATGTAAAAAAAATTAAAAGACTTAGAAATACATCATAGTCATTAACGTCATCATATCCTTTTGTTAGATTTACTACTTGGAAAATTTATAGACCAAACCTAAAATTTTTGAGAAATTTAAACCATATATTTAAACAACTTATGAACCTTATTTGGCTATATATTTCACTATTACATGAACATTTTGTTACATTTACAATTAATGGAACCTTATCTAATCCTCAAAATATTTATACATACTTGATACAAAAAATTTTTGTTACTAAGAAGAATAGAATCAATTCTTTACTTTTTTGGATTCCACTTTTTCAAAAACATTTACACATTTTACTTTTAAAATCAATACTATTCTAATTGTAGAAAAATTTTCCAATAATTTTAGAAAGTGGGATTACTAAATAGAAAAAAGTTATCAATTAATCCTATAATCTTACTATGTCCAAACTCTAAGTAAGAAACAGTAGTCCATGATTATAACGTCAATGTTATCTATTTCACAGGATTATTTCTATAAGTTCAATGAAAATTGAGATTTAATTTTTTATATTAAATCACCGTGTTCTCTCACTCATATATCCATAACAAAATTAGTTAATAATCAATAATCACAATGTTTTTTCAACTTATATTGTTATATCAATTTCTAAAATGATGTATCCTCTTTTACAATGCTTATCCATATTATATATAATGTTCAATAGCATATAAATCATTAACAAAATATATTTTTAATTATTTATCTATTGAAACCAATTGTATAGTGACCCTCCCGTTTGTTACATTACTATTACATCATTTTGATGATAAATAACAAAATATAATTACACATAAAGGATTTAGTAGTTTATAGTATTGCGAAAACTAGGACCATACATAATAATTACAACATCGAGCATAAACATTTATTCAGTTCTTTCTTCTCTAGATTTTTATTGGAACTTAACCTATCTTTAGTACATTTATTCACCTACAGATATACATCAAAAGGGTTAATCTAAAAGCCCAATAAGAGGGTATATAAGAATAATAAAACAATGGGTGATCATAACTGAAACATAGGCAAATGATCATGAACATGAGTGGAAGCACAAATATAAGACTTGAAATGTGTCAATGCAAAAAAATGAAACATCATGTCTTAGTGGCTAACTACAAAACATACTTGTGAACAAATCTAGAATCTTTTTCACACATAATTTCACATTTACTTATGAGATTCATCACTTTAACCAATGTATGGGAGCGCTGAATAATTCTAGACGCACCCGTCACATTTAAACATTCATATTGCACTGTATAATTCAGGGCGCACCCGTCACATCATAACGTTATCATTTATCATGCATGCCATATAACAGAAATGAGAATAAATAACCCATGAAAAGGAATGGGTTTCTTCTCATAAGAGCACATTTATAACCATTGGTTTTCCCAAAAGAAAAATGGATTAACACACATATGACAAGAACCGTCAATCTTGAATGAGAAGTAAAAGGTGTGTTCATAAAAGAAGAGTTCTTTTAGAAAAATTTTGCTTTGACATAAATACCAGTGAAAAAATTTATATCCCGGAAAATGAATTAAAATGATGAAAATGATTTTTTTTTGGAGTAACCATATAAAAAATGTGAATGAGGGAGAACCTGAAGGATGAAAGTTGGGTTCGAGAATTTCCCCTTAACTTATATCTGAACACTTTCTTCACATAAATGTCTTGTATAACCACATTATATTCATTAATTAACAATTAGAGAACCTTTTTACATGAATATGGTTCATTATGGTTTCATTAAGTTATTTAATGTGACTTTGGATGAGTTATAGAGTTTAAAAACATTGTTCAAGAATGTTTGTCTTTATGGTTTTTCTTGAGCGGTTAACTTGTATTCATGAATTGAAGTTCAGGTAGAACATGGGTAATAATACAGAACTAATATTAAATATTTTTAATTATTTTATATGATTTTAAATTATCTTATAATTCATTATATTATTTACCATGTGGATGAATCATTAAATAATAATTAAATGATGATTGTTTGGGTTAATTTTGTCGGGTTTTTGACAACAACCAACTTGTTTTGTTTACTCATTTAGTAATATATACATAAGTTAGTTATAAAACATAAAATAGGTAACAATACATATATAATATTCTAGTGCAACTATAAAAATGGTTTCATGACCAGATCTTAAGGTAGAAATGAATAAATAAAACATGTTGTTCTTGAAGGTTATAGATTAACACCTCACGAAAAACATTTTCTTTTATAAAATAAAAAAGAAGAGGAGAAAGGTGTTAGATGATATAATATCCCATTAGTATAATACAATTCCAGTATATGAATGATATTTGAGTTACCATTCCATTTGGACAATGATAGGTGGGTAGGGAATAAGAAAAGAACTTGAAATTGAAAGGGAATTAATGGAGAAGAGGGAGAGAAATTACCTCTTGAATCATCCTCTTGACATCCTCCTTAAAGGACCTAGGATTGGTCTTTTGATGAGACAATAAGATCTTGGACGTGGGGGAGGGGCTAGGGAATACACTTGGGCAGAGTTTAGGCATGGCCCGAAGCTTGAGAGGTGTGAGAAAATGAGGGTGTGAAGGGTGGTTTTTATAGTTGAGAGGAGGGGGGTTTTCTTAATATAAAATCCATTAATTTATTATTTTTCCCCAAGACAAGATATAGTGAGTATTAAAAGACAAAGAATAGTAATTTTATAATTTAATCCCAAACCAAGTGGGCTTACATCAGTAGAACATCACATATGACTCTATAATTAACTTATTTTGCTTATTTTGTAAATTATGGTATTTCACTATTCATAAAAAATTCATGTATTTCAAAAAAATCCCAAAATATCACCCCAACCATTTTTTGACCTGTAGAATCCAAAAACACAGACCATTTTTCAAAAAACAAATTTAAATATGATTAATTTAATATTTAATTAAAATCACAATTTACTTGAAAAATACAGTTTCTAAAATTAAAACTAATTTTATAATGCTTTCAAAAATTACGTAGGGTCATATACAATTATCTAAAAACTTGAATACCTAAATTTGATAATTTATGAAGACATTTTCTTTAAAATTAATTAATTAATTATAATTTTTTATTTATGACTTACAAAAATACCAAAATGTTTACTATGGTCAAATTGTCACTTTCTAGGATTCCTTAATTTTATTTAACTCTTCATGGGTAAGGTTACTCTTATTTTGGAAAATTTACAATTCATAAGGTTAGTACTACTATTCATAAGGGTAGGTTACTATTCATAAGGGTAGGTTACTATTCACCAAAAAAAGATGTTTTTCTTATCAAACCCCAAAAATCATCTTGAACACAACCGTATATGTCAGATTTTTAAAATTCCAAACACAGAAGTGAAACAATTATGTTTAAAGGTTACATAGCATGTACTAGTAAATTATATTGTGTTTTCAGGTGATTTTATGACATATTTATAAGAAGGGAATTTCCATTGAATAACTTTGGGTCTTTACATTCCCCCCCCCCCTTATGAAATTTCACCCTTTAAATTTTACTTTACACAAACAGGTGGGGGTACTTCTCCTTCATCACCTCCTATGGTTCCCATGTAGCTTCTTTAAACATATTGTTCCTCCACAAAACATTGACAAGGTGAGTTGTCTTGTTGCATAGAACATTATCTATCTGGTCCAGAATCTCTATTGGCTTCTCCTCATAGGAGAGATCATCTTCCAACTGTGCCGCCTCTAAGTTCAATACATATGAGGGATTAGGTATGTACTTCCTCAAGAGTGATATATGAAAAACATCATGAACCTGAGCCACAATCGGTGGAAGTGAAAGCTGATAGGCCACATCTCTTATAGGGTCAAGGATCTCAAAGGGGCCAATGTACCTTGGTCTTAACTTCCCTTTCTTCCCAAATCACATGACTCTCTTCCTTGGTTATATTCGAAGGAAGACTTTATCCCCAACATTGAACTCCAAGTCTCTTTGATGGTTGTCTTTCTAGCTCTTTTGCTGACTCTGAGAAGCTTTGATGTGTTTCTAGATAATTTGAACCTTCTCTGTCATCTCTTGCACAAGATCAGGTCCAAGTAGCTTTCTTTCTCCAACTTCGTCCCAACAGGTTGTATTTCTACATCACATTCGTAATAGAGCTTCATAAGGAGCCATCCGAATACCCGAGTGGAAGTTATTGTTGTATGTGAACTCAACCAATGGAAGATGCTAATACCATCCACCTATGAATTCTAGAGATAATGCTCTTAGAATATATTCAAGCATCTGAATAGTCCTTTCAGATTGGCCATTGGTTTGGGTGTGATAGGACATGATGATATTTAATTCAGAACTCAAAGCATGTTGAAGGCTCCTCCAGAATATAGATGTGATCCTTGGATCACGGTTCAAGAAAATTGAGAGTGGAACACCATGCGGTCTCACCACTTCCTTCATATATATCTTTTCAAGTTGTTCAAGTGATAGATCTTCCGGAATAGCGATAAAATGGGCAGTCTTGTTGATTCGATCAACCACAACCAATATTTCATTATTTACCTTCGACGTCTTTGAGAGACCTTTGACAAAGTCCATAGTAACATTTTCCCATTTCCATATGGGTATAGGAAATGGTTGCATTATCCCTTTGGACTTTTTTCACTGTGCTTTAACTTTCTATCATACCAATAACCTTGATATTTATTCTGAAATTTCATTCTTCAAGTAATCCCACTAAAAGTGTTCTCATAGATCATGGTACATCTTGGTTCTACCTATATTGATAGAGAGTGTTGAGGTATGGGCATTGTTCATTAGCTCCTTCTTTATCCTGGGTGATGAAGGAGTACAAAGCTGCGTTCCAAACCGAATCACACCATCATCATTGGTATGGAACTCATGCAACTTCCCTTCCTTTATTGCATTCATCCTCTTTTGAATCTCTACATCATCCCTTTGTGATTCCTTAATATTCTCTTGGATGGATGGTTGTGCAATCATTTGGGAAAGGTAGGATGTATCCCCTGCCCTTATGATTTCTAAATTCACCCTTTGGATATCCAAAAAAAGGGTCTTTCTCAATCTGCAACATCAATAGAGTAGCAGGTTCTTTTCTACTTAGAGCATCAGCTACCTTGTTCGCCTTTCTAGGATGGTAGTGAATAGATAAATCATAATCCTTGATTATCTCCAACCATCTCCTTTGATTCATGTGAGCTCCTTTTGTGTGAATATATAATTTAGGCTCTTGTGGTCGGTTTATTTGTCACACTTCTCACCGTAAAGGTCATTCTGCTAGATTTTCAAGGCAAAAATCATGGATACCAACTCTTGATCATGCATCAGGTAGTTAAACTCATGGATCTTAAACTGCTATGAGGTGTAGACAATCACATTATCGTTTTTCATGAGTACACAACCCAAGCCTTTCTTTTAAAAATCACTGTATATCAAAAAAAATTCACTTTTTGGTAGTGTGAGTATAGGTGCAATTATCAGCCTTCTCTTTAGCTCCATGAAACATCACTCACATTCTTCCGTCCAAGCATACTTTACCCCTTTCCTTTTTAACTTAGTTAGCGGGCTTGAAAATCGTGAGAAGTTTCTCACAAAACATCGGTAGTACCCAGATAGTCCATGAAAACTATTGATTTCCATGACACTAGAGGGTCTAGTCCATTCCTCAGTTGCCTTTGATTTTTAAGGATCTATAGAAATTCCCTCACTTGTGATCACAAGTCCCAAGAATTTGACTTTATTTATCAAAAAGTCACAACTTCTGAACTTGGCGTACAACTTCTTCTTTCTCAATGTCGCCAACACAAGTCTTAGATGTTCTTCATGTTCCTCCTTGTACTTTGAGTAGATGAGAATATCATTCATAAAAACTACCACATATTTTTCAAGGTAATTTATAAAGACTCTATTTATAAAATCCATTAATATTGTAGAGGCATTAGTAAGTCTGAAGGGAATAACCAAAAACTCATAGTGACCATACCTTGTACGAAAGGTAGTTTTCTGAATATCTTCCTTCTTCACCTTTAGCTAATGATATCTAGAATGAAGATATACCTTTGAGATGTTTTGAGATTCTCTTAACTGATTGAACATTTCATCAATCCTTGTAATATGATTCTTGTTCTTTATGGTGATCTTGTTGAGTTCCCAATAATCGATACACAGCCGCATTGTTCCATCCTTCTTTTTCACAAAGAGCACTAGATCACCCCAATGTGATGCACTAGGGAGTATAAACCCTTTTTCCAAATGCTCTTGCTATAACTTCATTAACTCCACCAGTTCGATAGGAGCTATCCTATATGGACACTTTAAAATAGGAGTAGCTTCGGGTATGAGTTATATTGAGAACTCTACCTCATGATCTGGGGGAATTCTAGGTAAATCTTTGAGAAATAAATCACTATATTCCCTCATGATGGGCATATCCTCAAGGTTGGAAGTTTCCTTTGACTCAACCATTTGGGTGAGGAATGATTCTTCATAGGGAATCAACTACCACACAAATGAAGGATTTTTCAATGGAGATTCATTTTCTTCAATGAATTTGTAGAGGTGCATGGGATGGTTTAGAATATGAAAATATGTTTCCTTTTCTGGACAGTTGATATGTGATCTATATAATGAGAGCAAATCCATTCCCATTATAGCATCGAATTCTACCAGGGAAGTATTATGATATTTTCTGGTAGAATCCTCCCACACATGCCAACATGAGAAGAGTCAAACACATGGGTTGCAAGGATTGCATCACATGGTGTTTTTACAGATATATATACTTCAAGGTTTGGAGGCTTAGATTCTATAGTTCTTCCAAAGATGGATGATATAAAGGAATGTGTAGAACCATAATAAAATTAGACTTTTTCCATTCATGATTTAATTGTAAGTGTACCTTGTATGACTTCATTATCTTTCTCCACTTCAACAGTTGTGATGGCATAATCATTCCCTTGTTCCTTTGGATTTGGTGGCTGTTGATGTTGATTACCCTCGAGAACTCGAGGATTAGTGCACTGGATTACATAGTGCCCTAGCTCCCTACAGTTTTAGCACTGATCCATGGGTGGTTCTCTCCTTTCTCTGGCTACATAAATTGTCCTTTTCATGTCTTTTCAACACTCTTGAGCATGGTGTCCTTCTTTCCCACACTTGAAGCATTTCCCCATCCCTTTGAGGTAGTTCCCATGGTGCAACTTCCCAAATTTTTGGAAATTGGGTTGTTGAGTTTTCTTCCCACCTTTGTCATTAGATCATCCCGCATGAAACTTCATCTTTCGTTTCATATCACCATAACTATGGGACCATTATCCAAAAACCATCTCCACTTTCAGGTCACACCGAAAAACTTCTTCATAACTCCCAAAATCTCGAATTGTACGAGCCTTTCTAAGGCGTGGTTTTAATCCAATAAAAATTCTATCAATTTTTTCTATCATTGTTGATAACAAAACCTGAAGCATACCTTGAAAGCCTTGTGAAATTCGCTTCATAGGTTGTGACATTTTCTCCTTATTTTTTGTTGAGATCTATGAATTCTCTCTCCATATTCATGTGAAGAGTTCATGGGAAATACTAATTAAGAAACATGATCTTAATGTCTTCCCATTACATCTCTTCAATTTTCTCCCTTGTCCTGGTGTTCTTCATCAAATCCCACCATTGATCGACCTCTCTATCTAGACGATAAATGGATATAGTAACCTTCTCCATCTCAAAACAGTGAAGAAAAAAAAAGATATTCTCCATGTAGTTGACCCACTCTTCCACAACTAGTGGATCAGAAGATCCACTAAACATTGGTGGTTGTTTCCACATAAAACATTCGATAGCTAGTTTCTCCCTCTTTGGTGAAAGATGATGTTCCCCAATATTATGGTTATTGTTCCCCCAAGGCATGTGGATGGGTTTTCGGTGGTGGACATTTCCTCTCTCGAGCTTCAAGAAGTTTCTTCTCTTCTTGACCTTTCTCTAGTGGCTCGTTTCGGTTGCAGCAATCCCTCGTTGAGTTTTTTCAGGAATGTGGTGTCCTCTTGGGGTCTCTCTTGCAAAATGGCGGTCTCCAAGCTATCTAGGGTGGATTTTAGAATCCAATTAGGTTCTAGGAAGGACTTTTTGAGGGCCTGGTCCAGCGTTAGCAGGAGGTGTGGCAGTTGGCGCTTCTCTCTCTCACGTTGGTCTTGGGATTGTCACTTTGGTCGAGAGGCCTCGTCAGATGCAGTTTGGCTTTCCCTTCTAGGACTTCCTCTCCCTTTCCAAAACCCTTCTATTTTGAAATCTTTGGGGGACTCTCTTGGTTCTTTTCATTGCATGGATGAGAATACTCGGGCTCTTCAGGCGGCGGCCAACCCCCGCATTTGTGTGGAGCTTGATCTGGCCATGAAACTAGCCTCTATGGTCCATTTGCAGGATAGTGATGGTTTTACATGGAGTCATAGAATCATCTACCAGCACTCCTTGAAGTTATGTGGCCTTTTTGGATTTCGTGGCCATTGGGAGTCCGCTTGTAGGAGAAGGAAGGTTGCTGCAATCTTGTCTCGGCAAGAGTCGTAGGCGGGTTCAGGTCAGGTTTCACCCGGTTTGGGGCATGTGGAGGCTTTGAATCGGACCGTTACTTTTTCAAATTTTAGTCCCACCTCTAGGTGTGTTGAGCCAGAATAGGCATGCATGGGGGCGTGGCCTGATGTGTCAGGCAGGTGTTCGGCCCCTACGAAATCTGGTGATCTGATAGCCTGGACACCAGGTCCCATTGCCATGATTTCTTCTCTGCAGGATCGTAGTACAGAGAAAAAGCATGGCATCGTCTTGGATCTTTTGGGGACCCCTCATAGGTCTCTTTCCCCACTGCCTTCTTCCCTCTGTGTCTTGGCTCATCTCTCGCCAGAGAGTCTTCAGAAGTCGCTTGTGAGTAACTGTGCGCTGGCCGTGGAAGGGACGGTTGAGAAGTAAAGGCCTTCGTACGGTATGGAGAAAGAGTTGGCGGTCTCCCACTCCTCCTCGCAGCGGCACCTGCTGGTCTCCATGTCTCAAGGAGGTATGGGTCCTTTCCCTGATGTTTTTGTTAAGGGAAAGGGGAATGTTCTACTAGAGGAGGATTCCTTTTCCTTCAAGAAGGTGGTTTTCTCTCCCAAACCAGCGCTTCTTGAGGCCGAGTTTTCAGGTCCTGTTACACGGTCAAAATCCATAGATTCCAGCAGTTTTGAACCCGCTCGGTTATCTCTATCCTACAACCTTAAGGCCCGAAAGGGCTTTCCATGATGCTTCCCATTATCATCTAGAATTCACGGGGCTTGGGAGCTCAATCCAAACGTGCCTTTTTGTCTTCTGAGGCCAGGAGATTTAAGGAAGTGGTAGTGGTGATTCTTGAACCTAAATAGGAGAATAGTAAAGGTGCTTTTATTTCTAGGAAGATGGGTTTTCCTAACTTCTTTCATGGAGGTGCCGAGAATTCCCAAATCTGGATTGGCTGGACGAACCAAATATCGGTTGAGATTCTGGGTGTTTCGTCCCAGTGTATCAGTGTTAGGCTCTCCACAGCAGGTCACAAAATGGTGTTCTCCTTTGTCTATGTGTGAACCTATTTCTCCATGAGGAGGGACCTCTGGAAACATTAGGTAAGGTTTCAAATGGGGTCTATTCTTTGGTTCGTGGGGGGTGATTTCAACATCATCGCAGACATCTCTGAGAAAAAGGGGGGAAATAGCTACAACCTCGGTGGTATGTCTAACTTCAGAGAATTTATGAGAAGTTCTGGTCTGCTGGACCTGGGGTTCTCAGGCCCCAAATTCACTTGGTTCAACAACTGTAAGGGTGATGACTGTATTTGGTGCCGGTTGGATCGTTGCCTCACCAATATCCATGGGCTGGACATCTTCACAAAGACGTCAATCAGTCATCTCCCACGGGTGCTCTCGGACCACAATATGCTTCTGATTGATATCAGGAGGGAGGATGTCTTGGGAAATTCTTTTTACTACTCATCTTCATGGAATGGGGACAGTTCCTTTTTAAATTTTATCAGATCTTCTTGGACCAAAGTTGACACTATTAGTTCATGGGGCGGCCTTGTGAACCGTCTTCGGCGCCTCAAACTGGACATGCAATGCTGGGCGGGATCGAGGTCTGATGTCACGCATGGTGTCAACAGCCTCAGGATGGATGTTAAAAGGCTAGAGGATTCTCTTCAGAATGCTTGGGATGAAAAATCTTTTGTTTCTTTGTGTGATAAGAATAGCATGCTGGCCGAAAGGCTTATGGCTCTTGAAAGCAATTACAAATAGAGGTCACAGGACAGATGGTTAAAGGAAGGAGATAGAAATAGTGCTTTCTTCTACACTTTCATTAGAGAGAGGAGAAGTTCAAGGATTAATCTGAGGTTAGAAAACGGGGAGTATACCTCAGACGTGAGCACTGCAGGGAAGATTGCTCTGGATTATTTTGAAAAGATCCTTGCTGGGGAGAATAATTCCTCCTTCGTGAGGGGGAACCAGACAACCGAGGACTTCTTGAATCGCCTTCCCTCAATGGTCAATCAAACAGACAATGAAGTCCTTTCAGATATTCCCACGGTTGAGGAGATTCAAACTGCAGTCAAAGGTATTCCCTAGGACAGTGCACCTGGGCCAGATGGCTTTCCAGCCAGTTTTTATACCTTTTCTTGGGAGATTGTTGGCCAGAATGTGGTAGAGTCAATTCAAGACTTCTTCAATGGAGGTTCTCTCATTGGGGGAATTTCGGCCTCCAGACTGGTTCTCATTCCAAAAACCAAAAATCTCACTCTCATTAGCTAGTATAGGACAATTTGCCTCTGTAATGTTTCATTTAAAATCTTGGCTTCGGTTCTTGTCAGGAGGATCGACAGGATCATTCCTCGGTTGGTTTCCTTGGAGCAACATGGATTCATCAAGGGTAGGAGTATCCAAGGGGTGGTTGGTATTTCCAATGAAATAGTGCAAGACATCAATAGGAAATCTGTTGGATCCAATGTCATCTTCCAAATCGACATGGTTAAAGCTTATGACAGGATGTAATGGAGCTTCATTATTCGGGATATGAGAAACCTTGCGTTCAGTGAAAAGTTTTGTGATATCTACTTCAGGTGCTACTCCTCTCTGTGGCTCTCCATTTCCTTGATGGACAACGGTTTTGGTTTCTTCAAAACTATTATGGGAGTTTGTCATGGGGACCCCCTCTCACCTTGCCTTTTTGTTCTTTCTTAAGATGCCCTCTCAAGGAACATGAATAATGAGATGGATATAGGTCAAATCCTTCTTTTCCATACAAGAATGGGTAGTGTTACTATTTCTCACCTCATGTTTGCAGATGACATTTTGGTCTTTCTCAATGGCAGGAAAAGATCGTTGAAGGCTCTCATGAAATACTTATCCGATTACGGCAGACTGAGAAGACAGAGTATTAATATGTCTAAAAGCTATTTCATTATTTCTGATAAATGTTCGGACCAAAGGAGCTAGGAGATTCAATGGATTCTGGGTTGCTGTAAGAGATTTCCCCCCATAATTTATCTTGGAGTGCCGATATCTAGAGGTCGAATTAAGAAGTTTCACTTCACTGAGATTCTTGATCGTATCCTAGGTATAATCTACAACTGGAAGAACAAGATTCTTTCCTTCAGAGGACGGATAATTTTAATCAATAGTGTCCTCACTTCCATGCACATGCACACTTTCTCAGTTATCCATCATCCAAAGGGAACTGTGGAAAGAATGGAATTCATTCTCAACTCTTTCCTGTGGGACGTCAAGGAGGAGGGAAGATGTCACTGGGCCTCCTGGAAACACCTGGCCAGACTAGTGGAGGCAGGATGGTTTGGTCTACGCGATATTCATGATACCATTCATTGCGTACATGCCCATCTCGCCTGGGAAGTTATTGTATGGGAATCATTGTGGGAGAAATTCTTCAAAGCGTGATACCCATGGAATGAAGCACATGGTCTCTACAGTTCCACGAGGTTGGCTAGGCACATGTTTCCTCTTATTGAAACATTGTCAGGACATGCAAGATGGATCATCAGGGATGGGAAGATCAGTTTTTGGGACACTAACGGGTCTGGGGAAATCCTAGGGCACCCCGACTGTCCTTTCCCAGACATCACATTCAGTAATTCATGTGTGGTGTTCGACATGATTAACACTGCCTTGAACATTAACCAGATGACTGTGTTCGAAAACATCATCATGAGCGAGGAACCTGATAGGTGTTGCTTTTCGGCCACCAGTTCAAGCAGGTTTAGTTCGAAAGGCTACAAGAGTATCTCTCAGACCGAAGACACAACAAATGCTTGGGCTCCGGCCTCCTGGTGTAATGAGATCCCTATTAGAACGAATTTCTTACTCTAGAGAATCGGGAACATGGAGTTACCTACGGAGGATAATATCCAGCGTCGGGGCATTTCTTTGGCCTCTAGATGCGTTTGTTGAAATAATCACTCCTTAGAGTCGGCAAAACACCTGTTATTTCAAAGCCATTGGGCCCTTCATCTTTGGTCCCTATTTAAGAAAAATCCATGCAGAAATGACGGTGAGCTCTCGCTCCAAGAATACTTGGAGAACTGGTTTTCTGGCTCAGGAACTTCTGACTAGGAGAGGATGGTTAGAATGATAATTATTGTGGACATTTTTTGGGTGCTTTGGGAGGATCGTAATCAGGTTCGGAGGGGAGCCATTCGATCGTGCTTGTTTCTCTAGGCTAGACTCAAAACTCTCATTTTTTGAACTTTCCTCTCTCGTCAAAGGAGGATTGACGTCAGATCCGATTTGCAACCCGCTCAATCACCCCTGCATCCTGGGCAAGGGGTCTGGTCAGTGGGTGAAATGGTGTCCACCGGTAAGAGGTTTCAAGCTTATTATCGATGGTTCCTACATGGAGGGTATCATGAGGGGGAGGAGTGCTGCGTTATTATTCTGGTTTGGTCCTCATCACTTTTAGTGCTTTTTATGGCATGGGGAACTCCTTTAGAGAAGAGATACATGCACTCGCATCCGGTCTTATGGTTTGTAGGCGGGGTAAGATGGAGGTGTTCGAGATTGAGTCCGACTCAGAACTCCTTGTGAAGGCCATGAAAGAGAACAATGGGTTTCCTTGGGAGATCTCTTATCTCATCAGGAGATGCAGGAATGAAACCTCACAAGGAAGACTTATTCACCACAGTTTGAGGGAGACAAACTTTGTGGCCGATTCCCTCGCTCGCTTGGGTAGGCAGGACGATACTCTCATTATTTATCACTCCCTTCATTCTCTTCCCCTGGAATGTGCTGCTTTAGTCCAAGGGGATTCTCTTGGCCTTCACCATTTTCGACCCCCTTGAGGGGATGTTGCCTTTTCCTTGTCCTTTCTACTTTGAATAAAAAAATATATTACTACTACAATGGTTTTGTGTCTTTGTAAAAATAAGACAATACATAACAATTACTACATCAAGAATAAACATTTATCCAGTTCTTTTTTCTCTAAATTCTTATTGAAACTTGACCTTACTTAGTAAATGTAGTCACCTGAGTATATACATTAAAAGGGGTGAGCTAAAAGCCCAGTAAGAGGATGTATAAGAAGAATATAACAATGGGTGAGAATAACCATAACACAGGCAATGGATCATGAACATGAGAGGAAGCATAAATATAAGACTTGAAATTTGGAAATTCATAAAAATGAAACATCATGTGTTAGTGGATAACTACCAAACATACTTGTGAACAAATATATCATCTTGTTCACACATAATTTCACATTAAATCATCAGATTCATCACTTTACCCAATGCATTGGAGCGCTGTATAATTCCAGGCGCACCCATCACATCATAGCATTCTCATTTATCACGTATTTTATATAATAGAAATGAACATGACTAACCCATGAGAAGGAATGTGTTTCATCTCATAAGAACACATTCATAAAAATTTAGTTTCCAAAAATAAAGAGGGGATAACATACATATTACAAGAACTGTCAATCTTGAAGGATAAGTAAAAGGCGTGTTCTTAAAAGAAGATTTCTTTTTGAAAACATTTGGTTTGACATAAATACCAGTGACAAACGTTTATATCCCAAAAAATGAAATACAATGATGGAAAAATTACTTGTAAGTAGTAACCATATAAAAAAATTAAATGAGGGAGAACCCCAAGGATGATAGTCGGGTTCAAGAGTTTCCCCTTAACTTCTATCTGAACACTTTATTCACTTTAATGTCATGTATAACAACATTAGATTCATTAATTAAAAATTAAAAAAAAAATCTTGTACGTGAATATTGTTCATTATGATTTCATTAAGTTATTTTTTTTTCCTTTTTATGAATTATAAAATTTAAAAACATTGTTCGGTAATGTTTGTTTTTATGATTTTTCTTGAGCGGTTAACTTGTATTCCTGAATTGAAGTTCATGTAGAATATGGGTAAACATCCAGAACTAGTTTTACATATTCTAATTATCTTTAAAGAGTTTAAATGATCTTATAATTTATTATATTATATACCATGTGGATGAATCATTAGATAAGTATTAAATGATGATTTTTTGGGTTAATTTAGGCGGTTTTTATGACAACGAACTTGTTGTGATTACTCATTTAGTAAAATGTGCATAAGTTAGTTCCAGAACATAAATAGGACATAATACATATATAATATTCTGGTTCAAATATAAAAATTGTTTCATGGCCATATCTAAAGGTATAAATGAAATAAGAAGACAAGTTGTTCTTGATGGTGATAGATTAACACCTCACGAACAACGTTTTCTTTTATAAAATAAAAAGAAGAGGATAAAGGGGGTTGGATAATATAATATCCAATTAATATCATAAAATTCTATTATATGTATGATACTGGAGGTACCATAACATTTGGACAAAGATAGGTGGGGAGGGAATAATAACATTAATAAAATTTGAAATGGAATTAAAGGAGAAGAGGGAGAGAAATTACATCTTGAATCATCCTATAGAGATCCTCCTTAAGGGGCATAGGATTGGTCTTTTGATGAGACCTTAAGATCTTGGATATAGGGTAGGGGCTTGGGAATATTCATGGGTAGAGTTTAGACAAGTATTGAATCTTGAGAAGTTTGAGGAAATGAGGGTGTGAAGGGTTGTTTTTATAGTGGAGGTGAGAGGGGTTCTCTTAATATAAAATTCCTTAATTTATTATTTTCCACAAGACAAGGAATAGTGAGTCTCCCATGACCAAGAATAGTAATTTTATAATTTAATCTCAAACCATGTGAGCTTACATCAGCATAACATCATACATGACTCTATAATTAACTTATTTAGCTTATTTTGTAAATAATGGTATTTCACAATTCATCAAGAATTCAAGTATTTTAGAAAAAACCCAAAATTTCAGCCCAACCATTTTTTTGAAACTCTGAATCCCAAAATGAAGTAAATTTTTAAGAAAACATTTTTCTAAATATTATTAATTTAATATTTATTTAAAATCATAATTTACTTTAAAAATATAGTTTTTCAAATTAAAACTGATTTTATAATGCTTTTAGAAATTACCTAGGGTCTTATAAATTTATCTAAAAAATAGAAGACATAGATTTTTTAATTTATGAACACATTTTAAGAAAATAAATTTCTTTTTAGATTAACTAATTAATTATAATTATTTATTTATGACTTACAATAATACCAAAACGTTTACTATGGTCAAATCATCACTTTCAAATATGCCTAAATTTTATTTAATTATTCATGGGTAAGGATACTCTTATTTTGGACAACTAAATATTCATTAGGGTCGTACTACTATTCATAAGGGTATGTTATGTTTCACCAAAAAACTATGTTTTTCTTATTGGTCCCCAAAAATCAACATGAAAAGAACCATGTATGTCGGATTTTCGAAATTCTGAACATAGAAGTGACAAACTTAGGTTTAATGGTCACTTATCACTTAGTTGTTCATTATGTTGGGTTTTAATGTGATTTTATAACATATTTATAAAAAGGTAATTTCCATTGAAAAACATTTGTCCGTGGAAAATTATTGAATAAATTTACACCATAAAAATATCCTTGTATTAGTTGTTAGTATACTAAAAAACAATAATATGATAACATATTTTTATATTAAAAACAAATAATTCCTGAACTATTTTATGAATGTAAAATATTTCCCTTTATATTCATTATATAAAAAAATAATATGTAATGATATCACTTTTTTATTATTAAAATTATCTTGAACCACTCATAAACATAAGTTATATCTTCGACTCTTTAATTATAGATCATATTTTCAGAAATTACAATGCATTCAAATTCGTTTAATTCATTATCCCTATGGATTATATATCATCATTAAACATGAATCACTCCAATCACCAATTTTTATAATTGAGTTCATGGAGAGAGGTGTACTTGTTAATCATTATCATACCGAGGAATGTTGTTGGTTATTATGAACTAACTCTCTACTTCCACCTTTCAACCATGCATTCTTTTTTGTTCTAATCTATGTAAACCCACTCCTAAATATTCATTACCAATATTTGAATTTAAATAATTTTATTCCACAGAATGGAATCAAAATATATTATGATACTAATACCTTGTGCATATTTCCTCCTTTGATGATTGTAATTTCATCATTTATCATACTTCCCCTTCCATAGGAGATATCATCCACCTGTCTTCTATAATTTCCTTGTAGTGTTATCTCTAACACCATTTTGGAATGATTTATTTTTTTCACCCTTTGTATACATTATAGACACCTCATATTTATATATCCATGATGATTCTATGATGAAAATTGCATCAACACTATATTCAAAAAAATCAGCTTCCTTCTCTATTATCCATATTTGATTACATTTTCTCTATAATTAATTCTAAACAAACATTCCCAGTGGTTCATTATTTACACTTTATTGTTATTTAGTATTAATTACCTCTAATACGGTGAATCTAATTTTTAATGTAATTCATTCTTGTTCTTTCTAAATTTTCCTTCCCCTTGAAATATTAATAGGGGTTTTCTCTTTAACATATTACACCCATATCACAATAAAATTAATCACCATATTTCTATGGTTAGTAAAAATAAAACAACTTAGAAAAAATCATTCTTTATGTATTCATTCCATGGATGAGATGATGAATTTCGTCTTCTTTGACTATTAAGAATGTGTGTTTATATGTACATGTCTATGGTGTTCCCAAAAACATCATAATTGTAGACTTTTAATTATACCTTTTATTGATAACCATTATATCTTTATTTAGAATGAATTTTTCATTTTCTTATCAATTACAGTGTTTCTTTTTTACCATCTCTGGTTGTTATGGTTTTCATGAGAGAGATATTTAATATTTAATTTGGGGGATAAAACCTCCTTTAAATATTTTAAATTGTCATATCCATCTACATCAGTTGGGAAACCATAGATTTCATCCTCAAAAAACCATAATATTATTATTTACCCCTCTATTCAAGTTTTTTATTAATAGAGAATAAGTTATATTTATGATATTTATCTATATCCATTTGATCTTCCAGCTCATGAGAAACATATACATGTAAATTTCATTAACATTTCATATTTTATTCTATTATAGTGATGGATTCATTCCATGTAAAATATTTTTTATTTAACAAATCTTTCCCAAAATACAATCCATATATTACTACATATTCCACAAGACGGTGAATATCTAATTGATCCATCTTTTAACATAAGGATGCAATCACCCCTGGATTGTGAAATGAAATTATTCAAATTTATAGTTATATATCATTTCCATTTACTCAATAAAATGAAAATCAATTTTAGTCTCTATGGGAGAATAAAAATTTCTTGATTTGTAATCATTTTACACAATAATTATAGTAATTTATTTCACCAAAATCATTCACACTTACCTCAGTTTTTGTATCCTCATTCTCAAGATTCTCATTATTTATATTCTTTTTCTTATTACCCATTCAAATTAGGCAATTGACTCTACTTTATCTTATAATAAATTATCACTATTAGATTTATATTCTATCCATAAGGATAGATCAATAACATCATTAAATTCATATACATTTATATAAATTTCTTATAAAAATATTAAATTAATAAAATCACTTTTGCGATGAATAGTTTTATTTAATACCTTACTTGATATACCAATCTTTAATATATTTTGTTTCTTTGCATCACAAAACCATTTATTGTGAATTATAAAATTAGTATCACAATGTGTATATTCCATGAACTCAACCACAAGCCTAAAAAAATAATTAAAACTCATTTTTCAATAATATTAATTCAGTAACTTTGAAAATAAGGGATATAATTGACGAATCCATATAGAAAACATATCTGAAAAAAAAAATTAAATGTTGAAATTTGAGTAATAACTTTTTAACTCTGAAATAACTTGTTGGGTCTAGAGTAAAATGGTGAATTTTCCAGTGAACCTAGAGAGTGGGGTTGAATACATGTGTTTCTTATTTTAAAACAAGTTATTAAAATATTAAACATTAACTATCACCAATAAATTTTGTTTCCTAATTAGAAGGGACTTTTTCAATCTATTTCACCCTTGAATTTTTGGACATCAAATAAAAACATTAATGTAGAACTATAAAGCACAAAAGTCATATGAATTCTAAATGGTTCATATATATTTGGATTCATCTAAGAATCATAAAAATAGTGATATTATATTATAACAAAATCTACTATCACACACTACTTATTTGATACAATTTTATTCATGGTGAATCCACACTAAAGCTAACTACCTTTACAAATATTATCATACTCTTACTACTCTCCAAGGATCACTTCCTCCCCTTCCCACTCCACAAACCACTCATAAAACGCTGCCTTGGTTTAAAAATGTGATAGTATCTCCATGATTAGTATAAAATGTATGATTTTTAGACATCTAAAAGTATAGTTTAAATAATTTTTTAACCTCCACCTCACTATATTTATATTGAAATTCTATATGGGAATGACTTATCAATAAGAGAGTTAAGGATTTTTCTTCAACATATTCACATAAGTCGAGAAATCTTCTACATATAGAATAATTCAATAGTTTATTTATATCATTACACTCTACCATATTCTCTATGATAATACCTATGATAAATATTATGTTCCAGTAATTGTCTTTTTTTCAGTATCATCTTCTCTAAATGAAGATTAAATCTAAAATATAATAATATTTGGTACACACTATGTTCCTTTATAAAAACTAGATATTTCAATAGAACTTTATATTCAAAAATCATCCATATATAGTAATAATAGAATGGTTATAAGTCTCCATTATTCAACTAAAATATATATTTCAAAAAACTTCTTATTCTTCATCTAATATTTGGTTAAATATATGAAGTAACCAACTTTCCATATGTTTAAGTAATATATCTCTACATACTTCTTCTATGATATTCTAAAAAACTAATATATATCAAGAAACGTTTCTCAGAAACTACCACAATAGTATAAATAATGACATTCAAGCATCCATATCTTTAATCCATGGTTGGAATCAATTATATTTTCTCTTTAACTCTTAGATCATCCTAGACATCCCACAAGATATAGTGTCTTAAGACATCGTTAATTGTAACACCCGAAGGATTGAAAAATAAATTGAAATGAATGGAACACTGAGTCTCTATATTATGACACTTTTTTTAAGGATATAGTTATAAACTAGCTGTTAAACATAATTTTTCTGGTTCTATGATTGGAATTTCAAAAAATGGACATTCACGGTTGCGATTAGTATGTTATTTGGAGTCCAATAGAATAAACTTAATTTTTTGTGAGTACTAACCTAACCTTATGAATAGTAATTTTACCCTTATGAAATTTAATATGACCATTATGAATAGTTAATTAGACAAATGAATAGTAACATCATCAATGAATGTATAAAAAAGGCATCTTATAAGTGACAATATAATCATTATACAAGTGTTGGTATTTCTATAAGTCCTAAATATTTAATTAATATTTTTTGATAAATTTAATAATTTAAATGAAATATTATTTTCAGGAAGTGTAACCATAAATTATTATTTTTATAGTTATAAGTTAATTTTATGAGTCATCGGTTAATTTTCAAGGTGTTATAAAATCAGTTATTGTTTAAAAATTGTTATTTTATGAATAAATTACTAATTTATTTAAAAATTAATTTTCACAATTTAGAAAATTATTTTTAATAAAATGGAGTTTATTTTTGAATTATATACATCAAAAAATGGTTATATTGAATTTTTGGGATTTTTCTGAAATACAAGAATTTTTTGTGAATAGTGAAATGTAATAATTTACAAAATAAGCTAAATACAAGAATTATTGAGTCCTGGATGGTGTTATATTGATTTAATCACCCTTGGTTCTAACTCAAATGTTCATTTTACTATTTTCGGTCACAAAAATCTATAATATTAATATTCTTGATCCAAAATATTAATCTAATGATTAAAATAATGAAAAAACACCTCCTCTCCTCTATTATAAATACCACCCTCACCCCCTCCCTCTTCCACTCAAACCTCTCAAGATTTTAGAAATTTATAATACCCTTCCCAAGTATCTTCCCCACATTCAATACCTTTTTGTATTACCAAAAGTCCAAAACCAAATGCCTTAAGGATGATCTCAAGGAGAAGAGATCAATGGGTAAAAATCCTCTTTTACTTTCTTATATTTTCTTTTCATTTCCTTTTCTTTGTTTATAATATCTTCTCATACCCTTATCCAAGAAGAATGAAAGGTCTAGAATCTTATATATTCTTTATTTCATCATGATTATGGAAACAAGAATCACATTAATTTTTTTCCTCCCCTTATTCTTCTAAAAATAAAAATAACTTCCCTGATGTGTTGATTTACCAACATTGTAGACGATGTGTTTTCAATTACCATTTCTTACATAAAATCTGGTCATAGAACAATTTTAATGGTTGAAAAATATTTTAAAATTTAATATATAACATCTATTATGTTTTGGAGTTAACATATATACATAATATTATTTTGTATAATGAAACTAGTTTGTGGTTATCGAAGAACTGCAAAAATGATCTAAACGGATATCATTAATGATTTTTCTAAAGATTCATCCACATATAGTATGAACAGAATTAATTATGGAATAATTTAATATTATTGAAACTTATTAATACTATTTCATTCCGCTTATACTATATTTCTTCCATTCGACAAGAAAATCATTTACGAACTGATCATGGAAATCATGTAAAGCATGCACATGAAATAATGGAAATGAAAAATTATTATTAATAAATGGCTCAAATGATGTCATAAAATAATCATATAAGGTGTTATAAACATTATTGTTCTTCCTTAAAATATTAATAACATTTTCAACCATTATACGGGAGTTTTTGACTAGTTCGAATTAACATGAACCCGAGGTAAGGGAATTCTTAACCTAGTCTCCATTTTTTGAGTAAACCTTATAACTAATTGATTATGTGGTAATAAGAATATTTTTGTTGGAATTTTTTTATATTTTTTTATATTATTTTATTTAAAGTTTATACACATATTAATTTCATTATATTATTTATCACATCAAATATATGATATTTTTAAAGGACTTTCCTTTAAAAATCCACATTTAAAATTCTATTTTATGAAATTCAAAAGAAATGTTTTTATGCAATTATTCATGTTTTATGATTGTGTTCTGTTTCATGAAAATTATTTATGATGAAAGGTGGGACCTATTTCTCCCTCTAATTCATTGCCTTTGTGTAAGTTGGAGTTTAGTTATATGGTTACTCCAAATTTAACTGTGATGGTTACACTATAATGTAACCATGAGGGTTACATTGCAAGGTAGCTGTGTGTGTTGCAAATATTAAGGTAGCGGCGAGGGTTAAAATCTTATGTAATTAATGCCCCAATATACCATTATTTAATTATTATTCACTATGTTTTATGGAAATCTCATGTTTCATGAAGTAAGTATATATGTGTGATAAGTATTTCTTAGTGAAAATGATTTCATGTTTATAAGTATTCATGGACTAATGGATTATTTCCATCTTTTTATATCCCTTTTTGAGATTTTTATCCTCATTATAAGATTTTAAAATTTTTTCATAGGTTATAATAATGTATAAGAGAAATAATAAAGTCAATTTAAATGTTATCAAGTTTTTTCAAATAAATCATGTTGTTGTTTTGTTATAAAAGTTTTGTGTTTTGGAAGAAATTGATACGACTTTAGTGGTACACAATTTGTATGCATGTGGGATGATATGTATGAGTTATGTCCTAAATTTCTAAAACTATAAAACAAAAATAACTTAGGAATTTTAAAAAAATTAAATATAGTTTAAATTACTAGAGTATTTAATGTTTAAGGTTGTGTCCTTATAGTGAAAAAGTTAAGTCAACCTTAAATTATGGACCTAAAATCTCTAGATTTTGATTTCATATGGATTCCATTATTTTTCAAAATCTCAATCCATCACAGGATTTGTAACTCTAAAAACTCTTGGGATGATGTATAGTTGAATAATTGATTCTAAAAAACCAAAACATCATGTATCAATAGCCATAAAATCTATGTTTATTCCATATTTTCATTTATTAAATCTTCAGTAACTATGGTGTAGAACATATCAGACCATGACATAATTTATCTTCAGTGAAAATGAAATGGGTAATAGCTTCTAAAATAACATGATGATTGCTTTCACTTATTTACATAAATCCAAATAATAAAAATACTTTTCAATATGGTGTAGATTACTGCCCATTTTACATAGTCATACATAGATATATTCACGAATATCAAAACACCAATTACGAGCATAACTATTTCTCATATAATTTTGATCATTATACAATGATTTATACTACAGTTTAATTCACCATAATATCTCCATTGTTTTTCAAAAATTATGACAAACATCTTAAATCAAAATTATATAATTAATTCCATACTAATTCACCTTCTACATCTGTTCATAAAAACTAAAATTCTATGAAATATGTGGTGAAATGTTATATCACTCTGTTTTAGTATTCACCTCTTTCGCAATAACCATAACAGTGGATCCTCTATTAAAACTTCATCTACATATCTTACACATCTAATTTTTCTTCCAACAAGGAAAAACTCCCAAACCATTTAAAAAAATCCCTTGATTGAATAAGTGTCCAAAATACCATGTTTTTAGGGGAAATAATAATTCACAAGGTGTGATTTCCATTTTTAAAAACCACCATTAACATTATCCACTGATTAAAAAATATATTTCATAAAAATCCACCTGAAAAATTCTCTAAAAATGATTTCCTATATATTAAAAACTATTTATATCAACCATTACTTAAAAAATCAAACAATCAACATCCTAGTTGAAATATATACCAATTATGGTGATATATACCTATTTATTTATTGGTGGTATGTTTAGTTGATGATTATCCATTTTTGTGATAGATCTTTATGATGTTTTTTTTGATAATATGTTCTTCTAAAATGTATATTATTAGTTATAGAAGATATAGAATATAAATTATAACACCATAATATTTTAGTATTCATATTCCTTCAAATAAATATATTATATAATATCTTATTACATGCACAACACAAAACTAAAATGAGACATGAAATATTATAATAACCCTTTTGTAAATTTAAATATAGTAATCAACTATGATACTTACATAGTATTATTTTGTTTTTTTTTGGATAAATTTTAATAAATAATTAATTGATCTAGTTAAAAACATTCAATGTTAAAAGGGGATATTTTTCTAAGAACTATTTTTCAAGAGTTTCATATTGTAATAAATTGATCAATTTTAAATGTTTTAAATGTATGAACTAATAAATAAACACTCAACTAATTATAAATTGATAATAATAAGAACATGTGATGTTTAATAAGGTCATTTTTATATAAAATATATTTTCATTTATATTAAATAATTTTTATTTAAAATATAAATATATAAATTTGTTAATTTGATTTTGCTAAACATTACTTCATTTTTTGGATAAACTAACTCAATATTAGATTAGGCTGATTTTCCAGTATTTTTCTAAAAAATATTATTTTTAGGTATGTAATGAAAAATAAAATTCTTATAAATATTTTCACCTTTATGACATCATTATGATATATTAATGCATTTGAGGGTTGAGAACCCTTTTAATAGACCAAATATATATTTAATAAGTAAAATAAATCATTGATAAAATTACGTTCAATTTAGAAACATATTTTCTTTTTAATTTTAAACCTTATGTGAAGTTTTATTCTAATAAAAGAACTGTTTTTTATTATTCTATTTAATTACATTACTAAAAAGTTACATTTGATTTTGAATTAGTTTTAATGTCACAAAAATATAATTTTTATTTATATACAACTAAATGTAATTATATTTAATTTTATACATGTCATTCATATAAATTAATTTGTATCCTTAAAAATACATTTTTCTAAAAACCATGTTTTGTGGAATTTATCATACTTTCACAGAAAAATAAAAAAAAATTATATATAAGGGAAAAGGAAATAGGGGGAAATAAGTAGGGAGACCAATCATGGGGGCCTCTAAAAATTGACACCAATTGAATCCCCAAAACAATGTATGAACTACCAAAGGGAAGAGAATCCATGCAATCGAATTCCATGAGAGGGAACTTCTAAGATGCTGGAAAGTCAAACATATGTTTTCCATCCCACAACATGTCAAGAATCTCAATCCCAATAGTGATTATGGGCTTGCGATTATATATTATGTATCGAAGATTCCATGGATTTGAATTGATGCCTTTTATATTAAAATTAATTTTTACCAACTCTAGGAGTTGAATAATTTAAAATTTATTCCATATTTAAAATATGAATATTAAAATTATGTGATAAGTCCCCTTTTATTTTTTTTCACAATGAACAGTTACTAGGGTAAATATTTATTTACCACTATAAGGGATTAAAGACAAAATGAGTGTTTTTAACTAATAGATAGTGCTTTAAATATCACTAAAATATGTCAAAATGTGATTCTATGAGAGGATTTAGATATTACATTATAATATATTCTATAATTTGTCTATTTTCTCCACTATCAAATGAAAAAAAAACTTTAAATTATTTTAATTTTTTGATTATTTAAAAAATTTACACATACTACACTTATAATGGGGATCCATATAAGGACCTAACCATAAAACATTTCCAAATCTTGAGTTTTTATTTAATATCTCACATTATTATATTTCATAAATATTTATTATTTAGTACATTAGAGAATTAGTCCCTAACTTTTAGATAAAAAAACCATATCTTATGAATTTTACACTTCTAATAAGTAACCATTTTTTCACTATATAAAACTTTTAAAACAAAAAATATTTTCTTTTTATCACAATTTTTCATGGATTTCAACTATAATTCTTCTTTATTTTTATCAATCCTTAAACCTGTGAAGAAATTGTTTAAAATTTTATAGGATCCAAAATATCATAGTACTTTTCCAAAAAATAAGCAAAGTATTTGTTTAGTGAAAAACATGAAAACCCATACAATTCTTACCTTTATCATATTATTATTTGAGAATATAAAATAAATCATATCCATAAGAAAAAAAATCTTTTTTCAAATTATAAATACATAAAAACTCATAAAAATAATATAGAATCACATTATAGGTTACTTAGAGAATCATATTTCTATCCGAGGTTAAAAATAATTGGATACCGGCTAAATCCAATGGAGAAACCACACAAATCAAATCCCTCATTATTTCCACTGAAGGTAAGGAACAAAAACCAACACATTAAAGAGAAATAATGGAGATATACCATAATATAAGCTATATCAGGATTTATGATTAATTATATATAATTATCTATTAGGAAAAACCCCCTCAAGGTATCATTGAAACATTTTTGAGGTGATTGTGTTCGTTGACAAAGTGGACATCTGAGTAGTGATTTTTTACAAAGAAAAAAAATGACATACAAATTTGTTGACAAAGAGGATTTCATGATGGAATGTCGAGTTCAAGAGCTGAGGTCAACGATCCATGTTTTATTCAAGAATGTCGAAAAAAGGAATGGATGATCTGGAGGCGGTACAAAAGAACAGATACAAGGTGGCACCATTTTCCAGTGTTTGCCAAATTTTTGGGCCTGAAAATCGAAAAATAAAGAAAAGTGGTTTTTGGAAGAGGGACTTCTGCGCTGTGTACTTGAAGGCTTGGAAACTTGCGCACCATATGTTTTTCAAGATTAAATCATCAAAATATGGCAAAGGGATAAGGGTCGCACATGTTTTGGTGAGGTCACGTAGGTGACATGCGTGTCGTGAATGATACTTGTGCGCTGATGCCTTGGAAGCTTGATAACTTGTGCGCCTATGGTTTTTCAAGATCAGAAGATCAGAAGATAAAAATATGGCAAAGGCAAGAGGTTCGCGCATGTTTGGAAGTGGGTCGCGCAAATGACTTGGAGGGGCAGAGAGCTGCGTGTCGAGACTTGTGCGCTGAAGGGAGACTTGCGCACCGTCACGCTGGGTGGTCAATTTGCCTATAAATACAGGACCAACCCTCTTCATTCTTAAATGGAGTTCAACACTTTGATAAATCAGAGCTCCCATCACGCAGGTGTGGTGGTCGCGCAAGTGGTGTGTGTGGTTCGCGCAAGTGAAGTTGCGTGCCGGTGGTTGAAGTTGCGCGCCAGTGTGAGAAGTTGCGTGCCGGTTGGCAGTTGCGCTGCAATATTGGTTTGGGCGTAAAAGGAAGAGAGTCACGCAAGTTTGGAGTTATGGAAGATTGTGTCCCGCAAGTGTTTAAGGTAGACTTGCGCGCCTTTTGTGACTTGTGCGCCGATACATGGGCGCTGATATTGACTTGCGCGCCAAGTAAGGTTTATTTCCAGCAGTGATTTTTGGGCTGCGTGGAAGCTGGAAGTTTGCCTGATACCTTAGGTTCAAAGAGATATTCATCTATAGGTGAAAGTTTTACTTCAACAGAGCATCTAATTACAGATGAATATGCATTCCTTCATGAAAATTATGAGACCTACAGGTCTATAAACATTGAGTGGATCCTTTCTAGAGCAGTGAGCGAAGGAAGAGGGAGAAGGTGATCCTCTCCATTAGCAGTGAGCCAGAGAGAGAGAAACTGGGAGTGACCCTTGGGAAATCAGTGAGCTTACCCTAAACTTTGTATAGGCAGTTATCCTTGGCATAGATGTGATCTATCTGAAACATTGTATCCACATCTAGTGAAGAATAGTGGAATTTGGTACGACCGGAAACTTGTCGGCGCATGCTCCTTAGACGTAGCCCAGTGAGGGTGAACCAAGTAAAAATCCTTGTGTCTGCATGTTTTCTTCCCTACATTGCATTCAAAGCATCATCATTAGATAAATAAGTAAAGAAGTTATCATAGTTTACACACAAGAGCAAAAAAAGTGACCCTTGTAATAAAGAGGTCAAGATCCAGTGGGGTATGAAGAACTTTGGAAAAGATATCCATACCCTAATTCACCCCCCCCCCCTCTCAGGGTATATAGGCCCCTATTGGTCCAAATAATTTGTATCAAAGGGAAGGTTGTTGTTATCAGATTTGTTTGATCTGACTTGGTATAGTCGATTTGTGTTGTCAACGAATCAGTCTGCTATTATCTCTGTGTGCCATGGAAAAGAAAAAACATCGAAGAAGAATCAGAAGTCAGGTGGTATTCCTCAGTGTGGAAGTGTTTATGGGAAAAGTTTGATTCAACTAAAAGAATCAAACAGCTTACTGAAGAAAGTCCTGGATGAATGATAGAGGGAACAGATTGATTCACTCATTCAAGATGTTGGAATGAGTGAAGTACATGAACATAAATGTGATACCGAAACAACCGCTGATGATGAAGCTTCAAGAAGGAGGCCACCAGTAGATATTGTCAACCTGACAAAGGAAGTGGACTAGAAGTTGGATGGCGAAGTCAAATCTAAAGATATTCGGATCAAAGTATTGCAAAATTGAGGTCAACAAGTTAAAAGGCTTAAATAAAAGGCTTATTCATATAGTTACCGACCTAACATAGAAGAATGATTCACATGCCGAAGAGCTACGGAAGATGGCTAAAATGAAAGGTAAACAAAAGGCTGATGATTATGAAGAGAATCAAAATTCAGATGATGTTCAGAATATGAAAGCTAGAAATGATGATCTAGAAACATAGTTGCCTGAAGAAGTTCAGAAGAATCGAAAGGTACAACAAGAGAATGAATCTGTCACTGAATCTGTTTCTGAGGAAAAATGTAAAGTAAAGGAGCAGAGTGACATGGTGGATAAGCTGACACGTGAATTGGAAGATGAGATGAGTAGAGGGAAGCTTCTCAAGGGAGAACTTGATGTCCAACTTAAATCAAGGGATATGAAGATTCAAAAGTTGTAAGAAGAGATAGAATCAGTCAAGAACGAAATGGATAAGTCTAAATCTAAAGATAAACCTAAGTTTAACGATGCACTACACTTACTATTTGATTGTCCTTCAGAAGGTGATGAGAAAATGAAAAGGAAGTATTAGATTTCTGAGGAGAAAAAACAAAATATTTTCTCAGCTCAAAGACCATATAGTTTGGTAATATCTGGCATTGGATTTGATGAATCCCCTCTTGTGCATGATAGAAGAAGAGCTGTCAATAGTTCCAGAAGTAAATAAAATCTTGTAGGTGCTAGAGATAGGCCTAAGAGGATACTTCCAAGAAGTAGTGAAGACATGTGCCATTTCTGTGGGATTCATGGCCACACATCAAGCTTCTGTTTAGAGGCACAGGAATACATCTCAGGCTGTGAAAATAGAAACATTATTAGATCTGAGAAGAAGAAGATGTGTCATGAGAAATCAGAAAGAAGAATATCTCATAGGAAAGCATATGTTAGATGCTATTACTGTGGAAGAATGGGACACACCATGAGTAAGTGTTAGGAAGATCAAGAGCCTTTTGTCAGAAGAGGAACTCAAGGTGTATCATCATCTCGATATAGAAATGAACAAACGAGGTATGTCTTTAATGGAAGATGTTTTATATGTTCTGCTCATGGGCATTTTTCCAGACAGTGCAGCAAAAACAAAGCAGGGAATGAAAAGGATCCTAGAAAGAGAATTTCAACTTCAGTGACACATAATGAGAAATTATACAGTGGAAGACAAAGTAGTAAGGTGAAGAATATGCTTAAAGCCTCAGTGGAATCACATGGAGCTGAATGAAAGGTGTATCTATCACCTTCTCTGTCACACTCATAACCATCCTCTAAGAAAGAACATGAACATATCTGGAAGAAAAAGGGAGGAAACACTACATCTGTGAGTAAGGAGAATGTACGTTCAGTGGAGGACCCACCACCAATGCAAAATAGGGTGGTGACTCATAAATATGATAAAAGGAAGAAAAACAAAGAATGTGTTGAAAAAATTACAAGTCATGTTCCATATAGAGGACTAGATGAAATTGGAAAATCCATGCAATAGTGGAAGAAACAAGGGAAGATGAAAAGCAAAGAGATTCCTACTTAGATAACTAATCAAGGAAAATTGAATTTTGGTAGAACCTAAAAGAAGAAAATGTGTAGTAGTGGTTCTATACCCCATGTGATGAGAAAGGATGGGCCTACAAAATCTACATATTGGAAAAAGGCTGAGAATGTGACTAATGAATGCCTAGTCTTAGGGCAAGAGCAGTTAAAATTGGCTGGACAACTAGAAGAAGCAAGGATAGAGTGTGATGCTCTCCAAGAAATAATCAAAGGGTTGAACCATCAGGATCAACCACAATCCTCATCCTGAGGATTCCAGATGTTCCCCTCTCCCTATGTATATAAATTCAATTAACTAATGAGTCATGCGTTTCAGGTTTTAGGGTGGTACGATCAAAGGGGAAGTGGCATATAAAGATGCAAAGTGGAGAAGTGATGTGCCCCAAATTTTTAATTGGCTCAAATCAAGTACAACAGTTGAAGAAGAAAGGTAGAAATAGAGACCAATAGGAATTGATTGTGTTATTAACTTTATCTCTTGTTTCCTACACTGAGTTTCAACTCAGTAGTCTTAGAGATTTTGTTAATGGCTCAACTTTGAGTGGAAGATGAGAACAAATGATACAGGAGGAAAATAGTAGTTATGGGTCGAAACTATTGGGCCTAACAACTGGAAGAGTTTCATAACACATAAGGATCATTATATATCCTAATTAGATGCATGATCTTAATATGATATGAAGGATGAATGTATATGCTCATGAAGAATGATTGGTGGAAAAGAAGAAACACACAGGTTTTCATGATTATCTATTTTGTTCTAACAATGTGGTATCAGCTGATTGTTTTCAGGATACCAAGAAGCTGCGAGAGAAAATCAAAGGTGTGTCAACAAAAATCTGAGAGAAGATTTTTAAACAAGTTACATCATTAAACAATGAAACAGATAAAAGTACCTGAATGAAATGAAGCCACTAAAAAATGAGTCAGTGAACAATTTCTTGATGAAATTATTGAGGAAGAAGGAAACACAGGGGGAGAATAAGTGGTTGCTGCAGATTCAGAAGAAGGCAATGATGATGAACAAGAAAGTGTCAAGTATGTGTCTACAAGGAAGCCAAAGAGCTGAGCTGAAACTGATAGATAGAATATCATTTTTGATCAGGCAGCTCCAGTTCAGACTAGAATAATGAAGTCACTATAGAAGACATCATTCTTATCTCATGTAGAACCGAAATGCTTTGATGATGTAGCTGAAGATGAAAACTGGGTTCGGTATTTGAATGAAGAGCTTGACCAGATTGAGAAGAACCAGACATGGGAGATTGATTCGAGGCCATTAGATAAGAATTTCATCAGAACTAAATGGGTCTATAGAAACAAGATGAATGAATATGGCACAGTGATTCGGAACAAAGCACGACTGGTTTGAAAAGGATACTCCCAAATAGAGAGTGTTGACGTTGATGAGACATTAGCACCGGTAGCAAGGCTGGAGACAATCAGATTATTCATAGCCATTGCAGTGAAACAGAAGATCAAAGTGTTCCAGATGGATGTCAAATCATCATTCTTGAATGGAATTCTGGAGGAAGAAGTGCATGTCGAGCAGCCAGATGGTTTTCTCATTCATGAGGATGAGAACAAGGTTTGTCAGCTGAAGGAGGCGTTATATGGGAAAAAACAAGCACTGAGAGCATGGTACTCAAGGATATATTAGTATTTGAAGAAGCTTGGTTTTTAGCATGATAGATTTGATTACAATCTCTATTTCAACAACAACAGTAATCAAAGGATGATGAGGCTGGACTATGAATAATACATAATATTTTTCAGATCAGATGAAACACAATGCAAACATTTTTCTGAAACCCTGAAATATGAGTTTGAAATGTCTATGATTGTTAAGTTGATGTTTTTCCTTGTTCTAAAGGTGACACATGGAAGGAATGGACCATTCATTTCTCAATCTAAATATGCCAAGGAGGTTCTGAGAAGGTTTGGATTGGATAATTACAAGGAGATGAAGACTTCGGTTGCTACCCAGATGAAATTACGAAAAGATGAGGATGGAAAGGTAGTTAATATGATATAATACAGGTAAATTATTGGATGTCTGTTATAATTTACTACAAAAAGGCCTGATATTGTTTTTACCACATGCCAAGATGCAAGATATCAGAGTAATCCCAAGGAAAGCCACATGCTTATAGTTAAAAGAATACTTTGGTATATCTAGGGCATAGTGGATTTCAGCTTGACATATACTGACAAATCTCAGACAGAGTTATTGGGATATACTGATGCAGACTAGGCTGGTTCAGCAGATGATAGAAAATCAATGTCAGGTGGTACATTCTATCTTGGTGGGCTATGTATTTCTTGGTTAAGCAAGAAGCAGGATTGTATTTCGTTGAGCACCACAGAAGCTGAATATATTGTGGCCACTCAAGCATGCATACAATTATTATGGATGAAGCAGCAGCTTGAAGATATGGGAGTTGAAGGGAAGTCTCCGATCAGAATCCAGTGTGATAACTCAAGTGATATAAATCTCAGAAAAAATCCCGTCCATCACTCAAGGACAAAGCACATTGAGATAAAGTATCATTTTATCAAGGAGAAGGTTGAGCAGGGAATCGTGAAGTTGGAGTATGTGCCTACAGAGCTACAGGTTGCAGACATTCTGAAAAAGGCCTTACCCAAGGAAGCTTTTGAGAGGCATCGACTGGCTCTCGGAGTTCATTCGATTCCCCGCACTAGAAATAGTGTGGATGTGGAACCCCCCCCCCCCTCCCTGAGGTATGATGTGTTTTCCCTAATGTGCATATATGTGTTCTCTACTCTGTTACGAACTGCAAAGGAGTGACCTTTGGGTTCGTTGACAATGGAGGAGAAAATTGTGATTGTTCAAGGGGGAGACAGTGTGGCAATTTGATAAATCATGATTGATACAGGGAGAAGCTGACCATTGGAGAATCCATATAGGGGGATAAATGAGAAAGGGGGAGATTTTTAAATCTGACGATACTAGAAGTGATCTATCAAAGAATAGATATCACAACAACTGCAGATCGTAATAAAAGAATAAGAGTGGTGTTGGAATGTGGTGCAAATATTTAAAAACAAAAAATGGTCTTCCAAAAAGTCCTTCAATAATTGGTATTAGTTTAGTACAAATTGGTATCAGGTTGGTGTCAATAGTGGGAGTCAGAGATGAAGTGATTCATTGATGAACTTTTCATTTACTCTTGTTTCTCACGCTGAGCATTGCTCATATGGGCTTAGAGTATGTGTTGAGTAAATCCTTGATCACTATCAGAATCACAATGAAGCGAATGGTGGATGAAGAATCAACGACATATCTTTTTATGGAAGAGTGGTCAACAAACCCAAAGGGGGAGATTGTTGGGAAAAAATCCATCAAGGTATCATTGAATCATTTTTTAGGTGATTGTGTTTGTTGAATAAGTGGACATCTGAGTAGTGATTATTGAAAAAGAAAAACAATTACATAAAAATTTGTTGACAAAGAGGATTTCATGATGTAATGTCGAGTTCAAGAGCTGAGTTCAATGATCCATCTTTGATTCAAGAACTTCGACAAAAGGAATGGATAATCTGGAGGTGGTACAAATTAATAGATACAAGGTGGTGCCGTTTTGCAGTGTTTGCCAAATTTTTGGGCCTGAAAATCGAAAAATAAAGAAAAGGGGTTTTTGGAAAAGGGACTTGCGTGCTGTGTACTTGAAGGCTTGGAAACTTGCATGCCATATGTTTTTCAAGATCAGATCATCAAAAAATGGAAAAGGGATAAGGGTCGTGCATGTTTCGGTGAGGTCGCGTAGGTGACTTGCGCGCCGTGAAAGATACTTGCGCGCCAATGCCTTGGAAGCTTGAGAACTTGCACACCTATGATTTTTCAAGATCAGAAGATCAAAATATGGAAAAGTCAAGAGGTTCGCATAATTTTGGAAGTGGGTCGCGCAAATGACTTGGAGGGGCAGAGAGCTGCGCATCGAGACTTGCACGTAGAAGGGAGACGTGCGCGCCGTCGCGCAGGGTGGTCAATTTGCCTATAAATACGGGACAACCCCTCTTAATTCTTAACCAGAGTTCAAAAATATGAGAAATCATAGCTCCCGTCACGCAAGTGTTGTGGTCACGCAAGTGGTGTGTGTGGTTCGCGCAAGTGAAGTTGCGCACCGATGGTTGAAGTTGCGCGCCAGTGTGAGAAGTTGCGCGCCGGTTTACAGTTGCGCTCCAATATTGGTTTGGGCGTAAAAGGAAGAGAGTCGCGCAAGTTTGGAGTTGTGGAATATTGTGTCATGCAAGTGTCTGAGGTGGACTTGTGCGCTCGTTGTGAACTGCGCGCCGATACCTGCACACCGAGATTGACTTGCGCGCCAAGTAAGGTTTATTTCCAGCAGTGATTTTTAGGCTGCGTGGAAGCTGGATGTTTTCCCGATACCTTCGGTTCAAAGTGATATTCATCTACGGGTGAATGTTTTACTTAAATATAGCATCTACTTATAGATTAATATGCATTCTTTCATGCAAATTAACATACCTACATGTCTATAAACTGTGAGTGGATCCTTTCTAGAGCAGTGAGCGAAGGAAGAGGAAGAACGTGATCCTCTCCATCGGCAGTGAGCCAGAGAGAGAGAAACATGGAGTGACCCTTGGAAAATCAGTGAGATGACCGTAAACTTTGTAAAGTTAGTGAGCCTGGGCATAAAAGTGATCTAGCCCGAACAATGTATCCACATCTAGTGAAGAATAGTGGAATTTGGTACGACCGGCAACTTGTCGAAGTATGCTCCTTAGACGTAGCCCAATGAGGGAGAACCAAGTCAAAATCTATGTGTCTGCATGTTTTCTTCCCTGTATTGCATTCAAATCATCATCATTAGATAAAGAAGTAAAGAAGTTATCATATTTTACACACAAGATAAAACAAAGTGGCCCTTGTAATAAAGAGGTCAAGATCCAGTGGGGTAGGAAGAATTTTGAAAAAGAATATCTATACCCATATTAACCCCCCCCCCTATCAGGTTATATAGGCCCCTATTGGTCCTATAATTATCAATTACCAGATCATAAATAAAACATTTTATCATAAAACCTTGAAAAAATATTTTAAACCCATTTGCAAAACTGTTCTCCCGATTAGGTTAAATACTCTGAGTGCGGGTGAATTAGGGTGTGGAAGATTAAAGCTTACAACCCTTCAGATATAGTTTCTTTGTTAAATAAATATCTTCTCTCCCTTTCCCTTATCAATGTAAAAATAGAATTGAAATCATGCACTATATGAATTAATTTTACTTGTTTTACCCTGAATGGGCTACGTCTAAGGAGTATACAATAGTAATGTGCTGATTGTACCGAATCCACTAAGTCTTACTGAAAAGAGTAGTTGTTTGGGATAGATATCTTCTATAACTAGGCTCACTACCTTTACAAGTTTTAGGGTATTGTCACCATATTACCAATGGTCACTTTCGGTGTCTCTTTTTCTATATCAATTTCGGTGGAAAGGATTCCCATCTTTCTCTTGTTTTTCTCACTGATCTTATAAGGGATCCAAACACAGTTTATGGACTTCTAGGTCCCATAATTATATTTAATGAATACATACTAAATTATAGATGTATTATCTATTTAATTTTCAATTTAATAAAATATATGAATACAAATTTACCACATTTTTATTGGGAAATGAATTCTGAACAACCTTCATGATGCTCCCTGCCTTTGTGAAGCTCCAATTTCGCGAAGCTCAAAAAATCTTTCATGAAGCTCATAACATTTTCAAAGATCACTTATCCTTCTCAAAGTAAACCACTTTTTCAAAGCTCAACTATCCTTCATGAATCTCCATCCTTTCATGAAGTTTACATAGCCTTTGGGATTTCCTTTACTTTCTCCATGATCAGAACATTCGGTTGGCAATCATATGCCACACAAACTTCCTCTCATGAAACTCCACTATGAACCACCTTCTCAAACCAAATTTGTGATTTCCTAGCCTTACGGTCTTCGTTAAGTATCTCTACTTATCTGATGGGGTTCGAGACCTATTTATAGGCATTTCCACTAATTCCATATCCTTCTAGCAACATCATCCCCATTTCGCAATGCTCCCACTTTATCGATATGATGCTCCCTTTTTCACGAATATCCATGTAAATTTACAATTTTTGATTCTTATCATAATCATGGAGATTCCATCAAAACCTCCTCATATCTGCGATGATCCCCTCAAAATTCTCCTCAATTTCAACTTTCCTAATTTTTGTCATTGTTTCATAGATCACCATCAACTTTCATTGATCCTTCATGAAACACCCTTCATGAAGAACATATTCATGAAACTCGTTCCTTTTCTATAATTTAATAAGGCTTTAAATGAAATTCACATTTCACGATGCTAGCCAAACTCTAGATTTTAGACCCCAACAATTTGGAAAACACTAAGAAATAATGTCACCTTGTTTACGCAATTTCTAGCACTGCATCTATGGAATCCATTACTATGTCTTCGATATTTGACAACATTCCTAGTCAAAAATATCTCTCTATCTCCAAAACATACCTTAGAAGCCCACTTTTTCATCAAACATAATCAATCCCAAAAAAACATCAATGTTAACTTCAGGGATTTTTTCCCAAAAATAAGTTTTCATATATTTCAATATTTTAGAGTCTTGGTAAAGTAAAGAGTCATGGTTTCCTAGAAATTACTTCCTTATCTTAATACAAAAAACTGGATATTGTAAATGATGTAGATTCAACTAAGGTTAAAATTCCTAATAAAGGTTGGTTGTGTATTAATTCAATATTAAATTAGTGCATAACTATTTTTACTAACTACACAACTCTTTTGACACAACTAGGTGGTATTATTTAGATATTTCACATTCATATTTATGAACATTGATGGAGGATTTGAATATATATATTTTAAATTTATATTTTTTATCACTTTTCGTCCCTCACTTGGTATTAATATTCTCTTTAATTTACTTATTCTTTATTATTATGAAAATATTTCTCATGTTGATGTTTTTTAACCATATATCATGGAATAATACAGTATTAATTTAAGGAATATTACTAAGAAATTTATTCCATTGACTGAGGGAATATTGACATTTTGTATACTTAATTCAATATGTACATTTATTGATTGTTAATTTATATTAATAATTATTTTTATTGTTTATTAAATATATAAGGAATGTGTGGGACTTTATTAATTTATGGACGAGGTTTAAAATTATATAGCCCTTTTATGCATCAGTGGATCTCAAAAGATAAACAACAATTTGTTTCTCTTAGTGTATATCATCCAATATATTTATGATGTCTTTCTTGAGAATATTTTTTGGAACATAAGATGTATTAGTTGAGAGGATTTAGTAGTGTGACTATGATGTTTTTCATCATGTATTCTGTCCTTATGAAATCATTTACTATTTTCCATGTGATTATTTACATTTATAACCTTATATATTATTTATTCTAAAGTTGTTGATTATGTGGAATATTTATTTATTATTCACTCTCCCATATTGTTTATGCCTTGTGTATTCATAAAATATTTCCTTGTATACACACTTATAAAGGATCTAAACTCATATTTTGTTATTTGTTCCTTTACTTAGGGTTTGATGTAGGAATATTTTAATGATTTAAAGGATGTAAAAAAGGATATGTGAAAAAAAAATTATGAAATTTAAAAGTTAGGGTTTATGAATCAAAATTATCGTGGGAATTTTTTATGTATATAGCCTCACATAAATTCTGAACTTATTTATCCTTTTCTATGATTTTTTTTGAATCGTGTACCAATGCAATAACTGAATCACGTGATCTAGATTACTAGATTTGGGGTTTTCATAGTTAGTATTAGATCAGGTTTTATTGGACCCTTCAGAACTAGATTTCAGAAGAATATATCTAGCACAAGAATTGTGATAAACCCATAGATTATTTAATAATTTCCTAAGAATATTTAGGTTATTGATAAATAATCTTAATGATTTGAGATAATTATGTTTATTTTATTATTCAGTGATGCATCATAGTTAATGTAATTGTAAATGTATCAACACTAGGAATCAATGAAGGGATTCCCCTCATAAACAAGCCGACAAAGATAGTGTTAGATTTGAGTAGAGTATGAATATATTACTTTCATTTTAATATATTATAACCAATAACCTTCATTGTATGGAACAACATATGGTTTCACAAAACGATTCAGTGATTTTATACCACTTCATGTAGAAGAAAACTATATACTTTTATTAAATTAATAATTGATTGGTAGATGAAAAATGGATCAAGACCCAAAAAAATAATTTTTAAGATTTTAGAAATAATGAATGTGAGATGGTTATTCTAGAAATGTATTGTTTAATTGTAGATGATGATTAATGGTGTTAATTAAATCAAAATAAAAAAAGGAAGAGGATATATAGATAAGGGATTGGAATAATTTTAAGGTAATATTCATTGAGAAATATTTTCATTTAATGTAATGAACTGATATAGAAAGGAAATTCTTTTATATAATACATAAGGAATAGGATAATGTATTTCAGTATTAGGAAAAGTGTATGATATTATCAATTCATGCAATATACTGTGTTTGTAATCCATAAAGTGATATTGAACATTAATTTAATGGGACAGAGAGAGTCCTATAAATGGAACAGGTATCACAAACATTTTTATCATATGATGATTTGGAATCAAGTGTCCTCAAGGTAGATAATGAATTATAAATGTCTTTTATTTTCAAAGGAAATCAAAATAAGAAGTGGGATACTGATGACCAAGAAATATTAAACAAGGTGAAGAAGAGTAAAAGATGGATAGGAAATAAAATATGTGATAAATGTGGAAATAAACACCTTGGTATTTCCATAAAGGGAATGAGAGTCTATTTGAGCTATAAAGATATTGGTCATAATGTTTATGACTAAAATTTCTTGAATGAATACATTGATATCTTGTGATTCAGTTGTCAGGATATGGGGTACTATTAAAACAAATTCCCTAATCATCATGGTAATTTACTTTAAAATAGTTTAAGAGAGAAAGGATAAGAGTTTTATATTTATATAGATAAAGTTGAAGTTAATTAAGCTCTGATAAAATATACTTTATCATAAAGTAATTATTAATTTGATTTTGAATCTATGCACTTTTTTATATCCATTAATAATGTTGAATCATACCCTAACACTATAAGGAAGGAGTTTTCAATTAAGACACCTAATGGAAATTAGGTTACAATGAGAATATGTCAGCAAATATGAATGACTATTACCCAGTCTGAAACATGGTTGTCATTCCTATGATTGACATTGACATAATCTAGATTCAAGGGGTTTATTTAATTTTTAAGATTATGGAATTTTTATATAAAGTATAAAATAATATATATTGAATTAGTTGTGTTTTTGGTTAACTATATCATTTCATTGAATGTTTTTTACTGAAAATATTTTTTTGTTAAATAGGAATGAAAAACTTATCATTCTATAATAGATATTATAATCCATTAAAATTTTATTTCTGTGCCTTGGGAAATAGAAAATGGTTTTTTTAGATATGATATTATGAAAATATATAAAAGTTATATAAACACATTCAATGGATGAAATATTTCTTATAGATTGAAAGTAAATCAAGTATATTATCTCACATTCTCTATCTCAAAGGTAAATTAGTTCCTCAAAACACAATTAAAAGAATAAAAATTAATCACGACTTATATTCGAAATATCTCACAGATATCAACGTATACCTTTGGAAACTCATTGAAACTATAATTATTATAATGATAGATAAATTATTTTAGTAATATTCATTAAGAAATATAATGAATAATTTAGTAACTTAGAAATTATTATCAAGATAAATTTTACACATGAGATGATATTAATGAAAAGATACATTTATAATTGCAAGAACAATATAAAATTAAGAGAATGTAATTTACATAAGGTGGGAGAATATAACACCCAAATATTTTTGTATTTATTTTACTACTAAGTTGAATATATGGTATCTCATAAAACACCAAATAAAAAAAGTCGCAAATATTATAAAAACAATTTAGTAAATATAAGTATGTTAATAAATTCTGATACTAACATTCTATTATTATATTTTGACTGATGAAATTTTCTAAATAATTAATTTGGTATGACTAAAATCAATCAATGTTTAAAAAATGTTTTTTTCAAAGAACTATTTTTAAAGATGGGTATATATTAAATAATTATAAATTTTATAATATATATGTAATAATTAATAAATTTAATCTCAATTAATTCTATATTTATATTATTATGAACACATTAATATAAAATTTTCATTTTTCTATATTTTTTTTTATATTTAATGTTTTCCATTAAAAGTTAAATTTATATATTTTATAATTTTAATTTGATAAAATAATGTTCATTTTTAAATAAAATAACTCAAAAAATTCTTACAGTAATTTTTTAGTATTTTTATAGAGAGGTTAATTTTTAGGTAAATTGTGGAAAATATAGCTTTTATAAATACTGTCACTTTTATAAAATATTTTAGGTATAATAATGATATTAAATATTTCAAAATAATTTTTTTAGATGAAAGATAAATTTATTAATTAAAATTAAAAATATTATGTTGAGTTTAGAAGAAATGATTAAAATTTATAAACCTATGTTTAGTTGTATTCTAATTAATGAACTATATTTCATCCTTTATTTTAATTAACTAAATATAAATTGGAATTATTATTTTTTATTTTAAATTCACATAAATATATTTTTTTATTTTATAAAAAAACAAATTAATAATTAATTATATTCATGATTTTTTTGTAAAAACATTTTTATTCTTATAAATACATTTTTCTAAAAAGTTGTGTTTGTTGTGTTTTTCTTACTTTTATTGAAATTAATTTTTTCTACCTAATGGAACTATGACTTGAAAAATGGATTCAATATTAGTAAAAATAATTTTTAATTTATTTAATAACTTTAATTTTATTATTTTTATAATGAAAAGTGACCATGTTAAAAATTATGTCAGCGTAATAAGGGTTTAAAGGATTAATGATGGGTATAACTAAGAGGCAAGGCTTCAAATATCACTAAAAAATTCCTAAACTATATTTACTAAGTGTATTATATATTTAATTCATCTTTTCATAAAATAAAATTTTCCATCTTTGCCCAATTTATATGGAAATTTACATTAGATTATTTTAGACATTAGAGTATTTATAAAAGAACCACCCACCTAACTTATAAAAGGAAACCACCTCTCTTCACTTTTCCACACACCCTAAGCCCCTTATCTCAACCAATATCAGAAAATATACATTCTAAAAAACCTTAAAACTTACATATAGGTTCTTTTATTCCCAAAATACCAATCCAAAATCCTTAAGAGTTTTCTAAAAGGAGGTAATCCAACGAAAAAGTACATATTCTTACCAATATCGTTCATGATTCTTTATTCAAAAACCTCATACAAATTTTATATTACCATATCAAAATAATTAAATTAGTATATATAATATAGTTAAATGTTGTTATATTAATGATACAACTATTTCTACCCCTTTTTATCTAGTTAAAAAATGAAAACATCACTCATTTGTATGTGAGGACTACCATCTCCTTGCTGTGATGTATTTCATTTTTCATAATTTCCTCCCATTGATAGTTATATATATTTATTTAATGAATAATATCATATTTATGAATTAATTATGATTCTATAAAAATGATCTAATATTTACTTTCATCCCCTCCCATTCATTAAAAAACTAAAACCTCTCCTATGTGTACGTACAAACAACATCCTCCATGAATGACATATTTCAATTTTCAAAATTTAATTATATTAATGGTTAGAAATAGTATTTAATATATAAATATGATATCTATTACATGGTTAATATTTTATAGGTTATAGAACCATGAAAAAGGGGTGAGAACAAAAATTTTCAAATCAAAACATTAATGAGAAACATAATTGTTAACACCTTGTGGTTGGGGTTTGGCTTAGTTGTAATCACCGTATAATCCTACATGAAAAATGGGGGTTCAAAACCAATTTGGCATAGGTGCTATAGCATACTACAGTAGTGGTGACACTATAGTGATGGTGGGCACTGTAGCAGCGGTATGACACTGTAGCAGTGGTAGGTACTATGTGGTACTTTAGTGGGGGGGAATATAGAAATACTATTCACAGAGTGGGATTTTGGACAAACATTTTGGCCTATGGGCCATGTAATGGGATAAATTATCATTGGGCCTTCAGTCTATGTAATGGGTCTCCCTCTACCCAGTTAAAAAAGGTCTTTGTTTTGCTTTAATAACAAAATGAGGCTTCAGCCCCAACCTTTTAAAAAAATAATAGTTAACACCTAAATAATTTCTTTTAATAAAAAATTATGAGTAAATTTTTAAAATGAAATTATACATAAATAATATCTATAAATATGTATATAGTATGTATTAATAATAAATATATATTTATTATATAGGATTTTGGATTGCGTTTTAACAAAATGGAATCCATGTTAAGGGTTTATCTTCTCAAAATTCATTCTTTGAGACATGTTTTATAATATATGTATATTTTTGTGTTTGGTAGATATTTAGAATATTTCTTCATGATTATTTTTTTATTAATGATTTTTAATTTTCCATTTTATTTTCAATCATTCAAATTATTGTGATCCAAAATCCACCAATTTCATAAATATTATTTTACAATCTTGTCTTTATTTTGGATCTTTTATTTCTAAATTCACATAGGTGGGATTGTATGTTCTTTCTCACTTAAACACTATCAATTCCCACACCCCACATTTTTATTTTTAGGTATTCATGTATTATTTCCATTTTTCTTCTCTTTGGTACTCAAAAATTAAAAAATATTATTTTTTATGAAAATTGACTGTATTTATTCATATTAGTTAAGAAATAATATCTCCCATGTACATATATTTTATAAAGTTTTTATAATTTTTTCCCATATAATAAAATGATTGTTTAATTTTTATTGAAATATAATTTATCTTTTTAATTTGTTTTAAAAAAGGTATAGTTCATATTTTACTTTTTTCAAAAGTAAAAAATATATTTTGTTTTAGTATTTGTATATCAACAACATGTTCAAACCATCATGAAAATTATTATTTATCATTATTAAATTACATTTTTCTATGGGTATTCCAAGAAAATTTTATTTCCATTGTTCAATGGATTTTTTTCTTTTGAAAAAAAAATCCAAAAGATAAATTTATTCTTGATTTCAAATATACTTCCTTATGTATTTGTAAATGTGTTTTTAATAGATATCAACATAATAATTTTTTTAAGTAAATAGTATTGTTTTCACATAAATTATAATTAACATTATATATAAAAAATGGTTTTATGCTCTGTAACTTGTGCGTATAGGGGTAATAACCCTTAAAAATGTTGGTTAGGATTTAACTCAATATTTAATCGATGTTAAACTAATAGTCTTAAATGCATACCTATATTGAAAATCCTTATGGATATTATTTTTATATTTCACATATGTACTTGTGCTCTATAATAAAGGGTTTGAATATATTTATTTTCAGTTTATATATATTATCACTCTTGATCCCTCACGTGACATTAATTTCATCCTTATGGTTTGTATCATTTAGTATAATAGATATATTAATCATATAAATATCTTATTAACAATATAACATTAAAACATATTGTATTACTTGACTTAAAATTTCTATGAAATTTATTCAATGTACAGGGTAAATATTAATGTTTTTAATATTTTATTCAATAAAAATATATTTTTTATTTTTAAGGCATACTGATGATTAATTATATTATCCATCCAATATATTAGGAATTTATTATTCTTGTGTAGGTATTGGGTCAGATCCTGAATTATATACGACCTTTATTCATTTTTTAGTCATATAATAAAATTAATAATGGGTATCTCTTGGTATTTTTCCGTATATATATTTATGATGACTTAATTGAGAGACCTTAATGAAGTGTATGTTGACTTGGTTGAGAGGATTTTATTAATTATAAGATGTCTTAGTTGAGAATCCTTAATTAAATTCAATATGTATTAGTTTAGAGGCCTTTCTGGTAATATTTGGTTTTCCAGCATTATACATTCCATCACCATGAAATCAAATATTTTTTTAATTGTGATAAACTAAATTTTTATCATTCGATATATTTAATACTTATGTTATCGATTATATGGAATATTTACTTATTATTCACTAATATATATTTTTTAATCCTTATGTACTAATGATACATTTTACTTTATGAACCATTAGTAAGCATCTAAGCTCCCTATTTATTATTTTTTCTTTTACTAAGGGTACCGAGAATATATCATTGATTGATTTTAAGGATGAAATAAATAAAATAAGAATGTTCTCACTGAATTTTTCAATATATGATTCATGTTTCCAATGCATCATTTGAACCATGTAAGTATCTAGTCTCCCAAGGCAGCGAAACTAATAATTCCTTTGGGATGAAATATTTTATACCATTTTCCAATTTAATAAATAAAACATCATCTTTGGGTTACTGTATTTGGATTTTTTATATAATTCAACCAAGATATATTTTTTTTTCTCCATACACTTGGAATTATTATAAAATTCCATTAATTCGTTATATTGGAAAACTCATATCATACTAAAAGATTTCATTTTATAAATTTATAATTTCTTATTGGTGTTTTTATATGTCTAAAAATATCTATATTCCATCGATTCATTAATTATAAATGTGATGAAACTACAGTTGAACATCATTTTCTTGTTTCTATAATGTTTGATTCCATATTGGTACTTTGGATGCTTTTAGATTGTACTAGGTCTCTCTATCTAATTATTTATTTCTATAAATGTTTCTAGAGTATTCTTCAGATTTTAAATTTCTATCATCAAAATAATTACTTCTTTTTTATATCTAGAGGAATAATTTCAAATATAAGGCACTTTAATAACTTTTTCATGTCTGAAATTAGAATTATAATAAATATAAATTTCTATTATGTAACTAAATAGTGATTTTATTTGATTATATTATAATTAAGAGTTAATTAAAAGAATAATATTCCTTTAATGTATATTTTTAAACATTAAATCCAAAATATGTGTATAGTTTTTTATCTTTGAGATCTTGAACTATGAGTCTTCTACGACTTTATCTTGTTACTCCAGCACACTTCATTCTTCTTCCAAATTTGAATCTTTGAAAAGTATATTCCTTAGTGATATCAATCCTCATTTCAAAATCAGAGTATTTAAGGAATTATTCTTAAAAATTTCCTATTTTTACTATCATGGGATGTCCTTTCAAATAAGTATAGAGAATTGGTAGATATATTATATCATATATCTTTATTTATTCAGGAATATTGAATCATATGTCCAAAAGAATAATATTTAAGTATATAATTACAATTCATATATTTTTTTGACTAATTTTATATAGATACATTTCCAATTAATCCCATATGGTCTTCACTATATCTTGAATATGAGTATTCAGAACCCTATTCAGTGAAAATCTAATCATCCAAATCAACACCTAGGAAATATTAATGGTTTTTAGAAAAATAAGTAGCAGTATTATATAGTGCATTAATTTAAAACTTATTATATTTCCTTAAAATTTCATAAACTATTTAAAGTTATTAATCACATTTTATACACCAATAGTCATGGTAGATTTTATAATATTATGAATAAAGATATTTAAATTGAAAATCATAATTTCTACTTGATTAAATTAATTAATATCTTTTATTGGAATGAAATAAGTCTTAAAAATATTATCTTACAAGGTATATTTGTAGATATTTTAAATGATTCCATTAGGGATTTCTAGTAATAAAAATTAGTTCCATCAAACATATGAAGGAAATTAAAATCAATTTGGATAAGATTTTAAAACAAAAGTAAAAGAAGGTAAATAAGATATTTAGAAAAGGAGATAAAATGAAAATATTTAAGTGAATTATATAATACTAATTGAGGATATTAGTGGTGAAAATAATGTTTTTATGGATCCTATAGACTCTGTAGGGTGAAACGTATCTTATAAACATACTTCTGATATCTATCATTATATTTAGTGAGTGTGCATAATGAAAATAAATGATCAGATACCACATATTATTCATCATAGAGAGAAATATTTTTTATGCCTATCTTCACCCCTATATTATTAGAGATAAAAATATATAATCTTATAAGATTTGGATATAATACCACATTTTGGTTCATCGAATAATAACATAAAAACTCTGGTAAGAATCATCAAGTGGGAGTATTAAAAATATATCACTAAAACCCCTTATTTAAAACTCATGTTTTGAATGTTAAAACATTTAAGTATTTAGTGGAAAAATTTGAGCATTAATGTATAGATAAATAGAGAAAATTATAAGAATTGGAATAATAAATAAGTGTTTGTAAAATGAATTTGTAGATAAGTGAACTTTTGCCTTTGGATTCTTTAAATTATATTTTAGAAGAATAATAGAATTAATTTAATGTAATAACACAAATAGATATTAATTAAAAACTATAAATAATTATGAGTGAATACCCTAAGTTCAATATATATATATATATTTACATGCCCTAAAAAACTTAATGAACTATAATAAACATTGAGACATATTAAAGTAAAACAAATAAATATATTAAATTTTTTTGGAAGGGAGAGATATATAGAATGTAAAATTGTTTTAGGATATGTGATCACTAAATACCATATTTATAATAAATAAAGTTACTATCTCTTGAAATATCTTTGCTTTTAACCTAAATTGGAAGGAGGGATTTATGATTGAATGTTCCAAAGGATTATAAGTATTGTATTTATTAAAAATATGTGATGTAGATATTGAGAGTATTTTGATGTAAAAATTGTTTGTGTTATATTTAACTTGAATTTTATATGATAATATAGTATTCTTACCATTATACATGTTGATGTAGATAAATTAATATTTTTGAAATAATGTTAAAACAGAGAAAATTCTCTTGACAATAGGAAAATTAAATATATGTTTGTAATTCTTGGATAAATATATTCATGGAAGAATCATAATATATCTAATTATTTTTAAGTTATGCTTAATGATAATCAATGAAAAATATTTATGCAAGAAGTAAACACTATCTATAAAAAGTATTTAAGGTGATAGTTACAATTGAAGATTCTTGAAGAATAATAAAGATATTTAGAAGATTTAGTGACCATACCATTGTTATCAAGCATGAAAGTTAGTGAATATATTGATTTACAGATTTATATGGTGACTGGAGAATGTAGATCTTGAAACTGAGATAGATGTTGAATTTTTTATTAATTTACAAAAGAACTCAAATTAATGGAATATGATGAGTTAAGATATACGTATTATTGAGATCATGGATTATTATTGAAATAATCATGTATATTTTATATGAATTAAAATGATTTAGGAACTATATTCAATATTTAGGTGAATGATTTATAAGTTCTTAAAGACACCTAAAGTGTTTTAAGATGAGTTGAAGGGGCTTGATATTCCCTAATATTGTTTAAAGATGTTATAATCTTAGTTTAAAAAGTTCCAAAATTATAATTTTGAAGTAATTTTTTTAAAAAGAGATAGAAAGTATCCTTAATAATAGAATATTGGAAAACTAAAGGAAAACTGTTTGATATTAAATATTTTTCGGATGATACATAGAAATAACTTTGAGTTGAATCTAATAAGTGTAAAAGTGCATGGGAGTTTATATTTTGGAATGTAACATATTTTATATGGTATTTATGATTTCTAATTGATGTTTGATTCATATTATGTAGTAAAGGAAAGAAAACACTGTGATATATATGATATTTGGGGTATCTGAAATTTTTTCAGAGGATATGTAATATAAAGGAGATGGTACATAAGATATTTCTATGTGAAATTTCATGAATTATTTTATTTTTTATGTTGTGTTAGATATTTTATATGATATGGATGATATTAAAAAGTTTGTGTAACATTTATTTGGGAATATATAATATTATCATAGGCATATGAGTGATATCCTTGAGAATTTAGAAGATATTCATCACGGTGCCTGAGATATTTAAAACTTTTGATGTGGTTTGTTATATATTTCATTTCATAACTCAGGTTTTTCAATTTCAAAAATGAAATAATTCTAGATGGTGTAATTTAGATGATGTAGATTCATTCTTCATCTATTAAATATCCCAATATTGGTGATTGAGTTGTTATTCAATCTATGTCATAAAAAATACTAAATGAGATACAACAAATAGGATATTTGTAGAATAATTATATTATTTCAAATATAAATATTTTTAAAAAAATTATTTTAAAAAATATAGTTTTTACTAGAAATAAATTGAACATTTTTAAAGGATAATTAAATGAGAATATCAAGTATTTGTGTAAAATCCTATGATATATTCTGTTATAGTGAGAATATTCTATGATCAATATGAGTAATTGATAATTATAGAATGCATGGATCAAAGGGGAATAACCCATGGAATTTTATTTAGAGTAAGAGTAAAAGAATTAGTGAGATATATTGAGATTGTAATTAAATATAATCCAATTAAAATCTTCCGGTGTCGAAGAAGAAAAAAAATGATGAATAATAGAAGAAGGTGAGTCTAATGAGTTGTTACTACGGAATACTATATTATCATTACAGGATAAAAAGAATAAGAATAATAATCAATAGTAAAGACCTTGTTGGGACCACTTTGTGTATGAAGATTGTATTTGTTTTCAACAGTTCTCAATACTCATCAATATGAAGAAGAAGATGAAAAAGTACTAAAAAGTTAATGGTGATTGGATGAAGTGATGTTTCCTGGAGAATTCTTATGGAATAGCATTGGATTTAAAACTTTATCAATTCTCTAAGAAGATTAATTCAGACGATTGTTGACCGGATCCTAAGTTCAAAGAACTTATGTCCAAGGTGACACATTCTTTACAACATTGAAGAATGGAGAAGTATAATCCATTTGTGGATGATTGGAGCAGAATGGTGAAGTATCATCTATCTAAGGATGATTGAAGAAGAATGAGGATTTGAATAAGGCAATGCAATTATTAATGATTTCATGAGAACCATGCAAGAGCGTACTTGAAGAAAGGAATCATATGATTTGAATGAAGTAGAGAATGATGGTTCTAGAAGATAAGAAAGTTTTAGTACTTCCCATTGTAACTATGACAGTGCTAATACTGATTTATAAAAGGATGCATATCACGATAGCAGAGTTTGTGATGAAAGCAGAAGAATTGTTATTGGAAGCAGTGAAGAGAGAAATGAAAATGGAAGAGGCCATCTAGAGGTGGCACAAAAGAACTGTTTAAGGTGGTGCCGTTTTCCAGTGTTTGCCATATTTTTTGGCCTGAAAATCGAAAAATGTAAAGAAGTGATTTTAGAAAAGTAAAGAAAGTGGCGTGCAAGTCAATAGTGGCGCACAAATATTTGTGTGCATGTATAAGTAGCGCACAAGTCATATTTCAAAGATCATCCAATCAAAATATTACAAAGGAAATAAAGTGGCATGCAAGTTAGAAAGTGTCACGCAAGTCAAGAGAGTCGCGCAAGTATTAGAGTGCAAGTCTGGGAGCGCAAGTGCAAGTTTCTTGCAAGTCATATTTCAACATCATCAAATCAAAATATGTCAATAGAAAGAAAGTGGGGTGAAAGTGATGGAATGGCACGCAAGTGATGAAGCAGCGCGCAAGTGTATGTGGCATGAAAGTCACCAAAATTCCTATAAATAGACGACTATCCTCATAACTTATTAAGGCTCATTACTTAAGACAAAATTTGAGCTCTAATCACGCATGTAGTGGAAGCGGCACCCAAGATGACGTGGCGCACAAGCTGAGGGTTATTTATGAGGCACACAAACTGGGTGTTGCAGAAGTTTTGTCGTGCAAGTTTTGCCCAGCAAGTTTTGTCGCGCAAGTTTTTCTGTGCAAGATTTGTCGCACAAGCTGCCAGAGGTGCGCAAGAAGGATGTGTGTATAATAAAAAGGTGGCATGAAAGTTGTGAGTTGTGCACAGTAGTGGCGTGCAAGTAGTGAGTGGCGCGCAAGAAGGTGGCGTGCAAGCTAGGTGGCATGCAAACAAGGTGGCGCGCAAGTAGAGTGGCGTTCAAGTAAGGATTGGCACACAAGTTGTGAGTTGTTATAGAAGTTCTTACCAGATTCTATTCAACTGGGATGATTCTAAGTTGATCTATACTTCATTGTTCTTACAATCACAAAGAGAACTTGTGATTCTATCCAGAAGAAGAAGAAAAAGAAGATCTTAGAGTATATGGTTTTGAACTGATAGTGAACATGTGAAGAATAGTAGGTTTCATTGCAGTTGGTTTCTCATTAAAGAAGAAGAACAAGAAGAATAGTGTGCAACTTACAGGTTTGTTGCATAAAGATAAGAGAAGAATTAAAAGAATAGGAACAGAGTATGCCTAATTAAAGCCTACAAATCATTAGGGAAATTTAATTCAGATTATGATTTGTGAGATGATCCTTAGTTTCTGAATAATCATATTGGTATATGTGATTAATGCTAAGAAATAAGAAGAAGTGTTAGTGCATTCTGTTATTGCACTAAATAAAAATAAGAATTCCTAGTGCAGCTGGTTTTCCACTAGTGAAGAAGAAGAGAAGATGACAAGAAGAATTGCATGCCTACTGCTTTACAAGTAATCAAGTGAAGAGCACTAAAATAGATCAAGAGCAGAACCTACATTTTGAGGATGGAAGAACACTATCTTCATAGGAAGTAAAAAGAAACATCTAGACGCTGCATTTTGGGCTAGGTCATCACTAGTCCAGGGAATAGGATTGTTTCCCCCCCCCCCTCTAAAGTGTATGGACTCACACTGGCTAGAGGATTGTTTTCCTAGCCACTCCATTGTGACATCATATCACATTATAGTGTAGAATACATGCACTGGTCATCCCCATGCATGGAAAGGATGCAACTACTCTTATTGGGTGGTGAACCTTGTAAAAATATCGTGTGCATATTTTTACTACTTTCTATTATTTCATGCGATAGGGAATAGAGAATAAGATAATCTGGATCCTAACATGTCAAGAGGTATAGGGATAAAAGTTGAAATTGATTTTAAAAGTCTCCAACACTGATTCACCCCCCTCTCAGTGTTAGGTTATCCCAAAATGGTCCTCTCAATTGGTATCAGAGGGATAGGTTCACCTCTGTTGGACTCTCTATAGTGAAGTTATTCTAATTTGAAAACTTCAGATCCTTTCCAGAGTCAACAATGAAGAGCAGTGTTTGTAAAGATCAATCTATCTCTGAGCAGAAAGAATTCCCTCTTATCTGAAGAATACTAAACATCTGTTTCTCCATATTTGGATAACGTTGAAGACACACCAAACTTGTAAAGTAATGAGAAGGTGGCTCAAGTCCCCACCAAGAAGATGGAAAACCTTCCTACCACAACTGATCAAGAGGTATGTGTTATTAAATTTAGAAATTATCCTCATGATGAAAATTATAGCACAAGGGGTGATGATCAATCTAAAACATCTCAAGAAATATCAGTTGATAGATTAAGAATGATTCTACATGGTATTACTAAAGAAAGTGCATCCCTGGTTTGTGGAGTATTTCATGGTATGCAGGAAAATATCACTCATCTTGAAAAAGAAAGTGATGTGCTCGAGAAAGGCTTACAAGAAAAAATTGTTGAATTTTTAAAGCTCTCTAGACAGGTTGGAGCCATTGAAGCAACCATGAGTGGATTTGAAGTAATCTCTTCAAATTGGATAAAATATGTTAAAGAAAAAGAGGGAGTCAATAAGAATCTAGAAGAGAAGATCTATGCAATTGAATATGAGCTTAAAATAGGCAATGATGTCAAGGAGTTATATTTGGAAAAAGATTCCAAGAAGATCAATGAACTTGACACTTCGTTACAAAACAAATTGAAGATGCATGAAGCTAAAGTTGAAAGATTAAAGAAGGCTTGTGAATAGAAGATGACTATGATTGAAGACCAGGAAGTCATCCTCAATATGAGATGTCTAGAATTGGAAGCTGAGTTTACAAATCGTGAGAAGACACATATTGAGTCTCCATAAAAGAAGGAAACAGTTGTTGTCAGTTTTCAATGCTCAATGGAGGATTCTACTGTCAAAAGACCTCCAACATGTGATAAGAAGATCCTGTCTTCACTCATTGATCTATCACAAGTAGCTGAGAATGTTAAGGTACCATCCATACCAACTTGTACTCATGTTTCAAAAATTCTTTCTACAAAAAGTGCAGGTTGGAAAGAAAATTATAAATAAGTATGGATAACGAAAAGTGGGGAGATAACTATCACCATGGCTATGGTGAATGGGAAGAAGAGTATGGATGATAGCTCCCCACAGAAAGCACAACATTTCCTGAAGAAGCTTCAACAAACTTATAAAGAATATGTCAGGATGTCAAGGTTTGTTGGTCAATGTTGGTGCTGTAATAGAATCGGGCATTGTGCACTGGATTGTTGGTATAATCCCATAAATTTAAAAGCACCGAGAAAGCCCATATCAAGGGGAGAAATCCAGAGAAGAAGAAGAAGCAACATCCATAGATTTAGAAACATCTTTATACTACAAATAGATTTGGAATGTTACATAACATTTTTGATGTATGCAATAGGAGTGGTCTTATGAATGGTTCATGTTCATATAAGAAAAGAAGACCACAAAAGCTGGGCAAGAATGACGAATCATCCTTGGGAAGAAATCAGATGAATAATGTGAAAAACAATTCTCCCAAGAAGATTTCCGGAAGGAAAGATGAGAAGTCTTTGGATTCTAAATCCAAAAAGGTGAAGTTTGGTGCATCCAAAATAACAGCTAAGAAAGAATCCACTCAGAAGAATCCATGTAGAAGATCATATCATAATTCCTCAATCCCTTATGATATATTGGTGGTTTGGAAAGAAGATTGGGAAAGAATGAGTAAAATGGAAGCTGCACAATCTAAGGGTAGTGATGAATACAAATATATGATTCCACGTGAAGACAATGAAGTTCTATGTGTGAGGTGCAACAAGGCTGGTCATACTGTGAGAAATTGGTCTGAATTTATTCCAGCACCATAAGAATTCCTCAAAAAGATGAAAGTTTAACCCAGAGATTCTAGTGATTTAAAATCCCTTGGTGAAAGAATATTCACACACAAAGAGATGGAATAAATAGAGAGGTCTACACAATCACAGACAGAAATGATGATCGGTTGTAAAAGTTTAAAGAATGGAGCATCTGGGTTGAGAAGATCATCTCAACCTTGTTGTTCACATTGATTGAGAAATGGGGATCCACCTTATTCTATTAAATATTTGTGTATTGTATTTGTTATAATCATACAAGGAATTGAAGGTGAAGTAAGATCTCAAGAGGAAAACCTAGGATTCATTGAGGAGAATTGTTCCCTTGAGGGGGAGACACATGAAGAAGCTGTCAGAGTCATTATCTCAATCAGTATCTACATCAGTTGGTATAAAATTCAATTACGCTGAATATTATATGAAGACCATGTCGTTGGAAAAGGTATGTCGTTTCTTAATATATCATCCTTGGTTACTCAAAATAAATATATTTTTACAAAGGGTGAGTAACTAGGTTAATAAATAACCTAAGAAGAATGAAAGTCCCCTAAGGACACTTATCCTATTAATTGCACCTGAATGTTTTTTATCCTTTTGTTAAAGTGAGTGCAGGAATTTCAGGATTGATTATTTCCTATCACATTCAATATCTTTATCATGGAATGAAAGTGGAAAACCCTTTAAGACAAGTGTAAGAGATCTCATCTCATGAGGTATCACGATCAGTGGATAATGGACAAATTTGTTGTCTAAATCAAATTCTCTTGTTTTCGACATCGATCTTTGCTCAAGTAGACTTAGAGTCAAATGATTGATGGAACACTAATTAAGTAATGACTGATACCCTCTCAACCATGAACATTGTATTTCTTTTCAATAAGGGGGAGATAAAGTGAAATGAAAGATAGAAATGTAAGGGGAAGAGAAACAAGTAAAGGGGGGAATAGAATATTCTTATTTTGATATTGACTCATTCATTTGAGGATACTTTATGGTATTGACAAAAAAATACAAAGGGGGAGATTTTTGGGACCACTTTGTGTATGAAGATGGTATTTGTTGTCAACAGTTGTCAATACTCATCAAAATGAATAAGGAGATGAAGGACTAAATAGTTAGTGTAGATTGGCTGAAGTGAGGTTTCCTGGAGAATTGTTATGGAATCCTAGCATTGGATTTCATACTTGAGCAATTCTCTAAGAATTTTAATTCAGACAATTTTTGAACTGATCCTAAGTTCAAATAACTTATGTCAAAGGTGACACATTCTTTACAACAATGATGAATGGAGAAGTATCATCCATTTGAGGATGATTGGAGAAGAATGGTGAAATATCATCTATCTAAGGATGGTTGAATAAGAATAAGGATTTGACGAAGACAATGCAATGCTTTATGATGTCATGAGAACCATGAAAGAGCTTACATAAAGAAAAGAATCATACGATTTGAATGAAGTAGAGAATGATGGTTCTGGAAGATAAGGAAGTTTTAGTACTTCCCATTATAACTCTGACGATGCTAATACTGATCTATTAAAAGACATGTATCATGATAGCAGAGTTCATGATGAAAGCTGAAGAATATTATGGGAAGCAGTGGAGAGAGAAATAACAAAGGAAGATACCAACTGGAGGTGGCATAAAAGAACAAATTAATGTGGCACCGTTTTCCAGTGTTTATCATATTTTTGGGCTTGAAAATCAGAAAATGTAAAGAAGTGATTTTGGAAAAAGAAATAAAGTGGCGTGTAAGTCAAGAGTGGCACACAAGTTTTGGCGCGCAAGTATTGGTGTGCATGTATAGGTGGCGCGCAAGTCATATTTCAAAGATCATTCAATCAAAATATGACAATGGAAATAAATTAGCGTACAATTTAGAAAGTGTCGTGCAAGTCCAGAGTGTCTAGAAAGTATTGGCGTGCAAGTGCATGGTTCGTGCAAGTCATATTTCAACATCATCATATCAAAATAAGTTAAAGGAATGAAAGCGGTGCGCAAGTGATGGAATGACGTGTAAGTGATGAAGCGGTGTGCAAGTGATGAAGCGGCGTGCAAGTATTGGCGCGCAAGTGTATGTGGCCCTCAAGTCACCAAAATGCCTATAAATAGATGACTAGCCTCCTCATTTATTAAGCCTCAACACTTAAGAGAATAGTTGAGCTCTGATAGAGCAAGTAGTGGAAGTGGCGTGCAAGATGAAGTGGCGCGCAAGCCGATGGTTATTTATAAGGTGCGCAAGCTAGGTGTCGCGTAAGTGGTGATGCACAAGTTTTGTCATGCATGTTTTTCCTCGCAAGTTTTTCGGTTAAAGTTTTGCCACGCAAGTTTTGTTGTGAAAGATTCTAGAGGTGTGCAATAAGGAAGTGTGTATAATCCAAAGGTGGTGCACAAGTTGTGAGCTATGCACAATAGTGGCATGCAAGTAGTGAGTGGCGTGCAAGAAGGTGGCGCGAAATCTGGGTGGCGTGCAAGCAGGGAGGCGCGCAAGCAGGGTGGCGCGCAAGCAAGGATTGGCTTGCAAGATGTGAGTTGTTATAGAAGTTCATACAAGCTTCTGTTCAATTGTGATGATGCTATGTTGATCTAGACTTCATTGTTTTTACAATCACAAAGATAAAATGTGATTCTAGCAAGAATAAAAAGAAGTAGAGGTTGTGGTATATGGAGTTTCACTGAGAGAGAATGTGTGATGAAGAGTAGGTTTCAGTGTAGTTAGTTTTGCATTGAAGAATAATAAGAATAGTAAGAGTGTGCAGCTTACAGGTTTTCTGCATAAAAAGAAGAGAAGAAAAAGAAGAATAAGAATAGAGTATGCCAAATTGAATCCTACAAATCTTTAGGGAAATTTAATTCAGATGATGCTTTGTGTGATGATCCCCAGTTTCTGAATAACCACATTGGTATATGTGATTGATGCTAACAAAGAAGAAGAAGTGTTAGGGCATTCTGTTATTGCACTAAACAAAAAAGAAGATGTCCTAGTGCAGCTGTTTTTTCACTAGTGAAGAAGAAGAGAATAAGACAAGAATAATTTCTTGCCTACTGCTTTGCAAGTAATCATGTGAAGAGCACTAAAACAGATCAAGATAAGAACCTACCTTTTGAAGAAGGAAGAAGAATGTCTCCATAGGTAGTATAAAGAACCAGATAGACGCTGCAAGTTGGGATAGGTCATCACCAGTCCAGGGAAGAGGATTGTTTCCCACCCCCTCTAAATTGTAGTGACTCACACTGGCTAGAGGATTGTTTTCCTAGACACTCCATTGTAATAGCATATCACATTATAGTATATAATCCATGCACTGGTCATCCCCATGCATGGAAATGACATAGCTACTCTTATTGAGTGGTGAACCTTGTAAAAATATTATGTGCATATTTTTACTACTTTTTATTATTTCATGTGACAGGGAAAATATAATAAGAGAATCTAGATCCTAACAGGTCAAGTGGTACAGGGATAAAAGTTGAAATTCGTTTTAAAAGTCCCCAACACTGATTCACCCCCCCCCCTCTCTGTTAGGTATATCACAAACTGGTCCTCTCAATTGGTATCAGAGGGACATGTTCACCTCTATTGGATTCTCTACAGTGAAGTTATTCTCTTTTGAAAACTTGATCTCCTTTCTAGAGTCAACAATTAAGAGAAGTGTTTGTAAAGATCCATCTATCTCTGAGCAGAAAGAATTCCCTGTTATCTAAACAAGAGGAAGCATCTGGTTCTCTATATTTAGCTGATGTTGAAGACACACTAGACTAGGAAAGTAATGATAATGTGGCTCAAGTCCCCACCAAGAAGATGGACAACCTTCCTACTATAGCGACCCAAGCCTTTTACATATAACATTTCATAATTTTAAGAAAAATTAATCATCAGAGTACAAGCCAAGGATCGTTAAGTCTAGTATCTTGGAAGACTAGGTACATATAACATAAAACATGGGGCTAAAAACATCTTTATTTAATCTCCATAAAGTGTTTCCAACTTCCTTTGAGCTCTTACATCTGCATAGGGTGCCCTGGGGAACACATGAACAAAGGGATGAGCTAAAAAGCCTAGTAAAGGAATGAACATAAAGATACATCTCAACCACATGAGTTTGGAGGAATGACATAATGATATCCAAAGAATGAAACTTATAAAATCATTTAATATAAGCATGGGATCATATAAACATGGAATCATATAAATGTGGTAGAATCATAAATCATATCTTTAGTATGGGTCAAGGCTAACCGCCAACCCTGTTTCCCATTTCAGTATGGGTCAAGGCTAACGGCCAATCCCATTTCACAACGCATATCATGATACTTATACTTATCCAATGCGTTAGAGAGCTATCTGGGTGCACCCATCTAAACATATTCATGAATATTCTTGCCACATAAATAATCTTTCCACATAAATATTCATACATAATCAACCATACATAAACACAAGGTTACCCATGGAAAGAATAGGGTACCACAATCATGACATAAAACATATCCAATGGGCGTATCACGAAAGTGTCCATGAAAGGAAGGGATTATAACATAAATGGGAATTCATATGGTGAAATAGGAATATAACATGGTAAGTGGTTTCAAATAAAAGTGAAAACAAATTAGAAATGTATTTTAGAAACATTATCATTAAAACATTTTTGTGCGGTCTTAAGGAAAAAAATCTAGATCTTTTCAAATAGAAAAGAGGAAATTCATTTATATATGACCAGAATTGAACCAAGAAGGTTTTTATAATAAAAATAATGATTTTATAAAGACAATGGTGTCTTAAAACAGCGGATAGAGTGAACATGAAATTTGGGTTCAAATTTGGGAAGTCCCCTTAAAACAGGTTTGCTTATCGGAAGGTTCTAAGGAGGTAATCTTTCAAAAAAAAATGTATGTCCCTGAAAGAAAGTGATAAAAGGGTCTTGATATTATAATATTTTACAACTATCCAGAATTCATAAGATTCACATAAATAGTTATGGTAACACCATCTTGAAATAATGATAAGGCAACCCGAAAGAACGAAGAAGGTTTGGGTATAAATCGTTATGATTTTACCAGCATGGTGTTGGGTGTACGTAAGAGAGCTTGATGAGAGAGATAAGGGGTTTCTAATCACTTATAAAACATTATGTCAGTATGGTTAAGGTTTATAAACATAAACCATCACTTTTTATTAGACAAAAAGAAACATAGCATAGAGATCAATCTTGATTAAGACTGAAAAGGGGAGGATCCCTTACCTCAAATTCGGTGGTGTTCTCCACTTTTTAATAATGACCTGAATAAAACAATTAAGTTTATTAATTCATAAGTCCATAAAATATTCTATATGTAATTTATTTATTATTACCTGTTTTAGTTCATTCAAGGCCTTTTTGATTAGTTATAATGTTCATTTTGATTGTTGTAGCTCATTTGTTTACTTGGCTTTAAATATGGGTTCACTTGTATTCATGTTTGGATTATATGCTAGATGAAAGTGGTTGTCCAGAATTGAAGTTATATTCTTTAGTTAATATCCTAGATATTACATGGTTTTAATTTTAATTAGGTTACTTAGAGAGATGTTGAATTATTACATATATAACCTTAGTGATAATCATTTTTTTATTCGGTGCGTTTTATTACAAAGAATGTGTTTTGATTTATAACTAAATTCCATTTTTACCAAAAGATTAAAAAACCAAAAATATGATATATTAAATATATAATAATCTTGTTCTACCATAACACAAATGGTTTCATGACCAGAATTAATGATAATAATAGAAATTGATAAACGGTTGTCCTTGAATGTGCTAAATTAGCACATCTCAGAGGGTGCTTTCATTTCGTTCAAATAAAAGGGTGGGGAAAGGGGAGAAGATAATGAAATTTACCACTATCATAAAGAAATTCCAGTACATGTATGCTACTGGATTTATCATAGTATTATGGTGAAGGGAGGTGAGGAAAGAAATTAAAAAGAAAATAACTTAAAAGAAAAGAAGAAATTTGGGAAGAGGAATTTACCTCTTGAGACTTCCTCCTTTAAGGACCTCTTAAGGGGACTGTTTTTGGTATTTTGAGGAGGTTGAGAGCTTTTGGACGTGGGGGAGGACCTTGGGAAGAGATTTAAGAAGAATTTAGAGAATGATTGGATCTTGAGAGGAGTGGAGAGAAGAGGGAGTGAAGGGGGTTTTAATAGTGGAGGAGAGGAGGGATTTCATAATATAATAATAATTAATTTATTATTTCATCCCAAGACAAAAAATAGTAATTATTACATGACCAAGAATAGTAAATGGGACATCTAAATTCGAACCAAGTGGGATTACATTAGCAGAGTATCATCGATGACTCAATTAATCCAATATTTAACATTTATTGTGAATCATCTGATTCTACTATTCATAAAAAATTCAAGTATTTCATAAAAATCCCAAAAATTCTCCCTAACCATTTTTCAACGTGTGGAATACAAAAATAACGTCAATTTTTCAAAAATATTTTTCTAAATATGATTATTTTAATATTTAATTAAAATAATAATTTATTATCAAAACCAGTTTTAAAATATTCATCAACTCATTCTAAAATATAGGTATATCGTACTTCCAAATTGAATATTATTTTTATACCACCATAGGTGAGGTTACAATTCATTAGGTTATATAAATATCCATAAGGGTATGTTACTAATCACTAGGGTAAGTTACTATTCACCAAAATTTATTTCTGTTTTATTAGACTCCAAAATATATCTTGAACACAACTGTGTATGTCAGATTTACAAAATTCCAAACACTGAAGTGACAAAATTATGTTTAAAGGTCACTTATTAGTTCATTATTATGTGATTTTATGACATAATTATAAGAAGGTAATTTCCATTAAAAACATTGGGTCGTTACATTCTTCCCCCCTTAAAAAATTTCACCCTCAAAATTTCATTTTACATTCTAGGCCAAAAACAGATGTGCGTACTTTTCCTTAATTCCTTCCTCCAAATCCTATGTTGCTTCCTCAAACTTATGGTTCCTCCACAGCACTTTGACAACAGGGGTTGTATTGTTGTGTAAAACCCTATCTCTCTGATCCATAATCTTTACTGGTTGCTCCTCATAGGAGAGATCATCTTCCAGCTCCACCACCTCTGAATTTAGTACATGTGAGGGATCATGTATGTACTTCCTCAATAGTAATACGCAGAAAAAATCATGAACTCGAGCCATATTTGGTGGAAGTGAAAGCTGATAGGCCATGGATCCTATGCGGTCAGGGATCTCAAAGGGGCCAATATACCTTGGGAATAGCTTCCCTTTCTTCCCAAATCACATGACTCTCTTCCATGGAGATATTCGAAGGAAGAATTTATCTCCAAAGTTGAACTCAATGTCCCTTAGACGGTTGTCAACAAAGCTCTTTTTCCGACTTTGATCATTGTTGAAGTGTTTCTGGATGACTTGAACCTTCTCTGTCATCTCTTGAACAAGATCAGGTCCAAGTAGCTTTCTTTCTCCAACTTTATCCCAATAGGTTGGAGTTCTACATCAATTTCCATACAGAGCTTCATATGGATCCCTCTGAATACTTGAGTGCAAGTTATTGTTTTATGAGAACTCAACCAATGGGAGATGGTGATCCCATACACCATTGAATTATAGAGAGCAGGCTCTAAGAATATCTTTAATCATCTAAAAAGTTCTTTCATACTGGCCATCATTTTGGGGGAGATAGGCCATGATGAAATTTAATTCATTACACAAAGAATGTTGAAGGCTACTCAAAAATTTAGATGTGAACCTTGGATCATAGTCTGAGACAATTTTGAGTGGAACATCGTAAAGTATCACCACTTCCTTCACATATAACTTTGTAAGTTGTTCAAGCAAGATATCTTCCCAAATAGAGATGAAATGGGATGTGTTGGTGAGTCGGTCAACCACAACCCATATCGCATTATTTCCCTTTGACTTCTTCAGGAGACCCGTGACAAAGTCCATAGTAACATTTTACCATTTCCACTTGGGTATAGTCAATGGATGCATCATACCTTTGGACTTTAGTCGCTCAGATTTAACTTGCTGACATACCAAGCACCTTGATATATATTCGGCAATCTCCTTCTTCATGTTATCCCACCAGAAGTGTTCTCGGAGATCACGGTACATTTTGGTACTCCCAGGATGGATAGAGAAGGTTGATCTATGTGCATAATTAAATACCTCCTTCTTTATCTCCGGATCATATGGTACACATATTTGTGTCCCAAATCTTACAACTTCTTCCTCATTAATTTTAAAATCAATGGATTTCTCATTTTTTACAACTTCCACCCTTTTCTGAATTTACACATCCTTTCTTTGAGAAACCGTTATTTTCTCCAAGAGGGATGGTTGAGGAATCATTTGAGAAAGAATTGATGTTGTTCCTCCCTTAATGATTCCCATATCCATCCTTTTCAAATCTAAGAAGATCGAATCCTTTTAAATTTCATCCTTGAAAGATGCAGGATCCTTTCTACTTCGAGCATTCTCCACCTTGTTTGCCTTACCAGGATGGTAGTGTATTGAGAAGTCATAATCCTTGATGAGATCTATCCATCTTCATTGGTGCATATTAATCTCTTTCTGTGTGAATATATATTTTAGACACTTGTGATCAGTATATATCTCACATTTTTTTCCCATAGAGATAATGCCACTAGATTATCAACACAAAGATCACAGCTTCGAACTCTAGATCATGCATGGGATAGTTTTTCTCAATGAGTTTTCAGCTACCTTGTGGAATAGGATATCAATTTATCATTTTTTATCATCACACAACATAAGACTTTCTTAGAAGCATCACTATACACCACAAATAGCTCTCCAATTGAAGGTAGTGTGAGTACCGGCGCAGTGATAAGCCTCTTTTTCAACTCCTTGAAACAGTCTTCACATTCCTGTGTCAAGAAAAACTTTACTCCCTTCCGTTTCGGCTTGGTAATTGGGTTTTACAATCATGAAAATTTCTTCATGAATCATCGATAATACACAGCTAGTCCTAAAAATCTACTGATCTCCATTACAGAAGTTGGCCTTGGCCACTCTTTAATTGCCTTTTTCTTGGAAGGGTACACATATATCCCTTTCATGGTGATAACATGCCCCAAGAATGATACTTCCTCCATCTAGAACTCACATTTATTATACATTTCATACAACTTCTCCCTTCATAATGTCTATAACATAGTTTCCAAATGATCCTCATGTTCCTCTTTGCTCTTCAAGTATATCAGAATATCATCAACAAATACCACCACAAATTATTCGAGGTAATCTATAAAGACTCTATTCATTAAATCCATGGAAATTGTGGAGAATTAGTGAGTCCTAAGGGAATCACTATGAACTCATACTGTCCATACCTCATTCAAAAGGTAGTCTTGGGAATATCTTCCTTCCTCACCTTTAGTTGGTGATATCCTGACTGAAGGTCCACCTTAGAGAAATAACTGTCCCCATGAAGCTGATCGAACAAGTCATATATTCATGGAAGAGGATACTTTTTCTTTATAGTGATTTTATTAAACTCGCGATAATCAATGCAGAGGTGCATTGATCCATCCTTCTTCTTGATGAAGAGGACTGGAGCACCCAATAGTGAAGCACTGAGGCGTATAAAACCCTTCTCTATATTCACATGTAATTGCTTCTTCAGCTCTTCTAGCTCTACAGTGGCCATTCTATAAGGTGTCTTTCAGATCGGAAGAGATCCAGGGATAAGTTCAACTGAGAACTCAAACTCTCAGTTAGGGGGAAGACCATGCAACTCTTTGGGAAATAAATCAATGTAATCCCTCACGATGGGCATGTCTTTAATCATGATTATCTTTTTTGTCTTAATCATTTGAGCTAGGTATGCAAGCTCATAAGGAAGCAATATCTAAACATGAGTCAAATATTCTAATGAAGACTCATCTTCCTCCGTACACTTGTAAAGAATTGGAGGATGATTCAGGATGTGAAGTGTAACCTCCCTTTCCCAGCAGTTGATGTTGTCCTTATACAAAGATAGTCAATTCATGCGCAAGATAGCATCAAACTCTACTAAAGGAGGTATGAAAAGATTTGCTGGGAGGTTCAGTCCACATACATTAACCAGGGAGGAGTTATAAACCATGGATGCAATAATTTTCCCATTCACTATTTTCACAGATATCATTTTCTCCAAATTTTGAGGTGGTGTTTGAATAGTTCTACTAAACATGAAAGATATGAAAAAATGTGTAGAACCTGAATCAAATAGTATGTTCACTATTATTGAATGAATAACAAGCATACTTGTCACCACATCATTTTTCGGCTCCACCTCAGCAGTAATGATAGCATAAGCCCTTCCTTGTTTCCTTGGAGGTTGTCGTTGATTGCCTCCAACAACCCTCGACTTAGGGCAATTATTTGCACAATGCCCAATCACCTTTCTATCATAACACTTCACTGTAGGCTGAGTGTGGATATGAACCATCCATTATTCTTCAACATTATCGGGATTTTTCATATCCCTTCGGTAGTTCTTGGCCAAATGTCCAAACATTCTGCATTTGAAGCAACTCCTGGTTCCCATGAGACAGTCACCAAGATTCTTCTTCCCATAATTTTTTCAAATGGGAAAGTGAGTCTTCTTTCCATCATGGGATTTGTTTCATAAACCAACCATGTTGTTATACATTTTTCGCTTCTTGTCACTAGTCCCATGAGACCACTGAGAGTATTCAATCTCCATTTCAACCTTGAGAGCACAACGGACAATCTCCTCATTGCTGTCGAAGTCTCGAATATCCAACACTTTTTGTAGACTCGGCTTTAGTCTGCTAAAGAAGCGATCCACCTTGATTTCAGTGTTCATGACAAAGCCAGAGGCATACCTTGAAAGCCTTGTAAAGTTTGCTTCATATGCCCCGACAGACTCATCTTCCTTATGCTTGAGTCCAAGGAACTCTCTTTCCATCTTGAGATTGAGGGTTCAAGGAAAATATTTGTTGAACAACATACTCGTGAATTCCTCCCATTATATGGAATCAATTTCTTCTTGGGACGTCGTATTCTTGATCAGTGTACACCACTGATCAGCTTCCCCATCAAAACCTTAGACTGCCAAAACAAATTTCTCTTCCTCTGAGCACCGGAGAAAAGATAAAATCGTTACAATGCAGTTAATCCATTTTTCTTCGAGGAGGGGATCATAAGACCCGCTAAAAATTAGAGGCCTTTTCCGCATGAAGGATTCTACAGCAACTTCCTCTTTCCTTGGAGGAGGGGGACATTCCACTAGATTCAAGTTACTATTCATAACTCGAGCCAGCTGAGCAAGTTCTGCCATGAAGTTTTGAGAACCCGCTTCTGTCACATCAGGCATGTCATTAGGGAAATCATTATATTGCCTCTCACATTGGTTGTTGGAACGTGTTCTTCTATTTCCCGCCATTAACTAATAAAAATAACGTATAATTAGAGGTCTTGAATACATAGCCATTGAGTATAAAAAAGAGTCATTGAACATTAAAGGATAAACTTATAAATAAGAAGTAAATCCTAACTTTTGATTCCATAGGTTTGTATCTAGGTTATCCTTGAACTATTTCTTAACATATATTCTTATGGGATTTTTTTGTCCCTTCATAATGGCTTGTACGAAGCTCTTGAATGTACAAAAGCATATCCTCAGGGAGTGTCATAACCAAGAGTGCAGAAAGGCCTGTTATCGTGCACTAGTTCCTGTTCGATTCTAGCTCAATGTTGCGTCTTCAGGTTTTACCCACAGATAAATATGTGCGAGATCCACCTCTACATGCTCGTATTCAGACAAGGATGTATTTTATTGATAAACAACTTACTCTATAGTCACCAGAATTTAGGACGGTTTCCTTATACTTAGTCTCATCTTTATGGTTCTCACTAGGGTGCTCTATTCCTAATCACCAAAAATAACTAGACCATCCTATGATATCAACTATAGTAACCCAATCCTTTTAAATATAACATTTCATAATTTTAAGCATAATTAATCATCAGAGTACAAGTCAAGGATCGTTAAGTCTATTGTCTTGGAAGACTAGGTACATATATCATAAAACATGGTGCTAAAAACTTCTTTATTTAATCTCCATAAAGGGATTCTAACTTCCTTTAAGCTCTTACATATGAATAGGGTACCAGGGGGAACACATGAACAAAGGGATGATCTAAAAAGCCTAGTAACGGAATGAACATAAGGATACATATCAAGCACATGAGTTAGGATGAATGACATAATGATATCCAAAGAATGAAACATATAAAATCATTTAATATAATAATGGGATCATATAAATATAGAATCATATAAATGTGGCAGAATCATAAATCATATCTTTAGTACGGGTCAAGGCTGACAGCCAATCCCGTTTCCCATTTCAGTACGGGTCAAGGATAACCGCCAATCTCATTTCACATCGCATATCATGAGACTTATCCTTACCGAATGCATTGGAGCGCTATCTGGGCGAACCCATATCAACATATTCATGAATATTATTTCCACATAAATAATATTTCCACATAAATAATCATAAATAATCAACCATACATAAATATAAGGTTACCCATGGAATGAATTTGGTACCACAATCATGACATAAAACATATCCCATTGGAGTATCACGAAAGTGTCCATGAAAGGAAGGGATTAGAACATACATGGACATACATAGGGTAAAATAGGCATATAACATGGTAAGTGGTTTCAAATAAAAGTGACAACATATTAGAAATGTATTTTAGAAACAATAGCATTAAAACATTTTTATGCGGTGTCAAGGAAAACACTCTAGAGCTTTTCAAATAGAAAAGAGGTCATTCTTTTATATAAGACCAGATTTGAACAAAAAAGTTTTTTATAATAAAAATACTGATTTTATAAATACAATAGAGACGTAAAACAGTGGATAGAGGGAACTTGAAATTTGGGTAGAAATTTGGGAAGTCCCCTTCAAACAGGTTTGCTTATCGGGAAGTTATAAGGGGGGAATCTTTCGAACGATCTTGTATATCCCCGAAAGAAAGTGATTAAAGGGTCTTGATATTAGAATATTTTACAACTATCCAGAATTCATAATATTCACATAAATAGGTATGGTAACAACATCTAGAAAGAAAGATAAGGAAACCTGAAAGAATGAAGAAGGTTTGGGTAGAAATCGTTACGATTTTACCGGTATGGTGTCGGGTGTACCTAAGAGGGCTTGATGAGAGAGATAAGGGGTTTCTAATAACTTATAAAACATTAGGGAATTATGGGGAAGTTGTATAAACATGCCCCATCACTTTTAATTACACAAAATGAAACATAGCAAAGAGAACAATCTTGATTAAGAGTGAGAAGGGGAGGATCCCTTACCTCAAATACGATGTTGTTCTCCACTTGTTATTAATGACCTGAATAAACAAATTAGGTTTATTAATGCATAATTCCAGAACCTCTTATATATTTAATTTATTTATTTTAACCCTTTTTAGTTCATTCAAATCTTTTTTGATTAGTTTTAAGGATCAATTTCATTGTTCGACCTCATTTGTTAACGTGGCTTTAAAGATCTGTTCACTTATATTCAAGTTTGGATTATATGCTAGATGAAAGTGGTTGTACAGAATTGAAGTTATATTTTTTATTTCATATCCACGAGATTACATGGTTTTAATTTTTATTAGTTTACTTAGTGTGATGTTGAAATATTACATATATAACCTTAGTGATAACCGTTTTTGTTTTTTGGTGGGTTTGATTACAAAGAATGTATTTTGATTAATAACATAATTCCATTTGTACCAAAAGATTAAAAAAAATAATAGGATATATTACATATATAATAATCTGGTTCAACCATAAAAAAAATGGTTTCATGACCATAATTAATGATAATAATATAAATTGATAAACGGTTGTCCTTGAATGTGATAAATTAGCACATCTCTAGTGGTGCTTTCATTTATTTCAAATAAAATGGTGGGAAAAAGGGAGAAGATAATGAAATTTACCACTAGTATTAAGACATTCCAGTACATGTATGATATTGTACTTATCATACTATTATTGTGAAGGGAGGTGAGGAATGAAATTAAAAAGAAAATAACTTAAAAGAAAAGAAGAAATTTGGGAAGAGGAATTTAACTATAGAGACTTCCTCCATTGAGAACCTCTTAAGGGGAGTGGTTTTGGTATTTTGAGGAGGCTGAGAGATTTTGGACGTGGGGGAGGACCTTGGGGAGATATTTCGGTAGAATTTGGGGAAGGATTGGAGATTTAGAGTATTGAAGAGAAGAGGTAGTGAAGTGGGGTTTTATAGTGGAGGGGAGGAGGGATTTCATAATATAATAATCATTAATTTATTATTTCTTCCCAAGAAAAAGAATAGTAATTATTCCATGAACAAGATTAATAAATGGGTCATTGAATTCTAACCAAGTGGGATTACATCAGTAGAGCATCATTAATGACTCAATTAATCCCATATTTTGCGTTTATTGTGAATTATATGATTATACTATTCATCAAAAATTCATGTATTTCAGAAAAATCCCAAAAATTCACCCTAACCATTTTTTGACGTGTAGAATCCAAAAATGAAGTCCATTTTTAAAAAATAATTTTCAAAATATGATTATTTAAATATTTAATTAAAATAATAATTTATTATCAAAACCAGTTTTAAAATATTCATTAACTCATTCTAAAATATAGGTATATCGTTCTTCCAACTTGAATATTATTTTTATACCACTATAGGTGAGGTTACTATTCATTAGTGTATATCACTATTCATAAGGGTAAGTTACTATTCATTAGGGTATGATACTACTCACCAAAAATTATTTTAGTTTTATTAGACTCCAAAAAACATCATGAACACAACTGTGTATGTCAGATTTTAAAAATTCCAAACACAGAAGTGGCAAAATTATGGTTAAAGTTCACTTATCACTGAGTGGTTAATTATTATGTGATTTTATGGCATAATTATAAGAAGGTAATTTCCATTAAAAACATTGGGTCGTTACACCTACCTCAATTGATCAAGAGGCATGCGTTAGTACATTTGGAAATTATCCTCATGATGAAAATGCTAGCTCAAGTGGTGATGATCAATCTACAACATCTTAAGAAATATCAGTTGATATATTAAGATTGATTCTGCATGGTATTCCTGAAGAAATTGAATCCCTAGTTTGTGGAGTATTTCAATGTATGCAGGAAAATATCACTCTGTTGGAAGAAGAAACATATGTGTAGGGGAAAGGATTACAAGAAAAAAATGTTGAATGTTTCAAGCTCTCCAGATATGTTGGAGCCTTTGAAGCAACCAATATGGGATTTGAAGTAAGCTCTTCAATGTAGATAAAATATGTTGAAGAAAAAGAGGGAGTCAATAAGACTCTAGAAGAGAAGATCCATGCACTTGAAGCTGAGCTTAAAAATGTAGTGATGTCAAGGAGTTATATTTGGAAAAGATTCCAAGAAGATCAATTAACTTGACTCTTTGTTAATAATCAAAGTGAAGATGCATGAAGCTGAAGATGAAAGATTAAAGAAGGATTTTGAAGAGAAGATGACTATGATTGAAGACTAGGAAGTCATCCTCAATATGAGATGTCTTGAATTGGAAGCTGAGTTTACCAATCTTGGGAAGAAACATATTGAGTCTCCAAAAAAGAAGGAAACAGTTGTTGTCAGTATTCAATGATCAATGGAGGACTCTACTGTCAAAAGACCTCCAACATGTGACAAAAAGATCATGGATTCACTCATTGATCTATCACATGTAGCTGAGAAAGTAAAGCTAACATTCATACCAACTTGTAATCATGGTTCTAAAATTGTTTCTACAAAAACTGATGGTTGGAAGAAACCTTTTAAACAAGTATTGATAATGGAAAGTGAGGAGATAACTGTCACCATGGCTATAGTGAATAGGAAGAAGAGTATGGAAGATATCTCCCCACAGAAAGCACAACATATCTCGAAGAAGCTTCAGCAACCTTATAAAGAAGATGCCAGCAAGTCAAGGTTTGTTGGTCAATGATGGTGATGTAATAGATTCAGGCATTGTGCACTGGATTTTTGGTACAATCCCTTAAATGTAAAATCATAGAGAAATACCATCTCAAGGGGGGGAAATCCAGAGAAGAAGAAGAAGAAACATCCATTGATCTAGAAACATCTGTATACTACAAATAGATTTGGAATGTTAGAGAACATCTGTGATGTATGAAATAAGAGTGGTCATATTAATGGTGCATGTTCATATAAGAAAAGAAGACCACAGAAGCTGAGAAAGAATGAAGAAGCATCCTTGGGATGAAATTAGATGAAGAATGTTAAAACAAATTCTCCCAAGAAGATTTCAGGAAGGAAAGATGAGAAGTCTTTGGATTCTAAATCAAAAAGGTGAAGTTTTGTGCATCCAAAATAAGTACTAAGAAAGAAGCCACTCAGAAGAATACATGTAGAAGATCCTATCACAATTCTTCAATCCCTAAAAATATATTGGTGTTTTGGAAAAAAATATTTGGACAGAATGAGGAAAATTGAAGATGCACAAGATAATCCTAGTGCTAAATAAAAAAAGAAGATTCTAAGTGAAGACAATGAAGTTCTGTGTGTGAGGTGAAACAAGGATGGTCATACGGTGAGGAAGTGCTTTGAATTTATTCCAACCCAACAAGAATTCCTAAAAAAGATGAAAGTTTCACCAGGAGATTCTAGTGCGTTGAAATCCCATGAAGAAAGAATATTCACACACAAAGAGATGGATAAAATAGTAAGGTCCACACAATCACAATTAGCATTGAAGATCATTTTTGAAAGTGTGAAGAATGGAGCATCTGGGTTGAGAAGATCAGCTCAACCTTATTGTTCACATTGATTGAGAAAAGAGGAGCCACCTTATTCCGTTATATCTTTGTGTATTGTATTTTATTTATCATACATGTAAATTAATGTGAAGTAAGATATCAGGAAAAGAACCTGGGATTCAGTGAGCAGAAGTGTTCCCTTGAGGGGGAGACACGTGAAGAAGCTGTCAGAGTCATTATCTCAATCAGTATCAACATCAGTTGGTATAAAATTCAATTATTCTATATATTTGATGAAGAACATGTCATTGTAAAAGGTATGTCATTTCTTAATCTCTTATCCTTGGTTACTCAGAATAAATATATTTTTATAAAGGGAGAGTAAGTAGGTTAATAAGTGACATAAGAAGAATGAAAGTGCCCCAAGGCCACTTATCCTACTAATTGCACCTGAATGTATTTGATCCTTTTGTTGAAGTGAGTGCAGGAATTTCAAGATTGATTATTTCCTGTCACATTCAATATCTTTATCCTGGAATGAAAGTGGAAAACCATTGAAGACAATTGTAAGAGATCTCATCTCATGAGGTATCACGATGAGTGGATAATGGACAACTTTGTTGTCTAAATCAAATTTTCTTGTTTTCTACATCGAGCTTTGATCAAGTAGAATTAGAGTCAAATTAATGATGCCACACTACTTATGAAAGGATGGATACCCTCACAACCATGAACATTGTATTTCTTTTCAATAAGGGGGAGAGAAAGTGAAATGAAATTTTGAAATGAAAGGGGAAGAGAAATAAGTAAAGGGGAGATAGAATATTCTGATTTTGACATCGACTCATTCATTTGAGGAGACTTTGTGGTATTGAAAAAAAATAAAAAGGGGGAGATTGTTGGGACCACTTTGTGTATGAATATTTTATTTGTTTTCAACAGTTATCAATACTCCTCCAAATGAAGAAGGAGATGAAGAAGGACTAAAAAGTTAGTGGAGATTGGCTGAAGTGAGGATTCCTGGAGAATTGTTATGGAATCATAGAATTGGATTTCATACTTGAGAAATTCTCTAAGAATACTAATTCAGACGACTGTTGAACAGATCCTAAGTTCAAAGAACTTTTGTCAAAGGTGACACATTCTTTACAACAATGAAGAATAGAGAAGTATCACCCATTTGAGGATGATTGGAGAAGAATGGTGAAGTATCATCCATCTAAGGATGGTTAAAGAATAATGAGTATTTGAAGAATACATTGCAATGCTTCATGATGGGATGATATCCATTTAAGATCTTACTTGAAGAAATGAATCATATTATTTTAATGAAGTAGTGAATGATGGTGCTGGAAGATAAGGAAGTTTTAGTACTTCCCATTATAACTCTGACGAAGCTAATACTGATCTATAAAAGGATATATATCACGATATCATAGTTTGTGTTGAAAGCTTATGAATGGTTATGGGAAGTAGTGGAGAGGGAAATGACAATGGAAGAGACCATCTGGAGGTAGCACAAAAGCACAGTTTAAGGTGGCGTCTTTTTCCAGTGTTTACCATATTTTTGGGCCTGAATATCATAAAATGTAAGGAAGTGATTTTAGAAAAGGAAATAAAGTGGGGCGCAAATCTAGATTCGAATGAATGTTTTGGTGTGCAAGTTTTGGATTTCAAGTATAAGTGGAGAGAAAGTCATATTTCAAATATCATTCAATCAATATATGACAATGGAAATAAATTGGCGCGCAAGTTAGAAAGTGTCGCGCAAGTCAAGAGTGTCGCGCAAGTATTGGTGCGCAAGTCTTAGCATGAAAGTGAATGTTGTGCGCAAGTCATATTTCAACATAATTATATCAAAATATTTCAAAGGAAAGAAAGCGGTGCACATGTTATGGAACAATGCGCAAGTGATGAAGCGGCGCGCAATTGATGAAGCGGTGCGCACGTATTGGTGTGCAAGTGTATGTGGCCAGCAAGTCACCAAAATTCCTATAAATAGATGACTAGGTCCTCATTTATCAAGGCTAAACACTTAAGAAAAAATATGAGCTCTGATAGCTCAAGTTGTGTAAGTGGCATGCTAGCAGAGGTGGTGTGCAAGCTGAGTGTTATTTATAAGGCACGCAAGCTGCGTATTGCCCAAGTGGTGTCGTGAAAGTTTTGTCGCGCAAGTTTTGCTGCACAAGTTTTGCCGTGAATTTTTTCCACAAAAATTTTGTCGTGCAAGCTTCAGGAGGTGCGCAATAAGAAAGTGTATATATGCCAAAGGTGGCGTGCAAGTTGTGAGTTATGCACAATAGTGGCGTGCAAGTAGTGAGTGGCATGCAAGCAGGTGGCATTCAAGCTGTGTGGCGTGCAAGCAGGGAGGCATGCAAGTAGGGTGGTGTGCAAGCAAGGATTGGCGCGCAGGTTGTGAGTTGTTCTAGAAGTTATTACTAGCTTCTATTCAACTGTGATGATGATATGTTGATCTATAATTCATTGTTTTTACAATCACAAAGAGAACTTGTGATTTTAGCAAGAAGAATAAGAACAAGATCTCGGTGTAGATGGTTTTGCACTGAGAAAGAATGTGTGAAGAAGAGTAGGTTTCAGTGTAGTTGGTTTTTCATTGAAGAATCAGAAGAAGAATAATACTTTTCAGGTTACAGGTTTGCAGGATAAAGAGAATAGAAGAAGAATAATAATAAGAAAAGAGTATGCCCAATTAAATTCTACAAATCATTTAGGAAATTTAATTCAGATGATGATTTGTAAGATGATCCTCAGTTTCTAAATAATCACATTGGTATATGTGATTCTTTCTGAGATATAATAAAAAGTGTTAGTTCATTCTATTATTTCACTAAAGAAAAATAAGAACACCTAGTACAGCTAGTTTCGCACTAGTGAAGAAGAAGAGAAGAAGACAAGAAGAATTACTTGCCTACTGCTTTGCAAGTAATCAAGTGAAGAGCACTAAAATAAATCAAGAGCAGAATCTACCTTTTTAAGAAGGAAGAAGACTTTCTCCATAGTCAATATAATGAACCATCTAGATGCTGCAAGTTGGGCTAGGTCATCAGCAGTCCATGGAAAAGGATTGTTTCCCACCCCCTCTAAAGTGTATGGACTCACACTGGCTAGAGGATTGTTTTCCTAGACACTCCATTGTTACAACATATCAAATTATAGTGGAGAATCCATGCACTGGTCATCCCCATGCATGGAAAGTACGTAGATACTCTTATTTAGTGGTTAAACTTGTATAAATATCGTGTGCATATTTTTATTGCTTTCTATTATTGCATGCGACAAGGAAAAGAGAATAAGAGAATCAAGATCCTAATAGGTCAAGAGGTATAGGGATAAAAGATGAAATTGGTTTTAAAAGTCCCCAACATTGATTCACCCCCCTCTCAGTGTTAGGTATATCCCAAAATGGTCCTCTCAGGCCTACCCTATAATAATCATATATCACGGAATCCCAAGAATTTGTAAAAGTAGGTAGTTCTGGAAGGCAAACATTGATGCTTAATTTTCATGATATGTGTGTCATTAAGCATAAATAATAATAATAGTATTGTTTTAAATAGACCAATATGTTTTTAATTATTGGATTTCAGTGGGATATTGGTGTTTTCCTACTAGGGAAGAATAATTCAACTTGAATTAGCATTCTATCCTTATGAATTTGTCAATATCAGATTCAGTTAGATTAGAAAGATGGAAGGGATGAGGTTGATGTTCTTTATTAAATGGTAGTTGAATAGGTATTTATGAGGAATAATATCCAAACAAATTATGAAATTACATCCTAAATCGGGTTAAAGATATTTTTCAGGAGTGTGTTTTGGAGGACCCATTATAATGTGGTGGGATCCAGTATAAACAGAAAATCAAGTGATTGTAAAATGATCAACATAATGAGTAGGCATATTAATTGATATCAAAGAGGATAAGGTTGAAACCTTCCCCAATCATACTAACTTGATTAAAATAGTGCATATATATTTCTTGGACTCATCCCTAACATAACAAGGATATACTCACCCACATTGGGAAAAAATGAAAAAATATCACGTGTTGTTGTTATTTATTATTTACTAATTTTTATGTGGAGTGGTGTGTTCAAATTCCCTAAGAAGAGCCATTAACTGTAACAGGTTTGGTGGTTTGAATATTAATAGGGATAACTAATATAGAAAATATAATTCTGTAAAATTATTTTCCACTAATTCTCCCACCCGACCCCTTCTAGCGTGATTATACAATCCTCTTAGGTATTTTAAGTGGTATAAGATATAATATAGGTCATGAATTTTATTGGACATATTTTTATGTCTATTTTTAATCAATTATATATAATGTGAATATTTTAATATTATTCCATGTTATCTTAGATATAGAAGAAAATCCATCCCTATCAATACTGACATATAATTTTCATTGAATAAAACCATATATATTAGGTAGAATATAGATTCTAAGAAAACCATTAAATCCTTTTACTTAAAGGAGAAAAGAGGATACACAAATATAATATGATAATAAAATTGGAAATTAATCTATAATAACTAATAAAAATCATACTTGGTAGGATTCATGGTTAAACTGTGAAGAGTGTGAGTCTATTGAATCAATTTATGTCCTTTACATAGAACTTAAGGATTATTTTAAGAATATTATGAATGAATTAATGAATTTTATATTTGGTTTTATCAAATAACTTCATAATGATAAAATATATCTACAAATAGATAGATAATAAATAAATAAAAATTGATTAAGAAATTGTAACATTCTAAAACTCTCACCCAACATTATGAATCCAAAGAAGAGACTACATTTATTTATAATAGACAATTATATATAATATAAGAATAATTTCAAAGTATATTTAGTGATTATTAATATTTACTAAATATATATTATGAAAATTCATTGGAAGAAACACAAATACCATATGAATTTTAAATATTCTCAGTTAGAAATTAACGAAAATAGTAACATGGACTTGAAAATACTATATAAAAAATTGTAAATTTTATGAATATCAAGTTGAGAAGTTAAGAAAGGAATGGGAATATAGATTGTAATATATTGAGGATAAAAATAACACACTAAATTATAAGTGTCTTGAATATTAAGTGAAAAAATAAAAATATAAAAGTGACACAAAATTAATATTTACTTGATGCTATGAACTAATGTGTTACCATGGATGGTTTGGATAAGAAAATTTATTTTAAAAAAGATAATTCTAGTTTCTATATGTTCTTGAAATAATATAAGGATAATTATATAGTGAGGTCAATAAACCAACCCAATATTTTATAAATAGGTATCACATCTAATTATTTTAATATTATATATATAACATAATTATACAGACTAGAACCATATTAGTATAGTATGTTTGGGAAATTGGAAACAAAAAAAAATTCATAAAATTTCTACATTATCCCACACTTTAATATTTATAACTATATCCATTTTTAAACATATCTTAAATAAACCTTTATTTTTAACCTAGGGAAGGGAAACATAAAAATGGGTGAGCTATGATGCTCAATAAGGGTAAAAAGGGAGATATCAATGATCCAATATGTATAACACAAGAAAAAATATATTATAAAAATAGTTTAACATTTTGAAAATATACAACATATATAATATTTCATAATATTGGTTCATGGCATAAATCTTGGTAGTTTATAACACATGAATAAAAAAGGAATCAAAGAACATAAACCAAGGGGGAATAATATTGGCAAAATACATTGGTTTTTGGAATACACATAAGCATAGAAAATTATTTCCTTAGTAGAAAATAATCATTACTAAAACTTTAATAGTGGATCTAATTAACTCCCTGAACCATCATATAAGTCAAGGTTTACTCCCAATCCTATTATAGTGGACATTTCCTCTCTGTTAATTGGTTGCACTCCCCATTCTATCCCTATTTATCTCATGAGATATCAATATTCACCCATTGAATTGAATTAAGATATATGTATCAAGAATCACATAATAAAAATCATACATATTTTTCCAACTGATCTAAAAATATTCATCATATCATAACCCATGAAAACTAACGGGTTTCATTAATATTTCTTCATAGAATAACACACTGAAATAGAATAGGTTTCCTACACATCTTATCATCATAAACATAATCCATATAAATAATGAACAAGGACAGTAACCTCGGATATATCCCTAGTAAAGAATAATAAATATCAATTTTTGTTGTTATGAATGAATGTAAATATCATTAAAAGATCATTAAAAATATTCTTAAGAAGAATAACCTCTATATTTAAAAAACACTTCATATAATATAAAAAATTTCAATTTATTATTGAAATATTATATGTTAAAATTACCATGGAAATTTTTAAATTAATCTTCAAAACATTTAGTGGTAATGAAAGCATAAAATTCCATTCACACTGTATAAGTTAAAAGAGAACATTCTTTTCATATTTTTGTAAAAAAATCAAAAGTATATCATTCAAAAAATGAAAAGAAGATTCCTCTTAAACCATTTTTTCGAAGTAAAATGTGGGAAAAATTACTTTAAAAAAACAATGTAGAATTGTAAAAACCTTATTTAAAACATTGTTTAGAAAACATGGATATGAATGAAACAAAAATCAACCCAAGATAGAAATAAATTTGATTTTCTTTTTAAATATATTTTCATTATTTTGAGAACATAAATTGAGGAAAATGAAATAAAAAAATTTATATTCAAGAAATAATAAGATAAAAAGAAAATTCATGAATATCTATAAAGTTTTGTCATAATATTTCATCATCAAAACACAATTATAAACAATCTTGATAAGCAATGATATTGTATCGTAAAACCCCTTTCCAAAGGTTTGACTCCCTTTATATGTTTTCAAACCTAAAATATAGTTAATATAGTTTTGTTATAAATATTATTTAATAGCGATAATCATATATATAAAACTATGTCTGATTTAATCTTAACCTTTAATCACTCATTTATCAACAATTCTTTATTAAAATCATTATTTATGATGATAATTGATTCATTTTTCATGTAATTTTTGGTTTGGTAAATTCATTACTTTTAATTTGATCATACTTTTATCATATAAATAACATTATTTATGAAATAAATATCATATATATTAGATATATATATATATTAATAGTCTTCCACAAAAGTTAGGGATGCGAAAATGAACTACACCGTTCATGGAAGTGGTTTGACGTACGTACACATGAGCTGTATTTTCATTTTTCATCAGATGGTACAAATAAAATATTAATTAAACAACATAATATCATTAAAATTATATATATATAACTTATATTAATCAATTTCATTCTCATTACCATCCAATTAAAAAATAAATTAAAACTGAATCACATTGCTTCCTAGAGGTGGAAGTCATCATGTATGCAGAAGCGACATTATGGTTTCACAATGGATTGGGAGGTAAGAAGGTGGAAATGGTATTATAATTAAATAATAATTGTTGTTTCATAAATATCATGTACAAAATTCAAACCCATCATTACAGTCATCCATGAAATGTGGTCATAAAAAATGAATTGTATCGATATGTGGATATGGTAAGTCGTATGTACGCAGAGCGACACTTTCACTTCTCATTTTATAGGGAAGAGGGTGTATAAAGTTATTTTAACAATCATAATAATATTATGGTATATTTAGTATACTTAATTTATTATTTAATGAAGAATATTTAATATTTTGAGTATGAACAATATAAAATTTAAAGAAATTGATTGGTTAAGGTGATTACCTCTTCATTGAAAAAACACATTTAGATATCCTCTAAAGGCCTCATGGGTTTCTCTTGTGGGAATAAACTAACAAATAGGATGTTCCTATGTCATTTTATAAGAGACATTTGAAGATTTTTTTTGACCTAGAAGTATAAAAGTTGTGTATATAAGAGAAATTATGGGTTCCCTTTTATAATTGAAGAGAGGGGAACTCTTCGGATTTAGTTAAATACTAAATTAATATAAATTAATTTTGATGTATAAAATAGACCAAATTGATAATATTTGAAGATAATATGAGGATTAGTCTTAATCTCCTCATCATATAAATTATATGCATGCTTTTTTTAACCCCCCATTAACCTTTTTTCTAATTACAATAATATTAGTGTTTTTTTACCATTTTAGGGTTAATAATATAACTGTAAAATGACAAATGACCCATAAATAGACCATTAATTACATTTAAAACTATACAGTATTCATTTTTAATAAAATGATATTTTTCTGAATTTTATATCACTTAAAAAATATCATTTATTATAAAATATTATTAATTTAGGTTTTAATAATGTTCATTTAATTTAACTTTAAATACATCAAGATAAAGGAGGAATTCGAATCTAATGATTTAAAACCTCTTTAATAGGTCATATTGATCAACAAAATTTGTTTTTAGATTAAATTATTCAAATAATATCACTTTTAATATTTTCAAAATCATTTATTGTATTTTTTATTAAATGTAGAATACTAGATATGTGTTACACAAGCAATTAAGGTCATTATATAATTAAAAAAATTAAAAATAAATTTATATCATCAAAATAATTTCACTAAAATCATAATATACACTTATATTCATTTATACATTGATTTCTTCTTGATGTTGAGACATAAGATATATTAAAAATAGAAGGGGTAAAATTTTGTAAGTTTCTATGATTTTAATATTAAATCAGACATTTTAATGAATAATTTTTCATTAAAAAAACATTTCAAGAATAAGGTGATAAGGGTTTAGTTAATTTATACAATAATAATTTATAAGAAATATTATTTCATCACCACTTAATTTTAATTGAGATTAACTTTTTTATCCTCTACTAAGGTGATAAACTTTAACACGGTTACTATTCATAATAACGAAAAATACAAAGGGATTATTTTCAAAATATAAAAACACTGATTCTAAATATGTAATAAATTTTTTATAATTCAATGAATACAAATATTAGAAATCCATTTTAATATAAGTGTGAAAAAGTTGATGAATTATGAATTTTAGACAAATATATTTTAATAATAATAATAGATTTATTGTTATCCTATGCATAATAAAAAAAAATTATGAATATCGGAAACTTTTATTGAATATGTAATATATATATATATTCTTAAAATCATTCACAAATAGAGATAAATTTATCTTATTAAGATAAAAATAAAATGGGAACATAAAATTGTTTTTGAGAAAAACTTCTTCTTTATTTTCAAAATGATTATTATTTATATTTCTAATTAATTAATAATTAAGAATTAATTTTATGGATGTGCAAGACATTAATTTTTAAAATTTAGTGAGACATATTCTTATCCTCCCAAACAATGGCTAGGTGGTAATTATATTTTAATAAAATATTTCAAATTATCTAAACTCGTTATTGTGCATAATGAATGCTATCAAAGAAATTAAATTAATTTCAAAAAAATCTTAAAATATTAGGGAGTTACATTTAAACCCCTTAAAAACATATCACACTCAATATTTCATTACTCTAATATAACAAATTCTGGATACTTCAAATTCATCATATAGGTTCCCATATATCTTCCTCAAATTGGTGGTTCTACTAAAATACATTATCTAAGTGAGTGGTCTTGATTCATAGAACTTTTTCTCTATGATCCATAATATACACTGGTTTTTTATCAAAATAAATATCTTTATATAGTGGTATTAACTATGAGTTTGGTATAATTGAAGGGTCATGTATGTACTTCTATAAGACAGATACAAGGAAGACCCCATAAACATGATAGGGATTTGATGAGAGAATTAATAGATACAATCCTAATAAGTTCAATAATTTCAAAAGGATCGATATACATAGGATTACAATTCCATTATTTTAAATTCACATTACCCTCTTCAAGAGATATGTTTATAGGAAAACCTTATCACAAACTTTAAACACTAGATCTTTCTGATGATTTTCATTATAAATTTTTTTATAACTATTATTTTTTCTTATGTAATATTGAATGCATCAAACATTCTCTTCCATTTAGTTAGCTTTATTTTGTCTCGATAGATTCATTTCTTTGACTTCCTTCCACAACTTTGGTGTTCTACACTTCTCATATACAGGGATTCATAAGGATCAATCTGAATAATGGAGTGAAATTTATTGATGTAAGAAAATTCCATTGAATTGAATTTTTGATCCCAACCTCCTCTATAATCCATAGTGAAATCTCTCAAAATGTCTTATAGAGAATTAATTACCATCCCAGATTGACCATATATATGCAGATGAAAAGCAGTTCTAGAACTAAACTCTAGATCTAAAGATAATTGATGATTTCACCAAAACATTAAGGTAACTCTCGGATCATGATCTGATACAATTGATATTGTCACACCATGCTATATTACCACTTCTTTGTATAAAATAGTACTTTGATCAAGAGAGAAATCACCTCTAATTAAAATTAAGTATGTTGACATTATAAGGTGGTCAACCATAACCCATATAGAATTATTGCAATTTGATGTTTTGAGGAGTCTTAAAAATAAATAACAATTTATTTTCTCTCATTTACATTTTAGCATGGGTAGTGGTTGTAACATACCATTATAATTTTGTCTCTCAACCTTAACTTGTTGACATACTAATCAACATGAAACATACTTTGTAATATCACTCTCCATATTATAACACCAAAAATAATCTTTTGAATATATATAATTCTTTATAATTTCATGATGAATAGATAATTAAGAATTATGATCTTCAAAAAACATCTCCATATTAACATATAGTAATAAAGAGAAACATAAATTATTTATGAACCATATAATTCATTCACAATCAAAGTTGAAATCATGAACATTTCCCATCATCTTTTTCAGATCCACATTTTCCTTCTGTGCCTCTCAAATCATTATATGGATAGATTGTTGAACACTAATTTGAGAAAGAAAAGAATTATACCCTTTATTATTTCAGGATTTATCCTTTTCAAGTTTATAAATATCATATATTTTGTGATCCTAATCATAGATAAGATAGAATGATCCTTTTGACTCAGAGCATCTTCCACTGTGTTCACTTTACCATGGTGGTAATTTATTAAGAAGTTATATTTTTTAATTATCTCCAATAATCTTCCTTGGAGCATGTTTAGAAATTTTTGAGTGATAACATACTTTAAAATTTTGTGGTTAGTATATATGTCACACCTTTATCCATAGAGATAATGCCTCCATATATTTAATGACAAAATTACCATATCTAACTCCAAATATTGAGTTTGGAAATTTTTATCATGCGCCATCAGTTTTTATGAGTCATAATCTATAACCATATTGTTCATTATGAGGATGAATACCAATACATTCTTTGATGCATCACTATTGTAGAGACCTGAAGCCTGACATACATGGACATTACATTACTTTTTCGGAATACTTAATACATAACAAAAACAGACACACAAGGACCGTAATAGTTTAGTGTCTTTGGAAACTCGGAATATAAACTTCTAATCATGTTGAAATATCTTCAACAACTCCCATAACGATCTTCCCATTTTTGTTTCCTTACCTAAAAAATTTCTTTATTTCCTAGGAAAAATAAAACATAAAAAGGGTGAGCTCAAATGCTCAGTAAGGGAAAACAAAGATAACATAAAACAATCCATAAACATTTGGAAGAAAAAACTTGAACATGAAATTTAAACATAAAAATCTTGAGGAAAGACATTAATCGTGGAAGTACGTAAGGAATATATCATAATGGAAGATCAATCACGATAAAATAGCATGGGAATAAAACATGTAATTGTGGAAACCATTCAGTACTTTCTATGATTTCCATAATATCCAAGGCATTGCTGCCAAGACCATCTTAGTGGACAAAGTCCCTTTCTGAATCGAGTTCACTCCTTGTTTCAGTCCTGTAACACTGAACCAGATTAACTTACCATTCCAACCATGTTTATCTCATGATATATAAATCTTTACCCAATGCATTGGAGGGAGATATAGGTCCCACCCGTCTCATAATGAAGTCATTCTTACTTGTACCACAACATAAACATAAATCCTTCATCATAACCCAAATAATAAAATGGGTTTCATAAACATCATCCCATCATAAAATAATCCATACAAAAAAATGGATATCATTTCATCATAGGAAAAGTGAAACCATGTAAATCATAGATACATTATACTTTAAACATACACATATGAAATAATGTCATCTTAGATGGAAAATTGTTGTGATAAAACACTTGAAATGAATTCTTTAGGAAAATATCCTTTCTTCTTCAAAATCATTTTCTTTTCACAAAACATCAAGAAATTTTAAAAGAAAAAAATTTTGTTGAAAATAGTCATGAAATATTTTGTAGGAAACTTCATGAAAATAAGGCTTTATAAAACCGTAAAAATCTGTTTGTGCTGTATCAGTTAAAAAACATTCTTCTCATACTTTTGCCGGAAAAGACAAAAAGTACCTCGTAACGTAAACAAAAGAAAGATTCCTTAAATACCATGTAGTAAAATTAAAAATGGGTAAAAAGGACATTAAACATACATAGAAACAGTTTTAGAAAACATGGACATGTATGATAACAATAACCCTAGTAAATACTTACGTATAAGCAATCTGGGATTAAAAAAATGAGATTTGCAAAATTATCCCTTACCTTATGTCTGATATGCTTCGTATGGATCCGAACCTCCTGTATGATGATTTAAAAAATTTCATTGAATTATTAAATAATCATATTCATTGTTATGATATCATATATGTTTCACTTATGACTTTATATTACCCATTCTTTTGTAAATTCCATGTAAAAGCAGCTTTTTGGGTAAAATCATTTCATTTATCGTATGTGTTTCGACTTGTCCTTCTTGATATTATTACTTATATCCTGATTTACATAATTACAGAATGTAAAAAATGATTTATATATAATATATATTCAGAATATACATATATATAATAGATCGATAAATGGAATGAAATACACCGTTCATGGAGACGGTAAGCCGTACGTACGTATGAACGCTGTTTTCGTTTCCTTATTGAATTGAATGGGATTGAGTATATAACATAAATATATATATACATAAATCCAGTAAAATTAGTATTTCATATATTTCATGATTACATATTATATATAATTTATAATCATTCTTGAATTGTTAACATGGAAAATGAATCTCATCGCGTCGTGGAGACGATAATCCGTACGTACGCACGAGCGATGATTTTGTTCCCATAATTATTGAATAGAATTGGAGTGGATGGTATAATATATCAGAATCAATATTATTTTATAATAACCGTATATAGTTATTCTTTACACCATTATACCCATCCATGTAAGGTGTTGGTGGAAAAACAGATTACACCACGGCGTGGAGACGGTATTCCGTTCGTACGCACGCGCGGTGATTTTGTTTTCCGTAGGATGGATAGATGGTGAAATATGAATGTTTCATACTTATAATAACATATCCGTTTATGGGTGATACTGATGTTATTACTTCATAATGAATCAACTAAAGAAGAATAAGTGGAAGAAAAAATAAAGTTGAAAGAATCGGTAACGGACATTACCTCTTCTTTGAAGCGCCTATTTAAGACCTCCTCTTAGAGAACTAAAATTGGTCTTTGAAGAAGACCAAGACCTCTTGTTTGTTTCTAGAAAAGTGGAGTAGAGAATTTTCAGGGGTTGTCCAATCTTGAAATCTCAAAGTGGTGTGAGGAAGAGAGGGAGGAGGTGCCCTTTTATAAGGGAGGAGAGGGGCACCTTTAGAAAAACTAAAAATATTATTTTATTATAAAGTCATATTCATTTTTTAATAGCTCAAAATTGAATTATTTCGAAGCTAAGATGGGGATGGGTCGGAATCCTCTCATCCAATAGAATTTAGACATGTTTAGGTGTCTATTTTAACCTTAACATTTAGATTTAACTTTAAGTTAAATAATTTTACTTTTACCGTGTCTTCATGTGTTCTTACACTATATGGTTAATAAACATACTATAACAAGACAAACGAACCTAAAGTTTTTTATTATTAATATTAATAACCTTATATAAGTAATTTGGATGAACCATATATTTTTAAGAATAAAATAACAATTAATAATATAATATTTTTTTAAAAAAACTATTTTATATCAATTTTGACACTATTTGGTAATCGATTTTTGTGAAACTCATAACAGAATGATTAGTTCTAAAAAGGTTAATTAAATCAATACTAACATGTAATATTAACATATAAAATTATAGTAATTCATAAAAAGTCTCAAATTACATTTATTTGGGTATTTATAATATCAATTATGTCAATATTTCATTAATAATATCATTACTTCATCATCATTATGTCATAAATAAATTCAATTATATAAAGTCTAAAAATTACAAATAAAATAAAATTATGTAGGAAATATTTCTAGATTTCTAATGAATATTTATAGTCAAATTTATTGTATGTATAACCCTATATGAAAAATTATTCTCTTATTAAACTTTGATTTTAACTATTTTAACCCTTCTTTAAATAAATTAATATTAAATGTCCTAATCTAATCTAAGTGGTCCTAAATGGTCATATATTATTCCTAAGGATGTTTTTGGTCTAATTAAACTAAACCAATAAAATTAGGACATGTTTTAGGGTAATACTAATATAATTTTTACCCTTAATTACCCTATTTACTTTTAACCGTGGTAAAAAAAGTAAAAATTTACTATTCACCAAAAATTATTTTCATCTCATTGAACCACATTTTATCTACTGAAATCAACCGTGTCTCTCAGATTTTTGAAATTCCATTCACAAAAACGGTAAAATTACGTTTTATATAAATTTGCAAATTCTCCTAAGAGGTGGGTAAAAGACGATCAAAAGTTCAATAAAAGTTTTATATATCTAAAATTATTATAAAATGACTCTAATGAATTGCATTGAACTTAAATAGGTATTATGTATCAATTTTGACCCAAAATAAATTTAAATAAAATAAATAATTATTTAAATAAAAAGTCGGTTTTTAAATAGTAACTCAGTGTTTTCACTATTCATTAAAAATTGTATGTTTTCAGAAAAATACCAGAATTTATCGATAGGCTAATTTCGATTTTCCTAATCCAAAAATGAAGTCCATTTTGAAAGTTGAAAATTAAAAAATTTCAAAAAGTGGTTATTGCTATTCATAATGGCTAGTTTTAATAATATTTTAATAGCATATCGTTGTTTAGTGAAACTCAGTATTGCGTACAACACGCATTATCGAGAACGGTCGTGATTGCGTGAAATGCAAGCCAAGTTAGGGTTGCGTGTTGTGAAAGACTCCTTTGTTGTTTCGTTATAACAGAATCCAACCATTTTTCATTTATACATTGAATATATATATATATACTCAATGTTCCGTAGAATGACTATTATCAAACGAACTTGAAATTTTGTGTAACACAATCTAAGAATAGTGTTTCGTATACTGCAAGATAATACGGTGTTGTGTATAGCACATGATAATCTTGTTGTAGCATAAAACACATGAAATCAAATAAATTAAAAATAATTCTTATCATAAAATATCGGGTTGTTACATTCTACCCCCCTTAAAATGAATTTCGACCTCGAAATTCATCGAGGTTATAAATCATTTACTATTCATAGAAACCCACGTCTTAAAAAGGAATACTAAAACTTAATTTTTAAAACTAATGTATGAAATGTAACAATTACCCAAAGTAATTCATCATTGGGTTTCCATATAGGAGAACATAGGTGAAAATATGGATATGGAAGAGAAATTTAAACATCATGTTCTGATGGAGAGTGGTAGAGAACATGGCTATGAAAAAGCTATCAATCACAAAGCCATAAATTTGTGATGATCTAAGGTACCATCTGATTCATCAGATATAAGATCACTAGGACAACATTTTTGGTTTTCAATATCATTTCCCTAAAGTTGAAAATTTTGAATTAGAAGAAATACTTACTTGATTTTGGTACAATCTCACTGTTGTTCGTGAATTGAACAATTTCCACTTCATCTCTTAAATAAATAAAGTTGAATTTGTTATTCGTGAATTGTTAACAGGTCATATGATAGAATGATGGGTATTCCATCTATTTCGAACAAAAGGTTAGAAAAAGTTATCAAATATACATAAGTCCCTCTATGGTGAGGTTAACCGTATATGATTCCAAAAATGATCTTATACTTCATATATCATACCGCTTAATAAAATAAAACTAGTTTCTACTAACCAGGGACTTCATGTAGGCCAGTGGTATGCGATAAAGGCCAGTCACACTTCGGTTGTGGGTTCGATTCCCACAGCCTTGTCCGACGCGATGGGCTGTCGCCCATCCTGTAGGTTGTCCTTTTTCTTAAACTACATTACTATAACATCCCAACAATAATATCGAAAAAACTTCTACCATTAAACAATACTAACTTATGGCCAACATAATCCATTTGAATCTTTAGACTTATCCATAATACTGCAGTCCACTCTCATAATATAGTGAAAACGATTACGATAGATTTCATATAACACGCATGTTAATACCATCGTTGATCCCCATATATCATAAGATATGTCTTGTTGGTCACATTCCAAACATTCGAAGGCCTTAATCATGTATTCTCTTGAAAAATGAATACCCATTAATTCTTAGTGAAAACACGAGTTTTGTCAAAAGTTAACTCTTTCCACATACCAAAACCCCAAAATTCTATATACTCAATCCATGATATAACTATTTCCTTATATCAGTCATGATCTCATGAATACTGTCAAACATTTCATTTTCACCTTATCCCTTCAATTTTCACATATCATCTTCTTTCCAAAAATATCTCAATCACTTTCCATGGTTACCGGTGCCATAAAATTATTGAAAACCACAATAGACAAATACATAAATATTCCAATATTCAACTATACTATATACAACATTATTCTAGAATCCCATTACATAAACACTTAATCATTCCACCACATCATTTTCATATTCAACATCACCAATAGTGATAGCATGTGACTTCCCTTTGTCTTTTTCCTCAATTGGTTACTCATGTAGATCATTATTAACCCTTGCATTAGGGTATTGATTATCATAATACCCCATTTCATTGAACTTGAACCATTGACGTGTTGGTGGTGCGTTCTCTGCAGTCTTTTCTTTATTCCCACCATTAGAAACCCTTTTTCCATTACTTTGACACTCAGATACCCGATGACCTTATTTTCCACACTTAAAACATTTCTAGTCCCTTTAAGACAATCTCCACCATGCTTCTTTTCACACATTGGGCATAAGGAAACATTCATATTATTTTCACCATTACTATGAGATTTCACCTTGAACTCCATGTTTCGTTTCTTGTCAAAACCATGAGATGGACATGTAACAAAAAATTCCACTTCTACCTTGATAGCACAACACACAATTTCTTTATAGCTACTGAAGTCTCTTATTGCTAATTCCCTTTGAAAATTTGGTTTTAAGCCACTGAAGAATCGATCAAATTTACTTTCAGGTTGGATGATAAAGCCATATTCATACCATGCAAGCCTTGTAAAATTCACTTCGTATATACCAACAGATTCATCATCCTTTTAATTTAGTTCAATAAACTCCTTCTCCATCTTTGTTCGAAGAATACAAGGGAAGTACTTATTGAAAAATAAGTTCTTGAACTCATCCCATTCCATGGACTCAATTTCATCTCTTGGCCTCATATTCTTGATAAGATTCCAACATTGATCAGCTTCAACTTCCAAATGATATACTGCTAAGATGAATTTATCATGTTCAGAACATTGAATAACTACAAATATCTTTTCAGTGGTACTGATCCATTGTTCAGCAACAAGTGGATCAGAAGACCCACTGAAAGAAGGTGGACGTTGCCTCATGAACGACTCAATAGAATATTGTTCCATTCTCTGCTCATTTGGAAGTCCAAAATGATTCATAGCTTGTGTAAGTATAGCAATAAGATTTTTCACTCCATCTCCCATAACATTTGTTTGTTCATGAGGACAATCATTGCATTGTCCATTACATTGATCAACACGGTTCCTTCGGGTTCCAGCCCTCGTCTAAAACCCAAAAAGAATAGTGTGATTGGAAAAAATCATGCTAGGGAAAAAAACGTAATAAAGGGGGTGTACCCTCATTATTTAACATCTTAGGTTAAATTCTAAGATCATTACCGTAGTTCTAGGAGTATATCCTATACGTATACTTATCCTTAGGGACATCCCTAGAGATACCTTAGAAATATCTCTAGGGATCTCACTAATGTTTTCGCATCCCAGTTTCCAATGGGTGACTAAACCTTTCCTCTAATACCAACTGTAGAGACCCGAAGCCTGATGTACATGGACATTACATTAATTTTGCAGAATAATTCATACATAACAAAAATAGACACACAAGGACCGTAATAGTTTAGTGTCTTTGGAAACTCGGAATATAAACTTCTAATCATGTTGAAATATCTTCATCAACTCCCATAATGATCTTCTAATTTTTGTTTCCTTACGTAAAACCTTTCTTTATTTTTGGGGAAAATAAAACATAAAAAGGGTGAGCTCAAATGCTCGGTAAGGGAAAACATAGATAACATAAAACAATCCATAAACATTTGGAAGAAAAAAACTTGAACATGAAATTTAAACATAAAAATCTTGAGCAAAGACATAAATTGTGGAAGTATGTAAGACATATATCATAATGGAACATCAATCATGATAAAATAGAATGTGAATAAAAAATGTAATTGTGGAAACCATTCAGAACTTGCTCTGATTTCCATAGTAGCCAAGGCATTGCTACCAAGACTATCTTAGTGAACAAAGTCCCTTTCTGAATCGTGTTCACTCCTCGTTTCAGTCCTGTAACACAGAACCAGATTAACTTACCATTCCAGCCATGTCTATCTCATTATATATAAATCTTTACCCAATTCAATGGAGGGAGATATAGGTCCCACCCATCTCATAATGAAATCATTCTTAATTATGCCACAACATAAACATAAATCATTCAGCATAACCCAAAGAATAAAATGGGTTTCATAAACATCATCCCATCATAACATAATCCATTAAAAAAAATGGTTATCATTTCATCATAGGAAAAGTGAAACCATGTAAATCATAGATCAATTATACTTGAAACATACACATATGAAATAATGTCATCTTAGATGGAAAATGGTTTTGATAAAACACTTGAAATGAATTCTTGAGAAAAATATCCTTTCTTCTTCAAAATCAATTTATTTTCACAAAAAAACAAGCAATTTTAAAAGAAAAAGATTTTGTTGAAAATTGTCATGAAATATTTTGGAGGAAGCTTCATGAAAATAAGGCTTTATAAAACCGTAAAAATCTGCTCGTTCCATATAAGTTAAAAAAACATTCTTCTCATACATTTGCCGGAAAAGACAAAAAAGTAGATCGTAATGTAAACAAAAGAATGATTCCTTACATACCATGTAGTAAAAGTCAAAATGGGTAAAAAGGACAGTAAAAATACATAGAAACGCTTTTATAAAACATGGACATGTATGATAACAATAACCCCAGTAAATACTTACGTATAAGCAATCTCGGATAAAAAAATGAGATTTGCAAAATTATCCCTTACCTTAGGTCCGATTTGATTCGTATGGATCCGAACCTCCTGTATAATGATTTAAATAATTTCATTGACTTATTACATAATCATATTCATTGTTATGATATCATATATGTTTCACTTATGACTTTATATTACACATTCTTTTGTAAATTCCATGTAAAAACAACGTTTTGGGTAAAATCATTTCATTTACCATATGTGTTTCGACTTGTCCTTATTGATATTATTACTTATATCCTGATTTACATAATTCCAGAATGTAAAACATGATTTATATATAATATATATTCAGAATATACATATATATAATAGATCAATTAATGGAAAGAAATACACCATTCATTGTGACGGTAGGCCGTACGTATGCATGAACGTTGTTTTCGTTTCCTTATTGAATTGAATGGAATTAAGTATATGACATAAATATATATATATACAGAAATCCAGTAGAATTGTTATTTGATATATTTCATGATTACTTATTATATATACTTTATAAACATTCTTGAATTGTTAACATGGAAAATGAATCTCATCGCGTCGTGGAGACGGTATTCCGTACGTACGCATGTGCGATGATTTCATTCCCATAATTATTGAATAGAATTGGAGTGGATGGTATAATATATCAGAATTATTATTATGTTATAATAACCATATATAGTTATTCTTTACACCATTATACCCATCCATGTAAGGTGTTGGTGGAAAAACAGATTACACCACGGCGTGGAGACGGTATTCCGTATGTACGCACGCGCGGTGATTTTGTTTTCCATAGGATGGATAGATGGGGAAATATGGTTGTTTCATACTTATAATAACATATCAGTATATGGGTGATACTTATTTTATTACTTCATAATGAAACAACTAAAGAAGAAGAAGTGGAAGAAGAAATAAAGTTGAAAGAGTCGATAACGGACATTACCTCTTCTTTGAAGCGCCTCTTTGAGACCTCCTTTTAGGGCACTAAAATTGGTTTTTGAAGAAGACCAGGACCTCTATGATGTTTCTAGGGAAGTGGAGAAGATAATTGTTTAGGGGTTGGCCGTGCTTGAAAGCTCAAAGTGGTGTGAGGAAGAGAGGGAGGATGTGCCCTTTTATAAGGGAGGAGAGGGGCGCCTTTAGAAAAACTAAAACTATTATTTTATTATAAAGTCATAATCGGTTTTTAATAGCTCCAAATAGAATTATTTCGAAGCTAAGTAGGGGATGGGTCTAAACCCTCTCATACAATTGAATTTAGACATGTTTAGGTATCTATTTTAACCTTAACAATTAGATTTAACATTAAGTTAAATAATTTTACTTTTACCATGTCTTCTTGTTTTCTTACACTATATGGTTAATAAACATACTATAACAAGCCAAACGAACCCAAATATGTTTATTATTAATATAAATAAACTTATATAAGTCATTTGGCCGAACCATAGATTTTTAGTAATAAAATAACAATTAATAATATAATATTTTTTTAAAGACTATTTTATGTCAATTCTGACACTATTTGGTAATTGTTTTTTGTGAAAATCATAACAGAATAATTAGTTCTAAAAAAGTTAATTAAATCAATAATAACATGTCATATTAACATAGAAAATTATATTAATTCTTAAAAAGTCTCAGATTATTTGTATTCGGGTATTTATAACATCAATTATGTCAATATTTCATTAATAATATCATTACTACATCATCATTATGTCATAAATAAATTAAATTATTTAAAGTCTAAAAATTACAAATAAAATACCATTATGTAGGAATATTTCTATATTTCTAATGTATATTTATAGTCGAATTTATCTTATGTATAGCCCAATATTAAAAATTATTTACTTATTAAACTTTGATTTTAACTATTTTAACCCTTCTTTAAATAAATTAATATTAAATGTCCTAATCTAATCCATGTCGGTTTAAATGGTCATATTTTTTTACTAAGGATGTTTTTGGTCAAATTACACCTATCCAATAGAATTAGGACATGTTTTAGGGTAATACTAATATCATTTTTACCCTTAATTACCCTATTTACTTTTAACCGTGGTAAAAAAAGTAAAAATTTACTATTCACCAAAAATTATTTTCATCTCATTGAACCACATTTTATCTACTGAAATCAACCGTGTCTCTCAGATTTTTGAAATTCCATTCACAAAAACGGTAAAATTACGTTTTATATAAATTTGTAAATTCTCCTAAGAGGTGGGTAAAAGACGATCAAAAGTTCAATAAAAGTTTTATATATCTAAAATTATTATAAAATGACTCTAATGAATTGCATTGAACTTAAATAGGTATTATGTATCAATTTTGACCCAAAATAAATTTAAATAAAATAAATAATTATTTAAATAAAAATTTGGTTCTTAAATAGTAACTCAGTGTTATCACTATTCATTAAAAATTGAATGTTTTCAGAAAAATACCAAAATTTCACCTTAGGATAATTCCGATATTCCGAATCCAAAAATGAAGTCCATTTTGAAAGATGAAATTTAAAAAATTTCAAAAAGTGGTTATTACTATTCATAATGGCTAGTTTTATTAACATTTTAATAGCATATCATTGTTTAGTGGAACTCGGTATTGCGTACAACACACACTATTGAGGAAGGTCATGATTGCATGCAATGCAAGCCAAGTTAGGGTTGTGTGTTGTTCAAGACTTTTTTGTTGTTTTTTTATAATAGAATCCAACAATTTTTCATTTATACATTGAATATATATATATATATACTGAATTTTGCGTAGAATGACTATTATCAAACGAACTTGAAATTGTGTGTAACACAATATAAGAATAGTGTTGCATATACTGCAAGCTAATACGGTGTTGCGTATAGTACACGATAATCTTGTTGTAGCATAAAAGAAATGACATAAAATAAATTAAAAAGAATACTTATCATAAAATATCGGGTTATTACATTCTACTCCTCTTAAAATGAGTTTCTACCTCGAAATTCGTCGGGGTTATAAATTGTTTACTATTCATAGAAACCCACATCGTAATAAGGAATACTAAAAGTTAATTTTTAAAACCAAAGTATGAAACATAATGATTACCCAAAGTAACTCATCATTGGGTTTCCATATAGGAGAACATAGGTGAAAATATGGATATGGAAGAGAAATCTAAACATCAAGTTCTGATGGAGAGTGGTAGAGAACATGGCTATGAAAAATCTATCAATCACAAATCCATAAATTTGTGATGATATAAGGTACCATCTGATTCATTAGATATAAGAGCACTAGGACAACATTTTTGGTTTTCAATATCATTTCCCTAAAGTTGAAAATTTTGAATTAGAATAAATACTTACTTGATTTTGGTACAATCTCACTATTGTTCGTGAATTGAACAATTTACACTTCATCTCTTAAAGAAATGAAGTTGAATTTGTTATTCATGAAGTGTTAACAGATCATGTGACAGAATGATGGGTCATTCCATCTGTTTCAAATAAAACGTTAGCAAAAGTTATCAAATATACATAAGTCCATCTATGGTGAGGTTAATCGTATATGATTCCAAAAATTATCTTATACTTCATATATCATAACTCTTAATAAAATAAAACTAGTTTCTACTAACCAGGGACTTCCTATAGGCCAATGGTATGCGATAAAGGCCAGTCACACTTCATTTGTGGGTTTGATTCCCACAGCCTTGTCCAACACGATGGGTTGTCGCCCATCCTGCAGGTTGTCCTTTTTCTAAAACTACATTACAATAACATCCCAACAATAATATCGAAAAAACTTCTATCCTTAAACAATACTAACTTATGGACAACATAATCCAATACAATCTTTAGGCTTATTCATAATACTACAGTCCACTCTCATAATATAGTGAAAATTATTACAAGATATTTCATATAACAAGCATTTAATACCATCGTTGATCCCCATATATCATAAGATATGACTTGTTGGTCACATTCCAAACATTCGAAGGCCTTAATCATGTATTCTATTGAAAAATGAAAAACCATTGAATCTTAGTGAAAACACGAGTTCTGTCAAAATTTAACTCTTTCCACACACCAAAACCCCAAAATTCTATATACTCAAACCATGATATAACTATTTCCTTATATCAGTCATGAGCTCATGAATACTGTCAAACATTTCATTTTATCAATATCTCTTCAATTTGCACATATCATCTTCTTTCCAAAAATATCTCAATCACTTTCCATGGTTACCGGTACCATAAAATTATTGAGAACCACAATAGACAAATACATAAATATTCCAATATTCCACGATACTATATACAACATTATTTTGGAATCCCATTACATAAACACTTAATCATTCCACAACATCGTTGTCATATTCAACATCACCAATAGTGATAGCATGTGACTTCCCTTTGTCCTTTTCCTTAATTGGTTGCTCATGTCGATAATTATTAACCATTGGATTAGGGCATTCATTAGTGTAATGCCCCATTTCATTTCACTTGAACCATTGAAGTGTTGGCGGTGCGTTCTCTGCAGTCTTTTCTTTATTCACACCATTAGAAACCCTTTTTCCATTACTTCGACACTCACCTACTCGATGACCTTATTTTCCACACCTCAAACATTTTCTAGTCCCTTTAAGAAAATCTCCACCATACTTCTTTTCACACTTTGGGCATAAGGAAACATTCATATTATTTTCACCATTACTATGAGATTTCTCCTTGAACTCCATCTTTTGTTTCTTGTCAAAACCATGAGATGGACATGTAACACCAAATTCCATTTCTAACTTGATTGCACAATGCACAATTTCTTCATAGCTACTGATGTCTCTTATAGCTAATTCCCTTCTAATATTTGGGTTTAATACACTGAAGAATCGATCAAATCTACTTTCAGGTTGGATGATAAATCCAGATGCATACCTTGCAATCCTTGTAAAATTCACTTCGTATATACCAACAGATTCATCATCCTTTTGATTTAGTTCAAGAAACTCCTTCTCCATCTTTTTTCGAAGAATACGAGGGAAGTACTTATTGAAAAATAAGTTCTTGAACTCATCCCATTCCATGGACTCAATTTCATCTCTTGGCCTCATATTCTTGATAAGATTCCACCATTGATCAGCTTAACCATCCAAACGATATAATGCTAAGATGACTTTATCATGTTCAGAACATTGAATAACTGAAAATATATTTTCAGTGGTACTGATCCATTGTTCAGCAACAAGTGGATCAAGAGACCCACTGAAAGAAGTTGGACATTGCCTCATGAAGGACTCAATAAAATATTGTTCCCTTATCTGCTCATTTGGAAGTCCACAATGATTCATATCTTGTGTAAGTATAGCAATAATATTTTCCACTCCATCTCCCATAACATTTTTTTGTTCAGGAGGAAAATCATTGCATTGTCCATTACATTGATCAACACGATTCCTTCGGGTTCCATCCATCATCTAAAACCAAAAAAGAATAGTGTCAGTGGAAAAAATCATTCTAGGGAAAACAAAATAATAAAGGGGGTGTACCCTCATTATCTAACATCTTAGGTTAAATTCTAAGATCGTTACCGTAGTTCTAGGACTATATCCCATACTTATACTTATCCTTAGGGACATCCCTAGACATACCTTAGAAATTTCTCTAGGGATCACACTAACGTTTTCGCATCCTAGTTTCCAAAGGTTGACTAAACCATTCCTCTGATACCAACTGTAGAGACCCGAAGCCTGACGTACATGGACATTACATTACTTTTTCAGAATACTTAATACATAAGAAAAACAGACACACAAGGACCGTAATAGTTTAGTGTTTTTGGAAACTCGGAATATTAACTTCTAATCATGCTGAAATATCTTCAACAACTCCCATAACGATCTTCCCATTTTTGTTTCCTTACCTAAAACCTTTCTTTATTTCCCGGGGAAAATAAAAAATAAAAAGGGTGATCTCAAATTCTCAGTAAGGGCAAACATAGATAACATATAACAATCCATAAACATTTGGAAGAAAAAACGTGAACATGAAATTTAAACATAAAAATCTTGAGCAAAGACATAAATCGTGGAAGTACGTAAGGCATATATCATAATGGAACATCAATCACGATAAAATAGCATGGGAATAAAACATGTAATTGTGGAAACCATTCAGCACTTTCTATGATTTCCATAGTAGCCAAGACATTGCTTCCAAGAGCATCTTAGTGGACAAAGTCCCTTTCTAAATCGAGTTCACTCCTCGTTTTAGTCATGTAACACTGAACTGGATTAACATACCATCCCAGCCATGTATATCTCATGATATATAAATCTTTACCCAATGCATTGGATGGAGATATAGGTCCCACTCGTCTCATAATAAAATTATTCTTACTTGTGCCACAACATAAACATAAATCATTCATCATAACCCAAAGAATAAAATGGGTTTCATAAACATCATCCCATCATAACATAATCCATACAAAAAAAGGATATCATTTCATCATAGGAAAAGTGAAACCATGTAAATCATAGAGACATTATACTTGAAACATACAGATATGAAATAATTTCATCTTAGATGGAAAATGGTTTTGCTAAAACACTTGAAATGAATTCTTGAGGAAAATATCCTTTCTTCTTCAAAATTAATTTCTTTTCACAAAACATCAAGCAATTTTAAAATAAAAAGATTTTGTTGAAAATAGTCATGAAATATTTTGGAGGAAGCTTCATGAAAATAAGGCTTTATAAAACCATAAAAATTTGTCCATTCCATATAAGTTAAAAAAACATTCTTCTCGTACTTTTGCCGGAAAAGACAAAAAGTACCTCGTAACTTAAACAATAGAATGATTCCTTACATACCATGTAGTAAAATTAAAAATGGGTAAAAAGGACATTAAATATACATAGAAACACTTTTAGAAAACAAGGACATTTATAATAACAATAACCCCAGTAAATACTTACATATAAGCAATATCGGATAAAAAAAATGAGAATTTCAAAATTATCCCTTACCTTAGGTCCGATATGCTTCGTATGGATCCGAACCTCCTGTATAATGATTTAAATAATGTCATTTACTTATTACATAGTCATATTAATTGTTATGATATCATATATGTTTCACTTATGACTTTATATTACCCATTCTTTTGTAAATTCCATGTAAAAGCAGCGTTTTGGGTAAAATCATTTCATTTACCGTATGTGTTTCGACTTGTCGTTCTTGATATTATTACTTATATCCTGATTTAAAAAATTCCATAATTTAAAACATTATTTATATATAATATATATTCATAATATACATATATATAATAGATCGATAAATGGAAAGAAATACACCGTTCATTGAGACGGTAGGCCGTACATACGCATGAATGCTGTTTTCGTTTCATTATTGAATTGAATGGAATTAATTATATGACATAAATAAATATATAAATAAATCCAGTATCATTATTATGTCATATATTTCATATTTACTTATTATATATACTTTATAATCATTCTTGTATTGTTAACATGGAAAATGAATCTCATTGCATCGTGGAGACGGTAATCTGTACGTACGCACGAGCAATGATTTCGTTCCGATAATTATTGAATAGAATTGGAGTGGATGGTATAATATATCAGAATCAGTATTATGTTATAATAACCATATATAGTTATTCTTTACACCATTATACCCATCCATGTAAGGTGTTGGTGGAAAAACAGATTACACCACGGCGTGGAGACGGTATTCCGTACGTACGCACGCGCGCTGATTTCATTTTTCGTAAGATGGATAGATGGTGAAATATGGTTGTTTCATACTTATAATAAAATATCTGTATATGGGTGATACTCATGTTATTACTTCATAATTAATCAACTAAAGAAGAAGAAGTGGAAGAAGAAATAAAGTTGAAAGAATCGGTAACGGACATTACCTCTTCTTTGAAGCGCCTCTTTGAGACCTCATATTAGGGAACTAAAATTGGTCTTTGAAGAAGACCAGGACCTCTAGGATGTTTCTAGGGAAGTGGAGAAGATAATTTTTCAGTGTTTTTCTGAGCTTGAAAACTCAAAGTGGTGTGAGGAAGAGAGGGAGGAGGTGCCCTTTTATAAGGGAGGAGAGGGGAACCTTTAGAAAAACCAAAACTATTATTTTATTATGAAGTCATATTCAGTTTTTAATAGCTCAAAATTGCATTATTTAGAAGCTAAGTTGGGGATGGGTCGAAATACTCTCATAAAATAGAATTTAGACATGTTTAGGTATCTATTTTAACTTTAACATTTAGATTTAACTTTAAGTTAAATAATTTTACTTTTACTGTGTCTTCTTGTTTTCTTACACTATATGGTTAATAAACATACTATAACAAGATAAACGAACCCAAAGTTCGTTATTATTAGTATAAATAACATTATATAAGTAATTTGGATGAACCAAAGATTTTTAGGAATAAAATAACAATTAATAATATAATATTTGTTTTAAAGACTATTTTATGTCAATTTTGACACTATTTGGTAATTGATTTTTGTGAAAATCATAACAGAATGATTAGTTCTAGAAAGGTTAATTAAATAAATACTAACATGTCATATTAACGTATAAAATTATAGTATTTCATAAAAAGTATAAAATTACTTTTATTTGGGTATTTATAACATCAATTATGTCAATATTTCATTAATAATATCATTACTGCATCATCATTATGTCATAAATAAATTAAATTATTTAAAGTCTAAAAATTACAAATAAAATACAATTATTTAGGAAATATTTCTAGATTTCTAATGTATATTTATAGTCGAATTTATCTTATGTATAACCCTATATTAAAAATTATTTACTTATTAAACTTTGATTTTAACTATTTTAACCCTTCTTTAAATAAATTAATATTAAATGTCCTAATCTAATCCAAGTGGGCCTAAATGGTCATAATTTATTCCTAAGGATGTTTTTGGTCAAATTACACTTATCCAATAGAATTAGGACATGTTTTAGGGTAATACTAATATCATTGTTACCCTTAATTACCCAATTTACTTTTAACCATGGTAAAAAAAGTAAAAAGTTACTATTCACCAAAAATTATTTTCGTCTCATTGAACCACATTTTACTTATGGACATCAACCGTTTGTCTCAGATTTTTTAAATTCCATTCACAAAAGCGGTAAAATTATGTTTTATGTAAATATGCAAATTCTCCTAGGAGGTGGGTAAAAGACGATCGAATGTTCAATAAAAATTTTAGATATCTAAAATTATTATAAAATGAATCTAATGAATTGCATTGAACTGAGATAGGTATTATGTATCAATTTTTACCTAAAATAAATTTATATAAAATAATTAATTATTTAAATAAACATTCGGTTTTTAAATAGTAACCCAATGTTCTCACTATTCATTAAAAATTGAATGTTTTCAGAAAAATACCAAAATTTCACCCTAAGCTAATTTCGATATTCTAAATCCAAAAATGAAGTCCATTTTGAAAAATGAAATTTACAAAATTTCAAAAAGTGGTTATTACTATTCATAGTGGGTAGTTTTAATAATATTTTAATAGCATATCGTTGTTTAGTGAAACTCAGTATTGCGTACAACACACGCTATCGAGGAAGGTCGTGATTGCGTGTAATGCAAGCCAAGTTAGGGTTGCATGTTGTGCAAGACTCCTTTGTTGTTTCATTATAACAGAATAAAACCATTTTCATTTATACATTGAATATATATATATATATACACACTCAATGTTGCGTAGAATGACTATTATCAAACGAACTTGAAATTGTGTGTAACACAATCTAAGAATAGTGTTGCGCATACTGAAAGCTAATAAGTTGTTGCATATAGCATACGATAATCTTGTTGTAGCATAAAACACATGACATCAAATAAATTAAAAGAAATACTTTTCATAAAATATCGGGTTATTACAGCTATCAATTACTAAGCCTTATTCACTATAATTTAGTATAATAGATGAACTTCCTAGCATTTATCTATGTTCCTTAAAACATTCCCTGCATTCATCCATCTAAATGATCTTGGATCCCGTCTTTGTAAACATGGTGATCAGATTCAAAATCTATTTAAAATTCTTCAAAAATTAGTAATTGTATCCAAAAAACCAATGAAAATATGAATCTCAGTCACAATCATTGTTTTGGGATGATTTTGAATTATATCTCTCTTTAAAGGTTTCATTGATATAACCCCATTTGAGATTATATAAGCCAATAATAAAACTTTTAGATTCAAAAATTCACACTTGGTAATGGTTTAATAAATATTATCCTTCTTAATGGTCTTCAAGACAATCCTCATGTGATCATAATGCCCTTCTATACTCTTTTAATATATAAGAATATCATCTATAAATACATCCACATATTGATCAAGGTATTCACTAAAGAATATATACATTAAATCCATAAAAATGGGGGCCTTAGTAAGACCAAAGGGAATCACTATAAATTCATAGTGTCTATACATTTTACAAAATGTTGTCTTGGATATATCCTCTTTCTTGACCACCAATTGATGATATCCATAATGAAGAAAAATCTTGTAAATGTTTCCATCTCGATGAAGTTGATAAATAAGTCCTCAAAATGGGGTAGAGTGTATCTTTTCATGATATTTATCTTTTTTAGTTTTAGATAATCAATGTAGAGTTGCATTAATCCATACATCATCTTAACATACATAACAGGTGAACCCCAAGGTGACTCACTTGAACAAATGAATCCATTTTCAATATTCTCTTATATTTTCTTCTTCAATTATTAAAACTCAATCAGGACCAATCTATATAGAGTATTGGAAATACTATAACCACCATGTGTGAGCTTTATTGAAAACTCAACCTCTTGATTTGTTGGAAGAAAATAAAATTATTAAACATGCATAGTAATAAACTCTTACAGAATATATATATATATATATATGATATTTAATTACTTCCCAAACACAAGTGATAAACTCCCCTTTTTAAAAGGAATCATGACCCATACGATGGATTTAATTTCAATCAGTAGTTCATTTTTTCATCACACTGATCGAATATCATAGGTTGGTTTGTAATATAAAATGTCACATCCCTTGCATGGAAAATGATGTGGGATTTGTTTAAATAAATATAGCTCATTCCCAAAATATTATCAAATTTATTTATAGAATGAAAAACAATATTTGGAGGAATAATATTCCCACAAACTTCTACCATATAATAATCATAAACTCGAACAATTATCATTGTACCAATAGGGGTTTTCACTAAAAATTCAACATCTAATTATTGGTGTGATAATGTGATTCCCTTAGAGAATTATTTAGATATAAATGAGTAGGTACATCCATAATCAAATTAGAAATTACCAGTTATAAAGTGGATAACAAGTGTACCTTTCACCATGTCATTATTATACCCCTCATAAAAAATAGTGATCACATGATATTTCTAATTATATCTTGTATTGATAGGTTGTTGATGTTTATAATCACCATTAAATTTAAATTTGGGCACTAGTTAGAATAATTCCAAGACTCCTTTAATTTAAAATAGTAGATTATGGGTGGTTTACTCAATGGTGATTTCTATCTATTTGAATAATTATAAAATTTATTCAAATCACTTGGGCATTAGATTTCCCGATGACCTTCCTTTCCATACGTGAAACATTTATCAATTCCCATAATAAAATTTACCCCATATTTTCTTTCACATTTTGAGAATAATGGAAATATCACCTTATTATCTATATGGTTTTTATAATTTCCTTTTAATTTTGGTAGCACCCCTTTACACTTTTCTAGTATTCCTTATACTTTGGTTTTTAGTTTTGGTACATTGTGTAGGAATCAGATTTTTTCTATCAGTTGGGTGATGAAATGTCTTGTATAGTTATTACACACTATTTAATGTCCTTTGAGATGATTTCATGAAATTGGTATACAATGTGAAATTATTACACTTTTTGTGTATTTTACACAATAAAAAATAGTCAAAAATCATATTTTAATAAAATGAAATTCTTTTTTTGGTGTATGTATCCATCATTATAAAAAACATAAATAGAGGTCACATGATATGTAATTCATTAGGCATGTTGTTTTATGTTGGGCGCATAGATGATATTCATTCTATTCGTCATTCATACCTTCCTCTCTCATTCAAGAGCCTTCCCTAGGAAATTGTGGATCTTACAAACCCTTTTCCTTGGAGAATAAAAGTGTCTTCAACCTCATTTAGTATCATATAAGTAAGTGGATATTTTGTCATGTTTTTTCTCTTAGTCTCAATTTCCCTACTATTTAATTTTTTATATATCATCGTGTGAATGACTTATATAAACTTCCATTTTCTGATCTTGATTCTAGGTTATGTTCCTAGATCTTATAACCTTAATTCCTCATTTGTGTTCCCCATTGTGGGTTTCATGTGTTATTTTAAATTTTAAAAGACAAGTGGTTCCATGAATTTTTAACATATGATTGAATCCTTGAGTGTATTTATTAAATTATAATGAGTTTTTAATTGATTTAAAAACATGGATTTGATTGTTGATTTGAAATGGGCAAGGAAACTAAGAAAAAAACCAATTTCAATTGAATTAAAATTGTGGGGTGAATTTAAAAAAATTATCATTTGTTTTCAGAATTATTTTGATGAAATGAATTAATTATTATTAAGAAAATGTCTTAAATTTAAAAGTTATTTTAAATAAAATGAAGCAATGAAAAGCTACGATTTTGTTTGGAAATAGAAAAAGAATGTTGAAAACTAAAATTGGTAAATTGTATTTTAAACTATATTAAAATGAATTATTTCCAATTTTATTGATTTATGGAATCACATGGGACCCTGTGTAGTTATAAGGTGGTTTGGATAAGATTTCTCAGATCATGATCCCCTAGCATAGGATTTACAATGACAACACTAACTAAAAAAAGTCCACCTATTAATTTTCACTTAAGTGGGAGTAAATGATGGTAATTTATCCTTAAGAGGGATAAGATAATTGTAATTATTATTTAATTGGGAGGGTATATTGATCTATAATCACCAATGAGGTGTGTTAGGATCTTATATCCTGTAACTAATGTATTGTTGGGTGTTTGACCAAGGTACTATGAGTTGTTCGATTTAATATTCATTTCATAGATTTATGGAACTATTTTATTCAAGTGAGTTGATTTATATAATATATTTTATATAAAATGTTCATTTAATCCTATTTTAAAGTTAATTGATATATCATCCATCTATTTGAATGAAACAATGTTTTTTTCAATGTAAAAAATGAAATTCCATGGAATGTTTTATTTAAATTGATAGAATGATTGGTTTATTTCTTTAGAAATGATTGTGGAACACTTGGTGAGACCCTAAGAGAATTTATATCTCACACTCTACCATTGCCTTTGGGAGTTTACATATTTTATTATACCAAATCTAAAAAAAGGGAACGTACCTTTATGTGGTGGTGGATGTTCTTAATCCTTTGGGTATGGGAGTGATGGAGGTGATTGGAATAGATGTTATCAACATGTTTCAGGGGACTTATTTTTTTCATCTTCTTAGATACTAATTAATTTGATTATGTACTACTGTTTTTTATACCTGTCATTTCTAGTACATTATCCTATTGGAGTTTTGATCATACTGACTTGCAACCTTTTATCTCCCTCTTTTTTATGGAATTTTTTTCACTCATTTATTGTGTGTGATGCCTAGTGCTAGTCACCAACCCATGGGGATCGATATTTCCCAATGATCCATATCAATGTTGTATTTGGTTTCTGGGTACCAGGGTATCTGGGATGGTTTGTGATAAATTTGTTTTTCTGGACTGATTAAGCACAGTTCTTTGATTTCAGTATGAATTTAAGGTTTTCTTCATAGGTATGAGGTAGGATTGTTGGGGATTATAAGGTATTTACAAGTCATTTTAAGGCCAACTCTCATCATAATGATCCTTATGTCACTATGGGTGTTTTGGGAAAGGCTTCTTGTGGAATGATTTGATATGATTCTAGACTTTTCCCAAATTTTTATTTGGTTTTGTTGTAATATATATTTTGATATATTATCTAATGGGACAGATATTCTCATTAATCCTGTTTGAGTTGCTAATTTGAGTAATCTTATAATGCATTCAATGATTTCTCTTGATGTTCTTTAGCATCATTCCTCTGATAAGACATTTTAATTGTCCCTAGGAAGAATCTTCTAGTGAATAAAAGTAAGAAAATACACCCATGGCCAAGAATCTTGTTGATATTTTTCTTCTTACTATCTAATATATTGAACAAGCACCTACACCTATTCCCATTCAGGCTCCAGTTGTTTTAGCTCAAAGTGATAAATCTCATAATAATTTTCAAGAGTTATTTCACCAAAATCCACTGGGTTTATAATTCTCTAATGACCCTCAAGAGGTAGAGTATTGGTTGATAATATTAGAAATTTCATTTGATTTCTTAGAAACGCCTTTTTTAATTATGTTGAAATGGTTCACATTCAAAATAGAAGGACTTAGAAGGATATAGAGTTTTTAAACCTCCAGCAGGATGATAGGTCTGTGATAGAGTATGTGAACTACTTTATTGAGCTTGTATAGTTTACAAATGATGTTGTGTCAGATGAGAAGATGAAGAAATGATGGTTAGAGATGGGTCTCAAACCTAATATCAATTTATAGTTCTTCATTCTAAATCTCTCATCATATCTTGATGTTATGGATATGGTGTTGATAGTTGAGCTTGACCTGTCTTGTAATTCAGGGTTGATGAAATTTCCTTTTAATCCTAGTGGCAGTTCAATGAGTTACTTTAAGGGAAAGATGATGTGTGTTGTGTCTCATGTTGGTTCTCAATGGAATGAATCTTCTAGACCTCCTGCAGTTCCTAATAGAAGCCTTATGACTTATTTCTTGTGGGAAAGATTTTTGGAATTTGAGACTTGTTTATACTATGGTTAAAAATATCTAAAGTTATTATTTTCTCTTAGGAAACCCACTTCCATTTCTTTTTTACATCACATCATTTCATGGTATCATCAGCACCAAAAAGTACTATGGTGAAATCAGATGCTTCAAAATCTGAGGGGTTCAATCCATAGGCATCCGGAATGAATATTCATCATATAGTTGAAGGTTCTCTAGAGGAAGCTGATATAGGTCTAGTGATTATGATTGGTACAATCATTTTTACACCATCTTCCATGACTAATTTAGTTGAAACTTGTACATTTAACTCATTTATATAAACTATTATTGTGAAAATGATAAATCATCCAATAGGAATTTGGTCTTATGTGATGGATCTAACTACACTTCTCAAGATGAATAGATATCAGGGTCTCTATAGTCCTTCTTGTTTCATTTATTTAACAAAGATTGAGCTTACTTGTGACTTTCTGGTTCTCAACATGAAACCTCATAACATCATTTTTTGGGTGTATTAGATCATTGATAATAAGGCTTTAATTGGCCATTATTTTTTTGTCCCTGTTAATGTGCCCCATGGGGTGTGTTGTATCTTTTAGGGAGAATGGGACCTGCATTTGAATAGTGTTGGACCTTCTTATATAGAGTTGGAAAAATTAACATATGTGTTTTCTTTTTATATGGATTGGGAATAATTAAGTGTTTATCTCCATATATTCATGATCAATTTTCAAAATGTTTTTACTTATGATTTATATGGGTTTACACTAATAATAGTGGATAATTTTCCTACTAATTTTGTTCCGTACATTCAAAAAGTATTTATTCCTTCATACCACATGACACTAGAAAAATTGAAAGCGGTGAAAACGAAACTGTATTATTTGATTGAGAAAGGTTTTATATGATTTAGTGTGACACCTTGGGTGGTACCTATTCTCTTTGATAATAACTCTGATTGAACCATTCACATTTTTGTTTATTACTAGAGACACAATCAATTTATATTAAAGATAAAGTATCAATTTCCTCAGATAGATGTATAGTTTTACCAGATAATAGTGGTGAAGTAGTTCTCAATAATTTATCCATGATCTAATTATCACCAGTTGAGGATAAAAGAATATGAAATTTAGAAATATACTTTTTACGTAGGGTTTTCCATTGTGACTATTTTTTCTTTCCATTTGGTCAAAACAATTCTCCTTCAGTCTTGATAGATTTGATGAATATGATATTCCATGATTATCTAGATATGATCATGGGGTTTTTTTATGAAATTTTGGTTCACTCTATATTTTAGGATGACCATATGCATCAATCAATATATTTTTTGTAAATATTGAGAAATCACCAAATCTATGATATGCTATTATGATTTGATTTCTAGATTCAGTAATTGAAGTTCATGGGGAATGTGGTCTCAGAACATGGTATATTAGTTTACCAAGAAAATTTAATATTTTTTATGAAATGTGAGAAACCATGTAATGCTTTAATGATATGGATCTTCTTAGGTATATCAAGGTATTATCACCGGTTCATAAATGATTTATTGAAGTTGGCCTCTCTTATTAATGCTCTCACTCATAAGAAAGTGAGGTTATGGAATGATAAATGTTAGAGTTATATTTTTTTTGAGTTGAAACATATTGGGAATTTAGGTTCATTGTTGAGTCTTTCTGAGGTAGAGCATGGCTGTGTTGTCTTTTGTGATATGTCGGGTTATGGTCAGTTTTTTGTTCTAATGAAGGGTGGTCATGTCTTTACCTACGGGTATTAAAAACATAGTCCATATAAGAAGAACAATACAACCCATGATCTCTAACATTAAAATGTGATTCATTATCTTAATTGTTGGTGGAATTACCATTTCAGAGATAGGTTCCCAATTTATTCAAACATCAAAATCTTGAGTTACATGTTCTCCCAAAAATTGTTTAACCTTTTATAGAGGCATTGTGTTTAATGCCTATAGTCATTTGATTTTTACATTGCTTATACCATGATAAAGGATAGTTTCTTCACTGATTCATTGAGTAATAAAAATCCTAACATGGTTGTCTAAAAAATCATTATAAGAGTTGAAAATGATGTATTTGTTTCATAGTTTCATTTATGATCCCGAGATAAAGAATCCTAGGTTTTATTGTATGGTTTATAGTTGACCACCACTCTTATTGAGATGATTATCTAGGTAGAACAAAATGATGATGAATTGTTTTTCATCATATAATTTCTTTATGGTGGGGAAACCGTTATTGAATGGTGACTCTCTTATATGTTTTCAAAATTAATTTTTTGTTTCCTTTTCTATGAGAAAATCTAGGATGTGGGATTTCAATAATTCACAGTGGTTGATGAACCCTGGAATAAATTTTATGATATGAGATAATGATTCTGGATTCCAGGTATAAGATGAGACATCATCAACATTATTTCACATTGTTATACCTATCATTAAGTCAAAGATGAGCACTAGAGACCTTTCAGTTTTCTCCATCCCCTTTCATTGACAACTTGGAAATGGGATGAGATTTTATGGACTTTATGATTGGGTTTCTAGGTACCTATTGAAATAATAATGAGATATGGGTTGTGATTGAACGGTTGTCCAAATAATCTCACTTTAAACCTATCTATGATACAAACCAAGTTTAGGTGTTGGTAAATATCTATGTTAAGAAGATTTCTTCCATGGAGTTCCATCAACCATAGTATCTTATAGGGATCCCCATTTTACAACTCATTTTTTTAGGCCTTATAAGTTGATAGGATTCAAGGTTTGTTCGAGTATGGAATACCACCCATATGAAGATTCCCATAATGAGAGGTCTATAAACATTGTTCAACATATACATAATTCTTGAGTTATTTACATTAGTACAACATAGGATTACCACTTGGGACTAGTTGGGCTTATTTATAATAAAAGTTACCAGTCATAAGTTTTAGATGTATAATATTTAGGCCATGTATGATTTTCATTATAAATTATTTTTTATTGGTAGAACATTGGTGAATCTTTCTTGGTTGGACTTATTATGTTCTAATAGATGATGGTAAATATTTAGTTTATTTTTCAAATAATTTTAAGAGAATAGATCCAGTATGAATCCTATGATAATTATCATCACAAAATGTTGGAGTTCTTTGTTAGTTACTAGGTGTCCTTGAGTGTTTCACCTCAATTGGGTCATTGATGGCTTGGGAAGAAAGGGATGCTTGCTTCTCGTTTTTAGGACATTTTGAGGTTATTGAGTGTGTAGGTGAAGTGTCTTACCATTTAGAACTTCCACCATAGTTAATGTCGATAAATAATGTTTTCCATGTATCATAGATTTGGAATTATCTTTTTATACTATATCATGTATTGAGATGGGGGATATTGGGGTTAATCATGAATTATCCCTGACTAATCATCCAATTCAGATAGTTTATTCTAATATGAAGGTACATAGTGGGAGGAAAATACCTTTAATCCATTTTCAATGGTAGAATAGTTCTAATTTTCATGAGACATGGGAGTGAGAGACACTAATAAGAGATCATTGGAATCATATTTTTTATATGTAATCTTCTTGACATGATTTTTTGGTATATATATTTTTTCTGATGGGGAGGTTGAAACATCACATTATGATTTTCAGGTATTCCTTGTACATTGGTTTTTGGTTTTGGTCGTTCATGTAGGAACTAAGATATTTTTTGTTTACTAGAAGATAATACATTATGTAAAGGTAATAAAATCATGTAATGTTCACTAAGAATATGTAATGAAAATGGTGCACAATAAGAAATTATTACATGCCATGTAGGGTTTTCATGATGTGAAAAGGATGAAAATAAAATTCTAATAAATGGTGTTTCCTTTTTTTAATATCTAGACATCTATAATTTCATGATGTAAACCAGGGTAAAACGTCATGTAATTTATGAGGTAGGAAGTTTAGAGCATGTCACATGGATTATTTTCATTCTATTCCACCTTCATCCCTTTCTCTCTCAATCCAAATCCTTCTCATTATGATTTTGACTCCTCCAAACCCTTTTTCATGTAAGATCGAAGTGGAATATACCACATTTGACCACCTTTAGGTATGTGGACCTCATCACATGTGTTCTATCCCATACTCTTTCTCTAATCCCTAGTGTTTGATAAATGATCTTATGATTGATGGATCTAAACTTCTTTCTTTTAGATCTTGATTCAAGGTCTGGTTTCTAAATATATTGTTCCTTCATTACTCATTGGTTTTCCCCATTATTGGTGTATTTTATTGTGTTTCATTGTTAAAGGTTGTTGGTTCCATGATTATTTCCCTATAATTGAAACCTTGAAAGGATAAATTAAATTTTAATGAGTTTTAGTTGATTTTAAAAAATGGATTTGATCCTTGATTTGAAATGTGCATGGAAATTGAAGACAACTCCAACTTCAATAAAATTGAAATTGTGGGGTGAATTTTTGAAAAATTATGGATTGATTTTGGAAATTGTTTGATGAAATGATTAAATCATTGTTGTGAAAATTTCATTACATGAAAAGTGATTTGAAACTAAATGAAATGATGAAAACATATGATTTGGTTTTGAAATGTAAAAGGAATGTTGATAACAAAAATTAGAAATTTTATTTTAAATTATTGAGCCATGGTCACCAATGAGATATGTAGGGATCCTATATCCAGTAACTAATGCACAATCCGATGTTTGTCCCTGGTTATTTTATTTTTTTTGATTTTATGTACATCTCATTGATTTATTGAACTATTCTATTCATTCCATGCAATTTTTATAAAATTTTTATATTAAATTTTTATTTAATACTACTTGAATTTTGTTTTATATATCTATCATATATTTGAATGAAATCATGTATTTATAAATACAAAATGAAATTCCATTACAAGTTTTTGTTAAATTGATAGTAAGATTAGTTTACTACTTTAGAAATGATTATGGATCACTTGGTGAGAACATATTAGGATTTATAGCACACAACCTACCTCTTCTTTTGGGTGTTTATAGATTTTATTATGTCGAATATAAACTAAGGGAGAGAACCTCTTGGTGAAGGAAGGTGTTCATGAACCTTTAGTCGTCAGATTGATGGAGGTGATTGGTGGAGATGGTATCCTCTTGTTTCATGGGATGTTTGAGTTTTGATTTTATTAGATATTGAGTACCTTGATGATGTACTGAAATGGGGTTTTCAATACCTATTGTTTAGGGAACATTCTTCCTTTGGATTATTGAGAATACTGGATTGTAACCTTTTCTTGTCCACTATTTTTGTGGAAATTTCATTCCCACTTTTATCGTTAATGGTGTTTTAAGATAGTTTCCAACCCATGAGGATTGGAATCATGCTCAGTCCATGTTAGTGTTGACTTGTGTATCAGGGTAACAAGGTATCATAGATGGTTCAAGAAAATTCTATTTTTCTTTTGGTGTCAAAACAGTGTGATTTTTGGGTAACTCCAATCTCTATATCCACCTTGATAGCACATCAAATGATTTACTCATAGCTATTGAAGTCCATTTTGGATAAATCCCATCATTGAATTGGTTTAAATCCTATAAATCAACAATCAACCTTACTTTCAGGTTCGATGATAATATAAGAAGCATACCTCATAAGTCCTGTAAAAATTTCCTAATATGTACAAATAGATTCACTATACATCTGTTTTAACTTAAGGAATTCCTTCTCTATTTTTTAAGAATAATATGAGAAAAATTATTATTTTTAAATAATATCTTAAACTCATACCACTCCATAGAGTTTATTTCTTTTCTCTTGATCCTCATACATGATAAGATTATTCCATTGATCTAATTCACCTTATAAATGATAAACATATAGATTAACTTTATCATGTCCCAAACACTAGATAATATAAAATTTATTTTCAGTGGTTTTAATCCATTTCTCATTGACTAGTGGATCAGTAAACACAATAAAGGAATGAGGTAATTTCCACTTAAAGGACACAATAAAATTTTTTTACCTCATTTTTTATTTATAAGCTCAACGAGATTCATATCTTGAGAAATTTGTATGATCGTAGCAATGAGTTATTTCATTATATCTCCTATAACATTTGGATTCTCTAGAATAAAATCATTTTATTGTGCATCTCATTCAGAATTAATATGATTCCATTGGGTTCTAACAATTGACCAAAACTAAAATCATTATCTGATAAATAATATCATAGTGTAAAAACATATAATCATGAAAAATCATTTATAGGATATCTAAATTATTACACCTTATTCAATAAAACCATATTTTTATCCTATTTCATTTTTTATCATTACCAAAATGTTCGGATTTTATCTATACTTTGAATTTTCCTTAGGGATTTCTCAGAATTAGGATGTTTATAATTTCCAAAGGCTAACTAATCCTTTCTTTGATACCAACTGTAGTGATGCAAACTATTCATACATTCTTTTTTACATATAATTTTATGAATGTTCTTTACATAACCTAAAGACTCATGCCAAAATCATATAGGTCTTCTTTCTTTGTAAACATGGAAACATAAATAACTTGTACATAAATGTTTTACATCATCTCCCACTTAGATCTTAATATCTATAACCCTTTTATACATACCATACATAAAACAATTCTTCATATCCTGGGGAAAGGAAACATAAAAAGGTGGGTTTTGATAATAAGTAAGGGTATACCAGAGAGAAATCAATCATAATATGAGTATAAAATTAGAGTAAAGAATATTAGAACCTGCCATTAATAAATAAAAACTATACAATGCTTATCAAATATCATAATATTAATCATTAAATAAATTATATCATTTTGTCATACAAGAATAATAAATGGATCAAATAAAAAAGAACCATGAGATCATAATATAGGCATAAGATAGGGGTTTATATCATACACAAAAGAATATAAAATAATTTCATTTTTAGCGAGGGATCATTTATGAGACTATCATAGTGGTTTGAGTTCACTTCCTAAACGATCGTAGTGTTCAAGGATCAAAGTTAATATTATCATAGCAGACAATGTCACTTAAGAAACTGGTTTCACTCCCTATTTGAGTCCTATTTATCTCATGAGATATCAATCCATACCCAATTCATTTTTGGGAGATATAGGTGTCAACTATTACATAATGAAAATAATACATATTTGTACCTCATGACCATAAAATATTCATCATATCAGAACCAATGAAAATAAATGGGTTTTATAAACTTTTCATCCAAGCATAACCCATGTAAAAAAGAATGAGTTTAATAAATATTTTAAAGGCCCAAACCCTAGTAACCCAGAGTTGGTGTCTATCTTATTACATTATCCTAAGATACACCGAATAACATCCTAAGGGACTGTATAATTTAGTAGTCTTGGTATACTATATATATACATGACTCCCATATTATAAATGAATATACAAATTAAAACATATTTTTTTTCAAGAATATAATTATTCCCTCTATAATATCACTGCATATCATTTATTATACACCTAGTAGTTTCTTGGAGAAAGAACAAAATTATGTGTTATATAAAATTCTCAATAAGAGTTACATAAAGGTGAATTTATCATGAGTAAATAAATAATAATCAATAATGCATAATCAATATGGAAAGTTAAATATCTAAACATTGTTTTAACGCGATTTCCATGATTAGATCAGTCATAATAATTATGGTATGGAAAATAATTTAACACACATTCCACTTAAATAACATGACTATCATGAATAGATAATCCATAATAAATAAGGCAAGGTAAAAAACTGAAAATAAATTCCTTTTAATCAACCAACATAGAATGAAAATGCATCTTGAAATAATATCATTAAGATAATATCATGTAAAATAATAACTAAATTTATAATAAAGGTAAGGATTAATTTTAGGAATACATGAAATCATTCATTATGATACCTCTACTATCAATTCATTTCACAAGATAGTTTAAATCTAATGGGTAGGTATACAATATAAACCCATTTATGTAAGGTTATCCAACAGATTCGTCTCATGATAATATCATTGCATTGAGGGGATATCTATAATTTGGACCAATTTTATCTATATATACAACACATTCCTCAAATCGTGAATGATCTATTTAATTCAGGAACCAAAATACCTTATCAACAAATTTCTATATCGAGTAAGGAATTTGTATTGACAATAATTTCCCTAGTTAATAATATAAAATTCAAAGTAAAATACCATATGTAGAAATGATAAAAAAACTTATTTAATAAGTATATCCATGAAAAATTATATAGAAATTTATGGGAAATGTAATGTATAATAATAATATGAAAATGAATATTTCAATGGAATGTTGATGATTAAAAAATTTATCAATAAATATAATGTTAATACCTTCCCTAGTAAAACTAATCATGAACCATCCAAAATAACAATATTTATTGTATCAATAAAATATATCTCTAGTGTATCATAATTATAATAAAGGGTTGAATTTATTAATTAATAGAAGTACCATAAAAATATCCTTAAAACATTATAATTAATAATAACATTTGTACGTTGAAAATATCTTTTTCACTAAAATTTCATAAAATACATTGAGTATACATTTAATTGAAAATAGCCTTTTAAAATTGTAAATGATTCTTTAAAAAATTGAGTGGTCATGGTGTTAGGTAATTCTCTTTATGTCATACATGTTAAAACAAATACTCATTTCACATTTTTTGGTAAAAGAAAAATGGTCCATGTTTCAAAAATGACATGAAGATTACTTTCAATAAAATTAAAAGTAAATCACGGGGAAAACATTCTTTAGTTAACCATTTTTCAATATTTAAAATATTTGCAAAAACATTTTTTCAAAACATGGATTTTGATGAAAAATGATTTTCGACCAAATAGATAAATAATGTTGGATTTTATTAAAATCATTTTAGCAATAATTTTAATTTCCAAAGACTAGAAAATTATAATATTTTTTTAAAATTTATGACTAAAAAATGGATAAAAAATATTTAATAATAATCAAAAGATTTATTTCAATGTAAATTAACACATAAACATTCCAAATTAAAATGAGATTATAAAATACATTGTTACAAAGATCATAATGTTGAAGTGAGAAATAATAAATAAATCAAATTTTCATATAAAATTAAAACCGACATAAAAAATGAAAATATAGAATAAGATATTCAAAATTATTTACCACACAAATATTATAATGTCAAATAAAATGAAGAAGTAATATAACCCAATAAAAAGAAATTGAGTCATGAAATTATATTCCACTTGGAAAGTTTTAATTCAAATTTCACTCGATCAAATAATTAAAATTGAAACATAAAGTACAATAAATTTTTAGCATGTTATTATATTACTTCTAAAAGGGGTATTATGTACACCATATTAAATTATTTAGGTACATAACCTTATAATATGTCTCAATGAAGTGAAATTGAGACGAAGTCCCTTACCTCACACTCCCTGTAACACCCCAGGTAAATAAAGAATATGACATTTTCACGTTTATCCATATTTGTGAATAAAATATTAATATTACTTTAAAGTGGACGCTATGCACGATGGCTTACCCAATACGCAACAATCAGTTTCTTGGGAATCTTGCATTGCACTCTAATAAAAAAATAATATTATGGTAGATAATGCCTAGCCGTTGTAATGGCGGGAATGAACAAAACTAACTAAAAAATGATTATATATGTTTTTCAGATATTTTTACTCTTTACAATAAATGTTATAGGATTAAAAATGCGAATGAATCCAATTTTAAGCGTAAACATCCCAATATTCTTTAAAAATTTGATTAACCGCCTTTTGATGGCGAACCCCTTGTAAATCCACTTTTTGACAATTTTATGTGTTATATTGGAAAAAATAAAATTCTTTTTTAGAATCGGGACATCAAAATTTACTTTGTATAAATTTTTGGTATTTTTATGGAAAAGTTCAATTTTTAATGAATAGTGAAAAATGTTGTATTTTAATTCAAAACCTCTTTTTAATCTGATTTATTTATATGATTAAATTATCTTTTGAATTGGTTTTAAAGTGAAATTAGAATATATTTTTACCATTTAATACAATAGTGGTCGTTGGAATTAATTTCACTTTGAAAATGGACTTAAACTAGTGTCAATCTTTTGATACTTATTGTTTCATAAAACCACGCTATTTTATCTGACAACAGAAATTAATTATTAAATTAATTAATACAACTAATATGTTTTGAATTTTGTAAAATAGACATCATTTTTTAATTCGGAATATCAAATATATCTTAGGGTGATGTTTTGGTATTTTTCTGAAAAACTTCAATTTTTGATGAATAGTGAAACCACTAAGTGGTACTTATAAAAACTGATTTTCCGTTTAAATGAAATTTTGTCATCATTGTGTTTTGAATTTCAAATATCCGATATACATGGTAGTCATTAAGAAGTAAAATTTTGTTCAATAGGATTAAAATAATTTTTTGGTGAATAGTAACTTATTAAGTTTTTAATCGCGATTAGAGGTAATTAGTGTAGTTTAAGGTAAGAATAATGTTTCAATAAAATGAAATGATCTAGAAACATGTCCTACACTCGTTGGATGTGTCATGGCCGATCAAGAAAATCCATGGGTCAACTTGGGGACCCCATGGAGCCACATTGGTTGGAAAATGACATAAATTCCTTTTTATTTAATGTTAAAGTAAAAATGACACACACATGAGATGTTTTACTAAAACAAGTTTTATATGGGGTTATAAAAGTCCAATTTTTCACTATAAATAGTCATTGGAATTATAAGACGATTTCCTACACCATAGTATTTTTTTATAATTTTAAGACATTAAATAAATTAAATTATTTATGACATCATGATGATGCAGCGATGACCTCATTATTTAACAATTTAAATAAAATTGAAGGATAATGTAATATCTAAGACCTAAACATGCCCAAAACCTATTTGATGAGTTGATTTCGAACCCTTATCACCTTATACTAGAAATAAATTATTTTGGGACCTTTAAAATCCGAAACTCTTTTGAAAATAAAGTAACATTTTGTAACTTTACAAGAGTGCCCCTCCTCTCCTCTTATAAAAGGCCCCTCACCTCTACCTCCTTACCCACACTCCCAAAGAATTTGGCTCGGCCAAACCCCACCCATTTTGTCTCTCCACATACCTCTATAACTCCTTGAGTCCTCACTTTGGTCAGAAGTCTTCCCAAGGAAGCCTTTTAGCTCAAACCAAAGGGAGTTACCCGATTTTAAGGTAATGTCTTCACTTGAGTCCTTTTGTTTTATTTTTCCTCTCCAACCCCCTAAACTCTTTTTATTCATTTATTTTGTAACAACTCCAGTATCTTAAATATACTAGGATGTTTTTATAAGAAGTATTCTAGCTACACTTACACACACCTACATCTAATGGTTAAAGAACATACTATTTCCGTGGATGGAAAATTTCTGCCTCACAAAATGATGATTGTTCAACACTCATATAACACCTTCAAAGGTGGCCATTAATATGTCACTATATTTATATATGATATATAATATGTTTATGTTTTCCTTAAGCTTATGTATTATTCATTTTTAGCATACCTTTATGGCTTCCATTATGGGTAAACACGATAATTTCGTTTTAGGAAGTGCGGAATACCGCCCCCTCAAAGTGATTTGATTCGTTAATGCCATATGTGAGACGTATAAACGATGGATTTAAAGTTATTATATATGATGTTATACTGGAATTATAATATAACTATATATCATTATTATTTCTTTCCATTAATGTATGAGATAGAAATTAAAGTAGCGTTCATGCGTACGTACGGCTTACCGTCTTCATGAACGGTGCATTTCATTTCTTATCCCCAAATGTAATGTACTATTATAAGTACATGTATATAATGGATATATATGATGAATGATACATTTAAATGATGAATATAATTCTGGAATTAAAATATACATACCTCTCATTTAGTTTTAATTCCATTAATATGACAAAGAAATAAAAGTAGCATTCATGCGTACGTACGGCTTACCGTCTCCATGAACGGTGCATTTCATTTCTTACCTCTAAATGATTATGTAATATTATAAATACATTTATATTCTGGATATATAATATATATATGATATCCAAATCATGAATATCATTCTGGATATAATGAACCATTGACCACACGAACAACATGTAATTGTAAGAAGTTCACTTTCGACTTAAGAACCAAATATCGACAAAACAAATATTATTAACTTAAATGATTACATAATGTTTATAAAATGTAAATAAGTGATATAAAAGGAATAATGAAATTTAAAAAGGTTCTTAAGCAAATATAAATTAACTCAAGTTTATTATTCATGACGTTAAAGAACGATCGAGTCAAGTCGGACCCGAGGTAAGGGATCTTACTCCTCTCTTTCTTTTTAAGTACACTGTTTTATGTCATTCCTTCTAAAGATCATCATTCTTGTTGTTGGGATGTTCTTTTATACTAATATTACTGTAATTTTTATGTTCATATGATGATAGACCCTATTCTCTCTCATCAATTCATTTTGGAAGTTTTGAGTGGAGCCGTTAGGCTGCTGAATTTTCTTAAGAGATCAAACCCCTCACTTTCTTTTAAAGTACTCTCCTTTATGTCACTTCTTTTAAGCTCCACTTTGTTATGTTGGGGGATGTTCTTTTATATTTATCTTTCTATAAACATTATGTTAATATGATGATAGACCCTATTTGATCTCATCAATCCATTTTTTTAAGTTTTATGTGGCGCCGTTAGGCTGCCGAGTTTTCGTAAGGGATTTTTCATCTCACTTTTATTCCCGTGAGATTTATGCTACATTTTCCCCAATTTCCTTTGAGTGGTGTATGTACTTCCCATTATTCTACTATTTGTGTAATATAATTTGAGGTTAAAATATGTTATGGTTATTTTTGATGATTTAATCCCTTTTTGTGGAATTTTTTGAGAATTATATAGTTTTGGAAAAAGGACAACACGCAGACTGTGTGACTACCCATCGTGTCGGACAAAGATGCGGGAATCGAACCCACAACCAAAGTGCCACTGGTATTTATCGCCTACCATTGGACTACGTGAAGTCCATGGCTAGTTTGACTGATTCTATTTAGTTATATGATTTTATGAATTAAGAGTAAGTTGATTTTGGGTTATTTATGAAAATGATTAACCTATCATGGAGGATATGTGATTAGGTTAATTACTTTTAAATACGAGACTTTAGGAGCAACTGATGTTGTTTGGAGATAAATGTTACGATTTAACTTGGAAGACTGTGTGACTAAATCCTTCAAATATTTGGGTTTCAATCTTAGTTTGGTTTACTTTGAAGAATTTTATGGACAAATTTTTTATCGGATGGTCCTCATTGAACCTTGGGTTTTGTTGGAAAATTTTTGGAGATTAACATCGATTTTCTTTTTAAACTGTTATCCTTATCTATATTATCTGATCTTGTACTAACCTTTTTGGTTTTGGTTTTGTTTAAAGCCTAAAGACATGGAAATTATATAGTTCTCTTTGGTGGATTAGGTGATTCTCTAGAAGTTGATTATAATACTCTTAATATGAACAAGTCTTCCTAAATACTCGTCTTTTGGAGAAAATATGAGTTTGTGTAATGAATCTAATACAAGTTGAAAGTCAACATGATGAGTGATTGTGTTTCCTTATGAATAAATTCCACAATGAAAAGTAACTTAAAACAAAAATGTTGTCTATTAACTTTTCCTACTGGGGAATCGAATACCGTTTAACCCATCACAAGTTTATGATTTTCTTATGGTTAACTTTCTCCTAGACATGTTTACTATCACTCTCACTCGAGAACATGACCCTTTGCTTTTTCTTCCATGTCCATGTTTTCCTACATGGAATCCTAGTATGGGTTAACTCGGGTAACCTCTGTACTTATCGTTCTTTATTTTAAATTGATTGTTTTACCGACTCTTGTTCTGATGTGGGACTTTCAAGGATGTTTCTAAGCTCAATTTTAAAATTGCGAGGACGCAATTCCCAAAAGAGGGAAAGGATGTAACACCTCAGGTAAATAAGGAATATGATATTTTCATATTTATCCATATTTGTGAATAAAATATTAGTATTACTTTAAAGGGGATGCTATGCACGATGGCTTACCCAATACGCAACAATGAGTTTCTTGGGAATCTTGCATTGCACTCTAATAATAAAATAATATTATGGTAGTTAACGCCTAGCCGTTGTAATGGAGGTAATGAACAGAACTAACTAAAAAATTATTATATATGTTTGTCATATATTTTTACTCTTTACAATAAATGTTATAGGATTAAAAATGCGAATGAATCCAATTTTAAGCGTAAACATTCCAATATTCTTTAAAACTTTGATTAACCGCCTTTTGATGGCGAACCTCTTGTAAATCAACTTTTTGACAATTTTATGTGTTATATTTGAAAAAATAAAATCCTTTTTTAGAATCAAGACATCGAAATTTACTTTGTGTAAATTTTTGGTATTTTTCTGGAAAAGTCAAATTTTTAATGAATAGTGAAAAATGTTGTATTTTAATTCAAAACCTCTTTTTAATATGATTTATTTATTTTCTTAGATTATCATTTGAATTGGTTTTAAAGTGAAATTAGAATATATTTTTACCATTTAATACAATAGTGGTCGTTGGAATTAATTTAACTTTGAAAATGGACTTAAACTAGTGTCAATCTTTTGATACTTATTATTTCATAAAAAAATGCTATTTGCTCTGACAGCAGGAATTAATTATTAAATTAATTAATACAACTAATATGTTTTGAATTTTTTAAAATAGACATCGTTTTTTAATTCAGAATATCAAATATATCTTAGGGTGATGTATTGGTATTTTTCTAAAAAACTTAAATTTTTGATGAATAGTGAAACCACTAAGTGGTACTTATAAAAACTGATTTTCCGTTTAAATGAAATTTTTCCATCATTTTCTATTGAATTTAAAAAATCCGACATACATGGTTGTCTTTAATAAGTAAAATTTGGTTCAATAGGATTAAAATTATTTTTTGGTGAATAGTAACTTATTAAGTTTTTTATCGCGATTAGAGGTAATTAGTGTAGTTTAAGGAAAGAATAATGTTTTAATAAAATGAAATGACCTAGAAACATGTCATACCCTCCTTGGATGTGTCATGGCCGACCAAGAAAATCCATGGGTCATCTTGGGGACCTCATGGAGCCACTTTGGTTGGAAAATGACATAAGTACCTTTTTATTTAATGTTAAAGTAAAAATGACACACACATGAGATGTTTTACTAAAAAATATTTTACATGGGGTTATAAAAGTCCTCTTTTTCACTATAAATAGTCATTGGAAAGCTAAAACGATTTCCTACACCATAGTATTTTTTTATAATTTTTAGACATTAAATAAATTAAATTATTTATGACATCATGATGATGCAGTGATGACCTCATTATTTAACGATTTAAATAAAATGGAAAGATAATGTAATATCTAAGACCTACACATGTCCAAAACCTATTGGATGAGTGTATTTATAACCCTTATCACCTTATACTCGAAATACATCAATGTGGGACCTTTAAAATCCGAAACTCTTTTGAAAATAAAGTAACATTTTGTAACTTTACAAGAGTGCCCCTCCTCTCCTCTTATAAAGGCCCCCACCTCTACCTCCTTACCCATACTCCCAAAGCCTTTTTCTTGGACAAACCTGGCCCATTTTGTCTCTCCACATCCCTCTATAACTCCTTGAGTCATCACTTTGGGAAGAAGTCTTCCCAAGGAATCCTTTTAGCTCAAACCAAAGGGAGTTACCTGATTTCAAGGTAATGTCTTCACTTGAGTCCTTTTGTTTTTCTTTTCCTCTCCAACCCCCTAAACTCTTTTTATTCATTTATTTTGTAACAACTCCAGTATCTTCAATATAATAGGATGTTGTTATAAGAAGTATTCGAGCTACACTTACACAAACCTACATCTAATTGTTAAATAACATACTGTTTCCGTGGATGGCGAATTTCTGCCTCACGAAACGATGATTGTTCAACACTCATATAACACCTTAAAAGGTGGCCATTAAGATGTGACTATATTTATAAATGATATATAATATGATTATGTTTTCCTTAAGCTTCTGTATTATTCATTTTTATCATACCTTTCTGGCTTCCATTATGGGTAAACACGATAATTTCATTTTAGGAAGTGCGGACTACCGCCCCCTCAAAGTGATTTGATTCGTTAATGCCATATGTGGGACATATAAAGTATGGATTTAAAGTTATTATATATGATGTTATACTGGAATTATAATATACCTATATATCATTAATATTTATTTCCATTAAAGTATGATATTGAAATGAAAGTAGCATTCATGCGTATGTACGGCTTACCGTCTCCATGAACGGTGCATTTCATTTTTTATCCCCGAATGTAATGTACTATTATAAGTACATGTATATAATGGATATATATGATGAATGATACATCTAAATGATGAATATAATTCTGGAATTAAAATAAACATACCTCTCATTTAGTTTTAATTCCATTAATATGACAAAGAAATAAAAGTAGTGTTCATGCGTACGTACGGATTACCGTCTCCATGAATGGTGCATTTCATTTCTTACCTCTAAATGATTATGTAATATTATAAATACATGTATATTCTGGATATAAATGATATATATGATATCCAAATCATGAATATCATTCTGGATATAATGAACCATTGCCCACTTGAACAACATATAATTGTAAGAAGTTCACTTTCGACTTAAGAACCAAATATCGACAAAACAAACATTATTAACATAAATGATTACATATTGTTTATAAAATGTAAATAAGTGATATAAAAGTAATAATGAACTTGAAAAAGGTTCTTAAGTAAATATAAAATAACTCAAGTTTATTATTCAGGACGTTAAAGAACGATCGAGTCAAGTCGGACCCGAGGTAAGGGATATTACTCCTCTCTTTCTTTTTAAGTATACTCTTTTATGTCATTCCTTATAAAGCTCATCATTCTTGTTATTGGGATGTTATTTTATATTAATATTACTGTAATTTTTATTTTCATATGATGAGAGACCCTATTCTCTCTCATCAATCCATTTTGGAAGTTTTGAGTGGTGCCGTTAGGCTGCCGAATTTTCGTAAGAGATCAAACCCCTCACTTTCTTTTAAAGTACTCTCCTTTATGTCACTTATTTTAAGCTCCTCTTTGTTATTTTGGGGGATGTTCTTTTATATTCCTCTTTCTGTAAAATTTATTTTAATATGATGAGAGACCCTATTTGATCTCATCAATCCATTTTTGTAAGTTTTATGTGGCGTCGTTAGGCTGCCGAGTTTTCGTAAGGGATTTTTCATCTCACTTTTATTCTCGTGAGATTTATGCTACATTTTCCACAATTTCCTTTGGGTGGTGTATGTACTTCCCATTATTCTACTCTTTGTGTAATATAATTTCGTTTATGAGTATTTACATCAATGATGTATTGTCATTCTTTCATGGGGTGTATGTTTCGAAAGATACCCAAGTCGGTAAGGGAACCTTTCACCCTCCTCTTTTTAAAAGACTTCTTTTGTTGGGTCTTTTAATTCACATATTGTTATGTTGGGATATGTTCTCATATATCCTTATTGATGTAAATTTTATGTCCAAGTGATGAGATACCCTTTTTTATCTCTCATCAACTCTTTTTCTGAACTTTGAAGTGACGTCGTTAGGCTGTCAAATTTCTGCAAGGGAACTTTTTAACCCAAATTTGATTCTTTGGGATAAACTTGTACTCCTTGAATATGTCGTTATATGAATATGTGTGAATAAACTCTGATTGTTTTACACTTAATATACACTTATATATGGTGTATTAGTTTGTCACACATAATTATGCAATTGATTTATCCTTAAACTAATGATATCGTCTTTGTAAGGGTCTTCGTCTCAATCTCCATTCATTGAGGCATATTTTGTTTTATACCCAACCTTCTTTTATACGGTGTATAAACCACTTTGAATTTTACATTTATTCAAAAGGAATATTTTTTCTACGAAGCGTTTTACTAAACGACAAAAAGGAATGTTTCTTTTTACGTACGTGGTGACAACGACCTTTTCCTCCGCCGCGAGTATTATTTGATCTTTGGCTTCGTAAACAAGTCGTAATGTTTTTAAAATAAAATAAATACCATATACGTTTCTTTCTATTTTGGTATTGAAAATGTTTTTGATAAAGGATTCTATTATGTCAATATATTTAAATGATATATTGTGATTGTAATGTGGAAATGTTATCATTCCTTTATGTTGGTTTTATGTGTTATAATTTTATAGTGGTACTTGGACATTTTACGGGTGTCTACGTGATAAACCATATGATAGGTGGTTCCGTGAATACCAGGACGGGTGGTTACTTTATAACCTCCAATGCATTGGGTATAGAAGTCGGCCGTATGGCTATTCCATTAAGTATGTATGGAAGTTGGCCGAATGGCTATTCCATTAAGTGATATGTGTAGAAGTCGACCTTATGGTTATTCCACTTAAGTATGCTTATGTCCTAAGTTACCTTTATATGTTATGTGATCTTTATATGAGTTTTATGGTAATATTTTGGTTACAGAAGGGTAAGTAATGAACTTTTATTCAGTGAAGAGTTTTTACTACTTCAAAAAGGTGAAAAATATTACTTTTTAAAAGTATACATGGTTTACTTGTTGTTTGGAAAAAAACTAACAGTTTTTAATTCTTTGTGTATCCCTTACTGAGCTTTTTATGCTCATACCAAGTTTTTGAAATGTTTTTCACAGGACATAACGTGGAATAGGTTCAAGGATGGGATCAAGGGAAAGCCATGCTGCCAAAAACATGGAACTAGACATGTTTCGTTTTAAGAGTTTTTATTTTATGGAAACTTATTAGAAGTTTCTACTTTGTAATCTTTTGAGATGTAACAGTTATGTCCTAATTCTCTAAAACTCTAAACCTGAAAAGAACCTCAATGTGAATTATTCATTTAATTCAATTTTAACTATGGTTTAAGGCCGGGGCCTTATAGTTGGTATCAGAGGTCGGTTTAGATAACTTTAGAGGTTAGGGTATTCTTTAAGCATAAGTGACATTACCATAATGGTTAGGATTTCAGAAAGAGTCACAGTTTTTTGATAAAGTGAATGAGTAAGTATATCTTCCTCATTAGTACATGATGGTTTGTTGATATACTCACACTAACCCTTTTTTGTTTTAGTAAATGGCTGGATCTAGCAGGCACCAAAGTAACAGTGGATGTGAAGGGAACTGTGAAAATATTCTGGGCGAGCAGCTGAATGATATGGGTGCTGCAATGAGAACTCTTGTTTTTATCCTCAACCAACTATTTGGACTCATGATTGACCACCTAAACCTTGGTGATTTCTATAAGGCATTGTATATGCGAGAAACAAATCCCTACGAAACTACAGGTAATAAACATAAAGGTAAGTGTGTTCAAAAACCTATGTGTCAAAGATGTGGAAAGAAACACCTAGGAAAATGTTTCAAAGGGAAAAAAATATGCTATAGGTGTGGAAATGAAGGTCATAAAGTAAGAACCTGCCATGTAAAAAGGAAGCAACCAGTTGACTCGAGGAAAGGGAAAGAAGTTCTTTCTAAGGGATCAATTGAATGTTTTAAATGTGGTGTGAATGGTCATTATGCAAACACTTGTCCTATTAAGATGTTTCATGAATGGGATCACCAAGATCATACAAATGTTCTTTTACCAATACCTAATGTCATTCTGATTGAGGATGAAGAAACTTAAAATAACCAATAAAAGGTATGGATTATTTCATGACTATTGTTTTACTATTTTGGAATCTTAGGATATGATTCATGATTTTGTTTTTAGGAAAGAAGTATTTCAGAATAAGTTGGAAAGGAATGTTTAATGGATCATGAAGAATGTTGAATGAGTAGGATGTCAACATATAAGGGCTTCAAGAGTTATGGTGAAATTCTTAAGAGTATTAAGTCTCTTTTGATGATGGGGTTACATTAGAAGAATTTTTATGTTATGTGTAACTCTGATGTTTCATATATGAAAATTTTATTCAAGGAGTAGGTATCTTTTCTTTTGTGGACATAGTTATAAAGAACCATTTGGGTTTATATGATCCTTACTTTTGAGGTAATTATGGGTTACTATATGTTATGATTGAAGTGAAAGTCATGAGATAAAATTGAGGTTAAATTATGATATGGTTATTTTTGGTGATTTAATCCCTTTTTGGGGAATGTTTTGAGAATTATATAGTTTTGGAAAAATGACAACACACAGACCGTGTGACTACCCGTCGCGTCGGACAAAGCTGCGGGAATCGAACCCATAACCAAAGTGCGACTGGTATTTATCGCCTACCACTGGACTACGTGAAGTCCCTGGTAAGTTTGACTGATTCTTTTTAGTTATATAATTTTATGAATTAAGAGTAATTTGATTTTGGGTTATTTATGAAAATGACTAACCTATCATGGAGGATATGTGATTAGGTTAATTAATTTTCAATAAGAGACTTTAGGAGCAACTGATGTTGTTTGGAGATAAATGTTACGATTTAACTTGGAAGACTATGTGACTAAATCCTTAAAATATTTGGGTTTCAATCTTAGTTTGGTTTACATTGAATAATTTTATGGACAAATTGGTTATCGGATGGTCCTCGTTGAACCTTGGTTTTTGTTGGAAAAATTTTGGAGATTAAGATAGATTTTGTTTTTAAAGGGTTATCCTTTTCTAGATTATCTGATCTTGTACTAACCTTTTTGGTTTTGGTTTTGGTTAAAGCCTAAAGACATGGGAAGTATATAGTTCTCTTTGGTGGATTAGGTGATTCTCTATAAGTTGATTATAATACTCTTAATATGAACAAGTCTTCCTAAATACTCATCTTTTGGAGAAAATATGAGGTTGTGTAATGAATCTAATAAAAGTTGAAAGTCAACATGACGAGTGATTATGTTTCCTTATGAATAAATTCCTCAATGAAAAGTAACTTAAAAAAATGTTGTCTATTAACTTTTCCTTCTGGGGAATCGAATACCGTTTAACCCATCACAAGTTTATGATTTTCTTATGGTTAACTTTCTCCTAGACATGTTTACTATCACTCTCCATCAAGAACACGACCCTTTTCTTTTTCTTCCATGTCCATGTTTTCCTACATGGAATCCTAGTATGGGTTAACTCGGGTAACCTCTGTACTTATCGTTCTTTATTTTAAGGTGATTGTTTTACCAACTCTTGTTCCGATGTGGGACTTTCAAGGATGTTTCTAAGCTCAATTTTAAAATTGTGAGGACGCAATTACCAAAAGGGGGGAAGGATGTAACACCCCAGGTAAATAAAGAATATGACATTTTCATATTTATCCGTATTTGTGAATAAAATATTAATATTACTTTAAAGGGGACGCTATGCACGATGGCTTACCCAATATGCAACAATGAGTTTCTTGGGAATCTTTCATTGCACTCTAATAATAAAATAATATTATGGTAGTTAACGTCTAGCCGTTGTAATGGCGGGAATGAACAGAACTAACTAAAAAATGATTATATATGTTTGTCAGATATTTTTACTCTTTACAATAAATGTTATAGGATTAAAAATGCGAATGAATCCAATTTTAAGCGCAAACATTCCCATATTCTTTAAAAAGTCGATTAACCGCCTTTTGATGGCGAACCTCTTCTAAATCCACTTTTTGAAAATTTTATGTGTTATATTTGAAAAAATAAAACTCTTTTTTAGAATCGGGACATCAAAATTTACTTTGTGTAAATTTTTGGTATTTTTCTGGAAAAGTTCAATTTTAATGAATAGTGAAAATGTTGTATTTTAATTCAAAACCTCTTTTTAATCTGATTTATTTATATGATTAAATTATCTTTTCAATTGGTTTTAAAGTGAAATTAGAATATATTTTTACCATTTAATACAATTGTGGTTGTTGTAATTAATTTCACTTTGAAAATGGACTTAAACTAGTGTCAATCTTTTGATACTTATTGTTTCATAAAAACACACTATTTTCTCTGACAGCGGGAATTAATTATTATATTAATTAGTACAACTAATATGTTTTGAATTTTGTAAAATAGACATTATTTTTGAATTCGGAATATCAAATATATCTTAGGGTAAAGTTTTGGTATTTTTCTGAAAAACTTCAATTTTTGATGAATAGTGAAACCACTAAGTGGTACTTATAAAAACTGATTTTCGATTTAAATGAACTTTTTCCATCATTGTGTGTTGAATTTCAAAAATCCGACATACATGGTTGTCATTAAGAAGTAAAATGTGGTTCAATAGAATTAAAATAATTTTTTGGTGAATAGTAACTTATTAAGTTTTTAATCGCGATTAGAGGTAATTAGTGTAGTTTAAGGTAAGAATAATGTTTTAATAAAATTAAATGACCTAGACACATGTACTACCCTCATGTTATGTGTCATGGCCGACCAAGACAATCCATGGGTCAACTTGGCGACCCCATGGAGCCACTTTGGTTGGAAAATGACATAAATACCTTTTTATTTAATGTTAAAGTAAAATTAGCACACACATGAGATGTTTTACTAAACAAATTTTTACATGGGGTTATAAAAGTCCGATGTTTCACTATAAATAGTCATTGGAAAGAGAAAAATATTTCCTACACCATAGTATTTGTTTTATAATTTTTAGACATTAAATAAATTAAATTATTTATGACATCATGATGATGCAGCGATGACCTCATTATTTAACGATTTAAATAAAATGGAAATATAATGTAATATCTAAGACCTAAACATGTCCAAAACCTATTATATGAGTGTATTTCGAACCCTTATAACCTTATCCTCGAAATACAGAAATGTGGGACCTTTAAAATCCGAAACGCCTTTGAAAATAAAGTAACATTTTGTAACTTTACAAGAGTGCACCTCCTCTCCTCTTATAAAAGGCCCCCACCTCTACCTCCTTACCCACACTCCCAAAGAATTTGGCTCGGCCAACACCTACCCATTTTGTCTCTCCAAATCCCTCTATAACTACTTGAGTCCTCACTTTGGGAAGAAGTCTTCCCAAGAAATTCTTTTAGCTCAAATCAAAGGGAGTTACCCGATTTTAAGGTAATGTCTTCACTTGAGTCCTTTTGTTTTATTTTTCCTCTCCAATCCCCTAAACTCTTTTTATGCATTTATTTTGTAACAACTCCAGTATCTTCAATATACTAGGATGTTTTTATAATAAGGATTCTAGCTACACTTACACACACCTACATCTAATGGTTAAAGAACATACTGTTTCCGTGGATGGAGAATTTCTACCTCACGAAACGATGATTGTTCAACACTCATATAACACCTTCAAAGGTGGCCATTAAGATGTCACTATATTTATATATGATATATAATATGTTTAGGTTTTCCTTATGCTTCTGTATTATTCATTTTGTGCATACCTTTATGGCTTCCATTATGGGTAAACACGATAATTTCATTTTAGGAAGTGCGGACTACCGCCCCCTCAAAGTGATTTGATTCGTTAATGTAACACCCCAAGATTTCATAGTGTGTTATTTCTTCAAAATAATTCAATAACTTGCACTACACGCAACACCGAGTTCAAGCGCACCATGACTTACCAAACAAGCCGTTCAAAAAAGGTTATGAATAGTATTAACTAAATTTTGAACTTTATATAATCCTTATAATTTTAGAATCCATATAATGAGTTTCTTAGATATAATGTAAGAACAAATTCATCTTCAGTATTGTAGTTTTACCAACTTTTAATAGTGAACCCTTTTTAAATAAAATATTTTAAACTTTTTGACTGATGGGGACATCAAAAAATTTAAAATAAAACATCCCAAGCTTCAACGGTACGCTTTCCTTTGAATAAAACAGTAGCATGTGTTGTACGCAACTTCGAGTTTTAACACACACCACAACCGATCAAACTAGCCATTATGAATAGTAATACTTAATTTTTTTAAATTATATATATTTCAAAATGTACTTCATTTTTGGATTCGGAATATCAAATTTAGCCTAAGGTGAAATTTTGGTACTTTTCGGATAACTTTCATATTTTGATGAATAGTAAAAATTACTAAATTTTAATTAAAAACAACTTTTTTAATCAAAATAATTAATAGTGATAAATTATGAATTTGAGTGGTTTTAAAGTATATTTAGAATATATTTTTACCATTTAATATAATTTTGGTCATTGGACATAATTTTACAATTAAACCGAACATAAACAAGTGTCAATCTTTTGATAGTTATTATCTCTTAAAAACACGCTTTTTGTTTTGACAGCGGGAATTAATTTTAAATTAATTTCTGCCACTTCTGTGTTTTGAATTTAGAAAAATGGATTCCATATTTGGAATCAGGGTGTTCAAATTGTGTAAATAGGTAACTTTTATTTTTAGACATTTTGAATAATTACTGCGGTAAATATTTTATTTACCATGGTTAAGGGTAAATCCGGTAAATAAGGGTTAAAAAATAATATTATAATAATACTAAATTACCCTAAAAAGTGTCTTAACCCTATTGGTTGATACATGGTCGACCATGGGCATCTTTGGGTCAATTTTGAGACCCCATTGATCCACTTGTAAGTGATAATGACACTTTATTTTAATTAAGTTAAAATGAATACAAAAATGGCATAAGCTTACATCTTTTAAAAGAACAATTTTTACATAGGTTTATACATGTTGGATTTTCGATTATAAATATTCATTAGAAAGCTAAACAGAGTTCCTACATAATGATATTTTATTTATAATTTTTAGACATCAAATAATTTAAATTATTAATGACACAATAATGATGCAATGGTTACCTCATTAATAAATCATTTAAATAAATAAGATTATAATGATTAACATATTATCTAAAACCTGTAAAATTCTTATTGGTTGATGTTATTTAGAATATGAGTCATCTTATCTTCGATCGCTATGATTTTTGGACCATTATAAACCGAATATAATTATATTATAAAGTAATACTTTCACTCTTTCCTAAAGAGCCCCTCCTCTCCCTTATAAAAGGAGACCACTTCTACTCATTCCTCACACCTCTCAAGCCACTTGGCTCGTCCAAACTCTGCCCAACTAAGCACCCCACATCCCTATCCTCCTCCTTGAAGCTTCCCCTTAGGCAGAAAGCATTTCAAGAAGTCCTTTGGTTCCAACCAAAGTGAGTTACCTAAATTAAAGGTAACATTTTCTCTTAAATTATTTTCAATTATTTTGCTTCTCCAACCCCCAAACTCTTTTTATTTCCTTTATTTTGTAACAACACCAGTTTCCACAATAAACTAGGATGTTGTTATAAGAAGGATTCAAACTACACATTCACACAACTCCATCTAATGGATGATGAACATAATGTTTCTGTGGATGGCAAACTAACGCCTCACGAAACGATGATTGTTCAAATACATCTTACCGCCTCTCATGGTGGCCATTAGGATGGCACTGTAATTGAATATGATATTAATGATATATATTTTATATATAAGCTTCTGTAATTCCATTTTATTTCATACAATTATTCGTTTCATGTTGTATATACATACGATAATTTCATTTGACGAAGTGCGGACTACCGCCCCCTTAAAATGATATGACTCGTTCATACCACACATGGAACGTATAAAGGATGGTGTTAATGAACTTAAGTAACGTATATAGAATATTATATTTTACTGGAATATTAATATACCTATATATCATTTGGATTCGATTCTTTTAAAATAAAAATTAAATGGAAGTAGCATTCGTGCGTACGTACGGACTACCGTCTCCACGAACGCGATGAGATTCATTCTCCATCGTATCCATTAAAGTATAATTATCATTTGATGATTTAAAAATGATGTTTAGGGACTTGATACCATTCTGGATATGAATAATATACATCCCATTAATAACGAATATGGCTCACATAATAAAGAATATAAAGTAAAATGAACCCGTTAACACCTGAAATGACGATAATTCTAAGATATTATTAACAAATCAATGTTAAAAGATCATATATGATATCATATTAAAGTAAATGATTCTTTTATTATTCAATAACAATTATTTCACCATTATACAGGAGGTAAACCTACCATCGACCAAGGAAAAAGTACAAAGTAAGGGATTCTCTTATCTCACTTTCAATTCCGTGAGATTTCCATTGTTCGCTACTAAATTATTGAAAGTGGTGTATTGTGTACTTCCATGATTCACTTTATATTCATGTTATTCTGTAAATAATTTGGTGGTTATTAACTTTTGGCCATGCGACTCAGTTGATTAACGTGGTAAGGGGTTTCTTGTCTCACTTTTAATTCCGTGAGAATTCTATTGATCACCACTTAATTATTGCATGTGGTGTATGTGTACTACCCATGATTGTATTCATTGTGTAATATACTTTATTTTATAGGTATTTACATCATCATGGTATGATCTTTCTTTCATGGGTGTTTGTTTCTTAAGTTACCTAATCAATAAGGGAATTTGAGATTTCAATTTCCACTCATTTGGCTTTACGCATATTTCATTGATTATATTACCCCAAGATTATGTGTGGAATCACTATTCATTTGATTATGTCATAATTTCCACTCCCCTTCCTGTGGATATAATTTTTATACACATAATCACTCCATTGAAAATTCTCAAGTCATTGATATGAGTTTGATAAGAGTAATTTTAACTCTTTCACCATTTGTTGAGTTAAACATCCAATTCGTTGGTGTTGTTTTTACAGGAATATGTGTGAATATACTTTGATTGTTTTACACTGAATATCCAATAATATCTAGTGTATTTATATTTTTCACACATAATTATGTTGTTGATTTATCCTTAACCTAAGGATATGGCCTTTATGAGAGATTTCATCTCAACTTACATTCCATTGAGACTTCTTTGTTGATATACACCTCTCTTTTATGTGGTGTATATAATGTACTTTGACATAGTATGTCATGAATTACCTTTATTCTCATGATATTACAAAGTTTTGATTACCTCAATTATTTTAATTCAAGTGTCTCTCTTTTGGTTAGAATCTCTAACTAAAATACCATTTTTAAATGTTTTAAAGACTTATTCATCTAAATCTTTCTCATTAATGTCCATATTTTAAAAATGGTTTTAGGGATTTATTTATATGGACATTAAAGTTTAGAAATTAAAAATCCTTTTAAAAAGTTTCAAAGTGGTATGGGACACTTTGATTCAAAAATCTATTTTTAAATGGATTCTCGACAAATAGTGTGACTTTTAAATGATTTCAAGAAAAAGGGGGATATTTCTCTCAAATAGTTTTGATGAGTATTTTCATCTATGTCAACATCCTTCATTATTCTTGATTGAGGTTAATGTGATACAATACAATCTTCCATATTGTATCGAATGAGTTATGTTTGACTATGGATGTGCAATTTTTATACCATTCATGGTTTGTGGTAGAAGTATTGACATTTCGTATGATAGTTTTAATATGAATGTTTATGTTATCTTTAAACCTGTTCATATGAGGAATGCATTGGACTTAATAAGTGACGGGTGGAGCCCGCTATAGCTCCTCGATGCATCGGTAGGTCTCATGAGACAAACTAGTGTCTTGGCACAAGGCCTTGGCAAAATCTTATTTGTAGTCTTGGCACGAGGCCTTGGCTATGTGGTTATGATAGTCTGGCATTATGCATTCCATCATTATGAAAGTGGTTATTGATATTGCATGTGATCATTCGACTAGTAGAATATCCATGTGAGTAAGTAAATGGCATTATTTCATTTTATTTATGCTATACCATGTTGAAAGTTCAAGTTTCAAAGGCTTTTGTTTTAGTTATAAATTGCCTTAAGTGTTTATGATTATTTATGAAAGCTTCTGCTATAATGTTATCCTTACTGAGCATCCGAGCTCACCCCTTTCAATGTTTTATTTTTTTTCAGGATTATGAAGAAGTAATTTATGAATGACCTGCAGGGATAGTATGAGGGGATATGAAGACAAAATGTTTTTTTTAATGATGTAATGTAAAAATTTATGGATGTATCTAGTTATTCCAAGGCTACTAAACTAATCGGTCTTTCGAGACTTGATCTTTCTCATGATCATGCCAATGTTATGTAATAATGCACCGACTCTGGGTAACTAGGGTCGGGGCGTTACAGTTGGTATCAGAGGAAGTTTAGTACAAACCTTGGTAGCTAGATTTAGAAAAACTTTGATTAGAGCACGTAGACCTAAGATGAACTTTGAGGATTAGTATAAAAGAACTTCCTAGAATTTTGTTATTGTAGAAATTTTGTGAGTTTTCCGAGCAATAAATCCCTGTCTGGATACGAGCAGGTAGAGACGGCTCTGGCACAGATGTACCTAGGGGTAAAACCCGAAAACACCGCTTTGAGCTAGACTCGAACGGGAACTGGTGCACGACAACGGGCCTTGCTGAACTCTTGGTTACGAAACTCCTGGGGGATATGCTTAGGATAATTTACATTTTCTTTACAAACCGATTTAAGTAATATATACATAAGATGAGAGTAAATGACCTTGGTTAATCCTAATATGTTTCAAATTGAGAATATGGTGACATTTTAATCTCTAAATGATTTTACGACTACAATTACTCACACAATGCTTTCTGGTTTTAGTCAATGGCTGGATTCCAAGGAAGTCATAGTGACTTTGAGAATGATGTACAAGGTGGGAACGGTGGTGGAAATGAGAAACAAAATGGAATGTTGATAGGCGTAAAAGATATCATCTTTATGCCAAATCAGTTTTCAAAAAATATGATCAACAACATATATATTAACCAACTCCCAGACTCAACAAGGAAGAGAAAGGTGATAAATGATAAGATCTACAGCAATGGAGACCATGGAGAAAAGAAAACTCAATTTTCATCATGCAGGAATTGTGGAAAGAGACACCCAGGAAAGTGTCTCAATGGGACAACGAAATGTTTTACGTGCGGGAAGGAAAGACATAAAGTGAAGAATTGCTGAAGAAAAATGAAGAGTACTATGGAAGAAGATAAAAATGGTCCCAAGAGTCCATTTACAGTCATTTTCCGTAAATGTAGTGGACCTGGCTATTACCCGAGTGAATGTCCTATTTTATAGGATATTTTCTTGCTCAAAGAAGAAGCTATGTGGAAATAAATGGTTGGAGAAAAATTTAAAAAGTATTAGCACTCCTTGTTGATGGGTTTACTTTGGAATAATTTTCTCTTGTATTTGTAACCCCTCAGTTTGCCATGTGAGAATGATATTTGAGGAATAATTGTCTCTTCTCTTGTGGATATAGGTATAAATAACCATTTGGTTTTATATGATCATTGGGGTTTGAGAAAATGATAAGTTATTATAATTTGGGATGAAAATGCAAAGTATGATATAACATTTGTTGTTAAATTATGTTATTTTGAAAAATTTATCTCATTTTGGTAATATTATAGAATATAGTTTTTGAAAAAGGACAACACGTAGACCGTGTGACAACCCGTCGCGTCGGACAAAGCTGTGGGAATCGAACCCACAACCAAAGTGCGATTGGGATTTATCGCCTACCACTGGACTACGTGAAGTCCCTGGTTAGTATGACTATTTTTTTTGTTAAATTATTTTATTGATCAATAATAAGATGTTTTGGGTTCTTATGTCTTATCAAATTAATAACCTTGGTATAGGAAAATGATTTGGTGATTAAGTGATAAATGTTATTTTGGAAGATGTTCGTTTTGTTAGGAACACTATATGCCCAAGGAAAATAGAATACAATGAGGTTTCATTTGTAGAGTAATGGTGGATTTTTATCTACATTTTTATTGTTGATTTATAGTGATTTGGGTTATTTATGGAAATGATTAACCTATAACAGAGAATATGTGATGATGTTAATTACTTTTAAGTATGTGACTTTAAGAGTATTTGATGTCATTTGGAGATACAATGTAACATGGGAGACTACATAATCAAATTCTTCTATGTTTTGGGTTTCAATATTAGTTTGGATTATATTAAAGGATTTTTAAGGACAATTGGTTATTGAATGGTATCTATTTAACTTTGGGGTATTGTTGGTTTAATTTTAGAAATTAAGATTAGTGCATATTTATCTCAATGAATATCCTTTTGGGGGATCATTAGATCATTCACTAACCATTTTGGTTTTGATTAATCTTCAAAGACAATGTAAATATATGGTTTATCCTACATGGATCATGTGATTCTATAGAAGTTTATTCTAGCTCTTCCAGTGTGACCAAGTCTTCTTGAATACTCATCGTTTAAAAAAAATTGAGTTAGTGGTGGAAATTTATTAAAGAATGAAAATCTACTTAAAATTTAAGTATATCTCATAATGTTCTTAGTAAATATCATAAATGAATTCCTCTTCCTTATGTAATGTAACTTTAAAAAAAATGTTGTCCTAGATGGTACCTTAAATCATCACTAATTTATGGCTTTGGGATTGTTGGCCTTTTCATAGCCATGTTCTCTACCACTCTCCATCAGATAATTGATGGTTAGATTTCTCCTCCATATCCATATTTTCCTACATGGAACCCTAGTATGTGTTATTTTCGGTAACCTTCATACTTTCCACTCTTTATTTTAAATAGAGGCCTCATTAATTCATTTTTCGATGTGGGATTTCAACTAAGATATTTTGAAATGTCAAAAATGTGTGATCACAATACCCTATATTTTGTTGAACCGATGGTACTTCAAATCATCATAGATTGATGAGTTTAAGGACCTCAATTTTATACTTGTTTGTGATTGATGACCTCAACCACTACCTATAAATATTTACGTTTTTCCTCCAATTATATGTCTCTAATTTCCACCAATGTTCTCCTAATCGAGATCATAATTTGGTGGTGACCCTTTCATTTCTCTTTTCCTCATATTAAGACTAAATTTTAGTAAACCAATTTCCGATGTGGGTTTTCCCACAAATATATTTTCTATTTTCAACCTTTTATTTTCGAAGAACAATTTCAAATTGCGAGGACGCAATTTATTGAAGGAGGGGAGAATGTAACACCCCAAGATTTCATAGTGTGTTATTTCTTCAAAATAATTCAATAACTTGCACTACACGCAACACCGAGTTCAAGCGCACCATGACTTACCAAACAAGCCGTTCAAAAAAGGTTATGAATAGTATTAACTAAATTTTAAACTTTATATAATCCTTATAATTTTAGAATCCATATTATGAGTTTCTTAGACATAATGTAAGAAAAAATTCATCTTCAGTATTTTAGTTTTACCAACTTTTAATAGTGAACCCTTTTTAAATAAAATATTTTAAACTTTTTGACTAAATGGGGACATCAAAAAATTTAAAATAAAACATCCCAAGCTTCCACGGTACGCTTTCCTTTGAATAAAACAGTAGCGTGTGTTGTACGCAACTTCGAGTTTTAACACACACCACAACCGATCAAACTAGCCGTTATGAATAGTAATACTTAATTTTTTGAAATTATATATATTTCAAAATGGACTTCATTTTTTGATTCGGAATATCAAATTTAGCCTAAGGTGAAATTTTGGTACTTTTCGGATAACTTTCATATTTTGATGAATAGTAAAAATTACTAAATTTTAATTAAAAACAACTTTTTTAATAAAAATAATTAATAGTGATAAGTTATGAATTTGAGTGGTTTTAAAGTATATTTAGAATATATTTTTACCATTTAATATAATTTTGGTCATTGGACATAATTTTACAATTAAACAGAACATAAACAAGTGTCAATCTTTTGATAGTTATTATCTCTTAAAAACACGCTTTTTGTTTTGACAGCGGGAATTAATTTTAAATTAATTTCTGCCACTTCTGTGTTTTGAATTTAGAAAAATGGATTCCATATTTGGAATCAGGGTGTTCAAATTGTGTAAATAGGTAACTTTTATTTTTAGACATTTTGAATAATTACTGCGGTAAATATTTTATTTACCATGGTTAAGGGTAAATCCGGTAAATAAGGGTTAAAAAATAATATTATAATAATACTAAATTACCCTAAAACGTGTCTTAACCCTATTGGTTGATACATGGTCGACCATGGGAATCTTTGGGTCAATTTTGGGACCCCATTGATCCACTTGTAAGTGATAATGACACTTTATTTTAATTAAGTTAAAATGAATACAAAAATGGCATAAGCTTACATCTTTTAAAAGAACAATTTTTACATAGGGCTATACATGTTGGATTTTCGATTATAAATATTCATTAGAAAGCTACAAAGATTTCATACATAATGATATTTTATTTATAATTTTTAGACATCAAATAATTTAAATTATTAATGACACAATAATGATGCAATGTTTACCTCATTAATAAATCATTTAAATAAATAAGATTATAATGATTAAAATATTATCTAAAACCTGTCCAATTCTTATTGGTTGATGTTATTTAGAATATGAGTCATCTTAAATTCGACCTCAATGATTTTTGGACCATTATAAAACGAATATAATTATATTATAAAGTAATACTTTCACTCTTTCCTAAAGAGCCCCTCCTCTCCCTTATAAAAGGAGACCACTTCTACTCATTCCTCACACCTCTCAAGCCACTTGTCTCGTCCAAACTCTGCCCAAATAAGCTCCCAACATCCCTATCCTCCTCCTTGAAGCTTCCCCTTAGGCAGAAAGCATTTCAAGAAGTCCTTTGGTTCCAACCAAAGTGAGTTCCATAAATTAAAGGTAACATTTTCTCTTAAATTATTTTCAATTATTTTGCTTCTCCAACCCCCAAACTCTTTTTATTTCCTTTCTTTTGTAACAACACCAGTATCCAAAATATACTAGGATGTTTTTATAAGAAGGATTCAAACTACACATTCACACAACTCCATCTAATGGATGATGAACATAATGTTTCTGTGGATGGAAAACTAACGCCTCACGAAACGATGATTGTTCAAATACATCTTACCGCCTCTCATGGTGGCCATTAGGATGGCACTGTAATTAAATATGATATTAATGATATATATTTTATATATAAGCTTCTGTAATTCCATTTTATTTCATACAATTATTCGTTTCATGTTGTATATACATACGATAATTTCATTTGGGGAAGTGCGGACTACCGCCCCCTTAAAATGATATGACTCGTTCATACCACACATGGAACGTATAAAGGATGGTGTTAATGAACTTAAGTAACATATATAGAATATTATATTTTAATGGAATAGTAATATACCTATGTATCATTTGGATTCGATTCTTTTAAAATAAAAATTAAATGGAAGTAGCATTCGTGCGTACATACGGACTACCATCTCCACGAACGCGATGAGATTCATTCTCCATCGTATCCATTCAAGTATAATTATCATTTGATGATTTAAAAATGATGTTTACGGACTTGATACCATTCTGGATATGAATAATATACATCCCATTAAAAACGAATATGGGTCACATAACAAAGAATATAAAGTAAAATGAACCCGTTAACACCTGAAATGACGATAATTCTAAGATATTATTAACAAATCAATGTTAAAAAGATCATATATGATATCATATTAAAGTAACTGATTCTTTTATTATTCAATAACAATTATTTCACAATTATACAGGAGGTAAACCTACCATCGACCAAGGAAAAAGTACAAAGTAAGGGATTCTCTTATCTCACTTTCAATTCCGTGAGATTTCCATTGTTCGCTACTAAATTATTGAAAGTGGTGTATTGTGTACTTCCATGATTCAATTTATATTCATGTTATTCTGTAAATAATTTGGTGGTTATTAACTTTTGGCCATGCGACTCAGTTGATTAACTTGGTAAGGGGTTTCTTGTCTCACTTTTAATTCCGTGAGAATTCCATTGATCACCACTTAATTATTGCATGTGGTGTATGTGTACTACCCATGATTGTATTCATTGTGTAATATACTTTATTTTATGGGTATTTACATCATCATGGTATGATCTTTCTTTCATGGGTGTTTGTTTCTTAAGTTACCTAATCAATAAGGGAATTTGAGATTTCAATTTCCACTCATTTGGCTTTACGCATATTTCATTGATTATATTACCCCAAGATTATGTGTGGAATCACTATTCATTTGATTATGTCATAATTTCCACTCCCCTTCCTGTGGATATACTTTTTATACACATAATCACTCCATTGAAAATTCTCAAGTCATTGATATGAGTTTGATAAGAGTAATTTTAACTCTTTCACCATTTGTTGAGTTAAACATCCAATTCGTTGGTGTTGTTTTTACAGGAATATGTGTGAATATACTTTGATTGTTTTACACTGAATATCCAATCATATCTAGTGTATTTATATTTTTCACACATAATTATGTTGTTGATTTATCCTTAACCTAAGGATATGGCCTTTATGAGAGATTTCATCTCAACTTACATTCCATTGAGACTTCTTTGTTGATATACACCAAATCACTTTTATGTGGTCTATATAATGTACTTTGACATAGTATGTCATGAATTCCATTTATTCTCATGATATTACAAAGTTTTGATTACCTCAATTATTTTCATTCAAGTGTCTCTCTTTTGGTTAGAATCTATAACTAAAATACCATTTTTAAATGTTTTAAAGACTTATTCATCTAAATCTTTCTCATTAATGTCCATGTTTTAAAAATGGTTTTAGGGATTTATTTATATGGACATTAAAGTTTAGAAATTAAAAATCCTTTTAAAAAGTTTCAAAGTGGTATGGGACACTTTGATTCAAAAATCTATTTTTAAATGGCTTCTTGACAAATAGTGTGACTTTTAAATGATTTCAAGAAAAAGGGGGATATTTCTCTCAAATAGTTTTGATGATTATTTTCATCTATGTCAACATCCTTCATTATTCTTGATTGAGGTTAATGTGATACAATACAATCTTCCATATTGTATCGAATGAGTTATGTTTGACTATGGATGTGCTATTTTTATACCATTCATGGTTTGTGGTAGAAGTATTGACATTTCGTATGCTAGTTTTAATATGAATGTTTATGTTATGTTTAAACCTGTTCATATGAGGAATGCATTGGACTTAATAAGTGATGGGTGGAGCCCGCTATAGCTCCTCGATGCATCGGTAGGTCTCATGAGACAAACTAGTGTCTTGGCACAAGGCCTTGGCAAAATCTTATTTGTAGTCTTGGCACGAGGCCTTGGCTATGTGGTTATGATAGTCTGGCATTATGCATTCCATCATTATGAAAGTGGTTATTGATATTGCATGTGATCATTCGACTAGTAGAATATCCATGTGAGTAAGTAAATGGCATTATTTCATTTTATTTATGCCATACCATGTTGAAAGTTCAAGTTTCAAAGGCTTTTGTTTTAGTTATAAATTGCCTTAAGTGTTTATGATTATTTATGAAATCTTCTGCCATAATGTTATCCTTACTGAGCATCCGAGCTCACCCCTTTCAATGTTTTATTTTTTTTTTCAGGATTATGAAGAAGTAATTTATGAATGACCTGCAGGGATAGTATGAGGGGATATGGAGACAAAATGTTTTTTTTATGATGTAATGTAAAAATTTATGGATGTATCTAGTTATTCTAAGGCTACTAAACTAATCGTTCTTTCGAGACTTGATCTTTCTCATGATCATGCCAATGTTATGTAATAATGCACCGACTCTGGGTAACTAGGGTCGGGGCGTTACAGTTAATGCCATATGTGGGACGTATAAAGGATGGATTTAAAGTTATTATATATGATGTTATAATAGAATTATAATATACCTATATATCATTATTATTATTTTTCCATTAAAGTATTAGATAGAAATGAAAGTAGCGTTCATGCGTACGTACGGCTTACCGTCTCCATTAACGGTGCATTTCATTTCTTATCCCCAAATGTAAGGTACTATTTAAAGTACATGTATATAATGGATATATATGATGAATGATACATCTAAATGATGAATATAATTCTGGAATTAAAATATACATACCTCTCATTTAGTTTTAATTCCATTAATATGACAGAGAAATAAAAGTAGCGTTCATGCGTACGTACGACTTACCATCTCCATGAACGGTGAATTTCATTTCTTACCTCTAAATGATTATGTAATATTATAAATATATTTATATTCTGGATATATATGATATATATGATATCAAAATCATGAATATAAATCTGGATATAATGAACCATTGACCACACGAACAACATGTAATTGTAAGAAGTTCACTTTCGACTTAAGAACCAAATATCGACAAAACAAACATTATTAACTTAAATGATTACATAATGTTTATAAAATGTAAATAAGGGATATAAAAGGAATAATTAACTTGAAAAAGGTTCTTAAGAAAATATAAATTAACTCAAGTTTATTATTCAGGATGTTAAAGAATGATCGAGTCAAGTCGGACCCGAGGTAAGGGATCTTACTCCTCTCTTTCTTTTTAAGTACACTCTTTTATGTCATTCCTTCTAAAGCTCATAATTCTTGTTATTGGGATGTTCTTTTATATTAATCTTACTGTAATTTTTATGTTCATATGATGAGAGACCCTATTCTCTCTCATCAATCCATTTTGGAAGTTTTGAGTGGCGCCGTTAGGCTGCCGAATTTTCGTAAGAGATCAAACCCCTCACTTACTTTTAAAGTACTCTCCTTTATGTCACTTCTTTTAAGCTCCTATTTGTTATGTTGGGGGATGTTCCTGTATATTCCCCTTTCTGTAAACATTATGTTAATATGATGAGAGACCCTATTTGATCTCATCAATCCATATTTTTATGTTTTATGTGGCGCTGTTAGGCTGCCGTGTTTTCGTAAGAGATTTTTCATCTCACTTTTATTCCCGTGAGATTTATGCTACATTTGCCACAATTTCATTTGAGTGGTTTATGTACTTCCCATTATTCTACTCTTTGTGTAATATACTTTATTTTATAAGTATTTACATCAATGATGTATTTTACTTCTTTCATGGGGTGTATGTTTCGAAAGATACCCAAGTCGGTAAGGGAACCTTTCACCCTCCTCTTTTTAAAAGACTTCTTTTGTTGGGTCTTTTAATTCACATATTGTTATGTTGGGATATGTTCTCATATATCCTTATTGATGTAAATTTTATGTCCAAGTGATGAGATACCCTTTTTTATCTCTCATCAACTCTTTTTCTGAACTTTGATGTGACGCCGTTAGGCTGTCAAATTTTTGTAAGGGAACTTTTTAACCCAAATTTGATTCTTTGGGATAAACTTTTACTCCTTGAATATGTCGTTCTATGAATATTTATGAATAAACTCTGATTTTTTACACTTAATATCCACTTATATTTGGTGTATTCTTTTGTCACACATAATTATGCAATTGATTTATCCTTAAACTAAGGATACCGTCTTTGTAAGGGTTATCATCACAATCTCCATTCATTGGGGCATGTTTTGTTTTATATACAACCATCTTATATACAGTGTATAAACCACTTTGACTTTAAAATTTATTCAAAAGGAATCCTTTTTCTACGAAGCGTTTTACTAAATGAAAAAAAGGAATGTTTCTTTTTACGTACGTGGTGACAATGACCTTTTCCGCCGCCGCGAGTATTATTTGATCTTTGGCTTCCTCAACAAGCCGTAATGTTTTTAAAATAAAATAAATACCATATAATTTTCTTTGTATTTTGGTATTGAAAATGGTTTTCATAAAGGATTATATTATTTCAATATATTTAAATGATATATTGTGATTGTAATGTGGAAATGTTATCATTCCTTTATGTTGGTTTTATGTGTTATAATTTTATAGTGGTAATTGGACATTTTTCGGGTGGTTACGTGATAAACCATATGATGGGTGGTGCCGTGAATACCAGGACGGGTGGTTACGTTATAACCTCCAATGCATTGGGTATGAAAGTCGGCCGTATGGCTATTCCATTAAGTATGTATGGAAGTTGGCCGAATGGCTATTCCATTAAGTGATATGTGTGGAAGTCGATATTATGGTTATTCCACTTAAGTATGTTTATGTCCCAAGTTACCTTTATATGTTATGTGATCTTTATATGGGTTTTATGGTAATAGTTTGGTTACAGAAGGGTACGTAATGAACTTTTATTCAGTGAAGAGTTTTTACTACTTTGAAAAGGTGAAAAGTATTACTTTTTTTAAAGTATACATGGTTTACTTGTTGTTTTGAAAAAAACTAACAGTTTTCATTCTTTGTGTATCCCTTAATGAGCTTTTTATGCTCATCCCATGTTTTTGAAATGTTTTTCACAGGAATTAACGTGGAATAGGGTCAAGGATGGGATCAAGGGAAAGTCATGCTACCAAAAAACATGGAACTAGACATGTTTCGTTTTAAGAGTTTTTATTTTATGGAAACTTAGTAGAAGTTTATACTTTTTAATCTTTTGAGATGTAATTGTTATGTCCTAATTCTTTAAAACTCTAAACCTGAAAAGATCCTCAATGTGAATTATTCATTTAATTCAATTTTAAGTATGGTTTAAGGTCGGGGCCTTATACTCCCTTTAGGTTGAATATGATTTAACCTCATTTATAATGGTTTTGAGTGTGTTATAAATTTATTATAACACCATATTAAAATTTATAATATTTTTATATTATCCTTTTATAAAATATTATAACCCTTTCATTAATAATGATTCATTATTACTATTGTTCTGAGTGATACCTGTCTTGATTTCTCAGGCATGTTTTAACGTGAGAGTTTTGGTTATGGGGAATTTTTTATAGTTCCATAAAATCTTGAATTATATTAAAGTGGAAAATATAATTTATTTTATTAGATACAATTTTTTTGTCATTATTGAAATTTTAACATTTATAATGGATAACATCACTTCATAGAGACGGTAGGCCCTATGTATGCATGTGGGACATTATCATTTCCATAATGGGTGGAAGGGTAAGGAAGTATGTGAAATATTTATTTTCCAGTATTTATATCATTTCATATATATAAAATGTATTCATTAAGTTTATTCTTATTATAATCCATGTAAATCATCATTAAAAAATTAATCAAATCAATTTTCAAGGTAGTAGTCCATCGTACACACATGCGACGTTATTGTATTTTAAAAACATGGAAAATAAAGAAGGTATAACTAATGTTAAGATTCAAGAAGTATAATAATATCATAAAGTTATATATATACATAAAATCCATCATTATTTATAATCATGATACGCATTCATGGAAAATGAGTTCCATCGGTTCACGAGCCAGTAGTCCACCGTATTCGCAAACGATGATTTTGTTTCCCATATGATAGAGGAGGAGATGGATAATGGTTATTTTATTGACATAATAAATCTTCAGTATATGGGATAAATTTTTTATTAACCTATCATTATTTAATAATATTTTAAGTATTTATAATAATAAAAGAGATAAATGATCATTTAAGAATAGTTTTTCTTCTTCTGATGGCCTCTTAAGGTTTGCACTATACACCTTCCTAGGATAATATTACAATAAAACATGGTAAATAGTATGTTTATAGTAGAGTAAAGAAGTTATTTTATTAGTTTTTTCCAAACCAAATGTCTTTTGAAGTATGAATAGGAGAATAAGGGTGGCCTTTTATAAGTGGGGGAGGGACACACGTGGATTTTTGGGAAAAATCTGTCAGACCAATGTTTTTATCATCCCAAAATCCTCCAAAATAGATCCTTAATGCCCCTTATTGTTGATAAGTATTTCATATAGCCATAAATATTCTGTAAAATAATTTTTTTGGTTATTTTAACTCTCATAGTTATATTTAATCACCCAGTAAATCAGTTTTACCTTAATAATGATAATCAATTTTTACAGATTTTACTATTCATAATTGTAAAACATTGATTTGACCTTATTAGATAATATAAATATGTATGATTCTTAACATATAATCCAAACTTCCCAATCCAATTCACATAAGTTGTAGAATTCAATTTAATATTATACCCACATACGTGATGAAAACGTGGGTTTCCATAGATAATATTCCCATTACTATAGAATGTTTAATATCAAAATTCAATATAAGATTTATTTCACTAACATAAATCATATTTATTATAGTATAAATAAACCAATTTCTCCTTAAATAATATTTATAATATAATTTTACTTTGTAAATAATTTAATAGAGAGGTAATGTTTTGATAAATATTTGTATTTTTTGATATTCATCGAAAAATTATGCATTTTAAAAAATTATAAAAAAACCACTATAAGATAATTTTATATTATTATTTAAAAAATGAATTTAATTTAATCAAATTAATGTCCCTAAATTTTTAAAAAAATTATGATTGAATTATGTGTGCAAAGAGTGACTCGGACACCTTTTAAAAAAATATAATTAGTCAAAAAAACATTTCATTTCCATTCAAATGATATTCATTTTATTTCTAATAAATAGATAACCATAGTTTCCATAATTTAGTTAGTATTATTCATACATTCCAATTTCATGGTTTGGTTGTAATGGTATACTATATTACAGTTAATTTAGACACAGGGTTACATGTTTTTTAAAATATCATGGAGATCATATTTATTTAAAAAGAAATATGTAATATAGTGTCAGGGTATTACATTATCATATAAGCTCAGTGTTTCATGTAATATACTAAATTAACCCCATTTTTCATATTTTGATATCTCATTTTTTTACATTCTCCCCAACATCAACAAATTGCATCTTTTTAATTTGTACGTGCCCATGGAAATCAACTGATTTCTATTTGATATTTTATTTTTAAAAACCTACATCACAAAAATGGTTAATATAAATTCCTCTTAAAATAGGAAAGATAAATTTTAATTTTCATATATAACAACAAATAACTATATTTACATTTTGAATAACATGAAGATATTTACATGAAAGAAAATTGTAATTCCAAAATAATGATGCAGTGACACAAGAATATGAATGATCAAGAGAAATTAAACAAATATGTTGGGCCTATTGTTTAATTTATTTTAAATGATGAGTCAATATGTGTTTGTTGAGTTTGGATGAAGTGGTTATTCCTAGATAATTTCTATGGATTCATCTAATGGAATTGTATATCACACTAGAACTATTATCCATGGTCAATTATAATGATTTTTTGGACTGATATTAAATGAAAAAGGAATCTTTCAAGAATTTAATATTGTTTACTAACATATTAAGAAGAATATTTTCCATGAAAACATTAATTTTTCATGAATAAAAACATAACAAGTCCATGTAGAATAATATTTATTTTGAATGAGGTATGGTTAAGGAATACTAATTGAGGAAGTCTTGGATTTCAATTATATACATAGAATTTTAAAATTATATATAAATTTGTGGACTTCTTATAATATATGGGCCAACCCACAAGGAATACTAGGATATGTTGACCAAGGGAATATATGGGAACAAGGTCAACCACAACCAATTGGAACCATCCTGGGAAATCCTATAGGCAGCATTATTGGAACTATAAAATCCCATAGAGATCCCATCTATAATTCCCACGTAGAGAATACTTGGAAGGGGAATGTGTTTGGAAAGAATCTTGTTAGTTTTATGATTGTGGCATGTGTGTGGGTGTATGGGTGCTGATCTCCTCTTTCCAAATCAATTAGTTTCCAACATGACATAGAAAATAAACTACAGTGAAGTGAATTGGAGAAACATATATTGGACTTAGATAGCCCAGATACTTTTCATCCATATTAAAAATATATTAATAGAACTTGGTCCATCGAATGAGTTTTATCTCGATAGTAAATTCATCATTATAAATCTCCACTCTTTCTTTGATCTTTGATGGGCCTGTGAGCTCAGGATAACTATTATATATTGTAATTAAAAATTTTATCAATCGTCTACAATAATATTGATGGGATGAGGTATTCAGGATCAAACCAAAATATTGAATTTAATATATATCTTACATGCATGTGAAGAGTTTGAAGAATGAGATACTACTGAATGAAAAATAATTTTATCAATCTGTTCATAAATTTACCATTTATGGATTAACATCAATCTCTTATGATTCATAAGATCCAAAACAAATTAACATGATGACATCATTTTAAGGGAGAAATGTGAAGGTGCAACGACTTTCGGTGTATACTTGAGTTAAACCCAAACATCTTGGGATTTTGAAGCAGTCCTTAACATGAAATTATATAAAGAGATTGAGTGTGGATTAAAACCCGGATCTAAGGTGGTACAAGGTTAAATCATCCTATAAATAAATATTCTCCATGTTTAAGAGGGTTGATACTCACACATTAAGATAACAATTGTTTTACAATGAAAAATAGAGTACTACGAACTACACCTGGTTTTTCAAGAAGAAATCCATACGGTGTAGATTTTGCTTCCATGATATAGAATAATATCATGGAATAACTGACATGTGAACCACACACTCACAAGTCCCACTAAGAAACTAATATTCCATGATAGTGCAACATGCGTCTCCTTGGATTTCATGATGAATAGTGATAACTCACATGATTTCATATTCTTGTGTGAATCCTAGTTTCCAAGAATCTGGATTTTTGCCACATCTATTATAAGAAACTTGTAAAGGAAACCATTTCTCACTACCTAAATGAAGAACACTTTGAATATTGTTATCATGAAAACGTACACTCATTCACATGTGATTTACTAAGCACTTAAAGAACATGGATGAATTATACCTAAAAAGACAATGTGTGTGTGTGCATGAAAAGAAAAAAAAACTAGAAGGAAGATTTCATAAAAGGCCATGCATTTCTAAGTTCATGAATAATAAAGAAGAACATGCATGGGATCAACTTAGACATGAAAAAACATCGAGAAACTCAAAACATAACTTATAAGAACAGAATAATAATAATAATAATAAGAATAATAATAATAATAATAATAAAGATTCACATATGTTCTATGGTTTTGGATGCCATGAAAATAATATGTTAATTAGAATTGATTTTAGATTATGAATTTATTATTATTTCATAAAATATTGAAGAATATTTCTTTTAACCGCTAGCACACATTAATGTGATTCTAGGAATTCAATCAGAATGAAGAATTCAAGTTTCAACATTTATTACGCTGAAGGAAGAACAAAGTATCATACTAAAGTGGATATATCCTTTAACAGAGGTGAAGACTTATAGATAGTGTTGGGAGAATTTGGGGTTTTATTGTTGGATCTAGGATAATCTGAAGTCTCTCAGTTAGATCTATATCAAAAAAACGTTTTGCCATATCCAAATGAAAACATAGTATCCTGGTTGAATATGGAGAAGTTTTATTAACTTTTTTTTAGTGAATAATCTATAATCATGAGAAATAATTGGCTTTATAAATGATTATACTTTCTTCTAAACCTTTTAAATATCGTGTTATTCTATATAGATCTTATTAAATCTTAACATGAGGTGATATGGAGAGATAATATTGAGTAGATATATAACCATAACATGTTCAAAATGTTTAATTGAAAATAAGATTAATTTATAAAAATAAACAACTAATTCACCCCTCCCATTTCAATGGTCAATATGGTCTGGTGAACAACAAGTGGTATCAGAGAGAGGATACCTATAAATATCCTAGAAGCATCATGATAAGTGGATAATTTTAATTACGTTAATAGTTAAAGTGTTCAAAACAATATTGGGAAGATATATCATAGTATAATGAATAGGATGATACCCTATCTCTGATCACTTGAACTAGAAGTGTGAGATGTTGAATCAATAAGGTTTTCACCCATTTCATATAAAGCATCAATGATACAAGCTGATAAGTTAAATACATATTTGGATTTAATGGCTCAAAGTTTCATCTTGATGTCCCTAACATGAAAGGTCTACACAAAGGACATGGGTCTACACGGTTCTAAGGAGATCAGGGATAAAATTAAAAGAATCGATTAAAGAAATTTAAAAGTCAAGGAATCAAAACTAAACGTTTATAGGAGAAGTTTTGAAGATATTAAAATTAATGACGATGAAATTATTGATGACTATTTCATTAGAGTGAATGAGATAGTCAGAAATATTTGGGGATTTGGTGAGAAGATGGATGACTTTAACATTGTACTTTTATTGATGAGTTATTTTATAGATCATTTTGATTCCAAAGTTTGATACATGGAAGAAAATATGAGTAATACATGATGAATAATTAAACATTATCATATCCTATGATATGAGAAAAATTACTTCTTTCAAGAAGAAATAAGGTTTTAGAAATTCCTTTTAAGCAGTATGAAAAGGGAAAGTTAAAGAAAAAGATATTTTTGAATTAGATGATTTTATAAGGACCCGACCTTAAAACATTATATAATCTTGAATTAAATGAATAATTAACATTGAGTAATTTTTAGATTTATATTTTTAGATAATTAGGCCATAACTATTACATATCAACTTGAAAATTACATGAAGACACTACTAATCAGTTTCCATTTTTTCAAAAAAATAAAATCTCTCAAAAAAACATGCTAGTTCCATGTTTTAGACCGCATGAATTTTATTTGACCCCATCCTTCACCCTATTAATCTTTATGTCCTATGGAAAAAATTTCAAAAACTTGGGAGGAGCATTAAAAGCTAAGTAAGGGTTATAAATTTGGAAAGAAAACATTAACCAATCAATAAATATAAATCAATGAAACCATACGTTTCAATCATAACATACCTCATGAAATAATAATATTTATTAACAAAACACATAATTCATAAATCATAAAGGTGAATTGTGGTATACATAACATACTTATAGTATAGATATCGTAACTACATATAGAGTTACATTGGAATACCTATCACAGTATATTCCCTAAATCTCTTAGGAGAAACATTAATGTTTACCTCCATCACGTTACCCAATGCATTGGAGAGCAATCTCGGGCTCACCCACCCTAGGTTAATCACGGAACCACCAGTATATGTAAAAAATTCACAATAACCATAAAATAATTGTTGGACCCTCTATGATTTTTTAGTTTTCATAATCACAAATAATATCAATATATAGATTATCATTCCATTTAATATCTAAATAAATCAATTATGTCATACATAAAAATATACTTGAATAAGTAAATAACCTATTCGTGAATCAATATGTTTACCAGTGTATTGTTTACATGAATTTTTGGATAACTCTTAGTCTTGTAATGATTTGTGCAAGACCAATGTTCAACAAACTTATGCTGACACACCGAGGTCGACATAATGAAGTTGAAAAATCAAATATTGACACAACTAAGTTCAACAGACCGAAGTTCAATAGACCTAAGTTGACACACCGAAGTCGACACACCAAAGTTCGACAGACCGAAGTCGACACACCGATGTTCGACACACCAAAGTTCAACAGATTGATGTTTGACATATTGAAAATGACACACTGAAATTTAAAAACCAAAGATTGACACACCAATGTTTGATAGACCGAAGTTTCATAAACCAAAAATTACACACCAGTGTCGACACACCGAAATTTGACAAACCGATGATTGACAGACTGAATTCAACATACTAAAGTTGACAAACTGAAGATTGAAAAACCAAATATTGACAGACTGAAGTCGACACACTAAAGTTGACTGACTGATGTTTCCAAACCGTAGACAAGAGACCAAAGATGACTCACTGATAGTCATAAATAACTTCTTTGATTTTATTAATTCAAATTTATTTCTAATGGTCATATTTAGAAAAATTAATGTTTCTAACATTATTTACTATTTTCTATAGAATTATCCATAGAAAATATGAGGTGAATGAACATGAAGATAGAATCATACCGAGTGGATCTTGAAGAATAAATGGACTTAAATCTATGATCAACAATAATGCACAGAAGTGAGACGAATATGCAGAGATATACAGACACACATTGAGCTTGAAAAACACACTGAAAAGCAGATAGTGTGAATACACAAAGAGAGGAAAAAAACACGTGAGATTACAAGAAGTTACAAACAAGAAATATTTGCGGAAGCTCACTGTACATCAAGACACTGAAGAGATGAACCTTATTATATGTGTAAGATGGATTACAGAAACTGCGATACTCTGTTCTGAAGTCAACTTCCAGAAGTGGAATTAAATATGATATTCAAAACATCTATTGAGTCTAGATAATTACTGCATAACACACACAAAGAATTCTTAACTCTATTATCTTTTATAACTCTATTGTGTTTTATCCTTACTAATTGAGCAGTGTGTATACTTGTTACACACATTTTCTATTGATCATAGTTTGAGGATATTAAAATATCATCACTCTAAATACCTTTTTACCCTTGTATCCCACGTAGAACAGTATAACAGATCTTGTGTGATCTGTTTATTTTTTTTCCCACAAATAACTGTGGTAGAGGTCAAGTGTGACCTGGACAGCCGAGTGAGCTATTGTAAACCCTGATCCAGGGTGTGGATAAAAAGTTTATTAATATAAACTACTTGGTGGTAGGTGATCACCAAGTATAGAGGACTATGTCTCAGTTTGAGACTGAACCTCTTGTTTTTTCTACTGTTTTGTTTATCTTATATTTCTTATTTGTTATGTATTTTAGGCATTAAGATAAACTGAAATTTAATAGTTAGTTTAGCATGATTTTAAATCTATTTTAAATCAGTAGGATTGTTTTAAAAGTTTTACTAATCTTACGATCGTTACAATTCAGAACTAATCAATATTCTGAGAATCAAATTGAACCCTCAAGACTTTTATAAATTCACTTCAAACTGACTTCGTATTTATTTTTATAGGGGGATATTATTTTGTAAGGAAACTTTTTTAACAGAAATTTTTATAGATACTAAATTTTCCCCCATATTGAGTCATATACTCTGACTAACATTTGGTATCTGAGGAATTGAAAGTTACTATTAGTTTTAAAATAATGTCAACTGTGATTATAGTTGTGTTTTAATGATCTTAAAATTTATTTTATTTCTAAATTTTTATCTCTTTGAAATTCCTTTAGAACCTTTATCATAGAAAATATATTAGAATGAGATGCTATCAATAGACCAACTTTCTTTAATGTAACAAATTATGCTCAGTGGAAGCTTAAAATGTAAATACATCTAAAAATATGGGATTTGAGATCTGGACTGCTATTGAAAGTTAATATGATATTCCTAAAACTGCTAGAAGCACTTGGGATTAACCTACCAAGACTGCCTATAACAATAATTGTAAAGAAATGAATGATTTGTAATGTTCCCTAAGAGATGAGGAGTTTAACTGAATATCTGCTTGTAAAATTGAGTATGAAACTTGGGATACTCTCTTTATTTCTCATGAAGGAACATCTAATATTAATGAAATGTGATTGAATACTTTTACTATCAAATACGATAACATTAAAATGAAACCCGATGAACCTATCTCTGAAATGTATCTCATGTTCAATGAAATAGTGAATACCATGAGTTTTCATGGGAGGACAGTGGACAACAAGGACCATATTATGAGGTTTCTTTGATGATTACCTGAAAAATGGAGAGGAACCTATTTTACAATTCAAGAATCATGTGACATAGTCAAGATACCAATGAAGTAACTAATTGGAAAGATTATGATGTATGAAGAAGAACATAAGATAAATCAAGAAGTATATGAAGAACCAAGGAATAAATCTGTAGCATTCAAGACTGATACCACAAAGAACAAAGATAAATAAAAAGTTCACGTTCATGTAGACACTTCCACAAGTGAAGGCTCATACTCTGATAGTGATGATGAGATGAATCATCTTCAAAGGAGATTCAAGATGTTCTACCGAAATCAAAAGTTTTTTAGAAAATAAAACTAAAAAAGAAGGTATGATAATAAAAGACAGTGGAAAAGGGATAGGAAATGGAATGATAATACAAATGAGATAGTCTGTTATGAGTGCAAATGAAAAGGTCATGTGAAAGCTAATTTCCCCAATCTGAAATTTAATAAGAAGTATGGGGAAAAGGTAAAAGGATATAAAAAGGCTATAAAAGCTACATGGAGTGCCTCAGAAGATAGATCAAGTGGATCGAACACTTCTAATATTGACATGAACAAAAATGAAAACATGTGTTTCATGACAGAAACATCTGAGGAAACACCCAATTATCTTGTACATAATACTTACTATTCTAAGAATGAAAGTGAATCAAAGAATGATGAAAATAGTACTAAAGATGAACTATTTAAATATTGTGTAATGCTTGAGGATACCTTTAATGAACTCAAGGATAAATATAAATTATTGAAAAGGAAAAAAGCCATAAATAATAATTATATGTCATAATCTAGATATTGAGAATGAAAAATGTGCTCAAATGTTAAAAGAAAACACTGAAATCAAATTATACAATGAGAAATTAAAGAGAGATCTTGAGAAGATTACTGCAGGTAGAGACACCTTAACTCAGTTATTAGGAAAACATATTGCACCAAAATACAAAACTGGTCTAGGATATCAACCAAGACATAGAAGGATTATTGAAACTAAATTTGTTCCAAAATCTGTATAGTTCATAGCTAGTTAAAGTTCTGGACCATTTCTTGAAAAACAATTCTCTAAAGAACCAAACAAAGTGTTTATGTCTCAAAATATATTTGTTGATTATTGGAAATATGTGAGACAAGTATGAGTCCCCAAAGTTTTACATGCTAACCTCTCTATACCCAAGAAAATTTGTGTACCAAAGTTACCCTGCACTAAATCGGTTTTGTAGGAAAATTGTCTGAAGAGCTCCAATAAAAATTATTGCTACTTGGACAACAGATGTTCAAGTTACATGACAGGAGACTACTCATGATTCAAAATCCTAATTAAAGTTGACGGTGGACATGTCACATTCAGTGCTAATGGAAAAGGGAATATCGTAGGCTTAGGCTAGATTGGTAACCCTAGTACTGTATTAATGTCAAATTTACTTTTTGTTGATGGGTTAGAGTATAATTTACATTGTATCTCTCAATTGTGTGATGATGGATTCAATGTTAAATTTCAAAAATCATGCATGTAATGTTTTTAATTCTAAAAATTATTTCATATTTACTACTCTTATAAATTAAAATGTATATGTCGTGGATTTAGATTCTTTAGCAAAGAAAAATGTTTTGAGTTTAAATGCTTTTCATAAGTAATCTTGGTTATAGAAAAGAAGATTAGGACACTGCAATGTGAACTCTCTTAGGAATTTAACTAGACAATTCTTAGTTAGAGACTTATCCAAATTAGTGTTTCCAAACAATAAAATATGTAATACTTTTCAAAAAGGAAAGCAACATAAAATCTCTTTTAAACCAAATAAAAAATTACTACTTCACAACCCCTTGAGTTGGATCACATGGACTTTTTTGGACCATCTAGAGTTTCAAGGCTCAATGGGAAGCACTATGTTTATGTTCTTGTAGATGATTTCTCTAGGTATACCTAGACCTTTTTCTGTCTCATAAAAGTGAAGCTTGTTGACACATTGCTAAGTATTCTAGGACTGTAGAAAATCTTAGTGGACTTAAGATTAAATCCTTAAGAAGTGATCATGGTCGTGAGTTTAAAAATCAAGATTTTGAAACCTTTTGCTAACAAAGTGTCTATAATCATAACTTCTCTGCTCCTAGGGCACCCCCAACAGAATCGTGAGGTAGAAAGAAGAAATATAACCTTACAATAAATTTCTAGTACTATTCTTAATGAATATGATTTACCCATTTATTTTTGGTTTGAAGTTGTTAAAATAGATTGCTATGTAATAAACAGAGTCCCAATTAGACCGATTCTTAAGAAAACATCTTACGAGTTGTGGAATAATAGGAAACCCAAATTAGGTTATTTTAATTTTTTGGATGTAAGGTCTATATTTTGAAAACAAAATATAATTTAGATAAAGTTTCCTCTAAATGTGATGAAGGAATATTTCATGGATATTCTATGTCATGTAAATCCTATAGAGTATTTAACAAGAAAACCATATTTGTGGATGAGTATGTACACATCATGTTTGATGAAGCATATCCACATGAACCCAAGACTTCACTAGAAAATATTGAAGAAGATATGTCTAATCTGGACATGGATGATACAACCTCAAATCATCATGTGAAAGAATCTGTGAAAACATCCTGTTCTAGAAATTCTCCACATCATAATCGTACTGAACAAGATCAACCTGAACAACCTGAAATATCTAGTCCTACATTCTCTAGACCAACAAAAACCCTTAAGAATCATCCCTTAGATGTTTTTGTTGGAGATTTAGATAGAGTAACACAAACCAGATCTTCCTTGAGAAACCAGGTTGAACATCAAGCCTTCTTGTCACAACTTGAACCTAAAAATATCAATGATGCAATCAATGATGAATTTTGGGTAATGGCTATGCAAGAAGATCTTAATCAGTTTGAAAGAAATAGTGTTTGGAAACTTGAAGATAGACCTAAGGATACTTTGACCATAGGAACCAAATGCGTGTTTAGAAATAAGGTTGATGAGGTTGGAAATATATTTGGTAATAGATCTAGACTCGTTGCACAAGGATATAATCAATAAGAAGGAATTTATTATGAAGTGACCTTTGAACTAGTAGCTAAAATTGTGGGAATTAGGATCTTACTTGCCTATGTAGCACACTTGAATTTTAAAATTTATCAAATGGATGTCAAAAGTGAATTCCTAAACGGTAAAATAATTGAAGATGTTTTTGTTGAAAAACCCCCTAGTTTTACAAATCCACATTTTCCAAATCAAGTGTTCAAATTATCAAAAGCTATATATGGTTTGAAACAAGCTCCAAGATCTTTGTATGAAAGGCTAAGTAATTTTCTTATTTCTAAAAGTTTTACTATAGGACTTATAGATCCTACTTTATTTATTAAAAAAGGTTCAAAATATGTTTTAATATCCCAAATATATGTAGATGATATTATTTTTGGATCTTCTAAAAATTATTTATTTAATTATTTTTCAAACATAATGCAAAGTGATTTTGAAATGAGTCTAATGGGTGAACATAAATATTTTCTTGGATTTTAAATAATTTAAAAATAATAATGTATTATTTTAAATCAATGTAAGTACAAAAAATATCTTTTGAAAAGTTATGGTTTTGAAAGAATTAAGAGTAGTGAAACCCCTATGAGTTCTACATGTATGTTAGATCTTGATGAAAATGAAAAATCGGTTGATCAAACTACATATAGAATTATTATTAGGAGTTTGTTGTACTTAACATCTAGTAGGCCAGATATTATGTCCAGTGTGTGTATGTGTGCGAGATTTCAAGTAAACCCAAAAAAGTCAAATCAAAATAGTGTTAAAAGAATTCTAAAATACCTCAAATATTCAACTAAATTAGGGCTATTCAATCCAAAAGGACAAACATTTTATTTGGTTATCTATTTAGATTCTGATTTTGGTGGATGTAAGTTAGATAGAAAGAGTACCTCTGTAACATGTCTCTTTTTGGGAAAGTCACTAATACCATGGTGTAGTAAAATGAAAAATTCAGTAGGATTATCAACTGATGTAGCATAGTATATTACTACTGGTAGTTGTTGTGCACACATTTGTGGACGAAACAAACCTTATTAGACTATGGATTTCTATTCATACATATCCAAAAAAAATATGGCAACAGAAGTGCTATTAACATTTCTTAAAATCCACGTTCTCATTCTAGAAAAAGCATATTGATGTAAGACATCACTTTTTGAGAGATCATTATCAAAAAGGTGATATAACTCTGGATTTTATTGGCATTGAACATCATCTTGCTGATATATTCCCTAAACCATTAAATTCTAAGAGAATGAATTACATCAAACATGAACTGGGAAAGGTAAATCAGTAAACTAATCCTTAAAACCGATCCTTAAAACAGATCTTTAAAATCGATTCTTAAAACCGATCTTCTTGAAACCGATTTCTTGAAACCGATCTACTTAAAACCGTTCCATAAAACCAATTCTTGAAACCGATCTTCTTAAAAATTATCCTTAAAACCAATTCTTAAAACCAATCTTTTTTAAAACTGATCCTTAAAAAAAATTCTGGAAACCGATCATCTTAAAACTGATCCATAAAACCGATTCTTGAAACTGATCTTCTTAAAAACGATCCTTAAAAACGATCCTTAAAATCGATTCATGAAACTGATCTTCTTAAATTCGATCTTCTTGAAACCGATCTCCTTGAAACCGATCTCATGAAACCGATCTTCTTGAAACCGATCTTCTTGAAACTGATTTTCTTGAAACCGATCTTATAAAATTGGTCACTAAAACCGATTCATTGAAACCGATTTATTTATGTATCATTTTGTAAATTTAGTCTGTGTTAATAAAATGACGTTGTTTTTGTGCTTCTCTTTTCATCATTTAAAGTTTTATGATTTATGAGTTATAATCCATAAATGATATATTTATTTCAATCCATCCTGACCTTTCACCTTCTTCGGTGTCGTAAAACCTTTTACCTTTTTTCAGTATTCCTCTTGACTCAATACCTCTCAATTTTGTTTGAATCTGAAGCCTTGTCATGGAAAGGACTAAGTGCGCAATAGAAGAACCCAGTATATCTCCTTTTGCTAAGTGACAGAAATGTGAGTCCAATGGGACTATGAAACCATGCTTAGAAAGCCAAGTCGTTATGACTAAAAAAGAGGTGTCTTTTGAATGGCTTATGTCGAGAAATTCCCTTTTGTTGATAGTGCTGGAATCACAAGGATGTCTCGGTTTGTTTGAAACACCCCAAGATTTCATAATAATTTATTTTGTTTAATTCTATAGATTGTGCTACACACAACACTGAGTTCGAGTGCACCACGACTTACCAAACTTATCGTTCAAAAGAGGTTATGAATAGTATTAACTGAATTTTGAATTTTATAAACCCCATATAATTTTAGAATCCATATTATGTGTTTCTTAGACATAATATAAGAAAAAATTCATTTTTTCAGATAAAAGAATTATTTTTTAAAAAAATGAAAATTTACCACATTTTAAAGAAAAACCCTATTTAAAACCAATATTTGAAACTTTTATATATTCAATATAATGATATTAAATTGTTATTCATAATTGGTACATAAAAATTTATTTTGGATAAATTTTTGGTAATTTTCTAATAACTTTTATATTTTGATGAATACTGAAAAATACAAAATTTTAATTGAAAACAACCTTTTTATTAAAAATAATTTATAGTGTTAAATTATGAATTATAATGTTTTTAAGTATAATTAGATTATATTCATATCACTTAATACAATTTAGGTGATTATAAGTAATTTCACATTTAAATTTAACGTAAACACATGTCAATCTTTTGATAGTTTTTACTTTTTAAAAACATGCTTTTCGGTTTTGTAAACGGGGATTAATTTTAGATTAATTAATGAAACTTATATGTTTTAAATTTGGTAAAATAGAATTCATTTTTGAATTTGGAATATAAAAATTATCTTATGGTAATGTTTTGGTATTTTTTTGAAAACATTCAATTTTGATGAATAGTGAAAAACACTGCATTATTGTTTAAAACAGACTTTTTATTTAAATAATTATTTATTTTAAGTCAAAATAGATATATAATACCTATATAAGTTCAATTTAATTAATTGGAGTCATTTTATAATAAAATCACATGTATAAATGTTTATTGAACTTTTTACCGTCTTTTACCCACCTCCTAGGAGCATTTGCAAATTCAAATAAAACTTAATTTTACCGCTTCTGTGAGTGGAATTAAAAAATATGGGACACACAGTTGATATAATTAAGAAAACATTGGTTCAATAAGATGAAAATAATCTTTGGTGAATCATAACAGTTTTCTTTTATTTAACACGATTAAATGTAAATAGGGTAATTAAGGGTAAAAATGATATCATAATTACCCCAAAGCATGTCCCAATTCTATTGGATAAGTGTAATTCGAACAAAAACAACCATAGAAATAAAATATGATCCTTTAGGTCCACTCAAATTATATAATGAAATTTATTATAATTTTATTTAAAAATATTTAGAAGAGTTAAAATCAAAGTTTAATAACTAGACCATTTTTAATATAGGTTTATACATAAGATAAATTTGACTATAAATATTCATTAGAAACTTGAAAATATTTCATACATAATAATATTTTATTTATATCTTTTAGAAATTAAATAATTTAATTTATTTATGACACAATGACGATGAAGTAATTACCTTAATAATAAAATATTAAAATAATTGATATTAACAAAAATCAATTATTAAATAATGTCAAAATTGACATAAATGAGTTTTTAAAAAAATTACAATATTATTGGTTGATATAATAATCCTAAAAATATATGGTTTGGCCAAAAGACATATATAATTATAGGTGTACCATTAATTAACCACTTGGGGTTCGCTTGGAAGTTTATAGTAAGTTTATTAACCATATAATATAAAAATACAAAGATACATGGTTAATGTCAAACTATTTAGCAGAGTTAAATCTAAAAGATAAGGTTAATATACTGACAAAAACCTATCTAAAACATATTTTTTGAGTGTTTTTAGACCCACAGCCTCATTATACTTTAACTAAATCATTTTTGAGACATTAGAAACCAAACAGTATTTTATTATAAAATAATATTTCAATCTTTTCCTAAGGTGCCCCTCACTCCTCTTATAAAAGTGAACATAAACTTATATTAAATTCACACATTAAAAGCCATTAGTCTCAGCCAAAACTAATCCAAATATCCTCCCAACTCTCCTCCCTTCATCCTAGAGGCCTTAATTTAGTCATAAAGCCAACCTAAGGATCCCTTTTGATCAAATCAAAAGGACAAACCCAAAGAAGACGTAAATATTTCATCACCGCTTTCAAGTTATTTTCTTCTTCGACGTAGTATTTATTTGTTGTTCCTATTCTAAAATAATAACTCGATTATATTATATATAATTTGATTCTATTATAAATATGTTACAACCATATTAAATATTTTATCCATCATATGAATGACATGTCACCATACATGCGTACGTACCGCTTACCGTCTCCATGTCGCGGTGTATTTTATTATTCAAACACTTCATCATTTGGATGGGTATAATAATGAGTATAAATGATGAAAATAATAAATATAATATGAAAATTATTCTTTATATATGATATTACATCAAATTATATATGATTTTATTATCAAAAGAATGATATTGTCGCTCGTGCGTACGTATGGATTACCGTCTCCACGAACGCAATGAGATTCATTCCCCATCGTATCCATTCAAGTACAATTTTTATATTATGATTAAAAATAATGTTTAAATACTTGATATAATTATTTTTATGAATAAGATACATCCCTTCCATAACAAATATGACTCACATAACAAACAATATAAAGGAAAATGAATCAGTTAACACCCGAAATGATGATACTAATAAAATATTATTAACAAATCAATATTAGAGGATCATATATGATATGAAAATTATGTATATAGTTCTTATATAATTTCATAACAATGACTTAACTATTATACAGGAGGTTAACATACCCTCTACCAAGGAAAAGTACAAGGTAAGGGGTTTTCATCTCACTTTTATTCTCGTGAGATTAATGCTATATTTTCAACTGCTACCTTTAGTGTGGTGTATGTACAACCCATTATTGTATTGTTTGTGTAATATAAATTAATTTATGGGTATTTATATCATCATTTTATGATCCTTTTTTCATGGTTTTTATGTTTCGTAAGTTACCAAATCGATATGGGAATTTCAATTTTCAATTTCCACTCATTCGGTTTTACGCAAACTTCAATGATTAATTGACCCCAAGATTATGTGTGAAATCACTTTATATTTACTTATGTAGTAATTTCCACTCCCCTTTGTGTGGATATACTTTTGATACACATAATATCTCCATTGTTAAATTCTCAATTCATCGATATAAACTTGATAAGAGTAATTTTAACTCAATTTCTATTCATTGAGTTAAACATTCATGTCATTTGTGTTGTTTTTACAATCATATGTGTGAATGTCCTCTGATTTATTTAAACTTAATATTCAATCATATTGAGTGTATTTATATTTTTCATACATAATTATTTCATTTATTTATCCTTAACATAACGATACAATCTTTATAAAGTAATTCATCCAATCTTACATTCCATTGAGACATCATTGTTGTTATGCGCCAATCCACTTTTATTTGGGGTATATATTGTACTTTGACATAGTATATCATGAATCCCTTTATTATCATAATATTATAATGTTTTTATTACATAAATTATTTGTATTCAAGCATCTCCCATTTGGTTTGGAACTCTAACTAAAATATAATTTTTAATTATTTAAATATTTACTCATCTAAATCATTTTTATTAATGTAAATTTTTTTAAAATGCTTTTATGTTTTTATTTATATGGGCATTAATGTTTTAAATTAAAATTCCTTTTAAATGATTCAAAGTTGTATGGGACTCTTTGATTCAAAAATCTATTTTAAATATCTTCTTGATAAATAGTGATACTTTTAAATGTTTTAAAGAAAAGGGGGGATATTTCTCTCAAATAGTTTTTATGATTAACTTCATCTATTTCAATATCCTTCATTATTATTGATTGAGGTTGATTTATAATTATACAATATTTAATATTGTATTGAATGAGTTATGTTTGACAGTGGATGTGTTGTTTTTATAACATTCATGGTTTATTAATAAAGTATTGACATTTCGTATGCTAATTTTAATATGAATGATTGTTTTACTTTTTAAACATTTTCATATGAGTAATTAATTAGACATAGTAATTGATGGGTGGAGCCCGCTATAGCTCCTCGATGCATCAGTTGTTCTGATAAGACAAAATACTGTCTTGGTACAAGTCCTTGACAAAATCTTATTTGTAGTCTTGGCACAAGGCCTTTACTATGTGGTTATGAAGTCTGGAATTATGCATTCTGTCATTATTAAAGTGGCTATTGATATTGAATCTGATTATTCGACTAGTATAATATCCCTATGAATAAGTAAATGGAATTATTTGATTTTATCTTTTCCATATTATGCTGATGTTCCAGTTTAAAAGGCTTTTGTTTTAGTCCTATGAATTGCCTTAAATGTTTATGATTATTTATGAAAGTTTCTGCTATATTGTTATCCTTACTGAGCATTTGAGCTCACCACTTTCTATGTTTTATTTTTTCTAGGATGTGAAGAAGTATTTTATGACTGACCTGCCGGGATAGTCTGAGGGGATACAATTTTGGTCTATGGAAACAATGTTTTTGTATCTTTTCATTTTATAATGTAATGTAAAACTTATGAATGTATCTAGTACTTCCAAGGCTACTAAACTGATCGGTCTTTCGGGAAATGATTCCTTGTATCATGCCAATGTCATGTAATAATGGCCTGAATCTGGGTAAATGGGGTGGGGCGTTACAGTTGGTATCAGAGGAAGTTTTGTACAAACAATGGAATCTAGATTTAGAATAAATCGGATTACATCAAATTACCCTAAGATAGACTTTGAGGATTAATATAGAAGAACTTCCTAGAATTTCAGTATTGTAGATATTATGTGGGTTTTCTAAACAATACATCCCTTTATTGATATGATTATGTAGAGGTGGCTCTGGAACAGATGTACCTAGGAGTGAAAACTCCAACAAGGATTTTTGGGCTTGACCCAGGATATCATCGTACACGACAACGGGCCTTGCTGCACTCTTGGTTATGACACTCCCGGGAGATATGCTTATGATAATTTACATTTTCATTACAAACCAATTTGAAGGATTTTAATATAAGATGAGAATAAATAACATTCATCAATCCTAAGGTATTTTAGATTGAAAATAAGGTGTTATGATATTCCCTAATTGATTTTATGACTCACACGATGCTTTCTTGTGTTAGTCAATGGATGGATTCTAAGGAAGTCATAGTAACATTGAACATGATGTACAAGGTGGGCACGGTGGAAGAAATGAGCAACAAAATGGAATATTGATAGGTGTAAAAGATATCATGTTCATGCCGAATTAGTTTTCCATAAATATGATCATCAACAAATATATTGACCAACTCCTGGACTAAACAAAGAAGAGAAAGATGGTGAATGATAAGAGCTCTAGCAGTGGAGACCATAGAGTAAAGAAAGATCAATTTACATCATGCAGGAAATATGGAAGGAGACACCTAGGGAAGTGTCTCAATAGAACAAAGAAATTAATTATGTGCGGGAAAGAAGGACATAAAGTAAAGAATTGCCGAGAAAAAATGAAGAGTATTATGGAAGAAAATAAAAATGATCCCAAGAATTTATTTACAGTCATTTTCTATAAATGTAGGGAACCTAGGAATTACCTGAGTGATTGCCTTATTCAATAAGATAACCCCTTGGTCAAGGAAGAAACTATGTGTAAATAAATGGATGGTAAAATGTTTAAAAGTATTAGTGCTCTTTGTTGATGGGATTACTTTGGAAGACTTTTCTCTTATGTGTAACCCTGCAGTTTATTATGTGAAAATGCTATTTTAGGAATAATTGGGATTTTTATTGTTGATAATGTTATAAATAACCATTTTTGTTTATATGAACCTTGAATTTGAGGCAATTACATGTTATTAAATTTTGGGATGAAAATGTGTGGTATGAGATAACATTTGTGGTGAAATTATGTTATAGTTATTTTGAGGAATTTATCTCATTTTGGGAGCGTTATAAAATATAGTTTTTGAAAAAGAACAACACACAGACTGTGTGACAACCCATCGCGTTGGACCAAGCTGTAGGAATCGAACCCACAACCATAGTGATATCGAGATTTATCGCCTACCACTGGACTACGTGAAGTCCCTAGTTAGTCTGACTAATTCTTTTTAGTTAAATAATTTTATTGATCAATAATAAGTTGATTTGGGAAATTATGCCTTATCAAATGGATATCCTTAGTATAGGAAAATGATTTGGGGATTAAGTGATAAATGTTATTTTGGATGTCGTTCACTTTGTTGGAAATACTATATGCCTAAGGAAAATCGAATACTATGGGATTTCATTTGAGGAGTAATGGTGGATTTTTATCTATGTTTTTATTGTGTATTTGTAGAAATTTGGGTTAATTAGGAAAATGATTAACCTATCATTGAGAATATGTTATTAGGTTAATTAGTTTTATGTATGTGACTTTAAGAGTAGTCGATGTTATTTGGAAAAACAATTTAATGTGGAAGACTGTGTAATCAAATTCTTATATGTTTTAGGTTTCAATATTAGTTTAGATTATATTGATGAATTTTAAGTACAATTATTTATTGAATGGTATTTATTGAAATTTGGGTATTGTTGATTTAATTTTAGAAATTAAGATAAGTATTCCTTTGTTTAAAGGATTATCCTTTTTGGGGATCATCTGATTTTGTACTAACCATTTTGGTTTTGGTTAATCTCTAATGAGAAGGTAAATATATATAGTTTATCCTTTGTGGATTATGTGATTCTCTAGAATTTGATTCTAGGACTTCAGTTATGACCAAGTCATCTTGAATACTCATCGTTTCAAAAAAAAGATGAGTTAATGGTATTATTAAAGGATGAAACTCTGCTTAAAAAGTAAGTATATCTCTTCATGTTCTTATTCATTTTCATAAATAAATTCCTCAACGTTATGAAATGTAATTTAAAACAAAAAAAAAGTTATCCATTTACTTTTGCTACTAGGAAACTAATGAACCTTTATCTCATCAAAAGTTTGTGATTTTATTATTGTTAACTTTCTCTTAATCATGTTTTATATCACCCTCCACCAGAACTTGACACTTATTTTATCTTCCATATCCATGTTTTCCTACATGTAATCCTAGTGTGGGTTATCTCGAATGAACTTTGAACTTCTCTTTCTTTCTTTTAATGAGATAGTTTTATTTACTCTTTTTCCGATGTGGGACATTCAATGAAGTTCACAAGCCCAATTTTAAAATTTTGAGGATGTAGTTTCCAAAAGGTGGGGAAAATGTAACACCCCAAGATTTCATAGTAAGAAATATTATTTAATTCAATAGCTTGCACTACATGCTACACCAAGTTCGAGTGCACCACAACTTTCCAATCTACCGGTTCAAAAGCATTTATGAATGGTATTTACTGAATTTTAAATTTTTTATACTCCATATAATTTTAGAATCAATATTATGTGTTTCTTAGACATAATATAAGAACAAAATTCATTTTTTCTGATGAAAGAAATATTTTTCAAAAAAATGAAATTTTACCATATTTTAATAGAAAACCCTTTTTAAAACCAATATTTGAAACTTTTATATATTAAATTTAATTAAATTGAATTATTCTTTAGAATTGGTACATAAAAATTTATTTTGGATAAAGTTTTGGTACTTTTCTAATAACTTTTATATTTGGATGAATACTGAAAAATAATAAATTTTAATTGAAAACAACCTTTTTAATCGATATAATTTATAGTGTAAAATTATTCATTTGAATGGTTTGTTAGTATAATTAGATTATATTTATATCATATAACACAATGTTGGTGATTATAAGTAATCTCATATTTAAATTTGATATAAACACATGTCAATTTTTTGATAGTTTTTACTTTTTTAAAACCCGTTTTTTGGTTTTGTCAATGGGAATTAATTTTAAATTAATTAATTCAACTTATATGTTTTGAATTTGGTAAAATATAATTCATTTTTGAATTCATAATATCAAAATTAGCATAGGGTAACATTTTGGTATTTTTATGAAAACATTCAATTTTTGATGAATAGTGAAAAACATAGCATTATAGTTTAAAAAACGAATTTTTATTTACATAATTAATTATTTAAAGTCAAAATAGATATATAATACATATATAAGTCTAATTTAATTCATTGGAGTCATTTTATAATAAAATTAGATGTATAAACGTTTATTGAACTTTTTACCGTCTTTTACCCACCTCTTAGGAGCATTTACAAATTCTCATAAAACATAATTTTACCACTATTGTGAGTGAAATTTCAAAAATCTGAGACACATTGTTGATATTAGTGGGAAAAATTTGGTTCAATATGATGAAAATAATTTTTGGTGAATAGTAACTTTTTACTTTTATTTACCACGGTTAAAATTAAATACGGTAATTGAGGATAAAAATTATATTATAATTCCCCCAACACATGCAATAATTCTATTAGATAAGTGTAATTAGACAAAAAATAACCTTAGAAATAAAATATGTTAATTTAGGTCCACGTGGATTAGATGGAGACATTTATTATTATTTTACTTAAAGAAGATTTAAAAGAGTTAAAATCCAAGGTTAATAACTAAACCATTTTTAATATAGTTTTATACATAAGAAAAATTCAACTATAAATATTAATTAGAAAGATAAAAAACAATTAATACAAAAATAAATTTTATTTATTATTTTTATATATTAAATAATTTATTTTATTTATGATACAATGATGATGCAATAATTTCTTTAATAATGAAATATTAAAATAATTGATATTATAAATATCCAAATAGATGTAATTTGAGACTTTTAATAAATTAAACTAATTTTATAGGTTAATATGACATGTTAGGGTTGATTAAATGTATTTATTTATAACTAATAAATTTTTTAGGACTTTAAGAAAAAATCAATTTTTAAATAATGTCCAAATTGACATAAATGAGTTTTTAAAACAAATACAATTTTATTGGTTGATATAATAATCATAAAAATATACAGTTCAGCCATAAGAATTATATAGTGATATGTGTATCATTAATGAACCACTTGGGGTTCACTTGGAACTTTATAAAAAGTTTATTAACCATATAATATAAAAATACAAAGAGACATGGTAAATGTCAAACTATTTAACTAAGAGTTAAATCTAAAAGATAAAGTTAATATATTGACCCAAACCTATCTAAAACATATTGGTTGAGTGGTTTTGGACCCATAACCACCTTATAATTTAAATAATTCATTTTAGAGAAATTGGAAACCAAAAATTATTTTATTATAAAATAATATTTCTATCTTTTTCTAAGGTGCTCCTCACTCCGCTTATAAAAGGGCACTTCCCATTCTCTCAAATTCACACATTAAAATAAATTATTCACAGAAAAAACCTACCCAAATAACCTCCAAACTCTCCCCCTTCATCCTAGAGGCCTTAATTTAGTCATAAAGCCATCCTATGGAGCCCTTTTGATCAAATCAAAAGGACGAACCCAAAGAAGAGGTAAATATTTCATCACCTCTTTCAAGTTCTTTTCTTCTTCCACTTCCTCTTTCTTTGTTGTTTAAATTCTAAAATAATAACTAAATTATATTCTATATAATGAAATTTTATTATAAATATGGTACAACCATATTCATTATTTTATTTATCCTATGAATGACATGTCGCCATACATGCGTACGTACGGCCTACCGTCTCCACGACGTGGTGTAGTTTGTTATTCAAACACTTAATCATTTGGATGGGTATAATAATGAGTATAAATGATGAAAATAATAAATATAACATTATAAATATTCTTTTTATATGATATTCCATCCAATTATATATGATTTTAATATCAAAAGAATGATATTGTCGCTCGTGCGTACGTACGGATTACCATCTCAACGAATGCGATGACATTCATTCAACATCATATACATTCAAGACTAATTTTCATTTAATGATTAAAAATAATGTTTAAAGACTTGATATAATTCTGGATATGAATAAGATACACCCATCCATAACAAATATTTTTGACATAACAAATGAATATAAAATAAAACGAATCTGTTAACACCTGAAACAATGATACTACTACAATATTATTAACTAATCAATATTAAAGGATCATATATGATATCATATTTATGTATATAATTCTTGTATAATTTAATAACAATGTTTTTTCTATTATACATGAGGTTAATTTACCATCTACCAAGGAAACGTATAAGGTAATGGGTTTTCATCTCACTTTTATTCTCATGATATTCATGCCTTATTTGCCACTGCTACCTTTTGTGTGGTGTATGTACTACCCATGATTGTATTTTTTATGTAATATAATTTAAATTATGGGTATTTAAATCATCATTGGATGATCCTTCTTTCATGGGGTGTATTTTTCGTAAGTTACCAAATTGATAAGGAATTTAAAATTTGAATTTCCATTCATTCGGTTTTACACAAATTTCATTGAATACTTTACCCCAAGATTATGTGTGAAATCACTATTAAATTAATTATGTAGTAATTCCCACTCCCCTTTGCGTGGATATAATTTTGATAAACATAATCACTAAATTGATAAATTCTCAAGCCATCGATATAAACTTGATAAGAATAATTTTAACTCAATTTATATTCATTGAGTTGAACATCCAAGTCATTGGTGTTGTTTTTACAAGAATATGTGTGAATGTACTCTGATTCATTTACAATGAATATCCATTAATATTGAGGGTATTTATATTTTTCACACATAATTATTTAATTGATTTATCCTTAACCTAAGGATACTGTCTTTATAAAGTAATTCAACCCATCTTACATTCCATTGAGACTTCTTTGTTGTTATGCATCAATCCACATTTATTGGTTGTATATAATGCAAATTACCATATTATATCATTAATCCCTTTATTATAATGATATTATAATGTTTTTATTACCTCAATTATTTGTATTCAAGCATCTCTCATTTGGATAGGAACTCTAACTAAAATATCATTTATATGTTTTCAAAATTTATTCCTCTAAATCATTCTCATTAATGTAAATGTTTTAAAAATAGTATTAAGGTTTTATTTATATGTACATTAATGTTTTTAAATTAAAATTCGTTTTAAAAGGTTCAAAGTGGTATGGGATATATTGATTCAAAAATCTATTTTATGTAGATTCTAGATAAATTTTGAGACTTTTAAATGTTTTAGTGAAAAACAGGGATATTTCTCTCAAATTGTTTTGATGATTAACTTAATCTATGTCAATATCCTTCATTATTATCGATTGAGGTTGATTTATTATAATATAATCTTCCATATTGTATTGAAAGAGTTATGTTTGACTGTGGATGTGTTATTTTTATACAATTCATGGTTTAAGGATAAAGTATTGACATTTTGTATGCTTGTTTTAATATGATTGTTTATGTTATGTTTAAACCTTTTCATATGAGGAATGCATTTGACTTAGTAAGTGATGGGTGGAGCTCACAATAGCTCCTAGATGCATCTCTAGGTCTAATGAAACAAACTAGTGTCTTGGCACAAGGCATTGACAATGTGGTTATGATGTCTGGCATTATAAAATCCATCATTATGAAAGTGGCTATTGATATTTCATGTGATTATTCAACTTGTAGAATATACATGTGAATAAGTAAATGGAATTATTTGATTTTATCTTTTACATATTATGCTGAAGTTCAATTTTTAAAGGCCTTTGTTTTAGTCATATACATTTCCTTAAATGTTTATGCTTATTTGTGAAATTTCTGCTATATTCTTATCCTTACTGAGCATCTAAGCTCACCCCTTTCTATGTTTTATTTTTCCCAGGATGTGAAGAAGCATTTTATGATTGACCTGAAGGGATAGTCTAAGGGGATATGAGTCTGGTCTATGGAAATAATTTTGTTTTAGCTTTTCATTTCATAATGTAATGTAAAACTTATGAATGTATCTAGTACTTCCAAGGCTACTGGACTGATCGGTCTTTCGGGACATGATTCCTTGTATCATGCCAATGTTATGTAATAATGCACAGACTCTGGGTAACTAGGGTCGTGGAGTTACATGGTTTACCAATAATGAAAGAAAATATTATCCCTTACTAGTGCATGAGTTCTATCAACATTTGAGGATATTCCTGGATGAATCTAAGGCAGGAAATATGAAGTCTTTAGTAAAGGGAAAGAAGACAACCTTTTCATCTATGGAATGGGATGAATGCTTGGAAATGCCTCATCATGGTGTCTTTGTTGACTATACTAGTAACATTCCACCTTCCACTAAATTCTTCTTTTATTTAGGTTCTCTGAAGAAGCTAAATGGAAATGGAGAATCGAGGAGGACTGCTGCAAATGAATTCAAAGGAGAAGTGAGACTGATTTTTATGTTCATAAAACATCAAATCTTCCCAAGAAAGGGATATTTCTCTGCTGTGGAGTATCAGGATGTTTTCTTGATCATTTTGTTGAAACCTAGGAAAAAATTGAATCTGTGCAGATATCGAATGGTGAATATCTCTAATTTGATTAAGCCATCCAAGATGGAAACATACCTATACTATCTGAGGATGATTTCTGCTATGTTTAAAAGATTAGGTTGTGTGGAAGATGGAGAAGAAGTGTTAAGTTACTGTAGTGGATTTTGTCTTCAAAAAGACATTTTTAAGAGGATGAAAATCTTATAGAACCCATGGAATAGATGTTAGGTAGTAGATGAGGAAAGGATATATGAGGACTTCAATCCGGTTGACCACCCTTCCAGACCAAATGAAAAGTTTATCCAGGTCTCAAACCAGGGGATGTTCTAGTTTATTCTGATGAAGAAGGTGAGCCTCATGTCCCAAGGGAGGAATGATCTTGTTTTGATGATAGGAGTGATCCTAATATTGCAGAGTGTCCCAAAGATATGACTTATGGACCTACTAGTCCACCTTTGGATTTTCCCTCAAGAGAATCTATTTTTGGTGATGAGGGTGAAGAAGAAACTAAAGTTACTAGAGTTGAAGGCTATGTTAGTAAATCTGATGAGGAATTAAATGACGATGAAGATGACAAAGATGATGGTGGTGATAATGGAGGAAATGAGGATCATGTGAGTGACTCTCTAAAAGTAGGACAACAATTGGTTGGAAGATCCAGTGAGGAATCTGTACATGGAGCTGGTGAGGGTGTTGAGCATGTTGAACAATAGGTTATTGGTCATGGAGATTCTGAATGTGAGGACAGATCACCTCTTCCAAATGTTGAAAATCATGAGATCATTTAGGAATTGAATAATATTATGGATACTGGCCAAGAGGAAGAAGTTGAAGTTCTAGTGCCTCAGTTTGAGGAAGTTCCTGCTGAAGTTTCAGTGTCTAGAGCACAAGAAGAGCCTAAAGTTCGGTGGGTTCCTATTCCCAGACAAGTTATTATGGCCTAAAACCTGAATTACAAAGTTAATGTTGATGATGTTGTTCCTGAGCCCTAGGGAAGGAGGATCAGAATTGATACTATTGAGCCCAAAGACTGTAATTGTACTATATTATGGAAAGATAATATATGATACATTTTTTTTGGTTTATAGTATGACTCAGATGAGGAGAGGATACCTCCTCCTTATGCTCCACTAGTCCAGGCTGAACCAGAACTTTTTGCATTTGTTCCACCAACTGAATCTCCATCAATAGAAACTATAGTTCAATCAGCTACCAATGATTATGTTACTAAATATTATTTGGAGAAATTTAAAATTGATATACATGAGTCTGTGATAGCTTCATTTGGATCCAGAAATGATTCCTCCACTTCTTCATGTATCTCAGATGTTGATGCAGTAAAGAGTGCAAGAATGGTGGTCCAAGAGATTCAATCGAATCTCATTACTATAGCAGAAACCATTATTAGGCATAACACCTTGTTGAGAGATGAAGTAAGAAAGATGAGTAATGAGTTAAACTCTTTGACCTCAGATTTCAATACCTCCTTTAGTGGTGTTATGGAAGTTCTTAAGAACTTGGGAACTCATCTACTCAGTGTGGATATGAAGAAGTTGAAGGAAGAACTTGGGAAAATGATGAGTGGTCCATCTCGTTCCAGGAGTGGAAAAATTGTTGTTGCTGATTTGGAATCTCTCAAGATTGTGATGAGAGAGGAACTTCCAAAAATTCAAATTGTTTCAGAAAAAGAAACCCTTGAAAATGTACATATAAATACATCTCTTGTACACAATATAGTTAGACAGTGCATAAATGAAGCCTCTACAGCTCAGAATGAAATTTGGCAAAAGGTGGATAAGTATTTCACTAAGATTTATACAAATAATGATCTCATCAATAGATTCAAGTTTCTCGCAAAAAATCTTAGAATTTCCCCAGTTACAGAAGCTTTCAAGAAGTAAGTTCTTTAATTAAAGGATTTTACACCTTTTCTGAGTAAAATTATGGAAAATAAGGATGACTTCGAGAAGGAAATGAAATATGGTGGTGAAATCATTAATGATTTCATCAATCTCCTTAAGCCTTATTTCCATGTTCAGGTCGAGGCTATTATGGTCCCTCTTGCTGTTTCAATTGGTCCTGCCTCTGGACCTCCTACTCCAATGAATGTCTCTCAGGCCCTTACCCATATTCGACCGATCATTACAGAGTAGACTCCTATTTGTGTGTTTTCAAAAAGGTGGCCTACCCTTCATGCTGTTATTCCTATTGGTGTTTCCCTGCCTGGTGTTATCTTCAGACCACCTCTTCCCTCTGCCACTTCCATACCTTCTCCATCTCCCTTAGATCCTATAGATAATGGCAAAGCTCCTCAGAATCCAAACCATTAGTGATGGATTGTATCTTTATATATTGATTTTTATTTTTTTCTATTAATTTTATGCCTTTTATTGAAAATACTTATTCTACCCTTTCTATTCTATTATTTCTCCTTACTCTTTTTTCTTTTTTTATAATACTAAAAGGGGGAGAAAAATAAGTCATCCATTATACCTAACCTGTATATTATTTATCTAAGCAGGAGTTTTTTTAGGACACATGGCATCTACTCACCTTATTCCATTTAGTGAGGGGGAGCTTTATTAAAATTTCAAGAAAGAAAAAAAACTTTAGTTATATTTTAGATTTACTTTTAGTGCAGCACGATATGTTAGGCTATCTTTTTTCTTATATATTTTTGCATGTATTCCATAATTTGTGATTATCAAAAAGGGGGAGATTGTGGGACCCTATCTGATTTTGTAGTTTTCATAATAAAAAATAATGTCAATATACATATTATCATTCCATTTAATATCCATGTTAATCAATTATGTCTTACAAAACAATATACTTGAATAAGTCAATAACCTATTCATGAATCAATATGTTTACCAATGTATTTTTTACATGTATTTTTGGATAACTCTTAGTCTTGTAATGATTCGTCTAAGACCGAAGTTCGATAGAATGAAGTCGACACACCGAAGTTGAAATACCAAAGATTAACACATCGAAGTTCAAGATACCGAAGTTCGACAGACCAAAGTCGACAAACCGAAGTCGACACATCGAAGTTCAAAAAACCAAAGTTGACACACCAAAGTTCAAAACACCAAAGTTCGACACACCAAAGTTTGATAGACCGAAGTTTGATATACTGAAACTGACATACCGAAGTCGACACACCGAAGTCGACGCACCGAAGTTGACAAACCAATGACTGACACCCCAAAGTTCAAAAAACCGAAGTCGACACACCAAAGTCGAAACACCGACGTTTGACAAACAGAATATTGATAGACCGAAGTCGACACACCGATTTTGACAAACCTAATTTTGACAAACTAAATATTGATAGACCGAAGTCGACACACCGAATTTGATAGACCGATGTTACCAAACTGAAGACAATAGACCGAAGATGACTCACCAATAGTCATAAATAACTTATTTGATTTTATTAATTCAAATTTATTTCTAATGATGATATTTAGACAAATTAATGTTTTTGACACTATTCAATGTTTTTTGTTGGACTATCTGTAGACAATATGAGGTAGTTGCACATGTAGAGAGCTTCATACCTAGTGGATCTTGAAGTATAAAAGGACTTCATTATGAGATCAACAATAATATGTAGAAGTGAGACAAATAAACAAAGATATACAGACATATATAGAGATTGAAGAACACACTGAAAAATAGACTGTGCGAATACACAAAGAGAGGAACAAAATGCCTAAGATTACAAGAAGTTTCAAACAAGAAATATTTTCTAAAGCACACTGTACATCAAGATACTGACAAGCTGAAACTTTTTACATGTGGAAGAAGGATTACAGATACTGCGATACTCTGTTCGAAATTCAACTTCTATAATAGGAAACAAATATCATTTTCGAAAACATCAATCGAGTACAGTTCTTTACTGCATAACAAACACAGAGAGTTCTTAAATCTATTCTCTTTCATAAGTCTGTTGTGTTTTATCATTACTAATTTAGCAGTTTGTATACTTGTTTCTGAAACTGTCTCCTGAGAATAACTGGAGGATGTTAAAATATCCTCACTCTCAATCCCTTATTAAACGTGTGTCCCATGTAGAACAATTGAAGAGAACATGTGTGATCTATTTATTTTTTTCCCATGAAAAACTATGGTAGAGGTCAAGTGTGACCTGGAAAACCATGTATGTTGTTGTGAACCCTGATCCAAGGTGTGGATCAAATGTTTCTTAATATAAACTACCTGGTGGAAGTTGATCAACAAGTGGAGAGGACTAATTCATAGCTTGAGACTGAACCTCTTGTTTTATCGGTTGTGCTGCTTATCTTATATTTCTTATGTCTTAATTATTTCCTGCATTAAGATAAACTAAACGTTGATAGTTAGTTTAACAAGTGTTTACATCTGTTTTGAATCAGTATGTTTGTTTCGAAAGTTTTACTAATCATAATATTGGTACAACTGAGAACTAATAAATCTTCTAAGAATAAAATTTAACCTTAAAGACTTTTATAAATTCACTACAAACTGACTTTGTGTTTATTCTTATAGGGATATTATTTTGTAAAGAACCCTTTTTAACATAAATTTTTTTAGATACTCAGTTCACCCCCCTCTTGAGTCATATACTCCGACCAACAATAATCATAACACATAACACAAGAATAAAGGAAAGATAAAATTTACACATTCTGATCACAATATATCATATCAAGATATTGAAATAAACAATTCTTTATCAAACCACTTTCAAAACAATTTAAAACATTTAATAATTAGATTTTTGACTCAATGTGTCTCATACCACTTTGAATATTTTGAATAAAATTTTAATTTCAAAACATTCATGTTCATATAAATAAATCCTAAAAATCATTTTTAAAACATGTCTATTAATGAGAAATTTTTAGAAGAATAAACCATTAAAACATTTAAAATGATATTTATGTTAAAGAGTTCCTAACCAAATGAGAGACACTTGAATATAAATAATTGAGGAATAACATTAATAAAAGCATATAATACCATGAGAATAAATATATTCGTGGTATAATATGTCAAAGGGAAGTATATACACCATATAAAAGTTAATTTGTGTATAATAACCAATAAGTCTTAATGGAATGTAAATTGAGACAAAGTCCCTTGCAAAGAACATATCCTTAGATTATGGATAAATAAATGACATAATTATGTGTGAAAAATAAAAATACACCCAATATAAGTGGATATTATGTAAAACACACTCATAGTTCATTCACACATATTCATAGCATGAAATAATCAAGAAGTATACGTTCAACCCAATGAATTGAAATTGGTTTAAGAAGTTATCTTACAGAAATTTGACAGCCTAACAACGTCGCTTTAAAATTAAAAAAAATAAGTTGAAAAGAAAAAAACAGGTATCTCATCAATTTGAAATAAAATTTACAGCAATAAGTATATATAAGATCATATCCCAACATAATAAGATGTAAATTAAAAGACATAACAAAAAAGAAGACTTTGACTAAAAGAGTATAGTGAAGGTTTACCTTACCAATTTGGTAACATAAAAAACATACACCCCATAAAGGATGGATCATACAATGAAGATGTAAATATCCATATATTAATGTATATTACACAAAGAATACAATAATTATAAGTAAATACACCACACAAAAATAAATAGTGGCAAATATATCATGACTCTCACGAGTATAAAAACTGAGATGAAAACCCCTTACCACGTTGTAATCAATCGAGTCGTATGACCAAAAGTTAATAACCACCAATTTAATCATAGAATATCATGAATATAAAGATAAAAATGATAATATATATCAAATGGTAGTACAAAATACACCATATGAAATAAATATGTGGTGAACAATGGAAATATCACAGAATTAAATGTGAGATAAGAAACCCCTTATCTCATGTCTGACTTGACTCGATCATTATTTAATCTACTGAATAATAAACTAATGTTAATTTCTACATTATTAAGAAACGTTTTCAAGTTTATTATTCTTATTTTATCAATTACTACCATGATATAAAATTGTTTCATTATTTGAGTTCATATCGTACATTTTGTCGATGTTTGGAACTTGAGTTAAAATTGAACTTGTTAAAATTATAAATTGTCCATGTGGTCAAAATTCCATTATCTCTAGAATGATATTCATGATTTTTATATCATTTATATAATATATATCTAGTATATATGTATATATATATGTATTTATAATAGTACATAACCTTTGGAGATAAGAAATATAATGCACTGTTCATGGAGACGGTAAGCCGTAAGTACGCATAAATGCTACTTTCATTTCTATTTTATATTTAATAGAAAGAAAATGTAATGATAAATAATTATGTTATAATTACATTAAAATATCATATATAATTTAATTATCTCTATCTTTTATGTGTTCCACGTATGTCATGAACGAGTCATATCACTTCGAGGGGGCGGTAATACGCAGTTCCTCAAATAAAATTATCATATTTTCCAACTATAGAAACCATAAAGGTATTATATAAATGAAAAATACATAAGAATATAAACAATATAAATATAATTATATCACTTATAAATACAGTTCCATCATAATGGACACCATAAGAGGTGTTAGGAGAAGATTGAACAATAATCGTTTCGTGTGGCAGTAGTTCGCCGTCCACAAAAACAATATGTTCTTTACCCATTAGATGGAGGTGTGTGTAAGTGTAGTTTTAATACATATCATAACAAAAAACAAGTATATTAAGGATACCGGTGTTTTTATAAAATAAATGAGTGAAAAAATTTAGTGGGTGGAGAAGTAAAATAAAAAAAATAACTTAAGAGAAGTTGTTACCTTTAAACTGAGTATCTCCCTTTGGTTGGAACAAAAAGGTTTAATTTAATTGACTTATGCCTAAGGTAAGTCTTCTAGGAGTAGTAGAGGGATGTAGGGAGCTTAATTGGGTAGAGTATGGACAATAAAATTGTCTTTAGAAGTGTGATGAATGGGTTATAAGTGTGGGTTTTTATAATGGGGTGGAGGGGCTCTTTCAAAATGTTTAAACAATTTATTTTATTATATAATGATTTTCTCTTTCTAAATGTCCAAAAAATATTCAAGTAAAAGATAAGATGACTCATGTTCAAAATAAAATCTTCTAATAATAATTGGATTGGTTTTGGATATTGGTTTAATCTTTATAATATTATTTATTTAAATCATTCATTAATGAGGTAAACACTGCATAATTATTATGTCATAAATTTTTTTATTTATTTGATGTCTAAAAATTATATAAAAAATATCATGATGTAGAAAATATTTTTTGATTTAAAATGAATATTTAGAGTCAAAGAAATAACTTATATACCGCCATGTAATAATTTATTTTCAAAAAGATATATGTTTGTGTCATTTTTTTCTTTACTTTAATTTAATTAATATAAAGTGTCATTATCACTCCAAAGTGGTAAAAACATAATATTGGGTAAATGACCAAAAATTAAAGGTAGTTTTGAATTAAAATATAGTATTTTTCACTATTCATTAAAAAATGAATATTATCCTAAAGAATGAAAAAAAAAATTACCCAAAGTAAATTTTGATGTCCCGATTCTAAAAAAGAATATTATTTTGTCAAATAGAACATATAAAAGTGAATAAAACTATACTTAAAGAGGGTTCTCCCTCAAAATGTGATAAATCTTCCTTTTAATGAATATTAGATTATTTATGCTTAAAATCTGATTCTTCGTTATTTTAAGCATCTAAAATTTATTGGGTAAATATAAAAACATTTGACAAAAATGTATATTCATATTGTAGTTAGTTCGTTCCATTATCACCAATACAACTGCTCAGTGTTAACTACCATTTAAAATAATATTATATTATTATTTTTCATGATGACTCACCATTGTTTGCAACATAAGATTTCATAGAAACCATTTTTTGTGTATCAAGTACGCCATCGAACATAGCATCCCCTTTAAAGTAAAATTAATATTTAATTCAAAGGTTTTAATAAATATGAAAATATAATATTATTTATTTAACTAGGATGTTATATCCTTCCCCCTTTTAAGAATTGTGTTCTCGCAATTTAAAAATTTGTCTTGGAAACTTCATTGAAAGTCCCACATTGGAAAAATAGTTAATAAAATATCACATTAAAATAAAGAAATAGAAATACAAAGGTCGCCTGAGATAGCCTGGGATTCCATGTAGGAAAACATGAATATGGAAGAGAAACGAACCATCAATGTTTGATGGAGAGTGGTAGAAAACATGATTAGGAGAAATTTAACCACTAAAAAATCACAAACTAGTGATGGGTTAAACAATATTTGATTCCCCAGTATGAAAAGTTAACGAACAATGTTTTTGTTTAAATTACTATTTATAATGTTAAAGAATTTATTTAAGAGATTGAATAAGAACATAAGGAAATATGCATAATTTTCATGCAATAATTCATTATTTACTATATTTCTACCACAAAATCATCTTTTTTCCAAACGATGAGTAATCAAGATGACTTGTTCCCATTGAAAGCGCTATAATAAACTTCTAGAAAATCACATATTCCAAAAAAGATGAACTATTTTTCTTCCATGTCTTTAGACATTAACCAAAACCAAAATAGTTAGTACAATATCAGATAATCCCCAAAAATGATAATCTTTTACAAAAAGAAAAAATAATCTTAATCTCCAAAAAATTTCAAAAAATACCCAAAGTTCAACAAAGACCATTCAATAAACAACTGCCCATAAAACTCCTCAAAGTAATCAAAATTATGATTGGAACCCAAATCTCAAAAGGATTTAATCAAATAGTCTTCAAGATAAATATTAACATTTATCTCAAAATAAAATCAGTTACTCTTAAAGTCTCATACTAAAATGTAATTAACATATTCACATATTCTCCATGTTAGGTTAATAATTTCCATAAATAAAACAAATCGTCAGATGTCTACAATAAAAACGTAGATTCATCCAAAATAAAATTTCAACCATTACTCCACAAATGATATCCAATAGTATTCTATTTCTCTTAAGCATATAATGTTTCAAAAAGATCAAAAATCTTCTAAAATAACCTTTATAACTTAATCCCCAAATAATTTTCCTATATTAAGGATATTCATTTGATAAATCATTAGTTCCCAAAATCCACTTATTATTGATCCATAAAATCATTTAAATTAAAATAATAAGTCATACTAACCAAGGTCTTCAAGTAGGACAGTGGTAGGCCATGCACCATTATCTCCCTTCGGTTGTGGGATTGATTCCTACGGCCTTTCTGGACATGATGGGTTGTCACCAATCTTACGGGTTGTCCTTTTAATAAAACTCAAAAATAACCCTAACATGTTTTAACCTCAAAGGTGTTCTCATAACTTTAATTTTCATCCCAGTACAATAAAACATCAACATATTATATATCATCAATTTTTTTCACCTTTATATGATAAAATAAAACTATTACCAATATAAAGAACATCATACCATAATCAGGGTGTTTATATGGTTTCATCACCATCTTGTTCGTGTAGGTAGAAGGTCCGTGCATTGCAAAAATGATTTAGAGATCATTCAAAATCATTTTCTTCATTCATCCAAATTCAACTTTTACAACTTGGGTCAAATGGGTGTTCGTAGAAAAACAGTTTCGCAAAATAATTAGGTATGACATATAATTTCAAAACATCTGATAAAACATTATTTTTATAAAACAGTCGGACCAAATTTGAGTTGAAAGTTTCAGTAAATGTTCCTTTTAAAATACCATAAGTATGTTTTGAGGGAATATATTGTAAAGTCATATATAAATAGTTTGCGCAATGGTATCCTTCTCCAGCACCTTTTTTAAAATCATAATATGCTTCAAAATATTGTGACAAGGTAAAATATTTGAAAATGACTTGATAATATTTACCTTTCTTGAAAATATGTGAATATTGAGAAAATAGGATTTGATTAATTACAACCCATGATCCATGATGATATAGAGGTATGGTGGATGAGTTTTATATCTCAAACAACTTCTTACAAGTGAGTTGTATGCTATAATGAGTTTCACCATCATTTGAACATGACTTTGCAATAATTATTTCCAGCATGTCATCAGGAAGGGATAAGAATGTCATTTGAGATCCTACTCCTTCCATTTGTAACTGACTTTCCTTGATCTGAAAAATTTATAAAATAATGACTTAATTAAAATAATAGACATATGGACTAACCATTTATTTAACAAAAACTCATAATACCTAAAGTTGTCTAAACCGACCTCTAATACCAACTATAAGGATCTGGCCTTAAAACATTACATAATCTTGAATTAAATGAGTAATTAACATTAGGGATATTTTTAGGTGTAGAGTTGTAGATAATTAGGCCATAACTATTATATATCAACTTGAAAATTACTTGTAGACACTACTACTCAGTATCTATTTTTTAATAAAATAAAAACTCTTAAAAAGAAACATGTCTAGTTCCAAGTTTTAGACTACAAGAATTTTCTTGATCCCATCCTTGACCCTATTCATCTTTAATTCCTATGGAAAACATTTCAAAAACTTGGGATGATCATAAAAATATCAGAAAAAGTTATAAAATAATGAAAGAAAACGTTAACCCATCAATAAATACAAATCAATGAAACCATACTTTTTAATAAGAACATATCTCATGAAATCATAAGATTTATGAATAACACACATAATTCATAAATCATAAAGGTAACATGTGGAATACATAACATACTAACATTGTAACTATCATATCTACATAGGTAGTTATATTGTAATACCCATCACAGTATATTCCCTAAATCTCTTAGGAGAAACATTAATGTTTACCTCTGTTACGTCACCAAATGCATTGGAGAGCTATCTCAGGCTCACCCGCCCTAAGATTATCACAAAGACACCCATATACATAAACAATTCCCAATAAACAAAACAGAATCATAACACAAGAATAAAGGAAAGATAACATTTCCACATTCCAATCACAATATATAATATCAATATATTAAAAACAATGCATTATCAAATGATTTTAAAAACCATTTAAAACATTTAATAAAGAGATTTTTGAATCAAAGTATCCCATAAAAGAATGAATAATTTGAAATAAATTTTAATTTAAAAACATCCATGTCCATAAAAAAAATCCTTAAAACCATTTTTAAAACATGGTCATTAATGAGAAGTATTTATAAAAATAAATCTTTAAAACATTTAAAATGATATTTCAGTTTAAGATTTCATAACCAAATGAGAGACACATGAATACAATAATTGGGGAATAACATTAATCAAAGCTTATAATACCATGAGAATAAATATATTCATGATATATTATGTAAAAGGGCAGTATATACACCATATACAAGTTAATGGGTGTATAACAACAAATAATATTCAATAGATTTTAAATAGAGACAAAGTCCATTGCAAAGATCATATCCTTAGATTAAAGATAGATAAATGAAATTATTATGTATAAGAAATAATAATACAACCAATATAAGTGGATATTAAGTGTAAAACAATAATTGTTAATTCACACATATTTATAGAGTGACATAATCAAGAAGTAGAAGTTTAACCCAAAGAATTGAAATTGGGTTAAGAAGTTCTCTTACAGAAATTCGACAACTTAACGGCATCACTCTAAAATTCTAAAAATGACTTGATGAGATATAATATGTTATCACATCACATGGACATAAAATTTACATCAACAAAGATATATTTGAATATATCCCAACATAATAATATATAAATGAAAATACATAACAAATAGAAGTCTTTGACTAAAAGAGTATGGTGAAAGGTTCTCTTACTGATTTTGTATCTTACGAAACATACACCCCATGAAGGAAGGATCATAAAATTATTATTTAGATAAAAATATATTGAATTAAATTACACAAAGAATACAATAATTGGTAGTACATACACCACATAAAAGGAAATAGTGGAAAATATAACATGAATCTCATGGGAATAAAAAGTGAGATAAAAACCCCTTACTACTTTGTAATCAGTTGAGTAATACAAAAAAAAGTAAATAACCCCCAATTTAATCATATAATTTCAGGAATATAAATATAATCATGATAATATATATCAAGTGTCAGTACAAAATACACCACATGCAATAAATAAGTGGAAAACAATGGAAATCTCATGGAATTAAAAGTGAGATAAGAAAACCCTTATCTCATGTCTGACTTGACATGATCATTCTCTAATATCCAGAATAATAAAATATGTAAATTAATACTTCCATAAGAAACTTTTTCAAGTTTATTATTCCTTTTATATCAATTATTACCTTTCTATAACAATTAGTTAGTTATTTGAGTTCATATCGGACATTTTGTTGATGTTCGGAACTTGAGTTAAAAATGAAATTGTTATAATAATAAATTGTCCATGTGGTCAAAATTCCATTTTCTCCATAATTATATTCATGATTTTGATATAATATATATCATATATATCGAGTATATATATATAATAGAACATAACATTTTAAGATAAGAATTGAAATGCACCGTTCATGGAGACGGTAAGTCGTACGCACGCAAGAACATTACATTCATTTCTATTTCATATTTAATAGAATGAAAATGTAGTGATAAATAGGTATATTATAATTATAGTATAATTTTATATATAATTTAATTATCTCCATCTTGTATACGTTCCACTATGGCATCAACAAGTCATATCACTTTGAGGCGGTGGTAGTCTGCACTTCCTCAAATGAAATTATTGTATTTACCCACTATAGAAACTATAAAAGTATTATATAATTTAAAAATACAGAATTATATAAAAAATTGAAATATAATATATATCACATATAAATATATTTCCATCTTAATGGCCACCAGAAGAGGTGGTAGGAGAAGATTGAACAATCATTGTTTCATGAGGCAGTAGTTCACCGTCTACAGAAACAGTATGTTCTTTAACCATTAAGTGGAGGTGTGTGCATGTTTAGTTCAAATACATATCATAATAACAACATAGTATATTTAGTGTATGGGTTGTTTTTTAAAATAAAGGAATAAAAATATTTTATGGGGTTAGAGAATTAAAATAAAACAAAAGAACTTAAGAGAATATGTTACATTAAAATTGGGTATCACCCTTTGGTTTGAACCAAAAGGTTTAATTGAATTACCTTATGAATAGAGGAAGGATTATATAATGAGGAAAAGGATTTATGGATCTTAATTGGGAAAATTTTGGATGACCTAATGGGCTTGAGAAGTGTGAGGAATGAGTTATAAGTGAGGGTTTTTTATAAGGGGGAGGAGGGGATCATTAGGAATGTTTAAAAATAGTATTTTATTATATAATGATTTTCGGTTTCTGAAGGTCGAAATATTATTAAAGTATAATATAAAATGACTAATTTTTTAAATAAAATCTTCCAATAATAATTGGACAGGTTTTGGATATTTTTTTAATCATTGTAATCTTATTTATTCAAATCATTTATTAATGAGGTAAACACGTTATCAATATTATATCATAAATATTTTTATTTATTTGATGTCTAACAATTATAAAAAAAATCTCATTATGTAGTAAATATTTTTAGATTTAAAATGAATAGTTATTGTCAAAGAGATAACTTATATAACCTCATGTAATAATTCATTTAATAAAAGATATATATTTCTGCCATTTTAGTTTTTACTTTAAATTAATTAATATAAAGTGTCATTATCACTCCCAACTGGCTCCATGGGGTCCCAAGATCGACTCAAGGATTCCCATGGTCGGACATGTATCAAATAATAGTATGAGAACACTTTTTAAGGTAATTTAATATTATTATTATAATATTTGTTTACCCTTATTTAACAGATTTACCCTTAAACCATGGTAAATAAAATATTTACTGATGCAAATGTCCATAATGTATAAAAATAAAAGATACCTATTTACACTAATTGGAACTACTGATTCCAAATATGGAATAAATTTTTTCCAAATTCAAAATAGATAAGTAGAAGAAATTATTTTAAAATTAATTCTCGTTGTCAAAACAAAAAGTGTTTTTAAGAAATAATATCTATCAAAATATTGACAGTTGTTTATATCTAATTTCAAACTGAAATTACTTCCAATGACCAAAATTAGATTATATGGTAAAAAATATAATTATACTTTAAAACCAATTAAAAATATAATATAACCATATAAATAAATTAGATTAAAAGGCAGTTTTGAATTAAAATACAATATTTTTTACTGTTCATTAAAAAATGAATTTTATCAGAAAAAATACCAAAAATTTACCAAAAGTAAATTTTTATATCCCTATTCTAAAGAAGAATTTTATTTTTTCAAATAGAACATAAAAAAGTTTCCAAAACTAGATTTAAATAGGGTTCTCCATCAAAATGTGATAAATCGACCTTTTAATGAATATTATAGTATTTATGCTTAAAATCGGATTCCTTCTTATTTTAACCCTCTAAATGTTTTTGGGTAAATGTAAAAACATTTAAAAAACATTTATAATCATATTTTATTTAGTTCACTCCAATATCTCCAATACTACAATAAGGCGTTTACTACGATTTAAAATAGTATTATATTAATATTTTTCTGTATGACTCAGCATTGTGTGCAACATAATATTTCAAAGAAAACTGTTGTTGTGTATCAGGTACACCATCAAGCATAGCATCCAAATTAAAGTAAAATTAATATTTAATTCACAAATTTTAATAAATATGAAAATGTTATATTTTTTATTTACCTATTATGTCAAAGATTTAGATAGTGATGAAGATGATAATGAATTAAATCATATTTTTCCATTGTATCAAAAGATTTCATAAATGGAAATTTAAAGTGAAAGAGTAAAATACTAATAAAGTGACTTTACTGTGGTATAAATGGTCATTTTTCCATGATGTGTCAAAATAATAAGGTTTAAGAATCATAATTAGAATCAGAATCAGATAACGAATGATCCCATAAACACAAATGGGACATAAGTATAAGAATAAAAATAATATCAATAAGAGAATTATTAAAACCAATCAAAATAAAGATCCATCATAATTTTTTTCCTTAAATAATGATGTTAGTTTATTTTCATATAAAAAGAGAATAATTTATTCATCAAGTAGTAGTTATGATTAAGAGGAAAGAATAGAAAATCATTTGAAGATAAAAGAATAATTATAATTTTGTGTGAAAAAATATAAAATTCTCCAGAAATAAATGCAAAATATAGAAAAATATATATTAAATACTGAATAGAATAGTTCATAAATAGTTCCTATCAATGCATAATATGTGGATTTGATCAAGAAAAAATTGTCTTTTGTAAGTGATATCAAGATACACAAATAAAAAATTACTGAATAAGATAATATGATACGTGATATTAAAGAGAAGTTTACATCTAAAGAATAATACTTATTTGATACATAATATATATGTGTCATAATTCAACATTAGTTGAATAAATCCAAATAATATTTCCACAAATCTATTAATATGAATATGGAACTTCTCAAGATGGGGGGAAAATGTAAAAGTGAACATAATCATTTTGATGGATATGTTACATCTAATAATACATGTGTGAATGATAAAAATGAGGATATGAGGGACAATAGTTATGAATGGAAATATTTCACATATGGGGAAGAGGGAAAAATTCCAAGAAGGCCAAAAACCCTTAAAAATAAAGGCTTGGTTTGAAACTAGACAATAATAACACATATCTGGATTGTTCTTGAACCAATCTTATTGAATAATGTTTCAAGTATTTTATTAGTGTTGTGGTAAGAATGTTCACAAATCCTATTATTTCTAGATAAATAAGTTTTTTCCATTAATGAGGTAAGAATCAAGGGTGGGGGAGGGGTTAGTGAACTATAGAGGATAAAATTTTAGAGAAAATAAAATGCTAAAAGTTCTTCAGCACAACTATCTACAAAAAACAAATTTCATATTCTGGAAGAATTTTTTGTTTGATACAATTTGAAAGGTCAAAAGTTGAGGTATGCATGAAAATTTTGGAAGGATTAGTTAACTTTTCTTTGAAAGGGGATTGGTTCCAAAACAAAACCAATGATAATTCATGTAAGGATATTGAGAAGACTGTGAATGTTAAGAAATATTGCCTATTTTTTCTATATTAGTTTAAAACAGCTAAAAAATTGGAGGAAGTTGAAAAACATGATAAATATAAAAGAAATTAATTGGACTTATAAAAGAAGGAGGAATTTGATGAGAATTTATCTAGTGTTGGGTACTTAAAGATCCAAAATACTGATCTTGTAAATATTATTCTAGATAAAGGAGATATAATAAAATAATATACTCAAATCAGTGAGTCTCAAAATAAATAATAAAGATAAAAGGAATCATCCCATATTGTGAATGGTAGAAAAAAATGTCCTAGATTTATAATAATCTCTTACTATAAATGTTACTTCTGAGAAACCAATAGGTCAATCTTTATTCCATGTTTTTTTAAGTAACCATGAATGGAATTAAAGGAGATAATTTAGGCTATCTCTTATTTAAGTCATGATGAGATTGACCTTTATCGATTCTACTAACATATATTTAATTAAAGAAATGTGGGCATTCGTTAAGGGGGGAAACCTTTAGAACCAATATGAAGACATTGGGAAAAATCCAAAATTAAAATTCAAGTAATTCCAATCAAATTTTCATCCTTTATTCTTATTTTTTATGTTATAAATTAAGGGATAGTTCTTGAATGATGAAAATATAAGAAAAGGGGTAGTGATATCTTTTTTACCTGAAAATTTTGATGTATCTGTTTGATTTTGTGTAGGATTTATCATTTCATTGATAAATATGACTATTTAGAAACCCTTGGATGAGAATTTAGAAATTTTGAGCATCATTTCAAATAAATGTAATTTAATTAATAGATTATACATTATTGGTTTTATCTCTATTGTCCTCTATATTAGGTTATCCCACATAGATTGATATTTTATTAAGTAAATTATATTTTCGATGAAAACCATGTGAGATCATTTGGCTCCTAGAATGGATCATATAATTTTAATATAAAGAAGAAGATCATGTTTTCAGATGAAAAATTAGATGAGAACAGTCCCCTATTTATCCATTAAATTTGATTTTCAAAGGGGAAACAATTTTGAGAAAACATATTTAAATATAAATATGTGAAACAAATATTGAAATCAATGAAAATTGGTGATATTTATGGGCCTAGGTATTCATTTGTTGTCAATGATGTGTCAATTTGTGTTTTTTTAGTTTGGATTAAGAGGTAATGCTTAGAGAATTTTTATGAATTCATATAATGGAATTGGTTTTTATGATTGGACAATTATCCTTCTTCAATAATGACGATTTTTTGGATTTTTCTTAAATATAAAAACATGTTTCAAGAAGAAATTTTGTTTATTAAGACACCAAGAAGAATATTGTCCATGAAAATTTTAAATTTCATGAAGAATAAGCTATAAATTCCATAAAATTAATATTTATGTTCAATTAGGTATGGTTGAAGAATAATAATTGAGTAATTCCTCAATTTATATTCTATAATTATAATTATTCTAAGTATATGTGAATTGGTGTCATTGCTAAAAAGTGCAGGTCAATCCACAATGCAGCCTAGGATAGCTCATCCAATAGAAGTTGTGAGACCAAGGTCAACCCCACCCAATGGTAATCGACCTGGGTTGGGAAAGAATCACATTGGTCCAAAGCCCGTGGTGTGTGTGTGTGGGTGTACAGGTGATGATCCCTCATCGCTAACTCGATGATTTTATATCATGGATTTTCAAATATTCCAGAGTAAAGTGAAATGGAAAATCCTAAATGGCACTCGAACATCCATGATACTATTTATTTGTTTTAAAATATATGGATAAAATGTGGGCCATCAGATGAGTTTGATCTCTGTCATCCATTCATCATCTTTAACCTCTTTTGCATCTTTGACAATCGGTGAACTTGTGAGCTCGAGAAAACCAACATAAAAATTCAGTTCAAAATTACAGAAATTCTTTTTGATGATTCAGATGGGATGAGGTATTCGAGATCAATCCAAAATATTCAATGCAATATACATATTTCATGAATGTGAAGAGTTTGAAGAATTATCATTTGTTGAATGAAAAAAGGTGCAGTCAGTAGTTCACGTGTTTACCATTATATGATAAACATAAATCTTTTATGAAAATAAGAAGCATTAAATCCTCATCACAAGAATATTAGGTTATCATCGCAAGAGAGAAATGTGAAGTAACCATGATTTTCATCATATTCTTGAGTTAAACCCAAACATATCGAGAATTTGAATAAGTACTTGACTAGACATTATTTTTGGAGAATGAATGCTGATTAAAACTCATATATAAGGTGGTTAGAAGGAGGTTACAACTATAAATAATGTTTCACCATGTCTTGGTAGATTTTATGAAAAATATTTTCAGAACCATCGTTTTTTAGGAGAAAATTTTAGCACTGTTAACAACTCCTAGTTTGTAAATATAGATAGCCCCCCATGCAGCATTTTCGTAAACTAATGAGAAGAATCATGAGGGCCTCTTAACATGTGCACCATTCACATGAGTGTTTTTTTAAGAATGTGATATTCCTTGAATCATCCTCGTATAAAAAGATATGTGTCTCCTATATTTCATGAAAAACACTGAGAAATCACACACATTTTTTTCATTCATGAAGCCTCGTTTGAACGAATCTTGAGATGCAACACATATAATGTGAGAAAATAGTGATCACAACTTACATGAATTACACTATAAATATTGTGTTTATCTATATGTATTATCAAGAACACATTATTTCCTAATAACATGAATAACCAAGAGGCATTGTACCTAAAAAGGCAGTGTGTGTGTGTGAGCAAAGAAACAAATAAGAAGGAATAATCCTTGAAAGGCCACACATAACTATGTTCATGAATAATAAATGTGAACATGCATATGGACATATTACACATTCATAAATATTTACATACCCAAATCATAATTTAGGACTACCTAATAATAAATAATATATATATATATATCTTCACGGGTTTCAGACACAATAAAACTCATTCATGAAGTAGAATTTATTTGATATTATTCAAGTGTTATTATTGTATAAAAATATTAGAGAATATTTTTATGCACCACTTAAAGGGATCTACATGAGGTTGGGACTTTAGTCATAATGAAGGAATCAAGTTCGATAATTCATGACACTAAGGAAACTAATCAGTTAAAGGTAATGAGAAAATTGAGTAATCCCAACAAACCCTAACAATTTTTTTGAATATACTTTAGTATTGCACAAGATTTTTGGATCTTATGGGATCATGAAAAAATATTATAGAATCATCCTATATTTGATCAATCCTTTAATTTAGGTGAAGCCTTCTAGTTAGTGTCGGTATTGGTTGAAGTATTTTGGTTGGAGTTAAGAGAAAATGGAGTCCCATGGTTTGATTTTTGGAAATAAGACTTTTGGTTGGAGAAAAAATACTTTTTTTCTCTTTTCTAGAGATAGAGAAAATGTATTGACTTGTTTGATAATGAACAATCTATAACCAAGGATAATAACTGGTTTCAACAAGGAGTAGGTTTTCTTCCAAACATTGTAAATCATGCGTGCAGATATTTCTCTACCTATCTATATTATTACAACTCTACATGATGTGATATTCAGGGATATTATTTAACGTATCTATAACTATAACAAGTTCATGAGGTTGAATAGAAAATAAATTTATTTCATAAAAACCCCACTGATTCCCCCTTCAACTCACAATAGTCGATCCAGTATGGGGAACTATAAACCTCAAAACAAAAAATCTACAATGAGTCAAAAGACAATAGATTCGTCAAATTTGAAGGTAATAAGATTACACTTTTTTCAATAACCTTTTACTAATTTTAAGAAATTATTTTACTATCTATGAATATAACGAAATATTTTATCCTGATATATTTCTATTTTTTATGCACAATTTCATCCTTTGGTTCTGATTCTATCAATATCCACTTCATCTCTTAATCCAAGAAATAAATATCCAAAAATTATTCTTTTGTTACTAAAGTTCTAAAATTAACTTTTAACAAATCCTTAGATCTATAAAATAGTGAAAAAATTTTCCACATACATATAAATATTTTCCAAACCCAATACAGTTAGTAAAAGTTATTAATATCTAAACCTCAACAGTAGTAGCACTTTTTTATCATTTGTATTCATTCATCAAATTGTTTAAGTAAAAACAATGTCATATTATATAAACATCACATATAATAGTAAAATATGTGAAACCCTTATCATACTTTATTTTTAGGCTCCATCCTCATGACATTGTAATATGTAATGGGTTGTTAACTCATATTCCGGTTTTCCTTTTTCTAAAACTATTTTAATATAATTACTAAAATGTTCCCAAATTGTGATAACCCATAATTACTGAAACATCAATGATATGATATAATTTAAAGGATACCAATACCTTTAATCTTAATTCTAATAAAATTTATAGGAATCCTCCCCAAAAAAACATTTTTATATACTTAAACAATTGGTAATATTGCCATAATTGCTTTCTACAAATATCCTTAATCTTGTTATATTTCTACTAAAAATTCCAAATGGGTTTTTAATACTTTTAACATATGATAAACCATAAACTATAAACCCATGATGGTATCCATAAATCATACATGAAAAATAAATATATTCTTATAATTTTTATCAAAATATTTATATTTTTCAAGATTCTTATAACCAAAATTCTATTTGAAAAAAATACTTCAAAAATTTAATTATTAAATCCTAATAAATAAATATATCAACTATTTTATTTTAACATAGGTCCTTATATGGTCTAGGGGTTAAACATTAGAAAATGGAATTGATTTGATAATTCCTATATTATCTTTATTTAATATAGTGAACTATAAATGTGTCTATGTGATGAAATTTAATCCCTTTAATCACACTATTTATTTTTACTTGTGAATTCATTACTTTATTAAATTCTTTCCCAAACATAAAACATTTTATGTTTTCTTTTAGTCACTTTCCAAGCTGTCTCTTTCCACATTTCAAATATGATGTAATTTGATATTTCTTTCATCTATGGTCTCTATCACTTCACCTCATAGTAAACTCCAACCTTCTCTTCTTTTGTGAGTTTGAGAGTTAGTTAAGGTATAGGTTTTTAATATTGTTTTTTGAAAATAGATTAGGCATAATGATGATTTATTTTACTCTGGTCATCATCCCATTTGTTTCATCATGGTCAACAACTTTTTTCTTTAGGATCAATTTTAACATGATTACCTTGGGTTCCAGAAATTAACTAAAAATAAAAAGCATTGTGTGAGAAATAATAATCTTATTGGGAAAACTGTATAATCATTTATAGGATATATAAATATTGAAACCTTATTTATATCTATGAAAAATTATGTTTGACCTAGGTCATTAATTTGAATCATCTATTCAAATCCTTTATAATGTTTTGTTAAGAAAAATTGAATTATCCAAAGTATATCCTCTAGGATTGTCAATCCAGGTGTGTAGTAATGGTTGTTTTAATATACCATGTAACACTTGAGTCAGGACCAATTTGACTTTTTCATAGTTATTGCGATTATTAACAAATATTCTAGAACCATATCCACTTATAGTATTAATATAGATATGTATTTCCTGGAAAAATGAAACAATCTATACCTTAATAAAACTTTATGAAGTTTTATGTACTTATCCATAAATTCTATTATAGGGTTATGATCCCAAATATATTTTTTCCTAAATCTAATTACCAAGTTTTATACTAAACATCTTGTAATAACAACTGTAATGAACCAAACTCTAGTAACTTGGGGTTGGGTCTACTTTATTACACTGGCATGAGATACAAAGAATTACATACCAAAGGATTATATAGTTTAGTTGTCTTGATAAACAAGATACATATATGACTACAACATTACATTATAATACACAAATTATAATATATTTTTCTTTTGAGAATATCATTTTTCTCTTCAATAAATACTTTTATATCATTAATAGTGAAATTATTGGATTCTGGGAAAGGAAACAATTAAGGGTTAGATCAAATGCTCAATAGTAGTTACATATTGTGAAAATTTAATTAGTAAATAAATAACAATAAATATGGCATGATCAATATAGAAATTTAAATACTTGAACACACATGTCATTTAATAAATAACATGACTACCATGATTAAATAAGGAACAATAAATATGGATAGGTATATAACTTAACACACATTCTATTTAAATAACTTGACTATCATGAATATATAATGTATAATCAATATATAATAGTAAATAACTGAAAATTAATATCATTTAATTGATAAATTGAGAGTGAAAATGAATCCAGAGATAATATCATTGCAAAAATATCATGGATAAAAATAATAGAATTCTTAATAAAGGATATTATAAATTATAATAAATCATTATCTTAGAAATCATGATGCCTCAATGGTCAAGACCATTCACAATACAGTATAAAACTAATGGGAAGGTATACACCAAAAACGTAGTTAACTATAACTAGAAAACTATTTCATCTCATTAGACTACTAATTCATCAAGCGGATATCAAAAATTAGTCCCCAACCATAACCTCATTTCTAACACATTCCTCATATTTCAAATGACCAATTTATTTCATCAACAAATATGCCTTATCAACAAATTTTTGGATCAAGTAAATAATAGTAATTAACAATAATTCCCAAATTCAATCATATAAATTTGAAGGTAAAATATTGTTTATATAAATAAAATATGGTATAAGTAATTATTCGGTCCATGAAAAATAATATAGATATTTAGTTGAAATATAATTTCCAATTATAACAAGAAAATTTATATTTAATGGAAAGTTATTATTAGAAAAAATAATCGAGTAAGATAACGTAAATACATTACCTAGTTAAACTTAATGTAAAACATCCAAATAAATAATAAGGATGGTAATGATATAACATATCCTCATTGAATAATAAATATAAATAAGGTTTTATTTCATCGATCAATAAGAATACCATAAAAATATCATTAAAATTCTTAAGAAAAATAACCTTTTCAAATTGAAAATATTTTTAACTAAAAGTTCACAATTTTTTTTTGATAATACATTTCATATAAAATAACCTTTTAATCTTATAATGTATTCTTCATAACATTTAGTGGTGTTCATGGTATAATATTCTATACATTCCATACATGTTAAAATAAATATCATTCTCACATTTTCAGTAAAATCAAAACTGGTCTTGTTTGGAAGATGACATGTGGTTTCCTTTAAAAATATTTTGTAAAATGTTCAAAATGGGCATAGTTTTATTTAATAAATAATTTTTATAATTCTAAAAATAATTTGAAAACATTTTTTGAAAACATGGATTTGAATTAAAAAGTATTTACCACCATAAATAGAAATACAATCAAACATTCTTAAAACATTTTCTCAATAATTTTAATTACCAGAGAGCAGAAAATGGTAATATTTGTTGGAATTTTCATGAATAACTATATCAGAAAAAAAATTAAATGGGTTTATTATAAAATAACAAAATTATTTTTTACAATTTAAATTCACGCATAAAAAATCGTTATTAAAATTATAATGAAAAATAAAGCCTTACAAAGATCATAATACTGAGGTGAGAATTAACCAATGAGTCAATTATGTGTATAAAATTTCAATCCACAACAAATATGTGGGAATATATCATTATATATTCGAAATTCTTTATACATATAATCTTATAATGTCAAATACAATGAAGAAATAATATATCTCAATGAAAGGAAATATAGTTATAAAATTATTTACCACTTGGTAACTTTTAAGATATATCCCCTTGGATGGAATAATTCAAATTGAAACTTAAAATACCATTAATTATTAAGTAATTTTGATATTACATGTCAAATTGATAGTATATAAACTATATAAAACAAATTAGGTGCATAACATTAAAATATTCTTCAATAAGGTAAATTGAGATGAAGTATCTTATATAATGATTCATGTTGGTTTAAAGTGATTTAACCTCATGTATAATGGTCTTACGAATATTATTTATTTATTTTAGAACCATATTTATATTTATAATATCATATATGACCATTTGGTAACATCTTATCACCCTTTTGTTAATAATATATCATTATTAATATTGTATTGAATGATAAATTCCTTGTTTTATCAAGAATTTTTTAATGTTAAAGTTTATGTTCAAGAGAATATTATGAATTTACATCATATCTATAATGCTGTTAATGTTATAAATATCATTTTTCACAATATAAAATTTTAGAATCATTATTGAAATGAGAACATGGATAATGGATCACATCACCTCGTGGATACGGTAGTTCTGACATAAGTAATAGAAATGTTATCATTTCTTCATTTGATGAAATTGTAATGATGTAGGTGATGTATTAATATTCTAGAATCAAAATAATGTCATTTTTTTGGGTCCCAAAAAATCTGCAGTGAAGAATATGATGATTCTATAAATTCAGCAAAGTAATGAAAAAAATTCAAAAGAGAAATTGATGGAAAACATTCAAATGAGATAAGACACAAAGGGAAGATTGATCCCATGTAGTGAAATAGATTCATAGACTGGCACTTCGCATGGTGTTTCACCACTTCATGAATCACCACGTGAACAAAATTGTCCATGGGACGAGGCAATACCTATGACACCCAGAAATGAAAATAAATACATTTTTGGGAGGGAGGCAATGATTTAAGCCCTACAAACAAATATTCCCCAACAAAATAAGTAGCTTTTAATATGATGTGGTGTCACCAATTTCCTCAAATGATTTCCCCCACTAACTAAGTCCTTTATAGGTCGTGGCACTATCCATAGGGTTCTCCAAAATAAGAATCAAGGCACATCATTGAAAATTCGAAATTCAAGTAGCATAGTCCTTTATTCCTCAAACAACAGTCCCCAAGGGGGAAAAGTGATCTCAAAAGGAGACTAAGCATGGAGAAAAATATCAGGAGGATGTGAAGGAGAAATCCATTCCGCACTCGAAGCACTTCACAGATAACATTCAACGAACCATATGTGTTTGGCCATTCATAGACTATATCTTGTGAACCATATGTAGAAGACCCTATATAGAAGATAATATGCAGAGGTATTTTCATTTTTTGATTAGGGTGTTAATTTATGAACCCCATGGATGGAATAAATTACGTCAGGGAACACCCCCTCTACAAATGACACTTCATGATATATCCATTTGGTCGATTGCTTCACAGAAGGACTCTTTTCATTCAACTCTTCATGGATAATCCTTTGCACCAAGATCCTTCACAGATGATAATTTGTGTATGATCCTTCATAGAATCCCATGTGTGGCTAGATCTATTTGGACAACTCCTATGTAGTCATCCTTACGAAGAAAATTATATGTTCTCGTTTGTCCATACCACAGGGGCTACCCCCCCCCACACCACTCGAGCTCAGTGTCGGGATATATACTCAAACATCTGGGATGGTCAAATATATATCGTCATTGACCCCCATGAAAAATAGATAGTTTCACCATGGACTTTTTGGGATAGGTCGATGATATTTTCAGTTACACTCTTATGTCACCCCAACATCCATCCCTTAAATACCCTTAGTTGAGCCACTCCTCATGAGACTCCTAAAACCCCTTCACTTTACTCCAATTCTAGGTTGATCCCAAAATATATGATCATTCATAGGTCCTACACCAGCCATTTCTAGGTATCTTCCTCTTATTTTTCCTAATCACATGATGTTAAACAATATGGAACTCATCCCTACAAGATGACATTAAACTCTGTTTTCTGAGCCCCTGAAACATGACGTTAATTTTTTCTGCCATCATCTATGTTATGTGACTATAAAATTTAGTATACCCTATATGAAAAACATAATATTCCTCATGAAATAATCATGTGATGACCATAAAACTACCAATTAAAGAACTCCCACTGAAGTAATCCCCTAACCTTTCTTAGAGGACATGAAACCATTTCGCCTTTTTTCCTTCACCTAGGACATATCTAGATAGATCACCAAATATTACTATCTAGGATATGAAAACAATATTGGGAATGGTCACACTCAACTCCCTCTCCCCCTCTCCATTTGGGCTCCCGAACCATCCATCAACAGATGGAGCAGGATGTGCGATCTTCAGTTATGCTCCCTCCTCTTGTTTTTAACACCGAGCATGACTCATGTGGGATTAGAAATTGGAGGCAATCATGACATCAACATAATCCCAAATCAATATCAAATGGTCCTTATCAATAGATTTAAGCCGCAATTTCAATCCTAATTGGCCTCCTATAAGTTATTAGCCTCGATAAAATCCCCTCAAATGGGAAACTCCCATGTGTAAGACCCATTCATTCTCCCTTAATGGGTCTATTATAAGGTGTAATTATTAGTGAAACTGAATTATATGGGATTTTATACCCAACTAATAGGGATATATATGAATCCTTCTTGAGGACAAAACCTGACGCCCAATTCTCCCTAATGTTCTCTAGGCCACATCCCCGATAGGTTCAAATTCACCCAGGACACCATATATCTTCTGAGTATCTCGATTCATCTTGGAATATGTCCCATGACATATTTTACTAGGAAAAATTTCACCTTGAATTCCTTACCTTGTGACATTAAACTGCATGGTCGGGTCCTTGTCACATGACCTAAATAGGTGGTGTGTCTAGTTAACCAACACTGAACAACTTGGGTTCTAATTCCCCTCATGAGGATTCACAGGAATCCAATCATATGGGTTCGATCCTGAAATAAAAATAGCTATCATTCCCCATGGATAATGATGAAATATAATGATTCATACCATGTGGGTTAAATCTGGAATTTTCCCAGTGAATGAATAAATAATCCCAGATCTATCCATAAACAGGTAACATTACTGGAGAACCTATTATACATATAGATCCTTTCGTCGATGGAGAAACTCATATATATATATATATAAACTATTCCAAACCAAAGTGTAGTGATGATTTAATATTTATTTAGGGGTAATATATGGACACATACTTGGAAATGAACCAAGGAATCATGAACATGAATTAAATCTATAAGAGAGTCCCTAAATATGAAAAAGTTCCCCCAAAAAGGGTGTGATGAGCCCAATTCCCCATCCTCTCAACCACTGTGAGTTATTAAGTGTCATTTTACAAATAATCCATTGATCTTATTCCATTGGAAATAAGGTCCATGAATCATGGATGTGATATATGTTGGTTGTTTCTAGCTCTATAAACAATCTCGTCTAAGATCATTTGAAGATATTTTACTCGACATCTAGGATTGCACACTAGTTAACCCCATGCAATCAAACGTATCAGGAATAATAAAATTTTAGTTAGAAACACATATATATAAAATATATTCATTAAATGTATCCTTATTACATTCAATGTAAATCATAAGTGAATGACCAATCACATCTCTTCAGGAGGCGGTAGTCTACCATACACACGAGCGAAATTATAGTAACATAAATGGCATAAAATGTAATAAGTTAAATGTCATATTATAATTTTAGAAGTATAATAATATCATAAATATTATACATATACATGAAGTCCATATTTATAAACAATTTTGATATGCGTTGATAGAAAATGAGTTATATCGGTCTGTGAGGAAGTAGTCATCTGTACACCTGATCGATGATTTTGTTTCCCATTTGATGGAGGGTAGGGATGGATAATGTCTATTAAATTTATAGAATAGAATATAATTATATGTTATATACATATTTTATTATTCTATCAAGACATAAGAATATTTTCATGAGGTTGGAGAAGAAATAAAAAAAATAGTCATTTAATAACATTACATATTCTTTGGATGACCTCTTTAGGTTTGAACCAAAATACATCATCGGATGGATTTCTGATCAAAACAAGTGACACAGAATGTTGGGAGTGGATTAAGAAAGTGATATTTTTAGGTATTGTTTGAACTCAATGTAATAGGATGTTTGAATAGGGGAGGAGGGTGGGTGGCCTTTTATAAGTGGGGGCAATGTCACATATGGAATTTATGAAAAGAATCAATTATGCCCACATTTTTCATCTTGAAGAAAGCCTTGAAGATGGGTAATTATTTACCATTAGATGTTATTAGGTAAAAATATTTCAATAAAATGATTTATTATAATGTTTTTAGGTAATTTAAATTATTAACATTTTAGTATACCCCCTTTATAAATCAGTTTTTACCCGAACTGTAGTAATTAATTTTCACATATTTTAATATTAATAATAGTCAAAAATTAATTTCAAATTATTAGATATTATAAAAAATAATGACTTAAAAAAATAATCCATTAATCTGAATTAAATTAAAGGAAGTGTAAAATCCAATTTAAAATTATACCCGCATACAAGATGAAAAAGCAAATTTCCAAATAGAAACTTTTCATTGGTGTAGAAGGTTTTAATATCATAATTCAATATGAAATTTATTCCCTTAACCAAAATTGAATCAATTATAATATTATTAAAATAAGTTTACTCTAAAAAAATTATAGAAAATAATTAAAATTTGAAAATAATTTTATAAAAATGCAGTTTTTGATAAAAATCATTATTTTTAACTATTCATCAAAAATGAATCATTTTAGAAAATTAAAAAAATTTCACCCTAAAATAATATTAATATGATGTTTTTGAAAAGTAATTTTATTTTAATAAATAAATTTTTTAAAAGTTTTAAAAATAATTTTAAATCCTATGTCCAATGTGAAACTAAATCGCTTTTTAGAAAAATACATTTTTCCTAAAATCATTTCTTTTTCTACAAATCATTAATAAATTAATAACCATAATTTTCATAATTTATTCATTATTATTCATTCCAAAAAAATTGATGTCTAGGTTATAATGGTATCCTATATTACTATTCATTTATTCTTGTGTTTGCGTGTTCTGCAAGCAATCGAAGAGATCAAATTTATCTAAAAAGAAATATATAATAATTTCTTGAGGTGTTACATTATCACCTAATATCGGTGCTACATGCCATATATTCTATCAAAATCAATATTATTCTATTAAAATTTTATAATTTTATATTCTCTGTACCTTCAAGAAATTGTGTCCTCATAATTTTAACTTGCACTCGGAAATCAAGGGATTTATATTTTAAAATTCTTTTTTGAAAAACCCAGATCATAAAAAGGGTAAATAAAACTTTCTCTAAAATAGGGAAAGAAAAATATGAATTGTCATCTTGAATAATGAATAACTATGTTTCAAATTAAGATAATATATGTGGGAATTGAATATATATACCAGGAAGAAAATTATAATGCCCAAATAATGATGGAGGGTGACAAAGGTCATTTATCAAAAAAGTGAATGCCCAAGAGAAAGACAAAAATCATAAAAAATACATGATGAGTAAAAATACAATAAATTAAATGGATTTGAAGGTTATAGGAAAATATTTTTTGTTTTATGTTTCATTTCCTGAAGTGAAGGAATTATTTTACGATTTAATAATATAACGAAATAGGATTACTTGATCTATTTGTATTTCATAAGAACAATTTCATCCTTTTGTAATTCATCGATCAATTTTCACATAATATCTTACCCCAAGAAATGAATATCCAAAATTGTATTTTTTATTCCTAAAGTAGTAAAATTTTGTTTTAAAAAATCAAAATATTTATAAAAGAGTGATAATTTTATCAATATACCTATAAATATTTTCTTAAACCAATATGGTTAGAACAAGTTATTAATCTATAAACCTAAATAATTACACCACATTTTCATCATTTATATTTATTTATCAAATCATTTATATGAAAAAAATGGAATAATAACTAGAATATCACAATTTCTCGTGGAAAGATCTAAACTCTTATCATCCTTTAGCTTTGGGTTTAGGCCCTATAACCATTCTAAATGTGATGTTTTGTCACCCTGTATGTTATTTCCCTTTTTTAACACCATATTAATATAATTATTATAACATTACAAAAACAATATGACCCACAAGTACTATAACATAATAGATATTATAATCCTTAAAGGTTATCAATACCTTTAAACACAAGTGTAAAAAATATTGTAATTCTTCCCAAAATAAATTTTTCATATAATAAGCCAATAGATTGTATTCCCATAAATGTTTTCTAAATATAACCTTAATCAAGAAATATTACTATCAAAGTAATATTCAAAAGGGGAATTTAATAATTTGAACTTATCATCAACCTTAAACCCATTAACCCATGATGGTATCTATTGCACTTAAGTTTATGAAGACATATATGCTTCAGAAATTTAACACAACCCTTAGATGTTTCATGATTCTTATAACCAAAAATGAAATTGGTAAAAATACATCTAAAATTTAATTCCCTAACAATACATAAATACATCAACCATTTTATTTCCACATATAAGCTCTATGGTTTAGAATTTTAAAGAGATAATTGACTCAGATAATTCCTTGATTCCTAACATTTAAGACAATGAACTATAAATTTGTCCATTTAATGAAATTTATTCCCTTCCATTATAATATTAAATATTTTTCAGAAATTATTTACTTTATTCCCTTATTTTCCCCGCATAAAAAAATTTCATGTTCCTTTAAGTCACTTTCTAGGGTGTCCCTTTCAACTTTTCTAGAATGAAGTAAATTGATAATTCTTTCTTCCATGGTCTCCAACACTTTTCCTCTTAGATAACTCCATCCATCACTTCTTTGGGTAGTCCAATAGTTAGTTAAGTTATAGCTTATTAATCATATTTTGGGATTACTAATTAAGAATAATAATGAAACCTTTCACTCCTATCATCTCCCCATTTGGTTTCTCATAGTCACCACATTTTCTTTTATGTTCAGTGTTATCACAATTCAATTGGCTCCCATACATTGACTAAAACCAAAAATCATTTTGTGATAAACAATAATCATAGTGGAAAACATATATTTAATTATAGGATGTCTAAATCCAGACACCTTATTTTCAATCTAATATACCTTTGGTTTAACCTAGGTAATTAATTACAATCATTTATTCAAGTCATTTATAATGGTTCATAAATTAAAAGTGAACTATCCAAAGAATATGGCATGGGATTATCAAACCTGGCGCATAGAGATGCCCATTGTTCTGTATCAGGTAATACATGAGTCAAGGCCGATGTGATTTTTTAATATTTATTACTGCTAAGTACATCTATTCTATAACCATGTCCACTTTTAGTATCTATACAAGAATGTATTTCCACAAAAAACCACATAATATTTATATTAAAAAATATTATGATTTTTTCATTAATTATCTACAAAGTATATTACAGTTTTATGATCCCTAATCTATGTTTTTATAATTTTATTTCCCAAGTCTTCTATTAAACTTCATCTGATGAAAAATATAATGACCCAAACCCAAATAACTCAGAGTCTTGGTCTACTTTATTACATTATCATAAGATATAATAAATCAGATTATAATGGACCATATAGTTTAGTAGCCTTGGTAAACTATATACATTGACGATTATCATATTATATTTTAATACAAAAATTTAAATATTTTTTCTTTTAGAGAAAGGTGTTCTGAAGGATGAGCCTGTAAGGGGATCCGCATCGCTAGGGTTTTCCCCTGTCACCGCCTTTCTCTTCTCCAGCTCAAGGTGGTGGCGTCTCCTCTCTTCTTCACCTCTACTCGACATGGTCATGGTTTGTGGTGCTCTTTCTAAGGCTACGTGGGCTCGACTCTTGGTCATCGTTGTTGGTCCTTCTTCATACCATGCCCTCTGAATTGGCTAGGGTTTTTCACGGTGGTGCGGTGAGTTCGTGGTCGAGTACCAGCTCTGTAGTATGAGAGTTGCATCCTTGTGTCTGTTCCAGATGTGGGAGTTTTGGGAGGTTCGTTGTGGTCTTTGAGTGTGGTCTTGAAGGTAGTGATGGGATTGGGGACCTAGATTTTTGCGTTACCTTTCTTCTAGTATCTTCTGGCATTCAGGTCCTTCTATTCCGGTGATGTTTGTCGCTCTTGGATTTTTGAATCATGTTGTCATTTTGGTCGAATTGTTGTGTGTGATTTGTGATCATTTTGTAAAGTTTTTCTGTTTTGAATAATTCTGTTTTTGGTGTGGAATTGGAGTTTACATTGATGGTGATGATGATGGTGAAGTGCTAGAAATTTATTTTATTAGTATTGTGTTTGATGATGTTATATTTCGAATCTATGAAGATAGTGTTTTTTGTGGGTTTGATGCAACGGTTCCAGCGACAAGGCGGATAGCTTTGATGGGCATTTCTCGATTAGTCGATGATGGTGGGTATGGGATAGTTGGTGCTTCATGGTCTGTGGTTGTTTACGGACCGAGGATATGGCATATTTCTACTATTGAATTTCGAATCTGGTTTTACTGACAATCATATGACTTTGTTGAAAGATGAAGTGTATTTTGTGGTGTTTTTGAATCGGTTATCTGGAATTTAATGGTTTCCTCTCACAAAAAAAGTAGATTTTGAAAATCAAATAAAATATAATTTTTAGTTAGTCTTTTAGAGATTATCATTATTTCCTCAAGTATATCCTTGTGTATCATTCATAATACACTTCCAAGATTCCTAATAATGGAAGAAAATAAATATGTTCTGAAATTCTTAGTAATAGTTACGTAAAGAGGAAGATACCATAAATAAATAAGGAATCATAACTAATGCATAATCAATATGAAAAATTAATTATCTGATCACACATGTCATTTAACCAATAACATGACTATCATGATCAGATAAAAAATAATCAATATGTAAAGGTAAATAACTAAACATTCATTGCATTTAAATAACATGACATTATGATTATATAATACATAATAAATATGTGAAGGAAAATAATGGAAAACACATTCCATTTAATAGGCAAAATGAGAATGAAAATATGACAGATAATATTATTTTTGAAAAGTTTATTAATAATAATAACTAAATTCTTAATGACGGAAAACTGTAATTATTAAATGTCTTGATCCCAAGAATCGTTATACCTCTACTATAAAGACCATTCATAAGGCTGTCTAAAAACAAAATTGGTTGGTATAACCCAAGAATCCACTTAACTAATTTTAAACAACTAATTTTTCTCATGATATTTAAAGTTACATGTCAATGTAATTTTATCACTAAGAGGGGGAGGGGTGAATCAGTGAAATATTTTTCAATTTTGTTTCTTTGAAATAACCTTCACCAAATGATAATGTTTTAATTCCCTACTAAAAAAAATTTAACCACACATCCAAAGGAATACAAGTACATACAAGGATTACTATTCAATAAGATTAGGTATGTCCTTGGTATGGTTTTGAAATGATCCAATACCACATAATACATTATAAATAAATCATTGGAATACAATGAGTAGGATATTCCCTTTAACTCATCTAGCACTATGTAAATAATTCCAATTGTGTGAGTTCACCCTCTTAGCACAAAAATTGGTAACACATAAATTTATGTGAAAACTCATGTAAATTGTGTTTATTTGCAATTCCAAAAAAGTATTCAATTGAAAACACCTTTTTAATTTCTTACCCAAAGGATGGTAAGAACTGCATAGATTTTTAAGAAACAAACTTAGTCTGCTTTTATTAGTACGTTTCTTCCAATCTGATTCCTCCTAGTACGATTCTCCTCGATATTACTCTTCTAGTTATGATTCATCCATGTTTGATTCTACCATGTACAAAAAATATGAATTTTAAAAATCATGGTAGAGAAGAATCAGAATCACTTCAATTCTGAGTATGGAACATTCAGTATAATTTTCCCTATACTATTCTTCCTCGATTTGGAAATCCTAGTATGAAAATCCCAAATCTGATTATTCATCCTAATACAACGATCATCCAAATATGATTGAAAAACTGAATATGGTAATCTGCAGAGTAAGATAATAACTTATTATGATGATCAACTCAATAAAACATTGTGATCTTTTCTCATCTCTTCCAATTCAATCTATCAAAAATAAATCATAAAAAATATTGATATATAAATCTGATTCTTCTCTCTAAAAACTATGTGATTCTCTATCTTATATGATGAATAGTGAATCAATAATTAGAAAAGTAAGATTTACATTTCTCCTTTTATAAGAGACCCATGAGTGATTACGGTGGGAATTCCAAAATTTTCACGCCTAATAAAATTCACCGTCAACTCAATTTTACCTAAAATCTTAGGTGGATTTTGAATTCGTCAACACTTCTTGAAGATTCTCGATTATTCTTCAAACAACCCCTTGGAAAAATATTTTCAATTTCTAATTTGGTTTCAATTTATAATTTCAGTTATTTGTATATTATTTCCTAAAAATAAAGCCTTGTACCAACTGAATGTGAATGTATGAAGAAATGGATACCACTCTAAATGTTGAATACATCCATTATATTGAATTCCATGCTCCCCCTTAATAGAAAATTTATAAAGATACTTCTTCTTTTATCTCAAACCACTTGATTGATAAATAAATTAATTAAACCCCTTTTAAATGGTTGACTATATTATTGATCATATTCTTTTATTTTCTTTTCATTCATCAGTTAAAACCAATTATTTCTCTGATTGTAATAGCATACCAAGTCATATCAGCAGATTCTTTCTATTATGTATATGATAACACTAAAAAATTCATTCTCTTTTCCCCCAAACATCATTCACATGCAATTTAATATATTTGAGTATTGGAAACTGTAGTGCATAACTTACAATTGAAAGTATTAAAACTTTCTAATCCTCTAACAATCTATTTATTTTCTACTTAGCCCGAATCTGGTTGTCATGAGTATGATCTTTCTGAGTATGATTATCTTGGAAATGATCATCTTAGGTACAATATTTTGAGAAACATTACCAGTAACCTTTTCTTCATAGAATACAATCGGCCTGAATATTTTTCACTCCCCCTTTATTTCACCAAGCTTGAATCATATGTTCTCTAATTAACTTGTAATTTATTAGAACTCTATGATCAAAAAAGCATCGTCTCATCTAAATTTTATCATAGTCATGCAGAATATGATATGATCAATTCCTTAATACAAGATCTAGATTGGATCGGATAACTATTTACTTCAATCAAGATATAATATCCATGAAACTTATTCTCTTATTCTAGGTAACAATAAATTCTACAGTACGATCTTCTCTCATTCTGGACACAAGGAAAGTCTAGTCCAAAGCTTTTCTTTCAAACTGTTTCTCCTAATTATGATAAATAGAGTAAGTCAGATTCTTTTGAAAAAATAACCATCAGTACTATTTTCACCAAATCCAAAGTGAGGTTATTTTCATTCCTCAAAAAATTCTTTGATAATAAAATACAACACTTGAAATAAAATACCTTCCTCATCATCTTGGTCCTAAAAGTCTCCCCCTTTTGATTTTTTTCTAACCCAAGTTTTTTAAATCATTGAAATTTTTATCCACAATTAATGGATTGATAATAAATAATTACAATCCTAAGTGAGATAACTCATTGTAGGAAATAAGAATTATTGATATTAAAACAATGATGTCCAAAATTAGAGATCATGATAACCTTTTTTTTTCTTCCACATATCTTCTTCAACCATACCTTTTCCTCATCCACCTTATAATAATAAAAAATTTATTTTCCTATATCCACTCAAACAAAAAATTATAATAGTTCACTCGTAAAACAATGTGGAATTCACAACTTACCCACAACTCCCACTTTTTACATGCATCAAATGGATAGATTTATGAAAAAAATCATTCTCCCCCTTAACAACACTACACATAGGTAAGATGAGAGAGGGGATAGAAACACATACCTCAACCTTGATGATAAAGAGGTTGGACACCCATGTATAACCTCAATTTAGAAAATGATTCTTTTAGTATGAGTTTCTTGAAAATGTTAGCAACTTGTTCTGATGTTGGAACATACCCCAGCTTCAAGTCCTTCTTTTCCACAAGATATTTTATGAAATTATATTTTATATCAATATGTTTTGAATAAAAATGTTTAATAGGATTACTAGTGAGATTTATTGTTCTTTGATTGTAACAATTAAAGATAAAGGGTAACTTCACATCAATAAGTAAATATTCCAATCGAGTTTACATCCACATAAGTTGAGAAGTGTCTTCTGTGGTAGAAACATACTTATATTTATCCTTCCTCAGAGTTTCTGAATTTTATTACTTTAATTCCAAAAAAACACAATTCATTCCTTGAAATAATACTCCACTATATGTGGATCTCCTATAATAAGCATTTCTCTCTCAATCAGTATCAAAATACCCAAACAAATCAATACTATCTGAACTTCCACACTTGAATCCAAATTTTATTATGCCTTTGATATATCTGATAATTTATTTTATAGAATGTAAATGTGATTCTTTTGGATCACTATGAAATATTTCACATAAGGTAACATTTGAAACAATGGCAGTTCATGAGGCAGTCAAATACTATAAACATCCAATAAAATTTCCAAATTATTTCTGATCAACTTATTTTCCTTCTCCATCTTTAGACAAATTTGTTCCCACAGATATTGGTGTACAAATGGGTTTTTATTTTTCCATGACAAACATCTTAAAAATTTACTTATAATAAATTTCTTTATAAAAAAATAAGTATTCCTTCAATTGATTTATTGGTAACCCAGTAAAGTATTTAATATACCCCAACATTTATATTTCAAATATCTTTTGTGTTTCATTATAAAACCTTTCACAAGTTCATTCATCATTCCCAGTAATGATAATGTCATCAACATAAACAATCACAATAAGTGGATATTCTTGACTTTCTTTGATGTAGAGATTGTTATCCACTCTTCATTTCTTGAAATTCATCTTCCTTAATCATGTATCTAATTTGGAATAACATGCCCAAGTATCTTTTTTTGGCCATTGAATGCCTTTTTCAATCGATAGACATAACTTTCATCTTTCCCAACAAAGAATCCCTAATTTTTTCAATATAAACATACTATTCAAGATCACCATTTAGGAATGAAGATTTAACATCCATTTGAATGATCTTGTAACCTCATTGTGCTGTAATAAAAAGAAATATTCTTATTTTTTCAAGCATGTCCACAAATAAAAGTTTTCATCAAAATAAATACCTTCAATTTTTGAATAACCTTTACACAAAAATCTTTATTTTTCTTATCACTTAACCTTAATCATTTTTCTTATTCCAAAAAACCCACATTGTGCAGATAATGTTCTTATTTTCTAGCATGGGTACAAGTTCCCATGTATCCTTGATTTCAATTTTATCCAACTCTTAATTCATGGCATGAAACCATTATGGATGATCAAATTCTTCTTTCACATCATTCAACTCCACTTTTGAATTTGAAGAAGTATATATAATAGCATTTCTTTTTTATCTTATTTAAACCTTTTAATGTTGATCACTAATTATATTATGATATTTCACTTTCTTTCTTATCCTAGGATGAGATTTTCAAGTATCTTCCCCATCACTAGAAATAGTTGAGTCTGATTATTCTTCTTGATTATGAATAATATTTTTATTATTATTAGAATTTTTTTCAAAATAATATTTCTCATCTTTCATAACTGCCTGAGTATGTTTATATTTCTCTTCCTCTTCAGTCACTTTCAAAAAAATATGAATCAAAAAGTCTTCCAATTTTTTTATTGAAATATATATATCCTCTTCCTTCTAATGAATATCCCATCAATATTCTATCCTCACCTTTCTGATCAAAATTTCCAAATTATCCACCATTGGTCATTATAACACATGGAATCCCAAAAACTCTTCAGTGTTTCAGACATGTCATTTTTCCATAAAAAATCATACTGAATCATACATAATATTCTCCTATTAAAAAATTACTTTTGAATATAAACAAAAAATCTCATGGATATCCACCAAAAGTTATAAGAAAGACCATGTTCAAGCAACATAGTTCATCCCCTTTCCACCGAAATTATATTCCTTCATTCAGAAACTCCATTTTCTTAGGGATTGTATGGAGAACTATACTCATTCTGAATTCCATTCTTCTTGAGATAAATTTATAATTATTCGCTTATTTATTCACCACCATTGTATGTTCCCAACTTCTTCACTGAATACTCACATTCTTTCTCATCATTCCTTCTAAAAATTTTAGAAATTTTTAAAGCATCTGATTTACGTTTCATATACATAACACCAGTAATGAAAGTAAAATCATCAATGAATGTGATGAAGTACTTATCTCCATTTTTTTAATTTTATTCTCATCATCCCACAAATATAATAATAAATCAACTCCATGGGTTTTTTATAACAAATACCAACTTTCTTATGTACATAATCTGTAATATTACCTTTTAAACAAATAGAGATACATAATTCACTTATTATTGGAAAATAAAGAATATATTCGAAACTATATCACTTTTTTAATTTTTTCATGTCTCAATAACACATGTTTTCTTGACTTTTATGACACAATTGATTCTCTTCCACCATAATCATGTAGAAATTGTTTTGTTTTTCACTAAATTAAATCATATTTCCTTTTGTATGTCGGCCTCATATAATGATCTTTCTATCTTCTTCACATTTAAAATAAACCCATATTTCCTAAAGATAATTTTGTTACCCTCATAATAAAATTTTAAAACAATTACCAAGTTTTGTTTCAGCTCATCAATATATAAAGCTTTCTTGGATTTCACCTTTAGTTTTCTATTGAGGGTGATCTAACACATTTGATTCTCAGGGATTCATCATTGACAACTGTCACTATGAATTTTTAAAGTCTTTAAAATTATTCAAAAACATTAAATCTCAATTAATAGGATAATAACACCCACTATCAAGAATTCAAAGTCATTTCCTTTTGTGGCTTTCAATACAGTTTCAACAACAATATATTTTTCTTCTAAAATTTCTTTATTCAGCTTTTGCTTTTGAGAATCGTTAAGAATATTTTGTTATGTCGGTAATAAAACAATATATCATTTTGTAAGGTGTCTAGTTTTTTCACATCTTTCAAAAATATTTTTCAGGGGTTGGAACCTATTTTCAGTCATTACTCCCATGTTTTCATGTTTATTCAAAAAAAAATTCTCATACTTCTTATTTTGAGGGAATTGCATCCACCTCAAACCCTGAACTTCATAAACTGTGTAATAATAATAATATTTTTGGTTGAACCAACACATATTTCCCATGTGTCTGAATCCACCACAATACTAGCAATAGACATAAAATGATTATTCTCCTATGAAACTTCTATATCGACCAGAATCATGAATAATTTTCTCAGCCACCTTATTATCTTTCTTTTCTAATCCATCAACCCTTCTATTATCAATTAGTGTCTTCTTTTTATTTTCATCTTTATTGGAAATAGAAGTATTTGAGTCTTTTTTGGACTCATATTGTTTCAAAACATTTTTAGACTCAGGTTTATTTGAGACTTTTGAATTCCCAAATTTGTTGGTCTTGGACACATACATAACTTTCTTGACATTCTTCATTTCAGAAACTATTCCATAATTATTCTCACCCTTTGAAGGAAACTTTTTTAACCTTATTCAGTTTTTCAATTTTCATAACTTTCACCAATATCAATAATTGATTTTGGAAACTTTCATTTCTCAATACAGCTTTAGAAATTTTTTATTGGAGAAGTTCGAACTTTTCTTCTTTTATCTTCATCTTAAACTCTAGATGATCATTACAATTTTACTCCTCATCAATAAATTTATTCAAGTAATCAATATATTTCACTATCATTACATTCTCATCAGAAAAAAAATTGGATTTCTTATTGAGGAACATTCATATTCTTGCCTTTTGTTTTTGTTTTCAAGGCATCTGATCTTTCTTAGACATTATTTTAACTTATAACAATCAAAAGTTTTAAAAAATAAATTTCCTTATTATTGTTGTGTCATATAATCATATTAAATCACAAAACAATGAACTACTAAGTACTTTGTGATCTTTAAACAAAATTTTGTCACTTCTGTGTTTTGAATTTCAAAAATATGACATTCACAATTGTGATCAGTAAGATGTTTGGAGTTCGATAAGACAAAAATAATAATTGGTCAATAGAAACATACCATTACTAATAGTAATGTTACCCTTATGAATAGTTACATATCCAAATTAATAGTATCATTACCTATGATAGTATAAAAAATAATATTCAAGTGAAAGTATGATGTACCTATATTTTAGTATAAGTAAATAAATGGTTTCAAACTGGTTATTTTAATAAATTATGATTTTAATTTAATATTAAATTAATAATATTTAGAAAATTGTTTTTGAAAATATATTTCATTTTTGGATTCTACACATCAAAAAATTGAATTTTTCTAAAATACTTTATTTTTGGTGAAAAGTAAAATACATTAATTTACTGTATAAGTACATTTTAATTTAAATCCACTATTCATAACATCATAAATGATGTAAGCACCCAAAAATTGAAATAAAATGAATTTATTACTAATATTGGTCATGTAATCATCATTATTTCTTGTCTTATGGGACATTAATAAACTAATGATTATAATATTATGAAAACCCTCCTCTCCACCCCTACAAATTACACTCATTATTACCTCTTCCCTTCACTCCCCTCAAGCCTTGTTACTTACTTAAATTCTACCCAAATATCTTTTCAACATCCTTTCCCATGTCCAACAGCCTTTTATCTCCCCAAAAGACCAAAATCATCTCCCCTTAAGAGGTTCTCAAAGGAGATAAACTCGAGAGGTAAAGTACCCTTTTTAATCTTTTATTTCATTTCTAGTTATTTTCTTTTCTTTTTTATTTGCCTACCTCCCTTCACAAAGATGTTATTATATATCAAGTAACATACATTTACTGAAATTATTTTATTCTAATGTTATAATTCATTATCATCTCTCCTTTCCCCTTCTATTATATGAAATATTCGAAAACACGGTCTGAGATGTGCTAATTTATCAAATTCAAGGAGGATGGTTTATCAATTTCTATTAACATATTATATTCGGGTCATGAAACCATATTTATTGTTGAATAATAATATTAAATACTTATTTTTTCTTATATGTTGTTCTGTAATCTTATTCCTCACTTTATTTAAAATAATACGGCAAAACAAGTTAATTATGAGAAAAATAGACAAATTAATTCAAGTGTTCTTCATTAATGTTTTATATAATGGTTCAATATAAATATAGGTAAAAAAATTAAAATTTAAAAAATTTAGTCTTCTGGATGTTTAATAATAAAATATAAGCTCAATTATGGACAACCAACTTCATCTTACTTCTTTATCCGTGCATGAATCTATGTGAACCGATCATTGAATCCAAGTAAGCAAAAGGACCCAAACAATGAAATTGAACCTCATATCCAATCAAAATGGTTATAAATGAACATATAAAGTATATACTAAATATTATACATATATAATATGTTTTGGAATTATTAATTAATTAAACTAATTTGACTATTCGAGTCATTGATATCAAGTGGAGAACACTATGAGACATAAAGTAAGGGATCTTCTCAATTTCAATTTTATTCAATATTGTCCTCTATGTTATTCGATTTTTTGTCTAATTACTAGTGATGGGGTATGATTATGCACCTTATCCATACTATCATCATTATTTATATAAGATTATAAATCCATTTCTCTCTTATTAATCCCTCTTAATTACATCTGATACCATGTCGATACGTTGTAAGGGATTCCACCCAAATAACCTTTATTCTGTTTGGCTTCTCTATCTTTTTTTTACCCAAATGAAGTTGTATTTTATTTTTATTTAAAACTTATAAATTCTGTGTATATTCTCCAACCTCATGATTCAATGTCTACCCCTCATTCTCTTTCAGGGATATACTTGTTTTCAAGTGATTCCCTCCTCAATACTACCCGATTTGAAAACCTATTTTGAGGGAACATTCAAAATTATTACCCAATTTAAAGTGCCATATATCTTCTATTTTAAGCCACCATTGTATTTATAAAATATGTATTTTTATTTTGGAGACCGTCCTGGTTCACTTCTGGTTTTCTATAATGGATTTTCCCCATTTCTATTTTAAAGTCTCCATAGTACTTTCCATAAAACCCTCAAAAGTGTTTTTATGATAAAATTTCATGAATACGTTTCATACATGTGGTCACTTATACATGACCTCACTTACCATGATACAATAATATTTTCACTTATGAATTTCCATGTATATTTTATTTCCTTTCTTTCGTTGACTGTTTTATGATACGACCATTTGTTATGAATTATGACATGATTGTAGTAGCCAATTCCTTCCATGGGTAACCCATATATTTATGTAAGATTGATTATGTGTGATTATTTATGTGGAAAACGTATTCATGAAAATATAATATGTGTGCACCTAGATAGAACTATGATTCTTTGGGTAAAGTTATCTCTCATAAGATGTTGTGTGCAACAGTCTAGGTAGTTATCCTTGACTTGTGCTACTATGTGAAACGATCTTGGCGGTTATCCATGACTCATACTAAAGTCATGTTTTATGTTTCTTCCACATTTATATTATTTCATGTTTAAATTATCCCATGTTTATATGTTCTTGTTCCTTATGTTACATGCCTTTTTATATCTTTATGTAATGTCTTCTTACCCATGTGCTAAGAATTTATTTTTATTCTTATTTACTTAGTGGGATTTTAGCTCATCTGTTTATTCATTTGATCCCTAGTGTACCATATGAATATGTAAGGTCTCAAGAGAAGTTCAGATATATTTATGAATATTAAATAACAAAGTGTTTTTTTAGCCCCGTGTTCTCAGTTTTGTGTACCTAGTCACTAAAGGCACTAGAATTCACGATCCTTGGGGTGTACCCTGATGTATAATTATGCTTACAAATCATGTAGTGTTGTGTGTAAAAGGATAGGGTCACTATAGTTGGTATCATAGTATTGTCCAATTAGTTTTAGAGATTAGGAATAGAGCAATTTATTAAGAAACATAAGGATGATATGATGTATAAGAAAACATCCCTAGATTTTGGTGAGTATAGAGTAAGTGGTTTATTAATAAAATACATCTCTATTTTGATACAAAAAGGTAGAGGTGGATCTAGAACAAATGTACCTAGGAGTGAAAACTCTAAAAAGGGTTTTTGGGCCTGACTCGTTGTATCCTGGTACCCAACAATGGACTTTAATTACTCTGGGTTTGACACTCCCAGAGGATATACTTTCGTAAATTCATGAGATTAGTAAAAACTATTATTAAGGGAAAATCCTATAGGAATATAAGTTAAGAAATAGATCAAGACTAACCTGAATTTAAACTTATGTAATCAAAAGTTTTGATATAATTATCCTTTATAAGTTTATCCTCTTATGTTCAATGTTTCATTTTTATGCTCAATAGCTAAGTATTCAAGCCCTCTAATTGAATGTTATTTTTCTTAGTTAATGGATATAAATATAAAAATATGTCCCAAAAACTAATGTGATATAAAATTCCAAGATTTCCCTAATGATATACCTAATATAATGGGAATGGGTGATCAAAACTTCATGATAGTACTTGCCCAGCTAGCTCAAGTTATGAATAATAACTTAAATCATGTGGAACACCCTCTTCCACGAAGGAGAGCGCAATTTTCCACTGAATATTTTTTTGCAGAAAAGGACTCCGATATTTATTTGATCTTATAATCCCCTCTTCATGGAATAGTGTATTCACTATATTGAAAATATATTCTCTATCTTTCAGTTCTCAGAAGATGATAAAGTTGAACAGGGGGTCTATCGTTTGGATTGGGAAGCTGATCAGTGGTGGACACTGATCATGAATACAAAGTCCCAAGATGAAATTGATTACATGGGTAGGGAGGAAATAAAGGTGATGTTCTTTAATAAATATTTTTCTTTAACCCTCCATCTCAAGATAGAAGGAGAGTTCCTCAGACTCAATTAGAAGGAAGATGATTCCATCAGGTTGTATGAACAAATATTTACAAGGCTTTCAAGGTACACCTCTAGCTTTGTCATGAACACTAAAAGAAAGGTGGATCTCATCATTAGTGGGTTAATTATGATTCTAAAAAAATTGTTGGTGATTTCATACTTTTATAGTTATGAAGATATTGTTCATTGTGACCTAAGGTTGAAGTGGAGATTGGAGAATCTCATTGGTCTCATGGTCCTAGAGACAAGAATCAAAAAAATGGAGAACAACATGGGTGGTTCAAAAAATTCCCATGTTGGAAAGAAGCCCGAATATCCCACTTGTAAAAATTTTGTGAAGAAGAATCGTGGGAACTATCTAAAGGGAATCAGGAATTGCTTCAGCTGTGGATAACTGGGACATCTGGCCAAGAAGTGGTGAATGAATATGAAAAAGTATGCAAATATGGATGAAGAAAGGAAGGTTCAAATCATCACTCAGCCTATAGTGTAGTGTTACAACATCAGGGAGCATGGGAATTATGCAAACAGTTTCCCTAAGCCTAGGGTCAGCGGAGGAAATCAACAACAACCTCCAAGGAAACAAGGAAGGGCTTATGTAATTAATACTACTAAGTTGGAGCCGGACAACGATGTGGTGACAGGTACACTAGTTAATAATTCAAGAATAGTGAATGTACTATTTGATTCTGGATCTATTCATTCTTCCATATCTTGAATGTTTAGTAGAACTATTAAAACACCACCTCAAAATTTGGAGGATATGTTATCTGTGAGAACAGCGAATGGGGAAATTATTGCGTCAAAGGTTTATAAGACCTCCCCGGTAAATGTTTTTGTACTGAACCTTCCTCCAAATCTTTTCATACATTCTTTAGTGGATTTTGATGTTATCTTGGGAATGGATTGTCTATATTTATACAAATCCAACATCAACTGTTAGGAAAGGGAGATCAATCTTCACATCCCTAAGCATCCTCTGATTCTTTACAAATGTAAGGAGGAAGATGAATCTCATTTAGAATCATTGTTTCATGTGTGGATATTGTTGCCTTATGAGAAAGCACATCTAGCTCAAATTATTGAGACAAAAGAGAGAATCATTATTGAAGACATGCCCATCGTGAAGGATTACACCAATGTTTTCCCTGAATATTTGACTTTTATTCATCCTAATCGAGAGGTTCAGTTCTTTATTTAACTTATTCATGTATCTTTACATATATCAAATACACCTTATATAATGTCCACTATAGAGATGGAGGAGCTGAATTAGTAGCTACATGAGAATCTGGAGGAGGGTGGCATACACCCGACTTCTTCTCCATGGGTTGTGCCAGTACTCTTCATCAAGAATAAGGTTGGTTCAATGAGCTTCTTCATTGATTATCATGTGATCAATATAATCACTATAAAGAACAATTATCCTATGTTACAGATAGATGACTTTTTCGATCAGCTTCATGGGACCAGTTAGTTCTCTAAGGCGGACCTTCGGTTGGGATATCACCAATTAAAGGTGAGGAAGAATGATATTCCCAAGATTACCTTTCAAATGAGGTATGAAAACAATGAGTTCATATTGATGCCCTTCAGACTCATTATTGCTCTAGAAATTTTCATGGATCTAATGAATAGAGTATTTATAAACTACCTAAACAATTTTTTAGTAATGTTTATTAACGATATTCTTATATAATCCAAGAGCAAGGAGGAACATGTGGATTATTGGAATACAGTTCTAAAGACATTGAGAAGGGAGAATATGTATGCAAAGTACATTAAATGTGAGTTCCAGATTGAGGAAGTATCATTCTTGGGGAATGTAATCACCAGAAAAGGGATATCTATAGACCCTTCTAAGACAAAGGCATTTGAAGAGTGCCCAGGCTAATATCTGTGACAGAGATCTGCAGCTTTCTAGGTCTATTTAGGTATTATCAGTGATTTGTGAAGAACCTTTCACAATTGTCAAACCCAAAGACCAAGCTGATACGAAAAGGAGTAAATTTTTCTATAATCAGGAATGTGAATACTATTTCAAGGAGTTGAAAAAGAGGCTTATCACTTCAATAATAGTCACACTCCCAACAAGTGGAGAACTCTTTGTAATATACTGTGATGCTTCAATTAAGGTCTTAGGTTTTTTTCTGATGAAAAATGATAAAGTGATAGCCTACGCTTCAAGGAAGAAGAAAATACATGATTAAAACTATCCTACGCATGATCTGTAGTTGGTGGCGATGATCTTTGCAATGAAAATATGGCTAAATAATCTCTTTGGGGATAAGTGTGAGATATATACAGACCACAAGAGTCTCAAATATATATTCACACAAAATGAGCTTAATTTGAGCCAATAAAAATGGATATATTTCATCAAGGATTATGACTGCTCATTCCACTACCATCCCTGTAAGGAAAATAAGGTGGAGGATGCTCTTAGTAGAAAGGATCCTACATCTTTATCAATGATGGGAATTGAAAAGGATCTGATATTATTTTATTTTTAGAGGATAGAATTGGGAATAATTAAGGTATGAACATCATCAATCATTCCCCAAATGATTTCTCAACTATCCCTCATGAAGAAAATAAAGGATCCTCAAAGAAAAGATGGGAAATTAGGAAAAGAGTGGAAGCCATCTGAAATGGGAAATCCTCAAAGTTTAATATTGATGAAGAATGAGTTATAAGATTTGGTTCAAGATTATGGGAAACTCTAATCCATATATATAGAAGGAGCTTCTTAATGAAACACATAGCTTATCCTTCTCTATCCACCCAGAGAGAACAAAGATATATCTAGATATCATAGAAAACTTTTAATGAGACAATATGAAAAGGGAGATTGCTGAATATAAATTAAAGTACCTAGTATGTCAACAAGAGAAGGATGATATGAAAACATATAAGGGGATAATGAAACCACTACCCATAACAACATAGAAGTGGGATAAAAGTTCCCAGTGTATTGTCACCGGACATCCAAGGAAATCCATAGGAAAAATGCTATTTGGGTTATTGTGGATTGTATTACAAAGATAGCTCACATCATCTCAATTCAAGTGGACTTCTCATTTGAAAAAAATTCATTGATATATATCAAACAAGTGGTAAGGCTTTATGGAGTACTACTATCTATTGTATCCAATCGAGATCCTAGATTCTCCTCGATGTTCTAGAAAAGTCTCCAACATACTCTAATCACTAAACTGAACTTCAGTACGGCCATTGATCATCAAATTGAGGGCCAATCTGAGTGAAATATTCATACACCTAAATACAAGTTGAGAGAATATTATATGGACTTCAAAGTAGGATGGGACCAACATATTCCATTGGTTGAATTCTCCTACAATAACAGTTTCCACTCGAGCATGTGAATTGCACCATACGAAGCCCTTTATGGGAAAAGGTGCAGAACACCATAGTGTTGAGATAAAGTCAGTGAGGGTAAGCTGTTACAACCTGAAATGGTTCATGAAATGGGCGAGAAGGAGAAAACCCTTCAACAGCACATCCACTACTACAAAAATGGGCAAGGGAAGTGCTACACCTTTATCACCGCTAAAAAAAGTGCTCATAAAAGGGGCCTTTATCAGCTCTAAAAAAAGCGCTGAAATGGGCTTCTAGATTATAAGTTATGATCATTTTAGCATTCAATGTATTTTCAAATACACATATATATGTGTTTATTTGTAAATATATATGCATCTCTCTGTGTGTGTGTTGTATATATGTATTTATTTATTTATTTATTTAATTATAAACACACATAAAAAACATATTTCATAAATGTATTTAAAACTAATCTTATAAGTATATATTAATATAAAATTAAATATACGAATAAAAAATTATAACTATATATATATAAATAAATAAATAAATATAAAATTATTTAATATACGAATGAATATATATATACTAATATATGAATAAATATATTTATATTAATATGAATCTATATCAATATATGAATAAATATAACTATATATATATATCATTAAATAGATAACAAAACAAAATAACATAGTTGTAATGGTGTAACCATGAAATGGGGAGGTTGTGGGTTCGAGTTCGGGTGGAAGCTCAAAGGGGTGCACGTGTGTGAGGATGCGCGGGAAGGGCATCATGCGGGAGACCTCCTAGCACAGATAAAGGGGGGTCAAGTGCATTTAAATGCTCTCCCTGCATTATTTAATTCTTTTTTATTTTTTTATTTTTTTTTCTTTTATCAATACTTTTTTTAGCGCTGATAAAAGGGGCCTTTATCAGCGCTTTTCAGAGCGCTGATAAAAGGGACCCCCCCCCCCCTATATTAGCGATGAGCATTACAACGCTTTTTTAGCGCTGTTAAAGCCCGTTTTGAGTGCTGATATATGCCGTTTTTTGTATTAGTGATAAAGGCATCCAAAATTCAACAAAAGAGTTATGTAGACATCATCGGCGAGGCTTAGAGTTCAATGTTATAGATATTGTATATCTCCACATGTCTCTATGGAAGAAGGTCATGAGACTTGGGAAGAAATTAAAGATTAGTCCCAGGTTCATCAGCCACTTTGATATTCTTGATCATATCGGGACTGTGGCCTATTCACTAGAACTTCCACCTACCATGTCTAAAGTACATGATGTCTTTCATGTATCCCTCTTAAGGAAGTACATACCAGAACCTTAACATGTACTCTCTTTATAGGTGGCACAATTTGAAAATTATCTTTACTACGAGGAGAAGCCATTGATGGTCTTGGATGGTAGAAATAAAGTTATACATAACAAGACTACTCACCCAGTCAAAGTACTATAGAAGAACAACAAGTACGAGGAGGAAACATGGGAACTAGAGGAATTAATGAAGGAAAAGTACCCACACCTGTTTCTGGCCAGGAATATAAAATGAAATTTTGAGGGCGAAATTTCATAAGGGGCGGATAATATAACGACCCAAAGTTTTTAATAGAATTTTTATTCATATAATTATGTCATATAATCACATGAAATCACAAAAAAATGAACTACTAAGTACTATGTGATCTTTAAACATAATTTTTTCACTCCTATGTTTTGAATTTTTAAAATATGGCATTCACGGTTGCAATCAGAAAGATGTTTGGAGTTCGATAAGACAAAAATAATTGTTTTATGAATAGTAACATAACATTATGTATAATTATGTTACCTTTATGAATAGTGACTTACCCTAATGAATAGTAACCTTACATATGATAGTATATAAATAATATTCAAGTGAAAATATGATGTACCTATATTTTTGAATAAGTAAATAAATATTTTAAAACTGGTTTTTTAATAAATTGAGAATTTAATTAGATATTAAATTAATCATATTTAGAAAATTATTTTTGGAAAATGGATTTAATTTTTTGATTCTACACATTGAAAATTGGAATTATTCTGAAATACATGATTTTTTTGTGAATAGTAAAATACATTAATTTAACATATAAAGGCATTTTAATTTAAATCCACTATTCATAACCTCATAAATGATGTAAGCACCCAAAACTCAAACTCACATGCATTTTTACTATTATTGGTCATGGAATCATCCTTATTTATTACCTTATGGGAATATAATTAACTAATAATTATATTATTATGAAAACTCTCCTCTTCTCCACTATAAATACCACTCATCCTTACCTATTCTATTCACAGCTCTCAATACTTGTGACATGCTTAAATTCTACCCAAATATCTTTCCAAAATCATTCCCCACATCCATCAGCCTTTGGTTTCCTCAAAATACAAAAAATGTCACCCCTTAAGAGGTTCTCAAAGGAGATAAACTCAAGAGGTAAATTCCTCTTTCCAATTCTTTTATTTCCTTTCAAGTTATTTTCTTTTCTTTTCTCTTTCCTCACATCCCTTCACCCAAATGGTACAAAAATTCCCTTAATATACATGTAATGTAATTTTGTTATGCTAATGGGATAATTTTTTATTGTCTCTCCTTTCCACTTCGTTTATATGAAATAAACCAAAACACCGTCTGAGATGTGTTAATTTATCACATTCAATGATGACAGTTTATCCATTTCTATTACCATATTCTATTCTGCTCATGAAACCATTTTTATTGTTAACCCATAATATTGAATATTTAATTTATCTTATATGTTTTTCTTCAATTCTCTTTTACACAATATTTAAAATAATAATGTGAAACAAGTTAATTATGGGAAAATCGCCAAATTAATAAAGCATTTGTGATTAATGTTTTATATAATGATTCAACTTAACTCTAAGTATAAAAATTAAATTTTCAACCATGTATGATTATGGATGTTCAATAATAAAATATGACATCAATTCTGGACAATGACCTTCATCTTACATGTTTATCTAAACATGAATATAAGTGAACTAATCATTAAAACCAAGTAGGAAAACGGACCCGAACAATGAAATTGAACCACATAACCAATAAAAAATGTTATAAATGATCTTTAAAAGATTATAATAAATATAATAAATATATAATAGGTTTTGGAATTATTAATTAATGAGTATAATTTACTATTCAGGTCATTGATAACAAGTGGAGAACACCATCAGACTTAAGGTAAGAGATCCATTTCACTTTTATTCAAGATTTTCCTCTATGTTATGCCCTTTTATGTGTAATTACTATTGATGGGGTATGATTAAACACATCCACATATTATCCTCATAATTTATAAAATATTATAAATCCCTTTCTCTCACATTAATCCCTCTTAAGTACACTTGATACCATGTTCATATTCCGTTAGGGATTCCACCTGAACCACCTTTATTCTTTCAGGTTTATCTATCTTTATTTTTACACAAATGAAGATGTCTTTCATTTTTATGTACAACTATGAGATACTATGTATATTATCCAATATCATGTTTCAAGGTCTATCCCTCGTTCTCTTATATGGATATACATGTTTTAAAGTGATCCCCTCTTCAATAATACCCGATAAGGAAACATGTTTTGAGGTAACTTCCTGAATTATTACCCTATTTCAAGTTCCCTATATCTTCAATTTTAATCCACCATTGTATTTATAAAATAAGTCTTTTATTATGGAAACCTTCCCAGTTCACTTCGGGTTTTGTATAAATCATTGTTCACTTTTCTATTTTAAAGCATCTATAGTATTTTCCTTAAAACCGATCAAAAGTGTTTTTATGCTAAATTTATTAAATAAATTTCTTACATGTGTCCAAATATACTTTATTTCACTTGCCATGATACATTCCTATTTTAACTCATGAATTTCCATGTATATTTTAGTTCCTTTCTTTCATGGACACCTTTATGATACAACCATTTATTATGCTTTATTACATGATTGTAGTACCCAATTCTTTCCATGGGTAACCCTTTTGTCTATGTAAGATTTATTATGTATGATTCTTTATATAGAAATAATATTTAAGAAACTTTAATATGGGTGTGCCCATATAGCGCTTCAATTCATTGGGTAAAGTTATGTCTCATGAGATGTTATGTGCAATAGTATTGGCGATTATCCTTGGCTTGGGCTACTGTGTGAAACGATCTTGGAAGTTATCCATGACCCATACTAAAGTCATGTTTTATATTTCTATCACATTTCTATGATTCCATGATTAAATTATCCCATGTTTATATGTAATGATTCCTTATGTTACATGCATTTTTATATCTTTATGTCATGTCTTCTATCTAATGTGCTAATAATTTATTTTTATTCTTATTTCCTTACCATGACATTACATCATCCCTTTGTTTATGTGATCCCCAGTGTATCCTGTGTAGATGTAAGGTCTTAAGGGAAGTTAGGAGATATTTATAATGATTAAATAAAGAAGTGTTTTTAGGCCCATTTTTTTTGTTTTATATACCTATTCTTCAAAGATAGTAGAATTCATGATCCTCGGATTGTACTTAAATAAATAATGATGATTAAAATCATGTAATGTTATGTGTAAAAGGATAAGGTCTCTATACAACTCTTCATTCAAATAATTTTCATGTTGAGTTTCTTGTTCTTCAGAACTACTTCTTCCAAATTCTTCATCATCCACTTTTGCAATAAAAGAATTTTTAATACCATATTAACTGATTTTTTGGATTCATCATCACTGATTTATTATTATTAATATTTTGTTAACAAACATATTATTTTGGATTTAAATAATTTTCTTTCTTTCCCTATGGAATTTAATTTTATATTTTCCCCCTATTTCTTCCATTATCATCGTGGTTTTCATTCTTCTTCTTCACTATCCTCTTATTTATTTGTTCAAGGGAAATTGGCAGTAAAGTGACCAATGCCTCTACATTCAGAAAATTCAATGAGAGGTTTTCCTTTTTTATTTCCTTGTATCTGTATTAACAATTTTAGAAATCATATATAAAATATCATCACTGTTTTTACGCACCACATTTTTGGATTCATAATTACCAAATTTATCTTCAATAAGAATATTCTTGGACTTTTATTTCTTATAAACCCTGAAATAAATTTATTTATCAACTTTTGTTTTTATTTTCATAGCTTTCTCTCTTTCAATTCCATAAGTGATTATAGTGCTATTCAAATCATCAAGATATAATGTTTCTGGATCTCTGTCTTCCAATGAAGATACTTTTGCAAAAAACTTGTCAGGATGGATTCTTAGTGTCTTTTCATTAAATGTAGATTCATATAAATTTTCACCAAGACATCTAACAGTACTCACAATGAAATTTACCCACGTAAAAAATTCCCCAACAAATTCATACTCACTCATCTATAATTCTTCATGCTTTAATATCTGGATTTGAGGTTTTTTCCCACTTTTTTAATTCCTTTGTATATGTTTTTATATTTATCCCATGCACCATTGGTTGTGGAAACACCTTTCACTCTTAAGAATTAAATTTCATAAAGTGATGATAATATGACATTCTTAGACCTTCCTTTATTTTCCAGATTCTTATTATCATCATATATAATAGGATTTTTAAAATCAATCGGAGGAAACATATCTGTGGAGGCTTGAAGAACATCATATCAAATAGACATAAGATACATACAAATTCCATATTTTTAGATATGATAATTCTTTCCATTGAAAACCAAAATACCTTTACTTTTATTACAATTCAAACTCTCTATAAGTAATGAATGAGTGAAGGGAACCTACACTCTGAAACCAGTAGAAAGTGCCCAGTCAATTTAATTGTATCATTGAGAGGGGGAGGGGTATTGTAGCAGAATGGAGTGTGGCTCTTTCCCCAACATAGAACCCTCACCGCAGAGGCACCCCGTTCAGGTGGTGGTGATGGTCGTCCCGCCCGACCCCTCTTTCTCCTCACATCCAGACTTCTACCCATTCACAAATCCAGCTTCCCTCCCAGACTTTCCCCCAATTCGTCTTTTCCGGAAAGTCATTGCATTCCATCGAGGGGATTCTTCTCTTCATTTCTCTTTACAGGAGTTCACAGAGGCTTCATCTCTCCATGTATTATCCCTGGTTTCTTGTTTTGGTCATCGAAGGTCGTCGCTCGATACTTTCGATAGGTTTGTTAACGACATTTAGACCCTGCAGGAACGAGTCGTCGTCGGTCTTCGGGATCCATGCCACTTTATCTTACGCTTTTCTTGTGATGAGATCTTGCTACCGCATGGTCCAAAAGGAGTCGATCATGCGATGGTTCCCGTTTTTTCCTTCTACGATGGAGCTATGAGTTTCACTAGAAACGTGATCTTCCAGTTGCGGCGATTTGGGTAAGTTTCCCGGGCATGCCCCTTCCATTCCAAAACCCTGCCATTATCAGGATGTTAGGTAATCTAGTCGGGAGATTACTAGCCTTTGATGAGTGTTCTAGATCATTATGCCATCAAATTTCTCCCCATGTTTGCGTGGAGGTGGACATTTCGAAGCCTCCGGTTGAAGCTGTCTGGATTGAGGATAGTGATGAATTGTGTTGCCTCCAATCTGTGGCTTTTGAGAAATGGTCCAAATTTTTCCTGTATTTTCATCATCTTGGACATCTACATATGGATTGTCATATGTCTTGCAGCTCTATCCCGAATGAGAGCTGTTCTGGAGTTCTTCCAGGCCAAGCACTTTGTGCTGAACCCCCTCGGTTGGAGGCAGGGTCGTATCTTCCTGATTCGATGGATGAGGTTACTCCCAGCTGTGGTTTTCTTAGTGATCAAAAATAAGTTCCATGGGAGGTGGTGGCTCATAATATGCCCTCATTCTCTCAAATTTTGATGGCTGTGGGGTGTGGACACCAAGTGGCTTCAGCTGTCTGACCTCCCCCCATTGTGCCAGTGGAGAAAGGGGTTGAACAAAGGGTTGACAGCCAGGAAAAGGAGAAGATGGTGAGGTGGACTGCAGAGGTTCAACCTTAACCTAAGAGGTGTGAAGGGGCAGTTCATATGGGTTTTGGAGAAGGAATTAATGTGGATCCCCAGGCAGTGGGAGGTTCTTTTGCTAGGAGGGCCAACGGCTATCAGGAGGGCTGGGTGAAGGTGTCGGGTAGGGTGTCTCCAAATAGTTCTTTGCCTCCCATTACTCTTTCCAACCACTTTGGAGACTTGGAGGCATCATGCCTGGCTCTGGAACCTGATGAACCGAGCTTGCAGACACCATTACAAGTGGGTTATGACAAGATTTCCAATCAATTATCTATGGAAAGTGTGGAGGTAACACGAGTTAGAGGACTTCACAGTCCAAGGAAGAAGAAAGGACGAAAGGGGATACATGACGCGGGGGGTTGCATTGTGGTTAAAGGGAAGAAGGCGAATAGTCGGAAAGACTATTCCCAACTTCCTAAGCCGATGGAAACAAGATCTACAAAAAGTACCAAGGAGATGGAAAGTGTATCTATAGTTCAAGACCAGAATCAAAAGAATAGATCGGTCCTAAATAGTGTAAAGGGTAAGGCAAGGTGTGGACCCTCTGAGGAATAAGGGATTGGTGATACGGTGGGAAAGGAAGTTGAGGGTAAAAAAACATACCTTGAACTTATTCTCCATTCTAATATAGAGGTGTCAGAAGGGGTTTTTTAGATCAATGTTTCAGAGGATGATTTGATCAGAATTTTGGAAAGAGATGTTCAGAAAGATATCAACAAGGAATAAAAGTCCTGGGTTGACCAACAAGATTGAATTTTGGCACGAGGCTTCAATGAAGGTAAGATAGACACAGAGGAGTACATCCAGACTTGGGACAAACTGATTGAACGTTTTGATGATTTAATCAAGAAAGATCCGCATATGAAGCTTAAAACACTTCAGTGGGAGCTATACCGGGTAAGTGAATCTAATAATCTCAGCCTCGTCTTCAATGATTTTGTGATTTCTTACTACACTCATTAATTCTAGATGTTGAACATGTGTGGTTTCCCACTTTTCCCTAAAAGTGATTTTGAAATAAAAAATTTAATTTTCAGGTCAGAGTGGGAGGGGTGAATTAGTGATAATTTTTCCTTTTATGTATCTTTGAAACAACCTTTTCCTTATTTTAAATATTCAATTCCATAATGAAAACAATTTTACCACACATCCAAAAGAAAAAAATTATTTACATGGTTCAATATTCAATAAGAATAGATACATCATTGTTATTGTTTGGAAATTATCCAATACCACATAATACACGAGAAATAAATACTTGGAATACAATGAATAAGATATTCCCTTTCACTCGTGTAGCATTATGTAAATAATTCCAATAGTGAATGTGAAACCTCTTATAAAATATAGGGCAATACAAAATTTATATAAAAAATAATTTTACTTGTGCTTCTTTTAAATTACACAAAATTATTCAATTGAAAAAACTTCATAATTTTCTAACCCCGAAGATGTTAAGAACTTCCGAGAAATTTTTAGGAAAAAATCTTGTCCAATTTTCCTTGTATGTTTTTTCCTAGTCAGATTCCTCCGAGTATGATTATACTTATTATAATTCTTCCAAGCATGATTCTTATAGGTATGATTCTCCATAGTATGAAACATATGACTTTGGCATAATATGGTAGAGATGAATCTGTACAACTTCAATTCCGAGTTTTAAAACTCAGTGTGATTCTCCCTATATGATTCTTCCTCATTCTTTAAATCCCATTAAAAAATATTGAATCCTATTATCCAGCCTGATACTATGATTAACTGAATATGATTGAAAAACTGGATACATGAATTAGTTATGTAGGATAATAATTGAGTACGATGATCATCTAAATACAACATTATGGTCTTGCCTCTTCTCTTTCACTTCAATTCGTCAAAACTTTTTCAACAAAAAAATCAATATGGAAATAATCATCATTTCTCTAGAAACAAAAATCTTCTCTCTAATTTGTGGTGAATAGTAGGTAGGTCATTAGAAAAGTATGATGTATTTTTTTCCTTTTATAGGTGCACCTTGAGTTGTAATAGAAAGAATCCAAAATGGTTCCTACTTAATCAAACTCACCCTAATCTCAATTTCCACTAAAATATTAGGTGTATTTTGACTTTGTCAATACTTCTCAAAGATTCTTAATTCTTCTTTAAAATTAACCTCAGATAGTTATTTTCAATTTCCAGTCTGGTTACAATTTATGACTCTAATTTTCTGAATCTGATTTCTTCAAAAAAAAGTTATGTACCAATTAAAGTGAATGTATGAAGAAATAGATACCACTGGGAATGTTGAATACAACCATTCTTTTGAATGCTAAGCTCCCCCTTGGCATTACATTTAGGAATATCCTTAATCTTTATTCTCAAACTACTTGATTTATATATAATGAAATTCAACCCCTTTTAAATGGTTGAATACATAGTTGATCATCTTTATTTCTTTTCATTAGTTGGCCTCAATAAATTATTCCTCTGATTACGATGGAATACCAAGTCTGATCAGTAACTTTGTTCTTTTCTAAATATGATACCACTTAAAAATTATTTATCTTTTCCCATCAAATTCGTTCTCATGCCTTTTAATATGTTTGAGGATCGTCTTATATAGTTCATGATAGAAAATTTCTAGTATTGAAACCTTCCAGTCCTCCAACAACCTATTTCTTTCCTTCCCATCCTAAATCTGATTGTTATGAGTATGATATTTCCAAGTATGATTGGTCTGGATACGATCATCCTAGGTAAAATATTTTGAGTATGATTACCATCAAACTTTTCTAAATAGAATACAATTGTCATGAATCGTTTTCACTCCCACTTTCTTTCACCAACCATGCAAAATAAGTTCTCCAATTAACTTATGATTTTTTGGAAATATAATATAATAAAATCATCATCACATCTAAATTTTATCAGTCATTTAGAATATGATATGATCCCTTCTTTCATTCTAGATCCATAGTGAATCTGATGACCATTTACTTCTAGCAAGATACATTCTCCATGCGACTAATTCTATCATTCCATATAACAATAAATTCCTCATTACAATCATCACCCATTATGGACCTAATGAATGTATTATTAGAACCTTTTCATTCAAATATCATATCATTGTTTTTATGAATAGATTAATTCCAATTCTTTTAAAAATAATCATCAATAATTTTTTTACTAAATAAAAATCGAGGTGATTTTCTTTCTTCAAAAACATTCCTTGACACCAAAAGACAACACTTGAAAAAAAATAGTTTCCCCATCATCATGTTTTTAAAAGATACTTCAAATTCATTGAGAGGATATCAATAACCAAGACCCATCCATATCAATATGTCCAATGAATTAATTATATATCAAATGATAAATTAAATTCATGAACAAATATACCTTATCAATAATTTTTTTGTATCATGTATTGGATACATAGTAAAAATAATTTCCCCAGTTAATCATATAACTTTCAAAGAAAAACACTATATGAATAAATGATATAGAGTTAATTAATAAATATATCCATGATAAATAATATGGATATTTATGGTAAATATAATTTCCAATGATAACAAGAAAATGAATTTTTCAATAGATAGTTAATGATTACAAAAAATAATCAAGAAATAGAATGTTATTACTTTCTGTAATCATACTAATCATTAACTATCCATATAAATAATAAGGACGGTATCAATACAACATAACCCTATTGGGTCATAAGTACAATAAAGGTTTTATGTCATTGATGAATTTAATTACCATAAATATTTCATTACAAACATTATTAAAGGAAAAAAATTTCAATTTAATTTTTTAAACATAAATTTCAAAAAATATTTGGAAAATAATTTTCATTTATAGTACCTGTAATTCATATAAAGGAAGCTTTAGAAGATTGAGTGGTCAAGGTAATAAGCAATTTTATACATTTCATAAAAGTTAAAACAAATATTATTTTCAAATTTTCTATAAAATACTAACATGTCTTGTTTTGAAAATGACATGAAGATTCTTATAAAATCATTATGTAATAAATTAAACATAAATTAATTTTTTAAAACAAATAAGTTTGAGAATGTTATGTAATTTCAAAAACAGTTTTTTAAATCATGGATATTTATGAGAAAGGATTTTTCACCAAAATCATAAATTATTAAAAACATTTTAGTAAGCAATTTATTTACCAAATAGTGTAAAATGGTAATATTTCATTAAATTTTCGTGAATAAATATAGAAAAAAAAATTAATTTTTTTTGTAGAAAACAATATAATTATTTATTTCAATATAAATTCATGCATTAACAATCCCAAATAAAATGAGATTATAAAATAAACCATAAAAAATATCAAAACATTGAAGTGGGAATTAATTAATTAATCGATTATGTGTATCAAATGTAAATCCACATAAATTAATTAAAAATAGAGTATAAGAAAATAAATTTTATTTACACATATAATCATAGAATTTTGAATATAATGAAGTTATAATATCACCCAATGAAATGAAATTGAGTTATGATATTCTTTACAACTTGTTAACATTCAATTAAAATTCCTTTGGTTGAAATAAATCAAATTTAATGTTAAAATAGAATGATTTATTAAAAAATAAAGATATTATATATAAAAGTGACATTATATATACCATAAAAAATAAAATTGGTTCATAACATTTCAATATGAATTAATTAATGGAAATATAGATTAAGTCTCTTACTTGACGCTTCTATTTGGTTGAATGTATTTTAACCAATAGTATAATAGTTTTAATAATGTTATTAATTTACAATAGAACCATATTAATATTTATAATATCATATATGATCCTTTTATAACAACTTATGACCTATTCGTTAATAATATTTCCTTATTACTGTTATTTTGAGTGTTAACTACCTAGTTTTCTCACGCATAACATGAAAGTTCCAGTTCTATATAGTATCATAATTTAATTCAAATGTATAATTATTTCAATGTTATAAATATAATTTTTTTATTATATATAATTTTAGAATCATTATTGAAATCTGGACATGGAGAATGGATTACATCACTTCGTGGAGACGGTAGGTCATACATATGCACGAGTGATGTTATCATTTCTTTAACGGGTGAAAGATAAAGGAATTGGGTGATATATTAATTTTTTTAGTATCAATATAATTTCATATATATCACATATATTCATTAAATCCATCCTTATTTCTTTCCATGTAAAGTGTAAGTAAAAAACAAATCACATAACTTCGTCAGGTAGTAGTCCTCTGTACACACGAGTGATGTTATCTTATTTTAAAGGGAATGAAAATTAAGACTGTATATGTAATATTACCATTTAAAAACTATTATAAAATTATAAATATTATATATGTACATTAAATACATCATTATATATAATCATGAGATATTTTTATAGAAAATGAGTTACATTGGTTCGCTAGGTGGTAGCCCGTCATACACATGATAGCCGATTTCATTTCCCATTTCATGGAGGGGAGAAGGATAAAGGTTATTTCATTTACATAATATCATATAAGTATATTTTACTTACTGTTTTAATTATAATATCTTTATTTAATAATATTTTAGGGAGTTATAATAGGAAATAAACTAAAAACGATCGATTAAGTATGTTACCTCTTCTTTAGACGACCTCTTTAGGTTTTCACCAGAAGCCTTCCTAGAAGAAATTTATTATCAAAAAATGGATTTATTATATTTGTATTATATTATTGATGTTATTAATTTAGTTATTTTATTAACAAAATATTGTTTGATGTGTGAATAAGGGTGGAGAGGGGTGGCCTTTTATAAGTAGTGGATAGGGCACACATTGAATTTTTAAAAAGAATCAATTACACCGATTTTTTCATCAATAAAAAATCCTCCAAGATGGGTCATTAGATTACTTTATAGATTATAAGTCTACATATGTCTATAAAATTGATTTTCAAAAAATTTTGGGTCATTTTTACCCTTCTTATTATAGTTTAACTCCTTGATAAATCATTTTTACCTTAACCAAAATAATTAAAATTTGCATTTCTTTACAATTAAAAATGGTAAAAATTAATTTGACCTTATTAAATATTGTGAATTGTTATAATTTTAAAAAAGAAATCAATTTTTTCATATTAAATTCATAGTAGTGGTAGAATCATATTTAAAATTTTCAAGCATATGCAATTAAAAATTGGGTTTCCAAAGACAAAATTCTCATAATCATAGACATATTCAATAAAAAATCATTATTAAATTCATTAAACAAATATACCTTTCTTTAATTATAATATAATTAAAATAATTTTTTGTTAAAAAATAAAATAAATTTTAATTCTATAAAAATTTTAAATGAAATGTTGTTTTATATAAAAATCAATATTTTTTACTATTCATAAAAAAGGAAACATTTAATAAAAATCCAAAAAATTCACCATAATCTAGTTTTTATATGCTAATCTTAAAAATTAAGTTCATTATATCTGTTAAACATTATAAACTTGGTAAAACATAATCTAAAATTATGTGAAGAATATAACGAACTTAAATTTTTTAGTAAATTTTGTTCCCTAATTTTTTTGGGTTATTTTATTTTTCTTTTAATAAAACTAGTATAATTAAAATGAGACCATTAGGTTTCAACTGTTATATGACTGTTGGTCAATATTACCATTGGAAACTAAATGTCACAACTATTTTCTATAAATACATGTGATCTTGATTAATTAATATAGAAAGAAGATTTGATGGCCTCATCTAGTAGTCTCGGGCTGATCGAAGCCCATCTAACAGAACTCGAGAAGAAGGTAGCACCTTTAGAATTTTCTTTGGACCAAAATGAAGCTGAACTTCATCGTGTGAAGCTAGAATGGAATTGCCTTCGCGAGAAGTTCAAGCTGCTAGAAATCACTACTCGGGTAATGTTGGATGATCCACCTCCAAATTAAATCACCCTAGCACACCTTACTCTTAGGTCCTATATTGTTGTTACAAAGGGCTATGTGACGAGACCGTAACTACCTTGTGTAATCCTTTTATTTAAATAAAAATTGTGATTTTTTTCTTATGGTGAAGTTTGTGAATCAAAAGTGTCCGAATAAATATAGGATGTATATTATTGATGAATTTGGGAAAAATGATATATTAAAATATTTATGTAAACCTTAAATAATTAAAAATGTGTAATGATTTTCCAGAAATGGTCTTCTACAGTTGTGTTCAATATGAAATTTAGTGTCTAATAAGATCAACTTAATTTTTGATGAATAGTAAATTATGAATAGTGATTTTATGCTTAGGATTAGTAATGTGACCAAATGGATTAGTAATCTCACTTAAAGAAAGTATTAATATAATTTAGGCACCTTGATTAAGTAACGTGATTCAATAAAATTGGTACATAATTGTTTCAAAAATTAATGGTTAAGTATTAGTTTTTTTGCATGAATGGTGTTTTTTATTTAAAAATTAAATTAAAAATATTTCGAAAATTATTTTCATAAAATAGAGTTCATTTTGGAAATCAATGTTTTGATATTTGGTTGAGGTGAAATTTTGGGTTTTTTTCTGAGAAAGTTGAATTTTCTTTGAATAGTAAAAATAAAGTTTTTGAGTTTTAGGTGTTTAATGACACCATTAATTATGTATTAATTATTCAAAAATTCTGGTCAACTTATTAATAGTAAGATAAGGTATGAGGTGTCCCAATTGACCAATACCATGGACAAATACCATGGGAAAGCCCATGGTTTTGCCAATACCACCGATGAGGTGTCCCTTGGAAATTAACGCTTTGTCCCCTCACTTCTCCTATAAATAACAAACCTTTCCCTCATTCATTTCATTTCCAAATCCTCCCCAACGAAGTTATGGTCTCCTTACCTCCCAAGGAGTCCTCCCATGGTTCCCTTAAGCCTCCTGAGGTCCCGACCATCAAGATTTTGAAGTTACTCTTCAAGGTAAGGGATCATACCTCTCTCTTTCTTTTCATGTATTCTCATTTATGTCATTTATTTTAAGCTCCAGCTTCTTATGTAGGGGATGTTATTTTATATTCATCCTAATTTCCTTTTCGTTTTAATATGATGAGAGACCCCATCTTGCTCTCATCAATTCATTTTAATAATTTTTAAGTGGCATCGTTAGGCTACCGAATTTTTGTAAGGGATTCTTTCACCCTTCTCATTTTCAAGTTCTATTTTCATGTCAATTCTTTCAAGATCCTTTTTATTATGTTGGGGTATGATATCTATATCCATAATAATGTTATTTTATGTTCATGTGATGAGATACCCTATTTTATCTCATCAATTTGTTTTAATTTTTAAGTGATGTTGTTAGGAAGCTTAATTTTCATAAGAGAAATCTTATTTTTGTTTTCCATCCATGTTTTTTACTTCATATGGTATGTCTTTAAAATTTCATTACCATGTTATTATATCCTTTATATTCCATCTCTATACTATTTATTGGATCATTTATGAGTGGGTAACCCATGTCCCCTCTCTTTTCAATGTTTTCTAAAACCCTGCAACATAGATGTTATGGTTTCGAAATTTCATCTCCAAATGTCTCTCTCTTTTTGTCAAATTATTTTATTTTATTAAGTGGATACTCAAATATAATTCTTATACAGGGGTATTCATATATATATATATATATCAAAATTTTATATTTTAAATTCTGGGATTTACATACATGAAACCCGCTTTCCTTTTCCATGGGTTTAAAATGACATAAATATCATGTCTTAAAAGGAGTATTTAAAACATTATGATTATGAAATGAAACCCATTTATTTTGTGATATATGGGTAATTTATGAAATTTTTGATGATCATATATGTGTCTAACATGATGATAAGGACAACTTAAAGGTTGTGCCCGGATAGCGCTCCAATGCATTGGGTAATGATGTAATCTCTAGGGATTACAATTTTAACGATACCATGGTGAATAACCATGATAATTTTTTTAATGACACCTCAGGGATAGACCTTGGTTAAATGGAAATTATTTTCTATGTTAAATGTTGTAGCCACATCTTCAAGTTATGAAACACGTTATTTTTATTATGATATGCCCCATGATCTCTTTCTCATTCCTTAATGTTATTTATCATCACTTTATTGATGTATCTCAAGTTCACATGTAAAATGTTTCTCTTGTTTCCCTTACTGGGCCTTCTTCTCAAACATTCCTTTGATGTATTCTCCTAGGTTATGAGAAGCTATAATGAAATTTGGATGAACAATGAAGAATCCTTTAAAGTGTTTAAGAAGATTTTTTTATGTTGTCATGTATTATGTTCCAAGTTTCCAAGACAATAAACGTTAAATATCCTCAGTTTTTTTAATGTAATAAAAGTTTATATGATAAAAAGGTGGGATTTTATAGTTGGTATCAAAGGATAGTTTAGTTATTTATGGAAATTAAGATATGAAAACTTTTGTAATAATCCTATAGAAAAGTTTAAATATAGGAAATATTCATGGTATTTTGGTGAGTATTGAGTAAGTGTTTCATCAAGAAAATACATCCCTGTCTGGGTATAAGCAGGTAGAGGTGGCTCTGGCATAGATGTACATAGGGTTAAACTCGAAAACACCGCTTTGAGTTAGACTCAAACGGGAACTGGTACACAACAATGGGTCTTGTTGCACTCTTGGTTATGACACTCTCAGGGGATATGGTTGGTTAATATCACGATTTTTATGAATCGTTATGAAGGAATTATAAAAAAATATAATTGTCTAAGCATGAACTTTTAAGAAATAAAATCCTTTTTAATTAAAATATTCATAAATGGAATAATTTTCTCATGAAGGATTTATTCTTTTAGAAAATTTCCCCATCATCATGGAATATGTTGACGTATTTCCTGAGGAGTTACCCAGACCTTCCCTAGAAAGAGATGTAAAGTTCTCCATTGAACTCATACCTGGATCTCATCTGATGTCAATGACCCCCTGTAGGATGTAAAATGTGGAACTATAGGAATTAAAGAAACAACTATGAGAAATTTTGTAGAATGGGTTTATCCAACCAAGTGTGTCTCCTTGGGAGTATCAGTTCTCTTTGTGAAAAAGAAGGATGGATCAATGCAGCTATGCATTGATTATAGAGAGGTGAATGGGATCACAGTGAAGAACATGTACTATATTCCAAGAATTTATTATTTATTTGACCAAATTTGTGGGACTCAATTCTTCTCTAAGATTGATCTTCAGTCTGGTTGTCATCAATTGAGGGTGAAGAATGATGATATTCCAAAAACTGCCTTTCGATCAAAATCTGGGCATTATGAGATTGTTGTTATTCCCTTCGAACTAATGCACCTGCTGTTTTTATGGATCCAGAATAAGTAAAATTTTGAAACTTATATCAAATGGATATCCTTTGTATAGGAAAATGATTTGGTGATTAAATGATAAAGGTTATTTTGGATGATGTTTTCTCTTTTGGAGTACTATATGCCTATGATACTACAGGATTTTAATTAAGGAGGAATGGTTGAATTTTTTTGTAAGAATTTAGGTATTTATTGTGGACATATGGTTATTTGGGTTATTTCTAGAAAATGAAGAACCTAGCATAGATAATATATTAGTAGGTTAATTACACTTTAGTGTGAGACTTTAATAGTAGTGTAACACCCGAGACTTTTATGTTATATAAACCATAAAAGGAATCTTTTTCTACACAACACTTGCTTGGCTTGCTTTGCACGCAATCGCGACCTTCCTCGATAGCTTGCGTCGTACGCAATACCGAGTTTCACTAAACAACAATATGCTATTAAAACTAGCCGTTATGAATAGTAATAACCACTTTTTAAAATTCTATAAATCTTATTTTTCAAAATGAACTTCATTTTTGGACTCAGAATATCGAAATTAGCCTAGGGTGAAATTTTGGTATTTTTCTGAAAACTTTCAATTTTTGATGAATAGTGAAACCACTAAGTGGTAGGTTAAAAACTGAATTTTGCATAAAACTTAATTTTACCGCTTCTGTGATTGGAATTTCGAAAATCCGAGAGACACGGTTAATATCAAGGACTAAAATGTGGTTCAATGAGATGAAAATAATTTTTTTGGTGAATAGTAACTTTTTACTTTTTTTACCGCGGTTAATAGTAAATAGGGTAACTAAGGGTAAATATGATATTATTATTACCCTAACACATGTCCTCATTCTATTGGACAAGTGTAATTCGACCAAAAACAAACTTAGGAATAAAATATGACCATTTAGGCCCACTTGGATTAGATTAGGACATTTATTATTAATTTATTTAAAGAAGGGTTAAAATAGTTAAAATCAATGTTTAATAAGTAAATCATTTTTAATATAGGGTTATACATAAGATACATTCGATTGTAAATATTCATTAGAAAGCTAAAAAGATTTCCTACATGATGGTATTTTATTTGTAATTTTTAGACATCAAATAAGTTAATTTATTTATGACACAAAGATGATGCAGTAATTATCTTATTAATGAAATATTGACATAATTGATAATATAAATACCAAAATAAATGTAATTTAAGACTTTTTATGAATTCCACTAATTTTCTAGGTTACTATGATATATTAGTATTGATTTAATCAACTTGGTTCGAACATATAATTCTGTTATGACTTTCACAAAAATCGTATATTAAATAGTGTCAAAATTGACACAAAATAGTTCTTAAATCAAATATTATATTATTAATTGTTATTTTATTCCTAAAAATCTAAGGTTCGGCCAAATGACTTAGATAAGGATATATATATTAATAATAAACAATTTGGGGTTCGTTTGGCATGTTATAGTAAGTGTATTAACCATATAGTGAAAGAAAACAAAAAGACACGGTAAAAGTTAAATTATTTAACTTAGAGTTAAATCTAATTGATAAGGTTTAAAATAAGATCCAAACATGTCTAAATTTGATTGGTTGATGAGATTACAACCCTATCTCATCTAATCTTCGAATATGAGTCATTTTTGGAGGTTGTTAAGTGGGGTTAGATTTATTATAAATTAATATTTTTAAGAATTCCTAAGGTGCCCCTCTCCTCCCCTATAAAAGGACACCTCCTCCCCCTCCTCCTCACACCAATTTGAGCACTCAAGCTCGGCCAACCCCTGCCCAAATCTCTTCTCCACTTCCCTAGAAACATCCTAGAGGTTCTGGTCTTCCTCAAAGACCAATTCTAGTGCCCTAAGAAGAGGTCTCAAAGAGGCACTTCAAAGAAGAGGTAATTACCGTTACCAATTCTTTCATCTTTATTTCTTCTTCCACTTCTTCTTCTTAGGTTGTTTCATTATGAAGTAATAACATCAGTATCACTCATATACTGATATGTTATTATAAGTATGAAACAACCCTATTTCACCATCTATCCATCCTACGGAAAAAGAAATCACCGCGCGTGCGTACGTACGGAATACCGTCTCCACGCCGTGGTGTAATCTATTTTCCACCACCACCTTACATGGATGGGTATAATGGTGTAAAGAATAACTATACATAGTTATTACAACATCATATTGATTCTGATATATTTTATAATCCACTCCAATTCAATTCAATATTTATAGAAATGATATCATCGCTCGTGCGTACGTACGGACTATCGTCTCCACGACGCGATGAGATTCATTCTCCATGTTAACCATTTAAGAATGATTATAATGTATATATAAGAAATAATAATGAAATATATGACATTATAAAGCTACTGGATTTATGTATATATATACATATGTATGTCATCTACTTACTTCCATTTCAAGACAATAAGGAAAGAAAAACAGCGTTCATGCGTACGTACGGACTACCGTCTCCATGAACGGTGTTTTTCATTTTATTTATCTATCTTATATATATATATATATATACTGAATATATATAATATATAAATCATATTTTATATTCTGGAAGTAAGTAAATCATGATATAAGTAATAATGATGTCAAGAACAACAAGTCAAAACACCTACGATAAATGAAACGATTTTACCCAAAACGCTTATTTAACATGGAATTTACAAAAGAACGGGTAATATAATGTCATAAGTGAACCATATATGATATCATAACAATGAATATGATTCTGTAATAAGTCAATGACATTATTTAAATCATTATACAGGAGGTTCGGACACATACGAAGCAAATTGGACCTAAGGTAAGGGAAATATCACAATCTCATTTTTATCCGAGATTGTTTATTCGTAAGTATTTACTGGGGTGTATTTTATCATCCACATCCATGTTCCCTCAATATGTAATATTGTTTCCATCCACTTGCAACAGTTTAAATCCAATTTTACCCTTAGGTGAGTTTTTAGTAAAGAATATGAAAGGAATCTTTTGTCGTTTTTTTTCCGTACGAGGTACTTTTTTGACTTTTCCGACAAAAGTACGAAGAATGTTTTTTTTAACTTATACGGCATGAATGGATTTTTAAAACATTACTTCAAAGAAGCTTCCTTTACAAGTTTTCAAGTTTATTTTTAATCAACTTATTTTATTTTAAAGTTGTATGACATGTTATGAAAGGAAAAATGTTTTTGAAGAAGAAAGGATATTTTCCTCAAGAATTCAATTCAAGTGTTTTATCAAAATTATTTTCCATCTAAGATAATAAAGGGTTCTGTTTCTATCCATATTTTTACATTGGTTTGACTATGTTGTGATGGAATTATGTTTATGAATTCCTTTATCATATATGAATTGATTTATGATGTCATGATGTTTCAAGAATCCCATTTTTGTTATATGTGTTATGCGATGATGTATGTTTTATGATTATGTGGCACACATAAGAAAGGATTCATTATAAGATGGGTGGGACCTATATCTCCCTCCAATGCATTGGGTAATGATTTTATATCTCATGAGATAGACATGGCTGGAACGGAAGGTTATTTCGGTTCAGTGATACAGGACTGAAACGAGGAGTGAACTCGGTTCAGAAAAGGACTTTGTCCACTAAGATAGTCTTGGCAATGAGTCATGACTAACAAGAAATGATTTTCCATGATTATGTGTGCATGCCACAAAGATTCAAGTTTTATGTTATGATTATGGGGATCTCATTTTCACTTCTATGATTTATTTCATGTTAAGATATTATGATCTCTTTTGCAGGTTTTAATTTTCAAAAAGATATGATATGATTTTTATTTCCTTTATTTGCCCTTGCTGAGCATTTGAGCTCACCCTTTTATGTTTTCTTTTCCCCAGGTCAGGAAGATGGATATTAAGTAGAATATGCTAAAAGGGACCCTAGATATGATGAAATAAATGGGAGACACTGTAGAAGATTTATGAACCAGTTGTTTATGTTTCCCAGTTTCTAAAGACACTATACCTATACGGTCCTTTGTGGTTTTGTCATATGTTGTAATAAGAGTGCTTCAATTTTGAAGTATTAACAATGTATGTAAAGTGTGGGTCGTTATAGTTGGTATCAGAGGAAAGGTATAGTCAACCTTTGGAAACTAGGATGTGAAAGCCTTAGTAAGAACCCTAAGGATAAGTCTAAGCATAGAACACAATCTTAGAAATGGCCATGAATAACCTAGGATAAGACCATAAGCATGAAAATTTTATTCTTGAATTATGTGGTTTCCTATTATAATTAGTGTTGCTCACACTATTCTTCTTGGTTTTAGTCAATGGCTGGAACCCGAAGGAACCGTGTTAATGCGGAATGCGATGGGCAATGCAATGATTGTCCCCCTGAGCAACCAAACGATATGGGAGCTGGAATGCAAAATCTTGTAGCCAGGCTCACACAACTTTCTCATGCTATGAATCATGCAGGATTTCCAAACGAACAAAGGAGGGAGCAACATTCTGTTGAATCCTTCATGAGGCAGCGTCCACCATCTTTCAGCGGGTCTACTGATCCATTAGTTGCTGAACAATGGATTAGTACTACTGAAAAGATATTTTCAGTTCTTCAATGTTTTGAGCATGATAAAGTCATCCTAGCAGTGTATCGTTTGGAAGGAGATGCTGATCAATGGTGGAATCTTGTTAAGAATACAAGGCAAAGGGATGAAATTGAGTCTATGGAATGGGACGAGTTCAAGAACTTATTTTTCAATAAGTACTTCCCTCGTATTCTCCGAACAAAGATGGAGAAAGAGTTCCTTGAACTGAAGCAAAGGGATGATGAATCTGTTGGTACCTATGAAGCAAATTTTACCAGACATGCAAGGTACGCTTCTGGTATTATTATCCAACCTGAGAGTAAGATCGATCGATTCTTTAGTGGCTTAAAACCAAGTCTTCGAAGGGCGTTAGCCATAAGGGACTTCAATAGCTATGAGGAAATCGTTCGATGTGATCTCAAAGTCGAGATGGAGATTGGAGTAACCCAACAGTCACATGGGTTTGATAAGAAGAGGAATATGGAATTCAAAGAAAAATCTAAAGAGCACACGGAAAAGAAGATGAACTTTCCCTTATGCTCAAAGTGTGGAAAGAAACATGGAGGGAGTTGTCTTAAAGGGACAAGTAAATGTTTTAAATGTGGAAAGGAAGGTCATCGGGCATTTGAATGCCGTGATAATGGGAAGAAGATGTCTAATGATGCAAACAAAGGAAGGGATACACAGAATGAACCTGCTACACTTCAATGTTTCAAGTGCAAGGAGATGGGGCATTATGCCAATCAATGCCCAAATCCAAGGGTTGATGATGATGGTCGACGTCAACAAACTCTTAAGGCTAAAGACAAAGGAAAGTCACATGCAATTTCTATCAGCGATGTGGAGTACGATAACGATGTGGTGAAAGGTACACTTACCATCCACTCTAAAGTAGCAAATGTTTTATTTGATTCTGGATCCACCCACTCTTTTATTTCTGAAAAATTTTCTAAGGGTATCACCGTATTACCTCAACAATTAGATGTTGAGTTAGCTGTGACAACACCTAATGGAACATCAATCGCATCAGAAGTTTATAATTCTTCTCCGATCGAAGTTTGTGGGAAATTGCTTCCTGCAAATCTTGTGATCCTTCCTTTAGTGGAATTTGATGTGATTCTTGGCATGGATTGGCTTTCTCTACATGGAGCTCATATCAATTGCCAAAGAAGGGAAGTCACATTTCATATTCCAGATCAACCTACGATCGTCTATCAATGCAAGGATGAACATAACCTTCCAGTGGAAATTTCTTCCATCTTATGGGTATTGATTCCACTAAATGAAGGTTATTTATCTCAAATGGTTGGTGAGAAACTCACGATTAAGAATATGCCCATTGTACGAGATTTTGATGATGTCTTTCCGGAGGAATTGCCGGGTCTTCCACCAAATCGTGAAGTTGAGTTTTCAATAGAACTCGTACCGGGTGCTTTGCCTATTTCAAAGACACCTTATAGAATGGCCCCAATTGAGTTGCAGGAATTGAAGAAGCAACTCCAAGAGAATCTTGATAAGGGATTCATACGCCCTAGTGCGTCACCTTGGGGAGCACCTGTTCTATTTGTTAAGAAGAAAGATGGATCAATGAGACTCTGCATTGATTATAGAGAACTTAACAAGATCACTATCAAGAACAAATATCCTCTCCCACGCATTGATGACTTATTTGACCAACTACGCGGAGATCAATACATTTCCAAGATTGATCTTCGTTCAGGGTATCATCAATTAAGGGTCAAAAGGGAGGATATACCAAAGACGGCTTTCCGTACAAGGTATGGACACTATGAATTTATAGTGATGCCATTTGGTCTTACTAATGCCCCTGCTATCTTCATGGATCTAATGAATAGAGTCTTTAGAGACTATCTTGATCAATTTGTGGTAGTCTTTATAGACGATATTCTTGTCTATTCAAAGAGCAAGGAAGAGCATGAAGATCACTTGAGAATTATATTGAAGACCCTGAGAAAAGAGAAGCTTTATGCCAAATTTACCAAGTGTGAATTTTGGCTTCAAAAAGTTGCATTTTTGGGTCATATAATCTCAAAAGAGGGGATATCTGTGGATCCAGAAAAAACAGAGGTTATCGAAAGATGGTCAAGACCAACAACAGTAACTGAGATCCAAAGTTTTCTTGGTTTGGCTGGTTATTATCGACGTTTTGTAAAAGATTTTTCACGATTATCTAATCCACTCACCAAGTTGACTCGGAAAGGAGTTAAGTTTGTCTGGACAGAGGAATGTGAAGAGAATTTCAAGGAGTTGAAAAGAAGGTTATCCAGTGCACCTGTGCTCACACTGCCTTGTAGTGGAGAAAGGTTTGTGATCTACAGTGATGCATCCAAGAAGGGATTGGGGTGTGTTCTTATGCAAAATGATATGGTGATAGCTTATGCCTCACGACAGTTGAAAATCCATGAGAAAAATTACCCAACACATGATTTGGAGTTGGCTGCGGTAATCTTTGCATTAAAGATTTGGAGGCATTACCTTTATGGTGAAAGGTGTGATATTTATTCTGATCATAAAATTTTAAAGTATATTTTCACACAAAAGGAGTTGAATATGCGTCAAAGAAGATGGTTGGAGCTGATTAAGGATTATGACTGCTCAATCCATTACCACCCTGGGAAAGCAAACAAGGTGGCAGATGCATTAAGTCGACAAGACCATGCTAGTTTATCCATGATGAGGATCACAAAAGATCAAATATTTATGGATTTACAAAGGATGGATCTTGGAATTATAATGGAAGGGGAAAAATCTTATCTTTCTCAAATGAATGTTCAACCATCTATACATGTGAAGATTAAAGAGGCACAGAAAGAAGATGTCGAGTTACAAAAGAAGGTGAGAAATGTTCCTGAATTCAACCTTGATTGTGATGGGATAATAAAGTTCAAGAATCGGGTTTGCGTTCCTCCCATCCCCGAATTAAAGAAAGAGCTGCTGGATGAGGCTCATAGTTCTTCATTCTCTATTCATCCTGGAAGCACGAAGATGTATAGGGACCTGAAAGAGTACTTCTGGTGGGATGGCATGAAAAGAGATGTTGCTGAATATGTCTCTCGATGCTTGGTTTGTCAACAAGTTAAAGCTGAGAGACAGAAGTCTAAGGGGATGTTACAACCATTACCCATACCCGAATGGAAATGGGAAAACATCACTATGGACTTTGTCACAGGACTTCCTAAAACATCCAAAGGCAATAATTCTATCTGGGTCATAGTTGATCGTCTTACAAAGTCTGCACACTTCATTGCTATTAGAGAGGATTTCTCTCTAGATCAGCTTGCCAGGATATATGTAAAGGAAGTGGTAAGATTGCATGGAGTAGCACTTTCTATTATATCTGATCGAGATCCGAGATTTACCTCGAAGTTCTGGCGAAGTCTTCAGCATACTCTGGATACAGAGTTGAGTTTCAGCACTGCTTATCATCCCCAGACAGACGGTCAGTCTGAGAGAACAATTCAAACCCTAGAAGATATGTTGAGAGCTTGCTCTATGGATTTCAAAGGAGGTTGGGATCAACACCTACCTTTGGTGGAATTTTCTTATAATAATAGCTTTCACTCCAGTATTCAGATGGCTCCTTATGAAGCTCTCTATGGAAAGAAATGCAGGACTCCAACTTGCTGGGATGAAGTTGGGGAAAGAAAGCTGTTAGGACCTGATCTCGTTGATGAAATGGCAGAAAAGGTCAGATCTATTCAACAACACATAAGAGCAGCTCAGAGTCGACAGAAAAGTTATGCCGACAACCGAAGAAAAGACCTAGAGTTTGAAGTGGGTGATAAAGTGTTCTTACGAATATCTCCCTGGAAGAGGGTTATGAGATTTGAAAAGAAGGGGAAGTTGAGCCCTAGATATATCGGTCCTTTTGAAATACTGGATCGTGTTGGGAAGGTAGCTTACCGATTGGCGCTTCCACCGAATCTCTCTCAAGTTCACGATGTGTTCCCTGTATCTCTCCTGAGAAAGTACATACCAGATCCTTCACATGTACTCAGCTCAGAAGTTGTACCGCTGGAGCAAGATCTTTCTTATGAAGAACAGCCGATAGAGATTCTGGATCGTAGCGAAAAAGTCCTACAAAACAAGACCACTCGCTTGGTGAAAGTTTTATGGAGAAACCACCAACTTGAAGAAGCTACATGGGAGCTTGAGAATATGATGAGGGAGAAGTATCCTCATTTGTTTGTTGCAAAGTGACGAATTTCGAGGGCGAAATTCTTTTTAAGGGGGGTAGAATGTAACACCCGAGGCTTTTATGTTATATAAACCATAAAAGGAATCTTTTTCTACACAACACTTGCTTGGCTTGCTTTGCACGCAATCGCGACCTTCCTCGATAGCTTGCGTCGTACGCAATACCGAGTTTCACTAAACAACAATATGCTATTAAAACTAGCCGTTATGAATAGTAATAACCACTTTTTAAAATTCTATAAATCCTATTTTTCAAAATGAACTTCATTTTTGGACTCAGAATATCGAAATTAGCCTAGGGTGAAATTTTGGTATTTTTCTGAAAACTTTCAATTTTTGATGAATAGTGAAACCACTAAGTGGTAGGTTAAAACTAAATTTTGCATAAAACTTAATTTTACCGCTTCTGTGATTGGAATTTAGAAAATCCGAGAGACACGGTTAATATCAAGGACTAAAATGTGGTTCAATGAGATGAAAATAATTTTTTTGGTGAATAGTAACTTTTTACTTTTTTTACCGCGGTTAATAGTAAATAGGGTAACTAAGGGTAAATATGATATTAATATTACCCTAACACATGTCCTAATTCTATTGGACAAGTGTAATTCGACCAAAAACAAACTTAGGAATAAAATATGACCATTTAGGCCCACTTGGATTAGATTAGGACATTTATTATTAATTTATTTAAAGAAGGGTTAAAATAGTTAAAATCAAAGTTTAATAAGTAAATCATTTTTAATATAGGGTTATACATAAGATAAATTCGATTGTAAATATTCATTAGAAAGCTAAAACGATTTCCTACATTATGGTATTTTATTTGTAATTTTTACACATCAAATAAGTTAATTTATTTATGACACAAAGATGATGCAGTAATTATCTTATTAATGAAATATTGACATAATTGATAATATAAATACCAAAATAAATGTAATTTAAGACATTTTATGAATTCCACTAATTTTCTAGGTTACTATGATATATTAGTATTGATTTAATCAACTTGGTTCGAACATATAATTCTGTTATGACTTTCACAAAAATCATATATCAAATAGTGTCAAAATTGACACAAAATAGTTTTTAAATCAAATATTATATTATTAATTGTTATTTTATTCCTAAAAATATAAGGTTCGGCCAAATTACTTAGATAAGGATATATATATTAATAATAAACAATTTGGGGTTCGTTTGGCATGTTATAGTAAGTGTATTAACCATATAGTGAAAGAAAACAAAAAGACACGGTAAAAGTTAAATTATTTAACTTAGAGTTAAATCTAATTGATAAGGTTTAAAATAAGATCCAAACATGTCTAAATTTGATTGGTTGATGAGATTACAACCCTATCTCATCTAAGCTTCAAATATGAGTCATTTTTGGAGGTTTTTAAGTGGGGTTAGATTTATTATAAATTAATATTTTTAAGAATTCCTAAGGTGCCCCTCTCCTCCCCTATAAAAGGACACCTCCTCCCCCTCCTCCTCACACCAATTTGAGCACTCAAGCTCGGCCAACCCCTGCCAAAATCTCTTCTCCACTTCCCTAGAAACATCCTAGAGGTTCTGGTCTTCCTCAAAGACCAATTCTAGTGTCCTAAGAAGAGGTCTCAAAGAGGCACTTCAAAGAAGAGGTAATTACCGTTACCAATGCTTTCATCTTTATTTCTTCTTCCACTTCTTCTTCTTAGGTTTTTTCATTATGAAGTAATAACATCAGTATCACTCAAATACTTATATGTTATTATAAGTATGAAACAACCCTATTTCACCATCTATCCATCCTACGGAAAAAGAAATCACCGCACGTGCGTACGTACGGAATACCGTCTCCACGCCGTGGTGTAATCTATTTTCCACCACCACCTTACATGGATGGGTATAATGGTGTAAAGAATAACTATACATAGTTATTACAACATCATATTGATTCGGATATATTTTATAATCCACTCCAATTCAATTCAATATTTATAGAAATGATATCATCGCTCGTGCGTACGTACGGACTACCGTCTCCACGACGCGATGAGATTCATTCTCCATGTTAACCATTTAAGAATGATTATAATGTATATATAAGAAATAATAATGAAATATATGACATTATAAAGCTACTGGATTTATGTATATATATACATATGTATGTCATCTACTTACTTCCATTTCAAGACAATAAGGAAAGAAAAACAGCGTTCATGCGTACGTACGGACTACCGTCTCCATGAACGGTGTTTTTCATTTTATTTATCTATCTTATATATATATATATATACTGAATATATATAATATATAAATCATATTTTATATTCTGGAAGTAATTAAATCATGATATAAGTAATAATGATGTCAAGAACAACAAGTCAAAACACCTACGATAAATGAAACGATTTTACCCAAAACGCTTATTTAACATGGAATTTACAAAAGAACGGGTAATATAATGTCATAAGTGAACCATATATGATATCATAACAATGAATATGATTCTGTAATAAGTCAATGACATTATTTAAATCATTATACAGGAGGTTCGGACACATACGAAGCAAATTGGACCTAAGGTAAGGGAAATATCACAATCTCATTTTTATCCGAGATTGTTTATTCGTAAGTATTTACTGGGGTGTATTTTATCATCCACATCCATGTTCCCTCAATATGTAATATTGTTTCCATCCACTTGCAATAGTTTAAATCCAATTTTACCCTTAGGTGTGTTTTTAGTAAAGAATATGAAAGGAATCTTTTGTCGTTTTTTTTCCGTACGAGGTACTTTTTTGACTTTTCCGACAAAAGTACGAAGAATGTTTTTTTTAACTTATACGGCATGAATGTATTTTTAAAACATTACTTCAAAGAAGCTTCCTTTACAAGTTTTCAAGTTTATTTTTAATCAACTTATTTTATTTTAAAGTTGTATGACATGTTATGAAAGGGAAAATGTTTTTGAAGAAGAAAGGATATTTTCCTCAAGAATTCAATTCAAGTGTTTTATCAAAATTATTTTCCATCTAAGATAATAAAGGGTTCTGTTTCTATCCATATTTTTACATTGGTTTGACTATGTTGTGATGGAATTATTTTTATGAATTCCTTTATCATATATGAATTGATTTATGATGTCATGATGTTTCAAGAATCCCATTTTTGTTATATGTGTTATGCGATGATGTATGTTTTATGATTATGTGGCACACATAAGAAAGGATTCATTATAAGATGGGTGGGACCTATATCTCCCTCCAATGCATTGGGTAATGATTTTATATCTCATGAGATAGACATGGCTGGAACGGAAGGTTATTTCGGTTCAGTGATACAGGACTGAAACGAGGAGTGAACTCGGTTCAGAAAGGGACTTTGTCCACTAAGATAGTCTTGGCAATGAGTCATGACTAACAAGAAATGATTTTCCATGATTATGTGTGCATGCCACAAAGATTCAAGTTTTATGTTATGATTATGGGGATCTCATTTTCACTTCTATGATTTATTTCATGTTGAGATATTATGATCTCTTTTGCAGGTTTTAATTTTCAAAAAGATATGATATGATTTTTATTTCCTTTATTTGCCCTTGCTGAGCATTTGAGCTCACCCTTTTATGTTTTCTTTTCCCCAGGTCAGGAAGATGGATATTAAGTAGAATATGCTAAAAGGGACCCTAGATATGATGAAATAAATGGGAGACACTGTAGAAGATTTATGAACCAGTTGTTTATGTTTCCCAGTTTCTAAAGACACTATACCTATATGGTCCTTTGTGGTTTTGTCATATGTTGTAATAAGAGTGCTTCAATTTTGATGTATTAACAATGTATGTAAAGTGTGGGTCGTTATAAGTAGTCGATGATATTTGGAGATAAATGTTACGATATTTTTTGGGGAAGACTATGTGATTAAATCCTTTTGAGTTTTGGGTTCCAATCTTAGTTTGGATTATTCTGAAGAATTTTGAAGGATGGTTCTGTATTGAATGGTTTTTCTGGAACTTTGGGTACTTTTGTTGAATTTTGGAGATTAATAGTCATATTTAATTTCATAAAGGATCACCCTTATTTGGGGATTATATGATCTCATACTAACATTTTTAGTTTTAGTTGATGACTAAAGACAAGGGCAAAATATAGTTATTCTTTTTTTGATTATGTGATTCTCTAGAAGATGATTCTTGTGCTTTTGATGTGACCAATTCTTTTTGAATGCTCATTGTTTGGATAAAAGATTATTCTTGGTGGAAAGTTATTAAGGTATGAGACTCTACTTGAAGGTAAATATTTTTCCTCCTATTTTTATTCTATGTAGTAAATTAATTCCTCAAAATTATGAAAAGGATCATAAAACAAAAACGTTTTTGGTTTAAGTTTCCTACTGGGTAATCAAAGACTGTTTAACACATCTTATGTTTGTGATCTTCTTGTGGTTAATTTTCTCTTAATCATGTTTTCTACCACTCTCCATCAGAACATGACCCTTTTTTTCTCTTCCATATCCATGTTTTTGTACATGGAATCTTAGTATGGGTTAACTTGGGTGACCATTGTACTTCCCTTTCTTTCTTTTCAAGTAATAGTTTTACTGACTCTTTTTCCGATGTGGGACTCTCAACAAAATTTCCAATCCCAATTTTAAAATTGCGAGGATGCAATTTCTTAAGGGGGGAAGATTGTAACGACCTGAAATTTTTTAGTAAATTTTGTTCCCTAATTTATGTGGGTTATTTTATTTTATTTTAATAAAATGTGTATAATTAAAATGATACCATTGGTTTTCAATTTTTATATGACTCTTGGTCAATATGACCATTGGAAACTAAATGTTAAAATTATTTTCTATAAATACAAGTGATCTTGATTAATTAATATAGAAAGAAGATTCGATGGACCAATCCAATAGTCTTGGGCCGATCGAAGCCCATCGAATGGAACTTGGGAAGGAGGTAGCACCTTTGGGCTTCACTTTGGACCAAAACCAAGTTGTACATTATCATGTGAAGTTGGAACAGAATAACCTTCGCGTGAAGTTCAAGCTGATAAAAATCACTACTCAGGCAATGTTGGCAGAGCCACCCTAAGATTCTATCACCCTAGCACACCTTACTCTTAGGTCCTATGCTGGTGTTATAAGTGGATATGTAAATATAGAGTAACTACCTTGTGTAATCCTTTGATTTAAATAAAAATTGTAATTATTTTCTTATGGTGATGTTTGTGAATCACAAGTGTCCGGATAAATAAAGGATGTATATTATTGATGATGTTTGGAAAAAGGATATTTTAAAATATTTATGTAAATGTTAAATAATTAAAAATGTGTAATGATTTTCAAAAAATGGTCTTCTACAGTTGTGTTCAGTATGAAATTTAGTGTCTAATAAGATCAACTTAATTTTTTGATGAATAGTAAATTATGAATAGTAATTTTATGCTTAGGATTAGTAATGTGACCAAATGGATTAGTAATCTCACTTAAATAAAGTATTAATATGATTTAGGCACCTTGATTAAGTAATCTGATTCAATAAAATAGGTAAATAACTGTTTCAGAAATTATTGGTTAAGTATTAGTTTTTTCAAGTGAATAGTGTTTTTTATTTAAAAATTAAATTAAAAATATTTAGAAAATTGTTTTCATAAAATAGAGTTCATTTTTGAAATTAGAGCATCGATATTTGGTTAAGGATAAATTTTGGGTTTTCTCTGAGAAAGTTGAATTTTTGGTGAATAGTGAAAATACAGTTTTTGAGTTTCGGGTGTTTAATGACATCCTTAAGGATGTATTAATTATTAAATAATTCTGGTAGACTTATGAATAGTAATATAAGGTATGAGGTGTCTCGAGTGTCCAATACCATGGGGAAATACCATTGGCAAGCCCATGGTTTTGCCAATACCACCGATGAGGTGTCCCCTGGCAATTAATGCTTTGTCCCCTCACTTCTCCTATAAATACCAAACCTTTCCCTCATTAATTTAATTTCCACATCCTCCCCAACAAAGTTATGGTCTCTTTAACTTCCAATAAGTCCTCACATGGTTCCCTTAAGCCTCAAAATGTCTCTACCTTCAAGCATTTGAAGTTACTCTTCAAGGTAAGGGATCCTACCTCTCTCTTTCTTTTCATGTATTCTCCTTTATGTCATTTATTTTAAGATCCATTTTCTTATGTTGGGGATGTTATTTTATATTCATCATACTGTAATTTTCATTTTAATATTATGAGAGACCCCTCTTGCTCCCATCATTTAATTTTAATCATGTTTAAGTGGCGTTGTAAGGCTGCCGAATTTTTGTAAGGGATTCTTTCACCCTTCTCATTTTCAAGTTCTATTTTCATATAAAGTCTTTCAAGTTATTTTTTATTTCGTTTGGGTATGATCTCTATATACATCATATAGTTATTTTATGCTCATATGATGGCAGACCCTATTTTATCTCATCAATTCTTTTTTTATGTTTTAAGTGACACTGTTAGGCTGCCGAATTTCCATAAGAGAAATCTTATTTTTGTCTTCCTTCCATGTTTTTTATTTCATATGGTGTATCTTTAAAATTTCATTACAATGTTCTTATATACTTTATATTATTTCCCTCTACTATTTTATGGATCATTTATGAGTGGGTAACCCATGTACCCTCTCTTTTCAATGTTTTCAAAAACCCTACAACATAGATGTTATGCTGCCGAATTTTCGTCTCAAAATGTCTCTCTCCTTTTCTCAAATTATTTTATTTTATTAAGTGGATACTCAAAGATCTTTCTTCTAAAAGGGTATTAATATATATATATATATATCAAAATGTTCTATTTTAAATTATGGGATTTACATACATGAAACCTGCTTTCCTTTTCTGTGGGTTTAAAATGACAAAAAGATCATGTCTTAAAAGCAGTCTTTAAAACGTTATGATTATCAAATGAAACCCATTTATTTTATGCTATGTGGGTTATTTATCAAATTTTTTATGATGATATATGTGGTTCACATGATTATAAAGAAAAATTTTAGGGTGTGCCCTGATAGCACTCCAATGCATTAGGTAATGATGTAATCTCTAGAGATTACAATTTTAAAGATGACATGGTGAATAACCTTTGTAATGTTTTTTAATGACACCTTGGGGATGGACCTTGTTGAAATGGAAATGATTGTCTAAGATAAATGTTGTAGCCACATCTTCTTGTTATTAAACACGTTATTTTTATTATGATATGCCTCATGATCTTTCTCTCATGCCTTAATATTATTTATCATGAATTTATTGATGTATCACAAGTTCACATGTAAAATATTTCTCTTGTTTCCCTTACTGGGCCTCCTGATCACCCTTTTCTTTGATGTATGATCCCAGGTTATGAGATTCTGTAATTAAATTAGGATGAACAATGAAGAATCCTTTCAAGTGTTTAAGAATATATATTTTTATGTTGTAATGTATTAAGTTCCTGGTTTCCAAGACACTAAACCTTAAAGATCCTCAGTTTTGTTTAATATAATGAAAGTTTATATGATAAAAAGGAGGGATGTTATAAAGAATTTATGACTAAACCACCTTTTAGAAAAATACTATAATTCAAAAAACCATTCCTTTTATTTTAAATGATTTTTATTTTATTTATAATCAATAGATATCCATAATTTTAAAAATTTAGTAATTACTATTAATATATTTCAATATAACGGCTAGGTTATAATGGTACACTATATTTTGGTTCATTTAGACTAGGTTTTAAGTATTTCATAATCTTTCAAAGAGAAAAAAAAATTAGAAATAAATAAATCCTAAAGTCTCATGGTGTTACATTATTATCTAAGCTTGGTGTTCTGTGTCATATGTGCTATCGAACCCAATTTTCAGCTTTTACATTCTTGGTTTCTTACAAAATATCATGCCATCATTAGTAGAAATCATTCAAATAAATAATAAGGATCATATCCTTAGATTATATCTGAATTAAATCATAATAAATATCAATGTTTTTTTATTTATAAATTTTAATAGAATAAAAAGATCATTAAAATGATTCTTAAGGAGAATAATCTTTCTATTTTTCAAAAACATCAGAAAATATAAAAAATATAAAAAATATTAGAAAAATAATTTTCTTTTAAAATAAATATGGGAACATCTTGATGATTAATAAAAACATTAAGTGGTCATGATAGTGGGAAATCTTATTCACATGGTTTATGTTAGAAGATATCATTTTTCACATCTTTAAAAAAAATCTAAAGTACCTTATTCAGAAAATTATATGAACATTTCTTTTGAACCATTTATAAAAATAAAATAATAGTAAAAATGAAAATAAAAAATAGTATTATAATTATAATAATATTCTTAAAAATATATTTAAAAAACATTGATATTGAATAAAAAGGTTTTTCAACAGAAGTGATAAATAAAGTCAATTTTACTTGAAAACATATTTTCAATATCTTGAGAACATAATCTGATGAATATTAAAGAAAAATATATATTTAAAAAAATAACCATGGGAGGATAAAAATAAAGAGTATCTTGGGACTTCGATCATAATATTTCATAATCCTAACTTAAGAATAAATAATCCTAATAAATGGTGAGATTGTATTATAAAACCCCTTACCTCAGATCTGACATCCTTCATGTGTTTATAAACTCATGTATAATAAATATATATTTATTATAAATATTATTTCAGAACCATACTTACATATATAAAATAATATATTATTTAATTTTAAAATTTTATCACCTTTTCATAATAATTCTTTTTTCAAATCATTGTTCCTGATGATAATTACTTTGTTTTTTATTATAAGTTTTAGTTTGGTAATTTTGGTCCTTATACTACGATCATAGTTCCACAATCTCTAAAATTGAATTCATGGTATAAATAGAATTTATATTAATTATATATATATATTAATACTCATCCATAAAATATATAGATTGAAAATAAATCTCACTATTCATGGAGATGGTAAGTCATATGTACGCATGAATGAAATTTTCATTTTTCAATGGATGGAAAAAAATGTAAATACTAATTTAACCTCATAATTTTATTATTAAATCCTATATATCATATATACTAATAAAATTAATCTTCATTTCCAACCATTTAAAATATAAATGAAAAACAAATAAAACTACTCCGTAGAGGAGGTAGTCCACATGTACGCATGATCAAAATTATCATATTTCCAATGGATTGAATGGTTAGAATTTAGAAATGATATTATAATTAAAGGAGTATAGTTTTGTCATAAATATTATATAAAAATATTAAAACCATATTAACACCCATCTATAAAATACGGTGATGAAAAATGATTTGTATCACTATATGTAGATTGTGGGCCTTATGTACGCACGAGCAGAATTTTCAATTTACATTTGATGGGAAAATGGTCTATAATATAGTTTTAAGAATAATAAAAGCATTTAATTTGATTTATGATACCATATTTGTTATTTAGTAAGGTATATAACAAATTTAGAAAAGGTAAAAGTAAAATTTAAAAGAAAGTGATAAGTTTAGAAGATTACTTATTCTTTGAAATGACTCATTTATATCTCCTATAAATGGTTATAGGATTGGTATTTTGGGAATTAAAGTACCTATAAGTTGTTTATTTGGAATTATTGAATCAAGTTTACAGATTTTGGTATATATAAGTGGCTCAATTTTGTGTGAATAAGAGAAATTAGGCGTACTTTATTATAATTGAGTGGAGGGTAACACTTGTAATTCTTTTACTTTTGATTTAAAAATGGTAAAAAATTAAATATAATAGAGTATCAGATGATTATTATCCTAAATGATATCATCTAATGAAATACATATGAGTTTGGATAACATTTGTAACCTTATCTTTCATTTTAACCCCCCCCCCCTCCATTAACCATTTTGAAAATTACCATAATGTCAATGTTTTCTACCCTTTAATTGTAAATAATTTTATGATAAAATTAGAAAAAATCCATTAATTTAGTGTGTTTTAGGTTTAAAACCATATCTCATTAATTAGGTAAAATCTAATATTTTTATATCATTTAATAAAATATTATTTGTGAATAAATATCATTAATTTCATTTTTAAGACGTTTCATTTAATTTAACATCAAATGTATCAATAAAAATGGTAATATAATTCTTTCAAACCTCCCTAAAATGGAATATAAATATTTTAAAAAAATTAACACCATAATATATTCAAAATATATTCCTTTTAATATTTTTAAAATTATTTATTATACTTTTTAATAAATGGATAAGTATTCCATTGGTGTTTCATAAGAAATTAAAAAATATATTTAATCAAAAAAAATAAAAATAAATTCATACTAGGAAATTAATTTTATTAATATTAATTTACATACTTATATTCATTCAAAACATTCTTGTTTCACGATGTCAACACATAAGAGATATTTGAAACAAAAGTGCGAACTTTTGTAACTTTTATTGATTTGAAAATTATATAGGTCATTTTCCTGAAAAAATTATCCATTAAAAAAATAAATTGAGTGAATAAGGTTACAAGTATTTAATTACCTTCATAAAATAATAATTAAGATGAAAAATTACGGCCTTACAAATTAGTTTTAACCTAGATTAACATGATTTATCCTTTACCAAGGTGATAAAGTTTACTATTGTAACTATTCATATTGACACAAAAAAGGGGCCAATTTACCAAATTTTCACCTCTAAATTATAAATAAGTAACTCATTTTATCTAATTGAATACTAATAAATGTTATAAAGTAATGTCATTATAGGTTTTCAAAATTCTATAAATCCTTTTTTTTAGAAAAAAAAATTATGCATAATACTAGATTTATTATTATCCTATACATAATGAAAATATTAGAAGAATTTAAAAAAAATTATTAATATTTAATATATATATTTTACTGAAATCATTCACCTATAGTTATCAATTTAATTTATTAGGATTTAAAACATATATTGCGCACATAATTGTTTTTTCAGAAAACACACCTTTATTTTCAAATGTTTTTTATTTTCATTTCTAATTATTTTATAACTAATTAATTAATTTTATGAATGTGTTAAATCTTCATTTTTATAATTTAGTTAGTCATATTTATACCCCCAATTTAATGGTTAGGTGATAAAAATATTTTTATAATATATCACGGCTCATCTAAACTTGTTGTTGCGTATAACACATGATATCAAAGAAATTAAATTTATTTTAAAAAAATATAAAATTATTGAGGTGTTACACTCAAGGAATGAGGTTACCATTGTTCCAAAAAATCCATTTTTAACTAATGTTGTCTATATTAATATTTTATTTTATATCTCAAATTCTAAACAAATGTGGGTAGAAAAAATGGTAATAAATAAACAAGTACATCAACTGTTGATGTTAGTATGTGTTAGAATAATGGATCCCTAAATTATCTACAAAATAAAAGTTTTTAGCTCAAAAATGGTAAGGTATTCACGGCAGCTAGATTAGTGTAAAAAGGATAAAATAAAGGACTATTTTTTTACTATGAAGATAGAGGAAAAGGAAAGGTGATGTTTGCTACCTCCCAATAACGTTGACTTTCCCCTACTTTATTTGAGAAGTGCGAGCATGCACTCTTTAGGCTCTAATCACTATGTTAATCCACTAGATTCATCTAACCAATTGAGAAACAAAGAACGTGATAAGATTGAGTGACTCTCCTCTTTCCCTAGATTCTCTGGGGGTTGTTTCTTTCCTCTTACAAATCGAGCTCTGCATCATATCATATGAAAGTGATTGACTGCGCATGTTACAGCCACGAATGACGCTATATCAGCCGGGATTGATCTATACAAACACTCAATCATCGCCCGAATTTCTCTGATTTAAGGTATGAAACCATGGAAGATTATTGATTTTGTTTCTCATATTGTGGAAATCTAGGGACTTAAAGACTTTAAATGTGTCTCCCTCGGATAGGGTTTCTTCCATATTTTGTTCCCCTCTATAGAGTTAAAAAGTGGAGCAAAGGGTATTGGTTCTAGTAATCTCAGACCATGAACTCTTCAGATTCATGATTAGAAGATCAATTTCAATCTACATGATTTCAAGGATACCTTCACATAGGTATGGATCAGAATACACAGACTTAACTGAGTGTTATGTCATGTTGAGATTGTATACGATATAGTTTATGAAATTGTAATTCCTATATAAATGGAATTTTTTACTAAGTTAGTTACTTATGGTCCTTATACACATGTCTTAGTTGAAACAAATCTTAGTTCCATAAAAATTGAGAAGGTGGTTCTGTCCACACCACATGATCAAATCTTCCTTAGGATTGAGTATGAGACCCCCCCTGTACACATTGTTAAATGTTAGGACATTCAACTGAAACCTATATGAGGATATATAGGTTGTTCTAAGTGTCAGATAAAATAGCATGATCTACAATATTTTAGGAGATCAGTGAATCACGTTGTTAACAATAAGGACCCTAAAATAGTGCAAGCTCCAGTCGGCCAGGTTCATGAAACTGATGTGAACCATGCTGAGGTTTATATTAAGCCCAAGGTTAAAGATGACCTATCCCAAAAGGTTGGTCTCATTGCTACTGAAGTTGTTTCACCTATTCCCCCTGTTAAAATTATAGGTAAGACTCAGTTAATTGGGAAAATCATGTTGATTAAAACCAACTGAACACTGTTGGAAGAAAATTTAATGACATTCTAAATGGATTTTTCTTTAAATATATCTAGAGGAATATTATGTGAAGAATATGTGGATTCAAATGACAACATGGGGGAAAATAACTCTCTGCATAACTTGATTTTGATCACAATATGAGATGGGAGAATTCTTTTGTTAATGCCAAAAGTAAGAAAGGTAAAAAAAGAGACGTGCGGTGATATCAAGGAGGGATAAGCCTATAATGGTTTTTAAATCTTATCATATGTCTAAAAATGTTTTTTATAAAGAAAATGAAAGAAAATGGTCTGGGGATAGGGCTCTTGTAGAATCACTTTTGAGCCTTGAACCTGTTGTTGTGAAGGAGTTACCTCCAACTATAATTAAGATAAAACCTTATGCTAATTTGAAGGATACTCCTCCAGTTGTTTCCATGCTATCCTAAAGTTCTAGTATGGGGGTTTCCATGTCACTTATACCCATGTCTGCCTCTAGTTCTGGTACTGATTTGGATGCCTCCAAGTTTCTTGGGCCCCTTCTAGCCTCCAGTTCTAGTTTGGATGCTTCCATTTCACTCAGAACTCTAACATCCTCCATTTTTAGTTCTAGAATGGGTGTCTCCAAGTCACCAAGACCCCTGCCGGCATCAATTTTTGGTTTGGGTGCTTTCAAGTCACTTGGCCCCCTACCAGTATCTTGTTCTACTTTGTGTGTTTCTATGTCACTTGGATAGGGGAACAATGGGATGGTCCCACTTGCATTACCCCCTTTAGATCTTATTTCAAGAGAAGAAATACTCTTGTGAAGGATTCTGAATTAGGAATTCAGATTTTGGATTCTCGTAGAAACGATCATACCGCTTCAAGTGTTCATACTCAACTTCTGTATGGTCAAGGGAGGATAGTTTCCAAAAACAACCCTTCCCAAGCATTGAAGACCGGGACAAAACAATATTTAAATAATCCTAACCCTTTTGATATTCCTACTTCATTTAGTAGAGATGAGGATGGGATGAAAAGTGATGGAGTGGCCAAAGATTAAAACACAAAGTATGATTTTGGTGTCGAGAAATTTGGAGGTGATCACGGTGATGGTCTTTGGATACAAGTCATGGCCTCAAAGAGGGGATGACATCACCACGACAGGGGTGGAAGGATCCCTTTTTAGAGTATGATTACCCATTCAAAAATGGGTTGATGTCCTTTCATGTGTATGTGTATTGGTTTGTTCCTTTAACGTTACATCTTTTTTAATTCTAATCAAGTTGAATTTTGAGCCTCACAAAAAAAAAGACTATTTTCTAATATTATAGTTGTGTATGGTTTGGATACAAGTCTATTGATATTTGGAATAGTGTATTAATTCAGGGAAAATATAGAAGGCAGGAACCATGGGGAGAGGATATGAAATAAATTAAAATCTTTAATAGAAAAAGAAAAGAAAAATTTAAAGGAAAATAATATGTTCCCCAATGAAAGATTTAATAAACATGAAAAATTCAATTATAAAAATGTTTATCATAATTAATAAGAGTTCTAGTTTTAATACACTAATAATGTACCTCAATCTGTAAATAGAAGAATACTAAAATAGATGATGAAAACATGGAGAAATATAGATAACTCTACCTTTTTGTGTAAAAAAGTAGAATATTAAACAAATCACACCCAAGAAGAAGTATGATCAGGATGATACAACATGGAAGGGATGCTTTTATTTTGTAAAAAAAAGGAAAATCATGGGTTATTACAAATAGGGTATTAAAATCAATTTTATAGGAAGTAATCTTGAATAAATAGGAGAATTATTTCCATAAAGAAACAAAATGTTTCATTTAGGAGAATAATTCCTTAAATAATAACATGAGAAGTTGTAAAACAAGGGTTTCCCAAGAATTTTTCCGAGAAATTTTAAATATACAATATATATGTGTGTCCTTAATGATTTCATGGTTGTTTGGCCAGCCGAGATGGAAATATAAAGGAAGATGGATTAAGCATGTAATAAAGTGTGTTCATAACTAGTTGATATGAAAATGATAATTCCTTATTATAATAATACTAAAAATTTCAATACTACCATGATACCCATAAATTATCATGTCTTGAACATCAAAGGAGGAGAATGCCTTAATATTTCCAAAACCATTCTATCTTGAAAAATGAAATTTCTTTGTTGAGAAAAAAATATCATCCTTGTTTCTCTCATTAAGAAGAAAAGGTTGACCTATATTATTCTGATATTTTATTTTTCTTATATTTTAATAATTGATGATGATTTTTCTAGGGTATAACTTGAATAGAAATTACAGTTGTATAGATAAAAGAGAATCCCATTTTTGGTGATCTATTAATTACTGCATCAATTATGGAATACTATCTATGTTGGAGATTCTTGGGGATTATTTAGAATAGATATCAACCATAGTAATCATTGATGTATTAAGTCCATTTATAGGGAGTTTCTATAAGAATATAATAGAATATTATCATTTTATGTGAATCTTTAGTTTTTGGGAAAAGCCAATGTTAAGGTATGGTAGTTTCACTATCCTATTTTTTTAAATGACATAATCATTTTTTTTATTTTAAAATTAAAAAAGTGTTGAGTTGGTTAGGAAGATAAATAGCTATAAATCGAGAGAAAAATTCTTTCACTTGAATTTTTTTAATATGTTAGTTGAGTTGAGTCCAACTAATAAATTAAATGTAAAAATCTCATGAATTGATCCTAAAAAGAGAAAATTGAGTTAGTATCACATGTTGAATTATAAAATCTCAAACCCAGATACCACTGAAAGGTTCCCCGAGCCTGGTCGGCCAAATGTCCTCATATGGATCTCCACAAATTCTAGAGGCTACTGATTAGTGGTAAATGCCATGTTGTGTCAGTGGGGAGACTAAGACCTAATCAACTAAGTGTAACATAGTGTAAATATAATATCATACAAGTAGTGTAAGTAGCATAATAATCATATAGTATATAACCTATAGGAATAAATTAAAATACCAAAATGAAGATCATGTCTGATTATGACGATGATATATGTCATTTTTCTCTAAAAAATATCCAAAACAAGTATATATGGAAGGTGTAAAATACATAGATAAAATGTACAAAAAGGAAAAAAAGTATGCCAGCTTGCATCATGAGCATCAGCTCGGTCCGTTGCTCCCCTTATCATAATAACTAATCAAAAACTTGTAGTAGGGTGTTTACCCTTATCCATACCTACAATCATATTATCTTATCAGGTTACCAAGGCAGCCTGAATAGGGTGTGTGAAATTATCCCAGTAGTCAACCACCCAAGGTCTAGTTCCAGCCAGTCAGTGAGTATATAATAGTCATAGTGTGCAAGTAGAAATATAATATTTAAAGAAATTAATGAAAGTAAACATCCTTCAAAGTATAGGTTCTCATTGATAGTAAAAATAATTTTATCATTCAATATAATTTAATTATTAAGTCTCAATTCTTGTCACATGGACTAACATCCACCATGTAGATAGGTAAATGAAGATTCCCAATAAATCCATCTATAAATATAAACAAGACTGAATCCAAGCCTATTTTTTGTCTTGGTAGTCTCATCATATAACTCACTTCATTCATTATTCATTTTTGGAACTGAGTCCCTCTTTGGAATTCCTAATTTTTAATCTAGGTATCAATCTATGTGTATTATAATGTCATATATGATCAAATTACCTCAGAATATGTTTGTAGCAATCCATACAAAATTCCAAGTATCAAATGACATATAAAAATCACTACCTATGATTCTATCCTTGGACGTCCCTAGAAGGAGTCCCAGTGTCACTCGGACATAAGCAAGGTACCAACCAGTTGAGTCCATCCATGGTATTCATAAAATAATCCATGTTTCACCCAATTAATATAATAATTTAATCAATTCAAAACCATTTCATCGATTCCATTATAAACATGTCAAGGTCATCACCAAGAACAATTCAATTCAATCTCATCTCAAAAGGTGGCTCAATCCATTATACAATCTTAGGAGTATTAGCCTCTAATTTCACTCACGTTAATATATCATTATAAGGGAGAATCTCATGTTTAATAATCCATTACATGTCTAAGTCCAAGGGATAAGGTGATTCCATTCCCTTCCTTTTGTCAATATCAATTGAAATTCAATTCAAATTAAAAATACCAACACAATAGGGAATGGGTCATAGCCTAAGGTATCCAATTATCTTGATTCCATTTTTACCATACCTCATTTGACACATGTCAGGAGAAAATCGAATAACTGATGAAGAACCTTATAATAGGTTAAATTAGCTTTCACCTATATATAACTTATGATACCAAACCAAATGAGGTATGGTAAAAATGGAATCAAGATAATATCAATGTAGATTCAACAAGGATGGTGGTTCTCAAATCTGATTCTAGAAAGAGGAGATCATCCAATTCCATGAGTAGCCACCAAAGAGGCTTTAAATAGGAGGATTTTGTGTGTGTTGGAGAACAATAGAAATAGGTTTAGGTTAAATGTAATTTTAAGGTCAATCCTTTAAATTTATCTTAACAACTAGACCTCATGGTTTGTCAAACTATTCCCCAATTTTGAATGCTTTTCTATTGGAATGGGGCACCCTCAATGGTTTTTATGCACGGTTTTACTAACCATGTGTAAACCATGTAAAACGCCTCTATAAAAATTGTAGACATGGTCGTGTAGCCATGCATCCCATTTTTTCAGGGGTTTTTCTAAATTTTTGAGCTCATCCTACTCTATGGACATGTCTCATGTTATTAGTTAGACAATGTGGGATGCCCCGCATAGTTTGTACTAACGGTGCACTAAGCCTTTGTTTTCCCAAAAGATTGGTTCCAAGCTTTGAAGAAGCCCTGGAAAACCCCATTACCTATATAACTTCCATGGTAATTTATTAATGTCCATAATTAAACATTTAAACTAAGAATTTATGCAATGTAAATGATTTTTACCTCAAAGAAGAAGTAGGTTCTTACAAACATCCCCTCTTAAGGAAACTCATCCTTAAATTTCCCTTCTAAGGGAGGTAAATCATGATCTGAGAATTACTCCATCCACTACAATCCCATATCAAAATTCCACACCTAGGTCTTTTTTGGTGCTTTTCAATGCTTCTAGAGCACTAATACTAAAGGAACATACCTTTGTTGCAGAACCCTCAAGCTACGATCCAAATTTCTTATCAGATGCTCCTCAAAGGATGCATCTACCCAAAGCTCAAACACCTCAAGATGAAATGAATGAGATGATATTGAATGATAATGTCATAATTTAGATACATGGAAGACATCATGAATTGTATGGTACCTCTAAGATAACTATTGTGATAGGCTACCAACCCAAATTTCTTCAGGATCCCAAATGACCTGCCATAAAACAGTTAAAGCTTACCCTTTCTCATGATCCTCCTATGTCCCAGCCTTGGTGAAACATTTAATAAGACTTGAGTCATGAACTTTGACCCTATATGTTTTCTATAACAATCAACATATTATTTATTTCAAGACTTCACAATATCCTTATGCTTCTAAATCAACTGAACTTCTTCTTTGGCCTCTTGAACAAGATGAGGTCCAAGTATAGTTGCATCGCCTACATCCAACCAACAATGGGGTAATTGAAATGGACTAGCATAAAAATCATCATAAGGCACCATATTAAAAGTATTATGAAATATATTTCGTGTACGATAATTCAAATAGGGGTAAATGCCTCTCTCAAGAACCCGAAAAATATAGGATTCATGCTGGTAATATGTCCTCTAGAACCTGAATCATGTTCTCTTATTGGACATCTATCTTAGGGTTGAAAGTTGTGTTCAGAAGAACCTATTTACCTAACTCCCTATACAAACCTTTCTAAAATAAAAAAGTAAACTTGACTTCCCTTTCTAAAATGATAGTTTTTGGGACCCTATGAAGTCATACTATCTAACAAATACACAACCTCTCAATATCATCAACTAAAAATGTCTCCTTGATAGGTAGAAAATGTGATTCCTTTATGAGCCAGTCAAAAACAAACCGTAAGGCATCATTACCTTGAGGTGACCATAGTAAACCTATTACAAAATCAATCAGGATCTCAACACATTTCTACTCAGGAATGGGTAACCACTGTAAAAGTCTTTCTAGTCACTTGTGTTCCACCTTCACCTACTGATAGGAGGAACACCTCCTGAAAAAACTAGCTACATATCTTTTCATACCTGACCACAAGTATTGAACATGTAAATCACGATACATCTTTGTGACTCTAGGGTGAACTATCCAAGATGAAGAATGGAAGTCTCACGTATTCTCATCACACATGTCCAAAGAAACCCATACATAGCCATATACACACAGAATCTCATCCTCCCCTATGGTCTAACTAGAAAGATGGTCCCCAACTACCACACACTCCTTTATAACAATTCCTTCTATGTTCGATATCTACCTAATCCTAACTATATCCATAATGGTAGAGGTAATATCCAATGATGGTAGAAATCTATGACCTTAATTTCCATAGACCTTCAAGTGTATATCAGAGATAAAATCCATTATTATCCACTACTTATTGGTCTACCTAACTTCCTATATTTGAGTCATACTCCTCAGTGCATCGACCACTACATTTCCTTTACCAGGTGTGTAGGAAATCTCATGGTCAAATGACTATAGGTATTTAACCCACAATTTCTATCCCATATTCATATCATGCTGTGTAAATATATACTTTAGGCTTTTTTAGTCCATGTACACCAAAAGTACTTGCCAAGTAATTAATGTCTCCACAAGTGTAATGTATGAACAACAATAGTGAACTCGAGATCATGCGTCTGGTGATTCCTTTTGTAAGTAATAAACTATCGAGACCTATATGCCATGACTCTATCTCGCTATAGATAGAATGATCCTTGACTGATACCTGATGCATTTCAATACACAGAGAAACATCTACCTAGATATATAAAAATCAGTGTAGATATTGAATTCAATCTCCCTTTCAGTTCCAAAAGGGCCATCTCGCAGGAATTTGATGATAAAAAATTCACACCCTTATTAGTCAATCATGTAATTGGCGTTACTATGAATGAGAATTCCTATATGAAATTATTGTAATAACTGGACAGCCCCAGGAAAATCTCCACTCTAAGGAAATTGTTGGTCTTCTCCCAATAAAATACATATCTCACCTTCTCTAGGTTAACTGATACTCCAATCTTTGAGATGATTATACCCAATAAGTGAATCTGATTCCATCTAAAACTGACACTTTGTGATCTTATCATGTAATTGATTCTATCTGAATGTATTAATTACAGTATCATGATGTATGGAATGGTCTTATTGATTATGAGAATACACTAAGACATCATCCATGAAACCACTACAATGAAATCCTAATAAGGATGGAAAACTCATCTCATTAGTTCCATGAATATCATTGGTATGTTTGTGTGACTTAACGACATAACCAAATACTCTTAAAGACCATAACTTCTATGGAAGGCTATGCGAGGTATGTCTGATGGTATAACATGCACATGATTATAATTGGATCTCAAATAAATCATTTATAAAACTAGAGGTCCTCAGAGATGATCGAAGAGATCATCTTTCAACCAAAGGGGATACTGGTTCTCATCCATCAGTTGGATCAATTTCCGGTATCTACACATAGCCTGAGTGTATCGTCTATCTTTTTTTGTCAAATAGATCATAAAACCCCATGTAGAAGTATTGGTTCATATAAAACCTATTTTTTATAAATTATATAAAATCATCTTAATCTATTGAATCTTAAATTCAAATATGATACATGTTCATCACCCAATAGTATAATCAAATCAACTACAATAGTTAAAATCTAGAAATAGTAATTACATTTGAGGGAATTTTGCTTTTTACTATAGGTGGGGTAGCTTATCAAGGACATATATCATTACCAAAATCATATTCCTTGCTATCCCTTTCTATTGTCTCAAAATAGTAAATAAAACTATAAAAGAATGCTCTGATGACACTTTGTAACATCCTAGACCAAAATTCCATTTAAACGTTCTCTAAGCTTCGTTGATCACATGGCCTCAAGCGCATCTCCCCACACACCAAAGGATGGATATTAGTAGTGAGGCCCTAGTTGTGTCTTTGGGGAGACTATACCCCCGTCACTAGAGTGTAACACAGTGGAAATATAATATCAAACAAGTAGCATAAGTAGTATAATAATCATTCAATAGATAACTAGTCTGAATTGATAACAATACCAAAAGAAAGATCATGTACAATGATGATGATGATGCATGTCCTATGTCTCTACAAAACATCCAAAACAAGTATACATGGATGGTGTATAATATATGGAAAAATGTACAAAAAGGTCATAAAGTATCCCAACTAGAATCATGAGCCTCATCTCAGTCTTGTACTCCCCTGCTCATAAGAAGCGATCAAGAACCTTTAGTTGGGAGATAGAATCCATAAAATAGTATTTCAGATACCTTAGGCGGCCTGAACTAGGTGTGAGACATTATCTTAGTTGGACACCACCCATGTTCTAGTGTCATCCAATCAGTTATTATATAGTATTCATTGTGTACAGGAAACAATATAATATATAAAGGAGGTATGGTAAGTAAGCATACTATAATGTTTAAGTTCTCACTTATAATCAAAAGTATCTAATCTTTCAATCTCATTTAATTATTATGTTTCAAGACATGGCACATAGCCTTGCATCCACCATGTAGATAGGTAAACAATAACACCTAAGAAATCCATCCATAAGTGCGAGAAAGACTGAATACAAGATTATTCTTTGGCTTGGAAGACATATCCTATAACTCATTTAATTCATTATTCATTTATGTAATTAAGACCATCCTTTTCATTCCTAATTTTGGAATCCAGGTATCACTCCAGGGATAATATAATCCTACACCCTACAAGCCCATATATGGAGATCGTCACAGGACCCGATGTATCACTCTAGGAGTGTTATAACATCTCTACCATTAGATTTCTTCCTTGGCAGTCCACTAAGGAAACCCAAGTATCACCCATGGCATATATGATCAAATTACCTCTGAGTCCATCTTTATTAATCCATATTGAATTCCAAGTATAAATCAAGATATAAAGGTAATCCCCTATGAGTCCGTACATGGAAATACATATAAGGAGTCCATGTGCCACTCGGGCATAATCAAGGTACCAGGAAGTTGATTCTATTCCTAGAATTTATATTAGAATCCATTTGTCACCCACGACATATAATAATTTAATCAATTAAATATCATTTAATTAATTCCATTTTAAACATGTTATGTTCATCACCATGAACAATTCAATTCAATCTCACCTCAAAAGGCGACTCAATCCATTATCTAATCTTAGGAGTCTTAGCCTTTAATTTCACTCATATTGAAATTTCATTATAAGGTAGCATATCATGTTTAACAATCCGTTACTAGTCTAAGACCAAGGGACAAGGTCATCCCATTGCCTTCCATTAATCAATATCAATTACAATTAAATTCACAATTAAATTCACATTTACCATCCCAAGGAAAGGGGAAAAGGGTAACACCCTAAGGAATCCAACTCAAAAGACACCCATGGTGGGATAATTAATTTTCATCTCATCCAAGGGGTGATTCTAAATCAAGGTCCAAAACCTATAATCATTCATTTATGGACCACTTTAATTATAAACTCTATGCCTAATTGGTTAACTCATAGGTTTAAATTTATTTCAAGGGTGTTTCCTGAGAATATGGAACACTACACAATAGCATATATAAAACTCAACCTTAAATTTAAGGCACGGGACCACCAAATGTAGTTTTATAGTGGATATCTCATCTATTTTCTGCTCCTAATTTGACTTAGATTAGGAGAAAATCAATGAAAAATTAAAGAACCTAATTATAGATAAGTTTACCTTTCACATAAATATAACTTTCGGTACCTAACAAAATGAGGAACATCATGAAATAAATTGAGATCTTACCTATGTGGATCCAATGATACTCACAACTCTTGAATCTGATACCATATAGAGGAGATACTCCAATTCTAAGACTAGTCACCGAAGAGCCTTCAAAGAGGTTGAGTTTTTGTTTATTGGATAAGAATAGAAATATGTTGAGTGTAAATATAATTTTAATGGAAATTCCATAAATTCAACTCAAAAACTCCATCATATGCTTTGGTCACACGATTAACCAAATCATGTGCCAACCATGCACACGTTGCATTAGGAAAGGGGAACCCCACACATATTTTATGCATAGTTTGACTAACCATGCTTAAACCATGAAAACCTCCTCTGTCAAAATTCTATACATGGATTCATGAACAAGTTCCCCACTTCATATAGTTTAATCTAATCATGTGAGCTCCTACTACTCTCTACACATGTCTCACATAGTTTGTCAGACTGTGCAACATGCCTCGCAAGGTTTGCACTAACTGTCCATTAGACAATATTATTCCCAAAATCTAGGTTATAGGCTTTCAATAACACTCAGACACCCCTGTTACATTTAGGACCTCCCCCGACCATCGTAACATGACATAATTAAACATTTAAACCTAGAATTAATGGAATGTAAAATATTTGTTCCTCAAAGAAGAACCTGGTTCTTACAGGAATAGTTTTATGGAAACCTTTGATGTCTTGATTAATCACACCTATTTCCTAAACAAAGTTATCACACATATACTAAGGTTTAGTAAATTAATTTCTCTATTCATAAAGAAATGTGACTCCAACCTTCTCTCAATATAATGTATGTTTAATTTTAAAAGGGGGAGAAGATGGTGTTTCAATTAATATTGGAGCTTGATTTAAGTATGAATCCCCCTTATTAATAAAGATTTTTATTTTTTTCATAAGGGTGTATGTAATCCATGGAGCATTATGAATTTAATGTGATTGAAAATTGAAATGGGTAATGATAATAATATTAAATAGAGATATTAAAGTGACCAAATTATTGTGTGTGTTATATTTTTTTTCAAAAAGAGATAAAGATATTGAGATGCTATTAATGTCAACACATTTTGTATGAGATATATCTTGTATTTCCTATGATAATTGAATTCGATTTCAGCCATTGTACATGTTTATGGAGATCCATTCATATGTAGGAAATGAATATTAAGAATAGATATTTCCCTTGATAATAGGAATGGACAATGTATTCTTGGAGTTCATGGAAAAATAGATTAATGGAAGGAATAATGTATCTGATGATTTTTGAGATATAATTAATGATAATAAAATAATAGTGCTAATGTAATTTAATTTAATTGTCAGAAAACAAATGTCTAGATGTTTGTTATTATTGAGCCTACATGAATAATGGAAATATTGGTTGGAGGTGGAAGTATCCACACTTGTATTATAAATCATGATAACTATTTTATATGTTTATTAACACATGTGGATGATTATTTTGTAAATAATGAGTTTAAATAAGTTATAGGTGTTTCATTTATTATTAATTACCTAAATCACTAAAATTAAGGGAATATTATATGTTTAAAGCTAAAATATATTAAGGTTTTGGAGAATTATTTTAATACCCAAAGAGAGGTTAAATTATTCAAAATAATCTAGGACCTAAGATGAAGAGTTTTTTCAATATTTGATAAGTTTATTAAGAGATTTAATTTGTATGGATAAGATTTTCAGTGGATAAGGTTTCCCTAAAACTCTTTAAATAAGTTCAAATATTTGTTGAAGATGTTTTTGAATTTTGGGTTAGTAGTTAGAATTCCACAAAGAGTTATTAAAGTTCCCTCATACTAAAATACTAGTAACATTTTATAATCAATTGTGATATGTATGATTATAAGGATGATATGTGAGAAGTGATATATGTGGAAGACAAACAATTAGAAAACATTTAAGGAGTGTACACTATGATATGTAACATATTTCTTATGGTATGTATGTTTTTTTTTCAACTGTAATATGTCTCAATGCATACTGATGATATATCTTGAGTATCATACTAAAATACAACAAAGGGAAGACTACAATATTATATATATGGTATTTGGATCATTTGTATTGTTTTTTAGAGAATATGTAATGTATCACATACTGTATGTAATACGTTTCATATTTAAAATTTTCAATATATTATAACTGGTATGATATATTTGATTTTCGATCAGAAATGAAAGATATGAAAATTCATTTATAAGAATCTGTTTGGAAAATATATAATTCACATGTTCACATGTTAGATATACTTCTGAATGAAAACGATATCTCAGATCATGTAAAAATTATTTCATCTCACTAAAGTGATACATAAGATATTTTATTTCTTGTATAGTATAAATCTGTTTGAAAAAACATTCATAATTATAGATGATAAAATTCTAATGATTTTAACTAATTTTTCATGGATTATATATCGTGATGTTGGTGATTGAGATGTGATTAATGTTAAGTAAAAAAATAATTAAATGAGTAGATTATCTGGGTGAAATAATTCTGTGAATTCAAATATGAATATTAGAAATGATTTATAAAGATAAAAACTATATGTTTTATTAGATATATATTTTCATAATTTTAAAGGATAATTAAATAAGTTTCTATTATTTTTTTAATATTAGCTAAGAAAAACATTTACAATAAATAATACCTGAAGATCATGGGTAGTAATTGAAAAATAATGATATTGTGGATTATGGGGGATATCTACTCATTTTTTTTGAGAGGTTGGGTATATTATTTAATGAGGTATAGTGAGATAATGATAATATATAGTCCATTAAAAACCTATAACATCAATGAAAAAATAAAAAAAATGAAGAAAATAGAGGGAAAAGAGATATTGCTATTGTATACTATATTATCATAGAAATTGAATGTGAATAATAAGAAAAATGAGGGAATACCTACCCTATGATATAGTTACATTTTAAAATAAAAGAAGAAGATAGATAAGAATATATTCAAAGATTATCAACACAACTGCAAACTATTCATGATCATTTTATCAAGGATATTAAGGAAAAATAATAATATTGAGTGAGAAACACCATTATACTATAATATTTGGGATTTATATTGGGTATTTGAGTACCTTATATAGAGGATGAAGAAATAATAAAGAAATTTTTTTTATAAATTCATTAATCATTCTAAGATTGAGTCAATATAGAAAGTATAATGTGAATCTTGTTATACCAATTTGTAGACTGAAATTTAAATACATATTATTTAGAAAAAAGATGTTACTATTTGATGTTATGAAATCTTGAATCATATTAGATATATTTTTCAAAATTGAGTATCGGAGGACCCATTGTAAATGTTGAGATCTAATATAAATAAATAATCAATAGATTTTAAAGATAGTCACGAAACTATACAAACCTTTTATGGAGATAGATGAAGATTAATTATATTATCTTCTCCACTTGTATTAATTTGATTATAATGGTGGATATATGTGTCTTAGACTCAAGACTGAATTATCCTTATAGTAATTTTATTGACCATATTCGATCAACACGATTTACAAGTAGTGAAAAATTTTATAAATAATATATGGTCATTATACATAATAATTATTCAAGAAAATTTTATTAGAAGTTCTGGTCCTTAGTTCTCATACTTATTTAACTAAAGATTGGTAGAAGGAATGTCATTATCCCAAGGACTTATTTGATCAATAATCAACAAAAAGAATTAAATTATTCATGGTACATATTCATTCACAACGAATGATGGAAGGAATGATGGAGTGAATATAATGGTGTGGTTCATGGTCCATTCTAATTTGAATTCAAAAAATGGAAGAGATAATTCATAAAGGATTGGAATAAAAGATACAAAATACCCAAAAAAAATTATATCTATTCAAAAGATATTATGAGGAAGAATAAGAGAAATTTTAATTGTCGTTATGTATAAGCTCTCCTAAATTTCTCTCTCTTCTTCTCTATTAATATGCCTCTTTGTGTATTCTTGTGACTCCTAAGATTTAATTTATTAAGTGAACATTCTGTCTTAATAGAACTATAATCCAATGTGAGTATTTATATTTCATTGTAAAAAATCTAATTTTAATTGATGATATTTGATTTTGAAATTACCATGTTAAAATAATAATATTATGATTTTTTTTAATTTTCTCTTAGAAATAAATATTTATAGATAATTGTAAATGTATTATATAACATTTCATCCTTTTATTTGTAATAATGTATTATAATATATTAAATTAACAATTTATTGACAATCAACTTCGTAGATATTAATATAAGGTAATTTTGAGGTTAAAATGGATTTTTTTATAATTGTTTGTAAGGAAAAGTGTCTTCCCATTTTAATTATTTAATATAATATTTCACGGTGAATTATTTAAATAAAATGTATAGACTATATATCTAACTATATTTTTGTGCCTATCAAAATTATTTTACTCCACTAAGAAGGTGGGTGAGGTTGACTTAGTGGAGGGATGTTTTTGTAATTTCTTTAAATCAAAATAAAACTTTGTGACCTGTTAGAGTATGATCCACTCAGAAAAGAAATAACACATCATCACATGATCATACAAAAAATAAAGGAAATGGTAAATGAATATTATAACATGGTTCAGATCCAGTGTGGAATAGTAATCCTTGCAGTGGCTAGTTACTAGCCCCAACCACAAATACTTTTCATTATATCTCTAAGTTAAATTCAATTACAAGTAGTTGTGCAGCATCCCACCAAACATGTTTATATTCACAACCAAAAACACAGATTCCCACATTGATATGAAATATGATTAATAAATTGAATAAGATCATGAGAAAACCAGGTCATGTCAGCAATAAAGAATTTTGATCTCCTTCCATTATCCTTCAGAATATACAAGGAAGTACTGCTTAGAGAAAAATCCTGAAATCAATTCATAGATATTTTCATACTCAAAAAATACCCATGATATCTATAATCATAATAAACTACCACATCTCCTTCATGTAATACCAAAATACCACCTAATATTGTGGGGGAAAGAATAACTATCCACACAAATTAAGATCCCTATAAAACATTAATTCTGAAACCACACTAAAAAAATTTGAATGCATCTTAGATTTAGAAGCAACTATGTGGAAACAAAAGTTACATAGTTCTCAAAAAAAAATAGATACATAGATAAAATGGCTATGTGAATCAATAAGAAACATAGAATATTCACCTCTATGATTTAAAATTCTTCCACATAACAAAATGGTTATGTCGTTTTTATCTGAAAAATCGTTAAATGGATGAAATAGATATATTATTCCCTTACATGGATTAAACGGCTTTGTGAATTAATTACAGAGATAAAATGGATAATGAATCACCTATAAAAATTGACATTTAACTAATTTTCTATGTATATAAAATGGATATGTGATTCATCCCCTTTACAAAAACAGCTATGTAGATAATAAAACTTCTCAAACTCAGTAAAAACTGCTTCAGCTAATCTCCATCCCTTCTTAAAACAATTTTTAGCATCATGGAACTCCATTACAATATATTTAAAAACATACCAACCAGATCAATAACCATCAAACTTAAATAATTCCATATATAAGGTGTTCCACAAATACAACATCCTAAACCCACCGAGAACCAAGGGATCTTCAAAAAATTTCAAACTAGACCATAATTATTTAGGGTTATTCAATATTCTCCATTGAATTTTTTGAAAACAATTATAAATCCCCCATATTTCTATCCTATGATCATATATTTTTTCTCAAATAAATATAACCATTTCATCATCTTCTATGAGGAGAATTATTGAAGACCACCACTGCATCCCATGGCATCAATCTCATAGGGTAACCTCTTTCTCCCTGTTTAGTGTGCAGACTTATTCATGATCTTATTAAATTTGGAAACATAAAAAATAATATATTTGGAATATACTTTTAATTTTATCAAACTAGATTATTTTAATACTATACCATCCATACCACCTTCTTCATGAGCACCTGTCATGATTTGTCATTATTGAGAAAACATCTTTTTCATCATCATAATTTTAAACACTACCTATTTCCGACAATATACACTAACCCAAACCATAAAATTATCTCCTAATTAAAAAATATAATCCAATGTTTTAGGGAGGAACTCTAAACAAATAAAATTAATGTTCATAGGGATGGATGAACATGATGTTTCATCATTACCTATATAAACCTCTCTCTCAACATAGCAGTGGTGAAAACATCTATAGTCATCTCTTTGGTGAAAATAAAGAAATATTTTATTTCACCTTAAGAAATAATATCTTTGAATAGATGATAATGAATGTTAATATGTTTAGATCAAGAGTGTTGAAATGGATTTTTTTACTGATCAATAGAACTCTTACTGTCATAAATAATCTTGAACAATATCTAAATATCAACACTCAAATATGCCTGATGAACCTGCATCCGAAATTCTTATGTAATTACATTTATTTCCCCCACATAATCTAATTAATTTGTACTCAAGTTCACTAAAATTTTCTTTTAACAATACCTACTGACAGATATATCACCAATAAATAACAAACCATATAATGTAGTTTTATGATCTATATAGTCACCATCTCAATTTTTATTAGTGTATTAAATAAAACATATATCCCCACTGATCCTATATAAAAAACAATAATTAATTATACCTTTTATATATCTTAGAATTAATTTAATTTCAATCATGTGGGACACCTTTGGTTCATAATGATACCATGAACATACAGTCTCCACATATGCAATGGCTGGTCAAGAAGTTATTAGATAAAATAGGCTAACAATCATACTTCTAAAACTATTTTGATCAACAATGGTTCCTTGTTTATCATTTCTCATCATCATTTCAACTCATATAGGTGTAGAAACCCCTTTTGAATATTTTATTCCAAATTTTCTCATAATTTATTTGGAATAATTTTCTTGACAAATAAATACTAACTTTTAATTATTATTAATTTGCAACCCTAGGAAGTATCTTAGTTAACCTAGCAAGGACATATAAGGTTTCTTCTTCATTTATATAAACAATTACTCATATAATAAATTGTCACTAATATAAAATGTTATGTTATCAATATAAATTATCCCAACTAATGTATTTGAGTAGTCCTTTCTCAAGTACAAGTCAATATCCATGGTGACTTTGGAAAAACCCATTTGTTTTTAAGCGGTCATCATGTTTAGATTACTGGGGACTTAGAGACAAATATAAATCATAAAATTCATTCTTAAATATATTAACCTCTCTTACATCATTATCATGAATGAATCCTTCTAGTTGTTTCATAATCCTTCTTCATCAATGTTACTATTTAAAAAATAATCCATTATATCCATTTCATAAACTTTATAATTATTATGAGCTTCTATTAATAAGTACATCCTTATTGTATCAATTATGGAAATTGGAGAGAAAATATCATTATTATCTAATCCTTTCATTTTTGAATATCCTTTGCAAACTATTTTTTCCATGTTCTGTATGACTTCAACATTCTCATTCATTTTATTCTCTATACCCCATTTTTCAATCACATTATTAGTTTTTTTATAAGAACGTGTTAAGAAATATATTTTTATCAATGTTTCTAAGTTAATCATTTATAGTTTTTACCCATTCAACATGATCCAGTACCTCTTCTATAGTTCTCAACTCAACCTGCGATACAAGAGCTGTTTGATTTTCTAATCTCAGTCATCTTTTGGTTTGAGTTGGTTCATTTTAATTCCTAATTATATTATTGGTATAAAAAAGTTCATTTAATATAGGAGACTAATTTATATTACCAAATTCAACATTTTCATCATCACAATATAATTATAAGTTATAATAAATTGTTTCCAGTCTGATTTCAACAACCTTCTTAGCAATTTCTTAATAAATATGCTCATTGTTTTCATCAAAAAATTAAAATATTCTTGAATTCATCGAATACTTTTTTCCAATATTTTCATAAATATTTAAATCCAATCACTCTAAACTTTTATGACATATTTTATTCTAGCACATGTAACAATTTCTGTGGGATATGTATCTAATAAAGACTTCATCATCAGCCTTTTATTCAAACTCTACCACGATTCTTCTTTTGATTTTAATGTAATAAGGACTACCAAATACATTAAAATATTTCACTATAAGATTATTTTGGTACCAATTATCATAATTTTTGTCATGTTTATCATGTCTCAAGATATATATATTCTGAATGTGCATGGTTTTACACATTGATTCCCCCCAAAATTACTTTGAAACATCATTCTCAGTTAGAATTCTTCTTCCAATTTCCATAATTCTCATATTATTCCTCTCAACCACACCATTATTTTTTGGTGTATAAGTTGTGCTATACTAAAATATAATTCCATTTTTTATATAATAAATTTCAAATGCATAACATGTGTATTCATTCCCATTATAATGTATTAGCTTTCTAATACATAGGTAAAATTCCATTTCAACCTATTTTTTGTAAATTTTGAACATTTTGATAGCCTTAGATTTGGGAATGACGAAAATAACACTCATAATCCAAGTGATGTATTCTATGAAATTAAGGAAATAAATATCTCCTCAAGTATATTTCTATCAAATTTTTCAATAAATATTAGTGTGGACCAATTCTAATAGTCGGGTGGATATAATATCCACCATATAATTCGTCTTATAAGTTATCATTCCTTTCTAACATTTTACATAGACTCTGTATTGATCATTCTTTATCGATGGAAAATCTCTTACAATATTATTTTTTACAATCATTTATATGCTCCTTTTCCTATTATGCCCAAGTATTATCTTCCACAACAAGGTCTCATCTATTATTCTTATGTATCATTGTTGGATAAGTCCCGAATAGAGAATATTTTTCCATTTAATATACTAACATGTAAAATAGTTGTTCCATAACTTTTACATTTAATGATTACTATATTTATTTTGAATTTTAACTCATTCTCATTATTATAATGTTGGATGATACTCAACAAGTTATGTTCCATCCCTTCAGTATAAATAACATCATAGGATTTCAAACTATTATTATCAATATAAGATGTTTCAATACCTTTTATTTTCATGGAAGATTCATTACCAAATTTTTCTACCCCACCATCATGTTTCTGAATATTTTTAAAGAAATTTACCATAACCAGTGAAGTGAGATAGATATCTACATCTAGTATGTATGCCTTTATCTTTTTTTCTTTCCTTAAGAAACTTTCTCAATGTATTACTTCTCTTCATTGAACATTTGAAAACATTTCCATTTATATTTTAGATGGAACTTACCATATAAGCTAGTCATTCATTTCTCTACTCTATATCCCTTTTCATCACACCTACTACACATCACATCAAAATATTAAAATCTATTTTTTTTGTATTCATGTGACCAGTATTTTTCTCTTCATAGATTCTTGAAAAAAAACTTTTCTTATCATTGGAACTACTCCCCCTAGGTTCACAGATTATCTTAGTTAAATACATGTTATACAAATATATATATGCTTTATGTATGAGTATTCCACATAACTAGAAATAACACTAAATTCTAATTTTGAATTAAAAACAAATTTAATATCCAAAATCACTCTATCTGTAATTTAAAATTCAATGAACATATTGTGTCTGATTTTACCTCTAATTTTTAAAATAATATTCATAACATTTTCATCCATCATCTTGTAATTTTATGTGTAATTTTTCTTCATTATTTCTGGTATAGATTTTACAAGATTTAAGACCAAAACATTTAATGTCAGTATCAATTGTTCTAGAAATAGATTTTTCAGATGGAGAGTTTACCCAAAAAATTATTATCTTTGGAAGATTATCCCTTATCATAAGTGGATATTTTTATGTTCTTATAGAACGTTTGAGATCTTTCTCGTCATCAAGATATATTTTTTGTGTCGTTAACAATAATTTATCATTAAAAGTTATTTTTTATTCAATATCATTGATAATTTTCTCATTTTCCACAGCCTTAAATCGAAAATATCTATTTTTTTAGTAATAACTATATCCCTTTTGTATTGTTCACCTTTTTCATCAACTAGTTTTCTATTCACTCTTATATGAATATTATTCTTTTTTTTTATTGTGGTAATTTATCAATGAATTAATTAATTTTATCTTTGAAAATTTATTTATAATCTATTGTTATTGAATCACCTTCATCACTACTAGATAAATCAACAGTATTTTAAATATGATCCAAAAAATTTTAAATTTTCTTGCGTTATTCAATAAATGTCACTATAAGAGAAAAGTTCATATTTATCTTCTTTGCTCATTATATTTCTTCATTTCTTTTCCTAAAATATCTTATTACATATACCAAAATTTGATGATTCTTATTAAATTTTTTATCCTATTCTTTCCTTGAGTTTTTACATCATCTTAGGATTCATAGTCTGCTCTTTTATTCTTTGGGAAATTCATTTCAAAATTTCCAAGGCCATTTAATTTGAAAAATCTACATGAAAAATTACCTTTGTTATTAATTTTTCATTTTTTCATACTTATGGAAATAAATTTTAGAACCCTTTGATATTCTTCTTCCTTATCAGAACCACTAGTTTCAGTAGTATCCTTATCATTAAACATTTTATTATGTCTGAAGGCTTCAAAAATTATATATTCTATCACATTATTTTTTAATTTCAAGAGTTATAAAATTTCATAAGAAATGATAATAATATGTATCCCATCATGGGAATATATTCTCTATCTTTATGTGATGAAATTTTTGGAACAAATTAATTTTGACAATTTCCGATAAATTTCTTAATAAATATGGTTTTATTAATATCCTAACAAAATCCATAAATATTACACAGAATTTCATTTACTTGAGTAAATAATTCATTAATAAATTCATCCTTATTCATATTAATGTCTTTATATTTTATTCTCATGATCTGTATCATTTCATATTTGACTTTCACATTTCCTTCATAACTACTTTCCAACTTATCCCAAATTTATTTTATAGTTTGTACATACATAACTTTCAGTTAATATGTAACTAATAATGTTATGATAATCACATTTTGAAATTTTCCTTCTACTTACATGTTTCTCTTATTATTAGACATCATTCATATCTGGTATAAACCACATTTTCATGGCCTCATTATTTTTGAGAACCAAGGATAAAATATATGCAAAGGTTAAATTCCTTCAACTATGATAATTTTTTCCTTTAAATTTATGCACAATAATTATATTAGATGATTTGATATTATACATGGTTTAAAGGATAATTGATTAGATCCTATATAGGGAACCTAATCTGATACCAATTGAAGTGTACATCCATTGAGAGGGGGGGTCGAATTAGTGGAGAAAACTATTTATAATTTATTTTCAAAAAACCTATTTGAAAAGTTAGATTATGGTTCACTCAAAACAAAAATAACACAACATAACATAATCATGAATAAAATAAAGAGAAAGGGACATGAATATTTTTACAAGTCTTGGATCCAGTATAGAATCCTACTCCATGTAATTGCTATTTACTCCCCCCCAATAATGAATTTTTTTCAATATCCTCATAAGTGAAATTAACTTAAAAGAGATCATATGTAATCCCACCACACATTTTAGGAGTTACACCCAATAATACATCTTCCCATTCTGATACAAAATATGATTGCAAAAAAACTGAATAAGATCACCAAAAAACCAATGTACTTCATTAATTATGAAAATAGATCACTTTCTATGAGACTTCAGAATATTCAAGGAAGTACTGATCATAGTGAAGTCATGAAATCATTACATGGATATTCTGATACACAACCCTAATACATATAAATTTATAGGGTTTAGAATATTTTGAACACTCTATAACAAGAATACCACATCCTCATACTTCCCCTTTTTTATTTCTTACTATCTATGCTCATTTTTGCATCAATGAGGTCTCAAATTTTTTACTCTCTCCTCCCACATTTCTCATTGATAGTATTCTTATAATAAACTATCTATATTACATTAAAAGCTTACAGCCCTCTTTTCGAGAAAAAAATGTAAATATTAAATTTTCAATATCTCCATAACTACAGTATTCTACCTTGTCTTCATCAAGGAATAAAATATCCAAGGCTAATACTATGGACAAATAAAAAGTAGTCCATGAAAATAATAATCCTGACAATAAATTAATTATGAAACCCCACTAAAAAATAATCCAAATAAAATTTTAATTTAGAATCAGTTAGGTTGAACAAATATACATGTGTATCAAAATAGAAACTCCATATATGGATCAATTAGCAATGTGATTCAATTATCAACATTCTATATTCACCTCCATGATTCGATATACGACTACGTCAGAAAATGGATACGTCATTTACAGCTCAAAATGACTATGTGGCTAAAATGTCTATGTGATTCCCTTATATATCAAAAAATTCTATATACCTTACTTCTTTAGATAAAATATCTATGTGAATCACATATGTGAATTACTCAGTACTAATTCGACCATGTAGCTCAAACTAATAAATGATTTAGTCCCTTTACAAAAATAGACATGTAAATCTAGAAACCACACAAACTCAAATAGAACTGCATAAACTGACATCATTATCTTCTTAAAACATTTTATAGTATCATGTAACTACATTCCATGAAATTTAAATCCATAAAAACCAGATCAAGTATATTCAAACTTAATTAATTCCTCAGATAAGGTTATCAATAAATTCAAAAACTAGAACTCACCAAGAACCAATGTATCTTAAATATTTTTCAAAATAGAAAACAATTACATTTATTTCTTCTTATATAAAATTAAATCTATCTAATGATGAGTACTAGTAATATAGTTAATATATAATTATTTTATTATTTAAAATTCAAATTGAAAAACCATTTTTTACGAATTATTTAGGTTTATTTTTAAATTATATTTTTACACTTCTATGAATTGAATTTGATAAAATTGATTACATATTGAGAATATTTATAATTAGTATTAGTTAAGAATTTCAACTCAATTTTTGGTCATAATGAATAATGAAAATAGTAAAAATTAATTATCATAGTTAAGGATAAAATAGGTTTACCATGGGTTAATCTAAAACTATAATGCTAAAAATGACCTAAATAATTTTATAGACCCCTTTGGTTTGTTTAATTTTAACATTATCCTTATCCACTTTGAATATGGTCCATTTTAGAGCCATATTTCCATCAATGTGACCTGAAATCATTGAGAAACTTTGAAAAAATACAAGTGTTCCACTCACATCAATTAAAAAATGGAACCTACTCTCTGAATTTATTATCAAATATGAATACATTTATCTCAAATAAAACCTATAAATAACTCAAAATATACTTATACATTTTATAGGTGTACTTGTCTTCCCAAAATATCAACCCTTGTGTTATTAATAAGAGATCCAAAGTAGGTTCCTCTAAGAAAAGGTAATCATCTTCATCAAGATAATTCTTTTTTACTTGTAATTTTACCACATTAAATTATGTATTAATAATTAAATTATATTAACACTAGTATCTCCCATATATCTTAACAATTTTTTTTTTATTTAATAATATGTATCCCACATTATCTCCATCAAATGGGAAACCAAACCATTGCCCGTGTATTCGGTGGACTACCCCTTACGAACCGATGTAATTTGTTTTTCATCACCGAATCATAAGGATATTCATAATAATATAAATAATTAATATATAATATAATTATGAAATAATATTTATTATTTAAATTTAATATTTCATCCACTTACTTGCCCTCTCATCCATTAAAAAGATGATAGTGTCACTTGTGCGTACATACAACCTACCATCTCCATGAAGCAATGTGATTCCTTTTACATTTCAAAATTTCAGGAATGATTATAAAAAAATATAATGAATAAATATTATATTTATAAAATTAATATCATTTCAGAAATTATGGAACTATATCATATGCAAAAGAAAAAAACTTCTACAACAAAACACACATGAGAAAACAATGCTAGTAACCCCCAAAATAAGTGTAATAATGAAATATTATTAATGAATAAGTGACAATATGTTATAATAGTATCATATATGATATTATAAATATTAATATGGTTACGTTAGAACATAATAAGTTGTTTAAAATTATTATAAATTAGCTTAAATTACATTCAACTAAATGGAAGCATGAGGTAAGGGATTCTATCTCAATTTCCTTTCATTGAGGCATATTTTAATGTTATGCGCTAATTTATTTCATATAGTGTATATACACTACTTTTATATTTATTATCATGAATACATAGTAATTAAATTTATTTTAGATTTAAATTCAATATATTTCATCCCTAAAGGTTTGACTTGAATTTTTTTAAGTGGTATGGGGTTTTATAACCGATTTTTCAATTCATTGGGCCACACTTGTACTTAATTGGCTATTTTAAGTCATGAAAATTTGTGAAAAGATTTTTTATTTTTTTATTTTGTATTAAATTTTTTGGATTTACTTTTGATACTCAAAATAACTTATTTTATTAATTTACACTTAAATGTTTTGATCATTATAGGGGATTTTATCCCAATTTCCATTCTATTGAGACATATTTGTTATTATGAATCAATTGAATTTTAAGTGTTGTAAATAATTACCATTTTATAATATGAAAAACTATTAATTCCTGATGATTAATTTTTTAATTCATTTTTATTATTTCAAGGGTTTACTATTTAGATTTTTACAAAGTGGCAGAAATTAATTTTACAGTCTCACTTTCTTTTGGGATTGCTTTTATTTTTTTAATGAAGTATTATCATTTATCCATGATAAGCTCTAATAATATTCTTATCCTATAGGTATTTAAGGATTTTATATATTTTATTACAAATTTTAAAATCATTTGAACTTTAATTAAGAAAATAAATGTCTAAAAGATAACCCAATTTTATTTCTATTTTAATTGGCTATATTTTTCTTCCATGTCCATATTTTTCAAAATTAGTTTACTGAATTAAATTTTATTACTCAAATATTTTATTAAAGAAATTATAATTTATCCATGACACTTTAAAAGGTAAAAATAGAATATTAGTAATGTTTTTTAAATTTTTCACTTTTTAATTTCTTTATAAAAAGTCATAATGAATGTTTTCATAATGTAAACAGTGTTAATAGACATCCCCACAACCATAATATTTCTTATAAAAAATAACTTATTCTAAAATATTTAATTTTTTTTTAAAATAATAATATTCAAGGAGATATTATTTTAATATTTCACTTCAATTTTTATTATATCTTTATAGGATGTGATCTTATTATAAAACTTATAATTTTATGAATCAATGGTTATCTTTTATCCCTTAATAATTTCATAGTCATAACTTTTCATGAAAAATTCACTTTCTTTTCATCATTAAAAATATAATTTCCCTTAAATATCCATATAATTTTTATTTAAGATATTATTATTTCCTAATCTATATTCCATTTTTACATATTGTGTTTTACTATAAATTTTTTTTAATTGATTATGAGAAATATCGATAAATCCATATAATTTACTCAAGGGTGATATTTATTGATAATTAATTTTTTGTAAAAATTAATTTGGTTGTTCAATATATGAGAAATGTTTTGGAAATACAACAATGGGTGTGGACCAATTATAGATTTCCCCTTAATGCATTATTATTATCATGTGATTAATCTGTTAGCCAGATCAAATGGTTTATATCCTATATTCCGACCCATCTATTAAACCAACATAGTACAAGGTCCTGATGGTATAGCTATCAAGATATATGAGATCATAAAATACAATATTATGAATTTCCTTCAATTAGAATTTATTAATTATTATCCATTATATTGTTGCATTGATATAATTTGTGGATTCATTTCATGAAAACATTATTGATGAAATGGATTATGTTTTCAATTATTTACCTTGACATATTGATTATGAATTATTTTATCATTATAGAATCATTTATACATAACCCTAAATGATCATTTTATAACAACCATATTTTGTTACCTTTTCCCAGGATATGAGGAAAAATTATTTTAATGAGTTAAAGGGTGTTGAATATTTTCCATTACTATGATTTATACAGTTTCCCAATGTAAAATGGGTACCATATACATATTTGTCTCTCTAAGACTAATAAATTGGTTGGCGCTTTGGGATTATACACCTTGTATCAATTCCAATTTGAAAAAATTAACCACCGGCTCTAGGTTACTGGAGTCGGGGTTGTTAAAATTTTTATCATATGCTGTTTAATAGTTACCTTGGGAACTAGATTTAGGAAAATAGAAATTATGGAACATAAAACCATGACTGACTTATTATAGGTTTAATTATAGGATAACATCTTAAATTTTTGTAAAGGTAGTTATTATGTGGATTTCATAGAAATAAATCAATGTTTATATACTAAAAGTGGTTTTAGTTTTGGTATAAATTCATCATGGGGTAAAAACCCTGAAAGAAATTATGTTTAGTATAGCTCATTCATCATTCTAGTGCACGGTGAGTGTTCCCTTTCTACGCACCTGGTTGACACTCTTATGGTATATTATATGGTTAATTCTCTTTTCGTTTACAAACCATTATTATTGATTTGAAACTATTTTTTGATTCAAATATATTTTTATATAAACCATGTTTATGATCTTCATATTGACAATGCATAAATTTCTGATTTATGTTCAGTGCTACATCAGATTTATAATTATATATTATGATTTAAAATTCATAATGAAATGACCTAATTTAATGTATGAACTCTTTTAGAAATGGTGACTAGTGGAAAGAATTGTTTCAATACCCATGGTTAATGTAGAAATTTTTCTATTGAGGAAGCCAATAAAATGGGTGCTGGAGATGATAATATATTAGATATATTACGGAAGATGACACAATTTATGAAAAATAATCTTGTAAATTCTAATAAACATGATATTTAATGGCATGATACACCTATATTGGGTCATTTAATGTAAAATAAGCCTCTATTTATTTACTGTAACTACCAATTCATTAGTATATTATAAATGGATTAAGTCCCTTAAAAAGATATTTCTTACTTTAATATGTAATTAAAGGGAAAATTTTTTAATCATCGTAAATTTTCTCAAAACTCATTATGATCAATGGTGGTCATTGATCCAAAATAATATAGAAGATTTATATATAAAACACGTGGAATAGAGATCCTCTAAAGTAACATTCTTCAACAAATATTTCCCTATGATCGATGAATTGAAATTAAGTGAAAGCATATCATCTTTAAAAAAATCATTTTTTTGTATTAGGATAACCTTATAGGACTATCTAGGTATGTTATAGATTACTTACATAATAAAAAACAATATTGAGAATTTAATTAAAGGTATTATTACAAATCTCTGAAGGGAATTGGTTTCTCAAACATTTTAAACATGTGATGAAATAGTTTTATATGTTATGAAACCTTAGATGTAATTTTCTAAACCTAATATATTTAATATAAATCTAGAGAATAAGTAGTTATATGAACTAAAAAAATAGAAGGCATCAAAAAATAAGAATAAAATGAATCAATTTCTATCATGTGAAAATTGTGGAACAAAACATCTAAGAAAATGATTTAAGGTCATGGGAGTCTGTTAAAAGTTCATATATAAGGTTTATATGGATAATTATTGTATAGTAAATACAAAAACCATTGATGTATCATACTTAAAATGTAATGTAATATGGAATTGTCAAAACCAATTTCCCGAACATTAAGGTAACCTATAATAAAATAGGTTATAGGGGGAAGGTGAAGATTATGTGATCACTAAAGCAGAGGTTAAAGTTCCCAAACTTTTTCTAGAAGATACTTAGTCATATATTCAAATTTAGATAATTATTTATTTGATTATATATCCTTTTAATCATTATATCTGCCATTTTATTCAAGAAATGATGTTATTTTCCTACAAAAATAATAAGGGAGTTTCTAGTAAAAACTCAAACTGGAAATATTACTATAAAAGTTTTTGTAAATAAATTACTATTATGATATGTAAACATGACCTATTTTCTAACTTTGTTATCATACCTAGGGTCTAATTTAATATAAACATTGGTATGGAATGGATTTCAAAATATAATTAAAACTTTATTACAATGGGAAATAAATTATTATTTGAGATGAGTGTGTGGAATTTATTATCTTTATTTGGGATAATTCATCATATGAAATATAATAAAATCCACCACTAGTAGATCTTTTGAATGAAAGTCACGAGGAATAAAAATAGACACAGTCTATGGATAGAAAATGTAATCGTCAAATTAAAAAGGTTCCTATTATATAAGAATGCATTGATGTTTTCCTAAGTAATTACTTAGTCATCCACCAAATCATGAAGTTTAGTTTTCCATTGATTTTATCACTAATTTGAGACCTATTTCAAAGATTCCTTATAGAATGGCCATTGTTGAATTAGAGGAGTTAAGGAAAGAACTGGAGGATTTGTTTGATAAGGTATTTATACTCCTTGTTACTTCACCTTATATAGTCCCTTTTTTAATTAAGAAGAATCATTGATCCATAGTTTTTTTATTTATTATAAGGAAATAAATGTCATTACTATAAATAAGAACAATCATTTTCCTAACATTGATGACTTATTTGATCAACTTCATCGAGTTTAATAGTGTTCAAAGATTTACCCTCATTCCTGGTAACATTAGTTGTGAGTTAAGATGAATTATATTATAAAGATATAATTTTGAATGTGGTATGTATGTTATGATTTTATATTAATTCAATTTGGAATGACTAATTCACCCTCTCTTTTTATAGATCTATTTACTACATTATTCAAGGAATGTCTTTATGTTTTTTTGTGATGTTTATTGATGATATATTGGTTTATTTTAAAATTTATTAGGAATATTAGAATAAATTTTGGATCATTCTTGATACACTTATAAGAAAAGTGTTATATGGTAATTTAAGAAGTGGGAATTCTTGAAAAAAAACATTTCTTTTCTTGCTTATATTGTCTCTAATGATGAAATCTAACTTGATCATGTGAAGAAAAAGTATATAATAATTTTATACACTAATTAATATAATAATGGAACATAGTTTCATTTGGTTGGAATGTTACTATCAATGATTGTTACACATTTTCTCCCAACAGTATATCTTGTTAATCAAGATTAAACAAAAAGTGGTTAAGTTTATATGTAAACAGGAATGTGAATACTTTTTGAAGAATTAAAGGGTAGATTTTTTAATGGTCCAATTTTCACTCTACCATCATGAAATGATGGATTTTAAATATATAGTGATGTATAAAAGAAATTAATTGGTTGTGTCCATATGCAGAATGAAATAGTTACTACCTATGAATCATGGTAGTTAAGGACTCATGAACAAAACTATCCAACTCATGGTCCTGAGTTAACATCCATAATATTTGTTATGAAGATATAGAGACATTATCTATATAGTGAAAATGTTAGATAAATTTATACCATTAAAAAAACGTTTTTATAGAAATATTTCAAAATGATGAAATGATTATGCATCAAACTAGTCAAGAATTATGATTTTTCAGAATGCTACCACCTTGGGAGGGAAAATATTCTAGAGAATGCATTGAGTAGGAAATATCGTGGAGTTTTAACCCAAATGAGGATTTACATGGATACTTTATTCATAGATATAGTAAATATGGACATGGTAATTATTAAGTAAAGGGATACATTACCCAACTTTAAAATCATTTTGAATCCTTATTTATTTGAAATATAAAAAAAATCAATTTGATCATAAGAAGTTTCAAAAGAAAATTAAAGTTGTGAATGATAGAAAAACGGAAGACGTAATATATGAAGATGGTGTATTAAAATTTATAAGGAGGCAACATGTTTCATCTATACCTGAGATAAAATAGATAATTATGACTTGTTGATAATATCTTCAATTTATCTATACACTCTAGTAGTAAAATAATTAACTGGTATTTGGAGGGACATTTTTTGTGGGATAATATAAAGAAGGAAATTGAAAAGTATTTATCAATATGATTATTTTTTTAAATGGTGAAGCTTAATATATATCATCTAAGAGGATTTGTGGAAGCTATAACTATCCTTATATGTAAATAAGATTACATTACTATAGAAGTTTTCATATTAATACCAAATACTCTAAGAAATAATGATAAAATATTTTGTTATATTGTTGATCGCCATACCAAATATACAAATTTCATTTCTATAAGACAAGCTTTAACTCTTGATCACCTTGAGAAAATCATTATAAATGGTTTTTAAGGCTTTATGGTGCACCAATTTATATTTTTTTATCATTATCCCCAATTTACATCAAAATTCAAGAAAATTCTTCATAAGTCTCTTGATATTGAGCTTCATTTGAGAAATACCTATGATCCTGTAATTGATTCTCAATCTGAAAGCACTATCCAAACATTAGAAGATAATTCTATGTCATTTTCACTTGAATATAAAGGTATTTTGGATCTATATTTACCTTTGGTAAAGTTTTCCAATAATAATATATTATATTCAAGTATTTAAGTGGTGTCGCATGAAGCATTATATGGAGAGAGATTTTGTGCTCAAACTTATTGGGATGAACCTAGTGAATGAAAATTTGTAGGCCCAGAACATTATGAGGTGATAAAAAAATTAAATTCCATTTAGACTCACATGAAATATAAAAAATTCCTAAAAATAGTTATTCCAACAAATAGAGGAATGATTTGTAATTTCTAGTGTGGGATTACATTTTTATGAAAGTATCTCCATGGAAGGGTGTTATAAGGTTTGGTTAGAAAGAGAAACAGAGCTCCATATACCTTGGGCCTTTTAAAATTTTGGAAAAATTTATAGTAGTTGTTTAGTATTTGTAATTTAAATCGATTATCTCTAAATTAGATTATGTGTTCCATATATCAATATTAACGATGTACATGCCAGAACCAATGTATATGATAAACACTAAAGAAATAGATTTTGAACCTAATCTATATTACTGTGAAGATCCTATTTGGATTCATGATACTAGAGAGAATTTATTAATTAAAAGTATGAAAAAAATGATCAAGGTAATTTGAAAAAATTCTAAAAATATAGGAAGAAACATGGGAACTAGAGCATATTTTGAATAAGAACCTCCCTATCTTGTTTACAAACTGATATCCATGAACATTTCACATATGAAATTTTTGGGAGAAAGTATATAACACTTGGTTTTAAATTAGAGTAACCAAATAGAAAATTTTAATAAAACAATAATACAATTCACATTTTAATATTTCATAAAACAATAAAATATTATTTGATATGATGATCATTGATTTTGAACTTATTAGGTCAAAATAAGCATAGAATGATTTTTTGAAATTTTTCCTTAGAAATAAGATTTTATGAATAATTGAAAATGTAGTATTTAAATATTACTAATTTTATTTATAATAATTTATTAAAAAAATTTAATTTTCAATTTATTAATTATCATTTTTATAGAGATAAAGATACTATCTTTTATAGTTAAAAGGCGATATTTTTCCGAAAAATATTTTTTAGGCATAATGTCTTCTAATTTAAATTAATTAAAATATAATTTAATGATAAATTATTTAAATTATTTTTATAGAGTATATATCCAAATATATGGATTTAAATCTATCCAATTATTATTATTTATCATATAGTTAATATCTTAAAAACTCATTTTTTGATAGGTTTTGTGGGTTTATTTATAAATTAAATTATACATATTCTATGAATTGAATATTATAAAATGTATTAAATACTTTTAATAATAAAAATTAATATTATTTAATTATTTTATATTCCTAATGAATAATAAATGAAGTAAAAGTAAATTACCATGGTTAATGTTAAAATGGGTTTATTGGTGGTTAATCTAAAATGATGAGGGAAAAAATGACCTAAAAACATTATAAAACCCCATTTGTTTGTTTTATTTCTACCTAATCCTTTTATAATTAAAATATAATCCATTTTGGATCCATATATCCAATAATGTTACTTTAAATTAATGAAAATTTTTGAAAAATCACAAGTTTGCCACTCATCACAATTATAAAAGGGAGTCTCTTCCCCTCAATTATTCACACATATTAATCCCTTTATCTCAACCACCCCTAGAAACTTATCTTAAAAAATCCTTATACATGTTATAGATTTTTTTTCTTCCCAAAATACCACTCCTATGGTCCTTATTTTGAGATTCAAATGATGTTTCTCTAATAGAAGATAATCCTCTTCACCAAGATCTTACATTTTCTACTTTTTCTTTTACCACATGCAATTATACATTAAAAATTCCAATCTAATAAAGCTATTAAAGATCATATACTACGAAAATATTATGTTTATTTAATAATATATATCCATCTCTTTCTCCATCAAATAGGAAACAAAACCATCCCTCGTGCGTATTATGAACTACAACCTCGCTAATCGATGAAATTATTTTTCATCACTAAGTCACATGGATTGTAATATTGATGTAAAGAATTAATTTATATGATACTTATGACATGATATTTTTTCTATGAAATTAATATTTCTTCAACTTCCTTACCCTTTCACATATTATGTAAATTATAATATTTCTTGAGCGCATGTATGACCTACTGTCTCCAGGAAGTGGTGTGATTTATTTTTCAGGTAAAACTTTCAAGATTGGTTAAAAAACTTTATATAATGATTAAATAATTTAGTTATAACATTAATATAACTATATATATTATGTGAATATGTACAATTCAAAATAACTCTAAGTTTCATCCCAAAACATGCACGAGAAAAAGAAGTCATTAACACACAAAATAGGGGTATTAATCAAATATTATTAAAAAACTGGTGATAAGATGTTATAAGAGAATCATATATGATATTATAAATATAAATATAGTTTTGTTATAAATTAATAACATGTTCAAAATAATTATACTGAGTTTAACTAATGGTCAACTAAAGGGAAGTGTGATCCAAGGGATTCCATATCAATTTCCTTTCATTGAGGAATATTTTAATGTTATGAAAAAATTTATTTTATATGGTGTATATACTACCCTTTTACATGTTAAATATTTATCCCTTTATAATTCATGATATTTTATATTAAAAATAAAATTATTTCATTTATATGGATTTTACTTAAATGTTACCAAGTGGTTAGGTTTTTCTTTACTCAATTTCCAATTCATTGGGTTATACTTTTACATCATTGACTATGTTATGTCATGATTATGTATTAAATAGATTCTGATTTTATAATTTTTTATTCCCACTTATATTTTTGTGGATTTATATTTTATACATAAAATCACCTCATTGATTAATTCTCACTTTAACATTATGATCATTTTAAGGGATTTCCTCTCAATTTTCATTCCATTGAGAGATATTTTTTATTACGAAACTATTAATTCTTATGTGGTTTATATATTTCCCCTTTGATGTATTTAACCTGAATAACTATTTTTTCATTATTATTAATGTATCAATATAATTTTCTTATTTTTATAGGTTCAAATTTAAAAGTTACTAAATAGGTAATGGCATATTATATAATCTAATTTTTTTGGGATTTAAATTTATTTTAAATGAATTAATACAACCATTTATACTTCATAAGATCTAATAAATTTATTTTAATCTCTATATTTAATACCTTTTTATATTTTATTCTAATTTTATTCTCCTTTTCATTTTAATAAAAAAATATTTAAAGTAAAAATTGATTTCATTTCTCTTTTAATAAGATATATTTTTCTTTCATGTCTATATTATTCAAAATTATTTTACAGAATTCTTTTTTATTACTAAAATAATTTATTAAGTTAATTTTAAGTTATACTTCACTTTTTAAAGGGTATTAAATGAATCATTCTATTGTTTTATTAAAGGATGTCTTTCTATTTTCTTTAAAAAAAATCAACATGAATGTATTTATAATGTATATGGTGTTAGCAGACTTTTATGCCATTGTAACTGTTCTATGAAATTTATCTATATATAAATGTTTTCAGTTATTTTAAAAAAAAATATTTAACAAAATATTATTTTAATATTTTACTTCCATTGTAATTTTTTTCCAAGGTACATGATCTTATTAACAAATATATATTTCTGATAAAATGATAGTCATCTTTTATCCCTTAATAATTTTGTGGTCATGAATTCTATTTAAGAATACACATTCTTGGGATAATTGGATATCTAATTTACATTAAATATATATATTCTTTTTATTATGGATATTATTATTTCCTAAACTATATGAAATTTTTTCATACAGTGTTTTCCGATGAAATTTATTTGATTTACTAAGGTAAATATTGTTAAATCCATATTATTTAATCAATACATGTATTTTATATAGGGAATATTGTTTATAAATTGAAGTCATAATTTAATATATGAGTACTGAATAGGAAATGAATTGAATGCTTGGGACCAGTTATAGTTATCCATTAATTGCATCATTTTCCTCATTAGATGAATCATTTGGAAAAATTAAATTGTTCGTTTGGTGTATACCTACCCATCAATTAATCCAAAATATTGTGAGGACTTACTAATATATAGATCATGATTTCTGATATCATGACATCAAATATTATGCATTTCCTTCATTTTGAATCCATTTATTATTATTCATGATATTATATCATTGGTATTATCCATATATTCATTTTGTGATCAAGTTATTGATAAAATTTATTATGTTTCCAGAAATTTAACTTTCCATACTGATTATTCCTTATTTACACATGATATATTCTATTGTACATAGTTCTTACTGAGTATTTTTTTTACCCTTATTTTTTTTCTTTCCCTCAGATATGAATAAGAATTATTTGAATGAGTTTATGGAGGTTTACTATTTTTCATTACTACGTATTATGAGTTATTCCGAATGTAAAATGGGGTCTTGTATATATCCAGATATACAAGACGACTAAACTTGTTGGTCCTTCCTGATTAGACCCATTTTATGTATTCCAATGTTTGAAATTAAATAACATATCTATGTTATTAGATTCATGGTTGTTAAAAATTATGATCTACATTTCAAATATGCTATCCACATATATTTATATAGAATTGGTAATATTAACATTATGGGATATAGTTGTTGGAGTTTATGGGGCTTCTATATTAATTATATCTCATTTGGCCACTACAGCCAACATTTATTCTCTTATGAATATTCATTGATCCAAAAATTATATTCAATAATGATTCTTTCCAAACAATTATGGTTTCTTGTCTTTATTTTAAGTTAGAGATAAATTTTTATCCCCTTAAAATGAGGATTGTGATCTTTGGAAATATATTTTGACCTAGATAAAATATAATAATTGAAATTCCTTTTTATGATAACAAAATTACACTCATTATATCCCTTGAATAATATTTTATGTATCAAGGTCTAGTAGAATTTGAATGATGGATTGATGTTTTAGATGTTCATCATGATTTTATTGGATATTTATATCATTTTTCATTCAATTATGAACTTGGATATTCATTATAGTTAGTTTAGTTCATATGTTAAAGGTGATTCCATTGATGTCATTTCCTAAATTCTATTTCATCCATTTAGTGAATAATATATCATCTTTTATTTTCTATCATATTTTAAAATTGATTCTAAAAAATTAATCACATTTATTTTAATTAATCCATTCGTCACATCATATGTTTCTTTAATATGTTATTTATATCTAGAGTTTTTGTTGATCAGTTTAATTATGTAGAAGTGATCACTCAAATTATGAATTATCCATTTAGTATTTCAAACATTATTTATGTTCCATATATAAGTTTATATATAAAATTTGATTCCATAAAATTCATTAATTCAATTTTCTTTCATATATTTATATAACATTTTATTCCTTCTTTCTCCATGGTTATGTTATCCAATTTAAGTATATTATTATTTTCATCAATTTTTATTCTTATATACATCTATTGTTACAGACTTCTTTCTTTATTCATCCTAAGAAAAATTTATTTCTATTTCTTTCACTAAATTAACATAGGTTTATTTGTTAAATAAAAATCTTAGTTTCTTGAGATCATGAAAACATTACATTATTGAAGATAATAATAATTATATCTATAGGATGTAGTTATTGTTTAAACATGTATGATGTGATTAAATCCCGTAATTCATTATTAGAAGATTACTATAAACTCTCTTGAAACCAATTTATTTTATGTATAAAAGAGTAGGTTTTAGATCACCTTAAAATAATCATCAAACATATTTAATGTCAAATTAGGGTAAAACCCCATGTTGGACACCTGATGGGGTTTTCTATCTTCCATGAAATATTTATTCTTATTTTAATTGATTTTAATAATTTCTACTAAAATGGATTTCATTTTAAAAATAAATAAGAGTATTAAATGAAATATTGTATGCCACCGAGGAAGAATGATCCTCAACATTAGCTTCCTTAACCTCATGTTAGGTGGAAAGAGATATGTTAAAAATTCCTTTTAGGATCATAAATTCATCAGTTTTATTCTCTATTAAGCTAAAGAAATGAATTAAAAATTTAATTTTATAGTGAGGGAGTCGGATCTATTACATCCCCCTTAATATAATTTATGGGAAAATAATCTAAAAAGACACATAGAATAACATGGAAAGGATTAATCACAATCTATATTCCCTTGTATGGATTCAAATTGAATAGTAACTCAATGTATAATGAAGTTATGTTGTATAGATTCATACATTAAAAAAACAAAAAATATAGAGGCCCAAAAAGACATGTTAATGAAGAAGAAGTGTTATCCTAGTTTAAAAGAGAACATATTATGGCCTTCTCACATCTATAGTTTAAAGTTTGAAAAGATAATATTTTCCTATAGTCTATCATTTAGTGTAATATCCCTCCCCAACATGACCACACTTGTGTGGTGAAATGAAACATAGAACTCTAGTTCACTTCCTAAACACCAATATATATTGTTTAACACTGAGGGTATAAACATTCTTTATTAGGAGTGATTTAAAATCTAATGCATTATTTCATGTAATCAATAATTAATATACAATTAAAAATTAAACATAGAATAAAATGTAATCAAACATATCCAAAAACCCTAAAAATTATTCAATAGCTACTAAAAATCTCATACAACCAAACTTGGTAAAAATGATATCTAAATATGTGTATCAAAATTTAATAAAAGAAAATAAATGAAACTAAAATGAAGATAATACCCTAATATAAATACATAAAGTATTATAATATACTCTCCATGAAACCACCCTTAAACATCTCTCATATACATAGGTCCCTTACCCTTTAACTGTACTGTAATGTGTGAAATTTATATATAAATTTGGTGTTTAAGTGAAAGGTGTAACAAAAAGACTGAAAATATCTATTACATTTTATCATGTTAAAATATAGAAGAGGCATTTCTCTAAGATAATTTAATTACATGAAAAAAAACACAAACAACATGCCCATAAAATAGGTTTTGTACTAACTAAGCCTCCATGATACCCAATTTACATAGTTCGACTAGTGATTGTAAATACTAAGTACCTCTATCAGATCATGTTATAAAAAACAAAAGTTTTGACTTAAAATATTGAAAAAAAATTAAAAGGAAAATAGAAAAATTATCCCACCCTGTAGAAAAACTCTAGGCTTATCCCACATCAACAAAAAAACTCGTCGATTATCTCACACTAGAGCCACATATAGAGATTATTCCACATTTAATCTTAACAAATTGCTTGATTCGCTTTATAAACAACCTCATGACTTACCCTTTATTGAAGATAAACAAATAGACTATAGAAAATATCATTTATAATATTATAATACAATAAAAAAGGAAATAAAATCAGCACAAAAACTATGATTTTTCAACCAATAAAATATTTTATTATATCCAAACACCCCTATAGAGACCTGTAATTCTCATGGAAAATTCTTATTAAATACATGGGAATTTTACGAGTCCATAGTTTCTAAAGGTGCATGATTATGAGGCCCGGTGTGCCCAGAATCAATTTCATATGTTTTGTTCGGGTACGTTCAGTAAACGTACATTTGGAATTTTATAACTTTTGAACTGGTGATCGGAACTGAAAGCTGAGGGCATCGTTGAACTCGCAGCGTCAGTGATTTCTTATTGAGACCTTCACTGTAGTTTCTTTTTATCGAGAGTGGAAGTTAATTTTTGGGGGTTTTTAATTAAATTAAATAAAGTTAAAGTTTTACCTTTATTTTATTTTGGTGGTTAAAACCTCCAAGGGGAGGTTAGTGGTGGGGTCCACCACACCAAAACCTCCCATGAGAGGTTATGGGGGTGGGGCCCACCCGCACATAACCTTCCTTGGGAGAATTATTTGGTGGGGCCCATATGAGCTTTCAACCTCTTCTAAACCCCCAATTTATTTGGTGACACTCTTCACCTTCACCCTTCATTAAATGGGCCAACTCTTCCAATTTAATTAAGTAAAGTAAATTAATTAATTTGGAATCATTTTGAATTCATGAATTCATTATGCCAACATTATAATATGTGATTTATTATTATGGTGGGGGTTGGAATAATCCTTTTTGGGAGAATTAAGTAGAGGAAGAGCCTTTGGTAGAATTGAGGGGACTTAATTCTCTCAATGAAGAATGCGAAGAATGCCCGTCACCATCGAAGAATGATGAGACCTGTCTTCTCTCTCTTCAATCGGAGCAAGTAGTGGAATCACTACTCCCCAATAAGAATGATGACGACGCCATCTCGACTCATCTTCCCTGAATCCTTCCTCCTCAACTTCTTCGTCTTCTCTTCCAACATGGACGAAATGACACCGCCATCCCACGACTTCATCAACGATCAACAACAAGCGAGGTACGGGGTTTGAATTGCTTTGTACTCGTTCTTTTTCATACAAATTTATGGAATGAGAACCGAATGATATCACCATGACGAGGAGAGTTCAGACCACATGAACATGGACCGACCCTCCCATTTTGTTTTTATTCATCGTTGATGACAGAGGCGGTACACACGGCGACCAGCAATGAGCTGGCCACGAAGAAGCCAGCGGCCAAGGCTGCAGGGTCACCACAAGGTTGTAGCACTATCATGCCGTGCAAAGAGCCATGCTGTGGCCAGGCAATGCTGGTGGGGCGCGGTGTCATCGCCCCGCGCTGGAAAGAAGGGCCACGACCAGGAGGGATGCGGTGGTCGGACAAGGAGCATGGCGTCGTCATGCCGCATGGAGACTAGCAGGAGACTGCGACCAGGCCGGGCCATGTGAGCTTACTCTAGGAGGTGAGTGTTTTGGCTGGGATCTCTTCATAGGAGCGTCGTGGCCTTACGACGTCATCCTGGTTATGGATTGGTTATCTACAGTCCATGCTCAGATTGACTATATTAGGTGAAAAGTGCAGTGTGTCCGCATGGATGGGACTAGGTTCACCTTCACCACAACAGAAGGGAACCTTTGCAGTGTAGGACAGACGTACTCGGAGGAGGGTTCAGCCGATCACTCACCAATTGGTTTGCCTTACCCTCAGAGTAGTTGATGTGGAGAGTCTTACTTATCCAATAGTGGTGGACCAGTATGTGGGTGTTTTCCCTAAAGATGTTCCAAGACTACCTCCTCGCAGAGAGGTGGAATTCTATATTGACATGTACTCAGGGACGACACCGATATCTACACCACCATATCGGATGGTTCCCGTAGAGCTTCGCAAGATGAGGGTATAGCTAGAGGACTTGCAGGGGAAGGGATTTATCCAGCCCACTGTTTCTCCACGGGTAGCCTTGATTCTGTTCATCAAGAAGGAGGATGGGAGCTTCAGGCATTGTGATGACTACCGTCGCTTGAACTAGTTGACTATAAAGAACAAGTACCCAGTCTTGAGGATTTACGACCTCTTTGATTGGCTCAAGGTATCACAATGGTTCTCGAAGATAGACCTCAGATCAGCCTATCACCAGTTCAGAGTTTGAGACGAGGATGTGCAGAAGATAGCCCTTAGGTGTCATTACAGCCAATACGATTTATTGGTTATGCCCTTCGGCGTAACCAACGGTCCAGAAATGTTCATGAGTCTCATGAATAGGATCTTCCATCCTTACCTCAATCGCTTTTTTTTGGTCTTCATAGATGAAATTTTGATCTACTTGACTACTGAGGAGGGGCATGCATACCATTTGCAGGTAGTACTGGATACACTCCGAGAGCACCAACTTTATGGTAAGCTCTCGAAGTTCCTTTTTTCGATTCGAGAGGTTCACTTCTTGGGTCACGTGATCTCAGAGACTGAAGTTGAAGTGGATCCACCAAACATTGAGGTAGTGCTTAATTGGTAGCCACCCAGGATTGTGACAGAGGATCGGAGTTTCCTAGGCTTGTCTGGATACTATTGGAGGTTTGTCATAGACTTCTCGAGAGTTGCAGCACCACTATCAGCCTTGATAAAGAAGGGGCAGCCCTTAGAATGGTCGGAGAGATTCCATCATAACTTTCAAGAGATGAGGTAGAGGCTGACTAGTTCCCTCATCTTGAGGCTTCCAGAGGAACGCATAGATTACGTAGTTTACTGCGACGCATCAGGGACCAGACTTGGGTGTGTCCTAATGTAGGATTGAAAAGTGGTCGCATATGGTTCTCAGCAGCTGAGACAACATGAGAAGAACTACGCTACCCATGACCTGTAATTAGAAAATAGTGGTATTCGCCTTGAAGATGTGGTGGAACTATCTGAAGGGTGAACGTTTTACCGTGTACCCTGATTACAAGATTCTCAGGTATATATTCTCTCATAAGGACATGAACCTGAGACAGCGGTGATGGCTTGAGTTCTTCCAGGACTATGACTTTGAGATAGTCTATACTCTAGGGTAGGGGAATGTTGTAGCAGATGCTCTTAGCAGGAGATCTGGTATTCAACTACTAGGAGATGTGACAGATCAGCTAGCTTCCTTGCAGTTATCCTTTTTAGATAGGAATAGAGCAACCTATATTCATTCTCTTACAGTCACTCCTCCACTTCATCAGCGAGTCTGGGAGATGCGACGTGCTCAGATATCCACAGGGTAGGCACCTGATGGATTTTCTGAAGGTGGGGAGCATGTCATCCTCATCAGAGTACATACCCTGGTAACAGTTCCACTTCAAGAGGTAGTGTTGAGGGAGTTCCACACTTCCCCTCTAGTGGTACATCTAGGTGTGGAGAAGATGTACCAGGACCTTTGATGACAGCATTGGTGGCCAGGTATGAAGAAGGCGGTAGCAGAGTTTGTCTCACTATACCTCACTTGTCAGCAAATGAAGGCAGAGCACCAGGTACAAGCAATCTTGGTTCATACCTTAGAGGTCCCAGAGTGGAAGTGGGATGAGATATCCATGCACTTTTTGATGGGTCTTCCATGTACATCCAAGAGTCACGACTCGATATGTGTAACAGCCCGAGATTTTATGAAAAATATTCTTTTTAATTTTATTAATGTCTTGTGTTGTACGCTACACCAAAAGGAGCTTGCACAACACGCATCTTTGACTTGCCTTGCATTACAGGCAATCGCAACCTTCCTCGATAGCGTGTGTAGTACGCAATACTGAGTTTCACGAAACAACGATATGCTATTAAAATATTATTAAAACTAGCCGTTATGAATAGTAATAACCACTTTTTAAATTTTAGAAATTTTAGCTCTCAAAATGGACTTCATTTTTGGATTCGGAGTATCGAATTTAGCCTAAGGTGAAATTTTGGTACTTTTCGGATAACTTTCATATTCTGATGAATAGTGAAAATTACTAAATTATAATTAAAAAAAACTTTCTTAATCGAAATAATTAATAGTGATAAATTATTAATTTGAGTGGTTTTAAAGTATATCTAGAATATATTTTTACAATTTAATACAATGTTGGTCATTGAATGTAACTTCACATTTAAACCAGACATAATCATGTGTCAATCTTTTGATAGATATTGTTTCTTAAAAACACACTATTTGTTTTAACAGCGGGATTTAATTATAAAATTAATTAATTCAACTTCTATGTTATGAATTTGGTAAAATAGACTTCATTTTTGAATTCATAATATGAAATATAGCTTAGGATGAAATTTTGGCATTGTTCTGAAAAACATCAATTTTTGATGAATAGTGAAACTACTAAGTGGTAGTTAAAAAACTGAATTTTTCATAAAACTTAATTTTACCGCTTCTGTGAATGGAATTTCAAAAATCCAAGAGACACGGTTGATGTCAGTAAGTAAAATGTGGTTCAATGAGATGAAAATAATTTTTGGTGAATAGTAACTTTTTACTTTTATTTACCACGGTTAAAAGTAAATAGGGTAATTAAGGGTAAGAATGATATTAATATTACCCTAACACATGTCATAATTCTATTGGACAAGTTTAGCTAGACCAAAAACAACCTTAAGTGTAAAATATTATCATTTAGGCCCACTTGGATTAGATTATGACATTTATTATTATTTAATTCAAAGAAGAGTTAAAAGAGTTAAAATCAAAGTATATTTACTAAAACATTTTTAATATAGGGTGGTACATAAGATAAATTCTATTGTAAATATTCATTATAAATCTAAAAAGATTTCCTACATGATGGTATTTATTTGTAATTTTTAGACATCAAATAATTTAATTTATTTATGACACAAAGAGGATGCAGTAATTATCTTATTAATGAAATATTGACATAATTGATATTATAAATACCACAATAAAAGTAATTTAAGCCTTTTAATGAATTCCACTAATTTTATAGGTTACTATGATATATTAGTGTTGATTTAATTAACTTTTTTCGAACATATAATTCTTTTATGACTTTCACAAAAATAATATATCAAATAGTGTCAAAATTGACACAAAATAGTTTTTAAATCAAATATTATATTATTAATTGTTATTTAATTCCTAAAAATCTAAAAATCGGCCAAATGACTTAGATAAGGATATATGTATTAATAATATAAAATTTGGGGTTCGTTTGGAATGTTATAGTAATTGTATTAACCATATAGTGAAAGAAAACAAAAAGACACGGTAAAAGTTAAATTATTTAACTTAGAGTTAAATCTAATTGATAAGGTTACAATAATACCCTAAACTTGTCTAAATCCTATTGGATGATAGGATTTTTACCCATCCCCACTTTAGCTTCGAAATAAGACCCTTTGGAACCATTATAAACCGATTTTGACTTTAATATAAAATAATATTTTGAGATATTCCTAAGGTGCCCCTCTCCTCCCTTATAGAAGGGCACCTCCTTCCCCTCCTCCTCACACCAATTTGAGCACTCAAGCTCGGCCAAACCCTGCCATTTTCTCCTCTCCACTTCCCTAGAATAATCGTAGTGGTCCTGGTCTTCTTCAAAGACCAATCTTAGTTCCCTATGTGGAGGATTCAAAGAGGCGTTCCAAAGAAGAGGTAATATCCATTACCGATCTTTTCAATTTCTTTCTTCTTCAACTTCTTCTTCTTTAGTTTTTTAATTATAAAGTAATAACATCAGTATTACTTACATACTGATATGTTATTATAAATATGAAACAACCCTAATTCACCTTCTATCCATCCTATGGAAAAATGAAATCACCGCGCGTGCGTACGTACGGAATACCGTCTCCACGCCGTGGTGTAATCTATTTTCCACCATCACCTTACAAGGATGGGTATAATGGTGTAATGAGTAACTATTTATGATTATTATAATGTAATATTGATACTGAAATAATATATATATTCTCAAATACAATTCCACGATCATAGGAACGATATCATCACTCGTGCGTACATACGGAATACCGTCTCCACGATGTGATGCGACTCGTTCTACATGATCATCATTACATAGTAATTATATAAATGAATTGAATGAATAAATATGATATATGTTACACTAATACCATTCTGGATATAAGGTATCTATAACCTTAAAAGAAGAATAAGAATTTATTTGGCAAAACACGCATAAGAACAAAAGGCAATAAGGACCCGAGTAACAAGTAACAATGAAATATTACTGACAAGAAGCTAAGAATATAACCATATATGATATCATATCAATATGAATGATTCTGGAATAAGTCAATAACATTATTTAAACCATTATACAGGAGCTTCGGACACGTACAAAGCAAATCGTACCTAAGGTAAGGGAAATATCACAATCTCATTTTTATCCGAGATTGTTTATACTTTGATATTTACTGGGGTGTATTTTATCATCTGCATCCATGTTTCCTCAATATGTAATATTATTTCCATCCACCTACAATTTTTTTAAATCCAATTTTACCCTTCTATGATTTTTTAGTAAAAGATATGAAAGGAATCTTTTTTCATTTTTCGTACGAGGTACTTTTTGACTTTTCTGACAAAAGTACGAAGAATTTTTTTTAACATATACGACATGAATGGATTTTTAAAACATTATTTCCAAGAAGATTCCTTTACAAGTTTTCAAGTTTATTTTTAATCAACTTCTTTTAGTTTAAAATTTCATGACATGTTAAGAAAGGAAAAATGTTTTTGAAGAAGAAAGGATATTTTCCTCAAGAATGGAGTTCAAGTGTTTTATCAAAATTATTTTCCATCTAAGATAATAAAGGGTTCTGTTTCTATCCCTATTATTACATGGATTTGATTATGTTGAGATGGAAATATTTTTATGAATTCTTTTATCTTATATTAATTGTTTTATGATGTCACGATGTTTAAGATTCCCATTTTTATTACATGGGTTATGAAATGATGTATGATTTATGATTTTGTGGCACACATAAGAATGGTATCATTATGAGATGGGTGGGACCTATATCTCCCTCCAATTCATTGGGTAAATATTTTATATCTCATGAGATAGACATGGCTGGAACGGTATGTTATACCGGTTCAGTGAAACAGGACTGGAACAAGGGTGACTCGGTTAAGAAAGGGACTTTTTCCACTAAGATAGTCTTTCCAATGAGTCATGACTAACAAGAAATGATTTTCCATGATTATGTGTGCATGCCACAAAGTTTCAAGTTTCATGTTATGATTATGGGGATCTCATTTTCACTTCTATGATTTGTTCCATGTTAAGATATTATGATCTATTTTGCAGTTTATGATTTTCAAAAAGATATGATATGATTTTTATTTCCTTTATTTGCCCTTTCTGAGCATTTGAGCTCACCCTTTTATGTTTTCTTTTCCCCAGGATATAAAGAAAGGTTTTAGGTAAAAAAAGGGAAGATCTTTATGGGAGATATTGAAGATCTTTCACCACGATTAGAAGATTACGTTCCGAGCTTCCAAAGACACTAAACTATTATGATCCTTGTGTGTGTGTTTTTGTTATGTACCAAGTATTCCGCAAAAGTAATGTAATGTCCATGTACGTCAAGCTTCGGGTCTCTACAGTTGGTATCAGAGGAAATGTTTAGTCACCCTTTCGAAACTAGGATGCGAGAAATTTAGTGAGATCCCTAGAGATATTTCTAAGGTATGTCTAGGGATGTCCCTAAGGTTAAGTATACGTATAGGTTATAGTACTAGAATTACGCTAATGATCATAGAATTAAACCTAAGATGTTAGATATTGAAGGTACTCCCCCTTTATTATGTTGTTTTCCCTAGCATGATTTTTTCCTCTCACACTATTCTTTTTGGGTTTTAGACGATGGTTGGATCCCGAAGGAACTGTGTTGATCAATGCAATGGACAATGCAATGATTGCCCTCCTGGATAAACAAATGTTATGGGAGATGGAGTGCAAAATCTTATTGCTATACTTACACAAGCTATGAGTCATTCTGGACTTCCAAATGAGCAGAGAAGGGAACAATATTCTATTGAGTCCTTCATGAGGCAACGTCCACGTTCTTTCAGTGGGTCTTCTGATCCACTTGTTGCTGAACAATGGATCAGTACCACTGAAAAGATATTTTCAGTTCTTCAATGTTCTGAGCATGATAAAGTCATCTTAGCAGTATATCGTTTGGAAGGTGAAGCTGATCAATGGTGGAATCTTATCAATAATACGAGGCAAAGAGATGAAATTGAGTCCATGGAATGGGATGAGTTCAAGAACTTGTTTTTCAGTAAGTACTTCCCTCGTATTCTTCGAACAAAGATGGAAAAGGAGTTTCTTGAGCTGAAGCAGAAGGATGATGAATCTGTTGGTATATACGAAGCAAATTTTACAAGACTTGCAAGGTATGCATCTGGCATTATCATCCAACCTGAAAGTAAAGTTGATCGCTTTTTCAGTGGCTTAAAACCATGTCTTCGAAGGGCATTAGCTATAAGAGACTTTAGTAGCTATGAAGAAATTGTGTGTTGTGCTATCATGGTAGAAATAGAAGTTGGTGTTACATATCCATCTCATGGTTTTGACAAGAAACGAAAGATGGAGTTCAAGGAGAAATCTCAGAATAATGGTGAAAAGAAGATGAATGTTTCCTTATGCACAAAGTGTGGAAAGAAGCATGGTGGAGATTTTCTTAAAGGGACTAGAAAATGTTTTAAGTGTGGAAAAGAAGGTCATCGAGCAGCTGAGTGTCAAAGTAATGGAAAAAGGGATTCTAATGATGTGAATAAAGCAAACACTACAGAGAACGCACCACCAACACTTCAATGCTTCAAGTGCAAGGAAATGGGGCATTATGCTAATAAATTCCCTAATCCAAGGGTTAGTGATGATCGACATGAGCATCCGCTTAAGGCAAAGGACAAAGGGAAGTCACATGCGATCACCATTGGCGATGTTGAATATGATAACGATGTGGTGGAATGATTAAGTGTTTATGTAATGGGATTCCAAAATAATGCTGTATCATAAAGTATTGGAATATTTATGTATTGGTCTAATGTGGCATTCAAAGTGATTGAGATATTTTTGGAAATAAGATGATATGAGAATAATGAAGGGAAAATGAGAAAACGAAATGTTTAACAGTATTCATGAGCTCATGATTGATATAAGGACTAAGTGATATCATTGTTTGACTATATAGAATTTTGAGGATTTTGGTATGTGGAAAGTGTTAAATTTTAACTGCATTCATGTTTTCACTAAGGTATTCAAGAGAATACATGATTAAGGACTTTGAATGTTTGGAATGTGACCAACAAAACATATCTTATGATATATGGGGATTGACGATGGTGTTAAATTTCTGGTAATCGTTTTCACTATGTTATGAGAGTGGACTGCAGTATTATGGATAAGCCTAAAGATTGGAATGTATTATGTTGGACATAAGTTAGTATTGTTTAAGGATAGAAGTTTTCTCGATATTATTTATGGGATGTTATAGTAATATAGTTTTAGAAAAAGGACAACCTGCAGGACGGGCGACAGCCCATCGCGTCGGACAAGGCTATGGAAATCGAACCCACAACCGAAGTGCGACTGGCCTTTATCGCCTACCACTGGCCTACAGGAAGTCCCTGTTTAGTAGAAACTAGTTTTATTATATTAAGCTGTATGACATATGATGTATAAGTCCATTTTAGGAACCATATATGATTAATCTCACTATAGATTGACTTATGTATATAATTTTTTGATAACCTTTTGTTTGAGACAGATGGAATGACCCGTCATTCTATCAAATGATCTGCTAACACTTCACGAATAACAAATTCAACTTCATTTATTTAAGAGATGAAGTGGAAATTGTTAAAGGCACGAACAACAGTGAGATTGTACCAAAATAAAGTAAGTATTTATTCAAATTCAAATTCTTTAACTTCAGGGAAACGATCTTGAAAACCAAAAATGTTGTCCTAGTGATCTTATATCTGATGAATCAGATGGTACCTTAGATCGTCACAAATTTATAGCTTTGTGATTGCTGGTTTTTCCATAGCCATGTTCTCTACCACTCTCCATCAGAACATGATGGTTAGATTTCTCTTCCATATCCATATTTTCACCTATGTGGAAACCCAGTGATTAGTTTATTTGGGTAACCGTTACGTTTCATACTTTTGTTTTTAAAGATTGGTTTTGATATTGCTTTTTACGATGTGGGTTTATATTAAAGAATCTTTCGAATAGTAAACCATTTATAACCCTGATGAATTTCGAGGGCGAAATTCATTTTCAGGGGGGTAGAATGTAACAGCCCGAGATTTTATGAAAAATATTCTTTTTAATTTTATTAATGTCTTGTGTTGTACGCTACACCAAAAGGATCTTGCACAACACGCATATTTGACTTTCCTTGCAATATATGCAATCGCAACCTTCCTCGATAGCGTGTGTAGTACGCAATACTGAGTTTCACGAAACAACGATATGCTATTAAAATATTATTAAAACTAGCCGTTATGAATAGTAATAACCACTTTTTAAATTTTAGAAATTTTAGCTCTCAAAATGGACTTCATTTTTGGATTCGGAGTATCGAATTTAGCCTAAGGTGAAATTTTGGTACTTTTCAGATAACTTTCATATTCTGATGAATAGTGAAAATTACTAAATTATAATTAAAAACAACTTTTTTAATCGAAATAATTAATAGTGATAAATTATTAATTTGAGTGGTTTTAAAGTATATTTAGAATATATTTTTACAATTTAATACAATGTTGTTCATTGAATGTAATTTCACATTTAAACCAGACATAATCAAGTGTCAATCTTTTGATAGATATTGTTTTTTAAAAACACGCTATTTGTTTTAACAGCGGGATTTAATTATAAAATTAATTAATGCAACTTCTATGTTATGAATTTGGTAAAATAGACTTAATTTTTGAATTCGGAATATGAAATATAGCTTAGGATGAAATTTTGGCATTGTTCTGAAAAACATCAATTTTTTATGAATAGTGAAACTACTAAGTGGTAGTTAAAAAACTGATTTTTTTCATAAAAATTAATTTTACCGCTTCTGTGAATGGAATTTTAAAAATCCGAGAGACACGGTTGATGTCAGTAAGTAAAATGTGGTTCAATGAGATGAAAATAATTTTTGGTGAATAGTAACTTTTAACTTTTATTTACCACGGTTAAAAGTAAATAGGGTAATTAAGGGTAAGAATGATATTAATATTACCCTAACACATGTCCTAATTCTATTGGACAAGTGTATCTCGACCAAAAACAACCTTAAGTGTAAACTATTATCATTTAGGCCCACTTGGATTAGATTAGGACATTTATTATTATTTAATTTAAAGAAGTGTTAAAAGAGTTAAAATCAAAGTATATTTACTAAAACATTTTTAATATAGGGTTTTACATAAGATAAATTCAATTGTAAATATTAATTAGAAAGCTAAAAATATTTCCTACATGATGGTATTTATTTGTAATTTTTAGAAATCAAATAATTTAATTTATTTATGACACAAATATGATGCAGTAATTATCTTATTAAAGAAATATTGACATAATTGATATTATAAATACCAAAATAAATGTAATTTAAGACTTTTTATGAATTAAACTAATTTTCTAGGTTACTATGATATATTATTGTTGATTTAATAAACTTTTTTCGAACATATAATTCTGTTATGACTTTCACAAAAATCATATATCAAATAGTGTCAAAATTGACACAAAATAGTTTTTAAATAAAATATTATATTATTAATTGTTATTTTATTCCTAAAAATCTAAGGTTCGGCCAAATTACTTATATAAGGATATATTTATTAATAATATACAATTTCGGGTTCTTTTGGCATGTTATAGTAAGTGTATTAACCATATAGTGAAAGAAAACAAAAAGACACGGTAAAAGTTAAATTATTTAACTTAGAGTTAAATCTAATTGATAAGGTTAAAATAATACCCTAAACTTGTCTAAATCCTATTGGATGATAGGATTTCGACCCATCCCCGCTTTAGATTCGAAATAAGACCCTTTGGAACCATTATAAACCGATATTGACTTTAATATAAAATAATATTTTGAGATATTCCTAAGGTGCCCCTCTCCTCCCTTATAAAAGGGCACCTCCTCCCCCTCCTCCTCACACCAATTTGAGCACTCAAGCTCGGCCAAACCCTACCATTTTCTCCTCTCCACTTCCCTAGAATAATCCTAGAGGTCCTGGTCTTCTTCAAAGACCAATCTTAGTTCCCTAAGTGGAGGATTCAAAGAGGCGTTCCAAAGAATATGTAATATCCATTACCGATCTTTTCAATTTATTTCTTCTTCAACTTCTTCTTCTTTAGTTTTTTAATTATAAAGTAATAACATCAGTATTACTTACATACTGATATGTTATTATAAATATGAAACAACCCTAATTCACCTTCTATCCATCCTACGGAAAAATGAAATCACCACGCGTGCGTACGTACGGAATACCGTCTCCACGCCGTGGTGTAATATATTTTCCACCATCACCATACAAGGATGGGTATAATGGTGTAATGAGTAACTATTTATGATTATTATAATGTAATATTGATACTGAAATAATATATATATACTCAAATACAATTCCATGGTCATAGGAACGATATCATCACTCGTGCGTACGTACGGAATACCGTCTCCATGATGTGATGCGACTCGTTCTACATGATCATCATTACATAGTAATTATATAAATGAATTGAATGAATAAATATGATATATGTTACACTAATAACATTATGGATATAAGGTATCTATAACCTTAAAAGAAGAATAAGAATTTATTCGGCAAAACACGCATAAGAACAAAAGGCAATAAGGACCCAAGTAACAAGTAACAATGAAATATTTCTAACAAGAAGCTAAGAATATAACCATATATGATATCATATCAATATGTATGATTCTGGAATAAGTCAATAACATTATTTAAACCATTATACAGGAGCTTCGGACACGTAAAAAGCAAATCGGACCTAAGGTAAGGGAAATATCACAATCTCATTTTTATCCGAGATTGTTTATACTTTGAAATTTACTGGGGTGTATTTTATCATCCGCATCCATGTTTCCTAAATATGTAATATTATTTCCATCCACCTACAATTTTTTGAAATCCAATTTTACCCTTCGGTGAGTTTTTAGTAAAAGATATGAAAGGAATCTTTTTTCATTTTTCGTATGAGGTACTTTTTGACTTTTCTGACAAAAGTACGAAGAATGTTTTTTTTAACATATACAACATGAATGGATTTTTAAAACATTATTTCCAAGAAGATTCCTTTACAAGTTTTCAAGTTTATTTTTAATCAACTTCTTTAAGTTTAAAATTGTATGACATGTTAAGAAAGGAAAAATGTTTTTGAAGAAGAAAGGATATTTTCCTCAAGAATGGAGTTCAAGTGTTTTATCAAAATTATTTTCCATCTAAGATAATAAAGGGTTCTGTTTCTATCCCTATTATTACATGGATTTGATTATGTTGAGATGGAAATATTTTTATGAATTCTTTTATCTTATATGAATTGTTTTATGATGTCACGATGTTTAAGATTCCCATTTTTATTACATGGGTTATGAAATGATGTATGATTTATGATTTTGTGGCACACATTAGAATGGTATCATTATGAGATGGGTGGGACCTATATCTCCCTCCAATGCATTGTGTAAAGATTTTATATCTCATGAGATAGACATGGCTGGAACGGTAGGTTATACCGGTTCAGTGAAACAGGACTGGAACGAGGGTGACTCGGTTCAGAAAGGGACTTTGTCCACTAAGATAGTCTTGCCAATGAGTCATGACTAACAAGAAATGATTTTCCATGATTATGTGTGCATGCCACAAAGTTTCAAGTTTCATGTTATGATTATGGGGATCTCATTTTCACTTCTATGATTTGTTCCATGATAAGATATTATGATCTCTTTTGCAGGTTATGATTTTCAAAAAGATATGATATGATTTTTATTTCCTTTAATTTCCCTTGCTGAGCATTTGAGCTCACCCTTTTGTGTTTTCTTTTCCCCAGGATATAAAGAAAGGTTTTAGGTAAAAAAAAAGGGAATATATTTATGGGAGATATTGAAGATCTTTCACCCCGATTAGAAGATTACGTTCCGAGTTTCCAAAGACACTAAACTATTACGATCCTTGTGTGTGTGTTTTTGTTATGTACCAAGTATTCCGCAAAAGTAATGTAATGTCCATGTACGTCAAGCTTCGGGTCTCTACAATATGGGTGATTGTTGACCGACTCACTAAGTCAACCCACTTCCTACTGATCAGAGAGTAGGGATTAGTTGAGAGATTGGGATGCCATTATCTGTAGGAGATAGTACATTTACATGTAGTACCTTCCTCGATTGTCTCCGACCGTGATGCATGATTTACTTCCCAGGTACGGAAGGGGTTGCAGGAAACTTTCAGGACACATCTTCACTTGTGCACCGCCTTCCATCCTCAGATGGATGGTCAGACCGAGAGGACCATCCAGACCCTCGAGGACATTCTATGTGCATGTGTCCTCGACTTCGGTCACACCCGGGAGGACCAATTGCATTTGGTGGAGGTTGCCAATAACAACAGCTATCACTCCACCATCAGTCTGTCACCTTTTGAGGCCTTGTAAGGACGACCATGCAGATCACCACTGTGTTGGACAGACCCAAGGGGGTCAGCCCTAGTAGGACCAGAGATGGTATGAGCTACCATAGAGAAGGTGCAGATCATACAGGAGTGGATGAAGACTGCACAGAGTAGGTAGCAGTCTTATGCTGACAGGAGACGGAGACCTCTGGATTTTGAGGATGGCAATCACGTCTTCCTACAGGTCTCACCACGATGAGGTCTAAAGAGATTTTGCTGAGGTAGAGAGCTATCTCCAAGATTTATGGGACCATTCCAGGTCCTCAGCAGAGTAGGTGAGGTGCCTTACCTCATATCTCTTCCACCTTTGTGGTACCGGGTGCACAACGTCTTCCACGTATCTCAGTTGAGGAGATACGTGCATGACCCATCCCAAATCATCGACCATGGAGAGTGAGACATCGAAGATGGGGAGACATTCATGGAGGTTCCAGTGGGGATTGAGGATCAACTGGATCGGGTCCTACGTGGATGGTGGATTCCTATGGTGCGCGTTCGCTGGCAATACAAGAGCCTCCAGGAGAGAACATGGGAACGGGAGGCTCAGATGCGTGCTCAGTACCCCCATTTTTTCCCTTAGTATGAGTTGTGTCTTACAAGGACGTAAATCCCTAAGGTGGGGAGAATTTAAAGACCCAGAATTCTCATAGATTTTTTTTAAATACATGGTAATTTTATGAGTCCACATTTTCTGACAGTTCTTGATTCTGAGGCCCGATGTGCCCGAAATCAATTTCTGAAGTTTTGTTCAGGTACGTTCAGTAAACGTATGATTGGAATTTTATAACTTTTGAATCGGTGCTCGGAATTGAAATCTGAGGGCACTGTTGAACTCATAGCATCAGTGATTGCTTAGTGATACATTTACCACAATTGCATTTTATCGAGAGTGGATGTTAGTTTTGGGGGTTTTTTTAACTAAACTGAATAATGTTAAAGTTCTACCCTTATTTTATTTTGGTAGTTAAAACCACCAAGGGGAGGTTAGTGGTGGGGGCCACCACACCATAACCTCCCATGAGAGGTTATGATGGTGGGGCCCACCTGCACATAACCTCCCTTGGGAAAATTATTAGGTGGGTCCCACACAAGCTTTAAACCTCCTCTAAACCCCCAATTAATTTGGTGAAACTCTTCACCTTCACCATTCATTTAATGAGCCAACTCCTCCAATTTAATTAAGTAAAGTAACTTAATTAATTTAGAATAACTTTGAATTCTGGAATTCATTATGCCAACATTATAATATGTGATGTCTTATTACGGTGGGGTTTGGCATAATCCTTGTTGGGAGAATTAAGGAGAGGAAGAGCCTTTGGGATAATTGAGAGGACTTCATTCTCTCAACAAAGATCGCGAAGAACACCCGTCACCACCAAAGAACGATGAGCCTCATCTTCTCCCTCTTCAACCAGAGCATGTAGTGGAAACACAGCCACCCACGAAGAACGCTGATGATGTCATCTCAACTCTTCTTCCCCAAATCATTCCTCCTAGACTTATTCATCTTCTCTTCCGACGTGTATGAAATGATGTTTCCATCCCACGACTTCGTCAATGATCAACGACAAGCAAGGTTCGGGGTTTGAATTGTTTTGTACTATTTCTTCATTGTACAAATTTTTAGTTTCAGAACCAAATGATATCACCGTGATGAGGAGGGTTTGGACCGCACGAACATGGCCATACCCTCCCCTTTTGTTTGTTCTTGTTCGTTGATGACGGAGGTGGTATACGTGGTGACCGGTAACGAGCCGACCGTGGAGAAGCTGGCGACACAAGGACATCAGGTCCCCACAACGGTGTGGCACCGTTGTGCCGCGCAAAGAGCCAAGCCGTAGCCAGGCGGGCCGTGGTGGTGCCAGAGAGGCACGGTGTCATCACACCGCACTAGAAATAAGGGTCTTGGATAGGAGGGTTGCGGAGGTCGGATGAAGAGTGTGGCGTCGTCACGCCTCGTAGATACTAACAGGAGGCCACAGCTGGGCCGGGCCACATCAGAGGGGTGTGGCACCGTCACGTTGCGCCATGGTGTAGAGTGGCTAGCTGCTTAGGCCAGCCAAGAGGTGCGGGACCCGGTTGAGTCCCGTGTGAGATGGATCGGTGCCACCCGAAGCCGTTTTGGTTCTATACGAACAGCTAAGCTGTTCGGGTGCTAGGGGCGCGCGGTTCCCCCTGGTCGTGCCTAAGGTAGACCCCCGTCGGGCCGCCGGGTCGCCAGGCCGACCGGCCCGCCTTGGGCCGGGCCTCACCCCAGATCGGGCTGCCCCCGGGCCGGGCCGCCCCTGGGCCGGGCCGCCCCGGGCCGGGACGCCCTCAGGTCGGGCGGTGACTTCGTGTCAGGCCGCCAATTTGGGTCAGGCCACCCCCACGGTTCGGGCCGCCCCCTTGGACCAGGTTAGACCCGCAGACTAGGTAAGACCCGTAGACCGGGTAAGACCTCAGTTTGGACTGGGTCGGTCACTCGCTATGGTCTGATTACACCTTTTCTCTCATATCATGGGCCACAGATTTCCGATCGACAAACCATTTACGGCAACAGAAATATTAGAGAGAGATTCTTCCTTTGGAATACCCCACTTGAGGTTTGGACATAGTTGGGGTATGGTCGGGTTGGTTTGAACCTAAAATCCAACTGGGCCCCTCAAATGGAAATGCCAATAACTCATAGATCGGGCGTCTGATTGATGTGTCGTCTGTTGCGTTGTGACCCCTATGACGTGGCATTCCATTGAGATACATCTACATGAGACTTTGTGACACATGGAGTATTTAACAGTTTCTCATGGAGCGGATCCTCCCAAAGACGAGCAGATAGAGTGTGGAGACCTAATAGCTGACAGACCTAACAAATGCTCGACCGATTCGACTCGGAGTGATTCGACTAGCCCAGTGGGGAGTGCCTGGTATTTTCCAGCAGAACCATGGCAGACAGAGCATCTGGTATTTGGAAGCAGACCTGTGGTACTCGACAAGAGGAGTACCTCTGTAGGATATTAGGGGGAGCGCCTGGTATTTGGCGGTAGACCCACAATAGATGGAGTGCCTGGTAGTTGGCAGCAGACCCGTGGTACTCGACAGGAGGAGTACCTCAGCAGCCCAAGGTTAGTGATAAGCGCCTCGGTGTTGCAACTGGCCCACTGTACACGACATAGGAGGAGTTCTCCAGCAGTCATGGTTTCAACAATGAAAATCCTGATTTGATCTGAGTCAATGACCTTTGTGTTTTCCTCATGATTGAGATGGGTTACTTGATAACTTAGGTATATGTATGCTCATATACCTAAGTAATGGTTATCCATTGATTTCATACTTTTTGGTTGATCCTTGTTGGATTTTGTGAGACCTTGAGGTTCTCGGGGTCCCTAATGAGTATCGTTATACCAACCCCTTCATGGGCTATGCCCATACCTCATTGTGTTAGATGCAGATGACAAACAGTGTTGATGGAGGCTGAGAGAGAGCCAGGACTGGATAGTTCCCAGAGGTGTACCACTCAACGTGATGGTACATGGAGCAGACCGATAGACATGGAATGCTGAGGAGGACATATAAACCTACCCTTCAGGTAGGAACCTTGGATGACGATCCTTGAACTACTTCTACCTTACAGATGTTTGTCCCTTTTTCAGTTGTACTTTCTTTCAGTTGTATTTGTTCCTTACCATTGGGCTAGTATTCTGACCCCCCTTTACTTTCAGTACATTGGTTATAAAGCTTTTACTTAGTTTTTTCTTCCACTTGTACTCAGTTTGTGTGATTTTACTTTTCATAAAGGCAATTCCATCCCAATTTTAGGGAATTACTCCTTTGGTTCTAGTCGCCAGCCCCTGGCCTATGGAAGGCGGGCTTGGGGTAGTCACGATACGGGACCCTGGGGATGGGACGTGACAACCCCTTTTGAAATAATTTAGTATCATTCATCACACAAATAACCATATCACCATCATTATATAACATTTTCCACATATTAATACTTTCCAAACCCCTATTTTAGTTGTCCATGTCTAACATCTCTATTTTATAAATCATTACCATCACATTATTATCCAAACACAATATTCAATAATTTAATTTCATTAAATGGAAAAGTATACATCATTTAGAATTTACTATTGAATTCTCATCACACTTTCCATCATTTTAAGACCTTTTTAAAATTAAAAAATCATCCAAATAACACTTTTAATAAATCTATAACTTGACTTCCCCTACATTCAAACACATCACCTCATGTAAGCCCCATTTACATATTCTTTTAAACCAGTACTACTCATAAAACCCAATTATAAATCACATATAGATTTAAAATACCCAAACAAATATATTAAGATATCAAAGAATTAATGGAAACACATAATAACATATTAACTCATATAACACCTCATTTATATGTTTAAATAAATAATTTTAAATTAAAAAAACTCCATCAAAGTTCATTAATTATTTCCAAATAACCAAACATTACTTATACAATCCATTATTTTTAATTTTCGAACTCAGACACCATTTAAAATTATCTTCATTAATCTGAATATTAATTCATTATTTATTCACACATTAATACATAATAATGATCATTATGTCATCCATAGACTGATATATTCAATAGTATTTTGTTTTTAGAATATCTCTTTTAGATTTGAAAACTCATTGATATCATTCTGAATAAAAAAAGTTCATTTAAACAATATTTAACCTAACTGTGGCTAAAATCATAGATCTTGATAACATTCCACTCAAGAAACATTTAATTAAACTCGGATAATGGGTTGAAATTACTACATAATGTTTAATAAATTTATTAAACCAAGAAAAAATGTCATATTCCTAGAAAAATATTATAGCTCTACTAAAATTTCAAACTATAAATGAAATAATTTAATTACAAGTATCAAAAAAATTAAAGAATAGTACATAAGATCATAAGGATTCCATAGGTTTTGATCCAATGATTCAGACACTTCAAAACAAATCATGATTCAAAAAATAAATGATATGCTGGGAATAATGTGAAGGTAAATATAATGAGATGTATATATATTAACAGGGGGAGAGAGATACACATGGTTCTCACCCCTTTCCAATACTTTCTATTGCTACTTAAAAAGATACAGGATTTCCCCTAATGATTTTTAATACCATTTTTTCAATCAATGTTGGTTCATTTTTGTAGGCCACCCATCTCTTTCTTCTTCAACAAAATGAAAGAGATCCCACACCTCATTTATCAAGATCATCATCATTATCATCATCAAGATCATCATCATTATCATCATCATCATCACCATCACTACCCTTAATAAATATTTAAAACAAAAAATCTCTTACACACACACTGATATATATATATGTGAATTAAAATAGACATTACAAATGTCATTATTATTATAATTGCACTAATAATAAGATATATGATAAATCCATTAAAATTTGCCAAAAAAATAAAAATGCACTAAACAATTCACAAAAATAAAAAGATAAAATTAAAAAAACACAAATGAAAATCATGTTTTTATATATTCCATATCTTAAAGGATTTTCACCCCTGATAAAAATTTAAACTAATCTTTATAATTTCATTATAACAACTAATATTATTTCAAATGTTCTCTTTTGTAAATTCATACTAAATTATAGCCTATAATCAAAAAATACAGACCCAATAAATGATATAAACCACCTTTTGTCACTTGAATAACCAAATAGTAAACATTCTCTTTAATCTAAGTTTCCATTTCACATTTTTTAAAATTCCCACAATAAACTTAACCCTCGTGATGCTTCCCAAAATTAAATTTTCATACTGATATCTATATTTTATTAACTCGCATCTCAAGTAAATCATTATCTAAACCCCAGTCCACCATTTATTATTACGGTGAGATACCTATAAGTCATAGGCATGCAGCCTCTAATATTTCCTATAGGTTCCCTTGGTAAACCCATGAGGTTTTAAGTCAAATGTTAACACAAATGAAGCTACATTGAGAAACACTTCAATTTACTCCATTAAAAATAACCTAAACAATCCATAAACCATCACTAATCATCAATCATTTAATAAAAAATTATAATATCCCACAGTGGTGAGTCACATAAGAAAAACCTCAAATAATTAAACCAAAAACATGTTGACACTGAACTAAACAACCCCTTATAAATAAAATAAATAGTTTTAATCAAAACTCAAAAATAACTTTTAAATAAAAATGAAAAAATAATTATATAATTTTAATTTATAATCCAAATTAAGAAAACCCAGATAAAACCCATTTGAATAAGCTTTTTTATATGAATAAATAGATTCCAAACCATTTATTATTAAACATTTTTTTAATAAAGGCCAAATTTCTGATATTTTTTCACATGATCTAATAAAATAAGATTATTTATTATTAGCCTTTCACTGGAATAAATTTATTTTTTACCATTTGATATTTCCGAACCTAAATTTATCATAAGGTGTGCTATAAAAATTAATTGATTTTTTTTATAAAAAAATAAAATTTTCAATAACGTACATAATTAAAACATGGAATTTCACTTTAACAAGATATTTAAAAAAACCACAACATAATTAGAATAACTATATTTTCATGATATAAAGAAAGTAAATATTTAGAATTAGACTTCAAATTTTCCCTTCCAATATATTACATATAATTTAAATAACAAAGCCTTTTATCACGATCCTTCCATAATTCCACTATTTTCATTTACAAAACATGCTTCTAAAATAATAACATTTAAATAAAAATAAATATTATTTCCCATTTCTCGCATTAAAATTCAAAATATAAATTTAGAACAACAATTATTAAATTTTATTCATGTAGATTCCTTGGTTTTTCCCTATATGAATTTAGAATATTCCAATGATGATTTTCGAATCTAGACACTAAGACGGTGTGCAATTCCGAGGACCAGAGTACCTGAAATAAATTATAAAAAAATATAAAGTATATTATAAAATATGAATGAAAATTAAATTGGATATCTCTTATGAAGTTGATCTGATTAGAAATTTGAGACCATAGTTGGATCTAGAATGTGGTGTTTACTCAATAATTTATAAAATGAGTCAACTTTGGATGTCTAAACCCCTTGCTCATTGGAAGTATGTTAAATGGATGAATTCATTTATTAATTCATTCGTTCAATAGCTTAAAACCATATATATCCTAAAATAAAGCTCAAATGAGAAATCTGAGGGCACAGTTGATTCAGGGATGTGACATTTATTGTTGGCATGACATACCAGTTGTCTGTGAGGTTCTTCTATAAGTCACCAAGTAAATAACCATAAATAAAATTATTAAATAAAATTATTTTATTCTTAATGTTATTAGAAATAACTCACATATAGAGACACCAATTATAAATATGATTCCACCTTTGAGGTTTTAATGTGTTATTTTCCCTAGGTGTGGCCTAAAATCGGTCAGTGCGGGACGTCTGGTAAAGGAAGCTGTTGGCAGGTGCATTTAGTTAAAATAAATAATTTATTTATATATTTTATTAAATGACCTAGACATAGAATTCTTTATAAATTTTATGTTATGAAAATATTTCCAAGATTAGCCTCATAGCCCCAGGATCATCAAGAAAAATATCCTCTCTCCTTCAAATTGAAAAAATATGAATGAAGAATGATGAAGAACAATGAAGAAACCTTGGATCTAGGTGGATCAAAGTGTGACAAACGCAATAGATCTCAACAAATGTGTTCTTGATCAACGGCGATCGATCCAATCCAAGTAGGACTAATCATCTATGGTTTTCAACTCATTTTATTAAATGATTGATTATTGATTTTATATACCATTGATTCGTGATTATAATTCTTAACACAAGTCTGTAAATTATTTATTATTTTTTTTGATTTCGTTCTAACAGTGATGAATCTTGGCCAATCCAAAAACATCTCAGATCATTTATAAAGTTTTTATTGGTGATTTTATATTTCATTATTCACCCAATAATTTTTTTTACACAATCAGTTTCTAAGGACAACCATAATCAACCATTGGACACTCGTTTCTTGGTGAAACATATCACCAACATATATCAGGAATCATATCAGTTTCAGATCAAGCAACAAACGATGTGTCATTGAAATGATGTTGAATCTAGAAGTTTGAAGTGGATAAACATGGATAGGGTTTATGGTGGTGGTGTGCAAGCAGGAAGTGCAGTCCGATGAGGACGTGACAGTGGAGAGACAATCCAACCAGGCCACAGCAGGTGGTTCCAGGCACGACGACATGCAACCAGGACAACCAAGGTCAGCAGCGGTGACTCTGAGCTTGCAAGTGAGGTGTGACATGAGGGAGATCCTATCATCTATGGTTTCACTGAATTTATATGGAGAATATGAAAGAGTATAAAAAAATTAATGATAATTGGGGAGAGAAAAATATAATATAATAATGAAATATTAATTCAAATAAATGAAACAAGACTGCAAAGCTGGGCAGTGTGTGATTTAAAAGAGGTGTGAGGCTGCTCCCATGCAATTATATAAATATATTTATATGTATATCTTATTTTAATACTTTAAAATACAATAAATATTAAGATAAATATAGAGGGTGAGGTGCCTAGGTGTGTGTTTCTTGAGAAATTATCCCACCACATGCGTTCTCCAACAATTGTTGTATTTATATAGTAATACTAATAATATTACAATTAAATTATTATTATGGTTATCAATCAATTTTTTTGGTTATATATTTTAACCGAGATATTTGATTGGAAATCAATCTAGGTAAGAGTGATATTGAGATTAAAACAGTCGATTCAAGACCAATGTTGGATATTAAATTTGGGTCTGTGGTTTGGTTCCATGCAACACCCAATATTATTATTGTTATTATTAAAATCTTGCATCAGTTCTAACTCTTCCATATGACATAATATTGGTGATCCATCAGTGATGTTGTGATCTAGAATTTCAGGAGGTCTTTTGAATATGAATTTTATGTGTTTAAACCAATGATGAGGTGTGGGACCCACGAGGCTCGATTAATGCGCATTCTGATGAAATGTAACTTTTTCACAGGGTATCCGTTTTGGACGAATGAGTATTCCATACCATGTTTATTTCTATGAGGATCATAATGGATCAATATGACAAATTAATTTCAAGACTAAGGCATGAGCCCCATGGGACTTCTTTCAGGAGCAACATGGAAACATAAAAATTTTCCATTGAGGGTCTGTTTGTGGCGATTAAATAGTCAATCTTACATGTTTTCCTGCAAGAATCCCAACGGTGTGATCTGTTCAGATGTGTGGATCCTTTTTTTTATCTCATTAAGTGTGGAAAGATGAATTTAATATTAATGGATGGTCATTATCATGTGTTTGAATAGATACGATACGAGTTGTTCTAGCAGTGACACCAATCGAAGGTGACACCCAATGACTACAACAGTGCTCCTCATGCTTTCTGAGGGGTACCATCTAGAAGAGATGACGATTTTTCTTAGTGATTTCTGAGAGGTACCATCTAGAAGGGATGGAAAGTGTTCCTCAATGCTTCCCAATAGTTTCCATCCATCAAGGGTGACTAGTGGAGTTCCTCGTGCATTTCAAGAGTACCATCCAGTAGGGATGGCCAGAGCATTTCCGAACATACCTCCAGCTAGGCTAGTCAGTGATCCCCAATGAAAGTTCCAAGTAGAACCCTATAGTTGGGTTGGGGATGGGTCCTTGACGAGACTAGAGTGGAGACCCCCTATCGGGTTGGGCATGATTCCACAATATTTTCAGAGTGGAACCCAACATCCAGACTGGGGATGGGACATTGACGACACTAGAGTTGAACTCTCTAGCCAGGCTGGTCATGGATCCTCAATATTTTCTGAGTAGAACCCTCCAATTAGGTTGGGGATGGGTCTTCGATGATGCTAGAGTAGACCACTCCAACCAGGCTACGCATGGGTCCTTGACCATGAGAAATGATCGTTAGACTGTGTGACATAGTGATGAGATGTACTTTGACTTACTTAAGGACTCACAAGAAAGAGGGGTGTTTTCCTACAAAGACACGTTCGTGTAACGTGATCTAAAAATGTGCAGATGAGTCTGTGCTTCCCAAAGAGGATAGTATCTAGGTTTGGTGATTTTAGCCCCATTGACTTGTGCCTCCTAGGAAGACATACAAGATGTTGGGCATCAATGGTTGTTATTTATAGGACTGTTAGCTACTCATGTTCTTGGGATATGTTGTGAGATATAGATCCCCTCACTCTCTCATTTGGGTTTCTTTGACTGAGAATATATATATATATATATATATATATATTATTTCCATTTCCTACTCATTTAGTTTTGTCTACTCTTCTTATAAGAGAGGTGAAGATGTACGAGGTATGCCATGTGATTTCCAGGTCTTTCTTCTCATAGTTGGATGAGTATACTATCCTACTATATGTAGTGAATACTTAATGAGAATTTTATATTCTCACCATTTCTATATCCTTGTGTTTGGATTGGATTACTTCACTCCCTTATTGGGTTGAGATACACTTATTTTTCTATACCTTTTCCTATCTACTGCTTTTTTTCTAGAGTATCTCTTAAGGATCACCCTTCAACTTTTTTGGGGTGTCCTACTACGTATTTTTATACTCACCATTGTATGTTATTTTCCCGCACATGTCATTCCTTATGAATTTTATGGACAGGTTGATCATGACTTCAAAAGAGCTTAGGGATATGGGTGATTGGACAGTCTATGGTGAACATAGCTTGGGTTCCCGGAGCGGGGCTCTCTCAGCTATTCTACCTTTCAGTTACTTCCAGGTTATGGAACTTTTCTAGTTGGGTGTGTATTTTTTCCTTTTTCCCTTTTTAGTTTACTGTATCATACCTTTTCGATTTGGTGTTTGATTCATGTTTGGTTTATTTATAATAGTGTTTCATCTTTTTTTCCTTTCCCTATACACTTTTTCATTGAGTTGGATGTGTGTGTCTATAGGTTCTTAATAAAAGGCCTCCCCAAGTTTTTTTTCATTTGGTACTTGTCACAACCCCCTGGAATACAGAGTTGGGCTTGGGTTAGTTGTGGCTCGAGCCCGGTATGGGTCGGGTCATGACATTTCAATCAAAGAACATTTATCATATATTAACTTGTAACATTATTTATAAATTTTTTATTCATAACAATTTACATTTTTAATATTAAGAATGACTTCCAAAATTACCTTTCTAATCAAATACATAGTTTTTTAATAAATATTTTCACATCAAATAAACATTATTATAATCTGTGAAATAGGATATCAAAAATTAAATCCTTACACTAAAATATTTTCTAAGTAACATCATCATTTTTTATTATCACCCTAATGAATAATATATCCATGTATACCATATCATTAACAATTATGTTTCACATATATCACCATGAACACAATAAAAACAAGACTTATACTCATGGAAATGAAATTTTAACAAAAAAATCATGTAATTTATAATTCTATTACAACATGATCAATTTTCTCTTTAATAAAAATTAAATAACTAAATCATAAAATTATTATAGTCGCCATCAAAATGCCCTTTTTAAACATTAAAAAGACTAATTATATAATCACATTTATTATAACATGATGAACATTATCCTTTTCTCTCATATTTTCATGCTTAAAAAATAAGAAACACTCTCTTGGAATATCAAAATAATTCACTAACTTGAACAATTTATATTTATCATACCCTACCATCATATTTTAACAAGAACTAATATATAATTATTCTTATAACTATCATTCATTAATACTTAATTATTATTCACACATTTTCTTTCATTTAAATAACAAAAACATTATAAAATATGTAATTAAAATACATTATTTATTTCCATAAAAATTCAATATAAAAATTAAAATTTATTATCACCCCACATAGAATCTTTCATATTCTATTCTTATATCTTAATTTTGTCCTTTAAATAAAAATGTTCAAATATAGTCTTTAAAACATTTCATACCCCATAGTTTCAATCATCATGATAAAAAAACTAATTGTAACATTTAAATCATACAATACAATTTTAAAACCTTCTCATTTAATTTCTATGAGTCATTTTTATTTTTATTTTGAATAAAAACTTTCAAAATAAAAAATATCAATTTTTAAATACATTTCAGGTAAAATAATGTATTTAAAAAAACATGATTAAAAAATAACAATAAAATACAATAAATGATGACTTTTAGTCTTATTAAACTAATCTAACATTAAAGTTAATATCACAGAATATCACACACCACACTCCAAATTATTCAATATTATATATAAAAATTATTATTTTTATCAATATACATACCTCTACTAGGAATATTTATACATTCACCCCATTCATTCAATTTCATAATCCATAGACTCATTATGTCATGACTCATCTTAACATTCTTCTTTAATCCTTACTCCTCACTACTCATTTATATATCACCATATAATTTCAAATGGTACACAAAAACATAATACATCTAAATTCCAACCACTAAATTCACATATTTTCAATAATATAATCATTCTTGAAGGGAAAAATCTTAATATGGGAAGATAATAAAGTTAAAATAGCCTATTATAGAATGGTTAATAGAGCCAAAGAAATTTTATCTTTGGTCAATCTAGAGAATGGTTTTAAAAAATAAGATTCGGAATTGATTTGTGAGGATTGATATATCATCAAAAAATGTTATAAAAATATTTCAGGTTCTAAATAGGATTTCATGTGTTTCATTGAGGAAATAGATTAGTTTTAATATATCTTATCATACTAGAGAATTTTGAAATCTAAGAGAAATATAGGATATTTTTTGTAAAATAGATATAAGTGTCATAGTTAAGTACGTTCACAATTCTTTGGTTGTAATTTTGGTGTTGTTATTTCATTGGAAGAGTATTTAGAGATTATTAATCCTTGAATTAAATTAGAAAAATAATTTTTATTATTTTTTAATTGATCAATTATGCTTTATAGACTAATATGGGAAATCGAGAGTTAATGAACTTTGTTGTGAGCTTGAGATAATGATTTTGTAATGTGGTTAAAGGAGTGTTAACTTCGATAACAATGTAGCTATCCATTATACATAAAGTTATTTGATGTGTGTTATTTTTCATGGTACATATTAACATTGGAGTATCATATTGGGTAATATAAATAGGTTCCTAGAGTGTTCTGAATCACAAGATATGTTATGTAGAGTTACCAAACACCGGAGTAGTCATTTATCTCTAGGTTTTTCTGACTTTTGATTTATATTTAGTCTATGATTCTAGGGGGAGAGGTTAATAATACAGTAAATGGACCTTAAAAGGATCATTATGCTTAGGATAAACTATAAATATCCCTAGATTAATTCCCTTAGTCTAGTGTGAGGATCATAGTAGGAATAGAACATACAATTTATTAAAGAGGTGGATTGTCTTCATGGAAGATGTTGGGAATCTCCCTATAAGGGAGACTTGGAGTGTTGGATAATATATTAATCGGGTAAATCCTTTCAAGTAATGGTTTAGCTTATTGAGGTTGTTCCTTTATAGTGGTTTAGTGGATTTATAGTTAATTAAGTTTTCTTTATGGTATCAAAAAATATTTACTAGAAGAATAAAATTCTTAGGTCATAGATACTTGTTTTAGAGAAATAATATGGGTATCAAGTAATTGGAGTTTATCTAAGATAAATTAAATACTTGGGATGGGTTATCCTATGTTCTTAGGTATATGGTTTGGTCTTGGTAAAAACATTGATGTTATAACCAACATTGTTATGGTTAGAAATGGTAATGATTTCAAATGTGACATGCGTTGGTCCCTTATGACCGGATTATTTAAATCTAATGAGATATATAATCAAAATGGGGTAATATGTATGAGTTTTCAATGATAGGTAATATATTGGGGTGTTTCTTCAGGGACTAGAGAAATAGTTTCTCATGAGAGGCATTGAAATCTAATCATTTCAAATTATTATATCTTGTGAGTTGATATGTGGTATGGGTAAAGTGGGATATGTTAGGAGGGCTTGGGTCCTATTATATGATTCAAGATATTGGAAGAATTTCATGTGTATCACATTTTTATACATTTATTTATTTCTAATAGTTATATTATGCAAGTTTATTCTCATTGTTACTGATGAATATACCCTTATTATAGACCTAGGTATTATCATTATTAAAGATACACATCATGTTATTATAGACATAGTGATTCTCGTTATTACGAATGTGTGTATTATTATTATGGAAATAGGTATATCTATTATTACAGATATACTTACAATTACTATTGACATCAGTATTCTCTTTATTATGGATTCATGTCCCATTATTATGGAAGTGGGTATTACTATTATTAAGGACTCACATACCATTATGATGGACATAGGTGTACCCAATATTAAGAATACAATTCCTATTTTTAGGTACATATATTATTATCATTATTATGTATTTAATTCCCTTAACTAAAAACAAAATTTTAACATGTTTTTATAAATGAATGTCATTTAATTATAGAAATTATTTATTCTCATTTTTACATATGGTTTTTAAATTATTATGAATGAAGTCTAGATTCCTTAGTTTAGCTTACTCAATTCACTGACATGGGTTGGTGTAGGTAGATTTGTTTGTCTTTATGGTTATTTTAGATCATTATGTTCTATCCTACAAGCTTTAATTTTATGTGTTATTACTCATTTTACTTTTTTTCAAATACACTAGTGTATTATGTCATATTCTTTAAGAATTTTTTGTAATGGTCTATAAGGATTTATTCTCACTCCCTATATATGTCCCTTGGTGGATGTGTATACCTCTAATATGAGATACAAGTTAGTGTAGAGGTTATACAAATGATCATGCTTCTATAAATTTATGTTATTTGGTGATGGTAATATAGTGTGATGCTTGATTTTTTAGTTTTATTATTTTTATTATAATTTATGCATTATTGGTCCAGTGGGAGATCCTTATTATGTATGAGATATATGACCAACATAGATCATTTTATATAACCTTGTCATATGTTAATTTTGATATATATTGGGTTTATCATTAATTGCATATATACACACACACTAATATTATGTTTTGATGTTGTTTTTTTATTCATTGTCTATTGAAATAATATTGAGAGTATATTACCCCCAATATCAATTATAGACTATCATTTCTAGTTGGTATCTTCTAGAATATAGAGATACTCAACTAAGGTGAGATAACATCACCCCTGGTTGGTAACTATTTGAAAAATCTAGAACACGGTGTTACACATGGTATATTTACTAGTAATTTTGTAGATATGTATAGGATTGGTGGGATATTGGGATAGACACCATACTTCTATTTCATAAAAACATGTTTAGGTTCTGGTCTAAGTTACTAGGGTTTGGAATTTGATTTTTGGTTTTTTTATTATGGTTGGGATATTTATCAAAGAAATATATAATCATTATTGATATATTATTTTACTCTATTTGTAATGTGGAAATAGGTATGCATACCTAAATCATACTTGATATGTATAAACATTAAAATGTGTATAACTAATTATGATTCAAAATGGAGATTTCTTAAAGGAAAATGGTTTTAGAGAATATTTTTTGAAAATGTTTTGGAAATGTTATCGGTTAATCGAAACATAAATAATAAGTTATTTCATTTTTTTCTTTGAATTTATTATTGTGGTTGTATTTATTATCTAATACCAAAGGTAGTGGTTTTAGTGTGTTTATTATGTGGTTCTGATGATGTAGTCACTCTTTTCTTATGATATGGAGATAGATCGTGTGGTTCTGTTTGGGGATTATATACCTTATTTATTGTTTGATATAGGCAAGAAATACCTTAGTTATATACCCTTTAGTGATCATTTAAAGATGTTTGGTATGCATTGTGTTTTTTGGGGATTTAATTCATGGTGACTACAACGTGATGTTAAAATTTCTAGGTAATGGGTAAGATCAGTTTACTTCCTAGAATAGTTATGTGAGTGTGTGATCCTGTAGTTATAGAGAAATAATATTATATAGGGTCCATGTTTAATATCTACATTTTCTGGGAATATAAATATATGGTAGTTTTTTTTGGGTGGTTCAGTGAGATGGTTAGTTCAGTTTTATTGGGAATGAAAGAATGTTAGTGGGTGTAATACATCATAAAAGTTAGGAATGAAGGTATGATTTGGGATATTTATATAATGGTATATTCTTGATAATTTTTAATGATGTGATAGGGGAATGTAATTCTGGGATGGGTTTTAGTATGTGTAATTACTCAATTATATTAGGAATTCATATACAAGTAGTACTTTGTGAGGAATATATTTTGACATGCAATGGATAAAAAATGGTTAGTTAATTATGTGAGACAATTATTGATAGTAATTGAAAAATAAAGGCATGGTATGGGGTGTGGTGCTAGGTAATAAAAAATTGAATACCCAACTAATCATGGATGAGAACCATTTATAGGGTTATTAATATTCACTCTTTCCTTAGGTGAAAAGGGTGAGTGGTTATATCTTCTATAAAGTGAATTCACGGTGGCTAATGGTAGTGTATAGTGATCAAATAAAAGGTAATCCATAGTAGAAGGTAGTATGTGACTCATAGGGTGATGATTAAATTTACTATTTTTTCGATCCATCTATTGATATTTTTTGATGGAATGATCAACCATTTATTGTGTAAAATTGTTGTAGTGTAGAGAACTATGATATTATAGACCCTAAAATAAGTTCAAAAATGGATCTATTGATATTAAAATAACACAACCTATAATAAATAGTGCTCTAGCAATGATATTTTTTGACACAATTCAGGGTTTGGGAAGAATCAATGAGGTTCATGTGTTAAGAAAACCTATAATGGTATAGTTGATTTTTTGTGACACTTTAGTGTAAGTGGGTGAGTCATTTTGGTAAGTAGTATCAATAATATAATGGAATTAAAAAACTAAAATTGGAAAGTAAATTTGGTAGTTGGTTCAGTATGGTATTCGGGATAAGGAATTATGTGTGGTTAGTCAGTCCTAATCTTCCCAGGATTTCATAGTTAGGTGTTTTAGTATGGTGGTACATTGATATGGATAATATTTTGGGAGGAATAATCTTATATATCATTATTGTATAAACCTTATATCATGTGGGTTTTTCTACTACATGTTTCATATGTGCATTGAGAGTGGTAGGTTCTGGGATACCAATGTATTGGAAGACCAATTCCACCATATTCTTCAATCAATAACACATTTTGAATTCATATAGGGTGTTTATGCGGATTATGTGCCTTTGGTAACTATATTAGTGTAAAATTAAACAGAAAACCTAATAGGGAGTTAGATTAAGAGTGATGTCAATACTCACGGTATGAATATGAAGATGACATTTCTGAATTGAGTGGGATTTTAAATATATCACACATTCAGCTATGTTTTCACTCAAGTTATTTATTATTTTGTTTGAAATTTTTTTTCAGGTGTAAAGAATCATGATTAATATGGGGAATCTAACACTATAGTTTTCAAACTGGGATTTTAATGGGTGTTGGGGAATGATGAACTGACCATTTCATTTCATGTGTAATCGGGTATAGTAGTTTTTGTAATAAACACAAAGATAGGAGAGAGGGATAAATTGTGTGCTTTTAAAAACACATAGATAGTTTAAAATTAATCTGCCTTTGTGATTTAGAGAAAAATTTAGTTCTATTATCTTTATGTATATTATGAATTGGAATAAAAAAAGAAAATAAAAAAATTATAGTATTTTGGGGAAAAAGGATCCCATAGTCGAACCCACCAATACACTCTCCGCCAGCTTAATGATTTTAACTCATCATTTCCTTTTACTATGGACCATTAAACTCAGTGTATATAGTTGAAACCTTATTATAATGATTTTACATTGACTTCTAGTAATTTTACAAGGAACTAAACAAAAACATCTTAGTATGAGAATATGACCATACAGAAGAACAAAGATAAATATTGTTGAATAATAATTCATCTCTCATTTTCCTCCACAACCAATAGATAAAAAAATATTTAGATTAAAATAAAAGATACTTTATAGTATAGTCCCCTTAAAGAAAATTTGGGTTACTGTAGAGAATAACTAATGATCATATTATTATCAAATAAACTTATCAATTGCAGGATGAATAAAAAATAGAAAAATATAACATTTATATCTCTAATGTGTAGTCCTGATAAATAACTTTGACAAACTATAAAAGATTAAAATTTAATGGTATGTTAAAAACAGCCACAAAAACAATATTATCAGATACTTCTAATGAAATATGAAAGGAGTTCCATCTTTCAAAACTTCAAAGATATAGATATTTTTTTAAAAAAAATTATATTTTATATATTCACTCTCAGCAATGATCCAAATAACTCTATTGATAATAAATTTTAAATATGATAAACCTAGTTAAGTAGATATGGAAATATCACCAGATAAATCATGATAATAAAAACATTCATCAAATTTAAAATTTTATTTCAGTTATCCACTAAAAATCATAACTTACCTTACAAATGTGAGTTATTTAATCCAATTTTTAAGATCCTTTAAAATAGACTTTGAATTGATTTTATTGAGATATTTACTCCAATGAAATCATTATGGAAATCATAGAAAATATATAGAATTCAAATCCCAAATATGACTTCTTCAACAAAAGGTTTTTCATGTATGGATGAATTCCAAATTATGGTTCATGACATAGTATTTGTTTCAAATGTTGGGTTAAAAAACCATTTGTTAGATAATCAAACATATGGTTCCTCATAAATGTTAGGTTCACAATCAAATTGTTCAGCCCAAATATAAGGTTCTAAAAGTAGTGTTCCTTATCAAAAGTTTTGATTCCAATCCAAAAATTCACCTTTAACATAGGGTATTGAAAAATATTCTAGAATCCTTAAAAACATCCAGAATACATAGAAAATAAAACATCATTACTTCCAAAATTCTAGGGAAAATTAAATAATTATCCAATAAATATAATCCTAAAATTTACATAATGTAACATCGTTATTAAAATAAATTAGGGTGTTTCAGATAATAAAAATAAATGAAGAATTAATGATTTTCTGGGGTCAAAATTTTTATACCCAATATTAATGTGTTATTTAAAGTAGCTATATTGTTTTTATAATAATATATATTGGTTATAGATCATATTAAAATTTTTTAGAGAAAATAATATAGTCTATATTGGATATTTAGACTATAAATATAAATCAAATTAAAAAAAGAAATAGAGACGGTATTATATTTTGATAAATTCATTGGAAATCAAGATTCATTCATATATTTTTATTAAGGATAAGAATGCTTATAGTGGAGGGTTTATAATCACCCACATCATTATAGGTTTGTGAATTTTGATCATTTTGTACATTTTTTAATTTTAGAGCTAGGGTGTTATAATTTTTTTAGATTTGGATTTGATTTATAAGGATTGGTATATCCCTATTATATGTTTTTATAAAAACAATTTGGGTCAGGTATAATTTTGGTTGTTCGAGGGAGGTAATATAATAATTTTAATGTATTTTATTATGTATTAAAAGCCCCAGGTAAATGGTGTGGGCCCACCAGAAACCCAACAATGTGGGTAGATGTGATGTAAGCTAAGGAGTTATATTGAGATTCCAATATACTCCACCAACTAGACAGTGGTTCCCTACCATCATTTAAAAAATATTGGTGTGACTATATTTTGGTTTTTAGTAAAAAATCGGCCATGGAGATAGCTCTTAGGTGGGATTTATCGTTCCCTTCTTATCCCTTTATCTCCCATTGAGTGGGCATGGAAATTTAGGTATTTTGATAATTATTATTGGTAAATCCTAACATCATTTACTTTATTAATTATTCCTCCATTCTTTCCTCTTATTTTATCGGATTCTATACAGGTATTTATGTTATATTTCACAAATCTTTAGGGAAATTTGACTAGAATAAAGGTCAGTTTTTATGTATTTTACAAATGATGCAAATTTTAGGGGAACATTCATAATTATTCATTATTTCACTTATGTAAATTCATTCAGAATATTTATTTTAAAATTTTGCTTAATTTGATTAAATTAAAAAATCTATTTGTGATAAACCAATGTAAATGTACTCAGATTACTATCATAAACATGTCATGTCCCTTTCAAATGTTATGGGTTGTGGTTCTAGTTTCTCCATGTTTATTGATGAGTTTTTATAGATTATGTATCATTAAATAAAATTTGAAAAATAATAACTTTTATTAATTACATAATCTTTATGACTTGATATTGGAACCCAAAAGCTGTTGAAGCTAAGTGTGGGCTTAAGTTGATGATGGTCTTGTTTGGATAAAGGAGTGGAAACTCCAATAATGTGGTTGGTAGTCCCTTATATATAATTCCATATATTTTGTGTTGTATGTAGTGGTTTGTGTTTTTTTGTGGATTTGGTTTTGGGAAATCAAAATAGGTACCCAATGTATTATAAATCATGAGATAGGTTACCTAGAGTTACTTGAAATTAGAATGAGCATTTTTCTCTAGGATTAGTGGTGTTAGGATTAGCTGATTATTAAATTAAAAATGGGTGGGGGTATTGATTATGTGTAATTGGAACTTAATAGGTATTTTTTGTTGGTCTAAACTATGAGTTACCTAGGATAGATTCTATTATGACAGTGTATGTATCCAAGATGGGTTTGGAATTTTGATTGATTAGCAAGGTGGTTGATCATATTGGGGAATTTTTGGAATCTCTCGTTAATAAAAATTATGAATCTTGGATATTACATTTAATGGGATAATACTTTTGAATATTTGGTTAGCATATTAAAAAATCTATTTTATAGTGGTTTGGTTGATTGATGCTTGATGATGGTTCTACCTTATGGAACAGTGGATGATAAGTGAATGAATAGGATTCTTGGGTTAGAGAAACTCTTTTGAGATAAATAAGGTAGGTATAAAGTCATGGGTGTGAAGGTAAGACCTAGGATATGTCGGATATTAGTTTTCAAACATTATTAGTCTTATGGGATAGTTTTTTCATTAACCTATATGTTATTAATATTTTTGATGTGAATAACAAAGGTCGGGATATAAGGGGTGACTAGGTTAGGTCCCTTGAAACAGGATTGGATATGGCCACTAGGGTTTGTAATTACTATATAGGTGAGTGATATGGGTTGGAATTAACACGTAATAGCCCGATATAGGCCATGAGGGACTGATAATATAGTTTCCCATGAGTGACATAGAAATATGGTCAATTTATATTATTATGGTTTTTCAGTTTTATTGTTTGGTTAAAATGGGATATTTCTAGAGTACTCAAGCCTCGATATATTTTTTTGGTTATTAAAATCATGAAATGTGTGTCATATTTTTATAGTGTGATTTATTTCTAAGGGGTTTCTTATTTTAGTAAAATCTTGTTTCTAAGTATGTTCATCCCTTTATAGTGGAAATAAGTATTAACATTATTATGATGGAACATCCCATTTTTATGAATATAGATATTCTAGTTATTATGGATGCATGTCCCATTATTATAGGTATAATCATTCACATTATTATGGATGCACACCCCATGATTATGGATATATTTAATCTATTTATTATATATCCATGCCCCATAATTATGTTCCTAGGTCTAATTATTACTAATTCACTTACCATTATTAAATATATAAATATTCCCTTCATTATAAATGTTATTCCTATAAATTTGAATATATAATATACCCATTATTATGGATTCATGTCCTATAATTATGGACATACTCTATTCCAGTTATTATAGATGCAAGTCTCATTATTATGGAATTTTTTTAATTCCATGATTATATATTATAATTATGTAATGATAAACATATTATATATTCCTTAGTATGACTGACAAGATTCACCAACATGGGCCGACTAAGGTCGGGATGAGTGTCTTCGTGCCCTAATTAGCTCACGATGAAATTGAATGGTTTCTTTCATTCTATGTGTTATTGAATATTTTAATTTCACGCACATATACTATTATATCATGACATATATTGGGGGAACCATTTCTGGTAGGATATAGATATTTATTCTCACACCCTATAGTTGTACCTTGGTGGATAAACATGCTTTATGTTGGATATTAAGGTTAGTGCACAAGTTGTATGGGTTGTTAAGTCAAACAAATCTTCTTATCCTTCATTTTGAAAATTAGAATAAACATTTTTTTAATAGAATTAACATGAATATTTCATTTATGTATTTCATATTTGTTTTTTGTATAAGGAACCATCCTTAAACAATATATATACTAGAGACTTTATACTATAATTATATTTCTTTCATTCACAAATAAATTTTAGGTTTACAGTTTTGGATAACTAGGAGAAAATATTACCAAGTAAACCAATACATTATAAGTGGAAACATCCACACAATTTTCATTTTTTCATAAAAAAAGACTTTAAAATAAAACATGATATCTTTTTATGATAAATATTTACAATTCCATGACCTCATCCTTTTCCTTACTCTCCCTTAATGCCTATGAAAAACATTTTAATGCTTGGGATGAGAAAAAAAAGTCAACAATGGATATAAAAAATATAATAAATTATTCTTCCATAAATACTTATAAAAATTTCCATTTTCATAATAATCTTTGGGCATGGACCAAACACTCTCTTACCTAATAAATCTCTTTTTTTCAAATCATTCAATAAAAAATATCACGTGAAATATTTAAAAAAAATTAAAACTTAAAAATACTCTTTGAAAACATGACTAAATCATGATAACATTTTCACAAAGTTATACTTTTCCCACTTAAGAAGTAAAATATACTTTCCATTGTTAATAAACTCAATAACATACCTCATGAAAACATGATATTTCTATAAAAACATAGAAAGAATAAAAAATAATATAAGTAATATAGGGGAAAATTTTATTATCATACATACTTATGACATGACCATCACATATTCCATATGATTTAACCCTCACATCTATGATGAAATAAACCTCATAGATATACCTAATATTTCCCTCATGGTTATCTTGGAGTAACCATCACAGCTACACTTCGAATAACCATCCGGATAAACTTCCAACATAACCAATGAATTAGAGGGATATCATAAACAAAACATTATTTAGTTTGTAATGGAACTACCCATTATCACAAACTATTCCTAAGAGCCATAACTTAATCATAAAACACAAATTATTGAATCAAAAAACATTTCTTGACGAAAATCTCTTATTTAAAAAGAAAACCACAAAAATAAAAAGGAAAACATTTTAGTTGAAAATATCCATGTAATATTGTAAAATAATATCCAACTAATTAATTCATAATGAAACTATGAAAATAAAAAACATTTTATTTGACTTTTTTAATAATAAACATTGAAAGATGATTTTTAAAAATGAAGTCCCTTACAAATATCATATAACTAAATTGAGCATTAAAAAGAATAGATTGTGTGTATCGTATATAAATCCAAATAAAAAAAGATGAAATAAAACATAATATAATAATAATTTATTTAACTCACAATCTTATCATAAAATAAATTATGAAGTAGATCTATAACTCAAAGAAATGAATTTGAGTTAATAATTCTCTTACCTTGAGTTCAATTTGTCACATATGTCCTTTATATTCTTGAGTAATAAAATTATTTTAATTATTTACTTTGATGAAAAAAAAAATTAAGTTTTTTATTCCTTTTATATAATATATTACCATGGTATGACAATTATATAATCATTCAAGTTCATGTCAGATGTTTTGATGATATTCGATTCACGTTTCCAAATTGACTTAAGTGTGTGGTTTATAGTCAATGAAGTCATTATTCCACCATCTCTATAATAATAATCATTAAATAATTATCACATATATATATATATATATTATTTTAAATCCATCCATTATATATGGTTATGAAATTGAACTATGTTATAATCATTGTGATGGTAGTTATACATACACATGAGCAATATTTAAATTCTTAAATGATCATTATGGAAAGAAAGTAATTATTATATTATCATTATAGAATGATAATAATATCATAAATATCATATTAATTCTTTAAATATACTTATATATATTATCAATGTTATTTGGTGATGAAAACGAATCACATCATTTCGTGGATGTGGTAGTCCAGACATGCACCTTAATGACAATATCATTTTTCTATGTATAGAAAAGTGAAAATTTAAATGATATATTATATTTCTAGGGTGATAAATATTTCAAAATTCTATTATTATATCAATACATGATATGTGTCAATGAAAAACAAATGACATACATTCATGAGGCTGAAATTCTGTGTACACATGAATTATGATTTGTATACTATTTGATGGAAGAGGAGATAGATTTAGGTTTGTTTCACTCCATAGTTCTGTGTGGAGATGGGGTGGTGGTTTTTTATGTTTTTAGGACAACCTTAAAATAAAACACAAATATCAACTTCTTTTATGTGTGGTTTTCAATGGGATTTGTTAGTGGTACCAGAAACACCCAAGGGCTCACATATCCATGATAACTCATGGACCTTCTTTACAAAGGTAGGTGACCATTGGAGAAATTGTGAATTGATTATTAAGAACTCACATTGGACAATAGTATGGGATATTAGGCTCATAATACCCTCTTGGGGGGAATGTTTGGATACTCTAAGACTATCTTACTGATTTAGGATATATTCATGAATCCTTTGTTAATTACCAAGTAACACATAGGTCACCTTTTGAAAACTAATCAATAATTATCATGAATGTAATATAGAGTTTTATATATGTCTCTTACTTACTTAATCATTGAAGATATATGTATGTATCCAAGGTTCTCCCTCAATGGTATCCTTTTATGTTAGGATTCAAGATTCTTTTGGTCATTTATCATTTGGATACCAGTATCAAGCACACAGTGGGGAGCCCTTGAGTTTATCATCATCCATGGAGATGATATCTGTTTCAATTTTGGGATATGTCCCATGAAATGGGATTCCTAAAAATCCTTATGAAAGGAATTATAACCCATATAATTCAGTGAAACTTAACAGGACTCATTATAACGTTTAAGGTCATGTGATAAAGGCAAAACCATGAAGTTTAACATCATGAAGGATGTTTAGGTGACATGTGTGCGGTAGAAGTTTATTTTCAGACTTATTCCAATGTCTCCTAAGAAACCTAGAATGAATGTGACCTCCCAAGTTAGAAATGACCCTACTGGGAATATATCCCAGAAAGAATTATGGTTGATTTTGGGGTGTTGGGTTTAAACCTCATGGATGCTTCCTACAAATCCCATTTGGTCGGTAATAAAATCCCACCTTGTTTGATGATAAGGACCCACACCAATGGAGGACATATAAATGTTTGTATCATAGTGAATGTGGCCTTTTGGGAGGATTAATGGATTATTTTGGAGCATACAGAATTTTGGAGAATGCCTATTGACCTGCTTCATTAGGAATATGGCCACTTTGAAGGTCAACGAGTGGTTTTGTGGCTTACACATTATAGGAGGATTCCCTTTAGAGTTGGACACATGGATTTTAGGACCCACTCCTATGGAGGGCCCTCCTGGTAAAGCAAGAGGAAGATCCCCGAAATATTATCTACCAAGACATGAATCTAACCATTTGTATTCTAGGATATCTGCTAACCTTGAATCCCAGATGAGTTATTCTTGAATGTGACAAACAAGGTGAAGTGAAAGATATTTAAAACTACATGATCCATCTTTTACTGGTGGAAGAGGATGGGACAATGAGATAAGAAGAAATCCATTTGATATACCCATCTCCACCCATTTAATATTTAGGATAGTCACATCAAACTACACATCAAGATACCACCCTGAAAGAATGAATATGGGCTTACTTTAGGAGGGACTACCTTACCCTAGATTTAGATAAGAGAGGAGAATATGACATTATCCCATAAAGGTAAAATCCATAATGATCATCTCCCTCCCCACCTAGAACCAGAGGTCTGTGATTTTAGAGACGACAATGGAAGGACTTAGTCCTAGCCCAAGTGTATGAAACCAGGATATTCCTGGAACTAACCTAATTGTTATGGTCCTTGAAGCATGGTAATTCATAAATTCATGCACCCCAAGGACCCTACCCATATAGTAGGACCAGATCGGGACACCTCTAACTAAAGGAATGAAAAAATTAATGGGAGACACACTGGTGTGTCTCTTGTAATGGTTTTCAGGTTATGAGGCTTCATTGGAGGATTTAATTATGTCGCATTCCTATGAGGTATCCAAGGGAAAGAGATCCCTGAAATTGGTGTCTTAAAAGAGGACTTGGAAGGTATCCTGTGAAGGTCAAGGATTGTAAACATAAGGTGTTAGATGTAGGGTTACCTAGGATAAGATATAAGTGCATCGCATAGGGGTTAGGATCTACCCGAGCTAAAGGTGCCTTAGGTGGTGGGACACCTAGGAAAAAAAACTTAGATAATTCCTTACTCTAGGCACAAAGGGTCTCATCAGGTTTCTCTTGAAGGGTCTCATGTAGGTCCCAGATTTCGAAAGGTACTTTAATGCAAGTGCTTATTAACTAGGGTAGAGGGGTCCTCACACATTTGGCTTGTGCTTCAGACCCTATAGGGAATTTTATCCCACAATCCCCCTTAATTAAATCTTTTCATGGGTTTTAGAGAGATACCTGAGATTGTTATGAGGACCTGGATGAAGGTCATGCCCGACTATATCTTAGAGGCTTCTTCTATTTTTCTAGACTTTCCAATGAGGAACCCCATGATCCTATTTATAAAAAAACATGGGTCCCTGGTCGATGGATTTTTTCCACATAGGTCCCTAGTGTAGGTAATCCAAGTAGGCACCCCTTTTAGGGGTGTCTAATCCTTCATTATCATGAAAAAGGTCCTATGTGAGTCTTCTAGTGTATAGGATGGGTGTGTATATGCCTCTTTTACTCAAGTTCCCTTGATCCTTCTTGTAAATATTCACCTAATTTGGATACTCTTCGAAATATTTTCATCCCATATGATAAATAGAGTGTTTATAAAATACCCCTTACCCATTAGGATTGGATATAATCAAAATAAGAGGGTCTATTACTGGTGTAGTGGGAGGAAAATATTCTAAATGTTGAGTAGGTTAATTACACAGGTTTCCCATGAAGGTTTGTCACATGGGTTAGTGGTGTAGGTCTAGTGCGGATGTATGTAGTATAGGTCATGTTCATATGTCTGCTGCAATGGACATCAGTGTCTATAAATACCATTGACCCCTATAGAATCTTTCCTTCTTCTCACTTCATACCTTTTCTCTCAATGTGTGTATCATCTGCGTAGTCATTCCATGCTTTTCATTTGTGATGGTCTTATGGAGAACTTATTCATGTACGTACATGGTAAAACCACTTGAGTGACCATTATACATGGAACCACCTTGTTGAGGGTCCTACATGAGGGGCCTAGAGAATATATATCTATTTTTAATGAATGTGTACATCAGGAAGTCCCCATTCAGAATTTTTGGCCCATTTCAAATGTTGGGTGAGGGTTATTGTAGCACACATCAATTATTATGATGTTATAAGTATAGTTAATGTTTATAAAGTATGATTTTTTTCATTTCCTTAATTTATTTCAAGAATTAAGCCTTTAACCCCAAAGCACGATGAAGTTCTAAGGATTATGAATATATTAAGATAATTATACTTCTTCTTGTATGGTCATTTGCATATTGGTACTTTTATTGATAATGGTAAATATGGTAATGATTTGAGGTCATGAATGATTCAATTTAGAGACAACATACTGGAAACCCTTATTAATAGTGATAAAATTTGTGAGCTATATGTTCCATATCAATTTACCTACCAAAGTGCCTGTAAAAGACATGTGTCTCTTCCCACACACATGTTCGACTCAAGAAACACCTGATGTTGGCCCTCTAATTTTTGATCTTGATGGCCATGGAGGTATCTAAATTTTCAATCAATCTACCTCCATTGGGTGCATCGATCAGGCAATATTTTGGGTACGCCAATTATTTGATTTCTTCAAACCCCCAAGGGGATTTGCTGAAAGGTGTTCCCTGAGTCCCATATGCGATGATTCTTGGTCATTTAAAACAAAAAATGAAGGTACAATCCAAAAGTGATGATGTTTAAGATTCAAATACTTCACAAAGGACACAATAAATGTCTATAGATTAGGTTAGGGTTGAGAAAACCACATCTTCTAGGACAATGTTGTCTTTTCATTATCATTAGATGGAGACTCGAGTTATGGTCCTCGAGTCTTTTTTGAGTGAAGAGACGCTTAAAATGATTCAATTCCAAAAGACACCAGGTATTCCCCCTAACCAGTTTCATTATCATAAGATTATCTATGTCCCCTATTAATCCAATCTTGGTTGGGAATAACTCATGACATCATAGACATGTGGGTATTTCTCTAGACTGTCATATGCACCCTAAAGCTAGGACATGTCAGAGAACCCTATACTTTACACCTTAATGGTAATTTTATTGAGGTGGGTAAATATTTTCAAGAAATATAAATTTTTATATATGTAACTGATGATCATATCACATCCAAAAAAATAGTATCTGACCGGTTTTCTTAGAGAAAAAAGAGGGGGTAACTGGCCACTCTTACGAGGAATGGGACAACTATGTCTACCCTAGTGATGTATCTCTCTCTTCTCACTTTTATCCTTTCTCCTATATCCCCTATCATTTATTTTTATGTTATTTATCTCATATTTTAGAGGAGGATAATAAGAACAATATGAAAAGGTGTTAAAGTCATAAAAATATGGGCTCACGGGGACCCCCATCAGAGTAGTGGACGAGGCTCCCAAATCCCCATAATTTTCCCTAAATCAAAGGGTGATGGTGGGTGATATGTTGGGTGGATCACATTTACTACCATGTAAATTTCTTGTTAATAATAGGACCAACACGGGTCCCTCTCCATCTCAAGAAAAGAAAATAATGTTGGTGGGGAGGTTGGACTTGTCTATGCACCACAATAAGTCTTTTCATAGTTATTATAATCGTATGAATAACCTAGAATACTTGTCAAATGATGCCTTCCTTTTACAATATCTATATCACTTTCCTTCCTTAATGGTCTGGAATTGATCCTTTAATGATCTAGGGAGATATCCCAGAAGATGTGCAGGCCCATGTTGATGAATCCATCCCTTTAATGGATAAGGTTCATAGAGATGTGACCACATATTCTCCCTCTATTAGGGGAGAGGGTCATGGAAATGTTATATGTACATTATAAGGTGTCATGTTCCTCTTAAATACTTTCTTCCTCATGATATTATAGATCTGTACCATACAATGGATGGCCCTTCAACAACAACCAGTGGCTCTATCCCTTGTTTGGAAGGGGTTGATAGGGATCCCAAATGGTCTAATGAGGGTGTTGTTGTTAATATTTTCCAAATAAGATTCAAATAAGTTGATCCTAATGAGAGGTTGGAAGAGAGAATATTTCGTGAAGCCAATTTGGTTCATGAGCCTCGTGTCTTTGATACTCCTACTGGTGAGGAAGTTATGATAATTGAATCAATTTTTAATGACATAATATAACTTGAGGACTAGTTAGAAACATTAATATTCTTACCTATCTGGAAAACATTGGGGAGTTTATTAGGTTATTGAGTGGATGTGATTTCTCTCTTTCTTGCATTTATAAAATATAGTTTTCCTCTTTTCATTTGATGTCTCATATAAGAGCTCAACCTATATATATCTTTCTCTAGAGAACATTTCCATGGAAAATCACAAACAAGGAATCCAAGTCCTTCCTACTCCCATTGCAGTGGTAGTGATAGTTGAAACCCCCAATGCGGGAGATTAGTGAGAGCCCTTGATCTTGGTTTCTAAAAAAACTAAAGATTACATTCCTTCTCATGAGGTTTTTACCTAGAATGTTGAGGCTCAGAGTACTGGTGGTACATTAATACCAATACTTGATCCAATAATGTGTGAGTGTTATTAATCAATTTCGTTGTTTCACTTATTTATCTTTATTTTAACCACTGATGTTAATGAGGGGTGTCACCTCCTATTGAGTTTCATCTAATTTAGTTGATGAGCATAAATTGGGGTCTTATGTGCTAGTTCAATCAATACAAGTAGGTGAAATTGAGGATATCTTCAAGGGAGAAGAATTAGGTGACTCATTGAGTTCACTAATCCAAGAATTTATCTCTCCCTTTGAGATAGGATCCAAGAAAGACTTGGAGACAAAGGATTACTTTTTTACTACATGCTATATGATCTAGTGATACATATGGAAGACAATCTCAAAGACATCTCTTGAAAACATACCATTTTAAATCCACCAACATCCAAAAATATTTATGACTTTTGGGTATGATGGGATTAATTACCATATGATTTTACATGTTGTGAATTCAATCATCTAGCGGACAAAGGATCGTCGAATGTTTAATAGGCTGAGGCATTGCTTGCAGGCCAATTTAAAAATCTTATAGAAACTTTATCCTAATATTATCTTAATAATTCTATGAAGATGGAGTAATATCAGCATTTCCCTAAAGATAAATCTATTAAAATTATATGCCTTCAAGAATAAATGGATTTCATGAATAAAGAAATGATCTAAATCTAGTGATCCTTTGCAGGGGCCTTGGTACAAGGAAGAGACTCTATTGATGAAGAGGTGGATAAACTTCAAAATGTTGATAACACTATCACCACAAAACTGGTTGGGTTTTGAAAAGCTGTGGATAACGCTTGATCCACATTCCAATAAACCAAATCCTAGGTTGATAGTGCTTCTAAAATTTGGCAGAGCGAGTCCATCGCAGAGTATCTCCTCTTTATTTGTGAACAATAAAGAAAAATAACTGTGTTTCCTATAACATGTTTCCACATTCCCTCCCTCATTGTAATCATCATAATTTCAATGATAGGGGTGAGGTAATGCTCTAATTTATTACAATGTATTTAGACCTAGTGAGTCTAGTTTGACTATTCTAGGGTCATATAGAAAACCCTGAAAACACTTGGTATTTTATATTATCCCCCAAATTGTTTTCTAAGTCTAGTATGATGAAAACTTATTTGGAATGACATAGAATTTTCTTAGGATAAACTTTTTGGTCTTTTAGCCTAACAATTTGTGTTCCTCATATATTTACATTTCTCTATTTGTTACTAAACAATATAAATCATAGTTCTAGTGAGATATGACCCTAATCTTACATAGGGTTCCCTTTGTAGGTTTTTAACCAAGTGAGTATTATGTCTCTTTTTATGTGAATTTTAATGTATTTGAAACTAGATGAATGAAAATAGTGTTTTAGGTTGAATACAATTGACCATGAGTTTAGGAATGATGATCCAAACAAGACTTGTTATCCTTGAATGTTTTGACATCTCAAATACCCAACGGTTAATTTTGATTCAATTTTTTTTTGATGTCTGAATATGAAATATGATGCAAGACAATTATGTGAGGAATTTCCATTTAAAAAGTTCAAAAAGTGGGTTACATCACAATATTGTCATGACTTATGGAAATGGAGGTGGTCTATCCTGTGAAAAAAATTTCCTCTAGTTGAAAAACACTTTTTTTGGGTGACATTATGCTAATCTAACTGGTGTGTATTACTACATAGTCAAAAAAAATGTAATTTAATGGTAAATATACCCTTTTGTAAGGATACTTATGAAAAGACAATTGGGGCATATTACTATATAGTTTAATAAAGGTATTCTCAGGATTTTTTATATTTTAATACCAAAGGTCAAGAAGTTTTTAAAGATTTATATTTATCAAGACCTCAATGGGTGGTTTATAAAGGGAAGGTGTCTGATAATGAATAGAGTATCTATATTGGTATTTTCTATTAATGGGAAACCTCTCCTACAAAAAATTGTCTCATGAAAAGTAGGGTACATTCTGTTAAATAACCAATTTTAGGGGGAAAGCCTCATTCTAATAAGGGTTGAAGTATTGTGCAGTTTAATGTCAAGGGATCAAGATATAGAAAGTATTTTTTAATGTCTTCTGGTAAGGAAGTCGTAATATTGTTTTAATTCCTTGTGACTCAGTCATTGTGCTATGATGTTTAATTTGATACATTAAATTCATCCGGGGATATGGTTTAAGGTATTTTAGATCCAAAAAAATGATTAATAATTCTCCCTTTCATGGTAATATGTCTAGGAATGTTACATAATTTTTAGGTATGAAAGGGGAAGGTTTTAAGCTTTAATTCAAGAGCCTCCAAATCCAAAAAAGTGATATGGGGTGAATTTTCAAGGAATTACCGCATATCATGTTCAAAAAGTGGTTTCCATAATAATTTCATTAAGGATTATAGAGATAAAGGATATATACCTTGGGGATTAATGCACCTCTATTGACAGACCCTGTTGGTGGATGACATATACAAATATAGCTATGGTGTGTTATTTTGTAGTTAAATAGTGGAATCCTCTAGTTGACATGCACTTTGGTAGGTAAATTATGAAAATATAAATGGGGTGTATTATTGCACAGTCAAGGAAAGCTTTTCTCAAGAATCTTGAAATTATATTTCTAAAGGATAATTTAAGTTAATGGAGATTTGTATTTCCCCATACACCGAGTTTTGTATGTAGTAGGAAAGTAGATGAATATAGAAGGCCCATTTCAAGTCCAAATTACCCAAGAATGGGGTGAAAGTTTATTATATAGGTCTGACACAAACATAGGAAAAGAAGGGGGGTTTATTGAGACTGTGACCAAAGTATGGGGTTCACACATTGCTTCATATCTCATTTTTATGAGAATCAATCCATATGTAGATCTAGAAAATCATGTATTTTAAAGTCTTGTTGTCAGGACTTATCAAGAATTTTAATGACATGAAATGAGGATGATTTGATCTCTATAGTTTTAGGTCATATTACTAGGACCATGGTATTATAGAAATGACGAGTAATATGAGGCCCACCAGACCAATGTTGTTCTGACATAATTTGGACATGAGGGAGGAAATTGCAAACCATGAGCTTTGGGTTATCAGATTGGGAAAATTACTTGGGAAAAGCATTTGAGGGATGACCACTTACTTTGTTCAAATAGTGAGTTCCATTATGATGTATTAGGGGCTCATGAAAATATGATATGCTTCTCATGAGTAATAGTTTTTCATTATTTTATAGTACCCATTGGTGGGAAGCTTATGAAAATCCAGCTAGGGCATGTTACTGCATAGTCAAACAACAACATCCTATGGATGACTGGACCTTTTGGTGGGTGACTTATGCAAATCCAACTTGGGAATTTTACTAAAAATTTAGACAAAGGTGTCTTCATGTATAAAAAATTCTATTACCAGTAGATGGAGAAAGATTATGAAGATCCAAAATTGTCTAGAATTATGAGTAAGACATGTGGAAGGAATATATATGAGAAAAACGGAATTATTTAGAAAACAAATGGGCCATTAAGTTTAGATTCCCTAAAAATATCTATCTCATATGTAAGATGGGTAATTTTTTTTTCTTTTATGGACTCCTGAATGAGGGAACCCAAATTTAGAGGTCCTACAAAGATCTTTTTTTGTATGCTAGAGATGGGGAGTTTTATTTACCCCCTGGATAGGAATAAAAAAGAATTCAATGTGTCACTACATACATCATTTCAATCCACAAAAAGTTCTTGAGGGACCATGAAGTATAAATTCATGAGGCAAGGACATCGGCCATAAATTTTAACATTCTATGGTAATAATGACAGGCACTCAATGTGAAAAAGGAATGTTATGGCTTCACCAGGTTATCGGACTTGAGATTCAATACATATCTTGTGGGAATGGTAATCAATACACATGTTGTTCTAAAAAATGATTCCCCATACTAATGGAATTATTATGTATATAATGGAAATTTTAATACAATCTCCCAAATGGGGTGAGAACCCATATTGGATCCTCTTATGTTGCTTTGGATCATATATAGAAGAGAGGGGATATTCCCCATACTATGGCTAGACCAAGATGTAAGATCTGAGCATCACTATGTATCTCATGGGAACAAGAATAAATACATACATAGTTATTAAGGAATCAATCCATTTAAAGTCATGTGGTAAGGTCATCTAGTGTTCCTTTTATATTCTTGTGACTAGGACCATAGTAACCTTGATGTGAACTGATACTCTTTGATCAAGTGTATACTCCTTTACTAAAACTCATAATCCCACATAAACTATGCTCAGTATGATGAATATTGAGTGGAAAATGTTTATTCCATCACAAAAAGGAGATAAAAATAGAGGATAAAGAAATTATGATTTTCTAGTGGTAGGGCTAGGATGTGAGATCCAGGTATCAATACATATCTCATTTGAGTGAGAATCAATCCATACATGGTTATTCAAAGGATCCATGTGCATGTCTGATCCATATAATGGGAGGGTAATTTCTTTTTTGTGTATTGGCCCAAGATTATAGATTTGGGGGTCACTATGTATCCCATGATGACAGGAATCAATCCACATGTAGTTCTTGAATAGGTTTGGTGGGATACTAGCACCGAAGATTACGATCCTCACAAGCATAGATTGAAATTTTATGAAGTTTGACATCATATAACATGGACATGAACCATGTAGTTTTACATTGTGAGAAAAATATGTTTTAATATAGTTTAACTTCTTTTGAATAGGATGTTATCCCATGTAGTTTAAATTATTATATCGCAAACTGTAATGTCTTGTAGTTTTGGGTCTTCTATATAGGACTATATGAAGTTCCTTTTATGTTTATGTATACAGGACCACAATTCTAGGCAATTAAATGTCATACATTAAGGGTGCTAGTGACATGTATCTTATCACCTTGAGAAGTGGAAAAAGTTTACTCTATTTATGTACATGTGAAAAAGACCAACTACTCAGTTTAATTCCTCATAGATAAGATGTGTTAATCATTTTCCAAATGAAGTAGATTTTTAGAAACATCGCATTGGATGGGGCCTTAATGAGCTCTCCATCCATTGATATTAGGGAATAAGATCTGTTAGAGTGTACCATGTGTATGGAATAAGGTCCCTCCCACTTTATCTCATGATTTTGAGGCTTCTTCCCTAGTATCATTGGAGTCCTAAAAACAATTACAAATTCTCCATGGAAGAATTAATAGAGGTGGAACTTCTAGTTAAAGTTCCACATTATCCAATTTTTATAGACCACTAAGTGATTCAAGGTATGAAATATCTTCTCATTAACATAATCCAATTCATCTAGTCATTTATATGATTTCTAATCTATGGGTAAATGATCATATAAGTCAATATGGAGCAAGGGAAATTGGACAACAATCGGTAAGAATGCTTTTTTTTGTATATAAGTGAATACGGGGTTTCCCAAGTGGTAGTACGAGTTTTGTTCGAGTAAGAACACATTTCATGAAAGATCATATCATGCTAATACCTCTTATCCTTATCCATAATCTTTTGGATTATGTTCAATGGGGTCTTATCGAAGTCCTCTTTCTTTTTGTTATCAACTGCGTGATAGTGGGAAGAGTGGTTAGATTTGATATTATAGTCCTAGTTTAGAGTCTCATAGTCATAAAAAAAATATATTAGTGTCTTTTTCCATTAGTATTATATGAGGGACTCCAAATCTGGTAATGATGTTAGTTTTGACAATGATAATGATGGTTATGACCCCAAATTCTTTAAGGTGTATTTCCTTGGACCATTTAGAGAAGAATATGGTAGTAGTTAAGAAGTATTTAAACTACAAGGATGTACATAGAGGATATGGTTATATAAAATACATTCCCCATGGGGAAAATGGGTAGGATTATTTGAATGTATATTGTAAATATAGGGGTTTATGGATAAAGTTTCCATGCACTTGGTAGGAATGAAAGTTACTCTTGAATTCTGTGTAGTCTTACATCATTAATGTTAAAAAGTATCCAAGACATTAGATTTTATTGGAGAGCCAACACCCTGATTGGTGGGAACCATGGGATCTCCTATGTACTTCTTTCATGATAATAGAAATCTCTTCTCCATTGATTCATCTGAGAAGGACTCCATCAAAGCCTCATTTATAGAGTACTTTCTGGTGATTTAGGCCACCATAAAGATTTAATTTTGTCGCTTCCCATTAGATTTTCTCTTTTATGGGTATTTTTTATTAGAGAACACTATTTTTAAGATATTCCACAATGGGTTTCATAAAACCAGTCCTAGGACCATCTGATTCAATAATGGGGTTGACTTCATTGACTTCCTCCCTATGGACTTGATTAAAAGGAAAGACTAATTGGTGATGTGAAATGTTGATTACTTTTTCACCCCAGTTTGGACCAACTAATGTCATGGCATCATTTTGCAATGCATCATATTGAGAATTATGTGATCATGGATCATGAGTAAATGTTGGATCTGATGGGAATTCTTCCATTAACCCTATAATATAGTAAATAATGGTAATCGTCACTTAATTTGTGATGGAATAATCTCTATTGATCTATTTGATCACCAAATATGACTCGCCTTTCACCTCTAGGAGGCCCACGGGTATTTGAAGATCTAATTATAGGCATGTAATGTGGGTCTGATATAGAGCCTCATTGTTTATGAATCCTTCAAACAACTGGGAGTCGTGAGGAAAGGATTCCTTCAATAGAGATAGGAGGATGACTCTCAAGACAACATTTTTGAGCTTAGGGTCTTCCATTCTCTTCTCTATTTGTCTCCTAGATGCATTTTTAAAAAACATTTCCCATATCTTGGAATTTTCTTTAATAAAAATTATCTCTTCACCTGGTAATTTATAATCTAGTGATGTTGTTTCTACATCTGTGTGTTCTATGATAAATGTCTAAAAAAAATTTCCTTTCTCCTCTTTATGAGGCATGAACCGTAAGTCAAACTACTGCCAGATAATCACCCATCAGGATAAAAATCCTATCAACATAGGATGATAGAGGATATATTTGAGCAGGTTATTTTTATATACCTGATAGGCCTTGTGGTGCTATAAGAAGTGTCTCCATTTCTAAACTATGAATATTTTCTCCAGACATCTTTTCTTAATATCTATGTAATGATTCTCAGCTTTGATCATGATTCAAATGAGATAGTAAATGTTTTTTTCATTGATGATGTTGTTCTTTTTCATGAGAAAACCACCTAGTGATCACACTAGAGATTTCATATAAAATTATTGGATTCACTTCATTATGTGGCATTATCACTATTGGGATCAAAAGATATTTCTTTAGGTATTCAAATGCATCCTAAGAGTCATTAGTCCACTGATATGTGACCCCATTTTTCATCAACTTGGTGAAGGGAATATATTTCCATGTGATGTTAGATATAAAGAGATGAATGACAAAAAGTATTCCCTATAAACCCCTCAAAAATTTTGTGTTCTTAGGTGGTGACATAATGAGAATATCCTTCAACTTATCAGCTTCATCTTTGGTTCCATGATGGCATATGAAAAACTGATAACATTTCATGAGGTTAACCTGAAAGAACATTTCAAGGGATTTATCTTCAAGATATGCTACCATAGTTTGTTGAATATTATCTCAAGATCATCAAAGTGGTTAGAAAATGTTCAGGACTTAACCACCATATCATCAATGTAGAATTTGACAAAATTCATAATAAGGGTTTGAAGATGTGATGCCTAACATGTTGGTATGTAGCACCGTAATTCTTCCGTCAAAATGGAATTACTCGATAGAAAATTACTCGCTAAGGGGCCCTAAAGGTGGTGGATTATTCATCTAATGGGGTCATATGAATTTGATGGTAACTTGAATAAACACCCATGAATTATATGTCTTGATAACCAGTTTTTTAATCAATCATTCACTCCATTATTGGATCCATGAAGTCATCTTTTTGACATTTTTGATTGAGATATCGGTAATTGATTCAAACCATGATTTTTTTCATTTTTCTTTTTTACTAGGAAAATTTTGGCAAAGAATTTTTTATACTGAACTCCCCGGATTATTTTAGCCTTGATAATATTGTCCACTTCAGCCTCAATTTTACATATGGGAGTCGGGTGTGTCCTTCTGGCTACTTGTTTATATTCCTGGAGGTTTCCATCAAATCCCAAGTGTTGAGTGGAAAACATGGGATAATTTCCAAGTATCTTTATTTAATTATTATAAAAACAACTTTATTTCACATTTGGAAGGAGTTATATACCAATTATTCTGTAGAATACATTGATGTACTGATTAATGTGGGACATGGATCTCTTTCTATACCCAGATTTATTTATCTGAATTCAACAATGATGGTAGAGACACCTTCCTCAGATGATGGAGGGAAATCCCTAAGGACCTCATTCTATACCTCTTCCTCTTATTTCCCATTTTCCTTGTCCTTAATGGTAGTAAATGATAAAGAAAATTTCTTAAATTAAGGGGAGGATTCAATGATTTTAAATTTAGAAGTCAAAGAAATTACTTCTAAACCAACTAATGACGTAGGACCCTATTAAATCTCTAAATGGGAGATGAGAGACATAAAATGAGCATATTCATTTTCTCTTAGTGATGTGAAAACAAATTACGACCCAGTTGACGGTGAAGGTATTTTTTAAGCTTAAGGGATGCAAAGATAGAATTTTTTCTTATGATTCTGTCATGGTCTAGAGATTCGATGACATATAAAACACTTATAGGTTCAATTTTCATAACTAATATCATGGAATATTATGAATTCATTATAGGATTTGGAACACTCTCCTTGATCTAATTGATGTGCAACACATACTCTAGACTGAGATTCTTGAAGGGATTATCCATGTACATTATCAGACCATTTGAAGGAATTGATTCGAGTAACATCATCAAACATGCATTATTTCCCTTCCCTCTGATAGTGTCCCACATCAATATATTGTGATTATCAGTATTTAAATGATTCTTTTTACCATGAAATTCCTCAATTTGACCAATAATGAAATATTTGAGGCATTGGTGGTTTGTTGATGGAATAGTCACATGCTGATGTAACTAATTCCTTCTTAGTATAATTATAAATATCATATCTTTATGAACAACCAAAAATTCTAAGCTAGATATCAAATCCACGAATGGAGTCCTGAGCATGATCTCACCAAGAGGACTTTTTTCACTCTTTTCATACCCCTATAGAATTATATTGGAAATCATTATGTTATTCTCATCATATCCTAGCTAGTGAATTCTTCATACTGTAATGAGATTCACTCTTGATCCATTATCAATGAAATACCATTAGACATTGATACCATTTATCCTTCCTTACACGTATAGGGGTCTGATGTGTCCCTATAAAATGGAATAATTATCTTTATCTGTAAATAAGATCACTACGTGAAATTCAATTAAGATCGGTCTTTTTAGATAGACATAAATAGTGGAAACCTCAGATTCATACTCTGGGGCCTTATAAAATCATCCATGAGTACATCCCTAAGGAATTTTAAGAATCCTAGGGTGTCCAAGAATGTTATCTTGGCTAGAACCGTGAATAATTTCATTAAAATTTCATACTTATGCGTTAAAGTTCTGTACTTCCTAAAATGGGGATCCTCTTTTCCAGTAACTATAGGAACTGCAGTAATTGATTTAGACAGATTGACCATTGGAGTAGGAGTTGATGGCACCTCTATCCTGGTTGGATTAGGTCGACTATGTATGCTTGTGCTCTGAGGTTGATTGGGTAATGACATCCGATCTAGTCGATCTTCTATGAAAATTGTCTTAGGTTAAAACTTTACATGTCTAAGGGGACTTCCTTTCTCTTTCTAATCTCACTGAATGAATATTCCACAAGTTTTGGTTGCACAGACAGTTTCAGTAGGGACACGTCTGGATTATTAATTTATAGTATTACCATGTATTACACTATATCATCATCTCGGGAAACCTCTTCCCCTAATTCCCCAATAGAATATTAGGAAATCAAGTTCATGGTCACACTCATCATACAATAATGGATCCATTAAGTGAATAGCATTAATGGGACCAAATATCAACCCCTCATCTGATGAGGTATCCATCTAGTGGGTTGGCTCCTGTTGTATTGTTTATCAATGTGGTGCCCATTTTCCTAGTCTATGCGGATGAAGTCTGAGAGATTCAAAGATAATTTCAGCCTTTTTATAGGTTTATCTTTCAATGTTTAATTCTCTCTCCTCTATCCATGTTATTTTTTTGTAAGACTAACCTTCATAGGACTGAGGTGTTGATGGAGTTTTCCATGCCATAGCGGAAGCTATTGGGGTATAGTTAGATGATTCAATTGTTCTTAGAGGATATCATAAGTTTAGTTGATCATATTTATAACCATACTATTTTTAAAATTATATATACCCTTATTATTAACTTTCTACCATTCATTATTCTCCTCTAAATTGGTGGTAGAATCCCATTTTACCTCCATTGGTGGTTTACCCAACTTCAATTTCCAAAAGTACACCATTTTCTATAGGATATATTTGAAAATGAAATATTCTTGGATGTTGTTCCCCAATTCCTAGTGAAAGGTGAAATATTTTTTGAGAACTTTGATGCCATCTTAGTTTGGATTCTTGTAATTTGGAAATATTATCAAGTTGTTCTATAATGCTGAGATGAACTAATTGTGGGCTTGGTCATTTTATAAATAATAGACTTTGTTCTACATCTACTCAAACCATTTTCACCTCTTCTCCCTTTACTAATATTGAGGAGGCTGGCATTATTTCTTCTACTTAAGAGGGGTAACCATATGATATGGTGTAATATTTAGATCTAGAGTGGGTGTGGGGGACAAAAAAATTGTTATAGTGACAACCTCTTCTTTCCTTTTTCTCTTTCCATGAGCTAATGTAATTACTCGGGAATTGGATATGTTTTATGCAATGGAATCTTCCATTATTTGAGAAATTATGGAAAAATAATGAAATCCACATTTTTATTTCATAGTAATGAGTGATTTGTGAAACACGTCATGAATATTCTCTACAAATATGGAAAAAAGATATTATTCAGGAAGATGTATTCTTAGGGAGTATGCCAATCACTTCCACTAAGTAATGAAATATGAGACCCTATCATTATCTCTCTTTTTTAGTTTTAGAGGTCATGTATAGTTATTTTCTAAAGCATCAACCTAAATTGGAAGAGAAAGTTCCAATAAATATATTACCATCCATTAATTCACTAAGTCGAAAAACCGATGTACCATACAAAGGCTAGCCCCTATAATGTTTTCAAAGTACATGAGATTCACTGCTTCCTATTTTGAAGGGGTCCCCATTATGGAATCACAGTGGTACACAAAATGTGATAGATTCTACTCTAGGTCCCCCAAGCCATTGATAATTAGAAATGTAGGGTTTCCAAAGTTGGGAGGGTTTGGTGTTGTATCAACCCATTCAGGGAAAGGTTTATTTTCTGCCTATATCGGCACACACCACTCTTATATAGCTTCCAATTGAGCTATTAATGATTCAATATTATTGATGAGACCTGGAGGAATTTCTAGTTGAGTAAGAGATTGAACATAGACAGAAACAGGTACGGTCCAGTATAGAGGCCTTCCCGTTATCTATCGTGGATAACCTATAGGGTCAGTTCTGTAAGGATGAACCTATCTATGTTTTGGTTGTGTACCCAATAGATGTAACTCTTGATCTTCTATAGTGGGAACCAAATATAATGATTTTCAATACCCCACATTGAGTAAAATTTCTAGCTCCATTTCGGTTTATGCAATGAAATATCATTCCTAGGCTATGACAGTTGGGAGTTTAATTTGAGGCTATTATTTCAAAACATATTCGAGATGGATGTTTCCTCAAAGTAGTTTTTCATTGATTCATTTCATTTATTTCATTTATTTCTCTTACTGATAAAACATTTCCTCAGGAGTAAGGGGTTCAACCTCTTCAGGAGGTGGTTGAAGTGTAACCTCCCCTTTAAATTTTTCTTCGGTGGATCCTCTTTGATGAGGTAATAATAGAGTGGTTGAGGTAATTCCCAAATTCAGAGAAATCCTATGGTTTTAGGTAATGATCGCAATGTGATTCACTATTTAATTTTTACCCTTACACCACTATGCTAAACTAGTTTTGTATTAAAAAGTATAAATAAAAAATCACATCCTATCTAATTCAATTATTCTTTATCACTACTAAAAAGGGAAATAATACCTGTTTTGATAATTTCATTGATTTTGGGGGAGATTAGAAGGTCCCCTGATGATGTTCAAGAAAAATGGGCCAAACTGCACAAGATCCAAGCACACCAGTTGAATCAAACAAACACTTCTACTAAAATATACATACAAATGGGATGATATTTTGTGGTCTAGTTTAAAATTAAATGTTATGCATTTTATATGGAGAAATATATGCCTCATTCATCCATATGGTGGCACAAACGACATGATCTATCCATCACACCGAATCTGGACTACGTAAAAAGTGGTGTGTTGTGATCTATCTATATCTCGGGCTATAGGTGTCCAAATCAATCAAACTTTTTGGGGAATAAATTAAATAAGTGGGTAAAAAAACATTTTAGTTTTTTACAAAGATATTTCATACTTTCTACCCACTAAAAACAATGTACCATGTGGTTTTACTCAATCTGGGTGCCCATCACAACCTTCCAATTTTCTTATAAAATGATATCTTGGGAACCTAATATGTAAGTTCGGCCATGAGGGAAAGATTTGGTATTTGTAGACCCTAAGAAGTCATATCATCATCCAAAAAATTATGGAGTCCCCTATCTTTATAGGGGGTTCAAGGATGAAGTTGCAGTTCCACACGATCCTCCTCCTCTCGATGGTGAAATAAATAGTGGACGATCATTTTGAGGGAGCTACAGAAACTTGAGAGGGAGTTCCAGCACTTGTTATTATACTGGTTTTGTTTGATTTTTTTGTTCAATATATTATCTATGTTTAATTTTTATTTTCTTCTCTTTTGAGTTTATTTCTTTTTTTATAATTAAGTAAAAGACTTTTTATTTCAACACCAATTGAGTTGAGATTTCAAATAGGAATATTGGGTTGTTCTGATTGGGCAACAAAAGAGTCCTATTTCTCTCACACATACATAATATATTATTCAAATTCATTACCATTCACTTTATGTTTTAGTTTAAATCCTTGACAACATTATTATTGTGTCAACGGTTAGTACTTTGTGCAACGATTTTAAAGGCAATAGGGGAATCAAGATCTTAACAACCCTCAATGAAAGATTTAAAAAAATCAAGTGTATTTTTCAGAAAAATGAACTATCCAATATTTATAGGGAAATTGAAATGATATATTTATCTAATAATTATTAAATCACCAACTTAATTTACCAAATAGTAAACTCTTTAAATCAATTTACTTCCTTAAAATTGTTTTTTAAACTAACCCCCTTTTTTGTAATTTTTAATAAAACTGCATACTATAAACCTAGAAACACAACATGATAGATGACCTAGGGTCTACCCTATATTATAAATCAACCTTAAAAATGAATTTTATATGTAACAACAACATGGTGAAATTTTGGTGCTATTTTCGAGGAGTTTTTTTGTTTTTAGTATTTGTTTTTTATAAAAGTATTGTATATTTTTTAATTATTTGTTCATTTTTTTCTTCATTTTTTAAAATTTATTTCTAAAATAAACCTTGTGTAGGACTTGTGTATGATGTGATCTTCATCAGAGAAAATACATCCATTCAAAAATGAACCTAAGAGGATCTTACTTCAGTGACATTGAGACGCACAAGAGAACCCTTTGAAGGAGGACACAAAAAACCCTGACACAATTCTTGACCACTATTCTTCTTCTAAAACCTGTGTTAAAACTAAATTAAACTTGTATAAAATGGATGAAATCAACCATAAATTATGAACTGACCTCACCTGATGTTGATATCCAACACACTTATATTCAAATTCAATGCAAGACACCGAATTTTGAAATTAATTCTGATTAAATTATTTTATTACCATGATTCCATGGACTCGCAGGAGAAGATCCAAAAAAGAATTTAAATGAATTTAATACTTTGTGTTTGAAATTAAAGCCTAATAATGTGGATAAATAAAAATTGAATCTTAGTGCATTCCCATTTTCATCAGAAGACACAATGAATGATCAGTTGTATTATCTTAATTCACCAATTAGATGTTGGGAAGACATGAAATTCCTTCTTCTTGAAAAATACTTCCCAATATCTAAAATTACAAGAATATTGAATAAAATGTGTGGGATAATAAAACCTAAAGGGGAAATACTTCATGAATACAGGGAAATGTTTAAAATGAACTATTAAAGTTTCCCACACCACTAAATAACAGATCCACTACAAAATCCTTGATTTGATGAAGCACCCATCATAAGAACATTCATATCTCTCTGTTAATCTAGATGACGTTATCTCTTCCCCTGAAAAAACAAATTTTCTTTCCCCTAATCCCCTTTATGAGTTTTCATCCTTGATTGATATTCTAGGTAATGAATCATGCATTGATTTTTGTAGTGGTCTATAAAAATGTCTTCCTTGTTTGTTAATTGATGATTTCCTAAACACTGAGGATCACATGACCATCAATGATACTACTATGCTTGTAAAATAACATTCCTCATCTGAGGATGATTCCATTGAGCAGTTAGATGAGATTAGTGACCTCTCACTTTCACACACACTCCCATTAATCCAAAATCCCTCATAATTGGAACTAAAATAAATGCCTCATGATTTAAAATATTCATATCTTGATAATAGAATCAATTTTCCTACCATTATTTCTAGTTCACTCCTTCTTAAGCATGAATTGCAACTTCTTGAACTTTTGAGAGATTATAGACAAGCTTTTGGATGGACACTTACTAAAATTCCTAGTATTATCCCATCGATTTTCACACATCATATATTGTTAAATGATGTGGATAAAATAGTGAGGTAGTCACATTATCGACTAAACCCCAACCTCTTATATGTTATTAAAAAATAAGGCAAAAAAATTCTTGGCTGCTAGAATCATTTACCTCACCATTGGATGACTATAGTTTAGTCCAGTACTAGTGGTTCCTAAAAGAACTAGTCATTTCATAATGAAATATGGAAATAAAGAATTGGTTCCAAATCATGTGCATAATAGTTAGTGTGTCGGTATATACTATTACCGATTAAACCACCACATTTCGAAGGACCATTTCCCATTTCCATTTGCTGACAAAATTCTAGAGTGGATAGTAGAAAAGTCTCATTATTATTCCCTTGATGGGTATTTTGGACACTTTTATATCTATATTACCCATAAGGATTAAGAAAAGTCAACCTTTACCTGCCCCATTGGCACATTGTCCAATAAGAGGATGCCACTTGGTTTGTGGAATGATTTGATCAATTTACAGTGATTCATGATTAGTATTTATCAGATTACATTAATAATGGCATGGAAGTATTCATTAATGATTTCCCTATTTATGGGTCATCTTTTGATGAATGTCTGAGTACTCTCAGTTCCATAATATGTCACTATATTGAAAATAATCTCATATAAAATTATGATATATTCCATTTCATGGTGTGACAAGGTATAGTTTTGGGACTATTCTTTTTAGGGGATTTTTTCCAAGTAGATAAATCAAAAGTGGATGTCATTTCTTCCCTACCATTGCCAAAAATGTGCCGAATGTGTGGTATTTCCTAGGTCATGCAAAATTTTACCATCATTTCATTTATAACATTAGTAAAATTTCACTCCCCCTATCCTCATTTCTCTAATAAAGATGGTAATGTTTTTTTGATAAAGAATTTGAAAAATCTTTTAATAAGTTAAAATGGATTATCACATCACCTCTGATAATCCAACCACGTTATTGGGATTTACCATTTCATATCAAGTGTAATTCCTCTAACTATGCAGTCAGGGAAGTATTATCACAAAGGGTCGATCAAGCTCGACATGTCATTGGCTATTCCTCAAGTACACTGGACCCTACCCAAGAAAACTACACCACAACTAAAAAATAATTTCTTACCATTGTGTTTTCCTTAGATATATTCAGTTCGTAACTTTTGGGTACCAAAGTCATTGTGTTCTTAAACTATGCAGCCCTCTAGTATCTCATTAAGAAACCTAAAGAAAAACCACTTCTCATTTGCTGGACTCTCCCCTTTTAAGTATTCAATTTAGAAATTAGATAAAAATAAGGAGGAGAGAATGTGGGGGCTGACCATATCTATTGGATCCTTATATACTTGTACATTGAATCATCACCTTTTATTACCATAAATGACATGCTTCTTGATGAGGAACTGTACTGAGCGAAAGATTTTATTCTTTAGTATGCTGAAATTGTAAACTATTTGGTATTATATTGCATTCCTGCTGATTTCAAAAAAAATCTATCCTTATTAAACATGAGTCTCGTTGGTACATTTGGTATGACCCCTACCATTGGCGTACATGTAGTGATAGATTCTTTAGGTGTTGTGTTCTTGATAGTTATTTTTGGTTAATCCTTAAGTTCTTCCAGACTCTTGCTTGTGGGGGCCACTTTGTCCTTCAACAGACTGCTCATAAAGTCCTCGATTCTAGTCTCTTTTGGACAACACTTTTTTGGGATAACTTTGTTTTTTGTAAATCTTGTCCTTGATAGTAGAGACTAAGGAATATCTGAAAAAGAAATTAAATTCCACAAAAACATTTTCTCTTCCATGACATTTTTTATGTTTAGGGCATTAACTTTGTGGGACCATTCCCCAATTCATTTGGGAACCTTTACATTCTTCTAGAAATAGATTCTCTTTCAAAATGGGTAGAGGCACAAGCTATAAGGATTGATGATTCTAAGGTATTTATGGGATTTTTGGAAACCCAAATCTTCTGTAGGTTTGGATTACCTACGTTCATCATTTGTGACCAGGGTTGTCATTTCTGCAATTTAACCATGCAATCTCTTTTGCATCGATATGTGGTCGGGCATAAAGTGTCTACTCCATATCAACCACAAACTAATGGTTAAGCTGAGGTGTCAAATAGGGAGGAAAAATAGATTATTGAAAAAATGGTCCAACCTAATAAGAGATATTTGAGTTATAGAATTGATGATTTGTTTGGAGTTTACCATACCTCCTTTAAAACTCCCATTAGAATGTCACCCTATCGGCTTTTTTTGGAAAGAGTTGTTACATATCCATTTAGATTGAGCATCGGGCCTATAGGTCCATAAAAATATGCAATTATAATCTTTTGGGTGTAGGTGCTCAAAGGAAGTTGTCGATTCCGGAATTGGAGGAAATTATAATCGATTCATATAAGAATTATCATATTTATAAAGAGTGAATCAAGGATTCCCACAATCGTATTATCCTTCATAATTAGTTCTACAATGGTCATAAGGTCCTCCTCTAAAATGAATGGCTGAATTGGCATCTATATAAGCTTTTTTCCTACTAGTTTATACTATAAAAAATTACTATTTTCACTCCATTTTTTGTTCATCAGGTTCAAAATGAAGAAAACAAGAAAAACTTCACATTCAATGGTCAACGGTCGAAGCACTTCCACCAAGACATTCTAGATTCCCTAATGGAGAAACTCTAAGATCAAGAATCAGTCTATGAATGACACACACCTGGTTTTATCTTTCCTTCCCACATCTTATTTTATTACAATGAGGACACTACACACTTTAGGTGTGGGGGATGGTTATATTCTTGGGTTATATAGTATTTTTTATCCTCTTTCTTCATTTTTTTTCTTTTTCTCTAACTATATATTATGGTCACTCCCCCATATTCCCCACTCACTATTGTGCTGAATTTTTTTTATACCCACTTTATCATGGAAAATTATTCTCACTTAATCATGGATGTCATTAAAAATGTTTGAAGAATTTTCATATTTCATATTGTTTTAATATATAATTTTTTTTATGAAATATTCATTTCAAAAAGAATACAATTCATTGGTGGGACTTTATTTTTAAATACGGTTATTTTCGATTATATAAATGGTTGTATCATTTTAATACCTTTGAGGAGTGTAGAGACACGTATCTTGACGTACATGGACATTACATTACTTTTGCGGAATACTTAGTACATAACAAAAACACACACACAAGGATCGTAATAGTTTAGTGTCTTTGGAAACTCAGAACGTAATCTTCTAATCGTGGTGAAAGATCTTCAATATCTCCCATAAAGATCTTCCCTTTTTTTTTACCTAAAAACCTTTCTTTATATCCTGGGGAAAAGAAAACATAAAAGGGTGAGCTCAAATGCTCAGTAAGGGTAAACAAAAGAAATATCAATCACATCATATACATAAGAACATAGCTTTTGGAAATCTTAACCTGCAAAAGAGCTCATAATATCATAACATGGGATAAATCATAGAAGTGAAAATGAGATCATAATGTAAAAAATTACTCATTGTGGCATACACACATAATCATAGAGAATCATTTCTTGTTAGTCAAGACTCATTGCCAAGACTATCTTAGTGGACAAAGTCCCTTTCTGAATCGAGTAATCCTCGTTTCAGTCCTGTTTCACTGAACCGGTATAACCTACCATTCCAGCCATGTCTATCTCATGAGATATAAAATCTTTACCCAATGCATTGGAGGGAGATATAGGTCCCACCCATCTCTTAATGAATCCTTTCTTATGTGTGCCACAAAATCATAAATCATACATCATTGCATAACCCATGTAATAAAAATGGGATTCTTAAACAACGTGACATCATAAAACCATTCATATAAGATAAAGGAATTCATAAACATAATTTCATCACAACATAGTCAAATCAATGTAAAAATATGGATAGAAACAGAACCCTTTATTATCTTAGATGGAAAATAATTTTGATAAAACACTTGAATTGAATTCTTGAGGAAAATATCCTTTCTTCTTCAAAATGAATTTCTTTTCACAAAACATCATGAAATTTTAAAAGAAAGATATTTTATTAAAAATAGTCATGAAATCTTTTAGAGTAAGCTTCATGAAAATAAGGCTTTATAAAACAGTAGAAATTCGTTCGTGCCGTATAAGTTAAAAAAAACATTCTTTGTACTTTTGTCGAAAAAGTCAAAATGTACCTCGTACGAAAAACGACAAAATATTCCTTTCATATCTTTTACTAAAAACTCACCGAAGGGTAAAAATTTATTTAAACAATTGCAGGTGGATGGAAATAATATTACATATTGATGAAACATGGATGTGGATGATAAAATACACCCCAGTAAATACTTACGAATAAACAATCTCGGATAAAAATGAGATTGTGATATTTCCCTTACCTTATGTCCGACTTGCTTTGTAAGTGTCCGAACCTCATGTATAATGATTTAAATCATGTTATTGACTTATTACAGAATCATATTCATTGTTATGATATCATATATGGTTCACTTATGACATTATATTACCCGTTCTTTTGTAAATTCCATGTTAAAGAAGCGTTTTGGGTAAAATCGTTTCATTTATCGTAGGTGTTTTGACTTGTTGTTCTTGACATCATTATTACTTATATCATGATTTACTTACTTCCAGAATATAAAATATGATTTATATATCATATATATTCAGTATATATATATATATAATAGATAGATAAATAAAATGAAAAACACCGTTCATGGAGACGGTAGTCCGTACGTACGCATGAACACTGTTTTTCTTTCCTTATTGTCTTGAAATGGAAGTAAGTAGATGACATACATATGTATATATATACATAAATCCAGTAGCTTTATAATGTCATATATTTCATTATTATTTCTTATATATACATTATAATCATTCTTAAATGGTTAACATGGAGAATGAATCTCATCGCGTCGTGGAGACGGTAGTCCGTACGTACGCACAAGCGATGATATCATTTCTATAAATATTGAATTGAATTGGAGTGGATTATAAAATATATCAGAATCAATATGATGTTGTAATAACTATGTATAGTTATTCTTTACACCATTATACCCATCCATGTAAGGTGGTGGTGGAAAATAGATTACACCACGGCGTGGAGACGGTATTCCGTACGTACGCACGCGCGGTGATTTCTTTTTCCGTAGGATGGATAGATGGTTAAATAGGGTTGTTTCATACTTATAATAACATATCAGTATATGAGTGATACTGATGTTATTACTTCATAATGAAACAACCTAAGAAGAAGAAGTGGAAGAAGAAATAAAGATGAAAGAATTGGTAACGGTAATTACCTCTTCTTTGAAGTGCCTCTTTGAGACCTCCTCTTAGGGTACTAAAATTGGTCTTTGAGGAAGACCAGAACCTCTAGGATGTTTCTAGGGAAGTGGAGAAGAGATTTTGGCAGGGGTTGGCCGAGATTGAGAGCTCAAATTGGTGTGAGGAGGAGGGGGAGGAGGTGTCCTTTTATAGGGGAGGAGAGGGGCACCTTAGGAATTCTTAAAAATATTAATTTATAATAAATCTAACCCCACTTAAAAACCTCCAAAAATGACTCATATTCTAAGCTTAGATGAGATAGGGTTGTAATCTCATCAACCAATCAAATTTAGACATGTTTGGATCTTATTTTAAACCTTATCAATTAGATTTAACTCTAAGTTAAATAATTTAACTTTTACCGTGTCTTTTTGTTTTCTTTCACTATATGGTTAATACTCTTACTATAACATGCCAAACGAACCCCAAATTGTTTATTATTAATATATATATCCTTAGCTAAGTCATTTGGCCGAACCTTAGATTTTTAGGAATAAAATAACAATTAATAATATAATATTTGATTTAAAAACTATTTTGTGTCAATTTTGAAACTATTTGATATATGATTTTTGTGAAAGTCATAACAGAATTAAATGTTCGAACCAAGTTGATTAAATCAACATTAATATATCATAGTAACCTAGAAAATTAGTGGAATTCATAAAAATTCTCAAATTACATTTATTTTTGTGTTTATAACATCGATTATGTCAATATTTCATAAATAAGATAATTACTGCATCATCTTTGTGTCATAAATTAATTAAATTATTTGATGTCTAAAAATTACAAATAAAATACCATTATGTAGGAAATCTTTTTAGCTTTCTAATGAATATTTATAGTCGAATTTATCTTATGTATAACCCCATATTAAAAATGATTTACTTATTAAACTTTGATTTTAACTATTTTAACCCTTCTTTAAATAAATTAATAATAAATGTCCTAATCTAATCCAAGTGGGCCTAAATGGTCATATTTTATTCCTAAGTTTGTTTTTGGTCGAATTACACTTGTCCAATAGAATTAGGACATATGTTAGGGTAATATTAATATCATATTTACCCTTAGTTACCCTATTTACTATTAACCGTGGTAAAAAAAGTAAAAAGTTACTATTCACCAAAAAATTATTTTCATCTCATTGAACCACATTTTAGTCCTTGATATTAACCGTGTCTCTCGGATTTTTGAAATTCCATTCACAGAAGCGGTAAAATTAAGTTTTATGCAAAATTCAGTTTTTTAACCTACCACTTAGTAGTTTCACTATTCATCAAAAATTGATTTTTTTCAGAACAATGCCAAAATTTCATCCCAAGCTATATTTCATATTCAGAATTCAAAAATGAAGTCTATTTTACCAAATTCATAACATAAAGGTTTCATTAATTAATTTTATAATTAAATCCCGCTGTTAAAACAAATAGCGTGTTTTTAAGAAACAATATCTATCAAAAGATTGACACTTGTTTATGTCTAGTTTAAATGTGAAATTACATCCAATGACCAACATTGTATTAAATTGTAAAAATATATTCTAAATATACTTTAAAACCACTCAAATTAATGATTTATCACTATTAATTATTTCGATTAAAAAAGTTGTTTTTAATTATAATTTAGTAATTTTCACTATTCATCAGAATATGAAAGTTATCCAAAAAGTACCAAAATTTCACCTTAGGCTAAATTCGATACTCCGAATCCAAAAATGAAGTTCATTTTGAAATATAAGATTTACAGAATTTTAAAAAGTGGTTATTACTATTCATAATGGCTAGTTTTAATAATATTTTAATAGCATATCGTTGTTTAGTGAAACTCGTTATTGCGTACTACACACCCTATCGAGGAAGGTCGCGATTGCGTGTATGCAAGGCAAGCCAAGGATGCATGTTGTGCAAGCTCCTTTTGGTGTAGCGTACAATACAATACATTAGTGAAATAAAAAGAATATTTTTCATAAAATCTCGGGCTGTTACATTCTACCCCCCTTAAAATGAATTTCGCCCTCGAAATTCGTCGGGGTTATAAATGGTTTACTATTCGAAAGATTCTTTAATAGAATCTCACATCGTAAAAAGGAATACAAAAACTTGGCTTTAAAAACTAAAGTATGAAATGTAACGATTACCCAAATAAACTAATCGCTGGGTTTCCACATAGGTAAAAATATGGATATGGAAGAGAAATCCAACCATCATGTTCTGATGGAGAGTGGTAGAGAACATGGCTATGGAAAAGCCAGTAATCACAAATCCATAGATTTGTGGTGATATAAGGTACCATCTGATTCATCAGGTATAAGATCACTAGGACAACATTTTTGGTTTTCAAGATCATTTCCCTAAAGTTGAAAATTTGCTTAAAATAAATACTTACTTTATTTTGGTACAATCTCACTTTTGTTCGTGCCTTTAACAATTTCCACTTCATCTCTTAAATAAATGAAGTTGAATTTGTTATTCGTGAAGTGTTAGCAGATCATGTGATAGAATGACGGGTCATTCCATCTATCTCAAACAAAAGGTTAGCAAAAATTATATACATAAGTCGATTTATAGTGACATTAATCACATATGGTTCCTAAAATGGACTTATACTTCATATATCATACTGCTTAATATAATAAAACTAGTTTCTACTAAACAGGGACTTCCTGTAGGTCAGTGGTAGGCGATAAAGGCCAGTCGCACTTCGGTTGTGGGTTCGATTCCTACAGCCTTGTCCGAAGCGATGGGCTGTCGCCCGTCCTGCAGGTTGTCCTTTTTCTAAAACTACGTCACTATAACATCCCATCAATAATATCGAAAATCTTCTATCCTTAAACAATACTAAGTTATGTCCAACACAATCCAGTCTAATCTTTAGGCTTATACATAATACTGCAGTCCACTCTCATAATATAGTGACAACGATTATCAAAGATTTAATACTGTCGTTGATCCCCACATATCATAAGATATGTCTTGTTGGTCACATTCCAAACATTCAAAGTCCTTAATCATGTATTCTCTTGAATACCTTAGTGAAAACATGAGTGCAGTTAAAAGTTAATACTTTCCATATACCAAAATCCTCAAAATTCTATATACTCAAACCATGATATCACTTAGTCCTTATATCAATCATGAGCTCATGAATACTATCAAACATTTAATTTTCTCCTTATCCCTTCATTATGCGCATATCATCTACATTCCAAAAATATCTGAATAACCTTTCATGGATACTGGTAACATTAATCATACACTTTCAAAACACAAGGAAAGATAACAGTGTAACAATCCATAGATGTCTCTTTATTCCAAAATTACACATGATAAACATGTAATCATTCCACTACATTCTCAAACCATTGACCGAGCTTCAAAAATTCTTTCATCTCACATATCATTTGTAGTCTCTTCATCATCATCCACATAAATACTACCCATATGACCATACTGATTCTCTTCATGAGTCTTTCCCTTAGGGCATTTGTTTGCATAATGGCCATACATTCCACATTTAAAACACTTAACCATTTTTGATGTCGTAGCAATACCATTATCCTCATCCATGGTGTTAACCGACCCTTTTCCTTTGCACTTACTTGCTTTGTGTCCTTATTTTCCACACCCAAAGCATCTTCCAGTTCCCTTGAAACATTCTCCTTGATGCCTTTTCCCACATGATTTACATAGGGGAAATTGAACTTTCTTTCCTCTATGATCATCATGAAACTCCATCTTTCTCTTATTAGTCGAGTCAGGAAACTTACCAAATTTTACTTTATTGATCATGTTGTGAGATTGCTGATTTGGCATAATAATGATGTTTGGACTTCCAAATCCCATTTCATTTGGTTTCTCATAAAGAATATCATTCCATTGTCCATCATATCCTCCATTATCGTGAATCATCTTGTTTCCAGCCATTTTCTAAAACCCAAAAAAAAAAGAATAGTGTGAGAGGCAAAAATCATGCTAGGGAAAACAACATAATAAAGGTGGAGTATCCTTGATATCTAACATCTTAGGTTAAATTCTATGATCGTTACCGTAGTTCTAGGACTGTATCCTATACGTATACTTATCCTTAGGGACATCCCTAGACATACCTTATAAATATCTCTAGGGATCTCACTAACATTTTCGCATCCTAGTTTCCAAAGGTTGACTAAACCTCCCTCTGATACCAACTATAGAGACCCGTATCTTGACGTACATGGACATTACATTACTTTTGCGGAATACATAGTACATAACAAAAACACACACACAAGGATCGTAATAGTTTAGTGTCTTTGGAAACTCGGAACGTAATCTTCTAATCGTGGTGAAAGATCTTCAATATCTCCCATAAAGATCTTCCCTTTTTTTTTACCTAAAAACCTTTCTTTATATCCTGGGGAAAAGAAAACATAAAAGGGTGAGCTCAAATGCTCAGTAAGGGTAAACAAAAGAAATATCAATCACATCATATACATAAGAACATAGCTTTTGGAAATCTTAACCTGCAAAAGAGCTCATAATATCATAACATGGGATAAATCATAGAAGTGAAAATGAGATCATAACGTAAAACATTACTCATTGTGGCATACACACATAATCATAGAGAATCATTTCTTGTTAGTCAAGACTCATTGCCAAGACTATCTTAGTGGACAAAGTCCCTTTCTGAATCGAGTAATCCTCGTTTCAGTCCTGTTTCACTGAACCGGTATAACCTACCATTCCAGCCATGTCTATCTCATGAGATATAAAATCTTTACCCAATGCATTGGAGGGAGATATAGGTCCCACCCATCTCTTAATGAATCCTTTCTTATGTGTGCCACAAAATCATAAATCATACATCATTGCATAACCCATGTAATAAAAATGGGATTCTTAAACAACGTGACATCATAAAACCATTCATATAAGATAAAGGAATTCATAAACATAATTTCATCACAACATAGTCAAATCAATGTAAAAATATGGATAGAAACAGAACCCTTTATTATCTTAGATGGAAAATAATTTTGATAAAACACTTGAATTGAATTCTTGAGGAAAATATCCTTTCTTCTTCAAAATCAATTTCTTTTCACAAAACATCATGAAATTTTAAAAGAAAGATATTTTATTAAAAATAGTCATGAAATATTTTAGAGTAAGCTTCATGAAAATAAGGCTTTATAAAACAGTAGAAATTCGTTCGTGCCGTATAAGTTAAAAAAAACATTCTTTGTACTTTTGTCGAAAAAGTCAAAATGTACCTCGTACGAAAAACGACAAAATATTCCTTTCATATCTTTTACTAAAAACTCACCGAAGGGTAAAAATTTATTTAAACAATTGCAGGTGGATGGAAATAATATTACATATTGATGAAACATGGATGTGGATGATAAAATACACCCCAGTAAATACTTACGAATAAACAATCTCGGATAAAAATGAGATTGTGATATTTCCCTTACCTTATGTCCGACTTGCTTTGTAAGTGTCCGAACCTCCTGTATAATGATTTAAATCATGTTATTGACTTATTACAGAATCATATTCATTGTTATGATATCATATATGGTTCACTTATGACATTATATTACCCGTTCTTTTGTAAATTCCATGTTAAAGAAGCGTTTTGGGTAAAATCGTTTCATTTATCGTAGGTGTTTTGACTTGTTGTTCTTGACATCATTATTACTTATATCATGATTTACTTACTTCCAGAATATAAAATATGATTTATATATCATATATATTCAGTATATATATATATATAATAGATAGATAAATAAAATGAAAAACACCGTTCATGGAGACGGTAGTCCGTACGTACGCATGAACACTGTTTTTCTTTCCTTATTGTCTTGAAATGGAAGTAAGTAGATGACATACATATGTATATATATACATAAATCCAGTAGCTTTATAATGTCATATATTTCATTATTATTTCTTATATATACATTATAATCATTCTTAAATGGTTAACATGGAGAATGAATCTCATCGCGTCGTGGAGACGGTAGTCCGTACGTACGCACAAGCGATGATATCATTTCTATAAATATTGAATTGAATTGGAGTGGATTATACAATATATCAGAATCAATATGATGTTGTAATAACTATGTATAGTTATTCTTTACACCATTATACCCATCCATGTAAGGTGGTGGTGGAAAATAGATTACACCACGGCGTGGAGACGGTATTCCGTACGTACGCACGCGCGGTGATTTCTTTTTCCGTAGGATGGATAGATGGTTAAATAGGGTTGTTTCATACTTATAATAACATATCAGTATATGAGTGATACTGATGTTATTACTTCATAATGAAACAACCTAAGAAGAAGAAGTGGAAGAAGAAATAAAGATGAAAGAATTGGTAACGGTAATTACCTCTTCTTTGAAGTGCCTCTTTGAGACCTCCTCTTAGGGTACTAAAATTGGTCTTTGAGGAAGACCAGAACCTCTAGGATGTTGCTAGGGAAGTGGAGAAGAGATTTTGGCAGGGGTTGGCCGAGATTGAGAGCTCAAATTGGTGTGAGGAGGAGGGGGAGGAGGTGTCCTTTTATAGGGGAGGAGAGGGGCACCTTAGGAATTCTTAAAAATATTAATTTATAATAAATCTAACCCCACTTAAAAACCTCCAAAAATGACTCATATTCTAAGCTTAGATGAGATAGGGTTGTAATCTCATCAACCAATCAAATTTAGACATGTTTGGATCTTATTTTAAACCTTATCAATTAGATTTAACTCTAAGTTAAATAATTTAACTTTTACCGTGTCTTTTTGTTTTCTTTCACTATATGGTTAATACTCTTACTATAACATGCCAAACTAACCCCAAATTGTTTATTATTAATATATATATCCTTAGCTAAGTCATTTGGCCGAACCTTAGATTTTTAGGAATAAAATAACAATTAATAATATAATATTTGATTTAAAAACTATTTTGTGTCAATTTTGACACTATTTGATATATTATTTTTGTGAAAGTCATAACAGAATTAAATGTTCGAACCAAGTTTATTAAATCAACATTAATATATCATAGTAACCTAGAAAATTAGTGGAATTCATAAAAATTCTCAAATTACATTTATTTTTGTGTTTATAACATCGATTATGTCAATATTTCATAAATAAGATAATTACTGCATCATCTTTGTGTCATAAATTAATTAAATTATTTGATGTCTAAAAATTACAAATAAAATACCATTATGTAGGAAATCGTTTTAGATTTCTAATGAATATTTATAGTCGAATTTATCTTATGTATAACCCCATATTAAAAATGATTTACTTATTAAACTTTGATTTTAACTATTTTAACCCTTCTTTAAATAAATTAATAATAAATGTCCTAATCTAATCCAAGTGGGCCTAAATGGTCATATTTTATTCCTAAGTTTGTTTTTGGTCGAATTAAACTTGTCCAATAGAATTAGGACATATGTTAGGGTAATATTAATATCATATTTACCCTTAGTTACCCTATTTACTATTAACCGTGGTAAAAAAAGTAAAAAGTTACTATTCACCAAAAAATTATTTTCATCTCATTGAACCACATTTTAGTCCTTGATATTAACCGTGTCTCTCGGATTTTCGAAATTCCATTCACAGAAGCGGTAAAATTAAGTTTTATGCAAAATTCAGTTTTTTAACCTACCACTTAGTAGTTTCACTATTCATCAAAAATTGATTTTTTTCAGAACAATGCCAAAATTTCATCCCAAGCTATATTTCATATTCAGAATTCAAAAATGAAGTCTATTTTACCAAATTCATAACATAAAGGTTTCATTAATTAATTTTATAATTAAATCCCGCTGTTAAAACAAATAGCGTGTTTTTAAGAAACAATATCTATCAAAAGATTGACACTTGTTTATGTCTAGTTTAAATGTGAAATTACATCCAATGACCAACATTGTATTAAATTGTAAAAATATATTCTAAATATACTTTAAAACCACTCAAATTAATGATTTATCACTATTAATTATTTCGATTAAAAAAGTTGTTTTTAATTATAATTTAGTAATTTTCACTATTCATCAGAATATGAAAGTTATCCAAAAAGTACCAAAATTTCACCTTAGGCTAAATTCGATACTCCGAATCCAAAAATGAAGTTCATTTTGAAATATAAGATTTACAGAATTTTAAAAAGTGGTTATTACTATTCATAATGGCTAGTTTTAATAATATTTTAATAGCATATCGTTGTTTAGTGAAACTCGTTATTGCGTACTACACACCCTATCGAGGAAGGTCGCGATTGCGTGTATGCAAGGCAAGCCAAGGATGCATGTTGTGCAAGCTCCTTTTGGTGTAGCGTACAATACAATACATTAGTGAAATAAAAAGAATATTTTTCATAAAATCTCGGGCTGTTACAAGGAGAATGGTACACTTTGTGTGAATAGTTTAAGAGAAAATTATGTCACTTATTTATGATAAACACCTTTATATCTAACTATGAAGTGTGATAATATCTTACTTAATATAAGTTATATATAAGTTAGGGTAATTTGTCTTTACTTTACAAAATGATTTTTCCACACATTCATTCCTTATCTGATCTATTTCATTATTGTACTAGATTAAACTATGCATGTATACATGTATTCCATCAGTTGAGGTTACAACGTAGATGATGGGAGCCTCATTCGACCTAGGGTTTTGCCTACCCCAGCATCACCTTCTTCATCAACTTCTCACCCCATCCCCTCACATGTCACAAATTCCACCTCTCTAGGGTTTCTATGAATCTCCTTGACTCCCCACCCCAGCTTCGACTAGATTCTTCCTCACGCGAAGAATATATGGAATCCATAGTCCCCTAGATCTTTCCTCTTCTAAGACTCTGACGTTGACATATCATCTTCCACCCTCATGTGGTGGCGTGCGGAATTCTTGTAGCCTCCCACCCCTATTGGCGAGCCCTTCCAGATGCCCCTACCCCCTTTCGATTTCCCTCTGCCTTCCCAAATGGTCTCTTCATCTTATCCTATGTCAGTACAAGGTCGTAGGTGGAGTCCTCAGGAATTAGTGGTGCTGATGGAATCTTATTTTCTTTTGGTATCATGGAAGATCTTTTGGTTTACAGGCATCTTGGGTTCTGGTGTGGCAGTTTTCCCATTAGGATTTAGATTTTTCTATGTCTGTGCAGATCTCGTTTGATCCCTGGCTTCCAGGTTTTCTTTGTCTAGTCTCAGGTCTCCTGTGTGTTGGCCCTCCTCTTCCCTTTTTGTAGGGTTCCTCCACACACAACCCCATACTGGTTAGGCTCAAAGTATTTAGGGAGATTTAGGATGGTGTTAGTGGTTCCAGCAATGCTGGCCTGATCTTCGGGTTTATGTTCATTACTGGTTCTGCGTGATGGTTGGTCTGCAAGGTTCGTTGGTGCTGGATCATGGAAAGGTCATCCTCTCCTACCCTGGTCATTATGAGGTCACAGAGGTTGACTTCAGTAATGCTCAGGCTTGAGGAGTCCCCTGACTATTCTCCCCTGATTCTATAATTGACATGATGCATTCAGGTAGTTTTGGTTTCCAGTTTTTGGATGATGTTTTCATGGGTTGTTTTGTTTCAGTTCCTACTTATCCATAATGTGATGGTCATTCATGCTTTCTATGGTAGTTTTTGAGCGGGTTTGGTCCAAGACATGCTTCTCTACTCAGCCTATCAATGGTTTATTATGATGGAATTCTGATTCTCACTTAGCCTAAGGTGATTTGTAATGGTGGGTTCTCACGTAACCAAAATGTATTTTTCAAAAATAAAAAAAAATTGTAATGTATACCTATTATTCAAATATTGTACACCCTCAAAAAATAAAATAAAAAAAGGTTGTATATTGGGCTGGTAAAAATCCACTCATCCTCAACTTTGGATCTTATTATGACTATTATAATTAGTGATGTGTGGATATCAAATAAGGGTTGAGAGAATAGTGTGTGATTTGTTACAAGTGAAAATTTTGAAAAGTAGGAGTGATGAAATGTACAACATATGGGCATATCTATTTTAGGAGATTATGGTTTTACTTTTGGGAAGCATAAGTGATTGGGTCTTGAAATTTGATTGCAAAGGATATTGTGAAGGTTCGGTGGTAAGGATCATGTAAGTAGAAAAATTTTAAAAAAAACTTATATTTAATAAATACAAAGTGGAAATAATAACATGAAATGGTTGTCACACACAAACACATGTATAATTAGTGACATTAAAAACTTTTTAATTTTTTTCTTTGATTGGTATCATGAATCTCTTGGAATATCATTCTGATACAATTTTTGAGACTTATTTATCCATGATAAATGAGAAAAACTCCTCAGTCTGATTTTGATTTGATCACATATCTATCAAGAATTAAATTTTCATTTAATTTTAAATATTTATGATGTTGTAAATATATACATGCATAATTTTTTGTAAATATTACTTTTCCAAAGAGAGTAAATTCTTAGGTGGGGGTGTGATCGCATAGTTATTCACTATTTCATTTTCAACCTTACACCACTAGGCTAAATTAGTTTTCAATTGAAAATTATAAAACTAATAACAAATTTAGCATCATATTTTATTCAATTATTTTGTTTTTATCCCTGTTAAAAATGGTAATGTTACTTGTTTTGAAAATTTCATTGAAGGTGGAGAAGATTTGGAGGGCCCATGATGAAGCTCAAGAAAAATGGGCCAAACTGCATAGGATCCAAGCATAATAGTGGACTCAACCGAACAATTAAACTAAACCATGAATCCAAATGGCCTTATAGTTTGGGGGTTTTTCATAAATTCAATAGGATAAATTTCATATGAAGTAACCCAATCCTCATTTATCCAACTATTGGCCCAACCGATATGATCTGTTCAACACAAAGAATCTGCACGATGTCAACAGTGGTGTGTTGTGATCTGTCCATATCTCGAGATATATGTGACCAAATAAAGACAAACATTCAGTATAGATATTAAATATGTGGGTAAAAAACTTTTTAGTTTTTCATAAAGTGATATGAGGATGTATACCCACATAAAACAATTGTCCAGGTGGTTTTACACAACCAGTGTGCCCCAAACCACATTCCACTTTTCCTATAAAATGATTCCTTGGGAACCTCATTTTTATGTTCATCCAGAAGGAAAATATTTGGTATTTTGGAGACCCAAAGTATTATTCTCCTCATCCAATAAGTCTTGGAGTCTCATATCTTCATATGGGTATTAAGGATGGAGGTGAAGTTCCACCCAATCCTCCTCCTCTTCTCGATGGCAAGCTAAACGGTGGGTGATAATTTTGAGGGAGCCCCACATACTTGGGAGGGTGCTCCAACACCTTTTATTTTAATAGTTTTGGGGAATTTCTGTGTTAAATATTTCAATTATGTTTAATTTGGATTTAATCCTCTTCTAATCATATTTATTTTTTCATAATTAAGTGAAACACTTTTTATTTCAACCTTCATTGGGTTGAGATTTCAAATTGGTATCTTGGGTTGTTCAAATTGGGCAACAAAAGCATCTAATTTCTCACACACATACATAATATATTAATATGATTTGGTATCCTTCACTCTATGCAGGATTTCTAATCCTTCGCAACATGGTTGTGGTTTCAAGGGTTGGTACTTTGTGCAACGAGTTAAAAGGCAAGAGGGGAATCAAGATTTTGATAACCATCAATGAAAGAATTAAACAAAAACATGTGTATTTTTTGAAAAATTAACTATCAAAGATGTGTAGTGATATTTATATGGCCTCCTTCTCTAATAATTATTAAAATATCACCTTAATTTATCAACAATTAAAATCTTTAAACCAAGTTATTTTCTTGAAATAAAAGTCTAAACCACCCCTCTTAGAACTTTTTATTAAAAACACATACTTTAAACCTCTCAATTCGCCTTGAGAGACAACCTAGGGTATGCCCTATATTATAAATCAACCTTAAAAACATATTAAATTTGACTTTTCGTTACAACGTGGTCAGATACACACACCACCTTCAATCATTTCGGTGTGTATCATATTATGAACTGGAACTTCCTCCTCCAGCTCCCCCATTTTGGCCTTGTGTTCTGTGGGGTCTGAGTGCTTAGTGTTAATGGAATTCAGCGATGTGTAATGTATTTCAGGAATTTCATCAGTCTCTTTGTGAGACTACTTTGGTTGGTGCACTCCATGAGGCCTTTTCCTCTCCTTCACTGGTTCTCTTAGTGCCATTTGACGGTTGGTAATGTCAAGGGAATCCCCAAATAATTTTTTATTGGTATTCCCAATGATTATAATGGATCACAGAATGGTATGAACTCAAAGGATTTGTTTTTAGAAATTCCCCCTAATTGTGAGAAGACTGAATTCCACTGAGGAGGTGTTTTGAGGTAATAAACACTATCCCTATAGGCTTGGGATGTTCTAGAAGCATTTCCACAACTTTTTTATTTAGGTTTGTTGTCCTCAAAGATTATGTTAAAAAATACCCTATCCCTATGGGTTGTGGTTTCTATAGTATTTTAATGGTTTCAATATTTATGGATGCCTTCTTTATTTTATGATTAGGTGTTTGAATATGGTATGGGTGAATCATATGGTTTTCATTTATAAAACCTACATCTGAAAACATTTACAGTATTTTTTACATTTTCACTACTTTTAGATTGACTTCCCTTAAGTGGGAGTCCTGCTAAATATTTTTCGATTCCTAGTGAAAAAAGTATTTTGACGGATTTATCCCTTCTAAACCGACATCAGTGAGATTCTTGTTTTTTTAGACTGTGTCTTTTGTTGCATACAGATTTCATTATTTGGATCTGGATTGAATCTATGAAATTGCATGATGTCATATTTGGTGGACATCACTGGTAGGGTATCATGGTGAAATGAAACACTTCTTATTCACCACATGGTATGTTTTGAATACTTTATGAGGTGTATGTGATTAGTTAATGTAATTCCATTAATACACTTAGACATGTGCATTAAAGAGATCCTTGTTGTTTCCCCAATTTTGGATTTCATGTATCTAGAGGAGTCGCTGAGTCAATTTGGTGGTGCATCTCTTTTGTTATTGTGATGTGAATTGTATTTTTTTTAGGTAATTCATTTTTCCCAAAGTCAGGAAGAGTGTTCCATATATTGATGGAGGTATAGTTTACATAATCTTCTAACAACACATCTGGAATTCTATATTAGGGAGTGGCTAAAGGCCAGAACATGACCTGTATGTCTTCCTTACCCAGATGTTTCCTTGTGTTAAAAATGTCTTATTATTATTTTTCCTAAGGTTCCTCATCCTATTCTGAACAAAGTGGACACTTAACTATATCTTTATCATAAACAACAAGATTTGAATGGACTCCCTTTGTCATTTTGAAAGTAAGTATTTCCAATGGTGGTTTGGGGAATGAACATCGCCTCATGCTATCTTCCAGCTAAGAAAGGATTTCACTTGTTAGTGATAAGGAATTAGCCATAACTAGTTTCATTTTTTAAAGTGCCTCAGGGTTGGAGGGATTTATCATCATTAAATTTCCTTGGGTAGAACCCTTTAGATGATGTGAAATGTTAATGTAGAGGGAAATTTTGTAGTGAATTTTATTATGGGAAGGACTACTATTATAGCTTGAAATTCTTCTACAAAGAGAATTACTGCAACATATACTTTGATGAGTAATTTTAAGAAAGTTTATATAAAGGTTAAAGAAATATTATTAATTGATATTATGTACACTTGGATGGATGTCTTTAATCTCATTATGAGATGGGATCTCAATATTGATCATATTGTGGACATGAAGCAATGCTTCATGATGATGTGTCCATGGAGGACCTTAGGAATTACTGTTGTTGTTATCATAATTTGTTAATGCGAGATTAGGATCTTGAGCTTCCATAGATAAATGAATGAGGGAAACAAGAACACCAGCATTAAGTATAGAAATATTTTAGATCAACTATTCGTTTTCTAGTCATCTCTGGTTATCAATCTTTTCAGATTCCTTCTTGTGTGTGATTGTGAATACTTTCTAGGGAAATTGGTTTTCTGGTATAAATCATAGTTGAATAGATTTCATGTCACTTCCAAAAAAACATAGTCATTTTCTGGACTTCTGGAAGTGTTTTGTTCCCACCTCAGAATGGCCATTAGAATGGGTAGATTGCATCCAGTTAGAATGGGGGTATGGAACAAATTTGTTTTTCCATATATCATTAAGAAAATTGTCCCACTACCCTCCTAGATGGAATCAGATATGTGTGTCTTCTATGGGATAACATGTTAATGAGTCACACTAATTATGGGGATGGAGTTTTGTATTCGTACCTACTCTGTATCCATTGTTGTTATAATATTTTATAAGGTTTTTAGGATGTGGGAAGGAATTTTGGTCTACTCCTTAACAATTTTTAGGATGTTCTTGGTATCATTATTAGATTTACTGGGGATATATCCCCATTCTGTGCATGGAGAATGGGTGTGTGCCTACTCTTATACTCTATTTCCTACCAGTGGATAATGATAGTACTCCTTTGTGGGGGGAGAGAGATTTGGGTCTACCCCTGTTCGTCACCATGACTTATGGGATGATTTTATTGGGATTTTTCAAATGAGGATATAAGAAATATTTATGCATGCATGTGTATGTAAGAATCTACTCTTGGTTTGTTCCCAAATTAGATAGAAGGGCTTGACTAATATGTGCATGTTCTTGTTCCTTCTCATGATTTTCTACTAAATTAGACTGGTTTTCTTGATTAGATATTGTGAGATGAAGTTACCGGAAGTCTTTTTTGATGTGGGTAGGTGTTTTTTCATACATATTGGTTTCTACTGAGTTTTACTGGTGGACTTTATGGTGTGAGTAGGTGTTTGTTCCTACTTATTTTTTGTCATTGTATTTTATTAGTGTGATTCTCTGGATGTTGTCAGATGAGTCTGTTGGAAGGCTTTATTAGTGTGTGTAGGTGTTTATACCTATAATTATTTTTCCACCAAATTAGTTTGGTGGGATTATTTGGGGGTATAGAGGTTTATCTCTATTCCTTGTTGACCAGTCTATTCCCTCTATGGTCCCTCTTTCATGCTCGGGTCTAGATAACCTAGGACAGACTCTTGATGATAGAACCCCCATAATGCTGAGGATTCACTGCAATACGACATTGGAAGTGAAGAATATTTTTCAGATCCCCTTGAAAGGAACATTGTGTCTTCTGGGTGAGGCCATTTGGGGCCTCATAACCTACCTCCCTAAGACAAGGGGATCTAATTGCTTCGTTCCATTGATAAGATCTCGAAATGGATGGAGACGGAAATTGGTGTCACCTACTCCTATAAAACTATCCATCACTGAGTGGATGAATAAGGAGGATTCATGTGATGGAGGGCCTTTCAAGTAGCCTCCAGGGTTGGGATGGTACCATTTCAGTGGTACTCCCCTACCAGTGCATTTGAGACCCCGTGTTGAAGATGATGGCTTGGAGATGGTGTCCTCTGATTAGAGGAGGACCCAACATGAGGGATAGACAAGGAATGCATCTATGAAAACTAGTTTGAAACCATTTGTATCTAAGGTAGTTCATTTCTATATTTTCTAAAATATAAGATAAAACATAAAAAACCCATCAAATCAACATCCCAATAAATGATCACATGCATAATTGATTGTCTTGTTTGGACCTATTTCATTTTTTCATCGAAAGGGGAATAATAGGTAGGAGACACAGACATATTGGTTAAAGATTCACATCAGGTTCACTATTTTTGTCTCTCTCCCAAATGGCTTAGGGGGATATGGTGGTGTTTTTTGGTGTTGGTGGGACAAGCTTCACATCAAACACATATACCCATGTCTTTTCTGGGTGGTTTCCAGTTGGGTTTTTTGTGGAACTTTCCACACCCAATGTATATCATTTTTTTCATGACTAATGGACTTTTTTTAAAAAGGAATATGATTATTGGGGAACATGACTGATGATACTTAAGAACTCACATCAGTTGAGAGGATGAAATTTTAGGCTCATTACACCCTTTTGGGGGGAATTTTAACCTACATTAGAACTCTCTCATAGATTCAATATATTTTAATGAATCCTTTATTAATTCCCAAGTACAATGTAGGCCACCCTTCTTTTAATAAAAAATTATTATCATGAATGAAATTTAGAATCATCTATATATATCTGAGGTTCTTCATCGATGAAGATATTTGTATATATTTGAGGTTATCTTTTAGTGGTACCATTTTTGTGAGACTAGAGATTATTTTCATTTGTTATCATCTAGATATTGGTTTCAAGCCACATAGTGGGGAAATATAGAGTTTATCACCATCTAGGGAGACAATAGTTATTTAGATTTTGGGATTAGGCCCATGATATATTCTTCCTATGTATCATTGGGAAAAAAATTACAACCCATGTAGTTCATTTCCACTTAACAGGACACATCATACCTTTTAAGGTCATGTGGAAAGGACTAAAACATGCAATTTAATGTCATGTGGTAAGGATGTAAAGGAGAAAGGTGACTTGTAAAAGTTTGGTTTGGGACTTATGCTAAATCATCCCAATGAACTAGAAGGGATGTGGGCTTCTATGTTAGAATAATCCCACTGGGAATTTTTCCTAGAAAGGAATACGTTTTATTTTGGGATGTTGGGTTTGGTCCTTGTAGAGGATACATATATATCCCATTTGGATGGGAATCAAAAGACACGTAGTTTTATTCTAGGGGCACATGCCTATGGAGGCCCTAAGAATGTTTTTCTTGTATGTAAGGTGGTCCTTTGAGAGGATTAAGGGATGATTTTAGGGGTTACACCATTTAGGAGGATTCCAAATGACATTATTTATCTGGAATATATCCCATATGAAGGTCAAGGGTTGTTTTAAAGGATTTCACTATATAAGAGGATTCCCTTTGGAGCTTGATACATGGATTTTTGGACCCACTCATATAGAGGGAACACCTGGGAATGTAAGAGGAAGATCAAGAAAACAATTATTTTCCAAGACATGTGTCTCATCTCATAGATGGTAGGATTGTCGCTAACCTCTACACTGACATGAGTCATTCTTGAATATGAGAAACAAGAGGAAGTGGAAGATATAGAAAAATGGATGATCCTTATTTATTTGGTGGAAGAGGTCGGAGCTTTAGGAGAAGAAGAAAATGCATCGATGTGCTCATTTCCTCTAATTTCGTACCCAGGATAGCCCCATAAGATTACCAATCTTGATAATAACATACAAGAAATTATAGAAGCTTAATCAAGTAGAGATTCTTCTACCCAAGTTATAGAGAGAAGAGGATGCTACAACATTTACCCTAAAATGGACAATCAAGTGTGATCCTCTCCCTTTCTCCTGGAACTGGAGGTCCTAGATCATAAAGACGACTGAGGAAGTACATGACCTAATACCTAGTTTACAAGATAGTGAAGTCTCTAGATCTATCCCCAGGGTTGAGTTCCTTATGACCATGGTAATTATTAACTTCATGCACCTCTATAACCCTGACCATTAGATAAGATGAGTGCAGTATACCTCTGACTGAAGGAATTCATAACTGAACATGTGACACGTTGGTGTGTCTCTTGTAATGGTTGTGCATGTTAAGATGTTTTAGTGGAGGATCCAATTTGGTCCCACTCAAAATAAGGATCCAAAAAAAAGGGATCTCTTTAATTTGTTTCTTTAAATATGTCTTAGAAGGTGTCTTGCATAGGTTAAGGCATGGATAGGATAATGTGTTATGTGTAGGGTGACCTGAGAGGAGCTCGAAGTGCTTTGTGAGGGTTTAGGGACTGTATGAGGTGGAGGTTCCGTGGGTGGTGGACCACCTGGGAAATAAAACTTGGGTGAAGACTTACTCTATGAAATGAGGGTATCCTCAGGTGTCCCTAGAAGGGTCTCTCATAGGTCCCAAATTTTGGAAGGTACCTTTTCACTAGTGCTTATCAACTAGGGGAAATGGGTCCTAATGATGGTTCCTTGTCTTTTAGACCATGGAAGGAATTTTATCCCACTATCCCCCTTAATTACCACTTTTATAGTATTTTAGAGAGATACCTGAGTGTTTTTTGGGGACCTAGGTGAATGGACAGTGGAACCAAATCTTGGAGGCTTGTTTCATTTTTTCCATTATTTAAAATGAGGATCCGCATGCTCTTATTTATAGGACAACATGGGACCCTAGTCGAAGGAGTTTGTTTGGGTAGGTACCTGGAATAGATACTCTATGTAGGAACATCACATAGGTGTTTCCAATCCTTCAGTTCATTGTAGGGAGGAATAAAAAATTATTTTGGTGTGTAGGCTGGGTGCGCACAGTTTGCTTTTAGGAATGTTCCCTTGATCTTTCTTGGGACTCTTTACCTCTCTAACACTTGGGATACTCTTTATAATATTTTTATCCCATGTAAAAAAACTAATTGTAAAAAACATGATGATATTAACATAATAAAATCTAGGTATATTTAATATACTATATTTATTATTTCATCATGGTTGAAGAATATTTTAAGGAGGTGGAAGAATAAATAAAATATAAACTCTGGATTAAATATGGTACCTCTTCTTTGGAAAACCATCTTTGATCAACATCTTAAGAACACTAAGGTTGGTGTTCTACCTACACTAATAACTATACAATGATGGGTGGGACTATAAGAAGATATTTTCCTAGATCATTGATGAAACAAAATGGTTTGTATGTATTAATAAATGAGAATAAGAAGAGACCTTTTATAAGAAGGGGGGGATACTGTTGGAATTTCTTAAAATAATAAAATATAATGAGACTATTCTAGATACAACCACTTAAAATGGCATTTTAATTTATAAGTGAGGACATTAAAGAACATATATTATCCCAATTGTGCTTATTTAATAGTATTATGATTTTTAAATGATTTAATAAAATATTAATTCGGGCGACCGGGGTGGTGTGTGGAAAAGATCCATAAATGGTTTAATGAAAGAGACCAAATAATTTTCATGAGCATACCCTGGGTCCCAGATGTAGGCCCTGACCATATTTTTTGGACCAATGAAATTTCAGGAAACTACACGATGAGATATGGTTATAGACTTTCTCTTGGAAACCACTCAGGCAATTGGGAAGAGGGGCCATGGAAATCGCTTTGGAATCTCAAAATCCGCCAAACAGTACGCCAATTTTGGTGTCAGGTGTGCATGGTCACGCTCTCTACCATGAGCCTGCTCATTTACCGAAATATGGAAAGTGCTAAGGCCTACCCTTTCTGCCCAAATATTTCAGAAGCTCCTTTTCATACCACTATTCACTGCTCGGGAGCTATGGAAATTTGGAATAAATGGGGCCCGGATTCAGAGGCTTAATGGGTCATTGCCTCAGACCTCCCCTATCTCATAATGTGTTGGTTCTCCTCTCTCTCATCAAACAATGTAGGCTCACTCTGCACCATATAATGGATCATTTGAGTCTGGCGTAATGATGTTGTTTTCACCACGTTCATAAACCTCCCTAATTATGGATTGAACAGGCCATGTCATGGATTGAGGGATGGAAGGACCACAAAGGACACTTTTTTCCAGGTGTAACCCCCTCTTGTCCCCCTCATTGGAATCCCCCACTGAAATGGATTCTTAAGCGAAACATGGACGCATCTCCCCCTAAGGATGGGCTTGTTTCTCTCGGTCTCCTAGCCAGAAATCATCTGGGGAAAATCATTACTACAAAACATGAATCACATCATGCCTTCTGGGAACCTACAGTTGCTAAGGCCTCTGCCATCCTGGCAGGTATGGTGCTCGCTATGGAATGTGGATGGGTTGATATCATCATTTAGTTTGACTGCCTCACTGTAATCAATTCTATTTACCATAATGACGGAGGACTCCAGTCATTTGGATTCATCCTCAGGAGAATTTTCTCGCTTTGTCAAGGGTTTTCTCGTTGCACCTCTTCATTTACCAAAAGGGACAGAAACAATTCAGCACATCAGATGGTGGCCTCCAGCCCATTCTATGTCAACTAGCTCTGGCTGGACAATTTCCCTTCATGTCTTTGCATTTGTACATCGGCTGATCTTTGTCATTAATTTTATCTATCCTTCTTTTCAAAAAAAAAATTTAATGTAATAATTTTGTCCCTAAATATTAAAAATAAATTACCATGATGACGAAAAATATTTTATATTTTAAAATAATATTTAATTTCTAACATATATTCTAGATTACCAAATATTAAAAATGTTATACTAATAAAAAACAATAGTGTGGTATCTTTGGTTTTTCATTAAATAAAACTCTACAAGGGCCTTAATGTCAACCAAGTGGATCAAAAAGGTTATATATTTGACCCATGGATGAATATCGTTGATAAATAATCATAAAATAGAATTTTTCAATAGTCAGGGTCAGTTTATAATCCTTAACATATTTTTTACCCTTAATTACCTGATTTACCATTAACTGTAGAAGCAAAATTTACTAAGGTTACTATTCATATTGACCAAAAAATAAAAGGTTTATATTAACTAAATTTGGATCTAATGATTCTAAATGGGGAATCCACCTTTAAAATTTATAATCATAGATTTTTCAGTATGTAATTTAAATTAAAATAGAAAAAATGTAAAGAAAAATATTTTTTCTAAAAAATGCATTTCAAGAATATAAAATGTTTCTATGGTAAATTTTTGTACGAAACTCATTAAAAATAATAATTGAATTAAATTAAATTAAAATTAAATTTTAAAATTTTAAAACTAATACAAAACATAATTTTACCACATAAATATAATTAAATAAAATGCAGTTTTCAATAGATATCATTATTTATAATATTTATTAAAAAATCAATATTTTCCTAAAATTATCAACAGTTGACACAAAGATAATTTTGACATAATGAATTGAAAAATTTAATTAATTAAATCAAATTTAAATTCTTTAATTTTAAGATTAATTTTATAAATAAAATCATATTATAATATAACTACATATTTCAAGAATACTGATAAATATTAAAATAATTTATTCTGTCATTACCCTGGATGTTAGATCCCCCCCCATTTGAAATTGTGTCCTCTTGATTTTATCCACTAATTAAATAATTACGGAAGCCTTTATTTCATAGCATTTTTAGATTCTCATGTTGATTCGTCAACCATATGTCTTCTCCAAAAAACCTTAACATGGTAAACTATCTTTTTCTGAAATAATTTCTCCCCACGTTCATGAATCTGAATAAGATTTTCCTTATAAGAAAGGTTATCTTCCAACTAAACAAAATCAGGGATCAAAACATGATATGAATATAGAACATACTTTTTTTACATCAAAACATGACAAAAAGTGCACAACTTGGATTAATTCAGAGGCAAGGCCACTCGATAGGCAACTAATCCAAATTTATCTAGGTATTTATTTGCTCCAATGAACCATGGAACTAAATTTCCATTCTTTCCAAAATTCATAACATTTTTTCATGGAGATAGTTTAGGAAAACCTTGATCACCTACCCCAAATGAATGGTTTTACTCCTATTATATGCACAACATTTCTGCCTTCTTTGAGCTATCCTCATATGTTGTTGAATAATTTTCACTTTCTTAGCCAATTTGTCTATCATTTATAGTCTCATCAACTTCATTTCACCTAATTCACCCAAAAAATATAGTGTTAGACACCACTTTCAATAAAATGATTCAAAAGGATCCATCTATATACCAGAATAAAAAAATTTATTATAAGAAAACCCAAATAAAGAAATATGTTAATCCAAAATTCCATAATAATCCATTAAATAAGCACAAATCATGTCTTCCAAGGTTTGAATTGTTTTTTCCAGTTTTCTATCTAATTGAGGATGAAAATATATACCAAAATTTAATTCCGTACCCAACTACTTCTCAATGCCTTTCCAAATATTAAAATATAATCTGGTGTCATGGTTTGATATAATGGAAAGAGGAAATCCATGTTACTTGAGTATATCCTAAAGGTATAGTCAAGAAAGTTGACCTAAAGACATATTAACTTAGATAATAAGGAAATGTGTATATTTATTCAGTCGATCAACAATAACCCAAATCACATTATTACCTTGAGAATACATTGGTAGTCCAACTATGAAATCCTTGAATATATTTTCTCATTTTCACTCCGGCACTAGAAAACGTTAGATTATCCCCTTCATTAATTATTATTTTTATTTAACCAGTTGAAAATTCAAACATTTTAGGGGAAAATAAATAAAATCCATGTTCATACCATCCCACCAATAATACTCCTAAAGGTCTCTATACATCTTAGTACTTCTAGGATAAACAAAAAATACGGAACTATGGGCTTCATTTAACAAATCCCTCTTTAATTGGAAATCACAAAGAGCACATAGCCTCTTTCAAAATCTCAAGAAACATTTTTTATCAGCATTAAATTCATTAATTTTACCTTTCTTTACCAATCCTAAATTTTTTTATAACTCAAAGTATTCCTTATGAGTTTGTATTATTTTTTCTTACAAATATTATTGCACAAACCCGTGAAACAAAATAGAGGAATTTATTACACCCATAACTTCTAAGAAAAAAATCATCAAATCACTAATAAAAGGGTCATATTCTACACATAACATGGTTAATGATAGATGATGTTTTTTACTCATGGAATCTACCACATTGTTTAATTTTCTCTGATGATAATTGAATATACAATCATAATCCTTTATCAATTCTAGGAATCTTCTTTACCTCGTGTTCAATTCCTTCTGAGTGAATATATAATTAAAAATTTTATTATTAGTATATATTTCACACTTTTATCCATATAAATGATTCATCTATATTTTTAATGTAAAAAGTAAAAAAGAAAATTCAAAATCTTGAGAAGGATATTTTAACTCATAATATTTAAGTTTACCTAAACAATAAGTAATTACATGATCATTAAAAATCAGAACACTACCAGGACCCTTCAATGAAGCATAACTATAGATGGAAAAAAACACCATTCCTCAATGTTAGGTCCAAAACAAGAGTGGTCACCAATATTATTTTTAATTCTTGGAAATAATCATCACACTCTTTTTCCCAGATAGATTTTACTATTTTTTGTGTTAACTTATTAAGTGGACTAGAAAACTGAGCAATGTTTTCAACAAACCCTTGGTAGTAACTAGCCATGCTAATAAAACCATAAAACTTTGTTAAATTTTTTGGCCCTGTCCATTCTTCAACTGAAAAAATTTTAGTAGGGTCAACAATAATGTTATCTTAAGAAATAGTGCTCCCAAGGAAAGAAATATCTTGTAACAAAAAATATTATTTTCTATATTTACCATATAACTTCTTTTATATAAGGTTTTTCTGAAAAATCCTTGTATTTTTTCCTGATCCTCATAAATTTTTGAATAAACCATAATATCATCAATAAAAACAACAAAAAACTTTTATAAATATTCCTAGAAGACTATATTCATAAGATATATAATTACAATAGAATCATTTTTCAAACAAAAGGCAGTAACTGCAAACTCATAATGAACATGTCTAGTACAAAAGGATATTTTTATAATTTCATCCTTTCTCACCTTAATCAAATATAACCCAACATAAGATAAATCTCTAAAAATTATTACACTCTCTGAAGTTGGTCAAGTAAATCATTGATATTAGAAAAATGATAATTATCCTTAATAGTAATATTATTCAATGCCCTATAACCAATGAAAAAGCTCACAAAATTGTCATTATTTTACAAAAAATAGGAGAAAACCACGGTAAAGTACTAGTTCAAATAGAACCTTTATCTATAAATTCTAGCAATTACTTTTTTATGTTCAGAAAATTCTACTAGAGTAATTCGATAAGGGGGTTTTGAAATAGGTTTAGCATTAAGGAATAAGTCAGAAGTAAACTCAACCTCTTGATTTAAAATTCCAATATTCAAATTTTCAAGAAAAAATCCATGTTTTCATTTACCACTAGAAAATCATTAATCTAAATAGTTCCCTTTTTTAAGACAATATGTGAAAGATAATTTTAATTTCCATATTTTAACAGTTTCTCAACTTCATGGTATCCCATCAATGGTATGGGTTCATTTTTGTATGAAAAATGATATTATTTCCAAAAAACTTCTTTATATCTATAATATATCTTAGAATAATAAATATAAATCCAATCCATACCAAAAATAACATCAAAATCTTCTAACGTCAAGACAACAAGGTTTGTAGGTAAGGTCCTTCCATAGACCATAGCATGAAGATTTTTAAAATTTGTATTTTCCATAATATGTCTTCATGATTTTAACATAATTTTTTGTTACATTTATTGAGGTGGAGTTTCCAATTTTTAAAAAAATGTCTCATATATGAAAGAATTTGTAGAATAAAAATCAAATAAGACATTATAATAATCTAAATAAACAATCAATATACCTGATACCACTTGATTTGGTGGTCCAATATTTGATGAAGTAGTTTCAAAGGATTTCACCACACCTTTATGCTTATATTATGTTATTTCCCATCATTTGGATTCTTATTTGGGAATGTTTGTGTATAATTATCCATACCACAACATTTAAAGCACATTCTAGTCTGTTTATCAAAATTGAACTCAAAACTATCTAGATTTTTTCATTATAATAATGGTACATATGCCCATACATACAACATAAATATAACATCACAAATTTGATAATGCATTCCCCATAGTACTTTTTACCAAACTTTCAACAAACTAGAAAATAGATTACTTTACCTTCATATTTATTTGATTGATGATTACCCATTTCCTTCCATATAGATCTTTTCTTCTAATTTTTTTTTATAAACCACATGAGCATCAATAAACAACATTTCTACCCTATCATTCAATTGAAAAATTTTCTCATATATTTTGAATTAATTGGAATCCAATTCCCTTCAATATCTTGGATTTAATTTTGAGAAATAATGATTGGTTTTACATTCAATATCGTGTATAAAATTTATAACATAACTTTCAAATCAAGTGAATTTTATTTCATACGTGACCACTAAATATTCCTCCTTTTATTTCATTCTAAGAATAGATTCTCTATACTAAGTCAAACTTCCATAGTAAAATGTTTTTCATGGAAAATATTCTTAAATTCGTCCCATTCCAAGGCATTAGTCTCTTCACTTTACCTGATATTCTTGTCTATTAACCATAACTAATCATGTTTACCTTCAAAATGATAAATTCAAAGAAAAAACTTTTTATATTATTAATACCCCATGAAATTGAATATATTTTCCAGATTTTTAATCCATCACTCAGAGTCCACTAGGTCAGAAGATCCACTAAATGTTGGAGGGTGTTGCCATATAAAATTTTCCAATATCATCATGTTCTTATGTAGTATATTCGGATGGTCTCTAACATAGATTCCAAGAACTTTTATATATTTTGTTAATTGATCCATAATTGTAAAAATCTATTCATTTATGATACCAACCATTATGGGTTACTAATTTGGAAGCATTTTTTCCTCTTGATTCATTCCCATCATAGCTTCCATGTTTCCTTTATTGAAAACCATTCTAAATAAACGTAGTTTAATATAAAAAAATATTATACATTTTTCACTTAAAAAATAAGGAAAAATCATTCATGGGTATTCTATTAACACTATCATAATCGTTAAAGTTATTTAAAATATGATCTGGAACCAACTATAATGACCCAAACTTAAACATTATATATTCAAAATAATTTAGAATATAATTCACTTTCTTTCATTCCCAATGGTCTTTAAAGTTTTTCAGTTTTAGAGAATTAGTAAAACCAATTACAAAATAAACCCATACATTACAAGTGTACACTTATAACCAATATCCATTTTTTTATAAAACAAAAGTCTTTAAAATAAAACATGATTTATTTTCCAGATAAATCTTCTCAATTTTCTTCATAACCTCATCTATGTCCTTACTCTCCCTTTGACCCTATGAAAAAAATTTAAAACACAGGATGAAAAATCACAAGAAGGGAAAAAATAAATAAAGATATTATTATTACATAAATACATATAATATTTTTCTATTTTAAAAATAAAAATTGGGCACATAAAAATTATTTTCTTACACAAGAAATCACATTTTCTATCCAAATCATTCCATTAAATATTTCATGAGAAATATTAAATTAAAAATTAAAACTCATAAAGGTTTATTTTAAAACATTAAAAACTCGTGAAATATTTTTCATAAAATTACACATTTCACAATTAATAAGTAACATATACTTTCCTTTGATCATAAGAACAAAAACATACCATGTGAAAACATGAGAGTTATGTAAAAACATAAAGACCATAAATATATCATAAAGTTAAATCAGGGCATCATTCTCTTTTTATACTTCCATACTATGTATCCAAATGGATAACATATGATGTAACCCTAATGGAAACCATGAAATATCCCTCTTGGTTATAATAGACATAACCCTCATGGTTATCTTGGATTAACCATCATAATTACACTTGGAGTAACCATCATGACCTACTTTAAACATACCCAATGAATTGGAGGGATATCATGGAGCCTCCCATATTTAGTTTATAATGGAACCACCTTCAATCATAATCAACGATCAATATCCATTACATAATCATAAAACATGAATCCTTACATTATAACAAAATTTCTAGAGGAAAGTCTTTTATTAAAAAGGAAAACTATGCACATACAAAGGAAAATATTTTCTTTGAAAATAAACATGTTGGATTTTGAAAGAAGCTTCAATGAATTAAGGTTTCATGAAGGTAATAAAATCCTCTAATATCATATAATTAAGAAAAATATTCCTTTTTAATTTTGTAAAAAAAACATTAAAATGGTTTTTTTAAAAGAAAGTCTTCAATAAATATCATATAATTTAAGTGAGCATTAAAAAGAAAAAATTATGTGTATCGATTTTAATTCTACAGAAAAAATTTAAAATACAAAATAAGATCACAAAAAGTCATTTCAAACATAATTTTATCATCACATAATCAATTAAGTATAATTTTAACTCAATGAAAAGAAATTGAGTTAATAATTCCCTTACCTTGAGCCTGGTTTGTTACATATATCAATTATCTTTTTCCTAAAAAAGGTTAGGAAAAAGTCCCTTTTGTTGAAAACAAGGAAACAATGAAAAGGAGGATGGGGTTAGACAAGGAATCGCTCCCCTCATTAAAGACAGTAACACACCATGATTTTTCCTAAGTTTTATCCCAATGTTTTGTTCTTCTTCCTACAAGGAATTCCAATCAATTCCTCAACCAAGTCTGCATCCATGACCCCGAGTATAATTATACATAACTCTTTACTCTTGATTTTGTATGATTTATATATCAAAATCATCTGAATCAATATCATCTCGGTGTGATGTCTCTTTCTTATCATCCCAATTGGAATGACTATATACTCTTCCATGACTTTTTAGATGATGTCCTCATTTACATGACTCGACTTGATTTCATGCCCCTCCTAGTTCATCATACTCTGCTTCATTTTCATTTTCTATTGGATTCATCTCCTTATAATAATAGCCATCATCAATGATTAAATTTCCCAAATGTGGATCATAATTAGATGGAAAAAGATATTAATTAGACCACTTAATTTCCTCATCCTGAGTGCAAGGTTTCTTCTTCACATCTATCTCTTACTCCTTTGGATAGTCTATGACACTAGATACTTAAGGAGGCTATAAAACATCATCAACATCTTATTCTCACTCTATATTATCATCATGTGAAATAAGAACTTAAAACGGGTCTGAATTTGTCACTTTCACTTTATTTAAGTAATCCAAATTAGCTAGCTTTGACATAATATATGGAACATTAACCAAGATTTCACCATCTGCATATTTTTTTTAATTTAGTTTCTCTTTGTCTGAGTATTTCATGGGATCCAAAGGGATACTCTGGGCTACATTCCCCTTGTTTATATCCTACAATAAGTATTCAAGATCTAGAACTTTTTTTCCATTATGATTTCTGGAGTCAATCATTTTCTAATTACCAAATCATTTTTTTCATTAGTATAAAATGGTAGAGTGACCTTCTATTAGATCAAATCTAAAACCATATTTCCCTCAGAAACAATTTATTACTAGAGTGTGTTTTTTGGTTGATGTATAATAAAAATATATGGAAACCTACTATAAATTTATCTAAGAATGATTTGGTAAATCATTCATATATCCCTTATTAGGATTATCCAAAATGACATCATAAAAAACCATTTTAGTTGTACGCATAAGTGTCATTCCTCCCCTAATGTTGTCACTGAAATCCCTTCTTAAAGATAAAACATCACATCTAGTATTAGATTCATCAAGGATGTTTCTCGACTAGCCATTGACTTTATTAGGATGAATAGAGGAAGACTGAGAATTTGTGTTATTTCCCTTCTTAATGAATGAGGTAACATTATGTCCATGAATTGTGTGGTACTCACAAAAAATTGATCTTTCACAGTATGAAAATTCATGTCCTATGATCTTATAATTAAAATATAACTTTTTAATTCTCTCAAAAACAATTATTAATTCAATATTGTCTTCATAGTGTAGATGATAACTCAGTCAACAAGAAGTGACACAAGATCAACCTCAAAAAGTAATTGAGAAAAGTAGTCAAATATGACCACTTCTATTCCCTTGTCCATTTTTATGGGGACCCCAATCAACATAGAAACGTCATACCAAATCTTGGGGTTCCATAAAAAATTAAGACCATAAAATTTAACCCAAATGTGAGTAGAGGAGTTACCTACTTCAAGAAGATTAAATTTCTTTTCACAATACTTGATGTGAAGGAAATTGGGCTTGAGGTATATTGAGTTGAATCCCCATGTTCACTTCTTTAGATATTTATAAGGAAAAATAAAATGAAATAATTTTTGCCCCGAAGACACGCACATCCAATTTGAGAATCTTAAGATCCTTCAAATCTGCTCCACCAGCTCTCTGATATTAAACAAGTTGGATCCACTGGGTATAATCTTCCAAGCAATGATGGAGTGAAAACTGATTTCTATGCATTCTGAAATCACAGTGGGATCCTCCCTAATGTGAAATGTGATTATTTTCCATCAAATTGCACTTAGGTCTTATCCCTTATAGAGAGACAAGGAATGCTTATCCAATACTCCATAAACTTCTAGGGATGCCTCACAATTAAGAATCAAAGGCTATGATCTGTTTCTAGTGGCTCTATGTGAGTTAAAACAACCCTTTCTGAGAAAGTTCTTGTTTGAAGGTAAATTATTTTCATCCAAACCAAGGAACCCTAAACTCCATTTTTCGGAGTGAGATGCTCTCACCGACTGATCTTCTCGTTCCTTATTCATTTTATATGTCCTTTATCTTCCTAAATAATTAACTTATTTTAATTATTTAATTTATTTAGAATATTTTTCATGTTTTTTATTCCTTTTATATATTTTATTACTATGTTATAACAATTGCGTAATTACTTAAATTCACTTCAGACGTTTGGATGATATTCCGTTCACGTGTCCAAATTGACTTATGTATGTGGAAAATGGTCAAAGTGGTCATTATTCAACCATCTCCATAATAATAATCAAGAAATAATTATCAATTTTATACATCAATAAAACTTTTAAATAAATATATTAGATATGGTTATGAAAATTGAATTATCTTATAATCAGGGAGACTGTTGGTCATACATACACATGAGTAATGTTTCTATTTTTCAAAGATCATTACGGAAAGAAAGTAAGAATTATGTAATATTTATAGAATTGTAATAATATAATATATATCATATAAATTCTTTAAATATATTTATACAAATTATCCATTTTATTTAATGATGAAAATGATCCACATCACTACGTGGAGGTGGTAGTCCACACCTACGCACGAACGGCGTTATAATGTCTATGTGTATAGAAAGGTAAAAATGTAAGTGATATATTATCTTCGTATAATGATATATATGTAATTAATATAATACATAAACATTTATTCCATAATTATATCAATCCATAATATGTGATAATGAAAAACTAATTACATTGGTTCGCAAGGAGGTAGTCTGTCGTATACATGAATAATGATTTTTTATCCCATTTGATGGAAGGGGAGACAGATTTAGGTGATGATATTGACAAAATAAAATCTATTTTTATGGAATATAATGAATTTATTATTCAATTATTATTATAGAATATTTTAAGTAGGTGGTATAATAAAAAAAGCAGAAAACATTGATTAAAAATGATATCTCTTCTTTGGGAAACAACCTTTGGTTAACACCTCAATACAACTAAGGATGGTGTTTTTCCTAAATTAAGGAATCTAGAATGAGTTAAGGGACTATAGGAAGATATTTTTTTATATAATTCTTGAAAAAAAAATTATTTTTAAGCTTGGATAAATGAGAAAAATAGGATCTTTTTTAAAAGATAGGGGAGGGGAACTCTTGGAATTTCTCAAAATATTAAAATATATTAAGACTATTTTAGAGAAAAATGATTCCCAATGTTCTATAAATGAATATGTAATGAAATTATAGACCATCTATTATCCTAATTTACTTATTTAATATTTTTAGTATTTTTAAATAATTTAATAAAATATCAATCCCAAAAAGTATCATTATTGTCAAATTTTATATTATTTATTACTTAGACTTTAAAAACTTCAAAAAAGTAAAAATTAGAAAAAATATTATTATATTATATACATGTAATGGTAATATATAGAATTATTTTATCACCTTAATTATTTCACATTATATTTATTGTAATATTTTTAATATCATTTATTTGATTTTTCCAATAATTTAATAATTATTGTATCATCATTGTACACGAATTTAAGGTAATAATTTATTACATAAAGATAAAAAAATAAATTAAAATTACAAAGATAACTCTTTTAGATTTCAAAATACTATATACGGTAAAATATATCTTCTAAATAACCACCTATTAAAAATGTTATACGTATTAAAGACAATAGTGTGACATCTTGGACTTTTCATTAAAAAAATGTTATAAGAGCCTTAATATCAACTAAGTGGATTCAAAAAGTCATAAATAAAAAATATGGATGGTTATGGACAAACATTACTCATCAAATATAATTTTTTATGTTTTAGGGTGATTTTTTAATCCTTAAAATATTATTCTTACCCTTAATTTCCTAATTTACCCTTAACCGTGGTAATAAAATTTATTAAGGTTAGTATTCATATTGACCTAAAACTAAAAATGGAATATTTACTAAATTTAAGCCAACTAATTTAAATAATGGAATTAATTTTTTAAAATGAAAATTAGATAATTTTCATAATTTCATTTAAAATAATTAGGAAAAATGAAATGAAAAAACAAAATCAAAAAAAATGCATTTTTTAATATAAAATGTTTCTATAATAAGTTCCAATATAAAACTATTTCCAAAATAGATAATTGGATTTAATTAAATGATAATTAAATATATAAAATATTAAACAACTCCAAAAAATTGTTTTACATTTTATATATAGTGAATCAAAATAAGGTTTTCAAAAAAATCTGTATTTTCAGTATTCATTAAAAATTAAAATTTTAAAAAAATTCTAAAAAATTAATCCTAATATTTTGACATGTTGAATTCAATAATAGATTTTATTTATTCAAATTAAAATTCAATAATTTGAAGAAAAAAAAATTAAAATAAAATCTTATAAGAATATAACTACATATATTAAGAATTCTAATAAATAATATGATGATTTCTTCAATCATTGCTTGGGTTGTTGTAGTTTGTATCTATTGATCCTAGGGTTCAACAAAATGATTCAAACCATTCAGTTATTATTATATAGTAGAAAAATATTCTAGTTCCATGATTCTAAACATTATGATTGTGTTCTAGGTAGTTTCATGAGAATATAAAACTATACCTCATCAAGTGATAGAGATATATCCATTGGTAGATGGTAAGGCTTCTAACATATTAAAAAGTGGACCTAAATATATTAGATAATGAACATTGATGTTTTTTATTACGTCATTTATACATTATAATAATTATTTTAGGAACTTAACATACAAGAAACTTTATAATGGTGTTGGATTCATTAGCTCACTACTTTAAGAAATTAAATTACATTGTTTTTTTATGTGTGAATTTATTATTGTGAAGTCATTCATTGTAATTATCTATGATTTCCCTTATAATTTATCATTTGTAAATCCTTTATGATCGATGAGATTTTGGTGATGCATATGTATCTTTGGGTCATGTTAATCGATGAGCCTGCAATGAGAGGAAGCTAGATTTTCCAAACATTTTATTAGACATAGTCCAGGGGATTAGACTAGCTACCAATTAAAGGGATTGAAGCGGTGCTTAAGGATATAGAACATTTTTCAGGTATATTATTAAACAAGTTATAGATTTGGATCTTGATATCGTCTCATGGTTCTATAGTTAATAAAGTTTATGGTTAGAACTTGTAAACCATAGATTGGGTCTATCAATCAACATGTCACTTTGGTTTAAAATATAAGCCTTTCCATGACTAGAATAATTTTTTTAATAATATCCTTTAAAGGATATATGAATTTTTAAATGATACTCTAAAGTTTTTTATATTTCTATTGTATTTTTCATTTCTTATTACATTGTTCCGTATGTTAGTTTGGTGTTTATCATCTCATAGTTTTTTTCTAATGCATTTAAGTTTTTTAATCTAATTTATCAAAAAATCTAATTTTTATTAATTGTATATTTTATTTGGGGAAATATTTTCCATCATTTTATAAAGAAAATTCACCCCCTCCCTCTTATAGTATCATTATAACTCTTTATCTGGTATAATAAGTGGTATAATATCCTTTTTCTACCAATTTCTGGCTGATACACTTTCTATCAGACCATTTATTTATATCTTCCATCTTTTATTTGAATTTATAATTCTCCCAACACTAGCCATATTTATAGGAAATATTTTTTAATAGGGATGATTCCAATTAAAAACATTTAAATCATAATTCCTAGTTAATAGAATATGGAAAATATTTAAATTACTCATATTATAACATCTAAATTTATTCAGTCATAAAAATGAATTTTAAGAGCTAATTATAATGTATTTAATTATATACCTAGTTAATTAGTGGAATTTATACCTAGATTTTTTTAAAAGTTTTTTAATAGATTTAGCTCTTTGGGTGAGAAGGTAATTATAGAAAAAAAATCTTTTAGAAAACATTATTTTTTTTTTAAGGAATGGGTATCTCAGTATATGGTGATAAATAAAATTAAGAATATGAAGAAGCTTAGTTTTGATAATATTATTAGTAATCTAATGTAGTATGAGAATATACTAAATATAAATGCTAAAAAGAAGAATATAAAGAACGAAGTTGTATTCTCTTCACCTTTTGGTTCCTTTACATATAGCACTCAAAAATCATTGCATAATAATATGGAGAAGAAGAAATGTAAACATCATTAGGATGTCATAAATTTGGAACCAATTGAAGGATACCTTGCTTAAATTTTATTACGTGTGAATAATTTTATCAAAAATAACTTATGGTATAATTATCAAAATATCAGAAACGGATAACCATGAGAAGAAAGAATCCTTGAACACTATTTTTTAAGAATAAAAAAAATAAGGGTTATGAAACATTATTTTACTTGGCTAGATCAGATAAATAATGATGGAATATATTCTAAGAGAAAAAAGAGAAAATCAATCGGAGCAGCTAATTATATTAGGAGTGTTGTTGAGGATCCATCTTCTAAAGGAAGTAGTGATAAATAGAGTGAGGATAGCTAAAATATTATCATTTTAAAAAAATGTTTATAAAAATGATATATTCTTTTTGGGGAAGGTTACACATTATTAAATTTGAAAACTATATCTTAATGATAAATTTTCCTTCACATTGGATATTTATAGTAGTTCATCTTCATCAAAAGATAATGATGATATTATTCCATTTAAATAAATAGTTTTATATGTGACTTCCCGAGAGAATAAAAATAAAAAATTAAAGCAAGACCTTGATTTAGATAAGGAAAATTATGTTAAAGTGGATTATAAGATTTCTAAAAATAAATCTAAAATATATCAACTAACCTTCAAGTTAGATTTTAAATCAAATCTTATTTAAACCACTAATTATTAAGAGTTGGTTCTTAAGATAAATTATGTATTTTATAGTTAAAATAATATTCTATATGATTTTTATATTGGAAGGTAGATATTGGATAATATCTTGCAACACTTTAAATCAAATCATACATCATCTAGAATAGGTTTCTCTTCAAAAAAGCCACATTTTTATTCAATCTATTATTTCCAAAAATAAGTAACTTCCTATACTAAGTTTTAGAGAGTAAGAAATTAGATACAAAATTGGTCTATGAACAAATATCAACCCTTTGGATCTCATAAGTCTTATATTTCTATATAAATAGAAGTTATTAAACACTATAGGGTTGGATATATAATGGCTCTTAAGGATTTCTTGGTTCACATTTCCATATCCAAAATAATTAAGGTACCAAACTCTTAGAACTGATCTATTTTAGGAATAATGTTTGTGTACCAATATCTATAACACTTTGTACATGGATAAAAGTTACTCTTGTCCAAAAAATATATATAATTATGATTTTAAAAACTTTTTCAAACTAAAGGTAGTATAATTAACTTTAGGATACAATGTGAATGAAAAAATCATTGTTTTGGTGATTATGTTTTTCTTGTTAAGAAATTAATTTCTAATGTACATTATGTTTTAGTACTTAAGAAAAACAATATCAATATTATTATAATATGTGATAAACTTTACTCAGTGAAATTTGGGAATGATAAATTCACCATTTAAGTTTCATGAGTCCACATTTAATCTATCAATATGCATGATAATTATTACATGAATGAATTTGAAGAACTTGGTAATGAAAAAGTAAATTACCATAGTGTTTTTAGAGATTACTTGGGGTTTTGGAATAAAATAGTAGGACATTGAAATTTTCAGACCTTATCTAAGCTTTATAAGAAAAAATTAGTAATGAAAATTCTATAACTTATATTTAAATATACCTAAAGTTGTGACACTTTCCAGTATATTAAGTAATACATGTTGAAATTTAATCCTACTGGTGAAGTATAAACTAAAAAATATTCACAGTTAGTACACATAAACCTTTTTGGACTTATAAAAACTATTAGTATCATATGAAAACATTATCTCAATATCCTAGTTGATGATTACACTAGGTATACATAGACCAATTTTGTAGTACTTAAAAAAAATAACTCATTGTTTTAATATTTTTGTTACTCTTTTTCAAAATTTGAAAAAATCTACCTATTTTCATTATTTGAGGTGATCGTGGTTGTGATTTTTAAAATTTATATTTTTATTCATCTTATAGTGAAAATGGAATTACAAATAATTTATCATCAATAAAAAATCCAAAAAATAAGTGTGTGGTTATATTAAAAATAATATAAAACTTTAAGAAATTACTTAGTCTATATTTTTTGAATTTTCTAGAGCTAATTATTTTTTAGTAGAATATGTGATTATTTCTTGTTTCACTATAAATCAGTTTTCCATAATCTAGTTTTAAGTGAGACCATATATGAATTATAAAATGGTACGAATCCAAATCTTTATTTCTTCAACGAATTTGGCATCAATGTATTCATTATGAATACTAAAGGTCAGCTTTATGAATTTTATCTATAGGCTAATGATAATTTTTTTGTTTCTCTATATCTGATAAGGATTTTTGTGTTTTCTACAAAAAACATATTTTTGAATAATGAGTAAATGTTATGTTTTATGAAACCCATCCTTTTTTAAAGCCAAAATATTTGGAAGATACATATTTAGATTGTATTTTTAGAACCCCTCAAGTTTTATTACTTAAAGATGAATCCAATCACTCAGGGATTAATGTTTCATAAACAAGACTAATAGAATCTAGATTACCATATTTTAGTTTAGTGGAAGTAAATAAATCCATAGATTAAAATTAACATTCTATTTTACAAATAAATTAGTTAATCATAAGGAACCATCCCATGAACAATATCATTGGTAATATAAGCCAACTAGTTAAAACCAAAAACTCCTTGCAAATTCAATGTGAAAATCTTGTAATCTTACCAATATTTGAACCTAAAATGTTATATGATGCCTTGGGTGATGAAATATTGATAATTTATATGCAATAAGAGATCAAACAACTTCAACAGAACAAGTTTTAGAAATTGTTTTAGAATCCAAATGATCTTAGAATTATAATAGTAAAATAGGACTTATAAAAAAATTTATATGAAAATAAAGTTATTTTTAGGAATAAGGAAAGACTAGTTGTAAAGTATTTTACCCATGAATATGGAATATATTCTAGAGATGCTTTTGGTAACTAGGATAAAATCCATTTCTATTTTACTAGCTTTTACATATCATCTTAACTTTAATTGATATCATATAGATATAAATTATAATTTATATAATAAATATGTTAAAGATGAATTTTATAAAGAAAACCCTCATATTTTTAAAGATATTAATTTTTTAAAACACATATTTAGAATTAATAATGTACTTTGAAGACTTAAAAAATCTTTAAGATCTTGGTTCGATTTACAGTCCTGATTCATAAATTAAATTAATTTTTTAGAGGAATGGTTGACCTATCTCTTTTTATTAATAAACAATTTATAACACCATCGTTGTTCAAATTTATGTCAATAACATTATATCTATCTCGACACAAAAAACTCAGGTAAAGAGTTTTTTAAAGAAAATTTGGGGTGAGGTTTATATTTCCATGATGGGTGATGTAATTCCTTGACCCCAAAAGCCCGAAGTAGACACATTACATTATTACATTGGCATGTTTACAAGAAAACAAATCTTTAAGGATCATTTGGTTTAGTAGTATTAGAAATCTAGATTACATACATGATACCCATAATATATTGGGTGTTAGGAAATACAAACATGATACATACTAAAATAGAATAAATTGCATCCTTGAACACTTATTCAATGATTTTTTCTTCATAGCCTGGGGAAAGGAAATATAATAAGGGTGAGATCAAATTCTCTTTAAGGGCATATAAAGGTTAAAAAAATGATTCAATAGAAATAAATTTACATTTTAAGGTAAATTTCTGATAACACGTGTCATTAAGATAACCAGATAAGGAAATTACTATGTGGAAAGGTAAGGAAATGAAACGCATTCCATCCGAATCAATAAACTAAGAATTAAATGTATCCATAGATATGTCGACGCAAATTATCATGGATGGATAATAACAGAATATAAATGAGGGAAAGAATTAATTATTGAATTCCAATTTTTTCAGGTATATAGAACCAATACCATCAAAAAATTTCATAATATGGGTTTTCTATCAAGTAAAAAACCATCTATTTGGCCAACATTTCATCTCATGAGATTACAAATGCAATGAGGGGATATCTATAACACGTCCCACCCATGCCATACCTATAAAAAGTATTCTTAATATTTAATAATAAATTTATATAATAAAAAAATCCTTATCAAGTATTCATATTGATTGAATGATGCAAATTTATCAATTATTTCCTAGTTAACTAGATAACTGTCAAAGTAAACACTGTATAAAAAATGATATACGATTTTAGAAAAAACTAATATCCATTGTATAAAAATATGTATATTCAATGAAATTTATAAAGAAAAATTACATACCATAATGTTTTTGTTTTAAAGAAGATTTTTCAATCATTAAGAAAATGGGATTGAAAATATAATCATTAAGAACATTTTTAGGAGAATAATCCTTAAACATATCAAAGTGTCTCATACAACTTTGAAAAATTTAAATCATAATCCCCTTGAGGAAATAACATTAAAAAATATTATAATGTCAAGGTAATAAATATATTCATGATATAACATTCCAACGGTAGTATATACACCTATAAAAGAAACTAGGTGCATAACTACAAATAAGTCTCAATAGAATGTAAATTGAGATGAAATCTCTTACCTTAAACGTAATTTTTGGTTGTGTGGTATTTATACTTTTTCATAGTGGTATAAAATAATTTAATAAACTATACCAGAACCATAATCATTTTTATAATATCATATATTATCTTCTTATAATATCTTATTACTCATTTGTTAACAATCATTCAATATTTTCACTATTTTGTGTGTTATTTTCCTAGTTTACTCAAGTATGTTTTGACTTGTTATTTGATTACTCTATTACATAGATCATAATTTCTTCATATAAAGAATTTAAACTATGGTTTAATTATCTTGTTTATTTATTCAATATGTATTTATAATAATCAATAATGTTTGGAGATAATAAATGAAATTTTCTTTTCATATAGACAGTTGGTTGTATGTCCGCATGAACGTTACTTTCATTTCTTTACAGTATTAAAAGAATTAAAAGTAAATGATATATATGAATATTATAATTCTAGTATCATATATATGTTATATATGTTACATATTCTTATTAAAATCATTTTTAATACATTTAATTTATGGTATGAATGAGTCATATTGCTTTGAGGGGGTGATAGTCTACACTTCCTCAAACTAAATTATCATATTTACCCAAGATGTAAAGCTTAAATTTATGTTATAAATAAAAAAAATAAATAATAAAAATTATATTATAAAAATAATATGTGCCATATATAAATATATTTTCATCATAATGGCCACCATTAGTGGTGGTAAAGGAAAAAAGGAACCATCATTGTTTCTTGAGGTAGTAGTTCGTTGTACACCGAAACAGTGTGATAGAAGTGTGTGTAAGTGTAGGTATAAACCTTAGAATAAACCTTTTTTAGTATATTTATGAAACTATTTTGTTATATAATCATATAATAATGATATTTTAGTTTTTGGATAATGGAAATAAAACTAAAAGTCTTAAGGAAAGATGTTACCACTTAATTGGGTAACTCCATTTGGTTTGAACCAAAGGCTTCCTTGGATTGCTTTATGCCCAAGGGGAGGCTTATAGGATGAGGAGATGGATTTTAATGAACTATTTGTTCGGATATCAGTCCATCTAAACTGGATTTAATTGTGTGAGTAAGTGGGAGGAGAAGAGGCCCTTTTATACTGGAGGAGTGGCACTCATGTAATATTTTCACAAAGGAATTACATACACATTTTTTACATTGAAAGTGGCTCCAATAATGAACTTAATTATATAAAAAATCGTATAGGGTCTAAATATCACAATAAAATGCCTTTTTGAAAAGTTTATAGGTATTTTTAGCCCTTGATTTTAAGGTTTAGTCCTTAATTAAGCTTAATTTTCTCATAATCATTGTAATTAATTTGAATCACTTCTACAAATATTTTTGATAAAAAAACTATTTTGACCTCATTATAAATTATAAGTTATTATGATAACAAATATGGAATCAATTATTCCAAACTACTTTCATATAAGTGGTAGAAATTAATTTAAATTCAATCCTGGAGCCGGGACAACAGGGCGTGTTTTTAAGGTAAAAACATCCAAAAGTTTACTATGTTTTTATAGTCAATTTCAATGTAAAATTGATACCAATGACCTAAATTGGAATACATTATAAAAATATTATTTTATCAAACATTAAAACTAATCTAAAACATAATTTATCCTTATAATTAAATTAGATGAAAAAATAATTTTTGAACTAAAATTCAATATTTTTCAATATTCATTAAAGAAATGGATTTTCACAAAAAAAATACCAAAAACTCACCCTAAGATAATTTGTATGTTTCACTTAAAAATAATAAGTTTAATTAGTAATATTAAATTTATGAAAGTGTAAATGAGTGGATTTAAAATCAATTCTCCATTAAAAGGCCGAAAAATGCCTTAATTAAAATATAGTATTTTATGCATAAAATTGGATTTGTTTTTATATTAAGAAAATAAAATCTATTAGATTGTTATCAAAAATATTTTATTGGATATAATATATATACATATATATATATCACATTAATATCTGTCACTAATTGTAATTATTTTAATTTATTAAGGTAAAACATCTTTGTGAGCATAAAAATAATAATATTTTCTTTTATATTCAGTAGGTTCTTATATTCATTTCAAATTAATTTTTAACCTAGGAATTCATTTTATATTAGTTTAAACTATATATTTTTATAAGATAATTAGTTATATTCATAACCACTAATTTAATGGCTAGGTTAATTCTTATTATATTAAAGAATAATATTTAAATAATATTTTATAGTTCTATTAAAACTTAGTCTTGTGTGTAATGTATGTTGTCCAAGAAAGTCTCTCTTGTATGTAATGCACACTAACTCAGTTTTTCGTGAATATAAAAATATAGAATATATGAAATATATTTAAAATATATTTAAAATATTAAATAAATTTTTAAATTATCTGGAAATTATATCCGCTTACGCTCTTGGTGTCGCATGTGATGCACACTTCCGAATATAAGGTTATTACATTAGAATTTTAGGGTGTTACAGGCGAACTTAACTATTTATTGGATTTAAAGTCACCCAAAGACCATAAGGTATAACCTTAACAAAACATATGTGTATAATAGATTTAATTATACAATATTTTAAAAAAATATAGTAATATTTCTTTGTTAGTTACCTCGTGTAAATATACTCTTGATGAATTTTATAAAACAATTAATCAAGAATTATTTTAATAGAAGATTGGAAGTTTACAAAACATTAAATCTATTCAACAAGATATTATATACTTTTTATAATATTATTCAATGTTCCAAGAAATTCCAAAGTAATCCCAAAACAATTTAATTTATTTTATCTTAAATTATATTAAGGAAACATTAGAACTTTTCTTGTTTGATTCTCCTAAAACAGAGTTTAACATTAAAAATATATTCAGATGCTAACTTCAGTGGCTATAAAATAGATCAAAAGAGCACTCAAAAAACATAAAAAATCATTTTGGAGTACTTAGTTTCATGGATCGATAAGAAAAACACCCAATTTCAATTTCCACCACTAAATTTTAATATATGATAGCTAGAAAACCTCACACTCAGTTTTTATAGATGCATCAAAAACTCATATATTTTTGTCTGAGTATCACACAAAGTCCAATTAGTTTTTATAGTACATGTTCTATATCCTTGTCTAGAAACCCATCACATGAATCACATTTTATTATATTATAAATAAGACACCACTTATTATAGGATCACACACTAAAAAGAAATATTATTCTCAAGTTTATCGACATTAAAAATTAGTTTAATAAAATTTTCAAAAAATCCAAAACTTATGATAGATTTTAATATATTAAATAGAATATTGATATAATCAGTATAAAGTGAAAATAATTTCTTCTTATAGTTTCACGAACTCCTAATGTTAGAAACATTATTTGAGAAATTGGAGAACATTACTTGTTAAGAATTGTGCTAACATTTAGTGAAGGTACTTCATTTTATTTTGATGTTCATTAAACTGAAATTATCATATAAACATAGAACATATTCTAGAACTGCATCTAACATAAGTTAAACTTTTTAGTTTGGTGAAATGTTAATTAACTTCTGTGAGGTACCATTTACGTGATGTTTTAAATCATACATGATAACCCCCAATATTATTTCAATGTTTTTGTTTTTATAAGTTTTCATTTATATAAGAAAATATTATGTATCTTGTATACTATATTACTTAATTTTTACAAACTCTGATTTTTATTACATATAAATAATCCACCAAATTGTTATTATAATATATATCCCTAATCCTCAAGTAATTAATATTTTAATACTCATATATAAGATTTTTTCTTTCAAATTTATTTTCTCGTCTAACATCAATATCATATTATGAATATCTTATTTCAATATATTTTTATCTATTGATTATTTATAAATATACTAAGTATGCATGTAAAGGATTCTTTTCCTATGTTTTATTTTTACCAACTATCAATAAAGAGATAATTCTTTTAAATTATCTTTGTATATAAATATTTTATATATTTTGAAAAAGATAATATAATTACTTTATAGAAATATATGGAGCCTATTTATTAGAAGGTGACAATTTATAGTTATTTAAAGATAATTTTTACAAGGTTAAAATCCTTTTATTCTTATAATTCACTGATTATTACTATTTGTTTTCATTTTATTTCCTTATATTCCCAAAATTAAAAAGAATGTTTTTTTATTTATAATTTTTAAATAATGTTTAGAAACACATCTTAATGTTGAGAACACATAAGTCATAAATATAAATTATGAGAACTTTATTTTTATTTAACCATATTTTACTCTCATTATTTCATCTAAAATCCTTATAAGGAGAGTACATTTTATAGAAATTACTAGAAGTGTCTTTATTATTTATATTAAATTTTATTACCATATTTATTTATGAAACTTCTTTTTGATTTTATTAAATGTATTTCTTTCTCTTATTTCTGAAAATAAAAATGGGGAGATATTATGGTATGTTTTGCCAATTTTTATTTCATTGGTTTTTCAAATCATAGAGTGGGTGATTTATTTGAATGCATGTTTTTGTTAAAGGGGGGGGATTTATAAACTATTTTGAGGTTTATTTTTTCTTAAAACTCTGAACAAACATACCTTTTGATTTGCATATTGTTATTGTCAAATGGGGGATATTTTTTATTGAATTAAACTCCCTATCCATTAATTTAAAAGTGACAATAATTTTTTAACTGAATATAATTAATAAAAATATTTCTCATTTTATTTTTCTAAGAGAAGTTGCATATGTTGATCTTAAGTTCTAACGGACTGAGCCGAACCCTAAAATTATTAGAACTTATTGAAGGAGAATTGTAATATAATGCTTAAAAAATAGGGATTTCTTGATATTTATTTTCATAAGAAGATATTACTATGCCTCGTTAAAAGGTTGAGATACATCCATTGATAGATGATTAATATTATAATTCAGTTTCAGCTAATCCTGAAGATCAAGGATTATGACCATTGAAATTTGTTACACCATTATCTATAAACTAGTCTGAGGATTTGGGGAATGAAAAATACTTAAAACTCAATAATTTATCTATAAAAATCATCTCACTACTTTGATAGATTCAATTGTTCTGTTTTTTCATGTGTGCGAAGATTTATTATTGTGACAAATTTCATTATAAATCTATAATATTTCCCTTCTATTTGTTTTTTATCCTTTTTGATTGATGAGATTCCATTAAGGAATAAAAAAATTTCAATCATACAAACTAGTGATATTTCCGGGATAGGAAGTTGTATATTATGAAATTTTTCTTCAAATAAGTCCTTTAATAACACATGAAATCATAAAAACGGTTTTTTCTTTAACATAATAATCTTTGACAGCTAATAATCACTTACTAACACATAAAATCAACTTTTCTACCCAAACTTTTTCATAAAACAATTTAAAAGAAAAAAATATAAAAATCATAATCATAATTTTTTCTTATAATAAATCGTAACCCATTGAAAAAATTCATATAAATATACCTTTTTACCCTAAATGGGTATAACCCTTCAAAAAACCATTAACTTTTATTTTTGAATTCAAATGATTTACAATAAAACCCATTAGAAAGCAAAGAAAAATTCATATAGTTTCCTTAGTACATCATATTCATAGAACCCTTAAAGTAACCCATACAAGTGGAATAATAAATATTGTTGCCTTCCATAAAAATTCTCTAGAGAACATAATCTTTATTCAATTAATTTGAGAGTTATATTAGGTTTTTCTTTCATCCTGAGCTATATCAAGATCACCCATAATCATGAGCTATATTAGGATCACCCATCATTTTAAACAGTTTCCAAGAACCGTATCCTGAATAAAACATTTTAATCATTCACATTTTTATCATAATTCCCTTTAAATACTCTTTTTGACATCCTATAAAAAACACTTTCAGATATCAAAATACTTTTTCCTTTAAACACCCAATTTCCAAACTAATAATACATTGAATAAATTAATGTGGGTTTTTATTTGAATAAAACAAGAAAGAATATAAATTAAAATAAATATAAAATAACATTTGTGATTGTGTAGAATTTTTTTGACTTTTTATACGTCAAAATAGAGTATTCTTTTTTTATTTTGTAAAGAAATTCAAAACATTCTGTAAAAATATTCCTTTTGAAAAACATTATAAGAAAGTGAAAAGAAACATAAAATGTCCTTTACAATTTATTTATTTACGTATAAATATATTTACTTTTTTTAAAACTATGTACAAGGAATAAAAATATTTATAAAATAAATCTTCAAAAATATTTAAAATAAGATTTTTAAAGTAAAGTGTCGCTTACCTAAAGTCTGAATAGTCACATATATTTTTTATTTTCTATAATAATAAAATTATTTGAATTTTTTTCCTACATAAGAAAAATATTTATGTTTATAAACCCAATTATCTTATTTATTATCTTGTAATATACATTTAGTTAATAAATTAAATTCTCATTGTATTTTTTAATAATATCTGGCTCATATGTAGAAAATGAAATTGGTATGTTGACTATTGTCAATGATCTCATTATTCCATCATATCTAGAATAAAAATCATTATATAATGAGGATTTTATTAGATGGATTATATTTTTAAATTTAATCATTAAATATGGTTAAGAAAAATGGAATATGTTACAATCATGGAGATGTTAGGTTATATGTATGCATGAGTGACAATTTCATTCTTCAAATAAAATGATATAAATAAGGTTTGTATCATTTTATATTTCCAAAAAATTTATTATCTCATAAATATAATATTGTTTATTTAAATATACCTATATATAGTATTCTTGTGATGTGGTCATAAAAAACAAATCACATCGCCTCATGGGTGTGGTAATCCACACATAAAAACGAACGATGTTATCATTTTTTAATGGATGGAATGCTAAAAAATTAGATAATATATTAAATTTATATAATTCTAAATATTTCATGAATATCATATATATATATAATATTAAATCCATAATTATATCTATCTGTGATTGGTGATAATGGAAAAAGAATTACATTAGTTCCCCATGTCGTAGTCTATCGTACATATGAATGATGGTTTTTTTCCTATTTGATGGAAGAAGGAGAAGGATATAGGTTATTCCATTAAGATAATAATATTTATGTATATTTAATATAATGGTGTTATTATTTCAAAAAAATTAAATTATATTTTAAGTAATTATAAGAAGAAATAAAACCAAAATATTTTGTTAAAATTTATACCTCTTCTTCATACATCATCCATTGATTTAAACCATAATACCAATAATATTTGTAATATAAAAAAACTAAAAAAACATGAAGCATGGAGTGGAATGTTAGTAAAATGTTAAGATAGGTATTGGATAAATTTAATGACTCTTTATTTGTGAAGATAAGAGGAAATATAGTTTCCTTTTATAAGTGACACGAGGGGCACTCTTGGAATTATTTAAAGTATTAAATTAATATAAATAAATTTTCATGAAAAATGGAAAAAAATTATATATCAAGAAAATAATATGTGTATAATTATAAAAAATATCATACAAGAAAATTTGGGCCATTTTTGGAAATTTTTCAACCCTTATCTCTTAATTTTAACACCTCATTAACGCTTTTGACAATTAGAGTGATATCATTGTTTTCTACTCTTTCGGGGAAAAGAATGTTTTTATAATGTAAAATTAACCAGTAAAAGGATGATGATTAGTATTTTCAACCATATCCAATTTAGTTGGATGAATATAATATTATATTAATTTTAAATCATTTAAGAAAATATTGTTTATTATAAAATATAATTAATTTCATTCTTGGAAATACATGTTATGTTATAAAATAATATGTGTCTAAGTCATGCCAAATAGTTCCAAAATGAAATGAATTAAAAAATAGTGATTATAAGGTATTAATCTAACCATCCAATCAAATTTTCACAATTTTATATATCATCTTAAATCTTATCATTTTATTTAACCCCTTGGTTAACAAATTTCAACATTAATAGTGGTAATGAATTTTTCAGTATTAAAGAGTTATAATTTTACTTATAAGGATGAAATTATATCATAAATGTCCAATGGATGATATTTTAGACCATTTATCATCATTATTATCCTATATCTACATTTTTATGATTTTTTAATAATTTAGTAAAATAAATTTAACATAAGGTATTATTAATATCATTTTAAGAACTATTCAAAAACATTGACTTTAAAAATGACATTATATTAACATAATTATAATATGAACCATTAAAATCTCTATAATATGTTATATTATATTTAAAAATTAGCAGGAAACTTTAACATGAACAAAAAATATTACTTTCAAATTTTTTAATATCGTTTACTTAATTTTTCTACTAGTTTCACAAGCATTGTGCCAATGTTTCAAAAGAATTTAAGTTAATTATTTCATCACTAAAAATTAAAAATAAATTACCATGATTAAAAAATAATTAATATTTAAAAAGAACATTTGGAACCAAAAATAAGTTTTCTTATCCCTATAAAAAAATATTATATATATTAAAATTAAGAAAGTGAGAGTAGGAATGTAGGTGTTATTACAGAGATTCAATAGAGATACCATGCTCGGTCCGTAAACCATGTTACTATAATTCCTATAATGTATGCTTCTCAATGCTATAGATATAGAATAACATGTAAGCTTTTAACCCTGAATGGGAAAAATAATTCAAGGGTAATTGTGAAAAAGTCTCCAAAGAAGAAACCATACCGGATGATACTACTACTCGCACATTAATTGAAACATCCAAATGGATTTCCATCAACGAGTCTCTTAAAGGTATTTATTTTTTATAAAAATACCTCAATGAACCCACCACTTTATAAGAAATTAGATTATGGTTGCTTCTTAGTCAAGGTTGATCCTGAGGCCCTTCAACCGCATACTCAAATGTGTAAATTTTGGATTATGGGTAGCATTTCATAAATAAAAGGAGATAAAATATGGTTATCCCTAATATTAAACCTATAATTTCAAAATTTTAGGGCCTCATATATTGGAAACTTACTCTAATCAATAGTGGTTACTTTCATATTTTTTTAAAATCCCAAGAGGACTTTGATTGTCTATAAAAGTTAGGGAATATACATATCAAACATGGTATTCTTCAAATATCTCAATGGTATTATGATTTTAATACACATACTCATAGGAACACCATAGATTTGTTATGGGTTAGATTACATGGTCTCAATTGGTTTTTCTGGAACCCAAAGATATTAAATGACATAGTCTCTTGCATAGGAACTCTCCTTAAGAATCATCAGACAACTCTTAATGTAGATCAAGTTTTATATGCAAGAGTAATGGTTGAGGTCAATATGGACTAAAAAATACTGAATGTTATTATTTTTAATGCGAAAGATTACAAAATGGAGGTTAGGATCGAGTTTGAATGTAAACTTCCATTCTGTGAACTATGAAAAATCATTGGGAATTCCATTTTAAATTGTAGGGATGTGAAAAATAATTTTTCTCAACCAAAGAAAAATGACTGTAATGAAGGTAGAATGCACAATAAAGATAATGGAATTGTAATATATGAAGTTGAGCCTTCCAATAAGAATAATGAAATATGGTTGAAGAAATAAAAATTTTCCAACATTTTATGAAATAATTCTTGTAAAACCTTCACTGAACTAGTTGATGAAGAGGATAATTCTATTATAGAATAGGGAATTTTATAAGAAATAGAAAAACTGGTCTTGGATTCTATCAAACTGTCTCAGGCTTAACATGTAATAGAGGAATTCTGCAAGGACACCTTTAAAGAAACTGAACAGCATAATATTATTGATATTGACTCTACAGTGGTATGTACTAATAACATCCTATGAAAGAATGATATTCAATGGTTATGGATGATAATTATATAGGATAACTGCATGTTAAGGAGATTTTTATGAAAGCAAAGGAACAAAGTAATTTTAAGGAAGATGTTGATCCCACACATGTAATGGGGGAAATTTTCTTAGGAATTTCTAGTTCTTGTGAACTCACCCGATGGGAAAGTAACCAATAGATCCTTGGATATTAATGCTAACTCACCTACTAGTACACAGTAGAATGAGGATCCTAAAACCTCCAAGGATCTTGGGAATTCCTCTTCACAAATAGGTTACAATGCTACTATTGATGCTACACAGTTTCAAAGGGAGTGCAATCTCATAGATTTGGACCAAGATGAGGCCTGATCTCTCCATCCCTCTGTGGATGTTGTTGAATTAAATAGTAATGAAGTGATTCGTACATAGAATGAAATCAATGTTGGTATCTTAGAGAAGGATCTTGCAGCTGATGTCACAGGTATGGTTTTCCCGGACAATGCTATAGGTACTATTTCAAACTCTATTGTTGCATAACCTGAAGATACCTACGAGATAATAGGTACACACCACATTGTTTCTTCTTTAGAATCTATTAATTCTCCTAATGTTTATATTGAAAATCAAACAATTTCTTTATGTTTCAGCCCTATGGTTACCCTATTTAAGGCTAAAACACTTGAAAAAACTTAGGGTGATGACAATGAAGGTACCTATAACATATCTTTTGTTTCTTATATGGGTAGATAGGGAATTAAATCTATTCTGAACATGTCAAAAAATGATAGAATGTATACATGGAGGAATGTATCTCAAAGTAAAAAAAAGGGGTTCCAAACACAAATTTGTGTTCAAATGAATTTTTTTTGGAATTATTAGGGAATTTCCAACCCTAAAACTTTTATTGTCCTTAAAAGATTTATTAAAACTCATTTAATTAAAAAACTTTCTATTGCTGAACCAAAAATAAACTTTTCATAGAACATTAGGCACCTTTATCGTATGGTTATAATTTTTTAATTACATTAAAAGAGGGTATTTCTATTGAAACTTTATGGATTTCTTATTATTACACTCTACAGAATGTGAATGTTTTCAAATTTTTTTATCAGATGTTTACTTGTGAATTTTTTGTTGATTATTGGAACATTTTTTGTTCTTTGGATTATGTTAAAAATAGATAAAAAGATATAAGACCACTTTGGCATGACCTTTCTTATTTAACTAACAACATTCATGATCCATGGTTTGTGATAGGTGATTTCAATGTGATTCTTACCTTTAGCGAGATAATTGGAACCTACCACTCTTCTATCTCCTTAATTGAATTTAAAGACTCTATTGAGGATAATAATATTGTGTAAATAAACCTTACTGGTTCCCAGATCACTTGGGATAGAAGGCACTACAACAGGGTAGTTTCTAGAAAATTGGATAGATCTATCATGAATGAGTCTGCTCTGGATCAATGGGACACCATCTCTAGAATTACGCTTCCTAATCATAACTCAGATCATCATCCAATCCTTTTTAGTATTTATATAAAAATCTTGAAATCCATTCTTCCTTTCAAATTTATTAAGTACTGTTCCTCTAAACCTGATTGTTCTAACATCATCAAAAAATAATGGGTGTCTATGAATCACTACAATTATACTTTTGCAGGTATCATCAATCTAAAACATCTAAAGAAGGGTCTTAAAGGTTGGTGTAGTTATAAATCAAAACAAATTGAAAACAAGTTCTCTTTTCATGAGAATGAACTTATTCAACTTCAAAACCCCACTACTAGATCTTATTTCACTATGGATCCTTCACATGAAATCAACACTTCAATGAAACCAAACAATTTTATAGTCCTTAAAGAAAACATGAATAAGAAAATATTCAAAACCAAAGGGATCTTAGATGGTGATAGAGACATTAAGTTCTAAAACTCTATTCAAAGAATAAAAATGGTTTGTAGGCCACTATATTTTCTTAGAGATGGGTACACCCTCATTGATACTGAGGATGGAATTTCTAATCATGTTTTCTCTTATTGTGAAAATATTTTTAATGGCCAGAACATCAACAAATACGTTCTTCTTAATGTCATCCCGACAATATTGAATGATAAAGATAATGATTATCTCTTAATCATACCTCTTGATCAGGAAATCAAAGATACTATTTGTAGCCTAAATGATAATAATTCACCAGGCCCTGGTGGTTTAAATAATGGTTTCTATCAGCACTTCTAGGAGGTTATTCAAACTGATATTTTCAAACATGTCAAATATTTGTTTTCCAATCATGTGATCATCATGGGTAGAATGTGAAATTTATTTCTTTAATTATTAAAGTGAACAATGCTTTGATATTTATCTCTTCAGACCTATTACAATTATTAACAATCTTTACAAAATCATCATGAAATGTCTTGATAATATAATTACTGCTATAAATAATAAAATTGTATCATGCAATCATTTTGGATTTATCAAGGTTTGTCCATACTAGATTACATTTTTCCTGACTTGGAATGCACTAATACTTTAAAAAAATCCACCAGGGGAGGAAATATTTCTATTAAACAAGATATCAGGAAATCCTTCGATACCATTGATTAGAGTTTTATTTTCAATAATATTTAGAGTTTTGGTTTTAATGATTCCTTCAAAAATAGAATAAAATATTTATTCAAATTATATACCATATAAATTCTTATTAATGGTTCCCCAAAGGGTTTCGTTAAATTCACCATGGGATTTAGAAAAATATCAAAGCAGATAAATGACATCATCTTTTTCTAACAAGTAGATAAATAAATATTCAAAGTCTCAAAAGTTCCCTCTCACATTAGGAAGAAATTTCCAGTCAAACCATTATCAGGGACATATATTTTTTCTTATTTGGGAAAAATTCCCATCTAAAAAAAAGATAATATTATTAAGGATTTTGGTATCAAATAAGTATCCTTCCATTTTATATATATTGGTGTTCCTATTTTTTGGGGAATTTCTAAATCAAGTTAATTTTTAAACATTGTTGAAAAAATCCTTAATAAAATTTTCTTTTAGAAGGGTAAATCCCTCTATATGTCTAGAATAATTTGTCTTGTTAAATATATAATTGTCTCTAAAATTTTCTACTTGTTGATGGTTTACAAATGGAATGTTGGTCTCTTTAATAAAATAAATGTTTTCATCAAAACAAATTGGACCAGAACCACTCTTGAAAGGAAACTTGTGTCCAATCCATAGAATACTTGTTGTATGACTTGAGATTATGTTATTCTTGGCATTAAAAAAATTATACTCTTTAATGATGCTTCACAAGCCAGAATCACTTGGAACCTACTTCACAATAACTCTAATTCCATTTCTTTTCTCCAAAACAGATTCCTTAACATGTTAATGAAAGTCAATATGAATTATATTAGATATTCTATTTTTTCATCCATTAGAAAAGCCTTTACCAACATCGTGGTTAACTCTATATGGATGTTTAGTACCAATTCTTCCATGAGCATTAGGTTGGACAACTATACTAGTGTTCCATTAATCTTAAGGATGCCTCCTAACAATTTACTAGAGAACACCATATAAGGCCCCAACCTTAAACATTAATTAATCTTGAGTTATTTCAAGAATACACATTGAGGATCTTTTCAGGTTTATAGTTCTAGAGAATTAGATCATAACTCATACATTACATTCCACATTTCAACAAGGTGGTTACATAAAAGACAGTATTCATTTTTCCCATCGAATGAGACATATTGAAAATAAAACATGGATTCTTTCTTGAAACTTCCTCGACACTATCATCAAATCATGTACTTTTCCCTTGACCGGTGAAAAACATTTCAAAAACTTGGGATGAGCATAAAAAAGCTCAGTAAGGGATATAAAAGTACGTAATGTAAACATTAGTCCATGTATTCATAAGAATTAATGATATCATACTTTACTCATAAAACATAAACACTTTATCATACCTCATGAAATCATAAGATTTATGAATAACTCATAGAAATCATAATACATAAAGGTAACTTGAGGCATTCATAACATTCTTACGTAGGGAGTAACCCTCATGGTTACATTTGGAATACCCATCATAGTATATTCCCTAAATCTCTTCAGAGAAACCATAGAGTTTAACTCCTTCACGTTACCCAATGCATTGGAGAGCTATCACGGGCTCACTCTCCATTAGTTTATCAGAGAACCACCCGTCTTCAAAAATAATGCCCAAGAACCATAACATAATTGTATCACATAAAACATGCATAAAATAAACATAAAATTTCCACATTTCAATCACAAGATATCAAAAACACATTGATATAATCAAAATATTATCAAAACCATTTTCAATACCATAATAAAAGAAAACTAAAACACTGTATTTATTTTTAATTTAAAAAAAGTTTTGGCTTGTAGAGGAAGCCGAAGATCAAATAATACTCACGGCGGCGGAAAGGTCGTTGTCACCGCGTACGTTAAAAAAACATACTTTTTTCATTTAGTAAAATGCTTCATACAAAAATATTCCATTTGAATAAAAGTCAAAGTCAAAGGGGTTTATAGACCGTATAAATAAAAGTTGTGTATAAAACAAAATATGCCTCAATGAAAGGAGATTGAGATGAAGTTCCTTACCTCATGTCCGACATGACTCGATCATTATTTAATCTCCTGAATAATAAACTAGAGTTAATTTCTACTTTCTTAAGAACATTTTTCAAGTTTATAATTCCTTTCATATCACTTATTACCATGTTAAGAACATTATGTAATTATTTATGTTAATAACAGTCGTTTTGTTGATCTTTGGTACTTAAGCCAAAAATAAACTTCTTATAATTAAAAGTTGTTCATGTGGTAAAATATCCATTATATCCAAAATTATATACATAATATAGATATCATATATATCATATATATCCAGTATATACATGAATTTATAATATTACATAACATTTAGAGGTAAGAAATGAAATGCACCGTTTATGGAGACGGTAATCTGTACGTACACATGAACGCTACTTTCATTACTATTTCGTATTTAATGGAGTGAAATAATAATGATATAGAGGTATATTATAATTCAAATATAATATCATATATAACATCGTAAACTCCAACCTTTATACATCCCACATATGGAATTAACGAATCAAATCACTTTAAGGGGGTGGTAGTCCGCACTTCCTAAAATGAAGATATCGTGTTTACCCATAATGGAAACCATAAGGTATGCCATAAATGAAAAATACAGAATCATAATAAAAAAAATAGACATAATATATATCATATATAAATATATTTACATCTTAATGGCCACCATGAAAGGTGTTAAAAGAATATTGAACAATCATCGTTTCGGGAGGTAGAAATTTGTCAACCACAGAAACAATATGTTATTTAACCATTAGACAGAGGTGTGTGTAAGTGTAAATAAAATAATTATCTTAACAAAATCCTAGTATATTGGAGATACTGGTTTTGTTACAAAAGAAAATAATAAAAAGAGTTTAGGGGGTTGGAGAAGCAGAATAAAAAAAAAGAACACAGGTGAGGACATTACCTTTAAATCGGGTAACTCCTCTTGGTTTGAACCAAAAGGGTTTCTTGAAGAGCTTTTTGTCTAAGATAAGGATTATAGGATGAATAGAGAGATGTGTAGAGATAAAATGAGCATATTTTGGCTGGTCCAATGGCTTGAGTGGTGTGGGTAAGGTGGTAGAGGTGGGGGCCTTTTATTAGAGGGAGGAGAGGCACTCTTGGAAAGTCAAGAAATGTTACTTTATTATATAATGAGTTTCAAATTTTAAAGGGCCCACAATTATATATTTCGATGATAAGATGATAAGGGTTCTAAATCCACCAATACAATAGTTCTTTGACAAGTGTAAGTCTTAGGTTATACATTATATTTTCATTTTATTTAAATCGTTCATTAATTAGGTAATCGTTGCATCAACATGGTGTCATAAATAAATTGATTTATTTAATGTCTAAAAATTATAAAAATATATCATGATGTAAGAAATGCTTTTAGATTTAAAATGATTATTTATAGTCTAAGAGATCATTTACACAGACAAAACTAAATGTTTTTTACTTGGGGGATACATACATTGGTTATACTTTCACTTTAAAAAAATAATATAATAAAATGTCACTATCACCCAAAAGTAATTCCATGGGGTCCCAAAGTTTGGAAAAAGGCTTCCCATTGTCGGAAATGACACAAAAAGTAGTATTATGACACATTTTGGGGTCATGTTTTATTAATATGATATTATTTTATTACCCTTAACTACCCGATTACTAATTAGTCACGACAATTAAGATAATTACCATTATTACTATTCATAATGTCTAAAACCAAAAGAGTCTTAATTACATAATTTGGACATTATGATTCCAAATATTAAATCCATTTTACCAAATTCCAAACACAGAAATTGTAGTAATTAATTTAAAAATAATTCCTGTTGTCAAAACAAATAGTGGGTTTTTTAGAAACAATATCTATCAAAAGTTTGACAATTGTTTATGTCCAATTTAAAAGTGAAATTAATCCCAATGACCACCATTGGATTAAATGGTAAAAATATATTCTATTTAAACTTTAAAACTAATGAAAAAGATAATCTATCCATATAATTAAATTATATGAAAAAGTAGTTTTGAAGTAAAATGCAGTATTTTTCACTATTCATTAAAAAAATGAACATTGTCAGAAAAATACCAAATTTTATCCAAAGTAAATTTCAATGTCCCAATACTAAAGAATAAGTTTATTTTGAAAAATAGAGATTATAAAGTTGTCAAAAGATAGATTTAAAAATGGTTCGCCACCAAAAGGCAGTAAAATAATCTTTTAAAAATATTAGAGAATCCAATCCTTAAGATTGGATTTATTCTCATTTTAAGCCTTTAAAACACTATCTAATTCATAAATAGACATATATATGAAAATAAATAGTTCTTTACTTGGGATATTAATCCCTTCCCCCCTTTAGAAAATTTCGTCCCCGGAATTTATTTACTTATCGAATAAGTGGGGGTATTTATCCCTCATTGCATTTTCATATTCCCATGTTGCCTCTTCAATCATGTGGTTTTTCCAAAAAAAACTTTACTTGATGAATCACCTTATTCCGCAACACTTTCTCCATGTGGTCAATAATCTGGACCAGTTTTTCCTCATAATATAGGTTCTCTTCCAACTGAACTACCTCTGGACTCAAAACATGAGATGGATCTGGCATGTACTTCCTTAACATTGAAACATGACAAACATTGTGTACCTCAGATAAGCTCGGAGGTAAAGCCACTCGGTATGAAACTGATCTAACTCTCTCCAGAATTTCAAATGGTCTATTGAACCTTGGGCTCAGATTTCCTTTCTTACCAAATTGCATCACACTTTTCCATGGTGAAACTTTGAGGAAGACATGATCACCTACCTCAAAAGATAGATCCTTCCACCTGTTGTCTGCATAACTTTTCTGTCTGCTCTGAGCTGTTCTCATGTGCTTCGGAATCAGCTGAACTTTTTCTACCAAATCTTCTACCAATTCTGGTCCCATCAACTTCTTTTCACCCACTTCATCCCAAAAAGCTAGAGTTCAACATCGCTTCCCATATAATGCCTCAAATGGTGCTATCTGTATACTAGAATAAAAACTGTTATTTTAAGAAAACTCAACCAAAGAAAGATGTTGGTCCCAAATTCCATGATAATCCATCTAACAAGAACGTAGCATATCCTCCAAATTCTGAATTTTTTGTTCTGACTTCCCATCTCATTGAGGATGAAAAGCTGTACGAAAATTTAATTCAGTACCCAACTACTTCTGAAGGCCTTTCCAAAAGTTAGAAGTAAAACTAGGATCACGATTAAATACAATGGAGATGGGAACTCCATGTAACCAGACTATCTCTTTTAGATACAAATGAGAAAGTTGATTTAGGGACAAAAGTATCTTGTAAAGCAAGGAAATGAGCAGATTTAGTCAAGCAATCAACAATAACCCAGATTGCATTATTACCTCGAGGTGTCTTCGGCAACCCTACAACGAAGTCCATGGACATATTCCCCCATTTCCACTCTGGCACTGGTAAAGGATGAATCATCCCTTTCGGTAACTGCCTCTCTGCTTTAACCTGTTGACAATTCAGACACTTCACAGTAAAATCAGCAATATCTCTTTTCATTCTATCCCACCAGTAATGTAACAGCCCGAGATTTTATGAGATATATTATTTTTAATTTCTTTGATGTCTTCTATTATAAACTACCCCAATATTAGCTTGTACTATACGCAACACCGTGTTAGCTTGCAGTATACACAACACTATTATTGGGTTGTGTTACACTCAATTTCAAGTTCATTTGGTGGAAATTATTCTACGCAACATTAAGTATAGATTTTGTTTATAGTATAAGTGAAATAAGTTTTGATTATGTTATACACAACACCAAATGGATATTTCACTACACATATCCCTGACATGGCTTGCTTTACATGTAACCGCGTCCTTCCATGAAAGCGTGTGTTGTACACGATACTGAGTTTCACTAAACAACGATATATTATTAAAATATTATATAAACTAGCCGTTATGAATATTAATACCTAATTTTTGTAATTTTATAAAACTTATCTTTCAAAATGGACTTCATTTTTGGATTCGGAATATCGAAATTATCCTAGGGTGAATTTTTGGTATTTTGCTGAAAACTTTCAATTTTTGATGAATAGTGAAAACACTAGGTTACTATTTAAAAACCGACTGTTTATTTAAATAAATATTTATTTTATTTAAATTTATTTTAGGTCAAAATTGATACATAATACCTATATAAGTTCAATGTAATTCATTGGAGTCATTTTATAATAATATTAGATATATAAAATGTTTATTGAACTTTTCACTGTCTTTTACCCACCTCCTAGGAGAGTTTGAAAATTTACATAAAACTAAATTTTACCGCTTCTGTGAGTGGAATTTCGAAAATCCGAGAGACACAGTTAATATCAAGGAGTAAAATGTGGTTCAATAAGATAAAAATAATTTTTGGTGAATAGTAACTTTTTTCTTTTATTTACCACGGTTAAAAGTCAATAGGGTAATTAAGGGTAAAATGATATTAATATTACCCTAACACATGTCCTAATACTATTTGATAAGTTAAATTAGACCAAAAACAACCTTAAGAATAAAATATTACCCTTTAGGTCCACATGGATTAGATTCAGACATTTATTATTATTTTATTTAAAGAATAGTTAAAATATTTAAAATCAAAGTTTAATAACTAAAGCATTATTAATATAGGGTTATACATAAGATAAATTAGACTATAAATATTAATTAGAAAGATAAAAAGATTTCCTACATAATGGGATTTTATATATAATTTTTAGACATTAAATAATTTAATTTATTTATGACACAATGATGATGCAGTAATTACCTTATTAATGAAATATTAACATAATTGATGTTATAAATACCAAAATAAATGTAATTTGATACTTTTTATAAATTCAACTATTTTTTTGGTTAATATGACATGTTATTATTGATTCATTTATAATTTTTCAAACTAATCATGCTGTTATGAGTTTCACAAAATTTAATTACCAAATAGTATCAAAATTGACATAAAATAGTTTTTAAAACAAATATTATATTACTAATTGTTATTTTATTCCTAAAAATATAAGGATCGGCCAAATGACATAGATAATGTTATATATATTAATAATGAACCACTTGGGGTTCGTTTGGCTTGTTATTGTAAGTTTATTCACCATATAGTGTAAGAAAACAAAAAGACACGGTAAAAGTTAAATTATTTAACTTAGAGTTAAATCTAAATGATAAGCATAAAATAGTAACCTAAACTTGTCTAAAACTTATTGGTTGAGAGTATTTAGACCCATCCGAACTTTATCTTATAAATAAATCAATTTGGAGCTATTATAAACCGAATGTGACTTTATTATAAAATAATATTTCATGTTTTTTCAAAGGTGCCCCTCTCCTCCCTTATAAAAAGGGAACCCCATCCCTCTTCTCTTCAAACCCTTTTGAGCCTTGAATCTCAGCCAAACCCGGCCAATTCCTCTTCTAAAACTCTCTAGTTATATCATAGAGGTTCTGGTATTCTCAAAAGAACAACTATAGTGCCCTGTAAAGAAGTTTAAAGGAGGTGCGTCGAGGAAGAGGCAATCTCTTCTACGGACTCTTTCAAGTTTCTTTCTTCTTCTACTTCCTCTTCTTCAGTTGTTTCATTATAAAGTAATAACATTAGTATTAATTATATACTGATATGTTATTATAAATATGAAACAACTCCATTTCACCTTCTATCCATCCTATGGAAAACGAAATCATCGTGCGTGCGTACGTATGGAATATTGTCTCCACGCCGTGGTGTAATCTGTTTTTCCACCACCACCTTACTTGGATGGGTATAATGGTGTAAAGAATAAATATATATGATTATTATAACATCATAATGATTCTAAGATATTATATAATCCACTCCAATTCCATTCAATAAATATGGGAATGATATCATCGCTCGTGCCTACGTACGGATTACCATCTCCACAACTCGATGAGATTCATTTTCCATGTTTACAATTCAAAAATGATTATAAAGTATATATAATAAGTAATCATGAAATATATGACATAATAATGCTACTAGATTTATGTATATATATATGTATTTCATCTACTTAATTCCATTCAATTCAATAAGGAAACAAAAAACATCGTTCATGCGTACGTACGGCCTACCGTCTCCATGAACGGTGTATTTCTTTCCATTTATCGATCTATTATATATATGAATTTTATGAATATATATTATATATAAATCATGTTTTATATTTTTTAATTAATTAATCATGATATAAGTAATCATATTAATAATTACAAGTCAAAACACGGACGATAAATGAAATGATTTTACCCAAAACGCTGCTTTAACATGGAATTGACAAATGAACGGATAATCTAAAGTCATAAGTGAATCATATATGATATCATAAATATTATTATGGTTATGTTACAATTTTATATTATGTTTAAGCCCACTATAAAGGAGTATCGGACACATACGAAAGAAATTGGACATAAGGTAAGGGATAACTATTCCAATCTCGATCCTATCCGAGATTGTTTATTCGTAAGTATTTACTGGGGTTATTGTTATCATCCATGTCCTTGTTTTATAAAAAAATCATGTATGTTTAATGTACTTTATACCCATTTTTGACTTTTACCAAATGTTATGGAATTAATCTTTCTTTTGTTTACCATACGAGGAACTTTTTGACTTTTCCCACAAAAGTAAGAGGAGAATGTTTTTTTAACCTATACAGAATGAATAGATTTTTACGGTTTCATAATGACTTATATTCATGAAGTTTACTCTACAAGATTTCATGGTTATATTCAATAAAATACTTTCTTTTACAATTCCGTGAATTTTTTGAAAAGAAAATGATTTTTAAGAAGAAAGGATATTTTCCTCAAGAATTATTTTCATGTGTTTTATCAAAACCATTTTCCATCTAAGATGACATTATTTCATATGTGTATGTTTCAAGTATAATGTCTCTATGATTTACATGGTTTCACTTTTATTATGATGAAATTATATATTTTTTTGTATGGATTATGTTATTATGGGATGATGTTTATGAAACCCATTTTATACATTGGGTAATGATGAATGATTTATGTTCATGTTGTGGCACAAGTAAGAATGATTTCATTATGAGATGGGTGGGACCTATATCTCCCTCCAATGCATTGGGTAAAGATTTATATCTCATGAGATAGACATGGCTGGAAAGTTAAGTTAATCTGGTTCAGTGTTATAGGACTGAAACGATGAGTGAACTTGATTCATAAAGGGACTTTTTCCACTAAGATGGTCTTGGCAGCAATGCCTTTGCTACTATGGAAATCATAACATGTGATTAATGGTTTCCAAAATTACATGCTTTATTCCCATGCTATATTTTCATGATTGATGATCTATTATGATGTATTCCTTACGTACTTCCATGTTTTATGTCATTGCTCAAGATTTTGATGTTTAAATATTATTTTCATGTTTTTATGTTAAAATGTATATGGTTTGTTTTATTTTCTACATGTTTACCCTTGTTGAGAATTTGAGCTCACCCTTTATATGTTTTCTTTTCCCCGGGATATAAAGAAAGGTTTTAGGTAAGAAAAAGAAGGAATATCATTATGGGAGATGTTGAAGATATTTCACTAAGATTAGAAGATTGTATTTATAGTTTCCAAAGACACTAAACTATTATGGTCCTTAGGTGTATTTTTTTGTTATGTATTAGATATTCCGAAAAAGTAATGTAATTTCCATGTATGTCAAGTTTGGGGTCTCTACAGTTGGTATCAGAGGAAAGTTTTATTCAACATTTGGAAACTAGGATGCGAGAGCTTTAGTGAGATCCCTAGAGATATTTCTAATGTATGTCTAGGGATGTCCCTAAAGTTAAGTATAAGTATAGGTTATAGTCCTAGAATTACAGTAACTCTATTAGAATTAAACCTAAGATGTTATATATTGAATTTACTCCCCCTTGATTTTGATTTTGGCCTCTCACACAATTCTTTATGGGTTTTAGAAAATGGATGGAAACAAGAAGATTCATGATAATGGAGAATATGATGGAAAATGGAATGATATTATTCATGAGAAATGAAATGAAATTAGATCTGGAAGTCCACATATTGTTATTATGCCTAATATGAAATCTCATAATATGATCAATAATCTCAACTTTGGTAAGTTTCCTGACTTAGCTAATAAGAGAAAGATGGAGTTTCATGACGATCATAGAGGAAAGACAGTTCAATTTCCCTCATGTAAATCATGTGGGAAGAGGCATCAGGGAGAATGTTTCAAAGGAACTGGAAGATGCTTTGGGTCTAGAAAATAAGGACACAAAGCTAGTAATTGTAATCGAAAAGGTTTTGTTAACACCATGGAGAAGGATAATGGTATTTCTAAGACATCAACAATGATTAGATGTTTTAAATGTGAAATGTATGGGCATTATGCAAACTAATTCCCTAAGGGAAAATCTCATGAATAGAATCAGCATGGTTATATGGGTAGTATTTATGTGGATGATGATGAAGAGACTACAAATGATATGTGAGATGGAAGAAATGATGAAGCTCAGTCAGCAGTTTAAGAAAGTAGTGTAATGATTGTATGTTTATCAAGAATAATGTATGGTACTATGGAATAAAGAAAAATCTAAGGATTGTTACACTGTTGACTTTGCTTGAGTTTTGAAAGTATATGTTGAATGGTACCGGTAACCGTGAAAGGTTATTCAGATATTTTTGTAAAGCACCTAATATGCGCATAAAGAATGGATAAAGAGAAAACGAAATGTTTGATAGTATTAATGATCTCATGACTAATATAAGGAAAAAGTGATATCATGGTTTGAGTATATAGAATTTTTGGGATATTGGTATATGGAAAGAGTTGCCTAGTGACATCAACCATGTTTTCACTATGGTTCAAGAGAATACATTATTAAGGTATTCACATGTTTGGAATGTGAACAACAAGATATATCGTATGATATATGGGGGATAAATGATGGTATTCACATGATCGGTAGATGAAATTTCTAGTATTTGTTTCTTTATACTATGAGATTGGACAGATGTATTTCGGATATAAGATAGTATTATTTAAGGATAGAACTTGTCTTTTGATATTATTTATAGAATTTTATAATAGTATAGTTTTAGAAAAAGGACAACCCATAGGACGAGAGACAACCCGTCGTGTCAGACAAGGCTGTGCCAATCGAACCAACAACCGAAGTACGACATACCATTATCGCATACCATTGGCCTACATAAAGTCCCTGGTTAGTAGAAACAAGTTTCATTTTATTACGTTCTATTATAGATGAAGTATAAGTCCATTTTAGCAACCATATATGATTAATCTCAAGATAACATGGACTTATGTATATTTAATAAATTGTGCTAAATGTTTTGCGATAGAAACAAATAGAATGACCTATCATTCTATCGCATGATCTGCTAACACTTCATGAATGACAAATTCAACTTCATTTCTTTAAGAGATTAAGTGGAAATTGTTGAAGGCAATAACAATGGTGAGAATATACCGAAATAAAGTAAGTATTTCTTCTAATTCAAATTATTCAAATTTAGGGAAATGATCTTGAAAACCAAAAATATTGTCCTAGTGCCCTTATATATGATGATTTATATGGTACCTTAGATCATCACAAATTTATGGCTTTGTGATTGTTGTCTTTTTCATAGCCATGCCCTCTACCACTCTTCATCATAAGTTCATGGTTATATTTCTCTTCCATATCCATATTTTTACCTATGTTGTCCTATGTGGAAACCCAGTGCTGAGTTACTTTGGGTGACTGTTATGATTCTAACATCACTTTTTGAAATGAAGTTTTAGTATTTCTTTTTTACAATGTGGGTTTCTATGAAAGAAACATTCAATTAGTAAACCATTTATAATCCCGACGAATTTCAAGGGAGAAATTCATTTTAAGGGGGGTAGAATGTAACACCCCGAGATTTTATGAGATATATTATTTTTAATTTCGTTGATGTCTTCTATTATAAACTACACCAAGATTAGCTTGTACTATACGCAACACTGTGTTAGCTTTCAGTATACACTACACTATTCTTGGCTCGTGTTACACTCAATTTCAAGTTCATTTTGTGGAAATTATTCTACGCAACATTAAGTATATATTTTGTTTATTGTATAAATGAAATATGTTTTGATTATGTTATACACAACACCAAAAGGATCTTTCACTATACGTAGACCTGACATGGCTTTCTTTACATGCAATCGCGACCTTCCACAATAGCGTGTGTTGTACGCAATACCGAGTTTCACTAAACAACGATACGTTTTTAAAATATTATATAAACTAACTGTTATGAATAGTAATACCCACTTTTTGTAATTTTATAAAATTTATCTTTTAAAATGGACTTAATTTTTGGATTCAGAATATCGAAATTAGCCTAGGTGAATTTTTGGTATTTTTCTGAAAACTTTCAATTTTTTGATGAATAGTGAAAACACTGGGTTACTATTTAAAAACCGAATTTTTATTTAAATAATTATTTATTTTATTTAAATTTATTTTAGGTCAAAATTGATACATAATACCTGTATATGTTCAATGTAATTAATTGGAGTAATTTTATAATAATTTTAGATATATAAAAAATTTATTGAACTTTTCACCATCTTTTACCCACCTCATAGGAGAGTTTGAACATTTACATAAAACTTAATTTTACCACTTCTATGAGTTGAATTTAGAAAATAGAAGAGACACAGTTAATATCAAGGAGTAAAATGTGGTTCAATAAGATAAAAATAATTTTTGCTGAATAGTAACTTTTTACTTTTATTTACCACGGTTAATAATAAATAGGGTAATTAAGGGTAAAAATGATATTAATATTACCCTAAAACATGTTCTAATTCTATTTTATAAGTGTAATTCGACCAAAAAAACCTTAGTAATAAAATAGTACCCTTTAGGTCCACTTGGATTAGATTAGGACATTTAATATTATTTTATTTAAAGAAGAGTTAAAATAGTAAAAATAAAAGTTTAATAACTAAAACATTTTTAATATAGGGTTATACATAAGATAAATTCGACTATAAATATTCATTAGAAAGATAAAAATATTTTATACATAATGGTATTTTATATATAATTTTTAGACATTAAATAATTTAATTTATTTATGACACAATGATGCTGCAGTAATTACCTTATTAATGAAATATTAACGTAATTGATGTTATAAATACCCTAACAAATATAATTTGAAACTTTTAATAAATTAAACTAATTTTTTGGTTAATATGACATGTTAGTATGGATTCAATTAACTTTTTTAGAACTAATCATGTTGTTATGAGTTTCACAAAAATCCATTACCAAATAGTATCAAAATTGACCTAAAATAGTTTTTAAAACAAATATTATATTATTAATTGTTTTTTTATTCCTAAAAATCTATGGTTCAGCCAAATGACATAGATAAGGTTATATATATTGATAATGAACCACTTGGGGTTATTTTGGTTTTTTATAGTAATTTGCTTAACCATATGGTGTAAGAAAACAAAACGACACGGTAAAAGTAAAATTATTTAACTTAGAGTTAAATCAAAATGATAAGGACACAATAGTAACCTAAACTTGTATAAAACCTATTTTTCGAGAGTATTTAGACCCATAACAACTTTCGCTTCTAAATAAATCAATTTGGAGCTATTATAAACCAAATATGACTTTATTATAAAATAATATTTTAAGTTTTTCCAAAGGTGCCTCTCTCCTCCTTTATAAAAAGGGTACCCCTTCCCTCTTCTCTTCACACCCTTTTGAGCCTTGAATCTTGTCCAACCCCTGAAAATTCCTTTTCTCAACCTCTCTGGTTATATCATAGAGGTTCTGGTCCTCTCAAAATACCAACTCTAGTGCCCTAGGAAGAAGTTTAAAGGAAGTGCGTTGAGGAAGAGGTAATCTCTTCTACCGACTCCTTCAAGTTTCTTTCTTCTTATACATCCTATTATTTAGTTGATTAATTATAATGTAATCACATCAGTATTAATTATATACTTATATGTTATTATAAATATTAAACAACCCCATTTCACCTTCTATCCATCCTACAAAAAACGAACTCACCGCAAGTGCCTACGTACGGAATATCGTCTCCACGCCGTGGTGTAATATGTTTTTCCACCACCACCTTACTTGGATGGTTATAATGGTGTAAAGAATAACTATATATTATTATTATAACATCATACTAATTCTAAGATATTTTATCATCCACTCCAATTCCATTCAATAAATATGGTAATGATATCATCGCTCGTGCGTACGTACGGATTACCGTCTTCACGACGCGATGAGATTCATTTTCCATGTTAACAATTCAAGAATGACTATAAAGTATATATAATAGGTAATAATGAAATATATGACATAATAATGCTACTGGATATATGTATATATATATGTATGTCATCTACTTAATTCCATTCAATTCAATAAGGAAACAAAAAATAGTGTTCATGCGTACGTACGACCTACCGTCTCCATGAACGGTGGATTTCTTTCCATTTATCAATCTATTATATATATGTATATTATGAATATATATTATATATAAATCATGTTTTATATTATAGAATTAATTAATCATGATTTAACTAATCATATTAATAATTAAAAGTCAAAACACGGATGATAAATGAAACAATTTTACCCAAAATGCTGCTTTAACATGGAATTGACAAATGAACGGATAATCTATAGTCATAAGTGAATCATATAGGATATCATAAATATTATTATGGTTCTGTTACAAGTTAATAATATGTTTAAACCCACTATACAGAAGACTTAGACACATATGGAAGAAATTGGACATAAGGTAAGGGATAACTATTCCAATCTCGTTCTTATCTGAGATTGTTTATTCTTAAGTATTTTCTGGGGTTATTGTTATCATCCATGTCCATGTTTTCGAAAAATGTTTTAATGTATGTTTAATGTCCTTTATACCTATTTTTTACTTTTACCACATGTTATGGAAGGAATATTTCTTTTGTTTACCATACGAGGAACTTTTTGACTTTTCTGACAAAAGTACGAGGAGAATGTTTTTTTAACTTATACAGCGTGAACGGATTTTTATGGTTTCATAATGCGTTATTTCCATGAATTTTACTCTATAAGATTTCATGGTTATTTTCAATAAAATCCTTTCTTTTAAAATTTCGTGCATTTTTTTGAAAAGAAAATGATTTTTAAGAAGAAAGGATATTTGCCTCAAAGAATTCTTTTCAAGTGTTTTATCAAAACCATTTTCCATCTAAGATGAAATTATTTCATATGTGTATGTTTAAAGTATAATGTCTCTATGATTTACATGGTTTCACTTTTCTTATGATGAAATGATATCTATTTGTTTGTATGGATTATGTTATGATGGGATGATTTTTATGAAACCCATTTTATACTTTGGGTAATGATGAATGATTTATGTTCATGTTGTAGCACAAGTAAGAATTATTTCATTATGAGATGGGTGGGACCTATATCTCCCTCCAATTAATTGGGTAAATATCTATATCTCATGATATATAAATGGCTGGAATGGTAAGTTAATCTGGTTCAGTGTTATAGGACTGAAATGAAGAGTAAACTCGATTCAGAAAGGGACTTTGTCCACTAAGATGATCTTGGAAGAAATGCCTTGGCTACTCTGGAAATCATAACATGTGATTAATGGTTTCCACAATTACATGCTTTATTCCCATGCTATTTTATCATGATTGATGATCCATTATGATCTATTCCTTACGTACATTCATGTTTTATGTCATTGCTCAAGATTTTGATGTTTAAATATTATGTTCATGTTTTTATGTTTAAATGTATATGGTATGTTTTATTTTCTCCATGCTTACCCTTACTGAGCATTTGAGCTCACCCTTTATATGTTTTTCCCCTGGATATAAAGAAAGATTTTAGGTATGAAAAAAAGGAAAATATTTATGGGAGATGTTGAAGATCTTTCACCAAGATTTGAAGATTATATTCTGAGTTTCCAAAGACACTAAACTATTACGGTCCTTTGGTGTCTATTTTTGTTATGTATTAGATATTCTGGAAAAGTAATGTAATCTCTAATTATATCAAGATTTGGGTTTCTACAAGTAATACTCCCAAAAATCACTATACATCTTAGTACCGCCAGGATGAACTGAAAACGGAGAACTATGAGCTTCACATAACAACTATCTATTCAACTGTGAATCACACGGCACACAAAATCTCTTACCAAATCTCAAAACAGAATCATTATCAATGTTGAATTCAGGAAAATTACCCTTCTAAACCATCTCTACCTTTTTTTCAACTCACTGTCTTGCTTTTGTGCTTGCTTAATTCTGTCTGATAGAGAAGATTTCACTCATACCTGAAACAAAATAGAAGAACATCTTGTACCAACAACTTCTATTCCAAAGTTCATCAAATACGTAAACAAAGTATCATGTTCCAAATGTAACATGGTTAATGAAGCATTACTTTTTCGACACAAAGCATCAGCCACTTTATTTGCTTTTCTCAGATGGTAATGAATTTTACAATCATAATCCTTGATTAATTATAGACATCTCCTCTATCTCGTGTTCGGTTATTTCTGAGTGAATATATACTTTAAACTTTTGTGATTAGTATATATCTCACACTTTACACCATACAAATGATGCCTCTAGATTTTTAAAGCGAAAAATACAACAGCTAATTCCAAATCATGTATAGGGTAATTTACCTCATGAGTTTTCAACTGACGTGAAGCATAAGCAATTACCTGATCATTCTGTATTAGGACACAACCAAGTCCTTTCAATGATGCATCATTATAGATAACAAACTCACCATTCGTGGAAGGTAGTGCCAAAACTGGAGCATTCACCAATCTTCTTTTCAATTCCTAAAAACAATCATCACATTCTTTTATCCAGATAAACTTAACACCCTTCCGAGTTAGATTAGTCATTGGACTAGATAATCGTGAAAAATTTCTAATAAACCTTCATTAATAGCCTACCAAACCATGAAAAATATGAATCTCAGTTACATTTGTGGGTCTTGGCCATTCTTCAACTACCTTTGTTTTTGCAGGATCAACAGTTATTCCATATTTAGAAACAATGTGACCAAGGAAAGAAATTTGTTGCAACCAAAACTCACACGTGTCGAATTTCCCATACAATTTCTTTTCTTTTTAGTTTTTTCAAAATAACCCTTAAATGACTTTCATGCTCCTCTTTACTTTTAGAAAACACAAAAATATCATCAATGAAAACAACCACAAACTTATTCAAGAAGTCATGGAAAATTCTATTCATAAGGTCCATGAATACAATAGGTGCATTGGTTAACCCAAAAGGCATTACTATAAATTCATAATCACCATATATTGTACCAAACACAGTCTTCAGAATATCTGATTCCTTTACCTTCAACGGATGGTACCCCGTTCTCAGGTCAGTCTCTGAAAATACTGTGCTTCCTGGAGCTGATCAAACAAATCATCGATATGAGGTAAAGGATATTTTTTCTAAATAGTGATGTTATTAAAGGTTCTATAATCAATGAAAAGTATCATAGAACCATCTTTCTTTTTAACAAATAAGATAGGAGCACCTCATTATGATGTGCTAGGTCGAGTGAAACCTTTATCTAATAAATATTGTAATTGCTCCTTCAACTCTAAAAGTTTAATTTGAGATATTTGATAAGGGGGTTTTGAAATTGTCTTAGCATCAGTAACTAAGTCAATAGTAAATTCATCTTCCTGATCTAATTTTATTCTAGGAAACTCATCAAGAAAAACATCAAGATACTCATTTACTACTGGCACATCATTAATCTAAACGGTTCCTTTGTTTTCAAAAATATGTGCAAGGTAACATTAATTTCCATCTTTTACAAGTTTCTCAGCCTCTTGATCTGTTATCAATAGTAAGGCTTCATTCTTGTACACAAACTGAAAGTATTTCTGAAAAGAAACTTCTTTAGCTCTAAAATAAATCTTAGCATATTAAACAGAGAGCCACTCAATACCTAGGATAACATCAAACTCTACTAGAGATAAAACAATAAGGTTTGCTGGTAGGTTCTTTCCATGGATAAAGATAGGAAGATTCTTATAAATTCTATTTGCCTCAACATTTCCCCCAGGTGTTTTTACCATAAGTTCAGGAGTCATTTCTTGAGATGGAATTCCCAATTTACTAGAAAAATTTTTAGAGATGAAAGAATGTATAGACCCAAAATCAAACAACACATTGGTATAATCTAAAAAAAGTACCTGATACCACTTCATTTGATGGCCCAACATCTACTAAAGTAGTTACAAAGGATTTCACCACACCATTATTCTTGTAGGCTGACTGCTTTCCATAATTTGATCTCTTTGTTGAACATTCGTTTTCATAATGACCCATCTCATTTCATTTGAAACATTTCACTAACTGTAAATAAAATTTGGTCTTACCATCACCCTGATCTTTTTCAGTGCAATCACGAGCCTTATTTCCCATATTACCACATCGGTAGCACTTTCCAAAATTCAGAATACCATCCCCAGCATGCCTTTTACCACATTTATCACAAACTAAAAACTTAGTTTTCTTACCATCAGACCTCTTTGAAGGATTCTTCCCTTTCTCCTACCACCTCTGTCTCTTATTTTGTTGGTTGTTATAGAACAATTGATCATTGGAAAACTCCATTTCCACCTTCTCAGCACATCAAACATGCTTTTCATAACTTTTGAACTCATGAGAACCTAAATACCTTTGATATTTTGGCTTTAATCCTAAGTAAAAATGATTTATTTTACTATCAAGGTCTCAGATAAAATTTGGAACATACTTTGCCAATCGAGTGAACCTTTCTTCACAAGTATCCACTGAGTCATCCTCTTACCTCAATTCCAAGAATTGTTTTTCCATCCTAAGTCGAATAGCCTTAGGAAAATATTTCTAAAGAAACATACCTTTGAATTCATCCCAGTCAAGAGCATCAATATCATCAGCATCCCTGATATTTTTAACCATCGACCACCACTGATCTGCTTCACCCTTTAAACGGTAAACAACAATACTAACCTTTTGATTGTCTGAACACCCCATGACATCAAAAATCTTCTCTAGTTCTTTAATCCAACCTTCAACTAGCCCAGGGTCAGATGATCCTCTGAATTATGGGGGATGTTTCCTCATGAAATGTTCCAACACTAACATGTCACTCTACGGTTGATCTTGCTGATCTCATGCATGGATACCCCCACTATTTATCGCTTGAGTCAACTGTGCCATTACTCCAACAAACTATTCAGTTCCAATTTCGACCATCTCAGCATGCTGATTTTGAAGGTCATTTCCTTCTGTATGCCTTCCTAGAACTGCTTCCATGTTTCCTCTGTGGAAAACCATTCTGAACAAACATGTCTTAGATGAAGCAACATGGTAATCTTCAAATGATATATCATTTCAATTTTACCATTAAATAAATATTTTTAGATATTCATTTAATAAAATTCTAACTTCTAAAGTTATCTAAACGGACCTTTGATACCAACTATAAGGCCTCAGCCTTAAACTTTACTTAATCTAGTGTTATTACAAGAATGCACATTGACGATCTTTTCAGGTTTAGAGTTTTAGATAATTAGATCATAAATCATACATTACATTCCACATTTCAACAAGGTGGTTACATAAAAGACAGTATTCATTTTTCCCATCGAAGGAGATATATTTAAAATAAAACATGGATTCTTTCTTGACACTTCCTCGACACTATCATCACATCATATACTTTTCCCTTGACCTGTGAAAAACATTTCAAAAAATTGGGATGAGCATAAAAATCTCAGTAAGGGATATAAAAGTACGTAATGAAAACATTGGTCCATGTATTCATAAGAATTAATGAAATAATACTTTACTCGTAAAAAATAATCACTTTATCATACCTCAGGAAATCATAAGATTTATGAATAACTCATAGAAATCATAAGACATAAAGGTAACTGGAGGCATTCATAACATTCTTACGTAGGGAGTAACCCTCGTGGTTACGTTTGGAATACTCATCACAGTATATTCGCTAAATCTCCTCAGAGAAACCTTAGCATCTAACTCCTTCGCATTACCCAATGCATTGGAGAGCTATCACGAGATCACCCACCCTTAGTTTATCATGGAACCACCCATCTTCATAAACAATGCCCAAGAACCATAACATAATTGTATCACATAAAACATGCATAAAAGAAACATCACATTTCCACATTTCAATCACAAGATATCAAAAACACATTGATATAATAAAAACATTATCAAAACCATTTTCAATTAAATAATAAAATAAAATTAAAACATGGTATTTATTTTTCATTTAAAAAAACTTATGGCTTTTAGAGTAAGTCTAAGATCAAATAATACTCATGGCGGCGGAAAGGTTGTTGTCACCGCGTACGTTAAAAAAACATACCTTTTGTCGTTTAGTAAAACACTTCATAAAAAAATATTCCTTTTGAATAAAAGTATAATTAAAAGGGTTTTATACACCATATAAAAGAAAGTTGTGTATAAAACAAAATATGCCTCAATGAAAGGATATTGAGACGAAGTTCCTAACCTCATGTCCGACTTGACTCGATCGTTCTTTAATCTCCGGAATAATAAACTAGAGTTAATTTCTAATTGATTAAGATCCTTTTTAAGTTTATTATTCCTTTTATATCACTTATTACTATGTTATGAAAATTATGTAATTATTTAAGTTAATAACGGTCGTTTTTTCGATCTTTGGTACTTGAGCTAAAAATAAACTTCTAATAATTACAAGTTGTTCATGTGGTAAAATATCCATTATATCCAGAATTATATTCATGATAATTATATCATATATATCATATATATTGAGTATATACATGTATTTATAATATTACATAACATTTAGAGGTAATAAATGAAATTCACTGTTCCTGGAGACGGTAATCCGTACGTACGCATGAACGCTACTTTCATTTCTATTTCGTATTTAATGGAGTGCAATCATAATGATATAAAGGTATATTATAATTCTAGTATAATATAATATATAAAATCATAAACTCTATCCTTTATACATCCCACATATGGCATTAACGAATCAAATCACTTTGTGGGGGCGGTAGTCCACACTTCCTAAAATGAAGATATCACGTTTACCCATAATGGAAACCATAAGGTATGCCATAAATGAAAAATAAAGAATAATAAGAAAAACATAGACATAATATATATCATATATAAATATAGTGACATATTAATGTCTACCATGAAAGGTGTTAAAAGAAGTTTTGACAATCATCGTTTCGTGAGGCAGAAATTCGCCAACCACAGAAACAGTATGTTCTTTAACCATTAGACGGAGGTGTGTGTAAGTGTAAATCAAATCCTTCTCATAAAAAAATCCTAGTATATTGGAGATATGGGTGTTGTTATAAAATAAAAGAATAAAAAGAGTTTAGGGGGTTAGAGAAGCAAAATAAAACAAAAGAACACAAGTGAGGACATTACCTTTAAATCAGGTATCTCCTCCTGGTTTGAACCAAAAGGGTTTCTTGAAAAGCATTATGCCTAAGGTAAGGCTTCTAGGATGAATAGAGGGATGTGGAGAGATAAAAAGAGCAGTTTTTGGCCGACCAAATGGCTTTATAGGTGTGGGTAATGTGGTAGAGTTGGGGGACTTTTATAAGAGGGAGGAGGGGCACTCTTGGAAATTCAAGAAATGTTACTTTATTATATAATGAGTTTCGGATTTTAAAGCTCCCAAAATTATATATTTCTAGGATAAGGTGATAATGGTTTTAAATAAAACATCCAACAGGTCTTCGACAAGTGTATGTCTTATATTTTACATTATCTTTTCATCTTATTTAAATCGTTCATTAATGAGGTAATTGTTGCATCATCATGGTGTCATAAATAAATTAATTTATTTAATGTCTAAAAAATATAAACAAAATATCATGATGTAAGAATTCCTTTTATATTTCCAATGAATATTTATATTATAAGAGATCATTTACAAATACAAAACTAAAATTTCTTTACTTGGGTGATACATACTTTGGTTATACTTTCCCTTTAAAAAAATAATATAATAAAATGTCACTATCACCCAAAAGTGATTCCATGGGGTCCCAAAGTTTGGAACAAGGCATCCCATGGTCTCCCAAGACACAACCAGTAGAATTAGGACACATTTTGGGGTAATTATTTATTATTATGATAATATTTTATTACCATTAACTACCTGATTACTAATTAATCACGATAATTAAGATAACTACCATCGTTACTATTCATATTGTCCAAAAACAAAAGAGTATTAATTTAATAATTTGGACCTTATGATTAAAAATATGGAATCCATTTTACCAAATTACAAACACATAAATTATATAAATTAATTTAAAAATAATTTTCGTTGTCAAAACAAATAGCGGGTTTTTTAGAAACAATATCTATCAAAAGTTTGACAATTGTTTATGTCCAATTTCAAAGTGAAATTAACCCCAATGACCCCCATTGGATTAAATGGTAAAAATATATTATATTCACACTTTAAAACCAATTATAAAGTTAATATATCCATATAATTAAATTAGATTAAAAAGCAGTTTTGAAGTAAAATGCAGTATTTTTCACTATTCAATAAAAATGAACATTGTCCGAAAAACACAAAAATTTATCCAAAGTAAATTTAAATGTCCCAATACTAAAGAATAAGTTTATTTTGACAGATAGAGCTTATAAAGTTTTCATAAGATAGATTTAAAAATGGTTCTCCATCAAAAGGCGAGAAAACAATCTTTTAAAAATATTAGAGAATCCAATGCTTAAGATTGGATTTATTCTCATTGTAAGCCTCTAAAACACTATTTAATTCATAAATAGACATATTTATGAAAATAAATAGTTCTTTACTTACTTGGGATGTTACACACCAGCTGCACTATCAAGGGTGTTTTAGATTCTCATAACTTTAGTCTTCTTGAAAACATTATTCATGTTATTGATAATTATACCTATTCCAATTCTTAAAATTTTCTAATCTAGGAACCTTCTCATAATGGAATCCTAGACACGAAAAAATTTTATAACCACAAATTTCCAAATTATGATAAAAATTTATGTTTCTGAAAATTTTATAACAAGCCATAGATTAAACCCTTGAGGCTTTCTCTTGTTTAGATTATTTCTCACAAAAAGTCCCCACTGACGTTTGTCGTCAATCTTTTGGGATTAAAAGTTACTTTTAGGGTCATATTTTTAACCAACATATAGAATATACTATCTATATTTTACTATCTTATATTATGTCTTTAGATCTTTGGAACTATATTTTTGGCATTTTTGATTGCAGATGGTTACTTATTGATTTAATCATCTCTCAACTAAATCATTGTGAGGATTTAGAAACATCTCATCAAATCTAGAATACTTTATTAAATATTATTTCTGAGATTCTTCATGTGATATGGTATGATAGAAATTATCTTCTTCATAATAATTTCTCATATAGTCTAAATGCAGGTCAGACATAGATTCTTATTTCCATCTAAGAAGCTACCTCGATTCAGAAGGCTAATTGTGAAAACATTTTCAAAGAATATGGGATACTCTGATGAATTCAGATTGACCGAATCTATCATCATCTTAGATGCAATTTTGATGTGTCCTAGAAATACCCACTCCTAGGATAGATTAAAGTGATTGTTAATGGTTCTTATAAAGGTAACCTTGTAGAGACCCAAAGCTTGACATACATGGACATTACATTACTTTTGTGTAATACTTAGTACATAACAAAAACACACACACAAGGATCGTAATAGTTTAGTGTCTTTGGAAACTCGGAGTATAATCTTCTAATTGTGGTGAAAGATCTTCAACATCTCCCATAAAGATCTTCCTTTTTTTTACCTAAAACCTTTCTTTATATCCTGGGGAAAAGAAAACATAAAAGGGTGAGCTAAAATGCTCAGTAAGGGTAAACAAAAGAAATATCAATCACATCATATTCATAAGAACATATCTTTTGGAAATCATAACCTGCAAAAGAGATCATAATTTCATAACATGGGATAAATCATAGTAGTGAAATGTAATCCCAATAATCATAACTTAAAACATGAAACTTTGTGGCATACACACATAATCATAGAGAATCATATCTTATTAGTCAAGACTCATTGTCAGGACTATCTTAGTGGACAAAGTCCATTTCTGAACCGAGTCACCCTCGTTTCAGTCCTGTTTCACTGAACTGGTATAACCTACCATTCCATCCATGTCTATCTCATGAGATATAAATCCTTACCCAATGAATTGGAGGGAGATATATTTCCCACCCATCTAATAATGATACCATTCTTATGTGTGCCACAAAATCAAAAATCATACATCATTGCATAACCCATGTAATAAAAATGGGAATCTTAAACATAGTGACATCATAAAACAATTAATATAAGATAAAGGAATTCATAAATATAATTCCATAAAAACATAATCAAGTCAATTTAATAATAGGGATAGAAACATAACCCTTTATTATCTTAGATGGAAAATAATTTTGATAAAACACTTGAACTTCATTCTTGAGGAAAATATCCTTTCTACTTCAAAAACACTTTTCCTTTCTTAACATGTCGTAAAATTCTAAACTAAAACAAGTTGATTAAAAATAAACTTGAAAACTTGTAAAGTACTCTTCTTGGAAAAAATGTTTTAAAAATCCATTCATGTCGTATAAGTTAAAAAAACACTCTTCGTACTTTTTTCAGAAAAGTCAAAAAGTACCTCGTACGAAAAACGACAAAAGATTCTTTTCATATCCTTTACTAAAAACTCATCGAAGGGTAAAATTGGATTTAAACAATTTTAGGTGGATGGAAATAATATTACATATTGAGGAAACATGGATGTGGATGATAAAATACACCCCAGTAAATACCAAAGTATAAAAAATCTCGGATAAAAATGAGATTGTGATATTTCCCTTACCTTAGGTCCGATTTGCTTCGTAACTGTCCAAACCTCCTGTATAATGATTTAAATAATGTAATTGACTTATTACAGAATCATATTTATTGTTATGATATCATATATGGTTCACTTATGACTTTATATTACCCATTCTTTTGTAAATTCCATGTTAAAGAGCGTTTTGGGTAAAATTGTTTCATTTGTCATCCGTGTTTTGACTTGTAATTATTCATATGATTACTTAGATCATGATTAATTAATTCCAGAATATAAAATATGATTTATATATATATATTCAGAATATACATATATATAATAAATCAGTAAATGGAAAGAAATACACCGTTCATGGAGACGGTAGGTCGTACGTACGCATGAACGCTGTTTTCATTTCCTTATTGAGTTGAACAGAATTAAGTAGATGACATACATATATATATACATAAATCCAGTATCATTATTATGTCATATATTTCATGATTACTTATTATATATACTTTATAATCATTCATGAATGGTTAAAGTTGAGAATGAATCTCATCGCGTCGTGGAGACGGTAGTCCGTACGTACGCACGAGCGATGATATCGTTCTCATGATCGTGGGACTGTATTGGAGTGTATGTATACTATTTCAGAATAAATATCATTTTAAATTAATAAGATATAGTTATTATTTACACCATTATACCCATCCAAGTAAGGTGGTGGTGGAAAATAGATTTCACCACGGCGTGGAGATGGTATTCCGTACGTACGCACGCGCGGTGATTTCGTTTTCTGTAGGATGGATAGATGGTGAAATAGGGTTCTTTCATACTTATAATAACATATCCGTATATGAGTGATACTGATGTTATTACTTCTTAATGAAACAACCTAATAAGAAGAAGTGGAAGAAGAAATAAAGGTGAAAGAATCGGTAACGGAAATTACCTCTTCTTTGAAGTGCCTCTTTGAGACCTCCTCTTAGGGCACTAAAATTGGTCTTTGAGGAAGACCAGAACCTCTAGGATGTTTCTAGGGAAGTGGAGAGGAGAATTTGGCAGGGTTTGGCCGAGCTTTAATGATCAAATTTGAGTGAGGAGGAGAGGGAGGAGGTGGCCTTTTATAAGGGAGGAGAGGGGCACCTTAGGAAAATCTCAAAATATTATTTTATATTAAGGTTAAATTCGGTTTATAATGGTTCCAAAGGGTCTTATTTAGAAGATAAAGTGGGGATGGGTAGAAATCCTCTCATACAATAGGATTTAGACAAGTTTAGGTTATTATTTTAACCTTATCAATTAGATTTAACTCTAAGTTAAATAATTTAACTTTTAACGTGTCTTTTTGTTTTCTTACACTATATGGTTAATAAACTTACCATAATAAGCCAAAAGAACCCCAAGTTGTTTATTATTAATATATATATCCTTATTTAAGTCATTTGGCCGAACCTTAGATTTTTAGGAATTAAATAACAATTAATAATATAATATTTGTTTTAAAAACTAATTTATGTCAATTTTGACACTATTTGGTACATGATTTTTATGAAATTCATAAAAGAATGATAAGTTCTAACCATGTTACTTACATCAACAATAACATGTCATATTAACCTAGAAAATTAATTTAAGTCATAAAAAGTCTCAAATTACATTTATTTGGGCATTTATAACATCAATTATGTCAATATTTCATTAATAAGACAATTACTGCATCATCTTTGTGTCATAATAAATGATAATTATTTAATCCCTAAAAATTCTAAATAAATTCCTATGATTTAGATAATTTTATTAGAGTTCTGTATACTATTCATGTTCGAAGTATCATGAAGTTTATCACTGAATTAAAATTATTATACTTATAAGATTTAAGAAAGTGAAATGTTGTCACATTCTTTGGTTTTAATAATAATTAAATTATTTTCATAGACAAAAGTCCATAAAATGACTCTAATCCGACCCTTAGGTTATATGGGTCTACTTTTAGCCATCCAATAGGATTGTTCCAAGTGTTAGGGTAATTTTATAATCTTATATTTACCCTTAATTACCCGATTTACCTTTAACTATAGTAAATAAAATTTACCGTAGTTACTATTCACAATGCCTAAAAATAAAAAGTAGCTTAATAACATAATTTGGACCCACTGATTCTAAATATGGAATACATTTTTCCAAATTCAATACACAAATGATGCAGAAATTAAATTAAAATTAATCCCGTTGTCGAAAGAAAACGGGTTTTTCTTTAAAACATTGCCAAAGATTGAATTGATTTAACCTACGAATTCAAGGTAAAATCAATGCTAATGACATACATTATATTAAATGGTAAAAATATATTCTATTTATACTTTAAAACCATTAAATATTATAATTTAACCACATAAGTTATTACGATAAAAAAATTTGTTTTTAATTAAAATATAGCGTGTTTTACTATTCATTAAAATATGAAAGTTATCGGAAAAACATCAAAACATTATCTAATGTAAATTTTTATAACCTGATTCAAAAGAAGAATTTTATTTTGTCAAATTGAACATATAAACATGTAAAAAACTAGATTTAAAGTGGGTGCGCCATCAAAAGGCGGCAAAACTGCATTTTTTGAAAAATACTTATTTTACCCGAAATATTTATTTTGTTCTTATACCATGTTCTAGAAAATGTGTAAGATGAATAATAATGTTATAAAATTCAAATTTTAGTTAATACTATTCATAACGGCTAGTTCATAACAATATTATAATAATATATCGTTGTTTAGTAAAACCCGGTATTGCGTACAACACACGCTATCGAGGAAGGTCGCAATTGCCTGTAATGCAAGCCAAGTCAGGGTTGCGTGTAGTGCAAAACTCCTTTGTTATTGCGTATAATAGAATCCAACCATATTTTATTTATACATTTAATATATATATATATACACTCAATGTTGTGTAGAATAACTTCTATCAAACGAACTTGAAATTGTGTGTAACAAGAGCCAAGAAAAGTGTTGTGTATACTGCAAGTAATACGGTGTTGCATATAGCGCAAGATAATCTTGTTGTGCCGTACAATAGAAGATATTAATGAAATTAAAAAGAATGTATCTTATAAAATCTCGGGTTGTTACATTCTACCCCCCTTAAAATGAATTTCGCCCTCGAAATTCTTCAGGGTTATAAATGGTTTACTACTCGAAAGTTTTGTTTAATAGAAACCCACATCGTAAAAAGGAATACCATAGCATGGATTTAAAAACTAAAGTATGAAATGTAACGGTTACCCAAATTAACTCATCACTGGGTTTCCACGTAGGAGAACATAGGTTAAAATATGGATATGGAAGAAAAATCTAACCATCATGTTCTGATGGAGAGTGGTAGAGAACATGGCTATGAAAAAGACAAAAATCACAAAGCCATAGATTTGTGATTATCTAAGGTACCATCTGATTCATCGGATATAAGGGCAGTGGGACAACATTTTTGGTTTTTCAAGATCATTTCCCTAAAGTTGATGAAATTGGAATTAGAAAAAATACTTTCGTGATTTTCGTATAGTCTCACCGTTTGTCATTCTTTGGACAATTTCCACTTCATCTCTTAAAGAAATGAGGTTGAATTTGTCATTCGTGATGTGTTAGCAGATCATGTGATAGAATTATGGGTCATTCCATCTGTCTCAAACAAAAGTTTAGAAAAGTTATCAAAAAAATACATAAGTTGATCTATAGTGAGATTAATCTTATATAGTTCCTAAAATGGACTTATACCTCATATATCATACTGCGTAATATAATAAAACTAGTTTCTACTAAATAGGGACTTCCTGTAGGCCATTGGTAGGTGATAAAGGCCATTCACACTTCGGTTGTGGGTTCGATTCCTATAGCCTTGTCCGACGTGATGGGTTGTCGCCCGTACTGCAGGTTGTCCTTTTTCTAAAACTACATTACTATAACATCACATAAATAATATCAAAAAAAATTCTATCCTTAAACAATACTAACTTATGGTTAACATAATCCATTCAAATCTTTAGGCTTATCTAAAATACTTCAGTCCAAGCTCATAGTATAAAGAAAACGATAACTTGAAATGTCGTCAACCAAGCATGTGAATACCATCATTTATCACCCATATATCTTGTTGGTCACATTCCAATCATGTGAATACCTTAATGATGTATTCTCTTGAAAAATGAATACCCATTAAACCTTAGTGAAAAATTGAATGCTGTCAAAAGTTAACTCTTTCCACATACCAAAATCCAAAAATTCTATATACTCAAACCATGATATAACCTTCTCCTTATATCAGTCATGACCTCATGAATACTATCAAACATTTAATTTTCTCCTTATCCCTTCATTATGCGCATATCATCTACATTCAAAAAATATCTGAATAACCTTTCATGGATACTGGTAGCATTAATCACACACTTTACAAACTCAAGGAAAGACAACAATGTAACAATCCTTAGATGTCTCTTTATTCCATAGTACCATAAGATTACTTATACAACATTACACATAATAAACATGTAATCATTCCAATACATTCTTAAACCATTGACCTAGCTTCAACAATTATTTCATCTCACATATCATTTGTAGTCTCATCATCATCATCAACATAAATACTACCCATATGACCATACTGATTCTCTTCATTAGACTTTCCATTAGGGCATTGGTTTGCATAATTCCCGTACATTCCACATTTAAAACATTTAACCATTGTTGATGTCATAGAAATACCATTATCCTCATCCCTGGTGTTAACTGAACCTTTTCCTTTGCACTTACTGGCTTTGTGTCCTTTTCCACACCCAAAGCATCTTCCAGTTCCTTTGAAACATTCTCTTTGATGCCTCTTCCCACATGATTTACATAGGGGAAATTGAACTTTCTTTCCTCTATGATCATCATGAAACTCCATCTTTCTCTTATTAGCTGAGTCAGGAAACTTACCAAATTTTACTTTATTGATCATATTATGAGATTTCTGATTTGCCATAATAATGATGTTTGGACTTCCAAATCCCATTTCATTTGGTTGCTCATGAAGAATATCATTCCATTGTCCATCATATCCTCCATTATCGTGAATCATCTTGTTTCCAGAGATTTTCTAAAACCCAAAAAGAATAGTGTGAGAGGTAAAAATAATGCTAGGGAAAACAATACAATAAAGGGGGAGTACCTTCAATATCTAACATCTTAGGTTAAATAATATGTTAGTTACCGTAGTTCTAGGACTATATCCTATACGTATACTTATCCTTAGGGACATCCCTAGACATACCTTAGAAATATCTCTAGGGATCTCACTAACATTTTCGCATCCTAGTTTCCAAAGGTTGACTAAACCTTTCCTCTGATACCAACTGTAGAGACCCGAAGCTTAACGTACATGGACATTACATTACTTTTGCGGAATACTTAGTACATAACAAAAACACACACACAAGGATCGTAATAGTTTAGTGTCTTTGGAAACTCGGAGTATAATCTTCTAATCGTGGTGAAAGATCTTCAACATCTCCCATAAAGATCTTCATTTTTTTACCTAAAACCTTTCTTTATATCCTGGGGAAAATAAAACAAAAAAGGGTGATCTCAAATGCTCAGTAAGGGTAAACAAAAGAAATATCAATCACATCATATGCATAAGAACATATATTTTGGAAATCTTAACCTGTAAAAGAGATCATAATTTCATAACATGGGATAAATCATAGTAGTGAAATGTAATCCCAATAATCATAAATTAAAACATGAAACTTTGTGTCATACACACATAATCATATAGAATCATATATTATTAGTCAAGACTCATTGCCAAGACTATCTTAGTGGACAAAGTCCATTTCTGAACCGAGTCACCCTCGTTTTCAGTCCTGTTTCACTGAACCGGTATAACCTACCATTCCAGCCATGTCTATCTCATGAGATATAAATATTTACCCAATGCATTGGAGGGAGATATAGGTCCCACCCATCTCATAATGATATCATTCTTATGTGTGCCACAAAATCATAAATCATACATCATTGCATAACCCTTGTAATAAAAATGGGAATCTTAAACATCGTGATATCATAAAACAATTCATATAAGATAAAGGAATTAATAAATATAATTCCATCACAACATAATCAAATCAATGTAATAATAGGTATAGAAACAGAACCCTTTATTTTCTTAGATGGAAAATAATTTTGATAAAACACTTGAACTCCATTCTTGAGAAAAATTTCCTTTCTACTTCAAAAACACTTTTCCTTTCTTAACATGTCGTACAATTCTAAACTAAAACAAGTTGATTAAAAATAAACTTGAAAACTTGTAAATTAAGCTTCTTGGAAATAATTTTTTCAAAATCCATTCATGTCGTATATGTTAAAAAAACATTCTTCATACTTTTTTCGGAAAAGTCAAAAAGTACCTCATACGAAAAACGACAAAAGATTATTTTCATATCCTTTACTAAAAACTCATCGAAGGTTAAAATTGGATTTAAACAATTTTAGGTGGATGGAAATAATATTAAATATTGAGGAAACATGTATGTGGATGATAAAATACACCCCAGTAAATACCAAAGTATAAAAAATATCGGATAAAAATGAGATTGTGATATTTCCCTTACCTTAGGTCCGATTTGCTTCGTAAGTGTCCGAACCTCCTGTATAATGATTTAAATAATGTCATTTACTTATTAAAGAATCATATTTATTGTTATTATATCATATATTGTTCACTTATTACTTTATATTACCCGTTCTTTTGTAAATTCCATGTTAAAGAGCGTTTTGGGTAAAATTGTTTCATTTGTCATCCGTGTTTTGACTTGTAATTATTCATATGATTACTTAGATCATGATTACTTAATTACAGAATATAAAACATGATTTATATATATATATATATATTCAGAATATACATATGTATAATAAATCACTAAATGGAAAGAAATACACCGTTCATGGAGACGGTAGGTCGTACGTAAGCATGAACGTTGTTTTCGTTTCCTTATTGAGTTGAACGGAATTAAGTAGATGACATACATATATATACACATAAATCCAGTATCATTATTATGTCATATATTTCATGATTACTTATTATATATACTTTATAATCATTCATGAATGGTTAAAGTGGAGAATGAATCTCATCGCGTTGTGGAGACGGTAGTCCGTACGTACGCACGAGCGATGATATCGTTCTCATGATCGTGGGACTGTATTGGAGTGTATGTATACTATTTCAGAATAAATATCACTTTAAAATAATAATATATAGTTATTATTTACACCATTATACCCATCCAAGTTAGGTGGTGGTGGAAAATAGATTTCACCACGGCGCGGAGACGGTATTCCGTACGTACGCACGTGCAGTGATTTTGTTTTCCGTAGGATGGATAGATAGTGAAATAGGGTTGTTTCATACTTATAATAACATATCAGTATATGAGTGATACTGATGTTATTACTTCATAATGAAACAACCTAATAAGAGGAATTGGAAGATGAAATAAAGGTGAAAGAATCGGTAACGGAAATTATCTCTTCTTTGAAGCGCCTCTTTGAGACCTCCTCTTAGGGCACTAAAATTGGTCATTGAGGAAGACCAGAACCTCTAGTATGTTGTTAGGGAAGTGGAGGGGAGAATTATTCAGGGTTTGGCCGATCTTGAATGCTCAAATTTTTGTGAGGAGGAGAGGCAGGAGGTGCCCTTTTCTAAGGGAGGAGAGGGGCACCTTAGGAAAATCTCAAAATATTATTTTATATTAAGGTCAAATTCCGTTTATAATGGTTAAAAAGGGTATTATTTCTAAGCTAAAGTGGGGATGGGTCGAAATCCTCTCATCCAATAGGATTTAGACAAGTTTAGGTTATTATTTTAAACTTATCAATTAGATTTAACTCTAAGTTAAATAATTTAACTTTTACCGTGTCTTTTTGTTTTCTTACACTATATGGTTAATAAACTTACCATAATAAGCCAAACGAACACCAAGTTGTTTATTATTAATATATCTATCCTTATATAAGTCATTTGGCCAAAACTTAGATTTTTAGGAATTAAATAACAATTAATAATATAATATTTGTTTTAAAAAATAATTTATGTCAATTTTGACACTATTTGGTACATGATTTTTTTGAAATTCATAACAGACTGATAAGTTCGAACAAAGTTACTTATATCACAAATAACCTGTCATATTAACCTAGAAAATTAATGTAAGTCATAAAAAGTCTCAAATTTCATTTATTTGGGCATTTATAACATCAATTATGTCAATATTTCATTAATAAGACAATTACTGCATCATCTTTGTGTCATAATAAATGATACTTATTTAATCCCTAAAAAATCTAAATAAATTACTATGATGTAGATAATTGTATTATATTTCTTTAGACTATTCATGTTCGAAGTATCATGAATTGTATCACTAAATTAAAATTATTATACTTATAAGATTTAAGAAAGTGACATGTTGTCACATTCTTTGGTTTTAATAATAATTAAATTATTTTCATAGACAAAAGTCCATAAAATGACTCTAATCCGACCCTTAGGTTATATGGGTCTACTTTTAGCCATCCAATATGATTTTTCCAAGTTTTAGGGTTATTTTATAATCTTATATTTACCCTTAATTACCCGATTTACCTTTAACTATAGTAAATAAAATTTACCGTAGTTACTATTCACAATGCCTAAAAATAAAAAGTAGCTTATTAACATAATTTGGACCCACTGATTCCAAATATGGAATCCATTTTTCCAAATTCAATACACAAAAGATGCTAAAATTAAATTAAAATTAATCTCGTTGTCGAAAGAAAACGGGTTTTTCTTTAAAACATTGCAAAAGATTGAATTGATTTAACCTACGAATTCAAGGTAAAATCAATGCTAATGACATAAATTATATTAAATGGTAAAAATATATTCTATTTATACTTTAAAACCATTAAATATTATAATTTAACCACATAAGATATTACGATAAAAAAAGTTGTTTTTAATTAAAATATAGCGTGTTTTACTATTCATTAAAATATGAAAGTTATCGGAAAAATATCAAAACATTATCTAATGTAAATTTTTATAACCTGATTCAAAAGAAGAATTTTATTTTGTCAAATTGAACATATAAACATGTAAAAAACTAGATTTAAAGTGGGTGCGCCATCAAAAGGCGGCAAAACTGCATTTTTTGAAAAATACTTATTTTACCCGAAAAATTTATTTTGTTCTTATACCATGTTCTAGAAAATGTGTAAGATGAATAATAATGCTATAAAATTCAAATTTTAGTTAATACTATTCATAAAGGCTAGTTTATAACAATATTATAATAATATATCGTTGTTTAGTAAAACCCGATATTGCGTACAACACACGCTATCAAGGAAGGTCGCAATTGCGTGTAATGCAAGCCAAGTCAGGGTTGCGTGTAGTGAACAACTACTTTGTTATTGCGTATAATATAATCCAACCATATTTTATTTATAAATTTAATATATATATATATACACTCAATGTTGTGTAGAATAACTTCTATCAAACGAACTTGAAATTGTGTGTAATAAGAGCCAAGAAACGTGTTGTGTATACTGCAAGCTAATACGGTGTTGCATATAGCGCAAGATAATCTTGTTGTATCGTACAATAGAAGATATGAATGAAATTAAAAAGAATGTATCTTATAAAATCTCGGGTTGTTACATTCTACCCCCCTTAAAATGAATTTCACCCTCAAAATTCGTCGGGGTTATAAATGGTTTACTACTCGAAAGTTTTGTTTAATATAAACCCACATCGTAAAAAGGAATACCATAACATGGATTTAAAAACTAAAGTATGAAATGTAACGGTTACCCAAATTAACTCATCACTGGGTTTCCACGTAGGAGAACAGAGGTTAAAATATGGATATGGAAGAAAAATCTAACCATCAAGTTCTGATGGAGAGTGGTAGAGAACATGGCTATGAAAAAGACAACAATCACAAAGCCATAGATTTGTGATTATCTAAGGTACCATCTGATTCATCGGATATAAGGGCAGTGGGACAACATTTTTGGTTTTTCAAGATCATTTCCCTAAAGTTGATGAAATTGGAATTGGAAGAAATACTTTCGTGATTTTCGTATAGTCTCACCGTTTGTCATTCTTTGGACAATTTACACTTCATCTCTTAAAGAAATGAGGTTGAATTTGTCATTCGTGATGTGTTAGCAGATCATGTGATAGAATGATGGGTCATTCCATCTGTCTCAAACAAAAGTTTAGAAAAGTTATCAAAAAAATACATAAGTCGATCTATAGTGAGATTAATCTTATATAGTTCCTAAAATGGACTTATACCTCATATATCATACTGCATAATATAATAAAACTAGTTTCTACTAAACAGGGACTTCCTGTAGGCCATTGGTAGGTGATAAAGGCCAGTCGCACTTCGGTTGTGGGTTCGATTCCCATAGCCTTGTCCGACGTGATGGGCTGTCGCCCGTCCTGTAGGTTGTCCTTTTTCTAAAACTACATTACTATAACATCACATAAATAATATCAAAAAAAATTCTATCCTTAAACAATACTAACTTATGGTTAACATAATCCATTCCAATCTTTAGGCTTATCTAAAATACTTCAGTCCAAGCTCATAGTATAAAGAAAACGATAACTTGAAATGTCGTCAACCAAGCATGTGAATACCATCATTTATCACCCATATATCTTGTTGGTCACATTCCAATCATGTGAATATCTTAATGATGTACTCTCTTGAAAAATGAATACCCATTAAACCTTAGTGAAAACTTGAATGCTGTCAAAAGTTAACTCTTTCCACATACCAAAATCCAAAAATTCTATATACTCAAACCATGATATAACCTTCTCCTTATATCAGTCATGAGCTCATGAATACTATCAAACATTTAATTTTCTCCTTATCCCTTCATTATGCGCATATCATCTACATTCCAAAAATATCTGAATAACCTTTCATGGATACTGGTAGCATTAATCACACACTTAAAAAACTCAAGGAAAGACAACAATGTAACAATCCTTAGATGTCTCTTTATTCCATAGTACCATGAGATTACTTATACAACATTACACATAATAAACATGTAATCATTCCACTACATTCTTAAACCATTGACCGAGCTTCAACAATTCTTTCATCTCACATATCATTTGTAGTCTCATCATCATCATCAACATAAATACTACCCATATGACCATACTGATTCTCTTCATTAGACTTTCCCTTAGGGCATTGGTTTGCATAATTCCCGTACATTCCACATTTAAAATATTTAACCATTGTTGATGTCATAGAAATACCATTATCCTCATCCATGGTGTTAACTGAACCTTTTCCTTTGCACTTACTGGCTTTGTGTCCTTTTCCACACCCAAAGCATCTTCCAGTTCCTTTGAAACATTCTCCTTGATGCCTCTTCCCACATGATTTACATAGGGGAAATTGAACTTTCTTTCCTCTATGATCATCATGAAACTCCATCTTTCTCTTATTAGCGGAGTCAGGAAACTTTCCAAATTTTACTTTATTGATCATATTATGAGATTGCTGATTTGGCATAATAATGATGTTTGGACTTCCAAATCCCATTTCATTTGGTTGCTCATGAAGAATATCATTCCATTGTCCATCATATCCTCCATTATCGTGAATCATCTTGTTTCCAGAGATTTTCTAAAACCCAAAAAGAATAGTGTGAGAGGTAAAAATCATGCTAGGGAAAACAATATAATAAAGGGGGAGTACCTTCAATATCTAACATCTTAGGTTAAATAATATGTTCGTTACCGTAGTTCTAGGACTATATCCTATACGTATACTTATCCTTAGGGACATCCCTAGACATACCTTAGAAATATCTCTAGGGATCTCACTAACGTTTTCGCATCCTAGTTTCCAAAGGTTGACTAAACCTTTCCTCTGATACCAACTGTATAGACCTGAAGCTTAACGTACATGGACATTACATTACTTTTCTGGAATACTTAGTACATAACAAAAACACACACACAAGGATCGTAATAGTTTAGTGTCTTTGGAAACTCGGAGTATAATCTTCTAATCGTGGTGAAAGATCTTCAACATCTCCCATAAAGATCTTCATTTTTTTACCTAAAACCTTTCTTTATATCCTGGGGAAAATAAAACAAAAAAGGGTGATCTCAAATGCTCAGTAAGGGTAAACAAAAGAAATATCAATCACATCATATGCATAAGAACATATCTTTTGGAAATCTTAACCTGTAAAAGGGATCATAATTTCATAACATGGGATAAATCATAGTAGTGAAATGTAATCCCAATAATCATAAATTAAAACATGAAACTTTGTGGCATACACACATAATCATATAGAATCATATCTTATTACTCAAGACTCATTTCCAAGACTATCTTAGTGGACAAAGTCCATTTCTGAACCGAGTCACCCTCGTTTTCAGTCCTGTTTCACTGAACCGGTATAACCTACCATTCCAGCCATGTCTATCTCATGAGATATAAATCTTTACCCAATGCATTGGAGGGAGATATAGGTCCCACCCATCTCATAATGATATCATTCTTATGTGTGCCACAAAATCATAAATCATACATTATTGCATAACCCATGTAATAAAAATGGGAATATTAAACATCGTGACATCATAAAACAATTCATATAAGATAAAGGAATTCATAAATATAATTCAATCACAACATAATAAAATCAATGTAATAATAGGTATAGAAACAGAACCCTTTATTATCTTAGATGGAAAATAATTTTGATAAAACACTTGAACTCCATTCTTGAGAAAAATTTCCTTTCTACTTCAAAAACACTTTTCCTTTCTTAACATGTCGTACAATTCTAAACTAAAAAAAGTTGATTAAAAATAAACTTGAAAACTTGTAAATTAAGCTTCTTGGAAATAATTTTTCCAAAATCCATTCATGTCGTATAAGTTAAAAAACATTCTTCATACTTTTTTCGGAAAAGTCAAAAAGTACCTCATACGAAAAACGACAAAAGATTATTTTCATATCCTTCACTAAAAACTCATCGAAGGGTAAAATTGGATTTAAACAATTTTAGGTGGATGGAAATAATATTAAATATTGAGGAAACATGTATGTGGATGATAAAATACACCACAGTAAATACCAAATTATAAAAAATATCGGATAAAAATGAGATTGTGATATTTCCTTTACCTTAGGTCCGATTTGCTTTGTAAGTGTCCGAACCTCCTGTATAATGATTTAAATAATGTCATTTACTTATTAAAGAATCATATTTATTGTTATTATAGCATATATTGTTCACTTATTACTTTATATTACCCGTTCTTTTGTAAATTCCATGTTAAAGAGCGTTTTGGGTAAAATTGTTTCAATTGTCATCCGTGTTTTGACTTGTAATTATTCATATGATTACTTAGATCATGATTACTTAATTAAAGAATATAAAACATGATTTATATATATATATTCAGAATATACATATGTATAATAAATCACTAAATGGAAAGAAATACACCGTTCATGGAGACGGTAGGCCGTACGTAAGCATGAACGATGTTTTCGTTTCCTTATTGAGTTGAACGGAATTAAGTAGATGACATACATATATATACACATAAATCCAGTATCATTATTATGTCATATATTTCATGATTACTTATTATATATACTTTATAATCATTCATGAATGGTTAAAGTGGAGAATGAATCTCATCGCGTCGTGGAGACGGTAGTCCGTACGTACGCACGAGCGATGATATCATTCTCATGATCGTGGGAATGTATTGGAGTGTATGTATACAATTTCATAATAAATATAACTTTAAAATAATAATATATAGTTATTATTTACACCATTATACCCATCCAAGTTAGGTGGTGGTGGAAAATAGATTTCACCACGGCGCGGAGACGGTATTCCGTACGTACGCACGTGCAGTGATTTTGTTTTCCGTAGGATGGATAGATAGTGAAATAGGGTTGTTTCATACTTATAATAACATATCGGTATATGAGTGATACTGATGTTATTACTTCATAATGAAACAACCTAAGAAGAAGAAGTGGAAGATGAAATAAAGGTGAAAGAATCGGTAACGGAAATTATCTCTTCTTTGAAGCGCCTCTTTGAGACCTCAACTTAGGGCACTAAAATTGGTCTTTGAGGAAGAACAGAACCTCTAGGATGTTGCTAGGGAAGTGGAGGGGATAATTTTTCAGGGTTTGGATGAGCTTTAATGCTCAAATTTGTGTGAGGAGGAGAGGGAGGAGGTGCCCTTTTCTAAGGGGGGAGAGGGGCACCTTAGGAAAATCTCAAAATATTATTTTATATTAAGGTCAAATTCGGTTTATAATGGTTAAAAATGGTATTATTTAGAAGATAAAGTGGGTATGGGTCGAAATCCTCTCATCCAATAGGATTTAGACAATTTTAGGTTATTATTTTAAACTTATCAATTAGATTTAACTCTAAGTTAAATAATTTAACTTTTACCGTGTCTTTTTGTTTTCTTACACTATATGGTTAATAAACTTACCATAATAAGCCAAACGAACCCCAAGTTGTTTATTATTAATATATCTATCCTTATCTATGTCATTTGGCCAAACCTTATATTTTTAGGAATTAAATAACAATTAATAATATAATATTTGTTTTGAAAACTAATTTATGTCAATTTTGACACTATTTGGTACATGATTTTTTTGAAATTCATAACAGACTGATAAGTTCGAACAAAGTTACTTATATCAACCATAACATGTCATATTAACCTATAAAATTGATTTAAGTCATAAAAAGTCTCAAATTACATTTATTTGGGCATTTATAACATCAATTATGTCAATATTTCATTAATAAGACAATTACTGCATCATCTTTGTGTCATAATAAATGATACTTATTTAATCCCTAAAAAATCTAAATAAATTACTATAATGTAGATAATTGTATTATATTTCTTTATACTATTCATGTTAGAAGTATCATGAAGTTTATCACTAAATTAAAATTATTATACTTATAAGATTTAAGAAAGTGACATGTTGTCACATTCTTTGGTTTTAATAATAATTAAATTATTTTCATAGACAAAAGTCCATAAAATGACTCTAATCCGACCCTTAGGTTATATGGGTCTACGTTTATCCATCCAATAGGATTTTTCTAAGTTTTAGGGTAATTTTATAATCTTATATTTACCCTTAATTACCCGATTTACCTTTAACTATAGTAAATAAAATTTACCGTAGTTACTATTCACAATGCCTAAAAATAAAAAGTAGATTATTAACATAATTTGGATCCACTGATTCCAAATATGGAATCCATTTTTCCAATTTCAATACACAAAAGATGCAGAAATTAAATTAAAATTAATCTCGTTGTCGAATGAAAACGGGTTTTTCTTTAAAACATTGCAAAAGATTGAATTGATTTAACCTACGAATTCAAGGTAAAATCAATGCTAATGACATACATTATATTAAATGGTAAAAATATATTCTATTTATACTTTAAAACCATTAAATATTATAATTTAACCACATAATATATTACGATGAAAAAAGTTATTTTTAATTAAAATATAGCGTGATTTTACTATTCATTAAAATATGAAAGTTATCGGAAAAATATCAAAACTTTATCTAATGTAAATTTTTATATCCTGATTCAAAAGAAGAATTTTATTTTGTCAAATTGGACATATAAACATGTCAAAAACTATATTTAAAGTGGGTACTCCATCAAAAGGCGGCAAAACTGCATTTTTTGAAAAATACTTATTTTACCCGAAAAATTTATTTTGTTCTTATACCATGTTCTAGAAAATGTGTAAGATGAATAATAATGTTATAAAATTCAAATTTTAGTTAATACTATTCATAACAGCTAGTTCATAACAATATTATAATAATATATCGTTGTTTAGTAAAACCCGGTATTGCGTACAACACACGCTATCGAGGAAGGTCGCAATTGCGTGTATTGCAAGCCAAGTCAGGGTTGCGTGTAGTGCACAACTCCTTTGTTATTGAGTATAATAGAATCCAACCATATTTTATTTATACATTGAATATATATATATATATATATACTCAATGTTGCGTAGAATAACTTCTATCAAACGAACTTGAAATTGTGTGTAACAAGAGCCAAGAAAAGTGTTGTGTATACTGCAAGCTAATACAGTGTTGCGTATAGCGCAAGATAATCTTGGTGTGTCGTACAACATAAGATATGAATGAAATTAAAAAGAATGTATCTTATAAAATCTCGGGTTGTTACAAACCTGGGACCCTCGAGTTGTGATGATTTTTTTGGAAACCACCTCAAGAAGTGTCATAGATGCTTCTTGGGATGTTGAGGAATCACCTCATCTCTAGAAGCTGAAATAGTGAGTTCCATCTACGTCATATAATTTTTTAGGAAATAGGTTTGGAATAATATTTAGATTGAATGTGATTCAACCACTATTTTCTAGTCTATTTGGAATGGTGTGGTGAATCTTTCCTGGCCACTTACAACCCATTGGATGAACTACCTCCTTTTTCTTTTGTACATCATCTACAGTTTCACTCATACCTTTCCTGAAGCGAACATGGTTGTAGACGATCTTACTAATAAGGGAGTTAACCTTAACCTTGTTGTATGACCTTCCTGGTGATTTACTTCCTATTTATGATAAGTATTATAAAAATATTCCATCTTTCATACTCATGTAACCCCTTTTTCTTTGGATAATAATTTATGCTTCGATCTTTGACCAAGGCAACACATTCTTTAAAAAATTGCTTAAATATTATAAAGGTAAAAATGAAGTCTAAATGGAACCAAAACATCAAATTTTAGAAGTTTTAATGGTTATGGAAAAAAATGTATTCATTAAATGAAATTAATTAAAGTGTTTCAATTAATTTTTAGCCTTATCACATATTTTTTAAGAAAAATTAACCAACTTTACCTTTTTTATTTGAATAAAAATTTATTAGGGTTTCTTTGACCAAAAATTAAGTTGAACTTATTACCTAATATTAATTATTTTGATTCAAAAAATGGAACTTGTTTTACTAAATTTAATTCACTATATAGGTAGAATTAAATTTAAAATTAAACTCATAAAATGTTATAAAAATTGATTTTCCCAAAAAAATGCCATTTAAGTATAACATTTTTCTATAAAAAATTCAAGTATAATACTGAATATATTAAAATTTATTAGATTATTTGAACTAAAATTTAAACAATAAAATTTTAAATTTTTTCTATAATATAATTTGACTTTGTAAATACTTGAAGATAAAATATAGTTTCCAATAAAAATCATTATTTCTCATTGTTCATTGAAAAATAAAACTTTTCAGAAAATTCTAAAAACATCATACTAAGATTATTTTGAAATTATTATTTAAATAATTATATCATTTTATCAAATTAACATTATAAAATTTCTAGAAATTAATTATAATATTCACTAATAAAAATCAATAAAACTCATTTTTGAAGAAAACATTTTTTTGAAGCATAAAATGAATGTATGAAAAAACTCTGAACTTATTTCCTACTAATTAATCAATAAATTTTTATTGAGTTATACCTTTATATATATTTCATAATTTGTTTAATATTATTCATATCCACTAATTGAGTGGAAAATTTATAACTATAACTTTTAAATAAAAATATTTCATAGTTATTTTAATCTCGGTGTTGTGTTTTGTATATGTTATCACACATAGTGTTGTTTTAAAATATTAGGATATCACACATTACCCCCTTTAACAAATTTCATCAAAAAAATTATGAACTTGATCTCCATAGACAAGGGTTGGAAATTTTAAAATGCATTTTTTAAAAATTTCATAGTGTATAAGTTGTCAGAAAAAACTTCCACTTAAAAAGAGGGAAAGGGAATTGTGATAGTAATATTGAATAACACGTAACTATATTTCCATATAATGGAACATTAATGGGAATTTTAAGTATATACAAAGAGTAAAAAATAATATTCAAATAATTATTTATAGTGACATTCATCACTCATCACAAGAAAGTGAATGTCAATGAGAAATGTAATGACCAAAAAACTGTAAACCAATGAGATGTGAAAAATATCCTAAATTACAAAAAAATAAAAGTAATATGATAATAAATTTTGTATCCTTTTCCTAGATTTGATAAATTACTCTACCCATTAAACAATGAAATATGTAAAAATATATACTTGACATGTATGATTTCTCCCCTTAATGAATTTTCACCACAATCTCATCTTTTTCGCCAAATAATGAGTGTTTATGAAGATTATTTCATACCTGAAGTACTAAAATCAACTTATAATATAAGACATGATTTTTAAATGTATAACAAAATATTTATCCTATATTTAGACATTATCCAAAAATAAAATGCTTAGAACTAAATAATTCCTAAAATGAGTAATAATTCATATAAATAAATACAGCATTAATCTTCAATGCCTTAATAATGACACCCAAATTTCATTATAGATCATTTGATAAATAACTAAGCTTAAAATTATTCAAAATATTCCAGAACATGTTAAAAACCCAAAAATAAAAAGGATTATACAACATATTTTTTGAAATTAATTTAAAATTTATCTATGATCAACATTAGTTACTCATAAATACATATAACCAAAAATTGTATTCCATAGTCATATAATCTCAAAAATATGAAAATCATTTCCATAAAAAACATAAATCACCATATATCCACATGAATATTATAATGCATCCCAAAGATAATTCAACCATTATTCATTAAATAAAATCTCATCTTATCAAATAATTCTATATTTACCTTAGTCATATAATGTTCTCTAAAATTATAATTATCTTATTTTGAATTAAAATTAATCACCAAATAAATTTTTAAACCCATGGTTATCTATATTATAAAACTTATATTCTCAAAATTAACTTAATACTTACATATAAAATAATTTAAGTAAAGAAATAAATTTTAACTAGGATATCAAATAGGCCAATGAGAGGTACTTCACCCTTATCACCCTTCGTATGTTGGTTCAATCACTATAGCCTTGTTAGATGTGATGATGTATCACTTGGCCTATAGGTTTCCATTTTTCTAAAAATATATTAATATAATTCCATTAATAATTATAAACTTATGTAATAATCATATTCATAATTCACCTTTATCCTATAATATTTCCAAAATATAATAACCCATTAATCCCAAATTACCTAAATAGACTTAATATTAAATAGGGATTTAATCTCAAAGGTTATATCATACCCTTCAACCTACATCGCCTAAATAGAAAAATCATTCTTCCCAAATAATCCTTAATGTTAAAATTAATTCTTATATATACATGAAACCTAATAAAATATCCCCAAAAATATCATTATCCACCTTAAAATCCCATCTCTTGAAACATCCAAATGGGTGCCTATGAATTTGAACTTATAATGCACCTTAATTTTAAATACTCAGGATGATATCCATAACTCATAAGATAACCTCACATCAAAAATTCCTAATATTTAAATCTATCTAAAATATTCAATGATACCAACTGTTACATCTCATACCTGAACTCCTGGATCTAATGCTAAAAATAAAATATTTACATTTATAAATTTGATACCAATAATTATAACTCAATTTCAACAATAAAAAACACAAAATGTAAAAATGAAATATTGGATCACTTACATACTGAATTACCTTTTAGGTTTTCATTTTTATATAATTAGGAAAAAATCTTACCTAACAATACTCAGGTGTTTTAGTGAGCATGGTTTCCACTATACTCATCTTGTCATTTCCATAATTAGTCTTCATCATTATTCATACTCATCCTTAAACCCTATGAAAAAACATTTCCAAATTACGGATAAGTACAAAAAAATCTATAATGGATATATAAAATATGAATGATTTCCATCAGTCCTTTTCAAAATAATTAAATCATACAAGATAGTTTTCCTTTAACATAATAAACTTTTATCTCTAATAGTTACTTACAAAAAAGGAGAGATTTTTTTGTCCTATGTTTTTCATAAAACACATTACAATAAAAAATAGGGAAAATAATAATCAAACAGTTTTCTTATAAAATATGAGAACCCATGAAAAAAATCTTAAAAATATACATTTTTACCCTAAAAGGAATAATCATTCTTTTAAAACAAAATATCATTAACATTACTTTTTAATTCAAAATATTTCCATTAAAACGCATTAGAAAACATAAAAAAGTCATATAGGTGCCTTGAGAAATCATCTTCATAGAACCCTTATAATTAGAATAACCAATATGGTTAACTTCCATTATAATTCTCTAAAACAAAAATCATTACCCAATGTATTGGAGATATATATCAACCTCATTCATTGTAATGAGTTATATCTGGTTCACCCTTTATAATAAGATACATCAAGATCACCCATCATAATGAGAAATATCAGTCTCTCTAATCATTATAAACAATTTCCAAGGACCATTTCATGAATAAAACATTTTATGTTTGATCATTTTCATCATAAATGCCTTGAAAAACTCTTTTGAACACATATGAAAAACACTTTTGAATATCAAAATATCATTTCCTTCAAAACCCCAATTTCAAAACTAAGAATACTTATAAAAAATTAAGGATATTTTTTTAATAAAACATTTAAGATTATAAAACAATAAAAATATCTAATAATAGTTGTGGTGGTTGGAGAATATATTTAATCTTCATATGTTAAAATAGAACATTTCTCATGTCTTTTATAAAGAAAGTCAAAACATTCTGTAAAAAGTTTCCTTTCAAAAACCATTGTAAGAATATGAAAACATAAATATAATTTACTTTATTATTCATTTATTTCTATATAAATAAATATATAAGTTTTTTTATGAATATGTACATAGAAGAAAAATATTTACAAATAAATAATTAAAAAATTAAAAATGATGTTTTTAATGTAAAGTGTACCTTTACTAAAGTTTGACTCATCACATATGTACTCTGTATTCTTTAATAATAAAATTATTTTAATTATTTAGTTAATAAACATTATTAATTTTATTATACCTTTAATTTTATTTATTACCACATTATTTATAAACACTTAATCAATTAAATTCCCATCAAGTGTTTTGATGATATTTGAATCATATGTCGAAAATAGATTTGGTTGGTTGACTATGGTCAAATTGGACATTATTAAAAAAATTCTAGAATAATAATAATTAAATAATTATAATTTTTATACAATAATTATACTTTTATAACTAACCATGGAAATTCGTTATTAAAAGGAATAATGTTACAATCATAGAGATGGTAGGTCATACAAAATCTTGAGAAACGTTTCTATTTTTCAAAGAACGTGATTTAAATAGGGTATATATGATCTTATATTTCTTAATTATATAATAAATATAATATTTTTTCTTTAAATATAATTATATATAGTATTCATGTAATTTGGTCATGGAAAATGAATCACATCACATCGTGGATGTGGTAATCCACACATACGAATGAAAAACGTTATCATTTTTTAATGGGTGGAAAAAAATTGAAATTAGATGATATATTATTTTTCTAAAGTGAAACATATGTCATAAATATCATATATGAATATACATATATATATATATATAATCATTTATTATAACCAATAATGAGAGGTGGTGATGGATAATGAATTACATTGGTTCACAACATGGTAGTCTGTTGTACACACAAACAATGATTTTGTTTCCAATTTGATGGAAGAAGGATATGGATATATTTTTTTAAAAATAAAAAATTATCTCAGTATATTTAAGATTGTTTTTATTATTTCAGAATTCTGTAAAAATATTTAACAAATGTGTAAAAATAAATGAAACTAAAGCAAAGGGTTAAAACCTATACCTCTTCTTCACACATCCTCCTTTACTTCACACCTTAATCCCTTTAGGGGTGGGATTTTGAAAATATTAAGACCTATAGAAGGAAGGTAATGGATTTTAGTAAAGTAATTTTCTAGTTTTTGGATAAACCTAATGGATCTTGAATTATGGTGAGAGGATGAGAGTGGGTTCCCTTTTTTAAGAGAAGGAAGGGGCACTCTTGTAATTAAAAAAAGTATAACATAAATATAAATTAAATTTCATTGAAAAATTATCTAAATTTATATAATTTACATATGATTCTAAATAATCTCATCCAAAAGAATTATATGTTTTGGTTATTTTTCTGTTGTCATCTCTTTGTTTTAACCCCCTCCTAACCCTTTTGACAATTACTATGATATCAAAAAAAATTACTCTTTAGTGGTTAAGAAAGTTACAATAAAAGGAAAAGAGACACATAAATTGAACATAGATGATATTTTCAACCACATCCCATTCAATTGGCCAAATATATCATATTTATTAATTTTAAATTTTTTAATAAAATTTTATTTATTATAAAATATCATTGAAGTCGTTTTTTAGAAATATATGAAATATTAAAATATAATATATTTAAAACCCAATATAAATGGTTCCAAAAGTGAATAATTAAAATATAAGGATTATATGGTCAAAAAATATCCATTAAATAACTCATTAATAGGCTTATATATCATTTTAAGTGTTATCTTTTAGTGTAACCCCTTGGTTAACAAATGTTAACCTTAAACAAGATAAAGAATGTATCAATATTAAAGAGTTAAAACATTACTTACAAGGTTATAATTGACTCATAAATGTCCAAGGGAAGACATTTTAAACTATTTATCATCATAATTATTCTCTTTATAGATTTTTTTATTTTTAAATAGTGTAATTGAATAAATATAACCTAAAATACTATTAATTTCATTTTAAGAATAATTCACATGATTTGACATTGAAATCAGCATGAATTCAATGTAATTAAAATATATACCTTTAAAAAAACTATAATATATTATATTTATCATAAATATTCAAGTTAAACTTTAAATTATCCAAATATTATTACTTTTAGAGTTTTTAAAATCATTTCCTTGATTTTTCTGCTATATGCACAAGCATTTTGTCAATGTTGCATAAGCATTTAAGATAATTATTCCATCACTAATAATTAAAAATTAAATTCCACATTAAAAAATTATTATTATTTAAAATAACCATTTATAACCAAATATAATTCATTTTTAACACTACCATAAGATATTATACAAATTAATCGCAAGAAAGTGACATTTTTTACTTTATCTTTTACTTAATTATTCTAAAGGTCAAAATCAAATACAAATGGAACTAAAAGGTTATAAATTATAATTTCTTATGATTATGGAAATAATATTATCATAAAATTAAATTAATATAAATTTTGGAATGAAGTTTAATCCTTATTAGTTTTCACATTAATTAACCTATTTTTCCTTTACCGTGAGAACAAAAAATTACTACAGTTATTATTCATATTAATTATATTGATTCAAATAATTGAATCAATTTAATCAAATTATATTCACATAATTAGTATGATTTAATTTAAAATTAAAAATTTAAAATGTGATAAGTTGAAATTTTCTTGAAAAGAAAATTTTTAGTAAGAAAACCTTTTTTTTAATTCAAGTATAATATTGACTTCAAAAATATTTATTATATTTTTTTGATAAAAATAAACTAATGAAATTTAAAAATTGATAAAATGTACAATTTTAATTTGTAAATACATGAAAATAAAATACCATTTCCAATAAAAATCATTATTTTTATATTTCATTTTAAAAACAAACTTTTTAGAAAATTTTCAAAAATTATTTCTATGATAATATTTACATAATGAATTTCAAAATGATAAAATTTTTAACAAATAAAATTTCCAAATTCTCTAAAAATTAAATATAATATTGCTTATGAAAAAATAAATAAAACAATTTTTAATAAAATATTCTTAAGGCATAAAATGATTTTATTAAATAATTTAGTTCTTATTTCCTAAGAATTAATCAACAAATTTTTACAAGGTATGAACATTATATATATTTCATTAAGTGGGTAATATAAGTCATACCCACCAATTTAGTGGTTATGTAATAACTAAAACATTTAAATATAAATATTTTATGGTTCATTTATGCTCAGTGTTGTGGGTGGTATACGCTATTGAATTGAGTGTTCTTGTAAAATCTTGGGATATTACACTTATCAATTGATGATTTTCTTACACAGTTTCATATATATAATAACATAATACCCAATAATATCAATTTTTTCCCTAAACAATAGAAATTTATGATAATATTGGTGAATATCATTCAATCAAGAGAATTAATAATATGGTATCCACATTGGAAAGGCATTCCCAAAAAGGTTATCGTTATGCATATATTTGTTTTTGACAAGAAAAAATTGGTGATGATTTAATCCTCTGATAGTTATTTGGTTTCCTCATCACCATAGATATATAGTAATTTTGATAATTATTCAATGGGTTATAATAATATACGAGATGCTTGAGGCAAATATTTTGTGAGAGGAAATATAGCGTAGGTATCATTCAAAGGATTTAATTTAAAAGAGTGTTTACATAGATTAATAATCATTCAAATGAAGATAAAAATTTATAAAAAATTTATAAATAAATTTCATATGATTTATGAAACATTTAAATAAATTAAAATAAGTTGTGTATTGGTTTAAAATTTATTTTCAATAAATATTTCAACTCATTTCCATAAAAAATTCAAAATATGTTTTAAATATATAATAGAAAAAAATTATTATAACATAACATTGTTAATAAAGAGAGGAAAATACAAGTAAAATAAATAAATAAATTTTCTTAATTTATTGGTAATTTTATTTTCAAAAAAAATGTATGAGTCAATTTTGAAAATTAATTTTAAAAATATTCCCAAAATTTATCACAACCTAACCCACCTAGTCCCTCTTAGCTTTTGGTAAGCTGAGGGTGACACCCAAATCCCACCTCCAAAATGATGAGGTCTAGAGACTAGCGTTGAGTAGGTATATCACACACATCGGAGGCCTTAGCCTAAGGTACCTTTACACTTATACATATTCAAACACAAATGTAATGTGTAAAGGAAAGATAAAAAATGATTCAAAATATGATTTCATTCAACTAACCTAAGATCAAAATATGACACAAGTATGGGAAAGAAAATTTAAAACATAATATCCCCCCAAGAATATAAAGGAATTCAACCCTCTAGAAAAAATAGGTAGATACTATCAAGACACATCTCCAAGAACCATCTTCCACTGGTCTAGAACAACTACACTCTACATTCACCTGGTCCTCTTAAGACTCCATCAAAAGTCTAGTCGTCTGTATAAGACATGACATGTGCGTCCAGATCCCATACAAGGTTGAGTATAAACATACCTAGTGTGGAAATTCAAAATAACCAAATATAGATAATAAAAGAGAGTTAACTCATAAAAATGACGACATCAGCCTATATATTTTCATGATTGGAAATTAGTCTAAAATTAAGATCACATCCATACTTCCATCCTATTATTTAGAAATGATAATCAGAGAGAAATAAATCCTTCGGTATTTCTAACACTGGTAATACTCATCCAAGAGGGCATTCCCATTTGGACTCTTTATAAATAAGTATAAAATGGAACTCATGGGATGTCGATACATGGATAGGTGATCACAACCAAGGAATATGGGGGATACCTAACTATACCCTGAGTAATCTAATATGATGGGTACCTAATTCCCTAAAAGTCAGTGATATGATACCTGGCCCAACCTAGGAATTAATTATAAAGGATCACACCTTAGTCCACATCGATGGATACATGGATCTATTAAAAAATATTTCATATAGGAGATCAATCATCCTATGCTCAAGATGGGATACCTCATTTTACCCTCATATGGATTGACAAAGGGAATGTAAGCTACGAATACTCATCTATATTGAAGGGAACTGGGGATTTGACATTACTTAGAATAAGAACATGGCATGTATATGGAATACAGGGTGTATCCCATATAGTCTGACCATTATTGAATCAAGGCCCATGAAAATGTCCTCTATCACATGCTTATCTATCATGGCCATTCCTGTGTACACTAGTTGTGTATGTTTCATTGTATGCTAGTTGTGACTTTATATATAGGTTGTGTCCTTTACCATGTATGTTGGTCAGTCATGTTCCTGGGTACCCCTTGGGTATATACCGAGTCACTGATGAATATTCATGTATCATGTTAAATGTCACGTATTGTGTGATATTTAATTATACATTTAAACCCTAGCCACCAGATAAGGTGCTCCATAGGGTGTGTGTTCTTTTGAACTACATGTCATGTATGTAGGGTTTTCATATAATTTCTAGTTTTTTCTATGGTTATCACTCATTTAATTACCACCTTTGTTTCCACTATGAATCATTCCCATAGATATTTGATCTAGGGTTCACATTCCTGAGCTATTGTAGGTTCCTAGATTTTGGCCACCCATTTGTTTGGAATTCATTTTTCATTGCATCGTATCACCAAGTTACCAAACAACGAAAAACAAACCCTCAATACAAATAAAATCTCATATCAACATCATCACACCTCAATCATTCCTTCAATCCCAAATCTACACCCATATAAATATTCTTTTGTACCAAATATTGATTTTTTAATGATCAGTTTTCAGATATTTTTGAACCATCAAACAATGAAATAATAATAATGAACACTTAAATAAAGTGGAAAGAAAAGCAGGAAACACAAAAGTGGGGAAAAATGCCAAAAATATTTTGGTTTGGCCTCAATCCATTGATATAAAAAGATAAGAACATATAAAAATAAGTAAGAATCAACAAGTCATTAAAAATTCCAATTTCCATGAGAAAAATCATCAATCTGAAAATAATATTGGATCCAAAAATTAATATACTACATAAATTATTTCACATTTGATACAAGATAACCAAAATCAGGTGATTAATCCAACAATATTTAATACCATGCCTCAATAATAGATCAATCATTGATGAGGAATTATACTTCATTATTTTCATTTTTAAGATACTATAACTCTATTGAAGCATATGAACTCCTTAGAAAACCAATCATCGATCAATGATCCCATCGTTAGCCACAAAATATCTCCTCCATAATCCTCTCCATTCTCTAGGGTTTTATGGCGTACTCTAAGATTTTTCCAGGATAATATTTAAATAAGTGTGGGATTACATATTGGAAAATTAATAAACAATTAATTAATTAATTAAAATAATTATTTCTCTACCCACGACTTCTCTGAAACAAAATGATCAATGGATACAAGTATTATGTCATGCCATGGGTAAGATTTGCATTCCAAATTTAATGGAGGTATCATATTTTCCCCCTAAAACAGCATTACATTATTTTATAAAAACATCACATGTGTTATATAATTTATCTATTAGTTTTATTGTATAAACATTGAGAATCCATGGGCTAGAGAATACCATGATAAGTTCATATCAACATCTGAAAATATTCATTTAAATATTCTGAAGTGTTATAAGTAAAAAAGAAGAGTCATTTTACTCTCCCCACTATGGTAATTTTCATCCAAAAAATAAAAAACCTACTCAGAAGTGTGATGGAACTAAGATCGCATCTAGTTCTCCTACTCCTAGGATCTCACCTAGAGGTTCTTGTACTACCATTAGACTTGTACAAAGAGAATTTATTGGTTATGAAGGATCTTCTCCCACTCCTAGGAAGTATTCCACCTCTCCAACCCAATATAGTATCTAGAAATGTACAATGATTCTCATAGATAACTTAAATCCCCATCTTAACCTACACAACCTTTAACAATGTGAGGTATTTAGTAACATGTGTTCTCCCTCATAGAACTCAAAATACCTCTATCCTCAGTATTCATAAGATCTATAGTGGATTTTTCTAGTCCTCATCCACTCCTAGATGATCTTCACATTCTCTTTTTTCACTCACACTATCCCCAAGCCTTTGAGTGTTGACTCTATTAGATCAGACTATCACAATGGTGACCTACAGGGTCTCCCTTATAAGATAATAAATGGTTTCATATGAATAAGGGAATGGTAGTTATTTGTACATGAGTATTACACTAAAGGTACATATTCATCCTAACTATGAACAAAGTATAACATGAAATCACAAATCAGGTCATTCATAACCCGAATCATCCACTCTATTTGGTTGTTTATCTTAGGGTGGAATGCCATGAAAAAATGGAACTAAATTCCAAAGGACACCTATAATCCTCTCTATAATAATTTCATGAGATTTATATTAAATTATAATGTGATCTCCAGTTGAAATACATGAATCCATACTATTTCTTGCATATAAAGGAATCCCAATATCCCCACTATTTTCTACTCATGGAAGGATATGAGGTGGGATGACTTGTTTAGTGATCTAAGATCATCCATAGAACATAATGGACTATAAAGGTTATATCATGATGTTTGTGGGGATACCATAATACTTCCACTCTTACACCTCAAGTGGTTTCACCAAACCCACAAGAACCCAATTCTTAGCCGTCACCAATAAGTAATTCACGCATAGAAGATAAACGCAGCTAAAAACCTCTTCATTAATGTCCATTGGAACTGATGTCAAAGGTCTTGGTACATATTTATACTCCTTGATATATAGGTAAGGGGGGTATACGAAACTCTATTAGTAACTCCTCTCATAGTATCACTGATACCATCATCCATCCTTGTAAAATTTTGATGTTCTCACCATCTTCAAATAAACATCAAGATCACTTCAAATGGTTATTTATCAATGAAAGGTTTCATAATACACGTCCCAAATATGATCCTCTCTAACAAACTGAAGAATATAACGGGTAAAAACCATCGATAAGAGGTATGCTTCTCCATCCTCATATACTTTGGAAAAACGTAATGAGGACAACTAAAGTGAAACATCACTCAACTAATATGAACAATATATAATATTAAGAGCATCTTTCACCACATTCCCCTTTCATGGAGTATAGAATCTCTCGTAGTCAAAATTGTATAGGAGCTCTATTCATTACCTCTATCTCAAGTTAAGATATTTCTATGAAAAGATATACTTCAGGTTATTTTGGTCTGAGTAGATGATAAATCAATCTGCCATATGGTATTTTCACCACATATTCAAGATAAAGATCACATCTACCAACTCTAAATCATGGGTTGAGTAGTTCTTCTCATGATGTATCCATTTATGGGACCCATACATAGTCACCACCTACCTCTGTATCATGAAACTTCAAATCCCAATTATAAAGGCTTTGTTGAACACCACAAACTAAACCCCATCCTCTAATATTCAGAATATGGTGGAATTCATAAAACTCTACCAAAACTCCTGAAAATCCTACTAAAAGTTTATATTAACATGAAAGAATTTCCCTTTTGGGTCATGGTATTCAAAGGTGCTGAAATCTTAGAGAAATAGTGCATGGATATTTGATTATAACCTAAAAATTAATGAATATTCCCACCTCATTCATTCTCTTGGGTGGATTCGAAGCCAGCACCACCTTAACCATTAATGGGTCTACTATTACTCCCTCTTCTAAGATGAAATTTCTTGGGAAGTCAACCTCTTGAATCCAAAACTGGAACATTGATATATTCTCATAAATTTGGTGCTCTCAGAGTATGTATAAATCCATAATCAAATATCTTGTGTGATCCTCTACTAACGCTGATTACATAAGGGTTTCATCAATGAATACTACTATGATTTTATCTAAGAATAGCTGAATTATCTGGTTTATAAGTTATGAGAACACTTATAGGGAATTTATGACACCAAAGGGTACCACCAAGTACTCATAGTGACCATAAAGAAATCAGAATTCCATCGTCAGTACATCCTCATCTCAAACTTGGAGCTTGTGATAGACTTATTAAGGGTCAATATTCAAGAAACACCTCACCCCTTTCAACTAAATAAGGATTCAATCAAATATCATAAGTGGAAACTTATTGTTTATGTTCCAATAATTTATGTAACGTTAATCCAAACATAAATTCAAACTCTCATCCACCTTCTTGGGAAAAAACACAGAGGCTCCTTAGGGAGAAGTATTGGTTCTAAAAAATACATTCCTATATAAGTTCTCCTAATACATCTTCAACTCTTGATTCTCAGTGGGGTCCATTCAATATGAATGCATAGATATTGGGGTATTCCTTGGATGAATGTCTATGTGGAACTTGATCTCTCAGTGGGGAGGTTATCCTGGAACGACCTCATGGAATACATCCATGTACTCTTCCACTACTATAGGAAACTAGAAACTTATACCATCTATCTATCCAAAGGTAAAAATTAAAAATTGTTTATTAATCGGTTGTATCCTTCATCTACATGATCTCATCCTAATCCACATGGACTTCCTTATCATTATTAAAGAACAACATCATCCCATCAAATTAGATGCAATACATACACATCCTAAAATAGTCAATTTTTCATGAGTCTTTAATAGGAATTCCATACCTAGAATTAAATCATAAAGCATCATCACATCCATGAGAATATCTTAGAAGAATCATTCTCCTCTAAGGTACATATCACACTATTGGAAGAAGTTTTTGATTTACGAATCTTTCAAAGTATGAGTCTCCAAACGCAAGGGTCAAATAAAATAGTTCACATGAATCTCTAGATCTCAATTAAGGGGTGCTTTAAGAAAAGAGTGGATTATCCTTGTGTCTACAAATACTGTTTCTAAAGTAGGGAAGGAATATAGTATACAAAGAATCATCCCAATATCCTCTTTGTTATAAGCATCCACTACCTAAAACTATCATCAACCCTAACCACCAGGACCCTAATCCTGGTGTGGACCATCTAATGGTGGTGATGGTAGTATATAAAAATAGAATCCACCACTCACTGATCTCCAAGATCATATGTCATGTCTTCCACCATATAGACCTTTCTACTCTATCCATTTCCTTTTTCTAGGTCATCCATCATTTATATCCCTATTTGTTGCATGGTGGTTCAGAAAATACCATGCAATATGTCATCATCCATTATTGGAGTAACATCACGTTTCCCTAGTCTAACTATAACTATCCTATGAACCTTAAATGATAGAAAATCTATCTTGATATCATCTACAAAAATTCATTTCATTCATTGGTCCTTCATTCTATCTTCAACTACAAACTATTGAAGTCCCAGATCTAGGGTGCCCACAACCAGATCCAACCATAGATAGGTTCTTAGTTAGAAATCTCTCCAAAATGAAGGCATGCTTTAACACCCCAATATAGGAAGGGATATAGATAAATACCACTCCATCCCAAATATCCCAGTGAAGAGCATTCTAAAAATTTATATCTCAAAAGTAAAAAATAAACAACCATATCAATGGGGTTCAATGAGATGTTAGTGAACCTATATGTATACTCTAAAATAGATATGATGCCGGGATGGATCTCTAGATGATCATGGATATGTACTTCTCACAATTTCATTGGGTAAAGATCCTATCTAAAGAGACACACAAACTTTTTCAAAGTGAGAGTTACCTCCTTTTGTTTCTGATCCACCAAACTCCATTGTCATCCTACAGAGACGTGCAAAGGTTCACCGCAAGGACCACAATCTAATCGATAGGGGTCATAAAAATCTAGAAAATGTACTCAACTACCATGATTCAGTCCTTAGTTTCTTGGGATTATAGATCTCATTAAAACCTGAAGGATCATTGCCTCTAGAACTCAGGATTGCACTCAACTAGTGCACATCATATATCAATAATACTATAACATCTGACATCTTAGTGGGTAGAGGTAAGATCAGAAAACCACCTAGAGGTACCACATTCTACACATTCCTCTGAAATAAAGCCTCATCACTGGGTGGATCATCATCATGATCCCACTGTAGAATCCTAGCTGGTTTTCATCATGGTTGAATCCTTCAAAGGTCAATATGCACCATAGAAAAAGATAATACTTAAGAGGATAAATTAATAAGGATGTAAAAACCAGATTATATTCCTATATGGTGGATGTATTGATGTTTTCCCTGCAACTAATGCCTACATGTATCGATTGAACAAGTAGGTTATTAGGGTCCTGCTTAATGGATACATTAACCACACCAACTTTGGGTTCTCTAGACTGGGATCAAAACTCAAGGAACTTTAATGATATTTTCCCAGTTTCCAAACCAAGCCACACAACCATAAAATCTCCAAAATCTATTCCTAATATAAACCACTCTAATACCACTCTTTTAGAGCTTGAAACATTGGGGGCCTTCTGGCTAGTTGTAATCTGAGTGTGACACCCCAAGAACACCTCCAATAAGATTGGGGCTGGAAACTAGTGTTGAGTAGGCATATCACACACATGGGGGGATTAGAATAAGGTTCCTATAAATAGGCACATGTCCCAAAAAAATATAATGTGGAACGGAAAGATAAAACTAATACCAAATATACATGAATACAACTAATCATGCATCAAAGTGAGACAGAATTATGGGAATGAAAGGGGGGAAATACAAACCCACTAAAACTGGAAAAGAGTCCTACCAGGTAGAAAGAAAATAGGATTTCATTCAAAAAAATCCAAGATCTATCTATGGTATTTCTAGAGAAACAATGCTCCACTTACTCTATGTCCTCCTATGAATCCATTAAAAGGCATGTTGTTTTTGTAATACATGAAATGTGCAGGCATAGACAATATAGGGGTGAGTATAAACATACCCAGTAGGACACCCCAAAATAACCAAACATAAATCATCAAAAAGAATCATATCATAAGAAAGGATAACACAAACCAAGATATACACAATATAGACAGAAATTATAAAAAAAATCATTTCCATAATATGATCCTTGGATTCCACTCAAGGCTTTAAGGTAATTCTCATCTAATAGAACTCACTCTTCATGTCTTACTAACACTGATGGTTATCATCCAAGTGGTTGTGCCCATCGGGCCTCAACTTGAAGAGGCACACAATAGAATTTAGTAAAAGTTAATGAACAGATAGGAGATCTCATCCATGGATTATGTGGTAAACCTAACCCAACCAAGAGTAATCCCATTGGATGGGGATCCCATGCTAGGAATGTGAACAACAAGATACCTGACCCAAATTGGAGAATAATAATAGATTATCACACCCCAGAACACATGGATATATCCCTAAACCTATCCAAACTAACCTATATATGGGATCACTCATCCTATACTTGATATGGGATAACTCACTATACCCTCATAGGGATGCGCTAAGGGAATGTACCATACTGAAACTCATACAAACTAAAGGGAATTATGGATTTAACCTACCATAGAAAAAAATTACACTATATATATATGGAATATATAGAATACACTAACTTGAATAGACATTCCTAAGTCATTCCCTATTCATTTTTTCTTTAACCCACGCCCATGTACTATGGTCATTCCTATGTCCACTAATTTTTTCTATGCCCTTATACACTGGCCATTCCGATATATATTGCTCGTGTCCTTGTCCATGTATTCTGGTCGTGCCCATGCCTGGGTACCCCAGCAGTACACTTTGGTTCATTCATAATGTTCACATGAAATTTGAAATTTCCCATTGTGTTTTATATTTAATTCTACATGTGAAAACTAGTTGTTCTAGAAGGGGATCCACATAATGTTTTTTATTCAATACTAAAAGTCTTGTATCTCGTACTTTCATAGATTTTATAATTTTTTTTACACATATATCACACACTGCCACCATCATCAATTCATCTAGGAATCATGATTCTAGATCTTTGATCTAGGGTTTACTATGATTGAGTTGTCTCTAGTTGCAAAATTATATCAACCAATTCATTCAGAAGTCATTTACCATTGCACCATATCTCTAAATCACTAACCCATGAAATGAAACACTTAATCTGTCTCTAATATTCCAAAGTCATCATAAAACCTTGATCATGTCTTCAATTTCTAATACATACCCATTAAAATGATCTATTGATTTGAAGATAGGTTGAGCAACGATCGGTTTCTATGTATTTTTTAAATTTAGGACAATGAAATATTGACATTAAGTATTTAAAGAACTATGTCAGAAATATATAAAACCCAAAATGTGAGGAAATGAATTTCAACCATTATTAATGTTAGACTAAATCAATTTATATAGAAATAAATAAATGTATAATAATAATTAATAAAAAATAATTCATTATCAATTACTACTTTAGGGAGAGAAATCATCAATCTCAAAAAAATAATCAATCTATAAATTAATCTGTTAAGGGGATTAATTCATATTCAACATGATATAATCAAAATTAAGGATTAATACCAAAAAAAATCAAAATCTTACCTTAAAAATGGATCAATAAATAATGAATAATGATTCTGAATCATTTTCCTTGGTAATATCTAATAACTCCATTTGTGAAGGAAAACTCCTTAAAAAATGATCGTGAATCCTTGATCTTATCAACTTCCACCAATGCTCTCCTTCATAGTCCTCTCTAATCTATAGGTTTATGTCACTAACCATGGGATTTTTCAATAACTTTGTTTAAATAGATGGTATATTAGTTTCTAGGATAATTAATAAATAATATATTAATTTATTTATTTAATTAATTATTATTCCTCACATAACTACACTTAAATAAAGAACATGTCACGTAAAAGTATTCAAAACTTTCATTTTTAATTTAAAAGGGGCCTCATATTCTCTATATGAGTAATTTTTCAATATATAAACCGTCATTTAGAAAAATAATGTTCCAATGTTATGTAATAAATTCAATATTTTATTTATATCATCATCGAGCATCCACGGGCCCTGAAATCATGTATTAACTCCACACCTAACTCTGAAAATATCCTTTAAAATATTCAAAACTGTTATAAGGAAAAAAAGTGTCATTTAAAGAGATAAAAATTGGTTTGGATGTTGAAAGAATTAATTATTATTATTTCTCTAATATTTAGAAAATAAACCAAGCTGATGAAAGAGATAAAATATGTACTATTGGTAATAATTAAATTGAAATATGATAAATTGATGAGTGAAAGAATATTTTACATTATAAATAATCAAACAAACATTTTTTGAAATATAAAATAAGGATATGGAAGATAAATACATAAAAAAGAGGGTGAAAGTTATCCTTTATAATGATACATTTTTATGAAGTTAGAATCATTAAAAAAGAATATTTTTTATAAGTATATGTAAATAATATATAATGTAATACAAAATAATATATCAGATAGTTAAGGGGTATAATATATAAAACATATAATATCATACTCAAATAAAAAAGAGTCAGACTTAATGAAAGGAGGTTGAGTCCATAAAATCCCTTACCGATTTTGGTAATTTGTATTGTATGAAAAAATCAAAGAGATAGTATTTTAGAAGATAAAAATAATATTTAATATAATATATAACAGTATTTATTTATTCAAAAAAATTAAAAAAACGTACTTGAGATAAAATAATATGGTCCAAGTAGATAAATCTTAGGGAGGAAACTATTAATTTGGGAAAAAAGACAAAGGAATTGAATAGTAGTTACATAAGGAGTGAAATGGATATAATATGAAAGAGGATACAAAAAAACATAAAAAAATGTATTATATCCATAATAGAGTTAATTTTTTATGTTAATAAAACGTTATTTAAACTTTTCAAGGATGCTAGACGGTGGAAAAGTAATCTCAATCACAAGAGAATGTATAGAATGAGAGAACACTTACGAACATCATATAGTATGAATTAAACATATATTGGGAGAAAAAGAGGATTTTTATGTAATTTAACATGAATTAAATGAAAAAAATTATTATTTTCGAGCATAAATCAATTAAATGAATATTTTATATATGGTATTTAAAATAAGAAGACAACTCTAAGGAAAACCCGCTACAAATAATGAAAGATAAAACGTATGAATATATATGAGTTGTAAGAAGATGAATAATAACTAAAATAAATTATATCTATAAATTTATACTTTAAATACTTTATAAATAAAACATTGATAGAATACATAACATTTAGAAGAAATATATAGAAAAAATTTATTTTTGAAGGAAACCCCCTTACAACAATGTATGTTATGAACTAAGAATAACTAACAGATGTAAAGAGAAAATTAATTCACTAAAAATAATGGAATTATAACAAGGATAATTATTTTAAATGAGTCATACAATATAATAGTGTCATTACATTACCAATATATTAAAATAATGTGGATTTGGAAGGGAACACCTTACCTTTTCTCCTGACTTTCTTAAACATTAAATACCCCCTTTATAATAAATTTAGACGCATTATTAATCTATTTTAAAAACATATTAATATTTATAAACTCTTATATTTATATTTTACAACCTTTTATTTCATATCCATTACTTGTTTTTAGTTTATATAGATCATTAGTTGTTAGTTGATTCAATTTTTCCTTGTTTATTTTTGTATGTAGGTTTCAATCATCATTCCTTTTAATGTGTTAGTTATCTCCAAAATATTCAATAAAATTAAATAATAATTCCATAATGAATTATAATGTTTAATTTTCATTCCATGGAAGTTTCAGTTATGTTTGGAATAGATGAGATCTATAGTGTATTTGTTTCGATAATTTTAAAACAAAAATATTTTAATAGTGAGTTAAAACATAATAATATAATAAAATAACACTAAATAAAACATTATTTTCTTATTAAAATCATATCTTACTATAAATTAACATTTCACAACCATACATGATAAAACATTTGTTACATCATCCATATAGGTGGTAAAACCGACCCAAACAAGAACATGTTACATTAAATAGATTACAATGAATGTGAAATGATATTATTTATATATTATAAATTATATTAATCAAATATAATAACAATTATGATGTTAATATGAAAGAAAAATAATGTTAATAATTCTTTACTTACAAAGATTAAATGGTGTCCTCTCTTGGGATCATTCCTAGTTCAAAAGGATTTGAGGCGTCTTATTGAGACTAAAACCTCTATAACATATAATGGATGTAATTTTTGATAATATGGGAATAGTATATAAGGAAATAACATTTTTATGAAGGTTTTTATATTTTTAGAGGATTATTTAATACCTGAGAATATGAGCCATTTTTTAAAATACTCATTCCTTAATGTTCAAGGGATGTGGTTTTAAAATACCAATGGATCCAAATTAAAAAATAATGGAGATTGATAATAAAAACCTCATAAACACAATTTATTGATACTTTTTTGGGATATTTTATCACTTACACCTTATCTTAACCTTTTATCTAATTTTACACTTTTACCATGGTGTGTAACTTTCCAACTCGATAAGTTTTTTTTCTAAAAAATAAAATTGAACCTATTTCTTAATTTTGACTAAATGATCCCAAATATGAATTTAATTTTGTAATAATAAATATATAAAATTGAAAAACATAGTTTTAAAATAAAAATTCATAATATATAAAAACATTTTTTTATAAATGTTTCATTTTCAACAATAAATGGTTTGGTTCTTATTTAATACTATGTTATAAAAATAACCTGAATGTTAATATATAAATTTTATTAAATTCCATACATAAAATATGAGAAATTTTATATTTAAATACAAAATACAAAATAGAATTAAAACAAGTTCAAATAAAACATATTTCTTTGATCCTAAGTAATTAGATTATTATTCTTTATAATACCTTAATTGTTTATTGAATGTTATTTATTTATTTTACTAATATTTTATTTAATTCTACTAATCCATTTTATTAAAATCATTATTCAATACTAATAAATTTAATTAAAATTAAATATTTCATAAAAAAAATCATTAATAAATATGTTTTTAAAAAAAGAGTTGGTATCTTTTTATTTGATTCCAAAATAATATATTTTATTCCAAATAAAATATTTATAATATAAATAGTTATATTTTTTACATCAAAAAAACATTATTTATATTAACAGTATACCGGTAATTCCAAATTGCTAATATATTTGTTAGTATTATATCAAATTTTTATATTACCCATGTTTCATTCTATAAATTCATTCTCTTATAAATTATCAAATCAAAATTCTCATTTCTATAATTTTATTTTAGGATTTTATAATATACTTTCCCCGTTTTTGATTTTGTTTCTCATTGTAAGATTATTTTTATTAATAGTGATACACAAGCATAAAGAATATAAAAGAGATTTCTAAATTGTAAAAATATTATTTTATATATATATATTATCCCATTTTTTTATTTAGTAATAGGGGATATAATACACGGTATATAATATTTAGTTTCAAGAACATTTTGAAATGTTTTATTATGAGTGAATAAATAGTTTTTAATTTTATTCATATCTTGTATGATTTATTTTTTCCCAAATTCAATTTTCTTAAAATAATATAAAATTATATTTAAGAATTCTAGAAATATAATTTAGGAAATGAAATGGTGTTCTAAACCCTAGGTTGTTACGTCCCCTACCTCGTAAAAACATTATCCTCGATATTTGAATTTTCTATTTACCAATGAAAAATAGATAAGGGTATCATTAAAATAACCTTAAATTATAATGATTCATCAACCTGAAAGTATAGGTTAAAACTAATGAACTTTTTATTTCCCATACAATCGGAATATCTTGAGATTTTTATAGATCTCATCCATTTTTTCCAATATTATTCTTTGTAGAGGACTCATACTTATAAATGATTTTCCAAAGGCATGACTGAAATGTATTATGTTGGCTAGATCAATATACACTATTTATCCACTATACATTCAAAATTGTATATATCTATGATTAATTTTTCATGTTTGAAGCAAGAAAAACATATATTTTTTCATATTGATCCATTTTCCAAAAAATAATTAATTTTAAGATAAACTAAAGGATAATGGCCATTGTTTTATCAGGGATTATTCAATGAGTTGTTCCTAATATTTATAAGCATAAATTAACACCAAAGTGTTTATCGTGAGTAAAAATAACATCAGAGTAAAAAATCATATAAATATGAAAAATTAATCTTAATATATCATAGCCTATGATACCATCAGTTTAACCAATGCTTCTTTAAGTAATATCCTATTATTTTTCGTATCCTAATCCCCAAAAATAAATAAACCTCACTTGGATTCCAATTAAATCACCTTGAACCCTTAGATCCAGTTCCTTAAATACATATTTTACACATAAACTCTTACTAACAGAGATGACCCAAAAAAACATACATAAATTTATATGATAATAAATTTCATTATAATATAAAAATTCACTCTAAGGATTCAAAATATTATCTCACTTAGGATTATTTACATAACCATATTATTATTAAATAATTCATCAATATATCTACAAATATTCTTCACACATGAATACATACAACGAATCTTGGGTAAATGGAAAAACATAAGAAGGTATTGATATCAAATCTTTGTAAGGGATCCGAAAATATCAATGAGACATAGATTATTTATTATTATATCATAAATAAGTGAATAAAATAGGAACCTGATAAAATGGACTTAGTAATGAAATAAGATTATAGATTCATAATAATTGATCATTTGGAAATGATAAAGAAATCTATATATCATAGAGTGGAATCCATAAGGATGATCTAAAAAACATAACATATACAATGGAATTAATTGAAAGAATATTATAACAATACACGTGAACCATGATGATGTAAAATAGGAATGTGGAATACTAAAATAATATTGTATAGAATTATGGTACAAATATAAGCATAGGATATCATAATCATAGTTTAAGTTGAACAACCAAGACATTATTAACATGGCGGACTAGGATAAGCTCTAATGTCTCATAGCATAATATATTGGGCTAATGACATGTGTCCCATGGTAGATTGAGTATAGTTACATGTATCCCATAGAATAGTGTATTATGCATTACAACTCACATCCCATAGTATTCTCATGAGATATTATCATTATTTAACACATTAAGGGATATATAATTTTAATCCCACCCATTTTATAATGATAAAAAACATATGTAGGCCACAATAAATCAATCGAAAGTCATTTACAAACATTAACCCATGAAAGTAAAATATTTTACGTATAAATTTTCACGAGGAATAAAATCATCCAATTAAATAATTTCATCTTACAATGAATGTAAATCAATATATCAATACCAAGAATATCAATCAATTATTATCATACCTAGTTTATCATATAGAATATAATAATATACAATTATATAAATATTTTTCCTAATCAATCGAAATTTATCACAATCTAAGTGAATTCCATTCAATTAAGAGAATTATGTATTAAGAACTCACAATGGAAAGTAATTAGAAGAAATGGAATTTTAATGCATAGATATTGATATGATAAGACAAATTTAGGGATCGTTTAATCCTATCATGTTGATCTCATTTCGTTATCACTATTTATAAATATGATCTTTTATAATTAATCAAAGGATTATTCAGAAATTGGAGATGCTTGAGTAGAAGGTATAATGATACGAAATCTACCATAAATATTTTTTAATACTGAAATATAAAAGAGTATTAATATATATATAAAATAATTCAATGGAAGACAATAAATTTTAGAAGATTTAAGAAATAATTTTTTTAACTTTTACTTGTCATTGAAATAATTGCTAATAAGGAAGGAATTAGTATAAACATTATTTTTAGAAGATATCCTAAAGATGAGAATATTCCAATATAAATTTTAGAATTTGTTAAATATAATATAAAAAGTAACATTATAAATAAATATTAATAATAAATAAAGGAAAATGTAATTGATATCATGAAAATGGTTTTTTATATTTCGGTAATGTTTTCATAAAAAAATATAGGTCACTTTTTAAAATCATTATAAAAAAATTAAAATTATTCAAAGTATTTATTTTAATAATAAAACATTTCAATAATGTATCTTATAAAATATATAATAAATATATGTAAGAAACATTGAGTGGTAATAATTAAAAATTGCTATAGGTAAAGAAAAAAAATCATTTTAATACCTTCGTATTGTTTTAAAACAAACCTCATCACTGAAATAGATATAAAGTTTCTTTTGAGAAGAATAAATGAGAAACATGTGAGGTATATAATTTAATACATATTAAATTTTTAAAATGAGAAAAATAAAAATATATGTAAAGAAAGAATGTGGATATGAAAAAAAATACCCAATATAAAGGATGGAAATTATCTTTTACAATAATGTATTTTTAGGAAGTTGCAATCAATAAAAAATAATATTGTTGATAAGGGATTGTAAATATTTTGAAATGAAATAGAAAATAAAATATGATATAGTTAAGGGGTAGAATATATCAATCATAGATTATCATATTCAAAGAATAAATATTGTGGCTCAATGAAATGAGATTGAATCAGCAAAAAAAACTTACAAATTTTTGGAACATATAATGTATTAAAAAATCAAATATATTTCAACACAATGTGATAAAAATAAAATTTAAAATAATAGATATAAGTATTTAATGATTAAAAAATGATAAAAAGTACTTGAGATAGAAAAATATTGAAAAATAACATAATCCTTATATATGAATATTGGAATTTTAGAAAAAGGACAATAGAACATCTACTAGGACATGGTTTGAAGGGTTTGTTACATCTCTATGGGATAAGAACTATAACTTGGAATCATATAAAAGATAAAATGTAACGATTTTATAAAAAATGATAAAAACCAAGGAATATAAACCATAACATTGTTGGTATAATAAACACTCTTCAAGGAGAAAAGTACCAATTTATTCAGATAAAAAACCCAAGATAAACATAATCCAAAAGACAACAGAACATCTACTATGACTCAAACTCTCAAACTCTATGAAAAAATTTGAACATAGCTCCATTGGTTTCCATTATCACTCTAGAGTACTTCGAATCAATCACAACTTCTATATCCAATTACCGTTTCCCTTTCATTAGACTTGGCATAAGAATATCTAAAAATAATTGAAGGAAAATGTTTGATGTGAGCTAAATATCCTAGTATGGTCTCACCAAATTCTCCATAATAAATTCAATAACAATTCAACCATTTATGATTTTAATTTAAATAAAAAAAGCGTGTGAATTCATTTACATATCCTTAATACAAAAAGTAAATTCAATTAAAAACATGATGGATATGCAAAAATAAAGATAAAATTAAAATTTTATATAAAAAATTATATATAATAGATGTATTGAATAAAATAGTTCTTTAGATAATGGCATCTGCAATCAGTTCAAGAAAAAAATTACCTTGGTCAAAAACCTTGAGGTATGTTAGTTTTTTTATATAGGATCCTTACACTTCTCAATCATAATCGTAACTCCAATATGTGTGAAAACTCACTAAGGATCAATCCATCAGGATAATTAATCAACACCCCATTATAGTATCCATCGTAAGATATAATACTAAACTTATTTTAGTTAGTTTTTCCATCCTAAATCCATTACTATGGAGTCAAAGTATAAGAATTATTGTCATAATCACCTGCTTACTACTCAGGATAACATTTTTTTCAATTAATAAATAATTATTTCTTTTTTTCATTGTAAAATTGTTTATTTAAAATCAATTCATCATTCACAAGTCAATTTCCCAATTAAAAGTTAAATATTAACTTTTCAATACCAAAACCAAATCATAGGTTGTCATCAAATTCATGAATTTTCAAATAATCCTTATTTTTAATCAAATTTTATCAAATAACAACATAAAATAATTTCCTTAAATCAATTTTCAATTCAATCCACCATCTTTCTCAAAATTCATTGAACAATTTTAAATCCATTAATCTTGGGGGGATTTCATAGTTTCGATGCCCTATTCAAATCATCCATCAAATCACCTAAAATACAGGTTTTAAAATTAATTGAAATATAATTTCAAATCAATCAAGTAATTTTGGTGTTCAATTTTAGGTTAAATCATTATGGAACCACCTACCTTTGATAACATATTCGAATCAAAATCAGCAACCGCAAATGCCAATGAATAATAAAGGTGAATGAGATCAAGGAATCAAACTCGTAATCAAGATACATTAAATAAAATATTATATCCATCATCAAAATTATTATATATAACTATATAATAAGGATATAAGGAATGGTTGGGTGAAACAAAACAATAGAAGATTCACATACCAGAAGCAGGTTGAATGCAATCATTGGTGCTTCTATCTGCACAGAAAAGAGGATATATGGGTCAAATTCACTTCTTGAGAGCCTCCAAAGAACAAGGAATCATATTAGGGTTGAATGGGGTGATTTTTTGTTAAATTGGAGGTCCTAATATTTTAAATAAATTTTATGTGGATTAAAAACCCATCTTCAATGTTTATTGGGTTGGGTCAGAAAATTAGTCGTAATAGTGTGACCAAACCATACTGCCTTACAAGGATTTTGGATGGGGTAAAGTATTTTGATTCACGGTTAGTTTAAGAATGAATAGACCATGAAAACCCCAAATATCCAATGTTGAATGGTTTAGATGGTTGGTCATATAGTTTGGATAAATTGTGAAGCCCCCTTTATTCGCATAATATATGGCCCATAGTTTGTTGGGTTAAACCACACAGTTTTCTCTAACTGTGCACCAACCATTCATAGACCCCAAAACCACCCAAAAATAAAAAACTTCACCAAAAAACAAAATCAAGTACCCAAACATAAAGAGATAAAAAAAATGGTGATAAAGTACCTAAAACAAGGTAATGTTATATTATAACCTTTCCACCATATTCACTTTCTATCCTATGAAATCATTTCAAGGAGATTCTGTATAAAAGAGATGAGACAATTGTTCTTTCAAAAATACCCCATGCTCCCAAGTCTCATTTGAATTAGAAACATGATTCCATAGAATTTGGGATAAAGGTATAGTCTTCCCACTAAAAACCTTTATCTCATAATCAATAATCCTGACAATATTCCCCATCATTGATAAATCTAGTTCAACATCAAGGTCTTCCCAGCTCTGAACATGAGAATAATTATAAATATACTTCCTCAAATTTGATACATGAAACACATTTTGGATTGACAAAAACTATTTTTGTAAGGATATATGATATTTCACATTATAAACCCACTTATGAATATCAATAATACTCAAAATTATTGGAACATGATTTCCCTATTTCCCAAGATATTGTTGACCCATTTGATGTGAACCTATAAAAAACTCCTTGTCACCAACTTAAAACTCCAAAGGGAATATGTGATGATCATTATAATATTTATACATTCACTATGTTTTTTCCATTATCTTTTAAATTAATATAATATTTTTTATCAACTCTTTGAACAAACTTGATCCAACTGATGAAGCTTCACCCATCTCTAACCATTACAACATAGATCTACAATGTCATCTGAATAGGGCCTCAAAAGGATCCATTCTTATGGTTGAGTGGTAACTATTGCTATAGGTAAACTCAAAAGGTCCCAAATAGATATCACAAGATCCCCTAAAGTCACGAATTTAAGCATGAAGCATGTCTCCCAAGATCTGTATAGCTTGTTCTGGTTGGCCATTCATTTGTGGATGATATTCCATGCTGAAGCTAACATGAAATCTTAGTGATTCCTAGAGGCTTATCCAAAAATGATAAGTGAATAACACATCCATATTATAAACAATAACAAATTTAAATAAATGAAATCTAGTGATCAATTTTATATAAAGACTTCCTAAATCCTCACCTTTGGATTCATCTTGAATGGGTATAAAGTGATCCAATTTGGTTATCCAGTCAATCACTATCTATATTGAATTTCTATTAAAATGGGTATATGGAACCCCAAGCACAAAATCTATAGTAATATCGACCAACTTCAAAGTCATTACAGGAAGGATTTGTATCAAACCCACAATTTTATGGTTCTATAAATTGATCTGTTTGAAATTATAACAATGAGAAACAAATTCAATGATGTCATTCCTAAAAAGTGGACATAAAAAGCATCACTACATATCATAAAACATATTTTTTTTCCTAGTGAGAACTTCTCATTAGGAATTATGGAAATCCCTCATCATAACTTTACTCATTGGAAAATAAACAACATATCGATCTCAAAACCATAGAATTCCCTCAGAGCAGAGTGACCACTCACCAATGATCTCCTAGAATTAAGAGAGTAACTAATGACATAGAATTCATCTTTAATATACTCCTCTTGAAGAATAATCTCAGGAAGTGAAGATATCAATTAAAAAAATCAAAATAATATCTATAACTCCCTTTCAAACTTTCAAATGAATCTATGAAAATAGAGACATTATATTTCACTCTTTGGATGATTCTTTCATTGTTTAAGTCATAATTGTATAGCTCAAAGCATGAGTAATTATATTCCCCTTACCATGGGTGTAGTCAATTCCAAAATCAAAATACTATAAGTACTCCAACCAACACCTCTACTGAAGGTTTTTATGTTTTTTAGAGAATATGTAACTCAGTATATTTTTTAGTCAATAAATGGTAAAATTTTCCCAAAAAAGGTGATATCCCAACTCTTGAGAGCATTAATCATGGATTAAAGTTCATGATCATAATCTGGGATGTTCTTCTAATGTAAAATAAGATTCTCGGAACCATATTCAACCACATGATCACCCTACTTAATAAATAAACCCAAACTAAAATATAATTTTTTTAAAAATACAACATATTCCTACCCTTCTTGTGGAAGAGTCAACACAAGAATAGAATTGAAAAGTCAATTAAACTTGTCATACAAATTATAATGTTTTTAATCCCAAATAAACTTTACTTCTTTCTGAGTTAGAGTGTTCATCAGAGAATAAATATATGATAAATCTTTTATAAAACCCTAGTAATACTCCTCCAAATAAAAGAATCTCTAAATCTTTAAAACATTACATGGTTACACCCATGCCATAACAACCATCACCTTCCCAAGACTGATTAAACTCAAATGTTCTAAGACCTCATATCCCAAGAACTACACTTCTTAAATAGATAAATTACATTTAAAGAGCTTCATGTAAATTTGGTGATATATCAATATTTCTAGAACAACTCTCAAATGACACACATGGTCTTCCTTAGTTTTGTACTAAACTAATATATCATCCACAAAAATACCAAACATTTGTTGGGGTGATCATGGAATATTATGTTCATCAATTCCATAACAATGTACACATAATTTATATACTTAAACTTAAAGGAGTTCTTTAAAATTTCAGATTCATTAATTCTCAAATGGGGGTAACAAGACTAGAGGTAAAACTTTTGAAAACAGATTTACCCTTTAAACTAGTCAAATAGATCATCAATTTGAAGTAATGGATAATTTTTCCTTACTATAACTCAATTAAGATTTCAGTAATCAACAAAAAGGAGAAGTTTTCCATCATATTTCTTTGAAAAAATAATAGGTTCTTCCCTAGGTGACATGATCAGGAAAATAAATCCTATGTTTAACAGATGGTCCAACTAGATCTTGAACTCTTTCAATTTAGCTGGTGTGATATGGTAACAAGGAATAGAGATGGGTTGGGTACCCGATACTAAATTAATGAAAACCCAACCTCTCTTACTGATGGTAAGCCAAAATTCATAAGGAACACTTCTAGAAACTTGATGAAAATAGGAGGTATTTCCCCACTCAAATATTCCTACTTTATATCAAAATAAAACATTGATATTACATTTCCGAACTCGAGAAAAGAAATTTAGGCCCTACTCAACCTTAGGTTATATTATCAATAAAAATAAATCACACCCCATTGGGTGTTGTAAAAGAGACCCATAAAATATAGTATTCAATATTATCCTTATAAGAAACTAGAAAATCCATCCTAAGAATGAAGTTAAGAGTTTTTATTTCAAGAACTAGAAAACCCCATTAGATCCTAATCTCTAATAGAAAGAATATGCAAGAAGGTAATTGGAGATGTTGTTCTATCTTCATTCAATGGGGTATAGTAATATCCATCACAAATGGAAAAATCTTCATAAAAGTTTTAGAAAATTAAAAACATGATTTTATATGAATGTGTGAGATACACCAATATCAAATAAAGCAATCACTAAAAATGAATCTATAGTGATGGTACCACTCATGGTCACTGGATCTGCATAAATTTCCTACGGAAACCCTTCCACTGTGTGAAAAATATTTCTTCTTTATGCCTATGTCTATAAACACTTATGTTATGAAGTATATGATTTTACCAAAATAATTTTTAGATTCGATGAGCTTTTTCCACTGTATGAGTCAAAAAGGACTGGAAATAACTTATGTAAGTGTCTTGAATGGACACATATAACAAAGATCATGGGTACCTCATTAAAACCCCACAAAAAATACCTGAACTTTCCACCATATAAGCAATTCAAAGGGCTTATGAAAAACATCACATGAGTTATGGATTAATTATTCTTTCAAAACCCACCACGGGGTTCATCACACTTTCCCTTTATTTTAAATGAACTAATTGAGCCACCTATAAGAGTAAAAGGAACCCATGTCAACCCTAACTTACCTCCCCAGTCAAGATCAACCATCAATACTCTATCCAAAATTTCTATATAAGAAGTTATTTTCAGCATGAAAACATTATATCAAATATAATATCTTTTATTTTTTCCTTTGTCACTACCTCAGGATAAAGCTAAAAAAGTTTAGAAAAATGATTTTCATAATGATTCATGGTCATATCACCCTACTGGAGGCTTAGAAACTCCCTAAAAATTTACAAGACTGTATATTATATATATAAATACTCCATGAAAAGAGATATTTAGTCTTTACATTCCAATAAATCATGTTTGTTTGTCGTAACCATCGAATCCTACCATCTCCTACAAGGATCCTCAAGTTTGAAGGTATCACATTTTACATTAACAAAACTTGGTGTTCCAAAGAAATAAAAAATTACCTCAATATTGTTTATCTAATACCACTTTAGGATCATTAAATACCTAGAAATATGGTGGTTTCTATCAGAGAAACTCTTGAGCAAGATCTCTAACTTCATCCCTTAAAGGTTACACTACGATAGCCTTAATGTGTATGGGTGGATATGCTTATCCCAAATATTAGACCACATTCCCTAAAATATTAGTAAGATTATGATCAACTAGAGGACTTGTTTTTTGTGGCTCACTGGTATCTTCCTCCCATGATCTATTCAAACATCTTCAATGAGGCATGATATTATACATCATTAATAAGGAAAATAAAAAACATCAACAAGGATACATGGATCATAAACTAAAATGGAATACATAAGAATATCAATTCCATCAAAAATATTAGAAATTTAGAGGATTTCAAGATACTCAGGTCAAAATAAGGAAAATGTATATAATCTAATCAAATCACTTTTCAATTAAACTTTTCTTAAACACCCATAGTTAATAAAGGATTTTTAGGATTATATATGTCCAAAGACTAGCTCAAAACGACCTCTTGTGTACTAAAAATCCTACCACCTTTCTACCAGTACATCCCAGACTCCATACCAACATCAAGGAAATAATTTCAACAACCAATGATAACATTTTCTCATGAACCATCGTTAATACCCTAGTATATTGATACTCTAACCAATCCTAACATTACCTTAAGGGTGTTCCATATCCCCATAGTTTTGTAACTAGTACCTGGTGTCATATACAAGATCCAAGGGAATGACTTTTCCATAAATAATTATAAACATTTTGGAAGATAAATCAAAACATCATCAATATGAAAAACACTACTCAATGAGAAAAGAACAAATATAATTCATATAAACAATCCAAGATAAACATCATCAAAAATAAAATGTGACATCCATCGAGACATATCCTCTAAACCCATATGAAACAAGTTGTTCATAGCTCCACCCTTTGCCATCATCAATCAAATTTCCTAAAGATCAAGAACAACTACCACCTCTAATTAACGTTTTCCCTTTCCCTTGAAATAGCATAAAAATATCAATAAATTCATTAATGTAAAGGTATGGTGTAAGATAAATTTCTTAGTAGGGTCTCACCAAGTTATCCACAATCAATTCCATTACAATTAAGAAATTTATTCTTTTAATTTAAATAAAAATTTTGGGGTATTTCATTTAAATATTTTTAAACCAAAACATGATTTAAAATAAAAATATGCGAGATATATAAAAACATGGATAAAATAGAGATTTTATATAACAATTTTACATTAAATAACTATAATGAATAAAATTGTTTTATAAAAAATGGCATGTGTAATCAATTTTAAAAAAATCACTATATTCATAATTCTTGAGGTACGTTAGTTTTTTTCTATAGGATCCTCAAACTTCTTTATCATTATCATGGATCAAATATGTGTGCACACTCCCTAAGTCTCAAGAAATTGTGATAATAAATCAATACCCCATGAGGGGAACCATCATAAGAAATCATGTTGAACCTATTTTAGTTAATTATTTCATCATCTATCCAATTATATGGGGTTAGAGTCGTAGCATGTTTGTCCCAATCAATTAATAACTATTCAAGATCACATGTTCTTCAATAAATCAATCTTTCTTGGGAAAATTATTCATTTAAAATCAATTTATCATTCACAATTAAATTTCCAAATATCAATTCAATATTTCCTTTTCAATTTCAAAACCAAATCCTAGGTTTTCATAAAGCTCATTCCTTTTAAAATCAACGTTCATTTTATTATAATTTTCAAAAAAAACAATAGTAAATCATTTAATCAAACCAATATTCAATTTAATTAATAAGTTTTATGAAAATCCACCCAAAAAGTCAATTCCATTGAAATTGGTGGTTATCATAGTTTACATGACCTTTTTGAATCCACCATCAAATAATATAAAATTAGGTTATTTATATAAATTAAAAACTCATTTCAAATATATCGTGAAATTTAGGGTCTAAATTATAGGCTAAACAATTATATAACCACCTACCTTTAATCATGTAATCAAATAAACACCCATAAAGGGGAATTAAAAAGAAGAACGAAGGATTATGAGATCAAGGAATCAAACTCAGAATCAAGATCCATAAAATCAATTATTAGATCCATCAATAACATAATGATCTATCAGTCTTTAAGAAATAATTAAGGGAATATCAGGAAAAACCAAATGATAGGAGATCGAATTACATCAAGGATATAAAAATAAATCACTAGTTAATAGATACATAAATAAAGGAGGTTGGAAGATTCAAATTTTCCTCTTGAGATCCTTTAGAGACCAAAGAATCGTGTTAGGGTAAAATAAGAGTGATAAGTGGTTATCCTGAAGGTCTCAAAATTATTAAAAGAGTAATTGGGGTTAAAAATGTTTGGGTGTGGTTTTCTAGGTTGGGTTTCTCTGTAACACTGATATTTTATGAAATATTGTTTAAAAAATTATATTTTTTCAATATCTTGTGTTATACGAAACATCGAGTTTAAATAAACCATGATATACTATTAAAATATTATTATTTAATGTGACTATTGTATCCTAGCCATTGGATTTCAGGGTATGAATATGACTAAAAAATTATGAAAAATCCATGGTAACTTTTTATAAATTATTTCATTGGGTATCAATTAATTATAAAGAAATCATTTGAAAGTAAAATATATATTTTTCTGAAAAAAGTATTTTTTTTGTGAAAAATGTTTTTTTGTCTTAATAAATTAAATTATTAAATATTTTTGAATGATTTTAATAAAATGTATATATTATTATTTAATAAAATTATTTAACATTCCTTTAATGTCTTTCTTGGCTTGAGATAAGAATAAATCAAGTTTTATACTTAAAAATGTATTTTCCTAAAAAAATGATTTTCATCGCGTGTTGTGCACTTAGTTTTAAAATTAATTACTACCAATAATTGAAATTTAATTTGATAAAATATATTACATATTTTTTATTATGATTTTAATATTTTTCAAATAGGTCCCTTTTATTTTGGTTCAAAATAAATAGTAACCGTGTTTAAATTTATCGATGTGGTAGAGGGTAAATTAGAGTAATCTAGGTTAAATATAAGTGATAAGGCCATAATTTTCCATCTTAATTTTTATGGGATGAATTTAATATTAGCCTTTTTAAATAAGACACTAATTCAAGCTTTTTAATAGACATGCTTCCATGAAAATGACTGATATAATATTTAAACCATATAAAGTTTTAATATGTCACTCTCTTAGTTCAAAATATCTCTTATATATAAATAGAGGTAAAAAATAAAGTTATGAATGATTAAAATTGTATATTTTAAACTTAATGAAATTATTTTCATTACATAAATATATTTCTAATTTTTATAAATTATATAATAACCTTAAATGTTTATACAACACCAACATAGTATTCATTCAATTATTAGTAAAATAAAATAAATAATTTTTTAAAATATTAAAAGTAAAATAAATTTATCGAGATATAGTTTTATAATAATTTTTTATATTAATATAAAATATTAGTTTTATGTTAGATAATTATATTCGAATTCCTATTTTTCCTTTATGTCTTAAGTCAAATTAAATGAATAGTTTTTAAATTATAAATAGTGATATTTTATGAATGTAATGTTTTATTATATTACATTAAAAGCATAAAAATTGTAAAATTGGACAATGGGGATATTATAGGTTCTAAAATGGTATCTTTTGACCATTTACAGTCCATTTAGAACCATTTTTATTGAGAATGAATTTAATATATTTTAATCATTAAGAAATTCCATGAGTACTCATCCCCTTAATTATAAAAGGGTATGAATCCTTTATATTATTAACCCTACATTGAGATTTATATCTCAACCATACCCAACAAAAATACCTTATAAACTTCCTTAGACACATTCAAGAGGTTCTAGAATTCCCAATAGACCAATCATAGTAACCTTAATATGAGATCTAACAGTGCTGTTTCAAATAAGAGGTAATCGCCTTAACTAATCACTTTCTTTTTAGTTATTATTTTACCACATATAAATAATTTATACTCGTAATAAAATAAAAAATTCATTATCCAAAATTTAGTTAAATTTTTTTATGATTATTAAATCACCTTTACTCACCCTCTTTTTATCAAAAGGGAAGTGAAAGTGTCGCTTGTGCGTATGTATGACTTACCATGTCCACATAGAGATACACTTCATTTCTCATTAATATATTTTATGGATAGGTATTTTGATTGGTATAATGTTTATATAAAATATTTATGACATAATTATACCTCTTTAATGTTAATATCATATCTATCTTCTTACCTTCCCAACCATTGGAAAAACATATTGTCACCAATGTGTACATATGGACTACTGCCTTTACAAAGTGAGGTGATTTTTTTTCATTTATGTTTCTCATAGTTATTAATAGGGATATATTTGATCAATATATATGATATTTACTGTAAAATAATTATTCTATAATGGTTATTTATTTTTTACCTTTAATTTTTTCAATCCATCAAAAAATGAAAAAAAACATTCTTATATACATACGACCTACTGTCTCTATAAAAGGGGTAATTCTTTTTTCTATATATATTATTTATTAAGGAATATAATAATGTATATAATAAATATATATTATATTTCTTTCATGATTAATAATATATATATGATTTAACCATGCTTAAAATAAAATTACCAAAACTACTGAACCAAAATATACATGAAAAACCAAGCATATATCACCCAAAAAGTGATTTTAATAATGAATTGTTAACAAATAGGTGATAAAAGTTATATGAAATACATACATGGTATGATATATATAATTATGGTTCTTTAGAGGAATTAAGATCTATATTTATTATCCGTGAGATTCTGATTCTTACAAAAGAATTCAAACCTAAGGTAAGGGGTTTTCATCTCACTTTTATTTCTATGGGACACATGCCATATTTACCACTTCTATCATTTATTTGGTGCATATACTACCCATGAATGTATTTTATGATTCTTATCACAAAAATTAGTGTATATTTATATCCCTATATGGTTATTTTTTTCATGCTTATTATGATTCAAATTTTACCAAAGAGTTAAGGTTTTTATATTACAATCTCATTATTTGTCAAAATGGTTAATGATTATGTTTCAGATGACGAAATATTTTTATCTAACTATCAATAAACTTGTGAATTTTATTATAATATCTTAATCTATTAAAAATAAATTTTTTAATTTCATTTTAATCGCCTTAACTTCTCAAGATACTGAAAATATATTCTTAATATAAATTAACATTGTTTCATTATTCGATCAAAACTCATTTTTCTTATATATCCACGTTTTAAAAAAATTGAAGAAGTTTTTTAATATTATTATATTATTATTTTGTAAAAAAAATTACCCATTTTTTAATTAAAAAATTGGTTTAAATGCAATCTTCTTATAGTTTTTAAAATGAGATATCTTTTGACTTTTTACAAAAATAATTGAAAGAAATGTTTTCTTTTAACTTATACGGCATGAATGAAATTTCATGTTGTCATGACTATAAACTAATTTGAAGATTTATTTAAAATTTTAATTGTTTATTTTAAAATAAAATTTTTCCTATAATATTTTCTGAATTTTTTTATTTTAAAGAAGTGATTTAAAAATGGAAATGTAATTTCCCTCAATGATTTTTTAATAATATTTCAATCATGTCTCTATTCATCAAATCCAATTACCCTTGATTTCAATTATAATTTACTGGGGATATTATCCAACAATTCAATATTTATTATTTCTCTAGATGTTTTATGCTTATGATGAAAATATGTTTTTGAAACTAGTTCCTTTTCTTTCATTTATGCTATGATGTAATTATGAAACGTTTTTGCATCTCATTTCTTTTCCACGGGTTGTGCTATGGTGAAATTTTTATGAAAACAATTTCATTTAATAGGTTAAAATATGATGAATTTTATATGATCTCATGTAATACATATGTATTATTTTCATTATGTGATGGGTGGGACCTATATCTCCCTCTAATATATTGGGTAAATATTTTTATATTATGAAATAAAGAAGACTGAAATGGAGAGTTAACCTATTTCAGTAAGGGAATTAGTCCGCTGTGATAGTATTGGGAGTGAACCTTGACTACTAAGATAGTTTGGGGAGTGAATTAAATCCACTATGATAGTCTTGGAAGTAAAAACTTTACTAATGAGGAAGTTAATTTATATGTTTATGTGTATGTCGTAATTCCATGTCTTGTGTTATGTAATCATGTATCATGTTCTTCGATTCATTTAATATTCATGTCTTATAAACTATAATGATTTATTCCATGAATCTATATTATAGTTTATGATATGAATAGAATGTATTTCTAATTTTAATATCATGTTCTCATACCCATATCATTAAGTTATGATTATGTGATCATTGATATATCCCTTGCATACCCTCATTGGGTATCTGAGCTCACCCTTTCATATGTTTCCATTCCCTGGGTTATAAAGAAATGTTTTAGGAATGATATTTATAATAAGGGTGATATTATGAAATACTTAATGGGAGACTCTTAGGAACTAATTGTTTTTTAATCAATTTTTCTAAAGATACTACACCTATACAATTATATCATGGATCATTATGATATGTAATGAATATTAATTTATTAAGATATAATATCTTTGTATGAAAAGTTTATTCACTATACATGGTATCATAGAAAGGTTTAGTTAACTTTTTTAGACAAGTATGTAAAAAATTTGGAGAAAACCCAAGGTATAAGTCTAAGTAAATGACAACATCCTGATGTTTTGGTAACAATCATCAATGACCTCAGTTAAATAAAAGGTGTCATATAAGAAGGATTTATCAATTAAACATACTATAAATTATTTTTCATGATTATTTTATTTTCCAATATTATTATTACTTATCATGCTATGATTTTGGTTTTTAGTCAATTCTTAGAACCTGAAAGAATCACGTCAATTCTAAATGTGATGGATAATCCAATTATTTTCTTCTTCATAAGCCAAGTGTTATGGGAGATGGAATGAAAAATATCATTTCTATTCTCACACAACTTTCTAAAGGTATGAATCACACTGAGAATAAAAATGAGTTAAATAGGTAAAAATGTTCTATTGATTCCTTCATAAGGCAACGTCTAACTTCTTTTTTAGTTCTATTGATCCACTAGTTTCTGAGTAGGGGATAAATACCACTAAAAATATATTTTTCATTCATCAATTCTTTAAAAATTTGAAAGTTATTCATATTTTTTATCATTTATAAGGTAAAGATGATAAGTGGAGAAATATTAAAAAAAATACGAATCAATAAGAAGAAATTATATTTGTGTAGTGGGATGAGTTTAAGATCATATTTTATTATTACCCAACATTTTCTTACATTACTATTACATTATTTTTAAGATAAACAAATTAATAGTTTTAAAAATCCATGAAACAAATATTAAGTGTCTTGATAAAATTATGGTCATGCAACATTTTTATGTAATTAAAGCATAAAAGTTAATATAAAATATTTCATATTTATCCATATATAATATTTCATTATTTTTATTACATGTAGTCATCTGAGGATATACATCAAAGAAAGGGGTGAGTGAAATGCTCAGTAAGAGGGGGAATAAATGACATGAATCAATAGAACATAGCTGATTATAATCCACATCATCATATCATAATAATAGGATATTCATCATAATCAGAAGGGAAATATTTGATAAAATTTTGAAATGTGGCAGATGTATCAAAATGAAACATTAGGCCAGAGTGTTCAAATACCACACATAATTGCGAACAAGGTATGCATTATATCCACACATAACATATGTGTATAAATAATAGAACTATCATTGTCAAATTATATAGCATCATGTTCATGAATATTAAACATAATAAAAAGAGATATATTTCATTTCCCAATTCATTGGTGGGATATATAATTTTGGGCCAACCTATCACATCATAAATGATTATAATCATTCATGCCACATAGAATTTATAACAATTGTAGTCCTGAAATATAAAATTATAAGGAATTGATTTCATAATTATTTCATAAATTATTATTTCATGAATAAACTTTTGGTTTCTCAAAATAATAATTGGTAAAATATTGGCATAAATGTCAAAAATTTTGAGTGAAGAAAAATCCACTCAAGATGTGTCAAGGATGTGTTTTGGAAAGAAAAAGGCTTTTTGAAAAATATTTATATTTGGATTAATAATAATTTTTTCATAGTGGAAGACATGTATATAAAAAAATTTAATAATAATAAATAATATTAATTTAATATAATGGGAATATCCATACTAAAAATGATGATAAATATAGATAACCCAAAGAGAAGGGAGTTCGGTTCGAGAATCCTCTTACCGTAAATCCTTTTTTATTTCATCGATTATCTAGATCCTAAATATTATACATATGTTTATTAAAAAATTATTTAGAAATTAATTATTTTCATTATTAATTCATTTTATCAGTTATAATAATTTGATTATACCTTTTAATTTCCTTAGTAATAGGGTATACATTTTCATATAATGTTTTCCTTAACAAAATTCTCGTTTTGCTTCGATTTCACTATTTTGGTCAATGTAATTTATAAATAATTATAAATAATTATATAAATATTTATATAAATATATTTATACATTTACATATTATAAATAATTTATTATAACCATCCATTTGGGTGAGGATATAAAAGAATTTGGAAACATCTACATTGGTGGTTAACGAACTATTAATGAAATCATTGTCCAAATGAGGAGAAAGAGAGGTATAAAATATAAATACCTCCAAATATAATTTTTATAATATGTTAAAATTATTAATATAATAATAAAATACTTTCTAATTAATCTTGGAAAATTTTTTCAAATGTTTATAGAAATAGGAATAGAAGAGGAAAACGAACATAATAGTTGATGAAAACATACCCTCTTCTTAGTGTTTCTTCCCTTATACGACTCTAGAATATCTTGATGATGGGTGTTCAATAGAGAAATGACCCCAAAATCCCTGATATGATGCCTACTACCATCACATTGGTATAATATATAAGAAAATTTCATCGTAATGGAATGAATAGTTTAATAGTCTTGATAAACTAGATACATACAGGAGTATTATATTACTAATGAATAGACAAATTACAACATAATTGTTTTTCTAAGAATGAATTTATTCTATTTAGAATTTACATGAATATATTTATTAACAAACTTCATAAAATATTGGGGAAAGGAAACAAAATAAGGGTGAGTTCAAATGCTCAGTAAGGGTTAAGTACAGTTGAAGTAATAATGAATCAATAATCATAATCAATATAGCATGGTAAATAACTAAGCACACATTCCATTTAAATAATTAAATAATGAATAATAAATATTATAAGGTAAATAACTAAAATCTATTCCATTTATTCATTAAACTGAGAATGAAATGCATCCATATATTTTATCATCGTAAAAATATCATGGAAAATAATAACTAAAATGAAGGAAATTATTATGTATCTGAAGTTATTTATTAGGCACAAAAAAACCTTTATTATCAAGATCTATCCTCTAGATAGTATAAAAGTGCTAGTAAAAAATAATTTAATTTGGCTCACTAAATCATCTCATGATGACCTTTTGATGCATCAAGGGGATATATAAGTTCGGCCCCACCAATCATTGTCAATCTAAAGCATTCACCATATATTGAATAATCAATTTAATTCACGAACAATATATCTTATTATCAAATATCCATATTAAGGAAAGGATAAGAATTTGTCAAAATTTTACCAATTAATCAAATAATTATCAAAGTAAACCCCATATTTAATGATGGTGTTTAGTTTAAGAAATAAACATATCCATGATAAATAATATGGCTATTTTGTGGAAATTTAATGTCTAACGATCAAAGGAATGTGAATATTTAAAGGGTAAGTTAATGAATATAGATAATGGATCAATTAAGTGAAATTTAATACTTACGTTTTTTAAAGTAATCATATCCTACTGAGATAAAGGAAAAGGATGGTATCAATATGATGTATATCCATTTGAGTAATAATAAGGGTTATTTTCATTGATGAAATAAAAATATTTTTAAAAACATTCATGTAGAGAATATCCTTTTAATTTTGAAAAAACATTTAGAAAATTTGTTTCTTTAAAAATAATTTTATAACAAAATATTTAAAAATATATTTGAAAAATTTAAATGGAAGATTAAAAGAAATGATTATATATAATTCCGTATAAGGTAAAAAAAATATTAATTTTTTATTATAAAATTGTTAGAAAATAGCCTTATATGGAAATAGAAAATAATATTACTTTAAAAAAATACAAATTATGTAAAAAAATTATTTTAATCAATAATTTTGAAAAGGATAAAGAAAACATTTTGAAAAAAATTTAACAAAACATGGTTTTTAAGGAAAATAGGTTTCCTAACAATGAAAGAAATGAATTCTGATTTTACTGAAACGTTTTTTCAATACTTTTAAGTTATAAAGAGTGGGAAAATTATATTATAACTCAAAAAAACACTAATGACCATATTATAAGAAAATTTAAGTGTTCATTATTAAATGGTAATATAATTTACTTAAACTAATATTCAAGAATAAACAATCTCATTTAGAATGAGATTGTAAAATAAACACTTCAAATAATAATAATGTTGAATCCAGAGTCAGCCAATGAATTAATTATTTTTATCAAATATAAATCTATATAAAATAATTGGGAAAAATATAAAATAATAAAAATTAATTATAGTCATAATCATATAATATTAACGAAAATGATGAAGTAATGTAACACAATAAAAAAATTGAGTTATGCAATTCCTTACCACTTGGTGTCATTTAATTGAAATCTACATAGGTGAAATAATTCATATTGAAAATTTAAATACCATTAAAATGAATTATTCATGATATTACATGTAATGTGGAAGTATATATACCATTTAAAAAAATTAGGTGCATTATAATATGATATGCCTCAATGAAATGAGATTGAGATGAAATCCCTTACCACTTGGTAACTATTGAATTATAATCCCCATGAAAGAAATAAATTAAAATGAAAATTTAAATACCAGGAATATAAATATATTAATGATATATAGTAAAATAGGGTTAGTATATAAACTATAAAAAAATAAATATATGGTGAAAATGGTGTATGCCTCATGGAATAAAAAGTGAGATGAGAATTCATTACTTTACGCTCCTTTTTAGTTGAATGTGGTTTAACCTTATCTATAATGGTATTAATCATGTCATTAACAAATATAAGAACCCTATTAATATTTATAATTTCTTATATTATCATTTTTTGACATCTTATCACCAATTTTTTATTTAACTTTTATTATTTTTATTGTTTTGGGTGTTAATTTCCTAGTTTTTCAAGTATGTTTTGACTGGGTATTTTCTGTTCTTCTTAATTAGATCTTGATTTAACCATCTAAATAATTTAAACCATGATTAAAATATCATATATATTCATTATTTATGTATTTATATTTAACTAAAAAAATTATGATTGGAAATGAAATACGCGTTCATGGAGATGGTAGATCATATGTCCCCATGAATATTGATTCCATTTTCTTATTGTATTGAAAGAATAAAAAATTAATGATATATATATATATGTATGTATTATAATTATAGTATTATTATTATGATATATATATATATATCACATATGTTTATTAAAACCATCATTAATACATTTAATGTAATGGTTGAACGAATCACAATGCTTTGAGGAGGTGGTAGTCAACATGTCCACAGATGACATTATCGTAATCCCACAAAATGGAAATCATGAATTTATGTGTTATAAAATTTTCAAAAAAGTATAAGATAATTGTAATTACCTTTTATATAATATATAAACTAAATAAATCATTATTGCAAACATTTAAGGTGGTAATTGAAGAATGAACAATATTAGTTTGTGAGGTGGTAGTTTGTCATACACACAAACAATGATTGTGTAACCCATTTGATTGAAGTGTGTGTGTGGGTGTTGGTTTTACCATTAATATAAAAACATATAATTATATTTACAATACTTATATTATTAAATAATCAAGATATAATAGGAATTTAAGGGGTGAAGAAAGAAATAAAACCAAAGTACTTGTTGAAGAATGTTACCTACTTTTCAGGTAACTATTTTTGGTTTACACCAAGGACTCTATTGGTTTTTGTTATAAAAAATGTGACGATTATTGGATAAGGGTAGGGATTTATGAATCCTAATTTTCTGGTTTTTGGAAGATATAGATGGTTTTATAGGTTTGAATAAGTGAGGAGGGTGAGAGCCTTTTTATAATAGAGGAGTGGCATTCTCGTAAATATAAGAACAAAAACACTATTGGGATATATTCCTTACATAAAGTGACTACAATAAAGGAAAAAAATTAGATACAATATGGTTTATGGTATAAATATTTGTATCCAATTTCTTTTGAAAAAGTTTATAGGTCATTTTTCTCCTTAATATTAAAGTTTAACCACTAATTAAACTCATTTTCACCTTAATAGGTGTAATTAATTCTAATAACTTTAAATGATAGTTTCTTTAAAACACTAATTCAAACATACTATAAATTATAAATTATTATTATTAAAAATATTGAATCCATTTTTCTATATTAAAATCAGAGAAGTGATAGAAATTAATTTAAAATCAATCCTGTAGATATGACAAGAAAGTGTGTTTTTCAAGTGAAAATGCTTAAAAGTTTACTTTGTTTTTATAAACCAATTTAATATAAAAATTATTAAAATGACCTAAATTGGATTAAATTTTTTTTATTGATCTAATTTTACTATAAAAATAATTAAAAATAGTATTAAACATTAAAAATTATTTAGATTGAAAATCAGTTTTCAATTAAAATTCAATATTTTTCATAATTCATCAAAAAATAAAACTTCTCATAAAAATAATAAAAAATAACCGTAATAAAATTTTTAAATTAACATTTGAAAAATGAATTTTATTTTTCATATAAATTTTATAAAATTATTTGAATTTGGTTTTAAAACAATTAAGTCGTTGAAAAGCAGCATAACTGCCTTTAGAAAAACATGATTTAATGTGTAAATTTTGATTTGTGCTTATCTTATACCTATAAAACCTATAGGATGAATGTAAAAAATACTTTCTTTAAAATATAATATATATATATATCATTAATATCGTTCACTAATAGTAAATAATTTAATTTATTATGAACAAATTTCTTGGGGAGTATAAAAATGTATTTTTTATAAAAACATTTCCTATAAATTCAATTTTTTTATTTTCATTTCTAATTAATTGGTAACCAATGAATTAATTTTATATTTTTGTAAAGCATATATTTTAAAATTTTAGTGAATCTTATTCATTACTAAAAATTTATATCCTGGAATTTAATTCTCATTTTAAATAATAATATTAATAGTATTCGGCAAAACTCAGTCTTCCATGTAATGTAGGTTATCAAAGAAAGTAATTGTTGCGTGTAATGAAAGCGAGATTCTAGGTTCCATGTAGATAAATATAATAATAGTGTTACATGTAACACAAGATAAACTCATTGTTGGATGTATCAAAAGATTAACTCGGTGTTGCGTATAAAGTAAGATTGAGATAAAATTAAATTTATTCTAAAAAGAAAATATCTTAAAGCCTTTGAGTGTTACATTCTTCCACCTTAAATAAATTTCACCCCAAAATTCAAACTCAATATTGCTAATAAAGTTTTTGATATTTGAAAAACCCATTATTAGAAAACCCTCATCCTAAAAGTTTTAATAAATTATCTTCTTAATAATATAGAATGAGAAGTACCAAGTTCATGTAGATCAACACATAACTTGGATTCCAACTAAGAGAACATCAGTGGAAATTGATGATATGCAATTAGAGGAAAATAATAAATAATTATAGAGAGTTAATTAACTAATTGATAATAAAAAAAGTCATGATCAATGGAATGTTTAGGGCCTCAAATCTGTAAATTATTTATGATTAAAAAGATAATTATTTCAACAAAAATTGAGGTATTTATATAGCATTTTATTTAATGATTATTTTACTAATCATGATAAATTATTTTACTACCTATGAATATAAGAAAATATACTTAATATATTTTCATCATTATTTTTTTGATTAGATCAATTTTAAATTCAACTATTAATTCAATAAATGAATATCCAAAAAATGATTTTTTTTCTGAAGCACTAAAATTCACTTTTAAAACATCATAAGATCCATTAAAGACTGAAAATGTTTTCTGTTTTTCTATTTTACAAACCAAATATGGGTAATAAATTAATATCTAAAACTAAAATGAAATAATACAGGCTCATCATTGATATTTATTTATTAAGTTATTTAACAAAAATCAATGACATATTAACCAAGACATTACATAGGTCACTGGTTGGCATTAAACTCTAGTCCTTTAATTTTAGGTTCAAGACTTATGGCCTTCCCAGATATGATGTATTGTCACATGGAAAGTTTTTTTTCCTTTTTATGAAACTATATCATTTCTATAATGATACCAATAGATATAATGTACATCCTTGAATTTTAATCATTACATAACCTTTTTTCTAGGGTTTTCTATAAAAAATATTATTTTCTTTTTTTCCCAAAGTCTAATAATATTATTTGACTATTATCATAATTTAATTAAGGATAATATTAACCCTAAGGATATCAATACATTTAAACTTCTGTCTATAAAATATAAAGGAATTATTCAACCTGTAATATTTTTCCACTAATATATATATATATATGCACTGAATTTCTCCCAAAATACCTTAAATCTTGGAAGATTATCATTAGCTAAAACCTAAAAAGGGATGTTTCGGACTTTGAACTAATTTTTAATATCAACTCACTAACTCATTATGGTATCTATAACACTTATGTTAATAAATAAACACATGCTTTATAAAATTTAACATAATCCATATATGTTTAATTATTCTTATAACCAATATAATATTGGTAAACTACTTCAAAAATTTATTTCTTGAATCGAAATATGTAAAAAATTAAATTTATTTCCATATTTTTTCTTACATGGTCTATGGGTTACCCTTTAGAAGAGGGAATTGACTCAGGTAAATCCTTGGTTCCCCACATTTAAGGAAACAACATATAAATGGATAATTAGAATGAGGTTTATTTCCTTCCATCTTACACTTTATTTTCCCTTATCAATTATTTGTTTTGTTCCATTATTTTCTACACATAAATAATTTCAAAATTCCATTGAGACAATTTACTAGGATTCTTCTTCCACATCTCTATCATGATGGAAATTGATCCTTCTTTTCTCAAAGGTCTCCAATACACGATCTCTTCTAAAACTACATCCTTCTCTTATTTGGTAAGTTTTGGATTTGGTTAAGGTAAATGTTTTTAATCATATTTCTGGAAACCTTATTAGGAATAAACATGATATATTTCAATTCTATCACACCCTCATTATTTTTTTTATTGTCACAATATTTTCCATCATGTTCAATGTAAACAGGATTCCTTCTTGTTCTAACCATTTAGAAAAACCATAAAATATAATGTGAGTAACAATATTCATAGTGATAACAATATATAATCAATTATAGATTATCTAAATCATGGAACCGTATTTTTAATATAAAATACCTAAGGATTAACCTAGGTTATTCATTTTCATTATCTATCAAAATACTTTATATTGGTTTCTAAATAAAATGTGAATAATCATAAGAATATCTTTTAGGAGTGTTAATCCAAGTGTACAATAAGTCATATTTTCATTTACCATGTTATACTTGAGTCAAGCCCAATGTTCCCTCTTCAAAGTTATTACCCCTAGGTACATCTGTGCTAGAGCCATGTCCACTTGTAGTATTCTAAAAAATAGGTATTTCTAGGAAGACCCACAAAATCTCTACCAAACCAAATATTTATGATGTTCTTATATGTTTATTCGCAAATTCTATTTTAGGGTTATCTTCCCTAATCAATGTTTTCCTAAATATGGTTCCCAAGGTTTCTACTAAACATTCCTTGATACCTACTGTAGTGACCTGACAACAGATGCTCAGAGTCAGTGCCCGGTACTATTACATAGGAATAATATATAAGGAAATAATATCCCAAATAAATTAATTGTTTATTAGTCTTGGTAAACTATATAAATACATGAGTCTTGTATTTCCAATGAATACACAAATTACTACATAATGTTTTTTCAAGAATGACTTTATTTCATCTATAAAATCCTTATAAATCATTCTTATTACACCTCATAGAAACATATGGAAAAGAAAACAAATAAGGGTAAGATCAAATTCTAATTAAGGGTTAAGTACAACAAAATCAATATGGAATTGATAATCAAAATCAATATGTAATAGTAAATAACTATGAACACATTCCCTTTAAATAAATAGATAAGACATAATCAATATAACAAGGTATATAACATAAATCCATTCCATTTATTCAATGAACTAAGATTGAAATGCATCCATATATTTTAACATAGTGAATATATCATGGATAATAATAAATGAAATTAAATAAATGCTTAATTATCATACATCATTTCTCTAGAACATGAAAACGTCAACTATCAGGATCTATCCACCAAATAGTTCAAACCTATAGGTAGAAACCAGTTTAATTTTACCAACTAATTTATCTCATGAGAACCAATTGATTCATTGATGGAATATATAAATTATAGGTTACACCCATCACTTCCAGTCTAAATCATTCCTCATATATTGAATAATTGATTTAATTAAAGAACAATATACCTTATCATCAAATATCTATATTTCTTAAAGGATATAGATTTATCAATATTTCCACAATTAGTTAAATAACTATAAAATTAAAAACCATATGTAAATATAGTATATATTTTAGGGAACAAACATATCCATGAAAAATAATATCAATATTTAGGGGAAATTTAATGTTTAATAATCAAAGCAAAGTGAATATTTCAAGGGGAAGTTAACGAATAAAAATAATGAATCAAGGAAGTGATTGTAAATACTATCCTTGGTAAAAATAATCATAATCCATAAAGATAAATAATAAGTATTGTATCAATATAATTTATACTCATTGGGGTAAGAATAATGGTTTTTGTCATTGATGAAATAAAAAGGTCTTTAAAAACATTCTTGAGGAAACTATCATTTTTTATTTTGAAAAAAATTGAAAATAATTTTATTTGAAAATAGTTTTTTAAAAAATATTTTAAAAATATGTTTGTAAAATTACAAAGGATTATTCAAATAAATGACATCGGGTAATTTCATATGAGGTAAATAGAACATTCCTTTTTGCATTGTAATAAGGTTTTGAAATAGACTTGTTTGAAAAACATAAAGAAGATTACTTTGAAAAAATAAAAAATGGGTAAAAATTCATTTTAATAAATCCTTTTTGAAATTATAAATAAAAAAATTGGAAATATTTTTAGAAAATATGTTTTTATAAGAAAATATATTTCTAATCAATGAGGTAAATGAAGTCGTATTTTATTAAAATGTTTTCTCAATACTTTTAAGTACCAAAGAGTGGGAAAATGATACTATCACTTGAAATACATCATAAATAACCATAGGAGAAGAAAATGGAAGGGTTTTTTAGGATTTTTTCATGTATTTACCTTCAACTAATATTCAAGAATAAATAATCCCGATTAGAGTGAGATTGTGAAATAAACCCTTTAAATCATAATGACGTTGAAATGAGAATCAACCAGTGAATAAATTATGTATATCATCTATAAATGAACATAAAATTTTTTTAAATAAAATATATTATAAAAACATTATACACATAATTTTATAATATTAATTACAATGAAAATGTAATATAACCCAATGAAAAGAAATTGAGTTTTTCAATTCTTACACCTTGGTAACTTTTAATTCAAGCCCCCATAAATAAAATAACTAAAATTGAAACTTAAATTACTATTAATAATTAATTATTTATGATATTACATGTCAATAGGCATTATATACACCATATAAAATAAATTTGGTGCAACAACCCAATATTTGGGGAATTATTGTTTTTCAAATTAATTTAATCTTTTTGATAATTTTTATTTCATGAAACTCTGAAAATATTCTATTTTATATTAATGAACTATTTTTGATTATGTGTAGTACATTAAATATAACTCTTATATTTCTCTACATAGAACATTGAGGTTAGCATGTGTTTCACGCAATAAAGACTTTCCTCAATTACTTACATAACATGCATGGCCGATTGATACCAAACAATAATATAAGATTAAAATATATATAATAAAATACAACCCAGCTGTTAAATTAGTTTTAATGAATATTACTAACTAAATTATGTAAATATATGGTTTTTACAAAATATAAAATGAATTAATTATTTATAAACTAATATAAGAACCAAATTGAATATAATGGGAGTATTTTTATAAAAAAACTATTATTATGCTCATAAGGTTGTTTAAATAATAATGAATTAAATTAATTAAAATTAGTAAGTGATATTATTGTAATATATATTTTATATATTCAATCAATTATTTTTTATAATCATGCAATATATTTGATAAACATAATATAAGAACAAACATAATTTTATGCTTAAAAATATATATTTTTATACAGGTAGTGTTACTGCCTTTTAATGGAGAACCCATTTTAAATCAATTTTTTTTGAAATTTTATAGATTTAAAATAAACATAATCATTCTAATTGAAACGTAAAAATTAGGATAATTGTTTTTATTTTTCTGAAAGGTTTTATTTTTTAATGAATGGTTAAAAATACTAGATTTTAATTCAAAATTACTTTTTCATCTAATTTATTTATAAGGTTAAATTATATTTTTAATTGGATTCAAAGTTTAATAAGATAATATTTTTAAAACTTAATCCATTTTTTTCATTATAATAAATTTCACATTGAAATTAAATATAAAAACATAGAAAACATTTGAATGTTTTCACTTTAAAAACCCGCTTTGTCAACCCGACTGTCGGATTAAATTTAAATTAATTTCTGTCACTTATGTGTTTGTTATTTGGAAAAATTTATTCCATATTTTTAATTATCATGATTTATAATGTCTAATAATTTAAGCTTAGTTTTTTACTTAAAATATTACTGAAGTAATTAAAATTTATTACAATGATTAAGGTTAAATTAAGATTACCTAAGGACCAAACCTTACATTTAAGACCCAAAAAGACCTATAAACTTGTCTTAAATCCATTTTATAAACTTCATTATACCCTATCCTCACATTTTTCTACTTGGGACCTTTATTAATCCACTTTCAATTAAAAAATCTTGGTGGGGTTCATTTCTTTTAAAATATTACTACAGATTCCACTCCCCCATTATAAAAGGTCTCCTTCACTTCAACTTTGTTCACCTCTCAAGCCACTTAGTTTTGGCCATAATATTCCAACATATCTCCCCATATTTTATTCCTTTGACCTTGAAGCCTACCGTTGGGAAGAATGCAATCCAAGGGAGAATTTTGGCACAAACCAAAAGTAGTTACCTGATTAATTGGTAACACCCTCCCTCAAACTCCTTTCTTTTGTTTTCTTTATCTACTCCCTAAAATAATCTTGTTCCATGATTTTATAACAAAACTAGTATCCTCAATATACTATAAATTTTTATGATAATTATTCTACCTATAATTACACACACTTCTATCTAATGGGTAACAATCATAATGTTTATATGCATGGCGGACAACCACCTCACTAAACGAGGATTGTTCATTTTTCTTTTACCACCTCTTATAGTAGACATTATGATCGAAACAATATTTATATATGATATATATTATATTTATTATGTCTTTAAGCTTATTTAATTATTTTAAGACACTTATCTTTATACTATCCATTTAGTGTTAATACGATAATTTCGTTTGAGGAAGGGTGAACTATCACCCCATCAAAGTGATGTGATTCGTTCATACACTACATAGAATGTATTAAGGATGAACTTAGTAAAGATATATATATAAATATATATATATATATGATATATATGATATAATCATAATACTTTAATAATTATACACACACACACACACACACACACATATATATATATATCTTTTACATTCTTCCAACACGACAATTAAATGGAAATAGCGTTCATGCGTACGTACGACTTACTGTCTCCATGAATGGTGTTTTTTGTTTGATACTTCTATATTAAATGGATTATTATAATAAAAATATAATTTATAAACATGATATATATATCATTTATTACTTGCTTCAATCATGATATAGTATAAGGATCTATGAGATAAGAAATTAACATACATGTGAAAAACAAAGAGAATATTATCTAAAGTGAAATCTTAACATAAGATAGTTAAAAAGTGTGTAATATAATGATGTAATAAAAAAATAATTAGTATAAGATATAATAATATGGTTATATTAAATATTTATGATCAATTTATATTTATTACACATTTGGATTTAATAACTATGATGAGAGTCAATACATAAGGTAAGGGAATTTCATCTCACTCTTTATTTCTATGAGATAAATGCTTTATTCACCGCTCACTTTTTTGTGTGGGGTTTACCCGGTTTAGTAATATAGGAGTGTACCTATATTAGTAAAGGAATTTTTCTATTAACATGGTCTTTGAAGTGATTACTTGGCTATTATGGTAAATTATATGATATTCTTATGTGTTTTCAATAATTCCATGTTTTATTCCTATTTTATGACTTCATGGAATATATTCATTATTTCTTTATGATTAATGTCTTATGAACTACCATGATTTATGTCATTATTCATTTATATGATCTTTTTATACATATTATGATCTCATATTTTCATGATCATGTTCTCATACCCTTATGATTGTGATTATGCTTAAATATCTCCCTTATTTACCCTTACGGAGCATTTCAGATCACCCCTTTGTATGTCTTCTTCCCCAAGTTATGGAGATATGTATTATTTTTTATGAGTCTAAGAAGGGTTCTAGTCAATAATAACCTAGTTGGAGATAATATTTCTCACGTATGTACCAGTTTTTATGTTTCCATGTGTTTAAAGGCACTAGAATAATATGGTCTTTAATCATCTATTTGTAAAATATTTTAAGTATTCCAGAAATGTAATGTAATTTATTTTTATGTCAATAACAGGTGCTTACATTAAGTCTATAATAATACAATATGCCTCAATGGAATTAAATCAAGATGAAATCCCTTACCACTTGGTAACATTTGAATTATAAGCCCCATCAAAGAAATAACTTCAAATGAATTTTTAAATAAAATGAATATAAATTTATTAATAATATATAATAAAATTTTGTAAGTATATAATCAAAATAATAATTATTTGGTGAAAATGGCATATGTCTCAGGAAACAAAAACTGAGATGAGAATCCCCTACTTTATGATCCCTTTTGATTAAATGTTATTTAACCTCCTGTATAATGGTTTTAAGAATTATATTAACACATACCATAACTATATTAATATTTATAATTTTAAATATAATCCTTATATAACATATTATATCTTTTATGTTAATAATATTTTATTATTTTCATTATTTCGAGTGTTAATTGCCTTTTTTATAGTATGTTTTTCCTTGTTATTTTTTTCTTAGTTAGAACATGAATTAATAATATCAAAAATTTAAAACATGACTTAAATATAATATATATTCATTATATATATTTATTTATTTATTTATAGTTATCCAGAAAATTTAGTGATTAGAAATGAGATATATCGTTTATTAAAATGGTGGGTCATATATATGCATGAACGTTGTTTCTATTTTCTAATCATATTGAATGATTGAAAAATGAATAATATATATATATATATTATAATTAAAAATATTATTATTATATCATAAATATCAAATTTATTTGTTAAACACATATTTAATACATTCCATATAAAGTTTAAGTGAATCACACCGCTTTCAGGAGGTGGTAGCCCACACATCCACAAACGATGTTATCATATTCCTAAAAAATAGAAATCATGAACTTTTATGTTATATAATAATTATAGAGGAGTAAAAAAATTTAAATATAATATATATAATATATAAACTATAAATCCATCATCATTATCAACCTTGAAAGGTGTTAACAGAAGAAAAATTGACATCGGTTAGTGAAGCAGTAGTATGCAGTACAAACAAACGATGGTTGTGTATCCCATTTGATGTAAGTGTATGTGTGGGTATAGGTCATAACCTTAAGATAAAAGAATTTAAGTATATTTATCATAATTATTTTATTAAATAATCAATATATAATAATAATTTAATTAATATAGAAATAAATAATATAAAAGTACTCGTCAAAGAATGTTACCTTTGTTTGGGTAACTTTTTTTGGTTTTCACCAAAGGACTATACTTGTTTGATTTATAACCAAATTGTGTGTTCTAAGATGAGGATATGGTTTTAGTGATATTATTTGGGTAGTTTTATAATGATCCAAATGTCTTCATAGGTGGGAATAAGTGAGGTTGTGAGTGCCTTTTTATAGTAGAGGATGAGTGGCATTCTTGTAAATATTAAATAGAAAACACTATTATGAGGTCTTCCTTACATAATGTGCCTAAAATAATAAAAAAAAATCTATATAATAGTTAATATTATGTAAATAATGACATTTAATGGATTTTTGAAATTTTATAGTACATTTTCACTTCTTGATTAATGTTTAACTACTACGTAAACTCATTTTCACCTTAATCACTGTAATTAATTTTAGTTACTTTTAGTAATATTTTTGGTCAAAAACTAAGTTAACCATATTATAAATTATAAATTATTATTATTATTAAAAATATGTAATCCATGTTTCCAAATTCAAATAACTTAATACTTAGAAATTAATTTAAAATTAATCATACAGAAGGGTTGGGTAAAGCATGTTTTAAAAGTGAAAATGTTCAAAAGTTAACTATGTTATGATATCAAAATTCAATATGAAAATTATTAAAATAACCTAAATTAAATTAATATATGAATATTTTAGATAATTTTAATTTAAAACCAATTAAAAATATAATTTATCTTTATAAATTATATATATGAAAAAGTATTTTAAAATTAGAACTTAATATTCTTCAGTATTCATCAAAAAATGAAACTTCTCAAAAAATAAAAAAACATAACCCTAAGATAATTTTGAAACTAATTTATCAAAAATAAATTTTATTTTGACATAAAAATTTTCAAATATTTTCAAATTTTGGTTTTAAAACAAGTGTGTCATTAAAATTCGTAGAACTGCCTTTAGAAAAATAGAGCTTTTATGTGTAAAATTTGATTTGTTCTTATCTAATATATATCAAACCTAATGTATGAGTGTCAAGAATTATTTATTGAATATATAATATATATATTTAATTAATACAATTCACTAATAGTTTTTAGTTAAATTTATTAAGACAAAACCGCTTTGGGAGCATGAAATAGTTTTTTTAGAAAAACATTTTCTTTACGTTCAATTGGTTTTTATTTTCATTTATAATTAATTAGTAACCAATGAATTGATTTTATATTTTTTTAAACCATATATTTTAATAATTTATTTAGTCATATTCAAATCTTTAAATTTAACAGTTTGGAGTTAATTTTTATTTTAAATAATAATATTAATACTATTTATTATAACTTGGTCATTCATGTAATGTAAACCGTCGAAGAAAGTTATTTTCTCATGTAATGTAATATAAATCTTAGGTTTCATGTAGAGAAATATAATAATATTATTTCATTTAAAACAACCTAAACTCAATGTTATGTGTAGCATAAACTAAACATGGTGTTTTATATAAATCAAGCTAGTAATAAAATTAAATTTATTCTAAAAGGAAAGTATTATAAAGACTTGAGGTCTTATAAATTAGATTACTCCATAACGTACCTATGGATTATAAGAGCCTTGATATATAGGATATGGGTAGATATTTTTCATTTTAAATTGGGGGATGAGTGGTTTTCTGAGGGAATAGAGACAAGTTATTTATACTTGATGAGAGGGATTTTTTTAGATTAAAATTTTTGAATAAAATACTATATCCAATGTAAAACTAGTAATACGGATATTTTTAACATAATAGATCATATATTAGTACAAAATAATGGTTTTAATAATTTAAACTCCATTATAATTCCAATTTACTATTTTATTAAATAGAAAATTGGAAAAAATTATAAAATTGTTTTTTAAGGAACAATGTTGACTTTGGAAATTGGAAAGTAATTATTTGGTTTGAAAAACATGTTTATTGTACTTTAAAGACTACTTTATAAAGTTAAATATGTATTGGTCAAACCTAAATATCTATAAGTTATTATTTAATTGTTACATCATAAATGATATAATTCATGATTCACCAGTTTTAGAAGAAAAAATATTTTTATTATTCAAGTGAAAATTTTAGAAATATAGAAAATTATAGAAACATAAACCCTGGGAAATTTCAATGTAGTGATTTCAAGGATGAAATTAATTTTATGAAAATAATTTTTTAAAATAGATTATTTTAATTATTAATATAAAAATGATGATTTTTTATGAAATACATTAAAGTTTAGTTTATTAAAAATGTACCTCAATTTTTTTCAGTTTTCAATCATGAAATTTATTTTATAGAATTATAATATTTAAATTTACATAAATTAAACTTCATAAATATTATTTATATGAAACATTATTATTTTTAGGTTAAATTATCATTATAATGGTTAGGTTACTATTCCAAACAGTCAAGTTACTATTCCAAATGGTAAATTTACTATTACATCAAGAAAATTACTATACCAATGATCAAATTACCTCTTATAAATTCCTTTTAATTAATTCATTAATTATTCACCTCAATTTCTCTCAATTTGTATCATTTACATTTTTTATAATTCTGATTGGTTTACCATTTCTATAGTGTTGTTCGTGGGTGGGATGATTCTAACCAATCAAGGTGATCCAAATTTTCCCATTATAGTTTTCTATTTTATATTTTCTGTATCATTGTAATACTTGTAATTTTAATGGATTTAATAATTGAATAATATATTAATTTTCATTAAGGAATTAAATATATTTTTTCTCTATTTTCTGTCTATTTATAATACTTATATGATATAAAATAAAACACATTTATTTAGGAAAAAATTATCATTTAAAAAGAATAGGTCGTTACACTTTTCCCCTATTTAGAAATTTCATCCCGGAAATTTCAACTGATATTCTTATATGAGAATAGTTGAGGGTACTTATGTTTCATTTTTTCTTATATTTCTCAAATTACTTCTTCATATTTATGGTTTTTCTACAATAATTTTACAAGGTGACTTGTCTTGTTGCATTTAACTTTGTTTCTATAGTCCAATATCTTCACTGAATTATCCTCATATGAGAGGTCATTCTTAAATTGTACCACCTATAGATTCAATACATGTGTGGGTTTATTTATATACTTTCTTAGGATAGATACTTGGAATGCATCATAAACTTAAACTATATTTGGTAGAAGTGTAATCTAATAGGACACTTCTTCTATACAATCAAGGATCTCAAAGGGGAAAATGTACCTAAGGATAATATTCCTTTTCTTTGTAACCTATATGAATCATATTCATGGTGATATATGAAGGAAAAAATTGTCTCCATGTTCAAACACCAAGTCCCTTCAATGTATTCCAATATGTCTCTTTTACATACTCTGAGTAGATTTTATTTATTATTTTATATCTTTAACCTTCTATTTTATCTTTTACACAAGATTAAGTCTAAGTAGTTTTTATTTACCAACTTAATCCCAAAAACAATGAGTGAGACATCACTTCCAATATAGATATTCATTCAGATCCATTTGAATATTTGATTAGAAGTTATTGTTATATGACAACTCAACTAATTGGATATGTTGATCCCATCCACCTTTAAATTTTATTGATAAGGATCTAAGATTGTCCTCGAGTTTCTGAATGGACCTTTTAGATTTTCAATCATTTTGGGGGTGATAGGCCATGGTAAAATTCAATTCACTATTCCAATCAAGTTAAATAATTCTCTAGAATTTAGAACTGAACCATGTATAATTGTTAGAGATTATCAAAAGTGGTACCCCATTAAGCCTCACCACTTCTTTGTGTATGTCCAAGAAATTTGTTTAATAAATAAATTTTCCCACATAGTGACTAAGTGGGCATCCTTGGTGAGTCAATCCACCACATCCCATATTGCATTGTTTAATTTTGATTTCTTCATAAGATTAGTGACAAACTCTCTGGTGATATTCTCACATTTTCATGTTTTTATAAAAAATGGTTGCATCATTGTCTGAGAATTGTGTCTCTATTATTAAACTTTATAACATACCAAGCATCATGAAATATACTCAGCAATCTTCTTCTTCATGTTCTCCAACTAAAGTTGTTCTCAATGATCATGGTACTTGTTATTTCTTACATGAGGGATAGAGAAATTTGATTGGTGCACATTATCCAATAGATCCTTTTTTATCTTAGGTTATGAAGGCACATAAATCCTACCTCCAAACCAAATCACGCCATCGCCATTTATGTGGAACTCATTAAACTTTAATTCCTTTATTCTTTCACCATTTTTTTAATTTATTGATAATTTCATTCATCCTATTTGATATTTTATTGGATAGATGATTGGGAAATAATTTGGGAAAGGTAGAATGTATTCCCTGCCATTATGACTTCTGGATTAATCCTTTGTATATCCATAAAGATAGGTTATTTCTCAATATGAATCATGGAAAGAGTAGAAGAATGTTTTTATTGTTAGCATTAGTGACATTGTTTGTATTTCTTAAATGGTGGTGAATAAAGAAATCATAGCCCTTAATTATCTGTAACCATATTCAATGACACTTGTTGAGATCCATCTATGTGAATTTATACTTCAGACTCTTTTTATCTATATATATGTCACACTTCTCACCATAGATGTAGTTCTACCAAATATTTAAGGAAAACATCATAGCTTCTAACTCTAGTTCATGTGTCAGGTATTTTTTCACATGGATATTCAGTTTTCATTAGTCATAGGCTACTAATTAATCATTCTATATGAGTACGCAATCCAATAATTTCTTAAAAAATTGAAATATATCAAAAACCCTTCTCTAATTATTTGTAGTGTGAGTACAAGAACATTGATTATCCTCTTATTAATATTGAAAATTATTTCCTTTCATTCCTTTATCTATACATAATTTTACCATTTCCTTATTAACGTGGTTAGAATGCTAGAAAATAATGATAAATTTCTCACAAAATGGTGGTGGTACCCTACTAAGCCAAGAAAACTAAGGATTTCCATGACACTAGTGTGTCTAGTTCATAACTCAATTTCCATTGTCTTTAAAAAGTCCACATAAATTCCTTATCTTGTGATCATGTACCACAAAAATTGACTTTTTATATCCAAAAGTCACACTTTCTAAACTTCATATACATTTTCTTCTTCATTAATGTATCTTTTACAATCCTTATATCTCTTCATTTTCCTCCTTAATCTTGGAGTAAATGAGAATATGGTCCATAAAACTACCACAAATTTTCCAAGGTAGTCTCTAAATACTCTATTAAAAAATCCATGATGATTTGAGGAGGATTAATTTGTCTGAAATGAATCACTATGAACATATAGTTTCCATACTTTGTACAAAAGGCTATCTTATGAATATATTCCATATTCACCTTCAACTGATGATATCCATAATGAATATTCACCTTTGAGAAGTACCAAGCTCCCCAGAGTTTATTGAACTAGACATTAATAATTATAAGTGGATAAATTTTCTGTATATTGATCTTATTGATCTCTTGGTAATCAATACACAACTACATCAATCTGTCATGTTTCTTTAAAAAGAGGATTGGAGCACCCTAATGTGATTCACTATGGAATATGAACCCTTTGTCAAAATTCTCTTACAAATTCTTCTTTAACTCCACCAGTTTGATAAGGGACATTCTATATGAGCTTTTTGATATAGTTGTGGCTACAGGTATAAGATCTATTGAGAAGTCTACCTCACAATCTAGTAGAAGTTCATGTAGTTTTTTATAAAATACATCATTATATTCCCTAAAAATGGGAATTTACATAAGGTAGGTAATTTCCTTTGACTCAACCATTTGTGAAGGGTATAGTTCTCTACTGGGTGTTAACACCCTCACCATTTCTGGATTTTTCAAATAAGATTCACTGGCCTTCCTTTCCATTTTACAGGACCATGGAATGGTTCAGAATATGAAAATAAAATTTCTTTTTCCTAACAGTTGATGTGTCCTCTATATAATTAGAGGCAATCCATTCCCAATACATTATCAAATTTCAAAAATAAAAATATTATGAGATTATTTATAACAATATTCCCTCATACACTAATAGGAGAAGGGTCCTACACTTTGGTTGAAATGATCACATCACTAAGTGTTTTTATAGATACCTATACTTCAACGTAACAAGTATTCAATTAAACATTTCTTGTAAACATGTAGGATATAAAGGAATGTGTAAAACTAGAATAAAATAAAAATTTCTATTCTAGAGTTAATAATAAGTATACCTTCATTGACTTCATTATGATGCTCCAATTATATAGTAATAATGTCATAATATTTCCCATGTTCCTTTTTATTTTCTTGTTATTGAAGTTGATTACCCTCAAGGATCCAATGTTTAGTTCATTTTCTTGCATGGTGCCCTTCCTCCCTATAGTTGAAACATTGTATCTTGGGCAGTAAATTAAGTGGTTTCTTCTTTTCTTCCATCATGTTGAATCACATCTTAATTTATCTTCAACATTCATGAGCTTGGTTTCCTTATCTCCTACACTTGATTCATTTCTCCATCCTTTTACAGAAATTTACATGATGATTTTTCCCACATTTTTTAAATGTGGGTGGTTGGATCCTATTTCCTCCTATTTAATTTGACTAACCATATTGAAACCCTAATCTTATATTCTTCTCTCTATGAACACGGTACTATTCTCCAAACTTCATCTCTAGTTTTGAGATCACAACAAACTACCTATTTTTACTATTAATGTCTCAGATAGTAAGAGTATTTTGAATGTGTGGTTTTAAACCAATAAAAATTTTAACTTTTTTTATGTCATTGTTGATAAAAAAAATTGAGTCATATCTAGTATGCCTTGTGAATTTTTCTTCATAATCAGTGACAGATTCACTATCATTTTGATTCAGATTTAATAATTCTCTCGCTATCATTATTTGAATAGATCAAGGGAAATACTTATTAAGAAACATATTATTAAATTCTTCCCACTCCATATCTTCTATTTCAAACTTTGTATTGGTGTTATTTATCAATACCCACCATTGATCAAATTCTCCATCTAAATGATAGATTTTTAGAGTCACCATCGCCTTCTTAGAATAGTGGATTATAAAAAAATTCCCAATTTAGTTAACACATTGTTCTGCAAAAAATGGATCATAAGATCCACTTAACATTTGTGGTCATTCTACATAAGAGATTTATGGCTTGTTTCACCTTCTTAGGTAAAGTAGAATGTTATACAAGATTCATGTTATTATTCAGAACCTACAAAAATTGAGTATACATTTCCATAAATTTTCTAAATCCACCTCCCCTAGCATTGGGAATGTAGTTTAGAAAATTGTTTGATTTCCCTCCACACGGGATGTTGGCCTAGTTTCTCTTGGTTACCATCATTTTCTAATATTGAAATGTTTTTAATAAAACATAATTCAAAAAAACATGAAACAATAATTTATTCTTATGCTAAAATTAATTATAAAGTAATATCTTATAGGATCCCTATGTTTAGCCTTTTTCTAAAATTATTCTTCTAGTATTTTTACCTATACATTGACTTACACATTTAGTTTTCACTAATGTTTTCTAATCTTAATAACCAAATTAACTAAACAGTGCTTTGATACCAACTATAGTATCAAAAATATTTCTTACATGACTAATTAATCATTTATAATATAAATAACATAATTTTGTTACAAATCTAGGATCTAAAGGTTTAGTATCATTGGAAAATTTGGCTCACATAGAAATTTTACATAATAAAGAATAAAAATTTATTTAAAATATTTATTATTTAACATTTTAAAATACCTCATTCTAATTAGTAAATGTATTCACTTGAGGGTATACATCAAATAAATGGGTGAGCTGATAGGCTAGTAAGAGGAGGAATAAGGGACACTAATCGATAGAAAATGGGTGATCATAATATTCGTCATCATATCAAAAGAATAGGATAATCATAATATTCATGAGGGAGGAATTTGATAAAGCAATGTAATTTGGTACATACATAAATATGAAACATATTTTCATAGTTTTCAAATAGCACACATATTTGTGAACAAATCTTGCATCATGTCCACACATAATTTTTGTGTACAAATCATAACAACATAATTTAGAAAAAATATAGCATCATGTTCACACATAATAAAAATAATCTAATGAGATATATCATATTACCCAATTCATTATAGGGCTATATAATTCTAGGCCCACCCATCACATTATAAATTCTCAGAATCATGCATGCCACATAAAACATATACCTATCATAGTCATGAAATAACTCATTGAAACTAATGAGTTTAAAAACGATTTCATGAAGAATAATTTAATGAATAAACTTTTGGGTTTCAAAATTAAAAATGGAAAATATATTTTTCATAAAAATCATCATTACTTATTGAAAAATAAACAGATTAGGATGATTTAATGATGTGTTTTGGAAATAAATGTATGTTTTGAGAAATCATTTTGTTTTTCTTAAATATCATTTTGGAAAGATAGTAAAAGTGTATATACCCAAAAAGAAAATGAAAGAATGATGAAATAATATTTAAGTAATATTAAGTTAATTTCCATACTAAAAATGATGATAAATATCGATAAACCAAAGAAAAATGAGTTAGGTTCGAGATCCCCCTTACCTTAATTGTCGCTTTATTTCATTGATTTTCTAATTCCTGAATAATAAAAATAAGTTTATAAAAACATTTATCCATAAGTTATTTATTTTATTTTTTCCAATTTTTATCAATTATAATCAATTGATTGTATTTTTTAATTAACTTTGTCAATGGAGAGACATTTTTATATCATGTTTTCCTTAAAAAATCATGTTTTTCTTTGATTTCACTATTTTATTCAATGTAATTTATAAATTTGTAGGAATAATTAAAGAATATTGGAATAAATATATTCATAAATTTATATATTATAAATAATTGTGTATAACCATCCATATGGGTGGTAATGTAAAAGAATTTAGAATCTTCTTTATTTGTGGTTAATATACCATTATTAGAAACATTTTCCAAATGAGCTGAAAGAGACATATAAAATATAAATAATTCAAAAATATAATTTTTATAGTAGTTTAAAATCATTAATATAATTTTCAAAATACTATCTAATTAAACAATGAAGATTTTTTAAGTGGTTTTATAAATAGGGGAACGGTAGAGGAAAACACACAGAAAAGTTGATGAAAACATACCCTCTTCTCAGTGTTGATTCCCTTGTGCAACACTAGAATCCCTTGATGATTGGGGTTATATTACCCAAAAAAATACTTATGGATTATAATAGGATTAAGAGAGATTATATTAGAAGAACTTTGGATTTGTAATGTTTGGAAAGAGTGGTTTTCTAAGGAGAGAGAGAGGTTATTTATACTTGAGGAGAGGGATATTTTTAGAATGAAATATTTAATAAAATATTATATCCATGGTAAACCTTTTAATAGTGATATTTTCAACATAATTAATCATATATATAAAAATATAATGGTTTGAGGACTTTAAACCCATTTATAATTCGAATTCACTAATTTATTAAAAAGTAAAGTCGTAAAATTAAAATTTGTTTTTTAAGGAATGCTTTTGAATCTAGACTTTAGAAAGTAATTTTTATGTTTGAAAAACAACTTTATTATATTTTAGTGACTTATTTATGAAAATAAATATGTTTTGATCGAGCCTCAAGTTCTATAGATTATTATTTCATTAGTACATCATGAATGATGTAATTCAAGATACACCAGAAAGAGAAAAAACTGTATATATACTATTCACCTAAAAATTGACATATTTTAGAAACATATCATAAAATCATCAATGGAAAAAAATTCCTTCTGGTTTCAAAAGTGATATTCTTTTTATCAAAATATTTTTTCAAAATATTTTTATTTTAATTTTTAATATAAAAATCATGATTTGTTTACGAAATACCTTAAAATACAGTTTATTAAAAATGTTCTTGTATTTTCATTGAGTTTTTAATCCTAGTATTTACTTTATGACATTATAATTTTTATATTTACATAAATTAATCATGATAAATATTATTTATATCGCATTTTATTATTTTGAGGTTAATTTACTGTTCCAACGGTCAGTTTACTATTCCCAATGGTTATGTTACTATTCCCAATGGTCAAGTTACTATTCCAAGGGTCACAGGATTAATCAAATTGTCACATTACCTTCTATACGTACCTCTTATTTCCTTCATTCATTATTCCCCTCAATTCCTCCTAAGGCTCTATATTTCTCTTTTCTATAATTTCAATTGGTTTACTAATATTTTGTTTCATTTCTATAGTGTTATTCATTGGAGGGATGATTCTATCAGATCTTAATGATCCAAATTTTCCCATTATAGTTTCTCAATTTTATATTTTCTTTTATAACATAATATTTTTCATTTTAATGGGTTTATTTAGTAGATAATGTAGTAATTTTATTTAATGAGTTAAGGTTTTTTTTTGTTTCTCTATATTATCTATGTGTGTAATACTTATATAATATAATACAACACACATTTATTTAGTAAAAAATTGTCATTTAAAAATTCTAGGTCATTACATATTTATTTCCTTGTATTCTTGATATGAAAATGGAGAAGGAATTCCTTGAGTTTAAATATAAGGATGATAAATCTATTGGTAACTTGGAAAAAAATCTACAAGACTTGTGGGGTACACTTCTAATATTATCATCAAACCTAAAATTATTGTTCATAAATTATTTAATAGAATAAAAAAGTATCCAAAGGGAATTATCCATTAATGGAATTCAGCATATATGAATAAATAATTCAGTGTTCCATCAATGTAGATATAAATATTGGATTTATCCATTAATCTCATGGTTTTAAAAAAAAAGAAATATATAATTCAAATGATATTATAAAAAAACATGTAGAGAAGAATATTATATTTTATTTATGCTTAATGTGTACATGGAGACATTGGGGAAATTTTCTTAAGGGAATTGGAAAATGTATCATGTATGGAAAGAAAGGTTATCGGGTAACTGAATACCAAATTGATAAGAAGAAGTTAACTATTTATGTGAATAAAAAGAAAGAATTCTATAATAAACCACCCACACTTTAGTGTTTTAAATCCAAGGAGTAGAGTAATTATGCTAACAAATTTCCAAATACAAAGGTTACCGAAGATTATTGATGTCAAAACCCTATTAATATAAAATATAAATAAAAATCTCATGTGATCACTATTTTTGATGAGGGGTATGATAAAGATTAAGGGAAAGGTATACATACCATCCATTCTTTAACAAATAATATATTATTTGATTCTATATTTTCCCACTCATTTATATATAAATAATTTACTAATGGTATCACTATACCACCTTAATTAGTATATGTTGGATTAGTAGTGAAAAGTCATAATAGTATAATGATCACATCTTATGTATATGATTCTTATCTAATTTATGTTCATTGGAATGTGCTTCCTGAAAATCATTTTATTCTTTATCTGTTTGAGTTTGATGTGATTCTGGCATAGATTGGATATCCTTGTATAAATCCCTCATCAATATTCAAGGAAAACAAGTCATTGATATTCTAAACCAATCTATGATTAGTTATTAGTGTGATGATAAATATGAACTTTTTATGGAAATAAAATCCATAATATTGGTATTTATTCCTATTAAAAAGTGAAGTTTATACTATATGGTTGGACAGAAACCCAATGTCAAATATATGACAATTTTGTGGGAGTTTTTTTATCACTTTTCAGAATAATTTCCACTTCTTACACCAAATTCTGAAGGTGAGTTCTCTATAGAAATCTTATCTGGTTCTACACCTATTCCGAATACTCCATATATAATAGAATTTATTGAGTTTTATTAATTAAATAATAAAAAATATGAGAATCTTGATAATCGATTCATTTGGCCAAGTGTGCCACCATTGGGTACACCATTCATTATTTTAAGAAAAAACATGGATCAATGTGATGCTTCATTAATTATTGGGAACTAAATAAGATCACAGTCAAGAAAAAGTACCATTTGCCCTGTATTTATGACTTTATTGATCAACTATGTGGATCTCAATACTTTTCCATGATTGGACTTTATTTTGGATATCATCACTTGAGTGTCAAGAAAGATAATATACCAAAGACAAAATTCTAAACAAGGTATGGACATTATGAGTATATATTGATTCCAATTAAACTTAGTAATTCCCCTATTGTATTCATCGATTTGATTAATAGAGTATTTAGATATAACCTTGATTGGTTTGTGGTGGTCTTTATAGATTATATTCTTATATTTTAAAAGAGCATGGAAGAGCTTTAAGATCATTTGAGAATTGTTTGGAAGTCCATGGGGAAGAACAATAATTATTGAAAATTTACCAATTATGAAATATGGATTTGGAATGTTTCATTATTGGGTCATATAATCTCAAGTTAGATTTTATTATTAGATCCTTAAAAGAAAATAGTTATTTAACATTGGACCTATCCAACCACTATGACTGAGATTTGTAGTTTTCTTAGTTTGGCTATATATTTTTGGCACTTTGTAGAGAATATCTCATGGTTGTCTAATACACTCACCAAGTTAACCTAAAAATGATCTATGTTCCTTTGGATGGATAAATGTGAAGAAAATTTCAAGGAACTAAATATAAGGTTATTCAGTACACCTGTGCTTACTTTACCCTATAGTGGAGACGGTTTTTTATTATATAGTGATACATCAAATAAGGGACTCGGATTCAATCTCATTAAAATGATATGGTTATAGCTTGTGGATCGCACAATATAAGGTTCATGATCATAATTACCCAACTAATGGTTTGGAGTTAGTAGTATTAGTTTCTTCATTAATGATATGAAGGCATTATTTTTATGTAGAATGGTATTACCGTGAAAGGTGTGATATATATATTGATCCTAAAAGTTTAAAGGATATATTCACATATAAAGAGTTGAATATGCACTAGATAATATGGTTAGAGTTGATTAAATATTATAACTTCTCAATACATTACCATCCTATGAAGAAAAACAAGGTAATGGATTCTATAAGTTGAAATGATCATGTTAGCTTTTCTATGATGAGGATAATAAAATATTCAATATTTCTTTATTTTTGAAGGATGGATCTTGAATTATTAAAGTAAGTGGATAAATCTTATCTCTCCCAAATAAGTGTTCAACCATCTGTCCAAGTAAATATTAAAGAGGTATAAAAGGAATATGTAGATCTAAAAATGATGGTGAGATGTTATAATGACCCAGGCTTAAACATTACTTAATCTTGAGTTATTTCAAGAATACACATTGAGGATCTTTTCAGGTTTAGAGTTTTAGAGAATTAGATCATAAATCATGCATTACATTCCAAATTTAAACAAGGTGGTTACATAAAAGACAGTATTGTTTTTTCCCATCAAAGGGGACATATTTAAAATAAAACATGGATTCTTTCTTGACACTTCCTCGACACTATCATCACATCATGTACCTTTCCCTTGACCTATGAAAAACATTTCAAAAACTTGGGATGAGAATAAAAAGCTCAGTAAGGGATATAAAAGTATGGAATGAAAAAATTAGTCCATGTATACATAAGAATTAATGAAATCATACTTTATTCATAAAACATAATCACTTTATCATACTTCATTAAATCATAATATTTATGAATAACTCATAGAAAACATAATATATAAAGGTAACTTGAGACATTCATAACATTCTTACATAGGGAGTAACCCTCATGGTTACGTTTGGAATACCCATCATAGTATATTCCCTAAATCTCTTCGTATAAAACTTAGTGTTTAACTCCTTCGTGTTACCCAATTCCTTGGAGAGAAATCACGGGTTCACCTGCCCTTAATTTATCATGGAACCACCTGTCTTCATAAACAATGCCCAAGAGCAAAAACATAATCGTATCACATAAAACATGCATAAAGGAAACATAACATTTCCACATTTTAATCACAAGATATCAATACAACACGTTGATATAATCAAAAAATTATCGAAACCATTTTCAATACCAAAATAAAAGAAAATTAAAACATGGTATTTATTTTTTTCACTTTAAAAAGGTTATGGCTTGTAGAGGAAGTCCAAACTCAAATAATGGTCACGGTGGCGGAGAAGTCGTTATCACCGCATACGTACAACAAAACATTCCTTTTTTCATTTAGTAAAATGATTCATATAAAAAAGATTCCTTTTGAATAAAAGTAAAAGTCAAAGGGTTTTATACACCGTATAAAAGAAAGTTGTGTATAAAACAAAATATGCCTCAAAGAAAGGAGATTGAGACGAAGTCCCATACCTCATGTCCAACTTGACTCGATCAATCTTTAATGTCCTAAATAATAAACTATAGTTAATTTCTACGTTCTTAATAAACTTTTTCAAGTTCATTATTTATTTTATATCACTTATTACCATTTTATGAACATTATGTAATTATTTAAGTTAATAACAGTTGTTTTGTCAATCTTTGATACTTGAGCCCAAAATAAAATTCTTATAATTAAATGTTTTTCTTGTGGTAAAATATCCATTATATCCAAAATTATATTCATTATTTAGATATCATATATATCATATATATCCAGTATATAAATGCATTTATAATATTACATAACATTTAGAGGTAATAAATGAAATGCACCGTTCATGGAGACGGTAATCCGTACGTACGCATGAATGCTAATTTCATTTCTATTTCATATTTAATGGAGTGAAATCATAATAATTTAAATGTATATTATAATTCCAATATAATATCATATATAACATCATAAACTCTAGCCTTTATACGTCCCACATATGGCATTAACGAATCAAATCACTTTGAGGGGGCGGTAGTTCGCACTTCCTAAAATGAAGATGTCATGTTTACCCATAACGAAAACCATAAGGTATGCCATAAATGAAAAATACAGAATCATAAGAAAAACATAGAAATAATATATATCATATATAAATATAGTGACATCTTAATGGCCACCACGAAAGGTGTTAAAAGAAGATTGAACAATCATCATTTCATGAGACAGAAATTCACCAACCACAGAAATAGTATGTTCATTAACCATTAGACAGAGGTGTGTGTAAGTATAAATATAATACTTCTCATAAAAACACCCTATTATATTGGAGATACTTTTTTTGTTACAAAATAAAATAATAAAAAGAGTTTAGGGGGTTAGAGAAGCAAAATAAAACAAAAGAACACAAGTGAAGACATTACCTTTAAATCGGGTAACTCCTCTTGGTTTGAACCAAAAGGGTTTATTGAAGAGATTTCTGCCTAAGGTAAGTCTTCTAGGATGAAGATAGGGATTTGGAGAGACAAAATTAGAAGATTTTGGCCGAGCCAATGGCTTGAGAGGCGTGGATAAGGTGGTAGAGGTGGGGGCCTTTTATAAGAGGGAGGAGGGGCACTCTTGGAAAGTCATGAAATGTTACTTTATTATATAATGAGTTTCGGATTTTAAAGGTCCCAAAATTATATTTTTCTAGGATAATGTGATAAGGGTTCAAAATCCACCCATCCAATAGGTCTTTGACAAGTGTATGTCTTAGATTTTACATTATCGTTTAATTTTATTTAAATCATTCATTAATGAGGTAATTGCTGCAACATCATGGTGTCATAAATAAATTTATTTATTTAATGACTAAAAATTACAAAAAAGTTATTATGATGTAAGAAATATTTTTAGCTTTCCAATGACTATTTATAGTTTGAGAGATCATTTACACAGACAAAACTAAAAAAAGTTTACTTGGGTGGTACATACTTTGGTTATACTTTCCCTTTAAAAAAATAATATAATGACATGTCACTATCACACAAAAGTGATTCCATGGGGTCCCAAAGTTTGGCACAAGGTGTCCCATGGTCGGCCATGACAAAACCAGTATCATTAGGACACATTTTGGGGTCATTTTCTATTATTATGATATTATTTTATTACCCTTAACTACCTGATTACTAATTAATCACGATAATTAAGATAATTACCGTCGTTACTATAAATAATTTCCAAAAACAAAAGAGTCTTAATTACATAATTTGGACCTTCTGATTCCAAATATTGAATCAATTTTAACAAATTTTAAATATAGAAATTATAGTAATTAATTTAAAAATAATTCTTGTTGTCAAAACAAATAGCGGGTTTTTTAGAAACAATATCTATCAAAAATTTGAAAATTGTTTATGTCCAATTTAAAAGTGAAATTAATCCAAATTACCACCATTGGATTAAATGGTAAAAATATATTCTATTTAAACTTTATAACCAATTAAAAAGATAATCTATCCCTACAATTAAATTAGATGATAAAGCAGTTTTGAAGTAAAATGCAGTATTTTTTACTATTCATTAAAAAGTGAACATTGTCAGAAAAATACCAAAAATTTATCCAAAGTAAATTTCAATGTCCCAATACTAAAGAATAAGTTTATTTTGACAAATATAGTGTATAAATTTTTCAAAAGATATATTTAAAAATGGTTCTCCATCAAAAGGCGGTAAAACAATCTTTTAAAAATATTAGAGAATCCAATGCTTAAGATTGGATTTATTCTCATTGTAGGCCTCTAAAACACTATCTAACTCATAAATAGACATAGATATTAAAATCCATAGTTCTTTAATTACTTGGGATGTTACATCCTTCCCCCCTTTAGAAAATTGTGTCCTCGCAATTTATTTACTTATCAAATAAGTGGGGATATTAATCCCTCATTGCATTTTCAGATTCCTATATTGCCTCTTCAATCATGTGGTTTTTTCACAAAACATTTACTTGATGAATCAACTTATTTCGCAACACTTGCACCCTGTGGTCAATAATCTGGACCGATTGTTCCTTATAAGATAGGTTCTCTTCTATTTGAACTACCTCTTGACTCAAAACATGAGATGGATCTGGCATGTACTTCCTTAACATTGAAACTTGAAAAACATTGTGTACCAGAGATAAGCTCAGAGGTAAATCCACTCGATATGAAACTGATCCAACTCTCTCCAGAATTTTATATGGTCTAATGAACCTTGGACTCAGCTTTCTTTTCTTACCAAATCGCATCACACTTTTCCATGGTGAAACTTTGAGGAAGACATGATCACCTACCTCAACAGATAGATCCTTCCTCCTATTGTCCGCATAACTTTTCTGCCTGCTCTGAGTTGTTCTCATGTGCTTCTGAATCAGTTGAACTTTTTATGCCAACTCTTCTACCAATTCTGGTCCCATCAACTTCCTTTCACCCACTTCATCCCAAAAAGCTGGAGTTCGACACTGCTTTTCATATAATGCCTCAAATGGTGCCATCTGTATACTGGAATGAAAACTGTTATTATAAGAAAACTCAAACAAAAAACAGATAGTGGTCCCAACTTCCCTGATAATCCATCAAACAAGAACATATCATATTATCCAATGTCTTAATTGTTCATTCTAACTGCCCATCTGATTGAGGATGAAAAGTTGTACTAAAATTTAATTCAGTACCCAACGACTTTTGAAAACCTTTCCAAAAGTTAGAAGTAAACCTGGGATCACGATCATATAAAATGGAGAGGGGAACTCCATGTAACCTGACTATATCTTTAAGATAGAAATGAGAAAGTTTATCTGGAGAAATATTATCTCGTATAGAAAGGAAATGAGCAGATTTAGTCAAGAGATCAATAATAAACCAGATTGCATTATTACCTCGAGGTGTCTTCGGCAACCCCACAATGAAGTCCATGGATATATTCTCCCATTTCCACTCTGGCACTAGTAAAGGCTGAAGCATCCCTTTCGGTAACTTCTGCTATGCTTTAACCTATTAACAAGTCAAACACTTCACAGTAAAATCAGAAATATCTCTGTTCATTCCTTCCCACCAGAAATACTCCCGAAGATCTCTATACATCTTAGTATTTGCCAGGATGAACTAAAAACAGAGAACTATGACCTTCACATAAAAACTCTCTCTTCAACTGTGAATCACACAGTACACACAATCTCTTCCCAAATCTCAAAACACAATCATTGTCAATGTTGAATCCAGGCAACTTACCCTTCTGAACCAGCTCTACCTTTTTCTAAAACTCACTGTATTGCTTCTGTGCTTGCTTAATTCTATCTGATAGAGAAGATTTCACTGATACCTAAAACAAAATAGAAGAATATCCTGCACCAATAACTTCTATGCCAAAGTTCATCAAATCCTTAACCAAAGGATCATGTTCCAAACGTAACATGGTTAATGAAGCATTATTTTTCAACTCAAACCATCAGCCACTTTATTTGCTTTTTCTCGGATGGTAATGAATTGTACTGTCATAATCCTTGATTAATTCTAGCCATCTCCTCTGTCTCGTGTTCAATTATTTCTGATTGAATACATACTTTAAACTTTTTTGATCAGTATATATCTCACACTTTACACCAAACAAATGATGCCTCCAAATTTTTAAAGTGAAAACATCAGCAGCTAATTCCAAATCATGTGTAGGGTAATTTACTCATGAGTTTTCAACTGACGTAAAGCATAAGCAATTACCTAGTCATTCTTCATTAGGACGCAACCAATTCCTTTCAATGAAGCATCACTGTAGATAACAAACTCACCATTCCTGGAAGGTAGTGCCAAAACTGGATCATTCACCAATCTTCTTTTCAATTCCTGAAAACAATCAACAAATTATTTTGTCCAGATAAACTTTACACCCTTCTGAGTTAGCTTAGTCATTGGACTAGATAACCATGAAAAATTTCTAAAAAACCTTCGGTAATAGCCTATCAAACCACGAAAACTATGAATCTGAGTTACATTTTTGGGTCTTGACCATTCTTCAACAACCTTTTTTTTGTAGGATCAATAGTTATTCCATCTTTAGAAACAATGTGACCATGGAAATAAATTTACTGCAACCAAAACTTACACTTTCAGAATTTCCCATACAATTTATTTTCTTTTATGTTTTGCAAAATAACCCTTAAATGACTTTCATGCTCCTCATTACTTTTAGAAAACACCAGAATATCATCAATGAAAACAACCACAAACTTATCCAAAAACTGATGGAAAATTATATTCATAAGGTCCATGAATATAGCAGGTGCATTGGTTAACCCAAAAGGAATTACTACAAATTCATAATGTCCATATCTTGTGAGAAACGCAGTCTTCAGAATATCTGCTTCCTTTACCTTCAACTGATTGTACCCCGATCTCAGTTCAATCTTTGAAAAATACTGAGCTCCCTAGAGCTGGTCAAACAAATCATCGATATGCGGCCAAGGATATTTGTTCTTAATAGTGATATTATTCAAGGCTCTATAATAAATGCAATGTCTCATAGAACCATCTGCCTTTTTAACAAATAAGACAGGAGCACCCCATGGTGATGTGCTAGGTCAAATGAAACCTTTCTCTAATAAGTCTTGTAATTTCTCCTTCAAATCTAAATGTTCAATTTGAGCCATTCGATAAGGGGGTTTTGAAATTGGATTTACATCAGGAACTATGTCAACAGTAAATTCAACTTCTGGATCTGGTATTATTCTAGGAAACTCATCAGGAAAAACTTCAGGATACTAATTTACCACTGGCGCGTCATTAATCTGAACGGTTCCTTTTTTTTCAACAATATGTTCAAGGTAACATTCATTTCCATATTTTACAAGTTTCTCAACCTCTTGATATGTTATCAACATAAAGGGTTCATTCTTGTACACAAACTGAAAGTATTTCTGAAAAGAAACTTCTTTAGCTCTACAATCTATCTTAGCATGGTAAACATAGAGCCAATCCATACCCAGGATAACATCAAACTCTAGTAGATGTAAAAAAAATATGGTTTGAAAGTAGTTTCTTTCCACAGATAAGGATAGGAAGATTCTTATATATTATTTTTGCCTCAAGATTTCCCCCAGGTGTTTTTACCATAAGTTCAGGAGTCATTTATTGACATGGAATACCCAATTTACTAGAAACTTTTTTAGAGATGAAAGAATGTGTAGACCCCAAATCAAACAACAAATTGGCATAATCTGAAAAAACAAACAATGTACCTGATACCACTTCATTTGATGGCCCAACATCTGTTGAAATATTTGCAAAGGATTTCACGACACCTTTCTTCTTGTAGTCTGACTTCTTCCCATCATTTGAGCTATTTATTGAACACTCGTTTGCATAATGACCCATCTCATTGCACATGAAACATTTAACCAACTGTAAAACAAATTTGGTCTTACCGTCACCCTGACCTTTTTCAGTGCAATCACGAGCCTTATGTCCCATCTTACCAAATCGGTAGAACTTTCCAGAATTCAAAAGACATTCCCCAGCATGCCTTTTACCACATTTATCACAAACTGAAAACTTAGTTTTCTTACCATCATACCACTTTGAAGGATTATTCCCTTTCTCTTGCCACTATGGTCTCTTCTTTTATTGGTTGTTATAGAACACTTGATCATTGGAAAAATCTATTTCCACCTTCTCCGAAAATTGAACAAGCTTTTCATAACTTTTCAACTCATGAGAAGCTAAATCCCTTCAATATTTTGTCTTTAATCCTAAGTAAAAATGATTGATTTTACTACCAAGGTCTCAGATAAAATTTGGATCATACCTTTCCAATCGAGTGAACCTTTTTTCATAAGAAGCCACTAATTTGTCCTATTGCATCAATTCTAAGAATTGTTTTTCCATCCTAAGTCGAACAGCCTTAGGAAAATATGTCTCAAGAGACATAACTTTGAATTCATCCCAATAAAGATCATCAATCTCATCAGAATCACTAATATTTTTAACCATCGACCACCACTGATCTGCTTCACCCTCTAAAACAACAAGACTAAGCTTTTGATTGTCTGAACACCCCATGACATCAAAAATCATCTCCAGTGATTTAATCCAACCTTCAGCTAGCATAGGGTCAGATGATCCTCTGAATGATGGGGGGTTTTACCTCAGGAAATGTTCCACCACTGACATGTTCCTCTGCAGTTGACCTGGCTGATCTCATGCATGGATACCACCACCATTTATCGCTAGAGTCAACTATGCCATTACTTCAAAAAATTGTTTAGTTCCAATTCATACCATCTCTGGATGCTAATTCAGAAGGTCATTTCCTTCTGTATGCATTCCTAGCACTGCTTCCCTGTTTCCTCTGTGGAAAACCATTTTGACCAAACATGTCTTAGATGAAGCAATATGATAATCTTCAAATGCTATATCATTTCAATTTGACCATTAAATAAAATATTGTTGGATAATCATTTAATAGAATTCTAACTCCTAAATTTATCTAAACCAACCTTTGATACCAACTATAAGGCCTCAGCCTTAAACATTACTTAATCTTGAGTTATTTAAAGAATACACATTGAGGATCTTTTTAGGTTTAGTGTTTTGGAGAATTAGATCATAAATCATGCATTACATTCCACATTTCAACAAGGTGGTTACATAAAAGACAATATTCTTTTTTCCCATAAAAGGAGACATATTTAAAATAAAACATGGATTCTTTCTTGACACTTCCTCGACACTATCATCACATCATGTACCTTTCCCTTGACCTGTGAAAAACATTTCAAAAACATCAGATGAGAATAAAAAGCTCAGTAAGGGATATAAAAGTACGGAATGGAAACATTAGTCCATGTAATAATAAGAATTAATGAAATCATACTTTACTCATAAAACATAAGCACTTTATCATACCTCATAAAATCATAAGATTTATGAATAACACATAGAAAACATAAGACATAAAGGTAACTTGAGGCATTCATAACATTCTTACATAGGCAGTAACCCTCATGGTTACTTTTCAAATACCCATCATAGTATATTCCTTAAATTTCTTCGGAGAAACCGTAGCGTTTAACTCCTTCGCATTACCCAATGTATTGGAGAGCTATCACGGGCTCACCCACCCTTATTTTATCACGGAACCACCCGTCTTCATAAACAATGCACAAGAACTATAACATAATTGTATCACATAAAACATGCATAATGGAAACATAAAATTTCCACATTTCAATCACAAGATATCAATACAACACATTGATATAATCAAAACATTATCAAAACCATTTTCAATGCCAAAATAAAATAAAATTAAAACTTGGTATTTATTTTTCATTTTAAAAAAGTCAATGGCTTGTGGAGGAAGTCAAAACACAAATAATGGTCAAGGTGGTGGAGAAGTCATTGTCTTCTCATACGTACGACAAAACATTCCTTTTGTCATTTAGTAAAACGCTTCGTATAAAAAATATTACTTTTGAATAAAAGTAAAATTTAGAGGGTTTTATACACCGTATAAAAGAAAGTTTTTGTATAAAACAAAATATGTCTCAATGAAATGAGATTGAGACGAAGTCCCATACCTCATGTCTGACTTGACTCGATCGATCTTTAATATCCTGAATAATAAAATATAGTTAATTTTTACTTTTTAAGAACCTTTTTCAAGTTCATTATTCCTTTTATATCACTTATTACCATGTTATGAACATTATGTAATTATTTAAGTTAATAATGTTCATTTTGTAGATCTTTGGTACTTGAGAAAAAAATAAACTTCTTATAATTACAGGTTGCTCGTGTGGTAAAATATCCATTATATCCAGAATTATATTCATGATTTAGATATCATATATATCATATATGTCCAGTATATACATGAATTTATAATATTACATAACATTTAGAGGTAAGAAATGAAATGCACCGTTCATGGAGACGGTATTCTGTACGTACACATGAACACTACTTACATTTCTATTTTTTATTTAATGGAGTGAAATAAAAATGATATAAAGGTATATTATAATTCCCATATAATATCATATATAACATCATAAACTCAAACCTTTATACGTCCCACATATGGAATTAACGAATCAAATCACTTTGAGGGGGTGGTAGTCCGCACTTCCTAAAATGAAGATATCACGTTTACCCATAATGAAAACCATAAGGTATTCCATAAATGAAAAATACAGAATCATAAGTAAAACATAGACATAATATATATCATATATAAATAGAGTTCTATATTAATGGCCACCATGAAAGGTGTTAAAAGAATATTGAACAATCATTGTTTCGTGAGGCAGAAATTCGCCAACCACAGAAACAGTATGTTCTTTAACCATTAGACAGAGGTGTGTGTAAGTTTAAATCAAATACTTCTCATAAAAACATCCTAGTATATTGTAGATACTTTTTTTGTTACAAAATAAAATAATAAAAAGAGTTTAGGGGTTGGAGAATCAAAATAAAACAAAAGAACACAAGTGAGGACATTACCTTTAAATCGGGTAACTCCTCTTGGTTTGAACCAAAAGGGTTTCTTGAAGTGCTTTTTGCCTAAGGTAAGGCTTCTAGGATGAAGATAGAGATGTTTAGAGATAAAATGAGCAGATTTTCGCCAAGACAATGGCTTTAGAGGTGTGGGTAAGGTGGTAGAGGTGGGGGCCTTTTATAAGAGGGAGGAGGGGCACTCTTGGAAATTCAAGAAATGTTACTTTATTATATAATGAGTTTCAGATTTCAAAGGTCCAAAAATTATATATTTCGAGGATAATATGATAAGATTTTGAAATACACCCATCCAATAGGACTTTGACAAGTGTAAGTCTTATATTTTACATTATCTTTTCATTTTATTTAAATAGTTCATTAATGAGGTAATCGTTGCATCATCATGGTGTCATAAATAAATTAATTTATTTAATGTATAAAAATTATAAAAAAAATATCATGATGTAAGTAATATTTTTAGATTTCCAATGATTTTTTATATTCTTAGAGATTATTTACACAGACAAACTAAAATTTTTTTACTTGGGTGATACATACTTTGGTTATACTTTCCCTTTAAAAAATAATATAATAAAATGGCACTATCACCCAAAAGTGATTCCATGGGGATCGAACGTTTGGCACAAGGCATCCCATGGTCGTCCATGACACAACCAGTAGAATTAGGACACATTTTGTGGTCATTTTTTATTATTATGATATTATTTTATTACCCTTAACTACCCGATTACTAATTAATCACAATAATTAAGATAATTACTGTCGTAACTATTCATAATGTCCAAAAACAAAAGAGTCTTAATTACATAATTTGGACCTTCTAATTCCAAATATTTAATTCATTTTACCAAATTTCAAACATAGAAATTTTAGTAATTAATTTAAAAATAATTCTCGTTGTCAAAACAAATAGCAGGTTTTTTAGGAACAATATCTATCAAACTTTTGACAATTGTTTATGTCCAATTTCAAAGTGAAATTAATCCAAATGACCGCCATTGGATTAAATGGTAAAAATATATTCTATTTAAACTTTAAAACCAATTAAAAAGATAATATGTCCGTATAATTAAATTAGGTGAAAAGCAGTTTTGAAGTAAAATGCAGTATTTTTCACTTTTCATTAAAAATGAACATTGTCATAAAAATACAAAAAATTTATCCAAAGTAAATTTAGATGTCCCAATACTAAAGAATAAGTTTATTTTGACAAATAGAGATTATAAAGTTGTCAAAATATAGATTTAAAAATGGTTCTCCATCAAAAGGCGGTAAAACAATCTTTTCAAAATATTAGAGAATCCAATGCTTAAGATTGGATTTATTCTCATTTTAAGCCTCTAAAACACTATCTAATTCATAAATAGACATAGATATGAAAATCCATAGTTCTTTACTTACTTTGGATGTTACAGATATGTTCCTAAATTTAACCTTTATTACGATAGAATGATAAGGTTTAGGAACCACATGTATGTTCCATCGATACCATATTTGAAGAAGGAGTTGTTGGATGAGGCTCATGGTTCATCATTCTCTATTCATCCTAGAAGTAAAAAATAGATGTATTGAGATCAGATAGAGTATTTCTATTGGGATATCATGGATAGAGATAATGAAGACTATGTGTGTCAGTTCTTTATATGATAGAAAATAAAGTCCGAGATAAATGATTCTAAGGGGATTTTATAACCATTACCCATATCAGAATGGAAATAGGAAAACATCACCATGGATTCTTTCATTGGAATCCCTAAATCGTCTAATGGACATAAATCTATATGGGTTATATTCTATCACCTTATGAATTTAGCACATTTCATTTCCATTATAAGAGATTTTTCTCTGGATTAAATTGAAAACATTTATATTAAGTAAGTGGTATGGTTACATGGAGTTTCATGTTCTATTATATCGGACCAAAATCCAATGCTTAACTCAATATTCTAGTGATGTATTCAGCAGGCTCTAGATACAGAGTTGAGTTTCATCATTATGTATCATCCTCATAAATATAGTCAATATAAGAGACTAATTCAAACCCTAAATGAAGTTCTAATATCATTTTATTTGTATTTAAAATATGGTTGGGATCAACACCTTCCTCTACTGGATTATTCTTGAAAAAAAACATTCAATTGATAATTCAGATGGATCCTAATGAATCCCTAAAATAAATGATATGTAAAACTCTAATATTTTTGGATGATATTGGAGAAAGTAAGATATTGGCACCAAATATAGATGAGGAAATTACATAGAAATTTAGATCTATTCAATATATCATCAAGGAAACTCAAAATCGATAGAATAGTTACACTGATGTTCATTAGTGTGACCTGGAATTTGATGTTTGTGATAATGTTTTTATTATAATTTCTCCAAATAATATTGTTATTAGATTTTGAAATAATGGAAATATGAGACCAATATATTATAACCATTTCAATATTATTGATCAATTATGGATGGTAGATTATCTAATGTCACTTCCACCAAACCTTTCTTAAGTTCATGATGTATTCCATGTATCTCTCTGGAGGAATTACAAATTTGATTCATCACATGTATTGAACTCAGAGTTTATAACACTGGAATATTAAATCAACTTGGAATAAAAACCAATATAATTTATATATCATAGATATAAAGTTATACAAAATAATACTACTTTGAAAGTTCTCGGGGGAAATTAAAAATTAGATGAAGCTACATGGGAACCTGAGGATGTAATGAAACAAATATACCCTCATTTTTTGTATTAGAGTGAGGAATGCTGATGGAAAAATTCATTTTAAAGGGGATATAATGTAACATCCTGATATTTTATGAAATATTTTTTATCAAATAAATTTAATTTTTTTGATAACTTGTGTGAGAGGAAACACCGTGTTTAAATGAACTGGGATACATTATTAAAATAATATTATTTAATGAAAAAATTGTCTCTTCGCTATTATATTGGTGGGTATGAATAGGAAAAACTAAATTATTAAAAATTTATGGTTACATTTTATAAAGGAAATCATTGGATATCAATTAATTATAAATAATAAATAATAATCACTTGAATGTAAAAGATATAATTTTCAAAAAAAACATTTTATGCGCACAATGTAGTTTTATCTTAATAAATTAAAATATTCACTATTTATGAATGATTTTAATGAAATTTATATATTATATAGTTAATAACTTGTTTTAAAATTCATTTAATATTTCTCTCGGTAAGGGATACGAATAACCCATGTTTTATGGTTGAATTTTATTTTTCTAAAAATTGGTATTCATCACGTGTTACGCACTGATTTTTAAAATTAATTTTTTCCACTTATATAAATTGAATTTGATAAAATTTACTCTATATTTTTAATCATGAGTTTCAAATTTTTTAAATAGTTTCCTTTAATTATTTTATCCATATGAATAATAACTCTGGTAAAATTTATCACCACAATAAAGGGTAAATCAGGGTAATCTCGGTTAAAACCAGGTGATAAGACCACAATATTTCATCCTAATTATTATTTTATAATTCATCCAGTATCACATTAGGCTTTAAATTGAGTTTAATAAAGAACACTTGTCCCTGAAATTGACCTATATAATATGTAAAGAAAAGAAAGTTACAAAATGTCACTCTCTTAGTTTTAAATATCTCTTACATGTCCACATAGAGAAAAAAATCAAGTTATAAATGAATATAAATAAATATTTTGAGCTTAAAAAAATTAAATTCCTTAAATAAATTTATTTATAATTTTTATAAATTATTTTATTTCCTTAAATTATTCTACAACACTGTTTCAGTATTTATTCAAGTAATAGATAAATAAAATATATGATTGTTAAAAATATTAAATGTGATATAATTTGAGTGGTTTAAAGTGTTACAAGAATTTTTTAGCTTAAAAATAAAAATTAGTTTCATTTTAAAGAATTATATATGAATTAAAAAAATTATTTCTTTTAATCCAAGTGTAGTGTCTAAATTGTTAATAATGATATTTTATGAAAATAATATTCTATTAAATTACATAAAAATTTTAAAAATTTTAAATTATGAAAATGAAGATAATGTATGGTATAAATTAACATCTAGTTCCCATTTATAGAACATTCATAACCATTTTTCTTTAATATGACTTTAATATATTTTAATCTTTCAAGAAATTTCATGAATGTCCCTTCCTTAATGATAAAAGGGCACCCATAATTTATATTCTTCACATAATGTTGAGATTTATGAATCAACTATCCCCTGATAAAACCCATTTAAAACTTCTTTATACACATTTTATAGGTTTTAGACATCCCAAAATACCAATCCTATGATCCTTAAAAGGATATTGAAAGAAGCTATTTCAAAGGAGAGGTAATCACCTTGATCGATCGCTTTATTTTTAATTATTCATTTACCTCATATAACTATATTATAATATTCAAAAATAATAAATTAAATATAATAAATAAACTTAAATTTTATTATGATTTTTAAACCACCTTTATTCACATTCTTTCTATTAAATGGGAAGTGAATGTATTGCTTGTGCATTTATATGGATTACCGTGTCTACGTAGCGATACAAATCATCTCAAATAACAATATTCTATGGATTGGTATTTTAATGGGTTTAATGTCTATATATGTTAAATATTACATAATTATACCTCTATAATTACAATATTGTATTTATCTTCTTACCTTCCAAATGGTTGGAAATTAATAATGTCGCTCGTGCATGCGTGTGGGTAACCACTTGCACAAAGTGATGTAATTTTTTTTCATTTCTAATATACTTGGATTGTAATAAGGATTGATTTAATGAATATATATGTTATATATGATATAATAATTATTCTTTAAATGTTATATATTATTTACCATTTTTCTATCTGTAAAAAAAATAAAAACATCGATCATTCGTACATATAACCTGTCATCTTTGTGAACAGTGTAATTTATGTTTCTATCATTATCATTCATCAATAATAATAAAAAAATATATAATTAATAAATATGATACATATATAATTATTAAAATTTTGATATGATGGAACCTTGATAAAAACATAATGACCAAAACTACCAAATAAAAACATATATGAAAAGCAAAGCTGATATCACCCAAAATAGTGGTTCTAATAATGAATTGTTAACAAACAGGTGATAAAATGCTATATGTAAACCATGAATCATATGATATATTTGATTATGGTTAATTAATGGATTTATAATAAATATTTATTTATTATATATGGGTTTCTAATGCATATGATGGAATTTGAACTTGAGGTAATGGATTTTCATCTCACTTTTATTTCTGTGGGACACATCCATATTTACCACTTTTTTATTTTATATGGTGTATATACTGACCATAAATGTATTTTATGATAATTATCATAAAATTATGGAATATACAGATCTATATATGGTTATTTCTTTCATGGGGATTAAAATTCAAATTTTACCAAAGCGGTAAGGGTTTTATGTTACAATCTCATTGCTTATCGGTATTATTATTGATTATGTGTTCGATGATGAAATCTTATGATATAGAAATCAAAAAACTCAATAATTTTTTTCTCTTGTAGTTATTTCTTTGAAATAATTTTTTTTAATTTCATTTACCCCACATTATGTACTCAATAGACTAAAATTATTTTTCCAGTAAAATCATCTTTATTTATTTCTACAGTCAAAAAACCATTTTTATCCAATATCCAAGACGTCTAAAAATACTTTATAGAAGTTTTTTAAAATTATAATATTATTATTTAAAGAGATTTTTACTCATTTTTTACTTCTATGAAATAGTTTATAATTAATCTTCTTGCAGTTTTCCCAAAGAAATTTTTTTCAACATTTTACAAAAAAATTGAAAGTAATGTTTTCTTTTAATTTATACGGTATAGACAGAATTTCCCACCATCATGGTTACATGAAACTTTAAAGATTCTATTACAAGTTTCCATTTTTATTTTCAAATAAAATGTTTTCTATAATATTTTTTAAATTTATAGATTTTGAATAAGTGATTTAAAAATGTTAAGGTTATTTTCCTCAAGAATGTTTTAAAAATATTTTAATGGTATTTTTATTCATCAAAGACAACAACCCTTGATTACACTTATTATTTACTGTAGAAATAATTCAAGCATACTATCATTATTCTTTCTCTAGATGGTTTTTTTTTTAGAAAATATTTTTATAAAATTCATTCGTTTTCCATGAGTAATTCTATAATGAAATCATGAAATGTTTATTAAACCCATTTCCTTTTCATGGGTTACGTGATGATGAATTTTTTATAAAATACAATTATTTTCAAGGGTTCTAATATAATAAATTTTGTATGATCTCATGTAATACATATGTATGATTTTTATTATGTGTTGTGTCAAATCTATATCTAACTCCAATGCATTGGGTAAAGATTGATATCTCATGAGAGAAATAGGAATGAAATGGGGAGTGAACCCTCTTTAGTAAGGGAATATGTCTACAATGATAGTCTTGAGAGTGAACCTTGACTACTATGATAGTTTTTGGAGTGAAACCAACCAACAATGATAGTCCTAAATATGAATCCTTGATTCATAAGAAAATTATTTTCTTACATATGTGTATGCCACAATTCCGTATCTTGTGCCAATTTTATTCTATCATTGATCATATTATTTGATTCCTTTGTGATTCATTTCTTACGAACAACCATTATGCTATGAAACATGATTATGGTCGATTATATGAAGTGTATGGATTTATAATATTAATATCATGTTTTTATTATATCTATATGATCATGTTATGCTAATGTGATCATTGATATCTCCCTTTTTTACCTCGAATGAGCATCTAAGATCACCCTTTATTATGTTTCATTTTCCCATCTTATGAAAACGTTTTTAGGAATGATATTCCTAATAAGGGTTCTAGTTATGAATAACATAATGGGATAATATTATGAGGGATTAATTTATGTGTCCAAGTTTCTAATGATACTAGACCAATATGATTCTCAAGTCTATCTTTATGATATGTAATGGATATTTATCTATTAAGATGTAATATCTATGTATGAAAAGTTTGTGTTGTTATATGCATTTTTAGTAGTAACCATTCACCCTAACCATGTTCCCCTATAGGGACTATGTATGGGGTGTACGTTTTGGCCTCATAGTTAGTTTATCTATACACCAACCATGTAAACCCCCATTATCCGAGGGTATATGTTTTGTAGGGGTGGACACACTGTATAGAAAAACTGTGCACCCCCTTCTAGTGTCTCAATATAGGTAGCACGATTTGTTGGGCCAAACCACATGGTTTTATTTAAATATGTTCCAACCGTGCATATCCCCTAAACCTATAAAATTTTCAAACATAACCATAAATAATCTGAGACAAACCATAAACATGAGTAGATTAAAACAATGGTTGAGAATTAATTGAAAGAATATGATTGGATTTCAAAAAGATGATAGTAAAATGAATTCAAAATAAATATTATATCATGATTATAATTATGTTAGGGTGTTAAAAATTGTATAAAAACTTATCAAGGAAGATAGAAAATGTAGACATAATCTACATTATAAGAGAAAATATAGATAAAGAGAACCCTTATGGAAGTAATATGGTATCAATTAAGTGTATATTAAGATAAAAATTTGTATTTATATATCAATTACAATAAATTACTTAAAAGATTATATATTGACCCTAGTTACTCGGAGATGGTGCCTAGTTTATTAAATTCTAATAAGATGTAGGTAATCGCATCCCAAAGGATAGAATTGTTTAAAAGTATTGGAAAACTAGATGCATAATTCAGTCTTACATTACATTTTAATACAAAAAATATAATATAATTTTATTTTTGAGAATAAAATTATTTCCTATAAAATATACTTGAATATCTTGCATAGTACACTTCATTGATTATTAAGATGAAAAAAATAAGGGTGAGATCAAATTCTTGATAAGGGTTAATTACAAAAGAAGATATCAGGGATAAATAAAAAATAATCAATATGGAAAGATAAATTAAAAAATAATCATGTTATTTAATTAACTTGAATTCATGAATAGATAAGGCATAATCTATATGAAAAGGTAAATAACCAAACAAACATCATTTTATCAATAAACGGAGAATGAAATGAATCCAAATATAATATCATTGTAAAAATATCATGGATAATAATAACTAAATTCCGAATGAAGAAAATATATAATTTTTGGACGTCATGTCTTAGGAACATGATACATCTTCTATCAAGGCCTTTATTAATATGGTTTAAAACTACATGTATAATCCTGTTTTATTCTAGCATAATAATTTTTCTCATGAGACTTATTGATGCATTGAGGGGCAATATAATATCTAACCCCACCCATCACTTCAGGCCTAAACTATTCCTCATATATTGAATAATCAATTTAATTCATAAACAATGTGACTTATTATCAAATACCCATATTGAGTAAAGAAAATGGATTTATCAAAAAATTTATATATAAAAAAATTAATTTCAATCTAGAACATCGTATGTAGAAATGATATATGTTTTATTAAATAAACATGTCCAAGATAAATAATATGGATATTTAGGGGAAATTGAATGTATAGTGATCATAGGAAAGTGAATATTTCAATAGAAAGTTTTTTACTACAAAAATTAATTAAGGAAGTGAATTTCAATAATATCCTTGGTCAAAATAAAACTAAACCATATAGAGGAAGAATAAGGATGCTATCAATATAGCATATCCCTAGTATAATACATTTAAAATATAGGGTTTTTAATTTGATGAATATAAATAAAATAAAAATATCTTAAAAATGTTATTGAAGAAAATTACCTTTTAATTTTAAAAACAACTTTTTAAAAAAAAAATTTCAAAACCATTTTTTTGAAAATAAGATTTTAAAAAAAATCTAAATATTAAGAAAAATATTTCCTTTAAAAATAACATTGTAAAATTTAAAATGAAGCTTCAAAGAAATGATGGTCATGTTGGTGGTTAATTTCATATATATCATACAATTTAGAAAGAACATTCATTTTTACTATAAAAAGGTTTGAAAAGTGTATTGTTCAAAAAAATAATAAAAATATTCCCTTTAAAATATTTTTTAAAATTCAAAAAGGGTAAAAATTTATTTAATAAATCATTTTTAATAGTTTAAAACATTTTTAGAAAATATGTTTTTGGAATAAAAAAAATTGGCTGAAGAGAGAAATAAAGTTAGGTTTTCATAAAAATCATTTTAAGTACAAAAGACTGGTAAAATGGTACTATTACTTGAGAATATCATTAATAAATAGAGTATAATAAAATGAAAATGGATTATTAGACAATGATCAAATAATTTTATTCAACTGAAATTCAATAATAAACAATCTTAGTGGGAATGATATTGTGAAATAAATCATTACAATGATCATAACACTGAATTAAAAATTAATAAATGAATAGATTATGTGTATCATCTATAAATACACACAAAACCAGTGGAAATATAACATAATATAATCAAAAGTCATTATACACATAATTTTAGAATATCTAAAAATCACATGTGGATGGTTAATGAGTATGGTTTTGTTTTTTGTCAATATATAAAAAGGTAACCAAAAGTAAATGTATGATGAATTAATCTATGATTAAATATTAATCATGAAAAGATAAATATGGAAAGAGTTTTAGATATACTGATAAAATTTCATGATGATGCATGGAGAATTGTTATGGGCTCATTGATTTTCAGTTGGTAAGATAATTACCCATGAGTGGTGATTATGTTAAGAGAATTATTATTGATTCATAGCATTTGATGTCATGTTTAAGAAATTATTCATTTTTTCAACTCGTATAACTGTTGAATTGTTATTTAGTTCATTTACATGTACTTATTATACTAAAAGAGTTCACAATGTCTTCAACATTTTATAAGTTGAAGACCATGCAAATATTCATTTTTATAATGTATTTATTTTTTGAAGGATTATTTGAAGGCCATGAAATTGAAATATTATTGCAATATTATTTGAAGATGGTGTAGATGAATAGATGAAGGCCATGTAATATTAATATTATTGCATGAATATTTTCTAAATTGATGAATACCATAAAAATATTTATTTTCATGTTGATGTGATCATTATATGGGTGATCATGAAAAATATAATTTTATATAATATGCAAGAGTAAGGAATGTGAAGATGAATAAAAGGTGTCCATGAAAATTGAAGTTATAATTATAGATGCTTTTTATTTTTACTAAGTCGTCTTGAAGGGATTTGTCTTTTACATCATGGAATATTTCAGTTAGAAGTTATTCTCATTGTTATTAAAAAGAAGGGTCAACCAACTATGAAGCCCAAACCATCCTCAACCCAAGGCACATATGGGACATTAGGTCAACTATACCTTGAATAGAATAGCAATATAATACTAGTATGTAGCAGAGTAGAATGGGTTATAGAACCCACTAAGTGTGGGTGGGACTATATATAGGGATCACATGGGATAGTGCAATATGAAGGGTGTATAGAGAATAGATGGTTCCATCATGTAGGATGGCATGGTAGCAGGGGGTCAGTATTTTTGACCACCCCATGGAATGAATTTTCTTATAAAGCTTATAGATATTGTAAGTTTATTTCAATGTGGGATGCGGTAATAATGGGTATTGTTCACCCATTTTAAAAAGACTAGATATAACATATGTTGTTCGATATGAATGATACAGACCATTAGATATCCCATGCTATAATAGTTTAAACCTATGTCATCCATAGAACCCTATTCCCCATTTTTTGTAAACTGTCATTATCATCTTCCACCTCCTTGAATTTTGCCTTCCCGAATGCGTTGGTTTGGTGGAGATCTTGTGGTCCGACCATCTCCAGTGATCATCTCTTACAGGCGATATTGATCGAACCAAATAGAACCCCATGCATTCAATCTTTTTCATTCATGCATAAGGATTAACTTAAGATGATCTTTGTCCAACTACAAGTGTTCTTGTAGGAGGATTTAGATATTCTACAAATGAGAAGCATGTCATTATTTCATGCACATGAGGTTATCATCATAAATGATCATCATGAGTTTGTAAAGAAAATACACCATGTTTGTTAGCATACATCATTCAAGATAATCACATTTGAATATATTTTATGACACAGTATAGTTGTTAGAGCATTTAAGGAGTTTTGATATGTCTTAAAATAGGATCAGAGGTGGTGCAATATGCTTTGATCATTTTCTATAAATGGGGAGTGATCAAGGCCAGGATGTGTGATATCGATCATTTTTTTAGAGTTACTTTCATATCTCCATTAAAAAGATCACCACAAAACTTTTTTTCACGAGGAAGAATATTTGTGAGTATTTTTTCCTCTGTGAAAAAGGGAATATCCAAAAAGTTTTCAAAAAGTGCTCAAAACTCTTAAAACACTTCATGAATAAAATTGGTTTTATGAATCCATCTTGGGACAGTGTGTTACAAATATCCCCATATTTTTTGAAGGATTTATTCTGTGAAGCCTTGTTTTTTAGGAAGTTGGATACTAGGGGTATAAAACTGGTGCACACAACACATTTTTCTTACTTCATAAAGAACCTGGTTCAGCGAATAAACCAAGGTATCATGATAACTTTACATAAATACTTATTGTTTTATGCAAGTAAACATTTATATTTCACTATACTTACATGATATATCCATTACATGAACTCCTATTCATAGAGAAAACATAATAGTGGATAGTGTGGTGCATTTATGGTGTGTGCGAAGATAGTGAGAAGAAGAATAAGTAGGCAGCATTTTTCAGACACTCTTGCATAAATAATTTACATGGAAAATGAAATATAAGTAATTTTTATAGAAGAATAAAGTGAACATGGTGCATTAGTGCTTACATGATCATGTGAAAACATTGATAACTACTCAATCATAATTAAGGATCACATAAAATAAAGAACATTTGTGAACACGCTATAGTTTTGGATGCCATGAAACACATGTATTAAGTAAACTTGATTTGAGATTGTGAAAGAGTTATTCATATATAAAATATTGAAGAAAGTTTTGTGCATCTCTTGCACGCATTTAATTAATTATTAGAAACACGTTGATAGATAGAGTATCTACCCTGGCATTTCATAAAGTGAGGAAGAATTCAAATTGTAGTGAATTGATATATTCATTAGTTTTCCATTCTGATAAAGAAGATATTTGAAGTGAAAGTTTCATCTTACACTAATTAATGAGTACTAGGATAACGTGCATATATTATTATTGATTCAATAGTGTTCAAAGACCATCATTAGAGGAACAAGATTATATAATTGATGTGAAGTCATCCAGTGCAGCAGTGATATCTTGTACATCATGTACCGAGATATATTTTCAAGAGTAGAGGGGTTAGTTATATGAAAGTAAAAAATTTGTTAAATAGTTGGGTACAGTGATTCACCCCCCCCCCCCCTTTTAGTATCCCTGAACTACCCCTATAGGCTCTAGAAGTGCTATCATATAATAATTATACCTCTGATTGGATAAAAGTTTTTTTAACATTTTTTTAAAGGCCTATATAAAGCGCAAATTTGATGTTGATTCTGAACCACCTCATGCATAAAATTTAATCACCACTTCAATTGATGAAAACATGAAGGTATATTCTAATAAATTGAAAAATATGTAGAAAAGGTAAGTTAATATATTGAGGACAATAAAAAATAAATAAGATAAGAAACAATTGACTCTTATCAAATTAGTTGAAAATGATTCTTATGTTGAAACTAGCTCAAGCTATGTAGATTACGAAGAAGTGGAATCAACAAAAAATTAAAGTCTTATGATCTAAATTTAAAATATATATGAATAATTTTCTTGAAGAAGTGATTTGGTATATAATTTTTTTATTCAAGGGTCTTTTTTATGAAAGATCACAACTTGAAAATAAAATCAATAAATATGAGGATTCACCTACAATGAAATTCAAAAGGTGCAATGTTCTCAAAGACCTTATTGAAGAAAATGAAGAATATATGAATCTTTTTAATCAAAATGTTTCAATTACTAAATAATAATTGCAATATAATGCTTATGAAAGAATTGTGAGTAATATTTTTTGGAAAAGTAATACATGCACTTAAGACATTATTCAATGTTTCCATGAATATCATAGATTCTTAACTTGAAGAAAAATATGTATGGTCAAAGAGCTTGACATGCTAATTAAATAAAAGACCAAGCTTCATGAAGAATATATGCAGAATATCTATGTTATGGAATAATATCAAAAATATATTATCAGGGTTAAGGAATCCTAGTTGGATTTCAAAGCTAGAAGAATCAAATACCTAGATAACTCTTTAATTGAAGGTAGTAAACAACAAAAAGATCATATTATTAAACTGAAAAGTGAGTGGGAATTTATGATAAAATCAATTGAAAATGAGAAGTGTGACTTCAGTATAAATTTCTTAAACATGAGCTTGAATTGAGGAATTTAAAGGAGATATATGTTGGAACATCCCAAGTTATTAAGAATATGAATCTTTCCACCCAAATATATCAAGAGAGTCAAGATCCATGAAGGGATCTCTCTCCACAAACTATTTATGAGACTCGTGTCTCTCAAGAGACTCATATTTGGTGTAAGAAGAACTCAATATCATCTCTTCATTAACCTTATACAATATCATGGAATAAGGTAACCCATAAACTAGTTGACATAGTTTCTACTAATTCAGTCTCATCTTCTAGTTTAGATTCAAAGATAAAATTTTGGAAGACTTGGGTTGAAAAAAAAATTGATAATTCTACTAAACAATCGTGGGTGTATATTGAAAATATCAAGTAAAATAATTCCGAAAAGGATACTCTAGAAGGTGAAAGACAAACCAGAGACAACAATGCACAAAATATTTCCAGATTCATGATACAACTAAAAGAAGGATATTTTTTGATACTTTTTGTTTATCTAGAATTTTAGAAATAAGTCCATTCATTATTTGAAAATAAAATTCAGAATATAAAAAATTATAGAAGACCTGCATTCAGGGGGAGTATATGTGAGGAAATGAAGAAACCTACAAAACTGAAGAAAAATACATAAAATATGAATAATCTATCTATCAAGAAAATACTTTATTACCTTTAATACTTCTATTATTATTAAAAATTAAGTGGTCATAGTTATGATGAGTACTGGTATATTCCAACCATTCTATATTCATATGTTTATGAGAAGAAACGGCCACAAAAAATTTATAAGTAAAGAAAAAAATATGAAAAGTATTCCTTGAGGAATATGAAAAATCTAGATATCAAGAAAATTTAAAAATAAGGTTCTCTCAAGAATAATGATACTATGAAAAGATATTTCATATCATAGACGATTATAAATAGTCCATGGAAATGAATGCAAGCAGTAAAGAATTTATAATATAATCAATTAATGAGAGAAATAAGAAGATAAAACTGATTGAAGACATTATTAGAGATGATTTTGATAAGTTACCTAAGAAACCCACAATATCAAATATTTTAATAATGGGTGCATAATCATCTTCCCTGATCAATTGCATGTTTTTAGAGAATTGCAGAAAGTTGAGGATAAGTCACTAGATAAAGTAATTAAAGAGGGAAAATAGATTATTCCACTTAAAGATCTTCTATTTTATGAGAGGTTTTCATTGCAAGAAAACACAAGTTTATTCCAAAAAGTGTGTGTTATGTCAAGAATACAAAATATAATGAAAAAAAATTATGCAACTATTTTACCAGTTCAAAGGGAGATGTTGAAGAAAGAAAAACAACAACCATAGGAAGTTGCTTCACTACTCAAATATGTAAGGATAAATAATCCTCACAATATGAGGTTAAAAGGAAGTAAAGTTTCAATTATATAAAAATAGTATCAAAATTTAAAATACAAATATGAAACAAGAATGGTGAGTACTAGACACTTCATTGCTACAATAAAAAAATCATTGTATGGGGAGGAAATTCTCATCCCTATTTCACTTATTAAGAATCTCAGAATTTTTCCATAATATTACCTTATTCTTGTGAAGTATTTGTGCTTAAATTTTCGGGGATTTAATTTTATGATTACTCCCAATAGGATAAAATTGTGAACAAAGTGGAAGACAACAAGTTGGAAGGATTATTCAATATCTGATTAAAAATTGAATTGTTCCACCGTGGAAAATTATCATCATGAATATACAGAAATTATTGTCATCTCAATATAAGTTTAAAATATAGGAAACACAATTAAACTTCTTTACATTGTCTTAATTATATTAAATATTTTTATCATGGGAGACTTTTGGTTGATCAGTAAACTCATTTAAAGGGGGAGTAAAATATTCTATCACTTGAAATTTATGATGTGTCTGCTAAAGTATATAGAAGAAGATATTACATGATAAATCCACTTTATATAGAGTCCACTTTGAGAAATAAATATGTTATGATCATTATATCACATTCATGGTTGTTGATAGATAGAATATACAACCTTGGTTGTATCTCTCTTTTTTCTACATTAGGTTATCCTATATAGACATAGAGGGTCCTACTAAAGGATTATTGCTAAACGAACCATCTGTTACCATCCATCCTTCATAAAAATAGTTATCTTTCCAATTAATTCAAAGGTATAAGAAAAACACTGAATTAATCCTTTGCATTTATTATCAATAACGGGTAAGGAACATTGACTTTAAGAAAGTGTCACTGAAAACAAATCTGAAGGGGAATATTGAAAATCTCGTGTGTATGGTTGATGAGTATGGTTGTTCTTGTTATCGATATATAAGAAGGAATAAAAATTCAATTCATAAAGCAGTCCTCTATGATTAGTAATTAATTGTGGAAGAAGAAATATTGAAAAAAATTATATATACTCAGGAAAATTAGTGAGGATTCCTGGACAATTATTATGGGATTTTTTATTGTCATTTGGTAAGAAAATTCTCCATGAGTGGTGATGATTCTAGAATAATTTTTATGGATTCTTAGTGTTGGATGTCATGATTAAAAAATTCCCCATGTTTTCAAATCAAAGGATTTTCAAACTATTATTTAGTTCAAGGACATATGCTTATTGTACTAGGAGAGTGCACATTGTCTTAAACATTTGTTCAGTTGAAGACCGTGAAAATATTCATTTTAATGATGAATTTATTTATAAAATATTGTTTTAAGGTCATGAAATTGAAATGTTATTTAATGATGATTTCAATATGGTTTTAATGAATAAATAAAGGCCAAGAAATATTAATATTATTACATAAGTATTTTTTAAATTGATGAAGGCCTTGAAAATATTGATTTTCATGATGATGTGATGATTATAAGGGTAGCCACAAAAAAATATGTTCATATTATATGCATGAGGAAATAATTTAAAGATTAATAAAATGTGTCCATGCATATTGAAGATGGAATTATATATGCTTCTTATTTTTTACTAAGTAGTTTTGATGGGATTTTTCTTCTATATCATTGAATATTTCACTTAAAATTTATTCTAAGTGTTACAAAAGAGAATGGAATCCCACTATGAATCTTCATTCATCCTTAACCCAAGGAACATGTGGGACCTCAGGTCAACCATACCTTCGGGATAACAATAAGATCCACCGAGTAGGTGGTAGAGGATAATGGGGCATAGCACCCACTAAGTGAGTTACAACCCATGTATAAGGCATGCAGGGGATAGTGCACCACGAAAGGAGCATGGAAAATATATTTTATAGCCATGTGGGGCGGTATTATAGTAGGGGTGTTGGGATTTATGACCACCCCAAATTATGAATTTTCGTATAAAGTGTACAGATACCATATATGTATTTTTATGTGGTATAAGGTAATAGTGGTCACTATTCACCCATTTTAAAAATAAAGGATATAATATACACATATGGGTCAACCAGTCTCCCACACCACCACTAGCTTAAACCTAATACATTCGTAGAATCCTGTTCCCTGATGGTTTAAACTAGTGATATCATCTTCCTCCACCTCTCCTTCAGCCTCCTTGAATGTGTTGGTTCAATAGTGAACTCATGGTTCGGCCATCTCCATTGGTCATCTCATGAAGATTAGATTACTTGAACCAAACCAAAATCCATGCATATAATATCTATCTTTCATTCATGTGGACTAATCAAATATGGCCTTTGGATGACTACAAATATAGTTTGAGGAGGTGCCATAAATTAAAAAAATGAGAATCAAGTGGTTATTTCATGCACATGAGGTTACCACCACAGAGGATTATCACGCATTTTTGAAGAAAATACACAATTTTTTCAGTGTGCATCATTTAATATACTTGAATTTCATGATATTTTAGGGTAAAAGATAATTATTATAGAATTTAATGATCTATGACACAACTTAAAAACAATATATAATGTGGTGCAAGAGACTTTTCTCGTTGACTATAAAAGGAGAGAAACTGACGCTGAGATGTGTGCTTCTGATCACTATTTTTGATAGCTATTATAATTTGTCCCTAAAATAGTGCACAAAAAAACATTTTTTCAAGAGTAAATAGTTCTTTGTGGATTTATTGTATTCATGATGAAGGGACGATCTCACAAGCATTTAGACAATTCATAGATCCCTAGAAATGATTTGCAAAAAAAACATGGTTTCATAAATCCATCTTGGGACAGTGTGTTATACATCTCCCCATCTTTCACAAAGGATTTTTTCTTCCAATCCTTATATTTATTAAAGTTTGATACCATGGGAATAAAACCATTGAACATAGAAAATTCTTATTTTGTCATGAAAAACTAGGTTCTATGAAGAAACCAAGGTATCATGACTCCCTTACACGAATACCTATTGGTTGACATGATGACACAATGAGATATCAATAAACTTATGTGATATATCCAATACATGAAATAACATGCATTGATAGAACATAATAGTGGACATTGTGGTGCATACATGGTGTGTGTGAAGATAGTAAGAATAAAAAGAAGTGGGTAGTGTGTTTCACTGACTCTTTCCTGAATAATTTACATGGAACATGAAATATAAGTAAGGTGTGTGGAATAAGAAATTGAACATGGTACATGAATGTTTACATGAACACGTGAAACATTGATAACTACCCAACAATAAGTGAGGAGGATATAAAATAAATAACTTGAGTGAATATTCTATACTTTTGGATTCCATGAAACACATACAAGCAATGAAATTGATTTGAGATTGTGTAAGAGTTATTCATATATAAAATATTTATGGTCATTACATATATCAATTTTACACATTTAATTGAGGCTAAAAACATCATTGATAGAAGGAGTATCTACCCGTTGATTTTATGAAGTGAGGAAGAAGTAAACTTGTAGTGAATATATTCAATAGTTATTCATTATTAGAAAGAATAGAGTTGAAGTGGAAGTTTCATATTCCCCTTATTAATGAGTAAAGTTCCGGCATGTATATTATCTTATTTATTATGCATCATTTGAATACCTTTAGTAGAGGAACAATAATATCCTATTTATGCAAATTCATTCCTGGTAGTAGAGATATCTTATTCAGAATGTTTATTGAATAACTTTAAAGATCTAGAGGTTCTAGTATTAACAGTGTCATTAAAGACTGGTGGAACTATTATAATTAATACCACTAAAATATGAAGATTTTCTTTCATTTAAAAACATTTTGTGCCTATTCTAAAAATTTTTAATCAATAGAAGATATAGAGATAAGATAATTCATGAAACAACCACAGGTTTTTCATGGAAAGGAGTATATATTTGTATCGAACCTTGTAAAAAAAATTATTATACTTCCTAATGTTGGGAACACTGATTCACCCCCCCCCCCCACTGTAGTGTCCCTAAATGATCCATATGGGCTCTATAATATCAACAATGATGAATAATTAATATGACCTAATGTAAATAAATTGAGTTATGAAATTCTTTACCACTTGGTAACTTTTAATTTAAATCCCCTTGGATGAAACAATTCAAATTTAATCATAAAAATACAATAAAGAACGAATTTTCTCATGATATTACATGTTAAAGGGATATTGTATACACCATATAAAAGAAATTAAGTATATAAAATTACAATATACCTCAATGAAATGAAATTGAAATGAATTCCTTTATAAAGATCATATAATTGAAGTGGGGATTAATCAATGAATTGATTGTATGTATTAAATTTAAATCCACATAAAAAGGTGTAAATACCATATAAAATAGTCAAATTTTATTACACACATAATCTTATCATGAAATAATCAATCAAGTAGAAGTCTAACCCAATGAATTGAAATCGTGTTAAGAATTCTCATACCACACACTTCATTGGGGTTGAAAATGATTTAACCCCATGTGTAGTGGTTTTAATCATGTTATGAACTTATTAAATAAACATATTAATATTTATAATATCATATATTATCCTTTTGTAACATCTTATTTCTCAATAATTAATAATCATTCATTATTTTCATTGTTTTAAGTGTAAATTGTCTTGTTTTCTCAGTTGTTCTTTGTTATGGATGTTATGGTCTTGCGAATATTATATATTTCCATAATATCCATATTAATAATCATTAGATTATTATCATATTTAAAAAAATTATAATTTTAAAACCAATCATGAAACATGGTTATGAAAAATGAAAAATGTTACGATCATGGAGATGGTAGGTTGTATGTATGAATAAGTAACGTTTCCATTTTTCACCGATCATTATAGAAAGGTGGTAACTTACATTTTTTTCATTAATTAATTAACATAATATCTTAATTACCATATTATATACTTATATATATCATCCATGTAGTTTCTTGATGAAAATAGAGTAACATCGCTTTATGATGTTGGTAGTCCAAAAACACAAGAACGATGTTATCATCATTAAGTGAGTGAAAAGGTAAGAAAAAAATGATATATATACTATATTTTAAGAAATATAAATATGTAATTAATATAAAAATTATATCATGTTTATTAAATATATTTATGAAATTTACCCTTATCACATTCCATGTAAATAATTAGTGAAAGACGAGTCACATCGCTTCGGGAGGCAGTGGTCTGCCGTACACACAAGCGACGTTATTATATCACCTACATATGGAAGTAAAAAAGGTATATATGATATAATTACTCCAAATGAATAAATATTTTATATATATCATATATATTATATATATCTATCATCATATCCAACCATGAGAGGTGGTAATGGAAGAATGAATGGCATCGATTCATGAGGTGGTAGTTCGTTATACACACAAACGATGATTTCATGACCCATTTGATGGAATTGGAGGTTTTTATAGGTCAAGAACTTATCATAAAAAACACCACAGTATATATAATATATATATATATATTATTATATAATCATTTTTTAATGGTAATTTTATGAGGTTGGGGAAGAAATAAAATAAAAACACTCATTGAAGAATGTTACCTCTACTTCGGGTATCCTTCATAGGATTGCACAAAAGGCCTTCCTATATTAAATTTTTTACCAAATAAAGGATTATAGGATTATAAAATGTAGTCTTGGAAGTTATTTGAGTATTTATTTGTTGAAAAATATAGTTTTTAGGGTGTAAATAAGAGAGGATAGGGGTGGAATTTTATAAGTGAGGAGAGTGTCACACTGGTAATTTTTGAACAGATTCAATCATACCAACATTTTTATCATAACAAAAGCTTCCAAAATGGGTCACTATAAAAACTAAAAAATACAAATTATAATTATCTCTAGTAAATGGAAATTTTAAAAAAATTTAGGTCATTTTTAACCCATATCGTCTTAGTTTAACCCCCAGTAAATCCATTTTCACCACTACCACGGTAATTAATTTTGTACTTTATTCACTATTATTTTTGTTCAACCATATTTTAATTATAAAAATAATGATTAAAAATAAGTAATCAATTTTTATATATTCAATTCAAATAAGTGGAAAATTTAAATTTAAATTTAATCCAACAAATGTGATGAGAAAGAAGGGTTTTAAAGAGAAAATGTTCAAAAGTTTACAATGTTTTTATAAAACAATCAATATGGAAATGATTCCAATGAAATAAATTTAATTAATTGATATTTAATTGAAATAATATTAATTTAAACCCAATTATAAATATAAATTAAAGTTATAAATTATTTAAATTAATAGTTATTTTTTGATTAAAATTCAGTATTTTTAACTATTCATCAAAAAATGAAATATTTTAGAAAAATCCCAAAACATGACCCTATGATAGTTTTTATATGATGGTTTAAAAATGAGGTTTATTTTTAAAAATTAATTTTATAAAAATGGTAAAAATTAATTTTAAATTATGTGCACAGAGCATGACTAATCTATCTTTTAGAAAAATACAATGTTTCAGAAAAAAAATTCTTTTTCTTTTAAATGATTATTATTTTATTTCAAATAAAGATATAGCCATAATTTTTATATTTTTTTAATACTATTTATACCCTCCATTATATAAATTTTTTTATAACGGTATACTATATTACGGATCATTTTGACTTGGGTTTTCGTGTTCTAAAAGCTATCGAAGAGATTAAATTTATAGAAATATATTTTATAGGTTATTTAAGCTTGGGGTTGTGTGTCACATATTCTATTTAATATAATGTTATTATTTTAAAATTTTGGGGTGTTACATTATCCCCATATTAAATAAATTTTATCCTCTCAATTTAAACTTGACGTCAGTAATCAAAGGTTTGATAATTGAAAATTATTTTTGTTGAAAACCCATATCATAAAAAAATTATTAAACATCCACTTAATAAGAGAGATAGGGAAGAAAAAATTTCATATGGGATAACACATAAATAGTTTTCTAAGTATGAGAACATAGATAAAAATTGAATATATGTATTCAAAAGAAAATCATAAATAATTATATAGATTGTTTGAGGTCATTCATCATAAGGAAGTGACTGATCATTGGAAAGTCAAGGGCCTCAAAACCATAAATATATGATGATTTAAAAGGCTATATGATTCATCACATATGAATTTAATAGGATAAATTTTTCTAAAAAACCTTTTCCTAAATTTTAGTACCTTATTTTACTATCTAATGATATAAGTAAATATACTTACTTGATAAATTTTGATTTCAAAAGTATAATTTCATCCATTAGTTGTGCTTAGATAAATTTAAAATTTATCTCTTACTCCAAGAAATAAATATACAAAAATAAATATTTTATACCTAATGCATAAAAATTAACTTTTAATGGATAATAATATCCATAAAATAGTTAATAGTTTTTCTGTATGTCAAAATTGGTTTTCCAAAACCAATAAGGTTAGTACACGTTATCCAATATAATAAATTTTTCTTTAAACCTAAAAGGTAACACCAATGGTTCATCAATAATATTTATTTTTCAAATTATTTAACTAAAAATTATATATTAACTCATACATCACATAAGATAGTGGTAGGTGCTAAACCCTTATCATCCTTCGGTCATGGGTTTAAGCCTCATGGTCTTTCCGGATGCAACGGGTTGTCACACAACATATGGGTTTTCCTTTTTCTAAAAGTATATTAATATGATTCATATAACCATCCCAAAAATATTATGGTCATTCTTGAAATAAAATTGATCATTAAATAACATTTTTCTAATGTTTTCATCACAATCATTTTTTTACAGTCTAATAATCTTATTTGACAATTATTAAAATGTCACCAATGATAATATTATCCCAAAAAGTTATCAATACCTCTAAAAATATATCTATAAAATGTAAAGGCATTATTCCCAAAATTAATTCCCACTAAAACATATACTAAACAAATGGGTTATATTTCCATATATTTCTTCCAAAATATCTTTAATCTTAGTATACTCCCATCATATAAAGCCTAAAAAGGGGTGTTTCAGAAGTTATACTTATTATCAATCTTAATCTCATAAACCCATGATGGTATCCATAACTCTTATATTAATAAATAATCATATGATTTTAAAATTCAACACAATACTTAGATGTTTCATGATTCCTATAATCAAAATACTATTGGTAAAAAGAATTCTAAAATTTAATTTTTGGAATCCCAATACATAAATACATAATCTATTTTATTTCAACATAATTCCTTCCTATTTCTATGATTTCACCTTTAAATAAATTCATTGAATTAGATAATTCCATGGTTCTCCACATTTTAGACAATGGACTATAAATGGTTCTCTAGGGTGATATTTATTTCCTTACATTATACTCTCAATTTTTCCTTATAAATTACTTTCTTTATGTCATTTATTTTCACACATATAGAATTTTAAAATTCCATAGACACACCATATTCTCAATCTAAGACACCTTAATTTTAAACTTAGTTACTTATTATCAACATCTATTCAAATCCATTATAATGGTTTGTAAAGAAAATATAAATTATCCAAAGCATATCCCCTAGTATTTTCAAACTAGGTGCGTAGTAAAGCTCATTATCATGAACCATGTGATGATTGGGTCAATCCCAATGCTACCTTTTTAGACTTATTACCCCTACGTAAATCTATTCCATAATTACACCCACTTATACTATCAAAATAGGGATGTATCTTTTGAAAAAAACACATAATTGCTTTCTTACCAAGAAATTAGGATGTAATTATATAATTATACTAAAATTATATCATAGGGTTATGTTCCCACATCTAAGTTTTCTTAAATATAATTCCCAAGGTTTCTACTAAACTTCCTCTGATACCAACTATAATGACCATGACCCCAGTATCCCGGAGTCAGTGTCTTCTTTATTTCATTGGCATAAGATGAAAGGAATTAGATCCCAAATGACCAAATATTTTATCTATATTGGTAAAGTATATACATACTTAAGTATTACATTTTATTTGAATAAAAAAATTACGACATAATTCTTTTTGAGAATATCATTATTCCCTCAATCATATTCTTACATAACTTTTGTAGCACAATTCATGGATTCCTAGGAAAGGAAAAAAATAAGGGTGAACTCAAAAACATAGAAAACAATAAGTACAGTGGAAGCTATCGTGAATCAATAAAGAATAATCAATATAGGATGGTAAATAACTGAACACTCATTCCATTTAAATAACTCAACAACATGAAAATATAATGCATAATCAATATGGAAAGGTAAATAATTGAGAATGCATTCTATTTAATCAATAAACTAAGATCAAAATGTATTCATAGATAATATCATTGTGAATATATCATGGATAATTATAATTGAATTCTCAATAAAGGAAATTATTAATTATGGGTTGTCATATCTCAGGAACATAATACCTATAATGTATAGACATTTCACAAGATGGTTTAAAACTATAGGTAGAAACCCTTTTTATGATTTCTTACTTATTTTTCCTATGAGACCGATAGATGTATCAATGGGCTATATAATACTGGTCCCCACCTATAACTATAATTCTAAATCATTCATTATATTTCAAATAATCAATTTAATTCATAGAAAATATTGATTATCATCAATTACTCACATTGAGCAAAGAATATGGACTTATCAAAATTTTCCAAGATAAACAAATGAATTTCAATGTAGAACAAATTACGTAGATATGATATTTACTTTAAAAATAAACATATCCCTGATAAATAATATGGATATTTGGGGTATATTTAAGTTCAAATTATCATAGGATGGTGAACATTTCAAGTGAAATTTATTGACTACAAAAATTGATCAAGGAAGTGAATGTTAGTACTACCCTTAGTCAAAATAATCATAAAACATCCATGGGAATATTAAGAATGGTATAAATACAACTTAAACCCAGTATAATATATGTAAAATAAAGGGTTTTTTCATTTATGAATAAAAATACCATAAAAATCATTAAAAACATTCATGAGGAAATTTTCTTTTAAATTCTGAAAATCACTTTTTAAAACATAATTTTTTTGAAATAACTTTTAAAAACTATGAATTGAAGGGATATTAGGAAAAATACTTTCTTTAAAAATAACCAAATAAATATTTGAAGTAAACTTAATTAAATAATGGTCAAGTCGGTGGGTAATTCCATACATTTCATATAAGTTAAAAGGAACATTGCTTCTATACTATAAAAAAGTTAGAAAAGTCCATTATTATGAAAAATATAAGAATATTCCTTTAAAAAAGTTTTTAAAAAGTAAAAATGGGTACAAAATTATTTAATAAATAATTATGAGGAGGTTAAAACTTTTTTAAACAAAATATAAAACATGGTTTTGGAAGTAAATGGATTTCCTACTAAAAAAAGAAATAAAGTCAGGTTTTCTTAAAAATAGTTTCTAAAACATTTTAGGTACCAAATAGTTTAAAATGGTATTATTACTTGAATATATAATGAATAAATATTGGATAAAAAATTAAAATATTTTATTAAATAATTATCAAATATTATCCTTCAAGTGAAATTCAAGAATTAACAATCTTTATGAGGATGAGATTATGAAATAAACTCATAAAATGGTCATAACATTAAATTGAGAATTAATCAATGAATAAATTATGTGTATCAACTATAAATATACATATAATAAGTGTAAATATAATATAATATAATTAAATGTAATTATATATATATATTCCTCGAAACATCAGCAATAATGAATATGTAATATAACCCAATGACAATAAATTGTGTTATAAATTTTTTTTACAAATTAGTAACTTTTAATTTGAATCTATTTATATGAAATAATTGAAATTGAAACTTAAATTACCTTTAATAATAAATTTTTCATGATATTACACATAAAATGGATAGTATATACACTATATATAACAAATTAAGTTTATAACAATACAATATTCCAAAACAAAATGAAATTGAGATGAAATCCATTACAAATATCATATCATTAAAGGGGGTTAATATATGAATTGATTGTGTTTATAAAATTAAAATCCAAATAAAAAATTGAAATCATACAAAAAATTTAAATTTTATTACATATATAATCTTAGAATGTCCTAATCAATAAACTATAAGTTTAATCCAATGAATTGAAATTGATTTAAGAATTCCCTTACCTCGCATTACCTTTTAGTTGAACATGATTTAACCACATGTATAGTGTTTTTAAACATGTTATTAAATTATTATATAACCATATTAATATTTATAATATTATTTATGATCATTTTAAAATATATTATCACTTGTTCATTAATAATATTTCATTATTTTTATTATTTCGGGTGTTAATTGCCTTGTTTTCTCATTCATGATTTTTTAGGAAAGTTCTGATTCATGAGAATATTATATTGTTCCTTTATCTTCAAAATAAAAATCAGGAAATAATTATTATATATATATATATTAATATTTTAAAAAACCATGAAATATGGTTATGAAAAATTAGTTATGTTAATCTCATGGAGACGGTAAGTCATACATACTCTTCAGTAATATTTCCATTTTTCACCGATCATTATGAAAATTTGGTATGTAATGTTATATATATATATATAATGATAATAATATAATAATTACCATATTATATAATTATATATATAATTAATGTGTGGTGCTGATGAAAATATAGTCACATCGCTTTGTAAAGGCTATAGTTCACGTGTACACAAACGATGTTATCATCTTTAAGTGAGTGAAACGATAAGAAAGAAAATGATATATATACATATATAATATTTTTGGAATGATCAATTTAACATTAATCTCATAATTATTTAATTTATATAACTTATATTAATTAAATTTATCCTTACCACTTTCCCTGTAAAACATTAGTGAAAGACGAATCATATCGCTTCATGAGGTGGTATTCTATTGTATATGCAAGCTATGTTATCTTATCCCACATGGAATGTAATATAAAAACTTATATATTCTATAATTACTCAAAAGGTATATATATATTATATATATATAAGATATACACTTTAAATCCATCATCAACTCAATCGTGATAGGTTTAAATTTAAGAAAAAATGGCATCGGTTCGCAAGGCGGTAGTTCGTCGTACACACGAACAATGATTTATTTACACATTTGATATAAGTGGAGGTGTTTGTAGATAATTATATTGTTATAAAATCATTTAATTATGTTTTATATACTAATATTATTATATCATCATGTTTTAAAACTAATTTTTGGATTTGAAGTAAGAAAAAAATACTCGTTGAAAAATGCTGCCTCTTCTCTGGGTGTCCTTTAATGGTTTGAACCAAAGTCCATCCTATGTTGGATTTTTTACAACAATATGGAATATAGGATGACATGAGGTGGGTTTTTATGTTATTATGGTAGTTATTGGCTAAAAAAAGGAGTGTTTAATGTGTGAATATGAGAGGACAGGGGTGGCCTTCTATAAGTGAGGTGAGTGGCACACTTGTAGTTTTTGAAAATATTCAATCATAACAACACTTTATCATGCCACAAGCTTCCTTAATGGGTCATTATCAAACCTATAAGATATAAGGTCAAACTATTTCCATCCAATTGGTATTTTATAAGTTGGTAGATCATTTTTAAGCCTTATATTCTTAGTTTAATCTCCCTGATAAATCTATTTTTACCTTAAATGTGGTAATTAATTTTTATTATTTTCACTATTAATTTTGGCCAAAAAAATAAGTTCACATTATTAGAAATTATAAATTATTTTTATTGAAAATATTTAATTAAATTTTTCAAATTCAATTCCCAAAATAGGAAACATTCAATTTAAAATTAATCCTGCAGATGTGAGGATAAAGCGGGTTTTAAAATAGAAAATGTTCAAAAGTTCACACTATTTTTATATCAAGATTCAATATGAAAATTATTCCAAAGAAATAAATATGATTATTTCATATATTATTTAACTAATTATACTTAAAATATGTTTTAAAATATATTTTAACAATATAAATTATTTAAATGAAAAGGTGATTTTTAATAAAAAATCAGTATTTTTTGTTATTCATCTAAAAATGAAATATTTCATAAAATACCAAAAATAAAACCTAATATAATTTTAATAGTATGATTTCAAAATTAGGTTTGTTTTTTAAAATTTATTTTCTAAATTTGGAAAAAAAAAATTTAAATTATTTGGGTAAAGCGTGGTTAAACCATCTTTTAGAAAAATACAGTTATTTAAAAAACATTTTTTTTCTTTTAAATGATTCTTATTTTATTTATAATGAATAGATAAACATACTTTTCATATATTATTTAGTACCATTTATACCCTCTAATTTAATTTCTAGGTTATAATGGTATACTATATTAATGTTCACTTCGACTTAGGGGGTGTGTTTTCCGCAAACTATCAAAGAGATTAAATTTAATAAAATATACTTCATGTGTTATTTATGATCTATGTTGTGTGTCACATATGATATCTAATAAAATGTAATTATTTAAAAAATTTAACGTGTTAAAAAATAAATTATGAGATTTTATATGGAAACTATATAAAAATCATTCAAATAAATATTTGTCCTAGAGGATTTCAAAAAAATGGTGAGATCAACGGAAAACTCCTTAAGGATTTTTGGAATGGAGGGTAGGAAATGAACTTAGAACCCTTAAGGGTATGAGTCCTCTCATGATGATTGAGTTTGGTAAAAACTAAAGGTATCAGTTTTAAGTAAAAATATTAGAGAAAAATGAAGGTATTAGGATCAATTTTAGGTTTCAATAAAAAGGTTTATCATTAATTCAAACTTGGTATGGCCCTAAGGTCTGGGCTACAAAGTAAGTGGAGGCCACTAATTGGCTATATTCAAGACAAATAGATCTATCCAATAGATAGTTATTCCTTGATATGGAGATAAATACAACTGGGATGCATTAATCCTATATTCAGAAGTAGAAAGTATCATATGATAATGGTCATGGCCTATTTTACTCTAATCGTATCAGGGTCATTCGTTCAAACTCTCTATGGTCAAGGTTGTTTAAAATAATTGTATTAATAATTATAATTTAACCTCATTACTATTCCTATAGATTACCAAGTTGATAATTAAAGATTAATTGGATTCAATCATAACTACTCTAGACCCCTACCCTAAGAATTATAGTTACTCATGGTATAATTAATCACAAAAAGATAAGAAATTTCAAAATTGTTAACATGCCAACAGAGATTGGGATTAATTAATTAAAAAACATGCACAAACTGATTTTAAATTGATTAAAAAAATTCAATTGATAATAAGAAATCATATCTTCAAAACAATCACAATTATAATCAAATACTTTCTTGAAATAAGAATAAGAAGAATCATAGCACAGATTCGATGAAGATTGATGATCTGGTTGACAAACACACATACCACGGTGTTGTCGATACGAAAAGTTATAAAGAATACTTGAAAATAAATCAATGATTCTTGAGTAATTTCAAAAAAAATAAAATACTTGATACAAATTGTGTTTAGGTAGAAAGGGTGAAGAATAATTGAGATAAATAAGAGAGAAAATGATAGAAGTCCAATGTTTTGTTTCTTCTTCTGTTTTTGGTGTGCCTCCTATAAGTAAATAATCATGATATTACAAGATGTGTAATGGTGCTTCACATCATGTAATTTTGATCTGATTTTCCTTCTGTGATTTTCGAGTCTGCGTGAATCTTTCATGATTTTCGACTCTAGATTTTGAAATTTGAATCCTTTTATGACATGTATCTAGGAATCATGATGTGTATCTTCCTCAATGCTTTATATAGCAAGAAAGAATTTAATTCAAAGGTTACACAATGTTTATTGGTGAGTCGCATCACGTAATAGCTTCACGACTTGAAATTCTTCATGAATTTCTTTAAAACGTATCCTTACATTGTGAAAATTGTCTACATGTCATGTAATATAGTTTCACGATGTGTAATAGACATTTTTGGTTAGTTTTTCTAGATTTTACTTTGGATCCTTGAAAACCAATTTTCTATAATAAACAACACATACCTGGTGAATTATCTAGTAAACAATTTTATAATCATTGAAAAATTATTGCAAAATTTATATATGATTTCAGCATATAAAATTCACCCATACATGAATAATTACGTGTCCTCAAGAAAAAAATTATCAAAAGGACATCAAAGGGTAATAAATTTTAAAAGAGGAAATATTCATTATATCCAGGTAAATAAAACTAAGTGTAAGTAGCAAATTCAGTATCTATAATCATCCCTCCATAGAAAACATAGTCCTTTAAACAAATTTTTAATATTTTAAATACAATTTTTTAAATATTCCTTGAACACTATACAAATTTTCGATTTACCAAACAATATATTTTCTCTCATCACTTAGGGTGAAATGTAACTGGATTTATGATCATACCCTGAGAACAGGTTCTTAACCATAGGATTACATTGGTTCTATCATATCCACTTCATAAAGACAAATATAAAATCAATTATAAGGGATTCATAAATTAGGTTTACATGACACTAAGGATGTGGGAAGGTAGGTAAATAATAAAAAACAATCTCAAAAATTAGGTTAGTCTTTGAAGTATAATGCATGAATTCCATGGAAACTATACTTAAAATAATCCTACATAGCTAATGAATCCCATGCTCCCAGCTACTCAAGTTGGATCCAGATATATCAATTTAGTGAAAAACGTTATCTTGTTCCATTATTTTCTTTTTTTCATTTTTATTTTTTGAAATTCATGTCTAGGTCAGATCTTGAATCCATCCCTTAATCACATATGATCCTCCAAAGGATTCAATGGTCTGGAAATGGTGATTTTTTATCTTCCTAATACACAACCCAAATCAATTTTTATAACAACCCTTCACTTTATACACATTTAAACATGATTTATTAAATAAAAGTTCACTTAAGACAACTATGAGGATCAATATGTCTAGTGTCTTGGGAAATTAGAAACATTACATTACAACTTAGAACATGAAATACAATATCTTTATTGAAAACTTCTTTTACATGACCACAAAATTCTTTTGTACTTAGAATTGCAAGGGAAAACCTAAGGAAATTAATAAGAAAAGGGTGATTTATAAATCCTAGTAAGGGAGTAAAAAAGGCATAACAGTACATGTTAGGAAATAGGCATATCAATGGAGCTCAAGAGAAACATGAACATAAAGGCATGATATAGCATGATTATCATAACATGGAAATATGGAAACAACATTTAAAATGATATTAGCATGAGTCATAGATCATTGCACATAGAAAATGATTAAACACTCATTTCACATGAATTAGCATGATAAAACCCTAATTTCACTTGATGTATCATGATACTAACCTTTACCCAATGCATTGGATCGCTATCAGGGCGCACTCTTCTTAATCATTTCATTTCATGCATTTGTGTGCCACATAGATTATACAAAATGGATTCATTAAAAATTATAATTTATTACATGAATAAGATATGTGGAATAAATAAATGAAATTCCTCAATAAACAAGTACATGTGAAAAAAGGTGAGTACCTGTAACACCCCAAGCTTCCACGATATGCTTCTCATTCAATAATGCAATAGCTTGCATTGTACGCAACTTCGAGTTCTAAAACACCGCGACTAATCAAAGTAGCCGTTATGAATAGTAATAACCACTTTCTAAAATTATAGAAATTTTATATTTCAAAATGGACTTCATTTTTGTATTCGTAATATCGAAATTATCCAAAGTTGAATTTTTTGTAATTTTCTGAGAACTTCCATTTTTTTATGAATAGTGAAAATTACTTAAAAACAAATTTTTTAATAAAAATAATTTATAGTGATAAATTATACTATTTAGTGGTTTTAAAGTATAATTAGAATATATTTTTAACATTTTATCCAATGGTGGTCATTAGAATTAATTTAACATTGAAATTGGACATAAACAATTGTCAATCTTTTGATATAAATTGTTTCTTAAAAACACGCTATTGTTGTGACAGCGGGAATTAATTATAAAATTAATTAATGAAACTTATATGTTTGGAATTTTTTAAAATATAAATCATTTTTGAATTCAGAATATCAATTATAGCTTAGGGTGAAATTTTGGCATTGTTCTGAAAAACATCAATTTTTGATGAATAGTGAAACCACTAAGTGGTAGTTAAATAACTGATTTTTCGTTTAAATGAAATATTACCACTTCTGTGATTTGATTTTCAAAAATTCGACATACATGGTTTTCATTAAGAAGTAAAATGTGGTTCAATGAGATTAAAATAATTTTTTGGTGAATAGTAACTTTTAAGTTCTTAATCGCGATTAGAGGTAATTAGTGTAGTTTAAGATAAAAATAATGTTTTAATAATATGAGATGAGCTTTACACATGTCCTACCCTAATTGGATTTGTCATGGCCGACCATGAAAATCCATTGGTCAACTTGGGGACCCCATGGATCCACTTTAGTTGGAAAATGACATAAATACCTTTTATTTAATGTTAAAGTAAAAAATGACACAAACATGAAATGTTTTACTAAAACAATTTTTACATTGGGTTATACAGGTCCTATTTTCAACTATAAATAGTCATTGGAAAGATAAAAAGATTTTCTACATCATAGTATTTGTTTTATAATTTTTAGACCTTAAATAAATTAAATTATTTACGACATCATTATGATGCAGCGATGACCTCATTATTTAAAGATTTTAATAAAATGAAAAGATAATGTACAGTCCAAGGATTACACTTGTCCAAAGACTATTGGATGGGTAGATTTATAACCCTTATCACCTTATCCACGAATTATATAAGTTTGGGACCTTTAGAATCCGAAAATAATTGTATAATAATGTAAAATTTCCTTACTTTCCAAGAGTGCCCCTCCTCTCCTCTTATAAAAGGCCCCCACCTCTACCACCTCATTCACACTTTCAAGCCATTTGGCTCGGCCAAACTCTGCCCAAATACTCTCCCAACTTCCCTCCCTTACTCCTAGAAGCCTCACTTTGGGAAGAATTATTTCCAAGAAAGCCTTTGTCTCAAATCAAAAAGAGTTATCCGATTTTTAGGTAATGTCTTCTCTAATGTTGTTTTGTTTTATTTAGCTTCTCCAACCCCCTAAACTCTTTTTATTCATTTCTTTTGTAACAACACCAGTATCATAAATATACTAGGATGTTGTTATAAGAAGTATTCGAGCTACACTTACACACACCTACATCTAATGGTTAAAGAACATACAGTTTCTGTGGATGGAGAATTTCTGCCTCACGAAATGATGATTGTTCAACACTCATATAACACCTTAAAAGGTGGCCATTAAGATGTCACTATATTTATATATGATATATAATATGTTTATGTTTTAATTATGCTTCTGTATTTCTCATTTATGTCATACTCTATGATTTCCATTATGGGTAAAATGCGATAATTTCATTTTAGGAAGTGCGGACTACCGCCCCCTCAAAGTGATTTGAATCGTTAATGCCATATGTGGGATGTATAAAGGATGGAGTAAATGGTATTATACACTATATTATACTGGAATTATATTATACATTTATTTCATTATGATTTCATTCCATTAAATACGAAATAGAAATGAAAGTAGCGTTCATGCGTACGTACGGCTTACCGTCTCCATGAATGGTGCATTTCATTTCTTACCTCTAAATGTTACGTAATATTATAAATGAATGTATATACTGGATATATATGATATATATGACATCTAAATCATGAATATAATTATGGAGATAATGGATATTCTACCACATAAACAACTTGTAATTAAAAGAAGTTTATTGTTGACTCAAGTACCAAAGATCGACAAAACGACCGTTATTAACTTAAATAATTACGTAACGTTCATAAGATTGTAATAAGTGATATAAAAAGGATAATGAAATTAAAAATGGTTCTTAATAAGGTATATATTAACTCTAGTTTATTATTCAGGAGGTTAAAGAACGGTTGAGTCAAGTCGGACACGAGGTAAGGGAATTTCTTAACCGAACTTCCATTCTTTGGGTTTATCTCCTACTTTCAAATTATGTCATGATATTATTATGTCCTATCTTGTATTTATACTTTCTTTATGTGTACTTATAGTTAATACACATAATAGATCTATATTATTCTAAAAATGATCTTTTTAAGGACTTCGTCTCAATCTCCTTTCATTGAGGCATATTTGGTTTTATACACAATTTTCTTTTATACGGTGTATAAACCCCTTTGACTTTTACGTTTATTCAAAAAGAATTTTTTTTATACGAAGCATTTTGCTAAACAACAAAAGTGAATGTTTTTCTTTCCATACTTATGTGGCGACAATGACTTCTCTGCCGTCGTGACCATTATTTGAGTTTCGGCTTCCTCTACAAGCAATCATTTTTTTAATGAAAAATAAATACAAAGTTTTAAATTTCTTTTATTTTTGTATTGAAAATGGTTTTGAAAGTGTTTTTATTATATCAATGTGTTGTATTGATATCTTGTGATTGAAATGTGGAAACGTTATGTTTCCTTTATGCATGTTTTATGTGATACGATTAGGTTATGGTTTATGATATGTTTAAACCTATTCATATGAGAAATGTATTGGACTTAATAAGTGACGGTTGGAGCCCGCTATAGCTCCTCGATGCATCGGTAGGTATCATGAGACAACTAGACGTGGAATTGGCTGAGGCCCTTTCCCAATTTGATTTATGGTTTTGGCCGAGGCCTTAATCATTTTAGACGTCTTGGCCGAGGCCTTGAAAAAATGTTTCAGAATGTCTGGCATTATGCATTCCATCATTATGAAAGTGGTTATTGATATTGCACGTGATTATTCGACCAGTAGAATATCCATGTGAATAAGTAAATGGAATTATCTCATTTTACTTTTTCCATATTATGTTGAAGTTCATGTTTAAAAGGCTTTTGTTTTATTTATACATTGCCTTAATTGTTAATGTTTATTTATGAAAGCTTCCGCAATATTGTTATCCTTACAGAGCATCTGAGCTCACCCCTTTCAATGTTTTAATATTTTCCAGGATGTGAAGAATTATTTTATGAATGACCTTTAGGGATAGTCAGAAGAGGATATGAGTGTGGACTATGAAGACTTTGTTATTAGTTTTTCACTTTATGATGTAATGTAACATTTATGAATGTATCTAGTGTTTCCAAGGCTACTAAACTAATCGGTCTTTCGAGACTTGATCTTTTGTGATCATGCCAATGTTACGAAGTAATGCACCGACTCTGGGTAGCTGGGGTCGGGGTGTTACAGTTGGTATCAGAGGAAGTTTAGTACTAACCTTGGAATCTAGATTTAGATAAACTCTGATTAGAGCACATAGCCCAAAGATAGACTTTGAGTATTAGTGTAGAAGAACATCCTAGAATTTTGGTATTGTAAAGATGTTGTGTGTTTTCCGAGCAATACATCCCTATCTGGATACGAGCAGGTAGAGGCGGCTCTGGAATAGATGTACCTAGGGGTAAAACCCGAAAACACCGCTTTGAGCTAGACTCGAACGGGAATTGGTGCACGACAACAGGCCTTGCTGCACTCTTGGTTACGACACTCCCAGGGGATATGCTTAGGATAATTCTCATTTTCTTTACAAAACACTATGAACGGTTATGAGTATATACTTCCTCAAATAAAACCTTTTTATGATTATGGATTATATCCATAAATAGTTCAATTTATGTTAAGTATTTTACAAGTATGGAATTATGTATTTTGATTCATAAACTAATCTAGTTTATGCCATTGTTTAGAAACGGCGCCTAGTGGAAGGAATGGAAACTGTATCAATGCACGCACTCCGTGTAGGGATTTCCCTCCTGCTCAAGATAATTATTGTGGATCTGGAGATACAACTAGTGCTGATCAACTTATTACCATACTGGGACAACTCACTCAAGTTATGAATAATAACCTTACTCGTATGGATCACCCTGATCCACAACGTGGAGGATCAATGTTAGACCGCTTCATGAGGCAACAACCGCCAACATTTAATGGGGGTACAAATCCATTGGTAGCTGAGCAATGGATAAACTCCTTAGAGAAAATATATCATGCCTTGGGGAGTAGGGAAAGGGAGAAGGTTGTCATGGCAGTTTACCGCCTCACTGGAGATGCCGATCAGTGGTGGTCGTTGATTCAAAACACAAAGGAAGATGATGACATCTTGAATATGGAATAGAGGGAGTTCAAAGAGATTTTCTTAGAAAAATACTTTCCTCGTGACCATCAAGAAGATATGGAAAGGCAATTTCTGAGTCTGAGACAAAAGGAGGATGAGAATGTCGCAAAGTATGAGGCCAACTTTACAAGGTTAGCAAGGTATGCTGTAGATTATATACATAACCCAAGAGGTAAGATTGATCGTTTCTTTGATGGGTTAAAACCAGTTCTCTGTCGAGCTTTAGTATCACAATCTTTCTCAACATAAGAAGATATTGTCTCATGTGCTATCAAGACAGAAAAGGAATTCTCTAAGTCTTATGACAAAAAAGTAAAGCAAGAGAAGAAGAGAACAGTGGAACAAGAGACAGATAAAGGGAAAAAGGGAAAGAAGGATTTTCCATTATGTGATAAGTGTGAGAAGAATCACCCTGGTACTTGCCTAAAAGGAATGGGAGTTTGTTATAAATGTGGAGAAAAGGGTCACTAGGCTCGTGATTGCAAGGGAAAGAAAGGGGCTATCAAAGTTGAATGTTACAATTGTATAGAAATGGGTCATTATGAAAATGAATGTCCTATGTGTCAGGGAAACTTACCTCAGAAAAGGTCAAGGGATCAAGGCCAATCTTATGCTGTGACTACAGTTGAAGCGGAATAATTAATGTATTGGTGCTTTTGGACTCATGGATTATATTCTGGTTATTAGAATAATGTGATATATAAGGATTGTACTGCAGTAATTGTTGATTTCAGTAAGGTTTTAATATGATTAAGGTAATCATATTTTTAGTATGTGACAAAAGAGAAACTTTAATTTGTTTGGGGTATCTAATGTTACAATTGATTTTGGAATTTAGAGACCTTTTAGAGAAAGTCTGGAAGAGGTATTTTGGATAACTATAAAGGTTGGAGTGGATTAAGTTGATCTTTGGATAGTATTATTTAAGGTTAAAAAATTTATGAAGATTATTTTTGAATATTATAATACTATAGTTTTAGGAAAAGGACAACCTGCAGGGTGGGGCATAACCCGTCGCGTCGGACAAAGCTACAGGAATCAAACCCACAATCATAGTGCGACAGGCCTTTATTTCTTACCACTAGCCTACAGGAAGTCCCTGGTTATTACAAAATAATTTAACTAATCTAAATGGTATGTGTTATCATTTGGAACCTTATACAATTAGGATAAGTATAATATTTTTGGGTTCTATTATCTTTTTGAGTGAAAGATGAGTTGAAGGTTGAAACTCTAATTGTCAAGAATAAATATATATATACCTATCTCTTATTCAATGAATTAATTAATTCTTAAACTTTAGTGAAGGGATATTAAAACAAAAAAATGTGTTATCCTAATACCTTATGTCTTGTTGAACTGATGATATTTTAAATCAACATAGATTGAAGGCTTTGAGGCCCTCAATTTGACAGTTGATTGTGATTGATGACCTCAATCACTCCCTACAAATATTTATGTTTTTCCTCCAATTATATGTCTCTAATTTCCACCAATGTTCTCCTTATCAAGATCATAGTTTGGTGGTGACTTTCTTATTTCCATTTCCCTCTTATTAAGGCTAAATTTTATTAATCTTATTTCCGATGTGGGTTTTCCTCAAAGGTATTTTCTCTTTTCAACCTTTTATTTTCAAAGAAAAAAATTTCAAATTGCGAGGACGCAATTTATTGAAGGAGGGGAGAATGTAACACCCCGAGCTTCCACGATACGCTTCTCATTCAATAATGCAATAGCTTGCATTGTACGCAACTTCGAGTTCTAAAACACCACGACTAATCAAAGTAGCCGTTATGAATAGTAATAACCACTTTTTAAATTATAGAAATTTTATATTTCAAAATGGACTTCATTTTTGTATTCGTAATATCGAAATTATCCAAAGTTGAATTTTTTGTAATTTTCTGAGAACTTCCAATTTTTTATGAATAGTGAAAATTACTTAAAAACAACTTTTTTAATAAAAATAATTTATAGTCATAAATTATACTATTTAGTGGTTTTAAATTATAATTAGAATATATTTTTACTATTTTATCCAATGGTGGTCATTAGAATTAATTTAACATTGAAATTGGACATAAACAATTGCCAATCTTTTGATATAAATTGTTTCTTAAAAACACGCTATTGTTGTGACAGCAGGAATTAATTATAAAATTAATTAATGCAACTTATATGTTTGTAATTTTGTAAAATAGACATCATTTTTTAATTCAGAATATCAATTATAGCTTAGGGTGAAATTTTGGCATTGTTCTGAAAAAACTTCAATTTTTGATGAATAGTGAAACCACTAAGTGGTAGTTAAATAACTGATTTTTCGTTTAAATGAAATATTACCACTTCTGTGATTTGATTTTCAAAAATCCGACATACATGGTTTTCATTAAGAATTAAAATGTGGTTCAATGAGATTAAAATAATTTTTTGGTGAATAGTAACTTTTAAGTTCATAATCGCGATTAGAGGTAATTAGTGTAGTTTAAGATAAAAATAATGTTTTAATAATATGAAATGAGCTTGACACATGTCCTACCCTCATTGTATTTGTCATGGCCGACCAAGACAATCCATGGGTCAACTTGGGGACCCCATGGAGCCACTTTAGTTGGAAAATGACATAAATACCTTTTATTTAATGTTAAAGTAAAAAATGACACAAACATGAAATGTTTTACTAAAAAAAATTTTACATGGGGTTATACAAGTCATATTTTTTACTATAAATAGTAATTGAAAATATAAAAAGATTTCCTACATCATAGTATTTTTTTTTATAATTTTTAGACATTAAATAAATTAAATTATTTACGACATCATTATGATGCAGCGATGACCTCATTATTTAACGATTTTAATAAAATGAAAAGTTAATGTACAATCCAAGGCATACACTTGTCCAAAGACTATTGTATGGGTAGATTTAGAACCCTTATCACCTTAGCCACGAATTATATAAGTGTGGGACCTTTATAATCCGAAAAGCATTGTATAATAATGTAAACTTTCCTTACTTTCCAAGAGTTCCCCTCCTCTCCTCTTATAAAAGGCCCCCACCTCTACCACCTCATTCACACATTCAAGCCATTTGGCTCGGACAACCTCTGCCCAAATACTCTCCCAACTTCCCTCCCTTACTCCTAGAAGCCTCACTTTGGGAAGAATTCTTTCCAAGGAAGCCTTTGGCTCAAATCAAAAAGAGTTACCCGATTTTTAGGTAATGTCTTCTCTAATGTTGTTTTGTTTTATTTAGCTTCTCCAACCCCCTAAACTATTTTTATTCATTTCTTTTGTAACAACAACAGTATCTTAAATATACTAGGATGTTGTTATAAGAAGGATTCGAGCTACACTTACACACACCTACATCTAATGGTTAAAGAACATACGGTTTCTGTGGATGGCGAATTTCTGCCTCACGAAACGATGATTGTTCAACACTCATATAACACCTTAAAAGGTGTCCATTAAGATGTAACTATATTTATATATGATATATAATATGTTTATGTTTTACTTATGCTTCTGTATTTCTCATTTATGGCATACTTTATGATTTCCATTATGGGTAAAACGCGATAATTTCATTTTTGGAAGTGCGGACTACCGCCCCCTCAAAGTGATTTGAATTGTTAATGTCATATGTGGGATATATAAAGGATGGAGTAAATGGTATTATACACTATATTATAATGGAATTATATTATACATTTATATCATTATGATTTCATTCCATTAAATACGAAATAGAAATGAAAGTAGCGTTCATGCGTACGTACGGCTTACCGTCTCCATGAACGGTGCATTTCATTTCTTACCTCTAAATGTTACGTAATATTATAAATGAATGTATATACTGGATATATATGATATATATGAAATCTAAATCATGAATATAATTCTGGAGATAATGGATATTCTAGCACATAAACAACTTGTAATTAAAAGAAGTTTATTGTTGACTCAAGTACCAAAGATCGACAAAACGACCGTTATTAATTTAAATAATTACATAATGTTCATAACATTGTAATAAGTGATATAAAAAGGATAATTAAATTAAAAATGGTTCTTAATAAGGTATATATTAAATCTAGTTTATTATTCAGGAGTTTAAAGAACGGTTTAGTCAAGTCGGACATGAGGTAAGGGAATTTCTTAACCCAACTTCCATTCTTTGGGTTAATCTCTTACTTTCAAATTATGTCATGATATTATTATGTCCTATATTGTATTTATACTTTCTTTATGTGTACTTATAGTTAATACACATAATAGATCTATATTATTTTAAAAATTATCTTTTTAAGGACTTCGTCTCAATCTCCTTTCATTGAGGCATATTTGGTTTTATACACAATTTTCTTTTATACGGTGTATAAACCCCTTTGACTTTTACGTTTATTCAAAAAGAATTTTTTTTTACGAAGCGTTTTGCTAAACGAAAAAAGGAAATGTTTTTGTTTCCGTACTTATGCGGCGACAATGACTTCTCTGCCGCCGTGACCATTATTTGAGTTTCGGCTTCCCCTACAAGCCATCATTTTTTTTAATGAAAAATAAATACAAAGTTTTAACTTTCTTTTATTTTGGTATTGAAAATGGTTTTGAAAGCGTTTTTATTATATCAATGTGTTGTATTGATATCTTGTGAATGAAATGTGGAAATGTTATGTTTCCTTTATGCATGTTTTATGTGATACGATTATGTTATGGTTTATGATATGTTTAAACCTATTCATATGAGGAATGTATTGGACTTAATAAGTGACGGGTGGAGCCCGCTATAGCTCCTCGATGCATCGGTAGGTCTCATGAGACAACTAGACGTGGAATTGGCCGAGGCACTTTCCCAATTTGATTTATGGTTTTGGACGAGGCCTTAATCATTTTAGACGTCTTGGCTGAGGCCTTGACAAAATGTTTCAGAATGTCTGGCATTATGCATTCCATCATTATGAAAGTGGTTATTGATATTGCATGTGATTATTCGACCAGTAGAATATCCATGTGAATAAGTAAATGGCATTATCTCATTTTACTTTTTCCATATTATGTTTAAGTTCATGTTTAAAAGGCTTTTGTTTTATTTATACATTGCCTTAATTGTTAATGTTTATTTATGAAAGCTTCCGCAATATTGTTATCCTTACAGAGCATCTGAGCTCACCCCTTTCAATGTTTTAATATTTTCCAGGATGTGAAGAAGTATTTTATGAATGACCTTCAGGGATAGTCAGAAGAGGATATGAGTGTGGACTATGAAGACTTTGTTATTAGTTTTTCACTTTATGATGTAATGTAACATTTATGAATGTATCTAGTGTTTCCAAGGCTACTAAACTAATCGGTCTTTCGAGACTTGATCTTTTGTGATCATGCCAATGTTACGAAGTAATGCACCGACTCTAGGTAGATGGGGTCGGGGTGTTACAGTACCCTTGATATAAAAATGGGTATGGTATTCACTTACAAGATGATTTTGGCATGGGAAATTTTGGTGTAACTTTAGCAGCATAACGACGTCAAATAGAAATTGTAAAATTGTTTGATGAGAGATAAAGGGGTATATCATAATTTATATATTTAATTGATATTAATGGGGTCATGAAACATAATATCCCAACATTTTTAATGGAATTTAGATGCATAATATAAAATAATTTCTTTAATGTAAATGAGGAGAGAGAAATTCCTTACAAAAGTTTGTCATGGTAACAGGTGTGCATGGGAGGCATTAATGAGATAGAAAGGGGTATATCATCATTCAAAAATAAGTAAGGAAGTATAGGGGAGTATTGAAATCATACCCCCACATTTTTAATTTAAAATAAGAGGGAATAACAATATAAAAAAACATAGACATAAATAAAGAAGGAAATTAAGGATCCCTTACTTGGAAGTGTGAACCCAAAGGCTTGGGAGAGTCTTGAGAGATGATTCCTGGGAGCTTGGGGTGAATTTGGAGGATTACAGAGAGAGTAGGTCAGATTTTGGTCGAGCCCCAAATGTTTTGAGTTAGGAGGAATGGGTGATTGAGTGGGTTTATATAGGAAAAGAGAGGGAATTCATTATTTTTTAGGTTTTGGACAATACACATTAAACTAATCAAAACCACAAACCATCCCATGGGTTTTGCCCATGGTTTCTGCCAAAGTAGATTTTAGAACATAATTTTATATGTAAAATGGCCGAACATATTAAAATATTAAGATTCATTGTGTGGAGGTGAGTCACACTCTCAAGCAAATCATTTTAAAAAGTTTAAATATTTTATATGTATTGGGGGACCACTAAGGCACCATAAAATTAATAAAATAAATATAAAATCACATTATTTTAAATTTAAAAGATATATTGGCCTAAAATACATTTTATAGTATTTTATTACGGCACTATTTAGTCATTATGATGTCATAAAACACATTATATATTTAAAAGGTATTTAATTTTTACCCAAAAATTCGACTGTCTCGGAAAATTATGAAAATTTTACCATTAGATAATTTAGACATCCTGAATAGAAAAAGGATATTAATTTTATCTAAATAATTTTATAAATATGTGGATTTTTAATTTTAAAATAAAAATTGACTTTTATCGAAAATGCATGGGTTTTGACAAAAATAGCTTTCAAACATTAATAAAAATTACAATTGTATTCATAAAAATCAAACGATCATTTATATTTAATAAAAAATATTTTAGTAAAAATATTTTATTAAAGCATTATTTAATTCAAAAATCCATTAATTCATCAAAATAGATTTCTTAATTGAATTTAAATACTAACAAAAAAAATACTATTTATGATTTAAAAACCATTTACAAAGTAATAATAATAAAATGAATGTACATTCTTTATAAAAAAATAATGCACATAATCATAGTGCTATGGTTTTGTTACATATCCCCTTATAACACCCGCATAATACCTAAGGGTAAACTGTATGATAGGGATAGACTCTTGGGGCGGCTCAGATAACATCGCTCGGGTGGTAATCGGTATTAACTTCCACTTCTCCCAGAGGAGATTCCATTCATGATTAACTTTTTAAATCTCGGTTTGGGATTAGGCAAGAGAGAATCCTAGTGACGTTGTCTTCTTTACGAGCTTTGAAAAATGGGCATCATATGGAGAAATTCTACTGGATTAGGTCATCGCTTCTTTTTTCTGAGTAAATTGAATTTGTTAAACGCCTATATTTATACTAATCATGTGATCCCTATTCAATGGCTATATTAGAAACGATAACAATTATTAATGGTATTTTAATATCCCAAAACATACAAACATGGAAGTGTATATGTTTTATATAACCATTTAATATAATAATACATTTAATTAGATCAAGAGTAATTTTTATTAATAAAAGTTTGGGTCATTACGATCTTCCTCCCTTAAGAAATTTCTCCCTATAAATTTTATTTCCCCACACTAAAACAGATGTGGGTAATAATGCTTCTTCACTTCCTCTGATTACCATTTTTATTTTTCATACTTGTGGTTTTACCACAATACCTTGACTAGGGGAATTGTCTTATTTTGTAGAACTTTTTCCCGGTGATCTAAGATCTTTACTAGAATCTCTTTATAGGATAGTTCATTCTCCAATGGTACAACCTATGTATTGAGTATATGCGATGGTTCAGGTATTTACTTCCTCAAGAGTGATTCATGGAATACATCGTTTACTTGAGAGAGGTTCAGTGGGAGTGCTAGTCGATAGGCCACTGCTTCAATGCGATCAAGGATATCAAATTGATCAATGTACCTTGGAATAAAATTTCTCTTCTTCCCAATCTCATAACTCTCTTCCATGGTGATATGTGGAGGAATACCATATCTCCAACATCAAACTCTAGGTCTCATCGACAAATATCATCATTGATCTTTTGTCTACTCTGAGAATCTTTCATGTGTTTCAAGATGGTCTTGACCTTCTCCACCATTTCTTTGACCATTTCTGGACCAAGGATTTTTCGCTCCCCAAATTCATCCCAACATGCCGATGTTCTACACCTCTTCCAATAAAGGGATTCATAAGAATCCATTTGGATGCTTGAGTGGAAACTATTATTGTAAGAGAACTCAACCAGAGGAATATGTTGATCCTATACTCCTTTTAAGTCCATTTAGAATGCTATCAACATGCCCTTAAGTGTTTGGATATTATACTCATATTGGACCTCATTTTGATGATAAAAAGTTGTACTAAAGTTCAGCTCAGTATTTAGAGTGTGTTAGAGACTCTTCCATAACTTAAAGGTGAATCTTGGAACTCGATCAAATACAATAGATAGTGGAACTCCATGCATTCTTACCACTTCTCTGATGTATATCTTCAATAGTTGATCTAATAAGAAATCCCCCCCAAATTTTAGTGAAGTGTGCAGCCATTGTAAGATGATCCACAATAACCTAGATAGCATCATTTCCTTTGGATTTCATTGGAAGTCTAGTGACAAATTACATGGTGATGTTCTCCAATTTTCATGTTGGTATGGGTAATGTTTTCATCGTACCCTTATACTTCTACCTCCCATCCTTCACTTTCCGACATACTAGGAACTATGATGTATACTCAGTGATCTCCTTATTCATGTTATCCCACCAATAATTCTCCCAGAGATCTCGATACATCTTTGTGTTTTTGGGGTGAATGTAGAAATTCAAGCTATGTGCATCATCCAAAAGTTCATTCTTTGACTCTGGATTTGATGGAACACATAGTCTTCTCCCAAATCTCACAATTACTTCCTCATTAAAATTGATTTCTGGTTATTTCTCTTTTCCGATAGCTTCCACTTTCTTTTAAATTCCCACATCATCCTTTTATTTATCCTTTAACCTTTCCAAAATTGAAGAGTGTGAAATCATTTGGAAAAGTATTGGTGATGTTCCCTTATTTATGATTCCCATGACCATCTTCATCAAATCTAAAAATATTGGATCCTTTTCAATTATCATCAATGAAATAGTTGTCGGATCCTTTCTACTTAGAGCATCTGACACGTTATTCACTTTCCCCAGATGGTACTGAATTAGATAGACAGTATTTGATCATCTCTAGCCATCTTTTTTGTAACATGTTCAACTCTTTCTGTGTCAATATATACTTGATCCTTTTTTGATCAGTTTATATCTCACGCTTCTCCCCAAAGATGTAATGTTGCCAAATTTTTAAAGCGAATATTACAACTGCCAATTCCAGATCATTTTTTGGATAGTTCTTCTCATGAAATTTCGATTGCATTGAAGCATAGGTAATGAATTTTTCGTTTTTCTTCAACAAAAATCCCAGGCTCTTCTTTGAAGCATCACTAAATAACACAAAAAAAATTCTCCACTTGTGGGTTGTGTAAGAATGGGTTTAGTGATAAGCCTTATTTTAAACTCTTTAAAGCTATCATCGCATTCATCACTCCAAGAAAACTTGACTCTCTTCTAAGTTGTCTTGGTATGAAGGATTGAAAATCACGAGAAATTTCTCACAAATAGGCGATAATATCCAGCTAACCCAAGGAAACTATGGATATATGTCACAGATTTTGGCCTTGTTTGTCCCTTAATTACATTTTTCTTGGAGGGATCCATAGATATCTAATTTATTTTGATGATATAACCCAAGAATGAGACCTCCTTCAAACAGAACTCACACTTTCAGGAACATTCATAGAGCTTATCCTTTCTCAAGGTCTCTAATATAGTGCTTATATTCTCCTCATGCTCCTCCTTGGTTTTGGAGTATGCTATAATATCATCTATAAAGACTACCACAGATTTTTCAAGGTAATATTTAGACTCTATCCATCAAGTCCATGAAGATTGGTGGAGAATTAGTGAGTCTGAAAGGAATTACTATGAATTAATAGTGCGTGTATATTGCACAAAAATCAGTCTTGGTGATATAATCCTTATTCAACGTTACTTGGTAATATCCTGACAGTAGATACACCTTGGAGAAGTATTGTGATCCACGTAGCTGATCAAAAAATTCGTCAACTCATGGCAGAGGATACTTGTTCTTTATCCTGATTTTTGTGACCTCATGATAATCAATGCAAAGGAACATTGACCCATCCTTCTTCTTGATGAAGAGAACTTGTGTACCCCATGATGAAGCACTTGGGTGTATAAACCCTTTATCCAAATTCTCTTGTAGTTTTTTATTTATCTCCTCAATATCCACAATATCCATTAAATATAGAGTTTTGGATATTGGCAATTACCCAGGTATAATATCAATCAATAATTCAATATCTCTTCTAGGAGTAAAACTAAGAAATTCCTCAGGAAACACTTCAATGAATTCCCTCACAGTAGGAATGACTTCATGGATGGTTTCTTCCTTAGACTCAATATTTTGAGCAAGATATGCATGTTCATAGGGCAGTAATATCTATGCTTGAGATTATGGTGCTAAAGAAGATTCATCCTACTCCTTCCCCTAGTACATAATCGGGGTTGATTCTCCATATGGAGAGTGATTTCCCTCTCATGGAAATTTATGTTGGATCTATATAGGGAAAGTCAATCCATGCCAAGAATTGTATCAAATTCCACCAGAGGGAGTATCAAGATGTTCTCCATGAATTTTAATCCACATATTGTGATAGGGGAGGAGTTATATTCATGGGATGAAATGATTACCCCAATTTTCATTCTCACTGACATCTCTCCTTCCATGATTTTTTGTGGTGTTGGGATTGTTCTACTAAACTTTCAAGATATAAAAGAATGCATAGAACCAAAATCAAAAAGTATGTTCGTTATTCTTGAACAAATAACTAGCGTACATATCACCACTTTGTTTTTGGGTTTAACTTTAGTAGTAGTGATAAAATAATCTCTACCTTCCAGCCTTGGAGGTTGTTGGTTGCCTCCGAAAATCCTTGGCTTAAGGCACTCATTTGCAAAGTGCCCTGGTTCTTTGTAGTTGAAGTAATGAACAATGCGTTGAGGGTCGAATAGAGCATTAATCTCCTCTTTTGCAGCAACATATTTTCTTTTCATAAATTAATGGCTAGGTTCCCTTATCTTCCACATCTAAATCATTTCCTTGTACCCTTCAAAAACTTTATGGGGTGCTTCTTTTCGCACCTTTGGCAAGTGGGCTTCTATAATTTCTTAGCACCATTGGGTTTATCCATCGGACCACCAGAATTAAATTCCACTTTCCTCTTCATATCCCCATGATACCCATAAGATTCACTAATCTCTATTTTGACTTTGATGGTACATCGGACAATTTCCTCATATATATTGAAGTCACAGATCACTAGGAATTTCCGTAGGATAGGTTTTATCCCACCAAAGAAGTTTTCAACCTTTCATTCGACGGAAACGACAAAGCCAGAGGTGTATCATGAAAGTATTGTGAAGTTTTCCTTGTATGATCCGATGGATTCGTCGTCTTATTTCCTAAGGGAAAGGAAGTCCCCTTCCATCTTAATTTGTAGGGTTTAAGGAAAATATTTATCAAAATACATTTTTTGAAATTACTTCCTTTCCAATGCCTCAATATCTTCCTCAGGAATTGTATTTTTGATCAGTGACCATCATTGATTTCCTTGACCCTCTATACAATAAGCATCCATACGAACCTCCTCTTGTTCAGAACATTGAAGGACGAATAAGATCTTCTTAGGGGAGTTGATCCATTGTTCAGTGATTGAGGGATCGGATGATCCATTAAATGTTGGGGGATTTGTCTCACGAAGCTCACTATTTTGTATTATTCTTTCATGAGATGGGGGTGGAAGTTCTTCTTGACACATGTTTCTATTCAAAACTTGACTTAACTGAGATAGTATCGTGAAAAATTTGTGATCTCACTCCCATCAGATTGGGAATCTCATTAGAACAGTAATCATATTGATATTTGCATCAGTTGTTAGCTTGAGTCCTCCTATTACTGGCCATTTTCTTGGATTAAAGGAAAGCTAGGGGTAACACATAAAGGGAAACCCAATGAAAAAAATGGATAACTTATAAATTACATTTATTTCCTTAACTTATGAATTTATAGGCCTTAATTCAAGTTACCCATTATGTACTTCCCAACATATACTCTTAGGGAAATTTTTTTATTCCCTCAATAATGGTACATACTATGCTTATGAATTTACCAATGCATCTCCCCTGGGAGTGTCTAACCAAGAGTGCAACAAGTCTCGTTGTTGTGCACTAGTTCTCATTTGAGTCTAACTCAAAGCAGTTTTTTCAGGTGTTACCCCTAGATACATCTATTCCAGAGTCACATCTAATTATTCGTATCTAGAAAGGGATATATTTTATTCATAAACCACTTAATCTATACTAAAAAAATTAGGGATCTTTTTATTATGCATAGTCTTATCCCTAAGGCTTTCACTAGGGTTTTCTAATCATAATCCCAAAAACAACTAAACCTATCTTTTGATACCAACTATAAAAACCCTTCTCTTTATTACACAATTAAACATGATTTATTACATAAACATTCACTTAAGAAATCTCTGAGTATAGAAAGGTCTAGTGTCTTGGGAAATTAGTAACATTACATAACAACTTAGAACATAAAATACAACATCTTTATTGAAAACTTCTTTAACATGACCACAACATTCCTTCGTACTTAGCAATGGATGGGATAACCTGAGGACATGCATAAGAAAGGGGTGATTTATAAAGCCCAATAAGGGAGTAAACAAGGCATAATAGTACATTTTAGGTAATAGTAATATGAATGGATCCTAGGAGAAACATGAACATAAAGTCATGACATAGCATTATTAACATAACATGGAAATGTGGCGACAACATTTTAAATGATATTAGCATGAGCCATGACTCATTTCACATGGAGAATGAGTAGACCCTATTTGAACTTGAATTATCATGATTAAACCTTCATTTCACTTGACATATCATGATATTAATATTTACCCATTGCATTGGAGCGCTATCAGGGTTCACCCTTCTTAATCATTTCATGTCATGCATAAGTGTACCACATAGATCATACAACATAGATTTATTGAACATCATAATTTATTATATTAATAAGATATGTGTAATAAAAAAATGTAATTCCTAAATTAAAAAGTATATGTTCATAAAGTTAAATAACCTTGATAGAGAAATGGGTATGGTATTCACTTACATGATGATTTGGCATGGGAAATTTTGGTGTAACTTCGGTAGCATAACAACGTCAAATAGAAATCTTAAAATGGGTTGATGAGAGAGAAAGTAGTCTATAATAATTTATACATGAAATTGATAGTAAGGGAGTCATGGAAAATAATATCCAAACATATTTAATGTAATTTAGATGCATAATATAAAATAATTTCTTGAATGTAAATGAGGAGAGAGAAATCCCTTACAGAATTTCGACATGGTAAAAGGTGTTTATTGGAGGCATTAATGAGAGATAAAGGGGTCTATTAGAATTTATACATGAAATTAAAATTAAGGGTTTCATGTAAAATAATATTCCAATATATGTAATGCAATTTAGATGCATAATATAAAATAATTTCTTGAATGTAAATGAGGAGAGATTAATCCCTTACGGAATTTCGACATGGTAACAGGTGTGTATGGGAGGCATTAATGAGAGATAAAGGGGTATCTCATCATTAAAACATAAGGTTAAAAGTATAGGGGAGGTGATAAATCATAACCCAACATTTCTAATTTAAAATAATAGGTCATAAAAATATAAGTAAACTTGGACATAAATAAGGAAGGAAGGAATGTGAGGATCCCCTACTTGAAAGTGTGATCACAAAGGCTTGGGTGAGTCTTGAGATATGATTTATGGGAGATTGGGGCACCTTGGGAGGATTCTAGAGAGAGGAGGGAAGAGTTTTTTCAAGCTCCGGATGCTTTTAGTGAAGAGGAATGGGAGATTGAGTGGGTTTATATAGGAAAGGAGAGGGAATTCTTTATTATTTAGGTTTTGGACACTACACATTAAACTAATCAAACCCACAAACCATCCCATGGTTTTTGCCCATGTTCATTGCCAAAGTGGATTGGAAAATTATTTTATAAGGCCAATGGAAAAACATATTTAAATATTAGGCTTTCTTATGTTGAGGTGGGTCAAACTCTCAAGGAAATCATTTTAAAAAGTTAAAATATTTTATAAGTCTTGGAGGGTCCACTAAGGCACCATAAAATTAATAAAAAAAATTTAAAATCACATTATATTAAAACTAAAACATATATTTCCAAAAATATGTTTTATATTATTTTATTAAATCACTATTGGGTAATTATGATTTCCTAAAACTCATTATATATTTTAACGGTATTTTGTTTTTACCCGAAAATTCGATTGTCTTAGAAAATTATGAAACATTCACCATCAGATAATTTTGATATCATGAATAAAAAAATGATATTCATTTTATCTAAATAATTTCATAAATATGTTAATTTATTCTTTTAAAATAAAAACTGACATTTATCGAAAATTCATGGGTTTTGATAAAAATAGCTTTCAAACCTTAATAAAATTTAAAATTTCATTCATAAAACTTCTACGGTCGTTTTTATTTAATAAAAATTAAGTTAGAAATAATATTTTATTAAAATATTATTTAATTAAAAAATCCATTAATTCATCAAAATAAATCCTTAATTGAATTTAAATGCTAACTAAAAATACTATTTATGATTGAAAAACCATTTACGAAGTAACAATAATAAAATGAATGTATATTATTTATAAAAAAATAATGCACATAATCATAGTGATATGGTCCTGTTACATAACTCCGTATAACACCCACATAATATATAAGGGTATAGTGTGCGATGATGACAAACTCTTGGGGTGGCTCAGACAACATCGCTCGGGTGGTAATCTCTATTAACTTACACTTATCCTATAGGAAATTATGTTCAAGATTAACATGTTGAAGCTCAGCTTGGTATTGGTCGAGAGAGAAGCTTAGTGATGTTACCTCATTTCTGAGCTCTAACAAATGGGCTTTGTATGGATCATTTTTACTAGCTGAGGACATCACTTCTATTTCCTGGGTAAATTAGATTTGTTAAAGCCCTATATTTTTCTTAATCATGTGATCACTATTCAATGGATATATTAGAAATTATAATAATGTTTAACGGTATTTTAAAATCCATAAACATAAAACCATGGATGTTCATATATTTTATATAACCATTTTACATAATAATATATTTAATTAGATTAAGATGAATTTTCATTAATAAAAGTTTTGGTGGTTACCCTTTTCTTGTATTTTTTAAAGGAACGGGATAGATGTGAAATACCACAAATTAAACATGGATCAAAATCAAATAGTCCGGTGATCAACACAATACATCTCTATTATGAAATCATCATGTGTCTTCTTGACAATAACTTCCACCTCACTTGTTCAATGTAAAGTCATGCATTATACAAAGAGCATGATAAGAAGGCATAATTGACTTGGAATAGTTACATCCTATAAGGTCATTCATGGAAATTATGGGATTAATGAAGGAAATATGCATGGTGTGTCTTAGGGAAAAAATTCTCAACAAAGATTACCTCAATTATTTTTAAATTGAATTTTTCAGTCATAGACTCAGAAGTATCTCAATGCAAGTTCTGATAGTTTTACTAGTCCCAAGTTTCACATAGGAAATATACTCAAAAAATAATATGAAATTGAAGGCTCAGAACCATCTTAGGAATGGAAGTAAATAAAGAAAACTGGAAATCACTATGTTTATAAAATTAAGTAATAATTTAATCAAAATTAATTTCAAAATTAAATTACTAAACTCAAAAATTATTCTAAAAATATAAATAGAAGAAAAAATGGATTTCTAAAAATTATAAACTTGAACTATTCTTTTATTTATATGAGTATAATGAGTTTCAGGTTTAAAGCATTCTTTCAAATGAAAAATTTATCCTAGATAAATGAGAAGAGGAAAAAAATCAAGTTCATTGAAAGTGAAACTCAAGAAAAACTCCCCCACACTTAGAATGAGATAGTTTTTTCATTATTTGTAGAAGTGTGTTAGAAGAGATAACAACGATTATTTAAATGGAAATTGGAAAATGAAATGTTAGGGACTCTAGAGCACCCTATAATGAGTGGTATGACATAGGGAAATTTGATCTGTCTTGATTTTAGAATTGGGATACCTGTAAAGGTGGTGATAAATAAAAATCATATAATAGATAAAACATTAGTCCATAGGGTTGAATCATTTTCAAGATTTCAAATAATCATTTGCACGTAATGAATAGTAATGAAATACATATGATATAAATGTATGTATCTGTGAATAATAAGGGTCAATGTGACTCATAGATAAAAAGAGAAAACTATAAAGAGGTGAATAAGACAAAATCATGGCTATAATGATTGAGAAAACATATGAAATATGGGTTGCCACCCATATTTCTCTAATAATGATGTCAGCAGTCAGATAGATGGGCCAAAGTATTAGTTGGTATTGTCTATTAGCTCAGCTCTCCTCTGTCTTCTACATCTACATGTGGAAGTGTCATATAGCGCTTGGGGTCCTTTGGAAGGATATACCACTTCAAGAGAATATCAAAAATGGATATGGTGTGGTAGGAAGGGTATTTGTGCTCATGGGGGAGGCTGATAAGCATGAATCTCAATTAATAACTCCTGAAGCTGACGCTCGACCTCAGCTAGGTGTTGAGTCACTTGTCGAAATAGGATAGATGGTGGAATAGGTGCATCCATCACTATATATTAAACTGAGGAGATAGACATGGATATTATAAAAGTGTAAAGGGTTGGAAAATAAGCTAATTAATATGGATTAGAATCAGTTTCTTGTATATATAATATGTGGTGATATATTTATGAAAGGTAATACAAGCATTACAAAAATGATGATCACTCAGGTAGCATATAGAAATGGGGGAGGACACTAGGGTAAACTAGGAAAAATTAATGTCAGAAATGACAACATTGATAGTCCTCTCCTGAATATATTGTGGATGAAACTATCCTTCATGGTCAATGGTTGTAATGGATGCCAGGACCGGATGGTCATCTATTAATTATGGTACCATGGTTCTGGTAGCTATTTGAGTTCTAGGTGGTGGGGAGTTACTGATCCATAATTTGGTCACGGGTCTGATAGGGTATGTGATCTTAGAAGGTAAATTTTTTTGGTGTTGTATGGGGCATGAGTGGTAGAAGATTAGGGGTGGTAGGGGTTGGTGATGGTGAGGACAAGGTAGTGAACTGGGAGAACTCTGCAAGATGGATATAGAGGTGTTGGGAAATCTGATTTAGATTCTATTATATGTAGCGATTTATGGCCCATAGATTTTCTGAATACGATGGGGTTGTTGGAGTAGTAGGGAAACTGATGTTGGAGGGTGTACAATGAGGAGGATTAGGGTTGGTTATGTAAGATGTGGGTCCTCGGGAAGATGTGGGGGTTATAGTTGCAGAAGGGTCTGAAACATGATCTCATGGGGTTTTGTTATCATCCTCAACTACCCCTTATGGCCACCGGTAGAGGCCTCCATCCTTGGTAAGTAGCTGCATCTTGTGAATCAATATGAGATCAATGGATTACATTAGCCCGAGTTCAGTGAGTGGTAGTGCAGTGTCAAAAATTCAGATATGATGATCAAAATCTATAATGAATGACCCCCCAAAAGTGTTCCTAGTGTCATCTGAGTATGGTATATATAATATAATGTTAATTGAGACACCATGTTGATAGTAGGGTCACCCATGAATACAGCTAGAATGATAAAATCCATCTAACTAACACTTCCTTGGGACTCAGCTCGAGTGAACCAAGATTATGTTAGGGCTCTATGTAAGATATGGGGTGATGGGCCTTAGATCTAGGTGGATTTGGTCATCCTATTATCATGCTCAATTTGATAATCTCAGGAAATCATCCATTAGAGCCTATTTGAATCGGACTTAGAAAGCTCAAGCATTATTTTAGGGAATACATGTGATGTGGTGAAATATTCAATATATATCTTGAGTCCAATTCTAAATTCCATGAAGGAAATCTCAAGAGGTCATCTTCTTTGTCTGAATTAAAGGTTATAAACGGTGAACTCAAATGTGGTTAGAAACTCCAAAAACATCTCCCAGTAAATCTCCTCACGTTCCTCAATGATGGAAGAAATATGTAGGCACTCAAGGAGATTGATGACCTTGTAGATAATATAAAGTTGAGCGTGGACATCCAGGTCGATGTTTTTGTTGGTCCTCATCATTTTTTTCTACAATTGGTTGAGTGAAACATAGTGTTTTGGGTTTGAAAAATAGATAATAGGTTGCATATGAGGTTGTTAATCATCATACGACTCACTGAAGGCAGATTGGGTCTCCTCTTGAGCAGTGGGTTACATAGAAGATGCAACAGAAATATAGGGGGAAGTTGTGGGAGGTGGTGGGGTTGTGGGAGGTGTAGTACCTCATGGGTGTTTCACCAAAGGTAGTTCATCACGCTCAAATGTGGAATCAGTGGGGTAGGGTTCATGGTATTTGTGTGTTCCATATTGGAGAAGGGTTAAAAGAAGGTAGGAGTGAGTGAGAGGATATTCAGGTAGAGGGGGCTTGAGTAAAGGGGAGTGGGAGGGAAGGGGAGATGGTGGAGAGGGTGGTCGGTTGTTGAGTAGTGGGAGGGGGGGTTCAGGTGAGAGTGGGAAGGAGGGGATTGGGTATTGAACCCTATATTCATGAACTATTTTTAAAAACTAGATTGGGGAAATACATGACATGTAATTGGGTTTCATGTTGTGTATTTTGGAATTTACTGAAATATTATTCCATGAAAATACACATCATGGGTATTGGTTACATGATGTGTAATTTAATATTTCTACTCAAATTTAGACCAAACCTTGGTCCTATGTTCCTGGAACACCCTAAGCTATCCTAAAGAATATTATAACCAATTCTAGCCTAAGGTGACATAATCTAGTTTTCCTCCCACTCAGTGCTTTATTTAACATCAAGATATTGACTCTTGGATTCTCATATGAATTTTAAACTGAAGACACGCCCTTCCTAGAGGGGTTCTTGGAAGATTTTTAACCTTTGATAGTTGACTTTTAATGGGGGTCTTCCTTCTTTCTGAATCTCAATCTTCCCGTAATGAATTATGTGAATGACTAAAAATGGTCTCAATGATCTGCATTTGATATTCCTAGGGAACAATTTTAATCTTGATTTGAATAACGGTACTTTATTCCCTATAAAACATTTGTGTCTCACAATGTGTTGGTTATGCCATTTTCTTCTTTATAGATTTTTAAATTTTCATAAGCATCATTTCTAATCTCTTCTAATTCATCCAATTATAGCATCTTGGCTACTCCAACTTTTTTACAATCCAGATTGAGATTTTTAATTACCTAATACTAGTGATGATCTAACTCTACTATAAAATGATAGTGTTTCCCATATATTATTCATAAAGGTGTGGTACCAATGGATGTTTAGAACACGGTTCTTTATTCCCAAAGTGCATCATCTAATTTAAGACTCCAATTTCTTCTACTTGTGTTCGTGGTCTTTTCCAAGATGTGTTTGATTTATAAATTTAACAATTCAACTTTTCTTCTTGTTTGCAGGTGGTAGGGAGTTCATGTGTAGTACCAAATGATGTGTCTTATATGAAATCCTTTGACCTCATTATTATTGAAATGAGTTACTAAATCACTAATTATTATTCGAGGAGATTTGAATCATGAAAATGCATTTTTTAAAATAAATTGACGACTATCTTCATGGTTGTAGGAGTTGTAGCATCACCTTCTACCCATTTGGAAACATAGTCAATGCCAACAAGGATATAGTATTTTCTATGTGAATTTTAAAATGGTCCCATGAAATTTATACCCCATACATCGAAAAATTTTAGTTACAAGATTAGTTTGTGGGGAATTTCATTTATTTTTCCAATGTTGCCAGTTTGTTGGAATTGCTCCTAATGTTGACAAAATCTTATTGCATCTTGGTGGAGTGTTGGCTAGAAAATTCCAATTTTCATAATATTTTCCATGGTTTATTCTAAATCATGTTTTCCTCCTGTTGGTAATGCATGACACATTTCTAATACATTTTGGGTTCCATCTACTAGAATGTAGCAATGTAAAACCCCATTAGCACTTGGATTAAAAATGAGTGGTTCATCCCAATAGTAGTGTGAGGATTGAGCCAAAAAACATTTCCTTAGCTGGTATTATAGGTTTGGATATATGTATCATGTGGATAGATAATTTTCAATATCATAAAACCATGGTTGTGCCTTTATATTTATGTTTAAGAGTGTTTCATTAGTATATTTCACTTCAATGTTGAGATCATCATCTTCTTTTATATGGGGAATTGGGAGTCAGTAAGATGATCTTAGATCACATTTTTTATGCCCTTAGTATCTTTGATTACAATGTAGAACTTTTTATGTAATGGGCCCCATCGTATCAGTCTTATCGTAGCATCCTTTTTGTTCATTAAATATCTCGAGGCATCATGATTAGTGTGCAAAATTACTTTTGATAAAAATAGATAGGAGAAGAATTTTTGTAAATAATAAACAAATTTTAAGAGAACTATCTCTATTGTTTTGTAGTTCACCTGAGCTTCATTCAGTGTGTTACTATCATAGTAGATCAGGTATAATATGAGATTGACCTTCTTTCTTAAAATAGCACCAACAAAAAATCAACTGGCATCACACATCAGTTCAAATTATTTTTTCCAATCTAGTGAAATGATTACAATAGTATATATTAGGGATTTCATTAAAGTTTTGAATTCCCAAAAACATTATTTAGTGAATTAAAATGGTATTTCCATCGATAATAATTGTCTTAGAGGGTGGGAAGCATTCAAAAAATCCTTCACAAATCACTAATAGAATCTGACATGGCTTAGAAAGTTCCTTATTCCCTCAACTGTTGTGGGATCTCGTAAATATTTGGTCACTTTTATATTAGGAGGATCAACTTTCATATCATCCTTGGAGATTTTTTATCTGAGGACTATACCTTCTTAAACCATAAATTGGAATTTTTTCTAATTTAAAACTGGACACTTCTCTTCACAATGCTTCAATTATAACTTAAGATTGCTTTGGAAGATCTTGAAAGATCTTCCATAAACTAAAAAATCATCCATAAAAATTTCTAATAATTTCTCCACCATATCATGGAATATATGTGTTGTGAATATTTGAAAATTTATTGGTAATTTACACATACTGAATGACATATGCATATAGGTGAAGGTACCAAATGAAAATGTGAATGTTGTTTTTGAATAATATTCTAAGTTGAATAAAATATCATTATATCTTGAATATCCTTTTAAAAAATAATATAATTCATGACATTTTAGTCTCTCCATAATTTGATCCATAAACATTAAAGGGAAATGATCTTTCTGGGTTACATTATTTAGATTTATGTATTCCATGCATACTCACTATCCACTGATGGTGCGAGTTTATATCAATTAATCTTCATCATTTTTTTCTACTGTGAGGACTTCCTTCTTGGGAACTACTTGTAGCAAGCTCACCCACTTTCTATCATAGATTGAAAATATTATTCCAGAATTTAGAAGTTCCAGTACTTTTTTCATAACAAATTCCATCATTAGTGGTGTGATTCGCCACTGTGGTTGATTTATGGGTTTTTCACCATTCTCAAGTATAATTTTATGGGTTCATAAAGCAATACTGATTCATTTAATTTCATATACTCCCCAATTAATTTAATACATATATAATTTCATGAATTCAACCAATTTTTCCTCTTATAACTGATATAGTTTAGATTTAATGATAACTGATAGTTCATTAGATGTATCTATAAAAAATACTTGAGTGTATTTGGGAGGGGTTTTAGTTCTAGTTTCGGTGGTTGAATGACTCAGGGTATGAAAGGTGGGATATTATCCCTTATGAGAAGTTATGTGTAGTTTACTTCCTCAAATTAATATTACTCATCTTCATCAGAGACCATTTCATCACTCTCTTCTTCATTTTTTAAGCAGACTTCTCTTTCAGCTGTGAGAAAGATAGCTTGGACATCAAAATATTCATCTATTTGTTGCACTGCCTTTTATAGGTCAAACACAAATTATTCTTCACCTTTTCAAAATATGATTCTTCTTTATTTACATCAATCAGTCCCTTACCAGGGTCTAGGAATGGTCGACCTAAAATGATTCAAACTTATCCTTCCTCTTCAATGTCAAGAATGAGAATATATTCTTGAAAAATGAACTTGGTTACTTTTACTAGGACAACATAGAGAATTCCTCATATACATTTTACTGATCAGTCATTCAATTTTATTTTCACTTTAGTGGGTTGTAGTTCTTTGAATCCCAGCTAACAGAATACACTAATCATCCTGAGGTAGATGTTGGATCCTAAATCGCACAATGCTCTTATGAAGTTATATTCTCTTATTGTTAAAGTAATTGAAAAACTCCAAAGATATCTATTTTTTTAGGAATATTTCACTAAAAATAGTATATCATTATTCATTTAGTGATATTACTCCTAGGTCCTTCATTTTTCTTTTGTTAGAAAGCAGTTCCTTAAGAAATGTTTTATAAATAGGTATTTGAGTGATTTCCTCATCAAAAGGAATATTGATGTGAAGTTGTGTGAACATATCCAAATATTTATTATAGTTCCCTTCAATTCTTCCTTTCCTTTCCATTTTTGAAAAAATTAAGTGGTTTCTTATAAGATTGTGGGGAAATATAGACTTATTCTTCAGGTTTCTGTTGAATTGGATATTTTTTATAAGTGGTATTTCTTGAGGTGTTACTTGGGTAGTGTCATTGTCTTTTTAATCATTTTCTTCTTCAATAAACATTTTCTTATTTTTCAATTCCTAAACTTTTTTTACTTCTCTTATGCATGATTGACGAAAATCGGGTACTTTTCAACTCCTTAGGACTACTTTTTCATCTTCTCTTAGGTATGTTTTTGTGTTACTATGTAGAGTACCTGGAAATCTTTCTGATAAAGTTTGAGATATAGCCCATTTGATGCTCAAGGTTTCACAGTGCTTCCCTTTGGTTCTGCATTTCCATCTCTTGAGTGGTAATCCTTTGATCTGCCTTTTGAATAATTCATGAGTGTAGATTTTCCAAGTTTGATTTCAAAGGTATGGATAGTTGTGAAGGTCTCAGTATAACCGGTAGAAATTTTTGTTAGCCACTCAGAGGGAAGGGTTGTTGGGTTACTTGCTATGTTTTTCCTTCCTCGGGTGTTTTGAACATTAAATCTCCAACAAATGCGATATCAATGACTATGAGATAAACTAGTTGGAGGCCCTAATGAAATTTCTGGATCTGAATCCACATAGAGAGTCCATGATGTGAAAACTATTGGGTAAGCTCCTTAAAATTATCCCATGCTGATTCTCCATATACTTGAGTGAAGTTCTATAAGTCTTTTCGCAATTTCCAAATGTGAATTGTGGAAAAGTACATGTCCATGAATTTCTTGGATAGGTCATCCCAATTTGGGATGAACTTGAGTTCTTCACTTTTGATCCAATCATTAGCTCAGTCTTGTGGAGAGAAGATAAATACTTTACATCTTATTTCATCAGAGGATACTCCCTAGTTTTGAAAGGTATCGCAAACTTCTAAGAAGTTTCAAACATGCTCATGGGGGTCTTCACTTTGAATTCCACTAAATCGGTCCATGTTATGGATCATATTAATGAGTCTAGGTTTCATTTAAAAAGTATCTGACTATATAGTATGGAGTACGATGCTAGGCGTAGCACCATGGGTTGATGGAAATCCATAATCCAAGATGGTGTTCTCTTGATTCACTGGATTCTCTCCATGTATGGAAGTTTTAATGTATGTTGGGTTCAACTGTTTCGGACCTATAGTATTTTTGTGGTCTTCCATTTGTGAATAGCAGGATGAATAGATATACCTATCAATTTCAGGTTTGAAGGAAAGTTGTTCTTGTGCATCAAGGCACCTTTAATGAGTTAGAGGTCCCTGATGCATGCACTAATCCAGAAGAAGAAGAACTCAATGGAATCCAAAATAAAAGTGAAATGGGGAATGGGATAGGTAATCCCTGGTTCTTTTTCCATAGGTTACTATACCATATAACAGTCCATTTGTATCACTGACAATGGTTCCAAAATTTCACACACTCTCACACATCGTTCAATTCACATAGGTTGTGTTCATATTAGATTTATGTTTCACAAACTACACTTTCTAAAAATACGTAGTATAGTGATTGTGAATGGTCGATCCCATTAGGATTTTTGGAATGTCTATAAGTAACTGATCTTAGATCCCTTTGGGTTAAGAGTTCTTTCAGAATTACAATGTTTGGGATAAACTAAATATTGATGTTTTAAGGAAAAATATCAGAGAATAGGAAGGAATTGAGATCAATTCCAAGGTTCCATAAAGAGGATGATCTTTAATTATAACTTGGAATGGTCCTAAGGTCTAAGTTGTGAAGCAAGAAGATGTCACTAGTTTTTTATGGTCAAGAAAACTATATTTATCCAAGATAAGTTTATTCTTGATCTATAGATAGCTACAACTAGGATGCATTAATATTGGCTTCAAAAGTAGAAAGTATTATAGGCTAATGGTCATGGCATGTTCTACTCTAATAAGATCTAGGTAGTTCGTTCAAGCTTTCCAGGGTCAATTTAATTTAAAATTATTTGATTAAAAATTATTATTTAACATGATTACTATTCCTAGATATTACCACGTTAAGAATTAATGATTAATTGGATTCTGTCACCCCTACTCATGATCCTTACCCTACAAAATTTAAATACTCATAGTAGAATCAATCTATAATAAATAAAAATCTCAAACATCGTTAACTTGCTAACATTTATTGGTATTAAAAATTTAAAAAACATGTAATAATTAATTTTAAATTGATTAATGAACATGAAATTGAGAATAAGAAATGTGATCTTTGAAACCATCACAATTCCAATAAAATAATTACTTGAAATAATAACAAGAATAAGCACAGTGCAAATTAGATGAAGATTAATGATCGGGTCAACGAACATGCTTAACATGGTGTTGGTGATGTGAAAAGGTGTGAATAAAATTTTAAAATTTATCCATAGAACATTATTATTTTCAATGTAATGAAACTAATTGATACAAATTTAGTTTAATGAGAAAGGGTGAAGAATAATTGAGAGAAATGGGAGAGAAAATGAGAGAATTCCAAAGTTTTGTTTCTTCTTTTGTCTATGGTACACCTACTCAAGGTAAATAATTGGGATATTACATGACCTGTAATGGTGTTTCATTTCATAAAATTTTGATCTGAGTTTCCTTCCATGATTTTTGAATATGCATGAATCTCATACAAATCTTGACTATAGATTTTGAAATTTAACTCCTTTCATGACGTGTATCTAGGACTAATGATGTGTATCTTCCTTTGGCCCTTATCTTATAAGCATGAATTAAATTCAAAAGTTACACAACATGTATTGGTGAATCATGTCATGTAATATCTTCATGACTTAAAATTTTTCACAACTTTCTTTGTGACTTGTCTTAATGCAGTGAAAATTGTCTATACATCATGTAATGTAGTTTCACGACATGTAATGGGAATTTTGGGTCATTTTTTCTAGATTTTCCTTTTGAACCCTAAAAACCTTTTTTAGTAATAAAAAATACATACCTGGTGTATTATTGTGTAAAAACATGGATTATCCTTAATTAAATGATAGAAAAACGTATATATGATTCATATTATAACTTACAAACAATGTTAAATAATAAATTTAGATATACAATATAAGAGAAAAATAATTCCTTAAAAACAAATAAAAAATATAAATTTATACTTTTAATTATTTAAATATAATATATATAAGATAAGATATAACATTGATAAGTAATACATATAAACAATTTAATTTTAGAAGAAAATCATTCACAACATTGTATGGTTTGGAATAAGAATCTATTAGAGTGGTTAGGAGAGAATTAATGCATCAAAAACATATTAAATTCAGTAAATATACTATTTATGATTTTTTAAATTATTTATAAGATATAATATAGTTTATAAAGAATAAATACATGAAAAGAATGACAATCTTGATGGGAACCCCTTTCCTTTTCTCCTGAATTCATTGAACGTGATCTAAGACCTTATAAAATAAACATAGACTCATTAATAATTTATATTATAACATTATTCATATTTATTTCCATTTATATTAATCTTTTATATGCATTTATTTCATATTTATAACTTATTTTTTTTTACATTGATCATTGGTTATTAATAGTTTCAATTGTTCAATGTCTATTTCGGTAGGAAAATTTCATTCTTAATTATTTGTTAATGAACTCACAATCTCCAAAATAGTAATGGTAATATAATAATAATTATCTTATTATTTATGATGTTCTATTATCACTCTACTTATGTGTCTGGTATAGTTCACAAAGTTGAAATATTTAATGTTCTTTATTCAGTATTTTTAACAATCATAAGGTGTTATATTAATTATAAGTTAAATTTAAATATTATAATTAAAAAACATGAAAAGATGTTATTAATATCATATCTTAACATTAATTGATATCTTATAACAATCGATGATAGAAATTTTATAAAATCATCAATGTAATTGTTTAAACCAAACCAAACACGAACCTGATATAATCAATAAGATGAGTATGGGAATGAATTGATTTTATTAAAATATCATTATTTGAGTTAAAATGATTTTATTTAGATGCTATAAAATTTATTAATCAGATATAGGAAGCAAAAAATGTGAATATAAAAGAAAACAAAAGTTAAGAAGTCATTAATTGCAAAGAAGAAATCATATCTTACCTTGTGACTAGAACTACTAAAACATGTAATAAATCAAAATTAAAGAGAATATGGGTCGATTATAGAGTGTAATATAGATTTTACGTGTATTTTAGAATGTTTTTTGGAGAAGTAATTTTATCAATGATAATATTATGAATTTTTTTAAATAGTTATTTCTTAATGTGTTAGAGATGTAATGATTCAAGTCAAGTGGCTCCAAAATAAACAAATAATGGGGATGAGCTATGAAACACTTCATCCATGGAATTTTCTGATAATATTTTGGTATATTCTATCAATTTAATCTATAATTTAACTTTTTACCTCATTTTACTCTTTATTGTGTTGAGTCACTTATTATATCGGTAACATGTTTTTTTTAAATGACTCTATTATATTATTTCAAAATGATGATTATATATATGAATTCCATTTTATTAAATTAAATTTATGAAAGTAATAAAATTTAAATTTAAATTGAAAATACATGATGCATAAAAACAATTGTTTAGAAAAATATCTTTTAAAACATTAAATGATTTTATTGTAGCCTAATCTACGGTCAATATATACTCACTTCTGGCCTCTACATCTAAGTTACTAGGTTTCAAATCCTAACAGCCCCCTTGGGGAGTGGGGATTTATTGTGTAGGAAGTGATGTAGGTGGTGACACAAGGCAGTGATGCATGAGTGATGTAGGGAGGGGTGAAAACCCATTTAATGACCTTTAGGACATTGGTACTTTAGGACAATCAAGGTAATGGGTCTGTTATGAAGTGGTTCAACCCTTTGGGGGTTTTGCTATTCCCTTTTGGTCCCAATGGAGTGTGTGTTGTTTCATATTCTTATAACCACGATGAGATTTTAAGATTAAATGATTTTATTCTTATTTATTTCCATGTAATAATCATTAGATAAAAGTTAATTAATTTTCTTATATACATATACTATACATTATTTTAAATTTCATACACCATATATGATAAATTTAAAATTTAAATAAAAACATATAATATATTATAAAATAATATATTTAAATAAATTTTAATTTTTTTACCATGAATAGTAAAAAATTTATTCATTGTAATTCCTTATTTATTTATTAAATTTTATGTAATTATTTTACTAATCATTTATCTAATTTCATCAATCCATTATATTAAAATCATTCAGGTTGGTCTAAATCAAGGTAAATACCCTGATATGGGGGAAATTTGGGGTATATCTATTTTTACAAATCACCCTCACCAATGATCTTATTACATCATTAGAATGAACACTCTATCCCTCACAAAAAAAATATGAAGTGGAAAAGAAACCAAAAGAGGTGCACTTGTATTTTTACATAATTTACGCAATCTAAGATAATATAAGGAGTATGAAATGATATTATTTCGATGCATGCGAAACACTAAGTGCACTGATTCTCTTTACAATTTAGAGTGGACACACTACACCTTTGAGTTTTTCCATCATATAATAAATGGATAACTCACTTGTCCCATTATAATATGTAACTCACTGCTCTTCCTATGATGGATTATTCCATACACTAATTACAAAAAAATAACACCAATTATAGTTTAACAATTAGCTTTAATTTCATTATTTAGATGAACTTCATGAACTTCCAATGAGATAGCCTCCAAGAACACCTCTCTTTTCTTCTCTAATATTTTGAGCACAAGTCCAAGATTTACTTATATCTTCATATAACTGGTCTAGAATCCATATCTTTTTATTTTCTTGATAATCCAGTTTATATATTGTCTCTCTATTTTATATAGGATAAATATATCTATATTATATAAATCAATAGAGTATCCACATTTTTACTTCTTTATTTAATTTATCTTCTTATTTATTATTCACCTAAGAATAACATTAAGTATATTTTACGTATTCAAAAATGGAAACATAGAAAATTTATAAATATGATTCTCTCCTCCTTCACCTCAAAAACATTAATGTTCATTCCAACCTAACAAGGATATTTTTTTACTAATACTAAATGTTAATCAAATCTGTAAGTTATTTTAGATCTGACCAAATCCTCATTCTTTATAAAAGTACCATATTTAAATTCATCTAAGATTATTAATATCTTCAACATAATGTGACTATATTCTTCATTATGTGACACTTGGTTAAATATCACATCCACCAAATCCACATGAATATTATACTTAAATCATAAGAATGTCATGGATTAACCATACTTAAACCATGTAATGGCAATTTTTCTCACAACAAGATCATTATCAATCATATTTTAAGATAAATAAAGCTTATTATAATCCATGGCTAGATGATGAGGTGGCCTAGTTCTATGCTAAAATCATAGTGATCCAAAATTTACAAACAAAAATATTACATCATGTTAGATAAATAGTCATTACATGTCATTATGATTTATTCCAGAACTATAGAGGTTTAGTGACTTTGGAAACTTGGATATATTAAAAACTAGTACATAAAATATATAAATCATCTCTCATTTTGTTCTTCACAACTATAACCCTTCATAGCCATATCATACGTAAAACCTTTGTTCGTATCCTATAGAAAATAAATATAATAAAGGATGAACTCAGATGCTCGGTATGGGTAAAAAAGTAGATAACAATTATCATTTAATCATAACATATGCATTAAATTATGATAACATGAGATTAACATTTTAAAATCATACCCAGATATTCATAGATCATAAACAAGAGTTATGGCATAAAGCTAGGTTGTTTATAAAACATAAATCATAAAGAAATCAAATAATATGAGCCATGATAGCATAACATTGGCATAATATCATGTTATAAAATAGTGGAATAAAGTGTGGAATAATCATGATCATAAACTTTTTGTGTCAAGACTTCCCACCAATACATTCATCCCAAGTTAGGCTGGGTATAACCACCCATGTACCTACTTTGGGCTTGGGATAACCTCATGTGTACCCTCTTTTGGGCTTGGGATAACCTCTTGTGTACCATTTTATCTCATAAAGCATTAATATTTACCTAATTCATTGGAGGTATATAATATACACACATATCATATAATCATAATCCATTCATTTGTATTCCAAAATATTATAAAAACATTTATCATTTCATCATAGCATAACCAGTATAAAAGAAAATGTGTTTCATCAAAATTTCACCATCATAATCATAAAACATCTAGAGAAATAATAAATATGGTATCATTGGATTGTATCCCAATAAAATCAAAGTAAACGTAAAATTATTTAATTATATATAAAAATTCCTTTAAAAATATCACAACATCATTTCTTGAGGAAAACACCATTTTTTATTTTGAAATCACTAAATTAAAATATGAAAATTTCAAAATATTAAGGAAATTATTTTCTTTTAAAATAAACATTAAAATGTCTAAAAGAAACTTCAAATAATATAGTATTCATAATTATAGTAACATACAATCATGCGGTGTACATTAGAACAAATATTACTTTCATATTTTTTGTAAAAAGGTTAAAAAGGTATCACATTTTGAAAATGATAAGAAGATTCATTTTAAAAATTTGTACATCAAAAAAAATATAGTTAAAATGACTTTAAATAATACTTATAGAATATTAAAAATATTATTAAATACATTTTAAAGAAAATATGTACATGGAAAAAAATTCCTCATCGAAGAGGAAAACAAGGTCAATTTTCATTAAAAAATACCCCTATGAACATTCAAGTACATAGAGAAAGTAAAAGTAAAGGTAATAAATATTATACATAAATTTATATATAAGAATAAAATAAATAATATTTTGGATAGATAGATCATAGAATATTATCATCATATATTTATGCATAAATAATTCTGGTAAAAATGAGAATGTAACATAAAACCTTAACCACTGTGGAAACTTTTGAATCATAAACACCATGAAATAAATATCTACAAGTTAAATATTAAATACTTTTAATATAATTATATTAATGATAAAACATATCAAATAATTAGTGTACATATCATAAAAAATATAGTCATATAACATAATAAATGTCCCAAAGAAGAAAGTTTGAGACTATAAACTGTTTCCACATTGGAAACATTCGAATAAAATCCCCGTTGATGAAATAATTTAAATTATAACATTAAATAACATGAATTGATAAGGATATATGGTATAAAATTTGAAAGGATAAGTATATACACCTCTTAAATTGAAATTTTATTCAAAAAACACTTTTGAGGAAAATTATGAAACTAAAAAGTTCTAAAAAGCAAGTTAAATGGTGTAAGATATTACAAAATCATTAAAACTAATGCTGAAGTTGTAGTATTATCTTACCTTATAGAGCTTCCAGAAAAAAGAATGTACCTTCATGTTTAGTTCCTCTTAGATTATATTTTCAATGTTACTAGCCATTTTTTCCCATGTGTGATAACACTCCTCAACATTAATCTTCCCCTCATTAAAACCTTGTGCCATTATTTTATCTTGTTTACTAATTCAAGCCTCTTATTCCTCATTATCTTTCACCCATGGGAGTCTCTCATATTTTTTCCTTCTCTTTCACTGTGGCCTTGAGCTATACTGACTCTAAGGGAAGTTCTTCCTTAGAATGTATAATAAAATCCAAATGTTTATCTTCCCTATTTTCCCCACCTTACTCTTTGGTTCCTTCAACTTTATCCTCCATATTATCTTGGTCTTGTTTATGATCTTCATTTTTTCCCTTTTGAAGGTCTTCGATTTCCTTGGTTACACACTTCTTGGTTTACCTTGTTTCCATCAGTTTGGGTAAGTTTGAATATTCTTAGAATCCTTTTGATTAATTCCCTTTAGACACAATGCATCTACATGAGTATAAATTTCCCTTTTCGCTATCTTCTTTCTTGGGATGTATATTCCTTTCCCTTGCATTAATTCAAAATTATCCACTAAAATTTGGATATAAATGTCATCACCTAATTCTACCTCATTTTTAACCTATAATGGTTCTTTTATATCTAAACCTTCAAATAGATTTACCAAATTTAGTATTGGGGATTCCTTAATGAGGATCAGCCAGCAAAAGGACTTCAACCTTCCCTCATTAACCTTAGAGGTAGCCTTAATTCTAGTCTAAATAGCCTTAAAGTAGGATGGGGCCTTTGAGATAAAAAAATTTGGGTCTAAAGAACCCAAAACACTCACCTCTTCATACCACCCCCCCATTCTTTGTCACGAGTCTAGTACGTAAACCTGCTCCTCAGAACCAGAACTGAACTTCAATCCTTTGTTTTTTGGAACTTTTTGAACTACCTCTTTCAGAAAAATCCCTCCCTTAACACATCTCCAGAGGGCTCAGCCTCTACGCTGGTATCAATAACAATAGAATCAGTTCCAAGGTCTAACTAACTTTAAGGATAGGGACCCTCTATCACCTCATAGTCTTCTATAATTTGAGATACCAGTTTTTACTTCTCCAAATATCATTTCAACTGACTAAAGACATCCACCACCTTTAGATTAGGGTCTATCTAGCTTGGCTCCTTCTAATGTTCGATCATTTTCCTATTACCGTCCATATATTCCTTCAAATTCCAATCTAACACAGTCACTGGATCATGGATACTAGAACCTATCCCCAATTCCTCTTTTAGCTAGATGTTGTTTTCGATCCCATGCCAGCACACTACCTATTGTTGTCCCAGTTTATTACATAAAGTCCTTAAATCAACCCATGTCTCAAAGAAAATAGATTGTTTATATGGGAATTCATCACCTAAAACAATCCACAAAAATTCAACTGGACCTTTTGAAACATCAACTTTAATGCATATTTGTAGAGAAACCGAGTGGAAAACAGCCCTTGTTCTACTATCAGAGCATGTAAATCAACCTACTAAATTACCTAGAATTAGAGTAATAGAGGGATTATCAAAAGGGTGTAGAAGCTCGTGGAATCTAACCCAAATCACTGTAGTTAGAGAGTCCCACATCATAAATAAATCATCTAACCATTTGAATAAGGATAAGCGAGATCCATTTTATATACGAGCTGCACTGGACCATACTTGGATCATATCGCTCTCTAAAGCAAAGAGAATCATAAAGTGCATGCTGCTAAGAAGTCGAATAGTAGCTCGATCTTAAAAACCCCATGAACCAAAAAATAATCGGTCAAACATGTCCACTGAAAGTCATTTATGCTTAAATCGTGCTATTAATGTCAAGATGAGATGAGACAAAGTGGCTGTAAATTCTGATGTCAAGATCAGTAGAGTAAGAAAACCCTCAAATAGGTCTATAATTTTAGGGATGATAGAAATTTAGGGAAAAGAGGGAAAATATTTAGGATTAAAAAAGGTGATGAATGAGTGTCAGTCTTCCATAGAGGATGAAAGAGGACCCACCCCCTCCGGTTGGGGAGGGACCGAAGAAGTGACCATCATCGCAGTTAAGACATCATAGAGGAGAAGAGCAGAGGGGAGAAGAGTGGAGATGGGAGAGGAGATAGACTATCTCTAAGTAATGTGTTTAATTTATATACACCTCATAAACATAAATAGGTTCATAACATAAAACTTTTCACAACAAAATAAATTTGAGATGAAGAAGCCTTACCTTATGTTTGACTTGATTCATATGTGTTATAACCACCTCTGTAAAAAATTTATATTTATTATAATTTTATAATAAAACCATTTAAAAACTAATAATATTATATATTATCCACTTATAACATTTCAATACCCTTTTATAAATAATTATTTATTAAAATCATTTTTTGGGTGATAATTGTATCATTTTACGTGTATGTTTTGGTTTGAAAGTTTTTTCCTTGAACTATGATCATGGATCCATCATATCAAAAAAAATTAATCTTATCATAGGTATAATATTTAATAATTATATTCACTTTTATAATCATTCATATAAATTTTTTATGAAAAATAAATTACATCAATTCATAGAGACGGTAGTCCGTATATACGCACGAGCGAAGTTTCTGTTTATCAATGGATGGATCAAAAGAAAGGAAAATAATAATTAACCTTTATATAAAATTTATTATATTATGAATATCATATATATTCACTAAATATATCCTTATTACCAATCAATTAAAGTGTAAATTAAATAATAATCACATCGCTTCATTGAAGTGGTAATCCACAAGTATGTATGAGCGATCCTATCGTTTTCTATCAAATATGATGGTAATAATGTAGATAATATAATATAGTTCCAAAATAATAATTATATAATAAATATTATATAAAATTATAAATCCATCATAATATCCAACCATATTGGATTGTAATGGAAAATGAACAATATTACAATGTGGAGGCAGTAGTCCACACGTACGCACAAGTGATACTTTCATTTCCCATTTGATGGAAAGAAAGTAAGAAGCGGTTTTTACATAATTATAATAACATATCCGTATATTTATGATACTTTATTAATCATATTATAATAGATACAATAGTTATATAAAAGGTGGAATAAGAAAAAAAAATTGAAAGATCTTTGTTAAGATTTATACCTCTTATTTGGAAGACCTCCTTTGGCTTACACCTTAATCCTTTAAATATTGGTATTAAGAGAATAAAAAAATCTAGGATTAAGGGAAGGAATATAAGAAGTTTTTGGAGTGGGTATTTTTTTATATATAATTCTAAAATTGTGTAAATAATGGAGGAGAAGAGGTTCCCTTTTATAAGCGATCGGAGGGACACACAAGGAATTACTTAAAATATTTCAATAATAGAAGGTCTCTTTCATGCGAACGTGGATCCAAATGTCCATATATTTTAAGATAGGATAATAAAAATAATAATTATACAAGTTTTTTGACATTCCTACCTGTATCTATTAATTTAACCCCCCCCCCCAATAAACTTGTTTCAATTTTAATAGTGGTAAAAAATTTACTATTTTTACTATTAATTATGAAAGAAATTTAAACTACTAAACTATATTAATAATTATGATCTTAAATATAGATTCTATTTTAACATATTAAAATTCTATAATTAAATTAAAATAATTTTAAATAAATGTGAAAAATCCAACAAAAATCCATTTTAGAACAATCTATTTTTTGAAGAATAAAACTGAATTTACATCCATTACATTCCTTATAAAAACTATAAAATGAGTTTTAAAAAATAATATTGTATATATAATCTATAAATTTCATTAAAATAATTAATAAAGAGATATTAATTTTATTTATTAACATAAAGTCACATTGCATGCATAATTTTTGTTAGGAAAATGTATTTTTGAGGCAAAAAATAAACTTATACAAAAAACAAGTATGATGTCCATTCATATGTAAATAGTTAAATTATCTAAAATTAAAATAGACTTATATTACATTAAAATTTCTTTAAAATTATAATATTAATTTCAAATTACTTTATTTAATGAAAATAAATGAAAGTTTTATAAAATTGATATTTTCACTATTTATTGAAAAATAATTTTTTTTTGAAAAATCCTAAAACTTCACCCAAATATAATATTTACATTATTATTTCAAAAACAATTTTAATTAATTCAAATAAATTTTTTAAAACTGGAATCAAATAATTATATTTTGATGAAAAAAGTGAAATAAAAATATTTTTGTAAGAAAACATATTTTTGAAGCATAAAATGACTTCACTAAATATTGAGTGATTAATTATTATGAATTAATCAACAAATTTTTATTATTTAATAACTTCATTTATATTTTTAATAATTTTTTCATTACTATTGATAATTTTCAATTTATGTTCTATGTTATAATGGTCACATTTAAATAATTTTATTTTTATTGAATATCATAGTTTGATTAAAGATCGGTATTGTGTATTAAGCAAGCTATCAAGCATGTTATTATTTTAAACTAAATTTTATAGGTGTTAAATTCTCCCCCTTAAATAAATTAAATCCACTTAATTTTTATCTTGGTAATAAATGGTTCAATATTTGAAAATAAATTTGTTGAAAACCCATATCGTACAAAGAGATAATAAAATATTCTTAGAAAATGGGAAGTGGGAAGCATAAAATTTACCTGAAATAACACATAATTAGGTTCTAAAATAATGATAAAATTAGTGAGAAGTGAAAATATGTACTTGTATTAGAAATATAATTTCCAAATAATAATATTTGTTTATATTTAACATAGTCATGAGAAATTTAATAACCACAAAACCATAAATTAGTTAGGGGTGAAGAAGAACATTAATTCATAAAAAATGAAAGTAAAGAATAATATTTTTATTTTAAGATCTTTCTACTATATTTTGGAGATTATTTCACTATCATGATAGAAAACATAAGAAAAAATACTTAAAATCATTCATTTTTTATAAGTAAAATTTCATAAATTGGTTGTACTTAGATTAATCATTACTTCTATCTCATCTCTTACCCCCAAGAAATGAATATTTAAGATAAATTTTTCATTCCTAAATTAGTAAAATTAACTTTTAATAGATCATAAGATCCATAAAATATTTAAACATAATTAATTTTGTCTCTATATACTTACCAACACCAAAATGGTTAGCATAATTTATTCAATATAGATAAATCTTTATATGATGAAATAATTCTCTAAAAATCAATAAGAATACTCACAATTTATCTTAAACCATACTATAAATAGTTAAAATTAATACTACTATAAAATATGACTAACAATAGAAAAAACCCCAAAAATCCAAATTATTTGATCACATATTTGTTTCTAGGATCATTTTTAACAATTGTCCCCAAACAAGATAAAGTTGTTCATAATGTCTCACACCAAACACATGAATTCTATGATCATATATTATCTTAAAACATGCTAATAATTTCTCAAAATAACATAAATCACCATAAAATCTAAATTAAAACATTATTTCTTCTAAAAATTAAATATACACATATTCCTCAAAAAAATCACAATGTATCGAATATATTCCATAAACCCACAAATGAATTAAACTTCATAAAATATAACATAAATCACTTTGACATCAAATCACTATTCAGATTCGAGGTCACCAATACTATCTAATTTTCTTTACCATCATTAGTCATCAATTTAACCTAATTAAACGTTATTATATCAACACAAATCATATATTATGGTTTATCTATCACTCAGTCAAGTATTTTAATAAAATATCACCTTACAAAAAAATAATTGTTTATGTTATTATTACCATTAAAAATATTCATTAAAATCCTGAAAGAAACACTACTATAGAGAAATCCTTAGATTCTTCATGATTATTATAATCATAATATCATTAATAAAAAACTTATATTAAATAATTCATGAATTCTAATACATAAACATTATAATCATTTCACTTTCTTCTTAAACTATTAACTGGAATTCATTATCTTAGTCCATAATATTTCATTCTTATGATATGAAATTTTAATCATTTGTTATGATTAATTAGCCTCAATTTAATCGTGTTTATAAATATTTACATAAGAAATACTTTTAAAATAATTCATGATTCTCATATTCAATTAGTTGTAACTTCATCATTAATAGTAAAACCTTTACTTATAAAACTATGTCGATCATCTTCTTTAGTTTCCCCCCTAGGACATTGATTTTCATAATGATCATAATTTCAACATTTAAAACATTGAATTTTCATTGATAGTTTATGGAAAACATTATTAACATCCATTCTATCAACCAAAATTTCCATTTTTTCCTTTTTAATTACTTTCACTGTTTCATTTTTCACACATAAAACATATTCTTACTCCATTGATATATTTCCCTTGGTGTTTCTTCCCGTATTCTTAACATGATGGAAGGTAAATATTCTTTCCTATATGTTCTTCATGAAACTAAATTTTTCTCTTATTTGGTTTATTTAAAAACTCACTAGTTTTTAGGTTGTTAATAATATATTGAGATAGCTCATAAGAAATAATCACTAGCTTTCACATCCCATTTCCCATTTAATTTGGTTTCTCATGTCTACAATCACTACATCATCCATCGTATTCATATTAAACATTATTATTCCTTGTTTTATCCATTTAATAAAACCAAAAACAATAGTGTGATAAATAATAATTATAGTGATAAATTATATATTTGTGAAAATTATTTATAGTAATTTTAAATCAAGACACATTATTTTCAATCTATAAAACCTTAGGTTTAACCTAAGTCATTTATTATCATTATCTATTAATGTCCTTAATAATTACTCATAATGAGATGTGAATTAACATAATCACATCCCCATTGACTGTCTATCTAGGTGAGTAGTTTTTTGCCTACTCATCATGCACCAAGTATGATCGAGTTAATACCCAATCCACCCCATTTAGAGTTATTAACCCTAGGTGGATTTGTGCCATAGTTGCATCCACTTGTTATTACCCTGAAAAGGATGTATTTTCTAGGAAAATTACACTCCTTTACCAAAATTTAGGACATTATCCTATGCATAGTATTATCCTAAGGGTTTTCACTAAATACTGCTCATCCAAGTTTCCAAACATTACTAACCCTTGCTCTAATAACAACTACAGTGACCGAAAATTTACATAGAGAAATATTACATCTTATTAGATGAATATTCATTACATATCATTAAAATCCATTATTGAAACATAAAGGTTTAGAGTCTTTATAAACTTGGATATATAAAAATTGGTATGTGAATGATCTAAATCATCTCTTATTAATTTCTTCACAACTATAACCCTTCTTAGACATATAATAATTAAAACATTTATTCATATCCAAGAGAAAAGAAACATAATAAATGGTTAGTCATATTCTTAGTAAGGGTAAAAAAGTGAGATAAATGATCATTCAATAATAATAGGAGCATAAGGCTTTGGTCGCATGAACTTAACATTTTAAAGTTATACCCATAAATTCATATATCATGATCATGAGTCATGGAATAATGATTCATTTTTATGAGATGTAAATCATAAAGGAGTCAAAGAACATGATCCATTAGGGAATAATATTTCTATATGATCATGTCATAAAAGTATAAAATGAATTTTTAAATAATTATAAATTTAAAAATCTTACATCAAGGCTACCCACTAATAAACTCATCACATGTTAGGTTTAGGTTAACCACCTATGTACCGGCTTCAACCTTGGTATAACAACTTGTGTACACTATTTTAGGCTTGGGATAACCTCATGTATACCCTTTTAGCTGTGAAAAAAATAATATTTACCCAATTAATTGGAGATATATAATGAACCCACCCATTATATAATCATAGTCCATTATTATGCATGCCACAAGATCAAGAAAAACATTTATCATTTTTGTCACAGCTTAACCCATGAAAAATAATGTGGGTTTCATAAATATTAATTAATAATAATCATAAACCATCCAAATAAATAATAAATTTGGTAAAATTGGATCATATCCCAAAAAATCATGAGAAACATAAAAGAATTTTATTATATATGAAAATAAAGTTAAAAAGATCATTATATCATTTTTTGAGGAAAATACCCTTTTAATTTTGAAATGACTAATTTGAAATAAAAAAAATAAAAAATATTTAAGAAAATTTTCATTAAAAATATGCATGGAAATTTTAAAAGGAATATTAAAATAAAATAGTATTATTTATGGTAGGGAAATTCATTCATGTGGCGTATGCTAAAACAAAGATTCCTTTCAAATTTTCTGTAAGAATATTGAAAGTACCGTGTTTGGAAAAAGATAAGAAGATCACTATTAAATATCAATAAATAAATTAAAATATAGTTAAATATGATTTTAAATAATATTTTTATAATAGTAAAAACATTATTTAAATCATTTTATATAAAATATGGATATTTAAGAAAATATTCATGGTCAAAGTGGAAAACAAAGATGGTTTTCCTTGAAAATTCTCTTTTGGACTTTTGAGTACTTAGAGAGAGGAAAATTGAAGGAAAAATATAATCTATATAAATATATAGATTACAATAAAAAAATAAAATTTGGAAAGGATTTATTATATGATTTAATTATCATATACTTAACCATAAACAATACCAAAAAATGATATTGTAACATAAAACACTTACCGTTATGGTAATTTTGAATGATAACCACTATGAAAGAAATAAATTTAGGTGGTAATTTCAATAACATTAATATAAATATATTCAGGATAAAATATTTAAAAGGTGAATTATATACAACTTCTAAAATAATATATATGTATAACATAATATATGTCCTAAAGAAGACAATATGAGATGATAACCCCTTACAACTTTGGTAGAGTTCAAATTAAAAACTCTTGGATGGAATAATATTAATTTTAACATTAAATATCATTAATTAAGAATAATAAATGGTATAAAATTTCATTTATGTATTATATAAGCTTCATAAAAAAAATTAGTGCATAACAACAAACATGTATCAATGAAATAATATTAAGATGAAGAACGCTTACCTTATATCTGACTTGATTCATATGGGATATAATCTTATTTATAATAAATTTATATTTACTATAATTCTATAAAAAGAACCATTACACACTTAAAATATCATATATTTTCATATTGTAACATTTCAACACTAATTTATTAATAATTATTTATTAAAATCCTAATTTTTGGGTGATAGTTGTTTCATTTCTCATTTATTTTTCAGTTTGGTAGTTCTAGTCCTTGCACTTGGATCATAGTTCCATCATATACAGAATATTAATCATGTCATAAGTATCATTTTTAATTATTATAACAAAATTTATAACAATTCATATAAAGTGGTGATGAAAAATTATTTACATCTCTTCATAGAGATTATAACAGAAACGTATTTTCATATATAAATATTACATCTTCTTATATGAATATTCAGTACAATTTACAGATACATGTCAAAGTATCATAAATTATTAGTGTATTTTGGGACTATTTACACAATATTATTATTCCATGTAATATATTTAACATCTACCACAAGTATATTCCCATTTAGTACTCTTTATAGACATACTCTACTTAAAAATTTCTTTAAAACTTTTGGGGAAATTAAACATAAGAAAGGATGAGATCAGATATTCGGTAAGGGTAAACATGAAAGATATCAATAAATTATCATGTGAAATAATAATATAATAATAAGGGAATGATATTTTGAATATAACTTACAATGTTCGTACCCAATCTATCATGGATCGTAAATATGATCCCTGGCATAAATCATTATCAATTCAAAAGACATGAACTGTAAGAGTAAGAAATCATCATAAATCAATCATTAATCGTACTTTCATGTCATATCTTTATGGAACAATCATAAGTATAGGAACAATATCATATTTCAAGGTTAAAAACTGATACCATTAAATCATAATGGATCCAGCATCAGCACTTGTTTCTCATTTCAAAATGGATGAGGCATCATCACCAGCTTCACAAAGGGGATCAAGGATAGTGTCATATTTCCCAAAGTAGATCAATAATATCATCTTGTTTCTTATCAATTTTTCATTAGATAAAAATCTTTTCCCAATGTATTTTAGGGAGAGATAGGTCTTACTCATCAAATAATCCATACATTTGTGTGCCATAAGATCATAAAACATTCATTATATCATAACTTGTGAAAAAGGAAATGGGTTTCATAAACATATTTTCATCACAATAAAAAGTATAAACAATAAAAATAAATAATAATCATAGTAAAATTGGATCATATCCATATAAAACATAATAAACACCACTTTTTGTAGTCATTAAGCAATATAGATTCCAGAAACTTTCATTAAAACATTCTTGAGGAAAATATACTTTTCATTTGAAATCACTCCTTTAAAATCTAAAAATTTCCAAATATTAAGGAAAGATTTTTATTTGAAAAGAAACTTAAAAATTTTTAAATTAAACTTCCAATAATTGATTGGTTATTATGGTATAATTTTTTCTTCATTCCATACTCATTAAAACAATTATTCCTTTCACATTTTTGGTAAAAATTCAAAACTTCCTCATTCAAAAAATGACAAGAATATTCCATTGATAAAATTTTTTGGAAATTAAAACATGGGTATAAAAGTATTAAAATAATAATTTTATAATGTTAAATCTTTATTTAAATCATTTTTATAAAAATGGAAATGGAAAAAATGTTTTTCGATTAAAGATAGAAATAAATTTGGTTTTTCCTTAAATGCATTATTTTGGACTATTAAGTACATAACAAGAGAAAAATGAAAATAAAATATGTATATTTATGAAATAAATAGAATAAAATAAAATTCATGAGTTTCTTGAGAGATGTATCATAATATTTCATCATTAAAAACTTAATCATAGACAGACCTGATAAAAATGACATTGTAACATAAAACCATTTACCACTTTGGTATATTTTGAATCATAAGACCCATGAAATAAAGAACATTAGATGGATATTTATATTGCATCATTTCATGAGTATAATCCTGAAATTCATTCATGGTTAGTATATACACTACAGAAATGAAACAAGTGGTGTATAAGGCATGTGTCCCACCGAAATAAAAGTGAGAGGAAAATCCCTTTCCTCAAGTTTCAACCACCTTCATACACATTTAAAACTCATGTATAATAAATATATATTAGTTATTAATATATTAAAGAACCATGATCATATATATCATACCATATATGATTAACTTATAACCATTTATCTCTTTTTCATTAACAATTCTTTGTTAAAATCATGGTTTTGGGTGATAGGTAATTCAATTTTCATATATGTTTTGGTTTGGTAGTTTTGGTCTATGAACTTTTATTATGGTTACATAATAAACATAATGGTAATAATGATATAAAAATCATATATATATATATATATATATTCATTATATTCATAATTAGAGAAATCTGTAAAATTATATATAGAAATTATGTCATTCATGGAGACGGTAGGTTGTATCTATACATGAACGTTGTTTCCATATTCTCAATAGATTAAATTATGTAAAGAGAAATAATAATTAAAATTTATAGAATAATTATTATTTCATTTATATCACATATATTCATTAAATTTTTTTTACTACCTTCCATGTAAATTAAAAGTGAAAAATGAATCACATCACTTTGCGACACGGTAGTCCTTCGTACACCCGAGTGACGTTATCATATTCCTATGAAATGGAAAGTAATAAGTTATGTAACATACCCCAATATATAAGTCTCTCATGTTGAAAAAAAGACTTTTCTATAGGACCTCAAGTGTCCATCCCTATATTTCATAGGCTTCCAACTATTGGTGAAGGTTTCATAAGTATAGTGGGAAGACTATACCCCAAAAAAAAATTACAACACAGAAGAAATAAACAATATAAATAAATAAATAAATATTAAAGTGTGGAATAGTTGAAATAATAAAATATAGAAAAAAATAAAACAATAAAATCCAGCTAATTAATCCAATAAATAATAAAGGACTAATGTAATTTCAAGTTGGAATGTAATTGAATGTCATTGTAGAATTAAAACAAATAAAAAACTAGCCAACTAAAAATAACCCAATCCTGAACCCCCATGTCAGTCCCCTCTCCAAACTCTATCACATCCAGAAAGAAACAATCAATATAAAATTCCCTTTTCCTTTTCCAATCATATATCCATGTAATCTTTTCATGTGCCAAATGGAGGCTTTATTAGGGTGTGATTGTAACTCAGTAGGTTAACACCACTATGGATAAACATAATTAGTCTAATTAAAAGTGCCTGCAATAATGCAATAAATAGGGGTATTAATTAATTAATTAATTAAATTAATACCACATCACCTAGCTTAGGCGCTATTCTGAAATATCTTTAAGCATGTATCAATACCATGCCATCTATAACCATATGCCCATGGTATAAATCACATAAAACTAGGTTAAACCTGCTACAAAATAATTTTAGTTAAAATCATGGTAGATCCCAGTATATAAGAATTACAACATGTTTTAGGTCTGAGACCATTATATAAGAATTTTAGTATGAATCAATTTCAAACACGGTATATAAGTATTTCAACATGAGTCACTGGGCATATCCCACTATATAATCATTACTGCATGAATCACTAGTAATGTCCTACTATATAAGAATTACAACATAAATCCCTAGGCATAGAAAAAATGTTATCCTGATTTCACATCATAAGGATCAGTGGTTAATTATGAAAATTACCTTGTCTTTCAATTAAATATTTTTTTTATCATTTGTTCATAAAACAATAACATGACACTAATTTTGATAATCAATCCAAGACAAGGTGAATCTATATCAAGCAATCACCCAAAACTCATGTCATGGTAAACACACGTTAATCCAGTATTCAATTCATTTATAATCAAGGGTTTTATCACACAGAAGGAATCCATAAGATAGGTTAATATCCAATTGGATCAAAAGGGATTATACGGAATAATCCAATTCATCATTTAATTAATTTAGGCACACGTTATGTCAGATTAATTGTAATATTACATATACTTTGAAATTAAACTGACCATAGGTTAAAGGTTTAGACTCCATAACTTTAACCAGTGATTAATGCAACACTTACAAAGGTTAAAAATAATAATTAAAAAGGAACATTATAGTGAAAGATGAAACCAAGATCAAATCATATAAATATTAACATCAAACCCAAATGCAGTCCAAGGATTCCACTACCCTAATGAAGAATAATGGAAGGAGAAGGGGAACCCAAAACTAGATACCTACCAAGGACTGATCACCAAAAAAGGACATCCATAAAAGATTATGGAACTCCAATATCACCTGGGATATTCCCTAAGGTTGTGATGTTGTAGGATGTCATTTATGGAATAAAAAATCATCCACACAGAACCTTTAGAAGTGTTAATTGGTATATTACATGTCATATAACTCTTTTACACATCATGTATTTATTTTTATAAGTATACACTGTAAAAAAAACAATCACATTATATTAATATTTAACCATTGATGACTTTTAAATGATGTGAGTGGTTTACATGGTGTGTAACCACCTCACACCCTGCACTGGTTCACATCATGTCTTGTAGTAGTTACACATTGTGTAACATGTACACAGTATGCAATTACATAGAAAATAGTTTTAAGCCCAAAATCTAATTAAGGATCCAAACCACTTCCAAAGACTTCCAAATAATGGAAAAGACACATAAACTCATTTAAAACATTTATACATAGAATAAATTAATTCAAACAAAAAATATCTTCAAACTTTAGGTAATGTTCCCCAACAAAGGTTCCTCATGTCTAAACAAGACTTAGCCACAAAGGATCAAAGATAAAAGTGAAGAAAATGAAAGGATTTTAACACAAAAACTTAAATAGGGAGGTTCCTATAAAAATAAGGGATCTTACTACCTCCCCACCATATAACATCTCTTCCCTGATCTACTCCAAGAATCATTGAGGGGTCTCAGCAAACAAGTGTTGATTCTAAGCTCATATATCAGACTCTATCTCCTAGGTCTCCTCACGAGCTCCCACATACTTCCACTACACTAAAACCAAGGGTATAGTCCAACCCCATAGGTACTTTTTAGTATGGTCTACAATCCATAATGGATGCTCCTAAATGGAGGCATCTACCCCAAGCTCGATGTATCCTATCTATATTATATAAGAAACGAGTGGATGATATCTCTAAAGATGTGACACATGAAACAATTCATGCATGGAATTGTATCACTGTAGAAGGTCTAATTATTATGTCATGGAACCAACCCTATCCACTATCTCAAATGGTCCAACAAAATTGGGTTCTAGCTTTCCCTGCTTCCTAATATAGTGTTTCCTCAACCTAGGTGTCACCCAAAAGAAAACACAATGACCAACCCTAAACTCTAGATGTCATATCTGATGGTTAGAATATGGTTTCTTCTTATTATGGATAGTTACAAACCATCTCTTTATCAAGTGAACCTGCTCAGATTTCTCCTATACAAGACTATTTCCAACAAGCGCTAGCTCACCTACATTTATCCAACAAAGAGGTTAATGGCATGACCGTCTATACAAATCTATGAAAGGTTCTATTTGGATTGATGTCTGGAAGATATTATTTTATTCAAAATACATGAGTGTCATATACTTCTCTCAAGAACCACCAAAATCCAAAACACTTGAATGTAAAATATCCTTTGAAACCTGAATAGAACTCTTAGATTAACCATAAATATGTGGATGATAGGACATACTCAAAAGCACCTATTTCCCTAGAGCCTTCTAAAAATCTTGATAGAACCGCATTGTGTGTGATGACCCTGAATCTCTTGGTCCCTCCCTTTTCCAAAATCTGGGTCCTAAAGGTGTGGCGTCTAGGTGAGACCGATCAGCGCGACTGATCGGGGAGACCGATCGGTGAGACCGATCGGGGAGACCGATCGGTGAGACCGATCGGCGTCACCCGGCCTTGTCGAGTTGTTTCCAGTAGCACTCCTTTTAGCGCAAATAGGGTTTTAAACCCTATTTTGAACTGTTTGAGCATGTTTTAAATACCCATAATGTGTATAAGAGTTTTAATTAAATACTTAATGAATTAATGAGTTAGTTTAAACCAACCGACTCCTTTAATGACGAGTGGGCCGCGTGGTCAACCCACGACCCCCGCGCCTTACGCGGTTTCGTGGTCTCACCTCAACCGTCCTCTGCTCTTATAAACTAAGAGTTAGTCGTGGTTTCTCATTTCCTCGATCGCGGCTTTTCACAAACAGCTTCTGGTGCATCGGGCGCGCCGCATCGTTATTCGTAATGTTCCGCGCCCGGCCTAAGCGTCGATCATCGATCAAACAAGTAGGGAATTTCTCCTTCGTCTCACTCTTTTGTGTATCATGCGGGATGGGCGTGTTTCTGTTCTGTATAATTGGATAAACCAGACCTAAATGAAGATAATGAACTGGATTCTATAAAGAAAGAGGGGGGTTATGATCATTGATGTTGTTTATATTGTGATTATCTTTCTGAGTTGTGCTGGCTTACGCGTTTCTAAAAATCGAGGCTGTTGGTGGTCGTTGTTTATGTACTAGTGAACCCCCTGCTGATGTTTTAAATGGCTTGTTTGTAAATGTGAACTCCTGCTGTGAAATTGGTTAATCACGTATACCTGGATGAATAAATTGAAAGCACCAAAATCAACCCCTCTGTGATAACTCTCGGTTAAAACACACGAAAATTGAAATCATGGAGTGTGTTAAGTCGTTTAAATATGAAAATACCGGCAAGGCCCTGCTTAGTGTTGGTGACGGTGGTTTTGGATGTTTTCTTTCACGGGCCGGTTGCTGGAAATGTGGGAGGGGATAGGATCCCCTGTCTTTATACTCTTGGTGGTTGTGTGGTTTTGGGGATGGGATCCCCTGTTGGTATGGATTCGGTGGTTGTGAGTTTTAAAACTGGGTGGGTACTTGTTTATATCACGAATTGGGGTGGGATCCTCTGTTTTTGGGAACCGGGTGGGGGCATTATGGTTGATGCTTGACTGTTTACTTCTTGGACTTGTGCCTATGCTTACTAGTTGCCCAGTAGTTCTTAAACTTAATTAAACATTATCACTGAACTTGAAACAAGAATGGGACAGATGGGTTTTGTTGGCGAAAGTCGTGACTTGGGTCTTGGACGCAGTGGTGTTGTGCTCTGTAGGCTGGTTAGAAAAACATAGGCTTTGGGTGAGTGCTTGTTACCTATATCTATACTTGTAGTTTTGTGTTTCTTATTCGTGCCCCACCCAAGTTGAGCACTTAGTGTCGAACACCCCCATTTCATGGGGGAGGGTGTTTTTCCCAACACTATTCTTAGTAGCTGGTTATTAGCTCCATTTCTGCTCCCTTTCCTGGATAGCCCAAGTATCTTTGGGAAGGCTGTGATGGACTGAGGTCCATTATTATCCCAAGAACCTTTGGGCAAGTTAGTGCGGTGGTTGGCCAGGTGTGTGCGGCAGGTGGTTTCCCAAGTGTCTTCAGGATGTGGCCCAGGTGTCTTCGGGCGTGGTAGTGGTTTTTCTATCCCAGGTGTCTTTGGGCATGGTGGTGGTTGTTCTGGCCTAGGTGTTTGCTGGCATGGTTACATGTGATAGTTGTGGCCCAGGTGTTTGTAGGCGGGATTCGGCAGTGGGACTGCGTGTGGTAGTTGTGGCCCAGGTGTGTGCGGGCGGGTGTGGCAGTGGGACTGCGGTGAGAATGGCGAGATTGGTTCGATGCATAGGGCGTCTCAATAACCAGTGGGAAAGTGGCGCGGGGTACCCAAACATCGATGTGATCTGATTATATATATTACTTGACTTGCGTTATTTGGGGAGTGTGCCTTGTTGAGGCTTGGGGTGGTTATTTTACCTTGATTAGGTGTTTTTGTTTACTCTTTCTCTCACGGGACTTTAGTACGTTCCCCCACTTGTGCATGAGAGTCTTTTGTTTTCCCTACTGAGTGTACTTGTATGCTCACCCTACGTATATAAAACTACTTTTAGGTTTCCAGGAGGACTTCGGGGATCACGCAGGACCATACTAGCTCGGACCTTTGGGGTAGTTGCAGTTGTTTCTTTTCTTCTTTGGTACTTACCTTGGTAGTCACCTTTTGTACTTTGTGGCTTTACATTTGGAACATGCATGTGGGAATGGTTTACTTTTGGATTTACTTTTCTTTTACCTTGGTGTTGATGAGTTTCATCATCTTATCTCTCGATCTTATAAAACAAAAAGGGGTAATGCCTTCCATTTGTGAGAAATTTCTATACCCTTGGTGCTAGTCGCCACTCCGGGATCTATTGAAGGTGGGTCTCGGGGGTCATTATCTCTCCTTCAACTTAAAGAAGGAAGTGCCTGGCAATCTGCTAACCCTTCCCTCCTTTTGGTGAAGGTGGGTCGTGACAGAATGGTATCAGAGGTGATGGTTGAGAGATAGGATGGAGTCTGGAGTTAGGAACAGTGAGGATTGCATGGGATGGTAAGGCAACAGTGTTGGGTGACCTTGGCGTGTGAATTAGTCCAGGGAATACCGGCTAGGACACGGGATTTTAGGGCCCCCCGTGATCCTATGCAAGGAATCTAGACCTACCGAACGACCAAGTGAGGCCACACTGATTGCAGAGTAGAGACCCTAGGAAAGTTACATGCATCATAATGACTTGTGTTCTTATGTTTCTGGGATGTCTTGGGAATTAAGAATAAATTAAAATTTTAATAACTTTTAAGAACGATATTCTACACTACTTGGGCTTAGGCATTCCTTGTTATCCTTACAGCTATGGCACCTAGAAGGAGACCACGTGTGGTACAGGCGATCGAGGCCCCGGAGACTACTTTGGTCGATTGGCAGAGAGCTGATCGAGATGAAGAGGATGACCAGTGGTGGAAGAATCTTCGGGCCTTCCAGCGACAGGCCCTCGATAAGTATGAGGGTAGCACCTCCGACGTGAAGACGGAAGGCTGGCTAGAGGAGCTAGTTATAGCTTTCGGCCTGATTTGGGCCCCGGCCGAGTACTGGGCTCCTCTGGCCGTCAGCCAGATGCGGGGAGCGGCGCGTCAGTGGTGGACTCTTTACCTGGGGGAGAGTAGAGAGTCTGAGGTGGCTTGGGTGGATTTCGAGAGGGAGTTCCGGGCGGAATTCCTCTCCTCGACGATGAAGGCAGAAAAGAGACAGGAGATACTCTCCCTCCAGCAGGGGAGTATCTCTGTGAGGGAGCTAGGGATCAAGTTCAAGGACCTCCTACGTTTTTCTCCGGACCTCTTTCCCGACAAGGAGTCTCGGGCAAGACATTTATAGGAGGCGCTCCGACCCTCCCTCCAGTATGTTGTTACCCCCTTTACCCTACCGACGTACTTGGAGGTCCAGAAGAAGGCCAAAGTGGTGGAGAGGATGCATGCTCTAGGAGGAGTGTCACGAGAGGGGATCCAGCTGGGGCCATCGAAGGGGAAGGTCGTCAGCACCAGGCCTCCAACGTTAGGACCCTATAGGTTTCGACACGCAGGGAGCAGGCCGCAGCAGTTTCAGTTTCGATCCCCTGGTCCTCGCCCCTTTTCTTTGGGCCCAGGACCGCGGTGCTTCATCTGTGGGATCCATGGACATCTCCGGAGTCAGTGCTCGGACCGGGTGTAGTATGACGGTGGTGGACATCCCCACCACCCGCCCCAGCAGCAGCTTCCAGCCAGACCTTTCCAGCAACAGCAACAGGGACAGTGAGCTCCCGCTCCTCTGAGGGCAGACGTAGGAGGAGGAGGCCGACCTCAGGGCGCTCCTCAGGGACCCCGACTAGGGCGTGGTCGAGGAGGTGGCCGACAGCCGAGAGGCAGAGGATTTGGGCGTGGACAGCTACACGCCGCAGAGGAAGCATTTCCGGCAGGGCCAGAGGTTGTTCAAGGTACGATCAGTCTGTTTAGCACTCTTGATTATGCCTTGTTTGATACCGGAGCTTCGCACTCCCTTGTTTCACCCATTCTAGATCGTGCCTTTGGTTTAGATGCAGAGAGACTTCCAGTTCCCCTAGTGTTGAGCACACTAGTCGGAGGTCAGACCAACTTTTTTTTGTTTGTCGGGGATGTAGACTGATGATAGGGCCACATCAGTCGGTTAGGGATCTTCTTCTGCTACAGATTCAGCCATATGATGTCATCCTAGGCATCGACTGGCTATTTTCTGTGTGTGCCATCATCGACTATTTCCGAAGAAGGGTTGTGTTCTCGGACATGGAAGGTCGGCGTGTTACCTTCACCGGCGAGCGGAGCAGTCAGAAGGGAAATAGGCGAGAGGAACCCCCCTCTCCTTATTGGCCAAGCTGACAGTGGAATCAGTAGATGCTGAAATGGTGGAAGTGCCAGAGATCGTCCGTGAGTTTATGGACGTCTTCCCTGAGGAGGTGACAACTCTACCACCTCGGCGTGATATCGAGTTTGGGATATACCTGCAGCCCGGCGCTCATCCGATCTTGATGGCTCCTTACCGGATGGCACCTTCAGAGCTACGGGAGTTGCGGATCCAGGTTGACGATCTGATGAAGAGGGGTTATGTTCGCCCGAGTGAATCACCGTGGGGCACTCCAGTCTTGTTTGCAAAGAAGGCAGATGGGGGTCTCAGGTTGTGAATAGACTACAGGAGGCTGAATCAAGTGACGATCAAGAATCGCTACCCTCTTCCGAGGATAGATGATCTCTTCGACCAGCTTAAGGGGGCAGGATGGTTCTCAAAGATCGACCTGCGGTCTGGGTATCACCAGCTAAGAGTGAAGGAGTGCGACATCCCGAAGATGGCGTTCAGATGCAGGTATGGACACTTTGAGTTCGTATTCATGCCCTTCGGAGTTACGAACGCCCTGGCTGTGTTCATGGGGCTTATGAACTCCATCTTCTGGGAGTACTTGGATCGGTTTGTGGTTGTGTTCATCGATGATATCCTGATCTATTTGAGGTCAGAAGAGAACCATGTAGAGCACCTTAGGACAGTTATGGAGGTCCTCCGACATCATCAGCTCTATGGGAAGTTTTCGAAATGCAAGTTCTGGACACGGGAAGTGCACTTCCTCAGGCACGTGGTGTCTGAGCAGGGGGTAGCGGTGGACCCATCAAAAGTTGAGGCGGTTGTTTCTTGGGCAGCACCCAAGAATGTGGCAGAGGTTCGTTGTTTCCTTGGGATGGCAGGTTACTATCGGAGGTTCGTACCCAACTTCTCCCGAGTTGCGGCCCCTTTGACAGCCCTGACCAAGAAATACCAGGTTTTCAGGTGGAGTGAGCAGTTCGAGTCATACTTCAGCTATCTGAAAGAGAAGTTGGTTAGTGCCCCAGTTCTGAGATTACCAGAGGAAGGGGTGTCCTATGAGGTGTTCTGTGATGCTTCAGGATAGGGTCTGGGATGTGTGTTAATGCAGCGACAAGGGATGATCTCTTATGGGTCCAGGCAGCTACGCCCCCATGAGCGTAATTACGCCACCCACGACTTGGAGCTTGCAGCGGTCATTTTTGCGCTAAATTTATGGAGGCACTACCTCATCGGGGAATGCTTTGTGGTCTTCACGGATCACAAAAGCTTGAGGTATATCTTCTCCCAGTGGGACTTAAACTTGCGACAGTGGAGATGGGTGGAGTTCCTCGAGGATTACGACTTCGAGATATCTTATACTGAGGGCAAGGGCAATGTGGTGGCCAATGCCTTGAGTAGGAGGACGCAAAAGGATGCGGTCCGAGAGTCGGCGGATGCCTAGAAGGAAATGGAAGAGTTGGCTGCCTTACACCTGGATGCGAAGATGGATAGCGGCAGAGGCTGCCTATATCAGATGATAGTGCAGTCATCTCTGTTTCAACAAGTGGAGGAGTCTCAGTGGGGAGACCCAGAGTGCTAAGTGATGCGTGACCAAGTTGACCACGACAATGCTCTGGAAGGATGGGCAGAGGATGGTCAGAACCGGATGCTTTTCCAGAAAATTTTGTTTGTTCCAGGAGTGATGCATGGAAAGGTTCTCAGTGAGTTCCACAACTCACCCATGGCGGTACACCCAGGAGTTTCCAAGATGTACTAGGGACTGAAAGGACAGTTTTGGTGGCCCGGAGTGAAGCGAGCAGTGGTAGAGTTTGTGGCCAAGTGCTTAGTGTGTCATCAAGTGAAGGCTGAACACCGAGTTCCAGGCGGCCTACTACAGTCTCTAGAAGTCCCTGAGTGGAAGTGGGAAGACATCTCGATGGATTTCATCATGGTACTAACCAAGTTATAAGGGGGATATGACACCATATGGGTGGTAGTGGACAGGTTGACGAAATCGGCTCACTTTCTGGCAATCAGGGAGTCGAGTGTTGTGGATTCTTTGGCACGAAAGTATGTGGATGAGGTGGTGCGGTTGCATGGAGTTCTGAGGTCTATAGTCTTGGATAGGGATGCACGATTTACCTCGCGAGTCTGGAGAGGATTGAAACATGCTTTTGGCACCCAGTTATTCCTTAGCACTGCATTCCATCCCCAGAAAGATGGACAAACAGAGCGCATCATCCAGACCTTGGAGGATATGCTACGGGCATGTGTTCTAGACTCGGGAGGATCATGGGTACGACACTTTCCCCTGGTAGAGTTCTCCTACAATAATAGCTACCACTCTACCATCACTATGTCCCCGTTTAGAGCCTTGTAGGGGAGGCCAAGCCGTTCACCTATGTGTTGGGCCGAATTAAGAGAGGCAGGCATCCTTGGCCCGGAGGTGGTACAGAACACGACAGAGAAGGTTCAGCTCATACGGGAAAGGATGAAGGCGGCCCAGGACCGACAGAAGTCGTATGCGGATACCAGGAGAATGCCCTTGGAGTTTGAGGTTGGAGACCACATGTTCTTGAAGGTCTCCCCTCGGCGTGGGCAGCGGAGGTTTGGCAAGGGGAGTAAGCTTTCTCCTAGGTTCATCGGACCCTTCGAAGTGTTGCGATGGGTCGGTGAAGTAGCTTATCATCTAGCATTACCACCGCTACTACTGAGGATACATGATGTCTTCCTTGTGTCCCAGCTCCGTCGGTATCTGCAAGAAGATTCACACGTCCTTGATTGGGGTGAGCTGGACATCGAGGACGACGTGACTTTTGTGGAGAGGCCAGTGATGATCGAGGATCACAAAGAAAAGGTGCTTCGTGGGCAAATCATTCCCTTGGTTTGTGTTTTATGGAGACATGGTGGGCTTGAGGAGAGTATGTGGGAGAGGTAAGCACAGATGCGTACCCAGTACCCAGAGTTGTTTTAAGTTCTTTTCTTTGTTGGGCCTGTTTTGGTAGAACATTTTTGCCTTTTGGCTATAAAATGTGCAGGTTTTCTTCCTCTGATTGTGTGTGAAAATACCTGGCTATGGGGTAGGAGAGAACCCGACCCCTAATCAAGATGCATTAAGGTGGATGCGATTAAACCCGTGCGGGCGAGTCAGTGCCGCCCAAAGCGGATAATATCTTGACATGGGGAAGGAAACTCCCCAACACTCACATGCCTGGGCCGTTTGACATGATATGTTTCTTGGTTCGTGACAAGAATGTGTTCTTAGTTAACAACGAGGTTCACTGTTGACACTCCTTTCGTCACAGAATCTAAAGATCAGAAAAGGGGAATATCTGAGCTCAAAGTGATTCAACCTTTGAAGAAAATATCATAAAATCTACAAAGGCATGAACAAAGTATCAAAAGAAACTGCACCGCGCAAGTTATATCATTGTCGCGCAAGTCCACTTGCGCGACGCCCTTTAGGTCGCACAAGTGACATGCGCAACCTAAGTGATAACCGCCCGGTAACCGCCCAGGGTCTTCTTCTGCCTATAAATAGACCCTGTGGGCCCCCCATTCGACAGGATCTTTTTTCCAGAAACTCGGATTGAAGCTCCCGACGCCCAAGTCTCTTCTCAAAGCTTCTGGAACACTTCTAAGGTAATTTCTTACCTAGAACGGAAGATCTAAAGAGAGGGAGGAAGGCCTAAGTGTTGAAACTCATCAACACTTGCGCGCCTGAGTGGCCAGCCCTTAAGGTAAGTGGTCACACTTGCGCGCCGCCTTATTCCTTCGATAGAAATTGCGCATCCCTTTTCTAGGAGAACCTCAAGAGGATTCTAAAGGATTTAATAAAGAGTCACTCAAGTATTTTAATGCTGGTTGAAAATCGCGCAAGTACCCCACATGTCGCGCACGTATACCTGCGCGACCAATACTTGTGCGCCGCCGCAGTACCTGCGTGCCTTCCAAGACTTGCGTGCCCCTTCCTTTTTGGGTGCCTTTTCTGCCCATTTCACCCCTCTTAAACCATTTCACCTTTCCTATTCAAGATTCAGTCTTCAAGATACTCTTCAAAGCCATTTATGGCATGATTTCTTCATTTGACTTCCTTATCTGAAAGGAATTCGGTGAAATATCTCTCAAAACCTAGTGATTTACACATATTTATGTCACCAAATATTGAGAGTTCATTCATTCAACCTGGGTCTCCTTTTCAGGAATAATCCCCAGTTATAAGTCCTTTAATCTGGGCATTTTCCTCAGGAGTAAGCCCCAATCTCAAATATGGGCATCCTCCTCAGGAGTAAGCCCCAAACCTTAATTCCTTAACTTGGGCATCCTCCTCAGGAGTAAGCCCCAATCATAATCCTTTAATATGGGCATCCTTCTTAGGAGTATGCCCCAATCTCAAATATGGGCATCCTTCTTAGGAGTAAGCCCCAAGTCCTCTAATTTTGGGCATCCTTCTTAGGAGTAAGCCCCAATCTCAAATATGGGCATCCTTCTTAGGAGTAAGCCCCGAGTCCCTTAATTTGGGCATCCTTCTTAGGAGTAAGCCCCAATCTCAAATATGGACATCCTCCTCAAGAGTAAGCCCCAAAACTTAATCCCTAACCTGGGTCTCCTTTTCAGGAATAAGTCCCAGTCATAATTATGGGCATCCTTTTCAGGAGTAAGCCCTAAGTCACTTAATTTCTCTTTAACCAGTCCTAATTTTCATTTGATCTGGGATTCCTTCTCAGGAGTAAAACCCAGTTATCAATCCTCTCCTAATTTGGGTTTCCTTTTCAGGAATAAGTCCCAAGTTAGAGTATGAAAATCTCCATAAAGCACATATACCTTTATGGACCTTGTTCCTGGATTTTCTCCCTAAAAGTAAATCCTAAACCTTCATCTATCTGGGCATCCTCCTCAGGAGTAATCCCCAAACCTTAATTCCTTAACTTGGGCATCCCCCTCAGGAGTAAGCCCTAATCATAATCCTTTAATATGGGCATCCTTCTTAGGAGTAAGCTCCAATCTCAAATATGGGCATCCTTCTTAGGAGTAAGCCCCAAGTCCTCTAATTTTGGGCATCCTTCTTAGGAGTAAGCCCCAATCTCAAATATGGGCATCCTTCTTAGGAGTAAGCCCCAATCTCAAAAATGGGCATCCTTCTTAGGAGTAAGCCCTGAGTCCCTTAATTTGGGCATCCTTCTTAGGAGTAAGCCCCAATCTCGAATATGGGCATCCTCCTCAGGAGTAAGCCCCAAACCTTAATCCCTAACCTGGGTCTCCTTTTCAGGAATAAGTCCCAGTCATAATTATGGGCATCCTTTTCAGGAGTAAGCCCCAAGTCCCTTAATTTCTCTTTAACCAGTCCTGATTTTCATTTGATATGGGATTCCTTCTCAGGAGTAAAACCCAGTTACCAATCCTCTCCTAATTTGGGTTTCCTTTTCAGGAATAAGTCCCAAGTTAGAGTATTCAAATATCCATAAAGCACATATACCTTTATGGACCCTGTTCCTGGATTTTCTCCCTAAAAGTAAATCCTAAACCTTCATCTATCTGGGCAGTCATATATATATAAGCCCCAAACCATTTCTTATGATTGCATCTTTCATGGCACAATTGTCTAATTTTTACCAATACCTATTGTTTCTCACACCGAGCATGACTCACGTGAGCTTAGAGTGTAAAAGTAATTATGAAATCCTTCTTTGAGCCATCAATCATAAACGTCATACTCTATTAATCGAACTACGTGGGTTCTGATTCCTTTTCCAAAACAAAGGATACGTAGGTAGCCCATTTATGGGTTCGATCCCAACTCTGAAATAATCTATGTCCTTATGAATGACGATAAACTTCAAGTGCCCCACTGAGTGGCTTTAAAACCAGCCTGGTCATCATAATGACCAAGAGACTTTTATATAAATGTTTTGAAGGATACCATTGACCAAGAATCTCTAAATAGATACAGATGATTCTCTATTGATGAAGAACCTCGAATACATATAAAAGATTCTCTAAATTTCTTACATATTTAATCATTGATTGTTAAAACTAAAGGAAAGCTCATTTTATACTTGGTAATTTAGTAAGGATTCACAAACATAACTTAAATCTATAAAGAGAGTTCTTGAGTAGAAAATAATTCCCCTCAAAAAGGTGTGATGCGTCCGACCTCCCATCCTCTCAACCAATGCAAATTCCTAAGCCTCATCAGTCCACAAGCTAATGAGCGCCTACCTTTGGAAAGTAGGTCCAAACGGATGTGAAATCATTGGATGCTTCCGGTTCTACGAACAAACCAGCTAGAAACCGATCGGAAGGTTTGAATCTCCCGTCCAGGAGGTCATCCCCGAATTCCGTGTGAAACAAAAAATGGTGAACCCGACGTGAATCCTTAACCAAGTTAAAGTGGTGCTTTACCTATTTGTTAAATCCCCTATTTAAAACTCAATAAGAGGGATAACAAAAACAATCATTGACATGTGTGCTCATCCAAAGGATGAAGTGGCTGAATTTCATCTTGATTACGTATGTTATATTAAACAGGAACTCTTTTCCAAGATCTTCTATATTTCCATAATGGCTACTCTCAAATTCACATCTGTGAATACTGCTGCTGCAAATACCACTGCTGCTATTCCTACTAGATCGTCATCCGCTCTGAGGATGACATCACCTACTCAGCGTCTTCAATGCTGGGTATCAAATGCGCTGGTTAAGGAGTACCGTCAACACGGTACCATCCCAACTCTGGAGGCTGCCCGACAGGCCCTCCAAGTGAACAACTCACACAGGTCGTCCGGACAATGACGACCAGTGATCAAGAGGCAGGCGGTGCTTACTACCATCTCCAACCGTTTCGGGTCGTTATCCCCGGAACACAATTTCCATTCACTCCCTTACTCTGAGGAAGTGAATGAGCAGGTCCCTCAGGGCCTTAATTCAAAAAGACAGGAGTCCTTCCCAAGGGCTCCCATCAACAATCGCCGCCAGACTCGTGCGGTAGTGCGCCCTCAACATGATGAGGGTACCGACTCCAGGCATTCAGCTCAGGTTCCTCGAACCCGAGCAGGCAAGATGAACCGCCAGAGACGGAATCCGGTTAACAATGGGCAGGTTATCATCCCTTCCATCTTCAGAGAAGTCCACCAACCTAACTTGGTGGCGAACAACGAGCAGGCACACACACCTGCCCATTTTAATTCCACTGTCCAGCAGACTCGTCTGGCAGCATCAAGCCAATCCCGCCAGGCAATTCTAGCGGAGTACTATAGGCAGGAACATACACCTGCTTATACATCATCAGTTAGTCAGCAGGCTCATCTGACTACATATGATGGATCTCGTCAACCGCGTTTGGCGAAGTGTAATCAGCAGGAACATGCACCTGCTAATACTAATCAAACCTACCAACAGTCTCTCTTGGTAGCGCACGGAGAAGTCAGTCGGAAAGCCCCAATGACAAACAGGAGGTAGACTCAACTCTCTGCCTCCACACTTGAGTACTTTCAGGATTCACTGACAGGAAAAGGAGGATAGGAGAAGGCACATACACCTACTCCAAGCCCGGAATGGACGTATATCCCCGTTCCGGTGGCTGAAGTCACCAAACATATTTTGTCAATGGTGAAAGAGCAGAAGAAAATTCCTGCTCATATTCTGGATGCTTGCCAGGATATCATAACAGCTTCAGCATCATCTCAGGGATAGACACATAAATCTATCCCTAGCAGTGGAGTGACACATCAACGATTCACTCTGGAACAGACACACACATTTGTTCCAGTCCAAGAGGGTTATGGGGCATACTCCCCCATATCATACGGACAACCAAGTCAGGCACATACACCTGATTTGAGTGGAGATCGTCAGCCTAACCTGACCATCTTTCCTGATTAGGCACATACACCTACTCAGAGTAACCACTTTCGTCAACAAGTGGTTTCCAAAGCGAGTAAGAAGGAATCTAAGAAAAAGATCCACCCAGCATAGTCAGGAGATCAAAGGCCAATCTGTAACAAGGCCTTGCTCGATGCTGGAGTTCTTGAAGCCCTCAGACATTTATCTGTTGAAATTCATGGTTCTACTCCCTCAGTTCCCAATAACGGGGACATTAATTCTGAAAGTCTTCAACAGACACTTCCTCATGAAGTCTTGCTTCATGAAAATTCGGTCAATCTTGAAGTTTATTCTTCAGATGAGAGCCACAAGAACCCTCTGTGTGGTCAGAAGACCAAGGATCAAGAGATCTCATCTTTTTCTATAACCCATTATGGTGGTCCTCCCCATGATGATGAATTTCGCGGAGAAATTCCTCTCCGCAGTAGTGATTCACATTGTCTGGAAAATAATCCAGTGGACAATGTAGTGCCGAGAAAGCCCTCTTATCTTGAGGCACTTGCAAATGCGAAACCAGTCATGTATGATGCTTTATCGCTAACAAGTGAAATACACTCTCAATCAGAAGATAGCCCAGGGTGTAGGTCATTCTCCGAACCACCCCTAAGTCATGCATCTTCTAGTTTGATCAAAGATATCTCTACCAATCTTGTTGAATCCGATGAAGAAACAAGGAAACACCAACTCTGGTCAAAACAGGTAGAAGAATATTCATTTAATGATAAAGAGGAAATACTGAACATGAGGAAAAAACTGGCAAAAAGTGAAGTACCAGTCATGTTTTGGCCTTTGGCTGACTCCCAGTACGACATTCCAAAGATGTTGACGGATGATGGAATCCATGATATTTGTATCAACATATGGAAAACTCTTTGTCAATTGAAGAAGAAGGTATTATCTTATGATGAATATGAAAATAATATTAAGATAATAGGAGGGCTACAATGTCAGATTGATTTGGCATCTCTATCAGTCTCTCGGTATCCGAAGGCTGAAAAGCAGCAGAGAACCCTTCAACGTTCATGCCTTGGCGCACTAAGAAAATTGCGTCAGTTAATTGCCAGTGCTCCATCTGGTGTTCATATCAAAGGATGGGGTGTTCACGGAGCACTACATTTCACAGTGCTTTCCAGTTAGCAAAGCCCGCCGAAAATGGTCTCATGCAATGTTATTGCCCATGGCCGGCCACAGTCAATGGGCTTTGTTCATAATCAAAAGCTTGCTCAAGAACAGGCTTCAACTAGTTCCTCTCAAAATCAAGCATATAGAGAACAAGTTGTTGAATTTCTCCTACATCAAGCAGGCGAGAATATTGCACAAGCCTCTCGTATGGAGCAAACACGTCATCAAATGACAGAAGTTTAGGAAATCATCCAATGGTCTATTGAACCAGGTGAAAAAAGTGGATACAGGCTAATGCATCCAGCTAATTTCCGAACTAAGATTCTCAAGATCAAGAGATCTTTTAAGAAGATCCCAGATGTAGAATGTCAAGAGCCACCCCATCTTGTCAGACTGGGGACTTCTTTAACCCAACCCTCAGAATCAACAAATGGGATTCGAGGAGTTGAGCGGAATCAACAGGAACATCCCCAGTTCACAAGACTGGGGACTCTTTCAAATCATCAATCCCCTTCTCAGAGAATGTCGGTCTTTTCTCGATTAGGGAAGAAGCCCCAAGAGGAATGAAGATCCAAATTATCAGGAGATTCCCTCCAAGTTATAGCTCATCAAGAAGTTCCTAAAAGATTGAATCAACAAAAGGAAATGTCTCATCAAAGACATGAAAGAAGACAATATCACAGAAATGTTGATAGAAGAGATGTGATGCATTATGCATCAATCAATGTCATCAATGTCGTTGTTGCTAATCCACCAGAGGAGGTTCACTCAGGGGACTCAGATGAAGAGTGTCCTGCTCAAGAAAATGTACGCACCGATACAAATGTAGAAGGTGTGCGTACACGAAGTCAAAGGATTACTCAGAACCTAGGTAATCCACTTCCTTCTCTCCAAAAAGTATCTAATAAAGGGAAGGGAAAGAATCAGGTTACATATCCTTCCTCTAGAGAAGGTCAATCGCTCTCATTAGAGCAAAGGTTTGCACAACAGGAGGATGAAATGAAAGAATTAAGAAGGTTGAATGCAGAACTACTTCAGAGTAGTCTTCTTCTTAAGAATGCTGAAGTCCGACAGCCGATGGAATTTGTTGTAACTACTGAGATGGATCAGGAATATCCTCATTTATCAGTACACCCTAAGAGGTCTAATCCTACGGGTCAAACGCAACAACGGTTGGCAGCACTACCATCAGTTGCAGCACCAACCACCACGTCTGTCCAAGCTCCATTCATTGCACCTACCCAAAACCAAGTTCAACCTGATGTTTCTCAAAAGTTAATAACTACTATTGAGTCATTAACAGCTCAGTTAGAAACTATGTAAGGGAAACGGGTGCAAGTTCAACCTGAAAAGAAAGTTTACCCTGAATGGGTAGATTCAATTTCTCCTCCATCCAGTTTTGGAAACACTTTTTTCCCTACTTTCAATGGATCAGGAGACCCTGAACAACATTTGACACATTACGTGTCTTGTTGTGATCCTATGATGGGAACTCCAGAACAGCAAGAAGCAGTGAAACTCAGATGCTTCATGCGAACCTTGTAAGGACCAGCTTTTGTCTGGTATACAAGCTTGCAATCCCGGTCAATCATCGGATGGGAGGATCTTCGGCAAAAATTCCTTCTTCAGTTCAGCTTAACTTTTCCAAAAATGATAGTTTTCGATCTTACAAACTGCAAACAAAGGTAGAATGAAAGAGTCTCTGATTTCATTGCTCGCTGGAAGGGATTAACGTATTCCCTGAGTTTAGAACTCCCTTAGGAAGAGCTGTTGCCAATCTGTGTGGCAAATTTGCGTGACGAATTACGCACGCCATTAATCCCTGTGAAATACACAGGAGGGTTTCGAGACCTTACTTCAATCGCTCAACAGATTGAAGATTCCCTTATACAGGATAAGGTTAAATCTCGTGTAATTCCATCAGCTCCAGGAAGGAGAATGGGTAAAGTAAAAACTACTACAGTTATGCTTAAACAAGCACCTGTACCTGTTTTTACTTCAAAACCTTCATCTTCTCGAAGAGATCCACCTCCTAAACGCCAACAAAAAAGTCCGTTTAGTCCAATTGATCAAAAAGATCAACGAAGAAAACAATTTGAGGATTTGAAGAGTAAAACATACTCTTTCCGAAGTGAGCAGGTTCTTGGTTACTTCATTTCAGCTCTGGAAAATAATTTGGTTCAATTACCAGTGCCCAAGAGGCCAAACAAGGAAGGAGATGAAGACCGTCCCAATTATTGTCCCTTTCATCAAATGTTGGGGCATCCCATCCAGGAGTGTTTTTTCTTTAAAGACCTCCTGCAAAAGATGGTCGACTTGGGACAAGTCAAGTTGAAAGGTTCTTCGACTCAGATAGCATGTTCCACTGCTACAGTTCCAGAGGAAGAAGGTGAATGGAAAGAAGTCAAAAGCAGAAATGCACAGAAGTATGATGATTGGATGCTCAGAAAGACAATCAATCGGACTCATGCCATTTTGCGAACACAATTAAAGAAACCAATTGTGTCTTCTACCATGAATATTATAGTAAAACCCTCTTCATCAGAGGGAAAATCTTCAAAGAAACGGCTTGATTCAAAGAAGGAAAAAGAATCAGAAGAAGATGAGTATGTGTCAAAGCCTAAATTGTCTTTGACTCTGGAAGACTTTATGCCATCTACTTCAAAGCCACGGGCACCGCCCCACCAAACGGAACAGCCTAAATAGGCTAATCAGGCAGAGTCTTTATCAGATGAAGAGTTAATCTTCGGTTCTGTTAATATGATTCAATTAACAGATCCATATCCCAGTCTTGATGAGCCTGAATTCCCTGTATCAAATAAGGGAATCCGAGGAAGTTCCAGAGGTTCAGGATACAGGGGAAGACGTGGATCTTTCCGAAGCCACTACTCCAATTCTACCCCTTATAGCACTGTGTATGCAGCAGAAACTCGTGGTAGAGCCCTTCAGCGAGCTCAAAAAGAACAAGTAAGTTCTTCTGCCAATGGCCAACTCAGTTTTGGCACAGTTATTTTGGAAGACCGATTAAAGATTCCATCTTCTTTATCTTAGCAATTAAATGGATCTAATCGGTCTAATCTTCCAAAACCAAGGATATTGACAACTTCTATCCCAATACAATATGCATCAGCTTCCAAAGCATCTGTTTCCAAGGTACCTGCTAAACCGCATATTCCTGTTGGGAAACGCAGACCTTTAGATCAAAAGTATGATATATTGAAACACTTGTCCCAAGTACCAGCGAAGTTATCAATTTTGGATGCTTTGAATCTGTCAAAAGATCTTCGGGAAGCACTCATCGAAGCTTTGTCAAGTCCTCGGGAGTTTGAAGCTGAAATTGCTGCAGCTGAAGTCTATCACATAGAGAATAATCCTGCAGAATTCCATGCAGTGATATCTTTTACTGATAAAGATGAAGATGATGTTGTGCATGGGCACATAAAGCCTCTCTACTGTAACACCCCGAGATTTTATGAAAAATATTCTTTTTAATTTCATTAATGTCTTGTGTTATACGCTACACCAAAAAGATCTTTCATAACACACATCTCTGACTTGGCTTGAATTACACGCAATCGCGACCTTCCACGATAGCGTGTGTTGTACGCAACACCAAGTTTCGCTAAACAACGATATGCTATTAAGATATTATTAAAACTAGCCGTTATGAATAGTAATAACCACTTTTTAAAATTTTGTAAATTTTATTTTTCAAAATGGACTTCATTTATGGATTAGGAGTATCGAATTTAGCCTAAGGTGAAATTTTGGTAATTTTCGGATAACTTTCATATTTTGATGAATAGTGGAAATTACTAAATTTTAATTAAAAACAACTTTTTCAATCAAAATAATTAATAGTTATAAATTATTAATTTGAGTGGTTTTAAAGTATATTTAGAATATATTTTTACAATTTAATACAATGTTGGACATTGGATGTAATTTCACATTTAAACCAGTTATAAACAAGTGTCAATCTTTTGATAGTTATTATCTCTTAAAAACACGCTATTTGTTGTGACAGCGGAAATTAATTATAAAATGCAACTTATATGTTTGGAATTTTGTAAAATAGAAATAATTTTTGAATTCGGAATATCAATTATAGCCTAGGGTGAAATTTTGGTACTTTTCTGAAAACTTTCAATTTTTGATGAATAGTGAAACCACTAAGTGGTAGGTTAAAAACTGAATTTTTCATAAAACTTAATTTTACCGCTTCTGTGAATGGAATTTCGAAAATCCGACAGACACGGTTAATATCAAGGACTAAAATTTGGTTCAATGAGATGAAAATAATTTTTGGTGAATAGTAACTTTTTACTTTTTTTTTACCACGGTTAATAGTAAATAGGGTAACTAAGGGTAAATATGATATTATTATTACCCTAACACATGTCCTAATTCTATTGGACAAGTGTAATTCGACCAAAAAGAAACTTAGGAATAAAATATGACCATTTAGGTCCACTTGGATTAGATTAGGACATTTATTATTAATTTATTTAAAGAAGGGTTAAAATAGTTAAAATCAAAGTTTAATAAGTAAATCATTTTTAATATGAGGTTATACATAAGATAAATTCGACTATAAATATTCATTAGAAAGCTAAAAATATTTCCTACATAATGAAATTTTATTTATAATTTTTAGACTTTAAATAAATTAATTTATTTATGACACAACGATGATGCAGTAATTACCCTTTTAAGGAAATATTAACATAATTGATGTTATAAATGCTAAAATGAATGTAATTTGAGTCTTTTTATGAATTCCACTAATTTTCTAGGTTACTATGATATATTAATGTTGATTTAATCAACTTGGTTCGAACATATAATTCTGTTATGACTTTCACAAAAATCATATATCAAATAGTGTCAAAATTGACACAAAATAGTTTTTAAATCAAATATTATATTATTAATTGTTATTTTATTTTTAAAAATATAAGGTTCGGCCAAATGACTTAGATAAGGATATTTATATTAATAATAAACAATTTGGGGTTCTTTGGTCATGTTATAGTAAGTGTATTAACCTTACAGTGAAAGAAAACAAAAAGACACGGTAAAAGTTAAATTATTTAACTTAGAGTTAAATCTAATTCATAAGGTTAAAATAATACCCTAAACTTGTCTAAATCTTATTGGTTGATAGGATTTCGACCCTTCCCCACTTTAGCTTCGAAATAAGACCCTTTGGAACCATTATAAACCGATTTTGACATTAATATAAAATAATATTTTGAGGTATTCCTAAGGTGCCCCTCTCCTCCCTTATAAAAGGACACCTCCTCCCCCTCCTCCTCACACCAATTTGAGCACTCAAGCTCGGCAAACCCCTGCCAAAATCTCTTCTCCAATTCCCTAGAAACATCCTAGAGGTTCTGGTCTTCCTCAAAGACCAATTTTAGTGCCCTAAGAGGAGGTCTCAAAGAGGCGCTTCAAAGAAGAGGTAATTACCGTTACCAATTCTTTCATCTTTATTTCTTCTTCCACTTCTTCTTCTTAGGTTGTTTCATTATGAAGTAATAACATCAGTATCACTCATATACTGATATGTTATTATAAGTATGAAACAACCCTATTTCACCATTTATCCATCCTACGGAAAAAGAAATCACCGCGCGTGCGTACGTACGGAATACCGTCTCCACGCCGTGGTGTAATCTATTTTCCACCACCACCTTACATGGATGGGTATAATGGTGTAAAGAATAAATATACATAGTTATTACAACATCATATTGATTCTGATATATTGTATAATCCACTCCAATTCAATTCAATATTTATAGAAATGATATCATCGCCCGTGCGTACGTACGGACTACCGTCTCCACGACGCGATGAGATTCATTCTCCATGTTAACCATTTAAGAATGATTATAATGTATATATAAGAAATAATAATGAAATATATGACATTATAAAGCTACTGGATTTATGTATATATATACATATGTATGTCATCTACTTACTTCCATTTCAAGACAATAAGGAAAGGAAAACAGCGTTCATGCGTACGTACGGACTACCGTCTCCATGAACGGTGTTTTTCATTTTATTTATCTACCTATTATATATATATATATATACTGAATATATATGATATATAAATCATATTTTATATTCTGGAAATGAGTAAATCATGATATAAGTAATAATGATGTCAAGAACAACAAGTCAAAACACCTACGATAAATGAAACGATTTTACCCAAAACGCTTCTTTAACATGGAATTTACAAAAGAAAGGGTAATATAATGTCATAAGTGAACCATATATGATATCATAACAATGAATATGATTCTGTAATAAGTCAATAACATGATTTAAATCATTATAAAGGAGGTTCGGACACTTACAAAGCAAGTCGGACCTAAGGTAAGGGAAATATCACAATCTCATTTTTATCCGAGATTGTTTATTCGTAAGTATTTAATGGGGTGTATTTTATCATCCACATCCATGTTCCCTCAATATGTAATATTGTTTCCATCCACTTTCAATAGTTTAAATCCAATTTTACCCTTAGGTGAGTTTTTAGTAAAGAATATGAAAGGAATCTTTTGTCGTTTTTCCATACGAGGTACTTTTTGACTTTTCCGACAAAAGTACGAAGAATGTTTTTTTTTAACTTATACGGAATGAATGGATTTTTAAAACATTACTTCAAAGAAGCTTCCTTTACAAGTTTTCAAGTTTATTTTTAATCAACTTCTTTTGTTTTAAAGTTGTATGATATGTTATGAAAGGAAAAATGTTTTTTAAGAAGAAAGGATATTTTCCTCAAGAATGGAGTTCAAGTGTTTTATCAAAATTATTTTCCATCTAAGATAATAAAGGGTTATATTTTTATCCCTATTATTACATTGATTTGATCATGTTATGATGGAATTACTTTTATGAATTCCTTTATCTTATATGAATTGATTTGTGATGTCATGATGTTTCAAGAATCCCATTTTTTGTTACTTGTGTTATGCGATGATGTATGTTTTATGACTATATGGAACACATAAGAAAGGATTCATTATAAGATGTGTGGGACCTATATCTCCCTCCAATGCATTGGGTAATGATTTTATATCTCATGATATAGACATGGCTGGAACGGAAGGTTATTTCGGTTCAGTGATACAGGACTGAAACGAGGAGTGAACTCGGTTCAGAAAGGGACTTTGTCCACTAAGATAGTCTTGGAAATGAGTCATGACTAACAAGAAATGATTTTCTATGATTATGTGTGCATGCCACAAAGTTTCAATTTTCATGTTATGATTATGGGGATCTCATTTTCACTTCTATGATTTATCCCATGTTATGATATTATGTGCTCTTTTGCAGGTTAAGATTTCCAAAAGCTATGTTCTTATGTATATGATGTGATTGATATTTCTTTTGTTTACCCTTACTGAGCATTTGAGCTCACCCTTTTATGTTTTCTTTTCCCCAAGATATAAAGAAAGGTTTTAGGTAAAAAAAAAGGAAGATCTTTATGGGAGATGTTGAAGATCTTTCCCCACGATTAGAAGATTTTATTCCGAGTTTCCAAAGACACTAAACTATTACGATCCTTGTGTGTGTGTTTTTGTTATGTACTAAGTATTCGGCAAAAGTAATGTAATGTCCATGTATGATAAGCTTTGGGTCTCTACAGTTGGTATCAGAGGAAAGGTTTAGTCAACCTTTGGAAACTAGGACGCGAAAACATTAGTGAGATCCCTAGAGATATTTCTAAGGTATGTCTAGGGATGCCCCTAAGGATAAGTATACATATAGGATATAGTCCTAGAACTATGGTAACGATATTAGATTAAACCAAAGATGTTAGATATTTAAGTTACTCCCCCTTTATTATGATTTTTGCCTCTCACACTATTCTTTTTTGGGTTTTAGAATATGGCTGGAAACAAGATGATTCACGATAATGGAGGATATGATGGACAATGGAATGATATTCTTTATGAGAAACCAAATGAAATGGGATTTGGAAGTCCAAACATCATTATTATACCGAATCAGCAATCTCATAATATGATCAATAAATTAAAATTTGGTAAGTTTCCTGACTCGGCTAATAAGAGAAAGATGGAGTTTCATGATGATCATAGAGGAAAGAAAGTTCAATTTCCCCTATGTAAATCATGTGGGAAAAGGCATCAAGGAGAATGTTTCAAGGGAACTGGAAGATGCTTTGGGTGTGGAAAATAAGGACACAAAGCAAGTAAGTGCAAAGGAAAAGGGTCGGTTAACCCCATGGATGAGGATAATGGTATTGCTACGACATCAAAAATGGTTAAGTGTTTTAAATGTGGAATGTATGGGCATTATGAAAACAAATGCCCTAAGGGAAAGACTCGTGAAGAGAATCAGTATGGTCATATGGGTAGTATTTATGTGGATGATGATGAAGAGACTACAAATGATATGTGAGATGAAAGAATTGTTGAATCTCGGTCAATGGTTTAAGAAGGTAGTGGAATGATTACATGTTTATCAAGTGTAATGTTGTACTATAGAATAAAAAGACATCTAAGGATTGTTACACTATTGTCTTTCCCTATGTTTTGAAAGTTTATGATGAATGGTATGAGTAACAATGAAAGGTTATTCAGATATTTTTTTTGGAAAGTGGATGATATGCGCATAATGAAGTGATAAAGAGAAAATGAAATGTTTGACAGTATTCATGAGCTCCTGATTGATATAAGGACTAAGTGATATCATGGTTTGAGTATATAGAATTTTGAGGATTTTGGTATGTGGAAAGAGTTAACTTTTAATAGAATTCATGTTTTCAATAAGGTTCAATGGGTATTCAAGAGAGTAAAAGATTAAGGCCTTTGAATGTTTGGAATGTGACCAACAAGACATATCTGATGATATATGGGGATCAACGACAGTATTAAATCTCTGGTAATCGTTTTCACTATATTATGAGAGTGGACTGCAGTATTATGGACAAGCCTAAAGATTAAAATGGATTATGTTGGACATAAGTTAGTTTAAGGATAGAAGATTTTCGATATTATTGATGGGATGTTATAGTAATGTAGTTTTAGAAAAAGGACAACCTGCAGGACGGGCGACAGCCCATCGCGTCGGACAAGGATGTGGGAATCGAACCCACAACCGAAGTGCAACTGGCCTTTATCGCCTACCACTGGCCTACAGGAAGTCCCTGTTTAGTAGAAACTAGTTTTATTATATTAAGCAGTATGATATATGAAGTATAAGTTAATTTTAGATGGACTTATGTATTTTTGATAACTTTTCTAACCTTTTGAGACAGATGGAATGACCCATCATTCTATCACATGATCTGTTAACACATCACGAATGACAAATTCAACTTCATTTCTTTAAGAGATGAAGTAGAAATTGTCCAAAGAATGACAAATAGTGAGACTATACCAAAATCACGAAAGTATTTCTTCTAATTCTAATTTCATCAACTTTAGGGAAATGATCTTGAAAACCAAAAATGTTGTCCTAGTGCTCTTATATCTGATTAATCAGATGGTACCTTAGATCGTCACAAATTTATGGATTTTTGATTGCTAGCTTTTCCATAGCCATGTTCTCTACCACTCTCCATCAGAACATGATGGTTAGATTTCTCTTCCATATCCATCTTTTCACCTATGTGGAAACCCAGTGATTAGTTTATTTGGGTAACCATTACGTTTCATACTTTTGTTTTTAAAGATTGGTTTTGGTATTCCTTTTTATGATGTGGGTTTCTATTAAAGAAACTTTTGAATAGTAAACCATTTATAACCCCGACGAATTTCGAGGGCGAAATTCATTTTAAGGGGGGTAGAATGTAACACCCCGAGATTTTATGAAAAATATTCTTTTTAATTTCATTAATGTCTTGTGTTATACGCTACACCAAAAAGATCTTTCACAACACACATCTCTGACTTGGCTTGAATTACACGCAATCGCGACCTTCCACGATAGCGTGTGTTGTACGCAACACCAAGTTTCGCTAAACAACGATATGCTATTAAGATATTATTAAAACTAGCTGTTATGAATAGTAATAACCACTTTTTAAAATTTTGTAAATTTTATTTTTCAAAATGGACTTCATTTATGGATTAGGAGTATCGAATTTAGCCTAAGGTGAAATTTTGGTAATTTTCGGATAACTTTCATATTTTGATGAATAGTGGAAATTACTAAATTTTAATTAAAAACAACTTTTTCAATCGAAATAATTAATAGTTATAAATTATTAATTTGAGTGGTTTTAAAGTATATTTAGAATATATTTTTACAATTTAATACAATGTTGGACATTGGATGTAATTTCACATTTAAACCAGTTATAAACAAGTGTCAATCTCTTGATAGTTATTATCTCTTAAAAACACGCTATTTGTTGTGACAGCAGAAATTAATTATAAAATGCAACTTATATGTTTGGAATTTTGTAAAATAGAAATAATTTTTGAATTCGGAATATCAATTATAGCCTAGGGTGAAATTTTGGTACTTTTCTGAAAACTTTCAATTTTTTGATGAATAGTGAAACCACTAAGTGGTAGGTTAAAAACTGAATTTTTCATAAAACTTAATTTTACCGCTTCTGTGAATGGAATTTCGAAAATCCGACAGACACGGTTAATATCAAGGACTAAAATGTGGTTCAATGAGATGAAAATAATTTTTGGTGAATAGTAACTTTTTACTTTTTTTTTACCACGGTTAATAGTAAATAGGGTAACTAAGGGTAAATATGATATTATTATTACCCTAACACATGTCCTAATTCTATTGGACAAGTGTAATTCGACCAAAAACAAACTTAGGAATAAAATATGACCATTTAGGTCCACTTGGATTAGATTAGGACATTTATTATTAATTTATTTAAAGAAGGGTTAAAATAGTTAAAATCAAAGTTTAATAAGTAAATTATTTTTAATATGAGGTTATTCATAAGATACATTCGACTATAAATATTCATTAGAAAGATAAAAAGATTTCCTACATAATGATATTTTATTTATAATTTTTAGACTTTAAATAAATTAATTTATTTATGACACAACGATGATGCAGTAATTACACTTTTAAGGAAATATTAACATAATTGATGTTATAAATGATAAAATGAATGTAATTTGAGACTTTTTATGAATTCAACTAATTTTATAGGTTACTATTATATATTAATGTTGATATAATCAACTTGGTTCGAACATATAATTCTGTTATGACTTTCAAAAAAATCATATATCAAATAGTGTCAAAATTGACACAAAATAGTTTTTAAATCAAATATTATATTATTAATTGTTATTTTATTCCTAAAAATCTAAGGTTCGGCCAAATGACTTAGATAAGGATATATATATTAATAATAAACAATTTGGGGTTCTTTTGTCATGTTACAGTAAGTGTATTAACCTTATAGTGAAAGAAAACAAAAAGACACGGTAAAAGTTAAATTATTTAACTTAGAGTTAAATCTAATTGATAAGGTTAAAATAATACCCTAAACTTGTCTAAATCTTATTGGTTGATAGTATTGCGACCCTTCCCCACTTTAGCTTCGAAATAAGACCCTTTGGAACCATTATAAACCGATTTTGACATTAATATAAAATAATATTTTGAGGTATTCCTAAGGTGCCCCTCTCCTCCCTTATAAAAGGACACCTCCTCCCCCTCCTCCTCACACCAATTTGAGCACTCAAGCTCGGCCAACCCCTGCAAAAATCTCTTCTCCAATTCCCTAGATACATCCTAGAGGTTCTGGTCTTCCTCAAAGACCAATTTTAGTGCCCTAAGAGGAGGTCTCAAAGAGGCGCTTCAAAGAAGAGGTAATTACCGTTACCAATTCTTTCATCTTTATTTCTTCTTCCACTTCTTCTTCTTAGGTTGTTTCATTATGAAGTAATAACATCAGTATCACTCATATACTGATATGTTATTATAAGTATGAAACAACCCTATTTCACCATCTATCCATCCTACGGAAAAAGAAATCACCGCGCGTGCGTACGTACGGAATACCGTCTCCACGCCGTGGTGTAATCTATTTTCCACCACCACCTTACATGGATGGGTATAATGGTGTAAAGAATAAATATACATAGTTATTACAACATCATATTTATTATGATATATTGTATAATCCACTCCAATTCAATTCAATATTTATAGAAATGATATCATCGCTCGTGCGTACGTACGGACTACCGTCTCCACAACGCGATGAGATTCATTCTCCATGTTAACCATTCAAGAATGATTATAATGTATATATAAGAAATAATAATGAAATATATGACATTATAAAGATACTGGATTTATGTATATATATACATATTTATGTCATCTACTTACTTCCATTTCAAGACAATAAGGAAAGGAAAACAGCGTTCATGCGTACGTACGGACTACCGTCTCCATGAACGGTGTTTTTCATTTTATTTATCTACCTATTATATATATATATATACTGAATATATATGATATATAAATCATATTTTATATTCTGTAAATGATTAAATCATGATATAAGTAATAATGATGTCAAGAACAAAAAGTCAAAACACCTACGATAAATGAAACGATTTTACCCAAAACGCTTCTTTAACATGGAATTTACAAAAGAACGGGTAATATAATGTCATAAGTGAACCATATATGATATCATAACAATGAATATGATTCTGTAATAAGTCAATAACATGATTTAAATCATTATACAGGAGGTTCGGACACTTACAAAGCAAGTCGGACCTAAGGTAAGGGAAATATCACAATCTCATTTTTATCCGAGATTGTTTATTCGTAAGTATTTAATGGGGTGTATTTTATCATCCACATCCATGTTCCCTCAATATGTAATATTGTTTCCATCCACTTGCAATAGTTTAAATCCAATTTTACCCTTAGGTGAGTTTTTAGTAAAGAATATGAAAGGAATCTTTTGTCGTTTTTCCATACGAGGTACTTTTTGACTTTTCCGACAAAAGTACGAAGAATGTTTTTTTTAACTTATACGGCATGAATGGATTTTTAAAACATTACTTCAAAGAAGCTTCCTTTACAAGTTTTCAAGTTTATTTTTAATCAACTTCTTTTGTTTTAAAGTTGTACGATATGTTATGAAAGGAAAAATGTTTTTTAAGAAGAAAGGATATTTTCCTCAAGAATGGAGTTCAAGTGTTTTATCAAAATTATTTTCCATCTAAGATAATAAAGGGTTATATTTTTATCCCTATTATTACATTGATTTGATCATGTTGTGATGGAATTACTTTTACGAATTCCCTTATCTTATATGAATTGATTTGTGATGTCATGATGTTTCAAGAATCCCATTTTTTGTTACTTGTGTTATGCGATGATGTATGTTTTATGACTATGTGGAACACATAAGAAAGGATTCATTATAAGATGGGTGGGACCTATATCTCCCTCCAATGCATTGGGTAATGATTTTATATCTCATGAGATAGACATGGCTGGAACGGAAGGTTATTTCGGTTCAGTGATACAGGACTGAAACGGGGAGTGAACTCGGTTCAGAAAGGGACTTTGTCCACTAAGATAGTCTTGGCAATGAGTCATGACTAACAAGAAATGATTTTCTATGATTATGTGTGCATGCCACAAAGTTTCAAGTTTCATGTTATGATTATGGGGATCTCATTTTCACTTCTATGATTTATCCCATGTTATGATATTATGAGCTCTTTTGCAGGTTAAGATTTCCAAAAGCTATGTTCTTATGTATATGATGTGATTGATATTTCTTTTGTTTACCCTTACTGAGCATTTGAGCTCACCCTTTTATGTTTTCTTTTCCCCAGGATATAAAGAAAGGTTTTAGGTAAAAAAAAGGAAGATCTTTATGGGAGATGTTGAAGATCTTTCCCCACGATTAGAAGATTTTATTCCGAGTTTCCAAAGACACTAAACTATTACGATCCTTGTGTGTGTGTTTTTGTTATGTACTAAGTATTCCGAAAAAGTAATGTAATGTCCATGTATGATAAGCTTTGGGTCTCTACATCTACTTATCTGGAAAAGTCAATGGTGTAGATATCCGAAGAGCTTTCATTGAAAATGGTTCAGGAGTCAACCTCATGCCCATTCGTACACTTCATCGATTGGGCCTCACGGAATCTGATTTATCTCCTTCTACCATGATGTTACAAGGATATGATAAAAATGAACAAGAACCACTGGGCGAAGTTACACTCAGAACTCAGTTTGGAGATCTTGTATCCAATTCGGATTTCATGATTGTTGGTCAAGACTCAGCTTTCAACATCTTTCTTGGAAGACCCTGGCTACATCAGCATGCAGCTATTCCTTCATCATACCATCAATTTCTCAAATACTGTTTCAATGGTCAATTTGGAACATTGTATGGTGATAAAACCCCATTCAAGACATGTGATTCTCAATACATTGAGGCAGAATTTTATCACATGAAGGGAAGAGAAAAATCTACAATGAAGGAAATTACCAAAGTTAATGCTCCATATGGTTTGGAGAAGATTCCAATAAATCCATTTACACATGTAAGTACAGATTATGTGTTACCTATCAGTCAAATTGACAAAATAATCCCAAATCAAAATACTCTTATAGAAAGATCCATAATGTCAATTACAGCAATCGAGCCAGACAACATGGGAGAAATTGGTAACCTACCAAACAGTGATGAAAGCCTAAGTGGTGACGTTTTCATTTCATCTACTAAAGTCCAACAAGTCTATACTTCGCCAATCAGGCCAGAATAAGTTATAGCAACACCAGAGGTGAATAATGATGTCGATTCTCAATCCATCATCTCCTCTTTATTTCCCAAAGAAGGCCCTTTATCATCAATAGGGTCGGAAATGGAAGCTTCTTCTTCAAAATGTGAAAATTTTGATATCTCTTATGATCATGAGAATTTCGTTTTGTCATCTACTTTGCAAGTAGAAACGGAAGAAATAGAACGTAATGAAGAGGAAGAGGAATATCTTAGAGATGCTCCTCCAGCATTTAAGGAAGGTATCTCTACCACTGTGGATGAACTCAGAGAAATAAATCTGGGTACAGAGAAAGATCCTCTCCCCACTTTAATTAGTGCGGCCATGACCCTTGAAGAGCAAGAGATGTATATTTATTTTCTAAAGAAAAATAAAGATATTTTTTCTTGGAATTATACAGAAATGCCTGGGCTTGATCCTGATGTTTCTACTCATCATTTGGGTTTACCAAAAGAACATCGAGGATTTAAGCAAGCTGCGAGAAGAACACACCCAACCTATGCTTCCAAAATTGAAGCTGAATTGGATAATATGATCAAAGATAACTTCTTCATAGAAGTTCAGTATCCCAAGTGGTTGGATAATATTGTCCCTGTAAAGAAGAAGAACGGACAAATTAGGGTTTGCATCGATTTCAGAGATCTTAATCGGTATTGTCCTAAAGATGATTTCCCAGTTCCGATTACAGAACTCTTAATTGATGCGACGGCTGGCTATGAAGTACTTTCCTTCATGGATGGATATTCTGGATATAATCAGATCCGAATGGCCCCAGAAGATGAGGAATCTACATCCTTCAGATCCCCTCAAGGTGTGTTTTGTTACCGGGTGATTCCCTTTGGTTTAAAGAATGCAGGTGCAACATATCAACGTGCCATGCATCGTATCTTCAAAACTTTCTTAGGGAAGTTTGTTGAATGTTATGTGGATGATTTGGTGGTTAAATCCAAACAACGTTCTAATCACTTGTCTGATTTGGAAGTCATATTCCACAAGCTTTGACAACATAATTTGAAGATGAACCCCTTAAAATGTGCTTTTGGGGTAACCTCAGGAAAATTTCTCGGCTTTGTTGTACGCCATCGTGGTATTGAAGTCAATCCTGAGAAGACCAAATCAATCCTTAGTATGTCACCTCCTCAGAATTTGAAAGAATTAAGAGGACTTCAAGGACACTTAGCCTATATTCGGTGTTTCATCGCCAATTTGGCAGGCAACAGTTTACCCTTTACCAAATTATTGAAGAAAGGAGTCACTTACCAGTGGACTGAAGAATGTCAAGAAGCATTTGATGTTCTCAAGAAATACCTCTTGAGTCCACCATTACTCATGCCACCTGTTGAAGGTAGACCACTTATCCACTATGTGACAGCTCTAGAGCGATCATTGGGTGCCTTTCTCTCTCAAAAGAATGATGCTGGGAATGAAAATAGCCTCTACTATCTCAGTAGAACTATGCTTGAAGCAGAAACCCGGTATTCAAGTATTGAGAAGTGCTACCTGGAATTAATCTTTGCAGTTCAGAAACTGAGACACTGCCTTCAACATCACGAGGTCCAATTGGTATCTCACAATAATCCGCTCAAATTCATCCTTAGTCGTCCAATGCTTACAGGACGCCTAGCAAGGTGGGCAGTTATTTTGCAGCAGTTCGACATTCAGTATGTATCTCAAAAGGAAATAAAGGGCCAAGCTCTGGCTAATTTCCTGGCTGAACATCCTTCAGTGGAAGACACGTCTTAAGATATTGAACTCCCTGATGAGGAAGTTTTCTCTATTCAAGAGAATCCTCAAACATGGGAAATGTATTTTGATGGTGCTTCCAGAAGTCCAACAGGGAAGAAAATGGAAAATCCTTAATTCAACAAAGTTGGTTTAGGAATTGTACTCATTTCTCCAGATAAGGCATTGTTACCTTATTCCTTTTTATTGTGGGAAGGTGGTAACAATAATGAAGCCGAATACCAAGCTCTCATTACAGGCTTGGAGTTAGCGCTCCAAGCACAAGTGAATCACTTAAAGGTGAAAGGTGATTCAGACCTGGTAATCAAACAAGTCAATGGGGATTATGCCATCACAAAAGAAGAATTAATCCCTTTGTATGATTATGTCAGAGAGTTAATGGAGGAATTCCCTTCATAACTGACATTTTCTTATGTCCCAAGATCACAAAATGCTCAAGCTGATGCACTGGCTAATATAGCCACAGCTCTAGCAGATCCAAATCGGGATGAGACAACTATCAGTATTTCCCACCGTCATGCAATTTCACCTTATGTTCAAGCCAGAACAGAGGAAATTAATGAAATTAGTCCCATTCCTAAACCGTATGGTCATACTACAGGATGGATGTCACCTATCAGGGAATACCTTCAAAATGGAACACTTCCACCTGATAGATCCGAGAAAGAACAAATCCGGCGATGTGTGGTCAATTTTAGTCTTTATGATGGCCCAAACCACCTAGATAAAATTCTTTACAAACGTGGTTTTGATGGAGTTCTCTTCAGATGCATCGATGGTGAAGAGACAACGGCTGTCATGAAAGAAGTACATGCAGGAGTCTATGGTGCCCACCAGTCTGGACATAGACTGTCTGATCAAATTCGAAGGCTTGGATACTTTTGGCCTTCAATGATACAAGATTGTGTTAATTTCACAAAGAAGTGTCATTCATGCCAAGTATATGCCAACTTCATTCATCAACCTCCAGAGTTTCTTCATACAGCTAAATACTCGTGGCCATTTTCCACATGGGGAATGGATGTGGTGGGACCTTACCCTTCAGCTATGGCCAAGCAGTTTAAGTACATTCTTACTGCTACTAATTTCTTTTCCAAATGGGCAGAGGCAGTACCTCTCAGAGAAGTCAGCTCTAAATTCATTGTTAGCTTCATCAAGTCTAACATCATTACTAGATTTGGTGTCCCTCATACCATATTGACGGACAACGGCACCAACTTCTGTTCTTCTGAGGTGAAGAAATTGTATCAAGAATACAACATTAAATCCAACCATTCATCTCGGTATCATGCGGCAGCCAATGGACAAATAGAAGCCTTTAACAAGACTCTTTCAAATATACTGCAAAAGATGGTGGATAAAGATAAGAGGTCATGTCCTGATAAAATCTTTCATGCTTTGTGGGCTTATCAGACTACCACCCGCAATGCAACGTGGTCAACTCCATATTCATTGGTATATGGAACAGAAGAAGTCTTGCCAATTTAAGTTCAATTTCCCTCACTCAGAGTATCCATTTGTGATCAGTTATCTACAGATGAGAAATCCCAAAAGTGATTGAATGAATTGGAACGTTTAGATGAGAAAAGATTGTGCACTTTTCACCACTTGGAAATATTTCAAAATCGAATAGAACGAGCTTTTAACAAAAAAGTTCATCTTCGTTCATTCAATCAGGGAGAATTGGTATTAGTTCTTAGAACTCCAATGATACCAGGAAAGAAACCTCCCAAGCTTGAGCCAAAATGGGAAGGACCTTATTCAATACATAAGGTCTACTCCAATGGAGCTTATTCATTAATCTCAATGGATGGAGAACTCATCACGACTCCAACCAATGCCAGATTTCTGAAGAAATATTTTGTATAAACACAAAATATGGTCCCCAGAACCAAGATTCTTACAATTGGTTCATACAGCAATGGTCCAGTATGACCTTAAACTGCAACTTCGTCCAACATGATGTTAAACTGTAGGAAAGTCCCTTACGTCCGGAAATACGTTAAACTACATAAGCGCAATGGTCCAGTATGACCTTAAACTGCAACTTCGTCCAACATGATGTTAAACTGTAGGAAAGTCCCTTACGTCCGGAAAGACGTTAAACTATATAAGCGCAATGGTCCAGTATGACCTTAAACTGCAACTCCGTCCAACATGACGTTAAACTGTAGGAAAGTCCCTTTTTCGTCCAACATGACGTTAAACTGTAGGAAAGTCCCTTACGTCTGGAAAGATGTTAAACTACATAAGCACTTAAAAGTACAGTATGACTTTAAACTGCATCATCCATGGTCTATGCATATGACCTTAAACTATTTTCACTTTCGTCCAACATGACGTTAAACTATAGAAAAGATGTCCCTGCAACATGACACTAAACTGTGTAGCACCAGTTCATCCTTGCTATATGACATTAAAATATACAGCAATGGTCCAGTATGACCTTAAACTGCAACTTCGTCCCACATGACGTTAAACTGTGAAAAAGTTCCCTAAACCGTCTAGCATGACCTTAAACTGCATCATCCCTGGTCCATGCATATGACCATAAACTATTTGCAAATCCCTTATGTCCAGGAAGACGTTAAACTGTGACGTCCTAACTACATGAAGCTAAACTGTATAAAAGTCCCTTACGTCTGGGAAGACTTTAAACTACATAAACTGTAGAAAAAATCGCCAATACGTCCAACATGACGTAAATGGTGTGTTATTTTGTCCTTACTGCATGACATTAAACTGCGCAGTCCCCCTTTCGTCCAACATGATGTTAAACTCTATTGTCCCCATCGTCCTAACTACATGATGCTAAACTGTACAGAAAGTCCATGATATGTCCTACATAACATTAAACTGTTATTTTGTCCCTGCTACATGACACTAAACTGTGCAGCACCAATAGTCCTAACTGCAAGACTTTAAACTGCATAGTCCCTTGATATGTCCTACATGACATTAAACTGTACATCGTTAAGATTGTTGTTACCTCTTGTTTCTCACACCGAGTATGACTCACGTGATCTTAGAGAAAACCTCAACCATAACACTCTCTTTGGGCCGCTAACCATGTGTAAGTCCCAACAACATTTATTATTATTATTATTATTATTTAGATCGTTGTCCCCAAGAACAACTTGATCATTAATTCATTCTTTAATTGAACTACACGGACTTTGATCCTTTCCCTCCAGGCTGGGTATATAGGCAACCTCCCAGGGTTCAAGCCCAAAAAACAATCTCTTCACATCGGTTCACCACCATCTCATGTGATATTGATTCGTGAAACTGCCCCTAGAATCAATATCTTTACATTGATTCACTTTCGTCCTTGTTATATGACGTTAAACTATACAAAACCTTTTTCCGGTACGACAATAAACTACAATATTCTTTGATTTCCTCATTTGAGAGAGAACTATTATTGACATTTATTTTTCAATCATGTTTTATTTCAAAAGACTACGTGCATACATGGTAATGCCTAAACTTTTTATCTTAGGTTAAACCATCATTGCACTAAAAGTCCCCTTTCACCCTTCACATGTACGAACCAAATTTGTAAAAAGGGTAGTTCTAGAACTACGTGGGCTTGATTCCCATCCTTATTGGATACGTAGGAACGTTCGAGTATCCCTCGAATCTAGTCCCAAGTCTTTTGGGCCTAACCCCAAATTTCACTTTCAGTCCCTTAGCTGAAAAGTCCTCATGAAAACACACACTGTGTATTCATTATTATGGTCCGAATTCTATGACCCTAAACTAAGATCTCTCATAATTTCGTCATGCACGGCGTTAACTGCATTTCAAGAACTACGTATGGCTTGATTCTCATTCTTATGAGATACGTAGTGAAGTCCAAAATTTCAATTCAGGACCCAGCCACAACATGATTATGGTTATCATTGACCTATGTATCTCTATATACATTAGAAAATACCCATCTTTATGTGTTATAATCCTAACCTTAAATATTTTCAGATCTTCATAACCCTTTTCATGACTTCTAGTCACAAAAATGTCAAACTTCTAAGAATTCTTTTGCCTGACTATGCAGCACGTGCCCATAGGTGGCCTTGCATAAACAGTCCACATAACATACTTGTTAGCTAAAAGATGCTATTTATTTGACCATGCATCCAATTCCCTTAGGTGGCCCTGCATATTTCAACCCCCTAACGGGTTTGTTAAATAATGGTAACTTCATTCTTGGGAAGAATGCCTCTTTTGTCCTTATTTTTCTTAAACGATAGTATGTAGGGATCCGCAAAAAAATAGCCATCCTTAACATATTTTTCCCATATCCTTTTTCATGATCTGAAAGTATTCAAGTCTATGGTTTATTCTTCTTCCCTACATTTGGGTCAGACCTTCGTAGGAGTGATATTCATCCAGTTCTTTGATAATCTTGTCTGGAAATATCTTCTCCATATTCAAGTACCTATTTCCATACAACAAACTCTATACTTTAGAAAATTTTAATCTCCATAAACTTTCACTGGATTTTAGCACTAGGAAAGTAAATTTCTGAGAGTTCTTTTGCCTAACTATGCAGCACGTGCCCATAGGTGGCCTTGCATAAACAGTCCACATAACAGACTTGTCAGCCGAAAGATGCTATTTATTTGACCATGCAGCCAATGCCCTTAGGTGGCCCTGCATAATTCAACCCCCTAACGGGTTTTGTTAAATAATAGTAACTTTATTCTTGGAAACTACTTCTTCTAATGCCTTTTAGCTCTTTTTCATATCATTCCTCAGATTCAAATATTCTTAAGCCATAGTTTACATATTTTCTCTCATACTTGAGTATGGTAATATGTTTTCAGATAAATTTTCAAGGAATTGAATCAATTTTAATCCATTTTGGTCAAAGCTATTTCGACCTTAAACATTAGCCCCTTTATGTCCGGCATGCATGACTTTAAACTGCCCACAAAAGACAAAGGAACTCTAAATAAAAGTCAAGTTTCAGCTCACTAAATATACATTTTTTGTATGATTTAGGTAATATTTAGAAATTAAAAGGTTCAAAGTTTTTAGGGTTATTTTTAATAATCCTAGTAAAAATCAAACTATGATTACTAAGCCCATTGGCTTAAGTAAAATTGAAGCAGGTAGTGAAAGAATGCAGGTACAAATGATTGAAGATGAAAGTGTTTTTCATTGATGCACAAGAGTTAGAAGGACATCCACAGACTAGAGTCTCTTCTCTTTTTCAAGAATTACAAGAGACTTTCAACATAACACTTCATTTGATTTACAGCATCCCGAACTTCATCAGCAACCACCTGGAATTCATTCATTCAACTGGATACAATAAGAGATGAAGTGATACTAGCTCTTCTTGGAACAATTGTAAAAGGATGTTCTTGAGTGCGGTTTGGGAAAATTTTCTGCTGATCAAACAGTGACTTTGTTTCTGTCCAAGAGACTTGGAAGATGGATACATGGATTTGAGAATGGATCATTGGAAGTAAAGAGCCATTTGGAGAGAGTACTCTTTTCAGATATTGCTCTAATGCCATGTTTGTCTTCTCTCCACCAACCGGCAGTGGAAAACATTTCAGCCCATGGGTTTTCCATTTTCATATCTGCAAGGAAATGACATAGAGGAAGAACTTGAAAGTTCACACCATTGTTGTTTCTCTTAATGCACAGCATAACCGAAATAGAGGAGTAGCAGTGCAGCTGCATCTCAGGTATATAATTGTTTTCATTTGGAACATTAACTCCTTACAGATGACCATGACCATACAGAGGCAGATGGATGCTCTGTGGAAAATTAGGATGATATTTCTTCAAGTACTTAGCCAAATCTGGGAGAGTGTTGTTGTAGATATCATAGTAATCATGGCCAATGATGTTCATCATGTCATCAATCTGCTTGCTAGCCAGTTCATCAGCCATTCCAATTCCCTTGGGAACCACTGAATCTGCACAAAAGATGAATAAACTAACACTTAAATAGGTTTATTTTCATAAAATTTGTGAAAGATTTCGAAAAAATGGCTAAGGAATTAAGGCGCGCAAGTCTAAAACATGGCGTGCAAGTATTCGTGTGCCGCGCTAATTTTTGACGCGCAAGTATAAACCGCGCAAGTACAAATACCTTTACAATAGCACGACATCAAGGAAAACACTGGAAAACAGAACAACCTATGCGATGAGGAAGACTTGCGTGGTGAGAGCTCGAGAAATTCGGGATCAGATGTTATACACGGCCAAAATCTGTGTATTTATAGGCCAGGAAGCCTATCTGTGCGCCGGACCCTGCACGACTGAGGGTCGTATCCCTGCGCGATGCGCACTTGCGCGCCGCCCTCTGTGTCCTGAAGACTTGCGCGCCCCCTTTTCCTTTGCATGTATTCAATTTCCTCAGAGTCAAATCCTCATTTCTCTCCGGATTCAACTCTGAGGGGGGACTTTTGTTGACACTCCTTTTGTCACAGAATCTAAAGATCGGAAAAGGGGAATATCTGAGCTCAAAGTGATTCAACCTTTGAAGAAAATATCAAAAAATCGACAAAGGCATGAACAAAGGATCAAAAGCAACTGCACCGCGCAAGTTATATCATTGTCGCGCAAGTCCACTTGGGCGACGCCCTTTAGGTCGCGCAAGTGACTTGCGCAACCTAAGTGATAACTTCCCGGTAACCACCCAGGGTCTTCTTCTGCCTATAAATAGACCCTGTGCGCCCCCCATTCGAGAGGATCTTTTTTCCAGAAACTCGGATTGAAGCTCCCGATGCCCAAGTCTCTTCTCAAAGCTTCCGGAACACTTCTAAGGTAATTTCTTACCTAGAACGGAAGATCTAAAGATAGGGAGGAAGGCATAAGTGTTGAAACTCATCAACACTTGTGCGCCTGAGTGGCCAGCCCTTAAGGGAAGTGGTCACACTTGTGCGCCGCCTTATTCCTTCTATAGAAATTGCGTGTCCCTTTTCTGGGAGAACCTCGAGAAGATTCTAAAGGATTTAAGAAAGAGTCGCTCAAGTATTTTAATGCTGGTTGAAAATCGCACAAGTACCCCATATGTCGCGCAGGTATACCTGCGCGACGAATACTTGCACGCCACCGCAGTACCTGCGCGCCTTCCAAGACTTGCGCGCCCCTTCCTTTTTGGGTGCCTTTTCTGCCCATTTCACCCCTCTTAAACCATTTCACATTTCCTATTCAAGATTCAGTCTTCAAGATACTCTTCAAAGCCATTTATGGCATGATTTCTTGATTTGACTTCCTTATCTGAAAGGAATTCGGTGAAATATCTCTCAAAACCTAGTGATTTACACATCTTTATGTCACCAAAGATTGAGAGTTCATTCATTCAACCTCATCCTTTAAGATGAGAGAATCCTTAACCTGGGTATCCTTTTCAGGAATAATCCCCAGTTATAAGTCCTTTAATCTGGGCATCTTCCTCAGGAGTAAGCCCCAATCTCAAATATGGGCATCCTCCTCAGGAGTAAGCCCCAAACCTTAATTCCTTAACTTGGGCATCCTCCTCAGGAGTAAGCCCCAATCCTAATCCTTTAATATGGGCATCCTTCTTAGGAGTAAGCCCCAATCTCAAATATGGGCATCCTTATTAGGAGTAAGCCCCAAGTCCTCTAATTTTGGGCATCCTTCTTAGGAGTAAGCCCCAATCTCAAATATGGGCATCCTTCTTAGGAGTAAGCCCCGAGTCCCTTAATTTGGGCATCCTTCTTAGGAGTAATCCCCAATCTCAAATATGGGCATCCTCCTCAGGAGTAAGCCCCAAACCTTAATCCCTAACCTGGGTCTCCTTTTCAGGAATAAGTCCCAGTCATAATTATGGGCATCCTTTTCAGGAGTAAGCCCCAAGTCCCTTAATTTCTCTTTAACCAGTCCAAATTTTCATTTGATCTGGGGTTCCTTCTCAGGAGTAAAACCCAGTTATCAATCCTCTCCTAATTTGGGTTTCCTTTTCAGGAATAAATCCCAAGTTAGAGTATTCAAATCTCCATAAATCACATATACCTTTATGGACCCTGTTCCTGGATTTTCTCCCTAAAAGTAAATCTTAAACCTTCATCTATCTGGGCATCCTCCTCAGGAGTAAGCCCCAAACCTTAATTCCTTAACTTGGGCATCCTCCTTAGGAGTAATCCCCAATCATAATCCTTTAATATGGGCATCCTTATTAGGAGTAATCCCCAGTCTCAAATATAGGCATCCTTCTTAGGAGTAAGCCCCAAGTCCTCTAATTTTGGGCATCCTTCTTAGGAGTAAGCCCCAATCTCAAATATGGGAATCCTACTTAGTAGTAAGCCCCAGTCTCAAAAATGGGCATCCTTCTTAGGAGTAAGCCTTGAGTCCCTTAATTTGGGCATCCTTCTTAGGAGTAATCCCCAATCTCAAATATGGGCATCCTCCTCAGGAGTAAGCCCCAATCCTTAATCCCTAACCTGGGACTTTTTTTCAGGAATAAGTCCCAGTCATAATTATGGTCATCCTTTTCAGGAGTAAGCCCCAAGTCCCTTAATTTCTCTTTAACCAGTCCTAATTTTTATTTGATCTAGGATTCCTTCTTAGGAGTAAAACCCAGTTATCAATCCTCTCCTAATTTGGGTTTCCTTTTCAGGAATAAGTCCCAAGTTAGAGTATTCAAATCTCCATAAAGCACATATACCTTTATGGACCCTGTTCCTGGATTTTCTCCCTAAAAGTAAATCCTAAACCTTCATCTATCTGGGCAGTCATATATACATAAGCCCCGAACCATTTCTTATGATTGCATATTTCGTGGCACAATTGTCTAATTTTTACCAATACCTCTTATTTCTCACACCGAGCATGACTCACGTGATCTTAGAGTGTAAAAGTAATTATGACATCCTTCTTTGAGCCGTCAATCATAAACGTCATACTCTATTACTCGAACTACGTGGGTTCTGATTCCTTTTCCAAAACAAAGGATACGTAGGTAGCCCATTTATGGGTTCGATCCCAACTCTGAAATAATCTATGTCCTTCTAAATGAAGATAAACTTCAAGTGCCCCACTGAGTGGCTTTAAAACCAGCCTGGTCATCATAATGACCAAGAGACTTTTATATAAATGTTTTGAAGGATACCATTGACCAATAATCTCTAAATAGATACAGATGATTCTCTATTGATTAAGAACCTCGAATACATATAAAAGATTCTGTAAATTTCTTACATATTTAATCATTGATTGTTAAAACTAAAGGAAAGATCATTTTATACTTGGTAATGTAATAAGGATTCATGAACATAACTTAAATCTATAAAGAGAGTACCAGAGTAGACAATAATTACCCTCAAAAAGGTGTGATGAGTCCGACCTCCCATCCTCTCGAACAATGCAAATTCCTAAGCCTCATCAGTCCACAAGCTAATGAGCACCTACCTTTTGAAAGTAGGTCCAAACATATGTGGAATCATTGGATGTTTCCGGTTCTACGAACAAACCCACTAGAAACCGATCGGAACGTTTGAATCTCCCGTCCAGGAGGTCATCCCCGAATTCCGTGCGAAACATTCACTCTTGAGAGTTATCTTTCGGGGTGGTTGTTCAGACCTGCCCTTTCCTTTTGGGTTGTTTAAATTCTCGAAGACGAGAATAGTTTGAGAGGTATTTGATGTGATGACCCTGAATCTCTTGGTCCCTCCCTTTTCCAAAATCCGGGTCCTAAAGGGGTGGCGTCTCGGCGCGACCGATCGGTGAGACCGATCGGCGCGACCGATCGGGGAGACCGGTCGGTGAGACTGATCGGTGTGACCGTTCGGGGAGACCGATCGGCGTCACCCGGCCCTGTCGAGTTGTTTCCAGTAGCGCTCCTTTTTGCGCAAATAGGGTTTTAAACCCTATTTTGAACTGTTTGAGCATCTTTTAAAGACCCCTAACGCGCATAAGAGTTTTAATTAAATACTTAATGAATTAATGAGTCAGTTTAAACCACCCGACCCCTTTAATGATGATTGGGGCCGCGTGGTCAACCCACGACCCTCGCTCCTTACGCGGTTTCGCGTTCTCACCTCAACCGTCCACCGCTCTTATAAACTATGGGTTAGTCGTGGTTTCTCCTTTCCTCAATCACAGATTTTCACAAAAAGCTTCTGGTGCATCGGGCACACCACATCGTTATACGTAAAGTTCCACGCCTGTCCTAAGCGTCGATCATCGATCAAACAAGTAGGGAATTTCTCCTTCGTCTCTCTCTTTTGTGTATCATGCGGGATGGGCGTGTTTCTGTTCTGTAGAATTGGATAAACCAGACCTAAATGAAGATAATGAACTGGATTCTATAAAGAAAGAGGGGGGTTGTGATCGTTGATGTTGTTTCTATTGTGATTATCTTTCTGAGTTATGCTGGCTTACGCGTTTCTGAAAATCGAGGCCATTGGTGGTCGTTGTTTGTGTACTAGTTAACCCCCTGCTAATGTTTTAAATGGCTTGTTTGTAAATGTGAACTCCTGCCGTGAAATTTTTTAATCACGTATACCCGGCTGAATAAATTGAAAGCACCAGGATCAACCCCTATTTGATAAATCCCGGTTAAAACACAAGAAAATTGAAATCATGTAGTGTGTTAAGTCGTTTAAATATGAAAATACCGGCAAGGCCCTGCTTAGTGTTGGTGACGGTGGTTTTGGTTGTTTTCTTTCACGGACTGGTTTCTGGAAATGTGGGAGGGGATGGGATCCCCTGTCTTTATACTCTTGGTGGTTGTGTGGTTTCGAGGATGGGATACCCTGTTGGTATATATTCGGTGGTTGTGAGTTTTAAAACTGGGTGGGTACTTGTTTATATCACGAATTGGGGTGGGATCCTCTATTTTTGAGAACCGGGTGTGGGCGTTATGGTTGATGCTTGACTGTTTACTTCCTGGACTTGTGCATATGCTTACTAGTTGCCTAGTAGTGCTTAAAAATAATTAAACATTATCACTAAACTTGAAACAATAATGGGACAAATGGGTTTTGTTGGAGAAAGTCGTGACTTGGGTCTTGGACGTAGTGGTGTTGTGTTCTGTAGGCTGGTTAGAAAAACCTAGGCTTTGGGTGAGTGCTTGTTACCTATATCTATACTTTTAGTTTTGTGTTTCTTATTCGCGCCCCACCCAAGTTGAGCACTTAGTTCCAAACACCCCCATTCCATGGGGGAAGGTGTTTTTTCCAACACTATTCTTACTGGCTGGTTATTAGCTCCTTTTCTGCTCCCTTTCCCGGATAGCCCAAGTATCTTCGGGCAGGCTGTGATGGCATGAGGTTCATTATTATGCCAAGAACCTTCGGGCGGGGTAGTGTGGTGGTTGGCCAGGTGTGTGTGGTAGGTGGTTTCCCAAGTGTCTTCGGGATGAGGCCCAGGTGTCTTCGGGCGTGGCAGTGGTTTTTCTAGCCCAGGTGTCTTCGGGCGTGGTGGTGGTTGTTCTGGCCTAGGTGTTTGCAGGCGTGGTTACATGTGATAGTTATGGCCCAGGTGTTTGCGGGCGGGATTCGGCAGTGGGACTGCGTGTGGTAGTTCTGGCCCAAGTGTGTGCGGGTGGGTGTGGCAGTGGGACTGCGGTGAGAATGGCGGGATTGGTTCGATGCGTAGGAAGTCTGAATAACCAGTGGGAAATTGGCGTGGGGTACCCAAACATCGATGTGCTCTGATTATATATATTACTTGACTTGCGTTATTTGGGGAGTGTTCCTTGGTGAGGCTTGGGGTGGTTAGTTTACCTTGATTAGGTGTTTTGGTTTACTCTTTTTCTCACGGGACTTTAGTACGTTCCCCCACTTGTGCACGAGAGTCTTTGGTTTTCCCTACTGAGTGTACTTGTATGATCACCCTACGTATATAAAACTTCTTTTAGGTTTCCAGGAGGACTTCGGGGATCATGCAGGACCATACTAGCTCGGTCCTTTGGGGCAGTTGCAGTTGTTGCTTTTCTTATTTGGTACTTACCTTGGTAGTCACCATTTGTACTTTGTGGCTTTACTTTTGGAACATTCATGTGGGAATGGTTTACTTTTGGCTTTACTTTTCTTTTACCTCAGTGTTGATGAGTTTCATCATTTTATCTCTCAATATTATAAAACAAAAAGGGGTAATGCCTTCCATTTGTGAGAAATTTCTATACCCTTGGTTCTAGTCGCCACTCCGGGATCTATTGAAGGCGGGTCTTGGGGGTCATTATCTCTCCTTCAACTTTAAGAAGGAAGGGCATGGTAATCTGCTAACCCTCCCTCCTTTTGGTGAAGGCGGGTCGTGAAATTGTGAAATGAGGATCTCTATTTTAAATGATACTATTTAGAACACCAATCATCTAAACTACCTCACATAGGTAAAGACTATCCAAATTATCAACTATGAATGTCTACCTGATAGTTAATAAGTGGGATACATTTTTTAATCGATTTATAATCACCTATAAAACATTATTATTATGGGTTGTACTGGGTAATCTTGCCATAAAATCCACAGTGAAATCACCCCATTTCCACTTTAGAATAGGAAAAGGCTACAAAAGCCCATCTAGTCTCTGATGCTCGACTTTCATCTACTGAAAGGTGAAAAATTTAGCCATGAATATTATTACCTCCTTCTTAATTCATGACCACCAGTATTTTCTATGTAGATCACAATACATCTTTGTGAAACCAAGATGTACCACCCATATATAAGCATGAAACTCTATCATCATCTCCTCACACAAGACTATAAGAACTCATACTCTTCCATAAAAAAGAAGATAATTCCCACATCCAAGACACCATCTCAATGGTGTCTCCCCATTATATATGTTTTATCTCAGAACTAATCTCTCTATACTAGATAACTATACAATCTTGATCCCATCAAAAATAATGGGTATAACATATGTTGAAGTCATATTTTATAATTGATGAGACTCCTGAACATCAAGATGCATGTATACAAATATTTTCATCATCTTCTACTCATCGCAAGACTCTCATACATCCTCTATCTGTGCCTTTCATCTCAACACATCAGCAATGATGTTTCCCATTCATATTGTATATGTAAACTTGAAGTCGAATTACTACAGAAAATCGACCCTCCTCCTCTACTGAAGGTTCAAGTCTCATTGATAAAAGATGTACCAGAGGCTTTTGTGGCCCATGTATACCACAAAACTCTCACCCATGATATAATTACTCCATCATCTCAAGGCATGTACCACTATTTATAAATCTAAATCATGAGTAGGGTAATTCTTATCATGTGGCCTTAACTATCTAGATCCATAAGAAACAACTCGATCCTCTTGCATCATAACTACTCTGAGTCTAACTTTGGATGCATCATAGTACAGAGTATATGCTTCACCCATCATAGGTAAAGTGAGGATAGGTAATGAGGTAATCCTACATTTCAACTTTTTAAAAGATCTTTCACAACCATCTGACCAAACAAACTTAACCCCCTTATTGGTCATCCCTAACATCGGTGCTATCAAATGGGGTAATTCTGAGATAATGTGCTCATAATAACCTACTAAATCCATAAAGCTCCAAATTTTAAATACATTCTTGGGATTATCCCAAGATACCCTAGATACAACATTATCTGGTACTACTAATGCTCTAACCTCTGATATGACATGACCTAAGAAGTTCACTTTATCAATCTATAAATTAAATTTGGTTAGATTGGCGTAAATTCAATGCTCTATTAATGAACTCAATACGATGTTAAGATATTGGGCATGATCATCTTATGAATGGTAGTAGAATAAGATATCATAGAAAAAAAACACAAAAAACTAACCTATAAAGGATTAAATTTCTCATTAATCAAGTCCATGAATATTGCTAGTGAATTGGTCAAACCAAATGGCATCACTATGAATTCATACAAGCCATACCTACTCCTAAAAGTGGAAATTAGTGTGTATGAAGGTCTCACCCTAAACTGGTGGTATCTAGATATCAATTAAATCTTGTGGAAGATCTTAGAACCTCTCAAATGATCAAAATATCATCCATTAACTTAATGGGATACCGGTTCTTGACCATCATCTATTCCAATCTCTGATAATCTACACATAAGCACAAAGTCCCATCAGCCTTCTTATAGAAGAGAACTAGAGAACACCTAAGGAGATGTACTAGGCTATATAAAACCCTTATCTTATAGATCTTCCAACCAAAACTTCAACTCTTTAATTTCTACCAGTTCCATTCAATAAGGTGGAATTGAAACTAGATCTACTCTCAACACCAACTAGATTGAAACTCAATCTCTCACTCGTTCGGTAATCCATAGAACTTATTAGGAAATATTTCCTAAATAAGTTATGCAATTAGAGTAAAATAATCTTACTACATTCCCCTATCATCTAGATAAAGGTTGGTTATCTGATCCATGAGACAATCCAATATACATTGAATTAGTCCTTCATGACAATCCTGAAGATCCCACTCACCTTTGTGACAATAGAAACATAATTCTAGATATAGAAATGTAACTCTCCTCTAATAATATTTGATATGATCCTATTATATAACAAGATAATACATAATAATAATCAATTCATGACCTATCATTTCTAGCACAGAAAGTTCATAAAAGAAACAGTAACCACTAATATCTAGTAAACACACCTTGAAACATTTGATATTCTCTAACAGTACTCTCACAGGTGTATAAATGGTCAAAACAACATCTAATATTTCCAAATCCAAGCCCATACCCTTTAAAAAAAGGGTATATAGAAAGTAATTTTATGCTTATATATAAAACAAAAAACAAGAAAGGGTAGATAATACAAGAATCATACCTCTGATGGTAGAAGGTCCTACATCCACAATAACCAAAGTATTCTGTATACGGTAATACTGACCAGCCCCTCTACCCTGGGATCCATCCTGACACTCCTATGATATTCCCTATACTTGGTATTTCTATTCCTAAACTATGTTACCATATCCTCTTCCTCAACTAGTATATCCTATAGAACTCTAACTACCTTTCGGTTGAGGAGTAGATGAGTCCTTCACAGACTTAAGTTCCTATCTTGATCCCCTACCATTTATCTAATGTTGAATTCCTATTCAAAACATCTATAGGTATCACATTCTATTGCAAGATCAACACTCCAAATAGGGGTATGGATACTAACCCTGTTTGTGGACCATATTACCACACTGATAGCACTACAATAGAATACAGTTTTGAGATGGTCACCCACTTCCCTAACTGCTCTTCCTACTATTTCCTTGGTGAAAAGTTTCATATTGATGCTTCATTTCACTGGAATAAGAGTTCACATTTCACCCTACTGAAACAACTTGGTCACTACTTGGGGACTCTTTCAAATTCCATTATGAGATGACTTCTTTATTCATCTCATTTGCAAAATTGCTCAGATGTAACATGTTAATCTATGACCTAATATCATAGAGAATCTCATCCTAAAAATATTTGTAAGATCCCAAACTTTCTAGAGATGTACCATAATTTTTTTAGGGTACCCTTTTACATTTCTTATTATATATTACTTTGGTGTTACTTTGAATATGTTTTGGGTGAAATTAGATAATTTTGGAATTTTTTTTAGGGTGTTTGGGTAATGCACGGTTGGCGTATGGTTTGCCCAACTGGTGCTCCCAACTGATCAAACCATACACCCCTAAGGCTGTGGGGTTTTCATAGTGGGTGTATAGTTTTTGAAACTGTGTTCCCTCTTAGTAGAAAGCATGCACCATTAATATGATGTGCACAGTTAAGATGCATTGTTTGGTAGGCCAGTCACCCATGTCCAGGAAACTATTCACATGGGATTTATTTCCTCAAAAATTATTTTTAAAATACCAAAACCCTTGGTATTAACCACAAGTCACCCAGACTTAGATCTAATGTTTTCCTTCATTTTTAGGATCTCTTAGATGGATTCCAAGCCTCCTCAAACCAAATTCTTGATGAATTGAATATCTGATTGAAGGATTTTCACCTCTTTCAGGTTGTAATCTCTTCCTGATTGGTTTCCTCATTATCTCTTATCTTTCTCACATCTTTCTCTAATATTTTGGATGGATTATTTTCTCTATTGGTGATAGTTTAGATCTAGGTTTGTATGAATTTTAATATATTTTATTTTTATCATATCTTTGGTTCTAGATCCTATAAACTATTGTGGTTTTGATAGTTCTATTTTAATTTGGGGGTTTTGATTTGGAAATCATCCATCAATGATCTTGAGGTAGGTGGTCTAAATTTCAATTCATATAGTCTTGATTAAATTTTTGGTATGTACCAGTGAAATTTTAATTTCCATGATTGGAAAATTGCATCAAAAATTTAGTTTATTAATTTTGAATTTATATTTGATAATGAAATGGGTTGAAATTGGGGCAATTCAAATTTTTTGAATTGAAATTATGAAATTGATGGGTTATTGAGATTATAAAATTGCTTAATTCATGGAATTACAAATTGATTGATAATGGGTATTAAGGTATGCATGGATTAACCTTGAAGGGTTAATGTTTTATATGATTAAATGTTGATAATTGGTTAATGGTGAATTTTTCATATTATTCCATGTGATTAAAGTGATGAACCATGTTTATGTTAATAAATCGAAATGGTGCATCATGATGTGAATAATTGGTAAGAGTGTTAATGATGATTAGCCATGATAAATGTGATATATGTGATTAAATGATAAATGGGATGTGGGATAAGGACTGATTCTCCAAATACCCATGGGGTTCTAGACATGAAGTTCTAGGCCCAAAGGCATAAATGTGAATATTCATGTATCAGACAAGGACTGATGGACCAAATACCCATGGGGTGTGTGAAAGGTATTGACACTCAAAATACCCATAGGGTGCTATACATGACATTATAGGTTCAAAATATTAGCATTGGAATACAGTTCCAATTAGTCATTATATGAAATTGTAATTAAAGGGATAATGGAATCCCATGTTAAAATGAATTTTGATTCCCTGCATCATACAGTTCAGACTTAAGCATGGTATTAAGTAGGTATTGGTGGTTTTCATGCCATCATGAACTCGAGGATTTATGTGGATAAATAAATAATAATTGAATATGCAAATGGTTTACTTTATCACTTGCACTTTATTCTTTATACAATTTTATACACCATTATTTACTGGATATTGATTTGGACACTGTTGGAGGTGGCCTATTGAGTTTTACTCACACCCGACTTGGGATACCTGAATGGTACCTGAATATAATTCATATTTTCAATAAAGGATAAGGGTAATATCCTTATGTTAAATTGCTTATTTGGGATGGATCATGGATGAGGGAACCATATATGAGTTCAGGATCCTCTTGGGAGTTGTTAGTGTTTTTATTTTTGGTTTTTCATTTGACACATAACACATATTTGGAATAAAACTTCTACTAATTTATTTTGGATTTTATTTCCATATTTTAGTTGATCATGTGATACTGGTCTATATTTGGTTATGGTATTATTCTAGTTATTGGTTATATCTTTCTGCTGTTGTTTATTTATTTACACTATTGTGTTTCTTTGATAAAGAGGTCATAGTCTACCAGTGTTATATATTAGACCTTCACTGCTAGTCAAAAGCCTATGGTATACAGGGTGTCTCACTTAAGGTCATGTGGCCAACCATATCAGGTAACCAATATATAGCACCCGAGTTGGGACATCACAAAGTGGTATCCAAATCAGTTTTACTTTGTTTTCTTTTTTCTTTCTATTTTGGAAGGTATAAAAAATTAGGATGGTTCAGGCCTTATTCAAGAGTTCATGCATGGTAATAACTAACCCAAGTGCGGGGGTATAAGCCAAGTACCCAAGGTGGTATTGTTGTTATTGTTGTCTATTGTTACAGTTTGATGTTTTTTAACCTCAAGTGACACACTTATTATGTGATGATATTATTTTAGATATTTTTTTACAAAAACATTATGGTCTAGTATGGAACGAGAGTTGAGTATTCATGCATCATTCCAGAAACTTAGGATTATTATTTGACATGCATCATTTTAGGCATGCACAGGAAAAGAATGATTTGGGAAAGTTGTTAAATGAAAATGATTTTCTTTTCTTGTGTAAATTAAATTAAAAAGGTTCCTAATATAAAATTATAAATTATAAATGATGAAAAATGAGAAAAAAATAAAATGTGTAAATGGGTTTCTAAAGATAATCCTAGAAATATGAAAAAAAATTACCCTATGTTAGTTATGACCAAGATGAGGGATGGTTAAGAGTAGTGATAGTTCATTAGTTTTGACCGTGTGGTGGGTTGTGGGGGTGGATTGTTGTGTATTTATGTGAATCCCTCCTATATAAATGTAATAATGTTTTGTAATATGTCTTATAATGTGTGTTTGTAAATGTAGAGGAATTCCTCCCTGATGATGTTTGTTGATAGGATAAAAGGTGAACATGGCTGGAAATGTACCTCTAGTAGTGGAACCTAAGGCTCTGATAGTTCTGAGTGATGAATCCAAAGATAATTTACATGAGAAATTTTATCACTTTATTTAGTTCATCTAAAGATACCCAATTTGGGTTTTGAAGAGTATGTATGGCTTGACATAGGAGTCCCAGTTGTACCACCCTTTAACTTTCACCAGAGAGGGTGTACCTGAGGTAGCTGAGTACTAGATTGATTCTATCTATATGATCCTTGACCTCCAGGAGACTCTTTCTAGGAAGAGCGAAAAGTAGAAATCTTATATGTTACATGATCAATAAATGTTTTGGTGGGATATCTATTCACATGATAGATTTCTATAGAATATGGTGTGGAAGGAATTTCAGGAGAAGTTCTTGGAGCAATTTTACGCTAACATACTAAGAAAGGAGAGGGTAGGTGTGTTATGAGGTTGAAATCAGGGAGTATTTCTATGATGGATGATTCAAGAAGATTTATGTATTTTTATTTATTTTTTCTATTATTGGAAGAGTATTATGATACTCTGGTTAAGTGATTTTATGATGGTAGTAAATTTGAAATTAATTACTAGTTTAATATCTTTAGATGGAGGAACTTTTCTATGGTGGTGAATTAGGCTCTTGTATCTTAGAGAAACTAGAATTAGGATTTTAATATATGATATTTGGTTTATTATATATGGATAGGAAGTATATAGTTCGGTAGTTGGAAGTGTCTCTTTGAAAACATCGATTGTGGATATAGAAATAAGAGTGGGTAGGGGGAAGGATCGGTGACTCAAGAAATTACTCAAGTCCTATTCCACTAGTGAAGTATGATGAGTCACATACATAGATGGTTCCCTTGACCACTAGTGGAGTGATGATCCTATGGAATGATAGGAAATATACAATAGTTCTATAGGAATCCATGAAATATGGGTCATGATAGAGGATCCATGAATAACTAGTGTTGGAAGGGGTTCATCTACCCCATATCAATCTTGAAGTTATGGTTATACTAGTCATAGAGATCAAGGTAGTTGAAGAGGTAGTTCTGGGAAATAGAACCCATATCAGAAAAGTGGTGCAACAAAGGGGGCCCATACTGTAAAACAAGGAAGAGGTTTAGGACAGTTGCATACAATTCATCTTGCACTTATTGATAGCGAGGTTGGACCAATGACAGTTAGAAGTACTATTATTATAGATTCTATGCTTTATAGTGACTTATTTGATATAATATCCTCTCGTTATTTTATATCTACACAACTTTTGAATGGGTTGAGTATGAAAATGGAGTTTGTGAGTAGGGTTATAATGATTGATACACATTTAAGGTTATGGTTGAGAGACATCTTCTTATGTAAGGGGTGTTATCTCAAGGTTGGGGAGTATCATTTTCTTTCGAAACTTTATATTCTTTATACGTTAGGATTCGACTTAAATTTGGGTATGGACATGTTAGTATCTTACCGAGACCACATAGATTTTTACCATATGAGAGTGACTTTTACATCTTCTAAGGGTGAAAATTATGTTCATCATGCAGAGTAGTATATCCAGGTAGGTCTTGCAAGGCCAGTTTATCAGAAACTGGGGGGGGGGTCATGGCCAAGGTTTCAATTCATTTTTTGGATTATGGTGGGTGTAAATCATGATGTCTTTCCACCAGTAGTAGAAAGGTTTTAGGATGTATTTCCTGAGGAATTATCTGGGATTACACCTAAGAGAGATGTGGAAATTATGATTTATTTCACACTATAAGATGAGCCAGTTTTTATTCCACTATATATATTGGAACCAATAGAGATTCAAGAGAATAAGGCTAAACTGGAAGAGTTTATGGATTATGGGTTTATTCATTTGATTATGTCACCTTGGGTTTCTCTCATGTTGTTTTTTTAAGAAGGATGACAGGACCATACACTTATGTATTGATTACTGAAAGTTGAACTGGGTGATAGTGAAGAATCAGTGTCCTCTATCATTTATTGGATATCTTTTTAGCTTTTTTAGGGGATCTTATGTATTATCCAATATATATTTGAGATCAGGGTATCATCGGTTTGTAGTTCGACCTTATGATATACCAGAGACTACTTTTAGAATAAGGTGTGGACTTTATGAGTTTTTTGTGTGGTCTTTCAAGCTGATTAACACACTAGAAGTTTTTATGTCCTTGATTAGCTAAATATTACACCCATACCTAGATCAATTTTTGGTTGTTTCTATGGATTACATCTTGGTGTACTCTAAGAAGTATGATGATATTTTCCAACATCTTAACATCATCTTGAGTATACTGAGAGAGATTCATATATACTCCAAGTTATCTTAGTGTCAATTATGGATTGAATGGGTACATTTCATGGGTTACATCATCTCAAAGGAAGATGTGTTAGTGGACCCAGAGAAGGTTTGGGTAGTTGTTTCTTGGGAGTATCCTAATAATGTCTTTTATATCCACGATTTTATGGGGTTGGCTGGTTATTATCATAGTTTCATCTAAGACTTTTACCACTTAGAAACATTTCTTTTGGGATTTACTATAAAGGGGTTAAATTTTGAATGATCTAGAGCATGTGAGAATTCTTTCCAAGAGCTGAAGAAGCATTTGACTACTCCACCAATCTTGATCCTACTTGAGCGAGAGGAGTATACGGTGTTTTTTAATGCTTCTAGAGTAAGACTTATAGCATTGATGATGTAGGGAGATTGAGTTGTGGAGTATGGTTCATGTAATTTGAGGCCACATGAAAAGAACTACCCTATGCATGACCTTGAGTTATCTAAAATTGTTTATGCCTTGATTTTTTTTGAAACCGTAACTATTGAGTGAAGATTTTACCATGTATAATGATCATAAGAGTTTAAATTATATCTTATCTCAATGAAATTTGAATCTCTGGTAGTGGGGATGGGTTGAGTATATTTAGTCTTGGTTTTGATCTAGAATATACACCTAGACAGGGAAATGATGATGTTTGAGTAGAAATACTCAGACTCAGGTTGTTCAGGAGTCCAGTTATGATTGGAGGATGATGAATTTGTTGGTTGAGATTCATGTTGTGATTCAGGAGGGCCAAGAGAATGTGAATCTTGAATCAGTATTAGTGGATCCCACACTTTTGATCTGGATTAGGGAGAGATAGTATGAGGATACATAGTGTTTTCTTTTGAGGTAAATCAATGATGGTGGGTAGTCACCTTTTGATTCGACAATAGAAGAGTATGAGATCATCAATTTATAGGGTATTATTGTTATGCCTACATGTATTCGAGAGGATCTGGTGTGTGAGTTTCATGCCTCAAAGTGAGTGGTGTTCTGGGTTTGAAAAAAATTTACCATGACCTGCATCAACATTATTGGTGGTCAAGTATGAAAAAGGAGATTGCAGGATTTGTGACATGATGCTACACTAGTCAATAGGTGAAGGTATAGCATCAACGAACTGGTGGTTTACTACAACCATTGACCATTCCAGAATGGAAATGGAATGAAATTACCATGGACTTCATGGTGGGTCTTCTGAGGATACCTTAGAATAATGAATCTATTTGGGTGATTATAGACTGACTGGTGAAAATAGGGTATTTCTTGTCGATTTGGGACACTTTATCAGTAGACCAATTGGGAGGCTTGTATATTTGGGAAATATTATATCTATATGGGGTGCCATGGATTATAGTTTTATAATGTTACACACATTTTACTTTGTGCTTCTATAAATTATTTTAGAAGGCACATAGTGCATAGGTGTTTTTTATAATAGATGTTCACCCATAGATATATGGTCAGTCAGAATGTACAATTCAGGTTTTGGAGGTTAGACTACGGGCGTGCATTCTTAACTTTGGTGGGTCCTAGTAAATTCACTTATCACTCATTTATTTATCTTATAAAAATAGTTATCAAGCGATTATTCATATGGAACCATATAAGGCTCTTTATGGTAGGCCATGTAGATCACATCTATGCTATATGGAGGTAGGTGAGTTAAATTTTTTGAGACTGTGTCCCATTAAAGAAACGTAAGCGTAGGTATATATAATTTGGAAACATATTACTATGTATTAGAGTATTAATAAGTCATATTTTTATTTACATCAACGACCCATTGAGTTTATAGTCAGTGATCTCAAGTTCCTTTGGGTGTCTCATAGATTGGGTCACCATATGATTCATAGGTAAGTCATGTTGGCACCCAGGTTTGTTGGATCATTTGAGATTGTGGAGATAAATGGGCTGGTGGTGTACTGATTGGATCTTCCATAGAGGTATAGTGTTATGTATGATGTTCTTCATGTTTCACAACTTCAGTGGTATCACCTCAACCCTTCTCATGTGAACGATATTGATGATATTGAGATTGAGACCAATTCATCTTATGAGAAGCATCTAATATGTTTTATGGATCGTAGTGATAAAATGTTGTGGGGAATGACCATACTGATAGTTTGAGTGTTGTGGAAACATGGTTGTGTTCCTAAGGAAACTTGGGGGAGAGAAGCAGATATGTGAGCTTAGTGGCCTGAACTTTTTACCTTGGAATCTTATAGATTCTTGGGAGTATAGCTCGAGGATGTGGTATTATAAGGTGGGGAGATTATAAGATCCTAACATTTCTGGTGATTCCTCATACTTTTTTTCAAGTACTCTTTTAGATTTTTTTTAAGTATATCTTTTTTTAGTTTTACTTTGGGGTTTTTTTGTGTGAAATTAGAGAATTTTTAAGTTTTTTGAGGGTCTTTGGGAAGTGCATAGTTAGCATATTGTTTCCCCAAACAATGTACCCAACCCAGCAAATCGTGAACCCTTGAGGTAGTGGGGTTTGTATGGTTGGTGCATGGTTTGTTAAACTATGTTTCCTATTAGTATAAACTATTCACCCCTAATGTTAGGCACATGGTTAAGGTGAACAGATTGGAAAACCATGCACCCCAGCCAAGGAAACCATTCATGTGGGATTTATTTCTCCAAAAAATTAATATAAAAAACATGAACCCACCAATATTAATCCCAATTCACCCTAGATCATTTCTAATAGATTTGTATCATTTTTTGGATCTCTTAGATAGATTTCAAGCCTCCTAGAACACTGTTCTTTATGAATCAAAGATTGGATTGAAGGATCTTTACCTATTCTGGTATGTGATATCTTCGTGATTGGTCTCCTCCCTCTCTCTTTTCTTTCTCTAATATTATAGAAGGATGATTTACTTTGTTAGTGACAGTATATATCTAGGTTTTTATGGATGTTAATCCATTTTATTTTGTTCATAGTTATGATCCTAGAACCTTCTTGTCATTGTGGTTTTGACCATTACATTTCAATTTTAGGTTTTCTTCTTTGGAAATTGTTTATCCATGATCTTCAGGTAGGTGGTATAAATGCAAATTCCTATAGTATTGATTAAATTTTTTGTATGTATTTGTGTAATTTCAATTACCATTATTTGGAATCACAAAAAAATTGAATCAATTAATTTTAATTTCTATGTGATAATGAAATGGGTTGAAATTGGGGGAATTGAAATTGGTTGAATTGTATGGGTTATTGGTATTATGAAATTGGTTAATAAATGTAATTAATGATTGATTGATAATGGGGATTAATGGGTGGAATAATTAACATTTAAGGGTTAAAGGTTTATATGAATAAATTTTGATAAATGGTTAATGGTTAATTGTTCATATTATTCCAATGGATTAAAGTGATAAACCATATTTGTTTTGATAAATTGAAATGGTGCACCATGTTGTAAATAATTGGTAAGAGGTTTAATTATGATTAACCTTGATAAGTGTGATATATGTGATATATTTTATGGATTGATAAATGGGTTGTGGATAAGGACTGATGCTCCAAATACTCATAGGGTGCTAGACATGACTTTCTAGGCCCAAAGGCAAGCTTGTGAATATTCTTGTATGGGACAGGGACTGATTCTCCAAATATACATGGGGTGTGGGATAGGGAATAATGCTTTAAATACCCATGGGGTTCTATACATGACATTATGAGCCCAAAATATTTTCATTGGACTACGGTTCTAAGTATCCATGATATGAAATTATAATTGAAGGGATAATAGAATCCCATTTTAAAATGAATTTTGATTCCATTTGTGATATGGCTCAAACTCCATCATGAGTCGAAGATGGCATTGGTGGTTTGGGTATCATAGTGAACCTAGGGATTTATGTGGTTAAATAAAGAACAATTCAATATGTATATTGTTTACTTTATCACATGTACTTTATTCTTTAAAAAATTACATAAACTATTATTGACTAGATAATGTTTTAGATGTCATTGGTGGTAGACTATTAATTTTTACTCACATCCTACTCAAAATACATGATTGGTATCTGAATAGAATTCATGTTTATAGGAGAAGATAAGGGAAAATTCCCTATGTTATATGGTTGAGTTGGGATGGATCATGGTTTAGGGAACCAAACATTATTTCGAGACCTGATTGGGAGTTGTTAGTGTCCTTATTTTTGGGTTTTTATTTGAAACTTGACACATATTTGGCATGACATGTCCAATTATTTAGTTTAGATATTTTTTCCCTATTTTGTTTTATCATGTCATAATGGTCTATATTTTCATTTGGTATTATTCTGGATATTGGTTATATATTTTAGTTTTGGTTTATTTATTTCCGCTATTGTGATTCTTTGATAAAGATGGTATAGTTTCCCCATTTTACATATTAAACCCTCACTGCTAGTCAGCATCCTCTAGTATACAAGGTGGCATGCTTGAGGTTATGTGGACAAGCATCTCAGGGGATCAGTATGTAGCACTTGGGTTAGGATATCGCAACATCTCACCCTAGAGGTCTCATAAGCTACCTAAGATACCACTAATAATTGTAGGTCGGTGAGATGTCCAGCGTAGTCTAGCACTAACATTCACTCATATGTCAGGTACATGAAATCATGATCCTTCTCATCCCTCAATGTATTATGATAGATATGACTCATGAACTTCATCTTTAATTCCTTCCAAGATAGCTGCTCCTACTGCCCAGCTTGCTCCAGAATGTCTCACCATCGCTTGGTTGGTCCACAAAGAATATATGAAGCAAGCATCACCCTCCTATCTATGGGTGTCTTCAGATTCCTAAATATCATCTGGACTGACTCGATCCAAAACTCAACTTCCTGGGGCCTCCCTCCCTAGTGAATGTAGGAGGATGTTATAGCTAGAACTCTCTTTTCAACTCATACATCAAATTCATAGTGTGAATAGTCTCCCTTTCCATGGATCGAATAACCCACAAGAAGTTTTTCTGAAGCTAAAAAACTGTATGATCCTAAGGATATATAAAAAGCTCTGGTTCAACTATGTTATGATCATGCTGATTTATAATCTCCTGACACTCAACTCAAAGATTAATAGGAGTCATTTTCTCTACAAGAAAAACACACTCTTTAGAACATTGGATATAACAACAAGGTCAACCTCAATAACTGACAAAATAAGGGATTCACTGCTTCAGACCTCTCTAAACCTAACATACAAGTGTTTTAGAATAACATGATTGTTCATTTAATTCCATTTAGCAGATATGATAAGTCTATTATATCACAGTTCAAATAGAAAAGTATATATCACATGCAATAAATATATCCATATCATGAACAATTCATGTCAATATATATACCTATGTGCCTATAATAGTGCATATATACTCATGTCAGGCCATACCAATCCATCAGTATAAATATCAATAAATAATAACATCAAAAAAACCTCACACAACATGTGAATGACCCTAGGCTAAATAACATCAACTATAACAAGATAATAGTATAAACAACAATCCATCCCTGGGCACTTGGATTTTCCCCAGTACATGGGTTAGGTAATCCCATAAAAATTATCATTTATAAGACCTAACACAACCTAGACTCCTTTATCCTTTCCCAAATTGTAAAGAAATAGAAAATGAAATTGGGTGTTCTCTGATACCACTTTATAACATCCCCCAATCTAGCAATCTCTCATGTGGCCGAAAGAGGTTGGATACAAGACCTCAAGAACACCTCCCCATACAATTAAGGCTATCAACATGAAACATGGGTTTGATAAGTATAGTGGGGATACTATACCCCTGGAAAAACGTTACAACACAACATAAATAAAAAATATAAATAAATAGATAAATATCAGATTAAAAAATAATGGAAACAATACAATATAGTGAAAAATACAACAATAAAAGAAAACTGATTAATCCAATAAATAATAAAGGAAAATTTTAATTTCATGCTGGAATGTAACTAAATTTCATGCTAGACGTAATAAAAATAAAATAATAGAAGTTTCAAAAAACCTCAATATTAAACCCCATGTTAGTCCCATATAAAAACTTTATCCCATTCAGTATGCAACAATCAATAATAAGGTCTCTTTACCTTATCCAATCATACATCCATGTAATCTACTCAGCTACCAAACAACAGCCTGAGTAGGGTGTGAGTATAAATCAGTAGGTTGAAACCACCGTGTCTAAATATTACCAGTCTTATAAAGAGTTATGCAATAATACAATAAACTAGTGTATTAATTAATTAAACAATTCAATTAATACCACATCAACCTAATTCAGTACTACACCAGGATATCATTGAGCATGTCTCACAACCATGCCAATCATAACAATATACCCAAGGTATAAAACATAAAAAACTAGGCCAAACATTTTCTATAATAATTTTACAAAAATATCAAGGTTGAGCCTGGTATATAAGCATTACAGAATATTTAAGGGTTGAGCCTAGTATATAAGTATTTTTGTATGAATTAGGGCTGAGGCCAGTAGGCATGGCCTGCTATATAAGAATTAAACCATTAATCACTCGGCGTAGCCCACTATATAATAACTATAACATAAATCACTAGGAATAACAACAATGATATCAAAATATCACATCACAAGGATCAGTGGTTAATTATAAAAATTTCCATTTCTATAAATTATTATTTTTTTATCATTTGGCCATAATCCAAAAAAAATGCCAGTCATTTCAATAATCAAGCCAAGACAAGGTGAATATATATCAAGAAATCACCCAAAAAATCATGTCATGATAAACACTATTTAATCCATTAGTTAATTCATTTATAACAAAGTTTTCCCCACCCAGATGATAGACATAATCCATGTCAATAACCAATTTTATCCAAAGGGATTACAATAAATAATCTAATTCATCATTTATTTAATTTAGTCACATGTTATTTTGGTTAAATTTTAATTATTACACATACTTTACAATTAAAAATACCATAGGGTTATGGTTTAGACCCCCTGCCTTTAATCGGTTATTAGCATAGCACTTCCAAAGGGTAAAACCAATGAGGAAGAAGGATAATAAGAGAGAACAATGAAACCTAGATAAAATCAGATCAAGAATAACATTAAACCCAAAATCAATCCAAGGATTCCATCACCCTAATGGAGAAAATGGAAGAGGAAGGGGAAAAATCAAAAGACCTACCAGGGATTTGTTTCACAAACTGGATATCCAAACCTCTTATGGCGCTCTAAAGTTGTTGGGGAGATTCCCTAGGGTTGAGAGGAATAAGGCTGCAGTAGATGGAATGAAAAATTATCCAAACGAAACTTTTAAAATTGTTTATCGTAATATTACATGGTGTTTAACTCTTTTATATTTGTGTATTTATTTTTATATGGATACACAAAAAAACTCATCGCCTCAGATTAATATTTAACCCTCCTCTGCATTTACATGATGTAAATAGTTTACATGATGTGTAACTGCTTCATGACCTACACTAGTTCACAACATCTCTAGTAGTAGTTACACATTATGTAACATGTACATCACATTTAATCTCCTAACATATAGTTTTAATCCAAAAATCTACTTATAGATCTAAACCACCTATAAATCCTTCCAAAGCATGGAAAAGCCTCATAAACCCATTTAACTCTTTTATACATAGACTCAATTAATTCAAACAAACATAAATACCTAAACTTTATCTCATTTTCCCCAATAAAGTAGATATGTATCCACATAATACTCAGCCTCCAAGGCTCAAAGGCAATGGTGAACCCAAAAAAGGGATTTTAACACAAAAACTCAAAGAGAGATGTACCTGGAAAAAGATAGGATCAAACAAATTATATATGATAAAATAATTTAATATGTATATATATGTCATAAATATTATATAAATATGTTAAATACACTATTATATATATTCTTGGGAGGCGATGATGGAAAACTAATTTTAACGGTTCAAGAGGCAGTAGTCGTCCATACACACGATCGGCAGTTTTGTTTCCCATTTGATGGAGGAGTATTTGAATATTGGTTATGAATTTAACCTAATAAAATATATGTTTATCTGATATAATAGTGTTTTTATATCATTATAATTAATGAATATTTTAATTATTCTGAAGAATAAATAAAATATAAATTCTATGCTTAGAATGATACCTCTTCTTCAGATAACCTCCATAGGTTTACACACAAAAGCCTTCCTAGGATGGATTCATGATCAAACCCAGGCATGTAGGATGTGAGGTGGTAAGTAATAAAAGTATCTGGGTAGGTATTGGATTAACCAATAGTTTTTTTAAGCGTGAATAGGGGGGTAGAATATTTCATTTTATAAGTGTGGAATGGAACTCACTTGGAAACTTCCTGGAAATTTGCCAAAAGAATCCAAAATGATAAATTCATTTCCTAGGATAATGCTTCAAAATTACCATATATTATAACTTGTGTTATGATAAGGTTGAAATACTTTTATACAATAGTATTTATACAAGTTTTATTCGTAAATTTACCCTTATCTTTTGGTTAATCCCTAAGATAAACCCATGTAAACCTTAACTACGGTAATTAATTTTAACTATTGTTATTATTCATTTGGAACAAAAATTAAGTTATAATTATTATATAATATTAATTATTATGATTAAAAATAAGAAATCCAAATTTACAAATTCTATTCATATAAGTGGAAATTTTAAATTTTAAATTAAACCAACACACTCAATAAAAAAGTGGTTTTCCAAAGTTAAAATATCTATAAGTATATAAAGTGTTAAAATCAAAATTCATTATGAATTTTATTCCAATGAACTAAATTGGATTGATAATAAAGTAATTAATAAAATTTAACTTTTAATTCATATTTAAACAACGATTTATATTTTTAAATTATTTAAATGAAAAGGAATTTTTTAATAGAAATCAATATTTTTACTATTCATAGAAAAATTAATCTGTTTAGAAAATTACCAAGAATTCACACTAAGATAATTTTTACATTTTAATTCTAGAAATTAATTTAATCTTTCAAATAAATTTTTCAAAAATTTATTAAATTTAGTTTACTATTTTTTTACAAAAAGCAATGTAAATAAATTTTTTAAGATAAAATCATTTTCGAAGCATATAAAGACTTTACTAAAAATTTATTTACATGTTTATAAATATATTTTATTTATATAAAATATTTATAATTAATTTGAAAATTTTGGTTATTCTTATTTGTACTAACAAATTTTATGCATGGTTTATAAAAGTCAATAAAAATTATAATAGAGTATTGAGGTTTATTAAAACTCGATGTTACATGAAATCCTAGCTATCGAATAAATTAAATTTATTCACAAAAAAAGATTCATAAAATCTTGCGGTGTTAAATTATACACCCCTTAAAATTAATTTCTCTCTCAAAATTAACCAACCCAATACAAAAAAACTGAGGGTACCTCTACCTTATCATATCCTCAGGTTCCCACATAGCTTCTTCAAATTTGTGGTTTCGCCGCAAAACTTTGACCTAGTGAGTGGCCTTATTTCGTAGCACTTTCCATATATGATCTATAATCTTCACTAGTTGTTCCTCATAGGAAATATATTTCTCTAGTGGTATGGCCTCTGAGTTTAGTAAATGTGAAATATCAGTTCTGTACTTCCTTAAGAGAGATACATGGAACACATCTTGGACTTGAGAAAGGATCAGTGGACGTTCCAATTGATAAGCTACCATGCTGATATGATTAAGAATTTTTAAATTACCAATATACCTAGGTTTTAGTTTTACCTTACTTTTTAATATCATTACCATTTTCTACGGAGATGTTATTAGATACACATTGTAACTAACTTCTAATTCTTTTCACGTCGGGGATTGTTAGTATAAATTTTTGTCGACTTTGTATTGCCCTTATGTATTTTTGGATGGATATAACCTTATCTACCATTTCTTCAACTATATCATGTCCCAATAGATTTACTTATATAAATTCATCCTATCATGTTGGAGTTCTACACTTATTTCCATAGAGGGATTCATAAGAATCCATCTGGATGCTTGAGTGAAAGCTATTATTGTATGAAAAATCAATTATATAAAGGTATTAATCATAACCACATTTGAAATCTATAGAAAAAGATCTCAAAATTTCCCCTAGGATTTTAATTTTTCTTTTATAATAACCATCTATTTGAGGTTGATTCAAAGTACTAAGACTTAGCTCTATATCTAGGGCTTGGTGAAGACTTTTCTAGAATATCGAGGTAAAACTTAGATCCAAATCAGGTATAATATAATGTTGTAATCCACAAAACCTTACCACTTATTTAATGTATCTCCTAGAAAAATTATCTAGATATAAATTATCTCTAATATAAATGAAGTATGTTGACTTTTTAAGGGGATTGACTACAACCCATATTATATTAATCCCTTTCGATATTTTGGTGAGTCCAATAACAAAATCAATGGTGATTCTTTCCCATTTCCATTATGGTATGGGTAATGGTTGTAACATACCCTTAAACATTTTTCTATCTAATATAACTTTACGATATACCAAGCACTGAGATATAAAATATATAATATCATTCATCATATTGTCCCACCAGAAATACTCTTTCAAATACATATAAATATTTTTACTTCCAAGATAAATAGAGAATGAAGAACTATGAGCCTATTCTAATATCTCCTTCTTGAAAACTAATATTTAATGGACACAAACATAGTTTATGAACATCATTATTCCATCATAATCAAGGTTAAACTCATGAGCAATTATAACCTTCATTAATAGATCTATATATTTCTTTAATACCTCTTTAATATTCACTTGGATAGTTGGTTGAACACTTATTTGAGAAATATAGATTTTTTCCACTTCCTTACTAATTTTTAGATCCATAATATATAAATTTAGAAACATTTTATATTTTTTGATCCTCATCATGGATAATCTAGCATGATCCTTTTGACTCAAATCATTGGCTAACATGTTCAATTTCTAAGGGTGGTAATATATTGATCAGTTTTAATCTTTAATCAGCTCCAACCATCTTCTTTAGTGCATGTTCAACACCTTATTTGCAAATATATAATTTCAAATATTATGATCAATATATATATCACACCATTCCCCATAAGGATAATGCCTTTATATATTAATTGAAAAATATACCACCGGTTACTCTAAATCAGGAGTTTGGTAATTTTTCTCATAAACCATTAATTGTAGTGAGGTATAAGCTATCACCACAATATTCTAAATGATAACACATATCAATAAATTATTTGATGTATCATTATAGATTAAAAACCCTTATCAAATAAAGTGTAATGTTATAGGAGTACTGACTAAATTTATCTTTAGTTCCTTGAATTTTTCCTCATATTGATCTATCCAAGGAAACTTGGATCCCTTCCAAGTAACTTAGTGAGTGGATTATATATTCATGAGAAATTATCCAAAAATCATCAATAATAACTAGACAAACAAAGAAAACTAAGGATCTCAGTCAAAGTAGTTGTTCTGGGCCAATGGTAAATATCCTCTATCTTTGATGGTTCCACCAATATACCCTTTATTGATATTACATGACTTAAAAATGAAACGTTTTGTATCAAAAAATCAAATTTTTAAATTTTTCATACAGTTTCTCTCTCTTTAGGGTCTTTAGTGAAATTATCAAGTGTTTTTTATACTCTTCCTTGATATTCAAATAGATAATAATATCATTTATAAATACTATGAAAAAACTAATTAAGGTAATCTCCAAAGACTTTATACTTCAAATATATGAAGATAGTGGGAGCATTAGTAAGACCAAATTGTGTCATTGTATATTCATAGTGTTCATACCTTGTATAGAACGTTTCCTTGGGTATATACTCCTTATTGAAATTATTTTTATGATATCCAAAATAAAGTTCAATCCTAGAAAAGTATTTAGCTATGTTCAGTTGATCAAATGGGTCATCAATATAGGGAAAAGGATTATTTTTCTCGATCCTGATCTTGTTCAACTCCCGATAATCAATACATAGTCGTATCAATCCATATTTCTTCTTAATAAAAAGAATAGGTGGACACTGTGGTGACCCAATTTTTTGATTAAATCCATTTTCAAGGTTCTCCTGGAGTTTCTTATTCAATTCCTAAAATCCGGTTGGGTCTATTCTATAGGGAGTATTTAAAATAGGTGAGGTACCATGTATGAGTTCTATTGAGAACTCAACTTCATTATTTGGTGGAAGACTGGGAAATTATTGTATAAAGACATAAAAAAACTCCCACACAATAGGAATATCATAGATGTTGAGTTTCTCCCCAACCATTTCAGATAAATACCCTTTATTTATAGGAATCAAATCCTATAAAATGGATTTCATCTCCATTAAAAGTTCATATCTATCACTGCATTGATAAACAATTATAGGTTGGTTTGGAATATCAAACATGACTTATCTTACTTAGAAATTGATGTGGGATTTATGTAGAGAAAACTAATTCATGACTAAGATTGAATCAAATTAAACTATAGGGAGGATAAAAAGATTAAAAGGAAGCACATTTTTACAAACATAAACAGAAGAAGAATCATAGAGATAAGATATTAGCAACATGCCATTATAGGTTTTCACTGCTAATTTAGTATCTATTCATTAGGTATAGGAATTAACATTCCTAAATACTTTTCATAATATAATGGAATTTATATAACTAGTATCAAATAACATAATTCAATATTTTCTCATACTATCATCAACCCAACTTTAGGATCTATCTTCGATCCCTTTCTAAAACCAAGGTCATTAGAATAACCATAAATAATCATTAATCAAAGTGATTAATAATGAAAAATCCTTTATAGGATGTATAAATTGTGAAATATTCTTTTCAGTCTATAACACCTTACGTTTAACATAGTTCATTCATGGTCATCATCTATTCAAATATTTCATGATGGTTAATAATGATTTTCTGAATTTCCAAAGCATATCCTCTAGAAGTGTCAAACCAGAGGTGTGGAAAGTATCTTAGTCACGCACTAAGTGATGATAGATTCAATATCAATGAGGACATTTTAGGTTTATTTCCCCTAGATACATTATCTTTATAACCACATCCCCTAATATTATCTACACAGAGATATTTTTCTAGGAAAATCACACTCCTTTCATTGATATAGAATAAGATGTTATCCTATACTTATGATTATTCTAAGGGTTCTCACTAAAGTTTTATCATCCTTATTTCTAAAGGTTAACTAAAAATTTTCTCTAATACCAAATATAATGACCCAGGATTTTCATACATAAATAATAAATCTTCTTTGATAAATATTAAATACATTTCAATGATATATGTCTAAGGGTTATAACGATTTAGTGCCTTTAGATACTAGTTACACAATATTATTATTTCATGAAAGATCTTTAACATCTCCCATATATATCTTCCCATTTAGTAGTCTTTATATACATACCCTACTTAAACTGTTCTTCATAAATTAAGGTAAATGAAACATAAGAAAGGGTTAGATCATAAGCTCTGTAAGGGTAAACATGGTAGATATCAATAGAAGATCATATGAAAGCATTAGGTAATAAAAATGGTGTGGGATTATGAATATAACTTAAAAAGTTCATACCCAATCTATCATGGATGGTAAACATGATCAATGGTATAAAACATTATCATTTAAAACGACATGAACCATAATAGTGAGAAATAATAATAAATCAATCATATTCCATAAGTTCAAACCAAATATGTGTGGCACCATTATATGTATATAAAATATTTCATATGTAAGTTTTAATAATTGAGACCAAAAAGTAATAACATATTAGGCATCAATATGTGTTTCCCAATTCATAATGGATCAGGAATCATCACCTATTTCCAAAAGTGGATCAAACACATCGTCTAGTTTCCCATAGTAGATCAAGAACATAATATTGTTTCCCACCATTATAAAATGATATATAAATATTTACCTAATTAATTATATGGAGATATAGGTCCCACACATCATAAAATCCATACATTTTTGTTCCACAAAATTATAAAATATTCCTCATAACAAAACCCTTGAAAAAATAAATGGGTTTCATAAACATCTTTTCATCATAACCACAAACATAAACCATAAAAATAAATAATAAAGATGGTTCCATTGGATCATATCCCTAATAAAACATAAGAAACACAAAAGTTTTTTCTCATTTATGAATAGAAATTCCTTAAAAATACGTTAAAAAAATATTGAGGAAAATATAATTTTCATTTGAAATAACTTCCTCAAAATATAAAAACTTTCAATATATTAAAGAAAAAATTTCTATGAAAATAAAATTGAAAATTTTTAAATGGATATATAAATAATTGAGTTGTAATTATGGTGGACATTTGTTTTCATTCCGTACACAATAAAATAAAGATTCCTTTCAAAATTTTAGTAAAAATTCAAAACTACCTCATTCAAAAAAAAGAAAATAAGATTAATTTAAAAAAATAGAAATACAAAAATGGAAAGTCATGTATTTAAAAATCACTATATAATGTTATAACTTTCTTTAAAACTTTTTTATAAATCATTGATATGGGAGAAAAAGGGCTTCCAACCGACGAGAGAAATAAATTCGGTGTTTCTTTAAAAAACTTATTTTTAAATAGTAAGTATATAAGTAAAGGAAAATGAAAGGAAAACATTTATTTTCATGAAATAAACATAGGATAAGAAAATTAATGTTCTTATTGATATATAGATTATAATATCTCATCATTTTAAACTTAATCATAAAAAACCTTGATAAAAAGGGAGATTGTATCATAAAATCTTTTACCACTTTCATAACTTTTGAATCATAATCCTCATAACAGAAATAAAATTGTATATATATGTATATACCATAATTTAATGATTTTAATCATAAAATTAATTCATGGGAAGATTATATACCACACAAAATAAACAAGTAATGTATAGGCATGTGTCCCATGGAAATAAAAGTGTGACAAAAGTCCCTTACCTCAAGTACTGACTTCCTTCATACACATTAGAACCTACTGTATAATAAATATATATTTATTATAAATATATTTAAAAAAATTGATCATATATATCAGACAATATATTATTTACTTATGAAATTTCATCACTTATTTATTAAAAATTCTATATTAAAATCATTATTTCAGATGATAACTACTTTGTTTTTCATGTATATTTTGGTTCGGTAGTTTTGGTCCATGTAATTTGATTATGATTACATCATATACATAATGTTAATCATGACATAAATATCATATATATTCATTATATACATAATTATAGTCCTCCATATAATTATATATAAAAAAATTAATTTCACCGTTCAGGGAGACGGTAGGCTATACATATGCATGAACATTGTTTCCATATTCTTGACTGATGGAATAAATGAAAGTAAAATAATAATTAACCTTTATATAAAAATTATTATTTCATATATATATAATTTATTCATTAAATTTATACTTAATACCTTCCATGTAAAGCATAAGTGGAAAATGAATCACATCACTTTGTGAGGCGGTAGTCCTCCGTACACACAAGCGATGTTATCGTATTCATCCAAAATGGAAAGTATAAAGGTATATGTGATATAATAATTCCAAAATTATAGTTATTTAATTAGTTTAATATAAATATTTTAAATCCATCATTATATTTATCCATGTGATTAAATTATGGAAAATGGATTTCATCGGTTCGTGAGGCGGTAGTATATCGTACCCACGATCGATGGTTTCATTTCTCATTTGATGGAATATGAGGTGAATATAGGTTATTCCAATAACATAATAAAATTTCAGTATATAGAAGATACAAATTTTATGTTATCATAAAAATTGGATATTATTTTTATTATTTTTAAGATTAAATAAAATAAAGACACTTGATTGAGAACGATACCACTTCTTCATATAACCTCCCTATGTTTACACAAAATGAATTCCTAGGTTATCTTCATGATCAAACCAAGGCCTCTAGGATATGAGAATGAAATTAAGGAACATATTTTGGTAGGTATTTTCTGAACTAATAGGTTTTTTAAGTATGAATAGGGTAGGGTGGGAGATTTCCTTTTACAAGTGGGAAACACAACCCACTTGGAAACTACTTGGAAAGTTCCTAAAAGTATCCAAATTGATAGGGTCATTCCCAAGACAAATGGTTCCAAATTACCACATATTAAATCTTGGGATATGATAAGGTTAAAATAATTTTTAAAATAGTATCTAGACAAGTTTTATTAGAAAACTTACCCTTTTGTTTTTGTTTATACCCCTATTAAACCTGTTTTAACCTTAACTATGGTAATTAGTTTTTAATATTTTTACTATTCATTTTGACTAAAAATTTAGTTGAATTTATTATATAAAATTAATTATGTATAATCAAAATATTTAATACATTTTTCTGAATTCCAATCACAAAATTTTAAAATTGTAATTTAAAATTAAACCCACAAATATGACGAAAAACTGGTTTTCCAAAGAGAAACTTTTCATAAGTTTAGAAAGTTTAATATCAAAAGTCAACATCAATTTTATTCCAATGAACTAAAATGATTTAATAATAAAATAATTCTAATAATTATAATATTGAAACATTTTTAAACAGTATATAACTTTGTAAGATATTTAATATAATATGTGATTTTTAATAGAAATCAGTATTTTTCACTATTCACTAAAATACTAATCCTTTCAAAAAATTCTTCAAAATTAAAAATAAGATAATTTTTATATGTTTATTCTAATATATAAGTTAATTTTTCAAATTAATTTTTTAAAATTTTTAAAAATTAAATTTACTATTTGTTCACAAAAATTAGTACAGATAGTTTTTTGATAAAAATATATTTTCAGAGCATATAAATAATTTAAAAAAAAGTAAGTACTTATTTATAAATATATTTTATTTATCTAAAACCTTTATACTTAATTTTAAATATGTGTTTATTCCTATTCATATTTCCAAATTTAACGGCTAAGTTATACTGGCCAATATTAATAATAATAATAATATTTTAGTTCATTAAAACTCATTGTTATGTGTAATTAAAGATATTTAAGAAATTAAATTTATTTAAAAAATCATAAAATCTTAGGGTGTTATAGATAGGGTAGTTCATACAACATGAGTGATGTTTACATTTCTCAATGGATTGAATAAAACAAAGTTAAATGATAATTTACATTTAAATAATCAATATTATATTATAAATATCATATATATTCATTAAAACTATCCTTATTACCATCCATGTAAAGAAAAAATGAAAAATGAATATTATTTCTTCATGGAGGTGGTAGTCCACATATGAGCACGAGTAATGTTATTATATTCCGTCAAATGGGATAGTAAGAAGGTAGCTAATATCTTATAATTGTATAAGAATAATTATGTCATAAATATAATATATAAATATTCAATATTTAATAATAAAAAAAATTATATTGATAAAAAATGAATCATATCACTATGTGGAGGCGGTTGTTCACAAGTACACACAATCCATAATTTCATTTTCCAATTGATGGAAAGAAGGTTGGAAATAGTTTTCTCATCATCATCATAAAATTTCATTGTATTTATTATATTATATTAATCATTTTATTATGGATACAATAAGTATAGAGAAGGTGAAATAATAAATAAAATTAAAAGAGCTCGGTTAAGATTTACACCTCTTTTATGGGAGACCTCTTTTGGCATACACATTAAGCCTTGAAATATTGATATTAAGAAAAGAACATAAGCTCTAGGATGAGGGTAATAAATATATGAAGGTTTTAGATTATGTATTTTTTAGTCTATAAGGCTCAAATTATTTGAATAAGGGAGGAAAAGAAGTTCCTTTTTATAAGTGAGGGGAGGGACACACATGGAATTACTTAAAATATTTCAATAATATAAGGACACATTCATGTGAAAGTGGATCCAAATGGACAATTATTAGAAGGTAGAATAATATAAGGTTTAAAAACATTAATAAAATCATAATTATACAAGTTTGGGTGTAATTCCTACCCGCATCTCTTAGTTTAACCCCCCCCCCCCCAGGAAACCCATTTTAACATTCACCGTGATTACAGCATTTTACTGTTTTTACTATTCATTATGATCAAAAATTAAGTTTAACATACCAATTTATATTATTTATTATGATTAAAAAAATTGAATCCATTTTAACATATTCAATTTCTATAAATTGATTAATTAAATTTTAAATAAACCCCCAAAATGTAATGAAAGCATGTTCTAGACAAATGCATTTTTTTAACCATAAGACTAAATTTAATTCCTTACCTTGTAAAAACAATAAAGTGGATGTTAATATATTTTATTAAATTTATAATATATAAATTTCATCAAAATAATTAATCAATAGAGATTAATTTAATTTATTATGATAAAAACATATTGTGCGCATAAAGATAGTTTTTAGGTAAATGTGTTTTTAAGCCACAAAATGAATTTAAACCAAAATCAAGTAAAATTATGGTTTATATGTAAATATCTATATCATTTATAATTAAATTATACTTATTATACATTAAGATAAAATTAAAAACATAACGGGACTTTTAAATTAATTAATTTAATGAAAAAATGATAATTTTATAAAAAACTATATTTTTCACTATTCATTGAAAAATAAAACTTTTAGAAAAATCATTAAAAATTAACCATATTATAATATTTACATGATTATTTAAAAAATAATATTCATTACCAAAATAAAAATTTCAAAAAATGGTAGAAAATTAATATAATTTTCAAGCACAAAATTCATAAAACACTTTTTTGTAGAAAACATATGTCTCCAACCTAAAATTACTTTACTAAAAATTGAGAACTTATTTATTTTGAAAAAATAAATAAATTTTATTCATTTAAAACCTTTATATACATTTTTTATAATGTGTTCATTACTATTCATACCTTTTAATTTAAAGGCTAAGTTAAATTTATCACATTTAAATAATAATTTTTTTTATATATCGCAGTTCATTTGAAGATTAGTGTTGTGTGTTAATCATGCTATCAAGAATAGTATTCATTTAAAATATTTTTTTTTGTGTTACAAAAATTCTCTTAAGTTCAAAACCATGTGCATCACATGAATGATTTGAAAATCAATATATCTTCTCCACAAAAAACATACATTTTCATAAAAATATTAGGCATCATTATGAAGAAATTTCCATTGCCTTATGTTGGATCCTTGAGAAATATTATTCATTATCCAAGCATATTATATACATAGGTAAACCTCCAAGACTTTTCTAATTTTGTGTCTTTCAAAAATCTTACGCATGGAACACAAAGATATTATATATCACTCTGAGTGATTCCATTTATCATATTTCAACACTATAAAGGATATTAAATTTGAATAAAATATATCATATAACATTAGAAGTTTTTTGAATATTATAGCTCTCACTAGTTTTAAATATATTATAGATAATATCAATCTCTTTATGTGTGAAAAATTTTATACACATTCCATTCCATTTCCATATTTAAAAGTAAATATGGATAAAATATCTTACGAAACTACTGGAAGATATTTCATATCATTATGAGCTTCATGTATTTTCAAAATTCAATTATCCCTAGAATATATTTTGTATTCCTAGAATTTTCCAAGATCATTGCAGTCTGATCAAAACCAAAACATTTCAATAATTCTTCCAAAACTCCCCCAATATTTATTTTACATGTCTTCAATGAATTTTTATACTTCCTTTAATTTTTTTTCAACAACCTTGTAAAAAAACCCAAAAAATAACTCCTGTTAAATTTTTTCAAACAATCACCCCCTTAGGGTTTGCTGAAAACTACAAAGTAGATTCAATAAATTTTTATTCAAAAACCTAAAAAATGACTAGAACTTACAGAAAAACTATCTGAAACTCTTTCCTTCAGATAGTGCATCAACAATTCACTAATCACTAACTTTAGTCCCACATGATTCATGTAATGAATCATGTTTTGAACCAGATAAAAATTTAAAGGAATTTGAACTTTATAATTTAATGAACATTCCATTTTTAAAACTGATATTTGGAATTTAATTACAAGAGTTAGAACACTTTAAATTAATGTTTTTGGGCTTAAGAAAATGCCCTAGAAGTTTCCCAAGTGTCTTAAGGAGTTTTAGGAGTACCAGACCAGGAAAATATGGTTTTTAAGGACCTACAATGGATGCACGGTTTGTTTGAAACTGTGCATCCCACTGTAGTAGACCATGTGGACTTGTTCAAAGGGGGAAGTGGCAGTTCGTACAGGTTGTGAACAATTTTCTAAATTGAGCTCCTAGCCTGCATGGTGTGCTCTGGAGGTAGTAGCCTTACACTATACATCGCATGGTTTATGCATGATCTGGAAAACTGTGCGGGTTAAACCATATAGTTTACCCATTTTTAAAAATAAAATTATTTTAATTAAAATTAAATTAAATTAAAAACTAAACTAAATACTCATCCTCTCCCTTTCCCCCATACATTATGTGAGACACCATAATGGGGTTTCCTTCAATGCATGATTCCTCCTCTTCGGATCTCCATTGTTAATCGATTTTATCCGCTCTTTCTTTAGATTTATTCTTTGAATCTCCAGGGTAAGGCCCTTTTCTCCCCCTCCTCTTCATTTCTAACTTTGATTTGGTCTCCCTGCCATCCTAGGAAATTACGTCAAACCCTAGGTATGGGTTAACTCTGATTTTCTTTGTTTCTCCCTTCGATAGGGTATGTGAATGGCCGATCGGGTCACGTCCAGGCGAGTTCTGGAAATCTCCACTGAAGGTGAGGTAGTTCGGGTAGTTTTGTTCCACATGCATCATTTTCGGTGAATTGGACTATGATGTGTGGTTTAAAGTCACTAGTTCTAAGGAAACTTTTCTGTGTATTCATAGGTTAGTATATATATATATAGGTTCCCCTGTTATGTGTATATTCATCTATGGTAGTGAATATATATGTATGGGGTGAGGTGTTCCTATGAATATATATATGAGAATGCATGTGTAGGTGAGTGGAGACTAGTATATGTATATAAGAATATATGTAAGGATATCATTTTATATGTTCATGGCTATATGGATGTGTTCATAGGGGTTAGGTTCCCTTATATTTATAAAAAAGTGCATATAATCAATGGCGATAGCAGCAGCTTCTAGTTAGAAAGTGCCAAGAGCCAAAAAATTTGGTTTGGTTCCACCCTGAGGTAGCATCCCATTCCATTCCCCTTTAATATTCTAAATCCATTAATTAATTTATTATCACATTGTCCTCAAATTCTTATTAATGAAGTATGGTTTTGATTAAATTCTTCCTTGATAAAGTTAGTGATATAATTAAAAGTGAAAATTGTTTTTTTTTATAATGAATGTAATGATTTTATAATAAAACCCCTCCAACTGAGGTTCATTTTCCTCAAGAAAAAAATTAGGAAGTAGACTTTTATGCTTGCCTGATCTATTGAATTGGTTATTTTCTAATACATTAATGTTATGTTTGGTATGTAGCATGTTTAGAACATGGCCATTAAAAATGTTCCAAAATGGGTTTCCCTTCATGGTCAAATTCATGTCGCCCTGAACACCTAATTAGTCTGGATTAACCTTGAAATAAAATTGGACAATATCAAGATAGTCACATAAGAGGTTATTCCTTATATGTTTTTTTAAAGGAACTGCCTTTTTTCATAGATTATGAATATGGTGTGGCTATTTGAAATGAATAAGACGTACTTACCTATGAATTATATTATAATAATGACAGTGATACAATTTAAGGGATATGGGTGAAAGAGATATGAAATGGGAGCTTCAAGAGTTCTTTCAACTTTTTTAGTCATCAAATGAGGAGCTCAAGGGTCCTATTTATAAGCAAGGAGGGGGATGGTCGAATTCAATTCATCGGTACAGGTCGGGCGCACTGCTCTTCTGTGTAGCTCCTCTGTGTAGGTTAATATAAAGCATCTTGTTATGTAGCTATGTCATGTAGGTCTGTCGCATAGTTATGTCGCTTAGGTCTGTATTGTAGGTCTGTCATGTAGGTCAATCACACAGGCCATATTCCATTTGTTATGCCTTTTATTCTTTAATATTTGTCTTGAGACTTTGAAATATCTAGGGGACTTCTTCATAGTCTTTTTTTCTTAACAAAGAGTGTCAACAAAATCCCCCCCTCGGGATTGGATCAGATTAGAAATAGGGTCGAGTTATGAGGTAAGATTGTGGGGAAAAGAGTATAGAGTATTTCTGGAGTCACACAGGTTTTCCACGTAGCTATATACCGCATAGAAACTTTTTGTAGGCATGCCGCATTGGTCGAAGATGTCTATAAATAGGTTTGTTACTTCGCAATTTTCTTCACTCGGGATCTCAGATTTTTTGCTCTTGTTGCATAGCTTGTTCTTCTAGCATTGTCTTGTTGTGCTCTCACATAAGTTCCTTGAAATTTTCTCAAGGTGAAACCATTTGAGTGATGGTGCTATGTGGAAGGATTTCATCGAAGGATTTTTGTTGGGATCCTTATCGAAGGACCTACGCTGATGACCTCATCGAAGGACATACATGAAGCATTTCCTTTTAAAAAAATTTAAATTCATTTAAGTTGAAATTTAAATTTTCTTAAGTCAAAATTCCAACCAAATAAGAGGAACTTGGTAATTCTTTTGTAGGAAATGGCTCACTTGATGGCCACTATTGAGGAGTCTAAGGCTCTTCAAAACGAGATGATAAAGATTGTCGGACCAAACTATTATGATGTTGTTGATAGTACTCTTCCTGGACTACTGAAAGGCTTAATTCTATACCAATGAGAATATCCACACAGTCCTTATTTTCCTTTGTACGGACATCTGATTTTTCAAGGTTCCCACATTCCATATATTAAGAGATATTTTCAAAATAATTGGTTTCTCCAATACTCAAATTTTCCTTGCATGAATATTACCGTAAATAGTATGCCATTTCATGAAGGAACAATCCATATTGGATGCATCCTACACTATAGTGGGTGTACTAATAATATGAAAGATCATATTGTAGAGCCAAGGCCACGTTGTTATGATTCAATATTACATGCTTCACAAACAGATTATTACAATGGTTGGAAGGAAGACTCAGATCTTTTTTTTGGAGGAGGAGTTAAACCTAAATGGATGTAAGAATTTTGGGTATATTGGACTTGTGTAGAATTTAGGAAAGATCTATTAGATGTTCACATTTATGAAGCTTTTTGGATGGGAAAAACTTAAGCTTATAAAAATGACTTCATTCATGAATTTCTAAGCTAATGGAATCCACAAATGAATATCTTCCACATGACACACGGTGAGGTTGGCATCAGTTTATGGGATATCTATCAAATATTTAGGGTTCCCATTCTCAGTGAAATGTAAGATGAGTTCATTCAACCAGTAACAACATGGGGTGAAGTTACCAGGATAGCACCATTGGATCATGAATTATTTAAAATAGAAAATAAATTTCTTAATGACAAGAAATATATTCATGCAAGAGTGTGGATGGAAGCCTTTCTAGAACCAATAATAGAGAAAGGTCCCACCTGCAGACGTCATATTTTTTGTCCTTCTATAGATAACTAGGTAATTTCAGCCACATATTGGCCCAAATTGGAGAGATGTGACTACAATCACTAGGTCTATAAAGTAAAATCTGATATTTATGAAAAGTTGCATTTAGACAGATTCATTTCCATGTGGTTAAGTATTTACTTGCTTCTAATCCATGAGTCTAACAATGGTGTAAGGCCAGGGACTTTTTTATGGTAGCTAAATTAGTAGAGGTAAAGTATATTGGGTTAGAAAATAATGTATTGGAAAGAATTTATTATTCCCTAATGCATTTTTACAATAAGAATGCTCCATTTAGACTTGCAAGTCCATTCCAAGTTTTATGGGGCTGGATTGCAACACACTTTTCTCCATACTCATTGTTGAATTCAGTTAGAGTTCCCAATGGTCTATTTACCCCATTTTTACAGAATTTTTCTAGTATTAAGCCTTTGAATTTGAGTTCTGATGTAGTATTAAGAGAATTTAATGCATCAAGAGAATTCAGATTCCTCCCTTTTGGTAACCCACCAACTATATCATTTATTGATGATGGTAAGGAAGAAAATTATGATCTGAGGTCTTATATGATGGAATTCAGTGACAATGTATTATCGACCAGGATTGAAGGAGAAATTATCTGTGAGGCTTATGTCCCTTATAGGTTTTCTCGCTAGTTCAAATGTATTTAACAATCAAATACTTTTCCTCCCATGTATGTTAGACATGTTAAATTCCCAATGGTAGTGAGACAATTATAGATTTTGAAGGCTTTAGAGATATCCAAATTATCAATTATGTTACCTCCATCAAATGCATCAATTGGATTGGAAGCTGGATATGCCAAATCTTGGGATTCTTCATACCCTTTGGGGGATTTGACAAATGGAATATATCGGGTGGCGGCTATGATGACTGTTGTGCGTAGAAATTGTGGGAAGAGGTCTAAATACAAAGATGATACAGAGGATTCATAAGTTTCAGAACCATCAAAACATATTCATAGAAGGTATACCAATAAGACAAGGGATAAGTAAACAATACCTACAGTGTCGAGGTGATCCAACCGCTGCCATTTGGATGGGATTCCCATCCAATCTTCTAAACTTTCTCAAGAAGAAGGAAGTTTTTAAGAGGCTCACCAGTCATAGGGTGTTGAGTTTTCCCCATAGCCAACCATATAGAAATAGAATTATGTGTTGTCTTCAGCTATTCAATTTTTGGATATCTTGACTCGTGAACTTAGGGATGCATGGGCATTCCTCCAAAATGGACTTTGAATACCGGATGTGGGTAACATTAAAGAAACTTCTGATTGTCATCTGGATAATAACATGGATGAATTATATAAGTATATTGCAGAGCTAGAGACCTTTATATATACAACTGATGAACAAGTCCCAGCCTCTATGTGAGTATCTGATATGATAAAACTAGGGATAGGTGAAAGGTTAATTATTCACCCTGAAGAGGAATGGGACATTATGTTAATATTGAGAATGTATTTTCCTTTTATTTTTTTTAAATTATTCTTTTTCATTAACCATCATTAATCTTAATGATATTTCATTTAACAACTTGAATTTAAGGAAGGAACCTCAAGATAGGTTCTTAGGTCACCAAGGTATGGACCTATAGGTTCCCCTCTTGACACATTAAATGATCCTCCAAAGTATCAAGAAATTTCTACAAGAGATAGAATCATGACTGGGGTAATGGCGATATATAATCCTCATCCATTACCTCAGTTTTCTCTATCCAATAAGAGTATTTCAATTTCTCTGCAATCTTATAAAAAGAAATGAAAGAGAGCAATGAAATGGGTCCAAAGTGTACGTCGAAGAAGTAAGTATTTATATTGTCCAATGGAATTATGAATTTCTTAATAAACTTTGGTAATCACATTCATCTTATCATAGGATCTGCATCTATCTATTATCTTAAGGTATTAAGAGTCGATCCTTTAAGAATGTATAAGTAAACCCCAGGAGAAACACAGGTTCATATTGATGAATTTGTTACCATGACAGATAAGACATCAAAATGTTCAGTTGTATTTGCTCCTGATTATATTAAGAGGGAGACAATTCATGGTAATGTCAAATACATTTCTCTTTAATATTAAATTTTTTTCTAATAGTATTCTATTTAAAATATCCCAGATCAATTTCCCTTATCAATGGATCCTAAAATAATCAATGCTGGTATTCTTATCACTCCAGAAGGAAGGAATAAAGATCCTAGGCATTCTGAAGTAGATACTTGTATTGATCCTTACTTGGAAATATCTAATGACATTACAACTATTAAAGAAATGATGGAATAGAATGTCAACAGATCCAATTTGGGCATCAACCAACATTTTTTAGATCCTTTAAATGGTGAGTATGATATAACATTCCAAGCTGCATATACTGAAATGATGGACGCCCTTAATCCATACTTTGATATTCCAGGTTCCATCAAGGAGTTTGGGGATTTTCATGAGGAATTTAAAGGATTTAGGTTCTCATTATTGTATTTTCCATACATAATTGTCCTTCTTTTACTTGGTACTTTACATCAAAGTTCAACTCATATAGCTTTTCTTGCAGAGAATATTGTGAAGGCCCTTTATGAATGGGGCATTCCACTCTATAATTATTCTACTGAAGCTGTAAAAATACTTAATGAGGACCCCATGTAAAGAGACATTCTAGATCCTTCAATTATGGAAACTGAGAAAACTCAAGAGAATTGCCCTCCCCAATAAATACCTACTCATGTTGCTGAAGTTGAGAAGACTAGGTATGAATCTAATCAAGAATCCTTCTTATTATTGGGTAAATGTTATCAACTATTTATATCATGATCTATTTCTACAATTCTTCTGAAACTAACAATGATCTTGATTTACCATTTAGGGTTATTAGCTCCCACATCTATATTGGAAGGTGAAACTTCTGTGTTGGCTCAGACATTAGAAGGAGGTGAAACATACACTATTTTGAGAGAAGAAAAGAAAGGAACCTCTTTAAGTGATTAGTTTATAGAGTACATTCTACCCCAAGGTAGTGACTCAGATTCAGATTTAGATATTAATTTTTCTCTTGGCATGGAACACAAAAAGGAATGGCAACATATATGGAAAAAAATTACTGAGAAGCCTTTGGATTAGCAACTATCCCATTTTGGAAAACTCCCAACACTATTTTTCATATTGGGATTTTGTGGATTCAATTATTGCCCAGTCTATAATGCAATGAAAGAGACCATTTTTTATGGGAGAAAGAACATAAGATGTGGTAAGATCATGAAAATGTTAATGAATTATTAATTTTGAGATCTTCCAAGCTACAGTGGCTGAGGTATAGGAAGACCATAATAAGAGATCAATAAAAATTGGATAGAAAATTAAATTTTTGACGAAGGAGATGATACATCTTCAACAAAAAATGGATTTTGTTCATAAAAAACTTGAGAAATTAAACCAAACATTGTTAGAAACCAAATTTGAAGGGATAACCACCATTTCAACTACCAAATAAGCACTTCATCAAGCCGATGAGGCTAAAGTTTCTCAACTATCTCAGCTTCAACAAGCAAATGATAGGGCCCATGAGTCTGTTCAATAAATGAAGAGTTATGTCGAGAGTTTCATTTAACACAAAATAGATAGGCTCCATTCTATGGATGTTCCTCTGATTTTATCATATGAATGAAATAAATTTTGTATCCAATCACATATGTCTCTATTATTTATTTATGCAATTTCAATATAAAATGTGATGATGATGATGATAACATTTTTTTAAACATCAAATTTTTATGTTAGATAATCATAATTACAATAACATGAATGGGGGTGCTCAAAATTTTTTGTTTAAGACAATGGTCTTAATGAGCATAGTTTTATTTTTACTAGGTTTATATATACAAACCCCAAAAAACTATGTATCTTTTTACTTTTTATTTCTCAATATTTCCTAAACCATAAAAAATTTAAGTTTAGTGAGATGAGGCATGACTTTTATCCTGAGTTCCCTTTGCGGGTTTTAAATCTGGAGAGTACTATGTATATTTATTATTGGAATTTTAGATTCATGCATGTTGGACTAAAAAGGGTAGTGTTTAAGGTCGAATAGATTTGACCATAAATTTTGAAATTAGATCCCAAACAAGGCTAAGTGGCTAGGAATTTCTCTATTATTCTTTAAATACTTCTAAGTGTAATCTTGATTCATGATTTTTATGGTCACCAAATCTAAAACTTTTATAAACATAAAGGAGTTTTTTTCCAAGAATGAGGTTATCATTATTTGATAAACCTGTTATGGGGGTTGTATTATATATGACCAACTAGGGCATATGCTACAAAGCCAAATAGTAACATCTTTTGATTGACATGCTTTTTATGTAGGTGAATTTTATGCACGGCCACTGGGGGAACATAATGCATAGTCAATAAAAAAAGATCTAAAAATTTGACATTTTATTATTGATAGACATTAGAATATAAGATTTGGGTGACTCAAGACCACAGTGGGTGGTTTTTCCAATGAAATATATTTTAAGAATTAATTTTCATCTATGCCAACATAGGTCATGAATGGGGAAACCACTTCTACAAAAATTTGGTGCATGAGGAATGATTAAAATTTTTCAGGATGGGGGATTTTTTATATTATACTATGTAGTTTTAAGTCATGTAGTGAAGACATTGGGTTGCTTTAATTTAAGGTCTTTTTTCTTTGACCAAAGTCTTAAGACAATCCAATTTTATGAAAATTTATCTGAAAACATACCACCATGTTTATGTATGGAAACAAATAATTTTAAACTATGATTTCGGATTTTCTGGATCTAAAGAAAGATATGGGAAAACAGATAAAGGTATTAAAATAAGTATTTTCTAAGAACGAAGTTACCATTATTTGAAAAACCTGTTATGGGGGTTGTATTATCCCAGTCCGACTAAGTAATATGATTCATATCCAAACAATGGAATCTTTTGACTGACAGTTCTGTTATGTAGAAAAATTTTATACAAGGCTACTAGGGGAACGTACTACATAGTCAGACAAAAGAGATCTTAAAATTTGGACATTCTACTACTAAAATCCGAAGAAAGTTTATGGAGATTCAGATCTTCAACAGCATAGAGTTTACTTTATTGAGAAAGGTACCTAAATATAGAAAGAGTATTTCCAATCATGATTTCCAAATAATCATAGGAATATTATTTCTACGAATTTTTGACCCAAATGTAGTAAGTATGGATTTTTTAGTTTTATGTCATACAACTATGACTATAATATAATAGAAATAGTAGATGATATGTGTTCAAATGAACCAATGTTATTTCAATATTATTTGAAAACATGGATAGGGAAATGTGTAATTTATCGTCTTGGAGACTTTCAGATCAAGAGAAAGGTAATGGGACAAATATACACAGATGACCACTTTAAGATACAAATTCTTGTATATTGTCATCAAAGTTTGAAGCGAAGAGAAGATGATTTTAACCGATAACAAAGTTACCATTATTTGACGAACTTTTTATAGGGGTTATATTATGTAGGTCCAACTAGGGAATATGTGGTATAGCCAAACGGTGTCATCTTTTTACTAAAAGGCCCATTATGTTGGCAACTTACACAAGGCCACCTACGGGCATGTACTGCATAGTCAAGCAAAGGAGTTCTCAAATATCAAAAACTCTGCCACCCAAAACCGTAATAAATATTATGAAGATATAAAAATATTCAAGATTAAGATTATAAAATACAAAAGGGGGTTATTATCAATGCACAAGAGAAATATTTGAATCAATATTGGCCTTGATTTTGTAGTCCCTTACATAGATCTAACTCATATGGAAAATGGGGACATTTCTTGTTTCCTTAGTAGGATCTCTAAGGAGAGGACCAAAAATTAATACTCCCACATAAATTATTAATTATATGTAGAAGATTCATAAAAAATTATCATGTAGTTGGGACTAGGAGCTAAGGTCTAGTTTTCACTACGTATCTCATATGGATGAGAATCAATCCACATATAGTTCTTTGAACATTTCTTATATAGGTTTGATTCATACATAGGGAATAAAGGGGGGTTGTGGTGGTGGCTAGGCCCATGATTGGAGATCTATGTGTCTCTACGTATCCCATTGAAAATGAGAATCAAGCCAAACGTAGTTCTTTAAATAATCATTTCCCGCACCAATTGAATTTGATGTGAGAGACAGGAGATTTTAACACATTCTGGTAGAATGGTTAAACAGAAGACACAAAATGGTATAAAGATCAAACCATGTATCCTGAAAGAGTACTCTATATAGATCTAGTTCATATATAGGAGGAGAAAAGGGAAATAAACATTTTTTTGGTTGCAGTTGGGCCCAATATTAGATATCTAGGCGTCCATACGTATCTCATTGGAATGAGAATCAATCCATACTTAGTTCTAGAAATAAGGACACTATGCAGATCAGATTCAAATATAGTGATAAATGGAACTCATGTTCCACTAAGGAGTAGCAATGATATAATTGATTCTTGCGCATGGAATCTATTAATGTCAAAAAAAGATATTAATCATACAGTTTAATGTCATGTAGTGGGGAAAAATGATGCTATGCATTTTAACATCGTGTAGCATGGATGCATATGGTTTTTATGTAGTTTAATGTCTTTCAACTAGGACTTTGTGATGTGAAATTTATAGTCATGCAGTGAGGATAGTATACTATGCAATTACACAAAGTAATTCTTCAAAAATCTTGCATTTTTGGATATGTAATAATTTCTCCATCCATTTACATTAAGGAATAAGACCCATTAGAGTAAACCTTATGCACTAAGTAAGGTCCATCCCATTTTTTCTCATGTTTTGGAGGTTTTTTTTCTAGTATCATTGGAGTCCTGAGGACTAATACCAATTCTTCTTGAAGAAATGATTAGAGGTAAACTTTCTTGTTAAAAGCTTGGGTTATTCTATTCTGATAGACTTTCAAATGATAAAAAGTATGAAATATCTTTCTATCTAATCATTCCAGCTCATCAAATCATTTTTTAGACTATTCATCTGTAGATAACTGATCACATATTGCAACTTGGAGTGAGGGAAATTGAATTTCAATCGGAAAAACTGATTGTATTCCATACACTAATGAATATGGAGTTTCCTGAGTGGCAGTATGGGTAGTAGTCTGAGAAGCCCGTAAAGCATGAAAAATTTTATCATGCCATGATTTATTATCTTTATCCCCAATATTCTGGAGTATATTTGATAGATTCTTGTTGCAATCCTCTATATGTTCATTGGTTTCCGCAATATAGCAATATGAATGGTTGGATTTGATATTGTGCTATTGATATAACTTTTTTACCTCAACATAATAGGAATTGGTGTCGTTGTCTATTAATATGGTATAAGGGACACCAAATATGGTAATGATATTAACTTTGACAAAGCAAAAAATGATGTTGGATCCAACTTCTTTGAGTGGTATTGTCTGAACCTATTTGGAGAAGAAATCAGTAACAGTAAGAATATACTTGAACTACCTAGCTGTAGCTGGAGGATAAGGTTCAACTACATCAATTCCCCATGTGGAAAATGGCTAGGACTATTTAGTTGTATGTAGAAACTGTAGGGTTTGATGAATGAAGTTGGCATGCACTTGGTAGGGGATGACATTTCTTGGTGAAATCTGTGAAATCATGTGTCATTAAAGGCCAAAAGTATCCAAGCATTTGGATTTGATCAGAAAGTCGATGCCCAGACTGGTGACCACTACATGCTCTTGCATGTACTTCTTTCATGATAGTTATAGTTACTTCTCCATCAATAAATTTGAAGAGGACTCCATCAAAGGATTGTTTGTATAGTACCATCTAGTGATCTGGCCTATTATAAAGAGTGAAATTGGCCACTCATCATCGGATTTTCTCTTTTCCATCTTTATCTGGGAGAAGTACTCCATTTTTAAGGTATTCCATAATAGGTGTCATCCAGCCCATAGTATGACCATACAGCTCGGAAATAGGGTATATTTCGTTAATTTTATCTATTCTAGTTTGAACAAAAGGTGAAACCACACAACTATGGTCAATACAAATGATTGTCTCATCCCAATTTGGATCTTCTAGGGTTGTGGCTGCATTAACCAATGCATCAGCTTGGGCATTTTGTGATAATAGGACATAAGAAAATGTTGGATCTGAGGGGAATTTAGCAATTAAACCTATTACATAATCACCCAAAGGAATTAACTCTTCTTTTCTGATATCATAATCCGCATTGATCTATTTAATTACCAATTCTGAATCACCTTTCACTTTCTGGTGATTCACTTGTACCTAGAGTTATAATTTTAGGCCTGAAATTAGAGCCTGATATGCAACCTCATTATTGGTACTGCCTTCTGATACCATAATAGAATATAGAAATACTACCTTTTCTGGGGAGTTAAGTACAATTCCTAACCCAATTTGTTTGAGTTTAAGGTTTTCCATTCTCTTCTATTTTGGGATTATAGAAGCACCATCAAAGTAAATTTCTCATGTTTTGGGATTATATTGAATAGAGAATATTTCTTCATCGGGAAGTTTAGTATTCAATGATGTATCTTTTGCAGATGGATGTTCAGTAAAGAATTATGCCAAGTCTTGGCCTTTTATTGCTTTTTGAGTCACAAACTCGATATCAAATTGTTGTAAAATAACAATCCACTGTGAAAAATTTCCTATAATCCTAGGATGGCTGAGGATAAATTTTAGTGGGTTATATCGAGATACCAAGTGAACCTCATAATGTTGTAGGTAGTTCCTCAGCTTCTGAACTGCAAAGATTAATTATAGGTGGCACCTCTCAATACTTGAATATTGAGTCTCTATGTCAAACATAGTTCGACTGAGATAATAAAGGATATTTTCATTACCAGTATCATTATTTTGGAAAAGGAAGGAAACCAGTTATGACACTAAAGTTTTCATATAGAGAATAAGTGTATTTCTTTAAATAGGTGGAATTAATTCTGGGGGGACTCAAGAGATATTTCTTAAGGGTATCAAAATCCCTTTTCTAGTATTCAGTCCATTGATATGTGACTCCCTTATTCATTAATCTGGTTAAGGGTAAACACTTTCCTTCTAAATTGGTGATAAAGTGCAGAATATAGGTCAAGTGTCTTGAATTCCTCTTAATTTTTTCAAATTTTAAGGAGGTTACATGTGAAGTATTTATTTTTTCTTATTCGGATCAACTTTGTTGCCACGATGGTGTACAATGAAACCAAATAATTTTCCTGAGGTAACCCCTAAATCACATTTCAAAGGATCCATCTTCAAATTATGTTGTCAAATTTTACTTAATATGGTTTCTATATCATTCGGGTGATCAGAACGGTGTCTGGATTTAACCACTAGATCATCCATGTAACATTCAACAAATTTTCCAAGTAAGGGTTTGAAGATATAGTGTATGTCAAATCGATATGTTTCACCTTCATTCATTAATACAAATGTAATTACCTAACCTTGAGGGTATCTGAAGTCTATAGACTCCTCACCTTTTGGGTCCATTCAGATTTTATTTTGCCAAGATTATCCATAGATTAAGGAGAGAGATTCATAACCGGTTTTTGTATCAATCAAAATTTCTATGATAGGAACTAGAAATTCATATTTGGGAAAATTCCAATTAAGATCTCTAAAATCAATACGAACTCTAATTCTCCCATTTTTTCACTGGGACAATGTTGGCTAGCCATTTAGGATATTTCACCTCCCTAACTAAGTTATCTTTGATAAGATTTTTGACTTAAACTTCAATTTTAGAGGCATGAGTTTGGTGTGTTCTTATTATTGCCTATTTAAATCCTTAATGCTCTTCTAGAAAACCCAAATGATGAGTGGCCACATCAGGATCAAGGCCGGGCATTTCTGTATAGTTCCAAGAAAATATATCTCGATGTTTCTTTATAAATTAAGTATACACCTCTTGCTCTTTAGAAGTCATGGTCATACTAATTCAAGTGGTTTTTGGATCTTCTTTTTTATCCATATTTATTTCAATGATCCCATCCACAGTTGTGGAGACTTCTTCATAAAATGATGGAGGAGCATCCTTAATGTCTTCTTCTTCTTCTTCCTTACATGTCACTTCTTCTATTTCTGCTTATAGAGTAGATAATGAATAAAAAATTTCAGAGCAAAGGGAGGAGTTGGTATTTGAACATCTTGAAGAACAGGGAACCATTTATGACCCTACTGATGATGAAGGTTCTTCCTGGAGAATTGAATAGAGAATTATGGGTTGGGAGTCAACATCCTTATCTTCCTTTATAATTGAGAAAAAAATTTATACCTTGAAAGATGAATCAAAGTCTTGCTAAAGTTTGGTGGATGAAATAAAGACATCTACATTTAAAATTTCACCACTGCTTTGTAGATCAATAATTTCTCTCATGACATCAGACTAAATTTTCACAATTGAAATTATTAAAGTCACTGGACGAATTCTCATATTTGGGTATATCCTTTCAATTTTATTAATAGGCAACAAATAATATACACTCAAATTTTTGAATGGGTTAGTAGGTATCTTTTCCAGACCATTCAGAGCATTGATTCTTTTTACATCTTTTCTCATGGACCTCATTCCCTTTGTGTGATAGAATTATGCCCCAATATACTGAGATTCACGCATTTTGAATAAAACCTTCTTTCTATACAATGTCCAAATTTAACCATTGAAGCAATACTTGAGACATTGGTGATATGATGAAGGAATGGCTTTATGTTGATATAGCTAAGGCCTTCTGTAACACCCTGATATTTTATAAGAAGTATATTTTTTTATGTCTTATGTTATATGCAACATCAAAGGAATATTTAACGGCACACAACACTAACTTGGCTTGTGTTACACGCAATCACGACCTTCCTCGATAGCGTGTGTAATACGCAATACTGAGTTTCACTAAACAACGATATATTATTATAATATTATAAACTATCCATTATGAATAGTATTAAGTGAATTTTGAATTTTATAACATTATTATTCATCTTACATATTTTCTAGGACATGGTATGAGAAAAAAATAAATTTTTCGGGAAAAATAAGTATTTTTCAAAAAAAAATGCAGTTTTGCCGCCTTTTGATGGCACACCAACATTAAATCTAGTTTTTGACAAGTTTATAAGTTAATTTTGACAAAATAAAATTCTTCTTTAGAATCAGGATATAAAAATTTACTTTGGATAAATTTTTCATATTATTCTGATAACTTTCATATTTTAATGAATAGTAAAAACACGCTATATTTTAATTAAAAACAACTTTTTTCGTCTTAATAATTTATATGGTTTAATTATAATATTGAATGGTTTTAAAATATAAATAGAATATATTTTTACCATTTAATATAATTTATTTCATTAGCATTAATTTTACATTGAATTCATAGGTAAAAACATTTCAATCTTTGGCAATGTTTTAACTTTTAAAACCCGTTTTCTTAACAACGGGATTAATTTTAAATTAATTACTGCAACTTCTATGTTTTAAATTTTGAAAAATAGATTCCATATTTTATTTAAGTGGGTCCAAATTATGTTAATAGGTTACTTTTATTATTTTTTATTATGAATAGTAACTATGATAATTTTTATTTACTACTGTTAAAGGTAAATCTGTTAATTAAGGGTAAAAATAAGATTGTAAAATTATCATAACACTTTCCAAAATCCTATTGGATGAATAAAAGTAGACCCATATCACCTAAGGTTTATAATAGATTTATTTCATGGACTTTTGACCATGAAATAATATAATTATTATTAAAACTAAAGAAAGTGACAACATGTCACTCTCTTAAATCTTATAAGTGTAATAATTTTAATTTAGTGATAAACATCATAAAACTTCAGATATAAATAGTCCATAGAAATATAATAAAATTATATACATAATATGAATTTATTTATAATTTTTAGGGATTAAATAATTATCATTAATTATGACATAATAGTGAGGTTGAAATTATTTTATTGATTGAAATATCAAATAAATGATTTTAAAAGTATTAAAATAAATATTATATGAAATATTTAATGTGGTCCACTAATTTTCTAGACATATATGACATGTTATGAGTCTATGAAATCTTTTTTTTAGAACATATCTTCTATGTAATTAATTTTAAAATTCAAATAAATGAATAGTGTCAGAATTGACACTATTGTTATTTTATAAAAATTACATATTATAAAATCATTTAAAAATCACAAAAATATTAAAAATTATAAATTAAAATTTATATGGTCTAAAATGTAATAAAGTATACAATTATGTAAAATTCACAATATATAAGTAATTATTTATAATGATTTAAAATTTAGAATTTTATTACCACAAATAAAATTAAATAGATTATATAAGGATAAATCAAGTTGATAATGTTTAAAATAAATTCCCAACTTGTCTAAATTTTATTGGTTGATTAGATTACAACCCTATATCATCTAATATTCATATTTTAATCATTTTTTAGGTTTTTAGGTGGGGTTGAAATTTATTATAAATTAATATTTCTTATAATTCCAATGGTGCCCCTCTCCTTCCTTATAAAAGGGAACCTCCTCCCTCTCCTCCTCACACCATTTTTAGCCTTCAAGATCGTCCAAACCCTGCCCATTTCCCTTATAAACCTTCTTAGAAACTTACTAGAGGTCCTGGTCTTCTTCAAAGACCAATTTTAGTGCCCTGAGAGGCGGTTTCAAAGAGGCGTGTCGAAGAAGAGGTAATATCCGTTACCGATTCTTTCAAATTTATTTCTTCTTCTACTTCCTATTATTTAGTTGTTTCATTATGAAGTAATAACATCAGTATCTATAATATACTTATATGTTATTATAAATATGAAACAACCCAATTTAACCTTCTATCCATCCTATGGAAAACGAAATCACCGCGCGTGCGTACGTACGGAATACCGTCTCTACGTCGTGGTGTAATCTGTTTTCCACCACCACCTTACTTGGATGGGTATAATGGTGTAAAGAATAACTATATATGATTAGTTTAAAGTGATTTTTATTCTTAAATAGTATACATTCATGTAAATACAATTCCACGATCATGGGAATGATATCATCGCTTGTGCGTACGTACGGCCTACCATCTCCACGATGTGATACGACTCGTTCTACATGATAATAAATACATAAGGACTATATAAATAAGTTTAATTAATAAATATGATATATATTACACTAATAAAATCCTGTAAATGAGGTATCTATAACCAAAAAATAAGAATAAGAATTTATTCGACAAAACACGCATAAGAACAAAAAGCAATAAACACCCGAATAACAAGTAGCAATGAAATATTACTAATAAAAAGATAATAATATGATCATATATGATATAATAAAAATGAATATTATTATATAATAAGTCAATAACATTATTTAAATCATTATACAGTAGTTTCAGACATGTACGAAGCAAATCGGACCTAAGGTAAGGGAAAATCTCGCAATCTCAATTTTTATCCGAGATTGTTTATACTTCAGAATTTACTGGGGAATATTTATCATCCACATAAATTTTCCCTCAATATGTAATATTATTTCTATCCACCAACAATTGTTTAAATCCAATTTTACTCATTGGTGAGTTTTTAGTAAAAGATATGAAAGGAATCTTTTGTCGTTTTTAGTACGAGGTACTTTTTGACTTTTCTAGCCAAAGTACGAGAAGAATGTTTTTTTAACTATTACGGCATAAATGGATTTTTATGATTTCATAGAACATTATTTAAATGAAGCTTCCTTTACATGTTTTCAAGTTTATTTTTAATCAACTTCTTTTAGTTTAAAATTGTATGACATGTTAAGAAAGAAAAAATGTTTTTGAAGTAGAAAGGATATTTTCCTCAAGAATGGAGTTCAAGTGTTTTATCAAAATTATTTTCCATATAAGATAATATAGGGTTCTATTTATTTCCCTATTATTACATTGATCTGATTATGTTGTGATGGAATTATTTTTATTAAGTCCTTTATCTTATATGAATTGTTTTATGATGTCACGATGTTTAAGAATCCCATTTTTATTACATGGGTTATGCTATGATGTATGATTTATGATTTTGTAGAACACATAAGAATGGTTTCATTATGAGATGGGTAGGACATATATCTCCCTCCAATGCATTGGGTAAAGATTTATATCTCATGAGATATACATGGCTGGAACGGCAAGTTAATCTGGTTCAGTGATACAGGACTGGAACGAGGAGTGAACTCAGTTCAGAAATGGACTTTGTCTACTATGATAGTCTTGGAAATGAGTTTTGACTAAAATGAAATGATTTTATTTGATTATGTTTGTATGCCACAAAGTTTCATGTTATTATTATTGGGATTACATTTCACTACTATGATTTATCCCATGTTATGAAATTATGATCTCTTTTGCAGGTTAAGATTTCTAAAATGTTATGTTCTTTGGAATATGATGTGATTGATATCTCTTTTGTTTACCCTTACTGAGAATTTGAGCTCACCCTTTTGTATGTTTTCCTTTCCCCAGGTCAGGAAGAAGGGTATTAAGTAGGATATTCCAAAAAGGGACTCTAGATATGATGAAATAATGGGAGACAATGTAGATGATTTATGAACCAGTTGTTTATGTTTCCCAGTTTCTAAAGACACTATACCTATATGGTCCTTTCATGGTTTTTTTATATGTTATAATAATTATGCTTCATTTTTTTAATTAATAACCATGTATGTAAATTATGGGTCATTGTAGTTAGTATCAGAGAAAAGGTATAGTCATCCTTTGGAAACTAGGATGTGGAAGCCTTAGTAGGAACCCTAAGGATATGTCTAAGAATAGAACACAATCTTAGTGTTTTAGAAATGGCCATGAGGAACTTATGATAAGACCTAAAGTGTGAAATTTTCTTCTTGATTATGATGTTTTCCTATTATGATTAGTGTTTCTCACACTATGCTTCTTGGTTTTAGTCAATGGATGGATCCCTAAGGAACCATGTTAATGCTGAATGCGATGGGAAATGCAATGATTGTCCCCCTAAGCAACCAAACATTATGGTAGATGGAATAAAAAATCTTGTAGCCATGCTCACACAACTTTATCAAGCTATGAATCATGCAGGACTTTCAAACGAGCAAAGGAAAGAGCAACATTATGTTGAATCCTTCCTGAGGCAGCATCCACCTTCATTCAGCGGGTCTTATGATCCATTAGTGGCTGAACAATGTATCAGTACCACTGAAAAGATATTTTCAATTCTACAATGTTTTGAGTATGATAAAGTCATCTTAGCAGTATATTTTTTGGAAGGTGAAGCTAATCAATCATGGAATCTTATTAAGAATACAAGGCAAATAGATTAAATTGAGTCCATGGAATGGGATGAGATCAAGAACTTATTTTTCAATAAGTACTTCCCTCTTATTCTTTGAACAAGGATGGAGAAGGAGTTTCTTGAACTGAAGCAAAAGGATGATGAATCTGTTGGTACCTACGAAGCAAATTTTACAAGACTTGCAAGGTACGCTTCTGGAATTATTATCCAACATGAGAGTAAAATTGATCGATTCTTTAGTGTCTTAAAACCAAGTCTTCTAAGGGCTTTATCCATAAGGGACTTCAATAGCTACGAAGAAATTGTTCGATGTGCTCTCAAGGTTGAGATGGAGATTGGAGTAACCCATCAATCATATGGGTTTGATAAGAAGAGGAAAATGGAATTCAAATGGAAATATAAAGACCACAAAGAAAATAAGATGAGTTTTCCTTTATGCTAAAATTGTGGAAAGAAACATGGAGGGAATTGTCTTAAAGGGACAAGAAAATATTTTAAGTGTGGAAAATAAGGTCATTGGGCAGTTGAATGTCAAAATAACGGGAAGAAGATATCTAATGATGCGAAAAAAGAAAGGGATAAATAGAATGAACCTCCTACACCTCAATGTTTCAAGTGCAAGGAAATGGGGCATTATTCCAATCAATTCCCTAATCCAAGGGTTTTTTATGATGATCGACGTCAACAAACTCTTAAGGCCAAAGACAAAGTAAAGTCACATGAAATTACTATCGGAGATGTGGAGTACGATAACGAAGTGGTGAAAGGTACACTTACCATCCACTTTAAAGTAGAAAATTTTTTATTTGATTCTGGATCCACCCACTCTTTTATTTCTGAAGAATTTTCTTAGGGTATCACTGTATTACCTCAACAATTAGATGTTGGGTTAGCTGTGACAACTTCTAATGGCACAACGGTCGCATCAAAAGTTTATAATTCTTCTCCAATTCACATTTTTGGGAAAGTGCTTCCTTAAAATCTTTTGATCCTTCCTATAGTGGAATTTGATGTGATTATTGGCATGGATTGGATTTCTTTATATGGAGCTCATGTCAATTGCCAAAGAAGGGAAATCACATTTAATATTCTTGATCAATCTATGATCATTTATCGATGCAAGGATGAACATAACCTTCCAGTGGAAATTTCTTCCATCTTATGGGTCTTGATTCCACTAAATGAAGTTTATTTATCTTAAATGGTTGGATAGAAACTCACAATTAAGAATATATCCATTTTACGGGAGTTTGATGATGTCTTTCCAGAATAATTTCTAGGTCTTCCACCAAATCGTGAAGTTGAGTTTTCAATAGAACTCATATCGGGTGTTATTCCCATTTCAAAGACACCTTATAGAATGGCCCCAATTGAGTTCCAGGAATTAAAGAAGAAACTCCAAGAGAATCTTGATAAAGGATTCATATGCCCTAGTGCGTCACCTTGGGGAGCACCTGTTCTGTTTGTTAAGAAGAAATATGGATCAATGAGACTCTACATTGATTATAGAGAACTTAACAAGATAACTATCAAGAACAAATATCCTCTCCCACGCATTGATGACTTATTTGACCAACTAAGTGGATCCCAATAATTTTCCAAGATTGATCTTCGTTCAGGGTATCATCAATTAAGGGTCAAAAAAGAGGATATACCAAATACAGCTTTCCATACAAGGTACAGACACTATGAATTTATAGTGATGCCATTTGGTCTTACTAATTCCCCTTCTATCTTCATGGATCTAATGAATAGATTCTTTAGAGACTATCTTGATCAGTTTGTGGTAGTCTTTATAGACGATATTCTTGTCTATTCAAAGAGCAAGGAAGAACATGAAGATTACTTTATAATTGTATTAAAGACCCTAAGAAAGTAGAATATTTATGCCAAATTTACTAAGTCTGAATTTTTCCTTCAAAAAGTTTAATTTTTGGGTCACATAAACTCAAAAAAAGGGATATCTATGGATCCAGCAAAGATAGAGGTTATCGAAAGATGGTCAAGACCAACAACAGTAATTGAGATACAAAGTTTTCTTGGTTTGGCTGGATATTATCGACGTTTTGTGAAAGAGTTTCCATGATTATCTAATCCACTCACCAGGTTGACTCAAAAAGGAGTTAAGTTCATGTGGACGGAGGAGTGTGAAGAGAATTTCAAGGAGTTGAAAAGAAGGTTATCCAGTGCACCTGTGCTCACACTGCCTTGTAGTGGAGAAAGGTTTGTGATCTACAGTGATGCATCCAAGAAGGAATTGGGGGGGTGTTCTCATGAAAAACGATATGGTGATAGCTTATGCCTCACGACAGTTGAAAATCCATGAGAAAAATTACCCAACTCATGATTTGGAGTTAGCTGCGGTAGACTTTGCAATAAATATTTGGAGTCATTATCTTTATGGTGAAAGGTGTGATATTTATACTGATCATAAACGTTTAAAGTATATTTTCACACAAAAGGAGATGAATATGTGCCAAAGAAGATGGTTGGAGCTGATAAGGATTACGACTGCTCAATTCATTACCACCCTGGGAAAGCCAACAAGGTGGTAGACGCATTAATTCGACAAAACCATGCTAGCTTATCCATGATGAGGATCTCAAAAGATCCAATATTTATGGATTTACAAATGATGGATCTTGGAATTATAATCGAAGGGTAAAATCTTATCTTTCTCAAATGAATGTTCAACCATCTATGCATGTGAATATTAAAGAGGCACATAAAGAAGATGTAGAGTTATAAAAGAAGGTGAGAAATGTTCCTGAATTCAACCTTGATTTTGATGGGATAATAAGGTTCAGGAATCAGGTTTGTGTTCCTCCCATCCCAGAATTAAAGAAGGAGCTGCTGGATGAGGCTCATAGTTCTTCATTCTCTATTCATCCTGGAAGCATGAAGATGTATAGGGACCTGAAAGAGTATTTCTGGTGGGATGGCATGAAAATAGATGTTTTTGAATATGTCTCTCGATGCTTGGTTTGTCAGCAAGTTAAATCTAAGAGACAGAAGTCTAAGGGGATTCTACAACCATTACCTATACCCGAATGGAAATGGGAAAACATCACTATAGACTTTGTCACTGGACTTCTTAAAACATCCAAAGTCAATAATGCTATCTGGGTCATAGTTGATCGCCTTACGAAGTCGGCACACTTCATTTATATTAGACAAGATTTCTCTCTGGATCAGCTTTCCAGGATATATATAAAGGAAGTGGTAAGATTTCATGGAGTACCACTTTCCATTATATATGATCGGGATCTGAGGTTTACCTCGAAGTTTTGGCGAAGTCTTCATCATACTCTAGATACAGAGTTGAGTTTCATCACTTCTTATCATCCTTAGACAGATGGTCAGTCTGAGAGAACAATTCAAACTCTAGAAGTCATATTGAGAGCTTGCTCTATGTATTTCAAAGGTGGTTGGGATCAACACCTACCTTTGGTGGAATTTTCTTATAATAATATCTTTCACTCTATTATTCAAATGGCTCCTTATGAAGCTCTCTATGGAAATAAATTCCGAACTTCAACTTGATGGGATGAAGTTGGGGAAAGAAAGTTATTAGGACATAATCTTATTGATGAGATGGCGAAAAGGTACGATCTATTCAACAACACATAAGAGCAGCTCAGAGTCGACAAAAATATTATGTCGATAACTGAAGAAAAGTCCTAGAGTTTGAAGTGGGTGATAAAGTGTTCTTATGAATATCACCTTGGAAGAGAGTAATGAGATTTGGAAAGAAGGGGAAGTTGAGCCGTAGGTATATAGGTCCTTTCGAAATATTGGATCGTGTTGGGAAGGTAACTTATCGATTGGAGCTTCCACCGAATATCTCTCAAGTTCACGATGTGTTCCATGTATCTCTCTTGAGAAAGTACATACCTGATCCTTCACATGTACTAAGCTTAGAAGTTGTACCGCTGGAGCAAGACCTTTCTTATGAAGAATGGCCGATAGAGATTCTGGATCGTAGCAAAAAAGTTCTACGGAACAAGATCACTCACTTGGTGAAAGTTTTAGGGAGTAACCACCAATTAGAATAAGCTAAATGGGATCTTGAGGATATGATGATGGAGAGGTATCCTCATATGTTTGTTACGAAGTGACGAATTTCAAGGGTGAAATTCATTTTAAGGGGGGTAGAATGTAACACCCTGATATTTTATGAGAAGTATATTTTTTTAATGTCTTATGTTATATGAAACATCAAACAAATCTTTCACGGCACACAACACTAGCTTGGCTTGCGTTACACGCAATCGCGACCTTCCTCGACAGCGTGTGTAGTACGCAATACCAAGTTTCACTAAACAAAGATATATTATTATAATATTATAAACTAGCCGTTATGAATAGTATTAACTGAATTTTGAATTTTATAACATTATTATTCATCTTACATATTTTCTAGAACATGGTATGAGAACAAAATAAATTTTTCGGGTAAAATAAGTATTTTTCAAAAAATGCAGTTTTGCCGCCTTTTGATGGCGCACCAACTTTAAATCTATTTTTTGACAAGTTTATAATTTAAATTTGACAAAATAAAATTCTTCTTTAGAATCAGGATATAAAAATTTATTTGGATAAATTTTTCATATTATTTTGATAACTTTCATATTTTAATGAATAGTAAAAACACGCTATATTTTAATTAAAACCAACTTTTTTCATCGTAATAATTTATATGGTTAAATTATAATATTTAATGGTTTTAAAGTATAAATAGAATATATTTTTACCATTTAATTTAATTTATGTCATTATCATTAATTTTACATTGAATTCATAGGTAAAAACATTTCAATCTTTGGCAATGTTGTAACTTTTAAAACCTGTTTGCTTAACAACGGGATTAATTTTAAATTAATTACTGAAACTTCTGTGTTTTGAATTTTGAAAAATGAATTCCATATTTGAATTAAGTGGGTCGAAATTATGTTTATAGGTTACTTTTAATTTTTTTTTATATTATGAATAGTAACTATGGTAATTTTTATTTACTACAGTTAAAGGTAAATCTGGTAATTAAGGGTAAAAATAAGATTGTAAAATTATCCTAACACTTGAAAAAATCCTATTGGATGAATAAAAGTAGACCCATATCACCTAAGGGTCATAATAGATTCATTTCATGGACTTTTGACTATGAAATAATATAATTATTATTAAAACCAAAGAAAGTGACAACATGTCACTCTCTTAAATCTTATAAGTGTAATAATTTTACTTTAGTTATAAACATCATAAAACTTCGGATATAAATAGTCCCTAGAAATATAATAAAATTATCTACATAATATGAATTTATTTATAATTTTTATGTATTAAATAATTATCATTAATTATGACACAATAGTGATGTTGAAATTATTTTATTGATTGAAATATCAAATAAATGATTTTAAAAGTATTAAAATAAATATTATATGAACTATTTAATGTTATACACTAATTTTATAGATAAATATTACATGTTATGAATCTAGTAAATCTTTTAGTTTGAACATATCTTCTTTGTATATTTTTATTAAATTCAAATAAATGAATAGTGTCAAAATTGACACTATTGTTATTTTATAAAAATTACATATTATAAAATCGTTTAAAAATCACAAAAATATTTAAAAATTATAAATTAAAATTTATATGGTCTAAAATGTAATAAAGTATAAAATTATGTAAAATTCACAACATATAAGTAATTATTTATAATTATTTAAAATTTAGAATGTTATTACCACAAATAAAATTAAATAGATTATATAAGGATAAATCAAGTTGATAATGTTTAAAATAAATTCCCAACTTGTCTAAATTTTATTGGTTGATGAGATTACAACCCTATCTCATCTAATATTCAGATTTTAATCATTTTGGAGGTTTTTAAGTGGGGTTGTAATTTATTATAAATTAATATTTCTTATAATTCCAAAGGTGCCCCTCTCCTTCCTTATAAAAGGGCACCTCCTCCCTCTCCTCCTCACACCATTTTGAGCCTTCAAGCTCGGCCAAACCCTACCCATTTCCCTTATAAACTTTATTATCAACTTACTAGAGGTCATTGTCTTCTTCAAATACCAATTTTAGTGCCCTAATAAAAGGTTTCAAAGAGGCGTGTCAAAGAAGAGGTAATATTTGTTACCGATTCTTTTAAATTTATTTATTCTTCTACTTCCTCTTCTTTAGTTGTTTCATTATGAAGTAATAATATTATTATATATCATATACAGATATGTTATTATAAATATTAAACAACCCTATTTAACCTTCTATCCATCCTACAGAAAACGAAATCATCGTGCGTGCGTACGTACGGAATACTGTCTCCACGCCGTGCTGTAATCTGTTTTCCACCACCACCTTACTTGGATGGTTATAATGGTGTAAAGAATAACTATATATTATTATTGTAAATTTATTTTGATTCTGAAATCGTATACATACACTTAAATACAATTTCACGATCATGGGAACGATATCATCGCTCGTGCGTACGTACGGCCTACCGTCTCCACGATGTGATGCGACTCGTTCTACATGATCTTCAATGAATAAGGACTATATAAATGAATTGAATGAATAAATATGATATATATTACACTAATACCATTATGTAAATGAGTTTTCTATAACCTAAAAACAATAATAAGAATTTATTCGACAAAACACGCATAAGAACAAGAAGCAATAAACACCCGAATAACAAGTAGCAATGAAATATTAGTAATAAAAAGATAAGAATATGATCATATATTATATCATAACAATGAATATTATTCTGTAATAAGTCAATAACATTATTTAAATCATTATACATGAGTTTCAGACACGTATGAAGCAAATCGGACCTAAGGTAAGGGAAAATCTCGCAATCTCAATTTTTATCCGAGATTGTTTATACTTCAGAATTTACTGGGGAATATTTATCATCCACATCCATGTTCCCTCAATATGTAATATTATTTCTATACTCCTACAATTTTTTAAATCCAATTTTACTCATTGGTGAGTTTTTAGTAAAAGATATGAAAGGAATATTTTTTCATTTTCAGTACGAGGTACATTTTGACTTTTTCGGACAAAGTATGAGAAGAATTTTTTATTTAACTTATACGGCATGAATGGATTTTTAGGATTTCATAGAACATTATTTACATGAAGCTTCCTTTACATGTTTTCATGTTTATTTTTAATCAACTTCTTTTAGTTTAAAATTGTATGACATGTTAAGAAAGGAAAAATGTTTTTGAAGTAGAAAGGATATTTTCCTCAAGAATGGAGTTCAAGTGTTTTATCAAGATTATTTTCCATATAAGATAATATATGGTTCTGTTTATATTTCTATTATTACATTGATTTTTTTATGTTGTGATGGAATTATTTTTATGAAGTCCTTGATCTTATACGAATTGTTTTATGATGTCACGATGTTTAAGAATCCCATTTTTATTACATGGGTTATGCTATGATGTATGATTTATGATTTTGTGGCACAGATAATAATGGTTTCATTATGAGATGGTTGGGACCTATATCTCACTCCAATGCATTGGGTAAAGATTTATATCTCATGAGATAGACATGGATGGAATGAAAAGTTAATCTGGTTCAGTGATACAGGACTGGAATGAGGAGTGAACTCGGTTCAGTAATGGACTTTGTCCGCTATGATAGTCTTAGCAATGAGTATTGACTAAAATGAAATTATTTTCTATGATTATGTGTGTATACCACAAAGTTTCATGTTATGATTATTGGGATTACATTTCACTACTATGATTTATCCCATGTTATGAAATTATGATCTCTTTTGCAGGTTAAGATTTCCAAAATGTTATGTTCTTATGAATATGATGTGATTGATATTTATTTTGTTTACCCTTAATGATCATTTGAGCTCACCCTTTTGTATGTTTTCCTTTCCCCAGGTCAGGAAGAAGGGTATTAAGTTGGATATGCCAAAAAGTTACTCTAGATATGATGAAATAAATGGGAGACAATGCAGATGATTTATGAACCAGTTGTTAATGTTTCCCAGTTTCTAAAGACACTATACCTATACGGTCCTTTCATGGTTTTGTTATATGTTGTAATAAGTATGATTCAATTTTTTAATTAATAACCATGTATGTAATGTATGGGTTATTATACCTTCCAAGTGTAATGTTGCAGGATGTGTTATGATGGAAAACCATGAAGTCTAAATTAGATACAAGATCCCCAAACTGAGTTCTGAGTGTAATCTATCATAGAGGTTCTTGTTCATTCTTTTCATAACCTTGCAACATCAAAGTGGATAGAGATAAGTCAGATTCATTGATACCCAATCGATAAAGTGTATAGATGGGAATGAGGTTGACTCCTAAGACATTATCAATGAAGGCTCGTCGAATTTCTATATCATTAACCCTTCCAAATAGATACAGGGGCCTGATGTGTCCATGTATGACTTCATCTTCAACTTCATTCGTGAAAGATATGATTGCATGAAAATATGTAGGATCATTCTCTATTTAGTAAACCACAGCAGCAACAACTTCGGTTTTATACTCTTGAGGACTTGAAACGGCCTCAATAAGTGCTTCTCGAACATCCTTTAACAAATTCAAGGCATCCAGGATTGATAACTTGGCTAGTACTTGGGATATCTGTTTCAAAACAACATAATTTTGGTCCAAAGGTCTATGTTTTATAGTATGGATTTTCAGTTTTGTAGGTGCCTTGAATTTTTATGCTCCTAATGTAAATGTACCATGTATCAAGGTAGAAGCTAGAAGTACTTCTGCTCTTGGTATTTTAGACTGATTAGGTCTATCCACTTGCTGATAGAATGATGGTGTAACCTCTAATCTATCTTCTAAGATAATCATGTCAGGACTGATCCTCTCATGTGTAGGATAATTTCCTTATTCTTGTTGAGCTCGTTGAAGGGTCCTCCCACAAGTTTCCTCTACATAAACAGTTCAAGTAGGGGTAGAGTTAAAATAGTGGTTTCTAGCATATCAACATCTTCCCCTATATCCTCAAACTTGGATCATTCCTCTAATTCCCCAGTCTGGTATAGATAATTAAAGTTCATAATAACTAGAATCATCATTTTCATAGGGGTCTATTAAGTGGATAATGTAAATGGAACCTAAGATCAACTTTTCATCAGACAAAGATTCATCTTGATAGGTCATTTCTGGTTATGCCATTTGGCGGGAAGGTGCTCGTGATTTTGAGACAGATGGTATGAAATTTTCCAAAGTTAAGGATAACTTTGGTCTTGACACGAGCTCATCCTCTTCTGATGGATCTTTATATTTTTTATCACATCACTTATTTGAGGATTGACCTTTAGAGGACTAATCTTTTGATGAAGATGGATTTGTTGTAGCATAAGTCGAAGAAGTCACAGTCGGTTGTTTTATCTATGTTCATAGAATGGAATGAGTTCGGTTGATCATTTTCTTGATCATCCAATCATCATACTTCTACACATTTTTTCTTTTGAATTCCTTTTATTCTCCTTCTTCCTATAGATTAGTAGTAGTAACACATGCTACTTGGACTGATAAATTTTTTTAGTTTCACTTGTCTAGATTATACCATTTTTTGTAGGAGGTCTTTGAAAACAAAACACTGCTGAATGGGATGCCCTGATATTTGATTAAAGGGGAAATAATTTGGGAGATCTTAATCTCCATCTTTATTCAGTTTCTTCAGTCTTGGAAAGTGAACCAAATTTTTTTTCAAAGCTGAAATGGCATAACCGTGAACCTGTTCATTTCAAAAAGAATAAAATTTGTTATTTAATTCCTCAAACTATCTCTGCCTTTGATCTTTTTGATCATCTTGATGAGGCAGCTACTAACACTCGGGAGGTGGAGCCCTTTGGTATGATGAAGGTTTTGAAGTAGATGTAGGTATATGTGATTATTTGAGTGTGACTCTATAAACCCCTACTTTATTTATTCTCCTTCCCAAAGATGATGGAATTACATGATATTTATCTTTGGTTTCAACAATGGAATCCTCCACTTGTTGGGTGATTGAAGCAAGGTCTCTAAACCCTCTTGTGTATTTTATTGGGATTAATGGTGTGTGTAACTCATCACATAGATTTTCCACATAAATTGGCAGCAACTCTTCATGAGGTAGTGCTAAATTTAAGGAATATGTTAATCCTTTCCCTCAACTAATGAAATCTAAAACTATTTCATTATACTGTTTTTTGAAATTTTTAAGATCAAAAACTATTTTATTCAGCAGCGTTGAGATAAATTGGAGAAGGAATTTCTGATGGAGGTCTCCCCATCTAGTAATTGATCAAGACTGCAAAATTGTATATCAGACAAATGCAGTCCCCTATAATGATTGCACAAAACATCTAAGATTTACCGCTTCTTGTTGTTGAGGGGTCCCCATCATGGGATCTCAATGAGAAATAAAATTCATTAAGTGATGCTTCGGATCTCCTGAACCATTAGATATTTGAAACGTACTATTCACAAATTTTGGTGGGGGAGGAATCAGATCCAACCATTTGGGGTAAGCTTTCTTTTCTAGCTATACTAGTGCATGTCATTCTTCCATAGATTCAAATAAAGTTTTTAATTACTTAATTGTATTCATAAGCATTTATGGAATATTTAGATAAGTTGGGACCTGTACAGGTACAGCAGCTATAGCTTGAACTAGCACGATGACTGGTAAAACCACTAGTGGTGGTGCTATTGGTATTTATCTTGGATAACCCTTGGAGAAATTCCTATAAGGATGTGTTTGATCCTATCTTAGTTGTGTACCCAATGGAGGGAATTCATTATCCACGTCTATAGTTGCAAAAAATACCCTTTTTTGAGGAGTTTCTATAGGATTTTCAAAATGAGGATCTTCTTGGGGAGCATGTCTATCTGACATGCTACTTCGAAGTAACTCTACATTGAGTATTTTTAACTCCCTCGTCTTCTCTTCTTTAAGGGAAAATATTTCTTCAACTAAAATAGATTGACCTTATCGAGTGCAAAAATGAGATATAATATGACTATTACCTTTCTCCTTGTTAGACATCTTTCAAAGGGGTAAGAGTTGGTTACTTGAGGGAATACCTAGATTCTGGGTAAGCCTCTGATTTTGGGTGTGCACACCTCCTAAAGTTTCTTTAGTGTGTACTTTATTATGAATAAGAACTTCAACTTCTAACTCCCCTCAACTAGATTTATTTTTTATAGGATCTTTCATAATGTTATTAATGACATTTACCGATGAAAAATGCATTGGTGGCCTTCTGTCAGAATCTTTGTAAGATCGTCTCCTTTTATATATTCCAAGAGACTTTGTTTTCCTATACATTGAATTTCTGGTAACTATTTGACAGACATTAATCTGAAGGGAATCCTTGGATAGGTCAATCGCGCATTCACTTTTTGGATTCTTCCCCAATCAGGAGACAACTGACTTTTGTTGGGGAGGGGATTATAGAGGTGAAAAAGTCCCCAGCCCTATAGGTTGGGGCTGTTATTTTTCTCATTCTTCAAAAATTTAAACTTTGTTTATTGAATTACATGAATGAATTAAATAATCCTCCATCCCTGTAGGTTGGGGTGGCTCTTAAACTTCTATGGTTGAGATTCACATAGCTTCTCTTCTGATTTTGTGAATTTTGGTCTGAAAATTGGTTGGGTGCATTATCTGAAAACCACTTAAATCTCCTTTTTCAAAATACCACTATGTTATTTCAGATATTTGCTTTATTTTATGTTTGAAATACTCTAAGAAGGATTCCTACTTAATATTTTATGATGATTGATGTGAAATTATCTCAACAGCTTTCTCTCTTTTGGCCTAACTTTTATGAGATCTAGTCGAGGCATGTCCTTGAGTGTATCTTTGATTACACAAAAAACATTTATTATATCTGGTCATGGGAAATAACATTTAATGAGACCAATTTTGGTGGCATATGATGATTTTGGAGTGTATTGAAATGAAATGCTCCAAGTGCACCCCATCCTCTGATATTAACACCAAATGGGGTGTCAGTAATTAACTGGTGTAGTCTCTTTAGTGCATCGAGGAATGCACGCTGACATATTCCCTTCTGCTTCTCAACCTTTGTATGTCAAAAAACTGAAAGATATTCCAAGTCAATTTGGCATTATAACTCTTCTATTACCTTTACATTACTTTGATATTAATCATATGGTAATACTTTGGCTTTAAAATGACTAATAGTTTTCCATATGTTGAGGCGGATATCATGAATTCAATCTATTTCCATAAATTCTGAAATGTTGTATTGAGAGTTTATCAAAGGCCAGAACATGACTGGTATTTCACCTTTATCCACTAGTTTTCTCATATTCAACATATCCTTGTCATCTTTTTCTATATTTTTTACAACTTGGTCTAACTAGAGTGGATGCTTCTCGATTTTTTTATTACAAACAATGGAATCAATTGCTTTTTCATCTCCAATATTAGAAGGAAAATGAACCAAGGGAGGTTCTAAGAATGACTATCTCCTTGGGATGTCTATTGGTTGAGAAAGTATTTCACATGTTAGTGAAAAGTCATCAGACATGACTGGCCTTATGTTGGCAAGTGCCTCGAGATAAGGGGGATTTCCCATTACTACATTGTCAATTAGATAATTATCCTGACTATGAGAAACACTATTATGGAGAGAACTTTAGCAGTGAACTCCATCATGGGGAGGACCATCATGGTGGATTACATCAAGGGATAAATCATTTTGATCCTTGGTCTTCTTTCCACATGAAGGGTTGTCAAGACTCTCATCCAGAGATATTCTCTCTAGATTGATCGAATTTTTTCAAAGCAAGCCTTCTTGTTGAAGTGTCCTATGGGGAATTCATAATTACTGATACTACTCCCATAATTTGTTAATGTGAGGGTAGGATCTTGAGTTGTAACAGATAAATATCTGAGGGTTTCAAGAACTCTAGCATTGAGAGCATCCAGATCGCAGATTGGCTCTTGATTTTCTAACTATGTTTGGAGAGACTTATTCTTAGATGCTCTTTTACACGTAGGTGGGGCCACTTGTTGGGAAACGTGGTTATCATAGGCTGGTGTATGTTCCTGACTTGGATTGGTCATCAAAATGGGCTGATTATCTCCAATTGTAAAGGGTGTATGTTCTTGATCTGGTTGTCCATATGATATGGAGGAGTATTCCCGATAACCCTCCTATACTGGAACAGAGGTATGTATCTGCTCTAGGATGGCATGTCGACAAGTCATCATAGGTGTGGGGACGGAGTTATGTGTCTGTTCTCCTGGTACTACTGAACTTTATATTATGATATTCTGTAAAGCTTCTAGAATATGGGTGGGAATTTGTGTCTACCCTCTCACCATTGCTAAAATGTGTTTGGTGAATTTAGTATCCAAAAAAGGAATATACGTCCATTCTATTTCTGGAGTAGTTGTATGTGCCTGATCCTGTCCTCCCTTTCCTGTTAGTGGATACAGAAAGTACTCGTGTATGGGGGGGCAGAGAGTTGAGTCGGCCCCAGGTTTGTCGTCAGGGCTTTCCAACTGAATTCTCTGGGTGCTACCAAATGAGACTATTGGCAGAATTCATGAATGTCGTCAAGTGTATGTGCCTACTATATGTTTTCCACCAAGCATGGTCGATGGACTTCTTTCAATACTAATAGATGATACTGTTGGCAGGAGTGTAGGTAGGTGTTTGTTCCTACTTACTAGTTCCCACCATATTTGATTTCCAGAATTCCTTGAATGCAATCAGATGACTATGATGACTAGATTATAGTTATTAAGTATGTGTTTGTGCCTATTCATGGTACTCCACCAGATCTAACTGGTGGTATTGGTTGGATGTTTCCAGACGAGTCTTCTGGCCAGTGGGATTGGGATGGACGGGTGTATGTGCATGTTCGTTGTTTGCCACAAAGTTAGGTTGATGGACCTTTATGGAGAGGAAAAAGGTAATAACCTTATCCCTATTGGACAGATATTTTCCCTGGTGGTTCATCTTGTGCACCCAGTTCTAATGGACCTGGTCTGAAAAATTGAAAGAAACACCCCCATCATGTTGGGGGTTCACTGTTGCATGATTCTTCTAACGGTGATTGTTGGTGGGAGCCCTCAGGAAGGACCATGTATCTTTGATTTAAGTCCATGATTGACCTCATGATCCACCTACCTATATTTTTTTAGGGACTGGTTATTGTGATCCAGGGATAATGACCTAAAATAGTTGAAGATGGTGGTTGGAACCGTCTACTTCTTGACCACCAGTCATCACTGACCGGACGATCGGGGGTTGTTGTTAACTTGGAGAGCCTGTAAAGCAGCTTCCAGGGTTGGGATAGTACTATGTTGACGGTATTATCATACCAGTACATTTGAGACTTAGCTTTGAAGATACTGAGTTGGTGATGACGGCCTCCCAGCTGATGAGGATCTAACTTGAGCAGCAGTCGGGGGCATTCACAAGTGCAAACTTTAAGGAAGCCATTTGGAGTAAAGGGAGTTCTAAGAAAACTGAGAAAAAATTAACTCTATTAAATAAACATCATTTAGATGGATACATGAATGATTTATTTCTTTTTCTGGCCCTCCTTTATCAATTGATAGGGGCTTGATAGATGGGTAACACTATTAACTTGGATATGGATTCACGCCGGGTTCACTATTTTTGTTTTATTTCCCTTGAAATGTGTGTTTTGGTTAGGAATCACTACTTTCATGTGGTTTCCATTGGATTTATTTATGGAACAAAAAACATTTAATTGTTCTTTATCCAAACTTACATTCTTTCTAAAGGTATGCATTCATTAGGTTTGAACTTACGATACTTAAGAATATACATTAGTCAAGAGGATGGGAGGTCAAACTCATCACACCCTTTTGAGGGGAATTATTTCACACTATAGGACTCTCTTATATATTTGAGTTTCATTAATACTTATAAATTCACCAATTATAACATAGGTTCCTTTGTAATTTTCAATCAATTATTAGCATGTGTGAAATTTAGAATCATCTATATGTGTTTGAGGTTCTTCATTAATGGAGACATTCATATGTATTCGAGGTTCTCCATCAATGGTAACCTCTCATGTACTATTTAGAGATTATTTTAACCATAATTATGATAATACTAGTTTTTAATCCACTCATTGGGGCACTCTATAATTTTTTTTCATCTAGGGAGATGAAATATTTTTTTGATGTTGGGATCATACCCATATTTGGGCTACCTACGTATCCTTGTGAAAGGAATTAGAACCCTTGTAGTTTGATGCCACATAATGGAACACATCATATCTTTTAAGTTCATGCGATAAGGACCTAGATATAAAATTTAATGTCATGTGATAAGGATGACAAAGTGTAAGGTACTTAGTCAAAGCTTGGTGTGGTACTTTTGATTAAGCAGCCCAAAGAACATGGAAAAATCTGAGTTTCTAATTTGGATTAGACCCTGTTAGGAATATGGACCAGAAGGAACAAGGTTGATTTTAAGTTTTGAGTTTGAACCTTAGGGAGGATTACAACATATCCCACTTGGATGGGAATCAAATCCATCATAGTTTGATGAGTCTCATATGAAAGTGTAGTCCTTTGAGAGAAATGAGATTGGGATTAATTTTTGAAAAGGATTCCTTGGTTATTTGGGGGTTTAATTTGGGTCTTACTCTTAAAGAGGATACCCATTTATGGATGAAATGAGATCAATCTCGGGCCTTAGTAATGCTTCATACATATCCCAATTATGGTGGGAATCAGATTTCTCGTAGTTCATTGAAGATGGAGAATTTGTGTGAAAATTTTGTAATCATCACAAATCTTTAAGCCCATGTAAGTGATGCTCATTGTGAGAAACAGGAGGATATAAAATATTCAACAAAGTCGCATTCACACTTTTCTTCCTCTAATGATGGAATAGGACGGGACTACGGTGGAAAGGGTGGACGAGGCCAAGGCGATGGTGGGAGAGGGTGTGGATTAATTAACCTTTCAATGTGGAATGACATTGGGGGTCATGTGGCATAACACTTGAAAGATTAGGTACTTACCTTAGTGGGAGTGCCCTGGTGGATCCCAGGAGATGAGGGAGACTTCTCATTTTCTTTATGGAAAATCAATTGTGACCCTCACTCTTCTTATTGGGAACCATAGGCTTTGGGTCTTATAGATGAAAAGGGGATGTCTTAACCCAATCCCTAATCCTTTAAACTGGGAATTCATCAACATTGTTCCTGGGAAAAATTTCTATGTGATTTTGGATATACAAACCTGTTAGAGTTGGTGTCCTGAGAACCAACTATTTATACTTTGATTACATGAATGTACACATATTATATATTGTTCATTGTTCTTCATGACAATAATATATTAATGTCCTGTAATATTTGTTTCATTAATAAGGTCATGGCAGATCCCCACTATAATGATAACCTTGAAATTATAAAACAATATTCTTAAATAAAGTTCTATGGTTGGATGACATACTATGATAGGACACATAGTATACAGACTGTCGTGTGTGAGTACTCGTAAGAAGACAAGACTCTCTCTCATAGAGTTCGCACTTGGTAATCTCCAAGATGGGAGATTATGAGAACAGACCTGCCAGTAGTAATTTTGCATGTCTTGGTGTCATCGGACATTGCTATCTACGAGTGTGTTTAATGGTCCTTATATTGGAATATTATCATTAAATCATGTCATGACTCACGCACTTAGATTTGTTGATGAAAACTATCATGAAGACAGTTGGTGGGAAGTAGGGTACGTTGGGTGCGTCACGAATGTCTTGTTTTTAATGGATAAGTCGAGGAAGGATTTTTCCCTTCCATACTTATAGAAGAAGATATATAGAGCCCTTTGATTGAAATAGAACTATCACCCAAATTCCATGGCCATGGTGTCATGAAGAGTTTATTTCTGGAAGTCAAAGAATGAAGTATCAAGCATATAGGTTTATGACACTGCCATGAAACATGCTTGATGAGATATTGAGACAAAGGGATTAAATTACATGGTAAGAATTCGTATGAGGTGATGCATCAATGTAGTGTCAACTTCTTTCTCTTGGGTGCCTTGACCCGTTGATAGACAGTAATCTTGGACTTTAGGCAAGCCCACTTAATGCCAACAAGAAATAGGCCTAGAGGGTCACACACTAAGTGTATCCAAGTATCTCAAGTAGAATAAAGATTATTCCGTATGTGGTTTAAGAATTATTCAAGGAATCATAAATCATTTTAATGTTGGAGGAAGAATAAAATGAAAACAAGATATACACGTTTTGTACATTGAATGTACATGCTGTGTAGTTTTCATTTTAGAAAGGAAATGAAAAACGAGTACACGCCGTGTATTATTGATTACACACTGTGTAGTTTTTCCAATTCGGATTTTGAGGAAATAATATCGTTTTATTAAATGATATTTATTATAATCAGCGTGGGCTCATGTAAAGTAATTATTTATTCGACATGGTGGTTTTTAATAAGAGTTAATGAAATCAATAAAATGTGTAACGCATTTATATATTATCATAACTCTATAACCTTGAACCTAATTATAAATATCCTCACAATCCCAACACTTTTTCTTAATCTTTGTGCACAAAAATTCTGGAGATTTCTTTCAAGGATGAAATAACTCCTTCCTCCAAGAATGCTCTCAAGACCGAGATATATCCTCCTCCATCGGATCAAGGTGATCTAAGGAGGATAACACAAGCAAAGGCTTCTCCATGATACCACCTGGAGATTCCATTGGTGACATCTAGAGATATGTGGTGCACATGTAGATCACCACTAGAGGAAGTCTACACTTGGATTCTATGACGTAATGACGAATCACATCGGCACGTGATCATAAATATTAATGAAGAAAGAATGCCATAAAAAGTACTTCTTTTCAATTAATTAAACTAATTATAATCAACCTATGATGATCCTCCTTTGTGGTTTCAGGACTATTCTTATTATTTGTCTATTTCTGTTATTTGATCCCTGAAGTATGGAATTTATCGTCGTATTGATCCTGGATTGATCATTTATAATGACAAAAAGTCAAGTGGGCACATCCACCCAGAGCTTCTGCTACGCTTGGGACCTTCAAGTGGTACAAGAGCAGTCACAATGTTGATTATAGTTATTTAATTTTCATTGATAATTTACGAATTTATATTTGATTCAATTCAAGATAAATTGTTCTATAAAACTGAATGAATGGAATCTGTTCTTCCTCCTTCATTTCTCAATTCACATCATAGAAATTACCTTTTAATTTTAATTTTGATTAAAATAAAAATGAGGAACTCATCTAGAGGAGCCCCTCATTCTGTCTGGACAACACAGGAATACACGATGTGTAGTGAAATCTATAGGCTGTGTACTTAGGTTCAACGAACTGGTACTGGTCCGCCAAACCACATTGTGTGAATTGAGCATACCTATGTTTTTTAATAAACCATGTTGACCAGAACTGAATGGTGCATGGAAACCATAATACACGGAGTGTATGTTAAATCAACACGATGGGTAGTCCAATCCATCCCAGGTGAAACCGTGTACAAGGAGAAGTTGTGTAACCGCATACATGGGATTGCCAGGCCGATAGCCGCATAACAAGGAAGTACATGCTTTTTTTGATTAATCTACACTCCGTGTACTCCAAAATTTCCAAAGTACAAAAAAAAACCAAATCCCCTTGCGTATACTTTGGATAAATGGTGAAAACAAATACACACTATGTAATATAGCCTACACTCTGTGTACTTTCTAGAAATGGAATTTCACCAGGTTTCCTCCAAAGTACAAAGACTCGTACAAGGAATGTGGATGAGAATAATCTCAAGGAAATTCAGAAAGTAATTTAAGATAAATAATTGATTAATTATAAGATCATAATTAATTGAATTCAAGAGAGACTTATCTTGAATAAAAGAATGATTAAAATAATATTAATACTAAATATGTGTAAATGTCATTGCATGTTATGGATGATCATGAGCTAGACAAAAGACCATTTGTGTGTGTATAGTTTAATTTAAATTTATTTAATTTAAATTATTTGGTCTGCGGGCCTTCTTCCAATAAAATATAGGGTCTGTGTGCCCATGGTTTCTTTAATGTAAACCCCATGTAATGGAAGATCTCCCAGGCCATAGGAGACGGTTCAAAATCCAAAGTTGAGGCGAAACCAACCCAAGAAGATACAAAGTTAGACAGGTGGGAGCTGCAAAACACGAAGCTTGGTCAATGTTTGGTGTGGTACTTTTGCTTAAGCAACCTAAAGAACATGGAAAAATATGAGTTTCTAATTTGGATTAGACCCTGTTGGGAATATGGACCAGGAGGAACATGGGTGATTTTAAGTTTTGGGTATGAATCCTAAGGTGGATTCCAACGTATCCCACTTGGATGGGAATAAAATCCCACATAGTTCAATGAGTCTCATAAGAGAGTGTAGTCCTTTGAGAGAAATGAGTTTGGTATTACTTACTAAAAAGGATGCCTTGGTGATTTGGGGGTTTAATTTGGGGCTTACTCTTATGTAGGATGCCCATTTATGGATGAAATGAGATCAATATTGGGCCTTAGTAATACTTCCTACATATCCCAATTATGGTGGGAATCAGAGTTTTCATAGTTCATTGAAGATGGACAATGTTTGTGAAAAATTTTTAATCATCACAAATCTCTAAACCCACTTAAGTGATGCTCAGTGTGAGAAACAAGAGGATCCAAAAGATTCAACAAAGTCACATTCACACTTTTTTTCCTCTAATGATGTAATAGGATAGGCCTATGGTGGTGATGGTGGACAAGGTTGAGGCAATGGTGGGAGAGGGTGCGGATTAATGAACCTTTCAATGTGGAATAAAATTGGGGATCATGTGGCCTGACACTCGAAGGATTAGGGACTTACCTCAGTGGGAGTGCCCTGGTGGATCCCATGAGAGTATGGAGACTTATCATTTTCTTGATGGAAAATCAACTGTGACCCTCACTCTCCTTATTGGGAACCGGAGGCTCTGGGTCTTATAGATGAAAAGGGGACGTCATAACCCAAACCCTAATCCTTTAAACCGGGAACTCATCAACATTGTTCTTGGGAGAAAGTTCCATGTGATTATGGAAATACAAACCCACAAACACTTCATGAATCCAGACCCCATTATAAAATAGATGTGGGAAACCTCTTACTATGGATATACAAACCCAAATAGGAGACATGTTGATGTGACTCTCCCAAAGGTTTGATAAGTATGGGGGTTTTGGTGGAGGCTTCAACTTCGTCCTTTTTAGATAAGGTAACCAAGGAGGGAGATACCCTACCATGAGTGGCTTTTAAGAGGGTTTATAGGATGATGTTTAGGCCCTATGAGTAGCTATGCAGTGTAGTTATGCCTCCTAGGTACACTGCATAGGTATGTTGCATAGGTGTGTCATGCAGGTTTTAGTAATGACTAAAAAAATGATTAACATAGGAGAACCAAGACTATGAAAGGTTCAAACTATGAAAGGCTTTCAAAACATTATTATCCTATCTAATTATCTCTTATCCCATGTTTTTAGACAGAAAACTAAGATAATTTAATGGATCTAGAGGAAAGACCTATGCAATGGGAGCTTCAAGAGTTCAGTCAACTTTTTCAGTCATCAAATGAGGAGCTCAAGGGTCCTATTTATAGGAAAGGAGGGGGATGGTTAAAAGCAATTTTTTGGTGTAGGTCAGCTATGTTTCTCTTCCATACAGCTCCTCCACATAGGTGTACATAAAGCATCTTTTTTTGTAGCTCTATCACATAGGTCTATCGTGTAGGTCTGTTGTGTAGGTCTATCACACAGGTCCTCTTCCATTTGTTACGATTTTTAGTTCTTTGATCTTTTCTTGAGACTTTGAAATACCCATGGGATTTCTTCGTTGTCTTTTCTTCTTAATAAGGATTTTCAAAAACTACCCTCTTATATGGGTAGTTTAATCTTTCCTTGAGTTTTCTTGGAATGGAACCGTATGTGTTTTCCATAGGCTTTCTCTTGTTTAATAATGTCTTAAATGTTAGGCTCTTGAGATTTTAAATTTTTTGGCATGACCAAATGCTTGGGTTGATGATTTTTCTTTATAAGGGGATAACCCATGGTAGGTAGTACCCTTAATGTTTTTTTTTCCTTACTTTTAATGTGAGTTTCCATACGTTTAGTTCTATTGTATCTATTAAGACTTTCATCTTCCAATGACACCCTTATTCGGATGGGTGGTCATGTTTTTATTTAATATTGTTATGAGCATGATCATTAGGAAATTATCATATTTAGCTGGTTAGACATGCCATGGGCATGGTCCATTGATTTGTTGGTCTTTTAAACCTTTCGTTTCCTCAGTTATGGATGAATTTGTATGGTTTCATCCAATTTAATTTTTTCATGGGGAAATACAAATCTAGAATAAATTTCTTGTGTTGTTGTATACAGTCTTAGGTCATCTCCTAGTAGAGTGACTAGAGCATTAAATAATTAGTTCATCCCAATTCTTGGGATGAAGTTTCAAGACACTCGGGTGTTTTGACACACCAGTCATTTTTTATTTTGGTTTAAACTGGTTTTGACCTTCTTTTTACGCTTTGACATTGTTATCATGGCTCGAAGGAGCTTCACACATTCATTTATGGTGTTTTGGGTCAAGTGAGCTTATGAGTGGCTATTGTTCTTTCCTTTTGAAAATAGGACACTCCTATTTTGGTGATCATCATGTTGGTTCTAATAAATGTGTTATTATGAGTAAAAGTAACCCAACCAATAAGGACCATTCATAAATAGTCTATCTTGCTTAAATTCCTTTGAGTATTTCCAGTGTAGATCATGTTGGTGCTTTCTTGGAAGTACATAATTCTTATGGTTGGTTGTGTACACAACCCCTGATAAACACCATTGGCATGGGATGAGCTTCAGTGTTCAAGTTTGAATGATGAAAGAATTCCTTTTGAAGGTAAAAGCTTGTGATCGGTTGTAATGATGCATTGGTAGGAGAAGATGAGTTTCTTCTTTGGAGTCAGCTAGTTGTTTTTCGACCTTTATTTCTTCCAGTAGTTGGGTATTATTGACTAGAAAACTTTTGAATCCTCTTAGTTTCCTCTACTACACAATGAGCATGTCCCCTATCTTAACATCATCCCATATGCACAAAAAGAACATTGGTCTTACATCGTGCTAACACTTTAAAGTCATTGGGCTTGTTATGTGGTTCTCTTTTAGTGTTTCATATTGGATGCATGGTTCACTTGGTGTTTTGATCTTATAAATCTCATCATAAGTTGTTTTTATGATTTAGTGAACGTATTTATGCTAAACGCAAGCTGCATTGGAAGAATTCATTGTGGCTCAGCTTAAATTATGCTAATCATCTAAGCTGGGTGTTCTTGTAAATAGTCAGCATGAGATGGATCGACTCGAGGTTCTTCTTGTTTAATGTTTACAGTTGGTGGGAAACCATTTTTGGGAACATCATCAATTGTAGATGAGTGTGGTTAGTGACGTCTATGGTTTTTTATAGAAAGCCATATTGACTTGGCTTTGAGGTTGAGGGGGATCGAATGCTTCTAACCATTTTAGGAATCATGTGAGTTGCATCATTAAAATTCTTGGAGCATGCTTGTAAGGAAATTATAATAGTGGGTTGAACTGTGCTTTAAAATTTTTCATTTAAAATTAAAGCCTAAGGTGGGAAGTACCTTTGGATAGTTTCTTGATGAGACAAATACGTGATCATGTCTCAACCTAAACCAGATCGAGTGAGATCTATTTCAATGATTCGGTGGGGAATCGAGCATTGGATCAGTTTTGAATGGATTTATGTGCCATATTTTTAGTGAATTCTTAGAGGTGTGTTGGATGTTCAGAAATGAAACAAAAATGTTTGAATGAAGATTTGTGACCCTATTAGTTCAGGTGAGGTGTACGTTGTTCCTGAAGGCTTCTCGAGGATGAGAAGTTATAAGGTGGTAAGGATATAATGATCTGTGTATTGAACTGAATGAAATTTGAAGGAATTTTAAATTTTTCATTTATTGAATGTGAAATTTTTAAAATTGATCTTTGGAATTAAATTCCAAGAGTCGGAATTCTTAAAATTAATGTCTTTATCCTTGTACAAATACCCAAGAAGTTTTCCATGTGTCTTGAGGATTTTTAGGAGCATAAAGCTAATAAAATATAATTTTTAAAGACTTGTAGAGGGTTAATGGTTTGTCTAAAACTGTAAAGATCACTATAGTATACCATGCAGCCTTTTTAAAAGGGGATAGTGGTTGTGAGTACGGGCTATGCACGGTTTTCCAAACCGTTCACCTAGCCCTCAAGGTGTGATCTGGAGGTAGTAGACTCGCACTGGTTTGTGCATGGTCTAGAAACCAGTGTGGGTCAAACCATGTGGTTTACCTAGTTTTAAAAATAAATTATTTTAATTAAAATAAAATACAATTATAACCTAAACTAAACACTCATCCTCACCCTCTCCCCCATACATGATGCATGACACCCTATGGGGGTTCTCCTTCGACACATGATTCCTCCTCTCTGGATCTCCATTTTTCATCATTTTTTTCCATTGTTTTTCACGATTTCTTCTTTGAATCTACAAGGTAAGGTCATCTAATCCTCCTCCCCTTCATTTCTTTCCATGATTTAGTCTCCCCGTTGACCAATGAAATTCATTTGAACCCTAGGTATGGGTTAACTCCAATTTTATTTTCTCCTTCAATGCGATGTTTAAATGGCCTCTCAGGTCATGTTCGGGCTAGTTCTGAAAACCCCTACCGAAGGTGAGGTGTTTTGGTTTGTTTTAGTCCACTAGAATCATTTTTGGTTCTTTGGACTATGTCATGTGGTTTTGATTCACTGGGTATATGTTGACTTTCTAGTGTATTCAAAGGTAAGATTGTGTGTGTGTGTGTGTGTCTGTGTATGTGTGTGTGTGTCTGTGTATGTGTGTGTGTGTAGGTTCCACCATTATGTGTATATTAATCCATGGTAGTAAATATAAATATATATATATTGGGCTAGGTGTACCTATGTATAGATATGAAAATTCATGCATAAGTCAGTGTAGACTAGTATATGCATATAATCATTTATGTAAGGATCCCCTAACACATTTCCATGGCCATGCGGATGTTTGCTTAGGGTTTAGGTGTCCTTATATGTATTAGAAAGTGCATATACTTAGTGGGGGTAGCTGTAGATTCTAGTTATAAAGTTCCAAGAGTCGAAATGTTCAGTTTGTTTCCAACCAGAGGTAGGGTCCCTTTCCATTCCCTTATAATATTCTTAATGCATTAATTAATTGATTATTTCATTGTTCTCAGATTCTTATTAATGCAGTATGGTTTTGATTAAATACTTCCTTCATAAAGTTAGTGAAATTATTAAATTTGATAAATGTTTGTTTGATAAGAAATGTCATGATTTCATTATAAAGCCCCTCCAAAGGAGGTTCTCTTTCTTCAAGATAAAAAAATAAGAAATGGGGTTTTATACTTTCCTACTCTATTGTCTTGGTTCTTTGCTTATACACTGATGTTTTGTTTGGTATTTATCATGTTTAGAACATGGACCTTATAAATGTTTTAATTTATTTTCACTTTACGGTCAACTTATCGTCATCCTAAACACCTAATTATTCTAGATTAACCTTTAAATGAAATTGGACAATGGCTAGCTCGACATATAAGAGTTTATTTTTTTGTGTTGGTTTTTAGAGGAACTACCTTGTGTCATAGATTACAAATATGGTAAATCTATTTGAAATGCATAAGAGGTATAGACTTCTGATTTATTTTATAATTATTATAGTGATTATGTATTTGATTATATATGGGAGTCATTATTAGCCCATTATATCTATGTATTTAATTATGGATGGGAGGCATTATTACCCCATACTTGTTATCTTCTATTAATGGATGGGAGGCATTCTTACCCCATGCCAACTTATTATATGTGTATGGGTGGGAGGCATGCTTACCCCATGCCAGTTATAATCTCTATACATGTATGGAAGGGGGTTCATTCTTACCCCATGCCAGTTATCTTCTATTTATGGATGGATACATTATTACCCCATGCCAGTCTGTAAATGTTTATAGATGGTAGGCACTATTATCCCATGCCAGTATATAAATGATTATGGATGGGAAGCATGCTTACCCCAGGCCAGTTATCTTATATTTATGGGTGGGATGCATGCTTACCACATTCCATTAATGATATATATATATATATTGTGACATGATCATACCATTGTCTCGACAACGATCCAAAGCTGGTATAGTTGTCAGGTATCCCTTGTGAATTTATACGGGTGTTTATTATTTATGTAGTTTTGTTTATTAAATTCACCATACCTACACTATCTAATTAATATTCCACTGGATTGGACATGAAATTGTGGGTGTCTTCTTACTGATATTTCATCTCACACCCTACTCAGGTACTCTTGGTACCCGATTAGACCTTCTTGTTCACAGGGCCTTAGAGCTTGCTTGCTATTGTACGCTTGTGCCTGGGAGTTAAAGGGAAAGGAATGAGATGAAGATCATGATGCTCATGGAGATTGATCATGGGGCTTGCTATCTTTTCTTTATTTGAGTATTGTATTTTAAAATGTTTTATTATTTATCACTTTTATTTTTTTAATATTTCCATGTCATGCATTCATCTATTGTATAGACTAGCATTGGACACTTTTTTTATTTATATAATAATATGTCTTTTGTTTCTTAATTATTGTTATTTATTGCTTCCACTATTTTCTATTATTAAATATTCTATCATACCTCTATGAAACTCTTATAGGAGGGTATAGTGTCCCCATTATCACCTTCTGAGACCCTCACTACTAGTCAACAGGCTCTAGCATAAGAGGACATGTGATTAAGGCCATGTAAAAAACTGGTCTTTCTACCATTTTAGTGTTAAGTTGGGTCGAGACATTCCAAGACAATATAGTTGTGTGATAAAAGAGTTAAATGAAATTTTACTCATGAAAATACATGTATGATCTCCATGATATTCAATACTTATATAAGTTTCTACTCTAACTAAATAAATATTCAAAATTATAATCACCCTTTCAAAAAACATTAGAAAGGGATAAATCCCACTTTTTCAATAGGAAACAACACTTCCATCCTCATTCATCTTTAATCATGGACATATTTCCCAAGAAACTATTGATAATTAGTCCCCATAATCAATGAACCAAAATAGAACTTCACTTAAAGTTTGTAATATAGGATTATAAACCTAATATTTAATTCAATATAGTCACCATACCTTTCTACAAATATAAAATTATATAGGGGAGTGGGGTCACTTATCCAAAACATTAAATTGGTTGAAGATGGTTGGACTCCAAGAGACAACCAGTGCCTTTAAAAATCAACCTTTGGTAATTCCTTTATCATGATTCTTGTAACCAGATTTTTTTTACACATATTTCAAATTAATAAGCCATTACTCAACCTTATATTTAATGAATTGATATGTGATTTTTATCTGATTTTTCATTAAATGGTTTATTTTTTTCTAATATTTATATAACTTGATTTATCACAATTGATTATAATAAAAGGATTCACATCAACTCCAATATCCTATAGTTGTTTTTTCAACCATAGTAATTGTGTACAAGCTTGAGTAGCCAAAATATATTGAACTTCGATAAATATGATTGAAATTAATTATTAAATATTAATCATCCAATAAATTCATAAACATAAAGGATATAAAGAACTTCCTAAAGTTGAATTTCAATAATTTTCTAAACTTGATCAATTTTCATCAGTGTATCCCAACAACTCCATCTATGATGTTCAATGATAAAACTGACTAAAGTGCACTATGTTATTGGTGTAATAAATAATTCTTTTCATTATGAGCATGTGGATTTATTTGAGATATTTTTAGTATTTTTCAAATTTACATGTGGTGAAACACTCTTTTGGGTTATTTTTTTGTTAGGAATAATAATCTTCTAATTATTTTCATATATTTTATTATAGAGACCTTCATGTCATCATCATCTCTTGAATACTTCATTCATGCATCCAATGATGTTTTCATCAACCTAGAATTATCCATTAAAAATTTATTGATAATTCTTTTAGTATATTTTGATTCAAAAATAAAGGTTTCACTCTTTGTTTCATAACTTATAAAATAAATAAAACTGTTAACTCTCTGATCATGGACATTTTGAATTCATAGGTTATATATTCTACAAACTTCTTATATTGTGCTACATCTGATCTTAAAAAAATTATTCAATCCACTTTAATGAGAACCAATATACTTTAATCCTTTTATTCCTTTATGTAGATATTATGATCAGCTCAACCTCATTCGAATCCAAGCTTTCTCAAGTATTGATCAAGCCAAGAATACCATGTTCTTGGTAACTTCTTTAGATTGTACAACACTCTCTTCAAATGGAACATTTTTCTATCATCTTAATCTATAATAAAACCATCTAATTACTTGATTCGCATTTCCTAGTCAAAGACTCAATTAATGGATACTGAATTTACATTCATTTAGTACACCTCAAACCCACTTTACACACAAATTTCCAAGAATACCTGGATAGTATCCAACCAGGATACAAGGTAAAAGGTATCAATAATATAAATTAATATTATTTTAGAATTTACATTTCAAACTAGATGCGATTTGTTTTGAGATATCATAATGTCTTCATTGAGTTTGTTCTATAACACCCACATAATCTTGATAATATTTTTATCTTACAGACTCAGGTTAATTTACCATTTTTTATTCTTTATAACTTGATAAAGATCCTCGTGAACCTATTTGGCTAAATTTATATCTTTTTCAGCCTTATAAAGATATTGTGGATCTAATTGAGATATTAATTAGGTTTTTATAGAGTCTTTAGCCTCTATGTTTACACTGAACTTGTCTCTTCACCAATAATATTTCCTTCAAAAATTCCAACCCTACTTCTTGATCCCATTATAGAGGCTAAACCTACTATATTTTCTTAATATTTTTTGTATTCTTATAAGTATTTTATAACCTAATGTGTTCCCCATATGATTCTCTCTTCATCATCACTTTCCTATGATATTTAAACTTTATATTATAGTTAAACATACTCACTGGATTATGAAATCTAATATTTTTTCCATAACCATTATGTCTTTACTTTCAATTATTTTTCCAAGACTTTTATTGCATCATTTACATGGCCTTATTTTGGATGAGTAGCCAAGTAAGGTACATTAGACCCCGTGATCTTCAAGCTTGTGGTTCTTCTCTTTCTTGATAATAAATCATTTTCTTCAGACAATTTAAAATTAGATTAGTATTATCTTCTTCTCATACCACATCTAATAAGTTGTATTCTTTTCATTAATATATAACAAATCCCTATTAGAGATATAAACTACCATAATCACTTCTACTTCCCAAAATATCTCAGGTAAATTTTATCAAAGAGAATCATTCATTCCATGTTATTAATGATTTGGATCCTCTTCTAAACAACAAATTTTTTATGGGGGATTAATTTCCACTAAAACTTAGTTCCTAATATTTTTATTCTAAAGATATTTTTCTACCTGATTATTAGTGAATTTCATAACATTATTAGTTCAAAAGTTATGAATTTTTATCCCAAGAAACTTCTCCACTAATCTTCGATAACATGTGTTAAACTTGAATAATTTATATTTTTGAGATATTATCATCATCTATGATATTCTACTATAATCATAAATAAATAGAATATAATACCTTTTATTTTCATTTTTTGGGGTGATATTGGCCCACACACATCAACGTTCAACAACAGAAGAAATCTTATCTTATTTTAGTCCTTCATCTCATAATCCTTTTCAATTACTTTCCTTTTTAAAAAGTTTCATATAGGTGAGTGTGATATCATGAGAGATTAAGGATATCATTTTCACCTTCATTTATCTTTAAATACTCTATGTATATTTAGATCCAGTAGATAATCCTTTTTTCCCATGGATTGGTTTCTTAGACTTAGACAGAAAAAACATGTCTTCTTCTCCACCAATTAGGTAGATATATCCCTTTGTGTGATTTCCTTATATCATAATTCATCCATCTATTAATTTTATGGTGAAATCATTTATATTGAAAATAAATTTATTCCTTGATTAATATAATTTTCTTACACTTATAAAATTGTGACAAATTCCTTCAACCACCAATATTTCGATGCATCTGATGTATTTTAATCTAATTCGGGATTTTTTGGTGTCAATGATCTTTAAAAATTAATCATTTCTAAATTTTAATATGCCTTCATTTTCTTGTTTTATCCCCATGATAATATTTTTTATTCCTATCATATGTGAAGTGAATCCACTATCAAGTATCCCCATGAAAACTATCATTTTAAACATTTCATGCCTTTCCTAATTTTAAATTCAATATTTGAAATGAGTCTTATGAAATCATATATTACTCTTAAAAACCTACCATAATTTTTTCAATTTTCATTATAGGGTGTAAATGACTCTTTCAAAGTTGATAATGACTCTATCAAACTTTTACTTAGCCAAGTTTCAACAATAGGTCCAAATTCTAGAATTTTTCACATCATTTTAGCGTTTTTGAAAACTAAAATCAACCTTCTTAATTACTCCAAATTAGCTTAAAAATATTAAAAAGGATATAATTCACTCAATAAAGTATTATCCATGCTATTTTATTAAGGAATGGTTTCTTTACACTTCCAACCTTCTTTGTTTTCCATTAATGATAGCTCTTTAATCACCCCATTTATCCAACTACTCAAAATTCATTTCAAACTATTTTAGATAGATATTCTTCCATTTAGTGGCACCTATCATTATTTTCCATGAGAATTAGTTCAATAATAATTACATATATATAATACTATAAATCTATCAATACAGTAACTCCAAGAAGGGTCTTTTAATTCCAAGAAATAGTAGCTTTATCTCCATATCCTTTCAGAGTAAGTATTAATGAATGAAACTAAAAATTCCATATTTAACTACTAAGATCTTTCATATCACCCAAAATCAATATAAATTTACTTTAATTATCATAAACACATTTAAAAAAATACAAAAATCTTCTTCAATAATCACTTAGGATATTTCACCATATGTTAGAATTGGGTAACGTTCCATCAATACTGGGAAGGAATTCTCCAATTATTTTATTGTCAAAGGAAAACATGAGAATAATACTATGGTTAAGTTAAATTTATAAAAAAATAAGAATAATAAGAAAGGAAAGTTTAAATTTTAAACATAAAATAATTTTTGGAAGAAACACCTTAAGTCTTTCTTGAATGGATTTGGAGATTGTTTTAAGTGTGGAGATAAAGTCCATCAAGATCATGATTTCAAATAAAAGAGAGATACTACCAATATCCAATTATTTATTTGGAAATTTATATAGCACTATTATAATCAAAACCCTAATCATCAAGGGAATCATCCTTGGAGTGGTTAAGCTTATATAATTACTATGACAAAAAAATAAGTCATAAATAACATTATTATAGGATCAGAAAAACAAATTGAAGTATATAAATAGATTTATTAATATTAAAACTTATTTATTTTCAATATTTCTATGAGAATACACGTTAATGTTTGTTGAATTTATTTAAGGTTTTTTTTATCATGAATGGAAAATGAAAATGGATTTTGTTTATTGAATATCTCACTTGGAATTATCCAAGACAGAAGAAATTAAATGTGATGATTATGGATATGGTATTTATAAAAATCAAGGAAAAGTGTTTTTGGGTGAGAATACACAATCTATAATAGTTTTTATTGAATTTTTATGGAATCTAGATAAAATAGATATTGAAGAAATAATTTTAAGGTAAAGGATCCGGCTAGAAATATTAAACAGACCATCCAAATTCTCTTGAGATACAAAACTACTAAATTCTATAAAAAAAATATATTATGTTATTAATATGATTTAAAGTGTTTGATAAATACCTATAAATTTTTAAATAGGTTTTGTGTTTATTTGAGTAAATACTAAAATATAAATTCTTGATATGAAAATGTATAAGTTGTTGAAATTTCATATTACTTTAGAAAGGGAAGGAAGATGAAAAAGCTCATAACTCACTCTATTTATATAAGTCATTATAATTTCATGTGTAATAATTTGTGATTTAATGATTAAAATATTGGGTATCCTATATAATACTTTCATGTTCGGTGTAAGAAATTATTTGTTATAGCATATGACATTTACTAGGGGATAATAGGGATATTAAAATTATGAAATAGAATTTTTTTAAATGATAAATTCATGGAACCACAGTGACTTCATAAAATTTATAAATTCTTATGAAATACCAATTCTAACTGATAAATCTATGAAGATATGGGAGTTATAGAGATCCTATAAGACTTATTATATCTTATAATAATCATATCACTAATGAAAAAAGAAAAGGTAAAATGAACTCATAATGAGTTTGTTTGACTTAATAAGTATAATGAGAAAATTATTTACTTCAAAAAATATAAAGGAGTTCCATAATTGAGAATTATGAATAAAATAATTTAAACTCATAAGATACATGACATATTCTTCATTAATTAAAAATTTATAATCATTCAAGTGGATTGTAATATAAGATTACATAAATAAAGAAATATTCAAACTATAAAAATAATAATTAATTCACAAAGATATGTAAGTATGAATTAGTATTCCACACCTTGAAGATATTATTCACACTATTATGGATTCATAAATATGAGTTTAAAAGGAAGATTTGTTTCATAATATAAGGTTCTATGTCATAAAATTGTATGACCATGAAGATGTAGAATTAGGTTTAAATTCCATGGATTTTACAGAGAAAAATAATTCATGATAATTAAAAAATCATGTGATGAAAATATTTCAAGTCCTAAGGAATATTTAAGATTAATATTAATAAAGATTAAATGAGATTCCAATAATAAGATCACCCACCACTAATAATTAAGTATGTTTCTTATTTCAAAAATGAATGTAATGTTCATGCAATTCTGTGAATATAAAAAGGGAAATATATAATGAATAAATTGTGTCTGAGAGAAGCTGACACAAAAATTTTAAAAAGAGGATATATCCTATATTAAAGAGTCAATTTGACTATATCTAAGATTGAAACCTTTGTGTTGGGGAAGCAGAGATAAAGGATATTAATAATATATATTTCCATCATTTCAAAGCATGTAAAGAATGTGGGAATCATAAGATCTATCCTACCCTATGATATTCTAATATCATAGGGTAGTTTTTAGTAATATAAAAAAATTTATTGAGAAATAGAATAAGGAAGACACACCAGCGCATCAGTATATGAAGGTAGATGGAAGGATTTAAAGACCTATTCAAAAGATTTTGTGGAAGTTCACCCACACACAAGGGGTAACCAAAATAATTAAATTTCCAAGAGAGTGAATCATATTTTAAAAATATATCTCAACTAGTGGGATGTGATTATAAAGATATAATAATAAGATTGAAATATTTTTTCAAGAGATAGACCACCATAGTATGTACTTGTGATTAGAAACTTTAGGATATTGTCTCTCAAGATTTTCAAGAGATGACATGTAAGTATACTCATATTTGTTTAATAGATGAAATATAATTATTGAGATAATAATTGAACACAGAAAAGAGTATGGCCTCATATAGAGTCCAAAAACTATAAAAACCACCATGTTCTTTGTTGTTTCATATTATTTTTCATACAAGAAGATAATATAATTAAATAATAGTGAATCGAGATATTAACTGGTCATAGGGGTTTTTTTAAAATAAAGATATCATAAAATAAAGGTATCACTGATTCACCCTTCCCTATCTCAGTAATACAGCCAAACCTAGGCACTTCAATTGATATCATAGCTAATACAGGTTTCATCTAATTGGATCTACTATTCTGATCTAATTGTTTAATTACAATTTCATAAACTATAAATTTAAATAAAATTTAGAATTTTTTAGGATTGATAACTATATATATATCCCGATTAAATATAGAATAGATTTTTTATCCAAAACCTTAAGGAAAAAAAAGAAAATGGTGGAAAAAAGTTGAAAATGAAGGATATATCACCACTTTGCGCTAATCGAGTTGATAATTTTCCTTCTAAAAAATCTGTTGGAAGTGATCCTTTTGAAGAGACCAGTTCATGTTGTGGAGAGTATGATGAGATGAGAACATTAAAATAGTTTAGGATCAATACTCTGAAGTCAAAGAATATTTGAAAAAATTTCCCATTTATGTGATCACTTATTTATTTGGGCTTATTGAGGGAATTATTGATTAAAGATAATAGCTAAAATTAGAAGCTGAAGATTTGTAGAATACATTGGACAAGAATTTTTAATTTAAAAACTCTCACACAATTTATTAAAGAAAAAGAAAAATTAATGTTAACTTTTAATAAAAATATTTTCCTTGTTGAGGATGAGTTGTAGATAAGTGTTTATTGTAAATTTGTTTATGAAAATGTTTTTTCTTAAGAAATCCATAAATTAAAAATACTACAAAAAAATATATGTCTATCAAATAAAATAATTTGGATTTTAATGAAAAGAGGATTAAATAGATTGATAACTCTTTACAAGTGTAAATATAAATGTGTAAAGATCTTATTTAGAAAATAAATATAGAATGGGATGAGAGTTTTAGATCATTTGATGATGAAAACAATTCCCTAAATATTAAATATCATGACCATAAAGTAAAATTAAAAAAATATATAGAATTTACGTAAGGTGGAACTTCCAAACTAGTTGAGAAAGAATATGACAACACGCAAATTTATTATGAGATTATTAATCCTAAAATTTCTCATGGTGGGAGAAATTAGAGCTTATAATCATCCATAAATTTATCTATTACAATTTCATTGAAAAATTAACTCATTTATTGAATATATTTTTCCATAATAATATAGTTTCATCTACTATTGAATGTTTAAAACTTATATATGGTCAAAATGGGTTACTATGTCACACCCTAAATTTTGAAATAATTTTTGTTTTATTATTTTTCTGGTTTTCTAATATTGTTGTCAAGGTTCACGTCGAGTCCCAATTGGGATTTTTCATTTTTAATGATAAATGAATGCTTTGGGTTGGACAAAATCTGACACACGGGCAGAGTGCTATCGACAATGAGTGGATTCACCTAGATCACTACATGGCCCACCCAGTGTTCAAAAAATTAATAAGGTAAATAATAAAGTGAAAACAAAATAAAATAAGAAAAATTAAATTAAATTAAATATTTTTTTAATAACAATATTATTATTATTATTTAATATTATTATTATTATTATTATTATTATTCAATTGATATATTATTATTATTATTATTATTATTATTTTAATGATATTAGAGTTTTTTTAGGGTTTATTTTTTGTTTTTTTTCTTTTTCCTTTTATTTTATCTTTTCTTTTTTTTTCTCTTCCCACTTCCCCTACCTTTCTCATCTCACCCCCCCCCCCACATCAAAACCTACCCCCCTTCCACCCATATTCATCCCCCCTCATCTTAGTGGCACCCCCTTCCTACAAGACCCCAGGCGGCGTAATCCTTCCTGACGAACCGCCCTCATGTCGCCCTACTCCCCTCACACCACCCTTGCCCCCCCCCCCCCCCCGACCAGACCTTCCAGTGACCCCCTTAGCACACTAATCCCCTCCGTCAACCCCCTATTCACATGTCCATCTTCCCAAACCCCTTACCACTCCTCCTCTCCCTCCACCATGGGTGCTTTCTACTTTGGTAAACATTTCTTTCTTCTTTAGGGTTTTTCTACTTCTTAAGGTTTCTTTCATGGGATTTAAAGATGAGTTTTTAGGCTCAATCTATTTAATTAGGGTTTAATTTGGTCCTTGTGTGGTGTGATTGTGGTGATATTGGAGTTTCACACTAATTTTTGGGGATTTCGATACCAAATTTAATTAGTTCTAGGCATAATATCTATTTGATGAATTATTTTAATTTCTTAATTAATTTAGTGTGTTCTATGATTAATTTATTTGGTGAAAAATTAATTTTTAAAAGATTTTATTATGCATTTGATTTTTTTATATCATTTTTATATGAAATGGGGTGAGTTTTCATAAAAACCAATATAATATTATTTGATACTATTTTATGAATTGTGTTATTAGTTCATTCAATTGTGAAAGTGGTTCAAAACTAGTTTTAAAAATAATTTGATGTGAATTGGGTTTGAAATTTGATTCTATTTATGAATTGGGGGAGTTTCTTTTGTAAATTCTTATTGTTCCTTTTTCGGTGTTTTATAAATTGTTAAAATAGTTTATTTAATTGTTCAAATTGTTAATTTAATTGTGAAAGTGGTGTGAATCAAGTTTTAAAGTAGTTTTGGTGTGAGTATGATTTCAAAAGAGGGTTGAGGTATGAAAATGGTGAAATTTGGTGTGTGTAGTGCCTTTTTTGGTTTGTTGATATGAATGTGGCATGTGATATGAACTTGGAACTTGAATGATAACAAAAAGGGAAGCCTGGGTAACAACGTCGGCAGACTAGGATTAGTGTGCTAGTGATTCAAAGGTGGATTCATCCCAATTAACTTATCTAGATTGATGAATACAACACTAAATAAATATATGGATGATGATTTGATACTACTAGGGTTATAGGGATTTCCCCTACTAGTGGATCGTGCTAGAGAACATGGGTTGTCGTGATTCCTATACCACTTTTTAGCAAGACATGAGGTTCTATGATCCTACTACTTGCTAGTACATATAGATCCCCTTCCATTTTTAGTTCTCTTTTGCTATTCAGTGCTCACCATCGGTATATGGTGTGTCATTTAGGTTGCTTAAAAAGTAAATTTTTTTTAATTAAAGGTTAATTGCATTGAATTTTTTTTCAATAAAAATGTATTCTTTAAAATTATTCAAGAATTTTTCATTTCATTTATTAAACTTGTAATTTTATTCATCGTTTAATGTTTATTTCATGGAATCCTTTTGGGTATAATCCTATTGGTAATTAGATCACATCCTACTTACACCTTTGGGTGTAATTAGATTTGGTAATGTTTTATGTATGCAAGGGTGAATCTTATAAAGATGGTGGTTCAGGTTGTTAGTGATCTTTCTTGGGCGGTTTTGTGAAGATGTCCCGAGGGTTGTGTCTATTTTCCATGTGGTGGTTATTTAGATTTATTTTTCCACATTACCTCGTGATATTTTGCGATTTTGGTCTCTTTTTAGTAATATCCCTTTTAGTTCTTTGTTTAATTACACTTATAACTCAAATATAGTTTTTTTGTTAAATGCTAGTTTGGTTGAGATTTTCAGTTTCTATTTATTTAAATTGTTTATTGTTTTATATTTTCATATTCAGGTAAATCATTACCATGTGTTAACATTTATACTTGGGCACTTTTTCTAGCCTGTGGGGATCAGGAATTTCCTTCAAGCCTTTTCATGGACCGAGTCGGGTGCCGGTTCGGATGAAGGCCTAGATTGGTTCATGAAAAAATGGTATCAAAAGAGGTTAATTTCTTTGAGTTGTTTTATTTGGGTTTATTTTTGGTTAGATAGGAGCTAGGACTATCAGGGCTTGGAGTTCTGGTTATAAGTAGGGTTCCTTTCTAGAACACCTCGTGACAGACCTCGATTCACCAAGGGATGTTGGGATGCTTGTTTTACTTCTCCTTTAGGTAGGGTGTTTGGGCTAGAGAATACATGTGGACATCAGGTGGGGGTGAAGTGGTTTGGTCATTATGTTGCTTTGTAATGTTTGGTTTATTGATCTTTATTGTTCTTGAAAAACAATTCCAGGCCTGATGTATTAATGATGTTCTTATGTGACTATTGATTCTCGTATTAGCATGCCTCCCTAGAGAGTTCTCATGCAATCGCAGGAAGAAGCTGGAGAGAGTTCTCCCTCGCTGCTTGATCATAGGTTGGTGGAAGCTGTAGTCTAGGCTTTTTAGGATCTAGGATAGGGAGTGGCTCCTACTCCTACTCCCACTCTAGTTAGATAGGATAGATCTGGTCCTAAAAAGGTAAACTCCTAGAAGTTTCTCAAGAACAAACCCATTTCTTTCTGAGGTAGCATATAGCCTCATGAAGTAGAGGAGTGTCTTGAGAAGATCGAGTGTGTGTTTGAGTTTCTTGATATCCATGAGGAAGTCAAAGTAATGTGTGCTTCATTTCTGTTAGGGGGTTCCAATCGAAGGTGGGGGACTCATTGCTTCAAGCTGATAAGCATGAGCATATGGGATAGAAGGACTTCAAGGTGATCTCCAATTACCAGTATTGTCCTAAGGTCTTGAAGTATTCTTGATCTCAAGAGTTCATGGGTTATGTTAAGGGGGACCATTCGGTGATGGATTATTCCAACCTCTTTACTGATCTAGCCTGATATGCACCTAAAATAGTCTCCAACGAGCACATGAAGGCTCAGAGGTTCAAAAGGGTCTTGTGACCAAAGCTCTATTCTCAGGTATTCATTTTCAAGATGAAGACTTATTTTGAGGTAGTTTATTGGGCTTTTATGGTGTAGATTGACTACAAGGGAAGGTATGGTTCCTTTAGGGCTATGTCAATATTTGGCAGTGGCAATTCATCTGAGAAGAAGAGGAAGTGAGATGATAAAAGTAAGAAGGGTGGTGGTAGCTCAGGCCATCCTTCCAGTAATACTTCATCTATGGCTTATAGTGCAGGGTCTATTATGTGCCATCATTTTGGGAAGGAGTACACATAAAACCTATATGCCCTCATCCCACTAATACTTCCCATCGGTGTGGAGCTATGGGGAACCTTAAATGGTTTTTTATGGAGACACTCCCTTATCAGAGTGGGGAATGATCTATGGACTCTATATAAGATATTTTATTTCATACTGGTGCATCTTCTTCTTTTATCTCTACTTGTCTTGTGAATCTGGTGAACTTACCAATCGAGATGATGTCTTTTTCAATGGAGTTGGTAACACCTTTGGGTAATAAGGAGAAAGGTCTCAGGTTCCCATCTTGTGCGCACTCTGTGTCTGGGGTTGATATGGAGTGGGACTTCCTGGTCTTGGATATAGACTATTTCAATGTAATACTTAGCATGGATTGGTTGGTTTTCTTTCAAGTGCGTATCGATTGCTATAGGTGATGGGTGAACTTCTTGGCACTTGATGGGAGTCATCAGGTATTTCTTGTGGAATTGGATCCCTGTTTAGGTCGTGCAGGACCTCCACTCCCAGATTTGGTAAGTCTTTCTTTTCATTTATCATCAATCTCACTAGAGGACAATGGTTGTTCTCTTAAGAGTGGATTACCTTTTATAGTGGATGATTTCCCAAAGGTATTTCCAGATGATTTTTTAGGATTACCCCCAAAGTGGGATGTGGATTTCTTAATTGATTTGGCATCAGGACCATAGTCGATATCTATTCCCTCATATCATTTTGACCCCACTGAATTTATGTAATTAAAGATATAGCTAGAAAATTTGGAATCCAAAGGGTTCATTCACTCGAGTGTCTCTTTTGGGGCCACCCCAGTCTTGTTCACGAAGAAGGATGACAGATCTATCTGGTTGTGCATCGACTAACAAAAACTAAATAAGGTGACCATCAAGAATAAATACCCTTTACCATGGATTGAAATTTTTTTGATCAGATGAAGGGGGAAAAGTGGTTCTCTAAGATAGACTTTCATTCGGGTTACCACTAAGTTAGAGTGAGAGAGGCGGACATCCCAAAGATGGATTTCTGAAGCAAGTGCAGCCACTTCGAGTATATATTCATGCCTTTCAGATTGAAAAATGCTCTAATGGTTTTTATGGAACTCATGAATAGGGTGTTCCACCAGTATCTAGATTCATTCATTGTGGTATTTGTGGATGAAATCTTAGTTTATTCTAAATCTGAGGAAGAGCATGAGAATAATTTATGGATCATGTTAGGCATTCACCAGGGTCATCACCTTTATGTGAATATTTCAAAGTGCACCTTCTAGATTTAGTAAATGAAATTTATGGGCCACGTTATTTCAAAGCAAGGGGTTTCAGTATACCCCAATAAGATCGGTGTTGTTATGTTGTGGGAACAGCCAAAAAATGTGTTTGAGATCAAGATTTTTCTGGGCCTAGTAGGATATTATAGGCATTTTTTTCAAGATTTCTCATAGCTTGCCTTCTCTATGACTGTACTAACCTAGAAAGGGATGAATTTTGAGTGGATCCTAGATTTTAAATCATATTTTGAGTAGTTGAAGTAGTGGTTTAATATCACACCTTTTTTGATTTTTTCAAAGTCTCAGAAGGGATATATGGTTTATTGTAATGCTTTAAGTATGGACCTCAGGTGTGGGCTCATGAAAGATAATAATGTCATGGATTGTGGCTATCACTAACTTCAACTACATGAGAAGAATTACCCAACCCACAACTTGGATTTAGCAGCGATGATGCATTCCCTAAAGACTTGGCACCATTATATTTTTGGGGATAAAATTTTGGTCTATTCTAAACATAAAGGTTTAACCTGCATCTTCTCCAAAAAATATTTGAACTTGAGGCAGCACCATTGGATCAATTACTTGTAGGGGTTCAACTTTGATATCATATATAACCCAAGAAAGGGTAATTTGGTGGATGACGCCTTGAGAAGAAAAGTTTCAGTGTAGGAATTGAGGAAGTCTAGTGATGAATGGACCTTGATGGGGCTCTTTTACCAAATGCACTTGGAGACCAAAGATCACAATGGATGTGAGTTCTTAGAGAGAGTTCAGTTGACCCCATTACTTTTAGAGTTAAATCAGAAGGAATAGCCTAGTGATGAGATATTCTAGTAGTCCATGTAGTTTCTTTAGGGTGGGGAGACTCCTTATGATTGGTCTTCGTCTCCCAAGGGGATCTTTCTCTGTAAGTTCTGTTTAGTGGAGCTATTTTCTTTAAGGAAGTTGGTGATGTAGAATAGACACCAATCTTAATGGTTCATTCATCTTGGAGATATGAAAATTTATTATGATATTTGTCAGAAATTTTGTTGGCCAGGCATGAGGCATGAAATAGATGACTTGGTATTGATATGCTATACATGTCAATAGGTTAAAGTAAGCATCGGATTCCCTCTAGTTTTATTTAGTTGTCACCCATTCCTAACAAGAAGTGGGATGATGTCACCATGTACTTCATTGTTGGCTTGGATCGTACACCTTAGGGTATGAATGAGGGTATTGATTGATCATCTAATCAAATTATACCACTTCATTTTGATTAGATATTCAATGAAGGTGGATGATCTGGGTCGGTTGTATGTTCAAGAAGTGATCAGACTTCATGGTGTGTCATTAGTGATTATTTCTAATAGAGACCCCCGCTTTACCTCTAATTTTTGGGAAGGCCTTCAAAGGGAATTGGGGTTGCAGATTAAAATGATAATGGTATGTCATTCCCAAATGGATGGTTATATAGATCGAACACATCAGATTTTGTAGAACATGCTTCATTCATGTGTTTTAGATTTCAAAGGATTATGGGATAATCATTTGGGATAGGTAAAATTTTCTTATAATAATAATTAATAATCCTCTATTCAAATGGATCCTTTTGATTCACTATAGGGTCATCCATGTCAGTCTCCTTTATATTGGGATGAGTTAGGCGAGACCTCACTTTTAGGACAAATCCTTGCACAAAGAGATGTCTGAGAAAGTCAAGTTGATCAGGCAGTAGTTTTTATAGCTTAGAGTTACCACAAATCTTATGTTGATCAGAGGCATCAAGACCTTTAGTTTTTCATGGGTGATCTAGTGTTCTTGAAAGTGGCCCCTCATTTGGGCCATCATTATTTGGGAAAGTAGGGAAATCTGACGTCGAGGTATGCCAAACCTTTCAATATCACTGAGAAGATTGGAAAATTGGAATATAAGTTAGCTTTACCATATCAATTGATGTCAATTCATGACATATTTCATGTATCTAATTGAAAACGTATAATCGGGATCTATACCATGTGTTGAATTGGGAATTTTAGGGATAAATCCAAATTTATCGGTGTTTGAATGGCTAGTGTGAATAGTTGATTCCCAAGAGAAGGTGTTTTGTGGGAAGTCTATTCCATTGGCATGTATCCTTTGGCATAATGGGAATGATGTGTATGAGACTTGGAAGTAGATGTCATGGGATGAGAAAGAGAATCTATTTTCATTCTATGATCGAGCTTTGAGTTGACTTTCCAAATGAGGAAAGTTTTCATGGTGGGGAGAATTGTCACATACTAACTTTTGAAATAATTTTTATTATATTATTTTTCTAGGTTTCAAATATTTTTGTTGAGGTAAGGGTCGATTTCTAGTTGGGATTTTTTGTTTTTTCTGATAAATTAATATTTTGGACTTGACAATGTCTGGTGCATGAGTGGACCACTGTCGACACTGGGCGGCTTCACCCAGGTCACTGCACAGCCCGCCTAGTGTTAAAAAAAGTTAATAAGGTAAATAATAGAGTGAAAACAAAATAAAATAAAAAAAATGATATTAATGATTTTTTAATATTATTATTATTATTATTTAAGAATATTTTTTTTTTAATATTTAATTAATATATTATTATTATTATTGTAATTATATTAGAGTTTTTTTAGGGTTTATTTTCTCTCTTTTTACCTTTTCATTTTCATTTCCCTTTTTTCCTCTCTTCCCTTTCCCTCTCCCTCTCCTATCACACCCCCATATCTAACCCTACCCCCTTCCTCCCATCTTCATCTCACCCCCCCCCCTCACCTGGGCCACACCCTCTTTTAGAAAGACCTTGTTCAGAGCACTCCCTACTAGTGAACCGCCATCATGTCGCCATATTCCCCTCAAGCCACCATTCCCCTCCCCCCTTCTTGGTCAAAACCTCCAACGACCCCTTAGCTCGTGACTCCCCTCTAGAAACCCTCTCCCTATGCGGCCATCTTCTCAGACCCCTCATCACTCATCCTCTCCCTCTTCCACAGGTGTGTTCTACTCTAGTAAGCATTTCTTACTCATTTAGGGTTTTATTACTCCTTAGGGTTTAATTATTAGGATTTAATGTTGATTTATTGGGTTTGATCTCTTAAATTAGGGTTTAATTTGATCCCTATGTGGTGCAATTGTGGTGATATTAGAGTTTCACACCAATTTTTGTGTATTTTGACACCAAAGGTATGTGATTCCATGTATAATAAATATTTGATGAATTATTTTACTTGATTAATTAATTTAGTGTGTTTTGTGATTAATTATTTTGGATCAAAATTAGTTTTTAAAAGATTTTAGTATATGTTTGATTTTTTTAGCCTGTTTATATAAAATGGGGTGTGTTTTTAATGAAAATCCATATTTTTTTATTTTATAGTGTTTTATAAATTGTGAAATTAGTTTACTCAATTTTGAAAGTGTTTTAAAAAAAGTTTTATAAATAATTTGATATGCATTTGGTTTTAAATTGTCTTCTATAAATGAATTGGGTTTGTTTCTTGTGTAAATTATTATTTTTCCTTTTAGAGTGTTTTATAAATTGTGAAAATGGTTTATTTAATTGTTCAAATGGATTATTTAATTGTGCAAGTGGGTCAAATCAAGTTTTAAAGTAGTTTTAATGTTTGTATGATTTTAAAAGAGGGTTGGGGTGTGAAAATGGTGGTATTTGGTGTGTGTAGTACCTTTTTTGGTTTGTGTATATAAATTTGGCATGTGATATTAACTTTAAACTTGAATAAACACAAAAAGAGAATCCCAAGTAACTACGTGGGTGGACTAGGACTAGTGTGCTAGTGATTTGAAGGTGGATTAGGCCCGGTTAACTTAGATGGATTGACAACTACAACACTAAATAATTGTATGGATTATGATGGGAAACCACTAGGGTTACAGGGATGTCCCCTACTAGTGGCTCATGAATGAGAATGTGGGTTGTCGAGGTTCCTATACCACTTTTCACTGAGACACAAGGTTCTAGGGTCCCACTACTTTCTAGTACCTATAGGTCCCCTTCCATGTTTAGTACTATTTAGTTATTTAGTGATCAACTTCGGCATATGGTGTGGCATTTGGGTTAATTCAAAAGTAAATGGGTTTTTAATTAAATTTTCATTCCATTGAAGATGTTTTCATTAAAACTGTTTTCTTTAAAATTATTGAAGAATTTTTCATTTCATTTATTAAACTTGTATGTTTATTCATCATTTAATGTTTATTGCATAGAATCATTTTTGGTGGAATCCTAATGAGCATTAGCTCACACCCTTCATAAACCTTTGGATATAAGTAGATTGGGTAATGTTTGATACAGGTAAGGGTAAAGCTCATAGAGATAGTGGTTTGGGTTGTTAGTGATCTTTCATGGGCGGTGTTATGGAGATGGTCTGAGGGTTGTGTCCTCTTTCCATGTGGTGGTTTTTTAGCTAGTTTTTAGTCACCTTCCCTTGTGATAGTTTGGGATTTTGGACCCTTTTGGTTAGTATCCTTTTGGTTATTTTTTCATTACACTTGTAACTGAAATATGGATTTTTTTATTAAAGGCTCATTAGGTTGTGATTTTCAGTTTCTGTTTATTTAAATTTTTGATTATTTTATATTTTTATATTTAGGTAAATCATTCCCACGTGTTAAAATTTATACTAGGGAACTTTTTTCAGCCCATGGATATCGGTAACAACCTTCGGTCCTTACCACGGACTGGGTCGGGTGCCAGTTCAGATGATGACCCGGCTTAGTTCATGACATAATAAAAATACCAAGAATTATGCCACCACTTCAAGAGTAGATATAGTCATACTCAAGAAGAATAGATCCCCTAAAATTGTACAAAAATATTTTTTATTCTTCTCAGTAATATGAAAATGGTAAATCTAGAGATATTGTAATCAAGGAAAATAAAAGAAATTTTTTTGGATACTTCTTACTACTACTAGAAGTTGGGGAAAATATCTATTGAATTTTTGGCACAAAATTTTAATATACATAGAATATATAAGTCCCACACTAAGGGGATGTGATGTGAAAATAATATAAGACATGTTATAAAATTTTAAAATTCAAAAAAGCAGATGATTCTTCCTATAAATAATTATTTGAAGTGATTAGAAGATTTATATGATTAAGGAAATATAAGTGGTTATAGTTATACAGAGTGATGGTATATACCAAACATTCATAATTTATATACTAATTTCAACAAATCATCATAGAATTAATACAGGAAACACACAAAAGAATTTTTTTTCTTCCTTAAAGAGTAAACAGAAGGAAAGAGATTAGTTTATTATTATTAAGAAGCTAAATAATAAAGATACTAAAGACTTCAAATTAAAGTAGATATGTTTATACTATAGGATAAAGGTTTATTCCATGGACCACTACAAATAGGCCATGAAAATTAGTATTTAAGAAAACAATCAAAAATTAAAAAGATAATCAATCCAGTATAAAGATAAGAGGATTGGTTTAGTGGTTTAAATCATGGAAACAAATTTAGAGGAGTTTCCTAAAAGGGTAACATAAAAGTTGTGAAGAACCCATTTAAAAACAATAATAAAAGAAAATATGTTAGAAATAAGTTCCTAACTATTTGTCTAGCCTAAATAGAAATGGCCAAACATATAGAGAAATCACAATAAAGTTAAAGTGCTAAAAGAAAAATAGATTTTCACATGAAAAACTCAAATTTCATGAGAGGTTTTCTAAAAGGGATGACCCATGAATTATTGAAAATAATATATGTGTAATTTTAAAGAAGTGTGGACATGTTTGTAAATAATTATATGATTATCCTTAAAAATCGAGAAGAAGTAATTAAATGGATAAAGTATGCACCAAGAGATGAATTTTCATTACTAAAATATATGAATAAGAAAGTTACACACAAGAAAAAATATCAAGAATGAATGATATCCAAGGAAGAATATATTTGTAAAAATAAATGGAGTATAATAATTAGGAGTTTTAAAGTGTTTAGCTATAAGGAAAAGAGTATTTGGGTTGATTTCTAAGTCTCATTTATATTTCTCTTACTAAGGAATTGATATAAAATCCTTTTTGTATCTCCTTATCTATATATTGACTTTTACTAAAATAGATAGAAATGAGGTAAATTTTTTAATGGAAGATAAATGATTATTTTAATCAATACATAAATCAATAAGGAGGAGTCCATCATGGTGCCCTGTAGAATAAAACCAATAATTATGAAGAGGTGAGTGCATCCCTTGAGGGTTAGTTGCCACAAAAGTGAGTCTATAAAATATAAGTTTTTTTATAAATCTATAATATGGAAAGTACTAAGAAAAACAAGATTTTGGTGTTTACCAATCCCACTTTATATATTTAATTTAATAATGTTAAATTTGTTCCTTAAAGGTGAGAATTGTTTGGTGGGGAAGATAAGTTTAATGGATAGTTATTTATCTTTCACTTGAGATTTATATGGTATTTATTAAAGTTATGTGTATATAATTAATCTCTGGAAAACCGGTGTTTATAGCCCCTATAAGAATAAATATAAAGTGGTATTTCATTTTTAATAGTCATTGATGTCTAGGTTATTCACTCCTGTTTTATAAAAATAGTTTGGTAACTTACACATAGAACTTACTAACTAAAGGGTCATTATTAAGAGATATGTTGTGTTATCCTTCTCTCAAAATATTATGGCTATATCTTGTAACAAAAGTGGGAGAATAATTTTTCTTTAAAATTATAAAATATTTTTGAATAAGAGTAACATTATACCTTTTATTTTACCTTCACATTTATTATCAATAATGGGTGAATAATTAAATTTACATTAGTATAAAATGTGTACTAAAAATAAATAAAATGGGGGATATTGAATTACCCAAATTAATTGATGAAGAGGAAGTTTAATTTTTTTCAATATGGTTATGGGAATAAAATTCAATGGGTACTAAAGTTAGTTGAGGTACTACCATCCTAAATGGAAAGGAAATATGAAGGTTTTTTCTTGGAGATCTCACTTTTACATATTCATGATGGTGATAATTAAATTTTATGGTTTTTGTGTTTATTATCAAGTAAACTAGGGAAAAGTATTTCTTGATTAAAATATATTATCTTAAATTGTTTTGATTGTATTTTTATCTATGTTGGTTGAAATAGATATTGGAGAATTTATTTTAAGAGAAATGACCTAGCAAAAATATTAAAGAGACCATCTAAAGGTTCTTGAGTTTCATAACTTCTTAATTTAGTAATAAAGGTTTGGGATGATTTTTGGAGTTTATTTAAAGTGTTTGATAAATATCTATAAATTGTTTAATAGGTTTCGTGGTTATTTGAGTAATGTCTAAAATATAAAGACTATAGATAGAAATAGATACGTCTATGAAATTGTGTAAGACTTTTTATATGTCAATAAAATTAAAAAATCTAGAACTCTTCCTAATTACATAAGGTTTTATAAGTTTCTGTGTAAGAGTTTATCAGTTCACATGTAAGACTTTGAGTGCCCTATGAAAGACTTTAAAAGTGGGAATAAGACTTTTTATATTTCATTGTAATATTATCATAGGGAGTTCATAAGACTTATAAAGTCTTAAAAAATATTACGTTCCAATAAATATGAACAAGTCATGGAAGTATATTGGATTCTTTTGATGTATAAAGTCTTATGAGATACTCATACTGACTGAGAAATTAGAAAAGTCATAGGAGTTACATATATATCGTAAGTCTTACTAAGTCATAAGAGAATCATCTTTCTAATGAAAATAGAAAAAAGGAAAATGGAACTTGTAGTGAATTCATATGTCTTACTAAGTCTTATGATAAAATCATTTGCTTTCCAAAATATAAAGAAATTATAGAATTGTGAATTTTGAAGAAAATAATTTTAATTATGATGATGCATATCCTATTATTCATTAATTAAAGAGTAATAATCATTAAAATTTAATGTTACCAGAACTAATATCAATGGAATAAACCTTCAAACTATTAAATAAGTACTTATCCACAAAGTTTTGTAAGGATAAATATGTAGTCTTCGTTGTGATGAGATGAGTAGAGCTGCGATGCCTCTATGAAGATAAGTTTTAAATGAAGCTTCATGCCATAAGTGAAGGTCCCTCATTACAACATTGTATGACCATAAAAACATGGAATGAGATTTAAATTCCATGGATTTTTTGGAGAAAAAATGTCTTGATAATAAGAATATCAAGTGATGAAAATATCCTAAGTCTTAAGGAATATTTAAATGAATATTGACTGAGATTGAATGATATTTGAATGAGGATATCCCTTTCCACCAAGAATAAAGAATTTTCCTTATCTTTAATATGAAAATATTATTCATGATATTATATGAATATAAAAAGGATAGGAGATTAAGAATAAATTATTATTAATATGAAACAATATAAAAACTTTAAAATAGAATATTTCATGTGTAGAAGGGAGAAGTAAACTATATACAACAGTAAAACTTGTGTGTTGAGAAAGTATATTAGAAGGTGATCTATACTATTTATGTCATATAAAATCTCTTGAAGAATATTATAATAAGGAGCACCATACTTATATATAATATTTTAATACCATAGGATAATTATGAGAAATATGTTGAAGTATATAGAGAAATAGAATAAGGAAAACACACCAATTAACCCAACAACAAAGGGAATCAAAGAAATATTCATAGGAGTTTATAGAATACCACTCATACACTAGTGGGATCTAGTATAATTAAATTATTTGGAGAATAAATTACATTTTCATGATATATCTTAACTAGTGGGATATTAGTATAAAGATTCATTCAGAATATAGAAAGGGTTTTTCTAGAGATAACCCACCACTTCATTCACTTATGATTAGCAATTTTGGGAGATTGTTTCTTAATATTTTTGAGAGATAACTTGTAATTTTTCTCACATGTTTTTTATATTATAAATTTTAGTCTTAATATAATATCGGAACCCGACAAGGAGTAAACTCTTGCATTGGAGTTGAACCTTGTAAAAACTCATGTGTTCTTTTTTGTTTCAGATTTTTTTACATGTGAGAATGGGAGAGAATTTAAGAATATTAGATCGACATATTAACCAATCATAGGGGTTATTTTTATATAAATAAAGCATAAAATAAATATATCATAGATTCACCCCCTCTCGGTGATATAGCTAGACCTGGGTACTTTACAAATCAGTAAAAGGTATGTCTCAAGAAGCTCACAAATCATACAGATAAATCATACTTAAAAAAGGTAGAGACTAATCTAACTTATGAATATTTTAAGGTAAATAATGAGTCCCCTAATCGAATCATATAAATAATGGTTTCTATTCTCAAATTAATTCATATATGGAGTCATATTTAATTTAATGATACCCAAACATATTTTTTACTTGTGAGTGCAATGTAGAATTGTGAGAATGAAACTTATTTAAGGAGGAGAATGTAAAATTTTAGAAATTAAGTGTATAATTTTACATATTTTTATCATAAATTATATATATAGTTATATTATTTTTTATTTATGATATAAACATAAAATTAATATACATTATAAAATAAGTGGTAATAAAATTTTATTAAATAATAATAAATTATTTTTCCTCTATCCTGAAACCATGATATTATGAATTACTTATCATATTTATATATAAATTTCATAATGTAAATAAAGTATCCATATATTTAAATTATTAATATTTTATTAAATATATAATAAAAAAGTACTCTTAATTCATGTAACATAATGTAATTTTATAAATAATTATTATTAGAAAAACGGTTTAATAAAATCAATTTAAATAAATTTATGATTATTTTTATACATATAGTTTTATTTTATAATTATATTACTCTTATTAGTAGTTTTATTTTAATATTTATATTTAAATATTAATTTATTCATTGAAAACTAATTTTAAAATAAGGATGATACATGTTTTCATAGTCATATAATTTTCACATATAACTATTGAAAGTAATCTAGAAATGTTTAATGTCACATGACATTATATATGAATCATGTGATAAAAATAAATTTTTAAAAAATATTTTTTCCCATAAAGAATATTTTAGGTGGTGTTTATTATTTATTTAAAAGTTTCTTTAAATTTTAAATGATTGTTATCATATTATATGTGCATGTTTTATTACACAAAAAAAATTCCTTTTTAAACTTTAAATAACATATTTTACACTAAAATAGAATTGTGGAGTATTTTTTATTTTTAATTGAAAATTTTAATTATGAATATATTTATTTTCTTATTATCGTAAAATATTTATTAAATTTTGATAATGTATTTTTTATAAAATTAAAAGGGTTATTGGCATATTATTTTAATCATATATTATAAAGTTCATCGAAGAAAATCTATTTTCTTAAGTATGTATTAAAAAGTGAAAATCATATTAATTAGAAGATAAATTTTATCTAATGTATTTTTTTGACATGTATAAATAATTATTTACCAAATATATAATAACTAAGAAATAATAACTAACAAAAATGCAATCACTCGTAAAAAAATAGTCTTTAATTTAGATAATATTGTTTTTTCATACATTATGTGAATTTATTTAAAAGTTCAATTTATAAAATTTATAATTTTAATTTCAAAAATTAAATTAGTTTTTTAATCAACACATTGAAATCATATTATAGTTAATTCTTGGTAATTTTTTTAAAAAGTTGATTTTTTAGTGAATAGAGAAAAATATAATTTTTACACATATCATAACTTTTATAACACCATCATGATATAAATATGTCTCAAAAACTTATAAAACACTTTTAATTGATTAAAATGTATATAATGATTAAAATAATATTTAGAAATAATTTACTTTATTTCAAAACTGTAAATCAATTTTCAAAACCTATGTTATATTTTATTCTAATAAAACATAATTTTTTATTCTTTACTTTAAAAAAATATTTTAATGTTATAGTTTGATTTTGGGATTGTTAAAATGTCAAATAAATATATATTTATTAATCATAGACTAATAAAATTCCAAATAACCTACACTATTCATAGTCGTTGTCCTAGATAATGAAATAATCAATGCCTCATATAAAGATGCCCCTCACCCTTGGAAATATATACACCCATCCTCCACCCCTTTATCCTCACTTCAAAACTTTTATCATTTAAAACATTACTACAAATTATCTCTCTAAAATTACCTATCCATGTCTTTAATATTCTTTTCTAGAAAAAGGACCCTCCTCTAAAAGATTTTGACTCAGTCCAAATGAGGCGGCGTAGAGGGAAAAGTATGTATTACCAAGTCTCTCTTTCCATTCTTATTTGTTATTATTTTCACTTGAAAGTATTATAAAACTTTAATTATTTTTATTGTATGATTATATTCACGTGTTATAAAAAATATGTTATACATGAGTAATTATATATCACCCATTACCTTTCATCTAACCCTTTTCCACAAGTCATTTCTATGTCAAAATACATGTTTCAAAACATATATCTTTTCCATTTGATTCTCCTCATACCCCTTCTATAATATAGATAATCCTTAAAATTAACTTTAAAAATAGAGTTTCAACTATACTATAGTTTTTTTATAAAACATATATATTTATTAGTTTTCCCTTCTTCAAACCTATTTTAAGAAAACATCATTCACTGTAGTTATTTTATGCTACCAAAGTGATCGATGATGATTCATTTTCACATATACATTTTATATCTATTATTGAAAAATAATTTCATAATTAAATATAACAATAATAATTAAATAATGTCATTTTTATGATTTTATGATGAAAAAAAATCAATATAGTATAGATATTAAAAGTATAGAATAATTTTCATCTAAACCATTCTTAGCAAGCAATATTATTTGAATTGGAACTATATATTAAACAATTAAACTCCCTCAATTCTAGAATGACATGATAAATATACCTTGTTAATTATTTATGGTATGTAACCTTTGTAAAGTGACCATCAAACCTTATTTTTACATCAAATAAAATTTGAAGCTATAAAACAAACAATATTTAAAGTATCAAAATAAATACCTTAAATGAATTATACATGATAATAAATATATTTAAAGGAATGATAATAATGAAATAAACATGTAAAATTTTATAAATAAATTAATTAATTAATATAATTTTATTATTCTTTAGGATATAAGAGTGTCTTAATTGATATTGGACTCAAGGTATGGGTTTCTCTTCCAAATATTCCTACTTTTTATAAATTGGTTCTCTTTTATCTATCTCTCCTTATATGTCATTTCTAAAAAACTATAAAAATTACTAATTAAATCTTTATATTTTAGAGATTGTTTTTTTAACCTCTCTTATTAAGGTAAATATCATACCTTGTGTTTTCATGATGGATATCTCCAGCTAATTTTTGTTTTATTTTGATCATGTTCTATATCACTCTCTATCTCTCAATATTATCTTTATATTTCTCATCCATGTCTATGTTCTTTATCTCATTGATATATTATAAAAATTCCCAATATTTTTATTTTTTTATAATATTTAATCAGAAATATACCCTTTACTCTATATAGTATGAATACCCTATATTTTATTATCAAAACTGAATGGAATTTATCTATAAATTAATCACACTTATTAAAATGGGAAAATACTAAAATTATGTGTTCCCATTATTTCAATAAGGATTATTATTTATTATGTATATTTTTTTATATAATAGGTTCATTATGGAAGATTATGTATTTTTTTATTCATTTATTATTTTCATATGATTAATGAATTGGGGTTAGTGAGTGACGAGTGGTGTCCAAAATTATATATCCCTCTAATGAATTAGTAGATCTCATATAACAAACTAGATTGGGTATTTAGAATATGATAAACACTAAAATAGATTAATCATATTATATGATTCATCTATATATTAACCCTTGATAAGGATGTGATTCATATCATAGGCTATGATTTAGTCATGGCATAGAAGGAATAGAGATTCCTATGTTATATGGTATGATATATAGAATCACCTACGATATGTTATATAGATTACATTAGTATTTTTAAAATATCCAGATGGTTTTCATTTGGATATGAATCCTAGTTATGATTAATTTAGGGAATCATAAATTATTTGTGATCATGGAAAAAATAAACAATCATAGCACACCAACAGGCATGCACTATGGTAACACATGATGGCTACCAATCATTGGTAGCTGCTTTTCACCCTTCAATAGAGGGAGTCTGTATAAAGATGGGATACTATTTTTGGGTGTGCACTATTATTTTGTTTTCCAAATAGGAATATCACTTCCTTGTTCTCTATTTCTCTCTAAAGAGGTGGTTCTTGCAAACATTTGGAGTCCAACGGTTCCTCTCATAGTATACGGGGATTCTAGTGGCTGGTGTACTACTTATAAAGGTGAGTATATTTTTGTTTTTTATTAGAGATATCCATAAAAAATACCCCATAAATATTCATTGGTGATGAATTATAGTGGACTTGAGGTTTATTTATTTATTTTTTACGTTCTTTATGCATGTTGATTCGATGATAATATATTATGATTTTTTTATTTCTTACATTTTTATGAGCATTTTTTAACACATAAATGGTATCAAATCCACCTTCATTATTGAATCAATATGTTTAAATAATGATTTTATGAATAACATGTTCACAATATGATATTAAATTCTATATAAAAAAATATGATATGATGTGACTAAACATGGATCACTACATTACCCATTCAGGGTATATTATACAACATATTGTAATATGTGATCCCTTATTTTTTCATATCATACAGAATAGCAGGATGAATCAAAATATATAATTAATTGAATCCCATTATTTTACACTAATACGTTAACTATAATAATTATTGTTATAGTATATGACTAAATATTTGAGTTTTTTAAAACAAAGCATCGAATTGTATTGGAAATATAAGTGATATAACTGAATAATACATAATTCATGTGATGAACTACATAATATGATTGAAATAGTGATTTTTTTTATGAATCCCTATCAATAAATTCTTATTACCTAATAATGAACCATTTTTTCACAACCTATAGTCAATCTCTTGAGGATTCCACTTAAAAACACTAAATTTATATTATTTCTATTTATTAATAAAATATATTATAAAAGAGATATACTATTATAGTGAGGGTTTTAAAAAATTCATATAAAATATAAATATATAAATTTGGATGAAGAACATAAAAAATTTATTGATTAGAAGTTGTTGTTATTAGGAGTTCATAGTGATTGATATAATTATTTCATAAAAATATTAGTTATATATATTCTAGCCAATGCTAGGATCTAGATGTATCACTCAACGCCCTCCTTATTTGAATAGTTATTATCCTAAACTGATACCTCTTCATAAAGGATAATACTCTTCCATAAGTTAGTTAAGAAACATCTTTGATGATCAACACTATCTAAGACAAACTCAACTGGATCAATCAATTAAATATTAAAGGGAATGAATATTTATAGACAAGAAAAATTAAAATAAATGACATGTAAAAGTGAGAAACATCTCGCCCTAATTATTTTAACTATCAAAGAATTCTTAGACCAGAATGAGAGAAAACACTAAAGTATATAAAACTCAAAAAAACATAATTAAATTTTTTTAAACAATAGTAGAGTTTCGTTCTCTATTTTTATTCGTATGATAAAGTTATAGTTAGATAAACAAAAAATAGAAACAAAATAGAATATATATTAAAAGAGAAACTAATATATATTAAAATATCATAATAGTAAAAAATAAAAATCACATCTTTAGATATAGAAAATTCATAACCACTTGAATATATGTAGAAATATAGATTTATAATCAATAGGGGAGGCTAGTTTTCATTCCAATTATGTACATCAAAATTTCACACATGTTTAACTTGATGAATGGATAAATATCTAAAAGTAGTATTTTAGGATGTCATTTAACTATATTTTTAATTTCCACCCAAAATATATGATCTCTATTAAACATATGTATCAAATGTGATAACCAAATTACTGAATCCTAATTTTATGTCCTGGTAAAATATTTAAATTTTCCTGATTCTATTTTCTCTGCATTTATGGCCTTAAAAATTAATGAATATCAAGAATATATAGTAAGTAAAATTATTCATAAACATATTCTCTATCATTATACAAAATTTTACCTCCTTCAGACCAGTATTTAATACCAATATATATTTTTCATTTTTTGATAAAACTACTTTATAAGGTTGAGTGGGAACCTGAATGGAAAAGTATAAATAAAAATTAAGCCACCTAAGAAAATAAAAAAAATTACAATAAAATTTTAAGGTTTTGGATCCATGTTCCATTTTTAGATGTTAGTATTTATGGTGATATGGTCCCATCATTAAAATGTTTCAAAACAATAAACAAATTTAAAATCCCAAAATGAATTTTTCTTTTGGGCCTCCTATGGTTAGATTCAATTATTGGTACAGTTTTATGAAATAAATCTCAATAACCACATAATCCTTAAAAATAATTTTAAATTTGGATTAGTATAGTGATGTAATAATAGAAAAACCAAACTGATGTTTTTTTATGGAAATAATAAAAATATTTGAATTTTTATTTTTTAATGTATTTTTATATAATGAATGAAAAGTGATGTTTGAATGAAAATAGGATTAAATAATGGTATGGGTTTCAAAAATAATTTATAAAATGAATAAAAATTCTTAAAATTAAGAATTAAAACAATTTCACAATAAATTCTAAAATATTCTTAAAAACGTGAAATGTGAAAATGACCTATAAATATAAAAATGGTGAGATTAAATCATTAAATTTCATAATAAAATATATAATAATATTAACTTCATCAATGAACCATATTTAAATATTTAACTCTCAAGAAATAATATATATTATGGACAAAATAAACTTCACAAGGTAAAATTGGGAACACTATTGAATTATCACACCTAAAGAAAATTCATTTCTTCCTTTATTTTTAACCTCCCAAATGATCTAGAATCTTGTTTCTAGGAAAACACTATGCAACCTAGATTCTGGGGGTGAATGACAAGCCCATTGAAACCATATCATAGTGAAATTATAGAATGATTTTTCCCATACTGTTATGACCATTCAGTCCCAAGGAGCTGAAAAATAGTTTTTTCACACTCCCTTTAAAATAATAGAAGTAATTTTATCTCTAACTTTGAAAAACGTTAGCAAGAATTATTATAATATAAATAAATTGAAATTCATTTCACTTTTCCACTAGTTATTATAGCGTGGTTCTAGATGCACTAGATAAGGAAATAATATTTTATAGGGGCATATTTGTATTGAAGAAGCCTTAAAACTTCATCCATATCTTTCCTTTCATGGATGGTTTTATAATAGGTAGGAACTGTGAAAGCACCCATATCTATATTGGTGAACTTGAAGTAGTCAAGAACACCCATGATATGGATTTTATTGCAGAGGTTTTGTTGCTCAGAATTAAGAATCACCCTCATGAGTCAAGGATCACTTCATGAAATCTAAAAAAATAATGCAAGGGAATGGACATCCCAAGAAGAAAATGCGCACCCCTGACCAATTTCCACACCAAAATTTTATCTTTCAACTACCCATATTCCATAATGTATGATTATTTAGATAAAATTAGTGGATCTACGATGGTAAGCAAAGAGGAGACATGGGGTTATTAGTGTGCATGTTAAAATCAAAATTGTTCCCATACTTCCCACTAATGAACTTATCCTAGAGGGAAAAAACTTAAAATTTCCCCCACTCCATATTTTCCTATAATAAATACTTAGTATCTGTGATGCTACAGAACTCGATTCAACCTTCATCCACCAATTTATCCATCCTCAACCATCTTTCCCACTGATTCTTCCACTCATTATGGGAGTCTCAGATGAATCCATTAATCATGTTCTCAATATACCCTATAATATCTTTCAGAATTTTAATCACTAGAATAAATTTCATAATGATAGAGGATATGAGATTATTGGATGATATGATCCTTCCTTCTAAGGATAGAAAATATCTCTTCTAATTATCTATATAGGGTATGTTGTGGTTGAAAATTCCTTCAAATTGATTTATTTATATTCTTATAAAAGTCAATAGAGCTCCCATGTTCACCACTGGGAACTTATTTCTCTAAATTCCCCATTTCTATTCAATTATAATCATACATTGTGGACTAGATGTTTTATAAATGAATTCATTTTTTCAAGACTAATACATTTCTTATACTAATTCTAATATTTATCAAAAATATGGTTGAAACCTTTAATATATATAAGCCATTAATTGATGAAGATGGTAATCTCATTCAAAACGAATATGTGGGAAACTCCCACAATTCTATACCAACATATGAAGGGGATGACACCTCCTAATTTAAAGGCTTGAACAATACTTCAACCAAGAGAATCTTGTACCAATATGAATAAAGTGGGTAAAAGGGTATCATAGTGCCTTACCTTGAAAGTATATTTAAAGAAACCAAATTTTTTTCCCATAATAGATATGGTAATCAAGGGTGAAGAGTAGCATCTAAAAAATGGGTCACTGACCCACTTAGAGATTCATAACTGCTTCATGATCCTCTGGATGAAGTTCTATTCCATCTGATCATATTCCTTGTCTATATCCAATTTAATTATGCTATTAGAACCAATATTTTTTCTATTAATATAATCAATAATTTCCTACTACATCCCAATCACACCCTGTATAGTTCTACCTTTGAAAAAGTCACGATACTCCTCTGAGATCCATTTTGAGATCATATATGAAATATTCTTTCTAAGGATATGAACCAAAAAAATTATGGATAGTTACACATGAAAATCAGCCTATATTGGTTCGATGAGTTAGGATTATTCACCTTCAGGTTGAGAAAAATAGTGGAAGAATATGATACTCTATTAAGTATTCTCCATTTGAAACTTAATATCTTTAGGAAAGAACACTAGAAAATAAGTCTCAGTAGGTGCATCTCCTTCATCATCATGCTCCAAGGACACACATGTGTTAGTAGAATCTATAAAGTTAAGGTAGTGGGTGTTAATAATAAATTAATTTTCAGTAAAATCAAAAATAAATTTACTCATGGAAATATTGTTTCTATTAATTGGATCTAATTGAATTTTTTTATAAAGGATGTTAAAAATGAGTTGGTTTCCCAACCCATACCACTAAAAATTTATTAAATAAGTTGTAATAGATAGTTTTTACATGAGGTTAAAAGATATTTCCCCATCAAGAGAATGAAATAGAATTAAAAATACATAAAACTAAAACATGTAAAAAGTATAAATATAGAGAAATGATTTATCCATTCACTATACCCCTTCTTTAGATAAATTTTACTCCTCTAGTCTTACACACCATAAAGAAACCAATAAACAATCCAGTAAATAAATCCCAAAATTTATACCAATGAAATTTATTGAAGAGTAGTAATTTTGATGATTAAGTAACATATTATATAGTGGAAACTATAGTAGAGTGGAAAGGATCCTAGAAACATTAATAAGATACATCTCACTAGTACTGAAAGTTGGAAATCTATGTAGAAAAAATCCACTATATCAACAAAGAAAAAATATACTTCATCGATTCATACTCACTCAATGTAATAAAATCTATTTAGCAGTCAAGGTGAGAAAATAAAAAAAAATTATAAGAAAGTATAAATATAGCCAAGACAAATAAATCCAAAAAAACTTTCAAAAATTTGATACAAAATGACAAACAATTCCAAAGAAACAAACTCTAGTAAGGAACAACATGAAAGAAATTAAATCCACATTATGTCTCTAAAATTGACATTAGGATTTTTTTAAATTTATCCTCTAATATAGTGAAAAAAATTCGATAATCTAAATATATAACTCTACAGTGATTTCTCTATCCTTGTATCTTTTGAAAACAATTTCATCTTACTTATCTACTCGAGAATTTACCTCCTCCCCTTGGTCATTCATAAATTGGTATGAATTCTTTACCTTATGGTCAACATATTTATCATCTTCACTACTAGATTAAGTAGATTAATCCTCTTAAGAAAAGTTAAATGTATTAATAAATTTGTATTCCTTAAATGTATTTTTCTTATCAAAAATATCCCTCATTTTCTCCTCGTACTAGGAAGGTAAAATTAAATCCTTTAGATATATTCTGGAAGATCTGGTGGCAATGCTTCTTCCCAATTTGGAATAGTCAACACATTTCTAAGTCTATTTTGGGTGAATATTGATAAATCTATCTAAATAAATAATTGGATTCTTACCTTTTGTTGAGTAAACATTAACAAATTCATTCTCGACCTATTAAATATTATCAAGAAGTGCATCATGGGAGTTTTCATTAGGTTCACAGGAATCCTTATTCAAATCAAAAGCTTCACCCAAATTCAAATAACAATTTGTATCATCCTATTCAACAAAAAATAAAAAAATTGAGATCTTTCCTTGAGCTCAATATTAGTTGAGGGGCCTAAAGTATCCTTCAAGAATCTCTTATGAATCTATATCTACTTTTAAGAGTTGGAGGCTTATCAATTGGGAAATAAGAATTATGATTATGAGTTTTCATAGAGAAAAATAGTTAATATCATCTATTTTTAAAAAAATCACTACTTCAATGGTGTCCTCTTCCAAAACAATAGATAGTTTTAATGGTATTTATTTTTCTTATTAAAATATGGGATAATCAATTGGTATTTTAGTACTTACAAAATTAGACCAATATTAATCCACATCATATTGATCTTCCACATGTGTATTAGTTAGCATGTATTCTTAAAGAACCTCATCTATAAATGGTTGAGAAATTTAATATGGTAGATATTATAATGCATCCTTAATGGCCTACTTAGGTTCTTAAACAAGTAAATTGGGTAGAACAATATTTTGTTCTTTATCAACTTTTTTCTGTTATTGTTCTAACCTCAAAGCATTGATTTCCTCAAGATAAGTAGAAAGGATATTAATTTTGGTTATCACTTTCAAAATCATTTTAAAATTATTATCCACTTGAATATTTAAATATTATTCCCCAATAGACTCATTAAACTAGCTAGCAGGCCAAGAATATGAAAAATCCCTGTGGAATTACATATTTGACTTAATGAAAGCTAGATATGTAATAATGTTCTATTTTTTAGTTTTTGGGTTTTTTTGTGTTTTCATGAAAAAAGTGTGTGTAAATTTTTGACCTCCCCTATAAAAATTCCAAATTGATGGGATGGTTTTTTTAATCCCTATCAATAAATTCTAATTATCTATGAATGCACTATAGTGGAACGACCTAGGTTCAATATTTTATGGATACTACTAACAGACACTAAATTTATATTATCATTTGTTATTGCTAAAATATACTATTAAATATTTTATAATATGTATATGATACATAAAAATATAAATATAGATGAAGAACACAATGAAATTAGTGAGAATAAGATATTTTTATTATAATTTCATAGCAATTTCTATCATTGTTTCTTAAAAATATTAATGTTCAATATTATTTCCAATATTGAGGTCAAGTCTTATCACTTAACACCCTACTTGATTGAATGGTTATTATTTCCAAACTTAGGCCTCTCTACAAAGGATAATACTCTACCTTAAGTCAGTATAGAAACATTTTTCCTAATCAACACTATCTAAGCCAAATTGAATTGTATGAATGACTAAAATAGTAAAGGGAAGGAATATAGATAAATAAGGAATAAGAGAAATGTATGTCGAGGAAAATAGGGAACCCAATTATCCTAGTCAGTTTAACTATACCCTAATTCTTAGTATATAATAATTGAAAACATTTAAGTATAAAAAACTCAAAACAAACACTACTACTTTCCTAAGAATAATAGATTAAGTTAGTTCTGCATTTTCATGGATATGATAAAGTTAAAATGGGAAATGAAAAAAAAAGAAAAAATAGAGAGAGAGATTAATGGAAAAAACAAATATATATTAAAAATTTTGAATATTAAAAAAGTTAAATCTCTTTTTTAGATTCCAAAAATACCTAACCTATTGAATGGTTGTATAATTATAAATGTATAAGTAAGATGGGTGGATGATTTTTTCTATAATGTTGTCTGTCAAGAGTTTATGCATGTTTGGATCATTAAATGTATGAATATAGAAAATTAATATTATATGAAGAGGTTAGAATATATCTTAAATATCCATAAGAAAAATTTGAACACCATTGTACATGTGTTTAAAAACTTATGAAAAAATTATTGAAGATAGAGTTTCAAACCTCACAGACTCATCAAATTCATATGCTTTGATTTCTAAAGTATTTATAGCATAGAAATATATGAATCTTGAGAATATATAACAAAAAAATTATTCCTAGACATCTTTTATACCTTTATAAAAAATTTGAACACCTATATATGAGTACTTTGGGAGATATGGGATTGACATTAAAAGACGAAAAAAATGTGACAGATTTCATGGCCCAACATTGAATGTTTCATTTAGGACTCATATGGTTAGATTCAATAATTGGTCTAATTTAGTGAAATTAATCCTAGAAACCATGTAATCCACAAAAAAATAAAATTTTCAATTTTGATAAATGTAGTGATGTTATAAAAAATATCAAATTGATGTTTTTCCCTAAAAATAATGAAACTACCCTTTTTAATGTATTCGTATATAAAATGTCAAAAAAGTGGGTTGAATATGAAACATGATTTTGTTATGGTATGTATTTTCATATTAATTTAAAAAATTACTAAAAAACTTAAAAATAAATAATTGATCCATTTCCATAATAAAGTCCAAAATATTATCAAAACCAAAAAAAGTGATAATTACCCTTAAAATATGAAAATTATGGGATTAAATCATTGAGTTGTAGAATAAAATATTGGAAAATATGATATTACTCAATGAAATAACATATCATTAAATACAATGGGAAACTATTGATGGTGATTAATGTTTTCTTATGATAGAATGATGTCTTATAATAAATAGTCCTGTCATCTATCATAAAATATGATATAATCCAAAATATGAAAATATATATATATTATATAAGATGCTTATAGTTTGTATGTTATTTATAAAATATAGGGTCTATTCATTATAAATAAAATATTATTATACCTAAATAAAATATGAAATGTTCATACAGATGTATCATTATTGAGAAAATAAATAAAAAATTTATTTATTTATTTATTTATTTATTCCTTTAAAATATTCATGTTTAGAAAATGTTTATATAATTTTAATATTATGTGACAAATTGATCCTCATAAAAATTTCCATGTCATGTATTATATACTAGGTGCATAAATATAAGATTTAGTTTTATATACCATTACTATAGTTTGTTAATAATTTATTAGCTTGAATTTAGAGGTTCAATAGAGTTTACACACATTAAGTGTTAGAGTTGTGATGAATTTGAAATGTCACTTGAGTAAAGTGTCCTTGGGTAGAGGGAATATGGGTTGTAATACACCCTAGAATAAAGTTTTATGCCTTATCTAGAAAAATGTAGGTTAATAACATGTCACTCTAATCCAAAAATAATTTTTCATTAATATTAGAATATAATTTATTTTATTTAAAATATATTTTATATTAGAATTTTTTTAAATAAATTAATTTTAGTTTAATAGTGTAAATAGTGTACTTAATTTTAAAATAAACTAAATCCTAATTTTAATTTATTTCAAAAATATTATGAATTTAATTAATAATGAATATATATTTAAAATTGATTTTTTCACGTTTTGGAATGTGAGAAGGTTTGTCTAACATGGGACTCAGCATTTTTGGAATTAAATTAAAATAATTAAGGGTAATATAGGATTAAATTGGATTTTGGTTAGATCATGAGTTATTAAACTAAAATTACCAAGTGATTTGTAGGATTACTAGGATTTGAGGGGAACTACATGTGAATAACATGTGTGACAGACTACCTATAGAAGAATTAAACCATACTGTTGAGTGCAATATAAGATTAATACCTAGCCTTAATTCGATACTTAATAGTAAAATGATAGAGTATGTAGCTCATTCCAGAATGAATTAATTTGTAATAGAGATACAAAATAGTAACTACATAGATGATCACCCCCCATAATACGCGCTATGTGTGATTACTTTATCATGATAGGGCCTACATGGGATTAAACCCCATATTCCAAGAGTCATGTCATATTAATTCTAGTATATGAAACATTAACTCTACCACTATAAATCCTATATAATATTCACTTAAATTAACATTATCTTTGTATGAATAACTCAATGGGATCATTCCGTGAGTGCAATATTCTTTTTTATGGAATCTTGCCTTTTTATTACGGTTTCCTCTGGAATTAGGGATGACCTCATTGATTGAAGGTTCAAATATTCCAATCAGTTTCTAACGGGTTTGTTCATAGAACTGTAAACATCTAATGATTCCATATCCATTTGGACCTACTTTCCAAAGGTAGGAGCTCATTAGTTGTGGACTGATGAGGCTTAGGAATTTGCATTAGTTGAGAGGATGGGAGGTCGGACTCATCACACCTTTTTAGGGGAATTATTGTCTACTCCAGGACTCTCTTTATAGATTTAAGTTATGTTCATGAACCCTTATTACATTACCAAGTATAAAATGAGCTTTCCTTTAGATCTGACAATCAATGATTGTCAGATGTAGGAAATTTAGAGAATATTTTATATGTATTTGAGGTTCTTCATCGATAGAGAATCATCTGTATTTGTTAGAGATTCTTAGTTGATGGTATCCTTAAATACATAAAATTATCTTGGTCATTATGATGACCATACTGGTTTTAAATCAACTCAGTGGGGCACTTGAAGTTTATTGTCATTCAGGAGGACTGGGATTATTTCATAGTTGGGATCGAACCCGCTGATGGGCTACCTACGTATCATTTGTTTTGGAAAAGGAATCAGAACCCACGTAGTTCAAGTAAGGGAGTATGATGTTTTTGCATGATTGATGGCTCAAAGGAAGATTTCATGATTACTTTTACGCTATAAGATCACGTGAGTCATTCTCGGTGTAAGAAACAAGAGGTATTGGTTAAATCATACAATTGTTTCATGCAATGATGTGGGGCTTATGTATGTATGACTGCCCAAATAGATGAGGATTAAGATTTACTTCAGGGAAGAAATCCTTGAATAGGGCCCATAAAGGTATATGTGCTTCATAGAGATTTGGATACTCTAATATTGGGGCTTACTCCTAAGGAAGATTCCCAAGTTAGGAGGAGACTTATGATTGGGTTTTACTCCTGAGAAGGAAGCCCATATCAAAAGGAATTATGACTGGTTTAGAGAAATTAAGATTGGGGATTATTCCTAAAGAGGAGGCCCAGGTTAAAGGGATTTTAAAATTAAGGGACTTGGGGCTTACTCCTAAATATGATGCCCATATTTGAGACTGGGGCTTATTCCTGAAAAGGAGGTCGAGGTAAAAGGAATTAAGGTTTGGGGCTTATTCCAGATGAGGATGCCCAAATTTGGGGAATTATGACTGGGGATTATTCCTGAAAAGGAGGCCCAGGTTAGGGGACTTGGGACATACTCCTAAAAAGGAGGCCCAAATTAATGAGGATTTGGACTGGGGCTTACTCTTGAAAAGGAGGCCCAGGTTAAGGATTCTCTCATCTAAAAGGATGAGGCTGAATGAATGAACTCTCTAACTTTAGTGACATAAAGATGTGAAAATCACTAAGTTTTGAGAGATGTTCCACGAAGCTCCTTTCAGATAAGGAAGTCAATCAAGAAAACGTGCCATAAATGGCTTTAAAGAGTGTCTTGAAGACTAAATCTTGAATCGGAGAGGTGGAATGGCATAAGAGAGGTTAAATGGGTAGGAAGGGCACCCAAAAAGAGAGGGGTGCCAAGTCCTGGCAGGTGCGCAGGTACTGTGTGGGCGCGCAAGTATTGGTCACGCAGGTATACTTTTGCGGCTCATGGGTACTTGCGCGATCCTTGCCCAGTAGAGTAATACTTGGGTGATTCTTGACCAAAGCCTTTAGAATCATCCTGAGGTACTTCCAGAAGAGTGGCGCGCAAGTTTCAATGAATAGGTAAGGAGGTGTGCAAGTGTGTTCATTTCCCTTAAGGGAAAAACATTTAGGTGCGCAAGTGTTAGTGATTTCTAACACTTATACCTTATTCCTCTTGTTTATACCTTCCATTCTAGGTAAAGAATTACCTTAGAAGTGTTTGGAAGACTTGAAGAAGAGACTTGGGCGTTCAGAGCACTATATCTGAATTCTGGAAAAATTCCTCCCGAAATGGGGGGCCCACAGGGTCTATTTATAGGCTTCTGAAGACCCTGGGCAGTTTTCAAATAGGGCGTGCAAGTCACTTGCGTGACCATTAGGCGGCGCGCAAGTGTACTTGCGTGGCAGTAAGGGAACTTGCGCGGTGCAAGGTCCTTTGAATCCTTTTTCATTCCTTTGTCAATTTTTTATGTTTTCTTCAAAGGTTGAAACAATTTGTGCTAAGTCATTTCCCTTTCCACTATTTTAAACAATTTGATGAAAAGGAGCGTCAACAATTACATAAATTTTCATTACATGGTACAAATAGGGGATCTTTTAAAGTTTAGTTTCTTGGAAATAAAGTTCATAATATATGAAAACATAAAAAATTATTCTAATATAATTAAAATACATCTGTATGGGTTCACCCTAAGTTAATGTCATTTCATCTCATATCCTTGGGACATACATCAAAGGAAATGGGTGAGCATGAAGCCTGGTAAGGGAATAAGCAAGGGAGACATATAAAATGTTATCTTGAGACATATTAATAAGAACATGAGGTGTAAATATAAGGCATGAACAAGAGGAATATAATAATAATAATATGTATCATAAAACATAAAATTGTCTTCAACATTTAAATAATACATTCTTAAGCATGCCACCAAGGTTAATCACCAAGGTGTCATAAATGAAATTTACTAAGGTTTTTCACCAAGGTATCATAAAACATGTAATCCCTATAGATTAAATTATTTACCCAATTAATTGGATTGTAATAAAGGGTAACCCTTCATATTTCTTAATTAATTTTATCCACATAGATCATAATAATTCATTTCATTAATAACCTGTGGAGAATAAATAATGGTTTTCTTATCAAAATCACGGCGTACAAAAAATATTAAAGACGTGATCAGTACGTAATTCTTAACCCATAAAAGGGAATGTGGGTTTAATATATGTAAATACCTGAATAAAAAATTCATGTTTAAATATAGTTGAATAAGCATTGAAAATAAAATAGGTTTGGGTATTCAAATAAAAATGAAAAGATAATTTCTCATGTAAAAGGGAGTAATTTGAGTAGTAAATTCACCAGCATGATGGGTATAAAACATGATTTTAGACAAGGGTAAAATGAGGGATAAATTAGGTAAACCAATGACAAAATACAATTATTATAGTAATTTAATAATATAAATTGTAAAAAATAACTTAGTTGGGAAATTGGAATACATACCACACAAAAAAGGGAACTTGAATGGAAAAGATAAGTGGAGGTTTCCCTTACCTTGAATATTTTCTCCTAAAGCATGATAATAGAACCTTGGGGAATTGAGGACACATTATGGGGACTCATTTAGAGGAATAAAAACTATAAATTAATATAGTATGGATTGTGAGTGAAGGGGAATAGTGAAATGGGTGGGTATTTATAGAAAAAGTGGAGGAACTGTTTAATAATTCTCAAATATAGGTCTTGTAAAACTAGGTTATGGATAATAATAAACCATTATATTAACTATGGTTTTGCCCATGTTTCTAAAATTTGAGTCAAATTTTATGATATTTTAATACACCATAACTAAATACCATTTTAATACTTATTTTTCAATGGAAAAGTAAAGATTCTACAAATTAATGTCCTTAAAAATCAAATTATCCATTTTAGACATTAGAAAGTCACTTATTATTTTCGAAATTGATTTAAATCTATTAAAATACTTAATATTAATAACATAAAACATTTTTATTAATGTATTAAGTTCAATTAATTATTACATCATTATGACAAAAATATGAAGTCATAAAACATACTGAAAACCGAAAACCGAAAACTATTTTTTTACTATTCATGAAAAAAATAAAGTATTTTAGAAAAGTCTTATAAACTCATCCTAAGATAATTTTAATTTGCTTATTTAAAAAATAATTTTTATTTTATCATAATAATTCACTAAATATAATAATTTTAAATTTTAAATATTGAAAACCTTGTTTATTTAAAAATAGAACTTTTAAGGCATAGAAAAGTTTCTGAAACTTATAAAAAATTTACTAAGCCATTATATAATTATTTATGATTTATATTTAAATAAGTATATTTTAAAATAATATTTAATAAAAAATAATAATTCAAAATACCTCATTTTATTATAAAATTATATATATTATAGGAAAAGTTAATTAAGTTTTATTTGCATCCAAAATATAATTTATCAAATTCATTTAAGTTAAACATATAGTTTATTATGAAAGACTATTCTTAAAAGTAATTTATATAATAATAATTTTATTTATAAAAGTAAAATTACACTTTAAGTAACTAAGTCCAAGAAACTTAACCCCTTATTATATTCTCATACACCCTAAGGGTAAAGTGTGTGATTGTTGTAGCTCCATGGGGTGGATTGGCTAACATTAACCAAGCGGTAATATCCACTAACTTAAACTTATATCATAGGGAATTTCCTTCAATATTAACTTATTAAATCATGTATTGGGCTTGGTCAAAGAAGAACCCTAGTGACGCTACCTCCCTCTCAAGTTTTGATAAATGGGATTCAAACCGTATGACTTTACTGGTTGGGTCTTTCGACTCTTCTTTCAATATCAATTATACTTTGTCATTAATACTTATAAAAACTATTTATAATGGTTAAATTATCACCCATGGGTATATTTTCCAATCCTCAAATTAAATAATTTTTATATTCACTAATGTTTATATTTGAACAATGGTCATATAATGGTTGAATCCCAATAGTCACATTTCCCTTTATACCCTATAAAGACCAATTCATTTTTTCACTCAAAAATTACTACAATTCCACTTAAGGTTATATTTTAATTATCATAATATTTTGATGGGTTTTCTAATGTTTTGTTTTTTTATATCTTTTTATGTGGGATGATGATTCTTGAATATTGGGGTGATCCTTATTTTCCCATTTTAGTTTTTCTATTTTATATTTTTTGTCAAGTTGTAATATTTAGAATATTAATTGGTTACATAGATGACTAATGTAATGATATTTATTAATGATATAATATTTATTCAGTTTATATATATATTTTATGTGTATAATATTATATATAACACACATTTATTCAGGAATCAAATAAAATTTAAAAATTATTGGTTATTTCATTATTTCTCCCTTAATAAATTTTACCCCTGAAATTTAAACTCATTCTCTCAGATGAGAAAAGGTGAGGGTACTTCTGTATCATTTTCTCATCTAGTTATCATGTCACTTATTCATATTTATGGTTCCTCTACAACACTTTGATAAGGCAGGTAGTCTTTTTGCATACAACCTTATCTCTATGGTCTAAGATCTCCACTGGCTACTCCTCATAAAAGATGTCATGTTTTAGTTGTACTAACTCCAGATTCAGTACATATGAGGGATAAGGTATTTACTTCCATGAGAGAGATACATGTAATAATTCATGAAAATCATAAATATTTATTATAATTTCTATTAGATAGGCCACATCTCCTATGCGATCAAGGATTTAAAAGGGTCCAATATACCTTGGGTTATGCTTCCATTTCTTTCCAAATTAAATGAATTTATTTCATTGTGATATATGAAGGAAAAAAATTTCTCTAACATAAAACTGGAAGTCCCTTCATCATTTTTCAACATATCTCCTCTTCCAACTCTAAGAAGCTTTCATATGTTGTGGGATGGTATGAACCTTTTCTATCATCTCTAGCACAAGATTAGTACCATGTATCTTCTTCTTAATAACTTCATCCCAAAAAGTGGGAGTTCTAAATCGATTCACATATAGAGATTTATATGGTTCCATTTTGAATAAACAAGTGGAATCTGTTATTTTAGGAGAACTTAACTAATGGAAGGTGTTGATCTCATCCACCTTTAAATTCCATTGATCATGTTCTTAGTATATCCTTAAGTGTATGAATAGTCCTTTCATATTGGCCATTAGTTCGGGGGTGATAGGTCGTACTTAAATTTAATTTAGTATTCAAATATTATTGAATACTTCTCTAGAATTTAGATGTAAACCTTTTATCGTGATCAAAAATGATAACAATTGTCACCCCATGAAGCCTCATCACTTCCTTTACATATATCTTATCAATTTTTTCAAGAGGTAAATATTCTCAAATAACAATAAAATTGGCCATCTTGGTGATTCAATCCACTGTATCCCATATCGCATTGCTTCCTTTGGATGTTCTTGGGAGACCTGTTATAAAGTCCATATTGATATTGTTTTACTTCCATATTGGTATGGGTAATGGTTTTAATACCCCTATCACTCCTTCTTCACTTACTAAAACACCAATCACCTTACAGTGTAGTCATAAATCTCCCTTTTCATATTATCCCACCAATAATGATCATCAAGTTCCCTATATATTTTATTACTTCCAAGATGTATAGTGAATATAAATCCATGAGATTCATTCATCAGCTCTTGCTTTATCTTTGGGATATATTGGACACATTGACTTCTATAAAATTTTAGTATATCTTCTTGATCAATATTGAACATAGAAATCTTCCCATTACTAACATCCTCTATCTTATTTTTTATCAAAGGGTTTTCTCTTTGATCTCTCTTAATATTCTCTAGTAATGATGCTTGAGAAATCATTTGGGATAGGGCTTATTATATCCCTTCCCTTACAATTCCTATGTCTAAATTTACTAGATCTTTGATCAATGTATCTCCTTGAATCCTCATCATTTCCATCATTATAGGGTCTTTTTTACTTAATGCATCAGGGACTTTGTTTTCTCTTCTAGGTTGATAATGAATTAAATAGTAATAGTATTTAAGAAGTTACAACCATATCCTTCATCTCATGTTCAATTCATTTTGTGTGAATATATACTTCAAACTTTTTTTATGCATATATCACATTTGTTCTTTTCATTTTGTTTTCTAGACTACTCTTCATCTCTTCTACTGATCTATTTTTTGGTTTCATTGGAAGACCTTTTCTTACTTTTGTTTGTATCTCACTATTGGTTTTGTCTTGTTTTCAATTGAGATGCTCCCTGGTCTATATACATAGAATCTGGTTCCATATTGTCTAGAGTATGGAGAAAATATTTAATTTGTGGATGCCATTTTTTAACTGTAACATCACTGGATGGGACCATTTCATGTGGCCTTCATTTCTTGGAGCGAAAATGAGTCAAGTTGGAATATTTTCATTTCTGTTTGAGTCTTTATGTCTCATTATATTGTTCCTATAATTTTATATAGGTGGAAGTGTATTACAGATCATGCTTACTTTTGTAAAACTTTTGATTTAATAAATTTCCATGGGAATGAATTGGGTGACAAATTCATGTCGTTCTCCCAAAAATAAAATCACCTTTTCATTTTTCATGAGGATACACCCAATCCATTTCAGAGATGAATCACCATAAATAACAAAGCCTTCTCCAATATAAGGAAGAGTTAACAAAGGTGCAGTAACTAATCTATTCTTAAATTCTTGAAAACTTTCTTCACACTCTTTTTTTCAAATGAACTTATCCCTTTTTTGAGTTAACTTGGTTCATGGATTATAAATTCCAAAAAAAAAATCACAAACCTCCAATAATATCTTATTAAACTATGTAAATTGTGAATCTAGGTTATTGTTTTGGGATGAGGCCACTCTTCTACATTCTTTGTCTTCGAAATGTAAAATAATTTTCCTTTATTGGTTACAATTTTCCCCAATAATGAAACTTGTTTGAACTAGAAATTACATTTGGTGAATTTTCCAAATAGATTCTCCTTCTTTAGAGTTTTCAATATAACCCTTAGATGATCCTCATGCTCTTCATAACTTCTGAATTATATCATAATATCATCAATAAAAACTACCATGAATTTATCATGGTAGTCCTAGAATACTCTATTCATCAAATCCATAAATATAGAAAGAGCATTATCAAATCCAAAGGGTATAAAAATAAACTCATAATTCCCATATCTTGTTCAGAAGGTGGTCTTTGGAATATCTTATTTCTTCACCCTCAATTGATGATGCCCATATCAGAGGTCAATCTTGGAGAATAATTGAGCCCTGTGAAGCTGGTCAAATAAATTATCAATCTTTGGGAGAGGATATATTTTCTTCACTATGAACCTATGAATTTCCCTATAATAAATGCATGTATGAATTGATCCATTTCACTTATTTATAAAGAATATAGATGCTCCCCAAAGATAAACACTTGGTCGGATAAAATCCTACTCCAGAATATCTTTAAGTTGTTTCATTAATTCCTCTAACTCCATATTTTCCATTCTATATGGGGTCCTTGAAATAGTCTAGTATCTAGGTATGGGTTTAATGGAGAATTATACCTCTATTTATGGGGGATATCTAAGTAACTCTTCAGTAAATACATCTATGTATTCCTAAACCATGAGGACATTATTTATCTTTATAATTTTATTTCCTTATCCCTATTCATTGTCCATCTCTATAATGAAGTCTATGGGAGGTGATTCTAGACAAATATCAAGACAAGATATCTCTCCATTGGAAGTAACTGTAGGTTTTTCATTCGAGACTAATAAAATTTCCTTTATTTTGAAGTTGATATTAGTATTATACTTTGAGATCCAGTCCATCCCTTTTATATTTTCAAACTCCACCATGGGAATGACAACTATATTTTCAATGAGATTGTACTCTATAAAGTTAATACTCAAGTTTCTATACACTATTGATTCTAGGATAATCCCTCCAAGAGACTTGATTGATAACTCTACTTACAAAAGTTTAGGTATTGAATCTATATTCATTTTAAACTTGGATGAAATAAATAATTCATAGAACTAGAATAAAACAAAGTAATTTCTATTTTTGAGAGAACAATGATTTTACCTACAACCATATCATTTTGGGCCTCTACTTTATCTATAATTATAGAAAATTATCACCCTTACCCCCTTGTCATATAATGAGGTCGATGGTGGTTTCCCTCCATTATCTTATAATATAGAAATTGATTGGAAAATTTCCCAAACTATCTGCACTTAAAGAATTTAACTTTTAATTGGGCCTACACTATCTTTCCCCTTTTTTTAGTGTTAAGAAGTTGAGGCTTCACCTCACCATGATAGTTCTAAGCTATATGGACATCTTTTCCACACTTGTATCACTTTCTAATAAAAAGAAATTAGTTCTCCAAATGATTCTTAACACATTTTTTCATGTGAAAAAATTCACTTTCATTGCTCCTATTTCATGATTGAAATTATTCCCTAATTTTGACTTGATCTATCTATTCTTTTCATTTGATCTATGTGACCACTACATTTCTAAAAAACTCCAATTCAACCTACATAGAAATTTGTAATATCTATTCATAGATTTCATAGTCTCAATTTTTTATATTCCTCCATATATGGGGTCTCATTACATTGAAAAATCTATCAAACTTTCCCTCAGGATCCATAAAAAATCAAGAGGTGTTTCAAGAAAGACTTTTAATGTCCATTTCATAGCTTCCCATCGCTACATTTTCATTTTTCATAAGATATATTAATTACTTATTTGTTTTTATACACATTAAATGGGGAAAATATTTATTGAAAAATGATCCCCCTGAACTCTTCCCACTCCATAGCATCAATCTCCATTATTGGCTTTGTGTTTTTAATTAGTGTCCACCACTGATCATCTTCTCCTTCCAAGAAGTGTACTACCATGATGACTTTTACTTGATTTTAATAATAGAGTACATAAAAGATCTTTTATATATATCTTATCCAATGTTCAACAAGCAATGGTTCGATAGATCCAATAAAATAATGTGGTTGTTAACGCACAAAGGACTCAATAAAAATTTATTCACTTAGAGGTGAATATGTTCTCTCAAATTGATTAAAATTGTTATTCATAACTTGAGTTAAGTAATTCATCATCCACATGAAGTCTTACATTCCATATTTCAATAGAACATTGCCATTGTGTCATATATTGCACTCATCATTTATGTGGTTCCTACGATTTCCCATCATTTTTTAAAAGAAGAAAAACATAGTGAGAAATAATAAAATTTTAAGAACCTTATAATTTTAAATGAATTTTAATTCTTAAAACATCATGATTAAATATTTTATAATATACTATAATTATATTTTCTATATATTCTTTATAATGGTTCATAAAAATCTTGTGATTAACCAAACATATCCCCTAAGAGTGTCAAATTAGGTGTGTAGTAAGGCTCATTTTAATGCACTAGTTCTCAATCAAGTCTATCTCAATGTAGTGTTTTTGGGTGTTACCCCTAGGTACTTATGTTTCAGATCCATATCCACTTGTAGTATCTAGAAAATAATGTATTTTCTTGGAAAATACCTACTTAATACTCCCAAGAATACCAAGATTTTTTTATATATTTATACTTTTCCCTATAGTTATTTTTAAAGGTTTCAAGTCCTAATTTCCATAAATAACTAAACTATAATTTTATACAAACTATGGAATCCCATATTTTTATTACATAACTTTTCATTACATGGTAAAAATAGAAGATCTTTTAATATTTAGTTTCTTTATAATAAGCTATATAATACATAAAAACATAAAACATTTCTCTAATCCCCTAAGTTACTTTTACTATATCTCATATCCTAGGGAGATATATCAAAGTAAATGGGTGAGCATGAATCCTAGTAAGGGAATAAGCAAGAGATACATATAGCATGTGATCTTGATATGTATTAATAAGAACATGAGGTGTAACAATAAGGAATGAACAAGAGGAATATAATAATAATAACATGAATCATAGCATGGAAATATAGCTACAATATTTAAAGAATACATTCTTAATAATATAACCAAGTTTTATCACTAAGGTTTCATAAATGGAAATTACCGAGTTTATTCCCCTAGGTATCGTAAAAAAAGTTATCTCTATAGATTAGATTCTTTACACAATGAATTGGAGTAATATAATAGTGTAACATTTATATGTATTAATTAATTTTATATATATAGATCATAACAAATCATTTCATTAATAACTCGTGGAGAATAAAGAATAGGTTTATTATCAAAATCATGTCATATAAGTGCTTAAAGACATGGTCATTATGTCATTTTTAACCCAATAAAGGAAATGTTGGTTTCATATATTTAAATCCACAAATCAAAATTTCATGTTTACATATATTTGAATTCAAATTTAAAAAAAAAAATTGGTTTGGGTATTCAAATAAAAATGAAAACATAATTTCTCATGTTAAAGAGAGAAATTTGAGAAGTAAATTTCCCAGCTTGATGGGTATAAAACATGGTTTTAGAAAAGGGTAAAATGAGTGATAAAATATTCCTATAATTTATAAAATACTATTATTACAGTAACAAAATAATATAAATTGGAAAAAATAACTTAGTTTGGAAAATAGAATATATACCGTGTAAAAAAGGGAACTTGAATGGAAAAGAGAAGTGGAGGTTTACCTTACCTTGAAGATGTGTTCCTAAAACTTGAAGATGAAACCTTAGGGGCTTGAGGAAACCATAGGGGGAATAATTGAGATGAAAAATTACCAGAAAATGATGGATTATGGAATGGTATGGAAGGGTAATGGTGAAATGGCTGGGTATTTATAGAAAAAGTGGAGGAATTGTTTAATCATTTCCAAATATATTTCTTGGAAAACTAAGTTATGGAAAACAAAAACCCATTGTCTTAACCATTTTTTTCTCATGGTTTTGGAAATTTGAGTCAAATTTTATGATATTTTAGTCCACTAGAAATAAAAAAAAATTACTACTTATTTTGGCAAGGAAAAGTAAAGATTCCACAAAGTAATGTTTTTTAAAATCAAAATTTTCATTTTAGACATTTGAAAGTCACTTATAGTTTTGTAAATTGATTAAAATCTATTAAAATACTTAATATTAATAAAATAACATATATTTTGGCCTTATATTGTGGTTAATTAATTATTACATCATTATGACATAAACATGAAGTAATAAAACATACTGAAAACCCAAAACTATATTTTTACTATTCACAAAAAAAATATAGTATTTTATAAAATTCTCATTTATTAAACCTAACCTAATTTTGACATTTTTATTTAAAAAATGTTTATTTTACCATAATAATTTTCTAAATATGATAATTTTAAATTTTAAAAATAAATATTCTTATTTATTTAAAATAAAAGTTTTTAAGGCACAGTCAAATTTCTAAAACTTATAAAAACTTTCTTAGGACATTGTAAATTTATTTTATCATTTATATTTAAATAAGAAGGTTTTAATATACTATATCATTGAAAAAAATGTTATTCAGAATACTCAAGTTTATTAAAAAAGTATATATATTTCCTATAAAAAATCAATTATGTTTTATTTGAGTCCAAAAAATAATTTATCAAATTCATCTAAATTAAACATATATTTTATTAAGAAAAATATCCTTAAGAGGAATTTATGGAATAATAATTTTATTTTTAAAATGTAAATTACACTTTATATATCTAAGCCTTGGATATGTAACCCCTTACTACACTCACATACGCCCTAATCGTAAGTTGTGTGATGGTAGAAGTTTCATGGGGTGGCTTAGCTAAAAATGACTGAGTGATAATCTATACTCACTTGAACATATATATTAGATTATTTTATTAAATCATAAATGTTTTTATTCTATCTTGGTCTTGATCAAGATAAAACCCCAGTGATTCTACCTCCCTCCCAAGTTCTGAAAAATGGGATTCAAACGGTAGGACTCTACTGGTTGAGGCCATCGATTCTTCTTTCTATACCAATTATACTTTGTCATTACTACTTATAAATACTAATAATAATGGTTAAATTATCACCCATGGGTATATTTTACAATGGTAAAATTCACCAATGTTTATATTGACCAGTGGTTACATAACAGGTCGAATCCCAACTGTCACATTTCCCTTTATACCCTATAAATACCACTTCATTCTTTCACTAAAAATTCACCACACTTAAACTTAAGGTTATATTTTTATTTTCATAATATGTTTATTGGTTTACCAATGTTTTGTTTTATTTATATATAATTTTTTTTGAGGTTGATGATTCTAGTAGATTGGGGTGATCGTTATTTTATAATTTTATCTTTTCTATTTTATATTTTTTGTCCAGTTGTAATGTTTGGAATTTTAATTGGTTTCATAGCTGACTAATGTAATGATTCTTATTAATGATATAAAATTTTGTGAGTTTATCTATATTTTTTACATGTATAATATTATATATATCATTCATTTATTCATGAAACAAATATCATTTAAAATGACTAGGTCGTTATATTCATCCTCTCGTCCAAAACACGGTAGTCATCGATCCCAACTTGAATCCTTATGTCCAACACAAAAACCAACATACAAAATCTCTACCCAAATCATAAAATGATATATTTTCACTTATACATAACATTCATTAAGGATTTTGTGTAGACCAGTGATCATGAGGAGAATATTTGAGATGTAGAAATGTCTGTAAGTTCATTACATTGAGAAAATATCACAATTTTTACATTATAATGTGTCATACATCCCATGAACTCTGAAGCTACCTACTCATTATAGATCTCATCACTCACCAATTCATAAAATATTCTCCTTGATTATTTTAGAATATAATTTTTATTTAATTTTCTTATAGTAATTTTAATATTAATAGTATAATTTATTATCCCTTTTCTATTTTTTTATTTGGGTTAGACCAATATAGCTTCTTCATGTTCATGGTTATGTACAACTAAATGAGCAATTTGATACTTGTGGATAATGTGGTTCATGATACCCTTTTCTCCATTTATTTTATGCTTAATTTCTATTCATGTTAGGGTTTTGAGGGTTTGAAATATTGATACACATACTTTTATATCAGAATCATCCCCTGGATAGAACTTCTAAAATCCATACAAAACTCTTCATGAAAAATACAAAATATTCACAGTGTAAAAAACTTTTAATAAAATTTGGAAAATAATTAAATACATGAATAATATACTAAATTATCCTTAGGTAACCTTACAAAGTCCCTATGAGGACTCTTATAAAGTTAGACTCTTCCATTTTTAACCACATTCCAAAAATCATGGTTTAGAATATTACTTCACAACATTACCCTTCCATTTTATTGATTTTTAAAAGGGAAAAATCATAATAATAATTAGTATCACTCCTATAAACTTTATACACATCAGGTACTTTTCTAGATTTCCCATCGAAACTCCCTTCATGGTTCAATGTGGGGTGTCATAGAGAGACTTATTTCATTTAGATAGAATTTATCCTACTAGCTCCAAAACTACTTAGGAATTATATATTTCCTTATAACCCCCTTTTTATACCCTTCATAACTTTCATAATTTCATCTTCTCTTCCAGACATCAAAAAACTTACATCCACCACTTCTTTACTTTGGTTTCAATACAAAAAACACCATTGTTGAAAAAAAATCCAACATCATCCAATTACAATCCTCAATTGGATACTAACAAAAATAAATAAGAATAAAATATATTAGATTACATCATATAATCCCATATCACCTTTGGATTAGGTTTAACCAAATCACTACCTTATTGACAGCTATAAAAACTCAGAACTCACTTGGGGGGTAAAACAAATACCTTTTTCTTTTCCTTCCCATTTTCTCATTTTTATTTTCATTAAATAAATTTCTCATGTCTTTATTTTATTTTGTATTTGATAGATAAATAGTGATTGAAGGATTCCATCAATCCAATAGATTATAATAACAATTTTTTATCTCTATTTCCCTTAGTTCTTCCAACCCACATTCTATGATCTTGGCTATAAAATAAGGTATTGAAATCTAGTTGTGGGAAGATTTACAAACTATTATAGGTGTGCGTTTTTAATTCTTATTTTTCTTTGAATAAATTGTGTTGGTAATCTTCATAAACTTTAATAAATTATGTATTCATGTTCTATAGGAGTAATTGTTTATCTAAGAAAACATAGATTTCTATATTGAAAAATTATAAAAGTACTTAATTGAACTATAATTTAACATACATGAACGGGATTAAGTAACTCGGATTTGGGTAGATTTATTTTCTAAATAAAACCAATACCTCAATAACTAAGCTTAAATGTAAAATATATAGGTCATTTTTATTATAACAAAAAAAATTGTATCTAAACTAAATTTTCTTGATTTTACCATAAGCTGAGTGTTTTTGAGTAAATAAATATTTTTAAAATTTTAATAAGTACATTGTAATTAGTATCTTAAAAAAAATGTGAATAAGTTATTGGTTATTGAGATGAATAGAAAGGAAGGTGAATAATATACTCAAATAAATAAAAAATGAAATATATAATTTTTTTAAGATGTATAAAGGAAGTGTAAAATTAGGAAGTGAATGAGGAACTTGAAATAGAAAATTTAAAAGGGAATTGCAAGTTATTATTTATATTTACTTAAATATTTATCAATTAAGAATTCATTGTTCAATGCTTAAATAAGATACTAAATGTATTCAAAGAGAATAATATTATTGAGGTAAATTCCTTGAGAAAAAGGAATTATTTAAATGTCAGAGGTGATCTAAGAATAATTTTTCATTTTTTAAAAAATAATTTATTATGGTCAATATATATTTTATATTAGAGTATTATAAATAAATTAATTTTATTTTTTTATTTTAAATAATTTTCTTAATTTGGAAAAGACCTAAACCGTGATTTTAATCAATTTTATTAATATTATGAAATTAATTAATAATGGTCATATTTTAAAATTTTATTTTTATATTTTTTTAAGTTGAATAAGTTAATCTGATGTGTGGTTGGGCTTACATGTTATTAACCTTAAATTATAAAGTCTCTCAAAGGATTAAATAATTTTTTAGGTAGCTCGAATTTGATTAACCTAAAATTCTAGAGCTCTACATATGATTGTTAGGATTCGAGGGGTTTTATGTGTTAATAACCAACATTAAACGCCAACTATGGAAGAATTAACCTACATGTTTAAGTTCTATGATATATTAAATCCCCAAATCAAATCATTATGTCATATTAAAATATTTTATTTCAAATCTCACATCAGAATAAATTCTCATGAGAAAGAGATATATAAAAGTACCTCTAAAGAGGAGTTCCCCCAAGATATGTGCTAAATATTATTTCTTATCCATGATAGGAGATGTGTAGGATTAAACCCCATGTATCAAGATTCACTGTAAATTAATTACATTCTATATAATTTTAACTTTACAAGTGTAATACCCTTGTAAGAATCACTTAGAGCCACCCAAGAAACGTATAAAAAACATGAATGGATCAGTGAATGTGTGAACTATTCATCATTCACTATTACAAAATGTAGTAGTCATTGATCCCATCTATAATTTATATATAAAACATGTAATCCAACATACACAATGTCTAATAGAATTGGGAAATGCTTTATTTTTAATTTCATATAGCCTTTATCTATTCTTTTGAGGAATTAAACAATCATGGGGAGAATATTTGAGATGGGGAAAAGTTTTTAATTTCATTACATGGAGAAATTTCACCACTCATTAACTATTATATATCATGCATCCAATACACCTTAATAAGGCTTGATTCTTATAAATCCCTTACCACACCACCTTTTTGAATTATTCATCTCATATCCGATTGTAACATAGTATTTTAGTGTAATTTTCTTACTATGATTTTAATATTAACAGTAGCATTTCTTCTACTTTTTATCTCATTTTTCTTTTTTTCACATAATATATTATTCGTGTCCATAATTTTGGAAAACTAACCAAGGACCTTGATTTGTTTTAAATATATAGTTCCTATGTCCCTTCTATTATGTGGTTAATTTCCATTCATGGTGAGATTTTAAGGGTATGTGATGTTTATTTAATATTTATTGGTCTTCACTTCACTCTCTTAGTCTGATTTCTCTCTCTAATATATCATATATCTATCCCTCGATTCAATATACTAGATTATGGTGTAACTAGTAGGATGAATTGGTGAATGGTTTTGGGAGAATTTCAAGATGGTGGGTGATGATATGATCACAATTTATGGGAACAGTTTTCTATTAACTAAGGATGAGTTCAGTAGTTAATGAATTTGAAACATTTCTTGAGTGCATTACTCAAATTTTAAAAAAATGGGTAAGTTGATTCAGTAGTAGTTTTTCTTGGATTATTTTATGGATTTAAAGCGTATTTTGATATACAATGAAGGACCTCATAGTAAAAAATTGATAATTACCTTTCTTGATAACACTTTTTTTATGTTTTATTTCCTTTCTTTCAATTTTATTCCATGAATTTTTCACACACCACATAAACCAACCCCCCCCCCCCCCTTCTCACACACACACACACCACCACCTATTTAATTTGTTTTAAAATGTTAAAGGCTAAAAAAATATAATAATAATAATAATATAATTAGATCTTGTGTAATAAATAAAGGTCATTGGGAAATGACCCAGGTTTTTCATCATATTGCACTATGATCTCTAAAAATTTATATTGACTAGGACCCTATAGTAGTTCTTATATTACACTCCAATATTAATCATGTTTATATTATTCATTTTATATAATTCTAAGTTTATAGAAGAAGGATTTTATATACATGATGCATGAGATTCATTTGGATATATGTAAATAAGTTTTTCTTCTATTTTTTGATGTATAACACAAACTATGAGTTGTGTAAATATTTACACATTAATATGGTTTGAACATATTAATTTAATGGATGAAATAGTGATCCAAAACTAAATCATCATAAGCATGCATACATAAAAGAATAAAATTTGAGATAATAAGGATTTCATGGGTTACCATATTTATGAAATAAAATACATAGGATTCATGTGGGATTGGTGAGACTAAGAATAACACTAAAATACTAAATGTGAGATTCATTACAAATAAAACACTTGTTAATACAAAAAGAATTCAGAATGTGTGATCCAGATTTTTAAGTTCCTAGGAATTATCTTATGTAAGGTAAGAAAATTTTAGGCAATCTTAACCATTAGGTTCCTATATTTGATGTAAGATTTGTGTTACACTTATTTAAGAATCCTTAACTATTTATATATCATATTAATAATTTTTTGTGAGTCCATATAATATATTGGGATAAGGATTTATCCTCTTAACTATCTAAGATTCATATGTTATATGATTTACATGATTGTCTGTAATATATAGTTGTGACATGTTTTTATTCTCAATGTGTGGGTTCATCATTTTTAATTGGTGTAATTTAATTAAACTTTCTTGTTGAAAAAATTTAAAACATGATACTCACCCTAAGATAAGTCCTTATTATAGATTATATAATATATTAGGATTATCATTTTGAGATCTCTTATAAGTATGACTTATGAAATAAATCTATAATGGTATCTATGTTTGAGAAGTGTTCTCAGAGGTAATCATTCTGATCATATGGATTTGAATGTTATCAAAATTAATTTCTATAACTTTTAATCATGGGTATTAGATATAGGTTATGTATAACACATTTTTACTCATAAACACGGGCTCGAAGATAAGAGATAATTGGTGAAAGGTGAAGTGGATATTTTTGCTGGAAATGGTCTAAGAGTTTTTACATTAGAGTTCATCACTTTTGAAAAAATTATACCTAGTGGATTAGTTCTACAATAATAAAATCGTTATTATATATCTTCTATATATATATAAATTATATATCTTGTTTTGAAATTTTTTTAATTCGTTTTTAAGAACAAGAGTTATTATATATACATGGATGAAATTTTTTTATAGAATTGAGAATATGGTAGACAGTTTACATATTATATACAAGGATAATTTAATCTATAACATTCAAAATAAAAAATTCAAGTTTGATTCTAATATAAATTACCTTTGTAATTGTTTACTTGGATATATAAATGATAAACACATCCAAAGACTCCATCGAGATAGATTTTTTGTACCAATAAACTATGAATCTTTTGTAACATCTGAATCTTGTTTATTAGAAAAAATTACCAAAAAACATTTTAGTGGAAAAGTGAGAGGTATGGTAGACTATCGGATCTTATATATGGTGATGCATATTGACTTATGGGTATTAAATCAAACCATGGGTATAGGTACTTTATATCCTTTACCGATGAATTTATTTAGAATGGTTGTGTGTTTCAAATGAGATAAAAGTTTGAGAATTTTAAAAATATCAAAGTTTTTTAATATAAAGTACCTAATAAATAATGAAGAAGTATTAATATTCTTTTATTTGATTGTGGTGGTGAATACTTGATCCAAGAATTCACTTATCATAAAAAAAATATTGTAGAATTGTTTCACAACTCACTACTCTTAGAATTCCATGTGTAATAGTCTGTCTATAAGGAGAAATCATACCCTATTAGACATGATCTTATTGATGATGATTCAATGTGAACTTTCTATTTTATTATACGGATATACTCTAGAAACTATCACATTATTATTTGACTATATTCCATCAAAATAGATCATAAAGACACTATTTTAGATATGGTATATGAATCATATTAATTTGTGTTTTATGAGTATTTGGGGTTGTGATGCATATGTATGATGTTTGGAAACTAATAAACAAGGCTATAAAGATGGCAAATGACTTTTTTATTATCTAAAAGATAATATGGTATATTAATTTTATAACCCTATTTAACACAAAGTATTTATAGGTAAATGTAGTGTTTTCCTTAAGAGTGGTCAAATTGTTTGAGGAGTCAGTGGGATAAATTTTTAACTTAGAGAAGTTTATGACTAAAAAATAGGAAGTGTTATTAAGAAGAAATTTGTGTCGGTGCCAACTCGAGTTACACAAGAACCAAAAAGTTTTGGTATGATTATTCAATATCCTAAGAGATATATATATCTTATGTTTGATGATGATCAATTAATGTTTATTGATGAGAAGTAAACTATATTCTAAGAATTTATTGAGAGTTATGATTTTAAAAAATCATTATATTCCAAGAAATAATATATTCACTCCATTTACCCTAACCAACATTGAACCGTGTCAGATACACCTGAAGGGGTGAGAGTTATAGAGTGCAGGTGGGTTTTTTATAATAAAACTAACATGGATGCTATGGATTCTATCTATAAAAATTTTCTGGTTAAAAGGGGCTGAAAATAAATTCATGGTATTGACTATAAAGACATTTTCTCTAATTGTGATGATAATGTCTATTTAGATATTTATATCCATATCAATTTTGTATGATTATGAGATATATCAAATGGAAATCAAAATATCTTTCCTTAATGAGAATTTAGTAGCGGATGTGTACATGATATTACTCAAAGGTTTTTAAGTACCAAATGTTCACATTATTGTTTTCAAGTTACAATGGTCTGTTTATAGATTGAAGACATCTTCCTGAAGTTGGAATATCTAGTTTTATGATGAAATAAAAGTGTTTGGTTTAATCAATAATGTTAATTATTATTCTTTATACAAGAAGGTTAGAGGGATCGTTGTGATATTTTTGATATTTTATGTGGATGACATATTGTAACATCTCAATTCAAAACCACTAGGTCTGAGCCAGAATGTCATGTGACCTCATGCATGCCTCCCCATATGTAAGATGCTTATGACTAGCAACGAGGGTCTAAATCTATCTGTGGTGAGGCTATACCCTCGGTATCATGCCATAGGATCCGTATTTAAAAATAAACAATAATATAAATAATCAGAGTAATCATGCAGAAAGGTAAGGATGAAATGCATAACAAGTAAATAAAAGTAGATCTGAAAAGTGGCAAGTCTTACCAGGGTAAAAAAAGAAGATAAGTAAACATATGATAAATTGTAATTCCCATCAGTGTCTATCCTATCTCACTAGTAACTACACACTCCTAAACTTATAAGTCCTCTATAGGGATCTTTCCCTTTATCGAGTACCTCAAGAAATCTACAAGCTCACTGAAATTCCCAAGTAGTGTGTGAGAACAAGACTCGATAGGACACCACCAATTCATCCTTAACCTGATTTACTAAAGTATACAAGTTTATTCCATAATAAAAATAAATACATAACAATCATAGCAACTCACAATCCAAAACTGAGCAGTCATGCACTAACCAAATCTCTACAATCCCACAATCATACCTTCTTGGGTACTATATCGGATAGATAATCAAGGTGTTATAATAATAGAGGATTATCTATAAGGATAATGAATCATGCTACTCGTCATCGTGTGACTTTATAACTCAACATCACTACGCATCAAGAAGTACATGTTCTTGGTATCCCCTAGGCATCGAGATTTAATCATCATCCCCTAGTCATTGAGTAACAAACCCCCTTGGAATTATCTAGTCATCAAGTAAATCACACATCATCCTCGAGACATCATCATATCCCTACCCTATGCATAGGTACCTCATCATCATTTGTCACTAGTCATGTGCACTCCCACTCTAAGGGATAAACATGTCATGATGGTCTACTTTCCTTGGGTTACATGAACAATATCAGAAAAGAACATGTAGCATGGATGCACAAGCAAGAATAGCATATCATCATAAGTAATTCATCACAAAAAATACATGTAATCAACATCAAACATGAAAAATAAACTATAAATTATTCATGGAAATAAGTTTAACATAAGGTTTCCAAGGCTATACACACATCCACATGCGATCATAATCTTGCACAATCATCTAAAATATGTCTACACATAATCATATTAAGGAAATATATGCAAAAGAGCCCAAAAAGGTAAGGGAATTCCTACCTCAAAAGTCATCAATATAAAAAAAGGATAAACCAATCAAGAACACCTCTTCATGATTTATTATCAAAAACGTCGACACTCAAGGTTCACCAAGGGTCCTTAAATCCAAAACCAACTATTTTATTTCAAAAAGAAATAAAAATTAATATTCAATGATACTTTTACTCTCTAAGATAATTTTTAAAATTATTGTTTTAAAATATTACATGTGATCATATTTTATCTCTATTGGGTAATTTTAAAATTATTAATTTTAAAATATTACATGTGATAATATTTTATCTTCCATAGATAATTTTAATTATCTTATAAAAATCAACACATGTATTTTTAATTATCCTTAAATAATTATCCTTGATAATCTCAAAATTGTAATTTTATAATTATAATAATTATACTTTGACAATACACGTGATTATCCAATGATAGTTTCCATAATATTTTTCACTTGATAATTACATTATAAGTATCCTTCAAGAATTTTTGTAATATTATCTTCAATAATATCATGAAATTATTCTTTGATAATTCATTATAATTATCACTTGATAATTTTAATAACTCATCCTTTGATAATTTTATTTAAAATTATAATTTGATAATTTGGTGGGATTATCATTGATAATTCGATGAAATTATCATTTGATAGTTATGATAATTATCCTTTGAAAAATTGTATAAAATTATTCTTGATAATAAATTTTAAATAATATCCTTTTATAATTTTTAAAAACATCTTTTGATGATTTATTTTAAGATTATCTTTTTGATAATCCAATTAAAATTATTGTGTTATAATTTTCAAATTGTCATTTTTTAGTAACATTTTTTTATTTGGTTTTCTTAAATCATGAATGTGAAAAGAGAAAAAATAAATAAATAAATGAGACCTAAAGCATGATAAGAACTAGAAGAAGGAGGAGGAGGACTAGGAGGAGGTCTTCGTCATTCTTAGAGCCACACAAAAAAAAAGAACTAGAGTTGGATTGATCGACTACCCTAAATACTTTCAAGGGAGATCGGGATAGTTCGTGCTTGATAAAATCCACAAATAATGAAGAAGTTGGTGGTTCGGATATATCAACCCAAACATGTATGGGGTTTCTAAATGAAAAAATTAATCACCATTTCATTTAAAAAATTAAGTGGATTCATTAATTTGACCACATTAATTCATTTTATTTTAAACCAGTAAAAACGAATGTTTCCAAGATTTCTAAATTTAGCATGGTTAAAAATAGAGGCTTCCAATAACTGATGCATGAATGTAGGGGAATATAAATAGTGTGAATTTTTTAAATAATTAAATTAATAAATTTAATTATTTAATATAAATATTAAATAACTTAAAATAATGATATACCTAACCAAACGCCTGATTCTTAAAAAAATTATGTTATGTCGTGGGTAAAACCCATGTTTCAGACCTAAAAGTGGTCTTTTATTTATCATACAATGCTCCATTTGATAGATATTAATTATTTATTAATTTAAAAACAAGATAATAAAATAATTAAATATAAAAAGATTATTATCATGTGTGATGTTTCCAAACACCTAATGTGCATAAAATTTATACCCCTTTTAGGGTAAACTCCACATTTTAGACCTAACGGTAATCTCATATTTCTCATATGATGCACCGCTTGAGAGATAATCAATTGTTTTTAAAAAATAATATATTAAATATATTAAATAACTTATCCTCATGTGTGATCTAACCAAATTACCAACACCCATAAATTTTATAACCCACCTAGGGTAAAAACTGCGTCTCAGACCTAATGGTGGTCTCGAATTTCTTATACGACACGTCATTTATGATTTATTAAATTATTTTGGATAAATCACATGTGTGTAATATAATATATTTAATATTTCTATTTCATCTATGTCAAGACTCTATAGGCCTTAGAATCTCACACTAACTTGGCACCTAACTCTGAAAATATTCCATATAATATTCCAGGATTCTAACTGTGTTTTTATCATCACGTAAAGAATTTAAAACATTTATTAAGTTATTTTTATTGAAAAAATACATTTTCACATAAAAATACTTATAAATTTTCAATAAAGTGGGTTTTTATTATATTTAAAAAATCAGGATATTACAATTCTCCACCTATATCAACTTATGTTCCCTAAGAAGTATATCTAGTAGAATTTCTCAAGCAACTTAGGCCACTGATCTCGAACATCAGACTCAGGCTCCCATGTCTCATCCTAGATCCATCCATGCTGCCACCAAATTTAGACTAGTGGTACCGTATTTCCTCAAAACACATTCTCTCTTTGATCCATGATCCACACTGGAATCTCCTCATAAGATGCATTGGTCTCCATATCAATATCCTCATAATCAACAACATACACTGGTTTAGTTATGTACCTCCAAAGTTGTGAAACATGAAACACTTTGTGCATACCTCGATAGTGAGAAGGGAGGTACATATGGTACACCACTTCCCCTATCCACTTAGTGATATCAATGGGTCTAACAAAACATGGTACTAACTTTCCATACTTACCTAGACATATATACCCTAACTGAGGATTCACTCTAAAGAAAGCATGATCACATACATAAAACTCCAAGGGTCTCCTCCTATGGTCAACATATGATCCATGTATGCTCTAAGTAGTGATCAACCAATTCTATATCATTTTTCTCTCTCATAGTTCTCCTGAAGCATGTTAGGGCCAATAACCACTGGCTCACCTGCCTCATGCCAACAGAGGAGAACATGGAACAACCTCCCATAAAGATCCTCATTAGTTGTCATCTAAATTGAGGTCTGGTAACTATTATTGTATGTGAACTCAATCAAGGACATTTTATCATCCCATTATCCACTGAAGTCTATCACACAAGATCAAATCACATCCTCAAATATGCTTATAGTCAGTTCAGACTGTCCGTTAGTCTGAGGATGGTACATTGTGCTCAATCTCAGCTGAGTCCCTAGGGATTTCTGCAAGACCTTCCAAGAGTGAGACATAAAACATGCACCTCTATATAAAAAAATTCTCAAGTTAACTCCATGCAGATGTACAGTATCTTGGACATAGATATTTCTCATATCATTTATTTAGTGAGTCTCTATGATTGATAAGAAGTGAGTAGACATTGTTAGTCGATCGATAATTACTCAAAAAGAATCATGACTCCTTGAGGTCCTAGGTAACCCCATCATAAATTCCATCATGACACCCTACCACTTACACATACCTATTGGGAGTGGATATAATAACCCATCAGGATGTTAGTTCTTAGCCTTCACCCTCTGACAGGTAAGGCATTGGGAGACAAAACTAGTAATATCTCTCTTCATCCTCATCCATAAAAACTATCTCCTTAAGTCATGATAAATCATGGGCACACCAGGAAGTACTACCCATCTAGAGGTATGGTAATACCAAATCATCTCATCTATTATGGATGTAGGGACTACTAATCTTCTATGTACCAAGATCACATCATCATCATCCATCAACCATCTGGGTATTGAGTCATAACCAGTTAGTTATTCCCTCATTATAGTATACTCTAAGTACAACTTCTATTCATCATTTACCCATTCCAAAAGTGAGAATGGAACTACAATGGGATAAAAATCCATAGAATTCTGGTCCTATGAGGTATCTATCTTCCAATCATCTAGTAAACTCATCAATCTCCAATGCACCTCTGAGGACTTCTCGCCAATATCTTCCTCATCATGCGTCTTGTATATAAGATAACCCAGAATAACATTACCCTTCCCAAGTTCATATTCCATCTCAATGTTCAACGTATTCAGATACTAAACCCAATACCTCTGTCTCGGGTTTAGTTCCCTCTGTGTGAAGATATAGAGAATGGTCTTATGGTTCGTGTAAATAATAAATTTATCACTGAAGAGAGTGTATCCAAAGTTTTAGGGCATAAACCATGGATTATAGCTCCAAGTCATGTGTTGGGTAGTTACTCTCATGGGGTCATAGATTTTGAGACTCATAGACTACTGCCTACTCTCTTTTCAATAGCACTTCTCCTAGAACAACACCTGATGCATCACAGTACACTAGAAAACCAATCCTAGGATTAGGGAGTGCTAGTACTAGTTGTTGTCAACCTTTCCTTTATCTCAAGGAAATCCTCTTCACACTAGTCTGAGAATTGGAACTTCCCTTATTTTTTAGTGTTATCATGGATGCTAATGGCTGAGAGAAGTCCTAGATAAACCATAAGTATTATCTTATTAAACCCAATAAGTTCCTAATATCATAAAAATTCTGAGTACATGTCCAAAAAATGACTGCCTAAACCTTATTTGGGTCTACTGATATACCAATGTCAGACACCACATGTCCTAGGAACTTCATCTCATTAATCCAGAAATCAAATGTTGACAGTTTGGCATAAATCCTGTGTACTCTAAGTGTACTCAAGAATATCTCTAGGTGCCTATCATGTTAATATGGTGTTGGATAATAGATGAGGATATCATTGATGAAAACTATGATGAATGAGTTCAATAATTGAGGAAAGATCTTTATCATGAGGTCTATGAACCTTGTTGGTGCATTCTTCAATCCGAACGACATCACTAAGTACTCATACAATACATACCTACTCTAAAACATCATATTCGAAATGATCTCCTCTCTAACTCAAAACTAGTTTTATACTAATCAAATATCAATCTTGGAGAACCACCAGGCTTCCCATAGTTGATCAAAAAGATCATTGATCCTAGGAAACAAATATCAATTATTCATCATCACCTAGTTCAACTTCTGATAATCAATGCATACCCAAATACTTTCATCTAATTTCTTGGAAATAAAAATATGTTCACCCAACAGTGAAGTACTAGGTATGATAAATCCCTTCCTCTCCATGTCATATAGTTGTACCCTGAGCTCCTTCAGCTTGATTGGAGTCATATGATACAAGGTTATTTAAATGGTTTGAGCACCTGGTATGAGATCTAACTCAAAGTTAAATACTCTATCAATATGGATTCCTATGAAGTAATATAGAATGACATCTTGATAGATATCCATGACTAGATTAAAGGATGATAAGGTTTCCACGGATATTTATAAATAATCCAATCCATCAATCTGTGTTGTGATTATCCCGAGCTAACTCAAGTCTGGTCCAACTCTGCCTGCTCCAAGTTCACACTCTCCAGTCATCAAGAACTTCTCTCCCATTAGAGAATTAAAAAGTAACCATCTATGATAGTAATAAATGTTATCTTGGAGTCTGGTCAGCTAGTATATACCTAGAATCACATCAAAATTCATCATCTCCATAATTATGAATTCCCACATATGTCCATAGTTGGTGATGACTATTTGACACTCCAAGCATCCGTCAAGATAGTCCACTCTCATAACCAATGGTGTATCAAGGTAGAATAACTCAAATTTATTGGTAATTCAAGTCTACAAACTACTTTTGTGGATATGAAAGAATGTGAAGCACCAGTATCGAATAAGGTAGTAGGTAAAGTAGAGGTGATTTGGACTGTACCTCGGACAATGTATAGTTCCTCTCCACCATCTACTGAGTATGTTCCACATCATAAACATGAATTTCCTCATCACCTCTTCCTTTTACCAAGGGTGCATGACTAGTTTGAGTCTGCTACAGATAACCCTAATTGAATCCCCATGTCTGACCCTTACCTTTGTGAAAACCTAACCTCACCTTTATAAATTAAAACTACTAAAGATTCCCCTTTTTCACTCACTTACAATATGTGTTCAAAGGTGTAGTACAAAATTTATGAAAGAGTATATCCTTTCCATAGTTGAAAATTTTTGAAACTCCTAAAGTGGATAATGAAGTTATACTTTGATCCACCTATATATTAGTACCCCAATGCAAGTATATTATCTTCCACTTCTTACTTCTAGAAGAAACTCTCATAGTAGTGAGAGGAAAATTGGTTACTGGACCACTATGGGCTAGTAGTAAACTTGATAACCTATCCTCCTCCAGTCCCTTCTCAAAGTTAAGGGCCTTGTGATAAAACTATTTATACTTTTCCTGGTCAAAGCCCCTAACCTAATGCCTGAGCTCCGTTCTAAGGCCTATCTCAAACTTCCTAGCCTTTTGTGCCTCATTCCAAGTTAAAAAGGAGAAAAGTGAAGAAACTCCATAAATTGGGAAGAATATGCAGAGATATTTATGTAGATTTATCATAATTCCATGAACTCCTAAGCATGGTCCACCTTCATTGGATTGGGAAAATACGGATTGAGAAAAATATCCTTAAAACACACCCATGTAAGACCCTATCATCTCCTAGACTTGATCATGGAAATCCACCACCTCCTATAGGGTCCCTAAAACATGAAGGTTTCAAAGATCACACTCCCTTATTCAGAATTCAAGACCATATAAAAGATTCTATCAATAAAGTCTAGAAAATTTCTTATATCTTATGGGCCACTAGTGTTCTAGAGTTCCAGAGGGTGTTGGAGTTATAAATCCTGAGCTTGATCTGTAATGGTCTTATATGTGGCTCCACCTTGGATTGGAACTATATTAAATATTCTTATTTGAATAGGATCTTCTCCATGAATAACTTATCCTAATATAGGAGTGTTCTGAGGTATATCCCCATGTACCACATGGGGTGGCACAGGAGCATCTTGGGCTACCATAGATATCGGTCCAATCAAATTTCTCTGAGGTGGAATATCTAAAACAATGAAAACATTAGGAACCTAATTCGACCCTAATTAGTTTATGAGATCATACAAAGGCTTCCCTAAGAGTCTACCCTCAACCCAAAGTATAACCTTCTTATTACTAACCCTTGTCTCCATATTTACATGTTATTTTCATTCATCATATATATACTAACACAAAAGTATGATAAATTCAAATAATTAATGCCAATAAAGATATATCACAATATCATGTAACATATATATATCATATAAATTGAAACTATTCCAAACAGATAGCACAAATCAATGCATTTAATTAACGAACTACTACACATTACACAACAACAAGCATCTATATAGCATATAAACCTACGTTCCTTGTAATGATGCATGAATGCACTCAAAATATAACAAATCACATATCAACAGCATTTGTATCACTCAAGGTGAATTTTATCATCAGTAATAGCAAAACAAAAATTCCCCACTTTATAAAAACTTGGAGGTCCACTATATAGTGCTATTTAGGCACTATTACAGTTCTTCTACCCAAATTCCAACTTTCATATCTCTAATATATCCTATCCTAAACCAAAATAAGAGGAAAAAAAAAGTTAGTGAGTCCGGATATCTTTGATACAATTTTGTAACATACCAACCTAAACCACCAGGTCTGATCTAAAATTCCACGTGACCTCATGCATGCCTCTCCATATGCAAGAGGCTGCTGACTAGGAATGAGGGTCTAAATCTGTCAGTGGAGAAGATATACACTCATTATCATAACATAAGATTGACAATCAAAAATAAAAACATAATAATTAAATATAAAAATGGTATTATAACATGTGATGTTTCCAAAAACCTGACGCGCATAAAAGTTATACCCTACATAGGGTAAACCCCACATTATAGACCTAACGGTGGTATCATATTTCTCATATGATTCGCTATTTGAGATATGTTCAATTATTTTTAAAAACTAATAAATTAAAAAATTAAATTAATTGTCATCGTGTGCGACCTAACTAAACGCTTGATGCTGAAAAATTCAATACCCTACCTAGGGTAAACATCGTGTCCCGAACTTAACAGTGGTCTCATATTTCACATATGATGCATTGTTTGTGAGTTATTCAATTATATTGGATAAATCTCATACTCATAATATAATATATTTGATATTTTTATTTCGTCTATGTTGAGGCTCTACGGGCCTCAGGATCTCATACTAACTCAGTGCTCAACTCTGAAAATATTACATAGAATATTCTAAGATGTTAACTGATCTTTTATCTTCATGAAAATCCTTTAAAACATTTATTAGGTTATTTTTATTGAAAAATTACATTTTCAAATAAAAATAATTATAAATTATCAAGAAACAAGTTATTTATTTTCTATAAAAAATTAGGATATTACACACACTCTTTATCAAAAATGATATTCATACTTTAAATTCTATAATGGTGTAGTTAAGAAAATGATTCTCAATGAAATACATGGGTGAAGTAGTTTACATAATGGGTATATATATCTATAGTGATAGATTATAGTGGTTTATTAAACTAAGTCAAAACATATATATTGGTAAAATGTTAAAGTGGTTTAGCATGGAAAACTCTAAGAAGGGATCCTTAATAATGTTTCATGTAAATAATATTGAGAAGATTTACGAGCATTCAAAAGAGTTAGATAGTATGGATATACTTCATTAAATTACTAGAATAATATCTATCACGTATGTCACATTATGTACTCAACCTGATGTCATTTATGATTTGATCGTGATAAGAATATACCAATCTATTTCTAGTGAGATTCACTGTATTACTTTCAAGAATATCCTTTAAGTATTTTAGAAGAATAAAGGATATGTTCTTAGTCTTTATATTTAATAATGAATTCATTGTAATGGGTTATAATAATGCTATATTTTAATACAAAAAATGATGTGAGATATCAATCTAGTTTCGTATATTACCTTAGTGATAGAGATATGGGTTGGAAATGTTCAAAATAATCTATCATGGTTGAATCAAAAACAGAGGCATATCACATCACTATATTAGATATTGTGAAGGAATTGATTTAGGTTAAGAAATCCACTGCTAAATTGGGGGTGTTTCTTAGCATTGAGGGAGAAATTGAGCTTTTTATTATAATAATGGAGTTATTTCTCAGGACAAGGAATCCCAGTCTCACCAAAGGATAAAAAACACCCTTCAAAAATACCATCTCATCTAAGATATCATTGAGGAGGGTGAGGTAAAAATATATTATGTGACTACATAGGATAATGTAGTAGATTAATTAAAAAACCATTAACATAGAAAAACCATGAGGTTCCTATAGAATATATTATTATTAGATACATGATATATTGGATATAATGGTTACAAAATATATCATGGTTTTATAATAAAGTAAATCTATATTTATCATTTATTTATGTGTGTTTCATATATTATATGAATAGTGGAATGATAATATCCCCCTAAAAGTGTGAATTTGAGTTGTATCTAATTGATGATCATTTTGAAGTATTATGGGTTGTGATAACATGTTAAGATTAGAATGGGTATAATCTTATATGTGACACAAATAGTAGACTCATGAGATAATAAGTAGAGACCTATTATCTTGACTGACTAGTGAAAGTATATCACATGGAATGTTATACAATAATCGATGTACTTAGGGGTTTATAATTATTATGAATCCACAATACATGAGGTTTTAAATATACTTATCATGTGAACCTTCATAATTTGGTACCTTTATTATGCCTACCTTGAGGTTGAGCTAATAAATAGAGGTTGGGTATGCTGTTGATCACGTCATTAGTTGAGTTTAACCAAGATGGGATTCATCCACTTGTATAATAAGACTAAATTTCCACACATGATTTAATTAGAAAAAGTAAATTAATAGTTAGGCTTATTTAAGTGACATGTAAAGTGCTTGGATACTTAGATTAATTCTATGTGATGTATTCATTAAAACTGGTCTATCTGTCTTAGTGAATCATGAATGTATGAGATGAACTATACAAGATTGACATGTTCCATGTCTAGTGGTCACTTAATTTCATAGATAAATAGATTATATAAGTATATATATAATTTATATGATATATCTTGTAGTAAACATTTATATATATGTGTATGAGTGTGTTTGATCAGGATCACTCCAAACCCCATTGTAGCTTGAGTAGCACTAACATTTTTCTAGAGGCCTCTCTTTTATTACATATATGAATTAGGGAAATCTTATTTGTTTTCAATTATATAAAATCCTGTAGGGTCACACAATTTGGCCTTAGAATATTTTTTAAGGTTTTAGATATATTGTTTAATCAAACAATAAAGAGAGAATGATAATCTATATTGAAAGGATTTTAGATGGACTTACAAAGATTTGTTATGTTTTTGTTAAATTATTTATGAGATTTTAGTGCAAGTAATATGTTTATTGATATATACAAAAACAAATGAATCTTATTTTAGGATTCATCTATATCATAGGACTAAATATACATGCCATTCATATCATAGGCTAAAATTTCTCTATACCATTGAATTCATAGAGATTTCATTATCATATGTTATGATATATCGAATGAACTATGACATGTGATATTAGGTGAATTGGTATCTTCTACATATAAAAATGGTTTTAATTTAGTTATTAATTATAGAGATGATTAATTTATGTAATTAAAAACTATTTATGATCATTTAAATGTTCAATGACCATAAAACACTAATGTTAATACATTATGGTAACACATGTTAGCTATCAAGAATTGGAAAATAATGCTTAGTTCCCTTCATTAAATGAAGGGAGTTTATATAAAGTAAAGTATCATCCTATTGGATGTGTGTTGTGACTCTTTCTTACAAAGTTGAATATTTATTCCTTCCTTATCCTCTATTTTTCTTTGAGAAGAAGTTTCTATCGCACCTTTGGAGTATGAGGTGGCCTATAATAGTATTCTAGGATTCTAGTTACTAATGTACTACCTATAATAGTTAGAGTACTTTAATTATCACTTAGGGATCTCAACCTTTGGTAATTTCCTGGTGATATCTATAAATGTACTCTACTATGATTAAATAGTGATGAAGTTTACTTTACTTTAATTATGCCTATTTTATTTCATATTCCACATACCATACTGATTTAATGATGGTAAATCATGCATTTTATTAGGTTTCTTCTCCTATTATAATCATATGTTGATCCTATAAAACCTATGATTTTGTGTATATCTTACCATTTATGTATAATTCCTTATAATAGTTCATTGATAGTATAGTAAGATGACCATGATTATACCTTCCATCATTATGATATGTATTATTATTATCCTTGTGATTATTTTATTTCCATTATTATCTCATTCATAAATACTTTTATTCTCATGTTATTATTTTATATAATACTTGAATATTTATTCCTACCATATTATTTATTTTATGTTATCATCCATTATAATCTACCCCTTACTGAGTGTCTAATCTCACCCCTTTATATTTTTCAAAATTTACCTAGGAAACCAATTAGAAGGTTTCATGTAATATAAGGACAATAAATAGTGGAATAATACATTATTATATGTTTTTATGATGTACCTTAATTTATAATGTAATATAATGATCGAATATATATTTAGTCTCCTATGATAAAAAAATTATTTTGGAAGCTTCCAATATAATAAACAACCACTAGATTTAGGTATCTAGAGTTGGAGTTTATTATAGTAAAAAGTGATTTAGGGGAAGTTCAAGTATTTACTTGAAAAATAAGACATGATATTTCAAATTAAAGGTTAATTATAAAAAAATTTGAGTTCAATTAATGTTTTGAATAAATAAAAATGGGTATATTAAAGAACCATTGATGATATTAAAGTATTATAGGGAGATATTTAAGAGACCTTGGGATGTGTGTTAACAGAGGGGATATTGAATACATCATTGAGGTAATTAGACTTGGTTAATGTTTTATTATTCTTCAACCAAGTTTCTTGAGTAATATATTAATGACTCATATACTTGTTTTCATATTGTATTTAATATCAATATTCACAAGGATTCATTTGAGTTTTATTGGAGTTTATTATGTGATAAAATAATGAATAATTTTAGATAGAGTGAAAACCATGTCATGGTGGGACACAAAATATGTTTTGGTTTATTCCTAAGAAAAAAATATTAAGAAAAAATATTAAAATTGGTCATAGTTCTAATCATGGTTCTTAGTAATGACATTTAGAGCGCACTAGTTTCTATAATAAATAAAATCATGTGTTGGTTTTGGAAACCAAATCATTTTTCATCAAAAACAGTCATGATATATCAACTTGTCTTGAAGGAAGAGTCCTAATGGTTAATGGATATTATAGGATATAAAAAGGTACATGGTGTAATCAACCACAAAATTGTGATATGGTTAAACATTTTTTGTTTTTTGTTCTTTGTTCAAGGTTATGAAATATATATACTGAAATTATAGATGAAAACTACATAGTAGTAACAAGGAAAATACATTGCGGTTATAGTCGAAGTTATATGTTCTCAGAAGAAAATAAATTCCAAATTTTATATAGGTTTTATGTTTAAATCATGGTTTATAGATCTATTATTTTCCAGGTGAAACAAAACTATTGGTATAGATATTAGCCCATGGTTTGTCGATCCATATATAGAAATAGATATTATCAAGGAAATATAAAGAGATAAGTCATTTGAATTTTAGTGTGTATCTTTATTTCAATAAAAGGTGTGGTTTTTGAGATATGAATAGGTGAAAACTAATATAGTGGATCAAAGACACATATAGTAGAATAAGAAAGATCATACTTTTTTTGTGATTATTATTGATCATTTTTCATGTTGTTATTCTTATTTCATATTATAAATATACCAGAGGTATATTATGATATGTTAAGACATAATTTTTTAAAGATTTAAATACTATTTTCCAACTCTACTCACTCTCCATCTATGATAATAAAAAGACCATGATACTTAGGATAACTCCTATGGATCACCAAGGACTAGACACTCATAAATAGTAAGTGAACCTTATAAAACCTAGTGTTTTTTTGTTATTTCTTATTATTTTATTATTCATTATCATTTTAATAGGTTAAGAGAAGGATTTTGTACACTAATTGGTAATGGGAAAATTTTAGGGAAATATTTTTAGAAGACTGGGTTTACCCCCCCCCCCCCTCTTGGTGCTTCTCATATTAATCTTAACATATCATATATGTCTTAGGTGTGTACGTACAAATTGTAAGAATAAATCAATAGGATACCACCAAGAAACCGAAATAATATCAAGGATTTTAACATGATCATATGTGTAAACTTCAATGAAATGTGATGATTTTATCACATTCCACCAAAAAAATCCATTATTCTCAACTAAGTCATGTTATTACAAGCCACCATGACACCATTTTACTTACCTTGATCAATGTTAGTGAATACTCAATATCTTTGTTAGATAATTTCATATCCAAACACATGGATTAACCTATAAAATATCCAAACATATCTCCATTGAAACACATCACATATCCCAATTCCAAGAAAAATCATGGATTACCTCATACCACAACCAAACTCAATGATTATCTCACATCATGGATAGACACAATGATTAATCCACATTTCATCCAAACACCGAGCTTAATTCACTTTATTTTAAAGAACATGGATCACCCTTCATAGTAACCAAACACATATCCTTTATAAATTATTATTTATAATATCATATTATTATAAAAACACGGTAATAAAATTAGTCCATCAAACATTTATTTTTCAATAAAAGCAACATTACATTGTTTCCAATCACCCCTTTTTCAAATCATCTAATATCATTCATAACCTAATTGATCATATAATCATCCTTATATAACATTTTCACTCTATAGAAAATTTATAAAAACACACTTATATTATCCAAAATCCATATTTTCATTTCAAAAATAATTACCATAACATTTCTACCCGAGCACTACATTCCATAATTCAATATTGTGAATTCAGTGAACAATGGTAATTTTTATTTTTATGTTAAATTCAAAAAACAAAATCACTCAAATACACCTTTTTATAAATCAATAACATGGTTTCTATTATATATAAACAATTAACTACACGGAAAATGTAACACCCCAATATTTCATCATATGTTATCTTCAATAGCTTGTGTTACGCACAAAACCGACTTGGCTTGCGTAACACACAAGATTGAGTTTCTACAAAACAACACTATAGTGTTAGAATTATTTAAATGATATATTTAAAAATTATCCATTAAACATTATAATATAAATATTAATAAATAAATTTTATATTTTATTTATAATTTATCACATAAATAAAACATATTTATAATGAAATGTATAAGTTTCAGTAAAATAGTTATATGTTTAGAAATACTATTTTCTTAAAAGAACTACTTTTTATGTCCTTTTGTGAACAATAATAAAATTAATTTTAGACACCATTCGAAATTTAATTTGGTAAAATAGACTTTATTTTTTAATTTATAACATCAAAATTAGCTTAGGGTGAATTTTTTGTATTTTTATGAAAACTTTTAATTTTTGATAAATAGTGAAAACACTGCATTATTGTTAAAAATCTAACTTTTTCATTTAAATAATTATTTTAATTTAAATTGATTTTAAAATAAAAATAGATAGATAATACATATATCAACCCAATTTAGTTTATTGTAGTCATTTTTATAATATAATTAGATATAAAAAATTCATTGAACTTTTGTAATGTCTTTTTACCTGCCTTCTAGCTACATTTACAGATAAGCATTAAACATAATTTTACCTCTTCTGTGAATTGAATTTCAAAAAATAGACATACATGGTTGTCATAAGTATTAAAAATGTTGTCTAATAGTATCAAAATATTTTTTTTTAATAGTAACTTTTGAATTTTATACACCATATTTAAATGTAAATAAGGTAATTAAAGGTAAAAATAATATTATAATAATATCAAATTTCCCTAAAAATTGGCGTAATTTCATTGGATGACTATTTTTTAACCCAAATCAACCTTAGGTTATAAATATGATCCTTTTTAAGTTACATGGGTTAGATTAGTACATTTATTATATTTTATTTAAAGAAGAGTTAAAAATTTCATATTCAAATTTTAATAAATATTTTATTTCTAATATGAGGTTATATGAGTGATATGGTCAATTATATATACTATTTCTAAATATAAAAAATTTATATACATCATTATAATTTATTTATAATTTTTAGACATTAAATAATTAAATTAAATGGTGACACGATGATGATGCAGTAATTCTTTAATTAATTGAGATATCAAATAAATGATATTAAAAATATTAAAATAAAAAAAACTTTACATAATTAATGAAATAAAAAAATTATAGATACCATAGAAATTTTAATGACATATTTTAATTATTTTTTCGAAGTTATCATGTTGTTTTTTATATTTTTAAAAATTCAAATATTGAATAGTATTAGAATTGACATAAATGAAGCTTTAAAATAAATAATATTTATTAAATGATATAAAAACCATAAATATATAAGGCTTCTCCAAATAACTTGGATAGTGTTAAATATTTCATAAATTATCCACTTGGGGTTCTTCTGGTATTTTATAGTAATTATATTAACCCTATAGTGTAAAAATACAAGAAGACGCGGTAAGAGTTAAACTCTTTAACTAAGGGTTAAATCCAAAAGATAAGTTTAGTTTTATGACCTGAACATGTATAAAATTAATTTTTTGAGGTTATTTCTAACCATACTCATCTTATCCTAAAAATAAATCACTTTTGAGCTATTTGAAACCAAAAATCAATTTATAATAAATTAATATTTTAAGAGTTTCCTAAAGTTCCCCTACCCTCTCTTATAAAAGGGAACTTCTCCTTCTCTTTAATTAACACCTACAAAGCCCATTGGATTGAGTAAAACCTGACCATTTTTTCTCCCAACTTCCCTCACTACATCCTATAGGCCATACTTTTGGAAAAAATCCATCCTAAGGAGTCCTTTTGTGCAAATCAAAAAGAGACACTCAAAGAAGAGATAATCATTATATTAACTCTTTCAAAGTTCTTTTCTTATTCTACTTCCACTTCCTAAATTTTTTCCATACTAAAATAATAACTCCAGAATATAGTATATTCTAATATTTTTTTATTATTATGGTACATCCATATTCTACCTTTTACCCATCCTATGAAAAACAATATCATCATGTGTGCATATGTATGGTTTACCGTCTCCACACCGTGGTGTAAAATATTTTGCATGTATAAATTATTTCAAAAATTATAATGATGAATATAAAGGATTTAAATAATAAATATAAATTATATTGTTTTTTTTAATTAATATTCCATCCAATTCCATACCATTTAACTATTAAGGAAATAATTTCGTTGCTCGTGTATACGTACGGTTTACCGTCTCCACAACGCGATGAGATTCATCCTCCACATTAACCATTCGAAAATGATTATAAAAATATATATTATGAATAATTATTAAATATATTACATAATAATTCTATAATATATATATATATATATATATATATATAATTTACTTACTTCCATTCAATACGATAAAAAACGAAAACAGCGTTCATGCGCACATACAGCCTACCGTCTCCAGGAACAGTGTATTCAATTTTATATATCAATCTATTATATATATTTATATTCATAATATTTATGATATAAAAATAATTCTTTAAGTTTTCTAAGTAATTAAATCATGATCTAGGTAGTATGATCAAGAATAACAAGTCAAAACGTGTATGATAAACTAAGCGATTATTACCTAAAATGTTTCTTTAAATTCGAAATTATTAATAAATGATTAATATAAAGTCATAAATGAATCATATATGATATAATAAATATTATTATGATTCTATTAGAAGATAATAATATGTTTAAAACCATTATACAAGAGTTTTATACACATACAAAGAGTATCGGACCTATGGTAAGGGAATTTCATCTCACTTTTAATTTTCGTAAGATATAAGCCATATTCACCCCCTATTTATTGTGTATAGTGTATGTAATATCTCTATTATATTTTATATCATGAATAAATTTATCTTCATTATATTTAAATATTCATTTTAATATATTGTACTTATTATTTAAATATTAAAAATGGTAAGGGACACTTTGAATGTTTAAAGAATTAATCCTTTCTCCATTTAAATATTCTTGATATTATCATAAATATTTATTTATATGTATATTTATGTATATTTTTAATTTCATTAAAAGTTTTTCAAAAGGAATATTTTTAAATGTTTTATATAATTTAACCTTTAACTAAAACATCATTTTAAATGTTTTAAAGAATTTTTCTTTTAAATCTTTCTCATTTATGTATATGTTTTCAAAATGGTTTTAAGGATTTATTTATATGGACATGAATGTTTTAAAATGTTAATTCACTTCTAAGGTTTTAAAGTGGTATGGTAAACTGTTAATCAAAAATCTCTTTCTAAAAATCTTCTTTTATAAATGTGTGTATTTTGAATAAATGATTTAAAAGTAAAAAGTGTATTTGTCTCAAGATATTTTTAATGATTTTAATAGAGTATTTTCATCTATTTTAATATCCTTTATTAGATCTTATTCTTAATTATGGTTGATATATTATGATTTCATTTACCATATTTTTTTTACGATCAGTTTGATTGTGGATGTTCTGCTTAGATACCATTCATGGTTTATGGTAAGTAGTAACATTTCATATCCTAGTTTTAATATGAATGTTTGTGTTATGCTTCACTCTTTTCATATGAGGAATGTATTGGGCATAGTAAGTGACAGGTAGGGCCCTCTATAGCCTCTTGATGCATCAGTAGGTCTCATTAGATGAACTAGATATAGACTTAGTTGAGTCCATGCCCATTTACTTTCATATAAGGATTTTCCTGAGGCCCTAATCATTTATTTTTATATTTATTGTTTGAGGCCTTGATGGTATGTTTTGGATTTCTGGAATTATTAATTCTCCCATTATAAGATTAGTTATTGATATTATATATGATTATTAGACTGTTAGAATATCCATGTGAGTGTTTAGATGGAATTATTTGATTTATTCTTTCTATATTATGTTTAAGTTTAGGTTTAAAAGGCTTGTGTTTCAATTTTATATTTGCTTTAAATTTTATGGTTATTTATGAAAGATTATACTATATTATTTAACCTTATTGAGCATATGATCTCATCCATTTCTTATGTTTTATTTTTCCAAGATGCCAAAAAGTGTATTATGATTTATATGTAGGGTTAATCTAGGATATTAATGGAATTATCAAAGTATTATCTATGTTGTATTTTATTTTTTGAATTATAATGTAAAGTTCATGTATGTAATCTATTTTCCAAGACTGCTAAACCAATCTGTCCTTTGGGGTTTGATTCCTTATAATCATGCCATTGTATTAAAATAATGTATCTACTCCAAACATATAGGGTTGAGGTGTTATAGGAAACACCATTTATATTTTTATTTTAATTACTATAATTCATAAAACAGCATTATAAATAAAATATGGCATTGAAATACCCAAACACATCCTTTATGGAATCAAATAATTAATTAAAAAATATAATTTCAACTTATATACTTTAAAATCATTTACATGTTTCAATAATTCATTTTAAATTTATAAATAAACATCAAATATAAATCATAGTTTCAAAAAAACCAAACATCACTTAAGTATTCCATTAATAATAATTTCTAACACATAATCAATATTTAACTTATCTTCATTAATGATAATATCAATTCATCATTTAATATCACTTAAATCCATAATTATATTTATTATTTCATCATTAATATTATTTATTCATCAATATTAAATATATAAAATATCTATTTTAGCTTCAACAATTCATTGAGATCATTTTGAATTAAATCAAGTTCTACTCTTACACTATTTAAATTAATTGATTCTAAAATCCCATGCATCATTATCATGTCAGACATAAAACATTAAATTAAACTAAATTAAAGGTTAAAGGTTACCTATGTAATCTTTAGTCAACATCTTTCAAAACAATGTTCAATTTGTAGAAAAAATGTATAAATTTACAAAAAAATAAGTGTAGAATAGAATACATCGAATTAGATGAAACATGATAAAAATTAACTCAATATCACATAAGAAAATTGGGTATACCTAGGATTTTATCTCATTATTATAACATTTTAAATGGATAGTGATTATGAAAATAAATTAGTGGTATAGGGTTGAGAAAATATTGAGATAATTAGAGAAAATTTAATAGAGGGAGGAAAGACATAAATATGGTGCTCCATCCCAACCTCTATTGTTTTAATTGATTTTTTAATCAATTTTGGAATTTTGGTCCAATAATCCTCTCACTTACCTACTTCACTTGTAAGGATCTAGCCTTAAACATTATATAATATGGTATATTTGGACCATAATTCAATTTATTTAATTAAAAGATATATTTTAGTTTTATATTTTTAGATAATTATTTAATCACCCTTAAAATATATATTTTACCTCACAAAGTGGAAACTCCCACTTATAATCCATTTTTTCAACAAAACAAACTTTTTAAGATATAATAAGTTATCTTTTCATGACATAACTTCACAATTTATTAATAGACCTCAAATTTGTCCATACTCATCCTTAAAACCCTATTAAATTTTTAAAAAAAAATTGAGTTGAGTATAAAAATATGAATGAGGGATATAAAAAATAAATAATAAAACCATTAGTATGTCAATACTTATAAAAATTCACCTTTCTTAAAATAAACATTGGGTTCAAAATAAATATTTTCGTACCCAATAAATCAACTTCACAAAATAATTATTTTCAAAAAAAATAATAAGAAATATTAAAGGAAAAAATAAAAATCATAAATGTTTCTTTGTAGTCATGAAAAACACGTAAAAACTTCTTCACAAATTTATGCTTTTCGACTGTAAAAATTAGAATACACATTCATTTAAACAAAATATCATTATCTTACCTTAAGAAATCGTGATATTTCCATAAAAACTCATTTTAATCATAAATAAATCATGTATGTAACTTAGGGTATCATTTTTATATTACTCTTACATACAGAATAACTATCACGATTAATCATGGAGTAATAATCATGGTTATACTGGAAGTAAATATCATAGTTTCATTTGAAATAACCATCATGGTTATACTTTGAATAAATCTCATGGTCAACTTAAAAACATAAATATTACCCAATGCATTGGAGGTATTTAATAGAATCATCCTTCCTTGGTTTATAAAATAACCACCTATCATCATAAATAATTCCAAATAATCATAACTAAATCATAACACATAAAACCTTAAAGTTTTCAAAATAATATTTTCAACCATAAGAAAAACAATCATATATTAAAATATCAATTCCATTTTAAACTCCTTTTATAAAATAACTAGAACATAGGGAAGAATGTTTTTTCTTTGAATGAAAAATATAATCATATAATGGAAGTTAAATAATGGTTATGGTGGTGGGAATAGTAGTTGTCATCTTATACATTAAAATTGAACATTCCTTTTATATTTTGTAAAACAAGAAAAATAGTTCCTTAAAAATATTACTTTTGAAAAACATTTAAATGAGACAAAAAATTTACTTTATGATTAATTTATTTCCATATAAATACATCTTTAAATTAATTTTAAAAAATGGACATGGAATAAAAATAGTGTTAAGAGAAAATTTAAAAGAGATTTTTTGTAAAAGAAAGTCCCTTAACTTCTGCATCACTCATCACGTAAGTTCTTTATCCTAATAAATAATAAACTTATGTAAATTTTTATCTTGATTAAGAACCTTTTCTAGTTTGTTCTTTGTTTCCCAATGTTATTATCAATTAATTAATCAATTATTTTCATGTTGTATGTTAGAAGATATTAGGATCAGAATTCCAAAATGTCTTCAGTAGGTTGATTATGATAAATGAGGATATTGTTACATCATATCCAAAATAATTATCATGTAATAATTATAATTTTTATTCATAAATTATACTTTTAAAACCAATCCTAAAATATGGTTATGAAAAATGAACTATTTTACAATCATGGAGATGGTAGATCATATTTACACATGAGTAGCATTTGCAGTTTTCAAAGATCATTATAGAAAGAAGATAATTATTGTTTTATATTTATAGAATTATAATTATATCATAAATACCATATCATTTTTTTAAACATGCATATATATATAAATCATGTGATGTGGTGATGAAAAAAGAATCACATCACTTCGTGGAGGTGGTAGTCCACATGTACCCACAAACGACATTATCATTCTTCAATAAATTGAAGGTAAGAAATTAAATGATATATTATAATTTAAAAAAGATAAATATGTCATTAATATCATATATAAACATTAATTTTGTCATTATAACCATTCGTGATAGGTGGTTATGGAAAACTAATTATATCTATTTGTGAGGCGGTAGTCTACCGTACACAAAAACAAAGGATTTCTTTCCCATTTGATGGAGGTTGGATATAGATATAGGTTATGAAATTAATAAAAAAACATCTATGTATATGTTATATAATTATTTTATAATATAGTAATGGTTGAATAAGATTTTAAGGAGATGGAAGAAGGAATAAAACAAAAACATTTAGTTAAACGCCATACCACTTCTTTGGAAAATCTCTTCTTCTTTAAATCTTATGACCTATAATATTAGTATTCTACCCAAAATATGGCCTCTATAACATTGTAATGGATTTTATGAAGGGATTTTTGTAGGCATTTTCTAAACCAAAAGGTTTTTTAAGTGTTAATAAATGAGAAGAATAGGTTCCCTTTTATAGGAGTGGGGGGAGGCACTCTTGGAATTTATTAAAATATTAAATTAATATAAATTAAATTTGATGTAAAAATGGATAAAAATAATATTATTATAAGATAAGATAATTATGAGTATAAATTATCCAATAAAATAAAAAAATTAAAAGTTTGGATTACATTTTTTACCCTTACATTTTTTTAAACCCTTTGTTATCCTTTTGATAATTACACTGATATTAATGTTCTTTACACTTAAAGGGTTAATATAGTTACAATAAAGGAAAAAATGTATCATAAATGGACTATTGTTGATTTCATCCACCATATATCATTCACTTGGTCAATGATAAGTTTTTTAGTAATTTTAAATCATTTAATAAAATATTATTTATTCAAAATTTTCATTAATGTCAATTTTAGAACTATTCATGTACTTTGACTTTAATAACATCAAGAAAAAAATAAATTTGAATAAAATTAATAAAAACCTCAATGATTTTTCATTTTTATCTAAATAATTTTTGTAAAAAATGATACATTCAAATCATATTATTTTTAACATTTTTAAAAGAATTTATTTCATTTTTCCATCAATTGAATAATTACTATATCAGCATTGCATAAGATTTTAAATTAATTATTTATTCACTAAAACAATTATAATGATAAAAATAATAATTTAGATTTAAAATTAATATTTATAACTTAATACATCCTTTTTTCATCCCTATGTTATTAAAATTAAGAGTGTGAAATTGTTGCCTTTAAATTTGTTTAAATATTATAGAGGTCAAAATCATGTCTAAATGGAAAAAATTCCATATATTCTACATTTTAATGATTATGTATGAGCTATATTCGGCCAATAAATTAATTTAAGTGTTAAGTTAATTTTTGTCCTTATAGTTTTTTTAACCTTAATTACCTAATTTACCCTTTTTCGTGGTAACAAAAATTAAAAAGGTTATTATTCATGATGTACAAAAATAAAAGGGCATATTTAAAATATTTGAACACCCTGATTCCAATTATAAAATACATTTTTCAAGATTCAAAACATATAGGGTAATAATTCAATTTAAAATTAAACTGACAAAATGTGATGAAAAAAAGTTTTTCATAAAAGCATAATTATATTATTTTAAATCAAAACGAACTAATTAAAATTTAAAACTAATAAAAATATATATTTTTACTTTGTAAATACTTTAAAATAAATAACATTTTCAATAAATATGATTATTTATCACTATTCATTGGAAAATAAAACTTTTTAGAAAATTATCAAAATTTAACCTTAAGGTAATTTTGATATAATTATTTTCAAAAATGAAGTTCATTTTATCAAATTCAATTTCTAAAATTTCCATAAAATATTATAAATTTTTCTCATAAAAATAAATAAATTTTTTTGGAAGAAAATGTATTTTTAAAGCATAAAATGACTTTTCTAAAAATTGATTGCTTATTTCTGAAGTAGTAATCAATAAATTTTTATTAATTATGAACTTTATATTTGTTTCATAATATAGTTAATCATACTCATACCCACTAATTCAATTACTAGGTTATAATGTTAATATTTAAATAATAATATTACCTGGTTCGTTTAGGCTCGATATTGTGTGTTTTACACACTATCAAATATGGTTTTATGTTTTTAAAAATCTTGGAGTGTTACATTCTCCCCACCCCCCCCCCCAATTTAATAAATTTTTTCCTTGTAATTTTAACATGATCTAATAAATCAAAGGTTTTTCATCGGAAAATACCTTTGTTAAAATCTCACATCATAAAAATTTCTAATAAAACTTTCTCTTGAAAATGGGGAAGGGAAATACAAAGGTCATCTATAATAACACATAACTAGGTTTCCAAATAGTAAAATATTAGTGTGACATGAAAATATATATATGGAAGAGAATAATAACATCCACATGATGGTGGAAAGTGATAGAGATCATTTATCATAAGAAAGTGAATGATCATGATAAATTCATTGACCATAAAACCATAAACCAATGATGTGTGAAAAAATCATCAATTCATTGGAAATGAAGTTAATATGATAAAATTTTTCTTTTTAAGATACTTTTAGAAGAGTTGAGTAATTACATTACCATCTAGATGAAAAACTTAAGAAAATATACTTACTTGATAAGTATAATCTCATCCTATAATCAGTTTCCACAACAAAATCATATTTTTCTCTAAACAATGAGTATTAAAGATGAATTTTTATGCTTAAATCACTAAAATCCACTGATAATGGATCACATAATCCAAAAAAGTATAAAAATATATTTTCCCTACCTTTAGAAATTAACAAAAAAAAATTGGTTAGCCCAAGGCAAGACAATTCCCAAAATGAATAAACCTTTATATGATGAAATAATACATTAATCTCCAAAATGAAACAGTAATACCCAAAGTCAAACTAATCATTCTGTAAATAATGATCCTTAAAATTCATTAAAATATTCTGGACTAAGATTGAAACCCAAAGATTAAAATTATTTGATTACATATTCATCCATTAATTATCTCCAAATCATGTCAATCGCTCTTAAGGTTTTAGACCAAAAATATATTTGACATAGTTATATAATTTCCAAGATATGATAATAATTTCCATAAATAACTTGAATCACTATAAATCCACATTAAATCATATATTATTCTCCAATATAATTCAACCTTTAATCCTAAAGTAAAATCCCATAAGATTTTGTTTACCTTGATCAAATAATATTCCCTTAACATATAGAGATATTTTTCCAAAATAAAATTAGTCATTATATATCTTTTCAATCCCATAGTTAACTATGTAATAAAACATATGTTCCCAACATCAACATAATATTTATTTTCAATTTCATACTAACTAGGAGATATCATAGGCCAGAGTTTTATTTATCCCTTATCATATGTACTGAAATCATAGTCTCTACAAATTTTAGGCTTTTCATTACAACACTTTTTAAAGGTATTGATTCTATAAAACATATGTTTCCAAATTTTGAAAAAAAAAATATAATATATAATAATACTTAAGTGTTTCATGATTTTTATAATATTTATAATAGATCATAATATAATTAATAAACATGTCCTTAATTAAACTTCTTTGTTAAACCTTTAACCATGATTTTCCATCTTATTCCTTAATAATTTATTCACACAAGTCAATGATATGAAAAATGTCCTTATCATTAACCAATATCAACTCAATCATGTTTCATACTTAGAACATAAGAAAATCATTCATACCTTAAATATAGACATCAGGGAATTATTTTATTCTTATACCCCTTTAATCGTTCATGACAAAGTACATATCATCAGAAAATAAATATTCAAGTACTTAGTGGTATTTCTCTTTCTAAATGAGATGGATGAGTTAAGATTTTAAAATCAAAAAAATAAATACCATGATCCATATAATTTTTAGATAATTGAAAAGGTATTGTATAGATCAAAGAGTTTCTTTTAGGTAATTTTGTTGTTCAAAAAGATTTTAAAATCATTTCAATATTATTTTTCCAAGATAGTGATGATTAAATCATCTAGAAGGGATAAGAAGGTTGTGTGAGATCCTTTTTCTTTTGTCTGGATAAATGATCTTCAATATGTAGAAAAAAATATCATTAAAACATAAACTGAATTATTTCATGTTAAAATGAAAAATGGTTCTCTTAAGTAAAATACCTATAGAAATTTCATAATAATTTAACCTTAAAATCATAAAAAATAACCTTAATAACATCAACATTAAAAAAATTAACTTCAAAGGTTATCTCATACATTTCCACTTCATGTAACACCTAGACATTTTAAAAGATGGACACAATTTTCAATAGTTTATATGACACAAAAATCCAAGATTAGAAAATAATGCAACACCCCAAGACCTTATGATATATTTATTTTTAAATAATTTAATCTCTTTCATAGCTTGCAGGACATGCAAGCCCAAATTTAAATGAACCATAATATAATATATTGTTATAACCATGTCGTTAATTTGGACGGTATGAATAGGAATAACTAAATTTTCAAAATTATATAATTTACACATATATAAAATAAATTAAATGGTTATATATTTATTAGAAACAAAATAATAACCATTTGAAATAAAAATAAATGTTTTCTAAAAAAATGTATTTTTTTAAAAGGCAGTTTAGTCGCACTTTGCGCACATAATTTTAAATTTAATTTTTATGAAGTGTATATATTTAATTTTATAATATAAATATAATTTTTAAATCATAATATTTATATAAAAATAGGGTTAATTTTTGGTATTTTTAGTAGAATATTAAATTTTTAGTGAATAGTGAAAAATACTGATTTTTATAAAAATGTCATTTATTTTTAATAAATTAATTCATTTTATTATTTTAATTTGATTTAAAATTAACATGATTATTATTTATTTATATTAAATCTAACTAATCACATTTAAATAATATTTATACTAGATTTTTGTATAAATTTATTTTTAAGCTTTAAAAAGTTTTTTTCTAAAAATTATTTTAAAGTGTATAGTGTTTATCCATTTTAAATAATTAAAATAAACCCTAATTAGGAATAATTTAAATTAATTTTATACATTATATATCTATAAATATTAATTTAAATTTATATATTTATGATTACTTAACATATAGTTAATATGAGATCATATTTTCTTTAAGAAATGCATCTCTTGAAAAAATCATTTTTTCGACACGTATTCTGGTTCAATTTAAAATTAAATTATGAAACTTATATGATTTTAATTTAAGAAAATTTATTAAATATTTTTAATCATCATAATTTATATTATCTTATAATTTCAAATTATTTTTTCACTATAATGAATAGTGAAAATGGTAAATATTATTCATCATAGTTACCGGCGGTTAAACTAAAAAAGGGGTTAAATTAAGAAAAATTGTATAATTCCTATTTTATGGTAATATTTTGACCTTACATATTATAAGGTATGAAAATTATCCATTTTGTAACCTTGTGGCATGAGAAAAACATGGTTGGAATTCCTTTCATTTCAAATATTCTATATGTGTCCTCCCCCTTATAAAAGGACACCCCATCTCCTCTCCTTTACAAACTTCCAAAATCCATTTATTTGAACAACACCTACCCAAATAAATTCCCTAAAATCATATTATAGTCTTTTTTTGTTCATAAATTCAACATAGGAAGACTTTTGGAGTAAACAAAAAACAAGTTCTCTGAAGAAGAGGTAGCATCCTTAACCAAGCATTTTATTTTATTTCTTACTCAACCTACTTAAAATATTATTAAAACATTATGGTGTAATAAACTAATTATATTATATATAATTATATTTTTTATTTTAATTTAATTACCTACAACCATCTCCTCATCCTTCAAATGAAAAATGAAATCATTGATCGTGTGTACGGTGGACTACCGCCTCACAAACCAACGTAATTATTTTTCCATCACTGATTCTCATAGCTTAATATATTTATGTATAAAATATTAATATATGGTATTTATGATATAATTATAATTATTTAATTATAATATCACATATATCTTATTACATTCTATTTCATAGAAAATACAATAATGTCGCTCGTGTGTGCGGCGGATTACCGCCTCACAAAGTGATGTGATTCGTTTTTCACTAACTCTTTACATGGATGGTAACAAAGGATAAATTTAATGAATATATTTTACATATTTGACTTGATATTTATTCATTAAAATTACTATTAAATCTACTTCCTTACCCTTCTACCCATTAAGAAAATTATAATTTCATTTGTGTGTATGCACGGCCTACCATCTCCATGAAGAGCTGTGTTTCATTATCAATTTTCAAAATTAAAAAATGGTTAAAAAGAAGTCTATAATGAAAATAATTATATTTATAACATTAAAATAATTATTTACATGGTTCAAATAAAGCCTATGTTCAAGATCTAGAACTTTCATGATGAAACATGCAAGAGAAAATAAGGCAAAAAACACCTGAAACAATTATGACAATAAAAGGTTACCAACTAATGGGTAATAATATGTCATAAAAGGATCATATAAGATACCATAAATAATAATATTAATCTAATATAATTCAATAACATGTTTATAAACACTATATAAGAGGTTAAATAGTGCTCAACTAAAGGGAAGTGTGAGATAAGGGGGTTCCTTAAATCAATTTTTATTCATTAGGTTATATGTCTACTTTGTTGACTATATTATTACAAGATTAGGTGTGAAATGAATTTTTATTGATTTATTTTTTATTCCCACTTTTCATTTTTGGGATTTATTTTTGTTATACATAATCACCTCATTGATTTACTCTCACCTCAATTCTATAATCTTTGTAAGGGTTTCATCTCATACCTCCTTCTTTGAGACATGTATTATTTTATGCACCTAATTTATTTTGAATGGTGTATATAATTCCCATTTACATAAAATATAATTAATACATACTACATCATGATATTTTAAGTTAAAATTCATTTACTTCATTCATGGTAAGTTGTGATTAAAATTTTACGAAAGCGATAAGGGTTTATGTTTCAATCTCATTTTAATCGGGATTTCTAATGCTTGAATTTCCATTGAAGGAAATTATTTGATAATTATCCAATAAATTCCTTCCATTTTCTTCTCCTCTAGTTATTCATGGATTTTTTAAGTAATAGAACCATTTCCTCCCTTTTTTACTTAAAATTATTGAGAAATTTTCTTTAATAAAATATGACTTTATTTCTCTCTTTGGTTGAAAATATTTTTCCTTTCAAATCTGTGTTTTATAAAAATATTTTAAAAAATTTGTTTATTAAGATTGTTTAAATTAATATTTACACTTAATTGGACTTTAAAAAAAATTAATTTTCCTATCATTTTCCAAATAAGGTAATTTTTGAATTTTTTTACAAAAATGTGAAAGGAATATTTATTTTTGATGTATTCAGCATCAGTGGAACTTTTCTTCCATCATGACCACTCAATATTTTAATGAATCGTTTTTAAGTTTCAAAGGTTATTTTCAAAAAAATATTTAAATTTTGAGAATGATTTATATTTTAAATAATATTTTTCAAAATGGCAATGATATTTTACATAAGAAATTTTCAAAGTGATATTTAAAAATCATTTTCCATCTACGATGAAATCCTTTGATGTTACTCAAAATGAAAAGGTTATTTTTCTCAAGAATGTTTTTAATATTTTTAAAAATTATTTTAATTAAAAACAACAACCTTTTATGTTATAGATTTATTATAAATTATTTATACATATATATCACATATATACCTAGTTTATTCTCTCTTCTTTTGATATGGTAATACATGCCTTATGGTCATTTCTCAAATACATTCATTTTGAATTTTTTTGGAATATGATATGAATCCAAATTATTCTACCCATTTTCTTTCCATGGTTAATCATTATGTTATTCATTATTATTTATTTTCTTTATATGGAATACATATATCCTGACATTATATGATGGGTGTGTCTAGATAAAGCTTCAATTCAATGGGTAAAGCTTTAGTCTAATGAGGCATCATGTGTGGGATTATGGAGTAAACCTAATCCATTATGGTACTTTTCCACTATATGATATTTTTTAGGTAGTTAGACTTGACTCATGTTTATTTCAATTTATATATCGTTTCAACACTTCTTATGATTTTATTATCTTATGATCCCATGTTCTTTATATTATGATCCCATGTGATTACTCATGAGCATTATCTTTTATGATATCATGTTATGTCTTTGGATCACATGTTATTTTTTCTTATCATGTTCATTACATTATTGGTATTTTAGCTCACCCCTTTATTTTATGTTTTCCCCAGGTTATCCTATGAAATTTTAAGAGATCAAATGGATTTTTTATCTCACTTAGTAAAAGGAAAAAAATAAGGATACCATGTTTTAGTTCCTTTTGTGTCTTATAATCCTAGTCTTCCAAATACACTTGGCCTCATGATTGTTTGGTTCTAATTAATATATATATGTAAAAAATATTTTAATGATATGTGTAGAAGTATTAGGTCACTATATTTGGTATCAGAGCAAAGGTTTAGTTAACATTTAGAACTAGTATGAAAAACATTTAGTGATAACCATATGTATATGTCTAGGGATAAGACTAAGAATAGAAAAATATCATGAAATCAAGGTGAATTATAGAGTGAGTGGTTTCTAAGAATTTAAATCCCTATATGGATACTAAAAGTGGATGTGGTTTTTCAACAGATATACCTAGGGGTAATAACTCTAAAAAATGCATTTTGAGCTTGACTCGAGTGTTACCTGGTACACAATAATGGGCCTTCTAACTCACCTAGTTTGACACTCTCAAGGGATATGCTTTGTAAATTCATAAACTCTTTATAAAACATCATGAATGATTTGAATTGATGATGACTATGAATGACCAAGGGTAAACTTAAGGTATCTTAGATTGAAAATAATGTGTCATTATTTAGACATTTTATGAATAATTTTTAATGATTATGTAGCTTCCCAGTATGATTATTTTTACTCATACTATGCTTTTTGGTTTTATTCAATGGATGGAACCATGAGAAATAATATTAACATTGAATGTGATAGACACTTCAGTGATTATGAGAAACCAAATTGGATTATGATTTAAGATAAAGATATACTGATTGTGCCTAATTATCTATCATGATATATGATTAATAATGTGAAATTTGGTGATATTCCTAACAAGTCAAATAAGAGGAGGGTGAACTTTTATAAAATTTCATGAGGTAATGAACATGGAAGAAAGAAGATTCAGCTTCTTACACATCAATAATGTGGGAAGAATCACCTAAATAGATATCTCAAATGAAGAGGAATATGTTTTCTATGTATAAATGGAGGTTATAGAGTAATTAATTTCCAAGTAATTTGATGCATTATATGTGGGGAACTTGGAAACTATCTGATTCAATGCCCCAAACTAAGGGTTATCCCCTAAAATAATGAAGTTCCTATGTTATACCATATCATTGAAGTAAAAGTATTGAAGTATTTATGTATTGGGATTGAATAATTATGATGTAAAAGTGTTTTTTCCGATGGTGTTTTAGTTATAAGAATCACAAAACATAGAAGGATTGTGTTTATTTTTGAAGAATATATGACTTCATGTTAGACTAACACAAATATTATTGATACAATCATGGGTTTTTGAGTTTAAGGTTAATCATAAGTTTAAAGTATTAGAAACCCCTTTTCAGATTTTAAGTATTTGGATTTTTTGGTGACTAATGATATTTTAGTAAATGTTTTATAGGGTTGAAGCATATGTAACATTTTTTAACATAAATGATTATTTGGGAAGAATATTATTAAGTTTTTTGAGATGTAATTTGATGGGTTTTAAGGATAGAAACTTTAAATAGATTAATTTGAACTTTGGGAGTTACTATTGAGGTATTATAGATTGATTAATTATATGTGAATACTTGTGATAACCATTTTGGTTTCAGTAAAGATAAGAGGAAAATATTGTTGTTCTTTTGGGTAGTGCGTGATATGTAAGAAGTTTATTTTAGTGATTTAGTCATGAAAAAATCATTTTTAATTCTCATAATTTGGATAAAATTTGATATTATAAAGGAAATAATTAATGGGTGAAACTATACTTATCAAGTAATTATATTTTTGTTCTCATTCTGGATAGTAAAATAATCCATCAAATCTATGAAAATTATTTTGAAAAAAAAAAGTCTTATCCTATTACCTTAATGTATAATGAATAAAAAGTCATTTATGTCATCAAAAAATTATTTTTTGAGGTCTTTAACATTCCCTTGATCATTCACTTAATTGTGGTCACAGATCCCTACCATTATTTATAATTATTTATAATTTGATTCCATGTCCATATCTTCACTTTCCACCAATGTTATCCTATCTGGAAACCTAGTTATATAATTACATTCAAATTTCCATTTCCCTATTTTTGATAGAAATTTTTTATTAATCCTTTTTATCATATGGTTTTTTTTCAAAAAAAAATTTCAAATGTTAAACACTTGATTTCTAAGATCAATATTAAATTGTGAGGACATGATTTATTTAAGGGGTAGAATCTAACACATTGATATTTTAAAAGAGAGATATCATGTTAGATATAATAACACCAAGATAATAAGATAATGTAACACCCAGAGATTTTATAATATATTTCTTTTTAAATAATTCAATCTCCTTGATAGCTTGTGGAATACGCAACTCTGAATCTAAATGAACTGTAATAAAATATATCATTATCACCAAACTGTTAAATTAGAGGATATGAATAGGAATAACTAAATTTTGAAAAGTATATGGTTTAAACATGCATAAAAAATCAATTATTATATAATGATTATAAATAAAATAATAACAATTTAAAAGAAAAAATAAATGTTTTTTGAAAAATAAAATATTTTCCTAAAAGGCAGTTTAGACGCGCATTGTACTAATAATTTAAAATTTATTTTTTAAATATATTTCAAATTTTATTTTATAATATGAATATAATTTTTCAAATTAGAATATTGATATTAATTTAGGGTGAAATCTTGGGATTTTTCAAAAAATATTAATTTTTCTATGAAAAGTAAAAAAAATTACAGCTTTTTATAAAATTGTCATTTCTTTTCAATAAATTAAGTCCCATTATTATTTTAATTTTATTTAAATTAATATAATTATTATTTATTTATATTAAATCCAATTAATTACATTTAAACAATCTGTGTACTAGATTTTAGTATAAGTTTGTTTTTAGGCTTTAAAACACCTTTTTTCTTAGAACTATTTTAAATTTTATCATGTTTATACATTTTAAATAACTAAAATAACCCATAATTAAGAATAATTTAAATAAAATTTATATATTATATATCTACAAATATTAGTTCAAATTCATCTAATTATTATTACTTTTCATATAGTTAATATGAGATCATATTTTCCTTAAAAAATGCATTTCTTGAAAAAATGTTTTTTTGACACGTCTACATGTTTGATTTAAAATTAAATTCTACCACTTATATTATTGGAGTTTAAAAAATTTGATTTTAAATTTTTAATCATCATAATTTATATTATCAAATAATTTTGACTTAATTTTTTACCACAATGAATAATGAAAACTGTAAAACTTATTTACCAAGGTTAAGGTAGAAATGGGTTTATCAGGGGTTAAATTAAATAGATAAGGGTTAATAATGAATCAAAACTTATATAGTTACTATTTAATGGTAATATTTTGACCTTATATCTTCTAAGGTTCTAAAAAATTCCATTTTGGAGCCTTGTTTCATGATCAATACAAGGGTTGATGTCTTTCTTTTAAATATTCCAAGTTTCTCCTCTCCCCAATAAATTGCCACCCCCTCTCATCTTCTTTCCACATATACAAAACCAATTGGTTTTTAAAATCCCTAAATAACTCCTATAATCCTTTAAAACTTTTTTTGTTTATAAATCTAACATATTAAGTATTGTTTTGAAAACAAAAAAGAATTTGTCCAAATAAAAAATAATGTTCTTAACCGAGTGTTTTATTTTATTTCTTACTCCACCTCATCCAAATATTATCAAAACATGATGATATAATAACCTAATTATATTATAAATACTGATATTTTCTTATGTTATGTCTATTACCTAAAACTTTCTCATCCAACCTCAGATGGTAAAATAAACTGTTAATTGTGTGTACAATGGACTATCACCTCGCAAACCGACGTAATTTTTTTTCCATCACCGCTTCTCACAAATATATATAATGATTTATATAATAATTATATATTATATTTATGATATAATTATACTTATTTAATTATAATATCAAATATAACTTCTTAATTTAAATTCCATAGAAAATATGATAACGCCACTCATGTGTATGGTGAACTACCATCTCGTAAAGTGATGTGATTCATTTTTAATAAACTCTTCACATAGAAGGTGATAAATGATACATTTAATGAATATATATTACATATATGTAATGATATTTATTATTTTAAATTAATATACAATATACTTCCTTACTCTTTCACTTGTTAAAGAAATTATAACATCGTGCATGCGCACGTACGTCCTATCGTCTCTACAAAGCGATGTGATTCATTCTCCATGTTAATAATTCAATAATGATTATAAAGATGTATCTAATAATAAAAATGATATTATAACATTAATATAATTCCTTATATTATTTAAATATATTCAATATTCAATATCTATAACTTTTATGATGAAACATGTAGGAGAAAACAAGGCAAACAACACCCAAAATAATATTCATAATGAAATATTATTAACAAATGGGTAAAAACATGTTATAAAAGGATCATATATGATATTATGAATAATAATAGGATTATTTTATAAGTTAATAACATTTTTAAAACCACTATATATAAGGTTAAATAGTGATTAAATAAATGAAAGTGTGTGGTAAGTGGGTTTCTTAACTCAATTTTCATTTATTGGGTTATATGTTTACTTCATTGATTATATATGTAAAAATTATATGTGAAATGAATTTTTATTTATTTATTTTTTATTTCCACTTTTACTTTTTTATCTCAATTTTTTACACATAATCAATCCATTTATTAACTATCACGTCAATAATACAAACTTTGTAAGGGTTTCTTCTCAAACTTCTTTCTTTGAGACACATGTTCTTTTATGCACTTAATTTATTTCGTATAGTGTATATAATTCCACTTTAAATAATATATCATGAATCATTCCTATATTATGATATTTTAATTTACACCTAATATAAATCATTCAGGGGAAGTAATAATTCAAAAATTACCAAACCGATAATGGTTTATGTTTCAATCTCATTTTAATCGATATTACTTATGCTTGAATTTCCATTAAAGGAAATTATTTAATAATTATCTAATAAAACCCTTAAATTTTATTCTCCTATGGTTATTTATGAAGTTTTCAAGTTATATTACCATATTCCTCTACTTTATGTTAAAATTATTGATAATTTTTTTAAGAAAATATTGTTTCATTTCTCTCTTCGATCAAAAATCCTTTTTCTTCCAAATCCATGTTTTTTTTAAATAAAAAAAGTTACTATGAATATTTAAAGTCATTTTTAACCTTAATTGTATTTTTAAAATATTATTTAAAATTAATCTTCCAGTATTTTTTCTAACAAGGTGATTTTCAAATTTTCCTATAAAAATATGAAAGGAATCTTTATTTTTAACAAATTCAAAATGGACATAACTTTTACACCATTAAGACCACTCAATGTTTTAAACCTTAATTTTTAATTTTTAATTGTTATTTTCAAAACAAATCTTTCAAGTTTGAGAAATTTTTATATTTTAACTAAGTGTTTTCAAAATGGGAAGGATATTTTCCTCAAGAAATATTCAAAGTGATCTTTCAAAATCATTTTCCATCTAAGATAACATCCTTTGATATTAATCAATGTGAAAGGGTTATTTTCCACAAGAATGTTTTTAATATTTTTAAAAAGTTTTTTTATCAAAAAAACAACCTTTTATATTATGGATTGATTTTAAATTATGTATACATGTCTCTCACATATATATCTAGTTTATTCTCCCTTCCTTTGATGGTGTAATACATGTTGTATGGTCATTTCTTAAATGCCTTCTTTATGAAATTTTCTTTGAATTTGATATGAATAAATATTATGTAACCCATTTTCTATCCATGGTTAATTCTTATATTATTCCTTATGATTGATTTCCTTTTTGTGACACACATAGATCATGAATATGTTGTAATGGGTGCGCCCAAATATCACCCCAATTAATTGGGTAAATATTTATTCTCATGAGGCGTCATGTGTGGGATTAGGGAGTAAACCTAGTCTATATGGGACTTTTCCCACCGTGTGATATTATCTAGTTAGTTATCCTTAACTCATTTTTATTTCATGTTTTATGTTGTTACCAAATTTCCTATGATTACATTATCGTATGATACCATGTTCTTTATGTTATGTTTCTATGTGATTACTCATGATCCTTCTCTTTTTATGACATCATGTTATATCTTTAACTCACACATCGTGTTTCCTTATCTTGTTTATTCCTTTTAATATGATTTTAGATCACCCTTTATTTTATGTATTTCATAGGTTATCCTATGAATTTTTAGGAACACAAATGGATTTAACAACTCACTAGGGAAAAGAAAAAAAATAAGGATGTCGTGTTTTAATTTTTTTGATGTAATATGATCTTATTCTTCCAAAGACACTAGAACTAATAATATTTGGGTTGTAATTAATTTATGTTTATTTAAAAAATAATTCAATTATATGTGGAAAATTTCTGGGTCTCTATACTTACATCCCCAAAATCTAACCATGTTATTCAGAAATAATCCTTAAAATTAAACCCAAGGTTTATATATAGCTCAACCCAAACAAATACCTCCCAAAATCTCAATAATCACCTTAAAATTACATCACTTAAAACTTAAAAAGGGGTGTCTTAGAATTTTAACTTATGATAAAAATTAAACTCATAACATGTGATCATATCAATAACTCTTAATATTACACCACATTAAAACATTATAATCTCTAAATTTTATTAAAATTTTCTCTGATACCAACTATAAGGACTCGAGCTTAAACAACACATAATCAAGTGTCTTTGGACTAAAATTCACTTTATTTCAATCACAAATTTATTTTAGGTTTATTGTTTTAGATAATTATGTCATAAATCTTAAAAAAATAAATTTTACATCACAAAGTGGATACTCCCACTTCGTATCCATTTTTTTTAAAACAAAACTTTTAAGATATAACAAGATTTCTTTTCATGACATAAAATCACAATTTTGATATTGACCACATCCTTATAATTAATCATCCTTAAAAACCTGGGAATTTTTTTAATGTGGTATGGGAACAAAAATCTTAGTAATGTTAATAAAAATAAATAAATAAATTGTTATTTCTGGAATACTTATAACAATTTAACTTTTTCAAAAATAAAATTTTAGTTCAAAATAAAAAATTTCTTACCCTAGAAATAAAATTCACTACCAAAAGACTTTTATAAAACATTTCATAATAAATCTTAAATGATAAATAAAACTCATAAAATTATTTTTGCAGTCATTAAAATATTAAAAAAAATATAAAGTTATACTTATCAACCTTAAAAATTAGCATATACTTTTCTTTTAAACATAAGATAATTATATTACCTTGATAAATCATAAGATTTTCATAACAACACATTACAAGCATAGATAAATCATGTGTTTAACTTGGGGAATCATTTTTTTATTACACTTACATATGTAATAAGCATTAAGGTTATACATAGAGTAATTATAACAATTACACTTGGAGTAACTTTCATGGATACACTTAAAATAACTATCAAGGTTATACTTGGAATAACCCCCACAGTCAACTTCCAAACACAAATCTTACCCAATTTTTCTATCACAAACCCACTTTTCTTTTATTTATAATGGTACCACCCATAATCATAAACAATTCCTAATAAATATAACAAAATCATAACACATAAAATCCTAGAGTTTTCAAAATAATCTTTTCACACCTAAGAAAAAAATGGATATTGAAATATACATTCCATTTTAAAAAACGTTTTAAAAATAACCAAATAGAGGGAAGGAGGTTTTTTCTTTAAAAAAAAATTGTAATATTATAATGGAAGTCAAATAATGGTTATGGTAGCGGGAATAGTCATTTTCGCTGTATGCATTAAAATAGAACATTCCTTTTATCTTTTGTAAATAAAGTAAAAAATATTCTATAAAAATATTACTTTTGAAAAACCATTTAAAGATACATAAAATTTTATATATAATTCATTTATGTACACATAAATACATACTTGAAATAATTTTAAAAATATGTACAAGGAAGAAAAATAGATTTAAGGGAAACATTAAAAGAATATTTTTTTTAAAAATAAAGTCACTTACCTTATGCATGAATCATCACATACATTCATTATCTTCTTGAATAATAAACTTAAGTTAATTATTTAATTTCTTAATAACTATTTTCATGTTTTTTATTCCTTTCACCATGTTATAATTAATTACTTAATCAATTAAGTTCACATCAGACGTTTGATGATATTTAGATCATAAGTCCAAAATGACTTCGATGGGTTGAATATGGTCAATGATATCATTATTAAATAATCTCCCAAATAATAATCATGACATAATTATAATTTTTATACATTAATTATACTTTTAAAATCAATCATGAAAGATAGTTATGAAAAATGAACTATGTTAGAATCATGTAGATAGCAGTTCATACGTAGGCATGAGCAAGGTTTCCATTTTTCAATGATCGTTATGGAAAGAAGGTAAGTGTAATTTTATATTTATAAAATTATAATTATATCATAAATAAAATATTATTTCTTTAAACATATTTATATATATCATCTATGTGATGTGGTGATGAAAAACGAATCGTATCACTTTATGGAGGTAGTAGTCCACAAGTATGCACGAATGATATTATCATTATTCAATGAATATGAAGGTATGAAATTAAATGATATATTATATTTTAATAATTATAAATATGTCATTAATATCATAAAAAAACAATAATTATGTCATTATCACCATCTGTGAGAGGTAGTGATAGAAAATGAATTACACTGGTTCACGAGTGGATATATATTATTAAATTAACATAATAATAAACCAGTATATAGGGGATAATTATGATATAATATAGTCATGGTTGAAGAATATTTAAAGGAGGTGGAATAAGAGATAAAAAACATTTGGTTAAACACTATACCTCTTCTTTAGATAATCTTCTTAGCATTACACCTTAATACCTCTAAGATTAGTATTATGCTCAAACTAAGGCCTCTAGAATGTGGGGAGGTATTTTAGGAATGTTTTTTGTATGTATTTTCTAAAATGAAGTCCTTTTTATGTATTAAAAAATGATAATAATATGTTACCCTTTATAAGAGAGGGAAGGGACACTCTTGTGATTTTTTAAAATATTAAATTAATATAAATTAATTTTGATGTCAAAATGGATACATATGGATAATATTTAGAATAATATGAGTATGAGTTTAAATACTCTCATATAATAAAAGTTTTTACAATTTCATATCACCTTTTTACCCATCTCTTTTTGTTTTAATCATTCATTAACTCGTTTGGCAATTAAGATGATATTAATATTCTTTACTCTTAAGAGTTTAATGTAGTTACTATAAATAAAAAAATACCTATAAATGGAAAAATTTTCATCTAATAAACCATATTATATGAAATTAGTTAAATATAAGTTTTTTAGTAATTTTAAAACATTTACTAAAATATTATTTATTATAAATTATCATTAATGTCAATTTTAGAACTATTCATTTTCTATGAATTTAATAGCATCAAGGCAATGAATTAATCTGAATCCAATTCATAAAAACTATCTAATATTTAATTTTATCTAAAAAACATGTAAAACAAATATTCATTCAGATCATATGTTTTTTAACATTTTAAAAATCATTTATTTTATTTTTCAATTAATTGAATAATTATTTCATTAGCATTCCATAAGTTTTTAAGGTAATTATTTCTTCACAAAAAATTAAAAAAAAATTACCATGTTAAAAAAATAATTTATCTTTAAAATGAATTTTTATAACTGAACAGATCCTCTATTTATCCCTACGTTAAAAATATTATAGTTATTAAAAGAAAGAGTGTGGCGTTTTTTGTTTTATATTCACTAAAATATCATAAAAGTAAAAATCATATCCAAATTGAAAAAAAATAGATATTTTCAAATTTTAAATGATTATGGAAGATATATTAACATAAAATAAAATTAATTCAAGTTATGGGTCATTTACTTACTTCTTATAATTTTATTTTTAACCTTAATTACTCGATTTACCCTTTATCGTGGTAACAAAAATTACTAAGGTTACAATTAATAATGTAAAAAAATAAAAGGGAATATTTAAGAAATTTATACCACCTAATTTAGAATATGTAATTAATTTTTCAATAATAAAAATATAAAAGTGGCATAATTTAATTTAAAATTAAACCAACAAAACGCGATGAAAATTTATTTTTCAGAAAAAAGTCTTTTTTAAGTATAAAATGTTTTTATAATATATTAAAGAATAAAATTAATTTAAACACCATGATTATATTATTTTAAATTTATAGAAACTAATTAAATTTTAAAACTACTATATAATATATTTTTAATTTGAATATACTTTAAAATAAAATATAGTTTTTGATAAAAATTAGTTTTTTCACTATTCACTAAAATATCAAACTTTTTTGAAAATTATCAAATTTTCACCTTAAGATAATTTTGATATGATAGTTTTTAAAAATTAATTTCATTTTATTAAATAAATTTTGTAAGGTTTACATAAATTAATTATAGTATTTTCTCACAAAATATATTAAAATATTTTTGAAGAAAACATATTTTTGAAGCATAAAATGACTTTTAAAAAAATGAGTGCTTATTTATGAATAAGTAATCAATAAATTTTTATTTATTAGTTCCTTATATATATTTCATAATGTGGTTAATCCTATTCAAACTAGTTAATTCAATGGCTGGGTTATAATGGTCATATTTAAATAATAATATTTTTTGATTCATTTAAGCTTGGTGTTGCATGTCATACACACTATCAAACATAGTTTTAATTTTTTAAAATCTTAGGGTGTTACATCACTAGCCTTCAGGTGATCAAGTCCTTAGTTTTTTATAAATTAATAATATTACTGTTTCTATTGCTGTTTTTTTTGTTATTGTTTTTGTTGTTAATATTATTATTATTATTATTATTATTATTACAAGGTAATATCGTGGAATATTACCTTACTAAGAAAGTGGTTGAGTATGGTTTTTTGTATTGGTCCTTCAAACTTCTATATGATTTTATACCTTTTTAGATTTTTTAATTTTAGAAATTATGTTTACATATGCCTTATTTGACCTTCCCTATTATTTAATCATTATTTTTAACTTAATAATTTTTCTTGGGGTGTTTCATCATGGAAATACTACCAAATAAGTTTTTTTATTATTTTTTTTTTTGTTATTGGTGTCATTGTTGTTTTTTATTGGTGTTGTTGTTATTGTTTCATTTTATAAATTTGGGTTCATCGAGTGCTCTATATCTTTTCAATTTTTATAATGGATACTAGGGTCTGGTTATGGATTTTCCACATGATATTGACATTGATATGTTATCCATCTATGGTTTTTCTCCATCATCTGTTAATGAAGATGTTTGTAAATGTGATTCAGGATCTAATTTGACTCCTTATGATGGTTTTTAATGGTGTTTTATGGATATCAAGCAGTATCATTTTTACCCTTTGAAGAATTTTATCATAAAAAAGATTATTCGGAAATAATATATAGCCCATGTTATGAAAAATCATGAAATGTTTTAAAATAGGTTCAATATTTTTGAATAGTCGATGGTTTCTAGGATCGTTCTACTTGTTGGTGTAAAGCCATATAAAATAAAAAGAATTAGTTTTTTGATTGAAATTAGCTTAGGTTTTTTCTGAATGATAGTGTTTTCTTATGGGGAGAGGGTATTTCCATGTTATTTTTCCTTAAAATGAATTAAAACATCAATCATGGGATATCGGATCTATTTCCCTCATGCCAAGTATGGTTTTTATTCAATAATGGGATATGAATTTTAAACCATTTTCTCTTAAGATTACTTATATACACGAATGGATTAAGATTTCTATCTTTAAATAGGTACTTTATCACCCTCTTTTATTGTATGGTATTGATTACATGGTAAGAATTCCAATTAAAATTGATAAATCGACTGAGGTTTCCCAATTTAGATATTATGAAAGGGTACTTATGTTGATTGATCTGATTTCCACACATATTAATATGATTTTTCTTGCAACACCAAATGATGATATTTATCTTTGGATTGAGTTAGATAATTTATCTAAATTCTACACAAATTTTTTTCTATCGGTCATGATAAAGAGAATTTCCAAAGGGATGTCACTTATTCTCATTACTCCCTTAAGGGACATATATTATCCAAATATAAAAAATTAAAAATTTTGAATTTTGAGTTTGTCGATATTGGTTCTATTAATTCATATATCTATTCCCCTAAGGGTATATAAGGAAGTAAGCCTGCTATGTAACGTGAAAATTTCTCTGGTGAAATAGGTGAATCTATAAAAGATACGCTCTTACAGGATGGTTTAGTTCATAGGCAAGGTTTTTTTATCTCTAATTAAGGGTTGGACCATCCTAATAAAAGAATGATTTTATTATTTATTATTACCAATTGAATATTGAGTTTGGGGTGATGTTATAGTTTAAGAGAAGGTCTTATCTAATGCTGGGTTTATTGGATATCTTCCAAGGGAATTAAACCATAGTATATCTATTTTGAGTATGTCTATAGTTAAATATAGAATGGGTCTTTGATTTTTTAATGTAAAACTTAGTCAAGGGTAGTTGATACTAGAGCTTGGGTAAGAGTAAGGTTTTTAATTGATCATAAAAACTATAATATCAAGGCAACATAAAGGGGTCTCAGACAAGGGGTCTATAACTAGGGTAAATATTTAGATGGACCTATTGAATAGGGTAATTCTTTAAAATAGTATCAATGTAGGTTTGTGTTATTGGTGAAAACATGGATGGCATATGAGAAATCTAGATTTAGCCTCTCTATCCAAGAATAAGCTAGACCTAGTCTTATTTCTAAGTTTAAACCTAGTGGTATGGTTTCTAGGCTGGAAATGGAGAGCTATAAAACTATGAATGGGTTTCAGAAACCTCTAGCCTTGTATGTTTCTAGACCAGTAGGTATGTATCTTTCTATAGTGAATGAATCTTCAAAGAGAATAGAAGGATCATAACAGCATGTGGGACTGGTTTAGGGTGATCAATCTGATGGAAATATGGTTTGATAGAATAACTCTTTTGAGAATCATGAAAGCTTTAATGGGATTTAATCTCTAAATAATTGTTGGGTAGGGAGATTTAATCTCCTAATAAAGTTGGATATATTTTAAACTATGGAGTAGAACTCTCCAATTCAAGAAGAGTTTAACTACCAAATGATGCTCAATAAAATTGAAAGATTATGGGTTAATTTGGATGATGATAGTGTTCCCTCTATGGATGTTAGTAGTTTTGGTCATTCTAATTTCAAATGAGGGTTATATAAAGGGGAGAATAATGGTGTTAATGGTGAAGGTTTTTCAACTTTCCCCCATAAAATTGGGTTATTAAAAGATTATTATTGTTTTTCAGTGAATGTTTTCACTAGATCATTATTTAATATACCCAAATCTAATCCCAGTCTAGTGCATGAAAGAGAGAAGGATGAATTACTCGGGTTCATATATCTTGTCAACATTCAGTTTGAATGGGGTATGAATCCTGACATTTACTCACTTTATTAACAAGATTTAAATATTATCTTGGGTTCTAAACTTTTTTTGGATATTTTGTTTTATAAATTTTAGTATTTCTTTGTATCTCCCCTCACCCCATCCCCCTTTCACTTGTACTTTATCTTTTTTTAATAAATTGGTAGAGTCTTGAATAATCTAGGGAATGTTATTGGATTGTTTTTTATTATCATTATTAATACTCATTATGGAGATGGTAATATGTAAGTTTTAGTGGAAAGTACTATATCATGAACTATAGCAATAATCTAGCATAAAATTTAAAAAATTATCAATAAGGGGCCCTTATGATGGATTTGGGTTTGAGGAGCCTAATTTTTGGGTTCATTATTTTCTATTCTTCTTTGGTTCATCAATAATTGTGTCAAAGGAAATTTAAGTGCGATACATGAGAGTAGTTAATAGATATTTTTACCCTTATCTTTATAAAATAATTCCCTCTAAATTCTATCATATAAATCTTTTCTTTAGATTGGTTCCAAGTTAAGGGGAGTTAGATTGAATTGGAGGGGAGCTAGAGGAGGGGAGAGAAGGGGAATTTTTTATAGTGTATTGTATAAGGTTATGGTTTTTTCTAAGACCTATGTTGGAATTTTTTAGTGGTTGGAGGTGTCTGAGAATGGATAGATGGGTAGAAGTATTTTTTATCTAAGTTTTTAATTGGTAGAGAGGATTTCTTCTTGGTACCATGGATTTTGATGAGTTGTATTTTAAAGGAAGAACTTTTGGAATGGTCTTGTTCTTACTGTGCAGAGTCTCATGATAAAAGTTTTTAGTGTCTCTGTTGATATAGGGGTAGATGGATCATGGTCTCAAGATATGATATGGAGCCCCAGGAATACTGTTTCCTTATATATACCATATGGGGGACCAATATGTCATGATTAATAGGGTGAATTGTATCCTTACCTAGAGGTTATAGGATCTGGTGGAGATGTGTTTTTATTTTAGAGTGGATTACATAGGTTTGAACTTTTATGGTATGGTCACCCTTGTTGCACCATATTTTTAGAAAAACACCTAGGTGTTATGTTGTGTTCAAGGGGGTTGCACTATGGTTTATTAAAATTATAATTTGTATAAATTATAATTCCATCTCAAAATATTGTTAATTTTTCCTTTCTTCTTTAAACCCTAGGAAACCTGAGGAAATATTTCAGAGGCTTTAAGTCCCCTCTTATGGGGCTTTATCCCTGACTTCGAGAGATCATTCATTAGTGACTCAAGGTGAGTTTATTATTCTTTGATTGGTTATGCTCACTCTTACTTTCTATTTCCATGCTATAACAGTTGGTTCCCTTTGATTATAATGGGTTTTTTATTGATGGTGGTATTTCCAAAGGTATCATGAATTCCTTCTAGGATATGTGGTTATAGATATGTTATTTTCATTTTTTTCTTGATTGAATATTATTAAAAGTATAAAGGTATGGTATTTTTTACTTCTTCTTTTATTTTATGTGTCGATGTGAAAGTATCATGTTTCAGTTTCTTTAGGTAATGGTGGAATTAACTGAAGTAAGATAATAACCATAATTAAGAATAAATTGAAAGGGTGTTTTGAATACATGTATTGATTATATGTTGTCAATTCCTTTTTATATTTTATAGATAGTGTGATATTTATTTTTCTATGGTTGATATTTTTACTACATTGGTTTATATGATTTAAATTATATAAAAAAATTAAATTCAGTTAAGATGATGCAAATAATGAAAGAGGCATGAGAATTTTATTACCTTTCTTCCTTGAAAATTGTTGAATATGAACGTAATCCCTGAATCATGTGTTTATTTGACTATTAGCTATGGATAACTACTAAGGATATATTTCATTTTTTAAAACCTATGCATAATGAATTAGTTGATTCAAGATAGTAGTAAAAGGGTTGTTTTCTATAGATAATTGTTTGGAGCTGAGCAAACTCATTCTTGTTTGCTTAAAGGCTTGTGTTCCTTAGAGTTGTAGCCTTAGTTTCCCCTTGAATTTGTATGTTGAGCATGATTTTTTTCATGTATGTGTGATCTAGGGTTTAGGATCCTTACTATGATTTTATGTGTGGGTTTTGGTTTATAAAATGGGTATATTATGCATGTTGAGAGTGGTGCCTTCTTATTTCCTATCATTGAGATGAGTTTGATGTTGGAATGAATGACACCAATTTAGAGTGGGTATTTCTTGTTACCTATTATTTAGTTGAGGTGGATGTTGAGATGGATATAATAGGTTAATATATAGTAATAACTATTTACTGGTTTTTTTGTTAATGGGTATGAGCATAGAGTTGGTCTTGATTATCTTTCTTAATGTGTGCTTTCAATGCCTAATTTTCCAAATGGTTGCTGTTTTGGGTTCCAAATTCCTAGTTTAGTTAGATTATACACTAAGATTTAATCTCATTATGGTAGTTTAGGATGAGTCCTATAGTTCCCAGATTATGGAATGGTAAATTATATTGATAATAAACTCATGTGATGGGTGTTGATGTTAGTAATGATGGATAATAGAACCCATGGGATGGCCAAACAGAAATCTCTAGGGAGCATGGGATAAAAATCTAGAAATTTATCATGTGATTTGTAAATCATGTTGTCATGTAATTAAGTGAATTTATTAAACCATAAATTTCAATTTTTTAACAATTAATAAATGATAATTACTAATTTCCAGTGAATATTATTTAAAATGTTGAATTTTTATGCTTATGTTCATGTATGAGATCTGGTTTCCTAATCTTTAGCAGTGGCATCTAGGTTTTATGTGGGATGAAAGATTTATTTGAGTTTAATTCAATGTATTTTACCTTTTTTGATATATATATTATTATATTTCATTATTTCATACACTCCACCATCAAATTTAGGTGTGGATCCAACACCCAAATGTTTTTGGTATGGGAGTTTTACTCAACATCCAAGTTGGTGAGGGAAAATGTTATTGAATTCTCCCTTATTATCTATTTATACCTTTTGAATTTCACAACTTTTTTCATATTTGAGCTATAATATATTAAGGTATAGATTATGTGTCTACACAGACTATGATGGTTTTCAATTTTACTATGTGTGTGTGTGCAAGTTGTAGCGGCTTAAGGTATAGAACATACTTGTTATCCAACTATAGTGATTATGGTTTCATATATTTTTACTTTCATAGGATATAATAGATTGAGTTATAATTCATAGTATACATGTTTTAGTGGCTTTCAAACATACTACTTGGTTATGAGGATGAGATAGCAATGAGCTGCATGGGATGTAGGGCAATGAGCTGCATGGGATGTAGGATGAGATGTGATGTGTATGCACTAGGTGAAATATGACTTATGGAAGGTATGGGAGCATATTATGTTTGGAATTCAGGTGTGGGAGTGGAAAACTGGTTGGGATAAGTAAGTGGGGTACCTTTCTTACATATATTTTTTCATATATATGCTTACTTTTATGCGTTACTTGGTGAGTGAGTTTTGGTGAGGATAAAGAACAGTTCTACCTATTTAGGTTACGATTTGTATTCATTTGTTTTTTCACTGGGATTTAGAATTCCGATTTCACATTTGCATGAGATCTTTTAGAGAGTATCCTACTGAGTATATCTTTATTCTCACCCCATGTATATATAAACTATTTTTTTGGTCTGTGGGAGATGGTTTTTGATCAATCTAGGAATTACTATCTCAGAGTGGTTATTCAAGATCTATTGTAGTTTCTAAGTCACTAGCTAATTTTTTTAGTAATTTCAATTTTTCTATTTTTTATGACATTACATGCATATATAGGGACAGTTTATTTATCTATTTTTTGGTGTTGGTTGGTGGATTTCATCTTATCACTTGTACTTAAATTTATATGAAAGGGTTAATGCATCTCATTTGTATATATTCTATACCCTCAAGGTTAGTCACCAACCCATGGACTATTGGAAGTTTTATTTAAGGGTAAACTCTATCTTCACTGCTAGCTTAGGAGGGGCACTAGTGGAGGGAGTTCATGATATAATCTTATCAGATCTGATGGTTGAGAGATAAGATAGGGTTTTGAGATAGGCGCCATTCAGAATTTCATGGGTTGGTAGGGAAACAGTATTAGCTATAATTAGTACATGATGTAAACAATTTATACTATCTATAAAATGGGTAATTAGGTCCCCTTTTTATCTTATTTAATGATCTTCAAGTTTACTAAACATGCGAAGCAAAGTGATACTGCATATAGGGTATAGACCTAGGTAAGGATCATGCATCATGATTGTTTATGCCTATGTTTAAATTATGAAGAAATGGAAATTAGATTTAAATAGAATAAATTATTTAATTATATATTCCATATTCTAATTTTGAGTCCCTAACATTTTTTATTTTATAATAATATCTCTGGTTTATTTTCCCCATAATGTTCATGGTGAAGATGCTTCGCATAATGTGCGAGAAGATCGCAATAGAGTTGATGGTGGTGATGAAAATTAGAAAAGAAAACTTATAAATTTTTAGCACCAGGGACTGAAAAGCATGAGGGTTGTGTTTTGGATCAGGAAATCAATTCTTGGTTAGAGGAGTTGGATGTTGACATTAGTTTAATCCATGCTTGGAAGGAGAACTGGGTTTCGTTAGCTGTGATGATATGGAATGTGGAAACATAGAAATGGTGGTTATAGTTCCTCAAGGATTCCAAGGAGCTGGATTCCATGTGAGATAATTTTTATAATTTGTTTCAAGATGATATTATTTATTTGACTCTGAAGGTGGTTTTTCGGTAAGACATTATTACTCCCTATAAGGTGAATTATATCATGTTGGATTTTAATATCTGGTATAATAACCTCTTTAATTATGATTCAAAAATTCTTCCAAATTAGGAGGTTAGGGAAATCCATTTTGAGGAGGATTTTCATCCACATATCTAGTTCCAGGTCACCCCGTTCATGTTTTCAAAATATCTTGAGATGACGATGAGGGTGGAGGTTTTTGAGAGGATGATAGTTAACATTGGATCATCATAGGAGAGTCTCCAAGACTATCTATATAGAAGAGTTATAGGTAGAAGTTTTTTGTTTCCTTGTTATAAAAATATTCAGAAAATAAAGAGTGAGTTCCAAACTTCTTCATCCAATTTCATTATGTCTGAAAGTTATCATACCCCTTCTAGCAGATAGAGTTTGATATTTAGTTGATATTTTGTGCATGGGAGGTTGTGGGAATTAGAATCATGAGTATACGACCTTCCATGGCAGTCAGGGTACATTCAATGGCTCTATTTAGGATTAGATATTATATAAATATAATTTAAGAAAAAAATAAGTTGGGTGCTCTAGTATTTTATCAGTAGATAGGGGTTGAGTTGGTAAGGGGATAACCACATGATGGTCCTCATACTTAGGTACAGTGATTTGAATACAAAATTTGAGGTGGTCTTCATCAGGCCTAGATAGGTCGTTGAGCATGTCTTGGACAAATACAAGTCTTAGAGTTTCAAGTTCCATTCAATCTAGACATCATATGATGTATTATCTATTTATACTCAACTTAGGTGTATTCATTATATGATTTAGAATATACACACTCCTTTGTTGCACCCTCCTTGGTCCATGCTTTATAACCTGAGGTGTAGATGCTTCCAGTGACTTTGGCATTAACACCTCCAATTGTAGGTTGATCTAGCCTATGTGATGTGTATAGAGATTCTGAGATGATGGTGGGGAAGAATAATTATTAGTTAGATTTCCTATTTTTATAGATACATCTCTGCTACATCATCCTCGATGTAGACTAATTGTATTCATTGATTTCTATTCTAGATTATTATAGGAGGTTTATTACATTCAATGAAACTAATGGAGAGAATATCTTATTTTTTAGAAAGTGTATCCCTCAGATGGGTCATAATTCTGTTGATCCCTTGTTTTCCTTAATGGATGAGTTGATATTGAGTTTAGTAGAAGATCATACAATGATTTTTTCAAGGGTCAAGGAGGAGTAATATGATGTATTTATATAATCATTTTTAATGTTACCGTATCGATGTGAGATAGAGTTTTGGATAGAGATAAAACTAGGTTTCAATCCTATATCAAAGTCTTTGTATAGGATGGTGCCTACTGATTTGTGAGATCTATGAATTAATATTGATAATCTTCTAAAATGAGGCTTTACCCCTCCTAGTGTGTTTCCTTGAGTTTCTCTAGTTCTATTTGAAAATAAGTGAGGAAAAATTCTATGTTTATTTATCAATTACTATCACTTGAATTTGGTGATATTGAATAACCCATATCAACTTCCACAAATTGATGATTTATTTAATCAACTGAAGAAAGCTAGCTCGTTATCAAAAATTGATTTATGGTTGTGATATCATCATATATGAGTAAAGGATAATTATATTCTAAAGACTATTTTCAAATTTTGGTATGATTATTATGAGTTCATTGTAATATAATTTTGGGTTATGAATGCTCCATCCATGTTCATGGAACTAATGAATTTAGTGTTTCATGAGTTTCTAGATAGATTCATGGTGGTGTTTATTTATGATACACTTGTTATCTCTAGGTTATAGGAGGAGCATTTAGAGGATTTTTTAGTTTTTTTAGGAGTTCTTGGGAATCATAAACTATTTGGGAGGTTGTATATGTTTGAGTTATAGTCCTATGAGGTTTATTTATTAGGCCATATTATGTATTAGTGTGGAGTAAACATGGATACTTTAAAGGTTTAGGAAAAAAAATTTTGGTTTTCCCCTAACAATGTTGCGGAGGTGAAAATTTTACTTAGACTTACAAGTTATTATAAGAGGTTTATTACCTCTCAGGTTGAAAATCCTCTTATATATTTGACTAAAAAGGAGTTGGTGTTTGTGTGGAATGAACAGCATCAGAATACTTTTGATCCTTTAAATTATAGACTGGTCTATGATCCAGTTGTCTATTTTATAAAAGAGGGTATTTCATTTGAGGTTTATTAATTATTTATGTCTTGGATTGGGTTTTTTAAAATAAAAAAGATATTGGTAATATATTTTTGATATTGTAATTTATATCCTCATTAATGTAACTATTCCACCCAAGATCTTGATCTTTTTGTGATTGTTTTTTCTTTGAAGTTGTGTTGAAATTACAAAAATAGTGAGCACTTTAAGGTCTTCACAGATCACAAGAGACTGAGGTTTGTCTTCTCCCAATGTAATTTGAATGTTCATTACTGAAATTGGATAGAATTCTTGAAAAATTATGAATGATATTTTCTATACAAAGGTAAAATGTAATTTCAATGCTGATTATTTGATTAGGAATTCATACAATGAATTCATTCATGGGTCTAGTTATGTTTAAAGTATTATGGAGGAGTGTACCATGATACACCCTGATATATGATTAGTTTATGGTAAAGGGGTTCTTTATCAAATTATAGTGAAATAAACTTTTAGTTAGATAGGTTGATGATTCTCAACCATGGGATTATGAGGTGTGGATTTGGTGGGAACAAGTTGTTTGTGGTTATTCTCTTAAGGGATGGTATGGGTATGGTCAATATCAGGTGGTGTTTCAAGGGAGTCTCTTTTTTCCTTTAGTTATTCGTGATGTGGTTTTCTGTGAGTTATACAATTCACCCTTGGTCGTATATCCTAGTGTAGAAAAGTTTTATCATGACTTGAGAGGATAGTTTTGGTGGTCTAGTATGAAAAGTTTTTTTAGATTTTTTCACTTTATGTTTGGTATGAAAAAGGGTGAAGGTTATGCACTATTTTCCCAGTGGGTTTCTTAAGCTGCTTGATGTTCCCCTATCTTAATGTGAGGACATATTGATGTAAATTTTCACTATTTTTCTTTAATTAAAAGGATTTTTGTTATTCTATATGGGTAATAATGGACCACTTGATGAAGTCAAGTCACTTTTTAATGATTAAAGAGTTAAATTCTATGGAGGTTTGGTCAAGGAAGTATCTGGAGGGGGTGCTCAAGTTTCGTGGGGTTTTGAAAATGATCATATCTGATCAAAATCCATGATTCGCATCCATGTTTTAAAGAGTTTTTTAGCATGATTTTGTCTCTCATTTATGATTTAGTTAATCTTTTCTTCTATAGATGGGTGTTCTAACCTAGCATACTGTCTAGAATTTAGAGTGTATGTTTCATGTGTTCATTATAAATTTTAGAGGTTCTTGGGTGAGGCACCAACCCTTGGTGGAGTTTTCTTACAATAATAGTTACCACTTCACTATTTATATAGATCTATTAAAATAATTATTTATCTTAACTTTTCAATCTATGTTGTGTAGTACTGAATTCAAAGAGTCGGTAATTCTTAGGCTATAATTAGGGAAAAACATGATAGATAAGGTGTTAGTGATCTGTGAGTGGATGAAAGTAGTATAAGATCATCATAAGTCTTATAATTATCATAGTAGGATGCCTATAGAGTTTGACTTTGGAGATCATGTGCTCTTAAAGTTATCTCATCGTCATGGGATGTGAAGTTTCAGTCATGGGAGTAATATTCTCCTCAAAAGAATTTCCATTTTGAGGTGTTGGCACATGGTGGAGATATTTCATCTCAATCATATCTACCCCTATAGATGATCCATATTTATGTTTCCTTTTATGTGCCATAAATTTTTTGGTACCTCTATAATGATTTACATTTCATCAATTGGGGTGAGCTATAATTTGAAGATAATGTGGATTTTATGGAGAAACCTGTTAAGATCTAGGATCATTGGGATAAAATGTTGTAAGGGAATATTATTATTTTGGTTTGTGTTCTATTGTTACATGGTGTCTTGGAGGAGATAACTTGGGAGTAGGATTCATGGATTAATGATCAATATCTCAAGGTTTTTTATGTTTGATATTTGTTTATATGTTATGTTTGACCTTTTATTATTTTATGAGATGGTTATTAGTGTTGGGTTTTTATGTGCGTATTCCTCTAATGTGTTGGAGGTGTCCAGTTTTAATGATATCCTTGGAAGTTATCTCATGGGGTAGTTATTTTTTCCCCTTTATTTCATTCCTATGTTTTTATTTAAATTATTTAGGATGATAATTTTTTAGAGGTATGTGATGTAAGGGATAAATTTTTTCCAAGATCTTAGTATTTTGGCATGATTCTATGTGTCTAATAATTGATGAAAGGGTGGAAATAATTTTGAGCTAAGTTTTTATCTAGAAGGATGGATTAGGATGTGGTCTATTGGAATATAGTACATTATATTTTATAGGTGTGCCATGTGGTGAAGTTTGGTGCTTGTGGATTTGAGGCTTGGGATAAGGGGTTTTGGTGTCTCTATTGATCCAAGGGTAGCTATAGAATGGGAATATGTTGTATCATATATCACTGGGTATTAGGTTTCATTTTCTCTTCCATATGGGTGACCATTATGGTATGATGTATAGGCTACACTACATCCTTACCCTATGGTTTTATATCCATGGGAAGATATGTAAGGATTTCACCATGGATTTTGAAGGTTCAAACTTTTATGACATGGATAGCCTTATTATGTCGTAGTTTTGGTGAAAAACTAAGGATTATGGTGTGGTCAAGGGGGTTGAATCATGGTCTATTAAAATTTTATTGTATATAAATTTTAGGCACCTATAGAAATATTCTCATTTATCCATTATTATTTGAACCTTAGGTGACATAAGGGCCTCTTTTAGATACTTTATGTCTCATTTCATTAAGCTTTATCCCCTAACTTCTATAGATCACTTGATGGTGACCCAATTAGAGTTTATTCTTCTCTGATTAGTTATTATTGATCCCATTATCTCTTTCCATACTAGGTATGTTGATTCCCTTCACATCCAACAGGGTTTTATATTAGTTTTTGATGGTGGGTTGTCCATAGGGATAATGAATTCCTTATGAGGGAGGTGGTTGGAGATCTATGCATGTCATTCTCTTTCTCAGATAATGTTGAAAGACTCGAGGTAGGGGATGTGTTACTAATCCTTTTGTTTTATGTGTTGATGTGAAAGTATCATGCTTTATTTTCTTTGGTAAATTGTGTAATTAACCTAATGAATATAGTATATAAAATTAATAATGAATCAGAATGTTTTAATAAATGCATGTAGAGATGCTATGTTTTTTATGCCTCTTGATATTTGATAGATAATGTGTTATCAATTATATTGTTTATATTGTTTCTTTGTAGGTTTTATGTTCTTAAAATTATATAAACAATTTATAATCGATTAAGATGAATTAATTAATGAAATATTAATGATAATTTGATTACGGTTCTTCCTTGAAATTTTTTTAATATGAAAGTAATGCCTAAAGTATGTTTATTTTTTATTATAAGATATGGATAGATATTGAGGATAGGTTTCTTATTGCAGAAACCTATTCATGATGAATTGGTTAATTCAAGATGGTAATAAAATTTTTGTTTTCTAGAGATAAATTTATGGGGATAAGAGATACCATTCTTGTTTTTTGAATAATTTTATTCCTTGGAATAATGTAATTATATTCCCATTAAATTTCTGTATTCAGTATAATTTTGTTTCCATGTATGTTTACTCTAACTTAGTAGATCCTTGATGTGATTTTATTTTGGAAAAGGTTTGGAGGTAACAATTTTAGAGTAAATTTTTATTATTTATTATCATTGAGATGAAGTTGAAATTGAGATAGATGACACAAGTTGAGACAAGGGCTTGCTTATTTCATATAATTTAGATGTGGTTGACATTGGGATGGATGGAATGGTATGATAGTTGGTCTTTCCTAGTTTTTGGGTTATTTTTTGTGTTTTTTTGGTTTATGGGTATAGATTTAGAGCTGGGATTTCCCATCTTGCTTGATGTGTGATTTTGATAGATGATTTTTTATGTGGTTGTAATTTTGGGTTTCAAATACTACCTAAAATTGGATTATACATTGTAAGTCTATCCCCTAGTGGTAGATTATGATGAATCCAAGAGTGTATGAATTATTTAATAGTAAATGGAATTGATAATAAACTCATGTTATGGGTGTTGATGTTGACAATGATGGATAATGGAAACTATGAGATCGTCAAACGGAATACTTTGCGGAGCATGGAATGGAAATTTATTAATTTTTAATGTTATTTATAAATAATGTTAGATTCTAATGAAATAAATTTATTACACCAAAATTTGTAATGGGTTTATCAAATAATGAATGATAATTTCTAGTTACTAGTGAATTTGATTAAAGATATTTAATCTTAATGCTTATTTTCATATATGAGATCTTATTTATGAATCCTTATCAGTGGTAGACAGATTTCATATGCCATGATACTTGTAGTTGAATTTAAGGTTTGGTAGTTACCCTTAGTTTGGTTTTTTGATATATCTATTCTTATATCTTTATGATTTTATATGGTCCACTACCTGATTTGGGTGGGCATCCAACACCCAAATGTTTTGGGTAATGGTGTTTTCCTCAACATCCGTGAGGGAACATGTAAATGGATTCCCCCTCTCCCCCTTCTTTCTTTGGTATTGCATTATTTATAGGTGTGTCCAGTCTATAATGAATTAAGGTATAGGGTATGTGTCTACATAGCCCATGATGGTTCTCAATTTCATAATACATGTGTGAGTGGGTTATAGAGGATTGAGGTATACATGCTTCTTTTTTAGATATAGTTATCACAGTTTCCTAAAGATGTACTTGAATGGCCTATGATAGATTGAGGTATAATTCATGGAACACTAGTTGTAGTTTCTTTTATACTTACTACATGGTTATAAAGATGAGGTAGTGAGGAGTTTAATGGGATTCAAGATTAGATATGATTTGTATACACAGGGTGTGGGATGACTTATAAAAGGTATGGGAGTATGTGATGTTTGGAATTGTGGAATGAGGGTGAAAACCAGTGGGGAAGTTGAAGTGAGGTACCTTTCTTAAATTTATGTTTTGATATGGATATAATTACTTATATTTGTTACTTAGTGAGTGAGGACTTATGAGGATGAGACATAGTTTTACCTATTTATGTGATGAGTTGGTTTCATTTGTTTATTCACTAGGATTTAGTATGATTCTTTCATATTTTCATGATAGGTTTTAGGGAGGATCCCACTAATTATACCTATATCCTCACCTCGTGTATATATAAACTATTTTTCAGGTTTTTACATAGTATTAAATTGGTTATTGATCTAAGAATTACTTTCTTAGAGTCATTGTTCAATAACTATGAGTTTAATGGTCACTGTCTATTTATTATTTTAGTAATTTCAATTTTTTTCTATTTTGTATGACATTTTATTTATATATTGGGATGCCTTATTTATCTATACAATGGTGTTGATTAGTGGATCTCATATTATCCCGTGTCCTTAAATTTTTATAAATATGGTATTGTCTCCCATTTTTATTTATTATATACCCCCAATTCTAGTATTCAACCAGTGGCCTATTGGAGATGGTATTTATGGGTCAACCCTCACTTCACTACTAGCCCAAGCGGGGTACTAGTGGAGGGTGGGTCATGGCATATTGGATAACCAGTGGGAATATATTAGGTACTAAGTGAAATTATGGTGGGTACATATAGTTCTATTTAAACCACCAAGTACCCAGTATCCATGTGGTAGGTACCTAGTAAACTCATAGAAAAAATACCTTAAAAGAAGGGAATTTTTGTCTTTACCAACCCAAATTCTTACCCTAAAAACCCATTGGCTCGCTAATTGATTCTTATTTCCTTGGGTATTTCTCAAGATCTCCCATCACTCTTAAGCCAATCCTCATTCAATCATAGTCTAGATCAATTCTAGGATGTCATGGGAGCTTATCTTTTGAAATTTAGTGATTGGGGTTCCTTTAATATCTTATTCACTGGTATTTCTCCATGTTAGTGACTCAACCTCTTCTCTTCCAATTCTGGTTCATGATAGACCCTCTTTATTCTTTTAGTTTTCATATTTCCTAGTTGTTATGGTACTTATAACTAGGTAAAGCCAAAGTATTTTCAGTACTGTGCATTCCAAATATCTTACCTAGGTTTGTAGTGATTTAAAAACTTTTTATCTTTTGTTTAACATTACTTTAGGTATTTTAGTGGTAATATATCTAGATTTCGGGGTTAGGGGTTCACTTCTAAATGGGATAGAGTGGGTGATCCTCTTCACTTTCTCTCATACTATTAAAGTGTGGATATTTTAGGGGCATGTGGTAGAGTGAGGGATAAACAAACTATTTTTTCATTGAATATACTTTATTAGAAAAGATTACTTAAACCTTAACTTGAATGGGTTATCCTCAATGCCTTTGTATATACTCATTCCTTGGTTGTGATTATTTGGTTTCACCTATGTATCTTAGAGATGAATAATACAATCTGTGATTTTCCTTACATGTTCTTATGTTGGATTATACCATGTTATGGTCTAGTATATTATAAATATTTTATTATGGTGTAATTGGTTATCCATGTTTCCCAATTACTCATAAACATCTTTGTGTGGATATTAAGTTTCCTCGCTTTAGTATTAAGTCATATAGTAATTAATATACATGTTGAGCATGAACATTACATGATTAGGGACTTCCCTATACACTATGCACATTATAAAATTTCTTATGTACTTTAAAGTGAAATATAATTCCAAAAAATACATGTTTAAGTCTTCCCTAATTTTATGATAATTATAGTTTTACCTTATGACTCTAAATATTATAAAATATATTTTCATTCTATAATTTTAACCTTGAGGAATGTTTGTTGAATTTATGGTTTGATAATGATATACTCATGCTTCGTGTATGGATCTAGCATTTAAATAATATTTAGATTTTTATTTTTGATATTTCACATATATAACCCTATTATCCATGTATGGTATATGCATTTGTTGAGCCTTGTTGTTTGGGTTTTGGGTTGAAACATGTGTGCTAGTAATACATGGGGAGATGCATGTATACCTTTAAGACATATTCCTTCCAAATGGGAGAGCACCCTCATATAGGGGAATGACTACGTATATGTATTTTATTATGATATATCTATATATATGCATTCCTTCCTATAAAAGTATGGTTTCTACTAGATAAGGAATGTTACATATAGTCTCTCCCTAAAAATGGATAGGTGGACTCCTAGGTGAAATGGTATATACAGTTTATAAAAACCCAAAATTTTATCAATTAAAATACCTTTCTTATAATTATTTTATATAGTATAATCACAAAAAATAACTTTAATACCACAATAAAAACATTATAAATTAATAATGAATGAAATAAGATGTATTTCTAGAAGTTAAGGGACATATACCGATGAAATAGTAACTTGATCATAGGAATAGTAATATGACCCTTATGAATAGTAAAATAGCTAAATGAATAGTCACGTCACCTATAAAAGTATAAATAAAATTTAAGAATCTTATAAATAAAATTATGATATAATTGTATCATAGTATAAGTAAATAAATGTTTTAAAAATTATTAATTAAGTGTTAGTGTTTTTGTAAATTATAAATATTTAATTGTAATTTTATGATTAATATAAGGATTTAAAAGAAAATTTATTTTCATAAAAATTATTCATAAATTAATATTTTTTTTCCTATGATTTTAAGATGATTTTATGAGATCTTATTTAATTTTTTAAAGTTTTATAAAATTAGTTATAATTTTAAAATATGTATTTTTTGAGTAAATGATGATTTTAATTAAAAATAAAATATCTCATATTTATAAAATTATTCTCAAATAATGTAATTCATTTTTGAATTCTACATTTCAAAAAATTGTTAGGGTTAATTTTTGTAATTTTTCTAAAATACTTGAATTTTTTGTGAATAGTAATATACAGTATTTTACAGTATAAGCTAAATACTTGATTTATTGAGTCATAGATGATGTATGGATTATTTAAGCCCAAAATATCAAACTTTCCTTCATTATTTTAATATTTTTGATGATAATTCTCAAACTATTCATATTTTTTAGGCAAAACAATAAACAATGAGTAAAATAATGAGAAAACACCTCTTTCTGCCACTATAAATACCACCCATCACCACCTCTTCTTCTCACACATCTTGATCTTTGAGTATTGTCCAGATTATACTCAAATTTATTTAAAAACCTCTCAATCACATCCAAGAGATCTTGGTCTCCTCAAAATACCAAAACATTTTCCCTAAGGAGGCTCTCAAAGAGGATAAATTTAAGAGGTAAATTCCTCTTTCCATTTCTTTGATTTTTTTTTCAAGTTCTTTATTTTATTATTATTTATTCACCTCCCATAATCCAAAAAGAATGATAACTATAGTATCTTACATATAATATAATTTTATTATGTTTATGGAATAATCCATCATCAATTATTTCTCCTCTCCTTTTGTTCAAAAAATGAAAACATCGTCTGCGATGTGTTAATTTATCACATTCAAGGACGACGGGTTTTTAATTTCTATTACCAACTTCAAGACTAGTCATGAATCCATTTTTATGGATGAAAAATATTATAATATATGTATTATATCATATTTAGTGTTCTATAAACATTATATATACATGATATTAAATAATATAACAATACTAGTCCGTTGTGATTGAAAAACCGCTAAAGTTATTCTAAATGATTATCATTAACACGTTATCTAATGATTTGTCCTAATATCTGGAAAAATAATATATAATACCATTTAAATTTCATTTTTTTCATTAATAACATATAATTTCAATTTGGGATAATTATACCCATTCTACATGAACTTCCATACTCATATACAAGTGAACCAATCATGAAAAGTAAGAAAATGAACACTCATGAATGATAAAATTGAACACTATAACTCATAAAAAAAGGACATAAATGAAATTAATAAAATTATAGTAAATAAATTACATGTATAAAATGTTCTATACTTATTAATTAATGAATCTAATTTTATTATTTAGGACATTAAGATCAACTGCAGAACAGTTTCAGATATAAGGTAAGGGGTCCTTTCTGAACCTCTATTTTTCCTTTGGCTTATGTTTTCTCTATATTTACCCAATATAACTCTTATTTAATTTTATTTACTTCTTATAAATTCTATTTATATGTTTCAAACTCATTTATATATGTTTTATCATCCCTATTTGATGGGAAATACATGTCTTCAAAATGTTCCCTTCTTAATTCTTCCCGATAAGCAAGCCCGATCAAAGGGAACTTCCTAATTTCTTACCCATTTTCAAGTGCACTCCATAATAGATTTTAAGACACCATTATTTTTTATAAAATAACTCATTTTATCATTAAAAACTATCTTGTTTCAATTTTGGTTTTAAAAGAACAATTATTCCCTTTCTATTTTAAAGAATTTTGAAATATTTCCCTTAAACTCTACTAAAATGTTTTATTTATAAAGTTTCTTAAACACTCTTTTTACATGTTTTCACTTCAGTTTGACATTACTTATCATGATATATTCCTATATCCCATTATTAATTTCCTTGTATGATTTAAATCCATCCTTTCATATACACTATTATGATATTCCCTTTTGATATACCTTTTGACATGATTATGATACCCAATTCTTTCCATCGGTAACCCTTATGTTTATGTTTGATTACTTATGTATGATTCTTTATATGAAAAAAATATTCATGAAAATTCTATTATGGGTTTTCTCATATATATTTTTAATTAATTGTTTAATTTTTAGTCTCATTATACTTCATGTGCAATAGTCTTGGTGGTTATCCTTGACTCATGATTTATGTGCAACGGTCTTGGTGGTTAGCCTTGACTTGTGAACCTCCATGTGAAAGAGACTTAAATCATGCTAAAGTCATGTTTTATGTTTCTGAAACATTACTATGATTCCATTATTATATTATCCCATGTTCTTTATATTATTATTCCATATGTTTAATCATGTTCTGTTTCTTTTTATATCATTATGTTATGCCTTCTAACCCATGTGTTAAGCTTTATTTTAATTTTTATTTCCTTACTGGGATTTTTAGATCATCCTTTTGTTCAAGTATTCCCCAGGGTATCCTATGAAGATGTAAGGTCTCAAAGGAAGTTAAAATATCCTTATTAAGACTAAATAAAAGTTATTTTATTTTGGTTTCATGTTTTTTAATTATGTATCTAATCTCTAAGACACTAGAATTTAGTATCCTTGGCTAGTAATTTGATATTTAATTATGATTAAAACCATGTAATGATAGGTTTAAAATGATAGGGGCACTATATTTGGTATCATAGAAAGGATTAGTTATTTTTTGAGATTATGAATAGAGTACTTTAGTAAGAATCCTAGGGATAATACTAAGTATGAGAAAACATCCCTAAATTTGGGTTAGTATAGTGTAAGTGGTTTATCAATAAAATACATTCCTATACGGATACTACAAGTGGATGAGGTTTTGGAATAGATGTACCTAGGAGTAATAACTCTAACAAGGTATTCCGAGCCTAACTTAGGGTAACCAGGTACATGATAATGGGTCTTACTACATGCCTGGTTTGAAACACCTAGGGGATATGATTTGGAAAATTTATAGGCTCATTATGAACCATTATTAATAAAAAAAATTCCCATAAGAATGTATGTTAGGAAACAGATCATGGACAACCTAGATTAAAACCTAATGAATCAAAAGTTAGGATATAATTTTCCTTTTCAATTTTATCCTTTCATTTTCAAAATTTTGTTTTATTATTCTTATTGGTTAAGTATTCAAGCCCCCTAATTGTACTTTACTTTTCTTAGTTAATCGATGAGAAAAGAATTACTCGTGAAAACAATAAATGTGATAGGAAATGTGATGATTTCCCTAATGATATTACAAATATTATGGGAATGGGTGCTCAAGACTTCATGACAGTACTTTCTCAACTGGATCAAGTTATGAATAATAACTTGAATTTCATGGAGCACCCTCCTTCTCTTAAGAGAGAGAAATATTCAATTGAATAATTTGAGGAAAAGGACTCCCATTTTTAGTGGATCTTATGATCCCCTCCTTGAGGAACGGTGGATTAACTCCATTGAAAATATATTCTATATCCTCTAGTGCTCATAAGAATAGAATTTATGTTGTTGGTCTATCATTTTGATGGGTAAGATAATCCATGGTAGACACAGATAAAAAACACAAAGTACAAGGAGAAAATTGATTCTGTGGATTAGGAGGAATTAAAGAAAATGTTTTTCAATAAAAAATTTCCATAAACCCTCCATCTCAAGATGGAAAGGGATTTCCTCAAACTTAAGAAGAATGAAGATGATTCTATTAGTGCGTATGAAGAAAAATTTAAAAGGCTTGAAAGATAGGCCTCTGGATTTATCATGAACACAAAAATTATGGTATATTTCTTCATTAGAAAACTAAAGTTGGGTCTATGAAAATCATGGAATATTCAAGAATTTGATAGCTACAAATAGAATGACTATTTTTCCCTTAAGGTTGATATGGATATTAGAGACTCTCAGTGGTCTCGTGGACCTAGTGAAAAAAAGAGGAAAATTGAGTCTATTGTGGGTGGATCAATAGATAAATCCCATAATGGAAAGAAAACCCAATATCTCATGTGTCAAAAATTGTTGGAAGAATTACCCTAGGAACAGTTTAAAGGGAACCAAGAAATTCTTCATATGTAGAAGAATGGGGAATATGTATGATAAATTTTGAAGGGATATGAAGAGTCCTACTAATGTGGTAGAAGAATGGAAGATTTATATCAACACTCATCCTATAGTACAGTGTTTCAAATTCAAGTAACATGGGAATTATGCAAACCATTGTCTTAAGGCATGGTTTTTTGGATGAAATCAACAACAATAACCTCCAAGGCAGCAAGTAAGGGAATATTCTATCACTACTACTGATGTGGAGCCTATAAATGATGTGGTTAAAGGTATGTTGATTATTCATTCAAGAATATTTAATATACTATTTGATTATGGTTCTACACATTCTTTTATATCTTGCAAGTATAGTACAACTATTCAAACACCACCTCAAAATATGTAGGTTTATTTGTCTGTGAGAATATAAAATTTGGTAATTATTGCATCCAAAGTTTATAAGTCCTCTCCGGTGAATGTATTTGGACTAAACCTCCAAGTAAATATTTTCATACTCCCTTTAGTGTAGTTTTATTCTATTTTGGTCATATATTGGATATCTTTATACAAATCCAACATCAACTGTTAGAAAAGGGAGATTACTCGTCATATCTCAAAGCATCCTAAAATTCTATACAGGTGTAAGGAGGAGGATGAATCTCCTTCAGAATCACTATCCCAATTGTAGATATTCCTACCTTATGAGAAATCATACCTAGATCAAATGATTGATATAGAAGAGAGAATCATTCTTGAAGACATGCCCATTGTGAGGGACTACACTGATGTGTTCCCCAAAGAGCTTCTTGGTCTTCTGCCTAATTGATAGGTTGATTTATCAATTAAACTAATTCCTATATATCTAATTATATCAAAGAAAACTTATAGAATGTCCACCATTGAGCTATAAGAACTAAAGAATCAGTTACATGAGAATTTGGATAAGGTTTTTATATGCCCGAGTTCTTCACCATGGGGTGAACTAGTCCTCTTTGTCAAGAAGAATGGCATATCAATGCACCTCTACATTGATTATCATGAGCTTACTAAAATCATGATAAATAATAGGTATCCCCTACCACGGATAGATGAATTATTAGATCAGCTACATGGGTCCAGTTATTTCTCTAAGGTGGACCTTTAGTCAGGATATCACCAATTAAAGGTGAGGAAGAAATATGTTCCCAAGACTGCCTTTCAAATGAGGTATAAACACTATGAGTTCATAGTGATGCCCTTCGGACTCACTAATGCTCTAGTAATTTTCATGGATTTAATTAATAGTCTTTAAATATTACCTCAAAAAAATTCTGGTATTCTTTATTGATGATATTCTAATATACTCCAAGAGTAAGGAGGAGCATGAGAAGAATTTTAATACTATCTTGAATACTTTTCAAATGGAAAAACTTTATTAAAATTACAATAAAAGTGAGTTCTAAATGAAAGAATTATCATTCTTAGGGCATGTTATCACTAGAAAATGAATATTTGTGGAACCTTCCAAGACAAAGGTGACCCACTTTTTATTATTTTATTAAATAGAAATAACAACAAAGGGAACAAAGCAACACTAACCATAGGAACAAAACGCTACACACAACATAAAAAAGTGGGGAACTATAGAGGTTTAAAGTAATGGATCCCAAGATAATTACCTCTAGTGAGACTATCCCCCACAACAAATAAAGAGAATATATTATAGGAGAGAAGAGTGTTTTTATCATTGGTCACCATAGAATCTAGGTGGTCAGCTACTCTATTACATTACCTTTAGGTATGAAAGACTTCTATAGAACCACTGATAATGGACATGCATCTTCTAATAACATATGAGATATAATAGGGAGTGATAATGTAGCCTTGTAAATAATCATGAATAATTATAGAATCCTTTTACATTGGATATAACATGTTGTTTCACTGCCTGCATACTTCTAGACCTATAAGATGGGCCATAGCCTCATCCATCATAGAATGTACAACACAAAAATGAGCAGGGAAATCAAGAATAACCTGGCCCCTCAATTCACAGACCACTCCCCCACCATTCATATCATTTAAATAGCATGATCCATCGATATTCAGTTTAGATCCATTAGGGTGTGGTGACCAACAAACCTAATGGTCAATATTATCTAAGGAAATAGTGTTACTAATCATATGGAGTGGTCTAAGTGAAGGGGGCTCATTCCATTTTTTGAAGAGATTTACCATGTTAATAAATAGTTTCTTTTTCTTTATGATTAGAGACTTCCTTGAGAAAATCACACCCTCATGTTTGGCTTTATTCTTGGAATTCTAGATTCACCAACAACCAACAGCAAGGATCCTTCCATGAGCCTTATTTTCCGGACCTACATCCCTTATACCATGGAACCAACATTCACGAAAGGGGTGGTCCATTAACTCTAGAGAGGAAATACCAGTGAATTCTCTAAAGGCTCCCTAAACATCACTATCCCATTAACTGAAGAAGAATAGATGGTCCAAATTTTCCTCCTTGTAATCCCTATAACAGATACACCTAGAAACTACATTAATTCTGATCTTTTTAACATTATCATATGTAGGAAGATCCCGATTTCTAATCCTCCAAAAAATGAAGTTGAACTTTATAGGAATGTCTTTAATCTTAAAGGTTTTACCCCAACCATCATGATTATTTATGGTGTTAGTAACCCTCCAGTACTCCTTCATTAAGAAGTCCCCTGAAGAAGATGAAGTAATCACACATGTATCAGGTTCCTCATTAATATAAATAAGATCAAAATTTGATCATTGATTTTCATCCAACACTTTATTGATAACTCCCAGGAACATGATTTCTTCTTTGAAGGATATACTAGGAATTGAACAACCTGGGAATTTGAGCTTCGAGCCAACCCAATTATAAAACCAGAAAGTAATATCTCCTCTTCCCACTATCCACCTGTAGTAAGGTTTCATAGATTGAAAATTGGGAGTGATCTTGGACCAAAGAAAAGAGGTATTTCCTTCTACCACATTACTAACTCCTCTAGTTTTGGGACCCATGAATTTACCCCAAAGAAATATCTCTTCAATAAATTCCCATGTAAGTTTTGATTGCATTCCATGAAACATTTCCAACGTACTCTTAACTCTAATACCTCCCTTCTAAATGGGCCTCACCAATCTATTCTAGGAGGCTCAGTTCCTTTAACCATTTTCATGGGCATCCCAAATAAAATCTGACAGGATATTTTCAATGGTGGTAATCACTTCCTTTGGGGCTCTAGTGGTAGATAAATCATGGTTTGAGATAGAATACAAAATGTTATGAGCTAGTATGATCCAACCTCCAAAAGATAAGAAATGGTTCTTACAGTTCCTTATGAAATTCATGATTCTTCCGATTATATTATTAGAGTGTTGAATATGTATTCATCCCGAAGAGATTAGTGCATCAAGATATTGCATGTGTAGGCTTCCTCACTGTATACCCAAGCAACTACTTAGACTCTTGATCCTTGAGCTTGAGCATTTTTTCAAGATAAAAAAAGTGGCTCTTGGTGCGATCGATTAACTATCCACTCCAATGGCAGTAGGCTTTGAGGATTTCATTAAGATCGCTGACTGGTCTCTTGCAGGCATTAATGAAGATAATTGTGTCATCAGCAAACATGAGATGAGAGATGAATAAAGAATGTGTTTTTCAAAAATAAGGTGGGATATTCCTTGAAATAATTTCTCTATTGATAAGTTTTATGAGAACATATTGAGAAATAAAAAAATCTTGGAGATAAAGGACATACTTGCCTCAGTCCATGTAAAGACTTAAATAATCCATGATTCCCTCCCATAAAACAAACATACATCCATGAGTAACTGAAATTCCTAAAAATTAAATCAGTGGACCAAGATGAAAAAACCCATACCTTCCAGCACTTTAATAATGAAGCTTTACTAAATTATATCAAATGATTTATCCATATCCAGTTTCAGAACCATGTTAGACCCATGAGTTCTAAAATTAAGGTTATTGATAACCTTCTGGGCTAAAGTAATGCAACCCTGGATTGATCTTCCTCTAACAAATAAATGATGTTCCATAGAGACATGGTGGGGAAGATTAGGATCAATTATTTTATTGATAATAGAAACCAATACCTTATATGTAAAGCTACACATACTCACTAGCTGATATTTTTTTAGGGAAGAGGGATTTTTTATTTTGGGAATAGGGACCATGGTGGTAGTGTAAGAAACACATGATAGACTACCTACATGGAAGAAATCATGAATAGACAACACCATGTCCTCCTAGATTGTGTCCCAAGAATATATAAAGAAGGAACCCAGAAACCCATCTGGACCAGGGGAACTCTCCAGGTTGAGGCTTTTTAAAGCCTCTAGAGTCTCTTCCTTATTAATTAAGGAATAAAACCTTTAATTATATTTCCCTAAAACCATGATAGGAGTCACAGATATGACCTCCTCATAGCCACTCAGAAAACCATTAGGCATCCTTGGATTAGGGCTAGTAAGAAGGTTCTTAAAGAAAGCCTCATCTATGCCACCAACCATGATGTCTTCGTCATTGTAGGAATTTTCCTCCAAATGAATATTCATTCTAAAAAACCTCTGTATTTTTTTAATGCATGCATGAAAATAAGTTTAGTTCTAGTCCCCCACATAAATCCATCTAACTCGCAATCTCTCTCGAGTAATTTTTTCATGTCTCAACAATATTTTATCCAGTTGATATTTTCTATTGGTAAGTTATCTAAAAACCACTTCATTCCAATAAGATTCTACACTGGACTCCATACGTTCAATATCCAACTTCACAGGTCCATGAGTCGAGCCTCCCTCAATTGCTGAAGATATTTACAATGCCTTACCTCTTGCTTGGGATGATCAATTGCTTTGCCTTTTGGTTGAGACTCTTAAAAAAACTTTACCAATGAAGGATGTTTCCTCCATCCTCTCTCCTTCAAGTGATCCTATGAAAATAGAATGTTTCTTACAGGCCTCTTCACCACATCCTACCAAATCCAAATCAAGTGTAATTTAATCCAGTGCCTAATGTTTTTCTACTCATCCTCCAGTGACTCCCTCTAAGGATCATGTTAGATCTCGAACCAGATCACATTCGAGACAACACCATCAACACAATTCTCATAAATAAAATGAGGCTAATATGTCTAGGGGAAAAACCAAATGAAATAATTTTTAATGTCATCCCTCCATATCTTCAATTCCTGTGTCCTGGGTGCTTGGGCTAAAATGGATCTTATCTCCAATGAAGTTTCTTCTAATAAGGGTTCCCTGGTCATGGTGTTGGATCCTAAACAAAGATCCTATAGGATAGGGGATTTTACATGTAGAATCAAAATGAGTGGGTTCATTCATGGTGACCCACATAACTTTAATATTTGGATCTTATAGAGTTCATAAATTTCATTGGAATTGGTCCAATCTTCATACTAATTTTTCACCATGAGTATTACCTCTGCTACTCATAACTTATTATTCTCTTTTGTCTACAAAAGTTATGATACTCAAAATAGATCTACCCTATGGTAAGATGTTGAATCCTTTTATCCATTATATTCCTCCTAGTTTTTCGGAGGTGAATTTAACATGGTGGTTGATTCTAATGAGAAGAAAGGTAGAGGTCCCTTTCCTCGTAAGGCCAGTATAGAATTTTATCATTTTATGGACCATAAATTTCTCATGGACTTAGTTTTTTCTAGGATTCACTACACCTGGTGCAATAATCAAAGAGGTATTCTTCATACCTGGTTCAAGATGGATCGTTGTTTATTAAATATTCATGAAATCTATACTTTCCCAAACATTAAAGTTACCCTTCCAAGACAAAGGCAATTGAAGAGTGGCCCAAGAAAATATATGTAATGGAGATATGTAGTTTCCTTAGTCTGTCAGGGTATTACTAAAGATTTTTTAGTAACTTATCATGATTTTAAAACCCACTAAAAAATATTACTTGGAAGGGAGTGAAGTTTATCTAGATGAGTGAATGTGAAGACTGCTTCAAAGAGTTGAAAACGAGGCTTATTAATGCACTTTTTCTCACTCTACCAAAAAGTGGGGAACTCTTTATAATATATAGTGATACTAAAAAGAAGGTATTAGGATATTTACTAATGCAATATGATAAAGTTATAGCCTACACCTCAAGGAAGTTGAAAATTTATGATCAAAATTATCCCACGCATGATATGGAGTTGGTAGCTATGATCTTCTCATTGAAAATCCAGCGACATTATCTCTATGGAGATAAGTGTGAGATATATACTGATTACAAGAGTATCAAATATATATTCACATAGAAGGAGCTTAATATACACCAATGAATATGGTTAGATATCATCAAGGATTGTGACTGCTCAGTCCACTACCATCCCGGTAAGGCAAATAAGGTAGTAGATGCTCTAAATAGAAAAGATCATGTGACTTTATCAATGATAAGAATTGATAAGGATCTAATCTTCTTAGATTTTCAAAGGATAGACATGGGAATCAATAAGAAAGGAACATCATCAATCCTTTCTCAAATTATTGTTCAACCATCCCATATGGAGAAAATAAAGGATACTCAAAGGAATGATGTGGAAATCCTGAAGAAGGTGGAAGATATGAGAAAGGGGAAATAATCAGAGTTTAAAATTGATGAGTAAGGAGTTATAATATTTGGGTCATGACTATGTGTACCATCTGATCCAGAGATAAAGCAGGATCTTATGAATGATGCACATAGCTCAACTTTCTCTATTCACCCATGGAGCACAAATATGTGTCTAGATCTCCAAGAGAATTATTGGCAAGATGCTATAAATAAGGAGATTGCTGAATATAAATTAAAGTGCCTAGTATGTCAGCAAGTGAAATCTGAAAGAAAATATTATAAGGGGATGTTGCAACCACTACCCATACCAATATGTAAGAGGGATAACATTACCATGGACTTTATCAATGGACTTACAAAGACATCCAGAGGAAACAATTCTATATGGGTTTTTATGGGTCATCTTACAAAGATAGATTGCTTTATAAAAATTTAAGAGGACTTAGCACTGGATAAAATTGCACAGATATACATAAAATGAGTGGTAAGAATGCATGGAGTACCACTATCAATTATATTTGATCGAGATTTGAGATTCACCTCCTAGTTCTGGAAAAGTATGCATTAAGCTCTAAGCACTGAGTTGAACTTCAGTATATCTTATCATCCTCAAACTGATGGCCAATATGAGAAGACTATTTAAACACCGTAAGACATGTTGAGATCATGTTATATAGACTTAAAAGGAGGATGGTACCAACATCTTCCACTGGTCAAATTATCCTACAATAATAGTTTCCACTCAAGCATCCAAATGGCATCATATGAATCCCTTTATGGAAAAAGATATAAAACACTGTCATGTTGGGATGAAGTCAGTGAACATAAGCTGCTAGGACCTAAAATGGTTGAAGAAATGGTGGAAAATGTGAAAACCATTTGGTAGCACATCAAGGCAGCCAAAATTTGACAAAATATCTATGAAGATAATCATCGATGAGACCTTGAGTTTAAGGTTGGAGACATGATATTCCCCCATATATCTCCATAGAATAAGATCATTATAGTTGGTAAGAAATGAAATATAAGTCCTAGGAATATCAGCCCCTTTGAGATCCTTGATTTTTTCAGAGTCGTGGCCTATCAACTAGCACTTCCACATACTATTTCTCAAGTATATAATGTATTCTACGTATCCCTCTTGAATAATTACATATCAGATCCTTCACATGTACTTAATTAAGAGGTGGTACAATTGGAGAATGATCTCTCACACAAGGATCATCCAGTGAAGATCTTGGACTATAGAGATAAAGTTCTATGCAACAAGACTACTCACTTGGTCCAAGTACTATGGAGGAACCGTAAGTATGAAGAGGCAACATGGTAACTAGAGGAAGTGATGAATGAGAATTACCCTCACCTTTTTCCCCAAATTATGTAAAACAAAATTTCAATAGTGAAATTTAATAAGGGGGAAGAATCTAACAACCCAAAATTTTATCAATGGAAATCCCTTTCTTATAATTATTTCATATAGTATAATCAAAAAAAATCACATTAAGAACAAAATAAAAATATTATAAATGAATAATTAAAGAAATAAGAGGTATTTCTATAAGTTAAGAAACTTATACCGATAAAATAGTAACTTGACATTAGGAATAGAAATATGACCCTCATGAATAGTAAATAGGACAAATGAATAGTCATCACACCTATGAAATTATAAATAAAATTTAGGCATCTTATAAATGAAAGTATGATATAATTGTATCATAGTATAAGTAAATAAATTTTTTAAAAATTATTAATTAAGTGTTGGTGTTTTTGTATGTTATAAATATTTAATTATAATTTTATAATTAATATAAGGATTTAAAAGAAAATTTATTTTCAAATTATAAAATTAATATTTTTTTCTCTTATGATTTTAATATAATTTTATGAGACCTTATTTAATTTTTTAAAGTGTTATAAAATTATTTATAATTTTAAAATCTGTATTTTTTGAGTAAATGATGATTTCAATTAAAAATTAAATCTATAATATTTAGAAAATTATTTTCATAAAATAGAGTTTATTTTTGAATTCTACACTTTTAAAACTGGTTAGGGTGAATTTTTGGGATTTTTCAAAAATACTTGAATTTTTGGTGAATAGTAAAATACAGTAATTTGTGGTATAAGCTAAATACTTGATTTATAGAGTCATAGATGATGTGTATATGATGTAAGACAAAAATCTCTAACTATAATTCATTATTTTAATATTTTTTATGATAATTCCCAAACTAATCATAGTATTAAGGCAAAATAACAAACTAATGATTAAAATAATGAGAAAATACCCCTCTCCTCCACTATAAATACCACCCCTCACCACATCTTCTCCTCACACCTCTCAATATTTGATCCTTGTACAAATACTAATAAAATATTTTACCAAACCTATACCACATGTACATAGGCTCTTGGTCTCATCAAAAGACCAAAACCTTTTCCCTAAGGAGGCTCTTAAGGAGGATAAATTCAAGAGCTAAATTATTCTTTCCTTTTCTTTTATTTTCTTTTCAAGTTCTTTCTTTTCTTATTATCTCCTAAAATAACCTCATACAAATGGAATTATAACTCTAATATATTAAATATACTGAAATTTTATTATGTTTATAGAATAATCCATCATCAATTATTCTCCCTCTCCTTTTGTTCAAAAAATGAAAGCATCGTCTATGATATGTTAATTTATCACATTCAAGGATGGCGGGTTTTCAATTTCTATTACCATCTTCAAGTATGGTCATGAAACCATTTTTATGGTTGAACTAGATTATAATATATTTATTATATCTTATGTACTTTTTTTTAACCATTATATATACATGAAACTAAATAATAGAACAAAACTAGTTCGTTGTGATCGAAAAACTGCTAAAATTAATCTAAATGATTATCATTAAAATGTTATCTAATGATTTGTCCTCATATCTGAAAGAAATAATATATAAGACCAATTAAAATTTTTCCATTAATAATATATAATTTAAATTCTATATAACTATCCCCATTCTTCATGAACTTTCATACTCATATACAAGCGAACCGATCATGAAAACTAAGAAAACAAACACTCCGGAACAATGAATTTGAACACTATAACTCATAAAAAAGGCCATAAATGAACTTAATACAATTATAATAAATAAATTACATGTATAAAAGTTTCTATACTTATTAATTAATTAATCTAATTTTATTATTTAGTACATTAATATCGTTTTCATAACTGTTTCAAACATAGGGTAAGGGATCCTTTCCGAACCTCTATTTTTCCTTCGGGTGACATTTTCTCTATATTTACCCAATGTAACTCTTATTTATTTTTATGCAATTATTATAAATTCTATTTCTATTTTTAAAACTCATGTATCTATGATGTATCATCCTTCTTCTATGGTAAATACATGTTTTAAAAAGGTTCCCTTCTCAATTATTCTCGATAAGCAAGCCCGATTAAAGGAAACTCGATAATTTCTTACCCATTTTCAAGTGCACTCCATAATATGTTTTAAGCCACCATTATTTTTTATAAAATCACTCATTTTATCATGAAAAAATATATTTTCTCAATTACTGTTTTAAATAAACAATTATTCCTCTTCCATTTTAAATAATCTTGAAAGTTTTCCCTTAAACTGTACTAAAATGTTTTATTTCTAATGTTTTTTAAACACTCTTTTTACATGTTTTCACTTCAGTTTGGAATAAATTATCATTATTTATGCCTATATTCCATTATTAATTCCCATTTATTATTTAAATACATCCTTTCATGTACACCATTATGATATTCCCTTTTTATATGCCTTTTGATATGATTATGAAACCCAATTATTCCCATGGGTAACCCTTATGTTTATATTTGATTGATTATGTGTGATTATTTATGTAGAAAACATATTCATGAACATGTTATGATGGGTGAACTCAGATAATACTCTAATGCATAGGGTAATTTTTAATCTCATGAGATGTCATGTGCAACGGTCTTGGTGGTTAGCCTTGACTCGTGCTCCATGTGCAACGGTCTTGGTAGTTAGCCTTGACTCGTGCTTTTCAATGTGAAATGAGCCTTGACTCATGCTAAATTCATATTTTATGTTGCTACCACATTACTATGATTCCATGATTATATGATCCCTTGTTCCCTATTTTATGATTCCATATGTTTAATCATGATCCATTCCTTTTTATATCATTATGTTATATCTTCTAACCCACGTGATAAGATTTATTTTAAAGTTTATTTCCTTATTGGGATTTTTAGATCATCCCTCTGTTTATGTATTCCCTAGGTTATCCTATGTATATGTAAGGGATCAAATTAAGTTCTAAGATCCTTATGAAGAATAAATAAAATATGATTTATTTTGGTTTCATGTTTTTTAATTATGTATCTAATCTCCAAGAGAATATATTTTACGGTCCTTGTATTGTAATTTGATGTTTAATTATGGTTAAAATCATATAATGATATGTGTAAAAGGATAGGGTCACTATACAATTCCACCCTAGAAATATGATTACACACATACACACAAATTTGAATACTAACACTTATAGAGGATCTATTTGGTTAGAAACCTTTGATAGATAAGTCCCTCATGGTGGAAAAGTACCTTACTTGGATCTTGATCTTGACTCAAGTTAGGTTAAGTAGATGTGGAAAAAAATTATTTAAGTAATATTTCATATTAACTTTATGGTTTTATTGATTTGAATAATATTTCTACTTCTTTTTAATGACTAATTATTTTCAAATGCCCTATATATAGACTAGTTATTCTTAATTATTCCATGCCTACTTTATTTTTTTCATTTCACACTTCTCTTTATAAAAAGCTGGATAGGGTTAGGTATTGAATTCTATATATTTTGATGTGCTCACATCCTAGACATTCTCCATTGGGAATGCATGTAGACCTTTTTTTTTATATTCCAAGTAAAGGTAAATAATCTACGCATAAAGGTTTTGGTTACTAGATCATGGGTGCACACAATATATTGAATATAGAGTCAAGATGGATAATTTTAGTGTTTTTAGTGGAAATGCAGAGTTGAAATTATATGGTTTTCCAAAATTCTCTCAACTGGATCACTCTCTCACTATAATTTCACTTTTTCTTCTTTAGGGTGTGTTTGGATTTATAAATAAAGTAGTTTTTTGTTTTTTATAAACTTTATGGATTTTCTAGTCTATTATGTGGTATATATGTATGATCATATAATTACTTCATTATGGGTTGATTGGGTAATTTTAAAATAAGAGTTCCATTTGATGATACTTGTGTCAGTATCTCTCGATTCCAACTTCTCAAGGTGTTATCCAGGTCTGTCTAATTAGATATTTATTATTATTTTGGTCATTGGTTTTTTTTTCAAAGAGGTTAAATCATCCCTCCCATATTTAATAGTTATCCCTAAATGTTTACACCATCCTCTGTTAATCAAAATGTGTTTATAAGTTTGCTTAGTGATCTAGATTAGGTCTATTTGGGAATTCAAGTTAAATAGATAAAAATGAAATCATATCACACTAAGGGATCTTTTCTATAGAAAATGATATTATCAAGGAGATAATACCATTAAGACTTAGAAAACTACCCATAAATATGTATTTCAAATATAATTATGGTGGAATATTAAGTTTTTGGTGGTATTATAAGAACTTTATTTCATTATTCATTATATTATTCTAGATATTTTAGTATCATGAATCATTCTAGTTGTTTGAAGGTAGGGATGATTATGATATTATACAATATATCATGTATTTATATATTTAATTATGTATTTATTATGTAACTGATTAATGAATCATATCAATTAGATTAATAATATATAAATATTTTTTATGATACATTTATTATTAATGAATAGGTTAAAATGGATCTATAATTGATTCCGTGATTGAGGAAGTTATTATTTATTTTTATTGTGAATTGTTATTATTATGACTATATTTAAGTAATGCCTTAAAATTTTCCCAAAAGGTGTTATAGATCATTTTAATTTTTTTTAAATCTAGTTTTAAGTCTTGATTATTAAATCGTTTATGCTTAAGTTTAAAGAAAAAAATGAATTTATAAAAGTTTGAGAATTATGTCATAAAGTGAAAATTCTCTTAATAAATAAAAATATATAGAAAACTAATGGGGTAAAACTAGCCAATTAAATTATCAAGTTCAATTAGGGTTTTTTGTATCTATATTATCCCTAATAAGGATATATTTTATTTTATATTGTGTTTATCCTTCTTGAATCTTGACCTTTGGTATGGTTGGTAAGCATTCAGTGACCTAACCATCATGGGTTGTTTATGTTTCATGTGATATCAGGGTAATTCCTTAGATTTTTCTTTAATGGTCATTTTATTTGAGAATTCTTAGTTTGTATATAAGAATTTTTCTTCTAGATATTCTCTTTATGAAAAGAGATGGGTTTTTTGTCTTGGTTAATTCATGAATTTTAAAATTATTATGGGGAAAATGATTTAAATATTAAATTTTCATCATAAATAAATGGTTTTTTAATGGTCTTAAAGGTTGTAAATTAAGTTTTTGTTGAAGGAAATTAGATTAAATAAATTATTTTTAACACTTTTAACAAAGTTTTCTATTTGAATTAAATTATTGTTGATGGAATTCTGAATTTATTTTGGAAAAAACTATTTTGGAAGCTATGGTAAACTAATGTTTTTTTATAAGTTTTTCAAAGTATAGTTTAAAAAAATTGTGAAAGTAGTGAGTTTTTCAAGTAAATTTGATTTAATTTATTCCTTAATATTTCATTGAAATTTTTATGGAGATTTAAAAAAATCTTTAATGGTTTTATTAAAAATGTAAATTGAGATTAAATGGTGTTTTATTTTTAGTGAATTCAAAAGATTTCTAACCATTCTCAGGTCTGAATTTTTGGATAAGTATATAGTATTTATTTGATAATGGCCAAATGGGTATAATATTTTTTTAAGAGTTGTCTTGGGTTTGGATAATGAGAATAATGAAGAAAAAGAAAATGGGTGGTGGTATCAAGTGGTCACTTGGTACCCAACCTCCTATTATTGGGTGCTCGGTGAACACACCAATGGTGTAGTTTAAATTTTAATAACACCAGATGATTGTGAGAGTCTTTATTATCATTTTAAGTCTCAAGGTAGATTATTTAATTTTATATTACATCTTATGATCCCATTTTTGTTTATCTCTAAATATATCATTCTTTGAATTTTGATCGTGATGGAAATATTCTATTTTTCTCCTCCTTTTTAACTTTCTTGGTTAATCAATGATTCCAAGGTGGTTTTCACTTAGTGGTGATAAGAAAAACCTCCATATATTATCATTTATATCTTGTACATTATTTATTTATATATATTCCATCTCAGTTTGGGGATTCAGTTTGTAGTTTCACCATGGTATGGTGGAACACTCCCAAACTTTCTAGATTCTTAATATTTTGGTTAAATGATCCATCCATGATTTATTTGTAACCATTATAGTTAATCCTTGGTAGAATAACTCTGTAAATTATTCTATGGATGACTTAGTTATAATTTTTACTTATGATAATTATTTTTATCAGGTATAGTATTTTGGGTATTCTTTATTTTGGTGAGTGTTCTAAGGGTATGGTGTTTATTAATAAAGTAAACCATAATTTATTATTTTCTAAAAATAAATTAAATTAGTTACGGATTTAATTTGGAATATAGACTCATATTAATATTTCCAAATTGACATAGTAAAGTGTAAACTCTATTTTATGGGATGAGTTTATGGAAAGAAACATACACACATACACACACATATGATAGTGTGCTTCATTTTTACATTAAAAGTATTTAAAAAAGTTGTTTAAAGCTAAATATTACTATGTTGGGATTAGTTTTTTCATAAATTAACTTTAATGGATGATATGAACATGGGTGTGGTTTCAGTTAGAAAATTTAATGTCTTCATTTGGTACTCTTCAATGCAATCTATTCTAAGCATTGATTATTTTTATATTTAGAACATAATTCTATACCTAAATGATTGAGTTTAACTATGTGATATTGAAAATGTAATGTATTAGTTTATTATAGAATTCTAAAAGATAATTTGGTTGCATAACCTTGTATTTTTTTGTAGATTTTTTGGATAACTAATGTTTTAGCAATTTTTAAGGTTATGAATCATTTTAAAAACTACTTGGTTAATGAATTCTCAATCCTTGGATGAAATAAAGTTTTTTAGACTTTAGTATTCTATTATAATAGTTATTTTGAAGTTTTTTTAGTAAACTTATGTTATGCATTATATAATTCAAAAAATATTTTAGGAAAAAAAGTGATATTTTGAAAAAAAAATGTTTGAAATAGAAGTGGAGATTTTTCTATTTCTTTAAGAATGAATTGATATAAAAATAATTTCATAATAATTGAAACCATTATACACTCCTTATGTAAGGTGTATTTTATTTAAATAATGGATATTTTGAAATTTAAATATTTAATTTTAGGTTTTATTTTTGGTTAATATTAATCAAAATATTTAGAAAAAAATATTTCAAAGTTCTTCAAGATTTATTCTATAATAAATGTTGATCTTGAGTGATTTAAAGATTTATATTGTGTAATGTAAATCCATTAGATTCATTTAAAGTGTTTAAAATCCTTTTTATACTTTAAACTCCTTTAAGTTCTTTTTATTGTTATTTCTCTTATAATAATTTAATATAACATAATTTTTAGTTAAAGTGACAGTTTTAATTTTTTGTAATTAAAAGGTTTTCCAAAGAATCATGTTTAATGAGTAGATAACTACAGAATTATTCTACTTATTAAATTATAAATCAATACTTTATTATTCATGTTAATTATATATTATCTTATGAATAAGCATGTTTACCTTTTACATGACTTGGATAAATAATAATTGTGTTTTATAAAAAAATTAATTTTATCATTCTATATGGTTAATTTAGATTCTAAAACCAAATGATTCATTGTTTCTTTGCTTCCTTATCTTCCTAAAACTATTACTTTTAGTATATAACCTGAAGGAATCATAAATTATCGAATTACATATACCCATTGGTAAAAGGTTGAATTAGCTGTAATGTGATGGTTAGGTTATATAGTTGTGATTATATTAAGTATATTATTTTTCCACAATTATAATATTTTTGATGAATGTTGGTTTTTATAGTATTGTAAGGTTTAATTAAATGTAATCTAGGAATTAATGAGTTGGGTTACCTCTTTTCTTATCCTTATACCTTAGGGGATTGGTGAATTTTCATTTTGTGCTTTATTTTAAGGTGGTTTGAATGGTGAGGTGTCACCACATATTTTTATATTAAAAGTTAACCCTTAAGTTATTCTCAATTGATATATTTTTTTATGTGTATCAATCATTTTGAATATATTGAGATTCTTCTTAAGGATGGGAAGTGTAATAGTAGGGTGTTTGTAATGGTCCACATTTATGGGTCATTTTTTTATATTCATTTTTGGTTCTACACAAGTTGTATCGAGATAAATTTAAGTATAATACCTAAGATAGGGTAATGGATATTTTAACCATAAACTTCTTAACTTAATTTCGTCCCAATTTTAGCACTTAAATGCCCCCTTTATGTTAGTTTCAAGTTGATGGAGTGTGAGGTATTTGTAGGAGAACTGGAGTATAGAAGAAAAGTGGGAAGGTTGTAGTCTTTACTAGTTAACCAATGGGCTTGGTTCAGGTACTTGGTGGGATTTAAGTGAGTGAAAGTGGCTCTGTTTAGACCATTGGGTACCTGGTAGCCTTGTAGCTGGTACCCAATAAACTCCTGGAAAAAATCATTTTAAATAACAGAATATTGATCTTTTTTAACCCAAAATTTTACCCTAAAAACACATTGTATTTGTATTTTATTCATCCTAATTGATTATTCATTCTTTAGATAGATCTCAATCTCTTTATTCCTACTCAAACTAACCCTCCTTCAAGCATATATCATATCACTTCCTAGATTTTGTGGGAGATCATTTTCAAAAAGTTAGTACTTACGGATTCCACTAATATCCTCTTCACTAGTGGTTATGTATGTTAGTTACTCCACCTATTCTCTTATCATTCTAGGCCTTGATAGACCATATTGATTTCTTCATTATTCCTCACACCTATCTTTGATGAGAGTTTTGGTTAGATAAATAAAAGGTGTTGTCGGTGTTTAACTTTACAGACATATTCCCTAGGATTTATGTGATGTAAACCATTTTTATATTCCATGTAAAGTTACTTTATATATTTTAGTGGTGAAGTATATAGCTTATGGGATTATAGTTTTTCTTCTTCATAGGTAGGTCAAGTGATCCTCTTCACTTTCACTCATACTGTTATAGTGTGGTTATTACAGGGGCATGGTGTTGAGTGAGGGATAATAGAATAAAAAAATTCATTGAAAACACTTTGATAAAAATTAGTTTTACCTAAACCTTGACTATAATTAGTTATCTCATATTCCCTTGATTATACCCACTTTATTGTTGTGATTTTTTGGTTATATATAATACAAGATTTTATTTTCTCCACATGTATTTTATTGGATTATTCCATTTTATGGGTTTATATATTATAACTCCTTGATTATTGTCTAATTGAGTGTCCATTTGAACCAATTACTCATAATCATGTCCCTATGGATCTTATTTTTCCTCACTTTTGTATCAATCATGTATTAATTAATATATACATTGAGAATGAATAATCCATGATTAGGGACTTCCATATGGATATTTCAAAATATAGACTTGGTTATAGCCTTTAAAGTTAAAACTCTTTCCTAATATGACATTTTTAGGGTTTCCCTCATTTGATGCTAAGTGTAATTCTCCCTCATCACTCTAAATGTTATAAAATGCATTCTCATGCTATAATTTGATCCTTGAAGCATGTTGGTTGGATTTCTAATTCGATAATGATATACCCATGCTTCATGTATGGGTATAACTTTATCATAATGTTTAGAGTTTTCTTATTGAGATTGAACATGTATATCCCTATTTTTCATGTATGGTATATGTGGTTTTTGATCCTTGTTTTACAGGTTCCAACTCAATACATTTGTTATAGTAACACACAAGGAGTTATATGTATACCTATAATATAAATTCCTCGCAAAATTTAGAGGTTCCTAATATATAATAATGACTAAATATATTTATATGATTACAATATATCTATATATATTTATATATATTCCTTAATATGATAAGATATTGCATCTTAGGTCTGGATGGCTATATATGGTAACTCCCTAAAAGGGACAAGTGTCCTACCAGGTGGGATTGTATACACAGTTCCTCCCTAAGGGGATGATTATAGAAACATATATGTATATATATTGATATATTTATATACATGTGTGCATGTAAAAACCCACCAATAGAGGATGTAATTGGTTGAACACCTCCAATGGAAAGTTCCCTCATGGTGTAAAAGTACCCTACTTGGATCTCAATCTTGGCTCAAACCAGGTTTTTCTGGTGTGGATGGGAACAATTAAAGTAATATTGAATTATGATCTTTGTTGTTCTTTTATTAGAATAACATTTTGACTTATTTTGAATGAATACTTGTGTATTGGTACCCTATTGATATACTGGTTATACTTACTTCTTTCCTACACCCTTTATATTCTTATATAGCATACTTGGATTTATAATAGAGTGGATGAGGTCAGGTGATGAATTCAATGCGGTATGATATACTCACACCATACTCTATTTCCCTTTGGAAATCATGTAAACCTCATTTTGTGTGTTTTGGGTAAAGGTAAAGAACCTTAAAATGAGGGTTGAGGTTACCAATATTGCATCCCATATTTTTATAACATAAACTTTCATTTTATTACACGGAACTGAGGATCTTTAAGGTTTAGTGTCTTGGAAACAAGGAACATAATACATGAAAACAACATAAAACATTCTTATTAAAACACTTGAAAGGATTATCCTTAAGTTTATCCTAGGTTCATTACTGCATCTCATAACCTGGGGACATACATCAAAATAAAGGGTGAGCAGAAGTCCCATTAAGGGAAACAAGAGAAACATTTTACATGTGAACTTGAGATACTTCAATAAGGACATGAAAAGAACTTTAAGGCATGAGAAAGAAATCATGAGATACATCATAATAAAAATAACATTTTTCATAACTTGAAGATGTGGCTGCAACATTTAATATTGACAATCATTTCGTTTCACCAAGGTCCATCCCCAATGTGTCATTAAAAATTACCAAGGTTATTCACCAAGGTATCAGTCTAAAAAGTCATCTCTAGAGATTAAGTCTTTACCCAATGCATTGGAGCGATATCTGGGTACACACTTGACTTGACTTTATTATCATGTGAGCCACATATATCATCATCAATCATTTCATAAACAACCCATATAGCAAAAAATAAATGGGTTTCATTTCATAATCATAACGTTTTAAAAACTGCTTTAATTACATGATCATTATGTCACTTTAAACCCACGAAAAGGGAAAGCGGGTTTCATGTATGTAAATCCCAGAATTTAAAATAGAACATTTTGATATATATGTGAATACCCCTATATAAATAAGAGCTTTGAGTATTCACATAATAACATAAAATAATTTTGAGAAAAAAGAGAGAGGCATTTTGAGACGAAAATTCTACAGCATAACGGCTATGTTACAAGGTTTTAGAAAACATTTAAAAGAGAGGGGACATGGGTCACCCACTCATAAATGATCCATAAAATAGTAGGGGGCCAGAATATAAGAGATTTAAGAACATGGTAATGAAATTTGAAAGATATACCATATGAAATGAAAAACATGGAAGTGAGACAAAAATAAGATTTCTCTTATGAAAATTCATCAGCCTAACGGCGTGACTTACACTTCAATAAAAATGAATTGACGAGATAAAATAGGGTCTCTCGTAATATGATCATAAAATATAATTATGATAGTTATAGATATCATACCCCAACATAAAAAAATAACTTTAAAGATTTGACATGAAAATAGAACTTGAAAATGGGAAGGGTGAAAGAATCCCTTATAAATTCGGCAGCCTAACGACGTCACTTAAACTTTCATAAAACGAAATGATGAGAGTAAGAGGGGATCTCTCATAATATAAACATTAAAAGTTAAGTAAGAGGAATTTAAAAGAACATCCTCTCACATAAGAACGTGGATCATAAAGGGAATGACATAAAAGAGATTACATGAAAAGAAAGAGAGAGGTCGGATCCCTTACCTTAAAACGTAACTCTTAAAACTCAAAGGTTTGGACCTTGAGGGCTTGGGGGAACCTTGGGAGGACTCCTTGGGAGGTAAGGAGACCAGAACTTTGTTGGGGGAGAGTTGGGAGTGAAAAATAAAAAAGGAAATGGTGGGTATTTATAGGTAAAGTGAGAGGACAAGGCATTAATGGCCAAGGGACACCTTAGAAGTGCTTTTCTCAAAACCATGTGCTCTCCCATGGCATTTACCATGGAGGTAGGCCACATGGGGCCCCCAATACAATAATTCATCACCTTTTTCTGGCCAACCCTTAAAATATATCATGACATCATCATGACATAGTTATGATGTCATTAAACATACCGAAACCCTAAAACTGCATTTTTACTATTCACTGAAAAATTCATCTTTCTCAGAAAAATCCCAAAACATTACCATAACATAATATCGATGCTCTGAGTTCAAAAATAAAGTCCATTTTATAAAAATAATTTTCTAATTATTTTTAATTAAATTTTTAATTAAAAAAACATTATTCACCCGAAAAAACTAATACTTGACTAATAATTCATGAAACTGTTATTTACTCATTTTATTGAATCACATTACTTAATCTAGGTGTCTAAATTATATTAAAACTTTCATTGAGTGAAATTACTAATCCATTTGGTCACATTACTAATCCTAAGCATAAAATCACTATTCATAATTTACTATTCATCAAAAATTAAGTTGATCTTATTAGACTCCAAATTCTTTACTGAACACTTTTGCAGAAGACCATTTTTTGAAAATCATTACACATCATTAATTATTTAAGTTTTACATAAATATTTTAAAATATCCCATTTTTCAAAATTCATCAATAAAATACATCCTAAATTTATCCAGACATTTGAAATTTCACAAACATCACTAAAGGAAGAAATCTCAATTCATTCATCCCAAAGGATTACACAAAGAAGCTTGGGTCTCGTCACATAGCCCCTTATAACACCGGCACATGACCTAAGTGTAAGGTGTGCTATGGTGAGAGAATCTGAGGGAGGCTTAGATAACATTGCCCTAGTAGTAATCTCTACTAACTTGAACTTCTCCCGTAGGCATTTCCGTTCAAGCTTGAAACGCTGGAGTTCGGCTTGGGCTTGGTCTAAAGCAAAGCCCAAAGATGCCACCTCCTTCCCAAGCTCTGATAAATGGGCTTCATAAGGTTCGAGTCTACTGGATGAAGCCATTGACTCCTCTTTCTGTATTAACCATTAACATCTATATTAAATCATTAAGAGTAAGTTAATATACTACTCAAATAGATTGGGTCGTTACAACCAATGAATGGGAATACACCATACATGGAATGTGGATTCAATATGGAAACTTTTTATGTTTTTGTTAGACATGTGGATAAAATGTTATGGGGTTATCCATAATATTTTCAAAAATATAACACCATCACTGTACTTGGAATTTTTCTCCATTAGCCCATGTTTTGATTGGAATTATACAAAAAGTAGTTTTTACCTAGTGACTTTCTTTAAAATACTTTATTAATATTTTAGACAATGGTGTGTTATGTATTCATGATCATATAGTTACTTTTTTATGGGTTGATTAGGTTCTAATCAAACAATTTTTACCCTAGTGGATGCTTGTGTTAGTGTCTCCCAAGTCCAACATCCCAATGGGTCATGTGGTATTTCTATTTAACCCTTTATTAATTATTTGTTTTATAGTTATCTTTCCAAAGGGGTTAAGTCACCCCCACTGGTTTGATAGTTATACTTCGGCATTTATGACAACCTCTCATGATCGAGAGGTGAACTTAATGTCTTATAATAATATAGCATGGGTGTGTTTGTGAATACAAGTCAGGTTGTTGCATTGGGCCTCTATCTATGTAAGTTCTTTGATCCTTATTGAAAATCCTTTGGGCCCTATTTGGGTGTGTATGTGTGTGTGGTATAATTGGGGATATATCATCCCTTTGGGGCATTGGTGGCCTAGTATAATTTTTCCTTATGGGGTGTGTGGGTGGGTGGGTGTATTTTTATATCCTTATAACCCCACCCCCACCCCCACCCCACCTAAATAATTAACGTAAATATTCTAAGGAACCCAGACCTATTCAATTAATAAAGACTAGATTTGTATATACAAGAAAATAGGGTTTAAATCATATTGGTGATAAAATTTTGGAGTTATTGTAGCAAAATTGGACTAGGCACTCTAGCGAGTATTGTAATAATCACTGTATAAGAACAGTAAGAACTACTTTAATGGATTTTAGGCCATATAATCAGTCCTTTGGGACATTATATAAATTACTTCAGGTCCTATATGTTCTATAATTTTTCCAACTGGGCATGGGATGTCCCTTTAGTGGGTGGTATGTGATTAAGGATGTTTGGAGTCCGTTTGAAAACATGGGATGTGTGATACATGTGGATATTGATGTTGGGGTGGCACTATAGGGTGGATAAAATTGTAGAAATATTATGCTATGTAGGACTTGTGGATATGAAAATGGAATTATTGATGATGGTGGAGCATGATTTTTAGGAAATGGTTCTCATGGATAAGGAAAAGGTAATTAAAGTCCTAGATTTTTGTGTGATGTGGGAAATATCATGTCTGATGGATGATGGAGAGTGGCATGCGATAAACATGGATGCATGAAATGTGGTGGACTAGAAGTTTTAGTTACTATAGTGGAAGTAATATTTATGTTGTCTTATTAAATAAAAGTGATTTATAAACGATCATTTGAGTCTTCCATGTAAAATAGTTCTATCAGCTGACTTTTTTCAAGGGTTCTTCTGGTGTGTGGGTCAACCTTGTAAGGGGGTGTGAACTAACCCAATTTTGATCTATTGGGTGTGTATATGGTTTATTTGTCTTGTAAATCCAATGAAAACTCTTTATTATTATCATCATCATCATCAATTAACAATAAAAACAAAAAAAACATATATATATATATATACTCACTAGTTTAAATGTCTACATTTAATTATTATTATAATTATAAAAATAATAAACTACACAATATTTTCACTAAAAATATAAAAAAACAAATAAAAACACTAAACAACTCAAATACTAAAATAAAATCCAAAAAAATTGCTTAAAAACCCATGTTGTTACACCTATAAGTGTCTTAAAAGACATTTTAAGTGCCACCACTAGGAATAGAATTGGAATCTTCATTCGAATGGTTCCCCAATTAATTTGGAAATTCATTTTCATCATTGATTGTAACAATCCAGAATTATATCAATGAAATTTCCCTTCATATAATTATGTCATATAGTGTAAATCATATAAACATCACATATATAACAAAATAAAAGCTTTATAAATTATTAATGAATGAAATAAGAGCTATTTATAGAAATTAAGAAACTTTTACCGATGGAATAGTAACATGACCTTTGAAATAGTAATATAAACCTTAGGAATAGTAATCTGACCAATAGAATAGTAACCTCACCTATGAAAGTATAAATAAAATTTAGGTATATAATAAATGAAAATATGATATATTTATATCATGGTATAAGTAAATAAATTTTATAAAATTGATAAATTAAGTGTTGGTATTTTTATAAAACATAAATGTTTATTTACAATTTTATAATTAATATAATGATTTAAAAGAAAATTTAATTTTCATAAAATATATTCACAAATTAATATTTTTTTCCTTATGATTATAATATAATTTTATGATACTTTAATTTTTTAAAGTGTCATAAAATCAGTTATAATTTTAAAATCAGTATTTTTTGAATAAATGATGATTTTAATTAAAAATTAAATTTATCATATTTAGAAAATTATTTTCATAAAATTGAGTCCATTTTTTAATTCTAAACATAAAAATGGTTAGTTTTAAATTTTTATATTTTTCTAAAATAGTTTAATTTTTGTTCAATAGTGTAATACAGTAATTTACGGTATAGGCTAAATACATGAATATTTTAGTCAAGGATTATGTATATATGAGATAAGCACCCATTGTTTAGAAATCACATGCACTAGTTACTATATTTAGTCACAATAATTGATAATATTCATATTCTTGAACCAAGATAATAAGAAAATAAATAAAATAATCAAAAAACACCCCTCTCCTCCACTATAAATACTACCTCTCACCACATCTTCTCCTCATGCCTAAAAAACCGTGAAACTTGTCCAAATTATACCCAATCCTCTTAAAAATTCTATCTCCCACATCTATGATCCTTTGGTCTCAATAATATACAAATTCCAATTCCCCTAAGGAGGTTCTCAAGGAGAAAAATTCAAGAGGTAAAAACCTCTTTCCTTTTCTTTTAGTTTCTTTTCAATTTATTATATTTTATTATTCTATAATAACCTAACATTATAAAAGTGGAATTATAACTCTATTATATTATATATACTATAATTTTATTATGTTAATGGAATAACCCATCATCATTTATTCCCACTTTTTCTAAAAATTAAAGCATTGTCCGTGATGTGTTGATTTATCGCATTCAAGGATGACGAGTTTTCAATTTCCATTACCACCTTCAATTCTAGTCATAAAACAATTATTATGGTTAAAATAGATTATAATATATATATACACTAAAACTTATTTAATGTTCTTTAACTAGTAAATATAAATAATATTAATTAATAAAATAAAACTCGTTCATGATGTTCGCAAAAACACCAAAATAATCTAAACGGTTATCATTAACATTTTATATAATGAATCATCCACACTTATGGAAAAAAATGATATATAATACCATTTAGTATTATTTAATTTCATTAATAGCATAAAATTTAAATTTTGGTCAACTAATCTCATTTTACATGATCTTCCATACACGTATACAAGTGAACTGATCATGAGAACCAAGGAAACAAACATTCCTAAATAATGAAATTGTATCTTATAACTCATAAAAAAGGCCATTAATGAAATTAATAAAATTATAATACATAAAATAAATGTATAAAATTTTATTAATTAATTAATTAATAGATTTAATTTGATTATCCAGGACATTAAGATCAAGTGTGGAACAGTTTCGGACATAAGGTAATGGATTCTTTTCAAACCTCCATTTTTATTTTGGGTTACACTTTCTCTCTCTTTTCCCCAATGTAATTCTTATTTATTTTTATATAATTCTTCTACATTCTATTAATATGTTCTTAAATCATGTATCTAGATCATATCATCCTTATTTTATGGGGAAATACATGTTTTAAAAAGGTTCTCTTCTCAATTCCTCCCAATAAGCAAACCCGATTAAAGGAAACTTCCCAAATTCTTACCCATTTTCAAGAACCATCCATAATATTTTTTAATCCACCATTATTATTCTAAAATAAATCATTTTATCATGAAAAATATACCTTGTTTAAATTTTGGTTTTATATAAAAGATTATGCATTTTCCGCTTTAAATTCTCATTAATATTTTCCTTAAACCGCACTAAAATGTTTTATTTCTAAAGTTTCTTCAACATTAGTTTTACATTTTTTCACTTCATTTTGACATAACTTATCATTATATATTCCTATTTTCATTTATTAATTTCCATTTATGATTTAAATCCATTCTTTTATAAACACCATTATGATATTCCCTTTTGTTATACCTTTTAATATGTTATAATACCCAATTCTTTACATGGGTAACCCTTATGTTTATGTTTGATTCCTTATGTATGATTCTTCATGTGATAGAAATATTAATTAACATGTTATGATGTATGTTTCTAAATATTGCTCCAATGTATTGGGTGATTTTTAGTCTCATGAGATGTCATGCGCAATGGTCTTGGTGGTTAGCCTTGACTCATGATCCTCCATATACAATGGTCTTGGTGATTATCCTTAACTTATGTACCTCTATATGAAATGGTCATGGAGGTTATCCTTGAATCATGATTATTTCATTTTGTATGTTGTTTCCACATTTCTATGATTCCATGATATATGAACCCACATTTTTGTGTTATGCTTCCATATGTTTATTCATCTTCCATGTCTTTTTATGTCATCGTGTTGTGCCTTCTGACTCATGTGTAATGATTTATTCATATACTTATTCCCTTACTGGGATTTTTATCTCATCCCTTTGTTCATGTATTCCCCAGGTTATCCTATGAATATGTAATAGGTCAAATTAAGTTAGGATCTCATTATGAATATTAAATAAAATATTTTTTTATTTTGGTTTCATGTTTTCTAATTATGTACCTAATATAACAAATATGCTAAACTTTATGATCTTTGGTTGTATTTGATGTCAAGTTATGATCAAAATCATGTAATAATATGTGTAAAAGGATAGGTTCTCTATATTTATGTTGGTTTATTATGAAGTATTATTAATATTATAATAGTCATTGATAGTGTTAGTAGCCTATGAATCACTAGATGTGAACACCATAGGATCTTCACCACCTGTGGGGGATGAGTAAACATCATTTTCAATATAATACTTGGTATATTTTCTTGAACATTATTATAGTTCACCTATATTTATATACTTTTTTCACTAAAAATTAAATTTTTTACCTTCTTAATGGAAATTTGATTGAGTTTGAGGGTTTTCTAGATGCCAAACCATTTCTATGGTTGTCCAAAAATAACCTTTTTAAGTGACAAGAGAAAAAAAACTAAGTGAGTTTTTTATTACACTATTTTACAATAACCATCTTCAATGTCAATAAAAATCTTATTTTTTTTGGGAAATAAATTTATCAGTTCCATTTTAATAAAAATTTTAAAGAGTAATGGGATATTTTAATTTTTTGTTTCATAAAATAGATTGAATAAAATTTCCAATATATTTTTTATCACCATAATAATAATTTGATTCTATAATAGTAAGGTAATTTCTATAAGATAAATTCACATTACATCAACTTTTGATTCTTGAATCTTCTTATTTCCATTTATCTATAACATAAAAATAAAATTATGACTTTCAAAAATATGGGATTCATGTATCCAGATTAAAGAAAATTATTTCACTGATTGAAGATGAATTTTAATATAATGAAAATCTAATAGATCAACAATCATTTGAGAAGATAATATGGGGTAAAATTTTGATTTAATTTGAAAATATCTAGTGGAGGAAAGACTGTATTAAATATTTCAATCATATTATAATTGTGGAATGTCATTGATTAAAGAAATTATTCATTCAAAATAAAAATCATTAGTTTTTTATTGCATGACACCTAAGGTTTTGGGATCAATGAAATGATATTAATTCTTAGATACTCCTCAATGGGGATTAAAGTAAATTAAATTATGCATCTATGAGTTGCTTTGTATAAATGAGTTGGATTACAAAATTCTAGACTCCCCCATCACAAAATCAAGGGAAGTCTCCAATGACATTGAACATCATAGATTATAAATTCCCAAAGCTTCCCATGGTCATAACACAAACTAATTATTTAATTGAGATTATTGTCCCCATATTATAGTAATAATATTGATAAAATAAAATTAAGATAAAAATAAAAGGGAAAAAAATAACACCAAGATTAAAATCAAATAACCTTAAGATTTAATGTGGAAAAAATAATCAAAATTTATTATGGGGTAACAAAAACATGAAAAATGGATAAGAATGATATAAATATAAGTATTTTTTTGTAAAAAAACTCTCTAAAAAATATATGGATAAAATCTCAAAAATCACCCTTTAATATTAGGGAACACCTCAAAAATATATACACTAGGAATTTCCTTTATGTTGATATTGATATGTTTTAGGGAGAACGGGGAATCTAAATTTATATAAAAAATCTTTAAGTCCACCCCATATTTTTAGTATCTAGATAATTTCTTCATATGGTGAATAATTATACCGCATGGTCAAATCTGCATCCCCGTATTAAAATCACATATTTTCTTTATCAATACCAACATATATCCCACATACCAATTTTATTTAAAATCAATCATATCTTTAATAATCCTTTCTATTTTTATAAAAAAACTACTCGTGAGTCTGTAAAACAACCCAAAGATATGCATCATTCAAAAATATCAGAGTTAATCACCTTTTTCAGAAAATATATTTAATTTTATTTAGTATGGATATTACTTATACCATACTTTCATCTTCCAACACTTCTTGAATAAATTGATATTGTAGTCCAATTTGTTTCACCTCGAATGAAAATATGGATTTCTTACAATATACAAGAAACTTTTATCATAAAAACATAATGAAATTTTTTTCTTTTTTTGTATAAACTCCTTCGATAACCTTCTTATACAAATAACCTATTTACAATATTTTATTGTTTCCATGTATTCATTCTTTATTTTGGATAATTCCATATAATTGACATCAATTTTAAAACTCATCTTATAACTCCATTGGTGTGATTAAACATATATAAACTCTGACGGTAACCATTGATCCTCCATAAAAAATGAAATATTAAATATTTCCTTGATTTATCTCAAGATCCTCTTTATTTTCTCCCAATTATCCCATCCCTAATTCTATATGTTCCAACTAACTTCTTCCATTTCATTTGAAATATCTAGTATAGTACAAACCATAGTGATATAAGACTCCCATTAACTGATGCATATGGTACTTTAGACAATTTTATCCTCTTTATTTCTCTACTAAGACTCATCGTAGGGGATAACTTGAAATTAATAAAAGGGGTAAAATAGATTTATAATCTAGAATATTGAATAATTTAAGGCATTCCTTAATTACCTATTCTAAAATATAAAAATCTTCCCATTATTTCTTATAAATATTTCCTCCTAAGAATCTTACTTACTAGTCTCAAATCATTCCTATTAAATTATATATAAAATTCTATCTTTAACTTTTATATGATATCTTTAATGGGGTATAAAACCAATATATTATCTACATAAAATATAAGAATGATAAAATGATAATTATTCAAACCCTCAAAATATACACAAGGATTTAAATAATGAATTTTAAACCTAAGAATCATGATATAGGAATCAAATCTCATGTACCAACATCTTGGTGCATTCTTGAGATCGTAAAAATATTTTTTTAACCTGTAAAAAAAGTTATCATTTTATTTTTTAGAAAATCCATCTCATTTGATCAAATAAATATCCTATTCAAGATTACCATAGAGATAAGTTGTTTTCACATTTAGTTTCTTCATATGTAAACTTTTTGTAGCACACATTTTTTAAAATGTCCATATAATCATAATTCTAATCATATGAGATAATATTTCATTGAAATCAATTACATCCTTTTAATAATAACTTTTAATAATTGATATTATATGATATTATTTCACCTGGTTATTTAAATCCTTAATGATTTTAAATATCCATTTTTCATCTATGTAATTCCTTCCATGGGGTAATAGAACAAGATCTCAAGTATTGTTCCTATATAGAGCTTCAATTTACTCTTGTTTCACCATTATTTATAAGGATACTTCTGAATTATGTGTCACTTGTAGAAGATAATATGGTTCTTCATCCTCAAACAATAATAAATATGAAATATTTCTCTTAGTTGCATAATTTGAGTGGTATATTAGTGCTCTTTTCTACTAAGTTAACCATTATGGTTCAGAATCAACTAGTTATTAATAATTATGATGTGGTACTTCTTCAAATTAAATGTTTTATTCCTTTAATTTATCATCATCCTTGGTTATTTTGATTTTTGTATTCTCTTTCAATATATCTTAATTAATCATCATCATCATCTTGTACTATATAAAAATGTAATCCTTTTTGATGATAATTTTATGAGCTGTGGTATCACACAACTATACCTCTTCATGCTATCAACATACCCTAATAAGATACATTTTATACATCTCAAATTCAATATCAATATTTCATGGTCATTATATTTAATATATAATACATTATAATGAATTTAATCATGAATAGGTAGCAAATCTACTAGTCCACATCTCTATTGATGTAATTAGATCAATCATCATTGAAGGAGATTGATTGATCACATAATAAGAAATATTAACTACTTATTTCTAGGATATATTGATCACTCCAACAATATTCAACACCTCTATTATTTTATCCAACATGGTTTTATTCATATTTTATTCCACTTCATTCTATTAGGGAGTTTATTCCACCCACTAGTGCATAAACGATTTTTTATGTTGGTTTTTAATGTCTTTTCACATCGATTATTAAGCGACGTTAACAGAGGTGACATAGTAAATAAATTTTTCACATCAGTTAACTAAAACTTACGTTATAAATTAATGTATTTTATCGGTTTTTGGTATCGGTTATTCTATAACCAGTGTGGAAAACCATTTTTCACATCAGTTATCCAATAACTGATGTGAAAAAAAAATTAAAAATGGTCATTGATTCATCCTCCACCACATCAATATCCAAAATCAAGAGAAAAATAGAAAAGGCAGCATAAAACCAGCAAAATACACTTACAATTTAACTTTAAAATTTATAATGTATATTACAAATAAACTAAAAATAAATCAAACTTGTACAATAATTATCCCAATAAATTTTTAAATGTCTCAAATCCTCTATACTATATGTATGTGAGTCATAAAAAAGCTACAAAATAATATAGAAATCATTTGACTTGAATTTTCAATAAAACATAAGAAATATTAAGGAAATCCTTATAAATAAATCTAACCTTATAAAATATTTTAACTGTCCCAGTTGAAATTAATTTGTACATGAATATTAAAACATGATATCCACATTAATTTACACCTTCTTGTTTATGAAACTATTTCAAAGTGATTATAATTCAAAATAGCATTTTTAATTAAGATGTCCAAAATTTAGTAATTATAAATGAAAATTCACCCTAGCTTTTACAAATTTGATCTTGAAGCACTTATTTCTTATTATCTATCTAAATAAATTACATTCCTGGTTTAAAAATAATATGAATAAAATAAATTGTATTCATGATAATATAAACAAGTATTAAAATAATCAAACTTACATGTTGAATACATTGTAAAAATTTGATCTCACTTCACCATAGATAGAACATAGCTAGTACAATGTCTTCTCTCTTAGAAAAAAAAACCCAATATCCAATGGAGACTGATATAAAAGAAAATTTAATATGATTTGTTAATATTTTAAGTGATATATAACACTTTTTGAGAAATAATATTTCATAATCTTCAAGATATGGAAACATCCAACACTGAATGATGACATTATTCAGAAATATTTAAACTATATAAATTGTTCATTTAGCATCGATCATTGTAAAAGATATAGGATAAATAAAATGTGGGTTCATAAATCCATATACATTTATCTTATCATTCTTAGTAAAAAATTTATATCGATACCAAATACAAAGGATACATAATTATAAATTTTCAATAAATTAAAGGAATGGAAAAAAAAAATATTATTCAACTTACATGGAAAAAATTTGCATTGTGTTGACTCCCAATTGATATCTAGATACAACCTCTATGATATCATTTTTCAAATTCCCCATAGTCATTACACACCCACAAACTGTAGCATCAATTGGAATCTTATATACTCCCAATAACTAATTTGAGTATGCTAACAATCTATCAAGACTAGTATAATTTTTATATAAAGTCAAGACACTTTTAATTTTTTGTTGTCAATATAGTATTTCTGTAACTTTAAAGTATTACTATAAAAATTAGATAAATATATAAACTTTTAAATGAGAAAAAAAAAATTAATAATTAAATTAAATAAAATATAACATATATACATACCTCTATGATAATATGTTGAAGTAGTCTAGATGGACAAACTAAAAAATGACTGAAAATTTGTCCAAATGTACTCACCTCATTTTTAGGATATGGTATTTTTGTTCATTTATCTATAATATTCTATAGAGTGACCAAATGATTCTATATCCCAATCTACTGATGATGAATAGTATCGCTGATATAATATATCATCCCATATATAACAATATGATTAGGATCATCAATATATAACTCACGGTAACTTGGAAGATGTGGGGGAGGGTGTATGGGTAGGATAAGAAGTAGTGGGGTCTATAAACAGAGATGTGTGAGTAGGATAAGGAGGAGTGGAATCTGCTCGTGGAGTTGGAGGAGTTAGATCAGCAGGCTGAAACTATCCTTTCATTTCTGTAAATATTGACTGTACTAAATCCCTGATCTTTTCCTCCATCATCACTTGAATATCCTGAACTGTGGCTTCCTAATATTCTGGTTTTTTTTTAAAAAATACTCCTTTGAATAATCTTCCAAATGTGGAAACACTTTTCTTACGAATACACTTTTTGGGTATCCTCGTACATGAATCGAGTGTTCGGCCTTTCCCAATGGTATAGCTAAAATATAATTTCAACCCTCAATAATAAATACCCTTTGTGTTCTTTACTTATCAAGTGAATCTTGTATAGAATATTTGAAAAAATATTTAATAAATCACAATATATAAAGATTTGATTTAACTTCAATAAATAAATAAAGTAAACATCTTATAATATTATTAGATACAACTCTTGAATCTTTCGTAAGATATTGTCCTTTTTTTCTTATTTTATCCCTTTTCCATTTTTTCATGTCTAGTGTAGGGAGGAGGGGAAACCTCTACAGACCCTAATGACTCATCTCTCGGCTTTTGAAGTTTTTCTTCTAGCATATTTTCTTCCAATAATGTATACCCTCCCCAAGATAATGTATAAGGGTATATATTTATAGCTTGAATATCCTGATGAGATCTACATGATTACTATAAATTAATAATTAAGAATAAATAAATCATTAATATGGTCATTAATATAAAAAAACTTCTAAAAAGTTATTTCACTTACCAAAAACTCTTCTCATCATCTACTTTCAACAAATTTCTTCCATGTATCTTCATCTATAAATGGATATATATCACATAAATTTCCATGTTTTCTATTCCCAAAAATGAATTGTGATGTGAGGGGTGATTTAAAATCCCTTCATCTCCAAGCATCTAATGATAAACATTTCCTCCTGACTCCTCCAATATTATTTATATCATATATCATCTAATAAGAAGGGGAAAAACATATATTACTATAAACATTTCAATTTAGGTAAAATAATAAAAAAAATATTACCAAAATAGTCTCCCATAATTGTGATAATGTCCCTTTTTCAACACTTCTCCAATCATCAAACAAAATACTAAATTTTCTTTTAGCCTATATTGATACAAAAGTCTTGAATTGTTTTGAATTTGGACTTCTTGGAATATCATTACCATTAAAGTCTATTGATATCTTCTATTCCTAACAATGGGAAATTGATAATTTTTCTAAATGTGTGGTTCCACATTTACCAACCCTCAAACTCTTTTTTCCTCCTAGAAGTAGATGTCTCATGTAAAGAAGGATTAGGAGGCTCATCAATAGGAGTATGTGTATGTTCCCCCTAGAGGTATGAGTATGATCATCGCCATAAATATGTGGTGGATCCTAGAATTGATATTTCATTATCCTACAAGTCAAAGAAACATCAGTTAGTACAAAAATATAAAAATATAACAATTATATACAAATGTAAATAATAAATTAACAATTATCCAATAAAAAAGTAAAGTAAACTAAATGTAACACATTTTAATTCATATTTTTTATAGTTAAATAAAATTATAATAATATTAATGAGAGATGAAATGACATAAATGAATGAAAACTACAAAATATTAATGTGATATGAAATGAAATTGTAAAAATTCACCAACTTGATAAATAATTTTTACAACAAAAAGAATTTTTTTTATAAAATAATCTTATACAATATATTTTTTTATTTAAAATATTAAAATTAAAATAATTGGTTTTAAATAAAATTAATAAATAGATAAGTTACGTGAGGGTAAACATGGAAAACTATAAAAAATAAACTAATATAAATAAACAATTTAACTTATTAGTTATAATATGTGTTTTAATAAAGAAAAAAATTAAAATATCTAACTTATGAAATTTGAAAAATTAAACCATAATTAAACATATGTTACCTATAATATTAGGAATATACTAAATATTTGTTTCCCAAATCCATCCATCATGATTGTTTGATATGGAACAAACCATGTCTATGACATACTCATCGATATTATTTGTTAATCTTTCCATGGAAGTAGGGATATCACATAAATCAGCATCTTTATCAAGTTCATCATCACCAATATACTATTTTTTCCTTGTAAAAATTATACCACTATATATCTAATTGATCAAGAATATATAAATTTTGTTTTTCATGTATTTCCATGATAAAAGTATCATTTGTGTATTCTAATTTATTCAGTTTAACTAGTGTCATTCCAAATTCATCGAGTTGTACATTGTTGTTACCGATAAACCATTTACACTTAAAAATTGGAACTTGAAATTTAATGTAATAAATATCCCATATTTATTCAATGGCTTCATAATATGCAATTGATATGGAGATTTTGTTTTTGTCTTTATCACTCAAAAAATTCATTGCTTCTACGAACACCCACACACCACTATTCTAAACTGCACTTATGTTGTCCTAATATTTTGTAAGAAAAGTATAGCCATTAATTCCATACCTATACCATGTTATCAAATTTAAACTTAGACCTCCCACTAACCAACTCAATGTTTTTGATGAATTAGGTTTACCAAGCACGGTCTCGTTAACAACTAGAAAAAAATTGTTGTTCTCATTCAAAATCAACATATCTTTCTTCCTTGGATAACTTTGTATTGGTCGTATTTGATACTCAAGAGGGGGGTGAATTGAGTTCCTATTAAAAAAATCTATTTAAAATATTTATATTTAAATCCCTCAATTCATAAAACAATTTAAACTATAGTGAATTTATAAATATTGTAAGTGTTCAATTAGTTTCTCAAAGATTGATTATTTCTCAGTTAACTTAATCTGAAGATTAAGTTAGATTTGGAAACTAACTTGTTGGTTCACAATAATTACAAACACTTATTAGTTAAACTATCAGAGTTACTTTAAAACAAATTTTAATTTAAAAGTAATTCGCAGCGGAATATTGAAAATAGTTTAAACTGAAATAAGATGCACAGCAGTTTTCACCAAGAGGTTCAGTCTCAAGCTGAGACTTAGTCCTCTCAAACAGTTTATATAAAACTTTGATCCATACCCTGGATTCAGGTTTACAACAGTACTCGGACTGTCCAGGTCCTCATACCCCTACCACAGTTCTACGTGGGAAAGCAGCAACAACAGCACACAGGCTGTCCAGGTCCTTAGACCTCTACCACAGTTCTATGTGGGATATACAAAGGTATAAAGAGTTTGGTGTGAGGCTTTCAGCATCCTCCAGTTCAGATTAGGAATCAGTGTGTTTCCAAACAGATAGAAGCACACACTACTTGTAATGGAATAAAAATGATCACAGCAGAGCAATAATATGGAGATGAGTTTAGAATGCACTTGTGTGATGTCAATGCATCTTTGGAATCCATTGGATTTAAGCAGATGAAGATTTGAGTCCTTCTCAGGAAGTTGTTTGGAAAACAGAGTGTCGTGGTTTTGTTTCTTCACTTCTAGTACAGGTGTTCAGCTTGAATGTGATAGTATTCCAACTAGCACTTAAATCTCCTCTTTAAACTTATGTTCTTGATGTGTATGAGTGTTCTTCGAGTTCTTTGTGTGTTCTTCTCTGCATGTACGTGTGTATCTTCTATTCTTCCTTACGTATATGTCTGTATTTATGTCTCTATTTTGCAGTAGCTCAATATTCCTTTTATTTCTCTTTTTCTCCGACAATGGGAATGATTACCTTTTATAGGTACGAGGTACGGTTCCTAGTTTAAGAAACGGTGTCACAGTAAGTCATGGAAATGGTGTCTCTTTCACACAGTGTCTAGATTGATCGCGGTGTCTGAGTGTCAAGGTGTCTCATGGTCATGGTGTCTCGCGGTCATGGTCTCTTATTCACGGTGTCTTGTTCAGGATGTCTTGTTCATGGTGTCTTGTTCACCGTGACTTGTTCACAGTGTCTTACTTCACGGTGTCAGGCTTTCACAGTGTCAGGCTTTCATGGTGTCTGCTTTAACGGTGTCAGGCTTTCACGGTGTCTGCTTCATGGTTCCAGAAATACATAGCCAGTGGCAGACTCACGGTGTCTTAGACTTTTCAAAGTAACTATGTTTAGACTTAAATAATGATGATAATAGAAAGGATTAAACTTAATAATTTGTCAAGTAAGGTATTAAGAGAGTAGAACAAAGATAGTATAAAGTAGGTAAACAGAATGTAGAACAATTAAGATCTTTCATGGCTCTTCTTAAAGCATGAGAAAACATTAAACATAAATACACATGATTAGATATAATTTATAGGAGGTAACTAGGTTGAATAAGATTTGGGATCATTAAATTTGATTAAATAATATTTGTGAACATTAAAACATGATTAATACATGAGGATTCTAAAAAACTCCCCCTTTTTGATGATCACAAATCATGTAAAGTTAAAGTGTATATTGGATTAAACTTTAGAGATAAATGGATAACATATATAAACTTCTCCCCCTTTTGGGATTATCAAAAATATGGAATAAGATAAGTCCAAATGTGCACAGTCTATTAATAGAAAATAAGTGGTAGTACAACAACAAAAAAACAATACAAAATCAATAGCATCCCTATCAGAAAGAGTAATCATTGTTCTTCTTCATGGGCTGGCCTTCTCTTTGATTTTAGTAGCAGTGGCAGAAGAGGAATCCATAGAGGAATAGTTTGAGGTAGAAGAAGTAAGAGAGGTGGTTTATAAAGAGGGTAAAGTAAGGCCTTCAAAGGCTGAGCGAGCCAAGGTAGGAGCAGTAGAGGATCAAGGCAGTTGATGATCAAGAATCACAGGCCTGATCTGACTGAGTGCTTGTCCGACACACTTAGTGGTTGAGGCTAGAGTAGAGGAGAAGGTAGGCAGCCTAGGTCTGAGAGGTGTAGCCACTGGAGCAACAATGGTTGTACTCTGGACATGAAGATAGGGCCTCGGGAGTTAGATGAAATTTGTAATGATCTCTCCACCATACTACATGGCTTTCTAAAAAACGTCATTGTTCTCCATAAACTTTTCCAACAATTGAGTAAACTCTATGAGCTTCTGGACTTAGTTCTTGAAAGCTTAAGTCACAGGAGGAATCCACAGATTTTCTACAAGGTAATTGAAATGGTTTGTCATATTGGTATTGAAGAAGATTCTGTTAAAGTAGAAATCCACTTTCTTGGAAATATCTTGCTGAGCATCATTAGCACTTTTGGAGTGGATTCGTACTAGGTCAAGAACTCTATCACTGTTCTTGAACACTTCGGATAAAGAAGTCGTATTGAATCCACTGAGGACATTCTGAAGCTCTTCTTTGACTATAGATCTGAGCAGATCACTGTCCAATGAGGGTTTTGAGGATTGACTGGATGCTTTGACAGCTATGGTCAGGTATTTTAGTTGATTCAACACCTTTTGAAGACACCCTGTATACTCATCAGTGAGTTTATTAAGATTGGAAACAATATCTTTCATTTCTTTAAAAATTTGTTTTTTCCTTTCCGTAATATTTTTATCTAAGGATGCTATATAAGGTTGAATCTGAGACACACCAACTTGTGGGATTTGAGGAGCAGCAGGTTCTACAGGAGGAGCAACAGACTCAGATCTTGAATGCAGCTCTCTCTGCATGTCTTCAACAAACATTTTAGGGTCTTTACTTCATTACAGAACAGCTTATTTTCAACTCTTACCTCTTGAATCTCATAGAGAATCTTAGGTTGTATTTTTCAAATAATTTTCTACAATAATAGTGAGGAATCTCTCTCAATTAAATTTGTCACATGATGAGGTTGGGTATTCATGAGTTTCTCAACTCTGGATAAGTGAGTAGCACCAAATTATTTTAGATCATTCTTACTCACAAAGGATGGTTGTTCAGATAAGGGTTCTGGAGTACGAACTGGTACAGGCTCAGGTTCCATCTCAGGTGCAAAATTGGAGACTAATTTTAACTGAAATAGGGAGGAAATATCAGGTCTAGTTTTTGTAACCTGGTGAGAATCATTCACGTAATAGAAACTAGGAAATTTATACTCAGTTTCTATAAGGCTTGACTCAGTTGGATGTGAGGCTTCAACAGACTCAAGATTTGGGGTTTTCTCCCCCTCAATTGATGCCTCCTTCTCAGGACTGAGAGGCTTAAGATCTTGGTCTAATTCCATAGACTCCTATCTAGGTTCCTCACTCATTTCATGTCTAGCTAGCTGAAAGGATATCTCCATCTGCTCTTCATCTGAAGGGATTATTTCAGGAACAGATTGTTCCATAGGGAGTTCCTCAAGATTGACCTTTTGTAAAAGAGGTAGCTCTTCCACTATAGGCTCTTCCAGGGAATTCTTTTCAAATTCTTTGGAAACTGATTCTATTACATCTTCAGGTTGAGTTTCCAAATTAACAGCTTCTTTAGGAGTAGGTACTTCTTCTTCAAGAACTACATGAGGAATAGTAGTCCTATCTTCCTCAATAGTAACAGCTTCTCTAGGTGGCACTTCAGCCTCTTCTTCCTCTTCTTCAGGATACTCAACAATCTCGTCTGGTTCCAAACCAGGATCAGAAATATCTCATGGTCTTGAGGGATAATCCACCGGATTAAATTTCTCATAAACTCTATCATTGTCTTCCATCCATTCCTTTTTTCAAGGATTACATTTTATCTTCATTATTTTGATAATGGATTTTGAGAGACAATACTCACAATCCATAATTACGTCCTCATTAGGTCAAACCATACCCTTGGTAAGAAGCATGGCTGAGATTAGCCGAGAGTAGAATAGAGAAGTTGACTTGGATGTGACTTTGATCAACTCACACATGTGGTGTATGTTATAATTTCACAGGTTGATCTTATGCCCATTTTTCATGAGGTGAATCAAAAACACATCTTGATATTTTAAAATAGAAAAATAACCTTTTCTTGGACTAACCAAATTCTGTACAAACTTGAACACAGGCCGTGTTTCTCCATCTAATTTAGCAGTAATGGCTCTTCTCTAGGTGCCATTTCTAGTTAAGGTTTTCAGGGCATCTTCTAAATCAAAGAAACCAGTTAAAGGTGGAGGTCCACTCTGATAATCCTCAAAGATTCCTTCATGAGGTATCCTAAGGCATGCATCTCATAACCTCAAAGATAATGAGAATCTATGTCCATTGACCCAGCTTCTCACAACATAACTCTCACCAGAATCAAATGAGAACTGTATGTATTGGTAAAACTGAGCCACTAACCTAGGATAGATGGGTTTATCCTCCTTCGAGAACCATTCTAACCAGCCTTGTTGTTATAACACTTTTAATACCAGAGACTTACTAGATAAAATCCATTTTGGGAAAATCTATTTCTTAGGTACAACAATGTGATTTACCAGATTCGGATTTAAAGGTCCTTCGGGTGTCAGCTTAGTTTCAATATTCTTCTTCTTCGAGCTACGCTTCTCTGGTGTCAATGATGACGTACATTTCATTCTTGGCATTCACCGAAGGTTTGAGCGAGAGAAGGGTTTCAGGGATGAAAAAGGGTTTGAAAAGAGTAGGTAGAAGAAACCTCGAGTGAAGAATCGAGTGATACTTACTTTGTTTTATCATTTAGGAATACCAAACGTCGCAAAAATAAAAACTCGGGAAAATAAAATAGGTGAAAATTATAATTACCGCGATATGGGTTTTAAAAAAACATAAAGAATTTTTACGGTGAGATCGTGAGTGGTCATTACGGTGAGACAGTAAACAAGTTTCATGATGAGACCATGAGTGAACTTTTTAGTGTACATTACGGTGAGACAAGTAAACATCAGACAGTAAGTACAAAATACTAACAGTGAGACCGTAAACATGATAATTAAGGTGAGATAGTAAACATTAGAGACAATAACTAAGAAACTGTAATCATGAAACAGTAAAGTATAACACAGTAAGATATCGGATGGTAAGACCTGAAATAGTAACAAGTAAGATATCTATTTGATATTTATCATGCCTAGTTCATGTATGATGTTGGCTATTCTCTCATAATTTAATGGTTTAGTGAATATATTATCAAGTTGATATTCAGTAACAATTAATTCCAAAGTGATATCACCTTTTTGATAATGATCACTCAAAAAGTGATGTCGTACATCAATATGCTTTGTCCTAGATTGTGAAATAGTATTTTTTGAGATGTTAATAGCACTTGTGTTGTCACAATTTATAGGTATTTGTCTGAATTCATATCCTTAATCTAGTAATGTGTGTTTCATCCACAAAATTTGTGCACAACAACTACCAGCAGCTATGTATTCAATTTCTGTAGTAGATAATGCAACAGAATTTTTTTTCTTATTGCACCATGATATTAGTGACTTACCTAAAAGGTGAAATGTTCCAGAGGTACTTTTTCTATCTAACTTACAGCCACCGAAGTCAGCATCAGAATAACTAACAAATTCAAATGATTGTCCTTTAGGACAAAACAGTCCTAGATTGGGTGTATGCTTGAGGTATTTGAAAAAAAAATTTACAGCATTTAAATGAAATTCCTTACGGTTTGCTTGAAAATTAGCACACATACACACACTAAACATAATGTCAAGATGACTAGCAGTTAAGTAAATTAAACTTCCAATCATTCCTCTATAAGTGGTTTGATCAACATATTTTCCATCTTCATCAAGATCAAACTTACAAGTCGTACTCATGGGAGTGTCACTACTTTTAGTGTTATCTAATCCAAAATGTTTTAAAAGATCCTTTGTATATTTACTTTTATTTAAAATAATACCATTTTCATTTGGAAAACTTGAAATCCAAGAAAATATTTGAGTTCTCCCATTAAACTCATTTCAAATTCGTTTTGCATCATTTTAGAAAAATTAACACATAAATAATTCTTTGAAGATCCAAAAATAATGTCATCTACATAGATTTGAACAACTAAAACATCATTAGAAATTCATTTTATAAAAAGTGTAGGATCAGCTATTCCTTTTGTAAAACCTTTGGAAATAAGAGAAGTACTCAATCTGTCATACCAAGCTCGTGGAGCTTGCTTCAAACCATATAAAGCTTTTGATAGTTTAAAAATATGATTTGTAAAATGGGGGTTTGTAAATCCAGGGGGTTGTTCAACAAAAACATCCCCAGCTATATACCCATTTAAGAATTCACTTTTAACATCTATTTGATATAGTTTTAAATTCAAATGTGCAACATAGGTGAACAAGATTCTGATGGCTTCAAGCCTGGCTACTGGTGAAAAGGTCATCTCATAGTCAATTCCTTCTTCTTGACTATATCCTTGTGCAACTAGTCTAGCCTTGTTTCTAACTATGTAACCCACTCCATCAACTTTATTCCTAAAAACTCATTTAGTGCCTATGTTCAAAGTGTTCTTAGGTCTGTCTACTAATTTCTAAACTTTGTTTCTTTCAAATTTATTCAATTATTCTTGCATATCCATCACCCAAAATTCATCATTGATGGAATCATTGATGTTTTTAGGTTCAAGCTATGAAATAAAATCTTGAAGTTTAACCTGTTTTCTCAGATAAGCTCTAGTTTGTGTCCCTCTACCTAAATCTCCTACTACAGCATCTAAAGGATGGTTTTTAAGAGTCCTAGTTAGTCTAGAGAAGGTAGGACTAGAAATTATAGTTTCATTTACAGGTTTGGGATCTACAGAAATAGGTTCTGAAAATTTCCATAACTGGTTGTCTTAACAACAGTTTCACTGTTCTTGTCATTAAGGTTTAGAATGGACATATCTTCTTCAATATTTTCAAGAGGAGTTTTAGGTTTATGGGGATCAGTTTCATAAAATTTTATGTGTATATATTCTTCCACACATTTGGTTCTCTTATTGAATACTTTATAGGGTTTACTTGATATTGAGTAACCTAGGAAAATTCCTTCATCACTTTTGGAAGCAAATTTTTCAAGATTATCTTTAGTATTAAGAATACAAACTTTGCAACCAAAAACTCTAAAGTAATTAAACTTAGTCTTCCTATTGTTAAAAATCTCATAAGGGGTCTTTTTAAGAATTGGTCTAATCAAGACTCTATTGATAATCTAACAAGCTGTATTAACAGCTTCATCCCAAAAGTAAATTGGAAAATCATATTCATTGAGCATTGTCCTAGAAATCTTTTGAAGAGTCTTATTTCTTCTTTCTATTACACCATTCTGTTGAGGTGTTCTGGGAGTAGATAAGTTGTAACTATATCCATTATGTGAGCAATAAGATTCAAACTCTTGATTTTCAAACTCACGACCATGATCACTTCTCAAGGTCTTGATCCTAAGTCCACTAAGGTTCTCTACAGACTTGTAATATTTAATAAAATAAGAACAGGCTTCACTTTTTTGAGAAATAAAGTATACCCAAGTGTACCTATAAAAATCATCAACAATAACATAAACATAATGCTTACCATTTAGAGTTGAAACTCTTTATGGTCCAAAAAAATCCATGTGAACCAGCTCGAGAGGTTGAGAAGTAGAAACTTCTTTCTTTGATTTGAAATAAAATTTGTTTTTTTTTCTTTTTGAAAAGGATTATACACTTTGTTAAGTGGGAATTCCATTTTATGTAAGTCTCTAACTAAACCTTTACTAGTCAGTTTTCTAAGTGAGTGCACATTGCAGTGTCCTACCCTTCTGTTCCATAGCCAAGATTCTTTATGAAAATCATTTAAACAAGTAACATTTTGTTTAGTTAAAGAATTCAAATCTATAGCATATATATTTTCATTTATTAATGTAGTAAATACCACAAAATTTTTAGCATTAAAAACATTACATGAATCATTTTCAAATTTTACATTGAAACCATCATCACACACCTGAGAAATACTTATCAGGTTGGATTTTAATCCATCAACAAATAGTACTTTAGAAATTAAAATTAAATCAGTGTTACCAATATGGCCTAAGATAATGATTTTTCCTTTTGAGTTATCCCCAAAGGTAACATATCCTCCATAAACTTTGATTAAGATCTTAAAGAATGAGTAGTATCCTATCATATTCCTTGAACATTTACTGTCCAAGTACCGTATCTTCCTACAGGAACTTTTCAAGCAATTTTCCTACAAAACAGATTTAGATAGAAGATAATTTTGGTACCCATATTTTCTTGGGTACAAAAAGGTTAGAAAGTAAAACTTTAGGCACCCATATTTGTCTAATGGGTTTCCTATAATTAACAGATTCAAATGAATTTGATAAGTAAACTATGTTTGGTCTGTAAGAATTTGAATAGCTAGATAAAGCATAAGAGTTTCCAGAACTTGAACTAGCAACATACTATCCAGATTTTGGTATAAATTTATTCTTAACAATCTTTCTCTGTCCAGGTTGGTATCCTAAACCAGTAGTATACTTTGGCGCAACTTGTTTTCCAAGAATTTTAGTTAGAGTATTCTTTCCATTTTTGAACTTCTCTAAGTCTTTTCTAAGTTTCTCATTAGAAAATTTGAGTTCAGTATTCTCCTTTAATAGTTGAGCATTCTTTTCCTTTTCTATACTAAGATCAGATTTAACAGTACTAGTTAAGGAATGGTGTTTTTTTAATTATTTGTACTTATCTTTTAGCTCATTACAAGTATCTTATAACATATTACAGTATTCAAATAATTTAGATTTAGATATATTATCATCATTATCTGAATAAATTTCATTCTCAGAATAGTAATCATTTAGCATAGGGGAAACTGGTACCTCATATGTTTTAGCCATGAAACACATGTTGGAATGATTCTTTTCTTCAGAAACAGAAGCTTAAGATCCACTTGATATGTCTTCTGAAGCACTCCATGTTACCTTCATAGCTTTTTTATATTTTTTGTCCTTATAATCATATTTCTTCTTAAACTTCAATTTTGGATAGTCAACCTTAGCATGTCCTTTCCTTTTACATTCATAACAGACTATCTCATTATTTTTATCAGCTTTCTTCCAATCTCTCTTCCAATTACCTTGTTGGTCATACTTACCCTTATAATTTGATTTTCTGAAAAATTTATTCCTTCTATAGAATTTCTTGAATCTTCAGACTATATGATCCATCTCTTCATCAATGTCTGAATCTGAACCTTCACTAGTTGATCTTTCGATAGGTATGTGAACTTTCTCCTTGTCCTTGGTCTTTGAGGCAGTAGACTTAAATTCCACTGACTTCTTCTTAGGTTCATCATCTTCCTCCATATTTACCTTCATCTCTTCTTTATACATCATCAATTTTCCAATCAGCTTCTTGACAGGTAGCTTTCCAATGTCACATGATTCTTGTATAGAGACAGTGGTTCCTCTCCATCTGTTTGGTAAGCAACTCAGTATCCTCATGATTTTCTCATGTGCTGGAATAGCTTTTCCCAGTGAGCTCATTGTATTGACTATCTCATTAAACCTGAGATACATATCATAAATATATTCATCATATTTCATTTTAAAATTATCATACTTAATAGTGTATGTATTTAGTCTCATTTCCTTAACATTGGTTATTCCCCCATGGGAAACAGCGAGAGTATCCCATATTTCATAAGCAGACTTACAAGCAGATATTCGATTAAATTCTTCATCTCCTAAAACACAATATTGGGCATTCATTGCTTTACAATTATTATTGTAAGTAGCTTTCATAGATTCATCCCAAGTAGTTCTAACAGTTTCTGTAATCTTATACTGAGTCTCTATAGCAGTCCAGATGTCAAATCCCATACTTTCTAAATGAATTTTCATTTTGATTTTCCATTGGGAATAATTGACACCATTAAAGAAAGGTGGCCTCTTGGTAGCTACACCTTCTAATATTTTATCCATAATAACTAAGTTTTAAAAATATATATAAAGATATATAAATTTAGAATTAACAGAAATTTTGAGATCTTTAAGATACAACAAAAATCATAGTTGAAAACTTTTCACAAAAAGAGTGTTTTGAAAAAACTTTTATCAACACCTCTGATGCCAAATTTTGGTCGGAGTGGATACTCAAGAGGGGGGTGAATTGAGTTTCTATTAAGAAAATTTCTATTTAAAATATTTATATTGAAATCCCCCAATTCATAAAACAAGTTAAACTGTAGTGAATTTATAAAGATTGTAAGTGTTAAATTAGTTTCTCAAAGATTGACTATTTCTCAATTAACTTAAGTTGAAGATTAAGTTAACTTTTGAAGCTAACTTACTGGTTCAGAATAATTACAAACACTTGGTAGTTCAACTATCAGAGTTACTTTGAAATAGATTTGAATTTTAAAGTAATTCACAGCAGAATATTGAAAATAGTTTAAACTGAAATAAGATGCACAGCAGTTTTAACCAAGAGTTTCAGTCTCAAGATGAGACTTAGTCCTCTCAAATAGTTTATATAAAAATTTGATCCACACCCTAGATCGGGGTTTACAACAGTACTCAGACTGTCTAGCTCCTCAGACCTCTACCACAGTTCTACATGGGAAAGCAGCAACAACAGCACATAGTTTGTCCAGGTCCTCAGACCTCTACCACAGTTCTACATGGGATATACAAAGGTATAAAGAGTTTGGTGTGATGATTTCAGTAACCTCTAGTTCAGCTTAGCAGTCAGTGTGTGTCCAAATAGACAAAACCACACACTGCTCGTAATGTAATAAAAATGATCATAGAGAGCAATAATATGGAGATGAGTTTAGAATGCTCTTGTGTGATGTAAATGCAGCTCTGGACTCCTTTGGATTGAAGCAGATGAAGCTTTAAGTTCTTCTCAGGAAGTTGTCTGGAAAACAGAGTGTCGTGGTTTTGTTTCTTCACTTCCAATATAGGTGTTCAGCTTGAATGTGATTGTATTCCAAGTAGCGCTTCAACCTCCTCTTTGAACTTCTGTTCTTGATGTGTATGAGTGTTCTTAGAGTTTTTCGTGTGTTCTTCTCTGCATGTACGTGTTTATCTTCTATTCTTCCTTACCTATATGTCTCTGTGTATGTCTCTATTTTGCAGTAGCTAGATATTCCTTTTATTTCTATTTTTCTCTGGCAATGGGAATGATTACCTTTTACAGGTACGAGGTGCGATTCCAAGTTTAAGAAACAGTGTCACAGTAATTCATGGAAATGGTGTATCCTTCACACGGTGTCTAGATTGATCACGGTGTCTGAGTGTCACGGTGTCTCATGGTCACGGTGTCTCACAGTCACGGTGTCTTATTCACGGTGTCTTGTTCATGGTTTCTTGTTCACGGTGTCTTGTTCATGGTGTCTTATTCATGGTGTCTTGTTCATGGTGTCCTACTTCACAGTGTCAGGATTTCACGGTTTCAGGCTTTCATGGTGTCTTCTTTCACGATGTCAGTCTTTCACAGTGTTTGCTTCATGGTTCCAGAAATACATAGTCAGTGGCAAACTCATGGTGTCTTAGACTTTTCAAAGTAACTGTGTTCAAACTTAAATAATAATGATAATATAAAGGATTAGACTTAATAATTTGTCAAAGAAGGTATTAAAAGAGTAGATCAAAGATAGTATAAAGTAGGTAAACGGAATGTAGAACAATTAAAATCTTGCATGGATCTTCTTAAATCATGAGAAAACTTTAAACATAAATACACATGATTAGATATAATTTATAGGAGGTAACTAGGTTGAATAAGATTTGGGATCATTAAAACATGATTAAATAAGATTTTTGATCATTAAAAAATGATTAATACATGAGGAGTACAACAATCTCCCCCTTTTTGATGATCACAAATCATGTAAAGTTAAAGTGTATATTGGATTAAACTATAGAGATAAATGGATAACATATAGAAACTTCTCCCCCTTTTGGGATTATCAAAAAGATGGAATAAGAGAAGTTAAAAAGTGAACGGTCTATTAATAGAAAATAAGTGATAGTACAACAACAAAAAAACAATACAAAATCAATAGCATACCTATCAGAAAGAGTAATCACTGTTCTTATTCATGGGATGGTCTTCTCTTTACTTTTAGCAGCAGTGGAAGAAGAGGAAGACATAGGGGCAAAGGTTTATGTAGAATAAGGCAGAGAGGTGGTTGATAAAGAGGGTAAAGTAAGGCCTTCAAAGACTGAGGGAGCCAAGGTAGAAGCAGTATAGGATATAGGTAGTTGCTGATCAAGAATCACAGGCCTAATCTGACTGAGTGCTTGTCCAACAGACATGGTGGTTGAGGCTAGAGTAGAGGAGAAGGTAGGCATCCCAGGTCTAAGAGGTGTAGCCACTGGAGTAACAATGGTTGTACTCTGGACATGAAGATAGGGCCTCAAGAGTTTGATGAAATCTGTAATGATCTCTCCACTATACTGCATGACTTTCTCAAAATCGTCCTTTTTCTCCATAAACTTGTCCAACAATCGAGTAAACTTTTTGAGATTCTGGACTTGGTTCTTGAAAGCTTGAGTCACGGGATGAATATGCATATTTTCTACAAGGTACTTGAAATGGTTTGTCATATCGGTCTTGAAGAAGATTTCGTTGAATTAGAAATCCACTTTCTTGGTAATCACTTGTTGAGCATCATTAGAAATTTTGGAGTGGATTTGTACGAGGTCAAGAACTCTATCACTGTTCTTGACCACTTCAGATAAAGAAGCCATATTGAAGCCACTGAGGAAATTTTGAAGCTCTTATTTGACTATAGTTCTAAGCAGATCATTGTCCATAGGAGGGTTTTGAGGATTGACTAAATGATTTGACAGTTTTGGTCAGGGATTTTAGTTGATTCAGCACCTTTTGAAGACACCCTATATACTCATCAGTGAGTTTATTAAGATTGGCAACAAGATCTTTCATTTATTTCAAAAAAAATTTGTTCCTTTCATCAATATTTTCATCTAAGGATGATAGTTAAGGTTGAATCTGAGACACACCAACTTGTGGGATTTGAGGAGCAGCAGGTTCTATAGGAGGAGAAACAGACTCATATCTCTAATACAGCTCTCTCTGCATGTCTTCAACCATACTTTTTAGGGCCTTTACTTCATTACTGAGTAGCTTATTTTCAACTCTTACCTCTTGAATCTCATGGAGCATCTAAGGTTGTATTTTCCAAATAATTTTCTCCAATAATAGTGAGGCATCTCTCTCACTTGAATTTGTCATAGGACGAGGTTGGTTATTCATGATTTTCTCAACTCCGGATAAGAGAGTAGCACAAAATTCCTTCAGATCATCCTTACTCACGAAGGATGGTTATTCAGATAAGGGTTCAGGAGTTGGAACTGGTACAGGCTCAGGTTCCTTCTCAGGTGCAAAATTGGAGAATGGTTTTAACTGAAATAGGGAAGAAATATCAAGTCCAGTTGTTGTAACCTATTGAGAATTATTCACATCATAGAAACTAGGAAATTTATACTGAGTGTCTATAGGACTTGACTCATTTGGATGTGAGGCTTCAACAGACTCAAGATTTGGGGTTTTCTCCCCCTCAATTAATGACTCCTTCTCAGGATTGAGAGGCTTAGGGTCTTGGACTAATTCCATAGACTCGGCTCTAGGTTCCTCACTCATTTACTATCTAGCCATCTGAAAAGGATATCTCCATCTGTTCTTCAGCTGAAGGGATGATTTCAGGAACAGATTGTTCCACAGGGAGTTCTTCAAGATTGATCTCTTGCAAAAGAGGTAGCTCTTCCACTATAGGCTCTTCCATGGAATGCTTTTCAGATTATTTGTCCACTGATTCTATTACAACTTTGGGTTGAGTTTCCAAATTAACAGCTTCTTTATGAGTAGGTACTTCTTCTTCAAGAACTACATGAGGAATATTAGTCCTATCTTCCTCAATAGTAACAGCTTCCCTAGGTGGAACTTCAGCCTCTTCTTCCTCTTCTTCAGGATACTCAACAATCTCATCTGGTTCCAAACCAGGATCATAAATATCTCATGGTCTTGAGGGATAATCCACTGGATTAAATTTCTCATAAACTCAATCATTGTCTTCCACCCATTACTTTTTCCAAGGATTCCAGTTTATCTTCATTCTTTTGATAATGGATTTGTAGAGATAGTACTCACAGTCCATAATTACTTCCTTATTAGGTCCAACCATACCCTTGGCAAGAATCATGGTCGAGATTATCCGAGAGTAGAACAGATAAGTTGACTTGGATGTGACTTTTATTAACTCACACATGTGGTGTATGATATACTTGTACGGGTTGATCTTATTCCCATTTTTCATGAGGTGAATCAAAAACACATCTTGATATTTTAAAACAGCAAAATTACCTTTTCTTGGACTAACCAAATTTTGTACAAACTTGAACATATTCCTTGTTTCTCCATCTAATTCAGCATCAATGGCTCTTCTCTGGGTGCCATTTCTAGTTAAGGTTTTCAGGGCATATTCTAAATCAAAGAAATCGATTGAAAGTGGAGTTCCTCTCTGATAATCCTCATAGATGCCTTCATGAGGTATCCTAAGGAATGCATCCCATAACCTCGAAGAGAATGAGCATCTCTATCCATTGACCAAGCTTCTCACAATATAACTCTCACCAGAATCAAATGAGAACTGTAAGTATTGGTAAAACTGATCCACTAACCTAGGATAGATGGGTTTATCCTCCTTTGAGAACCATTCTAAACAGCCTTGTTTTTCTAACACTTTCAATACCAGATACTTACTAGACAGAAGCCATTTGGGGAAAATCTCCTTCTTAGGCATAACAATGTGGTTTACCAGATTCTGATTTAGAGGTCCTTTGGGTGTCAGCTTAGGGGAAATCTTATTCTTCTTTGAGCTGCGTTTCTCAGGTGTCGATGATGATAGATGTTTCATTCTTGGAATTCACTGAAGGTTCAAGCGAGAGAAGGGTTGCAGGGATGTAGAAGGGTTTGAAAATAGTAGGTAGAAGAAACCTCAAGTGAAGAATCGAGTGATACTTACTTTGTTTTATCATTTAAGAATACCAAATGTCACACAAATAAAAACTCTGGAAAATAAAAGAGGTGAAAAGTATAATTACCACGATATGGGTTTTAAAAAAACATAAAGAATTTTTACAGTGAGACCATGATTGGTCATTACGGTGAGATAGTAAACGAGTTTCACAGTAAGACCATGAGTGAACTTTTCAGTGCATGTTACAGTGAGATAGTAAACGTCAGACTGTAAGTACAAAATAATAATGGTGAGTCCGTAAACATGAGAATTACGGTGAGATAGTAAACATGAGATAAAGTAACTAAGAAACCATAATCATGAAACAGTAAAGTATAACACAGTAAGATATCAAACAGTAAGACCTAAAACAGTAATAAGTAAGGTATCTATTTGAGATTTATCATGCCTATTTCATGTATGATGTAGACTATTCTCTCAGAATTTAATGGTTTAGTGAATATATCAACAAGTTTATATTTGGTACCAATGAATTCAAAAGTGATATCACCTTTTTGATAATGATCTCTCAAAAAGTGATGTCTTACATTAATATGCTTTGTCCTAGAATGTGAAATAGGATTTTTTGAGATGTTAATAGCACTTGTGTTGTCACAATTAATAGGTACATGTCTGAATTGATATCCATAATCTAGTAATGTGTGTTTTATCCACAAAATTTGTGCACAAAAACTACCAGCAGCTATGTATTCAGCTTCTGTAATAGATAATACAATAGAATTTTGTTTCTCACTACACCATGATATTAGTGACTTGCCTAAAAGGTGACATGTTCTTGAGGTGCTTTTTCTATCTAACTTACAGCCACTGAAGTCAGCATCAAAATAACTAACTAATTCAAATGATTGTCCTTTAGGATAAAACAGTCCTAGATTGGGTGTATGCTTGAGGTATTTGAAAATTTTCTTTACAGCATTTAAATGAGATTCCTTAGGGTTTGCTTGAAAATGAGCACACATACACACACTAAACATAATGTCAGGATGACTAGAAGTTAAGTAAAGTAAACTTCTGATCATTCCTCTATAAGTGGTTTGATCAATAGATTTTCCATCTTCATCAAGATCCAACTTACAAGTGGTACTCATGGGAGTATCACTAATTTTAGTGTTATCCAATACAAAACATTTTAGAAGATCCTTTGTATATTTACTTTGATTTAAAATAATACCATTTTCATTTTAAAAAACTTGAAATCCTAAAAAATATTTGATTTCTCCCATTAAACTCATTTCAAATTCGTTTTGCATCATTTTAGAAAAATCAACACATAAAGAATTCTTCTAAGATCCTAAAATAATGTCATCTACATAGATTTGAACAACTAAAACATCATTAGAAAAAAAAATTATAAAAAGGGAACGATCAGATATTTCTTTTCTAAAACCTTTGGAAATAAGAAAAGTACTCAATCTGTCATACCAAGCTCGTGGAGCTTGCTTCAAACCATATAAGGCTTTTGATAGTTTAAAAATATGATTTGGAAAATGGGGGTTTGTAAATCCAGGGGGTTGTTCAATAAAAACATCCTCAGCTATATACCCATTTAAGAATGCACTCTTAACATCTATTTAATATAGTTTGAAATTCAAATGTGCAACATAGGAAAGAAGTATTATGATGGATTCAAGCCTGGATACTAGTGCAAAGGTATCCTCATAGTCAATTCCTTATTCTTGATTATAGCCTTATGCAACTAGTATATCCTTGTTTCTAACTATGTTTCCATCTCCATCGACTTTATTCCTAAAAACTCATTTAGTGTCTATGTTCAAAGTGTTATTAGGTCTGTCTACTAATTTACAAACTTTGTTTATTTCAAATTGATTCAATTATTCTTGCATATCCATCACCCAAAATTCATCATTTATGTTTTTAGGTTTAAGTTGTGAAAGAAAAGCTTGATGTTCAACCTGGTTTCTCAGAGAAGATCTAGTTTGTTTCCCTCTATCTAAATCTCCTACTACAACATCTAAAGGATGGTTTTAAGAGTCCTAGTTAATCTAGAGAAGGTAGTACTATAAATTATAGTTTCATTTATAGGTTTGGGTTCTATAGAAATAGGTTTTGGAAAATTTCCAAAAACGGTTGTCTTAACAACAGGTTCACTATTCTTTTCATTAAGGTTTAGAATGGACATATCTTCTTTAATATTTTCAAGAGGGGTCTTAGGTTTATGTGGATCAGTTTTATCAAATTTTATGTGTACAGATTCTTCCACACATTTGGTTCTCTTATTGAATACTCTATAGGCTTTACTTGACATTGAGTAACCTAGAAAAATTCCTTCATCACTTTTGGAATCAAATTTGTCAAGATTATCTTTAGTATTAAGAATAAAAACTTTGCAACCAAAAACTCTAAATTAATTAACCTTAGAATTCCTATTATTCCAAAGCTCATAAGGGATCTTTTTTAGAATTGTTCTAATAAAGACTCTATTGATAATGTAATAAGCTGTATTAATAAATTCATCCCAAAAGTAAATTGGAAAATCATATTCATTGAGCATTGTACTAGAAATCTCTTGAAGAGTCCTATTTCTTATTTCTATTACACCATTCTATTGAGGTGTTCTAGGAGAAGAGACGTTGTGACTATATCCATTGTGTGAGCAATAATATTCAAACTCTTGATTTTCAAACTCACGACCACGATCACTTCTCAAGGTCTTGATTCTAAGTCCACTAAGGTTCTCTACAGACTTCGAATATTTAATAAAATAAGAACAAGCTTCACTTTTGTGAGCAAGAAAGTATACCCAAGTGTACCTAGAAAAATCATCTACAAGAACATAAACATAGTGATTCCCATTTAGACTTGAAACTCTTTATGGTCCAAATAAATCCATGTGAACCAGCTCGAGAGGTTGAGAAGTAGAAACTTATTTATTGTATTTGAAAGAAACTTCGTGTTGTTTTCCATTTGGAAAAGGATTACACACTTTGTTAAGTGTGAATTTCAATTTAGGTAAGTCTCTAACTAAACCTTTTTTAGTCATTTTGCTAAGTGAGTGCACAATGCAGTGTCCTAGCCTTCTGTTCCATAGCCAAGATTCTTTATGAAAAACATTTAAATATGTAACATTTTTTTTAGCTAAAGAAGTCAAATCTACAGTATATATATTTTTATTTCTTAATGTAGTAAATAGAAAAACATTTTTAGAATTAAAAACATTACATGAATCATTTTCAAATTTCACATTGAAACCATCATCACACAACTGAGAAATACTTAGCGGGTTTTATTTTAATCCATTAACAAATAGTACTTTAGAAATGAAAATTGAATCAATGTTACCAATATGGAATAATCCGATGATTTTTCCTTTTAAGTTATCCCCAAAGGTTACATGTCCTCCATCAACTTTGATTAATCTCTTAAAGCATGAGTAGTATCCTGTCATATGCCTTGAACATTTACTGTCCAAGTACCATATCTTCCTATAAGAACTTTTCAATAAAGTTTCCTACAAAATATATTTATATAGAAGATAATTTTGGTACCCATATTTTCTTGGGTCCAGAAATGTTAGCAAGTAAAACTTTAGGCACCCATATTGTCTAACGGGTTTCCTATAATTAACATATTCAAATGAATTTGAGAAGTAAACTATGTTTAGTCTGTAAGAATTTGAATAGCTAGATAAAGCATAAGAGTTTCCAGAACTTGAACTAGCAGTATACTGTCCAGATTTTGGAATAAATTTATTCTTAACAATCTGTCTCTGTCCAAGTTGGGATCCTAAACCAGTAGTATACTTTGGCATAACTTTTTGTCTAAGAATTTGAGTTAGAGTATTCTTTCCATTTGTGAACTTCTCTAAGTCTTTTATAAGTTTCTCATTAGACAATTTGAGTTCAATATTCTCTTTTTATAGTTGAGCATTCTTTTCCTTTTCTATACTAAGATCAGATTTAACAATACTAGTCAAGGCATAGTGTTTCTTTAATGATTTGTACTTATCTTTTAGCGCATGACAAGTATCTTCTAACATATTACAGTAATAAAATAATTTAGAATTAGATATATTATCATCATTATATGAATCACTTTCATTCCCAGAATAGTAATCATTCAGTATAGGGAAACAGGTACCTCAAGTGTTTTAGTCATGAAACACATGTTGGAATGATTCTTTTCTTCAAAATTAGAAGCTTCAGATCCACTTGAGCTATCTTCCGAAGCACTCCATTTTGCCTTTATAGATTTCTTATATTTTTTGTCCTTATAATCATATTTCTTATTAAACTTCAATTTTGGATAGTCAGCCTTAACATGTCCTTTCCTTTTACATTCATAACAGACTACCTCATCATTTTTATCATCTTTCTTCCAATCTATCTTCTAATTACCTTGTTGGTTATACTTACCCTTATAATTTTATTTTTTGAAAAAAAAAACTTTATATAGAATTTCTTGAATCTTCTGGCTATATGATCCATATCTTCATCACTATCAAAATCTGAACCTTCACTAGTTGATCTTTTGACAGGTATGTAAACTTTCTATTTTTCCTTGGTCTTTAAGGCAGTAGACTTAAATTCCACTGACTTCTTCTTAGGTTCATCATCTTCCTTTTTATTTACCTGCAGATCTTCTTCATACATCGTCTATTTTCCAATTAGCTCCTTGATAGGTAGCTTGCCAATGTCGCATGATTCTCGTATAGAGACAGAGGTTCCTCACCATCTGTCTGGTAAGCATCTCAATATCCTCATGATTTTCTCCTTTGCTGGTACAACTTTTCCCAGTGAGCTCATTGTATTGACTATCTCATTAAACCTGAGATACATATCAGAAATAGATTCATCAAATTTTATTTTAAAATTATCATACTTAATAGTGTATGTATTTAGTCTCATTTCCTTAACATTGGTTGTTCCCTCATGGGAAAAATCTAGAGTATCCCATATTTCATAAGCAGTCTTATAGGCAGATATTCGATTAAATTATTCATCTTCTAAATCACAATACAGGGCATTCATTTCTTTACAATTATTATTGTAATAATATTTTTTAGATTCATCCCAAGTAGTTCTAACAATTTTTGGAATCTTATACTGAGTCTTTATATCATTCCAGATGTCAAATCCCATACTTTCTAAATGAATTTTCATTTTGATTTTCCATTGGGCATAATAGACACCATTAAAGAAAGATGGCATGTCAGTAGCTACACCTTCTAATATTTTATCCATAATAACTAATTTTTAAAAAGATATATAAAGATATAAAATTTTATAATTAACAGAAATTTTGAGATCTTTAAGATACAACTAAAATCACAGTTGAAAACTTTTCACAAATAGAGTGTTTTGAAAAAACTTTTATCAACACCTATGATACCAAATGTTGGTCAGAGTGGATACTCAAGAGGGGGTTAAATTGAGTTCCTATTAAAAAAATTCTGTTTAAAATATTTATATTGAAATCCCCCAATTAATAAAACAAGTTAAACTGTAGTGAATTAATAAATATTTTAAGTGTTAAATTAGTTTCTCAAAGATTGATAATTTCTCAGTTAACTTAATCTTAAGATTAAGTTATCTTTTGAAGCTAACTTACTGGTTCACAATAATTAAAAACGCTTTATAGTTCAACTATCAAAGTTACTTTAAAACATATTTGAATTTTAAAGTAATTCACAGCAGAATATTGAAAATAGTTTAAACTGAAATAAGATGCACAGCAGTTTTAACCAAGAGGATCAGTCTCAAGATGAGACTTAGTCCTCTCAAATAGTTTATATAAAACTTTGATCCACAACCTAGATCGGGGTTTATAATATTACTTAGACTGTCTAAGTCCTCATACCTCTACCATAGTTCTACGTGGGAAAGCAACAACAACAGCACATAGAGTGTCCAAGTCCTCATACCTCTACCACAGTTCAACATGGGATATAAAAAGGTATGAAGAGTTTGGTGTGATGATTTCAGTATCCTCCAGTTCATCTTAGGAGTCAGTGTGTGTCCAAACAGACAGAAGCACACACTGCTCATAATGGAATAAAAATGATCACAGTAGAGCAATAATATGGAGATGAGTTTAGAATGCTCTTGTGTGATGTCAATGCAACTCTGGACTCATTTGGATTGAAGCAGATGAAGCTTTGATTCCTTCTTAGGAATTTTTCTGGAAAACAGAGTGTCGTGGTTTTGTTTCTTCACTTCCAGAATAGATTTTCATCTTGAATGTGAGAGTATTCCAAGTATCACTTGAACCTCCTCTTTGAACTTCTATTCTTGATGTGTATGAGTGTTCTTCAAGTTCTTTGTTTGTTCTTATCTGCATGTACATGTGTATCTTCTATTCTTCCTTACGTATATTTCTCCGCATATGACTCTATTTTGAAATAGCTCGATACTCCTTTTATTTCTCTTTTTCTCCAGCAATGGGAATGATTACCTTTTACAGGTACGAGGTATAGTTCCTAGTTAAAGAAATGGTGTCATAGTAATTCATGGAAACGGTGTCTCCTTCACCCGGTGTCTAGATTGATCACGGTGTCTGAGTGTCACGATGTCTCATGGTCATGGTGTCTTGAGGTCACGGTGTCTTATTCACAGTGTCTTGTTCACGGTGTCTTGTTCACGGTGTCTTGTTCACGGTGTCTTGTTCACGGTGTCTTGCTTCACGGTGTCAGGATTTCACGGTGTCAGGCTTTCACGGTGTCTGATTTCATGGTATCAGGATTTCATGGTGTCTGCTTCATGGTGCCAGAAATACATAGCCAGTAGCAGACTCACGGTGTCCTAGACTTTCCAAAGTAACTGTGTTCAGACTTAAATAATGATGATAATATAAAGGATTAGACTTAAGAATTTTTCAAAGAAGGTATTAAGAGAGTAGATCAAAGATAGTATAAAGTAGGTAAACGGAATGTAGAACAATTAATATCGTGCATGGCTCTTCTTAAAGCATGAGAAAAATTTAAACATAAATACACATGATTAGATATAATTTATAGGAGGTAACTAGGTTGAATAAGATTTGGGATCATTTATGCATGATTAAATAAGATTTGTGATCATTAAAACAAGATTAATACATTAGGATTCCAACACTTTGTTTCAGCACATTAATATATAATGTAATATATGGTTGACCATCATCTATGTTATTCAAGATATATAAATGTACCTTCTTTATCTATTCACCTATCAATGATTTGAATTTTAATCCACGAATCCCCTTTCCCTAATAATTAACTCGTTCATAGTGAGATGCTCTCTATGTCAAAAAAAATAGCTTGTAAAAAACTTTGCAACCTCCTCAGAAATATAATTCTCAATAATGGATGCTTCAGGTTGATATGTATTATTAACATACCACTTCAATATCTTCATATACCTTTTAAAAGGATACATCCAATATAGATATATAGGTCCAAGAAGATTTATTTCTTTCACCAAATGAATCATTAAATACACCATGATATCAAAAAATGATGGAGGAAAGTATATTTCCAATTGAAAAAGAATAGAAACCACTTTGTTCTCTAAGGTGTTCAAATCATTCGAATCAATCACCTTATTGAAAATTGAATTAAAAAAAATTGCACACCTTCATGATAATCATTCTGACATGGGTGGGAAATATTCCATGTAATGAAACTAATAGGATTTGTTTCATCATGATGTGAAAGTCGTGATATTTCATACCTATCAACTTCAAATCCTTTAAAGACACAAAAAAATTTGAATTTGAAGAATAACCATGTAGCACTTTGATATCATGGATACATTGAAAAAAACTAATTTTCTCCCTCTTGGATAAGGTATGACAAGCCGGGGGTAGGAATTTTCACCTTCTATCAGAAGTGGGAGCCAACTCCAAATGTATTCCCATTGAGAGTAAATTCATTCTTGCATTCAACCCATATTTAGTCTTTCATTTAATATCTAACAATGTTCCAATCAAACTTTCACAGAAATTCTTCTCCATGTGCATGAAATAAATGATATGTTTCACCTCATGATATATCCAATATGGTAGATCAAAAGATATTGACAGTTTCTTCCAAATATTTCTATCATTGCCAAATTTATGTGTCTTTTTGAATGTCACATCAATTTTTTTCACCCTCTCAAAATACTGATCAGTGGATAAAGTTTTTTGAGAAATTTCAAATTCATGTTAACCATTGAAATCCTTTTTTAATATTTTATAAGAGTAATCTATAGGAAAAAACTTTTGATGACCCATGTATACTATTTTTATCCCATGATACAGTAGATAATATGAATTATTTTGTTCAAAAATTGGATAAGATTTATGCACCTTAAAACTATATCCAGACAAATTTCCATATTTTGGTAAGTAATTTATAGTGTGAACATGATCATTTCATGCAGTTGAAAATATTTCATTTTATAATAATCATACACCCTTATACCTTCCTCCCATAACAATTTCAAATCATCAATTAATGGTGACAAGAAAACGTCAATATAATTTCTGAGTTATTTTGGTCTATGGATTATTAAACTCAACATGAAATATTTTTACTCCATACAAAATTTAATAGATAAGTTGTAAATTACCAATAAAACATTCTATAAACTATGTGTTCTACTGAGGCTTTAATATGGATTCATTCCATCTATGAATAGTCCAAGTCTAAGATTTCTAACTTCATTTCTGAATGTATGAAACTGATGATCAATTTTCTTCCAATATGGAAAATCAGCTGGATGACATATTTTTCCATCACATATCCACTCATCAACAAGCCATCCTAACCTTTTTTCATCATGTGAATTAGAAAATAAACATTTTTAATGAGGAATTATAGGAAGATACCAAAAAAATTTGGAAGGGGTCTCTGTAACTTCTAAATCAGCCTATGATTTTTCTTTCAACTTATACCATGATGTCCCACATTTAGGACACTCTGATAAAAATCCGCATTCTTTCCTGTATATAACACAGTCATTCGGGCAGACGTGTATTTTCTTATACCTGAATCCCATCAGGAATAATATTTTATTTTCCTTATAATGTGAATCTATAAGATCGTTGTCTTTAGGAAGAATGTTTGTCAACAATTGTAGTAGATCTGTAAAACTCTTATCACTCCATCCATGTTTCACTTTCAGGTTAATCGATCTTAACATTATCAATAAAAATATATATTCCATAAAACTCGAAAACAATGGTTTTTTAGCATCACCATATAAATTCTCAATTGTAAGTTGTTTCTCAATTTCCTCTACTTCAATATCATGAATCTTTTCATCAAGTTGATCAGATTTATTAGCATGCAAAGCACCATCATAAATAGATCTGAAATTCTTCCTAGTTTCACCATGAAAAATATAAGGGTTGTAACTTGAATTAAAACCATGAAAAATTAAATGATATTTGATCTATTTACTTTCAAACTTCTTCAAATTTAAACATTTCAAGAATGGATAGAAAAACATTTCATTGTTTAGAACATTTCATTTAGAAAATTCCAAAAAAGCATGGACACCTTCCTTATATTCAGAACCTATTCAAGGTTTATTAATATAACTTTGATTCATTATTATCTATAAAAAATATCAAAAATAAATATAAAAAAAAGGGAGTAATTTATAAAATATTGAGATTAGAAATGAAATTAAAAAATATAGAAAACCAAGAATGGAAACATTAGAAGGAAAATAGAAAATTTTGATGAGAAAATTCATTCATGCAGAAGGAATTGAAAAATAGATTCATTTCAGAAATTTATCAATTAAAAATAAATGAATATAACCTTAAGAAATTATTAAAAAAATATATACAATGATATACACAAAATAATATCCATAAAAAATATATAAAATGAGAAAAAATAATTCATAGTTGATTATTTATAAAAATAAAAAATTTATTTTATTCTGTAATTAATAATATATTCAATTCATAAATTGAGTCTTAGTTAAAAAAAAATGTCACATTATACCTCGCTTCATGGGAATTCATATAGTACATATTATTCCCTAAATAGGTACCCAGATAGTTTGTTACTTTAAATAGTAAACCCATTGCTCATTCAACCCTTTTGCAATTCCCCAAAGTACCATTGAAACAGATGGTCATGCATAAAAACACCACCTAAAGATGCTCATAGTCTCAAAATTATCATATGAGTCCTGTTTATCAAATCACCCTTACTTTCATATAATGAATTTAATCTCATTAAATTGATTAACTAGTAATTACTCACCCCATAATAAACTTCACAGCATAGGTATTCTCATCAATAAGAAGGATTTATGATGATCCCCTTACTCTTGATCATCCATTGGAAATGGTTTTCACTACTGATTACCAATTTCAAACTCCCAACTATTTTTTAACAAAAAATTATATTCAATTCTACAATACACACATGACATCTCTTAAACAAAACATCCATTAGAAAACCCATTACAAAAATACACCTTAGCATGACATATTCTATAAAATAATTTTAAATTTATCCAAACAAGGAAAAATATATTGAATGAGAACAACTAATTCATACTAGAAATAAAATCAAGAACAACTAATTAAAACATTATAAAAGATATTCAAACCTTCAGGTGAGATATTTGGTGATGAGTAGATCTATAATCAAATGTGCAATAATGAATTTGAAAAAACTCGATTGTATGAAGATGGTAATAAGAGAATAAAATCCACCTGATCGAATAATCATCGATTAGAGATTCCAAGCCAAAGAATGACTAAAATGAGAGAAATGAAAATGTGTGATGATTACTTCAGATATATCTTCGATGAGTAACATGAGGCCAAAAAAACTTAAGCCTTGATTAATATCATAATATGATATTGGATCACCAGATATAATAAATGAGAGAGTTAGGGTGTGGGAGAGATAGAAACGAGACATGCATTGTGATAATGGAAGACTTCATAATGAACCCTCCATCGATTCATAAATTTTTAAAAGATATTTTATGTTAGTTATATTATAACTGACATGAAAATATAGTTTTTAATGTTGGTTATAATATAACTGATGTAAAAAATTGCTCTTTCATATCATATTTATCATTAAACAGATTTGAAAGAGCGGTAAATATCCATTTTTTATGTCGGTTATATAAAAACCGATGAGAAAAATTCCTTTTCTATGTCATTTAATGGAAAAATGATATAAAAAATCAATATTCCCATATTTTCATGTTGGTTCTAAATAATCGATGTGAAAACTATGATGTTATAAACAGTTTTTCTAATAGTGACCATAAGCTATATTTTAATTACTTCTGGTTAATAGAAATCATCAAACAGATTAGTAATATATTTTCAACCATTTTCAGACCTTAAAAACTTGATCTTATTTTCATATTCAAGTTCTTTATATGCTTTGAATTTTTTAAAGACTATAAATACATTTACATTCCTATTTTTTTTATATACCCTACATATATTGGAATAATCATCAATAAAAAAACAAAATATCATGATCCTCCTAGAGATATAACTTGTTCTTGTTAAATATAAAAATAGATCAAGTTTGGGATCTCCTTGATTCTTATTATTGATGTTTTAACATCAAACTATATTTTTTTATCTCAAAAAAATTACAAATGTTAAGGAATCCTTCATAATCCTAGGTGGTAATTTATAATCAATAAGAAACTTTAAGCATCATTTAGACATATGACCCAATTTACAATTCCATAGGGTGTTCAATTATAAGATCTCAGGTTTTCATATGAGGTAGTGATCCTTTTTTTATGATTTTTTATAGCCTAATGTAAATACCCTTTGAGTTCATGGGGGTCAGAGGTGTTTGGGGCTTTTTTAGAGCCCAAACCCCTACTTCTTAGAAAAAGTAGGGTAGGTTGAACTGTTAGTAGATATCATGTAGGGTAGGTCACATGGTTGATACTAATCGTGTGAAGATGGAAAGTGGGGATATATAGGCCACATGGTTTTTCAAATCATGTGGATAAGGGTGCATACCCATATGGGGCACCTGAAATTTTTAGCAATGCTGAATTGCACAATATGCACACGGTTAGTCAAACTGTGTACAGTGACCATACGGGGTGCCCCTCCTTGTAGTAGTGGGTGGACAGTTTTTTCAACCATGTGTCCAAACCATGTGACATAAGAATTATTTTGGAAATAAAATTTTTCCTTAAAATTCTTTAAAAGATAAAACCTTGTTCTTCTTCCTCTATTGGACATTAGGGAGGCATGGGAGATCCTCTTAAAGCCAAGAAATATGCTTTACTCCCGATTCTTTTTTGAAGCTCGGATTTGAGCACTGATCGTCTCTTTGGATCTGCATCATTGAGCACTCAATTCCTTTTTTGTTTTTATTCGTTTAACTTAAGATTAACAAAGTTATTTAGGTTCAATCTAGTTTACCCTATTTCTAATTTCTTTGTTCGTTCTTTGTTTTTATTCTGATCTGAGTTGAATAATAACTTGATACTAGACGATCACTCTACTACAGACCTTTAATAGGTGGTATATACTTTTTCTGAATGGTTTAGTGCATTATAGAGCTATTTTTTGTTATTAAACCCGCCGGACTTCCTGTCACGGCCCTAAAAAGGAATTGAATAATTAAATTAAATTAAATTGAACATGTTAGGGATGCCCTTTAGTTCCCTTCAGACTTTTTGGAGGTTGTTTCCCCAACTAAGGTCACCCATGGGGTTTTCCTTTGTGATTGACTTTGTTAAACCACCCATGGGGTGAGTGTTTGTTCTTTCCTAGTTAGAGGAAGCCTATAAATAAATGAATTGAACTGAATTGATTTATTAAAAGATGTTATTCCTCCTTTTCCATGTGATACATGAAGTTGAATTTTTGAATTGATGAAATGTGAATTTCTATATGAGTGGGTATGCTCATTAGACTTGAGTGCTTGTGATTGATGAATGAATGAGATGAATTAAGATGGTAGTGGATGCCATTGTGGGTATACCTTGGATCCTAACCCCACCGGATTCCATGGATGTTACTCCTTGGATATTGATAGTGATAGTAGACACCTTGGATGAGATTGATCCTTGGTTATTGATATCTCGGGATTCATTGTGCCTTGCTACCCCTTATATTTGATTTCTTTGGTCTTGTAATGGAAATGGTTTGATGACATTCTCCTTGGACCCCAATTCAAGACTAACTAAGTTTCCAATGAGATGCTCATGGGACTTGATGAAGATTACTTAGTCCACTATACCTTAGATCCAGCCCCAAGGGGTTTGAAACTTTTTATTATATGGAACGTCTGTGGTAAATGTGACTTGAATGATTATAAGGCTTGATTGTGATATATGCGACACTTCTGGTTATACAGATCAGTCATGGTTATTATGAGATTCAAGTTATAAGGTGTAGCCATGGGTGATATGAGATATTGTGTATACGGTGAGGTCATGGTGTTTATTTCCTTATACTTACTTCTACCTTATTACAGGAGCTTGGCACTTTTTTTTCAGGGAGCCTGTCATGGTTATACAGTATCACATTCTTTGTAGTATATACGCCATGGGAACTTTACTTTTTATTACTGCTTACCTATTATATGTATTGCACTCTAATTTAGATTATATTTCATATCTAGGATTTTATTATAGACCTTTGGGTGGTTACCTACTGGGATTGTATCTCACACCCTATTCAGGCCACTGTTGGGTACCCGGACAGACTATATGGATGCAGGTAGGGACCGGTTCAAGTGCCCATAGTTTGATGCTTGAATTTATGCCATGATTAAAATCAAGGGGGCAAGGGACCAAGATGGGGCTCATGATGATATTTGGAGATAGTAATTTTTGGTCTTTTTTGTATTTTGATACATGTATTGTATTGATTCTATGTATACCTGTTTTGGATGCTTTATAGACACATGACATGATCATCATTGTATATGAGATCTTTCTGGCATAGTTTATATATTCTTATCATGTTTACTTACCTTTTTTATGATTGTTATATCTTATTATACTATTGTTTTTTATTACTATTATGATGTAATACACTCTATTAATTATATTATAGTATCCCCATGGACAAACCCTAAGCCCTCACTACTAGTTGGCAACCTCTAGTATTCGGAGATATGCACTTGAGTCCATGTAGCCAACTGAGCTCAGGGAACTATTGAGTGGAATCTGGGTTTAGGATGTTACAAAGTGGTATCATATCTTTTTCTTTTTCTTTTTTATTATTTTATGATGATAGATAGGGATAGGAAGGAATTGGAATTTGATAATGACTTGTGCCTGAGCGTAGCTAACACACATACAAGAAAAGTCTTAATTGCCTCAAATGAAAATTGATGTTTTTCTAGATTTTGACTATTATATTTGATTGGATTCCACCTTTGGGTGATGCACTTGAATTGTGATGTTATTATTGGTACGATTTTGGGTTCTATTTTGTTTCAACATGGTGAGATGAGGGTATTCCATCTCATGCATCATGTTAGGAACTTATTAGAAATCACACGCCATGCATTATACCATTCCATTTAGGATTAATTTACCATTTTCATGATGTTGTGATAGGTTTCATGATAGATATACCTGTTGTTGTGATATAATTATATAAAGGGAATTGAGAAACATGTTTGGTAGTTAGAGTTCCTGTCACAACCTAAGGATTTTTTTCCTAATTAGGATACAACAGACACCCTAAGAAACCAATTATGGCCATTGAGTCATATACCATGATTCACATGGAATGGAATTTCTTATGGTGTGAATTGGGTGGATTCTAGATTTCAGTTCAAGAGGAGTATGGGACCTTATGGATCGAAAGTGGTGAACTTTTTGGTTAAACCATTAAAATAAAATGTGAAATTAATATGAAATTCAAATGGAAAATTTAAATTATGGATAGAGAAATCAACCTAGACTCAACTTTTTAGTGGTAATAGGTAGTGTTTCTAGTTAATTTTATGACTATTTCTTTTTACAGTCCTGACTTTAGGAGTATGTTGTGTGGTATGACATGGTTATGGGAAGGTTTTGAATTTTCCTATACTTTAAAGATGTGAACATTGATATTATTCTTTTCGGAGGTGTTTCTTTGGAATTATAGATGTATTACACCATGAAAACCTCTAATCATATTCTAGGAGGGTGGTGACGACCATGCTCTAGAGGTGGTGGTTCATGGGTTACCAGTGGATCATCCTTTAGTGCCAACTATAGCACCAGCTATTTTACTAGAAAAAAGTGTAGGCATAGTTCCATGAGGGTTTTTTCACTTTATGTGGACTTTTTTGGGAGCATTGCAGCCTACCTTGTCTATAACTGAGTTAATAAGTGTGTTCAATTAGCAGTAGCATCCCATGTTTTCGGGGTATGGTGGTCTACAAGATACTGAGATATGGATTGATATTACACTATAGATATTTGATCATCTAGATAAATATCTTAAGAGGAGAGTCAAGTTCACAGATTATATGATTTTAGGAGTAGTAAAGTGTTGGTGGGATGTTCTAAACCAGGCTGACAACCTATGAGATATAGTTTGGGTTGTTTTCCAAACAAGATTATATGACTACTTTTAACTAAAAACTATGAGGGTAGAATGGGATAGAGAGTTAATGCATCTGAAGCAGGGTGTTATGAAGATTATAGAGTACTCAGAATTCTTTATAGGGTTGTAGTGTTTTTCACCAACATACCTTACTGATGCATTATCTAGGTTGAGATTCTTCAAGGAAGGTCTCTGACATTCCATTCAATCTTAGGTTAATGTGTTCATATTGACCTCTATTATCAAAGTTGTAAATTATGTGCTATTTACAGAGCAGAACCTGAGAGGATATGGGGGGTTCATAGTATAGTTTTATAGTCTCTCAACTAAGTGGTTCAACTTCTAGGTGTAGAAAGAGTCATTTTGAGGCTTCTTGTAAAATGATTTCCAGCCAGGTTGCTAGTACTAGTAGTAAATTTTTCTATCATCGGTGTGGAAGATAGAGACATGTGTAGAACTAGTATGATCAAGGTCCAGTAGATTTTTGAGCTTGTGGAAGTATGGGAGATGTGAAATGTTTCTATAGGACCTTCCCTCCAGTGGTGAGTGGTAGGGGTTATCTCTGACACTAGGTTTAGGAGAAACATTCATAGATCTATGTCAGGTATGGAGTTGGAGTAGTACCGGTCAATCAGGCTAAGGTAGTGGTGGTCATGGTCAAGGAATCCAGGCAATAGTTGTACTAAGATAGCATACTAGACCTACTTTAGGTAGTGAGATTGTTTCATAGGACCACGGTTCAGGACGGATCTATTCTATATAGCCTCCCCCCGAGGAGCAGGGCACTGGACCATCTAGAGTGAGAGGTATGATCCTAGTCATCACAACTCTTGTATCTTCTCTTTTTGATACATGTGAATCATATAGTTTTATATATGTACCTATGGTGGAGAGCCTTGGGCTCTTTATACTACTTTATAAGGGTTTCGTGAAACTTGATACTCTGTTGGGAATCATAATGGAAAGTGTATTCTAGTGCAAGGAGTTCCACATTGAGATTTGTGGGTGTTAATTCGTATGGGATATTTTTTTCCTTGAGATAATAGGGTTTGACAACATACTCAGAATGGATAGGCTAGTTTCTTACCGATCCTTGATATATATTTTAGGAGACTGATGTTCACATCACTGGAGGGAATAATTTATATTCACAAGGTTGAATGGTATGTAAAGGAGATCCAAGCTAGTCTATATCATTGTGGGTTGGGTCGGATGACAGCATAGGTTTTTAGTTTGTATATGGATGATCAGGGAGCACATTTGGAGGATTTTCCTCTAGTGTTTGAGGGTTTCAAGTATGTTTTCCTAAATGACTTTTCTAGTTTATCTCTTGAGAGAGAGTTTTATTTCTACATCAATCTATTGTTGGGAGCATCACAGGTATCCATTCCTCCTTACAGGATGGATAAAATGGAGTTACAAGAGTTCAAGAGGCAGATAGAGGATTTGGAGGCAAAGGGGTTTATATGAACCAGTACTTCTATGTGGGGTTCACCAGACCTTTTATAAAAAAGGTGGGTGGTACCCTTAGGATATGTATGTATTACCAAAAATTGAACCAGTTGGTGGTTAAGAACTTGTATCCCTTTCCATGGATATATGACCTTTTTGATCAGTTTCCAGGAGCTCGGTTATTCTCAAAAATTTATTTGGGGTCGAGATATCACCATGTACATGTTTGACATGCATACATACCTTGTACATCTTTTTATAGAATTTATGGTCTATATGAGTATTTGGTTATGTAATTTGGTCTCACGAACATGCCAAATGTTTTCATGGTACTGAAAAACTGTGTTTTCCATCCTTACCTAGATTTTTTTGTGGTGGTTTTCATGGATGACATCTTGGTGTATTCTCATAATCGACATGACCATGCCAAACATCTTGAGATCATTTTGGATATACTAAGATAGCATTAGTTATATTATAATCTCACAAATTGGCACTTTTGGATTGATTAGATTCACTTATTGGGTCATATTATCTCAAAGATAGGAGTATCAGTTTACCTAGAGAAGGTGACAGATATAGTTTCCTGGGAGAAACCCAAGAACATCTTTGATATATGTAATTTCTTGGGGATATCTGGATATTAAAGGAATTTCATATATGGATTATAATTCTTAGAATCTCCATTGATGGACTTGACTAAGAAGGGTTTTGTGTTTGTATGTCTAGATACCTACAAGATAGCCTTTCAAGAGCAAAAATGAGATTGAATTCAGCATTGATCCTGATTATTCTAGAGTATGGCATAAGCTAAATTGTGTATTATGACACATCATGTATTGGGATAGGATCATTTTTGATATAGGAGGATAGATTCATGGAATATGGGTCTCAACAACTAAGTACACACGAGAGGAATTACCCAATTCATGATCTGGAGTTAGATACAGTTGTACAAGTTTTGCATTGTTGGAGACATTATTTAATAGGGGAGTGTTTTATGGTGCACACGGACCACAAAATACTCAAGTACATATTTTCACAATGTGATCTGAATCTTAGTAAATTTGGGATGAATACCAACAGTCTTGCAACTTTGTGCTTGTCTATATTCCAAGGAAGGGCAATTTAGTGGCTGATTCCTGAGCAGGAGGACTCAAATACAAGCAGTTAAACATATCAATAGTAAGTGGCATATTATGTATTTATTATCTAAGATTCACTTGAGGTGTAGGATATTCAAGGGTAGACTTTTATTTCATCCTTAGTTGTGACTTCTACCCTACTGGATAGAGTGAGGATGTAGCAGTTATCGGATTCTAAGGGCCTAGTCCTATGGGAGAGTGTGGTAGGTGAGGATCCACATTCTAGTTGAAACATAAGTGAGGATGAGAACTTTCATATCCATGGTCATGTTTAGTTTCTATTGTATATATGTGAGGAGACGGTTCAATAGTTTCATGCCTCATTTTGGGCAGTGCACCCCGGTGTCACCAAGATGTATTGTGACTTTCACCGTTAGTACTGGTGAATGGGTATGAAACATGAGATGGATAGTTTTTTTACAAGGTATTCTACGTATTAGCATGTGAAGACATAACATCATCAACCATAAATAATTTTATAGTAGTTACCTATTCCTAAGTGGAAATGAGATGATGTCACAATGGATTTCATGACAGGTTTACTGAGGTCGCCTTGAGGTAGATATGTTGTGTGGGTTTTTATTGATAGGCTCATAAAGATTCATCATTTCCTACCATTCAAGGAGACCTTAAGTGTGGATGATCTTGGGTGGTTGTATATCCATGAGATAGTATTACATCATGGGGTCCCTCATTCTATCATTTCAGATAGGGATGCCCGGTTTATGTCATGTTTCTAGTATATTTTTTAGAGGGCATTGGGTACATAGGTGCTTCTAATCATGTCATACCACCCTCAGACTGAGGGCTAGTTATACCGTCTGATGTAGGTACTTGAGGACATGTTACATGAATGCATCATAGATTTTGGGGACTCTTGGGAGAGGCATATTCCTCTGGCTTAGTTTTCCTACAATAATAGCTATTAGGTGACTATATAGATGGCACATTGTGAGGATTTGTGTGGTAGGTCATGTCCATCACCCCTATACTGGTTAGAGGTAGGTGAGGTAGATTTATTGGGACCATGTCTCGTGCAGTAGACTTATGAGAAGGTCCAGTTGATCAGAAAGTGGATAGATACTGCTCATTCTTGACACAAATCTTACGTTGATCACTGCATATGACCTCTAGAGTTTGAGGTTGGGGATCGGGTCTTTTTATGTGTTTCACCGAGGCTGGGACACAGACTGATCATGAGATAGGGTAAGATTTCACCATGATATGTTGGGTTATTTTAGATTATGGAGAGAGTCAGGTTGGTAGCCTATCAGTCATAGTTACCTCAGAGGTACTGATCCATGCACAATATCTTACTCATATCCCAACTGTGTCATTATCATTTGGACCTGTCTCATGATTTTCAGTCTAAGGAGGTTGAGTTATAGGTTGATGCATCCTTTGAGGAGCATCTGATTCATATTTTTTATAGGAGAATGAAGGTTCTATGAGGTCGGTCAGTTAATTTAGTATGAGTAATATGGAATCATGTCTATTTATAGGATGAGACTTGGGAGAGGGAGGCTTAAATACATGCTTAGTGGCTAGAGTTATTCTCAGATGGATCTTGACCACCCTTGAGAGGGAAATTTAGGCATGAATTGCTTTAAGGGGGGAATATTGTAAGATCCCAGGTTTTCATATGAGGTACAGATCCTTTTTTTTGGTTTAAGTGCTTTTTTATGACCTAATGTAAATAACCTTTGAGATCATGGGGGTATTATAGGTTTTCAAGGATTTTCCAGAGCCTAGAACCCAATTTTTTTGGAAAAAAGGGTAAGCTTCATGGTTAGCAGAAACCATGCATGGTAGATTGTAGGGTTATTACTAATCGTGCAAGATTGGATAGTGGGGATGATTCTCGCTCAAATTTACCCAAGAGAATAAGGTAAGACGGTCCTTGTAGTTTAGGTTGGGTTATCGAATCCACAGAGACCTAAGAAGTAACCTATAGACACGCACATTCTAAGGACTATTTTTGGATATGAAGTGGCCAACTTTGGGTTTATTTTATATGGGTTTAAGTGAACTCTAATATACTTAAGTGAATTCAAATTAAAATAATGAGTTGATCCTAGGTTATCGCTCGGGGTGGATTGGACGTTTTTTCTTTTTAATGATTTCAAATTCTTAAATTTGAGATGGGTTCATTTAAGGAGATAAAAAAACATCATCACTTACTAGTTTAATGCCTACACCCTTTAATAATAATCACCTATACACTTGAAGGATCAAAGTTTTGATCACTTCAAGGTAAAGGATCGTATTAGTACTTGAAGTGTGTGGCCTTAAATTCAACAAGGACAATGAAGTTTAAAAATCATCAAATAAAAATCCCAATTAAAGAAGTGATTATACATTAATTAGGTGATAAATAACATCCAATACAGCCACATGATACTACATTGGATCAACCCAAAATTGGGTTAGTCCTCCATTTATCCCATGGTTTCAATGGAAGCGGAAAGTAGACTCATGAGGGAGGAAATGGAGAAGTAAAGAAAACAACAAAAATAAAATGATCACTCCACCGTTGTGTGAATAATTTCACAAGGGTTGGTGTGAATAAATTCACACCTTGATCCAACGGTATCAAATTGATATGAAGAATAATAGAATAAGAGTAGAAGAAGAACTTTTTATTAAGAAACTAAAGTGAATTGAACAACTTACATGTGAAAGACAAATTTGAGGCAACAAAAATGCAGCATAACATTACAATTGAACAAAGCATCCAAGATTTTCAACTCCTTCACCACCAATGCCTTAAATAGGCATTTTGGGAGCCTTGTGTAGATACTCCAATAGTACAAAGCATCTCAATTAATTTTGGTAGGCCATAGGTGGTGGAAAGCTTGTGGAATTTGAACTTTTCCACATTTGACCCGAGGTGGCAGCCAGCTTTCCTTCACCGAACAGACTCTTCTGGAAGACCTTCTAGAAGGAAGAATCAGGGTGGTCCATAGAAGAATACAATGGATATCCGGATGTCTTCTAACCGCCTGTAAAATTTGGGCCCATTTGGAGTTTTGGATTCTAAGATATGATCAAATTAGTGGACTGTTTTTCTGGGACGCAGAATCTGGCCCAGAATTTTATCTCTAACTTGGGCCGCCTAAATGACCAACATGGAGGCCGAATTAGCATTAACTCTTGAACCGTGATTTGTTCCTATACATTTCTTCTATCATCCCACTAAGTTTGGGATTAATTGGGCCTGTATTTTGGGCCCCACAGCCTCATCAGTGGGATGATTTCTAATCTGACTTCTCCAGAATTGCTTCCTTTAATTTCCAAATATCTCCATCATCCTCCATGAATTCTCCACTGATCCCTGAATAAAACATGTTCATATTTAAGTGTAGATAAATTTCCAAAAATATCAAATTAAAATATGTATAATTATATTCCTTAAAATCAGATGAATCATTGGGTACTTTAAATGATGTTCAAAAATGTACCACATAATAGTGCATTTTAAGAAGGTATTACAATCATAATGTGAAATGATGTTCAATGTGTAAAATGCACTAAAATGGTGTTTATGAATAATAAAGCACATTAATATTATATATATTAAAAATTAATATTATCCTCATTTAGTGGCTAATCACACCCCCCAACTTGAGTTTTGCTAGTCCCGAGCAAAATATATCTCAACAATATGAAATTCGAATTCCCTTTTCTAAAAACATTTTAATACACAATGATCACCAAAAAACCTTATACCAAAAAATCATGAAACCCATAAAAATATTTTAATACGAGATAGTTTCATAAGCAGATCCCAATCCCAAGTCCATTTCTTTGTTCAAATTCATTGTCATATTTCATCCAATATCAATTAAGTATGAGGATGTGTTGTGCATCATAATAGACATGGGGGTTCATCTTTATTCAAGGGGGAAATTATGGAAGCGCTAGGTAGAATCACATTTCAATATTAATATGAGTATTCATTTTTTGTATAATTGTTTTTTTTTTGTTTTTTTTTTTTTTGTTTTTTCAATTTTTCCATGGTAATTGAAGTTGCACTCAAAAGAGTCAACCCCTGTAGCGAGACTTTGCCGATGACTCCCAGGCTCAAAGACCTTAGGGCACCAAGTGAAGCCCACATACTCGAGCATCATCTCGAGTTAAATCAGTCAAAAACAAATTTAAATTACCAAAAATAGAGATAAAATTACTAACTCTGGGCCAGACAACTATGGAGTCACGATCCTCAAGTGCCGAAAGCCACACATTAGGTCATTTCATTGCTCTACGCGCAAATTTTTTTTTTTTTTTGAATTTTTTTTTGAATACTCATATTAAACTAAAATTATCACTAAACCTATTCTATTTATTTATGGGACCCCATGAACTTAAACTAATACCCCACTATCCAAAGGACATGCATTGTGAATTTTTTTATTTGGATGAAAATATAAATGATGAAATATCACATTGGACAGCCACACTTTCCAAAATCTATGCTCATGAAATTATACAAGGATTAAAATCAGAATCAGGGTATGCTAAATTATTTGATATTCAGTTTCAAAGTTTGCAATGTGTATTAACATGTTTAAAGTTAAAGGAAGTTTTCCTTCCATTTACACTTTTTTTTCAAATCGTTCAATTTTTTTTTGACACAAAAGCATTTTTTATTTTATTTTATCTCCCCCCTAACTTAAAACAGCACTGTCCCCAGTGTTTGAAGAAATGAAAATTTAGAAGGAGTAGAGGCAGATAATGGAAGTTCAAAAAGGAAATTGAAACTGAGGATCATGGAATGAAATCACCTGGTGGTTGAAGTTGAAGTTCTTGCTGCTCCAAATTAGTCTTTTGATCTCTTGGGGGATGTAGGCACCTCTTTGATTGAACATGTATCACCCAAAATAGTACCTAGACAAAAATAAGAACAAACCAGACAAAACAAATAACATAACGACTTATTTAATTCCAAGTATCATCATTTTTATGGTTTTTCCTTTTTTCCCCTTTTTTATTTTTTTTTAATCAAACTAATGATACATTGTCTTCATTTTAATTTTCTGGGTAAGGTATTACTCAGGGATCACATCGCGTGACACGGATGAATACGATGCTCCCCTTTCATACCCATCCATACTCATAATAGAAGAACAGGTCAATAGTCCTTTTTTTTAAATGTAAAAATGATTAATTAATCCTATTTAAAATATAAAGTTTATTAAAAAAAATGATAAGAAACTTGAACACTATGGGTTGCCTCCCATGCATCGCTTTGTTTAATGTCGTTAGCCCGACATGGACCCTAAATCTATCAATTTTTTCCTTGTTCATAGGTTGGCTCAGTTAACTCAACCTCTATTTCCTGTTTATTGAATGATTCAATGAATGGTTTTAACCTTTGACCATTGACCTTGAAAATGTAACCACTTGTGGGATCTTGAATCTCTACTGCCCCATGGGGGAATACATGATGCACTATGAAAGGTCCTGACCATCTAGACCTTAACTTTCCCGGATGTAAATGAAGTTTTGAACTATACAAGAGCACAAGTTTTCCCAGTTCAAAATGTTTGACCTTGATATTCCTAGATTGGTAGGCTTGAACTCTATCTTTATTGATCCTTGAATTTTCATAAGCCTCCATCCTTAGTTCCTCCAGTTCATTGAGATCTAATTTCCTTTTTGTTCCGGCCAATTATAGATCATAATCCATTTTCTTAATTGCCCAAAAGGCCTTATGTTCAATATCCACTAGCAAATGGCATGCTTTACCATAAACCAACCTATATGGGGACATTCCTAAAATGGTTTTATATGCGGTTCTATAGGCCCAAAGAGCATCTAAGAGTTTCTCAGACCAATCTTTCCTAGAGGGGTTGACAGTTTTTTCAAGAATTTGCTTAATCTCCCTATTCGCTAACTCAGCTTGACCATTGGTTTGAGGGTGGTAAGCAGTGGACACTTTGTGAGAAATTCCATATTTTTCCATGAGTGATGAGAATGGACGATTGAAAAAATGAGTTCCACGGTCACTTATGATAGCCCTAGGAATTCCAAATCTTGAAAATATGTTCTCTTTCAGAAATCAAATCACAACTTGATGATCATTGTACTTAGTGGGAATGGTCTCAACCTATTTTGAGACATAATCAACAGCTAAGAGTATGTAGAGGTATCCCCAAGAGTTTGGGAAGGGACCCATGAAATCAATTCCCCAACAGTCAAAGATTTCAACCACTAAGATGGGAGTGAGAGGCATTTGATTCCTTTTTGTGATGGACCCTACTTGTTGACACCTAGGACAGCTTTGACAAAATGTGTAGGAGTCCCTTGAGAGGGTGGGCCAGAAAAGACCACATTGAAGAATCTTAGAAAATGTTTTCTTAGAGGAAAATTGACCTCCACATGCCTCACTATGACAGAATTTAAGGATGGACTCTTGTTCAGATTCTGGAACACACCTCCTAATGACTTGTTCAAGGCAGAACTTATAAAGGTATGGATCATCAAACACATAGTGTCTAACATCAGAAAGGAATTTCCTTCGAGCTTGAGTCCCTAAGAATTTTGGAATGACTCCTGTCACTAAGAAATTCGCTATGTCAGCATACCAAGGGTAGTCACTCACAGAGTATAGGTGTTCATCAGGAAACGAATCAGACACAGAAAGGTGATTTGAGTTGTCTTTTAATTCCATCCTAGAGAGGTGATCAGCTACAACATTTTCAACTCCCTTTTTATCCTTGATTGTGAGGTCAAATTCTTGTAAGAGAAGGATCCACCTAATCAGTCTATCCTTAGCATCTTGTTTTTGGAAGAGGTATTTTAGTGCAGAATGGTCAGTGAACACAGTGATGGGGGATCCTAAGAGGTAGGACCTAAACTTCTCTAAGGAAAACACAATAGCAAGTAACTCCTTTTCAGTGGTGGTGTAGTTGATTTGGGCATCATTTAAGGATTTGCTTGCATAAGCAATGACATAAGGAGTTTTATCACAACGTTGTCCTAACACATCTCCAACAGCAAAGTCACTGGCATCACACATAAGTTCGAAAGGAAGGTTCCAATTTGGAGATTTCATAATCGGAGGAGAGGTGAGAGAGGATTTGAGGGTTGAGAATGAACCCTCACAACTTTTTTTCCAAACAAATGGAGCATCATTTACTAGGAGAGCACAAAGGGGACGAGAGATTGAACTAAAGTCCTTGATGAATCTTCTATAGAAACCAGCATGTCCTAAGAAAGACCTCACTTCCTTGATAGTTTTGGGTGATGGAAGGTGAAGAATGATGTCAACCTTTGCTTTATCAACTTCAATCCCCCTACTCGAGACCAGATGGCCTAGAACAAGTCCCTCTTTAACCATGAAATGGCATTTTTCCCAGTTTAGGACCAAATTCTTTTCTTCACATCTTGACAAGACTCTCTCCACATTCTGCAGACATCCCTCAAAAGTATCCCCAAACACAGAGAAGTCATCCATGAAGACCTCTAGAAAATCCCCTACCATGTCTGAGAAGATTCCCATCATGCACCGCTGGAAGGTTCCAGGGGCATTACATAACCTGAAGGGCATGAATTTGAAGGAAAAGGTACCAAAAGGACATGTGAATGTAGTCTTCCCTTGATCCTCTAGGGAGACCTCAATTTGATTGTACCCCGAGTACCCATCTAAGAAACAGTAGAAGGTATGACCTGCCACTCTCTCAAGGACTTGGTCAATGAATGGTAAGGGGAAATGGTCCTTCTTGGTGAATGAGTTTAGTTTCCTATAGTCAATGCAGACCCTCCATCCACTACTCACCCTTGTTGTAAGAATCTCTCCATCCTCATTGGTTATCACTGTGATTCCGGCATTTTTTGGAACCACTTGGATTGGGCTCACCCACTCACTCTCAGCTATGGGATATATGATACCAGCTTTTAACAATTTCAGAAGTTCCTTCCTTACTACCTCCATGAGATTAGGATTGAGTCACCGTTGAGGTTGACGACATGGCTTTGAATTAGATTCCAGAACAATCCTATGAGTCCCGATAAGTGGGCTAATCCCAGGAATATCAGAAAGGGTCCAACCAATGGCTTTCTTATGCTTCCTAAGGACATCTAGAATCATCATCTCATGATTGTCTTCAAGAGAAGAAGAAATGACAATAGGATGTGTTTGATTTTCCCCTAGGAAGGCATACTTTAGTGCAGCAGGAAGTTCCTTCAATTCAAGATCAGGTTGGTTCAGAATTTCAGCAGAATATTGGGACATTGGATCAAGATCAATTTCATTTTTTAGAGTTTCAGATAGGATTGATTCCCCACATGTAGAATTTTCAGCTAATAGATTGACTTGATCAGCTTTAGGGAAGGAATTTGGAGTGGTCTTCATGAAAGTGGTTTCTTGAAAGGTTTCACTGATTTTTGGACCTAAGACTTCATCATAAGAGAAATTTGAAAATGATTCAAGCCAAGGAGAGAAACTTCCTTCATATGAACAAAGTAAATCAATCTCATTCTGACTTAAACATTCATCAAATATTCCTTGATGTTCCATGGATTCATTATCAATGCTTCATATCATGCTTACTTCATGAATGTCCTCGTCATCCCCTATTTGTGAGCTTGCATTATAGATGTTCAAGTCTAGACTCATATTCCCAAATGTGATGGTCATGTTCCCATTTCGGACTCGGATAACAGAGTTGATTGTTGCAAGGAAAGGACGACCAAGGATGATTGGGGTTTGTTCCTTATTTCCTAATTTTGGATGGTTTTCAAGGACAATGAAATCAACAGGGTAGATGAAGTTTTCAACCTTTACCAGAACATCTTTTAAAATCCCCTTTGGAACCCAAATGCTACGATCGGAAAGCTGAAGTGTGACAGATGTGGGTTGGAGTTCTTCTAGGCCTAACTGGAAGTACACAGCATATGGGATGAGATTGACACTAGCACATAGGTCACACAAGGCCTTGAAAACTTTACTTTCTCCTAGTTCAACATTGATGTAAGGGAAACCTGGGTCTTTCAACTTAGGAGGAATGGTCCCTTGAATGGTGGTACTCACATTAGCAGCCAAAAGGACTTGGTTTTTATGTGAAAATTTTCTTTTAAAAGTGCACAAGTCCTTAAGGTACTTTGAGTAGGCAGGTATGTTTTGGATTTCATCGAGAAGGGATATGTTCAACTTGACTTGTGAAAATATTTCCCTCAATGTTTCATTCAGTTCAGGCTTGGGTTTCCCCCTCATGCGTTGAGGAAATGGTGCAGGTTGTGGGGTTGTTTGTTGAAGAGTTGTTTCCTTCACATTGTTATCAGTTTCCTCAGTTTTATCTTGGGGTTCATTTGAATTTTCATCCAAGTTTGAATCTTCGGGTGGGTTCTGAATTAGTTGTTCAGGTTTATCAATTGATTTCCCACTTCTTAAAACAGTCACAGCCTTTAGTTGTTCATGAGTTGTTTGAGCACAACTTGACTCTCCCCTTGAAGTTGAGGATGGCAGTGCCTGAATAGGCATGGGTGCCTTTCTAGTTTTGATGGTTTGAAGTTCTTGTTTTAGGGAAGATACCTACGAGTTCATCCTCTCCATTTTTTTTCACAGTTGTTCTAGTAGGCTTTGTGGAACAGTTTGGGTGGGTGCTTGAGTAGGTTGGTTTATCCCAGGGGGATATTTTGGAGGTGGGATGGTTTGTTGAAAATGGACCGGTGGCTATTGGTATTGGATAGGTTGGGTTTGTAACTGGTTATGGGTTTGGTAGTTCTGATGGGGGTAAGGATTTTGTCCCTGTGGTTGGCTAGGTTGTTGGTTATCTTTCCAGCGGAAGCCTGGGTGGTCGTTATACCTTGGGTTGAAGGTGTTTTGGTATTGAGGCTTTTGAAAGTTCAAAGCATTTACTTCCGCTGGGGGTCCTCCTAAGAGAACATCCTTGATGGATGGAATGGTTGGGCAGTTGTCTGTCTTATGGTCATGTTTGTCACAAATTGTGCAAACCGGGTCAACAGTTTGGATTTCATGGACTTTCCTAAGGTCTATCTCTTCAACCTTCCTAGAGAGTGATGTGAGTTTATCCCTAAGGCTTTCCTCTTCTCTAAGTGTATGAATTCCAGTAGTTATTTGTGGCTTTTCAGAATAAGGTGAAGTTCCCCATGTTTGGTTTTGTTCAGAAAGGCATTCTAGATACTCGTAAGCATCATTTGGGGCTTTGTTTTTAAAGGTTACATTACACATCATGTCAATGAATTGTTTGTTCCCCGGACCCAACCCTTCATAGAAAATTCTCACTTGTTCAGGAATAGAAAAACCATGGTGTGGAACCATGTTTAGAGTGTCTTTTAACCTCTCCCATGTTTCATAGAATGACTCTCCCTCTTTTTCAAAAAAGTTTTGGATACTCTTTTTAAGTGAAATTGTTTTGTGGTGGGGAAAGTATTTTTTGTATAATTCTCTTTGTAGTTGGTCCCAAGAGTTAATGGATGATGGTCTCAAATTGTTTAGCCAATTTTTAGCTTGATCATTTAAATAAAAAGGAAATATCCTCATCTTAGCTGATTCTAGTTGATGTGGGGGACACATGGTTTCTACAATGTCATTGAACTCCTTAATGTGCAGGTAGGGCATCTCGGACTCCATTCCATGGAATGTGGGAAGGTGGTTTAGGACATGGGGTTTAAAGATATAGTTGGAATCTCCTAGGGAATTGTGTCTAATGCATGAGGGGGCATTGGTCCAAGAAGGTGTGAGGTAGTCATTCATGGTTTGATCAATTGCATTCCCCAAGTTTGGGGTTGCCTCATTTGGGTTTCCATTTTGGTTCCCACCCGGGTTTATGAGTTGGTTTATTTGAAGACCTTCCATTGAAATTGGATCAATTTTGGACTCTAAAGTATTATGAAGATTATAATCTAATGTAATTATTTCCCTTGGTGTACTTGACTCCCCAACCCTAGGACTATCCACCCTAACTAGACGGTTTGATTGATCGCGGGTGTAGGTGGACATGCGCCAAAAGAAAAAAACGAGAAAGGGACAAGATAAGAGAATTTTGATGAGAAAAGAAGAAACGGGGGAGAATATAATGGGTGTTTAGATGACTTACTCAGGTCCCCGTTAACGGCGCCAAAATTTGATTCTCACTCAAATTTACCCAAGAGAAGAAGGTAAGACGGTCCTTGTAGTTTAGCTTGGGTTATCGAATCCACAGAGACCTAAGAAGTAACCTATAGACACGCACATTCTAAGGAATATTTTTGGCTATGAAGTGGCCAACTTTGGGTTGATTTTAGATGGTTTTAAGTTAACTCTAAGATACTTAAGTGAATTCAAATTAAAAGAATGAGTTGATCCTAGGTTATCGCTCGGGGTGGATTGGACGTATTTTCTTTTTAATGATTTCAAATTCTTAAATTTGAGATGGGTTCATTTAAGGAGATAAAACAACATCATCACTTACTGGTTTAATGCCTACACCCTTTAATACTAATCACCTATACACTTGAAGGATCAAAGTTTTGAGCACTTCAAGTTAAAGGATCGTATTAGTACTTGAAGTGTGTGGCCTTAAATTCAACAAGGATGATGAAGTTTAAAAATCATCAAATAAAAATCCCAATTAAAGAAGTGATTATACATTAATTAGGTGATAAATAACATCCAATATAGTCTCTTTCTACTCCCTTGGATCAACCCATAAGTGGGTTATCCCTCCATTGATCTCATGGTTTCAATGGAAGCGGAAAGTAGAGAGGGAGGAAATGGAGAAGTAAAGAAAACAACAAAAATAAAATGACCACTCCACCATTGTGTGAATAATTTCACAAGGGTTGGTGTGAATAAATTCACACCTTGATCCAACGGTATCAAATTGATATGAAGAAAAACAGAATAAGAGTAGAAGAAGAACTTTTTATTAAGAAACTAAAGTGAATTGAACAACTTACATGTGAAAGAAAAATTTGAGGCAACAAAAATGCAGCATAACATTACAATTGAACAAAGCATCCAAGATTTTCAACTCCTTCACCACAACTGCCTTAAATAGGCATTTTGGGAGCCTTGGGTCGAGCCTCCAACAGTACAAAGCATCTCAATTAATTTTGGTAGGCCATATGTGGTGGAAAGCTTGTGGAATTTGAACTTTTCCACATTTGACCCGAGGTGGCAGCCATCTTTCCTTCACCGAACAGACGCATCTGTAAGACCTTCTAGACGGCCGAATCAGGGTGGGCCATATAAGAAGAAAATGGATATCCGGATGTCTTATAACCTCCTGTAAAATTTGGGCCCATTTGGAGTTGTGGATTCAGATATATGATCAAATTAGTGGTCTGTTTTATCTGGGCCGCAGAATCTGGCTCAGAATTTTATCTCTAACTTGGTCCGCCTAAATGACCAACATGGAGGCCGAATTAGCATTAACTCCTGAAGCGTTATTTGTTCCTATACACGTCTTCTATCATCTCACGAAGTTTGGGATTAATTGGGCCTGTATTTTGGGCCCCACGTCCTCATAAGTGGGATGATGTCCAATCTGCCTTCTCCAGAATTGCTTCCTTTCATTTCCAAATATCTCCATCATCCTCCATGAATTCTCCACTGATACCTGAATCAAAAATGTTCATATTTAAGTGTAGATCAATTTACAAAAATATCAAATTAAAATATGTATAATTATATTCCTTAAAATCAGATGAATCATTGGGTACTTTAAATGATGTTCAAAAATGTACCACATAATAGTGCATTTTAAGAAGGTATTACAATCATAATGTGAAATGATGTTCAATGTGTAAAATGCACTAAAATGGTGTTTATGAATAATAAATCACATGAATATTATATATATTAACAATTAATATTAGCCTCATTTAGTGGCTAATCAGGGGATCTACAGGTTGCACATTTTTTCAAACCATGTGGATGGAGGTGCACACCCATGTAGGGCACCTATAATTTTTAGCAGATCCGAATTTAATATTTTTCACATGGTTATTCAAACCATGTGTAGTGATCGTGAAAGGTGCCCCTTATTATAACAGTCAGTGCACAGTTGGCGCATGTTTTGGATGATTATGTGGCCAAAACGTGCGACCCAAGAAATTTTTGGGAAATTACCTTTTTCCAATAATTTTTTTTTAAAACCTAAAAACCTATTCTTTTTCCTCCATTGGATAGTAGGGAGGCATAGAAGATCCTATTAAAGCTAAAATGTAGGCATTTATCTTGATTATTCATCTAAGCTCAAATTCAAGTGTCGATCATCTCATTGGATCCACATCGGTGATTACTCAATTTCTTTTGTGTCTTTATTCATTTAACTTCATATTGGAGAAGTTATTTAAGTGTAAGCTAATTTTCTCTATTTCCAGTTTCTTCATTCGTTCTTTTTTTTCTTCTGATATGAGTTGAATCAAAATATTATATTGGATGAGCACTCTACTATGGACCTATGGTAGGTGGTATATACTTTTACTAAATGGTTTAGTGCTTTATAGAGATAGTTTTCATTGTCACTCCCATTGGACTTTCCAACATGGCCTCAAAAATGAATTGAATAATTTGATTAAATGAAATGAAACATGTTAGGGATTATTTTTAGTTCCATTGAGACTTGTTGAATATTTCTTCCCCACAAGGTTATCCATGGGGTGTGAATTTGTGATTTCATTTTTTAAACCACCCATGGTGCGAATTTTTGTGATTTCCTAGTTATAGGAATCCTATTAATAAATGAGTTGAATTGAATTTGTTGATTAGGAGGTGTTCTGCCTCCTTTTTCATGTGATACATGATGTTAAATTATTTAATTATTAAAATGTGAATTTATATATGAGTGGATGTACTCCTGGGATTTTAATTCTTGTGATTTATGAATGAATGAGATGAATTGAGATGGTAGTGGATGCCTTGGTGGGTATACCTTGGATCCTAACCCCATCGGATGCCTTGTATGTTACTCATTGGATCTTGATAGTGGTAGTGGAGTCCTTGGATGAGATTGATATTGGGTCTTGATTTCATGGGATTCCTTGGGCCTTGTTACCACTTAGATATAGTTTGATTGGGCTCATAGTGGAGATAATATGATGACATGCTCCTTGGACTCTAATTCAAGCCTAACTGATTTTCCACTAAGATTCTCATGGGAATCGATGAGGATGTATTGGTCCACTATACCTAGGATCCAACCCTGAGGGGTCTGACACTTTTGATTATATGGAAAGGCCATGGTAAATGTGACTTGCATAATTATAAGGCTTGGTTGTGGTATATGTGACACTTCTAGTTATATAGCTCGTTCATGGTTGTTATGAGATACGGGTTATATGGCATGGACATGGGTGATATAAGATATTGTGTATATAGAGAGGACATGGTGTTTATTTCCTTATGATTATTATAGCCTTGTTATAGGATCTTGACACTTTTTTTTGAAGGGATCCTGGCATGGTTATATATTATCACATGCTTTGTAGTATATATTCCATGGTCAATTTACTTTTTATTATTGCTTACCTGTGATATGTATTTCACTTTGCTTTTTATTATATTGCACAGCTGGGATTTTGTTATAGACCTTTGGGTGGTTAACTACTGGGATTGTATCTCACACCCTATTCGGGTCATCTTTGGGTACCCAAACAGACTATATAGATACAGGTAGGGACTGGGGAAATCACCCATGGTTCGATGCTTGAATCTATACCTTTCTTATGAGCGGAGGAGAATAGGACCGAGCCAAGGCTCGTGATTCTATATAGAGATAGTATTTTTTGGTCTTTTTGGTATTTTAGTACATGTATTGTATTGATGTAAGGTATACCTATTTTGGATACTTTGTAGACACATGACATGATCATTATTTTATATGAGATTCTTCCTGGCATAGTTTTTATATTCCATCCTATTTACTTATCTTAAATCTGATTTTTTATATTTGCTTTCGATATTGGTTATTATTGTTATTATATTGTGATACACTCTCTCAATGAGATAATAGTCTCCCCACGGATACACCCTAGGCCCTTTATACTAGTTAGAAGCCTATAGAATTCAGGGTGATGTGATTGAGTCCATGTATCCAACCAAGGTGGAGGCACTATTGAGTGGCATCCAGGTCCGAGATGTTACATCAATGCTTCTGATTAGGTAATTAAGCTGAAAACTATCTACACCACCATATATGTTTCACTTATAAGAACATGTAGGTTATTTAAGATGTTTTTAACATTCATTTCCACATTTTCATCTTTTAAAATATTTATGATCCTCATTTTATTTTGATTCATGTTCCCAATTCCATCCAGTTTTTCTATAGACAATATATTCTTCGGGCCCTTCATATTGCATACTCCTTAGATGAATTTTATCATATAAACATACATATCTAGATTTATGGTATAAACTTCAATAATATTTAGGGTATTATTGTATCCCATTTACAAAATTATTTATGGTATAAGTTCATATTAATCAAACCAATGGTTTCAAGACATCTTGTATCATATTTTTTCCAAGTTAGTTATGTATACGTCATTGAGGTTTTTTTTACCTCCAGTAACTATCATTTATTCACTTAATTGTATATCTTTATTTTTAAAATTGATTATCATATTTCCTTTAGATTTATTTCCTCTAACCTTCTTGATCCAAAACTCCCTCTTTAAGTTCCCCTTATCACTATAATTATAACATGTGATATTCTTTACATTTGTCCTTGACTTTCATCTACCATGATCATAAGTCCCAAAAAAGCTACACTCTATCATTCTTCCTCTCTCCATTGATATATTCATCACTTGGTGTAAATATTTCAACTTCTCTTATTCTTAAATCGACTTTATTCTTCAAGAACTATAGTTTTAATATCATTAAAGAGTAGATTATTCATAAGGATATTATTTGTGGGGTTGATAATGAGTTAATTATACTAATCTAGAGAAATTTCTAGAAAAATATTTTCATATTCTATATCCCTTGTTTTATAACCTAACATAGTGAGTCGATCAAATATGGTATTCATGGTGATGATGTGGTCAGTCACTAATGTTGAATCGACCATGTAGAGAGTGTATAATTTTATCTTCTATAAAATCATATTTGCAGTGACTTGTTTATGTATAATTCCATAAAAGTGAATTAGTTTTCCTTCATCATTATTTTTTCTAGGATTCTTGATAGGATCACATCTACCAATTCCAAATGAATGTTTCCAATATCATTCTTACCCATATCATTATGATTCTCACCAGTTTTACCCATCAGTTTTTCAAAAATTACAGGTAGATAATTATTCTTCCACAATACCACTTGCATCATTATCATCCACAACAAATAATTGTTCCTAATAAATTTTTTAATATTGAGTTTTATCAATGTTTGGATATGTTGTTTTTTCAAAACCACCACTACCTCATAATGGTATATTAAATGATCTCAATAAAAAAATTGGATATGATAGATCAGTAGAAGATGCATTTATGAAGAATACTTTAGATGAAATTTACATGGAATGCATGGATACTACATCATTTTATATGATAAAATAATAAAAATAATAAATAAAACACACTCCCAAAACCCAAAGATTTAGTTTCTTTAGATATTATCTACATAACCATCATATTTTATAATACAATATGTGTTTCTTCATAAAATATCTCACACTTGATTCCATTCTTAACATATCATACATAATATTTTTATTCATTACCTGAGGAAATTGAAAATATAAGAAAATAGTGAAATCAAATTCTTAATAAGTAGTTAAACAATATCAAGTCTATGAGTATTTCTCATCAGATCTTAACCATGTGAGGAAACATGAACATGAGATAAATGACAGTATTGGTAGAATAAATCATGATTCATGGTGTAGAACTATAAAATAATGATCATGAAATCATTTCATATACCATGGAATATGAATGTGAAATTATAATAAAATAATCATCAACTATGGAGATATAAATTGGGAATGTTTCACTTGCATAATAATAGAAGATAATAAAATATGTTATGGATTATATTCCAAGACTTTAATAACATTGTGTAAAAAGTTAAATACATCATGTCCATGCATAACATAGTGAACATATCTTACATCATGTCCACACATAGATAGTAATTTTATGATATATAAAGTTTTACCCAATATATTGGAGGGATATATAATTCTAGGATAACCCATAACATAATAATAAACCTATATATATGTTTTCTATGGGAAAATACACGTGTCTATTTAACACATGAAAACAAAATGGGTTGCATGAAATTTTTATAAGGAATCACATAATAATTAGTCAAATTTTGTATTAGAATATACCAAAATTCAATCACTCAAAAGAAACATATTGAAGTACCTATCATGATTGGTTTCCTCAACTAATAATGTGGGATTGAATCAATGGAGGGAGGTTTTTACAATTTATTTTAAATAAAACAAACCTTTGTGTCTTGTTAGAGTATGATCCACTCAAAATATAAATAACATGACCTCATGTGATCATGCATAAAATAAAGATAAAGGGACACGAATTTTTACAAGGTCCAGATCCAGTGTGGAATCCTACTCCTTGTTGTGGTTGGTTACTCCCCTCACCCCCCAATAATAGATTATTTTCACTATATCCCCAAGTTAAATTAACTTATAAGCAATAATTTTTATCCCACCACACATTTCAAGAGTCACATCCAACAACATAGGTTCCCATTATGATACAAAATATGATTACAAAAACTGAAGAGGATCATGAGAAAACTAGGTTGCTTCGGTAATAAAGAATGTAGATTTCCTTCCATGAGCCTCTAGAATATAAAAGGAAGTACAAATCACAGTACAGACATAAAATTATTACACACGTATTCTCATACTAAAATCCTCAAAACACCAGGAGATGTGATATCGAATAGATTTTTATCACTAATAAACCATAAATATTCAATTCATAATTTGACATTTACTGAACTTCTTGGGTGTGAATTCACTTCTTATTTTTAAATGAATATTTTTTCAATATTCTTATATCATCAAGTAATTTTTTAGGTAATTTTTTATTCATTATTATTGGTCCATATTTTTTCAAATTTAGGATTTGGACCTATAATGTTGGTATCAACATATTTTGTAATAGTATTTTCATATACGAAACTTACCATAATTTTTTTAGAATCTTTGGAGGATTATCCCTTGAATTCAATAGATCTTTTTAAATACTTCATGATATTTTCTAGATATTTCTTATCATAAAGAAATTTTTATTATTTAATTTATAATTGATCATATTTAAAATAGAGTTTTTCTTCAATATATTTGATAATTTTCTTATATTCCACATCTTTCAATCTAAGATCTTTACTTTCTTCTATAAGAAATGACTCCCTTTTTCTTTTTCTCCTTTTTTATCAACAAATTTCCTATTATATCTTACAAGAATCTTATTATCTTTACTGATCATTATATTTTACTCAATATATTCCTCAATTTCATATTTGAACTTGTATTCATAATATATTGGTCTTGAATGATCCTCATAACTACTGGATAAGTCAATAGTCTTCTGAACATGAACTATAAAATTTGCAAATTTTTCTTGATTTTCTTCGTCAATTTCACTGTATGAGACAAGATCATCTTCCTCATATTTTATCATCAGATTTATCTTTATGATGTTTTAAAATCTCATTTTTCTTCCACCAGGTTTTAATGCTTATTTTGAATTTTCTTCCACTTATTTCTTTGAGTTTTTTCATCATCTCTAGAATCATGGTCTTCACCTTTCTTCTTTAGGAAATTATTTGAAAATTTTTCAAGGACATTTCATCTAAAACATCTACCATAAAATTTTCCTTTATTATTTCTTTTTTCTTTTTAAAACCTTTTATATATAAATGAAAAAACCCTTTCATATTCTTCTTCATTTTAAAAATCACTTATGTCATCAACATCTTCATCATTTCTAATTTTCATGTTTATCATGGATTCAAAAGACATCTCTTCTTTCACCTCATTTTTTAATGATGGAAGTTTTCACATTTTATAACCAATGAGAATATTATGTATCACATCAATAAAAAATATAATTAATCTTCAAGTGCTAAAATTTTGAGATCAAATCTATCCATAAAATTTATCATCAATTTCTTAAAAAACGTGGTGTCATCAAGATTCTCACCAATGCATCAAATATTACTCACAATTTCATTTACTCAAGTAAATAAATCATCAAAACATTCATCCTATTCCATTTTAATGTCTTCAAATTTACTTCTCCAAATCTGTAGCTTTGCTCCATTGACTTTAACATTGAATTCATAATTACTTTCCAACTTATCCCAAATTTCTTGTATAGTTTGTAGACTCATAACGTTTTTGTAAACTTTCTCTAATAATGACATGATAATATCATTTTAATCTTTTCCATCCACTTTCATGTTTCTATTGTCAATAAACATCATCTAACCATCATTCAAAAATGGTGGAAAACCCACTATTGTTTCATTATGAACTTCCAAAACCGTAGATAAATGATATGGAAACATTTGATTATTAAAAATGTGGTAATTTTTTCCTTTGAGTGTAGGTACACCCTTGTTGTTAACTGATTTGATATTATCTATGGATCAAAGGATAATTGATTGGATCCTACAGAGGTAACCTATTACTCTGATACCAATTGAATTGTTTATCGTGATTATTTTCCTCTACTGAGAATGGGGGTTGAATCAGTGGATGGAAGTTTTTACAATTTATTTTAAACAAAATAAACCTATATTAATTGATAGAGCATGATCCACTCAAAATAAAAATAACAAAACCTTACGTGATCATATAGAAAATAAATATCAAGGGATGCGTAGATTTTTCCAAGGCTTGGGTCTAGTGTATAATATTACTCCTTATCATGGATGGTTACTCCCCCCCAAAAACAAATTTTTTCAATATATACACAAGAAAAATTAATTTACAATTAATCATGTGGTATACTACCACACATGCTATGAGACACACCAACAACACAACTTCCCATTGTGATACAAAAAAATGATTTCAAAAGATGAATAAGATCACCAGAAAACTAGGTTGATTTAGTAACAAAGAATGTAGATCTCTTTCCATGAGACTCTAGAATATGAAATGAAGTAATGATCACAGTGTATTCATGAAATATTTGAACACATATTCTCAGAATAGAAACCTCAAAACTACTAAATATGTGATTTTAGATAGATATTGATCATTGAAGAACTAAATTACCTTAGTTTCAGACTCACACTTTTTTTATGTGTCTCTCACTATCAATGCTCTGTCGTGTATGAATAGGGTCTCATATTTTTCTCTCGCATAGCCCATATTACTCATTGATGGTTTTCTCACAATCATCTATTTGTTATATGTTAACATTAGCCATAACTATTTCTATAAAAAATGTATAAACATTAAATCCCCATGATCTCCATAACTAAATTAAACTACCTATCTCCATCATAGAATAAAAAACTAATGCATAATATCATGGAGGCATGCAAAACCAACCATGAAAATAAAATTCCTTAGAGTACATTAATTCTAAAACCCCACTGAAAAAACAATATGAACATAATGTAGAATTAGAATCGGCTATATGGAATAAAAGGCTATGTGGGTATCAACATAAATCATCTATGTAGACCAATCATCTATGTGAATAAATAGTATATATAGCATATTGACCGCGTTGTCGTGACACGTCAAATTTATTGTGTTTTTAAGGTTTATTTATAGTCTAGGGTAGACCCTATGTTGTCTCTCAAGGAGCGTTGGTAGGTTTAGAGTGTGTATTTTTAATAAAAATGACTAAGAGAGGGGTGGTTTTGAAAAGAGTTTAAAACAATGACTTAGTTGAAATAGCATAAAAGTTGAGTGACCAAGTGGATTTTGAAAAATATGAGATAAAAGGGTCGATGTGATTTCACTACACACATATCAAGTTCATTGTTATAGAGATTCATCTTAGGTTTAGAGTAGTTCTTTGGTTGGAGTTAATTGGAATCCCGATTAATTCCTAAGCTTTTATTTCAATGCTTTAAGGACCCAACCTTGACGTAACAATCGTATTTTCAATGTCCAGTACTTATGAATGGAATAAGAGCTTCCAAATCATATTGAAATATCAATAAGGTGGGTATGAAAAGGATTCTTGTGATGTCCAATCGGAACAACACAAGTCACGCACTCAAAACCTCACACTGATCGGTTAGAAATTAAGAGCATAACACTCACATGCATCAAATCAAGCATTAAAATCTGAAATAAAATAAGATACATGGAATGAAATGTTTAAACACCCAAATTACTCCAAACCAGTATCTAGTGTATGCATCGTAACTCCCTTAACATGTGTGTAGCTCCCTCACAACGAACACCCAACTTTTAGCTCGACATCGGGAGGAGGAGGAAGCTCGGGTGGAACTCCTACTTCATCCTTGATTCCCCTATGAAGATAGGGGCCTCCAGAAACTCAAAGGTGATTAGTATATTCCTCTAGGACTCCAAATTTTCAGCACTTCACTCCTTGGCTGAACTTGCAAATGAGGTTCCCTTGGTGCCCTTTTATAGGAAAATTGGAAGGTGGTTTTAGGCACACAGATTTCATCAATCCACTTTCACAACGCGTTTAGGACTTTATAAAGTCTTATCTTTCTTTGGAGAAAATAGAAAAGTTGTATCCCTACCTCTTTACTATCTCCACCGAAAGTTTGGCACCATTTTGACAACTACAGCTCAAGATATTGATAAAGTACAGAACACCACATTTGACTTGGTCCAAATTCGGTGTCTTATACAGATCAGTTCAAATGGTCCCCATATAAGCCGAATCAGGATTGGGTTCCTTAATATGAAATGTATCCTATTAAATTTTGGACATGACCACAAACTTTCATCACATTTGGATGCACATATTTCGTGTGCTGTGCAAAACAGTGTACAGATGTCCATGGATCCATGCAATTTTGGCCCATTTTTCTTCCACTTCATCATGGGACCTCCAAATCACCTCCACCTACATTGAAAAAATAAAAACAAGTAACATTTACCATTATAATATTGATTAAAATTAATTTATTGATTCAAACATAAAGTGAAATTTATTATTATATTTGGAATATTCATTACAAAACTAGTTTAAAACTTCGGTGTAAGGGTGGAATAAAACAGTGAATCATGGCACGATCACACCCCCACACCTAAACATTTGCACTCCTGGGCAGTCACATATCCAAATACAATGATGCATATATATATATATATATATATATATATTTCCAACATCCTGAAGATTTATCATTTGAGGAAATTTTATTTAAAGTAAAGTGATCAATGCACGAACCACACCAAGGAGTTCTTCCTAGTGAAAATAGAAAAAGATGTCTCATAAATCATATCATAGCGAAATTCAAAAAGATTCATGATACCCAATTGAGAAAGGAATTCAGAAGTAAACCATGACACTAACTCTCCATGTGTGTGTGTGAAAACCATTCCATACTATTCTTTCCACTTGCTATCCAATAAATATATGTTATTTTAACATTTTTCAGCTTAAATGATTTTGTCACCGAACCTGTCCTTCATCCTTTGCAATCATATTTCAAGACCCACTCATTTAAGCATTCCCAGAAGTCAAACCATAAGCTCCCGACCTAAATATCCCCATATGTTGCACATTTTATCACTCCCCTCATTTATTATATTTTTTTTTGAAGTTTCAATTGGAACAAATCTCACACTAATCTCTCAACCCTTGTTTGATCTCCTCACAACACTAATTGAAATAGTTATAATAAGATAAAAGGTTGAGGAGGAGTGGTTTTTGACCTGCCCAAGACACAACAATTTTTTTTAGGGCGTACAACATTCGGACATTAGGTACACACGCATAGGTCAATCTGGTACAGTAATGAAATAGATCGAATAAGGAACGAATGTATGGAAATATCATTTAAAGCTGAAAAATATTAACCCAACATATATTTACCTTATATTAAGTAAGAAATAATCACACTTTGTGGTTTGGTGAAAAAATTTGTGGAGATATTAGTGACATAATTTTCCAAAAAACTACTCCCACAAAGGGCATCAATCATCTCAAATGTTTCACATAGATACGACCATTTATATCATTGACAAAAAACCAATTCACTAAAAATTACTCCTTGATGGTAAACTCATACACAAATTCTTTTTAGCCTTCGTTATGGTATTTGTACTTTCCCCACTTTATGGTCACCACATCATGGAATTTCAAAATTGTTGATGGGGAAAAATGAAAATACCATAAAGAAGGCCAAAACGAGAAAACAAAAGGAGAAAACGATGAAAATCCCTAACTAACCCAGGAATGTATCCACCCCCCACACCTAGAGTATGCAGTTTCCTCACTGTAGTAAAAGAGAATGTGGGAAGGAAGGATAAAACCTAGTTGATTTCATTCATAGTTTGCTTCTTGAACTTGGAGTTCCTCCATCAGGGACTCCAGAACGGATTCATGAAAGTGCTTCAGCCGCTGCCCATTTATAGTGAAGGTTTGCTTGTTTTCTTCATTTTGAACCTAGACAACACCAAATGGAGAGACGTTAGTAACAGTGTATGGTCCAAACCAGCGGGAACGAAGCTTACCTAGATGCAACTTCAGCCTTGTATTATAAAGGAGGACCTTCTACCCAATATGGAACTAACGATGTAGGATAAGACAGTCATGGGAAGCCTTGGTTCTCTCCTTATAAATCCTTGAGTTTTCATATGCATCTCTTCTCATTTCCTCTAGCTCCTGAATCTGCAACTTCCTTTGAGCACCTGCACCAGAATGATTAGAATTGCATTGTTTTATGGCTCAGTAGGCCCGGTGCTCAATCTCAACAGGGAGGTGATAACTCTTTCCAAACACAAGACGATAGGGTGACATTCCAATGGGAGTTTTGAAAGCAATACAGTAGGCCCATAATGAATCATCAAGTTGAAGACTCCAATATTTCCTGTTGGGTTGGACCGTTTTTTCAAGAATTTTTTTTACCTCTATATGTGACACCTCGGCTTGACCATTAGTCTATGGGTGATACGCAGTAGATACTCGATGACCAACCCCATACCGATGCAAAAGTGATTTCATTATTCGGTTGCAAAAATGAGAACCCTGGTCACTGATGATGAACCTAGGTAATCCAAACCTACAAAAGATCTGAGTTCTCAAAAATTCTACAACTTTTTTGGAATCATCTGTCCTTGTGGCCCATGCCTCTACCCATTTTGATACATAATCAACGGCCAAAATAATGTACAAGTTGCCAAAAGAATTGGTAAATGGCCCCATAAAGTCAATTCCCCAAACATCAAAAATGTCATGAAAGAGAAAGGGTTTTTTTGGAATTTCATTCCTTTTAGAGACATTCCCCATTCTTTGACAATGAGGACAAGATTTACAAAATTCATGGGCATCCTGAAAAGGTGTTGTCCAAAAGAGACCAGAATCAAGAACTTTGCGAGTAGTCCTTTGGGGACCAAAGTGTCCCCCACAAGCAAGAGTGTGGCAGAATCTAAGGACAGACTGAAACTCGCTATCAGGAACACAACACCTAAGGACCTGATCACTACAGGTGCGCCAAAGGTAGGTTTCATCCCAAATGTTCCAACGAGACTCATTTTTTAGATGACTGTCTTGGTTCTTGTTGAAATCAGTAGGAATGCAAGATGCTACCAGATAATTTACAATTTCAGCATACCAGGGAATAACATCTTGCACCTTGTACAATTGCTCATCAGGAAAAAATTCATTAATGGGAATACAGGGGGATTAGACAATGTCTGAGGATGGGGGTATCCTTCTGATATGGTCTGCCACCACATTCTTTGCTCCTTTTTTATCTCTAATTTCTAGATTTAATTCCTGAAGGAGGAGCATCCAACGAATGAGACGTGGTTTGGCTTCCAATTTCTTTAGGAGATACCGGAGGGTTGCATGGTCTGAGAACACAATGACTTTGGACCCTAAAAGGTATGACCTGAATTTATCCAAGGCAAACACAATGGAAAGAAATTCTTTTTCAGTGTTGTTGTAGTTTTCTTGGGCAGGGTCCAAAGTACATGAGGCATAGGTAATGACATGTGGAGCTTGATCGGCCCTTTGTGATAAGACTACCCCAACTGCATAGTTAGAGGCATCACACATGAGCTCAAATGGTAAATCCCACCAAGGTGGTTGGATTACCGGGGGTGATGTGAGACTCCATTTTAATTTATTAAAAGCTTCTTCACATTCTTTATCAAAAAAAATCTTTTTCTTTTTGGAGTAAGCGGGAGGGGGGAAGTGCAATCTTACTAAAATCACGAATGAAACGACGGTAAAATCCAGCATGACCTAGGAAAGACCACACATCACGTACATTTTTAGGGAATGGTAGGTAAGAAATGACATCCACTTTCGATTTATCTACTTGGATACCATCCCCAGAAATGACATGCCCCAAAAATATACCTTTTCGCACCATGAAATGGAATTTCTCATAATTTAATACAAGATTCTTTTAAATACAGTGACGTAGGATGGAACCAAGACTACTTAAACATTCATCAAAAGAGGATCCATAAACAGTAAAATCATCCATGAAAACTTCCATGCAATCCTCCAGGTAATCCGAAAAAATACTAACCATACATCGCTGGAAAGTACCCAGAGCATTGGACAGGCCAAATGGCATCCTTCTATAGGCAAATGTGCCAAAGGGGAAAGTGAAGGTTGTATTTTCCTGATCCTCGGGGGAAATATGGATCTGAAAGTATCCAGAATACCCATAAAGAAAACAGTAATGGGACTTCCCTGCTAGCCTCTCTAGCATTTGGTTAATGAATGGCAAGGGGAAATGGTCCTTCCTAGTGTGTTGGTTTAGTCAGCGATAATCTATATAGACACACCAACTATTTTTCACACGAGTTGGAACCAATTCATTGTTTTCATTTTCAATTACCGTTAGGACAGTTTTTTTAGGAACTACTTGAATGGGACTGACCCATTGGCTATCAGAGATGGGGTAAATGATTCCAGCAGCCAATAATTTTGTTACTTCCTTTTTAACTACTTCTAAGATGTTTGGGTTCAGTCGACGTTGTGCCTGTGTCACTGGTTTAGCCTCATCAGTTAATAAAATATGATGTGTACAAATTGATGGTCTAATACCAGGAATGTCTGCAAGTGTCCATCCCAATGCTTGTTTATGATCCCTCAAAAGTTCAAGCAATCGCAATTCATGCTCAGGAGGGAGTGAACTAGCAATGATGACGGGAAACTTGTTTCCATTCTCAATATATGAATATTTTAAATCTTGAGGCAGTTGCTTTAGTTCCAATTCAGGTGGATTTTGGATTGATGGGAGTGTGTGTAAAAGTGAGAGGTCACTAATCTCATCTAAATACTCAATGGTATCATCCTCAGATGAGGAATTAGCTTTTACAAGTGTATCAGTATCATAGATGGTCATGTGATCCTCTATGTTCAAGAAATTGTCAATTAATAAACATGCATGACACTTTTCTAGACCACTACAACAATCAACACATAACTCATTAACAATAATTTCAATAAAAGAGGAAAATTCAGAAAGGAGATTAGGGGAAACAAATGAAGTGATTTTAGGGGAAGGGATTACATCAATTGAATTTACCGAGAGAGAGGAATGTTATTCTGAGGGGTGCTTCATGGAATCAAGGATGTTAAAATGGACCATGTCACCACCAAATTCCATAGATAATGTACCATTATGGACATTAATTATGGATTTGGTGGTTTTTAAGAAAGGTCTCCCCAATATAATTGGGGCGTGTCCATTCCTCCTATCATCTTCCATTTTTAGCACATAAAAATCAGCAGGAAATATTAAATTTTGAACCCTCAAAAGAACGTCCTCTAACACACCAGAAGGGTGTGCCGTACTCTGATTTTCTAGCTGAACAACTATTCCTGTGGGTTTTAGTTCACCGACCTGCAAAGAAGAGTATATGGAGTGAGGCATCACATTAATAGAAGCACCCAAATCAAGCATAGCATTGGAGAAAGAATACTCCCCTATGGTGCATGGAATCGAGAATGTTCCAGGATCGTTGCACTTGGTGGGAAGTGATGGTTGTATCAATGCTGAGATGTTCCTCCCTAGGCTCACCTTCTCATCACCTCTAAGTCGCCTTCGGTGGGTACACATCTCCTTCAGAAACTTGGCATATCTCGTAATTTTCTTAACGGCATCAATCAATGAAATGTTAACCTACACTTTTTTGAAAGTATCCAATATTTCTTTATCAAGTTCAGTTTCCTTTTGTTTCCTTGGTTGGGTGGCTCTTTGGGGAAATGGAAGAGGAATTCTTGGGCTTGGTAACTCATCAATAGACACACTCTTTCCTTTGGTAGGAATTCTCTCAAGATAAGGTTCCATCTCATTTGAACCTTTTTCAGTGGTTTGGATGGTGGTTCCCTTAGGAGAGGATGACTCTAATGGAGGGTTCATTTGGATTTTAAGTTGAGTTAAACTCCTAAGGGTGATGGCACTAACATTTCCCTTATCCCTAGGGTTGAAAAGTGGTTGAGAGGGTAGTTTACCAGACCCATGGCTTTGGATTTCACCCACCGAGTTAGCTAGTTGGCCTAATTGGGTTTTGAGGTCTTGTATGGATGCCTGAGTGGTTTGTTGGAATTGGAGATTATTGGAAGCCATTTTTTTCATCATATCTTCTAGGCTAGGTTTAGTTTTTGGAGGGGGTTGTTGGAAAGGCCTTTGGGGTGGTTGAAAATTTATGGTTGGTGGTGGTTGATAACTACTTTGCCCTGGTTGGTTCCATGGTTGATGAGGCTGGTTTGAATACCCCTCTTGCCTATAGGCTTGGTTGTCTTTCCACCCAGGGTTGGATGGATAGTAAGGTTCTTGCCTGATGGGTTGGTTATAGGGGCGTCCTGGGAATATTGTCTCACAACTCTCAGAAGTTTCTCTCAATTGGGGGCATTGGTTAGAATAGTGGGTATCAAAAGAGCATATACCATAATGTATAGGAGGAGGAGATTGGAATTTACCTTGGGAAAGAGCAAGTTGTCGTAGAAGGGTACTCACCTCTTCAAACTTTGTGTTCACCTTCTTCTCAAATTCAGTACTTTGCACCTCATGGACCCTTGAATGGGTACACTGGAACTTGAACTGAATTGTTGAGTGTTCTGTGCCATGGTATCAATTAGGGTCCTTGCAGAAATTGGGGTTTTATCCACTAGTGCACCACCTGCAGCAGCATCAATCATGTTATGATCTATTGAAATTAAACCTTCGTAAAAATACTGAATTAAAAGTTGATCACTTATTTGGTGGTGTGGACAACTTAAACATAATCTTTTAAAGAGTTCACAATATTCATGAAGGGTTTCTCCTTGAGATTGTCTTATCCCACATATTTCTTTCTTTATTGCTGCAGTTCGAGAGGCTAGGAATTATTTTTCAAGAAAAAGTCGTTTCATGTCCGCCCAACCTCTAATAGGTGAATTAACATAATACAACCAATCTTTAGCCGTGTCTTCTAATGAAAATGGAAATGCCCTAAGTTTTACTTGTTCTTCATCCACATTATCAGGTTTTAATGTTGAACACACAGTATGAAATTATTTTAAATGCTTATATGTATCTTCTCCAGGCGGTCCATGAAATCTTGGTAATAAATGAATTAAACCAGATTTTAGTTCCAAATTGGGTGCCTCGCCTTGTAATTGAATGTAAGTAGGTCGGATATCAACATCAGGTGAGGTTAGTTCTTTTAGTTTTATATTATTTTCAGCCATTTTATACAAGTTATGTTCAGTTTTAAATTTGTTTTCAGAAGAAGAAGAAGGATCAAGAAGAATTTTAAGATGTGATGTCTCCTCCTTCAAAGTGTTGTCTTGTGTGTCTCGGTTTCGTTGATGTAGGATCCTCTCCAATTTGGGTTCAAAAGTTTTTAGGTATCCCTAAGTAGAACACGTAATACACAGAAACTAAAAAATAAATAAATTAGAACACAAAAATAAATTCAAAGGTATAAGATAAAACAAACAAATATTCACAAAAATTACAAAAATTTTATCAAAAACACGCACAAAAAACCAAAGTGCTCCCCGGCAACGGCGCCAAAATTTGACCGCGTTGTCATGACACGTCAAATTGATTATGTTTTTAAGGTTTATTTATAGTATAGGGTATACCCTAGGTCATCTCTCAAGGAGCGTTGGTAGGTTTAGAGTGTGTATTTTTAATAAAAATGACTAAGAGAGGGGGTGGTTTTGAAAAGAGTTTAAAACAATGACTTAGTTGAAATAGAATAAAAGTTGAGTGACCAAGTGGATTTTGAAAAATATGAGATAAAAGGGTCGATTTGATTTCACTACACACATATCAAGTTCATTGTTCATAGAGATTCATCTTAGGTTTAGAGTAGTTCTTTGGTTGGAGTTAATTGGAATCCCGATTAATTCCTAAGCTTTTATTTCAATGCTTTAAGGACCCAACCTTGACGTAACAATCGTATTGTCAAGGTCCAGTACTTATGCATGGAATAAGAGCTTCAAAATAATATTGAAATCTCAATAAGGTGGGTATGAAAATGATTCTTGTGATTTCCAATCGGAACAACACAAGTCACGCACTCAAAACCTCACACCGATCAGTTGGAAATTAAGAGCATAACACTCACATGCATCAAATCAAGCATTCAAATCTGAAATAAAATAAGATGCATAGAATTAAATTTTTAAACACCCAAATTACTCCAAAAAAGTAGCTATTGTATGCATCGGAACTCCCTTGACATGTGTGTAGCTCCCTCACAATGAACACCCAACTTTTAGCTCGACATCGGGAGGAGGAGGAAGCTTGGGTGGAACTCCTTCTTCATCCTTGATTCCCCTGTGAGGATAGGGGCCTCCAAAACCTCAAAAGTGATTAGGATATTCCTATAGGACTCCAAATTTTTAGCACTTCACTCCTTGTCCGAACTTTCAAATGAGGTTCCCTTGGTTCCCTTTTATAGGAAAATTAGAAGGTGGTTTTAGGCACATAGATTTCATCAATACACTTTCACGACGAGTTGAGGCCTTTATACAGTCTTATCTCGCTTTGGAAAAAATATAAAAGTTGTAGAACTACCTCTTGAATGTCTCCACCGAAAGTTTGGAACCATTTGGACAACTAAAGCTCAAGATATTGATAAAATACAGAACACCGTATTTGACTTGGTCCAAACTCGGTGTCTTGGACAGATCAGTTCAAATGGGCCCCATAGAAGCCGAATCAGGATTGGGTTCCTTAATATGAAATGTATCCTATTAAATTTTGGGCAGTCCCACAAATATTCATCCCATTTGGATGCACGTATTTCGTGTACTTTTCAAAAAAGTGGACAGATGTCTATGGATCCATGCAATTTTGGCCCATTTTTCTTCCACTTCATCAAGGGCCCTCCAAATCACCTCCACCTACATTGAAACAATAAAAACAAGTAACATTGCCCATTATAATATTGATTAACATTAATTTATTTATTCAAACATAAAGTGAAATTTATTATTATATTTGGAATATTCATTACAAAACTAGTTTAAAACTGCGGTGTAAGGGTGGAATAAAACAGTGAATCGTGGTACGATCACATATTCACCTCTATTATTTGACATCTGGCTATGTTTAAAAGTGGCTATGTTGTTCAAATATCAAAATGGATATGTTGCTAAAAAGTCTATGTGATTACCTTAGGTAGATAAAATGACTATGTGAATCACTTATATAGCTAAAACGACTAAATGAATCACCTACTTGAATTTTCCTTTACCAATTTGGATAAGTACCTCAACCAGATACATGATTTATCCCCTTTACAAAAATGGTTACATAGATCTAGAAATCACTCAAACTCAAAAAAAATTGTTTCAACCGATCTCCATACATTCTCAAAACACTTAATATCATCATATAACTCCCTTCCATAACATTTAAATCCATAAAACCAGATCAAGCACTGTTAGAATTAAAGAATTCCTTATATAAGGTTTTCATCAAATACAACAACCTAAACTCACTAAGAACCATGGGATCTTCAAGATTCTTCAAACCTAACCACAATCCCATGGGATTCTTCACATATCATAAGAGAATTTATAGGAAAATACATGAATGATATTAAATCATCGTAGATGATAGATCTTATATAGAAATAAAAAAAACGTAGGATAAATTAAGAAAATGGGTTTCTTAATATTCTGGTAATGTTTTCATAAAAACAAATATACATATATATATATAAGTCACTTTCAAAATCATTTTTAAAAGGAAAAACAAAGACTTTTAAATATTTATTTTAATAATAATGTAACACCCTGATATTTTAAAATGTATATTCCTTTAAATGAATATTATCTTTGATAGTATGAATTATACGTGACACTGAGCTTAAATAAACAGCAATATTATTATTTAAAAATGATTGTTAAAACCTAACTATTAGATTGGTAGGTATCAATAGGAGTAATCATGTTATGAAATATATATAGAAAATTTATTTTAATAAAAATTTATTTATTATTTCTTATGAAATAATTACTCAATTTTGAATGATGTGAATCAAAATCATATAATTTTAAGTACAGTTAATGATTAAAAGGTTCATTTTCTCTAATAATGGTTTTTATATATATTTTGTATTTTAATTTGAAATAATATTTGATAAATTTTAGAAATTTAATTTTATATAATTGAAATCATTCAGGTCAAAATAATTACAATATGAATTTTTTGGACTTTTTCATAAAAGATTTATTTTTGAGTGAGTAGTAAAAAAATACCAATTTTTGAAAAATTGTCATTTATTTAAACTTAAAAGTCACATTATATTTTTGATTTAGTTTTAAATTAAAATAATATCAATTTTATTTAATAAAATATAAATAATTCCATATGAATTGGTATTATATTTGATTTTGGTATAAGTTATTTTTTGTGATTATAAAGTCTTCCTTCTAAAAACTATTTTTTCGTTGTGTTTTGTGCATTTATATTAAAATTTATTTCTTCCACTTATCGAAATTGAATCATGAAAAATATATTTCTTATTTTAAATCCTAAGGTTCAAATTATTCAAATAAGTTGATTTTATTTTTACTCATAAAAATAAGTTACCGAGTTAAAAATATGAGTAATCGTAGTAAAGGTAAATTAAGGTAATAATTGAAATTAAGTATAAGAGACCAAAAATATCTAAAAAATTATACCTTATTTGTGTTTATAAGTGGTTTATCAACCAATCCACTTTACTAGAATTTTTTTGGTGTCTTCCTTTGAAACATTGGTTGTCTACCAAGATAAGAAAGTGTTATATTTAATAAAATGTCTCTTTCTTACATTTAATATCTTAAATATATTTTCATGATAAGGATAAGAGTAAAAATACATTTTGAATTAACATAGATGAATATAATTACTTATAATAAATTAATTTCATATTAATATTTTTATTAAATATTTAGAAATAGAATAATTATTTAAAATGCTTATGCAGTGTCGATACAATACTTTTGTAAGCTTGACAAAAATAAAATAAATGGTTTTAGAAATATTAAAAATGATAATTTATAGATGAGTTAGGGAATTACAAAAAATATATATATAATGATTCTGTATAAGTGGTGATTTATGTGTTTTAATTCAAATTCCATTGTTGTCTTGATATATTTAAAGTCAAATTTAGTGAATAATGGCCTTAAATGATATTTAATGTTTAAAAAATATTTTTAAATTATTATAAAACAATAAAAAAACCTATATTAACTCAATTTTATAGGTAATTTTTTATCTTTTAATTCATGGTATATATATGAGACACTTTACTTGATAAATAAATATATTATATAATAAAGTTTCAAGTATTTACAAGTTTCTCACCCACAATGCTTATAAAAGGGAACCTCATATCCTAACTTATTCAAACACTTTGAGAACTCTATATGAACCTAGATCTATCCAAATAAATCCCTAAATATCTTCACCAAATCTTATAGGTTTGGGCATATCTAAAAGGCTAACCTAGAAGTATAACTTTTAACCATGTTCTTTCATGTCTATTTCTTCTCTACATCCTTCAAACCTATGATAATCATGATGATATAATAACATAAGTATCTCCATTATACTGAATTATTATTATTTGTATGGTAAAACCCTTTTTCATCTCCTTTTTCATTCTATATTAAATGAAATCATCTCTTGTACATATGTGTGGACTACCGCCTCCACGAAGTGATGTGTTTCATTTTTCATCACTGCCTTGTATGGTTGGTTAAAATGATGAATCAAATGAATATATAATATATTTAAGAAATATTTATGATTCTTTAAAGATAATAAATTATATACCTTATTACCTTCATCCATTGGAAAATTATTATGTCGCTCATACATACGTGTGGACTACCACCAACACAAAGCGATGTGATTCATTTTTCATTTCCTACTTACATGGTTGTTCATAAGGATGGAACTAATGAAAAAATATGACATTTATAAGATATTTATGATTATATAAATGAAAAATATTATCTAATTTATTTTTTTCCACCCAGAAGAAAAATGAAAAAAAAAATCAAGCATACGTACGGACTACCGTATCTATGAAATGATGTGCTTCGTTTTTCCTGACTTCCTTACTTGGATAGTTATAAAACTATTTTTAATGTATAAAATTGATAATTATGTCATGATTAAAAAAATTATATAATCATGAACCCTTTGACCATGATCAACTTACCAAAAAAAAATTGATATTATGAACCAAACATCCTCAAAACATACAACGTGAATTTAACCAATTTAATAAACATATAATACATGGTAATAAATGAAATAATAGGGATTATGATAAGGTAATACACCTAAAAAAAGGTTATTAAAAAAGTAAATAAATTATATAATTTTATTATATAGTATTTAAAGAATGTACGTGGGGATTTGGACTTGAGGTAAGTGATTCCTCATCTCAATTTCCTTTCATTGAGACTCATTCAATTTTCACTAAATGTTTTTTTTGTAGTATATATACTACCATATGGATGTATTTTATCATTAATTTACTGAAATTTAAGTTTTTTATAAATCCTTTTCAAGTTATCTCATACAATGTTCTTCTGATTTAAAAGGTACTAAAGTCATAAGGGGTTTTCTTTAAAACCTTATTTAAAATTTTTCAAAGTTTTATTTTTGAATCTTTTATCCATACCCATATTTCCTAAAATATTTTAAGAATTTTATTCTTATAATCAAATGGTTGTTTAAATTAATTTTAAAAATATCTTTTAATTTTATTATAGTGGTTTAAAAAGGTATGTTTTTAATATTTTTGATATTGTTTATTTTTTAAAAAGTATGAATGGAATGTTTTTTTATTGTATGTAACATGAAAAAAATTTACCACAATCATGATGATTATTATTTAAGAATATCCCTCTATAAGTTTTTAATGGTTTTTAAAATAATATCTTATTTCCCATTCTTCTGGAAAATTTTCATTTTATGATTTTTCAAAGAAAAATGATCTTTACCCTTATTTTTATGTAAATCCCAAAAGTGTTTCTACATAGGTGTTAAACAAAATATTATATGATTTATTATGGTGAAAATTAAATATTATGTGTTTTTAAGTATTTTTTTGTCCTTTTAAATTATGCATGATGATGGGTGATCTTGATATAGCTCTCTAATGTATTATATAATTATTTTATTCTCTGAGGAATATATATTAGAATTAACTGATTAGGTTAATCCATTTGTAAGAGTGCTTATAATAGTAATTGTAAGAGTTATATGAAGATGATGTTCTAAGGTACCTACATAGATTTTCTATGATTAAAATTTAGTTTTCATTGAAGTATTTTTATTTCATAAGGTAAGTTAATGAGATTATGTTTAGAGGAAATTATATGCCCCTTTTAAGGGTGAAAAGTATGTTTTTCAAGAAAATGTTTTCATGAGTACTCGTGGTTTACAAGAAACCTTCATTATTGTTATTTTTTCCTTTAAGATATATAATGAGACGTTTTTTGAGAATATTTTTTAATTGAATTTTATTTCTTGAGTAAGTAAATGATTGTTTTTAACTCAACCTTAATTATATTAAAGGAAAATTTTCTATCAGATTTCATGATTTAAAAAAGGACTAAAAATTTTCTTTATTTTTGTATCCCTTATTGAGATTTTTATGATCATATTGGGTTTTCAAAAAAATAAAAGGACTTAAGAATAATTAGGAGATATAGAAAGTTTTATCTTTCCAATGTGGGGATTCATCTTAAAATAAAATTATGTGTTTTAAATGAAATAAGATTTTGAATTTAAGAATACTATTTTTGTAGAAAAATATATATTGATTAGAAGTTTCCACTTTGTAATGTATGGGATTGATATGAAATAATTTTTCTTAATTGTCAAAAACTATAAACCTAAAATGTCATGGTAATGTAATAAAATTAAATTCTTTCTATTAAAATCATATTTATGGTTTAATCAAGGTACGGGTGGTTATAGTTGTTATCAGATAAAAGGTTTAGATAACTTCATAGGTTAATAGGTTTTATATTGATCATAATATTAAATTCATATATACCCATTTTGAATTTTTAGGCGATGGGTGTACTTTGGGAGATATTTGATGAGTTTTAATAAATGATTTAGGTATATAAATCCCATGAGTATAATTTAGTGAAAATGTTATTTGAGGAATAATGATTTTAATTTTTTTGGACATAAATTGAAATGTATTGATAAAATTTAGGGTTAGGTTGATCTTTGATGTTGAGTTAATTATGGTTAATTGGGATAAAAGGGTTATTAAATTTTGGGAACATTATATGATTAAGGTAAATAGAAATATTATCTTCTAATATGTGATATCATTTTAGGAATAAAGGTTAAATTATATTTTGGAAGAATATATGATTTTATTTTGGATTTATGGTGATTCAAGAAAATATTATCATATTTTAGAGATTGTATAATTATGGTGTGAACATTTTTTGTATGTGATTTTATGAGTGATTAATCTTGTTTAGAGATAAATGTTAAATTGACCTCAGAATAATATATGATCAAATATTTTTGATTTTTGGGTTTTGAATTTGGTCAGGCATATTTTGAAGAGTTTTTTGGTTAATTATTTATAGAATGATTTAAGTTTAACTTTGGTTATTGTTGTTGTAACTTTAGATATTAATGTAGTATTTATTCATATGTTTATTCATATTGGATGTTATATTAACTTATGATAACCATTTTGGTTTTGGTTAATGGATATAAATAGGATAAATAACTTATCATTGTTTTTTGGATCTTATGATCTGTTGGAAGTTAATTTTAGTGCTTAAAGAATGAAAAATTCATCATGTTTATTTATCATTTAGAATATGAGATGAAGAAAGAGGTGGAAAAATATTTGAAAATAAACTGAAGGATGTAATTATTCTTATGGTATGTTTATTTATAAAAATATTTTTGAATTGAATTTGATTTATTGAGTAAGTAAATTGTTATGTCCACTTGGTTAGATACCCTGATAGGGGGTGAATCAGGGTATGACAGATTAAAACAACTACCCTTTTGATCTTTTTTCATTGTTAGACAAAACTCTATTCTCTCTTCTTCTCGTTGCATAGTATGAACAAATCTTAAAGCATGCAAAGGACATAGAAATTTTACTTGGTTCACCCTCACTGGGCTACGTCCAAGGAATATACACTAGTGATGTTTTGATGTACCAAATCCACTATTATCGCACTTCTATTTACAAGTTCGAATTGGAATCACTATCCCTCTTGGTTTATAACAAATCACAATTTGAAAGCTTATTGTTCTCTCAACTGAAGTGTGCTCACTGCTTATTAATAAGATCCACTCATAGTTTATAGACTTGTAGGTCCCTTAATTATCTCTAATGAATGCATCCTACACTATATATAGATGATCTATTGATGTCCCACTTTCATCCACTGATGAATAAACTTTACTGCAGTATTACTAGGAAACATTAAATCTTTCACACAACACTTACTACGTCTTGCACGCAACTTTAATGCCTTTCACACAAGATTCCACTTTTTTTATGAAACTCCCCTTGTGCACAACTACAATATTACACACAACTCAAATCTTACGCACAACTTTCTTAGCTTACGCGTAAATAAAAATCTTTCACACAACTCCCTTTGCTTAAAATTTTTATGCGATCTGAAGCTCAGATTCTCTCTAAGTGTTGAGCTAATTTGAATGAGGGGGTTACCTATTATTTATAGGCATCTTAGACCCCTACAGGGAAGATTCACCACATCACACAAGATCCCCTCTATACACGCAAAACCTGATTTTATGTCACATTGGGTGTGCAAGTGTCTTTCACGCAACCTTATCTTTCACGCGTATTTCTAAATCTTTTGCGCACTTCATGCCTTTTCCATTTTTCGATGTTTTGATCCCAAAACATTCCTTATGTTCAATTTATCAAACCACCTTCAATATTACACACAACTTCCTTTTCCAAAAACATGTTTCTCCATTTTTTGATTTTTAGGCCCAAAAATTTGCAAATACTAGAAAATGACGCCACCTTGTATCTGTTCTATTTTTACTGCCTCCAGATCATCCATTACTTTTTCATGGTTCTTTGTCAACATAGGTTTTTAAAAATAACTCTAGAACTCAACAACTCACCATGGAAACCCTCTTTGTCAATAAACAAACCCACTTTTTCAACAAACACAATCACCTCAAAAATGCTTCAGTGTTACCTTGAGGGATTTTTGCCCAAGAATCCCCCCCCCCCCCTTTGGGTTTGTTGAAAACTCTTTCATAAAATGATACCTATTTATAGCTTAATCTATATTCTACCACCATTCTCATCATGAAATTTATATATTGATCAAAGATTTACTCAACACGTACTCTAATCCCACATGAGCAATGCTCGGTGTGACTGAAAATTATATTTTTATTTGATTTTTGAAATCCGTTTTCTGGGTCAGCGGGAACCATAAAATTATAAATAACCAATTCAAAACTTCACAAAAAACACAATAGCTTTCAACAAAGTCAGAAGATTTTCGGTACAACCAGATTCAAAATTCAAATGTAGAGAAATTCCATAGCCACATGTTGCGAACTGCTACGACCTGCAGACCATGACGCACCCACGAACCCATACCCATCATCATCGACGCCCATCGGATCCATCCTCCTCATCGCCGGAACTGCCGCATAAAAACCACAAAAAACTATTATCATAGGTTCCAAAAACCATCATCAAACACAAACTGACTCAAAGAAAAAATGTCAACACTTCACCGTCGTCATCACCCATTCCACAAATTCTCAAATCAACCAACAGAAATCCATTCCTCAATCACTTATAGCATCGTTAGATTTAATACTCCCCTTATCTCACTACATGGGTTCTCGAGTTTTGGAATTCTTAAAGTTGTCCAAGCTAAGCTCTGATTGTTTCCTTATAAAACTGAGGAATTCTTATCATGTTTCTACCCCTATCATCTTTTTCACCTATCTTGATTAACTCCCCCTATCTCACTGTTCCACTTATCAGCTTCTCCCTGTGTCTTTGAAAAAGACATTGTCTCCCCCCTTAAATAGTACACTTTCTCCCCCTTTGTCAACAAACCAAAAGGTTACTCCTTTGTGGTATTCAATAAGGTAAAAACATAGATTAGTGTATTATGGAAAACACACCATACCTCATGGAGATGGGAATTCCCATATCCACACTTTTTCAAGTGTGGGGAGTCGACTGTACTCCCAAATCCAATCAATGCCTCTCAAACTCTTCTTTTGGTAAGGCCTTTGTTAGAATATATGAAACTTGTAGTGTTATAAGAATATACTCCAACTTCACAAGCCCTTTCTCTACCTTCTCCTTCATAAAATGATATTTGATTTCAATGTGATTTTTCATTGATTGATGAACTGAATTTTTTCTAAGATTGATTTAACTTGAATTATCACGCTGGATTTTGATCGGAGACTTCACTTCAACTCCCATATCATCAAGATGATTCTTCATCCATAATAAATGTGTGCATGCTTTAGTGGTCGCAATGTACTTAGCTTTTACTATGCTCAATGAAATTCAATCTTGTTTCTTACTTGACCAAGAAATGCACAATCCACCAAGATAGAATGCACCACCTAACATTGATTTTCTGTCATCTATTGATCCGGTCCAATCCACATCTATATATCCCAATAACATTGGATAATATTTTTCATTATATATCAAACCAAAATCCATAGTTCCCTTGATATACTAGAGTATTATTTTCATTAAAATCATGTGGATTTCCTTGGGATTTCTTTGATATCACGCTGCTTGGCATGTGGAGAAAAAAATAGCAGGTCTTATCACTGTCAGGTACAGTAAACTTCCAATAATCTTCCTATATTCTGTGATATTAATTGTTTTTTCATCATCATCTTTTTATAATTTCAACCAGGTAGCAACTGGAGTCTTTATCTACTTGGAATTTTCCATTCCAAATCTCTTTAGAACCTCCTTGGCATATTTGTATTGAGAGATGAAAATTTTATTCCTTCCTTGTGTCACCTATAAACCAAAGAAAAAAATTAGCTCACCAATCATTGACATTTTGAACTCACTTTTCATGAATTTGGAAAACTATCTATACTGAGCTTCATCTGATCTACCAAATATTATGTCATTGACATAAACTAGCACCATCATCCTTTGATTACTGTCATTATTGAAATAGATTTTGTAATCAACTCCACCACACTGAAACCCAAGCTTCTTCAAATACTAATAAAGCCTCGAATGCCATGCTCTTAGTGCTTGTTTTAGCCCATATAGTGATTTCTTCAACTGAAAAACTTTGTTCTCATCTTCATGAATGATAAATCCGTATGGACGCTCAATATACACTTCTTCTTCTAAAACCCCATTTGAAAATGAAGATTTGATGTATATCTGGAACACTTTGAACTTTTGTTGCACTACAATGGCCAAGAATAATATGATTGTCTCTAGCCTTGCAGCAGGTGAAAATGTTTCATCGACATTGATACCCTCTATCTAGGAGTACCCTTTGCACACCAATCATGCTTATTTTGAATCACTATTCCATCTTCATTCATCTTATTGCAAAAGACTCATTTAGCCTTGATGACATTCTTATCTGTTGGCCTCGAAACAATCTCCCACGTCTGATTCTTCTCAATATGATCAAGATATTCATGCATAGCCTGAACCCAATTTTTATATTCAGCTACATCAGAAAAACATTTTGGCTCTACCTGAGATAAGAAAGATGTCTGTTGTAATGACTTCATTATTCTTGTTTGAACAGGTGTTGTCTGATCACCAATGATATTCTAGCTATCAATTTCAACTCAACTCTTTGGCTTCTTTCTCCACTACAGTAACATCATTTCTCTCAACTAATTTTCCTAGCCTCTTATTAAATCATTTATATGCTTTTCTTTTTCCTAAATAGCCGATAAATATCCCCTCATCTCCACGTGACACAAATTTCTTGTGTTTTTATTTATTGAGAATAAATCACTTACTTCCAAAGATTAGAAAGTATTTTGCTATTGGTTTCTTTATATACCACATATCATACAGATACTTTCCTTCCTTTGGACACAACAGATCCCTATTAGAAATATAGACTAACATCAATACTTCTTCCTTGAAAATTTTATCTGGAAGGTCTTTTTTAATGAGCATTATTATGGCCATGTTATTGATGATCAGATTTATCCTTTTAACCACTCTATTTTATTAAGGAGTTATCACTAAAGAAACTTGATGTCTTATCCTGTGTTTCTTGAGATAATCTTCCACCTGAATGTTTTTTAATTCTATATCATTATCAGTACGAAACTTCAGAATTTTTTACCCAAGCATCCTTTCAAATTCCCTCTGATGTTATTTTATGAAACTAAACACATGAAACTTATGGTAAATAACAAATAACCATGAAATTATGATATATTCATCAATTAAAAGAACGTAATACCTTTTCCAATCAATGGATCTTGGTGAGATAGGTCCAAAAACATCTGTATGCACCAATTCAAGCACTCTTGTTGACTTCTTTTCCTTTTCTTTTTACGTCTTTCTAATGATCTTCCCTTATTGACAAGCATCGCACATATGTGTACGATCACATGATAGATTAGGAAGGTCTCTAGCTACATCAAAATTCACTAGATATTCTAGGTATGGTTGACATAATGACCCAATCGTTTATGCCAAAGCTTGTTTTCTTCCTCTCTAGACAAAAATCACATATCTTCGTCTCCACTTACAAGATAGAGATTTACATTTGTTATTTTTGCCTACAAAACCACTACACAATCTATTCCTTTGATGATACACGTCTTCTTATTAAACCTTATAAAATTCCCTGAGTCACATAGTTGACTGATGCTAATAAAATTGTGATTGAGACCTTCTACTACCAAGACATCAGCACGTCTCATTTATTTTCCCCCAAACCTGGCCTTTTCTGAGCTAATAATCTTCTGGTCTTCATCGTTATAAAACTTAAAAACTCTTTCTTTGTCATATTTTATTCCTGTAACAAGATCCTTGTTTCTTTTCATATGGTATGTGCATCTACTATCAAGGATCCATACTCTAGAATGATATGATGCTTTAAGGGAAATTTTTTTTACCACTACCTTCTCATCATTTTTATTTTTGATCCATGTATTTTACTTCACACTCGATGTAGTTTGAAAAACATGATCTTCCTCAGAGTATGATGGACCAGCTTTATCCTACAATACAATGAATCAATTTTTTTTTCTAGATCACTTGTTGATTCTCTGATTTGTTGCTTACAACCACTTGGGTTCTACTTTGTCACATTCATCTACATGATTGATGTACAATATCTAGCCATGTGCCTAAATCATCTGCACCAAAAACAATTTCCCTCAAAAGATGTTCTATAATATTGAGCTCTATTTGGATGTCATTGTTATTCTTATGACCTTCAGTATTTCTTGGCTATAGAAAACACATTATGTGAATTTCTCATCTTTCTATAGAAATAACACCTAATATAGGGTGCATTCCCATGTGTCGCTTATGCATTGTTAGTTTTACCTTAGAATATCTGAATATTTTGATTCTTCTTTGTGCCCAAATGAACCTTTAATCTCAGAACGGGTACTTGTGGTATGACTTCAACTTTAACGGCTTTTTTTTGTTAGGCCCCATATTAGTCTTAAAATATGAACATGATTGTTACTTTTTTTCTACTGGACCACTATTCTTTAATTTCAACTTTTCCATATTCTGAGTGATCTACTTTTCTGATTTCATATTGGGAGTCAAGATTTTTCCTTAATCCTTAACTTTTTATCACAGATTAAAAAATTATTCTTCAAGTTCCTCAATGCGTTTTATTTTTTCTTTAGTTTTTTTATTCAAACCATCGATCACCCTTCTCTTTTATTCAACTCTGAGTTTGTACTCATCAACTTTTCTTGAGTCCACTGGCAATGAAGACTTGATATTTTCTATTTATTTCATCAACTCATACTTTTTATTTTTCCTGCTATTGCATATAGAGTTTGGAATCATGTACCACTTTGTTGGATTTATTCATTTTTTCTCTCCAAACATCTATCTACTCAATATTTGATTCTAATTCATCTTCCATATTGAATCTTATTTCAACTTCTCCTTCTTCTTTATCAGTATTGGTTTCTTCCTTTTTCTGAGAACTATTGACAACTGCCACCATAGCATTTTCTCCATGATCTTTGTAGTTCTCTATCTCTTCAACCTATTCAACCTCAGACTCATCTGAACTGTCACATTATTATTAAAGAAGATTTTTTTTCTTAAAGAAATTTATCTTGAACTATTTCTTTACTTTCACATAGGCTGAAGGCTTATTCATAGAAATTTCAAATTCATCCTCATCATATTCTTGTATATTCTTGGGGAACTTTGATACAAGATGTCTAACCTTTCCACATCAAAAACATGCTAGTGGAAGTTTCCCCTTGAAATTTCCTTTTCCTCTTTGTATATTTAATGATAGGAATGACATCACCTTATTTGTTTCTTCTTCTTACTGAGAGTATTCAATGATGAGCTTATTTATGGAATTTAATGCCACCTCTTTAGATTTCCCCTTTTCCACAGCATCATTGTCATCATTTCTCATTTCATATGCTATCAGGGTACTGTGCAAGTTGTCTAGTGTCATCACTTTCAGATCTTTATCTCCCAAAACTGAAACTTTCAAATTGAACTGATGTGGAAGTTTCCTCAAGATGCACTTCTCAATCTTTATGTCTTTAATGAATTCTCCAATATCTCACATGTCTTCCACAACAATATTTACCCTATCAAAGAATGCATCAACAGACTCATTCAGGTTCATTCTCAGATCTTCATACTCGTTCCATAGAACTTGCATCTTTACATATCTAACCTTTTTATCTCCTTCATATATATTAAATAGCTTTTACCATACAGCATGTGATATTTTTCATGACATCACCTTCATATAGATAGCATTGTACAGGGATCCCTCTAAAGAATTGATTCCCTTAGTATCAGTATCCATTTCCCTTATTTCAACCTCTGATAATGCACCTTTATTGATGTCAGCTGAGATGCCATGCATCGCTGTTGTAAACACAGCTATTCCCAAAGATCTGAAGTACTGTTTCATCTGATTCTTCTATAACTGAAAGTTTCTCCCATCGAAGATTAGAACCCCTTTATGATTGGTGACCTCTATTGAGCGAGAGAAAAATTGATATCAATCTTTCTCTCTGATACCAATTGTTAATTCCACTAGGTTAGATGCCCTAAGATGGGGGTGAATCATGGTATGATAGATTAAAACAACTACCCCTTTTGATCTTGTTTCTTTGTCAGAAAAAACTCACTTCTTTATCCTTCCTGATGTAGAGTATGAACAAATCTTAAAGCATGCAGAGGACACATAAATTTTACTTGATTCACCCTCATGGGGATATATCCAAGGAGAATACATAAAAAATGTACCGATGTACCAAGTCCACTATAATCATACTTCTATTTACAAGTTTGAAGTGGACTCATTGTCCCTCCTTGTTTACAACCAATCACAATTTGAAAGCTCGTTGCTCTCTCAACTGAAGTGTGATCACTGATTATTCAGAATATCCACTCACAGTTTATAGACTTGTATGTCCTTTCATTATCTCTAAGGAATATATCCTCCACTATATGTATATGCTCTATTGATTTCCTACTTTCATCCACTGATGAATACAACTTTACTACAGTATTACTAGGACACCTCAAATATTTTTCACAACACTTACTACATCTTGAATGCAACTTTAATGCCTTGAATGCAAGATTCCACTATTTTCATGAAACACCCCTTGTGCACAACTTCAATCTTACACGCAACTTAAATCTTACGTGCAACTTTCTTAGCTTGCATGCAACTCAAAATATTTCATGCAAATAACTTTTCTTAAAATTATTATGTGATCTGGAGCTCAGATTCTCTCTAAGTGTTGAGATGCTTCGAATGAGAGGGGTCACCTATTATTTATAGGTGTTGTCAAACCCTATGTAGAAGATTCACCGCATCATGAAAGATCCCCTCTGTGCGCACAAAACCCAATTTGATGTCACATTGGGCACACAAGTTTCTTTTGTGCAACCTCATCTTTCACGCACATTTCCAATTATTTTTCACACTTCATGCCTTTTCCATTTTTCAACATTATGATCCCAAAACAAGCCTTGCATGAAAGTTACCAAACCACCTTCAATCTTGCGTGCAACTTCCTTTTCCAAAAACTAGAAAATGGTGCCACCTTTCTCCATTTTCTGATTTTCTGATTTTCAGGCCCAAAAAATTTGGCAAACACTAGAAAATGGTGCCACCTTGTATTAGTTCTTTTTGTACCACCTCCAGATATTCCATTCCTTTTTCATGGTTCTTTTTCAACATAGTTTTTCAGCAATAACTCTAGAACTCAATAACTCACCATGGAAAGCCACTTTTTCAACAAACAAACCCACTTTTTCAACAAACACAATCATCTCAAAAATGATTCAATGTTACCTTGATGGAATTTTTTCCCAACATAAATGATTATTTTGATCTCAATGTTAAGTTAAAATTTATGAAAACCTTTAGGGTTAATTTGATCTTTTATGTTGAGTTAATTATGTTTAATTGGGATAAAAGGGTTATTCCATTTTGGGAACATTATATGATTAAGGTAAATAGAAATATTATTTTTTAAAGTTTGATTTTATTTTAGGAATAAAGGTTAAATTATATTTTGAAAGAATATATGATTTCATTTTGGTTTTATGGTGATTAGGGAAAATATTATCATATTTTAAAGATTATATGATTATGGAATATGCATTTTTGGTATGTGACTTTATGAGTGATTAATCTTGTTAAGAGATAAATGATAAATTGATCTCAAAATAATATTTGACCAAATATTTCTAATTTTTTGGTTTTAAATTTGGTTGGTAATATTTTGAAGAGTCTTATGGTTAATTATTTATGGAATGATTTAAGTTGAAATTTGGGTGTTTTTGTTGAGGCTTTTGAGATTAATGTAGTATTTCTTCATATGAAGGTGTATTCATATTGGATATTATTTTAACTTTTTCTAAACATTTTTGGTTTTGGTTAATGGATAGAAATAGTAGAAATAACTTCTCATCATTTTGTAGATCTTGTGATCTGTTCAAAGTTAATTTTATTTCTTCAAACATGAAAAAATTCATCATGGTTATTTATCATTTAGAATGTGAAATGAAGAAAAGGTTGAAAGCTACTTAAAAAACAATTGAAGGAAATAATTATTATTATATTATGGAATAAAATAAAGTAAGTATATTTTATATTATTCTCTATCTTGATGGAAAGATAATTCCTAAACTTAAGAAAGAAGAAGTTAAATTTATTGAGTCTTATATGGAAAATATCACTCAACTGTGATGGTATGCTTTATGATACTCTTTCTCTAGAACTAGACTCATTATAGTAAATGTATGGTTTAAAAAATATTTAGGAAATGATGAATTTACTAGTATAAATATATACATTAAAGTTATTTTCAAAAGTAAATGTTATAAATGTTAATTAAAAGTTATTTATTATAACTTATATATATATATATATATATCTTTTACTCATTGGAATTGATTCTGAAAATGTTTTAAACCCTATTTATCAGGCATGAGATAAAATTTTGAGGATGTAATTTGTTTAATGAGGTATAATGTAACACCCAAATATTTTATAATGTATATTCCTATAAATGATAGCATATACCACACATAATAATTATCTTAAAAAACCGCAACATTATTATTTAAACATGACTGTTATAACCTAGTCGTTAGATTGGAGAGTATAAACAGGAGTAACCACATTATCAAATATATGTAGAAAAGTTATTATAATAAAAATTTAATTATTTTTTATTGGTAAATAATTACTTAATTTTTAATTATAATAATGGAATCATATAAGGTTAAGTACAGTTAATGTTTAAAATATATATTTTTATATAAAAATAGTTTTGATGTATATTTTATATTTTCAATTAAAAAATTAATTTATAAATTTCATAAAATAAATTTGATAAAATGGTAATAATTTTTTAAACCAGTGGGTTAAAATAATCTTAATATAAAATTTTCTGATTTTTCTGAAAAGGATTGATTTTGAGTGAATAATAAAAAATACTAATTTTTAAAAAACTATCATTTATTTTAATTTAAAAACAAAATTATATTTTTGGATTTAGTTTTAAAGTAAGATGATATCCCTTATATTAATCATAATCTAATTAATTCCATAGGAATAAGTATTATATTTTATTTTGGTATAAGTTCATTTTTATGCTTTAAGTCGCTTCTTTCTAAAATGTGTTCTTCATTGTGTTTTGTGAATTTATATTAAAATTTATTTCTTTCACTTCTAGAAATTGAATTATGAAAAATTAATTTAAAATTTTGAATCATAATTTAAAAATTAGGTAAATAGGCCAATTTTATTTTTACTCATAAAAATAATTTACCAAGGTAAATATATAAGTAATCGTGGTAAAGATAAATTAAGATAAAAATTAAAATTAAGCATAAAAGGATAAAAATACCTCAAACCTTATCTTTTATTTTTTTTATAATAGGTTGATTGACCTATCCTCCTTCCTGTAATTTTTTTGGAGGCTTCCTTGAAATCTTGTTTGGTTTCCAAGAGAAGGAAGTGTTATATTAAATAAATTGTCACTTTCTCTCGTTTAATATCTAAAATATGTTTTTATGATAATGATAAGAGTAAATATACATTATGAATTAACATAGATAAATATAATGATTTATGATAAATTAATTTCATGTTAATAATTTGTTTTAAACTTTTAAAAATAGTATAATTATTTGGAACGCATATGAAGCATTGATACAATGCTTGTGCAAGCATGAGAAAAATCAAATAAATGGTTTAAAATATTAAAAATTATAGTTTTTATATTATTTAGGGTATTACATGAATTTATATAAAATTATGATCTATTATTTATGGATTATTTTTTTAATTTGAATTCTATTTTTTTCTTGATATGTTTAATGTCAAATTTTGTGAATAGTCTTAAAAATGACCTTAAATGGCATTTAATGTTTACAATTTATTTTTAATCCATTATAAAATCATAAAAAATACTATATTAACTCAATTTTATGGATAATTATTTATTATATCATTCATTTTCCATTTATGATCCACTTAAATTGAGTAATACATATATTATATAAAAATATTTCAAGTATTTACAATTTTTCCACCCAACTCACTTATAAAAGGGAGTCTTCTCTCCTCACTTATTCACACATTTTGAGCAATATATATCAACCAATATCTAACCAAATACCTCCCCAAAACTCTTCCCCATATATTAGAGGTTCTTATCTATCAAAAATTCCAACCTATAATGTTCAAGGTGTAAGCCAATTGAGGTTTTCCAAAGAAGAGGTATAACTCTTAACCAAGTTCATTTATGTTTATTTATTATTCTACATCCTTCAAACATATTATAAACTTAATTATATAATAACATTGGTATATAAAATATACTTACATGTTATTATGTTTATGGAACATCCCTTTTTCATCTCATTTTCCATCATATGGGAAATGAAAACATTGCTTGTGCGTATATGTGGACAATCACCTCTATGAAGCGATGCGTTTCATTTTTCATAATTTCCTAATATGGTTGGTTAAAATGTTGAATAATATGAATATATAATATTTTTATGAAATATTTATAATTTTTTAAAGTTAATATATTATCTATCTTCTTACCTTTATATTGGTTTTAAAATGATAATGTTGCACGTGCATACGTGTGGACTACCACCTTCATGTAGCGATGTGGTTCGTTTTTCACTTTCATCATGTATGGTTGGTAATAAGGATGTAAATAATGAATAAATATTAAGTTTATAATATATTTATGATTATGTAAAAGTTAAATGTTATCTATTTTATTTCTTTTAAACCCAGTAGGAAAATGAAAATGTCTTTCATGTGTATGCATGGACTACCACTTACATGAAACAATGTAATTTATTTTTCATGATAGCCTAACTTGGATGATTATAAAATTTTATTTGATGTATAAAAAATATGATTATTTCATTATTAATTTTATATAGATAATTGAACCATAACCCCTTTGATCATGGTCAACCTATTGAAGTTGTTTTGGGAGTATGAACCGAACATTCTCAAAACGTCTAACATGAACTTAACTAATTTAGTAACTATATAAGAAATGGTAATAAATGGAATAATTGTGATTATGATAATTTAATACACCATAAAAGGGTTATTAAATAATACAATAATTAATATAATTTTATTATACATTAATTAAAGAATGTAAGTGGCAAATCGGAAAAGAGGTAAGTCATTTCTCATCTCAATTTCCTTTTATTGAGACTCATTCCATTTTCACCACATGTTTTCTATTGTGTGGTGTATATACTTCCATGTGGATGTACTATATAATTCATTTACTAAAATTCAAGTGGTTTACAAATCCTATTCTATTTCTCTCCTTTAATGTTCTTTTGATTCAAATGTTATTAAAGTCGTAAGGGGTTTTTCTTTAAAACCTTGTTTAAAATGTTTCTTTATAACTATTTTTCCTTCATATCATTGTTAATTAAAATGTTTTAATAATTATATTATTATACTCAAATGTTTTTTAAAATTCATCTTAAACCTATATTTACCTTCCTTGCAGTGGTCTAAAAAGGTATATTTTAATGTTTTCTATACCGGTTATTTTTTAAAAAGTATGAAAGGGATATTTTTTAACATATATGAAATGATTGAAATTTTCCACCATTATTAACATTATTATTTAAGAATCTTCCTATAAAATTTTTCATGGTTTTTCAAATAAAATCTTATTTTTCATTCTTTTGGGGAAATTCTCATTTTATGGGTTTTCAAGGAAAATGGATTTTTATCCTTATTTTCATATGAAGCCAAAAAAATGTGTATAAATATGTGTTAAAAAGAATATTATAGAAGTTTTTATAATGTAAATTCAAGATTCTATGTGTTTTATGAATTTTTTTGTCTTAATACATTATTCATGATGATTAGTGAGCCCAATATAACTCTCTAATAGATTGGGTAATGATTTTTTTCTCCAAGGAATATATGTTAGAATTAACCAAGTTGGTTATTCCATTTACTAGAGTGCTTGTAAGAGTGAAATAATGATGATATACCTAGGTACCTACATAAATTTTCTATGATTACAAATTATTTTTTATGTAATTTATTTTATTTCATAAGTTAATATAATGATCATATGTTTAAAGGAAATTTTTTTCCCTTTTTGAGGGTTAAAAGTATGTATTTCCAAAAAAAAATTCTTCATGAGTACACGTGTTTTACAAGAAACCATCATTATTATAATTTTTCCTTTAATATTTCTTATGATATTTTTTATAAAAAAAATTTGAATTAAAATTAATTTCATGAGTAAGTAAATTATTATTTTGATCTCAAGGTTAAATATATAAAAGGAAAATTTTATATGGGATTTCATGATTTTCAAAATAAACTAACAGGTTTCCTTATTTTTATATCCCTTATTGAGATTTTTTCCCCATCCCATGCTTTCAAATGTTTTCACATGTATTAAGGATGATTAGTAATTATAGGAAGGTCTATGTTTCTACTATGGGGATTCATATTAAAAGAATCGAACATGTTTTAAATGAAATGGGAGTTTAAATTTAAGAATCCTATTTTTGTGGGAAAATGGATATTGAGTGGAAATTTCCATTTATAATGTATGGGTTTTTTTAGTCCCTTTGGGAAACTCAATAGGGGTTATGAATTGAGTTTCTAGTTAAAATTTCTATTTAAAAACAATTTAAAACTAAAGCATACTATTTATAAAAACATCTCAGTTAATTGAAATAGTATAAATATATAATTTAATGTTTTCAAACGATTTCTCAAAGGCTTGATCATATCCTAGTTAAACTAATTTAAAAATCACTATAACTTTTTAAATAAATCTAATCACATTAAACACAATATATAAAACACTAATTAAAGTTAACTAATATAGTACAGTTTTGTTAAAGTTTTTTATAAAACTAAAATAAGTTTATTTTTAAAATAATATTAAACAAAAAAGAAACAAATGTAAAAAATTAATAGGTTCAGCCTCAAGACAAGACCTAGTCATATCCACTTGACATTCATCCACTTTCAAGAATTTTATTAAACAATAAACTTAATCCACAACCTGTATCAGGATTTTATATACAACTATACACAAGGAAACCTAAGTTATACACAGCATCTTCTGTAGTTATTCATGGGATAATAGGTGTAAAAAGAATAAGATAAAGTATCTAGTAATCTCTAATACAATGAAGGAAATTTTGATATTAAATGTACAGATTAAATTAAGCATAAATTGAAGGTGTGATAAAATAGAGAAGAAATAAGGATTGTAGAAGTGTTTGTGTAGTTCTTCTTTCTCTAACCAACAAAGATATAATCAGGAATTATCTTCTTCTTATTGTGTATTATCTTTAAATCTATCTTTGAGGACACTTCAAATGTTCTTTGTAAGGTTTCTATTTTTTTGGAAAAATAGAGTATTGTAAGAAACACTGGAAAATCCTCTATCTTTTCAGTAAGCACGGTGGAGCACAGTTATCTAGTTAATAGAAAAAGTAATCAAACAACAATCTATAATTTTTGCATGAGGGGTTCCTCTAATTTTATAGCTTTTTAGAATATCTAGCTATCCATTGTAGGATAATAATAAAATAAGATAATTCCTCATATTGAGTGATAAATGTGGAAAGTCTAACTTTGTATTTAATGTATCTTCACAACGGTTTTAAGAATAATCATTCTTAAATCCAAATGTCTCTATTTTTCATTAAATATCTTAAACTAGTTGTTGGAATAATTAATTTGAATTTTATTCTAGATAGTGATGGTAGCATAATTTCAATTGGTGGTATCATGACCTAATTAATGGTAGAAAAACTAAACTAGTGGTTTCATGATTCAAATGTAAGTAGTATATTATTATGGTTGTAGATCATCTTCACTAATAGTTGAAGAAATTTCTTGGTGGTGGCATGTTTTTACTAATGATAGTATGCATTCTCTACCGGTAGAAAATTTATTTTATTAGTAGCAGTGTCTTATGATGGTATAAGATCCATTTTACAGTAGCAATATTTGAACTAGTGATGGCAGTATTTGAACTGGTGGTAAAACATATGAACTATTGGTATCAAATTTGTTCTGGTGGTAGCATGGTTATACTGGTGGTGGAAGATGTAAACTAGAAGTATCATTCTATACCTTAGAGAAATTTTTCAATGAACCTTTTGTAAGAGTAAAAACACTTTTTCATATACTCATTAAAGGTTGTCTCAAAGTTGTATAAAGGTAAAACAAAAATTATATATTTTTTGGAACGGTAATATTACATGTAAGTGAAAATAAAACAAAATTTATATGTGTTATATAATGGTAATAAAACTAATTTGTAAGCGTAAAAAAATATTTAGACATGTGAGGGTAAGAAAATTCATGTGTAAAGGTAAAATGGGATTATGTAAAGGTAAGGAAGGAATTATAACACTTACATAAGGGTATATAAAAACTTTTATAAGTTTATACAAAATATTACAAGGCTTGCATAAAGATAAATAGAACTTACATAAGGGTAACAGAAAACTTAAAAGAATTTTGTAAAGGTACTTCAAATTTCATGTAAGGGTAATGGGAATCATAAAAGACTTATTTAAAGGTAAAATAATAAATCTTAATAAAGGAAATGTTACTTGAGAAACATGATTTATGAAATGTGATTTTGGATCATTAAAACACGTAATTTCTTGTACTAATCCAATAATATCCTTCTTTTTATTATCACAAATCATGGTTGAAAATGAAATTCAAAACATCATATTTCAAAATAAAATGTTCTACAAACATACTCATTATACCATATTATTCACATTATTTCTCCACACACATTTTTCTCCCCCTTTGGGATTATAAAAAGGTGAAAATAGAATAGAAATCATATTAGAGAAAATAGAAGTGAATAAAGAGGTTTTCAGTTTTCATTAATATCAAATTCAAATAAGTTACATCATCAAAATATAAATCAAAAAAAGAAAAGTCCCTATCAAGTCCTGGTCAAAATATGATAAATCCTCATCATGAAGGGAGGTAGGATCAATTGGGAATTTTTATTTTCCAACAACGGTGGGAGCATGATAAGTTTCAATAGGCCTAAATACAACTCCATATGAAACTGTCCTTAGATGTATCATCGCCACAATAAAATTAATTCTAAAAGGACTATCTATAATGGATATGGTTTTAAGAGGTATTGAGATAGGGTCAGAGACTTCAGTTGTCATGGGAATGGCTGGAGGTGCAATGACTATTGTTTTGGAAGTGTATAAGAAGGGCACCATTAGTTCCACAAATTGAGTGATAATTCTACCACTATGCTCCATTATCCTTGAAAAATCAGTCTTCTCTTCCATAAAGACTTTAAAAAAAGGTTCCAACTCCTTTAACTAGTTGAATTTCTCCTTGAAATACCTAGTGAAAGGAGGAATCCTTAGATTCTCAGTTAAAACATAAAATGAAAGTTAAGGTTGTTTTTTAGGAAAATGTTAAAAATATAATATTTAATAGATTTGATTATTGTTTCCCTATCACTTTTGGATTTATTTATGAATTATTTAACTAATTCATATATATAAGCTCGTCGTGATACTTTATGTGTCTAAGCTCATCCTAGTGAGATGTGTAAGAATCATTCAATATAGCTCGTAGCACTTCTCTAACAACAGTTCTGATCAACTCAACATCCACACTAGAAGGAACTGGTGGAGGAGGATCTCTAGAATAAGAGGATAAAACTATAGAAAGAGATTCGAAACTTCCAAGAACTGACAAGTCTCTCTGAGTGAGGCCTGGTCTCATGTCTTCCAAGGTAGAGTGATTAACTCCAATCTGCTCAACCAATTTCTTATTTTCTACTTCCAAATTTCTAATACTCAAAAAAAAGCTTAGGTTGGAGATGTTATACAACCAATAAAACAATCAAAGACATTTAATCCTACTTGAGACTCTTTTCATGTAAATTATATGATCTTATCATACCACTAATATCATATAATAGATATTCCTTACAGAAATCTAAATCAAAATGGGTCAGAGCACTGTTTTGAGGAGGAGTGGGAGGAATAGGTGAAAACCTCTCTTATCTAGGTGAAATATACTCATGATAAGCTCCCTCATTTGGTGATGGAGGATCATACACTTGAGAAAAGGGTTCTAGAATCTCTGTGTGATCTATTCTTTCTACCAAAGTTCCCTTAAGATCCATCTAATAAACTAAAATGGAAAGTACACCATGCTCTGGTGGACTACCTCTATCATAATCATCATCAAAGTCTGAATAATTTAGGACTAGAATAGATCACCCTGGGGACTTATCCCCCTTATAGGGTAAATCCCCATCATATGTAACTATCTCATATGTTTTAATTGGGCTACATGCAGCTTGACTGACTAAAAAACTCTGGGAGATAGAATCTCAATCTCCACTAATAGTCTTAGTGAACTCAGAAACTATCATGAAAGTATTATATTCTTCATCCAAATTTCCTCCATTAAAATCATAAGAAGATTAATTCAATAAAATAATGACATCCATATGAATTTATAAAGTATCATCCTCAAATTTAGAATCATTTGAAACTTCATTATTTGAAACCTCATCATCTTTAAATGAGATCTCTTTAGAAGGTAAATAAAGAGGAGAGTTAGGGGGTCCATAAGAGACATTTGGACTCCTAATAGTATTAGGATCACTCCCTTCCTAAACTGAAAAAACAATTGATTCTTTCTTTTATTTATTCACATACTCTTCCTCTTCAACTTCAGCAATATCTATAGCCACTTCTTGATCATAAGAATAAATGACTAATTCATATGGCTATATGCTAGGATCAATCAAGTATCTTAGTCTAGAAGGGTTCTCTATAGAGTTAAACTTATCATAAAGTCGCTCATTTTCCACTACCAATTTCTTTAACTAAAATCTCCAATTAAAGTTCATTCTTTTATAAGTGTTTTGACTAACATAGATACCAACACACTAAATCACCTTTTTATTCTTCATTGGGAATAATCCCTTTTGCTTCTAACAAGGAAAAAATAATATATGATAGAAAAGAGAATTTGACCTTAAAGTAATCTTGCATAGCTCCATCATGTGCACACCATTATATATCTACATAGGTTTATCTTATCTCTTATTATTATATGATACAAAAAATAAAACATATTGATATCTCATAATATTGAAATCCTCTTTCCTAAGGCATAGTATGTGTTGGATAAACTTAAAAAGCAGTCAAAATTCACTATCCAGATCTACTACAACAGGCATTATTTTATTTTTATTCCCTATAAAATCTTGAAAGGCTTCCTCAAAGACAAAATTATCATGATTAATGGGATATGAACCTTGATAATACTCATATATTCTTTTGTGAGTTAATTTTAAGAACTTATCCCATTATTTTGAAGAGAAAAATAGTTCCTTCCCATCTACAGATGTTCTAATGAAGTCCTTTTTATCCTCAAACAGGAACTTAGAAAATGGATAGAAATTTTGAGCCAATATTGGGTAGAATGGTTGGTAATTCTTGGAAAACCACTCATATCATCCTTCTTCTTACATAACCTTCCAAACTACTAACTTGCTTAAAGTCAACCAAACAACATTGATTTCCTTTTTGGAAACTACTACACATGACAAAAGAAGAGGATTTAACAGCTCAACATGGATAAAGGAATCTCCTCTTGATTTATTTTTAACTCATACAAGTATCTAGTATCATATTTTACTCTCACCATTTTAGCACAAATTTGGAGATTAAAGGTAAAAGGTCAAAAATCAAGGGCTCAAGAGATATTGAAAGAGGTTTGAAGGATTGCATGTGAAAGAAGATTCTATAAAACTCTAAATAATGAATTTTATAATTTAGGGAACAAAACTAATTTTAAAATAAAAATTATTGAATTTGAATAAAAAAAGGAATTTTGAAGTTTAAAATAATAATATTAGAACTGGCATCACTTGGAACGGTAGCAAGCAATGGTGGCAAGACAATTAGTAGTAAGACAATGGTAGCAAGAAACGGTATCAGGACAACGATAGTAAGAAATGGTAGCATGCCAATGGTAGCAAGCCAATGGTAGTAAGATAATAATAGAAATCCAACAGTAGTAAAAAATGGTAGGAATCCAATGATGACAAGACAACTCTACCAAAAGAAAAAGAATTAAAGAAATAATAAACTACAACAAATTTATCATTCCAGGATCATGTATGATATAGATTAATCTCTAAATATTAAAAGGTTTTGTAAATATGACTATAAGTTGATGTTTAGTTCCAATTAATTCAAGAGTTATATCACCTTTTTGAAAATGATCTCTCAAAAAGTGATGTCTTATATCAATATGTTTTGTCCTAGAATGAGACACGGTTTTCTTAGAAATATTTTAAAACTTGTATTGCCAAATTTTATAAGGACATGTCTAAACTGATATCCATGTTCCATTAATATGTGTTTCATCTATAGAATTTGTGCACAACAACTTCCTATAGCTATGTACTCAACTTCAGTAGTAGATAAAGCAACAGAATTATTTTTTTTACTACACCATGATACTAGAGACTTGCCCAAAAAGTGGAATGTTCCATGAGTAATTTTTCTATCTAATTTAAACCCACAAAAAAAGACATCTAAATAACTAACTAAGTCAAATAAATTTCCTTTAGAGTGGAATAGTCCAAAATTGGTTGTTCTTTTGAGGTATTTGAAAATTCTTTTGACAGCATTTAAATGTTTTTATTTTTTTTGGATTTTATTGAAAATGGGAAAACATGCATACAATAAACATAATATTTGTTTGGATAGCAGTTAATTATAGTAAACTTCTAATCATACCTCTATAAGTATTTTGGTCAGCTGACTTTACAGTTCATCCAAATCTAACTTACAACTTGTACTCATAGAAGTGTTGTTACCTTTGGTGTTATCCATACCAAAACATTTTAAAATATCCTTTCTATATTTTATTTGATTTAAAATAATTACATATTATGAATAATTTTAACTCACCCATTAAACTCATTTCAAATTCATTGTGCGTTATTTTATAAAATTTAATACACAAGGAATAAAATTGTTTTTATACAGCTTCCCATGCTCTCCAGATCTATACTCAATTCCATATTTGGATTTTAGATTTTTTTTTTCTTTACCCATCATGATATTAAAGGTTTCCATGTTGTTAAAAAACTATTCCAAATCATTTTTAAGTTTTCCATTTACCATTTTTAGATTAATATTTTCCTTTAATAGATTGGTATTTTTTTTCTTTTTTATACTAAGATCATATCTATCGACAACATATAAAACATGAATCTTTTTCTGATTCTTATATTTTTCTTTTAACTCATTAATTATATCTTCCATAATAGTGCAATATTATTTTAATTATTTATTTGAAATTTTATAGTCATCAGATATATGAGAAGAAGATGTAGATGGAACCTCAGCAGCAGTTGTTATAAAGTATAGATTTTCTTTCTCATTCATATATTCCCAAATAGAATTCGGGTCATTGGAGTTATCATTTAATGCACTCCAAGTGGCCTTCATTTCTATCTTTGGTATCTTCTCTTTACCTCCATACCTCTTCTTATAGTTGAGCTTTGGAAGGTCATCTTTTATATTTCCTTTTCTCTTAAATTCATGGCAGGTGGTATCATTAGAGGAGTCATACTTTTTCCAATATTTACTCTAATTTCATATTTTATCATACTTCCCTTTATAGTTTGTATTATGAAAAAAAATTGTTCTTTCTATAAAAATTCTTAAATCTTATGGCTAGCTCATCCATTTCCTCATCGTTATTTGTATCATCTTTACTTTCACTTACACTGTCAAGTTTGACAACTTTATTATCTTTTGACTATAATGTTTTAAAGGAAAAAAAATTCCTTTTTAGTTTATCTTCTTCATTGTTTACCTTTAGATATTCTTCATACAGCATCATATTTCTAATTAGCTCCTTGACTAGAAGTTTGATGATGTCACATGATTACTGAATAGAGACTGCAGTACCTGTCCAACGATCTAGAAGACATCTCAATATCCTTAACACTTGAGCTTTTTCATCCATCATTCTTCCAATTGTGATCAAAGTATTTATGATCTCATTGAACCTAAGATACATGTCAGAGATAGATTCATCATGCTTTATTTTTAAAGTATCATACTTAATAGTAAACATATTTAATCTCTTTTCCTTAACATTAAACGTGACTTCATGAGACGTGGAAAGGGTATCCCAAATTTGATAAGCAGTGTCATAAGAAGATATCTTATTAAATTCATTCTCTCCTAAAGCACAAAACAAATAATTTATTCCTTTTCATTTTGAATCTTAATCATCTTTAGCTAGATCATCCCATTATTTTCTAGCAATTTCAAGTTTGACATATTAATCTTCAATAGATCCCTAAATATCAAAACTCATGCTCTCAAGATGAATTTTCAGTTTTATTTTCCACTAACCATGATTCTGACCATTAAAATACATAGGCTTATTTGTAGCATAACCATCCAACTTATTATCCATAGTAATGAATTAAATAATAAACAAAAAGTAAGAATATCTTTCTAAAAACTTGATCGAAGTTAAAGGTAAGAAAAAGAGAAGGAAAAAACAACAACTATAATACCAATTGTTGGTCCCAGTGGAAAACTCAAGAGGGGGTGAATTGAGTTTACAATTAAAATTTTTGTTTAAACCCAATTTAAAACTAAATCCCCCAGTTTATAAAAATATCCCAGTTGACTAAAATAATATAAAGATATGATTTAATGTTTTTGAACAATTTCTCAAACGCTTGATCACAGACTAGTTAAAATGATACCAAAATCACTCTAACTTTTGAAATAAATATAATCACATTAAGAACAATCTATAAAACACTAATTAAAGATAACTTGTAGAGTAATGTTTTGTTAAAGGGTTTTGAAAAACTAAAACAAGTTTGTTTTTAAAACAATAGTAAATAAAAAAATACATAGCATAATAAAAATAATAGGTTCATTATCAAGCTAAGATCTAGTCTTATCAAATTGATATTCACTTGATTCTAAGTATTTTATTAAACAATAAACTTGATCCATGGTCTGGATTAGGTTTTTACATACAATTTTACACAATGCATTCCAAGCTACACATAAACTCTTCTATAGTTATTCATGGGATAACAAGTGTAAAAAGAATAAGATAAAGTATCTAGTGATCTCTAATATAGTTCAAAATCTTCTGTTATTTAATGTATATAGTAAAGTAACCAAAACATTAAGGTGAGCTAAAACAGAGAATAATAAAGAAGGATTGTAGAAGTGTTTGTGTAGTTCTTCTTTATCTAATCATCCAAGAGATGATAAAAATTGATCTTATTATTCTTGTGGATTAACTTTAAATTTTTCCTTGATGAAACTTTGAATGTTCCTTGCAAAGTTTATATTTTTTTATAAAAAAATAGTGTTATAAGAAGCACAGGACAATCCTCTAACTTTTTAGTAAGCATAGTAGAGAGTAGTTATCCAGTCAGTAGGAAAAGTAATCAACCATCCATCCAGTATTTGTGCAAGATGGGTTCCTATAATTTTATAGATCTTCATAATATCCAATTATCTATTTTAGGATAATAATAAAATTAGATAATTCCTCATACTGAGTGTAAATTTTGGGAAGTCTGGCTTTGTCTTTAATGTGTCTGCACAGTAGTTTTAAGAATAACCATTCTTAAATTCACATGTATCTATCTTGCATTAAACACCTTAAACTAGTAATTGGGATAATTAATTTGAATTTTATTCTAGACATCTATGGTAGAATACTTTCAACTATAGGTAGCAAGACCCAACTGACGGTAGAAAAACTGAACTAGTGGTAGAATGCTTCAACTTGCGGTAGCAGATTCTTTTAATAGTAGCTCATCTTCACTAAGGGTGGTAGAAATGGTTTAGTGGTAGCATATTTTTACTAACGATAGCATGATTGCTCCAGCGGTAGCAAGTTCCTTCTAACGGTAGCAGGGTCTTCTGATGGTAGCAGATCCATCTAGTGGTAACAACATTTGAACTGACCATAGAATCATTTGAACAGGTGGTAGCACATCTGAACAGGAGGTATCAACTTTTTTTTAGTGGTAGTATGGTTGTATTGGTAGTATCATATGTCAACTAGCAGTATCATGCTATAACTTAGAGAAATTTTTTAATGAACCTTGTATAATATTAAAAACTCTTTTGTATATGTTGCGTAAAGGCTACCTCATAGTTATGTAAAGGTAAAACAAAATTTATATATGTTGCATAAGGGTAAGGTGAAACATACGTAAAGGTAAAACAAAGTTTATATGCACTGTGTAAGGGTAAGAAAATTCATACATAAGGTTAAAACAATATTTTTACATGCTGTGTAAGGGTAATAAAATTCATGGTTAAGAGTAAAATGGAATTACATAAAGGTAAGGAACAAATTATAACACTTACGTAGGGGTAGATAAAGATTTTTGTAAGGGTGGATCAAAGATTACAAGACTTACGTAAAGGTAAATAGAACTTATATATGGGTAACAGAAAACTTAAAAGACTTACGTAAAGGTAATCCAGCTTTTTTGTATGGGTAAAGGGAACCATGAAAGACTTAAGTAAGGGTAAAATAATAAATCTTAATAAAGGAAACATGATTTGGGAGCATAATTTGGGAAACATAATTTGGGAAACATGATTTGTGAGAATTAAAACATGGAATTGCATAAATTGAGTCAATAATTGATATGTAAGAGTTTGAAATCTGGCATCTAGTTGTTTTTTGGATCCCGCTGGTGTTTTTGTTACCTCTCAACCATAAATTGGCTTTCTTGAAAATAAAAAAAAAAGTTTTTTAGTCTAGAAGATGCATGTAGAAAAAAATAAGAAATCATATGAAAGTTGAAAGAAATGTTTTTTAGCATCTTTAAGTAGCTTGAAATAATCCACACTGGTTAAAGGGTTATAAAGTTGTTTTTTAAGTATAATTATAGAGAAATGTGAGAGGTATAAAAGAGAATACATATTTAACTTCTAAAATAACTATAATTGATAATATTGGTAAGAAATAATATCGATATGGAAGAGAAATATCCAAAATAGAGTGGAAATTATCCTATGACTCGAGATCAAATCCAGGCGGAGGCATAATTTTCTGGACTGTAGCAGGTACTATAGTAGAATGTGGTGGGAACTGTAGTAGGTACTGTAGAAGGTACTGTAGCAGGTACTATAGCGGAACTATAGCTAGTATTGTAGTAGGAACTGTAGCAGGCACAGTTTGGCACTGTAGCAGCCGGGAATATTCCCCCATTTGGGCCTTCAGGCCACCGATTTGGTCCCCGAGTCCTTTAAGGCCTTTGGACCACCTAGGCCTTTAGGTCAGTAAGTCCTTTGAGCCACCTCAAGACCTTCGGGCCACCTTAAGTGCAAATGAAAACCAGAAAACCTACAAGGAACAAGTTCTAGAAGGAGGATGAGCAAGGGGTGTTCACCATAGTAGAAGCTAAACGGATTGTAAGAATAAAAGACTATAGCCCCTGTCATCAGGACAAGCCTATGCATGCATGGGAAAGCCTAGCTGAACAGTCATGCGAAGGTGGAGAGCTGATTTCACGATGAAAATGCTGGGAAGGAGCAATTCCAAGTAGTTAGTCTGGATTGTATGTAATGTTTGAAGCCTATGGGAAATGAATTCCTATAAGGCCTACGGGCCATGTAATACTTATGCCTACAAGCCTTGTAAGGGTTACACCTCACCCCTTGAAAGTTGTATTATCAAAATCAATAAAAAAATGAAGTCCTTCGGGCCATTGGAGGATCCTATGACAATGTATTTTATGGGATAATAATCATTCGATGAGGAAATTAGGAGAAGGAAATGCAATTCCTAAAACAATAAGATGAAATGTGATATAATTTTATTGGTTTCCTATATCATAAATTTATTTCTATGTATTTTTACTTAATATCATTCATTTATATTTATTTATTACCAATCTATTAATAATTCATAGTCAGCATTAATCATCAGGTGTTAATTATTCCATTTGTTCCATGCTTGCTTTGGTATGGTAGTTTTAGTCCTTGCTCCTTGATCATGTGTTCATTACCTCCATAAAGGTCATGAAAAGGATATATATGTGTGTTTTATGCAGTTTTGGAGTTTCATTATTATTCTTTGGATGTTATAATTACTATTTTTAATGAATCTTCCATGATTTGTTCATTTATGATTATTTGATCCATAGAAAAGGAGTTATTTTAACAATGAATAAATTTTTATATATTACCATTCCAAAATTATAAAGACGGTCTAAATTCATCATTAATACCATATAGTTCTATTATTTAAGTTTTCATGCCCATCTATCACTGATACAAAAACAAGTTTTTTACATCAGTTGTTTTATGTTTTTAACATCGGTTTTAGAGGCGACGTCATTGCAATCAATGTAGTAAATATATTTTTAATGTTGGTTATTAAAATCAGCATTGAAAATATTTATAATGCCAGTTATTATTAAAATATAATTTTTATATAATTTTCTACGTTTGTTTTTTAAACCAACTCGAAAGATCATTTTTCACATTAGTTTTTAAAAAATTGGTGTAAAAAATAATAGAACTGAAAAAAAAATGAGAGAACTTAAAACCCTACATGGTTGTTTTAGAGAATCAACAACATCTATCACGGTTTCTTATGATAACATAATTAGTTTACTATTGTAGAACTGAAAAAAATAATGATCGTTCAAAGATATAATGATAATAATCAAAAAATATTAATTACAATGTTAGAAAAAAAATACAAGAATAAAATAAATCATTCCAAGGATTTTACATCTAGCAATGATTTTTTATAAATCATAATGCTCAAACAAATGTCTTCATCATTGTAGAAATCATTCCCATTGTTTCTTTCACCAACATCGCCCTCGCTATCTCTATAATGGATATTCAATCGTGATTTGGAATCTATGAATGAAGAATGGATGCAGAAATAAAATTTTGGGGGAAAACTGTATGGACGTGATAGATTTTAAGATAGGGGAAGAAACGGAAGTTCGAGAGGGAAATGGAAGAAAGAGTGTGCGGTGCAATATATTTGTGGGCGGGAATAAAAATTACATGAGAGCAAAGCAAAAAATGAAATTTTTGTGTGGGGCTGGATGAACTTGTAGGCGAGAAAGTTAAATTGTGTGGGCATGATGCGAAAAAAAAGGATGTTATGTGTTAGGGTTTTATTTTTATGGTCGGTTATTAAAATAGCTGATTTTAAAAATATTTTTTAAAATGTTTTTAGCATTGATTATTGAAATAACAGATGTTAAAAATGTTGTTGTTTTAGGTTTTTAACATCAATTATTGAAATAGCTGACATTAAACATATTCTATGAAATGTTTTTAATGTCAAATATTTTAATAATCAATGCTAAAAATATTTCAAAAAATAATTTTAACGTCAGTTATGTCAATGACCGGTGTAAAAAATACTCATATAATAGATTTTTACATTAGTTATTAAATAACTGATGTTAAAACATCAACGTTATAATTACCTTTTTTATTAGTACATGATGAAAAGTTTATAGTGTCGTGTATGTAAGTGGTTAAATTGAACCAAACAAAAATATATTATAATGAATATATGAGTAAGAATATGTTATTGTATTATTATAATATCAATTTTATAGAAGAATAATGGTGTAAATTCTATTTTATTATAGTGTTAACTCAGATTCAAGAAAAGATAAAAGAAAAAGATAAAGAAAATGATCAATGAAAAGATAATACTTACATTGGAGGATTGAATCTTTCCTTAAAGGGTCTTCTTTGAAATAAAGGATTTGGATCTCCTTATTGTGCCCGGAGACCCCCAAGCATGATAGAGGCTTATTATGGAGGGAATTTAGATTAATATTTCAAAGGAAATTGAATGAGAGATGTGGTTTGGAATGGGCGGAGAAGAGTCATTTTATAAATGAGTTTGAGTGGTATATTTTCAAATATTAATTCCTTAATGCATAAAAAAAATATATTTTTTCATGGAAATTAACTCAAAAGTTGACAAATAGTGAATATAGGTCATATATTCCCTCATCTATACAATTTTTTGATAAGATTTAGAGACGTTCGATTACTTTATTCATTATTTTAACTCTTTTCCTCGTTTTACTCTTTACTGTTGTAATTTTTTTGTCTTGGTAAGTTATTTTTTTCTAAAAAATAAAATTGATCTCATTACCTAATTTCAACAACTTGGTTCCAAATATAAAATCCATTTTATCAAATTACAACTCTAATTATCAGAAATTTAACTTCTAAATAAAAATATATAATATATATAATCAAAAAAAATTAAAACAATATGTTTCTAAACATTAAATGATTTTTTTTCTTATTAATTACGGACTATTAATCATTCCATGAATGTTATTTTATTTGTTTATATCTATAAAAAATATGTTTTATTAAAACCGTTTTTTAAAAGCGATAGATGTAATTTTTAAAATAATGTATAAGAATACATTATTTTTAAGAATATATGATATTTTCGCCAATGATTGTTATTTTATTTCATAACTATTTGTTATATATTAATTACATGTCAAATATATTAATCATAATACATTAGTCACTTCTACATAAAGGCTACATGTTAATTATAACTTTAATATAATCATTTGTTATATGTATACGGCATGGTTATATATCCAATGATATGCAATGATCATATATTCAATGGTCTTATTGTTGGAGTTGGCGCCCTAAAACTAACTTCTTTTGTACTTTATGATAACTTATATTCATAGTTTTGAATATTAATAAATTCTTTATTATATCATGATTTTTCTTCTACGTAACATTATATGCGATAATGTCATAAAAGTAACTGTCGCACTAAAAGGTCATAGTGGATCTCTGCTATGATGAGAATCCGGAAGTGTCATGACACTATTCATGAATATATGTTCTATAATCGGATGATATCATTTGAGGGACACAAATGATACAAGCTATCAGGGGTGGAGACTCATAGGACTTTGAGACACATTCTCATAGTGTACGTCCTTAGTGATATCCAGTATGATATTATGAGAACGAGATTCGACGGTAGGAAATCCACATTTATAAGTGTCATTGGATGTTCCTATCTGTGGACGTAAGTATTAGTCCTTAGATTTTAATATTATTATTAATGAATATTATGAGTCGCGCACTTAGATGTGTTGACGAAAATCGTGACGACAGATGTTCGCGGCGAGATAAGATATGTTGGATGTGTTATGAGTAATATTGCATTAATGAATAATGCAAGAAAGGATTTCTCTTCTATTCTTTAACGGAAGTTAATATCTCATACCATTTGATGGAAATGATATAGCCTAAATAAATTTATGGCTATGGTGATCAATAGGCAAGTTCTATTTTCAGAAAATCAAAGAAAGAGATATCAAGTATATAGGTTGATGACACTTGCATGCAACCTGCTCGATTAAAGATATTGTGATAAAGAGATTATATTACACGGTAAGTGTTCGTATAATGTGACATGTCATTGTGGTATTAACTTCTTTTTCTATGGGTGGTTTGGTGTGTTGCTAGACGCTAACCTTGGCCTTTAAACATGTTCGTCTAATGTCACCAAGAAAGATGCCTAGAGGCTCACACGCTAAGTGTATCCAGTATTTCAGTTAAATAATTTATTATTTAACAAGTTGAATAAATATTATTCTCGATCGTGGTTTAATAAGTTTTCATGAATGTTTGATCGCATTTATTCTGTCACTAGTTATTTGAGAGAATATATTGTGAGTGGAATAATTAATAAATATTGAGGAGGATTGGTGAACCGAGTTTAATGGTTCAGTGAGAAATAATAATATTGAATATTATTTGAATAAATAATATTTAATTATAACTCGCAAGTTAAGTGCATGTCAGGAAATAATAATATTGTTGTTATTATTTGATATGGGATTTTGCTAGGATTAATGAAATAAGTAAAGGCACTTGTGCAGATTATTTATTATTACCCTAATGAAATAAATGGCCGGTTATATTATTCTTTTAATTAGCCAAGGGCGACCTAAGCAACGTCTATGATGTTGTGCACAACAAATTGAAGAAGAGCTCTCAAACATAGAGAGTTCATCCATCTTCAAGAACGCTCTCAAGAACGAGAGAGATCTCCCTCCATCAAATCAAGGAAAACGCTTTAGAAGCGGTTCTCAGGGCGATCTAATGTGGATATCGCAAGCGCACGGATTTTTCGTGTTAGCACCTAAAGACTCCTTCGATGATGTCTAGAGATACGTGGAACACGTGTGGATCACCGCTAGAAGAGATCTACCCTTGATCTCTACAACGCAACGACGATACACATGCAGATTTGTGGTCGAACGCATCAACGAAGAAAGAATTACCTTGGAGATAATTCTTATTTAATTAAATTAATTATAAACAAAATATGTTGATCCTCTATTTTGGTTTCGAATTTCTATTCCTTTGTCATATTTCTTTGATTCAATTCCGTGAATCACGACGTTCAAAAAACACAAGCATCAGTGAGAGAGAAAATAAGATGGAGGAAAATGTCAAAATAAAACATCACTATGATCTAACATGAATAAAAATACTCCAAAAATGATTGTGGAGGTAAAAACACACTCAAGAAATAAAAGCATATCACCTTGAATAGTTGCAGATACAGATTCTATTTCAAAACTCTCAAAAAAACTCTTTAATACTGGAAAACATCTCATAACAAACCCACCATCAAGTATGGTGGTCTTCAGAAATCCCAAGAAAAATAATATATTTGGCACACCCTCAAAATTTATAACAGAGCTCATTCCATATCTTACACAATTCATTCAATTTCTCTTTCATCTTTCCTCTACCCACATTTTCTCACGTCTTTTCTTTCACCATTTTTACAGGCGACTTACAGGCAGCCACCCGTCACCGTCTCCAAGCACAAAACCTCACAAGGAAGGGAGAGGTGTAGTGGAGAACGACCAGCCCACGAGCATGCATGGAGTGGGATTCCTCACCTCGGGCCAGACAGCTCCATTGCTTCAACGATGAGTGACGATTCCTCAATGAAATCGGAGTATCTCTGTGACGAGGGGTTCTCGCCGGATGACTGGATCACCCTCGGTGTGTCAGCGCCCCCCTGCGAGCTGGCCTCCCACTTCTCAGCCAGCCAATCGCCTTCCAGCATCCGCAACACCTCCGACATCCTGGGTCGGTAAGACGGGTCGAACTGGGTGCACAACAAGGCAACCTGCACCATCTCCTCCAGCTCCACCATGTCAAAATCATCCATCAAATATTTGTCTGCCATCATACCCACCTTCCCATCTTGATGAAGCTTCTTCACCTGCCCAGACAAAAAAGAAACCATACTACAGAATGAGTGGTAAAAAAAATGATAATGATAATGAAAGAGGGAATTCAAGTTCCTCGTTGCAAAGCATTGAAATACGTTCATAAATCTCAGCAAAACGGTGCAATGATACCATTAACAATGGATTTATGATTATTATTATTATTACAAAGGAACACTGCTTTGAAAACCGGCCCAGAACAAAACTATAATTGGCCGCCTCAAACCGGTCTGGAACAAGCAGTGCCAATGGAGGTTCCGGTCCCGTTCAAAGGTTAAGCAGTTTTGGCTATTGGGCTTGTTCTGGCCGCCTCAAACAGGTCAGACCAGCCAAAAACAGACCTAACCACCCGGTTTTTGTTTTTTTGTTTTGTATATGTAATAGTAATATATTACTAAAAATAAATAAAATAATAAAGTAATTCAACCATCCGGCTAACCCGATCAAACCGGTCTGACTTTGAACCGGCTAAGCCGATCAAACCGGTCTGACCCAGAGCCACTCCCCTCTATGGTTCAATGGCCCATCAAGTTCTCAAAACATGGCAAATGAATAAACACAAACCAGCTAGATGAATCCAAAAATGTGGGCGTCAACTGGGCAAGGTGATAGGTTTCACTGTTGATCTCTCGGAAGCAATATTGGAGGTGGATAAATTCATGACAGACTGAATTTTTTAAAATGACATGTCACTTTTTGTAATTTTTTTACCATGTCAAGATCCATCACCAATTGACAAGGTGAAAAAAGATTTAATCATGATCCATGTTATGTTATCATTTTGTCAATGTGAGACTTAACAACCAGAGAGCCTGTTTGTTTAAGCTTTTGTATGGCCAAAAACTGTTTCTTTCAAAAAAAAACCAAAATAATAATGTGTTTGTTGAAGATTTTTATAAACAAAAGCTAAAAAAATTCGCTTCCAGCCTTTCTGAAAAACTACTATAATCAGCTTTTATAGGATTGAATCTGAGGTTGTTTTTTATGACAATCCAAAAACAAAATAGAGTCCAGTTTTTTCTAAAAGCACTTTAAATTTACCCGGAAATCACTTAATTATTAAGACAAAACGAACAGGCTCCTAAACCTTGGAGAAGGAAAGCACGTACCCAATCAAGCATGACACCCTTCTGGTTTGCCACACGACCGAAATCCAAGGCCCTCTGACCGGTGATGAGCTCGAGCAACAGGATGCCAAACCCGAACACATCTGTCTTCTCAGACGACTGGCCGGTCGACAGATACTCGGGAGCAATGTGACCCACTGTCCCACGCACGGCCGTGGTCACATGAGAGTCTCGGTGGTCCAGCAATTTTGCCAGCCCGAAGTCTCCAACGACCGCCTCGAAGTCCTCGTCCAACAGTATGTTCGCAGCCTTCACGTCACGGTGGATGATTTTCGGGTCACACTGTTCATGCAAATAAACCAGGCCCCTCGCGGTGCCTCTTGCCACTGCCTTCCTCCGTGACCAATCCAGGGCTGGCCTCCCACAAATTTGATCTGCCGCAAAATGCAAAGAATGATGAGAATCTGAGCCATCTACCTCTAGTTCAACAAGGTATGCAGTCTCAATATTAAATTACCTTTGGTCTTGAATATACGAAAAATAGCAGGCCTCTTATTGTGAAAGGTATAACAACAAATGACATAAGAAATTAAGTTGAACCAAACAAAGCATAAAAGCCAAAAAAACCCAGCCTAAACATGAAATACTGAAACTAATTTTAACCAACCTCTTAATCGAGCCGCGACACTTCCATTTGGCATGTACGGGTAAACGAGGATCCGCTCACTCTCCGTCGTGCAAAACCCACAAAGGCGGAGAAGGTTCCTGTGAACAGCCAAGCTTATCATCTCAACTTCTGTTTGGAACTGGATTTCTCCCCCAGACACATTGTAGTCGTTCAGCCTCTTGACAGCTACCAGAGTCCCGCTGCTCAGGCAGCCCTGGTATACGATTCCAAATCCACCCCTCCCCAAAATATTTTTTGGGTTGAAATGGTCAGTCGCCGCACGAAGTTCCTTAAAAGTGTACCTTTTTAGGTGACCCAGGGAAACTTCAAGTCCGCATTGATCTGCCACACGGCATTGAAGAGCTGAGAACTCTCAAACCAGAAAAGGGTGATGCCATGAAAACAAAATTTGCTACTCAAAATACATGAATTGATGAGGATATATGAAACAGTGATTGGAGCAATTAGATGGGATGAGCTCAAATAAATTTCTATTTACAGAGCATAAAATATCAGAGTCCTTTCCCACTTTGTAATTTAGTTTTGTGAACGTCCTTTCCCACTTTGTAATTTAGTTTTGTGAACACAGAACGAAAACAAAATTATTAGCATTGAGGTAAGATAACAAATCACTTAGGCTATGTCTGGGTGATAAAAGCCTTTCTGATAGAAAGGGAAAAGACATGGAAAAATGGTTGGTGAGTCAATAGCTTGTTTGGTATGTTTGGAAAATGTGTGATAGAATATGTTAAATAATATAGATATATAACAACAAAAAAAATATAGTATGTTTTTTCTCCATTGTTTAATGGTATTCTCATATTTTTTCAAGGAAAGAATAGGCAACCCACCCAAATTGGATAGAATCATGATTCTCTTAAACGATCGAACTGCCACTCACTCTTCCTCTCCCATTTTCCAAGGTACCAAACATGATTTATAATTGTTCCCACACCAATTTCTTTTCTCAGACCACTGTTTCATCCTTCTTACAAAACATAACCTAAAAATAATGGAGTTTGGATTGATATTAGACAACTCATTTGTTTGAAAACAAAGTGGAAATTCACCATATATAACAGAATTTCTCTCTGGATTCATTTTAGACGAAGAAATTTTGAAATGGATTTCAATTGTTGTGTGTATTTAGCATAATAGACCATAAGCAAGAGAAAACACAAAAAATTAGAAAAATGCACCGCATAAAATGAACCGGTAAAAGAAAAAGATTTGAGGAAAAAACACAAACCATTGAGATCAAAGAAAATTTGCTGCTTGGAACGATATCGCCACCAAACAAACAGCGCGACAGCAATTATAATTATGAAGGAAGAACCCAAGCTCGTGCCTAAAGCAATGGCCAGATAGCGGCTTTTCCTCCCTGTCTCCGATTGGGCTACAAGCCAAGAACTCCAGCATATTAATAGAATGACGAAACAGATCTAAGCAAACCCTCAAAAACAGAAGCATAAGCGATGTATACCTTTTTGGGCATCTTGTGTGAAGGAATTTGACTCGGCACTGATGGTAGAACAGTTGTTAGTTCCATTTGCTCGACAGATCAAAGGATTGCCCATGATCCTAAAAAATAATGAAAAGAGCTTAATGACTGAGATTACCAAACTTACAAACTGGAAAGAAGTTCTTACTTGAAAGTTCTTGCTGATATTTTAGGCACCGAACCGCTGAGATTGTTAAAAGAAAGATCCCTGAAATCAAGATAAGCATAAGGTGAAGGAATATCAATATCTTCTCTGTTTAAAAGAAAATAAAACAAGCTAATGGGTAGAGGTGACAATTTTGAACCTGACCCGACAAGAGTTAAATGGGTTGGGGTCACACATAGATGGGTTCGGGTTGTAAACCGGTTGAATAATATGACATGAATAATGGTTGACCATTCCTGACCAGTCTAACCTGATTAAAAATATGATGATAATATAAAATATTAAAAATATAATGATAATTAATTTTTTAAAATATTTTATTCTTACAATCAAAATAATTCAACATGTTTTTTACGCATTATTCATTTTAAATTGTTTAAGGAGTTTCAACATGGAACATATGTTTCATATTAATTAGGTCATTTTTAGTCTAAATGGAAAAATCCAATTTGGTTAGGTCATTGAGTTTATATGTTATTAACTAGTTGAACATGTCATGAAGCTAAGTCGGGCTATGGTTGTCATCTAAATAAATAGATTCAGTCAGGTCAATCAGTTTAATGAAATGAGTTGAGCTTAAATGGATTCACATAGCGGCCAACCGGAAACAAACCAGGCCCATGATCCCGAATTACCACCTCTATTGATGGGTGCAAAGGAACAAAGACTTACACGAGGGTGAGGCCATCGACCTCGGATAGGGAATCAGGACAGGACCCAGAAAGGCGATTGTTGTTAAGCCGCCTGACTTGCTCCAAAAGGATCAAAATCTATTAGGCAAAATCACCAAACACTGAAAGTGGAATCTTTATGACAAGTATAAAATTGTTGAAACTTACAGATAGTTCAGGTTCCTGAGGTTCCCCAAGGAACTGGGAACTTTACCAGCAAACATATTGTTAGACAGATCAAGAGTCTGGAGCTTCTTCAGCTTACAGATTGTATCAGGAATAGGACCAGACATGGCATTGTTCTGCAGCAACCTACTCAACCAGGAAAATTACTTCAGTTCAATAAGAAAACAGAGAACCAGAAAAATATATCCATTTTCGCAGAACTTACACCGATTGCAAATTACTGAGATCTCCGATACTTGGAGACAAGATTCCAGCCAAATTCTGGCTAGGCAGTCCACTGAGGTAATCGATTGCTCTAGTGAGAACAAAATCCAACTATAAATTGAACACAAGCCTTGAAGGGAACTTACAGTGCAGAGACAGAGCCATCTGGGTTACAAGTAATCATCTTCCAGCTGCAAGGATCCACAGAAGTGATGTCCCAGTTGTCCAAAACAGTGTGCGGGTCGGTCAGATAGCTTTTAATGTTAGCCAACGCCACAACTACACAGTACAACAAAAACAGAGAAGCCGTCACCATGCAAAACTCCAACCAAGACTAAAGGGACGCCACCCGAAAACCCTTAATTTTGACAATTAAGATTCTGAACAGACGACACCAACCACTGGTCTCCGCCCATTATCAAACAAAACTCGTAATTATGGCGGAAAGAAAAAAGGGGTGCTGTGGAAGAAGGATATAAATAGCTCAGGAGCTCCCCGGACCTTCATAGTTCACACCCGAAGGCGACAGCACTGCAGAGCAACTCCTGATCAATGCAAAAACCAGTAATCCCAATCTCCATTCCCCAAGCCACGAGTTTTCCATGCTCGACCTGCAACTCACGCGTCACGCCCTTCAAAAGCAATACCCACTCATCATATCCGCCCGAGGAGAAATGCCCATGCCGCTAACTCGGTAGAAACCAAACCATCATTTCTCTCGACCAGTAACGTTCAGTTTGGCCTTAAATTTCAGGAGGAAAAAGGGGGAATGGGAACATCGGGCGCCCATGAAATCAAAGACCCGGATGCTAAAACAACAGTCCACCCGGTAAAAAGCAGACACCTTTCTCGAGAAACAATCGAGTGCTAATCCTTAGTTTCTGAGATCCAGGAGCTTCTGGGAATGCCCCCCTCGACTTCGCCATGTCTGGTGCGATCTTCTTTCGCCCACAATCAGAGATGGGCATCGCGCCTCGCAAAGCAAACACCAAGAACCGAACAAATACAATACAGGCCACGATAAAATGACAAAAATCCGACACAGTCGCAGGTGCAAAGCGAGGCAGCACAGTAACGACTGTTTTCAGAGGGTGAATGGGATTTGAGAGGTGAAAACAGAGCGGGTTTCGCTCCTTAATCAGTACTTTAAAAGAAATTATAACATTTTGGGTCGACCAGAATGAAAGAACAATGAAACAATGGCAATTTCGAGAGATCCGTGTTTTCCTCTCCCCAATTCCCTGGCTTTTTCGCTGAAACAAACACGTCCTCTCTTCTTTTTCCAAAAAATCAACATCACCCTTTATAAAAGCCTTCCGCCAGGCATGACCCACCATGGAATGGATGGCCGTCTCAGATCAGCCGTGAAAAAGCTTTCTTTTTTCTGTTCACCCGACGGGAAATATTCCTCCGGTAAATTACATGATATGATCACATGTTGAGAGGAGCTCTGGGTTTGGCGGCAGTGGGATTATTTTAGTGTCAATAATTAGATGTGTTGTTATTATTAGGATCATACATTTAAACGACAAAACCCACGAGCCAGTGTCGGAGTTGCCGAAATGGAAACTCCGGCAGCCCCGTATCGCATGGCTGACTAACAATTCCCATCATGAAAACATGCAGCGCCAACCCCAAAAAATGGCTCCTTTAATTGTATTTTTTTTTGTAAAGAGCCCTTTTAAAAGGAAAACCCTCCAATTTCTACTCTAGTGGTTGAAATTTCTGCCCATATAGGTAAACATTTGCCTTTCTATATTCGATCCACATCCGTGTTTTCTACATTTATCTTTTGGATTCATTGAGTCCATAAAATGGAATAACTCAACAACAAAAACTAAAATTAAAAATCAAATGGAATGAAATGGAGAGTTTTTTTTCAACGGATTTTACGATTTACAAAAAAAACAAATAGCGGGGTAGGGTTGATGGTATTTTAAAAAATGGGTCTAAAAAAATTATAAATCCTTATAAACTTTTTTTATATAATTATTAGTAATTTATTAATAAGTAATATATTTATTAACCATCAATTGTATTATTTATTATTAATTAATAATATGTTATTATGTTATTGATATAATTAATAGTACTATAACTATTATTTGTTTAATAATATAAATAAAATAATTTGTATTGAAAAATATATTTACTAGCTAATAATTATATTTTTTTAATATCTTATGGTGTATTGTTAATTATTTATTTTATATTTAATAATATAATATTTGTTATTGAAATTAATAATATTTATAGAATTACTATTTATAAATATTTGTGAATTTTTTGTTGATATAAAATATTAGTTCACATCTTGTTTTCATATTGAAAATGTCATGTTTATACTTCCATTTGCTTAGATTTCATGCATGTAAAAATTATGCCTTCATTTTATCCGCTCAGTTCTATATTTTTGTTGGGCTTGTGGTGTATGTTGGGTCATTTACTCTCTGCGTGGGCCTCTGCTTAGGGTCTTGGCCTTCGGGCGGCCCATTACTTTCTCTTCTACTTAGTCAATGATCCGTGGGAGTTTCATTCCTGGCCGTTTATATGGGTTGTCGCCCTTTTGCTGGATGTCGTCCACTTGTCCCGGCTAGTTGAGTATGCAGTCAGGCATTCTGTTCGGTGTGGTTTTGTGGCCTCTTCTGATTGGGGGTGTTGTTTCGAGGGTGTCAGGGGATCGATGACCCCTACATCCCTCGTCGGTTCGACATTCAATCATTTGGCTCTTCTTCTCCTGGTTTGGCTCTCAGATTTCTCTGGCGAAACCTTGGCTTGTCGTTGCCATTTTGCTTTGTCGGAGCACCAGTCCAGGCTTGTCGATCTCCTCGACTTCACCTCATGACCGACTTATGGTGGAGACGACGTCCTTCCTCAGTGGAAGAAGTGCGACCTTCTCAACAATTGTTCTAGAAACTCAAAGGGAAGAAACAGTCTTCAGATCCAGGTGCATCAGGCATCTCTCGTACAACTTCAAGAGATTAGGACCACTGAAGTGATTTCTACTCTGGGATTGTAAGTATTGCATATAGGTTTCGTTTATTTCAAAGCATACACTACCACAAAACTGGGCAAGGCCAGCGCCAGCCTTTATCAGCGCTAACGAAGAAGCACTGATAAAGGGGGTACTTTTATCAGCGTTAAAAAAACGCTGATAAAGGGTACCTTTATCAACGCTAAAAAAAACGTTGATAAAAGTACTTCTTTATCAGCGCTTTTTTAGTAGCGCTGATAAAGGTGGTTCTTTATCAGCGCTTTTTTTAAAAGCGCTGATAAAGGCTCTACTTCAAAAAAAAATCATTAAAAAAATATATTGATATTTAAATATATATAGTTATATTGATATAAATATAATATATAATTTTTAAATATAATTTAGATAAGTATAAATATACATTTACACTTAATATATAAGATATTTAGTGAAAATGACTTATAAAAAAATTAAAAAAAATATTTTTAATAAATAATTTGTTAATTATTACAGAGTAATAGTGATTTAATAACAATTTGAAGAATATAAAAATCTCTAAAAGTCTCTCGCAGCGGCTGAGAGTTTCTCCCTGGGGTTTTCTAGGGTCGACGTCTCCAGGATCCATCCTTGGAGTTTTGGTTCTGCGGCGACGGTGTGCTCGAGGGTATCCCCCGGAGTTCCTCTTCTGGTTCATAATTTGCGGCATCTCCAGCTCTTGCAGCGGTTCTTCTTTTTGGTTCGTCGTTTGGAGTTTTAGATCTGCGGCGCTTCCTCGGATTTCTTGGCACCAAAGGCAGATTTGGGTGTCACCGCAAGGTTGCGAACCTGTGGTTTGTTTTTTCTCCCTCTGATTTCCCTGTGGTCTTCTTCGGGGTGTTCTGTTGCCGTCGGCAGCTCGCGAGGTGTTTTGCGAGGAGTCGAATGTCGACGTAAATTGGTTCGCGAAGGACTGGGAGCGTGGAGACCGCGTAGGGTTGGGACCCTCTGAGACTTTGCTTCGCGAGAATCGTGGATCACGAAGGCGATGAGATCCAATTTAGATCGTGATTTTTTTTTGAGGAGTGCGAAGACCTGATCATGAAGGGTGGAAATCGCGAGAGTGTTGTTCTGCGCCGGTTTTTTTCTTGGTCCGCGAGATTTCAAGGGTGCACAGGTCTGGTTCGTGAAGGAAGAGGCTCGTGAAGGAGCTTCCTCACGGTGGCTGGAAAGCATTGGGGCTGGTCTGCGATGGGTGAGATTGCAAGGATGTGGTTCGCGTCGGGAATGCAAAGGAGTGGCTTGGGATGGAAGTGACCGCATGGGAGCTGGTTCGCGGAGGCTTCTTTTGGTTCGCGAAGGTTTCTTTTTTATTCGCGTAGGGTTGTTCTGTGGTTCGCGCGGGGTTTTGGTTCGCGCAGGGGCCAACGCTCGTTGTGTTGGACCGCGTAGGGGCTGGTCCGCGGAGAGCAGGTCCGCAAGGTGCGGCTTTTTGGAGGACTGCTACGCGACGGATTAGTCACGAGTTGCTGGTTCAAGAAGGAGAAAAGAAAAAAGCTTTGTTCGCGTTGTGGAGTTTTAAACGCGAGAGCAGTGGACTCACGAAGGGTGTGCTCGGGAGATTACGTTGAGGCGGTGCCCATTGCTATCATGGAATCCGAATTGGCGAATTAGTGGAAGAACCTCTCGCTGACTGATAAAGAGAAAGTGTCGATTACTACACGAAAAAACGAAGACACCTTTCTGTCACATCGCATGTCACTCCTAGTAGTAGGGAATTTTTTAGCCAAACGCTCATTCAACTAGGGGGCCTTAAAAAATACTCTGCAAAATTTATAGAGATTGGAGGATGGTGTTTCCATACGTGAAATGGGAGATGGTTTTCTTATATTCGAATTTTTCAATAACAAAGATAAAGAAAAGGTGCTCAAGGGCAGACTATGGTCCTTCGATAATCAAATCATCCTCATGGAGGACTTGACAGGCAGAGACAACATTCAGAAAATTGAAATGACTTCCTCACCTTTCTGGATACGAATCAAAAGAATCCCGTTTTATGGCAGAACGGAACGTGTTATGCAGGAAATTGGAGAACGCATTGACAAATTTCTGGACTGGGATCAATCTGATCCCATACACTGGGGACCCGTGGTGAGGATTAGAGCCTTAGTCGATGTGACACAACCACTAATGAGGGGTCCGTTCTTATCATTTGAAGATTCTAATGCCTGGATCTCCTTTGAATTTGAGAAGCTCCCAATATTTTGTTTTTACTGTGGGTGCATTGGACATATCGAGAAAGTTTGTGACTTGAGGAAGGAGAATGAAAAAGGCACCATCATCTTGCAATACGGTCCTTGGCTCCGCGCAAAAACAGTAGGACCTATGATCATTTACTGAGGTGGAAAAAACAAAGGGATCATGACCAACTAGCGAAGGCCTTCTCTAAGCGAACTGAACCAGAACTCAACACTATCATCATGCTAGGACCACCAGATTTTTCTGGAGACAATCAAGACGACCAGCGGGCGGAAGGAGGGCCTTCAGATAGCACGATGGACAGGGTAAGAACCAGTGACAAGCATGCGAGTCAGAGTTCAGACCTGACCCTCTCCTCAAGTTGGGGCCCTACGTCTCTGAGAGACAGCGACTCACCACCATTCAGACCAATGTCCAAAAGTAAGGAGCCACCCGACCTGGTTTCTGAACCCAGACAACTTTGCATCATATCAACAGTGCCTGCTCCTGGGCCAGTGTTTGTTGCTCTAGGATTAAACCTTATGGACAAAACCAATACGACTGGGATAAAGGCAGTAAGTACCATCACTCAACAGACGTGGAAAAGGATTAATCATGTTGATAGGCGTGGTGATCCCATTGATGCGAAACATGAGGAACATAAAAGACGACTGGAGGATTGTCAAGTAACTGAAAGCCTTCCAAAAAGATGGAAAGCGGTAGGTGATGGACAACTCTACGAAGTTACAGAGGCGGTGGCGGGTATGTCCCAGCCCCGCCTAGAGCAATGAAAATCCTATGTTGGAACTATCGGGGACTTGACAACCCACGAACGGTTCAGATGCTCCAGCGCCATTGCGCACAAAGTCGCCCTGATATGGTTTTTTTGTCTGAAACCATATTGGATTACAAGGACAACAATGGTATCGCTCTCAAATGCGGTTTTCAGGGCTGCTTCCCGGTTCCCCGCCAAGGCCACTTAGGGGGACTGAGTCTTCTTTGGAAGGACAATGTCGACGTCAGAATCATCTCGTACTCGTCACATCATGTGGCTGCATCCATCCATGATGGCCCCTCTCAACCTTGGACTTTTGTGGGTTTCTACGGATGGCCATCACAAAATGATAAATGGAAATCCTGGGAACTTCTCTGTTCATTACGCCAAGGAATTACGAGTCCTATCCTCTTTGGCGATGACTTCAATGAGATTCTGTCCCAGAATGATAAACGCGGAGGAGCACTTCGGCCCTTTGCCTCGATGTCAGGCTTTAGGGATGCGATTTCTAGGGCAGACTTGGCTGATCTAGGCCATGCAGGCAACCCCTTTACCTGGTTTCGGGGGAACACGGAAAGCACACGCATAGCTGAGCGTCTGGACAGATTTCTGGGATCAAAGGAATGAACTAACATCTTCAAAATGTTTCACATCCCCCACTTGGCGCCGAACTGTTCGGATCATTGCCCTATCGCTATCGACTTCTCTCATAGCGGCCATTTCTCAAGAGGTGGGAAACCTTTCCGATTTGAAAGCTTCTGGGCCAAAGACCGAGAGTGTGAAGAAGTTATCCGATCTTGTTGGAAGGGTGGAAATGAAGACATCAAGCTTAACCTCCAGCAGGTGGCCGCTACTCTGAGATCATGGAGCAACAAAAAATTTCATCAACCCGACAAGCTTTGTAACTCTTTAGAGCGACAACTCAACGCCCTTCTTGCCCGACCCCCAACAGATGACATTCTCTCCAAAATTGCTATTATTCAAAGTGATCTGGATGCGACTCTTCGCATCAAAGAAAGCTTCTGGGCTATGCGCGCATGAGAAATCCACATCAAATAAGGGAATGCAAACACTCGATACTTTCACCATAAGGCTTCTTCCAGGCGCCACAAAAAAAACATTTCGGTCCTCACCCACCCTGATGGGGGAACTGTGTCCAACATTGAAGGTATCCACAATATTATTTCATGTTATTTCCAAAAACTCTTCACTGTAGGAGAGTCCATCTTATCGCCCGAGGTTGAATCCTACACCAAACATGTGATCACCGACGGGATGAACCACCAACTCATAAAAGACTTCACGGACGAGGAGTTTTTTTAGGCTCTCAAACAAATCCACTCCACAAAATCCCCCGGTCTTGATGGTTTCCATGCTCTTTTTTTTAAGCAATATTGGAACATTCTTGGCCCTGACATATGCACACTAATGAAAGGCATTTGGGCGGGGGAAATTAACCTCTTCTCTATTAATGAGACAATTCTCACCCTCATCCCAAAGATCAAGCAACCCCTCGTGATCTCGGACTTCAGGCCTATCAGTATATGTAATGTTTCCTACAAGATTTTCTCAAAGGTCCTGGCTAACCGTCTGCGCACGTGGTTACCTGATATTATCTCTGAAAATCAAAGTGCTTTCGTAGCAAAGAGGCTTATTACGGATAATGTCATCGTGGACCATGAAGTGTTTCATTCTATGAAAACGCGATCTGTTGCAAAAATAGGTATTATGGCCTGGAAACTGGATATGACTAAGGCCTATGATCGAGTGGAATAACACTTTCTCCAGGCCGTTATGACAAAAATGGGTTTCTGCCCCAAATGGACAGATATGATAATGCATTGTGTTTCGTCCGTCTCTTTCTGGATTAACATCAATGGTGGACTCACCCAAGGCTTCTCAACCACCCGTGGCCTCCGCCAAGGAGATCCCCTTTCCCCCTTTCTCTTCATCCTGGTGACTGATGTCTTCTCTAACCTCATTTCCTTGGCCTCTTCTAAAAAATGGATACATGGGGCAAGGGTTTGTCGGGCCAGCCCACTTGTCTCGCACCTCTTCTTTGCCGACGACTGCATTCTTTTCTCCAGAGCTACCCATAATGAATGTCTCGCTATATGTCAGGTGATCCGCCTGTATGAGAGGGAATCTAGACAAGCGATCAATCCAGCCAAGTCGGAAATCTCTTTTAGTTCTGGCGTACCACCGACCAAGAGAGCTGAGCTTTGTCGTACTACAGGCATTCAAATGGTGGACAAACACAACAAATACCTTGGGCTTCCCACTATTTCTGGTCGCTCAAAAAAAGGAATCTTCTCATCCATAGTGGATAGAATCGAGAAAAAAATCCAAGACTGGACTCCGAAAAGAGTCTCTAAAGCGGGTAAGGAAACACTCAACAAAGCCGCTCTTCAGTCCATCCCCAGCTATATTATGTCCCTGTTCAAGCTTCCTGGCACACTTGTTGACCACATCCATTCCTGCATCGCTAATTTCTGGTGGGGGTATAATAATGGCAGAAAGAAAATTCACTGGTTGGAAGTCACTTTGCACACCCAAAACAGGCGGCAGAATGGGATTTCGAGACCTCCGACTCTTTAATGATGCTCTCTTGGCTAAACAGGGCTGGCGCCTCATGATTCATCCATCTTCCCTTTGTGCGCGAATTCTTCGTGCAAAATACTTTCCCCACTCGGATTTTCAGAACTCCTCTCTTGGCCCCCGACCCAGCTTCCTATGGAGAAGCCTTTGGGGATCCCGAAACTTACTTAACAAAGGACTGGGCTGGAGGGTCGAAGATGGTACAAAAATCAATATTTGGACCGATCCCTGGCTGATTGATAAATATGGCTTGCATGCTACCTCCCCTGCCGTACCTGGCTATGAGAACGCCACTATTTGCTGCCTATTCGACGATCATGGTTCTGGGTGGTGTATGGATAAAATCAACTCATGGTTCAATGAAAGGGACAGAAGGATCATACTCAGTATCCCCTGTGTGAGGGATGCGGGGCCAGACTGTCCCTTTTGGAGCAATGATTTTTCTGGATCTTATACGGTGAAGTTAGGGTACAAACTTGCTCTCGATATACAAATCGAGGAAAGGGGAGGTCTCTGGAAAACCCTCTGGAATCTTAAGGTCCCCCCGAAAATCCGTTTTTTCTGGTGGCAGGTTTGCATAGGTATTCTTCCCACTATGGACTTCCTCGTCTTCCGACATGTCACGAATGATAAGAATTGTCCCATATGCTCGGGTATACTCGAATCCCCTCTGCATGCGATCACCCAGTGCCTGGGGGTAGAAAAGATATGAAATTTTGGGGGTTCTAATTTGGAGCTTATGCTGGATACGGCGCCAGATCTTTCGACACTGCTGATGTTATGGTCGTCTTCCTTCACTGCGGACAAAGTTGCTTCATTATGCATCGTGGCTTGGATCATCTGGGCGCGACATAATGACTTCATCTTTAATAACTTTGAAAATCCCCCCAGGTTCTGGATTGAATGGGCTACATCCTGGATTGAGGGGTGGAAAAGGGACTCTGACCATTTAGGGCTCTCTGGCACTCACACAGTTGCATCTAGATGGTACCCTCCCCCAGAAGGGATCCTCAAGATCAACGTTGATGCATATCTTTCCATTGATTGAATTGTCGGAATTAGACTTGTGGCACGAGATTTTCATGGACAAATCATTACTACCAAAAATGAATCAAACCACGCTCTATGGGATCCCGTTGTTGTTGAATCCTTCGCTATCCTTGCCAGGCTGATGTTCGCAAAAGATCAAGGATGGGAAGTTATTCACATCGAATCTAATTGCCTCACCATCATCAATGCTATCGGGCTTAATGATGGCAGCCTCTATTCTTTTGGCCCTGTTATCAGGAACATCCAGGCTCTCAGTCAAAGCTTCACAACCTGCTCCTTCTCCTTTATTAAAAGGGATGGAAACAAAGTAGCCCATCACCTGGCTTCTTTCAGCACGTCCGACGTGAATCACCTCTGGCTTGATCACTTTCTTTCTTGGTTGCAAGAATGTGTAACTGCTGACCTTAGTGATTAATATATCATTTTCCTTTGTCAAACAAAAAAAAAAAAATTGAAGACTAAAAAAATTAATTTTTTTTAAAAAAGATCCAAAATATGTTGAAAACACAACTCGAACTTCAAACGGTAATAACTTTTGATCCGGGTGTCCGTTTGATCTCTACAACATATCAAATCGAAGCCTACGACGAGCTCTACGTGTTGGTGACCCAAGAAAAGCCTTGGTCACATTTTTCGAGGCCAAAAAAGGCCTAGAATGCCTCCAAAATTGAGTTTTTTGTCGGGATACCCCGATTTTTTAAACATTTTGTGGATTTTCAGCCTCGTTTAAGGGGGTATTATTGCCTTTTTTTTGTGGGGACTGAATTTATTCTAAGTTATTACATTCATATTGATATTATGTATTTTAAATTTTATCGTTTTTTATAATGTACTGCTATTTATAATAAAATATATAACAATATATACATATTTTTTATATATTCACACATAAAAATTTAATTATAAATATAAATAATAATATATATTTACATATAAAATATATTAGCTTTATCTAAATAATAACTAATATCCATTTTATTTGAAATACAAATATATGAATATTTATATACCTATATATTAATCTAACTATATATATATAAATATAACTAAATATATATATTCATATAACTATAAATATATATATTAATATCACTATAAATATATATATTAATATAACTATATATATATATTAATATAAATATAAATATATATTAATATAAATATATATTACTATACGAATAAATATAACTAAATATATATATATATATATATATATATTAATAGAGATATCATGAAATGGAAAACAAATCAAAATAGAGGAGTGGTAAGGCCTTAGGTGCGCATGAGGGAGGTCTTGAGTTCAAAATGTGGTGGGGGCAGGGGCGCGTGCATGGAGGTGGATTTGTGGCGCTAGCGCAGATAAAGGGTGGAGGGGGTGCTTGCGGGGCGCTGGAGGGGCTGGAAAAGCACTGTTAAAAGGGGGGCTCAAGCGCTATAAAATCCCCCTCGATTTGCAGGTTTTTTTTTTAATTTTTTTTTAATTTTTTTTACTTTTATCAGTGCTAAAAAGAAGCACTGATAAAAGGGGTCTTTATCAGCGCTTTTTGGAGCGCTGATAAAGGGGACCCCCCTTTATCTTTGTCGGCATTAACAACGCTTTTTTAGCACTGTTAAAGGCCATTTTTAGCGCTGATAAAAGACATATTTGTAGTAGTGATACAACTCTTGTATAATTTTGTTTCCTTTACCCATTCTTATTTGATTTCACCCTGTAACATTTTGTTCTTAGAGCATAATAAAAAATGAGTGTTGGTGGTGTTCTTACCGTGCACGTAGGTCACAACAGGGCCGTGTTGGAGTTGGTGTCCTAAAACCAATTTCTGTGTACTTTATGATAACCAGTATTCATAGTTTTGAATATTAATAATTTTATTATCAAATCATTATTGTTCTTCTGTGTAACATAGTATGTGACAATGTCCTAATATTATCCGTCTCGTTAAAAGATCATAGCATTTACCCACTATGAAGAGAACTCAAAAATGCTACAACACTATTCTCAAATATATGTTTTATGCCCGAATGATATCATTTGAGGGACATAAATGATATATGTTATCAGATGTGGAGACTCATAATACTTTGATACACCTTCTCATGGTGCACACCATTAGTAATATCCAGTGTAGGATATTATGAAAACAAGACCTATCGGTAGGAAATTCACATTCATATGTGTCATTGGATGTTCCGATCTGCAGACATGCGTATTGATCCTTAGCCTTTAAGATTATTATTAATGAATATTATAAGTTGTGTACTTTGATGTATTGACAAAAACCGTGATGACATATGTTCACGGTGAAGTATGATACGTTGAGTGCGTCACGAGTAATATTGAATTAGTGAATAATGAGATAAATGATTTGTCCATTATGTTCTTTAACGAAAGTTGATATTTCGGACCCTTTGATGGAAATGATGTAGCCTAAATAAATCCATAACCATGGTGTTCTATGGACAAATTCGATTTTCAGAAAATCAAAGAAATGGACATCAAACACATAGGTTGATGACACCAGCATGAAACCTACCCGATTAGAGACATCATGATAAAATGATTGTATTACACAGTAAATGCCCCCGTATGAGGTATTATGTTGTTGCAACATTAACTACTTTCTCTATGGGTGTCTTGATGCGTTGCTAGACACTAATCTTGGACTTGAGTCTGCTTCGCCTAATGCCTTTGAGAAAAAAGCCTAGAGGGGCACACACTAAGTGTATCTAGAATCTCAGTTAAATAATATATTAATATTTATTATTTAACAAGTTGAATAAATATTATTTTCGTACGTGGTTTAATAATTATTCATGTTTGTTTGATCACATATATTTTGTTACCAGTTATTCGGGAGAATATTAAGTGAGCAGAATATTTAATAAATATTTATTTTCTATTTAGTGAATATAATTTTTATTTATTTATTAGCGAATAATGCAATGATATTTATTTATTAAATAAGTTTTTATTATTCAAGGCTTGATAAATATCATGGAGGAATGACAGATCGAGTTTAATGGTCCTGTGAGAAATAATATATATTGAATATTAGTTAAACAAATAATATTTAATTTTAATTTGCGAGAATTATTAATGGTGGCTTGATAAGTGTATTTCATGCATACATTTTATGATATTTTAATGTGTTGATTTATGTATTTAAATGATGAATCCTGCCAATTTCAGGACTTATTGACTTGTTTTATGATATTTGGTAGGAAACAATGAATTTATGAAAAAGGAACAATGGTGCAACACCATATTTTTTAGGAAGAAGCGGACCTGGAAAGCTAGACAAAGAATGATTACATGTCATGTATCTTCATTACACGTCATGACTTCATTGGTGAGGAAGGTCGTTGTCTGGACAAGTCGTGACGAGGTTACATGTTGTGAAAGTTAGTTACACATCGTGATTCCTAATTACACGTCATGAAAGGAGCCAAAGTTCCAAATCTATGAGAGAGATTCACACGAATTCAAAAATCATGGAGGCAACATCAGATTTTGATTATGAAATGTGTAAACACATTACACGTCGTGAAAAGTGTTGGGCAGAGCCCAACCAGAGCCTATAAATAGAGGAGATACTTACTGCTATGGGATTCCATTCTGGACAGAGGACCACTGAGGGACGCCTACGGAGATGCGCCCACCTTTTTCTTCGTCACTTTTCTATAGGATTTTCATTTCTTTCTTTTTCTACACCCGCTCTTGGTTAGCATGAGCGGGTGATTTCTTTGTGCCGAGACATGTGTGATGAATGAGGATTGAATATAAAAAGTATTTTATATTTAATTGCAATTTATTTTGGGATTTCACACATGTTATTCATTTCTATCTCTTTTATGCTTTCTTCTTGCAAGATCATTGTGAGTGAGGTTGGGGAATGGGTTTAATTTCTTTCTTTCTTTGTGCATGATCATTGCCAGAGTTTATTGAATGCAGTTGTTTAGTGTGAGATCCAGGGTTTATATTTCTTCCATGACCATTGTATTTGTCCTTTTCATATGTTTAAATAAAGTTTTGAGTTACCCATTCATTGCACTCTAAAGTAACTGGTCATGAGAAAATGAGAACTTAGGATGAAGAGAATTTTTCATTACCATTGTACTCGTTAGGACCTGATTCCGACAATTTCATGCTTGTTATTTAATTATTTCATACCTTGTCATCTCATGAATCTAGATTCATTACTATCCGGCTCCATTTTTATATTTTCTTCTCCCACATTCTTCACCAATAAAATGCTCAGTAGTCTAGATTTAATTTCTACAAATCAAAATTACTTTAGTTTTATTTTATTTAATCAATATTTTCTCCAATCCTATCTTTGTGGGTTCGACCTAAGACTTTCAATTCCTATACTACCCTGTAGTTTAGTGCATTGTTTTCTTAGTGTTTTTAAATTTCTAAATTTGGTAACCTGACGGGAATTAACGACACTCATGTGGCTATCATGGCTTGAGTGGGAGCAGATGCCTCAACAAACTCGACGAACCCATGGTGATTTTGAGTAGAATCTCACGCGGCGGGCTTCGATGACTACTATCATCTTCAATTCAACGACGGGTGAGTGGGGATTTGGTTCCCCTGCGGTTCCAGTTTTGGTTTCGAGTGACAAGGAGCTTTTGGAAAATAAGGAGCCAAACCCTAGGGATCATGTTGGTGCTTTGGGCATGATTCCCCTTTTGACGGCTAATTCCCCTGATGCTCCTCCCTCGGTTTCTGATGTCAAGGGTAAGGGATTTTTGGAAAGCTCAGATGTGAATGAATCAGGTATTGTTCAATGTGGTGGGAACCACACCTATTCCCAAGCAGTGTGTGGAAATTCTAGCATTTTTGAATCCATATCAATCTTTAACCTCAGTTATGCCTGAGGCCTCGCATGATTCGACAGCTTCTCTGAAGCATAAGTCCTTTGAAAGAATTAGGGATTCCCTCAAATCGACATCCCCAAAAATCATGAGGAAGGGGGACATGACCTTTGTTGAAGTTACTCAAGGCATCATACCATACAAGATTAAGGAGTGTAAGCATTATATTATTGCTCACATTTCTCTGCAATTCTTGGAATTTCACTGGATCCTTTCTGAGCTTAGGAAACATCTCACTGATATTTGGGGATTCGATGGTTGAAAACTAACCTCACTGGGAAAGAAATTCTTTCACATCGTTTCCCCAAATGTAGTTATAAAGTCAATATCATGGGGGTTCGGTCTCGTAAATTTGAAGCCTAGGGTCCTTCAGATTCAAGATCGGGATCCTGCATTTAATCCCTTGACTACAAAGAATTTTCAAACCCATATTTGGGTTAAGATTCATGGTCTTAGCTGGTTTCTGTTCCATCCACAGATTTCATGGCAGGTTGCCTTAGCCATAGGTGTTCCGATCAAGATGGATAGGGAAATATAAAGGGAAAGATATGGATATTTTGCTTGACTTCTTATGGAGGTTGATCTTACTTCTCCTCTGATCAAAATAGTGGTGCTATCTACTTATGAATATAGGTTTGATTTAGCCATTGATTTTCAAAATGTTCGTGATTTTTTCATAGGTTTCCACAATATTAGGCATTTCTATGATAATTGTAGAAGAAGGATTGCTTGTAGTTCCTGTGGGATGAAGGGACACATGGCTGATAAATTCAGGAGATTCCCTGTGAAGGACTCCACTGTAACACCCCAAGCTTCTACGGTACGCTTCTCTTTGAATAATGTGATAGCGTGTGTTGTACGCAACATCGATTTCTAACACACCACAACCAATCAAACTAGCCGTTATGAATAGTAATACCTAATTTTTGAAATTATATATATTTTATATTTCAAAATAGACTTCATTTTTGGATTCGGAATATTGAAATTATCCTAAGTTGAATTTTTTGTATTTTTCTGAGAACTTCAAATTTTTATGAATAGTGAAAAATACTTAAAAACAACTTTTTTTAATCAAAATAATTTATAGTGATAAATTATATTATTGAGTGTTTTTAAAGTATAATTAGAATATATTTTTACCTTTTTATCCAATGGTGTTCATTAGAATTAATTTCACTTTGAAATTGGACATAAACAATTGCCAATCTTTTGATATATATTATTTCTTAAAAACACGCTATTTGTTGTGACAGCGGGAATTAATTATAAAATTAATTAATTAAACTTATATGTTTGGAATTCTGTAAAATAGACATCATTTTTGAATTCGGAATATCAATTATATCTTAGGGTGAAATTTTGGCATTGTTTTGAAAAACTTTAATTTTTGATGAATAGTGAAACCACTAAGTGGTAGTTAAAAAACTAAATTTTTCATAAAACATAATTTTACCGCTTCTGTGAGTGGAATTTCAAAAATACGAGAGACACAGTTAATATCAAGGAGTAAAATGTGGTTCAATGAGATGAAAATAATTTTTGGTGAATAGTAACTTTTTACTTTTATTTACCACGGTTAAAAGTAAATAGGGTAATTAAGGGTAAAAATGATATTAATATTACCATAACACATGTCCTAATTCTATTGGACAAGTGTGTATCGACCAAAAACAACCTTAGGAATAAAATATTATCATTTAGGTCCACTTGGATTAGATTAGGACATTTATTATTATTTAATTCAAAGAAGAGTTAAAAGAGTTAAAATCAAAGTTTATTTACTAAAACATTTTTAATATAGGGTTATACATAAGATAAATTCGATTGTAAATATTCATTAGAAATATTAAATGATTTCATACATAATGATATTTTATTTATAATTTTTATACATTAAATAATTTAATTTATTTATGACACAATGATGATGCAGGAATTACCATAATAGTGAAAAATTAAAATAATTGATATTATAAATACCCAAATAAATATAATTTGAGACTTTTAATGAATTAAAATGATTTTATAGGTTAATATAACATGTTAGGAGTGACTTAAGTAACTTTTTTCGAAGTAATAATTCTGTTATGAGTTTCAAAAAAAATCAATTTTTGAATAGTGTCAAAATTGACATAAAAGAGTTTTTAAAACAAATATTATATTATTAATTGATATTAAATTCCTAAAAATTAAAGGTTTAGACAAGAGACTTATATCATGATAGTTGTATCATTAATGGACCACTTGGGGGTCGCTTGGATGTATATAGTATGTTTATTAACCATATAATATAAAAATACAAAGAGACATTGTAAAAGTGAAACTAATTAACTAAGAGTTAATACTTAATGATAAGGTTAATATAGTAACCCAAACCTGTCTAAATTCTATTGGTTGAGTGGTTTTAGACATATACCCACCTTAACCTTTAAATAATCTACTTTGTATCCATTATAAACCGAATATGAATTTATTATAAAATAATATTTCTAGCTTTTCCAAAGGTGCCCCTCACCCCTCTTATAAAAGGGAACTCCCCCTTCTCATTACTTCACACCTTCAAAGCCTTTTGGATCGGCCAAAATCTGCCCAAATACTCTCTAAACATCCCTAAATTAATCCTAGAGGCCTTACTTTAGTTATAAATCCAACCTAAGAGCCCTTTTGATCATATCAAAAGGAAGAACCCGAAGAAGAGGTAATGATTTCACCACCCTTTTCCAAGTTCCTTTCTTCTTCCACTTCTTCCTTATTTGTTATTGCCATTCTAAAATAATAAATCCAGTATCTTATATATACTGTGATGTTATTATAAATATGGTACAACCATATTCATTATTCTATCCATCATTTAAATAACATGTCACCATACGTGCGTACGTACGGCTTACCGTCTCCACGTCGTGGTGTAATTGTTATTCAATAAATTATTATTTGGATGGGTATAATAATGATGTTTAACTCATATAAATAATAAATATAACATTATAATGATTCTGCATATATGTTATACCATTCAATTATATATTATTTTAATATCAAAAGAATGATATTGTCGCTCGTGCGTACGTACGGACTACCGTCTCCACGAACGCGATAAGATTCATTCTCCATCGTATCCATTCAAGTATAATTCTCATTTGATGATTAATAATAGTATCTAAGGACCTGATATCATTATGTATATGATTAAGATACAACCTATCCATTACAAACATGGCTTACATAACAAAACATATAAAAGAAAATGAGTAAGTTAACACCCGAAACGACGATAATTCTAAAATATTATTAACAAGGCAATGTTAAAAGATCGTATATGATATCATATTAATATATATGATTCTTGTATAATTTAATAACAATTATTTCACAATTATACAGGAGGTTAACCTACCTTCAACCAAGGAAAATTACAAGGTAATGGTTTATTTCGCAATCTCTTCATTATCCGAGGTTGTTTATACGTAATAATCTACTGGGATATCTTTATCATCCACATCCATGTTTCTTAAAAAATGGATTTCAAAACATTTTTACTATTTACTAGAATATGGGTTAAAGTCATTTATACCCTTGTTTGACTATTTATAAGAGGGTTATAAAGGAATCTTTCCGTCGTTTTCCAAACAAGGCACTTTTTAACCTTTTTGACAAAATTAAGGTAAGAATGTTTTTTTTAACTTATACGGCGGGTACGGCTATTTTCCGCCGTTACAAAATCATCGAAGCTTCCCTTACAAGATTATAAGAATATTTTCAAAGAAAATTTTTTATTTTATAAATATATGACTCTTAAATGATTTCAAAATAGAAAGAGATATTTCTCTAAAAAGAGTTTTGATTTCATCTATGTCAACATCCTTTGATGGATTTTACGCTTATTTGAAGTTGATTTGTTATGAAACAAAACTTCTATATTGTATTGAAGGTTTTGTGATATGTTTGACTGTGGATGTGTTATTTTTATACCATTCATGGTTTATGGATGAAGTATTTACATTTCGTATGCTAGTTTTAATACGAATGTTTATGTTATGTTTAAACCTTTTCATATGGGAATGCATTGGACTTAATATGTGACGGGTGGAGCCCGCTATAGCTCCTCGATGCATCAGTAGGTCTCATGAGACAAACTAGTGTCTTGGCACAAGGCCTCGACAAAATATTATTTGTAGTCTTGGCACGAGGCCTTGGCTATGTGGTTATGATAGTATAGAATTATGCATTCCATCATTATGAAAGTGGTTATTGATATTTCATGTGATGATTCGATTAGTAGAATATCCATGTGAATAAGTAAATGGCATTATTTCATTTTATTTTTTCCATACTATGTTGAAGTTCTAGTTTAAAAGGCTTTTGTTGTAGTTATACATTACCTTAAATGTTTATTTTTATTTATGAAAGTTTCCGCTATATTGTTATCCTTACTGGGCATTTGAGCTCACCCCTTTCAATGTTTTATTTTTCCCAGGATGTGAAGAAGTAATTTATGAATGACCTGTAGGGATAGTATGTGGGGATATGAGTGTAGACTATGAAGAAAATTTGTTGTTGTAGTTTTCATTTTTATGATGTAATGTAAGACTTATGAATATATCTAGTATTTCCAAGGCTACTAAACTAATCGGTCTTTAGAGACTTGATCTTTCTTGTGATCATGCCAATGTTATGTAATAATGCATCGGCTCTGGGTAACTGGGGTCGGGGCGTTATATCCACAACAGGGAAAGACAAAGATAATGTGCTCCAACATCATCCTTAGGGTGATGGGGGAGATTTACATATAGAGGTTGGTCCACATATTTAAGAATAAGACTTTCCTAGACAAGTGTAGTAGGAAGGAGATATGAATGATCTTAACATTGCAGAAGTTGGGGTTGACCTCCCTAGTCATATAGATGATTCAGGTCTTTCCCAAATAATTAGTGCAAAGGAAAAAAATGTGGTTTTATCCTACTACTATGTCCGCAGACATAGTGAGGAAAGATGATCGAAACAGAGTTTGAGGACCTCTACTGGTAAGGATACTAACCCCTCTAAATGCATTAAGAGATTGTGGGAGTTTATAGCTGCTGAGGAAGATTCAAAAGTGAATTCTGGATTAGTAGGAGTTCAGACTGACCATGATAAAATGGTAGCAACTGCTATAAAAGAGGGACTGCCCAAGGAGTCTCAACTCTCAAAGGAAAACACAAATCACTATGTTATACCTGACGATGTATCAATGGAGGAGAAATCCATTGATGAAGATGCTTCCCAGGAAGCAGCTGACCATCTTTTAAGGTTGGAGTAGTTGGTTGTGGCAAGGACTTGTAAGTGAAAGAAAAACGTAGTGGATGGGGAAGGATTCCAACTGGTCATCCATCAGAAATCCATTTCACATGGGTCTCCAGCTACACCTGGTTTGACATAAGATTCCCCCTTGAATATTGATCATCAAAATGTGGCTAAAAATTTGGATTGTACTTATCTATCCAACTTCAATGAGTTAATGAAAAATGCATATGCTTCCTTTGGAAAGACTTCAACTGAGAAATGTACCAATGAATGTGAGATGAATCTAAATTTCATTGTTCTAAAAGACCAGGAAGGTGAACGAACAATTAAGATTTCAGTAAGGAAGAAAAAAATTGGTTCTTCTCATAGATGGAGGTCACCTTCTCCACGTTGGAGTCGTAGGTGTTCGACTTTAGTGATTACTTAGTAGTTCAAAAGCTGTTTTCAATTAACTTTGAAAATGGACTTCACTCGAACACAATGATGAACTTCCAAGACTTGTATTGAAAATTCAGAATCTTGTAGGAAGCCTTTGAGTTGGAATCTGATAAGGATTACAACCCCCCTCAAATCAAGACTTGGCGGAGGGGATGACATCCAAAGAGAAGAGACAGATTTCCCAGAAACATGGGAGCTAGGGGAATCCAAAGGAAATGATCTTTTGTTTCATTACAGGCACTCTATGTCATGTTTGTGCATTTATCTCTATTTTAATTTTATCTTTTTTCAATAAATTTATAGTCATGGGTCTACAAACCCATGACCGGGCCTTTTGAGTAATTTTAATTCATGAGTTTAGCTCATGTCAAGAAATAATAATAATATTATTATTATTATTGACATGAGGTTCTATAGGGATTAAATAAATAATAAGGGGAACTTGTGAAATTATTTATTTATAAACCTAGAGGTACATAAAATTAATTATATTATTTTTCAATAGATTCAATTCATTGTTTTTTGTGCACAATGAATACAAAGAATCCTCTCGAAGACTTAGAGATCTCCCTTATCCAATAACACTTCCAAGAATAGAGAATGATCTTCCTCCATTTCTCACTATCGAGTCTAGAGTGATCAAATAGAATGCTTTGGAAGTGTTTATCGAGGTTATTAAAGATGAAAAATACAAGAGATAAGATTTTTCATGCTAGCACCAGGAGATTCCTATGGTGACGTTTGAAGATTTTCGAAACATGCGTGGATCACCACTAGAGGGAATCTTCTCTTGATTCCTACAATGAAACGATAGTACAACGCATATCTGTTGTCAAATACATCAATGAAGAAAGAATTATCACAAGTTAATTCTTCAATTGATTAAATTAATTATAAATAATATGTGATAATCTTGTGCTTGGTTCCAACATCATATCCCTTTTTTGTTTTCTTTGATTCAATTCTGTTGTTCATGGTGTTTATCGTTATGTAAATCTCAGATTGATCATTGATCATGACAAAAAGAAATGTTAAGCATGACCCATCACACACTTTCGCTGCGCCCAAAACCTTTAAGTGGTGTCAGATAAAGGTTAAATAATTATTTATAATTATTTAAAGATCATTTATTGATTTATGCATTTTTTATTTAGTTTTCAATTCATGTTTAATCGTTATTTAAACTGAATTGTGAGACATGCTTCTTCTTCTTTCATTTCTCAAAAATCTAATAAAATTGATTAATTTTATAAATGAAATAAAATCGAAGATCTCATTCGAAGGTGCTGACGATTCTAGTCAGATAACACAAGAGTACACACCATGTAACTGCAACTACACATCGTGTACTAGTGTTCAATGCACCAATAATTAATTTAGAATTAATTCAAGGTATGTGCATTTATTACATGCGGTGCATTTAATTTTACACCGCATATTGACCGGGATAGCCTGGAGTATAGTCATCCAGAGTACATGATGTGTAGCCCACGTACACAATGTGCAGTCCTGTAGTCACATACAAGCTATGTATCTTCTTACATGGCCTACCTCACTGGTGATTGTGTAACTCAGAGACCACACACTGGGTATCCCATCTACATGTTGTGTACTCTAATATTTTCTAGGGCACAATTTACACGCCGAGTCCCTAGGCGTGTGCCGTAGATAGACGGTGAGAAGGGTACATGCCGTGTAGTTGGCTTGTACATGCTGCGTACTTATACCAAATTATGCAGAATTAAAATTAATTTATTATACTATGTAAACCTTATCAACATGTGCTTGTGTGTTGTCATTAAGTTGATAGGACACACCATGCGATGAGTTTTAATATATATAAATATTTAATTAATATCCGCGTAATGTTCAGATTGACATATCATGCATGAGTCATACTATAGTTATTACTCTACGTGCATTGCAGCACAACACATGACAAAACAATATTGTAATCCATGTAATTATTAAGTTGACAATACACGCCATTAAAGTACGTGATAAGTCATGTATGAAACATGTCAAAAATGTAAACAGTATATGAGTATAATATATATTGGGTAGATCTAGACAGGTATTCATGGTGTTACCTCCAAGGTACATTTATGTACACAATTAATTTTAAATAAATTTATTTAATTTGTTTAAAATTATTATGGATGATAATCTCAAGGAAATTCAGATGAGAATTAAGATAAAAGAGTTAATTAATTAAAAAAGATAATTAATTGATTCAAGCGTGATTTATCTTAAATAATAATGATTAAAATTGAATGCTAATTTTATTAAATGTGTAATTTGTTTCATGCATGTGGATGATCATAAGCATAGACCAGACTATTGTATGTGATTGGTTTCATTTAATTTATTGTTAAGTTAAATCGTTGTCCTGTGTGTCATTTCTCATCCCATTATATAAGGGTCTGCATGCCCATGATTTCTTCTATGTAAACCTTTCCCTCTCACCTATGTGTGAGTAAAAAACATATCTAATGGATAGAGCTCCCAAGCTAGTGGAGGCGGTTCAAGTTTGGAGGTAAGGTGAAACCAATCCAAAAGAGATACATAGGCGGAAAAGTGAAAATATGTTACATGAAACTTAATTGGTTCAAGGTGTTTCCCCCCTAGGTTGATGGTTAGTTTATCATCCGCTAGATAAACTAACCATTAGTAAAATCTCATGATCATACCGCTATATTATTTTATTTCTTTCAAGCTGCATGGTTATTTCATTATGGATGTTTGTCGCAATCACATGAATTAAATAATTAACAAGCATACAAGATAAAACTAAAATAAATTGGCTTATGTGTAAATATTAAAATATCATAACAGGTGTCCCAAGTTTCCAATACCATGGGTAAATAACATGTCCAATCCCATGGTTTTGCATTTACCACTACCTAGGTGTCTAAGGAAATTAATAAACAAATCCTCCTCTTTTTCTATAAATACCCACCCATTTATCAATTTCCTTTCACTTATAATTAATAATCCATCAAGATATGATATTTTTACCTCTTAAGGAGTCCTCCCAAGGTGTCCTCAAGCCCCAAAGGTCCTTATCCTCAATTTTTAAGAACACTCTTCAAGGTAAGGGAAATTTCAACTTCTATTTTCCTTTCAAGTTCTCTTTTTACATGGTATGTCTTTCAAATTTCCATACTATGTTATTCTGTCTATTTTATTCCATACCTTTATTTTATTAATAGTACTATATTAATGGGATACCCTTGTCCCCTCTCTTTTTAATGTTTTCTAAAACCATGTTTTATACCCGTTATGCTGCTGAGTTTTCTTCTCAAAATTTCTCTCTTTTTCTCAAGAAATTCTCTTATTTTCTTTTATGAATACCCAAACCTATTTATTTTATAGGGGTTTTCAACTAGATTTAAAAATGATATATTTTATTCTATTATTAATATACATGAAACCCTCCTTCCTTTTTCATGGGTTAATAATGACATAAAGATCTTGTCTTTAAGCACTTTTTTTAAAACACCATGATTTTGATACGAAACCCGTTTATTTTATTCTTCACGGGTTATTTATAAAATGTTTTATTATGATATATGTGAATAAAATTAATTAATACATACGAAGGGTTCTCCTTAATAGTATTCTAATGCATTGGGTAAAAAAATTAATCTCTAGAGATGACATGTTTTACGATACTTTGGTGAATAACCTTGGTAATTTTTATGACACCTCAGTGATAAAACTTGGTGATATGATTATGAATGAATCAATTAAATGTTTTATACAAATTTCCATGTTATTATTCATATTCTATTTACTATTATATTTCTCTTTTTCCTTTTCTCATGCCTTTATGACATTCTTCAAGTTCTTATCGATAATTCTCACGATCACTTGTAAATTATTTCCCTTGATTTCCCTTATTAGGCCTTATGCTCACCCTTTCCTTTGATGTATGTCCCCAGGGTATGAGATTCAATAAATTTACTTAGGATGAACCTATGATGAATCATTTCAATTGGATTAGAATATTTTTTTATGATTTAATGTATTATGTACCTTATTTACAAGAAACTAATCTTTAAAAGATCATCTGTTTGTACAATGTAACGAAAAGTTATTTAATAAAAAGATAGGATGCCATAGTTAGTATCAAAGTAATATTTAGTTATTTTTGGAAATTAGGATTTGAAAACTTTAGGAAGAACCCTAGGTACAAGTTTAAATATAGGAAAACATCTTGGTATTCTGGTGAAGTATTAAGTAAGTGGGTTATGACCAAAGAAATCCTTGTCTAGATACGAACAAGAGGATGTGGTTTTGGCACAAATGTACCTATGGTTAATAACTTCGAAAAGGTACATTAGGCCCAAATCAGTTTAACCTAGTACACGACAATGATTCTTATTTCACACATTGTTTGACACTCCCAAGGGATATTTTTGGTTAATCGCAAGCTTTTTATAAACCATTCTGAAAGATTTATAGAAAATGTAATTATTGTTAAAGAATAGAATATTTAAACATGATGTTTTAATACATAAAATTCCTTTATAGGTATAATATTCTTAAAAGAAACAAGTTTCTCTCTAAGGTTTCTTTCTTTTAGAAAATAGTGGAAAATAGGACGAATCGTATAAATGGTGAGTGTAATCGACCAGGCACTGACGACCCTCCGATGGAAGCTGAAATGGAAAACTTTATGAGAATGATGAATAAAATGACTCAAGTTATGAATAATTACTTGAATCAAGCTGAGAGACCGAATTCACCTTGAAGGGAAAAAATTTCCATTGAGTCCTTTATGCGTCAACGACCACCTTCTTTCAGTGGATCTACTGACCCATTGATTGCTGAACAATGGATAAGATCTATAGAAAATATCTTTTCTACACTTTGTTGTTCAGAATAAGATAAAGTCACCCTAGCTATGTATCACTTATAGGGAGAAGCTTATCAGTGGTGGAAACTGGTTAAAAACATGAATCAAAGAGGAGATATTGATGCAATGGAGTAGGAAGAGTTCAGAGGAACCTTTTTCAAAAAATACTTCCCTTGATCAATGTGAACGAAAATATAGAAGGAATTACTAGATTTAAAGAAAAAGGAAAATGAATCTGTGGAAATATATGAGATGAAATTCACAATACTTTCCCACTAAAAATATAACTTTGTCATGGTTCCTAATGAGAAGGTTTATGGATTCTTTGGTGGACTAATACCCCATCTATGGAAGAATCTAGCCAACCAAAACTATGAAAACTATGAGAAGATCATGAGGAGAGCTATGAGGATTGAGATGGAGTTCAAAGAGATGCAGTGGTCACATAGATCGAATGAAAGGAAGAGATATTTGGAACCAAACTTGGGGAGGATCTTTGATTAATGAAGATGAGGAAAGCAAGTGAAACTTCTCACATGCAACAAATGTGAGAAGAAGCATTCGGGGAACTACTTGCTTGGGAGTGGGAAATGTTACAAGTGTGGAAGAGATGACCATATTGCTCAGAACTATCGTAGTGAGGTGAAGACTTAACTTCTCAACACTAATGAAAAAGGTAAGATGGTGCATGACCATACTAAAGTCCAATGCTTCAAGTGTGGACAACTTGGGCACTTTTCCAATCACTATCCAAATCTAAAGATAGCGGAGGGGAATCACCATCAACCTTAGAATAAGAAAAGGGAGAAAGGTCGAGATTTATCTATCACAACGTCTGAAGTTGAAGCTTCAAATGATTCGGTATTAGGTACTCTCATTGTTCTCTCAAAGCTAGAAAATACTTTGTTTGATTTTGGTTCTACATATTCCTTTATTTTCTCCAAGTTTGAAAAGAATATAGAATTAATCCCTGAATTTATAGAAGTAGGACTATCAGTCAAGACTCCTAGAGGGATTATCCAAGCATCAAAAGTGTATAGAAACTCTATTATTTACTTTGGAGAGAATAATCTCATCACAAATATAGTAGTCATTCTCATGCTGGAATTCGATATTATAATAGGGATGGACTGGATCTCAAAGTATAATACTAAGATAAACTATAGAATCAAGGAAATATTAGTAGTCTTGAATTGAAAACCTACAATTTTTTTTCAAAGGAGAGATATCTCAACTTGATCTTTGTCTAGAAGCACCTCCCATAGCCTTATTTATGGAAATGATTAGTGAAGATGGAGAAGGAAATGAAAGTATATGAATAGAGAATGACCCCATCATTTAGAAATACATTGATGTATTTCTTGAAGAGTTACCTATAACTCCCACAAAAAGAGAGGTAGAGTTCTCCATTAAGATCATTCCTGGTTCCAATATGATTTCAAATACCCCATATAGAATGTAAAATGTGTATCTAAAGGAATTAAAGAAACAACTCCAAGATATTTTGGAGAATGGGTTTATCTGACCAAGTGTGTCTCCTTGTAGAGCACATTTTCTCTTAATAAAGAAGAAGGATAGATCAATTCATCTATTCATTGATTATAGAGAACTTAACAATATCACCGTTAAGATCAAGTACCCTCTCCCATCAATTGATAATTTGTTTGACCAGCTTCATGGGGCTCAATTATTCTCCAAGATTGATCTTTGATCTGGTTATCATTAATCGAGGGTGAAGAAAGAAGATATTACAAAGACTGACTTCCAATCAAGATATGAGCATTATGAGTTTGTTATTATTCCCTTTAGCTTGACTAATTCTCCTGATATATTTATGGATTTTATGAATAGATTATTTAAATACTACCTTGATAACTTTTTGGTAGTTTTTATTGATGATATTCTGAAATATTCCAAAATTTGTAAGGAGTATGAGGATTTTCTATGGGTTAAATTGAAAACTATGAAAAATTAGAGTATATTTGTAAAGTTTAGAAAATGTGAATTTTGGTTACAAAATGTTTCTTTCTTGGGACACATTATAACTAATGAAGGAATCTCAATTGACCATACCAAGAAAAAGGTTGTGGAGGAGTGGCCTCATCCTTCAACAATAACTGAGATTTGTAGTTTCCCTGGTTTAGCGGGATATTATAGTAGGTTTTTGAATTTTTTTTGATGAATTTATAATCCAATAACCAAGTTAACTTGAAAAGGGGTTAAGTTCATCTAGACAAAAGAGTTTAAATAAAGTTTCCAAGAGATGAAGAAGAGATTGGTTACTTAACCCATGTTAACACTACCCTCTATCAGAGAAGGATTCATTACTTTTATTGATGCATCTCTGAAAGGGATTGGGTGTGTCCTCATGAAAAATGAAAAGGTGATTGCTTATGAATCTTGATAGTTAAAGACTAATGAGTATAATTATCCCACGCATGATTTGGAGCTAGTTGTAATTGATTTTTCTCTGAAGATATGGAGGCACTATCTTTATAGGGAGAAATGTGATATATACATAGACCACCAAAGTTTTAAGTCTATTTTAATGCAAAAGGAATTGAACATGAGACATCAGAGATGGTTAGAACTTCTTAAAGACTATGATTGTTCAATTCATTATCACCCCAGAAGAGAAAACAAAGTCATTGATGCATTAAGTAGGAAATACCCTATTGTTCTATCAATAATGAGGATTCAAGGAAATCCTTTGATCAAAGACCTAGTAAAACTGGACATGGGAATTGTAAGGGAAGGGAAATCATAAACCCTATCCAAAATTATTTCTCAACCATTATTACTAGATATGATAAAGAAATCTCAAAGAGAATATCCTTTATTTTAGAATAAGATAGAGGCTGTGAAGTATGGGAAGTTTCTTGAGATTAATATTGATCAAGAAGGTGTACTAAAATATCATATAAGGCTATGTGTTCCATATATTACAGAAATAAAGAATGAGATGATGTATAAAGCTCATATATCTAAATTCTCTATACATCCTGGAAGCATAAAAATGTATAGAGACATTTGTGATCATTATTGGTGGGATAACATGAAAAGGGAGATTGCTGACTACCCTACAAGGTGCCGGGTGTGTCAACAAGTGAAGGCAGGGTGACAACTTCCTAAATGGGTATTACAACCACTCCCATACTAGTATGGAAGTGAGGAAATATCACTATAGAATTTTTCACTAGTCTCCTGAAAACATCCAAAGGAAATAACACGATATGGGTTATCGTGAATTGTCTCACCAAGACTGCCCATTTTATCTCTATTCAGGAAGATTTATCTTTTGACCAAATTTACAAGATATACATAAAGTGGTGAGTTTTCATGGAGTTCCACTTTCTATTATTTCTGATTATGAACCAAGGTTCACATCAAAATTCTAGATAAGTCTTCAACATGCTCTGAATACTGAATTGAATTTCAGTTGTCCTATAACCCTCAAACTGATGGCCAATCTATAAGAACTATTCAAACATTTGAGGACATGCTGAGAACATTCTAAATGTAATTCAAAGGTGGATGAGATCAACATCTCCCATCATTTGAGTTCTCATACAATAACATCTTCCATTTGAGTATTCAAATGGAACCCTATGAAGCTATATATGGAAAATGATGTAGAACTAATACTTTCTGGGATGAAGATAATGAGAGAAAGCTTATTGGGTCTAATATTGTGCAAGAGATGATAGAAAATGTTCATTTCATCCAACAACACATAAAGGATGATTAGAGTCGATAGAAGAGCTATGCTAACAACCATAAAAAGGGACTTGGAGTTTTATGTTGGAGATAAATTCTTCCTTTAAATTTCACCTTGGAAGAGAGTCATATGGTTTGGGAAGAAAGGGAAACTCAGCCCTAGGTACATTGTCCCCTATGAAATCCTTGATTGTATAAGAGCAGTGGCCGATCGGTTAACACTTCCACTAAACCTAGCTAAAGTTCACGATGTTTTCCATGTATCTCTCTTGAGGAAGCACATAACCAACCCTTCACATGTACTGAACCTATAGGTGGTACAAATAGAACATGACATCTTCTATGAGTAACAAGCTATGGAGATCTTGGACAATAGAGACAAGGTTCTACGCAAAAAGACTACCCACCTTGTTAAAATGTTATGGAGGAACTACAAATATGAAGAATCCATGTGAAAACCAAAGGAAACAATGAGATAGAACTACCCACACCTTTTCTTAACTGAGGGTACAAGATGGAGTTTTGGGGACAAAATTTCTTAAGTGAAGAAGAATGTAATGATCCAAAATTTTTGAATGATAATTCTTTCCTGAAAATGTTTGTTATATTATATTACACAACAAAACTATATCTCATTAATAATAAAGTGAGTATAATTTGAAATGAGAAGACCAGATTTCGAACATTATATGAATGTTGGTCAATATGACTGTTTGAAACTATACTCTTAATCATAATTTTAACATTATAATTATTTTTATAAGTATAAATGAAAAAGGAAAATTAATGCAGAAAGAAGAGTTGATGACCTCAACCAGTAGAGTCATGTCAGACGAAGCCCATTTTTCAGAGCTTGGGAGGGATGTAGCATCATTGGGATTAACTCTTAACCAATACCAAACCAAGCTTCAACATGTTAAGCTTGAATGAAATCACCTATGAGAGAAGTTCAAGTTAGTGGATATTACCACTCGGGCAACATTGGTCGAGCCACCCCATGAATCTATCACCATCACACAAATTAACCTTAGGTCGTATGTGGGTGTTATAAGGTTTTATGTGTCGAGGCCTTAGTTACTTAATTTGTAATCCCTTTGTATAAATAAAATTTTTATTCCATCAATTCTGTCTTGAGACTATTTTTTCTTAGAAATATGACAAATTTGATAAATTGATTTTTTGGAAAGAAATTATAATTTTCAAAAATGATATAATTTTTATAATAAATTAAGGTATTATAAATAATTATTATTTTAATAAAATAGTATGATTAAAACACTCCTTTTTAAATATAAATGATAAAATAATTTTGTTTTTTTCAAGTGTCCTAAATTTCACTATGCATTTTCTATCAACTATTATTTTTCATAAATAAGGATTTTTATATTTAAAAGTAAAAATTATCATATATAAATAATTATTATGATAAAATAAATATCATTTTTGAAATTATCACGTCAAAATTAGGTGAGGTTGAATTTATGAGAATTTTATAAAATACTTTTTTTTTTGAAAAGTAAAAACACAGTTTGAGTTTTTTGGTATGTTTAATGACATCATAATGATGTAATAAGTAATATAAAATTCTGGATGACTCTTTTAGATTAAAATATCATAATAGGTTTCCAAAGTGTCCAATACCATGGGCAAACCCATGGGTTTTCATTTACCGCTACCTAGGTGTCCAAGGAAATTAATAAACAAATCCTCCACTTTTGCTATAAATACCCACCAATTTCTCCATTTACTTTTAAATAAAATTCATCCTCTAAGAATATATGATAGTTTTACCTCCTAATAAGTCCTCCCAATGTGTCCTCAAGCCCCCAATGTAAAGGCCCAGATTTTCCATGTAATTTTTTAATTATATGGAATTATTACAAGTCTGTGAAAATTGACGGTGTGTGATTCTGAGGCCCAGTGTGCCCATAATGAATTTCCAAACTTTCTTTAAGGTACGTTCAGTAAACATACCAAGCGGGAATTCCTAACTTTTGAACCGGTGCTCGGAATTGAAATCTAAGGGCACCGTTGAACTCGCAGCGTCAGGATTCACTTAAAGGAGCCTTCACTTTGACCGCAGTAGGTCGAGGGGAAGATCTAGTTTTGTGGGTTTTCATGGAGGATTAAAATAAAACAAATGTATTATTTCTATTAAACTCCTTCCATCATTTTTAATTCATTGGAGGTGGGGACCACATGAGGGTGTTCGTGCATTTAATGTTGGGAATTAAATGTCCGGTTACACAAAGTGTGTAACCATTAAACCCACCATTTAATGAAGTCTCATTAATGACAAGTTAAAGAAAACATTAACTTAAGTTAATGAGTAAGGCTTCTCTACTTCCTCTCGATCATTCATTGGAAAATATTTGAATTGGGATGGGAGAACTTTGGAGGGCCTTTAGAGAACCTTTAGAAGAACAAATCCACCAAGCAAAGAGTGGAGGATCGACGTTCGAGCAACCATTGAAGCTTGTTGCGGAATGAAAAATGCTGACCCGTCATATTCAACCTTGAGCACTCTCCAACTATTTGAGGTAGGTATTTTAACTTGTTTAATTTCAAGTATGGATGATTTAATCTCTTCAACCTATTGCTATCAAGCTAACGTAGGGGGTGCGGGCCAAGCGAACAAGGCCCGGTCCCTCCACTATCTTGATTAATTTGTGTGTTCTTCACAGGTGATTCTTCGGGATGGACGAAACCCAATTTTTGATGGGCTGGAAGCAACGATGATGTCCCAGGTAGTTCAATGACGCCTTCGGAAGAAAAAAATGGGCCACCAGAGCTCACCCGGTGACCCGAAGAAGGCCGCTGGCGTGGAAGTACCAGTGACCAGCACCAACGGGGACCAAGGCGGCGGCCGACACTGACCGGTCGTGAGGGAGGAGGGGGACGACACACTGTCCAACTGTGGAAGAGGAGGGCGGCGCGACCAGCGTGTCGCCGAAGGATGCAGGCCATGACTCGTCAGCCGCGGAAGACCGAAGGAGGCGACCGACACACTGGCCGACTGCGGGTGGCGGAGCGGCACGCCGTCGCGTGCCAATGGAGACAGTGGTCGGCATCGGCCGACCGCGGTGGAAGGCAGGACCCACTCCAGCGGGCCCCGCATGACACCTAGTGACACCACGTGGCGCCGGTGCTGCGGAGGAGACCGAATGGCCCTCACGAACATTCGAAAAAAAACCAGGGGTCACTCCCTTGGATGGCGGCTAGAGCGGGCCCCACCATAGCGGGTTTCTCCACCCAGCCGTGGGTCGCGCCTCACACGGCTGGGCCACGTTCCCAGAGGGCCGTGTGCCTAGCGGGTCGCGCCCCCTTGCAGGCTGGGCTGCCCCTGCAGGCCGAGTCGCGCCCCCTGTGGGTCGGGCCGGACCGCGGCCCAACTGGCCGAGGTCGCCGCGACCCAGCGGGCCGAACCCGCTGCGAACCAGCTTGGGTCGATCCGACCGGGGCAGACCGAACCCAGGCCCAATCGGACCCTGAAACACTTAAAGGGCCATATCTTGAGAACCGGACGTCCGTTTGATAAACTATTTGCAGTGCTGGGATCCTTGGATCGATACGGTCCTTTTGGTATACTCCACTTGAGTTTTGGAGAATGTTGGATTATGGCCAGGTTGGATCGAATCTGAATCCAACCCACTAAAATGATAATAACTTTCAAACCGGGCGTCCGATTGACGCGCCATCTATCACGTTGGAACTATTATAACATGGAGGTCCTTTGAGTTACAACTTTGTGGAGATTAGTGGTGGTTGAGGTATGACTGATGACTTGAGGAGTAGTTTTTACGGAACATGAGCGCACCGGGTGCGAAGAACCCTGTGGATGGTTGTACATGAAGAAATTATACAAATCTTGTGTGGGTAAACTTTTACGAATCATGTGTGAGTAAACTTCTACGAATCCTGTGTGGGTAAGATTCTACAAATCCTATGTGGATCAGCTTCTACGAATCCTGTGTGGGTCAACTTATACAAATCATGTGTGGGTCAACAACAAAACTTCTCAAGGAAGTAAGATAATATAGCGATACGTCTAATCATCTGTACTTATTTACTTAAGTTATACATGGTGTGAGATGAGTCTTTACCTTTGTGGTAATTTTCTTCATGGTTTTACCTTTGTGGCGTTTTACTTGTGATGTTACCACTGTGGTATTTACCCTTGTGGTGTTACCTTCGTGGTGTTCCTTTCTTCGTGGAACAGTTGTGCTAATGGCTAAAAGGTTGGAGCCTTTTGTTTCATCATTAATGAGATGAGTATATTTGATAACTTTGGTATATGTATGGGAATATACCTAAGTAGGGTTGATTGTTGGTTCTTGCTTTATGTTTGTGGTATTTCTTTATGGTTTATCCTTTTTGGATTCTGTGAGAAATTCGGGGTCTCAGGGTCCCTACTGAGTATTGTTATAATCACCCCTACATGGGCTATGCCCGCACCTTACTATTTCTTGTGCAGACAATAGACAATATTGATCGAGGCTGAGGGAGCCAGGACTGGAGGGTGCTCGAAGGTGGACTATTTGATGTGACGTGCCGTAGAAACGACCGATCATGAGATGTACCTACTCTTCAGGTAGGATCCTTGGCTGATGATCACAGGAGCAGTCTTATAGTTCTACTTGTAATTTTCAGTTGGGCTTGTATTCTGGCCCCTTTACTTATAGTGCTCACTCTTTTGCTTTATAGTTTACTTCGTGCTTGTATCCTGCTGTGTACTTGGACTGTGTGCTTGTAGGTTTAAAGAAAATGTCTTCCCATTTATAGGGATATGACTTTTCAGTGCTAGTCGCCAGCCCCTAGACTATGGGAGGTGGGCCTAGGGCAGTCACGACATGGGTCTCGGGGGATGGGTCGTGACAAAGTGGTATCAGAGGAGTTGGTTCTACCAAATAACTAGGACTCTGATCTTTTAAATTTAGAAATAGTGTTAAGTGTTATGAGTGTGGTTTTCAGTTTGGGGAATCCAGTGTTGGTGTGGTGGCCGACATATCCATACACCAGGACCCTGACTTCTAATTTCTAACTCAGTGCACAAAAACACTGATTGCGTGTGTTTTGAAAAGTTTTTCTTTGTGATATCTTTTGAGTTAGATCACCAGGTATAACTTATTGATCGTGGTTCATCTGTTTTCTTTCAGGATGCCTCCACGTAGATAGCCATCCAGGGTTCCAGATAGAGTTTGTGATGATGGTCCACCAAGTGACATGGCTTCAGTGTAGGGCCCTCTTATGGCAGATGTACTATCGTGTGGCATACCAGTGGAACCACTACCCATTGGACAACCGTTGCCACCATCCCTAACAATAGATAGTGCACTCCAACTGAGCACGTTGCATGAGTTCCAGTATCAGAGGCCTCTGAGGTTCCGAGGCGAGACGAATCCACATGTGGCTAAGGACTAACTGGAGACTGTAGCCAGAGCTTTCCACCTGGTTGGGACACCAGCTGACCTTTTGGTGATCCTAGTAGACATTCTTTTTTAGGAAGCAACAAGGAGATGGTGGATCTTGATGCTCTAGATACATGACAAGGTGTCCCTCATCTAGGATGACTTCGAGAGCCTTTTCAGGGCATAGTTCGTCCCAACAACCTTATGCTCTGTGCGTATACAGGAGCTCTTACACTTACAGTAGGGCAACATGACCGTGGCCCAATACTCAGCGAGATTCACTGACCTCTCATGTTACTCCACCGACATGGTACAAGACCCTTTCTTTAGGGCCCAGACCTTTGAGAAGGGTCTCCGATGGGAGATCAGAGCTTCGATGATATCTATAAGCATCCCGATGCAGGCTGGGGTGTTAGAGCGAGCACTCTTGGTTGAGAGCTTCCTTTCTGAGCAGTCACCGTCAGCGAGACCCACCACCGGATGACATGTAGTGGAGTCATCTGCAGCTGGAAATAGGCAGATGACATAGAGGTCCAAGCAGACCAGACCTTCAGGTGGACAACCCAAGGATACAAGGTCGGTGGTGTGGGGCTCACGAGACAGAGCATGACAGATGAGGGGCAGGCAATGCTACTCATACGGCGGGCAAAGTCACATGGCTCGTGACTGCCCAACCCGCTGTACGGAAGACCAACAGATGGTCAAGGGATCGCTGAGGCAGAGGTAAAGGTTCGATCGGGGAGGTCCGCAGACAACAGGCGGACGTGGCAGAGGAGCTGGTTGTGCAACAGGTGGTGGGTGATGATTCGAGGTTCTACCGTCACCACCTCTAGGTGGTCCACCCCGACCATAGGGAGCAGGTGTACAAGGATGATCTCAGCTCTAGGAAGCTGAGGCCTATGACCACAATGATCTGGAGATGATTAGAGGTATGATCTGTGTCTAATCCACCTTAGCTGCAGTACTTATAGACACATGTTCCAGTTATTCTTTTATTACCATGACACTCATTCGGAGCTCAGAGATTTCGATGGAGCCTTTGGCTCAATCCTTATAGCTAGAGACTCCTACGAGAGAGGATTCGACGATTAGACACTGGTGCTAGTAGTGTGAGCTTACTCTAGGAGGCGAGATCTTAGACAGGGATCTTCTAGTAGTTTCGTCAAGTCCTTGTGATGTCATCTTGGGTATGGACTGGTTATCTACAGTCCATGCGCAGATTGACTGTATTAGGCGCAAAGTGTGGTGTGTCCACGAGGATGGGACTAGGTTTTACTTCACTGGTGAGAAGGGAACCTTTGCATCATAGTATAGACTTACCCAGAGGAGGGTGAAACTGATCACACATCAGTTGGCTAGTCTTACCCTCAGAGCAGTTGATGTTGAGAGTCCGAGCTATCCTGTAGTGGTGGACCGGTATTCCGATGTCTTTCCCGATGATGTTCCAGGACTACCTCTATGCATAGAGGTAGAATTTTACATCGACCTGTACCCCGAGATGACACCGATATCTATGCCAGTATATTGGATGGATCCTGTGGATCTTCATGATTTACGAGTATAGTTGGAGGAATTGCAGAGGAAGGGGTTCATAAGGCCTGGTGTTTCTCCATGGGAAGCCCCGATTTTGTTCATCAAGAAGGTAGATGGGAGTTTGAGACTCTGTGTGGACTATCAGCGCCTGAACCAGGTGACTATGAAGAACAAGTATCCACTTTTGAGGATTGATGATCTTTTCGATCAACTGAAGGGAGCTCGTTGGTTTTCAAAGATAGACCTTATATCAGGCTACCATCAGCTCAGAGTATGAGATGAGGATGTGAAAAAGACAACATTCAAATGTTTGTATGGCCACTATGAGTTCTTGGTTATGCCATTCGGTGTGACCAATTCCCCAGTAGTGTTCATGGGACTCATGAACAAGATCTTTCAGACATACCTCGATCACTTTGAGGTGGTCTTCATCGATGACATCTTGATATACTCAACGTCGGAGGAGGAGTATGCCTATCATCTACATATAGTTTTGGATACAATCTGAGAGCACCAACTTTATGGTAAGCTCTTGAAATTCCAGTTTTGGATATGAGAGGTTCACTTTCTAGGAGATGTTATCTCGTAGGCTGGAGTTTTAGTGGATCCAGTGAAGATAGAGGCTGTGCTAGCTTGGGAGCCACCCAAGAGTGTGACTGAGGTGCATAGTTTCCTGGGGTTGACTAGATACTACCAGAGATTCATGACTAACTTTTCCAGAGTTGCGACACCCTTTTTAGCGTTGAAAAAGAAGGGATATACCTTCATATGGATGGAGATATTCCAACAGAGTTTTCAAGAGCTGAGGTAGAGATTGACAAGTGACCCCATCTTAAGGCTACTATAAGAGGGTGTTGGGTATGTAGTCTACTGCAACATATCAGGGACCGGACTTGGGTGTATCCTAATACAGAAGTGAGAAGTGACCACTTATAGTTCATGAAAACTGAGATAGCATGAGCATAACTATGATACCCATGACCTAGAGTTAGTAGTAGTGGTCTTCTCCTTGAATATGTGGCGACATTACTTGATGGGTGAACGTTTTAAAGTCTACTCTGATCACAAGAGTCTCAGGTATATCTTCTATTAGAAGGACCTGAACCTGAGACAACGGTGATGGCTAGAGTTCCTCCAGGAATATGACTTTTAGATAGTCTATACTCTTGAGAAGGGGAATGTGGTAGTAGATTCACTTAGCAGGAGGTCTGGCCTATAGTTACTGAGTGAGGCGACAAAGAAGCTAGCCATGATGCAGATATCCTTTGTGTATAGAGATGGAGTAGCTTACCTCTAGTCTATAAATTTCACTCCCCTACTTCTTCAGTGAGTTTGGGAGACACAACTTGGGGACATTGTCTGCGAGGCACGACGTGCTCAGATATCCACATGACAGAGACCTGATGGATTTTCTGAAGGTGGGGAGCATGTCATCCTCTTCAGAGGACGCACCATGGTACTGGTGGCACTATAGGAGGATGTATTGAGGGATATCCATATGTCCTCTCTGGAGGTACATCTTGGAGTTGTGAAGATTTATGAGGACCTCTAACTTCATCACTGGTGTCCAGGAATGAAAAAAGAAGTGGCAGAGTTTGTCTCACGGTGCCTCACTTGTCAGCAAGTGAAGGCTGAGCATTAGGTTCCAACAGGCTTAGTGCAACCACTAGAGGTGCCAGAGTGGAAGTGGGATGGTATTTCCATGGATTTTGTGATAGGACTTCCATGCACATCCAAGGGACATGATTCTATATGGGTGATCGTTGACCGACTCACCAAGTCAGCCCACTTCCTACCTATCTGAGAGCAGGGACCAGTAGAGGGATTGGGATGCCTCTACGTATAAGAGATTGTACAAATTCATGAAGTGCCTTCGACGATTGTCTCTGATCACGACACACGTTTTACTTCCCATTTGTGGAAGGGATTTAAAGAGCCGTTTGGGACTCAACTACGTTTGAGCACCACCTTTCATCCTCAGACGGATGGTCAGACAGAGTGGACCATACAAACACTCGAGGACATGCTTCGTGCTAGCATCCTAGACTTTGGCTGTAGATTGGAGGGTCAATTTCCCTTGGTGGAGTTTGCGTACAACAAAAACTATCACTCCACCATCGGTATGACACCATTCGAGGCCTTGTATGGTCGACCATGAAAATAACCTCTATGCTAGAAAGACCCAAGGGAGTAAGCACTTATGGGTCCAGAGTTGGTACAAGCTACCACTGAGAAGGTGCAGATCATCTAGAAGCAGATGAAGACTTCACAGAGCAGACAGAAATATTATACTGACAGAGAACGAAGACCTCTGGAGTTCTATGAGGGGGACCAAATATTCTTGCGAGTATCTCCTCAATGGGAACTATAGATATTTGGCCGAGGCAACAAACTCTCACTGAGGTTTATCATACCATTTCTGATACTTAGGAGGATTAGGGAGGTGGCATACCGCTTGGCGCTTTCACCATAGTTGGAGAGGGCACACGACGTCTTCCACGTATCCCAGCTGAGGAGATATGTACATGACCCATCTCACATCATCGACCATGACGAGATTGAATTTGATGATGGGGAGACATTTATAGAGCATCCAGTAGAGATTGAGGATCGACATGAGAAAGTCCTTTATGGGCAGTTGATACCTCTGGTGCACGTTCACTGGCAGCATGAGAACCTTCATGAGAGAAATTGGGATCAGGAGGCTCAGATTCATGCACAGTACCCCCATTTATTTTCTTAGTCTATTTTGTGGCTTTCAGGGATGAAAATCCCTAATGTGGGGAGAATGTAAAGACCCCAATTTTCCATGTTTTTTTAATTATATAGAATTATTACGAGTCTGCGAAAATTGACGACACATGATTCCAAGGATCGGTGTGCCCGAAATGAATTTCCAAACTTTCTTTAAGGTATGTTTAGTAAACATATCGAGTGGGAATTCCTAACTTTTGAACCAGTGCTCGAAATTTAAATCCAAGGGCACTGTTGAACTTGTAGTGTCAAGATTCTCTTAAATAAGCCTTCACTTCAACCGTAGTAGGTCGAGGGGAAGATCTGGTTTTATGGGTTTTCATGGAGGATTAAAATAAAACAAATGTATTATTTTTATTAAAATCCTTCCATCCTTTTTAATTCATTGGATGTGGGGACCACATGAGGGTGGTTGAGCATTTAATGTTGGGCATTAAATGCCTGGTTACACAAAGTGTGTAACCATGAAACCCACCATTTAATGAAGTCTCATTAATGACAAGTTAAAGAAACCATTAACTTAAGTTAATGAGTAATGCTTCTCTACTTCCTCTGGGTCATTTTTTGGAAAAGATTTGAATTGGGAGGAGAGAACTTTGGAGAACATTGGAGAGCCTTTGGAGAACCTTTGGAAGAACAAATCCACCAAGCAAATAACATAGGAATGACGTTCGAGCAACCGTTGAATCTTGTTGCAGAATGAAGAATGTCGACCCCTCATCATCAACCATGAGCGCTCTCCAATGATTCGAGGTAGGGATTTGAACTTTTTTAATTTCTAGTATGGATGATTCAATCTCTTCAACCAATTGCTATCAAGCTAACACAGAGGCTACAGGCCAAATGAACAAGGCCCGATCCCTCCGCTATATTGATTAATTTGTGCTTTCTTCATGGGTGATTCTTCGGGATGGACAAAACCCAAATTTTGATGGGCTAGAAGTGACGGTGATGACCCAGGAAGTTCAAAAAAGCCTTCATAAGGAAAAAAGGGCCACCAGAGCTCACTCAGTGACCCACAGAAGGCCGCCGGTGTGGTGGTACTGATGACCGGTACTAGTGGGGACCAAGGCGGTGGCTGACACCGGCCGACCGCGAGGAAGGAGGCGGCACACCTGCGCCATCGGAGGAACTAACCGCGACTCCTTAGTCGCTGTGATCGGAGGAGGTGACTGACACACCGACCGACCGCGAAAGAGGAGGGTGGAATGACCAGCGCACCGCTAGAGGATGTGGGCCGCGACTCGTCAGCCGCAGTGAACTGAAGGAGGAGGCCGACACACCAGCCAACCGTGGGTGGCGGAGCGGCGTGCCGTCGCGCGCCACTGGAGACGGCAGTCGGCACTAGCCGACCATGATGAGAGGTAGGACCTGCTCTAATGGGTCGCGCATGACACCTGGCGACACCATGTGGCACCGCTGCTACGGAGGAGACCGAACGGCCCTCGCAGCCATTTCGGAAAAGAACCAGGGGTCACTCCCCCGGGTGGTGGCTAGGGCGGCCCCTGTCCCAGTGGGCCACTCCACCCAACTACGGGCCATGCCTCACACGGTTGGGCCACATTCCCAGCGGGCCGAGCCCACCGTGGCCCAGCTCAGCCGAGTCGGACTGGGACCAGGTCGGGTTGACCCAGACCAGGTCAGGTCGGCCCCGGCTGGGTCGGGTTGGCCCAGGCCCGGTCAGGTCGGCCCAGGCCGGGTCGGGTCAGCCCAGGCCGGGTCGGGTCGGCCCATGCCGGGTCAGGTCAGGTCGGTCAGACCGGGTCGGTCAAACCGGGTCGGGCCAAACCCGGGCCCAACCAAACCCAGAAAACACTTAAAGGGCCATGTCTTGAGAACCAGACGTCCGTTTAAAAAAACTTTTGGTATAATCCACTTGAGTTTTGGAGAAATTTGGAGTACAACCGAGTTGGATCGAACTTGAATCCAACCGGGCCCTCAACACTAAAATGCTAATAACTTTCAGACCGGACGTCCGATTAACGCACCGTATGTCACATTGGGACCTTTACGACATGGCGGTACTTTGAGTTACACCTTTGTGGAGCTTAGTGGCGGTTGAGGTATGACCGATGACTTGATGATTAGTGTCTATGGAACTTGAGTGCAATGGGTGCGAAGAACCCTATGGCTGGCTGTACATGAAGAACTTATACAAATCATGTGTGGGTAAACTTATACGAATCCCGTGTGAGTAAACTTATACAAATTCTATGTGGGTAAGCTTCTACGAATCTTGTGTGGGTTAGCTTCTATGAATCCTGTGTGGGTCAACTTATACGAATCCTGCGTGGGTAAACAATAGAACTTCTCGAAGAAGTAAGATGATCTAGCGATATGTCTAATAATTTGTACTTCTGTACTTAAGTTATACCTAGTGTGCCCTGAGTCTTTACCTTTGTGGTACTTTTCTTCATGGTATTACCTTTGCGGTGTTTTACTTGTGATGTTACCTTTGTGGTACTTACCCTTGTGGTGTTACCTTAATTGTGTTCCTTCCTTCGTGGAACAATTGTGCTAATGGATAAAAGGTTGGAGCCTTTTGTTTCCTCATGAATAAGATGATTATATTTGATAACTTAGGTATATGTATGGGAATATACCTAAGTAATGTTCACTATTGCTTCGTGCTTTGTGTTTATGGTCTTGCTTTGTGGTTTATCCTTTTCGGATTCGGTGAGACCTTCGGGGTCTCGGGGTCCCTACTGAGTATTGTTATACTCACCCCTGCATGGGCTATGCCCACACCTTACTATGTCTTGTGCAGACAACAGACAACGTTGATCGAGGCTGAGGTATCCAGGACTAGAGGTTGCTCGGAGGTGGACTATTTGATGTGATGTGCCACAGAGATGACCGATCGCGAGCTGTACCTACCATTCAGGTAGGATCCTTGGCGGATGGTCACAAGAGCAATCTTTAAATTATACTTGTACTTTTCAGTTGGTCTTGTATTCTGTCCCCTTTACATACAATACTCACTGTTTTGCTTTATATTTTACTTCATGCTTGTATCCTGCTATGTACTTGGACTGTGTGCTTGCATGTTTAAAGGAAATTCCTTCCCGTTTATAGGGATATGCCTTTCCAGTGCTAGTCTCCAGCCCCTGGCCTATGAGAGATGGGATTGGGTTAGTCACAACATGGGCCCTAGGGGACGGGTTGTGACACCCAATGTCCCGATCCTCAAGTTTTAGGAACACTCTTCAAGGTAAGGGAAATCTAAACTTCTCTTTTCCTTTCAAGTTCCCTTTTTTATGTGTTATGTCTTTCAAATTTCCAAAATATGTTATTCTATCCATTTTATTCTATAACTTTATTGTATTAATATTATTTTATGAATGGGAGACCCTTTTTACTCTTTTTTAATATTTTTTAAAACCATGATTCATACCTGTTATGCTTCCTAATTTTCTTCTCAAAATTTCTCTCTTTTTCTCGAGAAAATATCTTATTTTATTATATAAATACCCAATTTTTTTCTTTTCTAGGGGTATTTACCTAGGTGTAAAAATGATATATTTTATTCTAGGATTAACATACATGAAACCCACCTTTCTTTTTCATGGGTTAATAATGACATAAAGATCTTGTCTTTAAGCACTTTTTTTAAAACACCATGATTTTGATATGAAACCCATTTATTGTATCCTATATGTTTTATTTATGAAATGTTTTATTATGATATATGTGTCTCACATTAATTAAGATATATTAATGGTGCATCCTGATAGTGATCCAATTCATCAGGTAAAGAATTTAATCTCTAGAGATAACATGTTTTACGATACCTTGGTGAATAACATTGGTAATTTTTATGACACCTCAGTGATAAACCTTGGTGATATGCTTATGAATGAATAAATTAAATATTGTAGCCACATTTCCATGTTATGATTCATGTTCTATTTATTATTATATGTCTCTTTTTTCTTTGCTCATGCCTTTATGATATTATTATAGTTCTTATCAACAATTCTCACGATCACTTGTAAATTGTCTCCCTTACTTTCCCTTACTAGGACATATTATCACCATTTCCTTTTATGTATGTCCCCAGGTTATGAGATACAGTAAATGTATTTAGGATAAACCTATGATAAAGCCTTTCAAGTGGATTAGAATAATGTTTTATGTTTTCATGTATTATGTACCTTATTTTAAGAAACTAAACTTTAAAAGATAATCCGTTTGTACAATATAATGAAAAGGTATGTAATAAAAAAGAGGTATTCCATACATATTACTTATTAGAAATGACATAACAGTCTTACAATCTATTAAGGACCAGTTAAACAAGTGTTTCTCTATGAAGTAATTAGGTGAAACATCATATATTATAGGGATCAAGATCATTTATAATAGATCTAAGAGGCTGCTTGGACTAAGTCAAAGTACATACATTGACGATAAATTAAAGATATTTAGTATGGAAAAATACAATAGGGGATTGGTTCTAGTTTCATATGATATACATATTTCTAAGAAACTATATCCTCATACATAACAAGATAAATAAAGAATGAGTAATATCCCATATTCTTCAGTGATAGGATCAATCATGTATGCCATGTTATGTACTAGAATTGATGTTGCCTATACATTGAGCATGGTTGGAAGATATCAAGAAAACCTAGGAGAATAGTATTGGTTTGCTGTTAAGGCTATCCTCAAGTATTTGAGAAGAACCAATAATATGTTCATGGTGTACGAAGGATATGAGGAGATGGTCATCAGGGGTTATACTGATTCGAGTTTTCAAACAAATCAGAATGATATGAAGTCATATTTAGGATATGTTTTCTATCTCAATAGAGGAGATATGAGTTGGAAGATTTCAAAGAAACTAGGTGTCACCGATTCTACAGTGAATTCCAAATATATAACATCTTTTTATGTAGCCAAATAATCCATTTGGATAAAAAAATTTGTCTATGAGTTTGATGTGGCACCTAGAAGTAAAGACCCTATCACATTGTATTGTGATAATACTACAGTAGTGGCTCTTTCAAAAGTTCCAAGGTCACATAAATATACAAACCATATAATCCATAAGTATCACCTCTTAAGGGATTTTTATCAAAGGGGTGAAGTTATAGTAAGCAGAGTACCCATATAAGAGAACGTGGTGGACCCCTTGACTAACTTCTATGTAAATTATGATAATATATATTCATATTTTTGAATATTAATAAACTATTTATCACATCATGATTATTCTTCTATGCAACATATTATGTGACAATGTCCTAAGAGTACATGTATCACTAAAATGTCATAGTAGTTCCCCGCTATGATGAGAACCCAAAAGTGATATCATGCTATTATTGATATCATTTAAAGGACACAAGTGATACATATTATTAGGGGTGGAGACTCATAGACATTTGAGGCACCTTATCATGATATATAGCCTTGGTAATATCTAGTGTAGGATATTATAAGAACAAGACCCACCAGTAGAAAATCCACATTCATATGTGTCATTGGATGTTCCTATATGAGGATGTGTGTATTGATCCTGAGACTTTAATATTATTATTAATTAATATTATAAGTCTCATACTTTGATGTATTGAAAAAAACCATGATGAAATATGTTTGCGTTGAGGTATGATACATTGGGTGCATCATGAGTAATATTGCATTAATAAATAATGTGAGAAAAGATTTGTCCCTTATGTTCTTTAACAGAAGTTGATATCTCGGGCTATTTTATGAAAATTATATAGCCTAAATAAATCCATTTCCTTGGTGTTCTATGGGAAAGTTTGATTTTCTTAAAGTCAAAGAAAGAGACATTGATCGCATAGGTTGATGGCACCAACATGAAAACTGCTTGATTAGAGATATCATGATAAAAGGATTATATTACATAGTAAATGTCTATATGAGGTATTATGCCATTGTGGAATTAATTTATTTCTCTAGGGGTTCCTTCACGTGTTGTTAGATGATAACCTTGGAATTTAGGATAATTCACCTAATTCCATTGATAAAGAGGCCTATAGGGTCACACAGTAAGTGTATCCAAAATCCTAGTTAAATAATATATTATTATTTATTATTTAAAATTTTTAATAAAAAATAGTATTGAACATGGTTTAATAATTATTCATGTTTTCTTGATTGTATATATTCCATCACTAGTTATTCGAGAGAATATTATATGAGCAGAATATTTCATAAATATTTATTTTCTATTTAGTGAATATAATATTTATTTATTTATCAGTGAATAATGAAGTGATATTTATTTATTAAATAAATACTCATTATTCAAGACTCAATAAATATTGTGGAGGAATAGTGGACCGAGTTTAATGGTCTAGTGAGAAATAATATATAGTGAATATTATTTGAATAGATAATATTTAATTTTAATTCCCAAGTTTAGTGCATGTTGAGAAATAATAATAATAATAATATTATTATTGAAAAGGGGTTTTGTAGGGAATAAATAAATAATAAGGGGAACTTTTTCAGTCATTTATTTCTAACCCTAGCAGTATATAAACCCAATTATATTGTTTTTCAAGAGAGCTAATTCATTTGTTTATTGTGTACAATGAATCCAGAGAATCCTCTCAAAAACCTAGAGAGACCCCTTCTCCAAGAATGCTCTTAAGAACAGAGAGTGATATTCCTCTAACCACTACTCTCGATCCTAGAAAGATCAAGGAGAATGTTTTGGAAGCAATTATCTAGGAGATCAAAGGGAAAAACACAAGTAATAGTATTTGTCATGCTAGCACCTGGAGATTCCTATGATGATGTTCAGAGATTTGTGAAACACATGTGGATCAATGCTAGATGTAATCTTCTCTTGATTCCTACAACATAATGATGGTGCAATGTATATCTTTTGTCAGATCCATCAATGAAGAAATAATTCTCACAAGGTAAAAGGATTATATTACAAAGTAAATGTCCATATGAGGTATTATGCAATTGTAGCATTAAATTATTTCTCTTGGGGTTCCTTGGTGTGTTGTTAGACACTAACCTTGAACTTTAGGATAATTTGCCTAATTACACTAAGAAAGAGGCCTAAAGGGTCACACACTAAGTGTATCCAGAATCCCAGTTAAATAATATATTATTATTTATTATTTAAAAAGTTTAATAAACATTATTCCTAAACATGGTTTAATAATTATTCATGTTTTCTTGATCGTATATATTCCATCATTAGTTATCTGAGAGAATATTATTTGAGCATAATATTTCATAAATATTTATTTTTTATTTCGTGAATATAATATATATTTATTTATTGGTGAATAATGAAGTGATATTTATTTATTAAATAAATATTCATTATTCAAGGTCTGATAAATATTGTGGAGGAATGGTGGACCGAGTTTAATGGTCTAGTGAGAAATAATATATATTGAATATTATTTGAATAGATAATATTTAATTTTAATTTGTAAGTTTAGCGCATGTTGAGAAATAGTAATAATAATACTATTATTATTGACATGGGGTTCCACAGGGAATAAATAAATAAAAAGGGGTACTTTTTCAATCATTTATTTCTAACCCTAGTGGTATATAAACCTAATTATATTATTTTTCAAGAGAGAAAATTCATTTGTTTGTTGTGCATAATGAATCAAGAGAATCCTCTCAAAGACCTAGGGATCCCCCTTCTCTAAGAATTCCCTCAATAACGAAGAGTGATATTCCTACAACCACTACTCTTGATAATAGAGAGATCAAGGAGAATGTTTTGGAATCAATTCTTAGGGTGATCAAAGGAAAAACCACAAGTGATAGTATCTGTCGTGCTAGAACCTGGATATTCCTACGACGATGTTCATAGATTTGTGGAACACATGTGGATCACCGTTAGATGTAATATTATCTTAATTCCTACAATGCAACGATGACACAATGTAGATCTATTTTCAGATCCATCAATGAAGAAATAATTCTTACAAGGTAATTCTTTAATCGATTAAATTATTTATAAATAATATGTGATGATCCTATGCTTTTTTTCAGCGTTCTATCCCTTATATATTTTATTTTATTCAATTCTATTGATCATGATGTTTATCGTCATGTAAACCTCAGATTTATTATTGATCATGAAAAAAAGAAAAGTTGGGCATGACCCATCACACGATTCCACTGTGCCTAGAACCTTCAGATCGAAGCACATAAATTCTTGTGTTCCCATTATTTCTTTTGATCATTGCATCTTGATTGTTTGGTTCTATAAATTTTTACTTCTAAGCAAAAAAATACCATTTTGATCCTATTAGGGTCTAGATTATTTTATTTTTTTTGGTTTACCCTTACCCCTACAAAAGTGGTATCAGAGCCTGACTGGTTCTCCTTTGATGTTAAAACTGTTTCTCATTTAAATAATCATTTTTGTTTAATTTCTGCACTACCTTCTCTTCTTAAATAACCTATATTTATATACTATATTTTATTATATCTAATTTACCATCAATAATTCCTATTCATTTCAAATCTATTTGTATTAACATAGTTTACCCTTAAGATTGGTCAGTTTTTGGGGGTGTATGCTTAACGTTGTCCGAAAGAACATGATATCTACTCTTTCGACAAGCATGTCAACAAATATGTTGGAAATTGAGAAATTTGATGGTGATAATGACTTTAAACTTTAGAGAATTAAGATGAGATCCCTTCTGGTTCAACATGGCTTAATTGATTCCCTATACGGGTATAAGAAACCTATTGTTACTATAAATGAAACAAGACAGACCATCATCGAATATCAAGATGTTTACCCTGATGTTTTATTTGAAGCACATGGTTCTTTTCTAATTTATTTAGGATATAAAGTGCCTAGAGAAGTTTCCTTTGAATCTATTGATACTGTAATTTTGATTAAACTAGAAAAATTTTACATGGAAGCTTCTTTAATTGGTAGGATTTATAAAAAACATATAATGTTCACTTTTAAGATGAAACCTGATAGTTCAATAAAGGCCCATTTAGATGAATTTAATAAAGTTATGTTATATTTATAAAACATAAATGTAACCATTGAATATAAAGATCAATAAAGGATCCTTATAATATATTTAGATAATGTATAAAACAACTTAGTAGAAACCATGATGTATGGACATCAATCATTAACCCTTGAAGAGGTTAAGTCTTCACTTCTATCCAAATAATTACATTCTAAACCTAGAATCAAAGTTTAGGTTGAGAGATTTTTTACTAGGGGTATACCACAGTCTAAAGGTAAAAAGAAACAATTTAATAAAGATAAAAGCAAGAAGAATAAAGAACAAAACCTAGGTATAATTCTAGGGAAATAAAAATTGTTTATTTCCATTGTGGTAAACCTAGTAACACTAAGTCCGAATCTAGAAAAATTAAACAATAACATGAATCAAAATATCCAATTAACCAATCAATTTTAGTGTATTCTAGTTATGACATAGCTGAAGTGTTAATTGTGTCCAACCATTCTCTTAATCAAGAGTGGATCCTTGAATGGGGTTTATCCTTTCACATGTGTCCTTTTAGAGAGTTATTCCTAGAATTAGTAGAACAGTTAGAAGGATATTTACTATTAGGGAACAATAAGAGGTGTGAGGTAGAGGGAAGGGGTTTCATTTTAATAGTTTTAGATGACCATTCCATCATAACTTTGTTTGATGTTAGGTGGGTTCAAAATCTTCATAGAAACCAGATTTCCTTAGGGGTTCTAGACCAAAAGGGGTTTACTTTTAGGTCTGAAACATGTTGTCTAAAAATATCCAAAGGCTCTAGAACTATCATTAAAGGTTCTCTCATTGATGGTCTCTATTTTTTGAATGTAAAGACCCATTTAAGACAATTAGGTAGTGTCTATACTACTAATACTGATAATACCCTATCATAACATAAGAGATTGGGGAATGTAAGCTCCAAGGGTCTAGAAGAACTAAACAAGAAAGGGATGTTGAGTGACATCACATTAAGAAATATTCCATTTTGATAAAATTATGTGACAATAAAGGCTAAGAGAGTCACCTTTAATAGTTTCAACTTTAAAACTGCTATCCCATTAGAATACATCCATTCTGACCTATGGGGACTAGTTAGGACTACCTACCATGGTGGTGGTTCTTATTTTTTCACTTTAATAGATGAATTATAAATAAAATTATGGATTTATATTCTATAAAATAAGTCTTATGACTTTCTAAACTTTAAAACCTAGAAAAATTTAGCTGAAAATCAGGTTGGGAGAAAAATTAAAACCATGAGAACAAATAATGGATTAGAGTACCTATCCACTGAATTCATTAAATTATATGAATCCAAGGAAATCAAAAGGCTTAGGACTGTTAGGTAAACCCCCTAAAAAAATGTTCTTGTATATAGAATGAATAGAACTATTTTAGAAAGAGTCTGAATCATACTTTCATGTTCAGGTCTCCATAAATACTTTTTGGATAGAGGCATCCAACATTGTTGTATACCCCATTAATAGGTTTATTTCCCTTCTAATCAATTTAAAACCCATGATGAATTATGTAATGGTAATACTCCCTATTATAGTTACTTAAGGGTCTTTGGCTGTACTGCTTTTGCACATATCAAAACTAATAAACTATAACCAAGAGCTCTTAAATGCATCTTTGTACTGTATCCTGAGGGTGTTAAGGGTCAGAAACTTTGGTTTGATAAGACGAGTTACCAAAAAATGAATTATAAGTAGGGATGTAGTGTTCCATGAGTCCTATTCTCCCAAATATAATCTTTCCACATCTAAAAGTAGCGATCTTGACCTAGAACAGGCTGATAAAACTGAGCCTTCATCCCAGTTTAAGGCTCCTATCCAACTCACTCCATCAAATTAGTAACTTACTATATAAGCTAATTCCACCTCTATTTTTGATTTATATCTAAAATAAAACCTCATGCCAAAAATAGAGACTATTAATTTACCTGAGATAGAGTCAGGAGAGTCCCTAGAACTCCCACTCGGTTCAGCCAATATGACCTAGATTACTAAGCTTTTAATGTTTCCAAGGATCTAGTAGATGATGATCCTCATACCTATGGGAAATATCTAAAAGAAAAAGACTCTAAATAGTGGGTCCTTTTCATGGATGAATAAATGAATTCTTTAAAAAAAACCACACTTGGTCTATTGTAACTAAACTACCCAATTCTAAAATAATTGGTTACAAGTGGATTTATAAAAGGAAAGAAGACAACGCTGAGGAAAATAAAATTAAATATAAAGCAAGGTTATTTTCTATGGGATTCCCTAAAATAGAAGGCATTGACTATTTTTAAATTTCCCCATGTTTTCAATCATTCTTCTCTTAGGCTCTTACTTGCCTTTACTTCATGTGGTGGCCTTCACATTGAACAACTTGATGTTAAAACTAATTTTTTACATGGTGATTTAAATGATAAGATTTACATGAAGTCTCTTGATGGTTACTCTAAGGAATTATAATTAAATCAAGTATTCCTGTTGATCAAATCTATATATGTTTTAAAACAAGTATCTAGCAATTGGTATAAGTAATTTGATTCCTTTATGTTAGATAACCAATTTATAAGGAGTCAATATGATGGTTCTACCTATTTTAAATCAACTAAAAACTGTATGCTTTATTTTCTACTTTATGATGATGATATGCTTATTATTTACAAAAATATGAGCCTCATTATTACTGTTAAATATCAAATAAAATGTAATTTTTAAATGAAAGACTTAGGTGAAACTAAGAAAATTCTTAGTGTTGAAATAATTAAGGACATACCTAATTAACTCCTTTATTTATCTCGGAATTCCTATATTTTAAATATTCTTAAGAGATAATTGTTTTAATATCTCAAAGCTATTAATGTACCACTTGGAAAACACTTTTCTTTGATACAAGAACCCATAGCTACTGATGAAATTTAGTTTATATCTCAAATACCCTATGCTAACATAGCAGACAACATCATTTATACCATGATTTGAACTAGTTATGACATAGAGTTTTAAATATGTACCATTATAAAATTTATGGCCACTCCTGGGAAGCCACATTAGCATTCCCTCAAATGGATTCTTAGATATTTGTCATTTAGTTCTAATCTATCATTGTGTTATTGTATAAATTTATATACTTCTGAAATTATAGTTGGATATGTAGATGATGACTATACAGGAAATATTAATACCCAAAAGTCTTTGATTGGTTTTGTTTTTATTGCTTATTGTGGCCCCATTTTTTGGAAGTGTAACATGTGGTCTATGGTTTCCCTTTTAACTATGGAATGAGAGTACATTTCTTTGACCATGGCTATCGAAGAGGCATTATGGCTTAAAGTATTTTCTACTGAACTCAACCATTATAATTCTATTGTCAATGTTTATTTTGATAGTCAATCTAATCTTCATTTATCCAAAAATTTAGTATTTCATGAAAAATTTAAAAACATATACATTAGGCTACACTTTATTAAAGACATTATAGAATCTAGAACCATGTGTGTCAAAAAATACACACTGACAACAACCCGACTGATAGTTTGACTAAAGTCATGGTGTTGTCCAAATTCAAATTCTATTTAGATAGGATTAATTTGGTTCCAATTATATAACTATAGGTGCAATAACATCACCAATTTCAATTGAAAATGGTGGATATTTGTGAATCATGAGCATTCATTTCTTGTTTCTATATTGAAAATTACATGTTTTATCTTATAGTGCCATTTTTTTGATTCCATGCATGAAAAAAATTATTCCTTTATTTTATCTTCTCAATTTTATATTTTTTTCTGGGATTATTCTATTTTTTGGTCCATTTTCTCTTCGTGTGGGCCTCTACTTAGGGCCTTGTCCTTCGACCGACCCATTGTTTTCTCCTCTTCTTAGTCAGTGATCCGCGTGATTTTCATTCTGGGTCGTTGATGTGTGTTTCTACCCTTTTTCTGGATTCTTTCCACTTATCCCAGCTAGTTGAGTATGTGGTCAAGTATTCTGTTCGGCATGGTTTTGTGTCCTCTTCTGATTGGACGTGTTTTTTTGAAGGTTTCATGGGATTGATGACCCATGCATTCTTCATTAGTTCAACATTTGATCATTTGGATCTCCCTCTCCCGGTTTGGCTCTTGGTTTTCTCTAGAAAAAACCCAGATCACTATTACCATTCTTCTTCATCGGAGCACCAGTCTGGGATTTTTATTCTCCCCAACTTCAACTCGTTGTCAACTTATGGTGGAGATGATGTCCTTCCTTAGTGTAAGAATTATGGCCTTCTCAATGATTGTTCCAGAAGCTCAGAGGGAAGAAATAGTCTTCATATCTAGGTGCATTGATCATCTCTCATCCAGATTCAAGAGATTAGGACCACCATAATGATTTCTACTCTAGCCCTATAAGTATTTAATTTAGGTTTTATTTATTTTGATGCTTACAAATCCTGTATAATTATGTTCATTTTTTTCCATTCTTTGTTGGATTTCATCCTGTAGCATTTTTTTCTTTGAGCATAATAAAATGTGTGTATGGGTGGTGTTCTTACCATTCTCATAGGTCCCAACAAGACCAAAGCATGTAAATTATTTTGTTCCTATTATTTCTTTCAATACTTTAATCTTGATTTTTTGGTTTTGTAAATTTCAACTTCTAAGTGAAAAATCTCAGTTCGGTCCTATTATGATCTGAGTGTTCTACTTTTGTTCAGTTCACCCTTACCCCTCACATTAGTAATTTATTAATAACTAATATATTTATTAATTAAAAATTATATTATTTATTAATAATTAACATTATATTACTATGTTATTAATTAATCAATAGTATAACAACTAATATTTATACATTTTTATTTATAAATCTTTGTGAAAGTTTTGTTGATATAATTATTAGTAATTTATTAATAGGTAATATATTCATTAACCATCAATTGTATTATTTATTATTAATTAATAATATATTATTATGTTACTAATATAATTAATATTATTATAACTAATATTTATTATAAAATAATATAAATAAAATACTTTTTATTGATTTTTTTTCTAGTTAATAATTATATTATTCTTAATATATTATGGTGTATTATTAATTAATTACATATATAATAAATACAAAAATATTTATTATTAATATTACTAATATTTATAGAATTCAAAATAAAAATATTATTAATACTTAATAATAAATTTAAGATGATTATTTATTATAAATAATATGGATAATAATACTATTAAGTATTAATATAAATAAAAAATGGTAATTATTATTATTACCAATGTAGTTATTAATATTAATGTTTCTTATTCGTTTATAAGTAATTGTATTATTTTCTAATTCTATAAAATTCTTTTATGTGAGAAAAAGAAAATATTAGTAGGGTTTTAAATAATGTACAAGTAATGATTTAAAAAACATATAACATGTATCGGTCTAATTTACATCAGTGTCCCATGTTCTCCTCTTTGCCATAGCCAAGTGTATATATAATGCATCCACGTCATGTCTATCAATGTCTATACTCTAGTATACACAACTCCTCTATTGAATCTTTGGAACCTATGTCCACATCATCTTATGTGGAAGGTGGTGGATCTATAGTCTCCCCGCTTATACCCTATCCCGGTTCCAAGGATAGCAGCTGTTGATTGGAACTATCCCTAACACGAGAAGAAGATAGATGCTATGTAGTGGATATCTACGAATTAGAGGCTAATAAAGAATGAAACACAGGCCCGTCAACCTCTATCGCTATAGAAAAATATGACACACTAACATCCCATGCCTCTATTTGTGGCTGTGTCTGTGCCTCTAGCTATGGCTGTGGATCATATGAAATAGGAACTAGAAAAGAATATGGATAATCATGATGAGAAACCTCCTTCCATGCCTCATCTACATCCATAACATGATCATCACCTTCTGACACATCTATATTAGGCTCAACACCCTCATCATTGTCTGTCACATTAAAGAAAGTCTCATGAGAAATCTCATCCAAGAGAAGAAGAAACTCCATCACTACTCTATAAAAATAGGTATGGTCAAAGGTGCCTATGTCTCTGGGATTAGATATGTGAATGAGCCATGTGATATGAGTATCCAGAAAAATTAAATTATATAGTTAACTAAAGTTAATAAAAAATGTGGAATAGTGGAAAGAAGAATTATTGCAAACTCATGATAGCCCTATCTGTGCCGCGTAAGATATCTCATTGGGGACAAGTGGTACCAGGGCCCACAATCCAATTGATCTAATAGATTCATACATACTGTGTCGGCCCCTCATAATCGGGACTCATGTCTTCTATCCCACATCTCAATATATCATGCATGATATCGCCTTCAGTCAAAGTATAGCTTCCCTAACATCTTTAGGGAATGAAGTGAAGGAAACAGACTGGTCAGTGGATGAATAGGATAATAGAAGTTGAATCACCTCATAACTCTATCAACATGATGCCACTCAATAATATAAAAATGAATCATAGGTATGATGCATGAGCTGATAGCAAGCATCTCCGTACATTAAGGTGAGATACTATCAATGATAAACTCAATATATTCCATACATGAAACCTGAAATATAAAAATAAATAAATAAGAAATTGATAAATGAAGTTATGTACTATAAATAATAATAATTTAATAATATAATTAATAATCACATGCATTATCTGGTTGAAGACCATCCAACATAAGTTTGTAAGCATGGACATCATGTATGACAATATCAAAATATCAATGTGACTGAATACATCAGTAGATTACATTTTATACTTATATTTTATAATATAAACTTATACATTTTATTTTCACATAATAATAAAGGAAAAACATATCATCGTCCATACAAAGACTCCCATAAAATACCAGCTGACAATGGCGTACGAGCATGTAGAGCTAAGGGAGGGATACACTCCTATATCCACATCTAGATAAGAATAACACATCCTGTAATATGTATCTTATCAATGCGACATGCACTACATAATGCTCTATATATATATGCAAGACATTCATACCCACAACTATATCTCTCTGTCTAGTCCAAATCCTCTAGTAATGGTAAATACATCAAATGAAAAAATGTAGTCGAATAATCGATGAAGATTGTGCTATTAATAAGACTTAGAATATATGATGTGAAAATATCACCATGATGATCTTAGTAGAATCATCATCTAGATGGGATAAGTTCTCGTCTATCCATGACATACGTAATCGTCTCTTGATGATGAACTTTCCATTGTCCAGAACCTCAATGCCTATCAGTATGTGAACTAGATCAAACCAATCCATGCCAACTTGAACTGTCATAACCGCACTATCGATGAGGAGTCCCAACATAATGGACACATCCTTAAGTGTAATAGTCATCTCTCCTATCTAGAAAATGAAATGTATGCGTCTTTGGAATCCATATATCCACTAGGGTAGCAATGAGATGATGGTCAATGAATGTGAAGTTTACCATTACTACACCGTAGAACCCAAAACGATGAAGATGATAGACGATGGTAGGAGGTACTGCAACATGATAGAAATGATGATACCTCTATAAACTCAAAGTAGGAACTAGATGTCTGACTATGACTAGCTACGAAACATGTGTGTCTTGGAATGTAATAAATGGAGGGCCCACCATCTCTACATTTGATATCATTGCTACTTTTTATAGTTAATTTAATAAAAATTGTAAAATATATTTTAAAAAAATAAAAGAAGAAAAATGAGGTAGACAATTAGAATTCATAATTAAGAATTATGATGAAAAACAAGATAAAAAAATAGATTTGACTTATGTTGTTGGCTTAGTCCATCAATTTATTGTTTTAATGATCTATAAAAATTCTTAATTTAAATATAGGTGATTCTGTGTATATTAGTCATGATGAAAATCCTACATAGTACAACTAAATATATGATATATTTAACCGACTGTGTGATTTCAAGGACATATTTAAATACAATTCGTTTAAAGGATAAAACTATTGATAATAATTTCCATTATGTGTTTAATTTCTTAATAGTTGAAATATCACAAAATTATTTTTGATTAAAAATAGAAATGAAACAAGATAAAAATGAAACAAACCATAAATAAAAGGACCCATTAATGAAAAATCTTGAATAAAAACAATACACAATCATGATAAAATATATAAAATCGATCAAGGATGATGTGAAGCGATGCCCCTTCCTGTCACTTGGTGACATATTTTATGATTATGCCCTTCTTTATGAAAAATATTTCATTTTAGTTCCACTCCCTATTTTCAAGGCCAATCTATCTCATTTCTTATACAATTAGACTTTGGTCATCTCTAAGGGTGAAACTTGGTAATATCAGGCACCATAGTCAGTTTATGAGTAGGCAAGGTAAAAGTATGAAATATCAGAAAATTATTTCTGATTAAAAACATAAATTTAACAAACCATAAATGAAAAAAAATCCATAAATGAAAGAATCCATAAATGAAAAATCTAGAATATGAAACCTGGTAATATCAGATACCACAGTCGGCCAATCAGTAGGCAAGGTAATAGTATGAAAATAACCAATAGGCATCCAAGATGCACTATAATAGTCAACTAGAGTGCTCACGTGATACACATGGTCAATATAGGGATCCCATGATATGTTCAATGATGCACAAGATGCAATGAAATATGCACATAGATATATCAAGGCCTATAAAGAGCCATAATCACAATACATGCTTTCCAATATGACCACATGCACTTGACTACTATTTCTTATGAGAGGGTCGTGGCACTCTATTACCTGAAAGCGAATCCTTACCTAATAAAAGATTAAACCATGAAATCATGATGTGTCCTATAATATCTAATTAATTTCTATTTGAAAATTCTAACAAAAATGTATTCTATTTTCATCTTTTGATATGTTTTCCAGGACCATTCAATAAAGTACTTGACACATCTATAACATTTCTCTTACATTAACCCTATGATCGGTTGTTTACACACACCCTTTAATACCCCATTTATGTAATCCAAAATGTTAGTGGTCATATGGCTATATCTTTACCCACCATCATATGCTAATGACCATTTTTCCTTTGAAATATGTATGGCATCCCACCTTTTCATTACATAACTTTTCATTACATCTTACACACAAAGGATCTTTTAAAGTTTAGTTTCTTAGAAATAAGGTACATAATATATGAAACCTTAAAAAATTATTCTAAATCCACTTGAATGCATCCTCATGGGTTCATCCTAAGTATATTTACTATATCTCATATCCTAGGGACATACATCAAATGAAAGTGGTGAGTATGAGGCCCAATATGGGAAAACAATTTACATGTGATCATGAGTAAGATCAATAAGAACATGAGGAATTACATTAAGGATTGAGAAAAAGAAAATAAGTAATATCATAATAAAAATAACATGAATCATAACATGGGAATGTGGCTATGAAATTTAAATGATTAATTCATAAGTATATTACGAAGGTTTTTCACCAAGGTTTCATAAGTGAAAATTACCATGGTTATTCACCAAGGTATCATAAAACATGTCATCTCTATAGATTAAATTATTTACCCAATGCATGTTGGAACCAAGGCTATTATTTTATTAAAATTGGGTATGGTTTGTGTTTGTTTCCAATCCTCATCAAGGAATATCATGGAGTAGATGGAAGATCAGGGAGATTGAATGAAAAGGTATCTTACAGTTCAAACTGACAATAGTATTGAAGGTGGCATCATTTCCCAGTGTTTTTCAAAATTTTGGGGTCCAAAATCTGGAAGTTGGATTGCATCATGAAAAGTGGATTTCCTTGAAGGACTTATAAAAATATGATAAAGGCACTAGTTTCACAAAGAAGGGCTACATGATTTGTGATTCGCAAAAGATTTATGATTTCTGACGGTGTGCTCTGCAATTAAGATGGAAATCATGAAAGGTAGTTTTTTGGAATCAAAATTTCATAAATATGGTAAAGGATTGAATTTAACAAATCTCGGGATTATGTTTTCGAATATTAGGAGCATCATGAAAATAGACAGTGTTTCTACATGATTATGAGAAGAGGAGCATCGTAACTACGCAATGTTTTGACGGAAGGCTCTGCGACTATGACAAGCATCACATACAATGAATTTCATTGGAGCATTGTGAAGGGAGGGGCACCACAAAGGTATTTTTGGAAGATCCATAAATCGTGATGGAGGCAGTAGAGATTCATGAATGACTAATCCTATAAATAATAGGCTACCCCTCTTCACTCAATACGAAAAATTCCAAGGAAAATCTGAAATTTCTCTGATTTCATGAAGCCAAGGGATATCCACAAAACTGACATTCCATGTGAGATTGAGCATCGCAAAAATACCACTTTAGTATTGACTTATGTCAATGCTTTTGATTAATGAGTGCTTTGAAATAATGGGGTATTCCACATTGATTCAGTGAGCTTCATGAAGGAAGGTTGTTCTGAGAAGGCAGAAGTGCTTCATGAAGGCATTTTATTCTACAAAGGCAAGGGAGATTCATGAAGGAGTGAGGTTCACCAAAGTTGGTATTGAACATAAGTTTTTCAGTGATCACGGATTTCAGTGTGCATCAACTCAGTTGTTTGGGGCAAGAAGAGTCTCATGATAAGTTAAGGATAAAGTCTTTAATGCTAATCCATTGAAGCGACCTTCAATTCGATAAACTGAGTAAGACATCACCCACAATAGTGATAAAGGGGGATTCAATGGAAGTGTTCCAATAGATGCAGTGTACTATCCCTAAAATCATTGTAAAGGTAGTGTGCCTGGAAAAAAGTGACTATGTCTGAACTCTTTTACTCCACAACTAGTCAATATTAGTGGACTTTGGTAGGACCAAAAACTTGTCAGCATATTCTCCTTGGACTATAACTTAGTGGTGAAATAAGTAAAATTGTTGTGTCTTCTCTTTTCATGTGATTGTGTGACAGGTTTAATAGGTTCTTACCAACATGGGAACAAGATCCGTCTCTTTAATAAGAAAAATTTAACACCTGGATTCACCCTCCTCTCTCAGGGTGTTCCAGGGTCCTACAATACATTGGAGAACTATCAGGGCACACCATTCATATGTATTAATTAATATGATCCACATATATCATAATTCAAACATTTCATAAATAACCCACGGAGAATAAATAATGGTTTTCTTATCAAAATCATGGAATTTTAAAAGTGCTTAAAGACATGATCATTATGTCATTTTTATCCCATGAAAAGAGAGTGTGGGTTTTTTATGTGCAAATAAACAAATAAAATAAATAATATTCACATCTAGGTAAATACCCATGTAAAATAAATGGTTTTGGGTATTCACAAAAAGAAAATAAAAGAAAATTTCTTAAGGATAATAGAGAAATTTTGAGAAGTAAATTTGACAGTATGATAGGTATAAAATGTGGTTTTAGAAAAGGGTAAAATGAGAGGGGACAAAGGTTTCCCATTGATAAAACATAATTTTGGAATTAATGGTATGATAAAAATGGTATTAGAAGAAAGTAACCATAAAATTTAGAAGACATATATGAAAAGAGGTTCTTGAATTGAAGTGAAAGGAAGGATAATTCCCTTACCTTGAAGAGTTACTCCTAGATCTTGAGGAATGGAACCATGGGGGATTGAGGAAACCTTGGGGGTAATCATTGGGAGGAAAAAATACTAGAGTTATATAGAGGATGTATTTTTAGTGAAATTAAATGGATAAATGGGTGGGTATTTATAGAAAAAGTGGAGGATTTGTTTAATAATTTCCAAATACAGGCCTTGGAAATATTAGTTGTGGAAAAAGAAAAACCATTGGCTTGACCAGGGTTTATGCCCATGGTTTTGGACAATTGGATCATATTTTAAGTTATTTTAACACACAAGATCTAAGAATAACATTATATTACATCTTTTGGTATGAAAAAGTAAAGTTTCCAAAAAATAATGTTTTTAAAGTTAATGTCTCCATTTTAGACTTTGGAAAGTAAATTATAGGTTTAGAAATTGATTAAAATCTTTTAAGATACTTGATATTAATAAAATAATATATTTTAGGTCATGTATTGTAGTTAATTAATTATTAAATCATTATGAAATAATTATGAAGTCATTAATCATATCGAAAAATCCAAACCGTATTTTTATTATTCACAAAAATAAAGTATTTTAGAAAATTCTCATAAATTCACCCTAACACAATTTCGATGTACTGATTTAAAAAATGATGTTTATTTTATCATAATAATTTTCTAAATATGATAATTTTAACTTTTAACTATAAAAATACTTATTTATTATAAAAAATAGCGGGTTGAAATGTATAGTAAAATTTTCGACACTTAAAAACTTTCAAGGACATAATAAGATTATTTTATCATTTATATTTCAATAAGAGTATTTTTATCATACTATTTCATTAAAATAAATATCATTCATAATAACGTATATTATTATAAAAATTTATATTTTTTCTGAAAAGTATAATTTTTGTTCGAAAAATCAATCTATCCAATTCCATCTAAATTAAACATATATTTTTATTAAGCAAAACTATTCTTAAAATAGAATTGATGGAATAAAAAATTTATTTATACAAATGAATAAAACTTTAAGTAACTAATTCCTTGACTCATAACCCCTTATAACACCCGCATACGATTTAAGGGTAAGGTGTGAGATAGTGATAGATTCATGGGACAACTCGACTAACATCAAACAAGTGGTAATTTCCACTAACTTGAACTTCTCCCGTAGAAAATTTCATTCAAGCGTCTCTTATTGAAGCTCGGCTTGGGCTTGGTCAAGGGAGAACCCCAGTGATGCTACCTCTCTCCCAAGTTCTAAAAAAATAGATTCATATGAAATGACTCTACTGGTTGAGGCCATCACTTCTTCTTTCCGCATTAATTATCGTTTGACATTTATACTTATAAACACCAATTATAAAATTAAAATTATTACCATGAGTATAGTCCCCAATGGTCATATTAACCAACAGTCACATAAATTTTGAATCCTGATGGTCACATTTCCCTTTTATACTCTATAAATACCACTTCATTATTAAAGAGATATGGTTTTGTTATGTATAATATAACACATATTTTTAGGAAGAAAATATCATTTAAAAAGTCTAGGTCATTATAATATGCATCATATAATCATATACATCTTGATTCTTCATTTGAATTTCTTCAAATCATTGATCAAAATTTCCTTTTTGGGGATTATATGTTGAAACCAGAAGACAATAATGTATTTAAAAGGATATTATTTTTTTTCCAAAAAATATAACTGTAAGAAAACATACCCAACTTGATGATCACCTTATTTATTGCCTTATCTCTAAAATGAGTATGCACATTACCGGTAATATTTCTAATGTAATATCGATGATAAAAGTTTAGTTCTCTCTATAAAAATATATCGATGTTAACGACCTCTATAATCTCTCAATGGAGATAATATATCATAAAAACTCCCTAGATTTGTGTGAAATGAATGTGTATATAGGTGTTTTCTAAGAAAAATGGGTTTCCGACGATTGATTGTTGGGGGTTGAGTTTTCTGTAATCATTTACTTCAGGCTCACTATTTTTGAATAGATTCCAACACGATTTGTTTATGGGGGAGGAAACACCCAATGGTTCTATATTCATGAGGTACTTTCTTTCCAAAGATAGAAACTCATGGATAAGTTTGGCCAACAACACTTAAAAATTCACATTAGTCAAGAGAATGAGTGGTCGGGCTCATCACACACTTTTGGGGGTAATGCTTTCCTTCTCTAGGACTCTCTTATAGATTTAAGATATGTTCTATAATCCTTTATTAACTCCCAAGTATGATGTGGGTCACCCTTGAATTAAAAATCAATTATTAGTATGTGTGGAATTTAGAATCATCTGTATATGAGGTTCTTCATCAATGGAGATATCCATATGTATCTGAGTTTCTTTATCAATGGAGATATCCATATGTATATGAGGTTCTTGATCGATGTTATCCTCTTATGTACTTATTATAGATTCTTTGGTCGTTATTATGATGATGATGGTTTTCATCCACATAGTGGGGCACTCTGGAGTGCATTGTAATCCCGGGAGATGGGAGTTTTTTTAATGTTAGGATCATACCCATGAAATGGGATTCCTATGTATCCTTGTAAAAGAAATCAGAACCCACGTGGTTTGGTGCCACTTAATGGGGTACACCATACCTTTTAAGGTCATGTAATAAGAACCAAACTGTGCAGTTTAACATCATGTGGCAAAGACATCTAGAAAAAATGTGCCTAGTCAAAGTTTGACATGAAACTTATGTAAAAGCGTCTTGGAGAACCTGGAAGGGATATGGATTCTTATATTGAATTAGACTCTACTAATAATGAGTCCCATATAGAATTAGGGTTGGTATGCAGTGTTGGGTTTGAACCTCAAGAGGATTCCTACATATCCCATTTGAATGGGAATGAAATCCCACATAGTTCAGTTGTGAGTAACCATGACCATGGAGGCCATATGAAGGTTTTCTCATAAGGGATTATGGACCTTTGATATGATTAAGTTGGGGCGTAATCCTAATGAGAATTACCTAGTGATTTGAAGGTTTGGTAGAGGCTTAATCCTAAGAAGTATTCCCTAGTTATTTGGGTTTTGTTGCATATTTAGGGATTATACCGAGTATAAGGCCCAAATGATTGGTTATGAGCAAGGATTATACTGAATAGGAGGCCCATTAGTAGTGGTATGGTAACATGGTTGGGGATTATATCGAATAGGATGCACATTATTGGTTAGGGGTTACACTTGGAATGATTCCCAAAGGTTGGGGATCATGCAGATGTCATGATCACCTCTAAATTCTAAGACCACGTGAGTGATACTCAGTGTGAGAAATAAGAGGAAGTGGTAGATCCAAGGAACCAAACAATTTGTTATGTTTGCTGATGAATGGATGAAAAAGGATATGGGTTTACTCTAGGAGGGATAAATTTGTACTGGATGAGGATTATTTCTAAGGAGGATTCCCTTGTACTATTTGGGGATTATTCCTAAGGAGGATTCCATTGTACTGGTTGGGAATTATTCATAAGGAGGATGCCCTTGTACTGGTTGGGGATTATTCCTACGGAGGATTACCTTATACTGGTTGGGGATTATTCCTGAGGAAGATTCCCATTAGATGAGTATGGTGATATAGTTGGGGCTTACTCCTAAGGGGGATACCCTTGTTTGGGTAGTTTTCTTGGGGAATACTCCTAAGAAGGATGCCCTTTTGTGAAAGGTTGGGGCTTATACTAAGTAATATACCCATTTTATAAGATCATGTGGACATCATAATCACCACTAACATATAAACCCATGTGAATCATGCTTGGTGTGTGAAACAAGAGGAATTAGTATATCTTTAGAAACCAAACAATATTCTTTTTCCCTAAGGTTGGATACATGGCCTTGAGGACCCATGCCTATGGATGGAGGACCTCTAAAGGAAGGTGAGAGGAAGATCCGAAAGATGATTCTCTGTCAAAACATGCACCTGAATATTTAGATTTCATCATCATGGCTAGCCTTTAATCCAACATGAGTCATGACGAGTCATGCTTGAATGTGGGAAACAAGAAGAAGTGTAAGATATGACAAACCACCATATCCTTCTCCCACAGGTGGAAGGGGCTGGGGTGATGGGAAAAGGAGGAAGGGATAAAGTAGGAGGGGTTCTGCAAGAAAGGCTAGGGGATTATTCTAGGATGGATGTACTAAAATTGGTTTTAGGAGGAGGATCTCAATACATATCAAAGGGAAAGGAAAGTATGATCCTCACCCTACCCTCCTAGAATCAGAGGTCCCTAGTCTTAGAGACGACTAAGGAAGGACATGGTCATAACCCTAGTATTCTAGGCCAAAAGTTCCCTGATAGTGCCCCCAGGTTCAGGGTCCTTATGACTAAGTGAATGCATACACCTGAGGACCATACCCATCAGGTATGAAAAGTGTGAGAAGACTCTGACTGAAGGAATGTATACCCAAAATGAGAGACATGGTGGTGTTCCCATTTCCATGGTTTTTCAAGTCCAAAGGCTTTAGTGGAGGTTTCAATTTGGTCCCTCTCAGAAAAGGTAGAAAAAAGAAGATATCCCCTATCATTAGTGACTTATAAGAGGGAATAATAAGTGTCTTACGTAGGGTAGAGGCTGGGCGAGCCAAGGGGGGTCTCGCGCAGAGTCAGCCTGCACGGACTGGAAGCTTTATGTGTGTAGGCCTGTGCAAGCTAAAGGCATTTTGGGAGAAAGACCACCTGGAAAACAATGCTCGAGAGAGAATTTTCTCAAGTCTTCAAGGGTTTTCTTAGGTTTTCCTAGAAGTATCTCGCGTGGGTCCTTAGTTAGGGAAGGGTACCTCACACTAGTGTTCATAAACCATGGGGGAAAGGGTTTCTCACATAGGTGTTATGTATTTTAGACTCTAGGAGGAATTTGGTTCCAATACCCCCCTTAATTCCCTCTTATTTAGGTTTTAGAGGGTTACTTATAAGGTATATGAGGGCCTGGGTGAAGGACTAGGGTGATCAGATCACCAAGAGTTCTTTGGGATTTTTCATCATTTCAAATAAAGAGCCTCAAGGTCCTGTTTATAGGAAAATATAGGACCACAGGTGAAGGGGTTTTCTTGTACAAGTCTTTCGCACAGGCTGATGTATAGGTTTGTCATGTAGGATGATGTGAAAGACCATTGCACAGACCCATGTGCAAGTACATCACGTTGACCCATGCACAGGTTCCCTACGTTCCGATGTTGTTTTGTGGGACCTGTGTGGAGGGTCTTCAATGAAGTTTTGATCCTTGTATTTCTTCACTTATATTATTTTCATCTTCTTAAAGATATTTTTATTTAACTCCTTTTCATACATGTGAGAAAATAAAGTTTTAAAAATGGGCCAAAAAACAACTCTAGGATTTAAAATTATCCTTTTCAACAATGGAAAATGAAAGTGGTAGAGGAGCATGGTTACCATTATGTGTGAAAAAAATATGAAAAACACCTGTATACATTCCACAAAAAAAAATCCATCAAATTGAATGAATTTTTTACAATATAAAAAATCAGCGACGCTCTGGCTTCTTTAGATTTCGATGTGGTGATAACTGAGGATATAGGCACTATAGTCCCGAGGCTCGATGATGGGATTGGTAATGTGGGTGATATGAAGGGAGATGAAGGGATGGGTGGAGTGGGGCCTGATGCTTCTTCTTGAGTTTTTTTGGGTGTGTACACTCTTGAGATTGGCTCCTTAGCCGGCCCACTTGTGGCCTTTTTTGTTTTGGGTTCTCCTTCTTCCATCAATTGTGGGGGTGTATGTGGTTCCCCCTCAACTATTAAAATGGATTTCTTAAAAAAATGGATTTTAGGTAGGAAAAGAAGAAATACATGTTATGAGTTCCCAAAAACAACCTATGGAACTTCGCATTTGTTTGATTAACTCAGTGATTTGCAGAGACATACTCAACATTGTCCAAATGATAAATAACCTAATTTTTGAGAGAGAACAATCCCATTAGATGCGACAACACTACATATGATTCTTCCCAATCACCATAAACTTTCAAAATTTCTTTTTGTTTTTCATTACAAGGTTTTTATAGGATATATTGTATTTAAAAAACCGTTGTATTCATTCTTGGACAAGGTATATAAGAACATCTTGACATGTTCATATCTTCTCTAAAATAACAGTAAATAAAAACAATGCATCAAGTGAAGAGTGATCTTGAGACAATATTGGATGTGCACAAGTATGTGGGCCTTCCAACTTAGTTATATTTCAACACGAAAAAATTATCATATACTACATGCATTCAAAATTTAAATTCTGGTCCATATTTTTCACATTGAATGAGATATTTTTTCTTCTTGGACTCATAAACCACAAATGAAAATGGCACTCTATGTGGTATTGCTTTGGTACATTTTTTAGTCACTTTTACTTTCAAAATACTACCCAACTTATATGGTGTTATTAGTTGATACAAATATATTACCGATAATGTTAGGGAATTTAATAGTTGGTGTAATGATATCCTAATCAAAATGATGTTAATGGGACATTACTTCAAATAAGTAAGTCAATAATATAGGATGATTACCACTAACTGCTTACTACCTATCTATAAAAGGAACCTCAAAAGGTTCATTCACCACATCATCCTCACCTACATAATCTTCAGTTGAATCTAAGATACTTTCTCATCAGATAAAGTGTCATTAATTAAATCTGGAGACTCGATGGGGATGACCCCAATAGTTCATTCCATACTTTGATCATCTTCTTCATGATTTGTTTCTATTACCGGAGTCATATGAGAAGAAAATAAATGATAATGTTGTGAAGGACCAACTATAACAGAGCTCAAATAACATGGTTATGTAGTATTAGTTCACACCTCATCAATATTATAAATAAATTCCATTAAACCATTACTGCACTGTTTCCTGAAAAATGATGATGAATCCACCCTATCCTCATAATCTAGAAGAGGATACTCAATGTGCGATAGATGCTCTGGATATTGAATATTTTGATATGTAATTGAAATAACTTACTAATCATCCATTAATTTTAAATGACTATGAATCTTCCTATGAACTTCATCCAATGTTACACATTCATGAAGATTTTCTACTCTTGCAGGTGGAAAACTATATCTAAAACCCTAATCAATATAAATTACCTCACCATTTCAATATATTGACGCAAGCATGTTTACCTATAAAAAATTATTAAAAATATGATATATACTAAATCATCAATTATTTAACATGTTTTAATTGGTTATGAAGAACCAACTATTACTTGATCTTTAGACTATTTTTATGGATTGGTTTATCATTATTTGATAAACCAACCAAAACATAGGGGGAACTCCTGAAGCCTCTATTACCTCAAATTTCAGTAACTATTAGTATCCTTTCAATCATGGTGTAAAAATACATATTCAAACAACAATTCCTCTTATGTAATTCCCTTTTATTACAATTTACTCACATTCAAGTAAGGGAGACTAGGAGTTTGGGATACATAACATTTTTATATGGATACATAGGTCCTTACATACGTAGAGAGAGGTATGAAATGTAGGTCATTAATGAGGAAAATAAAATTCGATTATTACAAATTATATAATTGCAAAAAAGAACACAACATGAAATTTTATATATTGGTGGATCGTCCCAAGATCAATCAATTATTACAAATTAAATAATAGGATATAAAAAAATACGACATGCAATTTCAATCATATATTAGTCAGTCATCTCAAGATTAGTCATCATAAAATATCGATAATATGTTTTTTTGGGATACTTATTATGTTATAAAAATTATAAATTTACCTATAACTATATCTAATAAAGAACACACACACACACACATCAATTTATATTCATACTTTCATGAATATTTCACACTCGTTCAGGTCGTAAAATATAGTTAAAATTCTAATCAATATAAATTATCTCACTATTAATGCTGACATGATTACATAGAAATCAAATTTAATGAAACATTATATATATTTATACTACATAATAAAATGTTAAACATGTTTTAATTAGTTATAATTAAATAATTGTGACTTGATCTTAAGATTTTGTCTATGGATTAGTTTATCATTATTTGATAAACCAAACAAAAACTAGGGGGAACTCTTAGAGTCGCTATTATCTTAGATTTCAGCAACCATCAGTCTCCTTTTAGTCAGAATGTAAAAATCCAACTTCAAACAACAACGCTTCTTGTCGAGCAACCTTTTATTACAATGTGACTCACATGTAAGTGAGGGGGTATAAGGGTTTGGGATACATAAAATTTTTATACATACATGAATTTCCCTACATACTTATAAAGAGGGATGAAACACATGTCATAAACGAGGAAAATAAAATGAAATAATTAAAAATTATATAACCACATACAAAAAAAGACATACATTTTCAATTATACATTTGTCAGTCATCTCAAGATCAGTCATCACACAATACTATTAACATGTTTTTTGGGATAATAATTATTTTCTACATATTATAACTTTTCCTATTATTGTTTCTAATAAATAATAAATTTCTACATATATATCCATATATTTATATTACCCACTTTTAAATATCAATATATATATATGTATGCATTTTTTTTATTTAATGATGTATTTTAAATAAATACCTAATATATTTTTTCAAATATTATGTTCAAATAATATAACACACACACACACATAACTATTAAAAATATTATAAATAGTATTTTTTTAAATTAATCAATAAAAGTGATATAATTTACACTTAAATATTTATTAAAATATTATAAACTTATGTTACTTTCAATATAATAAAATTAGATAAATATATATATAATTTTTGAAGTAATTAAACTTTTCAATGTGTGTGTATATATATATATTTAGGTAGATTAACTTTATTTACCTACATGTATTGAATATTATAATTATAATTTATTTTAATTTAGATATAATATTTAATAATATATACATATAAATATATTCAAATCAAATTATTTAGAATTTAAATTACAAATATATAAATTTTCAAATATTATATTCAAATAATAAAATATATATATATACACACACATTAAAATATATTCAACCTTGTTTATTAATATTTTAAAATATATTTATATTTATTTTTGTAAAAAACTACAGTTTCCTAAATAAAAATATTATTATTTTATACATGACTACTAAAAATATTATTAATATTAAATTTTGTTAAATTTAATTTACAAAAGTAATATAATTTATATTCAAATAACCATTAAAATATTGTAAACTTACATTACATTCAATATAATAAAATTAGATAAGTATATATATAAATTTTTATGTATTTAAAATTTCCAAAAATTTACATAATTCTATTTTATGCATAATTACATAGAATAATAATTATTTATAATTAATATAATTTAAAAAATTATTATTAACATGAAACATTTTTAGCACCATTAAAAAAATAACATTATATACATATATCAAATAATATATTATATATTTAAATAAATTAAAATATAATACATAATATATCTAGTATTTTTTAGAAATAATTATTCATAATATAATTTTTATAAAATATTTAGCTGGATTCACTTTATTTACCTATGTGTATCAAATATTATAATCTAAATTTATGTTAATTTAGATATAATATATAATAATATATAAATATAAATATATTCAAATTAAATTACAAATATATACATTTTTAAAACAATAACATTTCCCTAAATATAAATTATATTTTATACATAAAATATAAATTATAAAAACATCATATTTAAATGTTCTAAACCATTCAATTTAAATTAAATCAAACAAAGAACAATTATTCATATAGAAATTAAATCATACAAAAAAAAACAATTTATACATTCATACATCGATACATATTAAATAAATAAATCATACAATAAAAAAATAAATAAAAAAATCAGATAATTAAAATTTTTAAATAAAAATTTTACCTTCTTAAAAGATGAAAATATATGTTAAGAAATAAATCCAATAGAGATTCCTAGCAAAATATGGGTGAGAAATACTAAAATGGAGTGAGGGGGGGGGGTATATTTATAATGTTTTTTGGGAAGAGGCGCGAACCAAGTTCATGCCTCCTTTGTAAATATTTAAAAGGAAATGTGAATGAGGCACACACTTCCTGGAACACCCCAATAAAGTGTGAATGAGGTTGACACTTCCTTAGAGGAAAAAAGAGAAGAATGAAACCCCTTCATGCTTCTCAATCAAATTTTGAAGTGTGAATGGGGTTTACACCTCCCTGAATCGAGTTTTAAAAATACACACAACACTCTACCATATGTTTTTTTTAAATTGTAAATCCCATTTTAAAAAAAATCCTAAAATAACCTATGGTTAGAATATTTTTTAAAGATTTATCATTTTTACAAAAAATATTAAGTTAAGTAGGGGTTGGTGTGGATTGGTTTAGTTTGATTTTGATTAAAAATCACACCAAACCTTAATTTACGGTTTAGTTTTATACATAAAAAACCTAACCATTTAATAGTGGTTTGGTTTAGATTAAAAAAATTTAAATCATTAATTTTAGGGTTGGTTTTATTTGGATTGTAGATTAACCTATTTTTTATGAATATCCTAGACATGTATCCACAAGTATCATCCTTTTCATTATTAATGGATTCCCCTATAGGGATCTGGGGCTTCCTCTCATCACGCCTTTCCATCGATGCTCCCACCCCATTATTTCCTCTATACTGCTTGATAGTGAGAAGATTTTTTAGATGATTTATCTTCAAGTATGACATGTTTCCCTTCCATATTTGACATGGTTCCTTCTCTGGTGAATTCTTTAAGAGGCATCGACATCATGTTACACCTTATAACTCATTTGTTCGACTCTTTATTGTCTCGATACTTTGGGATTCCATCTCTTTTAACCATCATCTTATTTTCCTATGCTCAAGGTTCCTAGGTTTGATATAGAATCTACCCCTAGAGATGGTTTTTCCTTGGTATTGGTCAGTTCATATTTCATCATAGAGTGATTCTTTAGGTCCTAAACCTCTCAAGGACCCCCTCTAGTGATGTCTCTTGGTGTTGTTTATTGATTCTCTCATACCTGAGCTACTTTGAATCAACCCCCTAGAGATTTCTGGCTCATTGGATTTTTTCTCTAGAGTTATAAGGATTTAAGGTTGACAACATGTTGGAGATAGTTCTTAAGAACCAACTAATTTTTTACTTAATATTACATGTATATTCAAATATGTTAATATTAATTTAAATATATGATCACATATTGATTGTTCTTATACATAATGTTGATGTGATAATGTTCTATAGTATCTGTCACATTGAAAAGGGAAAATAAGTTTCTCGCTATGATGATAAACTTGAAATTCTATGATGATATTATTAAAACTAGTTCTACTGTAGCGACCTAGGCTTTTTACACAAATATCTCATATTTTTAGATGAATATTAAATACATTTTATAAACACGTGCTTGAGGACTGTAATATTTTAGTGTATTTAGAGACTATAAACACAATATTATTATTTCATGAAATATCTTTAACATCTCCCACAAATATCATCTCAGAAAGTAATCCTCTCAGACATACGCTACCTAAAAATTTCTTCATAATCTAGAGAAGGAAACATAAGAGAGGGTGATCTCAGATGCTTAGTAAGGGTAAACTTAGGAGATTCCAATATATGATAATATGAAAGAATAATATAATCATAAGGGTATTTTATCATGATAATAACTTACAAAGTTTATACCCAACCTTTCATAGATTATAAACACGATTCATGGCATAAAAATTTATCATTTTAGAAAACATGGGCCATAAGAGTGAGAAATCATCACAAATCAAACATGAACCATAATCTCATGTCATAAAATTTTGGCACCATAATAAATATAGAAAACCATTTCATATTTCAAGGTTAAATACCAAGACCATCAATATAGTGGATCAGGACTTATCACTTGTTTCCCATTGTTCATCAGGACACACCTATTTTTGATAGTGGATTAGGAAACACCTGTTTCCCATAATGAATTAATCCCATTGACTTGTTTCCATTATTATCTCATGAGATATAAATCTTTACCCAATTAATTGTAGGGAGATATAGGCCCCACCTATCTTATAATGAAAACAATATTTATGTGTGTCACAATATCATAAAACATCCATCATATCAACACATCATAACCTGTGTAAGGAAAATTTGTTTCATAAAAATTTCATCAATTCACCATAGGATAACCCATTAAAAATAAATGGGTTTCATAAAAACTTCATAAAAATAAACATTAACCTTAAAGAGAAATAATAAGGATGATATCATTCAATATTATCCCCATTAAAGCATAAGTAACACCAAAAGATGTTATCTTAGATGGAAAATGATTTTGAAAGATCACTTAGAACATTTCTTGGGGAAAATAGCCTTTCCAATTTGAAAAACACTTTTTTAAAATATAAAACATTTTTAAAAATACTTTTCTTTGAAAATAACCTTTTAAACTTATAAATTAATCTTTAAAAATCATTTAAAACATTTCTTGAAGAAAATTTCCTTTCTACTTTGAAAAACAATTTTTAAAATATAAAACATTTTCAAAATCCTTTTCATTTAAAATAACCTTGGAAACTTATAAAGGAAGATTTAAAAAACCATTTAAAAAATTTCTTGAGGAAAATATCCTTTCAAAAAATATTTTAAAACATAAATCATTTTCAAAATCCTTGTCTTTGAAAATAACCTTGGAAACTTCTAAAAGAAGATTTAAAGATCATTTAAAACATTTCTTGAGGAAAATATACTTTACAATTTTATTTAAAACATAATATTTTTTAAAAATAATTTTATTTGAAAATAACCTTGAAAACTTATAAAACAATATTCAAAGAAAATAATGGTCATGATAGTGGGTAATTATGTTCATGTCATACATGTTAAAACAAAGATTCCTATCACATTTTTGGTAAAAGCTGAACGAGTAATGTTTGGAAAATGACATGAAGATTAATTTCAAAACATTTTTTTAAAATAATAATATTGGTAAAAATGAATTTAATAAATCAGTTTAATAATTTTAAAATCATTTTTTAAAACATTCTTAGAAAACATGGTTTTGGAGGAAAAAGGGGTTTCGATTGAAGATAGAAATAACGACAATTTTTCTTAAAAATATTATTTTGAATTATTGGGTACATAAAGAGAGGAAAATTAAGGAATACCATGTGTTCTCATGAAATAACCAAAGGATAATAAATTTAATTAGTTTCTTGAGATATGGATCATAATATTTCATCATTGGTATCATCAATATAAACAATCCTGGTAAATGATGAGATTATATCATAAAACCCTTACCACTTTGGTAACTTTTGTACCATAAAACCCATGAAATAGAGATCATAAAATGGATATGAAAATCCCAATAATTTTCAATAGAATAATATTAAATTAAATTCATGGGAAATATATACACCACATAAAAGAAACACGTGGTGAATATGGCATGTGTCTCATAAAAAATTAAAGTGAGATAGAAATCCCTTACAATAAGTTTTGACTTCCTTAATAAAAATTTGAACCTACTATATAATGAAAATATGTTTATTATAAAACTATTATAGAAACATATATATATATATATATCATAACATATATGACTTAATTATGACCTTTTATTACCTTTTTATTAACAATTCCACGTTAATGTCATGTTTCAGGTAATAACTGCTTTGTTTTTTGTGTATGTTTTGATTTGTTATTTTTTGGTCCTATTAATTTGATCATGGTTAAATAATCTATATAATCTTAACCATGATATAAATATGATATATTTTAAGTATAAATATATTTATATTTATCCATACAAGTTAGAGATAGAAAATGAAATACACCATTCATAGAGACGGTTGGCCTTACGTATGCATGAACCTCGTTTCCATTTTACCGACAGAAAGAAAGAAATAAAGGTAAATAATATATTAAAATTAAAGAATAATTTTTATTTCAAATATATCATATATATTCATTAAAACCATTCTTATTACCTTCCATGTAAAGCATACATGAATCACATCGCTTCGCGATGTGATAATCACCGTATACCCGAACAATGTTTTCATATTCCCAATAAATGGAAAGTAAAAAGTAACATGTGATATAATTATTAAAAAAGAATAATAATATCATAAATATCATATATAAATAATAAATCCATCATTATATAAAATCTTGAGAAAGGGTGATGGAAAACGTATAACATCAGTTTATAAGGCAGCGGTCCGCTGTAAACATGAATGATGTTTTCATAACCCATTTGATGGAAGAGGATAATGATTTAGGTTATGAAATTAAAATAATATAATATAATTATATGTAATATACCAAGGTTATTATATCATATTGGTTTAATAATAATTGAAGGAGGTGGAGGAAGAAATAAAATAAAATGTTTGATTAGGGATGTTACCTCTTCTTTAGAAAACTTCTTTTGGTTTTCACCAAAAGGATTCTTAGGTTGGATTTATGACCAAAATATGGTTTATAGTATGATAGGATGGAATTAATGAATTTATTTTGGTAGTTATTTTCTGAAACAAATGGTTTTTAAGTGTGAAGAGGAGAAGAGAGGGTGTGACCTTTTATAATTGAGGTGAGTGACACACTTATAATATTTGGAAAGAAAAAGGTGTACCTACATTTTTCACATGAAAAAAGGCTTAAAAATGGTCCATTATCTAAAATATAAGATATAAGGTCGAAATATTTCCATAAAATTAGTGGTGGAAAAGTCTTGGGTCATTTTAATCCTTATCTTTTTAGTTTAACCCCCGATAAATCCATTTTTACCTTAACCGCGAAAAATAATTTTTACTGTTTTTACTATTACTTATGGTAAAAAATTAAGTTTAAATTATTATATAATATAAATTATTATGGTTAATAGAAGTGGAAAAATTTAATTTAAAATTAATCCTGCAGATGCAATGATAAAGTATGTTTTCAAAGAGAAAATGTTCAAAAGTTTAAAAAATATTTACATCAAAATTAAATATAAAAATGATTTAAATGACCTAAATTAGATTAATATATATATATATAATTGAAATAATTTTTCCTTTTAAAACCACATTAAAATAATTTTTAATTTTTTATAATATTTAAAATAAATGACAATTCTTAATAAAACCCAATATTTTCCGCTATTCATTGAAAAATTTCTCTTCTCAAAAAATTCTCAAAAATTCACCCTAAGATAATTTTAACATGTTGATTTAAAAAATAAAATTTATTTTTTAAAATAAAATTTCCAAAATTTTTAAAAATTATTTTTAATATAAGTGCACAAAAGGTAACAAAACTTATTTTTAACAAAATATAGTTTTAAGCATAAAATTGGATTTATTCTTATATCTTGTATATAAAACACATAAGATGAATGTTGAAACATTTATTAAATATGTAATATATAAATTTAATTCAAATCATTTACCAAAAGTTTTTTTTATTTATTGAGTTAAAATGTGTTTTCTTTCATAAAAATAGTTTTCAAAAAAGATTTCCTTTATTTTTAAATAGTTTTGGTATTAGTTTATAATTAATTGGTCACCAAATAATTAATTTTATATATATGTTCAAATCATATATTTTCATAATTTAGTTAATACTATTCATACCCATCATTTTAATAGTTAGGTGATAACTATCATATTAAATACTAATATTTTAATAGTATGTCATGTTTTGTTTAAACTCGATGTTGCATGTTACGTAAAATATTGAAAAGATTAAATTCATTTGAAAAAACTATTTAAAAAAATCTTGGAGTGTTATATTCTACCCCCATAAATAAATTACATTTTCATAATTTTAACCTGTGCTTGGTAAGTAAGGGTTTAACATTTGAAAATACCATTGTGGGAAACCCATATTATAAAACGAGTTAACAAAAGTTCCTCTTGAAAAGAGAGAAAGGGATGTGATAAGGTCATATAGAACAACACATAATAGGTTTACAAATAATATAATATAGGTAGAAAGTAAAAAAATGCACATATAAGAGAAAACTAACACCCAAATACTGATAGAGAGTGATAGGGAACATGGCCAGGAGAAATTTAACAACTATAAATCCATAAACCAAATAGGTGTAAAAAAGGTCATTGATATAATAAAAAATGATGATAATAGGGAAATTTTTTATTTCAATATCCTTCTCATAATGTTGTGAATTCTCATGAGAATATATACTTACTTATTTTCATTCCATTTCATAAGAACAATCTCATCCTTTGGTTATACCTTGATCAATTTCTACTTCATATCTTAGTCTAAGAGATAAATATTTCATGTTTGAAGAACTAAATAAGATCCATAAAATAATGATAATTCATTCCATATATCTATAGTTATTATAAAAAACAAAATGGTTATCACAATTTATGCATAAATCTTTATATGGTGAAATAATACATTAATCTCTAAAACCTCATTCAAAGTTCAACATAAGCCATTCCATAAATGGTTAACCTTATAACCCTTATAAAATTAGAAATTTATAAATATGGTCACTAAATTTCTTAACATTAACCCCCCAAATATCATAAATTAGCTCTTTATTGTCACCTATCAAATATGTGAATACTATAGTAATATATTTTCTTGAATCATGGTAATAACCAGAATTACTATAAAACCTTAATGAAAACATACATACTTCCTCATTCCATGAATAAAACCATATATTATTGAATATATTACATAAATCCAATAATGTTGTAAACTCCATCAATGATAACATAAACCACTTTTTACACAAATCATTAATCAATTCCAAGGTCATCAATACTATCCAATTTATTTTATTCATATAAATCATCTCTTTATCCAAACTAAACACCATTTTATCAAAATTAGAAACATATTAAGGGTTATATTACCTTAATAAAAATATCACCTTACCATTAAATATCTTTTTTAGATCATAATCACCATTAAATATATTTTTAAAAATCCTTGAAAAAATTATACTAAAAAATACTTATATATTTTATGATTTATATAACATAATTCTTGAATTCCAATATATAAACACTTAAATTATCCCACTTTATCTCAAACAATTAACTAGACTTCATAATCTTATTCCTTAATACATATTTCCTATAATATGAAATATGAATCATGTATTAACAGTAATCAACCTTAATTTAATCATTATTCTCACGTTTAACATAAAAAATATTGTTAGAACAACTCTTACCTTTCATATGTCATTTATAGTCTCATAATCACAAATAGTATAACCATTACTCATATAACCTTGATAAATACCTTTATGATCTTTCCCCTTAGGACATATATTTTCATAATTCCCATGCTTTCCACATTTGAAACATTCAACTGTCGATGATATATTTGGGAGATCATTATTCTCATCTATGATCTCTACCACCCAAAATCTCAATGAACTCTATCATTCTCTTCTTTTGTGAGTCTGAGAGTTTGTTAAGTTGCAAGTTGTTAATCATATATCATGATAACTAATTAGGCATAATCAAAATATATTTTACTCTAGTTTTCATATCATTTGGTTTCTCATTAACACATTTTCTATCACATTCAACATTGATCCAGTTCCTTTTAGTTCCCTCCATTGACTAAAATAAGAAAGCATAGTGTGAGTAACAATATTCATAGTGGGAAACCACATAATCATGAAAAATTACTTATAGGATTATAAATCATGACACATTATTTTCACTCTATGACACCTTAGGCTTAACCTAAGTCATTCATGGTCATTATTTAAATCATTCATGATGGTTTATAAAGAGTTTGTGAATTTAAAAATCATATCCCCCAGGAGTGTCAAACCAGGTGTGAAGTAAGGTCTGTTGTCATGCACCGAGTAATGATCGATACTCTCTCAATGAACCCTTTTTAGAGTTATTACCCCTAGGTACATATGTTCCAAATCCACATCCAATTTTAGTATCTATACATGGATGTAATTAATTGGAAACCACTTGCTCTATCCTTCACCAAAATTCCAAGACATTTTCCTATACTTTAACTCATCCTTAGAATTATCCTCAGACATATCCTTAGTGTTATCACTAAAGTTTTCATATCCTAGTTTCCAAATTTTAACTAAAACTTTCCTATGATACCAACTATAGTGACATAGGATTTTCATACATAAATATCACATCTTTTTAGATGAATATTTAGTACATTTCATAAACACCCATATAAGGACCATAATAGTTTAGTGTATTTGGAGACTGGAAACACAATATTATTATTTTTTAAACTATCTTCCATATATCCCAAAAATATCTTCTCACAAATTACTCCTATTATGAATACCCGACCTAAAAATTTCTTCATAACCTGGGGAAGGAAACATAAGAAAGGGTGACATTAGATGCTCAGTAATAGAAACATAACATATATCATTCTATGACCATATGAAATCATAAGATAAGAATAAGGGTATATGATAATGGATATAAATTATGAAGTTAATACCCAAAATTTAATATATCATAAAAATAAGTCATGGAATAAAACTTTATCATTTCCAAAAACATAGGCCATAAGAGTGATAAATCACCATAAATCAATCATGAACCATAACCTCATGTCATAAAGTATGGAACCATCATAAATATAGAAAACCATTTCATATGTCAAGGTTAAATACCATGAACATAAACATAGTGTATCAATACTTATTACCTATTTACTATTTTGGATCACAATGCACCTGTTTCCCATAGTGTATTACGACATACCTATTTCCCATAGCGGACCAGGATGCTCCTGTTTCCCATAGTGGATTAATCCAATTGACTTGTTTCCCATTATTATCTCATGAGATATCAATATTTATCTAATGTATTTGAGGTAGATATAGATACCACCCATATCATAATAAAAAACATATTTATGTGTTCCAAAATAACATAAAACATTCATCATATTATCACATCACAACCCATGTAAAGAAAATGGGTTTCATAGACATTTCATCAATTCACCACCATATAACCCATGGAAGATAAATGGGTTTCATAAAATTTCATCAATATAAGAATTAAAAATTAAGAAAAATAATAAGGATAGTATCATTTAATATTATCCCCAGTAAATCATAATTAACCACAAAGGATTTCATCTTAGATGGAAAATTATTTTAAAAGATCACTTGAAACATTTCTTGATGAAAATAGCCTTTCCACTTTGATTTTTTTTAAAACATAAAACATTTTCAAAATAATTTTATTTTAAAATAAAATTGGAAACTTATAAAGGAATCCTTAAACATTATTTAAAATATTTCTTTAGTAAAATAAACTTTCCACTTTAAAAAAAACTTTTTAAAACATAAAAGATTTACAAAATCCATTTCTTTGAAAATATCCTTGGAAACTTATAAATGAATATTTAAAAATCATCTATTTTTTTAGGATAATATCCTTTACAATTTGATTTTTTTAAAACATAAAACATTTTCAAAATCATTTTCTTTGAAAATAACCTTGTAAACTTATAATGGAATCTTTAAAAATCATTTAAAAACATTTTTTTGCTGAAAATATCCTTCCCAATTTGAAAAAACCATTTTATGACATATTTTTTTCGAAATTAATTTTATTTGAAAATAAATGTAAGAATTTATAAAATAATATTCAAAGAAAATAATCTCTATGATGGTGGTAAATTTAATTCATGCCGTATACGTTAAAACAAATATTACTTTCACATTTTTAGTAAAATCCAAAAGAGCATTGTCTGGAAAAAGACATTAAGATTCCATTAAAAAATATTTGTAAAAATTAAAAAATGGGTAAAAATTTCTTTAATAAATAATTTTTAATAATTCTAGAAACATTTTTGAAAACATTTTTAGAAAACATGGTTTTGTATAAAAAAGGTCTTTCGAACGAAGAGAGAAATAAAGACGATTTTTCTTAAAAATATTATTTTGAAATCTTGAGTACATAAAGAGAAGAAAATAAAGAGAAACTAATATATTCTAATTAAATAACCATAGGATAATAAATTTCATGATTTTATTGATATATTGATCATAATATTTAATCATCGAAATCATAAACATAAAAAATTCTGATAAACGATGTGATTGTATCATAAAATCCTCACCACTTTGGTAACTTTTATATTGTAAACCCCATGAAAAAGAGATCCTAAAATGGATATGTAAATCAAAATAATTTTCAATAGAATAATCATAAAGTAAATTTATGAGAATTATATACGCAATATAAATAAACACATGGTGAATATGGAACGTGTCACACAAAAAATAAAAGTGTGACGAAAATCCCTTACCATAATTCTCAACTTCCTTCGTACACATTAGAACCTATTGTATAATAAATATAATTTTATTATAAATATATTATATAACCATAAATATATATATCATACCATATATGATTTACTTATGACCTTTTATTACCTATTTATTAACAATCCCATGTTAAAGTCACATTTTAGGAAATAATTGCTTTATTTTTCATGTATGTTCTGATTTGTTATTTTTTAGTACTATTAATTTTATAATGTTTCCATCATATTAATAATGTTAAAAATGATTTAAGTATCATATATATTCGGTATACATGTATTTATTGTGGTCCATAAAAGTTAGAGATAGAAAATAAAATACACCGTTTATTGAGAAGGTAGGTTGTATGTACGCATGAACGTTGTTTCCATTTTCCCGACGGAAAGAAAGAAAGAAAGGTAAATAATATATTACCATTCCAGAATATTTTTTATGTCATATATATCCCATTTTTTTGTTAAAACTATCCTTGTTACCTTCCATGTAAATCATGAACAAATCACATCGCTTCGTGAGGCGGTAGTGCGCCATACACATAAACAACGCTATCATCTTCCTGCATAATGGAAAGAAAGAAGGAAAATGATATATAATGATTATATAAGAATAATAATATCATAAATATGATATATAAATAATAAATCCATCATTATATCTAGTCATGGGTGGTGTTGATGGAAAATTAATAACATCGGTTCGCGAGGTGGTAGTCCACCATACAGATGAATGATGATTTCATAACCCATTTGACAGAAGAGGAGAATGATTTAGGTTATTAAATTAACATAATAACATTTAAATATATTTAATATAATTAAAATATTATATCATAATGGTTGAATAATAATTTAAGGACGTGGATGAAGAAATAAAATAAAACGCTTGATTATGGACGTTACCTCTTCTTCAGACAATTTCTTTTGGTTTTCATCAAAAGGATTCTCAGGTTTGATTTCAGAACAAAATAAGGACTATAGGATGATAGTATGGAATTATTTAATTTATTTGGGTAGATATTGGATGAACCTAATGGTTTTGGAAGTGTAAAGAGGAGAGGATAGGGGGTGGATTTTTATAAGTGAGGTGAGTGGAACATTTGTAATTTTTAAAAAGAAAAAGGTGAAACCATATTTTTAACTTGAAAAAAGGATTAAAAATGGGACATTATTTATCATATAATATATAAGGTTTAAATATGTCCATATAATGGGTTTTGTACAAGTTTTTAGTCATTTTTAAACCTTATCTTTTTAGTTTAGCCCCCGGTAAACCCATTTTTACCATAACTGTGGTAAATAATTTTTACTGTTTTACTATTCATTCTGGTAAAAAATCAAGTTGACCTTATTAGGTAATATAAATTATTATTATTAAAATTATGGACTCCATTTTTCTAAATTAAATTCACATAAGTGACAAAATTTAATTTAAAATTAATCCCGTAGACACGACAAGAAAATGAGGTTTCAAAGAGAAAATGTTCAAAAGTTTTAAAAGTTTTTATATAAAAATTAAAAATTAAAATGATTTCAATTACCTAAATTTGATTAATAGATATATAATTAAACTAATTTTTCTTTTAAAACCATATTAAAATAATTTGGAAGTTTTTAAAATCTTTAACATAAATGACAATTCTTAATAAAAACCAGTATTTTCACTATTCATCGAAACATTTGTCTTCTTAGAAAATTCTAAAAAATTCACCCTAAGATAATTTAGATATTATGATTTAAAAAATTAAATTTATTTTTTAAAATAAATTTTCTAAAAGTTTCAAAAATTAGTTTTAAAATAAGCACGCAAAAAGCGACAAAATTGTTTTTTAGAAAAATACTATTTTAAGCATAAAATTTGATTTATGCTTATCTATTATATATAAAACAAATAAGAGGAATATTAAACATTTTATTGAATATATAATATATAAATTTCATTAAAATAATTAAAAAAAATTGTTTTTTTAATTAATTGAGGTAAAACGCGTTTGTTTTCATAAAAATAGTTTTTTAGAAAAAGATTTACTTTATTCTCAAATAGATTTTATTTTCATTTATAGAAAATTGGTCACCAAATAATTCATTTTATATATGTGTGTAAGACATGTATTTTTATAATTTAGTTAATCCTATTTATACCCATCATTCCAATGGCTAGGTGATAACTATCATATTAAATAGTAATATTTTAATAGTATGTCATATTTCGTTTAACATTGGTGTTGCGTGTAACGAAAAATATAAAAAAGATGAATTTAATTTGAAAAAAATATTTCACAAAATATTAGGAAGTTATATCTATGGTCAGATATCATACCATGATAGGGAACATAGTACATAGACTATAGGTGCGAGTACTCATAAATAGATGATGTTTCTTTTCATGAAGTTCACACTTGGTCATAAATAGATGATGTTTCTTCTCATGAAGTTCATTTGTAGGGATTATTCTTTCTTTGCTGTATATTTTTTTTGGAAGATATAAAGCGAAGAAAAGCTCTCTATCTTGTTGTCGAAGAGAAAAAGCTAAGGGACAATGGAGTGTTTGATTCTTGAAAATCACTAAAAGTGGGTTTTCCATACTCACTGGTGGTGGACCGAAGCAGAGCTCCAGCCCTGATCCGGTCAAGTAGGATGCGCCTGGATGCACTTAGGCGCTACTGCAGACGAGATAGATAGTTATTCTAACACCCCACCCCAAGTTGAAGAATATATATTTATCATGTCCTATTTGCTCCATAAAATTTTTACCCATGTCCCTGAAACTCCTTTGGTAAACAGTTTGGCCTGTTGCTCCATAATTCATATGTAGATAATAACATGATTCTTATTTTCATAATTCTCCTGAATAAAGTGACAGTCAATCTTAATAATCTTTGTCCGTTTATGGAAAACCGGATTCATAAAAATCTTGATTGATGCCTTATTGTTGTATATGCATAGATTTCTGGACGGAATGGCCAATCTCATGCATGAGATGTTGTGCCCATAAGATCTCAATTGTGACGTGTCATGGCTTGGTGCCCCGACTCAACACTCAAACAAGATATGACGATTTGCTTCTTGCTTTGTCAGGAGATTTTCAAAAATGAAAACTACACATCTAGTCATGGATCTGTGAGGGGACAAACGATTTGCATAACTAATATAAAAAATGTCTCTACATCAGTGCATCCATGATCATAGTACAATATTTCTAGTCCTGGTTCTCTCTTGGCATATCTGCATCCCACTGCAGTGTAGTAAGAAGATGTTACTTGAATTGACCTACCTTGCTTATAGAATAGATCATGTCCGATTGAGTCACATAATTCCATGAATCTGTGATTGGATAAGCAATTTGTATAATCAATATCACCTGGTTCTCTCTCGACATATCTAACTGTGAAACAATACATCCCACTGTGGTGTAGTAGGGTGATACACGAATCAATTTACCTCATGTCTGGTCGAGTCATAGCGAGATAGTCCAAATTGTTGACAAGTCGACAATGTTTGTCAGGTGAGGGGAATGCCTCACTCCTTCCATGAAGAGATCTCTCACCTGACTCGTGAAGGTATCAACAATGTCAACATGGAACAATACCGTCTCTTGAAGCAGATCCAATGCATACTTTCTTTGAGATAAAAAAATATCTTAGTGTTGAAAGACCTATGTTTCCAGTGCATTAATCAGAAGCATTCGAGTCCAATAGCTAGGTGGCAGAATGCTTAAATAAACAAAAAGGATGGGTGCCAATCTGGGCCACAAGCACTTGAGGAGGTGGACTCAACATGCCAGGACTGCAAATGACAATACTCCTCATTAGAGAGCTCCATGTGTGGCGAAGATTAGAAGTTGGGGCTATAGGGGTGGGAAGGTGGTTGGGATGACCATGAAGTTGCCAACAGGTTTCAATTTTGTGACCGGAGTGGACACAATGAGTACACCAAGGGTGAGGACGATCACAACCCCCACCAGACTGTTCACATCTACCACCATGGAATGCATGAGTATTGTAATTGGGAATTCATTGGAAGCTGTTGAGGATGATGGAACTTTTGGACTGGATAAGATCGAACACCAAAAGTGTAGTGAGATTGACGAACATCTTGGTCGTGGTAGTGGTAAACTATGGATTTAACTCATGTAAAAGAGAAAATTGGATAAGTTGCTCAAGCTGGGTCCACGTCTCATCAGGACAAGTTACTAGCCATAAGTCGTGAATCTCATTCCCAATCACCTTCCATTTATTGTAATTTGGTGGAATCAGTCATGCCCCTTGCCGAGGTGAGATCTTCCAAAAGAGGTGAGAAACATGAGACAAATTATTGGTCTCAGAAAACATGAGAAGCAAGAAGCCCCACTGCTCCTTGACAACAATCACTTTCTTGGTGACATTCTTGGCAAACTTATCTATGGAATCGAGGTGAAGCACACATACCTTGTTATCTTGTTTCTCCCAATCAATAAAGATTTGATCCCTTGGAACCTGGTGTAGAATTAATTTGTTGAGAATAGCGGCCCATCTCTTTCAAGAAGACGACCATGCCACCGTCTTCTGCTAGGTGATAAAGTTGGTTGAATCAATGTGTTGTGGAAACTTCAGGAGTCGCAACGAAAAAAATAGTTTCCATATGAAGAAAAGATAGAAGAAAGAATCACACGGACCTTGTTATCTTGTTTCTCCCAAGCTCTTCAAGGAGCTCATCCATCACTGGAATATGAAATTTATTTGGAAAAATGACTTTGTTGAGGGCTCAGTAATCGACACATAGCCTCCGCGTCGTATCTTTCTTTCTAACCAACAAAACGGGGTTGGAAAATGTGCTAGAGCTAGGCTGACCATCTTTAGTACACGACTGTAGAGAGAAGTCGCAGAGCGATTGCTAAGGCCAGTGCCATGGAGAGAAAATTCATGATCGTTGTCCCAGTGGAAACTGTCATCACGCAAGCAGTGCAAAAAATAACCAACGTACTGCTACTTTGGATGATGAGGAATTAAGGAAGCTAGGTACTCGAATTCTTCCACATACTCCTGAACCGATCCCTGCTGCTGTTTGGCAACTAGCTCTTTGTATGAGTTTTGAATGTTCAAGCCTCTAAAACGCTCCAGTAATTCAGTTTTTAATACCTGCCATGAGACCTCTGGATGCTTAAGGAGTATTGTAAACCAGTGGATGATGACACCATCCATAGACACCTGAGCAAGGGATAGCTTCGCATCCTTCGAGGTCTGATGCATGCAGAAATATATTTCAGCACGAGTAAGCCATCCGTAGGGATCCGTGCCATCGAAGGCAAGGAGTTCAACATGTCGCGCCACTGTCACTGAGTGGGGCGACCGAGTTGGAGGGTTTTAACTGAGTCTACTAACAATTATCAGATGAAGCGGAAGCGATTAAAACTCTTGTCTGAATCACGGGCCGATCTGAATCACTCGACGTTCAAGCGGGATCTACCAACCTCCCCGACGTGCTAGCGTCTCGTAGTGCAAAGGAGGCCGATGAAAGAGAGCTTCGGGTTCCTAGGATTCACTGATCAAATATCCGCACACCCCCCATGCACTGCCATCGCACGATGGTGATTTATGTAACACCTGAGGGCACTTTTAAGGCGCTTTCCGCATTAACTCATGTGTTAAAACGCATGTGTGAATGTCATGGCTAGTTCAAGCATAGTATTAAACTCCCTGTACTTTTCATATAAATATGAAACAATTTCATTTAATGATAGGTTACATGGGTGAAATGGTTCGGGTGTCCAACACACGAAATAATATATCCAATGCATGCAAATCATAATTTGCATCCATTCCAAAATACAACCCATAAATATATCATATATAAATATGGTTTTAAGGTATATCTCCTTCAATATATTGGATTGGTGTAGCCCGATTCGTTTGGATGATGTTGAGCCAAATGTTAGCGGCCCATTCTGTAGCTTCATAGACTTCTTGCCACTGACACTGCAGCAACTTGGACATGAGTGGTCGCAACACTGTAGCAGTGTGAACTTCCCCCCGCTGGTCATTGTAGCACAATGGACTTACTGTGCTGTTGGTGGTGCGGCCGCACACTCCCACAATATATATCAATCGAGGGCCCTTATGGCATACGAGAGGAAAAATCTCATCTTGGTTAGGCTCCAACTGATAACTTGATCAACAACATACTCAACCACCCCCGTATTAACTAAGTCAATATGCAGACTTGCGTCTATAGGGTATTAAAGTATGAAGGTTCTCATGCTAGGTATCTCACCAACCTCAGGTAATGTAGACTAAAATATTATCCATGCACCCATAGTATATCAAAGACATCTGTGTATAACACTCTATGTGGTATGCTTAGTAGGTCATCCAACGTACACAAAGAATCCTATTCTTTGTTTTGTGCCTCATGTGCATATTATGTATCTCTATACAATCTACTCACGCTAACCTTAACATTTCATAATAAACTATAATATTCCATGACGAACATCGGTTAGATATAGAGGTCAATTATCATTTCACATCACAAAATGTATATCTATATATATAACCAATGTGAAAGAATGATAAAATGGTGGTTGCCACTTAATATGATACATTTTAATATTCTTAAAGAATATTTATCAAAACCAACATAAGTACCGGTTTATCATATCATATGTGATAAATTGCCAGACCAGCCTTATGTTTGCTACACTTTTTAGGTTTTGTTAACACATTACATCATATGTAATTCATGTCACATCTATGTGACTATATGATAAAACTCTCCCACTAAACCTTCTAGTGAGAAACATCTATGAAGTAAACCAATTTGAATAATGGTGAGATTTAGGAATAATATTTCTAATTGTTCAACTCTTTGAACATATTCAAACTTCTTAACTTCACAACATCAAATGTTACGATGTCAACTTTTGTTTACTTGGAACTTTTTCTAAGTTCATTATCATCATCCTAGGAATCTCATTCCATCAAACTTTTTCCTTGAAATAATGTAACTACTTACATTATTGTTAGTCGGTCCTCCTAAACTCTTTTAAGATGTAGTGAAAATTACTTTGTTCCGACAACTTATGTAACTCTTTACATTTCTTTTTACCGCCATATCCTAAACTCTTTTAGGACAACAATTGTAATTTACTTTTCATTTTTATTGGTATAATCCTTCAAGAAATAGTGTGTTTCATTTTTGATGATAACTAAATGCAACTCTTTACATTTTTTTCCTTATCGTCACATATCCTAAACTCTTTTAGGATATTGAGTGAAAAACACTTTAATCTTAATATTGGTGTTATACTTTATCTGTTAGTTTTGAACTTCTCTATGTCCAAACATATTCCCACTAACCTCTTAAACACTATTTTTTTTCCAGAATATCTTGCTAAGATTCACAAACCCTTTTGTGTTAGGAAATAATATTTATTTCCTTTAGTAGGAATATTTAACAAATTAACTAATGTTTCTATATCATATTTGACATTTTATGTTGTTGAAACATTTTTCATTTAAAAGAACACTATTAAAATATACCACCGATGAGTGCTAGGAACACATTCCCACATATTTTAACAAATATTTGGATAAATACTTTAATTCTAGATAAAACTCTTTTATCCAAATGTTCTCAAAACCTGTTATAGAAATTGATGAATCATAAACCATGTGTATACAATAAATTATCTCATACTTTCTCAACAACTCTTTGTAATCAAACAACTTCTCTTATCACATAAGAAAAATGAGATGAAGATACATATCTTTTACTTAGATTCATTTGAGCTTGATAAAATTCTTTATATTCAAATCCTCAATATAGTAATTATTTTCTACATCTCCTAAATATAAACTACAAGCTCAATCAATTTTTTTGTTTGATATTGAACTTCTGTATATTTGCAACACTTTGTAAAATATACATTCAGTATCACATTCCTTTCAAAATCGAAAAATTAATTTCTATAACATTCATACCTGACATGGACATTCCTTTGAGTTTCATAAACTCCTTCAGGTATATCTTGGATAATTCAAACATATTGAATTATTACTCTTCCTTCTCGATGACCTTAGGTTTCAATGACCTTGATTGGATTTCTGAAGAAATGTTATCGAACTTTTCAACCAACTTTTCTTGTTTTAGTTTGAACTTTTACCCATTTGTACTGTCCATACAGTACCAAAATCCAAACATCATATACCTAGTTCATCCTTTCTCAACACTTTGAGAATACCGTGTAAACTTTTCTTGAATTTAATCATATTGTCGAAACATTTCCATAGATGACAATATGATAAATTCCCTAACCAGAACAAACCATTTTTCATCTAATGTCGTTGAAACTTTGAATGAATCACACTCTATGCTTCCATAAGTATATAGATTCAGTTGTTGAACTATTTTAACACTTGGTTACTAAGGAATGAATTGTTCTGACACATAGAATTTAGAACGTTTCTTAAATCACAAATCTTACTTAAGAACTTTTCTTAACTTACCAGTCTTAAGAGTAACTTACATTAAGCATCTCCTTGTCAAAGATTGATCACAAAGTTTAGCTTGATGATGATGGTAATATTTTCTACAACATATGATTTTATCAGATGAGTATCATGTATTGTTAACCATTTAATAAAGACTTTTATTAAAGTGTCTCCCATTAAAAAGACGACTCGTTTTTGAAAAACACATCATATTCATTAGCAGGCCAAAATCCATATTTCACTAACCAGCTAGTCTGCTATGACATTTCTCTTATCACTTAGTTATTTAGGTGAGATATCATCCCAATTATATCATATACGACTCTTGGATAATTGAGTGGAAACCCCTTTGTCCAATCCATTATATGGATAAACTCAATTCCATTCCTCTGACGATCTAATCCTATTAGGGTATCTCAGATAGTGTAACCCAAAATAATCGTCAAGAGCAGGCTAACAAAGGACAATTCAGGGGCACCCATCAATTGCATGACCGACCCAAGGATGATCTAGTGTCACCCATCCTTTCTTGCCTTACACAAGATAATCCAAGGGCATCCAGCTAATGGCATGACCTACCCGGTTGGATGATCGATGTCTTGACAAGTGCCACTTTGGAAGGAATCTCACACTTAGTATTTGAAGCAGATTTTAATCTCACCATCTTATCTCATGTTATTCCCTTTTATGTTTGCATGTTTCTAGTAATTTAGTTTGGAATCCTATTCCCTCTACCAAATCAACATGTTCAAACTATATTGATGTGTAACCTTTTACACATCCCACATGTTTGTGTTACTCACATAAAAATAGAACCCAAATATATTCATACATATCCAGATGCATCATATGTATAAGGTACATGAACACTTCATGTAAAGACATAGAATTATATGAAATTGACAATCTCCACATGAGTAAGTTCGGAGCGACAAATAGCCAACCCCATTCACTTTCCCAGACAAGGAATAAGCCTTCAGGTAAGTAGGTACTTCGACCCCAAGTCCCTCTACCCGATGATACTTTACTCAAGAGAGAATTCAATTCATCGCAACTTTAATCACCTAATATGTACACACTTTAGTCAACAACTAAATTCAAACTAATAACTTCAATTACAAACTGAGGTCAAGGTAGATGAAAAACTAAATTAATTAATGTTTCTTAACATGTAATGCAATGCTCTATCTACAAGTAGTTTAACATTTTAAACTAAAGCATATACTGTATTCATATTTCTTAAACAATTTACTAAACATGAATATAACTAGATTAAAACTTTTATATAAATGAACAATTCATATATTTAAATATGAGATAAACATTTATGAATAATTCATAAATTAAAGGTAATTATAATCTCATAATTTTTAGCTTTAACATTATGAACATTCCATAATTTTGAATATAAAAATTTTATATTCATTCCAATATGAACACTTTCATATTCTTTATTATGTCATTTTAATTTCAAATATATGATATTATATGAATTATAAACTATTTATAATCCAACTTCTACTTGTTGCGGAATCGTCAGGAGTCGCAATGACATAAACGAGAAATGAGAGAAAATAAAGAGGAAAAAAGAAAGCACTCAAAACTAGGGGTGTCCAGACCTGACCCAACCCGACCGGGTCGGGTTGGGTTGGGTCGGGTTCAAAAAAAAAAAATCACAGGTCGGGTCACTTCGGGTTGACCCGTGGTCGGGTTGGGTCGGGTATCGGGTTGGAAAAAAAATGACCCAACCCGATGACCCATGCGCTGCGCAGATCTTCCATCTCGCGCCCCATCCACCCGTCTCTTCACTTCAGAATCTCCTAACCTACGCGACCCTCCCAACTCAAGTCCCTCAACCTCACCGCCATATTCCTTCTTGCCTATGCCTCTCCCGACTCAAGTCCCTAAACCTCACCGCCATATTCCTCTCTGTATCCGTAGTGCTTGCGGCCCTAGATCCACTGAATAGTGTTTCTCTTTAATCTTTTTTTTGCCTGCTTGAGATGAAGAAAGAGCTCAGGATACCACCGAAGCCGACCATATTTGATACTCCGTGCCACTGATGAAGAAATCAAGATGCCAAAGTTGAAGTCGAAGCCGAATCTGACTAGATTTGAAGAACTCAAGATGCCGAAGGCTAAGAAAACCAGATTCGATCCTCATATTTCTGAAGAACTCGGAAATGTTGAAGTTGAAGCTGACCGGATTCGATCAGGATGCTAAATCCGGCTAGATTTGATCAGATTCAATTGATCCTTCAAAGCTAACCAGATTTGATCCTCCATGCTGCTGCTGAACAAGATTTGATCCTCTCTGTGTCCCCAATTCCCTCTGCGCTTGCCGCCTATGAAGAGTCGCGACACCACTGGTTTATGATTTTCGAAGAAAACGAGAACCCGAGCCGAGACCTCCTGTTGAAGCCTTACTTTTCTTGATGAAGGAGGTTGGGGTTGATTAATCGACGGGATTGGGTGTTCTGTGGTGTGGCGAGGAATATTAACCGAAGCAGCGAAGAGTGGTATCGTGCGGGTGTGGGATATTTGAAGTGGAATTTTTTTTCCAATAACCCGATGGACCCGACCCAACCTGACCCTATCTGAGACGGGTCGGGTTGGGTCGGGTCTAAACTTTAAAAAATGTCTGACCCGACCCAACCAGACCCTTCCAATTTTAATTGGGTCGGGTCAAAAAAATCCTCCAACCTGACCCAACCCGACCCATGGATAGCCCTACTCAAAACACACAAATTTACGTGGTTCGGGAATAATCCTTACGTTCACGGAGAGACAGAATTCTCACTATAATCGGGAGCATAAATTATAGAGTTTTTCCAGTTAAAAACCCTATCCCGAAATGGGCTATATATGGAGAAGATGATCCACTGTTTCGAACAGGAGGTCCGCGTTGATACAGTGAAAGACGACCACCTTTGTCAAAAGTGCTACAATGGCTGCCGACTGGAAGTCAAAAGTGCTACAATATAGTTGACTCTGAAGTCCGCACTGCTACAGTGCCTGTCGGTTCGTCAGCTTTGCTACAGTGGTCAGAGATGCTACAATACCCTTTTTTATGTGGTTTAAATAATATCCAAATAATACCCTTTTTATTTTGAACAATTCAAAATAGTTAATTATGAACAATTCATAATTTAAATATTAACATTTTATGTTTTGGCCTTATTTCATAATTTATAACCCTTTATAAATTATCACTTATGATTTCTAAATAAACACTTTTATTTCTAGATTACAAATCATGCCATATAATTTTATTCAAGGTATTTTAAATAGTAATTTTTAATATTTGGTAATAAAATGATTCATAAACATTTATTTAATTATAAACAATTTATAATTAATTAATTCATATACCTTTTATAATGAGTTAAAAACATTTTATAAACCATTAAAATCATTTTATACGTTAAAAACATTTTTTTAACAATTTTTAAAACAATTTTGATTACCCTTATGCATATGGGTATTCCTGTGTAAGGGTTCCCTTATACCTTTACGTAGGTAGTTTGGAAGCCTTTGCGTAAAGGTATGTCATTACTTACCTACCCAACTTAAATATAACGCACTGCGTAAAGTTAATATGAAGATTACGTTTACTTAGCTCATTCTATTTAAGGGTAATAAAGAGACGACCTTTGTGTGAACCCTTCACGTAAGGGTATGTCTCGATTTACCTTTACACGACCTCCTGGTACAGCTGTGCAAGAGTACTACCTTCATGCAAACCATTTTCATAAAGGTAACAAAGTGGTTACCCTCATGCAGGCCTTATGCGTAAGGGTATGACTTTTTCGCAAACTTCATTGCGCAAGGGTAAGATGCAACCGATTACCTTTACGTAACCCCTTTAAAAATACAGCTACCTTTACGCAACCCTTAATTCACGTAAAGGTAATCCCTTGGTTACCTTTACACCCCTCAACTGCGTAACAGTGTCTTGATTACCTTTACATAGTTTAGCTACGTAAGGGTAAACTCTTCATGAAATCGAATTTCCAGAAAACGAAACGGTGCTCTGTTTTTCCGGTTTGTTCTTCATTTCACACATGATTTCATAAAATTACACATGGATCGCTCTGATACCATTGAAGAGTTTTAAATGAGTTTAATAACAATTATCTGATAAAGCAGAAGTGATTAAAACCCTTGTTCGAGGATCTCCATGCAATATAATATGAAAAATGCGATAAACAAAAATGAAGAATGTAAATGAGTGTACAGGCGAGCATTTTGCTACATCTTCATCATCATCATATGGTTTGATGATCACTAAGTGGCAAAAGCATCCTACCTCTGTGGTGTATCCACGGGACGATCTGAATCCCTCGATGTTCGAGCGGGATCCACCAACCTCTACGATGTGCTAGCGTCTCGTGCAAAGGAGGAAGATGAAAGAGAGTTTCGGGTTCCTAGGAGTCATTGGCTGAATATCCATCGCATGGCAGTGATTTGTATAACACCCGAGGACGCTCCAAAGGTGCTGTCCGCATTAACTCATGCGTTAAAACACAATATATAAATGACATGGCCGGTTCATGCACCATATGCATTTGTTTCCTGTACGTTTCATATAAATATGAAATGATTTCATTTATGATAGCTTACGTGGGTGGAATGGTTCGGGTTGTTGGAATTGCAAACCAAAACTGGCTTCATTCCGAGCATTGTTCTGAGTCTTTTGAATGCATCTGAAGGTAATGCCTTTGTGAAAATATCAGCCACCTACTCCGTAGTATGGCAATATTCTAATTTTATCATTTTCTGCTACACATGATCTCGCAAAAAATGGAATCGGGTATCAATATGTTTGCTTCTTCCATGCTGCACCGGATTTTTGGCAAGTTCAATTGCCGACTTGTTATCCACATATATCACTGTGGATCCATCCTGCGGATGCTTCAACTCCTTCAGCATATTTCTCAACCAGATTCCTTCACAAATAGTGGATGATGCCGCCACGTACTCTGCTTCACATGTAGACAAGGCGACCACACTTTGCTTCCTTGAATTCCACGTAAAAGCAGTCGATCCAAGAAAAAATACATACCCAGTGGTGCTTTTTCTTTCATCTTGGTCGCCTCCCCAGTCACTGTCTGAGTATCCATGCAGATTTGCTTCTTCATTGTATGGATAGAAAAGACCAAAATTCACCGTTCCTTTAACGTACCTGAGGATACGTTTTGCCGCTAACCAGTGGGAATCTTTTGGTGCTTCCATGTACCTGCTTAGAAGCCCAACACTATAGACAATATCAGGCCTTGTGATTGTGAGATACCTTAGGCTTCCAATTAGACTCTTGAATAGAGTCGAGTCAACACTTCTTCCTTCTCCATCTTTTGTCAGTTTTAAGCTCATTTCCACAGGTGTGTTTACAACATTGCAATTAGCCATGTTGAATTTTTCAAGCAACTCCTTAGCATACATCTTCTCAGAAATATAGATGCCTCCATGTTGTTGCTTTACTTATATGCCTAGAAAGAAGGACATGAGACCTCCGTCGGTCATCTCGAACTCCTTGAACATAGCCTTCTTGAAATTATCGAACATTTGTCGACTATTCCCTGTAAACAACAAATCATCAACATACAAGCATGCAATGATTATATCGCCACGATCATTCTTCTTGATGTAAACTGCATGCTCATATGGACATTTGGTGAAGCCGTTCTCTCGAAGATAGTTGTCAATGCGTGCATTCCAAGCACGAGGAGCCTGCTTCAACCCATAAAGAGCTTTCTTCAGTCGATACACTTTGTCTTCCTCCCCTTTCATAACAAATCCTTCAGGCTGGTCTACATAGACCTCTTCCTCTAGAATTCCATTCAGGAATGCAGACTTCACATCCAATTGGTAGATCATCCAACTGTGATGAACAGCAAGAGAGATAATCATTCTCACAGTGTCAAGGCGAGCAACCGGAGCGAAGGCTTATTCATAGTCCACCCCATACTTCTGTTTGTACCCCTTTGCTACGAGCCTTGCCTTGTAGCGATCGATTTCACCATTAGAATTTCGCTTGATCTTGTACACCCATTTGACACCAATGGATTTCTGGCTATTAGGAAGTGTGGTCAGCTCCCATGTATCATTTTTCTCTATGGCGCAAATTTCTTCTCCCATAGCCATTCTCCAACATTCTTCCCTTACGGCTTCCTGAAACGTCAGAGGCTCATGATCTGCATACAGGCAAAAAAGATTTACCTCTTCGGTTTGCTCATAAATGTCTCTTAAGCTTTTCATCTTTATGGGCGCCATGGGTGAGGATGAGCTCGCCAAATTTTGACCTGATGGAGTCCTTTCAGGAGTGATTGAATGTCCTCCTGGACTCCTGTGTACTGATGATGTGCCCGGGGAAGGTGTTGCTGGCGTTTGCTCCTGATGATCACGCCTTTCTTCAGGATCTTCTGTTTCGACTGGAATCTCTTTGTTTGGTTCTTCATCATTCCATTTCCAAGCTTCTTCCTCGATAAAGACCACATCTCTACTCACCACTAATTTATTGGTTAGTGGATTGTAGAGCTTATAGGCTTTAGACTCTTCACAGTTGGATGATCTACCAATTGGATGTGAAGTCTGCATTCCTGAATGGAATTCTAGAGGAAGAGGTCTATGTAGACCAGCCTAAAGGCTTTGTTATGCAAGGGGAGGAAGACAAAGTGTATCGACTGAAGAAAGCTCTTTATGGGTTGAAGCAGGCTCCTCGTGCTTGGAATGCACGCATTGACAACTATCTTCGAGAGAACGGCTTCACCAAATGTCCATATGAGCATGCAGTTTACATCAAGAAGAATGATCGTGGCGATATAATCATTGCATGCTTGTATGTTGATGATTTTCTGTTTACAGGGAATAGTCGACAAATGTTCGATAATTTCAAGAAGGCTATGTTCAAGGAGTTCGAGATGACCGATGTAGGTCTCATGTCCTTCTTTCTAGGCATAGAAGTAAAGAAACAACATGGAGGCATCTATATTTCTCAAAAGAGGTATGCTAAGGAGTTGCTTTAAAAATTCAACATGGCTAATTGCAATGCTGTAAACACACCTGTGGAAATGAGCTTAAAACTGACAAAAGATGGAGAAGGAAGAAGTGTTGACTCGACTCTATTCAAGAGTCTAATTGGAAGCCTAAGGTATCTCACAATCACAAGGCCTGATATTGTCTATAGTGTTGGGCTTCTAAGCAGGTACATGGAAGCACCAAAAGATTCCCACTGGTTAGCGGCAAAACGTATCCTCAGGTACGTTAAAGGAACGGTGAATTTTGGTCTTTTCTATCCATACAATGAAGAAGCAAATCTGCATGGATACTCAGATAGTGACTGGGGAGGCGACCAAGATGAAAGAAAAAGCACCACTGGGTATGTATTTTTTCTTGGATCGACTGCTTTTACGTGGAATTCAAGGAAGCAAAGTGTGGTCGCCTTGTCTACATGTGAAGCAGAGTACGTGGCGGCATCATCCACTATTTGTGAAGGAATCTGGTTGAGAAATCTGCTGAAGGAGTTGAAGCATCCGCAGGATGGATCCACAGTGATATATGTGGATAACAAGTCAGCAATTGAACTTGCCAAAAATCCGGTGCAACATGGAAGAAGCAAACATATTGATACCCGATTCCATTTTTTGCGAGATCATGTGAAGCAGAAAACGATAAAATTAGAATATTGCCATACTACGGAGCAGGTGGCTGATATTTTCACAAAGGCATTACCGTCAGATGCATTCAAAAGACTCAGAACGATGCTCGAAATGAAGCCGGTTTTGGTTTGAAGGGGAGTGTTGGAATTGAAAACCAAAAAAAAAGAGTCAAAGCTGCCTGCAGCGTCATTTATTACTTGCACATTTTTTTTCTTCCATGGGTCAACCTCCATTTATTTTCTTTGAATAAATTTAAATGCTTTGCATTTAAAGATTTGGTATATCTTTGTACTGTCATAAATGCTCTGCATTTAGTATTTTGGTCTTTCCTTGTACCGTCATAGATTCTCTGTATTTTATGTTTTGGTCTTTCTTTGTACCAACATAAATGCTAGGAATTTAATGTTGTGGGTCTATAAATTGATGTAATTGTAGCCTGAAATTTCAATTGTGAAAAATTGTGAAAAGCTTGAAAGCTTCTTTGTGTCGTGTGCCAATTTTTCTACCTCTTCCATTCTTCCTCTCATATTTCTCAGCTTGTATAGCCAACACGGTTTCCAGCACACACGAAATAATATACCCATTGCATGCATACGAGTGGGTACCCGACCCTTCGATTGGCATTGAGGGTCACGTGGCTTCTTGGCAGGGGAAGCTTCTCCAGCCGGCGCACCAGGCTGGTGATATGTTTGCGAAAATCCGCCTGTTCCTGCAACTCCCGCTCGCAGCGTTGTTGGCCTTGCTGAAGGTTGTTTACCGTTGATGCCAGGTCCGATTGGGCTGTCTCAATGCATCCAACACGCTGCTCCATGCTGTCGGGACGTGGTTGGTTCCATGGCTCCATCTTTAACGGCCGCAGTACATAGTGCGGCGAACCGTTGGGTGTGTGGATAAAATGGAGTGTAATCAATCAGTAATAGAAGACACTTAGAGCAGAAAGTAGAAATAGAGATGGAATACACAGGAGTTCCAGGCACTCCCCCTCCCAAGCCAGATGGTCGAACCTCCCCAAAACAAGAAAATATTCCCCTTCCCACTACCCCGAATCCCCTCGTTAAAACAGAATCCCCTCACTCTCTCCTGTGGTCCCCAACCAACTGAACAGAATCACCTCTCCGCTGCTCGTGGTCCCTAGCTAACTGACTCCCCTCTTGACTGACTTTCTTACCCTTTCTAGAATATACCTGTCAATCCCGAGGTTTGTCCCATGTGCTCTAACACCCCCTTCGGGTCTACTGCTGTTTGGCAGAACCCGTCGCTAGATCCACTGAAAGAGGCCCTGGCAGGAGGGGTGCCTGAGTAACCTGCGCGATTCACCTGGTGTGGTAGATCATCCAATCAGGTGACCTTCGTGCAGCAGGGTGCCTGGGTGCCTCAGGGTGCGAGGTGGCGCAGGGCAGGGGCTGCTGGCGAGGAGCTGGAGCACCAGGCTGGCCTGAGTAACTGCTGGCAGGATGCACTGAGGTGGGCACTGGGGAGGGGATCTTGTTGATCGGGAGCCGACAGTGAGCCTTATTGGGTTTCTCGGTAAGTCGTGACTCTTGAACGGGTTTGAGACTATTTATAGAGAAAGATCATGAGATGCATGATTTTGTGATAGATAGGTGATACTGAATTCAAACTAAGGGGATAATGGTATAGGATAAACCAATAGACATGTTCAAATATAATGAATGTTGACACACTCATGTAGCAGATACATAAATACTAACAACTGTATATGGTGGCCTCATGTAACCGAGTCTTGTTTGGGACTGTAGAAGTATAAAAGAGGTAGACCCGAATCCCCAAAGTACTCTCTAAAGGAGGCCTTGAGTTTCTTTTATAATGAATAATAAAGACCACATTGGACCATAAGTCCGATGTGGGATACAGACTCCAACACTCCTCCTCAAGTTAGGTGTACCTAGGTTGGAAAGATAAAGAAAAGAGATCAAAGCAACGACAATTCAAAGCAAACAAGAAACGTCGCAAACACCCCCTTCAAGCTGGACATACCCAGCTTGATGAAAAAAAACAAGACAAAATCGAATAAAACAAAGATAAATCGCAATGGCTACTGCGCCCTCTCACAAAGATGGATGGTGCTGCTGAAAAAGATTTGTCAAGCCACTTAAGCGGTGCCGGTTGACGGAGCGCCGGGAAAGCCACACTAGCGGTGCCGGTCGACCGAGTGCCAGGAGGAGGAGGCGCACGCGTAGCAAGAGACAAGGCCGCTGGTGGTGTCACGAGCCACAGGAGAGGGTCGCGAGCAGGAGAAATGTGGGAGGCGGGTGCCGCTAGAGAGCCGCGTGCGGGAGAGGTGCGGGAGGTGGGCGCCACTAGGGAGAAATGCCGCGGGAAGAGGTCCTGCTGGCAGGAGCGCTGTCGGGGAGAACCGCTGCGAGAGGAGGATCCGCGGGCTGGAGGTGCGCCAGGCGACGATGGCGGTGGGAGGCGCGACGACACTTGGTCTGTGAGGCACGAAAGGAGGTGGGTGGCCTGGCGACGTTGGAGGTGCACCAGGCGGGAGGAGGGGCTGTTGGGGATTGGGAGCCGCGGTGGACATGATCTGGTCGGATCTGAGAGAGGGGAGGCCGCCAGAGGCTGACGAGCGCCTGGTGGTGGTGGGAGGCGCGACGACACTTGGTCCGTGAGGCACGAAAGGAGGTGGGTGTCCTGGCGACATTGGAGGTGCACCGGGCGGGAGGAGGGGTCGTTGGGGATTGGGAGCCGCGGTGGACAGGATCTGGCCGGATCTGAGAGAGGGGAGGCTGCCGGAGGCTAACGAGCACAGGAGAAGCCCTCACACGAGAGGGGCCATCGCACCGGGAGGGAGGAATGGCGCCGGAGGGCCCTGAGGAGGCCGACACCCAGAAAGCCGGCGGGAAGGATCTGCCCGGAGAGCAGGAGTCGCCGACGTGGGAGGACCTTTGATCACGGGAGGGAGGCGGGGCCGGGAAGCCGCAGCAGGAGGCGGGGCCGGAAGTCCGTCGTCGAGAGTCCGCGCAGGGCCTCACCAGGAACAGTCGCGTAGGGTGGGGGAGAGAATTAGGTCCATGTGCCCGCCGCCCCCTAGAGAAAAAAAAAACAAACCCTAAATGGGGAAAGAAAAAAAATAGGAGGGAGAGCTTGGGTTATACCTGCTCTGATACCATGTAGAAGTATAAAAGAGGTAGACCTGAATCCCCAAGGTACTCTCTAAATGAGGTCTTGAGGTTCTTTTATAATGAATAATAAAGACCACATCGGACCATAAGTCCGATGTGGGATACAGACTCCAACATGGACCATTTCTGAATCATTTCTAAATCTGATGCCAGTTTGGTTCAACATGTTTTTCATGTATAGCTGAAATCCTTGCTGTTGGAGTTTTTAATTAATTAGCATCGTTTGAGTGCGGCTGTCTGCATTTTTGTTTTTTTTTGTTTTTTTAATTCTAATATTCTTTAAATATTATTTTTGTTTTGAGTTTGAATGCATTGAACTGGTTCATTTAGTAAAATCATGCTTCCTTTTTGAACCAAGACTATCACGATGATTTCATCTTTGAGAATCTTCTGTCGGGTGGCTTTTTTTCTTTTTTTGGTTTTAGTCTGTAATTTGTTTTGTGATTTACTCTTATTTACTGACGATTAATCATTTGATCATGGAATTAAATTTTGAAGCCCAGAAGAATTAAATTTTGCAGTATAGGATTGCGTGAATAGGTTGATAAGGTGTCAAATAATCTCATGGACTCAAAATATCAATGTTTTTGTGTAAAAATGTTTCCATGATGAGGATTCCTAGAGAAGTTTGGTGGGGTTCGATGAAAGACCAATTGCTGCATTTGACAGGACCAATCTTATTGGGGGTGTAAAGGTTTTCTGTTTGTTGAAATTGCCAAACTCAAGGTTGTGTTTGGTTTTGAAAAATATTTTTAATTTTCATTTTCCAAGAATGTATTGGATAAATGGGACGCATTTTTTTTGTAACTGTGAAAATGAAAATGAAAGTGATAGTTTTTTTGGAAAGCCAAAAAATAAAAATAATGTTTTTAAGAAAAAGAAAGCACATGGATAAGGAGTTCTTATACTCTAGTTTTCATTATCCCTTCCCAAACATTTTTTATGATAATTTCTAGTGCATGTTTGGAAATTGAAAACAAAAAATGCTTTCCATAACCAAACGAAGCCCAAGGTTTTCAACTTATGACTCTTGATGGAGAGTGCGGGGTGGAACCAAATAATATCATGGACTCAAAATATCAATGTTTTTGTGTAAAAATGTTTCCATGATGAGGATTCCTAGAGAAGTTTGGTGGGGTTCTATGAAAGACCAATTGTTGCATTTGACAGGACCAATATTATTGGGGGTGTAAAGGTTTTCTGTTTGTTGAAATTGCCAAACTCAAGGTTGTGTTTGGTTTTGAAAAATATTTTTAATTTTCATTTTCCAAGAATGTATTGGATAAATGGGACGCATTTTTTTTGTAACTGTGAAAATGAAAATGAAAGTGATAGTTTTTTTGGAAAGCCAAAAAATAAAAATAATGTTTTTAAGAAAAAGAAAGCACATGGATAAGGAGTTCTTATACTCTAGTTTTCATTCTCCCTTCCCAAACATTTTCTATGATAATTTCTAGTGCATGTTTGGAAATTGAAAACAAAAAATGCTTTCCATAAACAAACGAAGCCCAAGGTTTTCAACTTATGACTCTTGATGGAGAGTGCGGGGTGGAACCAAAGCACTTTTCACTTTTGCTGGGCTTGATTGGCCTCTTATCATTTCATCGCCTGTTGCTCAATATTTTTTCCCCTTTTGTTTTGAAGGATTCCTAATCTCACTTCAGGCATTGGATGATAAGAGCATTTCAATGGTTTATTTCCGGAAAGATGCTCATAATTATCGGTAGCAAAATGTTAAGATTTTCGAATATTTCATCAAGAGGCGATAGGAGAGGCTATATAATTGTTTTATGTGATGATGCAAAATCTTTTGTTGTTGTTCTGATTGGGTGGATTCATTTTTGTGTTCAGAAATCTCTTATCATGCGTATAAGAGTTTCATACAAGTCCAAGGGAAAAAAAATCTTTGAAGAAGGGCAGATCAACAATTTCCCTCAGGTTTTGTAAGGTCGAGGAGAGGCGTGCTTTGGCTCTGTAACTGCTAGCGTAATCCTTTGTTTAAAGTCTTCCCGGGCTCCATTCCGTCCCAGGTGGGGTGACTTTCTATCATTGGAGTTTGGATAGATTTTTGGTAGTGACTACTGTTTGTTGGTTTTGCTATTTTTGGATCCATTTCTGTATATTATGGGTGAAAGAAAATGTTTTCTTACAGATACATACACCTCTTGGTTGGTTACAGTGTTTGATGTTCTTAACGGTTTACATACCTATAGCATTGCTTTGATCAGCACATTTGGCGTCTGTTGGTAAAGAAAGCCTCTACCCACGTTCTTTGCAAATATCTTCTCTGCATTGAAGATTCAAATTTGAATCACCTTTTATTACAAATGCATTGCATCAATGTCTTTTTTTTAGAACTAGTATCACAAATACATCAATATGATATTAATATGATGTATTTTAAAGGGTTTTTGTATTTTTCTAGTTAGCATTGGAGATGAGCAGTTGAAGAAGACACGACGTCAATGCAAAAGTGCCATTCTGGTGAACTAACAAAGGAGAAAGTCAGGCACATGGGTCAGAAACGGGGTCCTATTCATGGTCCCCAGTTGGCTTCATCTCTTATGAGTCTCAGCGCCAACGAATGCCTACTAATCAAGATGACACCACCCAAATACAAATCTAACGTCTTTTAGACATGGATGCACGCCTAATACAATCACATCCATTGCGTTTTTTTGGAGGCACCTAAAAAACAAGTGTTTATTCAAGGAAATGACATTACTCCTCCACCAGGACCGCCCCTAGGCCAACAATAAAAACAGTTGTCCCAATCATTTTTAGAACCCAACAGTGGGCAAGAACTGAAGTCATTGATTTGATAAGGGGTTTTGGATTTTGGCGATGAATGGACCAGATGCCTTGCTATGGATCTTGCAAGTCTGCTGAACCAATGGGAGGAAGCTCCCTCTCTCAGGTGTTTTTATGGCTAGAAGGTAACCACCTGCTTTACCTAGACCCTAGCTGGTGGGACATTGGGTGAGATAGACTCCCTTATCCCATGGTCTTAAATTGAATACTGCAGTCAAGGATGCATGTGGGGAGGAGGTGTGGTCCGTGACGTGTTGGTGTTACTCACCTTTAGCTCATTCTATGGGGCTGGTGATTCGCTATGGGCGGAATATGCTCAATGGTCTTGAAATGTGACACTCCAAACATATCTCATTGGCTAAAGTGGAGACATACTCAAAGATTATATAGAGCTCCATAAAAGGTCTTTCTTCCACTCTTGGGAAATCAGTTGATTCGTAAATATAAGTCCCTCCTCCCTAATGGTACTGAGCTTTCACATACATGACGAGAAGGAAATCGTGTGGCTGACTTTCTGGCTTCTAAGGTATCCCTGGAGTTACCTCTTAGGGAGTTTACTAGCATCGGTTCTCTTCCCCCAAGGGGTGCAGATATTGTTATTGAAGATGCACTAGGTCTTCATTTCTACATCCCCTCTTGATGATCTTGTACTATCTTTTAATAAAATAAAATAAATGGTTATAGTATGTGGCTAAATTTGGTAGTCCTAAGCTGTGGATTAAGGGTGGTGTGGTTAGCACTTATAATTTCTTCGTGTTATTTATTGCACGTACTTGATATCTTGATTCATGATTTGTTTAGTACTTCAAACAACCATACCGAGTATTCATACCTAACTCCACATGGGCATATGGGTGACAACATACTCATGACCATGCTCACCTTTTTTTTACCGGACTTTCATTTGTCAGGACTATTCGAGGTAAGTTCCTTGGCTTGGACATGTCATTTAGTCCATGTTGCTATTCCTGGATCCAGAGAGGAATACATTCGATGGAATAATTTTTTAGATGTATTACCACATCCCCAAGGTTTATGACCCCTTTTTACTAGACAGTTGATACTTTATGCTAAAAACCCCGATTTAAGTAGTCATTTTTTGGTGGGGACAATTTTGGCCAAAGTGCTAGTGTTTGGTGAAGCATAACTTTGGATACTGATTGCATAACACGTGGAGTTGCATTTTCTTTGTACCACCTTGTAGGGTGTACTTTTTTGTTGGTTTATGATTGCTCGATTTGGGGTAGCATGTTTTTAATATGTGTTTGCATGATGTGTGTGACATTGCGGTTGGTTTAAAGGAGGTTGGAGTGTCATTTGAATGACTTGGAGTTTTAAAAAACCTAAAATGACTATGAATGAGTTATTGGGTTAGAAGTAGATGTAGGGCGAAGTTGAAAGGGAAACAAGCGAGGAATGAAGATTTTTTTACTGTGCATCGCTATTGTGCACAACTTCCAAACTATGTACATCGAACTATGCACTGGTGGGGAAAGCATAGTTAGGTGCACATTTTGAAAAATCATTCTAAAAAATGATGCATTGCACAAATATATGAGTTTTTAATTCTAGTTTCACCCCTCCCTTATTCCACTATCTTTTCCCTTCCCTCTTGGTCATGCAACCCACGATGAGCGTTTCCCCTTAGTTCCTTTAATTCTCCTTAGATATTTTTTGTTTATTTATCTAAATTTATGGTAACCTTATAATTTTTTCATCATATTCCTTATTCAATGATTTATGGGAATATTTTTAGGGATTATAATTTTGGGTTTCACTAAAGCATGATACAATACACTTGTGTTGGATCTTTTGCTTGGGATGTCTAGAGGAGTTATTAAGATGACCCAACCATAAATTACATACATAATAACTATAATAAAATGGCTTATAACGATGGTTTTTTTGAATTACACGGTGATTTAAACCGCTACGGTTTACCAAGTTGACTATTAATTAGTGGCGGTATTATAGAACCACTACAATTCCATAATTCACAGTGAAAATATTTCATGGTGGCTCCCTCAACTATATATTTATGTGTATATTAGCGATGCTTATAGACACTGTAAAATATTTTTTGCAACGACCTATGCAACACCCAGCTTCAATTATAATAAACAATCTTTTCTTTCTAAAGAAACAATAACATAATGCACAAAACTTTATTGAAAAATGTGATTAAATCATACGATTCAAAATTTTATAAATTGAATTTGATGAAATGAATTTCATTTTTGAATTCAACATATCCAAATTATCTTAGAGTGAATTTTTGATATTTTTCAAAAATAGTTGATTTTTAGGTGAATAGTGAAAAATACCAATTTTACAAAAAACTATCACTTTTATGACATTATAATGATAGAAGAATAACTTGAAAGTTTATGAAACCTTTTTGATAGAAAAAAATATATATTTAAGAAGTAATATAATGCATACAAAAATATAATGTTGAACTTAGACACATGTTTAACATTTTGAAAATCTAAGTAATTTTTTTGTTCAAATAAAAACTATTTTTAATTTTCCTTTAATCAAGTAATTAAAATGTTGTTTTCAATTTTGGTTTCATTTGAAAGAAAAACAAGTCTAATTTTATTTAACATAATCCAATTAATTCCATTGGAATCAAAATTATACTTGATTTTTTTGTAAAATCATTTTTATGTTAAAAACAAACATCTTTCTAAAAACAGTTTTCGTTGCATTTTACGAACATATGTTAAAAGTATTTTTCACCACTTCTGGAAATTGAATCTTGTAAAATGGATTTCATATTTTGAATCAGTATAATTAATTTATGCAATAAGGTCACCTTAATTTTTGGTCATAATGAATAATAAAAACAGCAAAATTTTTTTACCATGGTTAAAGTTAGAAGGGTTTATTGGGGGGGGGGGGGTAAACTAAGAGATAAGGGTAAAAATGACACTTAAACATGTCTAAATCTTACTGGTTGAAGATATTTAGACCGTATGTTATCTTACCTTCAAATTCCTTGCCATTTGGTGCCACTTGCATAAGAAAATGACTTTATATTATTTAAATCCTTTCTATGCGTGTCCCTCCCCTCACTTATAAAAGGGCACTTCTTCTCCACCCTTATTCACAAACTTTGATCCCTCTAGCTCAGTCAATACCTACCCAAAAACCTTCTTAGCTCCATTCCCTTCATTCTCTAGTTTCTGGACTCACCCTAAGATCATCTTAAGAAGGCTTAAGGTGTAATCCAACAAAGCTCTCTCAAAGAAGAGGTAATCGTTTTACCCGACTCTTTCAAAGTTTATTTCTTGTTCTACTTCCTCTAAATCTATCGCATCCATCATAACATAATGAATCCAATATCATCAATATACTGAAGTGTTATTATGATTATAGAACAACTTTCCACCCCATTTTTGTCAAATGAGAAATGAAATCATTGCTTGTGCGTACGTGTGGACTACCGCCTCCACATAGCGATATGATTCATTTTACATATCCAACTCATATTGATGGATCAATGGATTATATAAATATATATGATATAATTATGATTCTGTAATGATAAAATATTATTTATATTTCTTTCATTCTTTTTGTTAGAAAATGAAAACAACGTTCATGCGTACGTACAGATTACCGTCTCCATGAAGGTTGTAATTCATTATTCTATCTCTACCTTTTATGGATAGTTCTAAATATGTATATAATGAATATATATATAATATTTATATCATGATTAACATTCTGGAGATTCTGGAACCATGATAACATGAAAAGATCATAACCACTAAATCAAAACAAACATGAAAAACAAAACAGTTATCACCCGAAACAATTATTAATAAATAGGTGATAAGATTTTATAAGTGGATAATATATGATATTATAAGCTTGAATATGGTTCTAGTATTGAAGTATAATAAATTTAAATTTATTATATAGGAGGTTAAAAGCACTTACAAAGCAAGTCAGGCCTGAGGTAGAAATCAAAATTTTCCTTTCGTTTTCCTCTCTCTTAAGTACCCAAAAGTTCGAATGAATTTTTACCCATTTTTGAATTTCTATAGAAATGTTTAAGAGGAATCATCTTATCGTTTTCTGAATGAGCTACTCTTTACTAAAGGTGTGAACAAAATCTTTGTTTTAACGTTGACCGCATAAATGAATTTTCACATCTTCAAAAATATTATTTTCCTTGAAGATTCCTTTACAAGTTGCTCTTTTCAAGGATTTTTTTAATATTTTTTAAATTTTTAGATTTTAAATAAGTTATTTCAAAATAAAAAAGGTATTTTCCCCAAGAAATGTTCTAGTGATATTTTAAAAGTATTTTCATCTATGTTAACATCATTTGAAAAATATTATGCTTTATTAGGGATATAATTTAATCATACCATCTACCATATTACTATGGATGGTTTATGATCATGTTACTCTAGTGATTGACCGAAGAAAATATTAACATTTAATATGCTTGTTTTTCAGTATGAATGCTTATGCTGATTATGTATTGAAATTTTATTTATTTATTTCATATGATGAATGAATTGGACTTAGTAAGTGATGAAATATGCCCATTATAGCCCTTCGATACATTAGTAGATCTCATGTGACAAACTAGTTTGGGTATTTGGTGCACGCCTTACCTATTTATGTAAGATGTTTTGGCATGAGGTATTAATGGTGAGATTATGATGTCAGAAATTATACATTCTATCATTATGAAACTAGTTATTGTTATCTACGTGATTATTTATATTACTATGTCATCTATGGATATATCCCCCTTTTATGATATTAGTTATATGAGATATTTTATTATTTTTTATCTCTACCATATTATTCATGCTTTATTTATTCTATAATAGCTTCTATTGGATGCTTTCCCTTACTGAGCATCTGAGCTCAAACTTTATTAGGTTTTCCTTTCCTTAGGATACCAAGAAGGGATCTATGAATTATTTGAAAGATATACTAGAAGAAATAATAAAGTTCTTAGAAGAATTTTATGTTGTATTTCATGTTTTCAAGTGTAATTTGAGAATCATATATGTATTTAGTCTCCCAATACTACTAAACTATTCAATCCTTTGGGACGCAATCCATTGTATCTTATGCCAATATAGTAAAATAACCACAAACTCTGGGTTATTGGAGTCACAGTGTATAACAACCAATACTTTTCATACATAGATATTATATCTAAATAGATGAATATTCATTACATAGCATGAATAATCCATGCCCGAATCATATGGGTTTAGTGTATTTGGAAACTTGAAAATAAAAATAATTGATTCATAAAACATCTACATCATCTCCCGCTTATTCATTCATAACTAGAACCCTTTTTGACATGTCATACTTAATATCTTCCTTCATATCCTGGGGAAAATAAACATAAAAAGGGTGAGTTTAAGTGCTTAATACGGATAAACAATGAAGATATCAATCATAACATAATCATAAGAACATGTACATAATATTTAAAAATTATACCATGTATATCAAAGATCATAATCTTGAGTCATGGAATAAATCATATAAGTTCTTAAGACACGAATCATAAGAAATCATGAACCATGAGAGAATAATATTGGCACAAGACATGAAATGTGGCATACACATAAGCTTATAAATTCTTATGTCAAGCCTACCTACAAAGACATTCATGACATGTTAGCCTTGGGCTATTCACCTGTGTACCTTCTTCAGGCTTGGGATGACCTCTCATGTTGAAGTTGGTGCCCTAGAACCAACTTCTTTGTACTTTATGATAAACTTGTATTCATTGTTTTGAATATTAATAAATTAATTATCACATCATGATTGTTCTTCTGCGTGACATAGTATGTGATAATGTCCTAAGAGTAGCAATCACACTAAAATGTTATAGCAGTTCCCCTATATGATGAGAACCCGAAAGTGCTACGACACTATTCTTGAATATATGTTCTATAACTAGATGATATCATTTGAGGGATACAAAAGATACATGCTATCATGGGTGGAGACTCATAGGACTTTGATGAACCTTCTCATGATGTACTCCCTTGGTAATATCCAGTATGGATATTTTGAGAATGAGACCCGCCAGTAGGAAATCCACATTTATATGTGTCATTGGATGTTCCTATCTGCAGATATGTGTATTGGTCTGCAGACTTTAAAATTATTATTAATGATTATTATGAGTTAAATAATTAGATGTATTGATAAAAACTGTGACGACAGGTGTTCACGGTGAGGTAGGATATATTGGATGCATCATGAGTAATATTGCATTAATGAATAATGCGAGAAAGTATTTATCCCTTATTTTATTTAAAAAAAGTTAATATATCAATCCCTTTGATGAAAATGATATAGCCTAAATAAATCCATGACCATGATGTTTTATAGGCAAGTTCTATTTCAAAAAAGTCAAAGAAAGAGATATCGAGCACATAGGTTGATGACATCGGCATGCAATCTGCTTGATTTGATATATCATGATAAAGAGATTATATTACACAAATATCATTCGTATGAGGTGACATGTCATTACCACATTAACTTATTTCTCTATGGGTGCCTTGACGTGTTGCTAGATGCTAACCTTGGACCTTAGGCTGCTTCGCCTAATGCCATTAAGAAAGAGGTCCAGAGAGTTATACACTAAGTGTATCCAGAATCTCAGTTAAATAATATATTATCATTTATTATTTAACAAGTTGAATAAATATCATTTCTGTACATGGTTTAATAATTATTCATATATTCTTGATCACATATAAATATTTATTTACTATTTAGTAAATATAATATTTATTTATTTATTGGTGAATAATTTAGTGATATTTATTTAATAAATAAATAGAAATTATTCAAGGTCTGATAAATATTGTGGAGGAATGACGGACCGAGTTTAATGGTCCAGTGAGAAATAATAATATTGAATGTTACTTGATTAAAAAATATTTAATTATAATTCACAAGTTAAGCACATGTCAAGAAATAATAATATTAGTATTATTATTTGACACGGGGATTTTTTAGGATTAAATAAATAATTAAGGGTACTTGTGAAATTATTTTATTTTAACTCTAACAATATAAATATCCAGTTATGTTATTTTCTCAAGAGCTAATTCATTTTTGTTGGTTGTGCACAACAATCTTGGAGAATCCTATCAAGTCTAGAGAGCTCCATTCTCCAAGAATGCTCCCAAGAATGGCGAGAAATCCTCATCCACTGGATCAAGGAGAACGCTTTAGAAGCAATTCTCAAGGCGATCAAGGCGGATAACGCAAGCGCAAGGATCTTCCGTGCTAGCACTCGAAGACTCCTTCGGCGATGTTTGAAGATTAATGGAACACGTGTGGATCACCTCTAGAGAAAATCTACACTTGTTTTCTAAAACATAATGATGGTGCAACACAGATCTGTCGTCAGATTCATCAACGAAGAAATAATTCCTTAGAGGTAATTCTTTATCTAATTAAAATTAATTATAAACAATATGTGTTGATCTCCTCTCTCTTGGTTCCAACATTATTTTCCATTGTCTATTTTTTTGATTCAATTCTATGGATCCCAACATTCATCATCGTATTGATCTTGGATTAATCATCCGTAGGTGCCAAGGTTTCTGTCTCGATAACAGAGGACTACATGCCATGTAATCAAAGTTACATTCCATGTAGTCATGTTCAATGCATCAGGAATTAGTTTGGAAGTTAATTCCGGTCATATGCATTGAATACATGCATTAAATTGCACCGTGTGTTGAACAGAATTTAATGGCACATGGTCAGTCAGAATACATGCCGTGTAGCCCACATACACGGTGTGTAGTCCCTTTGAGTCACAGATGGACCATGTATTCAATACACGACCTACCCGACTAGTGACCGTGTAACACTGAGTCAACACAACGTGTGACCCATTGGACACGCCGTGTACTCCAAATTTTCTGAGGCACATACTACACGTAGAGTCCCTAGGTGTGTGTCTCAAATAGACGGTGAGAGGTGTACATGCCATGTAGATCGGATGTACACACCGTGTACTTATACCAAGTTATGAAGATTTAAAATTTATTTATTTTACTATATAAACTTTGAAACATGTACTTGCATATGGTCATAAATATAGGACACGCCATGTGATAGGTTTTAATATACATAAATATTAAATGTTTAATTAATATCTGCATAATGTTCTTATCTAGATATCATGTATGATTTGTATTACAAGTTGTTACTCTATGTGAATTTAAGCATAACACATGATTGAAAAATCCTGTAATTCATGTAATCATCCGTGAAGTACACATTGTGAAAGTATTTGATAAGTCGTGTATGCTATATATCACAAGAGTAAAACATTATACGGATATAATATATGTGGGTTAGAATCGGATGGGTACTCACTGTGTGACCTCCAAGGTACAAGTTATGTACACAATTAATTTTAAATGAATTTATTTAATTTGTTTAAAATTATAATGGATGAGGATCTCAAGGAAATTCAGATAAGAATTAAGATAAAAGGATTGATTAATTAAAGATAATAATTAATTGATTCGAGCGTGATTTATCTTAAATAAGAATGATTAAGAATTGAATGCTAGTTTTATTAAATGCTAATTTATTGCATGCATGTGGATGATCATGGCCTAGGCCAAAACTTTGTATGTGATTAGTTTCATTTAATTTATTATTAAATTAATTTTTTGGCATGCGTGCCTTCTCTCTTCATTATTATGTAGAGCCTGTGTGCCCATGGTTTCTTTTATGTAAACCATTTCCCCCTCACCTGCATATGAGTAAAAACATATGTAATGGATGAAGCTCCCAATCTAGTGGAAGCGGTTCAAGTTTAAAGCTGAGGTAAAACCAATCCAAGAGAGATACAAAAGTGGATAGGTAGAAAGCTCTAAACACGATCCTTAATTGGTTCAAGGTGTTTCTCCCCTATGTCAACATTTAGTTTATCAACCACTAGATAAACTAGCCATTAGTATAACCCCATGATCATTACCTTTATTATTTTATTTCTATCAAGTTTCATGATTATTTCATTATGAATGTTTTTTCACGATCACATAATTAATGAATTAACAAGCATGCAAGATGGAACTAAAATAAACTGGATTATGCATAAATATTATCTAAGATATGGTTAATCACTTAAGAAATCCTACTTAATATTAACAAGCATGTGATAAAGATAATAATTGGAAATTTACTCAAAAGGATAAAATCCCTCAATAAAATATTAAGTCGGTATAACCTTCCATTACTTCAGTTAGAATCGAACCATAGTTCAAAGTGCTTGACCAACCAAAGTTGGGGTGCTTTTAAATATCAGCGAATTCTAACTTGAGATTTTATGATGAATTAACTTGGTTGAAATCAAGGGTTGACTGCCAAAGCAGGACTTGATGTAACTGAGATGCAAAGGTTGAGGAAATCAAATTAAAGGATTTCAGGATTGGGGAGTCCACTCAATAGATCAATGAAATGTGAGTTGATGCGATTGACATTCAGAATGCCTACCAAAAACCATTCGAGTTGCTTGACCAACCAAATTTGGGGTAATGAGAAGGGAAATATGGCTACTTTCTAGTAGAATATCCAAGAAATAGGATATTCCAAATCCAATGGTGAGTGCTATTGGGTTTCGATAAAATAGTGGGAGACTAATAAATATAATATTTATTTATTTTTCTAAATTTCATCAGATAAAGTACTAAAATTATGCTTATCTTATTTTATAGAAACAATAATAAAATGACATCAAGCATATCATTTCGATGCATACTTGAGAAGGAAAACCTTCTCACTGGCACAAATTTACAAGAGTGGAAAAGGAACCTACGTGTCATCCTTCGTCATGAAAGGAAATTGTATGTGCTGGAAGAACCTTTACCAGTTGCGCCTAGAAATGAGGCAAGTGATGAAGAACTACCTCTTTATGAGAAACATATGAATGATACTACAAATGTTTAGTGCATCATGCTATCATCCATGTCCAATGATCTTTTGAAGCAACATGAGGATATGGATTCCAATATCTTGATGTCTCACCTTTGGGATCTCTATCAAGAGAAGACGAGACAAGAGAGGTATGAGATCTCCAATGCTTTGTTCACTACTAATTTTGGAGAGTTTTTTCCAGCTAGACTTCATGTAGTCAAGATCATCGACTATATTGAATGCTTGGACATCTTAGAGATTAAATTCCTAGACAAGTTGCGTATAGATCTCACACTTTTATCACCGCCCAAGACCTTCTCTAGCTTTATTGTGAATTATAATATGAGCAATAATGAGAAGAGTCTTTTGAAAATTCTGACCTTGATTCGCTAAGTGGATAAGGAAATGTGGTGTGATAAACCCACAGTCCTTATGGTGAACAAGAAAAGGAAGAACAAGAAAAAGGGTCCCAAGTAGTTAGTCTGGGTTGTATGTAATGTTTGAAGCCTACGGGCAATGAATTCCTCTAAGGCCTATGGGCCATGTAATACTTATGTCTACAGGCCTTTTAAGGGTTCCACCTCACCCATTGAAAGGTGGATTATCATAAATCAATAAAAAATATAGGCCTTCGGGACATTGGAGTGGAGCTAGTCCACTAGAAGAAGAACTGCACCTAGAATCAAGGGGGAGCTATAAGTGTGTTCGTTATTGTGTGCGATCTTTCCATTTTTATATTGGATATTAGATACAGCTTGTGGTGCTCACATCTATATCCAAATGCAACAACCAAATATATTTCAAAAGATTGCCAGAGGAGAGGTGGATTTGAGAGCTGCCAATGGAGAAAGCCTGGCTGCCATAGCTATTGGTGACTACTGCCTTTCATTGCCAACGATAATGATTTTGGTTTTAAGAGGTTGTTATTATGTACCTATAGTTACCAAGAACATAATTTTTGTGTCTTGTTTAGATACATATGTGTTTGTTTTCAAATTTGGAAATAAAAGTTGTTTCTTTTATAAGGACAACATATGTTATGGTATGACACATTTAAATAATGATATTTATGTATTAAATTATGAAAAACATGTGTTGGAAATCGATAACGAATCATGTTCACATGACTCATATAACACCCAACTGTGGCATCACCATCTTTGTAATGTAAACGAGAAGCATTTGATAAAGCTATGCCAAGATGGTTATTTAGACTCTTATAATCTAAAACCATTTGATAGATTTCATGCTTGTTTACAAGGAAAAATGAACAAACCACCATTCAGTGGATAGGGTGAAAGGGCCATAGAACTTCTAGGATTGGTACACACGGATGTGTGTGGACCATTTTCAGTGGAAGCTAGAGGTGGATGTTCTTACCTCCTAACTTTTACTGATGGCTTGAGTAGATATGGATATATCTACTTGATGAGGTATAAGTTCGAGTCCTTTGAGAAATTCAAGGAATTCAAGAATAAAGTAGAGAATCAGCTTGGTAAGAAGATAAAGAAGCTTCGATCAGATCGAGGTGGTGAATATCTTAACCAAGAGTTCATCGAATTTCTACAGGAGTTTGAGATTCTATCTCAACTCACTCCACTTTATACATCACAATGGAATGATGTTAGTGAAAGGAGGAACCGTACCTTGTTAGACATGGTAAGGTTGGTGATGAGTCATGCAGATCTTCCATTATCCTTTTGGGGATATGCATTACAAATTGTGACATACACATTAAACCAAGTACCAACTAAAGAGAAAAATGGAATTCCCTTCGAGTTATGGATTGGAAAGAAACTAATTTTTCCCCATACATGTGTATGGGGTTGCAAGGCGTTTGTTAAGTCCTTCTTAGGAAACAAACTAGCACCCTAGGGCATAGAGTATATCTTTATAGGGTATCCCTAGCAAACAAAAGGATACTACATATACAACCCCTCAGACAAGAAAGTGACTGTCTCCAGACAATCCATATTTCTTGAGAGGGAGCACATCCTCAAAAAGGATAGTGAGCGCAAGATTGACTTCGATGAAGTTGATGCTCAAGATACACAAGAGTTGGTATAGGAATAGATTCCAAAGATCCCCATGGAAGAAGTAGTTCCTAAAAAACAAGTATTATATAAGAGTGTAAGAGAGGTAAGAAAACCAGAGAGATATGGTTTTATAGTCACCAAAAATGGTGATTCATTATTAGTTGACAATGACGAACCTCTCTCCTATAGGAAGGTATTAGAGAGATCAGAAGCTGCAAGATGACAAAAATCCATGAATTCTGAAATGGATTCCATGTATCAGAACCAAGTTTGGGTTCTGGACAATGCACTAGTTGATGTAAAACCTATTGGATATAAATGGGTATTCAAGAGAAAACTAGACATGGAAGGTAAAGCAAGTAACTATAAATAAAGGATAGTGGATAAAGGGTTTAAATAATGTTAAGGAATTGACTATGATGAAACTAGTTTCCATGTTTAAATCCATTAGAATTCTACTTGCAATAATAGCTTACCATGATTATGAGATTTGAAAGATGGATGTCAAAACCGCATTCCATAACAGAAACCTTCAGGAAGATTTCTATATGACACAACCATAAGGGTTTGTGACTCTAGGTGATGCCAAAATGATTTTGAAGTTGCAGAGACCCATTTATGGATTGAAGCAAGCATCTAGGTCATAGAACATACGATTTGATGAATCTATAAAATAATTTGGTTTTATTAAGAATAAATGTGAGATGTGTGTTTACAAGAGGTTTAGTGAGAATTCAGTCATTATCCTAGTAGTATATGTTGATGACATATTACTTATTGAAAACAACATACCAGTCTTACAATCTGTTAAGGACTGGTTAAACAAGCATTTCTCTATGAAGAAGTTAGGTGAAACAACCTATATTTTAGGGATCGATATTATTCATGATAGATCCAAGAGGCTACTTGGACTAAGTCAAAGTACATATATTGAAAAGATACTAAAGATATTTAGTATAGAACAACACAGTAGGGGATTGGTTCCAGTGTCACAAGGTTTACATCTTTCTAAGAAAATGTGTCCTTAGAAAAAACATGAGAAAGAGAGAATGAGTAAAATCCCATATGCTTCGGCGATAGGATCAATCATGTATTCCATGTTATATACTGGACTTGATATTTTCTATGCACTGAGCATGGTAGGCAGATATCAAGTAGATCTAGGAGAATAACATTGGACTGCTATTAAGACCATCCTTAAGTATATGAGAAGAACTAAGGATATGTTCCTGGTGTATAGAGGAGATGATGAGTTGGTTGTCAGAGGTTATATTGATGCTGGTTTTCAGACAGATCATTATGATCTGAAGTTGCAATCAAGATATGTTTTCTGTCTCAATGGAGGAGCTCTGAGCTGGAAGAGTTCAAAGCAATTAGTTGTTGCTGATTCTACAACAGAGTCCGAATGTATAGTGGCTTCTGATATATATAAGGAAGCTATTTGGATTCAAAAGTTTTTCCAGGAGCTTGATGCGGTATAAGTAAAGACCCAATCACATTGTATTGTGATAATACTGTAGTTGTGACTCTTGCAAAAGATCCAATGTCACACCAACAGACAAAACATATACTCTTAAAGTATCATCTCTTGAGGGATTTCTACCAGAGGGGTGAATTTTTAGTGAGTAGAGTACCCATGGAAGAGAACATGGTGGACCCCTTGACTAAAGGCCTATCTAAGAAGAAGCATGAATATCATGTGAGAGTTAGCAGACTGAAGGTTGTTAGCAGTTGACTCTAGTTCAAGTGAGAGTCTGTTGGAGTTGGTGCCCTATAACCAACTTCTTTGTACTTTATGATAAACATGTATTCATTGTTTTGAATATTAATAAACTAATTATCACATAATGATTATTATTCCACATGAAATAAAATGTGATAATGTCCTAAGAGTGGCTAACACACTAAAAGGTCATAGCAGTTCCCCGCTATGACGAGAACCCATAAGTGCTACAAAATTGTTCTTGAATATATATTTTATAGCTGAATAATATTATTTTAGGGACACAAAATGATACAGGCTATCATGGGTGGAGACTCATAGGACTTTGAGACACCTTCTCATGGTGTATGCCCTTGGTAATATCAAGTATGGATATTATAAGAACGAGACCCGCCAGTAGGAAATCCACATTTATATGTGTCATTGGATGTTCCTATCTAAGGATGTGTGTATTGGTCCTTAGAATTTAATATTATTATTAATGATTATTATGAGTTGCACATTTAGATGTATTGACGAAAACCATGATGACAGATGTTCGTGGTGAGGTAGGATACATTGAGTGCGTCATGAGTAATATTACATTAATAAATAATGCGAGAAAGGATTTATCCCTTCTATTCTTTAATGGAAGTTAATATCTCAGGCCCTTTGATGGAAATGATATAGCCTAAATAAATCCATGACCACAGTGTTCTATATTAAAGTTCTATTTATGGAAAGTCAAAGAAAGAGACATCGATCACATAGGTTGATGACACCGACATGCAACCTGCTTGATTTGAGATATCATGATAAAGAGATTATATTACACAACAAACATTCGTATGAGGTGACATGTTATTGTGGCATTAATTTATTTCTCTATGGATGACTTAGCGTGTTTCTAGATGATAACCTTGTACTTTAGGCTTCTTTGCCTAATGCCACTGAGAAAGAAGCCTAGAGGGTCACACTCTAAGTGTATCCAGAATCTCGATTAAATAATATATTATTACTTATTATCTAACAGATGGAATAAATATTATTTCCATACATGGTTTAATAATTATTCATGTATGCTTGATTGTATATAAATTTTTATTTGCTATTTAATAAATATAATATTTATTTATTTATTGACGAATAATGCAGTGATATTTATTGAATAAATAGATAGACATTATTCAAGGTCTGATAAATATTATGGAGGAATGACAGACTGAGTTTAATGGTTTGGTGAGAAATAATAACATTGAATATTATTTGATTAAATAATATTTAATTATAATTTACAAGTTAACCGCATGTTGAGAAATAATAATATTTGTATTATTATTTGACATGGGGATTTTCTAGGATTAAATAAATAATTTAGGGAACTTTTGCAATTATTTTATTTTAACTCTAACAATATAAATACCTAGTTATGTTATTTTCTCACAAGTTTATTCATTTTGTTGGTTGTGCACAACAATCTTGGAGAAACCTCTCAATCATAGAGATCTCCTTTCTCTAATAATTCTCCCAAGAACGGTGATCAATCATCTTCTCCGGATCAAGGAGAATGCTTTGGAAGCGATTTTCGTGACGATCAAGGTGGACGGTGCAAGTGAAAAGATCTTCCATGCTAGCACTCGGATACTTTTTCGGTGACGTATGGAGATTCCTAGAACATGTGTGGATCACCACTAGAGGAAATATACACTTTCTTTTTTATAATTCAATGACGGTGCACCGTAAATCTGTCTCTATATTCATCAACGAAGAAATAATTTCTTAGAGGTAATTATTTATCTAATTAAAATTAATTATAAACAACATGTGTTGATCTACCATCTCTCGATTCTAGCGTTATTATCCATTGTATATTTCTTTGATTCAATTCCATGGATCATGAAATTAATCTTCATATAGATCTCATATTGATCATCAATTATGGAAAAAAGAAAATTTGGGCACCGCCCATCGCACGCTTCCACTGCACCCGAAACCCACATGTATACCCTCTAGTTTTAGGCTTAGGACGACCTCCCATGTACCCTCTTGTTGTGGGATTGGGATGACCACCTTTGTACCCATTTTTTGTTAGCTTGGGTTGATGACTAGCGTACCCTTTTGTTGCAGGCTTGGGATGACCACTCGTGTACCCTTTTGTTGCGGGATTGGGCTGACCACCCATGTGCCCTTTTGTTGTGAGCTTGGACTATCCACCCGTGTACCCTTTGAGATCATAGAACATTTAATATTACCCAATGCATCTGAGGGAGATACAGGTCTCACCCATAACACAATGAAAATCATACATATGTGTTCCACAAGAACATAAGTCATTCATCACATCAGAACCCATGTAAAGAAATGAGTTTCATAAACATTTCATCATAACATAACTCATAGAAAAGAAATAGGTTTCATAAATATCATTCCATCATAAAAATAAGACAATCATAAAAAGAATAAGGATAGTATCCTTGAATAATATCCCTAATAAATCATAAGTAACATCAGATAATATTATCTTAGATTGAAAATAATTCTGAGAGATCACTTGAAATAATTTTTGAGGAAAATATCCTTTCTGTTTTGATTTTTTTAAATACCATGCAATTATAAAAGAAAACATTTTGAAAATAATCGTATAAGATTATAAAGTAATATTAAAGTTATTAAGGCTTCATGAAGGTGGGAAAATCCACTCATTCCATATAAGTTAAAAAAACATTCCTTCCACATTTTTTTGGAAAATTAACAAAGAAACTTATTTAGAAAATAAAAAAAAATCCTTTCAAAATATTTTGTAAAAATTTATACATGAGTAAAAACGTATTTAAACAATCATAATATAATAATAAAAACATTTTTGGAAGAAATTTTAGAAATTATGGACATGGAAGAAAAAGTGAGTTTGAAGGGAAATTTTTAAAAGATAAATTTTTAAAAGAAACCCCTTATAAATATCGTACCATTGAAGTGAGCATTAATAAAATCAATAAATCATGTGTATTAGATATAAATTAATATAAAAAAGTGGAAATATAACATAAGATAATCAAAATTCATTTCACAGATAAGATTAGTATGACATAATCAAGAAGTAGAACTTTAACCCAAAGAATGGAAATTGAGTTAATAATTTCCTTACCATGTTGTAATATGTCAAATCGTATGTCCATAAAAGTAATAATTATCAAATGAAACATTTAATACCATGAAGATAATGAAATTAATTATATGATATATCAAAATTTAGTACATACACCACACATAAGTAATAAGTGGTGAATAAGGAATACATATTATAACCCATTCATTTATAATATTTCATTATTTTTATGGTTTTAAGTGCATTCGTTCCATGGTTTAATGATCGGTTCATTTGTGTGTAATTATGGATGTTCTTGTAAAATGGGATTACAACTTTAGAAGTATAATTAAATAGTATTAACGAAATTCCATAAGTATGAATGGTTCCATATATCATTTTTATTTCTTGTATGAGGATGATTCATTTGATAGAATGCTAATGATAAATGTTTAGTTTATTTTTGGTGGTTTTTCCAAACATCACAAAATAGTTTAATTTTATTTAATATTATGAGTATATATTAGTTTCAAAACATGAAATAGGTTATAATATATCTATTAAAAGGTGGTAATGGAAAACAAACAAAATCATTATTTATGGATATGATAAACTACCAGAATTCAGACAACAATTTCCTTTCTTTTTATAAGAAGAGATGAAAAATGAAATGGTTATGAGATATTACATTATAAACATAAAACTATAGTATATAAATGATTATGGAGTTATCATTCCTTGATGGATGAAGTAGGTGAGGATAAAGTAGAAGAAGAAAAGAAATTAAGAGAGGTGCTTTGAGAAAATCACGTATTGAATATCACCTCCTTGAAGGATCTCTTAAAGACCTTGGAAATGGACTTTGGGTGAGACCAGAGGCACTTGGACATGGGGAGATTTAGGAGGAGAGAGTTTTGTAGATATTTTATGAGCTTCAAGGCTTGTGAGAAGAAATAGGTTGGTGAGGGATGCTATTTATTCTTGAGGAGGGGTGTTTTAAGTGATTAAATAATGATTATTTTATAATTAAAGCTAACCACATTTAGGTGGCATTGATTTCCATGAATTTGGATGATAATTAATGTTGTAAATGTTGTTTAGGGCCTATAAATACCTCAACCACCCATTAAATTTGGTATTTTTTAGGTATTTTAATCATTTACCTTTTAACTTTAACTTGTTTCATTATTTTACCTATACTGCGGTAAATCTTTCTTTTTACCATGGTAATTTTTTATGCCTAAAAATGAAAATGACCTTAACAAATAATTTGAACCTTATGATTCCAAATATGGAATATATTTTACCAAATTCAATTCACATAATTGTAAATATTATATTTAAAATTAATCCCGCAGACACAACGGGAAAGCAGGGTTTTAAAGTGAAAATATTCAAAAGTTTTAAATGTTTTTATATCCAATTTCACTGTGAAATTGATTCCAATGACCTACATTGAATTTATTTATGTATAATTTAACTAATTATAATTCAAAAATAATTTAAACTATAATTTAACTATATAAATAAATTAGACGAAAGATCAGTTTTCAATTAAAATTCAGTATTTTTTACTATTCATCAAAAAATGAAACTTCTTCGAAAAATATCAAAAATTCATCCTAAGATATTTTTGATATTCTATTTTCAAAAATGAAGTTTATTTTTTCAAATAATTTTTTTAAAAGTGTTAAATTTTAGTTTTAAAATAGGTGCACCATTAAAAGACGACAATTTTTTTTAAAAGGTTGGGGCCGAAGCCTCATTTTTATTATTAAATCAAAGCAAAGTCCTCTTTTAGCTGGGTAGAGGGAAACCCATTACATAGACCGAAGGCCCAGTGGGATTGTAGCCCATTACATAGCCCGTATGCCCAAATTCAAAGGTCAATTCATATTCTGTGAATAGTAACCTGCTGCTACAGTACCGCACAGTATCGCTGCCGCTACAGTGCCCTGCCGCCGCTACAGTGCCCTGCCGCCGCTACAGTACCCGCTGATGAATAGTGCCGCCGCTGCTACAGTACCGCTACAGTACTGCTACAGTACCTGCGCCCCATGGATTTTGAACCCCCATTTTCCATGTAGCCTTACGGGGTGCTTACCACTAAGCCAAACCCCAACTACTTAAAAGACGACAAAATTGACTTTTAGAAAAATATAGTTTCTTATGCTTAAAATTAGATTTATTCTTACCTTAAGCCTATCAAAAATATTGGAAAAAACATTTGATTGAATATATAACGTATAAATTTCATTAATATTTTTCACTAATAGTGATTAATTTAATTTATTAAGATAAAATTCCATTGTGGGTATAAAAATAGTTTATAAAAAACACCTCCTTTATGTTCAATTGGTTTTTTATTTTCATTTCTATTTAATTGGTAACTATATTTTCATAATTTAATAAACCTCATTCATTCCCTCCATTTCACCAGCTAGGTTATAACTATCACAATTAAATAATAATATTTTGGAGTTCGTTTAAGTTCAATGTTGTATGAAAAGTAAGCTATCAAAAAGATTAAATTTATTTTAAAAAAAATATTTTGTAAAATCTTGCGGTGTTACATTCTACCTCCCTTAAAATGAATTTATCCCTTAAAATTAATCACTCATATACAAACAGATGATGATACCTCTGCCTCATCATATCCCCATTTTCCCATAAATCTTCCTAAAATTGGTGGTTTCGTCACAAAACTTTAACCACATGAGTTGTCTTGTTTCGTAGAACATTATCTCTACAATCTATAATCTCTACCACTTGTTACTTATAATAAAGATCTTGCTCTAGCAGCCTGAACTATGAGTTTAGTACATGTAAAGGATTGGGTATGTATTTCCTTAAGAGAGATACATGGAACACATCATGAACTTGAGAGAGATTTAGTGGAAGAGCCAATTGATAAGCTACCATCCCGATACAATCAACAATTTCAAAAAAATTGCATCCTTGAAAATTTGAAATTGCACTTGAAAATAAAATATCGATGGTTGAAAATTTCATTTATGGGAAACCCACATCAGAAAAGTGGTCAATAAAACTTTCTCTTAAAAAGAGGGAAAGTAAAAGGAGAAGATCACCACATAACTAGAATTCCGATTAGGAGAACATTATTGGAAAGTAAAAACATGGACATGGAAGATAATTATAACCATCAAGTTCTGATGGAGAATGATAGATAACATGATCATTATAAGGTTAATGACCACAAAACCATAGACCAAATTGGTATGAAAATGGTCATTGATATCATTATAAATGATGATAATAGGATAACATTTTATTTCAAAATAATTTTAGAAGATGTACTTACCTGATTTCATCTCATAATTACAATATCACTCTTTATTTGTGCCTTGATCAATTTCAAATTCATTTCTTACTTCAAGAAATGAAGTTGAGATTGTAATGCCTGCATAACCAGTGGTTCATAAGATCCATAATGGGATGAAAAGTCATTCCTTTCATCTCTAGTCATCATAAAAAAATGGTTAGAATAGATTATACAATATGCATAAATATTCATATGGTTAATTAATAAATTAATCTCTAAAACCTCATCCAAAGTTCAACGTAAACAATTTCATAAATAGTGACCCTTATGGACCTTCTAAAAAATTTAAAATCCAAAACTTTTGAAATAATTTCACTAAATTTTCAAAATCAATTTACCATTAATGCTAAAGAAACCTAATGTAGCTCCAAATTTTCATACACCAAACATGTGAATATCATTATCAAATATTCTTTTGAATCATGATAATAACTTTAATTACCATAAAACCTTAGTGAAAACATGCATGCTTTAAAAAATTAACTCTTTCCTCATACGATAAATCCAAAAATTATATAAACTCAATCCATAAACGACCTTGTCATCATATTACTATTCAGTTCTAAGGTCATCAATACTATCCCATTTATTTTATCACAATCAAACATCTCTTTATCTCATTATTATCCCAACATCATGCACATATAAGGTATATCTTTCCCTTAATCACATGTTCTCTAAAAATATCACCTCAATCACTTTTCATGGTTACTAATACCATCCAAACAATACTTTCAAACACTTAATGAAAAACTATATTGGAATAATCCTTAGATGTTTCATTATTCCATAATACCATAAAAGTACTTATACAATATTATTCTTGAATTATAATACATAAACACTCAATCTTTCCACTTAATTATTAAACTATTAACCAGGATTCATCATTTTATTCATAAACACTTTTTCCATCACATATGTTATTCATAGTCTCTTCATAGAAATATAACCGTTACTCATAAAAAATTTCCAATTCTCATCATGATCTTTCCCTCTAGGGAATTGATTTGCATGATGCCTATACATTCCACATTTAACTGTCGATGATGCATTAGGTATACCATTATTCACATCCATTGTGTTAACCGAACCTTTCAATTTTCCTTTGCAATTACTTTCATTGTGTTCTTATTTTCCACACCCAAAACATCTTCTAGTTCCTTTGAAACATTCTCCTTGATGCCTCTTCCCACATGATTTACATGAGGAAAATTGAACTTTCTTTCCTCTATGGTCACTATAAAACTCCATATTTCTCTTATTAGATGGGTTATAAAACTCACCAAAATTAATATTATAGATCATATTATGATATTTATGATTAGTCATAGTAACAAGGTTTTTCCTTTCTTTTCGCATTTAATTTGGTTGCTCATGAGGAAACTTATTCCATTATCTATCACATTCACCATTAACATGAATCCTCTAGGTTCTATCCATTGCCTAAAACCCAAAAATAATAGTGTGAGAAAGAATAAACATATTGGGAAAACATCATAATCAAGGGAAATTACTTAAAAAAATACAATATATGCCACCTTAGGTTTAACTTAGGCTATTCATGATCATTAACAAAACTCTAGGATTATAACCTAGGATTATCCTTAGGGTTCTTACTAAGGTTTTCTCATCCTAGTTTCCAAAGGTTAACTAAACAATTTCTCTGATACCAACTATAATAACCCACACTTTTCATACATAAATATTATATCTAAATAGATTAATATCTATTACATATCATGAAAAATATACTTCCAAATCGTATGGGTTTAGTGTCTTTGGAAACTTGGAAATAAAAGCAACTGATTCATAAAACATCTACATTGTCTCATTATTCCTTCATAACTAGATTTTTTTTGACATGTCATACATAATATATTCCTTCATATCCTGGGGAAAATAAACATAAAAATAGTGAGCTTAGGTGCTCAGCAAGGGTAAACAAGGGTGATATCAATCATAACACCTGCATAAGAACATGTACATAATATTTAAAAGTTATACCCTTCATATCAAGGATTATAATATTGAGTCATGGAATAAATCATAGAAGTTATTAAGACATGAATAATAGGAAATCATGAACTATAAGAGAATAATATTGTCATGAGGCATGAAATATGACATACACATAAGATTAGAAAATCATATGTCAATGCTACCTACCAAGACATTAATGACATGTTAGGCTTGGGATATTCACCTATGTACTTACTTCAGGATTGAGATGACCTACCATGTACCCTCTAGTTTTGGGCTTAGGATGACCCCTTGTGTACCCTCTTATTGCGGGCTTGGGCTGACCACCCATGTACCCTTTTGTTGTGGGCTTGGGCTAACCACCAGTGTACCCTTTCAGCTTATAGAACATTTATCATGCATTGAAGGGAGATATAGGTCCCAACAATCACACAATGAAAATCATACACATATAATTCATTCATCACATTAGAATCAATGTAAAGAAATGAGTTTCATAAAAATTTCATCATTACATAACTCATGAAAAAGAAATAGGTTTCATAAATAGCATTCCATCATAAACATAAACCAACAATAAAATGAATAAGGATAGTATCCTTGAATAATATCCCAAGTAAAGAATAAGTAACATCAAATAATGTTATCTTAGATGGAAAATAATTTTGAGAGATCACTTAAAATAATTCTTGAGGAAAATATTCTTTCTATTTTGAAAAATATATTTTTTAAAATGTCATGCAATTATAAAAGAAAAAATTTTATTTGCAAATAACCTTGTAAAATTGTAAATGAAGCTTCAAGTTAGTAATGAATCATGATGGTTGGAAAATCCACTCATTCCGTACAAGTTTAAAAAAATTTCCTTTCGTATTTTTTCAGAAAAATCACAAAGAAACTTATTTAGAAAATGAAAAAAAGAATCATTTAAAACCGTTTTATAAAAATTAAAACATGAGTCAAAATTAATTTAAACAATCATAATAGAATAGTAAAAAAAATTAAGAATAAATTTTAGAAAACATGGACATGGAAGAAAAAGATATTTTTAAGGGAAAATTTTAAAAGATAAATTTTTAGAGGAAAATCCCTTATAAATATCATATCATTGAAGTGAGAATTAATAAAATTAATTGACCATGTTTATTCACTAAAAATCCACATAAAAAAAGTGGAAATGAAACATAATATAATCAAAAGTCATGTCATAGATAATTTTAGTATGACATAATCAAGGAAGTAGAACTTTAACCCAAAGAATGGAAATTGGGTTAAAAATTCCCTTATCACTTTGTAATCAGTTGAATCATATGCCCATAAAAGTAATAATTATGAAATGAAACATTAAATACCATAAATATAATGAAATTCATGATATGATATATCAAAGGGAGGTATATACACCACGCACAAGGAATAAGTGGTGAATAAGGTATATATCTCAATGAAGTAAAAGTGAGATGAGGAACCGCTTACCTCTTTCTTCCCTTTAGTTTTGCGTACTTTATCATTCTATATAATGATTTAAAGAATGTTATTAACTCATTAAAGAACTATATTAATGTTTATAATACCTTATGTGATGATTTTATAACATATTATTACCCATTAAATAATAATATTTCATTATTTTGATGGTTTTAGGTGCATTTGTTTCATGGTTTCATGATCCGTTCATTTATGTCTAATTATGGATGTTGTTGTAAAATAGGATTACAACTCTAGAAGTAGAATAAAATAGTATCAATGAACTTACATAAGTATTTATGGTCCCATACATCATTTTTATTTCTTATATGTGGGTGATTCATTTGATATAATGCTAATGATAAATGTTTAGTTTATTTTGGCGGTTTTTCTGAACATCACGAACTAGTTTAATTTTATTTAATATTATGAGTATATATTAGTTATAGAACATTAAATAGGTTATATTATATCTATTAAAATCTTATTTTTACTATAATGATACTTTTTTGATCATACATGATGGTAGTAATGGAAAACGAACAAAATTATTATTCACGGAGACATCAAACCACCATAATTTAGACAATAGTTTCATCTCTTTGAATAAGAGGAGATGAAAAATGAATTGGTTATGAGATATTACATTATAAAAATAAATATATATCATATAAATTATTCTAGATTTATCATTCCTTGATATATGAATGAGGTGAGGATAAAGTATAAGAAGAAAAGAAATTAAGAGTGGTGCTTTGAGAAAATTACCTCTTGAATATCACCTCCTTGAAGGATCCCTTAAAAACCTTGGAAATGATATTTGGGTGAGTCCAGAAGCACTTGGGAATGGGGAGAGTGATTAGGAAAGAGGTTTTAAGAGACTTGAGGAGCTTCATCTTGTGAGGATAAATGGGGCGATGATGGGTGGTATTTGTACTCTAGGAGGGGTAATTTTAAGCGATTAAATAATGATTATTTTATAATTAAAGCCAATCACATTGAGGTGGAATTAATTTCCATGAATTTTTATGATAATTAATGTTTTAAATTCTGGTTAGGTTTGATAAATACCTAAAATACCCATTAAATGTTTCATTTTTTAGGTATTTTAAGCCTTTACCTTTTAACTTTATCCTGTTTCATTATTTTACATATACCGCGGTAAATCATTCTTTTTTACCATGATAATTTTTTTATTCATAAAAATGAAAATGACATTACTATATAATTTGGATCTTATAATTCCAAATATAGAATCCATTTTACCAAATTAAATTCACATAATTGGAAAAATTATATTTAAAATTAATCTCACAGACACAACGGGAAAGCAAGCTTTTAAAGTGAAAAAGTGAAAAAGTTTTAACTGTTTTTATATCCAATTTCATTGTTAAATTTATTACAATGAACTAAATTGGATTGATTTATTTATAAATAATTATAATTTATAACTAATTTAAAATATAATTTAACTATATAAAAAAATTAGACGAAAAATCAATTTTCAATTAAAATTTAGTGTTTTTCACTATTCGTAAAAAAATGAAACTTCTTCAAAAAATACCAAAATTTCACCCTAAGATAATTTTGATATTATGATTTCAGAAATGAATTTTATTTTGTAAAATAAAATTTATAAAAGTGTTTATTTTTTATTTTTATAATAGGTGCGCCATTAAAAGGCGACAAAATTGCCTTTTAGAAAAATATATATTTTTATACATAAAATAGAATTTATTCTTGTCTTTAACATATAAAAATTATTGGAAAAATATTTTATTGAATATATAACATATAAATTACGTTAATATATTTCACTAATATTGATTAATTTAATTTATTAAGATAAAATTTCATTGTGGGTATAAAAATAGTTTTTTATAAAAAACACCACCTTTATGTTCAATTGGTTTTTTATTTTAATTTATAATTAATTTGTAACTATATTTTCATAATATAGTTAACCTCATTCATTCCCTCCATTCTAATGGTTAGATAATAACTACCACAATTAAATAATAATATTTTGGATTTCTTTTATGCTCATTGTTTTGTGAAAAGTAAGCTATCTAAAAGATTAAATTTATTTTAAAAAAAGACGTAGTGTAAAATCTTGGGGTGTTACAGGGTGTTATAGTTGGAATCAGAGAAAGTATAATATAAACCTTGAGAACTAGATTTATAAAAACATAAATTATAAAATATAACCCTATGGAAAACTCTGAGGATAAGTCTAAGTGTAGGATAATATCATTAAGTTTTAGTAAAGTAGAGATTGTATGGTTTTCCTAGTAAACACATCTCTGTCTAGATACTAAAAAGTGGATGAAATTGTGGCACAAATGAACTTAGGGGTAACAACTCTAAAATAGGTGGATTGAGTATTAACTTGATCTTCATCAGTGCAATATGAGTAGTCATAAGACTGCACACTAAGATAGACACTCTTGTAGTATATGTTTTAGCTGATTCACACACTCTTTACGAACCATTGTGAAAGATTTGAAAATATTTTTATGATTTGAGGATATTCCCAAAGATATTAATATTATGATTCTATCATTATCCATGCATAAATTTTCAATTTATGTTAAGTTTTACACTAAATTTAGAATTATATACTATGATTTAAAATTCATAAAGTTATAAACTAATTCAGCACATTCCATTGTTTAGAAATGACGCCTAATAAAAGGAATGGAAACCATATCAATGCATGTAATATATATATGGAATTCCCTTCCAGGAAAGATAATGAAGAAAGAACTAGAGTTGGAGATGGAGTTAATGATGAAAAAATTATTAATATATTAAGGTAGATGACTTTGGTTATGACCAATAACCTTACTCATACAAAGAAACCTGCTAATCCCCAATATTGTGTAGTAATGTTAGACTGCTTTATGTGAAAACAACTTCCATCATTTAATGTGACTAATAATCCATTAGTAGCCTAACAATTGATGAAATCCCTGTAAATAATATTTCTCACTTTAGGAAGTAGTAAAAGAGAGAAAGTTATCATGGTAGTTTATTATCTCAAGGGAGACACTGATTAATAGTATTTACTGATCTAGAACATTAAGGATTCATAAGAAATAAATAGTATAGAGAGAAAGACTTTCAAGGAGATATTATTTGAAAAATAATTTCCTCATGAGAAACAAGATGATATGTAGAGGAAATTCCTCAATATATTCCAAAAAGAAGAAACACATGTTTCTAAATATGAATCTAACTTTACAAGGTTAACAACTCATACTGCATATTATGTACATAATTTAATAAGTAATATTGATCACTTTTTTTGTAACATCCCATTACCGATCTGATAGGTATGTCTTTAACCTTGTCATGGTTTTTTCCTTTTCATTGACTGGGTAGGGTTGAGAATGAATTGGTAGGATACATATAATGGTGAAGTTAGATATTTATTGGACTCTCAGCTTTAACCGACCTTTTCTACAGGCAGCTAGAGGGTTACGTGACGTGTAATGGTGACTAGGTACATACCGTGAGAAGGTTCATGTCGTGAGAAGATTCACACCATGAAAGGTTACATGTCATGATGAGCCTTTACACATTGTGAGTTATTTAATGAATGTTTTTCAATTTAAAGTGATGCATTTTTTGGCGGTTATGAAACTTAACTATTTCATGACGTGTAGTGGGATTACACATCATGTAATACCTCGATTGTGGTTTTTAAATGGGCAAAATGGCTGATATATTCTTTTCCCCTCCTCTCCAGTTGTATTTCTCTCAACCCAAAGCCTTCCCTATGCAATCTTGGAGTCGTCAAATCCTTTCGGGTTCCTTCGTTTGGTGTCCGATCGTCGTTGCACTTACGGTGTGGAATCCCGGGTAAGTGATCTCTTCATTCTTCATCTTTCTCTCCTTCTCCTCTGATATTTCAATGGATAATCTTTAAATTGATGTATCTATGCTCTGTACTACTGGATATTGATTCTAGGTTGAGTTTCAAGGTCTTATACACCTTCGTTCTCATTGAAAGGTTCTGTTGTGAGTGTTGGTTTTTGAGAAAAAGGTAGGTGGTTCCATCCCGTTTGGCCAAATTGATTAACCTCGAATTGCTTGATTTATTTGATTTGTTGATTTAAATACAATTACTCAAACTTTTTTTTCAATTTATTTGATAAAAAACAAATTCTATTGAATTGGGAGATTTGAAATGGTTTTGGCATGAAAATTTGGAGAAGAACCCCAATTCCATTGAATTGGGAAGCGTTTGGAAATTGATTGATTTAAATTGTTTAATTTAAATTATAAATTTGATGGAATCTATTTAAATTAAACTATTTAATTTAATTATGGAAATGAATTGGGAAATTGATGGAATTGGTTTTTAATTGATTTCAAACGTGTGAAAATGGATTAAAGTGTTTTGATAGAAACCCAATGGTTTTATCTTGTTAAAGAGGTGTGTTTTTGATTAAAAACCTATTTTGGTTTTTAAATGAAAAATTGGAATTTGAAATGGGAGAAATGTGATTGAATTGTATTTTAAGCAGTCTTAAAATAAATTTTCCACCATTGATTGTGTAAGAGTACATGCAAGACTTAGGTAGTTTATGAGTTACTTGGACACACTCTACAATTACACAATGTTCTAAAACATAAATGCAGAAGGTCACATCCTTGATGGGATGGTAACGAGTTGCCTTTGGCTAGTGTCAGAGTGATGTGTGTATACACATATTGTCGTGATCACTTAGAGAGTGTATATTCCTATAGCCTGAAACTTTCATACCCATTTGGAAGATGACCATATTGATCACTTGATTATATTTGAGATATAAATGTGTACCAATGTTATTAAACTACTTTACATGCCTTCTGGATTTATGTAAAATATTTATATAAATGTTTTATTTAATCCATTTTTTTAGAAATATTCCATCACTTATAAAGCCATTGCTTAAAGTATTTTCTATCATTTGAACTATATAACATGATTTGTTTAAATATTATTTAAAATGCCAAAAACTGTTTATCCTTAAAATTGAAATCATTCCTTTGGTTAATCTATTATTGGAATCTGATATGGAATCCTTGGTGATACCCTACTGGTATTTTTATCTCACACCCTGCTTGCACCTTCTGGTGTTTATAGATTATCTCCTTTCAGGTTCGAATAAGGGGAAATGATCTTTTAGAGGTGGATCCGACTGTTTAACCTTGGACATGGTGAGTTTTGTCCTTAGGGAATTAAGTTTTTCCCCTTGTTTTAGTACTTGGGTGTGATTACTTCGGGCTTTAATGCCTTTTGAATTTTGGTACATCACTCCCAGTGGAGTTTCTTTTGTATGCATATTAACTTTCTTATCTTTCTTCTGCTATGTTTTATGGAAAATTTGTTCCCACTTGAATGTTGTATGATGTCAGGTGCTAGTTACCGACTTGTCGGGATTGATAACTCCCTTCAAGCTATGTTAGATCCGGATCGGTTATCAGGTTACCAGGGTACCCGAGCTTGTTCGTGACATTGTTAAGGGATAAAGCCCAACCTTCAAAGGGAATTATTATCTCAGAATTTTTTAGTATATGAGGATATAGTATCAAGTTCCATCAAGGTAAAGAAATAATTCTCTAATTCTTATGTTTTCTAGGGAAAAAAAGAAAATAAGTGGCCGAATGATCACTCTAAAAAAAGATACTATAAACAGGATGGAGTGAAGAGTGGAATTTATAACATGTGATAAATGTAGAAAGAAACACCATGCAACATACTCCATGAGAATGAAAGATTACTTCAAGTGTGGAGAAAAGGCCATTAGGCACATGATTTCAAGAGAAAGAAATAAGCTTCCAATTTCAAATGATTCAATTGTAAGAATATGGGGAACTATTTGAACAAATTTCCCAAGTATCAAGGGAATTTTCCTTAGAAGAGGTCAAGGGAGAAAGAGCAAAATTATGCTATCACTATAGCTGAATTTGAAGTTCTTAAATATGTGGTGGAGGGTACTTTGATCATAACCTCAAATTTAGTTAATGCTTTATTTGATTATGTATCTTCACACTCTTTTATATCATTCATGTTTTCCAAGAAAATTAGATATTTCTTTAGTACCTTAAGTAGGGGGTTTTCAATCAAGACTCATAGTGGAAATCTTATTGCAATAATGATATGTTAGTCAGTTAAAATTATGACACATATACATAACCTATTTTTAAACTTTATTATTATTCCTATAGTTGAATTTGATATAATCCTTGGTATGGATTGACTTTAAAATTATAAGGTATTTTTTTTACCAAGAGAAGGAGATTATAATTTGTGATGGAGATATAAAATCCCTTATCTGCACAGGGGAGACTACATCATCTAAAATATGTCTGGATCCACATACAGTAGCCCTCCTTAATGAAATTATTAGAGAAGAAGATAAAAAACAACGCACGAATGGGAAATGTATCCTTATAATAGAGGATATACCAATTATGTAGGAATAAATTGATGTGTTTTGTGAAAGATTACCCGAATATCCACCTGAGTGTAAGTTTGTGTTTTTCATTGATTTCATACCTGATACAAAACCTATATCTAAGAATCCTTATAGGATGTTCACAGTAGAATTGTAGGAAAAAAACAAGTTGTGTGATAAGGGATTTATATGCACGAGTGTTTAACCATGGGGAGTTCATGTTCTTTTCATTAAGAAGAAATATGGGTCTATGTGGCTATGCATCGATTACAAGGAAATCAATTCCATTAATATAAAGAAAAAGTATCCTATACCCCAAATTGATGACTTATTTGATTAAATTCAAGGAGATAAATATTTTTCATAGATTGATTTTCATTATGGGTATCATCAACTTCAAGTAAAGAAGGAAGATATTCGAAAGATGAAAATTTTTATGTGGTATAAACATTATGAATTTACAATAATGTACTTTGGATTGACTATTGAACCCTCTATTTTTATGGATTTTATGAACATAGTATTCAAGTATTTCTTGATAATTTCATCATGTTATTTATTAATGATATATTGGTATACTATAAATGTTTTGATGAGTATAAAAATCATTTGTGAATCATTCTTAAGACTCTTATAGAAATGGATTTATATGGAAAATTTAGAAAATGTGAATTATGAATTTAGGAAGTTTATTTTCTTGACAATGTCATCTCTAAGGATGGAATATTAGTAGATCCTTTAAAGACAAAGGAAATGTTGGAATGGTAAACACCAATGAAGATAGCTGAGGTATATAGTTTCCTTGGATTAATAGGTTACTATCAATGATTTGTTCAAAATTTTGCTTGATTATATGACCTGTTAACCAAGTTGGCACATAAAGGGGCTAAGTTAATATATTCAGAAGAATATAAATAAAATTTTTAAGAATTAAAGTGGATATTTGTCAATTCACTAATATTTACTTTACCATCAAGAATGGATGATTTTTTGATATATAGTGATGCATCAAAGAAGGGACTTGGATGTGTCATTATGTAGAATGATAGAGTTATTACCTATACATCAAGGAAGTTAAATATTTACAAAAAAAATTTACAATCCACGATATTGATCCAAAAATCATAATCTTTTCATTGAATATATAGCGGATTTACCTATGAAATATATACGGATAACTTTTTTTTGAAATACATCTTCTCATTAAAATATATTAACATGAGTCAAATTAAATGGTTAAAACTACTCAAGGATTATGATTTCTCAACACACTACCACCCTCATAAAGAAAATAAGTCTTATGATGCGTTGAGTAGGAAAGATCATGAATTTTTTTTCTAAAATGAGGATTGAAAAAGATAATATATTCATGGATTTAGTAAAGTTGGATATGAGGATCATTAAAGAAGGGGAAACATCACATATATTCTAAATGATTTCCAAACCATCCTTACTAGAGAAAATAAAATGTTACCAACTCGATGATAAGAATATTCAAAAGAAAATAAAAATTGTGAATGATGGGAAGTTGAAAAAATTTATCTATTAAGATGATATTTTTAAATTTGAAAAGAGGTGATGTGTTCCATATTTTACTGAGCTAAAAGTAGAATTATTAGATGAATCTTATAGCTAAAATTTCTCTATATACCCCGGTATCACTAAAATGTATCAAGATTTGAAGGAAATTTTTTGGTGGCATAATATGAAATAGTATATTGCAGACTATGTATCAAGATGCTTGGTTTTTAAACAGTTAAAGTCTGAAATAAAACATCCAAAAGGAATCATGAATCATTTACTTATTCTTGTGTGAAAATATGATGATATTACTATGGAATTTGTCACTGGACTTCCAAAGACTCCTAGAAATAATGATGTAATATGGTTTATTTTTTATTTACTTATCAAGTCAGCATATTTCCTTACTATAGGGGAAGATTTACCTCTTTATCATCTCACACAACTCTATATTAATAAATTTGTGAGACTTCATGGTGCACCACTTTCGATTGTATCTGATCATGATCCATGGTTTACATTGAAATTATGGAAGAGTATTTAAAAGACTCTTGACATTGAGCTAGATTTAAGCACCACATATCATCCTAAAATTGATGAACAATACAAAAGGACCATTCATACATTAAAATACATGTTGAGTTAATTCTCACTTGAATTTTTATATAATAATAGCTTCCTTTCAAGCATTCAAATGGCACCGTATGATGCATTATGTGGTAAGAGGGGTCATACTCTATTTTTTTGGGATGAAGTTGGTGAAAGGAATCTTATAGGGCTAGATATCATAGAGGAGACAACAATGAAAGTGAAAACTATTCAAAATCATATTAAGGTAGCTTAAAGTAGATAAAAAAGTTATACTGATAACTAAAGGAAATATTTAGAATTTCAAGTGGGAGATCATGTTTTCTTAAAGGTATCCATATGGAAGGGTATTATAAGGTTTGAAAAGAAAGGGAAACTAATACCTAGGTACAATAGGCCTTTTGAAATTCTAGAAATAATTAGATATGATGCTTACCATTTGAAAATTCCACCTTGCCTCTCTGAAGTTCATGGTGTGTTCCACATATCATTATTGAGGAAGCACATACCATACCCAATGAATGTTCTCAACATTGAGGAAATAGAATTGGAACCTGGATTATCTTACCGTGAAGAACCTATCTATATTCTTGAAAATAGAGAAGAAGTGTTACAGAATCAAATGACTTGATTGGTGAAGGTAATTGGAGAAATCATAAAATAAAAGAGGCAACGTGGGAACTTGAAGAAGATAAGATGAAGAACTTACCATATCTATTCATGAGGTGATATTCTAGAAATTTCAAGGATAAAATTTTTGAATGGGGGAAGAATGTAACACCCAAGCTTTAATTATAGTAAACAAGGTTTTCTTTCTAAAGAAATAATAATATAATGAACGTAGCTTTATTCAGGAATGCGATTAAAACCTAAATTACAAAATTTTATAAATTGAATTTGATGAAATTAATTTCATTTTTTTAATTCAACATTTCATAAGTATCTTAGAGTTAAGTTTTTATATTTTTCAAAAATAATTGATTTTTGGATAAATAGTGAAAAATACTGATTTTATAAAAGTTGTCACTTTTATGAAATTATAATGATATAAGAATAAATTAAAATTTTATGAAAAATTTTTGATAGAAAAAATAGGTATTTAAAAACTAATATAATTTATTTAAAATATAATGTTGAATATAGAAACATGTTGTCAATATTTTAGAAATCTAAGTAATGTTTTTGTTCAAATAAAAATTGTTTTTAGTTCTTCTCTTTTAATCAATTATTTTTAAGGTTGATTTAATTTTTGGTTTGGTTTTAAAGAAAAATAATTATAAATTTATTTAACATAATCCAATTAATTCCATTGGAACCAGCATTATACATGATTTTGCTGTAAAATCATTTTTATGCTTAAAAAAACATTTTTCTAAAAATAGTTTTCATTGTATTTTATGAACATATGTTAAAAGTAATTTTTATAACTTCTAGAAATTGAATCTAGTAAAATGGATTTCATATTTTTAATCATAATGACTAATATTTGGTAATAAGTTCATCTTAATGTTTGGTCATAATAAATAGTAAAAATAGTAAATTTTTTATTACTATGGTTAATGTTAAAAGGGTGTAACGGGGGGGGGGGGGTTAAATAATAGATAAGGGTAAAAATGACACTTAAAATCGTCTAAATATTATTTCTTGAAGATATTTCAACTCTATATTATCTTAACTTCGAATTATTGGCCATTTGGTTCCACTTTCACAAGAAAATGACTTTATATTATTTAAATAGTTTAAGTAATTCCATGTGTGTCCCTTGTAAGGATCCAAACTTAAGAATTAAATATTATAGTGTATTTAAATTAAAATTCGCTTTATTTTTCCAAATATTTTTAGGTTTATAATTTTAGATAATTAGGTCATAACTCATACACAACAAAACCATATTTTAAAAATTAGACATTTCTAATCAGTATCCATTTTTTCCACAATATAAAACTTTTAAAAATAAATACAATTTATTTTCATAAAAAATCCTCATGATTTTCAACATGAATTCTTCCCTGTTCTTACCCATATTTAAACCCTATGATTTTTTTAAACATGGTATGGATAAAAAAATCTCAGTAAGGGACATAAAAAGAATAAATATGTTAGTCTAATGAAAAACATAAAAACCCATGCAATGTTTACCTTTATCTGTAAATCTATTTGAGCGTATGAAATAAAATATTTCTACATGAAACACACACACACACATACACAATTTTTTCTCAAATAAAAACTTTAAAACCCAAAAAAAGAAAATAAAACCCCTTTTTAGAAACTTAGAGTATCATATTCATAAAAAAATTTCAAAAACCTTCAATTAGAATAACCATATGACCAACTTCTAATATAATTCTTCAGAGAACATAATCATTACCCAATGCATTAAAGCGCTATCTGGGTGCACCAATCATATAATATATAACAGACTCACCCATGAGCTATAATGATGATCAACCCTTCATATAAGTTGTATCAAACTCACCTATGAGATATAATGAGGATTATCCCTTTATAAACAATTTATAAGGACCATATCATGAATAAAACCCTTGAAAACTCTTTTAAACCCATGTGCAAAATAATTTCAGATATCAAAATACCCTTTTCTTTTAAAAACCCATTTTTAATATCAAAATACTAAGAAAAAAAGGAAAGATTAATTTTATTTGAAGTAAACATGAATGGTTTTAAAGTAATCCATACTTTAAAATAACTATTACGATGGAGAGAAAATTCATTGTCGTTGTATACATTAAAATAGAATATTCCTTTTATCTTTTGTACAAAAATTCAAACATTATGTAAAAATTTTACTTTTTGAAAACCTATGATAGAAAGTAAAAAGAAAAATAAAATTTATTTTATAAATATTTTATGTCCATATAAAAACATCCATAACCTCAAAAATATGGATATGGAAGAAAAAGAGAGTTTTAGGGAAAATATTAAAAGATGATTTATAAAAAAGTCCCTTACCTTGAGTCCGAATCATCACATACATTCTTTAAATTCTTGAATAAAAAAATTATATTTATTTTATAATTGATTAAGAACCTTTTTCAAGTTCATTATTCCTTTATTTCATTTAATACCATGTTATATACAATTACTTAACTAATTAAATTCACGTCGGGCGTTTTGATGATATTCGATTCATATGTTAGAAATAACTTTGGTAGGTTGAATATGGAAAAAGAGGTCATTATTACACCATATATAGAATAATAATCATAAAATAATTATCATTTTTATACATCAATCATGCTTTTAAAACCAATCATGAAATATGGTTCTGAAAAATGAACTATGTTACAATCATGAAGATGATAGTCCATATGTACGCATGAGTAACGTTTCTATTTTTCAACGATAATTATCGAATGAAGGTAAGTATTGTTTTATATTTAAATAATGATAATAATATCATAAATATCATATTATTACTTTAAATATACTTATACATATCATATATGTTATGTGGTTATGAAAAATCAATCACATCACTTCATTGAGGTGGTAGTCCACATGAACGCACGAATAATGTTATCATTTTTCAGTGAATGAAAAGTTAAGAAGGTAAATGATATATTATATTTATAAAATGACAAATATTAAATTAACATAATAATTATTTCATATATATCACATATATTCATTAACTTTATCCTTATCACCTTCCATGTAATGCATTAGTGAAAAATGAATCACATCGCTTCACGTGACGGTAGTCTTCCGTACACACAAACGATGTTATCACATCCCTCGTAGATTGGAAAGTAAGAAGGTATATGTGATATAATTATTACAAAAGTATAATAAATTATATTATATATACTTTAAATTCATAATTATAATGGTACATGAAATGTGATGATGAAAAAAGAATTACATCGATTCACGAGGCGGTAGTCCACCCTACACACGAATGACGGTTTCCCATTTGATGAATTTAGGTTATTACATAAAAATAATAACATATTATTATATAGGATATAATGGTGTTATTATATCATAATAATTGAATAATATTTTAAGGAGGTGGAAGAAGAAATAAAACAAACACTCAGCTAAGCACGATACCTCTTCTTCAGACAACCACCTTAGGTTAGCACCAAAATCTTTCTTAAGATGGATTTATGATTCAAACAGGGGCTATAGGTCATGGGAAGGTAATTAAGGAAGGTATTTGGTTAAGTATTTTCCAAACCATAAGGGTTTGGAGGTGTGAAGAGGAGAGGAGAGGGGGTGGATTTTTATAAGTGAGGTGAGTGTCACACTTATAATTCTTGAAAAGAAAAAATGATACCCACATTTTTCACATGTAAAAAAGCTCCAAAATGGACCATTATCGATAATTAGATGATATAATTTCTAAATATGTCCATAAAATATAATCTATACAAGTATTTAAGTCATTTTAACACTTATCTTTTTTAGTTTAACTCCCGGTAAACCCGTTTTCACCTTAACCATGATTTTTTTTACTGTTTTCACTATTCATTATGACGAAAATTAAGTTAACCTTATTAGATAATATAAATTATTATGATTTAAAATATTGAATCCTTTTTTACAAATTCAATTCACATAAGTGACATAATTTAAATTAAAAATAAAACCTGTAGACGTGATGAAAAAAGGTTTTTCAAGAAATGTATTTTTCAAACATAAAATGATTTTACATTAACTCTATAAGAAATAATAATAATTTTATAAATTTAAATTAATATTATTGATTTATAATCTATAAATTTCATTTAAATCATTCCTAATTAGAGTTTTTTTATTAATTAAATTGGAGAAACATTATGCACTTTAAACCTGTTTTCAGAAACAAAATCCATTTTAAACAAAAAATAAAATTATGTGAAAATCCGATATAAAAACGATTAAAGTCTAATTAACTGGATTAAATATAAATAAATAATACTTATGTTACTTTAAATCATGTTAAAACATAATGTTGCTTTTTAAATTAATTAATTTATTGAAAAGAAATGAATTTTTTACAAAAATCAGTATTTTTCATTTTCACTAAAAAATAAATATTTTCTGAAAAATCTATAAATTTCACCCTAAGTTAATTTTTATATAATTATTTAAAAAATGAAATTCATTTTTTAAAAATTAAAATACTCTAATTTAGAATCTAAACTTTTAAATAAAACCTTATAATAATAGAGTTTAATTAAAACCATTTCCTTTTTTTATTTAAAATTCACTTAACATTTTTATAATGAATGTAACTATATAATATATAACTAATGAATATTTATAAGATATGAAAATTATATATTAAAAAATTACTTGGGTTGTTATATTCTTCCCTCCTTTTAGAAATTGTGTCATCGCAATTTTATTCACTTATTAAATAGGTGGGGAGACCTTTCCTTCTTAGCATTTTTAGACTCCCATGTTGTTTATTCAACGATATAGTTTTTTAACAAAAACTTTGTAACAACCTAACCTGAGGGACACTAAATGGTTCCCCAATCCAGTGGGTCACATGGGCTCAAGAGCACCTCCCCACATTCTAGAGGTTACCGACTACTAGCAGTACCAAAAGTGAATAAATAAGCAAGATAATAATATAAATTAAGACAAAAGATAAAATCTAGAAGACTATAATAATAACAATTCCAAAAACAATTTCATATACAATATGATGATCATGTTATGTTTTTATACAAATGGAATTAAATATATGGAAATATTCATCCAATGCAATACATGTATCAATATACAAATAGATTAAAAAAGAACTATCTCCAACTAGAATCACGATCATAGACCAGTATTGTGCTCCCCTGATCCTAAGAAATGATCAAGTCAAGCATCATACTGTGGGTTCTTGCCCTGGTCCCTACCTGCATCCATAAAGTCAGTTCATGTACCCAATGATAACCTAAACATGGTGTGGGATAACACTCCGTAGGCCACCACCAACGGTGTCTATAAAAAATTAGGTATATGTATAAAAACCCAAGTAGTGTGCAATGTATCACAGGTATAACGATAATGTAAATAAATTTTCAATGAAAACATGATCCTATCTAGCCAAACATGGATCCATCTGAATAATAATCAAGAAACCACAATTAAGGGCTACTATAAAGCATAAAAAACCAGGTGTGATACTGTCCAATCTAACCACTGTAATCAAATACCCATACCTGGTCTATTTGTAAAGCATAGAAAAAACATCCACAACAACCATGTCATGTAATCAAGTTTATAACATCCACAATGACCATGCCATGTAATCCAGTGTTAGACCAAGAAGGTCCAGATCCAAGGTATAAAATACCAAGTCATACTCATTGATTCTATGGATAACCTCGATGGAAACTCGGTAAGGACTTGGGTGGAGTCCAATGAGTATGTCCACAGATCTTGTTCAAAGCGAGTCCAAGGGGTAGTAAGGCCCTTGGATCCATGGAGTAGAAATGTCCATGGAATCAATATGGAATTAGGATCTAAGGAGTAGAAATGTACGATACATCCACCACTATAATCAATATATATCCATGGAGTAGAAATGTCCATGGAATCTTATAGAATTAGGACCCGAGGAGTTGAAATTTCTACGACATCTATTACCATAATCAATATTCATGGAGTAGAAATGTCCGTTGCATCCTATGGAATTAGGATCCAAGGAGTTGAAATATCCACGACATCCACAACCATAATCAATACATCATCTCATTTCATAATCATTTACAATCTATGTGTTCATCCAACCCATTTAACATTTTCTATATAAACCCTTTTAATCATTTAAAAGTATTTCATAAAATGTCATCACGTGGAAAGGAGGCATAAACCTTCTCCTATAATTCATTCAATTCTCATTAAGGCTCCCACTAAAATTTGGAAAGCTCACACACACCCAGTGGGGTGGTATAACATTGGGAAGATACAAGGGAACACCCCACGATTGGCCTAGGTTGAGGCTAAATACCTTCAACTAGATAAAGGTACTAGCGAGAAACCTAAATAGGTCCGAAACAAATTAGTCATGACTTCCATTTAATTTTAGGGGAAATGCTGAAAATTTCAGTGTGCGACACAATGAAAACAAGTCATATAAAGCACTAAAATTTGAGGGAAAGGTATAGACCACCTATATAATACCGATGGTAGAAAACTTGTCCAATATTGGCTCCTAACTTAACCCAATTCAGAATAAAATAGAGAAATGAATGAACACCCTGAAAATAGGGAATATTAGATTGCACCAAAATAACTTTGATGATATGAAAATAAATGAAGAATGGCATAAGAGGAATGTAGAACTTACCAAAGTGCATCCAACGAGACTGATGATGGAAGAATCAGAGTTTGTATCACAAAAATACCACAAAGATTAGGTTAGGCTTCAAAGGACGCTCCTGCATGAGAGAAAAGGGAAAGGGAAGGGCCTTTCGTCAAAAATAGAGGTCATACCTCTTATTTTAAAAATTAACCTCAGGAATTTACATGATGTGTAAATGCTTAACTCGTTATGAAAATCTTGGGGTATTCCCTACAGAAAAAACCCTTTACACATTGTGAATTGGCCTACCCAACCCATTACACATCATGTATTTAATGCATTCCATGTATTCGAAATACACATAATATAATTGTCCTATAAACAACATACAACCCTCTTGACTTTTCCTTTCCAAAAAAAACCCAACTGGCCCATGGGCTCGACTTTAGGGTCTAAGAAAAAAAGAGACCCTAAAAAAGAGTTTAACCAGAAACAAAATGATCCTTACCTTATCAAGAAACCCATGATCTTACAATCTTTCCCCCTTAAATAATTTCTTCCTCAAATTTCCTTTCCAAGGGTGGTAAAGCATTGAATGATAATAAATTCATCCACTGATCACATACGTCGTCTTGCCACTCTCAAGTCTCATCCTATAAACAGCCCTGCAACCATAACACCCATATTAGAGGAACCAATCATCCATGGAGAGCCTTTATTCTTAGGTCAATAATGTGAATAGAATGCTCCTCAAAGGATGCATCTACCTATAACTCAAACTCTTTCTGGATAAATAGTATGAGATGGGTATGAGTGATAACGGTGCAACTGAGATACATGGAAGAAATCGTGCATGGATCAATACATCTGAGGTAACTAAAATCGATAAGATTCCAGCCCGACTCTCTCCAGGACCTCGAATGGCCTAACATATCATAGTGAAAGCTTACCCTATCTTCTAATCCGTATGTATCCAAGCCTTGATGAGATACATAAAATACCTGATCCCTGACCTAAAACTCTAAAGGTCATCGATGGAGATCAACATAGAATTTTTGTCAAGACTTTGCAGTATCTATACACTTCTTGATCAACTGGACTTTCTCTAAAGTATCCTATATGAGACACAGTCTGAGAAGCACTGTTTATCCTACCTCTAACCATCACAAGGGTGATCAGAATGACCTATCATACAAAGCTTCATAATGTTCCATCTCTATCATATCCTGATATCTATTATTGTAGGTGGACTAAATCATGGGTATATGCGTCTCTTAAGAGATCCCAAAATCAAGGACACGTGCTTTAAGACTATTTTCTATAACCTGTATACTCTAACTGGATATCAGTCTGAGGGTGTTATGATGTGATCAAGAAAACTTGTGTACCCAACACACTCTATAAAACTTTCCAAAATCAAGATTTAAACCTTGTGTCCCTATCTGATACCACAATATGAGGAACCCTGTGAAGGAACACAATATCACAGATATAAAGTCTCCCAAGATCATCTACTGAGAAGGTCTCTCTGATTGTAAGGGAATTAGAGACCTTCATGAGCCTATCCATGAAAACCCATACAACATCACTACCTCGAGGCGTTCTCAGTAACCCGATCACAAAATCCATCACAACATATTATATTTTTCAATCATTAATGGATAACTGCTATAAAATCTTAGCTAGTCCCTTGTGTTCTGCCTTCACCTACTAATAGATGGAACACCTTGTAATAAAACTAGCCACCACATGTTTCATACCTGGCTACCAATACTGGCGACATAAATACTGATACATATTAGTAACACCGGGATATACAACCCAAGATGAGGTATTAAACCCTCACATCAAATCCTCACATATGTCTTCCAGAACCCAAACACAACCACAAATACACATAATTTCATCCTCTCCCATAGTCCAACCAGGAGGTGGGTCCTCACATACACTCTCCTATTGGTTTAGGATCTCTTAATCTGACAACTGCCTCATCCCCACTCTATCCAAAATAGTGAATTCACTACCAAGGATGCAATAAAACTCTGGCCTTGTCTATCTTACACCTCAAAGTGAATATTGAAAAACAAATCCACAATCTTCCACTCTCTACTAGCTTCTTGAACTGCCTGTATCTGAGTCCTACTACTTAGTGCATCAACCAATGCATTTCCCTTTCCAATCATATAGGCAAGATCAAAGTCAAAATATTTTAGGTATTTAACCCACCTTAATTGCCTTATATTCAATTCATGTTGTGTAAATATATACTTGAGGCTTTTATGGTCTATTTACACCACAAAATTCTCTCACAGTAAATAATTCCTCCAACAATGCAAGACACAAATACTAATGGCTAGCTTAAGATCATGCATCAAGTAGTTACTATCATTTGGTATCAACTGACAATACCCATATGCCATAACTTGCTCCTACTACATCAGAACTTGTTCTAGACCAATATGTGATGCATCACAGTATATAGTAGAACATATTTGCAGCTCTAGAAGAATCAGGATGGACACTAAAGTCAGTCTCCCTTTCATCTCCTGAAAGGCTATCTCATAGTTATTTGACCATACAAAATTCACACCCTTCTTAGACAAGCCTATAATAGGTGTTTCTAAGCGTGATAAGTCCTTTATTAAATGACTGTAATATCCATCTATCCTTTAGAAACTTTATATGTTAAATATGTTATTGATATTATCCTAGGAAAATACAACTCTCACCTTCTCTAGGTCAACTGATACTTCTATCTTTGAGATAATATGACTCAGGAAGTGAATCTTATCCATCCAGGAGTGACAATTTGTGATCTTAACATATAACCTGTGATCTATAAGTATATCTAAAATGATCTCAAGATGTTTAACATGGTCATATCAAGTGTGATAATAAACCATGATATCTTCTACAAACACCACTATAAAATAATACAAATAAGGATGGAAAACCTGGTTCATCAAGGCCATGAAAATTGTTGGCACACTCATAAGACTGAACAATATAACCAGATACTCATATAGAGCATACCTACTATAAAAAGTTGTACAAGGTATGTCTACAAGTCAGATGAATCCCTGGTGATAACCCGACATCAAATAAATATTTGAGAATATTTTGAGCTCATTGGATCTAATCTAAGTGATCATCTATCCACGATAAGGGATACCAGTTCTTAACCATCAACTAGTTCAATTTATGATAATACAAACATAGCCTAAGGGTTCTGTCATCCTTTTTCACTAAAAGGACCATCGATCCCCACAAAGAAGTACTGGGTCATATAAACCCCATTTCTTCCAAGTCCTATAGATATCTCTTGAGCTCTTACATCTCTACCCATACTATAAAGAGGAATAGATATTGGAGTAGCTCATGGAACCAAATATATAGAGAACTCCATGATGCTTGAGTCTAATTGATGAGTTCTTTGATCATCCAGATATAAAATATCAATATGGCATGTTATCCCACACATACCATGATTCTCGAGTCCATATCTACCTATATGGAAATCCCATTCAACTTTATGAAACCACCTACCCTCTAGTGATGTGAAGGAAACCCTTTTATTATAAAAGTCAACATGGGAATGATAAGAAACTAGCTATTCCATACCAAGTATGATGTTAAAACCTATCATCTCAAGGATGAAGAAATCCCATATGAAGTGACACTCGCCTTTATCAATGGGGAACTCCCTACACTGTCGTACACTCTCCATTATGATTCCCAATGGAGTATCCAATGTTATAACACCATCAAAAAACTGAACAAAAAGCCCAAGTCTCTCCAAACTGGTACAGATATAAATCCATGAGAAATACCTATATCAAAAAGAGTAGATACTAGAGTAGTGGATACTAAGATCTTACCTCTCACCATAGATGGATCGACACTTTACTCCTAAAGTGTAGGCTGTATAGAATATATCTACCCGGAACCGCAACCCTATAAAACAAACTCACTAATCAGAGTAGGCTCACTCCACTATCACGATACAACTGGTGCCAGACTACCTCAAACATGTACACCACCTCGATCTGAATGATCAAAACTACTACAGATCCCAACTTGATATGGAGTTGTAAATCTAACTCCCAAACCTAGATTCGTATTTGATCCCATTCCATTGACTACTGGAGGGAAGGTCATAATGAATTATTGCACATGGCCTATCCTACCACATGCTCGACCCTTGATTGGGTCTCTATCGCACTGACTCCTCACACGTTCCATTCTCCCACACTAATGACAGAAGACAGAACCAACAATTCCCACAATCTGGCTTGTATTCCCCTCAAAAGAAGCCTCAAAACGGTGCTTCCAGCTAGCTGTCACTGGACCACTAGGTTGAGAGCCCGAACTATCTTACTACTCACCACAAGATTCCCTCAAGTTCCATTCAGCAATAAGTGCCTGATTCACTATCTCTATAATAATATTCAACCAAAACACATTGAACTGTAATCGAATGACATGATTGAGACCTTCCTCAAAGCCTATCTCCCTCGATGTATAATCAGTAAGATAAATTGGTGCAAAGAACTGAAGCTATATGAAGTGTACCGAAGACTCCATAATTATCATTGCGCCCAACTCTAGACACATAAACTCACTGTCCCTTTCATATCATAGGGTCTCAAGAAATAAGTAATCATAAAAACTAGTTTTTAAATCCATCCAAACCATATCTTGAAGAACATAATCCTAGTTCAAAACATCCCACCATCGCTTAGCTACTCCCTGATGCATATATGTCATGAGTTTCACTCTCCTCTCAGGAGGTGTCTATGGATTCTATAATATAGAAAAGATAGTCTCAATCAAAAACTTAGTATTCTATAGAACAATATCCCCCAAAAACATTGGTGGATGATACTGTTAGAACACACACTTCAAATATTCCATAGAAGAGGTAGGCTACAGGGCTACCTGAATGGTCTGGATAAAGTGCATGAAACTATCTCAGAACTAGGAATAAACACCCATATCAGGAATGAAAGTTAGTGTCACAAGTGGAAATGATGAAGGTTATACTGGTAGCCCATGGACCACCACCACCAGAGCATTGTCATCACCACCCTCCTGGAACATGACTGGAGGTCGTGGTGGCAACATGTATCTACAATACCAAACACATGCCTTAGAAAAGAAATGCGTAGTAACCAAGTCACAAATATAAAATCATAGGACATGTTGAAGCCTTACTATAAAAAATCCACACCCCTCTTCCTACTCTTAATGCCAGGATTGGGTAAAAGGAACCATTTTATAAAACACTAGAGACACTACCTACTTACCACTCTAAAGCCAGGTCTAGGTTAAGTTCTCTATTTCACATCACAGGTCCCAATATATCTAACGATGACCTTTCCATTTTATAATTGAAATTTCATTTAATTTCATATTTTTTACAATTATTTTTAAATGGATTAGCCAAATGGATCACCAATTTCAACCTATAAGGGACCATACACATTATAAATCAAAGTGTCTCATCCAATCAATCCCAACCATAACATGTTCTAGTCTATACAACCAGTGGTATGTGACTCAACATTCCATAATTGGTCATTTAGGGTGTCTTATATAGCCTATTTAGTAAAACACTATTTAGGTTATGTTAGGCACTCTAAGTGTCAACTTATGTTTCTCAAATTTCCTAGAAAAATCTTTAACCAATAAGAATTCTACAACTCATGGTACACATAATAAATTTCATACAGTCAAGAAATGCATCCTATATGGCATAACATATGCATGACATGTGAATCCTATAAGGTTCCTAAAATGATGCATGAGATGACATTCCCTCATCTCATCGATCCAAGTATAAAAATACAAAATCATAATAAAAATCAAACCTCAAGTGCGTCACCCAACGGTGGAATCAAATCAACTATAACAGTCAGAACCTAGGAAAACAACAATTTCGAAGGGAATACATATTTTTATTATTTTGGATAATATATTTTTAAAGGTTTAAAGGGAACTTTACATGGACCGTAGGCCTAGGAGGCATATCTGGACTCTTATATGACCCTGAGGGTCCCAAATATTAGACACCACAAGAGCATACCCACCCAACATATATATATATATATATATATATTTTCCAAACTCCCAAAATTTTTAAGGATTCATAGCTAGAAATGCCCTGTGCAGAGGGCATATTGCCTGGTTCCAATGGGAAATTCCATACCCTCTCATTCATCTCAATATGGAAGCCCTATGAAGTGAGAATTAGTGACCCTAATCCTCATATGGACCTTGCACATAGTGGTGGGAATCTCATTTTTTTTCCTGCCATTTGACGAGGTGCCCCTACCATCACCCACATGTATTGGGTGCTGCCACCAACTAAGATGGTAAGACCATCGTCATTCACCTGTACCACCACCTATACCATCACACTAATGCCTGTTTCCATCGAGATTTCCCCCACTGCATCCCGTTATCTCCGTCCTTCATCCTGACCACCCCCACCTAAAACTAAAGTAGCCGAGTCGCTACACTTCACCCCCACCGACGCCATTGTCGAATTTTTAATCTCGCTGATAGAATAGGCCCATCCTCCAAACACATCCCACATCGATCCATGCCACATGCTATCAAAAACCCCATAAATACTCAAATTTTAGGCTGCCAAGGATTGAACCCTAGTTGGTACAGGATTACAGGGTAACCTTAACCACTAGGCTGGGACCCCAACTACAAACAACAATTTATATTCCAGGTAATTTGGATTTTTCCTGTACGTGGGTTAGTTACTCCCAGGAACAACTCATTACCAAATTCCAATACCTTCATAATATCCTTTATATTGTCTCAAAATAATAACTCCAGAAAATAAAATCTATGACACCACTTTGTAACAACCCAACCTGAGATCCACAGAACGGTGCTCCAAGATGGTGGGTCACATGGCCTCAAGAACACCTCTAAGTATGCTAGAGGATGCTAACTAGTAGTGAGGGTCTAAGGTGATACATTGGGGAGACTATAACCTCATGATTAGAGTAACACAATAGTATCACAAGTGAAAAAATAAGAAGAAGAATAATATAAATCAAGACAAAAGATAACATCCAGAAGACTGAAATAATAATTAATCCAAAAGTAGTGTCATGTACAATATGATGATCATATCATGTATTTATACAAATGGTAGGAAATACATGGAAATAGACATCCAGTGAAATACATGTATCAAAATAAAAAAAGATAAAAAAGAAACTATCTCCAGCTAGCATCATGATCATAGCTTGGTCCTATGATCCCCTTCTCCCATGAAATGATCAAGTTAAGTATCATAAAGTAGATGATTTCCCTAGTACCTACCTATATCCACGAAGTCTATTCAGGTTCCCAATGGAATCCAAAATAGGGTGTGAGATAACACTCAGTAGTCCACCACCAACAGTGTCTATAAAAAATTTGGTTTGTGTATAAAATCCTAAGTAGTGTAAAATATATCATAGGTATAATAGTAATGTAAATAAAGTGTCAATGAATACATGATATCATCCAACCAAACATGGATACTTGTGAACAATAATCAAGTAATTATAATCAAGGGCTACTGTAAATAATAAACAAGTTGGTGTGATACTGTCCAGTCTAACCAATGTAATCAAATAACTACACTGGAGCTATCTATAAATCATAGAAAAATCATCCACAATGGCCACGTCGTGTAATCAAGTGTATAAAATCCATAATGGACATGCTGTGTAATATAGTGTCTGAACACTAAGGACTAGATCCAAGGAATAAAAGACCAAAGCATCCTCATCGATTCCATAGAGCATCTCGATGGAAAGTCGGTAACAACTTGGGTGGAGTCCAAGGAGCATGCCCATAGATCATGTCTAAAGAGAGTCACAGAAAACTGGATCCAAGGGGTAGCAATACCCTTGTATTCCTATGGATTTAGGATCCAAGGACTAGAAATGTATGAGGCATATTCTACCATAATCAATATGGATCCATGGAGTAGAAATGTCAATGGAATCCTATGGAATGAGGATATGAGGAGTAGAAATGTCCATGACATCCACTACCATAATCAATATGGGTCCATGGAGTAGAAATGTCCATAGATTCCTATGGAATTAGGATTTGAGGAGTAGAAATGTCCATGACATCCACTACCATAATCAATACATCATCTCATTTCATAGTCATTTACAATCCATGTTTTCATCCATCCCATTTTTCATTTTCCATATAAACCCTTTTTAATAATTCTAAAACATTTCATAAAATTTCATCACACGTCAAGGAGGAATAAAACTTCTCCTATAATTAATTTAATTATCATTAAGGCTCACACCAAAATTTGGAAAGCTCACACATGCCCAATGGGGTGGTATAACACAAGGAAGATACTAGAACACACCCCATGGGTGGACTAGGTTGATACTAAAGACCTCCAAATAGATAAAGGTACCAGTTAGAAAACTAAACAGGTCCCAAACACATTATTCATGACATCCATTTGATTTTAGGGGAAACAACACATTGTCCGGTGTGTGGAATAATGGAAACAAGGAATATAAAGCACCAAACATTGAGGTAAAGTTATATAACACCTACCATATACTCGTGGTAGAACACTCATCTAGTATCAGCTCCTAAATCGGGCCAGATCGGAAGAAAATAGAGAAATGGATGAACACCCAGAAAATAGGGCATATTAGCTTGCACCAAAATAACTTTGTCAATACGAATAATAATGACGAACTACACAAGAGGAATGTATAACTTACTGAGAAACATCCAAAAAGAACGATGATAGAATAATTAGAGTCTGAATCATGAAGATACCGAAAATATTATACTAGACTTCAAAGTATGCTCCTACATGAGAGAAAAGGGAGGGATGATGCCTTCTATTGAAAATAGAGGCCCTACATCTTATTTAAAAACTGACCTCGGGCATTTACAAGATGTGTAATCACTTTACACATCATGTAAATATTAAGGTCTTCCCCCTGAGAAAAACCCTTTCAACATTGTGAACTGGTCTGCCTAGGCCATTACACGCCATGTATTTAATACACAATGTGTATTCCAAATACACATTGTGTAATTGGCCTAAATCCAACATACAACCCTCTTGCGTCTTCCTTTCCAAAAAACCCAACTGGGCCTTAGGCCCGATTTCAGGTTCTAAGCCAAAAATAGATCCTAAATGAGAGTTTAACTAGAAACAAAAGGATCTTTACATCATAAAAAAACCAATATCTTATAACCTTAACATGGTGAATTACCTTGTTTCACAATAATTAACCTCTATAGTCAATAATCTGAATAGACTATTCCTTATAAGAATGATTTTCTTATAATTGGACTACTTTAGAGATTAAAACATGAGATGAATTTGGAACATACTTTCTTAACTTAAAAAAATGAAAAACATTGTGTACCTGAGATAAAATCATAGGCAAAGACACTCGATTGAAAACCAACCCAACTTTATCTAGGATTTCATATGGTCCAAAGAACTATGTAATTAGCTTCCCCTTTTTTCCAAAATGCATAATACTTTTTTATAGAGATACCTTAATAAAAAAATGACCACCTACCTCAAAATAAAGATATTTTCTCTAGTTATCTACATAACTTTTATGCCTTCTCTGATATGTCCTCATATGTTTCTGAATTAACTTCACCTTCTAAACCATTTTCTCTACCAATTCTGGTCCCATAAACTTTATTTCTCCTAATTCTTCCTAAAAATATGGAGTTCGATATCACTTTCCATATAATTCTACAAAAGGTTTCATCTGTATACTGGAATGAAAACTATTATTATAAGAAAAATAAAATAAATAAATATTATGATCCTAAATTCCCTGGAAATCCAATGAACAAGTGTGAAACATGTCTTGCAAGGTCTGAATTATTCATTCAGATATCCATCGGATTGGGGATGAAAAGCTACACTGAAATTTAATTCAGTACCCAATGAATTCTGAAGTCCTTTCTAAAAATTTGAGGTGAACCTAGGATCATAGTAATATACAATGGATAGAAGAACTCCATGTAACCTAACCATGTCCTTGAGATAAAATTGAGAAATTTGGTCCAAAGAAACAACATCTCGAATGGGAAGTAAATGCACATATTTAGTTAATTGATCAAAAATAACCCAAATTGCATTATTATCACAAGATTTCTTTAGAAATCCCACTATGAAATCCATGGATACATTTTTCTATTTCCACTCTGGTACTGGAAAAGTCTGAAGCATCCCTTTCCGTAATTTTTATTCCACTTTAACCTATTGACTAGTAAAACATTTCATGGTAAAGTCAACAATATCACTTTTTTATTCTCTCCCACCAATAATACTTCTAAAGTTCTATGTATATCTTAATACTAAAAGGATGAATGGAAAATGGGGAACTATGAGCTTTGATCAATGATTATTTCTTTAACTGAGAATCACAAGGCACACATAATCTATTTAAAAATCTCAAAACATTTTCTTTATCAATATTAAATTTAGGAAACTTATCATTCTTAACCAATTACAACTTTTCATGTAACCCGTAGTCTTCCTTTTGAGCTTTCTTAATTATATCTTTTGTCACGAACCAGCCCGGGTACCCTGGTAACCTGATAACCGAGCTGGCCCTGACATAGCCCGAAGGGCATTCCCGATCCCCACGGGTCGGGAACTAGCACCGGGCATCGTACAACATACAAGTGGGAACGATTTTTCCACCAGAATGCAGAAGCAAGAGTAAAACAAAACAGTATGCATAACAAAAGAAACTCCACTGGGAGTAATGTACCAGAATACAAATAGGCACAAAAAGTCAAAGTACTACAACCCAAGTACCAAAAGGGAAAATAGTCCCAAGGTCCCAAAGGAAACTCCACAGGGAGTAATGTACCAGAATACAAATAGGCACAAAAATTAAAAGTACTACAACCCAAGTACCAAAAGGGAAAACAGTCCCAAGGTCCCAAAGGACACAACTCACCAAGTCCAGAGATCAAAAACTGGTTCCTCCTCCAAAAGGTCCCTTCCCTTTTCTCGATCCTGGAAGAATAAAATCTACAAACACCCAAAGGAAAAAGTAGGGTGTCAGCCTAAGCCCAGTAGGATACCACCAAAGATTCTGTAACAAGTTCCAAATATAGATCATCCTGATAAAAGCTTTCCATTTTCAAATAAACAGGTTTGGCATTTTGAAAGCATATTTTAACAAAACATGCTATACATTTTCAAATGATGGAAAAACCAATTTAATCAAAGATTTTACAAATGATGGAATATTTCTAAAATAATGGCTTAAGTAAAACATTTATATAAAACAGTTTATATAAATTCATCAGGCATGTAAAGCAGTTCAAAAACATTGACATACATTTATATCTCAAATATAAATAAACAAGTGAGAAACACGGTCATCTGCCAAAAGATACGATAGTATTAACCAGTTATAGGATTCCGCACTCTCTATGTGAACTCAGCAAGATGTGTATACACACATCCCTATGACAGTGGCCAAAGGAGACTCATCACCAACCCGTCAGGGATGTGACCCACCACAAGTATGTTTTAGAACGTTGTCGTAGCGTAGAGTGTATCCAAATAACTCACTAACTACCTAAGGCTTGCATGCGCTCTTACATGATGAGTGAACTATTTTAATATTTCTTAAATTACGATCAATCCCATTCTTCCATTTCAAAAGTGAAAATATCATTCCATTTAAAACCAAAATAGGTTTTATTCAAAACATGCCTCTTTCACAAGATAAAACCAATGGTTTCTATCAAATCATTTTATGCCATTTTTATAAGTTTGAAATCCATTCAAAACCAATTCTATCATTACACATTTCATTTCCACAATTAAATTCAACAATATAATTGAAAACATTTCCATCAAATCCACAATTTAAATTAAACAATTTAAATCGACCAATTTTCCATAAACACACCCAATTCAATGGAATTGGGGTTTTCTAAATTTCCATACCAAAACCATTTCAAATATCTCAATTCAATGGAATCGAGTTTTTATAAATTTAATTGAAATCAACTTGATTAATTCAATTCAATTCAATAATTGAAATAAATCAAGAAAATACAATGATAATCAATTTGGGAATATGGGATAGAACCACCTACCTCGAAGGTTTTGACCAAAACCACAACGGTCGAGAACACTCAAGAAAACCGGGTCGCTTCGTTAAGAAACTGCCTTAGATCTCTCCTCCTAGTAAGACTAAGACCAAAACTCATCAAACATGGTACCACACACTTAGATCTACCCATAATGGGCGTAGATCTAAGAAACTGAGAGAATAGGAGAAGTAGATCTAAGTAGATCTAAGAAACCGATTAGGAACAATGAAGAATGATCACATACCTCAAGAGTCTGACTTCGATTCACCAAGAGGAGCCTTTGGATCACCTCCGGAACAATGGGAGAACCTTCTCTGACCTTAGGAGAAGTCAAATCCTAAGTTAGGGCCACATAGGAGGAAAAATGAGGCACTTAGAGGCAAAACCGAGTGGGATCCACAATTTAAGGATCTTATTTAAGCGACGACATGGTTTGGCCGCACATTTTGACAAACCGTACGTTAAAAATGCACGAGCTACTTCCTCGGACACACTTCTTGCATGGCTCAACCGTACAATTAGACAAACCATGCACTGCCTGTGCGGAAGCTTCTGCCCAGGTTTCAAGTCCTACACGGTTTGGCCGCACGGTTTGTCAAACCGTGCGCAAACCGTGCACAACACACTGTCCTCTAGTTTTTCTTTAAAAGTTTACCCAAACGCAACCCAAGTCTTTACTCCAAAATAGGGGTACTTAGAAATATCAAAAATTACCTGAAAACATAACGGAATTTTACAACCTCCCCACCATAAGATCTTTCTGCCCCCAGAAATCCTATGAAGAAACCTCCACGTCAAAAAGATGAGGCCACTGATCTCTCATTAGTGCCTCCCTTTCTCACATCTCATGAGAATTAGAACCATGCTTCCAGAGTACATAGACCAAAGGTATCATTCTCCCACGAAGTACCTTGGTCTCAGAATCAACAACCCTAACTGGTCGTTCAGTAATAGATAAATCTGGTTCAATCTCAAGATCACTCCACTTCACAACATGAGATGGATCCGAGAGATACTTTCACAGCTGCGATACATGGAACACATTATGTATCAACGTCAGCTGTGGTGGTAGAGCTAAACGGTAAGCAACTTTCCTCACAATACCAACAACCTCAAATGGTCCCACAAAACGAGGATCCAGCTTCCCTTTCCTCCCAAGCATCGATGACCTAATCGGGGTGAAACTTTCAAGAACACTTGGTCACCAACTGAGAACTCTAAAGGTTTACGTCGACGATCAGCATAAGACTTGTACCGACTCTAAGCTGTCAACATTCTTTGACGAATCAACTGGATCTTAGATGTCGTCTCTTGGACCAAACTCGGTCTTACCAAGGAACTTTCACCAATCTCCGACCAACATAAAGGAGGTTTACAAGGATGGACATACAATGACTCAAAAGGAGCCATTTTGATTGTATATTGGTAACTGTTGTTATAAGAGAACTCAACTAGCCCCAGGTGATCATCCCAAGACCCACCAAAATCAAGAACACAAGCACGAAGCATATCCTCAAGGATCTGAATAGCTCTCTATGTCTGGCCATCAGACTGTGGATGGTAGGCCGTGCTCAAATGGACCTGAGATCCCAGTGCCTCCTGAAGGCCTCTCCAAAAGCGAGAAGTGAACCGATGATCCATATTAGAGACTATAGCAGATGGAACTCTGTGAAAATGAACAACTTCTTTCACATAAATGGTTCCCAACTCCTCAACTTTGGTTGTATCTCGAATAGGTATAAAGTGAGCCGACTTAGTTAGTCTTTCGATCACAACCCATATCGCGTTCTTCTTACTCTGGGTTTGAGGTAACCCAACCACAAAGTCCATAGAGATTTCATCCCACTTCCATGTAGGGACTGGAAGTGGTTGAAGCAAACCCGAAGGTTTCTGGTGCTCGGATTTCACATGCTGGCATGTATAGCAATGAGATACAAACTCAACAATGTCTCGTCTCATACCTGGCCACCAGAACTGTCGCCGCATGTCATAGAACATTTTCGTGGTTCCTGGGTGCACAACCCACTGAGAGTTATGGAAAACCCCCATCACATACTTCCTTGCTGCTAACGACACAATGTAATGGTTTCGATAACATAGAACACCCTCTTTGGAGAACGAACACAGGGTGTCGGTCTCCCCACCATAAAGAGAGTTTCTAATGCTATGGAACTCAACATCCAGTTGTTGTTCCTGAAGAATCAACTCGAGAAGAGCGGATGTCAACTGAAAACTGGCTAAAGAAACCTCATTCCCCTTCCACTGAACTCCAATATGAAACTGATCAAAAAGCACCATCAAACTCCACTATTCTAAAGATTCTTTCACAACCTGTGATGGAAGTTTCCTGATTAACGCATCTGAAACTACATTCCCTTTCCCCGGGGTATAGGCCATGTCAAAGTCAAAAGATTGTAGGTACTCCACCCAATGCCTTTAGCATAGATTTAAATCTTTTTGAGAGAAGATATAATGCAACCTCTTGTGGTCTGAATACACGGTAAACCTTTCTCCATAAAGGTAATGTCTCCAACTCTTAAGTGCATGCATTACAGCTGCATGTTCAAGGTCATGGTTAGGATAGTTATTCTCATGAGGTTTAAGTTGACGAGATCCATAGGCAACAACATGATCACCTTGCATAAGGACACATCCCAAACCTGAACCCGAAGCATCATAGAAAACCATGTAACCTATCCCAACCTCAGGAAGATTTAACACCGGTGCAGTAGTCAAAAGATGCTTCAGCTCAACAAAAGAACTCTGACATTTATCATTCTAAGAAAACTTCACTCCCTTTCGAGTCAGATCAGTCATTGGAGAATCTAACTTTGAGAAGTCTTTAAAAAACCGGCGATAATATCCCGCTAAGCCCAAGAAGCTCCGAATCTTGAAAACATTTCGTGGTTGTTCCCAAGTCATAACAACCTTCAACTTTTTAGGATCAACTGATATTCCTTGTTCTGACATGACATGTCCCAAGAATTTCACTTCCCGAATCCAGAAATCACACTTTGAAAGCTTGGAATAAAGTCAGTGATTTTTTAGAAGACCTAGAACTGTTCTCAGATGATGCACATGATCCTCCTCAGTCTTGGAGTAGACAAGAATGTCATCCACAAATACCACCATGAAAGTATCTAGATACTCACAGAAAATTGTGTTCATCAAAGCCATGAACACTGCAGGATCATTTGTTAGGCCTAAGGGCATAACAAGATACTCATAATGGCCATACCTACTCCGAAAATCGGTCTTAGGAATATCAGTTTCCTTTATCCTCAACTGATGGTAACCAGATCAAAGATCAATTTTTGAAAACCACTTTGCCCCTTTCAATTGATCAAACAAATCATCAATTCATGGTAAAGGTTATTTGTTATTTATCGTAACTTGATTGATCTTTCGATAATCAACACATAAGCGAAGAGAACCATCAACCTTCTTGGTGAAGAGAACAGGTGCTGCCCAAGGTGACACACTCAGGCATATAAAACCTTTCTCAAGAAGATCGTCTAACTGATACTTTAGTTCCTTTAGTTCAGCTGGAGCCATTCGGTAAGAGGGAATGGAAACTGGTTGAGTACCAGGCATCAAGTCAATAGAGAAAACAACAACCCTTACTTGGGGAAAACCAGAGAATTTAGAAGGAAACATGTCGGGAAACTCAGTGACAACTTGAGGAAGATCACCACACATTGAATATCTCTCCAGATCAAAGGCAAACACTGATATAACTTTCCCCAACTCTGGATAAGAGGGTCCATCTCTGGTTGACCTTGGGTCCCATTCTCCTTGAAAAATAAGAGGCACACCACTGGGTGTAGTAAGGTAGACCCGTCGAAGATAAAAATCGATTCGGGCTTTATTGGCAATGAGCCAATCCATCCCAAATATGACGTCAAAAGATTTCATGTTGAGAACCAAGAAACACCAAACATGATAAACATCTGATAGAGAGAAGACACAAGCAGGACTACGGAGACCCTTCTCTCTCATTACACTAAGGGGTGTAGTAATATCCATTGCACAAGATAAAAGATCCATAGGCAGATTAAGAAGATTAACCAGATGGGTTGAAATAAAAGAGTGAGATGCACCAGTATCAAAAAGAGATGTCACTAAAGATGAAGCTATAGTAATGGTACATCTCACAATTGCAGGACCTGTATCAGCTACCTCTGGAGACTCTTCCACTACGTGAAGAAGCTTCGTTCCGGATGCCTGTGCCTGGAACCCTTTTGTACGTGAAGCATTTGATTTCCCCGCAGTATTTGGAGGTGCTGATGATCCTGTTTCACTACGCAGAGTAGAGAAGTGATGGCAGAATCTCCGTAGGTTCCCTAAGCATCTGCAGGAGCTACAGTTCTTGGGTGCCTCAGTGAAAACCCTCTTAGAATGTCCTGACTTCCCACACTAATATCAAGTCAAGAAAGCCCCTCCTGGTGCTACCGGAGGTCTAGAATTACTTTGTTGTCGAGGACCACCATGAGAAATATCGCGCTTCCGTTTTCCTTTAAAGGAACCAACACTTCCACTAGAAAGAAAAGGAACTTCCTGCAACCCTGAATTTCCTGCCAAATCTTTCTCAACCATCATTGCCCTATCCAACACATCGGCATAAGTGGGTAGCTTCAGTAAGAAAACCTGAGAATGAATATCTGATCGAAGCCCCAACTCAAATTGTCGAGCCATTATCCTCTCATTCGATACAATTTCAGGAGCAAACTGTACCAAATCAGCAAAGCGATTTGAGTATTCAGTCATGGTTTTTTTGGCCTGCTCAAGTTTAAAAAACTCCACAGCCTTGGCCAACACCATAGATTCTGGATATAACTGATCAGTGAAAAGGACCTTAAAGTCTTTCCACTCCAAACCCTCATGTTTCCCAGCTGTCACCATCGTGTCCCACCATATCCTACTTGGTCCCTCCAGCACGAAGGTGACACACTTCACCTTGATCGCATCCGGTGTCTCCAAAAACCCAAACAGAGGTTCAATCTTACTCAACCATTTCTCAGCATGTTGAGGATCTATGAAGCCTTTGAAGAATGGTGGCTTCTGGCGTAGGAACTCTTGGGAACGACTTCGGAGAATATCACTATGAGGATCTATAGCTAGAGCCTGAACATGAACTGGAGGTGGTACCTGTCCCAAAGCTTGGACAGTGCGAACAATCACCTCTACCAGACTTGGATCCACTATAGGACTTGCTTGATGAGATTCAGCAGCAACCACTTTTTGGATTTTATTTCCACGTCTTCTCGGAGGCATGATGCTACACAACATCAGTAGACAACAAAGAAGACATTAGATTAACACTCAACCTGAGTAACAAGGAAAACTACTCTTAAAAGAATGGATAAAAAGATTTGGATTCCACTCCATCCAAATCAAAATAGGGAAAAGACTAGAACTGATCCACAAGTCGCCCTTCCCTAACCACCCCTGGAAACTTAAGGTTCATTGCGGTTAGAGCTGTACAAGCACTCAATCAAAACTACCTCCTAAGTCCCGAAAAGAATACTCAAATGCATACTGTCATCAAGGAAAGATGCTCAACCTCCCTCTGATACCATTTTGTCACAAACCAGCCCGGGTACCCTGATAACCTGATAACCGAGCTGGCCCTGACATAGCCCGAAGGGCGTTCCCAATCCCCACGGGTCGGCGACTAGAACCAGGCATCGTACAAAATACAAGTGGGAATGATTTTGCCACCAGAATGAGGAAGCAAGAGTAAAACAAAATAGTATGAATAAAAAAAGAAACTCCACTGGGAGTAATGTACCAGAATACAAATAGGCACAAAAAGTCAAAGTACTACAACCCAAGTACCAAAAGGGAAAACAGTCCCAAGGTCCCAAAGGACACAACTCACCAAGTCCAGAGATCAACAACTGGTTCCACCTCCAAAAGGTCCCTTCCCTTTGCTCGATTTTGGTAGAAGAAAATCTACAAACACCCGAAGGCAAAAGTAGGGTGTGAGCCTAAGCCCAGTATGATACCACCAAAGATTCCATAACAAGTGCCAAATATAGATCATCCTGATAAAAGATTTCCATTTTCAAATAAACAGGTTTGGAAATTCGAAATCATATTTTAACAAAACATGCTATACATTTTCAAATGATGGAAAAACCAATTTAAACAAAGATTTTACAAATGATGGAATATTTCTAAAACAATGGCTTAAGTAAAACATTTATATAAAACAATTTATATAAATTCAGCAGACATGTAAAGCAGTTCAAAAACATTGACATACATTTATATCTCAAATATAAATAAACAAGCGAGCAACATGGTCATCTGCCAAAAGATACGATAGTATTAACCAGTTATAGGATTCCGCACTCTCTATGTGAACTCAGAAAGATGTGTATACACACGTCCCTATGACAATGGCCAAAGGAGACTCGTCACCAACCTGTCGGGGATGTGACCCACCATAAGTATGTTTTAGAACATTGTCGTAGCGTAGAGTGTATCCAAATAACTCACTAACTATATAAGGCTTGCATGCGCTCTTACATGATGGGAGAACTATTTTAAAATTACTTAAATTACGATCAATCCCATTCTTCCATTTCAAAAGTGAAAATCTCATTCCATTTAAAACCAAAACAGGTTTTTTTCAAAACATGCCTCTTTCATAAGATAAAACCAATGGTTTCTATCAAATCATTTTAAGCCATTTTCATAAGTTTGAAATCCATTCAAAACCAATTTAATCATTACACATTTCATTTCCACAATTAAATTCAACAATATAATTAAAAACATTTCCATCAAATCCACAATTTAAATTAAATAATTTAAATCGACCGATTTTCCATAAACACACCCAATTCAATGGAATTGGGGTTTTCCAAATTTCCATACCAAAACCATTTCAAATATCTCAATTCAATGGAATCGAGTTTTTATCAATTTAATTGAAAGCAACTTGAGAAATTTAATTTAAATCAATAATTGAAATAAATCAAGAAAATACGATGATAATCAATTTGGCAAGACGGGATGGAACCACCTACCTCGAGGGTTTTGACCAAAACCACAATGGTCGATAACACTCAAGAAAATTGGGTCGCTTCATCAAGAACCCACCTTAGATCTCTCCTCCTAGTAAGACCAAGACCAAAACTCATCAAACTTGGTACCACACACTTAGATCTACCCATAACAGGCGTAGATCTAAGAAACCGAGAGAAGAGGAGAAGTAGATCTAAGTAGATCTAAGAAACCAATCAAGAAAGATGAAGAACGATCACATACCTCAAGAGTACAACTTTGATTCACCAAGAGGATCCTTTGGATTGCCTCTGTAACGATGGGAGAACCTTCTATGACCTTAGGAGAAGACAAATCCCGAGTTAGGGCCACATAGGAGGAAAAATGAGGCACTTAGAGGCAAAGCCGAGCGAGATCCACAATTTAAGGTTCTTATTTAAGTGATGGCATAGTTTGGCCACACGGTTTGACAAACCATGCACTAACCGTGCGTGAGATACTACCTCGGCCACCCTTCTCGCACGGCTCAGCTGCACGGTTAGACAAACCATGCGCTGCCCGTGTGGAAGCTTCTGCCCAGGTTTCAAGTCCCGCACGGTTTGGCCGCACGGTTTGTCAAACCGTGCGCAAACCATGCACAACACACTGTCCTATAGTTTTTCTTTAAAAGTTCACCCAAACAGAACCCAAGTCTTTACTCCAAAACAGGGGTACTTAGAAACATCAAAAAGTAACTGAAAACGTAACGGGATGTTATATCTTTCAAAGTCGACTCCACTGAAATCTAAAACCAAATAGAAGAAGTTCCTACATCACCAACTTCTAGTCCAAAATTCATAAAATCATTAACCAAAGGGTCGTGTTCTAAATGTAACATGATTAATGTAGCATTATTTTTATGAATCAAATAATAAACTATCATGTTTAATTTTCTAGGATGATAAAGAATCATGCAGTTATAATCCTTAATCAGTTCCAACCACATTCTCTATCTCATGTTCAAATATTTCTGAGTGAATATATAATTCAAAATTTTAAAATAAGTATATATTTCACACTTGGTTCTATATAAATATTACCTCCAAATTTTTAAATCAAGACAAAACCACATAAATTAATTCCAAATCATGTGTAGGATAATTTAACTCATGAGGTTTTAATTTCTGTAAATCATAACCAATTACCTAATAATTTTTCATCAGAACGCAACTAAGTCCCTTCAACAAAGCATCACTGTAGATGATAAATCCACCATATCTAGAGGGAATGAAAAAAATTAAATCATTCTACAATATTAGTTTTAATTCTTAAAACCAATCATTACATTATTTTATCTAGATGAATTTAACTCCTTTTTGAGTTAACTTAGTCAGTAGGTTAGAAAACCAAGAAAAGTTTTCAACAAAGCACCAGTAGTAACCCGCTAAACCAAAAAAATATATGAATCTATGGACATTGTAAGATCTTGTCCACTCTTCATAAAATTTAGTTTTAGTAGGGTCAATTATTGTGTGTTATTAAGAAACAATATGACCAAGAAAATAATTTTTTTTGCAACCAAAATTCACACTTAATAAATTTACCATATATTTTTTTTTATTTTAAGGTTTAAAAAATAATCATTAGGTGTATTTTATGATCCTATTGAATTTTAGAATACACGAATATATCATTAATAAACACAATCACAAACTTATCCAAATATTCATGGAAAAATCTATTCATAAGATCCATAAATATAGAAAGTGTATTATAAAACCCAAAGGGAATAAATAAAAAATAATAGTGCCCATATCTAGTCTGAAAAGCAGTCTTTAGAATGTATGCCTCCTTCAACTTTAACTGATAGTACCCTAACCTGATATCAATCTTCAGAAAATACTACACTCCCTAGAGTTGATCAAACAAACCATCGATATGAGGAAAAAGATACTTGTTCTTAACAGTGATGCAATTCAAATTTCTATAATCACTGAAAAGACTCATGGAACCATATTTCTTTTTAACAAAAAAACATAAGAAACCGAAGGTAAAGTATTTGGATGAATGAAACCTTTATTTAAAAACTCCTATAATTGAATTTTCACTTCCTAAAGTTATACTTTAGCCATTCGATAGCGGGGTTTTCAAATTGGATTAGCACCAAACACTAAGTAAATAGTAAAATCAACCTCCTGAATAGGAATAAAACAAGTTAAATCATCAGAAAAAACATCCAAATATTCATTTACTACTAGGACTTCACTAATATAAACATTTTATTTCTTTTCAAAACACGATCTAGATAACTTTAACTGCCATCTCTAATTAAATTTTCAGCTTCTTGGTAGGTTATCAAAGGTATGGAATCATTGAATAAAGCTTTATTGTCACTATAATATATCTTAGAATGATAAACTAAAATCCAATCCATACCAATAATAACATAAAAATACACTATGGATAGTTTAACTATATTTTCATGAAAGACCATCCCACTAATAAAAATAAGAAGGTCCATATAAATCTTTGTTGATTTAATATTTCCACCCAGAGTTTTCACCAAAAGTTCTATATTCATTTCCTGAGATGATATTTCTATTATTCTTTCAAATTTATAATAAATGAAGGAATGAAAAGATACAAAGTCTTATAGGATATTGGCATAGTTTGAATAAACAAGTAACATACCTATCACCATTCACAAGATGACCCAACATCAACCGTGGTAGTAGAAAATGATTTTCCACACCTTTTTGTTTCTGATCATGGTGATTTCCACCCTGATTAAGTAAATTCAAAAACATTTTAGCATAATGTTCTAACTCATTACAGTTAAAACATATCACCATTGACTGGATATCTTTTTATCTCATTCTTGGATTGTTTGTGACTCTTTTCTTTATAGTAATGAACCATATGACCAAACTTACCGAACTACTAATACTTTACAGATATTGACAAACATTCCCCAAAATGTCTTTTACCACACTTGGAACATGTTGGGATCTTAACTCTAGACTTATTAGTTGGTTACTTCTCTACTGATTTCCACCTTGACCGTTTCTTAATTTTGTCATCTTGAGGAATATAAGTGTTAGAAAACTCCATCTCAACTTTCTCATCATAAATAATAAAATTATCATAACTTTTAAATTCTTAGGTGGCCAATGATCTTCATAAAGTTGGTTTCAATCCTAATTAAAACCAATTAATTTTACTACCATGATCCCAGGTAAAATCCGGTATATACCTAGATAATCTTGTAAAATTTTCTACATACACAGCTACAAAATCTTCATCCTTTTGCCACAATTCCAAGAATTATTTATCTATCCTGATTCAAACAACCTTTAGGAAATATTTCTCAATGAAGATATTCTTAAATGTGTCCCATTCCATGGAATCATATTCATTTATCTCTTTGTTATTATTAAAAAAATACTACAATTGATTAGCTTCACCTTCAAAATAATAAATAGAAAGGGTTTCCTTTTGATGTTCCGAACACCCCATGACTTCAAATATTTTATCTAGAGAATTGATCCATAATTCAACTAACTATTGGGTAATAATATCCAATAAATAATAGAGGATGTTTACTCATAAAATGATCCACTATCATCATGTTCCACTATGGTAGATTTGGATGTTCTTTATCATGGATTTCACCACCATTTATAGCTTGTGTCAATTGATCCATCACAAAATCAAACTGCTCAGTTCTAATTCTAACCATTCTGAGTTACTGATTTAGAAGAATATCATCCTCTTGGTGCCTTCATACTACAGTCTCCCTATTTCTTCTATAGAAAACCATTCAAAACAAACATAGTTTAGTTAAAGAAATATGGAAATTTTCAAATGCTATATCATTTCAAATTAAAAAGTAGGTAAAATATTTTAATTTTATGCTATTAACATTATCCTAAACTCTAAATTTATCTAAACCTGGCTCTAATACCAAGTATAAAGAACCATCCTTAAACATCACATATTCTAGTGTCTTTATACTAGAATTCAATTTATTTTTCAAAATATATTTCAGGCTTACAGTTTTAGAGAATTAGGTCATAAGTAATACATAAAAATACCATATTTTACAAACTGGACACTTTTAATTAAAATCCATATTTCCCACAATATTAAACTTTTAAAAAGAAACATGTTTTCTTTTTATAAAAAATCTTCATGACTTTCAACTTGAATTTTTTTTCTTCTTACCCATCCTTAAAACCTATGAAAAACATTTTAAAATGTGGGATACACACAAAAATATTAGTAAGGGATATAAAAATAAGAAATACATTAGTCTAGTGAAAAACATGAAAACCCATGTAATTTTTACCTTTATCTTTAAAGTTGTTTTAGAGTATGAAATAAAACATTTCCACTTGAAACACACATGCACTCTTTTCTCAAAGAAAACCTTTTAAACCCATAAAAAACAAATAAAAAACCTTTTTAGAAACTTTGAGCATATTATTCATAAAACCCTTTCAAAACCCTTTCAATTGGAATAGCCATATGGCTAAATTCTAATATAATTATCCAGAGAACATAATCATTACCCAATGCAATATAGAACAATTTGGGTACACCCATCGTATATGATATAACAGGTTTACCTATGAGCTATAATGGGCCTTAAAATTTTGTATAAGCTATATCAGGATTACCTGTGAGCTATAATGGGGCTCAACCCTTCATAAATAATTCCCAAGGTCTATATCATGAATAAAACCCTTAAAAAACTTTTTAAACCCATGTGAAAAAAACTTTTGGATATCAAAATACCCAATTCTTTTAAAAACATATTTTTAATACCAAAATACCAAAAAAAGGGAAATAGGGGTTTTGTTAAAAAAACATGAAATATTTTAAATGAATTCAAAATTCAAATAATGGTTATGATGACGGGAAAAGGCATCATCACTATATATGTTAAAATAGAACATTTCATTTGTATTTTGTAAAGAAATTCAAAAATTTTGTAAAAAGATTCATTTTTGAAAATATTTGAAATAAATTCAAAGGAGACATAAAATTTAATTTATTAATATTTTATGTTTATATAAAAATATCCATATCCTTAAAAATGTGGTTGTGGAATAAAAATCGAGTTTTAAATTAAAAGATGATTTTTAAAAGAAATTCCCTTACCTTGAGTCTGACTCATCACATGCGTTCTTTATATTCCTAAATAAAAAATTATGTTAATTTTATACTTGATTAAGAACCCTTTAAAGTTCACTATTCCTTTATTTCATTTAATACCATTTCATATATAATTACATAATAAATTAAATTCACATCGGGAGTTTTGATGATATTTGACTCATATGTCAGAAATGAATTTAGTAGGTTAACTATAACCAAATAGGTCATTATTACAACAAATAAAAAATAATAATTATGAAATAATAATCAATTATATATATAAATCATACTTTTAAAAACAATAATGAAAGATGTTTATAAAAAATTATCTATGTTACAATCATGGAGACAGTAGTCCATACGTACACATGGGTAATGTTTCCATTTTTGAACGATCATCATGGAAAGAAAGTAAGTATTATTTTATATTTTAATAATGATGATAATATCAAAAATATAAAATTATTAATTTAAATATACTTATATATATACCATCCATGTGATGTGGTGATGAAAAATGAATCACATCACTTCATGGAGGTGGTAGTCCACACGTACACACGAACGATGTTATCATTTTTCAATGAATGGAAAGGTAAGAAGATAAATGATATATTATATTTTAAGTATAATAAATATTTCATGAATATCATAATTATTTAATTTATATCACATATATTAATTAACTTTATCCTTATTACCTTTCATGTAAAGCTTTAGTGAAAAATGAATCACGTTGCTTCGCGGGGCGCCCTACACATGAGCGACATTATCCTATCCCTCACAGAATAGAAATTAAAAAGGTATATGTAATATAATAATTAAAAAATTATAATTTTATTTCAAATATTATATATACACTTTGAACCCATCAATATAACAATACATGATAGGTGATGATGAAAAATTAATTATATGAGTTCGCGAGCCGGTAGTCCACCGTACACATGAATGATTGTTTCATTTTCAATTTTATGGAAGAGGAGATGAATTTAGGTTATTAAATTAAAATAATAAAATCTAATTAAATTTAATATAATAGTTTTATTATATCATAATAATTGGATAATATTTTAATGATGTGGAATAAGAAATAAAATAAAAATTCTCAGTCAAGCACAATACATCTTCTTCGGACAACCTCCTTAGGTCAGCACCAAAAGACTTCTTAGGATAGATTTATGATAAAATTAGGAGATCTAGTTCATGGTTAGAAAATTAATAAATTTATTTAGGTAGGTATTGGTTAATTAAAAAAGTTTTTAAGGTGTGATAATGAAAGTATAGGGAGTGACCTTTTATAAGTGAGGTGAGTGACACACTTATAATTTTAGAAAAGAAAAAGTGATACCCACAGTTTTCACATGAATCAATGCTAAAAAATGTACCATTATAGATAATTAGATGATATAAGTTATAAATATTTCCATCAAATATAATTTAGACAAGTTCTTAGGTCATTTTAACCCTTATCTTTTTAGTTTAACCCCTAGTAAACCCATTTTCACCTTAACTGTGATAAAAGTTTTTTATTTTTTTACTATTCATTATGAAAAAAATTAAGCTAACATTATTAGATAATATAAATTATTTTTATTAAAAATATGGTATCCATTTTACAAAATTTAATTCACATAAGTGGAATAATTTAATTAAAAAATAAAACGCAAAGACATGATGAAAATTGATTTTTCAAGAAATGTATTTTTCATGTATAAGATGATTTTATATTAAATCTATAAATAGTAATCATAATTGTATGAATTTAAATTAATATTTATTTATATATAATCTATAAATTTTATTTAAATCATTCCTCATTATGGGTTTTTTTAATTAATTAAAATAGAGAAACATTAAGCACTTTAAAACAGTTTAAAAAAAACTGTTTTGAATCCAAAAACAAACATATAGTAAAATACAATATAAAGATAATTAAAATTTAATTAATTGGATTAAATATCAATAAATAATACTTATTTTACTTTAAATCATATTAAAAATTCAATTATACTTTTAAATTACTTAATTTTTTGAAAAGAAATGACATTTTTACAAAAATTGGTATTTTCACTATTCATCAAAAAATCAATATTTTATGATAAATATAAAAAATTCACCCTAAGTTAATTTTGATATGATGATTTCATAAATGCAATTATTTTTTTTCAAATTCAAATTCTATAATTTATAATTTAAACTTTTAAATAAAAACTTTTAATAAAACAGATTAATTAAAACTATATCCTTCTTGATTTAAAAATTACTCAACATTTTTATAATGAATATAACTCTATAATATCTAATTAATAAATATTTATAAGACATGAAAATGATTTATTCTAATATTTGGGTTAGTTCCTCCCCTACTTATAAAAGGGCACCTCTTCTATACCATTATTCACAAACTTTGATCCCTCTATATCAGCTAAGCCCTACCTAAAAACCTTCTTATATTCCTTACCTTTGTTATTGAGCTTATGGTTTACCTTAAGACCATCATAAAAATGCCTAAGATGTAAGAAAAAAGAAGTTTCTCAAAGAAGAGGTAATTATTTCAAAGTTTTTTCTTCTTCTACTTTCTCTAAATCTGTTGTATCCATCCTAACATAATGAACCTAGTATCTTAAATATATAGATATGTAATTATAATTATGGGATAAAAATTTTCCATTACATTTCTATCAAATGGAAAATAAAAGTATCGATCATGTGTATGAGTGGGCTACTATCTCCATGTATTGATATGATTAATTTTCCATCATTGCCTCAAATTGATGGATATGATGATAGATTTAATAAATGTATATGATATTTAGTAGTTGGGGGATTTAATGAGTAGTAATATCACCCTGTAATATTTCATATGGTCTGGGTTTAAACCATGAAAACCTCCCTTATGGGAGATTTTTGACCCATTTATGGTCAATGATGCAGGCGGTTGCACATTAGATGACATTGGCAGGGGTGAATACCCAGGGACATGTTAGTACAATGAAATAATTAGGTAGGGGTCCTTTAGGTTAGGATGAATATATCAAATATTGGGTCTTTGAGCTTTAAAATTTCAATTGGCTATTTATGGAGTGAGTCAACCCTTAGAGAGGGGAGGTGTTGTCTATCCATGCTATCCTAGAGGTGTGTGTGTTGTTTCATTTCTTATAAACTCTAAAAACATTATATAATATGTGAAATTTAGATATAATTATGATTTTATAATGATAAAATATTATTTATTTCCTTTGCTCCTTTTCGTTAGAAAATAAAAATAGTGTTCATGTGTATGTACATACTACCATTTCCATGAACGATGTAATTAATTTTTCTATATTTTTCTTTTTTAAATGGTTATAAATATGTATATAATGAATTTATATGATATTTATATCATGATTAGAATTATGGAGATTATGTAACCATGATAAATGATAGTTATATTTTAAACATGATTTTTTTAATTTTAATAAAATTCATTGGTTTTTAAGTTATTTTCACCAAATAATAATTGAGTTATTATATTTTGTGGGTAATAAAACATTAAAATCTATTTTGTAAAAATAAAATAAAATTTAAAAAATTTAAATTCAATTTTTACTTGAGAAATATATATTTTTATATTAAAACTACTTTATGCAAGTCTTTTTTTTGTAGGAAAAAATTGAGGCTTTTTTCCACTAGGCATAAGGAACCTGATCAAGATAAGTGCATAGGAATAGGAAAAATAAAGCACGAGGCATATATTGGTGCACCAAAGAGAACACATAGGGTGGTCCAAGGCTCGCTAAGCCCATGTATGTATGCACGAGTCTTTGTGGTGTGTGTAGTGTATTGAGAGTCCATCCTTAGAGCAAAAAACTGATCCCATCCTCGAAGAAAAAAACCGAGCCCATCCTACTACATCGAGTTTGATAAAGGAGTGGAATCTTGAGTTGAGATATGATATGAGATGACCTTTATGTGGTAACTGTGCATCACTTACCTAATCTATGTCATCCCACCGGAGTTCGCACACCCCAATCTTGGGTACATCCCCTATGTCGCCTCCACTATTTTTGCTCACCAGAACTTTACTTGAAATGACCGAAAATGATATGGAAGCTGTCGTTGAATCTTAGGATCGATCTGGATTGCCACTACATGTCCGAGAATTTTTATGGTTGAATTTCAAGAGCTCAGATGATTCCCATGAAACACAAAATGAATTAGATAATCTTATTCATGGATAACCACTGAAATAGCCTTGGGTATGCCATAGAATGAGAAATTCATGTTTAATAAGAAGATGCAAAAGATGAAACTGCTAAAGAAATGTCATAGTTAGGTGTCCCCATGGTGTTCATGAGAAGGATGAAGCTAAAATGGCTTCAAAAATTGGATGTTGTCCATGGTCAGCACTGTGGCCAATGATGAAATGGCTTGGAATTTTCCACTAAGTCATGAGGAGCTTAGCCATGGTGCACATGAGAATGAAGAGATGATAATGTATTTCACTATGCTCATGGTGAGTAATATCATGGTCAATAGGAGGAGCTTGAAATTCACATGTCTAGTCCCACATCATGGAATGGAGAAGCCAGGATTTACAAGGAAAATATGGACATGGAATGCCTTATGCTTCAACATGTTGATGGATATGTCCAAGAATTACATACATGGACACATGGATGAGTTTGAAAATGAAATTAAAAACACTCAAGAGAAGTGACATCACACCTTGGTAAGTATATATAAAAAAACACAGAGAAAATATTTGGGATTCTCCCCTCCCATGCATGGAGTTCATATATTAAATGACATATCTACATGAATTTTTGGTCGATTCATATCAGTTAAGCCTTGAATATTTGAAATTGAATATTGGATGATTAAAAATATATGGAATATATGAATAAAAAACCACCCTTGATCCTAGATAAAAATAAAGATTTATTTCAAAGGATATAGGTGAGGAATTTTCACATGTGGATAATTCTATATCTAATAGGGCGATTTTAGGGATGATGAGATTAAGGAAATATTAAAAGGAAGATAATAAGTTCCTATAAATATAGTGTATGTTGCTATGTATAGAGGATCTCAATGGATTAGAGGTGGAGAGAACTTGGTTTGCAGTACCCCCAGTTTCGGGTACATAACCCTTTCCTCATGTTTTTTTAAATGGTGTGTCTTTGATTGGGTTTCCATAAAATAAGAAGTTTCCATAAGATATGGAGTTTCCATAAAATAGAGAGTTTCTATAAAATAGAGATTTTTCATAAAATAGAAAATTTCCATAAAATTGAGAGTTTCCATAAAGTTGGGTGTTTCCATAATGTTGGTTGTTTCCATAAAGTGGGTTGTTTCCATAAAATGGGCTGTTTCCATAAAGTTGGGTGTTTCTATAAATTGGGTTGTTTCAATAAAGTTGGGTGTTTTCATAAAGTGATGTGTTTCCATAAAGTGGGGTGTTTCCAAAAAGTGGGGTGTTTCCATAAAGTGGGGTGTTTCCATATAGGAGGATATTTCCATTAAAAAATGTGTTTCCATAAAAAGGGTAAAGGTGAAGGATGGGAGAGTTTGGGGGTTTTATAAGGTGTGTTGGGACCAAAAGTAAGGTTGCACGATCCATACACGGTTGGCCCAAATCGTGTCGTCAAACCATATGCAAAGGTCAAATCTAGATCCTTTTTTCTAGGAGCTTACTCGTTTTTGCTCTATATATTTCATTTTGGAGTCTTGTGTAGTTTATCTGCTGTGTACTTTGATACTTGGTTATTCTTCCATTGTTGCTTACTTTGATGTGGTTTTGAGATACATGAAGTTGTTGAGTTGTATTTCATGCGTTCATGCATCATATAGTGAATGACTTGTTATACTCTCAAGCCAATGAGAATTGGTGAGTCATTACAAATGGTATCATCTTGTTCGGTCCTTGCTTAACAAGTAGTCATTGATGTTCCTAGTTTTGGAGATGAAATCCCTTCTTGTCTATTCCTTGGGTGGGAATCTTAGAAAGGAGTAGGATTGTCAGAACTTGAAATGTATTGCATAAAAGGATGTAGCTAACCCTTTTATGATGAACTTCAAGTTACCCGAGAGTTGGGTAAATAAGTGTTTGGAGACACTTATAGGATTTTGAAATCTCAATGTCATGGGTTTAGCCAATGAGACGAGTATGACATGCATTTTAGAGGAATGAATCCCCACTAAGAGTGCATACATAATTTCGAGGAATGATTCATGTTGTGAAAAATGTGATAATTTTTGAAAAAGTATGGAATTGGTTTTCAAATGAAAGATTTTGAAAAAGTGAATGCTTATCGTATTTCGAAAATGGTTTAATTTTCAAAAGCATGTGAAGTGTTTTAAAAAATGGTTAAACATGGGAAAAAGGTTGTTTTGGAAAACAATGTTGTGATAGTTGATGTGATAGAATTTGAAATTCAAATCCAACTGTTTCTAGAGAGTGAGATTAATGGAGTTTATTGTTGGTTTAGAAAATGTCACCCGATAGGTATCATAAGAACAACTCAGAAGAGGTTGTTGAGAATTCAGTTGCACCCGACCCATAGGTGAACCAATAGTTGGTCCAAAGCATCACTTAGGATTTTAAAACTTTTGAGTTGGGATTGTATCCAGATACTCCATTAATGATATCTGTCACTACTGAAAATCCAAGTGGAGGAAGTAGAGTTGTCTTCACTAGAGGGGCTGATAACTCCAGCACTAAGATGAAGAGGAAGTGGGGCACCTATTAGCTATGTTTAAAACCTGAAATGATGACTTCTATGAATGAAAAATCCTCTTAGTGAAAGACAATGTCAAGCATTTGTGTGTAGAGCATGTGCTATAACTATTGATGGAGTTGAGTTAAAATGGTACTTCTCGATGTTGGAGATGGATGTCTATAATGTAATCCTGAGTATGGATTCACTGAAAATTTTCAAGGCTCAAATAGACTGTTATAGGGGAATAGTTAGTTTCATGACTGAGGAAGACATCGAGCATCTCTTTAGAGGATAAAGGATTGAAATGAAGGGTGAAAAGATCTTGTTGGAACCAATGGTGGTAATGATCTCTTACCAATTGGCAGCGTTGACTTTGGAATCAATTTAAGAGATCGAGGAAAATAGTTTTCCATCTTTTGTGAATCAATTTATAGATTTCTTTCCCAAGAACTTCTCAGGGTTACCACCTCTAAGGGAAGTGGAATTTACAATTGATATTCTTCCAGGGATCCGTCCTATTTCCCTTCCGTCTTATAGGATGGGACCTCCAGAGTTATGAGAATTGAAAGTGCAGTTAGAGGAGCTAGAAAGTAATGGTTTCATTCGACCAATTATGTATCCATGGGAATCACTGGTTTTGTTCGTGAAGAAGGCATATGGAACTCTTTGGTTGTGTGTTTATTATCGTAAGCTTAACCAAGTTACGATAAAGAACATATATCCACTTCCACACATTGATGATCTATTGGATAAATTAAGGGGAGCTCCATTGTTCTCTAAAATTGAATTGCGATTAGGATATCACCAATTGTGAGTTTGTAAAGAGGATATTCCAAAGACAGATTTCAGAAGTAGATATAGCCACTATGAATATGTAGTCATGCCTTTCGGTATAATGAATGCATCATAGTTCTTCATGGAAATGATGAATTGGATATTTCAACAATATCGTGATTATTTTTTTTGTGGAAAAAATTTTGGTCTATTCAAAGACAAGGGATGATCATGAGGTTCACCTAGAAATAGTGTTACAAATCTTAAGAGACCATCATTTGTATGCCAAATTATCAAAGTGTGATTTTTGGATACATGAAGTATGTTATCTTGGCCATGCCATTTCTAAGAAAGGCATTTCTGTTGATCCTGAAAAGATAGAAGCCATTATCTCTTGGAAACCACTGAAAAATGTTTTCATGATATGAAGTTTTCTTAGTCTAGCTGGTTACTACCGACTCTTTGAGCATGATTTCTCATGACTAGCTTCACAAATGAAAACTCTGACAAAGAAGAATGCTCCATTCCAATGGATAGAGGAATGTCAGAAGTCTTTCGAGGAACAAAAAGTTTGTCTTACATCAGCACCTATCTTGATATTTCCAAAATCAGGACAGGGGTATGTGGTGTATTGTGATGCTTTGGGATTAGGGTTCAACTATTTTCTCACGAAAAGAGATCATGTGGTTGCTTATGGTTCAAGGCAGTTGAGGGGGCATGAGAAGAATTACCCAACACAAGATTTGGAGTTATCTATAATCATCCATGCATTGAAAACATGGAGACATTATCTATTTGGTGTGAAATTTACTGTGTTTATGAATCAGAAAAGCTTGAAACACATTTTCTCACAGCAAGATTTGAATCTGAGGCAAAGGAGATGGAAGGAGTATCTCTAAATGTTTGACTTTGACTTAATGTACACACCAGAGAAAGAAAATTCACTGGCGGATGCATTGAGTAGAAATTCATATGCTCAGTTGGAGAAAGAAGCTTCATATGAATGGTAGTTGATGTTGTTCTTAGTTGACATGCATGTGGAATGTGAAGACTGTGGTGCTGTTGCAGTTTTTTTCTAGCTACACTTGTTCCTGATTTAGTAAAAATGATCGAAGAGGCACAAACATCTGATGCATAATACCGGGTTGTAAGTTCAAAACTCAATAGTGGGGAGAACATTGAGGGATGGAAACTTGATGGAAGCTTAGTTTTGTGTTTCAAAGATTGGATGGTTGTATCTATGGTTTTTCAAGAACAACTCCCTCATGCTTACCACCATTTGAGATGAGCTGTACATCTAAGTACATAGAAGATGTATAAGGTATTGAAGGCACAGTTTTGGTGGAGCGACATGAAAACGAAGGTGGTTGAGTTCATCACACAGTTCTTAACATGTCAGCAAGTTAAAGCAGAGCATCAGAGACCAACTGGTATGTTACAACCTTTGCCCATCCTAGTGTGGAAATGGGATCAGATAGCAATGGACTTTGTTATAGGTCTTCCAAGAACGGTCCAGAAACACGATGCCATTTGGGTGATAGTGTATCGTATAACAAAGTCATACCATTTCATCCCTATTCATGAAACTCATATGGTGGAGGATCTTTCAAAAATCTATATCCAAGAAGTGTTAAAGAGGCATGATGTACGTTTTTACAAAAATTAATATTTTTCATTTTCACTAAAAAATCAATATTTTCTGAAAAATCCATAAATTTCACCCTAAGTTAATTTTTATATAATTATTTCAAAAAATGAAATTCATTTTTTAAAAATTAAAATTCTATAATTTAGAATCTAAACTTTTAAATAAAACCTTATAATAATAGAGTTTAATTAAAACCATTTCCTTTTTTATTTAAAATTCACTTGACATTTTTACAATGAATGTAACTCTATAATATATAACTAATGAATATTTATAAGATATGAAAATGATATATTAAAAAATTACTTGGGCTGTTACATTCTTCCCCCCTTTTAGAAATTGTTTCATCACAATTTTATTCACTTATTAAATAAGTGGGGAGACCTTTCCCTCTTAGAATTTTTAGACTCCCATGTTGTTTATTCAATGATATATTTTTTCAATAAAAACTTTGTAACAACCTAACCCGAGGGCCACTAAACAGTGCCCCAATATAGTGGGTCACATGGACTCAAGATCACCTCCCCACATTCAAGAGGCTACCGACTAGCAGCAGTATCACAAATGAATAAATAAGCAAGATAATAATATAAATTAAGACAAAAGATAAAATCTAGAAGACTATAATAATAATGATTCAAAAAACAGTGTCATATAAAATATTATGATCATGTTATGTCTTTATAAAAATGGAATTCAATATATGGAAATATTCATCCAATGAAAATTGATTTTCCAAGAAATGTATTTTTCATGTATAAGATGATTTTATATTAAATCTATAAATAGTGATCATAATTGTATGAATTTAAGTTAATATTTATTTATATATAATCTATAAATTTTTTTTAAATCATTCCACATTATGGGTTTTTTTAATTAATTAAAATAGAGAAACATTAAGCACTTTAAAACAGTTTAAAAAAAAACTGTTTTGAACCCAAAAACAAACATATAGTAAAATACAATATAAAGATAATTAAAATTTAATTAATTGGATTAAATATCAATAAATAATACTTATGTTACTTTAAATCATATTCAAAATTCAATTATACTTTTAAATTACTTAATTTTTTGAAAAGAAATGACATTTTTACAAAAATTGGTATTTTCACTATTCATCAAAAAATCAATATTTTATGATAAATATAAAAAATTCACCCTAAGTTAATTTTGATATGATGATTTCATAAATTAAATTCTTTTTTTTTTCAAATTCAAATTCTATAATTTATAATTTAAACTTTTAAATAAAAACTTTTAATAAAACAGATTAATTAAAACTATATCCTTCTTGATTTAAAAATTACTCAAAATTTTTATAATGAATATAAATCTATAATATCTAATTAATAAATATTTATAAGACATAAAAATGATTTATTCTAATATTTGGTTTACTTCCTACCCTACGTATAAAAGGGCACCTCTTCTATACCATTATTCACAAACTTTGATCCCTCTATATTAGCTAAGCCCTACCTAAAAACCTTCTTATATTCCTTCCCTTTGTTATTGAGCTTATGGTTTACCTTAAGACCATCATAAAAATGCCTAAGATGTAAGAAAAAAGAAGTTTCTCAAAGAAGAGGTAATTATTTCAATGTTTTTTCTTCTTCTACTTTCTCTAAATCTGTTGTATCCATCCTAACATAATGGACCTAATATCTTAAATATATATATATGTAATTATAATCATGGGATAAAAATTTTCCATTACATTTCCATCAAATGGAAAATAAAAGTATCGATCATGTGTATGAGTGGGCTACTGTCTCCATGTATTGATATGATTAATTTTCCATCATTGCCTCAAATTGATGGATATGATGATAGATTTAATAAATGTATATGATATTTAGTAGTTGGGGGATTTAATGAGTAGTAATATCACCCTGTAATATTTTATATGGTCTGGGTTTAAACCATGAAAACCTCCCTTATGGGAGATTTTTGACCCATTTATGGTCAATGATGCAGGCGGTTGCACATTAGATGACATTGGCAGGGGTGAATACCTAGGGACATGTTAGTACAATGAAATAATTAGGTAGGGGTCCTTTAGGTTAGGATGAATATATCAAATATTGGGTCTTTGAGCTTTAAAATTTCAATTGGCTATTTATGGAGTGAGTCAACCCTTAGAGAGGGGAGGTGTTGTCTATCCATGCTATCCTAGAGGTGTGTGTGTTGTTTCATTTCTTTAAACTCTAAAAACATTATATAATATGTGAAATTTAGATATAATTATGATTTTATAATGATAAAATATTATTTATTTCCTTTCCTCCTTTTCGTTAGAAAATAAAAATAGTGTTCATGTGTATGTACAGACTACCATTTCCATGAACGATGTAATTAATTTTTCTATATTTTTCTTTTTTAAATGGTTATAAATATGTATATAATGAATTTATATGATATTTATATCATGATTAGAATTATGGAGATGATGTAACCATGATAAATGATAGTTATATTTTAAACATGATTTTTTTAATTTTAAATAATAAAATTCATTGGTTTTTAAGTTATTTTCACCAAATAATAATTGAGTTATTATATTTTGTGGGTAATAAAACATTAAAATCTATTTTGTAAAAATAAAATAAAATTTAAAAAATTTAAATTCAATTTTTACTTGAGAAATATATATTTTTATATTAAAACTACTTTATGCAAGTCTTTTTTTTGTAGGAAAAAATTGAGGCTTTTTTCCACTAGGCATAAGGAACCTGATCAAGATAAGTGCATAAGAATAGGAAAAATAAAGCACGAGGCATATATTGGTGCACCAAAGAGAACACATAGGGTGGTCCAAGGCTCGCTAAGCCCATGTATGTATGCACGAGTCTTTGTGGTGTGTGTAGTGTATTGAGAGTCCATCCTCGGGGCAAAAAACTGATCCCATCCTCGAAGAAAAAAACTGAGCCCATCCTACTACATCGAGTTTGATAAAGGAGTGGAATCTTGAGTTGAGATATGATATGAGATGACCTTTATGTGGTAACTGTGCGTCACTTACCTAATCTATGTCATCCCACCGGAGTTCGCACACCCCAATCTTGGGTACATTCCCTATATCACCTCCACTATTTTTGCTCACCAGAACTTTACTTGAAATGACCGAAAATGACATGGAAGCTGTCTTTGAATCTTAGGATCGACCTGGATTGCCACTACATGTCTGAGAATTTTTATGGTTGAATTTCAAGAGCCCAGATGATTCCCATGAAACACAAAATGAATTAGATAATCTTATTCATGGATAACCACTGAAATAGCCTTGGGTATGCCATAGAATGAGAAATTCATGTTTAATAAGAAGATCCAAAAGATGAAACTGCTAAAGAAATATCATAGTTAGGTGTCCCCATGGTGTTCATGAGAAGGATGAAGCTAAAATGGCTTCAAAAATTGGATGTTGTCCATGGTCAGTATCGTGGACAATGATGAAATGGCTTGGAATTTTCCACTAAGTCATGAGGAGCTTAGTCATGGTGCACATGAGAATGAAGAGATGATAATGTATTTCACTATGGTCATGGTGAGTAATATCATGGTCAATAGGAGGAGCTTGAAATTGACATGTCCAGTCCCACATCATTGAATGGAGAAGCCATGATTTACAAGGAAAATATGAACATGAAATGCCTTATGCTTCAACATGTTGATGGATATGTCCAATAATTACATACATGGACACGTGGTTGAATTTGAAAATGAAATTAAGAACACTCAAGAGAAGTGACATCACACCTTGGTAAGTATATATAAAAAAACACAGAGAAATTTTTTGGGATGCTCCCCTCCCATGCATGGAGTTCATATATTTTTAAAAGGAGGAAATGTAGATATTAAATGAAATATCTACATGAATTTTTGGTCGATTCATATCAGTTAAGCCTTGAATATTTGAAATTGAATATTGGATGATTCAAAATATATGGAATATATGAATAAAAAACCACCCTTGATCCTAGATAAAAATAAAGATTTATTTCAAAGGATATAGGTGAGGAATTGTCCCATGTGGATAATTCTATATCTTATAGGGTGATTTTAGGGATGATGAGATTAAGGAAATATTAAAAGGAAGATAAGAAGTAGATATTTTATGTTAATTTCCTATAAATATAGTGTATGTTGCTATGTATAGAGGATCTCAATGGATTAGAGGTGGAGAGAACTTGGTTTGTAGTACCCCCAGTTTCGGGTACATAACCCTTTCCTCATGTTTTTTTAAATGGTGTATCTTTGATTGGGTTTCCATAAAATAAGAAGTTTCCATAAAATAGGTAGTTTCCATAAAATAGGGAGTTTCCATAAAATAGAGAGTTTCTATAAAATAGAGATTTTCTATAAAATAGAAAATTTCCATAAAATTGAAAGTTTCCATAAAGTTGGGTGTTTCCATAATGTTGGTTGTTTCCATAAAGTGGGTTGTTTCCATAAAATGGGTTGTTTCCATAAAGTTGGGTGTTTCTATAAATTGGGTTGTTTCCATAAAGTTGGGTGTTTTCATAAAGTGATGTGTTTCCATAAAGTGGGGTGTTTCCATAAAGTGGGGTGTTTCCATATAGGAGGATATTTCCATTAAAAAAATGTGTTTCCATAAAAAGGGTAAAGGTGAAGGATGGGAGAGTTTGGGGGTTTTATAAGGTGTGTTGGGACCAAAAGTAATGTTGCACGATCCATACACGGTTGGCCCAAATCGTGTCGTCAAACCATATGCAAAGGTCAAATCTAGATCCTTTTTTCTAGGAGCTTACTCGTTTTTGCTCTATATATTTCATTTTAGAGTCTTGTGTAGTTTATCTGCTGTGTACTTTGATACTTGGTTATTCTTCCATTGTTGCTTACTTTGATGTGGTTTTGAGATACATGAAGTTGTTGAGTTGTATTTCATGCGTTCATGCATCATATAGTGAATGACTTGTTATACTCTCAAGCCAATAATAATTGGTGGGTCATTACAAATGGTATCATCTTGTTCGGTCCTTGCTTAACAAGTAGTCATTGATGTTCCTAGTTTTGGAGATGAAATCCCTTCTTTTCTATTCCTTGGGTGGGAATCTTAGAAAGGAGTAGGATTTTCAGAACTTGAAATGTATTGCATAAAAGGATGTAGCTAACCCTTTTATGATGAACTTCAAGTTACCCGAGAGTTGGGTAAATAAGTGTTTGGAGACACTTATAGGATTTTGAAATCTCAATGTCATGGGTTTAGCTAATGAGACGAGCATGACATGAATTTTAGAGGAATGAATCCCCACTAAGAGTGTATACATAATTTCGAGGAATGATTCATGTTGTGAAAAAAGTGATAATTTTTGAAAAATTATGGAATTGGTTTTCAAATGAAAGATTTTGAAAAAGTGAATGCTTATCGTATTTCGAAAATGGTTTAATTTTCAAAAGCATGTGAAGTGTTTTAAAAAATGGTTAAATATGGGAAAAAGGTTGTTTTGGAAAACAATGTTGTGATAGTTGATGTGATAGAATTTGAAATTCTAATCCAACTGTTTCTAGAGAGTGAGATTAATGGAGTTTATTGTTGGTTTAGAAAATGTCACCCGATAGGTATCATAAGAACTAATCAGAAGAGGTTGTTGAGAATTCAGTTGCACCCGACCCATAGGTGAACCAATAGTTGGTCCAAAGCATCACTTAGGATTTTCAAACTTTTGAGTTGGGATTGTATCCAGATACTCCATTAATGATATCTGTCACTGCTGAAAATCCAAGTGGAGGAAGTAGAGTTGTCTTCACTAGAGGGGCTGATAACTCCAGCACTAAGATGAAGAGGAAGTGGGGAACCTATTAGCTATGTTTAAAACCTGAAATGATGACTTCTATGAATGAAAAATCCTCTTAGTGAAAGATAATGTCAAGCATTTGTGTGTAGAGCATGTGCTATAACTATTGATGGAGTTGAGTTAAAATGGTACTTCTCGATGTTGGAGATAGATGTCTATAATGTAATCCTGAGTATGGATTCGCTGAAAATTTTCAAGGCTCAAATAGACTGTTATAGGAGAAAAATTAGTTTCATGACTGAGGAAGACATCGAGCATCTCTTTAGAGGATAAAGGATTGTAATGAAGGGTGAAAAGATCGTGTTGGAACCAATGGTGGTAATGATCTCTTACCAATTGGCAGCATTGACTTTGGAATCAATTGAAGAGATCGAGGAAAATAGTTTTCCATCTTTTGTGAATCAATTTATAGATGTATTTCCCAAGAACTTCTCAGGGTTACCACCTCTAACGGAAGTGGAATTTACAATTGGTATTCTTCCAGGGATCCGTCCTATTTCCCTTCTGTCTTATAGGATGGGACCTCCAGAGTTATGAGAATTGAAAGTGCAGTTAGAGGAGCTAGAAAGTAAGGGTTTCATTCGACCAAGTATGTATCCATGGGAATCACTGGTTTTGTTCGTGAAGAAGGCATATGGAACTCTTTGGTTGTGTGTTGATTATCGTAAGCTTAACCAAGTTACGATAAAGAACATATATCCACTTCCACACATTGATGATCTATTCGATAAATTAAGGGGAGCTCCGTGGTTCTCTAAAATTGAATTGCGATTAGGATATCACTAATTGTGAGTTTGTAAAGAGGATATTCCAAAGACAGCTTTTAGAAGTAGATATAGCCACTATGAATATGTAGTCATGCCTTTCGGTATAATGAATGCATCATAGTTCTTCATGGAAATGATGAATTGGATATTTCAACAATATCTGGATTATTTTTTTTGTGGACAAAATTTTGGTCTATTCAAAGACAAGGGCTGATCATGAGGTTCACCTAGAAATAGTGTTACAAATCTTAAGAGACCATCATTTGTATGCCAAATTATCAAAGTGTGATTTTTGGATACATGAAGTATGTTATCTTGGCCATGTCATTTCTAAGAAAGGCATTTCTGTTGATCCTGAAAAGATAGAAGCCATTATCTCTTGGAAACCACTGAAAAATGTTTTCATGATATGAAGTTTTCTTGGTCTAGCTGGTTACTACCGACTCTTTGAGCATGATTTCTCATGACAAGCTTCACCAATGAAAACTCTGAAAAAGAATAATGCTCCATTCCAATGGATAGAGGAATGTCAGAAGTCTTTCGAGGAACAAAAAGTTTGTCTTACATCAGCACCTATCTTGATATTTCCAGAATCAGGATAGGGGTATGTGGTGTATTCTGATGCTTTGGGATTAGGGTTGGGCTATTTTCTCACTAAAAGAGATCATGTGGTTGCTTATGGTTCAAGGCAGTTGAGGGGGCATGAGAAGAATTACCCAACACAAGATTTGGAGTTATCTACAATCATCCATGCATTGAAAACATGGAGACATTATCTCTTTGGTGTGAACTTTACTGTGTTTATGAATCAGAAAAGCTTGAAACACATTTTCTCACAGCAAGATTTGAATCTGAGGCAAAGGAGATGGAAGGAGTATCTCTAAAGGTTTGACTTTGACTTGATGTACACACCAGAGAAAGAAAATTCGCTGACGGATGCATTGAGTAGAAATTCATATGCTCAGTTGGAGAAAGAAGCTTCAGATGAATGGTAGTTGATGTTGTTCTTAGTCGACATGCATGTGGAATGTGAAGACCGTGGTGCTGTTGCAGTTTTTTTCCAGCTACACTTGTTCCTGATTTAGTAAAAATGATCGAAGAGGCACAAACATCTGATGCATAATACCGGGTTGTAAGTTCAAAACTCAATAGTGGGGAGAACATTGAGGGATGGAAACTTGATGGAAGCTTAGTTTTGTGTTTCAAAGATTGGATGTTTGTATCTATGGTTTTTCAAGAACAACTCCCTCATGCTTACCACCATTTGAGATGAGCTGTACATCTAGGTACACAGAAGATGTATAAGGTATTGAAGGCACAGTTTTGGTGGAGCGACATGAAAACGAAGGTGGTTGAGTTCATCACACAGTTCTTAACATGTCAGCAAGTTAAAGCAGAGCATCAGAGACTAACTGGTATGTTACAACCTTTGCCCATCCTAGTGTGGAAATGGGATCAGATTGCAATGGACTTTGTTATAGGTCTTCCAAGAACGGTCCAGAAACACGATGCCATTTGGGTGATAGTGTATCATCTAACCAAGTCATACCATTTCATCCCTATTCATGAAACTCATATGGTGGAGGATCTTTTAAAAATCTATATCCAAGAAGTGTTAAAGAGGAATGATGTACGTTTTTACAAAAATTAATATTTTTCATTTTCACTAAAAAATCAATATTTTCTGAAAAATCCATAAATTTCACCCTAAGTTAATTTTTATATAATTATTTCAAAAAATGAAATTCATTTTTTAAAAATTAAAATTCTATAATTTAGAATCTAAACTTTTAAATAAAACCTTATAATAATAGAGTTTAATTTAAACCATTTCCTTTTTTTATTTAAAATTCACTTGACATTTTTACAATGAATGTAACTCTATAATATATAACTAATGAATATTTATAAGATATGAAAATTATATATTAAAAAATTACCTGGGCTGTTACATTCTTCCCCCCTTTTAGAAATTGTTTCATCACAATTTTATTCACTTATTAAATAAGTGGGGAGACCTTTCCCTCTTAGAATTTTTAGACTCCCATGTTGTTTATTCAAAGATATATTTTTTCAACAAAAACTTTGTAACAACCTAATCCGAGGGCCACTAAACAGTGCCCCAATATAGTGGGTCACATGGACTCAAGAGCACCTCCCCACATTCAAGAGGCTACCGACTAGCAGCAGTATCACAAATGAATAAATAAGCAAGATAATAATATAAATTAAGACAAAAGATAAAATCTAGAAGACTATAATAATAATAATTCAAAAAACAATGTCATATACAATATTATGATCATGTTATGTCTTTATAAAAATGGAATTCAATATATGGAAATATTCATCCAATGCAATACATGTATCAATATAAAAAAAGATCAAAAAAGAACTATCTCCAGCTAGAATCACGATCATAGACCAGTACTGTGCTCCCCTGATCCTAATAAATGATCAAGTCAAGCATCATAAAGTGGGTGCTTTCCCCAGTCCATACCTATATCCATGAAGTCAGTTCATGTACCCAATGATAACCTAAACAGGGTGTGGGATAACACTCTGTAGGCCACCACCAACGGTGTCTATAAAAAATTAGGTCTATGTATAAGTAGTGTGCATTGTATCATAGGTATAACGATAATGTAAATAAATTTTCAATGAAAACATGATTCTATATAGCCAAACATAGATCCATATGAATAATAATCAAGAAACCATAATTAAGGGCTACTATAAAGCATAAACAACCAGGTGTGATACTGTCCAATATAACTACTGTAATCAAATACCCATACCAGGTCTATCTGTAAATCATAGTAAAAACATCCACAATGACCATGCCATGTAATCAAGTTTATAACATCCACAATGGCCATGCCATGTAATCTAGTGTTAGACTATGAAGGGCCAGATCCAAGGTATAAAATACCAAGTCATCCTCATTGATTCTATGGATAACCTTGATGGAAACTCGGTAATGGCTTGGGTGGAGTCCAATGAGTATGTCCACAGATCTTGTTCAAAGCGAGTCCAAGGGGTAGCAAGGCCCTTGGATCCATGGAGTAGAAATGTCCATGGAATCAATATAGAATCAGGATCTAAGGAGTATAAATGTACGATACATCCACCACCATAATCAATATGGATCCATGGAGTAGAAATGTCCATGGAATCTTATAGAATCAGGACCTGGGGAGTTGAAATTTCTACGACATCTATTACCATAATCAATATTCATGGAGTAGAAATGTCTGTTGCATCCTATAGAATTAGGATACAAGGATTTGAAATGTCCACGACATCCACTACCATAATCAATACATCATCTCATTTCATAATAATTTACAATCTATGAGTTCATCCAACCCATTTAACATTTTCCATATAAACCCTTTTAACCATTTAAAAGCATTTCATAAAATGTCATCACATGGAAAGGAGGTATAAACCTTCTCCTATAATTCATTCAATTCTCATTAAGGCTCCCACTAAAATTTAGAAAGATCACACACACCAGTATGGTGGTATAACATTGGAAAGATACAAGGGAACACCCCACAATTGGCCTAAGTTGAGGCTAAATACCTTCAACTAGATAATGGTACTAGCGAGAAACCTAAATAGGTCCCAAAAAAATTAGTCTTGACATCCATTTAATTTTAGGGGAAATACTGAAAAGTTCAGTGTGCGACACAATGAAAACAAGGAATATAAAGCAACAAAATTTGAGGGAAAGGTATAGACCACCTATTTTATACTGATGGTAGAAAACTTGTCCAATATTGGCTCCTAACTTGACCCAATTCAGAATAAAATAGATAAATGAATGAACACCCTGAAAATGGGAAATATTAGATTTCCCCAAAATAACTTTGATTATATGAAAATAAATGAAGAATGACATAAGAGGAATGTAGAACTTACCAAAGTGCATCCAACGAGACTGATGATGGAAGAATCAGAGTTTGTATCACAAAAATACCACAAAGACTAGGTTAGGCTTCAAAGGATACTCCTGTGTGAGAGAAAAGGGAAGGGGAAGGGCCTTCAATCGAAAATAGAGGTCATGCCTCTTATTTTAGAAATTGACCTCGGGCATATACATGATGTGTAAATGCTTTACACGTTATAAAAATATTGGGGTATTCCCTATGTAAAAAACCATTTACACATTGTGAATTGGACTACCCAACCCTTTACACATCATGTATTTAATAAATTCCATGTATTCTAAATACACATAATTTAATTGTCCAACAACCAACATACAACCCTCTTGACTTTTACTTTCCAAAAACAACCCAATTGGCCCATGGGACTGACTTTAGGGTCTAAGAAAAAAAGAGACCCTAAAAAATAGTTTAACCAGAAACAAAACGATCTATACCTCATCAAGAAACCCATGATCTTACAATATTTCCCCCTTAAATAATTTCTTCCTCAAATTTCCCTTCCAAGGGTGGTCAAGGATTGTCTGATAATAAATTTGGCCACTGATCACATACGTCGGCCTTCCACTCCCAAGTCTCATCTTATAAACAGCCCTACAGCCATAACACCCATACTAGAGGAACCAATCATCCTTGGAGATCCTTTATTCTCATGTCAATGATATGAATAGGATGCTCCTCAAAGGATGCATCTACTTATAACTCAACCTCTTTCTGGATAACTAGTGTGAGATGGGTATGAGTGATAACGGTGAAATTGATATACATGGAAGACATCGTGCATGGATAAATACATCTGAGGTAACTAAAATCGATAAAATTTCATCCTGACTCTCTCCAGGATCTCTAATGGCCCAACATATCATAGTGAAAGATTACCCTATCTTCTAATCTATATGTATCCCAGCCTTGATGAGATACATAAAATACCTGATCAATGTCCTAAAACTCTAGAGGTCATCGATGGAGATCAACATGGGATTTTTGTCAAGACTTTGCAGTATCCATACACTTCCAGATCAACTAGACTTTCTCTAAAGTATCCTATATGAGACATAGTCTGAGAAGCACTTCCTCTCCTACCTCTAACCATCACAAGGTTGATCAGAATGACCTATCATACAAATCCTCATAATGTTCCATCGCTATCGTATCATGATAGCTATTATTATAGGTGAACTAAATCATGGGTATATGCCTCTCTCAAGATCCCCCAAAATCAAGGACATGTGCTCTACGACTATCCTCTAGAACCTATATAGTTCACTCTAACTGGCCATTAGTCTGAGGGTGGTATGCTGTGCTCAAAAGAACTTGTGTAGCCAACACACTCTATAAAACTTTCCAAAATCAAGATTTAAACCGTGTGTCCCTATCTGATACCACAGTATGAGGAACCCTGTGAAGGCACACAATATCACAGATATAAAGTCTCCCAAGCTCATCTACTGAGAAGGTCTCTCTGATTGGAAGGAAATGAGTGACCTTCATGAGCCTGTCCATGAAAACCCATACAACATCACTACCTCGAGGCGTTCTCGGTAACCCGATCACAAAATCCATCACAACATATTATAATTTTCACTCATTAATGGATAACTGCTATAAAATCCCATCTAGTCTCTTGTGTTCTGCCTTCACCTACTAATAGGTGGAACACCTTGTAACAAAACCAGCCACCACATGTTTCTTACCTGGCTACCAATACTGGCGACATAAATACTGATACATATTAGTAACACCGGGATGTACAACCCAAGATGAGGTATAAAACCCTCACATCAAATCCTCACATATGTCTTCCAGAACCCAAACACAACCACAAATACACATAATTTCATCCTCTCCCATAGTCCAACTAGGAGGTGGGTCCTCACATACACTTTCCTATTGGTTTAGGATCTCTTAATCTGACAACTGCCTCATCCTCAATCTATCCAAAATAGTGGAAGTCACTACCAAGGATTCAAAAATACTCCGACCTTGTCTATCTTACACCTCAAAGTGAATATTTAAAAACAAATCCATGATCTTCCACTCTCTACTGGCTTATTGAACTACCTGTATCTGAGTCCTACTACTTAGTGAATCAGCCAATGAATTTCCCTTTCCAAGCATATAGGTAAGATAAAAGTAAAAATACTCTAGGTATTTAACCCACCTTAATTGCCTTATATTCATGTCATGTTGTGTAAATATATACTTGAGGCTTTTATGGTCCATTTACACCACAAAATTCTCTCACATTAAATAATTCCTCCAAAAATGCTAGAAACGAATACTAATGGATAACTTAAGATCATGAATCGATTAGTTACTCTCATGTGGTATCAACTGACGAGACCCGTATTCCATGAATCACTCCCACTGCATCAAAACTGCTTCTAGACCAATATGCGATGCATCACAGTATAGAGTAGAACATCTTCCCAGCTCTAGAAGAATCAGGACTGACACTAAAGTTAGTCTCCCTTTCATCTCCTGAAAGGCTATCTCATAGTTATTTGACTATAAAAACTTCACACCCTCCTTAGACAAGCCTATAATAGGTGTTTCTAAATGTGATAAGTCCTTTATGAAATTCCTGTAATATCCATCTATCCCTAAGAAACTTTATATGTTAAAGATGTTATTGATATTCTCCTAGGAAACTACAACTCTCACCTTCTCTATGTCAACTGATACTTCTGTCTTTGAGATAATATGACCCAGGAAGTGAATCTTATCCATCCAGGAGTTACAATTTGTGATCTTAACATATAATTGGTGATCTATAAGTATATCTAAAATGATCTCAAGATGTTTAACATGGCCGTATCAAGTGTGATAATAAACCATGATATCTTCCACAAACACCACTATAAAAGAATACAAATAAGGATGGAAAACCTGGTTCATCAGGGCCATGAAAATTTTTGGCACACTCATAAGACTGAACAATATAACCAGATACTCATATAGAGCAAACCTACTATAAAAAGTTGTACAAGGTATGTCTATAAGTCAAACACATCCCTAGTGATAATCCGATATCAAATAAATATTTGACAATATTTTGAGCTCCTTGGATCTAATCGAAGTGATCATCTATCCACGATAAGGGATACCGGTTCTTAACCATCAACTAGTTCAATTTATGATAATCCACACATATCCTAAGGGTTCTGTCAGCCTTATTCACTGAAAGGACCATCGATCCCCACAAAGAAGTATTGTGTCATATAAACCCCATTTCTTTCAAGTCCTATAGCTATCTATTGAGCTCTTACAACTCAGTAATAGCCATACTATAAAGAGGAATGGATATTGGTGTAGTTCATGGAACCAAATATATAGAGAACTCCACCACTTGATTAGGAGGAAAACAAGAAAAGTCATTAGGTAGAACATCTATGAAATGATCAACCACTGGAGGAAAGTCCACTTGATGAGTTCTTTGATCATCCAGATATAAACTATCAATATGACCTATTATCCCACAAATACCATGATGCTCGAGTTCATATCTACCTACATGGAAATCCTATTCAACTTTATTAAACCCCCTTCCCTCTAGTGATGTGAAGGACACCCTTTTATAATAAAAGTAAACATGGGAATGATAAGAAACTATCCAGTCCATACCAAGTATGACGTTAAACCATGTCATCTCAAGAATGAAGAGATCCCATATGAAGTGAAACCCACCTTTATCAATGGGGAACTCCCTATACTAGTATAAACTCTCCATTCTGATTCCCAATGGAGTATCCAATGTCATAACACCATCAGAAAACTGAACAAAAAGCCCAAGTCTCTCCAAACTAGTACAAATATAATGCCATGAGAAGTACCTATATCAAAAAGAGTAGATACTAGTGTAGTGGATACTAAGATCTTACCTCTCACCATAGATGGACCGACACTTTAATCCTAAAGTGTAGGCTGTATAGAATATATCTACCCTGAACCGTGACCCTATGAAACAAAATCACTACTCAGAGTAGGCCCACTCCTCTATCACGATACAACTGATGCCAGACTACCTCAACCATGAACACCACCTCGATCTGAACGATCGACACTACTTCAGATCCTAACTTGATACGGAGTTGTAAATCCAACTTATGAACCAAGATTCAGATTTGATCCCTTTCCATTGACTACTAGAGGGAAGGTCATAAAGAATTATTGTACATGGACCATCCTACCACATGCTCGACCTTTGATTGGGTCTCTATCGCACTGACTCCTCACATGTCCCCTTCTCCCACACTGATGATAGAAGATAGAACTAAAAATTCCCACTCTGGCTTGTATTCCCCTCACAAGAAGCCTCAAAATGGTGCTTCCTGCTAGCTGTCATTGGACCACTAGGTCGAGAGCCCGAACCGCCTTACTACACACCACTAGATTCACTCAAGTTCCATTCAACAATAAGTTACTGATTCACTATATCTACAATAATATTCAACCAAAACACATTGAACTGTAATCGAATGACATGATTGAGACCTTCCTCAAAGCCTCTCTCCCTCAATGTATAATTAGTAAGATAAATTGGTGCAAAGCACTGAAGCTCTATGAAGTGTACCGAAGACTCCATAATTGTCATTTTCCCCTACTACAGACACATAAACTCACTGTACCTTTCATATCATAGGGTCTCAAGAAATAAGTAATCATAAAACCTAGTTTGAAAATCCATCCAAACGATATCTTGAAGAACATAATCCTAGTTCAAAACATCCCACCAGCACTTAGCTACCCCCAGATGCATATATGTCATGAGTTTCACTCTCCTCTTAGGAGGTGTCTATGGATTATATAATATAGAAAAGATAGTATCAATCCAAAAATTAGTATTCTATCGACCAACATCCCCCAATAACATTGGTGGATGCTACTGTTAGAATACAAACTTCAGATATTCCATAGAAGAGGTAGGCTACGGGGCTACCTGAATGGTCTGCATAAAGCGCATGAAACTATCTCAGAACTAGGAATCAACACCCATATCAGGAATGAAAGGTAGTGTCACATGTGGAAATGATGGAGGTTATACTGTTAGTCCATGGAACACCACCTCTAGAGCATGGTCATCACCACCCTCCTAGAACATGACTGGAGGTGGTGGTGGCATCATGTCTCTACAATACCAAACACATGCCTCAGAAAAGAAATACGTAGTAACCAAGTCATAAATATAACAACATAGGACATGTTGAAGTCTTAATATAAACAAGCCACACCCCTATTACTACTCTTAAATCCAGGATTGGGTAAAAGGAACCATTTTATAAAACACTAGAGACACTACCTACTTCCCACTCTAAAGTCAGGTCTAAGTTAAGTTCTATGTTTCACATCACAGGTCCCAATATATCTAACAATGAACTTTCCATTTTATAATTGAAATTTCATTTAATTTCATATTTTCCAATTATTTTTAAATAGATTAACCAAATAGATCACCAATTTCAACCTATAACGGACCATACACCTTATAAATCAAAGTGTCTCATCCAATCAATCCCAACCATAACATGTTCTAGTTTATGCAACCAGTGGTATGTGACTCAACATTCCATTATTGGTCATTTAGGGTGTCTTCTATAGCCTATATAGTAAAACACTATTTAGGTTATGTTAGGTACTCTAAGTGTCAACTTATGTTTCTAAAATTTCCTGAAAAAATATTTAACCAATAATAATTCTTCAACTAATGGCACACATAATAAATTTCATACTGTCAAGCAATGCATCTTATATGGCATAACACATGCATGGCATGTGAATCCTATAAGGTTCCAAAAATGATGCATGAGATGACATTCCCTCATCTCATCAATCCATGTATAAAAATCCAAAATCATAATAAAAATCAAACCTCAAGTGCATCACCCAACAGTGGAGTCAAATCAACTATAACAGTCAGAACCTAGAAAAACAACTATTTTGAAGGCCATACATATTTTTATTATTTTGGATAATATCTATTTAAAGGTTGAAAGGGAAACTTACATGGACTGTAGGCCTAGGAGGAATATCTGGCCTCTTATATGACCCTGAGGGTCCCAAAGATTAGACACCACAAGAGCAAACCCACCCAACATATATATATTTTTTCTAAACTCCAAATTTTTTTAGGGATTCATAGCTATAAATTCCCTGTGCAGAGTGCACAGTGCCTAATACCAATGGAAAATTCCATACCCTCTCATTCGCCTCAATATGGAAGCCCTATGAAGTGGGAAGCAACTACCCTAATTCTCATATGGACCTTGCACCTGGTGGAGGGAATCTCATTTTTCTCCTTCCATTTGATGAGGTTCCCCTACCGTCTCCCACATGCATTGGGCACCACCACCACCTAAGATGGGAAGAACATCATCATTCACCTGTACCACCACCGATAACATCACGCCGATGGCCGTTGCCATTGATATTTACCCCACTGCATCCTATTGTCTCCGTCATCCATCCCGACCACCCTCGCCTAACACTGAAGTAGCCGAGTAGCCACACTTCACCCCCACCGACACCATTGCCGACTTTTTCAATCTAACTGATAGAATAGGAACATCATCCAAACACATCCCACACCGATCCATGCCACACGCTATAAAAAACTCCATAAATCCTAAAATTTGAGGCTTCCAAGGATTGAAACCTGGTTGGTACAGGATTACAGGGTAGCCTTAACCACTAGGTTGGGACCCCAACTACAAACAACAATTTATATTCCAAGTAATTTGGATTTTTCTTGTATGTGGGTTAGTTACTGCCAGACACAACTCATTACCAAATTCCAATACCTTCATAATATCCTTTCTATTGTCTAAAAATAGTAAATCCAGAAAAGAAAATCTATGACACCACTTTGTAACATCCCAACCTGAGATCCATAGAACGGTGCTCCAAGATGGTGGGTCACATGGCCTCAAACACACCTATAAGTATGCTGGAGTATGATAACTAGTATTGAGGGTCTAAGGTGATACATTGGGGAGACTATAACCTCATGATCAGAGTAACACAATAGTATCACAAGTGAATAAATAAGAAGAATAATAATATAAATCAAGACAGAAGATAACATCTAGAAGACTGAAATAATAATTAATCCAAAAGCAGTGTCATGTATAATATGATGATCATATCATGTATTTATAAAAATGGTAGGAAATACATGGAAATAGACATCCAGTGAAATACATGTATCAAAATAAAAAAAGATCAAAAAGAAATTATCTCCAACTAGCATCACGATCATAGCTTGGTCCTATGATCACCTGCTCCTATGAAATGATCAAGTTAAGTATCACAAATTAGATGATTTCCCCAGTACCTACCTACATCCATGAAGTCTATTCGGGTTCCTAATGGCATCCCAAATAGGGTGTGAGATAACACTCAGTAGGCCACCACCAACAGTGTCTATAAAAAATTTGGTTTGTGTATAAAATCCTAAGCAGTGTAAAATATATCATAGGTATAATAGTAATGTAAATAAAGTGTCAATGAATACATGATCTCATCCAACCAAACATGGATACCTATGAAAAATAATCAAGTAATTGTAATCAAGGGCTACTGTAAATAATAAACAAGTTGGTGTGATACTGTCCAGTCTAACCACTATAATCAAATAACTATACCAGAGCTATATATAAATCATAGAAAAATCATCCACAATGGCCACGTCGTGTAATCAAGTGTATAAAATTCATAATGGACATGCCTTGTAATCTAGTGTCTAAACACTAAGGACTAGATCCAAGGAATAAAAGACCAAAGCATTCTCATCGATTCCATAGAGCATCTCGATGGAAAGTTGGTAACAACTTGGGTGGAGTCCAAGGAGCTGCCCATAGAGCATGTCCAAAGAGAGTCCTAGAAAGCTGGATCCAAGGGGTAGCAATACCCTTGGAATCCTATGGAATTAGGATCCAAGGACTAGAAATGTATTAGGCATCTGCTACCATAATCAATATGGATCCATGGAGTAGAAATGTCAATGAAATCCTATAGAATGAGGATATGAGGAGTAGAAATATCCATGACATCCACTACCATAATCAATATGGGTCCATGGAGTAGATATGTCCATGAAATCCTATGGAATTAGGATTTGAGGAGTAGAAATGTCCATGACATCCACTACTATAATCAATACATCATCTCATTTAATAATCATTTACAATCCATGAGTTCATCCAACCCATTTTTCATTTTCCATATAAACCCTTTTTAATCATTTTAAAACATTTTGTAAAATGTCATCACATGTCAAAGAGGAATAAAAATTCTCCTATAATTCGTTTAATTATCATTAAGGCTCACACCAAAATTTGGCAAGCTCACACACGCCCAATGGGGTGGTATAACATAGGGAAGATACAAGCACACACCCCATGGCTGGCCTAGGTTGATACTAAAGACCTCAAAATAGATAAAGGTACCAGTGAGAAACCTAAATAGATCCCAAACACATTATTCATGACATCCATTTGATTTTAGGGGAAACACCACAAAGTCTAGTGTATGGAATAATGGAAACAAAGAATATAAAGCACCAAACATTGAGGTAAAGGTATATAACACCTACCATATACTCGTGGTAGAACAATCATCTAGTATCGGCTCTTAAATCGGCTCAGATTAGAAGAAAATAGAGAAATGGATGAACACCTTGAAAATAGGGCATATTAGCTTGCACCAAAGTAACTTTTGTCAATACTAATAATAATGAAGAACTACACAAGTGGAATGTATAACTTACTGACAAACATCCAATAAGAACGATGATAGAATAATTAGAGTCTGGATCATGAAGATACCGAAAAGATTATATTAGACTTCAAATTATGCTCTTACATGAGATAAAAGGGAGGGGTGATGCCTTATATCTAAAATAGAGGCCCTAAATCTTATTTAAAAACTAACCTCGGGAATTTACAACATGTAAGTGCTTTACACATCATGTAAATATTGGGGTCTTTCCCCTGAGAAAAACCCTTTCAACGCTGTGAATTGGCCTGCCTAGGCCATTACAGGCCATATATTTAATACACAATGTGTATTCCAAATACATATCGTGTAATTGGCCTAAATCCAACATACAACTTTCTTGTCCCTTCCTTTCCAAAAAACCCAACCGAGCCTTAGGCACGATTTCAAGTTCTAAACCAAAAATAGATCCTAAATGATAGTTTAACCAAAAACAAAAGGATCTGTATCTCATAAAAAAACCAAGATATTACAACCTTAACATGGTGAATTACCTTGTTTCACAATAATTTATCTCTATGGTCAACAATATGAATATAATATTCCTTATAAGAATGTTTTTCTCCTAATTGGACTACTTTAGGGATTAAAACATGAGATGAATTTGGAACATACTTTCTTAACATCAAAAAATGAAAAACATTGTGTACCTGAGATAAAATTAGAGGCAAAGCCACTCGATTGAAAATTAACCAAACTTTCTCTAGGATTTCATATGGTCTAAAGAACTATGTAATTAGCTTCCCATTTTTTCGAAAATGCATAACACTTTTCTATAGAGATACTTTAATAAAAAATGACCACCTACCTCAAAAGAAAGATCTTTTCTCTGGTTATCTGCATAACTTTTATGCATTCTCTAATATGTCCTCATATGTTTCTGAATTACCTTCACCTTCTCAACCATTTTCTCTACCAATTATGGTCCCAAAAACTTTATTTCTTTTAATTCTTCATAAAAATATGAAGTCCAATACCACTTTCCATATAATCCTACAAAAGGTGTCATCTGTATACTAGAATGAAAACTATTATTATAAGAAAAATAAAATAAAGAAATATTATGATTATAACTTTCCTGGTAATCCAATGAACAAGAACGAAACATGTCTTGCAAGGTCTGAATTATTCATTCAGCTATCCATCAGACTGGGGATGAAAAGATATACTGAAATTTAATTCAATACCCAATGACTACTGTAGTCCATTCTAAAAATTTGAGGTGAACCTAGGATCATAGTAATATAAAATGGATAGGGTAACTCAAAATATTCATTTACTACTAGGAATTCACTAATATAAACATTTTATTTCTTTTCAAAAACATGAGCTGGATAACTTTCACTGCCATCTCTAATTAATTTTTTAGCTTCTTGGTAGGTTATCAAAGGTATGGAATCATTGAATAAAAATTTATTTTCACTATAATATATCTTAGAATGATAAACTAAAATCCAATCCATACTAATAATAACATCAAAATACACTATGGATAGTTTAACTAGATTTTCATGAAAGACCATCCCACTAATAAAAATAGGAATGTCCATATAAATCTTTGTTTCTTTAATATTTCCACCTAGAGTTTTCACCAAAAGTTCTATCTTAATTTCATGAGATGATATTTCTATTATTCTTTAAAATTTATTATAAACGAAAGAATGAAAAGATACAGAGTCATATAGGATATTGGTATAGTTTGAATAAACAAGCAACATACCTATCACCATTCACTGGATGGACCAACATCAACCGTGGTAGTAGAAAATGATTTTTCCACACCTTTTGTTTCTGATCATGGTGATTTCCACCCTGATTAAGTAAATTCAAAAACATGTTAGCATAATGTTCTAACTCATTACAGTTAAAATATATCACCATTAACTGTATATCTTTTTCTCATTCTTGGATTGTTTGGGTATCTTTTCTTTATAGTCATGAACCATATGAACAAACTTACCGAAATACTAACACTTTACAGATCTTGAAAAAAAACCCCAAAATGTCTTTTACCACACTTGGAACATGTTGGGATCTTAACTATATAATTCTTAGTTGGTTACTTCTCTACTGATTTCCACCTTGACTGTTTCTTAATTTTGTCATCTCGAGGAACATAAGTGTTAGAAAACTCAATCTCAACGTTCTCAGCATAAATAATAAAATTATCATAACTTTTAAATTCTTAGGTGGCCAATGATCTTATTAAAATTAGTTTAAATACTAAGTAAAACCAATTAATTTTACTACCATGATCCCGGGTAAAATCCGCTACATACCTAGCTAATCTGGTAAAATTTTCTACATACCCAGCTACAAAATCTTTATCCTTTTTCCGCAATTCCAAGAATTATTTATCTATCCCAATTCAAACAACATTTAGGAAATATTTCTCAAGGAAGATATTCTTAAATGTTTCTCATTCCATGGAATCATATTCATTTATCTCTTTGTTATTATTAAATAAATACCACCATTGATTAGCTTCACCTTGAAAATGATAAATAGAAAGGGTTACCTTTTGATGTTGAGAAAAACCCATGTCTTCAAATATTTTATCTAGAGAATTGATCCATAATTAATCTAACCATTGGGTAAGAATATCCACTAAATAATAGAGGATGTTTTGTCATAAAATTATCCACTATCATCATGTTCCACTACGGTAGATTTGGATGTTCTCTAGCATGAATTTCACCACTATTTATAGCTTGTGTCAACTGATCCATCACAAAACCAAACTGCTCAGTTCTAATTCTAACCATTATGAGTTATTGATTTAGAAGAATTTCATCCTATTGGTTCCTTCATACTACAGTCTCCTTATTTCCTCTATAGAAAACCATTCAAAACAAACATAGTTTAGTTAAAGAAATATGGTAATTTTCAAATGCTATATCATTTCAAATTAAAAACTAGGTAAAATATTTTAATTTTATGCTATTAACATTATCCTAAACTCAAAATTTATCTAAATCTGGCTCTAATACCAAGTATAAAGAACCATCCTTAAACATCAAATATTCTAGTGTCTTTATACTAGAATTCAATTTATTTTTCAAAATATATTTTAGGCTTAAAGTTTTAGAGAATTAGGTCATAAGTAATACATTAAAAAACCATATTTTAAAAACTAGACACTTTTAATTAGAATCCATATTTCCCCCAATATTAAACTTTTAAAAAGAAACATGTTTTATTTTTATAAAAAATCTTCATGACTTTAAACTTGACTTTTTTTTTCTTACCCATCCTTAAAACCTATTAATTTTTTTAAAATGTGGGATAAGCACAAAAAGATTAGTAAGGGATATAAAAATAAGAAATACATTAGTCTAGTGAAAAACATGAAAACCCATGTAATTTTTACCTTTATCTTTAAATTTCTTTGAGAGTATGAAATAAAACATTTCCAATTGAAACACACAGGCACTTTTTTCTCAAAGAAAACCTTTTAAACCCATAAAAAACAAATTAAAACCCTTTTTAGAAACTTTGAGAATATTATTCATAAAACCCTTTCAAAACCCTTTCAATTGGAATATCCATATGGCTGAATTCTAATATAATTATCCAGAGAACATAATCATTACCCAATTCATTAGAGAACTATTTGGGTGCACCCATCGTATATGATATACCAGGTTTACCTATGAGCTATAATGGGACTTAAACCTTTTTATAAGCTATATCAGGATTACCCGTGAGCTATAATGGGGCTCAACCCTTCATAAATAATGTCCAAGGTCCATATCATGAATACAACCCTTAAAAAACTTTTTAAACCCATGTGAAAAACACTTTTGGATATCAAAATACCCATTTCTTTTAAAAACAAATTTTTAATACCAAAATACCAAAAAAAAGGGAAATAGGGGTTTTGTTTAAAAAAATATGAAATCTTTTAAATGAATCCAAAATTAAAATAATGGTTATAACAATGGGAAAATGCATCATCACTATATATGTTAAAATAGAACATTCCATTTGTCTTTTGTAAAAAAATCCAAACATTTTGTAAAAAGATTCCTTTTTGAAAATATTTGAAATAAATTCAAAAGAGAATTAAAATATAATTTATTAATATTTTATGTTCATATAAAAACATACATAGCCTTAAAAAGGTGGATGTGGAATAAAAATCAAGTTTTAAAGAAAACATTAAAAGATGATTTTTAAAATAAAGTCCCTTACCTTGAGTCTGAATCATCACTTGCATTCTTTATATTCCTAAATAAAAAATTATGTTAATTTTATACTTGATTAAGAACCATTTCAAGTTCAATATTCCTTTATTTCATTTAATACCATTTCATATATAATTACATAATAAATTAAATTCACATCGGGATTTTTGATGATATTTGACTCATATGTCAAAAATGAATTTAATTGGTTAACTATAACCAAATAGGTCATTATTACAACATATAACAAATAATAATCATGAAATAATAATCAATTATATATATAAATCATACTTTTAAAACCAATAATGAAATATTTTTATAAAAAATTGACTATGTTACAATTATGGAGACGGTAGTCCATACGTACACATGGGTAACATTTCCATTTTTCAACGATCATCATTTAAAGAAGGTAATTATTATTTTATCTTTTAATAATGATGATAATATCATAAATATAAAATTATTAATTTAAATATAATTATATATATACCATCCATGTGATGTGGGGATGAAAAATGAATCACATCACTTCATGGAGGTGGTAGTCCACACGTACACACGAACGATGTTATCATTTTTCAATGAATGGAAAGGTAAGAAGGTAAATGATATATTATATTTTAAGTATAATAAATATTTCATGAATATCATAATTATTTCATTTATATCACATATATTAATTAAATTTATCCTTATTACCTTTCATGTAAAGCTTTAGTGAAAAACGAATCACGTTGCTTCGCGGGGCGGTAGTCCGCCGTACACATGAGCGACATTATCCTATCCCTCACAGAATAGAAAATAAGAAGGTATATGTGATATAATAATTCGAAAATTATAATTTTATTTCAAATATTATATATACACTTTGAATCCATCAGTATAACAATACATGATAGGTGATGATGAAAAATTAATTATATCAGTTCGCGAGGCGGTAGTCCACAGTACACATGAATGATTTTTTCATTTCTAATTTGATGGAAGAGGAGATGGATTTAGGTTGTTAAATTAACATAATAAAATCTAATTAATTTTAATATTATAGTTTTATTATATCATAATAATTGGAGAATATTTTAATGAGGTGGAATAAGAAATGAAATAAAAATTATCAATTAAGCACAATACATCTTCTTCGGACAACCTCCTTAGGTCACAGTACACATGAATGATTTTTTCATTTCTAATTTGATGGAAGAGGAGATGGATTTAGGTTGTTAAATTAACATAATAAAATCTAATTAATTTTAATATACTAGTTTTATTATATCATAATAATTGGAGAATATTTTAATGAGGTGGAATAAGAAATAAAATAAAAATTCTGAATTAAGCACAATACATCTTCTTCGGAAAACCTCCTTAGGTGCCCTTTTATTTCCTTTCCTTATTTTTGTTAGAAAATAAAAATAGCGTTCATGCGTATATACGGACTACCATTTACATGAACGATGTAATTAATTTTTCTATATTTTTCTTTTTTAAATGGTTATAAATATGTATATAATGAATTTCTATGATATTTATATCATGATTATAATTATGGAGATGATGTAACCATGATCAATGATAATTATATTTTAAACATGATTTTTTTAATTTTAAATAATAAAATTCATTGAGTTTTAAGTTATTTTCCCCAAATAATAATTGGGTTATTATATTTTGTGGGTAATAAAACATTAAAATTTATTTTATAAAAATAAAATAAAATTTAAAAAATTTAAAGTTAAATTTTACTTGAGAAATATATATTTTTATATTAAAACTACTTTAAGTAAGTCTTTTTTATGGTAGGAAAAAATTAAGGCTTTTTCCACTAGGCATAAGGAACCTGATCAAGATAAGTGAATAAGAATAGGACAAAGAAATCATAAGGCATAGATAGGTGCACAAGTGAGCCCACATAGGGTGGTCCAAGGATCGCTAATCCCATGCAGGTATGCACGAGTCTGTGTGGTGTGTGTAGTGTACTGAGAGTCCATCATCGAAGCAAAAAACTGATCCCATCCTCAGAGAAAAAAATTGAGCCCATCATACTACATCGAGTTTGATAAAGGAGTGGAATATTGAGTGGAGATATGATATGGGATGAAATTTATGTGGTAATTGTGCATCACTTACCTAATCTATGTCATCCCCCTGAGTTCGCACACCCCATCTTGGGTACATCCCCGATGTTGCCTACACCATTTTTTCTCACCATAACTCTACTTCAAATGACTGAAAATGATATGGAAGCTACTGTTGAATCTTAGGATCGATCTGGATTTCCACTACATGTCCGAGAATTTTTATGGTTGAATTTCAAGAGCTTAGATGATTCCCATGAAACACAAAATGAATTAGATAATCCTACTCATGGATAACCACTGAAATAGACTTGGGTACACCGTAGAATGAGAAAGTCATGTTTAATAATAATATCCAAAAGATGAAACTACTAAATAAATATCATGGTTAGGTGTCCCCATGGTGTTCATGAGAAGGCTGAAGCTAAAATGGCTTCAAAAATTGGATGTTGTCTATGGTTAGTACTGTGGCCAATGATGAAATGGCTTGGATATTTCCACTAAGTCACAGGGAGCTTAGCCATGGTGTAATTGAGAATAAAGAGATGATTATGTATTTCACTATGCTCATGTGAGTAATATTATGGTCAATATGAGGAGCTTGAAATTGACATGGCCTATCCTACATCATGGAATGGAGAAGCCATGATTTACAAGGAAAATATGAACATGAAATGCCTTATTCTTCAACATGTTGATGGATGTGTCCAAGAATTACATAAATGTACAATGGGTTGAAGTTGAAAATGATATGGAAAACAATCGAGATAAGTGATATCACACCTTGGTAAGTATATATAAAAAAACACAGAGAAGATGTTTGGGATGCTCCCATCCCATGCATGGAGTTCATATATTTTGAAATGGAGAAAATGTAGATATTAAATGACATATCTACATGAATTTTTGGTCGATTCATATATGTTAAGCCTTGAATATTTGAAATTGGATGATTCAAAATATATGGAATATATGAATAAAACACCACCCTCTATCCAAGAGAAAAATAAATATTTATTTCAAAGGAGATAGGTAAGGAATTTTCACATGTGGATAGTTCAATATTTAATAGGATGATTTCAGGGATGATGAGATTAAGGAAATATTAAAAGGAAGATAAGAAGGATATATTTCATGGGAATTTCCTATAAATATACTGTATTCTGCTATGTATAGAGTATCTCAATGGATTAGAGGTGGAGAGAACTTAGTTTGTAGTACCCCCAGTTTCGGGTACATAACCCTTTCCTCATATTTTTTAAATGGTGTGTCTTTGATTGGGTTTCCATAAACTAAGGAGTTTCCATAAAATAGGGAGTTTCCATAAAATAGAGAGTTTCAATAAAATAGAGAGTTTCCATAAAATAGAGAGTTTCCATAAAATAGAGAGTTTCCATAATATTGAGAGTTTCCATAAAGTTGGGTGTTTCCATAATGTTGGTTGTTTCTATAAAGTGGGTTGTTTCCATAAAATGGGTTGTTTCCATAAAGTGGGGTGTTTCCATAAATTGGGTTGTTTCTATAAAGTTGGGTGTTTCCATAAAGTGATGTGTTTCCATAAAGTGGTGTGTTTCTATAAAGTGGGGTGTTTCCATAAAGTGGGGTGTTTCCATAAAGTGAGATGTTTCTATAGAGGAGGATATTTCCATTAAAAAATGTGTTTCCATAAAAAGGGTAAAGGTGAAGGATGAAAGAGTTTGGAGTTTTTATAAGGTGTGTTGGGACCAAAAGTAAGGTTGCACGATCCATACACGATTAGACCAAACCTTGTGGTCAAACCTTGTGAAAAGGTCAAATCTAAATCCTTTTTTCTAGGATCTTACTTGTTTTTTCTCTATATATTTCATTTTGGAGTCTTGTTTAGTTTATCCACTATGTAATTTGATACTTGGTTTTTCTTCCATTGTTTCTTACTTTGATGTGGTTTTGAGATACATGAAGTTGTTGAGTTGTCTTTCATGCATTCAAGTATCATATAGTGGATGTTCGGTTATGGTTGGTTGGTTTATTGGTTTATTTCTTAAAGGGTAAATCATCCCCCACTTGTATTTGAAATCCTTTTGCATTTATTGCGAGCCTTTGGTGTCTTGGGGATGTTGCTTAAGGCCTAGGGATGACTTGTTATACTCTCAAGCCAATGAGAATTGGTGAGTCATTAGAAATGGTATCAGCTTGTTCGGTCCTTTCCTAACAAGTAGTCATCGATGTTCCTAGTTTTGGAGATGAAATCCATTTTTGTCTGTTCCTTGGGTAGGAATCTTATAAAGGAGTAGGATTGTCAGAACTTGAAATGAATAGCATAAAAGGACATAGCTAACCCTTTTATGCTGAACTTTAAGTTACCATAGAGTTGGGTAAATAAGTGTTTGGAGACACTTCTAGGATTTTGAAATCTCATTATCATGGGTTTAGCCAATGAGACAAGCATTACATGCATTTTAGAGGAATGAATTCCCACTAGGAGTGCATACATCATTTCAAGGAATGATTCATGTTGTGAAAAAAGTGTTAATTTTTGAAAAAGTATGGAATTGGTTTTCAAATAAAAGATTTTGAAAAAGCGAATGCTTATTGTATTTTGAAAATGGATTAATTATCAAAATCATGTGAAGTGTTTTCAAAAATGGCCGAACATGGGAAAAATGTTGTTTTGGAAAACAATGTTGTGATAGTTGATGTGATAGAATTTGAAATTCTAATCCAACTGTTGCTAGAGAGTGAGATTAATGGAGTTTTTTGTTGGTTTAGAAAATGTCACCCGATAGGCATCATAAGAACCACTCAGAAGAGGTTGTTGAGAATTTAGTTGCACCCGAGCCACATGTGAACAAATATTTGGTCCAAAGCATCACTCAGGCTTTTCAAACTATTGAGTTGGGATTGTAGCCAAATAATCCATTAATGATATCTGTCACTGCTGAAAATCCAAGTGGAGGAAGTACAGTTGTCTTCACTAGAGGGGTTGAGAACTCTAGCACTAAGATGAAGAGGAAGTGGGGCACATATTAGCTATGTTTAAAACCTGAAATGATGCCTTCTATGAATGAAAACTCCTCTTAGTGAAAGAGAATGTCAAGCCTTTGTGTGTAGAGAATTTGCTATAACTATTCATGGAGTTGAGTTGAAATAGGACTTCTTGATGTTGGAGATGGATGTCTATGATATAATCCTGGGTATGGATTGGCTGAAAATGTTCAAGGCTCAAATCGACTGTTATAGTAGAACAATTAGTTTCATGACTGAGGACAACATCAAGCATCTCTTTAGAGGATAAAGGATTGTAAAGAAGGGTGAAAAGAGCTTGTTGGAACCAATGGTGGGAAGTATCTCTTACCAATTGGCAGCGTTGAATTTGGAATCAGTGAAAGAGATCGAGGAAAATAGTTTTCCAGCTGTTGTGAATCAATTTATAGATGTCTTTCCCAAGAAATTCTTAGGGTTACCACCTCTAAGAGAAGTAAAATTTATGATTGATCTTCTTCCAGGGAGCAGTCTTATTTCCCTTCCATCTTATAGGATGGGACCTGCAGAGTTATGAGAATTGAAAGTGCAATTAGAGGAGCTAGAAAGCAAGGGTTTCATTCGACCAAGTACATCTCCATGGGCAACACTAGTTTTGTTCATGAAAAAGGCATATGGAACTATTTGGTTGTGTGTTGATTATCATAATCTTAACCAAGTTATGATAAAGAACATATATCCACTTCCACACATTGATGGTCTATTTGATAAATTAAGGGGAGATCCGTTGTTCTCCAAGATTGACTTGTGATTAAGATATCACCAATTGTGAGTTTGTAAAGAGGATATTCCAAAGACAGCTTTTAGAAGTAGATATGACCACTATGAATATGTAGTCATGACTTTAGGTATAATAAATTCACTAGCGTTCTTCATGGTAATGATGAATCAAATATTTCAACAATATCTAGATTTTTTTGTGGTTTTTTTGGACGAAATTTTGGTCTATTCAAAGACAAGGGCTGATCATGAGGTGCACCTATAAACGGTGTTACAAATCTTGAGAGACCATTGTTTGTATGAAAAATTATCAAAGTGTGATTTTTGGATATAGGAAGTATGTTATATTGGCCATGTCATTTCTGAGAAAGTAATTTCTATTGATCGTGAAAATATAGAAGCCATTATCTCTTAGAAACCACCAAAAAATATTTTTGAGATACGAATGTTTCTTGGTCTAGATAGTTACTACCGACTCTTTGTGTGTGATTTCTCATGACTAGCTTCACCAATGGAAACTCTGACAAAGAAGAATGCTCCATTCCAATGGACAGAGGAATGTCAGAGGTCTTTCTAGGAACTGAAAGTTTGGCTTACATCAACACCTATCTTGGTCTTTCCAGAATCAGGACAGGGGTATATGGTGTATTGTGATTCTTTGGGATCAGGTTTGGGCTGTGTTCTCATGAAAAGAGATCATGTGGTTGCTTATGATTCAAGGGGGTTGAGGGTGCATGAGAAGAATTACCCAACACAGGATTTAGATTTATCTGCAGTCATCCATGCTTTTAAAACATGGTGACATTATATATTTGGTGAGAAATTTTCTGTGTTTATGAATCAAAAAAGCTTGAAACACATTTTCTCACAGTGAGATTTGAATCTGAGGCAAAGGAGATAGAAGGAGTATCTATAAATATTTGACTTTGACTTTATGTACACACCAGATAAAGGAAATTCGGTGGTGGATGCATTGAGTAGAAATTCATATACTCAGTTGGTGAAAGAAGCTTCAGATGAATGGCAGTTGATGTTGTTCTTAGCCGACATGCATGTGGAATGTGAAGACCGAGGTGGTGTTGTAGTTTTTTCAGCTACACTTGTTCTCAGTTTAGTAAAAATGATCAAAGAGGCACACACATATGATGTAGAATGTTGGGTTGTAAGTTCAAAACTCAATAGTGGGGAGACCATTGAGGGTTGTAAACTTGATGGGGGTTCATTTTTGTGTTTCAGAGATCAGATGGTTGTACCTATGGTTTTTCAGGAACAACTCCTTCATTCTTACCACCATTTGAGATGTGCTATACATCTAGGTACACATAAGTTGTATAAGGCGTTGAAGGTGCAATTTTAGTGGAGTGACATGAAAAGGAAGGTGGCCGAGTTCATCTCACGGTTCTTAACATTTCAGCAGGTTATATCAGAGCATGAGAGATCAGCTGGTATGTTACAAACTTTGCCTATCCTAGTATGGAAATTGGATCAGATAGAAATGGCTTTTGTTATAGGTCTTCCAAGAATGGTCCAGAAACATGATGCCATTTGGGTGATAGTGTATCGTCTAACCAAGTCGGCCCATTTCATCCCTATTTGTAAAACTCATACAGTGGAGGATCTTTCAAAAATCTCTATCCACAAAGTGGTAAAGAGGCATGGTGTACTAGTGTTAATAGTCTTAGATAGAGATCCTAGGTTCACATATCGTTTCTGTAAATCCTTACAACAAGCCCTTGGGACTCAGTTGACTATGAGCATGGCGTATCATCCTCAGATGGATAGACAATCTGAGAGGACAATACAAACGTTGGAAGACATGTTGTAGGATTGTGTAATGGATTTTGGTGGCTCATGGGAGGATCATATACCCTTAGTAGAGTTCTCATACAATAAAATCTATCAATCCTCAATACACATGTCTCTGTTTGAAGCATTGTATGGGCGTCCTTATCGTTATCCACTATGCTGGGTGGAAACGAGCGAAACTTCACTAGTCGAGACAAGCCTTGTCCAAGAAACAACGGAGAAGATCCAGTTGATTAGAAAGAGGATGGAGATGGCTTAGAGTTGTCAAAAATCTTATGAAGAGCACTGTCGAAGACCGTTGTCGTTCGCTGTGGGTGATCATGTCTTCTTAAGGATCTCTCCAAGTCTTGGACATCGTTATTTTGAGAATCAGGGTAAGTTATATCTTAGACACATTGGCCCTTTAGAGATACTAGAATGGGTTGAAGAGGTGGAATATTGGTTGTAATTACCACCATGGTTTAGCTCAGTGCATAATGTGTTCCATGTATCCTACTTGAAAAAGTATCACCCTGATTTGGACCATGTGATCAGATGGGATGATGTTGACCTAGAACCGAATGCATCATTGGTACATATCCCAACACAGATCATTGATATACAAGATAAAGTCTTTCATGGTAAAATCATCGGCCTAGTGTTGGTTTTATGGAAATATGGTCAAATTCAGGAAGAGACATGTGAACATGAGAAGGAAATGAAAGAGCAGTGGTTGAAACTCTTTTTGGCCAAATAGGGTTTTCTAATTTTTAAGGACAGAAAGACCAATGGTGGGGAGAATGTAGTACCCCCGGTTTCAGGTACATAACCCTTTCCTCATCTTATTTAAATGGTGTTTCTTTGATTGAGTTTCTATAAAATAGGGAGTTTCCATAAAATAGAGAGTTTCCATAAAATAGAGAGTTTCCATAAAATAGAGAGTTTTCATAATATTGAGAGTTTCCATAAAGTTGAGTATTTCCATAATGTTGGTTGTTTCCATAAAGTTTGTTGTTTCCATAAAATGTGTTGTTTCCATAAAGTGGGTTGTTTCCATAAAGTGCTTTGTTTCCATAAAGTGGAGTGTTTTCATAAAGCGGGGTGTTTCCATAAAGTGGGGTGTTTCCATAGAGGAGGATGTTTCCATAAAAAATGTGTTTCCATGAAAAGGGTAAAAGTTAAGGATGGGAGAGTTTTGGGGTTTAATAAGCTGTGTTGAGACCGAAATTAAGGTCGCATGATCCATACATGGTTGGCCCAAATCATGTGGTTAAACCTTGCGCAGGGGTAAAATCTAGATCTTTTTTTCTAAGAGCTTACTCGTTTGTGCTCTATATATTTCTTTTTTCCTTTAAAACGCCCCTCTTTTGAGATTACTCTCCCTAAAAGTCTGGAGAACCCTCCCCACACAAGTTGGATCCAACCTAGAGCCTTCCCTTGGTGATTTCAAGCCCAATTCTTGGGGTAAGTGTCGATCTTCTTGGTTATTTTCCGTTTTCTACAAACTCCTCCTCTCCTTCTCGTTTTCTTTGATCTAGACCTCCTATGGGTAGATATAAGTTTTTCAATGCCAATTACTGCTAAATATGGTGTTGTTCATGATATAGGAAGATATATAAGCTATATTCTTGGAATCTTGATTCGATTCTTGAGGTATGTCACCATTCTTTCCTGATTTGTCATGTTTTCTTAGATTAGCTTAGATATACTTTTCCAATATCCATTATTTCTCAGATCTGAACCTATAGTTGGTATATCTACGTTTTTGGATTCCAAATAATTCAACTTTGAGTCATGATCTTGCTAGGATAAGAGAAATAAGGCTGTTCTTGGAGAATCAACCCGCCTTCTTGTGTGTTCTTCGTTTTTTTGTCAAGTTTCATCAAAACCTTCAAGGTAGGAGGATTCTCTCTTGACTCCTCTTGCTAGAATTAATTTTCATAGATTCAAATTAGTTTATTTAAAAAGAAATTTATTGTGAAAATCATGGAAAAATCTTCTTTAGTGATGATTTATGGTTTTTGTGAAATTGCATGATCTTGGTGAATAGTTGTGAAAAGGGGGTTTAGTTTCATGAATTTAAAATGTTGATTTTAAATTATGGATTTTCTATAATTTCTAAATTCTTGAGGAAAAATGGGTTTTAAATAGAAATTTTTTTCAATAAAAATGGAGTTTTATTGAAATTGTTTGGAATTGAAATGGTTTGGCATTGAAATTGTTTTGACGGAAATGATTTTCAATTAAAAGGTGTTTTTATTTAAAGGGTTATTTTGGCATGATTATTGGGAATATGTGGTGTGTGTTCATGTTTCATATATGGGTCTTGGTTGAAATATGACCTTATGTTCAGTGCTAAAGGGTTAATGGCGCATGAGAATTGCATATACAGGGCTTGGTTGAAATATGACCTTGTTCTCGGTGCCAAAGTGTTAATGACACATGAGAATTGCATATATGGGGCTTGGTTGAAATATGACCTTGTGCTCAGTATCAAATGGTTAATGGAACATTGGAAACAATTACCTTGTGATAACTTGGTAGATCGGTGAGAAACCGCTCATGAGTATAGAACTGTCATAACGTAGCATGCATGGTTGGTTTTATGGGTTGCGGAATGGTTGGGTATGCCAAGAAATGGATATTGTGAAATGATTTTAAAGATTTTTTAGTTATTTTTCTAGAAAAATATATTTATAGGAAAATTGGTTTCAATTTCACTTGTATGCTTTTGGTAATGAATGGTTTTGGAAACTTGTTTATATTTAGTTATAAACTGTTTTTGAGAAATTGTTTTATATAAACTACTTTATATAATTGTTGTTAACTCTTCTATCCTAGTGGCATGAGTAGGGAAGTCATTGGTTAAAACCTACTGAGTTTTATACTCACCCCTAATTTGGAACTTTGGTGCTTTTGCAGATTCTATCTTCTAGTACAAGGTCAAAGGTAATGTTTCACATGTGTTTAACACTACCTTGTGATGTTTGGGTTGTTCAGAGATTGTGGAGCTTGGAGCTTGTGGAGCATGGAGTCTTGAGGTCTTTTGAGAGTCTTGTGTAGTTTATCCACTGTGTACTTTGATACTCGGTTATTCTTCTATTGTTGCTTACTTTAATGTGGTTTTGAGATACATCAAGTTTTTGAGTTGTCTTTCATTCATTCATGCACCATATAGTGAATGTTTGGTTATGGTTGGTTGGTTTATTGGTTTATTTCTTAAAGGTTAAATCATCCCCCACTTTTATTTGAAACCCTTCAACATTTTTTTCCAGACTTTGGCATCTTGGGGATGTTGCTGAAGGCCTAGGAATGACTCATTATACTCTCAAACCAATGAAAATTGGAGGGTCATTACATGGTTGGAGGATCAAAGTACTGGTTCCTTGGAATTCTACTTCTTTCTTCCTATTCTTTTTTCTTTGTTTTATTTTAATATTCCGTATACTCCTCCAATATCTATTGTATCTTTAATGGAGGGGTATTGTTTAAATCCTTAGTGCATTGGCTTTCACTTTACACCATGATACCTATAATTGGTATCCTAAGGATCACATAAATTTTCTAAGACTAGAAAAATTAATGGATTATAATTATATAATAATTAAAATGATAATAATCAATAATAATAATAATAATAATTTCATTTTTTATGTTTTGGCCGGATGTGTGGTTTCTTACACACATTTTAAAAAAAATTGTTTTGACAAGTTGGGTTATTGTGTGGAAATCCCTACAAGAAACAAATTTGGGGTTGCTTTTATTTTTTAAAAGAAATTTTAAAAAAAGGGTGGAAGATGTTTTTCAGATTGAGTGTTAGTCATTAAAAAAAGGGAAGTCAATAGTGGGTGGCCCATATAGCCCCTCATGTCCCATCTCTGTATAGCCCACCTCCCTGGTGTGCACTCGGAACCCACCAGAACTACCTCTCCTAGGTGGATCCTCCCCTCACTGAATAGTTAGTAGCTGACATCCCTTCTTAGGACGGTCACCCCTCCACCAACGTCCTACTGACACGGCCGCATCTACCTCCCTTCTTGAATAACTCTCTCAAATCCTGGCTGACAAACTACCTGATCACCCCCATGCTATTCTGTGGCCTCCCTAGCACCGCCTTCACCCTGATTTGGTGATCTTAAGTGACCTCACATGGCTCCCACCTCCCACGCTACACCCCTTGCTAAGCTCCCAACGTTGGTGTGACCCTCGCGCGGCCGTGTCGGTGGCCTCTCCTCACCGGTGTTCAGATGGTATTGCCCCGTGCTAGGCCATGAGATCCGTTGCTGGGTCACACAACCACCTTCTCCAGAAACTCCCTAGAACAATGCCTCTTTCTGTAGTAGAACCTCATATACCTTGTTGTAATCCGGCCTCCTCGAGTGGTGCATGACTAGGCTTTCCCACAACTCTTCATCCCTACTCAGTCCGAAAATCCTAAAAACCAGATTCTTCTAGGTTGATTTGTTCTTGTCCTGTCAGATCCATCCCCTTCTCTACCACACAATCTCCTCCGACAATAGATCTGCCATCCAGTCCCTTCCAGCAACCATGAGGTACTCTACATGGTTCTATTAAACTAGTTTTGCCTCATTTTGGGCCTGAACGGATCAGCCCGACCCAAAACAGGTCTGGGCAGGCCTTCCTGGACCGGAATAGCCTAGCATGGAGTTTTCCCATCCCATTTCAGGTTTGATTGGGTTTAGCGTGACCCACAATGGGTCAGAGCGGTGTTTTGGGGCACAACCAATTTTAAATTAATCCAAATTATTTAATTTAATTTTAGATTTAAATTAAATTAATTAATAAATTAATTTTAATTTAAAATAAGTTTAATTCCAAGTCAAATTAAATTAATTTTGATATTAAATTAAATTAATTAATTAATTAATTTTTTTTGTATTAAAATTAAATTAATTATGGGACTGTAAATAATTAAATTATTTGAATTATTTAATTAATTTAATTTAATTAATATCCTTATACATTATATAATTCAATTTAATTTTATTGCGCTTTATTTTATACCGAATGGTCTTGAGCATGACTTGACCATTGCATGTATGCTTTTATTTTAATTAATTATTTATTACCTGTGTGCGATGATTGTAATATGTAGTTAATAAAATGACGGTCTACACATTGTCTTTATTTTCAGAAAAAATGTATAAGGGCCATCATACCTAATTTTATCTTATGCACATTACACCCCTAGCTTCCCTTGCCCATGCACAAGTATTTTTGTACTTCAGACGAAGACCATGTATGGTGTGAGCCCCATGAAGATGAAGTAATACACATTGACAAAGATGGGGTAAGACGTAGACAACACCAAGTTGAGGAGCTACTCCAGATGAGCAGCAGACATACTAGATGAGGGAGAGCTGTATCAAGAGTCAATCTACGACTCAGGTATGATTCCCCTAGGTCATTTTAGGTGCTCAAGACCAGTCGGGTAGTAGTTTTCCTTTATGAATTTATTTATTATTTTATGTATTTTATAACAGCGGGAAAATACATAAAATAATAAATAACAAAATGCATAAAAAAGTAATGGATATTTTTCTAATAACATTCATTTGTGATCACGACAACATAAATGAACACTGTTAATAGAAATGGATTACATTAGTTAAGAGAAAAACACAAAAACCCTCAAAGAAATATTAATTCCTAATCACTTTTCATCATTCAACTTTGAACAAAACCACGTGTTTAGGGTGCTCGTCATGCCATAATTGAGGTGCCTCTTACTATCAAGGAGTTCTTATGATATTGGTGGGTTGAATTAACTAAGGTGGTAGTAAGGATTATCCATAGATAACATGCTATCATTTAAGAGGCAAGCATTGAGTAGATCAAGTTATGATTTAAGAAGTTGGGACTTTACTCAACAGATCAAGGAACTATGAGTTAAGGCAGTTGGACAACCAAATGTCAACCTTGAACCCTACAAGTAGTGTCATATCCATAGATTTTATACTATGGGGTGGGGATTAGGGATCCTTTCAACTAGAATAATCAAGCGATAGAATATTCTGATTCTAGCAAAGAGGGTTCCTAGAATTTGATAAAATAGTGGGAGACATTTAATGATTAAATTAATCGATAATGTTTCATTCGGTAATCATCATAAAAGTACTAATATACCAATGTTTTATTTTGGTCAAAAAATGGTTAGTAATACCATAATAAATACTTTGATAATATGGAAAACGTAAATGTCCAAACTAGCATGAATTTCCAAGTTGTATATATTCGTGCACACACTACTATGATATAAGAAATTCAAGGTGCTAGTGTCCCTACTTGTTATGCCACCTTAGGAAGCATGGGTGTTAAAATTGTTTGCAAGAGACTCATGTATGAATCATATGATGGTTATTTCATAATTATATCATAAACATCTAATGTTAGTTTCGGTAACGACATCAGGACATTGATGATATAACATGTAGTCTCATCTCTAAGAAGTTTACAAAGAGAAAGTGAAGCAAGATAAGAATGTGATGTTTATACTAGATATGTGTAAATTGGAAGTCATATTACGATATTTCATGTCATCTCATTCCTAAACCCAATTAACCTAGTTTTGTTTAATATTTCAAACAAACAAAATGGCGTAATTGCTTCATTACCTTTTTAGGTATGGTTCGAAAAGAAATAAGAATATAAAAGATAGATTAATCTTTAATTATTATGGCTGACAATTTGAAAGACAAGGCGATAAGGACAATATAAATATCAACACCAATGGCACTTTCACAACATCATTCAAAAATGATGTTGGTTAATAAACATGAGGTTATTTGCATCACATAACTTGAAATAAATTATATGGAAGTTTTAAATGCAACGAAATGAATTAAAGAAGCAAGAACCCACTTATTCTTTAATATATATTAATCAATTAATTTTTCTTACATGATTCTTGGATATAACATAAAATATTTCAATAAAACATGTGTATTTGAATATAGTAACCAAGTAAGTATAGAAACATTATAAGAAGTCGGATGTATTCTCCAAGCGGTTGAGAAAGGGTAATTCCTAAACTAGCTATGAGAAACACTTAACTTCTAATTGCCAAGTTAATGATTTAAATAAAACTATTATTGACTATAACGAAAACATTTATCTCATGTGTTCATTGGACACTAGGAGTCATCATTCCATGTTCATGAATAAATGTTGTTTGTGGTGTGTCATACTCAACAAATAGTTCATTAGTACTTAAATCATAGGCAATAGTGATGAATATAAAATGTAAGACTTATTTACCTAGTTATGTAAAGATAATTATTTTTCAATTAAAATAAAAGTATACTTTAGGGATATACCTGGCTTGGTATTTAGGCTCAGTACAGCTAAACACCTTGGGTATTATCAACATATTTAGTTTGGACAAAAAAACCTTTAGATATAAAGGTATGCCACAAAGCTTTCAGAATTAGTTTAGCTAGTGAGCGCAAAGTATTCCAAGGGTAATATAGAGGTAAAAATACTTCATAAGATTCCATTATGTAATTAGATAATGGTAAAGTGTAGTATCTACATATTCAGAAGACATGATTTACTTCATACCAGCATGCTGAAGAATATCTTGACCAAGCATTCATCGATCAACATAATATAGCATGGAGTAATTCCTAAATGCATATTACTCTAACTACACCATGACATTGATGTGAATAATTTGGATCTATGATAAGTGTTATATGTTAACATTGATAACAAAGTAGTTTGGATAAATTCCTAAATGGACATTTTATACATTGGAGTTATGATGTAAGGAGTATCAATCTTGCAATTTGCAGAAACTTTCATTATATTTCATGACATGATTTTCAAATAATAGATAAATCATATAACCATATGCTAAATATAATGACAAATGGACATCATAAAATTTGTATTATGATGGAAATCCATAATGTCATAAGAACATGTGTTTGGATTAAAAGAGTTTGTTAAGGATATAAACAAACTTGCATCAAGCTAAACACATTGTGTATCTAAGTAATTATCCTAATATTTTCTTAGGATATTGCATAAATCCCTATGATATAAAGGATATAGTCATGTTATAGACTATATTTATATATATGGGTGAACATATATACTTGATATAGTGGGAGAAAGATTGACTTGGATTTAGTCAATGCTGTAGATGCACAAGTAGTTGGCATACAAACAAGATCCACAAGTGCATGTGGAACATATATGTTCTAGAAACACATACCAAATAGGAAGTTTGAAACCATTGAGATGGTTTACTATTCACCATAGTCGGTGATAAATTATTCCTTGTGAATAATAATTCCTACAAGTGAGTCCAAAGAAGTCATCCATGGAAATAAAATTCATAGGCCCAACTTTTATTTTGAACACAAAGAAGTCAATATAGACCCTTATGTCATAACCAATACCAATATCATCCCCCATAGCAATGATAATTCCAAAAACTACCACCTTTTCAATAACCATAAAAACAAACCAACCACCAAAAATATTATCAACCACACATTTTTAAGAAAAAATCCTATGAGAAGCTCTCAACCAGTGCACCATCAGCTGAAAACCATCAGTTATAATCTAATATTGAAGGTATGGACAATAAAATGGATAGTCTAACAACCTAATTCAACATATTTTTGGAAATAATGAAAAAAATTCAGGAAAATGACCAACCCAAACAATCCCAAATAAAAAAGAGAATATAATCATGATAATTATAGGAAGTAAAAAAGAGATTCAACCACTTGAACCTAAGAAATATCAATCAGGACTTGATGAAAGCAAGGATGGAAAGTATAAATATATATTTGAAGACCAATACAACCAACTCAATGGAGAATAAGAAAAAAAGAAAGAATAAGTAAGGGAAAGAAGGTATAAGAAGGAATTAATAGAGACACCCTTGAAAAGAGAACAAATGGAGAAAAAGTTCCTTTCATCAACATTCCCCTCATGAATGAATCAGTTGAGTAAATTTGAATAATAATAACTCCAAATAGAAATTTAGAAAAACTTATTAGAAATTTGAAATAAATATCCTACTTTTGTAATCCATTTAAAAAATCAAAAAATATTCAAAATTTATCAAGTATATTTTCAAAAAAGGAAGGAGAATTTATGGGAAAGAAAGAATCATCTTGGGGAGAAGTGTGTCTGCTTTTATCACACCATTATTTCCAATAAAATGTCAAGATCCATAGACATTATCCATTAATTTCACTATTAGATCATCAAATGTTTCTAATTATTTATGTGATTTAGGTTCTTCTTTAAATGTTATACCTCAATATTCGTTTTCATCTCAAAAAATAGTAGAATTAAAACACAGAAGAGTAGTGGTTGAATTGGCGAATAGGTCCACCATTTTTACAATAGGTGTTTTATAAGATGTACTAGTTGGAGTTAAAGGCATGATATTTCTAGAAGACTTCTACGTGATTAATATATATGAAGATAAAGCACCATTACACTCACACATAATATTGGGAATACCATTCTTGAATATGACCAAGAAAATAATCAATGTATATAAAGGAACCCTCACCATGGAGTTTGGAGACAACACTGTCCACTTCAATATTTTCAACTAAACGAGGCACCCCTCAAATAACTATCTACCTTATGCAATATACCATGATGATTTTACCAATACCATTTAAGATATAGGTATGTTACATGGATTATTATCCTTAGGAGATAAATTTTACATTGAAAATATCATGGAACATGTGGCTGTCCAAAAATCTAGAAGCTATATTTTCAATTTAGAAAAAGAGGTAACTTATGAGTTCTCCAATGAATCTGATTATTTATTTAATGATGAAGAAGATGATAATTTATTATGTTTAGGAAATTAAATATTTTAAATTGGGGAACCTAAATTCAATTTCATATCTTAAACAGTCCCCAAATCTAGAATTAAAACCTCTCTCTAGTGAGTTGAAATATGCACAACTCATGGAAGGAGAGAAATTTCCAATGATCATTTGTAATAAATTGTCTATAAACTAGGACCAAACTTTGATAAAACTTATGAAAAGTAATTTCCAAGCCATATGGTGGATATTAGGTGATATACTAGGAATAAACCTCAAAATATGCTCACCCATAATTTTTTAAAGTGGGATTCCAGACCCATTAGGAAACCATAGTGGAGATGAAATCCCACAATTATAGAGGTAGTAAAGAAGGAAATAGAGAAGTTATTAGAAGAATACATCATTTATCCTATTTCTAACTCACAATGTGTTATCCCTATCCATGCAGTTCCCAACAAAACTAGTTTAACTATTGTGAAAAATGATCATAATGAGTTGATTCCCATGAGAGTATAAAATAAATGGAGGGTTCATACTGATTATAGAAAGCTGAATTAAGTTACTCTAAAATACCAAATTTACATTACCTTAATTTATCATATTATATAAAGGTTGGTAGGATTAAAAAATTATTGATTCTTGGATGTATTTTTAAGATATTTTTATGTACCCATTATTCCAGAAGGTTAAGAGAATACAATGTTCACATGTTCTTTTGGAACCTTTTCCTATAAGTGGATTCTTTTTGGGTTGTTCAATGCACCAGGTACATTTCAAAGGTGTATTCTAAATATATTTTTAGATCATATTGAGTACTTCTTAGAGTTATTCTTGGATGAATTTACTATTTTTGGTAATTCTTTTGATCATTGTTTGCAAAATCTGGAAAAAGATTTGAAAATATGCATTGAAAAGAAACTTCGTTTTGAATTTTGAAAGGTTTCATTTCATGGTTAGGAAAGGGAGAGTATTAGGACACACCATTTAAAAAAAAGTAATTTAGGTAAAAAAATCTAAAGTTTAAGTGATAAATTATTTTCCTTATATAACTTATGTGAAAAATATTAGATCTTTTTAGTCCTTGTGAGATCTTACAGAAGATTCATAATGGATTTTAGTAATATTTCTCTCCCTCTTTATAGTTTAATTCTAAAAGAATCTAATTTTGATTTTAATAATGAATTTAGGGAAGCATTTGATGAACTGAAGATAATACCAATCACCACACCCATAATCCATCCACCAAATTAGGAACATACATTTGAACTACTTTATGATGCTTCAAACCAAGTTATGGTGGAATGTATCTCTCAAAAAATCAAATTAAGACCACAATTCATTTCTTATACCTTGATAACATTGGATGATACTAAGATCAACTACATGACCACCAAAAATGAATTCCTTTCACTTGTTTTTTGCATTATATAAACTCAAATATTATTTTCATCGAACTAAGATTACTATATTTTCTAACCATACAGATCTTAGGTACTCAATGAAAAAGGAAGATGGAAAAACGAGACTAGTTAGATGGATGCTACTTCTACAAGAGTTCAAACTAGAAATTAAAGATAATAAATGATCTGAAAACCAGGTGACCGATCACTTGATCATACTTCCCAACACCGTTTAAGTATAAATTCTAGATATGAACCCTTTAAATGGACATATATCAGAGAAAAACTATACATAATATAAGATGACATAACATGGTATACAAAAATAGTAAATTATTTGGTGAATTCTTAGGTACCATATCATTTTATCCCCAATAAAAAACACAAACTTAAAGATAAATCCATATTTTATATTTGGGAGGGTCTATTCCTTTAGAAAAATTGCAATGATCAAGTAATAAGAAGATGTTTTCCTATAAGTGAAATTAAATATGTTTTTGAATTTTTTCACACACTAGCTTATGGAGGCCAATTTCGGCCTCAATGAACTATAAGAATTTTTTGTAATCTGGTATTTATTGGCCCACTTTGTTCAAGTATGCACATTAATATTGAAAGAAGTGTAAAAAATTTCAATTTCATATAAACATTCCAAAACGACAAGAGATGCATAAAAAACCCATTATATTTTGTGAAATTTTTTAAGTTTAGGGTATTGAATTTATGGTTCCCTTTCCCATATCATTTATAAATTATTATATTCTTCTTTCTGTTGATTATGTCTCAAAATAAGTGGAATCCAAATCCACCAAAACTAATAATTACAAAGTTGTGTGTTATTTTCAAGGTCTAATATATTTTATAGGTTTGGAGTTCCAATAGGAATAATAAGTGACCAATATAATCAATTTTTAAATAGGATAATGGAGACTCTATTGAGGAAGTATGGAGTTCATCATAAGGCATATACAACCTACCATCCTTAAATAAATGGCCAAGATGAAGTGCACTATAGGGAAATTAAAGGCATCTTAGAGAAAATGGTTAAACCCAATCAAAAGGATTATATATAAAGGTTTAAAGGAACCTAATGGGCCTAAAATAAATCCTAAAATACACCCATAATAATGATCCATTACCGGTTAGATTATGAAAAAAGTTTTCACCTATATGTGGAGTTAGAGAACCAAAAATATTAGACTATAAAGAAGATGAATCTAGACTTGGAAAGTGATGTAAAGGATATGAAATTCCAATTTAATGAGATGGAATAAATTTAAAGAGGATATTTTTAAAATTACAAAATTTATAATGAAATAACTCAAGTGGATAATGACAAGATGATTTAACAAAAAACCATCCATCATGGAGACCAAGTGTTGCTCTACAATTCCATACTAAATCTAATGTTAGGTAAACTTAATTATAAGTGGGAAGGTATATTTATAACTAGTAATGTCTATCCTTTTGGTACTATTAAAATTATGAAATAAGGTAAAGAAAACCCATTTAATGTTAATGGACACAAACTGAAAAATTACCATGGAAATATACCCCAAGAACCGGTGGAGGAGATCACACTTCTCCTACTCTTCTATCGATCACTTATAATTAGGTTAAGTCAATAAAAAAAAGTTAAACAAAATCACTTTTAGGAGGTAACTATAGTTTTAATAAATTATTAGGATTTAGGAATTTAGGATATATCTACCCTTCACTTTTCACTTTGAACTTCAAATAAAATGGTCCTTACACTTTTATGAGTTGTTTTCTTTTTGTAGTACCATTAAGAAGGCATAGAGAAGTCCTAAAACTTTAATAATGTCACGACCCGTCCTCGGGGCCCGTGTTGTGACTACCCCAAGCCCACCTTCCATAGGCCAGGGGATGGCGACTAGCACCAAAGGCGTAAATCCCGATAACTGGGAAGGTATTACCTTTATAAAAGTAAAAAAAACACCACAAAGTACAAGCATAAGTAATACACTAAGTACAAAAGAAAGTGCTGAAAATTAAAAAGGACCAGAATAAAAACCCAACTGAAAAGTACAGCTACAACTGAAAGGAAGTACAACAGAAAAGACAAGCAGTTGGAAGAATAGAAGCAGCTCTTGGGTCGTCCACCTCGAATCCTACTTGAAGGGTAGGTACAGATAGCGCAACTCTTGGATCGTCCACCACAGATCATACCAGAAGGGTAGATACAGATAGCCTCCACAATGCTCTCACCCGTCAACCTCCTCCGAGTATCGTCTTGTCATGAAGTCCACCTCTGGATACTGACTCGTCGTGTGGTCCACCTCTGGGTACCGTCCAGTCCTCGAACACTCGGCCTCTGTCATCGACACCCGTCGTCTGCAACCAACACAATGAGGTGCGGGCATAGCCCGTGCAGGGGTGAGTATACGATACTCAGTAGGGACCCCGAGACCCTCAAGGTCTCACTAAATCCAACAAGGATAACCATAAATAAGGATCTCAACAGATAACCCTTACTTAGGTATAAGTCCATACTTATACCTAAGTTATCAAGTAACCCATATCAATCATGAGTAAACACAAAGGTTATGAAATATACGGATAACCACTACCAAGTTATATACCCATACATATACCTAAGTTATCAAGTGACCCATCTCAATCATGAGGTAAACACAAAGGTCATAGACTCAGCTCAAACCAGGATTTTCATTATCGAAACCGTAACTGCTAAAGAGCTCCGTCTCTGGAGAGTACAGTGATCCTGTCACGACTTCGAGGTACTGCTCACTAACCTAAGATTGCTGAGGTACTCCTCCTATCGAGTACCACGGTTCAGCCACCCAAACATAGTAGTGCTCCCCGCCGAGGTCTGCTACCCAAACATAGTAGTGCACCCCCCCTAATAGCCTGTAGAGGTACTCCTCCTGTCGAGTACTGCGGGTATGCCACCCAAACACAGTAGTTCTCCCCACCGTGGGTCCGCCACCCAAACACAGTAGTGCTCCCCACTGGGCTATACAAGTCACTCCGACTCGAGTTGGACATGCAGTCTTCAAGTCTCAGCCAGCTACACGGTCTCCGTACTCCGTACGCTCATCTCCAGGAGGGTCCGCTCCACGAGCTACAGGTCGATACTCCAAGTATCACAAAGTCCCACAAATAAGTATCTCAAAGGACCGCATCGTCATAGGGGTCACAATGCAACAGATGGCGCATCAATCGGACACCCAGTCTGTGAGTCATTAGGCTTTTCGTCCCAGGGGCTCGGTTGGTTTTGTGTATGAACCAACCCATCCGTATCTCAAATGTACCCCGAAATCTCATAGGGTATACTCATAGGGACCATTTCTCAACGTGATCACCAACGCCACTGACGGTTCATCAAACGGATGTCCGGTCTGAAAGTTATCAGCTTTTCCGTTCTAGGGGTCCAGTTGGATTTCAGGTTCAATCCACCCCGACCACTATCCAAATGCGTCCAAACCTCAGGAGAAGTATGCCAAAAGTTCCATCTCATCAAGAGGAATCCAAAAAAGTCGATGGCACGTCGATCGGACGTCCGGAGCTGAAGTTATAAGCGTTTCCGCTCCAAGGGCCTGGTTGGTTTCGTGCTCGAACCAACCCGGCCATACCCAAAGTTCTCCAAAACCTTGAGCGTAATATATCGAAACGACCGACTCGATCCAAGGATCGCATCATAACTGATGGTGCGTCGATCGGAGGTCCGTAACCCAAGTTATGGGTGTTTGAACGAAAACTGCCTGGAAAGAGGGGGTTCGGGCCCAGTCCGACCTGGCCCGATACCCCCTGGGTCGGCCCGAACCGGATTGACCTGACTCGGGTCTGAATCTGGCCCAAATGGGTGTGGCCCGGCCCAGCGGGAGGCCCAACCTAGCGCGAGCGGCCCAACTCAGCTGGGTGATCCGCGCGGTGCGGCGCCCGCGTGCGGAGCACACGCGAAAGGGGGGGGGGGCTGCCCCCTGGTCTCGAAACGGACCCAAAGGGTCCTCCCCTGCTGGCTGGCTGGGGGTTTCAACTCCCCGATTCCCTTGAGTAACGGGCATCCATTATGGCCGGCCGGTTGGCCACGCAGGACCTGCGGGGGGTCCCGCCTCCAGGGTGAGCCGGCGGCCGGCTCAGCCGGCCGCTTACCTGAACCGCCATGGCTCACCCCGTAAGCAGCCCTTCTTGAAGCTCCGGTGTGGCGAGATGGCGCCGCGCCTCTCCGCCATGGCCCAACTCCATCCGCGGGCTCTTCCGGTCTCAACAGCGTGGCGCGACAGCGCCACACTCCTTCGCCGCGGCCCGCACCAGCCACGGTTCCTTCATTTTCGTGTGGTGTGATGGTACAACGTCACCTTCGTTCGAGCCACACCGAGTATGACAGCAAAGGGGGAGGAGGGTCAACCGAGTTTGTGCGGTCCGACCTCCTCCCGTTATAATGAAAGCAAGCGGTCAATGATTATCAACGAAGTTCGTTAAATAAAACTTGAACGAATATTAAACCCCTACCTTGAAATTGACGCCGCATGTCGTCGAGTTGCGGAAATCGAACGTCGCGATAGTCGGGTGTCACGGAAGAACGGTATCGATTCCATCGACGTCAGAAGAAGAAGAAGAACGTTGTTGTTGGCATCGGTCTCCACAGTCGGCATCTCCTTCCTTGTCACGGAAGAGGAAGTGGATGGAGAATTCCGAGACCACCAAGTCGATGTCCTTCTTTGGAGACGTAAGTTCTTCAACGAAGGAGATGAAGAAGGAAGGCATGTTGTCGTTGGCGATGATCACCGCGGTCGGGGATTTCTCCCTTGACGTGGAGGAAGAGGAGAGTTGATGGCCGTTCTTCGCGGAATGAGGATGTTCTTCGTTAAGATGGACGATCGTTCTTCACGGAGGAAGAAAGCTCTCCCAAAATATTTTCCCAAAAACAAATATCTCAAAAAGACTCGTTCTTTTAAAAGATCTCCAAGCCATTTCAAAAGTTAAGAGGTGTGACAAGGATAATTAATAAGGTCATTAATTATCCTAGTCAACCTCATTAATCTTGAGAGGTGGAGAGGCTCCACCACAATAAATGTGTGGAGTTGTCATGCATTTAAACAAGGGGGTGAGTTATGGGGAGGTCAAGGGGGTTATGGGGAAGGTGAGGAGTTAGGGTCTCATGTGGGCCCTACCACACTAAACTTTCCCATGGGAGGTTAGGTGGGTGTGGGCCCCACATCTAACTCCTCCTTTGTTGAAAAAAACCACCTTCCATGAATAAAATTTGTGCACGACAAATTTTATTTTGTTCAACTAAACCCCAAAAATTAAACCTCAACCCGCTCAAAACGCAATTGCAGAAAAGGTCCCCTTAAGCAATTACCGGCGCTGCGGTTTCATCGGTGTTCTCGGATTTCAATTCTGAGCACCAGTTAAAAAGATAGAAAAACCCGCTTGTTCGTTCACTGAACGTACCCGTGCCAAACTTCGGAAATTGATTCCGGGCACACCGGGCCTCAGAATCAGGTGCCGTTAGAAACTGCATTCTTGTAAAATCCCAAAGAAATTAAGAAAAAAAATTTCCTTGAAATTTCCGGGTCTTTACATTACTCCCACCTCAGGGATTTACATCCCCGTAAAGCGTTAACACAAACTAGGGATACAGAAGTTGTACTGAGCACACATCTAAGCCTTCCGCTCCCATGTGCTCTCATGAAGGTTCTCGTGCTGCCAAAGAAAGCGCACAATAGGAATCGACCGTCCTCGTAGGACCCGCTCCTATTGATCCTCAAACTCTACTGGAACCCCGAAAAAGTCACCCCATCGCCAATTTCCAGCTCCCCATGGTCGATGATATGCGTCGGGTCAAGCACGTATCTCCCCTGCTGAGATACATGGAAGTAGTCGTGCACCTGGTGAAACTGAGGTGGATGGGTCAAACGGTAAGCCACCTCACCTACCCTGCTGAGGACCTGAAAAGGTCCACTAAACCTCAGAGATTACTAGCCACCTCGGCCACATCTCCATAGACCTCATCGAGGTGAGACCCATATAAGGACGTGATCGCCATCCTCGAACTCTAGAGGCCTCCATTTCCTGTTTAGAACTGAAACTCAAAACTCCTTCTTCCACGTGGGTAAGGTTGACCGACTCAAGAGTGATCAGCCACACCCTTTTATGCATGAGTTTATCCAGTGCTGCCTGGGGTTTCTTTTTCGCCGACCAAGGAAAACCCATCCCGACATTGTAGTTAAACCGCAACCTTTTTGCCTAATACAATCAATCTGGGCATGAACTGTGAATCCAATCCATACCGAGACCAACGTCGTAAGGCCTCGACACTGCCACCAAGATATTCCAACCGAAACTCTCGCCTCAAGGGTCAGACCACACTGTCGGCGTAAGTGTGATTATCGAGTATCCTCCCAAGGTATCTCCAGACGTGAGGGTCAAGTCTATGGCTTACCAGAAACTCTAGGTCTGGGAAAAGATTCATGGAAGGAAGGAATGATTCATATCAATGTCTGTTACTACGACAGCTAGTAGTGGACATATACTGTTCCTTGAATCATTTTTAGATCCGTTGGGTCACACTCGTTGACCGCAAGCAGCCGTACTCTTCCCCTGCCCTCCAGCTCCCAGAGCCTGGCGGGGACAACTAAGGAGGGTGGTTGTAGCATATAAAAATGTACACCACCTCATGATGCCCTCCTAGTTCTGCCTCCACGTCTTCTGCTTCACAGACTCATCTCTCCTTAAAACATTTAACACGCCCGAGTCTCTAAGACTAGTGCCAGTTACTTGTTTCTTACTGCACTGTGCAGTCTTCATCCGCTTCTGGATGATCTGCACCTTCTCTATCGTGGCCTGGACCATCTCTGGTCCCACAAGATCTGATATGATTTCTTCTTTGCCGATAATAGAAATCCGGTCTCATCCCCTGGATGAACCACATTCTTTGCCTAATACAGTCATTCCGGACATGAATGATGCATTCATGCCATGGACGATGTCGTAAGGCCTTGACGTTACTACCAAGAGATCAAACCGTCACTCTTGCCTCTAAGGGTCGAGTCACACTGTCGGCATCAGTGTGAGGTAACTGGGTCTCCTCCAGTAGGAATCTTGAAAGTGAGGGTCAAGTCAAACGTTTTAACTAGGACCTCTCAGTACACAAAAAGGAAGGAAGCAAATGTCACAAGGACAAGTGTCTTTTATTACTTCAGCTTGAAGTACAAAGACACAAAAATAATAACAACAAGAACATGGAACTAGAAGTACCAAGAACAAAAAGGTATCCAATAGTTCCGCTCCTGTCCACCTGCTTCCGGAGCTCTACTGCCTTGTCCACTGCTCGACTGTTGCTCAAGCACCCGCCGCTGCTTCTGTCTTGGTGGCTCCTCCAATGCCTACGGATCAACTGCGCGGGGGGTCGGACAATCACGTTCCAGGTGACCCTTCCTGCCACATTCATAACACTTCCTGCTCCTCGTATATCTGGCTTTGTTCCTCTTGTACCTCTGCATCATCTGTCTACTACCCACAGATGACTCAACTATTGATGGAAAATCATGCGGCAAAGGCAACAGCTCCTAAACACACTCGGGGTGTAGAGTCACTGGTATGGACTCCACCATGAAGAAGGTCTCAAAGTCTTCCCAAGTGAAGGTCATCCCATCACAAAACTGGAACAAGTGGCTCCACCATCTCTCAGCTGTTGCTTGAAGGAGGCTGGCAGTAAAGATCACCATGAAGTCTGCTGGTGTACCCACTATCCTGAAAACTACCACCACAGCCTCCAGCCAATCCTCATCCGCCTGTGGGTCCGTCTCTCCCTGGAACCTGGGTGGCCTCTGGCACTGGAACTCATGTAGCGTGCTCAAGTGATGTGCACTCTTTGATGCTGGGGCTGGTGGCATCGGGCCATGTAGCGTGCTCAAGTTATGTGCACTCTCTGATTCTGGGGCTGGTGGCATCGGTGGCCCAACATATGGTAGTACCACTGGTGCCTCAACTGCAAGAGGGCCCTGTACTGAAGCCTTGTCACTCGGCAGGCTGTCAGTACGTACATCTCTCGGGTCTCTAGCTGATCGTCCGTGGAAAGGCATCCTGAAAGAAACATACGTGACACGGTCAAACGATTTATACCAAGTGAGCTGACCTGGTTTGAGCGGTTTTAAGGAGAAAAAAAAACCTTTGGAAACACACATGCAATCAATGTTTTCGTGCACTAAGTTGGAAATCAGTTGTCAGGGTCCTGGTGTATGGATACGTCAGCCGCTCGCACCAACACTGGACTCCCTGAACTGAAAAACACACTCGGTACCCTTAACACTATTTCTTCACAGAAAGAAAATATCAGAGTTATAAGTTCTGCGGTAGAACCGACTCTTTTGATACCAATTTGTCATGACCTGTCCTCAGGGCCCGTGTCATGACTACCCCAAGCCCGCCTTCCATAGGCCAGGGGCTAGCGACTAGCACCAAAGGCGTAAATACCGATAACTGGGAAGGCATTTCCCTTATAAAATTAAACAAAAAACCACAGAGTACAAGCGAAAGTAATACACTAAGTACAAAAGAAAGTGCTGAAAAGTAAGAAGGGCCAGAATACAAACCCAACTGAAAAGTACAACTACAACTAAAAGGAAGTACAACAGAAAAGACAAATAGCTGGAAGAATAGAAGCATCTCCTGGGTTGTCCACCTCGGATCCTACCTGAAGGGTAGGTACAGATAGCGCAACTCCTGGATCGTCCACCACAGATCCTACCTGAAGGGTCGGTACAGATAGCCTCCACAACGCTGTCACCCATCAACCTCCTCCAAGTATCATCTCATCGTGAATTACACCTCCGGATACTGACTCGTCGTGTGGTCCACCTTCGGGTACCGTCCAGTCCTCGAACACTCGGCCTCTGTCAGTGCTGACCGTCGTCTGCAACCAACACAACGAGGTGCGGGCATAGCCCGTGCAGGGGTGAGTATACAATACTCAGTAGGGACCCCGAGACCCTCAAGGTCTCACTAAATCCAACAAGGATAACCACAAAGAAGGATCTCAACAGATAACCCTTACTTAGGTATAAGCCCATACTTATACCTAAGTTATCAAGTAACCCATCTCAATCATGAGGAAACACAAAGGTTATGAAATCAACGAATAACCACTACCTAGGTATATGCCCATACATATACCTAAGTTATCAAGTGACCCATCTCAATCATGAGGTAAACACAAAGGTCAAGACTTAGCTCAAACCAGGATTTTCATTATCGAAACCGTAACTGCTGAAGAGCTCCATCTTTGGAGAGTACAGTGATCCTGTCACGACTCCGAGGTACTGCTCACTAACCTTAGACTACTGAGGTACTCCTCCTGTCGAGTACGGCAGGTCAGCTACCCAAACACAGTAGTGCTCCCCGCCGGGGTCTGCCACCCAAACACAGTAGTGCACCCCCCTAATAGCCTGCAGAGGTACTCCTCCTGTCGAGTACCGCAGGTTTGCCACCCAAACACAGTAGTGCTCCCCGTCGTGGGTTCGCCACCCAAACACAGTAGTGCTCCCCGCCGTGGGTCCGCCACCCAAACACAGTAGTGCTCCCCACTGGGCTATACAAGTCACTCCGAATCGAGTCAGACAACCAGTCTTCAAGTCTCAGCAAGCTACACGGTCTCCGTACTCCGTACGATCATCTCCGGGAGGGTCCGCTCCATGATCTACAGGTCGATACTCCATGTATCACAAAGTCCCACGAAGAAGTATCTCAAAGGACCGCCTCGTCATAGGGGTCACAACGCAACAGACGGCGCGTCAATCGGACGCCTGGTCTGTGAGTTATTAGCCTTTTCGTCCCAGGGGCCCGGTTGGTTTCGTGTACGAACCAACCCGGCCGTATCTCAACTGTACCCTGAACTCTCATAGGGTATACTCATAGGGAACGTTTCTCAACGTGATCACCAACGCCGCTGACGGTTCGTCAAACGGACGTCCGGTCTGAAAGTTGTCAGCTTTTCCGTTCCAGGGGCCAAGTTGGATTTCAGGTTCAATCCAACCCGGCCACTACGCAACTGCATCAAAACCTCAGTAAAAGTATGCCAAAAGTTCCGTCTCATCAAGAGGAATCCAACAAAGTTGATGGCACGTCGATCGGACGTTCGGAGCTCAAGTTATAAGCATTTCCGCTCCGAGGGCCTGGTTGGTTTCGTGCTCGAACCAACCCAGCCATACCCAAAGTTCTCCAAAACCTTGAGTGTAATATACCGAAAAGACCGTCTCGATCCAAGGATAACATCACAACTGACGGTGCATCAATCGGAGGTCCGTAGCCCAAGTTATGGGCGTTTGAACAAAAAATGCCCGGAAAGAGGGGGGTTCGGGCCCGGTCCGACCCGACCCGATACCCCCTAGGTCGGCCCAAACTGGGTCGACCTGACCAGGGTCCGGGTCTGGCCCAAATGGGTGTGGCCCGGCCCAGCGGGCGGCCCGACCCAACGCGAGCGGCCCGCCTCGGCTTGGTGGTCCGCGCGGTGCGGCGCCCGCATGCGGAGCACACGCGGAAGGGGGGGGGGGGCTATCCCCCTGGTCTCGAAACGGTGGACCCAAAGGGTCTGCCCCTGTTGGCTAGCTGGGGGTTTCAACCCCCCAGTTCCCTTGAGTAATGACCAACCATTATGGTTGGCCGGTTGGCCACGCGGGACCCGCGGGGGGTCCCGCCTCCAGGGTGAGCCGGCGGCCGGCTCAGCCGACCGCTTACTTGAACCGCCGCGGGTATGAGCCGCAGCTCCTGCCCGTCCGGTACGGCGCGATGGCGCCGCGCCCCTCCGCTGCAGCCCGCCCCGTCCGTGGCCCTTCTTGAATCTCCGGTAGGGCGCGACGGCGCCGTGCCTCTCCGCCGTGGCCCGACTCCGACCGCGGGCTCTTCCGGTCTCAACGGCGGGGCGTGACGGCGCCGCGCTCCTTCACCGTGGCCCGCACCGGCCACGGTTCCTTCGTTTCCGTGCGGTGCCATGACACCGCGTCACCTTCGTTCGAGCCACAACGAGTATGACAGCAAAGGGGGAGGAGGGTCGGCCGAGTTTGTGCGGTCCGACCTCCTCCTGTTATAATGAAAGCAAGCAGCCAACGATTATCAATGAAGTTCGTTAAATAAAACTTGAACGAAGATTAAACCCCTACCTCGAAATTGACGTCGCACATCGTCGAGTCATGGAAGTTGAACGTCGTGGTAGTCGGGTTTCGCAGAAGGACGGTATCGATTCTGTCGACGTCGAAAGAAGAAGAAGAACGTTGTTGTTGGCGTCGGTCTCCACGGTCGGCGTCTCCTTCCTTGTCACGGAAGAGGAATTGGATAGAGAATTCCGGGACCGCCAAGTTGATGTCCTTCTTCGTAGACGTAGCTTTCTTCAATGATGGTGATGAAGAAGGAAGGCACGTTATCATTGGCGATGATCACCGCGGTCGGGGACTTCTCCCTTGACGTGGAGGAAGAGGAGAGTTGATGGCCGTTCTTCGCGGAATGAGGATGTTCTTCGTTAAGATGGATGATCGTTCTTCGCGGAGGAAGAAAGCTCTCCCAAAATATTTTCCCAAAAACAAATATCTCAAAATGACTCATTCTTTTAAAAGATCTCCAAGCCATTTCAAAAGTCAAGGGGTGTGACAAGGATAATTAATAAGGTCATCAATTATCCTAGTCAAACTCATTTATCTTGAGAGGTGGAGAGGCTCCACCACAATAAATGTGTTGAGTTTCCATGCATTTAAACAAGGAGGGTGAGTTATGGGGAGGTCAAGGGGGTTATGGGGGAGGTGAGGAGTTAGGGTCTCGTGTGGGCCCTACCATACTAAACTCTCCCATGGGAGGTTATGTGGGTGTGGGCCCCACATATAACTCCTCCTTTGTTTAAAAAAACCACCTTCCATGAATAAAATTTGTGCATGGAAAATTTTATTTAGTTCAACTAAACCCCAAAAATTAAACCTCAACCCGCTCAAAACGCAACTGCAGCAAAGGTCCCCTTAAGCAATTACCGGCTCTGCGGTTTCATCAGTGTTCTCGGATTTCAATTCCGAGCACCAGTTAAAAATATAGAAAAACCCGCTCGTTCGTTTACTGAACGTACCCAAGCCAAACTTCGGAAATTGATTTTGGGCACACCAGGCCTCTGAATCAGGTGCTGTCAGAAACTGCGTTCTTGTAAAATCCCAAAGAAATTAAGAAAAAAAATTTCCTTGAAATTTCCAGGTCTTTATAAATAAGTGGAGGAAAAGACACAAAAATAATTGTATGTAAATGGGACTTTTATTTTAAATTCATTATCTTTACAGCTTCCCTAATTTTTTGTTGGAAAATATGTTTTGAGATCTAAAGGAGAATTTCATACCCACACTTAAACTTTTTTCTTTACTAGACTAATATAGGATACTTGAATTTCTTATAAATTCTATGATTCCATGTTTTAAATCCCAATGTTAATAAAATTGAAAAATTAAATTGGTGGATTGAATGATTAAAGATGATCATAGGATGTTAATTTGACGAATCATGATTTGAGGGAATTGGTTAATTCTTGTAAATGAAATTTCCCTACAATTTTTTATACTTTTAATTTCTAAAATTAATGAGGATTGATTTGTTATTATTATTATATTCTATGAGTTATTGTCCCAAAATTTATATTCCATTCTTGAGAGGACTTATATAACTAATTTTTCTAATTCCATCTTGAACATATTTCTTGAGAGAACTTGGAGAATGTTACCTACTATAACTTACAGTGGAACTTTTCAAAGCTATTATTGAACAAAGTCACATTTAAAATAATTAAGGAATTTTTTATAAGACCTTATCATTGGAACTATCATGAAATTGATCCTTATTTTTGTTCTTTGAGACCATGAATAACCTTTGTTAGGAATGAGTGATATTACAAGCCAATTTTATCCATTCTCACTCTAATATTGTATTTTACATGATATTTAAAATTTCAAGTGTGGAGGAGATATTGTCCATAGTGGAAGGGGATGAAATTTATTGAAAGGAAATATTGGGGTGTTTCATGAGATTTTTAAAAAAAGGTTCATGTTATCTTGCATTGTACATTAGTGCATAAATGGTTTTTAACATTGGGTTTTGATGCCTTCTGACTTCAGTTTTTAAGCGATGTTATTGGAGGAAACATTGTAAATAACTTTTTCATATTGGTTAACTAAAATTTACATTGTAAATTAATATTTTTAATCAGTTTTTTCACATCGTTTATCCTATAACTGACATGGAAAACCCTTTTTCACGTCAATTATTTAATAACCAACGTGAATTTTTTAAAACAAAATTAAACTCTGATTCATTATCCACCCACAACATCAAAAATAAATAGAAAAAGAAGGCAACCAAAAAGACACTTACAAATTAATATTTAAATTTACAATGTATACTACAAATAATCTAAAAATTAGTCAAAAATGTAAAATGATTATCCCATTCAATTTGTAAATGTCTCAAATCCTCTGTACTATATATATGTGCGTCATCAAAAATCTTCAAAATAATATAGAAATAATTTGATTTAAATTTTCAATAAAACATATGAAATATTAAGGAAAGATTTATAAAAAAATCTAACCTTATGAAACTTTGTAACTGTCCCAATTTAAATTATTTCATACATGAATCTTAAAACATAATATCCATATTCTTTTCCATTTTCTTGTTTACGACACTATTTAAAATAGATTTTAATTGAAAATAACATTTTAAGTAATATATCCAAAATTTAGTAATTGTAAATGAAAATTCACCTTAGCTTTTAGAAATTTGATATTGGAGATCTTCTTTCTCATTATCTCTCTAAAGAAATTACATTCTGTATTTTAAAATAATATGAATAAAATAAATTTTATTCATTATAATTTAAAAAAGTATTAAAATAATCAATTTTAAATGATCAATACATTCTGAATATTTGATCACACTTCACCATTGATAGAGCATAGCCAGTACAATGTCTTCTCTCTTGGAAAAAAACACCCAACATCTAATGACCACTAATATAAAACAAAATTTAATATGAGTTGTTAATATTTTAATTGATATATAACACTTTTTGAGAAAAAATGTTTCATAATCTTCAAGATATGGAAACATACAACATTGAATGATGACATTATTTTGAAATCTTTCAGCTAGATAAACTATTATTTTAGCATCAGTCATTATCAAATATATAGGATAAATAAACCATTGGTCAATAAATCCACATACATATGTATTTTTATGCTTTGTAAAATTTTTATATAGATACCTAATACAAAGAATACATAATTATAAATTTTCAATAAATTAAAGGAATGAAATTTTTTTGTTAATCGACTTACATGTAAAAAATTTGTATCATGTTGATGCCCAATTGATCTCCAGTTACAAGCTCCATGATATCAGTTTTCAAAAGCCCCACATTCATTGTATGCCCAAAAACAACAACATCAATTGGAATCTCATATACTCTCGATAACAAATTTGAGTATACTAACAATATATCAATACTAATAGAATATGTATATGAAGTCATGACACTGTGAATTTTTTATTTTCTATACAGTATTTATTTACCTTTATAATATTCCTGTAAAAAGTTAGATAAATATATAAAATTTAAAATGAGAAAATAAATTTAATAATAAAATGAAATAAAATATAACATATATAAATACCTATATGGAAATATGTTGAAGTATTCTAGACGGAAAAACTAAAAAAGGATCAATACTTTCTCTAAATGTACTCACATCATCTGTAGGACATGGTGTTTTTGATGATATATTTATAATATCATATACAATGACCCTATGATGCTCTGTATTAATCTGCTGATGATTATGGTATCACTGATATAATATATCATCCCATATGCAACAATATGACTAAGATCATCAATATATAACTCAAAGTCACTTGGAATATGTATAGGAGCTAGTGTAGGGATAAGATAAGAAAGAGTGAGGTGTGGAGGTAGATATGTGTGAGTATGATAAGAAAGAGAAGTGAGATCTAATGGAGGAGGTGGAGGATTCAGATCGGAAGGCTGAAACTGTCCTTGCATGTCTAAAAAAATTGAATGTACTAAATTTTTTATCCTATCCTCTATCATCATTTAAATATTCTAAACTTTGCCTTCCAAAGATTCTTTTTTTATAAACACGCTCCTTTGAAGAATCTTCTGAACATGGAAACACTTTTCCTACCGATACACCTATCGGGTATCCTCATACATGACTTAGTTGTTTAGGCTTTCCCAATACTGTAGCTAAAATATCCTTTATACCCTCAATAATAAAGACCCCCTATGTGCTATACTACTTAAGATAATCTTGTATGGAATATTTCAAAAAATCTACAATGAATCAAAATATATAAAGAGTTTATTTAACTTTAATAAATAAATAAACATCTGAAAATCTTATTATCTTCAAATCTTTACTCTTCCATAAGATATTGTAATTTTTTCTCATCTGAGCCCTATTCCATTTTTCACGTCTAGCGGGGGGGGGGGGGGGGGGATGAGGCAGGGCAACCTCTACAGACCCTGATGACTCATCTCTCAGCTTTTGAAGTTTTTCTTCTAGAATGTGTTCTTCCAATAACATATACCCTCCCCAAGATAACATATGAGGTTATACATTTCTATCTTTAATCTCTTTATGAGATCTCCTTGATTTCTATAAATTAAGAACTAAGAATAAAGAAATTATTAACATGGTCATTAATATAAAAAAATATCTAAAAAGGTAACATTGCACTTACCAAAAACTCTTCTCATCATATAATTTCAATTTTTTTTCCATGTATCTTCATCTATAAATGGATATAAATCACATTGATTTTCATGCTGTCTATTACCAAAAATAAACTGTGATATGAGAGATGATTTAAAATCCCTCCATCTCCTAGCATCCAATGATAAACATTTCCTCCTGACTCCTCCAATATCAGGTATATCATATGTCATATGATAAGAAGTGGGAAAATATATATTACTATAAAAATTTCAAGATAAGTAAAATAATAAAAAAAATCTTACCAAAATGGTCTTCAATAATTTTGATAACGTCCCTTTGTTAACACTTCACCAATCATCAAACAAAATACTAACTTTTCTTTTAGCTTGTACTAATACAACAGTCTTGAATTGTTTTAAATTTGGACCTCTTGGAATATAATTACCATAAAACTCTATTGGTATCCCATGTTCTTGGATATGGGCAACTGATAATTTTGGTAAACATGTGGTTCCATTTTTACCAACCCTAAAAAACATTTTTTACTCCTGTGGAAGTAGATGTCTCATGTAAAGAAGTATGAGGAGGCTCATCAGTAGGAGCATGTGTACATTCCTCCTTAGAGGTATAAGTATGATCATATCAAAAAATATGTGGCAGATCAAAGGACTGATCTATCATTATACTAAAAATCAAAGTAATATCAATTAGTACAAAAATATAGAAATCCAACAATTACATAAAAATATAAATTAAAAATTAAAAATTATAAAATAAAAAGTAAATTAAAGAAAACATAACACATTTTTATTCATATATGTTATAGTTAACTAAAATGATAACAATATTATAATGAGAGATGAAATTACATAAATTAATGAAAACTAAAAAAATATTAATGAGATATGAAATGACATAGTAAAAATTCACCAACCTGATAAATCATTTTTACAAAAAAAAAATACTTTTTATAATACAAAATATTTTATGTTTTTATTTAAAATGTTAAATTTAAAATAACTAGTATTCAACAAAATCAATTAATAGATAAGTTATGTAAGGGTAAACATTGAAAACTAGGCAAAACTAAACTAATATAAACAAACAATTTAACTTATTAGTTATAATACATGTTTTAATAAAGAAAATCAAATTAAAATATCAAACTTATGAAATTTAAAAAAGTAAACCATAATTAAAAATATGTTACCTGTAATCTTAGGAATTCACTAAAGGATTATTTTCCCAAATTCCTTTATCACAATCATTTAATATAACACAAACCATGTCTACAATGTGCTCATCAATATTAATTGATAATCATTCCATGGAAGAAGAGATATCACATAAATCGACATCTACGTCGGGTTTATCATCACTAATATACTTTTTCCCTTATAAAACTATAGAACACTTCATATGAGATTGATCAAGAACATATATTTTATTTCATGTGTTTCCATGATAAAAGGATCATTGGTGTATTCCAATTTATTCATATTAACTAGTGTCCTTCCAAATTCATCATGTTAGACACCGTTGTTACCGATAAACCATTTACACTTAAACATTGGAACTTGAAATTTAATGTAATTAAACTTCCATATTTATTGAATGACTCCATAATATGAAGTTGATACGAAGATTGGGTTTTTGTCTTTTTCACTCGAAAAATGCATTGGTTATTCGAACACCAACACACTAATATTCTGAACCACACTTCTATTGTCCTAATATTTTGTATGAAAAGTATAGCCATTAATGTCATACCTAGACCATGTTATCAAATTTAAATTTGAACCACCAACTAACCATCTCAATGCTTTTGATGCATCTGGTTTACCAAGAATGGTCTCTTTAAACCATGGATTTTTTTTATTATGCTCATTCAAAATACACACATCTTTCTTCTTTGGATGATTGTTTTTCAACACGTTAATATGAAATGTTTACTTGGTGATGGAGGTTCTCTGGTTCTCTAATTTTTTTTGGAGTAAAGTTAGAAAAGTTGGAAAATTTAAAGCATGTTTGAATTTGATGGTTTTTATTTTTGGATTATAGCTTGGTCCAGAATTTATACAAGTTAATGCCTCAGATAAGGGCTCAGAGCAGGTAGCTTCCAATATGCATGGCTATTCAGATTTGGATGATTGAGAGGGTATGGACTAGCCATCGGTAGCAGGCCCGTGTATATTTTCATGGGACATCTTGTTGAGTAACCATGCATTGGTGGAGGCTTATGCTAAGGAGGGGTATTTCTAGTAGTCCTATTTTGGTATTAGGTTATATTTATGTATCCATTTCATTGAAGTCATGTGAGGTTTCCCCCTTTCTTTTTAAAAGGGTTTTTATCCAAAAATAAATAAAAATTGAGGCCTTCGAGCCATTCAATCAATATGAAATGTTATATATGGTTGATAATAATCTATGTTATTCAAGATGTATAAATTTACCTTATTTATCTATTAAACTATCAATGATTTGAATTTCAATTCACGAATCCCCTTTCCCCAATAATTAACTCGTTCATGTTGAGATATATGAAACTGATGTGCTCCACTGTAAACAAATAGCTTGTACAAAACTCTGCAACCTCCTCAGAAATATACTTCTCAACAATGGATGCTTTAGGTTGATATGGATTATTAATATAACCCTTAAATATCTTTATATACCTTTCAAAATTATACATCCAATGTAGATATACAGGTCCTCAAATATTTATTTCTCACACCAAATGAACCATTAAATGAACCATGATATCAAAAAAATATGGAGGAAAATACATTTCCAATTGACAAAGTATAGAAACCATTTTTTTCTATAAAATGTTCAAAGCATTCAAATCAATCAACTTATTAAAAATTTAATTAAAAAAATAACAGACCTTTATGATAGTCATTCTGACATGGGAATACAATATTCCACATAATGAAACTGGTAGGATTTGTTGCATCATGACATGATAGTCCAAATATTTCATACCTGTCAACTTAAAATACTTTAAAGAATTTTTTTACATTTGAAGAATAACCATGTTGCACTTTGATATCATGAATACATTCAAAAAACCTAATTTTATCTCTCTTAGAAAATGTATGACATGCTGGGGGTAAGAATTTTCACCTTCCATCAGGATTGGGAGCCAACTCCAAACATATTCCCATTGAGAGTAAATCCAATATTGCATTCAACCCATCTTTTTTATTTCCTTTAACATATAGAAATGTTCCAATAAAAATTTCATAGATAATATTCTCTATGTGTATGGAATCAATGTTATTTTCATCTTATGATATCTACAATATGGTAGCTCAAACAATATTGACAATTTCTTCCAAATATTTACATGATTACAAAATTTATGTGTCTTTCTGAATGTCACATATATGTTTTTCACCCTCTCAAAATACTGATCAATGGATAAATGTTTTGGAGCAATATCAAATTCATGGGATCCATTTAAAGTATTTTTTAATCTTTTATAGGAGTGATCCATAGGCAAAAACTTTTGATGAACCATGTATACTATTTTTCTACCATGACACTGTTGATAATATGAAGTTTGTTGTTCACAAATTGGACAAGATTTATGCCCCTTAACACTGTATCCAGACAAATTTAAATATAATGGGAAGTCATTTATAGTGAACATAATCATTGCATGCAGTTGAAAATATTCCATTTTATAAGAATCATACACCCTTATACCTTCCTCCCATAACAATTCCAAATCATCAATTAATAGTGAAAAGAAAACGTCAATATCATTTCCGAGCTATTTTGGTCCCCAGATCATTAAACTCAACATGAAATATTTTCACTTCATACAAAATTGAGGAGATAAGTTATAAATTACCAATAAAACATTCCATTAATTATGTGTTCTACTAAGGCTTTGATATGGATTCATTCCATCAATGAAAAGTCTGAGTATGAGATTTATAACTTCATTTCCTAATATAAGAAACCGATGATCAATTTTCTTCCCCTATAGAAAATCATCTTGATGAGGTATTTTTCCATCACATATCCACTCATTAGCACGAAATATTAACCTTTTTTGTATCACGTGAATTAGAAAATAAACATTTCAAAGGAGAAATTATAGTAAGATACTAAAATTACTTGGTAGGGGTTTCTGTAACTTTTAAATCAACCTATTATTTTTCTTTCAACTTATACCGTGATGTCCCACATTTAGGACACCCTGAAAGAAATTCATATACTTTCCAATATATCACACATTCATTTGGTAAATATTGTATTTTTTATACCCTAATCCCATCGAGCATAGTATTTTATTTTCTTTATAACATGAATCTAGAAGATCATTATCTTTAGGAATAATATCCTTCAACAATTTTAGCAACTCTATAAAACTCTTATCACTCCATCCATGTTTCGCCTTCAAGTTAATCATTATTAACCCCATCAATAAAACTATAAAGTCCATACAACCTAGATATAATGGGTTTTAACCTTCTTCATATAAACTATCAATTTTCAATTCTTTCTCAATTACCTCTACTTCAATATCATGAATCGTTTCTTTAATTTTATCATACTTATCATCTTACAAAGCATCATTATCAAGAGATCCAAAATTCTACCCAGTTTCACCATGATAAATCCAAGGGATGTAAATCATATTAAAACAATGGACAATTAAATGATCCTTGATCTCTCTTCTTTTTAACTTCTTCATGTTTAAACATTTCAGGAATATACAGAAAAACATGTCATTTTTTGGAAAATTTTATTTAGAAAATTCCAAAAAAGTATCAACACCTTCCTCACATTCATCAGTTATTTGAAGTTCCATAATCCAACTTCGACTCATTATTATCTACAATAAATATGAAAAATATATATCTCGTCAAGATAAACCAATTTTAAATTTATATGAAATATTCCATAATTTGAAAGTAACACAATTTTGAAATATAAAACAAATATATGCGTATTTGAAAAATATAATTATAAATTTTATATAATAATGGAATATAATTTTAAATATAAATGGTAAATAAAAAAAATATATGCATGGAAGTAATTTACAAAAGAAAATATATTTAGAGTATACATTTTTTCATATAATATACACACTCATTATGATATTAGATATGCACATTCATCAAGGTTGTAAGTTGTTTTGTCGATGATGCATTCAGTTAGGGAACCTTATGGAATGAACAAAATTAATTAAGTATCATGTATAAAAATAATCATTTTCGATATGATTTTTATTTCAATAGTAAGTATGTTTTGATTAAACAAAAAAACAAATATAATATAATTAATAAAATTAATTAGGCACCATGTATAAGAGTTTAAAAAATATTACATGTTATAATAATATAAACTAAATACTTCCAAATGTGTCAATTCTATGCATGATCTGTTACAATTTCTGGTTCATAATATGTTTTAATAGTTGAATCATCTATTTCATCTAAGGAAACATTTGAGTGATACTTATAGGTTCATCTAAAATAACAGTATAATCCATTACTTCATCAAAAATATATCTTGTAATAACATCAAGAATAACACCAAATTTTTGGTTTAAAGGGTTATTTACATAAAAAACTTTTATATCCTTTCAAGTAAAAATTAAAGATCATTTTTATGATGATTAAATTTTATATCAATAACTATAAATATACAACTATCTATATACATTAATTTTCATGTCATTGAATCAAACCACTTTAATTTCATCATTGTGACCCAACCATGTGCATAGTAATCTAATAAAATTATTTTTTCAACAACCTCATAATACAACATATTTTTGGATTGAGGTTGTCTATCTGGTGCACTAGCATAATAATATGTTGTTGTGATTATGATGAAATATCATTCTTTTTTTCCTTGTTTCCTAAAAAACTATTTACAATTAATTTAAATTCATTGGAATCCATTGCTTTACAATCACATTTTATATTGTGCAGACTAAATGAAAATACTATTATTTTAGTAGATACATTATCCATTGGAAAACATTGAATTTTACATATATAAACATCAAATATTAAATTGGTACCTATAATTTTTTCATATAAAAAACAATAATTATGTTACCTTTGAATTTAATAAAATATGAAATTAATTATTTTGTAATTACTACCTCCTCTTAATAAATAAACAATGATGTGTTCTTTTTATAATTTTCATATGTCCTCTACAAATATGAACATTTTAATATTCCAAAATCTATGAAAAAATTACAAAATAAAAATATATATATTTATTATTTTACTTACTTAATGTAATCATAAACCACACCACGGTTGAATAATAATTTATGATGATCCATTTCTCACTCATCCCTATTAAAATTACACTACATGTATGGTCAGATATCCCCTCTATTTAGGGAAGTGATGGAAAATTAGGCCCATGATAAATAATACACCATGATGAAAGGAGATGAAATATTATCATTAGAATAATATATACATGTAAAGGGAATATATGAGATAACATTATGAGATTAAAAAAGATGGTAATGTGAGATTTTAGTAAATGTAATCGAAAAAGGAGAGTTAAGGCATCCATGACATTGAATGACCAAAAGTGAGGTGTGTGAGGCTTACTTGAGAGTTGAGAGATTATTAGATCAAATGTGATGATGGAAATGAGGATGTATGAAGCTATAAAATGAGCTTAGAGGCCACTGGATCGAAGAAATGAGGTTAAGGATTCCGCACGAGAGATAATTGAGTTTTGTTTCTCATGATTGAAAAACATGAAAACAAATCAAAATTGGAATTCATAAAATTCTAAATGATTTATCACATCAGTTATTATATAACCAAAATTATAAAAAAAAAATTATTGATTTATCACATCAGTTATATAAAAACTGATGCGATAAATTGATTTACCACATCGACTATAAAATAACCGACGTAAAAATATGCTTTATCATGTTGGTTATTTTATAACCAATGGGATAAAGCACAATACTTCATTTATCACATTGATTATCCTATAACCAACATGATAAATCAATATACAAGAATTTACACATCGGTTATAAATAACTAACATGAAAAGGCTGATGTGATAAATACTTTATGTACTAGTGATATTTACATTTTTACCACTCTTGAAAAAATGAAAAAAATTATAAAAAATGGGTTGAGTTTTAGAGGGTCAAAAATAACCATTGATTTAAAAATTATTTTTATCATTTGGGATTGAGTGGTTGATTTTATACTTGTACAAAATTAACTTTTGAAAAAAAACTAAAATTAGTTTAAATAAAGATAAAAAAAATGAAAAATTTGAAAATATTTAAGAGGGTATACATCTTTAATAATTTACATTATTTCATAAATTTATTTTGAGATTGGAAAGAGGGTGTTGTCACTTTTAGAAGATGATATTTTTATTATACTTTACTTTTTTTTATAATGCATTGTGTTTAAGACTATTAACCTCCCTTTTAAATATTAAATGTTTTTCACATCAATACCTGCCCACCTTAAGCCTCAAAGTTATATGATCCTTAATGAAAATTCCTCATTATTTCATGTTATTTTTTATTTAGAAAGTTGATAATGTTGGTCCATTTTAATCATATGGGTGGTTTATGTACTCATGGTATGATAATAAATCTACTTGAACTTTTTACCTTGAGTGATAAGAGAAAAAAATTCAAAATAAGGTAGATCATGACTTGGCATGCTTGATAATAAAAAATTATGACATGTAAATGAATGAAAGGATAAGATCCACCAATTTCCAATGGAAAAAATTAAAATTAATGATTGAATTTTTTTCTTTAAATAGTGTGAAGTTGAAATAATATTTTATGATGTACTTGAAAGTTTAGTTTTCTATTGAAAATTATTTGGTTTTGTTTCACTAAAATTTGAATATTGGTAAGAATGTTGTTCCTCTTTGATTCAATGTTGATATTTAATGATTGAGGAAAAACATTTATTTAATTGTGGGGTTGTTTGATAGTTATATTTACACCAATTTTATTTTAATTTTAAATAATTAAATTCATTGATTTAAAGTGTTTTTACCAAACAAGAATTGAGTTATTATATTTTTTGGGTAATAACATTTTAAAACTTATTTCGGGAAAATAAAATTAAAAAAACAAATTTGAAGTCAGTTTTTACTTGAGAAATATTTTTGTTCATATTTAAAATACTTTAACTAAGACTTTTTTATTGTAGGAAAAAATTGAGGCCTTTTCCTACTAAGACTAAGGAACTAGATTAAAGCAAGAACACAAGCCTAGAACTAGAGAAAGCATGCGACACAAATCAGTGCACAAGAGAGCAGGAATAGGTGGCCCAAGGCCTAATGGGTTCGTACAGACAGGCACAAGTCTATGTGGTGTGTGTAATATTTTGGGAGTCCATACCTAGAGAAAAATTCTGAGCACAACCTTCTATGTCATGTATGATAAAGGAGATAAATCCTAAGTGGATATTAGATGTGGGATGACATTTATGTGGGAACTATGTATCACTTACCTAAGCAATGTCATCCTACTCAATTTGACACACACCCACCTCATACATATCCTTAATGATTCCTTCACCACCTATACTCACCATACCACCATTATAAATGACCATAAAATTCCATGGAATTCACTTTTGAAGCTCGGTCTGGAGTTGGAGCATTACCAAATGGCTGTGAATTTCCATTGTTGACTTTCTAGAGCTCAGACGATGACCATGAAAAAAAATGAATTAGATAAGCCTCTATATAGATAAATGTAGAAACGACCTTGGATATGTTGTAAAGTGAGAAATAAATTTTTCATGGGGAGATTTATAATTTGAAATGACTTAAAAAACTCTATATTTAGGTTTCCCTATGGCACACAGAAGAAGGAAAAATCTAAAACGACTTCAGATTCAGGATTTTGGCTGTGGTCAGTACTGTGGTCAATGGAGAAATAGATTGGATATTTTTTCTATTTCATAGGGAGATTATCCATGGTGTGTACTAGAATTAAGAAATGATTATGGATTTCACTATTATCATGGTGAGGAATATAATGGTTAATATGAGGAGCCCGAAAGTGATAGGCCTAATCTCACATTGTGGAATAGAGAAGTTGTGGTTTATAGTGAAAAGATGAATGTGAAATGATTTGTTCTTAGATGTGTTGATGGATGTGTTTGAGCATTAAATTATCTTGAAAAGGAATGAAGTCAACCTGAAAAAATTCATGAGAGAAGTGATCCTACATTATGGTAAGTATATATAAAAAAACATATAGAAAAGGTTAGGGATGCTCCCGTCCCATGCATGGGGTTCATATATTATGAAAATGAGAAAATGTTGATATTAAATAAAATATCTACATAACTATTTGGATGATTCAACTTAGTGAATCCTTGAATATTTTAAATAGTATATTGGATAATTCAAAATAGATGGAAGATATGAAGAACTAAACCATCCTCTCTCTTAGATAAAAGCGAACATTTATTTCAGAGGAGATAGGTGTGGAATTTTCAGATGTGGATAATAAAATATTAAAGAGGGTGATATGAGGGATGCCGAGATTAAGGAAATATTAAAAGTAAGATAATAAGTATATATCTCAAGGAAATTGACTATAAATATAGGTCATGCTATTGTGCATAGGGGATCTCAATGGATAAGAGGTGGAGAGGATTTGACTGGAGGATCAAAGTGTTGCTGCCTTAGAATTATACTACTTTCTTATGATTATTTTTTCTTTATTTGATTTTAATATTTAATATACTCCTCTAATATCTATTAAATTTTAATTTAGGGGTATAAATTTTGGGTGATTGGGGAAGGGAAGACGAACCTCTTTTGATGCTTGAGTCTAGGAATTTTTATTAAGAAAAATATTCTCTCTCTTATTAATTGATTTAAATATTTAGTTTTATATTTAATATTGAATATCATTGTGTTAAATTAATTCTATCTTATTATTTACTTCTTTGGTCAAGGATATATCATCTCCCTCTACTTGGTTTTAGATCATATTAATTTAATGATTTGAGGCTAAGCAGTGAAGTGTTTAGAGATTGATAACATGCGAGGAAGTAGTAGTGGTTATACTTTTTTTTACTTTGGAATAAAAAGACCTAATTGGTTATTTCCTAAGTTAATTTAGGGAGATTCAATATGTCTTCCACACATTGGAAAGATTTTAGACTAAAGCATATAATTTTTTAAGAATAGTCTCACCTTTATCATTCAATCAAGGGTGAAAGGGGAAGCGATTTTGAAACCTCTCATTTATCAATTAATAAGGAAAAGAGATCTATTTTAGAAAATCTTTATACCATTATAATTATTAAGCCAAACCCGACCAAATCACTTTTCTCTTAATTTCATTTTAAATTATTTTTTTGTTTCTTTTTAGTCCTATAAATCAAAACATCATCATTACTTTTATCACTAATGAAATTTTTTTATAGAAATCCTCTATGGAGATAACCTAAGTTACAACTAATACTAAATTCCATAGGAAATTAATAATTTTTTCCACACTATAAAAAAAGTGTATATCAATCAACATGAAAGGACCATAACTACTGAAATCAAAACATACATGAAAAACAAAACATTTATCAAATAAAATAATAATTTTAATAAATAATTATTAATAAAAGGGTGATAAGATGTTATAAGTGGATCATATATGATATTATATGTACTAATATGGATATGGTATTGAATTATAATAAATTTAAATTTACCACACAGGAGGTTAAAATATGTATGAAGCAAGCCAAACATGATATAAGAGTTTTATATTACAATCTATCTTTTTACCGAGATTATTTATGATAAAATTTGAGATGATGAAATTATATTATATATAACTCATATATATTATATCTTTTCACCTCCTTTGGTTATTTCTATAAATTAAAAGTTTTCCTTCCATTTTCCTCTCTCAAAGTACTCAAAAGTCCGAATGAATGTTTTTAAAGAAAATTGTCTTTGTTTTTCTATTCATTCGGGAATATTTTTCTTCTATATCCATATTTTCTTTAAAAAAATTAAAGAATATTTATAGTATTCTTCAATTATTTATTAAATAAATTTTTACCAATGTTTTAATTTTTATAAAATGTTTTAAAATGAATATTCTTGTCATTTTCCAAACAAGGCACTTTTTATGAGAGTCGTGAACAAATATTTGTTTCAACATTTACTACACAAATGAATTTCCTACCATAATGAATATTCTTTTTTCCTTTAAGATTCATTTACATGTTTAGATGGTTTTTTCAAAGAATATTTTTTCTAATATTATAGAAATTTTTAGATTTTGAATAAGTGGTTTCAAAATGAAAAAGGTATTTTCCAAAAGAATTGTTCAAGTGACATTTTAAAACTATTTTCATCTATGATAACATCGTTTTATATATCTTATGATTTATTGAGGATATAATATAATGATACCATCAACCATTTTACTTTGGGTCATTTATGATCATTTTTCTCATATAATTGATTGGGGGAAATATTGACATTTTATATGCTAGTTTTTATATGAATTTTTATAATGATTATGTATTGAGTTTTTATTTATTTATTTTTTATAATGAATGAATTAGAATTATTAAGTGATGGTAGGGACTCTTTATAGACCCTCTATGCATCAGAATCTCTCATGAGACAAACTAGTTTGGGTATTTGGCATATTCTATACCTATTTATGTAATATGTTTTGGTATTAGGTCTTGGAGGTAATATTATGATGTTTAAAATTATGTATTATATCGTTATGAAACTAGTTAATATTATCCCTATGATTATTTATTTTTTATTTCATCCATGGATATATTTCCCTTTTATGATATTAATTATATGGAATATCTGATAATTATTTATCACTATCATATTATTCATGCTTTATTTTTTCTATAATATATTTTGTTGTACACTTTACCTTACTAGGTATCCGAGATCACCCTTTATTATGTTTAACTTTACCTAGGATACCAATAAGGTGTATATAAATGATTTCAAGGATATAATAGAAGAAATAATGAAGTTCTTATAATAATTTAAAGTTTTATTTCATTTTTTCAAGTGTAATTTGGGAATCATGTATGCATCCAATCTTCTAAGACTATTAAACTATTCAATCATTTGGGTTATGATCTGTTGTATATTATACCAATGTAGTAAAATAACCACCAACTCCATGTTACTAGATTTAGGGTGTTATAGTTTAACAATGCATACTATTACTTTATGATGGTTTATCAGTAGGTAGTGAAGATTTAACAGTTCATACTAGTACTTATAAGTAGTTTAAAAGTAGGTAGTAGTAGTTAAAACCGTCACTAAATAATTGACAATGTTTTATGGTGGTTTAAACCACTAATAAAATACCAAAAAAAATTAATTGGGAACATAGAGTCTCTAAATACACTACTCCATGAAATTTAAAATAAAAATATATCTATAACATACAAAATCATTTACTTTCAACAATAAAAAAGATACTAAAATTATAAACATTATATCATATAACATTTTGAATACGTAAATATTTTTGTTTTAGTTATCAAATGCTGCAAAGACAACATATATAAGTTTGTTAATAAAAAATAAAGCACATGAATAGAGGGATCCAACATCAACTCTATCTATCTAAGTTAAAATGAATGTCCCCATATGGTCTACTCTCCTGATGTTCCTAATACCCAATAACCCCCAGTGTATCTGATTCCTATATTGAAAAATATTTACTATATAAATTAGTTATAATTACATATTGTGCATTATAAATATATTTAGAATAATTATAATTATAATATAAGAATATTAAAATAAATGTAACATATTTAGTGCCTCTATGAAATGTTTGAAGAAATACTCCTAATCATGCCATGAAATAGTTATGGAAAAATTATTAGAATTACATTTGATGGGAATATCAAATAAAATAAACTAGTTTTGTTTTTACATTTAATTATTTATAAAAAGTACCATTATTCCATGTGATGAAAATGTACCTTCAATCATGATATGTGATGGAAAGGGATGTCACATCACATGCTAATTTCCCTAATATCTACTCGTACACTGCTCTGATATCATCTATAGGCACCCTATACATTTCAAATGATATAATTAGTATACATATGTAATAATTTTTTTACACACTAAAAATTTTAAACTAATCATGAACACCCTCCAATACCCTCATGATGGTAATTATGACACCGTATTCCTAATCAATGAACATTTTCTAACTGATCTATCTGATCCCCATGACATCCTTGAAGCAGAAGACATCAATACAATGGATTTTTTTTAAAAATACCTTATGATTTTTTTGGGGTGAGAAAATACTTAGAAACATAAATTAAAATTCACCAATGGTATATATAAAACCATTTTTTGAGAAACTATAATACTTTTGTCTATAATGGACAACTATATTGAAATTTTTATTTTTTGTTATAATTTATTAAAAATATTTAAATTGATTATTTTACTTGAACTTGAGATATTCTATATGTGTAAAAGCCTAGGTTTAGTAATTAATGTAGAAATATTTGATAGAATTTTGAGTGGGTAGTCTTAATTGTCAATTAAGAGTGAGAATTATTATTTAGGTGATGATAGTGAGACTATGTAGTGTGGTATGTGAAACCATATAGTGTAGAGATCCATAAGGTAGAGTGAAATAGAAAAATAAATTCTTTGGGCATTAGAAAAGTTATTTTTTTCCAAGGAGTGGTATATTCTGATATTTTTTTTGTAAATTTAATGAAGTCAAGTGCTGCTCAGAGTGAGTATATCAAGAGGGGTGAATTAAGTATCTAATAAAAATTTCTATTAAAATGAGTTTAAAATAAAACTCCATAACTAATTAAAAACAACCCATTTAATCAAAACAACAGATTGATATACACTCTGATATTTTAAAATATTTCTAAAAGAGTGATTAAGTCTCAGTTAAAACAATATGAGAATTATTTTAACTATTGAAATAAGTTTACTTAATAAAAACATTATATATACACTAATTAAGATTAAATATCAAATTAGTGATTTTATTATAGTTTAAAACAAATTTAGATTAAATCATAGAAATGAAACAAAACAAAACAGTCAATAGAAAAAATACAAGAGGTTTAGTCTCAAGTCAAGACAAAATCCTCTGCACTTGGTAATCACCTGATGCCAATAATATTATATAAAAGAATCTTGATCCACAACCTGGATCAAGTATACAAAATAACTAACTAGTTGTCTATACCACGCAGGGACATCTTCCACAATGACCTTGGGAAATAAAACAAGCATAGGCCACACATAGACCTATTCCACAAAACAGTGGATAAAACAATACGTAAATGGAGTTAAGAAGATATTGTGTATATTATAGTTATAGAGCATGATATAGTGTGTGTTTAATATACAAAGAAAACTATAAAATTCTCAAATATAAAAGAAACACGACTGAAGAGAAATTAGAAAGATAGATAAAATATGATGTTGCTCTGTTTAATGTGCTCTAAAGTTTGAGACTCCAAGGATATAGCTTGGATATGATCTTGAGTCTAGTTTTTGAAAATTATAGTAAAAAATATCATCATAATATCTCTTTTTTCTCTTTGTAAGAAATAATATGAATGTTTTTTATGCTTCACTTTCTCACAGTTGTGTGTAGGTAAGATGAAACTTGTAACCTATATAGTAAATATCACACTTCACAACAATCTTGTGGTTCTTGCAATACAATTCCAGCTTTCTTCACATGTATGTGTATATGTGTCCACATGATGGAGTCTTATTCTTAATTTAATAGCAACATGCATGAGTATCCATTTGAAGGACAACCATCAGGATCTTCTACATCCTCATACTTAGCTCTGATAAAAACTTTAATGTATCCTAACAATAGTTTAAGAACAATCATTAAAATAATTATCAGCATTAAATTCAATAATATAGCCATTAGAATCAATTAATTTAAATATCTTAGAAATAGTGACATTGAATCTTCTGATGGTGTGAAAACTCTGGTGGTCTGTTATCCTGGCGGTGACTTATGATGGAGGTGAGTTAGGCCAATGGTGAGTCAAGATAATGGTAGGTCATGATCAATGGTGAATGATCTTAGTAGCGACTCATGTCAACAGTAGGTCATTTCAACACTTTTCCAAATCTACTGATGGTAGGTAAAGTATGAAGGCGATTCATCCTTAATGGTGACTCCTTTCTAGAGGTAGGCCTTTTCTATACTTAGATAAATTTTCATCCTGATGATGACTAAACTCCGATGAAAGGTTTTTCCAATACTTTTTCAAATTTTCATTCTGATGGTGACTTGTCTCTGATGGTAGTTCTTTCCAATACTTTGTCAAATTTTCATTATGATGTTGGGTCTTTCCTGGCAGTGACCTGCTTCAATGGCGATTCATTTCTATACTTTGCTAAATTTCCAAAAAATGCCTTATATTATAAAATGCTATCATAAAACCTAAAACTCATTAAGAACATAATAAAAATGATTATATGATCATTAAAACAAGGGTTCCAACAATCCCCCTTTTCATGATCACAAATCATGGAATTTTATAAACTATGTATAAAATAAGATTTGGTTTAAAATATATCAATTTAAAACTTTTAAAATCTATAGTCTTTTAAAACTTAAGATAAAAAAATTAAAATGGTATCAAAGATATTAAATAAAAAAGGATGGTATGATAATATAACATAACTGTAAAAGTAAATACCCATAATTAATGAAAATGGTATCAAAAGAAGAAATTGAAATACATATGGTATCAAGGATATTAAGTATCAAACAATAGAATAGATAGTTAATAAAGATAGTATCAAAGGAATAAATTAAGTACATATGGAATCAAAGGTATGATATTTAAGAAACAACATCAATGATGGTATCAAAGAATTATAGTACTATAAAAACAAGAAATAAATTTCATATTCATTCTCCCCCTTTAAAATAATATTAAAGATGGTATTAAAATATAAAATTTCTATAAAAATAGTAAATAAAATAAAATAAATTCCATAGATCCTTTTGGGATTATATAAAATTAAAAATAATAATAGTAAATGAGAAAAAGAGAATATGAATAAAAAGAGAATTTCCATTGAAGTTAAAAAGGAGATAAAATAAAAGGCATAAAAAATCCCTATCAATGAATTAAAAAATTATAAGATCAATGCTGCCCAAGATGAGTAGAAGGAATAATAGGTGCCTTTCCCTTATCCTTGGTAGAGGCAGATGAAAAAAAGGTAGATGCTGAGGCAACTATTGGGGAAGCTTTAGGGACAATAGGTAGAGAAGAAGGATCACTGATAATAATGGGCCAAAGAGGTTGGAAAAATTCTTTTGGATTTAGTATATAAGAATGAAAATGAGTAGGTAAATGTGAATTGGGATATCAAGTAACACTTGGTTTGAAAAAATCTGGATCAGAAGCTAGAGGAGTGAGATGAGTAGTGATTGGAATGGAATCCTGATCCACTATTATGGCGCCAGTAACATGAAGAAAGAGATTCATTAGATTGATGAAGTCTATGATGAAATTTCCTCCCCTTTCCATAGCACTAAAAAAGTCATTTTTCTCCTCCATAAACAACTTGAGCACTAGGATCATCACTTTCAAATGATTAACCTATTCTTTGAAGGCTTGAGTCACCGAAGGCATCCTGAGGTTCTTAGTAAGGAAATTAAAATGAGTGTTAATCTCATTCTTAGTACAAATTTGAGAAAATTAACACTTCATTGCCTTTGTAACTATCTCTCTATCAGATTTTATATCCTTCATACATTCTCTAACCATCATATAGACATGATCACTTTTATGCTGGATTTGGATCAATCTTTCCTAAGGAATGTTAGGCACATCTCCTGAAATAGCTCAAATCACTTCTCTGACCAATGACCTTATCAAATCAACATCCAAAGGAGGAGGAGTTGTATAACTCAAATTAGAAGTAACTGAATTCATACTATCCAATATTTCTATAAAATCATCCATAATGGCAGCAAAAGAAATCTACATCTCCTCTATCACCAATCTCATAGACTCTAGATCACTAGTAAGTCTTCTATTTTCTATTTCCACTTCTTGAATGTGATGCATCATTTTGGGTTGGATGTGATGTATAAAAATCTCAAATAAATATCTTACATCTTTCTCACTAAGCTTAGTAACAAGTGGCACTTGATTTTTTAACAATATTGAAAAATTAGAGAGAAGAATCTCTCTGAAAGTCTCTAAGCTAGCTCTGGTAACCAAATCAATAGGTATAGATGAAAAAAAGGTGCAAGAAAGGATACAAAAAATATCTTAACATTAGTAGCCTCTATAGGATCATATCTGGAAGTCATATCGAAAGAAAATATTTTTATCTCCCCTACAACATCAATCTATTCTACCATGTATTCCTTAGGATCCATCTATACTAGAATACCAGGTCTCTCATCATCCAAATTAGTGTACTCCCAACCCAGTCTGGCATAGTCGGGGTACTTCTCCCATTCCTCAAAGTATATGAAATCCAATATGGTTGAAGAGACAATATTTGGCTCAAAAAGTATAGGATCAACTACTATAGGCTCAACAACCATAGGTTCAACAACCATCTTCTCAACAAATTCAGGCTCACTAGAGTCAACATCAGCAGGGTCAACAGGGTGACTAGAAAGACTTATAGATTCCCCCCCCCTCAACACCTTTAACTATCCTTGGTCTTTCCTCATAACTAGAAACAACATATACACCTGTATAAGAAACAACTGCCTGAGGCATCTCATGATCATTAGGCCCATCAGAACCATCCTCATCTTCACTGCTATCTTCACGATCATCTTTTTATGCCCTTTTTCATCTTCATCCTCTCCTATTTAATATCCTTATTCTTGTTTTTCTTCTTCTTCTCTATTCTCACCATTACTTCCATTTTCATTAACATTTTCTTCATAATATTTAGAAGTTATTTTAAATTGTTCCTCTCCATAAACCTCAATTTCTTCCTATTTACTTACTTATTTTGAGAGAGTATCTCTAATAGGGATAAATCTAGGAGAACTAGGAGAACCATAAGAAATAATAGGAGGACTCTTGGGAATATCTGGGTCACTAACCTCATCGAATTAAAACTCTTCCTCCTCTTCCTATTTCTATTCCTCATTAGAATACTCAACCACCTCATCTGGCTCCAATATAGGATCCACAAAATTCTTCGGCCTAGTTTGTTGATCAATATGATTGAAATACTTATAAAGTATGTTAGAATCATCAACCCACTACTTCTTCTAGGGTTTCAAACTTATCTTCATTCTCTTACAAATTACTTTTGTAATGAAAAAATCTCCACATTTTACGACAGTTTATTCTTCTCCATAAAAAAGTCCCTTGGCCTCTAGTATGGCCTAAAAGAACGTAGGATAAATATGAGGGTTTGATCTAGAATATTTCTTGAACATCTCAATCGTATGAGTGATTTGGTATTTTATCAAATTAATCTTTTATCCTATCTTCATAATAAAAAAAATATATACATCTTGATACCTCATTGTGGTGAAACCACATTTCCTTGGACACAATATATGCTAAATAAACTTGAAGATAAAATGACACTCACTATCAAGATCAGTTACAATTGTTCTTCTTACAAATATATCCCTAGTTAGTTATGCTAATGAATCATTATACATGAATTTATCACTGTCACTCGAAATAGAACCTTGGTAGTAATTTTAGACACCTTTGTGAGGGAATTTTAGACATATGGTCCATTGGATTGAATAGAAAACAAATTTTCATCCATTTATTCTTCTTCTTACCCAGTATTCATCTTCCTCAAAGATAAACTCAACATACAAATAGAAATGCTGCACTGAACTCAGATAGAAGTGACTCTAATTATTATAAAACAACTCCACCTATCCTTGGTATTACATAAATTTAAGCACCAAAGACGTTCTTAACAGTAACCACTAAACATGAACTTACTTCTAGAGTATAACATTCTGATTTTCAAGATGTGGTTTCACTGGCTCAACAGTTGGATGACTCAACTCTCCTTTCTGCTTCTTTGAAGGATGAGAATCATTGAGAGATGGTTCTATAGCTTTCTTTAGTTTAACCATGCTAATCAGCTCAGAATATTCAAACTATATTGAGGGAAGGATAACCGTTGGGATATAAAGGTTCGTGGATAGGTTCAAAGGAAAAGGCGCAAGGGATAGAGCATCGAAATTAGACAAATGTATAATTTATATCATCTAGGTATTTTGGGATTTGAAAATAAAAAAGTGAAAATCTAAATAACAGTTGAATCAAAATTAAATAAATAAAAAATAAACTGTAAATAAGAATTCATAAAAGCAACTAAAAAACCAATGGTGGGTAGGGTAAAACTCCAATGGTGGGTAAAACTCTAATGTTGGGTAAAACTACAATGGCGGGTAAAACTACAATGGTCGGTAAAACTCCAATGGTGGGTAAAACTCCAACATTGAGAAAAACTCCAACAGTGGGTAAAACTCCATTGGTGGGTAAAAATCCAATGGTGGGACCTTGAAAATTAACATTGACTAAAATTAATCACACCTAATTCATATTTTATGTAGTTTATTCTCTTAGAATTCAATTTCTTTGTAAAAATATCAACAAGATGATGTTATGTACCAATGTATTCAAGAGTTATATCACCCTTTTGAAAATGATCTCTCAAAAAGTGATGTTTTACATCAATGTGTTTTTTTATAGAGTGAGATTCAGGGTTCTTAGAAATATTTATAGCACTTGTGTTGTCATAATTTATAGGAACATGTTAGATTTGGTATCCATAGTCTAGAAAAGTGTGTTTCATCCATTTTTTTATCACAATAGATGCCTGTAGATATGTATTCATTTTTAGTAGTATACAGTGCACCATGTTTTTTTCTTACTACACCATGAAACTAGTGACCTTCCCAAAAGGTGACATATTTCAGAGGTGCTTTTTCTATCTAACTTGGTACTACCAAAATCAACATTTGAATAAATAACTAGGTCAAATGATCTCCCTCTTGGGTATAACAATCCTAAATTGGTTGTACACATGATGTATTGAAAAATCCTTTTTACAAAAATTAAGTGTGACTCTTTTGAGTTTTATTGAAAATGAGTACACCTACACATACTAAACATAATGTTAGGTCAAATATTAGTTAAGTAGATAAGTCTTCCAATCATACCTATGTAACTAGTTTTATCCACTAATTTTCTAGCTTTATAAAGATCCAACTTACAAGTGGCACTCATAAGAGTGTCATTACTCTTAGTGATATCCAAACCAAAACGTTTTAAAATATCTTTAGTATATTTAATTTGATTTAACATAATTTCTTCTTTATTTTAAAAAATCTAAGAACTAAGGAAGAATTTTAGTTCACCCATTAAACTCATTTAAAATAAATTTTTCATTATATTTAAAAATTAAGTACATAAATAATTTTTATAAGATCCAAAGATAATATCATCTATATAAATTTTAACAACTAAAACATGTTTTGAATTTTTTTATAAAAAGGGCAGGATCAACTATACCTTTTTAAAAAACTTTTGAAATAAGAAAATAATTTATCCTATTATACCAAGCTATAATAGATTCTTTTAACTCATATAAATACTTTTTTAATTTAAACATATGATTTGAAAAATGTAGATTTTGAAATCTAGGGGGCTGTTCAAAAAAAGAATCCTCAACTATATACCCTTTCAAGAGTGAATTTTTTACATCCATTTTATATAGTTTGAAATCTATCTATGATGCATAGGAAAGAAGTATTCTAATGGATTCAAGTCTGGATAAATGTACACATGTTTCTTTATAGTCTATACCCTCTTCTTGATTATAACCTTGTGTAACTAGTCTAGACTTATTCTTCACTATTGTTCTAAACTCATCAATATTGTTTCTAAACACCCATTTAGTGCCTATAGTCATGGTATCATTATCTCTATCAAAAAGTTCAAAAAATTTATTTCTTTGAAACTTATTAAGTTCTTCTTTCATATCTATTACCCCGAAATCATAATTTATTACACCAGTGATGTTCTTAGGTTTAATTTGTGATAAGAATGCTTGATGTTCAACTTATTTTCTTAGAGAATCTCTAGTTTGTGTACCATTATCTAAGTATCCAACTACAACATCAAAATTATATTATTTAATAGTTCTAACAACTCTATAAAAAAGGTCCTAGTTACCTCATGGTTTTTTATATGTTCTGTTTCAAGTTCTGAAAGTTCCTCAGAACAAAATGATTTTTTTCATGTTTTACAGAAGATTTAGAATATTTTTCATTTATTTTAAATGTAGAAAAATATTCCTCAAGGTTTCATAAAGGAGTCATAAGTTAATGTGGATCTATCTCATCCAAATTGATATGAAAAGTATCTTCCACGGTCTTGGTTCTTTTGTTAAAAACTCTATAGGATTTACTAGAAGTTGAATAACCAAGGAAGATTCCTTCGTTACTTTTAAAGGAAAACTTGTCAATATTATCCTTAGTGTTAAGAATAATGAATTTTTAACCAAAAACTCTAAAGAAACTAACATTAGTATTTCTATTATTCCAAAGTTCATAAGGATTTTCTTCAAAATAGGTTTAATTAAAACCCCGTTAATTATATAGAAGGCTGTGTTCACAGCCTATACTAAAAAATAGATAGGTAATTCATACTAATTAAGCATTGTCTGGGATATCTATTGAAGGGTTCCATTTCTTCTTTATAAAACTCCATTATTCTGAGGGGTCCTAGGAGTATAGAAGTTATTATTATATCCATTTTTTAAGAAAAAATTATTTAAAGCCTTGATTTTCAAACTCATGACCATGGTTACTTCTTAAGGTCATAATTCCAAGTTTACTTAGGTTTTCTACAGATCTAGAATACTTAGTAAAATAAGAGAAAGCTTCACTCTTGTGAGCTAAAAATAATACCCAAGTACACATAGAAAATTCATCTATAAGTACATATACATAGCTCTTACCATTTAAACTAGAAACTCAATATATTCTAAACAAGTCTATGTGAATTAATTAAATAGGTTGAGAAGTTGAAACTTATTTATTTAATTTAAAATATATTTTGTGATATTTCCATTTTTGAAAGGGGTTACATACTTTATCAGTTGGGAATTCAAGTTTGTATAGATCTATGAATAACCCATTCATAATAATATTTATAAGTGAGTGAATATTACATTGTACTAGTCTCTTTGATAAATCCAAGATTATTTATGAAAATCACTCAAGTAAGAAATATTTTTTGAAATTAAAGAATCATGATTAATAGTATACACATTCTCATTTATCAAACCGGTAAATAATAAATAATTTTTAGAATTAAATACATTACAAGAATTGTTTTCAAAATTTACATGAAAACCACCTTCACATAGTTATGATATGCTAATAAGATTATATTTTAAACCATAAAAAAAGTACAATGGAAATTAAAATTGAGTTTGAGTTACCGATTTGGCTGAGGCCAATTATTTTTTCCTTTAACATTGTTACCATAGGTGACATGTCCATCATCAACCTTTATCAAGTTCTTGAAGCTTGAGTAATATCCTATCATATTCCTAGAACAACCACTGTCTAAGTTCCACAGATTTATACATGATATTTTTAATAATTTTCCATACAAAATAAATTTTATACCAAGAATGATTTTGGTACCTATAGTTTCTTGGGTTCAGATATGTTAGTGATTAGATATTTAGGAACCCATATTTACTGGATAGGTTTCCTACAAGAATATTATAAACTATTTTAAATAAAAACTCTATTTAGTCCACTTGAATAAAAACTTGTAGTATAATTTCTAGAATTAGATTTAGGAAAAAAAGTGATCTTAACAATTATTATTTTCCAAGGTTGGTAAGCTAAACCACTAATATAGTTATGATCAATTTGTTTTACTAATATTTGAGTGATTGTTTCTATTCCATTTTTAAATATTTCTAAGTATTTATTTAGTTTCTTATTTTACTATTTTAGTTCTGTATTTTCTTTCAACAATTGAGCATTATTGTATTTCTCTAAAATAAAATCATATTTGATATTAGTAGATAAATCACGCTATTCCTTTAGAATTTTTTATTTGTATTTTATCTCATTAAAAGTATCTTCAATAATATTTCAATATTCAAACATGTCATATTTTGACATACCATCATCATTTTCCTCTCTATAGTGATCAAAAATATGTATAAGAGATATATTAGGTACCTCAAATATGTTTTTCCTGAAGCACATATTTTCTATATTATGGTTTTCTTCATGTGTTGAGTATGAGTCACTAGAGTTATCCTCACTAGAAATACATGTGGATTTCATTCCTTTTTTATATTTTCTATCCTTATCCTCATATTTCTTCTTATAATTTAACTTGGGACAGTCAACCTTAACATGTACTTTCCTATTACTCTCACAACATGTAATATCATTCAAATTATCATCTCTTTTTCAATACTTTTTCCAATTTCATTTGTTATCATACTTTCCCTTATATCTTAGTTTTCTAAAGAATAACTTTTTATTATAGAACTTCTTAAACATTATGTCCAAATAATCCATTTCATCATCCCTATCAGCTAGTGATTCCTCATCATTAGAGTTTTTAGCTTAAATATTTTATTTTTTTATGTTTTGATGTAGTTGTATTGAAGGCTACATATTATCTCTTAGGTTAATCATCCTATTATTTATTGAGTTTAAAATCTTCCTCATACATCATTGAATTACCAATAAATTCCTTTATAAGTAGTTTACATATGTCACAATATTCTCTTATTGACATTGATTTCCCTCTCTATCTCTCTAAAAGACATCTTAGTAGTCGCATGATTTGATCTTTGTCTGACACTGGATTCCCCCAGTAGATCATTATGTTCACTATCTTATTAAACTTGAGATAAATATCATAAATCAACTCATTATGTTTCTTCTTTAATGTATCATATTTAATTGTATAATTGTTCAATCTCATTTATTTACATTAGTAGTACCTTCATAAGAAATAAATAATGTATACCAAATTTCAAAATCAGTTTTACAAGTAGATATCCTATTAAATTATTCATCTCCTAAGGAATAGTAAAGAGAATTCATGTCTTTGAAATTGTTGTTATGATCATGTTTAGTAGAATCATCCCATGAATTCTTGTTAGTTTTATGTAATTCATATTTATCCTCTATATCAGAACATATTTCAAAACCCATGATTTTAATATGTATTTACATTTTTATTTTCCATTTATCGTAGCTATTGTAATTAAATAAGGGAGAAATGTTTTTAGTAGAACCTTCTTATCTATTATACATTTAAAGAACAAAATTTAGAATTGACATACATGTAATATATTTGAAAAAAACTAAAATCCCACTTGAAAATATTTTGAAAATGCATTTGATACAAAATATTGGTTGAAGTGAGTATCTCAAGAAGGGGGTGAATTGAGTACCCAATGAAAATTTATGTTAAAATGAGTTAAAAATAAAATCCCCCAAATAATTAAAAAGAACCCAGTTAATTAAAACAATAGATCGATATATGTTTTTATATTTTAAAATATTTATCAAAGAGCGATTAATTATCATTTAAGAAAATATAAAAACTATTTTAACTTGTGAAATCAATTTAATTAATAAAAATCTTATATAAACACTGATAGATCTTATATTTACAATATTTTTCATATCTAATTTAAGGATTTAAAGCCCACCAATGTGTCGTTCTATGTGAAATTTCATTATTTTTAGAGTTGACAGAAGTTTTAAACTAAATTGTGAAAATTTCATAATTATGGGATTTAAAATATTTTAAATTGTCTGATGTATTCTAGGATTTCATGTAAAGGATACTTCACACTGCTTCACTTTACTCGTGGTGTGATAAAGGATTTTGGAGAAAAGAAGTAGAGCTGGAAATTGAAGTAGAACGCCTACACATTGTGTAATAACCTTAAACATCATGACCATTTTAAAAATAATTTGCCACATAGGACATGTTGTGAAGGTAGATCACACCGTGAAAAGAAAGTACACGACATGTACTCTTAGTACACATCATGTAGTAAGTCAACTAATCAAACCAACGTATAAGATTCACAAGACGCGATAGAGAAAGTGGATCTGGGGTACAATGTGTTTAACCCAGGTATACGCCATGTACCAGTCGATGCACATATAAGATTAAGGCAATGTGGAACACGGGTTTTGTCAGGGTTTTCCTATAAAAGGAACCCCTTGGCCTCCATTTTTGAGTACTCTAGTCGAGTAAAAGCATCGAAACACCCAAGGGGGTCCTCTTGACATCCCCCAACCGATCTAGAACCTTCCTTTTTTTTTCATTAGAGATAGAGATCCTTATGAAGATGTCATCTAGAGAAGCTACAATGGAGAACATAGAGGCTTCCTAGGTGATGATCGGCTAAACCCAATGTGTTTGTGGATGATGACACCCGATGGACACTCTCTTTCGAGTTTCAAGCTTAATGTGTACTCTCTTTTTGAATTCATCTTAAACCTATATTTTTGAATGAATATGGTTGCTTTCATTATCAAATATATCATCAACGAACTTTTTTGGATGATTGTTTTAATCTATTAAGTAAATTAATTAACTTCTCTATTTAAATTTCTACGACAAGGTCTTGCTGTTGAGCATAGTATTTTTGGTTAGGTTCGATTTCTTGGAGGTCTCCAAATAATCGAATCACTTATATAGGCAGGAAAAAACTCATTTAAAGGTCTTGATATGATGTCTATTCAACTTTGAGTGTTCACCTAGGGGTCATTGGGGGTGAATTTAGGACTTTATATTGGGAAATATTTTCTAACAAGGAAGAGGGGAATGTCTGAGAGGGTGAATCTTATCTATGACCGCTGTTTTAATATTATTTTCAAAACCACTTTATTTGATGTCTATTTTCTGAATTGATCTTTAATTTCATTGCACATTATTTATTATTACATTATATTTTCAAAATATTAATTAAATTCTCTAATTTTTTCTTTATGAAAAAATAACAAACAAAAGTGACAGTTTTGAAACTCATATAGCAACCTCTTTGAGAGACAACCCTTTGGTCATCACTATGTTGCATTAAAAGGAAAAAATATTGATTAAGGTTAACATGACTGAAATACTCACTATCAAACACTATTTAAGATTAAATATCAAAGTAGTGTTTTTGTTTATAGTTTTAAACAAATTTAGTTAAAATATTAGAAATGTAAAAAAATAAAACCCACAAAGGAAAAAATACAAGGGGTTCAGTCTCAAACTGAGACAGAATCCTCTACACTTAGAAATCACCTACTTCCAAGAAAGTTATATAATATAATCTTGATCCACAACCTGGATTAGGTATACACAACATCTGAACAGCTTTTCAAGATACACAAGTACCTCTTCTATAATAACAATAGGAAATAAAATAAGCACATGCCACACATGGAACTCTTCCACAACACTGTGGGTAAAAAAATATAAAGGTATTTAGGAAGATATCATGTATCTTCTAGTTATAGCATAGGATATAGTGTTTGTTTAATATATAAGGAAAACCACACACTACTCAAAATGTAAAGGTAATAAGAAGAAAGAGTAAGTAAAAAGATATATAAAAGATGGTGTTGCTCTGTCTGATATGCTATGAAGCTTGATACTCCAAGGATACAGCTTGGATCTGAGCTCAAGTATAGATTATGAAAATTTTATTAAAACAGAGTGTCGTAATCTATCTTTTTTATCTATAGGAAATAATATAAATGTTTATTATGCTTCACTTTCTCACAGTCATGTGTAGGTAATATGCAACGTGTAAGCTCCCTAGAAAATATCACACTTCACAACACTATTTTGGTTATTTTAATACAGTTACAACTTTCCTCATATATACATGTGTATCTATATGCATGAGGGAGGATATTTTTTAATTTAACAACATCATATAAGCGTATTCATTTGAAGTAAAATCGTCTAAATCTTGTACATCCTCATACTTAGATCTAACATAAACTATAATGCAACCCTATAACAGTTTAAGAACAATCATTAAAATAATCATCAATATTATATTCGATAATATATCCATTAGTAGTAATTAATTTAAATATCACAGAAACAATGATGACGACTCTTATAATGGTGAGGCAACTCTGGTGGTGAGTTATCCTAGCAATGACTTAATTTTGTGGTGAGTTAGGATAATGAATAGTCAGGATGATGGTAGGTTATGCTCAATCATGACTCATATTAGTGGTGACTCATCTCAATACTAGTTCATTTAAACACTTTTAAAAATTTTCTAATGGTAGGTAAAGTCTTATGGTGAGTCACCCTCAATGGTGACTCCTTTCTGGCGGTAGGAATTTTCCATACTTAACCAAATTTTTATCCTGATGGTGACTCATCTCTAATAGCGGGTCTTTCCAATACTTTGTCAAATTTTCATTCTGATGGTGACTTGCCTCTAACAACAGTTCTTTCCAATACTTTTTCAAATTTTCATTTTGATGGTGGGTCTTTACTAGTGGTGACTCAACTTCAATGATGAGTCATTTATGTACTTAGCCAAATTTCCCCCAAAATACTTATTGTATAAAATGATATCATAAAACATAAAACTCTCTAATAATATAATTAACATGATTTTGTGATCATTAAAAAAAGGGTTCCAACATCAAGTATTAAAAATAGAAAGGGGGAATATAGAAAGTAAGGAGAGTACCTGATGACAGTGGGAGAATGTTAGATGGGTCTAACAGTATAAGAGTTTTGAAATTCTTGGTTGTATCTTTAAATCATTTAGTTTATGGAATTAATACATCCTAAAAAAATATAAAACAAGTTAGAAAATGATATGTGATATAAAACAAGATTTTTTTTGAGAATGATGTGCACATATTCATTTAATTCATGTATTCTAAATAAACAAGTATTATATAATTTAAATGATTTATGAGAATACAATCAATTAATTCATCATTGAATATGTTATTTTCATCCTCCACTATTAACATTATTTCATTATCTTCACCTTCCTTTGTAAGATTATCTCTGTCAATAGATAAATTGATCAATATCTTGTTGTTTATGGGATTCACTATCATAAAATAAATCTTCAACTTCATCGCCCATATCATACAAGTCTCCTAGCTTGACATGGAATACAAAAATCCACCATTGATCGACACCATCATCTATATAGTTGACCATTTTAGCTTGTGAAGCCAAAATATATGGATTGTATTCTTCACACTCAATAATATCAATCAATTGAGATAAGTTAACATAAGTAAATTGTAATGAATCTTTCTTTACACCTCTATAAATATCGGCCCACTTTTGAATAATACAACTAAAAATTGTACGTGATAATTTAATTTCATAATCTCAATCAACATTCCATATTATCCTAACTCTATGAATTTTGTAAATATGACACTATTTTGTGTTTTTAAACCTTCCTCTAAAAAAACTATACAAAACTTAAAGAAATTAATATTATAATAATAAAGTCTCCTACACTTCTTAAAAGTTCCCCAAACCAATTATTTTAAATTTTATAATAATGCAATTTTATTATCAACATTAATGATCTAAATGTATAAATAAGAAATGTTTTTAGTTATATAATATAATTATATCTACATATTATGAATATGAAATTGATTATGATCTTACGTTTTGTACAAGCCAATCAATAATGTCTTTGTTAACGACTTTTATTATCTTTTTCTCATTTAATGTTCAACTCTAAAGTCATCTATTTTTTTGTGTCATTAATTACTAAATGAAAGGATATTTTATATCACTATTGAGTAGCACATATCTATGTGCTTGTATAAACTCTATTTGTATAAGTGAAACTAGTGCTATTTTTCTAACTTCATGACCAAACATTGGAAAGTTTGTGGATTTACCATAGGACTACACTTGATTTTAATTATCATCATAATGTCCAAATCAATTAGATCATGTTTCAATATTATCAAAATAACTCTAATGAATGGAAATACACTCTTTAACCATATAATCTTCAACAATAGATCCTTATGGTTGAGAATTATTTCTCAAAAAAAACTTCAAATAACCAAGATACCTAATTAAAAAAAGGAACATAATAAAATAAACCATATATGTAATGAGTATAATTTTTTTTAATATAGTAACGATAAATAATTAAGATTACAATAACTCTTTATGGGATATATTCATCAATAAAGTATGGCCCCTCTAAATTTAACTTCCTCAGTCAAATACATAGTTAAATGAACCATCATAGAGAAAAACGATGGAGGGAAGATCACCTATAAATTAAAAAGTGAAATTAACATTCCTTCTTGAAGTTTTTAAATATAAATGGGGTTAAAGTTTTCTAAAAAAACTATCCAAATAATGTACAAAAATAAATTACAACTATTGTTATTTTATCATGAAACAATTTACGCAATTATAAAGGTATAAATTACTCCATCAAAATATGTGAATTGAGACTTTTAATTTTAAGTAACTTATGAAATTTTAAGAAAACACATCTATTGGGTCCTAAAATATTCTAAAATAAGATAAAAATAGTTCCATCAATTTGGAAAATGAAGAAAAGAAAAATTAAGTAAGAGTTCAAGAAAAAATATTCAAAGGGATGAAATCGTAAAGGAAGAAGAAATCAAAAAATAAGAAACCCTTCACTGAATACTTCTCCACGTGGAGATATGTGGATTTAGGAATCACCTGAAAACTAAGTAGTTTGTGGGATGAAAGCAGCAGTGTCATCACCCACAAAATAAATTGAAATCGTTTGCAGGAAATAGGTGGTGATGACCTCCCCCACAAACAAATATCCCCCATGAAGTAAAATAGTTCACAGGATAAGGTGTTACCATCGAATCCTTGCAAATGAAACAAATTCGTTTGTGGGATTGAGGTAGTGATATCCACCCCCGAAAATGACGACCCACTTCTATGAACAATGGCCCCACTAACTAAGTCATTCACAGCCCGAGCATCCTCCATGGGATTATTTAAAAGAAGGCTCATGACCCACTGCGAACGATCGACTATGAAGGTATTTTGTCCTTCCACTCTTCTATAAATAGACCTCTAGGGGTACCTAAAAAGAAGATAGAGAAAAGGATACACACCCAGACATACGAACTAAAGAGAGCTGAAGGTACTGTGAGAATCGCTGTCCTTCGACTATTCCTTGCAGGTAAAACCCTCCACAAAGCATTAAGGAAGAAATAATAATTTATTTGGTGGTACACAAACCCAAAAACCTTTTCAGATATAATTACCTTGAGGAACAAACTAATGGACCCTTTTTCATAGGCATCCCAAATTGAAAAATGCTATACATATGGAACCCTACCTCGTATAGAAAAACATTACATGGGTGGAACCCTGCCCCGTATAGCGAAATGATACATGAGTCAAACCTAGGTCCGTATAGCACAATGTTTTGTGGATAATACCCTTACCCACATAGAAACACTCTATATGGAGGTAAACCCATCCCATGAAGAACATGCTATGTGAAATGAGGCATCCTAGGGTGTTTTACCATTCAGTTCTTACCATTCTCTTCCATCATATCATTAGTCCCCATGTTGGCCCCACCATAAACCAATTTAATGGTATTAGGTCAAGGAACTTTACAAATACACTATAGATTTGTTATTAAATCATTAGGCACATCATCATTCCCCTTTGATTTTACATACATGTGGTAAGCAGAGTCATGTGGGTAATCTCTGTAGAAAGGCAGACCCTTGGAGTCTCTCCAAGTTTACATTATTTTGGTAACATGGGTTTCGAACTTAGTATGCTCATGTGAAATCCCCCATTATAGGGATTTTGAGGAACCACTAGCCTTTACCTTCAATGAGGGCCAATGTTGAACATTCCTTTCTTTCACGGAACCAATTTTAGGGCACCACTCCTCAGGTAATCCACAAATGTTTCTTATAGAAGGTGACACTTTTTCTCCTCTTCACCCCCACCCAAGATGTATTTGGATCGATCACAAAATGTGACTATATAGGATATGAAAACAAGAGTAGGAATAGGCACACTCAAATCCCCTTTATCTCTCTCTTTGAGATCTAGCAGTATCCATCAGCAGAAAGGGCGAGATCGTGTGATTATCATATCTACTACTTCCTCTTGTTTATCACACTGAGCATGAATCACACAGACTTATAGGTTAGTGTAGATTATAAAATATGCATGATCCTAAACACTAAATGAGCCTCCAACATGGAATAAGTCTTGAAACCATACTTCAATCTTTATAAGTCCATATTCTCAATGAATCAGAACCAAATGGGAAACTCCCATGCATAATCCCAAACCACATTCCCTTAAATGGGAATCTCCCATGCGTAAGTACCAATAATGCCCTCTTTAATGGGATTACTATAAGGTGTATGTACCAATCATACCAAGCTATGTGGTCTTTGATTCCCATCTAACTGGGGTACGTATGAAGTCTCCTTGAGATCCAAACCCAACACCCAAATCACCCTAATATTTTTCAGGCCACATTTCTAGTAGGGCCATATCCACCCAGGAGACCAAATCTCTTCTAAGTACCTCAAGCCGCCTTAGCATAAGTCTCAAACCATATTTGACTAGGTACCCTTCTCCTGTAAGTCCTTACCATATGATGTTAAACTGCATGGTTCGGTCCTTGCAATACAACCTTAAAAGATGATGTGTTTGGTTAAGTGACACCGAACTATGTGGGTTTTGATTCCTCTCACAAGGGTATGTAGGAAGCCCATATTATGGGTTTGATCTTGAAATGAAAACAAATCTTGAACCTGGATGACGATAAACTCCAAAGTTCCCAATCACGTGGCTTAAAACCACCATCATCTTAGTAAATAACCAAAGGAATCCCTGATTTTTCCACAAAGGGTAACATTGACAGAGAACCTTAGATACGTACAGATATATCCATTGATAGAGAACCTCAGATACATATAGATGATTGAGCACTAATTCATGGTTATGATCAATCGTTACCTAGGGGTAATCCATAGACACATACTTGGGAATGAACCAAGAATTTTTGAACATATCTTAAATCTATAATTGAGTCCCAGAATAGGCAATATTTCCCCCCCAAAAGGGTGTGGTGAGCTCGACTTCCCATCCTCTCGACCAATGTGAGTTATTAAGTTACACTAGACAAGTTAACTAATGAGAACCTAGCTTTGGAAAGTGGGTCTATGAATCATGGATATGAGAGTCATTGGGCATTTCCATCTCTATGAAAAAAACCTGTTGGAGATTTTTCAAAGATCTTTTACCCAATGTCAATGATTGCACACCATTTAACCCCCTTGAAATCAACCATTCGGGCCATAAACACATCTTTGAGGTAAATGAAATGGTTAATATGATGTAAATTAATTAATATGGTACCTTATTCATAAGATAAAAAGGATACACTTCCTAGTCATTGTTGGACCATTTTGTTTCTTACTAAGAGAACTATTTTATGGAAATAAAAATGGTGAACCCAACATGAATCCTTAACCAAGGTGGTAGTGTTACCCTGATTCAGACCCCTTTCACATCCAAAATGGAAGAGTTCTAATCAAGACCATCAATCATGCATGTGTTCGTGAGATACTACTTTGAAGAGGTTTTGTTGTATGTACTTTTCACATACATTGCAAGAACCCTTTAGAGATTCCTTCAATCCAATGGAATCTTTGAAGTTCTCACAGAAACGCATGTCAACCACCACACTTGCTGGGTCCCCCATGAAGTAGAGGACTCCATAACCCACCCAAAATTTTCAACATTGGGTCTCGAATGTAATGTTTAGATTTTATCACCATAAGGGTACTAAAATTACCCTAAAGGTAGCTAATATAGACCTCCAGGCCACGAAGCCTTGCTATATGTTCACCCAATGATAATCACCAGTCTAGAAACAAGAAGCTCCGCTAGCCGCCTCCAACCATTTTGGGAGCTTGTCCCTAGAATGTGACAAAGAGTTCATCCCTTATCTTAGGGAGGCTAATGTGATCTTCACCAATGATTTCATCCCTATAGCACAAGGGTCTCACCCAAAGGCCCATATCAGAAATCATCACCTCCAACGCCATGGGCCTTAGTATCCTCACCCTAAGGAGGACATAAACACGAGAGCCCCAACTAAAGGCGGACAGACCTATGTCCCCTGAGCGACATTCCAAGGGTGATGATCGGAAAATCAAGAACATGTCATCACCCTCATTCCTATGGAATAAATTCACTATGAAAATATAGAATCACACCACAGGAAGACATATATTACTACTCCCTATGATGAATCCCATCATGTAAATACACCATCAAATTATTAATAAGTGTAAATTCCTACTATAGCTCAGCAAGCCCATAATGCAAGTAAGACGACAAGTTACATGAAGATGGAAATATATTCCAATTCAACTAAAACACATCAGTCATATAGGGTGGAAATTATCTATGATAAGATTTAAATTCCTTCTGATACATACCAAGACCGTCATCCAAATAGGGAGGAAAACTATAGGCAGACACATACCCCTGCCATTGCATAAGAAGCCCATCAGTCAAATACGATGGAAACCAAAATGTAGAAAAAAATCCCTACTCACAAATATGAATCCCACTAGTCAAATATGGTGGAAAAAAAAATACAAAAAGAGTCAAATTATTGTGGATTTATATCAAGCCCATCAGATAAATACAATGGCACAAAACGAGTAGATGTAAATTCCTGCTCGTTCATATGAAGTCCATCAAACAAATACAGTGGAAACCATTGAAAGAAAATGGAATATCCCAGCTATAAATCAGGGGTAGACTCATTACTCTACCCCACACAGGAGAACTATCTGTATCCACTGGAAGAAAATGGAGGAATGAAGTAGACACATATTCCTTCTTCGATATCATAATGGACATACATTCCCATTCTAAGCAAAGACATCTCTCACCACATCTTGGTGATGATGGGGGATTATACATTAATTCATGAATATATCCTATAGAACTTCCAAGATGTAATCATTTCTGTAGTACTAACAAGGATTTGGGCCCATAACCCTGCCTCCCCAAGTGGGGTGACTCATCCAAAAAAATAGGGTTGTCACTTCGAAGCATACATGTATCCCTGCTCCCATATAGGAGGTTCATCAGTAATATTCTATGATAAATGGATAACCAGATCATACAAATATACCTCTTACAACTAGGGGACACCAATCCACCTTGATGGATACTACAGGGTAGACATATATCCCTACCATAACTCAAGGTGCTTCCTGGAGTATCCTGACAACACCATGGGATCCACTTGAACTAGAACCTGTATATGAAGACCGTCACCTATAGCAACTGGCCCCAATCACCAACAAGATAGAACCTAGAAAACAATCATGCCAAAAAATTGAAAAATGAAGAGAAAAATCATAAATATTCTCTACTAGAGTTTGAAATTATTGATTTCATTAAACACTTATCTATGGTGGCTCGAGATCTTTTTAATCTATTACCAAATTATGGAAGCCACAATGAAATTTGCAAAGTTCCTCCACAAATTTTTTTTACCATATGATTTGAACATCCTCCCTAGATCATGTACCATGAAAGGTTACTTCATGGACACAAATTTATCAATCATGAGAGCCTATCTCCTGATAAGCATCACAATATCCCTCCTCATTTCCAGAAGATCAAACAAAAAGAAGGTTCTCCCCTTACTTTCTTCCACCTTGATGGTCCTACCAAAGGTATACATTATTTAAAATATCCCTATAGTAATACATCAATACATGATGGTATCCCTCACCATTATGGAACCAACTATGAAGGTGCTCCCCACCGTGACATCTTATTTCAGCAAGAAGGTTCTCCCCTTGCCATAATCTGCCTTAATAGTCATCCCCAGGGTATACACTATAGAAAATATCCCTGTATTTGGATATCAATATATGATGGTATTCTTCACCATTATGGAACCAACTGTGAAGGTCCTCCCCATAGTCAAGTTCTATACCAACAAGAAGGTCCTCCCCTTGCCAAATCAAATACAAGAAATCTCTTATATGTAGAGGTGCTTGGAATGTTAGGGACACACACGTTAGATACCCTGTCAATAACAAGTGACATCTTTTTTCAACCAAGAGAGTGATTAGGGAAAAAATAATCTTTTAAGCCACCTTATACCATTCACATATCAACGAGATCCCAACCATCCCTTCTACTTGCGACAAAATCACCAATAAGCGTTCAAGTGGGAAGAATAAGAAGAAGAGTATTTGGTGGAAGAATAAAAGGATATGTTTCTCATGAGAAGAAAATTGGCCAATGATGAAATAATAGTTATGTTTTATCCCACAATTACTTCTCAGTTTGATATACCAAGGGAGTTTTTAGAATAATGAATACATAAAATTTGTCTCAATCTCTGGAAAACTCACTGCCACCTAAAAAAAATTCTTACACTATAATGGGCATGCATACCGTGTCAAAATATTGGAAGATATTATTCATAAAATAAACTTGGAATCCCTTTAACCTATGTGGAGACTAAAATTAGAGAGTAAGAAGAATGATATCCAACTAACCTGCCTCCATGCACTGCATAAGTTGTGTCATATAATCATCGATGGCCCACCTGGTGTTCATATTCAGGGATGGGGAGAGCATGAATCTTTGAATTTCACCCCAAATATCATTTATAAAAACCTATTGGAAATGAAATCCTTTAGTTACATTGTCCCAAGCAGATAATTAAATGAAATACCTATTCAAGAAATGAGAAATGATCAAAAAGGATCAGCCTTGAGTAAGTTTCAAAAGAGTGAGGCTCGATGAGAGCAAGACATAAAAAAATCCTGAATTAGGAAACTGAGAATGATAAAACAAATTTTTATTGAATATTTTATTGATAATAAATAATAAAATTTCCTCAAATTTTGTTAAATATGTTTATCTATAAAATATTTGGGGTTATATCATTCATTTACAAATTTGATGGAAATTATAGTTTTACCCTTAATAGTGCACTGTAGTATTTCAAAGAAACATAATATAAATTTTTTTATTTAAACTTGAAATTTTGTAACTGTGTTCTTGACTTAATGGGATACAACTTTTGTTCAGGACATTAGATCTAAAATATACATTTGGTTGGACTAAATGGACAATGAATTCAAATGTGGGTTGGACCCTCCATATTAGATATTGATTCTATATTTGGTACATAACTTATTCATCCGAGATTCGATTGGGCCCAAAGTTTGAGAGGAGTCTTCCAAATCAATTATTAAAAAATCATTATTTTAGAAGAATAGATGGTTCATGCGTTTTGGAGGTCAAAGGGGTAGTGAAAGTTGGATTAAAATATTTGTCCGAGATCCCCATTCACACTTGAAACCTCTTTAAACCTAGCCTCCCCTCCACTCTATAAATTAGTGTTTTTCTCATTTAGAAGGGTTGGGACGTGAATTGGGAAGTTGAGGGAAGAGGATAAGTGGATTCACTCTAATTATCCAACCATTTCAATAAGGGTATCTCTTGAAGAAAGGATCACTTTGAAGAAACCTTCTTCTTCTCCTCCTCCTTCTTCTTCATGTTGTAATACTTTTGTTTGTGTAATAAAATTCTTTGTTCTTATTTTATTTATTCTATTTTCTTATGTTATTTTCAAATTTCTTCTTCTTTTAATCATATTAATTGTTCTAGAATCAAGAGTGGTGACGATATTGGGTTTTACGCTTTCAATCCTTTGATCATACAAAACGTCTCCACGATGACCACATCGCCCATGGAAGAGTAGTTTTCTTAGTGATCAATCTATCTTCTACCCTCATCATTAAATTATTTTGAATCATTGAGAAATTTTAATTCACTTAATATTATCCATGAATTGAGTTTTTAAATTATAAGAAACTAAGCAAGAAATTGAACAATTAACACAAAAACACATGAGGTCGAGTATTGTGTGAATTGTGAGAGAACGATCTTAATCCATAATACAAGGCCACACAGGATAAATTTTTAGAGTTAAAATATAATCCATAAAAACAATTCATCCTCATTTTCTATAATGGATATGTGACCTAATTTATCACTAACCATAAGCTATCCTTAGAACATCAATAAAAGCAAGGTGTTGCAATTGCATGTTTTGAAGATATCCTAGGGTTTAATTCTCTTCATCTTTGTGTGGTAAGGTTAATTCTCATAAGGTTCGGGGGTTAACAAGTCATGGGATCATAATCAAGTGGATGTTAATTTAGATGATAATGATAATAATTGAGTGAATAGGTAGAGTTAGATCTATTATGACTTTTAAAATATTTTCTAAAAAAAATCTTCTTGTTGCGTCTTTTTAATCGAACTTCATTTCAAAATTAAAAACAAAAAATGTAATATTCTTCCAAAAAGCTTCTTAAATTTTTATAAATGATAAAAAACCCCATAATTTCAAGTAGTGTTTTTATTCTCTTTTATTTTATTTTTATAATACCTTTAAGAATTTTTTTAAATTTACTTCCTCCATTAAGAGATGACCTTGGTCAGCCACTCTGCTGCTCCCAAGTACCCAAAAACTACTAATCATTTGAGGGTTCCCATGATAGTGCCTTTGAGAGAACATTTATTAGGATTATTTATTAAGGGAATCCAATCATTAAACACTATTAATGTTACCAGAAATGAATAGTTCACATGAAGACCTGACACCATAACTAGCTCACACTCGAACGAGAATGTGCGAGATCAAGAAAACAGCAATAGTAGCAGCAATTGCTATAGTATGAGATCATCCCCATACCACAAGGCTGCAGGAATATTTACCACAAAATTACATCGTAAGACCATGAAATCTGGGATGAGGCATAAAAATAAGGGAAAAAAATCATCCCCATCCCACAGGGCTGGGGTTACTTTTACCTCAACCACCTGTCCTACAAAAATAAAATTTTTCCTATTTAGGGAGGACAACAAGTAGAGAGGTATCCAATTCTATATCATCTCGTGACTCATTTCCTATAGAATGGGGGCATATAGAAAGGTTTTATAAAGTTTACATTTGAGTTACCCTCTGCCAAGAAGCCCGAAGAGGATCCCAGAATATAAGGAGAAGATCCAACAAAGGATATAAACAACTCTCCAACCATTTGACAGTTGGTACGCCAAACACAATACGTTATGAATCGGTGTACATCATGGAAATTAATCCTTCATACCACACCAAAAATGATGACAAAGTCGAAGAACATGGAGAGGATGGTTCCCCCCAAAATGCAATCTACACTGAGAATTAAGGTGTGCTTACCTGAAACCATAGGGCCGCCCTGAATCTGTATGTTCCCCTGATCAATCCTACACAACCTACTCAACAAACCTATAACAAAGAGAAGAATAAAATAAAGGTTCCATATGAACCACCACCTCTTATTGGTGAGAAAAATCCCCTTAAAATCATAAAAATATTCACTCGGTAGGAGGAATAGATGAAATATTTGAGGCAGATCAATGATGAGATGCTTCGAGGTAGCCATCTTATCGAATAATTTCCCCCAATAGAGGCTCAACTTACACTTCCAACAGGTGCACATTATCTTCAAGGGTTTATCCTAACTAATGAATTAAGGCTAGGATGTCCACCCAACACGGAACCTAGAAAATCAGTCTACCTAGACCTGATCAAAGATGGATATCATGGGTTGACTCTATAAAGGAGGAAGCTAGAATGGGTACATGAAAATCCTCAAAATATGCCCTCAGTGTAATATCTGGATCAAATTCTAATAGATCTGGAACACCAAATATTTCCTCCTGCTGTGCCTATCCAAGAACATGCTTAACAAAACATGTATAAAGGGATTATTAATACCATCAAGTCATTGGTATCTCTATTTGAATCCATGGAGGAGCAACACATACCAGTATAACTGAAATGGAAACCCTACCCTGATTGGGTAAGCAAGACCCCACCATAGCCAAATTTTGGGATTCCTATATTCCCAATATTCAATAGCTCAGGTGACCCAGAACAACATATTATGCCCTATGAATCTTATTGTGATCCCATGATAGGAACCCCAAAGAAACAAGAAGTAGTGAAACTCAGATTCTTCATACGAACTTTGCAAGGTTCATCCTTTGTATGGTACACCAGTTTGATAGCTCGGTCTATAATAGGATGAGAGGATATCCACTGATAGTTCCTCTTCGAGTTTATCTCAATGTATCCAAAGAAAACATTCATCAACCACTCGAACTGAAAACAACCATAGAATGAGAGAGTCTCAGACTTTATTTCCAGATGAAAAGGGATGACCTACTCTTTGAACCAGACACTCCCCCAAGATGTGATGCTTTTTATGTGCATCAATAACCTCCATGATGAGCTACTAATGCTGATTGTTTGGGTGAAATATACAAGTGGGTTTTAGTAGTTCTCCTCCATTGATGAAATAATAAAATACTCCATATAACAGACTAAGCTCAAGTCCCGAGCAGCCCCACTAGTATGGGGAAAAAGATCGGAAAAAGATGAAGTGTCCTCCATCACACTTAAGCTTTCCCCTGCACCTGCTCTATCTCTAAGGCCTGCAACATATCATGAATTTCACCCTGGGCATCAACAAAAACCCCCACCTAGACAAGATGAGCGGTGAGGACCCAGGAGAAATCAATTCAAGGAACTAAGGAATAAGTTTTAATTATTATGATATGATCAAGTCAGTGACTATTTTATAGCTACTATGAATTGAAATTTACTTCAGCTACCAAATTTGAAAAGGGATGATGTGGTCAGTCTTAACGATAGGAAAGATTATTTTACCTTTCATCAGATACTAGGATACACTATCCAGGAATGTTTTTCTTCAAAGACCTTATGTAGAAAATGATATATTATGGTCAAGTCAAACTGGGACCACCACCAGCACAAGTGGAATATATTTCCACTACTACTCTTGATGAAGGAGATGAGTGTAAATAAGTTGTTATAGGGATAAAAAAAGTTTGATAGTTTGATGACTCAAAATATAATCAACTGAACTCATGGTATTATCTAATCATATTTAAAACAACCAACTATGTCCCCAACTGCTCCTAGTGAAACACATTCGAAATTCTCGACCCCACAACCCTCCAGAAGCCGACCGTCTAAAACTTAGCATGACCATAAAGGCAAGGAGAAAGTGTAGGAATAAAAATCCATGTCAAAAAAAATTATATCCTTAACCCTATCAAATTTAATGCCATCATATCTAAAGGAACAATAACCACCCTTCCAAACAACACCACCAGAAGTAGTTAGACAGGCAGAGTCATCATCATGTGAGGAGTTGATCTTCGTCTCCATTAATGTTATTCACTCAATAGAACATTTATTCAATGATAAGTATAGATATGAACCTGATTACACTGTACCTGATCGAGGAACTGGAGGAAGAGGCCACAAGAGTTGAGGATACTAGGGTAGACAAAACCATGGAAGAAAATAAATTTCTAGCCACACCCCTGCTCAAATTGTCAATATTGTGGAAACTAATGGAACAAATCTTTAGTAGAACCAACAACAATAGGGAAATTACCTTACCACTACCAAAATAAACTCTAGCCTGATCATTCTAGAATATCCATCATAAGAGAAATAGGTGTATAATTTCTCTCAACGTGCAGGCATACCTGACCGGCCCAACCCACAAAGAACAAAAGCACCTAAAGATCCTATCTTGGGGAATGATACATATACAAACAATAATCCAACCCCTAAAGTGACTATAAAAGATAATCCCCACACCAGGAAGTGTCGAAATTTAGACCAAAAGTATGATATTCTGAAGAAATTGGATTTGGTATCGGCCAAACTGTCAATTTTGGATGCCATGAGTTTGTTAAAAGACCCTAGGGAAGCACTCATAGAGGCCCTGCTGAGCCCCCATGAGTTTGAATATGAAGTGGCTACCACATAATTCTATCATAAAAAGATCAATAATGTGGAATTCCACATGGTTATCTCCTTTACAAATCAAGATGAATAAGCTGTTATAAAGGGTTACATTAGAACCTTGTATGTGTCTGGTAGGATAAACAGTTTTGATGCCTGAAAAGTTTTCATTGACAATGGCTCTAGAGTTAATCTCATTCTAGTGAAAATACTTTTTTGGATGGTCTATAATGAGAATAGTCTATCACATTCCAATATAACCTTTCAAGGCTATGAAAAAAGTGCACAAAATCCATTGGGCCAAATCAATCTTAAGACTCAGTTTGAAGACCTTGTATCCAAATCATAATTTCTAGTCATATGACAAAAAAATACCTTAAATTTCTTTTTAGGAAGTTCTTGGTTGCACTAACATGAAAAAATTACCTCATTATACCATCATTGCATCAAATATTTCATTAATGAAAAAATTGTAATGTTATACACTGATAAGGATCTATTCGAATCCTATGAGTCACATTATATTGATGTAGAATTATATTAGGGGAAAGGAAAAAAACCCTTGGTTGATGGTGTTGAATAGGTCACCACCCTGAATGGTTTGAAAATGATCCCAACTAAACCGTTAAAATAGCTCAGTAGAGAATACATAGTACCCATTAATTAGGTTGGGTGTATGAGTCCAAGTTTAGAGGCATGTTCAGTAGTCCTCATGATTTCATTCATAGACATTGAATCTAACATTGTTGAAAAATATGTTGACCCCTAAGGTAATGGTGAATGCTTGAATGGAAATTCCCTTAATCCATCACCAGATCTCCAAAACATCCCTACCTCGCTCACTGAGGTATAATAGGAAGTCTATTCATCGAGAGAAGATTAATACACCCATCTTTACCTCACTCCATCATCTCCAAAAAACCCCTCATTGTCATTCGAGTTAGAAGAACCCGCTTCATATTCCGAATACCAAGATCTTGACTCTTCTCCCAACTTTGAAGAGATCATATCAAGAATTTTTTCCCCATCGGAAAATAGGATTAAGAAGAATAGGAGGAAGAGTAAGAGGAGGAAGACCTTAGGGTTTCCCCTCTAGCATTTTAGGAGGGTGTCTCTACACCATTGAAAAACTCAGAGAAATAAATATGGGTAAGGAAGAAGTTCCATGAACCTCCTTGATTAGTGAAACCATGTATTATGAAGATAAAGAGGTATACAACTCCTTCCTAATGAATCATTAAGATGTTTTCTCCTGGAACTATACATAAATTCTAGGCCTTGATCCCAAGGTAGCTACTCACCACCTGATCCTTCTAGAAGATCACTGAGGCTATAAACAAGCAGCCATAAGGATGCACCTGATGCATCCTTCCAAAATAGAGGCTAAATTTGACATGATAATTAGATACAACTTTATTTGGGAGGTACAATATCCTAAGTTACTAGACAATATATCCCCCATCAAAAATAATAATAATAAAATAAAAGTTTTCATTGATTTTTTTGAACTAAACCGGCACTGTCCGAAGGATTATTTCCCAGTTCAAATAACATAATTTCTGATTGATGCAACCACTAGATATCCGTTTCTCTCTTTGATGGATGGATATTTAGGATAAAAAAATCTGAATGGACCAAGAAGATGAATAATCCACCTTCTTCAGGCCCCTAGGGATTATTTTTCTATCAGATAATGCCATTTGTATTAAAGAATGTCGATGCCACATATCAACATTCCATACATCACATCTTCATATACTTCTTGGGAAAGTTTTTCAAATGCTATGTTGAAGACCTAGTTATTAAGTCATGACAACACTTAGTGCACATGGAAGATCTTGAAACTGTATTCAATAAACTACAACAACATAACTTGAAAATGAACACCTTAAAATTTTCTTTCAGTGTTACCTCAGGGATGTTTATCAGCTTCATCATACACCATCATGGCATTGAATTTGACCCCAATAAGATAAAGACTATCCTTTTAATGTAACCTCATCGCAACCTCACTAAGTTGATAGGACTTCAAGGACACTTGGCCTATATGCTGGGCTTCTCAACCAAACTTATAAGAAAATGTTTTCCCCTTACCAAGTTGATGAAAAATGGGGCTTCATATCAATGGAATAATGATTTTTAAGAATTATTCAACAGTCCTAGGAAATATATCTTAATCCTGCCAGTGCTAATGCAGCCTATTAAAGGAAGACCACTCATTTTAGATGTAACTATCCTAGAATGATCACTATGTGCCTTCCTCGAATAGAAGAATGATTCTAGCAGTGAAAAAAACCTTTATTATATCATCCAAACCATGATTGATGCTAATAATCATTACTCAAATATCTATAAAACCCATCTAGCACTAATATTTGTAGTTTAAAAATTGAGGCACTACTTGAAGCATCATGAGGTCCATTTAGTGGCTTGTAGGAACCCACTAAAATACATTCTCAGTCATCCAATGTTGACTGGACATCTATCACGGTGGGCGGTCATCCTGTAGCAGTTCGACATCCAGTTCATGACTTAGAAAGCAGTAAAAGGTTAAGAATTAGTAGATTTTATAGAAGAGAACCCCTCAATAGAAATGAATTCATTGGATACTAATTTTTCCAATGAATATCTCTTATATGTTCAATAGGACCACCAAATATTAGAGATACATTTCGACAGTGCATTTAGGATCCCTATAGGAAAAAGGATGGAAGACTCCAAGCTCAAAAAAGTGGGGTTGAGAGTCGCACTCATATCTCCAGAAAATTAATTCCCACTTTACTTTTTCCTACTATCAAAGGGGTTCATAAAAAATGAAGTATAATATCAAGATCTCATTGTAGGGTGAAAGCTGGCACTTCAAGTACAAGTAAAGCACTTGAAGATAAAATTTGATTCAAAACTGGTCATCAAGAATGTTAAGGATGATTATTCTATCAAAAAAAGAAGATCTAATCCCATTGTTAGACCATATCTAAGGAATAATGGTGGAATTACCTTCAAAACTGACATTAAATCATGTCCCATGATAATAAAATTTCCAATATGATGCATTGGAAAATGCAGCCATAACTCTGGCCAATTGAGACCAGGATGAAATGGTCTTTAGCATTGAGGACCACCAGATGGTCTCGCCATTTGTTTAGCCCAACATGGAAGAAATCAATGAGATTAGCCCCATCCCTGAGGCATATGGTCCTACCACCAGTTGGATGACACACATCATGGAGTACTTTAAAAAGGGATAACTTCCACCGAATAGGATTAGAAGGGAGAAAATATATAGATGAGTAATTAACTTTGTTCTATATGATGACACAAATTAAAAAAGGCCCTCTATAAGTAGAGCCTTGACATGGTCCTTATCAGGTGAATTGATGGAGAGGAGACTACTTCTGTCATGAAATAAGTACACACTTGAGCCTGTGATGCCCACCAATTAGGATCCAAGATTTCCCATCAAATTATAAGACTTGGATACAACTGGGCCACTATAATGCAGGATTGCACTAATTTCACCAAGAAGTGTCATTCTTGACAAGTTCATACCAGTTTTATCCACCAACCCTTAAAGTTACTTCACACAACCAAGTACTCTTGGCCATTTTCAATATGGGCATTGGGCATCACGAGACCATATCCTCCCCCTACGACCAAGAAGTTAGAGTATATTCTCACAAAAACTAAATTATTTTACAAATGGTAAGAAGCCATACCCCTTAAATAGGTTTGGGTAAGAAACATTTTTAGCTTTGTGAAATCCAACAAAATCACCAGATTTGGTGTCCCTTATATAATAATAATGAACAACGACACTAATTCATGTTCTGCTGAATTGGGGAAACTATATTAGGAGTATAGTATCAAGAGAAACCATTAATCCCACTATCATGTAGTGGATAATTGAATGATATAGGCATTTAACAAGACCCTATCCAATATACTCTAGAAGATGATATATAAGGATAAGAAGTCATGGTCGGAAAAGCTCCCCCATGCTCTATGGACCTACCAAACCACGACCTGCACTACCACCTAGGAAAACTCATACTAGTTAGTATATGAGACAAATGCGGTCCTACCCATCAGAGTTAAATTTACATCATTCCGTGTCACCATCTATGATCATCTATCCATGGATGAGAAATCCTAGAAACAACTAGATGAATTGGAGCATCTCGATGAAAAGAGACTGCATACCTTGCACCATTATGAGGTTCACCAAAACTGGATTGCATGAGCCTTTAAAAAAAATGTTTTACTCCATTATTTTCTTGAAGTATAGATGGTGTTAGTCATCAAGAATCCAATGATACTTGAAAATAAACCTCCAAAGTTGGATCCAAAATTGGGGGGGGGGACCATATTCCATTCACAAAGTCTACTCCAACAGAGCTTATTCCTTGATCTCAAAGAATGAAAAACTCATTACATCTCCCACATATTCAAGGTTATTGAAGAAATATTTCATGTATCCAAAATATCCATAATCCTTACTGCATAATGATAAACTACATGGAATAATATTATTTTTTCATGGCGATAAACTGCATGATATTTAACTGCGCACATGGTCCAAACTCTATGACCTTAAACTAAAAACCCAAGTCCAAGCATCACAACTTAAAACTATATGCAAGAATCCTTAGGAATGAGTATATGGTGTATGGATGTTTGTGGTCCTTATTCACAATGGGATTGTTATGCCACCACATGATTCACATCACTTCTTGAAAGGCTCGCTCCTCTGGTCCAAACTCTATGACCTTAAAACTAGGAGTTATCATCCTTTCTACATGATGGTAAACATAATGGAACATCATCCTTACCACATGGCATAAAACTATACAAAGATAATAATTTAAATCAGAAAATCACCGCATATAATCTAGACCGGTGCTGGAGAAAGATGAAACACCCCTATTCTTATGTGAGATCTAGATCCATGTAGGAAGTCTCTTTCTTCAGAACTACACATGGATTGATTATTGTCATCACAGGGTACATAGTGATTCCTATAATCCACATGTTGGGCCCAACTGAAAATTTCCATCCATCCAAGGGATGATTTTCTTACAAGACTTTGGTCTTAGGTCCTCTTTCATGTTGACATTAGGCAAATTTGTTGGTTTATAAAACCATCCTTATCATAGTTTTACCATCCATGTCCTCATTTTATGACTTAAAATTACATGTATATATGGTATCCTCATCTGAGAGGGAATCAATTTTTGGAATTATTCATCTACCATGCCACATTCAAGAACTACATATAGCTTGATTCCTATTTTTGTAGAATACATAGTGACATCTAGATGTCATATCTCAGGTGCAACCACCCCCATAAAAAAAATGACCCCTCCCTACATATGGACCAAACCTATGTATGGAGGTTTCTTTCAAGAGCTATGTATGGCTTGATTCCCATCCTATAGGATATGTAGTGATGCTTAGACCTCATTTTTTGGGACCAACTGCAAGATACAAAAAAAACCCTCTGTGTATGGATCACACCTATGTAGAAAATTCCCCTTGATAACTATGCATGGATTGGTTCTTGTAATGTAGGATATGTAGTAATGCCTAGGTTTTTATTCCTGGGATCATCCAAACCAAATTAAAAATACCTATATCTTTTGTTCTATCACCTCCATGTGGTGGAATGAACCCTTTTCTCCCCATATTTCCCACACCGAGTGTATCTCGTGTGGGTTTAAGAGGTTCGGTAGGGGATTCCCCACATTTACAAGGTATATCTATCCATATAAATATTTCCATGGGCCTAATAGAAATACTATAAATGGTGCACTGGAGTCTATACCACATGACATTAAACTGCACGGTTCCTTAAGAACTATGTTTGAATGATTATCACTTTGACGAGATATATAGTGACACCTAGGAATTATGCCCTAGTCCCATATAAAACTGAAAAGAAAAAGAAAATTTCCTTGTCTCCTGTATGAAAATTTATACAGGAGATATCATATTCAGGTTCCTCATTCAGGGATCTATCAAAAGAACAAAATAGACTCCCCCAACATATGAGTCAGATCTATTTAGGTAATTTCACATTCCATGGTAAATCATGGTCTGAATATCTCTTACATTTCCAGACACATCCCTTCCATTCATAAAACTTCATTCCCCATATAATTTTGGATCATCATAAACCTCCTTGTCCATCATAAGTAAAGGTATAGTGTCTTAGGGTCACATTTTTTTGACTATGCACAATAAACCCTGGTTGGCTCTACATAAGTTTCCCACAAAAAAGTACTATTGATCAAAGAGAAATTCATCCCTAGGATAGGATTTTCCTACCTCCATACAACCTAATGGATTCCACGCCCCATTTTATTTCTCCTGATCTGAGAATCCCTAGAACCATGGTTTACAATTTCCTTCCCCCTCACATCCAGGGCATGTCAAGAATATCCTGACCTGATTTTCCACTTGTTACTCATGGTTTCTATGGAAATTTTTCCTTATCGCATGACATTAAACTACAAGTCCAATGTCCTCACTACATGAAACTAAAATTGCATGATATTAAGCATTATGTGTGGCTTGATTACAATCTTATGGGATACTTAGTGACACCTGATATTCAATCTTGGGTCTAGCCGCATCAAAGACTACAAATTCCACTTTTCAATGTACAATTCAGACCTGCATGAGAAAACTTCAAAGAACCATGTCTGGATTGATTATTATTATCATAAGATATGTAGTGATGTATGGACCTCGTATCATGGGTCCATCTATGAGATAAAAATTCCCCCTCTATTCCTATTTATGATTCATATAGGCACAATAAATTTCTAGAGACAATAAGAAAACGTATCCCCCCCATGTTCCTATGTATGAGATAAATCCACATAGGAATGTTCAAAATGAGCCTCTCTCTATTGTTGATCTCATACAAAAAAAGTCCCTTTCCCTATGCATGGGTTAGACCTGCATGTGGAATCTTTCAAAAAATACATATGGATTGATTCTTGTAATTGAAGGATGTATAATGATGCCCGAATATCTAGTTTTGGGCTTATCCACAACTTCTATTTTTCTTCAAATTGGGTGATCAACATCCTTACCGCAAGATTCTAAGCTGCATGGATTTTCTATAACTATGTATGAATTGATTTCTACCCTTGAGGGATATATAGTGACACCTAAATCTACAATCTTGGGTCTAGTCACAAAAAAAAAAGAAATATCCCTTCCCTGTGCATGGGTTGGACCTGCGCAAGGAACCTCCCCACACCTACCTGCATAGGGGGAACATCTCTACTTATTTTTGGGAAATTGAAACTTGAAATGCCCATTTCATGTTATGGCACCCTCCTTTCACAAACTAAACTCTTTGTCTGGAAAGGTATGAATTCCCATAACCTTCCCTGACCATCGAAGATGAAGGGATAATGTCCCAGGGACACCTTTTTTAACTATGCATAGTACACCCTGATTGGATCTGCATAAGTTTACCAAAAAAGGCCTATCAATAAAATGAAAATTCATCCCCAGGAGAGGGTTTTCCTACCTCTATATGACCTAAATTATGTTTATGTCCCATATCAATCCTTGGATTTGAAAACCACCTAGATTAAAATTTACAACCTTTTCCCCTTTCATGCCTGAAGATGATAGAACATTCCTAGTCAGACTATAATGAAAAGGGAGAATCATTTACCCCTTAGTCAGAGTAAAGTGATAAATCTTGAACATCCTAGAAATAAGATAATAAAATGCACCACCCATATAAAATTAGCACAATGTTAAAGTACAATATGCTTCAACATTCATTTACACAAGCTAAATACATGAAGGAGTGGTTTTCCATTCATGATTAAAGCTGATGCAGATTCCCTTGTGGTTTTCATACATCACTCCCTTGACAAGACACCTTTTGTGGTCTTGAAAAATATGAATTCCCATAAAATTACCTAGACATCAGAAGTGGAGGACCAATGTCTTGAGGACACCTTTGTTTGATAATGCATAATATTCCTTAGTTGGATCTGCATAAGTTTCCCCCAAAAAAGGCATGTTAATCAAAGGAAAATTCATCCTTAGGAGAGGCTTTTCCTACCTCCATACTCCACCATCAACATCATGTTGGAAACTATTATTACGTTTAATCATCACATACATTCCCCATATCATGTTTTGGATTCAGAAATCATAAAACCAAGGTCAAGAAAAATCACTCATTCATGTTTGAAAAATATTGGGATATTCATAATCAATAAACCCTATTGGGGTCATCACCTTGAAATTCATGGTAAAAGTTGTTCAACCTTAAACATCAGTAATGATAGTCCAATTTTCAAGACTCTAAAGTACCCATATAAAGAGACACAAAACTCGCTAGGATGAAAACCTACAAAGGGAACCCCAGATAAGTTGAGTATGAGCTTTCTAAACCTATTCTTTTCATGGTTTAAGGAAAATATCAAGCAATAAAAAATTAAAGAGGAAAAAATCTTGTGAGGTCAAAAACCCACAAAGGGAGACCTAATAAAAAGTCAAGTTGTGCCCACTAAGCCCACATCACTAGGTACTTAGGAAAAAGAAGGGTTATAATAGAAAATACATAATGTTCATAGCAATTTTCATATAACCCTAACAACAGTCAAAACTATTATTGTTGAGTCCCTCAGCTTAGGAAAAAATTAGATCATTATATAATCATTTAAATTTAGGAAGCGATAAAAGGACAAGAATTGGAGATAAAAACAAGTTTTCATTACATTTAATGGGAATGGAGGAGAATCCACAATCTAGAGTCTCTCCATATGAGTAGTACATGAAAATTACATGAGTCACTCAATAAATTTACAGATTCTTAAAAAAACCTAGTTTGAGTCCTCTATGGCTCGGTGGAGATCTAAAAAAGTTATGGTCTTAGACTCTACACTAGCTTGAATTGCCTCTACCTCTTTTACTACATCTAATCCTGCCTTTTTCTCCTCCTCCACCAGCTTCTTACCTTCATCAATTTTTTCCTTAGTATGAGACAATTCTTTCTTGATCTACTCCAGTTCCTGGCAAGGCCGCTCCACCTCTTGAAGAAGTCACTTTGATGAATTTATATGATCTACAATTTCACCTTTCCACCTCACGAACATACCAGAATACTCAACAACTTCATTAAGAAGAACTTACCTGACAGTGGAAAGATGGGCCATGGACTCTACAACCGAGAGATGCGATTATATACTACTATCCATATCCCAGACATAAATAACCTATTTTATGATGTCATAAATGGAATTTTAATCAAATCCCCCATACCAAAGGAATCAGAATGAGTTATGCAACTTGTGTAGTTTATTAAAAAATTCTTATATTGTGTTTTAAGATATAAGCTTCCATATTTCCTTACAAACTATTTTAAAGGTAGTACAAAGGTAAGAGATACCCTCATGGTCTTCCTTGGAGTCTCTTTCATATGATAGAATATATTTAGGGATAAGAACCACCAAAGAGGGCCTTAACTTTTTATCCTTGGTATGGATTGAATCCATGATAACTGACTCCCTTATAATGATAGAAAGTTGGGATATTGAGACACCAATTGTAACTACATCAGTTACCAGCTATGATCCTAAATTCAAAAGGTTGAAACAATTAATAATAAAATCCCAAAAGAAAAGGGAATGGTTAGAATAACAAAGGACTTACCTCTTATTGTCAATATATTGAAATTCCTGACCACCATTGTTCAATCATCACCCAAAAAAGTGGGTTCTATATATTCTGTTTACACAAAAACTTTGGGTTCCTTCAAAGATACCCCAGATGCAGACCCATGCTCAACCAGATCAACAATCTCCATAAGTTTACTCACTGGCTCCATGATTGTATGAATAATAATTATGGAATTAGGAGTGAAAACCAATCCTGATTCTTCTCAAGTCAGTATCACTCTTTTGGTGGTGGAACTCCCTAGAGGGGGGGGGATCAATATACTCTGTGGGGACACTAAACCCCTGAAGACATCCCCTCTGTGGGGAAATAAGTTGTCCGATTAGGAGCATTCAACCTCTTGGGACTTTAGATCTCTATGATATCCTCATTTTTCTAGGCCCCTTCATTCAATCCAGTTTCCACCAGTGAGGTCCTTACATTTGTCTATGAAGAAGAAAGATCAATGCGATCAGTTAAATATTTAACCTATAAAGACTCTCCCAGTATTGGAATAAAGGTTATTTGGTCCTAAGTAGATGCCATCCTAGGGATCAAGATCCCCCTAGCGGCCTTAGATGGCATGGAATCCTAGAATTTCTCAATTTTAGTCATCAATGATATCACCCCAACCTCTAAGGAAGTAGGAGCTACAAACATCCAGGAAATTGCTGCCTAGTTTCTCATTAGACCTACATCAAGTTATGTGCATGATGATTGTTCAGAAAATGAAGATACATAGTATAGAGAAAAAATAAATAAATACAACAATTACCCATGATTTCTGATTTCAGACGTATCAATAGTTGGGATGCCCATCGATGCTTCATGGTATTCTATGAGGATGGAACTTGGAGAAGAGAAGTAGGTGGGACCAAAGGTTTAAATTCTTCATTAGGATCTGCATGAACCACCTCCATGCACTCAGTGTCCCTATAAGATCCCTCTATAGCTACTTCCACATCTAAATGAATATCATACCCAGCAGTAGTACCTCTCGAGGTATATTTTGGGGAAGCAATTATCTCTCAAATCTCCCCATTCTCCTACAAGTATTAAGAATAGGGAGTTGAGGTATTGATGGTAAAAGGATAGAAAAATGGTTTCCACAAACTACCTCTTCATGAGTGTCTTCTAGATCAGTTGTGATTACCACCATGTCCACCACTCAATTAGACCAATAAATTTTTTCCTTGAAAGAGTGAAGGCAGACATCCATCTCTTCTTGGTATATGGAAACCTCATGTGTATTTTCATGAGCTAAAATCCACATAGAAGTAATGACTGCTCCAAATCATGCAAGCTTAAAGAGACCTTTTTGAAGTGTCTCTTGGATATCTTTATATTTTGTGTCTTACCTTAAGGTATCCCATGCCTCTCAAGCCTCTAGTAATGATGCCATAATATGGATGGATGATACTAGAGGATCTATCATGGGAAGTGAGACCGGATCCATTAACCGAACTTATTTTTAGGGACCTCCGCCGCCCTGAAACCCTTAGAGGCTAGGAACTTGTGAGACCCTAGATGGGAATGAGAGATTTCTCCCGCTCTAGTTACAATAGGAGGGTCTACAACATCATCACCCCCTGAGGCATGGACATCATCATCATCATCCTCATTGACCTGAGACCTCACCATGGAAATCACTCGACAAGAATATCCACAAAAATTCTACTAATAATGAATCAAGGTATCAAGCTATTGATGGTAGAGACCCACCTTCTCAGGGTTTTCATCATAAAAAATGTCATCAGGCACTGAAATGTAGTCAAAACTATTTAAGGAAACCTTTTTCTCATGGAGAAATCACCACAAAGCCTGAGAGGACTGGCCACCCCTTAAATAATCCCATTTCCTCTAGGTCACTGGAAAGGCGGTGTCAAAAGGTATGGACACTTGAATTTCAATATTAGTGACAAAAAAATGAGAGTTCAAACCCTAGGTTTTAAAATCCTTCTTTAGAGGTTCCAAAATAAGGGATATTTGTGACTACTTTCCGGGCCTAGAATTCCTAATGAATTTCTTTTGCTTTACTTTGTCCTGAGGAGATTTCTAGGACCAGAAAACAGGAACTAGTTTTTACAATTGACTATATAGATATGATTGGTTCCAAATATCATCATATGATCTTATAAGGGTAGGCTTGAAACCCATGGGATCTAAGAGCCCAATCCGGCATTAGGTGTCCTCCCGAGTAAACATCATCCAAATCTATTGAGATATCATTAAATGTTTCTATTGGCATGCACTGTTAAGGGTGGGAGTAAACCTCATATGAATATAGTCGAATTGGTGGCCAAATATTTAGGGTTCATATCCCTTATAGGTAAGTTCTACATCAATATAGGCAACTAAGATGCCGTCTCCCAGGGAGAAAAGGTAGCCTCACTTGAAAAAATCCTTAGATTCATCATTCACCAAAATATCGAAGGGGGAAGTGTAAGGATCATTGGTGAAGGGATCATAATAGTTGAGCCATCCTATAAATTCCTACTCATCCCAGTCCGATGTCATGACCCCAATTATTCTATGAATGTATGGCCAAATGGTATCACCTACAATAAACTAAGGGTTAAAGAATGTGTATCCTCCCATATGAGCTGCTTCCCAACCCCAAATAATCTGGAAAGGACCAACCAACTAGTGTTGTGGCTTACCCTTCTGATCCATCCCAACAACCAATATATTTTCTCTAATACTAGGATGACCAGGTTAATACATCTTCCAGTGGCCAATTGATCCACCATGATAAACATTGTGAATCTGACTCCAGTATCAAAACCAGACACCTATAGAATCCAACCACTCAGAAACATGGCCAAGAAGGTAGATAATCAGAACAACTGATCATCATTAGGTATAATCTTCCACCCCCATTTGTTGAACCTACCATCTTCCAGAATGGACCAGTAGGCAGCCATCCACCTTCGAGTTCCAATGGTTGGGAAGGTCCTTGGTCTCCACACACGGGTCTCTTGGAAACTTCGTGTAGAGAAAGTTTTAATCCAATCAGAAAAGGGATTGTCTTTCTTCAAAAAAGGTTCCTCATTAAAAAGGTCCCTTTCCTTGGAAATAAGTTTCTTATAAAGAGGAGGAGTCCTCTTCATGTCATCACAGGATGAGGGGGATGGAAAAAATTCATCAAACATGTCACTAAAAATGGGAACCCCCAAAATCATCTCAACATCACAAAGTATGATACTGACCTCCCCATGTACCAAGTAGAAGGTGTTGGTGTATGAGATCCACCTGATAAAATGATTTGGGATGAGGTTTTTGATTTTGATGAGCATAATTTTGAGACACCCAGACTGCCTCATATAGCCCCACAACCTGCAACTCGGATCTGAATTCCTCATAGCTGTGGCAAAACCAAAAAGGCCACCCACATTCCAAGCCGAATGAACCCCCAGGGCGAAGGTCCCATTTTCACAACTAGCAATGATGCTCATTCATCGTAGCCTTTCACGCAATGATATGGTAATAATGATCCTTTTTGTCTAGTTCCTGTACAGTTTCATGTAGTTACCGAGGGGTGTAATTCAAAAGAGACCCACCAATGTAGATCTTCTATATAAATCTCCCCTTCACTAAGATATTGGCTCAGGGGATGTTACTATTCTCAAGTATCTAGGTGGAAGGTTGGTTAGATCGATGTAGTGAAAAAATCACTACGTCAAATGGTAGGCCAAATCCGTAAAAGAGAAACCTATCTGAGACTGGATATCATCTTTTTTTGACACTAATAAGTTATTCTAATAGCTGATGAAGTGGTATGATATGGATTTTGTTGTCAATAGATTATATCAGAGCCTTTCTCCTTTCATCAAAAACTAACAGGGTCGCAGTAGTAGAAACAACAGTAAAAGAAGCTTGTGGTGGGTCCATCCTATTATCTACACCAAAATTAAAAAAAAGGAATTAGTACTACAAAATTGGAAAAGGACTAAATTCCCATGAATTATTATCTCAAAAAATCATAGACTCATGAGCCATCAGTCTTCTAAATGTTTCAACCATGAACCAATAGTTCAAGGAGACACCCACCTGTGAACCAATAGTTTGTAAAGATTGAGAAGGAACTAGCCCGTGAAGCATTGTCTAGAGAAGAGATGGTTCTCAGAATACTTAAAACTGTGAGGTATTTACCCACTATTAAGAGGAGTTCCAGAATTACCATTTGCAGCTAAGGTTTCCAGTTTGCAGATGAAGAAACTCAGTTCGTAGAAGAGGGTGTCTGCAAAGGAGATAGTTCACGAAAGAAAAATAGATTGATAGAGTTTGAGAGAGCACCAAGTTTATCAATATAATCGGTAAATAAAAAATGAGTCAGGCCCCCTATATATAGGTGTGGTCCCCTCTTCCTGGTATAATCACATAGTAAAAACTAGTTCAAAATAGGACCACCTTCTACATAGAAATAGCCTCCTCTTTTTCCCAATTGAAACCCATTCTGATGGGGGGAATTTTTTGGTTTTTGAAATCTTTTAAAATGATATCAAAATAGTTCCATAGATTTTAAAAAGGAATAAAATCAAATCAGAGTAAGAGTTAAAGAAAAAAATATTCAAAAGGAAGAAATTGAGGATGGTGAAGAAATAGTGAAGGACAAAACCCTTCACAGACCGCTACTCTGCATGGAATTCTATGGCTTCACAAAGTACCCAATAAATAATTAGTCCATGAGATGGAAGTGGTGGAACCAACATCCTCAAATGAAACCAAAATCGTTTTTGGGAAAGAGTCAGTGATGTCCGCCCCCATAAACGAATATCCACTGTGAAATAAAATAGTTCACGAGACGAGGTAGTACCAACAGATCCCCAAAAATGGAACAAATTCATTTGTGGGATTGAGGCAGTGATCTTATGCCCCATAAACGATTCCCCCATTGATGGAATGATGGACCTACTAACTAATTCATTTGCAGGATGGACATTCTTTGTGGGCTTCCACAAAAGAAGGCTCCCGACCCACCATGAATGACCGGCCACACCAGTTTCCAGTTCCTCTTCTCTTCTATAAATAGACTTCAAGGGGACCTAAAAAAAGATGGAGAAAGGGAGACACACCCGTATTTAATAACTGAAAAGATTTGAAGGCACTGTGAGAACCATATTCCTTTGATGATTCCCTATAGGTAAAACCCACTACAAAGAATTAAGGAGGCAATAATAATTCATCTGGTGGTCTGCGAACCGAAAACACTTTGCGAACATAATTATTGAGAGGCACAAATTGACAAACCCTTTGTTCACATTCATCCCACATAGAAAAATTCTATGTGGGTGGAACCCTACCCTATGTATTAAAATGATACATGGGTGGAACCCAACCCCATGCAGAAAAATTATACATATTCCAAACCTAGGTCCTCATAGCACAATTCTACATGGATGGTCTCCTTACCCACATAACGACATGCTATACAGAGGTAACCTCATCTTGTGTAAGAACATTCTATGTGAAATGAGGAATCCTAGGGAATTTTACTCTCAAGATCCAACCATTATCTTTTGTCATATCATTATTCCGCATGTTATCCCCTCCAGAAACTAGTCTAACAACATCAAGCCAAGACCCTTTCCCAAGACACCATACATGTCTTATAAAATCATCAGGAACATCAACACGATCCTTTGAGTTTACATACCTGTGGTAAGTAGAGTGACATGGGTAATCTCTATAGAAAGGCAGAACCTTGGAGTCTCCTTGAGTTTAAATTCTTACGGTAACACGAGTTCCAACCTCAAAATTCTCATGTGAACTTCTAAGTTATATGGATTGAGAGGAACCACTGTCCTTTCCCTTAGATGAGGGCTAGTTTTGAACATTCCTTTATTTCTAGGAACTAATTCTAGTGAACTCCTCATTAGGTAAGCCCCTAGATTTTCTTGCAGGAGGAGGCACTTTTTATCCTCTTTTCCTTCACCCATGATATATCTAGATAGATCACAAAATGTGAATATCCATGATATGGAAATAAAAGAGGTAATAGGTACACTCAAATCCCCTTTCTCTCTCCCTTTAGGTTCCATCACCATCCATCAATGGATAGGGATAGATTCTGTGATCATCATATCCAATACTTCCTCTTGTTTCACACATTGAGCATGACTCATGTGGGCTTAGAGGTTAGTAAAAATTATGACATCTACACAATCCCAAACAAAAAATGGTCCTCTAAAATAGAATAAGTCCCAAAACCACACTTTAAACTTCAAAGGGAAATATTCCCAATGAAGAAACACCAAATGGGAAAATACCACACATAAGCCCGAATCACATTCCCTCAAATAGGAAGCTCCCATGTGTAAGCCCCAATCATGACCCCTTTAATGGGATTACTCTAAGGTGTAAGTCCCAACCATACCAAACTACATGGTATTTTATTTCCAACTAACTTAGATACGTGGAAGCCTTTATAAAGTCCAAACCCGACACCCAAATCACCATAATGTTATTTGGGCCAAATTTATGGTAGGTTCATATCCACCTAGGAGACCACATCTCTTTTGGGTACCTCAGGCTACCTCAGAATAAGTCCCACACCATCCTTGACCAGACAACCTTCGCCCAATCATCCTTACCATATGATATTAAGCAACATGGTTGGGTACTTGTCACATGACCTTAAAAGGTGATGTGTCTAGTTAAGTGACACTGAACTACGTGGGTTCTGATTTCTCTCATGAGGGTATGTAGAAAGCCCATAGTATGGGTTTGATCCCAATATAAAAACAACTATCATCCCACTTTGATGATGGTAAACCCTATAGTTCCCCATCACACAGCTTAAAACCATCATCATCTTAGTAAATGACCTAAGGAATCCCTAATTTTTCCATAAAATGGTTGATGGAGAACCTCAGATATATATAGATGATTCTGAACAAATGTTTGGTTACGATCAATCATTACCTAGGGGTAATCCATGGACACATACTTGTGAATGAACCAAGGATTCATAGATATATATTAAATCTATAAAATATTCCCAGAAAAATAAATAGTTCCCTTCAAAAGGGTGCGATGATCCCGAATTCCCATCCTCTCAACCAATGTGAGTTATTAAGTGTCATTGGAAAAGTTACCCTACGAGATCCTACCTTTGTAAACTAGGTCCATGAATCATGTATATGAGAGCCATTGGGTTTTTTTGGCTCCATGAACAAAACCCATTGGAGATTGTTTGAAGAGATTGTACCCAATGTTTGTGATTTCACACCATTTAACCCCCTTGCAATCAATAGTTCGGGCTAAAAAAATTTCTTTGAGGGAAATAAAATGACGAATATGATGTGAATAACTTGATATGGAACCTCCTTCATAAGATAAAAAGGATACATTTCCCAGTCATTGTTATAACCTTTCATTCCTTACCCAGGTGAAATATTTGTTGGAAACAACATCATAAATATTTAAATGATTATCCATAAGATACTTAAATTTTTTTTAGTCTTTGAAGTAAAAAATATTTTTTATTTACTTTTCAATGAAATAACTACTGCAAGATACTTTCCAATATCATTGTTTCATTTATCATACTTTATATTCATTTATTTTAAGTACTTATGAGTGTTAATATGATCTTTTGATTTTCCCTACTCAATCAATATTGTAAAAACCACATTTTCACATATTCTTTTTAATGTTCATAACATCAAGATTATGACGTAAAATTGAAATTCCTAATAATTTAGTTTGAAAAAATACTCAGTTTATTCTATTTTTGTGTACCAACTATATCTAATGAGCTTTGAAATATTTTCCTAGAAATTTTCAAATTATACTATTTCCAAAATTGTGCATAAATATTTGATAATTGGGACATGATTTATGAACCTGATGAAAATTTTAGTGGTGTCCTCAAATCATTTCTTCCATTGAATCACGACTTGTTAAACTATGAGATGCATATAAGAATAAAAAATGACACATGAAATAACAATTTATAATATATTAAAGTATTATATTTTCAAAGTAAAAGTTACAAATTGTAAATTCCTAGATAGTTTGAGTGTTCCAAACATACATGTTTCCCAATCTATGGAAATCATTAATCATCCACACTAGAGGAGCACAAATTTTTAACATTTCATATTTTGATGCATCGTATGTATCTACACCATTGTCCCATAACCCTTGAAATCATTCTATAAGAGCCCAAGGGTATAAATTGATGCCATTTATAGGAATTTTATTTCTTAGAATGATCATATAAATAATGAAATAAGTTTATTTCATAAAAATCCATGGAGGCATATTGTAAGCGATCAAAATAACTATCCATTTTCTATAAGTTGTACTTAGATACTTGAATGGATTAAATCCATTAATAGTAAATCCAAAATGAAAATTCCTTGGTTTTAAAGAAAAATTTGGATAAAAAGAATTAAAAGATTTACAAGATTTCAAATCTCTTGTATGTCATATAAACCCATAATTATTTCCCATGTCATGACACTTTATTTTCTGTGCTATCTTAGATGTTATGAACAATTTTTTTAATCATGATTTTTATGGAAAGTAATGTAAAACCTTCACAATTTTTTTTTCTATTCTTATTTGTATCCCATTAATTCAAAATTACATCATGATTAATCGATTTCCATCTAGAATTATGTCATCTTTAATACTTATATCTATTTGATTTTTTATCCCTGATACAACATATATCCATTGGGACATGCATGTATCTTTGTATAATTAATATTGATCTTATTAAAAACTTTATTCATCTCATAAAATGATTCAGGATTATTATCTTAAAAAAATGAATAATGTAGTAAGTATGATATCATCAAAATTTCTTTATATGTAGTTCCACATAATCACTGTATATGGTAGTGTTTTAGTATAAAATAATTTATTTTTATATTTACTACATCCTTAATACAACTTATGATTTCCATAATCCACTAATTTATAAAACTAATTTGATCACTCAGTCTGCTTATATCTTATATTAATCTCTATAAATTTAGAAATAAACCCCCATTATATGTTACAATCTTCATCATGTAGTTATTTAGTGTTGAAAGAATCATTAATCAAGTTCTAAATTTCATTCTACACTATTGGGGAAGTAGGTTGTTCATTATACCATTGGCCACATGTCAAAATTTCTGTAATGTACAATTCCACTTGCCAAATCTATATAAAATATTAATCAGGGTAATGTTTCAATATCAAGTGCTCATAAACTTCATGCCTTTTCAACAACCTTATGAAATTAAAATCAAAACATGTACATATTATTCTTCAATCTATGGATCAATTTGTAATTAAAAAATATAAAAACTCCCCAAACCCATTAAAATATTATGGTTTATCCCCAGGTAAATTAATACAACTTTTATCCATTTATACCATATTAATAAATATATTATAAAAAACATAACACATATTAATTAAATAAAATCATGTTAAAAATAAAATATAACTAGGAATAACATATTGGAATTTGAAAAATTTGGATGGAAACAAATTATAAAATATAATATAATTACAATAATTTGATATTATGATTTTATATTTTATGATTTGAATATATTGTATAAAATATATAAAATACATATGAAATAATAAATGAATGATTACTCTAAAACATATTAACAAAGAAACCATGAAAATGAAAACAAAAACATAATTCATGAATGCATCAAAATTTAAAAAGAAAAATAAGATAAAAAATGTATCTTAATAATCAACCAAAAATTATCTATATATTATATAATCAATAATATTATTAATAAATTAAAAATTTAAATATATACTAGGAATAAAAATCCCTAAATCCTCAATTAATGATAAAACCAAACTTTTATAGCTCTGAAAGAAAAATCCTTAAATCCCTAATTTTAAATCCCAATGTAAATTTCATAAAGTTCATTAAAATCAGAGAATAATAATGACAAGGTAAGAGTAGAGTTTCTAGGAACTTAACTTATACCAAAAATTAATGTAAAAATAAGGGGAAGAGGTTAATACAACACACAATGGAGAAGGAGAATCCATTGTGAAGGAGAGGTGACTACATAGTGAAGAGGGGATGATGTGGCTGCGTGGGAGGGGTGGAATCCAAAAGGAAGAGAGGGGATGATGTGACTGAAAAGAAAGAGAGGGAATGAAGTGGTAGGGAGGTATGAGTGAGGGAGGAGGGGAATCACACAATATATGGAGGAGAATGGGTAGTGTCTCTATGATATAGGTTTTAAATAGAGATGGATTTTAAAAAATAAGCATTAAAAAACATTCTATGGTGTTTTTAAGGAAACACTACCACTTTTTCATTACATGATGATTATAGTTAACCACCACTAATAAAGTGGGATGAACCCATAAAAACCAATTTTTTTTAATTAGTGACCATTCTTTGAAATCACCGCTCATAAAATTCCACAAATTATGTTTTTTATTATTGTGAATACATAATTATACATGATTTTCCATTACAATTCACAGTAAATCACACCCATAGATGAAAATGGTTTAGTATGTTTGAAGATTATCTATATAAAAATATTATTTTAAAACTTAGATTAATAATTACATTACACTTGACTACCTTATAAACATATCATATGTTATATTCTTCTTTATAACTCAAGGAATGAAAACAAAAGAAAATGGTGAGATCAGACACTCGATAATGGATAAAATTTAAGATCCCAACCTTTTTAGAGGTATATTTTTATTTAATATTTTTATTTAAACTAATTTTAAATTACTTATGTAATTATTTACTAATAGTTGGGAAGGTCCTGAGAGTTTTTTTGGGGTTTGGTACTTGAAAATGTGGTATAGATGTCTTACAACATATAGAACACTGTTAGAATATGGTTAGTGCTAACCATGCACCATGACCATGTGGTTTATTTTATGGGGGAGAACAATTTTTTAAATTGTAAGAGGTAACTTGGGAGACTGTGTGAGTGGAGTTTTTCATGTATAGTGGTGTTTTCATAGTTATCCTTTGGTTTGGAAAACTATGCGACCAAACATTGTGCCTCATTAAAAGTGGAAAATTTACCTTTTTCCCTCCTGATGTTTATACAAACTCCCACGATTTTCTCACCCATTTCACTACCAATAGACTTTAATGAATAAAAGATTCTTCTCATTTACAAGGGTGAATCTCCTTCTATCATTGGTTGTTTGGAGTGCCATTTCTTGTGATTTTAAGCCTTGGGTTATTACATGAGTCTATTTCCTTCTATTCTCTAGATTTTTCACTGTTTGGTCATTCCTTATACCTTATATCTCATATGACCTATTTCCATGACTATTTTATGATGTTTTGGTTATGGAAATTTTAGATTGAATCATTGGATAGGGTTAGGAGATTGAATATCTATGAATATAAGGTATGTGTCTTAAGATAAGTTTTCTATAGTCTTGATATTTTCTTTCAAGTGTATGTGGTATGTGTATTAGAACCAATATGTTGCTCTTTTGATCTATTAATTAAGAGATTTTCTTGGTCCTTAAATTGGTGTCTCATGCCCTTTATAGATCCCATCAAGTCTATTGATGATTATGATACCAAACCTATAGCCTCCCATAGGGTGTGACAAACCTTGAAAATGGTAAATTGGGGTTTTAAATAGAAAAGTGGCCAGTTTATGAGCTCAACCTAGTTAGGTTTTTTGGTTTATTTTAAATCATGTAAAAAGTGTCTTCTTAGCTTAACTTGGGAATACATTTTTTATGGAATGTTAATAGGATGGAATGGTTAATGGCTAAAGGGGAAATTTTAAATGGTCAAATAGTTTTAAAAGGGAATTTAATGGTTATTCTATATGAGTAAAATATTAAATGTATTAATTATGAAATTATGTTTATAGGTGTCGTTTTTGATGGAATTTGGTGAATAATGAATTTTTAAGTGGAACATATTATCTATTTAATGTGTTTAAAAGTTCATATATGTCAAAACGTGGAATTTGGTAAATGATGGAATGGTTTAGGTGCCAAATTGACACTCTAGGAACCAATGTTTTGATATATGGTTAGGGTTTTGTACTGATTATCCATGCACTAGTTGTATTATGGATAGTTTGGGATGTTATAATTATTCTTTTCATCCATGGTTTAGGTTTAAAACTAACACTTTGGGCACCAATAATGTTATACATGGTTTAGGTGTCAGTTTGATACTCTTGGCACCAATAATTTTTATATATGGATTGGTTTCCAGATTGACACTCTAGGCACTATTTGATAAATAATGAAATACCCATTTGTTTCAATCAAAGTATGAATCAACCTATGATATATGGATTAGATGTACTGAATTTGGAATAAGTAGGTTTGTTTAGCTGATGCGTCATTATAGAACCCAAGGGAAAAATGATTAATAATTAACTATCTATTTTTTATAAAAGAATTCTCATTTATTTCCATGTTAATTTTCTTCCTTTCTACATCTCAATACACTATTTATAAGAATGATTATTTCTATAGAAACCATTGGTGTTGGACTACTAATTTTTACTCGCACCCAGATTAGGCCATTGATGATGCCCAACAGACTTTACAGTTGTGGGTTAGGACAAGGGAAAAGGCCCAGTGATATATGGCTGATTTGGTACTTTATGGGATGGATCTTGGATGAGGGGACTAGGATATGTGTTAGGACCAATTTTTTTGATTTTTAGTTTTTGTTCTTATTTTGGGTTTCTTTTGGAAAATGTGATGATCATGACGTGACATGTTTATTTGCTGAATTTTTAGAACTTACCTAGTTTTGGGTGTTTTGTATGTGATGTATGGTTACCTTATGGTTATTATTTATTATTATTATTATTATATTTATATATTATAATAATAGGGTATAGTCTTACCACATTATTCAATGGAACCTCACTACTATTTAGAAACCTATGGTGTATGGGGAGGTGCTCTTGAGGTTATGCGGCAACCTAGTTTGATAACTAGTTGGAGTGAGATAGGACGGGGCATTACAATGTGGTATCAGATTACTAGGTATTTTATTTTTCTATACTATTTTGGTAAGGTAGAAAGGAGAATAGTATGTGTCAAGACACGGTAATGATCTCATGTATGGGAGTATCTATCCCATGTGTGGGGAAAAAACTAGGTTTCTAGGGACATAATTTTTGTTCTTGATGTTCGTTAGCTACAGTTGAAATGTTATTTTACCTTGGGTGATACACTTGTTGTGTGATGTTATTAATTTTTAATATTTTACTTGTGGGATGGTATGACATGAGATTGTGTATGCACGCATCATTTTAGGCACTTAGGGGTGATGTGAAATCCATAATATTAATCACATAAGAAAAATCTTGCTATAATTTCTTTTTTATTTAAATAGAAAAATTGATTTGTCAGAAGTGAAATTATTTTCTAATTCTTATGTGTTTTTAAATAAATAGTGCCTAATAAAAATGTTTTAACTATTTTAAATCAAGTGATGTAAAATATAATTATTAAAAATGTGTTAAGATTAAATATTGTGTCTTATAAAATTTCTTTTACCCTGAGTTAGCCAGTGGCCCTAGATAAAGATGATTAGGTGTATTGATAGTGTTACGGTCATATCCCTTGGGATGGTGTATGTAGATTAGCTTGTTTATGGCTAGCTTTGACCACTATTATGTGAAACCATGTAAAATATATGTTATTTTCCATGAAATGTATGTTTGTAATTATATATGGATTCCTCTATGATGATAGTTGCTGATAGGGAGATGATAAGAAACTATAGAGAATGCACACCAGGTAGTTGAACCAATGCCTTTATTGGATATGGGTAATAGTGTGGAAGAATAGTTCCATGAGAATTTCACCCAATTTATATAGTTTATAAAGAGATATACAATTTGGTATTAAATGACCATGTTTTATCTAACTAGGTATGTAACACCCCAAGCTTCTATAGTACACTTCTTCTTAATAATTCAATAGCTTGCGCTACACACAACACCGAGTTTGAGCACACCATGACCTATCAAACTAACCGTTTAAAAAGCGATTGTGAATATAATTAACCAAATTTTGAATTTTATATATCCCATATAACTTTAACATTCATATTATGTTTTTCTTAGACATAATATAATGACAAATTCAATTTTTTAGATAAAAGAATTATTTTTCAAAAAATACAGTTTTCTTCCTTTTAATGGTGAACCCTTTTTAAATCCAATATTTGACACCTTTATATATTCAATTTGATTAAATGAAATTCTTATTTATAATAATGGAATAAAAATTTAATTTGGATAAATTTTTGTCATTTTTTTGATAACTTTCATATTTTAATAAATAGTGAAAAATACAGCATTTCAATTCAAAACTATTTTTTCATATAAATTATTTATATAGTTAGATTATATTTTTAATTATTTTTAAAGTTTAATTGGATTATGTTTTTATAATTTAATCCAATTTTGGTCATTGGAATTAATTTTACATTGAAATCGGACATAAACACATGTTAATATTTTGATAAATTTTACTTCTTAAAAACTCGCTTTCTCGTTTTGACAATGAGAATTAATTTTAAATTAATTTCTGAAAATTATGTGTTTTGAATTTGGAAAAATAGATTCCATATTTTGAATTATTTTTTATAAATTTTTTAAATAGGCACCTTTCATTTTTGGACATTATGAATCGTAACTTCAATAATTTTTTTTATTTTCCATGGTTAAATGGTAAATCAGGTAAATTAGGGTAAAAAATAAAATTATAATAATATAAAACTACCCTAACATGTATACTAGTACTATTGGATTATATATGTCCAACCATTAACATTCTTAGGTCAAGGTTGATTTTAAGACCCCATGGAACCACTTGGGTATGAAAATGACATGTTATAATAATTAATTTAAAGTAAAGAGAAATATATCATAAACATGTATCTTATTACTAATTTTTTTAATTCGAGTTATATAAGTGATATATTCTCATATAAATAGTAATTATAAAGCTAAAAATATTTCCTAAATCATTCTATTTTATTTTTAATTTTTAGACCTAAAATAATTAAATTTATTTACTACACAATAATGATGCAATATTTTCCTTATTAATGAAAGAATAAAATAAATGATATTATAAATATTAAAATTAATTTAATTTGAAGGTTTTATGTCATAAAAGAATTTTATAGATTAATATTACATGTTATCTTTGATTTAATGCCTTTTTTTTGAAGGAATAAAGTTGTTGTGACTTCAACAGAAATCAATTACCTAATAGTGTCAAAATTGACATAAATGAGTTTAAAAAAAATATTTTATTAAATGATATAAAAATCCTAAAAAAATAATATTCATAAAAATGACCTAGATAATGTTATAAATTTAATTAATGATCCAATTTAGGTTATATTTTAATTTTATAGTAACTATATTAACCATATAGTATAAAAATACAAGAAGACAAGGTAAGAGTTAAACTGTTTAACTAAGGGTTAATCAAAAAAGATAAAGTTAATTTGATGACCTAAAATTGTATAAAAATAATTGGATAAGAGTATTTAGACCCATAATCACCTTATACTTGAAACATATCACTTTGGAGCTATTATAAACCGAAAATAAATTTATAATAAATTAATATTTCAGGCTTTTCCTAAAGTTCCCCTCACCTCTCTTATAAAAGGGCACTTATCCTTCTCTTTAATTAACACCTAAAAATCCCTTTGTATTGGACAAAACCTGCCCAAATCTTATCCCAACTCCCCTAAATTCATACAAGAGGCCAAACTTTGGGCATAAAACCAATTTAATGAGTCCTTTTGTGCAAATCAAAAGGAGACACCTGAAGAATAAGTAATTGTTTTATCCCTTCTTTCAATGTTTTTTTTTCTTATTCTACTTCTTCTTCATAAGTTGTTACCATAATAAAATAATAACTCCATAATATAAAATATATGATGAGATGTTTTTATGATTATAGGAAAACCACATTACTCCATTTACCCATCCTATGAAAAAACAATATCCCTATGCGTGCGTACGCATGAATTACTGTCTCCACACCATGGTGTAAACTGTTTTTCATCTATACTTTATTTCAATGGGTATGATGATGAATATAAATTACTTAAATAAAAAATATAATATGATATTATTTATGTAAAATTCATATTCCATCTAATTCCATATAATTCCATACCATTTAACCATTAAGAAATTGATACTGGCACTCGTGTGTACGTACGACTTACCATCTCCACGACGAGATTAGACTCATCTTCCACGTCCACCATCAAAGAATGATTATAAAAAAATATATATTATTCATAATTATGAAATATATGACATAATAAAGATACTATAATAATATATATATATATGTATGTATGTATGTATGTATGTATGTATGTCTGTATGTCTGTATGTATGTATGTACATATAGGTCATTCACTTACTTCCATTCAATACGATAAGAAAACAGAAACAACATTCATGCGTACGTACAATCTATTATCTCCATGAATAGTGTATTCCATTTCATATATATATATATATCTATTATATATATTTATAATATAAATATATATGATATATACATCATATTATATATTCTTCAAGTAAGTTAATCATGATATAAGTAATATGATCAAGAATAACAAGTCAAAACACGTACGATAAACAAAACGATTATTACCTGAAATGTTGCATTAACTTGGAATTGTTAATAAATGGGTAATATAAAGTCATAAAAGAATCATATATGATATCATAAATATTATTATTATTTCTATATAAGTAAATAATATGTTTAAAAACATTATACAAGAGTTTTAGACACGTACAGAGAGTATCATACCTATGGTAAGGGTTAATTTTGAAATCTCATTATTATCCAAGATTGTTTATGTATAAGTGTTTACTGGGACATATTTATCATTATTTTCCATGTTTCTTAAAAATGTTTTTGTTGGTCGGAGTGTATACTCAAGAGGGGGGTGAATTGAGTTCCAATTAAAATTTCTGTTAAAATGATTTCTCTTAAAAGCCCCCAATTTAAAAACAAAGTTAAACTGTAGTGAATTTATACAGATTGTAAATGTTTAATTAGCTTCTTAAAGATTGATTAGATCTCAGTAAATTTAATCACAGGATTAAATTAGCTTTTAAAGCTAACCTACTGGTTCAAAACAAGTATAAACACTTACTAATTTAACTATCAAAGTAACTTTAAAATAGATTTGTATTTCAAAGTAACAACAATGGAATATAAAAGATATATGTAGTATTATTTAGACTTATTCTAACAAGCATAGAAGATATAACCAAGAGGTTCAATCTCAAGAAGAGACTTAGTCCTCTCAAACAATTTATAAAAAAATTGATCCACACCCTGGATCAGGGTTAAAAACGGTTCAATACTGTCCAGGTCCTAAGAACTCTACCACAATTCTTCATGGGAAAACAAAGACAAAAACACACAGGCTATCCAGCTCAAACTTGACCTCTACCACTATACTCAGTGGGATACCGTATGATTTATGGAGTTTGGAATGAGGATTTAGTATCCTCCAGTTCAGCACATGAGACAGTGTGTGTGTAAAAGATATACAGAGTACACACACTGCTCAATAGTAAATAACAATTCACTTAGAGAGAGTATATGAAAGTTTAGAAAGCTCTAGTGATTAGAAGTGTAGCTCTGGACTCATTGGATTTAGCATAAATGCTTCTGAGTCCTTCTGTGGCTTTTTTGTTGAAAACAGATTATCGTGGTTCAGCTTGATGTCCTTCACAAGTGAGTGTGTTCTATGATTTCCAGTGTTTATGTGTTCTTCAGTAGTGCTAGATTGCATGCATGAGAGTTCTTTGAAGATCTTACAATTTCCTTTTCAAGTTCCTCATGTGTTCTTCTTTTCATGTATGTATGTACATGAAAGAATTCTATCTCTATGCCTTTTCACACACACACCTTTTTTTTATTGTAGCTCGATCTTCCTTTTGAATCTGCATCAGTATCGGTAGCATCAACATCGGTAACTCATTAATCATTGATATCAGTGACTCATGATCATAGGTATTGGTGACTCATGATCATCGGTAAATCTTTAGATCTTTGGTAGCCATCAGTGCGACCGTTGCTATCGGTGCGACCGTTGCCATTGGTGCGACCATTTGGTGAGACCGTTGTCACCAGCGACTTACTCTTCATTGGTGCGACCGTTTGGTGAGACCGTTGTCATCAGTTACTTACTCTTCATCGGTGCGACCATTCCTCTCGGTGCAACCGTTTGGTGAGACCGTTGTCATCGGTGACTTGGAATATAACTAACGGTGAGTCAAGACATGAAATTCTCACAAAGTGTCTGTTCAGTCCAGAATACTTCCAGGTCACCAGTAATAAATAATTTAACATAGATAAACATATGTAAACATGAATTGAACAAATATAAACACATTTAGAACAATTTTAACAAAAGACTAAATTGTCATAAATACAACAATGATTTGGGATTATTAAAATAACCATCTCACAGAGATTTCAACAATCTCCCCCCTTTTGATAATCACAAATCAATGACATAAATGAAGAGGGAAGATAGTGTGTCATTCAGTATGATCCACCTATATAAAAAGAATATATGTCAAAAGATAAAACAAGGTTATAATAACAAACAGAACTTATATATCTGAGTCATTCACCCCATATAATATAAGACAGATAAGTCATTTCTCCCCCTATGTATGCATGCATGTAGTAAAAAGCTAGCATGGGCTCATATGCACATTCAGTTCACCCACTCATATGCATGAGATTCCTGAACTTCCTGATTTCTCCCCCTTTGGGATTATCAAAAAGAAGAGAGAAGGAAGAAAGGAAAGAAGATTCCATAGAAAAATAAGGTTTGAAAATGATTATATACAACACATACAAAAGTAAAAAGTACAGGAACTAGACACCCTATCAAAAATTGACAGAAAAAACTATTTCTTAGGTTGCAAGGGAGATTTGCCTTTTCCAGTTGGAGGAATGGATGGTCTAGAAGGTGGCTGCATGGAAGGTTGAACTGGAAGGATGGAGAAAAGAGGCAGGACAACTCGAGCTGGAAGAATTGTGGGTTCCAAGGTCACCTACTGCGGAGTAGAAGATATTTATGAAGGAGTCTGTTGAAAGACTGGACGAATACTGGGGAGAGCTTGAGAAATAGACATCTGACCAGGAGCAACATCTGATGATTGAAGAGGCTCAGCTGTAGGAAAAACAATGGACTTAGCTTGCACATGAAGTCAGGGTTTGTGAAAATTGATGAAGTCTGGAATTACTTCTCCACCGTACTTCATAGCCTTTTCAAAATCATCCTTATTCTGCATGAAATTTTCCAATGTAGGAGTAATATCCTTTAACTACTGAACTTGAGCCTTAAAAGCTTGAGTAACTGGAGGGAGTCTCAAATTGTCAGCCAGTACTTTAAAATGACGATTCAACTCATGCTTGGTGTAGATCTTAGAGAAATAATGATCCACTTTCTCCTTAATCTCTTTTTGAGCCTTGGTAGCATCAGTTGAATACAACTGCACCATTTTATGAATATGATCACTGTGCTCTTTCATCTTTTTCAAAGAATCTAAATCCAAAATCTTTCCAAGAGCTTCCAGCTCTTCTCTAACAACATCTTTTAAAGTATTAAACTCATGACCAGTAATCTTGGTTACTTTTGAAGAACTAGCCTGAGCAACAACTTGCGTGATCTCAGCTTTCAACTTCCTCAAATCTTCCTTCTTCAAATGTTCTATTAGATTTATTAGTACTTCCATCATACCAGAGATGGTTGTTCTGAACTCTCTTGACAGAGAAACTAGATTGCTGCCTAAATCCGTGAGTGTTTGATTCAAAGAGGTAATGTGCCTGCCAATCGACTCACTATAATTGCACATGTCTGGTTTGATAAGGCTTACCACTCTTTGAGCCAAATCATCCATAGAAACTTTAGATAAAGTCATAGGAGAAGGATCAGGAACATGAGAAAACTCATCTTTCACTGAAGAATCAGGTCTGACATCTGCTCTTTGCAAAAACTCTGTAACTAATTGAGTCTTAACTGAATCACTTATGCCTACAAAATCCACTTCTACACCTTTCTCTTCTTATGGGTAATCTAATCCCAGAACAGCAAGACCTGGATGTTCTTCCCATGCAGCTTTGCATGAAGGATACATAGGTTTCACAAACTGAGCTCGTCCAGAATTTTCAGGAAGGATTTCCTCATCCTCATCAATCTCCAACTGTTCTGTCCTCTCAGCATCAAGGAAATTTTCTTGCTCAATTGGTTGGGGTTGAGGATCATCTTGGATCACATTCTGAGCTTCTCTAGGTTGAGCATCAGCATCATCAGCATCACCACTATCACTATCACTACTACTACTATCACCATCACCATCAGTATCACCCTCATCACCATCATTGCATTCATCATCATCATTACCATTATCATCATTAACTGATCTCTCACTTGAACTGTCTGTAATTCCGGATTCATACTCCTCAAAGGTTGATTCATCAGTCTCACCTTTTTCTTCATCATCTAAAAGAGGTTCAATTTCTGGTAACTTGAGAGGAGGGCTTGTTGAACCAAATTCCATCCTTCTTTTCTTCGGGCTAACAGTATCAGGATCACTCCTCTCATCAGGAGATGATTCAGCCTCCTCTTCAGCATTTAGATTATCATCAGCTTCTTCTTCTTCTGTTCCTTTCTTACTGGATTCACCAGTTTCCTTAGGAACTACTACTTAAACTAGGTTCTCTTATCTCCTTTGGTCTCCTTAGATGATTAGTAGGATTGAAGGACTCATATAACTTTTCTTCATCAGCAACCCAAGATTTCTTCCATGGGTTCCAATTGATTTTCATCCTCTTACAAATAACTTTGTTGAAATAGAAGCTAATTGATGAGGTACACTCATCTCCATCATCCACACAGCCCAAGAATTTAAGCATGGCAGAAATTTGATTAGAATAAAACAAAGTAGTAGCTTTATTTGAAGGTTTTATCATCTCAACAATATGCTCAACAAAATATCTACACAGATTGATCTTTTCACCATTCAACAAAAAGAATAACAGAAAAACATCCTGATACTTTACTGAAGCAAAGTCACCTTTTCTAGGACATATTTTATGTTGAATAAATTTAAATAGGATTCTATTCTCACCATCCAACTCAGCAGTATTTATCCTTCTCAATTCAGACTTCCTAGTCAATAACTCCAGGGCTAGCTCATAAGAAAAGTAATTAGTAGTAGGAGGGATATTACCAACGTAATCCTCATATCTTCCATTGTGAGGTACCCCCAAACATTCAGCCCACTATTTTGATGAAAAAGTAATCTTTTTCCCTTTTACTATAGAACACAATCTCGCAGCCTCTACTCCGTCCAATACTATATTCAAGTTTAAATAGAACTCATGCACCAGCTTCAGGTAAAAGACCCAATTATTATCACAGAACCAATTCTTCCAACCTTGCATTTGAAACACTTTCAAGAGAATAGACTTTCTAGATAAAACCCATTCTGAACATATTTCCTTTTCAGCTATAACTTCCCATTTTTCGAGCTCCGGGTTAACAGAATTCTGCGTCATACTACTCGACTCACCTCGAGCACACTTGACAGGTGAAGATCCTTCAGATTCCTTGATCTTTCTCTTTTTCTTGGACATTATGAGGTTTGAGACAATCAAGAGGCTTGGAAAGATTCAAAAGGCTCGGGTTATAGAAAAGAGAAGAGAGAGTTCGACAAGAAATGGAAGGTCAACAGTCTCTTAGAAAAAAATAGCCATGGGTCATTATTTGTATCATTTAGGGTTGAAAAATAATAAAATATCGATTAAGTAAAAAAGCGTCATTTTAAACAGAGAAAAAAAATATTTTAAAAATAGTACAACCAAATCGGTAGCATTAATCGATTTGACAGATCGGTTTGACTGATCGGTTTCACTGATCGGTTTCACAGATCGGTTTGAAAGATCGGTTTGACAGATCGGTTTGATAGATCGGTTTGACAGATCAGTTTGACATATCAGTTTGATAGATCGGTTTGACAGACCAGTTTCACAGATCGGTTTGACAGATCGGTTTGAGAGATCGGTTTGACAAATCGGTTTGACAGATCGGTTTGACAGATCAGTTTGACAGATCAGTTTGACAGATCAGTTTGAGAGATCAGTTTGACAGATCAGTTTCACAAATTGGTTTCAAAGATTGGTTTCACATATCTATCATACCAAAATCTTGTTTAATCAAGTCTAACCTTTCAGAACTTAAGGTCTTGGTGAAAATGTCATCTAATTGATGTTCAATACCTATAAACTCAAGAGTAATATCACCTTTTTGGTAGTGGTCTCTCAAAAAGTGGTGCCTTACATCAATGTGTTTGGTTCTAGAGTGAGACACAGGGTTATTTGATATGTTAATTGTACTAGTGTTATCATAGTTTATTGAAACATGCTTAAAATCATATCCATAGTCCAAAATAGTGTGTTTCTTCCACAGAATCTGTGCACAACAACTACCAGTAGCTATATACTCTGCTTCAGCAGTAGACAAAGCTACAAAATTCTTCTTTTTTACTACACCAATTTACTAGGGAATTTCCCAAAAGATGGCATGTTTCAGATGTGATTTTTCTATCCAACTTGCAACCAGAAAAGTGAGTATTTGAAGAACTCATTAATTCAAAAGATTTTCCTTTTGGGTAAAACAAACCTAAGTTTATAGTGTGTTTAAGATACTTAAAAATTCTTTTAATAGCAAGTGAATGATATTCTTTTGGATTAGCTTGAAATATTTCACACATACACACACTAAACATAATATTTGGTCGACTAGTAGTAAGGTAAAGTAAGATTCCAATCATACCTCTGTAATTGGTTTGATCCACTGGTTTCCTAGTTTCATCTGCATCCAATTTACAGACTGTACTCATAGGAGTATCAATTTCCTTAATACTATCCAAACCAAAATGTTTTAAAAGATCCTTTTTATATTTACTTTGATTCAAGATAATACCATTTTAATTTTGAAAAACTTGAAACCCAAGAAAATATTTGAGTTCTCCCATTAAACTCATTTCAAATTCATTTTGCATACTCTTTGAAAAATCAGTACATAAGGAATGTTTAGAAGATCCAAAGATAATATCATCAACATAGATTTGTACTATTAAAACATCTTTAGAAATTCTTTTAATAAAAAGAGTTGTATCAACAATCCCTTTAGTAAAACTTTTTGAAATAAGAAAATTACTAAGTCTATCATACTAAGCTCTTGGAGCTTGTTTTAAACCATATAAAGCTTTAGAAAGTGTAAAACTCGATTTGGAAAACGAGGATTAGTAAATCCAGGTGGTTATTCAACAAAAAAGTCTTTAATTATAAAACCATTTAGAAAAGCACTTTTTACACCCATTTGATATAACTTGAAATTTAGATGAGCAGCATAGGCAAGTAAGATCCTAATAGATTCTAATCTAGATACAGGGGAAAATGTTTCCTCATAGTCTATACCTTCTTCTTGACTATATCCTTGTGCAACTAACCTAGATTTGTTTCTAACTATATTTCCAAATTCATCAACTTTTTTTCTAAAAACCCATTTAGTGCCTATTGTCAAAGTGTCCTTGGGTATGTCAACTAATTCCCAGACCTTGTTTCTTTCAAATTGATTTAACTCTTATTGCATAGCCATTACCCAAAATTCATCATTGATTGCATCATTGACATTTTTAGGTTCTAGTTGTGAAAGAAATGCTTGATGTTCAACCTGGTTTCTTAGAGAAGCTATAGTCTGTGTCCCTCTTTCAAGATTACCAACAACAACGTCCAAAGGATGATTCTTTAGAATCCTAGTTGATCTAGTAAAGGTAGGATTAGAAATTTCAGGTTCATCTATAGGTTCGGGTTCAACAGAAGCAGATTCTGGAATATGACAAGAACTGGATGTTTTTATCGTAGGTTCTTTAGTTTTATCATAAAGGTCTAGAATACTCAAATCTTCTTCAAGATTCTCAAGAGATGGTTTAGGTTCATGTAGATCAATTTCATCAAACTTTATGTGAACAAATTCTTCCACACATTTGGTCCTTTTATTAAAGACTCTATACGGGTTTCCAGTTAAATAATAACCATGAAAAATTCCTTTATCACTTTTATAAGCAAACTTTTCTAGATTATCCTTTGTATTGAGGATAAAGTCTTTGCATCAAAAGACTCTAAAGTAACTAACTTTAGGTTTCTTATTATTCCATAACTCATAAAGGGGTCTTTTTAAGAACAAGTCTAATTAAGACTCTATTAATAATATAACAAGCTGTATTCACAGCCTCAGCCCAAAAATAAATAGGTAGATCATACTCATTAAGCATGATTCTTGCTATTTCCTAAAGGGTTCTATTCCTTCTTTCTGCTACACCATTATGCTAAGGTGTCCTAGGAGCATAAAAGTTGCGACTATAACCATTGTGTGAGAAATAAGATTCAAACTCGTGATTTTCAAACTCATGACCATGATCACTTCTCAGGATCTTAATCTTAAGTCCACTAAGGTTTTCTACAGACTTGGAGTATTTAATAAAGTAAAAACAAGCTTCAATTTTTTGAGCTAAGAATTATACCCAAGTATATCTAGAAAAGTCATCTACTAGGACATAGACATAGTGCTTCCCATTTAAACTAGAAACTCTAGAAGGTCCAAACAAGTCCATGTGAACCAACTTGAGAGGTTGAGAAGTTAAAACTTCTTTATTTGATTTAAATGAAGCTTTATGTTGCTTTCCCTTTTGACAGGGATTACAAACATTGTTATTTGGGAATTCAAGTTTGGGTAGGTCTCTAACTAATTTATTCCTAGTCAGTTTTCTAATTGAATGTATATTTCAATGTCCTAATCTTCTGTTCCAAAGCCAATATTCTTTATGAAAAGCATTTAGGAAAGTAACATTTTGTTTGGATAAAGAATTTAAATCAACAACATAAACATTTTCATTTCTCAAAGCAGAGAATATTAAAACATTTTTAGAGTTAAACACATTACAGGAATCATTTTCAAATTTCAAATTAATTCCATCCTCACATAATTGAGAAATACTTAACAGATTATACTTAAGTCCATCAACAAATAAAACTTTAGAAATCAAAACTAAATCAGTGTTACCAATCTAGCCTAGGCTGATGATTTTTCCTTTAGAATTATCACCAAAGGTGACATGGCCTCCATAAACCTTGATTAAACTCTTGAAGCATGAGTAATCTATAGACATATGTCTTGAAAATCCATTATCCAAGTACCATATCTTCTTGTGAGAACTCTTTAAACATGTTTCCTACAAAATAGATTTAGATGGAAAATGATTTTGGTACCCAGATCTTCTTGGGTCCAAATAGGTTAGCAATCAAAGCTTTAGGTATCCATATTTTCCTTATTGGTCCCATATAATTAAGAGATTCAACAGATTTTGAAAGATAAACTCTATTTGATCTATAACTGTGTGAATAACTAGTTGAGGCATATGAATTATCAGAACTAGAACTAGCACAGTTTTGTCCAGATTTAGGAATAAATTTAGTCTTAGTAAGCTGTCTCTGTCCAGGTTTATAACCTATTCCAGTGGTTTATTTTGGTGCCACTTGTTTTCCTAGAATTTGTGTAAGTATATCTTTTCCATTTGTAAATTTTTATAAGTCTTTCCTTAATTTCTCATTAGAAAAATTCAGTTCAGTATTTTCCTTTATCATTTGAGCATTCAGTTCCTTTTCTATATCAAGGGTAGATTTAATATTGGCAGTGAGAGCATGCTGTTTCGTCAATGACTTATATTTGTCCTTAAGTTCATTACATGTTTATTCCAGCATGTTACAATATTCAAACAGTTCCTCACTAGACATGTTTTCAGATTCAGAATCTGTTCCAGAATAATAATCATTCAGTATAGGGGAAACAAGTACCTCAGAGGTATTGGTCATGAAGCACATGTTGGCACGATTCTTTTCAGAATCAGAAACTTCAGATTCACTTGTGCTGTCTTGTAACCCCCGAGACTTTTATGTGAAATATTTTGCTTTTATGTTATATAAATCATCAAAGGAATATTTCACTAACACTGGCTTGGCTTTCTTTACCCGGAACCGCGGCCTTCCTCGATAGCTTGCGTCATACGCAATACCGAGTTTCACTAAACAATGATATGCTATTAAAATATTATTAAAACTAGCCATTATGAATAGTAATAACCACTTTTTGAAATTTTATAAATTTTATTCTTCAAAATGGACTTCATTTTTGGATTCGGAATATCAAAATTAGCCTAGGGTGAAATTTTGGTATTTTTCTGAAAACTTTCAATTTTTGATGAATAGTGAAACCACTAAGTGGTAGTTAAAAAAACTGAATTTTTCATAAAACTTAATTTTACCGCTTCTGTGAGTGGAATTTCAGAAATACGAGAGACACGGTTGATTTCAATAAGTAAAATGTGGTTCAATGAGATGAAAATAATTTTTTGCTGAATAGTAACTTTTTACTTTTTTACCACGGTTAAAAGTAAATAGGGTAATTAAGGGTAAAAATGATATTATTATTACCTAAAACATGTTCTAATTCTATTTGAAAAGTGTAATTCGACCCAAAACAACCTTAGGAATAAAATATGACCATTTAGTCCCACTTGGATTAGATTAGGACATTTATTATTAATTTATTTAAAGAAGGGTTAAAATAGTTAAAATCAAAGTTTAATAAGTAAATCATTTTTAATATGGGGTTATACATAAGATAAATTCGACTATAAATATTAATTAGAAAGATAAAAATATTTCCTACATAATGGTATTTTATTTTTAATTTTTAGACACTAAATAATTTAATTTATTTATGATACAATGATGATGCAGTAATTATCTTATTAACGAAATATTGACATAATTAATGTTATAAATACCCAAATAAATGTAATTTGAGACTTTTTATGAATTAAACTAATTTTATAGGTTAATATGACATGTTAGTATTGATTTAAGTAACTTGTTTTGAACTAATCATTCTGTTATGATTTTCACAAAAATCAATTACTAAATAGTGTCAAAATTGACATAAAATAGTTTTTTAAAAAATATTATATTATTAATTGTTATTTTATTCCTAAAAATCTAAGGTTAGGACAAATGACTTATATAAGGTTATATATTTTAATAATAAACAACTTGGGGTTCTTTTGGCTTGATATAGTAAGTTTATTAACCTTATAGTGTAAGAAAACAAGAAGACACGGTAAAAGTTAAATTATCTAACTTAAAGTTAAATCTAAATGATAAGGTTAAAATAGGAACCTAAACTTGTCTAAATTCTATTGGATGAGATGATTTCGACCCATACCCACCTTAGCTTAGAAATAACTCAATTTGGAGCTATTTAAAACCGAATTTGACTTTATAATAAAATAATATTTTTAGTTATTCCAAAGGTGCCCCTCTCCTCCCTTATAAAAGGGCACCTCCTCCCCCTCTTCCTCACACCACTTTGAGCCTTAAAGCTCAGACAAACCCTGCCAATTTATCCTCTCCACTTTCCTAGAAACATCCTATAGGTTCTGGTCTTCTTCAAAGACCTATTTTAGTGCCCTAAAAGGAGGTCTCAAAGAAGCACTTCAAAGAAGAGGTAATGTCTGTTACCGATTCTTTCATCTTTATTTCTTCTTCCACTTATTCTTATTTAGTTGTTTCATTATGAAGTAATAACATCAGTATCAATAATATAATGATATGTTATTATAAGTATGAAACAAACCTATTTAACCATCTATCCATCCTAAGGAAAATGAAATCACCGCGCGTGCGTACGTACGAAATACCGTCTCCACGCCGTGGTGTAATCTATTTTCCACCACCACCTTACTTGAATGGGTATAATAGTGTAAATAATGACTATATATGACTATTATAAAGTGATATTGATTCTGAAATAGTATACATACACTCCAATACAATACCACGATCATAGGAACGATATCATCACTTGTGCGTACGTACGGAATACCGTCTCCACGATGTGATGCGACTCGTTCTACATGATCTTCATTTCATAATGATTATATAAATGATTTGAATGAATTAATATGATATATATTACAATAATACCATTCTGGAAATGAGGTATCTATAACCTAAAGAGAAGAATAATAATTTATTCGACAAAACACGCATAAGAACAAAAAGTAATAAACATCCGAATAACAAGTAGTAATGAAATATTACTAATAAGAAGCTAAGAATATGACCATATATGATATCATAACAATAATTATGATTCTGTAATAAGTCAATAACATTATTTAAATCATTATACAAGAGGTTCAGACACTTACGAGGCAAATCAGACCTAAGGTAAGGGAAATATCACAATCTCATTTTTATCCGAGATTGTTTATACTTTGGAATTTACTGGGGTGTATTTTATCATCGACATCCATGTTTCCTCAATATGTAATATTTATATCCTTCTAAAATAATTTATATCCAATTTTACCCTTCGGTGAGTTTTTAGTAAAAGATATGAAAGGAATATTTTGTCGTTTTTCATATGAGGTCCTTTTTGACTTTTTCGACAAAAGTACGAGAAGAATGTTTTTTTAACTTATACGGCATGAATGGATTTTTAAAACATTATTTCCAAGAAGCTTTAATTACATGTTTTCAAGTTTATTTTTAATCAACTTCTTTTAATTTAAAATTGTATGACATGTTAAGAAAGGAAAAGTGTTTTTGAAGTAGAAAGGATATTTTCCTCAAGAATGGAGTTCAAGAGTTTTATCAAAATTATTTTCCATCTAAGATAATATAGGGTTCTGTTTCTATCCCTATTATTATATGGAGTTGATTATGTTGTGATTGAAATATTTTTATGAATTCCTTTATCTTATATGAATTGTTTTATGATGTCACGATGTTTAAGATTCCCATTTTTATTACATGGGTTATGCAACGATGTATGATTTATGATTTTGTGGCACACATAAGAATGGTATCATTATGAGATGGGTGGGACCTATATCTCCCTCCAATGCATTGGGTAAAGATTTTATATCTCATGAGATAGACATGGCTGGAAAGGTAGGTTATACCGGTTCAGTGAAACAGGACTGAAACGAGAAGTGAACTCGGTTTAGAAATGGACTTTGTCCACTAAGATAGTCTTGGAAATGAGTATTGACTAATAAGAAATTATTATCTATGATTATGCGTGTATTCCACAAAGTTTCATGTTTTAAGTTATGATTATTTTTGATTACATTTCACTGCCATGATTTATCCCATGTTATGAAATTATGATTTCTTTTGCAGGTTAAGATTTCCAAAATGTTATGTTCTTATGAATATGATGTGATTGATTTTTGTTTTGTTTACCCTTACTGAGCATTTGAGCTCACCCTTTTGTATGTTTTATTTCCCCCAGGTCAGGAAGAAGGTTATTAACTAAGATATGCTAAAAAGGGACTATAGATATGATGAAATAAATGGGAGACAGTGTAGACGCTTTATGAACTAGTTGTTTATGTTTCCCAGTTTCTAAAGACTCTATACCTATACGGTCCTTTCGTGGTTTTGTTATATGTTGTAATAAGTATGCTTCAATTTTGAAGTATTAACAATGTCTGTAAAGTATGGGTTATTATAGTTGGTATCAAAGGAAAGGTATAGTCAACCTTTGGAATCTAGGATGTGAAAGCCTTATTAAGAACCCTAAGGATAAGTCTAAGCAGATAACACAATCTTAGTGTTTTGGAAATGGCCATGAATAACCTAGGATAAGACCTTAAGTGTGAAACTTTATTCTCAATTATGTGTTTTTCCTATTATAATTAGTGTTGCTCACACTATTATTCTTGGTTTTAGTCAATGACTGGAACCCGAAGGAACCGTGTTAATTCAGAATGCGACGGGCAATGCAATTACTGTCCCCCTGAGCAACCAAACGTTATGGGAGCTGGAATGAAAAATCTTGTAGCCATGCTCACACAACTTTCTCAAGCTATGAATCATCCAGGACTTCCAAACAAGCAAAGGAAGGAGCAACATTCTGTTGAATCCTTCATGAGACAACGTCCACCTTCATTCAGCGGGTCTACTAATCCATTAGTTGATGAATAATGGATTAGTACTACTGAAAAGATATTTTCAGTTCTTCAATGTTCTGAGCATGATAAAGTCATCTTAGCAGTGTATCGTTTGGAAGGTGATGCTGATCAATGGTGGAATCTTATTAAGAATACGAGGCAAAGGGATGAAATTGAGTCCATGGAATGGGACGAGTTCAAGAACTTATTTTTCAATAAGTACTTCCCTCGTATTCTCCGAACAAAGATGGAGAAAGAGTTTCTTGAACTGAAGCAAAAGGATGATGAATCTGTTGGTACCTATGAAGCAAATTTTACAAGACTTGCAAGGTACTCTTCTGGTATTATTATCCAACCTGAGAGTAAGATTGATCGATTCTTTAGTGGATTAAAACCAAGTCTTCGAAGGGAGTTATCCATAAGGGACTTCAATAGCTACGAGGAAATCGTTCTATGTGCTCTCAAAGTCGAGATGGAGATTGGAGTAACCCATCAGTCATATGGGTTTGATAAGAAGAGGAAAATGGAATTCAAAGGAAAATCTAAAGGGCACACTGAAAAGAAGATGAGCTTTCCCTTATGCTCAAAGTGTGGAAAGAAACATGGAGGGAGTTGTCTTAAAGGGACAAGTAAATGTTTCAAATGTGGAAAGGAAGGTCATTGGGTATTTGAATGCCACGATGATGGGAAGAAGATGTATAATGATGAAAACAAAGGAAGGGATACACAGAATGAACCTACTACACTTCAATGTTTCAAGTGCAAGGAGATGGGACATTATGCCAATAAATGCCCTAATCCAAGGGTTTATAATGATGGTCGACGTCAACAAACTCTTAAGGATAAAGACAAAGGAAAGTCACATGCAATTTCTATCAGCGATGTGGAGTACAATAACGATGTGGTGAAAGGTACACTTACCATCCACTCTAAAGTAGAAAATGTTTTATTTGATTCTGGATCCACCCACTCTTTTATTTATGAAGAATTTTCTAAGGGTATCATCGTATTACCTCAACAATTAGATGTTGAGTTAGCTGTGACAACACCTAATGGAACAACAGTCGCATCAAAAATTTATAATTCTTCTCTGATCGAAGTTTGTGGGAAAGTGCTTCCCGCAAATCTTGTGATCCTTCCTATTGTGGAATTTGATGTGATTATTGGCATGGATTGGATTTCTTTATCTGGAGCTCATATCAATTTCCAAAAAAGGTAAGTCACATTTCATATTCCAGATCAATCTATGATCGTCTATCAATGCAAGGATGAACATAACCTTACAATGGAAATTCCTTCTACCTTATGGGTCTTGATTCCACTAAATGAAGGTTATTTATCTCAAATGGTTGGTGAGAAACTCACGATTAAGAATATGCCCATTGTACGGGAGTTTGATGATGTCTTTCTGGAGGAATTACCAGGTCTTCCACCAAATTGTGAAGTTGAGTTTTCAATAGAACTCGTACCGGGTGCTTTGCCTATTTCAAAGACACCTTATAGAATGACCCCAATTGAGTTGCAGGAATTGAAGAAGAAACCCCAAGAGAATCTTGATAAGGGGTTCATATGCCCTAGTGCGTCACCTTGGGGAGCACCTGTTCTGTTTGTTAAGAAGAAATATGGATCAATGAGACTCTTCATTGATTATCAAGAACTTAACAAGATCACTATCAAGAACAAATATCCTCTCCCACGCATTGATGACTTATTTGACCAACTACGCGGAGCTCAATACTTTTCCAAGATTGATCTTCATTTAGGGTATCATCAATTAAGGGTCAAAAGGGAGGATATACCAAAGACGGCTTTCCATATAAGGTGTGGACACTATGAATTTATAGTGATTCCATTTGGTCTTACTAATTCCCCTGCTATCTTCATGGATTTGATGAATAGAGTCTTTAGAGACTATCTTGATCAATTTGTGGTAGTCTTTATAGACGATATTCTTGTCTATTCAAAGATCAAGGAAGAACATGAAGATCACTTGAGAATTATATTGAAGACCCTGAGAAAGGAGAAGCTTTATTCCAAATTTACCAAGTGTGAATTTTGGCTTCAAAAAGTTTCATTTTTGGGTCACATAATCTCAAAAGAGGGGATATATGTGGATCCAGCAAAAACAGAGGTTATTGAAAGATGGTCGAGACCAACAACAGTGACTGAGATCCGAAGTTTTCTTGGTTTGGCTGGATATTATCGACGTTTCGTGAAATATTTTTCACGATTATCTAATCCACTCACCAAGTTGACTCGGAAAGGAGTTAAGTTTGTTTGGATGGAAGAATGTGAAGAGAATTTCAAGGAGTTGAAAAGAAGGTTATCCAATGCACCTGTGCTCACACTTCCTTGTAGTGGATAAAGGTTTGTGATCTATAGTGATGCATCCAAGAAGGGATTGGGGTGTGTTATTATGAAAAATGATATGGTGATAGCTTATGCCTCACGACAGTTGAAAATCCATGAGAAAAATTACCCAACACATGATTTGGAGTTAGCTGCGGTAATCTTTGCATTAAAGATTTGGAGGCATTATCTTTATGGAGAAATGTGTGACATTTATACTGATCATAAAAGTTGAAAGTATGTTTTCACACAAAAGGATATGAATATGCGTCAAAGAAGATGGTTGCAGCTGATTAAGGATTATGACTGCTCAATCCATTACCACCCTGGGAAAGCAAACAAGGTGGAAGATGCATTAAGTCGACAAGACCATGCCAGTTTATCCATGATGAGGATCACAAAATATCCAATATTTATGGATTTAAAAAGGATATATCTTGGAATTTTAATGGAAGGGGAAAAATCTTATCTTTCTCAAATGAATGTTCAACCATCTATACATGTGAAGATTAAAGAGGAACATAAAGAAGATGTCGAGTTACAAAAGAAGGTGAGAAATGTTCCTGAATTCAACCTTGATTGTGATGGGATAATAAAGTTCAGGAATCGGGTTTGTGTTCCTCCCATCCCGGAGTTAAAGAAGGAGCTGCTGGATGAGGCTTATAGTTCTTCATTCTCTATTCATCCTGGAAGCACGAAGATGTATAGGGACCTGAAAGAGTACTTCTGGTGGGATGGCATGAAAAGAGATGTTGTTGAATATGTCTCTCGATGCTTGGTTTGTCAGCAAGTTAAAGCTGAGAGACAGAAGTCTAAGGGGATGTTACAACCATTACCCATACCCGAATGGAAATAGGAAAACATCACTATGGACTTTTTCACAGGACTTCCTAAAACATCCAAAGGCAATAATGCTATCTAGGTCATAGTTGATTGTCTTACCAAGTCTGCACACTTCATTGCTATTAGAGAGGATTTCTCTCTGGATCAGCTTGCCAGGATATATGTAAAGGAAGTGGTAAGATTGCATGGAGTACCACTTTCTATTATATCTGATCGGGATCCGAGATTTACCTCGAAGTTCTTGCGAAGTCTTCAGCATACTCTGGATACAGAGTTGAGTTTCAGCACTGCTTATCATCCTCAAACAGACGGTCAGTCTGAGAGAACAATTCAAACTCTAGAAGATATGTTGAGATCTTGCTCTATGGATTTCAAAGGTGGTTGGGATCAACACCTACCTTTGGTGAAATTTTCTTATAATAATAGCTTTAACTCCAGTATTCAGATGGCTCCTTATGAGGCTCTCTATGGAAAGAAATTTAGGACTCTAACTTGCTGGGATGTAGTTGGGGAAAGAAAGCTATTAGGACCTGATCTCGTTGATGAAATGGCAGAAAAGGTCAGACCTATTCAACAACACATAAGAGCAGCTCAGAGTCGACAGAAAAGTTATGCCGACAACCGAATAAAAGACCTAGAGTTTGAAGTGGGTGATAAAGTGTTCTTACAAATATCTCCCTGGAAGAGAGTCATGAGATTTGGAAAGAAGGGGAAGTTGAGCCCTAGATATATCGGTCCTTTCGAAATACTGGATCGTGTTGGGAAGGTAGCTTAATGATTGGCGCTTCCACTGAATCTCTCTCAAGAACACGATGTGTTCCATGTATCTCTCCTGAGAAAGTACATACCTGATCCTTCACATGTACTTAACTCAGAAGTTGTACCACTGGAGCAAGATCTTTCTTATGAAGAATAGCCGATAGAGATTCTGGATCGTAGCGAAAAAGTCCTACAAAGCAAGACCACTCAATTGGTGAAAGTTTTATGGAGGAACCACCAATTAGAAGAAGCTACATGGGAGCTTGAGGATATGATGAGGGAGAGGTATCCTCATCTGTTTGTTACAAAGTGACGAATTTCGAGGGTGAAATTCATTTTAAGGGGGGTAGAATGTAACACCTGAGACTTTTATGTGAAATATTTTGTTTTTATGTTATATAAATCATCAAACGAATCTTTCACTAACACTATCTTGGCTTGATTTACACGCAACCGCGGCCTTCATCGATAGCTTGCGTCGTACGCTATACCGAGTTTCACTAAACAATGATATGCTATTAAAATATTATTAAAACTAGTCGTTACGAATAGTAATAACCAATTTTTGAAATTTTATAAATTTTATTCTTCAAAATGGACTTCATTTTTGGATTCGGAATATCGAAATTATCCTAGGGTGAAATTTTGGTATTTTTCTGAAAACTTTCAATTTTTGATGAATAGTGAAACCACTAAGTGGTAGTTAAAAAAACTGAATTTTTCATAAAACTTAATTTTACCGCTTCTGTGAGTGGAATTTCGAAAATACGAGAGACACGGTTGATGTAAATAAGTAAAATGTGGTTCAATGAGATGAAAATAATTTTTTGGTGAATAGTAACTTTTTACTTTTTTACCACGGTTAAAAGTAAATAGGGTAATTAAGGGTAAAAATGATATTATTATTACCTAAAACATGTCCTAATTCTATTTCAAAAGTGTAATTCGAAAAAAAACAACCTTAGGAATAAAATATGACCATTTAGTCCCACTTGGATTAGATTAGAACATTTATTATTAATTTATTTAAAGAAGGGTTAAAATAGTTAAAATCAAAGTTTAATAAGTAAATCATTTTTAATATGGGGTTATACATAAGATAAATTCGACTATAAATATTAATTAGAAAGATAAAAATATTTCCTACATAATCGTATTTTATTTGTAATTTTTAGACATTAAATAATTTAATTTATTTATGACACAATGATGATGCAGTAATTATCTTATTAATGAAATATTGACATAATTAATGTTATAAATACCCAAATAAATGTAATTTGAGACTTTTTATGAATTAAACTAATTTTATAGGTTAATATGACATGTTAGTATTGATTTAAGTAACTTGTTTCGAACTAATCATTCTGTTATGATTTTCAAAAAAATCAATTACTAAATAGTGTCAAAATTGACATAAAATAGTTTTTAAAAAAATATTATATTATTAATTGTTATTTTATTCCTAAAAATCTAAGGTTCATCTAAATGACTTAGATAAGGTTATATATTTTAATAATAAACAACTTGGGGTTCTTTTGGCTTGATATAGTAAGTTTATTAATGTAGAGAACTGAAGCTTATCGTACATGGACATTACATTACTTTTGCGGAATACTTAGTACATAACAAAAACACACACACAAGGATCGTAATAGTTTAGTGTCTTTGCAAACTCGGAATAAAATCTTCTAATCGTGGTGAAAGATCTTCAACATCTCCCATAAAGATATTCCTTTTTTTTACCTAAAACCTTTCTTTATATCCTGGGGAGAAGAAAACATAAAAGGGTGAGCTCAAATGCTCAGTAAGGGTAAACAAAAGAAATATCAATCACATCGTATTCATAAGAACATAACATTTTAGAAATCATAACCTGCAAAAGAGAGCATAATTTCATAACATGGGATAAATCATGGTAGTGAAATGTAATCACAATAATCATAACTTAAGACATGAAACTTTGTGGCATTCACACATAATCATGGAAAATCATTTCTTGTTAGTCATGACTCATTGCCAAGACTATCTTAGTGGACAAAGTCCCTTTCTGAATCAAGTAACACTCGTTTCAGTCCTGTTTCACTAAACCGGTATAACCTACCATTCCAGCCCTGTCTATCTAATGAGATATAAAATCTTTACCCAATGCATTGGAGGGAGATATAGGTCCCACCCACCTTATAATGAATCCTTTCTTATGTGTGCCACATAATTATAAATCATACATCATCGCATAACCCATGTAATAAAAATGGGATTCTTAAACAACATGACATCATAAAACAATTCATATAAGATAAAGGAATTCATAAAAATGTTTCCATCACAACATAATCAAATCCATGTAATAATAGGGATAAAAACAGAACCCTTTTATTATCTTAGATGGAAAATAATTTTGATAAAATACTTAAACTTCATTCTTGAGGAAAATATCCTTTCTACTTCAAATACACTTTTCCTTTCTTAACATGTCATACAATTTTAAAATAAAAGGAGTTGATTAAAAATAAACTTGAATACTTGTAAAGGAAGCTTCTTGGAGATATTTTTTTTTGAAATCCATTCATGCCGTATAAGTTAAAAAAAACATTCTTCGTACTTTTGTCGGAAAAGTCAAAAAGTACCTCGTACAAAAAAACGACAAAAGATTCCCTTCATATATTTTACTAAAAACTCACCGAAGGGTAAAAATGGATTTAAACAATTGTAGTTGGATTGAAATAATATTACATATTGAAGAAACATTGATGTGGATGATAAAATACACCCCAGTAAATACCAAAGTATAAACAATCTCGGATAAAAATGAGATTGTGATATTTCCCTTACCTTAGGTCCGATTTGCTTCGTAAGTGTCCGAACCTCCTGTATAATGATTTAAATAATGTTATTGACTTATTCCAGAATCATATTCTTTTTTATTATATCATATATGTTCCACTTATGACTTTATATTACCCGTTCTTTTGTAAATTCATGTTAAAGTAGCGTTTTGGGTAAAATCGTCTCATTTGTCATTTGTGTTTTTAACTTGTAATTATTCATATGATTACTTAGATCATGATTACTTAATTCCATAATATAAAACATGATTTATATATATATATTCAGAATATAAATATATAATAAATCAGTAAATGGAAAGAAATACACCATTCATGGAGACGGTAGTCCGTACGTACGCATGAACGCTGTTTTCGTTTCCTTATTGAATTGAATGGAATTAAGTAGATGAAATACATATAAATATAAATAATTAAAGTATCATTATTAGGTAATATATTTTATTAGTACTTATTATATATACTTTATAATCATTCATTAATGGTTAATCATTGAGAATGAATCTCATCGCGTCGTGGAGACGGTATTCCGTACGTACGCACGCGCGGTGATTTCATTTTTCCGTAGGATGGATAGAAGGTGAATTAGGGTTGTTTCATATTTATAATAACATATCAGTATGTAAGTAATACTGATGTTATTACTTTATCATGAAACAACTAAAGAAGAAGAAGTTGAAGAAGAAAGAAATTGAAAAGATCGGTAATGGATATTACCTCTTCTTTGGAACGCTTCTTTGAATCCTCCACTTAGGGAACTAAGATTGGTCTTTGAAGAAGACCAGGACCTCTAGGATTATTCTAGGTAAGTGGAGAGGAGAAAATGGCAGGGTTTGGCCGAGCTTGAGTGCTCAATTTGGTGTGAGGAGGAGGGGGAGGAGGTGCCCTTTTATAAGGGAGGAGAGGGGCACCTTAGGAATATCTCAAAATATTATTTTATATTAAAGTCAAAATCGGTTTATAATGGTTCCAAAGGGTCTTATTTCGAATATAAAGTGGGGATGGGTCGAAATCCTATCAACCAATAGGATTTAGACAAGTTTAGGGTATTATTTTAACCTTATCAATTAGATTTAACTCTAAGTTAAATAATTTAACTTTTACCATGTCTTTTTGTTTGCTTTAACTATATGGTTAATACACTTACTATAACATGCCAAAAGAACCCCAAATTGTTTATTATTAATATATATATCCTTATCTAAGTCATTTGGCCGAACCTTAGATTTTTAGGAATAAAATAACAATTAGTAATATAATATTTGATTTAAAAACTATTTTGTGTCAATTTTGACACTATTTGATATATGATTTTTTGTGAAAGTCATAACAGGATTATATGTTCGAACCAAGTTGATTAAATCAACAATAATATATCATAGTAACCTAGAAAATTAGTGTAATTCATAAAAAGTCTCAAATTACATTTATTTTGGTGTTTATAACATCAATTATGTCAATATTTTATTAATAAGATAATTACTGCATCATCATTGTGTCATAAATAAATTAAATTATTTAATGTCTAAAAATTACAAATAAAATACCATCATGTACGAAATCGTTTTAGCTTTCTAATTAATATTTATAGTCGAATTTATCTTATGTATAACCCCATATTAAAAATTATTTACTTATTAAACTTTGATTTTAACTATTTTAACCCTTCTTTAAATAAATTAATAATAAATGTTCTAATCTAATCCAAGTGGGCCTAAATGGTCATATTTTATTCATAAGTTTGTTTTTGGTCGAATTAAACTTGTCCAATAGAATTAGGACATGTGTTAGGGTAATAATAATATCATTTTTACCTTTAATTACCCTATTTACTTTTAACCGTGGTAAATAAAAGTAAAAAGTTACTATTCACCAAAAATTATTTTCATCTCATTGAACCACATTTTACTTAATGACATCAACCGTGTCTCTCGGATTTTTGAAATTCCATTCACAGAAGCGGTAAAATTAAGATTTATGAAGAAATTAATTTTTTTAACTACCACTTAGTAGTTTAACAATTCATCAAAAATTGATGTTTTTTAGAACAATGCCGAAATTTCATCCTAAGCTATATTTCATATTCCGAATTCAAAAATGAAGTCTATTTTACCAAATTCATATCATAGAAGTTGCATTAATTAATTTTATAATTAAACCCCACTGTTAAAACAAATAGCGTGTTTTTAAGAAACAATATCTATCAAAAGACTGACACTTGTTTATGTCTGGTTTAAATGTGAAATTACATCCAATGACCAACATTGTATTAAATTGTAAAAATATATTCTAAATATACTTTAAAACCACTCAAATTAATAATTTATCACTGTTAATTATTTTGATTAAAAAAGTTGTTTTTAATTATAATTTAGTAATTTTCACTATTCATCAGAATATGAAAGTTATCCAAAAAGTACCAAAATTTCACCTTAGGATAAATTCGATACTCCGAATCCAAAAATGAAGTCCATTTTGAGAGCTAAAATTTCTAAAATTTTAAAACTGGTTATTACCATTCATAACGGCTAGTTTTAATAATATTTTAATAGCATATCGTTGTTTCATGAAACTCAGTATTACGTACTACACACGTTATCGAGGAAGGTTGCCATTGCGTGTAATGAAAGGAAAGTCAAGGATGCGTGTTGTGCAAGCTCCTTTTTGTGTTGCGTACAACACAAGCCATTAGTGAAATTAAAAAGAATATTTTTCATAAAATCTTGGGCTGTTACATTCTACCCCCCTTAAAATGAATTTCTCCCTCGAAATTCGTCGAGGTTATAAATAGTTTACTCTTCGAAAGTTTCTTTAATAGAAACCCACATCGTAAAAAGGAATACCAAAACTTGTCTTTAAAAACTAAAGTATGAAATGTAACGATTACCCAAATAAACTAATCACTAGGTTTCCACATAGGTGAAAATATGGATATGGAAGAAAAATCTAACCATCATGTTCTGATGGAGAGTGGTAGAGAACATGGATTTGGAAAAGCCAACAATCACAAATCCATAAATTTGTGACGATCTAAGGTACCATCCGATTCATCAGGTATAAGATCACTAGGACAACATTTTTGGTTTTCAAGATCATTTCCCTAAAGTTGAAAATTTGAATTAGAATAAATACTTTCTTTATTTTGGTACAATCTCACTGTTGTTCATGCCTTGAAAAATTTACACTTCATCTCTTAAATAAATGAAGTTGAATTTGTTATTCGTGAAGTGTTAGCAGATCATGTGATAGAATGACGGGTCATTCCATCTGTCTCAAACAAAAGGTTAGCAAAAATTATATACATAAGTCGATCTATAGTGAGATTAATCACATATGGTTCCTAAAATGGACTTATACTTCATATATCATACTGCTTAATATAATAAAACTAGTTTCTACTAAACAGGGACTTCCTGTAGGCCAGTGGTAGGTGATAAAGGCCAGTCGCACTTCGGTTGTGGGTTCGATTCCCACAGCCTTGTCCGACGCGATAGGCTGTCTCCCGTCCTGCAGGTTGTCCTTTTTCTAAAACTACATTACTATAACATCCCATAAATAATATCGAAAAAAAAACTTCTATCCTTAAACAATACTCACTTATGTCCAACATAATCCATTTCAATCTTTAGTCTTATCCATAATACTGCAGTCCACTCTCATAACATAGTGAAAACGATTACCAGAGATTTAATACCATCGTTGATCCCCATATATCATAAGATATGTTTTGTTGGTCAAATTCCAAACATTCAAAGTCCTTAATCATGTATTCTTTTGAATACCCATTGAACCTTAGTGAAAACATGAATGCAGTTAAAAGTTAACACTTTCCACATACCAAAATCCTCAAAATTCTATATTCTCAAACCATGATATCACTTAGTCCTTATATCAATCATGAGCTCATGAATACTATTAAACATTTAATTTTCTCGTTTTCCCTTCATTATGCGCATATCATCTTATTTCCAAAAAATATCTCAATCACTTTGAATACCACATCAATAAATATTGCAATACTCAATGATACAACATTATTTTGGAATCCCATTACATAAACACTTAATCATTCCACCACATCGTTGTCATATTCAACATCGCCAATAGTGATCGCATGTGACTTCCCTTTGTCCTTTTCCTTAAGCGGTTGCTCATGTCGATCATCACTAACCCTTGGATTAGGGCATTTATTAGCATAATGCCCCATTTCCTTGCACTTGAAGCATTGAAGTGTTGGTGGTGCATTCTCTGCAGTGTTTGCTTTATTCACATCATTAGAAACCATTTTTCCATTACTTCGACACTCAGCTGCTCGATGACCTTATTTTCCACACATAAAACATTTTCTAGTCCCTTTAAGACAATCTCCACCATGCTTCTTTCCACATTTTGTGCATAAGGAAACATTCATCTTCTTTTCACCATTATTCTGAGATTTCTCCTTGAACTCCATCTTTCGTTTCTTGTCAAAACCATGAGATGGATATGTAACACCAACTTCAATTTCTACCTTGATAGCACAACACACAACTTCTTCATAGCTACTGAAGTCTCTTATAGCTAATGCCCTTCGAAGACTTGGTTTTAAGCCACTGAAAAATCGATCAACTTTACTTTCAGGCTGGATGATAATGCCAGATGCATACCTTGCAAGTCTTGTAAAATTCACTTCGTATATACCAACAGATTCATCATCCTTTTGCTTTAGTTCAAGAAACTCCTTCTCCATCTTTGTTCGAAGAATACGAGGGAAGTACTTATTGAAAAATAAGTTCTTGAACTCGTCCCATTCCATGGACTCAATTTCATCTCTTTTCCTTGTATTCTTGATAAGATTCCACCATTGATCAGCTTCACCTTCCAAACGATATACTGCTAAGATGACTTTATCATGTTCTGAACATTGAAGAACTGAAAATATCTTTTCAGTGGTACTGATCCATTGTTCACCAACAAGTGGATCAGAAGACCCACTGAAAGAAGGTGGACGTTGCCTCATGAAGGACTCAATAGAATATTGTTCCCTTCTCTGCTCATTTGGAAGTCCAGAATGATTCATAGCTTGTGTAAGTATAGAAATAAGATTTTTCACTCCATCTCCCATAACATTTGTTTGTTTAGGAGGACAATCATTGCATTGTCCATTGCATTGATCAACACGGTTCCTTCGGGTTCCAGCCATCGTCTAAAACCCAAAAAGAATAGTGTGAGAGGCAAAAATCATGCTAGGGAAAACAACATAATAAAGGGGGAGTACCTTCAATATCTAACATCTTAGGTTTAATTCTATGATCGTTAGCGTAATTCTAGTACTATAACCTATACGTATACTTAACCTTAGGGACATCCCTAGACATACCTTAGAAATATCTCTAGGGATCTCACTAAAGTTCTCGCATCCTAGTTTCCAAAGGTTGACTAAACCTTTCCTCTGATACCAACTGTAGAGACCCGAAGCTTATCGTACATGGACATTACATTACTTTTGCAGAATACTTAGTACATAACAAAAACACACACACAAGGATCGTAATAGTTTAGTGTCTTTGGAAACTCGGAATAAAATCTTCTAATCGTGGTGAAAGATCTTCAACATCTCCCATAAAGATCTTCCTTTTTTTTACCTAAAACCTTTCTTTATATCCTAGGGAGAAGAAAACATAAAAGGGTGATCTCAAATGCTCAGTAAGGGTAAACAAAATAAATATCAATCACATCGTATTCATAAGAACATAACATTTTAGAAATCATAACCTGCAAAAGAGAGCATAATTTCATAACATGGGATAAATCATGGTATTGAAATGTAATCACAATAATCATAACTTAAAACATGAAACTTTGTGGCATTCACACATAATCATGGAAAATCATTTCTTGTTAGTCATGACTCATTTCCAAGACTATCTTAGTGGACAAAGTCCCTTTCTGAATCGAGTAACCCTCGTTTCAGTCCTGTTTCACTGAACCGGTATAACCTACCGTTCCAGCCCTGTCTATCTCATGAGATATAAAATCTTTACCCAATGCATTGGAGGGAGATATAGGTCCCACCCATCTTATAATGAATCCTTTCTTATGTGTGCCACATAATCATAAATCATACATCATCGCATAACCCATGTAATAAAAATGGGATTCTTAAACAACATGACATCATAAAACAATTCATATAAGATAAAGGAATTCATAAAAATGTTTCCATCACAACATAATCAAATCCATGTAATAATAGGGATAAAAATAGAACCCTTTTATTATCTTAGATGGAAAATAATTTTGATAAAATACTTGAACTTCATTCTTGAGGAAAATATCCTTTCTACTTCAAAAACACTTTTCCTTTCTTAACATGTCATTCAATTTTAAAATAAAAGAAGTTGATTAAAAATAAACATGAATACTTGTAAAGGAAGATTCTTGGAGATAATTTTTTTTGAAATCCATTCATGCCGTATAAGTTAAAAAAAACATTCTTCGTACTTTTGTCGGAAAAGTCAAAAAGTACCTCGTACAAAAAAACGACAAAAGATTCCTTTCATATCTTTTACTAAAAACTCACCTAAGGGTAAAAATGGATTTAAACAATTGTATTTGGATGGAAATAATATTACATATTGAAGAAACATTGATGTGGATGATAAAATACACCCCAGTAAATACCAAAGTATAAACAATCTCGGATAAAAATGAGATTGTGATATTTCCCTTACCTTAGGTCCGATTTGCTTCGTAAGTGTCCGAACCTCCTGTATAATGATTTAAATCATGTTATTGACTTATTCCAGAATCATATTCATTGTTATTATATCATATATGGTCCACTTATGTCTTTATATTACCCGTTCTTTTGTAAATTCATGTTAAAGTAGCGTTTTGGGTAAAATCGTCTCATTTGTCGTTTGTGTTTTTAACTTGTAATTATTCATATGATTACTTAGATCATGATTACTTAATTCTAGAATATAAAACATGATTTATATATATATATATTCAGAATATACATATATAATAAATCAGTAAATGGAAAGAAATACACCGTTCATGGAGACGGTAGTCCGTATGTACGCATGAACGCTGTTTTCGTTTCCTTATTGAAGTGAATGGAATTAAGTAGATGACATACATATAAATATAAATAATTACAGTATCATTATTAGGTAATATATTTCATTAGTACTTATTATATATACTTTATAATCATTCATTAATGGTTAATCATTGAGAATGAATCTCATCGTGTCGTGGAGACGGTATTCCGTACGTACGCACACGCGGTGATTTCATTTTTCCGTAGGATGGATAGAAGGTGAATTAGGGTTGTTTCATATTTATAATAAAATATCAGTATGTAAGTAATACTGATGTTATTACTTTATCATGAAACAACTAAAGAAGAAGAAGTTGAAGAAGAAAGAAATTGAAAAGATCGGTAATGGATATTACCTCTTCTTTGGAATGCTTCTTTGAATCCTCCACTTAGGGAACTAAGATTGGTCTTTGAAGAAGACCAGGACCTCTAGGATTATTCTAGGGAAGTGGAGAGGAGAAAATGGCAGGGGTTGGCCGAGCTTGAGTGCTCAATTTGGTGTGAGGAGGAGGGGGAGGATGTGCCCTTTTATAAGGGAGGAGAGGGGCACCTTAGGAATATCTCAAAATATTATTTTATATTAAAGTCAAAATCGGTTTATAATGGTTCCAAAGGGTCTTATTTCGAAGCTAAAGTGGGGATGGGTCGAAATCCTATCAACCAATAGGATTTAGACAAGTTTAGGGTATTATTTTAACCTTATCAATTAGATTTAACTCTAAGTTAAATAATTTATCTTTTACCATGTCTTTTTGTTTTCTTTCACTATATGGTTAATACACTTACTATAACATGCCAAACGAACCCCAAATTGTTTATTATTAATATATATATTCTTATCTAAGTCATTTTGCCGAACCTTAGATTTTTAGGAATAAAATAACAACTAGTAATATAATATTTGATTTAAAAACTATTTTGTGTCAATTTTGACACTATTTGATATATGATTTTTTGTGAAAGTCATAACAGGATTATATGTTCGAACCAAGTTGATTAAATCAACACTAATATATCATAGTAACCTAGAAAATTAGTGGAATTCATAAAAAGTCTCAAATTACATTTATTTTGGTGTTTATAACATCAATTATGTCAATATTTCATTAATAAGATAATTAATGCATCATCATTGTGTCATAAATAAATTAAATTATTTAATGTCTAAAAATTACAAATAAAGTACCATCATGTACGAAATTGTTTTAGCTTTCTAATGAATATTTATAGTCGAATTTATCTTATGTATAACCCCATATTAAAAATTATTTACTTATTAAACTTTGATTTTAACTATTTTAACCCTTCTTTAAATAAATTAATAATAAATGTCCTAATCTAATCCAAGTGGGCCTAAATGGTCATATTTTATTCCTAAGTTTGTTTTTGGTCGAATTAAACTTGTCCAATAGAATTAGTACATGTGTTAGGGTAATAATAATATCATTTTTACCTTTAATTACCCTATTTACTTTTAACCGTGGTAAATAAAAGTAAAAAGTTACTATTCACCAAAAATTATTTTCATCTCATTGAACCACATTTTACTTACTGACATCAACCGTGTCTCTCAGATTTTTGAAATTCCATTCACAGAAGCGGTAAAATTAAGATTTATGAAGAAATTAATTTTTTTAACTACCACTTAGTAGTTTCACTATTCATCAAAAATTGATGTTTTTCAGAACAATGCCAAAATTTCATCCTAAGCTATATTTCATATTCTGAATTCAAAAATGAAGTCTATTTTACCAAATTCATATCATAGAAGTTGCATTAATTAATTTTATAATTAAATCCCACTGTTAAAACAAATAGCGTGTTTTTAAGAAACAATATCTATCAAAAGACTGACACTTGTTTATGTCTGGTTTAAATGTGAAATTACATCCAATGACAAACATTGTATTAAATTGTAAAAATATATTCTAAATATACTTTAAAACCACTCAAATTAATAATTTATCACTGTTAATTATTTTGATTAAAAAAGTTGTTTTTAATTATAATTTAGTAATTTTCACTATTCATCAGAATATGAAAGTTATCCGAAAAGTACCAAAATTTCACCTTAGGATAAATTCGATACTCCGAATCCAAAAATGAAGTCCATTTTGAGAGATAAAATTTCTAAAATTTTAAAAGTGGTTATTACCATTCATAACGGCTAGTTTTAATAATATTTTAATAGCATATCGTTGTTTCGTGAAACTCAGTATTACGTACTACACACGTTATCGAGGAAGGTTTCCATTGCGTGTAATGCAAGGAAAGTCAAGGATGCGTGTTGTGCAAGCTCCTTTTTGTGTTGCGTACAACACAAGACATTAGTGAAATTAAAAAGAATATTTTTCATAAAATCTTGGGCTGTTACAATTAACCTTATAGTGTAAGAAAACAAGAAGACACGGTAAAAGTTAAATTATCTAACTTAAAGTTAAATCTAAATGATAAGGTTAAAATAGGAACCTAAACTTGTCTAAATTCTATTGGATGAGAGGATTTTGACCCATCCCCACCTTAGCTTAGAAATAACTCAATTTGGAGCTATTTAAAACCGAATTTGACTTTATAATAAAATAATATTTTTGTTATTCCAAAGGTGCCCCTCTCCTCCCTTATAAAAGGGCACCTCCTCCCCCTCTTCCTCACACCACTTTGAGCCTTCAAGCTCAGACAAACCCAGCCAATTTCTCCTCTACACTTCCCTAGAAACATCCTATAGGTTCTGGTCTTCTTCAAAGACCTATTTTAGTGCCCTAAAAGGAGGTCTCAAAGAAGCACTTCAAAGAAGAGGTAATGTCCGTTACCGATTCTTTTATCTTTATTTCTTCTTCCACTTCTTCTTATTTAGTTGTTTCATTATGAAGTAATAACATCAGTATCACTAATATACTGATATGTTATTATAAGTATGAAACAAACCTATTTAACCATCTATCCATCCTACGGAAAATGAAATCACCGCGCGTGCATACGTACGAAATACCGTCTCCACGCCGTGGTGTAATCTATTTTCCACCACCAACTTACTTGAATGGGTATAATAGTGTACATAATGACTATATATGACTATTATAAAGTGATATTGATTCTGAAATAGTATACATACACTCCAATACAATACCACGATCATAGGAATGATATCATCACTTGTGCGTACGTACGGAATACCGTCTCCACGATGTGATGCGACTCGTTCTACATGATCTTCATTTCATAATGATTATATAAATGAATTTAATGAATTAATATGATATATATTACACTAATACCATTCTGGAAATGAGGTATCTATAATCTAAAGAGAAGAATAATAATTTATTCGACAAAACACGCATAAGAACAAAAAGTAATAAACATCCGAATAAGAAGTTGTAATGAAATATTACTAATAAGAAGCTAAGAATATGACCATATATGATATCATAACAATAATTATGATTCTGTAATAAGTCAATAACATTATTTAAATCATTATACAGGAGGTTCGGACACTTACGAGGCAAATCAGACCTAAGGTAAGGGAAATATCACAATCTCATTTTTATCCGAGATTGTTTATACTTTGGAATTTACTGGGGTGTATTTTATCATCCACATCCATGTTTCCTCAATATGTAATATTTATATCCTTATAAAATAGTTTATATCCAATTTTACCCTTCGGTGAGTTTTTAGTAAAAGATATGAAAGGAATCTTTTGTCGTTTTTCGTACGAGGTACTTTTTGAATTTTCCGACAAAAGTACGAGAAGAATGTTTTTTTAACTTATACGGCATGAATGGATTTTTAAAACATTATTTCCAAGAAGCTTTATTTACATGTTTTCAAGTTTATTTTTAGTCAACTTCTTTTAATTTAAAATTGTATGACATGTTAATAAAGGAAAAGTGTTTTTGAAGTAGAAATGATATTTTCCTCAAGAATGGAGTTCAAGAGTTTTATCAAAATTATTTTCCATATAAGATAATATAGGGTTCTGTTTCTATCCCTATTATTACATGGAGTTTATTATGTTTTGATGGAAATATTTTTATGAATTCCTTTATCTTATATGAATTGTTTTATGATGTCATGATGTTTACGATTCCCATTTTTATTACATGGGTTATGCAATGATGTATGATTTATGATTTTGTGGCACACATAAGAATGGTATCATTATGAGATGGGTGGGACCTATATCTCCCTCCAATGAATTGGGTAAAGATTTTATATCTCATGAGATAGATATGGCTGGAACGGTAGGTTATACCGGTTCAGTGAAACAGGAGTGAAACGAGAAGTGAACTCGGTTCAGAAATGGACTTTTTCCACTAAGATAGTCTTGGCAATGAGTCTTGACTAACAAGAAATGATTCTCTATGATTATGTGTGTATGCCACAAAGTTTCATGTTTTAAGTTATTCTTATTGTGATTACATTTCACTTCCATGATTTATCCCATGTTATGAAATTATGATTTCTTTTGCAGGTTAAGATTTCCAAAATGTTATGTTCTTATGAATATGATGTGATTGATTTTTGTTTTGTTTACCCTTACTGAGCATTTGAGCTCACCCTTTTGTATTTTTTCTTTCCCCCAAGTCAGGAAGAAGGTTATTAACTAAGATATGCCAAAAAGGGAATATAGATATGATGAAATAAATGGGAGACAGTGTAGACGCTTTATGAACCAGTTGTTTAGGTTTCCCAGTTTCTGAAGACACTATACCTATACGGTCCTTTCGTGGTTTTGTTATATGTTGTAATAAGTATGCTTCAATTTTGAAGTATTAACAATGTATATAAAGTATGGGTCGTTATATGTCTTCTGAAGCACTCCAAGTAGCTTTCATGGATTTCTTGTACTTATTGTCCTTATAGTCATATTTCTTTTTGAACTTCAATTTTGGACATTCTACTTTAATGTGACCTTTCCTTTTGTATTCATAGCAGACAACTTCATCATTCTTGTGAGGATTTTTCCAATCCTTTTCCAATTTCCTTTATTGTCATACTTTCCTTTGTAATTTTATTTTCTAAAGAATCTCTTCTTCCTATAAAACTTCTTGAATATCCTGCCTATTTGAGCCATCTCTGCATCACTGTCAGAGTCTGAATCTTCACTTGTTGATCTTTCAGTTTGAATTTGAACTTTTCCTTTGTCCTTTCTCTTCGAAGTAATAGATTTAAAATCTACAGACTTCCTTTTGGGTTCATCATCATCCTCCTTATTCACCTTGAGTTCTTCCTCATATATCATAAGCTTACCAATTAGTTCATTAACAGGCAGAGCTCCAATGTCACATGATTCTCTGATTGAAACAGAAGTGCCTTTCCATCTATCTGGTAGAAATCTCAATATTCTCATGATTTTTTCCTTAGCAGTGACATCTCTTCCAAGAGAGATCATTGTATTGACAATCTCATTGAACCTAAGATACATGTCAGAGATAGGTTCATTAGTCTTCATTTTAAAATTATCATATTTAATAGTATATGTATTCAATCTTATTTCTTTAACATTAGTTGTTCCTTCATGAGAAACACTCAAAGTGTCCCATATTTCATAGGCAGTTTTACAAGAAGATATTCTATTGAACTCTTCATCTCCTAAAGCACAATACAGAGCATTCATAGCTTTACAATTATTATTTTAATCTATCTTAGTAGCTTCATCCCAAGTAGTTCTAATAGTTGCTGGAATCTTATATTCAGTTTCTATAGCAGTCCAGATATCAAATCCTATACTTTCTAAATGAATTTTCATTTTCAGCTTCCACTGGGCATAATTTGTACCATTAAAGAAAGGTGGCCTATTGGTAGCAGCACCATCTAGTCTATTATCCATAACTATAGTTTAGAAAATAAATTTAAAGAGATGAAATTTAGAACTAACAAAAATTTAATATCTTTAAAATATAACAAAAATCACAGTTTAAAAACAGAGTATTTGAACACTTTGATAAACAAAAAAATTCCTCTAATACCAAATGTTGGTCAGAGTGGATACTCAAGAGGGGGGTGAATTGAGTCCCAATTAAAATTTCTGTTAAAATGATTTCTCTTAAAAGCCCCCAATTTAAAAACAAAGTTAAACTGTAGTGAATTTATACAGATTGTAAATGTTCAATTAGATTATTAAAGATTGATTAGATCTCAGTCAATTTAATCACAGGATTAAATTATCTTTTGAAGCTAACCTAATGGTTCACAACAAGTATAAACACTTGCTAATTTAACTATCAAAGTAACTTTAAAATAGATTTGTATTTCAAAATTACAGCAGCAGAATATAAAATATATATGTATTATTCTTTAGACTTTTACTAATAAGCACAACAGATATAACCAAGAGGTTCAATCTCAAGCAGAGACTTAGTCCTCTCAAACAATTTATAAAAAATTTTATCCACACCCTGGATCGAGGTTAACAACAGTACAATACTGTCCAGGTTCTAAGACCTCTACCACAGTTCTTCATGGGAAAACAAAGACAACAATGCACAGGCTGTCCATGTCACACTTGACCACTAATACTATCCTTAGTGGGATACAATATGATGTATGGAGTTTAGAATGAGGATTTAGTATCCTCCAGTTCAGCACAGGAGACAATGTGTGTGTAAAATATATACAGAGTACACACACTTATCAACAGTAACTAACAATTCACTTAGAGAGAGTATATGAAAGTTTATAAAGGTCTAGTGATTGGAAGTGAAACTTTGGACTCGCTGGATTTAATAGAAATGGTTCTGAGTCCTTCTGTGGTTTTTCTATTGAAAATAGAGTATCATGATTCAACTTGATGTCCTTCACAGGTGAGTGTGTTCTCTGATTTCTAGTGTTCTTTGCGTGTTCTTCAGTAGTGCTGGATTGCATGCATGAGAGTTCTTTGAAGATCTTGAAATGTCCTTTTCGAGTTCCTCGTGTGTTCTTATTTTCATGTATGTATGTACCTGAAAGAATTCCATCTCTATGCCTTTTCACACACACACCTTTTTTTTAATGCAACTCGATCTTCCTTTTTATTCCACGAGCTCCAGCAATGGGAATGATTACCTTTTCATAGGTATAAGGTACGGTCCCATGACATGCCAACAACTAACATTAAATATCATTAATTACATTAAAAACATAAAATATGACCGTTGGAATTAAATAAGAGTTTATAGAAATTCAAACAGTTTTCATGACTATCGGTGAGTCATGAGATCGGTGAGTCATTTTGAATCTACATCAGTATCGGTAGCATCAACATTGATAACTAATTGATCATCGGTATCAGTGACTCTTGATCATTGGTATCGGTGAATCATGATCATCGGTAGCTCTTTAGATCTTTGGTATCCATCAGTGTGACTGTTGCTATCGGTGCGACCGTTTCCTTTGGTGCAACTGTTTGGTGATACTGTTGTCATCAGTGACTTACTCTTCATCAGTGCGACCGTTTGGTGAGACCGTTGTCATCGGTGACTTACTCTTCATCAGTGCGACCGTTCCTATCAGTGCGACCATTCGGTGAGACCGTTGTCATCGGTGACTTGGAATATAACTAACAGTGAGTCAAGACATGAAATTCTCACAAAGTGTCTGTTCAGTCCAGAATACTTCCAGGTCACCAGTAATACATAATTTAACATAGATAAACATATGTAAACATGAATTAAACAAATATAAAAACATTTAGAACAATTTGAACAAAAGACTAAATTGTCATAAATACAACAATGATTTGGGATTATTAAAATAACCATCTCACAGAGAGTTCAACAGTTTTCAAAAGTAATATTTTTATGGTTTTATGTAAGAGATTCGTTAACCAAAACATCATTATAAATTTTTTAAAAATTTATACTTCTAAACCCTAGTCTTTAATGTACATATTTTCAAAAATATTTTAATGATTTATTTATATGAACATAAATGTTTTAACATGTTAATTCCTCTCAAAATTTTCAAAGTGCTATGGGATACTTTGATTCAAAAATGCCTTTTAAATGTCTTATTTTATAAATTATGTGACTTTTAATGTTTCAAAAGTAAAAAAGGGATATTTCTATAATTTTTCTTAATGATTTTATTATATTATTTTCATCTATGTCAACATCCTTTGATAGATTTTATGCTTAATTGAGATTGATTTATTATGATAAAATATTACATATTTTATTGAAGGGTTTATGATATGTTTTTCTGGGGATGTTCTATTTTAATACCATTCATGGTTTATGGTTAAAGTATTATCATTTCATCTGCTTGTTTTAATATTAGTGTTTATGTTATGTTTCACCCTTTTCATATGAAGAATGTATTGTACTCAGTAAGTGATATGAGGGGCCTACTATAGCCCCTTGATGAATCAGTAGGTATCATGAGACAAATTAGATATGGACTTGGCCAAGGATTTTTCCATTTATTTTCAGATATGGATTTTGTCGAGGCTATAAAAATTTATTTTAAGATGTCTTGGCCGAGGCCTCAATGGTATGTTTTATATGTACAACATTATCCATTCCCTTGTTATGAGATCAGTTATAAATATTGAATTTGATTATTATAATAGTATGATATCCATGTTAAATTTTAAATGGAATTATTTGATTTATTCTTTCCATATTGTTCTGAAGATTATGTTTAAAATATTTGTGTTTCAGTTTTATACCTTTCCTTAAAAGTTTATGCTTATTTATGATTTCCTCCACTATATTGTTTATCTTGATTGAGTATCCAATCTCACCCCTTTATTATGTTTTATTTTACCAGGATGCCAAGAAGTGTTTTATGATTGATATGAATGGTTAAGATAGGTGAATAATGTCATTCTCAAAGGATTATCTATGCTGAATTTTATGTTAGAAATTGTGATGTAAAGTTCATGTATGTAATATATTTTTTAGGACTGCTGAAATGATAGGTCCTTTATAACATGATTCATTGTAATCATGAAAATGTATTAAAATAATGCACCATATCTTGGCTTTTGGGGTCATGGCATTACAAGGTAGTTCCAGTAACAACACCCCCAATGTTCTCTAGAGAGGGTGGTCCTGATGCAACCAAAATCTGGATTGAGTCTATCTGGATGATCCTTGAGCACTTAGAGACTCTTGTAGAGGTGAGGGTTAATTTAAGGGCTTACATGTTGTGGGGAATAGTGAATATCTAGTGAGATATTCAGGTCTAGGATAAGCAGTTTGAGGGAATGGATTGGAAGGAATTCTAGGAGAAGTTCTTGGAACACTTATACCCTGATACCCTGAGATAAAAAAAATACATGAAGTTTATGTGTTTGAACAAGGGGAATATGTTGATGATGAATTATGTTGGATAATTTATAGACCTATAATATTTTCTTCCAACATTGGTTGTAGATGAAGTATCTAGGGGAAAACATTTTCAGGATGGACTCAAGTGTGAGATCAAGTCACATGTAAAAATTTTCCACTTATATAAAATTACTGAGGTGGTAAATATTTATCTCATTACTAAGGGGAACCTGAAAGAGGCCTCTAGTGGTGTGAAGATAGTTTCATATTGGTGATATGGTAGTACATAATCAAGTATTATAATGAGCCTCTATGAGAACTTCCACTAAGTTGATGGTAGGAAGAATATCCTACGGTGAGGATTAGCCACTCATGGTAGTGATATGTTGTTCTAATATTAGTGTGATTGTATTGGTAACATGTGAGGTTAGTGTCCTTGAACACCAGTAGAGTCTTGAACATGTATATGGATTTGTAAAATACATAGGTTTTTCAAGAACCCTTGATAAGTGTTTAGTGATGGAGGACCTAGATTGACACAGAGCATTTAGAGAGGATTATCTACCCTACATTAGTTTGGAAGTTGGAGTTCTACTGGCCATATCGGTTGGGGTGGAGGATGTAGTATCTTAGGATAGTATTGGAAGTATTAGTATAGTAGTGTAGTGCATGGGACTTGGGAAGGTACTTATAGTAAATAGATAGATTAGTTTCATGTAGTTCAACCTTCTCCCACCGATATTGAGGTGGGGCTATTGGCTGTCTGAGGTATGATTATTATGTCTTCTACACTTGCTAGTGATTTTTTTATATAAGAGCTCCATATTCATTTATATTTTCCTGATTTTTAAATATTTTGGGTCTAATGATGGAATTATTTTATGGGGTTATGTCGATCAACACGTTATTAGGGGTGTGATCAAAGGGTATCCATCATTATAAAGAGGATTCCCTAAAGATTTGTGGGTACCATTTACTTTGGGAGTTTTTTGTGCTTCAGATGTCATGTTTTGAATTGATTTTGGGAATAGACTGGATATTTTTGTATAAGGATCAAATTGATTATTACTAGTGGAGGTTGAATTTCACATATCCTAAGGATACAAAATATGTTCATTATAGAGAATGGGATATCCAGGAAGACCATGCCGGTACTATTCATCAGTAGGCAGGTGAGCTCATAGCCTAGGTTGTGAGTCTTATGCTAGATTATGGGGGAGTGTAGAAGGTTGTTTTCTTTTCTGTAGTGGATCATTTTTAAGATACATTTCCCTAAGAGTTTTCATGGTTTCCACCTAACTGAGAGATTGAGTTTACCATTCAGCTGGTTCCTCGGGCTAAGACAGTTTCCCTTTCTCCTTATAGAATGGCACCAACAGATCTTAAAGATCTGAAGACTTAGTTAGAGGAATTGGTGGATAATGGGTTCATTCATAAAATTACATCACCTTATGTTTCTTTATTTCTATTTTCTAAAAATGTGGATGTAATGTTACACTTATGTATTAATTACTAAAAATTAAACCAGATGATAACTAAGAACTGGTATCCTCTTCAGTGTATTGATGATCTCTTTGATCATATGAGGGGTGCTTAAGTATTCTACAATATTTATTTAATATTAGGGTACTATCAGTTGACGGTGATACCATTTGATAAACCAAATACTTATTTTAGAAGTAGATATGTCTTGTATGATTTCATTTCAATGTTTCTTGGGATGGAAAATTCCCCTATTGTGTTCATATCCTTGATTAATCGAATCTTCCATCCATACTTGGACCATTTTTTGGTTTTCTTTATTGATAATATCTTGGTGTACTCCCAGTCTAGAGATGATCATTCCCAACATCTTGAAATCATCCTGAGTATGTTGAGAGAACATCAACCATATTTCAATCTATCCAAATTTCATTTCTAGATCGATACTGTGCACTTCTTGGGTCATGTTATCTTAGAGGTTAGAGTATCAGTGGAACCAGAGAAGGTGAAAACAATGGTACCTTGGGAGTGACCAAGAAAGTCTTTGATATTTGAAGCATTATGAATTTGGTAGGATATTAATGAAATTTCATACCTGAATCATCCCATATGTTAGTTTTTATGTTTATGATGACCAAGAAAGGGGTGAATTTTGAGAGTTATAGAGCACGTGAGAATTATTTATAGGATATGAAGATGTGTTTGACCTTAGCACCAATTCTGATATTACCCAAATCAGATAAAGAATATATTTTATATAGTGATGCATCTAAAATCATAATTGGGGATATATTGATGAAGGGGGACCGAGTCATGGCATATATATCATGATATTTGAGGCCACATGATTAGAATTATCCTACACAAAATTCCATGTTGTTCGTAGTTGTTCATGACATAAAATAAAAGCGACATTATCTTCTGGGTGAACGGTTTGTTATTTATACTAACTATAAGAGACTTAAATATATTTTTATCATTGTGATATAAATATATGATAGTAGAGATGGGTTTAATACACGATATCATCCAATTTTGAGATATTATAAATTATGGGGAAAATAAATATTGTTTTTAACACTTTGAGTCTTAAAATATAGACACATGAGGCTCTGAAGTTGATTTCTAAAAGGAAGATGATGGTATTATTCAATGAGATGCATATAGGTGTTTAATAGGAGTGGGTAATGATGTCAATCACACTTTTATCCATTATACACTCTATTATAAACTAGGCCAAGAGGAGGTAGTATGCTGATCCAAAGTGCCTGTTGTCGAGGGAAAACTTTGATGGTGGGGAGATACCTCCTGATTGGACCATCAATGAAGATAAAGTTATCCATGTTAATGGCTAATTTTACATGCCTATAGGTGTACAAGAAGAGTTTATGTGTGGGTTTTATGCTTTGAAATGATAGGTGCACCCTTGTTTGACCAAAACATACCATGATCTCTGTGGTCAGTATTAGTGGTCAAGAATAAAGAATGAGATCACAAATTTTGTGATGTGATGATACACCTGTTAGTAGGCGAAGGATGATAATCAGAAAAATTTTAGTATATTACAAACTTTTTCCATTATAGAATAATATTTGGATGATGTTATCATGATTTAGTATAAGGTTTAATTAGAAATCCTTAGAATAGTGACACCATATAATTGATTATAAAATGACTGAAAAAGGTAACCCATTTCTTAAAAATTCATGAGAACTTCACCATTTATGATTTGGGAAACCTATATGTTTGAGATATTGTCTATTTGTATAGGGTGACTCAAAGTATTGTTTCAGATTGAGATCCCCATTTTACTTTGCGCTTATGGAAAGGCTTATAGAAGGTTCTCGATACACATGTATTTTTGAGCACTGCCTACCACCCATTGATGAATAGGAAATATGAGTGGACTATCCAAGTGTTAGAAGACATGCTGAGAGGATGTGTACTAGATTTTGGAATAACATTGGAGAATCACCTAGCACTTATTGATTTCACCTATAATAAAATTTATTAGGTGAATAATCATATGGAACCCTATGATGCACTATATGGTAGGCCATGAAGATCACCTTTATGTTGGATAGAAGTGGAAGAATTAGAATTGTTTGGGCCAACTATTGTATAGGAAACAATAGATAAAATCTAGTTGATATGAAAACACATGGATACAGACCATAATATAAAAAATTTATATGTCAATTGATGTCTTTTACCTATCAAGTTTTAAGTGGGTTACTATGTATTCGTTTGTGTGTCATCAATACTAGGTCATCATCAAATTCAGAAGTTGGGTAAGTTGACACCCAAGTATATTGGGCTGTTTAATATTTTTGAGAGAATCAGACTAGTGGCATATCATTTATCTCTTTCGTAGTTTTATAGTTCCATATATGATGTCTTTCATGTGTAAAATTTTTAGTTGTATCACCTTGAGCCTTCTAATGTGACTGATATTGATGATATTGATATTGAGGATAATGCATCCTTCATAGAGAATTCGATTCATAACATGGATCACATTCAGAATAATATTTGGGGTATAACAATGCCTTGAGTTTGATTGTTGTGGTATCATGGACATTTTTAGGAAGAAACTTAGAATAGGGAAGATGATATATTGGGTAGTGGACCGATATTTTTACCTTGGAGGCTTAATGATGTTGGGGAGTGTATATTGAAGATGATCAATTTTATTATGGGGAGTTTATAAGATCCAAAACTTTTTCATGCTACATTATTATTTTAATATTTAGTTAATATCCAGTTAAATTACTTATGTAAGGATTTCCCAGGAGTAGAGAAGGTATCAAGATGATTATAGGGGTTTGGGACTTGAAAATGTGGAAAATGGGGCTTAAAACACATGGCACAAAATTAGTACACGGTTAGTGCTAATCGTGCACCATGGATTTTTTGGATTAGTTTAGGAGGAAACATGGCTTTTAAAACATGATAGGTGACTTAGGAGACTGTGTGAGTGGATTTTTTTTCATGGATAGTAGGGCGTGTATGATTATCATATATTTTTTAAAACTATGTACCTCATTAATAGTGAAAAATTTACCCTTTCCCTACCAAGATTTTTATAAACTCACCTAATTTTCTCCTAAATTTCACTCCCAATAGTACTTAGTGCATCCCAAGATTATCCTACTAATACAAGGGTAAATACCCTTTGATCCTTAAATGTTGGGAGTTCTATTTCATATGATTCAAATCCCATGGTAAGTCTATGAGTTAACTTCCTTATATTCTCTATATATTTCACTTGTTACTTATTCCTTGTCCCTGATATCTCTTATTCTCTATTTATAGGTTTATTACCTTTTTTTGTGGTTATGGTAGTTTTAGCTTGAATCAAATTCCATAATTGGGTGAGTGGACATCTATGAGCATAAGATAGGTAGTCTAAGATCTATTTTCTATAGTATTGATAATTTATTTCAAGTGTATGTGGTATGTGTGTTAGTGTGAACATGTTTCTATTTTTATCTTTGGATTATGATATTTTATTTGGACTTAAATTAGTGTCTTATACCCTTTATTGATCCCATTGGTTATTTTGATGATTATGGGCCCGAACCTATGTCTTCCCATGGGGTGTGAAGAACATTGAAAATGCTAAAGTGAGTTTTAAATGTTAAAGTTGGTTGTTTATGAGCTCAACCTGGTTAGTATTTTTGGATGATTTAAAAGCATGTAAAAAGGTATTCTTGTATTAACTTGGGAATAATTGTTTTATTGAGTGTTAATAAGATTGAATGGTTAATGGAAAAAGTGTAAAGTTTAAGTGGTTAAATGGTTTTAAAAATGTAATTTAATGGTTGTGCTATATATGAAAAATATGAAAAAGATTAATTTTGAAATTGTGTTTAGAGATGTTGTGTATGAATGAAATTGTTGAATAATGAATTTTGAATTGTTTATATTGTCTATTAAATTTACTTAAATGTTCTAATATGTTGACGATTGGAACTTTGTGAATAATGGAATGGTTTAGGTGCTAGACTGATGCTCTAAGAACCAATGTTTTGATATATGGTCGGGGTGTCAGACTGATGCTCTAGGAACCGATTGTATTCTAGATAGTTTGGGATGTCAAACTAATTCTTGGTATCTATGGTTTAGGTGATGATTGTAACTCTTGTAACCAATGATATTACACATGGTTTAGGTTCCAAAATGACGATCCATGCACCAATGATTTTGATACATGGCTTGGGTTCCAAACCAACACTCCATGCACTATTTTATAAATAATGGGAAACCATTTTTTTATTAAAGTGTTTTTATTTATTGACCATTTATTTTTTCCTTTGTACATCTTCATATACTATTTATCATATTGGTATTTATCACCATTGGTGGTGGCCTACTGAGTTTTACTCACACCCTCCTCAGACTGTTGATGGTACCTGAGTAGACTTCATGGTTGTAGGTTAATAAAAGGTCAAATCTTGATGATAGATGGATACTTCAGGACTTTATGGGGCGGATATTGGATGAGGGGACTAGGTTATGGGTCAAGACCCATTTTATATATTTTTAGTTATTTATTTATTTAATTTTTCATTTAGAAAATGTGGCTCTCATGACATGACATGTTTATTTACTGACTTGTTGGAACGTACCTAGTTTTGGGAGTTAGTATGTGATATATGTTATCCCATTGGTTATTATTTCTTATTATTTACACTATTTCTTTATTTTGATAAAGAGGGTATAGGCTCCCCACATTCCTCAATGGACACTTTCCACTATATAGTAGCCTATGGAATATGGGGAGGTGTTCTTGAGGTTATTTTGTGACCCAGTTTGGCTACTAGGTGGAGTTCCAGGTTGTTATAAAGTGGTATTAGAGAAATAGGTATTTTCTTTTGATTTAATATATGGGAAAGGTAGATAAGAGAATAGTATGTGTTGGGACTTGATAATGAGATCATTCCTGAGATTACCTATCCCATGTGATGGGTAAAACCAGCTTTCTTAGGATGGGATTGTTGTTCTTGAGGTTCTTGTGTTACAAATGAAATGCTATTTTACATTCGATGATACAATTATTGTGTGATGTTATTTATTTATGATATTTTACTCATGGGAATGTACATCATGATATTGTGTATACATGTATCATTTTAGGCACTCAATGTTTATGCAACATGTAGCGTATTAGGAACACAAGGAAAAGCATGTCATGATATGCTTACATTTTAAATATTAAAGTTGATTTGTGGTAAGTAAAATATATTTTTGATTATTTTTTGGTTTTAAATAATTAGTTTCTAATAAATAGGTTTTATTTTTTAACTAAAATATGTAAAATCTAATTTTTAAAAAGGTTTTAATATTAAGTATTATTTCTTAGAAAATTTCTTTCACCCGGAGTTATCCATTGGCACTAGATAGGGATGGTGGGGTGTGGTGATATTATTTTAGTCATATCCATTAGGATAGTTTATATGAAGTAGATTTTTTATATCCATTTATGACTCCTATTATGTGTAACCATGTAAAATATATGTTATATTCTTTAAAATGTCTATTTGGAATTTTAGAGGGATGCCTCAACGATGATGATTAGTGTGATGAGAGGACACTGCTGAGAATGCACCTATGTTAGATGAACTATATCCCCCATTGGATATGTTTAATAGGGAGGAAGTGAAGTTACATGATAATTTCTATTGATTTATACAATTTATGGAGAGGTACCTAGTGTGGGATGTATCAACCATGTTTAATTTGACTAGGGAGTTCCAGCTTCAACACCCCCTGATGTTTGTTGGAGAGGGTGGACCTAAGGTAACTAAGTTTGGGATTTATTCTATCAAAATTATCCTTGACCACTTAGAGTCTCCTCTAGAGAGGAGTGTTAAGTTGGTAACTTACATGCTGTGGGGACTAGTGAAGTATTAGTGGGATATTGAGGTCTAGGATGAACAACTTAAGGGAATGGCTAGGAAGGACTTCCAAGAGAAGGTCTTGGAACATTTTTACCCAAAGACCCTAAGGTAGGAAAGATCCATTGATTTTATGAATTTTAACTAGGAGAATATTTTGGTGATGGATTATGATGGACTCTTCATATAATTGTAACATTTTATTTTGACAATGTCAGAAGATGAGGTAGTTAGGGAAGAACGTTTGTAGGATGAACTCAAAGTGTGAGATCGAGTCAAAAGTAAATATTTTAAACATTAAGAAATCTTAAAATTTGGTTAATCAATCTCTAATTACTAAGTGGAAAATGAATGATTCCTCTAGTAGTAGGAATGAATTTTTAGCTGGGTGATCTGGTAGTACATCCTCAGGTAGTAGAATGCGCCACTATGAGAACTTCTGATAAGGTGGTGGTGGGAAGAGCAGTCAAAGTAGAGGATCAAACTCATAGGGAAGTTATTTGGTGTTCTACTAATAGTGTGGTAGTATTGGTCACATACAAGGTCTATTTCCTGGACTACTAATAGAGTACTGAGCTTGTAGCCGGATGGGGTACATATAGAGGTTCTACAAGAACCCTCGACAGGTGGCTAGGGATAGTGGACCTGGGATGACAGAGATCATATTGAGGGTATATTATACCCATAATTATTCTAGAAGTTATAGTTCTACCATACATACCATTCAGGGTATACGATTTAGTATTTCCGGACAAGAGAAATAGTATTAATAGAGTGTCACAACACATGGGAATCAAGTAGGAGCTCAGGGTTGAGGGATAAGTCAGTTGTATGAAATTCATCCTTCTATTATTGGTAATGAGGTGAGAACATTGACTATCCAAGGTAAAATTATTTTTTATTCTAGTATTTTAGTTATTTATTTAATACATGATATTTTTATTCATTTATATCTTCATAGTTTTTGAATAGTTTGGGCCTGGTGGTTGATTTTTTGTATGGGGTTATAGAAATTGACACACTCTTAGGGGATTGATCAAAGGGTATCAATCATTTTAAGGAGTGTTCCCTAAAGATTTTTGGGTAACATTTCCTTTATTATTTTTTCATGATTGAGATGTCAGGTTTTGACTTGATTTTGAGAATGGACGGGTTAGTTTTATACCAAGAGTACATTGTTTTTTAATGAAGGAGGTTAAATCTCACGTCTAATGAGGTTAGAAACTATGTTCATCATGGAGAATGGGATATCCAAGAAGTACATAAAAGGCCTTTTTTTAGTACTTGGGTGAGTTCACAACCCAGGTTGTGAGTCTTATACTACATGATGGGGGAACAGTATAGGATGTTTTCCCTCTAGCAGTGGACCGGTTTAAAGATGTGTTTCTTGATGAGTTTTCAGGGTTTCCACATGAGAGAGAGAGATATTGGGTTTACCATTGAGATATTTTTTGGGGATGATCTAGTTTCTATTAGTCCTTATAGAATGGAACCAATATAGCTTTAAGACCTTAAGACTCAATTGGATGAATCAGATTCTAAAGGATTCATTGGGTCTAGTACATCACCATAAGGTTCTCAGGTTCAATTTTCCAAGAACGTGGATATAATGTTACACTTATATTTTTATTAGTAGACGTTATACCAGATGATAATTAAAAAATAGAATCCTATTCCATGTATTGATGATCTCATTGACTAGATAAGGGTAACCTATGTATTCTCCAAGATTTATTTAAGATCAGGGTACCATCAGATGAGTGTGAGACCATCTGATATGCCACCAACTGCATTCAGAAGTAGGTATAGATTGTATAAGTTTATTATGATTCAATTTAGGTTAAAAAAATTCCCATACTATGTTCATGGACTTGATGAACCAAATCATCCATCCATACTTATATTATTTTATGGTTTTCTTTTTAATGATATGTTGGTGTACTCCAAGTTTGTAGATTATCATGCCCAGCATCTTGAAATCATTTTTAGTATGCTAAGATAAAATAAAATATATGAAAAGTTATCAAAATTTCATTTCTATATTGACAAGTTTCACTTCTTGGGTCATGTTTTCTCAGAGTTTGGAGTGTTAGTGCACCCATATAAGGTGAATGTCATGATATCTTGGGATAAACTCAATAAATATTCATCATTTTAAGATTTATGAGTTTGGTAGGATATTACTAGTGTTTTCTCCCAGACTTCTCTTGTCTGGAAGCATCAATGTCCAGGATGAACAAGAAATGTGTGAAGTTTAAGTGGTCTAGAGTATGTGATAATGCTTTCCAGAAGATGAAGAGGTGTTTAACCTCAAAACTGATTATGATCTTACCCAAACTGGGTAAGTAATATAATGTATATTATGATACATATTGGATCATAATTGTGAAATATTAATTCAAGGAGATTAATTTATGTCTTATGAATCATGAAAGTTGAGGCCACATGAATGGAACTATCATACACATGATATCGAGTTGTCCGTAGTGGTTTACACCTTAAAATGTTGGTGGAATTATCTTATGGGTGAAAGTTTTGTTGTTTATACTAACAATACGAGCCTTAAAATATATTTTCTCAGCATGATCTAATTCTCCAACAATGGAGATGGATTGAATACATGAAATATTTCAATTTTGAGATAACATACATGCCGAGGGAAGGAAAAATTGTTGTTGATGCTCTGAGTTAGAATATGTAGTCACAATTAGTTTAGTATTTTTGTTCTAAATGGAGTATGATGGTGTTATTCACTGAGAATACACTTTGGGGTATGACCATGCCTTTAGTTCAAGTGTTGTGGTAGCATAGTCATGTTAAGAAGGAAACTTGGGAGTGGGAAGATGATATATGGGCCCAGTCTTCCAATATTTTTACCTTAGATCCTAAGTGATTTTGAGGAGAATAGGTCAAGGATGAGCTATTTTATGGTGGGGAGGTTGTAAGATCCCAAAATTTGTCAAGGTATGTTTTTTATTTTATTTTTTAACCTCTTTTTAAATTGATTATGGAATTCTTTCCCCAAATTAGGGAAGGTATTGAGAGTGTTCCGGGGGTTCAGGAATTGAAAATGTGGAAAATGGGTCTTAAAAGACACAGAGTACAATTATTGAATGGTTAGTGCTAACCATGTACCATGACCATGCAGCTCAATTTTGGGGGGATCACGGTTTTGAAAATCAAGTGAGGTGGCCCAGAAGACTATGTGAGTGGAGTTTATCTTGTACATTAGGGCTCCCACAGTTAGTGCATGGCTTGGAAACCATGTTTCCAAACCATGCGCCTCATTAAAATTAAAAAAAAATTACTTTTTTACCTCTTGATATTTATAATAACTCACCCAATTTTATAACCCATTTCACTCCCAACAACCCTTATTGTATTCTAATCTTATCCTCATCTTCCAAGGGTGACTCCACTTCAATACTTGGACATTTGGAATGCCATTTATTATTATTCAAATACCTAGGTATGTATATGATTCCATTTCCTTATATTATATGAATGTTTCACTTCTTGGTTGTTCCTCTCTCCTTATACATCATATTCCCTATTTTCAGGGCTATTGATTATTTTTGTGATTGTAGCCATTTTATCTTGAATCAAAGGTAGGGTTTGGGTGAGTGGATATCTGTGATCATAAGATAGGTTGTCTAAGATATGTTTTCTATAGCCTTAATATTTTATTTAAAGTATATATGATATATAAATTAGTGAAAATATGTTTCACTTTTTTTCACTTGATTAAGATATTTTTTAGGCCTTAAATTGGTGTCTTATACCCTTCACAGATCCTATCAAGTATGTTGATTATTATGGAACTGAACCTATGTCCACACATGGGGTGTGACGAACCATGAAAATGGTAAAATAGGGTTTTAAATGGTAAAGTGGACGATTTATGATCTTAACACAGTTAGGATTGTTGGTTGACTTGGAAAAATGGAAAAGGATATCCTTATCTTAAATTTGGAATAAATTTTTTATTACATGTTAAGATGATGAAATGGTTAATGATTGAAGTGGAATGTTTAAGTGGATAAATGGTTTTAAAAAATGAATTTAATGGTTATGATATACAAGTAAAAAATGAAATAGATTAATTATAAAATTATGTTTAAAGGTGTTGTGTATGAAGGACCTTGGAGAATAAAGGATTTTGAAGTAGAACATACTGTCGGTTAAATGTGTTTAAAGGGTCAAATATATTGAACCTGAGAATTTGGTAAATGATGGAATGGTTTAGTTTCTATAATGATGATCTAGGAACCAATGTTTTGTTATATGGTTGGGGTTTTAGAATTACAATTGAGGCACCAATTGTATTATGGATGTTTTGGGATGATGAAATGATTCTCTAAATCCATGTTTTAGGTGCCGGAGTGATGCTCTAGGAACTAATGATACTAAAAATGATTTAGGTTATGAATTTATGCTCTAGGAACCAATGATTTTGATACATGTATTGGACACCAAACTAACTCTCTAGGAACTATTTAATAAATAATTAAAACTCCTTTCCATGTGGGTATGAATAATGGTTTCATGGTACCCTTATACTTCTAATGATTAGCCTTAACTTACTTCCAAACCAAGCATCGTAATGTATACTCTAAAATATCCCTTTTATATTTTTTTAACTATAATCTCTCCTTGAGATATTTATATATATATTTGTGAAAGTAATATTCCCTAAACCTGATATTACATCTAATGAAATTATGGCACAATGTATGATAGGTATACAACCTACATGAGATGCATTGAAACATTATCTAATCACCTCCACATCATATCTCATTTAATTATGAGTTTTATATGATAAGATTCACAGGGAATGAAATACATATGATGTATGAATCATCCAAGTAATTAAAGATATATTCATGCATTATATTCATGAATTGACCATATAATTAATTCAATTGTACAAATGCATGAATTAATATATGTAATGTCTTAAAGACTATTTATAACCCATTTATATATAATGGTAATGGTATATGTATTTAAACAATTCTCAACTATATCTCCTTCACTAATTTCTCTCTTCATCTTTCTCCTTTGCGCATGGGGAACTGGAATATCATGGAGGAAGATTGGATCCCATCCAAACATTAGATGATTCAACTCAAATCATTTATACCTTCAAATATCAGATATCCTTTGGCTGTCATTTTGTGATCTTCATCAAACACATTAGATGAAGATTAAGGAATAATAGAGGCATCTTCAGTATAAGGTATGCAAGATTTACCATAGTTCTTCATTTCTATTTTATGTGGTTTCACATATTATTGCATAAATATTATGAGAAAGGGATTAAATTACCTCTTATTATTCTAGTAAATATTACTAGACCCTCATGAATCCCTTCAGTAGTAAAAAAGCACTCCATGTTTTATGATTAGTGAAAATATGTTGAGAAATTAAGAACACCAAAAAAATAGAGTAATTGTTTTCCCATATCCATACCAAAGTTAAATAAGTTCCATGTCATAAAGGCCTCTCATGGAGACAAAATTCCATGTCTTCATGTTGTAGTCTATATGGGGTGACCATTTTAACACTATCATGTGGAGTCCCATTGTGTGGAGGCAGCTGTTTTAGACTTGATATGCATTAGGTGTTGATGTATATAAACAAGTAGCTCAACTCCACCATGTCATGAATAAGATCCTATTTTTTATAGAATTGTGTCTCACTGTTTAACCTTGCACCACAATGTGCTCCATTACAAAGTGACACTAGTGGTTGTCCATAAAATTCCCAAATCTTTTGGGATATGGCATTTTAATGCTTGTAATTTAATCATTGAACCATGAATAACACCATGAAAAAAGATTTCTCATTTTTTATATCAAAATAGGCACAAATGATACACCACAATGTAGAGAGAGTTGTGGTGAACATTAAATGTTAAAAATTATTTTTAAATATTTATCATCTATAAATTGTTTATAAGTAATTATAAAATATTTTTTAGAATTTTATAATTTATTAATCATAAAATTTTTATGGTTTATCAATTATTTTTTTAAAAAAGGTTATTATAAATGCCATATTAATATTAAAGAGTTAATGTCAAGCATATATTTTCAAATATTTTATGGCATGCCTTATGATGTAGAAATAAAACATTTATTTGTAAATCATAAGGGTTAATCTATTAAGGGTTTATAAATTTAGAAATATGGATGAAATTTAAAATTATTTATATTTTAAATTATGATATGTTCATAATATTTTATTTAAAGTATTCAAATTAAAAAATCCTTATTGAGAAATTATTTAAATCTCACCAAAGTGTTTTGATAAATGATAAGATCATGGTTTAAATAATTTTATTATATAATATATATATTTGTAAAATGTTTTCATAATAAAGAAAGTAGTATAAAATGTTTATAATTCATGAATATCATATAAAATTCCATATGATGATAATATGAAAATTTTATATTATGTATTGAATATAAATAGTTTGTATTCTAGATTATGAAATTTATATAATGATTAAAATAATAATTATAAAATATTTCAATTAGTTTTTATTTTATTAATTATTCATAAATGGATATCTCATGTTCAAATGTTGGAAATTTCCAATTATTTAAAATATATTCCATGTTTTATTCATTGTTATAAAATTTTTATATTATGAATAACTATATGATTTATTTTAACTTATTAAACTACTTATTATGAAAATTTTAAGATTTACACTTGGAGTGTAAACATAAGATTTAGTTTTTTTCTACCTTGATCTTAGTTTTTTATTTGGGTTATTAGACTCAATTTAATTAATAAGCATATTTTTCACATATTATGTTTTAAAATTATTCTGAATTGAATTATATCTTGAGTAAAGTCTCACTGGGTGAAGGGACTTGGGGTTGGACTACTACCAGCCTAGATACTTATACCTTGTTCTAGAAGGCAAGGGGTTGGATATTTATTGTTCCAAACATACTTATGTGGATATTATTAATCTCATATAATTATAAAACTTTACAAGAAGTGTTTATATACATAATGCATATGATTTATTTGGATATGTATGAATATGTTTGGGCTCCCATTTTTGGGCGAGTAAAAACTAATATGTGGGTCATGTAAAGAGTTCACTTCAATATGGATTGAACATATTGATTTTTTGGAGGAAATAAGATTTCAAAATTAAATAATTTTTAGGATTCAAATATAAGAGAATAAAGATGCAATAAAACGATGAGATTAAATCCACTTAAAATACTAAGTGTTAGATTCATTCCAAATCAGCACATGTCAAGACCTCAATCATCCAATCTGGTAGTTTCATGCCATAGTAGGCAAAAATTTTATTATCTTGTGTAAGTAAATCAATTAATGAGGAACCCTTAATTATAAAATTGGGCTATTTCATGACACAATGGTATGACCTTATATCGTTTTATGTTAGATCATTTTTAATGTTTTCAATGGGTTATACGTAGCTGGGAAACCCATTAAGGAACCTGGGGCACAATGGAAGCATGAAAAATACACAATTTAAAATCTTGGGTTTGATATGATGTTAAAAACACAAAATAAACAAAAAAACTTGCCTGTATTTCCCAATGGATCATGTGAAATTTAATTTAAGCATGAAGAAAAAAACAAAAAAAACTATAAATGATACCTTATTCATTTAAAATCACCGAATTTATTTTCTATCCATCAGTATGTTAGGGATAAAATTCACTAAGCTAAAAATCATATAGATTATCCAAACATGAATCACATCTCTTAGTTCATCGATCATCAATTATCAGGTGTTATCATGGGAAATCAAATATCTTTATAACTCTACTTCGATCATGTGAAGAACACAAACTTGATCATGAAGAAGAGATCGATCCATATTTGTTCTTCCTTCATCTTCTCACTCTAAAATTTATAGTGAGGATATTAGAGCTAAAAATTCCTGAAAATGGATGATCCAACTATTCTTGAGTCTAAAATTCACTTATATACTTAGGCTATACTTTACAAAATTTCACTTTGGTACTTGAAAAGTTATAAACTTCATTTTAGACACTCATTCACACTTATGACTTAATTAAACTTTTCATAAATGTCAAAAACATTTTACACCTCACTTTTAAAATTTTAACATGTTATGTGATAAAATAAAAACCATTAAGTTGGACTATAAGATCCCCAAATAATTTTAAAAACCTTTAATGTTTTATGTTCATTTGAAAAATAATATATTATCGTATTCATTTTTGTGATAAAAGAATTTGTGAATACCATGAGAAATAAATTCAATAGTCATTATTCTAATATTTAATAATATAATTGAATTGTTTTTAATTATGATCATTCACACTTGGATATCCACCAAACCCCATAGGTGGGGCCCACTTTTTTCTAAATTATTATTCATATAAATATGTGGAACTTGTGGATACACTTAGCATGTGACCCTTAAGGTCCTCATCTCAAGGGAAGAGAGTCTATCTCACAAAATAAGAGAGGATTCTAGGAACCCATAATAGTCCCTAAGGTGGTAAGGAATTTCATAGATATGAATACTACCTATGACACAATCTGTGTAATATAATCTCACTATCTCATGATATATCATAAAATAGGATGCACACTTGTGTCATCATCCTTTTGATGATTTGTATATTTCATTACCTTACTAGATGAACTTACCTACTTGTACCATAGACATGTATTTGATGAAGGTTCTATCATCCTGGTTAAATTTTTCCCACGATATATCTCTTTCTGAACTTGGATGTGAAAAATTATATCTTGATCATTCAACCAATTCTATACCACCAATGATGTACCCAACACTAGATACCTCACCATTAATTCAATGTAATGGTTTTTTCCTTGTATCAAAGCACATGATCAAATGGTACAAATTGATAATGATCTTAAGTCAAGAAACCATTACACTTGTTCATAGATTAGAACAACCAATGAAATCTAAAACATGTGGTGTTCCTATTGGTGGGTCAGTCCTCTTCATTTCATCTACTAAATATCTCCAAGTTAGAACTTTATGAGAATAATTATCAATGATTATGAGCCCCTATCGCATGATAATTTTACATCATATGTGTCATGTCAGTATTATTTATCTATACCATATGAAATATATTTAATATTACTATCATAGTTTCTCTTGGTTCTCATTACAGCTGGGAACTGCTATAAAATTTTTATACGACATGTAATATAAGGACATTACCATGAAAACAATGGATATATAAATATCAACACTATTATGGAAAGTATAAACATAGACACACAAACACACAAAGATATATATATATATATATATATCAAACTATATATATATACTGGTAATCAAAGTATATGAAGGAGTTAGGTCTAGGGATCCCAATCACAACATTCTCACTTGCAATAAATCCAACCACTAAAAACTCTCAACCCACTAGATCTCACATAATAATAATTATTCTGCTAATATATAGATTTTGTTAGGGGTCCATCATGTTATCCTCTATGGGTAATCTTTTAACCATGACTTCAACTCTATGAGTAAAATTCCTCAAGATATGGTACTTATGAAGTATATGATTTGTCCTCTGGTGTGACCTAGGCTCCTTGGAAAGAACCACTACTACAATATTATCATAGTATACAGTAAGAGGGTCTTCATTGATATGTGTAATTATAAGCTTGGAAATAAATCTGAATATCTAAAATTCTTCTTTATATGCATGAAAATATTATATATACTCATATTCTGCTGTAGAATTATCAACCACATACTACTTCGAGCTTCTCTATCTCAGTACACCACCATTCAAGAAAAATAAATATCTTGACTACAATTTTAGATCATCTTGATATATCTAGAATATATAATCAGTGTATCCCCTCATAAAAATATATTCATATCCTCCACACACTAATAACATATCCCTTGTACATGTCAATTAGTTCAGGATAATTTTTACAGCTCCCCAATGCAATTGTCCTGGATTATCATGATATATACCCACTATGCTTAAAGAAAATGCAACATTAAAACTATTACATAACATGACATACATGTTATCTCCCACTAAATAATCATAAGGTATTTTATTAATTCTATAAATATCCCTATGTTTTCATGGTAACATCTTCTTAGATATATTAATTCTACATGACATTGGAAAAAAAATCCTCTCTTGGTTGGTTCCATATTGTAACTTTTTAGTACCTTTCCAATATATATACTTTTACTTAGACCAATTATACTATGAGATATATCTTGATAGATCATGATCCTTAGAATTTATGCTGATTCACCTAATACTTTCATAGAGAATCATTCATTTTACCATGTCTTCACTAACTATAATACTTGCACTTCATTTCCCATTTATGATATGTCATTAACATATAATAATAAGAAAATTATGGACCTCCCACAAACATTCTTGTATACACATGGATTACTTTCATTATTAATGAAACCAAACTCTCTTATTTCCTCATCAAAATAAAAATTACATGATCATGATACCTACTTCAATCCATAAATAGATGTCTAAATATTGCATAATGTATTGGAACTATTTGAAATAATAAACCCTTCAAGATGTGCCATATTAATGTCTTTAACTATATTCATATTTAAAAAATTAGTTTTGACATAACTTTTCCAAATTTTATAATCAATGAAGACTATTATTGTAAGTAATATTCTGATGGATTTCAGTATTACAAATGGAGAAAAGGTTTTGTGAAAATCTATGCATTAACATTGCTTGAAACCCTTAAAAACTAGTCATTCCTTATAGGTGCTCACTAAAAAAATCCATCCCTATATATTTCTTGAATACCCATTTCCACCCAATAGGTTTTACATCATGTGGTGGGTCTACCAAAATCCAAAACTTTATTTTGGTACATGGACTCCATTTCAGAATACATGGATTCATCCCATTTAGCATCATCATTTTCATATACTTCTTCCTTGTAGGTAATAGGACCATTATTATTTAGGAGCAATGTGTCACCTAACTCAGTGAAAAGAAAATTATATCTCTATAGTTCTCTAACCTCTTCAGTAGACCTATACAACACTTGTGTCTCAAAAGATTCATCCTCTCCCACTATCTATTGTGGATTATATTCCCATAACAAATATTGTGCATCTAGAGAATCAACTTCATTAAATTCAATCTTGATCCCATTATATCCATTAGAATTGTGTTCCTTTTCTAGAAATATATAATGTTTTTCAATAGTCACCTTTCTATCTAACGGGTTATATAGGTAATATCCTTTACTCTCCTTAGGATGACCTATAAAAATGAACCAAAGGAAGGGAGTCTTAAGCTTAACATGGATGCTTCTCTCTCCAAGGATGGGCCTGTTGCTCTCGGCCTCCTGGCTCGAAATCATCTAGGGCAGATCATTGCAGCAAAATATGAACCACATCATGTCTTCTGGGAACCTACAGTTGCTGAGGTCTATGCCATACTGGCAGGGATGACGCTCACTGTGGAACGTGGATGGGCTAATATCATCATCGAGTCTGACTAACTTTTTGTTATCAATGCTATTAACCACAGTGAAACTGGACTCTAGGCCTTTGGCTTTATCGTCAGGAGAATCCGCTCGCTGCGCCAAGGCTTCTCTTGCTGCACTTTCTCCTTTACCAAAAGGGAAGGAAACAATGAGGCCCATCAGCTGGTGGCCTCAGGCCCCTTCTATGTCAACCAACTATGGCTGGACAATTTTACTTCTTGGCTCTGCTTATGTACGACTGCTGATATTTGTCATTAATATTATCTTTCCTTCTTAAAAAAATTCATTTCTTGATCATAGATGTTTGTTTTTCACTATTTGTAGTATTGAAAAATGGATCACATGCCGATACATATATATATGAAATATATAATGGTTCTTTCTATACCACAACTCATATGAAATTCTATCCACCACTTTATTTGGTACTCAGTTTAGTGTATATACTCCAATTTGTAGTGCATATCCTCAAAAGGATAAATGTTCAGTTGCATGACTCATCATTGAATAGACCATGTCAAAAAAGGTATGATTCATCCTTTAACTAACACTATTACAATCAGGCCTATAAGGAGTATTTATTTGGGAAAATATCCTACACTCCTTAAAATGATCAATGAATGTTTAGTTAAGATATTCTCCACTATGGTCTGAGTGGAGTTTCTCTATCTTCTAACAAAGTTTATTTTCAACTTCATTATGATATTCCTTAAACATGAAAAAGGAATTTGAGTTATAACTCATTAATTATATATATTAATATCTACTAAAATAATTGATAAAAGTAACGAAGTAATAAAAACCACCCCTTGAATCTACTAAAAATGGACCACATACATTAGTATGAACCAATTCCAATTGTTCATTGGAACTTTCCCCATTCCCACTAAAAGGTGATTTATTCCTTTTACCTTACAAAAAATCATGACATAAATCCAAGGATTTTAACCCAATAGAGCCTAAATACCCTACCCATCATAGTTTTATTAAACTCTTCATGTTTACATGACCTAGGTTAAAGTTCCATAGGTGGGTAGGATATGATTCCTTATCACTATATTTTTCACTGATTTCCAAAACTAGATTTTCTAGTTCAAGTATATATAACCCATTTTTAATATGTTCCACAACATAATATATTATATCCTTATACACAAGACAAAATTCATTTCTAAACTTTAAATAAAATACCATAGTGTCTAAACTTGACACTGAGATTATATTTTTAGTAATAAATGGTATATAATAACAATTATTCTGTACAAGAAAAATTTTACTAGGAAAAGTAGAATGATAATCTCCCAATTCTAATGCCACTAGTCTCATACCATTTTATGCTCAGAGATCCACCTCATCTTTATAAATCATCTTGAATCTACTTGGTTCCTATATTTGAATAAAAATTTGTAGCCACATGCAATATCTAATAAAAAAATTTATAAATAGAAAAATTTCATTAAATAAAAAATATAACTAAAGTAGAAGAATATCCTTGCTTATTCTTCCTAGATAATCAATTATTCTTCCAGTGAAATTTCTTACCACATGAAAAGTAGAATGCCTCCCACTCATTTCTCCCCCTTTATATCCTTTTCTTCCTGGAAGGGTGGTGAATCAGTGTCTTGGACTTAGGCTTATCCCTTGACACTTTAGCCTTTACTTTCCAATAAGTATGGTAGTGACTAATTCATGTTATTTATATTGTAATTAATGATGAATGTTGAGAATCTATGCGGTAAATAGTCAATAATGAGATCAATTAACAGTTCTTGATTCAGTTTGAACATAAGGGACTCTAGTATCTTAGTGTACCTAATCATATTGAGTACATGAGGTCTCTCTTGTTTCCCTTACACCAGACTAAATCTATATAGAGAACTGGATATCTCATATATTTCTTAGCGATCTCTCTCATGGTATAACTCTTGTAGATAATACAACATTTGGAAAACATCTCCATCCTCATGAATTTTCTGTAGCTCACTGAACATAGATGAAAACATGAAACTTTGAACATATAGAACATCATCCATATGATTATTGTGTTTATATTTATACACCTTACTCACTCCCTGATGGAGATTAGCAAAAAGTGTGGATTCTAGAACATAAAGCTTTTTCTCTTGTTGTAGTACTATGTGCATGTGTCTGTATCACTCCTGAAATTTATGGCCAATCAGGATAATCTCTTTATCCAATATTGATCACAGTGAAATTGAATTGGTGGTGGTTTCCATTTGATCTAAAATAATTAAATTTATAATATTATCACTTCATCTTGATTACTAGTAAACATTTAGAAATTATTAATTTTAAATGTCACCCACTATTTTATTAAGTCAAAGTATCCCTCAACTCTAAGATTTAGAATACTCAGTAGATTGAGTATTCTAGTGGAAATTATCCTTAAACCTCTCTTCATATCTTGAGCTATAACATCACCATTACTCCAAGAGTCTAAGGTAAGATTTTAGTTGGCCAACTGCATTAACTCACGACTCCTTGATATGTTTAGTGGAGTCACATCTCATGTAAAATATTATCTTTCAATGCTCAACACATTTCCCCTAAAATTTCAATAAGAAATATATGGATACTATATTACTTCCAAATTTAGTAAATTCAAACCACCACTCATATAATAACCATATGGTAGTAATAATAACCCTCAAATAAGGTTGATGAGCACCTTGAACAATCGGCTGTGTCCAAATTCAAGAGATGGAATGAATTTAGTGACTTAATTTTTTTGAGGAATTTTATAACTTAATCTCAGTGAATGAAATCCTTTTCTATTTAACATTCATGTTCTATGTTATCACACTCACAAATTAACCATTATTTAAATATAAAACATTCACCACACATGTTAATTTTATTTATGATATTTTTTTATTATATTATGTTATCGCGCTTAATAAAACACATTCACAAAATAATAAACCATGAATATGAAAAAATGAATAAAAAATGACGTGATCATGAGAAATTAACTATTGGTTAATCCATTAAGTGTATAATGGATTAATCTAAAACCTAGGAGAATTCCTTAAATTGGTACTTGACTCAAATTTTAGTTCCCACAAATACCATGAACTTCACTTATTTAGTTTATGCCAGCTCTTGACTCAAACTGCATAGACACAAACTCCTCTGGTGTTTACAATGTACACTCACACATAGGTGATCGGAATTCAGATTAAAAAATTAAATTTTATTACTTTTGGACACATAGTCCCCTATACAAAAATAAAGAAAGAGGGATGATGTATAGATTATCAAAATAAAATAATTATTTCATTTTAAAACTCAAATAAAAAAATAAATTAAATAAATAATAAACCAAACATTCATAGGTTAGACTCGAATCATGATTAGTAAACATGTAATTATATTTCAAAAGAAAAATTAAATATTATAAAATTTAAATCGATGGTATTTTTAATGCTTTAAATTTTATTAAAATAATTTTAATTAATTATCGATACATCTTATGACACCTAAAATAATTTTATTAAATTAAATAAAAATAAATTATATTTCTTATTTTTTAATTATTTAGGTCTATTTGGACCTAAATAAGATCCCTGGATATTAATTTAGTGTCTGTGACAAGTTTAATAGGTCAGGTGGGTTGGGTTCGGACCAAATCGATTGCGTTAGAGATGGGGCGAGGTTGGGCATCCCAATTTGGGGCCCCAAAAATGTAAACAACAACAAAATATATATATATATATATATATATTCAATTTATGGAATATTTTCCCCATTTATTGGGGTGGAATGTTTTTTCATATGGGTGGAATTTTTCCACTCACCAAAGTAATTTTTTAACAAATCTAATCCTTTTCAAATTCAATGATTTTCTTAGATTTCTTTGGTTTTGGAGTTTATCATACTAGCTTTCACAACAAGTTATATTCCACTATAAAAATATATCTTGATACCAGTAACTATGGCCAACATGAAACGTTCTCTCATCATCCCCCAATAAAAAATTCATCACCCCAGTGGCCATAAAAGAGGAAAAAATAGACATGTAAATCCCATCATAATTTTTGGTTAAAACTCATCAATATTTGATTATACATATCTTGTTCATATGAAATCAGATCTATGAACCGTTAGTTGTGTTGGGACCATATCAAAACCCTATTTCTATATATGTTAAAATTTAATTGAAATTTTAAACTTAAATACTTTCATGTTCATTTTGATACCAATTAAAAGAACCCGAGGCCTAGCAAAAATCATGACTAATATGCAATTTAAAATTTTGGGTTGATATTCATGTTAAAAACAATAAATCCACAAAAACACACGCCCATATTTCTCAAATTATCACATAAAATACAATTTAATCACAAAGAAAAAAATGAACAAAATCATAAATGGTACCGCCGAATTGATTCACTCACTATCAATGTGTCACGGATCAAAGGAACCAAGATAGGTATCCTCTATATCATAAAAACATGATCCAAATATATTGTATCATCAATTATTAAATTTTTGATGCTATCATTGGAAATAAAATATCTTAACGACATCACTTAGACCATGTGAATAACACAGACTCAATCAAGAAGATGAGATCAGTCCAACCTTGTTCCTCCTTCAATTTCTCACACTATAATTAATAGAGGATAGAGTAGATAAATATTTTTGAAAATGGTTGATCAAAAAATTATTGAGTCTAAAATTCACTTTTATACTTAAGTTATACATTCCAAAATTTCACTTTAGTCCCTGGAAAGTTATAACCTCAATTTTAGACCTTCATGCACACTTATGACTTAATTAAACTTTTCATAAATGTCATTGTAATGACCCAATATTTTTAAATGGAAATTACTTTCTTATAAACATGTCATAATCACATGAAATCATAATATAATGAAATAATAAGTTCTATGTGACCTTTAAACATAATTTTTACACTTCTGTGATGTGAAATTTGAAAATCTGACATACACGTTTGCGATCAGTAAGTTATTTGGAGTCCGATAAGAAAAACTTAATTTTTGGTGAATAGTAACCTACCCTTATGAATAGTAACATAACCTTATGAATAGTTATATAACCTAATGAATATTAACCTTACCTATGATAGTATATAAATAATATTTAAGTTGAAGTACGATATACCTATGTTTTGGAATAAGTAAATAAATGTTTTAAAACTATTTTTTAGAATAAATTATGATTTTAATTAAATATTAAATTAATCATATTTATAAAATTATTTTTGAAAAATGGAATTCATTTTTGGATTCTACACATCAAAAAATGGTTGGGGTGAAGTTTTTGGATTTTTTGAAATACTTGAATTTTTTATGAATAGTAAAATACCATAATTTACAAAAAATAAGCTAAATACACTAATTATAGAGTCATGTATGATGTTCTGATGATGTAGGACCAATTTATTCGGATTAATATGATAAAATTACTATTATTGGTCATAGAATACTCACTATTCATTGTCTTGTTGAGAAATAATAAATTAATGAATATAAAAGTGATAAATCCCCTCTCCCCTCCACTATAAAACCCCACATCACTCCCACTTCTCTTCACTCCTCTAAAGCCTTGTTCCTTCTAAAAATTCTGTCCAAATATCCTCCCAACCTCCTCTACCATGTACAGAAATTCTTTGTCTCATAAAAATACCGAAACCTCTCCCTTAAGGAGGCTCTCAAGGAAGTTTGGTTCAAGAGGTAAATTCCTCTTTTTAATTCCTTGTCTTTCCTTTCAAGTTCATTTGTTTTCTTTTTCTATTATTACCTCTTGTTATCAAAATGCTGTGATGACTCCAGTACCTTAAATGTATTGTAATTTTTTCATGATATTTGAATAAGTTATCATCATATCTTCCTTTTAACTTCTTTTATACTAGTAGCAAGAACACCATCCGAGATGTGTCAATTTACCACATTCCTGGACGATGGGCTTTTGATTTCTATTATCATTCTCAATTATGGTCATGAAACCATTATTTTTATGGTTGAACCAGATTATTATATATTTAATATACCCTATTTAAGGTTATATAATCCCTTTGTACAAATGGTGTTAAGTTATAAATAAAAATGAGTTTGTTGTAATCAAAACCCACAAATTAACCGAAACAATTATCATTAAAGTTCTATATAATAATTCATCCTCATGTCATGTAAAAAAGTTATATAAATGACCTCTAACACATATATATGATCATAAATAATATTCAAATTCAATTCTAGAGATTTACATCCATTCCACATGAACTCCATTACTTAAGAACCAGTGAACCGATTATGAAAATAAAGAAAACGAACACTACAGAACGAAGAAATTCAATATAATAACTTATCAATAATGGAATAAATGAACTAAAAAGAATTATGATAAAATAAATAAATGTATAATAGGTTCTGAAATAGGTTATTAATAATTATAATTTCATATTCCATGATCTTAAGTTCAAGAGCGGAAGACGTTCAGATTTAAGGTAAGGGTTTTTCCACCCAAACTTCCATTTTCGTTCGGGTTACTTTTATTGTATATTACCTAAATGAAACTCTTGTTTATTATTATGTACTAATAAAAAATTATGTTTTTTCGGTTATATATATGTTTTCCAACTAGAATATTTCCTTATTTTATGGATGGTTACACATTTTAAAAGGAACTTTCGAAATTATTTCTGAAATACAATCCTGATCCAAGGGAATTTTTCTAATTCTTACCTATTTTCAAGGGAACTCTATAATCTGTTTTAGAAAACATTATCTCTATAAAATAAATAATTTTATTATGAAAACACTATCTTACTTCACTTCTTGTTTTATACAAATATTTTTCCAAAATAAATATTCTTTTCCAAGTAAAAGAGTATTTATCTCAAGATTTACTCGAAGCTTTTATAAGAGTATCTTTATCTATTTCAACACTCTTGTTTATTGTTATGTATTATTGGGATCAGTATTCCATGTTATAATATACCATATTTAATTTAATGGTTTATTATTAATTTGTATTTGTATGTTCTATTTTAAATCCATTCCCCAATTTACTCTGAATGGTTAGTGTTTATGCTTAATCTTCAGGGAAAGTTATTTGCATTTGATATATTAATTTCAATATGAATATATATGTTGTTTATGTTTATCCTTGTTCATATGAGGAATTAATTTGACATAGTAAGTGTTGGGTGGGGCCCTCTATAGCCCCTCGGTGCATCGATAGGTCTCTTGAGACAAACTATGGTCTTAGCACAAGGCCTTGACAACATGATTATTTATGGTCTTGGCACGAGACCTTGACAGTATGGTTATGTTGTCCTGCATTATGCATTCCCTCATTATGAAAATAGTATTGATGGTTCATGTGGTTATTCTACTATTATAATACCCATGATTATGTTATGTTATGACAATATTTACTCATCTCATTTTTTTCCATATTTTGTTCAAGTTTATTTTTAGAGGCATGTGTTTTCAATTATTCACCATGTATAATGTTTATGTTATCTTCCACTATATTTCTTACCCTTACTGATCATTTGATCTCACCCATTTATTATGTTTCATTTTCTCAGGGCATGAAGAATTTTATTATGAATGACATGCTGAAATAACCTAAGAGTTATGAATGTTGTCTAAGGAGTTTCTATGTTGTATTTCTTTTCAAGTTGTAATGTTTAAATTATGTATGAATCTTGTTTCAAATAATACTAAACTACTCAGTCCTTTGGGATGATTATTCCTTGTTTGCATTCTAATGTAATCAAATAGGGCACTGGCTCTGGGAAACTGGGGTTAGGTCCTTACAACCATAAACATTTTATCACTCACTAGTAACACTTTAACACATTACATGATAAAATAAAAACCATTAAATTGGACCATAAGATCCCTAAATAATTTAACAATACTTGAACATGATATTTTCATCTAAAAAATTATAGCTCAAAATATTCAATTTTATGATCCAAGAATTTTTGAATGCGTTGAGAATGAAGGTACTAAGAACATAGAGAAATCCCCAAAACATGATTTTTTAGAATTTTCCACCGAATAATAACATGAACTCATCATCGTCAGTGAATCGCTACACAGAATAAGTTGAGGATCTCACGTGAATAGTTATAAGCATAAAAATCAAAACTATAAAGACCTAGTTTGATCTAAATCTGTGTTCAAAATTTTCTCATCATTGGTGATCATTGGTAAAATAATCCGAATATGAATTCATCAAGATCATCCACACATGATTCAAAAAATTTTGAGAATGCCAATTGTTGAAATCCAGGTGCTACCATGAAGTTCCGATGAATCCTTTTATGCTTCAATGATCACCGCATTGCCTTGCTTATGATGTAGGAGAGAGGGATCGATATGAGATCTTGGATCCAAAGCCTCCCTCTTAAGTATTTTTGAGAGAGATGGATAGAGAGAGAGAGAGTCTATTAATAGTCCTTGGAAAATATTTCTTCTCCTCTATTTATAGTGTGATGGTGATTACCCTGAAATCCCAGCCCAACCCCTGAATAATTAACACACTATATAAATAATATTTTTACTACGAAACTGAGTCATAAATATCATTTATTATTATCATTATCAATTTATTATAATATAAGAAACCTTATCCATTAACTCGACTCATCGTTCTCTCAAATATTAAATGAATCTTGAATATTTTAAACAAATATCCATTCAAATAATATTTCCATGTATTTACATTAATAATTATAAATACATTTTATAAATAAATTAAATGCCAATTATTCTTAACTTGAATAATATGAATTTATTTATTACTTTGGTGATCTTATCTCCTTGGAAAAAACTTGAACCCAAGTGGTCGGGCCCACTAAGTCCAAAACTCCTATTTAATTGAATAGGGTAGATTCTTGAATATGCTATTGTGTGTGACCCTCTAGACCATTATCTCGATAGCAGTGAATACTATTCACAAACCAAGAGAGGGATCTAGAAACCCATCATAGACCCTAAAGATATAAGGATCGCCATAGTAGTGACAACCAACCTACGAACACATGTTGTGTAATATAATCTCTTTGTCTTTAAATATCTCATAAAGTAGGATTCACACCCATGTCATAATCCTTTTCTTACTTTATTATTGTTGATCTAACTAGAAAGATTTACCCTCGACTTCCATGACCATGGTATTATGAAGGTACTACCATACTAATCAATTAGGCTCGAGATATATTACTTCCTTAACCTGGAAGTGAAAAATCCTTTCTTGACCATTAAACCAATGTCACACCACCAATGACACACCCAACACAAGCTCCCTCACCAAGATTTCATTATCATGGTTTTCAACTTGCATCAAAGTACATGATCAAATGGAACACACTGGTAATGATATCAAGTAAGGAGACCATTACACATGTTCATAGATTGGAACATCCAATGACACCCAAAACATTCAGTGTTCCTATTGGAGGGTTTGTCCTCGTGATCTCACTACTAGATATAACCAAGTGTGACTTCATGAGAAGAAGTCTCAATGCTTATGAGACCCATCACCTGATTTTCAAACATACAATGTGCCCAGTCAATATTATGTATCTAGACCATATGAAATATATTTAAGATTAATTTCATTATATCTTGAGGTTCTCATTACATCTTAGGATTTTTTATAACCTTTTGATACAAAAATTAATATTTGGACATTACCATTTCAATAGTGGACATAGAAAATTCTACACTATAATGGTAAGTAAAACATCATGTATAACTAACTTTTATACATGATATGGTAATCAAAAGTAGTGTATAGTTGGGTATATGGAATTCACTAATAAAAAACTCCAACTTTAACTAGAGAAAACTTGATAAACAAACTTGTTATCTCTCACATGATCACAATCATGTTTCTATTGAGTCACAACTTTAGTTGTTGGGTCTGTCATGATTCCATCGCATGTAAATTCTTCTATATGTGATCTCACATCCTTGATTAAAAATTATCAAGAAATGGGATCCCTGAGTATATCCATTTTATCCACTTTCATAACTCAATATCTTGGATAGTAATAATATCATAATTTATATTATGATAATGATTTACTTACTAGGTGAGATTCTAAGAACTTGAAAAAATAATTGTGTATAACTAATTCTTAGCTACCTCAGAAGCTGCAATGTACTCGATATTTGTAGGTATGGATACCAATGGATTATATGAGATTTTCTTACTCTTCACCTTATCCTAACTACAATTTTAGATCACATGGATATAAGGAATACTAGTTTGTGTCCCATGAAAAACATGTATCATTTCTTATCCACTTACCAGGTACATTTCTTTTGTACTTGCTGAAGTACAATTAGATAGTTATGAATGCTTTACTTATAGTAATTCTCGATATAATTTACATCTTCCTACTATAAAGTATATCCTTGTAATATCAATTTTTGTAAATATCATGGCAGACATGATTGAACCATCACATAAGCGTATGAATTTAAAATCACCACATTTATCTACTCCCATGTCCTAGAAAAGTAACCTAGAGAGATTTATGCCACGTGACATTGGTAAATATTCCTCTCTTGAATTGTACCATCATGTATTTTTATATACCATGTCACTGTATATACAATTGACTAGGTCCAAGAAACCGTTAGATCTACCTCAGTAGATCCTATTCAATAAAACTTAGGTTGCTACTTTAAGTCAATCAGTGGAGAATAAATTTCATACTAGTAATAACTAACTTCAATACCAATAGTTTTTCCATATATTTCTGAAAATGTTTCACTTTGAAAACATTGTCAATCCCACTAACCTCTTGTATACACATGTAAAACATTCATTCCAATTTAATAATAAATGTTCTTGTTTCTTAATTCAATACTAAATTGGATTTCAGTAACTTGAAACTTTTATTAGAATTCTATGATGTGACCATACCTTTCTTATTGCGTCGTATATACACTTTCCACGATTGGTGGTCATGGAATCTAATGCTAAATAATATGATCATATAAAGTAGAAATGACAAGTAAGAATTATAATGGATTTAGGCAGAACAAGTTGGTATAAGAAATTGATCTTTATTGGTACTATTACTACACCATCCATGTATCATATATTATGAATGCCCACCACATTACTCAATTTAATAATATCATTTTCACTTTGATACATGGAATCCATTATTGAATTTTAATTGATCTTATCAATCTTAGCTAATTTCCATATACTTCTTACTTGTATGAATAATTATTCACAATGAATAACAGAACATTGGACGAGGTGAATATAGAACCATCACTATGGTTTCAACCTTCATATGTAGTATGTGTATCTATAAAATTCTTGTTCCAAAAGAACTTGTGGAACTAGTTCATATGCCAATTAATTATGCATCTATAACATTAACTAAAACCAATTCAATCTTTCTTCCACTATCTCTAAAGATATGTGCACCCTTATATATAAATATAATCTATAACTTGACTAAATATTTTTTATATTATGGATTTATGTAATATCCTAAACAACCATTAGGATAATTACTTTAGATGTGCATTGTGTTTGTTCTTGGTGCAATTTTGTTTATGTCCAAACAAACTATTTTCATCCAAAAACATGTACTTATGACATAATGTATTTCCATCATACTATGACTCATATGATATTAATTAGTCATTATAGTTTTCATGTGGTTATGGGATATCACCATTATTTTTGAAGCACGTCATGAAAATATAATGAAATTTTATTCAAGTTGCAACATTGATACTACTTACATCATAACTCTGATGTACAAAATGCATGTTTAGGAATTAATCCATACTAAATTTTGTTGATCAATGTTGACATGTAAGACTTAATCATTGATCCTTCTCATTAACATCAATGTCGTTATGTAGATAAAGTAATGTGCATTTAGGAATTTCTTCCTGCTACATTATATTGATCGATGATTTCTTGGTCAAGATATTCTTTGGCATGATGGCCTTAAGCAACTTATATCTTCTGTTCATGAATATATAATACTTAAATTTACCATTATTTAACGAATTAAAGGAATCTTATGAAGTATATATACCTCTAGGTTACCCTTAGAATAGTTCATGCTCTCAAACAAAACTAATTCTAAGAGATTTTTGGAATATTTATAAGTGTATTTCATGCATACATTTTATGGAATTTTAAAGGAATCATATGAAGTATAGATAACTCTACTTATTCTGAGATTTGCGATGACTGATAATCGAAGGATTACACGACTTGAAAGTCAGTTACACATCTTGTAATTATTAGTGAATAGAAAAATAAATTCCACATGGTTGATGTTTTATGAGGATTTCCAATAAAAATATCCCCTCAGCCACACGTTGAGGAGAGTCTGGGACCGAAGGGAGAAAGTTTGATAACAACAAACAACCTCTATACAATAGAGTGATGACCTGGAGCCCTACTTTTCTACTGTTCTTCACCAAATTTCTTCTTCGAGTACCCATACAGCTCGTTCTCATCATGCCTATCATGAGTGAGTAGTTTCTTTTGTTTTGGGTGATGCGATTAAAGGGGGCGTGCTGCATAATAATTATTTCTATCTATTATTCTTGGTTTGGATTGTTTCAATTCAATTTACACAATTCATATATCCTTAATTTTGAAATTTCATGACCATTTCTTGTGATTTGAGGGTGTTTATTTATTACATCAATTAATCTCCTTAGTTTTCATATGAACATTATGAAATCTAGGTTGGTTATGTTTAAATAAGGTTTAGGGTTTCTTGGTTTTGCGATTTCATTTAGTAGATGACCATTCCAATGGGGAAATCACAAAATTAGGGTGAGATACCCATACCAAGGGTCCCTACTTACCCGATTTCGACACCAAACCTTAATAATTTCATTATCAATTGAAACCCCAGTGTACGACCTAGAAAATCACTAAACCTGGAATGTCTCCTATCATGATATTCAACCCAATCAATCCTACTTTGTTTTTCCTTTATTGAAAAAATCAATCAATTTAAATTTAAATTTCTTTATTTAATTTAGAGCATACAGATTGTCCCTATGGGTTCGACACTCAAACTTTACAAGTACTAAATTTTTAGTTAGTTTGTCTATGTTTATTGAATTATTACATTTTTGTAGTCCTATAAGAATTTAATGACACCATAAAGGATATAACATACCTTCATTTCTAATGGTTTCTTTGTACAAACTGAAGGCATTGAAATACCAAATGTTTTTAGCTTTACCGAGCCTAAATGAAAAACTAGTTATATAATTGATGTCCACCTTTAGTTTTACTTGAAAAAGAATTATATTTCCACAACTGGGTATAAAAGTCTTAAATTTTATATTGATATGGTATTTCCTATGATTCATGTATTACAGAACTATTGGTTGAGTATTCAAAACCAAAAACAACATTCATTCTGGAACCTGGAATAAGGTCTCCTTGTGTCGAAAGGACACATGAGATTAATTTTTTGGTCATACTCAATAATAGTTTTACAATAATCACTTACTTTTCAATATAGAAGTAGTACACTCCTCATCACTTACTTAAGAATCACCCTTTCTGAACCCCTTAGAGAATACATTTGAATTAATGTAATGTTTCTATACTTACTTGGTTACTGTATTTAAATACACTTATGTAATAAGAATATTGTATTGAATACCCAGGAAGTAAAATCAAAACAGTAAATTGATGAATATACCTATAGAAGAAGTGGTAACTTGCCTCTTTAAAACAATTTATTATGATTAAACTTCCATAGTCTTATTTCATATTATGTGATGAAAATAACCTCCTATTTATAAACCAACCTAATTGCATTAAATGATGTTATGAATGTACTTATATAATTACTTATCATTGGACTTTTCATATACCATTTAAATTTGTTCACCATAATAATCAAATATGAATCTTTATTTTTTATTCTTATTAACTTGGTGAACCTTACCCTTAAATGTAATAAAGAATTTTCTATATACTTATTATTTCGTAACTTAAAACAAGACTAGATAAAATGAGTTAAAATTATATTAGAATAATATGTATTGAAATATCATGATCCACTTTTGAATTTACACAGATCTAGTGTAATCATTACCAATTCATAACATTTCTTCACTTTCTCCTTACAAACTACTCATAGATGAGACTATGTGTTATATCATCGATGTCTTGATGTTGTGACCACAAATAACATCATAAAATGACGAAAGAATTATGAAACAACCATAATATGATATTACACATGATTCTCCTATAATCATATTCCTCACCCTCACTTATTGAGGTAGTTAAACAGGTTTGGGGACACTTGTACCTTGAATTTCCTATATCACAGTATTTTGCGCAAGCACATGTACTATTCTTAGAAACTCATTCTAGTGCAGACATTGACTTTATCCATTATTTATCATAGTATTTCTTGTGGTATAACTTTCCATTTTCTACAAAAATTAAATTCTAGTAGATTAATACCTTTTATTTTGATTACAATTTATACATTTTGATTAATTAATTAAATCATTAAATGTATCCCATAATTTTTTAAAATTCTAGGAACCCTCTATGATAGAACCATAATAATTTGAATCTTGAGAATTCTAGTGGAAATGATCTATAAACCTATCCTCATAGTCTATAAGCTTTGGCTACATTAGTACTTGGAAGGTTCAAGGTAGGCGTTAGCCTGACCAACCACATTCACTCGCAGTTCCTCAATCTGTCGAGTGAAGTCCCAGGTACTAAAATATGGAGACCCAAAGATTGAAGTACATGGAAATTAAATTAATTTTTTGGAATAATTAATAAATAACAGAAACCAACAATCAATTATTGTAACAGTTTAGTGTATTTGGAAACTCGGAACATAATCTTCTAATCTTGGTGAAAGATCTTCAACATCTCCCATAAATATCTTCTCTTTTTTTTCTTACCCAAAACCTTTCTTTATAACTTGGGGAAAAGAAAACATATAAAGGGTGAGCTCAAATTCTCAGTAATGTTAAGAATGGAGAAAATAAAAGAAACCATATACATTTGAACTTCAAAACATGAACATAAAGCTTACACATCAAAATCTTGAGTTGTGAAATAAATCTTGGAAGTACGTAAGGAATAGGTTATAAAGGAACATTAATCATGATAAAATATCATGGGAATAAAACATTTAATTGTGGAAAACCATTAAGAACATGATATTATTTCCATAGTAGCCAAGGCATTGCTTCCAAGACCATCTTAGTGGACAAAGTCCCTTTCTGAAATGAGCTCACTTCTTGTTCTAGTCTTGTATCACTGAACTGGATTAACTTACAATTCCAGCCATGTATATCTCATGAGATATAAATCTTTACCCAATGAATTTGAGGGAGATATAGGTACCACCCATATCATATTGAAATCATTCTTACGTGTGCCACAACATAAACATAAATCATTCATCATAACCAAAAGAATAAAATAGGTTTCATAAACATCATCCCATCATAACATAATCCATACAAAAAAAAGGATATCATTTCATCATAAGAAAAGTGAAACAATGTAAATTATAGAGACATTATACTTGAAACATACAGATATGAAATAATTCAATCTTAGATGGAAAATGGTTTTGATAAAACACTTGAAATGAATTCTTGAAAAAATATCCTTTCTTCTTTAAAATAATTTTCTTTTCACAAAATGCCATTAAAATTTTAAAAGAAAATGATTTTTTAAAAATAGTCATGAAATATTATAGAGTAAGCTTCATGAAAATAAGTATTTATAAAACCGTAAAAATCCATTCATGCCGTATAAGTTAAAAAAACATTCTCCTCGTACTTTTAACGGAAAAGTCAAAAAGTTCCTCGTATGGTAAACAAAAGAAAGATTCCTTCCATAACATAATGTAAAAGTCAAAGAGGGGTAAAAATGACTTTAAACATACATGGAAGAAAAGAAAAATTTTTATGAAAACATTTTGAGAACATATGAACATGTATGATAAACATAACCCCAGTAAATACTTACGAATAAACAATCTCGGATAAGAATGAGATTGGAATAATTATCCCTTACCTTCGGTCCGATATGATTCGTACGTATCCGAACCTCCTGTATAATGATTTAAATAATTTCATTGAGTTATTAAAGAATCATATTCATTGTTATTATATCATATATGGTTCACTTATGACTTTATATTAGTCGTTCTTTTGTAAATTCCATGTTAAAGCAGCGTTTTGGGAAAAATCATCTTATTTATCATACGTGTTTGGACTAGTAGTTATTGATATTATTATTAATTATATCATGATTTAATTACTTCCAGAATATAAATCATGATTTATATATCATATATATTCAGTATACATATATATAATAGATAGATAAATGAAATGAAATACACTGTTCATGGAGACGGTAGGTCATACGTATGCATGAACGTTGTTTTCTTTTCTTTATTGACTTGAATGGAAGTAAGTAGATGACATATATATATATATATACATAAATAAAGTAGATTTATCATGTTATATATTTAATTATTATTCATTATATATACTTTATAATAATTCTTGAGTGGTTAACATGGAGAATGAATCTCATCACGTCGTGGAGACAATAATCCATACGTACGCACGAGAGATGATATCGTTCCCATAATTATTGAATTGAATTGGAGTGGATGATATAATATCTAAGAATCAGTATGATGTTATAATAAATATATATAGTTATTATTTACACCATTTTACCCATCCAAGTAAGGTGGTGGTGGAAAAACAGATTACACCACGACGTGGAGACGATATTCCGTACGTACGCACGCACAGTGATTTGATTTTCCGTAGGATGAATAGAAGGTGAAATGGGGTTGTTTCATATTTATAATAACATATCAGTATATCATAGATACTAATGTTATTACTTTATAATGAAACAAATAAATAAGAAGAAGTTGAAGAAGAAATAAACTTGAAAGAATCGATAGAAGAGATTACCTCTTCTTCGACGCACCTTCTTTAAGCTTACTCTTAAGGGACTAGAGTTGGTATTTTGAGAAGACCAGAACCTCAAGAATGTTTCTAGGGAAGTGGAGAAGAGAAATGGGCAGGGTTTGGCCGAGCTTGAAGGCTCAAAGTGGTGTGAAGAGGAGAGGGAGGAGGTTCCCTTTTATAAGGGAGGAGAGAGGCACCTTAGGATAAACTTAAAATATTATTTTTTAATAAAACCATATTCGGTTTATAATAGCTCCAAATTGATTTATTTAGAAGCTAAAGTGGGTATGGGTCGAAATCCTCTCAAACAATAGGTTTTAGACAAGTTTGGGTTATTATTTAACCTTATCATTTAGATTTAACTATAAGTTAAATAATTTAACTTTTACCGTGTCTTCTTGTTTTCTTACACTATATGGTTAATAAAATTACTATAACATTCCAAACGAACCCCAAGTGGTTCCTTATTAATATATATAAACTTATCTAAGTCATTTGACTGAACCTTATATTTTTAGGAATAGAATAATAATTCATAATATAATATTTATTTTAAAAACTATTTTATGTCAAGTTTGACACTATTTGGTAATTTATTTTTGAAAAAATCATAACATCATGATTAGTTCGAATAAAGTTAATTAAATCAATACTAACATTTCATATTAACCTAGAATATTATTTGAATTCATAAAAAGTCTCAAATTACATTTATTTGGGTATTTATAATATCAATTATTTTAATATTTCATTATTTAGGTAATTACTGCATCACCATTGTGTCATAAATAAATTAAATTATTTAATGTCTAATAATTATAAATAAAATACCATTAGGTAGTAAATATTTTTAGATTTCTAATTAATATTTATAGTGGAATTTATCTTATATATAACCCTATATTAAAAATGTTTTAGTTATTAAACTTTGATTTTAACTATTTAAACTCTTTTTTAAATAAAATAATAATTAATGTCCTAATCTAATCCAAGTGGACCTAAAGGGTGATATTTTATTACTAAGGTTTTTTTGGTCTAATTACACTTATCCAATATAATTAGGACATGTGTTAGGGTAATAATAATATCATTTTTACCATTAATTACCCTATTTACTTTTAACCGTGGTAAATAGAAGTAAAAAGTTACTATTCACAAAAATTATTTTTATCTTATTGAACCACATTTTACTCCTTAATATTAATAGTGTCTCTCGGATTTTTTAAATTCCACTCACAGAAGCGGTAAAATTATTTTTTATGTAAATTTTTAAATTCTCCTTGGAGGTGGGTAAAAGACGGTGAAAAGTTCAATAAAATTTTTATATATCTAAAATTATTATAAAATGACTCCAATGAATTACATTGAAATTATATAGGTATTATGTATTAATTTTTACCTAAAATAAATATAAATAAAATAAATAATTATTTAAATAAATGGTTGGTTTTTAAACAGTAACCCAGTGTTTTCACTATTCATCAAAAATTGAAAGTTTTCAGAAAAATTCCAAAAATTCACCCTAGGCTAATTTCGATATTATGAATCCAAAAATGAAGTCCACTTTGAAAGATAAAATTTAAAAAATTTCAAAAAGTGGGTATTACTATTCATAACGGCTAGTTTATATAATATTTTAATAACATATCGCTGTTTAATGAAACTCGGTATTGCGTACAACACACGCTATCGTGGAAGGTTGTGATTGTGTGTAAAGCAAGCCAAGTCAGGGTTGCGTGTAGTGCAAGACTCCTTTGTTGTTGCGTATAACAGAATCCAACTATATTTCATTTATTCATTGAATTTATATATATATATATATACACTCAATGTTGAGTAGAATAAATACTATCAAACGAACTTGAAATTGCGTGTAACACGATCCAAGAATAGTGTTGCGTATACTGAAAGCTAATACAATGTTCCATATAGCGTAAGATAATCTTGGTGTAGCGTACAATAAAAGATATGAAAGAAATTAAAAAGAATATGTCTTATAAAATCTCGGGGTGTTACATTCTACCCCCCTTAAAATGAATTTTGCCCTCGAAATTCGTCGGGGTTATAAATGGTTTACTACTCGAAAGTTTCTTTAATAGAAACCCACATCGTAAAAAGGAATACCAAAACTTATCTTTAAAAACTAAAGTATGAAACGTAATGGTTACCCAAATTAACTAATTACTAGGTTTCCACATAGGAGAACATAGGTGAAAATATGGATATAGAAGAGAAATCTGACCATCAAGTTCTGATGGAGAGTGGTAGAGAACATGACTATAAAAAATCCAAAAATCACAAAGCCATAAATGTGTGATGATCTAAGGTACCATCTGATTCATCATATATAATAGTACTAAGACAAAATTTATGTTTTTCAAGATCATTTCCCTAATGTTGATGAACTTTTACATGAGGAGAAATACTTACTGGATTTCAGTGTAATATCATCGTTGGTCATTCCATGAAAAATTTTCACTTCACCTATATTTAAAGAAATGAAGTTGAATTTTTCATTCATTAAGTGTTAGCAGATCATGTGATATAATGATAAGTCATCCTATCTGTTTCTATCATAAAAAGTTTAGAATAAGTTATTAAATATACATAAGTCTATCTATGGTGTGATTAATCGTATACGATTCCAACAATGGACTTATACTTCATCTATCATACCGCTTAATAAAATAAAACTAGTTTCTACTAACCAGGGGCTTCATGTAGCCCAGTGATAGGCAATAAAGGCCTGTCACACTTTGGTTGTGGGTTCGATTCCCACAACCTTGTCCGACGCGACGGGTTATCTCCCGTCCTGCAGGTTGTCCCTTTTTTTATAACATTCCAGAAATAATTTCGAAAAAAAGTTATATCCTTAAAAAATACTATCTTATGTCCAACATAATCCATTCCAATATTTATGCTTACCCAAAATACATGTGTCCAATCTCATAGTATAAAGAAAACGATTACTTGAAATGTCACATAACAAGCACGTGAATGCCATCATTTATCCCCCATATATCATAAGATATATCTTGTTGGTCACATTCCAAACATGTTAATACCTTAATCATGTATTATTTTGAAACATGAATTACCATAGAACCTTAGTGAAAACATGAGTGCTGTCAAAAGTTAACTCTTTCCACATACCCAAATCCCAAAAATTCTATATACTCAAACCATGATATCACTTAGTCCTTATATCAATCATGAGATCATGAATACTATCAAAAAATTTATTTTATCCTTATCCCTTCATTATGCGCATATCATCTGCTTTCCAAAAATATTTCAATCACTTTTCATGGTTACTGGTACCATAAAATTATTGAAAACCACTATGGACCAATACATAGATATTCCAATATACCATAAAAGTAACTCAAAAACATTATTCTTGAATACCAATACATAAACACTTCAATCCATCCTCTTAAATTATTGTCATGGAATAATTCCTTCCTTGATTTAGAAGTAACCTCTTAGGTCATGGAATTGAGTTGGGTAATGCCCATGTTCTCCACAGATAGGACATTGAACTCCATAACAGTCTATCACTCTATAACCCTTCTCTCCACACATATAACATCTTCCCCTCCATTTGATGTATTTATCAAGGTTCTTCTTCCCTTATTTAGAAATCTCAATCTTCCTTTCTCTATGCTCATCACCATGCGAATATGCATAAAAGTCCATCTTCCTCTTATTTGATGAATTAGGAATACCACTAAAGTTCACCTTGTTAATTATATATCGCGATGACTGATTCAACATAATCACAAAATCTTTTTTTCTAGGAATTACACAATTTCGTTGCTCATAGTCACCAATTTGTCCATTGGATTCAATGTTGACCCAATTCCTTCTGGTTCCCTCCATTGACTAAAACCAAAAACCATGGTGTAAGAAACTGTTAAAATAACAAGGAACCACATAATCATAAAAAGTCATTTATGGGATGTATAACTCATCACACATTATTTAATCCATGACACCCTAGGTTCACCCTAGGTTATTCATGATTGTAAAAAATAATTCTAGGACTGTAACCTATAGTTATACTAAACCTTAGGGACATCCCTATACATACCTTAGAAATATATCTAGGGATCTCACTAAAGTTCTCACATCCTAGTTTCCAAATGTTGAATAAACCTTTCCTCTGATACCAAATGTAGAGACCTAATATTGACATACATGGACATTACATTACTTTTGTAGAATACTTAATAAATAAAAAAACAACACTCAAGGATCATAATAGTTTAGTGTCTTTGGAAACTCTGAACATAATCTTCTAATCTTGGTGAAAGATCTTAAACATCTCCCATACATATCTTCTCTTTTTTTTTCTTACCTAAAAACTTTCTTTATATCCTGGGGAAAAGAAAACATATAAAGGGTGATCTCAAATGCTCAGTAAGGGTAATAATGGAGAAAATAAAACAAACCATATACATTTGAACTTCAAAACATGAACATAAAGCTTACACATCAAAATATTGAGTTGTGAAATAAATCTTGACAGTACGTAAGGCATAGGTCATAAAGGAACATCAATCATGATTAAATAGCATGGGAATAAAACATTTAATTGTGACAAACCATTAATCACATGATATTATTTCCATAGTATCCAAGGCATTGCTGCTAAGACCATCTTAGTAGACAAAGTCCTTTTCTGAAATGAGTTCACTCCTTGTTCCAGTCCTGTATCACTAAACCGGATTAAATTACCATTCCAGCCATGTATATCTCATGAGATATAAATCTTAACCCAATGCATTGAAGGGAGATATAGGTCACACCCATCTCATATTGAGATAACTCTTACGTGTTCCACAACATAAACATAAATCATTCATCATAACCGAAAGAATAAAATGGGTTTCATAAACATCATCTCATCATAACATAATCCATAAAAAAAATGGATATCATTTCATCATAAGAAAAGCGAAACAATGTAAATCATAGAGACATTATACTTGAACCATACACATATGAAATAATGTCATCTTAGATGGAAAATGGTTTTGATAAAACACTTGAAATGAATTCTTGATGAAAATATACTTTCTTCTTCAGAATCATTTTCTTTTCACAAAATGCCATGAAAATTTTAAAAGAAAAGGATTTTTTGAAAATATTTATGAAATCTTTTAGAGTAAGCTTCATGAAAATAAGGTGTTATAAAACCGTAAAAATCCGTTCATGCCGTATAAGTTAAAAAAAACATTCACCTCATACTTTTAACGGAAAAGTCAAAAAGTTCATTGTATGGTAAACAAAAGAAATATTCCTTCCATAACACAATGTAAAAGTCAAAGAGGGGTAAAAATGAATTTAAACATACATGGAAGAAAATTAAACATTTTATGAAAATATTTTGAGAACATATGGACATGGATGATAAACATAACCCCAGTAAATACTTACGAATAAACAATATCGAATAAGAATGAGATTGGAATAATTATCCCTTACCATCGGTCCGATATGCTTCGTACATATCTGAACCTACTGTATAATGATTTAAATAATGTCATTGAATTATTACAGAATCGTATTCATTGTTATGATATAATATATGGTTCACTTATGACTTTATATTAGTCATTCTTTTGTAAATTCCATGTTAAAGTAGCGCTTTGGGAAAAATCATTTTATTTATCGTACGTGTTTGGACTTGTTGTTCTTGATATTATTATTAATTATATCATGATTTAATTACTTCTAGAATGTAAATAATGATTTATATATCATATATATTCAGTATACATATATATAATAGATTTATAAATGAAATGAAATACACTCTTCATGGAGACGGCAGGCCGTACGTACGCATGAACGATGTTTTCTTTAACTTATTAACTTGAATGGAAGTAAGTAGATGTCACAAATATATATATATATATATATATATATATACATAAATCCAGTAGCTTTATCATGTCATATATTTCATTATTATTCATTATATATACTTTATAATCATTTTTGAGTGGTTAACGTGGAGAATGAATCTCATCACGTCGTAGAGACGGTAATCCATACGTACGCACGAGCGATGATATCATTACCATAATTATTGAATTCAATTGGAGTGGATGATATAATATCTCAGAATTAGTATGATGTTATAATAACTATATATATTTATTATTTACACCATTATACCCATCCAAGTAAGGTGGTGGTGGAAAAACAGATTACACCACGGCGTGGAGACAATATTCCGTACGTACACACGCGCGGTTATTTCGTTTTCCATAGGATGGATAGATGGTGAAATGGGATTGTTTCATATTTATAATAAAATATCAGTATATTAGAGATATTTATGTTATTAATTTATAATTAAACAACTAGAGAAGAAGAAGTTGAATAAGAAAGAAACTTGAAAGAATCGGTAGAAGAGATTACCTCTTCTTCGACACACCTTCTTTAAGCTTGCTCTTAAGGGACTAGAGTTGGTCTTTTGAGAATACCAGAACCTCCAGAATGTTTCTAGGGAATTGGAGAAGAGAAATTTCCAGGTATTGGCCGAGATTGAAGTCTCAAAGTGTTGTGAAGAGTAGAGGGAGGAGGTTCCCTTTTATAAGGGAGGAGAGGGGCACCTTAGGAAAAACTTATAATATTATTTTATAATAAAGTCATATTAGGTTTAGAATAGCTCAAAATTGATTTATTTCTAAGTTAAAGTGGGGATGGGTCAAAATAATCTCAACAAATAGGTTTTAGAAAAGTTTAGGTTACTATTTTAACCTTATCATTTAGATTTAACTCTAAGTTAAATAATTTAACTTTTACCGTGTCTTCTTGTTTTCTTAAACTATATGGTTAATAAAATTACTATAACAAGACAAACGAACCCCAAGTGGTTCATTATTAATATATATAACCTTATATAAGTAATTTTTCCGAACCTTAGATTTTTAGGAATAGAATAACAATTAATAATATAATATTTGTTTTAAAAACGGTTTTATGTCAATTTTGACACTATTTGGTAATTTATTTTTGGGAAAATCATAACGTCATTATTAGTTTGAATAAAGTTAATTAAATCAATAATAACATGTCATATTAACCTCTAAAAGTAGGGGAATTCATAAAAAGTCTCAAATTACATTTATTTCTGTATTTATAATATCAATTATTTTAATATTTCATTGTTTAGGTAATTACTGCATTTCCATTGTGTCAGAAATAAATTAAATTATTTAATGTCTAAAAATTATAAATAAAATACCATTAGTTAGGAAATAGTTTTATATTTATAATTAATATTTATAGTAGAATTTATCTTATGTATAACCCTATATTAAAAATGTTTTAGTTATTAAACTTTGATTTTAACTATTTTAACTCTTTTTTAAATAAAATAATAATAAATGTCCTAATCTAATCCAAGTGGACCTAAAGGGTGATATTTTATTCCTAAGGTTGCTTCTGGTCGAATTATACTTATCCAATAGAATTATGACATGTGTTAGGGTAATAATAATATCATTTTTACCCTTAATTATCCTATTTACTTTTAACCGTGGTAAATAAAAGTAAAAAGATACTATTCACTAAAAACTATTTTTATCTTATTAAACCACATTTTACTACTTGATATTAACCGTGTCTCCCAGATTTTTGAAATTCCACTCATAGAAGTGGTAAAATTATGTTTTATGTAAATTTTCAAATTCTCCTAGGAGGTGGGTAAAAGACGGTGAAAAGTTCAATAAAATTTTTATATATCTAAAATTATTATAAAATGACTCCAATGAATTACATTGAACTTATATAGGTATTATTTATAAAATTTTACCTAAAATAAATTTTAATAAAATAAATAATAATTTAAATAAAAAGTTGGTTTTTAAACAGTAACCCAGTGTTTTGACTATTCATAAAAAATTGAACGTTTTCAGAAAAATTCCAAAAATTCACCCTAGGCTAATTTCGATATTCCGAATCCAAAAATGAATTCCATTTTGAAAGATAAAATTTATAAAATTTCAAAAAGTGGGTATTAATATTCATAATGGCTAGTTTATATAATATTTTAATAACATATCACTGTTTAGTAAAACTCAGTATTGCGTACAACACACGGTATCATGGAAGGTCACGATTGCGTGTAAGGAAAGACAAGTCAGGGTTGCATGTAGTGCAAGATTCCTTTGTTGTTGCGTATAACAGAATCCAACCATATTTCATTTATTCATTGAATTTATTTATATATATATATATACACTCCATGTTGCGTAGAATAACTACTATCAAACGAACTTCAAATTGTGTGTAACACGATCCAAGAATAGTGTTGCGTATACTGAAAGCTAATACAATGGTGTGTATAGCACAAGATAATCTTGGTTTTGCATACAAAAGAAGATATGAAAGAAATTAAAAAGAATATATCTTATAAAATCTCAGGGTGTTACATAAAATCATAACTTGATTTACCCAACACTTGCCTCTAAAATGATAGAAAGTTATATTTGGATAATACTCATTACCACTTTAGTTAATTCAACCCACCACTCTCATAAGAATGCCCTAGTAGTAAGAGGTACCCTAAAATTTGGCATGATGATCACCCCAAACACCTGATTTTCATTCAAATTTGAAGGATGGAAGGCTTCAATGACTTAATATTTATTTTATAGTTATATTATTTTTAAGTGATGGTATAAATCATTTTCTATTTCATAAGCATGTACTATGTGATCACACTCACAGATTACCATGCAATTGAAATATACATCGCGTCACATGTTCATATTATCATGCATTATTGTTTATAATTCTATGTGTTCGCATTTAAACTAAACATACAAAAAAATAATAAACCATAAAAAAAATAAAATGATGACCTGATCGTGAGCTGGTTCTAATGGTTGATTTGTTTAGTGAATAATGGATCAACCTAAACCCTAGGGGATATACCTTGAGTCATATTGCTTGCGACTCAAGTTTCAACACCTCTCATCTAATGCATCAATCTCCTATCTGGTGTGTCGCTAGAACTTGACACAAAGTGCATCACTGGTTGTCTCATGATTATACAACAATACTCACATGCAAGCAAGGGGGCCTCTTTATATAAAATACAACTCTGAGAATGGTCATGCCGACCCTTATTCATATAATGAACCAGATGACTCACATATCACCATATAATTAAAATAATTATTAAAAACCATGAAATAATTAAATTAAATAAATAAACATGCACCAAACATGCATTAGTCAGTCGAATGTCTCATGATCTGCCAATACACATTAATTTGTGTATTTAAAATAAAATGAAAAAATTAAAATTAAACTTGCATTAAAATATATTTTTGAGGGAGATTCATTAAATTAAAAACTCACTCCTATTTTCAATTCAATAATTCATGTTGTTTATTCCCATTAATTAATTTAATTTCAGAACAAAAAAATTAAATTAATTTAATCGATGATTATTTTTTAAACCATAAATTAATTTAATTGACTCTTGAAATTAAATTAAATTATTAATTAATATTTGATAAATGTGACTTAAAAACCCTGGTCATGGCCTCTATGGATCGGGTCAAACCTACATATTCCTAGTCTAGACTATGTAGACCACACTCGAGACCAGGGTGAATGGGTGGTCAACCTGGTTGGATCAGATGGCTCAGGGTAACCCATCAGCTGGGTGGAAGTGTGATGACTCTCAAATGGAGAATAGATCATTGCAGGATGTGGATTCTTTGGGAAGACACAATTAGCATAGGAAGATAGTAGATTTCGGTCATGGAAATGGGAGGCCCAACTCTAGAGTAGCAACGGGACTTGAGGACACAATGGTGGAGGGGCTGAGTGGCTGACCAGCAGATGGTACAACCTGATTCTCAATGCGTCGATGAAGGGGAGGAGCCAGAGTGAGAACCCGAGCCATAGGGTGCGTGGGAGTTTCCAGACGAGGGAGGCCAGACCAGGAGGTATCAAATCCAGGGACTATGGTCAGCCAAATCCATGGAAGGGCAGTTCCAACTATCGGCAATGCGAGGGAGGCAGAGGAGCGATTGAGCCCCGGTAGTCGGTCGGTGTCCTATTTCGCACGTGGGAGGTAAGCCGGTGGGATGGGCGGTGAGGCGTGGGTCCATGGAGGAGGGGCTCACTGGAGGTTCAAGGACGACGCGTCTTGATGGAGATCCATCAGTACCAGGGTGTTGTGACACCGTGGGAGGGGTACCAATAGGTCCCCAAGTTTTGACATTTTTTTCCTTTTGAAAAAACACGGCAACACCCCCACCCCCTTTACCTGTTTGGAACCATGCTGACCTGGGGAAGAAACAACCATCCCCACATTTTGTTTTGTTTTGTTAGTTTAGTCATGCCAACTCTCCCTTTTTTAATTTTTTTATATTTTTCCTAACCCTATCATTTAGGTTTTGATAAAAATAATATTATCATAATAAATTTATTATAATAATATTATCATAATAAATTTATTATAATAATATTATAACTACACCTCACCGAAAATAACTGTTCTAGTGATATGCAGTTGGGCTGGTATTCAACTTTAGAATCAAAGTCTTCAGGTTATTATAACATATATATTAAAATTACATGTTCTCTGAAATTAACCCAAAAACAAACTATTTGAATCCTTATTCAGAACATTGAATGGATATAACTTGGTCATCTGATGTTGGATTCAAAATATATTTGTCTCATTGTGACTGGATCGACACCCTCTATTAAAATTTAATTCAAATTTAATTTTTCTTGGATAAAAATTTTAATGCATCACTCTGATACAAATTGAAGGTACCAGGCATTCAGCGGAAGCCACAAAACTTGGGTTTTTAATTATTTCCACAAACAAACAACATGATCTCGTTATCGTCAGTGAATCATTGCCCAAAATAATACAAGGATCTTTTCTGAAGAGTTTTAAGAACAAAAATAAAAACTATAAATACCTGGTTTTATTTGAAGTCGCGCTCGACATCTAATCTTCATTGGTGATCGATGCTCAAAGAATCTGAAGTACAATTCATCTAGATCATCCACACGTGCTTCAAAAATATTCCGGAGTGACAATCATCAAAATTTTGATGCTAGTGTTCAGTTCCAATGAATCCTTCGATGCTCCAATGATCACTGCATTTCCTTGCTTACGATGCGTGAGAGAGAGCTCCATCCAAGCTCCTAGATCTAAAAGTCTCTCTCTATAGGATGCAGGAGAGAGATGGAGAGAGAGAGATAGAGAGGTTATGAATATTTTTTTGGAAAACCTCTCTTCTCCTCTATTTATAGTGTGATGGTGATTACCCAGAAATGCCAGCCCGACCCTTGAATAATTAACACACTATATAAATAATATTTTGACTACTAAACTGAGTTATAAATATATTTTATTATTATTATTATTATCACTTTCTTGTAATATAATACATATATTCTGTGATAATACCTGATCCATTAACTCAAATTCTCAATCCCACAAATATTAAATGAACCTTGAATATTTTAAACTAATATTCGTTCAAACAATATTTCTATGCATTTACATTAAAACTTGTAAATACATTTAATAAATAAATTCAATTACAATTATTCTAAACTTGAATAATATTAATTTATTTATTACTTTGGTGATCATATCTCCTTGGAAAAAACCCAGAACCTAGTAAGAGTGGGATCTAGCAACCCATAATGGCCCTTAAATAGATAAAGATCGTCACAGTAGTGACTACCATCCTATTAACATGGACTGTGTAATATAATCTATTTATCTTTAAATATATCATAAAAAAGGACGCACACTAGTGTCATCGTCCTTTTATTTCTTTATTATTTTTTGATCTAAATGGATGGATTTACCCTCAACTTCCATGATCATAGTCTTATGAAGGTAATAACATCCAAATAAATGAGGCCCGAGATATATTACTTCCTTAACCTGGAAGCGTCAAATCCTTTCTTAACCATTCAACCAATGTCATACCACTAATGACACACCCAACACAAACTACCTCGAAACAATTTCATTATCATAGTTTTCAAATTGGATCAAAGTACACAATCAAATGTAATACATTGGCAATGATCTCAAGTCAAGATACCATTACACCTATTCATAGACAGAAACATCCAATGACACCCAAAACATGTGGTGTTAATATTGGTGGGTATGTCCTCATGATCTTACTACTAGAGATCACCAAGTGAGAACTTCATGAGAATAAGTCTCAATGTTTATGAGCCACCAAAACCTGACATTCATACATCCACTGTGCCCAATAATTATGATGTATCTAGACCATAAGACAAATATTTAAGATTTATTTTATTATATCTCAAGGTTCTCATTATATCCTAGGATCTGCAATAACCTTTTAATATGAAAATTAATCTATGGAAATTACCATTTCAATAGTGGACACAGAAAAGTATACACTATAATGGTAAGTTAAACATCATGTATATATAACTTGTATACATTATATGATAATCAAAAGAACTTTATAGTTGGTTCTAGGGAACTTACTAATACAATAGAGAAATAATTTCAATTATATTTATTATAAACCTGAATAATAAAATTGAATTATTTTTACTTATGATCATTCAATAATATAATTGAATTATTTTTACTAGGGATCATTCAAACTTGGATGTTCTCCAACCCTCGCATGCAGGGCTTACTCTATCCTAAACTTATATTTATACAAATAGTTGGAAATTTTGGACGCACTTAGTGTGTGACCCTTTAGGTCATTTCCTTAAGAAAAGTGAGCCCATCTTACAGACGAAGAGAAGATTATATCAACCCATCATAGAACCTAAGGAGATAAGTAATTTAATATCTATGACTACCTCCTATGAGCACTCTATGTGTAATATAACCTCCTTTTGTCATGATATCCCATAAATTAGGATGCACACGTGCTTCATTATCCTTTTGATACTTTATATATTACATTACCTTACAAGATGAACTAAACTTATTATACAATGGACATGGATTTGATGAAGGAACTACCATCCTGGTTAACCTAGTCCCACGCAATTTCTCTTCCTTAAATCCGTAACAAAAAATTATATCTTGATCATTCAACCAATTCCATACCACTAATGACACACCCATCACAAGCTACCTCTCCATGACTTCAATGTCATGGTTTTTTACTTGCATAAAAGTATGTTATCAAATGGTACACATTGACAACGATAACAAGTCAAGAGACCAATAAACATATTCATATATAGAAACAACCAATGACACCATAATCATACAGTGTTTCTATTAGCAGGCTGACCGTGTAGTGATTCACTATTCATTTTCACCCTTACATCACTGTGTTAAACATATTTTTTTTTCATAAATTCCAAATTTAATAAAAAATTTAAATTATTGTTTGATTAAATTATTTTGTTTTAATAATTTTTAAAATTTTTAATTTCACTTGTTTTGATTATTTCATTGTAGTTGGAGGTGATTTGGAGGGCCTACTATAAATTTTACAAAAAATGGGTCAAAATGTGCAAGATTCCAAGAACACCAGTGGACTCAAATAGAAATTGATGCTAATGACTGCATTAAATTGGGATAAAATTTGGTGATATCATCTAAAATTATTTTGGATACAACTCTTATGAATACAAAAAACCCCAATTAGTTCATTAAAGGGCCCAAATAAAATGATCTGTCTAAGCCACTAAATCTGCATGAAGTCAAAAGTGGTGTTTGATGTTTTGTCCATATATCGATATTTATACCTAAAAATGATTCCAAATTTTTGGTGGGAGTAGTAAATAGGTGTAGAATTTTTTTTTAGATTTATCCAAATTATGATAAGACTTTATAGATATCAAAAACCGTGTTCCAATTGGTTTTCAAAAATATATGTTCCCAAAACCACCTTCCACTTTGCCTATAAATTGGCAGCTTGGGAACCCCATTTGCAAGTTCAATCAAGTTGTGAAGTGCAGCCATTTTGGAGTTCCATATGATTCCTATCCTCATCCTAGAATTTATAGAGGTACCTATCCTAATAGGGGGATCAAGGATGAATTTGAATTCCCACCAGAGCCTTCTCCGCTTTTCGAGGGTGAGCTAAACAGTGGAAGATCATTTTGAGGGAGCTACAAATACTTGAGAGGGAGTTAAGAAACTTATTATTCTGATGTTTTTGTGTAATTTTTGTGATAAATATTTCATATATGTTTTATCTTAACATACTTCTCCTCTGAATTCATTTCTTTGGTATAAATAAGTGAAACACTTTTTATTTAAACACCGATTGAGTCGAGATTTCAAGTATAAATCTTGGGTTATTCTGATTGGACGACATAATAATAAAATTTCTCTAAAAAACACATGATATATCAGTATAATTTTGTATCCATCACTCTATGCTTGAGTTCAAAACCTTGACAACATGATTTTTGTGTTAAGGGGTGGTTCTTTGTGCATCAGTTTAAGAGGCAAGAGGGGAGTTAAGATCTTGACAACCCGGAACAAAAGGATTCTATTAAACCATGTGAAATTTTAAAAGAAATGAACTATAAAAAATGTGTAGTTAAATTGAAATGATCTAATTTTTTCATAATTCTAAAATCACCACATTCCTTTATCAATTATTAAACTCTTCAATTAAGTCATTTTATTTTTAAAACTGTTTTCAAAACCACCCCACATTTTAGTCCATTTTATTAAAAATACAAACTTTAAACCCCCAAATATAATTTATATAAGACATAGAGTATTACATAGACTATAAATATACTTTAAAGAATATAATAAATTTGATGTATCATGACAACACATTCAAATTTTTGTGCTATTTCTGGGGAGCTCTTTGGTTTTTATCGCATATTTTTTATAAGTTTTTTTTTAAATTTTGTGAATATTTAATTGTTTTATTTTCTATATTTACATAAATTTTTGTGTTATGATTTATTTATTGAGTAGGTTATGTGCATTATTCTTTATAATCTAAGATATTTACCACCTTAGAACCCAAACTTGAGAAGATCCTACATCAGCGACACCGAGACACATAGGATAACCCTTTAAAGGAGGGCACCCAAAAAATTTAAACTCTCATCGATCCTTATTCTTCTTATATAACCCACATTAAAAATAAAATAAACTTGTATAATATGGATGAAAATAACTAGAAATTAAAATAACTAACCTTACCTGATGTAGAGATCCATCCCACAAACATTCAAATACAAGGCGAAGCACCTAATTTTGAACTAAAATCCAGCTTAATTCACTTATTACCAATATTCCATGGACTCACGGGAGAAGACACACATAATAATTTAAAACAATTTCACAATGTGTGTAAAAAATTAACAGATACTAATGCGAATTAATAACAAGTATTTATTAGGAAATTCCCTTTTTCATTACAAGACACTACAAAAGATTGGCTATATTATGTTAATTCCACTATTAGAGGCTAGGAAGACATGAACCACCTTTTTCATGAAAAATAATTCCCAGCCACTCGAACTTCAATTATAAGAAAATAGATTTGTGGGATAATACAATCATAAGGGTAAACACTTCATGAATATCGGGAAAGATTTAAAAGGCTTTGTTCAAGTTTCCCACACAATCAAATAAGTGATCAACTTTTAATACAATATTTTTATGAAGGTTTAATTCCTATTGATCATAACATGATTAATTCTACTGTAGGTGGTGCACTAGTTGAAAAAACACCAATTTATGTAAGGAACCTCATTTAGAACATGTCACAGAACACTCAAAAATTTGATTTGAGGTCCAGTGTACCCATTTGAGGTGTTAATGAGGTACAAAGTTATGAGTTGAATAAGAATACGGACTTGAAGTTTGAAGAGGTAAGTAACCGTATTAGAAAATTTCTATTTCTCAATGGAAATCCCAATGTCCTACTCCCATCCATTATGGTATCTATTTTGCTAACACCCATTATTCTAACCAATTCACTCAATTGAGAGAAAATTCTGAGAGGTTGTGAGGTAATCTTCTTAGGATTCCCATATAACCAACCCATTAGGCAAGAAACATACTATCCATCCAACCCTGGGTCAAAAGAAAACCAATCCTATTGGCAAGGGGGGTATTCAAACCAACTTCGTCAACTACGGAACTTATCGGGGTAGAGTAGTCATCCACCACCACCAACTAGAAATCCTCAAACACTATAAAGGCCTTTCCAACAACCCCCTACAAAAGATGATTCTACCCTTGAATACATGATGAAACAAATGAATGAAAATAAACCCCAATTCAAGAAAACCACCCAAACTTCCATAAAAGACCTAAAAATCCAATTTAGACAACTTTAAAACTCATTGGGGGAAATCTAAAGTCATGGGTTAGGTAAAATACACTCTCAACCACTAGTCAATGGGGATAAGGGAAATGTCAGTTTTATCACCCTTAGGAGTGAAATAGAACTTAAAATCCAAATAACTCCTCTATTAGAGTCATCCCCTCCTGAGTTAACCACCATCCCAACCACTAAAAATGGTCCAAGAGAAAAAAATACTTGTCTTGAGAAAAATACTACCAATGTAAATATTGTGTCTATCAATGAGCCACCTAGACCAACCATTCCTCTTTCATTTACCCAAAGGGACACAAAAAAATAAAATAAAAAGAAATTTAACTTGATAAATAAATCTTCTAAACTTTTAGAAAAGTGTAGGTTAACATCCCCTTGATTGATGCCATGAATAAAATTCCAATATACACAAAGTTTCTAAAGGATATGTGTACACACTGAAGGTGACTTGGAGGTGATGAGAATGTGAGATTGTGGAGGAATGTCTCAGAATTGATAGAACCATCACTTCCTACCAAATGCTATGATCTTGGAACATTATTTATTTTTTGTACCATAGAGGATTATTTATTTTCCAATGATATGGTTGATTTGGGTTCTTAAATAAATGTGATGCATCAATCCATTTTCTCTTTAATGCAGGTCAAGGAACTAAATACCACTAGAATTGTTGTTCAACTAGAAAAATAGAGTATATCACACAACACTGTAGTGTTATAGTATGTTCTTGTGAGGGTGAAAAACTTAATTTTTAATGCTGATTTTTATGTGATTAAAATGGAAGATAATAGGATGAATGGACATGCCCTAATTATATCTGGGAGGCCTTTATTGAAAACCACAAAAACCATAATTAATGTCCATAATAGTACATTATTTATGGATTTTGGAAGAGACATTGTCAACATCAACAACCTTTATTCTGTGAAGCACCCCTCAGAAGAGAATTCTTCAATTTCAGTTAATTCAATTGATGTAATCCATTCCCCTAAAAAACATATTTTCTTTCCCCTAATCCTATTTCTGATTTTTCATCTTTGATAGAAATTATAGGTAATGAATCATGAATTAAATGTTTTAGTGGTCTAGAAAAATTTCATTCATGTTTGTTAATTAATGATTTATTGAACACTAAAGATCCAATGACCATCGATGATACTTTTAATTATGTAAAAGATCATTCCTCATATGAGGATGTTACCACTGAGTAGATAGATGAGATTAGTGACCTCTCACTTTCAAATTCAATCTAATAAATCCAAAATACCCCTGAATTAGAACTTAACCAACTGCCTCAAAATTTAAAATATCCTTATATCAGGAATAGAAACAAGATTAAAATCATTATTGCAAGTTCAATCCCTTTAGATCATGAATTAAACCTAATTTACCTTTTGAGGGAGTATAAACAAGCATTGGGATGGAAAATTTATAATATTCATGAAATTAGACTATAAATTTTCACACATCATATATTTTTAAATGATGAAGATAAAATAGTGAGGAATACACAATTTTTACCAAACCCAAACCAACTAGATGTTTTTAAAAAGGAGGTAACAAAATTATTGGCTATTGGAATAATTTACCCCATCTATTACAACAAATGGTTCAGTCCGGTGTAAGTAGTTCTTAAAACAATTGGTCTTACAATAATTAAAAATGAAAATAATGAATTGGTTCCAACTCGTGTGTGGAATATTTTGCATGTCTATATATACTATTTCCTGTTAAAAAAATACACTATGAATGACTATTTCCCATTTCCATTCATTGACCAGATGCTGGAGAGGCTAGTGGGGAAGTCCCACTACTATTTTCTTGATGGATATTCTGGATACTTTTAGATCCATATTTCCCATGAGGATAAAAAAAGACAACCTTCCCTTTCCTGTTTAGAAAATTTTCATATAGAAGGATTCTATTTTGTATGTGTAATGCTCCAGGTACTTTATAGTGATTCATGGTTAGTATTTTTTTTTCAAATTACCTAGAGAATTGCATGGAAGTATTCCTAGATGATTTCCTTGTATATAGATCCTATTTTGATCAGTGTTTGAGTAGTATTGGCTCTATTCTACATCATCGTAATGAAAATAATCTTTTATTAAATTATGATAATTTTCATTTCATGGTACGATAAGGTATAGTACTCAGGTTTTTCATTTTTGGGGATGGAATCTAAGTTGATAAATCAAGAGTGGATGTCATTTCTTCCCTACCATTACCAAAAAATGTGTGGGATGTGTGATATTTCTTAGGTCATACTGGATTTTACTATCTTTTCATTCATTACTTTAGTAATATTACACTCTCTCTATCCTACTTACTCTAAAAAGAGAAGGATTTTTTCTTTGATATAGAATGTGAGGAAGCTTTTAACAAATTTAAATAGAGTCTCACATCACCCTAGATAATCCAAACACCTTAGTGAGATTTACCATTTGAGATCATGTGTGATGCCTCTAACTGTGCAGTTGGAGATATCTTATCACAATGGGTTGATCGAGCTCCACATGTCATTGCTTATGCCTCACGTACACTAGACCCTACCCAAAGAAAATACACTAAAACTGAAAAATAATTCCATGCCATTGTGTTTTCCTTGGATAAATTTGGTTCATACCTATTATGTTCCAAAGTAATTGTGTTCTCAAACCATGAAAACCTCTAGTATCTCCTTAAGAAACTGGAATCCAAACCACATCTCATTTTCTTGATTCTCCTACTTCAAGAATTTAATCTAGAAAGTTGGGATAAAAAAGGAGCAGAGAATGTGGTGGCTGACCATATTAGTAGGATCCTCCCATCCCTAGACATTGAATCACCCCCTATATTCCCATAAATGACATGTTTCCTGATGATAAATTGTACTAAGTGAAATATAATTTTACTTGGTATGAATAAATTGTAATTTATTTGGCAGTATCTTGAATTCCTAATGATTTCAATAAAAACCAACCTGACCATCTAAAACATGATTCTTGTTGGTATATTTTGGATGAACCCTACCTTTGGTGCATATGTAGTGATCAAATCCTTAGGCATTGTGTTCCTGATAGATAGTTTCAGTTTTTCTTATGTTCTTACACACTCTTGCTTGTGGGGCCACTTTGGTCCCCAACAAACTGCTCACAAGGTCCCCAATTATAGTCTCATTTAGACAACATTATTTTTGGATGCCCATGATTTTTGTAAATCTTTTCCTCGCTATCAAACGTTGTGGAATGTATCTAAAATAAATGAAATGACACAACAACCCTTTCTCTTCCATTACATTTTCTATGTTTTGGGTATTGAATATATAGGGTTATTTCCCAATTCCTTTGAAAACTTGTACATTATTCTGGTAGTCGATTACATGTCAAAATGGGAAGAGGCATGAGCTATAAGGAATAATGATTCCAAGACAGTTGTGGAATTTTTGAGAACCCAAATTTTCTATAGTTTTGGATTAACTAGGTTCATCATCAGTGACCGGGGTTCTCATTTCTTCAACCGAAAAATGCAATCACTTTTTTATTGGTATGGGGTCGGGCATCGATTATCTACTGCATATCACCCACAAACCAATGCTTAAGATGAGGTGTCTAATAGAGAGGTAATTTTTTTTAAAATGTTGAACCCAATAGAAAAGATTAGATTATTAGACTCAATGATTCATTATGGGATTACCATACTACCTTTAAAAATCCCATTGGAATGTCACCCTATCAGATTGTGTTTGGAAAGATTTTTCACCTCCCTATCGAGATAGAGCATTGGGCCTATAGGTCCATTAAACAATACAATTATAATCTTTTTGGTGTAGTTTCTAAAAGAAAGTTTCAGATTCAGGAAATAAAGGAAATTTTCAAGGATTCTTATGAAAACTTCTAGATCTATAAGGAAGAAACCAAGGATTCCCCTGACCTTATTATCCTTCATCATCAATTCCACATTGGGTAGAAGTTCATTATTTTCAATGTAAGACTAAATTTTTATCTAGGTAAGCTTTTTCCCTATTAGTTTTGACCATAAAATATTACTAATGTTTATCCATTTGGTGTTGTTCATGGTCAAAATGAAGAAACAAAAAAAACCTTCACAATCAATGGGCAGTGGCTGAAGCACTTTCATGAATCCATTTTAGAGTCCCTGATGGAGGAACTCCAAGTTAAAGAAGCATCCTAACAGTGAAACCCATTGGGTTTTATCCTTCATTACCACATTTTATTTTATTATAATGAGGACACTAAAAGCTCTAGTTATGGGGGGATGGGTATATTCCTGGGTTAGTTAGGAATTTTCATCATCTTTCTTCTTTTTCTATTTTTTACTTATTGAATAGTATTGTTAATTCCCCTTATCATTCCGCCCATCACTTTTGTGATAGAATATTCATGAATAATTCCCACTTAATCATGCAAAATGATGCCCAAATAATCAAGGAAAATTATTCCCACTTAATCATGAAATTATTTTAAATTCATGATGAATTTCCCTATTTCATGTTGTTTAAAAAAAGTCACTGATAGAATATGTGTTTTGGCCTGAATTTAGAATCAAGGTGAGACATTTTCTAGTAAATTGGATGTTTTTATATGATATAAATGGTTGTATCATTTTGAAACCTTTTCAAATAATGGTACCCTTTGTGTGAGTAGTTTATAAGAAAATTTTTTCACTGAATATCTCCACACATCTTTGCACACAACCATGAAGTGCGATTAATTCATAATAAATAGAAGGTAATTATAAGTTAGTTTAATGTTTCCATACTTTAAAAAATTATTTTTCTATATGTTCATTCCTTATCTGATATATTTCATTACTGTACCGGATTTACCTATGCATATGTACCTGTTATCCGATTGTTGTATGCCCTAAAAAAACAAAAAAACAAAGAAATATGGGTTTTATCTTGGATAGGTAAAAAACACTCTTCCTCAACCTTTAATATTATTATAACTATTAAAATTAATTTCATGAGGTGATAAAACAAGGGTTGAGTGATGAGTGTGATATTTGTTCCAAGTTCAACTTTTGGGAAAAAAACAAAGAAAAAAAAATAAATGAGTTGAGTGATGAAATGTAAAACATATAAGGATATCAAGGCTAAGATATAAAGGTTTTAATTCTAGGAATTCTTAAGTGAGTGGGTCTTGAAATTTTATTTCAAAGGATGTAGGTAAGGTTTGGTGGATAGAATCATTTAAGAATATTTTTTTATAATATATTATATTTACTGGATATAAAGTGGAAAGAATAAAATGAAATCATTTTCACTCCAACATGTAGAGAATTAGTGACATTGTTATCTTTTGAATTATTTTTTCTGATTGGTATCATGAATATCTTAGAATTTAATTCTGATATAATCTGTGAGACATCTTTTTCTTTGATCACTAAGAATAAATCCGTGGAGTGAATTTTTATTTGATCACATCTCTATCCGGAATTAAATTTTCAATGTTAAATATTCATGAATTTGTGAATATATTAATGCATAATTTTTGGAAATTTGACTTTTCCCATGAGTTAAAATGTTTAGGTGTGGGGGTGTGATCCTGTAGTGATTCACTATTCATTTTCTGCCTTACATCACTGTGTTAAATCGATTTTGTTTCATAAATTACAAATTTAATAAAAAAAATTGAATTCATTTTTGATTAAACTTATCTTGTTTTAATCACTGTTAAAAATTTTAATTTCAATTGTTTGGATTATTTCATTATAAGTGGAGGTGACTTGGAGGGCCCAATATGAAGTTAAAGAAAAAAGGGCTAAAATGTGAAATATTCTAAGAACACCAATGGACTCAAATGAACACTGAAGATGATTCATGCATTAAATTGGTATGAAATTTGGTGGGATTGTCCAAAATTAATTTCTCTACAACTATTATGAAGAAATAAAACCCAATTAGTCCATTAAAGCGCCCAACCAAACTAATCTGTCCAAGCCATAGAATCTGCACGAAGTCAAAATTGGTGTGTTTTGTTTCATTTATATCTCAATCTTTATACCTACAAATGATTCCAAATTTTTGGTGGAGATATTAAAGAGATGATAAAAAAACTTTTTTACTTTTATAAAAATCTATATAAGACTGTATGAATGTCTAAAACCATTGACCAAGTGGTTTTATAAAATCTATGTGCCCAAAACCACCTTCCATTTTGCATATAACTTAGCACACCAGACACCCCATTTGCAAGTTCAGACATGGAGTGAAGTACTACCATTTTAGAGTTTTATAGGAGTCCTCACCTCATCCTAGAATTTATAGGCCCCCTATACTAATAGGGGGATTAATAATGAAGGCGAAGTTCCACATAAGCCTTATCCTCCTCTCGATGGTAAGAAAAATGACAGATGATCATTTCAAGGTAGCTACACATACTTGTGAGGTATTTTTGAAACTTGGTATTATAATGGTTTTGCATAATTTTTGTGATAAATATTTCACATATGTTTTATCTTAATATCCTTCTCCTTTGAATGCATTACTTTGGTATAACTAAGTGAAAAACATTTCATTTCAACACTGGCTGGGTTGAGATTTCAAGTAGGATTCTTGGGTTGTTCCAATTAGACAACACAATAATCCTATTTGTATCACACATACATGAGATATCGATATTATTTTTCAGACCTCACTCTATACTTGATTCCCAAAACTTGACAACACGATTGTTGTAACATGGGGTGGTCCTTTTTGCTTCTGCTTAAGAGGCAAGAGGGGAGTCAAGATCTTGAAAACCATCAACTAAAGGATTTCACTAAAACATGTGAAATTTTCATAACAATTAACTATCCAATATGTGTAGTTGAATTGAAATTACATCCTTCTCTCATAATTCTAAAAACACCACCTTCCTTTTTCAACCAATAAACTCTTTAATAAGTCATTTTATTTTTAAAAATATTTTCAAAACAATTCCATATTTTAGTAAATTTTATTAAAAATAAAAACTTTAAACCCCCATAGCTCCTTGAGATATGACCTAGGGTATTCTATATACAATAAAAAAACTTTAAATAATATAATAAATTCGACATGTCATGACAACATGTTCATAGTTCAGTCCTCATGATCTCATCTACTTGAGATCACCAGGTGTGAACTTCATGAGAATAAGTCTCAATGATTATAATCCCTCAACACTTGATAGTAAGACATCATCTATGTCCCATCAGTATGATTTATCTTGACCATAGTACATATATTTAAAATTTCTATCATAGTATGTATAAGTTCTCAATATATCTTGGAACTATATAAACTTTTGATAAAAATGTAATCTACATAAATTACCATATAAACAGTGTATGTAGAAGCGTCAACATCATTATGGTATGTATAAAAACATGTATATATAAAAATGTAGACATGTAATGAAAATAAAAGTACATAAAGGATCTGGGTCTAGGGAACCCACTCACAAAATCCCCATGGTTCAGGACACCATAGTAATAAAGTTGAGTGTTATCTATATAATGGATACCAACAAAGTGTTTTACAATCAACTATCCCAGAATTAAAATTGTTTTTATTATCTTGATATCCAACCTAAATAACTAAAGTGACGAGTTTGATGCCATACCATGTTTTTTTATTAGTGAAATATAGATCTTGACCCACTAATGGGCATGATATACTGTTAAAAGGAGTCATCATTTTAGTGGAATCCCATTTAGTTTAAGTCTTCATTAAATGGTTAATAAAACATGACACTCACCTGATAAAAGTTTCTATTATTGATAATAAAATTATAGTAGATTAATTGCATCATTATCATCAAAAAATTGAAATTAATCATTTAAAGGAGAATCTTAATGTAAGAAAATCTCAGAACTAGTAGCTTAATAAAAGTTACTAAATTATATTTTATGAGTTAGAGCATTTCCTTCATAAGTAATAAAGTGTTGAAATGGTTTAACTGGTGAATCTATATGCTTATGGAAGCATAAAATGATTCATTTAGGGTTTCAAAGGTATTATATGCATGTTGACCTAAGTAATTTTAATATAATATACTCAATATGATTGTGTATGTTATAGATACCAAATATGATTGGATGTGATAATGACTTGGTGAGACTAGATTTTTCCTTAAAGCTTGTTCTGGTTAAGGAATCCATTCCATTTTTCATATATTGAAATGTTCAAAAAAGATAAATGAGTCCAAAAGTTTACATAATATTTTTAAGTGTTGAGAAAAGATAAACTAGGTATGATATGTCTATGTTCTGGTACTATGTAGATGGTACAAGTGGGTAAAATAAAAAATTCAAATCAGAAGAACAAGAAAATTGGCGATTCCAATAATGTTTTCTTAAGAAGATTTACAAGTTCATTAAAACCTATAGTTATCTAGAAGGAGTAATAATTCCATAATATTGGATTATTTATAATACATTAAGGAGCTTTGGAAACTCCATTGAATGTCTATGTCAGGTATAAGAGTTATAGAAATAATTTCTACAATTTTGAAGGGTATGCAGTACCAAATGTATATTTTACAAGTGTTGTAAATATAAATGAGTTAAAAATAAAAAATAGGATTGATTGAACTTGTAGTTTTGATTCAAGTGATGAATCAAATAGTTGTTATATTAAATAATTGAATGTAATGGAATTTATCAAGATCACATGGATCTTAAAATAATATGTATATTTTTCTCATTTATTTTATTTGATAGGAGGAGTTTTCCATTAAAAAATAGTTGTTATGACCAAAATGAGATAATTAATTATATAAACATGGTTTATGATTCATCTAATTCTATATTTTTTTTTTGAAAAGTTGACAAGGATAAAAATGTTTTAACTAGGATAAATTTTTTATCCAGATGTTTGTTAAAATATATGGATTTTTTTAATGCCACCCGTTAGTGGTATATTTTAATTGTCTTCTTTTCATAAAGAAAATGTTCCAAACAAGTATAACACCCTATATAATATGGAAAAAATTATTTATTTTTTAAATATTTTCACTAAAATGAAATAGAAGTTATTTCCTAAAACAAAAAATAGTTTGTGTTGTATCTTAGTTTGACATTTTGAGAAGAATATATTGTTTAAGAGGCCTGTGGGAGTATATTTGAACTTATATAATTCAAAGTTAAAAATTTGAGGATTAAAATAGTCTAAAGAGAAAACTATTTCCACTTAGTATGCTAAAGAGTTTAAGATATTTGACGATAAAATATGTAAATTTTAATTAATATTCTGAAATAGTTTAGGGTATGTTGGTAAATATATTGCATTTAGTTACCATATTGATGTAAATATTAATTTATCCTAAAAAGGTTTAGGATATAATGGTGAATTGTAATAAAAATAATTATATTATTATTCAAGGAAACTATGTTATGTAATATGTTCCAAGGATAATGATGTTAAACTTAGAAAGAGTTCTAATTAGAAAAAAAATAATATCGTAACAACACTCAACCAAGCCCCAAACCGCATGTAACATTTAATGTTATAAAGATAAAGAATTTGAATATATTGAAATAGCTAAATATTTGGAATATTATTCCTAAATCTCACCATTACTCAAATTGGATTAATTTATAGATGTTACTAACTATATAGTTAGTGGGATGGTTTTATCATATGTTCATATAGAGATGTGGTAGGAATTACATATAGATGTAATGAGCTAACAAACCTCAAAATGTGCAACAAACATAAAGATGATCTGGAAGTATCTCTATCATGTATGATATATTAGACAATATTTTATGTATGATTTTGTTAAGTTCTATTAAAATATTGTAAGTATATAAAATGAATCACATAAAATTAAATTTCCATATTATTATTATATCACATTGGTTGCACAAATGTTTATATAGACATGCATTTCATGAAGTGTAATAATAATTATCATCTCAAAGTATAACGTTGAGTTATTCTTAACAAATTTTCATCATGTATTATTATAGGTTATGATGAAATGATAATGTTATTGTGAGCAAGATTCTTGTATAATGTTACAAAATATGCTCATTAGGCCCAAAAAGGTGTTTTTTGTTCATTAGATGACCCACTAAGTATATCACAAGGAGTGTCATACACGAGTTATTTGGTATAATAGGGGTACATGGATCAAATTAGGGAACATAATATGTTAAGTTAGTAAGATAAATATCATGAGAACCTTCATTATTTGATACCTCATCCATGTTGAAAATGAATTAGTTAATACATGGGTGATTGAGTATGTTGCTAACCCGATCGTTAATTGTAGTTTAACCAAGATTGTATTTTTCCTCTCATATGATTAGTATGAAATTTGGTACATCAATTGAGATATATTGAAGAGTGTGAGGTCACATCAAGATAGTACATATGATGTGGTTATCTATCCGTATAAGGGAAGTGATATGTTCTTATCCATTATGGTGAATGAAATGTGGTGTATTCATTGATCATGTCAATTTATACTTAGATAATTGAGAAAATATGAGTTTTCTATATGGGATTGACAAGATCCATGTACCAGGTCAGTCAATGTCTTGAAAAAAATGAGAATGTGCACACATGTGTTGTAGCTGGTGGACACAGTTATAAAGATACACATGTTTAATGGAGATCCCACCACATTCTTTTATAGATTGAGTAGAATTTATGATTTTATAGAGGCCTCTCCTTGATTACTATAATTTCCCAAACCTTGATCCCACTAAATGGGTCCCTGATACTAGTTGGATATTTGGCCTCAAGCACATCTTCCCAAATGCTAGAGGTTGACGACTAGTAGCGAGGGCCTATGGTGTGCCTGTGGGAAGACTATTCCCTCATTACCAGAGTGTAACACAACTGAATAACAAGAAAAGTCAATAGAAATATATATATATATATATCATAAAATAGAATAAAAATAGTTATATATAAAAATAGAAAAGAAACCTCATATACAAAAGATGATGATACATGTCATGTTTATTTAAAACAACCAAAACAAGTTTATAATAGTACAATACAATACATGTATCAAAATACCAAAAAGACCAAAAATTACTATCTCCAGATAGAATCACGAGCCTCAGATCAATCCCATTCTTCCCTACTCGTAATAATTGAATAAAATCAAGCATCTAACTATGGGTTATTTCCCTGGTCCCTTCCTGCATCCATAAAGTATGTCTGGGTACCCAACGGTGGCCCGAACAAGGTGTGAGATACAATCCCTTTAGGTAACCACCCAAAGTCCTATAAAAAATCATGAATGTGAAATATAAAAATCTAAAATATATTGAATACATATCATAGATAATAATTAATGAAAATTAAGGTGCCCAGGGAATATATACTACAAAACAAGTGATACTGTATATCCCAATAAGGAGCCATACAAAACATGGTTCATGCTAGTATAACTAGGTAGATATAAAAAATACATAAATAACTAACACAACCTCTCCAAACATCTACACATATCATTTCAACCATGACCTTTCCATATAATCGGTATATCAAACCACCATGGATACACCATATAACCAGAAGTGTCAGAAAATCCACTATCAAGCCATATAATACAGTGTATCACATTTACCATGACCATGCCATATAATCAAGTGGCATACCATAAAGGTTTGGATCCAAGGTATATAAGACCAAGGCATCCTTTTTGAGTCCCATAATCTTCTCTATGGAAACTTGGTTAGGCTTGAGTTGGGGTCCAAAGAGCATGTCTACCGACCATGTCCACTGTGAGCCTAATAAAAACCAAATCCAAGGGGTAACATGGCCCAAGACATCCCAAAAAATCAATACCCAAGGAAAAAATCATCCAAGGAATCCACTACCATATTCAATATCCATAGGAGAAATGTATATGGATTATAAAAGAATCAATATTCAAGGTATACCAACCAAAAAATTCACTACTATTTAAATTCACCAATTCATTATATTCAGTATTCATTAACAAAAATTAAAATTCAATGAGTTTACCCCCTCACATAAAAATTTATATCAATCTATCCAAATAGTTGGACATTCTATATAATAAATTTAATCATTACAACCATGGAATAACATGTCAACACATGGAAACAAAGGTAATACATCTCCTAATTAATCAAAACAGTTCAGTTCTGTTATTAACAGGAATCATCTTACTAAGAAAGCATAAACACACCCATTGGGTGGTTAAATAAATGGAAAGGCATAAGGGAACACTCTTTGGGTAGCCTTGATTGGGGAAACAAACTCCAACACATCTAAAAAAAACTAAATATAATCCTTAACATGTTCCATTTCATTTATTTAAATTAATCAATTAATTTTTATGGAATTAATGGGAAGTCCAACAGGCAACATAACGATTACTAGCTTAATAAAGAACCAAACCAAATGGGAAAAGTATAGAACTCCTACCATAGGTCCATATTAGAGTGCTCATCCAATATCAACTTATAATTAGATATAGATTAGAAGAAAAAAGAAAAATGGATAAAGAGACTAAAAATATAGCATATTATCTTTCATGTAAATAGCTTATCCAATACCATGACGAATGAATAAAAATATAAAATGAATTGATTATTGACCGATGTAGATCCGACGAGACCAAAAATTCTCTTTTCTAAGACTAAATGAAGGAGAGGGATCAAAATCTACAATTTGGATTAAAAAGGCTTCTCTTAAAGTAGGTTCTATCCAAAGAATGAAGGAAATAATAGATTTTAGGTTTTAAAACTAATTAAGTGAATTTTGGTAATTTCACCACAAATCCCTAGGACACATGATTTATCCACATGGTTAGACAAACCGTGCACCAACTGTACACCCACTATTGTATGGAGCAGCACCTCACATGGTTTTCATGCATGGTTTGAATAACTGTGTGAAAACAGTGTCTCATCCAACTGTAAAAAACTATAGAGGGTGCCAAAAAGGCACATGGATCTATCCACACAGTTTTTCAAACTATGCAGTCTCCTCTAGTGCACTGTCCAACCTCGTACGGGTTGTAGTAACTGTGTGACCTGACCCCCATGGTTTCTACTAACCATGAGGCTTGTCAGTTTGTTCCAAAAAGCTAAGATTCTGGATCCTAACAAGCCTCAGGCATCCTCGATACACCCATAAATTAAAAGTGTATTAAAATTAGGCTATGAATACGAATTTAAATTGAAATAAAAAAGATCCTTACCTCATACAAAATCCAGGGTTCTTACAATCTCCCCCTTTAAATAAATCTATCCCTAAATTTCCCTCTCAAGGGTGGTCAAGATTCATCTGGGAATTGTTGGAACCATGGATGTTATGTGCATGAATTAGAGTATGGTTTGTGTTTGTTGTCAATCCTCAGTGAAAGTTCAGAACGTGTACCAGCAAAGTGATCATACAGTTCAAGTAGACAATAGTATTGAAGATGGCGTCGTTTCCCAGTGTTTGCCAAATTTTTGGGCCTTAGAAATTGAAATATGGAGAAATGTGTTTTTGGAAAAGATACTTGCGCACCTAGGCCTTGGAGGCCTAGAAACGTGCGCACCTGATATTTTTCAGAATGAGAACATGAAAATATGGCAAAGGAAAGAGGGTCACGCAAGTATTGGTTTGGTCGCACAAGTGACTTGCGCGCTGTGAAATGACTTGCACGCTGGTACCTTAGAGGATTGGAAAGTTGTGCGCCATTTGACCATCGTGTTTTGATCATCAAAATATGGCAAAGTAAATAGGGGTGCCCAAGATTTGAAGTTGGTCAGGCAAGTGTCTAGGAGGACAAAAGGGTTGCACGCTGGGACTTGCGCGCCGAGGGAAGACTTGCGCGCCGCTGCATAGGGTATCTGAATGCCTATAAATAGAGGACCACCCCTACTCATTCAACATGAACATTGGAATTGAAGAAATTCAGAGCTCCCGTCACGCAGGTGTTGAAGTCGCGCAAGTGTTGGTGGGTCTCACAAGGTGGAGCGACGCGACAATTATTTGCTGCCCATCCAGTAGTTGCGCAAGTGATTTGGTGATACTTGCGCGCCAGAGTTGAAGTTGCGGGACAAGTTTCCATTAGGTTTCAAAATCAGCTTGAGTTGAAAAGAAGTTGAGTCACGCAAGTTTGGATTTAAAGAAGACTGAATTGCGCAAGTGTTGAAGGTGGACTTGTGTGACAATTATAACTTGTGCGCCATCCTTGAAAGTTGTGCACCACCTTGGAGTTGCGCGCCCGATGTTGTTGAGGCTTGCCGGTTGTCTTGGTGCTGCACAAAATTTGTAGATTAGTTCACGGGTGATAGTTGGAATTAAACAGAGCATCCACATAATGCAGATGATGCATTCATTGAGAAATGATGAAGAGACCTTCACATCTATAAACTGAGTGAGACTTCACCAACGGTAGTGAGCCAGGGGAAGTCAACGGGAGTGACCCGAGGGACACAGTGAGCTATCCCTGAAAAATTGTAAAGGCAGTGATCCTGGGATAGAGTGAATGTGCCCGAACCTTTGTTATCCATAACTAGTGAAGAATAGTGGAATTTGGTACGCCCGAAAACTTGTCGGCGTATACTCCTTGGACGTAGCCCTTAGCGGTGAACCAAGTAAAATTTGCTGTGTCATCTCTTTACATGTGAATTTTTTATTACAGATCATATTCTTCATACAAGTTTAACTAGTTCTTACCAACATGGGAACAAGATCCTCAGTTTATAAGAAAAAGTTATTACCCTGATTCACCCCTCCCATCTCAGGGTGCCCCGGGGTCCTACAGGAATAACTCCAAAAACTGATCATGTAATGTAACACCTTGAGATTTTGTGAATTATTTTTCTCAAATTAATTTAATATTTTTTATATTTTTCATTTCTTATGACACTGGAAATATATATATATATATATATATATATATATATATTAAAACACTAAGTCAAACATTCCTTTCACACAAAACCAACTTGGATTTCGCAACATTCAATATAAACATTAGCTTGCTCTACATAGAACACCGATGTTATCTGTCGTTATATGCAACAATGACTTTCCTTGATGGGTTGTGTAACACACAAGAACGAGGTTTACCGAACAATAATATATTATTTTAATATGATTATTTAATATAATAAGATATAACCTAGAAGTAAAATTAGAGGTTATGAATATTATTAACTAATTAATGAAAATACATGGTTTACACAATATAATATGAATTCATAGGTTACCAATTAATTATAAATGAAAATGAAAGTCAATTAATATAAAAGGAATTATTATTATTTTTATGGTAATAAAGTTGTTTTACCCTAATAAATTAAATTAAATACAATTAATGGGTGATATGAATGTAAAATATATTTTATATATTTAATAAAATATTTTTACATTAATTCAATATATTTTATAAACAAAAGATAAGAAGAAACCCAATTTTATGTTTAAAAACACATATTTTTATAAATGAAGTTTTACAACCTTTTAATAGTGTACACATTTTAAATACAATTTTTTAAAATTTTATAGACTTAATATGTCAAAATAAACTTCATATTTTAAATATAAACATAAAAATTTGTCAAGGATAATTATTTTGGAATTTTTCTATAAGGTTTCATTTTTAATGAATAGTTAAAAATACTGGATTTTAATTCCAAAATAATTTTTCATTTAATTTATTTATAAGGTTAAATTATATTTTAAATTGGTATAAAAGTTTAATTAGATAATAATTTTATAAATTAATCCAATTTAGGTCATTTAAATCAATTTCACATTGAAATTGAATATAAAAACTTAGCCAACTTTTGATCATTTGTACTTTAAAAACCCATAGTGTTGTCCCATTAACAGGACTAATTTTAAATACATTTATGCCACTTATGTGATTGGAATTTGAAAAAATTGATTCCATATTTTTAATAATAATAATTTATAATTTATAATAAGTTCAACATAATTTTTTTCCAAAAATATTAGTGAATCTAATTAAAATTAATTACATCGATTAAGGTAAAATTTAGCTTACCTAAGGACTAAAACTTAAATTTAAGACTCAAAACAACATATAAAATTGTAAAAGATCCATTTTATGTCCATATTTCTAACATATACTCAATTTTATCAACATTTTATCATTATTGGATCCACTTTCAACATAAAAAATACAGGCGGAATTCTCTCTTCAAATATTTACAATAGTGACACTCCTCCTTCCCTATAAAAGGCTACCACTTCTCCCACTTCCTCACACCTCTAAAACCTCTTAAGTTCATCCAATATATGAAAAATACACTTCCCATAAATCCTAACTTCCTCCTAGAATCCTTCCCTTGGGAAGAAGGTAATTCAAGGAATCCTTTTGGCACAAACCAAAAGGAGTTACCCGATTAAGAGGGTATACCTTCTCTCAAGTCCTTTATTTTGTTTTCTTTATCCAGTCTATAAAATATTCTTATTCCTTGATTTTATAAAAACAACAGTATCTAAAATATACTAGGATGTTCCTAAGATAAGTTTTAAACCTACAATTACACACACCTCTATCTAATGGATAACGAACATATTGTTTATGTGTATGCCAAACTACCACCTCACTAAATGATGATTGTTAAATTTTTCTTACCACATCTCATGATGTAAATAATGATGGAAAATATGTTTATATATTATATATATTATATTTATAATTTATTTAATCTTATGTATTTATTTTACAACACATATATTTTTTTACTTTCAATTTGGTGTTAATATGATAATTTCATTTGAGGAAGTGTGGACTACCACCCCCTCAAAGTGATATGATTCATTCATATAGTACATGGATTGTATTAAGGATAGTTTTAGTGAATATATAAGACATATATGATATCATAAATCTAATATAATAATGATATATATACATAAATACACACATATATATATATTCATATATTTCTTTTACTTTATTTCTTTCAACATGACAATTAAACGTGAATAACATTCATGTGTACGTACGACCTACCATCTCCATGAAAAATGTATTCTATTTCATACTTATATATTCTATATATTAATATAATAAAAATATAATGTATATACATGATATTTATATGATGTTTTAAATTCTGGAAATCATGATATAAAGTATAAATACTAAAGATATAACAAAGTATGACACATAAAAAGAATAAAGCGAATATTACCTGAAGTGAAACCTTAACATATGATTATTAACAAGAAGGTAATATAAGGTAGTAATAAAACCATATATGGTATTAGATATAATAATATGGTTCTATAAATGATGTATAATAAATTTATATTTATTATATAGGTGGTTTTAATGAGTATGACGAGAGTCAAGACACAAGGTAATGATATTTCATCTCACTTTTTATTTCTATGATATACATACATTATTCACCACCCATTCCTTTTTCATGGTTTGTATAATGACCATGTATGTATTAATTTATTCTTATAATTATATTTATGGGTATTTACATATCCATTCCATGATCTGTATTTCAGGAGGTTTAATTTTCAAAAGGTACCAAATTAACAAAATAGTTTTGTCTCAATTTGCCTTCTTTGAGACTCAAATTTTATTATGCACCTAAATTATATTTCAAGGTGTATATACTTCTATTTTAAATGTTATATTATGAATTTAATTCTCTTAATTATATATTAGGCTTCATGTAATTTCACTTTCTTACACGAGGATTATGGTTTGAATTTACTAAGTGATAAGAGTTTATTGAAACAATCTCATCACTTTTTGGTATTATTTATGATTAGGCATTATTTGTTGTAATGTTATGATCCATCACTCAATATCACTCATGAATATTTTCCTCCCTTAGTTATTAATGATTTATTAATATATAGTTACCATTTCTTCCACTCTGTGGTATATAAGATATTTTATAATTTTTTTTGAAGAAATCCCAACTTTACCCTCTCTTCGATCAGAAATACATATTCCCTTAAAACCATGTTTTCTAAAAAGGCTTTCCAAGAATATTTTACCATTATCCAATAATATTTAAAATATATTTTTATCCTTTTTTTTCTTTTAACAATATTTCAAAGGAATATTTTTGTTTCTTTCCAAACAAGGAATTTTTAAACCTTTTCAACATGAAAATTGAATGTTCTTTTTTACCTCATACCACATGTATGGATTTAAAAGACATCATTTCTTTGAATTTTCCTTTTCATTTTTGAAAGGTTAATTTTTAAGAAAAAGTTTTTAAAAGTTATTTTCAAGTATTTTTTTTCAGTTTTTTAACCTTCTTTTATTAGTTTTTAAGGGAAATTATTTTCAAAATGTTTTCAAGCCTTATTTATAAGTTTTAAAAGTATTTTCAAATAAATGGGTTTAAAATGTTTTTGAATAATATTTCATATGTTTTCAAGTAAAAAGTTTTTCAAAAAATTTTCAAGATTTATTTATAAGTTTTCAAATTATTTTCAAAGAAATGGGTTTCAAAACATTTTAAAGCTTTCTTTATATGTTTTCAAAGTATTTTCAAAGAAATGGTTTTAAAAACATTTCAAGTATTCCTTTTAAGTTTTCAATGTATTTTCAAAGAAATTGTTTTCAAAATGTTTTAAAAATTTATTTATATGTTTTCAAACTGTTTATGAAGAAATATTTATGTTTTAAAATAAAAAGGTTTTTAAATTGTTTAAAATCTTATTTATAAGTTTTCAAGGAAAAAAGTTTTAAAAAAGTTTTAAATATTATTTTATAAGTTTTCAAGGAAAAAGGTTTTCAAAAGGTTTTCAATCATTACTTTTAAATATTAAAAATATTTTCAAAGGAAATAGTTTTCAAAAGGTTTTATGTTTTAAAGAACTTTTTTCAAATAAGAAAGTATATTTTCCTCAAGTAATGTTTTTAAAATATTATTCCAAGTTATTTTTCTTCTAAGAGGACATCCGTTGATGTTACTTATTCCCTTCTAGAAAATAATCCAAAATTTCCATTCATATTATTTTTTGAATGGTTTATGTTTTGATGGAATAAATTTTATAACACCCGTTTCTCTTTCATGAGTTACATGATTTTGAAACCTACTTTATTTAATGGGTTATTATTATTATGATATGATTATAAAATCTAAATGTTTTTCTATAGTTTATGATATGATTATATGTTTATGAAACCCATTTCATTTAATAGGTTAAGATATGATTTTTTATGATTTTTTGGCACATGTATGTATGATTTAATTATGAGATGGGTGGGACCTATATCTATCTTCAATTAATTGGGTAACGATAAGTTGTATATGAGCTTAAAGGGTACACAGATTTTATCCCAAGCCCAAAAACAAGAAAGTACATGGGTTGTAACCCAAGACTAAAAGAAAGAGGGTACATGGATTGTATACCAAGCCTAAAAATAAGAAGATACATGGGTTGTAGCCCAAGCCTAAATGAAAGAGGGTATAAGAGTTGCAGATCAATCCCAAAAACAAAAAGGTACATGGGTTGTAGCCCAAAACTAAATGTAATAGGGTACACGGGTTGTTAGACCAAGCCCAAAGTAGGTACATGGGTTGTATCCCAATCATAAAATGTTATAAAGGTTTGGTAGGTAGCCTTGAAATAATATTTTCAACTGTTATATGTTTTCCAAAAATTCCATGTTTTATTCATATGTTATTCTTTCATGGCTTATGTTTTTTATTTCATTATGATTCTAGACTTATGAACTCCAAATATTTATTATGATATTTGATATGCAGGTTATGATCTTCAAATGTTATTCACAAGTTCCATACCCCTTTGTTCATGTTATGCTTACACATTTTTTATATACCCTTATAAAGCATCTCAAATCATCCCTTTCTTATGTTTAATTTCTCCGGGATATGAAGAATAGTTTTAGGTTGAATTAATAAAGGTGGAGATATTTATGTGAGATGTTGAAGATATTTCACTAGGAAAGAATATTTTGTTTCCAAGTTTCTAAATAAACTAAACTATTATGGTCCTCGTGCTTGTATTTTTGTAATGTACTGAATATTCATCTAAAATGATATAACATCCATGTATATTAAACCCAGTTCGCTTTAGTTGGTATCAGAGGAAAGGTTTAGTAAAACTTTGGAAACTAGGATGATATAACTTTAGTGAGATCCCTAAATATATTTCTAAGGATATTTCTAGGGATGTCTCTAAGGATAAGTATAAGATGAGTTAACTTATAAGAAAATATCCTAGAATTTTGGTAAAGGATAGAGTGATTGGTTTCCTAGAAATACATATATGTCTAGATACTACAAGTGGACATGGCTTTGACACAGATATACCTAGGGGTAACAACTTTAATAATATGTTTTGGGTCTGACTTGGGGTAATCTGGTACATAACAACATACATTTATACACTCCTAGTTTGACACTAATAGGGGATATGCTTTGGTAATTCACAAAACTCTTCATGAAACATCATGAAGTATTTAAATATAGGATGAATATTAATCCACAAGGATAAACCTAAGGTTTCATAGATTAAATAATTAGGATCCATGATTTAGGAATGCTATAATTAATTTTTCATGATTATACGGTATCCCAATATGATAAATGTTTCTCACACTATACTTTATGGTTTTATTCAACAGAGAGAACTAGAAGTAACATGATTAACATTAATTGTTTCAGATGTGGAAAGAATGAGAATTATGTGAATAGATTTCCCCAGTGGAAATCTCATAAAGAGAACTTGGAAGTTGTTATGAGTATTGGTTATAATTCTGAAGACAATGAGACTGAAAACAACATGTGAAAGGTATGTGATATTCTTCTAGAACTGTTTACATTAAGCATAATAATTATAATTATATTGATATTGAGGAACCTTAATACATGATTAATATTTCATATTCTAGGAAATAAGTATTAAGGAATATGTTTATGATGAATTATTAACGGTTTAAGAAAAAAGTTGTATGATTGAAGTACTAATGTTTTGAGATTTAAAGATTATGTTTTATGAATCATGAAATATATATGTATTTTTAGTATAAGTTTTTATTAAGGATTTAAAAGGTTATGTTTAATGGTGATGAAGATATAGAAAAGTGATATTTTTATTAAGGGAAGGTAACTCTTAATGTGGTCTTTATGTTGATAAAAATTGTGTTTCGCTTTGATAAAGAAACAATTGATTTGGATAAAGTAAATTGGATACCACTGATTACCATGTATTTGATTATTTATTGGTTTAAAAAGTATTATATGTAGTCATGTATGAATTATAAAACCTATTGTATTTAATTAATATATACAGTAACCTTTGGAATAAGGAAGCATGCTTGTTTTCCTAAAGTATCTATGTTAATTAAGGTTATTACTACGTTTCAAGAGAATATATGATGACAGTAGTTACAATTTCTTGGAATGCGGAAACCAAGAGATAAATTTTTATATAAAGGGGATCAATATTAAGATGATTCTATGACTTATTTATAATGTTTTATATTTTAAACTTTTGGAGGCGTTATAAGGTTAACCATTTATGGAAAGATTAAGTTATTATTTAGATGAAGTTTGTGAGAATAAAGTATTATATTACCACATGAGGATTTAAGAATATTGGAAAACTATTATAAAATCATGTTGTTGATGATAACTAATGACAGACGGGATGGACTATCATGGATCTTAGGATCTGTTAGTGCTTCACGAATGAAAAATTCACCTTCCTTTTTGGGGAAAGAAGTGAAGTGGATCTTGTAACAACAAAGGGTGAAGTTGTATTGAAATCATGAAAGTATATATTTTCATGAAAATTATTTAACTTTAGTAAAAAAGATATTTAAAAAAATTTTATCCTAGTACCTTCGTATCTGATGAATCAGATGGTCCCTTAGTTCATCACAGATTTATGGCTTTCTGATTGTTAAATTTATCCTAACCTTGTTCTCTATCACCCTCCATCAGAACTTGATAGTTATATTTTTATTCCATGTCCATATTTTCACTTCCCACCTATTTTATCTTATGGGTAAATCTAGTTATATGTTACTTTGGGTAACCACAATGTTTCCTACTTTCTCTTTTTAAAGAATGTTTTAATATTCATTTTTATGATATGGGTTTCTATGAAAGAAACTTTAGTATTAAACCTTTGACCACCCATAAGAATTTATAGGTAGAAATTAACTTTAATGTGGGTAGAATATAACACCCCTAGATCTTGGGAATTATTATATTTTAAATTAATTTAATCTTTTTGATATTTTTCATTTCACGTGACACTGGAAATAGTTATATATATATATATATATTAAAACACTAAGTCGAATATTCCTATCACATGTAACTAACTTTGATTATGATACATGAAACATAAACTTTAGCTTACTCTATATGGAACACCAAGGTTATCTTTCATTATATGCAACTGTGACTTTCCTCGATGGTTTGCGTAACACGCAAGAACGAGGTTTATCAAACAATAATATATTATTATAATATGATTATTTAATATAATAAGATATAACCTAGATGTTAAATTATAGGTTATGAATAGTATTAAATTATTTATGAAAATATATGGTTTATACAATAAAATATGAATTCATAGGTTACCAATTAATTATAAATGAAAATGAAAGCTGATTGAATATAAAAGGAAATATTATTATTTTTATGATCACAAAAATGTTTTAACCTAATAAATTAAATTAAATACAATTATTGAGTGATATTAATGAAATATATATGTTATATATTCAATCAAATATTTTGGATATTAATTCAATAGATTTTATGGACACAAGATAAGAATATACCCAATTTTATGCTTAAAAACATATATTTTTATAAATGTAGTTTTACCGCCTTTTCATGGAGAACCAATTTTAAATCCTAATTTTTCCACTTTTATAAACTTAATATGTAAAAAAATAAACTTCATCTTTGAAATATAAAATTCAAAATTATTTAAGCATACTTTTTGGTATTTTTTGTAAGGTTTTATTTTTTAATGAATTGTTAAAAATAATGAATTTTAATTCAAAAATACATTATCATTTAATTTATTTATAAGGTGAAATTATATTTTAAATATGTATAAAATTTTAATTAGATAATAATTTTATCAAATAATCTAATGTAGTTCATTATAACCAATTTCACGTTGAAATTGGATATAAAAACTTAGTATATTTTTGATCATTTTTACTTTAAAAACCCACAGTATTGTCCCATCAGTAGGATTAATTTTAAATTAAAAACTACCACTTCTGTGATTGGAATTTAGAAAAATTGATTCCATATTTCAAATAATAATAATTTATAATTTCTAATAAATTCAACATAGTTTTTGTAAAAAATATTAGTGAATGTAATTAAAATTAATTACATCGATTATGGTAAAATATATCTTAACTGAGGACTAAACATTAAATTTAAGATTCAAAACGACCTATAAACTTGTCCAAGAAACATTTTATGGCCATATTTCAACCATATAATTCATTTTATGCACTTTTTATCATTATTTTATCCATATGAAACATTAAAAACATGGGTGAAATCCTATCTTCAAATATTTATAAGAGTGCCACTCCTCCTTCCCTATAAAAGGCCACCACCTCTCCCACTTCCTCACAACTCTATAACCTATTAATTTCATCCAATATCTATCGAATAAAATTTCCAGAAATCAAAACTTCCTTCTATAAGTATTACCTTGGGCATAAGGCAATCCAATTAATCCTTTTGACACAAACCAAAAGGAGTTACCCGATTAAGAGGTAACTCATTCTCTCAAGTCCATTATATTATTTTATTTCTCCACTCCATAAAATATTATTATTAATTTATTATACAACAACAATAATATATTAAATATACTAGGATATTTTTATTTCAAGGTTTCAACCTACACATACACAAACCTATATCTAGTGGATAACAAATATATTGTTTATGTGTACGGTGAACTACCACCTCACTAAACGATGATTGTTCAATTTTACTTACCACTTATCATGGTGGAAATTATGATGGAAAAAATGTTTATATATGTTATATTTATTATTTTTTATGCTTATTTATTCCTCTTACAACACATATATTTTTACATTCCTTTTGGTGTTAATATGATAATTTCGCTTGAGGTAGTGTGGACTACGTACCCCTCAAAGTGTGATTCATTCATACAATACATGGATTGTATTAAAAATAGTTTTAGTGAATATATAGTACATATATGATATAATAAATATAATATAATAATTATATATATATATACACATATATTTCTTTTACTATATTTCTTTTAACATGATAATTAAACAGAAATAGTGTTTATGCATACGTACGACCTACCGTCTCCAATAATGGTGTATTCAGTTTCATAATTATATATTCTATAGATCCTTATAGTACACATATAATTTATATAAATTTCATTTATATCATGGTTTAAATTCTATAAATCATTATATAAAGTATAAATACCAATGATATAAAAAATTTGGACACATGAAAAGAATAAAGCAAATATTACCCAAAGTGAAACCTTAACATAAGATTGTTAACAAGTGGGTAATATAAGGTCATAATAAAACCATATATGGTGTTATATATATGAATATGGTTCTGTAAAAGATTAATAATAATTTTATATTTATTAAATTGGTGTTTTTAATCAGTACGATGAGAGTCAAGATATAAGATAAGGAGATTTCATCTCACTTTTTATTTCTGTGAGATATATGCTTTATTCACCACCCATTCTATTTTTGTGGTGTGTATATTTCCCATATATATATATATTCAATTATTATTATACTTATATTTATGGATATTTATATATCCATTTTATGATCTTTATTTCATGGGGTTTATGTTTCAAAAGCTACCAAATTGATAAAATATTTTTGTCTCAATTTTTCTTCTTTTAGACTCATATTTTATTATGCACGTAAATTATTTTTCAAGGGGTATTTAATTTAATTTTACATTTTATATCATGAATCTATTTATCTTAATGATATTTTAAGCTTCATGTAATTTCAATTTCTTATATAAGAATTATGATTCAAAGTTACTAAGTGATAAGAGTTTATTGAAGCAATCTCATCACTTTTCGGGATTGTTTTTGATTAGGCCTCCTTTGTTGAAATGTTATGATCCATACCTCAAGAGAACTCATGAATTTTCTTATCCTCTATTTATTAATTATTTATTCATATATTTCTACCATTTATTCCACTCTTTGGTACATAATATAATTATGAAAGTTCTTTTAAGAAAGCTCGAATTTACTATCTCTTCATTTGGAAATCTGTGTTCCTTGAAAACCATGTTTTTTAAAAAGGGTTTAGAAGAATGTTTTACCATTATCCTATAATCTTTAAAATACATTTTTACCATTTTTTTCTTTTACCAATATTTCAAAGTAATCTTCTTGTCTATTTTTTAACAAGACATTTTTATAACCTTTTTGCAATGGAAAAGGAATATTCTTTTTACCTCGTACGACTTGTATGGATTTAACCGCCATCATTTCGTTGAAGCTTACTTTTCATTTTAAATGGTTAATGTGACGACCCGTCCTCGGGGCCCATGCTGTGACTACCCCAAGCCCGTCTTCCATAGGCCAAGGGATAGCGACTAGCGCCAAATGCGTAAATCCAGATAACTGGGAAGGCATTTCCTTTATAAAACATAAACACGTCGTCCAGGGGGTATTGGGTTGGGTCGGACCGGGCCCAAACCCCCTATTTTCGGACCAGGTTCGTTCAGATGACTATAACAAGGGATAAGGACCTCTGAGCAATGCACTGTAAATTGCATAGGGATCCTTGGATCGAGACAGTCATTTCGGTATATTACACTCAAGGTTTCGGTGAAGTATGGGTATAGACGGGTTGGTTCGAACCCGAAACCAACCATGCCCTCAGAGCGGAAACAGTTATAACTTGAGCTCCAGACGTTTGATTGACGTGCCGTCAACTTTTTAGGATTCGTTTTGGTGAGAATAATCATTTGGTTTACTTCACCTGAGGTTCAGATGCAGTTGGAGTATGGTCGGGTTGGATTGTACCTGAAATTTAACCGGGCCCCTGGAACGGAAAAGCCTATAACTTTCAGACCGGACGTCCGTTTGACGAACCATCAGCGGCGTTGGTAATTACATTGAGAAAAGGTCACTTTGAGTCTACCCTATGAAATTTCGGGGAATATTTGAGATACAGTTGGGTTGGTTCGTACATGAAACCAACCGGCCCCCTGGGACGAAAAGGCTAATAACTCACAGACCGGGCGTCTGAGCGACGCGCCGTCTGTTGCATTGAGACCCCTGTCACGAGGTGGTCCCTTGTGATACTTATTTGTGGGAATTTATGATACTTGGAGTATCAACCAGTAGCTCATGGATCAGATCCTTCTAGAGACAAGCGTACGAAGTGCGAAGACCTAGTAGCTGTGGACTTGACGACTACTTGACTGATTCGACTTGGAGTGAGTCGACTAGCCCAGTGGACGGAGCGCCCGGTATTTGGCGGCGGACCCACAATGGAAATAGCTCCTGGTAGTTGGCAGCAGACCCATGGTATTCGGTAGGAGGAGCACCTCTGTAGGCTATTAGGGGAACCGCTAATGTGTTTGGGCGGAAGACCCCTAGCGGGGAGCACTACTGTGTTTGGGTGCAGACCCGCGGTACTCGACAAGAGGAGTACCTCAGCTGTCTAAGGTTAGTGAGTAGACCTTAGAGTCGTGACAGGGCTACTGTACTCGACAGAGGAGGAGTTATCCAGTAGTTGTGGTTTTGGTATCATTAATGAAAATCCTGGTTTGAGCTGAGTCAATGACCTTTGTGTTTACCTCATGATTGAGATGGGTTACTTGATAACATAGGTACATGTATGGGCATATACCTAAGTAGTGGTTATCCGTTGATTTCATAACCTTTTTTATTACCTCTTGATTGAGATGGGTTACTTGATAACTTAGGTATAAGTATGGGCTTATACCTAAGTAAGGGTTATCTGTTGAGATCCTTCTTTGTGGTTATCCTTGTTGGATTTAGTGAGACCATGAGGGTATCAGGGTCCCTAATGAGTATCGTTATACTCACCCCTGAACAGGCTATGCCTGTACCTCGTTGTGTTGGATGTAGAAAATGGACAACGCTGACAGAGATCAAGTGTAAAAGGACAGGATGGTACCCGGAGGTGGACCTTACGACGAGTCAGTACCCGGAGGTGGACCTCACGATGAGTCAGTACTCGGAGGTGGACCTCATGACGAGTCAATACCAGGAGGTGGACTTCACGACGAGATGGTACTTAGAGGTGGTTGGTGTTTGAGAGCATTGAGGAGGCTATCTGTACCTACCCTTCAGGTAGGATCTGAGGTGGACGACCCAGGAGCTGCTTCTATCTTCCTGTTGTTTGTCTTTTCTGTTGTAATTTCTTTTAGTTGTAGCTGTACTTTTCAGTTGGGTTTGTATTCTAGACCATTTACTTTTAAGAACTTTCTTTTGTACTTAGTGTATTACTTACGCTTGTATGCTGGTTGGACGTGTTTATGTTTTATAAAGGCAATGCCTTCCCAGTTATCGGGATTTAGACCTTTGGTGCTAGTCGCCAGCCCCTGGCCTATGGAAGGCAGGCTTGGGGTAGTCACGACACGGGCCCCGGGGATGGGTCGTTAAAAATTGGCATCAGAGGAGTCGGTTCTACCACAGAATTGGGGACTCTGATCATTCTTTTCTATGAAGCATTAGTGTTAAGGGTACCGAGTGTGGTCTTCAGTTGAGGGAGTCCAGTGTTGGTGCGGCGGCTGACGTATCCATACACGAGGACCCGGACTACTGATTTCCGACTTAGTGCATGAAAACAATGATTGTGTATGTGTTTCCAAAGTTTTAAAGTCAGCTCAAACTGGGTCAGCTCACTAGGTATAAATCATTTTATAGTGTCACATATGTTCAAGATTCCTCCACAAAGACAGTTAGTTGGAGTTCCGAGATAGTGCACGATGATGGCCCACCGAGCGACGAGGCTTCGGTGCATGGCCCTTTTTCTATGTTGGAACGTTTGGGTGGTGTACCAGCAGCACCACCACCTGTTGAGCAGCAGATTCCACCAGCCATACTAGCGAACGGTGCACGCCAGCAGAGCGTGTTGCATGAGTTCCAGCAGCAGAGGCCTATGAGGTTATGAGGCGAGGCATATTCTCAGACAGTAGAGGACTAGCTGGAGGCAATTTCTAGAGTTTTCCGCATAGCTAAGACACCATTAGAGTGGGTGGTGGACTTATCTACTAGTGTTTTCTAGTGAGTGACCATGAGGTTGGACTTTATAATGATGAGGCTTCAATACATGGACCGATGTCTGAGATAGTACCTTCGGGTAGTGTACTAGCTATATCACTACATGTTGGTAAGCAATTTCAACCGGCGGTACCGGTAGGTGACACATATAGGATTACTTCCCTACATGTGTTTTAGCATCAGATACCCCTCAGGTTCCGAGGTGAGCCTGACTCATAGGCGGCTGAGTACTGGCATGAGGAGGTGGCTGAGAGTTTTCTAGAGCATATACAACTTCGGCAGGACGACATGTCATATATGAGTAATCATCGAGGCATACCTACCATTCCTGGTGCTCGATGACTATGATACGATCAGTGATTCAGGGCTCGGACTTCCGAGCGAGGTGCGATTAAGAACAATCGAGCCATCACTTTTACTCTAGGCATTCCTACTCACGTTAGGGTGCTATAGAGAACCTTTGTGGTTGAATGTTCTTTGACTGATCGGTTATAGCCAGTGAATGTTAGCAATGAGAAGATGCGAACTGGTGCCAGTCTCAGAGACTTGGATGTGTAAAATGTTTTAAGAAGAGGAAGTGTTAAGGAAAGATGAATCTGCAGAGCAGGAGACATGGAAGCAGAGCTAGGAGAGCAGCATGATGTGGTGTACATTTCGACATGTTACAACCACCTGCCTTTGTATTCCCCGCTAGGCTCAGGGAGTTGGAGGGCAGGGGAAGGGAGTAGCTTCATTCGGTCAAGGAGTGCGACCGACAGGCTCTAGGGATGATTTGCGGAACAATCTGTGTCTACTACTAGCTGCCGTATCATTAGACATTGATATGAATCATTCCTTCCTTCCACAAATCTTGTCCCAGATCTAGAGTTTCCGGTTAAAATCATTGACTCGACCCTCACATCTGGAGATACCTTTGGGAGGATACTTGATAATCACACTTATGCCGATAGTGTGATCTGAACCTTGAGGTGAGAGTTTCGGTTGGAACCTCTTGGCGGTAGCGTCGAGGCCTTACGACGTTGGTCTGGGTATGGATTGGATCCACAGTTCATACATAGATTTACTGTATTAAGAAAAAGGGTTGTGGTTTACCTACAATGTTGGGATGGGGTTTTCCTTGGTCAGCGAAAAGGAAAACTCAGGTAGCACAGGACTGAATCATGTATAAGAGGGTGAATTCGATCACTCAGGGGATGACCAAACTTACCTTTGTGCTAGAATTATCCAGAGTTGCGGCACCACTCCAGCAGAGCTTTCAGGAGCTGAGGTAGAGGTTGACTAGTGTGCCCATCCTGAGGGAGTTGGTTACATAGTTTACTGCGACGCATTAGGGACAAGACTCGGGTGTGTCCTGATGTAGGAGCAAGCAGTGATCGCCTATGGTTCATGGAAGTTGAGACTGCATAGAGAAGACAAGAGACCTATGCTAATAGGAGACAGAGACCACTGGAGTTCGAGGATGGTGACCACGTCTTCTTACGGGTTTCACCTCAACAAGTTCTAAGGAGATTTGGCCGATGCGGAAAGTAATATCCGAGGTTCAACAAACCATTCTAGGTCCTTAGTAGGGTAGGAGAGGTGGCTTACCGTATGACCCTACCACATCAGTTGCACTGGGTGCACGACGTCTTCCACGTAACTCAGCTGAAGAGATACGTGCACAACCTGTCCCACATCATCGACCACTTGGAGATGGATATCGATGATGGGGAGACTTTTGCAGAGGTCCAGTAGGGATCGAGGATCTATGGGAGCAGGTCCTACGTAGACGATCGATTCCTCGGGTGTGCTTTCACTGGTAGCACGAGAATCTCAAGGAAAACACATGGGAGTGGGAGGATCAATTGCGTGCTCAGTACCTCCTTTAGTTTCCCTAGTTTGTGTTATATCTTTACGGGGACGTAAATCCCTGAGTTGGGACTAATGTAAAGACCCGAAAATTTCAAGGAATTTTTTTTCTTAATTTCTTTGGAATTTTACGAGTCTGTGGCTTCAAACGGCACTTGATTATGAGGCACAGTGTGCTCGGAATCAATTTCCAAACTTTTTTTCGGGTACGTTCAGTAAATGTACGAGCGTGTTTTTCTAACTTTTGAACCAGTGCTCAGAATCAAAATCTGAGGGCACCGATGAACTAGTAGTGCCGGTATTCGCTTAAGGGGACCTTTACCGTAGTTTCGTTTTATGCAGGTTGAGAGTTAATATCTGGGGATTTAGAATAAAATAAATAAAATTTTTGGAAGACAATTTTATTTATAGAAGTTGGTTATTTCCTCCCAAGGGGAGTTAGAGGTGGGGCCCACACCCACATAACCTCCCATGAGAGGATATTTATGAGGTGGGGCCCACATGAGCCTAACCTCTTCATCTTCCCTTAATCCTCCTTAAACTCCTTCCCTCATTAAGGTGGAACCTCTCCACCTCCCAAGCATTTATGAATCCACCTCCTCCCACAAATTGTGCCAACCACAACCAATTAATAACATCATTAATTAAATTCAGTGTCAATAATTATTTAGAATTATTTAGAATTTGTTTTCATTTATTTAAAGTTGGAAAAGCTTATTTTTAATATTTTCTTGGAAAATTTTTTGGAGGAGGGAACCTTTGGTGAATTGGAGAAAGCTACATTCTTCCACGAAGAACATCCTCTCTCAGCGAAGAACGCTCCACAACTCCTCGTACCCTCATCTTCCTCTATGAAAAGGGAGAAGACATCGATCGCATGAAGCATAATCTACATCAAGGATTTTTCCTCCAGCATTGACGGGACGACACGGTTCTCCGTGACGCCATCTACCGCGACACTTTTCTTCCGCGACTCCGTCAACGAACGAACCTCAAATACGAGGAAGGGGTTAAGTTCAATTTCAATGAATTAAAATTGTGATTGTTTTCTCATTGAGAATCTCATATACCTTGGATTCTTGTTATAAAAATAACATAAGGAGATCGGACCACACAAACACAGTTGATTCTCCTCCCCACTTTCTTATTGATCAACGTTGATGATTGAGGCGAAGGAGGCGTGGTTCCATTGCACCACGTGGGAATGAAGAGGACCGCGGCCGGAGCGGGCCGCGACGGTGGTGCGAGGCACTGTTGCACCGTTCCAGAGACACCAAGGGAGGCCGCGACCAGAGCAGGTCTCGGCGTCGATGTGTCGTGCCAGTCGGGCAAGAGCCGCGTTTGTCTTCAAAGGGGGGCCGGCTAAGCCGGCCGCCGGCGTCACCTAGAGGCGGGAGCCGAGGGGGTCCCATGGTTACACAAGTCCGACCATTATGGCCGGCCGTTCGAAGGGAACTAGGGGGTCGTAACCCCCCGACAAAAATTAGGGCGGACCCCACAGGGTCCGTCGTTTAAGAAAAAAGGGGGCGGTACCCCCCCTTCACACCCCGCTCAGCCGACAACCGAGCTGTGGTCGAGCCGCCAGCGCCGTGCCGGGCCGCCTGCGCCGGGCCGGGCTGCCCGTGCCATGCCAGGCCGCTAGCGCCAAGCCGGGCCTCTAGCATCGGGCCGAGACGCCCGTACCGGGATGGGCCGAGCCATGCCCAACCGGGTCCGTTTTGGGCCGGGTCGGACCGGGCCCAAACCCCCTATTTTCGGATCAGGTTCGTTAAGACACCTATAACTTGGGATACAGACCTCCGATCGACGCACCGTCAGTTGGTTAGAGATCCTTGTATCGAGACGGTCATTTCAGTATATTACACTCAAGGTTTCAGTGAAGTATATGTACGGCCGAGTTGGTTTGAACCTGAAACCAACCGGGCCCTCGGAGCGGAAACAGTTATAACTTGAGCTCTGGACGTCCGATTGACGTTCCATCAACTTTGTTGGATTCCTTTTGGTGAGGTTAATCTTTTTGTTATACTTCACCTGAGGTTTTAACATAGTTGGAGTATGGCCGGGTTGGATTGTACCCAAAATTCAACCAGGCCCTTGGAACGGAAAAGCCGATAACTTTCTGATCGGACGTCCGTTTGATGAACCGTCATCGACATTGGAAATTCCATTGAGAAACGGTCCCTTTGAGTTTAGCCTATGAGAGTTCGGGTTATAGTTGAGATACGGTCGGGTTGGTTCGTACACGAAACCAACCGGGCCCCCGGGACGAAAAGGCTAATAACTCACAGACCGGGCGTCCGATCGACACGCCGTTTGTTGCGTTGAGACCCCTGTGATGAGGCGGTCCCTTGTGATACTTCTTTGTGGGAATTTGTGATACTTAGAGTATCAAACAGTAGCCTGTGGATCGTATCCTCCCGAAGACGAGCGTACGGAGTGCGGAGACCTAGTAGCTATGGACTTGACGACTGCTTGACTGATTCGACTTGGAGTTAGTCGACTAGCCCAGTGGACGGAGCGCCCGATATTTGGAAGCAAACCCACGGTGGATGGAGAACCTGGTAGTTGGCAGCAGACCCGCAGTACTCGGCAGGAGGAGTACCTCTGTAGGCTATTAGGAGAACCACTATTGTGTTTGGGAGGTAGACCCCTGGCGGGGAGCACTACTGTGTTTGGGTGCGGACCCGCGGTACTCGACCAGAGGAGTACCTCAGCAGTCTAAGGTTAGTGAGTAGCACCTCAGAGTCATGACATGGCTACTATACTGGACAGAGGAGGAGTTCTCCAGCAGTTGTGGTTTCGGTATCATTAATGAAAATCCTAGTTTGAGCTGAGTCAATGTCCTTTGTGTTTACCTCATGATTGAGATGGCTTACTGGATAACTTAGGTACATGTATGGGAATATACCTAAGTAGTGGTTATCTGTTGATTTCATAACCTTTGTGATTACCTATTGATTGAGACGGGTTACTTGATAACTTTGGTATAAGTATGGGCTTATACCTAAGTAAGGGTTATCTGTTGAGATCCTTCTTTGTGGTTATCCTTGTTGGATTTAGTGAGACCATGAGGGTCCTGTGGTCCTCACTGAGTATCATTATACTCACCTCTGCACGGGTTATTCCCGCACCTCGTTGTGTTGGATGCAGACGATGGACATCACTGATAGAGATCTAGTGTAAAAGGACTGGACGGTACCCGGAGGTGGACCTCACGAAGAGTCAGTACCCAGAGGTGGACCTCACGACGATTCAGTACCCAGAGGTGGACCTCACGATGAGTCAATACCCGGAGGTGGACTTCAGGATGAGACAGTACTTGGAGTAGGTTGGCGGGTGAGAGCGTTGAGGTGGCTATCTGTACCTACCCTTCAGGTAGGATCCGAGGTGGACGCCCCAGGAGCTGCTTCTATCTTCCAGCTGTTTGTCTTTTCTATTGTACTTTCATTCAGTTGTATCTATAATTTTCAGTTGGGTTTGTATTCTGGATCATTTACTTTTCAACACTTTCTTTTGTACTTGGTGTATTACTTCCTATTGTATGCTGGTTGGACGTGTTTATGTTTTATAAAGGCAATGCCTTCCCAGTTATCAGGATTTACGCCTTTGGTGCTAGTTGCCAGCCTCTAGACTATGGGAGGCGGGCTTGGGGTAGTCACAACACTGGCCCCGAGGATGGGTCGTGATAGTTAATTTTTAATAAAATTTTTTAAAAAGTGATTTTCAAGGAAAGTTGTTTTCAAAATTTTTCCAACCTCCTTTGATAAGTTTTCAAGGGAAATTGTTTTCAAAATGTTTTCAAGCCTTATTTATAAGTTCTCAATGTATTTTAAAAGAAATGGTTTTCAAAATAATTTTAGGGATCTTTAATATGTTTTCATGTGAAAAGGCTTTCATTTTTATTTCAATCTTTCTCTATATGTTTTCAAATTATTTTCAAAGAAATTGTTTTCAAAATATTCTCAAGCTTTCTTTATAAGTTTTCAAAGTGTTTTCAAAGAAATGGTTTTAGAAATGTTTTCAATATTTCTTTATAAGTTTTTAAAGTGTTTTCAAATAATTGTTTTTAAAATGTTTTGAATTATTTTATATGTTTTCAAAGGAAATTGTTTTTAAATTGTTTTAAATCATATATTATAAGTTTTCAAGGAAAAAGGTTTTTAAAATGTTTTCATGATTATTTTATAAGTTTTAAAGGAAAATGTTTTTGAAAATGTTTTCATTCATTATTTATATTTTTTCGAAGTATTTTCAAAGGAAATGGTTTTCAAAAGGTTTTCTATTTTGGGGAATACTTTTTTCAAAGAATAAAGGATATTTTCATCAAGTAATTTTTTCAAAATATCCTTCTAAGTTATTTTACTTCTAAGATGACATCAATTAATATTACTCATGCCCTTATAGAAAATAATACAAAGGATCCATTCATATTCTTTCTTTAATGGTTTACTTTTTGATTGAATGATTCTTATAACACCCTTTTCTATTTCACGGGTTATATGCTTTTGAAACCTGATTTTTTAGGGGTTATTATTATAATGAAATGATTATGAAATCTGTATCTTTTTCCACAGGTTATGATATGAGTACATGTTATGATAACCATTTCATTTCATGGGTTAAGATATGATTGTTTATGATTTTTTGGCACATGTACGTATTATTTTATTATGAGATGGGTGAGACCCATATCTCCCTACAATTAATTAGGTAACAATAAGTTTCATATGAGCTCAAAGGGTAAAGGGGTTGTAGTCTAAGGCCAAAAATAAGAAGGTACATGGGTTGGAGCCCAATCCTAAAAGAAAGTGGGTACATGAGTTATATACCAAGCCCAAAAACAAGAAGGTACATGGGTTATAGCACAATCTTAAAAGAAAGAGGGTACACTGGTTGTAGCCCAAGCCTGAAAATAAGAATGTACATGGATTGTAGCCCAAGCCTAAAAGTAATATGGTACAAGGGTTGTTAGCCCAAGCTTTAAGTAGGTACATGGTTCGTATCCCAAGCCTAAAATGTTTTAAAGGTCTTGGTAGGTAGTCTTAACATATTTTTTTATACTCTTATATGTATGCCATAAATTCCATGTTTTATTCATATGTTAAAAATTCATTTATTGTGTTATTTATTTCCTTAAGATTCATGACTTATGAACTTACAATATTTATTATGATATATAATATGTAGGGTTTGATATTAAAATGTTATTCATAAGTTCTATACCCCTTTGTTCATGTTATGATTATACATTTCTTTTATTTACCCTTAAGGAGTATCTAAGATCACCCCTTTCTTGTGTTTCCTTTATCTAGCATATGCCGAAAGGTTTTAGGTAGAAGTACTAAAGGTGTAGATCTTTATAGGAGATGTTGAAGATCTTTCACCAGGATATAATATATTATTTCCAAGTTTCCAAAGACACTAAACTATTACAGTCCTCAGGCATGTATTTTTATAATGTACATAATATTCATCTAAAATGATGTAATATCCATTTATGTTAAGCCTGAGACTCTTTATGTAATCTGACCTCCTACTACCAAGTCTCGTTCTGTAAATGACCATGATGCCAAAGCACCTGTACTATAGGAACTGAATGGACTCAGAGAACTTTCATGATTCTATCAATGATACAGATTAGATGATTCTCAAAGGATTAATCAACCTGTAACTCCACCTCTTAGGTTGCAGACATGAGACGGGTCTTAATGATAATGGTGCAGCTACGATACATGGAATTCATCTTGCATGGACCGGTACCTATGAGGTATCTACAACTGATAGGCTACCAACTCGACTCTCTCTAGAATCTCAAATTTCCCAACATATCATGGTTAGATATTACCCTATCTCCTAATACATATATGAATAAACCTTAATGATATATATAAAAATACTTGATCCCCGACCTTTAACTCTAGAGATCTTCTATGGTGATCGACATAAGATTTCTATCGAGACTGTGTAGTATCCATACACCTCCTGATCAACTGGACCTGCTCAGAAGTCACCAGCATGAGGCGTAGTCCTAGTATAACTACCTCCACTACCTCTAAACAGTATAGGGGAAATCGATATGGACTACTGTACAAAGTCTCATAAATTTCCATCTATATACTTTCTTGATAGTTATTATTGTAGATGAATTCAAATAGGGGAATATGCCTCTCCCAAGAGCCCCCAAAATCCTAGGTCTATGCTCGTAGCATGTCCTCAAGAACCTATATCATAAACATTGATTGGATAATAGTATGAGGGTAGTATTCTATGCTTAGAGGCATCTATGTACCCAATAACCTTTGTAAACTCTTCCAAAAATGGGATGTAAACCAAGCATCCCTATCTGAAATGATAGTGAGTGGGACCCTGTGAATTTATACTATTTCATGGATATACAACCTCTCAAACTCATCAACACCAAAGGTACCCATGATTGGTAGAAAATGTAAAACCTTCCTGAGCCTATCAAAAACAACTCACACTACATCACTACCTTTAGGTGACCCTGGAAAACAAGTTACAAAATCTAATGCAAAATCATCCCATTTCCACTCATGAATAGGTAGATACTGTAAAATTCCATCTGATCATTTATGTTCTTACTTCACCTTCTAACAAGTGTAACATATCATTAAAAAATAAACTTCCTCATGCTTCATACCTAGCCATCGGTACTGACGACACAAGTCATGGTACGTCTTGGTAAAACCATGATACACTTCCCCAACTGAGACATGAAACTCTCACATCAGATTCTCATGTATGACCACTGGAACCCATACACAATCATGAATACATAGGATATCATCCTCCCCTATATTCCAACTAGGATGAGGGTTTTCACCCACCACACTCTCCCATAGGACTAGTCCTTTTGGATCTGATAGGTGCCTCATCCTCACTCTATCCAGTTGGGTAGAGTTCATAGCTGAGGATGAAAGATAAGTCTTCCCCTGACAGTCCTCAACCTCTAAATGCATCTCATAGAACAAATCCATAAGATTCCACTCACTACTGGACTGATGAACTCCTTATATCTAAGGCATCCTTCTATGTTCATCAACTACTACACTACCATTCCTAGGTGTATAGGCAAGCTCAAAGTCGAAAGACTATAGGTACTCAACCCACTTTTACTACCTCAGATTCAGATCATGTTGTGTAAATATGTACTTGAGGCTTTTTTTGTTAGTGTGCACCACAAAATTACCTCCCAGTAAGTAATGTCTCCAATAATAAAAATAATAAAAAACTAAAAATTACTATAGATCATGCATCAAGTTGTCCCTCTCATGTGACCTCAACTGTCAAGACCCATATTCCATGACTCCATATCCCTATATTAGTAATTCTCTAAGCCTGATACCTAATTCATCATAACACAAATTGAAGGTCCTGATCAATATCATGATAAGTGATAAATTCAATCTACATTTCATCTCCTAAAAGGTCATCTCACAGGTCTCTATCTATAAAAACTTTACACCCTTCTTAGTCAAGCCCATAAGCGGAACTTATAGTCATGATATGTCCTATTTAAAATGTATATAGTATCTAGCTAGCCCCAAGAAACTCTATATGTCAAATAAATTCTTGGGTATTTCCTAAGAAATTATATCTATCACCTTTTATAGGTCTACTGATACTCCTGTATCTGAGATAATATGACCCAATAAGTGAATCTAATCAATTAAGAAGTGCCACTTTGTGTGCATATCATATATACGACACTCTATCACCATATCTAAAATGATCTCAAGATGTTTGGAATGGTCATATATATTGTAATAATACACCAAGATATCATCAATGAAAACCACCACAAAAGAATCTATATAAGGATGAAAAAATCAGTTCATTAGCTCCATGAAAACATCTCACACGTTTCTGAGACCAAACGACATAACCAGATGCTCGTATAGACTATACCTTCTATGAATGGTTGTAAGAGGTATGTCTACAGGTCGAACATGTACCTAAAGATATTCGGATCTCAAAATTATTTTCTAGAACACCTGATTTCCTTGAATCTAATCAAATATACCATCTATATGTGGCAAAGGATATTAGTTATTAAACATAAACTAGTTCAATTTCTGATAATTCACACATAGCCTAAGGTTACCATATGAATTTTTCAAAAAAATCACCAGTAAAACCCATATAGAAGTACTGGGTTAGATAAACCCCTTTACCTCTAAATCCTCTAGCTAACTCTTGAGCTCCTATAACTCCATTATATCTATCCTATATGGAGGAATGGATACTAGTGTATCTCTTGGCACTAGATAGATGGATAACTCTATCTATATCTGAAGAGGTAAATGAGAAAATTTATCCGAGAACACATACCTAAAATAATCAGCCACTATAGGAAATTATTCTTAATGTTCTCCCTAATCATCAAGATACAAACTAGAAATATAGACTATTGTCCTACCCATCCTACTATTTTCTGGTCCATCTTGACTCACCAGGATATCCCATTTACCCCTGTGAGTATAAACTACACCATCTAGTGATGTAAAATTAACCCTCCTAAGATAATAGTCAATGTTGGATCAATAAGCAACTAGCCATTCCATCCTAAGTATGAAATCAAACTTGGTCATCTAGAGGAAAAAATTCCAAATGAAGTGTCACCCACCAAACTTAAAGGGGAACTCCTTGAACTGACATACATCCTCCTTTCTGACCCCAATGGAGTTTCTAGCATCATAACACTATCAGAAAACTAATTCAAAGCCCAAGACTTTCCACAATAGGTATAGATATAACACTATTCATTAAACTATTTCAAAAAGAGTAGATACAATAGTTGAGGCTACTAAGATTGTACCTCTCACCATAGATGGTCTGAAAATATTCTCCTTAGGGGTAGGCTATATAGAAAAGATTTATCCTAAACCGCAACCCTATGACATAACCTCACTACACAAAGTAGGCCTTCTATGCTATCTTGGTACAATTAATTCCTGAGCGCCTCATTCACAACCACCACCACCTTGTCCTGATCGACCGGTACTACTCCAGCTCCATGTATGATGTGAAGCTGAGAAACCCACTCTTGAACCTGGCACCGAAGATGACCCCTAACACTCAATACTGGAGGGAAGGTTCTACAAAAACACTATAGGTGGCCCATCTTCCACACAGATGAAAGAAAACTGTACTTCCAGTGCTAGAGTCCTACCTATTACTCAACTCACAGGAAGCCTCAAAACAATTCTTCCAACCTGAGGACATTGAACCACTGGGTTTAGAGACTGTACTTCTCTATTATGCGCTCCCAAATTCCCTCATGTTCCAATATGTAATTAGTAACTGATTAAAAATCTCAATAATATAGTGAACTTTTAACACATTAACATGAGATCAAATTTCATATTAGAGATCTTCCTCAAAGCATCTCACCCTAGATAAATCATTGACAAGGTATGTCAGTGCAAAATGATACAACTCCATAAAGTGCGTTGAGTACTCAATAACCATCATAGTGCCCTACTCTAGATGCATAAAATCACTAGACTTATCGGTCTTATGAGTATCAGGGTAAAATGTTTCATAAAACCTAGTTTTGAAATTATCCCAAACCATTTATTGCAACCTGTCAGTCTAGTTTAAAACATTCCACCAACATTTTTCTGCTCCTCGAAGCATATAAGTTGCGATATCCACTCTCCTCTCAATAGGTGTATGTAGATGATTAAAGATCGATAGATTAGTATCAAGACACAGTTCATAAGCCTATGGACCACTATCCCCTAAAAAAATGGGAGGATGTTACTACTGGAACACATGATCCAACTCATCCATAGGCAAGGAAGGATGTGGTTCTCCCTAAAAAGTCTTAATGAAGCGAAAAAACCCCTCACAATAGTTCCTTGACATTTCCCTCATATTCATCTATCCAGAGGCACTTGGATCCCTTCTAAGTTAACTTGGTTAGTATATTAGATAGTCCTAAGAAATTCTCCACAAACCGTCAATAATATCTAGTTAAACTAAGAAAACTATGGATCTAAGTTACCATGGTTGGTCTGGTCCAACATTAAATATCCCCCATCTTTCATGGATCTACCGATATACCCTCTTTTGAGATTATATGACCCAAAAATTAAAACTTTTACAACCAAAATTTACACTTTGTAAATTTTTTATACATTTTATCCTTCCTTAGGGTCTTTAATACAATTCTTAAGTGATATTGATGCTCTTAATTTCTCTTTGAATAAAAGAGAATATCGTCTGTAAAGACTACCAAAAACTAATCAAGGAAATATCTAAAGACTCTATTCATTAAATCAGTGAATATAGAGGGGGAATTAGTAAAACAGAATGAAATTACTATATACTAACAATGTCATACCTTTTAATGAATGTTGTATTAGAAATATCATATTTCTTGATGACCAATTGATGATATCTATAATGAAAGTTAATATTGTAGAATTATTGAGCTCAATGTAGTTTATTAAATAATTCATCAATATGGGGTAGAGAATACTTGTTCTTGATTGTGATATTGTTCATCTCCTAATAATAAATGGAAAGTTGAATTGATATGTATTTATTTTTAATAAAATGAACATGTGCACCCCAAGGTGACTCACTTGGTTGAATGAATCAATTTTCAAGGTTCTCCAGGATTTATTTCTTCAAATCTGGCCACTCAATCGAGGCCAATATATAGGGATTCTTTGAAGTAGTTTTGGCACTAGGTATTAGTTCAATTGAAAAATAAACTTCAATTATAGATATAACACTAGAAAAATATTCTAAAAAAACACCAACAAACTCCCTTAAAATAGGCATATCATTGATGCCAGGATTTTCCCTAACTATTTGAGATAAGAACCCCTTTTTAATAGGAATAAAAACCCATACAATGGATTTTTTTCCATAAAAAATTCATTGATTTTGTTTCACTAATAGATGATAATAGGTTGGTTTGGAATATAAAACTTAACTTACCTTCTCGGAAATTGATATGATATTTATGAATTGAAATCCACTCCATGCCAAAGATAACATAAAATTCAACCAGAGGGAGAATAATTTGATTTTCAGGAAGAAAAATCCCATAAACTTCAACCAGAGAAGAATTATAGACTTGTGAAGTTACCATTGTACCACTAAGATTTTTTACTACTACTTCAACATCTAATTATTAGGATGAAATTTTTTTACCCTTATAAATTTTTTCATATATAAAGAGTGGGTAGATCTATATCCAAATAAGACATTATTAGTTCTAGAGTAGATGATAAGTATGCCTTTCACCACATCATTATCACACCCATAATATGAATTAATGATCCCATGATATTTCCCTTTGTATCTTATATTAAGAGTTTTCTGATTTTGATCATCATTATTAACCTTTATATTTGGGTAGTGGTTGGAATAATTCCCATACTCTTTTAATTTGAAACACTGGAGTGTGGGTGATGTATTTTGTAGAGATTTTACTCTATTCAAATCATTATATAAATTCTCCCCATTACTTTGGAAATAAATTACTTGATGACCTTCCTTACCACACTTAAAACATTTATGAGTTCCATTAATATAATCTCTTCCATGTTTCCTTCCACAATTTGAGAAAAAAGTAAAGATCATCTTCTTTTCTCTATGGTTTATAGAGTTTACCTTGAATTAAATATTTAATTTATTATCAAAACCATGAAATTGATGGGTAAAACCAATATTCATTTCTACCTTGATATCACAATAAATTATTTCCTCATATATATTGAAGTCCCTTATAGACAAATATCTATATAGACTTGGTTTTAAGCCACTGAAGAATTTATCAACCTGAATTTTAGGTTGGATAATAATACCAAAAGTGTACCTTGAAAGTATTGTAAAATTAACCTCATAGGTACCAACTGATTCACCATCCTTCTTCATAACTCAAGAAATTCCTTTTCATTTTGTGTGTGAAGAATATTTGGAAAGTACTTATTGAGAAATAAGTTCTTAAACTCATCCCATTCCATGGAGTCAATTTCATCATGTTGACTTGTATTCTTGATAAGAGTCCACCATTGATATACTTTTCATTATAAATGATTTTCATCCAAAACAAAATTTTCATGCTATGAACACTAGAGAATGGAAAATATATTTTAAATGGTACTGATTCATTTTTTAGAAACTAGGGGATCAATAAAACCACTAAAATAAAGAGGAAATTTCCTCTTGAATAATTCAACAGAACGTTGTTCCCTCATTTTCTTATTTTTAAGTTTAGCATGATTCATAGCTTGATAAAGTTCTATGTGTTGGAACTGAGCATGTAGTGGAAGCCCCAAATACGTGGGTTTTTAGAAATATTCCACTGACGATCGACGTCAGTGAACAATAGCCTGATCTTAGTTGAGGACCATACATGACGGATTTTAAGCACAAAATAAACTATAAAGTACTGGGTTTAATTCCAAAGCTGCACATGACACCTGTTCATCATTAGCAGTTGCTTCTCAAATAATCTGACATCGAACTCCTCTAGATTTTCCACACGTGGTTCAATAAATATGCAGGATTTCCGTTCATCATAATTCGGGTGCTAGCGCAGAATTGCGACAATGCCTTTGACACTCCAATGATCACCGCATCACTTCACAAGCGATGCTTGAGAGAGTGATTCATATATTATCCATGGATCTATATCATCTCTCTCTAGATCATGGGAGATAAGATAAGATAGAGAAGCACCATGAATACTAATTGGAAATCTCCTCTTATTTTATATTTATAGTGTCATGTAATTACCCAGAAATTCTAACCCAACTTCTGAATAACCAATGCACTATTAATGAAATTTTATGACAACTATTCTTAGTCATAAATATTATTATCAATCAATTGTAATATATTAAAATATTATTTGATAATAAATGATTCCAAAACTTGACTCGTCATTCCCAAAAATATTAATTGAACCTTGAATAATTTAATATTCATCAATTAATATTTTTCATGTATTTACTCAAAACTTGTAAATACATTCAATAAATAAATTCATTACTCATTATTATGAACTCGAATAATTTGAATTTAATTATTGCATTGGTGATCATTTTTCCTTGGACAAATCCTGGTCCCCTGTGGTGGGGCCTACAATGTCCAAAACTCATATTCAATTGAATAGGGAAGATTCTTGAATAAGCTATTGTGTGTGACCCTCTAGGCCCCTATCTCGATAGTAGTGAATAATATTCACATACCAAGAGTGAGATCTAGCAACCCATCATGGACTCTTAAAAGATAAGGATTGTCAGAGCAGCGACAACCAACCTATGAACATGAACTGTGTAATATAATCTATTTGTCTATAATATCTCATAAAGCAGGATGCACTCATGTGTAATCACCCTTTTCTTCCTTTATTGTTTATTTATTTAACTGGATGAATTTACCCTCGACTACCATGGAATGGTATTAGAAAGGTACATACATCCATATTAGCATGTCTTGAGATATGTTACTTCCATAAAATAGAAGTGACAAATCCTTTCTTGACCATTCAACCAATGCCATGCCACCAATGACGCACCCAACACACACTACCTCACCATGAATTCATTGCTATGGTTTTCTTCCTGTATCAAAGTACATAATCAAATGAAATACATCGGTAATGATATCAATTCAGGAGACCATTACACATGATCATAGATAAGAACATCCAATGACACCCGAAACATGTGGTGTTCTTAATGGTGGGTCAATCCTCATGTTCTCACTACTAGAGATCACCAAGTGAGAACTTCATGAGAAGAAGTATCAATGCTTATGGGCCCCCAACACCTAATAGTCAAAAATATACTATGTCCAATTAGTAAGATGTATCTAGACCATATAAAATATATTTACGATTAATTTCATGGTATCTCGAGGTTCTCATTATAGTCTGGGAACTACTATAACCTTTTGATATGAAAATTAATCTTTGGAAATTACCATTTCAACAGTGGACACAAAAAAGTATACACAATAATGGTAAGATGACATCATGTATAAGTAACTATATAAACGATATGGTAAAAAAAATCACTAAATATTTGGGTCAAGGGAACCCACTATTTAAACACTCCCACTTGCACTAGATCTAACTTTATAACCAAACTTGTTATCTACTCACATAATGAACATCATGTTTCTGTTGAATAATGATTTTAGCTACTAGGTCTTCCACTGTTCCACCACATGGCTATTCTTCTTTTGAGACCTCATGTTCTTGAGTAAAACTTCTCAATTGATGGTATCCTAAGTATATCCCTTTTTCCCACTGTCATAACCTGACATCTTGAATAGTAAGAATATCATAATTTTCATTATGATAATACTTTTATTACCAGGTGAGATTCCAAGAACTGGAACAAATCATTGCATTTAATAACTACTTCTTAGTTGTCTTAGAAGTTACAATATACTCGGTCTTTGTAGGTATGGCTACCACTGGCTGAAATGATCTTGACTCTATCATCATATTTAGCCTAACTATGATAGTAGATCACATTGATCTATAGAAGACTAGTTTGTATCCTCAAAAACTAGTATCCTTCTTCTCCATTTACCAGGTACTTACCTTTTGTACTTTCCCAAGTACAATTAGATAGTTCTAACTACATTCTATGCAGTGCTCCTAAATATAACTGATATTTTCCTACTTAAAATATACCTTGGAAATATCAGTAATTGTACATATCATGGAATACGTGATTGATACATCATTTTTACATATGGATCTAATTCATCACATTTATCTCTTCCCATGTCTCGAACATGTCAACCTGAAGATATTATTCCCTGTGACATAGGCAACAATCCATCTCTTAAATTGTTCCCACTTGGATTGTTCAATACAATGTCACTATATATACGATTGACTAGGACTAAGAAACTTATAGATCTAACTTAGTTGATCCTGTTCACTAGAACTTAGGTTGATACTTTATGTAAATCACCAGAGAATAAATTTTATCTTGGTATTAACTAACTGTAAGACCGACATTTGTTTTTCCTATGTTGCCAAACATACTTTACTTGGAAAAATTTTGGGCTCCCACTAACCTCTTGTAGAAACATGGAAATCATTTGTTTCAAATGTATATTCTATGATCATGTTTCTTACTTTAATCCTAAAAAAGATTTCAGTAACTTGCAAACTTTATTTGCATTCTGTGACGTGACCATCCCTTTTTGGTTGCGTCGTATAGACACCATCCACGATTGGTGGTCATGACATCCAATGCTAAATAATTTGATCATAGATATTAGCTATAATAAGTAAAATTTCAACAGATTTAGGAATAACGACTTGGTCAAACCAATATAGACTTATTGGTGCTGTGATTATACCACCTATGTATCAACTCACTTGAATACCCACCACAGTATTCAAAACAATAACCCCATTTTCGCTTCGATACATGGAATATATTAATTGAATTTTTGTTGGTCTTATCAATTTTAGCTAATTTCCATATACTGCTTACTTATAGGAAATATTATTCACATTGAATAATAGATCACTGACTGTAGTGAATATAAAAACCATCACAATGGCTTTATCCTTCTTACGCAGTATGTATCTTTGAAACACACTATGTTCCACATGCGCTTGTGGAACTAGTTCCTATGAAAACTACTTGTGCATCTTGAACTTTGACTAAACACAAGTCAATATAGCTCTAACCATCTCTAATAGATATGTGAACCCTTATATAGATATGTATCCCATTACTTGACTAAAACTTTTCTATCTTAGGGATTTATGTAATATCTTTAGAAAATATTAGGATTATTACTCTAAATGCACAATGTGTTTGTCTTGATTCAAGTTAGTTTATATTCAAACAAACTATTTGGATCCAAACACATGTCCATGTGACATAATGAATTTACATCATACTAAGACTCATATGATATCCATTTGTCATTATAGTTGGAATCTAATTGCGGGATTACACTATTATTTTCAAAGCATTTCAAGAAATATAATGGAAGTTTCAGCTAGTTTCAACATTGATATTACTTACATCAATGCTTTGATGTATAAAATGTGTGTTTAATAATTACTCCATGCTAAATTTTGTTGATCAATGTTGATTTGTAAGACTTCATCATCAATCCTTCTCATTAACATCAATGTCGTGATGTCGATAAGGTAATGGGAATTTAGAAATTGCTCCATGCTACATTATCATGATTGATGAAAGATTGATCGAGATATTCTTCGGTATCCCAACCCAAAGCAACTCATATATCCTGACCACGCATATAAATCATTTTATCATTCCTTAATTACTTAGAGGAATCTTTATGAGGTATATATAACTCTACCTTATACTTTGAATAGTTCATGCTTGTTTAACTATTTCCAAAATCTTTATGACATAACTTCATTACTAAAGGCTCCTTTGTCCTAACTAAAGATGTCGACAATACCAAAAGTATTTAGTTGTGCCGAGCCTAAATACTATACTTGGTATATTGCTGACATTCACTTTTAGTATTACTTGATAAAGAATTATCTTGTTACAACTATGTATAAGTATTACATTTATATTCATCACTAATTGCCTATGATTTATGTATTACTGAACTAGTGATCGAGTTTACCAAAAACAACATTCATTCCAAAAACTGAAAGAATATCTCCTTACGTCCAAGGATACATGAGATTAATTTTTTTGGTTATACTCAATAATACTTCAACACAAATATTTCACTTGGAAATTTAAGAAGTCATGCACTTCTCACCACTGGCCTAGGTATCACCCTTTCTCAGCCACTTGGAGAATGCATCTGACTTCTTGTAATATATCTATACTTACTTGGTAACTATATTTAAATACACATATGTAAAATTCATATAGTATTAAATACCCAAGTAGTTAAAAGGAATAATTATATTGATGAATATGCCTGATGTAGAAGTGACAAATTGCTCCTTTAAATCAGTTTATTCCTTTTAAACTTCCATAGTTTTATTTTATAATATATAATGAAAATAACCTTTGTTAATACCTCATTAATTAATGGACGTCATGAATTTTCCATTGGAATTAAATTTCTTTAACCTTTCAACATTGTCTTCTAATTAATTCTCTATAAGAATTAAAACTTAGTTGTCTTTTATTATTATTCACTTGGCGAACCTTACCTAGATAGGTAATGAATATTTTACTCAATACTTGTTCTTTTTTGTAACACAAAACGAGACTTGAGTAATGTGGTGAAAATGATGTGAGAAAGGGATCAATTTAAACATCATGACCACTCTTTCAATTTACACATGCCGGTGTAACCATCACCTTATTCATATCATTGCTTCACTTTCTCCTTGCAAAAATTTTGGAGATGAGACTTTATGTTATATCATCTATGTCATGGGGTAGTGACCGCAGCTGACACTAGACGTTGATGAAAGAATAATGATATAACTATCATATTCTTTGTACATTAGTCTCCTGTAAGCAATTTTCACCCTCACTTAATGAGGTAGTTTAACAGTGTTGGGGACACTGGCACCTTGAGTTTCCTATATCATATTACTATGTGCATGCACTTGTACTATTCATGGATACTTGTGTTAGTGTGGACATTTACATTGTCCAATTTTTATTGCTGTCTAAACTTGTGGTATAACATGATATTTTTATAAAAACATAAATTTTAGCAGATAAGTGACTTTTATTTGGATTACTGGTTTATAAATTTTGATTAATTACATAAATAATTTAATATCTCCCACTATTTCATCAGATTCTACGAACCCTATGTGCTAGAATCAGAATACACCATTGCTTGAGTATTCTAGTGGAAAGGATCCATGAACCACCCCTCATAGTCTACAAGGTATGGCTACGCCACTACTTTGAGGGTTCTAGGTGGGATTTTGGCAGACCGACCGCTTTAGCAGGCAGTTTCTTAATCTCTTGAGTGAAGTCCCAACTTCTTAAAATCAAAAATTGATTTACTCAATACTTGACTCTAAAATTACAACAAGCTAGCTATGGAAATTTCTCTGCTACAATTTTAGTTATGTCAACCCATCATTCTTATAAGGACTCCCCGATAGTAAGAGGTACCCTCAAATATGGCATGACCAACACCTCAAACCACCGTTTTTGTCTAAACTTGAATAAAAGAAGGCGATTATGACTTAATATATCTTTGAGGGTTTTATTATTTTTAATGCAACGAAAGAAATCATTTTCTATTTTTATAAGCACGTACTATGTGATCGCACTCACAACTGACCATACATGAAATAGAAAAGTATATCGCGTCACATGTTCATTTTATCTTGCATTCTTGTTTATTATTATTTTATGTGATCACATTCAAACTACACATTCAAAAAATAATAAACCATGTAGAAAGAAAATGAAAAACCTGATCATGAGCCGATGCTATTGGTTGATCTGTTGAGTGAATAAGAGACCAACCAAAACCCTAGGGGTAAGTACCTTTATTCGCATGGCTTGTAACTTGAATAAAAACTTCTTCTCATCCAATTCATCCAACTCCTGTCTGTTGCATCGCCATCACATGATGTGAAGTGTGTCATACCTCATCTCATCATTATACAACTATACTCGCACGCAAGTGAGGGTGTCTCAGGGTATAAAATATAACTCTGAGAATGGGTGTGCAGACCCTTATACATATAATGACACTTGAGACGACACACATAACGTCTTTTATTTAATTAAAATTATTATTACAAACCAGCATGCAATAAATAAATAAATAAATTAAATTAAACAATCAAACACCATACATTAATTGGTAGGTCGATGACTCATGACCAGTATATATGCATTAACTCATGTATATGAACTAAATACATAATAAAAAAATTAAACTTTCATTAAAATAAACTTCAGGGAATTATTTTATTGAATCAAAATTTCACTCTAAATTTAATTCAATATTAATACGTCATTTGGCCCCATTTAATTAATTTAATTTTAAAAATAAAATTAAATAAATTAACTTATTTAATAAATCACCAAAAAAATTAATTACACGGCATTAATTATAAACCAAAATTAATATTTAATTAAATTAATTCTGAACCAAAATTAAATTAAATTAAATTAATTTAATTTTCATTCAAATAAAATTACATGATCCCCATAAACCCTAGTCAGGGCCTGTGTGGATCAGGGTGAACCTGTGCAGGCCCATCTCGAGCTGTGCCAATGCTGTGTAGAGGCGTTCTAGACCAGGAGCATCCATCCAAGCCCATTTCGGGATGTGTAGACCTGAGGATTACCATTTTCGGGCCGGTGTGATAGTATGGAGCAAAAAATAAGTACCTCGCAGGAGGAGATCCCGACCTGGGTGGCATGCCAGTGGAGGGAGGCAACCCGACAAAGTAGTCTGCAGCCAGCAGGGATGAGGGGGCCCGGGGCTATGCGGTGCAGAGGTCCGTTGAGGGGAAGGATGCCAAATTGAGGCGGTCTGGCACTGCTACACCTACTACACCTAGTGCGGCCGACAAACAATAGATTAGGAAGGAGGCGAGGGTGGAGGTCGTTCTGCTGGTGCGCTGAAGTGTAACGCTGAGGGCGGTCTTAGGTTTTCTGAATTGTGCTAGCCTGGCCGGGGTCTCCACATGGGAGGAGGTGCAGGAGAGGCTGGGGCTCTGCTGCCAGCGCACAGGTGCAGGATGAGAGCGGCCAGGCACTACCACACCCAGTTTAGGAAGGGAGGTGGTGGCTTGGTTACTACAGTATGACCAACTAATGATGCGGGAGTCCAGGACTAGGAGGGAGCCACCAGGGTGCTACCGGCGGAGGAGGCGCTGCTGTAGGAGGTGGATCGGGCGGCTGGGACGGGAGGCGGACCGGGGTGTTGTGCTGCACGTGCACCAGAAGAAAGGCGGGCCGGGCACCTGGTGCGGCTTGCCTCTACAAAGAATGAGAGGAGGCGGCACTCTGGGTCACCACACTTTGCATGAGGGAGACCCACTTAGGACTCCCACCCTTTCTCCTCCTTTTTTCCGACCTACTATTACATGTCCACCCCCTTATTCTTGTTTTTTGGTCCAACCAAGACTTTCTTTGAAAGTCTTTCACCCCTAACTTTTTTTTATTTCTAAATCCTATTAATACTTTAGAAATTAAAAATAATATAATAATAATTTTTTTTATTAATTCTATTTTTAGACTAGAAAATTTAAAAAATTATAATATTATAATAATAAAATTATTGTTATAATTAAACTATTATTATAATAAAATTATTATAACAATAATATTTAATAGTCCTCACCAGAAAAAAATATTCCACTGTAAAGTGATTTAGATAAAAAAAGTTCATCAATTTAGAACTTTAATAAACTATCGGTTATAATTCGAACTTAAAACTTCGAAGGACCGCAGAATGGTCATCCAGTATCAGATTAAAATGCGGTATACATCGTTGGGACTGTATCGATTCCCTCTTCATAACATAATGAAAATTTAAATTTTCTTGGCTTAAAATAGACACATGTCCCTCTGATACCACTTGTTGGAATCAGGCACACAACGGAAGCACCAAACAGGTGGTTTTTTAAAATTTTTCCATTGACGATCAACGTCGGTGAACAACAGCCCAGTCTTAGCTAAGGACCACGTGTGAAGGATTTTAAGAACAAAATAAACCATAAAGTACCTGTTTTAATTATGAAGCCATGCACGACGTTTGCTCGTCGTTAGTGACCACTTATCAAATAATCTAACATCGAACTCCTCTAGATCATCCACATTCACTTCAAGAAATATACGGGAGCGTCGTTCGTCATAATCCAGGTGCTAGCGTAGAATTGCGACGACACCTTCGATGCTCCAATGATCACTGAATCGCTTCACAATTGATGCTGGAGAGAGTGCTTGATCCATGCTCTGTAACTCCCCGACCCCAGTTACCCAGAGTCGGTGCATTACTTCATAACATTGGCATGATCACAAAAGATCAAGTCTCGAAAGACCGATTAGTTTAGTAGCCTTGGGAACACTAGATACATTCATAAATGTTACATTACATCATAAATTGAAAATCTACAATAACAAAGTCTCCATAGTCCACACTCATATCCTCTTCTGACGATCCCTGCAGGTCATTCATAAAATACTTCTTCACATCCTGGAAAATATTAAAACATTGAAAGGGGGTGAGCTCAGATGCTCAGTAAGGATAACAATATTGCGGAAGCTTTCATAAATAAACATAAACATTTAAGGCAATGTATAACTAAAACAAAAGCCTTTTAAACTTGAACATCAACATAATATGGCAAAAGTAAAATGAGATAATTCCATTTACTTCTTCACATGGATATTCTACTGGTCGAATAATCACATGCAATATCAATAACCACTTTCATAATGATGGAATGCATAATGCCAGACTATCATAACCACGTAGCCAAGGCCTCGTGCCAAGACCACAAATAAGATTTTGTCAAGGCCTCGTGCCAAGACACTAGTTTGTATCATGAGACCTACCGATGCATCGAGGAGCTATAGCGGGCTCCACCCGTCACATACTAAGTCCAATGCATTCCTCATATGAATGGGTTTAAACATATCATAAACCATAACATAATTGTATCACATAAAACATGCATAAAGGAAACATACATTTCCACATTTCAATCACAAGATTTCAATACAAAACATTGATATAATATAAACGCTTTCAAAACCATTTTCAATACCAAAATAAAGGAAAGTTAAAACTTTTCATTTATTTTTCATTAAAAAAAAGTGATGGATTATAGAGGAAGCTGAAACTCAAATAATGGTCACAGCGGCGGAGAAGTCATTGTCGCCGCATATGTACGGAAAGAAAAACATTCCCTTTTTGTCATTTAGTAAAACGCTCCATATAAAAATATTCCTTTTGAATAAATGTAAAAGTCAAAGGGGTTTATACACCGTATAAAAGAAAGTTGTGTATAAAACCTAATATGCCTCAATGAAAGGAGATTGAGACGAAGTCCTTAAAAAGATAATTTTTAAAATAAAATAGATCTATTATGTGTATTCACTATAGGTACACATAAAGAAAGTAAAAATACAAAATAATACATAATAATATCATGACATAATATGAAAGTAGGAGATTAACCCAAAGAATGGAAGTTGGGTTAAGAAATTCCCTTACCTTGCGTCCTGTCCTGACTCAACCGTTCTTTAACCTCCTGAATAATAAACTAGAGTTAATTTCTATTTACTTAAGAACCTTTTTCATGTTCATTATTCCTTTTATATCCCTTATTACCATGTTATGAACATTATGTAATTATTTAAGTTTATAACGGTAATTTTGTCGATCTTAGGTACTTGAGTCAAAAATAAAATTCTTATAATTACAAGTTGTTCATGTGGTGATATATCCATTATATCTAGAATTATTTTCATTATGTAGATATCATATATATCATATATATCCAGTATATACATGCATTTATAATATTCCATAACGTTTAGAGGTAAGAAATGAAATGCACCGTTCATGGAGACGGTAAGCCGTACGTACGCATGAACACTACTTTCATTTCTATTTCATATTTAATGAAATAATAATGATATAAAGGTATATTATAATTCCAGTATAACATCATATATAATATCATTTACTCCATCCTTTATACATCCCACATATGGTATTAACGATTCAAATCACTTTGAGGGGGCGGTAGTCCGCACTTCCTAAAATGAAAATATCGCATTTACCCATAATGGAAAAAATAAAGTATACCATAAATGAGAAATACAGAAGCATAAGTAAAACATAAACATATTATATATCCTATATAAATATAGTGACATCTTAATGGCCACCTTTGAAGGTGTTATATGAGTGTTGAACAATCATCGTTTTGTGAGGCAGAAATTCGCCATCCACAAAAACCGTATGTTCTTTAACCATTAGATGTAGGTGTGTGTAAGTGTTGCTCGAATACTTCTTATAAAAACATCCTAGTATATTTAGGATACTGGTTTTGTTAGAAAAGAAATTAATAAAAAGAGTTTATGGGGTTGGAGAAGAAAAATAAAACAAAACAACATTAGAGAAGACATTACCTCAAAATCGGGTAACTCTTTTTGATTTAAGCCAAAGGCTTCCTTGGGAAGAGTTATGACCAAAGTGAGGCTTCTAGGAGTAAGAGGGGGAAGTTGGGAGAGTATTTGGGAAGAGTTTGTCCGAGCCAAATGGCTTGAAATTGTGAATGAGGTGGTAGAGGTGGGGGCCTTTTATAAGTGGAGAGGAGGGGCACTCTTGGAAAGTAAAGAAAAGTCACTTTATTATAAAATGTGTTTCGGATTTTAGAGGTCCCAAACTTATATATTTCGAGGCTAAGGTGATAAGGGTTCGAAATCTACTCATCCAATAGGTTTTTTATAAGTTTAAGCCTTGTATTTTACATTATCTCTTTATTTTATTTAAATCGTTAAATAATGAGGTCATCGCTGCATCATCATGATGTCATATATAATTTAATTTATTTAATGTATAAAAATTATAAAAAAATACTATGATGTAGGAAATCTTTTTATCTTTCCAATGACTATTTATAGTAAAAAATATGACTTGTATAACCCCATGTAAAAATTGTTTTAGTAAAACATTTCATATTTGTGTCATTTTTTACTTTAACATTAAATAAAAGGTATTTATGTCATTTTCCAACTAAAGTGGCTCCATGGGGTCACCAAGTTGACCCATGGATTTTCTTGGTCGGCCATGGCACATCCAATGAGGGTAGGACATGTGTCAAGCTCATCTCATATTATTAAAATATTATTTTTAACTTAAACTACACTAATTACCTATAATCGCGATTAAGAACTTAAAAGTTACTATTCAACAAAAATTATTTTAATCTCATTGAACCATATTTTACTTCTTAATGACAACCATGTATGTCGGATTTTTGAAAATCAAATCACAGAAGTGGTAATATTTTATTTAAACGAAAAATCAGTTATTTAACTACCACTTAGTGGTTTCACTATTCATCAAAACGAAGTTTTTCAGAACGATGCCAAAATTTCACCCTAAGCTATAATTGATATTATGAATTCAAAAATGATGTATATTTTAAAAAATTCGAAACATATAAGTTGCATTAATTAATTTTATAATTAATTCCCGCTGTCACAACAAATAGCGTGTTTTTAAGAAACAATTTATATCAAAAGATTGGCAATTGTTTATGTCCAATTTCAATGTTAAATTAATTCTAATGACCACCATTGGATAAAATGATAAAAATATATTCTAATTATACTTTAAAACCACTAAATAGTATAATTTATCACTATAAATTATTTTGATTAAAAAATTTGTTTTTAAGTATTTTTCACTATTCATAAAAAATTAGAAGTTCTCAGAAAAATACCAAAAATTCAACATAGGCTAATTTCGATATTCCGAATCCAAAAATGAAGTCCATTTTGAAATATAAAATTTCTATAATTTTAAAAAGTGGTTATTACTATTCATAACAGCTACTTTGATTAGTCGCGGTGTTTTAGAACTCGAAGTTGCGTACAATGCAAGCTATTGCATTATTGAATGAGAAGCGTATTGTGGAAGCTCGGGGTGTTACGTTATCCCCTCCTTCAATAAATTGCGTCCTCGCAATTTGAAATTTTTGTTGGAAAATAAAAGGTTGAAAATATAAAATACCTTTGTGGAAAACCTACATCGGAAATAAGGTTAATAAAATTTAGCCTTAATAAGAGGGAAAGGGAAATGAAAAAGTCACCACCCAATTATGATCTCGATTAGGAGAACATTGGTGGCAATTAAAGACATATAATTGGAGAAAAAATGTAAATATTTGTAGGGAGTGATTGAGGTCATCAATCACAAACAAGTGTCAAATTGAGGGCCTCAAAGCCTTCAATCTATGTTGATTTAAAATATCATCAGTTCAACAAGACATAAGGTATTAGGATAACCCATTTTTTGTTTTAATATCCCTTTAATAAAGTTTAAGAATTAATTTATTCATAGAATAAGAGATAGGTATATATATATTTATTCTTGACAATTATAGTTTCAACCTTCAACTCATCTTTCACTCAAAAAGATAATAGAACTCAAAAATATTATAATTATCCTAATTGTATAAGGTTCCAAATGTTAACACATACCATTTAGATTAGTAAAATTATTTTTTAATAACCAGGGACTTCCTGTAGGCTAGTGGTAGGTGATAAAGGCCTGTCACACTATGGTTGTGGGTTCGATTCCTACAGCTTTGTCCGACGCGACGGGTTATTCCCCACCCTGCAGGTTGTCCTTTTCCTAAAACTATAGTATTATAATATTCCAAAAATAATCTTCAGAAATGTTTTAACCTTAAACAATACTATCCAAAGATCAACTTAATCCATTTCAACCTTTATAGTTATCCAAAATACCTCTGTCCAGACTTTCTCTAAAAGGTCTCTAAATTCCAAAATCAATTGTAACATCAGATTCCCCAAACAAATTAAAGTTTCTCTTTTTGTCACATACTAAAAATATGATTACCTTCATCATATTAAAACCTTACTGAAACAACAAGTACTACAGTAAAATCCTTATATATATCACATTATTCTAATAACCAGAATATAATCCATGAGTCCAAAAGCACCAATACATTAATTATTCAACTTCAACTGTAGTAACAGCATAAGCTTGGCCTTGATCCCTTGGCCTTTTCTGAGGTATGTTTTCCCGACGCTTAGGACATTCATTTGCATAATGCCCCATTTCCCTACAATTGAAACATTCAACATTGATAGCCTTTTTCTTTACCTTGCAATCACGAGCCTTGTGACCTTTTTCTCCACATTTGTAACAAACTCCAATTCCCTTTAGGCAAGTACAAGGGTGATTCTTTCCACAATTATCACATAATGGAAAATCCTTCTTTCCCTTTTTTCTTTTATCTATCTCTTGTTCCACCGTTCTCTTCTTCTCTTGCTTTACTTTATTGTCATAAGACTTAGTGAATTCCTTTTCCGTCTTGATAGCACATGAGAATATATCTTCGTATGTTGAGAAAGATTGTGATACTAAAGCTCAACGGAGAAATGGTTTTAACCCATCAAAGAAACGATCAATCTTACTTCTTGGGATACGTATATAATCTGCAGCATGCCTCGCTAACCTTGTAAAGTTGGCCTCATACTTTGCGACATTCTCATCCTCCTTTTGTCTCAGACTCAAAAATTGTCTTTCCATATCTTCTCGATGGTCGTGAGGATAGTATTTTTCTAGGAAAAGATCTTTGAACTGTCTTCATTCCATATTTGATACTTCATCATCTTCCTTTGTGTTTTGAATCAATGACCACCACTGATCGACATCTCCAGTGAGGCGGTAGACTGTCATGATAACCTTTTCCCTTTCACTACTCCCCAAGGCGTGGAATATTTTCTCTAAGGAGTTTATCCATTGCTCAGCTACTAATGGATTTGTACCCGCATGAAATGTTGGTGGTTGTTGCCTCATGAAGCGGTCTAACATTGATCCTCCACGTTGCGGATCAGGGTGCTCCATACGAGGAAGGTTATTATTCATAACCTCAGTGAGTTGTCCCAGTATGGTAATAAGTTGATCAGCACCAGTTGTATCTTCATATCCACAATAATTATCTTGAGCAGGAGGGCAATCCCTACACATAGTGCGTGCATTGATACGGTTTCCATTCCTTCCACTAGGCGCCATTTCTATACAATGGCATAAACTAGATTAGTTTATGAATCAAAATACATAATTCCATACTTATAAAATACTTAACATAAATTGAACTATTTATGGATATAATCCATAATCATAAAATTTTTTTCTTTGAGGAAGTATATACTCATAAACCTTCATAGTGGTTTATAAAGAAAACGAGAATTATCCTAAGCATATCCCCCGGGAGTGTCGTAACCAAGAGTGCAGCAAGGCCCGTTGTCGTGCACCAGTTCCCGTTCGAGTCTAGCTCAAAGCGGTGTTTTCGGGTTTTACCCCTAGGTACATCTGTGCCAAATCCGCCTCTACCTTCTCGTATCCAGATAGGGATGTATTGCTCGGAAAACTCACAAAATCTCTACAATAACAAAATTCTAGGAAGTTCTTCTATACTAATCATCAAAGTTTATCTTTGGGCTATGTGCTCTAATCAGAGTTTATCTAAATCTAGCTTCCAAGGTTAGTACTAAACTGCCTCTGATACCAACTGTAACGCCCCGACCCCAGTTACCCAGAGTCGGTGCATTACTTCATAACATTGGCATGATCACAAAAGATCAAGTCTCGAAAGACCGATTAGTTTAGTAGCCTTGGGAACACTAGATACATTCATAAATGTTACATTACATCATAAATTGAAAATCTACAATAACAAAGTCTCCATAGTCCACACTCATATCCTCTTCTGACTATCCCTGCAGGTCATTCATAAAATACTTCTTCACATCCTGGAAAAAATTAAAACATTGAAAGGGGGTGAGCTCAGATGCTCAGTAAAGATAAAAATATTGCGGAAGCTTTCATAAATAAACATAAACATTTAAGGTAATGTATAACTAAAACAAAAGCCTTTTAAACTTGAACATCAACATAATATGGCAAAAGTAAAATGAGATAATGCCATTTACTTCTTCACATGGATATTCTACTGGTCGAATAATCACATGCAATATCAATAACCACTTTCATAATGATGGAATGCATAATGCCAGACTATCATAACCACGTAGCCAAGGCCTCGTGCCAAGACCACAAATAAGATTTTGTCAAGGCCTCGTGCCAAGACACTAGTTTGTCTCATGAGACCTACCGATGCATCGAGGAGCTATAGCGGTCTCCACCCGTCACTTACTAAGTCCAATGCATTCCTCATATGAATGGGTTTAAACATATCATAAACCATAACATAATTGTATCACATAAAACATGCATAAAGGAAACATAACATTTCCACATTTCAATCACAAGATTTCAATACAACACATTGATATAATAAAAATGATTTCAAAACCATTTTCAATACCAAAATAAAAGAAAGTTAAAACTTTGTATTTATTTTTCATTAAAAAAAAGTGATGGCTTGTAGAGGAAGCCGAAACTCAAATAATGGTCACTGCGGCAGATAAGTCATTGTCGCCGCATATGTACGGAAAGAAAAACATTCCCTTTTTGTCGTTTAGTAAAACGTTTCATATAAAAAGATTCATTTTGAATAAACATAAAAGTCAAAGGGGTTTATACACCGTATAAAAGAAAGTTGTGTATAAAACCTAATATGCCTCAATGAAAGGAGATTGAGACGAAGTCCTTAAAAAGATCATTTTTAAAATAAAATAGATCTATTATGTGTATTCACTATAGGTACACATAAAGAAAGTAAAAATACAAAATAATACATAATAATATCATGACATAATATGAAAGTAGGAGATTAACCCAAAGAATGGAAGTTGGGTTAAGAAATTCCCTTACCTTGCGTCCTGTCATGACTCGACCGTTCTTTAACCTCCTGAATAATAAACTAGAGTTAATCTCTATTTACTTAATAACCTTTTTAATGTTCATTATTCCTTTTATATCCCTTATTACCATGTTATGAACATTATGTAATTATTTAAGTTTATAACGGTCATTTTGTCGATCTTAGGTACTTGAGTCAAAAATAAAATTCTTATAATTACAAGTTGTTCATGTGGTGATATATCCATTATATCCAGAATTATTTTCATGATGTAGATATCATATATATCATATATATCCAGTATATACATGCATTTATAATATTCCATAACGTTTAGAGGTAAGAAATGAAATGCACCGTTCATGGAGACGGTAAGCCGTACGTACGCATGAACGCTACTTTCATTTCTATTTCGTATTTAATGAAATCATAATGATATAAAGTTATATTATAATTCCAGTATAACATCATATATAATATAATTTACTCCATCCTTTATACATCCCACATATGGTATTAACGATTCAAATCACTTTGAGGGGGCGGTAGTCTGCACTTCCTAAAATGAAAATATCGCGTTTACCCATAATGGAAACAATAAAGTATGCCATAAATGAGAAATACAGAAGAATAAGTAAAACATAAACATATTATATATCCTATATAAATATAGTGACATCTTAATGTCCACCTTTTAAGGTGTTATATGAGTGTTGAACAATCATCGTTTCGTGAGGAAGAAATTCGCCATCCACAGAAACCGTATGTTCTTTAACCATTAGATGTAGGTGTGTGTAAGTGTATCTAGAATCCTCATTATAACAACATCCTAGTATATTGAGGATACTTGTTTTGTAACAAAATAAATGAATTAAAAGATTTTATGGGGTTGGAGAAGAAAAATAAAACAAAACAACATTAGAGAAGACATTACCTCAAAATCGGGTAACTCTTTTTGATTTGAGCCAAAGGCTTCCTTGGGAAGAGTTATGCCCAAAGTGAGGCTTCTATGAGTAAGAGGGGGAAGTTGGGAGAGTATTTGGGCAGATTTTGGCTGAGCCAAATGGATTGAAAGTGTGAATGAGGTGGTATAGGTGGGGGCCTTTTATAAGTGGAGAGGAGGGTCACTCTTGGAAAGTAAAGAAAAGTCACTTTATTATAAAATGAGTTTCAGATTTTAGAGGTCCCAAACTTATATAATTCGAGTATAATGTGATAAGGGTTCTAAATCTAGTCATCCAATAGGTTGTTGACAAGTGTAAGCCTTGGATTTTACATTATATCTTTATTTTATTTAAATCGTTAAATAATGAGGTCATCACTGCATCATCATGATGTCATAAATAATTTAATTTATTTAATGTATAAAAATTATAAAAAAAATACTATGATGTAGGAAATCCTTTTAGCTCTCCAATGAATATTTATAGACAAAAATAGGACTTGTATAACCCTATGTAAAAATTGGTTTAGTAAAACATTTCATGTTTGTGTCATTTTTTGCTTTAACATTAAATAAAAGGTATTTATGTCATTTTCCAACTAAAGTGGCTCCATGGGGTCCCCAAGTTGACCCATGGATTTTCTTGGTCTTCCATGGCACATCCAATGAGGGTAGGACATGTGTTAATCTCATCTCATATTATTAAAACATTATTTTTACCTTAAACTACACTAATTACCTCTAATCGCGATTAAGAACTTAAAAGTTACTATTCGCCAAAAATTATTTTAATCTCATTGAACCATATTTTACTTCTTAATGACAACCATGTATGTCGGATTTTATAAAATCAAATCACAGAAGTGGTAATATTTCATTTAAACGAAAAATCAGTTATTTAACTACCACTTAGTGGTTTCACTATTCATCAAAAATTGAAGTTTTTCAGAACAATGCCAAAATTTCACCCTAAGCTATAATTGATATTCCGAATTCAAAAATGATGTCTATTTTACAAAATTCCAAACATATAAGTTTCATTAATTAATTTTATAATTAATTCCTGCTGTCACAACAAATAGCGTGTTTTTAAGAAACAATTTATATCAAAAGATTGGCAATTCTTTATGTCCAATTTCAATGTTAAATTAATTATAATGACCACCATTGGATAAAATGGTAAAAATATATTCTAATTATACTTTAAAACCACTAAATATTATAATTTATCACTATAAATTATTTTGATTAAAAAAGTTGTTTTTAAGTATTTTTCACTATTCATAAAAAATTAGAAGTTCTCAGAAAAATACCAAAAATTCAACATAGGCTAATTTCGATATTCCGTATCCAAAAATAAAGTCCATTTTGAAATATAAAATTTCTATAATTTTAAAAAGTGGTTATTACTATTCATAATGGCTACTTTGATTAGTCGCGGTGTTTTAGAACTCGAAGTTGCGTACAATGCAAGCTATTGCATTATTGAATGAGAGGCGTATTTTGGAAGCTCGGGGTGTTACATGATCCTTGGATCTAGAGCCTCTCTCTCTAGATCATGGGAGAGAAGAGAAGAGAGAGAAGCACCATGAATATTAATTGGAAATCTCCTCTTCTCTTATATTTATAGTGTCATGTAATTACCTAGAATTGTCAACTCGACCCCCGAATAGCCAATACACTATTAATGACATTTTATGACTACTAATATGAGTTATAAATATTATTATCACTCACTTGTAATATATTAAAATATTATGTTATAATAAATGAGTCCAAAACTTGACTCATTGTTCCTATAAATATTAATTGAACCTTGAATAATTTAATATTTGTCAATTAATATTTTTCATGTACTCAGTCAAAACTCATAAATACATTTAATAAATAATTTCATTACTAATTATTCTAAACTCGAATAATATGAATTTATTTATTTCATTGGTGATCATTTTTTCTTGGACAAATCCCGGACCCCTGTGGTGGGGCCCACCATGTCCAAAACTCATATTCAACTGAATAGAGAAGATTCTTGAATATGCTATTGTGTGCGATGCTATAGGCCTTTATTTCAACAGTAGTGAATAGCATTCACAGACCAAGATCAGGATTTAGAAACCCATCATGGCCTCTGAAGAGATAAGGATTGTCACAACAGTGATAACCAACCTACGAATACACACTGTGTAATATAATCTCTTTGTCTGTAATATCTCATAAATCAGGATGCACTCATGTGTCATCTTTCTTTTATTTCTTTATTATTTGTTGATTTAACTGGACAGATTTACCATCGACTACCATGGCCAAGGTCTTATAAAGGTACCTCCATCCATATCAACATGGCCTGAGATATATTACTTCCATAACCTGGAAGCGACAAATCCTTTCTTGATCATTCAACCAATGCCATGCCACCAACGACACACCCAACACAAATTACCTCTCTGTAACTTCATTGCTATGGTTTTCATCTTGCATCAAAGTATGAAATCAAATGAAATAAATTGGTAATTATCTCAATTCATGAGACCATTACATATGATTGTAGATAAGAACGTCCAATGACACCCAAAACATGTGGTGTTCTTATTGGCGGGTCAATCCTCAAGATCTCACTACTAGAAATCACCAAGTTCGAACTTCATGAGAATAAGTCTCAATGCTTATGGGTCCCTAGCACCTAATATTCAAACATCTACTGTGTCCAATTAGTAAGATGCATATAGACCATATAACATATATTTAAGATTAATGTCATAGTATATCAAGGTTTTCATTATATCCTATGAACTCCTATAACCATTCAATACAACAATTAATATTTGAACATTACCATTTCAATAGTGGATGCAGAAAAGTCTACACTATAATGGTAATATGACATCATATATAGGTAACTGTATACTCGATATGGTAATCAAAATCACTAAATAGTAGGGTCTAGGGCACCCACTATTTCAACAGTGTGAGCATAACAATGAGATTTTGCATTCCGGCTCCCATAACATTTGATTGATCAAGAGGAAAATCATTCCATTGTCCATCACACTCAATATTAAAATGGTTCCTTAAAGTTCCATCTATTGAATAAATTAAAAATCATAGTTTAAGAAATAATAATCATAGGGCGTAACCATATAATCATAAAAAAGAAATAACATATAGGTTATCTGAGTCATGGAACCCTTTTTTCAATATATGATACCTTATGCTTAACCTAGGTCATTCATGGTCATTATTCAAACCCTTCATTGTGGTTCATAAAGAAAATATGAATTAACCAAAGCATATCCCCTAGGAGTGTCAAACCATGTGTGCAGTAATATATATTTTCATGTACCATGTAATGCTTAAGTCAACCCCATCACACCTTTTTCAGAGTTTTTACCCCTAGAAACATCTGTTTCTGAACCAAATCCACTTGTAGTATCTAGAAAGGGATGTATTTCTTGGAAAATAACATAATCTATTCATTACCAAAACTTTAGGATGTCATCCTATACTTAGTCTCATCCTAAGGATTCTCACTAATGTTTTCTCATCCTAGTATCCAAAGTTTTAATTAAAACCCTCTATAATACCAACAACAGCAACCCAAACTTTTCATGCATAGATATTACATATCAATAGATTAATATTGTAATGTCCCAGACCTCTCTGGTCCATTCCTTTGTGAGAATCTAGTGATTACGGTGTTCTGGGAGATCAAGGTCACTCATTTCAAAACTTTGTGAAATTTCCCACTTTTCTAGGATTTATAATAGTAGATCACCCTAGAATTCTCTTGCTAGTGGTGACTCACTGGTGGTGACTCACTGGTGGTGACTCATTGATGGTCACTCACCAGTGATCACTTGACCAGTAGTGCCTTGTCCTATGGTGTCTTATCAAACAGTGAGCCACTGATGGTGGAATGCATTTAATCTTATGGTAACTCACAAAAAAGGTGACTCATTGATGGTAGAAATCATTTCATTTGATAATAAATCACTAAGCGGTGACTCACTGAATGGTGACTCACATAACGGTTACTCATCGAATAGTGACTCATGAGCAGTGTCTCCCCGAATGGTGACTCAATGAAGGGTGACTCGCCGAATGGTGACTCGAGAGAAGTGCCTCTTTGAGTGGTGAGTGATCCAATGGTGACTTGTGTACAATATTTCTAGCATCCAATAGTTTCTCCATTTTTAAGTTTTCTTTGATGTAAAATGATTTCCAAGCCATAGTTGGAGAGTCACTACAAAAAATGATGAGTCTAGAGGGGGTTGTTTTTGACATTATAAGGGGTTATAAACCCTTAAAAAAATTAGTGGTGGTTATGAGTAACCACTGATAATGTGCTCTCCTACTTACATTAGAGGCGGTTTTGAAGAAGCACTGGTAAATTAATGATGACTTTAGTTATGGTTACATTAAAGGGGTTTTAAACCCCCTAAAATGTTGGCCTAAATTTTCCAAAACCACATGTATTAGGGGAAGTTATAACTTGAACCACCTCTAATTAAGGTCATTAGGGGTGGTTCCAACCACCCTTAATGATAATTACTTTAAGGGCGGTTTTCACAGAACCACCACTAAAGCTTCTGTTTTTTTTGAACTAGTCCCCCTCCAATTCCTTTCATCACCACAGTCTCGCATCCCACCCAACCTCCCCAATCCCATTCCTTCTCAAGTTACCATTATATTTTCCCCTCTTTCCCTCATGTTCCAAACCTATCACACCCTCTCCCCTCCTATTACGAACCTAGTTAACCCCTACTCTACCCCTTCCCCTCATGTTACTAACCCACGAACCCATCGCCCTTCTCCTCCTATTACAAACCCATGAATGCCAACACACCTCTTACCCTCGTGTTACGATCCCAACACAACACATTATCATGAACAACTTTTAAAACGTGCATCTGATGAGCTTTGAACCATAATTTGCAGCATAGAACTCAAGGACGTAACAACTAAGCCATTTGTTGTTTTTAATTGTTTTTACACATCACTCTATTTATATATATTAGAAATATAATATAAATGAATATTATTTGAACAAATATTTAAATACATATAAATATATAACACACACACACACACATATTTATATAAATTAAAATATACATTTTCATATTGTATATTTTTTATTTATATTATAATACACTTATATTATATTCATTTTATACATTTATATAAACTATATACTCTATATGTTTATTTACATACATTTGAGTTAATATATTTTATAATTCTATTTATTTTATCTATATACACATATATTTATATATTTATAAATATTTTAATGTAAATTATTTATATACTTGAATACATATTTATATAATATATATAACATATTTATTTTATATATTTATATAATGTATTTAAAAATATATTTATATAATATCTTTAAAAAATATAATTATATAATGTCTATAAAAATATATTTATATAATGTATTTCAATACATATATTTATTATTATATTCATTAATATATATTTATTTTTATAAATTGTATAATATTATAAGAAATACATATATATGAAATACAATTTATACAAATATTTATATTATATATAATTAATATTAAATGAAATATAATTTATACAAATATTTATATAATGTTATATGAAATAGAATTTATAAAAATATTTATATAATGTACTTCAATACATAAATTTATTGTTATGCACATTAATATATATATATATATATATATATATAATTGTATACTATTATGTACATTAATATATATATATTTCAATAAATACAATTGTATAATATTGGGTGAATTAATATATATTTATTTGTATAAATTGTATATCATCTAATATTAATTATATATAATATAAAAGCATAAACATATTATTTAAAAATATATTTATTCTTATAATAATATAAAATATAAAAACTACAAGCTTGAGTTTTTATATGATATATTTTTTAAATAAATTATATTTATGTATATGTTTATATAATATGTTTACGCTTTTATATTATATATAATTAATATTATATGAAATACAATTTATAAAAATAAATCTATATTAATGAACATAAAATTAAAAAAATTATATTTATGTATATATATAAATAAAATTAAATACAATCATATAAATATTCTATATAATATGTTTATATAATGTTTTTAAATACATTTATATAGAGTGTTTTAATTATATATATATATTATAGAATTTGTTTTTTTAAATTGTGGGGGTTCAAACCCCTCTAATTCAATACATTATAGGGGGTTTTGAACCCCCTCTAATTTAAGACATTAGAGGGGGTTTTAAACACCCTCTTATTTAAGACATTAGAGGGGTTTTTTAACCCCCACTAATTTAAGATATTATAGGAGGTTGTGAACCACCACTAATCTCATTGATTAGTGGCGGTTTTGATCCCCTTCTATTTTATTAAATTATAGGATATAGAAAAACCCTTGTAAAATCCCACTGAATATTAAATAAATAATGTTAAAAAAATTAGAGGGGGTTCAAAACACCCTCTACATTTGATGATTACCGAGGTTCACATATACCCCCCTCTAATTTATACAAAAAATGATTTTAGATGGGGTTAATAACCCACTCTAAATTCAATGATTAGAGGGGTTGTGCATAACCCCCTCTAATGTTAGAGAAAATGAATTTAGAGGGGGTTGTGCATAACCCCCTATAAACCCCCCTCTAATCACCCTATTTTTTGAAGTGAGATTTGAGATTGATTCAAATCCCATAATACTATCTTTATTTTTCTAAGGGCATAGAGGATTTTACTTGGTCAAAACGCATTATCTCAACCAGATCCTCCTTTAATGGAAAATAGAAAACATATCTAAACTGCAACTCCATTTAGATCTTCTGAAGGTTTAGATACCATCCCCTATTGTTCTTCCTTCTTTATTTCCCTTGTTGTGAGATGCCCCAAACCCTTCTCCGATAGGAGTCATGTGCTATGGATTTTAGATTTTGTTTCCCCTGGTGTTTTTCCTACTACATGCGCATCCCAGCCTGGGTGAAATTAGGAAGTGCCGATCTCCTTTTCTTACAATAGGTTTCCCTTCATATTTATTAATTGTGTATTATGCAGGGTGGGTGTATGAATGTTTTCCTCTATGAAATAGTTTAATATCAATTAATAAATATAATTGAACCTATTTAAGATCAATATATGGGAGATGTGAGAAGTAACAAATACTCTATATTTGTTATTTGTTTTGTTTATATTTTGGTCTTTATGGGATAAGTACCCACTTAAAATCACAGCTATTGGGGGTCCTTGTTTGTGAAATAGTTTGTGGGTCATGAGATACATGCATGTTATACAGATATAGACATTTATTATTTTATAATTCGTTAACCACATACATTTGGTTAAAATAAATGGATGTCCCGGGATTATATAATTTTCGTGATAACCCATGAATTAATAACTAGAATTAAAGAAGGAATTTCTTTTCAAATTTGAACATGTTTTACTTTGGTTCTTATGGTTATGTGGTTGTGGGCACAAATGTTCATAGGGGTTTGGTTCTGTGGTTATGGTATTCTGGGTGTGGTATGTCTGTGCAACGAGGCTGCAGGTTTGGTTGTGGGTTAATGTGTTGCTGGATGTGGTTGTGAGTTGGGGGTTGTTGTGGTTGAGATGATGGATTAAGAGGGATGAATTTTAAAAATTATGGTATTGGTTATTATCGGTACTTCTGTATTGATAACATGAAGAAATATTCACCCTATATCTAGAGACTGATATATGATATATCATGAATGGGTGTTACATGTGGAGGTCATGGAACGATGTGTCTTTATGTGAAGTGTGTTAATTTAACATGAATGTGGTTGTGTTTTTCATATTAGTTACCTAGATAGTGATGGAATGTATAAATGAACCATTTAATAAAGAATTTAAATGGTTAATTAAATCAGTTGGGAATATTAAATGGGTGTTGTGGCTCGTTGCGTGGTGCTGTCCATTTAGAGGCACCAGAAAAGTTGGTAGTGTTGTGAGTTGGAGGTTTTTTTTGAGAAAACATAGGTTGGTCTTGATTGTTTGGTATCATATATGCATATACTTGTATTTTATTTGTGATTTTATACACACCCCACCCTAATTGAGAACTGTGTTTTTAATACCCCCATCTTCATGGGGAAGGGTGTCTTTCACAAACATTCTAGTGGGAGGATGGATGAATGGACATATGATCTTCCCTAATCCTTCTTCCAAGAGGTGATAACCCAAAATTCTTTGGGAATATTTTGGTTTATGAGGCCTAAGTGTGTGCGGGTGAGTTGTGATTTCCCAATTGTCTTCGAGATGAGATGAGTTGTGTTTTACTAGGTGTATTCGGGATGAGGTGTCTTATGATTTACAAGGTGTCTTTGAGATGTGATGTGGTTTGTGGAACATGTGTTTATGGGTAAGATGTGATGTGGTTTGTGGCCCAGGTGTCTGTGGGAAGGATGCAATATAGTTTGTGCCCCAAGTGTGTGCAAACAAGATGTGTTGTGAGGACTAGGTGCATGCAGGCGATATGTGAAGTAGTACTTTTGGAAGAGGTAGGTGTGTGAGGACGTTTTATGTTAAGAAAGAGTATCTAATCAGTTGGAAATTGGTGTGGGGTACCCTCTCATCAATGTAATTTATATTATATTACTTGTTATGAGCTACACAATGAGCATGCCTTGGTGTGGTTGGGATGGTTAGTATGGAGACTTAGGTGTTGTTTGGTTCTGATGTTTTATCACGGGTGAATTAGTATGCCTCTTTAACAAGTGCATGAGAGACTATAGATTTCCTACTGAGTATACCTATATTATCACCCTACATATATAAAACTATTTTCATGTTTCTAGGAGGATTTCATGGACCGTCGTGGACCCTACTAGCACAGATCTTGATAGTTGTTGTCTTACTGCTCAGCTTTAATTTTTGGTATTTACTTTGGAGATTTTTGTACTTGTAACAGTTCTACTTTATGCATGAATGTGGGATAGTTTCTTTTTTTAAGATTTATTTTATATATGTCTTGGATTTGTTGTAAGGATGATCCATCACATCTCCCAATATGGTTTAAAAAAAGGGTAATTCCTCTCATATTGTGAGATCTGTATACCCTTGGTGGTAGTCGATAACCTAGGGCCTACTAGAGGTGGGACTCGGGGGTCATTATCTCTCTTTTTTCATTCCCATCCTAGGAGTGGAATCTTAGGAGGGAGGGGGTTATGATAGAATGGTATCATAGGTGATGTTTGGGAGATATGATAGATTTTGGAATTAGGAATAGTGAGGATTGAATGGTTTGGTAGGGAAATAATGTCAGATGATCTTGGTGTGTGACATAGTGCAGGGAAGACCAGCTAATAAATAAGATTTTAGGCCCCCCTTATGAACCTATGTGAGGAATCTGAGCCTACCGAACAACCAATTAAGGATACAATCTTTGTAGGGTAGAGACCCTAGGAAATTTACAAGCATCATAATGACTTGTGTTTGTTTTTGAATTGGGTTGTTTTGGGAAAGTTGAAATGATTAACAAAATGATTTAAATGAGTTAAAATGGATATTAAGTAAAAATTACATACTACTCAAGCTTGGGATTTTTTTACTTTTTATCTATGGATCTCAGTCATCATATGCATGTGGATTGGGCAATTGAGGCTCATAAGGATGATCCGATTGATCGACGAGGGTTTGATCTAGTTGAGGATGATGAATAGTGGAATATGATGTTATGTTCCTTCTAGAGGTAGGCTTTGGGAATGTATGGGAGTAGTGTATCAGCCATGGAGAAAGAAATATGGATCAAGGATCTTAATATCACCTTTAGTTTGATCCGGGACTTGACATAGTTTTGGGTTCCCTTAGCAGTCAATCGGATACGAGGAGATGCATGTTAGTGGTGGATGCTTTATCTGGGGGATAGGATGGAAGAAGAAATTTTTTGAGTCGACCTTGAGAAGGAATCCTAAGTAGAGTTAATTTCATTGAACATGTGGGAACTACTCTCCCTTCATCAGGGGAGTGTGTCAATACAGGAGCTTGGGATCAAGTTCAAGGACCTCCTTCATTTTCCCCCATATCTCTTTCTGGATGAAGAGTCTCATGTGAGATTCCTTGAGGAGGCACTCCATCCTTTGATCCAGTATATGGTTATTACTTTTATATTTCCAACATACTAGGAGTTTGAGAAGAACTCATATGTTATCTAATGGATTCACTCATGAGGAGGTATACTGCAAGAGGGGAGCCAAAAGAGTTCTTCGAGAGGTAGGGTTACTAACGATAGGTCACATGATCTAGAACCTTTGAGGATTCGACCATCAAGGAGTCAACCTCAATAGTTCCCTTTTTGACCTTCCAGTCCTCATGTCCTTCTTGTGGGACTGGGGTTGAGGTGTTTGTTTTGTGGAGTTCAGAACCATCTTCAGATCCAGTGTCTAACAACTATTTGAGGTTAGTTTGGTGGAGGTGGAAAAGATCAACATTATCCTTAGTATAAGTTTCCGGTGAGACATCATCAACAGTAGGGACAATAATCTGTTTCTATACCGAGGGGATATGGAGTAGGTAGAGGCCTTCCTCTAGATGTTCCTTGTGTTCAGGGGCCTTGACTTGGCCATAGTCGTGGAGGAAATAATCAGTAGAGATACAGGGAGGTCGAGAGTTGTTAGTTGAACGCGGTAGAGGATGTAGTTATAGTAGGGCCATAGGTCATCCGCTTTAGAATAATTTTATTTAGTACCCTTTCTTGTGACTTGTTTTTGATTCAAGATATTTTCACTCCTTTTTTTCACTCACTCTATCCCATTCTCTAGGACTAGATGTAGAGAGGCTTCCCATGTCCCTGGTGTTGAGTTCACTAGTTAGAGGCTAGACTAGCTTATTTGATGTCTGCTTGGCATGTATGCTGATGATGGTACTGCATCAACTATGTGGAGTTTTTTTAATTTCTATGGATGAAACTATATAGTGTCATTCTCAACATCAACTAGTTGTATTATGTGTGCGCTGTTATTGACTACTTCCAGAGGGGAGTCGTGTTTTTAGATGTGGGTGGCCAACATGTGGATTTGATTGGAAAGTGGAGTTTTCATATGGTAAGTCATCATGTGGATCCCCTTTACTCATTTTTGGATGATCTATTAGTGGAATCAGTAGATACTACGATGGAGGAAGTTCCCCTAGTTATCAGTGTGTTCCTAAACATTTTCCCCGAGGAGGTTGTGATGCTACCCCCTTGACATGGTTTTGAGTTTGGGATAGACTTACAACCCAATACTTCTTAGATATCCATGGATATTTATTAGATGAAACATTTTGAGAAATGGGATATGAGTATTCAGATAAAAAATCTGACGAATAAAGGGTTTTATCCAGCCTAGTGTGTCACTGTTGGGTGCTCTGGTGTTGTTCTCTAAGAAGGAAGATAGTAGTCTGAGGCTGTGTATAGACTACCTGAGGTTGAACTAGACAAAGATCAAGAAAAATTACTATATTATAAGTATAGAAGATATTTTTGACCAACTTCTAAGGAAAAGTTTGTTTTCTAAGATCAATCTTCAGTCTGGATATTACCAACTAATGGTAAAGGAGGGTGATATCTCAAAGACTGCCTTCAAATGTAGGTATGGGCACTTAGAGTTTGTGGCCATGTCATTCAGTGTTATGAACACACCATCTATGTCCATGGGGATTATGGACCCAATGTTTTATGAGTTCTTGGACCAAGTTTTCATAGTTTTCATTGATGATATAAAAATCTACTCGAAGTCAAAATAGGAGCACACTGAGCATCTCTGAACCATCTTTCAGGTTCTTTGACACCACCAGCTCTATGGAAAGTTGTCCAAGTGTAAGTTTTGGACATGAGAGGTGAATTTACTTAGGCATGTGGTGTTTTAGTAGGTTGTGGAAGTATAGACATCTGTGGTTTGAGAAATTGTTTCTTGGGTATCACCCAATAACACCACAAAAGCTCATAGTTTTCTTTGTCTTAAAAGCTATTATCAGAGGTTCATACTCAATTTATCTTGAGTTGCAACCCCATTGAAAAAATTGACAAGGAAGGGCCAAGATTTTTTGTGGAGTGAGCAGTGTCAAGAAGCATTCAACTACCTGAAGGGGAAGTTGGTTAGTGCCCCAGTGCTCTAGTTTCAAGAGGAAGGGATTATGTTTGAGGCGTTTTGTGATGCTTCCCATTTGGGTTTTGTATTCATGCTAATTCATCATCGAGCAATGATCACTTATGGATATAGGTAGTTACATCCTCACAAATGTAACTACACCACCCATAATCTGGAGTTAGCATTAGTTTTGTTCATGCTGAATTTGTGGCGGCATCACCTCATTGGGGATTGCTTTGTGGTCTTCACGGATACCAAGAGGTTGAGGTATATATTTTCCCAGTGTGAACTAAATCTATGGTAGCATAGGTGGATGGAGTTTCTTCCGGACTACGGTTTTGAGATATCCTAAACCTCAAAAATGGAAATGTTTTGGCTGATGCTTTGAGAAGAAAGTCACATAAGGAGGTTTTTTCAAAATATGTGGATTATTGGAGGGTGATGGAGGAGTTTGAAGCCTTGCACTTAGATGTAGGGGTAGATGGTTGAAGGAGATGTTTTATCCAGATAATGGTTCTATCTTCATTGATTCAGTAGGTGGAGGAGTCTTAATAGGAATATTCAAAGGAAGAAGTGATGAACAAGGTGATGCATGATTGTGTTGGTTATGGTGAAGCTCTAGAGGGATGGTCAGAGGATGGTCAGAACCAGATGTTTTTATGTGGGAAGTTGTTTTTTCTGGTGGTGATGCACTAGGGAGTCCTTCATGAGATTCATAGATCACTGGCAATACATACAAAATTTTCCAATATGTATTGTGGCTTGAGGACACAGTTTTGGTTGACCAGGATGAAACGGGCAGTAGCAAAGTTTGTGGCAATATTCTTCATCTTCCATCAATTAAAGGCTGAGTACTATGTTCCTGGTGCTCTGTTACAACCCTTGGATGTTTCCAAGTGTAAATGGGATGATATCTCAATGGATTTCATCATAGGGTTACCCAAATCTCAAGGAGGTTGCGATGCTATCTGGGTGAGTGTTGATCGATTGATGAAATTAGGCCACTTCTTAATGATCAAGGAGTTAAGAGTAGTGGATTCCTTATAAAATATGTACATGGATGAAGTGGTGAGGTTTCATGGAGTTTTGAGGTCCATTGTATCAAATTGGGATCTGTGGTTTAACTCACGAGTCTCGATGGGATTACAACATGCTTTTGGTACCCAGTTATGCCACAACACTTCTTTCCACCCTTAGATAGATGAGAAGATAGAGCTGACTATCCATATATTTAAGAATATACTATGGGAATGTATCTTGGACTTTGTTAGATCTTGGGTATGACACCTACCCTTGGTAGAGTTTTCTTATAATAATAGTTATCACTCATTCACCGATATGGCTATATTTGAAGATTTATAAGGAAGACCATGTTGCTCCCTGTTGTGCGGGATAAAGGTTAGGGAGACAACTTTTCTTGGTCCCTATGTGGTTTAAATCACAATAGAGAAAGTTTATATTGTTCATGAGAGGATGAATGCGATGCAATACCGAAAAAAGTTGTATACTGATCGTAGGAGGAGGCCCTTAAAGTTTGATGTTGGGGACCACATATTCTTGAAGGTCTCCCCTCAATGTGGGAAGCAGAGGTCTGGAAGAGGGATTAATCTTTATCCTAGGTTTTTTGGGACCTTTTAGGTGTTGGGACGAGTTGGTGAAGTGGCATTCAAGTTGTATTTTTGACCATGATTAGAGAGGATCCATGACATCTTCCACTTCCCTCAGATTCATTGTTATCTACATAATGAATCCCATTTTCTTGAATGGGGAGAGTTGGATATATATTATGACATGATGTTCATAGATCATCTAGTAGATATCTAGGATCATTGAGAGAAGGTATTTCAACAATGGACCATTCCTTTGGTTCATGTTCTATGGAGGCATGATGGCCAGGAGGAGAGTACTTGGGAGTGAGAGACACATATGTGTGCCCAGTACCTAGAGTTGTTTTGAATCATTATTTACTTTGTTTTTCTTTTAAATGAGATGTTTTAACCTTGCTGTGTTTAATAAGATTATATGTTCTCCTATATTTTTGATAATGTCTCGACATGTGAAGAGGGGAGGACCTGATTCCTAATTGATACACATTAACTGTGATGTGATTGAACCCAAGCGAGCGAGTCAGTGTCGCCCAAAGAGGATAGTATCTTGACAAGGAGGGTGGGATTACCTAATTAGTGTGTATGGGACAACATGATTATTTTGCTTGTATAGTGCATTTTTGGTGTTTTGGATTGACATGATGAGGCCTAAGTTTCAAATTTCAGAGGATTTGTTCTTGGATTTGGAGGTTTCACTCTAGCTTTCGAACAACACAATGTGATTTATCACTAAAACTTGACATTTTTAGTCAGTAGAGGATTTCCAAGTGTATTAGGGTACTTGATAGGTATCTTGAGGGATAGTTGTTCAGACCCTTCCTCTATTTTACTTATGGGTTGGTATTGAATTCTCGGGGGTGAGAATAGTTTGAGAGGCATCTAATGTAATGTCCTGGACCTCTCCAGTCCATTCATTTGCAAGAATCTAGTGTTTGGGGTGTTCTGGGAGATCAAGGTGACTATTTTCAATACTTCTTGAAATTTACCAATCTTCTATGTTTATAATGGTGGATTACCTTGGCGATTATTCGTTTCCAGTGACTCATTGGAGGCGACTCACTGGCAGTGACTCGCTAATGATCACTTGCTAGCAGTCACTCAACCAGTGGTGCCTTGCCCCGTGGTGTCTCACCGAACGGTGAATCACTGATGGTGGTAGGTGTTTCATCTGATAGTAACTCACCAAACAAAGACTCAATAATGGTGGTAGGTGTTACATTTGATGGTAACTCACTGAACAGTGACTCATCGAATGGTGACTCGTAGAACAATGACTTGTCCAATGGTGACCTGCGAGCGGTGCCTAATCGAATAGTGACTCACCAAACTGTGACTCAGCAAATGGTGAATCATTAAATGGTGACTCATGAGAGATGTCTTTTTGAGTGGTGAGTCATCCAGTGGTGACTCATGTATAGTATTTCCAGCTTCCTATAGTTTCTCCCTTTTGACATTTTCTTTGAAGTAAAATGTTGTCCAATACTTAATTAGAGAGTTTTGATTCTGTTTCAAAGCCCATAAATCCTATCTTTATTTTCCTAATGGCCCAAGGGATTTTATTTGAAAAAAATGCATTATGTTGACTAGATCCTCCTTTAATGGAATATAAAAAACATATCTAAATAGTATATTTGCTTTGAGCTTCTGATTTCTAAGATACTTTTCCATCTTGTTATTTCTTCTTGTTTTACCTTATCATGAGAGGCCCTGGACCCTTCCTCCTGTAGGAGTTATATGATTGTGCTATGGATTTCAGATCATATTTCACTAGGTGTTTTTCCTACTACATGCGTACCATAGTTTGGGTAAAATCAAGAAGTTCCAATCGCCTTTTCTTATAAGTAGGTTTCCCTTCATCTTTATTAATTGTGTATCATACAGGGTGGGTGTATTAATTGTTTCCTCTGTAAAATATTTGAATACCAATTAACGAATATATGGGGGCTATGAAAATTAATGAATAATATTTCTTTGTTATTTATTTTATATTGTGGTCTGTATGGGCTAACTACCCCCTAAAAATCATGGTCGTTGAGGGTCCTTGTTTGTGCACTAGTTTATGGGTCACGCAATACATGCATGTTATTTTTCTATTAACATCACTTATTATATAATTGGTTAACCACGTACCTTTGGTTAAAATAAATGGATGCCCCAGGATTACAAAGGTTCTATGATAACCCCTGAATTAACAAGTAAATTAAATAAGGAACTCCTTGCCAAATCTGAACATGTTTTTCTTTGGTTTGTGTGGTGATGTGGTTTTGAGAATTCATGTACACATGGGGTTGGTTTTGTGGTTATGGTAATCTGGGAGTGGTATGTCTGTGCGGTGGGGCTACAGTTTTGGTTGTGGGTTAATGTATTGCTAGATGTGGTTGTGAGTTGGGGGTTGTTGTAGTTAAAATGATAGATTATAAGGGATGACTTTAAAGAATTATGGTAGTGGTTGTTATGGTTGATTTCCCATTGATAAAATGAAGAAATATTCACCCCATATCTACAGACTTATATATGATATATCATGAATGGGTATTAAGTGTGGAGGTCATGGAACAATGTGTCTTTAATGTGAAGTGTGTTAATTTACCATGGATGTGGTTGTGTTGTTCTTAGTAGTTTCTCAGGCAGTGATGGAATGGATAAATGAAATGTTTAATAAAGAATGTAAATGGTTATTTAAATTTATTGGTAATATGAAATGGGTTTTGTGGATAATTACATGGTGTTGTGCATTTAAAGGTAGAAGCAAAGTTGGAAGTGTTGTGAGTTGGTGGTTTTTTGAGAACACATAGGTTGGTCTTGAGTTTTTAGTATCATATATCTATATACTTGTATTTACCTTATGATTTATATATTCACCCCAACCTAGTTGAGCACTATGTACTGAAAACCCCCCATCGTCATAGGGGATGTTGGCTTTCCCAAACATCTCGGTAGGAGGATGGATGGCTGGCCACCTGATCTTCTCTACTCACTTTTCTAGGCGATTATATCCCAAGATTCTTTAGGTAGGTTGTGGTTTGTGGGGCATAAGTGTGTGGGGAGAGTTGTTATTTCCCATGTGTCTTCAGGATGAGATGATTTTTGTTTTCCTAGGTTTCTTCAAGATGAGGTGTGTTATGATTTCCCAGGTTTCTTTGGAATGTGATGTGGTTTATGGTCTAGGTGTCTGCAGCATGATGTGATGTGGTTTGAGACCCAGGTGTCTGCGGGCAAGATGTGATGTGATTTTTTGTCTAGGTGTCTATGGGTGGGATTCAATATGGTTTTTGGACCAGGTGTGTGTGGGAGGGATGTGTTTTGAGGCCTAGGTGTGTTTGGGTAGGATGTGATGCGGTACTTTTGGAAGAGGTAGGAGCGTGAGTCCGTTTTCCATTAGGCAAGAACAGATAATATGTGGGAAATTGGTGTGGGGTACCCTCTCATCTATTTTATTTATATTTTATTATTTTATTTTCATTCCTTGGTGAGCATTGCTTGGTGAGGTTGGGATGGTTAGTATGCCTTCTTTGGTGCTTTTTGGTTCTGATGTTTTCTTATGAGTACATTAGTATTCCTCTTTCACATGTGTATGAGAGACTTTGGTTTTCTTACTGAGTATACTTGTATGCTCACCCTACATATATAAAAATATTTGTAGGTTTATAGGAGGATTTCTTGGACCATGATAGACCCTACTAGCTTGAATATTGATAGTTGTTGTGTTGCTACTTATCTTTACTTTTGGTATTTACTTTGGAGACTTTTGTACTTGTAACAGTTCTATTTTATGCATGCATCTGGGATGGTTACTTTCTTTTTGTATCTCTTTTATATATGTCTTGGAGTTATTTTTTGGATTATACATAATATCTCCCAATATTATTTAAAAAAGGGGTAATGCCTCCCATATTTTGAGATATGTATATCCTTGGTGCTAGTTTCCAACCCGGGGCCTACTGTATGTGAGACTCGGGGGTCATTATATCCCTTTATCCATTTCTAGACCAAGAGGGGAATCTTTGGAGGGAGGGGGTCAAGAAAAATATTCATTACATAACATCATGATCCACACCAAAATAGTTTAGGTCTAGTGGCTTTGGAAACATGAATACACAAACAACTCATTCATAAGTGGGTTGTATCATGTCCAAAAAAGGTTTTCATAACTAAAACACATTTTATACATTTTATAAAATTTATACATAATACATTTCTACATAATCTCGGGGAAAGTAAACATAAGAATGTGTGAGATTAGATTCCTAGTAAGGGTAAACAAGGGAGATATTAACATAACATGATCATAAAGGTACGAGAATATAAAAAGAAAATTTGAAAACTACACACCGCATATCATAAATCATAAACATGGTTCATGAATTAAATCATATTAGTTCATATGACATGAATCAAAATGTAATCAAAGAATATAAACCATAAGAACATAATATTTTCATAATAATTATATTTTTCTCATACAAATAAGCATTGAAAATAATTTCATTAGTAGTCAAGACTCATTCCCAAGACTATAACTGTGGATTGGATAAACTACCAAAACCATCATAGTAGTCAAGGTTCACTCCCAATATTATCATAGTGGATAATTAACTTACTAAAATAGGTTCACACCCCATTACAGTCCAATTTATATCATAAGATATCAATATTTTCCCAATGAATTAGAAGGATATATAAGTCCGACCAATTACATAATGAAAATCATATATATACGTCCTACAAGATCATAAAACATTCATCATATCAGAACTCATGAAAAATAGATGGGTTTTATAAATATTTTATCATAGAATAACCTATGAAATATAAAAATGTTTTATAGTCATTTCATCATTTCTTCATAACATAATATATGAAAAAGAATCAGGTTTCATAAGCATTTTATAATTATATAACATGTGGAAGAGAAATAGGTTTCAAGAATATTTTTTCATCATAAGTATAAACCATTTATAGAAATAATAAGAATGGTATCCTTGGATAATATCCCCAGTTAATCATAATTAACATCAAATGATGTCATCTTAGATGGAAAATGATTTTTTAAAGATCACTTGGAAAATTTCATGAGGAAAATAACATTTCTTTGAAACTAAATTTTTTAAAATAAAAATTCATAAGCTATTTTCAAAATAATTTTATTTTAAAATAAAATTTGAAACTTATAAATGAATCTTTAAAAAAAATTGGTGGTCGTGATGGCCAGAAATTACGCTCATGCCATACACATCAAAATAAATATTCCTTTCACATTTTTGGTAAAAACCAAATAAGCCTTGTTTAAAAAAATACATGAAGATTCATTTTATATTTTTGAATCCATAAAAGGGTAAAATTTATTTTAAAAAATTATATATGAACATTAAAAAATTATTAAAACCATTTTTATAAAATGTTTATATGGAAGAAAAAGGCTTTTCGATGTAGGGGGAAATATATTCGATTTTTCTTAAAAACCATTATTTTGAAATCTTAAGTGCATAAATGAAGGAAAATGAAAGGAAAACATGTATTTTATGACATAAATATAGGGAAAGAAAATTCATTAGTTTCTTGAGATATATTTCATAATATTTCAAAATCATAAACTTAATTATAAATAATCCTAATAAACTATGAGATTGCAATGTAAATATTTTACCACTTTGGTATCTTTTAAATAAGGAGCCCTAATAAAGAATAACATAAAAAGAAAATTTAAATATAATTAATAGAATTAGATTAATTATATAACATTTCAAATTTTCATTATATACAACACATAAAATAATATAGGCACATAACATAATATATGTCCCAAATAATGAAAATTGAGACAAAAAACCATACCTTAAGTCTTGAATTACTGTATGCATGTTCAAACACCCTATATAATAAATTTAGGTTTATTATAAATATATTATATAACTATAATTTTATGTATCATACCAAATTTAATTTACTTATCAAATTTTATTACCTGTTTTTCAACAATTCGTTGTTAAAATCACATTTCAGTTAAAATATGGTTTGTTTTTTATGAATTTTTTGATTTGGTACTTTCAGTTTTTTTAATTTTATCATGGTAACATAATACCCATAAATTTAAACATGATATAAATATTATATATATTCTTTATAATTTTTTTTAAATTAATCCATTAAATTTAAAATAGAAAATGAATTACATTGTTCATGGAGACCGTATGATGCACGTATGCATGAATGCAGTTTCCATTTTATCGATGAATAAAATTAAATAAAGGTAAATAATATATTACCCTTACAAAATATTTTTTATTTCATACATATCACATATTTTCATTTAACCTATCCTTATTACCTTCCATGTAAAGAGTGAACAAATCACATCACTTCGTGAGGCGGTAGTCTGCCATGCACACGAGCGATGTTATCATATTTCCAAGGAATGGTAATTAAGAAGTTAAATATGATATTAGAATTATAGAAGTATAATTATGTCATAAATATCATATAAATATTTTAAATCTATGATAATTTTTAGTCATGATAGTTGGTGATGAAAAATGAACTACATCAGTTTGCGAGGTGGCAGTCCACCTTACACATGATCGTCAATTTCATTTTACATTTCATGGAAGAGGAGATGGATATATGTCATTAAATTAACACAATAAAATATAATTATATTGTAGATAATTGTGTTATTATATCCTCATATTTGGAGAATATTTTATGGTTCTGGAAGATGAAATAAAACAAAAAACACAAGTTTAAGAATTTTACCTCTTCTCTGGAGAACCTATTTAGGTTTATACCAAAAGACTACTTAGAAGGATTTATTAATAATATAGGATGTGAGGAGGGATTTATAGAATTTATTTTGAAATTTATTGTTTGTTAAAATGTTTTTAAGTGTGAATAGGGGGGATAGGGGTGGGCATTTATAAGTGGGGGTGAGGAAACACGTGGATTTTTTGAAAAGCATAAAGTGTACCCATGTTTTTCAAATTTCAAAATGCTCCAAAACAGATCATTATCAAAATGTAGGGGATATAAGGTAAAAATATTATCATAAAATATAATTTTGATAATTTTATAGGTCATTTTACCGCTTATCATTTTAGTTTAACCCCTGATAAACCTATTTTAAACTTACTCATGGTAATTAATTTTTAGTGTTTTTACTAATCATTATGGTAAAAAATTAAGTTTAACTCATTAGATAATATTAATTATTATGATTAAAAATGTGGAATCAATTTTTACAAATTCTATTCACATATTTGTTAAAATATATTTTATAATTAAACCCATAGATGTGATAAAAAACAATTTTAAAAATAGAAAATCATCAAAAGATTAAAACGTTTTTATATAAATATTCATTATGAAATTGAATAAAATTAAAAAAATTGTATTAATAAACATATAATTAAACTAATTTTTCTTTTTAAACCACATTAAAATAATTTTTAATATTTTAAATGCTTAAAAAAAGAAAATATTTAATAAAAATCATAATTTTCACTATTCACTGAAAATTTTATCTTTTTAGGAATTTTCAAAAAATATCTCTATGATAATTTTGAAATGATGATTTAAAAAATGAAGATTATTTTTTCAAAAATACTTTCTAAAAGTGGAAAAAATATTTTTCTTATTTTTTACAAAATGCAATAAAAATGATTTTTTTTAGAAAATAATATTTTTGAAACATATAAAGAATTTACTAAAAATTAAGTATGTTTTGATAATATTTTTTAATTTATATAAAACAATTATAATTAAAGTCTAAAAAGTGTTAATTATTATTCATAACTCCATGTTTAATGTTTAGGTTATAATAGTCTTGTTTAAATAATAATATTAATAATATACTGTGTGTCATTAAAAACCTTGTGTTGCATGTAATGCATGCTATTGAAAAACAATTATTAGAAAAAAAATTCATAAAATATATGCGTGTCTCATTAATTTTGGTAAAAAGGTTCTTTTAAATTTAAAAAACCTAAAATACTTCACTTTCCCTATAGAACTAAGAGGATTTTAGGGAAGGGAATGGTGAGGCTCTTCAGCAGCAGTACGTAGAGGGTCCCCTTGAGAAGATCAAGAAAACTTATCTATTTGATCTGACATATTACTAAAAATAAAATTAATAAAAAAATTAGTAAAATATGATACAGATCCAAATATTCACATATAAAATTGAATATAAATTGGAAAATGGTACAAACAAAACAATTCAAACAAGCTTTTTATCATATTTACAAAATTAGTTTAATTAGATTCCAAAAAAATGCCGACAAATTTATGAGACATAAAATGATATATATAGAGGTAAATAAGTTAAGTAATATTCAAAACTATGAAAATATAATAAAAGACAATATTTATATCTAATTATTTTTTGAGTACTAAATAAATAATTTAACATAATTTTTAAAATACTTGAATTAAATTAACAATGAAATTAGAAATAATGTATATCACATTTAAAAATTTCAAATTTTTTATTTGAAATAAAAATATAGTACCTATAATATTAGGAGATTACTAAAGAATTATTTTCCTATATTACTTCTTCATGATTTTTTCATATTTCATAAACATGTTTTGGTCATTAATATCCTTTGAAAATATTTCTATTGAAATAGGAATCTCAAATAATTCATAACCATGAGTAGATTTTTCATTAGTAGAATATTGTTTTTTCCTTGAAAAATGATATACTACTGAAAATATTATTGATCAAGAACATAGAAAATTCATTTTTCCATGTGTTTCCATGATAAAAGGGTCAAATGTGTATACAAATATATATATATATACACTAGTTTCATTCTAAATTAATCATGTTTAACACTACTATTATTGAAACCCCATTTATAGTTGGACACAAGAACTGAAAATTTAATTTAATCAATCACTCATAGGTCTTAAATAACTTTATAATATATATTTGACCTAGAGTTTAGTTTTTTGTTCTTTAAACTAAAAAAAATCATAGCTTCAGTGAACACCAATACACTGCTAATTTGAACTGCACTTCTGTTGTCCTAGTATTTGTCATAAAATGTATAACCATTAATGTCATACCTAGACTATGTTATCAAATTAAAACTTGGTCCTCCCTCTAACCATATCAATGTTTCATATACATCATATATACTCTATAAAGTCACTTTAAACCATAAAAAAGTTTTCTTATGTTTATTAAATACCCAAATAATGTTTTTCTTTGGATAACATTGTTTTAATAGATTAATATGTGATTTTATATATGATTGAGTTTCATCTGAGGTATTAAAGACTTATAAATGTTCCTACATTATTTTTTCACTTGTTAGAGACTTTATTTTTAATCCATAGATCCAATTTCCCCTAAAAATAACCCATTCATAGTTAGATATAGGAAAACAAAGATGCTCTAGTATAAAAATATTGTCCATAAAAAAAATCTACCACATCCTTAAAAAATATACTTTTCAATGATGTAGGATTTTGATTGATGTAGAATCTTAACATACCCCTTAAATATCATTATATACCTTTCTAAAGGATACATCTAATGTAAGTATATATATAACAACCCTTATCTTTTTTACACATTATATAATGTAATTACATAAAATTACACTTAATAAAACCAAAAATATAGAGAAGTCTAGTGTATTTGGTAATTAGGTACATTTCATTACAACTTTAAACATAAATTACAACATCTTTATTGAAAAATTCTTTAACATGCTTTAACTTAAAAATGCCTTGGATAACCTGGGGAAAATACATAATAAAGGGGTGATCCATAAATCCCAGTAAGAGAATAAACATGGAATAACATGAAGATAATAATACATGTTAGAGAAAGCATAAAAATGAGGCATAAATGAACATGAATAATAAGGCATGATATAGTATGATAATCATAACATGAGAAATGTGGAAACAACTTAAAACACTGCATCATAGGTTAGGTCTAAACCACCAAAACTTCATCATAAAAAAATTCCCATAAATTAATTGGGTATACCACTTTCCCAACATGACATATCATTATACTAAATAATACTCAATGCATTGGAGTGCTATATGATTCTGGGTGCACCCATCACTTTCATTTCATTCTCATTCTTAAGTGTTTCTCATAGATCATAAAAAACGGATTTATTCATCATAATAATTTATTACACAAACAAGGACTGTTTAATAAATACATGTAACTTATTGATAAAAAGGTTTATATGCATAAAAGTGAAACCCCTTAATAAAAAATAGGTATGGTATTCACTTCACATTTAGTTTGGCATGGAAAACCACGGTGACAATTCAACATCATAACATCATCACTTAAAAGTTCATAAAATGGGTTGATGAGATACAAATGGGCCTCTCATAATTCGGAAATTAAGGGTGTAGTAATAGGGACATGTACGTACATGTACACACATTTATAATTAGAAAAATAAGGCATACTATAATAAATAATCTTGAGGAAAAATGGAAAGGAAAGGGTGCTTATGAAATTTCAGCATCGTAATAGGTGTACATGAGAGTGATTAATGAGAGAGAAATGGGTATCACATCATTTATACATAATAATGTATGTATGGGGTTTTTTTAAAATATACTCTATCATTAGAAATAAAAAAAATAAAAGGGCATAACATAGAGGAGATTCTTGAATAAAAGTGAGAAAGAGAGGATCCATTACCTTAAGCATATAACACTAAAAGATTGAAATGGGATTCTTTAGAGCTTAGGGGAAACTTGGGAGGAATATAGAGAGATGGAGGAAAATTAATGTCATGATACAAGGATTTTTAGTGAAGATAAGTGGGATCTTGTGTGGGTTTATATAGGAAAAGAGAGGGATTTCTTTAATATTTAGGTTTTGGACTCTACAAAATAAAATGTTTCAAACCATAGACCTTCCCATGTTTTTTCCCATGGTTTTTTCCAAATTAGATAGGTTTTCACTATTTTATTTTGAAAATGTCTCAACTTATTAAAATATTACCATTTTTTATGTGTAGGTGAATCACATTTTTAAAGAAATGAATTTAAAATCATAAAATAAATTATATGTTTTGGAGGATTAATAAAATTAATATAATAAAATTAAAATCACAACAATTTAAGGTTAAAACATATATTTGTCCATAAATACCAATTATCATATTTATTACACCATTTTTGGTCATTATGATGTCATAAAACACACTGTATATTTATAATGTATTTAATTTTTATATGAAAATTTGTTTGTCTCAGAAAATTATGAAAAATTAACCATTGGATAATTTTAATGTTATGATTCCAAAATTAATATTCATTTCATCTATATAAATTTTTAAATATGTGCATTTTCACTTTTAAAATAAGATTCTACATTTATTGAAAATTTTTGGGTTTTTGATAATAACAGTTTTTGAACCCTTATAAAAGTATATTTCACTTCATAAAATTTATATGAAAATTTATAATTAATAAAACTTTTTTAGTAATAAAAATTTACTAAAATAAAATTTATTTTAAAAATCCATTAATTAATCAAAATAAATCCCTTAATTTAATTTGACTATTACCCGAAAATAAATTTCCTGATTAATTGAATCAAAATAATTTATAAAGTAACAATAAACATGAAAAAAATTCAATATTATATTAAATTTAAATATTCATATTATTAAGGTCTTTATAAATATCCCTTTATTACACTAACGTATTCCCTAGGTGTAAGGTGCGTGATGGTGACACTTTCATGGGGGCGTTTGACAAACATGGGTTGGGTCATGATCTCGATGAGATTTGACTTCTCCCATAAATGGTTTCACTCATGATTAAGATGTTGGATATAAAATTGAGCTTGGAAAAATGGAAAACCTAGTGATTTTATCTCCCTCATGATCTCTAATAAATGGGATTCATAGGGTACAAACCTACTGGATGAGACCACCACTTCCTTTGTCTCTGTCAATTGGATTTTTAAAGCTTTATATTTATATTAATCTTGTGATCACTTTTTAATGACTATATTAACAATGGTAATATTCTTAATGGTCTATTAAATTTAAATATATAACCTATTAAGTGCATGTGTTTTCTATAACCATATTATATAATAATACATTTTATTAAATCAAAATGTGAAACTTCATTTATAATAGTTCGGGTCGTTACAATCTTCTCCCCATTGAGAAATTTTGCCCTCAAAATTTTTATTTCACACCCTTAAAATAGATAAGGGTAATTTTGTTTCATCACTTCCTCTAGTTCCCACATTTCTTCTTCTTTAAACTCGTGGTTTCTCCACAACACTTTGAAAAAATGTATTGTCTTATTTCGTAGAACTTTTTATCTACAACCTAATATATTTACAAGTTTCTCATCATAGGAAAGATCATTCTCCATCAGTACCACCTATGGATTGAGTACATGTGAGGGGTCAGGTATGTACTTCCTCAAGAGTGATAAATGGAATACATCATGAACATTATATAGGTTAGTTTGGAGTGAAAGTCAATAGGACACCATTGCGATGTGATCAAGGATCTCAAAGGTGATAATGTATCTTGGAATAAGCTTTCCCTTATTCCCAAATCTCATCACTTTCTTCCATGGATATATTTTGAGGAATAACATGTCTCTAAAATCAAACTCTAAGTCTCATCAAGATTGTTAGCATAACTCTTTTTTCTGAATCTGAGAAGCCTTGAAGTGTTGTTAAATGGTCCTGACCCTTTCCACCATTTGCACAACCATTTCAGGAACTAGTAGTTTTCGTTATCCAACTTCATCCCATCATATAGGTGTCCTACACCTCTTCCCATAAAAGATCTTCATAGGGATCCATTTAGATGCTCGAGTGAAAACCGTTGTCGTAAGAGAACTCGACCCGAGGAAGATATTGATCCTATCCTATTTTAAAGTCCATGAAGCATGATCTCAACATGTTCTCAAGTGTCTTGATAGTTCGATCATATTGTCCATTAGTTTGAGGGTGATAGGTTGTGCTGAAGTTCATCTTAGTATTTATAGCCTGCTGGAGACTCTTCCAGAACTTAGAGGTGAATCTTAGATCTCAATCCGATAATATTGATAGTGGTACTCCATGTAGCCTGACCACTTACCTGGTTTATATCTGTGTAAGTAAATCCAGTGAGAATTCCTCTTGTATCATAACGAATTGTGTAGTCTTTGTAAGAATATCCACCACAACCCATATATAATTATTCCCTCTTGACGAATTTGGAAGATCATTGAAAAAGTATATGGGTTTGTTTTCCTATTTCCACGTAGGTATGGGTAATGGTTTTATCATCCCCTTGGATTTTGTTTCTTTCATATTTCACTTACTAACATACAAGACATATTAATGTATATATTTCAACCTACTTCTTCATATTCCCCCAAACAGTGTTCTCAATGATCTCAATACATATTTATAATTCCTGGATGGATTAAGATGGTTGTTCTATGTTCATCATCCAACAACTCCTTTAACTTAGGATTTGATGGTACACGTAGTCTTGATCCAAATATCACAATACCTTCCTCATTTACATTGAACTTAAAGGATTTAACATTTCTTATAGCTTCCACTTTCTTTTGAATTACCACATCAACTCTTTAAGAATCCTTTATCTTCCCTATAAGAGATAATTGATAAATCATTTATGAAAGGATTGATTATGTTCCTTCATTTATGATTCCCATGACCATCCTTTCCCAATCCCAGAAGACCAGATCCCTCTCAATTCTCATCAATGATAAAATTTCCAGATCCTTTCTACTTAGAGCATCTACCAATTTATTCTCCTCCCAAGTATGGTATTGGATGGATCATTCATAGTCTTTGATTATATATATCCATCTTCATTAGTGTATATTCAGCTCATTTTGTGTGAATATATAATTGAGGATTTTTTTATTCATATATATTTCACACTTATACCCAAAGAGATAATCCCACAAAATTTTTAAAGATAAAATCATTATAGCCAACTCTAGATCATGTTCTAGATAGTTATATTCTTGAAATTTAAACTACTTTAAAGCATAAGAAATGATTTTTTTTCATCAACAAACAACCCAAGCCCTTCTTTGAAACATCGTTGAATACCTTGAAAATATCTCCACATGTGGGTAGTGTGAGAACATGAGTAATGATAAGACTAATTTTTAACTCATTGAATATTTCATTGCACTCATCATTCCAAGAAAACTTAACTCCCTTCTGAGTTATTTTAGTGAGAGGGTTTGACAATCGAGAGAAATTTCCCACCAATCGGTGATAATACCCAGATAACCTAAGGAAACTTTGAATATCTGTCGCAAATTTTGGCCTAAAAAATTCTTCAATTTATTATATCTTTTAAGGTTCTAAATATATCCCATTTCTTGGGATTATATTCCCCAATAATGTGACTTATTTCTACTAGAACTCATATTTTTATACTTAGTGTAAAGATTTTCCTTTTTCAAGGTCTTTTTCATAGTATTCAAATACTTCTCATTCTCCTCTTTACTTTTGGAGTATATTAGAATATAATCTATAAAGACTACCACAAATTTGTTGAGGTAATATTTTAAGACTCTATTCATCAAGTCCATGAATATTTATAGATCATTAGTTTGTATGAAAGGCATTGCAATCAATTCATAGTTCCCATACCTTGTACAAAAATCAATCTTGGGGATATCCTCCTTCTTCACCCTAACTTGGTAATATCCCGACCATAAATCCACCTTGGAAAAGTATTTTTCTCAATGTAGCTTTTCAAACAATTCATCAATTTGAGGTAGGGGATACGTTATCTTTATCATGATTTTTTTGAGCTCCTGATAATCGACGTAAGGGTGAATTGACCCATCCTTCTTCTTGATGAAGAGGACTAACACACTCCACTGTAAAGAATTTGGGCATATGAAACCTTAATCAAGATTCTCCTGTCGTTGTTTCTTTAGATCCTCAAGTTCCACACTATCCATTCTATACATAGTCTTGGATAATGGCAACACCCCAAGTATAAGCTGAATTGAAAATTCCACATCTCAGCTTAGAAGAAGACCAGCAAATTCCTTGAGAAACACATCAATGTATTCCTTCACAATGGGAATATATTCAAGGATGATTATTTCTTTATAATCAATCATTTGAGCTATATGTGCTTGATCATAAGGTAATAATATCCATGTTTGAGATGACAGTGCTAAATAAGATTCATCCTTCACCTTGCATTTGTACATAATTTGAGGATGATTTGCAATATGAAGAGTCATTTCATTCTCAGGAAAATTTATGTTGGATCTATGTAGGGAAATCTAATCCAGGCCCAGAATTTCTTCAAATTCCACCAAAGGGAGTATGATAAGGTTTTCTAGGAAATTCATCCCATGAACTGTGATTGGGGATGAGTTATATACTTGGGATGCAATAATTTTCCCATTTCCCATTTTCAATGACATCTCTACTTCTTTGATTTTTTGTGGTGTTAGAATAGTTCTACTAAACATTCATTATATAAATGAATGCATAGAAATAGAATAAAAAAGTACATTTGATATTCTTGAAGGAATAACTATCGCACCTGTCACAACTTCATTGTCGGGATTCACTTAGGCAGTAGTGAGGGAAAAAGTTCCCCCTTACTACCTTAGATGTTTCTGATTGTCTCTAAAAACCCTTGGATTAGTTCATTGGTATGCAACGTGACATGTTTTCTTTAGAACTTTATCAAAGAAAAACATGCTAAGGTTTGACCAGTGCATTCTGTTCCTCCATCATAGTAGCTATTTTCTTATCATCAATCACTAGATAGGTTCCCTTCCTTCCCACACCTAAATCATTTCTTCACCCCTTAATTAAATTTTAGGGGTTCTTCTTTCCACACATTTGGAAAGTGGGATTTTGAAATTTCTTGGTACTTTTAGATCTCTATATTGGACCACCAGAATTGATATCCACTTTACACTTCTTGTCCCTGTAATACCCTAGAGATTCACCGATCTCCATTTTAACTTTGCGGGAAAATAAGAAAATTTCATCATAGCTATCTAAGTCATGGATCAATAGGGATTTATATAGGCTAGGTTTTTACCACCAAATAAGCAATCAAATTTTCATTTAGGTTTAACGACAAAGACATAAGTGCACCATCCAAGACTTGTAAAGTTTATTTCGTACACCCCGATAGATTCGTCATCTTTCTACTTGAGGGAAAATAAATACATTTCTATTTTAAGTCAGAGGGTGTAGGGAAAATATTTATCAAAAAACATTTTACAGAAATCAATTCACACCATTGCTTTGATCTCTTACTCAGGCTTCATATTTTTTATCAATATACACCATTGATCAGCTTCACCCTCCATACGATAAAAAACCAAAATAACCTTCACTTGTTCAAAGCATTGAAGTATGGATAAGATCTTCACAATAGATTTGATCCATTTTTCAATGATTAAGGGATCAAATGATCCATTAAAAGTAGGAATACTATGTCTCATGAAGTTATCAATTGTGGCTTGTTCTCTCTTTGGCGGATTTGTACGCTCCTCCTGATCTAGGTTTCTATTCAAAACCTGAGTCATCTGAGAGAGTATCATCATAAAGTGTGCAATTTATACTTCTATTGGTTTAGGCATATCATTGGGGTAGTCATCACATTAAGCTTCACATTTATTGTTTACCCTATTACTCTTATTTTTATCCATTTTCTAGAATAAAATAAAAATTAAGTATGATAATATTAAACTTTTAAACACATTAATGGGAATTTAATGACATTAAAGGGATAACTTGTAACTTAAATTTATTTCCTTAACTTATAGATTTTTAGGCTTCAGTCATTGTTATCCATGATCTATTTCCTAACATATACTCTTATGTTATTTTTTAATCCCTTAATAACGGTTCATAATGATCTTATTAATTACCAAAGCATATCCCCCAAGGGTGTCATACTAGGTGTGTAGTAAGGCCAATTTTCATGTACTTGGTTACCCCGAGTCAGGCCCAAAACACCTTGAGAGAGTTGTTACAAATAGGTACATCTATGCACGAACCATATCCACTTGTAGTATCTAGATAGAGATGTATTTTCTTGATAAAACACTTACTCTATACTCACAGATTTTTTTTATGTATTAATATACATAGTCTTATATCTAATGATTTTTATAGAGTTTTCTAATCCTAATCCCAAAAATAACTAAACTTTTCCTTTGATACCAACTTTAACAACCCTTTTATCTATTACACATTAATACATGAATTAATTACATAAAATTACACTTAATACAACCTTAAATATTGATATTTCTAGTGTATTTTCAAATTAGGTACATTTCATTATAATATTAAACACAAATTACAACATCTTTATTGAAAAATTCTTTAACATTCTTGAGATTGAAACTACATTAGATATCTTGGGGAAAATAAATAAGAAAGGGGTGGGACATAATGCCTAGTAAGGGAATAAACATGGAATAACATGAAGATAATAATACATGTTAGACAAGGCATAACAATGAGTCATAAATGAACATGAATAATAAGGCATGATATAGCATGATAATCATAATATGGGAAATGTAGAAACAACATAAAATACTACATCATAAGTTAAGAATAAACCTATAATACTTCATGGTGGAAAAAGGATCATAAAATAATAATGTACACCCCTTACCAACATGATGTGTCACTATACTAAACATTATCCAATGCATTAGAGGGATATATAATTTCAGGCGCACCCATCACTTTCATTTCATTATCATGCTTAAGTGTGCCGCATAGATCCTAAAACATGGATTCATTCATCATAATAATTTATTCCATGATTGAAGAGTGTAGAATAAATACTTTTAATTACCCAATAAAAAGGTATATATTCACAAGAGTAGACACCATTGATAGGAAATGGGTAGGGTATTCAATACACATTTGGTTTGGAATGGAAAATCACGGGGAAAATTTGGCAGCATAACAACATCACTTAAAAGTTCATAAAATGGGTTTATGAGAGAGAAATGGGTCCCTCATTATTTTAAAATTAAGTTCTCAGTAATAGGGACATGGAAGAAAATTTAAAAATATTAATAATTATAAAAATAAGGCATTCGATAATAAATAAGCTTGAAGAAAAAGGGAAAGGAAAGGATGCTTATTAAAAATTCACATAGTAACAGGTGTACATTGGAGGGATTATTAAGAGAGAAAGGATACTATCATTATTTATACATAATATGGGTAGTATGGGGGAGTTTAAAAAACACACATCATTATTAGGAATAAAAAATAAAAGTTTCTAACATTGAGGGGATTCTTGAATAAAAGTTAGAAAGAGAGGATCCCTTACCTTAATATTATGACACCAAAAGATTGAAAGGGGATTCTTGAGAGCTTTGTATCACCTTGGGAGGATTCTAGAGAGATTAGGGCAGAGTAAGGTCATGTTAAAAGTATTTTTAGGGAAGACATGTGAGAGTTTGTGTGGGTTTATATAGGAAAAGTGAGGGATTTTTTTAATACTTAGCTTTTGGACTCTACAAAATAAAATATTTCAAACCACAAACCATCCCATGGGTTTTACCATAGTTTTTCACAAATAGGATAAGTTTTAATTATTTTATTAGAAAAAGGGCCTAACTTATTAAAATATTACCATTTATTATGTGGAGTTGAGTCACATTTTTAAAGAAATGAGTTTAAAATCATAAAATACATTATATGTTTTGGAGGATTTATAAAATCTTAATAAAATTAATAAAATAAAATTAAAATCACATATTTCTAAGGGTGAAACATATATTTAGAAGAATATACCAATTATAGTATTTATTATATCATTTTTGGGTCATTATGATGTCATAAAACACACTGTATAATTATACAGTATTTAATTTTTACTCGAGAATTCATCTGTCTCAGAAAATTTTGAAATATTCCCCATTGGATAATTTTCAGATTCTAATTAACAAAATAATATTCATTTTATCTAGATAATTTTTTAAATTTTTGCATTTTCACTTTTAAAATAATATTCGATAATTATTGAAAAATGCTGGGTTTTTGACAATAATAGTTTTTGAACCCCTATAAAAAGTACATTTCACTTCATAAAAATCATATGACCATTTTTAATTAATAAAAACTATTTGATAATAAAATTTTATTAAAATAATTTTTATTTCAAAAATAGATTAATTCATCAAAATAAATCCCTTAATTGAATTTGAATATTACCTAAAAATACAATTTGTGGTTAATTGAATCCAAATTAGTTATAATGTAATAATAAAAATGAAAAAAATCATTATTATATACAATATAGATATTAATATTATTTAGGTCTTGATACATATCCCTTTATTACATCAGTGTATTCCCTAAGAGTAAGGTGTGCGATGGTGAGAATTTTATGGGGGCATTTGGAAAACATGGTTTAGGATGTGATCTCGATGAGCTTGAACTTATACCGTAAATAGTTTTGATCATGCTCAAGTTGTTGGATCTCATATTGGGCTTGTAAAAGGGAAAATACCATTGATTCTATCTCCCGTAGAAGCTTCACCAAATGAGCTTTATATGGTACAATATTTATGGATGAGTCCATCGCTTCCTTTTTTTGCATCAATTAGATTTGTTAAAGACCAATATTTATATTAATAATGTGATCATTGTTTAATAGTTATATTGAATATGGTAATATTCTTAATGGTATTTTAAATCCAAATATATAACCAAGGGAGTGCATGTGTTTTCTATAACTATATTAAATAATAAGAAATTTAATTAAATCACAAGGGGAACTTCATTTATAATAGTTCATGTCATTACAATATGGGACCATAAAACTTTATTTCTCACACTTAATAAACTATTAAATATACCATGATATAAAAAAATATGGTGAAAAGTATATTTCTAGTTAAAAAATTATATCAATTGCATCATTCAATATTTTTTTAATGAATTTATATATATATATCACTTTGTTATAAATGGAATTGAAAAAAATAAAATACCTTGATGATAGTGAACCTAACAAAGATGGGTAATATTCTAGGTAAAGAAATTGTTAAGAGTTGTTTCATCATAACATGGCATCAAATAAATTTCATGTGAATTAAATTTAGATATTTTAGCATCACAAAATTTTTTACACTTGAATAATAATACCAAGACACCTTGATACCATGAAGGCACTGAGAAAAACTAATTTTCTCTATCTTGGATAATATATTAAAAGTTGAATCCAATTATGTTCATTTTCATTTTGGAGTGGAATATAACTCTAAATGTAATACCATTGATATTAATTCCAAAATTGCATTCAAACCATCCATATTATTTCCATTAACATCTAAAAATGTTACAACTACATTATCACACACACACACATATATATATTATTCATAACATTCATCACATCAAAATTATGTTTTTCTTCATGATATCTTTAATATGGAAGTTCAAAAAATATTAATTGTCTCTTCTATGTATTTCTGTCATTACCAAATCTTTTTTATATTTAAAAATTTGAACATTGGACTAGATTTATACCCCTTAACATTACATCTATAAAAATTTCCATATGCTAGGAAGCCATTTATAGTGAACATAATCATTAAATGAAATTGAAAATATTATTTTTAAAATAATCACATAATTGATTCCCTTCCTCCCAAAAGAGTTTCAAATCACCAATTAATGGTGAAAATTAAACATCAATAACATTACTAGGCTATTTTTTACATAACCCAACATGATATATTTCCACTTAAGTAAAGGAGATAAATTGTAAATTAACAAAAAACATGCCATGAACTATACTTTCTACCAAGGATCTGATATGGTTTCATTTCATCCATTCATAGTCTAAGTCTAAGATTTTGAACTTATTTTCTTAATGTAGGAAATTATTGTTCAATTTTTTTATATTGTGGACAAAAAATTGGATGATGTAAATTTCATATGAGATATTCAATCGTATACATACTATATTAAAATTTTTTTGAATAATTTTAATTTGAAAAATATAAATTTCAAATGAGAAATTATAAGAAGATACTAAATTTCCTTAGTTGGATTCTTGGTACTTAGCATAATAGATAAATCAACCTGTGATTTTTATTTCAACTTATATTGTGTCATCCCAAATTTAGGACATTCAGACAGACCTTCGTATTCCTTCCAATATAATACATAGTCATTGGGGTAGAAATGTTTCTTCTTGTACCCCAATCCCATCAGGTATAATTTTTTTCATATTATAGTTGGAATATTCTAAATAATTATTTACAACAATTTTTTCTTTCAATAGATATAACAATTAAATAAAACTTTTATCACTCAATAAATCATTGGATTTGAAGTCAATTAATCTCAAAACTGTTGATAAAACTAGAAATTTTATAGAAGATGGATACAATGGTTTTTCAACATCATCATACATGGGATCAATAATCTATGTTTTATTAATTTATTCCACTTCAATTGAAACTAACCAGCTTGATATTCCATCTAAAGTTCCACAAAAAACAATCCAACATTGGATCAAACCAATTATCCACTACCAATACCACTAGATAGCTAGTGGCCCTTATCAACTAGCCAGTGGAGCACTTATAGCTTCACTAGTTACAAGTCCAGGTCAACACCTACTACAAGAATATGGGTCATCCTACAACCCCTCAAAAAACACAGAAAAAACATAAGGAGTTGTCTATAGTTGAAAATAATACTATGATGAACAAATTCTCCCCACTATATCACTTTATATCCCTATAAATCCAATAGTTCATGAAATATAAATTATGAGATAGAAATAATTTTCACACTCAACTTTTGAGGTGTACGATTCATGAAACAAATAAAGATTCACTCAAATGAAACCACTGTGGAAAAATCCAAAATTGAATGGACCGCTAACATTCTCAGGAATCCTTAAATCAGATTCTTCATAATAATTACATGTCTCTAAAGAAGAACTACAAGAGAGAACTGGAGACCTATTATAGGTCCCCCCACCATTTAAACACTTACCAGAATGGTGGAACAATAGGAGAACATCCATTAAGGAAGTAATCCCTCTATCATAAGGGAGAGACCTTGATTCACTCTCCACAATTAAGAATTCTAAAATCAGAACCAAAATTCCAAAGTAATAACATAGTAAAAAACATCCCAATGATTTCAAAAGAGACAACATCCCCAAGACCCAAAAATTATCCAACCATCCACAAACAAGGCACAAAATTGAAAAGGATTTCTAACTTGGGTAAGTACTCGATATAATCCTAGTAATTTTTACATAGAGCCTCATCCCTTGATGATCTCACCAAATAAAACATAGGCACCTCTAAGTTCCAAGTGCAACAAGAATCAACATACTACTAGTTACGAAAATACATCCCTAGGTCCTATCCAAGCCCAATCAAATAGATAAAAAAAATAAATCCAGTTCACAAACATGGAACCATAAGCGTTCAAAAAGTGAGATCACAAAAAAAAAGATTAAGCACTAAAAAAAAGGTGTAAATAAAATGGTACCAAGGTAACAACAACCAAAAAAATGATATCTACCGCTATCCAAAAGGAAACACCCAAGGAAGGGAACAAAAGCGATTTCAAAATACAATAAATCAAAACATGAATAGCTTCCCAATAGAAGATTTTATTCCATACACAAGGGAAAAAATATCAATATATTAAAATCAAGTAAGATGAATACTAATATCATTCAGAAGATCACATCCATAAGGAAAAGATAAAAATATACAATTAAACTGAATCCATCATCAGAATAATATATCACAAACAACACCAACCACAATCCATAAGTGTAATGCCCCGACCCTAGAAGCCTAGAGTCAGTGAATTATTACGTATCATTGGCATGATCACAAAAGATCAAGTCTCAAAAGACCGATTATTTTAGTAGCCTTGGAAGTAATAGATACATTCATAAGGTTTACATTACATCATAAAATGGAAAAATACAACAACATTGTTTCCATAGACAACACTGAGATCCCATAGACTATCCCTACAAGTCAGTCATAATATACTTCTTCGCATCCTAGGAAAAATAAAACATAGAAAGGGGTGAGCTCAGATGCTCAGTAAGGATAACAATATAGCGGAAACTTTAATCAATAAGCACAAATATTTAAGGCAATGTATAAGACTAAAACAAAAGCCTTTTAAACTTGAACTTCATCATAATATGGAAAAGATAAAATCAAATGATTCCATTTACTTATTCATATGGATATTTTACTAGTCGAATAATCACATGCAATGTCAATAACGGCTTTCATAATGATGAAATGCATAATTCCAGACTTTCATAACCACATAGTCATGGCCATGTGCCAAGACTACAAATAAGATTTTGTCAAGGCCTTGTGCCAAGACACTAGTTTGTATTATGAGACCTATCGATGCATTGAGGAGCTATAGAGAGCTCCACCTATCACTTACTAAGTCCAATGCATTCCTCATATTAAAAGGTTTAAACATAACATAAACATTCATATTAAAACTAGCATACGAAATGTCAACACTTTATCCATAAACCATGAATGGTATAAAAATAACACATCCATAGTCAAACATATTAAAAAACCTTTAATACAATATGGAAGTTTTGTATTATAATAAATCAACTTCAAATAAGCTTAAAATCAATCAAAGTATGTTGACATAGATGAAATCAAAACCATTTTTTTAGAGAAATATCTCTTAATATTTTGAAATCATTTAAAAGTAATATAATTAGAAAAGAAAACATTTATTTTGAAAATATTCCTATAATCTTGTAAGGGAAGCTTTTATGTTTTTATAATGGCAGAAAATAGCCGCACCCGCCGTATAAGATAAAAAAACATTCTTACCATAATTTTGTGGAAAAGGTCATAAAGTACCTTGTTTGGAAAACGACATAAAGATTCCTTTCAGACCATTTTATAAAAATTCAAATAAGGGTATAAATGACTTTAACCCATAGTAAATTAAATAGTAGGAATTTTTTGAAATACATTTTTAGAAAACATGGATGTGGATTATGATGGGGAATGATTCTCATTGAGTTCGTGGAGATGGTAATCCGTACGTATGCACGAGCGGCAATATCATTATTTTGATATTAAAATAATATATAATTGGATGTTATATCATATATGAAGAATAATTATCATGTTATATTTATTATTTACATCAATTACTCATCTTTATTATACCCATCTAAATAATAATGTATTGAATAACAATTACACCACGACGTGGAGACGGTAATCTGTACATACGCACGTATGGTGACATGTCATTCAAAGGATGGATAAAATAATTAATATGGTTGTAACATATTTATAATAACATCATAGTATATAGATCATACTGGATTTATTATTTTATAATGTAAACAACAAAGAAAGAGGAAGTGGAAGAAGAAAGGAACTTGAAAGAGGTGATGAAATATTTACCTCTTCTTCGGGTTCTTCCTTTTGATTTGATCAAAAGGGATCATTAGATTGGATTTATTACTAAAGGAAGGCCTCTATAATGAAGGGAGGACTATTGAGAGGGTATTTGGGAAGGGTTTTTCTGAGATAAATGGCTTTGAAGTTGCGGATTTGAGAGAAGGGGGAGTGCCCTTTTATAAGAGGGGTGAGGGGCACCTTAGGAAAAGCTAGAAATATTATTTTATAATAAAATAATTTTCGGTTTCTAATGGCTAAAAAATGAATTATTAAAAGGATAAGGTGGCTATGTGTCGAACACAACTCAAACAATAGGTTTTATACAGGTTTGGGTCACTATATTAACTTTATCTTTTAGATTTAACTCTTAGTTAAATAGTTTGACATTTACCATGTCTCTTTGTATTTTTATATTATATGGTTAATAAACTTACTATAAACTTACAAGAGAACACCAAGTGGTTAATTAATGATACAAATATAATTATATAAGTCTTTTGGCTGAACCTTATATTTTTAGGAATAGAATATCAATTAATAATATAAAATTTGTTTTCAAAACTCTTTTATGCCAATTTTGATACTATTTGGTATTTTGTTTTTGCTAAATTCTTAACAACATTTTTACTTCGAAAACAATTCATATAACCTACCCTAACATGTCATATTAACCTATAAAATTAGTTTAATTCATAAAAAGTCTCAAATTACATTTATTTGGATATTTATAATATCAATTTTTTTAATATTTCATTAATTAGGTAATTACTGCATCATCATTGTGTCATAAATAAAAAAAATTATTTACTTTCTAAAAAATATAAATAAAATACCATTATGTATTTAATATTTTTAGATTTATAATGAATATTTATAGTCGAATTTATCTTATGTGTAACCCTATATTAAAAATGGTTTATTTATTAAACTTTGAATTTAACACTTTTAACTCTTCTTTCAATTAAATAATAATAAATGTCCTAATCTAATCCAAGTGGACCAAAGAGGTTCATATTTTATTCCTAAGTTTGTTTTTGGTCTAATTATACTTATCCAATAGAATTATAACATGTTTTGTGGTAATAATAATATCATTTTTACCCTTAATTACCCTATTTACTTTTAACCGTGGTAAATAAAAGTAAAAAGTTACTATTCACCAAAAATTATTTTCATCTTATTGAACCACATTTTACTTATTGATATCAAACATGCCTCTCAGATTTTTGAAATTCAATTCATAGAAGCGGTAAAATTATGTTTTATGTAAATCTGCAAATGCTCATAGGAGGTGGGTAAAAGACAGTAAAGAGTTCAATAAAATTTTTATATATAAAAAATTATTATAAACTGACTCCAATGAATTAAAATGAACTTATATAGGTATTATGTATCTATTTTGACCTAAAATGAATATAAATAAAATAAATAATTATTTATATAAAAATTCGGTTTTAAACTATAACTGAGTGTTTTTCACTATTTATAAAAAATTGAATGTTTTTAGAAAAATACCAAAACTTTACCCTAAGCTAATTTTGATACTCCGAATCCAAAAATTAAGTCCATGTTGAATGATAAAATTTATAAAATTTCAAAAAGTGGGTATTACTATTCATAACAGCTAGTTTGATCGGTTGTGGCGTGTTAGAACTCGTAATTGCGTACAACACACGCTATTGTATTATTCAAAGAGAAGCGTACCATGGAAGGTTTGGGTGTTACAATAAAAGAGAATCCGAAAAGATCGGAAGAATAATAAAGTCCTCAAAAATAGATTACACCCTATAATTACATTTTTGGTAACCCGACTTGAAAAACCTTTTAAGGTGACCCAATAAGCAACACTAATGAAACAATCTCGAAGATTTTAAACAAGACTTATTAGAATGACTAGGTTCCACACACCAGTAGCAAGCAAGATTCCTCCTCTTTGAGAATTTTTTTATACTCAGCCATCCTTTACGATTCACTAGATGGGTCATCTTCACATAGTGAAACCACAAATGAGGTATTATCCACTTTTTTTGTCTGTATATCTCACCTTCAACTTAAAAGTATCTTTCAAGAATCTTTGGATAAGTGGTTAAAAGTATCTCTCATATGAAACCTCTAAGGTATATGAAAATATCTCTTTTAAAATAGAGAACCTTAAGGGAGTAATATATGAAAAGCTCATGTGACAAACATACTAAACCTGAAAATTTATTGGCATACTCCTCAACTAATCACTTATCTTTATTGAGACCTATAATATCATAAAATTTCTCCCTATTTACTTCCTTAGGAAATTAATACTGAATAAAGAATGACTTAAAAAATTCTCAATACATACTTTCATACATGCAGCCACAACTCCCCACAACTCTCGGTCAGGTCCCTCAAATAAGGAAATTAATTAATTATAATTTAGAGAATTATGAGTCTTGAGGGAATAAAAGATTCCATCAATTTATTTTATCCACCTCATTTCCTCAGGAGAACCCTGATTAACTCCATAATAATGTGAACAAAAAATAAAGACTTAGATGGGGTCCAAAGACAATTGAGATTCAAGACCCACCACTCGGTTCTAAGTCTGGGTAGCGTCTTTTACTTGAAACTCCACTTCTAGATGATGCGGGGGGATACCTTGAAGATTAAATTGATAAAAGAATTATTTAAATTTATTTGAAAACTTTTTGGGATACATTTTTAGGTATCATGAAACGTAACATTATCAAATCAGACATCAAAATTCAAGAAAAAAAATTTAATATAAAACAAAACCCAAGGTAGGACACACACACACACATAAACCATAGGTTCTCCAAAATAACCCAAACCTATTTTATTATAGTAGAATTACTTGAAAAGACATATGTCCCCCTAAACACTACACTTTCATTTCAAAACATGAAATCTTGACATAAACATGTCACAATTTAAAAGCATTTTACCATCTCATGGAACTCCTTACATGGTTTCAAAACAATTTTCCCAAATTTCCATTTCAAAAAAATTATCATTTTAAATCCATATCAAAACCAAAATTTATTCTCTAAACATTATTTTAACAATATAAGATAAGATTATTTGAAAACCAGTCTTACAAACCAAATATGTTGTAAAAAACACCAATTGGTAATTGAAAACATTTTTAAACTAAATCAAATTAAACTAATTTTAAATTTTAAATTTTGTTTTTCAAAAGATTTAAAAACCAATAATTACTAAAATTATACTAGAACAACCAAACATGAGTGTGAAACAAAACCATACCTATTATCATTCATCTAAAATAAAGAACCCCTCCAAACCAACCTCACACTAGTGAAATTAATTCGAATTTAAATGAAAAAGTCATCAAGTTTACAGTTGAAATGGAAATATGGATAACTTGGTTTCATGGGATGGTAAATCATTAACCAAACTTACAATAGTTCCTCAATTGGTCTCTAAATAACCACACCGATTCCTCATAATTTACTAAACTGGAACAACACTGTACATCTCTGGTCACCTTTCCAATCCACCCCAAAACCCTTAGGAGATCCCCAAAATCAAATATATTCTCATAAAAAATCATTATATAATTAACATTAGGAAATTAATAACTCAAATGTAAGACTTAAGTCTCCACTTTCCTTGGTAACTCAAGTTTCACCGCAAAGGGTGGTGACAAGGCACCCATTTGCGAACTACCTCCTGAGGTTCGATATATTACTAATCTCTTTTCAATGATGAATCATTCCAAATAACATAAGTACATTTAAAAGAAGGAATATTTTTGGAACAAACATCCTTTTATATAAATTATAATGAATCCACCTAGGTTTCCATCTGAACCGCCACCCGAACTAATCCTCCATTGGCCTGAAGGTTTTTCTCAATTCCCAAAGTCTATGGACATGTTTAGGGAATAAAAAGAAAAAATTTATGAATTATTTAAACAAATAAAAGATAAAATAAATCAAAATCAATGTGGAAACATGAAATAATACAGAACAACCAAAGTTGGATGTCAAAATAAACTCACGAAATCATATAAGACCAAGACATCCTAATATAACCATGTGATAAAATACATACCAACCCAGGGACATAAATAAAAACACTCAACAATAATAAATAATATTTTAGTGGTACTCATCCACTCACCACTCCCCACACTATTTTCCCCTTTCCAACCAAGCACGAACTCAAAAAATAAAGATGAGGAGAGCTTTAGTACCTACTATAGAAACACGAATATTGTATACACAAATTAGTGTATGTAGGGTGTGATCACAAAAAATCCTAGTATGATCCCACTAAGTAGTCTATGTAAATCCTATATTATTCAATTAAAATAGTCTAGTTTGAGAAATTGTGATGAGTAAATAGTGGTATTCTATTATAATGAAAGAAGATAAACCATGAAATTCATTTATAATTTTAAACACCACAAATATATGTTATGTGAAAAACATAGTGAAACCCAATATTTTTCCCTCATAAATTCTTTTAGAAGGCTCAAGAGGAAAAAATTCCAATACCTTTTGAATAAATTACCCTTGTAAAAAAATATTTTAAAACTTTTTCACAATCTAAAGTCAATAAAGAATGTAAAAACTATGAGTTGAAACCACATATCACAGAATAATACAATATGTTCATACATGGGTAAAGAAGGACCCTCATAGCAATAAGAAGATATAGTAGCAAAGAAATTTAAACATGAAAAATCCAATACTGAGAAAAGATTATGTTACCAACACCATATATCAAGTATCAATGTTTTGGTAAGTCCAAGATACATTAGTGAGTCCTCTAAAGAAAAAAAGAATTCCTAACCAACTGAATAAAAATGTTGAATCTACCAAATATGCAAGATTACTGACTCGATGCACACCCTTCTCCTCAGAGCATGTACCTATCCTGAAACCACATTCTCTATGGAGGTGCTATTTTGGGTGTGAGTCCAAAAAAGAATATCATTAATCTAGGGTTATCTTATTGAGCTACCCAATTTTCCTATGAACAATAAATATAGGTGAGTGAGAAAAAAAGCAGCAAGGATCACAAAGTGGATCCACAATAAAATAAACATTCCTAATCAATATTCCATAATAAAGAAAGTCCAAATCTCACCCTCACCCTCATGATCCTTCTATCACGATCTCTCCCCACAATGTGAACCCCTCCTGGGATGGAAATGGGAGAAGATTGATAATGACACCCAAGTCCCTCCTCTAGTAGGACATGAGTTGGTGACTAGAATTGAGGGTATAATAAACAAGTAGATGGGAGGCATTACCCTCTAATAGAACACATGAAAAATAGAGAGATAAGAAATACATCAAATAACTCCTACTCAGGCTCCAATATAGAAGAAAATCCAAAATACACATATGTAATGTCATGAAAGAACTACTACAACTAAAAGGAAAACTACAAGTACCAAAAGAAAAATGAAGATGATAGTGACCATGAATCCCAAACAGATCCTGCTAAACCCCAAGGTAATAGTATCTAGCTTAATCTCCAACCTGCTCCAACTGACCTAAAAATAGTTTTTATATACATAGGGTGGGTATAATAGTATAATAAATAGGATACACCCTAGAACCTCTCCTGAAAAAAAGTAAATAAAGCATGCTAAAGAACTGTGAATCACAAGTGAAACTAACTTGTCACCAAAACAAGTATACTATGTTACCAACTTCACCATGGATACTCTCACCAAGTATCTCATGTAAGAGAATATAATATAATAAATAATATCAATGGTACCCCCACAACCACTTCCCCACTAGTTTGCCGCTCTGCCCCAACATTGCACGTCCTGGGCATCTCTCTCAAAAAAGGCTAGCCCGAAAACACCTAGGTGAAGCACTACAATATGCACCTCATGCAAAAAAACACCACATCCATGTAACCAAAATAACCAGGTAGTTTCTAGGATCCACCACAACCCATATAATGTGTATCATAAATCGGGTATTATACCTCAAGTCATAACATCCCATACAGTGAGTAATGATCCTCAAGCCATCACACCCTATACATGTTATACCTATTGTAATCCTTAGGAATCTATATCTAGAATACATGTGTGTGAAATTACCACAATATATTACAACCCTCTACCCACATATATGAGAAAAAATAACCACCGTGCATACCAAAATAAGTAATACCAAGAGAAGAAAGAGGGGATAAAGGGGGTAATTAGTCATCTATCCTTCTACTAGGATGTTGGGTAAAACAACCCCAGGGCTTAGACTCCCTAGGGTATCATTATCTCTAACTGATAGGGTGGATTAGAATATATAAACACAAAAAGTACATGATGTAATATATCTCACAACCACACTATGGGAATAACCTAGTCTCAGACTCAACTGCATCTAATGTATCTCGGACTTCTAACTGCCTATGCTAAGACCAGATACCCTATAATCACACAACCATTTAAAGATCTACATTAAATTCATTTATTAATTTTCATTAGTTTCAATTTACATTAATTAATTTTTTAAACATTTAAATCTCTACATTACATTACATTATCATTAAAACAAAGTTTCATTCCCCCAAAGAATAAGAAAATTGAGTCCACGACTTATCAAAATTATAACCTCAACATTTCACCCTGGAAATATCCAAACCTATAGGTTAAACACTATTAATTCTTTAATGAAATTACTTTCCAAATTACTAGATACTCTAGGAAAAAATTCAAATCTACCAAACAAATAAAGAAACCAAGCACATACACCTACCTCAAGTAGTGGGGGAAAAATGAAGATAAACAAAAAATTTGGACATCAGAAAAACAATAGATTATAACAAGTATCTACCTTTCATATCAATAGGTAAACACAACTTCAACCCATTCCATCATCTACGGTGTCCTACCCGAAACCCACATGCATATCTTAACACATCTCACAACTATAAGAATAAAATGCATCCACAAATACTAGTCCTCCTTGACTTTCATACCACAACAACCCTCTAGGATCAGACATCATAGGTTGATGTCACATCTGGGACTCCTTTCCCCACACACCACAATATCCCCCCAGGCTCAGCCATCCTGGGATTACATCACATCACAAGTAGTAAAAAACAAACATAGAAACCAGTCTATTTTACCTAAAAAAAATGCATTCTTCCTTCACACACAATGATATATCATAGATCCAAATAACAAGAAACTTGTCCTTTACAAGAAACAGGGAAACTCAAGCCCTAAAATTGAATTAACTTTAACCACATAACCAGTTCTTATTCTATCTTTAATTAATTGATTCATTATTCATAGGTTATAACTAAAGGAAACCTAAGAAACAAGATATCCCATAAATATAAAAAATTAATAGAATAATTAATTTAACATTTATTTAATTATTTTATCAACAAGAATCATCATGCTTCAGGTTCATTATCCAATTAAATTAAACATTCATACTTGCATCAATTTGATTCTCATCAAATTAAAACAACAACAACCAGATTCATTAAACATTCATATTTAATGTTTTATCCAATTAATTATCAATTAATTATATATTTAAATTATTTACCAATTTCATATTCTAAACCAAGTAAAACAAGAACAACATATACATCACACTATCTAGAAAATCAAGAGGTAACCCGCTGTCACCGTACAAATAAAAACATCTCCATACGATAGATGCCAGTTCTTTAATCTAGTTCAAGTAATTATTAAGTTAATTTAATTGCGATCCAAGAGGGTAAATCCTAAATAATATATGATTTAATGAAAATAAATAGATAAGCAATGAATCCCCTACCTCAAAAATTGTGTCAACATTATTTTTATAAGAACAGACCAACACTGTAGACCTACGATCACCCATCCCGTAAGAACTGCATCCAACCAAGGATGTCATGGCATAACCACAATAACAAAAAAAATAGAAACCCCATTATAAACATGGTATATCATCCTCCATTTCATGTAAATAATAAAAAAATGATAAAGAGATCAAACTAGAAGAAATAATTGGAAAATAAAGGAAAACATACCTTGGATCAACAAGGGTCACCACCGATTGAAGATGGAAGCCCGATGATTGATTCATGTTGAAGGGATCTATAAAAATATAATTAGGGGGTTATCTATCACCTGGAATGAGAGTTATATCCATTGTATCCATAGCATTATGAATAAATTGAGTGACTAAAAATGCTTAGAACTACACAATAATGGGGAATTGCACGATGTGTAATCCACTTTCTTGTTGTGTAATCCTAGGGGTTCGATTTCCACTAGAAAATGCGTCGTATTTTTATTTAATTTAACTCTGAAAACATACACATCATGAACCTAACATACACGATGTGTAATTCTTACATGACATGTAATTCTTCCTATTTTCAATAATTCATAGCAAACTCCTCCAAACTTCCTCTAATCCTCTTCCAAGATCCTTTATCTTTAGAAATGCTCAAAGGGTCAGTCCACGTTGATCCAATACATTACATTAGATACCTCTCAATACATTATTATCATCAAGAATCCAAAAACATCCCAAAGAGGAAACAAAAAAGGGGTCATCTGAACATCCACCCTGCGAGATACCTCTCGAGGATCTCGTCACCATAGGAGATCAACCACTTCACCCAAGAAAAAGGGGACCGGCATGATGAGTTGATGAAATACCCATTGATTTATCACCATCTATAGTAGGAGAGTAGATAAATTCAAAAACAAAAATCTAAACACGGAAAACACATAGAATAACCCACACATCTTCACCTCCCATGGAAAGAGTGTAAGCCACAACAAGTAATAAGAGAGAGAGACCTATCTCATAAATCATAATGAGGTTTAAAACCATAAAATGAATATCATTACAAGAGAAGAGATAAAAATTAAACTGATCATAGTTTTGAGCATGTATCTGTGAATTACATTTACAGGTACTCCCCTTCATGCCACCATGCCACCACAAGGCACCAACCAAGGGGACAACATTCCAGTGTAACACCTTCTCCTAGTGGTCCTGGATCTCTACAGTCCACTCCTCAAAGGTTTCATCACCATCAACATTGATCTCACCTAAATGAATCGAGTGTTTTCATGAAGATAATGATAGAGCTATGACACATGAAAAACATTGTGTATCTATCTCATTTTGGGGGGGGGGGCACAATCTGATATTCCATGACTCCAACATAAGATAACACATTGAAAGACCCAAAAAACCCAAGATAAAGCTTAATCCCATGAAAAAGACTTTACTTCCCATGATGAGGAGTCACCTTTAGGAACAAATGATCCCCAATGTCAAACTCCAAAGGTGCACTTCTATGATAAACATATCTTTTTGACGATCCTACGCTACCTTCATCCACTAACGAATCACCTAAACTATCTCTGTCATATTATGTACTAGTTCTGGCCTGAGAATAGATGAATCTACGACCCTAGTCCAACACAATGGATAATAGAAAGGTTATCCATACAAGGTTTCAAATTAAACCATATCGACGGTGGAGTGAAAACTATTATCATAAGAGAACTCTTATAAAGGAAGGTGTCTATCCATGAACCTCCAAAATCTAGAAAATAAGAGTGCAAAAAGTTTTCAAGAGTCTGGACGGTCCGCTCTATCTAACCATCCATCTATGGATGAAAATCAGTGCTAAGGCATAGATGAAAACCCAAATCATGTTGGATCCCTTTGCACACCATTTAGGTAAAATGATGATTTCGATCATAAATGATCATCCTCGAGACCCCATAGAGTCTCACCTCCTCCTCCAGATACTTCCTCAGCAAAACCTTCACTGATCTTGACTCCTTTATCACTAGAAAGTGGGTTCAATTTTCCAAATGTTCCACTAATAGCCATATAAAATAATAGCCTGCATGAGATCAAGGAAAATTGGTAAGAAATTCCATCAATATGTCCTCCCACTTCCAATGAGACACTTCTAACGGTTGGAGAAAACCACCAAGAACATGGTTCTTTCCCTTAACTTTATAGAATACCAAACATCGAGACACAAATGATGAAACTAAACACATTAACTCAGACCACAAAAATAACTTCTTAAAGATCGTTGAATCTTTGTCAGGCCAGGATGTACCACCAAAGGTGAACTATAGAACTCTTTGTGAAGTTTCTCATGCATCGCCAAAGGAAACAAAATCCTTCCCTGGAATAACACCTGGTGTTGTTTATCTACAGAACAACCATTAGGGGCTCACCAAAAATAACTTAGTCTTTCCTAACCTCCACCTCAAGATCCCCCAATTGGGAATCATCAACCTATTGAACCAGAGATGACTACACCATCATCTAAAAAAGACAACCTATTCCCCCAACTTCTCCCTTATCTAGATGAAATGCTGAAAGTTCTTCTATTAATATCTAGGAATTTCCTCATTAATGCACTGCATCACTATGCAACTTCCCACTCAATGCATCAGCCAAAAATCCACCTTTACAAGTGTACACAAAATCTAAAAGTTTTAATTTTGTAAGAACTCCATCCACCGATACTAGCGCAAGTTCAAGTCACATTGTAAGAAAACATACCTCAGGATCTTATGATTGGTGAACACCAAAAAATAATCTATGATGAGGTAATGTCTCCACAACATTAAGGAAAACATTTCCGTCACCAACTCAAGATCATTGGTGGCATAGTTACACTTATGGGGGAATAAATGCTAAGACCCATAAGAAACATTAAATCTCTACTACATCAGAACAAAACCCAACCCAATACATGAAGAATCATAGAAAATATCAAACTGAAATCCTTCTATTAGAAGAAAAGGAACTGTAGAACTAACTAACTTCTCCTTTAGATACTCAAAATCCATCTAACACTGTTAAGTCCACAAGAATTCATGTTCTTTTTTGGTCAAAGATGTCATAGGAGTCACAACCAGAGATAAATCAGATAAGAACCCCCTATAAAAGCCTACGTGACCAAGTAAACTTCACACCTATGCCAGTGTCTTAGGGTATTCCTAGTAAACAACTACTTCTACCTTCAATGGATCCATAGATACTCCCTGTTGAGATATAACATGCCCGAAGAAAAGGACTTCTCGAGCCCAAAACTCACACTTCAACACCTTCCCAAATAGCTGCTCACGACGAAGGACTCCCAAAATGGCACGTAGAAGCTTTTCATGATCCTAATAATAAGTGGAGTACATAGGTATGTCATCTATTAAAAACACCCTGAAATTATCAAGGAACTAATGGAACACAATGTTCATTAACCCCATGAACATTTCTAGATAATTCTTTACACTGAACTACATCACAACAAACTCATAATTCCCATGATGAAAATGAAAAATAGTCTTTAGGATAACCTCATAATTCACACATATATGACTATATCCTAATCACAAATAGATATTTAAAAACCAAATTTCACCCATCATCTGATCAAATAAATTGTCAATCCATAGAAGAGGATAGCGGTTCTTCACTATCACTTGGTTCAACCGACGATAATTGATACACAACCAAAAAGTTATGTCATCCTTCTTTAGAAACAAGATTGGTGTACCCCATGGTGACATTCTCGGCCAAAAAAACCACATCAAAAAAGACCATCGAGCTGTATAAGAATCTCTTGATACTTAGAAGGAGCTATCCTCTATGGAGACATTGAGATAATAGACATGCCTGGATGTAGTTCGATCCCAAACCCAATCTCTTGTCAAGAGGGTAACACTACAACCTCCTATGAAAAGACATCAAGGTACTCTTCCAAAAAATTTGGAAACAATGAATACTGAACCTTCTATAAACACAACATCATCTCATTCATTAAAGATGATAAGGATGGAACACAACTCTAACCTATCTAAGGGTCTTGCTCGCCAATAAACACTGCTGGATCTCCATCATAATCAAAGAACACAACTTGCCTCATGAAGAAATCCACAATATCCTGCACCAAATACAACCAATACATGTTGAGGATGACGTTATATGGTTTTATCCATAAACATATGAAATATCCCCAAGACTGGTTATTCCCCAGCACTACCTCACATTTTATATATACATTAAACAAGATGGCTTGACCTCCAACTAGTGTAGACAACATCAAGGGACCTGGAAGCCTCTCTACCTCAAATCCCAAAGAATGGATAAGTGAAAGTGATATGAAGGACCCTGTCACTTCTAGATCAAGAAAACCATGAACCCAATAATAAAACAAGTAAAGGGTACCTCAAACGATGTTTAGATCACATGGCACTAGAAACGCTAAATCATGAAGCAAACCACGACATGATCAATGACCTATTTGACCCTATTGATGACCACCTACATGGACATGTTGTAATCTATGAGGATAGTGAGCATCCCAGAGATATCATATGCCTACCAAAACTACTCTCTAATAGTCCCAAACTAGAGCAACCTGCTATTACTGTCTTGTCTTGAACTGCCTCAGTAGATGAACCTAAAGTGGACCAACTGGCGCACAATGACCACTTATAATGTTCATTCACTCTTTCCACTAATGACATCATCCTCAAAAATAAAAACATGCATCAGATACCTTTTCATAGGCTAGAGAGTTTCTACCCCTAGAGAAATGAGACATTAAGGGATGGGACCTACCCCCGACTGATCAAAATCTCTTCTGTCCTAACAACTAGAAACCCCATACCACAACTCTTTATCATGAAGAATCATGATGACTCCCCTATCATGATGATCTAGTTCTGTCTAAAGTCCTCTCGATGATCTCTACTCTCTCTATAACCTTGAGATATATATTTAGCACAAATGGGGTGACCTAGAAATGGATATCTGGATGAAAAGCCTCATCGAAATGTCCCGCACTATATTTATTATCTAGAAACAGGTATGAAGCATATCACATAAGGTTCCTAAAATGGATCCCAAACTCTCATACACTAGTGATCCCCTACTAGAGGGTAAGTAGATCTTAGTTAATAAACAACTTCACTATCAAAGAAATAAACTCAACTCTAAAAAGGTCTCAGAACTCCTCCCATGAGACTTTTTACTTCTCACGATCCTTGAAAAAAAAGAGCCACCACTACCTCACTGCCCAATGAAGAATCATAACAACCAATGAAACCCAAATCTCTTTATAATAATGGATCAAAGTGAAGGATATCTCAACATCTTATAACCAATATTTAATAATTGTATCTAAAAAAGATACCTCATAATTATGAATAATATAGTGCTGAAAATCTCGGAGTGTCCTACTCCAAGTGTCGTCATCATCAACCTCTACTCTGCAGCTATCTGCTGGTGCAACATGCTGAATATATTCTACCCAAACCTAACAAGTACATTGACCTAGATCCATGCCTAAAAAATAAAAAAACCATTAGAGCTCCTAAACCTGGAATATGGAAGACCTTAACATTAATTAATTGTTTTATTTGATTCATTTTATGTTATCCTATCCTAAGGTCTACCCATTCAAACACAAAATCAAATAACAATGATGCATGATCCTTTTCAAGGCTTTTACCTTGCGTCCAATATCACCTTGTTTAGTGAACTCTATAAGCATAAATTTCTGTGAATTAGATCACAGGGTTCCCTAAATACCCATGTCTTAGCTAGTCTCCCATGCTTACAACACTTTCTAAACATAGATAACACTATTTCCATACCAACCCAAAAACATCACCTGTTCCTAACTCCAAAATCCATCTTATTCTTCAACCAAACCTATGATACCACTCTTTCATGACCCCCTCCACATAAGGTATACCCCTCCTGGGGAGAAAATGGGATAAGAGAGATAGTGACACCCAAGTCCCACGTCCTGTAGGTCCTAGGCTGGAGACTAACATTGAGGGTATAGTAAACACAGATATGGGAGTCATTTCCCTCTAAGTTAAAACTTGTGAAATAGAAAGATAATACAAACATAAAACAACTTGTGATAAGACTCCAATATAGAATAAAATCCAAAATGAACACATGTAATTTCATGTAAGAACTAACAAAACTGAAATGAAAACTGTAAGTACTAAAAGATAAGTAAATATGATAGCGACCATGAAGCCCAAACATATCCTACTAAACCCCAAGCTAGTATTAACCAGCCTGATCTCTATCCTGCTCCCACTGACCTAAAAAATAGTTTATATATACATAGGGTGAGTGTAATAGTATTCTCAAAAGGATCCTTCACAGAGCCTCTCACACAAAAGGTAAAGAAAGCATGCTAAAGCATTGTGAAAAAAAGTGAAACTAACTCATCACCTAAATAGGTATACTAATTTCATGGCCTCACCATGGATACTCTCACCAAGTATCACATAAAATATCATATCATATAATAAATAAAATCAAGGTTACCCCTATATCACTTCCCCAATGATTTACCTCCCTACCCTAACATCACAAGTCCTTAGAATCTCTCTCAAAAAGGCTATCCCACAAACACTTGGGCGAAGCACCACAACATGCGCCACGTGAAACACACCACCATGTCTATTTAACCAAAATTTACTAAGTAGTTTTCAAGAGTCACCACAAACCATATAATGTTTATCATACATCGAGTATTATACCTCAATCCATCACAACCCATACACTGAGTAAGGATCCTCAATCCATCCCAACCTATACACGTTATACCTGTAGTAGTCCTTAAGAAACTATATCCAGAATACATCTGTGTGAAATAACCACAAGCCATTACAACCCTCTACACACATATATGGGAAAAATAACCACTGTGAATACCAGCATAAGTAAATACCAAGAGAACTGAGTGGAGCCAAAGGGGGTAGTCAGCCATCCATCCTCCCACTAGGATGTTGGAAAAACATCCCCTAGGGATTAGAATCCCAAGGGTGTTAGTCACCCTAACCGAAAATGTGGAGTATCATATAGAAACACAAAATTACATGATATAATATATCTCACAACCACACTGTGGGCATAAAATAGTCTCAAACTCAACTGCAGCGAACATCTCTTAGACACCTGAATGCCTCTATTAAGACCAGATATCCTATAAGCACTCAACCATTTAATAAGATACATTTAATTAATTTAATAATTTTCATCAATTATACTTTATGTTAATTAATTATTTAACCATTAATTAATAATTAACATCTCCACATTATATTACATTATCATTACAACAAAGTTCCATGCCCTCAAAGCATAAGAAAACTGAGTCCATGACTTCTCATAATTATAACCTCTGCATTGCATCCCAACAAGATCCAACCCCATGGGTTAAAAATTATTCATTATTTAATTAAATTACTTTCAATATTACCAAGTAATCTCAGAAAATTTCATAAGATACCAAAAAAATAAAGAAACCAAGCACATACCTTTGCCTCATGCAGTGGGAAAAAATGAGATAAAAAAATAACCTAGCTGTCGGCCAAAAAACTAATTCAAACAAGATTCCATCTTTCATATAAATGGGTAAGCCAATATTCAACCCATTCTATCATCTTCAGTGTCCTCCCTGTCACCCACATGCATATCCCAATGCATCTCTCCACTCCAAGTGCTAACTACTACCACAACAACTGGGCCTCCCCGCCCCTCATACCACATTAGCCTTCCAGCCTCATCCATCCCTAGCTCACATCAAATATAGGACTCCTCTCCCCACACACCACAACATCCTTCCAGGATTAGACATCCCAGGATCACATCACATCCCAAGCAGCAGGAAACAAACATAGCAACTAAGGTCTTAGCTATAGAACAAGGAATCTAGCCTTTACACCCAATGATCTCTCATAGGTCAAAAGAACAAGGCATTTGTCCTTTAAAAGATAGAAGGAAACCTAGGCCCTAAAAAGGCATTATCTTTGATCAAGAAACTAGTTATTATTCCATCTTGAATTAATTTATTCATTATTCATAGGTTCTAACTATGGGAAACCTAATAAACAAGCTATCTCAAGCTATAAAAAATTAATTAAACAATTAATTTAACATGCCTTTAATTCATTTATCAACAAGAAGCATAATTATTTGGGCTAATTAACCAATAAAATTAAATAGGCATAATTTAATTAATTTTATTATTATAAAATTACAAAAACAACAACTAGATTCATTAAAAATTCTTATTTAACATTTAATCAAATTAATTATCAATTAATTTTGGCTTTAGGTTCTTTAACAATTTCACAAGATAAACCAATAACAATAAGCACAATATAGATATCATACTATCTTTCAAATCAAGAGTAAAAATATTATTATGGTACAAATGACAACACCTCTATGCGATCAATACAAATTCCTTGATCCATTTCAAGTAATTATTAGGTTAATTTCATGGCGATACAAGGGGATAAATCATGCTAACTCTACGATTGCACATAAATAAATAGAGAAGGAATGAACCCCCAACATCAAATGGTGGATCATTTTACTTTGGAAACCAAACCCTAAGGATTAAATGATGAAACATTTTCATTATAAATTAAATGATCTTTAATTTATATTGTTCACAATTTTCTTATATTTAAACACCTCATGCATAAATAGAAAATAGGTCATTGTTCAAAAAATTTCTTTTTGAAATTTCTAAAAACTCATCAAACCCTTCCTCAAATTCATCACAAATTCATCATGTAGAAATCCAACTACGATTCATTATCACCTGACAACTATTAAATAAAGAATATATGTTAATTTATTTTGAAATTTAAAATTAAAATATAATTTAAAAAATAATAAATTTAAAAAAACCAAACAATAGTAATAATAATAATAATAATAATTAAAATAATAATAATAATATTAATATTAACACAAATATTAATAATTTTAAAACCAATATTAAAAATAATAATAATATCAATAATATTAAAAGTGATATTAATAGAACTAACACTAATATTAACAATATTAACATTAATATTAAAATTAATAATAGTAACATTAAAATTAATATTAATATCAAAATAATTAATAATAATAGTCATAGTAATATTATTCACACTAATATAAATAATATTGAAATTAAAATTAACATCAACATTAATATCAATATTAATATTAATATTAATATTTAGATTAATATTAATATTAATAATATTAAAAATAATATTAATATTAATAATAGTAACACTAAAATTAATATAAAAAACACTAACATTATTAATTATAATATTAAAAATATCAACACTAATATTATTAATCAAAATAGGCACACCTTACGGTCATGCTCTAAGGTCTTAAGCTTTTATAAAAAATAAAATGTTGGAGTTTTATAAATGTTAAACAAGAGAATCTACTCAATATGAAACAACATTACATAAGAAAAGTGGGCACCTCCCGAGCATACACCAATGTTAAAAAATATGATCTTAATAGTGTTTCCTTCTTGAAAGGTTTGTGACACCACATATTCGATCTCTTTGCAATAGTCCATACAGTCCTCCCAATTCTCCATGAGATGCCACATGGGTGAAATAACATTTTTCTTGATGGGTTTAATAAGAAATGTAAAATCCACCTCAATTCAAATATTGATCCATTTTTTGTATTTGGAAATTTGAATTACCAAGATGTATACTTCATATGGCACAATTAAGTTATAATACTTATGGAATCATGTTAAGACCCACCCTGTATGATTTTTGAAAATCCATCCACTTCCCACCAGTCTCATGTTTCCTTTCACTGCACCATCTGAGTTGATTTTAATCCATAATATACACGGGGGTTTCCCTAAAATAAGAATATAACCAATATAATTTTTTAAATTACCTATGAAATATAGTTTTCAAATGGATAATAGCTCCTTGACTAGTTTTCCCACTAGGAATTTGTGCATGATGCTATCTACCTTGATAACTGATAGGATTCTAGTAAGATCCTACTAAATGTTTATTTCTCAGTCCTCAAACTTGTTAATGATCCTATTCCACCAAATTATATGGAATGATTCATAAAAATTAGTGATGGGTAGGTTATTCATGTATAAAAAGCTTTCTTAGATGTAGAAGGCTGTGATCCATTATTGGAAAAAACTATCCATTAGGTGGACTGCAGTAAAAGATAATTAATACCATTGACCATATCATATTTTCATAACAATAATACATAAAGTGGATGGTGATGAAATCATCTACCTAATTTTATAAGTCACACCTTGAGAACCAATGTAGATCGACCTTCATGAGGCTATCTTTAATGGGTAACTTGTTGTGTGAAATTCTCTAAATAAAAACTATTATGGAAGGTGTGTTCCACCTCCTCTCATAGTGTTAAAATTAATTGGGTGACTTTGATATGCCAATAATATTTTAAAAATATATTTTCCCAGTGAAATTACCATCCACATAATTTTACAGAACATCATTTAATTACTAAGGGTAAATTACAATTATAAATGTCATTCCTAAGATTTATGGGTACATTGTCGAAGTTAGATATAATTTTATCCTTAATCTTAACTTAAAAATCTATAATATTTTCCTGTAAATGGTCCATAATGTATGAGCAAAGCCAATTTTCCTTCCTAAAGAGAAGTTCAGGATTGAAACATGCATCCCATTGATTTTGTATTAAGACCAAATACTATATTTTCTTATGTGAGTTTCAAACAGATAAATTAACATAATTTTAATTACCGTATCTGAGTATTTTAATGAACCTAAATCTAAGAAATTGTGTACCTTCTAATTTGATCTAGAGAAACCTCCAAAAAAATCTTGAAGAGTCCCATTGAAATATATTAGGTTCTTAATCCCCATGAACCCTTCACTAATTGGTAAGAAAGTAATTTTAAATGGAAAAGTGATGAACTTCCTTTCCAAGATTCACCCAATATAAATAAAATTTCTTATACACTGGTTAAGGTTTTTCAAAAGATAATTTTTCCATGTTAACAACATGAATGATTAGACAAACTTAGGGATGATTTTTAATTTTACTAAGGATAATCTACCAAATATGGATAAGGACTTCCCATTTCCATGAAAAAATATTATTAGTGATGATGCTATTAGTTTCCATAAGCATAACGCTATAGGTCTTCCCTAAAATATAGGAATCACAAGATAAGTGAAGAAAATATTTCCTTCCTTAATATTGAGTATTCTCTTAATGGGAAGTTTCATTTAATAGTGAAATTTCTTATTGAATAAATTAGTGGACTTAGCCCAGCATCCAATTTTCCCAATTATTTTCCCATAGTGGATCAAGGATTCCCATAGAGCCTCAGTGTTATGAATTCTCCCTTGAAAAAATATCATTAAATCATCAACATAAAAGAGATGTTATAGAGACATGATACACTTTCCATCTTATATTAGACTAATTTTTCATTAAAAAAAATATTAGTAATGGACCTACTCAAGTAGTCCTCTAAGTTGGAAAAAAGAATTATATAATGGGGGGTATCCTTTCTTGACACTGCATGAGAAACCGAAGTAGTCATGAGTTGTTCCATTCACTAAAATAAAGATCCTGGAGTTTTCAAAACATGATTAATCCAATTTATGAAAATTTTATTATATATAATTCTATGAAACACCTTAAATTTATAATTCCTAAGAGGCCTTCCCTATGTCAATATTTAGAGCTATGTTACCCCTCTTTCTCTCCTTTCCCAATAGGTTAATGAATTTTGAGGATATGAATAAACAATCATAGATCTTCCATCCATGAAAAAAACCAAATTTTTTGTTAGATATCATCCTTAAAGTTATATTATAGAGACTAATGTAATATATCTTGATCAAAATATTATAAATACTATTTTTTAAATATACATTCCTAAACTGGTGAAGAGATTTATTTGATTTCACTTTTGATATTAGAAACAAAAACTATGAGTTAATTTCTTTATGGATGATACATTTTCCAATAAAGATTAAAATTATGCTCATAAAGTCTTTTTAGATGATTCATATAACTCTTGGAAGAATCTATTAGTGAATATATCTAGTCCTAGTGCACAGGAGGGTTTGAGAGAGAAAACAACACGCCTTAACTCTTCCAGGTCTAGAAAATATGTGAGTATCCTTTTTCTAGCCTCTACAATGACTTTAGGGATCAGATCCCTTATATCTCCAGATCTCAACTTTATATCTTGATTGAATAAATCTTGGTAAAATACTAGGATGTGATTTATGATTTTAGTTTTCCCTAAGATGATAGATTCACCCTCTCTCAATAAAGCAATGGGATTGTTATCCTTCCTCACTTTTTGAATTCCATTAAAGAATAAGGTATTCCTATCCCCCTATTTTATCAATTTCATCATGGAATTTTATTTAAGAACTCCTTCCTTGAGATTAATTTTTTTATTGAGCTGTGAGGGTAAATTCACATCCTTATTCAAAGTAGTTAAATTAAAATCCATACTGTGTATGTCTTTCATTGTAACTAACTTATTTTCCAGGTACTTGATCTCATTTCCCATACAAATAAAATTTTATTTAAACCAATTATTAATATTGGACTTTAAAATTTATAATTTAAAAATGAAAACATAAATATCATTTGTGTAATACATATTTAACCACACCTCGTAAAACAATTTACCAGAATCTAGGTGAATTATCAATGCAATATTGAATATCAAATTCAATGGATCTATTTTCTTCTTCTTAATGTATGACAACCCTGCTTTTTTATTTCAAACTCAAACTTGATTTATTACATAAAAACTTCACTTGATACAACATGGAATATTGAGATGTATAATGTCTTTGGGGATTAATAACATTATATAACAACCTAAAACATGAAATACAACATCTTTATTGAAAACTTCCTTTATATGACCACTAAATTCCTTTGTACTTAGCATTGCATGGGATAACCTGAGGACATTCATAAGAAAAGGGTGAGCTATAAATCCTAGTAAGGGAATAATCATGGAATAAAATGAGGAATAAAATACATTTTAAACAATAGGCATATCAATAGATCACAAGAGAAGCATAAACATAAAGGAATGATAAATCATGATAATCATAACATGGAAATGTGATAACAACACTTAACATGGAATTATCATGAGCCAAGGCTCATTGCACATGGAGCATGAGTAAATACTCATTGCACATGAAGCTTGAGTAAAACCTCATTGCACTTGAATTAGAATGAGTCAACACCCATTGCACATGACATATCATGATACTATACTTTACCCAATGCATTGGAGTGCTATGAGGGTGCACCCTTCTTAAACATTTCATTTCATCCATAAGTGTGCCACATGGATCATATAACATGGATTCATAAAACATGATCATTTATTACACGACAAAGGAATGTGGAATTCATACATGGAACCTTATAATAAATAAATAAATGTGCATAAAGGTGAATACCCTTGATAGATAAATGGGCACAATATTCACTACATAATGACATTGGATTAGAAAATCGGTGCAATTTCGGCAACGTAACGGCATGACGTAAGAATTCATAAAAATGGTTGATGAGAGAGAAAGGGGTGTCTCATCATATTTACATAAAATGGAAATTAAGGGGGTCATATAGATACATGTCCCAACAATTGTAATGGAATTTATATTCATGATACAGAAGAATTGCTTGAATGTAAATGAGGAGAGATAAAAAAAATCGGAATTTCGGCATAGTAACGGGTGTACATGGGAGGAATTTAATGAGAGAGAAAGGAGTATCCCAACATTAAAACAAAACGAGGGCAATATGGGGGAGGTGAAAAACCATACCTCAGAATTTATAATTGAAATTAAAAGTGCATAACAACCTAAAGAAAATTGGACAAAATGAGAAAGGAAGGAAAAACCCTTACTTGGAAGTGTGCTTCCAAAGGATTGAGAGAGGCTTGAGAGAGGTTTCTTGGGAGATTGGGGCACCATGGGAGGATTCTAGTGAGAGTATGGTAGCGGTTGTATGAACTATAAAGGCTTTTAATTAGGATAAAGTGGGAGCTTGGGTGGGTTTATATTAGAAAGGTGATGGAATTCTTTATTATTTAGGGTTGGGACACCTCACATTAAACTAATTCAAAACACAAACCAGACAATGGGTTTTTTCCCATGGTTTCTGCCAAAAGGGAGTTTAAAAAAATATTTTATAAGGCCAAATTTGGAACTTCTTAAAATAATGGGGTTGCTTATGTGGAGGTGAGTCACACTCCCAAGGAAAACAATTTAAAAAGATAAGATGTTTAATAAGCCTTGAAGGGTCTATTAATGCTTTGTAAAATAAATCAAACAAACCCAAAATCACATTATTTTAATTTTAATATATATATTGGCAGAAAATAAGGCTTATAGTATTTTATTAGATCACTATTGAGTCATTATGATGTCATAAAATACATTATATATTTAAACGGTATTTAATTTTTACCCAAAAATTTGACTATCTACGAAAATTACAAAAAATTCACCATTTTATAATTTCGACGTCCTGATTCCAGAAATAATATTCATTTTATCTAAATAATTTTCCAAATATTATAATTTTCACTTTAAAAATAAAAACCGGCATTTATCGAAAATTCTTGGGTTTTGACAAAAATGGCTTTCAAACCTTAATAAAAATTACAATTGAATTCATAAAATTATACGATCATTTTTATTTAATAAAAATTAATTTAATAATAATAATTATTATATTTTGTTAAAATATTATTTAATACAAAAATACATTAATTCATGAAAATATATTTCTTAGTTGAATATTAACTATAAACTCTATTTGAGCTTTAAAAACTATTTTCAAGGTAACAAAAATAACATGAAAATATATTCATTATTATATAAAAATAATGTACATAACTATAGTTCGAAAGTCTTGTTACATAACCCCTTATAACACCCGCATAAGATCGAAGAGTAAGGCGTGCGATGGTGATAGACTCTTGGGGTGTATCAGATAATATTCCTCGGGTGGTAATCTCTATCACCTTCCACTTCTCTCATATGCGGTCCCTCTTGAGCTTAACCTATTGAAGCTCGGCCTGGGCTTGGTCAAGAGAGAAGCCCAATGATGCCACCTCTTTTCTGAGTTCTGACAAATGGGATTTGTATGGGGCACATCTTCTATATGAGGCCATCGCTTCCTTTTTCTGAGTAAATTGGATTTGTTAAAGCCCTATATTTATACTAATCATGTGGTCACTATTAAACAAATATATTAGAAACTATCACAATTCTTAACATAAAACTGTTTCCCTCTGGAATTGGGGATGACCTCATTGATTGAAGGTTCAAACATTCCAATCGGTTTCTAATGGGTTTGTTCGTAGAACTAGAAACATCCAATGATTCCATATCCATTTGGACCTACTTTCCAAAGGTAGGTTCTCATTACTTGTGGAATGATGAGCCTCATGAATTTTCATTGGTCGAGAGGATGGGAGGTCAGACTCATCACACCCTTTTTAGGGGAATTATTGTCTACTCCAGGACTCTCTTTACAGATTTTAGTTATGTTCGTGAATCCTTGTTACATTTCCAAGTATAAAATGAGCTTTCCTTTAGTCTGACAATCAATAATTGGTACATAGGAAATTCAGAGAATCTTTTATATGTATTCGAGGTTCTTCATCGATGAAGAATCATCTGTATTTGTTAGATATTCTTAGTTGATGGTATCCTTAAAAATACATAAAAGTCTCTTGGTAATTATGATGACCATACTAGTTTTAAATCCACTCACTAGGGCACTTGAAGTTTATTGTCATTCAGGAGGACATGGATTATTTTAGAGTCGGGATCGTACCCGATGATGGGCTACCTATGTATCCTTTGTTTTGGAAAAAGAATCAGAACTCACGTAGTTTGAGTAAGGGAGTATGATGTTTATGCATGATTGATGGCTCATGAAATATGTCATGATTACTTTTACACTCTAAGATCACATGAGTCATGCTCAGTGTGAGAAACAAGAGGTATCGGTGAAACCAGACAATTTGTGCCACGAAAGATGCAATGATGTGGGGCTTATGTGTGTATGACTGCCTAAAATAAATGAGGATTAAGATTTAATTCAGGGTGGAAATCCAGGAACATGGTCCATAAAGGTATATGTGCTTCATGGATATTTGGATACTCTAATCTTGGGGCTTACTCCTAAGGAAGATTCCCAAGTTAGTAGGGGACTTATGATTGGGTTTTACTACTGAGAAGGAATCCCTGATCAAAAGGAAATTAAGACTGGGGATTACTCTTGAAAAGGAGGCCCATATTTTAGATTGGGGTTTACTCCTAAAAAGGAAGCCCAGGTTAAGAGAATTATGGTTAGGGCTTACTCCTAAGGAGGATGCCCATATTTGGGAACTTTAAGACTAGGGCTTACTCCTAAGGAGGATGCCTAGATTAGAGGACTTGGGGCTTACTCCTAAATAGGATTCCCACAGTAATGAGAATTTGGACTTGGGCTTACTCCTGAAAAGGAGACCTAGGTTAAGGATTCCCTCATCTTACAGGATGAGGTTGAATGAATGAAATCTCAATATTTAGTGACATAAAGAAGTGTAAATCACTAGATTTTGAGTGATGTTCCACAGAGTTCCTTTCATATAAGGAAGCCAAATCAAGAAATCATGCCATAAATGGCTTTGAATAGTGTCTTGAAGACTCAATTTTGAATAGGAGAGGTGGAATGGAATAAGAGGGGTGAAATGGGCAGGAAAGGCACCCAAAAAGGTAGGGGTGTGCAAGTCCTGGCAGGCGTCAGGTACTGCGTGGGCGTGTAAGTCCTGGATGTGCAGGTATACCTGAGCGACACATGGGTACTTGCGCGGTTTTCATCCCTTAGAGTAATATTTGGGTGATCCTTGATCAAAGCCTTTAGAATCATCCCTAGAGGCTTTCCAGAAGATGGTGCACAAGTTATGGTGAAGAAGTTGGGCGGCGCACAAGTGTGTTCATTTCCCTTAAGGGTAAAACACTTAGGCGCACAAGTGTTAGTGAATTCTAACACTTAGACCTTACTCCTCCTCTTTAGACCTTCCATTCTAGGTAAAGAATTACCTTAGAAGTGTTTAGAAGACCTGAAGAAGAGACTTGGGCATTCAGAGCTCTGTATCTGAATTCTGGAAAAATTCCTCTCGAAATGGGGGGCCCACCAAGGGTATTTATAGGCTAGAGAAGACCCCGGGTAGTTATTACCTAGGGCGCGCAAGTGACTTTTCCGACCAACTTCGGCGCACAGGTGTACTTGCACGACCATTGCGGCGTGCAAGTGTACTTGCGCGACCATTTTAAAACTTGCGCGACCCTTGTGCAATGTTCTTCTTATTCATTCCTTTGTTAATTTTTTATATTTGTCCAAAGGTTAAATCACTTTGAGCTCAGATATTCCCCTTTTCCAATCTTTAGATTCTGTGATGAAAGGAGCGTAAAAAAAAGTCCCCCCTCAGAGTTGGATCCAAAAGAAATGAGGATTTGACTCTGAGGAAATCAAGAATCAAAAGGAAATTGGGGCGCGTAAGGTTGGGCACACAAATGAGCTTCGGGCGCGCAGGGTCTAGCGCACAGGGGTACGACCTTTCTTCACACAGGGTACGACGCACAGGGTCATGGCTGTGTCTATAAATAGGGGGCTTCATTCCACACAAAGCACTCGACTCTCACGGATTTCTTGCACTCAGTGCGCAGCTTGGCTATCGGCTTTTGCTCGTCCACGCAATTGATTACGCTGTTTCGCGCTTCTTGTTTCTTGTGTCGCACTTCTATTAAGGTATTTGGACTTTCACAGTGATACTTGCGCGACCAATACTTGAGAGACCAAAGGAGACTTGCACGCCAACTATGGGACTTGCGCGGCTTAATGACTTAGCCAATTTCTTCAAATCCTTCACAAATTTTATGAAAAATTAACATACCTTAAGAGTTAATTATTCAATTCTTGTGCAGATCAAATGGCTCCAAAGAGAATCGGAACGACTGATGAACTGGCGAGCAAAATAATTGATGAGATGATGAACATCATTGGCCATCATTACTATTCCATCTACGAAAGCACTCTTCCATACTTGGATAAGCATCTGAAAAAATATCTTCGTGATTTACCACACAGCATCTATCTACCTCTGTATGGCCATGATCACTTGAAATATGTCAATGTTCCATATGAAAGGAACTATATGCCTGAGATGTAGCTGCACCACTACTCCTATATTTCGGTTATGCTGTGCATTAAGAGAAACAACATTGGTGTGAACTTTCAAATTTTTCCTCCATTCCATTTCCTTGAAGATATGAAAATGGAAAACCATGGGCCGATATGTTTTCCTCTATTGGTTGATAGAGAGAAGACTATCATGACATTAGAAACAATATCTGAAAATATTACTCTCTCCAAATGGATCTTTACTTCCAATGCTTCATTCTCAAATCCATGTATCCATCTTCCAAGTCTCTTGGACAGAAACAGAGTCACTGTTTGATCAGTAGAAAATTTTCTCAAACCACATTCAAGAACATTCTTTTACAATTGTTCTAAGAAGAGCTGGTATCACTACATCTCTTATTGTATCCAGTTGAATGAATGAATTCTAGTTGGTTTCTGATTAAGCTCAGGATGCCGTAAATCAAATGAAGAGTTATGTTGAAAGCCTCTTGTAATTCTTGAAAAAGAGAAGAGACTCCAGTCGGTGGATGTCCTTCTATCTCCTGTGTATCGATGAAAAACACTTTCATCTTCAATCTGTTTTACCTATATTATTTTTCTACATGCTTTAAATTTTACCTAAGACAATGGGCCTAGTAAGCATAGTTTTATTTTTAATAGGATTAATGTAAATAACCCTATAAACTTTGAATCTTTTAATTGCTAAATATTAACTAAATCATAAAAAATGTATGTTTAGTGAGCTAGAACTTGACTTTTATTCAGATTTTCTTTGTATTTTATGGGTAGTTTAAAGTCATGAACGTCGGACATAAAGAGGCTAATGTTTAAGGTCTAAATAGCTTTGACCGTAATGGATTAAAATTGACTCAATTCCTTGAAAATTTATCTGAAAACACATTACCATACTCAAGTATGAGGGAAAATATGTAAACTATGACTTAAGAATATTTGAATCAGAGGAATGATATGAAAAAGAGCTAAAAAGTCAATAGAAGAAGTAGTTTACAAGAATGAAGTTACCATTATTTAACAAACCCGTTAGGGGGTTGAATTATGCAGGTCCACCTAAGGGCATTGGCTGCATAGTTAAATAAATAGCATCTTTTGGATAACAAGTTTGTTATGTAGACTACTTGTGCAAGGACACCTAAGGGCACGTGCTGCATAGTCAGGAAAAAGAACTCTCAGAAATTTACTTTCCTAGTGCTAAAAAGCCAGTGAAAGTTTATGGGGATTCAACTTTTCCAAAGTATAGAGTTTGATGTATGGAAAGAGGTACTTGAATATGGAGAAGATATTTCCAAACAAGATTATCAATGAACTGGACGGATATCACTCCTATGAAGGTCTGACCGAAACGTAGGGAGGGAGAATATAAACCATAGACTTGAATACTTTCAGATCATGAAAATGGATATGGGACAAATATGTTAAGGATGACTATTTTTGCAGATCCTTACATATTGTCAAGACAAATAAAGACAAAAGAGATTTTCCTCCCAAGAATGAAGTTCCCACTATTTAAGAAACCCGTTAGGGGGTTGAATTATACATGGCCACCTAAGGGCATTGGATGCATAGTAAAATAATAGCATCTTTTGGCTGACAAGTCCGTTATGTAGACTGTTTATGCAAGGCCGCCTAAGGGCATGTGCATCATGGTCAGGAAAAAGAACTCTCAAAATTTCAATCATTTTTGTGACTAGAAGTTAAGAAAATGGTTATGAAGATTTGAAAATATTTTAGGTTAGGATTATGACACATAAAGATGGGTATTGTCCAATGTATGCATAGATACACAGATCAATGCTGACCATAATCATGTTGTGGCTAGGTCCTGAATAGAAATTTTGGACTTCACTACGTATCCCATAAGGATGGGAATGAAGCCATACGTAGTTCTTAAACTACAGTTTAACGTCATGTGGGACAAAAGTATTGGAGGTATTAGTTTAGGGTCATAGAGCTTGGAACATTATAAGAAATACATAGTGTGTGTTTTCAAAGGAACTTTTCAGCCAAGGGACTGAAAGTGGAATTTGGGGTTAGGCCCAAAGACTTGGGACTGGATTCAAGGGACACTCGAACGTTCCTACGTATCCCATATGGATGGGAATCAAGCCCACTTAGTTCTAGAACTACCCTCTGTAAAATTTGGTTCGTACATGTGAAGGGTGAAAAGGGACTTTAGTGCGATGATGGTTTAACCCAAGATAAAAGGTTCGGGAATTGCCATGAATGCACATAGTCTTTAGAATGAAACATGATTTAAAATCAATGTAAATAATGATTATTTCTCAAGTGAGGGTATCAAATAATGTTATAGTTTATTGTTATACTGTACAAAAGTTTTTTATAGTTTAATGTCGTATAGCAAGGATGAAAGTGAACCAATGTAAAGATATTGATTCTGGGGGTGGCTTCACGAATCGACATCATAGGAGATGGAGGTGAAATGATGTCAAGAGATTGATTTTGGGTTGGAACCATGGGAGGTTGCCTACGTACCCAGCTTGGAAGGAAAGGATCAAAGTCCGCATAGTTCAATTAAAGAATGAATTAATGATCAAGTTGTTCTTGGGGACAACGACCTAAAAAATGATGTTGTTGGGACATACACATGGTTAGTAGCCCATAGAGAGTGTTATGGTTGATGTTTTCTCTAAGATCATGTGAGTCATACTCGGTGTGAGAAACAAGAGGTAACAACAACCTTAACGATGCATAGTTTAATGTCATGTAGGACGTATAAAGGACTTTCTGTACAGTTTAGTGTCATGTAGTTAGGACGATGAGAACAATATAGTTTAACATCATGTTGGATGAAAGGGGGACTGTGCAGTTTAATTTCATGCAGTTAGGACAAAAGAGTACACCATTTAACATTATCTTGGACATATTAGGGACAATTTCACAGTTTAACGTCATGTTTGACGAAAAAGGGACGATACAGTTTAGCGTCATGTTGGACGTAAGTGCAAATAGTTTAAGGTCGTATGCATGGACCATGGATGGTGCAGTTTAACGTCATTATAAATGTAAGGGATGTCTGTACAGTTTAGTGTCATGTAGTTAGGATGTCATAGTTTAACTTAATGTGAGATGAAAGGAATACAAATAGTTTAAGGTCATATGTATGGACCGTTGCTGTATAGTTTAACGTCATATAGCAAGGACGGTGAAGGGGACACCATTTAACATCATGTTGGACGTATGTGCAAATAGTTTAGGGTCATATGCATGGACTGTTGGTTATGCAGTTTAACGTCTTTCTAGACAGTGGTGTAGTTTAAGGGCATACCAGACCAATAATGATATATTTTGTGTTTATAAAAAATACTTCTTCAAAAATCTGGCATTGGTTGGAGTAGTGATGAGTTCTCCATCCATTGAGATTAATGAATATGCTCCATTAGAGTAGACCCTATGTATTGAGTAAGGTCCTTCCCATTTTGGCTCAAGATTGGGAGGTTTCTTTCCTAGTATCATTAGAGTTCTGAGAACTAATACCAATTCTCCCTGAGTGAATGAATGATGACGAATTTGTTTTGTTAAAAGCTCGTGCTATTCGATTCTGATAGACTTTCAAGTGGTGCAAAGTGCACAATCTTTTCTCGTCTAACCATTCCAATTCATTCAATCGCTTTTGAGATTGCTCATCTGTAGATGACTGACCACAAATGACTACTCTGAGTGAGGGTAATTGAACTTCAATGGGAAAGACGGCTTCCATTCCATATACCAGTGAATATGGAGTTGACCGCGTTGCAGTGCGAGTGGTAGTCCGATAAGCCCATAAAGCATGGAAGAGTTTATCATGCCATGATTTCTTATCTTTATCCACCATCTTTTGTAGTATATTTGACAGAGTCTTATTGAAGGCTTCTATCTGGCTATTGGCCGCTGCATGATACCGATATGAATGGTTGGATTTGATGTTGTATTCTTGATACAATTTATTCACCTCGGATGAACAGAAGTTGGTGCCATTTTCCGTCAATATGGTATGAGGGACACCAAATTTGGTAATGATGTTAGACTTGATGAAGCTCACAATGCATTTAGAACTGACTTCCTTGAGAGGTATTTCCTCTACCCATTTGGAAAAGAGATCAGTAGCAGTAAGAATATACTTAAACTACTTGGCCATAGCTGAAGGGTAAGGTCCCACCACATCTATTCCCCATGTGGAAAATGGACACGAGTATTTAGCTGTATGAAGCAACTCTAGAGGTTGATGAATTAATTTGGCATGTACTTGGCATAAATGACACTTCTTTGTGAAATCAACACAATCTTGTATCATTTAAGGCCAAAAGTATCCAAGCCTTTGAATCTGATCAGGTAGTCTATATCCAGACTGGTGGGCACCACAGACTCCTACATGCACTTCTTTTATGACAGCCATTCTCTCTTCACCATCAATGCATCTGAAGGGAACTCCATCAAAACCACATTTGTAGAGAATTTTCTCTAGGTGATCTGGGCTATCATCAAGATTAAAATTGACCACACATTGCTGTATTTTTTCTTTCTCAGCTCTATCAGGTGGAAGTGTTCCATTTTGAAGGTATTCCCTGATAGGTGACATCCATCCTGTTGTATGACTATACGGTTCGGGAATGGGACTAATTTCATTAATTTCCTCTATTTTGATTCGAAAATAAGTTGAAATTGTACGACGATGGGCAATACTGATGGTTGTCTCGTCCCGATTTGGATCTGCCAGAGTTGTGGCTATATTAGCTAGTGCATCAGCTTGACCATTTTGTGATCGCGGGACAAAAGAAAATATCAGTTCTGAAGGGAATTCCACCATTAACTCTTAGACATAATCATACAAAGGTATTATTTATTCTTTTCTGATGGCATAATTTCCATTGACTTGTTTGATTACCAGGTCTGAATCACCTTTCAACTTTAAGTGATTCACTTGTGCTTGAAGCACCAATTCCAAGACTGTGATGAGAGCTTGGTATTCTGCTTCATTATTGGTACCAACTTCCCACAATAATAATGAATAAGGTAACACTGCCTTTTCTGGAGAAATGAGAACAATTCCTAAGCCAACTTTGTTGAATTTAGGATTTTCCATTTTCCTCCCTATTGGACTTCTGTAAGCACCATCAAAATACATTTCCCATGCCTGAGGACTTTCTTAAATAGAGAAGACTTCCTCATCAGGGAGTTCAATATATGAAGATGTATATTCCACTTAAGGGTGTTCATCCGGGAAATCAGCCAGAGCTTTTCCCTTTATTGCCTTTTGAGACACATACTGAATATCGAATTGCTGAAAAATAACTTCCCACCTTGCCAGACGTCCTGTAAGCATTGGACGACTAAGGATGAATTTGAGCGGGTTATTGAGAGATACCAATTAGACCATGTGATGTTTTAGGTAGTGTCTCAACTTCTAAACTGCAAAGATTAATGCCAGGAAACACTACTCGATACTTGAATACCGGGTTTCGGCTTCAAGCATAGTCCAACTGAGGTAGTAGAGGATGTTTTCATTCCCAGTATCATTCTTCTGAGCAAGAAAGGCACCCAATGATCACTCTAAAGCTGTCACGTAGAGGATAAGTGGTCTTCCTTCAACAGGTGGCATGAGAACCGGTGGACTCAAGAGGTATTTCTTGAGAACATCGAATGATTCTTGACATTCTTCAGTGCACTGGTAAGTGACTCCCTTCTTCATCAATTTGGTGAAGGGTAAACTTTTTCCTGCCAAATTGGCGATGAAACGCCGAATATAGGCCAAGTTTCCTTGAAGTCCTCTTAATTATTTAAAATTTCTAGGAGGGGACATACCAAGGATTGACTTTTTCTTCTCAGGATCGACTTTAACACCACGATGGCGTACAAAAAAGCCGAGAAATCTTCTTGAGGTTACCCCAAAAGCACATTTTAAGGGGTTCATCTTCAAATTATGTTATCGAATCTTGCTGAATATGACTTCCAAATCAGCCAAGTGATTAAAAAATTATTTGTATTTGACCAGCAAATCATCCACATAGCATTAAACAAACTTCCCTAAAATGGGTTTGAAGATACGTTGCATGGCACGCTGATATGTTGCACCTGTATTCTTTAAGCCAAAGGGAATTACCTGGTAGCAAAACACACCCTGAGGGGCTCTGAAGGCTGTGGATTCCTCATCTTCTGGGGCCATTTGGATTTGATTATATCTGGAATATCCATCCATGAAGGAAAGTGCTTCATAGACAGTTGTTTCATCAATTAAAAGTTCTGTAATCGGAACTGAGAAATCATCCTTAGGACAATGCCGATTAAGATCTCTGAAATCAATGAAAACTCTAATTTGTCTGTTATTCTTCTTTACAGGGACAATATTATCCAACCACTTGGGATATTGAACTTCTCTGAAGAATTTATCTTTGATAAGATTATCCACTTCAGCTTAAATTTTGGAAGCATAAGTTGGGTGTGTTCTTCTCGCGGCTTGCGTAAATCCTCGATGTTCTTCTGGTAGACCCAAATGATGAGTAGAAACATCAGGATCAAGGCCGGGCATCTCTGTATAGTTCCAAGAAAATATGTCTCAATTTTCCTTTAAAAATGAAATATACATCTCTTGTTCTTCAAGAGTCATGGCCGAAATGATTAAAGTGGGGCGTGGATCTTCTTTTGTACCCAGATTTATTTCTTTGAGTTCATCCACTGTGGTAGAGATACCATCTTCAGATGCTGGAGGAGCATCTCTGAGATCTTCCTCTTCTTCTTCAACATGTGTTATTTCTTCCATTTCTACTTGCATAGTATATGATAAAGTAGAATTTCCATGATCCGAAGAGATGTTAAAATTTGAACATCTTGAAGAAGAAGCTTCCATTTCTGACCTAATCTCATTTTTTGTGGATTTATCCTTTTCTTTCATGTGATATAATTCTGCCTCAATGTATTGAGACCCACATGTCTTGAACGAGGCCTTATCACCATATAATGTTCCAACTTGACCATCGAAACAATATTTGTGACATTGATGGTATGATGAAGGGATAGGCGCATGCTGATGTAGCCAGGGTCTTCCAAGCAAGATGTTGAAAGCTGAGTCTTGATCAAAAACCATGAAATCTGAATTGAACACAAGATCTCCAAACTGAGTTCTGAGTGTAACTTCTCCCAATGGTTCTTGTTAATTTTTATCATATCCTTGTAACATCATGGTAGAAAGAGATAAATCAGATTCCGTGAGGCCCAATCGATAAATTGTACAAATGGGCTTGAGGTTGACTCATGAACCATTGTTAATGAAAGTTCTTTGGACGTCTACGCCATTAAACTTGCCAGATAAGTACAAATGTATAATATTCCCATGCACAACATCATCTTAATCTTCATCAGTAAAAGTTATTATTGCATGACATTCTGCAGGGTTATTCTCTATGTGATAGACTTCAGCTGCATCAATTTCAGTTTCAAACTCCTAAGGACTTGACAAAGCCTCGATGAGTGCTTCCTGAAGATCTTTTGACAGATTCAAAGCATCCTGAATTGATAACTTGGCTGGTACTTGGGCCAAGTGTTTCAATACATCATAATTTTGATCCAGAGGTCTGCATTTCTCAATAGGAACATGTGGTTTAGTAGGTGCCTTGGAAGCAGATGCTTTGGAAGTTGATGCATATTTTATTGGGATAGGAGTTGGAAATATTCCTGGTTTTGGAAGATTAGACCGATTAGATCTATTTACTTGTTGAGAGGATGAAGGTGGAACCCCCAACCGGTCCTCCAAAATAACCGTGCCAGGACTGAATTTGTTATTGGTAGAAGAAATTGATTGTTCTTACTGAGCTCGATGAAGGGCTCTACCATGAGTTTCTGCTGCGTACATAGTTCTAGCAGTGGTAGAATTGGAATAGTGGCTTCTGAAGGATCCACGTCTTCCCCGGTATCCTGAGCCTCTGGAACTTCCTCTGATTCCTCTGTTTGATATAGGGAATTCAGGCTCATCGAAATCAAAACTACGACTGGCATATGGATCTGTTAATTGAATCATATTAACAGAACCAAAAATCAACTCTTCATCCGATGAAGACTCTACCTGATTAGCCTGTTAATGCTATTCCGTTTGGTGGGACGATGCCCGTTGATTTGAAGTAGATGGTATGAAGTCTTCCAGGGTCAATGAAAACTTATGCTTTGACATGTACTCATCTTCTTCTGATTCTTTTTCTTTCTTTGAATCATGCCGTTTGTTTGATGATTTTCCCTCTTATGAAGAGTGTTTTGCTGCGACATTCATGGCAGAAGGTACAATTGGTTTCTTCAATTGCATTTGAAAAATAGCATAAGTTCGGTTGATCGTATTTCTGACCATCCAATCATCATATTTTTGTGAATTTTTGTTCTTAACTTCTTGCCACTCGCCTTCCTCCTCTGGAACTGTAGCAGTAACACATGCTACCTGAGCTAAAGAACCTTTTAATTTGACTTGTCCCGAGTCGAACATCTTTTATAGGAGGTATTTGAAGACAAAACACTCCTGGATGGGATGCCCCAACATTTGATAAAAGGGGAAATAACTAGGATGGTCTTTATCTCCTTCCTTGTTTGGCCTTTTTGGGCCTTGGCAACTGAACCAAATTATTTTCCAGAGCCGAAATGAAGTAACTAGGAACTTGTTCATTTCGTAAAGAGTATGTTTTTCTCTTCAGATACTAAAATTGTTTTCATCTTTGATCTCTTTGATCGTCTTGATTAAATGGCCTTTGTTGTTGGTGCTCAGGAGGTGTATCTCTTTGAAAATATGAAGGTTTTGAGGTAGAAGAAGGTATAGGTGCTTGTTTAAGAATAACTGTAGTAATTTCTACATTACCCATTCTCCTTCCTGGAGCTGATGTAATTACACGAGATTTAGCCTTAGTCTGGATAAGAGAATCTTCAATCTGTTGAGCGGTTGAGGTAAGGTCTCGAAACCCTCCTGTGTATTTCACAGGGATCAGTGGTGTGCGTAATTCGTCACACAGATTTTTCACACAGATTGGAAATAGTTCCTCTTGAGGGAGTACTAAGCTCAGGGAATATGTTAATCCCTTCCAGTGGGCAATGAAATCAAAGACTCTTTCATTCTCCCTTTGATTACAGTTTGTAAGATCGAAAACTGTTGTCTTTGGCAAAGTTGAGCTGAATTGAAGAAGAAATCGTTGATGGAGATCTTCCCATCTGGTAATTGACTGGGATTTCAAGCTTGTATACTAGACAAAAGCTGGTCCTTGCAAGGTTCACACAAAGCATCTGAGTTTCACTTCTTCTTGCTGCTCCAGAGTTCCCATCATAGGATCGCAACAAGACACATAATGTGTAAAATGTTGTTCAGGGTCTCCTGATCCATTTAAAATAGGGAATATAGGGTTCCCAAAATTTGATGGGTGAGAGATTTAATCTACCCATTCAGGGTAAGATTTATTTTCTGGTTGAACCTTCGCACGCGTCCCTTCCATAGCTTCCAACTAAGCTGTTAATGACTCAATAGTAGTTATTAACTTTTGAGAAACATCCGGTTGAGCTTGAATCTAAACAGGTGCACTGACTGGAGCTTGGACAGATGTGGTGGTTGGTACTGCAACTGATGGCAGCACTGCAAATTGTTGTTGCACTTGACCCATAGGATTATACCTGTAAGGGTGTAATGATAAAGGAGGATATTCTTGATCTATCTCAGTATCTACAACAAACTCCCTTGTCTGAATGACTTCAGCACGCTTAGGAGGAAGACTACCTTGAAGTAGTTCTGCGTTCAACCTCCTCAATTCTTTCATTTCTTCCTCTTGTTGTGAAAATCTTTGCTCTAGTGAGTGCGATTGGCCTTCTCCATAGGAAGTATATGTAACCTGATTATTTCCCTTCCCCTTGTTTAATCCCTTTTGGAGAGGGGGAAGTGAGTTATTTTAAGGAACACCTAGATTTTGTGTAAATCTTTGATTTCGTGTACGCACACCTTCTTCATTTGTGTCTGTGCGTACAACTTCTTGAGCAGGAACCTCTTCATCTGAGTCCCCTGAGTGAGCCTCATCTGGTGGATCAAAAATAACAACATTGATGACATTGATTGATGCATAACCCATCACATCCCTTCTATCATTATTTCTATGATATTGTCTTCTTCCATGTCTTTGATGAGACATTGCCTTTTGTTGATTCAATCTCTCAGGAACTTCTTGACGAACTGTAATTTGGAGAGAATCTCCTGATAATTTAGCTCTTTGTTCCTCTTGAGGTTTCTTCCCTAATCGAGAAAAGAATGACTTTATATGAGGAGGGGATTGATGATTTGAAAAATTCCCCAATCCAGTGGACTAGGGCTGTTCCTGCTGTTCCCACTCAACTCCTCAAATTCTATTTGTTGATTCCAAGGGTTGGTTTAAAAGAGTCCCCAGTCTGGCAAGATGGGGTGGCTCTTGACATTCTATGTCTGAGCCTTTCTTAAAATCTCTCCTGATCTTGTGGATCTTGGTCTGGAAATTAGCTGGATGCATCAACCTGTATCCACTTTTATCACCCGTCTCGAAAGACCTTTGGATGATTTCTGACACTTCTGTCACTTGATGATGTTCTTACTCCATACGAGAGGCCTGTTCAATATTCTCATTTGCTTGATGCAGGAGTAATTCAAAAACTTGTTCTCTGTATTCTTGATTTTGAGAAGAATTAGTTGAGTGCTGTTCTTGGGAAATATTTTGATTACAAACAAAACCCATTGACTGTGGCCGACCATGGGAAATAACATTGCATGAGACCATTTTCGGCGGGCTTTTCTGACTGGAGAGCACAGTGAAATGTAGTGCTCCATGAACACCCCATCCTCTGACATGAATACTAGATGGGGCATTGGAAATTAACTGGTGTAATCTTCTTAGTGCACCAAGCCATGAACGCTGAAGGGATTTATGCTTCTTTTCAGGCTTCGGATATCGAGAGAATGATAGAGATGCCAAGTCAATTTGACGCTCTAACCCTTCTATTATCTTAACATGATTTTCATATTCATCATTAGATAATACTTTCTTTTTCAACTGACAAAGAGTTTTCCATATATTGAGATGAATATAATGAATCCCATCTTCCGTCAACATCTCTGGAATGTCATACTGAGAGTCAGCCGGAGGCCAAAACATGACTGGCACTTCACCCTTCTCCAGTTGTTTTCTCATGTTCAGAATTTCCTCTTTATCATTCATTGAAAATTATTCTACCTAATTTGACCAGAGTTGGTGCTTACTTGTTGCTTCATCGGATTCAACAATATTGGTAGAGAAACCACTGATCAAACTAGAAGATGCATGACTTAGGGGTTGTTCGAAAAATGACCTACACCCTGGGCTATCTTCCTATTGAGAAAGTATTTCACCTGCTAGCGATGAAGCATAAGACATGACTGGTTTCTCATTTGCAAGTGCCTCAAGATAAGAGGGATTTCTCGGCACTACATTGTCCACTGGAAAATTTTCTGGGAAATGTGCATCACTACTGCGGAGAGGAATTTCATAGCGAAATTCATCATCAGGGGGAGGACCACCATGGTGGGTTATAGAAAAAGATGAGATCTCTTACTCCTTGGTCTTCTGGCCACACATAGGGTTATTGTATCTCTCATCTGAAGATAAAACTTTGATATTGACCGAATATTCATGAATCAAGCCTTCAGGAGGAAGTGTCTGTTGAAGACCTTCGGAATTAATGTTCTCACTATTGGGAAATGAGGGAGTAGAATCTTTAATTCCACTAGAAAACTGTCTGAGGGCTTCATGAACTCCAACATCGAGCAATGCCTTATTACAGATTGTCTCTTGATATCTTGACTGTTCTGGGTGGGTCTTCTTTTTAAACGCCTTCTTACTCGCCTTGGAAATCACTTGTTACTGAAAGTGGCTGCTCTGAGCAGGTGTATGTGCCTAATCAGGAGAGATGGCCAGGTTAGGATGACGATCTCTACTCAAATCAGGTGTATGTACCTGACTTGGATTTCCATATGATATGGGGAAGTATGCCCCAAAACCCTATTAGACTGGAACAGATGTTTGTGTCTGTTCCAGAGTGAACTGTTGATGTGTCACTCCACTGGTAGGGATAGATTTTCATTTCTTTCCCTATGATGTTTCTGAAGCCATTATAATATCCTGGAAGGAATCTAGAATATGAGCAGGGATTTTCTTCTGCTCTTTCACCATTTATAGAAAATTATTGGTGACTTCAGCTACCAAAACGGGGATATACGTCCATTCCATGATTGGAGTAGGTGTATGTGCCTGCTCCTATCCACATTTTCCTGTTAGTGAATCCTGACAGTACTCAAGTGTGGGGGTAGAAAGTTGAGTCTGCCTCCTGTTTGTTGCTGGAGCTTTCCGACTGACTTCTCCAAATGCTACCAAGTGAGACTATTGGTAGGTTTGATTAATACTAGCAGGTGTATGTGCCTGCTGATTGAACTTCGCTGAACGTGGTTGACGAGCTCCATCATATGTAGTCAGACGAGCCTGCTGAATAGCTAATGATGTATAAGCAGGTATATGTTCCTGCCTATAGTACTCCACCAGAATTTCCTGGTGGGATTGGCGTGATGCTGCCAGACAAGTCTGCTAGACAATGGAATTAAAATGGGCATGTGTGTGTTCCCGCTCGTTTCTTTCCACAAAGTTAGGTTGGTGGACTTCTCCGGAGATGGTAGAGATGAGAACCTGCTCACTGTTAACTGGATTTCACCTCTGGTGATTCGTCTTGCCTACTCGGGTTCAAGGAACTTGAGCCGAATGCCTGGAGTCAGTACCTTCATCATGTTAAGGGTGCACTGTTGCACGAGTCTGGTGGCGATTGTTGATGGGAGCCCTCAAGAAGGACTCCTGTCTCTTTGAATTAAGGCCCTGATGGACCTACTCATTCACCTCCCCAGAATAAGGGAGAAAATGGTGATTGTGTTCAGGGGATAAGGATGAAATTGTTGGAGATAGTGGTTAGAACCGCCTGCTTCTTGATCACTGATCGTCGCTGTTCGGACGACCAGGGTGAATTGTTCACTTGGAGGGCTTGTCGGGCAACCTCCAGAGTTGTAATAGTACCGTTTTGAAGGTACTCCTTAACCAGTGTGTTTGATACCCAGCATTGAAGATGCTGAGTAGGTGATGTCATCCTCAGAGCGGACGATGATCTAGCGGGAGTAGTAGTAGTGGCATTCAAAGCAAAGGTTTTCACATCAGACGTATTCACAGGTGTGAACTTGAGAGCATCCATTTCTTAGACTGCAAAAAATCTTGGAAAAGAGTGCCTGTTTAATATAATAGACGTAATCAAGATAAATTCAGCCACTACATCTTTTGGATGAGTACATATATCAATGATTGTTTTTGTTGGCCCTCTCATTGAGTTTTAAATAGGGTCCTAAAAAAAAGTAAAACATCATTTTTCCTTGGTTAAGGATTCATGTCGGGTTCACCATTTTTTGTTTCCCTCTGGAATTGGGGATGACCTCGTTGATTGAAGGTTCAAAAATTCCAATCGGTTTCTAACGGTTTTTTTGTAGAACCGGAAACATCCAATGATTCCATATCCATTTGGACCCACTTTCCAAAGGTAGGATCTCATTAGTTGTGGACTGATGAGGCTTAGGAATTTTCATTGGTCGAGAGGATGGGAGGTCGGACTCATCACACCTTTTTGAGGGGAATTATTGTCTACTATGGGACTCTCTTTATAGATTTAAGTTATGTTTATGAATCCTTATTACATTACCAAGTATAAAATGAGCTTTCCTTTAGTCTGACAATCAATGATTGATACGTAGGAAATTTATAGAATCTTTTATATTTATTTGAGGTTCTTCATCGATGAAGAATCATCTGTATTTGTTAGATATTCTTAGTTGATGGTATCCTTAAAAATACATAAAAGTATCTTGGTCATTATGATGACCATACTGGTTTTAAAGCCACTCAGTGGGGCACTTGAAGTTTATTGTCATTCAGGAGGACATGGATTATTTCAGAGTTAGGATCGTACCTGCTGATGGGCTACCTACGTATCCTTTGTTTTGGAAAAGGAATCAGAACCCACATAGTTCGAGTAAGGGAGTATGATGTTTATGCATTATTGATGGCACATGAAAGATGTCATGATTACTTTTACACTCTAAGCTCACGTGATTCATGCTCGATGTGAGAAACAAGAGGTATCTGTGAAACCAGACAATTTGTGCCATGAAAGATGCAATGATGTGGGGATTTTGTGTGTATGACTGCCCAAAATAAATGAGGATTAAGATTTACTTCATAGAGGAAATCCAGGAACAGGGTCCATAAAGGTATATGTGCTTCATGGATATTTGGATACTCTAATCTTGGGGATTACTCCGAATGATGATGCCCAAGTTAGGAGTGGACTTATGATTGGGTTTTACTCTTGAGAAGGAAGCCCAGATCAAAAGGAAATTAATACTGGGGCTTAATCCTGAAAAGGAGGCCCATATTTGAGATTGGGGATTACTCCTGAAAAGGAATCCCAGATTAAGAGAATTATGGTTGGGGATTACTCCTAAGTAGGATGCCCATATTTGGGAACTTTAAGACTGGGGCTTACTCTTAAGGAGGATGCCCAGATTAGAGGACTTGGGGCTTACTCCTAAAGAAGATGCCCACAGTAATGAGAATTTGGACTGGGGCTTACTCCTGAAAAGGAGGCCTAGGCTAAGGATTCCCTCATCTTAAAGGATGAGGTTGAATGAATGAAATCTCAATCATTAGTTCCATGAAGATGTGTAAATCACTATATTTTGATAGATTTTCCACAAAGTTCCTTTCAGATAAGGAAGCCAAATCAAGAAATCATTCCATAAATGGCTTTGAAGAGTGTCTTGAAGACTGAATTTTGAATAGGAGATGTGGAATGGCATAAGAGGGGTGAAAATGGGCAGGAAAGGCACCCAAAGAGGTAGGGGCGTGCAAGTCCTTGCAGGCGCGTAGGTACTGCGTGGGCGCGTAGGTATACCTGTGCGGCACATGGGTACTTGCGCGATTTTCAGCCCTTAGAGTAATATTTGGGAGATCCTTGATCAAAACCTTTAGAATCATCCCTAGAGGATTTCCAGAAGATGGCGCACAAGTTATGGTGAAGAAGTAGGGCGACTCACAAGTGTGTTCATTTCCCTTAAGGGTAAAACACTTAGGCGCGCAAGTGTTAGTGAATTATAACACTTATACTTTACTCCTCTTATTTAGACCATCCATTCTAGGTAAAGAATTGCCTTAGAAGTGTTCAAAAGACCTGAAGGAGAGACTTGGGCGTTCAGAGCTATGTATCAAAATTCTAGAAAATTTCCTCTTGAAATGGGGGGCACACCGGGGGTATTTATAGGTTGGAGAAGACCCTAGGCGATTATCACCTAGGGCGCACAAGTGACTTGCGCGACAAAATTTGGCGCGCAGGTGTACATGTGCGACCATTTCGGCATGCAAGTGTACTTGCGCGACCATTGTAGAACTTGCACGACCCTTGTGAAATGTTAATATTATTCATTCCTTTGTCAATTTTTGAAATTTGGCTAAAGGTTGAATCACTTTGAGCTCAGATATACCCCTTTTCCAATCTTTAGATTCTGTAACGAAAGGAGCGTCAACAAAAACCAAAGAATTTTACATTTTATATAAACATTTTACATAAATGGACATTTAATTAGATCAAGTGGGATTTCCATTAATGAATGTTTGGATTTTTACATAATGAGAGAGGCAAGGATTGGGTGATGATATGAGTTGTTCTTTACTAGGGTTTGAGATTGGAATTCAACTTATTCTTCTAAAAACTAGAGTTCACAAAGATTTTAACCATCTTACTAGTTACCACTATATTACCAGTATTTCTATACCAAGTGTATTTATCCCCATGGAGAGCCACTTACACTAGTTCATAAAGGTCTATAAACTCCCCCAAATACCTTTTTGACATGGGAGAACCTTGATCCTTAGTTCTCTCACTAATATCTATAACAACCTTGAAATCCCATAAAATAACCCATGGTCCATTTAAACTACGATTTAGATCACCAATTTCAGACTAGATAAGTCTTATTCCCTAGTAATTTTTAAGATCATTGAAAAAACAAAAATGAAAAGTAATTCTCTCTAAGTAGAGCTTATAGGTCATCATTTTTGAGATAATATTGATAAATATAAAGATGGAAACTTTGGATGATACCAATACCCATAATATTTCAATATAAGCAAAGTGTTGGTTGATTCCAACATGGTCATAGACTAAGTATTTAATGTTCAATACCTTGAAAGATATCAGATGAGAAAATGGTTTAGCGATCCCAATTAATAAAGGGTGATGATTTACAATTAACACCTTTAAATTGATAGTATTGGATTTATTTTATAGCCCCATGTAATTGAAAAATGGATCTTCATATTTTATTATACCATGATTTTTTTTCCATCCACCAGAAAGTTTTTTTTGATGATCCTATAAACCTAACCCTCTTCCTAGTAGAGGAATAATCTAGTACTTTTTTTTGTAGTTTAGGATCCTTTTCTTATGCCACTTGGATTGGAATTTTTTAACATATAGGCAATGTAATCCTCTTTATTGATCACTAGGATCATATTTTTAGTAGATCTCATATTATATTCAATAGTTTCCTTAGTAATAGCCTTCTTGGTTATGGTGTTCTAAGAATTATCCTTTTACCTTATAGATTTTGAGAAATTAGAGACAACCACACCTTTTGAGTTGTCACTATTAGTGAGTTGAGGTCTGATATACCCTTTTTAACCCTAGAAAGAGAGGCCTAAAAGATTTGAGAAATATATATTATATCTCCAAAATCAAGAGATCCCAATACTTACTATTCAACCAACACATTCCAATCCTTAATAACCATATAATTATCCCTTAATATGAGGTCTACATTAGTAGGTTTCCTTTGTTTGCTGGATAAAGGAATCTAACGAATCAAAGAGATGAAACCCTCAGTACCTCCTTACTCTTTCACTATATTTTCATTAGTCAGGACATCCTACTCATCAATAACTATATATTTCCATTTCCCCTTAGAATATATTCTATATATAATGGGATCCTAGAAATTTCCTTCTATTTCACCAGTGTCCTCGTGATCCCTTAAAACCTTAGTTGATGGCCCAAGAGTCCTTATATTATCCTATGGAGTCTTTCCTTGAGTCTTTAAGGGGATTATAATTGAGGCCTTTTCCAAATTTTACTTTTTCACTACCCAAGTTTCCTTTTTCATGGTAATACCATGCTTCTTCACCAGTAATTTTTTAACCCGCCTACAACTCAAAACTGCATGCCCAACAAGCTTGTAGTAATAATATAAAGGGGTATTGAAATAATACTCAAATTAAATTTAAATCTTATTTCCATTTAATATCAGAATGTAATTATTTGGTGGGGCTTTCAAGAAATCAACATCAACCATTACACATTCATAATATCCCATCCCTACTTGAATGAAATTCTCATCAAATTTCAAAGGAGATCTAATAAAAAATGAAATGTTATTTAATATCCAAGGATGAAAGAATACACAAAAAAGACCATGTATCCCTACCTAAATTTGAGAATTGATGTGTTTTTGTTTATGAGGGTTGAAGTTGATTTACTATGTTGAGATTCTGAAAGCTCTACGATTGAGATTGTAAAATTTGAATTCCCAAGTAGTGGACCATTATAGCTCATATTGGAAAACAAGATGAGAGTATCCCTCATTAAAAATACCATGTGGATGGTAGATGAGTATGGTTGTATTTTTATTTAATAGATTATAAGGAATCAAACTCAATGTATTATGAATCCCTTTGTGATTAGTAATTAATCATGGAAAGATAAATATGGAAATACATTGATAATTATTGAAGAATGTTGGTGATGGAGCATAGAGAATTGTTATGGTTTCATTAAATATAATTGGATGTCAGGATTTAACAATTATCCATGTTTAACTATGTGGTTGTTTGAACTGGTCTTAAGTTCAAAGACTTGTGTCAGGATACATTTTTTACATCAATCTAAATAAGAGGAGGAATTAATGAAGACCATGAATATATTTATTTTCATGAGGAATTTTAAGACCACACAAAATATCATTTTCCATGGAAATGATTTGAAGAAATGATCTTTGGAATGCATAAGGAGAAATTGAATCTTATTTATGATGTAAGGGATTTAAAATTTATAATTGAATTCCAAAATAAAAGGAATAGTGGAATTATGAAGATGATTTATCCAATGAAGTTTCTGATTGGATGATGTTTGAGTAATTAAAAAGGTTATTCAATATAAATTATTGCATGATTTTTTTATGAAGATCCTAAATGTAAGTATTTTCATAAAGGTTTAAACATTAATTTTGGAATATTTTTGAAGTCCATGTAAAAAAAATAAAATGGTTTTATATTTTTGAATGATGAATTATTTTGAATAAACTATTTGTGTTTTCTTGTAATTTAACACTTATTTTTTATCTAAGTGTTGATGTAGAATTACAAAAAACTTTACAACACTCACATGAAAAGGGATTGTTCAAACCCTCTTGTGTGGGAGGAATCCTCAACCATGTAGGGAAGTTATCTCAAAGATCATAAAGAGTGGTAGATCATGGATATAGTATATTTCCTATAAGGGAAAGCATGGTGGGTGTGTATAGTTCCCGTATTGTGTGTATGGTGATGCGCAAGGGGACAAGCGAGTTGAAATGTCCCATATGAGTGTGTGAATATTGTATCTAGGTGACAAAATTGGTACTAGATTGAATGCTCAGTGGGAATAGGAAATATTATATGGAATCTCTCAACTAAGGCATCAAAAAAAAGGGATCGCAAGATAGGAGAATGTTTCACCCATCCTTAAAAACACATGTAAATAATAAAGTTCATTCGATCCTTTATATATGTGACATAAAATCATTATATTTAATCTCAAATTTTAGAAGAGATTATATTCATTAGAAAATCTACAAGATAAACCCTCTTAAATTTGAACCAAAGTTTGACATCCTTATCTAACCAAAACCATGAAAAATAGGCATGCTCAATCATCCCAAATCCTTGCATGAAATCTCTTTCTTTCATGCATGAGATAATGTGAATAATTAGATTCTACTGAATGAAAACAAAATTTTAAGAGGATTACCATGCATTTGGGAAACAAGAATGAATTTTAGAATTTAAAATATGATGAGTAAAGTGATTATTCTTTCATGCACATGTACTATGTCACATAAGAAGAGACACCATAAACTTTTCCATTATAGGAAAATATGGAAACCTGCATTCAAAGGATTCAAAGAACTTGAGATAATCCATCATTAAAAATGCATAAACATAATATTATTAATTATGGTTTGAATGGGGAATGAAATATTGATCAAAGGTAGTGCTTTAGGTTTATAAATATTGAGATCTTGATCCATATGAATATTGATATCATTCGGATAATTAAGGTTCTCATTTTCTGAAGAAAAATAGAGGGCCACATAACTCTTGTTTCATGAAGAGAGGGTTCCATGACGCACTATACTTGTTCAAAGAATGGGGAACCCACACTTGATAGAATCACATAGAGAGGAGATATTGTGTTCACACTGTGTTATGTGAAGGATTAATTGCTACTACCTCTTGACATATGAATCCCACACTTAAGAGTCTCATGATAAAACTATGAATTTTTTCTAATAGCATCCAAGCTTCATGAATATTATATTCCTTCGAAAATTACATGAAGAAGTAATAGAATACCATGTACTCTATTGATACATGAGTAATAGTGAGATAGTTTTTCAAATTAAGTATGTTATGTGAAGAAGAATTTGTTTGTGTGAAGAAGTGCATAAATGCTCTATGGAAGAATAAATAAAATATAGAAGATAGTGTGATACATATATTCAAATAATTGAGGATTTTTGTGTACTATTTGTGTGAAGTAATTACATGAAGAAAATTTTAGTTAGAAAAGGTGTACAAACTGGTGCATATCTATAGTGAAAATATGTTCTTCCAATTCAAAGGATAATTCATGAACGACACTGTGAACATGCATGGGATCATTCAACACATCCAAAAACCTTGAAGACACCCGTGAAAAACTAGTGTGATGTTGATCCTGATATATTTAAGGTATTGTAATGGGAATATAACCAAAATAGAATAAATATATTTATATATACTATAAAAAATTTATTGAGTCTAATAAATTCATTAATAGAATGAGTATCTTCCTAAGAATTTGATAATTTACAATGAATAAAACTTGTATTGTGTTAAGATATTATTCAACTGATCATTCGGAGAAAGTAGTGAGTTGGATTTAAAATAGTATCATCTACTTATTGGAGAGTACTAGGTTGAAATGCATATAATATTTTTGATACAGTAGCAATCAAAGTCTTATAGTTGAGGAAAAAGGTTATTCACTATGTTTCAAATACATCCAGTGTAATAGAGAGATATTTTTAAAAGGTTTACAGAATATATTTGAGTAATTTGTGGTATAAAAATTTTCATTAAAGAACTAGCCGTACTAGTATAAATTGTTCCACTCAATCAAGAATATTTATAATTTTCTAGCCAAACATTGTGTGCTAATTATAGGCATTTTTAATAACTATAAAATTATAGTGATAATAAACTATATGAAACAACTATAGGTTGATCACAATAAGGAGCAAGTTCTCACATCGATACCAAAACATATAAAAGTTTTTGTGTTCAAGTATTTATTTTATTATCTACATTTCATGTGTATGTGATTTTAGGGAGCACATAATAGATACATTACTCTTAACTAAGGAAGAGGTTTGAGATTAATAAGGGCTAATTGAAAAGAAAGTATGAACACACTAAAATTGGGTACACTGATTCAAACCCTCTCATTTTCCTTGCATAAACCATCTGGTATTTACAAGTGGTATTAGAGTGTAGGCCATCCTCTGATTGGATCAAAGTTTTTACAAGGTGTATATGAAGTAAAAAAATCTTAATTTTATTCTAAATTTCCTCTTGTGTAAGAATTAGTATCCACTCATGTTGAATAATACATGAAGGTGTCTACCAAGACATTGAAAAATAGGAAGAATAGGTAAGAAAATAGATTGACTAAAATATCAAAGAAAAAGATAAGGGTCATTTACATATTATCAAATCAGTTAACAATGATCCTTTTGAAGAAACAAGATTAAGTTTTGGAGAGTATAAGGAATATGAGTATGTCAAAACTATTAAAGACGTATACTATCAATTTGAATTGTATATAAATAATTTTCCTGATGAACTGGTTACATATATTCTTTGTTTTTTCAAGGACGTTATTAATGAAAAAGAACATCTTTAAGAGGAAATTAATTAACATGAGGACACACTTGGTATGAAATTCAAAATGTGTAATGCTCTCACAAACCTTGTTGAAGAAAAGGAATAATTAGTGACACTTTTCAATGAAAGTTTTTCATTAATTTAAGAATAATAGAAATGGTATTGTTATGAGTTCATCATGAGTAAACTTGTTTTTTCACTTGAAACTTATTTCAAAGTTTCCATGAATGTTAGTGATGCTCATCTTGAAGACAAAACATGTAAGGTAAAATATATTGACATGTTAGTGGAAGAAAATTAAAAGCTGCGTGAATAATATATTAAGAAGATATATTCTCTAGATATGTCACATATAGATACTATCAGAGTCAAGGAATCCCAATTGGAAGTTAAATATAGAATAATCAAAGACCTTGACAACTCTTTTAATGAAGGTAGTATATAGAACAAAGATCATATTAATAAAATGAAAAGTGACTGGGAAGATATGCTAACATGAATTGAAAATGAGAAATTTAACCTCATCACCAAATGTATTGAACTAGATATAAAATTGAGAAATTTTAAGGATACATATGTTATAACTTCCCAAGTTATTGAGAATAATAATTCTACCACCAAAACATTCGAAGAGAGTCAATCCCCAAAAAGTGATGTTTCTATACAAATTATTGATTAGAATCATGTCTCTAAAAGGACTCATATTAGTGGAAAAAGTTCTCAAAATCATATCTTTATCAGCCTTCTATAAGATCATGGAATTAGGTAACCCATAACCTAGTATCTTCTATTTCTTCTAATGCAGTCTCACTTGTTAGGGTTAGTTCTAAGAAAAAATATAGGAAGACGTGGGTTGATAAAAATGCTGAAAAATTCAACTTAACACCAAAGGTGGATACTATTAAGATCAATAAAAATTACTCCCAAAATGATTATCCAATAAGGAAAGTAAAATCCAAAAATAGTAAGGCACTAAATCTTGTTAGATTGGAACTACAAGAAAAGGAAAGAGATACACTGGCTACTGCTGGTAATATTGGAAGTTTGGACATCTGAATTCAATGTGTTGGCACCACATGATAATGTATGATTATTACAAAGTCTTATATTCATGGAGAGTAGATATAAATAAATGAAGAAACCTTCTAAATAGAAGCAACTTCAACAAAATGGAATGAATCTATACATTAAATGACTTGAATAATTATAGTAATATTGAAACATAAGTGGTCACATATAAGAAGAGTGATTATATGAACCATCTAGGTATAACTCATTTTATAATGTGAATAGAAGACCACAACCTATACATTATCATGTTAGAGAAGAAATATAACTAGTTTACTTCAGAGAAAAATAGGTGAATAAATATGTTAAAAAGATGAAAATAACTAAACAAAACACTCATAATAATATTTAGAATATGGATGACAATAATTTCATGTCAATAAATAAAGTTTATTCTACTATGAAAAGAGAGGACATACCATGGAACAATGAAAACATGCCATGGAAATTAAAACTAATAGAAGAAATTTATATTCATAAAGAGAATCAATTTAGGAGAGAAACAATAAGATATTATTTATTTAAGACATTCATAAAGAAGATTTTAATAAGTTACCCGATAAAGACAACTCTAAAAAATTGAAGAATCCATGTGGAGGCTCCAAATTAAAATATGTTATGGAGGATTGCCTAATTATTTTTACTGATCAAGTGAAATCTAGTAGAGAAATGAAAAAAGATGAATATTAAACACTAGCTAGGGAAAATGCCTAAGGAATGTAGGTTATTCCACATAAAAACTAATTCCAATTTCAGGACGTTGTCAAAAAATGACAACAAAAGTATCTCAAAAACATCATGTTGAAGGTGGAAGTAGACTAGAAATAATTCAATAAATTTTAATACTCTTCTATCTATTCAAAAGAAGATGTTGGATATAGAAAAACAATAATCAAGGGAAGATATTTCACTACTTGATGATGTGAAGATAAAAAATCCACATAAGATGAAGGTGAAATAAAGTAAAGATTCCATGATGTCAAAGAAATATCAGAATTAGAAATTTAGATAATACACAAGCATGAAGAGATTATCAATATAAACATCTTGAAGACTATATAATAAAAACATCTATCTAGTAAAATGAAGGGATTTTACCACTTGAGGGTGATGAAACAAAAATTAGATTCAAATAAGGATTTCTACATGAATATCTAGAAATTTAGATAATCTCTAAAAAAATTGAAAATGATTGTAATCGAATTTCAATTATTTCAATTTTCTTAATTTTATAAAATATGTATATAAAGGGGGTGTGGGTTGATGAGTAAGTTCATAGAAAGGGGGATTAAATTACACTTTCATTTGAAATTTATGATGTGATTTTTGAAGTATGTAGAAGTATATGTTTCTTGATAAATCTATTTTTATACAATCCCCATTTGATAAATAATTTCTGAGAATGATATCACCATAATTGTTGTTAATGGAAACATAGACAAATTTTATTGTATATATCTTTTTTCTATATCAGGTTAGCCCATGTAGACTTCTAGTAGATCAACAAAGGCCCTTTTTTAAGAAAACTGTGGGATACCATCCTTCTTTTAAAAAATAGAGAAAATAATCACAAATTCCTTGAAAGAAAGAATCATAACTGCGAAAATTCCAACATTAATCCATTTTATTTATTTTCAATAGGGAAAATGGAAATTTACTTTATTTAGAAAATGGTATTGATAATAAATCCAAATGGGGAGATTTAAAAGCCCAAGTGGATTGTTGATGAGTATGGTTCTATTTCTTTTCAATATATAATAAAGAGTAAAATTCAATGTATGATGAATTCCTCAATTATTAGTGATTAATCACGGAAATATAAAGATGGGAATCCCTTGAAAACTATTGAAGAAGACTGGTGATGATGCTTGGATAATTTTTATGGATTCATGAAATGGAATTAGATGACTTGCTTGATGTAAATACTCCAAACATAGTATCCCATAGCTGGTGGTTACTTTATTATATTTTCATATGATACAAGCCATTGAATCTAAAAGGAAAAAATAGTTCAGTAGTCTTAGTAAATTAGATATATACTTGAGTCTTTAAGTACAATTTAAAACATAAAATACAATATAGTGAAATTAAATATTCTTCATCCTTGAACTCATTTAAAGATTCCTTATTCATATCCTAGAGAAAGGAATAAAAATAAAGGGAGAGATCATATACTAAGTAAGGGTTACATATAATAAAAGATATCATAAATAAGGAATAATCAATATGGAAAGGTAAATATTTTAAAACACATTCCACTTAATCAATAACTTGAGCATGTAGAATAATATAACGAGAATAAATGACGATTGAATAATTACATACAAATAATCAAATGATATTGAAACTTATACATTGATATGATAACTAATAAAATAATCACATGGTAATTGATAACTAATCTCATAATGATGGAATTAATAATGCTGGACATCATAAAAATATAGTCAAGTCCTTGTACGAAGTAATATTACAAAAAATGGGTAAGGCCTCGGCTAAATACCCAAGCAAGTTTGTCTCATGAGACGTACTGATGCATCGAGGGGCTATATTGGGCCCTTTACATCACTTACTAAGTCTAATGAATTCATCAAATGAAAGGGGTGAAACATAATCAATGTAAACATTCATATTCAAAAACTATCTTACATAATTTTAATACTTCCCCAAACCAGTCAACATAATCATAAATCATCTAGAGTAAAATGATGAGTGGTATAAAAGTAATACATACTTAGTTAAACTAATAATAAAACATCTAAAAAATATATAAATATGGAATTATTACAACATATCCCTAGTTAGGTATAAGTAAAATAAGGGTTTTTGTCATTGATGAAAATAAATACCATAAAAATATCATTAAAAACCGACTTGAGGGAAACACACTTTTCACTTTGAAAATTACTATTTAAAAATAATATTTTCCAGAATATTAGGAAAAATATTTTCCTTGAAAATAATATTAGAAAATTCTAAAGTAATCATTGAATCATTATGTGGTCATAATGTTGGGAAATTCTGTTTATATAGAGTACGTTAAAATAATGATTCATTTCAAATTTTTTAAAGAAAAGTCAAAAAGTACTTCATTCAAAAAATTATAGGAAGATTCATTTTAAACCATTTTTGTAAAAGTCAAACATGGGTAAAAAGTTATTTAATAAATCATTTAGAATATTAAAAATATTCCTGAAAAACATTTTTAGAAAACATGGATATGGAAGGAAAAATTACCTACTAGGGAGGAAATACAAGTTTTTTCTTAAAACCATTTTTTTATATTTTGAGTACATAAAAGAAAAAACTAAAAAGAAAAGTTATAATTTTCAAAAATAACCAATAGTGATGAAAATATATTAAATTTAAGATAGAAATATTGTATAATTCCTCCAATGGAGATATAAACATAAAAAATTTTATATAATGATGATATTGTGAGATAAACCCCTACCACTTTGATAACTTTTGAATCATAATTCCTATGAAATAAATAAAATCAAATGAATCTTTAAATAAAATTAATATAAATGAAATCATGATATATATTTTCTAAGTGTAAGTAGATATACTCCCTAAAATAATAATCTTGTATAACATAAAAAATGTCCCAAATATGAAAATTTGACATGAAGAACCCTTACAATGATCATAATGTTGAAGTTAGAATTTATAAATGAATTTATTGTCTGTAAAAAATACAAATCTAAAAAAATGGTGGAAATAAAAAATAGATCAAACAAATTATATTTCACATATAATCTTAACATAATATAATCAATTAATAAGTGATATAACCCAATTAAATTAAAATAAGTTATGAAACACTTACCACTTGGTAACATTCAAGACAAATCCACTTGGATCAAATAATATCAACAAAAACATAACATACCATTAAGTGTGATGGATTCATGATATAACATGTAATGTCCCAAAAATTCTGTATAATTTTTTTAATTATATGGAATTATTTCGAGTCTGTGAAATATGATGGCATGCGATTCTAAGGCCCAGAGTTCCCAAAAAGATCCGTCAAAGTTTTATTAAGCTTCAATTAGTAAGTGTAAGTAGTTTTCCTAAAAAAGAAGAATAACTCTTAAATGGTTACTCGAATCAGAAATCTAAGGGAACTGTTGCACTTAGGATGGTGGGTTTACCTTAGGTTTTACTTAAGTTTAGTCGGCACGGGCCTCCTATGAGAAAACCTGAAAATCACATAACCTTAAATAAAATAATTAAATAAAGTTATTTTATTTTTCAAATACTTATAACTCAAAAACGGTAGGTCTAATTAAGAATATGATACCATCATTGAACTCATGAGGGTATGATTTCTTTAGGTGGATACTAACATTGGCCGGGGCAAGCCACCGGTGAAAGTTAGTTTTTGGCTGTAAATAAAATAATTAAGTGAAATTTATTTTATTGTAAAATTCATAACTTTTAAATGGTAACTCAGATTGGAAATATGAGAGTAACATTGGGTTTGTTGGGGTATGTTTCACTTAGGAAGATCTTGACCTCGACCGGCGCAGGTCGAGGATGACTGTTAATAACTTTTTGAACTTTTTTTTAGGTACGTTCAGTAAACGCTTAAGCGGCATTTTGTAACTTTTGAACTGGTGCTCTAAATTGAAATCTGAGGACACTGTTGAACTCACGATGTAGATATTCACTTAAGGAGACCTTGACCTTGACTGCAGTAAGTCAAGGGTAGAAGTTAGTTTTTTGGATTTTTGTTAGAGAGTTAAAAGAATAAAAGTAAATTAAAACAACAAATTTTATTTTATTTTTCCTTTTGAAACCTCCTTTTTGAATTATGGAGGTGGGGACCACACAAGGGTGGTTGAGAAATTAAGGCTGGGAATTAAATGCCAGGTTACACAAATTTTGTAACCACAACTCTCTTTAATTAATAGGGTACATTAAATCTAAATTAAGGAAACAACTTGTTAATTAAGTGTTATTTTATTAACACTTCTTAAGATAATTTAGGGTTGTTTCTCCATTGGAGAAAGGAGAGCTTGGAAGAAACTTTGGAGAAATATCCTCCAACGAATAATGACTTCTGAATGAAGAATGCAGAACTAATTTCGGAAGCATCTTGTGGGAGCGACGTATGCCTATGTCCCTTTCATCGACTTCATCTTCTTCTCAAGACATCTGCAACGAATGTCAAGGTAGGGGATATAATTTGAAATATGATTGAATTTATTTGATAATTATTCATATTCTGGACTCACAATGATGATGGAAAAACTAACATGGCCAATGTCCCACACATATACCTTCCCCCTTTATCTTTTGTTCTTCGCGCATTCTTCGTGCGTTCATCAATGCCAAATATTTAACAGCGTGGAAAAAACAATGGTTTGTTGAGCACGATGTATGGACGTGGAGACCTTGACCTGTGGATCGCGAATATTCAGTCGTTATGTTTTTCAGGCTTAGAATAGAGATTCGGTGAACCGCAGAAGAGGAGGACGATTGACACACCAGCCGATCGCGTGGAGGTAGGGCGGCGCATGTCCGCACCACCATATGAGAAGGAGGTCGCGGCCCATCGGCCGTGGTGGAGCAGGGTCGTGGTCGGAACACCGCCCAACTACGTGGTGAAGCAGCGGTGCACGTTTGTACCATCAGAGCTGGAGACCACGACCACTTGGCCGCGGCCGACACCCGACCAGCCACGGAGGACAACGACGTCGTCACGCCGCTGGGAGGAGGACCGAACGGGGATCTGGCCGGACATGACGCACCGAGTAGGACCCACTTTTAAAAAACACAGAATGATCCATTGGACCATTCGGGTGACTTGGTAGGTGGCTCCCCTATTAGGAGTCAGCCAGGACAGACCTCGCCACGACTGTCCACCCGATCGTGGACCGCACCGCGGGTTGGGTTGGGCTGCCCCCTTCACGGCCCTGGCTAGACCATGTCCCAACGGGCCAGACCTGCCATGGCCCAGGCCAAATGGGCCAGAACCAGACTGAGTCGGGTCTACTGGAATCGGGTCAGGTCGCCCGAGGCTGGGTTGGGCTGGGTCGGACTGGACCCGAGCCCATCTAGACCTAGATACGCCTTTGTGGCCATATCCTGAGAACCGGGCGTCTGTTTGAAGAACTGTCTATGGAAACAGAATCCTTGTATTGAGACAGTACTTTTGGTATACTCCACTTGAGTTTTGGATAAAGTTGGAGCATGTCTGAATTGGATCAAACCCAGAATCCAACCGGGACCTCGAAGCGGAAACGCTAATAACTTACAAACAGGGTGTCTGATTGATGTGCCATCTATTGCGTTGGTTCCCTTATGATGTGATAGAACATTGAGTTACTTATTTGTGGAGTGTAATGGTGGTTGAGGTATGGCTGATGGAATGGGGAGCGGTTCCCCCAGACATGATATTAGTGAGAATCCAGTGGCTGGCAGTGAGATAGAGGTTGAAGACAGATCATACGGAGGTTAATACTGAGCGATCCTGTGTGGGTAAGCACTGATCCTATGTGGGTCAGATCCTGTGTGGGTTAGCACTTGGAAATCTTTTTTGGGTCAGTGCATACCTATCCAGTGTGGGTTAGATACTATGTAGGTCAGCGCTCAATGATCCTATGCGGGTCAATGCATACCGATCCTGTGTGGGTCAGATCCTGTGTGGGTTATAGCGGGGGTTAGTACCTATCGACTCTGGGTGGGTCGGATCCTATGTGGGTCATGGTGGGGGCTAGTACCTATCGATCCTATGTGGGTCAACACTCAATGATCCTATGTGGGTTAGCCCATACCGATCCTGTGTGGGTCAGCACTCAGAAATCCTGTGTGCGTCAGCGCTCAACGATCCTATGTGGGTCAGCGCATACCGATCCTGTGTGGGTCAGATCTAATGTGGGTCATTGCAGGGGTTAGTACCTATCGATCCTATGTGGGTCAGACTCCATATAACCAACAGCAGTGCCTCTTGACAAAATAAGATGATCTAGTTTCGCGACTAATCATCTGTACATCTATACTTCACTAAAAACCTGGTTTGAGCTGAGGCTATTTGAACTAATACATGTACCTTCGTGGTACTATCTTCATGGTGATACCTGTGTGGTAATTTCACCTTCAGGGTGTAACCTTCATAGTATTAGCTGTTTGGTACTTTTACCTTAGTGGTGTTACATTCGTGGTCTTACCTTTTTGGTATTATTCTCTCATGTATGAGATGTGTATATCTTGATAACTTAGGTGTATGTATGGGCATATACCTAAGTAGAGTTGATGTCTTGCTTTGTGGTTTTCCTTTGTGGAAGTTTAGGAGACCTACGGGGTCTTAGGGTCCCTACTGAGTAATGTTATACTCATCCCTGCACAGGCTTCACCCACACTTTGTTGTGCCTTGTGGAGAAGACGTACAACATTGATCAAGGTTGAGGGAGCTAGGATTGGATGGTGCTTGGAGCTAGGACTAGATGATGCTTGGATCTGGAACTTTTGGTGTGACATGACGCGGGGACTATTGATCATGAGTTGTACCTACCCTTCTGGTAGGATCCTCGGTGGACTATCCAAGAGCTATTTTGTACCTTTTAGTTGTATTTGTACTTTTGAGTTGTACTCATACTTTCAGTTGAGATTGTATTCCATCCCCTTTACTTTCAACACTCTTTTTACTACAGCAGTTTACTTAGTGGTTGCTTCTTGTTGCGTTCTACTGTGTGTGTGTGTGTGTGTATATGTATATGTTTAAAGGCAATGAATTCCCATTTTATGGATATGCCTTTCCGGTGCTAGTTGTCATCCCTTGACCTATGGAAGGTGGGATTGGGTTAGTCACAGCATGAGCCCCGGGGGACGGGTCATGACAAAGTGGTATCAGAGGAGTTCGGTTCTACCGAAGAACTAGGACTCTGATCTTTTCTATGTGGAAATAGTGTTTAGTGTTATGAGTGTGGTTTTCAGTTTTGGGAATCCAGTGTTGGTGTGGCGGCCGACGTATCCATACACCAGGGCCCTAAATTCTGATTTCCAACTTAGTGCACGAAAACACTTATTGCATGTGTTCTTGAAGAGTTTTTCTTTTGAATTATTTGGATTTAGCTCACTTGGTATAACTTAATGATTTTGGTGAACCTATTCCTTATCAGGATGTCTCCACTTAGACAGCCACCCAGGTTTCCTGAGAGAGTACATGATGATGGCCCACCGAATGATGAGGCCTTGGTTTAGGGCCCTCTTATGGCGTTATCACCTTCGGGTGGTGTACCAATAGCACAACTACCAATTGGGAATCCGTTACCGCTAGCTCCCCTAGTAGAGGATGCATGATGACTGAGCTTGTTTCATGGGTTACAGCAGAACAGGCCTCCGAGGTTTCGAGGTGAGACATATTTTTAGGCATCTGAGGATTGACTGGCGGCTATGGCTAGAGTTTTCTGCCAAGTTGAGACACCAGTAGAGCATATGGTGATCTTAACTTGTAGTCTTTTACAGTGAGTGACCATGAGGATTTTATGCATAGTGATGAGGATTCGGTACATGGATCGTTGCCCGAGATAGTACCTTTGGGTAGTGTGTCAGCTATATCACTACCCGTTGGGAAGTAGTTACAACCAGCAGTACCGGTAGAGGACACATTTAGGCTTTGTGCCTTACACAAGTTTCAGCATCAAATACCCCTTAGGTTTCAAGGCGAGCCCAAATCACAGGCGATTGAGGACTAGTATGAGGAGGTGGCTAAGAGTTCTCTATAGCTTCTACAACTTTGGTAGGATGGAATTTCAGTAGCTGAGTATTCATCAAGGCGTGCCGACCATTCCTGGTACTCGATGAATATGATACGATCAGTGCTTCAGGGCTTGGACTTCCAAGCGAGGTGTCTTTAGGGACATACGAGCCAGTACTATTACTTTATGCATTCCTACCTATGTTAGGGTGCTAGAGTGAACCTTTGAGGATGAATGTTCTTTGGATGAGAAGATATAGCCAGTGAATGTTAGTAGTTGGAAAGCAGAAAACTAGCACCAGTCTCAGAGACTTGGGCGTGTAAAAATGTTTCGGGAAGAAAAAGTGTAACACCCGAGACTTTTATGTGAAGTATTTTGTTTTTATGTTATATAAATCATCAAAGGAATCTTTCACTACACACAACACTAGCTTGACTTGCTTTACACGCATCCTCGGCCTTCCTCGATAGCTTGTGTCGTACGCAATACCGAGTTTCACTAAACAATGATATGCTATTAAAATATTATTAAAACTAGCCCTTATGAATAGTAATAACAATTTTTTGAAGTTGTATAAATTTTATTTTTCAGAATGGACTTCATTTTTGGATTCGGAATATCGAAATTAGCCTAGGGTAAAATTTTGGTATTTTTCTGAAAACTTTCAATTTTTGATGAATAGTGAAACCACTAAGTGGTAGTTAAAAAAACTGAATTTTTCATAAAACATAATTTTACCACTTCTGTGAGTGTAATTTCGAAAATCTGAGAGACACGGTTGATTTCAGTAAGTAAAATGTGGTTCAATGAGATGAAAATAATTTTTTTGTGAATAGTAACTTTTTACTTTTTTTTACCATGGTTAAAAGTAAATAGGGTAATTAGGGGTAAAAATGATATTATTATTACCCTAACACATGTCCTAATTCTATTGGACAAGTGTAATTCGACCAAAAACAACCTTAGGAATAAAATATGACCATTTAGTCCCACTTGTATTAGATTAGGACATTTATTATTAATTTATTTAAAGAAGGGTTAAAATAGTTAAAATCAAAGTTTAATAAGTAAATCATTTTTAATATGGGGTTATGCATAAGATAAATTCGACTATAAATATTAATTATAAATATAAATAGATTTAATACATAATGGTATTTTATTTGTAATTTTTAGACATTAAATAATTTAATTTATTTATGACACAATGATGATGCAGTAATTATCTTATTAATGAAATATTGACATAATTGATGTTATAAATGCCCAAATAAATGTAATTTGAGACTTTTTATGAATTAAACTAATTTTCTAGGTTAATATGAAATGTTATTATTGATTTAAGTAACTTGGTTTGAACTAATCATTCTGTTATGATTTTCACAAAAAACTCAATTACTAAATAGTGTCAAAATTGACATAAAATAGTTTTAAAAAAAATATTATATTATTACTTGTTATCTTATTCATAAAAATATAAGGTTTGGACAAATAACTTAGATAAGGTTATATATTTTAATAATAAACAACTTGGGGTTCGTTTGGCTTGATATAGTAAGTTTATTAACCTTATAGTGTAAGAAAACAAGAAGACACGGTAAAAGTTAAATTATCTAACTTAAAGTTAAATCTAAATGATAAGGTTACAATTTATACCTAAACTTGTCTAAATTCTATTGGATGAGAGGATTTCGACCCCTACCCACCTTATCTTCAAAATATATCAATTTGGAGCTATTAAAAACTGAAGTTGACTTTATAATAAAATAATATTTTTAGTTATTCCAAAGGTGCCCCTCTCCTCCCTTATAAAAGGGAACCTCCTCCCCCTCTTCCTCACAACACTTTGAGCCTCCAAGATCGGCCAACCCCTGAAAAGTTCTCCTCTACACTTCCCTAGAAACATCATAGAGGTTCTGGTCTTCTTCAAAGACCTATTTTAGTGCCCTAAAAGGAGGTCTCAAAGAAGCACTTCAAAGAAGAGGTAATGTCTGTTACCGATTCTTTCATCTTTATTTCTTCTTCCACTTCTTCTTCTTTAGTTGTTTCATTATGAAGTAATAACATCAGTATAAATCATATACTGACATGTTATTATAATTATGAAACAACCCGATTTCACCATCTATCCATCCTATGGAAAACGAAATCACCGCGTGTGCCTACGTACGGAATACCGTCTCCACACTGTGGTGTAATCTATTTTCCACCACCACCTTACTTGAATGGGTATAATGGTGTAAATAATGACTATATATGACTATTATAAAGTGATATTGATTCTGAAATAGTATACATACACTCCAATACAATTCCACGATCCTAGGAACGATATCATCACTCGTGCGTACGTACGGAATACCGTCTCCACGATGTGATGCGACTCGTTCTACATGATCTTAATTTCATAATGATTATATAAATGAATTGAATGAATGAATATGATATATATTACACTAATACCATTCTGGAAATGAGGTATCTGTAACCTAAAGAGAAGAATAAGAATTTATTCGACAAAACACGCATAAGAACAAAAAGTAATAAACACACGAATAACTAGTAGTAATGAAATATTACTAATAAGAAGCTAAGAATATGACCATATATGATATCATAACAATAATTATGATTCAGGAATAAGTCAATAACATTATTTAAATCATTATACAGGAGTTTCGGACACTTACGAGGCAAATCAGACCTAAGGTAAGGGAAAATATCACAATCTCATTTTTATCCGAGATTGTTTATACTTTGGTATTTACTGGGGTGTATTTTATCATCCACATCCATGTTCCCTAAATATGTAATATTATTTCCATCCACCTACAATTGTTTAAATCCAATTTTACCCTTCGGTGAGTTTTTAGTAAAAGATATGAAAGGAATCTTTTTTCGTTTTTCGTACGAGGTACTTTTTGACTTTTCCGACAAAAGTATGAGAAGAATGTTTTTTTAAAATTATACGACATGAATGGATTTTTAAAACATTATTTCCAAGAAGCTTCCTTTACAAGTTTTCAAGTTTATTTTTAATCAACTTATTTTAGTTTAAAATTGTATGACATGTTAAATAAAGGAAAATGTTTTTGAAGTAGAAAGGATATTTTCCTCAAGAATGGAGGTCAATTGTTTTATCAAAATTATTTTCCATCTAGGATAATAAAGGGTTCTGTTTCTATCCCTATTATTACATTGATTTGATTATGTTGTGATGGAAATATTTTTATGAATTCCTTTATCTTATATGAATTGTTTTATGATGTCCCGATGTTTAAGATTCCCATTTTTATTACATGGGTTATGCAATGATGTATGATTTATGATTTTGTGGCACACATAAGAATGGTATCATTATGAGATGGGTGGGACCTATATCTCCCTCCAATGCATTGGGTAAATATTTTATATCTCATGAGATAGACATGGTTGGAACGGTAGGTTATACCGGTTCAGTGAAACAGGACTGAAACGAGGAGTGAACTCGGTTCAGAAATGGACTTTTTCCACTAAGATATTCTTCGTAATGAGTCTTGACTAATAAGAAATGATTCTATATGATTATGTGTGTATGAAACAAATTTTCATGTTTTATTTTATGATTATTGGGATCCCATTTCACTACTATGATTTATCCCATGTTATGAAATTATGCTCTCTTTTGCAGGTTAAGATTTCCAAAAGTTATGTTCTTATGAATATGATGTGATTGATATTTCTTTTGTTTACCCTTACTGATCATTTGAGCTCACCCTTTTGTATGTTTTCTTTCCCCAGGTCAGGAAGAAGGTTATTAAGTAAGATATGCCAAAAGGGACTATAGATATGATGAAATAAATGGGAGACAGTGTAGACGCTTTATGAACCAGTTGTTTATGTTTCCCAGTTTCTAAAGACACTATACCTATATGGTCCTTTAATGGTTTTGTTATATGTTGTAATAATTATGCTTCAATTTTGAAGTATTAACAATGTATGTAACGTATGGGTCGTTATAGTTGGTATCAGAGGAAAGGTATAGTCAACCTTTGGAAACTAGGATGTGAAAGCCTTAGTAAGAACCCTAAGGATAAGTCTAAGCATAGAACACAATCTTAGTGTTTTAGAAATGGCCATGAATAACCTAGGATAAGACCTTAAGTGTGAAATTTTATTCTTGATTATGTGGTTTTCCTATTATAATTAGTGCTGCTCACACTATTCTTCTTGGTTTTAGTCAATGGCTGGAACCCGAAGGAACTGTGTTAATGAGGAATGCGATGGGCAATGCAATGATTGTCCCCCTGATCAACCAAACGTTATGGGAGCTGGAATGAAAAATCTTGTAGCCATGCTCACACAACTTTCTCGATCTATGAATCATGCAGGACTTCCAAATGAGCAAAGGAAGGAACAACATTCTGTTGAATCCTTCATGAGACAGCGTCCACCTTCATTCAGCGGGTCTACTGATCCATTAGTTGCTGAACAATGAATTAGTACTACTGAAAAGATATTTTTAGTTCTTCAATGTTCTGAGCATGATAAAGTCATCTTAGCAGTGTATCGTTTGGAAGGTGATGCTGATCAATGGTGGAATATTATTAAGAATACGAGGCAAAGGGATGAAATTGAGTCCATGGAATGGGATGAGTTCAAGAACTTATTTTTCAATAAGTAATTCCCTCGTATTCTCCGAACAAATATGGAGAAAAAGTTTCTTGAACTGAAGAAAAAGGATGATGATTCTGTTGGTACCTATGAAGCAAATTTTACAAGACTTGCAAGGTACGCTTCTGGTATTATTATCCAACCTGAGAGTAAGATCGATCGATTCTTTAGTGGCTTAAAACCAAGTCTTCAAAGGGCCTTAGCCATAAGGGACTTCAACAGATATGAGGAAATCATTCGATGTGCTCTCAAAGTTGAGATGGAGATTGGAGTAACCCATCAGTCATATGGGTTTGATAAGAAGAGGAAAATTGAATTCAAAGGAAAATCTAAAGAGCACATAGAAAAGAAGATGAGATTTCCCTTATGCTCAAAGTGTGGAAAGAAACATGGAGGGAGTTGTCTTAAAGGGACAAGTAAATGTTTCAAGTGTGGAAAGGAAGGTCATCAGAAATTTGAATGTCATGATGATGGGAAGAATATGTCTAATGATGCAAACAAAGGAAGGGATACACAGAATGAACCTACTACACTTCAATGCTTCAAGTGCAAGGAGATGGGACATTATGCCAATAAATTCCCTCATACAAGGGTTGATGATGATGGCCGACGTCAACAAACTCTTAAGGCTAAAGACAAAGGAAAGTCACATGCAATTTCTATCAGCGATGTAGAGTACGATAATGATGTGGTGAAAGGTACACTTACCATCCACTCTAAAGTAAAAAATTTTGTATTTGATTCTGGATCCACCCACTCTTTTATTTATGAAGAATTTTCTAAGGGTATCACCGTATTACCTCAACAATTAGATGTTGAGTTAGCTATGACAAAACCTAATGGAACAACAGTCGCATCAAAAGTTTATAATTCTTCTCTGATCGAAGTTTGTGGGAAAGTGATTCCTGCAAATCTTGTGATCCTTCCTATAGTGGAATTTGATGTGATTCTTGGCATGGATTGGATTTCTTTATATGGAGCTCATATCAATTTCCAATGAAGGGAAGTCACATTTCATATTCTAGATCAATCTATGATTGTCTATCAATGCAAGGATGAACATAACCTTCCAGTGGAAATTCCTTTTACCTTATGGGTCTTGATTCAACTAAATGAAGGTTATTTATCTCAAATGGTTGGTGAGAAACTCACGATTAAGAATATGCCCATTGTACGGGAGTTTGATGATGTCTTTCTGGAGGAATTACGGGGTCTTCCACCAAATCATGAAGTTGAGTTTTCAATAGAACTCGTACCGGATGCTTTTCCTATTTCAAAGACACCTTATAGAATGGCCCCAATTGAGTTGCAGGAATTGAAGAAGCAACTCCAAGAGAATCTTGATAAGGGATTTATACGCCCTAGTGCGTCACCTTGGGGAGCACCTGTTCAATTTGTTATGAAGAAAGATGGATCAATGAGACTCTGCATTGATTATCGAGAACTTAACAGGATCAATATCAAGAAAAAATATCCTCTCCCATGCATTGATGACTTATTTGACCAACTACGCAGAGCTCAAAACTTTTCCAAGATTGATCTTCGTTCAGGGTATCATCAATTAAAGGTCAAAAGGGAGGATATACCAAAGACGATTTTTCGTACAAGGTATGGACAGTATGAATTTATAGTGATGCCATTTGGTCTTACTAATGCCCCTTCTATCTTCATAGATCTGATGAATAGAGTCTTTAGAGACTATCTTGATCAATTTGTGGTAGTCTTTATTGAAGATATTCTTGTCTATTCAAAGAGCAAGGAAGAACATGAAGATCACTTGAGAATTATATTGAAGTCCCTGAGAAAGGAGAAGCTTTATGCCAAATTTACCAAGTGTGAATTTTGGCTTCAAAAAGTTTCATTTTTGGGTCACATAATCTCAAAAGAGAGGATATCTATGTATCCAGCAAAAACATAGGTTATCGAAAGATGGTCGAGACCAACAACAGTAACTGAGATCCGAAGTTTTCTTGGTTTTGCTTGATATTATCGACGTTTTGTAAAAGATTTTTCACGATTATCTAATCCACTCACCAAGTTGACTCGGAAAGGAGTTAAGTTTGTTTGGACGAAAGAATGTGAAGAGAATTTCAAGGAGTTGAAAAGAAGGTTATCCTGTGCACCTGTTCTCACACTACTTTGTAGTGGATAAAGGTTTGTGATCTATAGTGATGCATCCAAGAAGGGATTGGGGTGTGTTCTTATGCAAAATGATATGGTGATAGCTTATGCCTCACGACATTTGAAAATCCATGAGCAAAATTACCCAACACATGATTTGGAGTTAGTTGTGGTAATCTTTTCATTAAAGATTTGGAGGCATTATCTTTATGGAGAAAGGTGTGACATTTATACTGATCATAAAAGTTTAAAGTATATTTTCACACAAAAGGAGCTGAATATGCATCAAAGAAGATGGTTGGAGCTGATTAAGGATTATGACTGCTCAATCCATTACCACCCTGGGAAAGCAAACAAGGTGGTAGATGCATTAAGTTGACAAGACCACGCCAGTTTATCCATGATGAGGATCACAAAAGATCCAATATTTATGGATTTACAAAGGATGGATCTTGGAATTATAATGGAAGGGGAAAAATCTTATCTTTCTCAAATGAATGTTCAACCATCTATACATGTGAAGATTAAAGAGGCACAAAAAGAAGATGTCGAGTTACAAAAGAAGGTGAGAAATGTTCCTGAATTCAACCTTGATTGTGATGGGATAATAAAGTTCAGGAATCGGGTTTGTGTTCCTCCCATCCCAGAATTAAAGAAGGAGCTGCTGGATGAGGCTCATAGTTCTTCATTCTCTATTCATCCTGGAAGCACGAAGATGTATAGGGACCTGAAAGAGTACTTCTGGTGGGATGGCATGAAAAGAGATGTTGTTGAATATGTCTCTCGATGCTTGGTTTGTCAGCAAGTTAAAGCTGAGAGACAGAAGTCTAAGGGTATGTTACAACCATTACCCATACCCGAATGGAAATGGGAAAACATCACTATGGACTTTGTCACAGGACTTCCTAAAACATCCAAAGGCAATAATTCTATCTGGGTCATAGTTGATCGTCTTACCAAGTCTGCATTCTTCATTGCTATTAGAGAGAATTTCTCTCTGGATCAGCTTGCCAGGATATAAGTAAAGGAAGTGGAAGATTGCATGGAGTACCACTTTCTATTATATCTGATCGGGATCTGAGATTTACCTCGAAGTTCTGGAGAAGTCTTCAGCATACTCTAGATACAGAGTTGAGTTTCAGCACTGCTTATCATCCTCAGACAGACGGTCAGTCTGAGAGAACAATTCAAACTCTAGAAGATATGTTGAGAGCTTGCTCTATGGATTTCAAAGGTGGTAGGGATCAACACCTATCATTGGTGGAATTTTCTAATAATAATAGCTTTCACTCCAGTATTCAGATGGATCCTTATGAGGCTCTCTATAGAAATAAATGCAGGACTCCAACTTGCTGGGATGAAGTTGGGGAAAGAAAGCTATTAAGACATGATCTCGTTGATGAAATGGAAGAAAAGGTCAGATCTATTCAACAACACATAAGAGCAGCTCAGAGTCGACAGAAAAGTAATTCCGACAACCGAAGAAAAGACCTAGAGTTTGAAGTGGGTGATAAAGTGTTCTTATGAATATCTCCCTGGAAGAGAGTCATGAGATTTGGAAAGAAGGGGAAGTTGAGCCCTAGATATATCGGTCCTTTCGAAATACTAGATCGTGTCGGGAAGGTAGCATACCGATTGGAGCTTCCACCGAATCTCTCTCAAGTACACGATGTGTTCCATGTATCTCTCATGAGAATGTACATACCTGATCCTTCACATGTACTCAGCTCAGAAGTTGTACCGTTGGAGCAAGATCTTTCTTATGAAGAATAGCCGATAGAGATTCTGGATCATAGCAAAAAATTCCTACGAAACAAGACCACTCGCTTGGTGAAAGTTTTATGGAGGAACCATCAATTAGAAGAAGCTACATGGGAGCTTGAGGATATGATGAGGGAGAGGTATCCTCATCTGTTTGTTACAAAGTGACGAATTTCGAGGGCGAAATTCATTTTAAGGGGGGTAGAATGTAACACCCGAGACTTTTATGTGAAATATTTTGTTTTTATGTTATATAAATCATCAAAGGAATCTTTCACTACACACAACACTAGCTTGGCTTGCTTTACATGCAATCGCGGCCTTCCTCGATAGCTTGTGTCGTACACAATACCGAGTTTCACTAAACAGTGATATGCTATTAAAATATTATTAAAACTAGCCATTATGAATAGTAATAACAAAATTTTCAAATTGTATAAATTTAATTTTTCAAAATGGACTTCATTTTTGGATTCGGAATATCGAAATTAGCCTAGGGTGAAATTTTGGTATTTTTCTGAAAACTTTCAATTTTTGATGAATAGTGAAACCACTAAGTGGTAGTTAAAAAAACTGAATTTTTCTTAAAACTTAATTTTATCACTTATTTGAGTGGGATTTTGAAAATCCGAGAGACACGGTTGATTTCAGTAAGTAAAATGTGGTTCAATGAGATGAAAATAATTTTTTGGTGAATAATAACTTTTTACTTTTTTTACCATGATTAAAAGTAAATAGGGTAATTAAGGGTAAAAATGATATTATTATTACCCTAACACATGTACTAATTCTATTGGACAAGTGTAATTTGACCAAAAACAACCTCAGGAATAAAATATGACCATTTTTTCCCACTTGGATTAGATTAGGACATTTATTATTAATTTATTTAAAGAAGGGTTAAAATAGTTAAAATCAAAGTTTAATAAGTAAATCATTTTTAATATGGGGTTATATATAAGATAAATTAGACTATAAATATTCATTAGAAAGATAAAACTATTTCCTACATAATGGTATTTTATTTGTAATTTTTAGACATTAAATAATTTAATTTATTTATGATACAATAATGATACAATAATTATCTTATTAATGAAATATTGACATAATTGATGTTATAAATACCCAAATAAATGTAATTTGAGAATTTTTATGAATCACACTAATTTTCAAGGTTAATATGACATGTTAGTATTGATTTAAGTAACTTGGTTCGAACTAATCATTCTGTTATGATTTTCACAAAAAATCAATTACTAAATAGTGTCAAAATTGATATAAAATAGTTTTTAAAACAAATATTATATTATTACTTGTTATTTTATTCCTAAAAATCTAAGGTTCGTCCAAATGACTTATATAATGTTATATATTTTAATAATAAACAACTTGGGGTTCGTTTGTCTTGATATAGTAAGTTTATTAACCTTATAGTGTAAGAAAACAAGAAGACACTGTAAAAGTTACATTATCTAACTTAAAGTTAAATCTAAACGATAAGGGTAAAATTGATACCTAAAATTTTCTAAATTATATTGGATGAGGGTATTTCGACCCCTACCCACCTTATCTTCGAAATATATCAATTTTTAGCTATTAAAAACCGAATTTGACTTTATAATAAAATAATATTGTTAGTTATTCCAAAGGTGCCCCTCTCCTCCCTTATAAAAGGTCACCTCCTCCCCCTCTTCCTCACACCACTTTGAGCCTTCAATCTCGTCAAACCCCTGCCAAGTTCTCCTCTCCACTTCCCTAGAAACATCCTAGAGGTTCTGGTCTTCTTCAAAGACCTATTTTAGTTCCCTAAAAGGAGGTCTCAAAGAAGCACTTCAAAGAAGAGGTAATGTCCGTTACCGATTCTTTCATCTTTATTTCTTCTTACACTTCTTCTTATTTAGTTGTTTCATTATGAAGTAATAACATCAGTATCACTCATATACTGATATGTTATTATAAGTATGAAACAACCCTATTTCACCATCTATCCATCCTATGGAAAAAGAAATCACCGCGCGTGCGTAAGTACGGAATACCGTCTCCATACCATGGTGTAATATATTTTCCACCACCACCTTACTTGAATGGGTATAATGGTGTAAATAATGACTATATATGACTATTATAAAGTGATATTGATTATGAAATAGTATTCATACACTCCAATACAATTCCACGATCATAGGAATGATATCATCACTCGTGCGTACGTACGGAATACCGTCTCCACGATGTGATGCGACTCGTTCTACATGATCTTCATTTCATAATGATTATATAAATGAATTGAATGAATGAATATGATATATATTACACTAATACCATTCTGGAAATGAGGTATCTATAACCTAAAGAGAAGAATAAGAATTTATTCGACAAAACACGCATAAGAACAAAAAGTAATAAACACCCGAATAACAAGTAGTAATGAAATATTACTAATAAGAAGCTAAGAATATGACCATATATGATATCATAACAATAATTATGATTCTGTAATAAGTCAATAACATTATTTAAATCATTATACAGGAGGTTCGGACACTTACGAGGCAAATCGGACCTAAGGTAAGGGAAAATATCACAATCTCATTTTTATCCGAGATTGTTTATACTTTGGTATTTACTGGGGTGTATTTTATCATCCACATCCATGTTCCCTAAATATGTAATATTATTTACATACACCTATAATTGTTTAAATCCAATTTTACCCTTCGGTGAGTTTTTAGTAAAAGATATGAAAGGAATCTTTTGTCATTTTTCGTACGAGGTACTTTTTGACTTTTCCGACAAAAGTACGAGAAGAATGTTTTTTTAACTTATACAGAATGAATGGATTTTTAAAACATTATTTCCAAGAAGCTTCCTTTACAAGTTTTCAAGTTTATTTTTAATCAATTTATTTTAGTTTAAAATTGTATGACATGTTAAAGAAAGGAAAATGTTTTTGAAGTAGAAAGGATATTTTCCTCAAGAATGGAGTTCAAGTGTTTTATCAAAATTATTTTCCATCTAAGATAATAAAGGGTTCTGTTTCTATCCCTATTATTAAATTGATTTGATTATGTTGTGATGGAAATATTTTTATGAATTACTTTATCTTATATGAATTGTTTTATGAAGTCCCGATGTTTAAGATTCCCATTTTTATTACATGGGTTATGCAATGATGTATGATTTATGATTTTGTGGCACACATAAGAATGGTATTATTATGAGATGGGTGGGACCTATATCTCCCTCCAATGAATTGGGTAAAGATTTTATATCTCATGAGATAGACATGGATGGAACGGTAGGTTGTACCGGTTCAGTGAAACAGGACTGAAACGAGGAGTGAACTCGGTTCAGAAATGGGCTTTGTCCACTAAGATAGTCTTGGAAATGAGTCTTGACTAATGAGAAATGTTTCTCTATGATTATGTGTGTATGACACAAATTTTCATGTTTTATGTTATGATTATTGGGATTCCATTTCACTACTATGATTTATCCCATGTTATGAAATTATGCTCTCTTTTGCAGGTTAAGATTTCCAAAAGTTATGTTCTTATGAATATGATGTGATTGATATTTCTTTTGTTTACCCTTACTGAGAATTTGAGATCACCCTTTTGTATGTTTTCTTTCCCCAGGTCAGGAAGAAGGTTATTAAGTAAGATATGACAAAAGGGACTATAGATATGATGAAATAAATAGGAGACAGTGTAGACGCTTTATGAACCATTGTTTATGTTTCCCAGTTTCTAAAGACACTATACCTATACGGTCCTTTCGTGGTTTTGTTATATGTTGTAATAAGTATGCTTCAATTTTGAATTATTAACAATGTATGTAAAGTATGGGTCATTATAAAAAGTGTTAGGGAAAGATGAATCTGCCGGGATACATATGTGGATGTAGAGCTAGGAGAGGAACATGAGGTTGTGTACATTTCAACATGTTACAACCACCCACCTTTGTGGTCCCCACCAGGATCAGGGAGTTGGAGGATAGGGGAAGGGAGTAGCTGCATATGGTCAAGGAGTGTGACCCAAGGGCTCTAGAAATGATTTTATGAATGGTCTATGTCTACTACTAGCTGCCATATTAATAGACATAAGTACCAATCATTCCTTCCTTCCACGAATCTTGTCCAAAACCTAGAGTTTTTGGTTAATCCGTTGACTTTACCCTCATGTTTAGAGGTACCTTTGAGAGGAGACTCGATAATCACACTTACGCCGATGATGTGATCTGACCCTTGATGTGAGAGTTTTAGTTGGAACCTCTTGGTTGTAGCGTTGAGGTCTTATGACGTTAGTTTGGGTATGGACTGGACATCCACGGTTCATACTCAGATTGAATGTATTGGGAAAAAAGGTTTCGGTTTACCTACAATGTTGGAATGAGATTTTCTTTGGTCATCGAAAAAGGAAACCCATGCAGCACAGGATAAACTCATACATAGGAGGGTGCAACCAATCACTCTTGAGTCAGCCAGACTTACCCTTTTGGCAGTAGGAGTTTTGAGTTTTGAGTTCCAAAAAGGAGTGGCAGAGCATGGGTACATCTTATCAAAATAAGTTTCCAAGATTACCTCCTATAAATGAGAGGCACATCTGCGTTGGCTAGGTACTACCAGATATTTGTACCCAACATCTTCAGGGTAGCGGCACCCTTGTCTGTTTTGATGAAAAAGGGGGAGCCTTTCCTGTGGATAAAGGAGTGTCCGTAGAGCTTTCAGGAGCTAACACAGAGACTGAAAAGTTGAACTATGCTACCCATGACCTAGAGTAAGTATTAGTGGTCTTTATGATAAATATACGGTGACTCTACTTGATGGGAGAACGTTTTATAGTCTACTCTGATCACAAGGGTCTCAGGTATATCTTCACTCAGAAGGACCTGAACCTGAGACAACAGTGATGGCTAGAGTTCCTCCCGGATTATGACTTTGAGATATTCTATACTCATAAGAAGGGGAACGTGGTAGTAGATGCACTCAGCAGGAGGTCTGGTCTGCAGTTACTGAGTGAGGTGACAAAGCAGCTAGCTGCGTTGCTTATATCCTTCATGGATAGAGATGGAGCTGCATACCTCCAGTCTATGACAGTCACACCCCCACTCCTTCAGCGATTCAGGGAGGCACAATATAGGGACACTGACTTCATGGTTTGACATGCTCATATATCATTAGGGAAGACACCTGATGGATTTTATGAAGGTGGGGAGCATGTCATCCTCTTCAGAGGACATACCATGGTACCAGTAGTGCTACAGGAGGTGGTTTTGAGGGATTTAAATATGTCCCCTATAGTGGTAAATCCTGGAGTGGTGAAGATATACTAGGATCTCTAACGCCAGTACTGATAGCCTGGGATGAAGGAAGTAGTTGCATAGTTTGTATCATGATGCCTCACTTGTTATCAAGTGAAAACTGCTCAGAGCCGGCATAAGTCTTATGCCGACAGGATGGGGGAGACCATGTCTTCCTACAAGTCTACCTCGATGAGGTTTGCAGATATTTGTTTAGAGAGGTAAGTTATCTCCAAGGTTCATCAGACCTTTCTATATTCTAAGTAGTGTGGGTGAGGTGGTGTAACGTCTATCACTTTCCCTATAGATTTATCGGGTGCATAATGTTTTCCATGTGTCGCAGTTGAGGATATGCGTGCATGATCCATTTAAAGTTATCGAATAGGGTGAGTTGAACTTTTATGATGGGGTGAATTTTATGGATTTCGTAGTGGAGTTTGAGGATCAATCAGAGAAGGTCCTTTGTGGGTGGTCAATACCTCTGGTGCACATTTTCTGGCAGCATGGGAACCTCCAGGAGAGAAAATTGGAGCGGGAGGCTTAGATCCGTTCTCAGTACCCCCATTTGTTTCCTTAGTCTATATTGTGGATTTTAGGGATGTGAATCCCTAAGGTGGAGAGAATTTAATGTCCTGGAAATTCCGTATATTGTTTTTAGTTATATAGAATTATATCGAGACCACGAAATCTGACGGCGCGTGATTCTGAGGACCAGAGTGCCTGGAATGATCCGTCAAAGTTTTGTTATGTTTTAATTAGTGCGCTTAAGTAGTTTTCTTGAAAAATTGGAATAACTTTTAAATGGTTACTCAGATCAGAAATTTGAGGTCATCGTTGCGCTCAGGATGGTGGGTTTACCCTAGGTGCGACTTAAGTTTAGTCGGCGCGGGTCTCCTGTGAGAAAACCCGAAAATGGCATAACCATAACTAAAATAATTAAATAAAGTTATTTTATTTTTCAAATTCTTATAACTCAGAAATGGTAAATCAGATTAAAAATTTGAGACCACAGAGACCACCACTAAACTCATGAGGGTATGCATTCTCAAGGAAGATGCTAACATTGTCCGGTGCAAGCCACCAGTGAAAGTTAGTTTTTGTCCATAAATAAAATAATTAAGTGACAATTATTTTATTGTAAAATTAATAAATTTTAAATGGTAACTCGGATTGGAAATCCAAGAGTACCGTTGGGTTCGTTGGGGCGTGCTTCACTTTGTAATAGCCTAACCTCAACTGGTGCAGGTTGAGGGTGACTGTTATTAATTTTTTGAACTTTTTTTCATTTACGTTCAGTAAACACACGAGTGAAATTTTGTAACTTTTGAACCGGTGCTTTGAATTGAAATCCAAGGACATTGTTGAACTCACGATGCATATATTCACTTAAGGAGACTTTCACCTTGACCTCATTAATTCAAGGGTGGAAGTCAGTTTTCTGGAATTTTTTGAGAGAGTTAAAAGAATAAAAGTAAATTTAAACAAGAACTTTTTTTTTATTTTTTTTTTTGAAACCACCTTTTTAAATTGTATAGGTGGGGACCACACGATGGTGGTCGGGAAATTACGGTTGGGCATTAAATGCCCGATTAAACAAATTATATAACCACAACCCTCTTTAATTAAGAGGGTTCATTAAATCTAAATTAATGAATCAACTTGTTAATTAAGAGTTATTTTATTAACTCTTCTTGAGAGAATTGAGGGTTGTTTCTCCATTGAAAAAAGGAGAGCTTGGGAGAACCTTCAGAGAAATATCCTCCAACGAAGAACAAATTCCGAATGAAGAATGTGGAACCAACTTCGGAAGCGTCTTGTGGGAGCGACGTACATCGACGTCCCTTTCATTGACTTCATCTTCTTCCTCATGACTTCTCCAACAAACGTCAAGGTAGGGGATTTAATTTGAAATATGATTGAATTTATTTGATAATTATTCATATTATGGATTCATAATTATGATTTCCAAACTAACATGGCCATCATCCCACACATATCCCTTGCCCCTTTATCTTTTGTTCCTCTCGCATTCTTCACGTGTTAATCAAATAAAAATATTTAACGGCGTTGAAAACATAATTTTTTGTTGAGCCCAACATATGGATGTAGATCCCTTGACCTGAGGATCACGAATATGCAGTCGTTATGTTTTTATGTCTTAGAATGAAGCTTCTGTGAATTGTGGAAGAGGAGGGAAACCAACACACCAACTGACCGCGTGGAGGTAGGACGGCGAACGTACATGCCACCAGATGATCAGAAGGCCATAGGGCGAAGCGGTGGCACACATCCATGCCACCGGAGCTGGAGACCATGACTTCTTGGCCGTGGTGGAGGCCGAAGGGAGGATGACACCCGGGTGGCCACAGAGGACAACGATGCCATTGTGCCACTGGGAGGAGGACCGGTCGGGGATCCGGCCGGTCGTGATGCACTCAGCAGGACCTACTTCCAAAAAAGCAGAATGGTCTGTTGGACCGTTCAGGTGACCTGGGAGGCCCCTCCCCTCCCGAGAGTCGGCTATGGAGGACCCTGCCATGATGGTCCACCCGACTGCAGGCTGTACACAGCGGGCTAGGCCGGACCTCCCCCTTCGCGGCCCATGTCGGACCATGGCAGAGCGGGCTGGGCCCGTTGTGGCCAAGGCCAACCAGTCCAGACCCAGATCAAATTGGGTTGACCTGAATCGGGTTGGGTCGGCCCAGACTGGGTTGGGCCTAGTCGGTCCGACAGGGTCAGACCGGACCCGGTCCCATCTAGACCCAGATACGCCTTTGTGGCCATATCTTGAGAACTAGTCATCTATTTTATGAACCATATATGGAACCAGAATACTTGGATAGAGATGGTCATTTTGGTATACTCTACTTGAGTTTTGGATAAAGTTGGTTCACAACCGGGTTGGATAGAACCCTGAATCCAACTGGGCCCTTGGAGTAGAAACACCAATAACTTACAGACCAGGCGTCTGATTGACGCACCATATATTATGTTGGGTACCTTATGACGTGACAGACCTTTGGGTTACTTATTTTTGGAACTTCGTGTTGGTTTATTTATGACCGATGGCTTGGGTAAAGGTTCTTCCAAACGTTCTATTAGTGGGAATCCAGTGGCTGGCAGTGAGACAGAGGTTGGAGACAGATCATATGAAGGTTATTGCTGAGCGATCCTGTGTGGGTCAACACCGATCCTGTGTTGATCAAATCTTGTGTGGGTCAGTGCTCAATGATCCTGTGTGGGTCATATCATACTAATCATGTGTTGGTCAGATCATGTGTGGGTTAGCGGTCAATGATCCTGTGTGGGTCATCGCATACTGATCCTGTGTGGGTAAGATACTATGTGGGTCATAGTGGGGGTTAATACCTATTGACTATGGGCGGGTCAGATCCTATGTGGGTCATTGCGTGGGTTAGTACCTATCAATCCTTTATGGGTCAGCGCTCAACGATCCTGTGTGGGTCAGTGCATACCGATCCTGTGTGGTTCAGATCCTGTGTGGGTCAGCGCTCAACGATCCTGTGTGGGTCAGCGCATACCGATCCTATGTGGGTCAAATACTATGTGGGTCAGTGCTCAATGATCCTGTGTGGGTCAGTTCATACTAATCCTATGTGGGCCAGATCCTATGTTGGTCAATGCGGGGGTTAGTCCATATCCATCATGTTTGGGTCAGACTCCATATAATCAGCAGCCGTGCCTCTTGACAGAATAAGATGATCTAGCTTCGTGACTAATCATCTATACATCTATACTTTACTAAAAAACCTAGTTTGAGCTAAGACTCTATTTGAACTAAGACTTTAAGCTTCATGGTACTATCTTCATGGTGATACCTTTGTGGTACTATTTTCATGTTGATACCTGTGTGGTACTTTTACATTCGTGGTACTATCTTCATGGTGATACTTGTGTGGTACTTTTACCTTCGTGGCACTATCTTCGTGGTGATACCTCTGTGGTACTTTTACTTTTGTGGTGTAACCTTCGTAGTGTTACCTGTGTGGTACTTTTACCTTCATGGTGTTACCTTCACAGTGTTACCTTTGTGGTATTCTTCCCTCATCTATGAGATGTGTATATCTTGATAACATAGGTGTATGTATGGGAATATACATAAGTAGTGTTGATGTATTTATTTTTGGAACTTTATGAGACCTACGGGGTCTCAGGGTCCCTACTTAGTAACGTTATACTCAACCCTACACGAGCTTCACCCACACCTTGTTGTGTCATGTGCAGACGACGTACAAAGTTGATCAAGGTTAAGGGAGCTAGGACTGAATGGTGCTTGGAGATAAGATTGGATGATGCTTGTAGATTGACCTTTTGGGGTGACGTGATGTAGGGACTACTAATCATGAGTTGTACCTACCCTTTAGGTAGGATCCTCGGTGGAAAATCCAGGAGCAGTTTTTTACCTTTCAGTGGTATTTGTACTTTTTGAGTTGTACTCGTACTTTCAGTTGGGCTTGAATTCTATATCCTTTACTTTCAGCACTCTTTTTACTACAAACTTTTACTTAGTTTTTTCTTCTTGTTTCATTCTACTCTGTGTGTATGTACAGGTTTAAAGGCAATGCCTTCCCATTTTAGGGATACACCTTTCCAGTGCTAGTCGCCAGCCCCTGGCCTATGGAAGGTAGTCTTGGGGTAGTCACAACACGGTCCCCAGGGTATAGGTCATGAAATAACATGTAAAATTGTTTCATATACTCCATATAAAATATGTTAGGTTCCTAATAATAAAATATGCCTCAATGAAGAAAAATTAAGAAAAAATCCCTCACCTTAGGTATGAATTCCTTCGTATGTTTCTGAACCTCCTGTATACTATATATAGATTTATTATAAATATATTAAAGAACCATACTGATATATATCATATTATATATGATTTACTTATAAATTTACTCACCTGTTTATTAATAATTTCTAATTAAAATTACCATTCTGGGTGATAACTACTTCGTTTTTCATGTACATTTTGGTTTGATGGTTCTGATGATTGTATATTGATCATGATTAAATCATATCTAGAATGTTAATAATGATTTAAATATCATATATATTCATTGTATATATATTTAAATTCATTCATAAATTTTATATATGAATAAATGAATTACACCATTCATGGAGACAGTATGTCGTATGTACGCAAAAACATTGTTTCCATTTTTTCAATGGATGGAAAAAAAGAAATTTAAACAATAATGTCATTTTATAGAATAATTATTATTTAATATATGTCATATATATTCATTAAATATATCCTTATTACCATCCTTGTCAAAATAAAATGAAAAATGTATCACATCATTTTGTGGAGGCGATAGTTCACACATTTGTACGAGCAACGTTATCATTTTCCAATAGATTTAATGGTAAGAAGGAATATGTGATATTATAATTTCATAAGTATAATTAATTCATAAATATCATATATATATACACATTAAATCCATAATTTTATAATCCCATGAGTGGTGATTGTGGAAAAAAATCACATCGGTTCGTGAGGCGGTAGTCCTCCGTACACATGACCGACAATTTTGTTTCTTATTTGATGGAAAAGGAGATAGATATATCTAATTTAATAAACATAATAACATATCAGTATATGGTATATACTTGTTATATTATATTTTAATTATTAATACATTAATGAAGGTGGTAATAGAATATGTGAAAAAAGAGTTTAGTGATGACAATTACCTTCACTTAGAAAAACCTCCTTTAGATATCGTATTAATGACCTTAGGGTTGGTCCTTTGGGAATAAAATTGGCACTATAATGTAGATAATGATTTTTTGAGATATTTTTCTATTATTTGGTCAAGATAAATGGATTATGGTATATTAATAAGTGAGGGGAGGATGTACCCTTTTATAATTAAAGAGGAGTGGTATTTTTGTAAATACCCAAAAACTATTCAATAATGGGATGTCACTCTGAACCCAAGTTCCTAAAATAATTATAAATAATCTATTGGAGGGAATATAAGGTCTAGAAACACCAAAAAACAAGAAATGAAATATGATTTAAATGTGTTATTCCCTTAATCTCTATGGTTACTTACATTTACCATTTTAGTTTTCACAACAATAACTAGTTTTTGTTTATCTACCAAGGTAATTTATCCTTTATAACTGAAAAAATGATCCTTATTATATAATTTTTACCCAATGATTCTAAATATGAAATAAAAAATTTTGAACAAAATTATTATGTATGTGTAAAATTAATTTTAACTCAGACGCATGTAACGTGAAAAACCCATTTTTAATTTTAACAACAGTAAATATTTTTTAATATTTTTAATATTCATTATGAAATTAATTATGTTGAACTTATTACCTAATATTAATTATTATAATTCCATATATTTAATTTATTTTATCAAATGAAATTCATGGAAGTGGAAGAATTAAATTAAAAATTAAATCCACAAGCATAATGAAAAAGAGGTTTTCCAGAGAAAGGTTTCTTAAGTATTAAAATATTTTATATCAAATTTCAGCATAGAAATGATTAAAATGATATAAATTGTATTAATAATAATATAATTTTACTAATTTTACTTTTAAATTTTTTTTTGAAAATTTAATTTTTTAAATTCATTAAATGAAAATTCATTTTCAATAAAAAAAGTATTCATCACTATTCATTGAAAAAATTAATATTTCCAAAAATCTAAAAAATTAACTCTAATATAATTTTTACATGATTATTTAAAAAACTATGGTCATTTCTAAAAATAAAATTTCTATAAGTGGAAAATATTAATTTTAAATCTCGTGTGGAAAACATGACGAAACTGCCTTTTAGGAAAATAGAGTTTTTAAGAATAAAACTAGATTTATACTTATCCCATTCCTATAAAAAATATTAATGAATGATAATTTTTATATTGAAAAAAATATATAAAAATTTCCTTAAAATAATTTATAAATAGATATTAATTTAATTGATTAAGATAAAAATTCATTACGAACATACAAACTATTTTACAATTTTTTTTTACTTTCAAATGTTTATATTTTTATTTATAATAAATTGATAACCAATGATTTCATTTAATATATGTGTAAACCATATAATTTTCATAATTTATTTATTCCTATTGAGACCCTCTAATTTAATAGTTCTGTTATAATCATCGTATTTAAATAATATATTTTGCAGTTCGTTAAGGCTTGGTGTTATGTGTTGTATACACTATCAAATCCAATTCCATTATTTTTGGAATTTTGCAGTGTAACATTCTCCAATCCTTCAATAAATTTAATCCCAAAATTTTTAAATTCTTCTCAGAAGTCAATGTATTGACATTCCAAATTACCTATGTTGAAAACCCATATTTTAAATAGGGTTAATAAAATTTCCTATTGATTAGGGAGAAAGGGAAGTGTGAAGGTAATTTATAATAATACCTAACTAGGTTTCTAAGTAGTAAAATATCAGTTGTAATTGAAAACATAGACATGTAAAAAAAGTGTAATGGCCAAATAATTATAGAGAGTGACATAGATCATTGATCATAAGAAAGTGGATGACCAAGAGAAAGTTAATAACTAAAACACCATAAACTGATGAGGTATGAAAATTCCATTGATTCATAAAAAAATAAGGTAAATTTATATATTTATTATTTAAAAATTACTTTAATAAAGATGAGGGATTAATTTACTATCATGATTGGGGACATAAAAATTATACTTACTTGATATATTTTTATTTCAAAGGAAAAAAATTTATCCTTTGGTTACGATTCAATAAATTTCCACTTTATTTATTACTCCAAGAAATGAATACAGAAGATGATTTTTATTCCTGAAGCACTAAAATTAAATTTTAATGGATCATAAGATTCATAAATGAGTGAAAAGTACTTCTTTATGTCTCTAAATATTTTTTAAAACCAAAATGGTTATAATATGTTGTTTAATATAATACATTAATCTCTAGACCTCATCAGTAACACCCAAATTTAAACATAATATTTATCCTTCAATTAATTTAAGTAAATAAATGTCATATTGAATGTAATATCACATATTCCATTGGTAGGAATTTCACCCTTATCACTCTTTGGTTGTGGGTTCAAGCCCTACAACCTTGCCAGATATGATGGGTTTTCTCCCAACATGTAGGATATCCTTTTTATAAACTATATTAATATAATTATTATAAAATTCCAATAAATAAGGTAAAAATAATAAAAAATATCATTAATATTTTAATAAAATTTTAACCACTATGTTTTTCTATATGCCTTTTTTTTCAAAAAATCAAATAATATTCCTTGACTATTATCACCTTAACATAAATCATCAAATTAACCCTAAATGTTATCAATACCTTTAAAATTATGAAAATATAATTCTTCCTCAAATAAAAATTTATTCTAAACATAAGGGTTATATATACCTCAATCCAAAAAAATGTCTCCAAAAATTTCATTAATAACACGAAAACACCATAACTTAAAACCTCAAAAGTGGTGTTTATGAATTTAAACTTATGATAAAACTTAGACTCATAAAACAATGATAGTATCCATAAATATTAAATTAATATTAGATGAATACATATATTCTTCTAGATATTAACCCTGTCCTTAGTAGTTTCATAATTCTTATAACCAAAATACCATTGATAAAAATACTTCTACAACATAACTCTTGAATCCCAATACGTAAATACTTAAAAACTTTTACTTTAATGATTGGTATAAAATAGACCCTTAATTTGTCTAAGATATATAATTTAAAATAGGTAATTTACATATATAATTTATAGATTCCCCACATTTAATACAGTGAACTATAAATGGATCTCTATGATGAATGTTTTTTCTCTCTATTGAACTCCTCACTTTTCCTCGGAAATTCGTTGCTCTTTGACCATATTTTCCACACATAAAACATTTTAATTTTCCATGGATGCATTATAATAGGTTTATAGACCCAGTTAATGATATAATAAATTATTTTTATATTTATTAATATTAATTAAATAGTTATATTAGTTATAAAAAATAGTAAGTTATCTTTTTAATCAAAAAGGAAATAGTTTCAACTAAACTTGTTTCTTAAAAGGTTTTATTTTGAAGTTTGATTTATAAATTTTAGAATTTTAATTTAAAAATATGAATATAATTTTGTAAATTATAATATCAAAATTTACATATGTTGAAAGTTTTTTGTTTTTTCAATAAATATTGATTTTCCAGTGAATAATGAAAAATACCAATTTTTGTGAGAAAATCATTTTCTTTTCTATAAATTAAGTAATTTAAAAATAAAAATATGATTTTAATATATTTTAAAGTAATATAAGTATTATTTATTCCAATTAATTACTTTTTAATTAATTTTATACTGTTTTTTAGTATAAGTTTGTTTTTGGGGTAAAAATTAATTTTTTCTAAAAACTGTTTTAAAATACATAATGTTTCTCCATTTTAATAAATTAAAATAATCAGCAATGTTGAATTTTTTAAATTAAATTTATATATTTTATATCATTAAATATTAATTTATTTTTATATAATAATTATTATTAGTCATATATTTAATATGGAATCATCTTTTTCTCAAAAAATACACTTCTTAAAAACCATTTGTCTCGTAATGTCTGCACGATAAATATTAAATTAATCCTTTACACTTATATTAATTTAATTTGAAAAAATAGATTTTATATTTGGAATTATAATCATTTATAATTCATGACAATTTCAAATTATTTTTTTACAAAAATGAATAGTGAAAATATTAAAAATTAATTATCACGGTTAAGGTAAAAATATGTTTACTAGGTTATTAAACTAAAACAATAAGGGTAAATGTGACCTATATAATTTTATAAAATATATTCTATGGAAATATTTAGACCATTAAACCTATAATGTTTATAATTGTCTATTTTTAACCCTTGTTACATATAAAAAATGCAGGAGAACTCAATTCATTTCAAAAACACCAATTGTGTCCTATCCCCTACTTATAAAAGACCACCCCTCTCATCCTCCCTTCACACCTTCAAAACATATTGGTTTGGACAATAAATAACCAAATAACTTCGATAATTATCTAATCTCATCCTATTGGCCTTATTTTTTTTGAAAAACTCTAACCAACGAAGGCCTTTGGTGAAAACCAAAAGGAGTTACCTGAAGAAGAGGTAACGTTCTCCAACAAGCATTATTATTTTGTGCATGATCTAACCACTTAAATTATTATTAAACAATTATTATAAAATAACTTCCATATATTCCATATATGGATATATTATAATGTTAATTTCATTACCTAAATCATTTTCCCATTCCATCAAATGGGTTACCAAATCATCATTCGTGTGTACGATGGACTACCGCCTCGTGAACCGAAGTCATTACTTTTTTCTATTACCACCTATAATGTTTGGATATGATGATGCATATAAAGTATATATATATATATATATGATATTTATAACATAATTATACATATATATTCATTATATCATATATAACTTTTTTACATTCCATTTCATATGGGATATGATAACGTCGCTTATGTTTACGATGGACTATGACCTCACAAAGAGATGTTATTAATTTTTCACTAATGCATTACATTTAAGGTAATAAGGGTAAATATAATAAATATATGTTATTTAAATTACATATTTATTATATTCGTGGCCTATTTATCATTCTGTAAATTTAATATATCATTTTCTTTCTTACCCTTTCACTCACTAAAAATGTGATAACATCATTCGTGTACATGTGGACTACCGCATTCATGAAGTGACGTGACTTTATTTTCTTCACCATACCAAAATAAAGATATATATTAGTATATATATAATTAATTAAATTTTTATTTATGATATAATTATAATTCTGTAAATATAAAATATTACTTACCTTCTTTCCGTAATGATCATTGAAAAATGTAAACGTTACTCAAGTGTACGTATGACCTACAATATCCAAGATTGTAACGTTAATTAATTTTTTATAACCATATTTCATGGTTGGTTTTAAATGTATAATTTAGGTATAAATATAATAATTCTTTCATTATTATTATTTTGGATATATTTAAATAACGATCTCTTTGACCATAGTCAACCTACCAAATTCATGTTTGACACATAAGTTGAATATGGTCAAAACATCCGACTTAAACATAATTGATTAAGTAATTTTATATAAACTGAAAATAAGTGAAATAAAATTAATAATAAACCTTAAAAAGTTTTAAAATAATGAAAATAATGAAAATAATTTTATTATCTAGGAAGATAAAGACACATTTGATAAGATGGATTCAAGGTTAGATAATTTATCTCAATTTCATTTCATTAAGGCATATTTTGATGTTATAGAACAATATTATTTTATGATATATATAAAGACCATTTTAATTTTTATATAATTAATTTATCATTTATCATTTTATTCAATGTTTTGTTTAATTGTATTATTTTATGGGGATTATGATTCAAAATTTCTAAAGTAATAAGGGAGTTTTAATCTTAATAAATCATATTTTAAATGTTTTACTTCAAAACCTATTTCCCTTCCATGTTCATGTCTTGAAAATTATTTTTGAAATGTTTTTATATTTAAATATTATATTTTTGAAGTTAATTTTACTTATTTCAAAGGTTTTAAAAATTAATCTTTCTTAATTGTTTTAAAATAAATTTTTTGACAAATGAAAAATTGAATGTTATATTCTTAATATAAAAATCGACAATGAATTTTTATGACATCATGGAAATTATTTGATTTCTACATTCCTCTGAAATATTTCATGTTTTCTTGAATGAAAAATCCTCTTTCAATTTTTTGGGTATTTTTGTATTGATTTTTTTTCAAATGAAAAGTGTATTTTATATTGAAAATGGTCTTTTGGAAGAAAATATAATTTTAATTTCTAAAAGTGATTCTCATTTGAGTTTAAAAGAGTTTTTCAAATTATAAAATGTTTTATTTATGTTTTGGTTCGTTGAGATTATATATGATGGGTGTGGATAGATAGCTCCAGGTGATCCTGTTATAACACAAACAATGGGTGCGCCCAAATAGTGCTCTAATGCATTAGGCAATGAATATATACTTTGGAGAATTATATTGGAAGTTTTCTAAATGATTATTAGAATTTGTAAGGTTTCAATAAGGGTTCTATGAGATGTTGTCCCAAGGTACCTACATGAATTCTCTATTCTTTCTAATGAGTTTTCATGGAAATTATTTTTTATTTGTTTAAAATAAATGATCATTTTAGAGGAATTGTAATTAAATTTTGGGGTAAACATGTTATTTTAAAAAAAATGCTTTTCATGGGTTTTCATGTATTTCACTAGGCTAAGAGTTTTCTTAATTTTATGACCCTTATGATATTTTCTATGCTCATCCAACATTTTTAAAATGTTTTTTCAAAATATTTAAGGATGGGTAAGGGAAATGAATTTGAAAGTAGTGAATATTTTTCATAAAATTAAATCATGTTTTATTTTAAAAGTTTTTTATGGTAGTAAAAATTAACATTTATTGGACGTATCCAATTTTTATTATATGGTTTTTTATGTATGATTTATGACCCAATTCTATAGAACTATAAACCTAAAAAGATCCTCAAAGTGAAATAACATAAAATTATTGACTTAAACTAAATATTATATAATGTTTAAGTCCAACCCCTTATATTTGGTATCAAAGTCCAGTTTAGATAAATTTAGAGGCACTACTGCAAAATGGGGACTTTCCCAATGGTTCAGAACCATTGGGAAAGGCCGTAGAACAGTTGGTATAACATATACCAATGATTCTTCAAACCGTGGGGAACTAAGCTATTGGGAAAACCTATCCTAATGGTTTACAAAGAATCGTTGGTATAGGTTAGTAAAATTAACCTATGCCAACAGTTTAACCAAACCGTTGGCATAAGTTTTACAAATGGTTTACACTAAACCATTGGTAAAAGCGGTGAAAATAAACTCTTTCCCAACGGTTTAAGAGAACCGTTGGCAAAAAAATCCATAGTAATCATTCCCAACAGTTATTAAACCTTTGGGAAAGGCTTATTACAAGCCTATACCAACGATTTCAAACCATTGGCATAGGCTTGCTGTGAAAATTGCACAGCAGCTTGCAATTTTCACAGCAGACTCCAATTTTGCACACCAACCTCCAATTTTGCACACCAACCTCCATTCTTCTCATTTGCAATTACTATACCTACAACAACAAACTAATATATACATATAGAGAACAAATTCATACATATTTAACATATAATTCATTCTTTAACTATACACATCCAGAATTAAATCAAAGTTCATAACATAATTATAAACATACATAATTGATTTAGAATTCAATTTAAAATTTTGATGAAAATTATATGTGGAATCCAGAATTCAATTCATAATTGAATACATACATAATTTAATTATCAATTATCAATAAAATATATAAAAAATTGACTAACTATCAATAGAATCTGAATACGTTTGTTGGTATTTTTGTATACAAGTTGTTTTTACTAAAAATGATGTCAATTTTAAACAAAATACATACACCTGGAGTAATAACAACCACACCATGGCTCGAATTGAGGCGGGGTTGACTTCTACACGTTATATATGACCCATGGATCGTTTTCCTAAAGTATCAACATATTCTAAAAGCATTTGGTTGGTTTTTTGTATGCCAGTTATTGTTTTCACTTAAAATGTTGTTCATTTCAAAAAAAATGAAACACTTTGAGTGGTGACACCCACACCAGGCCTCATATTGAGGCGGGGTTAACTTGTACACATCACATATGACCCAAGGATAGTTTTCCTAAAGTTTCAATGGAATCCGAATGCATTTGGTTGGTTTTCCGTATGTCATTTATTGTTTTCACTTAAAATGAAGTCTATTTAAAACGAAAGAGATACAATTTCAGTGGTTTTGGACACACCGTGCATCGGATGGAGGAGGATTTGACTCATACACGTCACAAATGACCCATGGATCATTGTACTAAAGGTTCAACAGAATCCGAATGTGTTTTGTCAGTTTTCCATATGTCAGTTGTTGTTTTCACTTAAAATGAAGTCCATTTTAAACTAAAGAGAGACACTTTGAGTGGTGCCGGCCACGCCGTGCCTTGAATTGAGGTGGGGTTGACTCGTGCACATCATATATTACCCATGGATCATTTTTATAAAGTATCAAAACAATCAGAATCTGTTTGGTCAGTTTTCTGTATGTACGTAAAATGTTGTCCATTTTAAACAAAAGAGAGACACTTAGAGTGATCCCGGCCACACTGCGACTCTGATTGAGGCGCAGTTGACTCTTACACATCACATATGACCCATGGATTGTTATCCTAAAGTTTCAACAGAATTTGAATGCGTTTCATCGGTTTACCGTATGTCAGTTGTTGTTTTCAATTAATATTAAGACCATTTTAAACTTTAGAGAGACACTTTGAGTGGTGTCGGCCACTCTGCGCCTCGGATTGAGGTTGGGTTAAAATGTACACATCATATATAACCCATGGATCATTTTCCTAAAGTTTCAACTAAATCTGAATGCATTTACTTGGTTTTCCATATGCCAGTTGTTGTTCTCATTTAAAATGTTGTCTATTTCAAATAAACCTGAGACACTTTCTATATGTATGTGTTAGTTGGTTTTAGTGTGTTATTTCAATTCCCTATCATTTTCAATCCAATTATTGTACCTACAATAAACTAATACATACATATACAATTATTGTACCTACAAAAACCAACTAACACATACATATAGAGAACAAATTCATACACATTTAACATATAATGCATCCTGGAACTATACACATACATAATTAAATTAGAATTCATAAATATACATAATTCATTTAGAATTAAATTTAAAATTTAGATGACAGTTATATGTGGAATCTGGAATTCAATTCATAATTTGATCAGTTTTTTGTATACCATATATTTTTACCTGAAATGATGTCCATTTTAAACAAAATACATACACCTGGAGTGATACAAGCCATGTCGTGCCTCAGATTGAGGAGAGGTTAACTCATACACATCAAAAATTACCCATTGATCATTTTCCTAAAGTATCAACATATTCTGAAATATTTTGATTAGTTTTCCGTATTCCAGTTGATGTTTTTCACTTAAAATGATGTCCTTTTGAAACAAAAGACATACACTTTGAGTGGTTCCGGCCACACCACATCTCAGATTGAGGCGAGGTTTATTTCTATACATCACATATGACCCAAGGATCGTTCTCCTAAAGTTTCAATGGAAACTGAATGCGTTTGGTAGGTTTTCCATATATAGTTAAAATATTGTCCATTTTAAACAAAAGAGATCCACTTAGAGTGATCCTGGCCACACCGTGCCTCGTATTAAGGCAGGGTTGACTCATACACGTCACATATGACCCATGGATCATTGTCCTAAAGCATCAACACATTTTTAATGCATTTTCTTAGTTTTTCATATGTAAGTTGTTGTTTTCACTTAAAATGATGTCCATTTTAAACAAAAGAGAGACACTATGAATGGTTTTGGCCACACCATGTCTTGGATTGAGGCGGGGTTGACTCATACACGCCACATATGACCCATGGATCATTTTCCTAAAGTATCTACACAATCAGAATCCATTTGGTCGGTTTTCCATATGCCAATTGATGTTTTCACTTTAAATGAAGTCAATTTTAAACAAAAGACAGACAATTTGAGTGGTTCCAGCAACACCGCATCTCAGATTGAGGCAGGGTTGATTTGTACACATCACATATGACCCATGGATCGTTCTCCTAAAGTTTCAATGGAAACCGAATGCGTTTGTTCGGTTTTCCGTATGTACTTAAAATGTTGTCCATTTTAAACAAATGAGAGCCACTTAGAGTGATCCCGGCCACACCATGTCTCGGATTAAGGCGGGGTTGACTCGTAGACATCAAATATGAGTCATGGATCATTTTCCTAAAGCATCAACACATTTCAAATGCATTTTGTCATTTTCTCGTATGCCAGTTGTTGTTTTCACTTAAAATTATGTCTATTTAAAAAAAGAGAGACACTATGAATGGTGTCAGCCACAATGCATCTCGGATTGAGGTGGGGTTGACTCTTACATGTCACATATTACCCATGGATCGTTGTGCTAGATTATCAACACAATCAGAATCCGTTTGGTTGGTTTTTCGTATGCTAGTTGTTGTTTTCACTTAAAATGAAGTCAATCTTTAACAAAAGACAGACACTTTGAGTGGTGCCGGCCACACCGTATCTCAGATTAAGTCGGGGTTTATTTGTACACGTCACATATGACCCATGGATCGTTCTCCTAAAGTTTCAATGGAAACCGAATGCGTTTGGTCGGTTTTTCATATGTACTTAAAATGTTGTCCATTTTGAAAAAAGTAGATCAACTTAGAGTGATCCCGGCCACACCGTGCCTCGGATTAAGGCGAGGTTGACTCGTAAAAGTCACATATGACCCATGGATCATTGTCCTAAAGCATCAACACATTTAGAATGCATTTGGTCAGTTTTTTGTATGTTAGTTGTTGTTTTCACTTAAAATGATGTCCATTTTAAACAAAAGAGAGACACTTTGAGTAGTGTCGGCCACACCGCACCTCGGATTGAGGCGAGGCTGACTCGTACACATCACATATGACCCATGGTTCATTATCCTAAAGTTCCAATAGAAACCGAATGTGTTTGGTCAGTTTTCCGTATGTACTTAAAATGTTTTCCATTTTAAACAAAAGTGAGACACTTAGACTGATCCCAGTCACACCGTGACTCGGATTGAGCCCAGGTTGGACCTTACACGTCACATATGACTCATGGATCATTGTGATAAATTATCAATAGATTTCGAATGCGTTTGGTCAGTTTTCTGTATTCCAGTTGTTCTTTTCACTTATAATCCTGTTCATTTTAAACAAAAGAGACACAGTTAGAGTGGTTCCGGCCACACCGCGTCTCATATTTAAACGGGGTTGACTCGTTCACGTCTCAAATGACCCATGAATCATTATCCTAAAGTATAAACATAATCCGAATGCATTTGGCTGGTTTTCTGTATGCCAGTTGATGTTTTTCGCTTAAAATGATGTCCTTTTGAAACAAAAGACAGACACTTTGAGTGGTGGCAGCCACACCACGTCTCATATTGAGGCGAGGTTGATTTGTACATGTCACATATGACCCATGGATCGTTCTACTAAAGTTTCAATGGAAACCGAATGCGTTTGGTCGGTTTTCTGTATGTACTTAAAATGTTGTCCATTTAAAAAAAAATAGAGCCACTTAGAGTGATCTCGGCCACACCGTGCCTCAGATTAAGGTGGGGTTGACTCTTACACATCAAATATGACCCATGGATCATTTTAATAAAGCATCAACACATTTCAAATGCATTTGGTCAGTTTTTCGTATGCCAGTTTTGGTTTTCACATAAAATGATGTCCATTCTAAAAAAAGAGAGAGACACTATGAATGGTGTCGGCCACACCGCATCTGGGATTGAGGCAGGGTTGACTCGTACACATCAAATATGACCCATGGATCGTTGTGCTAGAGTATTGACACAATCATAATCTGTTTGGTCAGTTTTCCATATGCTAGTTTTTGTTTTCACTTAAAATGAATTCAATTTTAAATAAAAGACAGACACTTTGAGTGGTTCCAACCACACCGCGTCTCAGATTGAGGCGGGGTTGATTCATACATGTCACATATGACCGATGGATCGTTCTCCTAAATTTTAAATGGAAACCGATTGCGTTTGGTCGGTTTTCTGTATGTACTTAAAATGTAGTCCATTTTAAACAAAAGAGAGAAACCTAGAGTGATCCCAGCCACAACGTGACTTATATTAAGGCGGGGTTTACTCGTACACATCACATATGACCAATGGATCGTTGTCCTAAAGCATCAAAACATTTCGAATGCATTTGTTCAGTTTTTCATATGTCAGTTGTTGTTTTCACTTAAAATGATGTCCATTTTAAACAAAACAGAGACACTATGAATGGTGTCGGCCACACCACATCTCGAATTGAGGTGGGGTTGACTATTAAACATCACATATGACCCATGAATCATTTTTCTAGAGTATTGACACAATCATAATCTCTTTGGTCGATTTTCCGTATGCTAGTTGTTTTTTTCACTTAAAATGAAGTCAATTTTAAGCAAAAGAGAGAAACTTTGAGTGGTTTCAGCCACACCACACCTCAGATTGAGGCGAGGTTGACTCGTACAGGTTACATATGACCCATGGTTCATTCTCCTAAATTTACAACAGAAACCGAATGCGTTTGGTTGGTTTTCCACATGTACTTAAAATGTTGTCCATTTTAAACAAAAGAGAGACACTTAGATAGATCCCGGCCACAACACAACTCGGATTGAGCCCGGGTTGGACCGTACATGTCACATATGACTCATGGATCATTGTGATAAATTATCAATAGATTCCTAATGTGTTTGGTCAGTTTTCTGTATGCCAGTTGTTTTTTTCACTTATAATCCTGTCCATTTTAAACAAAAGAGACACAGTTAGAGTGGTTTCAGCCACACCACATATCAAATTTAAACGGGGTTGACTTTTAAACGTCTCAAATGACCCATGAATCATTTTCCTAAAGTATCAACACAATATGAATGCGTTTGGTCAGTTTTCTGTATGCCAGTTGATGTTTTTCACTTAAAATGATGTCCTTTTGAAACAAAAGACAGACACTTTGAGTGGTGACAGCCACACCACATCTCAGATTGAGTCAAGTTTGATTTTTACACGTCACATATGACCCATGGATCGTTCTCATAAAGTTTCAATGGAAACCGAATGCGTTTGGTCGGTTTTCTGTATGCCAGTTGATGTTTTTCACTTAAAATGATGTCATTTTGAAACAAAAGATAGACACCTTGAGTGGTGCCAGCCACACCGGATCTCCGATTGAGGTGGGGTTGATTCATACATGTCACATATGACCCATGGAACATTTTCCTAAAGTACCAACACAATAAGAATCCGTTTGATTGGTTTTCTGTATGTACTTAAAATGTTGTCCATTTTAAACAAACGGGAGCCACTTAGAGTGATCCTGGCCACACAGTGCCTCAGATTAAAGTGGGGTTGAATTGTACATGTCACATATGACCCATGGATTGTTTTGATAAATTATCAACAGAATCCAAATGCGTTTGGTCGGTTTTTCATATGTCAATTGTTCTTTGCACTTATAATCCTGTCCATTTTAAACAAAAGAGAGACATTGTGAATGGTGTCAGCCACACCGTGCCTCGGATTGAGGCAATGTTAACTCGTACACATCTCAAATGACCCATGAATCATTTTCCTAAAGTATCAACACAATATGAATGCATTTGGTTGGTTTTCTGTATGCCAGTTGATGTTTTTCACTTAAAATGATGTCCTTTTGAAACAAAAGACAGACACTTTGAGTGGTGTCGGCCACAAATCGTCTCAGATTGAGGCAGGGTTGATTCATACACGTCACATATGACCCATGGATCATTCTAATAAAGATTCAATGTAAACCGAATGATTTTGGTTGGTTTTCCGTATGTACTAAAAATGTTGTCCATTTTAAACAAAGGGGAGCCGCTTAGACTGATCCCGGCCAAACCGTTACTCGGATTGAGCCCGAGTTGGCTCGTACATGTCACATATGACCCATGGATCATTGTGATAAATTGTCAACATAATCCGAACGCATTTTGTTGGTTTTCCGTATGCCATTTGTTCTTTTCACTTATAATCCTATCCATTTTAAGCAAAAGAGACACAGTTAGAGTGGTATGTTAGTTGTTTATTCACATTATTCAAATACACTATTTGACTATGGGTCTTTAAATTAATTTATTTATGAAAAATTCACATTTAAAATGATAATATCAGAAAATTAATATAAGATAAAACTTTTACTAAAAATCCTTGTGGAAATATTAAGGTAAACATGATTTATGAGAATCCTCATGTGTCTATTAGTGGAATGATATTTACTTAAAATCTTGTGGACATTTATATAGAATATTTTTATATCATTCTTAGTATGGAATATATTTTAGTTTATCATGCTATGAAACATTTCAGAGCTAAAAATGTCATGCCAAATGAATACATCCCTTTTATGACATACCAAGAATCTATGATATTGATTAGATGTGTAAATGTGATTTACATTGATTATCATTATGAAAATAAATAAAATATATATTATAGATTTTATAGTAGTAAATTAAATCAAGGAGGGTGGGGGGATGTCTGGGGGGGCTGTTCGGTGGGTGTCCGGGGGGCTGTCCGGGGACCAAGGAGGGTGGGGGGGGGGGGGCTGTGCGGGGGGCTATCCGGGGGTTGTCTGGGGTCCAAGGAGGAGGGCGGGGGGGCTATCCGGGGGGCTGTCTGGGGGGGCTGTCCGGGGGTTATCCGGGGTCCATAAAGGAGGGTGGGGGGGGGGGTCTATCCATGGGGCTGTTTGAGGGGTTGTCCGGGGGCTGTCCGAGGGGCTATTTGGGGACCAAGGAGGATGGGGGGGGGGGGGGGGGGGCTGTCCGGGGGGCTATCTAGAGGGATGTCCGGGGTCCAAGGAGGATGGTGGGGGGTTGTCCAGGGTCCAGGAAGGAGGGGGGTTCCCAATCACACAACCACTAAAAGACAACAACATCCATAAAAATAGATAATATATAAAAATAACTCAACTCCAATACTATACTACGAGTTTAGATAAAACCAACAACTAGAATAGATTAAATATCAAATCTCAGTAATATTAGAAAAAAATGTAATGGATCAATTTTTCCCACATCACCATCACCATCATCACCATCATCATCACCCTCATCCTCATCCCCATCATCATCCTCTCCCTCCTCAGTGCCGTCCTCCTCGCCCTCGCCACCCGCCTCGACCTCCTCCTCTCCCTCCTCTTCCGCATCAGACTCCTCGCCATCATCATCGTAAAGCTGGAAATCGTCCTGAACACCATTAGAACTGCCACCTGTTGCACCATATATAGAATGTATCGATGACATATATTCATCAAAAGGTGGGCTGGCCTCTGCTGGAAGTGTTGGACATAGAACTTCAATAAATTTCATAAACGCACTGTTTGCCCTAGTAGACAGTTCTGCCATCTCTATGGCCCTTTTCTCAGCCTGTTCTTCCAGTTCCCTAACTTGCTACAGCTCGGTGGCACTATATCTCATACCTAAGGAGGTCCAATACCTCGTCGGGGCTATCCTAGATCGGCAGCGTACTCTGCCAGAATGCTCCTCTCCCAACACCTGATGTAAGTGATTTGTTGGCCCAAAATTGTCTTGTTCTTGGGTATCGAGGGCCTCTAAAGCAGCCTGTTACAAATATAAATATATCATTAAGTTACAAAATAGTTATTAAAATATAAATTCAATAGATTAAAACTTACAATCTGCTGCTGAGTCGCTTCATTGATGGCACTTCCATCCTTTTTCCGTATACTCGAGAAAAACCGTTTTTCTTGAGGCACACATCCTTCAATATTTTGTATTTTCCTCTACAATGACATTGAAAACTAAAGTTATATGAAAACATTATCAAACTATTAAATAATTGAGGAAACAAAATAAAGTGTAAGTCGTAAAGAAAACTTATAAATAATTGTCATACCTACTTCCTCTCATGATTAGGCATCGTAGTGCGTCCCAGTGTGAGGAGGTATTTTTTTGCATCAATGTTCTTTTTATTTTTTCCAAATGATTCCTAAATAAAATTCAAAAATGTAACAGATAGTATTAAGGAAAAAGATGAAAGTTATTATTTAAATACCTTAAATGTAATTAATACCTTAAACTGGGTACTCGTCCAATGAGTAATCATCTGATGATACTGCTCTATAGGACAATCATCCACCACTGGTACCGCCTCTAACTCGGTGCCGACTCTAGAAACCCAGCTAATATACAACTCATGCTTGTAGGCTCTCCAAATCTCACCTAAATCCTTTAGACGTTTTGGTCGTGCACCCTCACCATTGGGAAAATTAAATTGAAGCTAACGTCAAAATATTAATTCATATAAATACAAAAATAATTCATGGAATTAAATAGAACAGATTTTTTTACCCATATCTCTGCCCAAGCCCTATCCTTGACCTCATGTGGCAAATGTCTCCATGATAGCGGGCTGACGGGAAAGATGTCGGAGTATTTGGAAAGCGTCGCCAAAAAACTCCGACATTGCTGCCCTGTTTTCTCAACCATTTGGTTGTCTTCATTATAATACACCATAACCTGTGTGCGGAGGTTCCACACCGAATGCATCCATGTATGCCCCCTCCCACGCCTCCTATCAGTAGATGTATCTGTCATGAAATAAAAACAAATATTTTATCAAAACATGTCATAATGAAAATAAATATTTATATAATAATTTGTTAGGGTTCTATAAATATACCTGTGCCGGTCTGATCGCTGAGCGCCGCTGGATCCACAGAAACTGATGGAACACTGTGTGGTGGAATAGGAGTTGAAGATAATGGAATATAGAAGCTCAGAGAGATAGAAGTAGAAGGAAAAGAAGATGGGACAACTGTCAGACCAGATTCTAACTGGGGAGTGGGAATCATCATGGGCTGTGAAAATGATGGGACAGAAAATTCAAAAGGTAGTGAAAACATGGGAGGCCTAAATATCCCGTGTGTCCCTAATGACACATCGGGATCAGAATGTGGGAAGGATGACATGTCAGTGGGAGGGGCAGGGTCTAGTCGGGTACGCGTAGCTGCTCGTCCACCTCTGGTATGAACCCTCCTCGTACCACTGGCCTGAGTACTAGGACCAGTACTAGGCTCCTCATCAAATAACTATCGACGTATAGGTGGATCCTACAAAAATGTTTACAAAAAAATTAATCACATGACATTATATATTCTTTAAATATATCAATTTGAAATAAAGTACTCACTACAGGCACTAATGATGGAATTCCCAACTCCTTCATTCGACGATTGTTCTCCATTATTTTTTTCCTTCGTCTCTATTCAATTGGCTTCATTTCCTGCTTTTGAAAAAAAATATGTAATTAATTAGAAAAAGGAAACTAATGTGTAACCCAAAAAACTAAATATATGAGGGAAAAGGGGGATTCATTGGTAATTTAGCTATCAATTGTTTTAGAAGAGCTTGAATGGATTTAATAAATCATAAAATTTGTAATGTTCACCATGTTAGAAATATTGTTTGACTAGGTTTGAATATAGTTCAATTCCAAATTAGAAAATAAAATTCAAATAAAACTTCAACCAATAAACATTGAAAATTTACATAACGGTCAAGTCAGCTGAAACATATTTGTGATCAATACGAAAACAATTTGAATATTATCAACCTTAACAACCCAACTCAAGGTAAACCAAAATAATTGAGAATATGTATGAATGATTCTATATATTTTCAACCACAACTTCAGGTTCAAAATCAACTCTGACAATTGATCTATTGAAGTCATCAAAAGAAATAAATGGATTGGTTCCAATGGAACTAGGGACATTGTCAAATCCATCATCACCATCATCAAAAATATGTCTTGGAATTACTTCAACTGTGACACCAAATTCAGGTTGAAGTTGGTCTTTGAAATAAAAAACTTGTTTAGCCCTTGATGTCAACACATATGGTTCTTCGGTAGCAAGAGTGTGAGTCATATTAATTAATTTAAATCCACAATCATCAATAAATGTGCCTTGTCTTGTCATCGAATCAAACCAATGACATTTCATCATTGTGACTCGTCCATGAGAGTAATAATCCAATATTATTATTTTCTCAACAACTCCATAATAACCCACATTTTCAAATCGCGGTCTACTATCTGATGCACTGGCGTAAAAATCTGTTTTGGTAGTAACCATAACACCAATATGTTGTGTTCTCATGTTCTTTGCTCGTTCAGTGACAATAAATTTGTACCCATTGATAAAAATTGATTTACAGTCAAGAACCACGGTAATAGGACCAAAATCCAAAGCTCTTATTTCCTCAGAGACATAGTCAATAGACAAACTCAATACCTACAAAATAAATGACTATTAAACTTAATTAAATATTGATATAATTATTTTAAACATTAATATTTTACACTCAATTTTAACCAAACAGAAAACTCTTTGTTATGAAAAGTCTCTCTCCTTCTCAAAGATAAAGAACGATGCTTCCTATTTATCATTGTTTTATGTTCCCTGTAGATAAAAAAATATGAATATTTTAATAGATATATATGTAAGATATACATAATCAACTTAGTTACCTGATATAGTCATCTAACAAATCAATGTTGAACAAAACTATGCGATGTGCCATCTCCCGCTCTTCATGGCTTAATGCCTTCAATGTATATGATCCAAGAATTCCTCCTGTTTGAGGAAGGGATGGAAAACTGGGATCAATTTTCTCATACTATTCTTCTTCATTTCTTATTGGTCTATTCAATCTTGTAGTAAGATCAGACAAATACATCAAGCAGAAATCCATACATTCTTGAGCTAAGTAACCGTTCATGATAGAACCTTCAGGATGATTTCTTTTTCAGACATAAGACTTTAATGTGAACATATTTATTTCAGTTGGATACATCCAACGAAAAGAAATAGGTCCTCTGAGAAGTATTTCATTGGGAATATGGACAGTCAGATGCAGCATGCATGTGAACAATGGTGGAGGAAATATTTTCTCCAACTCACACAAAATTAATGGGGCATCTGTCAACATTTTTTGCAAGAAATACTTGGACAACTTCTTAGCACAAAGATCTATAAACAAATGGAACAAACGAATAACATCCACCCTTACATTATTGGAAAAAAGATAACGGATTGCTATTGGAAGAAACTCATGCAGTAGAACATGATAATCATGAGTCTTCAAAGATTTTAGCTTCAACTCTCTTCTGTTGACCCGTTTAGATATGTTTCTTGAATAGCCATCAGGAACTCTAATAGTCTCCAATACTTCCAGAAATTGTTTTTTTCGTAGGTTTCATCACATAAGAAGCACATGGAAGTTGCCGTTTATTTTCACTGATACGCACAGGATGTAATTCTGGTCTGATGCCCCAATCCACCAAGTCACGCCGAGACCGTAAATCATCTTTTGTCTTCCCTTTGACATTTAGAAGAACCGAAAGCAACATTTCACATATATTCTATTCAATATGCATTACATCTAAGCAATGACGTAACAAATTGATTGACCAATAAGGAAAATCAAAAAAGATACTCCTATTTCTCCAATTGTAACAGGTTTCAGTGAAAACATTCTTTCTCTTTCCAGATTTCATTTGACCCTTCCCGAATGAAAAACTTAAATCTTTCAATTCATTAAGCACGTCAGTTCCAGACATACGTTGAGGTGGATCATTAGTCTCTATGGTATTATCAAATCTTCGACGATTCATTCTATATGGATGATCCTTTGGCATGAATCGTCGATGTCCCATAAAACTAAAACTACAGGGATGTTTCAGTCTTCTGGATCATGTATTCTTCATAAAAACTGGACATGATAGTTTTCCCTTCGTGCTCCATCCAGACATCGTTGCATAAGCCGGAAAATCATTGATTGTCTACATAAGCGCAACACGCATCTGAAATATGTCTTTCGAACATGCATCGTATGTGCGCACACCGAAATCCCAAATAAGTTTCAACTCTTTTATTAAAGGTTGCATGAATACATCAATGTCAATTCCAGGATCAGAAGGACCATATATGAGTATACCCATGAAATTGAGAGGTTTTTTCATACACAACCATGGGGGAAGATTATAAATGTGTATAAAAACTAGCCATGTGCTGTGAGAAGTAATCATATGCCCAAATAGATTAAAATCATTGCATGAAAGACCCAACCACACATTACGCACGTCAGTTGCAAAATCAGGATGGAAAGCATCAAATCTATGCCATGAAAATCCATATGCAAGATGAACCAACTCATCATTAGTCTTCTTTCACTCAGTATCATTCCATCTCATTTTTATTGATATTTCATCAGAAATAAAAAGATTATGGAGTCTGGGGATCAATGGAAAGTGCCACATTACTTTCTGTGGAACGTGGGATGGTGTTCCATCAGATTTTTACTTCTAGTGGGATGTGCCACATTTTATACAATCATTTCGTTCAGTGGTTTCCTCCCAGAATAAACTGCAATATTTCGGGCAAGCATGAATTTTGTTTCTTGAAAATCCAAGTTCCTAAAATAACTTCCATTCCATATAGTGGTTTGAGGGAATATCTACATCATCTGGAAATAAATCCTTCAAGAGGGTAAGAATGTAATCGATTTCTGTATTAGAAATTCCATACCTAGTTTTCCCATTAAACAATCGGATTAAAAATTCCAGCTTTTTCATTTTATCGCATTGTCGATATACTAGAGTTGTGGCAGCATCATTCAATTTTTTCACCCAATGAATATCATCATTTTCACTAGAAGCATCAGCTATCCTCATATCAAAGTCTTCTTGAGTCAAAATCCTTTCTTTTTCATAATGACGAATAAACAGAAGCTGATCATCTAACAAATTCTCCATTCCGGTCCTTTTATTTCGATCATCACCAATTTGATATTTCATTTTCTCCCCATTGTGATACCACACAAAGTAGTTTGATTGAAAACCATTTTTTTATGTGGTAGCTGACTTCTTCATGGCTCAACCAAGGTCTACCAACACAATTGGAACATGGGCAGTGTATGCGACCACTATCTGAAGCATTGTGAAATGAAAAATCTATAAAGCTCTCCAAATTTTTTTGGAAATCTCTTGAGATCCGATCAGTTTCATACATCCAACTTCTGTCCATTCTATAAAATTAATTTATATAATTCATTTTGTCATAAACAATTCAATAGGATTGAACTGTAATAGAAAATACATTTAAGTAAACGATAAATCAAGAAGTTTCTAGTCAATGTAGTGAACTATTAAAATAATGTAAAGAAAAAGTACTCATAAATTAAATTAAAATTTATTTATATTCATTTTCATTAGTTCTATAAGAGGCACATGCCTCAGGTCCCATCATGTGTTATAGGCATCCCAAATCATTCACTCATGTTCAATAACTCATTATTGGCACCTCTATGGCCATACCTTTCATTACCCAATTACTTCCCCAAGTCAAGCGCACCCCATGGGTGAATGAATTTTAGGCTTCTACACTAATAGGTTTTTCATGGCTTGTAAAAAGATTTAATTTCATTAAGTATAGAAAAAAACATTTAATTTTAAATTTGCGATTAATAATAAAGTATGTCAATGATAACAACATTACTGAATTAAACTTGTGACTTATCTAACATTTTTAAGGATGTCTACACATTCCAGAATGGGTAGTGAAAAGCACCCCACCCTCATAAAATTGAGTATTGGCCAAGAAGGACACATAATATACATCGTACAATGAGGACCATATTTAATTGACCCTAAAGTTATATTAGTACAATCATCTTGGTGGAAATGGAATATATGATCCTGGTTAACTGATGAATTCAAAAGCTCATATTTCATATGTTGGACACTATCTAAGGTAAGAAATCATGTAAGTATGGGTTTACATCATTCAATTTCTTACATGCTAGTGAGAATGAAGGCTTGAATTAATGACTTGAGTTCACTGATTAAATGAGGGTAGAGGTTTCATATGCTGTGTAAACAAAATGAATAAATAAGGGTAGAGGTTGCATACACTGTGTATGGTGGGGGAGTCCTAGCCAATTTAGAAACTAAAATAAATTCCCATCATAGGTAAAAATAAGAAACATCACCATCAAAAGAAACTCCAAATAAAAAAGGACTAAAAACATCAAACATTTCAATAATTCACTACTATTTAATGTTTATCCACATGTTTAGTAGTAATTATATGTCTTAATCATGAACCACCTCTATAGATCCCAGTTTTCACCAACAAACATAAGGTAAATATCTCAAAATATCTTTAAAACAACTCATTAATAGGCTCAAAAGGTAAATATAATCTTAAACCAACCATGAAATATCTTTCACAACACATTCTCACACACCAGTTATCTCATGTGTTACTAAATACAAAACATAGTCATATAGTTTACTATAACAAATTACAATACACAAGCCTTATTAAAAAAAATCATATTAATAAAACAATTTCCTCAAGGAATTTTAAGTAAAACATTCATAAAAACTTTGCTAAAAATTATTAAACACATATAAATAAATTTCCAAGTAACAATTAATTACAAGATGAAAAAAAGCATAAAAGCACATACTTAGAAAATCTAGAATCCAACGGCATTGAATTTGAGATGCTTCTTCTTCGATTGAGGGTTAAGGATTTAATTAATTAAATGGATTGCAATGGATAAAGTCTAGATTAAATTAGAAAACAAAAAAATGATATACACATCAAAATCAAAACTTAAAACTAAAATATGAGATGAATAACAATAAAAACAAGGTAGCACTTAAATATTTTATGTGTATGAATAATATAATACCTGATTTGAGATGATTTGGATGTAGTTTGATAGGTTCAGATTGGGGAAGTCACGAGAGCAGCAGAGCCATGGATAGATTAGGGTTCTGCCGTGAATGGGGGAGAGAGCGGCGAATTGTGTATTTGGGGGAAATATTTCCCAACAGTTTTTAAAAACCATTGGGAAAGGGGTGTCCAAGATACCCTTTACCAATGGTTTAAAAAAAACTGTTGGTAAAGGGTGACCATTTCCCAATGGTTCTTATAGAACCTTTGGGAAATGGTGTCTTGGACACCCCTTTCCCAACTGTTCTCTTGAACCGTTGGGAATGGGTGCCTTGGACACCCCTTTCCCAATGGTTTTAAAAAACCGTTGGGAAAGGTCTTCTTTACCAACAGTTTGTTTAAACCTTTGGTAAAGAAGCGTTGGGAAAACATGAGTTTACAGTAGTGAGTTTAGGATAACGTTAATAGTATTCCCTTGAAATATTTTTACCTTATGGTCAAGTTAAATTGATATAGAATTTGATTATTACCATGTTTCTTCATTTAAACTATGTATGTTTAGTATGGGTTTCCATAGAGGAAACATGGGATATATAGTGGGAAGGCATTGAGAGAAAAATATACTTCCAAATTAGCATCCAGAGATGGTTGGAATTGTAATAAAGTAGTTTTTTATAGTTATGCCTTAGTTGACATAAGCTATAAACAGTGGTGATATCCATGCCCAAGATGAACCTAATCTACCATAAAAGAACATGTATATACTGGAGAATTTATAAATCAACATCCCCAATATTTTAGTAGATCGTCAAATCTTGTGGTAGCTGATGGATAGATCAATCCTATAAATAAGATATTTGATGTCATGGTATGTTTATAACATCAAGAGGTAACTCTTTCTATTTATCATTTTGAAGGTGAAGATGATTGATGGCAGTCTTTGGTTAAGACTATTAGATAGAAATATGTTCTTGATGACATGAAATGGGAAACATTTAAAGATCTTTTACTTGATAAATATTTCCCTAATGTTGTTCAAATATGGATGAAAAAACAATTTTTGGGATTAACGAAAAAAGATGTATATTTTGTAGTTGTATATGAAGAAAACTTTGCAAGATTGGCCTGGTATGTGAAAACGTTTATTCGAGACACCAATAGAAAAGTTTATAGTCTTTACTTAGGATTTAAACTAAGTCTAAAAAAATATTTTCCTACATGGGAATTTAAAATCTTTGAGAAATTTGTACTTTGTGATAGAAAATTTGACATGGAGCTTTATAAGTCTTATATGTCTCATGATGATAAAAATAATAAGTGGTTAGGATAGAAGGTGATGGGTAAACATACAAAAAAGAAATATGCAGGAAAGAAAATGAATTTACCATCTTGTGGTAAGTGTGGTAAAAATCACACTAGAGAATGTCTTATGTAAACAGGGATGTGTCATCGATGTGGAAAGTTTATCCATATATCCCATTATTGAAAGGAAACTAACCTCGAAGAATCAAAGAATGGGGTAAACAATAAACATCCAATGGTAAGATGTTTTATTTTCAATGAGTTGGGCCATTATGATAACTTTTTCTCTAATTTAGTAACCTAGTATAGATATCATAAAGATTAGAAGGAAAAGGGTGTGGAAAAATCTTTTGCTACTACTACAATTGATGTTAGGCCATCTAATGAAGTGGTGAAAGGTATATTACTTGTGGATTTGAATTATAAAAATTCACTATTTGAATCTGGATCTTCACATTCCTTTAATTATGAGAAATTTGAAATTAAATTGGGAATATCACTTAATTAAAGTAAAATATAACTTTTGGTGAAAAATATGGGTGGAATTATTAGAGAAACCAAGAATTATAGGAATATTACTATTGTTATCAGTGGGATTTTCTTTCCTAAAAATCTTGTTGGACTAGACATAGTAGAGTTTGACATCATTTTTCATATGGATTGTATTTCATTTTAAAATGATAGGATATATTTATGTTCCAATAAATTTTTATTCAATTATTCCATGCCATTAGAACATACTAAGAATATAAGAAATTTATTAGAGATGATAGCGAAAGTTACCTAGATCACATAGTTGAGAAGAATGAAACTATTCAAATTGTTAATGTTATAGTAGTGAATGAATAAATGGATGTTTTCCTTGATTATTTGGTTGGTTTTATTTATGACTGGGAGGTTAAAATTACTATTGACCTAGTACTTGATTCTAACCCTATTTCTAAACCCCCTTATCAATGGCTCAAGTGGAAATTTTATAATTAAAAAATAAATTGTAAGAATTTTTAGATAATGGTTTCATTTAACCTAGAACTTCACCACGTGGTTCTCATATATTGTTTTTTAAAAATAAATATGGTTCAATGAGACATTTCATTGATTGTAGAGTATTGAATAACATCACTATTAAGAAAAAATATCATGTGCCTCATATTAATATTTGTTGGATCACCTCTAGGGAGATCATTATTTTTTTAATGTTGAACTGAGGTTGGGGTACCATTAGTTGAAAGTGAAGGATGCACATATTCCAAATACCATGTTTTAGACTAGATATGGGTAGTACGAGTTTATAGCTATTCCATTTGGGTTGTCTAATAATCCTACTATTTTTATGGACTTATGAATATATATTTTCATGAGTTCTTGGAAACAATTGGTTGTGTTTATTGATGAAATTTTGGTATATTATAAAAGTAAATAGGAACATGAAAGTCACCTAAGTATTGTTTGAAAACCTTAAAATAAAAAAATACTTTATGGGAAATTTTGTAAGTGTGAATTCGGTTTACAACAAATTTCATTATACGGTCATATTTTTTCAAAAGATGGAAGAACTATTGACCCTTCTAAAATAAAAGTCATTGATGAATAGACAAGACCCAAAAATATTATAGAGATTCATTGTTTTCATGGATTCATAGAAAACTACCAATGATTTTTTGAAAATTTGTCCCAATTGTCTAGAACAGTAACTAATTTAACTTATAAATAAGTTAAATTAATCTGGACAAAATAATGTGATGATTATTTTCAAGAACTAAAAAAATATTGGTGAATTATCAAGTTTTGTCCCTAACTTCTGGAAATGGAGAATTCTTCATATATAATGACTCTTCTTTGAAAGTATTTTGTTGTGTATTAATTCATAATGATCAGGTAAATTCTTATTCTTCACAATAGTTGAAACCTAATGAGTTAAATTACCCAAAAAATTATTTGGAGTTAGATTCTGTGGTTATTGATTTAAAAATTTGGCGGCGTCATTTGTATGAGGTAAAGTGTGAAATATATACAGATAAACAAATTATATATATATATTCACTGAGAAATAATTGAACATGATATAGAGAATATGGATGGAACTGATTGAGGATTATAATTTCATAATTCATTACCATCCCAAAAAAATGAACAAAGTGTATGATTCTTTGAGATGAAAAAAATAATTCTATATTAACCATGTGACATTTGTAATGTGAAAATTTGGTTAAGATTTAATGAAATTTATCCTACATGTTGTGGAAGCAAGGAAATCATCTATTTTGTTTCATGTTTTAGTGTAGTTTAATTTGTCAGAAATAATTAAGAAAGTTCATAAGGAGGATAAATATTTTTATGAAAATTTAGAATCCATTAAGAAGGGTATGTTTCTAGATTTTAATATTGTTGAATAAGGTGTTTTATGATTTGGAAAAAGATTATGTGTGCCTTGTGATTCCCAGTTGAGGAAATATTTGTAAAGTGAAGCTCGTAGTACTCCGTTTTACATTCATCTAGGTAGCACAAAGATGTATAGATACCTTCAAGAGTATTACTGGTTTGATGGAATGAAAAGAGATATTTCAGAATCTACCACAAAGTGTTTGACTTTTCAGTAAGAATAATGAAAATTATAAAAGGGGATACTTGAACCTTTTCTAATACCTGAGTAAAAATAGGGAAAATATATAATGGGATTTCATTGTGGGATTTCCAATGATGTCAGAAGGTAACAATGCAATTTGGGTCATTTTTGATATATTAATTAAATATACACATTTCTGTCACATTTGAGATATAATTTATTTAGATAATATTTTTCGACTATAAATAAAGGAGATAACTGGGTTACATAGAGTTACTCTCTCCATTGTATTAGACCGTAATCCTAGGTTCACATTTAATTTTTGGAAATGACATTAGAATTCATTAGGTACTGAATTAAATTTCAATATATATTTTCATCCCTAATATGATGGAAATTATGAGTGAATAATTAATACCATGGAATATATGATTTGTTCTTTTTTAATAGATTGCTGGGGAAGTTTGGATAAATATATTTATTTGGTTTAGTTTTCTTATATTAATAGTTTTTATTATAGTATACAGATGGTCCCATATGAGGCATTATATGGAAAGCTTTAAGAACCTTGTTTTTGGCTACAAATGACTTTGGAATATTATTGATGTTATTCCAGAGTAGCGCCTTAAGACGGCGTGCGATTCCGAGCCCCGAAGTGGCCGGAAGTAAATTTTCAGTGCATTCACACTGCAAACGCCAAATAAATGCGATAACTCCTAAACGGTGATCCGGATTAGAGATCTGAGTGTACGGATGGGTCCAGAATGGGTTTTTACCCTAGGAATGACACGAAACTTGTTGGCGTGGGATGTTTGGACCCCTCGCTCGCTTTCGGAACATTAAACGGATAAATTAATTAATTACTTTATTCGTTTAATGTTGAAATGAAAGTATCTCTTAAACAATGGCTTGGATTGGAAAACAAAGGGCACCATTGAGTTCGGAGCATGCCGTTTACCCTAGGAGGGGTATAAGTGTTGCGGGCGCGGGCCATCAGTGAAAAATGGCCCTAGGGTTGTTTTCGTAATTTGGCGCCCTCGGGCGTTGAGTTTAATAACATTTTAACGGGGCCTCGGATTAAAATTCTGAGACCTCCGTTGTGCTCGGGAGGTGGTGTTTACCCTAGGGGAGGCTTAACCTCGACCTCGTCGAGAGTTTTGGATGTGGGCCTTTTCGGGGGTTTTAAATTAATTAAATTGTTAATTAATTTATTTTAAACACCCCTTCCCCTTCTTCCCCTATTCTCCCCTGGTTCCAGAAGCTCCCAAAAATGGAGGAGGAAGCTCTCCTCCATCACCTCCTCCTCTCTGGCGAGGCGCGGCTCCGACGGATCGCGGCAAAGCTTCGGGCGAAGCCCATCGAGGTAGGGTTTTGTTGCATTTTATTTCCCACACCACGTTCGTCCTAAATTTGTTTTGTCGATTTGCCGTCGAATTTGAAATCAAATTCCATGAATGCGTAGTACATTTTTTGTTCTTCCCATCGCTTCTTTTGGATCGAAAATCTGAGTTCGGAGATGATCGCAAACACCCGCCGAAGTTTGCGGGTTTTGGAGTTTTGCGGAGGTAATACGGTGGTCCGTGGAGCTCTGGTGTGGCGGCAGCGGGCGCTGGGGGCGACGGAGAACGGCCGCGGGCGAGGTGGCGAAAGGCGCCGTCGGCGCTGGCTGGCGCGACGGTGAGGCGGGGTCGCGGCACGTGACCCCCGTGCGGAGGCAACGACCCGTGTCGCGCGTCGACTGACTTCAGTCGGTCGGCCACGCGGTGGACCGAGTCCACCGCTGACCCACGCAGCCAAGCCGCGGGCCAGGCGTTGCGAGCCGGGCTGGCCGGTCCAGGCCGGTCCAGCCCAAGGGGCTTTTCCCCTCAGTTTTCCGACGCCCGTAACTTTCGCTACGAGCGTCTGTTTTGCGTGCCGTCAGCAGCAGTGCAGACCTCGCATCAAGGGGAATGCTTTGAGATGATTTTGGGAATTTTTAATTCCCGAAACGGGGGGGCCTCGGAGGCGTGGCACGTCTTTAAGTGAATTGATGTTTTCTTCGGGGGATCTTGTTTTGGACGGCGCGGACGCGTCCGATGTCCGTTTTAAGCGCCGTCAGAGGAAATGAGACCCTGGTGCAGAGGCGGGGCTTTCCAAGGTAGTTTCGGGCATTGAGGCCGATGTTGAGGTATAGGCCCCATGACCCATCTTTCAAGCTGCATGTAGCGTTTCACGACTTTCTCATCGGGCATCCGTTCGGGGCGTGCGAGCAGCTGATTCTGGATGTTTTTCTGAGGGGATTGCAATGGTGCAATCTGCCCCCTCTAATTCGGCACGATGGTGCAGGGCCCCCGGGGGGGCCATTTGGGCTTCGACGGTGATTTTCCATCTTTATCACCGGGCGACCGTTTTGGACAAATGAATAGTCCATCTTGTGTGCTTTTTCGAGAGGATCGCAACGGTGCAATCCGTTCATTGAGTTTCGAGACCGGTTTGCAGGTCCCACGAAGCACCGCTCGTGTGCGGTGCGCCGAAATGCACCTTTTTCTTCGGATATCCGTTTCACTCATGTGGGTAGTGCTTTTGATGTGTTTTCCCGAGGGGATCGCATTGGTGCGATGCACCTGACTGTTTTCAGGGCCGAGGCTCGGGATCACGGGACGTCGTGAGGGCGTGAGGCGGTGTTGGCGAATTTTCCGTCGTTTATCCGTTTGAGGCGAGTGAGTAGTCTATCTTGCGTGTTTTTCCACGAGGATTACAATGGTGTGATCCGTTTGGTTTTGTGGAGCCTCATGCGCAATCTTATTAAATATGGAAATGTGAAATGTGCCTGGCGGCGGTTCCTCTACCGTGTTTGTAGCGGACCCTTGGCATGTGATCGCGTGCACTCCTGGGAGAGTGATGTTGGTGGTTAAAGAGATGGGGTTGGCTGTTCCCCAGTCATTGAGGCAGCAAGTTGGAGATGTTACATCACGCCTTCGCGTTGACGTTGGGTGTCGTGTGCATGATGGCCCTTGGGTTGATAATGTGGTATACTTTGGGAGTATACGGGAATGCTTGTAGGTACATGTGGTTGGTCGTACCTGAGAACATTTGTGCACTTGGTTGGGGTTGAGATGGGGCCACACGTTGTGTGGGCCCCACGTGCGTGTCGGGTTCTGCTTTACGTACTTTGACGTCTCACGACGTAGGGGGTCCATCAGTGCTCATTTGTTTGACTAGTAGGGTGGAGTTTTTCCCCTGGCTTTGTGCTCGTTTTTTTGGCCATTGGGGTTGAGTGGTCTCCCCCTGGTTTCGTTCTTGATGGATCGGTCGGTAGCAGTGCTAGTGACACCCAGTGATGGAACAGGAGCTGAACCTCTTTTGGGTGAGTTGTTCTGGAGTTGGGTGGTTGCGCGATACCCACTCCATGTTCAGTTAGACAGTTTTGTACCCTCCAGTGGATATGGCTAGAGAAGTTCTTATTTTTACCCTCCAGCGGGGCTGGGCAGTGGGTTACTAATCGGATTCTAGGGTCTACCCTCCAGCAGAGACTGGGTAGTGGGTCACCCGACACTCTTAGGGTCTACCCTCCAGTAGAGACTAGGTAGTGGGTCACCCGACGACCTCTTAGGGTCTACCCTCCAGCAGGGATGGGCAGTGGGTCACCCGTCGTCTAGTTCCAGGTCTACCCTCCAGCACGGCTGGGCAGTGGGTCGCCTGTTGACTTATTCCAGGTCTACCCTCCAGCGGGGCTGGGCAGTGGGTCTCCTGATGATGTATTAAGGTCTACCCTCCAGCGGGGCTGGGCAGTGGGTTTCCTGATGATGTATTAAGGTTTACCCTCCAGCAGGGCTGGGCAGTGGGTCGCCTGATAATGTATTAAGGTCTACCCTCCAGCGGGGCTGGGCAGTGGGTTGCCTGATGATGTATTATGGTTTACCCTCTAGCAGGGCTGGGCAGTGGGTCACCTGATATCATATTATGAATTACGCTCCAGCAGGGCTGGGCAGTGGGTCATCCGTTGGCATTCCAAGCTCAGTCCTTTCTACTAGGCTAGCATGTGGCTTTCCTCCATGATTACCGGAGCGGGACCCTTGGTTATACGGTTCAGTGTTGTGACGACTTTGACTTTGAGAAGCCCTCTCGACTGCGGGGCAGTGACGAGTTGTGGTTTGACGTTCCCCCAGAACTCTCAAGTACGAGGAGCGTTTCCCCCCACCGAGACGCATCCTTGTGACGCGACCTAAATCCGTGCGGGCGAGTCAGTGCTGCCCAATGCGGATAGTGTTGAGGTGTGGTGGTTTGAGCCCCTTTACTTGTAGTTCGGGGTAGACGTGCGGGATGCTGGGAATCGATGGAGTTTACTTCTGGGACTGTTGGCTACTCGTTTTCTTGGGCTGAACTACGGGATGGAGATCCACTTACAACGTTGTTCGAGCTTCTTGCTGAGCATAAGGATATGTTTATACCTTGTTCCAGAACCCACTTCTTGGGTTTGGTTACTCTCCTTCTAGGAGAGGCGAAGATGTGATGGGTATGCCATGTGCTTTCCGTGTCTAGCTTCTCGTGGTTGGACGAGTCTACCCTCCTACTATAGGTAGTGAAGACTCGACGAGAAGTTCATCTTCTCACCATTTCCAGCTCCTTGTATCTGGATGAGTCTACCTTCTTTCCTCTTGTTGGGTTGAGCTGGACTCTTTACTGCACTCTCTGTTGTACTCCTTTACTTTTCCTGTTCGCTCTACTGCTCACCCTTCGGTACCTACTTTGTTCCTCCCTCGAGCCTTCGTGGTATCCTAATGAGTATTTTTATACTCACCCCTGCTTGGGCTTTGCCCGCACTTGATGTGCCCTTGCAGATGACGGATAGGTTGGTCGTGACTTCAGTGGAGCACATGAGTTCAGGAGCTTTGACCGCGTGCGGTGGTCATAGTCGGGTTCCAGGTGGGGGACCCTTCCAGCTATTTTCTTTTGTTCACCTATTTCCGAGTTGTGGCACTTTTTGGTGGGGTGCGTGTTTTTTCCCTTTTCTTTTCAGTTTACTTTCATCTTGTACTTTGTATTGTTTAGAGGTCGATGCACATTAGTGGTTTTTATATATATTAGTTTTTCTTTTACTCTGCTTGTCTTTTCTTTTACTCTGCACTTTTTCATTGTGTGTGCTGCGTGTGTGTGTGTACTGTTGCTTAGGCAAAGGCCTCCCCGAGTTGTTGTGCCTTCGGTGCTGGTCGCCAGCCCCTGGCCTATGGAGGCGGGCTTGGGGTAGTTGCGGCTCGAGCCCGGGTAGGGTCGGGTCGTGAAAAGGTGGTATCAAAGGTGGTTCGTTCCTTGGGGCGCTGTTCGGATGTCCCTAAAAGAGGAATTGGTTGGGATTTAGGGAAATAGTGTTAATGTGTCTCAAGAGCGGCTCTCAAGATAGGGAGTCCAGTGATGGTGCGGCGGCCGACGTATCCATTCACTAGGACCCTGATAACCCACTTATCGACTCGGCATGTTGAGACACTTATTGTAGGGAAAATTGTTTTGTGCATCACATAGGACTGAGTCTTTGACTATCCTTCTTGAGTCATCTCCCCATCATTGTTATTGTTATATATATATATGCTCATATGACCGTGGCACTCCTTGATAATATTCAGGATGTCTCTACGAAGACATCCAGCTAAGATACCAGCTTTGGTGCGTGACGAAGACCCTGTGAGCTATGAGGACATAGTCCAGAACCCATCATGCGAGCCCCTTTCTCTGGGTGGGTCTGTAGTAGCACCCCCACCTGTTGAGAAGCAGGCAGTTTCAGTAGTGCAGGCTGAGCTTGAGCGCAGGTTGAGCGTGCTCTGTGAGTTCCAGCGGCAGAAACTGCTGAGGTTTAGTGGTGAGCCAGACCCTCAGGTAGTAGAGGTTTGGCTCGAGGCAGTGGTTTGCCTTTGCAGGCTTGTGTAGACGCCAGAAGATCAGAGAGTGGCTTTGGAAAACACCCTTTTTCGTGGAGCAGCTTGGCGTTGGTGGAGTCTGGTGGCTCAGTTTCTTGATGAGTCGTCGCTTTTGTGGGATGACTTTCAGTTGTTGTTTCGTGAGGAGTTTTTCCCCTCCTGCTTGCGATCTGTTCGGATTCATGAGCTCCTGTAGTTTCAGCAGGGAGGGATGAAAGTGGCCGAGTACGCGGCTAGTTTCGCAGACCGTGCACGCTTTTACCCGGACTTGGTCCATGACGACAACCTCTAAGCGCGGAAGTTTGAGCAGGGTCTCTGCCGAGAGATTCGTGTTGTCATCGTACCCTTGGGCATTTCCATATATGATGGGGTGCTAGAGAAGGTGCTGGTGACAGGGAGCTTCCTGTCACATTCTAGAGTTGGTGGTGGCCGCAGGTACGTTAGCGCCGAGACATCTGTCGCAGCTAGCGGGCTCCGGCAAGCAGAACCTCGATGCAGGTGGATTTATGACAACGGGACTCAGGGGCATGGTTGTACACCATTGTGGTGTCGGAGGGCACCAGTCCAGCCCGAAGAGAGTCGGTGCTATGCTTGTGATGGGAGAGGTCACTTGGCACGAGACTGCCCGACCAGGCATTCAGAGAGCATCAGGTAGGCAGCAGGTGTACCACCACGACGGAGGTAGCGCCGTGATCGGAGTAGTACCCAGAGAGGTGGTGCTAGAAGAGGAGCGGGAGTAGCTGGTAGTGGGAGACGACCTTACGAGGTCTTACCATCACCACTAGGCAGCCCACGTCAGACTCCGGGAGCTGACAGTCGGGACCGCGGACAACCGCGAGCTTTGGATGTCTACGATCCTACAGATCATGAGGTGGTAAGAGGTATGTTCTATGGATCTTCTATTTTTTACAATAGAATTGTGAGACTATGTGTGTGGAATTATTCTCTCCAAGATCCTTGTTTGAGTTGTTACCAAGGTGGCGCGAGGTGTCGGTGTAACCCTGTGTTGGTAAGGTAAAAAGGCGTGAGCCCTTTTTCCCTAGTCGATGGTGTTAACTCCTTCACTTCTGAGCGTGTAAGAGGGTCTTGGTTGTGGGACATCAACTGTGAAATCTTTTGTAACCAGATATCCTTGGGTGTTTCACCATATGGATATTCTGAATGAGGGAATCACCGGGCCCTGTTCCAGATGCGGGTGGTGATTCTAGTCATGGTGTGCGACGTAAGGGTTTGACCGAGGAGGTGAGCTACCCCCGAGAGCCTTCAGACCGTTTGAGACCGTGCAAATGGATGGCGAGGTACCCTACCACCTTTCCCTAACCCCAAAGTCTGGAGTGGGTGAACGACATCGACAAGGGCCGACCTTATGTGAACAGATCAATCCTTTGGTCTGTTTGCGGTCGCGCAGAGCTGTGCAAGAGTTCTTCTGGGTACCGGAGAGCCAGGTGTGGGCTTAGTACCCTGAGTTGTTCCCTGGTTTTGATTTTTGGGGACGAAAATCATTAAGTAGAGAATGATGTAAGAACCTTGTTTTTGTATACAAAGGACATTCGAATATTCTTGATGTTATTACCGAGCGGCGCCTTCAGACGGTGTGCGATTCCGAGCCCCGGAGTGGCCGGAATTAAATTTTCAGTGCGTTCACACTGGATACACCAAATAAATATGATAACTCCTAAACGGTGATCCGGATCTGAGATCAGAGTGTACGGATGGGTCCAGAATGGGGTTTTTACCCTTGGAACGACATAAAACTTGTTGTTGCAGGATGTTTGAACCCCTCGCTCGCTTTCAGAACGTTAAACAGATAAATTAATTAATTACTTTATTCGTTTAATGTTGAAACGCAAGTATATCTTAAACGGTGGCTCGGATTGGAAAACCGAGGGCACCGTTGAGTTCGGAGCGTGCTGTTTACCCTAGGAGGGGTATAGGTGTTGCGGGCGCAGATCGTCAGTGAAAAATGGCCCCAGGGGCGTTTTCGTAATTTGAATCCCTCGGGCGGCGAGTTTAATAACTTTTGAACGGGGCCTCAGATTAACATTAAGAGACCTCCGTTGTGCACAGAAGGTGGTTTTTACCCTAGCAGAGGCTTAACCTCGACCTCGTAGGGAGTTTTGAATGCGGGTCTTTTCGGGGGTTTTAAATTAATTAAATTTTTAATTAATTTATTTTAAACACCCATTCCCCTTCCTCCCCTCTTCTCCCCTGGTACTAGCAAATCCCAAAAATGGAGGAGGAATCTCTCCTCCATCACCTCCTCTTCTCCAGTGAGGCACGGCTCCGACGGATCGCAGTGAAGCTTCGGGCGAAGCCCATTGAGGTAGGGTTTTGTTGTGTTTTCTTTCCCACACCACGTTCATCCTAAATTCATTTTTTCGATTTGCTGTCGAATTTGAAATCAAATCCCATGAATGCGTAATACGTTTTCTGTTCTTCCCATCGCCTCTTTCGGATCGAAAATCCAAGTTCGTAGATGATCGCAAACACCCGCCGAAGTTTGCGGGTTTTGGAGTTTTGCGACGGCATCACAGTGGTTCAGGGAGCTCCGGTGCGGCGGCAGTGGGCGCTGGGGGCGACGGAGAGTGGCCGCGGGTGAGGTGATGAGAGGCCCCGTTGGCGCCGGCCGGTGCGACGGCAAGTCGGGGTCACGGCGCGCGACCCCCGTGCGGAGGCAACGACCCGCGTCGCGCGGGTTGGTGCGTGCCGACCGCCTTCAGCCGGTCGGCCACGCGGTGGACCGAGTCCACCGCCGGTCCGCACGGAAAAGCCGCGGGCCGGCCCAGGCCGGGCGGACCGGCCGGTCCAGCCCAAGGGGCTTTGCCCCTCAGTTTTCCGACGCCCGTACCTTTCGCTACGGGCATCTGTTTTGCGTGCCGTCAGCAGCAACACGGACCTCGCGTCGAGGGGAACGCTTTGAAATGGTTTCAGGAATTTTTAATTCATGAAAAGAGGGGCCTTGGAGGCGTGGAACGTCTTTAAGTGAATTGACATTTTCTTCGAGAGATTTTGTTTTGGACGGCACAGACGCGTCCGATGTCCGTTTTAAGCGTCGTCAATGGCAATGAGACCCTGGTGCCTAGGCAGGGCTTTCCAGGGTAGTTTCAGGCATTGAGGCCAAAGTTGAGGTGTGGGCCCCACGACCTGTCTTTCGAGCTGCGTGTAGCGTTGCACGACTTTCTCATCGGGTGTCCATTCGGGGTGTGCGAGCAGTCGATTCTGGATGTTTTTTCTAGGGGATTGCAATGGTGCAATCTGCCTGCTCTAATTCGGCACGATGGTGTGGGGCCCATGGGGGGGTCGTTTGGGCGTCGACGGTGATTTTCCATCTTTATCACCGGGTGACCATTTTGGAAAAATGAATAGTCCATCTTGTGTGCTTTTTCAAGAGGATCGCAATGGTGCATCCGTTCGTTGAGTTTCGGGACCGGTTTGTGGGTCCCATGAAGCAATGCTCATGTGCGGTGCGCCAGAATGCTCCTTTTTCTCTGGATATCCATTTCACTCATGTGGGTAGTGATTTTGACATGTTTTCCCAAGGGGATCGCACTGGTGTGATGCACCCGACTATTTTCAGGGCTGAGGCTCGGGATCACGGGACACCGTGCGGGTGTGAGGCGGTGTTGGCGAATTTTCCGTCGGATATCTGTTCGAGGCAAGTGAGTAGTCTATCTCACGTGTTTTTCCGCGAGGGTTACAATGGTGTGATCCGTTTGGTTGTCCGGATCCTCATCCACAATCTTATTAAATTTGGAAATGAGAAAGGTGCCCCGATGGCGGTTCCTCTACCGTGTTTGTAGCGGACCCTTGGCATGTGATCGCGTGCACTCCTGGGAGAGTGATTTTGGTGGTTAAAGATATGTGGTTGGCTGTTCCCCAATCGTTTAGGCAGCAAGTTGGAGATGTTACGTCACGCCTTCGTGTTGACGCTGGGTGTCATGTGCACGATGGCCCTTGGGCTGAGAATGTGGTATACTATGGGAGTATACGGGAATGCTTGGAGGTACATGTAGTTGTTCGTACCTAATAACGTTTGTGCGCTTGGTTGGGGTTGAGATGGGGCCACACGTTGTGTGGTCCCCACGTGCCTGCCGGGTTCTGCTTTATGTACTTTGACCTCTCGCGACGTAGAGGGTCCCTTTGTGCTCGTTTGTTTGACTAGAAGGGTGGATTTTTTTCCCTGGCTTTGTGCTCGTTTGTTTGGCCAGTAGGGTTGAGTGGTCTCCCCCTAGTTTCATTCTTGATGGATCATCTGGTAGAGGTGCTAGTGACACCCAATGATAGAGCATTCACTGAACCTATTTTGGGTGAGTTGTTCTGGAGTTGGGTGGTTGCACGATACCCACTCCGTGTTCGGTTGGACAGTGTTGTACCCTCCAGTGGATATGTCCAGAGTAGTTCTGAGTTTTACCCTCTAGCGGGGCTGGCAGTGGGTTACTCATCGGCTTCTAGGGTCTACCCTCCAGCAGAGACTGGGTAGTGGGTCACCCGACACTCTTAGGGTCTACCCTCCAGCAGAGATTGGGTAGTGGGTCACCCAATGCACTTAGGGTCTACCCTCCAGTAGAGACCTGGCGGTGGGTCACCCGAAGACCTCTTAGGGTCTACCCTCTAGCAGGGCTGGGCAGTGGGTCGTCTGTCGTCTAGTTCCAGGTCTACCCTCCAGAAAGGCTGGGTATTGGGTCGCCTGTCAACTTTTTCTAGGTCTACCCTCCAGCGGGGCTGGGTAGTGGGTCGCCTGATGATGTATTAAGGTCTACCCTTCAGCGAGGATGGGTAGTGAGTCTCCTGATGATGTATTAAGGTCTACCCTCCAGTGGGGTTGGGCAGTGGGTCGCCTGATGATGTATTATGGTTTACCATCCAGCAAGGCTGGGCAGTGGGTCACCCGATATCATATTATGAATTACCCTCCAGCAGGGCTAGGCAGTGGGTCATCCATTGGCATTCTAGGCTCATTACTTTCTACTAGGCTAGCCTGTGGCTTTCCTCCTTAATTACCAGAGCGAGACCCTTGGTTATACGGGTCAGTGTTGTGATGGCTTTGACATTGAGAAGACCTCTCGACTGTGGGGCAATGAAGAGTTGTGGTTTGACGTTCCCTCAGAACTCTCAAGTACGAGGAGCGCTTTCCCCCACCGAGACACATCCTTGTAACGCGACCTAAAACCGTGCGGGCGAGTTAGTGCCGCCCAAAGCGGATAGTGTCGAGGTGCGGTTGTTTGAGACCCTTGACTTGTAGTTCGGGGCAGACGTGCGGGATACTGGGAATCGATGGAGTTTACTTCTGGGACTGTTGGATACTCATTTTCTTGGGTTGAGCTACGGGACATAGATCCCCTTATGACATTGTTCGGGCTTCTTAATGAGCATAAGGATATGTATATACCTTGTTCTAGAACCCACTTCTTGGGTTTGGTTACTCTCCTTCCAGGAGAGGTGAAGGCCCGCGGGGTATGCCACATGCTTTCTGTGTCTAGCTTCTCGTGGTTGGACGAGTCTACTCTCCTACTATAGGTAGTTGTTTCCGATGCTTTCTCTGGGGCGCGCGCGCATCTGTCCGTGGAGGAGGACGCGTTGTGCTTGTTTCCCCACGTTCCCGCTTTCCAAAGGCGGGCGAAATTCGCTCCTTATTCAGGGACGTCTACTCCTTGATAGAAACGGGATGAAGGGATGTTGGTTCTTCCTTCTGTGGATTCCTCCTCAGAACTCGTCACCTAGTCCGGGTCTCCCTCATAGATTTAATACGTAGTTCGTGATACTCTTCCCAGTGCCATGTTTCCATGGACGCTGGTTAATTACACTGATTCTGTCGGGACATTCCAAAGGGTTTGGTCAGGGCAGCAACCTTCAGTCGGGGGAGTAGTCACGTTGAGGCATCAGTAATGTGTCTAGATGATGGGGAACCTGGCATGTATGTCTATTACCCCTGGTCACAGGGCTTCTCGAGGGCGTGGAAGCCCGAGGCATCCCACATTGAGCATGGGGAATTATATGTCATAGACACATATCTGAGGTTTTCCTCAGCTTCCCGTGTTTAACACAGGGTACGCCGCGAGTTTAACATCCAGCAGAGACGGATCAACCCAACCAGAGCATTAGCTAGGATAGATCAGATTGAGGGATTTCCCTTGAAGGGATGCCGATACCGGGGCCGGACCATGGGCGGCTGTGAAGAGGAGCGTACCGACATGGTCTCACCGAGATATGACAGTCCGGGCGAGAATCGGGATGGGTGATAGGTGGATGAATGGAGTGGAGGGGGAGTGAAATGGGACCATCACAGGGGCGACGGTGAAATTGGGCTTGAGCCTTGAAGAGGCTTCCTACGTAGCCCCATGGCAGGGAATCAAATTCCGCGTATTTTGGGATGGTGCTGGTAAACCGATGTGAAGGTGGACCTTGGCCCGATGAATGTCGTCAGCAAAACGACGTGAAGGTGGACCTTGGCCCGATGAATGTCATCAGTGAACCAATGTGAAGGTGGACCTTGGTCCAATGGGCATCATCAGCGTACCGACGTAAAGGTGGACCTTTGTCCGATGGGCATCGTCAGCGTACCGACGTGAAGGTGGACCTTCTTCTGATGAGAGATGGGCTTGAACCTCAGGGAGGCTTCCTACGTACCATGCCTTGACATGGATCAAAGACTTCGTCGTTCAAAGGATTTCATCGGTAAACCGACGTGAAAGTAGACCCGTGGGTCCACTAGTGGTGGGCTTGAACTTTGGGAAGGTTTCCTACGTACCATGCCTTGACATGGATCAAAGTCCTCGTAGTTTAGAGGATTGATGGAATACAGTTTAACGTCATGCGGGAAGATAGTGAACCCTGACGTGAATAAACGATGGGTGGTGGGTGTTGGTGAACCGACGTAAATGAGGGACCTTGGTCCGATGGGAGATGGGCTTGAACCTCTGGGAGGATTCCTACGTACCATTCCTTGACACGGATCAAAGTCCTCATAGTTCGGGTTGTGGAATACAGTTTAATGTCATGAAGGACGGGGGTGAACTGACATGAATGAGGTCGAAATGACTGGATGGTGGGTCTGAACCTCGTAGAGGCTTCCTACGTACCATGCCTTGACATGGATCAAAGACCTCGTAGTTCGGGTTAGTCACAACGGCTTGCCGTCGGACTAGAATGCAGTTTAAAGTCATGCTGGACGAAGGTAGAACTCGACGTGAATTGGATAATGGGTGGTCTTGAACCTCGTGGAGGCTTCCTACGTACCACTCCTTGACATGGATCAAAGACCTCGTAGTTCAAATGGGTGTGCAGTTTAATGTCATGCTGGACGGGGGAATACAGTTTAACGTCATGCTGGAGGAGGGCATACAGTTTAACGTCATGCTGGACGAGGGCATATAGTTTAACGTCATGCTGGACGAGGGCATATAGTTTAACGTCATGCTGGACGAGGGAGAAACTCAACGTGAATGAACGACCGAGAAATGTGGCTTGAACCTCCTGGAGGCTTCCTACGTACCACGCCTTGACATGGATCAAAGACCCCGTAGTTCAAATGTGTGTGGGTCAAGGTCGGTGCTCACTCTAAGCCTACGTGAGTCATGCTCGGTGTGAGAAACAAGAGGTTGCAAGGACCTGACGATCACGTCGCGAAGGATGCATCCGTGAGAAGCGAAGAGGGGCTTACGCGTTAGGCGGCCCATGGTGTTGGGACTTACTCCAGGATAGAGGCCCAGAGTGTGACAAAGCACAGTGAAAGAGGGATTTGGGACCATGATGGGAGGTTCCTCGTTCCCTATCACGCCCTCCACTGACCTTGGTAGTGGGGAAGTACGGAGATGCAGAGGTGCAGCCATCCGTTGGGGAACTAGGGTCACCCTTCTCCTGAGAATATACGCCACTCCAATAAGGAGGATATCACCCCTTGTGGATGGGTGATTCCACTCCCGTGGAGACGAGTGGCATAAAAAATGTTCGAGCTGGGGGGACCCTTCGTGAGAGGCACGAGGTCGGGTCACAGTTTAACGTCATGTGTTGAGGACATGGTGATTGGCAGTTTAACGTCCTGCAGCTCGGACGAAGTGGGTTTACTCCGCACCCCTAGGACTTACATAACCGGTACCCTCTGGTCCTTGGGGAAGGGAAGGTACCAGTAAGTTCATAGTCAAGGAGGGTTGTGGAACGAACCATCAAGGGGTCCACGTTAGTGTGGCTACGCGAAGAAGCAATAGCCGTTAGCGTGCCTATGCGAAGAAGCATTAGGCGAAGCAACACTACGACTAGTATTGTCCATGGGACTTTGAAATCACATTGTGCAAACCTGGAGGGTCGTACGGGAAGAGGAATTGCCAAGAAAAGGAGTGTGCTTTGCGAATCAGAGTGCCTTGGCCTTAGCATGGGGCATAGGTGTGAGTGGATGGTGCTTCGCGAAGTGGAACATTATTCGCGGAGCACTGCCTCGTGAGGAAGGGGTGTCTCGCGAAGCAGGGTGCTGCGAAGCAGTGTGCTTCGCGATGTGGAGTGATCCTGCCTTAGCATAAGGATCACTAGTATGGGTTGGGTGTTTTGTGAAGTGTAAACGCTCCACGGATGCCCGGTATCCCTTGGTAATCCCCTTCCTTCACGAATTCCCTTGAGCTTCGCGAAGGGCATCCCTCTCGGAAGAGGGGCTCAAAACGAGACAAAGCAAAGGTGTCTCGCGAAGTAGAAGTACCTCGCGGAGCTCATGATTCATGGGGCAAAGAGTGCTTCGCGATTTGGGAGAGGAGTAGCAGAAAGGTCAGATTGTCCGTCCTCGGGACTCAGGGGGAGTCCAGTATTTATAGGGAAGGGGCTCCGCAAAGCAGAACTCGTGCACCGCCTCAGGTGCTTCGTGGCGCGCTCGCGAACGTCAACGTCGTCCGCGGAGGGTTACCGCCTCCGGAGCTTCGCGGTGGGCTCGCAAACATCAAATGCGTTCGGGGAGGGTTACCGCCTCTGTAGCTTCGCGGCGGGCTCGCGAACGTCAAATGCCTTCGCAGAGGGTTACCGCCTCTGGAGCTTCGCAAGGCCGCGATGATTGGGGCACTTCGCGTCGGTGATTCGCATCGGTGCTTCGCGTCGGTGCTTCGCGAGGCAGCACGCCCGCCGTCTTTTTCTTCCCTTCCTTTCGTGCCATATTTTGGCGCCAACAAATGTCCCCCCTCAGACTTGGAGCCGCGGAGGGTGAAGGGTCGAAGTCTGAGGGAAAATAGCCAAAATTATTGGTGGGTTGCGATTTAGCTACGCGAAGGCGGCCCGTGGTGCTGACCGGGGCCACGGATCCAGATGCGCCGTGATGCTCTGGGGTCGCCGCCTATAAATAGGGGGTCGACCTCTTTTGTATTCATGTAACTTCCTTGTCTTTTTGTGCTCTCGAATTCGTGAAGCTCTGCATACTCCGCGACAGCCCTCCGCGAATCGAGCTTCGCGGCGAACCGCGGGTCTCCGAATCCGCGTCCGTGCCAAGCGAACTTCTACTTGTCGGCCTTGGACAGACTTCGCGGCTTGGTCTCGTGACCGATCTTCGCGATCCGGCTTCGCGATTCATCTTCACGGTCTAGCTTCGCGATCCATCTGAAAAAATTCTTTTCTGAGGGCCGGAATTGAAATGGCCCATCAAGAGGCTGTATTGGGGGTGCTTGTAGATGCTGATCGTCGGGATGAGATGGCCAACTGTCCAGGCCTGGGGGAGATGGTCCAAAGCCACTTGGACCACACTTCTTTGACAGATCTTCTGTCAGACGGTCAGAAGGATTATCCACAGTGCAAGAAACTGCCACTGTACGACTTCGGGCTAAGGGATGACGTCTTTATCCCTGAGGCGAGTAGGGACGAACCAGCTTGCTGGTTCAGGAGCACACCATGGCAGCACCAATGGTTTAGGGCGGCCGATGGTCATGCGTGGGAGGACTTCACACATGTCACCGCTGACTGTCTCTACAACCATGTGAACGATATTGACGGGACGCTACTGCAACCGAAGACATCCCCTCCTCTCTGCCGCACCATGTTGAAGGCGGCTTTTTAGGATTCGAAGAAGGGATGGTCCGGTGAGTGGGACTTGCGCCAGGGAGGAAACTTTACTGATGACTGGGCCTGGGCCTACTGGGTAGGCACCTCATGCGAGGAGTTTGGGGATGATCTGAGGAGATTGGGGTTGTATCAGGCGGCATGGGCCTCCCAATTCCACATTTACCAACCAAAGAAACTGATGCCGGAACTACTAAGAAAATGGTCGTCTATGACCAATACCTTTCACCTACATCACGGGGAGGTGCGCATTAGCCTATGGGATGTGCACCAGATTTCTGGGGTCCCGATCTTGGGGTCCATGTATGACGAGTTCCTCCCCGTCATCAGCGCGTGGGAGGATACGGAGCAAATGCCACGACTGGTGTCAACGCTGATGGCACTTGTCCCTGGAGAGGACAAGGAGGCAGTGAGGGATTTCCACTTTAAGAGATGGTTCAAATGCTTCCTGAATTTCCCAGAGAACCGAGAGTTCCCTCCGAGGCCTCGAACTTGCCAAGGGCGGCCCAACGGGGCAAGGGGCACTCGTATTGGCGGGTCTTGGAGGACAACCAATGGAAGACTTGGGGTTTCAGTGTCAGCGCTAAACAACAACTGATAGTCAGGCTGGCAGCGTTCATCGCAGCTCTCATCTGTGGTTGGATCCTACCGGTGAGGGATACAAGCATGGGGTATGACCCAGCTCGTTTATTATGGTGTCGATGTTGGCCATGGGGCAGCGAATCAATCTGGGGATTCTGATGCTCACCAAACTGTACAAAATGCTGTGGCACATTAGCGAGGGCAAGAAGCTGCCAAGGATATGCGGGCCCTTCCACCTCCTGTATGGGTGGATCGCAGCGCATATCAGGGTGATTTACGAGTATCCAATCCCCATTTTTCCACCGGGATTGAACTTCCGCCCCTCCATCCTGAACACGGTCAGGAGCTTCCTGTTCAAACTAGCCTTTCCGATGGTGCTGAATCGGGTGTGGAGGGCGGATGAGTTTAATTTCCACCCCTTCCCATTGTCGACGGGGATACTTACTGGTGACGGGCGGGGAACAGAAGAACATCGGGCTTACCTCCTAGCCTTTCGAGGTGGAGTTTTGGTGGCACAGATAGATCGTGAGCCACTCTGCGAACCGTACACCCCGCATCGGTTTGCGAGGCAGTTCCGGTGCCTCCAGCGGCTGACCCCGCAGGTGTACTGGGAGGTGCATCACGAGGAGCACCCGTGTGTGATGAGGCATCTGTGGATCATGTTCACATGGGAATATGGGAAGATGCAGATTGAATTGCCTCCATCCACCATCGCTTTCAGATTGGTGATGGAGTACGCCATTAGTTGGGAGGCTGCTTACCCAGGGGAGATGCTGAAGCAACCAACTATTCGGGTTGGTGACGGTGGGCCTCCTCGATCTCGAGGTTGGGGTCGGAGGGCAGCTAGGGCCGCTCGCGGTATCAGGGCTACCATGGAGGCGAGACCCGCACCGGCCGAGGGTATGGCAACAGCGGTGGATCCGGTGATTCCGGAAGAGCAATGTCATCCGGAGGGGAATCCACCGAGGGGATTTCGTAGGATATCTACTCAGGCTCCGGGGAAGTGCCTGCGTCATATCGACAAGGAAGAGGATTCCGTCTTCCCAGAAGCTTGGTACATTTGGGATGTCAACCGGAAATTACTCAGCCCACCCGAGATATGGACCCACTTGAATCGCCTCGGGATGGAATTACCGGGCATAGGCCCAGTTCGGGCTGGATTCATGGCATCTCCGGCAGAGGCAGAACAATACCTGGATGAGCTGGAGGATTACGTCCACTCCAGTGGTGTTCCTCGCCCAATGATAGATCGGGTGAGGGTACTATTGAATCAAATGGTCCCCCCACAGTTATCAGTTGCCGATCTGAGGGAGCGCTTCCCCCTTCCGGAAGAATCAGAGGACTCCTCTCGGGAGGATGAGGCTGGAGAAGGGAGCCCGTTGGAGGAGGGTGAGGTCGGAGACCAAGGCTCAAATTCCGACGAATTCGCAGAGGCTCTCGAGGTAGCATTCTGAACTTCTTTCCCTATGATCCGTCCTTGGGTCACTATGAACTTCTCACTGATGTTTGAGCTATAAAGGAGGAACTTGTTCACAGGCCTTGTTCCCGCCCCTCGGCGGGTGATGATGTAGGACCTTCAGAACCCATGCCTATGGCTGTGTCCATTTCCGCATCTGGTTGGACCAGAGCACCCTAGGTGGCTCCTCCGGAATCTCCAGACCTTCCAACAGTATACGGAGGGCCTCGCCTCGGGGTCCCGTCAGTACCGTCTCAAGAGCAGCGCCTGGAGGTCGATCTCCGTAAGTCTCCTTTACCGGTTCCCCTGTCATCATATGTAGACTATGCCCGCCAACTAATGTTTATGTCCCTCTCTGTCGTACAGTTCTCCGACTGGCGTGGGCTGCTGCGGCAAGATTGGTCGGGATGTCTGGTGGCATCCCTCCTAGGGGCATGCCGGTGATGGTGGAAATAGTCCCCCCATCTCCTCAAGCTGCGACACACATCATCACTGGAGGGACCAACAGCAGGGCCGTACCCGAAGTCATTGAGGTGGACTCCGAGGAAGAGGATCAACCGGTCGGTCCCAGTCTTGTCACACCTACTTCGGTGCTAGGTGTCGTACTGGATTCAACACCAGATGTTGATCCTGACGAGGATTTCTTGCGGGCGTATCCCGCGTACGAGCCCGCCAATCGCACAGACTGGGACGAAACAGCCTCCGATGAGGAAGACAACACCATAGTCCACCGCCGGTTGTGGAAGCTGATCACGCACTTTATCAAGGACACCCCCAAGCGCAATGGCTGGCCGAAATGGATAGACTCCGCTCGCGGTTGTGCGAACTATGTGCTGGGGGAGTGGATGCCTAACGTCCTCATGCACTCATCCGAGATCTTATGGCTGAGAAGATCCGGGAGCATGATCATGGGCTCAGTGTTGGCTGGAAGCGGAGGAAGGTGGCCAACATCAAGAAGCTCCAGGAGGCTGAAGGTGAGGTCCAACAGATGAAGACCTGGGCAGACGAGCTTTCAACCTCTCTTGATGCACAATCTGAGCTGGTCTCACGGTTGAAGGCCCAGCTGGCAGAGGCGGAAGAGCATATGAGGCAGACCTTTGGAAAGATGGCTGCCGTTCAAGCTGGCGTAGAGAGGGCCAAATCCAGGACTGACGAACTGCGCCCCGCCGCTGCTGAGGAGGAGCAGGAGCTAAGTTAGCGGCAACAATCCTTGGATTCCATAAGCCAATGGGTGGTGGAGCTGCAACATTCTTTTGACGGGGTCAACGCGTCCATGGGGGGAGTCGACCCTCGGGTATTGTAACAAACCCAAAAACCTTTTATTATTACTTTCGTGCTTCAAATTTTTTTCCTTTCTTTGTTTTGAATGCAGTAGCGCGCACGATTTACACTGTTTGAATTTCCTTGTTACATCCCTACAATGTTTGCGGGACATTCGGCGACAATTCCCCAAGCCCACGTGGGTCGAGCTCGATGTGAGAAACAATATATAGTTGCCCTCTCATCCCACCTAACATAGGAGTGGGGATCATGCTCCGGACATCTGGGATTCGGATTACCAGTATGGATTTCTAAAAGACGGGAGAGGCTTGATCGGAGAAGGAACTTTCAGAATAGCCGAATTACCGTTTCTTCAGCGTGCTCTTATGCACGAACGAGGCAATGCCAGGGGCATTGAAATCGGTCCAAACAGATGAAAATGGAAAGTGTGAATCACGATACCCAAGATTCGGAACACTGTGGGGATGGCGTGAAAATAAGGGACAACCGTTAACCTTGGAGGAGAAGCGGTATCATTACTGCGTTAGCCTGTAATGGGGACAACAAATGAGGGTCAACCGTTGACCATGTTTGAAACACGGGACCATGTCATGAGTGTTGTCGATCAATCCTTCGGTACATTGGCCCAGGACAGTTGGCGGACCATAGGTCAGACATCCATACTATTAGGGGGTCCTTCCAGACATGACCCGTCTTCCGGAACATTGGCCCAGGATGGTAGGTGAGCCGATGCGGCATGAGACCAGTTCATTAGGGGGTCCCGTGAGACATGAAAGGGGATGAGGGTCCGAATAAGGGGTACAAAAAGCATGGAATATGGAGTGATGGTTTGTCCGAACAGAATCCAACACTTAGGTAGTTACACCACCGTGGTGGGAGTACACCATATGGGCACATTGGTATGATCATGGATCATTCCTTCTTTCAGAAAAGGCCTCTCTGGCGAGGGGATCTGTCACTTCCCAATGGGTTCTTAGGGCATCCTGAACTTATTCAGGGTAGAACCGCAGTTTAGTGTCATGCGTTGAGGACACATGGAATCCTGTAGTTTAACGTCATATGATAGGACGTGGAATAAAAGGGAAGATCCCAGGGAGCGTGTGGCGCGGTAGATATGAAACTGACGTGAATGAGGACTTGGAGTCCATATCATACCACATACCCCCGGAGGAAACTTTTCAGGTCAAGGGACCAAGAGTGAGGATCGGGCTGGGCCCGAAGTAGAGTGGTCGGGCATTCCTACGTACCCCATGAGGATGGGAATCAATCCATACCTAGTTTTGGAAGCGCAGTTTAACGTCATGCGGGACGATGAGAAGCCTGGCCGTGTTGGTACACATCCTGTCAAAACAACTAAGCCCACGTGAGTCGTGCTCGGTGTGGGAAACAAGCAGTAGTGGTGGGAATTTCCCGACACAGAAAGGGGCAGGTTAGGTCCAAGGGACGCTCAGTGAATACCAGCCCAATGACACTAACACAATCATTTAGCGCACCTAGATGCGCGAAGAGAAAGAGCCGAGTATGATGGAATTCCACTTGAACATGAGGAAGTGGAAATGTGTGAATCATGGAGCTCGAGATTCAGATCACGATGATGGCGGCATGACGATGGAGGACAACTGTTGACCATGGCGGAAACCCAGTATCCATATCGCGTTAGCCTAGAATGGGGACAAACAAATGAGGGTTGACCGTTGACCATGTTCGTAACACGGGACCATGTCACAAATGTCGTCAGATATCTGTAGGGACGTTGGCTCGAAACGATTGGAGGATCCTTAGGTCCAGCATTCATGGAGAGCCCTTAAGCCTAGTATCCATGTCGTCCGAGGGTCCTTTTGGACGTGCAAGAGGACGAGGATCCAAATAGCGAGTTCACGAAGCATGGTCATGGGATGAGGGGGATGCCCCTGTAGAAATCCCACACTTCGGGCTCTTTGTCTAAACACATCTAAATACGACAACGAGACGTATTAGATAGGGGGAGCAGATTCCTTTCCCATAGGGAGATCTTAGTTTAGGGTCATAGAATTCGGACCATGGATGGGTAAGGGGAGCAGGTGATACATGGCAAGGAGGTTACAAAACCCGACGTGAATGAGGACCTAAGCCCTACTTACCATGCATTCTCTGTGGAAATGCTCGAGTCGATGGACCGAACATGAAGGTTAGGCTGGGCTCGCGAGGAAGTGCCCGGGCGCTCCTATGTATCTCATGAGGATGAGAATCATGCCATACGTAGTTCTGAAAGGTGGAACGGTAAGGTACCAGTGCCAGGGGAAAAGGGGGAGTGCGACTGTGGCCCTTGCACTAAAAGAAGCAAAATTTGATAAGTATTGTTTGTTCTTTAAGGTGAATGGTTTTTTTGTGAAGCGACAGGCCTAGAATAGTAGGCCGTGATGTCGCCACAAGGATCAAGCCGTGATGGGTGTTGACAAATGGCATGGCACATGACCAATACCCAACGTGATGTCCTCTACAACGAGGTCACCACAATGCAGTGCCGTTTTTCGTCGTGCAGCCAGGACGATAATGTCACAGTTTAGGGTCGTATGATAGGACCAACCATGCATTTTATCGTCATGCAGCGTAGACGTAGCAGAGACGATGCTAGGAGGGAAATGTGCGTAGTGTTATAAAACACAATTGACGGAGACATGATCCCACATCAAATTGTACGCCAATAAGAGAGGGAGACCTTAGGACAAGGGGCCTATATAGAGGTAAGAGGTGAAAAAGGGGGGGAGACTGGTTCCCTAAATGGGCTGTACCCGAAGACAGGGCGTCCAGGCGGTCCTACGTATCCCATGAAGATGGGAATCAAGCCACACGTAGTTCTGAAGGGTGCCTTTTAATGTCATGCTGGACAAGGAATAGGAGGGCTAAATCTCAAAACGGGGGTGTGCGTGGTGCAGCCATTGCAAACCCGACGTGAATGAGGACATAATCCCACACTATTCCACATGGTCCCATAGTCGGGGTCCTGAAGGCAGGACCAGAGAGGTGAATTTTCTGAACTCAAGCTGGACCCAAAGACAAGGGGTCTGGGCATTCCTACGTATCCTATCAAGATATGAATCAAGCTGAACGTAGTTCCAGATGAGAATCTTAGTTTATGGTCTTAGAGCTCAGACCGTGAATGGTGACAACTTCCCGAGTAAGCACAGATGTCAACCCGATTCCTAAGCCCACGTGAGTTAAACTCGGTGTGGGAAACAAGGGGGGGGGGGGATCCTCATCGAAATACTTGAGGCGAGTCAAACGAGAGTTGGTAGAGCCCCAAAGGACACCTTTGACATGGCTTGTTCCCCCAACACGCGGACGTGCATGGAGGAAAAGTACCAAAAGTTCCGAGACTCTACTTGGACATGGTGAATTGATGAAGGGTTTGAATTATGCACCCGACATTTTGGGCCTAATGGGTTGGCGTGGTGATAGAGGAAAACTGTTAACCATGGTGGAGACGCCGCGTCCATATCACGTTAGCCTGAGGTGGGAACAACAAACGAGCATCGACCGCTGACCATATTCGCAACACGGGATTTTATCGATTTGTTGTCCAAAACCCTCGGGGGCGTTGGCCCGTAACGGTAGGGGAGCCCTTGGGTATTGTATCCAGGCCGTTATTGGGGGTCCCTCAGGGTGTGAAAGATGATGAAAGCCCTAATACAGGGATACACAAAGCCTATAAAGCAGGTACGGACGTGTCCGAGTAACGCTTGGCATTCCAGGTAATTAACCAGAGTACTCTTAGGCACATCGGTGAACTACCGAAAAGGGATCGACGAAACAGCTCAAGAGGGAGAGGTACATGGCGTGGTCATTACGGGATCGACGTGAATGAGAAAATAACCTCACGCCACACCATACACTCCTATAAGGGAGGACCTGGGCCATGGCCCAGGAAGGCCAAGGGGCCTGATGGTTTGGCATTGGTCAGGAAGGCCTGACCTGCTTGCAGTTTAACGTCTTGCAATGAGGACGAGGGTCGGGGACCCGAGAAGGCCAAGGGGCCTGAGGATGGGAATCATAAGTGGAGGTGTACAACATGGTACATGATCCTGATGTGAATGAGAATGTAGTCCCACACCACACCGTACACCCCTATGGGGAATCAGGGTCGTGGGCCCGATTGCTAGCACCACCCAGGGGGAAGTTTGTCACTTCGGGATGGGGCAGAATGAATCATTTCACTCGATGTCTGGGACATCTCGGGGTGGATCCGAAGATCCAGGACACTTTTGACCATGTTCGAAATACAGCGTTCCTATGGTGACCCGATATGGGAGCAACAAATGAGCGTCGACCGCTTACCAAATTCGCAATGCGGGACTTGTATCGGCTTGTTTCTTGAAAACCCTCGGGGGCGTCGGCCCGTATCAGTAGGAGAGCCCTTGGGCATAGTATCCAGGTCGTTCTTGGGGGGTCCCTCAGGGTGTGAAAAAATGATGGAATCCCAGTCAAGGAGTGTGTGAAACATAGTTGTATCAATCCACGAAAGAGGCAAACATCTCCAGGGGGATGTGTAGCTGGGTCGAGGCTTGCTCGATGTGAGTTGGGGCAAAAGTGTGCACCCTGCCATATCTTGACCCGAACGGAAGATTTTGGATTTTGGGCTGGGCCAATGGAAGAAATGCCCGGGCATTCCTACATATCCCATTAGGACGAGAATCAAGCCATACATTGTTCTTGAAGGCCATGCAGTTTAGCATCATGCGGTGAGGACGTGGGGGGATAAAAGAATGGGAGTGGGCACATGGTGCGACCCTTACAATCCTTGTGCGAGCGGGGTTGTATGAGAGGGGCTAAGAAAGCCTTCCCCTCGCTACACAAGGAGCCTCCGAGGAAACTATTCCTAGGGGGAATAGTGGAAGAGAAAAGCTTGGGGCTGGGCTCAAGATGAGGTGTCCGAGCGTTCCTACGTATCCCATGAAGATGGGAATCAAGCCACACGTAGTTCTTGAAATGTAGTTTAACATCATGTGGGACGAGGAGTATCTCATTTGGGGATATGTAAGGTACGACAAGTAATCTGACGTGAATGAGGACGTAATCCCATACTATACCATACAATCTCGCAAGAGGGTAAGTCGGGGAAAAAACAAGGGGCCTGGGGCCGGACCGCGGTCAGGGAGACCTGACCAGCTTGCGGTTTAACGTCTCACGGTGAAGACGGGGGGCCAAGGGCCCAAGTAGGCCAAGGGGCCTGAGGCTGAGCCTCGGTCAAGAAGGCCTGACTGGCTTGCAGTTTAACGTCTTGCAGTAAGGACGGGGGGCCTTGGGGCCAGAGGAGGCCAAGGGGCCTGGGGATGAGCCTTGGTCAGGAAGGCCTGACTGGCTTGCAGTTTAAAATTTTGTAGTAATGAAGGGGGGCCTTGGGGCCCGAGGAGGCCAAGGGGCCTGGGGCTGGGCCTCGGTCAGGAAGGCCTGACTGGTTTGTAGTTTAACGTCTTGCAGTAAGGATGGGGGGAGATCTTAGTTTAATGTCATAGAGATCAGACTATTTTGTAGTTTATTGTCTTGCAGGATGAAGATGCAGTTTAAGGTCATGCAGGACTTTACAGTTTAGGGTCATGTTGGACCATAATGTGCAGTTTAAGGTCATGCGGGACCATTTCATAGTTTATCATCTTGCAGGACGAAGATGCAGTTTAAGGTCGTGCGGGACCAACTTGCAGTTTAGGGTCGTGCAGGACTTTACAGTTTAGGGTCGTGCTGGACCATAATGTGCAGTTTAAGGTCATGCGGGACCATTTCACAGTTTATCGTCTTGCAGGATGAAGATGCAGTTTAAGGTCGTGCGGGACCAACTTGCAGTTTGGGGTCGTGCAGGACTTTACAATTTAGGGTCGTGTTGGACCATAATGTGCAGTTTAAGGTCATGCGGGACTGTTTCACAGTTTATCATCTTGTAGGACGAAGATGCAGTTTAAGGTCATGCGGGACCAACTTGCGGTTTAGGGTCGTGTAGGACCCTTTTTCCCTAGGCAAAGTATCACTTAAGGAACTTGGCATTGGTGGGAGGAGTTATACACTCTCCATCCATGGTCACCAATGAGTATGCTCCATTGGGGTAAACCTTATGGATGATATAAGGCCTTTCCCATTTGGGTTCTAATTTGTTCGGTTTCCTACCGGGAATCATTGGTGCTCGAAGGGCCAGTACCAGGTCGTCCTATAGAAAAGAGCGGAGATGAACCTTCTTGTTGAAGGCCCTCGCTATCTTATCCTGATTCCTTTCCAGATTGTGAAGGGCACGAAGCCGATTCTCATCCAGTGCTTCCAATTCAGCTAGACAGATCTCGACTACCTAATCTAATGTCTGGTGATCATAAACTGCAGTGCATAACGATGGCAGCTAGATCTCAATGGGTAGGACGGCCTCAACACCATACACAAGGGAATATGAGGTCACCTGGGTAGAGTTGCGAGTCGTCGTCCGGTAATCCCTGAGGGCATTGGGGAGCTTGTCCGGCCAACTTCTCTTGTTTTGACCAACCATCTTCTGCAGAATGTTAGAGAGGGTTTTGTTGAACGCCTTGATCTGTCCATTTTCCTGCGCATAGTAGTGGGAGGTATGGTTCGACCGGATATTGTACTTGGCATACAATTTCTTCAGTTCATCCGCTCAGAAGTTGGTGCCATTATCGTTGAGGACGGCGTGAGGGACCCCAAACCGGTGGATAATGTTGGAGCTCACAAAGTCAATGATGGAATGGGATTTGACCTCTTTGAGCGGAACTGCCTCTTCCCACATGGAGAAGAAATCTGTAGTAGTCAAGATGAACCTACACTGGCAGGCTGTTGCCAGTGGATACGGTCCCACTACATCAAGTCCCCATACCGCAAATGGCCAAGAGTACTTGGTGGGGTGGAGGGGCTCTGGCGGCCGATGCAGGAAGTTGGCGTGAACTTGGCACGCGTGGCATCTCTTGGCATATCCAATACAATCGTGGATCATAGAGGGCCAGAAGTACACCAACCTCCGGATTTGATGGGATAGCTTCGACCCAGCTTGATGGGTGCCACAGGAACCAGCGTGAACCTCTTGCATAACTTGAGGTATCTCTACTCCTTGGATGCAACGGAGGAGGACACCATCGAAACTCCGCTTATAAAGGATCTGTTCAAGACTAGGGCCTCTCTGGAGGGTAAATTGCAGCGCGCGACGTCAGATTCACTTATGCTCGGCCCAGTCATCCGATAGGATACCATTTTGGAGATACTCACCAAAAGGTGCCCTCCAGTCGGGAGTGGCTTCAACCACTGTGTTTGACGAACCTGAGACCCCTGACGTAGAGGGTCCGATGGTGAGATGACCTACCCGCAGGCCATCATTGTCCTCTTGGGTGACGGGGGCGATGACTCTCTGGTGTGCAACATGTATGATTAAATCATCTTGCTCGGGTTCTGCGAGCGACGCGGCCAAGCCAGCCAAGGTGTCTGCTTGACCGTTCTGTGACCGTGGGACATGGGTAACCTCTGGTTGAGAAGAGAACTGGGCCATTAGGCGGAGGGTGTACTCCAGCAATGGTGCAAGCTCCGGCTTCCTGACGACGTAGTCACCATTAAATTGTTTAATTACCAGCTCGGAATCTCCCTTCACATGTAGATGGGTAACATGGATCTCAAGGGCTAACTTGAGGCCGGTGATGAGAGCCTGGTACTCTGCCTCGTTGTTCGTACAACCTTCTGACAACAGGAACAAGTATGGCAGGACGGCCTGTGCCAGGGTAATGAAAGAAAATACCCAGGCCCACTCTGTTGAGCTTGGGATCGTTGAGCCTCCTACCGATGGGGCTCCGGGAGGCGCCGTCGAAATTCATTTGCCAACATGGGACAACATGATCGACTGAGAGGATCGTCTCATCAGGAAAATCCATGTCCAGGGATTGATCTTCAGAGGTTGGATGGGCAGCTAAAAAGTCTGCCAACGCCTGTCCATTAATGGCCTTCTGAGGTACAAACCTGAAATCAAACTGCTGGAGAATCACTGCCCACCATGCTAGTCGGCCAGTCAGCATGGGGCGATTTAGGATGTACTTTAGTGGGTCTACCCGGGAGACCAATTGCACCTCATGGTGCTGCAGGTAATGTCACAACTTCTGCATGACGAATACGAGCGCAAGGTATCTCTTTTCGATGGGGGAGTATCTGACCTCCGTATCGAGAAGCATGCGGCTGAGATAGTAGATACTGCTCTCAGTACCCTCGTTATTCTTCTGGGCGAGCAGCACACCGAGGGATCACTCTAGGGAAGTCACATAAAGGGCCAGCGGCTTTCCGAAGATGGGTGGCATCATGACCGGAGGTTGGAGCAGATACTGCTTGATTTCCTCGAAGGCGATCCGACACCCCTCATCCCATTCGTAGACGACACCCTTCTTCATGAGCTGGGAAAAGGTCTTACACTTGCCAGCCAGATTCGCGACGAATCGGCGTATATAGGCTAAGTGGCCTTGAAGGCCTCGAAGCTCCCGAATGTTGCTCGGGGGAGGCATTTGGCTGATGGCCTTGATCTTCTCCGGGTCAATCTCGATACCTCGGTATCCAACAACAAAGCCCAGAAACTTCCCAGTGGTGACCCCGAAGGCACACTTCAACGGGTTCATCTTTAGGTGACGGGAACGGAGGAAACCGAACACTTTCTCGAGGTCTTTGAGATGGTCCTGGCACTGACATGATTTGACTACGAGGTCATCGACGTAGCATTTCACCAATGTCCTGAGGATCGGTTTGAATATGCGATGCATGGCCCTCTGATAAGTGGAACCTGCATTCTTCAAACCGAATGGCATAACCTGGTAGCAAAAGGTACCTTGGGGAGCCCTGAAGGCAGTGGAATCCTCGTCTTCGTGGGCCATCCGGATCTGGTTGTACCCGGAATATCCATCCATGAAAGAGAGGGCTTGGAACCCGACCGTGGCGTCAATCAATAACTCCGTCACCGGGAGTGGGAAGTCATCCTTTGGGAAGTGGCGATTAAGATCGCGGAAGTCGATACAGACTCTGATCTGCCCATTCTTCTTCCTGACTGGCACAATGTTGGCAAGACACTTGGGGTACTGGACTTCCTTAATGAAGTTGGCTTTGATAAGCTTGTCAACTTCGGCCTCAACCATAGCACCATGAGAAGGGTGCATTTTCCTGGGGGGCTACTTAAACCCACGATGTTTTGCCGGGAGTCCCAGACGGTGAACGACTACCTAGGGATCTAGTCTTGGCATCTCATTGTAACTCCAGGCAAACACGTCACGGTGTTGTTTGAGGAAGTCTACGTACTGCTGCCGTTCCTCGGGGGACATGGCTGCACTGATCAATGTGGGTTTCAGATCTGCCTTGCTACAAAGGTTCACTTGTACTAGTTCATCAACCGTGGTAGAGACGCCTTCTTCAAAGGCGGGGGGGGGGGGAATCCTCCAGGTCTTCCTCCCCACCCATGGGGGGACTTCCTGCAACGGGAGATACTTCTGGGCTATCAAAATCTGAGGGGCAGCTGGTGGCGGCTCGGGCAGCAGCGGTCGTCACATCGGGAGACTCACTTGCCATTGAGACCATAGAAATGAAGGCAGTCGATCCTATCCCCTCTGGCCTTCGGCCTAAGGGTCCACGTTTGATGATATCAAAGCAGTGGTGACGTGTCGGCCTGAGTCGGTGGATTCCAGCCCGACGGAAGAGACACGTATGGCATACCGCCGTTGTCATAAGCTTGACATTCCGGTACTGTACAGGGGTAGGAGGTTCCGGGATGACCTAAGCCTGGTTGATGTAGGAGTACGAGGTGATTTTCCGCCATCGCTTAGACACGGGAACATGCCTTCCTTGTATACTCGACACAACAAAACATTGCCCCATGTCGGGGGTCGTGGCCTCCAACCGGTGGATCGGGAGGATGTAGGTGTCATCCATGCTTTCCCAGGGATCACTTGTGACCGGGGCGGGTTCATCCTCACTTACTAGGATTTGCTTATCCTTACTTTTGTAATAACCCGCATCCAGATAGAGGGCCTCACAAGAAGCGAAAGGGGACGCATCTCCTTGGAGCATGCCTACTCGACCGTTGAGTGAGTATTTGAGGCACTGGTGATACGATGAAGGGACCGCTGCATGTAGATGGAGCCATGGCCTACCCATCAATGTGTTTTAGGCAGTGTCCCGAGAGACGACCATGAACTCGGTGCTAGCAATTAAGCCACCGAACTGAGTCCTCAGGCGGATCTTGCCGACTGGGGTTTGCTCGGTCCTGTCATACCCCTAGATTCTGAGGTTAGAGGGAGTTAAATCAACTTCAGATGGACCCAACTTTCACAACGTCCGAGTCAGAATTAGATTGATTCTGGAACCCGTGTCAACGAGGCAGTGGCGGACTTCCACACCATTGAAGTGGCCAATGATGTACAGTGGGCGAATGTTCCCCTGTATAGGAGGGTCCTCATCTTCACCGGAGAACGAGATAACCTCCTGACATTCAGCGTTTTCAATCGTCTCGGTATGGAAGGCTTCTACAGCTGCTACCTCCGTCTCAAACTGGAGGGGGATCCTTAGGGCCTCGGCAAGTGCCTCGTGCATTTCGGATGACAGGAGAAGGGCCTCAAGGATGGAAAGCCTCGCCGGAATTCCGACCAGGTGCTTCTAGACATCATACTTTCGTGCCAAACGCGAACCTCTGCTTACAGGAGGTCGTTCGGCATTTGGAGGCATAGCGGGTCCTGCCGGTTGAACCGGCGATCGGCTAGTACTGGGTACATCCTGCTGCCTACTAGTTGAAGCCTAGAGAGTAGTCGCCGGACTAGGATTGGACAGTAGAGGCAGGCCTGTAGCCGAGAAAGACTGACTATGATACGAACGAAGCAGCTCTCCCTGATCTAGTAGCACGAACGGTGGTGGAGGTAGAGCCGAGAACGTTAGATGGGGTTGCGCGTGCTGAGATCTGCGCTGAGCCTGCTGTCTGGTCTCAGTAGCGTGCATGACTTGGCCAAAAGTGCCCGCTGACGTACCTCGATGACCGGCGTGGTTGCAATTCCACTAACGTTAACGCCGACTGGAAACGTTGGGGAGGTTTGCCTGCCATTCCCCCTCGTCGGGGGTCATATAGGTCTTTACCATATCCACGGTGTTAACCGAAGCGTACCCCTGGCTATCGCTCGAGGATTCATCCACCGCTGGGCAGATTCTAGGAGGAATCCCCAATTTAGGTGGCATAAATTCACCGAGAGTGCGGGATGACGACGACACCGGTGGTGCGCGTTGCTTCTTCTTGCGTCGCCGCTGCCTGCCCTTTTGGGAAGAGGTCGACTGTGAAGACGATGTGGAGGCACCAGCTACTTCTTCTGAAGGTTCCTACTGCTTCAGGCGCGCCTAGATGATACCATGGTCACCGACGACGGTTTTTCGAGTCATCCATTCGTCGTATTTACGGGATCCACGGCTGGGGACCTGCTGCCACTCGCCTTTGCTGTCGTTGACGATCTCTGATCCTGCAAAGACACCCGCCACTTGTGCTGGTGTCGGGCCCAAATTGACTATGTTGTTGTTGACCTGGTCTTGAAGCCAATCTTTAAACACATAGCATTTCTTGAGGGTGTGCCCTAGAATCCGATGATAAGGGCAGTAGTTGGGGTGATCGGTTAGATTCTCCTCTATCGGCCTTCTGCACTCGGGCAGGCGCACAATCCCTTGCTCTAGAGCGCTTCAAAAGTATCCAAGGACCTGATTTTAGTTGAATGAATAAGTCTGGTGCCTTCTTTCCAGATAGGGGGCCCTGGGGGCCTGGCCCTGACGAGAGGCCGGAGGGGCCTATCGAGGAGGCGACGCCTGATTGTCTCGCCTAGGTGGAGGTGGCGCATTGCGCGGGGGAACCTGTCAGTTCTGAGGCGGTCGCTGCTGGGCAGGAGCCTGTGCTTGAGGTGGAGGACCTCTGCGGGGTTGCGAGGATGGTGCTGCTGGTAGTAACTCCAGCTGCCTCAGGGCTTCTATTTTGGCCACCGCGATGGTTTCAGCCCTGGCGGTCCTCCTGGCTGGGATCATAGGGGGCAACAAATGTGCCTGACTAGCCTATTGCAGGGCTTCGTCAAGGCGCTGAGCCCTATCTGAGAAATATCTGAACCCTCCAAGGTAGTTCTGGGTAATCAGGGAGGGTACCAGCTCTGTTTTGACGTTCCCCACACACATCATCAGTAATTGCTCCTGAGTCAGTGGCATATCGAGGGAATACGTAAGTCCCTTCCACCGGGCGATGAAATCTGCAACCCGCTCATCAGGCCTTTGCTTGAAGTTGAAGAGGTCTGCAATGCTGGTCTTCCACATGGTGGAGCTGAACTGGTACAGGAACTGCCAGCGGAGGTCCTCCCAACCGGTCACCGATCCGATAGGGAGCTGGCTGTACCAGACGAAAGCTGGACCTTCCAATGTCTGTACGAAACACCGGAGTTTGGCGGTTTCTTGCTGAGCCGGGGTCCCCAACATGGGGCCACACCTGGAAGAAAAATGTGCCAAGTTCTGGGGTAGGTCCCCTTTCCTGTTGAAAGGCGAGAAAGTGGGGTTCCCAAAACCTAGTGGTGCGGGCATATCATCTACCCACGCGGGATACGGCTTGCCATCCGGTGGGACCACCACCTGCCGCGTTTCCAATGATTCGAGGTGGGCTGTGACTGCCGCAATAAGATCATCCGGGTGGGGGTCCCTGTCTTGACGGGGATCCCTAACCACCAGTGCATTGCCAGGTTCTTCAACATGGTAGATGGCTTCATCCGTTCTTGGATCAACAGGCGGAACGACCTGCGGGGCGACTGGGGGAACCCGGGCTGGGTTCTTCAGATTGCCCCGTCGCTAGGGGGGTTTGGCGAAACGTATCACGCCCTCTTGCCATACGTTCCGGCTTCTGCCCTGTCTGTGGCAGTAGCATGATCAGGGTTTCTCGGAGGCATCTCACCGGGGGGAAATTGTTCCTGTCCCTGCTGCCCCGGCCTGGGATTACCATAGTCGGGTTGCCGCTCTACGACGCGCTCAGCCAAGAGTTCGTCAACCAGCCTCTTCTGCTCAACAAGCTGCTGGTGTAACGTGGCCTTCTCGGGATCTTCGTCCGTTTCCTGCACATAGGCGGACGGGTCAGAGTGCTTGATAGTTCCGACGTGCTCCTTACCCTTGCTGGCGTTTCGACCAAGTACCAACGACTCGATGGGTACGGGGAGGCCTAGCAGGTTCCTCTGCTGACGGGTAACCCTCCCTGATGGGTCCAGCAGTGGCGGTACGCCCTCAGGGGGGAAGTCTCCATCAAGGAGTTCAAGCTCATCTTCCTTGTCCACAACGTCGGCCATGTGGACCACGACCCCTCTTGAGGGCATGTCCTCGATGTCACATAATGAATCGGGATGCCATCAGATAGGGTCGAAGAGGAGAGAGGCATAGTGTCCCCAACCACGGACTTGCACATGGGGGGTAGCTTCCCTGACGATTCTGCGGAGTTCTTTAAAACTCTGAACACATTTCTGTTGAAGGGCGCTCTGACGGCCTGGAGACTCGGGGCGCTGGGCCACAAGCAGTGCGGCCGAATCGATCAGGCTGCACTGCTCGCCAATTTTTTGAAGTGCTCTTGACTTCTGGGGTACACCACCCGTTCATAACGAAGGCGGAAGTGTGTCTCCCATAGGGTTCGACAAAACCACCCCACTTCTTCAGGGGTAAGGAACTCTGGTGCGCAAAAGTTCAGCGCTTCCGTCAGCCAAAACTTCTCCGAGAAGTAATCTGCTACTAGAATACTCCAGAAGCTCCTGGGTTCGGACTCAGGGTCTGGCCCTGTATTTCCCCACTCATCAACCGGGGGTGGATGAGGGACTGGTAGCGGTACTGAGGCGGACCTCTGGGATAAAAAATTTAGTGGCGGAGAATACTGCGAACGAGCTGACTGGCCGCTGAATTCTGGGCCATCCTCCAAAGAGCAAGGTGACCTGGCCACGATGTCACGATACGATGGGATGATAGCCGCAGCTTCCAGCACAGGAATTGCAGCTACCGGTGACCGGTCATGTCGTCGCTCTACTACCGTTGGCCCCCAAAATAGCTCTCCTTGATCTCTGGTAGAGGTAGAGGGCGCTTCTGGTGACAATGGCAGTGATTGCGTGGTCGAGACCTGCAGAATTCCCAATATTTCTTCCTCCTGGATGTACCTGCGGAGAGAGATGGGAATCTGGTGGACCTCATATTCCGGGAGAATGAGGCTAACACATCTGGTTCCTGCCCCGGTCCTTGATACGAAGGAGCGGGGAGAAGGTTCCATCGCTGAGTCGAATTCCGCTTCAGAGTCGGAGAAGCGGGCAGGTTTGATCTCCACCAGGGCCTTCCCAGGATTCTTCTTGTGGCGGCAACGACCCGCTATCCTGCCCCGGGGTGGCTCTTCGGGATAGGGTTGATCCCTCTCATGGAGTCTCGGGGCGGCGGTGGTGTCGTGGCGGAGAGGTCCCCCACTCGAGATAGCCGAGGTGCGAGGGGCACCAGGGCAAATGTCGAAGGGTACATGGGGAGGACCTCCATGGACAGTACCGATGTAGGCGGAGCCTTTGTCGGAATCGGCAGGAGCATGGGGAGGACCTCCATGGTCGATGCGGGCGGAGCGAGGCTAAACTTCAATCCTCGAGTTGCTGGGGCAAGGAGGACCTTCGCCTCTTGTAGAGAGGATGTAGGGAGGGCCCCCACGTTGGAGAAGGACTGGATGGACGGTGCCTTCAGATCAGTGGTCGGGGGCAGGAGGATAGACTCCCTACCCTGTATAGTAGGCGTGGGAAAGGTTTCTGCGCCGAGCGTCACTGCCGCGGGGCAGGTCTTCCTTCGGGATGGGGGTAGCACGAGGCATACCTCCATGAAGAACTTCAGAGCAGGGAAGACCCACGCTCTGTGGAGTAGTGGTACGGGGAGGACCTCTGTACGGGGTGACATCACCGCGGGTTAGTTCACGGCGATCACCACTTGGTCCTGCAACCCGGAGAGTCAACCCAGCCTGCCCGTGGGGCGGTTGGGGTCTCGATCCTGGTTGGGTGAAGGAGTTCCCCTGCTCAGTGTATGCTGGGGATTCATGATGCACATCGGTGGTGGCTCGGGCCACTATAGCAGTCGACGTCGACATGCCTGGGCGAGCGTCCTCAGCCCGGGCCCGGCGCTGACGTCGGGTCAGGCGAGCTGGTGCAGGTGGTGCAGGGGAATGGTTTGTCTGCTCTTCCTGTGGAGTCGAACGGCGGCGCTGACGCAGCCGGAAGGGAGCTCTCGCCTGGAGCCCTTGGGTCGGGACCCTGAGCGGGCTGAGCCGGACGGCGCCCGCCTCTTCGGCGTAAGGCAAAGAGTCATCAAGGCGTTCCGGGGACAGGCTCCCGAAACGGTTGAACGTTGGGGTGGGGAGTGGGGGCTCCCTGCGTGGCCTGTTAGAGTGGCGTTGACAGCGGGGCCTGGATGCCTCTAGGTCCAGGCAGGCCATATCCCTAGTTGGGATGACCCCTTACTCCTCGTACCTGCACACGAGGTTGTTGATCACCCTTCGCTGGATGACCCCTGATGGGGAAAGGGGACGTGGGTGCCCCGTATTCCGCGATGTGGCAGCCGTCATGGAGGTAGCGGCGCCATGTGGGGTGGCTGTGGCGATGTTTCCCCTGCCCCTGCGTAGGCTAGTGGGCGGTGATCGCGTCTCTGTAACAGCAACCTGGTTCCTGGGAAACGAAGGGATCAACTCATTAGCACTGAGAGGGAAAAGGATCGACAACCATTGCCCCAACGTCCTTCCATTCTCCACATCTGTAAGAAGGATCCACGCCAACACGCTGCAGAATGGAGTGCCCCACGTTCTACTGCCCCGACTTCCAGTGAGTTTCACGACAGGCCCGCTATTTGCTTGGCAGGACCAGGCGCCGGATATCTGGATCTGGTGACACGTCAATCTACTGGTGTCTTGAACACTACTAATATCCATATTGAGGAGAAGAATTTCATGTCGGGTTCACCATTTTTGTTTCCGACGCTTTCGTCGGGGCGCGCGCGCATCCGTCCGTGGAGGGGGACGTGCTGCGCTTGTTGCCCCGCGTTCCCGCTTTCCAAAGGCGGGAGAAAGTCACTCCTTATTCAGGGACATCTTCTCCTTGATCAAAATGGGATGATGGGATGTCAGTTCTTCCTTCTATGGATTCCTCCTCAGAACTCGTCACCTAGTCCGGGTCTCCCTCATAGATTTAATACGTAGTTCGTGAAACACTTCCCAGTGCCATGTTTTCATGGACGCTAGTTAATTACACTGCTTCTGTCGGGACATTACAAAGGGTCCGGTCAGGGCAACAACCTTCAGTCGGGGGAGTAGTCACGTTGAGGCATCAATAGCGTGTCTGGATGCTGGGGAACCTGGCATGTCTGTCTATTATCCCTAGTCACAGGGCTTCTCGAGGGCGTGGAAGCCTGAGGCATCCCACATCGAGCGCGGGGAATTATATGTCATAGACACATATCTGAGGTTTTCCTCAGCTTCCCGTGTTTAACACAGGGTACACCGCGAGTTTAACATCCAACAGAGACAGATCAACCCAACCAGAGCATTAGCTAGGATAGATCGGATTGAGGGATTTCCCTTGAAGGGATGCCGATACCGGGTCCAGCCCATGGGCGGCTGTGAAGAGGAGCGTACCGACATGGTCTCACCGAGATATGATGGTCCGAGTGAGAATCGAGATGGGTGATAGGTGGATGAATGGAGTGGAGGGGGAGTGAAATGGGACCATCGCAGGGGCGACGGTGAAATTGGGCTTGAGCCTTGAAGAGGCTTCCTACGTATCCCCGTGGCAGGAAATCAAAGTCCATGTAGTTCGGGATGGTGCCGATAAACCGACGTGAAGGTGGACCTTGGCCTGATGAATGTCGTCATCAAACCGACGTGAAGGTGGACCTTGGCCCGATGAATGTTGTCAGCGAACTAACGTGAAGGTGGACCTTGGTCCGATGGGCATCATCAGCGTACCGACGTGAAGGTGGACCTTGGTCCGATGGGCATCGTCAGCGTACCAATGTGAAGGTGGACCTTGTTCTGATGAGATATGGGCTTGAACCTCAGGGAGGCTTCCTACGTACCATGCATTGACATGGATCAAAGACTTTGTAGTTCAAAGGGTTTCATCGGTAAACCGATGTGAAAGTAGACCCGTGGGTCCACTAGTGGTGGGCTTGAACCTTGGGAAGGTTTCCTACGTACCATGCCTTGACATGGATCAAAGTCCTCATAGTTCAAAGTATTGCTGAAATACAGTTTAACGTCACGCGGAACGATAGTGAACCTGACGTGAATAAACGATGGGCGGTGGGTGTCGGTGAACTGACGTAAATGAGGGACCTTGGTCCGATGGGAGATGGGCTTGAACCTTTGGGAGGATTCCTACATACCATGCCTTGACACGGATCAAAGTCCTCGTAGTTCGGGTTGTGGAATACAATTTAATGTCATGCGGGACAGGGGTGAACTAACGTGAATGAGGTCAGAATGATCGGATGGTGGGTTTGAACCTCGTAGAGGCTTCCTATGCACCATGCCTTGACATGGATCAAAGACCTCGTAGTTCGGGTTAGTCACAACGGCTTGCCGTCGGACTAGAATGCAGTTTACATTCATGCTGGACGAAGGTAGAACTCGATGTGAATTGGATAATGGGTGGGATTGAACCTCGTGGAGGCTTCCTACGTACCACGCCTTGACATGGATCAAAGACCTCGTAGTTTAAATGGGTGTGCAGTTTAATGTCATGCTGGACGGGGGCATACAGTTTAACGTCATGCTGGACGAGGGCATATAGTTTAACGTCATGCTGGACGAGGGCATACAGTTTAACGTCATGCTGGATGAGGGCATACAGGTTAACATCATGCTGGATGAGGGTGAAACTCGACGTGAATGAACGACCGAGCAATGTGGCTTGAACCTCATGGAGGCTTCCTACGTACCACGCCTTGACATGGATCAAAGATCCCGTAGTTCAAATGGGTGTGGGTCAGGGTCGATGCTCACTCTAAGCCCACGTGAGTCATGCTCGGTGTGAGAAACAAGAGGTTGCAAGGACCTGACGATCACGTCACGAAGGATGCGTCCGTGAGAAGCGAAGAGGGGCTTACGCGTTAGGCAGCCCATGGTGCTAGGACTTACTCCAGGATGGAGGCCCAGAGTGCGACAAAGCGCAGTGAAAGAGGGATTTGGGACCAATGATGGGAGGTTCCTCGTTCCCTATCACGCCCTCCACTGACCTTGGTAGTGGGGAAGTACGGAGATGCAGAGGTGCAGCCATCCGTTGGGGAACTAGGGTCACCCTTCTCCTGAGAACATACGCCACTCCAATAAGGAGGATATCACCCCTTGTGGATGGGTGATTCCACTCCCGTGGAGACGATTGGCATAAAAAATGTTCGAGCTGGGGGGACCCTTCGTGAGAGGCATGAGGTTGGGTTACAGTTTAACGTCATGTGTTGAGGACATGGTGCTTGGCAGTTTAACATCCTGCAGCTCGGACGAAGTGGGTTCACTCTGCACCCCTAGGACTTACATAACCGGTACCCTCTGGTCCTTGGGGAAGGGAAGGTACCAGTAAGGCCATAGTCAAGGGTGGTTGTGGAACGAACCATCAAGGGGTCCACGTTAGCGTGGCTACACGAAGAAACAATAGCCGTTAGCGTGCCTATGCGAAGAAGCATTAGGCGAAGCAACGCTACGAGTGGTATTGTCCATGGGACTTTGAAATCACATCGTGCAAACCTGGAGGGTCGCACGGGAATAGGAATTGCCAAGCAAAGGAGTGTGCTTCGCGAAGCAGAGTGCCTTGGCCTTAGCATGGGGCATAGGTGTGAGTGGAGGGTGCTTCGCGAAGTGGAATAGTATTCACGGAGCACTGCCTCGCGAAGAAGGGGTGTCTCGCGAATCAGGGTGCTGCGAAGCAGTGTGCTTCGTGATGTGGAGCGATCCTGCCTTAGCATAGGGATCACTAGTATGGGTTGGGTGTTTCGTGAAGTGTAAACACTCCGCGGCTGCCCGGGTTCCCTTGGGAATCCCCTTCCTTCGTGAATGCCCTTGAGCTTCGCGAAGGGCATCCCTCTCAGAAGAGGGGCTCAAAACGAGACAAAGCAAAGGCGTCTCGCGAAGTAGAAGTACCTCGCGGAGCTCATGATTCCCGGGGCAAAGAGTGCTTCGCGATTCGGGAGAGGAGAAGCCGAAAGGTCGGATTTTCCATCCTCGGGACTCAGGGGGAGTCCAGTATTTATAGGGAAGGGGCGCCGCGAAGTAGAACTCGCGCGCCGCCTCAGGTGCTTCGTGGCGCGCTCGCAAACGTCAACGTTGTCCACAGAGGGTTACCGCCTCTGGAGCTTCGCGGCGAGCTCGCAAACGTCAAATGCGTTCACGGAGGGTTACCGCCTCTGGAGCTTCGCGGCGGGCTCGTGAACGTCAAATGCATTCGCGGAGGGTTAACGCCTCTGGAGCTTCGCGAGGCCGCGATGATCGGGGCACTTCGCGTCGGTGCTTCGCGAGGCAGCACGCCCGCCGTCTTTTTCGTGCTTTCCTTTCGTGCCATATTTTGGCGCCAACAGTAGTGAATAATCGAAGGGAAGTTTATCTTCTCACCGTTTCCAGATCCTTTTGTCTGGACGATTCTACCTTCTTTCCTCTTGTTGGGTTGAGCTGGACTCTTTATTTCACTCTTTGTTGTACTCCTTTACTTTTCCTATTTGCTCTACTGATCACCCTTCGATACCTCCTCTGTTGCTCCCTTGAGACTTCGGGGTATCCTACTGAGTATTTTTATACTCACCCCTACTTTTGATTTGCCCACACTTGGTGTGCCCTTGCAGACGACGGATAGGTTGGTCATGACTTCAGTGGAGCATAGGAGTTTGGGAGCTTGGACCGCGTGCGGTGGTCGTAGTCGGGTTCCAGGTGGGGGACCCTTCCTGCTGTTTTCTTTTGTTCACCTGTTGCCGAGTTGTGGCACTTTTTGGTTGGGCACGTGATTTGCCCCTTTTCTTTTCAGTTTACTTTTAGCTTTCACTTTGTACTGTTAAGAGGTCGATGCACATTTGTGGTTTTTATATATATCGGTTTTTCTTTTACTCTTCTTGCCTTTTCTTTTACTCTACACCTTTTCATTGAGTGTGTTGCGTGTGTGTGTGCACAAGTGCTTAGGAAAAGGCCTCCCCGAGTTGTTGTGCCTTCGGTGCTGGTCGCCAGCCCCTGGCCTATGGAGGTAGGCTTGGGGTAGTTGCGGCTCGATCCCGGGTAGGGTCGAGTCGTGACAAAAGTGATGTCTGGCATATGCTTTTTGGGATGATTTAGTAGAAAGGAAGTTGATGGGACTAGAGTTGGGAGAGGAAACAATGAATAACATGTAGTTGATTCACTGATATATGAGTACAAATCATATAAGGAAGAAAATTTATGTCATTCCTATTTAGTGTTCTTACCTCTAAGTTTATCCTAGGTACACAATGTATTTCATGTCTCAATGTTAAAGAAATTTGTATCAGATTCATATCATGTTTTGAAACATGAATTAGTTCATTTGGAAGAGAATATTTCTTATAAGTAATATCCATTTCATATTTTTGACCATAAAGAGAAATTATTTCAGAATAAGGTGAGTCATCAGGTTAAGGTTTTATGCAAAAACCACACGGTTGATGTGGTAACATGGGAATATTAAAATGTTATAAGGGAAATATATCCCAACTTGTTTAGTAAGGGAGTAAAATTATGAGGACACAATTTATAAAATGGAGGAAGAATTTAAAAACTCAGGTAATGGTATAATAAATAAATTTCATATTTATTAATATGAATTACACAATTATATTAGTTATAAGAAAATGTTAAGTAGTTTATTTTAGTAAATAAGGAAATAGTTTTAACTAAAGTATTTTCTTATAAATTTTTATTTAAAAGTTTAATTTAAAAATTTTATAAATTTAATTTTAAAATATTAATATTTTTTTAAATCATAATATAAAAATTTACCTATGGAAAAATTTTATGTTTTTTTGGAAAATATTAATTTTTTAGTTAATAGTGCAAAATACATATTTTTGTAAAAAAGTATTTTACTTTCAATAAATTAAGCAATTTAAAAGTAATAATATGTTTTTAATATTTTTTCATATAATATAATTATTATTTATTCCTATTAATTACTTTTTAATCCAATTTATATTGGTTTTTTGTATATGTTTTTTTGGTTTAAAACCTATTTCCTTAAAACTATTTTAAAATGCATAATGTTTCTCCATTTTAATTAATTAAAATAATACATAATGGGTAATTTTTTAAATTAAACATGCATATATATATATAATACAATTATATTTTAATTTATTTCCATTAAATGATCATTATTATTTATATAGTTAATAGAGAATTATCTTTTTCTCAAAAAAAATACTCTTCTTAAAAACCCAAAGTCTCACCGCATCTACGAGATTCATATTAAATTAAAATTTTCTACTTATGTGAATTGAATTTGAAAAAATTTATTCCATTTTTTTAATCATCATAATTTATAATTTTTAATAATTCCAACTTAATTTTTGAGTGAAATTAATAGTGAAAACAATAAAAATTGATTACCATGGTTATGGTAAAAATGAGTTTACTAGGGGTTAAACTATTCATATAAGGTTAAATATGACCGATAAATTTATCTAAAAAAATAATTATGAAAATATTTAGACCATTAAACCTATAATGTTTTATAATGGTCCATTTTTACCCTTGTGACATAAATGTTTGAGCACTCAATTCTTGTCATAAATAGAGAGTGTGTCCTCTCCCCAACTTATAAAAGGACACCGTCTCTCCTCCTCTCTTCACACCTTAAAACCCCATTGTTTAGGACATGAACTGACCAAATTAGTATATATAATACTCTCATAACACCCTATAGGCTTTATTTTGCGAATAAATCTAACCAAGTAAGGCCTTTTGGGAAAACCAAAAGGAGTTAGCCAAAGAAGAGGTAACATTATCGAGTAAGTGTTTTTATTTTATTTATTCCTCCAACCACTTAAATTATTATTTAAACCTTATTATATAACAAAATCAGTATCATAAATATAATTATATGTTGTTATGTTAATGAAATAATCTAAATAATTTTCTTATTCCAACAAATGGGTCAAGAAATCATCATTCATGTGTGCGACGAAGTACCGCCTCGCGAACCAATGTCTTTCATTTTTCCATTACCACTTATAACATATTGGTATGATGATGTATATAAAATATATATAATATTTATAACATAATTGTAACTCTATATTCAATATATAATATATAATTTTCTAAATTCCATTCTATATAGAATACGATAACATCGCTCGTGAGTACGGCGTACTACTGCCTCACGAAGCAATGTGATTTTTTTTCACTAACACATTACATGGATGGTAATAAGGGTAAAGATAATAAATAAACGTGATATAAATAAATTACTTATTATATTCATGACATATTAATAATTATATAAATATAATATATCATTTTATCTATTACGTTTTCACTCACTGAAAAAAGTGATAGCATTGTTCGTGTACGTGTGGACTGTCGACCTCATGAAGCGATGTGACTCCCTTTTCTTCACCACAACACAATAATGATATATATAAGTATAAGTATAATTAAATAATATTATATTTATTATATAATTATCATTTTTAAAGATAAAATATTATTTACCATCTTTCCATAATCATCATTAAAAAATAGAAACGTTATTCATGAGTACGTATGACCTACCCTCTCCATGATCACAACATCAGTTCATTTTTGATAACTATAATTCATGATTGGTTTTAAATTTATAGTATATGTATAAATATTATAAATATTTCAAGATTATTATTTTGGATATATTTAAATAATGACTTCTATGACTATAGTCCACCTACCAAAGTCATTCTTGACACATAAGTCGAATATGGGAAAAACAACTGACTTAAACTTAATTGATTAAGTAATTGCATATAACTTGTTAATAAGTGAAAATAAGTTAATAATAAACTTGAAAAAGGTTATAAAAGAATTAAATAATTAGTATAATCTTATTATTCATTAAGATAAAAACACACGTGACAAGTCAGACTGAAGGTAAGAGACTTCATCTCAATTTTCTTTCATTGAGGCACATTTTAATGTTATGAACCTATATTGTTTTATATGGTATATAAAACCAATTTGACTTGTTATATAATGAATTTATTTATTATAATGTTATTTATTTTTTTTGTTTAATTTTATTCTTTTATGGGGCATATGATTCAAAATTTCCAAAGTAATAATGGATGTTTCTTCTAAATAGATCCTCTTTAAAAGTTTTCCTTCAAAACAGATTTCTGTTTTGTGTTCATGTCTTTAAAATTATATTTGAAATTTTTTTATATGGACAGAAAATATTTTTATAATTAATTTTACATTATTTTAATGGTTTTCAAGAGGAATATTTTTTACGTGTTTTAAATGGAATGTTTTGAAAAATGAAAAATTGAATGTTCTATTCTTAATACACACAACAAAAATGACTTTGTATGCTATAATGGAAATTATTTTCTTTATGGATTACTTTTAAATATTTCTTGTTTTCTTAAATGAAAAACCATATTTCCTTTTTTGGTTATTTTGGTACAAAAAATGTTTTTTCAAAAGAAAAATGTATTTTATATTGAAAATGGGATTTTGAATGAAAATGGTATTTTAATATCTAAATGTGATTTTCATATGAGTTTAAAAGAGTTTTTCAAATAATAAAATGTTCTATTCATGTTGTGATTCTTGGACATTATATATGATTGGTCCACCCAGTTAGCTTAGGGTGATCCTGTTATATATTAAATAACGGGTGTTCCCAGATATCACTCCATTGTATTGGATAATGATTATTTTCTCTAGATAATTGTATTGTATGTTGGATATATGATTTTTTCAATTTTTATGGGTTTTATGAGATTATGTCCCAAGGTACCTACATGAATTTTTTATGCTTTCTAATGATTTTTCATGGAAATATTTTTTTTAAAAAGGTAAATTAAATGATATTTTCAAAGGATTCATAATTATCTTTCTGAGTAAGAAAGTGATGCTTTTTATGAAAAGGGTTTTCATTGGATTTCATGCTTTTCACTATACTAAAGGTTTTATTATTTTTATGTTTCTTACTATGATTCTTTATACTCATCCCAAATTTTTAAAATGTTTCTCATAGGATTTAATTATGGTTAAGGGAAAAGAATAAGTCAATTTGAAATTCATAAAGTGTATTCATGAAAATAAATCATGCTTTGTTTTGAAAGTTTTATATGATGAGAAAAGTGGATACAGATAGAAAGCTTCCACTCTTTATTATATGGTTTTTATGTATGATTTATGACCTAATAATATGAAACTCTAAACCTAAAAATATCCTCAATGTGAAAGAAAGTAAAATTATTGACTTAAACTCAAGATTATGTAATGTTTAATGTTGGGTCCTTATACTATGTAACGTCCAGGTTCCAGGTGCCGCCCAAAGGTTCCCTTTACCCGGTTGGTCACATGACCTCAAGAACATTTCCCCAAATGCCAGAGGCTACTGACTAGAGGCAATGGCCAAGGTATTATAATAGGAAAACTATACCCTCATTGAAAGAGTACGCACAATAGAATAACAAATAGTAAATAGTATCAAAAGTAGTAATACCATACAAATGAAGTAAACAACAGAAGACTGATAGAACAAAACAACTGCAAAATATATATAAATAAATGATTCATGTCACATGTATTTAGGGAAGAATCTAAACATGTCACAATACTAGAAATAAAATACTAAACCAAAGTACAAAACCCCCCCAATAAACTATAATAGCATTACAAGCCTCAGCTTGGTCCCATGATTTCTACTTCCAACAACAATCAAGTACCTGATGAAGAAGGGTGCTTTCCCTTATCTATACTTGCAACCATATAATCTATTTGGGCCCAAAAGCATGACCTAAATAGGGTTTGAGAAAAATCCCAGTAGGAAACCACCAAAAGATCTGTGCCTAACTATCATTGAATATATCAAACAGGCAACATGAAAAATGAAGCAATAAACTAGGAATTGCTAAAAATTAGACAATTGTACAATTTCAAATTACATTCATTTATGTTTATTAATAATTAAATCCACTAAATAATGTAACCTCAGGATCTATCCTAAGATCTGTATACCCTTATATAGTAATAGAAAAACATATGTCTCAAAAGACCATATAAAAACAAGTAAGACCGAGTCCAAGCTTGTGCTTTGTCTTGGTAGGCTCGTCACATTCATCAAACATTCAAAGGAAACCCTTTGGGAAATTTCTCAAAGTCTAATACCTCTATTTTAATATATCATCTATTCAATAAATAATGAACCTCCAGGAAATCTCACACTCTCTAACCCATTTGGTCCTACATAGATGTAGTAATTTACAAATGACCACCTGGGTGGCTCTCACTATCAATACCCCTTGGTCTGATTAGAAATAATAAATTACAATGGCCACCTGGAAGCTATCATAGTCAATTCCCTAAGGTCCCACATTCATTTAATAACGACCCTATGGGTAGCTCTCACAGTCTAACCCCTCTCATCTTTGACCACCCTACATATCTCATAGTAAACACCTCTAGGTCAACATAACAACAAATTATTCATAAATGAACCTTACTCAAGAAGCTCTCATAGTCAAATTTTTCTTGGTCATACTTTCACAATGTGAATTACATGCATCTGAAATAAATAGTAACTCAATCTTAACAAACGAGGCATGGAAAACAAAAAAAAATCCTGATAGGCTTTCTATACCAAACAACCATTATCAATCAAATATGGGAAATTCACCCATAATCAAGGCATAAAAGTTTATTCATAAACAATAACCCTTTCTCAAACAAACACACCATAACAGGTCTTAAATATGGTTAAATTCCAAAACACGCAATACCGTAAACATGGGTATTCGACAATTTTAGCATATATAATCCAAATACAACTAAAGAAAGGAACAAACAACCTACCTCAATGTTGTAAAATGAACACTATTGAACTTCAACCCTTGAATTAGCCTATAATGACATAGATCTATAAAAAGGTTAAAATTGTTCAAACTTGAATAACCCATCAGAGAAGAGGAACCAGTAAGAGAGGATCTAAGGAAAGAGAGAACTCACCAGTGGTAATCCAATACACCCAACAACATCTCAATCGAGTCTTAGATAGAGGAATGGGAGGATCTCTAAGTTCTTTGGCATATTTCACTCTCTTGTACGAAACACGGGGATAAGAAATTTTTCTGGTGGAGAGATGCGACCCTGATCCAACTCAACGATTAAAAATAAAAGTACACAATGTGTTTATTTAATGTACACTCTGTGTACTAGACTCAACCAACCCCTGCTTTAGGCGGACTTCCAAGTCACCCACATGGCCATGTACTATACTGTTACACGACCAGTACATGGATACACACAGAAACTGGGTACACGACGTTTACTTAGAAAATTTCTCATTTCTTCCTATTTTATCAAAAACAACTTGAAATAAAGATCCATACCTGAAATGAAGATCTAGGTTCTTAAAAACTCCCCTCTTAAAGTAATTCATCCCCAAATTTCCCTTACAAGGGTTGCGAAGAAGAAACTTCAAACAACTCTAGCCACTGTGATCATATGTCAACCTCCCGCTCCCATGTCTTGTTCTGTAATCACCTGTGATGCCATAGAACCCATGCTAGAAGAACAGACAATCCATAGAGAACCTTTGTTCTATGATCCAAAATATGAATAGGTTTCTCCTCAAAGGATTCATCCACCTCAAAATCAACATCCCTGGGTTGAAAACATGAGATGGGTCTGAAAAGTAGCTTCGTAGATGAGAAACATGAAAGATGTCGTGAATATCCCAGTACATATAAGGTAACTGAAACCGATAGGAAACTGGCCCGAATCTCTCCAAAACCTCAAATGGATCGACGTATCTCAGTGAAAGCTTCCCCTGTCTCCTAATCCTTCTATGTCCCAATCTTGAAGTGACACGTAAGAAAACCTGATCTCTGACCATGAACTCTAGAGGTCATCACCATCGATCAAAATAATATTTCTACCGATATTACACAATAGTCAACCTCTTCTAAATCAACACCACCTCCTCAGTAGTCTCTTGGACAATATGAGGTCCCATCATAGCTACCTCTCCTGCCTCTATCAAACATAGGGGTGATCAGATCGGCCTACCGTACAAAGCCTCATAAGGTGAAATCTGAATCATCACCTAAAAACTGTTATTATAAGAAAACTGTACTAGGGGTATGTGTCTCTCCCAAGAACCCCCAAAATATAGGACACATGCTTGAAGCCTGTCCTCCAACAACTGAATCATGCACTCTGTCTGGCCATTTTTCGGGGGATGGTATGTTGTACTCAGAAGCACCTGTGTACCCCAATTCCTCTATAGTCCCATCAAGACATGAGAACTAAATTGGGTGACCATGTCTAAAACAATAGAGTGTTTAACCCCATGAAAATATACAGTCTCTCAGATGTACAAACTTCCAAGATCCTAAACACTAAAGGTTTCCTTAATTGGTAAGAAATGTGCATACTTCATGAGTCTTTCAAAAACAACCCAAACCACATCATTATCTTGAGGAAACCTTGGTAAACCTATCAAGAAATCCATCGTGACATCATTCCACTAACACTCATGATTGGGTAAATTCTACAAAAGTACTACCTATCACTGATGCTCCCCCTTCACTTGCCAACATGTGGAACATCTCATAAAAAACCAGTTATATCCCTCTTCATACCTGCCCACCAATACTGATAGTATAGATCTCAATACATCTTGGTGACACCAAGATAAACTTCCCAAACTGAGGAATGAAAATCCCACATCAACTCCTCACTTGTGTCTTCTGACACCCATACACATCCCTGAAAATGAAAGATCTCATTGTCACCAACAGTCCACCTTGGAGTAGGGTCCTCTCCTAACACACTCTCCTGTAGGACTAGGCCTTTGGAATATGATAGATACCTCATTCGCACTAAATACATTAGAGTATAGGTAATAGATATTGAATAAAGAAACATCTAACCCTATTTTTCATGAACCTCCAAATGCATCTTAGAGAATAGATCCATAAGCTGCCACTCACTACTGGCCTCCTAAAATACCTGTATCTGAGTCCTACTCAATGCATCAGCCAATGCATTTCCTTTACTAGGCATGCAAGCAAGCTCAAAGTCAAAATACTGAAGGTATTCAACCCACCTTCACTGTCTCAAATTCAGATCATGCTAAGTAAAAATATACTTTATACTTTTGTGGTCTGTGAATACCAAAAAAATGATCTCCCAAAAGATAATGTCTCCAATAGTGTAAAGCTTGCACAACTGCAACTAACTCGAGATCGTGCATTAGATAATTCCTCTCACATGGAATCAACTATCGATACCCATATGTAATGACTCCATTCCCCTACATAAGCATTTCTCCTAGCCTGATACCTGATGCATCACAGAAAATGATGTAACTCTTGCCTGACTTTGGAAAAATCAGTATCGGTGATGAAGTCAATCTCCCTTTCATCTCCTAAAAGTCCGAATCATAAGAAGAAAGCGCTTGTAGTAACCAACTAGCCCTAGAAAACACCACACCTCAAAGACGTTCCTCGGGTACTCCTAGGAAACTACCCCTATCATTTTCTCTGGGTCTACTTATACTTTTGTCTCTGAGATAAAATGACCCAAAAAGTGAATCTGGTCCATCCAAAAGTGGCATTTTGAGAGATTAGCATATAAGTGATGTTATCTCAGTGTACTCAAGATGATATCAAGATAGGTAGCATGGCCATGTTGAGTGTGAGAGTACACTAACATATCATCCATGAAGACAACCACAAAATCATCCAAGTAAGGAAGGAAAACTCACTTCATCAGAGCCATGAAAACTATAGATGTGTTTATGAGACTAAAAGACATAACCAAATACTCGTATAGACCACACCTACTCCAAAAGGTTGTTACATGTATATCTTATTGTCTAACACGCAATTGATGATAATCGATTCTCAATTCAATATTAAAGAACACCCGATCTTCTCAAAGAAGATCAAAGAGATCATCAATCCTAGGCAAGGGACATCAGTTCTAGACCATCAATTGGTTCAACTTTTGATAATCCACAAAAATTCCAAGGCTATCATCTGCCTTTTTCAGAAAAGGACAAGAGAACCCCTAGAAGAAGTACTGGATTAGATGAAAACCTTTCCCTACAACTCCTCTAACTGCTTCTTGATCTCTTGTAACTCTGGTGTAGCCATCCTATATAGAGGAATGGACAATGATGCCACTCCAGGAATAATATCAATAGATAAATATACATCTCACTCTAGAGGTAAACATGAAATGTTTTCCAAAAACACATACCTGAAATGATCGACCACTGGAGGAAAGTCCATCTGTGAATTCCCCTGGTCATCTTGATATAAACTAGAAATTTGGGATGTGATATCTCCCAACCCATGATGCTCAGGTCCAGCTATACTCTCCTTGACATCCCATTCTCCCTTGTGTAGAAAAGAACCTCTCTCTGGTGATGTTAAACTCACCATGCGACAATATCAGTCAAGAAAGGACTGAAAGGAGACTAACCAGTCAATTCTGAGAATGACATCGAAACCTGTCATCTCTAAGACATAAAGGTCCCATATGAAGTGACACCCTCCAACCTCAAGAGGGAACTCCTAAAACTGATTTACAATAGCCATTCTAATCCCCAATGGAGTGTCTAGAATCATAACATCATCAGAAGTAAATATGCAGAGCCCAAGGATCTCTACTACAAAAACAGATATAAAACTATGGGAAGCCCCTGTATCAAAAAGTGAAGAAGATAAAACTGAGGTAACTAGAATTATACATCTAACTATAGAGGTTCCAGGATACCACTCTTGCTGGGTATAATCAACTGCAAAATTACGACATGTACTGTGGACCTGCGACCCAGCCTGACTACCCTGAGCTGATCCACCCTAATGTCACTGAAAACTTATAGCTTGAAAAACCATGGTCAAGACCATCTCCTCAGCCTGAACAGTCTATAAAAATATAGTTTCCCTAACTGATGATAAACTGGTAGTCTTGATCCTGAATGTGGAGTCATAACAGAGCCCCTATAAACCGTTGCGGGTGAGGACATCCGAAAAAAAGCTAAAGATAACCCATATTGCATCAAGATTGGAACTCGACTGGGTTCTTCGGGTAATGTGGTATCGTATTCCCACTCTTCCTGCACTGGTAGCATACCACTTGGCTTCCTGATAAAAAACTGTGTGAAATATCTATGTGGTGATTTCTGCTATCTCTAGAAGGTGTACCAACCCTAGATACCAAACCACCCTGACTCGCAGCTCCCAACTCCCTCATATTGTGCTCAGTAATCAGAACTTGGTTCACTATAGCAGTCACCGAAGTCAGCTTGAAGACATTCACCTGTGATCAGATGTCATACTTGAGACCATCCACAAACCAGCTAGCCAAGATAACTTTTCAACTCCCAGAATAGTTGTGAAGGACTAAAGCTTTGTACAATGATAAGAGTACTCCATCACTAAAAGATCACCCGGCTCCAAATGCATGAACTCTCAGGAACAATCATCCCTCAACATCTTGGTGTAGAAGTAGTCATAGAAGTTTCTATGAAACTCTTAATAAGACATATCCCGATGACGTCCCACCTGTGAGATAGCATCCCACCATCTATTGGAGGAATCACATAATGTGTACATCATGAGATTCACCCTCCTCTCTAGAGGCATCTCCAGATGCTCAAAGATAGCAAGTATGAGATCCAACCATGACTCTACAGTCTGTAGTCCTCCATCACATGAAAAAGTGGGAGGATAATGCAATTAGAACACCCACATCAACTCTTCCATAGATTGGGCATGATGTAGTGTTGACTAAAAAGTCAGTAACGTCCTCATAAAGCATTTTTGGAACTGTGCATCAGCACCTTCGTCCGGTATAACAACTAGTGAAAAAAAGGGAATGACAAGAGGATCTGCTGGTAGTCCCTAGTCTACCATTTATAGTGTCTAATCATAACCGTATATCTAGAATAGAACCAGAGTACATCTTGGTGGAATGACTCTACATGTTCAATAACACACCTTAGTTCAATATTATCAAGGACAACAACTTAGAAGTGCATGAAAATAATAGGAGAAGAAACATTCATTTTTTTACAAAACAGGGTTACACATCATGTATAACGCCTACACGGTGTGTTCCCTTAAGATTTTAATATGGCATGTACATCTGCCAAACCTGGATGGGTAACACAGATACACACAATGTGTTCCTCCTGAGAAAAGACGTGTACTTGAATTTTCCATCCTACCCAGGTTCCTCTACATGGCTATAACTACAATATTATCTCCTGGGGTAATACTAAATGGCATGTTCACCCTAGACACAATGTAGACTACTTACATTCTAATAGCCCATGTCATTTGTCACACAGTCTGATACACAGTTGACTCTACATGATGTGTACCAATAGAACACTACGTGTACAACCTAAGTTTCATCCACCCATGTTGTTAGTCACACGACTGGATACACGGTTATTTACAAAACGGTCTATAAAATACAGATATGGTGTGTTCTACCAAAAGTTTCCAACCCCCGTGTCTCTACTCACACAATCAGTCACACGGTCAGGCACTACATGGAATGTACTCCCAGTACATGGAATGTTCTTAAGAAAAGTTGTTTATTCCAGAATAGAAGAACACATGGCATGTGTTCATAACATCACATGCCATGTTGTTTGTGTTTCTAGAAATTAGCCCTCTAAAACTCCTCTGAAACCCTTTAAAAAATTGAATTTTGTTGAAGGCATGAAAAATTACGACATGTGAGATCCCATACACTCACGAATCAAAGTTTGGCATCCTTATTCACATCATAACTTGACAAAACATAGTTAAAGTTCAAACATGATCCACCAAATTCCAATACAAGAGGGACTATAACACCTCAGGGACCAAATTTGGTCATCCATCCAAATGTAAATTTACATATTCCAATACCCTATCAAAATAGCAGCTATTATATCACAACATCTATCACAACAACATGCATATCTTGGACAACAACTATCACAACAACATGCAATCAGTAATGCACCTGAAATGGCATGTCAAGAATGCATGACATGTGATCTCTATCAAGTTCCTATATGATGCATGAGATGAAATGACCTCATCTCATCAGGTTGAAATATAATTATAACCTCAATAATATCAATGATAACAACACAAAACAAGTGAATCACCCAATGGTGAAATCAAATCTATTCTAACAATTGAAAAACCATAAAAATTGTAGTGTTTGAGGTAACTTGGATTTTCCCTATACATGGGTTAGCTAATGCTAGGCACAACTTATTACCAACTACATATTCTATCCTATACCTATCTATAGGATAAAAATAGAAAGACTAAATAGAAAAGAAACTCCTCTAATACCACTTTGTAACATCCCAGTTCTGGGTGCTGCCCAAAGGTTCCCCGTACCCGATTGGTCACATAACCTCAAGCGCATTTCCAAAAATGCCAGAGGCTTATAACTAGAAGTGAGGGACAAGGTTTGATAATGGGGAAACTATTCCCTCATTGGAAGATTATACATAGCAGAGTAACAAATAGTAAAGACTAGCAGAAGTAATCATACCATACAACTGAAGTAAATAGTAGAAGAATGACATAATAAAACAACTACAACATATATATATATAAATAAATGATGCATGTAACATGTATTTAGGAAAGAATCCAAACATTTCACCATGATGGAAATACAATAATAAACCAAAGTACAAAAAATAGTAAACTCTAACAGCATAACAAGCCTCAGCTTGGTCCCAAGCTCCCCAGTTCTAATAGCAATCAAGTACCTAATAAAGAAAGGCACTTACCCTTATCTATACCTGGAACCATAGATTTTTTTTGCGACCAAAATCATGACCCAAACAAGGTGTGGGACAAATCCTAGTAGGCATCCACCAAAAGATATTTTCCTAACTATCATTAAAAACATATAGCAGTCAATATGAAAAATGAAGAAATAAACTAGAAAATACTAAAAAATAAACAATCCTAAAATTTCCAATTACATTAATTTACATTTATTAACTATTCAATACATTGAATAATGTAACCTCAGGATGTAGACTAAGATTTTTATCCCTTTTTATAGTAAAATCCAAATAGATGTCTTAAAATACCATCTTACAAACAAGTAATACTAAGTCCAAGCTTGTTCTTTGTCTTTGAAGGCTCATCACATTCATCAAACATTCAAAAGAAACCCTCTAGGAAATTTCTCACATTCTAACCCCTTTGGTTTAACATATCATATATTTAATAAATAATGAATTTCTGGGAAATATCACATAGTCTAACTGCTTTGGGCACACATAGTACTAATAATTTACAAACGACAACCTCGGTAGCTCTCACGGTCAATGCCCCTTGGTCTTCTTAGCAAAAATAAATTATAATGACCACCTGAAAGCTCTCACAGCCAATTCCCAAAGGTCTGACATTCATTTAATAACAACCCTCTGGGTAGTTCTCACGGTCTAACCCCTCTAGTCTATGACCACTGACATCTCTCACAGTCAATACCACATGGTTAACATAACAAAAAATTATACATAAATGACCCTACCATGGGAAGCTCTCGCATTCAAATTCCCCTTGGTCGTACTTTCACAATGTGAATTACATGCATCTCAAATAAATAGTAACTCCATCCTAAAAAATGAGGCATAGAAAACGAAAGAATCCTAAAAAGATTTCTAGACCAAACATCCATTATCAATCAAACATGGGAAACACACCCATAATCAAGGCATAAAACATTATGCATAAACAATAACCCTTCCTCAAATAAATACACCATAACATGTATTAAACAAGGTTAAATTCTAAAACACGCAATACCCTAAACATGGGTATTCAACACCATTAGCATATATAATCCAAAGACAACTAAAGATAGGAACAAACCACCTACCTTGATGTTTTAAGATGAACAGTCATGTATGTTGGCCCTTGAATCAACCTATAATGACGTAGATCAACAAAAAGGATGAAATAGTTAAACCCTAAATAACCCATGAGAGAAGAGGTGTCAAGAAGAGAGGATCTAGGGAAAGAGAGAAATCACTGGTAGGAATCAAACACACTCAGTGGTGTCTCAATCTGGGCTCAGACGAAGGAACATGAGGAGATCTAAGTTCATCCATTTTACATCGCTCTCCTTTACAAAACACAAGGATAAGAAGTGTTTTCAAGATATGAGACAGAACCCAACTCTGAATCATTAATTAAAAAGAAAAGTACATGGTGTATTCCTTTAATGTGCACACCATGTACAAGACTAAATCATCCCCCCAATTTAGGTTGTGTGCCAAGTCACCCATACGGCTATGTACTCGGCCGTTACACGACCAGTACACAACTACACGTGGAAACTAGGTACACGGTGTGTACTCAAAAGTACACAACGTGTACTTAGAAAATTTATTTATTTCTTCTTTTTTACTTAAAAACAACCTAAAATAATGATCCATACCTGAAATGAAGATATAGGTTCTTACATACTATGTGTCTTTTCTACATTTATAACATGAAGGAAATTGACCCTTCTTACTTCCATGGTTTCCACTACCTAATCTCTTAGTAGAATCCATCCTTCTATTATTTTCTGAGTCCAAGAGTTGGGTAAGGTATAGTTTGTTAATAATATACTGAGATAAATGATTAGAAATAATCACAATATCTTTTACTTTAGTAATCATCCCATTTGGTTTCTTATAATCACCCCATTTTCAATCACATTCAGTGTCAACTTTATTTCTCCTAGTTTTAGCCATTGACTAAAACCAAATATCATTGAGTGAGGAACTATAATTATAAATATGAAAAATAATTTATAGGATTTCTAAGTCATGAAACCTTATTTTCAATATATAACTCCTTAAATTTAACATAGGTCATCCATGATCATGATCTATTGAAATCCTTCATGATGGTTCATAAAGAAAATGTGAATTAACCTAAGAATATCCATCAAAAGTGTAAAATAGGTGTGCAGAAAGACCTAGTTTCGTGCACCAAGTGATAATAAATTCAAATCACAATGCACCCTTTTTGGGGACAAGAGACATAGCCTATTTTGTGAGGACTCAACAAGTGTATCCAAGAGACCCAAGATCAAATGCATGCAAAGACATATTTCAAGGTTACTATAGCAGTACTATAGCTAGAACTATAACATGTACTATTTGGTACTGTATCATAAAACACTATTCATCCATTTGGGATTTAGGCCATTGGTTTGGTCTTTAGATTCTTCATGGCCTTTATAACACCCAAGGTCTTCGGTTCAGTAAGGATTATGAGCCACCTCAAGGCCTTCGGGCCACATGAAAATTGTGTTTAGATGGACCAAGTAGACTCTACAAGGAACATGCTCTAGATGAGGATTCAGAGCAACCACATTCACTAGAGTAGAGATAACAGATTTGGAAGAATGAGAGGGCATTGAATTTTTTTTCTGACTTTCCTATGCATGCATGGGAATCCTAGCCTAATAGCTATGAAAATGTGGAGAGCTAACATCACGATGTAGATGCTAAGGAGGGGCAGTTTCAAGTAGTTATAGTCAAGATGAATTCTTCTAAGACCTTTGGGTCATGTAATGTCACAAATCCTATGATCCATGTAATGTTTACCCTTAAATCCTTAAAAGGGGGATTATAAAAAATGAATAAAAATAAGGCCTCTAGGCTATTCAGGTAGTAATGCACACTTTTTGGAGTTATTACCCATAGAAACAACTATGGAAGGCCCACATATAATTATAGTATCTAGAAATAAATGTATTTATAGTAAAACCACATAATATCTATCTTATAAAATTTAGGATGTTATCCTACACTTAGTCTTATCCTAAATGTTATTCATATGGTTATGTTATATAATCTATGTTTTCTTTAATCTAGTTCACATGGTTTTAAATAATATTTCTTTAATACCAAATATAAATACCCTAACCACAGTATCCTAGAGAAGGTGGTTTATTTATTATTTTAGAACAAGATACAATCCATCACATCCCAAAGGAAAAAATAGTTTAAGTATTCATGGTAAAATAGATACATACTTGAGTTTTAGAGTAAATTTAAAAACATAAATTACTACATAGTGAAAGTAAATATTTTTCATCCTTGAACTCATTTATAGATTCCTTCTTCATATCCCAAGGGAATGAAAATATTAGGGGGTGATAGTAGATTATCAATAAGGGTTAAATACATTGGAATATGTTATAAATAATGAATGGTAAATATGGAAAGGTAAGTATATGAAAACACATTCCACTTAATCAGTAACATGATCACGGAAAATAATTTTGTAGAAATAAATATTGATCGAATAATGCCATATAAATAATCACATAATATTGAAACTTATCCATTGATATTATAACTAGTCAAATAATCAAATGGAAATAAATAACTAAAATCATAATGATGTAATTTATAATTATGGACATCATAAACATACCATCAAGGCCTCTTACCAAGGAATATTATATTAATGGGTATGGCCTCAACAAAATACCCTAGCTAGTTTGTCTCATGAGACCTACTCATGCATATAGGGGATATAGTGGGACTGAACATTCAGTTAATAAGTTTAATGCATTCCTTATATAAAAGGGGTAAAAAAGAATCAATGTAAATATTTTTATTTAAAAACTAGCATATGAAATGTTAATACTTTCCCAAATTAATCAAGATAATCATAATAAATCCAAGGGAATATGGAGAATGGTATCAAAGTAGTACATCACCAATCAAATTGATCATAAACCATCTGGATAAATAATAATGATAGTGTCATTACAACATATCCCCAGTGGATCATAAGTAAATTAATGGTTTCTATAATTTATGAATAGAAATACCATAAAAATATCATTAAAAACATTCTTGAAGAAAACACCCTTTTCACTTTGAAAATCACTATTAAAATCTAAATATTTATATAATTTTAGGAATTATTTAATTTTAAAACCATCATGTAAAATTTTAAATGAAATATAAAATAATTTTGTGGTCATGATGGTGGGAAATTATATTCATGCCAAGTACATTGAAACAATTGTTCCTTTCTCTTTTTATAAGAAAATTCAAAAAGTACCTCATTTAGAAAACCACAAGAAGGTCCTTTTTAAATCCTTTTTTAAAAGTAAAAAATGGAAAAAAAATTTATTTAATAAATAATAGCAGAACATTAAATGTAATATTGAAAATATTTTTAGAAAAATGGACATAGAAGGAAATATTCCCAACTGAAGAGGAAATAAAGTGTGTTTTTCTTAATTTTTTTATATTTTTTGAGTATAAAAAAGAGGAAAATAAAATAAAAACTTATTATTTTCAAAAATAACCATATTAAAATAAAATATATTGTTTTTAATATATAAATATCATATAATTAACCCAATAGATACTTAAATAGAAATAGTCTCGAATAATGATGAAATTATGAGATAAACCTTTACCGCTTTGGTAACTTTTGAATCATAATCTCCATGAAAGAAATATATTGAAATGAATCATTAAATACAATGAATATAAATGGAATCAAGATATATCATATCAAAGGGGTAGTATATACAGCTTAAAAATAATATCGGTGTATAATATAACAAATTTCCCAATGAATACAATTTGAGATAAAGAACCCTTACAATGATAATAATGTGGAAAGCGAGAGTTAATCAGTGAAGCGATTATGTTTAACAAATGTAAATTAATATAAAACAAGATTTAATACAACATTAATAAAACAAAATCCATTTCACATATAATATTTATATAATATAATCAATGAATAAGTGATATAAGCCATTGAAAGAAAGTTGAGTTATGAAACACTTACAACTAAGTAACATTCACGTAAAATTCGCTTGGATAAGATAAATTGGATTAAAGCATAAAATACCATTAAGTGTGAATGAATAATGATATAAAATGTATAATTTTAGTATATAAACCATATTAAATAAGTTAACTGCGTTACAATAAAATATGCCCCAATGAAGGAAAATTTGGACGAAATCCATTTCCATGGGTTTAACTTCCTTCGTGTGTGTCTGAACCTATTGTATAGTAAATACAGATTCATTATATAAATATTAAAGAAATATGATTATATATATCATACAATATATAATATACTTATTACTTTTACCACCCATTTATTAATAATTCTTTATTAAAATTATTATTTCGGGTGATAATATATTTGTTTTTCATGGATGTTTCAGTTCAGTGGTTATGGTCCTTGTACATTGATAATGGTTCCATCATATAAAGAATTTTAATAATGATTTATATAACTTAAATATTCATTATATATATATATATTTATATTTATATTCCTTCTTAAAGGTTAGAGATGAAGAAATGAATTACACTGTTCATGGAAATGGTAGGTCGTACGCACATATGAATGTTGTTTCCATTTTTTTAATTGATGGAATGGAAGAAAGGTAAATAATAATTTACCTTTACAGAATAATTATTATTTCATATATATCATATATATTTATTAAATCTATCCTTATTACCATTGTATCAAAATATATTGAAAAATGTATCACATCGCTTTATAGTGGTGATAGTCCACTTGTACGAATGAACGACATTATTGATTTCCAACAAATTGGATGGTAAGAAGGTATATGTGATATTATTATTAAAAAAGTATAATTATTTTTTAAATATATTATATATATATACACACACATTAAATCCATCATTATATAAATCCACGAGAGGTGGTGATGAAAAATGAATTGCATCGGTTCGTTAGGCAGTATTCTGTTGTACATAAGATCGATTGTTTCATTTAAAATTTTATGGAAGAGGAGATAGATATAGGTTATGAAATAAAAATAATAAAATATAAGTATATTTTATATACTGGTGTTATTCTATTTTAATTATTAATACTTTAATTAAGGTGATAAGATAAGAAGTAAAATAAATATTTTAGTGAGTACAATTACTTATACTTAAAAAACTTCATTTGGATACCTTATTAAGGACCCCAGGGTTGGTATTTTTGGAATAATATAATCTCTAGAACATGTATAAGGTCATTGGGGAGATATTTTGTAAGGGTTTGGTTGATATAAATGTATTAAGGGGTGTGAATAAGTTAGGGGAGGAGGTTTACCTTTATTTTTGCGAAGTGACATTTTCATAAATACCAAAAACTTACCAATAATGGGTAGTCACACTCAACCCAAGCGGCTCAAAAATTGGTATATAATGGATTTTAGTTAATATAAGGTTGATACAAACCTCTCCCATGTGAAATTTATAATGTTTTAATCATTTTATTACCATTACTTCTAAAGTTACTTACTTTTACCATTTTAGTTTTCACCACGGTAACTTGTTTTTATTTATTTACCTAGGTAATTTATCATTTAATCATGAATGAAAATAATAATTATTATATAATTTGGAATCAATTATTATATATATTAAATCCAAATAATAAAATAAAAGTCCTATTTGTGTGTAAAATTAATTTTAACAATGGTGCATGTAATACACAAAACCCATTTTAAAATTAATCGCGATAAATAATTTTTACTATTCATTATTACAAAAAATATTTTTTAAATTTTTATATTTTAATAATTAATCTAATTATAAGTATTTAATCTATTTTTATCAAATTAAATTAACATAAGTGGCATAATTTAATTTAAAATTAAACCCGACAGCGTGATGAAAATGTAGTTTTCAAAAGATATGTTTTATGAAGTATAAAAAGTTTTTATTTCAAATTTCAACATATAATTGATTACAATGATATAAATTTGATTAAAAATAATATAATTTAACTAATTTTACATTTAAAATAATTTTTTTAAAAAATGAAACTTTGTAAATGTTTTAAATGAAAAGGAAAAAAAAAATCAATATTTTTCACTATTCATCGAAAAAATTTAACATTCCAAAAAATTATAAAAAGTGTACTCTAATATAAATTTAATAAATAAATTTTAAAAAATAAATTCAATTTTTTAAAATAAACTTTTGAAAACTGGCAAAAATTATTTTTTAAGTATGTATCAAAAATACGATGAAACAACCTTTTAGAAAAATGGATTTTTAAGAGTAAAATTTGATATATTCTTATACCATCCTTATAAAAAATATTTTATGAATAATAAAACATTTTATTAATTATATAATATATAAATTTCATTAAAATCATTCAGAAATAGTGATTAATTAAATTTATTATGATAAAAACACATTATAGGCAAAATAAGTTTTATCAAAAAAAATATATTTATTCTATTTTAAAATGATTTTTTATTTATCATAAATTGATAAAAAAAATTAATTAATTTAATATATTTTTAAATAATATAATTTTTATAATTTATTTATTCCTATTAATACTCACAAATTTAACATCTAGGTTATGACATTCATATTTAAATAATATATTTTTGAGGTCGTTTAAGATCAGTGTTGTGTGTCTTATACACTATTGAAAACAATGTTATTCTGTTAAAATATTGGAGTGTTGCACTTGATAAATTATATATGTTTATATTTTATGATTTTTTAATTGGTCTTATGTTCTAAGACTTGTGTAAATGAGGATACATTGTTTACATCACGCTGAAAAAGAAGAGGAATTAGTTAAGACCATGAAAATATTTAAATGCATGAGGAATTTGAAGACCATGAAAAATATCATTTCACATGCTGATGATTCAGATAAATTATTTCTGTAATGAATAAGGAGAATTTAAATATTATTTTATCTTGAATGGATTTAGAAATTATAATTTAATTTCAATATAAAATGAAGAGGATAATTAGAAATATTATCCATGAAATGATTTTTTTGATTGGATGAAGTTTGAGGATTTAAAAAAGTCATGAAACATAAATTATTCCATGAGTTTTTATGAAGATAATGAAAGTAATTATTTTAATTAAGTTTGACTCATTAATTATGGAAGAAGTTTGATGGCCATGCAAAAAATAAAAATAGTTTTATACTTTTCATTGATGAATTATTTTGAAGACCCTATTCGAATTTTCGTATAATTTCACACTTAGTTTTTTGGACTAAGTGTTGAGGTATACTTATAAAAAAATTATCTAACCACTCATAATAAAATGGTTGTCTCAACCCCACATGCGTGGGAGGAAGACTCAACCATGTGGGGGAGCTAGCTCAAAGCTGGTAGGCAGTAGAAGAGAATGGCTATGGAGGATTACCTGCAAGGCCAATTGTGGTGGGCGCGTATGGAATACACAACATACAAATGGTGGTTAATAATGGGGAATGGGGGTGGGGGTGTCAGCCCATCCTATATGAGTGTGTACATTGTATATGTGGGTGCTGACCCCGGTGCTGGATCAAACACTCAGCAGGAATTGGATCTATTCTATTGAAGCACTCAACCAAGGTGCTGACTGATGTGGGATCACAAGCCATAAGAAATTCTCACATGTCATAAAAAATATACATAAAGAGTATAAGTTATTTTATTCATTACATTAGTGTTTTATAATCATCATCTTCAACCTCCAACAGTTGAATAGATTCCATTAATTAAAAAATCTATAGGGCGTGACCTCCAAATGTTGAACCGAATTCAGACCACCCTCTCTAACTAAAAACATGAAAAAGACACATGATTGATCATCCTTAAACTATAAATTCAATATATATCTTTTATGAATGAGATAATGTGAAGAATTATCTTCTAGTGAATGAAAAAATAGTTGGATGAGTCTTATCGTGCATCCTAGAAATAGGCATAAATTTTATAATTTAAAATATAATGAAGAAAGTGACTATTCACACATACATATAATATGTTGTATAAGATGATACACCATAAATTTTAGAGTCACATGAAAATTATGAAACCCATTTTTGAAGGATTCATAAAACCTGAGATATTTAGGCATTCAAAAATTCATTGACAATAAATTATTCTTGTTGGTTTGAAAATGACATCAAAAATAAATCAAAGGCGGCGATTGAGGACTATAAATAATGAGACCTTGATCGTGATGATAGTTACTTCCATTCATATAATTGAGGATCTCATTAATAAAGAAAACAAAGAGTGTTGTGTAACTCTTGTTTCATGAAAAGAGGGTTATACGAAGCACTCTTCTTAAGTAAAGATGTAGGAACTCATGATTAACACAATTTTATGAATAGAAGATCCCATGTGAACAATATTTAATGCAAAGGATGAAATACCACAATCTCTTGACATGAAAATATCACACTCTAGACTCTTAGGATTAACTAGGAATTTTTTCTGTGAGCATCAATGCTTCGTGAAGATCAGATTCCATGTGCACTTACAAGAAGAAGGACTAGAATACTATGTACTATTTTGATACAAAATTAATAGTGATACAATTACACAAACTAATTAAGTTATATGAAGAATAATAAAAATTTGTTTCATGTAATAATTTTGCATGAATAAGTACACACATGCTCTATGAATGAATAAATTAAATATATAAGATAGTGTGATACACATGTGAAAAGAATTGAGGAATTGTGTGTACTGTTTATGCGATGTAATTGAAATAAGTTAACCTAATTCAAATAAGGTGTATGAATTATTGAATATCTGGGGTGTAAATATGATCTAAAATTTCAAAGTATAATTCATGGATGATTATGTGAACATGCATGCAGTCATACAACACATCCACATACTGTAAAGACACTTAAAAACTAGTGTGACATTGATCATGAGATATTTAAGATATCTCAAAGAGAATATATAAAAAATAGAATAATTATATTGTGATATAAAATAAAATAATTATTGAGGTTAGTAAATTCATTGATATAATAAGTATATACCCAATCATTTGATAATCAAATAAGAATACAACTTTCAGTGTGTTGAGAGATTCTTTAGTTGATCATTATGTGATTGTAGTAAGTTAGAGTGGAAGTTTTATATTCCATTTATTGAAGAGTACTATGTTGATTTGTATATAATATTTTATATACATTAGTAGTCAACATATTACAATTTAAGAATATAGTAATTCATTATAATTCAAATAAATCTAGTGTTGTAGAGAGATCTTTCACAGAAGTTTGTTGAAAATATTTAAGTAACTATTAGTGCTAGTATAAATAACACTATGGAAGAAATGGTGGTACTAGTATAAATAGTGAAAATAATTTAACAACATTGATAATTTCATTTCCAAATATCATGTTCTAATTATATGAATTTTTAATCGCCACAAAGTTTTAGTGATAATAAAATCCACTAAACAACCACGGTTTGATCATGAAAAGGAGTATGTTCTCACATCAAGACCAAACCATATAAAAATATTTTGGAGCTACTATTTCTTTTATTATATAAATTAAATGTGTATATTATTTTTAAGAGAACACAAAATATCCATTCTTCTTAACTAAGGTATATGTTTGAGAGTAATATGGGCTAATTGAAAAGAAAGTATAAAATTGGTAAAAGTTGGGTACACTGATTCAACCCCCTCTTAGTGTCCCTATAAGATCCATATGGGCTCTACACTTTCCAATTGGATTAATTTTCTTGTTATAAAATCCATAAATAAGAGTTTTTTTCTTCAATTAATCTATATTCAAGGTTTTATCTCCATTCTACAAGATCATATGACTAATTAGGGACAATTTATAGAAGTAGAACCTTTAACATATCATAATTAACAATGATAATGAATCTAATATCCTCATTTCTAGAAACTTGTGACTCATGTGAATCTTCATTTTAATAGGACTCCTACCCATATAACCCCTTATATAAGACATCCACATAGGTTACTCACTTTTTAGATGATTGTCTGGGGTTCATAGATTTCTTTATGGACTCTTTTGTAGCCATTTTGGGATGATCGACTTCCATGATAGCGAGATAAGAAATATAGATGATACATGAATTAAAAAATAAATGTAAAAAATAAAATATTCTAGTAAACATTAATAAAAACCATTATATAAACTTATTTTATAAATAATATATATATAATTTTAAAATTAAATAAAACACAACTTACAATAATAATCACAATAATGATAGTGGTTTAAGAATAGGGAAGGAGTATAGCGGTTATGATAGATGAATAATAAAGAAGGATCATAATAGAAATTATGGAAGATGGATTAAAATCAAAGAAGAATCATAACAGAAAAGGAAAACAAATGAATGTGAATGATGAAAAGCATGGAAGAATCATAATAATGATGGTGGATAAATGATTAACTAATTTCATCAAACAAAGATATTGAAGGAGGATCTATGAATGATGAATATTGAGGGAGTGTTAGGGTTTAAGATGAATATATGTCACATAAGATGGATTAAGTTAGAAAACTTCCCACCATGATTGTTGGATTTAGGGAATTTATATAAGTTTTATAAGAGTGCATGTTTTAAATTTTTTTACGACATTCTGAAATTATTTATTTTATAACCAACATTGAAAACAAGTTTTTAATATTAGTTATAAAATAAAAAACACTAATTTTTTTTATTTATATTATAAAACAACTTATGTAGATAATAAGTTCTTCTTATTGGTTATTTAATAATAGATATGAAAATATTCAGCCAATGGTTTTCGAAGTCGGTTGTAAAACAATTGACATTGAAAACCATTTATAAAATTATTTACAGATAATATAATTTAAAACAATATCATTTTAAACTATTCTTTTACTAGTAAAATCCCTTTTAATTTGATATAAAAAGTTATCAATATGGGGTAGATGATACTTTTTCTTGATTATAATATTATTGAGTTAAAGATAATCTATATAAATTATCATTATTCCATACTTATTCTTAACAAAGTGGACTGGTAAACCCCATGTTAATGTACATGGGAATAGAAAAACCTTTTCTATATTCTCTTGTAACTATATATTCAGTTAATATAATTCAATAGGGTCTATTCTATACATAATCTTTGATATTGGCATAAACAAATGTATGAGTTCAACTGAAAATGTAACCTCATGATCTAGGAAAAGGACAAACAATATTCAAGAAATATATCAACTTATTTACTCACCAATAACATATCATAAATTCTGAATTCTCCCTAACCATTTGGGTTAAATATACCTTATTATTAGCTATCAAGACCCAAATAATGGAAGTAATTTCAATATTGGATTTATAATTATCCTTTCTTAATATATGATCATGAGTTTATTTTTGATAAGAAATATGATTTATCTATATCAAAAGTTAATATAGGATCTATATATAATGATTATATACATGCCCAAGATCACATAAAATTTGACCAAATGGAGAATAAAAATATTTTCAAGAAGTATCATCCCACAAACTAGAATATGAAAATATTTGTATACTTGGGATGAAATCATCATGATACTAGGTGTTTTAATTGATAATTCAATATCTAATTGTTGATATGGAATACTAATTCTTTTATAAAACTTTCAAGATATTAAGGATGTGTAGAACCATAATCAGAAAAAATGTTTTCAGTTCTTGAGTGTGTAATAAGTGTACCTTTTACCACTTCATTTTTGTGATCCACCTCATTAGTAAGGATCACATAAGCATTCCATTTCTCCATTGGATTTGGATGTTGTTGACATTAATTTTCCTCATTAACCCATATATTAGTGTACTTATATTAATATTGTCCAAATTGTTTATAATTGAGACATTTAATGTCCAAAGGTTCATCAGTGAGACTTACATCTCTTCAATTGTTTTGTTTGACCTCTTCACATCTCATCATTATTCATATACATGATTGAATTATTGTCTATACTTGAATCATTTTTTTGTTCTTTTGAATTAATTCCATGGGTGCCTCGTCCCATATTTTCTACATGTTGAAAGTTTAATATTCATTCATCCATGATATTTATCATTTTAATTTCCATAAAACTCTATTTTCATCTTCTTATTCCCAAAACCATGAAAATAATGAGAGTCTCAAATTTCCATTTCAACTTTGAGAGCACTTCAAAAAAATTCATCCTAACTAACAAAGTCACTTATTTCTAATGATTCTATGATACATAGTTTTAAGACACTACTGAATCCATCAATTTTACTTTTTGGGTCAATGATAAAACCAAATACATACCTTTCAAGCATCATGAAGTACATTTCATTGGAACTAATGAATCCATCCTCATTTTTTTGTCCTAAATAATTATCGCTCCAATTTTATGTGAACATTTCAAGGAAAATATTTATTAAAAAATTATTTTCATAAAATCCTCCCATTACATGGAGTCAATTTATTATTTTTCCCTTGTGTTTTTGAGAGTCTACTATTGATCCACTTCACCTTAAATGTTAAAAAACTATTTTTTCATCATATGAACATTAAAGAACAAAAAATAATTTTTCTATTTTGTTAATATGTTTATAAATAATTAGTGGATTTAAATAACTAGTAAATATTAAAGTTTATTATCAAATAAAAGGTTAAATTACTGTAATTAACCAACCTAGTTAGACTCAAAACATCACCCGAGTTGGTCTTCCACAAGGTAGAGATCAAAAAATAACCAAATAATTCTAATAAATAACCGAAAAGAGATAAAACAATTGTGTAAATTGAAGAAGAAGAGTGCACATATATGATATATATGACACCAATCTAAATGGATAAATATGAAAGTAAAAAAAAGGAAAGATAAAGATGAGTCTCCATGTGGCTATCTATTACCACCAATCCATCTCACTTAGAAGGCGATGATAACTAAGAGAAGATGGAAAACTACATGACACCATTACCTTTATATAAATCCTAAAATAATACATCCAAAAATGAAAAAAGTAAATAATAAGGCATGATAAAAAAACTCAGTAGGATTTCACCAAACAATATATAAAAAGTCTAATACTAATATATAGTTAGTTCTAGCATTAAAACCCAAGTTTATAAAGAAAATTTTAAAGAGATTAATTTTGTAAAGCATCATTTGGTTTTCATAAAAACATTTTATATTCACATAAACAAGTAATGTGACTATTACATTTAATATAGCATTAAATCATATGTAAAACCATCCATGGATACACCATAAGATAAAAAAGTGAGAAACTAAACATGAAATGTACAATCATGTATTAAAACAAGCACAAGTGATAAGGCATAAGATGGAATCTAGAATTTGGTAATATATACTCATGCATGTGAAGGAACACTAAGAACTAAGTAAGTAATAAATTGAATCATACTGATATTGAGTTTTAAGGCACTCTATTGATATCAATAAAGTAACCTCTAGTGTTATTACACTCACTAGGGTTTCTTATGTCTCGTTTTTGATTCACCCAAGGTCCCAAATGTGTTATTTTTAACAAAAAACATTTGAAAACCATTATCAAAATTTATAATATATTTTCACAATGAAAAATCACCACTCCCATGCTTGAAACCCCATTTTAGAGTCAAAATCTCCTTTAAGGAATTTCATCAAACATATGTTGTGCACAAATATATTTTAAAGTAAAACCACTTTAAGAACATGAATCTCTTGAAACAAATAATCCTTGATATATAATAAATCATTTTCATGAACCAAACTAAATAAATAAACAAAACAAATCAATTATTTCACGAATTAGATCCTTTATATAGAGACACCTACCTCAAGAATAGAGTAAAAATAGTCTTCTTAGAAAAAAAGATTAGAAATGAGTAGATCTGGTCTTTAGGAGACTATATCCAAAATAAACACTAAAACCCCCATCAAATCCACTAGATTCAGTATTCAATTCCCAATCATGTTCCAATGTGACAAGGGGAGAATAGATCGAGTGAGGATCTAAGAAGAGGATAAAAAAATGAATAATAAATGGAACATAATTTAAATATATCCATTAATAATTAAGGAAAACCACCGAGAAATCAAGGGGAAAGCCTCTGGAGTGATGTGAAAAGTTTTATTTTTATTCTAATAAGGTTTAAGTGGTAATTATATATAAAAATACCAAGTTAATAAAGTTAAATTCAAAATTTTTAAATATTTTTATTAGAGAACACATTTAGTCTGAATAGTTAAACAGACCATGTGCGAACCAGGAATGACCTCTATCCCATTTAAAAAAATTACATGGTTACTCAGAAAGAGTTAAAAACTTTGGTAAAACTATTCTTAATCCATGTGAAACCTCTAAAAATACACCTAGAAAATTACAAAGTTTATTTGGTTGTACATATTGTTTGACTAACAATGCTCAAACCATGAAAATTACACTAGATCCTCATCGTTTCATATTGTATGGTTAGAACTAACCATTAAAATTAACTATGTTATTGGTTTTGTTTTAAAAAAAAATCCATGTTTTCAACCTTCAAATCTTGAAAAACTCTAAAACAAGCCAAGGAATAAACCAAGCTCAAAATAAAGTATACCTATGACCCATATTTCATCAAAAGTTTCCCTATTATAAAATATTTCTATCCATATATATTATTAAGATTATAAACACTCAAAAATAGAATGACACTACTTTCTCATAAATGATTCCCATTACCATGTCTCATGGATATCTCATATTCATTTCTATAGTACATAGACTGGGGGAATAGTTTTTCCATGAAGTACCTTATATTGGAGATCCATGATATAACTGGATTTTCAACCATAAAGTTGTTAGTATGAATATCAACATCTTCCCATTAAATCACATGGGAAGGGTTTGATTAATATCTCTTTTGTTGGGAAACATGAAACACTTCATGAATCAAATTCAAGAATAATGGAAATTCTAACCGATAATTTACCTCTATAAATCATCCAACAATATCAAAAGAGACAACAAAACTCGATGAAAACTTACCCTTCCTACCTAAATGATAGTGTACCTATGAGGTGAAACTTTGATAAAGACCCAATGACCAACCTCAAACTCTAGCAAGCGATGATGACAATCCTCTTCAGACTTCTGATGATATTTAGCAATCACTAACCTCTTACAGATCAACTACACTTTCTTTATCATCTATTAAAAATGGAGTGTTCTATGCAAGGACATATCTCACAAATCCAACCAGAACAAGGGATATCTACATTGCCACCCATATAATGTTTCGAAGAGATTATCTTAATTGATGGTCAATAACTATTTTTATAGGATGATTTGACCAAATCCAAATTCTTTTTCCACAAACCACTAAAATCAATCCCAAATGGAAGAAGCATATACTAAAGGATTTGAATATCTCACCCAGTCTACCCATCTATCCATGGATGATAAGCCATGATTAATTTCAACTAGGAACCCATCACCACTTGTAAAACTTTCCAAAACCTAGATATAAATCATGTGTACTTGTACAAAATAATTGCAGAGGAAACTTTATAAAGTCTTATAACCTCTTGGATATATAAGGGTATGAGATAGTAAAAAACAGGTAAATATAAATTCAATAAATATTATTTGAATAGAAAAAAATTCTTGAAAACATTTTAATGAAAATATGGACATATACGAACAAGATTCCAGATCAAAGAAATAATAAAGTATGTTTTTATTAAAAACATTTTCCCAATAATTTTAAGTAACAAACATAGGGAAATGATACTATAACTTGAAAAATACATGGATAACCAAATAAAATTAAAATTAATATAATTTATCATATGAGGATCATATAATTTCTTTAATGTAAATTTAAGCATAGGCAATCCCAAATAAAATGGGGTTGAGACATAAATCCCTTACCACTTTGGTAACTTTATAATAAAAATATCATGAAAGATATAAAAATTTATGGATATGAATATATATATAATTTTCTTGATAATAATCATAAAATATATTTATGGGTAGTATATAAACCACATAAATTAAATAAGTAGTGAATATAAGATGTTTCTCACAGAAATAAAAGTGGGATGACAATCCCTTACCTCAATTATCATCTTACTTCGTATGAATTTGAAAATAATATATAATATGTATATATTTATTTTTCATCTATTATAAAAACATAATTATATATATTATATTTTTATTATTTACTTATAACATTTTATAATACATGTATTAACAATTCGTTATTAAAATCACCATTCTAGGTGATAAATGCTCCATTTTACATGTATGTATTGGTTTAGAAGTCTCCTTAATTAAACTTTGATCAAGGTTCCATAATCTATATAATTTTAATTATTTAATTATTTTCATATTTAATAATTATATTTAGTTTTATAACTATTCATATACAGCAACAATGGAAAATTAATTACATCACTTTGTGGAGTTGACAGTCTATACAACACACGATTGATGTTTCAATTTTTTAATAGATAGAATAAAAGAAAGATAAAAAATAATTGACCTCTAAAAAACCATAATAATATCCTATATATACTATATATTCGTTAATTATGTCACAATAACCATCAATGTAAAGTGGTAATAAAAAATAAAATTCATCGCTTCATGGAGGCGATAGTCCACAAGTACGCTCGAGCGATGTTTTATTTTCAAATATGATGGAAAATAAGTGGATAATGGGTTTTAAATACTCATAATACAAATTAATAGTATTTAGTACACTTATTTAATTAATTTATAATAGATATCGTATAAATATATAAGGTATATGAATAAATAAAATAGAAGTTACTTGGTTAAGAGTTATACCATTTCGTTGAGAAACCTTTTTTGGATCAAACATTAAGCTTTAAAAGAATGTTTTAAAAAATATAATATCTAGAAAAAGGGGAAGGAATCAAGGAAGTTATTATGGTTTTTATTCGTTTATATATATTACTCAAAAGGTGGGAGGAAGAGAGGTGAGGAGGTTTGTTTTTTAAGCGTGGGGGGAGGCAATCTTGGAATTACTTAAAGTATTAAATTAATATAAATTAATTTTCAAGTAAAAGTTGCACCAAGTTGATATATTTGAAATACATGATGATTATAAGTTAAAATAATATAATACATTAATATTTCGACAAGTTTAGGTGATATTTTTACCCTTACCTCTTAGTTTTATCCCCCATTTACCCTTTTGAAAATTACCACAATATCAATGTTTTTTTACTATTTAAGGGTCAAAAATGTTACCACAAAATAAAAAGTGACCCATAAGTGAAAAATGGTTGATATAGTCAACCATATCCCATTAACTAGGTTTAATATAATATTTTTATGAATTTTATAAAATTTAATAAAATATCATTAATCTCATTTTTTAAACTATTCATTTAAATTGACATTAATACCATAAAGATAAAAATGGGATTAAAATATAAAAATTTAAAATATTACTGTTATGTAACATTTATCTAAAAAATTCATGTAAAACAATAATTCATCCAAATTGTATTACCTTTAATTATTTTAAAAATATTTATTTTATTTTCCTATTTATTGAATACATATTGTGTGAGAATAGTATAAGTATTTATGGTAACAATTAAATCACTAAAAATTATAAATAAATTACAATGTTAAAAAAGAATTCATATTTTAAATAAAATTTTATAATTGAACATAATGTCTTTTTAACGTCATGAAAAAATATTAGAGATATTAAAGTCCAGAGTGACATTTTATATTTATTCTTTTCTTAAAATAATATAAAGGTCACAATCAAATAAAAATTCTACCAAGTTTCTATATTTTAAAAACATGGATGATAATTTTTTATATTGACTCATAAAATAGGATAAATTCAAGTGTTATTGAAATTTTAAAACCTTATCACAGTGTTTTATCCTAGTTTTACACATTTTACAATTACTGATGTGATAAATATTTACTATGGTTACTCTTCATAATGAACAAAAAATAATTTGGAACTATTAAATTATATAAATTTTAATTATTTCAAATAATTAATCCATTTTATCAAATTTAGTTCATAGAAGTGGAAAATTTTAATTTAAAAGTAAACCGAAAACATGACAAAAGGCAGGTTTCCAGAAAAAATATGTATCCTTAAGTATAAAAATATTTTATACCAAAATCCAGAATAATATTGATTAAAATGATCTTAATTGAATTTTTAATAATATATATGAACTAATTTTAATTTGAAACCATTTTTAAACAAAATTATTCTTTGTAAATTATTGAAATGAAAAGCGAGTTTTGAATTAAAAGCAATATTTTTCACTATTCATGTTAAAATAAAGATTATCAATACTAAATAAAAAAACAATCCCCAAAATATAAATTTTAAATTATTATTTAAAAAGTTATTCCATTTTTATCATATAAGATTAGTAAAATTTCATAAATTCATTTTACAATAAGTTCACAGAAAACCCATTTTTCAGAAAAACATCTCTATTTACCTTCAAACACTTTTATTTTCATTTCAAACCATTTTATAACTAATGAAATTATTTTATAAATTTGTAAAAAATAATTTTTAATGATTTATTTATCTATATTCATATCATCCAAACCAATTTATTGGTGATAATTTTCATATTAAATAATAATATTTCGATAGTATAACGTTGTTCTTTTAAACTCAACTTTACATGTAAAACAATGTATCAAATAGATAGAATTTATTTGTAGAGAACTATATCATAAAAAATCATGGGGTTATATTCTACCCACATATAATAATTTATCACTTTGAATTCCATCACTTTGATATAAAAACTGTGGATTATTCTGCCTCATGACATCATCAGGTTCCCACATATCTTCCTCTAATTTATGATTTCTCCATAAAAATTTGATCAGGTGAGTGGTATTGTTTCATAGAAATTTCTCTCCATGATATACAATATCCACCATTTATTCTTCATAAGAGTGATCTTACACTATTGGTATGAACTCTGATTTAGTACATGGGGAGGATCATGTATGTACTACCTCAAGAGAGATACAAGGACCACCTCATGAACTAGGGAGAGATCCAGTGGAAGTTCCAAATTCTATGATACCACCCCAATGTGATCAATAATCTCAAGGGGACTGATATATACAGGGATAAAATTTATATTATTTAAAAATCTCCTAACTATTTTTCAAGGATATATTCATAGGAATACCTTTTCACCAACTTCAAACTATAAATCTCACTGACGATTCTTAACTTAACTTTTCCATTGACTCTGATCTTTCTTTATGTGTTTCTGAAAGGATCTAACCTTCTTTACTATCTACTAAGATTACATAGGCCCAAATATATTTTTTTTCTCTAAATTCACCCCAACATATAGGAGTTATACACTTATTACCATAGAGGGCTTCATATGGATCCATCTAAATGCTCGAGTGAGAGCTATTATTGTAATAAAATTTCACGAAAGGAAGATGTTGTTCCCCAAAAAATTTGATATCAAGAGTAAACTATATCAACATATCCTCTAGGTTTTAAGGGTTATTTCAGAATAACTATCTATCTTAGTATGATAAAAAAATTGAAATAGTACTGTAATCCCATATCTTTCAAAATACTTTACAAAAAATTATAAGTAATCCTCAGATATCATTCAAATATAATATAATGTGGTACTCTAATAAACCTTACCAGTTACTAAATATAAATTCATACAATTTTATCAAGAGATAAAAAAATATTTGATAACAATTAAGTGTGATAACTTTATAAGGAGATCAACTACAACCCAAATAACATTATGACCTTTAGACGATTTGGGGAATCTGATGACAAAATCTATGGTGATGGTTTCTCATTTCCATTATGGTATGGATAATCGTTGTAACATCACCTTAAATTATATATATTATATTTTACCTGCTTACATGATAGTAATTAATATATATACTTTGAAATATCCCTTACATGATTTCTCACTAGAAATACTCTTTCAAATCTTTATACATATTTGTACTTATAGTATAAATAGAGAAAGATGAACTATTGGATGCATCCAAAAACTATTTCTTCAAGTTTGGTATTTATTATACATATAATTGGTTTATAAAACTTATCATTCCATCATAATAATGGTTGAACTTAGTAACACTTATCACATTCTTCTACAGTTCTATAACCTCCCTATGTGCCTCTTTAATATTCACATGGACGGATGGTTGAACATTTATTCGAGAAAGATATAATTTTTCCACTTTCCCAAGGATTTCAAGATTAATATTCTACAAATCCATAATTATTTGATCTATTTCAATCCTCATCATATAAAAAAATAGTAATGTCCTTCAAACTCAGAGTATTATCCACAATATTCCTCTTCTTAGAATGGTAATTTATTAAGGATGTATAATATTTAATAAATTGAGACCATATTATTTAGTTCATATTCAACTCTTTTTGTGTGAATATACACATCAAGATTTTATGATCCATATATATTTCCCAACATTCACCTTAAATATAATTAATCTATACCTATAACTCAAAAATTACCATTTCTAAATCCAAAATCATAAATCGGGTAATTTTTCTCATGTATTTTCAATTGGCATAAGGCATATTCTATCACCATATCATTATGAATGAGTAATAATCCTAGTCCATTCTTTGATGCATCACTATAGATCACAAACAATTATCTACTATAGGTTATTGTGAGTACAAGTGTATTGAACAACCTTCTCTTTAGATCCTTTATATTTTATTCACATTTATCCATCCATATAAACTTAACACACTTCTGATTCTTCTTGGTGAGAGGATTAGATAGTTTTGATAAATCTCTCACAAAACATCAGTAATATCAAACTAACCCATGAAAACTATGAATCTATGTAACCATGGTTGGTTTGATCAATTTTAGAATAACGTTTTTCTTTAAGGATCCACTGAAATACCCTTAATTGAGATTATATGACCCAATAAACTTTCTGAAGCCAAAATTCACACTTAGTAAATATTTCATACGACTCCTCCTTCCTTAGGGCCTTCCTTAAAATTACAAAGTTGTCTTTATGATCTTAATTACTCTTAGAATATATAAGAATTTAATTTATAAATAAAACCAAAAATTGATCAAGATAATATCTAAAGACTTTATTCATTAAATATAGGAACATAACAGGATCAGTGGTAAGTATAAATGGAAATACTGTAAATTCATAATAATCATACCTCATACAGAAATATTTCTTAGGTATATCATTCTTATTAATTCTTAATTGGTGATATATAGAATGAAGTTAAATATTTTTATTTTATTTATCTCTATATAATTTTTTAAATAAATCCTCTATACAAGGTAGATGATGATTTTTCTTAATAATGACCTCACTAAGTTCCTAATAATCAAGGAAAAGATGCATTGCCCCATCTTTTTTCTTAAAAAAAAGAATAGGTTCACCCTGTGGTTATGAACTTGAGCATATTAATCCCTTATCAAAATTCTCTTGGAAAGGATTATTCCATTTCTATAACTAAATTAGAGATATTCTATAAGGATTTTTTGAAACAAGTGTAACCCCGGGTATGAGTTATATTGAAAACTCTACTTCTTGATTCATAAGAAAATTAAAGAACTCTTATGAAAAGGAATAAAAAACCCCCTTTTAATAATAATATCCATAATGTTGAGTTTCTACCCAAACATCTGAGATAAATACACTTCATGTATATAAATTAATACCCATAAGATATAAGTAATATCCCTTGGAAATTTAATTTCATACTTATACTTATATATACTCATAAGAAAATACTTCCTAAGATGTTTTAAATTCTAACACCTTTTTTTAATCTATGGTACCATAGGTTTAACTTAGGCCATACACTATTATTATCTATTCAAATATTTCATAATGGTTCATAAGGGATATTTTAGATAACCTAAAAATATCCCCTGAGAGTGTCAAACTAGGTTCACATTAAGGGAACATTCACCACACACCAAAATGATGGATAAGATATACTCAACCAACTCTTTTCAAGGTTATAACACCTAGATGCATTCATTCTAAAGCTACATCCACTGGTAGTATCCAAACTTGGATGTATTTCTAGGAAAACCACATAATGTCTATCTTACAAAATCTTTAGGATGTTATCATCTATTTAGTTTTATCATTAATGTTTTAACCAATGTTCTCTAATACTAATATCTAATTATTTACTCTACCCTAATTTGATACCAATTTAGGCAACCCGATATTTTCATATATAAATATTACATCATTTTAGATGAATATTCAATACATAACATTGCAATCCATGTGATAACTACAAATGTTTAGGCTATGAATACACGGGATAACCATATTAAATAAGGGGACGCTAACACCCAGTATTTTTACTATAAAGAATCAGCCATGTGTCGGAAAAACTATATTACTTGCATCTCACAAACCGATGGATGCGATGTTTCTGATACCAATGGTATCCATGAGGCCTTGAAATGTTTTTTCCAGAACATCTTCTCTGCAGGAACCCCTTTCATGTCTGCTGAGGTGGAAGAATGTAGCAGACCTATGATCACTGTAGAGAACAATAGGAAGCTCACCAAAGATTTGATAGATGATGAGATACGTCTAGCTCTGAAACATCTTCATCCCAATAAGGCTCCAGGATCGTATGGGTTCCACACCCTATTTTTTAAGCAATACTGGCACATAATTGGTCCGGACATCTGCAATATGATTAAAAATATCTGGGTTGGTAATACCAACATTGCAGCCATCAATGAAATTGTCCTCATCCTCATCTCCAAAATCAATAAACCTCTAGAGATCTGTGACTTTCGACCTATCAGCCTCTGTAATGTCTCTTACAAGATCTTCTCAAAGATCCTTGTCAATCGGTTGTGACCTTGGATACCTGATATTATCTCTGAAAATCAGAGTGCCTTCATGGCCAAGAGACTAATCACTGATAATGCGATTATGGCCCATGAAGTGTTCTATTCTATGAAATGATTCTCCACTACGAGAAGAGGAACCATGGCATGGAAATTGGATATGAACAAGGCCTATGATAGAGTAGAATGTCACTTCTTAAGAGTCGTTATGCAGAAAATGGGTTTTTGTGCTAAATAGAAAGTTATGATCATGAAATATGTCTTGACCGTCTCATTCAAAATCAAGGTCAATGGGGAGCTTACTAGAGAATGTGCCCCATCCTGAGGCCTTCTCCAGGGAGACCCAGTCTCCCCTTTTCTCTTCATATTGGTGGCTGATGTATTTTTTAATCTTATTTCTAGGGCTGTATCTTCTAAGTCTATTCATGCAGAAACAGTCTGCCGAGTTAGCCCTATAGTGTCACATCTTTTCTTCACTGACGACTACCTCCTTTTTTCTAGAGAAAAAATTGATGAATGCCGAGTGACCTTCCAAGCGATCCATCAGTATGAGAGGGCGTCTGACCAAACAATCAACAATGTAAAATCTGAAATTTCCTTTAGTGCAGGGGTTCCTCTTTCTAAGAGGGATGAACTTTGCGCATCAGCTGGCATCCATATGGTTTATAAACATCAGAAGTATCTTAGGCTTCACACGGTGGTTGGCCGGTCTAAAAAAGAAATCTTTACATCTCTAGTGGATAGGATTTAGAAAAAAATTCAAGGCTAGACCCAAAAAGAATTTCTAAAGATGGAAAAGTGACCCTCATCAAAGCTGTCATCCAATCTATCCCCAGCTACTTTATGTCCCTATTTAAGCTCCCAGTGGCCATCGTCGACCAGATCCACACACGTACTACCACTTTTTGGTGGGGGAAGAATGATGGTAGGAATCTACCCCACTGGATGGCCTGAGAGAAACTATGAAAACCCAAATCAGAGGGTGGGATGGGGTTCCAGAATCTTCCTCTCTTCAACGATGAACTATTGGAAAAGCAAGGATGGCACCTTATTAACCGTCCATCATCTCTATGTGCGTGAGTTCTATGATCTAAGTACTTTCCCCACATAGACTTTCATGCTTCCTCTCTTCGTCCCCATCCTAGCTTCCTCTGGAGAAGAATTTGGGGGTATAAAAAGCTCCTGGATAAAGGACTAGGCTGGAGGATTGGGACTGAATCATCTGTCAAAATCTGGAATGATCTCTGGCTTATTGATAAGGAAGGTTTACGGGCTACATCCCTCGCCCAACCAGGCCTTGAAGACACCACTGTTAGCTACCTCCTTTCCGACCAGGGATAGGGGTGGTGTTTGGAAAAGATCCTTGAATGGTTTAACGAAAGAGATCTAGGAATTATCCTTAGCATTCCCTGGGTACCACAAACAGGACCTAACCATCTCTTCTGGATCAATGACATCTCGGGAAACTACATGATGATATCTGGCTACAGACTTTCTCTTGGAACCCACTATGGCGACCAAGATGAGGGACCATGGAAATCGATTTGGACACTCAACGCCCCCCAAAAAATTCGGCAATTTTGGTGGCATGTTTATACGGTAACTCTCCCAACAATGAGCCTTATCATTTACCGCCATATGGATAGTACCATTTTTTTCCCTTTCTATCCGAACATTCCAGAAACTCCTCTGTATGCTATCATTAACTGCCCAGGAGCTAAGGAAATTTGGAATAAATGGGGCCTGACTTCAGTTACTTCACTGGCATGGGCCTTTAACCTTTCCGATATTCTGATGTTTTGGTGCTCCTCTATCTCTTCAGCAAATATAGGTTCACTTTTCACTTTGGCTTGGATTATTTGGGTCCGGCGTAACGATGCTGTTTTTCATCAAGCTCACAGACCCCCCAAATTATGGATAGATCGGGCTACTTCTAGGATTGAGGATTAGAAAGGACATATTGGAAATTCTATGCTAGGTGTTACCCCCTCCCATCCCGATCATTGGAATCCCCCAATGAAAGGGATACTTAAGATTAACGTGGACACATCTATTCCAAAGGATGGGCTTGTTGCCCTTAGCCTCCTTGCTCGAAATCATCTGGGGAAAATCCTTGATGCTAAATATGAACCACATGAGGAATTTTGGGAACCGGTAGTTGCTGAAGCCACGACCATCCTTGCTGGTATGATGCTCGCTATAGAATGTGGATGGGATGATATCATTATTGAGTCTGACTATCTAACCGTAATCGATGCTCTTAATCACAACGACGATGGACTCTAGTCATTTGGCATCATCATTAGGAGAATTCCCTCACTTCACTAATTCTTCTCATTATCCACCTTCTCCTTCACCAAAAGGGAATGAAACAACGCGGCCCATCAGCTAGCGGCCTCGGGCCCATTCGTTACCAACCAGTTCTAGTCAGACAATTTCCCTTCATGGCTTTGCACATGTACTTCTGCTAATCTTCTTCATTAATGATATATGCTTTAATCAAAAAAAAATGTTTAGTGTATTTGTAGACAATTTATAAAAATATTATTTAGGTACATTATTTATCATATCTCAGAAAGTTCATCCCACTTTGTAACCTTCTTTACATATTGTACTTGAAACCATTCTTTATAACCTAGGGAAAGGAAACATAAGAAAGTGTGAGCTCAGATGATTTGTAAGGGTAAACATGTGAGATATCAATTGATTGTTATAGTAAATCCTTATATAAGAATAAGGGTATGTGATAATGATCATAACTTATAAATTTCATACTTAATTTATCATGGATAAAAATAATGAGTCGTGGATTAATTTTTTTATTTGAATTAAATGAATCATAAGTGTAATAAATATTCATCAATAAATCATGAACAATGAGTTCAAATTATAAGCCAAAATTGTCATAAAAGTGGGTAACCATCATAAGCATAGAAACCATTTCATATTTAAAATCCAAATACCAAGACCATAAAATCATAGTGGATCAGAAATCAACACCTATTTCTTATATCATAATAGATCTTGCAACACCACCTATCTACCAGAGTGTATTATGTATCCCTACCCATTTCATATAGTATATTGAGCACATCAAATCATTTCCCATAATTATCTCATGATATATAATTATTTACCCACGGAATTTTAGGACTATATTATTATAGGCCAACCCATAAAATAATTAAAACCATACATATGTGTTCCAAAATATCAAAAAAAAATTCATCACATCATCATAACATAATCAGTGGAAAAGAAAAAAGTTTCATAAACATTTCTTCATTTCATCACAGCATAACCTATGGAAAATAAATGGCTTCTATAAAAATCCCATCATCATAATAATAAACCATATAGAGAAATAATAAGTATGGTATCATTGGATCATATCCCTAGAAAATAATAATTAACATCAAAGGATGAAATTATAGATGAAAATTCCTTTAAAATATAATTGAAATATTTATTGAGTAAAAAACACTTTTCATTTTGAAATAAATTATTTAAAATAATAATATTTATAGAATAATAGGGAAAAAAATTTATTTGGAAATAAACTTGTAATATTTTAACATAATATTCAAAAAATTGAGTGGTCATGATGGTGATAAATTCCATTAATGTTGTGTACACTAAAACAAATATTCCATTCACATTTTTTGTAAAAGGATAAAAGGACCTCATTCAAAAAATGACAAGACGATTACCTTAAAAAAATTTATGTAAAGTAAAAAATATGTAAAAATGAAATTAATAAATCTTTAAAGAATATAAAAAATATATTATTGAATATAGTATAACAAAAATATAGACATGGAAGAAAAATATTCCTTACCCAAGAGGAAATAAAGTATGCTTTTATTAAAAAAACTTTTCTAGAACATTTTAAGTTTCAAAGAGAGAAAATAGTATTATTACATGAAAATTACATGATTCTACAAAGTATAATAAAAATTAAAATAATTTATCAGATAAGTATCATATAATTTCCTCAATGAAAATTCAAGTATAAAAAATTCTGATTAAAATGGGATTAAGACATAAATCCCTTACCTGTTTAGTAACTTTAGAATTGAAAACTCACAAAAGAGATAAAAATATATAGATATTAATATATCCATAATTATCTTGAGAATAATCATAAAATATGTTCATGTATATTAAATACACCGTAAAAAATAAACAAGTGGTGAATATGGCATGTGTCTCACAAAAATAAAAGTGAAATGAAAATCCCTTAGCTCAATTATCATTTTTATTCATATGAATTAGAACCTACTATATAATATTAATATATTTATTGTACATGTATTCTTTAAAAATAATTATATATTTCATACCATATATTTTTTACTTAAAACATTTCATGATTTTTTTATTAATAAATATATATTAAAATAACTATTATATGTGATAACTGCTTCATTTCTCTTACATGTTTTGGTTCGGCGGTCCCAGTCCTTTTACTTTGATCATGATTCCATAATTAAAAGAATTTTAATAATTTAATTTGTTTCATAATTAATATTTATATTCAATTTTATATATATTCATATAAAGAGGTTATGGAAAATAAATTACATCTCTTCGTGGAGACGGTAGTCTGTACGTACGCACAGGTAACATTTCATTTTTTTAATAGATGGAATGAAATAAAGGTAAATAATAATTAACCTTTATAGAACCATAAAAATATCTTATATTTCATATATATATAGTTAATATATCATCATATCCATCAATGTGAATTGGTTATGAAAATTAAAAAACATCACTTTGTGGAGGCGTTTTTCCACACTTATGAACAATAAAACATTTCTTTTACCATATGATAGTAAGAAGGTAGATAATGGAGGTTAAATTATCAAAATAAATATTAATAATATTTAATATATTTAATTAATTATTTTATTATTGATACTATATATTTGGATGAGGTATAAAAAGAAATAAAATTAAATATACTTGGTTAAGAGTTAAACCTTTTCATTGAGAACCCTTCTTTGGAATACACCTTAGTCTTTAAAAAGATAGTATTGTGGAAAGAATATAAGATCTAGAATGTGGTAAAGTAATATAATAATATAATATGGTAGTTTTAGTCTGGTATATAGTGATCAAAAGTTGTGAGTAGGAGAGGATAAAAGGTTCCCTTTCATAAGTTAGGGGAAGTGCACTCTTGGAATTACTTAAAGTATTAAATTAATATAAATTAATTTTCATCAAAAATAATATCCAATTTGATATATTTAAAATATAGGATGATTATTACTCTAAATAATAACATCCAATAATATTTAGATAATTTTAAATGATATTTTAACCCTTATATCTAGTTTTAACCCATGTTAACCCTTTTGACAATTATCACAATATCTTAGTTTTTTTCTCTTTAAGGGAAAGAAATGCTACCATAAAAAGAAAAGAGACCCCTAAGTAGACACTTAGTCATATAATTGACTGCATACCATTAAATTGGTCAAATATAAAATTTTCATGAATTTTAAAAAATTTAATAAAATATTGTTTATCATAAAATATCATTAATGTCATTTTTGAATTATTAAATTAAATTTTACTTTAATTTCATTAAGATAACAATTTAATTTGAATTTAAAATTTTAAAAAAACTATTACATGATATTTATATATTTTTTGAGACACAATAACTCATCCAAACTATATTTCTTTTAATATTTTTAAAATCATTTATTTTATTTTTCTATTAATTGAATATATATTGTGACAGCGCTACCTAAGCATTTAATGTAGTTATTAAATCACAAAAAATTATAAAAAATAACCATGATAAAAACCATAATCCATCTTTATAATAAATTAAATAACTGAACATAATATCTTTTTATCCTTATTACAAAATGTATGAGATAAAGTCAAGAGGCTGACAATTTGTATTTATTCTATTCTTAAAATAATATAAAGGTCATAATCAAATAAAAATGTAACCAGGTGGACAAAATTTATAAAATTGGATGATTATATTCAAACTACACTCATCCAATAGGATAAATTATAGTGTTATAGAAATTTTAAATCCTTATCCCGAAGTTTTAACACAGCTTTTCCCTTATCAGGGTGACAAATATTTACTATAGTTACTATTCTTAATGAATAAAAATTCAGTTGGTACTATAACCTTATATTAATTATTATGATCCAAAATATTAAATATATTTTAATAAAATTAATTCAATAAATTGGTATAATTAAATTTAAAACTAAACCTGTAAAACATGATGAAAAACTGTTTTTCATAAAAAAATGCCTTCTTAGTATAAATTTTTTTTATTAAAAAATCAATCATAGCATTGATTCTAATTAATTTAATTTAATTATTTATAATATCAATGATCTAATTTTACTTTTAAACTAATTTTAAGAAATGAATCTTTTTAAATTATTTAAATGAAAAATAGTTTTTAATAAATATCAGTATTTTTCAATATTCATTGTAAAATTAATATTTTTAGAAACAAATCAGCATTTCACCATAAGATAATTTTTATATGGTTTTTTAAAAAATTATATATTATTATAAAATAATTTTTTTAAAAGTAAAAGAAATTAATCTTACAATAAGTTCACAAAAATAGTTTTTTAGAAAAATATAACTATATACCTTCAAACACTCTTATATTCATTTATAACCATTTGATAACCAGTGAAATTATTTTATAAGTATGTAAAAAATATTTTTTGAAAATTTAGTTAGACCTACTCATATACACCAATCCAATTACTAGTGGATTATTGTAACATTAAATTATAATATTTTAATAGTATAGTACAATTTGTTTAAACTTAGTGTTGTGTGTAATGAATTATATAAAAGAAAAAGAAAATTATTTATTTGATAACTATATCATAAAATCTTAGGGTGCTACAACCCTGAATAAATTTATTGAGATTCAAAAAAATCAAAAGGATATCTGTCACCATACAATACACCAACATTCCCATTAATGGATTATTTCCGTAATTGGAGATAGGAGGAGGGAACTACTACATTTATATGAAGCCAAGTCCATTCTAATAAGGAATTGAATGTTGTTTTTTGGTGAACTATCCTGAATTTATATTTATAAATGAGGTATTCAAATGAAGTATTTAACCTAATCCCCAAGAACATCCGCTACTTAATTTGGTCGTATCTCTAGATTATCAGGTTGGAGGGAGATTGGTTAGCTTTAGTGTAGCCCAAACAGTAAAGGATCCATATTGGTATGAGACTGGTTCTATAACTATTTTCTAATAAGGTTCAGAAAATATCAATATCATCATGATTTCAAAATACATACAAGATTCTAATGGGACCCTGTACAATAGATTCCCAATATTTTTCCTTAATATAAATGGTTGTGTGACATTCCATAGAGACTATTTCAACATGATATAGTTCATTAATGATACATCAGTGTCAAAATATTGGGGATTTAAGAGTTAAAAAATTAGGCATTATATAAGTTATTTGTAGAGGTGAGGGGAATATAAAACTGTGATTTTATATGGGAACATAAAGATACATTTCTAAATGTCATATTTATTTCCCCAAGTTTTATGTTTCCTATGTTGTGGTTATTATCTAATGTGAGTATTGGAGACCATAGTTGATTGTATTGGTGACTAAATCCATTAGAAAACACTGTGGTGTGTTTTTTCCCTTTTTGGGTTAGGTTTTACTAGCCTACCCACATCCTGGTGTTGACTATATGACTATTTTTCTGTTAGTTAGTTTACAATTATTATTATATTAAAGAGATCCCTAGAAGTTTTAAGATCAAACTGGTGTTCCTATTGACCTCATCAAAGAACCTATCTTCAGGTATCAGATGCATGAATGGACTCAAAATGTATTATTTTTGAATTCCATGTTTTATTTCAAACTCACATTCCTTGGCCTCTATGACCTCCTTCTCGATTATTAGCCAAGAACTCAAGTTTATAAGAATATTCAATATCGATGAAGGGATATATTAATTGGTTGAAATTGATAGACACATATTGTGATTCCTCATATGATGAATGCTCTATTTGATAAGGTGGCTCCCATCCTTATAGTTATGATGGTATAAAATTAAAGAGAGTTTGGACTAGATTAGATTATTGTGGTTATTCCAATTCTTTTCTTTATTCCATCAATGAAAATTGCATCGATTTGTTTAATGAACCTTGAATAGGTGTTGCTACTAATGAAGCTGTAAATGGATATAGAGTCTGGAATGGTTTATTTAGTCATGCCATGATAATATAATGTGTTCAGTTGACTGATTTTATTTTCATATAATTATCAAATTTATATATATGTATATTCAAAACTTCCCACCACTCTTTCTTTCTCTTTGTGGAGTAGTAGAGACACAAGTCTTCTACACTGAAGGTTTTTCTATCTTTACACTCCCAATGTCAATTGTAACATCCCCAACATGGAATCCACTAAACCTATGACTTTATCCAAGTCACCACATGATCCAAAGCTCGCCTCCCCAAATGTTAGAGGTTTCCAACTAGCAGCGGGGGTCTAATGGATCACATGGGGTGACTGTACCCTTTTTAACAAATTAATCAACAATAGATAACATATGAAATAAATGGAACAATAAAAAATAAAAAAGAAACATTCATTACTAACCATTTCCCAAAATGGGGTACAAACCATAAAAAAACAACGAATATGAAATGGTATGCTAACAATGCCAAAGGTGAAGGAAAACACAAAATAAAGACAAACCACTAAGTTCTAAAAAATGGATTCAAATTACAACTATGGATCCTTATCCATTTACATCCCAATACCAAACTGACTCCCTATCATAAGGAATTTCCCTTGATCCTAAATTTTAACCATGAAATATTCTCAGGTACCCAATGGAGGCCTGAGCAAAGTGTGAGTACAACTTAGTAGGCCACCACCAATGATGTCTATAATATATCTAGTATAATAATATAGTGTATGATTGAGCTAATATATAACATGTAAAAAATGAGTAACAAGATTCAATTATTAAATCATGATTTAACTAAACCATTATCATCATTTAAGTCTATGGGTTAGGTTTTCATTTATTGCCCAATAGCCTAGGTCTGTCAACCACTACGCATAAGGTAATAAATCAAGTTCCCTAACACAGTAGGGGAAAAATCACACAATAAAATTTATTACACATACATTGGAGAATCAGTCCATGTAATCTCCAACAAGTTCATCATACTTACCTTGGAGCCTCAGTTCAGGTAATCATCCAATTCATCCATTAGGGGCCTAGAGCATCAGTTTTACCCCCTTACCCATGCATTCTAGTGATGGGGTTTAGATCCTTAGTCCAACCCGACCCGAAGGAGTTCAACATCAGTCAATACCCACAACTACCTAGACTTGTCCGCATGTTTCCATTAACCATTATCAACATTTATCATATCCCAAGAAATACACAATCATTCCACATAACAAATGAAATTTTCTACTCAATTGACAAAATAATTCCCCCTCATGCCTTATCTCGTTAACATATTCCCATTTCAAACCATGATCCATCTACCACAATCACATTAATTAATTTAAATCACTAAAAATGTTCCAGACAATCCCTTATAGTATTATCAATGAATAGAATAAACCACCATTAGTGGATTTCATAATTTAAACTAACATTTCAATACATATATCATGAGCACTATTTTATTATAACAATTCCATATTGGACATCTTAATTTTCCATGTTCAGGATGATGATGCACCCTATGGTTTGCCCTAAGATTGATGTAATCAACCTAGATGCACCCTACAGAGATCATGAAAGGATTATTTCATAATATAGCCAACTATTTTACCAAATCCTATCAAAGGCATCAAATTCACAATAAGAGGGAACCAAAAGTACAACAAAATGCACAAATCATCTTCAAAACTATTGTATATAACTTATAGACTACATGCCTCAAATATCTAGATGAACAACCACTTAACCTTATCCTTATATCTGGATTCATGCACCCATTGAATACCCAAAATAATTTTCACTAGAAAATGGGCTTGTTGGTCTTCAGAAGAAGTAGAACAAAACCTAAATCCCTAATATGGAAAAGAGAAGTTAGAGGAGAGTTAGATTACTTGGATGTTTGATCTTCACCCAATAACACTATAAAAGGCCTATAATAAAAAGAGATCAACCCTTGGGAATATTTGGGTTTTTAGTTTCATCACTAGGGGTGGAGGAGGAATAATGAGTAATAAAATCAGGTGACACCATTAAAATCTTTCGGCGGAAAATGGTAAAAAAACACTTTAATGGGACACATAATTTGGCTGTGCAGTTTGAAAAACTGTGTGCCAACCGTGTGCCAGCCTCCATCCAAGAGGGGTCCAAGTTGTATAGTTACCTAGTAATCTTGCACTATTTAATAAATCATGCACCAACCATGCAGAATGCCTCTGACCAAAACAAAATGGTTTGGATTTACCCCTTTCATGGTTTACCTAACAATGTACCACTCTTCTTATCTAGCATGGTTTGAGTGCGCGGTTTCCACTAATCATGTGCCAACAATGAAAAATGCACAAGATGGACTTATTTTCCTTTCCTTCATGTCCCAGACCCCCATAACACCTCATAGATTCGTCATACACCCGATAAACATTTAATTATCCAACTTTAAGAGATTGAAACCAAAATTTAAACAATAACATGCCTCCATGATGTTCTGGATCTTACTACCTCCCCACCTTATAATGGCTCATCCTCGATCCACACTTAAAAATATCTAAGCTTCTAAGGTAAGGACATCGATCCACTAGTCCTGCATGTATGTATCTCTCTATATCACCCAAGTTTCTTCCCAAACATTACCATTCTTCCAAAAACCTCAAACCAAAGGCACAGTCTTGCCCCAGAATACTTTCTAACTACAATCCACAATACAAACTAGATGCTCCTAAAAGGAAGCATCAAAATCAAGCTCAATATCATCAGCATCAACCACATGAGATGGGTTGGGGTGATACTGTTGAAGCTGTGACACATGAAACACATCATTCATACCACTATACCACTGTGGAAGAGAAAATCGGTACGCCCCTGATTCGATCCTCTCTACAATCACAAATGGCCACACAAACCTGGGTGCCAACATAACACTATTTATGAATATGACGGTGACCCAACCTTGGTGACACCCAAAAAAAAACACACGATCACCCACCTCAAACTCAAGAGGTCTACAATGACGATCTGTATATGAATTTTTCATAGTATGATCCATTTCTATCTGTTTCTGAATCAACTGAATCAATTCTAATGTCTTCTTTACAAGACTTGGTCCCAAGAAATCTGATTCCCCAGATTTTATCCAACATAATAGAGATCTACATGGTCTACCAAAGAGTGAATCATATGGTGCCATGTAACACCCCGAGCTTCCATGATACGCTTCTCATTTAATAATGCAATAGCTTGCATGGTACGCAAGTTCGAGTTCTAACGCACCGCGACTAATCAAAGTAGCCGTTATGAATAGTAATAACCACTTTTTAAAATTATAGAAATTTTATATTTCAAAATGGACTTCATTTTTGTATTCTTAATATCAAAATTATCATAAGTTTAATTTTTTGCAACTTTCTGAGAACTTCCAATATTTTATGAACAGTGATAAATACTTAAAACAGCTTTTTTAATCAAAATAATTTATTGTGATAAATTATACTATTTAGTGGTTTCAAAGTATAATTAGAATATATTTTTACCATTTTATCCAATGGTGTTCATTAGAATTAATTTAACATTGAAATTGGACATAAACAATTGCCAATCTTTTGATATAAATTGTTTCTTAAAAACACGCTATTTGTTGTGACAACGGGAATTGATTATAAAATTAATTAATGCAACTTATATGTTTTTAATTTTGTAAAATAGACATCATTTTTGAATTCGGAATATCAATTATAGATTAGGGTGAAATTTTGGCATTGTTCAGAAAAACTTCAATTTTTGATGAATAGTGAAACCACTAAGTGGTAGTTAAATAACTGATTTTTCGTTTAAATGAAATATTACCACTTCTGTGATTTGATTTTCAAAAATCCCACATACATGGTTGTCATTAAGAAGTAAAATGCGGTTCAATGAGATTAAAATAATTTTTTGGTGAATAGTAACTTTTAAGTTCTTAATCGCGATTAGAGGTAATTAGTGTAGTTTAAGGTAAAAATAATGTTTTAATAATATGAGATGATCTTGAAACTTGTCCTACTCCTATTGGATGAGTCATGGCCGACCAAGAAAACCCATGGGTCAACATGGGGACCCCATGGAGCCACTTTAGTTAGAAAATGACATAAATACCTTTTATTTAATGTTAAAGTAAAAAATGACACAAACATAAAATGTTTTACTAGAACAATTTTTACATGGGGTTATACAAGTCATATTTTTTACTATAAATATTAATTGGAAAGATAAAAAGATTTCCTACATCATAGTAATTTTTTTATAATTTTTAGACATTAAATAAATTAAATTATTTATGACATCATGATGATGCAGCGATGACCTCATTATTTAAAGATTTAAATAAAATGAGAAGATAATACAAAATCCAAGGCTTACACTTGTCCAAAGCCTATTGTATGAGGATATTTCGAAAACTTATCACCTTAGCCTTGAATTATATAAGTTTGGGACCTTTAAAATCCGAAAAGCATTGTGAAATAATGTAACATTTCAATCTTTCCAAAAGTGCCCCTCCTCTCCACTTATAAAAGGCCCCCACCTCTCCCACCTTATTCACACATTCAAGCCATTTGGCACAGACAACCTCTGCCCAAATACTCTCCCAACTTCCACCTATTACTCCTAGAAGCCTCACTTTGGGCAGAACTCTTCCCAAGGAAGCCTTTGGCTCAAATCAAAAAGAGTTACCCGATTTTGAGGTAATGTCTTTTCTAATGTTGTTTTGTTTTATTTTTCTTCTCCAACCCCCTAATCTCTTTTTATTCATTTCTTTTGTAAAAACACCAGTATACTCAATATACTAGGATGTTGTTATAATAAGGATTCGAGCTACACTTACACACACCTACATCTAATGGTTAAAGAACATACAGTTTCTGTGGATGGAGAATTTCTGCCTCACGAAACGATGATTGTTCAACTCTCATATAACACCTTAAAAGGTGTCAATTAAGATGTCACTATATTTATATATGATATATAATATTTTTATGTTTTACTTATGCTTCTGTATTTCTCATTTATGGCATACTTTATGATTTCCATTATGGGTAAAACGCGATAATTTCATTTTAGGAAGTGCGGACTGCCGCCCCCTCAAAGTGATTTGAATCGTTAATGCCATATATGGGATGTATAAAGGATGGAGTAAATGGTATTATACAATATTTTATACTGGAATTATATTATACATTTACATCATTATGATTTCATTCCATTAAATACGAAATATAAATGAAAGTAGCGTTCATGCGTACGTACGGCTTACCGTCTCCATGAACGGTGCATTTCATTTCTTACCTCTATATGTTACGTAATATTATGAATGAATGTATATACTGGATATATATCATATATATGATATCTACATCATGAATATAATTCTGGATATAATGGATATTTCACCACATGAACAACTTGAAATTATAAGAAGTTTATTGTTGACTCAAGTTACCAAAGATCGACAAAACGACCGTTATTAACTTAAATAATTACATAATGTTCATAACATTGTAATAAGTGATATAAAAAGGATAATGAAATTGAAAATTGTTCTTAATAAGTTAGATATTAACTCTAGTTTATTATTCAGGAGGTTAAAGAACGGTTGAGTCAAGTCGGACACAAGGTAAGGGAACTTCTTAACCCAATTTCTATTCTTTGGGTTAATCTCATAATTTCAAATTATGTCGGGATATTATTATGTCTTATCTTGTAATTTTACTATATTTATGTGTACTTATAGTGAATACACATAATAGATCTATTTTATTTTAAAAATGATCTTTGTAAGGACTTCGTCTCAATCTCCTTTCATTGAGGCATATTTCGTTTTATACACAACTTTCTTTTATACGGTGTATAAACCCCTTTGACTTTTACGTTTATTCAAAAGGTTTTATTTTATAATTATGTGATTTTTAAATGATTTCAAAAAAGTGATATTTCTCTCCAATATATGAAAATCTAGTGCAAATGTATACGTATTTAACGCAAGCTTAAAAATGTTTTCAGAAAACCCGACTCTCGAGTGTGGTAGACAGGAAGGGATTGGGCGTGGACCCATCATGTCCTGTAATTAGTCGAGCAGTCTCAGAATTAGTTATTTTGTTTTCAGAAGCTTTCTTAATTTTTTCATAAAAACACTGGAGTATATTTGAGAAATTTTAAATGTAAGTATCTTCTAAAAAAAATGCATCGGCAGGTCTCATGAGACAAACTAGTGTCTTGGCACGAGGCCTTGACAAAATCTTATTTGTGGTCTTGGCACGAGGCCTTGACTACGTGGTTATGATAGTCTGGAATTATGCATTCCATCATTATGAAAGTGGTTATTGATATTGCATGTGATTATTCGACCAGTAGAATATCCATGTGAAGAAGTATATGGCATTATCTCATTTTACTTTTGCCATATTATATTGAAGTTCAAGTTTAAAAGGCTTTTTTTAGTTATACATTGCCTTAAATGTTAATGTTTATTTATGAAAGCTTCCGAAATATTGTTATCCTTACTGAGCATCTGAGCTCACCCCTTTCAATGTTTTAATGTTTTCCAGGATGTGAAGAAGTATTTTAGGAATGACCTGAAGGGATAGTCAGAAGAGGATATGAGTGTGGACTATGAAGACCATGTTATTGTAGTTTGTTTACTTTTTGATGTAATGAAAGACTTATGAATGTATCTAGTGTTTCCAAGGCTACTAAACTAATCGGTCTTTCGAGACTTGATCTTTTGTAATCATGCCAATGTTACGAAGTAATGCACCGACTCTGGGTAGCTGGGGTTGGGGCGTTACAGTTGGTATCAGAGGCAGTTTAGTACTAACCTTGGAAGCTAGATTTAGATAAACTCTGATTAGAGCACATAGCCCAAGGATAGACTATGAGGATTAGTATAGAAGAACTTCCTAGAATTTTGGTATTATAGAGATTTTGTGAGTTTTCCGAGCAATACATCCCTGTCTGGATACGAGCAGGTAGAGGCGGCTCTGGCACAGATGTACCTAGGGGTAAAAACCGAAAACACCGCTTTAAGCTAGACTCGAACGGGAACTGGTGCACGACAACGGGCCTTGCTGCACTCTTGGTTACGACACTCCCGTGGGATATGCTTAGGATAATTCTCGTTTTCTTTACAAACCACTATGAACGGTTATGAGTATATACTTCCTCAAAGAAAACCTTTTTATGATTATGGATTATATCCATAAATAGTTCAATTTATGTTAAGTGTTTTATAAGTATGGGATTATGTATTTTGATTCATAAACTAACCTAGTTTATGCCATTGTATAGAAATGGAGCCCAGTAGAAGGAATGTGAACTCCAGCAATATGTATGATCCAAAGAGTAAGAAGGATCGTATCTTTCACGGTATTAAGACAACATTTCGAAGGGAAATAGTCTCCCATGTGTTCTCAACATATGAAGAAATAGTATCATGTGTTAATAAGATAAGTAAAGAATTCTCTGAGTCCTATGGCTTTGAAGCGAAGCAAGAGACGAAAGGGATGGAAGAGAGAATGATGGATAAAGGGATGAGGGGAAAGAAGAATTTTCCAATATGTGGTAATTGTGGGAAGAAACATCATGGAACTTGCCTAAAGGGAATGTGAGTTTGTTATAAGTGTAGAGAAAAAGGACACAAAGTGCGTGACTGCAAGGGTAAGAAAATGGTTTCAAATGTACAATGCTTCTTCTGCAAGGATTGGGGACACTACGCAAACCAATGTCCAAATCATCAGAGTATTCCCCAAATGATGTTATTGGATAATAATCAAGTTATGATACTACCACAGATGAGGAGTAATGATTAGACTTCTTATGTTGTTATTAATGAATTTTTTAATTTGTGCGTTGTATCAATGATGTACTGGTTATAATAATTATGGAGTATATAAGGATTGTACTATAGTACTATTTCATCAAGGACTTAAGATTGTGTGGAACCAAGAAAAGTGACTCCACAGTAGGTTAAATTTTTGGAAAATATATGGTTGAGAGAAAGATAAACCATAATATGGTTCTGATACCGAGATAGTGATTTTGGAATAAGACGTGATTGATTTGGATAAATTATATTGGATATTCTTAACTTCCTTGAAACTGATTGATGATTTGTATACATTTTTTTTATAGGAGGAGTATATCTAGTATTATATAAGGAATAAGGGATCATGGTAATTCAGTATGTTTAAAAAGAATACATGATGAAGGTGTTCACATGTTGTTACATGGAAAAAAGGATCTTCATTATGTTTACCTTCCTTATAAAATTTGGACTGTGAGCTGGACAAAAGTATTTTGGATAACTATAAAGGTTGGAATGGATTAAGATGATCTTTGGATAGTATTGTTTAAGGTTAAAAAAAATTATGAAGATTATTTTTGGAATATTATAATACTATAGTTTTAGGAAAAGGACAACCTGCAGGGTGGGGCATAACCTGACGCGTCGGACAAAGCTGCAGGAATTGAATCCACAACCATAGTGCGACAGGCCTTTATTTCCTACCACTAGCCTACAGGAAGTCCCTGGTTATTACAAAATAATTTTACTAATCTAAATGGTATGTGTTAACATTTGGAACCTTATACAATTAGGATAAGTATAATATTTTTGGGTTCTATTATCTTTTTGAGTGAAAGGTGAGTTGAAGGTTGAAACTCTAATTGTCAAGCATAAATATATATATATACCTATCTGTTATTCAATGAATAAATTAATTCTTAAACTTTTGTAAAGGGATATTAAAACAAAAAAATGTGTTACCCAAATACCTTATGTCTTGTTGAACTGATGATATTTTAAATCAACATAGATTGAAGGCTTTGAGGCCCTCAATTTGACAGTTGATTGTGATTGATGACCTCAATCACTCCCTACAAATATTTACGTTTTTCCTCCAATTATATGTCTCTAATTGCCACCAATGTTCTTCTTATCGAGATCATAATTTGGTGGTGACTTTCTTATTTCCATTTCCCTCTTATTAAGGATAAATTTTATTAACCTTATTTCCGATGTGGGTTTTCCAAAAAGGTATTTTATCTTTTCAACCTTTTATTTTCAAAGAAAAATTTCAAATTGCGAGGACGCAATTTATTGAAGGAGGGGAGAATGTAACACCCCGAGCTTCCATGATACGCTTCTCATTTAATAATGCAATAGCTTGCATGGTACGCAACTTCGAGTTCTAACACACCGCGACTAATCAAAGTAGCCGTTATGAATAGTAATAACCACTTTTTAAAATTATAGAAATTTTATATTTCAAAATGGACTTCATTTTTGTATTCGTAATATCGAAATTATCCTAAGTTTAATTTTTTGCAACTTTCTGAGAACTTCCAATATTTTATGAATAGTGATAAATACTTAAAACAACTTTTTTAATCAAAATAATTTATTTTAATAAATTATACTATTTAGTGGTTTCAAATTATAATTAGAATATATTTTTACCATTTTATCCAATGGTGGTCATTAGAATTAATTTAACATTGAAATTGGACATAAACAATTGCCAATCTTTTGATATAAATTGTTTCTTAAAAACACGCTATTTGTTGTGACAGCGGGAATTGATTATAAAATTAATTAATGCAACTTATATGTTTGTAATTTTGTAAAATAGACATCATTTTTGAATTCGGAATATCAATTATAGCTTAGGGTGAAATTTTGGCATTGTTCAGAAAAACTTCAATTTTTGATGAATAGTGAAACCACTAAGTGGTAGTTAAATAACTGATTTTTCATTTAAATGAAATATTACCACTTCTGTGATTTGATTTTAAAAAATCCTACATACATGGTTGTCATTAAGAAGTAAAATGTGGTTCAATGAGATTAAAATAATTTTTTTGTGAATAGTAACTTTTAAGTTCTTAATCGCGATTAGAGGTAATTAGTGTAGTTTAAGGTAAAAATAATGTTTTAATAATATGAGATGAGCTTGAAACTTGTCCTACTCCTATTGGATGAGTCATGGCCGACCAAGACAACCCATGGGTCAACTTGGGGACCCCATGGAGCCAATTTAGTTAGAAAATGACATAAATACCTTTTATTTAATGTTAAAGTAAAAAATGACACAAACATAAAATGTTTTACTAGAAAAATTTTTACATGGGGTTATAAAAGTCATATTTTTGACTATAAATATTCATTGGAAAGATAAAAAGATTTCCTACATCATAGTATTTTTTTTATAATTTTTAGACATTAAATAAATTAAATTATTTATGACATCATGATGATTCAGCGATGACCTCATTATTTAACGATTTAAATAAAATGAGAAGATAATGCAAAATACAAGGCTTAAACTTGTCCAAAACCTATTGTATGAGGATATTTCGAAACCTTATCACCTTAGCCTCGAATTATATAAGTGTGGGACCTTTATAATCCGAAAAGCATTGTGAAATAATGTAACATTTCAATCTTTCCAAAAGTGCCCCTCCTCTCCACTTATAAAAGGCCCCCACCTATCCCACCTTATTCACACATTCAAGCCATTTGGCTGGCCAAAATCTGCCCAAATACTCTCCCAACTTCCCCCTATTACTCCTAGAAGCCTCACTTTGGGCATAACTCTTCCCAAGGAAGCCTTTGGCTCAAATCAAAAAGAGTTACCCGATTTTGAGGTAATGTCTTTTCTAATGTTGTTTTGTTGTATTTTTCTTATCCAACCCCATAATCTCTTTTTATTCATTTCTTTTGTAACAACACCAGTATCCTCAATATACTAGGATGTTGTTATAATAAGGATTCGAGCTACACTTACACACACCTACATCTAATGGTTAAAGAACATACGGTTTCTGTGGATGGCGAATTTCTGCCTCACGAAACGATGATTGTTCAACTCTCATATAACACCTTAAAAGGTGTCCATTAATATGTAACTATATTTATATATGATATATAATATGTTTATGTTTTACTTATGCTTCTGTATTTCTCATTTATGGCATAGTTTATGATTTCCATTATGGGTAAAACGCGATAATTTCATTTTAGGAAGTGCGGACTACCGCCCCCTCAAAGTGATTTGAATCGTTAATGCCATATGTGGGATGTATAAAGGATGGAGTAAATGGTATTATACACTATTTTATACTGGAATTATATTATACATTTACATCATTATGATTTCATTCCATTAAATACGAAATAGAAATGAAAGTAGCGTTCATGCGTACGTACGGCTTACCGTCTCCATGAACGGTGCATTTCATTTCTTACCTCTATATGTTACGTAATATTATGAATGAATGTATATACTGGATATATATCATATATATGATATCTACATCATGAATATAATTCTGGATATAATGGATATTTCACCACATGAACAACTTGAAATTATAAGAAGTTTATTGTTGACTCAAGTTACCAAAGATCGACAAAACGACCGTTATTAACTTAAATAATTACATAATGTTCATAACATTGTAATAAGTGATATAAAAAGGATAATGAAATTGAAAATGGTTCTTAATAAGGTAGATATTAACTCTAGTTTATTATTCAGGAGGTTAAAGAACGGTTGAGTCAAGTCGGAAACAAGGTAAGGGAACTTCTTAACCCAATTTCTATTCTTTGGGTTAATCTCATAATTTCAAATTATGTCGTGATATTATTATGTCCTATCTTGTAATTTTACTATATTTATGTGTACTTATAGTGAATACACATAATAGATCTATTTTATTTTAAAAATGATCTTTGTAAGGACTTCGTCTCAATCTCCTTTCATTGAGGCATATTTCGTTTTATACACAACTTTCTTTTATACGGTGTATAAACCCCTTTGACTTTTACGTTTATTCAAAAGGTTTTCTTTTATAATTATGTGATTTTTAAATGATTTCAAAAAAGTGATATTTCTCTCCAATATATGAAAATCCAGTGCAAATGTATATGTATTTAACGCAAGCTTAAAAATGTTTTCAGAAAACCCGACTCTCGAGTGTGGTAGACAGGAAGGGATTGGGCGTGGACCCATCATGGCCTGTAATTAGTCGAGCAGTCTCAGAATTAGTTATTTTGTTTTCAGAAGCTTTCTTAATGTTTTCATAAAAACACTGGAGTATATTTGAGAAATTTTAAATGTAAGTATCTTCTAAAAAAATGCATCGGCAGGTCTCATGAGACAAACTAGTGTCTTGGCACGAGGCCTTGATAAAATCTTATTTGTGGTCTTGGCACGAGGCCTTGACTATGTGGTTATGATAGTCTGGCATTATGCATTCCATCATTATGAAAGTGGTTATTGATATTGCATGTGATTATTCGACCAGTAGAATATCCATGTGAAGAAGTATATGGCATTATCTCATTTTACTTTTGCCATATTATGTTGAAGTTCAAATTTAAAAGGCTTTTTTTAGTTATACATTGCCTTAAATGTTAATTTTTATTTATGAAAGCTTCCGAAATATTGTTATCCTTACTGAGCATCTGAGCTCACCCCTTTCAATGTTTTAATATTTTCCAGGATGTGAAGAAGTATTTTAGGAATGACCTGCAGGGATAGTCAGAAGAGGATATGAGTGTGGACTATGAAGACCATGTTATTGTAGTTTGTTTAATTTTTGATGTAATGAAAGACTTATGAATGTATCTAGTGTTTCCAAGGCTACTAAACTAATCGGTCTTTCGAGACTTGATCTTTTGTGATCATGCCAATGTTACGAAGTAATGAACCGACTCTGGGTAGCTGGGGTCGTGGCATTACATGCCATCTGAATAGTATCCTGGAAACTATATTTATAGGAAAACATAACAATAGACAAGTGTTTCTTTAATGATTACCCAATGTCTAGGACACAAGATCTCAGCATGTCCTCTACTACATGAATAGTATGATCTGACTACTTGGTTTTCTATGGGTGGAAAGCCATACTAAAAAAGACTTGGGTACCAAGAGCCTTCTGTAATATTTTCTAGATTCATGAAGTAAAATGTGGTTCATGATCCAAAACTATAATCCGTGGAATGTTGTGTAACCACACTATTTCCCAAACATACATCTCACCCAACTGATCCATAGTGAAGTTCTCTAAAATAGGTATGAAACGAGACACCTTAATTATCCAATCTATAACTGCCCAGATCACATCATTCTTCTAATTCATCCTCAAAAGATCCACCATGAAATCCATCATCACACATTCCCATTTGCATTCTAGAATGGGTAGTGGTTGCAACAAACCATCCGTCCACTGATGCTCAACCTTAACCTATTGATGAGTAAGGAATCACACCACGAAACCTACCACTACTTTCTTCATCCATAGCCACCAATACTGACTATGAAGATCAATATACATCTTTGTCAATACATGATGCACCTCCCACATTAATGCATGGAACAATCTCATCAACTCTTCTTGCATACATGTTGGCACAACCACACATCCACGAACATAGACGATAACATCGTCACCAACATCCCAACTAGAAGGGGAATCCATACTTTTAATACCTTCCATCAAAGATAAAAATTATGGATCCTCATGCTTCCTCTTCTTAATCCGGTTCAAAATCATGGAATCAACTGATTAGGGTGTAAGGTTCATCAATCCCTTCCCATTCTTCACCTCTAGATACATCTCAGCAAACTACACCAACATTCTTCATTCAGAGTTGGAGTCTTAAACTGCATAATTTAGAGTCTTATGACTAAAATAATTTGAAACATTATTTCTCTTTCCCAGTGTATACATAAGTTCAAAGTAAAAATATTGTATTTACTCAACCCATCTTCACTGCCGCAGATTAAAATCACAATGATAGAAGATTCTCTTAAGGATTTTTTATTGGTATACACCGTGAACCATTCTCCCAATAGTTAGTGCCACAAAAACATTAAATTATAAAATACCACAGCGAAATCAAGATTTTTCATAGGGTATTTTCTTTCATGAGGCCTGAACTGTTTTGAGCCATACATAATGACTTGATCTTCTTACATCAGCACTACCCCAAGTCCAACACCAGATGTAACACAAATCAAAGTGTACCCCTTACCTGGCTCGAGTAAGTTGAAAATTAGCATAATAGTCAACCACTTATTTAAATCTTAGAAATAATTATCACATGCCACGTTCCATTCAAACTTGACACCCTTATTGTTCAAACCCTAAATTAGTGCTTCCAAATGAGAAAAGTCTTTAATGAACCTCCGGTAATAACCTTCCAATCCCAAGAATCTTTAGAAATCAGAAATATTTTTGGGATACTACCATGATACAAATTCTTACACATTCTCAGGGGTCTACCGAAGCACCTTCCTTAGAGATGATGTGGCCTAAGAAATGCACCCTATCAATCCAGAAATGAAAGTTGGATATCTTGGAATATAGACTATTATTTCTTAGTGTACTCAAGATGATTTCAATATGTTTGGCATGATCGTCCCAAGTTTTAGTGTACGTCAATATGTCATAAAGAAATATGAACTGATCTAAGTATGTGTGAAAGATTCAATTCATTAGATATATAAACACTTCTGACACATTGGTCAATCCAAAAGTCAACTAAATAAACTCATAAAACCCATACCTTATCTTAAAGACAATTCATGGCACATCAGAAGGTATTCCATTAGCTGATGATACCTTGATCTCATATCAATCTTGGAGAACACTGAAGACCCTCTTATATGGTCAAAAATATCATCCATTCAAGGAAGAGGGTATCATTTCTTAATCATCATCTGATTAAAATTACTATAATTGACACATAACTGCATTGATCTGTCAGGCTTTTTTTGAAACAACATTAGAGATCCCCAATGTTATGTACTAGGGAAAATAAAATATTCATTCTCCAACTCCTCCAACTGAGTTTTATGTTCCTTGACTGTCTCCCTCAATAGATATGAACATAACCCTACACCAGTAATAATCATTATGGTCCTGGTATGACACTATCCAATCTATGCCCAATATCAATTTAAAACCTGATATATCAATAATAAACAAGTCCCAAAGGAAACGGTACCCACCAAACTTGAGATAAAACCCTTTAAACTGATAGATATTTTTTGCTCACTCCCCAAACAGTGTATCAATACATAAAATCCCACACATATGTTCCACCACTAGACCGAATATCACCACAAACTAAGAATAAATAAACTAAAGTGAGCCACATTTATCAAATAAAATATTAGAAATCATAGAAGCCACATGAATCGTACCTCGAATAGTTGATGGTCCATCTTCACCACCTCTAGGTGTAGACTGAACTACATGAAGATAACCAACCCCTATACCCTAGGATCCAGTCTAAATTCCTCATGCTTCACTGCCCTACTAGTATAGATGTTTTTACACTCGATTACCACACCACCACCTCGACCGATATAGTCAGTAGAGCTCCAAATGTCTTCCTTATATGGGGTAATAGACCCCCCACCCATACTCTGTACTTTCCTTAGACCTACATTATTTCCTAACCATCAAGATTTCCTATAGAAACTCTATAAATTCCCTAAAAGTTTTTCATTATAGGTACTCAACTAGAGGATGGGGACACTTCCCCGATGTGTGTCCCAACCTACCACACTGATAACATAAGATTCAGTCACTACCCTGAGAAACCAGTTCTCTTTTCTGACTGCACGCCACCATTTCCCTAGTGGTGACTCTCAAAATAGAACTTCTTAACATTAGAAGTCACACTATCAGATTGAAAAAATAAAATCGTATATCCACTACCAGAGTCCTCCTTGAGATTTACTTTTGTGATAAGAGCACGATTCATCACCTCTGCAAATCTATTTATGTGTAAGATATTTACATGGTACTTAATCTCTTATTGAAGTACATCTTGGAAGAACCTCACCATTTCTACCTCATCCCATACCAAAGCTTAAAAAAAAACATTTCAAGTAATTCAAACGACTCGCATAATCAATCATCGACATAGTCCCTTGAGTCAATTTCATAAATTACATAGCCTTATTCTTCATTAGAGTCTCTATATAGTAATGCAATAGAAAATTTTCCTGGAAACTATTCCACAACATACCCTCTACCTTCTTAGTCTGAACCAAGATGTCCAACCAATGCATTACCTATCCTGTAGGTTACTAGTTTTACACTATTCTTGTGAGGATTCTCTAAGTGATTAAATACCATATGGATGGTCTCTATCTATAACTAATTTTCCTCTGACCCACCCTCTCTAGTAAAGTTCAAAGGGTTAGGTAGATGAAACTCTCTAGTGAGCACAAAAATTCTTGGTGAAACCTTCCCTCTACCCCATTCCATTATCTGTATAAATTGAGATAGGTTCTACTAGAAGCTCTCCCCTCCTCTATTACCCTAGATCGCTAGGGTCTCTTGGTCAACTTCTGGGGGAGAATTCTCAATGATATCATCTTATCTCCCAATTGGAACACATTTTCATGATGGAGTTTATCTATAATGTCAAACATGAGGCTTATAACACATAACCTAAATCCGATACAATTTACATTAAAGAAGGTTTTCCACTAGCCATAAAAACTCCACTATACACACACTATGCCAACATACATCATCAAACCTGGAACACTACCCTCAACCATCCCTACTGTGGGTAATGGTCAATATGGGGTAAAAAACTTATGAATTAATGAGCCTTCTATTAGACACCCTTTTTATTTCACATCTTGTTACAACCAAGATTTTAACACATTTTTGACTTTTAATTAAACAAAATTCATTTACCAATCTTTCACATTATTTCTATTTAACCATTTTCTTCATCTCTATTAGACACCATTTTATTTATTTTTTCAAGGAAGTAAAATACATTCAACACTTCATTTCCCAAAAATCTGTCCCATGTGTTCTTACCATGATGAATGCCACATACATACCAGGGTGTCTATAATGATGCATGAATCTACATCCTCATGGAATTTCAGCCAAGAGTAAAATATCATAAAATAGTTACATCACCCAATTGGTGCATCACCCAATGGTGAAATATCATTGAATTATAACAACACACAGAAAGAATAGTAATTCACACCCTGGGTGCATCGGTTTCCCTCGTACATGGGTTAACTACTCCCATGTACGAAATCATTTACAAGGACTAAAACATCCAAATATTTAGTATACCATTCCAAAATATTAAGTTAAAGAAAAAACATCCTCTAATACCACTTTTTAACATCCCTGGAATGGAATCCACTAAACTGGTGCCTGGAGTCAGTTCACCACATGACCTTAAGAACACCTCCCCATATGTTAGTGGTTTTCGACTAGAAATGAGGGTCTAATGGATCATACAAGGAGATTATACCCTCATTACCCTAGTAAGACACAACAGATAACATATGAAATAAAGGAAACAATAAATAATAAACAAGAAACATGAATTAATAACCATTTACCAAAATGGGGTATAAACCAAAACCAAATAATAAATATGCCATGTCATACTAATATTGGCAATGGTGAATGAAAACCCAAAATAAAGACAAACAGCTGAGTCCCCAAAATGGGTCCTAACTCCAAGTCTATATCCTTATCCCTGTATATCCCAAGACCAAATAAACCCCCCTAACATAGGGCCTTTGCCCTTGTTTTGTCCTACAACCATAAAATCCACTTGGGTACCCAATGGAGGCCTGGGTAGGGTGTGATTACAACTCAGTAGGCCACAACCAATAGTGTCTAAAAAATATTCATTCAAAGTATATAGTGTATATATGCACTGATATATAACAAGAAAAGAAGTAAAAATAATATTCCATTAGTAAATCATTATTTAACTAAATCATTATCATAAGTCCATGAGTTAGGTGTTTATTTATTATACAACGACCTAAGACAGTCAACCACTATGTTTACAGTAGTAAATCAAGTTTTCTAACTCACTAGGGAAAACTCACACAACAAAATTTATTACACATACCTTGGAGTGTCAGTATTGGTAATCTCAATCAAGTTCATCACACTTACCTTAGATCATCAGTCCATGTAAAAATGTAATGAATCTATTAGAGGCCTAGAGCATTAGTCTGACTCCCTAACCCATGCATTCCAGTGGTGAGTTTTAGAACCTCAGTCCAACCTGACCCATGGGAGTAGAGAATTAGTCAATACCCACAATTACCAAGCCATTTTCACATGATTCAATTAACCATTATCCATATTTATCATATCCCAAAACATACACAATAATTACACAAAACTAATTATATTCACTACTCAATCGATATATCAATTCCTATTCACGCCTTTTCTCATTAACATATTCCAATTTCAAACCAAAAGCCATATGTCACAATCAATTTAATTCATTTAACCCACTAAAAGTGATCCAAAAAATCCATTACACCTTTATCAACATCTATACATGACCTCCACTAGTTTCTTTCATAATTTAAACTAAATTTGCAACACTTATATCATGAGATTTATTTTATCTTAACAATTCCATATTTAACATCATAAATATCAATGTTCAGGATAATGGTTTACCCCATGGGTGACCTTAATATCAGTCTAATAAACCTAAATTCATACCAAAAAAATCATTAGGGTTTTAGTTCATCATTCATCCAACCATTTTTCCAAATATTATCAAAGTCATAAAACACAGAGCAAGAGGGAACCAAAATCACAATCACACACTAAAAAATAAACTTCAAGAGAATGGGATACAAATTGTAGACCACCTACCTTAAATTCATAGATTAAATACTAATTACACTTAGCCTTAGATACAAATTCAATAACCCTTTGAATCTCTAACCTAATAACTACTATAAGTATAGGGTTTTGGGGATTTATTAAAATAAGAAAAAACAACAATTCATAATCTAGAAAAGAGAATCAAGAGGATCATTAGAATTACCTGGAGCTTCAATCTCCACCCAATGACACTTGAAACAACCTATAATAAAAGGAGAATGAACTTTGGGAAGTGTTTTGTTCTTAGGTTCATCAAAAGGGATGGATGAGAAAGAATGGGGAAGAAAATCAGGTGAAACACTAAAAACCATAAGGGGGAAAATAGTTAAAACACACTTTTAATGGGGTGCATGGTATGGCCACACTGTTTGACAGACTTCACACCAACCATGTGTTATCCTCTATCCAAGAGGGTTCCAAATCACACTGTTACTTGGGAATCCAATATATTATAAAGAACCGTGCACTAACTGTGTAGAATGTCTCTGTATAAGCCTTCACGGTTTGGATTTCCCCCTTGCATGATTTACCTAACTATGCACCACTCCTCCTGGCTAGCATGGTTTCCACTAACCATGTGCCAACCATGAAACATGCACAGGATGGCCTGATTGTCCTTTTTCATGTACCAAACCCCCAGAACACCCCATAGATTCCTCATACACTCGATAAACATTTAATTATCCAAATTTAAGGGATTAAAACCAAAATATAAATAATAATGTATCTATATGAAGTGATGGATCTTACATCAATCAAATTATAAATCATTTAATTGAATATGAAAAAACTTGCATGTTATTCCCAAACATCTGATGAAAAGGGAAGTAATTATAATGACCATTCAAACAGACTTCATTGGGCATCTTGATATCTGGAATTTTACTAAATTTTTCTCTAAGGTGGCGATGAGGATTCCTAGAGCCTTATCCTTTTATAAGGATTAAACTTTCTTTTTCTTATTTTTTGATTATATGGGAGTTTTTTCTTTAATTTCATCCTAAAGATGGAAATATTATTACTATAGTTTTTTTAGGATGAGGTATTTCATGATAATGAGTGGGATTGGGGTTAGAACTAAGATCATCACTTATTTGAGCATGATGGTTATAACTTATCCTTTAATATATTCCCTCCATTATGTTATTGGTGAAAATGAAATTTTAGTTTAGAGAAACAAATAACATTTTACAACCACTATGTTACTAATATAAACTATAAAAAACTACTAGGGTACTTTAACGGAATGAGAGACAATTTTTGCCCCTTTTAGAGATTCTATATGAATATCTCTAACATTTTATTTTATAAAAGTTACACATTTATAAAGTGGTCAATATTTTATAACTAGAAATCAAATATGAAACCCTCTATTTTCACACTGCTTCAATTTTTTGGGTGGACTATAATCATCATTCCCAATATAGAGATGAATTGGAAGAGTAATTTCTATATGAGATCTTTCTAATTGGAAATTAATCTAACTAATAGATTATTGTACCTGAAAAATACTATCCCATTTAATGTTTTCATAAAATAGTTGATTTTTTCACCTCCTTTTTCTTTGGTGTTACCTTCATTAGGATAAATCAGTATGAAAAGTGAATGAGATATTTCTTCAGATTTCTAGTGTCATTAAATACCAAGAAAGTGATATTTACAAAGATGGGTAGGGGAGTAGTTAGATCTAACCACTCCAAATATTGTTTCCTCTCTAGTCGCACTGGTTCATGATTCCCTTTCATAACATCCATTTTAGTATTAATTAATTTGATTTAATAAGTTATAGTTGTACTATTTAATGAGAAGATGCTCAATTTTTAGTAGTTGGAGGAACCTAATAAGGTCACCCTATCTATTCATATAGCTGGTAATTGACTTGAGTTATCTTAGGATAAATTTCTTATATTGGTGGTGGTTTTTTTTTCTATTGGGGGGAATTCTCAGTAGTGTACCTATGGTAGGGCTAGTTAGATAAAATTTCATAGCATCAGATTAACCATATGACTTTTTTCTCTCTTCATTGGTTAATAGGCGTCAAATTATTTGAGTGGATTCAATGAAGGAGGCATAATGACCTTGATCCACGATTTTCACATAGCATTCATATTTTCTCTATGCAGTTAAAAATTGATTTGTCTTAGTTTCTATAAATATAACTCATAAAATAATTCTTAATAGAAATAGGCTTTTTTTCTTTGGTCGGTGGTTGGGTTGTGTATGTAGTCTTTTATTTTACCTTATCATTAGATAAAAACACTACATAGGTGGTATCTAATTCTTTGAAGGAGCTTCCAAATTGTGAGGATATCTCTGATGTTAGGTGTACACACCCTCTTAATTCATTTTTATAAGTAGAAACTTTTTAAGGGATCTATCTTCATCATATTATTCTATGATAGTGTCATTATCAAGATTATCTAAAGGGTTAATGTCAACAACATTCACTTATGTGAATCATGCTATGGAAATCAAATCCTCATCCATGTAAAAGTAGTAAGGGTGTTAATTGTCCTATGAATATCCTCCAAATAATATATCATAGTCAACCTAGAATTTTTTTCTTGGAAGATAATTTTGACTTATAGACCCTTTTAGGTTTTGACCTATCTCCTTGATACTCCCCCATAAGAGGGTTGTCGATGGTAATATTAAGGGATTCCCCAAGGGAATTCACTCAACATTATCCTAATAATGTAAATGAATAAGAAAATGTAAAAAATTGATATTATGCAGTGAATATTCTCCAATGATAGAAAATATCGACTTCCTTAGAGGAGGGGGTGGTAAAAATGCCCCAGCTTTGGGGTTGGGTTTAGACTTTGTTTTGATATCATTATGGTCATGATATCTTATAACCCTGATGATTCCAAGAGTGATGTTGGAGGTAAAAATGCCCCAAATACTGAAATTTAGGTTTATTTATGTAATTACACTAGGGATGATATATCAACCTTCTTGGCCTTTTGGGATTTTATACTAGATTGAGGTGGATTAATATTATTTTTTATGAGAGATATGCTTATTTTTGAATATTTCTATGCGATTTCATGTTTCAATTTCCTTAAATGACAGGCTTATTTTATCTTAATAGTAAATTGATAGAGAATTTGTTATCAATTCATTAAAATGGGTATATATTATTATATAATACATCATATTTTATATTCATTATATGACATATTGATTCATTTACATAACATACGATTAGTTTCTATCGTAGTGTATGATAGATCCATGATATGGGATATCAAGTACATGAATACTACCATATCCTCCTAATGGTTTCCTTTGGTTATGAATATATGGGTTGATTTATTTAGGGATACACTTACATATAATAATCATTTTGAACATTCAAACAATTATATGCACAAAAAACATGCATTATCATAATTCATGACAGCTTTCAGGTGTTGGAATCCAACCCTCGACTCCCTTAATTGAATGAAGAGAGCCTATATAAGGGATAAAATCATCTTATTGTGTGTGTGTGATAGTATGTAAAATTTTATGGCACTCTAAATCCATATCTAAATCTATCTCTTCCTCTAAGTTCACCATTTATCTTAATGGATATGGTGTTAGTACACCTTTAATGTCCATGGGTCCTCTTATAACATAAGGTGATCTTAACAGATGGTTTCATACATGTAGAGGAAAGAGTTTATTAGAGAATTATACATGGTCATGATCATGTGTACTCCTTTAATAACATGATAGATGGAGCTCACTCCTATAAATTTATTCCTATTTATATTCTTTACTGCATGTTTATTTTTGATGATATATTGGGCATATATATGGGTTTTTTTATGCTAAAATGATCATGAGATAATCCTTAAAACACATAAATGGTATCATAACCATGATAATAAACTAATTAAAATTATCGTTTACTTTTTTTTGAATAATATGAATGTAATACTTGATACCATCCTATAATAGATAAACATTAGATCCCTAGACTATTTCTGAATGTGCATCCTAATAATTTATCATTATAATAGAAATAGACAATAGTTATATTTAAAATTAGACTTTTAAATATTATATTTATAATTTTATTCAATTTATGTCATTTTTTGAGTTTATATGGTTGAATTTATCTTGGGATGAATTTTTCATATTTTTTGGAAATAGTTTATTTTTGGGTGAATAGTAACAAATGGAGTTTTTCAAAAATTGTGATTTATTTTATTTCCTATTATATTTTGGATTTGGTTATAAATTAATATAATAAAACTTTTATTAAAAATAATATAATTAATTCCATAGGAATTTTCATTATATTTTGTTTTGGTAAAAAATTATTTTTATGCCTAAAAATATTTTTTTATAAAACAAATTTCATTTTGTTTTGAGTAATTATATTAAAATTAATTTCTAAAAATTCTAAAAATTTAATCTTTAAAATTGATCAAAATTTTAAATTATGAGGTTCAAATTTAGCAATGAGTTCAATTTCATTTTTGGTTATTATGAATATTAACCTTGGTAAAAATATTGCCAGCTTTGTAAAAGGGTAAAACAGGTTAACAAATGTTTAAAATTTGTGTTAATTTTGTAAAATATCATATTAGTTCTTATTTTATAAGGGTATTTATACCCTTTTCACCTAATATTTTAAATAATTTTACTTAAGTTCCACTTTTCCATGAGTAATTCACTTATAATATTTAATTGTTAAGAATAATTATAGGTGCACCCCTCAACTTACCTACAAAAGGGAACCTCCTATCCTCTATTATTCACATAATTTAATCCATTTATATAGACCAAGAATATCCCAAATACCTTCCCAAAATCACTACCAACATACAAGAGGTCTTGGTTTCACCAAAATACAAAAATTGGATGGCTTAAGGTTGTAAGACAAATGGTGTTTTCCAAAGAGGAGGTATAACTCTTAACCGAGTGTTTTCAGGTTTATTTCTTCTTCAAAATCCTTGAAATATTATATAACCATGACGATATGATGAAAAAATTATCATATATATATTTAAATGGTATTATGTTGATGGAAAATTATTTTTTTCATCTCCCATTCCATCCCATGGATAATGAATGCATAGCTCGTGCCTATGTATGAACTACCATCTCTACATAGTGATTTAATTTGTTTTCATTGATAACTTTATTGGATGGTTATAAATAAAAATTTAATAAATATATATGATAATTATTAAATAAATTAGATTATATAAATATAATAAATCATCTTTTTTCTTACCCTTCCATCGATTGGAAAATGATAACGTCAATCATGCTTACGTATGGACTACCACCTCCACGAAGCGATGTGATTTTTTTCCATTTTCACTTTATAGTAATATAAATAAGGGTGAATTTAATGAATTATTGTTATCATATAAAATAAAACCATTATATATTTCATTTTATTTTCATCCATTAGAAAAATGGAAACATCACCAATGTGTACGTATGGACCGTCGTCTCTATGAGTCGATGTAACTCATTTTTCATAACCATTTTTATGGGATGGTTCGAAATGTATATTGAATCTATAAAAATAATAATTTTAAAATGTTTAATATTATAGAGATTATGAGACCATGACCTTGTTTTAAGGATCAAAACCATCAAACCAAATCATGTATGAAAAATGGAATAGTTGACACTCAAAATATTGATTAACAAAAAATATTAATAAATGAATAAGAAGAAATTATTAATGAATATTATCTTGTAATATAAATCCAAATATATTTATTATATATATATATAATAATTATAAATTTATTATACAAGATATTCTATAATTCCTAACCAAGAATAAGTTTGAGGTAAGGGTTTATTTTATAATCTCATTTTTATTTGGAAATGTTTGTGTTTAAACATCCATTGAAGGAAATTATAAAATATGTTTTTTGAACTCCTTCAATTTTATTTTTATCTTGTTATCTATATATTTTAAATATTTTATTTTCATTTTATTCTATTTTATATATAAAATTAATGTGAACATGTTTATAAGAAAAATTTACTTTTTTCCTCTTTTGGCCGGAAATATTTATCCTTCATATCCATGTTATATGTAATGTTTTCAAGAATGTTTTTACTATGATAAAATAATTATTTAAAATAATTTCAACTATATTTTATTTTATTTAAAAGTTTTAAAAGGTAACTTCTTTTCATTTTCTAAACAATGTGCTTTTAACTTTTTACCCAAAGTGTGAAAGGAATCTTTGTTTAAAGGTTTTTCAAATGAACAAATTTTCCTACTATAATAACAATTAATTTATTTAAATATGCCTTCACATGTTTAAATATTTATTTTCAAAGTTATTTATTTTTTCAGAATTCAATAATATTTTATTGTTATAAAATAAGATATTTTTCTCATGTTTTCAAAGAAAAATTCTAATGTTATTTTAACTACATTTTAACCTATGCCAACATCCTTTAATGGTTCTTATGTTTAATTGTATGTATAATCTAATGTTACAATCCAAATTATTTCTCTCGATGGATTATGTTCACGTTGTTTTATTTATTTATTGATGAAAAAATTGATATTTAATATGCTAGTTTTTTTAACATGAATGTTTTTAATTATGTATTTCTTTCATATGATGAATGCATTGGACTATGTAAGTGATGGGTGGGGCTAGTTAAAGTACCTTGAATTATCAGTGGATCTAATGAGACATACTAGTTTGATTATTTGTAACATGCCTTTCCTATTTATGTATGATGTCTAGACATGAGGCCTTGATTATAATATTATGATGTCCAACATTATTAATTTTATCATCATAAAACTAGTTATCATTTTACATGTGATTATTTATGTTGTTATGACATCCATGGACATATTCACCATTTATGATATTAGTTATATGAATTATTTGATTATTTTTCATCTCTACCATATTATTCATGCTTTATTTATTATATAATATCATCTATCATAAACCTCATCTTACTGAGCATATAATCTCACCATTTATTAAGATTTACTTTCCCCAGGATACTAAGAAGGAATCTATGAATTATTTTAGGTATATTGCAGAAGAAATAATAATGTTCTCACTAGAATTTTATGTTTTATTTTATATTTTCAAATATAATATGAGAATCATGTATGTATCTAGTCTCTAAAGTCTACTAAAATATTTGATACTTTAGGATGAAATATCTTGTATCTTGTGAAAATGTTATAATAAAACCACAAAATATAGGTTACTAGAGTCAGGGTGTTATAGTTGGTATCATAGTAATGTTATTATAAACACTGGGAACTAAAGTTAGGAAAACATAGACTATAGAAACTAACCCTATGATAGAATCTATGGATAATATTATGTATAGGATAATATCTTATAGTTTTGGTAAAGTAGATAATGTGTGGTTTCCTAGAAAGAACATCCCTATTAGGATATTGGAAATTTGATATATATGTGGCACCAATAAACCTATGTTTAAATACCCTGAAACTTTTTGTTGAGTATTAACTCGGTCTTCACTTAGTTCGTGATGAGTTGGCCAAAGAATATAAACCTAGATAGAACCCTCTTAGGGGATATGCTTTGTTTGATTCACATGATCATAATAAACCATTTTGAAATATTTGAAAATATTATTATTATTTGAAGATATTATAAAATATATTAAGCTTATGATTATAATATTAAATATAAATAAATTTTTAATTTATGTCAAGTGTTATATCAGATTTAAAATTATACACTATGATTTAAAATTCATAATGTGATGAGATAATTTTGTATATTACATTATTTATAAATGGTTCCAAGTATAAGGAATGAAAACCATATTAATTCATGAAATCTATGTGGTGATTTACCCCCTAGGAAAGGAAATAAAGATAGATCTTGAGTAGAAAATATTATAACTATATTGGGGTAGTTTACTCAGGTCATAAATAAAAATATTTCCCATATAGAGCAACTTGATAACCCAAATAATTGTGAAATAATTTTGGAATGCTTTATATGACATCAAACTCCATCATTAAATGGGTCTACTAATACATTAGTAAATGGGTAATGGATTAATTCACTGGAAATGATATTTCTATATTTGGGATGTTGTAAAATATAGAAAGTTTTTATCGTTTTTATAATATTAAAATAGTAGTATATTACTAGTTTTCATTGATCCAGATCATTAATGAGTCATAAAAATAGATAATGTGTATTGTAATACTTTAAAGGATACATTATTCCAAAATCCATTATTCATGAGAAATAAGCTGACATAGAGTGGAAACTCCCCAATCTAAACAAAAAATATGGAGAAAATGTTTCTGAATATGACGATAAATTTATAAGATTAGTAAATTATTCTTTGGATTATGTATTAAATCCAATAACTAAGATTTATATCTTCTTTGATGGTGTAATGCCCAGTCTATAAAGAGCATTAGTATCTCAATCATTTTCAGTCTATATGGATATAATAATAAGTTCCATTCATATAGATAAATAATCCTCCATGTCTTTTGTTTTTTATGGAGAACATGTAAAGAATAAGGAAACTAATTACTCTAAAATTTAAATACAGAAAAAGTAATAAGAGAAGGTTGAATTTACAACTTGCAATAGTTGTGTAAAGAAACAACAAAGAGAATGTAGTACCCCAAACATTTTATGTTATGTTTCTCTATTCATCACTGAATTACATTCTATTCATCATTGTGTTCCTTTGAAAAAACACTAGGTTATTTAGGAGATAGTTAAAAAACTAGCCATTAAACATAAATTTCTCACTTCTATGTTTTGAATTTCAAAAAATGGTCATCTAGAGTTGTGTTCAGTAAGTCATTTGGAGTCTGATAGAACAAACTTGATTTTTGGTGAACAGTAACATACCCATATGAATAGTAATATGAATATTAACATACCCATATGAATAGTAAATAATAATATTATTTTATTTTCTTATGGCAATAAGATATGGAGATCTTAATTAGTTTTTCAATGAGAAATAAAACTAATTCAACTTTAAGATTGTTATTTTCTGAATTAACTATGAACTTATCTAAAAATTAAATTAATAATATTTAGAAAATAATTTCTGAAAAATGGATTTCACTTTTGAAATCTACACGTAGATAAATGGTTTGGGTAAATTTTGGGAATTTTTCTGAAACAAATGATTTTTCAGTGAATAGTAACAAAATATAGTTTTTAGTTTCTGTGTGTTAATGACATCATTAATGATATAATAATGATGTCATAAATCTGGTTGAATTTTTATAGTTAAATAAGATGTGAGGTGTCCCAAGTGTCTTATATCATGGGCAAATACCATGGGAAAGCCCATGGTTTTGCAAAAACTACTCATGAGGTGTCCCTTGAAAATTATTAAAATAATCCTTCACTTTTCCTATAAATACCAACTCTTCCATTAATTGAATTCATTCCCAATTATACCTCAACAAAGCTATGGTCTCCTTACCTTCATAGTAGTCATCCCAAGGTTTCCTCAAGCCCCCAAGGTCCCAACCTTCATGTTCTAAGGGTTATTCTACAAGGTAAGAAAATTCTCAATTTCCTTCTTTTTCCTTTCAAGTTCTCTTTTATGTGGTATATATTTCAATTTTCCATACCATGTTCTTATTTTTCGTCTTATTATTAATCTAATATATATTATGATTCATTTCTGTATAGTTGACCCTTGTCCCCTCTTTTTTTAAATATTTTCTAAAACCATGTTACGTAGTCATTAGGCTATCGAAAATTTGTAAGCGATTTCAAAATTATTCTTTTATTTTGAGTTCTTTATTTATTCTTTATTCATCTTTTCTTACCCAAGAGGAATGAAATATCCAGAATCTTTTATATTCTTAATGTTATAATGATCATGAGAAATTCATCATCAATCTTATTCTATCCCCCACTTATTCAAGGAATTAAAAACAGTGTCCATGACGTGTCGAATTGCCGACATCGTAGATGATGTGATTTCGATTCGCATTAATTATTTCCAGTCTGGGCATGAAACCATTTATATGGTTGAACCAGGTTAAAATATATTTTTTATGACTAACCCATGGTTCTGGAATTCTTTGTTACTCATGGTTCTAATTTATAAAACAAAATCATGTTGTTATTATCAAAGAACCACTAAAACGATCTAAACGAACATTATTAATGTTTTAACTAATGAATCATCATCATGGTATATAACCCAAAATAATTATAATATCATTTATATATCCATTATTTCGTTAATAATATGTATTAAAAATTCTGTATGTTTAACCATGTTTCAAATGAACTTCCATTCATAGAAACAAGTAAACGAACCATGAAAACCAAGTAAGAAAATACTTCCAAAAAAATAAGATTTAATCTCTTAAACCCATCAAAGAGGCCACTAATGAACTTAATAAGGTTATATAATATCAATTACATGTTTATTAGGTTCTGGAATTATTAATTAATGAATCTAAATTTGATTATTTAGGTCATTGATAACAATTAAGAACACACTAGAGCAAAATGGTAAGGGGTTTCTCATCTCACTTTCATTTTTGTGAGATTTCCATTATTCGCCAATTATTAATTAATTTTGGTATATGTGTACTTCCATTTTATATATAATAAAATTATTCTATTTATATTCATGTTATTAAATGATTCACTTGATGGTTATTAAGTTCGGGTCATATAGTTCGACCGATTACATTGTGGTAAGGGATTTTGTCTCAGCTGCCGTTTTCGTTGTGACAATCTTTGTATTGTGCACCTAAGAATACTTATATGCTGCACCTACTGCCCATTTGAGACCAATTTTCATTTGAAATTATATTTATATTAAATATCCATAATCTCATGTCATGGATATGTTTGTTTTCTAAACCGTATACCATTTTACATACGGTGTTTATTTGGAAAGTTATTTTAATTATGGAAATATTGATGAATCCTTGTACTCTACTCTATACGGTTATTGAAAAGGCATATTTCTCTAGTATTTAATAAATGTATAAGGAATTCTTTTTACATGGAGTGGTGGGTGGGGACCACTATAGCCCCTCGATGCATCGGCAGGTCTCATGAGACAAAACAGTTTGGCGACAAACCCTTCGAGTTTGTTTCCAAAAATCAGACGGGTTTCTACCCACAGAACTAAATCATTTTTATGGTATTATGGTTTTATGTGCCAGATACATGATGTATAATTAATAATAATTCTCTTTATTCATTATCATTTATTATTATTATCCATGAGGTTTTCACTATGACAAAATTTATGGATACATTTTTATTTTTAGTTTACTAATGGCATTAGTTATTCATTTATTCACTATTCCATTTTGATTATGTCATATTGAATATGATTAACTTATTATTTTACTCATGATTCTACTATTTTTAATGCTTACCGAGTGTTTGAGCTCACCCCTTTCATTGTTTACCTTCAACAGGTGATGAAGAGAAGGTCTTTTATTGAGTTCATGTGGATGTAGTTTTTAGTATTGTTTTGTATTGTATCTTGTAACATTTTCAATGTAATTTGTGTTAAATCTTTGTATCTAGTATCTTCAAGACTAATAAACTGATCATTCCTTTGGGATTTTCATTCCTTCTAACCTTTCCAAAATCACAAGTAATGCACGGGATCCTGCCTAGAGGGGTCGGGGTGTTACAGTTGGTATCAACGGAAGTTTAGTAGAAAACTTGGAAAGTAGGGTAGGAAATGTATAGTAGGGAACAAATAACTAAGGTAGTATCTAAGGATTAACATACAATAACGTCCAAGAATTTTGTTAAGGAATAGATTATGTGGATATTTTAAGCAATACGTCACTTTATGGATACGAGCAGGTAGAGGAAGCTCTGGCACAGATGTATCTAAGGGTAAAACCCGAAAACACAGCTTTGAGCTAGACTTGAACAGGAACTGGTGCACGAAAACGGGCCTTACTACACTCTTGGTTACGACACTTTTGGGGGATATGCTTAGGATAATTCATATTTTCTTTACAAGCCATTATGAAGGAGTTAATGTAAACTTTTCCTTAGAGGAACCATGTTTATAAGATTAGCTATGCATAGAATTTCAATTTATGTTGAGTGATTTTATAATTTGGGATTCATAAACTAATCTAGGGTATTCCATTATTTATAAATGGCATCGAATGGAAGAATGAGAATCAATACTCGTGGCCAAGGTAGGGATCTCCCTGCTGAGCGATTCAACACAGTCAACGTTGGAGTAGATCAGATCATGACCATATTGGGACAACTTATTAAAGTTGTAACGAATAATCATTCAACACCTATGTTGGATCATTTCATGCGGCAGAAGCCCCCATATTTTAGTGGGACTATTAATCCAGTGGTTGATGAAAAATTGGTCAAGTCCCTTGAAAAGATATTCATGGCATTAAGATGCAATGAAAATGAAAAGGTAGTATTGGCAGTATATTGTCCCAAGGGTGACGCTGGTCAATGGTGGTCCTTGATTCAAAATACCAAGGAGGAATAAGATATAGAGGATATGGAATGGAGGAATTTAAAGAAAATATTCTACAAAAAATATTCCCCTCGTGAGCAACGAATTGAAATAAAGAGGAAATTCCTTGGCTTGAAACAAATGGAATAAGACAGAGTTGTAGAGTATGAGGCTACCTTCACAAGGCTAGCCAGGTATGTCGTGGATTACGTTTGTGACTCAGCAGACAAGATTTATCATTTCTTTCAATGTTTTAAGCCAAGTCTTCGAAGGGCATTGGTTTCTCAATCATTTTCATCATATGATGAAATTGTATCAAGTGCCATCAAAACAGAGAAGGAATTTGCTAGATCAAATTTTTTCAAAGGAATCCAAGATAAGAAGTGGAAATATGATAACAAAGGAAAAGGAGAAGCACCAAAGAAGAGAAAGGGAACAAACAGTTTCCCATTATGTGAGAACTGTCGAAAGAATCATCTCGAGAAATGCTTGAAAGGAAAGGGAGTCTGCTATAACTATGGAGAAAAGGGTCATCGATCTGATGAATGTAAGGGGAAGAAACAATTCAATGATGTTCAATGCTACAATTTTAGAGAGATGGGACACTATTCAAATGAGTGTCCTAAGCACCAAGGAAACATGCCTTAGAAACATTCAAGAGAGCAAGGGTGAGCCTGTGCGATTACAACCGCGGAGGTGTAAGTTCCTACTAACGTGGTGTGTAGAGACCCAAAGCTTATCGTACATGAACATTTCATTACTTTTGCGGAATACTTAGTACATAACAAAAACACACACACAAGGATTGTAATAGTTTAGTGTCTTTGGAAACTCGGAATATAATCCTCTAATCGTGGTGAAAGATCTTCAACATCTCCCATAAAGATCTTCTTTTTTTTATACCTAAAACCTTTCTTTATATCCTGGGGAAAAGAAAACATAAAAGGCTGAGCTCAAATGCTCAGTAAGGGTAAACAAAATAAATATGAATCACATCATATACATAAGAACATAGCTTTTGGAAATCTTAACCTGAAAAAAGAGAGCTCATAATATCATAACATGGGATAAATCATAGAAGTGAAATGTAATCCCAATAATCATAACATAAAACATGAAACTTTGTGGCATACACACATAATCATAGAGAATCATTTCTTGTTAGTCAAGACTCATTGCCAAGACTATCTTAGTGGACAAAGTCCCTTTCTGAATCGAGTCACCCTCGTTTCAGTCCTGTTTCACTGAATCGGTATAAGCTACCATTCCAGCCATGTCTATCTCATGAGATATAAAATCTTTACCCAATGCACTTAAGGAAGATATAGGTCCCACCCATCTCATAATGATACCATTCTTATGTGTGCCACAAAATCATAAATCATACACCATTTCATAAACTATGTAATAAAAATGGGAATCTTAAACATCGTGACATCATAAAACAATTCATATAAGATAAAGGAATTCATAAAAATATTTCCATCACAACATAATCAAATCCATGTAATAATAGGGATAAAAAAAACAGAACCCTTTATTATCTTATATGGAAAATAATTTTGATAAAACACTTGAACTCCATTCTTGAGGAAAATATCCTTTCTTCTTCAAAAACATTTTTCCTTTCTTTACATGTCATACAACTTTAAACTAAAAGAAGTTGATTAAAAATAAACTTGAAAACTTGTAAAGGAAACTTCTTGGAAATAATGTTTTAAAAATCCATTCATGCCGTATAAGTTAAAAAAACATTCTTCGTACTTTTGTCGGAAAAGTCAAAAAGTACCTCGTACGAAAAACGACAAAAGATTCCTTTCATATCTTTTACTAAAAACTCACCGAAGGGTAAAATTGGATATAAACAATTTTAGAAGGATATAAATATTACATATTGAGGAAACATGGATGTGGATGATAAAATACACCCTAGTAAATACCAAAGTATAAACAATCTCGGATAAAAATGAGATTATGATATTTCTCTTACCTTAGGTCCGATTTGCTTTGTACTTGTCCGAAGCTCCTGTATAATGGTTTAAATAATGTTATTGACTTTTTCCAGAATCATAAATATTGATATGATATCATATATGGTCATATTCTTAGCTTCTTGTTAGTAATATTTCATTGTTACTTGTTACTCGGGTCCTTATTGCCTTTTGTTCTTATGCGTGTTTTTCCGAATAAATTCTTATTCTTCTTTTAAGGTTATAGATAACCTATCTCCAGAATGGAATTAGTGTAAAATATATCATATTTATTCATTCAACTCATTTATATAATTACTATGTAATGATGATCATGTAGAACGAGCCACATCACATCGTGGAGACGGTATTCCGTACGTACGCACGAGTGATGATATCATTCCTATGATCGTGGAACTGTATTGGAGTATATATATATTATTTCAGTATCCATATTACTTTATAATAATCATAAATAGTTACTCATTACACCATTATACCCATCCTTTTAAGGTGATGGTGGAAAATAGATTACACCTCGGCGTGGAGATGGTATTCCGTACGTACGCACGCGCGGTGATTTCATTTTTCCGTAGGATGGATAGAAGGTGAATTAGGGTTGTTTCATATTTATAATAACATATCAGTATGTAAGTAATACTGATGTTATTACTTTATCATGAAACAACTAAAGAATAAGAAGTTGAAGAAGAAAGAAATTGAAAAGATCGGTAATGGATATTACCTCTTCTTTGGAACGCCTCTTTGAATCCTCCACTTAGGGAACTAAGATTGGTCTTTGAAGAAGACCAGGACCTCTAGGATTATTCTAGGGAAGTGGAGAGGAGAAAATTTCAGGGGTTGTCCGAGCTTGAGTGCTCAAATTGGTGTGAGGAGGAGGGGGAGGAGGTGCCCTTTTATAAGGGAGGAGAGGGGCACCTTAGGAATATCTCAAAATATTATTTTATATTAAAGTCAAAATCGGTTTATAATGGTTCCAAAGGGTCTTATTTAGAATCTAAAGTGGGTATGGGTCGAAATACTATCAACCAATAGGATTTAGACAAGTTTAGGGTATTATTTTAACCTTATCAATTAGATTTAACTCTAAGTTAAATAATTTAACTTTTACCGTGTCTTTTTGTTTTCTTTCACTATATGGTTAATACACTTACTATAACATGCCAAAAGAACCCCAAATTGTTTATTATTAATATATATATCCTTATATAGGTCATTTGGCCGATCCTTAGACTTTTAGGAATAAAATAACAATTAATAATATAATAGTTTATTTAAAAACTATTTTGTGTCAATTTTGACACTATTTGATATATGATTTTTGTGAAAGTCATAACAGAATTATATGTTCGAACCAAGTTGATTAAATCAACACTAATATATCATAGTAACCTATAAAATTAGTGTGATTCAAAAAAAGTCTCAAATTACATTTATTTTTGTGTTTATAACATCAATTATGTAAATATTTCATTAATAAGATAATTACTTCATCATCATTGTGTCATAAATAAATTAAATTATTTAATGTCTAAAAATTATAAATAAAATACCATTAAGTAGGAAATCATTTTAGATTTCTAATGAATATTTATAGTCTAATTTATCTTATGTATAACCCCATATTAAAAATGATTTACTTATTAAACTTTGATTTTAACTATTTTTACTCTTCTTTAAATAAATTAATAATAAATGTCCTAATCTAATCCAAGTGGGCCTAAATGATAATATTTTACACTTAAGGTTGTTTTTGGTCTAGATACACTTGTCCAATAGAATTAGGACATGTGTTAGGGTAATATTATTATCATTCTTACCCTTAATTACCCTATTTACTTTTAACCGTGGTAAATAAAAGTAAAAAGTTACTATTCACCAAAAATTATTTTCATCTCATTGAACCACATTTTACTTACTGGCATCAATCGTGTCTCTCGGATTTTTGAAATTCCATTCACAGAAGCGGTAAAATTAAGTTTTATGAAAAATTCAGTTTTTTTAACTACCACTTAGTAGTTTCACTATTCATCAAAAATTGATGTTTTTCAGAACAATGCCAAAATTTCATCCTAAGCTATATTTCATATTCCAAATTCAGAAATGAAGTCTATTTTACCAAATTCATAACATAGAAGTTTAATTAATTAATTTTATAATTAAATCCCGCTGTTAAAACAAATAGCGTGTTTTTAAGAAACAATATCTATCAAAAGATTGACACTTGTTTATGTCTGGTTTAAATGTGAAATTACATCCAATGACCAACATTGTATTAAATTGTAAAAATATATTCTAAATATACTTTAAAACCACTCAAATTAATAATTTATAACTATTAATTATTTTGATTAAAAAAGTTGTTTTTAGTTATAATTTAGTAATTTTTCACTATTCATCAGAATATGAAAGTTATCCGAAAAGTACCAAAATTTCACCTTAGGCTAAATTCGATACTCCGAATCCAAAAATGAAGTCCATTTTGAGAGCTAAAATTTCTAAAATTTTAAAAGGTGGTTATTACTATTTATAACGGCTAGTTATAATAATATTATAATAGCATATCGTTGTTTAGTGAAACTCGGTATTGCGTACTACACACGCTATCGAGGAAGGTCGTGATTGCGTGTAATGAAAGGAAAGTCAAGGATGTGTGTTGTGCAAGCTCCTTTTGGTGTAGCTTACAACACAAGACATTAATAAAATTAAAAAAGAATAGTTTTCATAAAATCTCGGGCTGTTACATTCTACCCCCCATAAAATGAATTTCACCCTTGAAATTCGTCGGGGTTATAAATAGTTTACTATTCAAAAGTTTATTTAATAGAAATCCACATCGTAAAAAGGAATACCAAAACTTGGCTTTAAAAACTAAAGTATGAAACGTAACGGTTACCCAAATAAACTAATCGTTGGGTTTCCACATAGGTAAAAATATGGATATGGAAGAGAAATCTAACCATCATGTTCTGATGGGGAGTGGTAGAGAACATGACTATGAAAAATCCAGCAATCACAAAGCCATAAATTTGTGACGATCTAAGGTACCATCTGATTCATCAGATATAAGATAACTAGGACAACATTTTTGGTTTTCGAGATCATTTCCATAAAGTTGAAAATTTGAATTAGAATAAATACTTACTTTATTTTGGTACAATCTCACTGTTGTTCATGCCTTGAACAATTTCCACTTCATCTCTTAAATAAATGAAGTTGAATTTTTTATTCGTGAAGTGTTAGCAGATCATGTGATAGAATGACGGGTCATTCCATCTGTCTCAAACAAAAGGTTAGCAAAAATTATATACATAAGTCGATCTATAGTGAGATTAATCATATATGGTTCCTAAAATGGACTTATACATCATATATCATACATCTTAATATAATAAAACTAGTTTCTACTAAACAGGGACTTCTTGTAGGCCAGTGGTAGGTGATAAAGGCCAGTCGCACTTCGGTTGTGGGTTCGATTTCCACAGCCTTGTCCGACGCGATGGGCTGTCGCCCGTCCTGCAGGTTGTCCTTTTTCTAAAACTATATTACTATAACATCCCATAAATAATATCGAAAAAAACTTCTATCCTTAAACAATACTAACTTATATCCAACATAATCCATTCTAATCTTCAGGCTTATCCATAATACTGCAGTCCACTCTCATAACATAGTGAAAACGATTACCAGAGATTTAACACCATCGTCGATCCCCATATATCATAAGATATGTTTTGTTGGTTACATTCAAAGTCCTTAATCATTTATTCTCTTGAATACCTTAGTGAAAACATGAATGCAGTTAAAAGTTAACACTTTCCACATACCAAAATCCTCAAAATTCTATATACTCAAACCATGATATCACTTAGTCCTTATATCAATCATGAGCTCATGAATACTGTTAAACATTTAATTTTCTTGTTTTCCCTTCATTATGCGCATATCATCTTATTTCCAAAAATATCTCAATTACTTTGAATACCACATTAGACCAATATATAAATATTCCAATACTTTATGATACAACATTATTTTGGAATCCCATTACATAAACACTTAATCATTCCACCACATCGTTATCATATTCAACATTGCCAATGGTGATCGCATGTGACTTCCCTTTGTCCTTTGCCTTCAGTGGTTGCTCATGTTGATCATCACTAACCCTTGTATTAGGGCATTTATTAGCATAATGCCTCATTTCCTTGCACTTGAAGCATTGAAGTGTTGGTGGTGCGTTCTCTGCAGTGTTTGCTTTCTTCACATCATTAGAAACCATTTTCCATTAATTCGACACTCAGCTGCTCGATGACCTTCTTTTACACACTTAAAACATTTTCTAGTCCCTTTAAGACAATCTCCACCATGCTTCTTTCAACAATTTGTGCATAAGGAAACATTCATCTTCTTTTCACCATTATTCTGAGATTTCTCCTTGAACTCCATCTTTCGTTTCTTGTCAAAACCATGAGATGGATATGGAACACCAACTTCCATTTCTACCTTGATAGCACAACGCACAATTTCTTCATAGCTACTGAAGTCTCTTATAGCTAATTCCCTTCGAAGACTTGGTTTTAAGCCACTGAAAAATCGATCAACTTTACTTTTAGGTTGGATGATAATGCCAGATGCATACCTTGCAAGTCTTGTAAAATTTGCTTCGTATATACCAACAGATTCATCATCCTTCTGCTTCAGCTCAAGAAACTCCTTTTCCATCATTGTTAGAAGAATACGAGGGAAGTACTTACTGAAAAACAAGTTCTTGAACTAGTCCCATTCCATGGACTCAATTTCATCTCTTTGCCTCGTATTCTTGATAAGATTCCACCATTGATCAGCTTCACATTCCAAACGATATACTGCTAAGATGACTTCATCATGTTCAGAACATTGAAGAACTGAAAATATCTTTTCAGTGGTACTGATCCATTGTTCAGCAACAAGTGGATCAGAAGACCCACTGAAAGAAGGTGGACATTGCCTCATGAAGGACTCAATAGAATATTGTTCCCTTCTCTGCTCATTTGGAAGTCCAGAATGATTCATAGCTTGTGTAAGTATAGCAATAAGATTTTGCACTCCATCTCCCATAACATTTGTTTGTTTAGGAGGACAATCATTGCATTGTCCATTGCATTGATCAACACGGTTCCTTCGGGTTCCAGCTATCGTCTAAAACCCAAAAAGAATAGTGTGAGAGGCAAAAATCATGCTAGGGAAAACAATATAATAAAGGGGGAGTACCTTCAATATCTAACATCTTAGTTTTAATTCTATGATCGTTAGCATAGTTCTAGTACTATAACCTATATGTATACTTAACCTTAGGGACATCCCTAGACATACCTTAGAAATATCTCTAGGGATCTCACTAAAGTTCTCGCATCCTAGTTTCCAAAGGTTGACTAAACCTTTCCTCTGATACCAACTGTAGCGGTCTGGAATTACTTCCAGTGGACTATAATTGGTACCTATCAGGGCACTCCATGGGCGGCTACACCCCCTGGGTGGGACACACCACCATCCCCAGTGGCAGCCATTTCCTTATGAAGCCCTTGGGTGGAGAGCCATGCTTCTTCCAACGCTCACATGTGAGAGTTCCCAAGGATCGGATACATTCCTACCCCCTTTGCCTCTGATACCAACTGTAGAGAACCGAAGCTTATAGTACATGAACATTTCATTACTTTTGTGGAATACTTAGTACATAACAAAAACACACACACAAGGATCGTAATAGTTTAGTGTCTTTGGAAACTCAGAATATAATCTTCTAATTGTGGTGAAAGATCTTCAACATCTCCCATAAAGATCTTATTTTTTTTATACCTAAAACCTTTCTTTATATCCTGGGGAAAAGAAAACATAAAAGGCTGAGATCAAATGCACAGTAAGGGTAAAGAAAAGAAATATCAATCACATCATATACATAAGAACATAGCTTTTGGAAATCTTAACCTGCAAAAAGAGAGCTCATAATATCATAACATGGGATAAATCATAGAAGTGAAATGTAATCCCAATAATCATAACATAAAACATGAAACTTTGTGGCATACACACATAATCATAGAGAATCATTTCTTGTTAGTAAAGACTAATTGCCAAGACTATCTTAGTGGACAAAGTCCCTTTCTGAATCGAGTCACCCTCATTTCAGTCCTGTTTCACTGAACCGGTATAACCTACCATTCCAGCCATGTCTATCTCATGTGATATAAAATCTTTACCCAATGCATTGGAGGGAGATATAGGTCCCACCCATCTCATAATGATACCATTCTTATGTTTGCCACAAAATCATAAATCATACATAATTTCATAAACCATGTAATAAAAATGGGAATCTTAAACATCGTGACATCATAAAACAATTCATATAAGATAAAGGAATTCATAAAAATATTTCCATCACAACACAATCAAATCCATGTAATAATAGGGATAAAAAAAACAGAACCCTTTATTATCTTAGATGGAAAATAATTTTGATAAAACACTTGAACTCCATTCTTGAGGAAAATATCATTTCTTCTTCAAAAACATTTTTCCTTTCTTAACATGTCATACAACTTTAAACTAAAAGAAGTTGATTAAAAATAAACTTGAAAACTTGTAAAGGAAACTTCTTGGAAATAATGTTTTAAAAATCCATTCATGCCGTATAAGTTAAAAAAACATTCTTCGTACTTTTGTCGGAAAAGTCAAAAGTACCTCGTACGAAAAATGACAAAAGATTCCTTTCATATCTTTTAATAAAAACTCACCGAAGGGTAAAATTGGATATAAACAACTTTATAAGGATATAAATATTACATATTGAGGAAACATGGATGTGGATGATAAAATACACCCCAGTAAATACCAAAGTATAAACAATCTCGGATAAAAATGAGATTGTGATATTTCCCTTACCTTAGGTCCGATTTGCTTTGTACTTGTCCGAAGCTCCGGTATAATGGTTTAAATAATGTTATTGACTTATTCCAGAATCATACATATTGATATGATAACATATATGGTCATATTCTTAGCTTCTTGTTAGTAATATTTCATTGTTACTTGTTACTCGGGTCCTTATTGCCTTTTGTTCTTATGCGTGTTTTGCCGAATAAATTCTTATTCTTCTTTTAAGGTTATAGATACCTTATATATAGAATGGAATTAGTGTAACATATATCATATTTATTTATTCAATTCATTTATATAATTACTATTTAATTATGATCATGTAGAACGAGTCGCATCACATCGTGGAGACGGTATTCCGTACGTACGCACGAGTGATGATATCGTTCCTATGATCGTGGAACTGTATTGGAGTATATATATATTATTTCAGTATCAATATTACTTTATAATAATCATAAATAGTTACTCATTACACCATTATACCTATCCTTGTAAGGTGATGGTGGAAAATAGATTACACCACGGCGTGGAGACGGTATTCCGTACGTACGCACGCGCGGTGATTTCATTTTTCCGTAGGATGGATAGAAAGTGAATTAGGGTTGTTTCATATTTATAATAACATATCAGTATGTAAGTAATACTGATGTTATTACTTTATCATGAAACAACTAAAGAAGAAGAAGTTGAAGAAAAAAGGAATTGAAAAGATCAGTAATGGATATTACCTCTTCTTTGGAACGCCTCTTTGAATCCTCCACTTAGGGAACTAAGATTGGTCTCTGAAGAAGACCAGGACCTCTAGGATTATTCTAGGGAAGTGGAGAGGAGAAAATGGCAGGGGTTTTCCGAGCTTGAGTGCTCAAATTGGTGTGAGGAGGAGGGGGAGGAGGTGCCCTTTTATAAGGGAGGAGAGGGGCACCTTAGGAATATCTCAAAATATTATTTTTTATTAAAGTCAAAATCGGTTTATAATGGTTCCAAAGGGTCTTATTTCGAAGCTAAAGTGGGGATGGGTCGAAATAATATCAACCAATAGGATTTAGACAAGTTTAGGGTATTATTTTAACCTTATCAATTAGATTTAACTCTAAGTTAAATAATTTAACTTTTACAGTGTCTTTTTGTTTTCTTTCACTATATGGTTAATACACTTACTATAACATGCCAAACGAACCCCAAATTGTTTATTATTAATATATATATCCTTATATAAGTCATTTGGCCGAACCTTAGATTTTTAGGAATAAAATAACAATTAATAATATAATATTTGATTTAAAAACTATTTTGTGTCAATTTTGACAATATTTGATATATGATTTTTGTGAAAGTCATAACAGAATTATATGTTCGAACCAAGTTTCTTAAATCAACACTAATATATCATAGTAACCTATAAAATTAGTGGGATTCATAAAAAGTCTCAAACTACATTTATTTTTGTGTTTATAACATCAATTATGTCAATATTTCATCAATAAGATAATTACTGCATCATCATTGTGTCATAAATAAATTAAATTATTTAATGTCTAAAAATTATAAATAAAATACCATTATGTAGGAAATCATTTTAGATTTCTAATAAATATTTATAGTCGAATTTATCTTATGTATAACCCCATATTAAAAATGATTTACTTATTGAACTTTGATTTTAACTATTTTAACCCTTCTTTAAATAAATTAATAATAAATGTCCTAATCTAATCCAAGTGGGCCTAAATGATAATATTTTACACTTAAGGTTGTTTTTGGTCGAGATACACTTGTCCAATAGAATTAGGACATGTGTTAGGGTAATATTAATATCATTCTTACCCATAATTACCCTATTTACTTTTAACCGTGGTAAATAAAAGTAAAAGGTTACTATTCACCAAAAATTATTTTCATCTCATTGAACCACATTTTACTTACTAACATCAACCGTGTCTCTCAGATTTTTGAAATTACATTCACAGAAGTGGTAAAATTAAGTTTTATGAAAAATTCAGTTTTTTTAACTACCACATAGTAGTTTCACTATTCATCAAAAATTGATGTTTTTCAGAACAATGCCAAAATTTCATCCTAAGCTATATTTCATATTCCAAATTCAAAAATGAAGTCTATTTTACTAAATTCATAACATAGAAGTTTCATTAATTAATTTTATAATTAAATCCCGCTATTAAAACAAATAGCGTGTTTTTAAGAAACAATATCTATCAAAAGATTGACACTTGTTTATGTCTGGTTTAAATGTGAAATTACATTCAATGACCAACATTGTATTAAATTGTAAAAATATATTCTAAATATACTTTAAAACCACTCAAATTAATAATTTATCACTATTAATTATTTTGATTAATAAAGTTTTTTTTAATTATAATTTAGTAATTTTTCACTATTCATCAGAATATGAAAGTTATCCGAAAAGTACCAAAATTTCACCTTAGGCTAAATTCGATACTCAGAATCCAAAAATGAAGTCCATTTCGAAAGATAAAATTTCTAAAATTTTTAAAGGTGGTTATTACTATTTATAACGGCTAGTTATAATAATATTATAATAGCATATCGTTGTTTAGTGAAACTCAGTATTGCGTACTACACACGCTATCGAGGAAGGTCGCGATTGCGTGTAATGAAAGGCAAGTCAAGGATGTGGGTTGTGCAAGCTCTTTTTGGTGTAGCGTACAACACAAGACATTAATAAAATTAAAAAAGAATTGTTTTCATAAAATCTCGGGCTGTTACAAGGTGGCAGGTACTTTAATTGTTTCCTCAAACTTAGTCAACAATTTATTTTATTTTGGATCATCGCATTCATTTATATCCTCTCAGTTTTCTATGAAAATCAGATATGTCCAATTTGATTTAATAAAGGAGCTATCAATCAAAACTCACATGGGATGTATCATTGCAACAAAGGCATGTCAACTAGTCCCCCTCCAAGAACCAAAGCGTGCTTTATTTGCTAGCCTTGTCTTCATACCCATGACTGAATTTGATATAATTCTTGGTATGGATTGGATATCAAATTATGATGTGAGGATTTATTGCAAGAAAAAGGAAGTTACAATTTTTGAAAATGGTGTAGAATTCCTTGTCTTTAGGGCAGAAACTTCACCACCTGATTCTTATCTAGAACCACCCCCAATAGCTCTATTGAATGAAATAATTGGAGAGGAAGATAAACCAATATCTATGGGAGAGGAATGAAATCATCAAATTGAATATGTTCACATAGTGAAAGAGTAAATTGATGTATTTCTAGAGGATTTACCAGGACATCCTTCAGAGAGAGAAGTTTAGTTCTCTATTGATTTAATTCCAGATACAAGACCTATATCAAATACTCCCTATAGAATGGCCACTGTGTAATTAGTAGAGCTAAAGAAACTACTAGAGTATATGAGTGAAAAAGGATTTATTTGACCTAGTGTTTCTCCATGGGGATCCCATTTTCTATTTGTCACGAAAAAAGATGGATCCATGAGGCTTTGCATCGATTACAGGGAAATCAATTCTTTTACAACAAAGAATAAGTATCCTCTGCCCCGGATTGATGATTTATATGACCAAATTCATGGATATCTATACTTTTAGAAGATTGAACTTTGATCCAGATATCATGAGATGCGTGTGAGGAAGGAAGATATTCCGAAGATATCATTTCGAACAAGGTATGGGCATTATGAGTTTACAGTGATGCCTTTTGGACTAACAAATGCACCCTCCGTTTTCATGGATTTAATGAATAGAGTTTTCAAGGAATATCTTGATAATTTTTTTGTGGTATTCATCAAAGATATCCTGGTATACTCAAAAATCTATGAAGACCATGAGGATCATTTGCGAACTATTCTGAAAACTCTTAGAAGAAATCAATTATATGGGAAGTTTAGCAAGTACGAATTCTGGCATCAGTCAGTTTCTTTTCTAGGCCATATTGTCTCTAAGGATGGAATCCAAGTTGATTATACAATGACAAAGGCAATCCAAGAATGGCCCATGCCAACAAACATAACTGAGATACATAGTTTTATTGGCTTAGCAGGTTATTATCAGCGTTTTGTAAAGAATTTTTCCCGACTGGCAAACCCGCTAATGAAGCTCACACGTAAAGGGGATAAATTTGTTTGGACAAACGATTGTGAAGAATTTTTTGAAGAACTGAAGAGAATATTAGTCAAAGATCCTTTATTTACTCTACCATCGGGGAATGACGAGTTTTTTATTTATAGTGATTCTTCAAAGAAAGGACTTGGTTGTGTCCTTATAAAAAATGATAAGGTTATAGCTTATGCATCACAACAGCTAAAAGTTCATGAGAAAAACTATCCTACTCATGATCTTTAGTTAGCTGTTGTAATCTTTGCTTTGATGATATGGAGACATTATCTCTATGGTGAAAAATGTGAGATTTATACTGATCACAAGAGTTTGAAGTATATTTTCTCATAGAAAGAACTCAACATGAGGCAATGGATATGGCTTGACCTACTCAAGGATTATGATTTCATGATACACTACCACCCATGGAAGGAAAATAAGGTGGAATATGCTTTGGGAAAAAAGGATCATGGAGTTTTGAACAAGATGAGAGTTAAAAGAGATCCTATTTTCATGGATCTAGTAAAGATGGATATGGGAATAACCATGGAAGGTGAAGTGTCAATTCTTTTTCAAATGGTTTCAAACCATCTTTACTAGAAAGGATAAAAAGTTCTCAAGCCGTTGATGTGGAGTTTCAAAAGAAGATTAAAGCTGTGAATGATGGGAGATTGAGTGACTTCGTATATGAAGATGGAATTTTGAAATTTGGGAAGAGACTTTGTGTTCCCCATATAGCTGATATAAAAAGGGAATTGTTGGATGATTCTCATAGTTCCAATTTCTCTATACACCCTGGTAACATAAAGATATATAGATATTTGAAGGAACATTTTTGGTGGGACAACATGAAGAGGGCGATTGCTGATTTTGTGTCAAGATGTATGGTTTGTCAACAAGTGAAAGATGGAAGGCAACAACCTGGAAGAGTATTGAAACCTCTTCCCATACCTGAGTGGAAATGGGATGATATCATGATGGACTTTGTCATGGTTCTACCAAAGATGCCTAGAAGGAACAATACAATATGGGTCATTGTTGATCGTCTTACCAAGTCATTACATTTTCTTGCTATAAGAGAAGATCTACCACTTGAACATCTAGAAATAATATATATTAATGAAGTTGTGAGACTTCATGGAGTACCCCTATCGATGGTTTCTGATCATGATCCACGTTTTACATCAAAATTATGGAAAAGTATTTAGATGGCCCTAGATACTGATCATTGTTTGAGTACTGCCTACCACCCACAAACTGATGGATAATCCGAATGGACTATTCAAACATTGGAAGACATGTTGATGTCTTGTTCAATTGATTTTAAAGGCATTTGGGATTAGTATTTACCTCTTGTGGAATTTTCCTACAATAATATCTTCCATTCAAGTATTCAGATGACACTCTATGAAGCATTATACGGGAGGAGATGCCGTACACCAACATGCTTGGATGAAGTTGGTGAAAGAAATCTTGTGGGCCCAGAACATGTTGAAGAAACAAAGGAAAATGTGGATATTATCTAGAACCATATCAAAATAGCATAAAGTAGGCAAAAGATCTATGAAGATAACCGAAGGAAGGATTTGGAGTTTCAATAAGGTGATCACGTTTTCTTAAAGGTATCTCCATGGAAGGGTATTATATGATTTGGTAAGAAGGGAAAGTTAAGTCCCAGGTACATCAGACCCATTGAAATTCTAGACCAAATTGGAGTCGTAGCTTACCGTTTGGTAATGCCGCCAAGTCTCTCCAAGGTTCACAATGTGTTCCATATGTCAATGTTAAAAAAGTACATGCGAGACCCAAAACATGTAATCACTTATGAAGAAGTAGAACTTGAGCCAGATCTATCTTATTGTGAAGAGCCTATCGAGATTCTTGATACTAGAGAACAAGTATTGAGAAATCAGACGACTTGTTTGGTAAAGGTTATATGGAGGAACCATAAGATGGAGGAAGCAACATGGGAGCCTGAGGAGCTTATGTTAAAGACATACCCGAATCTTTTTATGTAATATTTTGTAAATTTTGAGGACGAAATTTTCCGAAGGAGGGAATAATGTAGTACCCCAAACATTTTATGTTATGTTTATCTATTAATCATTGAGTTACATTCTATTCATCATTTTGTTCCTTTTAAACAACACTAGGTTATTTAGGAGATATTTAAAAACCTAGCCATTAAACATAAATTTCTCACTTCTATGTTTTGAATTTCGAAAAATGGTCATCTAGAGTTGTGTTCAGTAAGTAATTTGGAGTCTGATAGAACAAACATGATTTTTAGTGAATAGTAACATGCCCATATGAATAGTAATATGAATAGTAATATGAATAGTAACATACCCTTATGGATAGTAAATAATAATATTATTTTATTTTCTTAAGGCAATAAGATAATGATATCTTAATTAGTTTTTCAATGAGAAATAAAAGTAATTGCACTTTAAGATTGTTATTTTTCAAATTAACTATGACCTTATTTAAGAATTAAATTAATAATATTTAGAAAATTATTTTTTAAAATTGGATTTCACTTTTGAAATCTACATGTTGATAAATGGTTAGTTTGAATTTTGGGAATTTTTCTGAAACAGTTGATTTTTCAGTGAATAGTAAAAAATACAGTTTTTAGTTTCGGTGTGTTAATGACATCATTAATGATATAATAATATAGTCATAAATATGGTTGACTTGTGTATAGTAAAATAATATGTTATGTGTCCCAAGTGTCTCATACCATGGGAAGATACCACGGGAAAGCCCATGGTTTTGCAAAAACCACTCATGAGGTGTCCCTTGAAAATTATTAAAATAATCCCTCACTTTTCCTATAAATTCCAACTCTTCACTTCATTGAATTCATTCCCAATTCTCCCTCAATGAATCTACGGCATCCTTACCTTCATATTAGTCTTCCAAATATTTCCTCAAACCCCCAAGGTCCCAACCTTCAAGTTCTATGGGTTATTCTACAAGGTAAGAAAATTCTCAATTTCTTTATTTTTCCTTTCAAGTTATTTTTTAGGTTGTATATCATTCAAGTTTCCATATAATGTTCTTATTTTTCTTCTTATTCTTGATATATTATATATTATGATTCATTTCTGGATAGGTGACCTTTGTAACCTCTCTTTTTAAGTATTTTCTAAAACCATGTTGTGTAGCCGTTAGGCTGTCGAATTTTTTAAGCGATTTCAAAATTATTCTTTTATTTTGTGTTATTTATTTATTCTTTCTTCATCTATTATTACCCAAGAGGAATGAAATATCCAAAATATTTTATATTATTAATTCTATAATTTTCATGAGAAATTCATCATCAATCTTCTTCTTTTCCCCACTTGTTCAAGGAATTAAAAACATTGTCTGTGACGTGTCGAATTACCGACATTGTAGGCGATGTGATTTCAATTCGCTTTAATTATTTAAAGTATAGTCATGAAACCATTTATATGGTTGAACCAGGTTAAAATATATGAGTTATGACTCACCCATGGTTTTGGAATTCTTTGTTACTCATGGTTCTAATTTATAAAACAGAATTATGTTGTTATTATCAAAGAACCACTAAAATGATCTAAACGAACATCATTAATGTTTTAACTAATGAATCATCATCATGGTATATAACCCAAAATAATTATAATATCATTTATATATCCATAATTTCTTTAATAATATGTTTTAACAATTCGGTATGTTTAACCATGTTTCAAATGAACTTCCATTCATGGAAACAAGTAAACGAACCATGAAAACCAAGTAAGAAAATGCTTCCAAAACAATAAGATTTAATCTCTTAAACCATCAAAGATGACATTAATGATATTAATAAGGTTATATAATATCAATTAAATGTTAATTATGTTCTGGAATTATTAATTAATGAATCTAAATTTGACTATTCAGGTCATTAAGAACAATCATGAACACACTAGAGCAAAAAGGTAAGAGGTTTCTCATCTCACTTTCATTTATGTGAGATTTCCATTGTTCACCAATTATTCTTTATATTTGGTATATGTGTACTTCCATTTGATATATAATAAAATTATTCTATTTATATTCATGTTATTCAATTATTCACTTGATGTTTATTAAGTTCTGGTCATATGGTTCGACCGATTACATTGTGGTAAGGGACTTTGTCTCAGCTGCCGTTTTCGTTGTGACTATCTTTGTATTGCACACCTAATAATAATTATGTGGCATACCTACTTCCCATTTGAGACCAATTATCATTTGAAATTATATTTATATTAAATATCCATAATCTCATGTCATGGATATGTTTTTTTTCTAAACTGTATACCATTTTACATACGATGTTTATTTGGAAAGTTATTCTAATAATGGAAATATGGATGAATCTGTATACTCTAATCTATACGAATATTGAAAAGGCATAATGCTATTGTATTGAATAAATATATAAGGAATTATTTGGACATGAAGTGGTGTGTGGGGCCCGCTATATCCACTCGATGCATCGGCAGGTCTCGGGAGACAAAACAGTTTGGCGACAAACCCTTTGAGTTTGTTTCCAAAAATCAGACAGGTTTCTACCCACAGAACTGAACCATTTTTATGGTATTATGGTTTCATGTTCCAGATACATGAATTCTAATTAATAAGCATTATCCTTTTTCATTATCAGTTAATATTATTATCCATGAGGTTTTCACTATGAAAAAATCTATGGATGCAGTTTTATTTTTAGTTTATTAATGGCATTAGTTATTCATTTATTCATTATGCCATTTTTATTATGTCAAATTGACTGTGATTAACTTATTATTGTACTCATGCTTCCAATATTTGTAACCCTTAATGAGTTTTTGAGCTCACCCCTTTCATTTTTTACCTTCAACATGTGATGAAGAGAAGGTATTTTATTGAGTTCGTGTGGATGCAGTTTTTAGTTTTGTTTTATATTGTATCTTGTAACCTTTTTGAATGTAATTTGTGTTAAATCTATGTATCTGGTTTCTTCAAGACTACAAAACTGATCGTTCCTTCGGGATTTTAATTCCTTCTAACCATGCCAATATCACAAGTAATGCACCGGCTCCTGCCTAGAGGGGTCAGGGTGTTACAGAGAATGCCTTATAGGAATGGGGGTTTTCTTCAAGTGTAAAGATAAATTCCATTAGGATAATGATTGAAAGGTAAATAAATATGATCCCAATGTATAATACTTCAATGGTAATGATATGGGGTACTATTCAAACGAATACCCCAATAATCAAGGGAATTTTTCTTATAAATGGCCAAGGGATTATGGTTAAATTTATATGATCACTACAATTGAGGTTGAATTTACTAATGATGTAGTGGAAGGTACTTTTATAATAACCTAAAATTTATCTAATGCTTTAATTGTTTCTGGATCTTAACACTCTTATAAATATTCCATGTTTTCCAAGTAAATTAGATATATCCATATCACTTTAATAAGGTAGTTTTCATTCAATAATCATCGTGCAAATATTATTATAATTAGAATTTTCTAGTCATCCCCAATTATGATATATATACATACCACAGTTTCAAAAATAATTATTATTCTTATATTTTACTTGGATATAATCCTTGGGATATATTGAAATTCAAATTATAATGTGAAAATTTATTTCTAATATAGGGATATTATGATTCATGATATGGATGTGGAATCCCTTATCTTCATAGGGGATACTAAATTATCTAAATCATGTTTAGATCCACCTCTATTATCCCTCCTTATTGAAATTATTAGAGAATAAGAGAAGACCCAACCTATGAATTGGAAAGGTTTTCTAAGAATAGAGGATGTACATATTGTGCAGGAATACATTGATGAATTTCATAAAAAACTACTTATATATCCACTTTATAGTGAAATTTAGTTTTACATTGATCTCATCTATGATGAAAAACATATATCTAAGACCCCATATAGTATGTAAATAGTGGAATTATTAAACATGAATAAGAAAATCATAGGAGTTGTGTGATAAAGTATTTATACACCCCAGTGTTTCACAGTGGGGATCCCATATTCTTTTTAAAAATAAATATGGGTATATGAGGTTATGTATCAATTATTTAGAAATAAATGTTATTACAATAAATAAAAAGTATCGCCTTCCCCACAATAATGACTTGTTTTATCAACTTCAAGAAGATAAATATTTTTTAAAGATTTATATTTATTCTGGGTATCATCAATTAAAAGAAAAATAATGATGATATTCCAAATACAACATTTCATACAAGGTATGAATATTAAAAATTTAAAGAAATTCCCTTTGTATTGACTAATTCACTCTCTATTGTTAAAAATTTTGTGAATAGAATATTCAAGGATTGTCTTGATAATTTCACTGTAGTATTTTTTTGATGATATCTTAGTATAATATAAAATATATGATGAGTATAAAATTAATTTGTGTATTATTCTTGAGACTCTTAAAAAAAGGGTTATATAGAAAATTTATAAAACACAAATTTTATATTCATGAAGTTTATTTTCTCGGCCATATTGTCTTTACAGATGGAATATTAGTTAATCCTTGAAAGAAAAAGGTAGTGATGGAAATTATAACCCCAATGAATATAACCAAGGTGTATATTTTCTTTTCAGTACCAAGTTACTATCACTGACTTGTTCAAAAAAATCCCGATTATATAATATTTTAACCAAGTTAATATGTAAAGGGGCTAATTTCATATGGTCAAAATAATGTAAATAATGTTTTAAGGAATTATAGATTTTATTAGTCAAACCATATATATTTACTTTACCATCTAGAAGGGATGGATTTTTGATATATAGTGAAACATGAAATAAGGGCCATGGACATGTCAGTATGAAGAATGGTAGATTTTTTTCCTATGCATAATGGTACTTAAAGATCCATGAACTTAATTAACAAACCCATGATCTTAAGCAGTTTGTTGTAATATTTTCATTGAAGATATGGAGGAATTACCTTTATGTTTAAATATGTGAAATATATATGAATCCCAAAAATTTGAAATACATATTTTAATATAAATATCTCAACATGAGGAAACTTTTATGGTTAGAACTACTCACAGATTATGATTTCTCAATACACTACAACCCTAGGAAGGAAATTAAAGTGGTTGATACATTGAGTGGGAAACAAAATGGAATTTTGAATAAAATGAGGATTAAAAGATACTATATTTATGGAATTATTAATGTTGTATTTGAGAATGATTAATTATGGGAAAACATCATATCTATTTCAAATTATTACCTTACCATCCTTATTGGAGAAAATAAAAAGTTACTATTCTGATGATAAGAATATTTAAGAGAAAATCAAAGTTGTGAATGCTAGGAAGTTAGTAGGATTTATATATGAAAATGGAATATTGAAATTTTAAAAGAGGATATATGTTCCCTATATTCTTGATATTAAAAGTGAAATATTATATGCATCTCATAGCTCAAATATTTCTTACACATTGGTAGCACCAAAATGTATCATAATTTTAAGGACAATTTTTTATTACAGTCCTGGACCCGTACTCATAGATCTGATGATAAAACATCATATCTATATTTAAAACATTGATAATAATAAATGTGACCCGATTTAAACAATCAAAAACTTGTAACATCAAAGTGAAATATTGGATTACTTACATACCCATGGACCTTTTAGGGTTATAATTTTATAGAATTAGGGAAAACTCTTACATAAAAATATTGGATACGAAAAAAAGTTCATAAAATTCTACATCATCTCCCACAAATTTATTCAGATATAATAACATTATTATAAAAAAAATACTTAAAACATTTCTTCACAACTACTGGAAAATAAAACATATGAAGCGTGAGCTCAAATGCTCAGCAAGGGTAAACAAAAGTATTAACAATTAAATGGCATAAATGAGCATAATATGAGAATAAGGGTATGATTACATAATCAATGTGAATATGAATAACATAAGATAATTCACACCCATCAAAGTATGGATAATTAAACATTTTTAATTAAAAATATATTTAATAAAATCAAAATTCATAGGAATCAATAATCATGTTCTATGTGATGTCATTCTTGATCAAAGGAAACATTAAAAACCCCTAGTAAACATAATGAAAATGTGTTGGTATTTTGATACATTATATTCATAGAACCCTTATAATAACCCTTAAATATGGGATAACCTTACCTATTTAATACCCATAAAATCTTTGAATTATCTTTTTAAATGGCTAAATCCATCATATTTAAAGATTTACTTTTATTCCGTCAAATATTTCATCTCTTAGAAGTTACTTATATTTAATCATCTCCTCCATCATTACCCAATGCATTGGGGAGATATATCATGCTATCCCATCATCATGAGCTATATGGTGTCACTCATAATCATAAAAAATTTCCAATAACCATAATATAATCATAACACATGAAATATTTCATTTTTTACATAATAATAACCATTGGTGTTTCATAGCTTGATTTACTTGTGAAAAAGAAACGGGTACCATCATAATATCTTTAAAACAATCATAATCCATCTAAATAAATAATTAGTATGGTATCATTAAAATATATCCTTTTTTGAGAATAATTAAAAAAAAGGGTTGTTGTTGTTGGTGAATAGAAATAACAAAAAATGGACATTAAATACATTATTGAGGAAAATACCATTTCACTTTAAAAATAACTTTCATAAACTAAAAATGAAAAAACAATTGTGAAACAATTTGAGAATATTATAATATAATATTAAAAGAAAATAGTATTCATGATGGTGGAAAAATATATTCATGTTATAATTGTTAAAAAAAATAAACATTCTTTTCAAAATTTTATGAAGAGAGTAAAAACCGACCCATATAGAAAATGTTATAAAATTTAATTTTAAAACTATTTAAAATAAGGTCAAAGTTAACATAAAATATTTATGAATTCATTTATGATTATAAAAAAACATATTTGAAATCATTTTTGAAACCTTGGATATGTAATAGAAATATTCTAGGTCAAAATGAAGTTACAAGATTGATATAACTTACAAAAAACTTTCTTGATGTTTCCTTAATCAGTAAGGGAGGAAATGGAAAATAATTATATAAACTGCATAAATAAAAATAGGAGAAGAAAATATATAATTTTCATGAAAATATGATCATATGATTTCCCATAAAGGAACCTTGAACATAATCAATCATGAAAATAAATTAGATTGTAACATAAATCCTTTACCGCTTTGGTAACTTTTGAAATTAAAATTAATTGAAATTAAGAATATAATATGGTTCTTTAAATAATATAAATTAAAAGAATTAATATGTAAAAATTCAATCAGGATATAGTACACCATACAAGGAAATGATGGGGCATGACATGAAACCTGTCTCAAGAAAATGAGATTTAGAAAAATAAAACCCTTGCAATATCACATCTTTTGAATTGATAATTAATCCATAAAGTGATTATGTGCACATATGTATCCCTCCAAGTAATTTTATTTTTCATTTTCTGAATAAAAACCAATTTTTATGGTTGATTGGGAACCTCACAACATCCATCATACAAAGTTAATTACACTATACCAAAATAAAAATATGCAACAACACATTCAAATTAAACCAACATATTCAAATTCAAAAACCATTTCAAAATCAGAAAACGTCATCATCATCATGGAATGCAGACCACCTCAAGATGCACACACTATGAACCAGTAACCACTATTATCATCCTTACCCTATCACCAGTGAGGATCTCAATGACATCACTGATCCGAACAACGAACATATTAAAATACATCCACTGGAAATCATCATCACTTTTGTGAAAAAATAAACCACCCTCAAATAACCCCTCCATAAACAGTCACTAAAAGCAGGAATCAACCATCAAAACTTACCATTGTAAACCCAATACCATTAGAACCACAACAACCAGCCATTGAAAACATCCAAGACCAATAAAAATTTATGAAAAACTCTGAATGATAAAACCAAACAGGGAAACTGGGACCACCATCATCCTTAAAGATGCACCACCTCAAACCTCAAACATTGATACAAGTAGATATATAGAATAAAATAATTTATATATCAATTCACATATATTCATGCCATAAAAAATTCTAAGTTGAATTATAGACCAAATAATAGAAATTGAGTTAAGAAAACGATTACTACTTTGTAACAATCAGGTCAAATCACTTTGGTTGAATAATTTGAATTAAAAGTTAAAATTCTATGAATTATTATTTTTTCATGAAATAACATGTAAAATGGTATTATATACACAAAATAAAATAAATTATTTGCATAACATTAAAATGTTCATTAATTAAGTGAAATTGATGCGAAATCCCTTACCTCTATTCTAAACATTCCTTACATATACTTTAAATCCTGTATAGTAAACACATTATATAAACTATTTTATTTCTCAATAAATATTTTCTGGTTTAATACCTTAACCTTAAAATTTTATTTCATTTATTATAATTACATATTTAAATACCATATCTGTTAAGTCCATGTTGGCTATTTTGAGGACGTTTGGCTCATAATTTCAAAACGACTCTAGTATATTGATCATGGTCCAAGTTTTAATTATTAAATAATATATAGATTAATAATAATGAAATAATTATCATTTGTATACATTAATTATAATTTTAAAACCAACTATAAAATATGTTTATGAGATATGAATTATGTTATAATCATGTAAATGGAAGATCATACGTACTAGGAGTAACATTTCAATTTTTTAAAAATTATGATGGAAAGAAGGTATGTAATATTTTATATTTATAAAATTATTAATATACCATATATAATATATTATTTAATTAAATACACTTATGTATACCATCCATGTGATGTGGTCCCAAAAAAGACCACATTGCTTCGTGGAGTTGGTAATCTACACGTATGCATGAATGACGTTGTCATTCTTCAATGGATGTAAATTTAAGAAAATATATTATATATTATCATTAAAAAATTATAATTATGTCATTAATATTTTATATATACATTAAATCTATCATTATAATCATCCATGAGAGCTAGTGATGGAAAAAAAAATTACAACAGTTCTTGAGGCGGTAGTCCGCTATACACATGAATGATGGTTCCATTTCCCATTTCATGGAAGAGTATATGGATATAGGTTACAAAATTAACATGAAACACATAAATATAATTAATAAACCATTTATATTATTTCATCATGGGTTAAGAATATTTGACTTAGTTAGAATAAGAAATAAAACAAAAATGGTTTGTTAAGAACTATACCTCTTCTTCAAACAACCTCCTTTATCTCCCTTTTAAGGAGTCTTGGAATATTATTTTAAGAAGAAAATAATAATAATTAATGTATAGGGAAGTTTATAAGATAATATTTTAGAGTTTTCTCAATCTATATGGCTCAAATAGGTGTAAAGTATAGAAATGAGGGGTGTCCTTTTATAAGAGAGGGGAGGGTCATTTTTGAAAATTCATGAAATATTATAATATAATATGTGTATAACTCATGTAAAATGGTTCCAAAATGACATGTATAATAATATAAGGAGTATATAGTCATAATATAATAATTGACTAAAATATATATAGGTTTAGATATTATTTAAAACATTATCATTTGGTTTAACCCCTTGGTTAACCAATTTTAACCTTAACTGTGGTAATGACCTTTTTCATATTAAAGGGTTATAATTTTAATTATATGATAAATTTTCTATAATATATAGACAAGGGATGATATTTTATATAATTTCTCATCCTAATTTTCTTCTTGAAATATTTTTGTGTTTTTTAAATAATTTAATAAAAAATTATTTAACATAATATATCATTAATGTTATTTTAAACAACTAATACAAATAAGGATTTTAAAAGCACTAGAAACCGCTTATAAATATGCTAGAAACATTTTGTTAATCATGGAGAAGATAGGTGGTCCCCTTTAAAAGTTCTAAAAAAGGGATGATAAAAAGGGACCTTTATCCGCGCTAAAAAAAGAAATTACAATGGACTTATTTATCAACGCTTTAATTAGCACTGATAGAATGGGCCTTTATCAACACTAAAAATATCATTGATAAAGGCCTAGTTTCTTGTGATGTTCCATTTATTTAACATCACACCAAGCACCTACACACATACCCAAAACAACACCTACACATGAACAAAGCATAGAAGAACAAAACAACGCATACAAGAGTTTGAAAAAAATGATATATACATTTACTTGACATCATGAATATAAAAAAACTATACTATATACATTTTAAAAAATGTTTTATATGGTTAAAATTAAAATTATCCAACAAACAGTTAAAAAAATTAATGTTTCATTCTTTGGCATTCATGATCCCCTTTCAAAAAATGTCATCCATGGTATTCATTGTCGAACAAAGCATCTGAACTCAAGGAAAAAATTCCACCTCTATAAGAAAACAAATATTATGTTAGTAATACAATAATTAAATAAATTAAACAATAATATGAACGAATAAAATAATAAAATGTCCATTTTTAATAAAAAAGACACATCTGGAGTTATACTGGTCACACTGTGCATCGTATTGAGGTGGGGTTGATCCTATACATCTCAAATGAGTCATAGATAGTTGTTTTAGAATATTAAAACAATCCGAATGGGTTTGCTTGGTTTTGAGTATGTAACTTATTCTTTTACTGAAATTAATATCAAATTTAAAATGAAACATTTGGATTTATATCGGTCATATAATTTTTTGGATTGAGGTGAGATTGATTCCGACACACCACAAATGACTAATGGATCATTCTCCTAATGTATCAAAACAATCCGAACGTGCTTGCTTAGTTTGTAGTATGTCACTTTTGTTTTTTTCTAATATTAATATAAATTATAAATAGAAAGAGAAACATTGAGTCATAAAAGTCTCATTGTGAATTTAATTGAGTTTCGGTGGATTTCTTCATGTCATAAATCACTTATGGATCATTTTCCTAAATTATCAAAAAAATATGAATGTGTTTGCTCAGTTTGTAGTAAGTTAGTTGTGTTCTTTTACTATAATGTCATTTCAAACTGGAAAAACCCATTTTGAGTCATACCAGTTGCATCGTGCGTTGGTTTGATATGAGAATACTTCATACGCATCATAAATAACTTATGAATCCTTATCCTAAATTAAGAAGACAATTGGAGATGGTTTTCTTGGTTTTCAGTTAGTGACACGTTTTGAGCTAAAATGTTAATTTTAAACTGATAACGGAAACTTTTATTCATACCAGTCACACCATGCATCAGATTGAGGTGAGTTTGATTCCTACACATCAAAAATGACTGATGGATCATTGTCATAAAGTATCAAAACAATCTGAATGTCTTTTCTTGGTTTGTAGTATGTCACTTGTGTTTTTTTTCTGAATTTAATGTCAATTTTAAATAAAAAGAAACACTTTGAGTCATACCAGTCACATTGTGCATTGAATTGAGGTGAATTTGATTCTTACATGTCAAAAACGACTTATGGATCATTTTACTAAAGTATCAAAACAATCTGAATGTGCTTTCTCAGTTTGTAGTATGTCAATTGTGTTTTTTTACTAAAATGTCATTTCAAACTGGAAACACACATTTTCAGTCTAACCAGTCACATCCTGTGTTGGTTTGATATGAGAATGGTTCATACATTCCACAAGGAACTTATGAATCATTATCCTAAATTATGAAGACAATTATATCGGGTTTTCTTGGTTTTTAGTGACACATTTTGATCTAAAATGTCAATTTTAAACTCATAACACACACTTTTTCCATATCGGTCACCCCGTGCATCAAATTGAGGTTAGTTAGATTATTACATATCAAAAATGACTCATGGATCATTTTACTAAAGTATAAAAACAATCTGAATGAATTTTCTTGGTTTTTAGTATGTCGCTTGTGTTTTTTTATAAAATTAAGGACAATTTTAAATAAAAAGAGACACTTTGAGTCATACCAGTCGCATTGTGCATTTAATTGAGGTGTGGTAAATTCATACATGTCACAAAGGACTTATGGATCGTTGTCATAATGTATAAAAAAATCTAAATGTGTTTTCTCAGTTTGTATTATGTTAATTGTGTTTTTCTAATAAAATGTTATTTCAAATTAGAAACACACATTTTGTGTCATACCAGTTGCATCGTGTGTTGGTTTGACATTACACAGCTTCATACCCAACATAAATAACTTATGAATCATTATCATAAATTATTAAGAAAATTGGAGTGTGTTTACTTGGTTTTCAGTGAGTGACACATTTTGAGATAAAAGGTCAATTTTAAACTGATAATATACACTTTTAGCCATACTGGTCAAACTGTACATCATATTGAGGTGAGTTTTATTTTTACACATCCAAAATGACTCATGGATCATTCTCTTAAAGTATCAAAATAATCTGAATGTCTCTTCTCAATTTGTAGTATGTCACTGGTGTTTTTTTAAATTAATGTCAATTTTAAATAAAAAGAGACACTTTGAGTCATAACAGTCGCATTGTTTATTGAATTAAGGTGAGGGTGATTACTACATGTCAAAAATGACTTATGGTTTATTTTCCTAAAGTATCAAAACAATATGAATGTGTTTTCTCGGTTTGTATTATGTCAATTGTGTTTTTCTAATAGAATGTCATTTCAAATTGGAAACACACATTTTGAGTCATACCGGTCGCATCGTGTGTTGGTTTGTTTTGATAATGCTTCAGACATGTCACAAAGAACTTATGAATCATTATCCTAAATTATGAAGACAATTGGAGTGGGTTTTCTTGATTTTTAGTGACACATTTTGATCTAAAATGTCAATTTTAAACTGATAACATTCACTTTTAGCCATACTGGTTACACCAAGCATCAGATTGAGGTACAATTTATTTTTACATATCAAAAATGACTCATGGATCATTTTCCTAAAGTATCAAAACAATCCGAATGAATTTTATTGGTTTTAAATATGTCAATTGTGTTTTTTTCTAAAATTAATGTCAATTTTAAATAAAAAAGAGACACTTTCAGTCATACTAGTCACATTGTACATTGAATTGAGGTGTGGTTGGATCCTACATGTCAAAAATGACTTATGGATCGTTGTCCTAAAATATCAAAACAATATGAATGTGTTTTCTCAGTTTGTAGTATGTTAATTGTGTTTTTTAACTAAAATGTCATTTCAAACTGGAAACATGAATTTTGAGTCATACCGGTCACATCATGCATTGGTTTGACTTGAGACTTCTTTATACATGTCATAAAGAACTTATGAATCATTATCCTAAATTATGAATAAAAATAGAGTGTATTTTCTTGGTTTTCAGTGAGTGGCATGTTTTGATCTAAAATGTCAATTTTAAAATGATAACAGACACTTTTAACCATATTGATCACATCATGTGTCAGATTGAGGTGTGGTTGATTCTTACACATCACAAATGACTCCTGGATCATTTTTGTTAAGTATAAAAACAATTTGAATTCATTTTATTAGTTTTTCAGTATGTCACTTGTGTTTTTTTCTAAAATTAATGTCAATTTTAAATAAAAAGAGACCCTTTGAGACATACCAGTCACATTGTGCATTGAATTGAAGTGTATTTTATTCATAAAGGTCACAAATGACTTATTTATCATTTACCTAAAGTATCAAAATAATCGGAATTAGTTTTATCAATTTTTAGTATGTCACTTGTTTTTTTTACAAAAAATAATGTCATTTTTAAATAAAAAGAGACACTTTGAGTCATACTAGTCATATCGTGCGTCGTATTGAGGTGGGGTTGATTACTACACATTCTAAATGACTTATAGATTATCTACCTAAAGTATCAAAACAAATGAATTCATTTTCTCAATTTTGAATAGGTCAATTACTCTGATACCAACTATAATGACATAAACATTTCATACATTGATATCACATATTAGTAGATTAATATTCCTTAAATAAAAGAAATAAATTAAACATAAATGTGAAACAATAGATTAATTCTATAGATAATGATTTTTCTGTGAAAACATCAATATTACCTCTATGATTTATCAGACACATCGTCTATGCTCTTCTTGTAAAGGCATGTCACATAGACAGAAATCATCTAAAATAAACGAACCCTGTAAAGAATAATGAAAATAAAATCATTGTTTCCTTATAAAAATTTTCATTAATATATATATATATATTATATAGTTAAATTACCTTTATATCTTTCCAAATGGTTTCTTTGTTCCAGATATAATCTTATAAAAAAACTAATGATTCTTTGTGAACTTCACTACTGTTGGTTAACTACTGCTTAGCATAACATCTGATCTGAACTTCCGATCCAGAATCCCCATGAGGATCTCATCCCACACCATCTCTATGATATAATCATTCACAGTTCACTTTTTCTTCTCTTCCTACACCCATTTAGATCATATGTTATGCTATGCAGTATTTAACCAACAGTAGTGAAGAATCCTTAGTTTTGTTATTAAATTTCTAAGTGATGAAAAACCAATATTATTCCAACACACTAAATTAGTTGAAACAATAGCACAAATGACCAAAATACATAATATTAATGACCCATACCATAATAGTTTAGGTCTAGTTCTTTTGTAAATATGGAAACAAAAAGAACTAGTTCATAAGAGTATATCAATATGTTATTCTTTACTAAAAATACCAATCATTTCTAAAACCATTCTTCATAACCTAAGGATAGGAAATGCAATAAATGGAGATCATATATGATCAATAATTGTAAATAAGGGAGATATCAATGATCATATAAGGATAAAATAAGTAGTAGGAATTCACATTCATTCTATTTGTGTACAATCTTCCGTCAGGTATGATTCCCATTCATTTCTAAACACATCTATATCATTTTGTGAATATGAGTTTTTGCAACAGTCATGGTAGTAATGAAAAAATATAAATAAACAAAGGATTAATAAATATTTTAAATGAACTAGTAATTATTTTTCAAAACACCTCTTCAGGGATGCTAGTTTTTTGATGAAATATGAACTCTTTCATAAATTTACAAACATAAAAATCACAGTCCTTTCCATTTCTTTTTTTGGAAACTACAGAAACATTGATAAAATTAAGTAATTTGTTCTGATATGTACTTGGATAGTGAAATATTATTATATATACCCTAATACTTGTCCAGTTTTAGATGTTTGTGACGTTCTTTTCCTTAGGCCCAGGATTCATTCTATGAAGTAGACGATATTGAGGCATCACCCTATAATAACAGAATCCACATTAAAAGAAAATATAAATTATATAACTAGATTTTTAGTTCTAAAATGTTTTATATAGTGTATTAAAAATTTACAAATTCCATAATGTGTGGTTAGTTTTTTGAATATCCATGCATTGAATCCAGAAAATAAATCTTTGGAGTATCCAAGTTGACTGCAATGAGTATCCAATGCTGCCTAAAAACACAAAAATGAATAAGTAATTAATGACATGAAAATATAGTTGATATGATAAAATTATATATTTTTACCCCTACATCGTTTGTATTAAGAAGAGTATTTCATCTGTAATTTTGTTTTCAAACGATTTGAGAAGGGATGACATTATTTCACCCTCTTTATCGAAATTTATTTCTTATTTTGAACATGTGATGTTAGGACTAATGAGTCCGAATTTTTGTTCATGGGGAAATCCCTTCAACTGTTTTTCATATATACTCCTATGAAAAATATTAAATATATTAAATCATAATTATAATATTATATCATCTTTGTAAAATCCAATCATGAAAACATACCTCATGTATACATTTACAACTGAGGCATCTAGCAATTCATGCTTGAGGATTTAATTTACATTGTCAACACTAATGTAATCTGAATCTTCTCCTCCATACATATTTTTTTCAAAATCATCTATGTGAGTATTTCCATCTATCAACTTTGTATCCACATGATCCTACAATGATATTAAATTTTGATATAGAATGGGTGGGGTGAAGGTTCTCTTAGTAGACCATTTTAATCGATTGGTTGATCCTTAAGATAGTTTTGAGTCAATCTTTTGTTTCACCTCTTCCCTTTGTCATTCTATAATATAATTCATCAGTTCAAACCTTTTTTCATTAAATGTAAAAGGTTCAACATTAAAAATAAATTGGAAATGAATACCTCATTGTCGACAAGTTTTTTTACAAGAATTAAATTCCATGCGATTAATGTTACAATAGCTTGTTCGATCGTATGAATTTTGTCATAATCATTTGGAACAGGTAGTTTGGCACTCCTTATGAGCTACGTTAATCAACACTCTGACATGAACTTTTGGAAGTGTTCTATTGTGTAACTTTTTGTTCTGTATATTGAACACCATAGTCCTCGATATAGAGAGATTGGTGGGAGTTGATAGATATAAATCACTGTCATTTTCACCTTGTAGAATATCATTATAGGAAATGTATCAGTGTCTATGTGATTCACATATCATAGAATCACTTACTAGAACATTGATTACCTCAGATAAGTAACGTTTTTGATGGTAATGGCTCACCTCAAAGTTGGTGGGGGTGGTGTGGGATCTTCACATTCTCATTGTTCTTGAGTTGTTTCTTCTCTTCGCCTCTCCCCCATCAAAGTTACCATAATCTCTCTCTACTATTAGAATTGTTCTTCAAGGGTAGCTAGTATTTCTATCATCATTTGTATTTCTTCATTTTTATCATAATCTTGTCTTTCTTATAAAAATTTGTTTGGGGTGTCACCCCAAAACCCCCACCTCTGACATGACTATACTGTTCTGGCTTTTTCAAGGCCGACAAAAGTATGTCTGCATCTGGTGTGGGTGTTGTTGATTCATGTGACTATGCCAGATAGAAAATATACGAAACTAAGTATTCATTATTATGTAATATCAATTTAAATCCAAAAAAAATATTATGTCATACTTAAATATTTTTTCCACACTTTTTGTGTGTTTTCATCTATCAGTATCCACTATTTATTTACATGAGCCTCCTTTCATAGTACATGGCATGGGGTGGAAGTGGATTTCGATTTTATAAAAATCCTGCTCTTTATTACACACATAAACATGATTTATTACCTAAACTTTCACTTAAGACAACTCTGAGTATTGATAGTTCTAGTTTCTTTGGAAATTAGGAACATTACATAACAACTTAGGATATAAAAACACAACATCTTTATTGAAAAATTCCTTTACATGACCACTACATTCCTTCGTACTTAGCATTTCATGGGATAACATGAGGACATGTATAAGAAAAGGGTGAGCTATAAATCCCATTAAGGGAGTAAAAAAGTCATAAAATGAAGAATACAATACATGTTAGGAAATAGACATATCATTGGAGCATAAAAGAAACATGAACATAATAGCATTATATAACATGATTATCATAACATGGAAATGTGGAAACAACACTTAACATGGTATTAGCATGAGTAAAGGATCATTGAACATGGAGCATGAGAAAACCCTCATTACACATTAATTATCATGTGTAAACCCTCATTTTACTTTACTTATCATGATACCCATCTTTACCCAATGCATTGGAGCACTATCAGGGCGCACCTTTCTTAAACATTTCATTTCAGGCCTAAGTGAGCCACATGGATCATTCAACATGGAATCATTAAATATCATCATTTATTAAAAAATAAATTAATTTTGAATATATAAATGAAACTCTATACTCAATAAGTAAATGTGCGTAAAGTTTAATACCCTTTATAGAGAAATGATCATGGTATTCCTGACAAAATGAATTCGGCTTGGAAAATAACGGTGTAATTTCGGAAGCATAACAGAGTGACATAAGGATTCATAAAAATGGTTTATGAGAGATAAATGGTTGTATCATCATAATTTTATGAAATGGATAGTAATGGAATCATATAGATACATTTTCCGACAAATTTAATGGAATTTAAATTCATAATACAAAAGAATTTCTTGAATGTAAATGAGAAAAGAGAAATTGTTTACAAAATTTCAGCAAGGTAATGGTGTACATGGGAGGAATTAATGAAATATAAAGGGGTATATCATCATTAAAACCTAAATAGGGAAGTATGGAGGTGGTTAGAAATCATACACCACCATTTATAATTTAAAAAAGGGCATAACAACATAATGAAATTTGGAAAACAAATTAGAAAGAAAGAAATCCCTTACTTGGAAGTGTGATCCCAAAGGATTGGGAGTGGATTGAGAGAGGATTATTGGGAGATTGGGGCACCTTTGGAGGATTATATAGAGAGTATAGAAGAGGTTGGTCAAGCTCAAAAGGCTTTGAGTGAAGATGAAGTGGGAGCTTGGTTGGCATTATATAGGAAAAGAGAGGGAATTCTTTATTATTTAGGTTTTGGCCACCACACATTAAGCTAATCAAAACCACAAAAAAAATCCATGGTTTTTTCCCATGATTTTTGAAAAAGGGTATTGGAAAACAATATTTTATAAGGCCAATGGACTAAATTCTTAAAATATTAGGTTTTCTTATGTGGAGGTGAGTCACACTCTCAAGGAAATAATTTACAAAAGATAAAATGTTTTATAAGTTTTGGAGGGTCAACTAAGGCTTTATAAAATAAATCAAATAAACCTAAAATCACATTATTTTAATGTTAAAAAACTATATTGGCCTAAAATACCACTTATTTTATTTTCTTACATCACTATTGGGTCCTTACGATGTCATAAAACACAATATATGATTAAATAGTATTTAATTTTTTTTTTCCCAAAAAATCTACTTAGAAAATTATGAAAAATTCACCATTGTATAATTTCAACATCTTGATTCCAAAAATAATATTCATTTTATCTAAATATGTTTCTAAATATGTGAATTTTTACTTTTAAAATAAAAACCGACATTTATAAAAAATTCAGGGGTTTTGAAAAAAAAACGGCTTTCAAACCTTAATAAAAATTATAATTGTATTCCTAAAAAATATATGATCATTTATATTTAAAAATTAATATATTAATAATATTTTACTAAAATTTTATTTAATTCAAAAATCCATTAATTCGTCAAAAATATATTTCTTAATTGAACATTAACTAAAAAATACTATTTGTGCTTTAAAAATTATTTACAAAGTAATAATAAAAAATGAATTTATATTATTTATTATATAAAAAATAATGCGCATAATCATAGTGATAAGTTCTTGTTACCTAACCCCTTATTACACCTGCATAATACCTAAGGTTAAGGTGTGTGATTGTGACAGACTCTTAGGGTGGCTAGGATGACATCGCTTGGGTGGTAATATCTATCAACTTCCACTTCTCACGAACACAGTTTTGTTCGAGATTAACGTGTTGAATCTTTGCTTAGGCTTGGTCAAGAGTGATGACCAATGACGCAACCTCCTTTCCATGCTTTGAAAAATGAGATTTGTATGGAGAAATTATACTTGATGAGACTATCACTTCCTTTGTCTGAGTAAATTGGATTTGTTAAAGCTCTATATTTATACTAATCATGTGATCATTGTTCAACGACTATATTAGCAACGATCATAGTCTGTAACGATATTTTAAAATCCAAAAACATAAAACCAAAGAAGTTCATATGTTGTATATAACCATTTTACATAATAATAAATTTGGTTGTATCAAAAGGAGTTTTCATTAATGAATGTTTGGGTTGTTACAATCTTCCCCCTTAAGAAATTTCACCATTGAAATTTCCTTTTCCCACACTAAACAGTTGTGGGTTGCTCTGCTTCATCACTTCTTCTGATTCCCACATTGCCTATTCAAACATTTGGTTTCACCACAACACCTTGACAATGGGAATTATCTTATTTTATAGAACTTTTTCTCTACGATATAATATCTTCACTGGATTTTATTCATAGGAGAGGTCATTCTCCAATGGTACCACCACTGGATTGTGTACATGTGATGGTTCAAGAATTTAATTCATCATGAGTGATACATGTAATACATCATGTACTTGAGATAGGTTCAGTGGGAGTGCTAGTCGATAAGCCACTTCTCCAATGCGATAAAGAATCTCAATAGGGATGATGCACTTTGGACTAAGATTTCCATTATTCCCAAATATTATAACCATATTCCATGGTATTATGTGAAGGAATATAATATCTACAACATAAAACTCTAGGTATCATCGACGATTATCAACATATCTATTTTGTTGACATTGAGAAGCTTTAATGTGCTGCTGAATGGCCTTAACCTTCTCCACAATTTCTTCGACCATTTCCAGATCTAGGAGTTTATCTCCCCACCTCCATCCCAACATGTAAGTGTTCTGCACCTATTCCCATATAGGGCTTCATAAGGAGCCATTTGGATGCTTTAGTGGAAACTATTATTGTATAAAAACTCAATAAGAAGAATATGTTGATCCCATCATACTTTTAAGTCCATTGATCATCCTATGCACATGTCCTCAAGTGTTTGGATAGTCCACTCAGATTGGCCATTAGTTTGAGGATGATATGTCGTACTGAAGTTCATCTCTGTATCTAGAGCATGTTGAAGAATCTTCTAAAACGTAGAGGTGAATCTTGGATCTTGATCAGATACAATCGATAGTGGTAATCCATGAATCCTTACTACGTCTCTGATGTATATCTGTTCCATTTGATCTCTTGAGAAATCCTCCAGAATTAAAATGAAGTGTGTAGTCTTTGTAAGACGATTCACAACAAACTAGATAGAATTGTTTCCTTTAGATGTCTTTGGAAGTCCGGTGACAAATTCCATGGGGATGTTATCCCATTTCCATGCTGGTATGGGTAATGGTTGTATCATTCCCTTAGACTGTTGCCTCATAGCCTTCACTTGCTGGCATACTGGACACTTTGATGTATACTCAAAGATCTCCTTCTTCATGTTATCCCACCAATAATTACCTTGTAGATCTCAATACATATTTGTGTTTCCTGGATGAATGGAGAAATTTGAACTATGTGCATTATCAAAAAGTTCATTCTTTAAATATGGATTCAATGGAACACATAGTCTTGACCAAAATCTCACAATTCTTTTTTCATTGACATTGAACTCTGAGGATTTACCTTTTCTTATAGTTTTCACCTTCTTCTAAATTCTCACATCAACCTTTTGAGCATCCTTTATCCTTTCCAAAAGAGACAGTTGAGAAATCATTTGTGGAAGGATTGATTATGTTCCCTTTTGTATGATTCCCATGTACATCTTCATCAAATCTAAGAAGATTGGACCCTTTCAAATTCTCATTAATGATAGAATTGCTTGGTCCTTTCTACTTATAGAATACGCCACCTTGTTTGATCTCCCAGGGTGGTAATGGATTGAGAACTCATAGCCTTTGATCATCTCTAAACATATTAATTGGAGAATATTCAACTCTTTCTATGTGAATATATACTAGAGGATTTTGTGGTCCATATATATTTCACACTTCTCCCAAAAGAGGAAATGCCACCAAATTTCTAAAGTGAAGATCACTATTTCCAATTCTAGGTCATGTGTTGGATAGTTTTTCAAATGTAATTTCAATTTCCTTGAAGCATAGTCAATGACTTCTTCATTTTGCATCAACAAAAAACTCAGGCGCTTCTTCAAAGCATCACTAAATATCACAAAAAGTTCTCCACTTTTGGGTTGAGTGAGCACGAGCGGAGTGATAAGCCTCCTTTTTAACTCCTTGAAGATCTCTTCTCATTCATCACACCCAACCAACTTTACTCCCTTTCGAGTTATCTTGGTAAGAGGGTTAGAAAATCATGATAAATTTCTCACAAATTGGTGATAATATCCAACTAACCCAAGGAAACTATGAATATCCATTAACAATGTCGGCCTTAACTATCCCTCAATTGCAGATATCTTGGAGGGATCTACAGATATCCCATTACGAGAGATGATATGACCTAAGAATGAGACCTACTTCAACCAGAACTCACACTTGTTGTACTTTGAATAGAGATTATCCTTTCGCAAGGTCTCTAGTACATTTCTTAAATGCTCCTCATGCCCTTCCTTGGATTTGGATTATATTAGAATATTGTCTAAAAGACTACCAAAATTTTGTCGAGGTAATCTTTAAAGACTACATTCATTAACTCCATAATGATTTCTGGAGCATTATTGAGTCCTAAATGTATTAATATGAATTCATAGTGTCTGTACCTTGTATGAAAAGCATTCTTGGGGATATCCTCCTTCATCAGCCTTAATTGGTAATATCCCGACCAAAAATCCACCAAGGATAAGTATTGTGCTCTACATAACTGATCGAACAAGTCATCAACTCGTGGAAGAGGATACTTATTCTTTATCGTGATTTTGTGAATCTCGTGATAATCAATGGAAAGGTGAATTGATCCATCCTTCTTCTTGATGAAGAGGACTCCTGCACCCCATGGTGAAGAACTTGGGCATATAAACCCTTTATCCAAATTCTCATGTAGTTTTTTCTCTAAATCCTCAAGCTCTACAATAGCCATTCTATAGGGATTCTTGGATAACAGAAATAACCTAGGTATAAGATCGATTGAGATTTCAACATCTCTTCTAGGAGGAAGACTAGGAAATACCTCGAGAAACACTTCATCAAATTCCCTCATAGTAGGCATGTATTCAAGGATGGTTGCTTCTTTAGACTCAATCATCTAAGACAGATACACATGCCCATAGGGAAGTAATATCCACGCTTGAGATGATGGTGCTAAAGAAGATTCATCTTCCACTTTACACTTGTATAGAATCAGGAGTCGATTCTCTATATGGAGAATGTTTTCCCTCTCAAAGAAAATTTATGTTGGCTCTATATAAGGAAAGCCAATCCATGCCAATAATTGCATCAAATTGTACCAGAGGCTGTATGAAGAGGTTCGTCAGGAAGTTCCATCAACAAATTATGACAGGGGAGGAATTATATTCATTTGATACAATGATTGCCCCATTTCTCATACTCAATGACATCTTTACTTCCATGATTTGTGGTGGTGTTAGGATTGTTCTACTAAATTTTAGGGATACAAAACAATGCATAGAACTAGAATAAAAAAGTATTTTCACTATTGTCATGACCCATCCTTAGGTCCCGTGTCGTGGCTACCCCAATCCCACCTTCCATAGGCCAGGGGCTGGCGACTAGCACCAAAGGCGTAATTACCGATAAAAATGGAAGGCATTGCCTTAATAAAAGTAAGAAAACACAACAGAGTATATAATATAAGAAAGCACTAAGTAATACTGAATACAAAAGTAAGTGCTGAAACTAAAGGGGCTAGATATTAAAGCCCAACAGTAAAGTACATTACAACTAAAAATCTAGTACAACTGCAGTAAAGTAAAACAGCAAAAACTGAGTCTTCCTCCGGGAACCCTACCTAGAGGGTGGGTATAGATGGTCTCCTTAGTGCTCCATGCCCGTCCGTCTCCTCAGGGTACCGTCTCATCATGAGTTCCACCTCCAAGTACCGTCTCATCATGAGATCAACCTCTGGGTACCGTCCAGTCCTCATACACAAAGCCTCAGTCAGGACTGTCCATAGTCTGCATCCAACACAACGAGGTGCGGGCACAGCCCGTGCAGGGGTGAGTATAGCGATACTCAGTAGGGACCCCGAAACCCTCAAGGTCTCACAAAATCCAACAAGAATAAACCACAAAAGTATGATTTCAACGGATAACCATTACTTAGGTATATGCCCATACATATACCTAAGTTATCAAGTAACCCATCTCAATCATGAGGAAAACACAAAGGTCACTGACTAAGCTCAAACCAGGATTTTTATTCACGATGTTGAAACCACGACTGTTGGAGAACTCCTCCTCTGTCGAGTACAGTGTGCCTGCTACTACAAACAAGCGCTTCCCTATAACCTTTGACTACTGAAGTACTCCACATGTAGAGTATTGTGGGACTGCTGCTACAACCAAGCGCTTCCCACCATGGGTCGGCCACTACAACCAAGTGTTCCCCCTCATAGCCAACAGAGGTAATCCTTCTATCGAGTATCGTGGGTCTGACACTACAACCAAGCGCTCCTCTTCCATGGGACTACTGCTACAACCAATCTCTCCCCACTGGGCCATCCGAATCATTTCGAGTCAATCGATCGGTTGTCATCAAGTCTCAGCCAGCTACTGGGTCTTTACAATCAGTTCGCTCACCACCTGGAGGGTCCGCTCCACAAGCCTCAATACGATACTCCAAGTGTCATGGAGTCTCATGTAGAAGTATCACAAAGGACCACCTTGTCAAAGGGGTCTCAATGCAACAGACGATACATCAATCGGACGCCCGGTTTGTGAGTTATTGGCTTTTCCGTTCCAAGGGCCCAGTTGGGTTTTAAGCTAAAACCAACCCGACCATACTCCAATACCATCTGAATCCCATGTGGATTATTCCAAAATAACTGTCTCAATAAAAGGAAACCAATTTAGTTGACCTCACATCAATCAGACGTCTGGTCCATAAGTTATAAGTGTTTCCGCTTCGATGGCCCAGTAGGTTTCGGTTTCAAACCAACCCGGCCATTTTTCCAAAGTCATCCAAAACTCACTTAGAGTATTGAAAAAGGACCGCCTCATAATAAGGGTCCCAGGTCCGTAGAAGGCGCATCGATCAGATGCACGGTTGTGACGTTATTCACATTTAAGTGAAACGGGCCCGGCCCTTCAAGCCCAGTGGCTGATGGGTCGGGTCGACCCAGTTTTGGTGGGTCAGACACAGCTGATGTTGGACCAGCTCGGTGAAGCACGTAGTGCGGCCTGACCTGGTGGTCCACATCTTGGCACGGCTGGCCGAGCGATGCGGGGGGGGGGGGGGGGGGGGGGGGGCTATCCCGAACCGGCGGCACTGCCCTCCTATTCGGCTGGCCAAAGCTAGCCGGTCTTCCCGGCACAAGCAGCTCGTGAGGGATGCTCTCCTCCCGTGCGACACCTGCGAGTGCCACACCATCTCCAACCCGGCCGACCGATGAGATGATCGGTTCACCCACCAAAGCGGCCCGTGAAGCGCAGGCCGCGGTCCTCCATAGCGTGGTGCCCCCGTGGTGCTGTGTTTCCTTCAGTCCGGCCGACTTTAGCCGGCCGGTTCTTCGTCGGCTGAGCGGCCCGTGGTTGCGGGTCATGGTCTTTTCCTCTCCGTGCGGCACCCGATGTCACGGTCCTCTTCGGGCCGGTGCGCGACCGCCGTTGCCGCCGCCACCTTCGGTCATCGTCACCTCTCCGACACCGCTTTTGTCGCCAAAATAAACATGGATCAACAGAGGGTCGTCGGGCTATGTTTATTCGGCTCGTGCCCTCCGCATTAGGCGATATCAAGAGTCCAAGACGTTTCTGAAGTACACATCAATAATGCGTGTATAATTATTATTCAATTTAAAATTATACAAACCTCTACCTTGTAATTGACGTCGCACATCGACAAGCTGTGGAAGACGAGCGTCGCGGTAGTCGGACGTCGCGGAAGATGGCGTCATGGAGAATGGTGTTGTCCCGTCAATGTTGGAGGAAGATTCGTTGACATAGGCGATGCTTCTTGTGAGCGGTGTCTTCTCCCTTGACGCAGAGGAAGAAAAAGGTAGGAGAAGTCGTGGATCGTTCTTCGCTGAGAGAGGATGATGTTCTTCGTGGAAGAATGAAGCTCCTCTAATTCTCCAAAGTTCCCCCCCCCCCTAATATATTTTACAAGGAATATATTATATTAAACCTCTCCATTTTAAAAAGAATTGCCATGAAATTCAAATTGTTTCAAAAAGAGATGTGCCAATTAATTAATGAACTAATTAGTTGGTTGGGGTGTCATAATCAAAGTTTGGGAGGTGGAGAGGCTCTACCATAATGAGGGGAGGAGTTAATTAATTAAAGGGGTGTTTATGGGAGTTGAGGGAAGATGAAAGGATTAGTGCTCATGTGGACCCCACCACACTAAATCCGCTCATGGGAGGTTATGTGGGTGTGGGCCCCACCTTTAACTCCTCTTGGGAGGAAATAACCGCCACTAAATAATAAAATTATGTACCAACAATTTTATTAATTTAGTATAAATTCCTTCAAATATAACTTTCAACCCGCATAAAATGCAACTGCAGTGAAGGCCCTTAATTGAATACCGGCACTGCAAGTTCATCGGTTCCATCAGATTTCAATTCCGAGCACCGGTTCAAAATATAAGAAAAACATGCACGTACGTTTACAGAACGTACCCGAACAAAACTTCAGAAATTGATTCCAAGCACACCGGGCCTCGGAATCGGGCGCTGTCAGAAACCACAGACTCGTAAAATTCCAAAGTATTTAGGAAAATAATTTCCTTTAAATTTCCAGGTCTTTACATTACCCCCACCTCAGGTCTTTACATACCCATAAAGCTACAATATACACTAGGGAAACAAAAGAGGGTACTGAGAACACATTTGAGCCTCCCACTCCCATGTGCTCTCCTAGAGGTTCTCGTGCTGCTAGTAAATGCGCACCGGAGGAATCGACCGTCCATGTAGGACTCGATCCTATCAATCCTCGATCTCCACCGAGACCTCCATGAATTTCACCCCTTCATCGATATCCATCTCCCTGTGATCGATGATGTGTGATGGGTCGTGCACGTATCCCCTCAATTGAGATACGTGGAAGACGTCGTGCACCCGGTGCAACTGAGGTGGAAGAGCCATGCGGTAAGACACCTCACCTACTCTGATGAGAAGTGGAGGAGTGATTGTAAGAGACTATAGATAGACTTCACTATCTCTATCCACAAAGGATATATGTATGGTAGCCAAATTCTCTGTCACCTCTCTTAACTGATGAATGCCTGAACTCCTTCTGAGAGCATCCACTACCACGTTTCCCTTCCCAGTAGTATAGATTATCTCAAAGTAATAGTCCTAGAGGAACTCAAGCCATCATTGATATCTTAGGATCAGGTCATTCTGAGAGAAGATACACCTGATACTATTGAGATTGGAGTGAACCATAAACCGTTCAATTAACGAACAATGGTAGAGACTTTTCAATTGTAAGAACACGAATTCCCCCTTCTTCGCTTACGTTCTACAAAAGCTGCTAAGATTTCTCCTTTGCCGAAAAGGGAAATCTGGTCTCATCCCCTGGATGAACCACATCATTTTCCTAATACAGTCAATCCTGACATGAATGATACTAATTCATTTCATGGACGACGTCTTAAGTCCTCGACGCCACTACCAAGATGTCCAACTGTTACTCTTGCCTCCAAGGGTTGAGTCACAATGTCGGCATCAGTGTGTGGTTACTAGGTCTCCTCCAGTAGAAATATCAAAAGTGAGGGTCAATTCAATAGTTTAAACCAGAACCTCTTAGTATTAACCACACAAAAAGGAAGGAAAGAAAACATCACAAAGAAAAGTGTATTTTATTACTGCAGCTCGATGTACAAAGAGACAAAGCAACCACAACAACAACATTAACGGAGCTAGAAGCACCAAGAACAAATTCCTCCATGCCTAGAACTAGTCCCACTCCCGTACACCTACATCCGGAGATCCATAATTGTATGCTTTAGCTACCTGAAGTTGTGCTCTCGCCTTTCCACCCATTCCCTACGGTCGGGGTGGACCTTCTGGTGGTGGTGGTGGCAACACCTCGAAGCGTCGTCCAACACCAGCTGCATGACTAGATCTTCTGCCTTGGTCTTCTACTCCTTGCAGTTCACCTTGATCAAACCTCTGCCCCTGCCTAGGAGGTCCTTCACCTATCTACTGATCGTCTGCAAGGCGGGTCGGATAGTCATGTGCCATGTGACCAAGCCCACCGCAGGAGTAACACTGTCCTCTCCTGGTAAGTCGTTCTCTACACAGGGTGCCTCGCACACACGATTCTGATTCATGCGGTCGACCACCTGTGGGATTGGTCCTCTTGGACCCCTTTGTCATCAGTCTACTGCCAGCTGCAGAAGACTCCATTGCATGTCGACTATTAGTGGGTCCCGCTACTGGAGACTTCTTAGCAAGGATGATCTCTACTAGGAGGGCTCGCTCCAACACCCCCGTCAACATCGGGATGCTGTGGGAGATAACTGAAGCTCTAATCTCTCGCCTGAGCCCCTGCTCGAAGGTCCAGGCCCTGAAGAATGGGTCTCATACCATATCTATAGAGTAGCGCGAGAGGTCTGTGAACCTCACTAAGTACTTGGCTACACTCATGCTGCCCTACTACAGATGAAGTAGCTCTTGTATCTTCACCGCTCGAAGGGTGGCTGGGACAAACTCCGCCCAGAACAGGCTCTCGAAGTCTGCCCAGAGATGTGTCGCCTCGTCGTGGGTATGAAGCATCAGGCTCTACCATCTGCCAGTTGTGGCCTGAAGGAGGCTGGAAAAAAGGATCACTATGTAGTCTGTTGGTGTCCCTACTAGCCTTAAAACTCTCACCACGGCCTCTAGCCAATCCTCAGCCGCCTGTGGGTCCATCGCTCCCTGGAACATGGGTGGCCTCTAGTGTTGGAACTCATGAAACGCAATTAAGCGCCGTGCATCATCTGCTGTTGGGGCTGGTAGCATCGATGGCCCAATGGGGGGGTAGTACCGCTGGTGCCACAACTGGAAGAGGTCCCTGTACTGAGGTCTCGTCACTCGGCGTGCTGTCAGTACGTTCAACTCTCAAGGATCTAGCTGGTCGTCCACGGGGAGGCATCCAGAAAGAAACAAATGCAACATGGTCAAAGACTATACCTGGTGAGCTGACCTGGTTTGAGCTGACTTAAAGGAAAACTTTTAATACACACACGCAATCAGTGTTTTCGTGCACTAAGTTGGAAATCAGTAGTCAGGGTCCTGGTGTACAGATACGTCAGCTGCCGCACCAACACTGGACTCCCTAAACTAAAAACCACACTCGGTACTCTTAACACTATTGATTCACAGAAAGAAAGATCAGAGTCCTGAGTTCTGTTGTATAAATTACTCCTTTGACACCAATTTGCCACGACCGGTCCTCGGGGCCCATGCCGTGACTTCCCCAAGCCCGCCTTCCATAGGCCAGGGGCTGGCGACTAGCACCAAAGGCATAATTCCCGATAAAAAGGGAAGGCATTTCCTTTATAAAAGTAAACAAATACAATAGAAAATGCAATAGAAAAAATACTAAGTAATACTAAATACAAAAGTAAGTGCTGAAAGTAAAGGGGCTGGAAATACAAGCCCAACAGTAAAGTACAGTACATCTGAAAAGCTACTACAACTGCAGTAAAGTAAAACATCAACCACTGAGTCATCCTCCGGGAACCCCACCTGAAGGGTGGGTAGAGATGGTCTCCTCAGTGATCCACACTCATCCGTCTCCTCCGGGTACCATCTCTTCGAGAGGTCCACCTCCGTGTACCGTCTCGTTGTGAGGTCCAACTCCGGGTACCGTCCAGTCCTCGTACACTTAGCCTCGGTCAGCACTTTCCGTAGTCTGTATCCAACACAACGAGGTGACAGCATAACCTGTGTAGGGGTGAGTATAACGATACTCAGTAGGGACCCCGAGACCGTCAAGGTCTCACAAAATCCAACAAGAATAAACCACAAAAGTATGATTTCAATGGATAACCATTACTTTGGTATATGCCCATACATATACCTAAGTTATCAAGTAACCCATCTCAATCATGAGAAAAACACAGAGGTCACTGACTCAGTGAAAACCATGATTTTTATTCATGATGTTGAAACCACGGCTTTTTGAGAACTCATCCTATATCGAGTACAATGGGCCTGCTGCTACAACCAAGTGCTTCCCACTAACCTTAGACTGCTAAAGTACTCCCCCAGTCGAGTACTGTGGGCCTGCTGCTACAACCAAGCGCTTCCTACCATGGGTCTGCTGCTACAACCAAGCGCTCCACCTCATAGCCTACATAGGTACTCCTTCTGTCAAGTACTGCGGGTCTACCTCTACAACCAAGAACTCCTCCGCCGTGGGTCGGCTACTACAACCAAGCGCTCCCCACTAGGCCATCCAAATCACTCCGAGTCGATCGATCAGCAGTCGTCAAGTCTCAACCAGCTACTAGGTCTCTGCAATATGTTCCCTCGCCACCGAGAGGGTCCGCTCCATGAGCCTCAAGACGATACTCCAAGTGTCACAAAGTCTCACGTAGAAGTATCACAAAGGGATGCCTCGTCATAGAGGTCTTAACGCAACAGACGGAGCATCAATCTGACGCCCGGTCTGTGAGTTATTGGCTTTTCTATTCCAGGGTCCTGGTTGGTTTTTAAGCTAAAACCAACACGAGGGCCCGGTTGGTTTCGGTGTCGAACCAACCTGTTTTTTTTTTTCAAAGTCATCCAAAACTCACTTAGAGTATCACAAAAGGATTGCCTCGTCATAAGGGTCCCAATTCCATAGACGACACGTCGATCGGACGCACAGTCGTGAAGTTATTCACATTTAAGTGAAACGGGCCCGGCCCGTCAAGCCTAGTGGCTGACGGGTCGGGTCGACCCGGTTTTGGTGGGTCTGACCCGGATGGTGTCAGACTGGCCTGGGCTGGCTGGCCGTGGCTTAGCCCAACTGTCCAAGTAATGCGGGGGGGGGGGGGGGGGGGGCTGAAGCCCCCCGCTTTCCCGAACTGACGGCGCCGAGCGCCGCCGGCCGGTCTTCCCGGCGCAAGCGGCCCGTGCAGGCCGCTCTCCGCCCACGCGACACCTGCAGATGCCACGCCTTCTCTAACATGACCGGCCAACGAGCCGGCCGGTTCGCCCGCCGAAGCAGCACCCGAAGCGTGGGCCGCGGTCCTCTGCAGTGCGGCGCCCCCGTGGCATCACGGTTCCTTCGGTCCGGCTAGCTTTAGCAGGCTGGTTCCCTGTCGGCCGAGTAGCCCGCGGTTGTGGGTCGTGATCTTTACCTCTCCTTGTGGAACCTAGTGTCGCGGTCCTCTTCGGGCCGGCGCGTGGCTGCCACTGCTACCACCGCCTTCTGTCGACATCGCCTCTCCGACACCACTTCCGTCGCAAAAATAAAAATGGATCAACGGAGGGTCATCAGGCTATGTTTATTCGGTCTGCGCCCTCTGCATTAGGTGATATCAAGAGTCCAAGATGTTTCCAAAGTACACATCAAGAACGAGTGTATAATTCTTATTCATTTTAAAATTATACAAAACCCTACCTCGTAATTGACGTCGCATGTCGACAAGCCGCGTAAGACGAGCATCGCAGTAGTCGGGTGTCGCGGAAGATGGCGTCGTGGAGAACGGTGTCGTCCCGTCAACATTGGGGGAAGAGTCGTTGACATAGGCCACACTTCTCGCGAGCGGTGTCTTCTCCCTTGACACAGAGGAAGAAGAAGGTAGGAGAAGTTGTGGAGCATTCTTCGCCTAGAAAGGATGACGTTCTTCATGGAAGAATGAAGCTCCTCTAATTCTCCAAAGTTCCACCCCCCAAATATTTTCCAAGGAAAATATTATATTAAGCCTCTCAATTTGTAAAGGAATTTCCATGAAATTCAAATTTTTTCAAATGAGAGATGTTCTAATTAATTAATGAAGTAATTAATTGGTTGGGGTGGCATAATCAATGTTTAGGAGGTGGAGAGGCTCCACCATAATTAGGGGAGGAGTTAATTAATTAAAGGGGGTTTTAAGGGAGTTAGGGGAAGATGAAAGGATTAGTGCTCATGTAGGCCCCACCACACTAAATCCTCTCATGGGAGTTTATGTGATTGTGGGACCCACCTCTAACTCCTCTTGGCAGGAAATAACCACCACTAAATAATAAAATTGTGTACCAAAAGTTTTATTAATTTAGTATGGATTCCTCAAAATATAACTTTAAACCCGTATAAAACGCAACTGCAGTGAAGGTCCCATTAAGAGAATAATGACGCTGCGAGTTCATCGGTGCCCTCTGATTTTAATTCCGAGCACCGGTTCAAAAGATTGAAAAACCCGCACATACGTTTACTGAACATACCCAAACAAAACATCAGAAATTGATTCCGAGCACACCAGGCCTCAGAATCAGGCGCTGTCAAAAACCATGGACTCGTAAAATTCCAAAGTATTTAAGAAAAACATTTCCTTGAAATTTCTTGGTATTTACAACTATTATTGAATAAATAACTAGCGTACCTATAACCACTTTTTTTCGAGGTCCAATTTGGCAGTAGTGATGTAAAACACCTCACCCTTACTTCCTTGGAGATTTTTGGTTGCCTAAAAAACCCTTGGATTAGGGAATAGATTTGCATAGTTCCCTAGTTCTTTGTATCTGAAGCAATTAACAACACGTTGAGAGTCAAATAGAGCATTCCTCTCCTCTGTTGTAGCTACGGGTTTTTCTGGATAATAGTTAACCGCTAGGTTCCCTTCTCTTCTACACCCAAATCATTTCCCCATCCCCTTCAGGAAATTTTTGGGGTGCTTCATTCTGCACCTTTGGCAAGTGGGGTGCTGGGTTTTCTTAGCATCGTTGGATTTATCCATCAGATAGCTAGAATTGAAGTCCACCTTATGCTTCTTATCCCCATGATACCCCTAAGATTTTTTATCTCTATTTCGACTTTGAGGTAACATCAGACAATTTTCTCATAGCTATCAAAGTCACGGATCACTATATCTTTCTATAGGCTAGGTTTTATCCCACCAAAGAAGCAGTCAACATTGCATTCGGGGGTAACAACAAAGTCAGAGGCGTATCGTGCAAGCCTTGCAAAGTTTTCCTCGTATGATCTGATGGATTCTTCATCTTTTTTATTGAGGGAAAATAATTCCCTTTTCGTCTTAAGTTGGAGGGTGTGAGGAAAATATTTATTAAAAAATATTTTTTGGAAATCCTTCCATTCCAATGCCTCGATCTCCCCCTCAAGTTTTTTTAATTTTGATCATTGTCCACCATTAATCGGCTTCACCCTCCATACGACAAGCATCCAGAAGAACCTTCTCTTGTTCAGAACATTGAAAGATGGAGAAGAACTTTTCAATGGAGTTGATCCGTTATTCAGAAATTGAGGGATTAGATGATCCATTAAAATTATGAGGCCTTTTCTCATGAAGCTTTAGATTGTGACTTTTTCGTTCTTGGGGGGGGGGGGGGGTCAACGCTCATATTGACCCATGTTTCTATTAAAATATTGAGTTAGAAGAGAGAGTATCGTGACAAAGTTCATGATTCCTTCCCCCATCAGATTGGGAATCTCATTAGAACAATCATCGCATTGATCTTCGCATCAGTTATTAGCTTGAGTCCTCATATTACCATACATTGTATGGAATAAAGGAAAGTTAGGGGTAACACATAAAGGGTAATCCAAAGACAAAAATGGATAACTTATAAATTACGTTTATTTCCTTAAATGATGAATCTATAGGCTTCAATATATGTTATAAATGATCTACTTCCCAACATTTATTCTTAGTGGCATTTTTCCCTTAATAATGGTTCATACTACGATTGTGAATTTACTGAAGCATATACCCTAGGATTTTCATAACCAAGAATGCAGCAAAGCCCATTTTTGTGTACCAGGATACCCCGGGTCAATTCTGAAACTCTTTGTTAGAGTTTTCACTCCTAGGTACATCTATGCTAGAGCCACCTCTACCTACTCGTATCTAGACAGAGATGTATTTTCTTGATAAAACACTTACTCAATACTCACAAAAATTCAGGGATGTTGTTATTATACTTATTATTATCTCTAAGGCTTCACTAGGGTATTCTAATTCTAATCCCAAAAATAACTAAACCTATCCTCTGATACTAACTATAACAACCCTTCTCTTTATTAAACACAAAAACATGATTTATTACATAAAATTTCACTTAAGACAACTCTGAGGATCGAGAGGCATAGTGTCTTGGGAAATTAGGAACATTACATAACACCTTAGGACATAAAAACAAAACAGATTTATTCAAAACTTCCTTTACATGACCATTACATTCCTTCGTACTTAGCATTTCAGGGGATAACCTGAGGACATGCATAAGAAAAGGGTGAGCTATAAAACCCAGTAAGGGAGTAATCAAGGAATAAAATGAAGAATAAAATACATGTTAGGAAATAGGAATATCAACGTATCATAAAAGAAACATGAACATAATGGCATGATATAGCATGATTATCATAACATGGAAATGTGGAAATAACACTAAACATGGTATTAGAATGAGCCAAGTCTCATTGCACATGGAGCATGATTAAAACCTCACTGCACATGAATTATCATGAGTAAACCCTCATTTCACATGATGTATCATGATACTCATCTTTACCCAATGCATTGGAGTGCTATCAGGGCTCACCCTTCTTAAAAATTTTATTTCATGCATAAGTGTGCCACATGGATCATTCAACATGAAATCATTAAAGATCATAATTTATTCCACGATAAAGTAATGTTGAATTAATACATGAAACTATATATTCAATAAGTAAATTTTCATAAAGTTGAATACCCTTGATAGTGAAATGGGCATGGTATTGATGACACAATGACATTGGCTTGGAAAATCGCAGTGTAATTTTGCAACAATAACAACATGACATAGGGATTCGTAAAAATGGTTGGTGAGAGATAAAGGGTTGTATGATCATATGTATATGAAATTGATAGTAAGGGGGTAATATAGATACATGTACTAATAAATTTAATGGAATTTAGATTCATAATACAAAATAATTTCTTGAATGTAAATGAGAGGAGACAAATTTCTTACAGAATTTTAGCATGGTAACAGGTGTACATTAAAGAAATTAATGACAGAGAAAGGGATCTATTATCATTTAAAAATAAAAAGGGTAGTATGGGGGAGGTGAAAAATCATACCCCAACATTTATAATTGAAAATAAAGGGGCATAAAAACACACTGAAATTTAGACAAAATGATAAAGGAATGAATTCTTTACTTGGAAGTGTGATACCAAAGGCTTGGGAGGGGCTTTAGAGAGGCTTCTTAAAAGATTGGGTCTCCTTGAGAGGATTCTAGAGAGATAAGGGAAGAGTTTAGTAGAGCTAAAAAGTCTTCTAGGTTAGATGATGTGGGAGCTTGGGTGGGTTTATATAGGAAAGGAGAGGGAATTCTTTATTATTTTGGTTTTGGCTAGCACACATTAAACTAATCAAAACCACAAACCAACCCTTGGTTTTTACCCATGGTTTTTTCCAAAGGGTATTTCAATAAAATATTTTATAAATCTAATGGCCAGACTTCTTAAAATATTAGGCTTGCTTATGTGGAGGTGAGTCACACTCTCAAAGAAATCAATTTAAAAAGATAAATTGTTTTATTAGTCATGGAGGGTCCACTAAGGCTTTGTAAAATAAATAAAATAAACCTACAATCACATTAATTTAATGTTAAGAAATATATATGCCTAACCTACCACTTATATTATTTTATTACATCACTATTGGGTCATTATGATGTAATAAAATACATTATATAATTAAACGATATTTAATTTTTTACCCAAAACTTCGACTATCTCAGAAAATTATGAAAACTTAACAATTGGATAATTTTGATGTCCTGATTCCAAAAATAATATTCACAATATATAAATAATTTTCTAAATATTTGAATTTTTATTTTTAAAATAAAATCCGACATTTATCGAAAATTCATGGGTTTTGACAAAAAACGGCTTTCATACCTTAATAAAAATTACAATTGTATTCCTAAAAATTATATGATAATTTATATTTAAAAATTAATTTATTAATAATATTTTATTGAAATATTATTTAATTCAAAAATACATTAATTCATCAAAATAAATTTATTAATTGAATATTAACTAAAAAATTACTATTTGTGCTCTAAAATTTATTTACAATGTAACATTAATTAAATAAATGTATATTATTTATTTTATAAAACAATTATGCACATAATAATAGTTATAAGGTCTTGTTACATAACCCCTTATAACACCCGCATAATACCCAAGGGTAAGGTGTTCGGTGGTGACAGACTCTTGGGGCGACTCAGATAACATCGCTCAGGTGGTAATCTCTATCAACTTACAATTCTCACATAGGAAGTTCCATTTGAAATTAACATGTTGAATATCATCTTGGGATTGTTCAAGAGAGAATCTCAATGAATCCACCTCCTTTCAGTGCTCTAACAAATGAGCTTCGTATGGAGAAATTCTACTAGATGAGATCATCGCTTTCTTTGTCCAAGTAAATTGGATTTGTTAAATGTAACACCATGATATTTTATGGGAGGTATATTTTTTTATGTCTTATGTTATACACAACATCAAGGGAATCTTTCACTGCACACAACACTAGCTTAGCTTGCGTTACACGCAATTGCGACCTTCCTCGATAGCGTGTGTAGTACGCAATACCGGGTTTCACTAAACAACGATATATTATTATAATATTATTATAGACTAGCCGTTATGAATAGTGTTAACTAAATTTTGAATTTTATAACATTATTATTAATCTTAAATATTTTCTAGAACATGGTATGAGAACAAAATAAATATTTTGGGTAAAATAAAATGTTTTAAAAAAAATGCAGTTTTGCCGCCTTTTGATGGCGCACCCACTTTAAATATATTTTTTGACAAGTTTATAGGTTAAATTTGAAAAAATAAAATTCTTATTTAGAATCAAGAAATAAAAATTTACTTTGGATAAAGTTTTCATATTATTATGATAACTTTTAGTTTTTAATGAATAGTAAAAACATGCTACATTTTAATTAAAAATAACTTTTTTCATCGCAATAATTTATATGGTTAAATTATAATATTGAATGGTTTTAAAGTAAAATATAATATATTTTTACCATTTAATATAATTTATGTAATTACCATTAATTTTACATTGAATTCATAGGTAAAACATTTCAATCATTGGCAATGTTTTAACTTTTAAAACCCATTTTCTTAACAATGGGATTAATTTTAAATTAATTACTGCAACTTCTGTGTTTTTAATTTTGAAAAATGGATTCCATATTTAAATTCATTGGGTCTAAATTATGTTAATAGGTTACTTTTTTTTGATATTATGAATAGTAACTACGGTAATTTGTATTTACTACAGTTAAAGGTAAATCGGGTAATTAAGGGTAAATATATGATTATCAAATTACCCTAACACCTGTCAAAATTCTATTGAATTACTAAAAGTTTACCCTTATCACCTAAGTATCGGAATAAATTCATTTTATGGACTTTTTACTATTAAAATAATATAATTGTTATTAAAACCAAAGAAAGTGACAATATGTCAGTCTCTTAAATATTATAATTGTAATAATTTTAATTTAGAGATAAACTTCATAAAACTTCAAACATAAATAGTCTCCCGAAATATAATACAATTATCTACATCATGTGAATTTATTTATAATTTTTAAAGATTATATAATTATCATTAATTATGACACAATAGTGATGTTGAATTTATTTTGTTGACTGAAATATCAAATAAATGGTTTTAAAAATATTAAAATAAATATTATATGAACTATTTAATGTGAACCACTAATTTTATAGATAAATATGACATGTTATGAATCTATTAAAGCTTTTATTTTGAATATATCTTCTATGAATATTTTATATAAATTCAAATAAATAAATATTGTCAAAATTGACACTATTGTTATTTTATAAAAATAACATATTATAAAATTGTTTAAAAATCACAAAAATAATTAAAATTTAAAAATTAAAATTTATGTGGTCTAAAATTTTATAAATTATACAATTATATACAATTAACAACATATAAGTAATTATTTATAATGATTTAAAATTTAGAATATTATTACAATAAATAAAATTAAACAGATTAAATAAGGATAAATCAAGTTGATAATATTTAAAATAAATTCAAAACATGTCTAAATTCTATTGGTTGATGATATTACAACCCTATCTCATATAATATTATAATTTGAGTAATTTGGGATGTTTTTAAGTGGGGTTTGAATTTATTATAAATTAATATTTTTTAGATTTCCAAAGGTGCCCCTCTCCTCCCTTACAAAAGGGCACCTCCTCCCTCTCTTCCTCACACCACTTTGAGCCTTCAAGCTCGACCAACCCATAACAATTTCCATTATAAACTTCCCTAGAAACATACTAGAGGTACTGGGCTTCTTCAAAGACCAATTTTAGTGCCCTAAGAGGAGTTTTCAAAGAGGCGTATTGAAGAAGAGGTAATATCCGTTACCGATTCTTTAAAATTTATTTCTTCTTATAATTCCTATTATTTATTTGTTTAATTATTAAGTAATAACATAATTATCACTAATATACTGATATGTTATTATATATATTAAAAAAATCTATTTCACCTTCTATCCATCCTACGAAAAATGAAATCACCGCGCGTGCGTACGTACGAAATACCATCTCCACGTCGTGGTGTAATCTATTTTCCACCACCACCTTACTTGGATGAGTACAATGGTGTAAAGAAAAACTATATATGATTGTTTTAAAGTTATATTTATTCTTAAATAGTATAAATACACTTCAATACAATTCCACGATCATGGGAATGATATCGTCGCTCGTGCGTACATGCGGCCTACTGTCTCCACGATGTGATGTGACTCGTTATACATGATCTTAATTGAATAATGATTACATAAATGAATTGAATGAATAAATATGATATATATTACACTAATACCATTTTTTAAATGAGGCATCTATAACCTACATGATGAATAAGAATCTATTCAACAAAACACACATAAGAACATAAAGAAATAAACACCCGAATAACAAGTAGTAATGAATTATTACTAATAAGAAAAAAAATATGACCATATATGATATCATAACAATGTGTATGATTCTGGAATAATTCAATGACATTATTTAAATCATTACAGGAGTTTTAGACACGTATAAAGCATATCGGACCTAGGGTAAGGGAAAATCTCGCAATCTCATTTTTATCCGAGATTGTTTATAATTCAGAATTTATTGGGGAAAATTTATCATCCAAATCCATGTTTCCTCAATATGTAATATTATTTATATCCTCCTATAGTTTTTTAAATAAAATTTTACCCATTGGTGAGTTTTTAGTAAAATATATGAAAGGAATCTTTTTTCATTTTTAGTATGAGGTACTTTTTGAATTTTCTGGCCAAAGTATGAGAAGAATGTTTTTTTAACTTATACGGCAAGAATGGATATTTATGATTTCATAGAAAATTATTTCCATGAATCTTCCTTTACAAGTTTTCATGTTTATTTTTAATAAACTTATTTTATTTTAAACTTGTATGACATGTTAATAAAGGAAAATTATTTTTGAAGTAGAAACGATATTTTCCTCAAGAATGAAGTTCATGTGTTTTATCAAAATTATTTTCCATCTAAGATAATATAGGGTTCTGTTTCTATCCCAATTTTTACATTTATTTGATTATGTTATGATGGAATTATTTTTATGAAGTCCTTTTATCTTATATAGATTATGTTATGATGACATGATGTTTAAGAATCCCATTTTTATTACATGGGTTATGCTATGATGTATGATTTATGATTTTGTGGCACACATAAGAATGGTTTCATTATGAGATGGGTGGGACCTATATCTCCCTCCAATTCATTTGGTAAATATTTATGTCTCATGAGATAGACATGGCTGGAACGAAAAGTTAATCTGGTTCAGTGATACAGGACTGGAACGAGGATTGAACTCGGTTCAGTAATGGACTTTGTCCGCTATGATGGTCTTGGCAATGAGCCTTGACTAATATGAAATGATTTTCTCTGATTATGAGTGTATGCCAAAAAGTTTCATGTTTTAAGTTATGATTATTATGATTACATTTCACTACAATGATTTATCCCATGTTATGATATTATGATCTCTTTTGCAGGTTAAGATTTTCAAAATGTTATGTTCTTATGAATATGACATGATTGATATTTCTTTTGTTTACCCTTACTGAGAATTTGAGCTCCCCCTTTTGTATGTTTTCTTTTCCCCCAGGTCTGGAAGAAGGGTATTAAGTAGAATATGCCAAAAAGGGACTCTAGATATGATGAAATAAACAGGAGACAATGTAGATGATTTATGAACCAGTTGTTTATGTTCCCCATTTTCTAAAGACACTATACCTATACGGTCCTTTCATGGTTTTGTTATATGTTGTAATAAGTATGCTTCAATTATGTAGTAATAACAATGTATGTAAAGTATGGTTCGTTATAGCTGGTATCAGAGGAAAGGTATAGTTAATCTTTGGAAACTAGGATGTGAAATCCTTAGTAAGAACTCTAAGGATATGTCTAAACATAGAACACAATATTAGTGGTTTAGAAATGGCCATGAACAACCAATGATAAGATCTAAAGTGGGAAATTTTATTCTTGATTTTGTGGTTTTCCTGTTATGATTAGTGTTTCTCACACTATGCTTCTTGATTTTAGTCAATGGATGGAACCCAAAGGAACCATGTTAATGGTGAATGCGACGGGCAATGAAATGATTGTCCCCCTGAGCAACCAAAATTTATGGGAGCTGGAATGCAAAATCTTTTAGCCATGCTCACACAACTTTCTCAAGATATGAATCATGCAGGACTTCCAAATGAGCAAAGGAAGGAGAAACATTCTGTTGAATCCTTCATAAGGCAGCATCCACCTTCATTCAGCTGGTCTTATGATCCATTAGTGGCTGAACAATGGATCATTACCACTAAAAAGATATTTTTAGTTCTACAATGTTCTGAACATGATAAATTCATCTTAGCAGTATATTGTTTGGAAGGTGAAGCTGAACAATGGTGTAATCTTATTAAGAATATGAGGCAAAGGGATGAAATAGAGTCCATGGAATGGGATGAGTTCAATAACTTATTTTTTAATAAGTAATTCCCTCGTATTCTTTGAACAAAGATGGAGAAGGAGTTTTTTGAACTGAAGAAAAAGGATGATGAATTTGTTGGTACATACGAAGAAAATTTTACAAGACTTTCAAGGTACGCTTCCATAATTATTATCCAACCTGAGAGTAAAATCGATCGATTCATTAGTGGCTTCAAACCAAGTCTTCGAAGGGCGTTATCCATAAGGGAATTCAATAGCTACGAGGAAATTGTTCGATGTTCTCTCAAGGTTGAGATGGAGATTGAGGTAACCCATCAGTCATATGGGTTTGATATGAAGAGGATAATCGAATTCAAAGGGAAATCTAAAGACCACACTAAAAAGAAGATGAGTTTTACCTTATACTCAATGTGTGGAAAGAAATATGGAGGGAATTTTATTAAAGGGACAAGTAAATTCTTTAAGTGTGGAAAAGAAGGTCATCGGGAAGTTGAATGTCAAAATAATGGGAAGATGATGTCTAATGATACGAACAGAGAAATGGATACACAGAATGCACCTCCTACACTTAAATGTTTCAAATGCAAGGAAATGGGGAATTATTCCAATCAATGCCCTAATCCAAGGGTTGTTGATGATGATCGACGTGAACTAACTATTAAGGCCAAAGAAAAAGGAAAGTCACATGCAATTTCTATCGGCAATGTGGAGTACAATAACGAAGTGGTGAAAGGTACACTTACCATCCACTCTATAGTAGCAAATGTTTTATTTAATTCTGGATCCACCCACTCTTTTATTTCTGAAGAATTTTCTAAGGTTATCTTCGTACTACCTCAACAATTAGATTTTGAGTTAGCTGTGACAACTCCTAATGGCACAACAGTCGCATCAAAAGTATACAATTCTTCTCTGATTGAAGTTTTTGGGAAAGTGCTTCCTACAAATCTTGTGATCCTTCCTATAGTGGAATTTTATGTGATTCTTGGCATGGATTGGATTTTTTTATTTGGATCTCATATCAATTTCCAAAGAAGGTAAGTCACATTTCATATTCCAGATCAATCTATGATCGTCTATCAATGCAAGGATGAACATAAACTTCTAGTAGAAATTTGTTCCATCTAATGGGTCTTGATTCCACTAAATGAAGGTTATTTATCTCAAATGGTTGGAGAGAAACTCATGATTAAGAATATTCCCATTGTATAGGAATTTGATGATGTCTTTTCGGAGGAATTTCCAGGTCTTCCACCAAATCATGAAGTTGAGCTTTCAATAGAACTCATACCGGGTGCTTTGGCTATTTCAAAGACACATTATAGAATGGTCCCAATTGAGTTGTAGGAATTGAAGAAGAAACTCCAAGAGAATATTGATAAGGGATTCATATACCCTAGTGTGTCACCTTGGAGAGCACCTGTTTTGTTTGTTAAGAAGAAGGATGGATCAATGAGACTCTGCATTGATTATTAATAACTTTACAAGATCACTATCAAGAAAAAATATCCTCTCCCACGCATTGATGACTTATTTGACCAACTACGTGGAGCTCAATACTTTTCCAAGATTGATCTTCGTTCAGGGTATCATTAATTAAGGATCAAAAGGGAGGATATACCAAAGATAACATTCCATACAATGTATGGACACTATGAATTTATAGTGATGCCATTTGGTCTTACTAGTGCCCCTGCTATCTTCATGGATCTAATGAATAGAGTCTTTAGAGACTATCTTGATCAGTTTTTGGTAGTCCTTATAGATGATATTCTTTTCTATTCAAATAGAATAGAAGAACATGTAGATCACTTGGGAATTGTATTGAAGACCCCGAGAAAGGATAAGCTTTATGCCAAATTTACCAAGTGTGAATTTTGGCTTCAAAAAGTTTCATTTTTGGGTCACATAATCTCAAAAGAGGGGATATATGTGGATCCAGCAAAAACAAAGGTTATCGAAAGATGGTCGAGACCAACAACCATAACTGAGATCCGAAGTTTTCTTGGTTTGGCTGGATATTATTGACATTTTGTGAAAAACATTTCACGATTATCTAATCCACTCACCAGGTTGACTCAAAAAGGAGTTAAGTTAGTGTGGATGGAGGAGTGTGAAGAGAATTTCAAGGAGTTGAAAAAAAGGTTATCCAGTGCACCTGTGCTCACACTGCCTTGTAGTGGAGAAAGGTTTGTGATCTACAGTGTTGAATCCAAGAAGTGATTGGGGTGTGTTCTCATGAAAAATGATATGGTGATAGCTTATGCCTCACGACAGTTGAAAATACATGAGCAAAATTACCCAACTCGTGATTTGGAGTTAGCTGCGGTAATATTTGCATTAAAGATTTGGAGGCATTATCTTTATGGTGAAAGGTGTTATATTTATACTGATCATAAAAGTTTAAAGTATATTTTCACACAAAAGGATCTGAATATGTGCCAAAGAAGATGGTTGGAGCTGATTAAGGACTATGACTGCTCAATTCATTATCACCCTGGGAAAGCAAACAAGGTGGAAGATGCATTAAGCCGACAAGACCATGCTAGATTATCCATGATTAGGATAAAAAAAGATCCAATATTTATAGATTTACAAAGGATGGATCTTGGAATTATAATGGAAGGGGAAAATTCTTATCTTTCTCAAATGAATGTTCAACCATCTATACATGTGAAGAATAGAGAGGCACAAAAAGAAGATGTAGAGTTACAAAAGAATGTGAGAAATGTTCCTGAATTCAACATTGATTTTAATGGGATAATAAGGTTCAAGAATCAAGTTTCTGTTCCTCCCATCCTAGAATTAAAGAAGGAGCTGCTGGATGAGGCTAATAGTTCTTCATTCTCTATTTATCCAGGAAGCACGAAGATGTATAGGGACATGAAGGAGTACTTCTGATGGGATGGCATGAAAAGAGATGTTGCAGAATATGTCCCTTGATTCTTGGTTTGTCAGCAAGTTAAAGCTAAGAGAGAGAAGTCTAATGGGATGTTACAACCATTACCCATACTAGGATAGAAATGGGAAAACATCACTATGGACTTTGTCAATCGACTTCCTAAAACACCCAAAGGCAATAATGCTATCTGGGTTATAGTTGATTATCTTACGAATTTTGCACACTTCATTTCTATTAGAGAAGATTTCTCTCTAGATACGATTTCCAAGATATATGTGAAGGAAGTGGTAAGATTTCATGGAGTACCACTTTCCATTATATCTAATCGGGATCTGAGGTTTACATCTAAGTTTTGGCGAAGTCTTCACCATACTCTGGATACAGAGTTGAGTTTCAGCATTGCTTATCATCCTCAGATAGACGGTCAGTCTGAGAGAACAATTCAAACTCTAGAAGAAATTTTGAGAGTTTTATCTATGGATTTCAAAGGTGGTTGGGATCAACACCTACCTTTGGTGGAGTTTTCTTATAATAATAGCTTTCACTCTAGTATTCAGATGGCTCCTTATGAAGCTCTCTATGGAAAGAAATGCATGACTCCAACTTTCTGGGATGAAGTTGGGGAAAGAAAGGTATTAGGACCTGATCTTGTTGATGAGATGGTAGAAAAGGTCAGATCTATTCAACAACACATAAGAGCGCTCAGAGGTGACAAAAAAGTTATTCCTATAACTGAAGAAAAGACCTATAGTTTGAAGTGGGTGATAAAGTGTTCTTACGAATATCTCCTTGGAAGAGAGTAATGAGATTTGGAAAGAAGGGAAAGCTGATCCCTAGGTATATTGGTCCTTTTGAAATACTGGATCGTGTTGGGAAGGTAGCTTACCGATTGGCGCTTCCACCGAATCTCTCTCAAGTTCACGATGTGTTCCATGTATCTCTCCTGAGAAAGTACATACCCGATCCTTCACATGTACTAAGCTCATAAGTTGTACCGCTAGAGTAAGATCTTTCTTATGAAGAACAGTTGATAGAGATTCTGGATCGTAGTGAAAATGTTCTACGGAACAAGACAACTCGCTTGGTGAATGTTTTATGGAGGAACCACCAATTAGAAGAAGCTACATGGGAGCTTGAGGATATGATGAGGGAGAGGTATCCTCATCTGTTTGTTACGAAGTGATGAATTTCGAGGGTGAAATTCATTTTAAGGGGGGTAGAATGCAACACCCTGATATTTTATGAGAAGTATATTTTTTATGTCTTATGTTATACGCAACATCAAAGGAATCTTTCAATGCACACAACACTAGCTTGGCTTGTGTTACAAGCAATCATGACCTTCCTCGATAGCGTGTGTAGTACGCAATATCGGGTTTCACTAAACAATGATATATTGTTATAATATTATTATGGAATAGCCGTTATGAATATTACTAACTAAATTTTGAATTTTATAACATTATTATTCATCTTACATATTTTCTAGAACATGGTATGCGAACAAAATAAATTTTTTGGGTAAAATAAGTATTTTTCAAAAAATGCAGTTTTGCCGCCTTTTGTTGGAAAACCCACATTAAATCTATTTTTTGACAAGTTTATAAGTTCAATTTGAAAAAATAAAATTCTTCTTTGTAATCTGGATATATAAATTTACTTTGGATAATGTTTTCATATTATTCTGATAACTTTCATATTTTAATGAATAGTAAAAACACGCTATATTTTAATTAAAAACAACTTTTTTTATCGCAATAATTTATATGGATAAATTATAATATTTAATGGTTTTAAAGTATAAATATAATATATTTTTACCATTTAATATAATGTATGTCATTACCATTAATTTTACATTGAATTTATAGGTAAAAACATTTCAATCTTTGGCAATGTTTTAACTTTTAAAACCCATTCTCTTAACAACAGGATTAATTTTAAATTAATTACTGCAACTTAGGTGGTTTGAATTTTAAAAAATGGATTCAATATTTGAATTCAGTGGGTCTAAATTATGTTAATAGGTTACTTTTATTTTATTTTTGATATTATGAATAGTAACTACGATAATTTTTATTTACTGCAGTTAAAGGTAAATCGTGTAATTAAGGGCAAATATAAGATTATAAAATTACCCTAACACCTGCAAAAATTCTATTTTATGAGTAAAGGTTGACCCTTATCACCTAAGGGTCAGAATAAATTCATTTTATGGACTTTTGACCATTAAAATAATTTAATTGTTATTAAAACCAAAGAAAGTGACAACATGTCACTCTCTTAAATCTTATAAGTGTAACAATTTCAATTTAGTGATAAACTTCATAAAACTTATAAAATTAATAGTTTCTTGAAATATAATAAAATTATCTACATCATGTGAATTTATTTAAAATTTTTATAGATTAAATAATTATCATTAATTATGACACAATAGTGATGTTGAATTTATTTTATTGATTGAAATCTCAAATAAATGGTTTTAACAATATTAAGATAAATATTATATGAACTATTTAATGTGCTCCACTAATTTTATAGATAAATATTACATGTTATGAATCTATTAAATCTTTTATTTTGAATATATCCTCTATTTATATTTTATTTAAATTCAAATAAATGAATAGTGTCAAAATTGACACTATTGTTATTTTATAAAAATAACATATTATAAAATTGTTTAAAAATCACAAAAATATTTAAAAACTATAAATTAAAATTTATATGGTCTAAAATTTCATAAATTATACAATTATAGACAATTAAAAACATATAAGTAATTATTAATAATGATTTAAAATTTAGAATATTTTTACAACAAATAAAATTAAAGAGATTTAATAAGGATAAATCAAGTTGATAATGTTTAAAATAAATTCCCAACATGTCTAGATTTTATTGGTTGATGATATTAAAACCCTATATCGTCTAATATTTTAATTTGAGTAACTTTTTAAGTTTTTAAGTGGGGTTTGAATTTATTATAAATTAATATTTTTTAGATTTCCAAAGGTACCCCTCTCCTCCCTTATAAAAGGGCACCTCCTCCCTCTCCTCCTCTCACCACTTTGAGCCTTCACGCTGGGCCAACGTAGAGACCCGTAGCTTGACGTACATGGACATTAAATTACTTTTGCGGAATACTTAGTACATAACAAAAAAACACACACAAGGATCGTAATAGTTTAGTGTCTTTGGAAACTCGGAATGTAATCTTCTAATCGTGGTGAAAGATCTTCAATATCTCCCATAAAGATCTTCCCTTTTTTTTTACCTAAAACCTTTCTTTATATCCTGGGGAAAAGAAAACATAAATGGGTGAGCTTAAATGCTCAGTAAGGGTAAAAAAAAGAAATATCAATGACATCATATACATAAGAACATAGCTTTTGGAAATCTTAACCTGCAAAAGAGCTCATAATATCATAACATGGGATAAATCATAGAAGTGAAATGTAATCCCAATAATCATAACTTAAAAAATTAAAATTTGTGTCATACACCCATAATCATAGAGAATCATTTCTTGTTAGTCAAGACTCATTTCCAAGACTATCTTAGTGGACAATGTCCCTTTCTGAATCGAGTAGCCCTCCTTTCAGTCCTGTTTCACTGAACCGGTATAACCTACCATTTCAGCCATGTCTATCTCATGAGATATAAAATCTTTACCCAATGAATTGGAGGTAGATATAGGTCCCACACATCTTATAATGAATCCTTTCTTATGTGTGCCACATAATCATAAACCATACATCATAGCGTAAACCATGTAATAAAAATGGGATTCTTAAACAACATGACATCATAAAACAATTAATATAAGATAAAGGAATGCATAAAAATATTTCCATCACAACATAATCAAACCAATGTAATAATAGGGATAAAAAAAATAACCCTTTTATTATCTTAGATGGAAATTAATTTTGATAAAATACTTGAACTCCTTTCTTGAGGAAAATATCCTTTCTACTTCAAAAACATTTTTCCTTTCATAACATGTCATACGACTTTAAAATAAAATAATTTGATTAAAAATAAACTTGAAAACATGTAAAGGAAGCTTCTTGGAAATAATTTTTTAAAAATCCATTCTTGCCGTATAAGTTAAAAAAAATATTCTTCGTACTTTTGTCGGAAAAGTCAAAAAGTACCTCGTACGAAAAAACGACAAAAGATTCCTTTCATATCTTTTACTAAAAACTCACCGAAGGGTAAAATAGGTTTTAAACAATTTTAGGTGAATGGAAATAATATTAAATATTGAGGAAACATGGATGTGGATGATAAAATACACCCCATTAAATACTTACGAATAAACAATCTCGGATAAAAATGAGATTGTGATATTTCCCTTACCTTAGGTCTGATTTTCTTCGTATATGTCCGAACCTCCTCTTCTTTGAAGCGCCTCTTTGAGACCTCCTCTTAGGGCACTAAAATTGGTCTTTAAGGAAGACCAGAACCTATAGGATGTTGCTAGGGAAGTGGAGAAGAGATTTTGGCAGGGGTTGGCCGAGCTTGAGTGCTCAAATTGGTGTGACGAGGAGGGGGAGGAGGTGTCCTTTTATAAGGGAGGAGAGAGGCACCTTAGGAATATCTCAAAATATTGTTTTATATTAAAGTCAAAATCGGTTTATAATGGTTCCAAAGGGTCTTATTTCGAAGCTAAAGTGGGGATGGGTCGAAATCCTATCAACCAAAATGATTTAGACATGTTTATGGTATTATTTTAACTTTATCAATTAGATTTAACTCTAAGTTAAATAATTTAACTTTTACCGTGTCTTTTTATTTTCTTTCACTATATGGTTAATACACTTACTATAACATGCCAAAAGAACCCCAAATTGTTTATTATTAATATATATATCCTTATCTAAGTCATTTGGACGAACCTTAGATTTTTAGGAATAAAATAACAATTAATAATATAATATTTGATTTAAAAACTATTTTGTGTCAATTTTGACACTATTTGATATATGATTTTTGTGAAAGTCATAACATAATTATATGTTCGAACCAAGTTGATTAAATCAACACTAATATATCATAGTAACCTAGAAAATTAGTGGAATTCATAAAAAGTCTCAAATTACATTCATTTGAGCATTTATAACATCAATTATGTTAATATTTCCTTAAAAGGGTAATTACTGCATCATCGTTGTGTCATAAATAAATTAATTTATTTAAAGTATAAAAATTATAAATAAAATATCATTATGTAGGAAATATTTTTAGATTTCTAATTAATATTTATAGTCGAATTTATCTTATGTATAACCCCATATTAAAAATGATTTACTTATTAAACTTTGATTTTAACTATTTTAACCCTTCTTTAAATAAACTAATAATAAATGTCCTAATCTAACCCAAGTGGGCCTAAATGGTCATATTTTATTCCTAAGTTTGTTTTTGGTCGAATTAAACTTATCCAATAGAATTAGGACATGTGTTAGGGTAATTGTAATATCATATTTACCCTTAGTTACCCTATTTACTTTTAACCGTGGTAAATAAAAGTAAAAAGTTATTATTCACCAAAAATTATTTTCATCTCATTGAACCACATTTTACTTACAGAAATCAACAGTGTCTCTCGGATTTTTGAAATTTCATTCACAGAAGCGGTAAAATTAAGTTTTATGAAAAATTCAGTTTTAACTACCACTTAGTAGTTTCACAATTCATCAAAAATTGATGTTTTTCAGAAAAATGACAAAATTTCATCCTAAGCTATATTTCATATTCCAAATTCAAAAATGAAGTCTATTTTACCAAATTCATAACATAGAAGTTGTATTAATTAATTTTATAATTAAATCCCGCTATTAAAACAAATAGCGTGTTTTTAAGAAACAATATCTATCAAAAGATTGACACTTGATTATGTCTGGTTTAAATGTGAAATTACATTCAATGAACAACATTGTATTAAATTGTAAAAATATATTCTAAATATACTGTAAAACCACTCAAATTAATAATTTATCACTATTAATTATTTCGATTAAAAAAGTTGTTTTTAATTATAATTTAGTAATTTTCACTATTCATCAGAATATGAAAGTTATCTGAAAAGTACCAAAATTTCACCTTACGCTAAATTCGATACTCCGAATCCAAAAATGAAGTCCATTTTGAGAGCTAAAATTTCTAAAATTTAAAAAGTGGTTATTACTATTCATAACGGCTAGTTTTAATAATAGTATATCGTTGTTTCGTGAAACTCAGTATTGCGTACTACACACGCTATCGAGGAAGGTTGTGATTGCGTATAATGCAAGGCAAGTCAAAGATGTGTGTTGTGCAAGCTCCTTTTGGTGTAGCGTACTACACAAGACATTAATAAAATTAAAAAGAATATTTTTCATAAAATATCGGGCTGTTACATTCAACCCCCCTTAAAATGAATTTCGCCCTCGAAATTCGTCGAGGTTATAAATGGTTTACTATTCGAAAGTGTATTTAATAGAAACCCACATCGTAAAAAGGAATATCAAAACCAATCTTTAAAAACAAAGGTATGAAACGTAATGGTTACCCAAATAAACTAATCATTGGGTTTCCACATAGGTGAAAATATGGATATGGAAGAGAAATCTAACCATCATGTTATGATGGAGAGTGGTAGAGAACATGGATATGGAAAATCCAGTAATCACAAAGCCATAAATTTGTGACGATCTAAGGTACCATCTGATTCATCAGATATAAGATCACTAGGAAAACATTTTTGGTTTTCAAGACCGTTTCCCTAAAGTTAAAGAATTTGAATTAGAATAAATACTTACTTTATGTTGGTATAACCTCACTGTTGTTCGTGCCTTTAACAATTTCCACTTCATCTCTTAAATAAATGAAGTTGAATTTGTAATTTGTGAAGTGTTAGCAGATCATGTGATAGAATGACGGGTCATTCCATCTGTCTCAAAAGGTTAGCATAAGTCGATCTATAGTGAGATTAATCATATATGGTTCCTAAAATGGACTTATACTTTATATATCATACTGCTTAATATAATAAAACTATTTTCTACTAAATAGGGACTTCCTGTAGGCCAGTGGTAGGCGATAAAGGCCAGTCGCACTTCGGTTGTGGGTTCGATTCCCACAGCCTTGTCCGAAGCGATGGGCTGTCGCCTGTCCTGCAGGTTGTCCTTTTTATAAAACTACATTACTATAACATCCCATCAATAATATCGAGAAAACTTCTATCCTTAAACAAAACTAACCTATGCCCAACATAATCCATTCCAATCTTTAGGCTTATCCATAATACTGCAATCCACTCTCACAACATAGTGAAAACGATTACCAGAGATTTAACACCATCGTCGATCCCCATATATCATAAGATATGTTTTGTTGGTCACATTCCAAACATTTAAAGTCCTTAATCATGTATTCTCTTGAAAACCTTAGTGAAATCATGAATGCAGTTAAAATTTAACACCTTCCACATACCAAAATCCTCAAAATTATATATACTCAAACAATGATATCACTTAGTCCTTATATCAATCATGAGCTCATGAATACTGTTAAACATTTCATTTTCTCGTTTTCCCTTCATTATGCGCATATCAACTTATTTCCAAAAATATCTCAATCACTTTGAATACCACATTAGACCAATACATAAATATTCCAATACTTTATGATACAACATTATTTTGGAATCCCATTATATAAACAGTTAATCATTCCACCACATCGTTGTCATATTCAACATCGCCAATAGTGATCGCATGTGAATTCCCTTTGTCTTTTGCCTTAAGTGGTTACTCATGTTGATCATCACTAACCCTTGGATTAGGGAATTTATTAGCATAATGCCCCATTTCCTTGCACTTGGAGCATTGAAGTGTTGGTGGTGCGTTCTCTGCAGTGTTTGCTTTATTCACATCATTAGAATCCCTTTTTCCATTACTTCGACACTCAGCTACTCGATGACCTTATTTTCCACACTTTGTGCATAAGGAAACATTCATCTTCTTTTCACCATTATTCTGAGATTTCTCCTTGACCTCCATCTTTCGTATCTTTTCAAAACCATAAGATGGATATGTAACACCAACTTCCATTTCTACCTTGATAGAACAACGCACAATTTCTTCATAGCTACTGAAGTCTCTTATAGCTAATGCCCTTCGAAGACTTGGTTTTAAGCCACTGAAAAATCGATCAACTTTACTTTCAGGTTGTATGATAATTCTAGATGCATACCTTGAAAGTCTTGTAAAATTCGCTTCATATATACCAACAGATTCATCATCGTTTTGCTTTAGTTCAAGAAACTCCTTCTCCATCTTTGTTCGAAGAATACGAGGGAAGTACTTACTGAAAAACAAGTTCTTGAACTCTTCCCATTCCATGGACTCAATTTCATCTCTTTGCCTCGTATTCTTGATAAGATTCCACCATTGATCAGCTTCACCTTCCAAACGATATACTGCTAAGATGACTTTATCATGCTCAGAACATTGATGAACTGAAAATATCTTTTCAGTGGTACTGATCCATTGTTCAGCAACAAGTGGATCAGAAGACCCACTGAAAGAAGGTGGACGTTGCCTCATGAAGGACTCAATAGAATATTTTTCCCTTCTCTGCTCATTTGGAAGTCCAGAATGATTCATAGCTTGTGTAAGTATAGCAATAAGATTTTGCACTCCATCTCCCATAAAATTTGTTTGTTCAGGAGGACAATCATTTCATTGTCCATTGCATTGATCAACACGGTTCCTTCGGGTTCCAGCCATCGTCTAAAACCCAAAAAGAATAGTGTGAGAGGCAAAAATCATGCTAGGGAAAACAACATAATAAAGGGGGAGTACCTTCAATATCTAACATCTTAGGTTTAATTCTATGATCGTTAGCGTAATTCTAGTACTATAACCTATACGTATACTTAACCTTAGGGACATCCCTAGACATACCTTAGAAATATCTCTAGGGATCTCACTAAAGTTCTCGCATCCTAGTTTCCAAAGGTTGACTAAACCTTTCCCCTGATACCAACTGTAGAGACCCGTAGCTTGACGTACATGGACATTACATTACTTTTGTGGAATACTTAGCACATAACAAAAAAACACACACAAGGATCGTAATAGTTTAGTGTCTTTGGAAACTCGGAACATAATCTTCTAATCGTGGTGAAAGATCTTCAATATCTCCCATAAAGATCTTCCCTTTTTTTTACCTAAAACCTTTTTTTATATCCTGGGGAAAAGAAAACATAAATGGGTGAGCTCAAATTCTCAGTAAGGGTAAACAAAAGAAATATCAATCACATCATATACATAAGAACATAGCTTTTGGAAATCTTAACCTGCAAAAGAGCTCATAATATCATAACATGGGATAAATCATAGAAGTGAAATGTAATCCCAATAATCATAACATAAAACATTAAAATTTGTGGAATACACCCATAATCATAGAGAATCATTTCTTGTTAGTCAAGACTCATTGCCAAGACTATCTTAGTGGACAAAGTCCCTTTCTGAATCGAGTAGCCCTCGTTTCAGTCCTGTTTCACTGAACCGGTATAACCTACCATTTCAGCCATGTCTATCTCATGAGATATAAAATCTTTACCCAATGCATTGGAGGGAGATATAGGTCCCACCCATCTTATAATGAATCCTTTCTTATGTGTGCCACATAATCATAAACCATACATCATAGCGTAAACCATGTAATAAAAATGGGATTCTTAAACAACATGACATCATAAAACAATTCATATAAGATAAAGGAATGCATAAAAATATTTCCATCACAACATAATCAAACCAATGTAATAATAGGGATAAAAAAATAACCCTTTTATTATCTTAGATGGAAAATAATTTTGATAAAATACTTGAACTCCATTCTTGAGGAAAATATCCTTTCTACTTCAAAAACATTTTTCCTTTCATAACATGTCATACGACTTTAAAATAAAATAATTTGATTAAAAATAAACTTGAAAAAATGTAAAGGAAGATTCTTGGAAATAATGTTTTAAAAATCCGTTCTTTCCGTATAAGTTAAAAATAATATTCTTCGTACTTTTGTCGGAAAAGTCAAAAAGTACCTCGTACGAAAAAACGACAAAAGATTCCTTTCATATCTTTTACTAAAAACTCACCGAAGGGTAAAATAGGTTTTAAACAATTTTAGGTGAATGGAAATAATATTACATATTGAGGAAACATGGATGTGGATGATAAAATACACCCCATTAAATACTTACGAATAAACAATCTCAGATAAAAATGAGATTGTGATATTTCCCTTACCTTAGGTCCGATTTGCTTCGTATATGTCCGAACATCCTCTTCTTTGAAGCGCCTCTTTGAGACCTCCTCTTAGGGCACTAAAATTGGTCTTTAAGGAAGACCAGAACCTCTAGGATGTTGCTAGGGAAGTGGAGAAGAGATTTTGGCAGGGGTTGGCCGAGCTTGAGTGCTCAAATTGGTGTGAGGAGGAGGGGGAGGAGGTGTCCTTTTATAAGGGAGGAGAGGGGCACCTTAGGAATATCTCAAAATATTATTTTATATTAAAGTCAAAATCTGTTTATAATGGTTCCAAAGGGTCTTATTTCGAAGCTAAAGTGGGGATGGGTCGAAATCCTATCAACCAATAGTATTTAGACATGTTTATGGTATTATGTTAACCTTGTCAATTAGATTTAACTCTAAGTTAAATAATTTAACTTTTACCGTGTCTTTTTGTTTTCTTTCACTATATGGTTAATACACTTACTATAACATGCCAAAAGAACCCCAAATTGTTTATTATTAATATATATATCCTTATCTAAGTAATTTGGCCGAGCCTTAGATTTTTAGGAATAAAATAACAATTACTAATATAATATTTGATTTTAAAACTATTTTGTGTCAATTTTGACACTATTTGATATATGATTTTTTTGAAAGTCATAACAGAATTATATGTTCGAACCAAGTTGATTAAATAAACACTAATATATCATAGTAACCTAGAAAATTAGTGGAATTCATAAAAAGTCTCAAATTACATTCATTTGAGCATTTATAACATCAATTATGTTAATATTTCCTTAAAAGGGTAATTACTGCATCATCGTTGTGTCATAAATAAATTAATTTATTTAAAGTCTAAAAATTATAAATAAAATATCATTATGTAGGAAATCTTTTTAGATTTCTAATGAATATTTATCGTCGAATTTATCTTATGTATAACCCCATATTAAAAATGATTTACTTATTAAACATTGATTTTAACTATTTTAACCCTTCTTTAAATAAACTAATAATAAATGTCCTAATCTAACCCAAGTGGGCCTAAATGGTCATATTTTATTCCTAAGTTTGTTTTTGGTCGAATTAAACTTATCCAATAGAATTAGGACATGTGTTAGGGTAATTGTAATATCATATTTACCCTTAGTTACCCTATTTACTTTTAACCGTGGTAAATAAAAGTAAAAAGTTACTATTCACCAAAAATTATTTTCATCTCATTGAACCACATTTTACTTACAGACATCAACCGTGTCTCTCGGATTTTTGAAATTCCATTCACAGAAGCGGTAAAATTATGTTTTATGAAAAATTCAGTTTTTAACTACCACTTAGTAGTTTCACTATTCATCAAAAATTGATGTTTTTCAGAAAAATGCCAAAATTTCATCCTAAGCTATATTTCATATTCCGAATTCAAAAATGAAGTCTATTTTACCAAATTCATAACATAGAAGTTGTATTAATTAATTTTATAATTAAATCCCGCTGTTAAAACAAATAGCGTGTTTTTAAGAAACAATATCTATCAAAAGATTGACACTTGATTATGTCTGGTTTAAATGTGAAATTACATTCAATGACAAACATTGTATTAAATTGTAAAAATATATTCTAAATATACTGTAAAACCACTCAAATTAATAATTTATCACTATTAATTATTTCGATTAAAAAAGTTGTTTTTAATTATAATTTAGTAATTTTCACTATTCATCAGAATATGAAAGTTATCCGAAAAGTACCAAAATTACACCTTACGCTAAATTCGATACTCCGAATCCAAAAATGAAGTCCATTTTGAGAGCTAAAATTTCTAAAATTTAAAAAGTGGTTATTACTATTCATAACGGCTAGTTTTAATAATAGTATATCGTTGTTTCGTGAAACTCAGTATTGCGTACTACACAAGCTATCGAGGAAGGTTGTGATTGCGTGTAATGCAAGGCAAGTCAAAGATGTGTGTTGTGCAAGATCCTTTTGGTGTAGCGTACAACACAAGACATTAAGAAAATTAAAAAGAATATTTTTCATAAAATATCGGGCTGTTACAGCCAAACCCTGCCCATTTCATTTCTCAACTTCCCTATAAATATACTAGAGGTCCTGGTCTTCTTCAAAGACCAAGTTTAGTTCCCTAAGAGGAGGTTTCAAAGAGGCGTATCGAAGAAGTGGTAATATTCGTTATCGATTATTTCAAATTTATTTCTTCTTCTAATTCCTCTTCTTTAGTTGTTTCATTATGAAGTAATAACATCAGTATCAATCATATATGGATATGTTATTATAAATATAAAACAACCCTATTTAACCTTCTATCCATCATACGAAAAACGAAATCACCGCGCGTGCGTACGTACGGAATACCGTCTCCACGCTGTGGTGTTATCTGTTTTCCACCACCACCTTACTTGGATGGGTACAATGGGGTAAATAAAAACAATATATGATTATTTTAATGTTATATTGATTCTGAAATAGTATACATACACTTCAATACAATTTCACGATCATGGGAATGATATCATCGCTCGGGCATACGTTCGACCTACCGTCTCCACGATGTGATGCGACTCGTTCTACATGATCTTCATTGAATAATGATTATATAAATTAATTGAATGAATAAATATGATATATATTACACTAATACCATTCTTTAAATGAGGCATCTATAACCTAAAATGAGGAATAAGAATATATTCGACAAAACTCGCATAAGAACAAAAAGAAATAAACACCCGAATAACAAGTAGTAATGAAATATTACTAATAAGAAGATAATAATATGACCATATATGATATCATAAAAATGAGTACGATTCTGTAATAATTAAATGACATTATTTAAATCATTACAGGAGGTTCGGACACGTACAAAGCATATCGGACCTAAGGTAAGGGAAAATCTCGCAATCTCATTTTTATCCGAGATTGTTTATACTTCAGAATTTACTGGGGAATATTTTTCATCCACATCCATGTTTCCTAAATATTTAATATTATTTATATCCTCCTAAAATTTTTTAAATCCAATTTTACCCATTGGTGAGTTTTTAGTAAAAGATATGAAATGAATTTTTTTTGTTTTTAGTACGAGGTACTTTTTGACTTTTCTAGCCAAAGTGCAAGAAGAATGTTTTTTAACTTATACGACATAAATGAATTTTTATGATTTCATAGAACATTATTTCCATGAAGATTACTTTACATGTTTTCATGTTTATTTGTAATCAACTTCATTTAGATAAAAATTGTATGACATGATAAGAAATGAAAAATGTTTTTGAAGTAGAACGGATATTTTCCTCAAGAATGAAGCTCAAGTGTTTTATCAAAATTATTTTCCATATAAGATAATATAGGGTTATATTTATATCCCTATTTTTATATTTATTTTATTATGTTATGATGGAATTATTTTTATGTAGTCCTTTTATCTTATATGGATTATGTTATGATGGAATGATGTTTAAGAATCCCATTTTTATTACATGGGTTATGCTATGATGTATGATATATGATTTTTTGGCACACATAAGAATGGTTTCATTATGAGATGGGTGGGACCTATATCTCTATCCAATGCATTGGGTAAAGATTTATATCTCATGAGGTAGACGTGGCTGGAACAGAAAGTTAATCCGGTTCTGTGATACAGGACTGGAACGAGGAGTGAACTCGGTTCAGTAATGGACTTTGTCCGCTATGATGGTCTTGGCAATGAGCCTTGAATAATATGAAATGATCTTCTATGATTATGTGTGTATGCCACAAAGTTTCATGTTTTAAGTTATGATTATTGGGATCACATTTCACTACTATGATTTATCCCATGTTATGAAATTATGATCTCTTTTTCAGGTCAATATTTTCAAAATGTTATGTTATTATGAATATGATATGATTGATATTTCTTTTGTTTACCCTTACTGAAAATTTGAGCTCACCCTTTTGTATGTTTTATTTTCCCCCAGGTCTGGAAGAAGGGTATTAAGTAGAATATGCCAAAAATGGACTCTATATATGATGAAATTAACGGGAGACAATATAGATGATTTATGAACCAGTTGTTTATGTTTCCCAGTTTCTAAAGACACTATACCTATACGGTCCTTTCATGGTTTTGTTATATGTTGTAATAAGTATGCTTCAATTCTGAAGTAATAACAATGTATGTAAAGTATGGTTTGTTATATTAAAGCCCTATATTTATACTAATCATGTGATCATTATTCAACCACTATATTAGCAATGGTCACAATCCTTAAAGTTATTTTAAAATCCAAAAACATAAAACCAAATAAGTTCATATCCTTTATATAACCATTTTACATAATAATCCATTTAATTGGATCAAAAGGATTTTTCATTAATGAAAGTTTGGGTCGTTACAGATTTTGAATCATCAATCTATATATAAATAGAGGAACATTGTTATGGTATTGTTTTATGTCATATAAAATTATTATGGTAGATTTAAAATATATACTAATTTTTTTCTCAAGTGAAGTGTACCCCATCCTTGCTTTACAGTAGGGGCATGCCAGTTTTGCTACCCGTTCCTTATTTTCAGCACTCAGTTGTTGTTTCATAAATAAAAAACTATAAATCAAAGTGTTGAATACAAGAAATGTAAAACAACTTATTACCATAGACAATGTACCTGAAAATTATTCCATGCATGACAGCTGCTAAATTCCTCCCACACTCCTTGGGATATCAAGTGTGCATAAAGAGGAAGTGGGTGCGGCTTGATTTTCCCTTCAACATATTTAAGATGGTATTTCATTAAAAGCTTGTGAAAGACTCTATGAATCTTTCCTGAAACTCTTAATACATATTCCTTGTGTGAGGCATGTACTGTAAATGCCCTCTCCAAGGGATGATGAAGAGTAAGTAAATGTTTTTTTTAATAAATTAAATAAATGATATCATAATGTTACCATAATCTCTTCCCACATTACTGTCTCAATCCCAGTGACAACATAGTTCCACAAATGTACATCAATTGGCACACATTACTAAGTTACGATTCCAATGTAGCTTATAAAATGGATTTTTTGGGGGTTAAAATGGTGGCCTTTCTTGTTCCATCCCACCTCAAATTTGATTCCTTTTGTTTTTGACTTAAGGATTTTGGATAACACTGTCAAAGTACAACACTCTTGTTTTTTTTGTTCCACTAGGGTTTTATTGCCCACCTTTTCTTTTGTTTCAACATCATCATTATGTTCCTCTAGAGCGATAGCATCAGCATTAAGAAAAAAACAATAGGTTGAGAAACCTATTGTACCACAACACTAGGACCAACAACAACAGGTTGAGAAAACTGTTGTTCCTCTACATTGGGAGCAGTAATAGCAGGTTGAGAGACCTATTGTTCCTTGGGATTGGGCACATCAGCACATGCAAAAGTAATTATCTGTAGAAGTGGTTTAACATTTAATTTAGATTATATAAAATCAGTACCAAACAGATAATAACATAAGGTAACATAATTTATATTACAATAAAAAAATAACCTGATTGTTGAACTCCTTTTTTTAAATCCTGAAGATATTTGACCCCTAAATCGACTATGAAAATCCCATTATTATGGTCTCCTCTAAAATAAAAAACACCATCTATATTGGGATCGTTGTGAAATTATTGCAAAGTCCCAATGAAAGGGTCATAGTCCATTGAGTTTTCATCTGACCCTTCAGTTGTTTTGGTCGATAATAAAACAATTGACTAGTTTTGGTTTGTAGGATATAGAACATAAAATACTTGTGATTCCTATGATTCCATTATAAACAGTTCATATTTATCCCCTTTCTTACTGAAATCAACTTTCACAAATCCTAATTCATTTATTTTAACAGAACTCCTGTTATCAACTCACCTGCATTGAAAAATCGGCACCTGGAATTTCGTATAATCCAACTCCCATATTTGTTTGATGATTCCAAAGTATGAAATTTTCACATAAATTGGATTTATGTCCTTATCACAAGAAACATTGATTGCTTCATCCATAAGTGTAACACCACTATTCTGCATGGTACTGTCTTCATCGTTTTCATTAGTATATAATGTATAACCATTAACTACATAAGCATTGTAATATAATACATACACACTTGGTCCTCCATCTATCCATCAAAGTCATTTTGAAATTGAGTTTGGATTTTTATATGACTTCTTAAAAATATAATCCCAAAACCATCCTATAAATTGTCGATTATGTGTATCTGATATCCATTTTCAGCCCTATATGGATTCGAATACCTTATAATTTCTTTCTATGTTTGAACATATGGGTCTATGTAGAAACTGTTATACAAAACGTAAATATGGGCCTACTCATGATCTGTAATATTGATTTTGAAAATATATCTTCCATAAATTCCTTCACCCTCAAGAATCCTAGTGTGATGAGATTTCAGTCGGCCAATTCTTTCCACACTAGACTGGCATTCAGTACAGAATTCAACGACTTCCTTAATAATATATCGCTTCGTAGTAAAACCCTCTGGCCGACTTTGATTTTTGACATACCCTTTCAAAATCTTCAAATTATGTTCAATGGGTTACATCCATCTACAATTCATAGGACCACATAGTCAAATCTCTCTCACCAAGTGATCCATCATATCAAAGAATTTCGGTGGGAAGAACATTTCTAATTCACAAAATATGATGACAATTTCTCTTTCAATAGTTGACAATTTTTCCAGGTCTATAAATTTGTTTCATATATATTTGAAGATGAAACAAAGATTCATTAATGTATGGAATACATTCTTGGGAAAAATGAAATGTAAAGCTATAGGAATTAGATCTTGGATCAAAACATTACAATCATGTGATTTCAAACCCGTTAACATTAAATCGCTCATTGATATGATGTTCATGATATTTTATGAATACCCCTCTAGAACGTTTACATAATTCAAGATGTTTAAAAACTGATATCTCTCCTTCCTAGAAAGAGTGTAAGCAGAAGGAGGAAGAAATAATCATTTTCGACCTTCAATGGTGCCGACTCTTCTTGTATTCTCATCTCAACCATGTCCAACCTATCCTTAAATCTATCCTTTGTTTTTCCAGGTGCATTTAGCAATGTGCTGATGATTCTATCACATACATTTTTTCAACATTCATAACATAAATAAAATTTCTGACATACTAACAATTCTAGTATGGTAATTCAAAAAAATTGATCTCTTTTTTCAACCAGTTTTTGTAAGGTTTTTGGAAAATAGTTTACCAAAAGTAGTGTCCACATCTTTTACTTTATCGAACAATTGATCACCTATTAGTAGAGATGGTGTTATATGTTCTTTTGAACTTCCATAGAATTATTTCATCCAATATTGGTACTTATCTACGATGTCCTAAAATTAAGGTTTTTGATGAATGTTTCAACCAAATTGATTGTGTACCTTGTTAGAAAATGAGACACCCTTGAATTCCTTTAATTCTATATCCTGAAAATTTTTCATAAGTAAGAAAGTCATTTATCAACCCATAAAAAATGCCTCTCAAAGTGAAATCTTCATTTTTATAAGAATCATACAATGTAACACCTAAATCCCACAATAATTTAAAATCCTCGATCAATGGATCCAAATAAATATAAATATCATTACCAAGTTGTTTTGGTCTAGATATAAGCATAGATAACATGATGTATTTTCATTTCATGCATAACCAGGGTGATAACTTATAATTTAACAACATAACTTGTCATGTACTGTGACTTCTGCTTTGAAAACCAAAATGATTCACTCCATCTGTAGATAATGCAAGATGAAGGTTTCTTAGCTTGTTTCCAAATTCATGATACTCATGATCAATTATCTTCCACTGAGGAGAGTTGTCCGGGTGAAATTGGTTCCCATCTTTAATTCTGGTATCTTCATGCCATGTGAATTGTCTTGCAGTCTCCTTAGTTCCATATAGGCACCTAAAACATGGAATGACTGGAAAGTACCACACAACTTTAATTGGAATGGATTCATCTTTCTTATATTGATAAGCACCACACTTTGGTCATTCTTTAAGTGATTTATGGTCCTTTCAAAATAGTATACATTCATTCGGCCAGACATGTATTATTTTGTAGATCATACCCATCGAGCGCAGTGTTCGTTTGGTGTTGTATGTTTGGCTCTAGAGATCATTATATTCTGGGATTATTTAATTCAAGAGAGCAAGTAGTTTTGTAAAATTAGTTTTACTCCACCCATTGCCTACTTTCAAATTATACATCTACAGTATGGATGATAATGCTATATATTTAGTGAAACCGGAAAAAATGGCATATTTTCACAACTCATTAACTTCTCAAACAATTTTGGGAAATCACGAAGTTTATCTTCAACTATCCTTATCATTTCCTCAAAAAGGTCTTCATCATCATTCACATCTATAATCACATCCTCCATACAGTTGTCTACATTGTTCACGCTTCTAATCATATCATATGATCCATAAAACTCAGTGTTATCCCATCCACTACCTACATTCTTTTTTCCCTCATGTTTATTTAGACATGTATACCTTCGATCTATTCTATGACATATCAAGTGTTCTTCCAACTCCTATGGACTAATTTTTCTTGAATAACAATAGCTTAAACACTAACAAAATGATTTTAGAAGGGTCATAAGCATGATATTTGGAAAACTTGATAAACCATTTCATTCCATCTTCATACTCTTTTGTCAAATGATTATAATTCATCCATTCTTTATTCACATTCATCCTATTTGATTCAGTAATATTAATATTTAACAAAATAATTACACAAAAGATGTTCAACTAGGGTCATCAACCAACTATAATCAAGAGAACTAGTTATGGTAAACAATACTGTAACCTCTCCATCCATTACTCAGGACCAAAGTAGATCACACCCATCGTTTCCAACCAACTGATCAATGGAACTAGCTATGATAATACCTTTCACTAGAATGTTTTACTATCCCAAGTGTTATTTATATGCATTATTGTAAACCAGTTTTTTAGTGTTTATATAGAAACATAATGCCTTGAGTCAAGAACTATGGTACTAAACTAATAGATGGTATGATTTTAAATATAGTTCTTATAGGTGGAAGGATTCATTATATGTGTTGTTATGTTTTATTGACTAGGGTGTCTATAAAGTGTCCCATAGAGTCCTCTAGTGAAGTGGTTTTCTAAGATTTAGTGGAATTGCACTAGTAACAAAGTGGTTGTGCCATTGAAATGGGTAAGGTTTGGATTTATATTCAATGGTGGAGGAACTACAACATAGAAAACAAATGAAATAGAAGTCATTCCAACAACCACTACATCATACAAACACGCAATCATGCACACAATCACTACACCATACAAACCAAAAAAAACACAATTTTAGATTTTTAAAAGCATACCTTATTCAATTCATCCTATTAATTCTGGGGTTATCACATAAGTTTTATCATCCTAGGGAATTCATTTTTTATCCAAGTATATGTAAATTAAAAATTTCTCTATTAAATTGTTCAACAGGAACCATCCAATATGAAATTCATTTACTGGGTAAACAAGGACCACCACCAGCCTCGATTTTCAGTGGGGCATTTATCCCATAAAATTCACAACATAATCATCAATATAAAATAGTAATAACATGTGAACAGGAGGAAACAAATGAGTAAGGGGAGAAAACTCACTATGAAGGTGTTTTTCAGTGCGCAACGGAGGTGCATTTGCGGCAGAGGAGAGGCGCGTGATAGAAGATATTTACAACTGAAAAGAAAACATAAAATGAGAAATCATATGTTATACCTATCCAAAATAGGTACAATGAGATTTAGGAATGGGAATGTCTAGTTAAATTGTTTTATTGTTCAATAGTGGGATTTTATTTTCCATATATTATATCTTCTTCCTGTTTATTTATTTTTTTTGTATGTACTATTTTCCTAGATGTTCAACTTATGAATGGGAAATTTTTGGTTTTCATGAGAAAGATCATTTTTAATTTACTATAATTTAGGGGTAAAATATTCCTAATTAATTTTATCTTTCTTCTAGAGGATCATTTCTATACGTAGGGATCATGAACACTTATTAGGTTAGTGGAAAGGCAAATTAGTTATTGGTTATGATACCATTCGGGGATGTATCATTACATTTCCAATTTTAACTATACCATGTCCATTTAAATATAGGATTGGGGGGGGGGGGGGTCAGACACTAATATATTCCTAACTCCACTGGAGTTCCTATGGGGGTGGGTCCTAATAGTATCATATCTGATAAATCTTTTATTGATTGTACATTATAGTAGTCACTGCTAAGGATTTCTTCATTTGTATGGTAGTAATGTTTGTTGAACCTAGTGTGTGAAGTAGACATCAGAAACTAATATGTGATTAAAACTTATGTGATGACTTCATAACCTATGGAAATATATATAGGAAATATATTACAAACCTCATTGAATCTTAATAGGTTTGGTTTCATTCATCATATAGTTACAAGTGATGTGGAATGTGTAAATGATTAGCTTGGGGGGATGAATGGTATAGAGATGTTGATGTAAATAATGATGTGGTGGTGTGTTTAAATATTGATTTTATATTTTTCATTATAATGACGTTGTTTTAAGTAATTATACTTAGGTTAGTTATGTTTTTCTATCATGACGTTCAATAAGAAGAAGTGTATCAAGCATCCAAGGATGTGCGTCATAGACTAAAACTAGAGGCTGTGAATGTAATGAAGCTATCCTTAAGGGGTTCTATATATATAATTTATTGCAGTATGATGGTTTTGTTATAAGTAATGTGAATTGGTGATGGTTATATAAATTTGAGATTGTATTTCATCTATTCTAAATTAGAGATCAACTTCATGTTCCTTTTGGGGTGAGTTTGTTTTTGAGGCTCAACATGATATATGTAGATTCATTTCTTGGGTGTGCATGAAGGACCTTAGAGATTATAGGGATATTGAATATAAATTGATGATTTATGGGTTGTTTATTTTTTTATAAGTATCTCATTATATGACATGACAAAGGATATTTTCATGTTGATCTTAGTAGATATAAGATTAATATGAAATTGTTTTTACATTGATAATTAGAGTTCTCTAAAAAGGAAATTTTATCTTATTGTGTGGTATATAGATTACATTTATAATTGATACATAATATGACTAGTATCTTAATAAAATTAAATCATGGGTATTGGTACTATTTTTTGAGGTATTATTTTTATTAAAATACTCATGGATGAGTTGGATTCTCTATGGGATTGAGGGATGTTTCAAAGTAAACGTGTTCTATCGAGTTAAAGTGAATCATGGCATGAAGAATATAATTTTTTCAAGATGGTAATGGAAAAGTGGATGTGTATACTCAAACATATATAATTAATATATGTTAAGAACATGTTTCAAATGATCACCCTGAGGTAATAGGTGAATCTAGGTTTTGCATATTTAGAACTACTATCTTGATGATGTTAAAGCCTTTTATAAGATATTTTTTCCTCATTTAAAGGAACTCGTTATATCCTTCACTCTTAATCGTTCACTCACCAAAATAAACACAAATGAATAAATATAACAAAAACAATTAATTTACATGGTTTACTATAAAGGGATACATCTAAGGAGAACACATCATTGATGATTCAATGTGTAAAAAATATAGTATACTCACCTTCAGTGGATTAAAATTTCAATGATAGTCATTTCATAACAAGGTTATTGTGAGGCGCAATGAATAGCCACAATAAGATGGATGATTTGAGACATAATGTAAAAAACACACAACCATGAGGCATACAAAACCATGAAGAAAAAAATATAAACCTGGCAGCCCCCCCCAAATCCCTCTTGAAAAACAAAACACACACTGAAACCATTTCCAAAACAACAAATACCACTTTTACATAAACATTTCCAAATAATCCCTTACACTAAGAATTTACCAAAAAGTGCCCAAGGGAATTTTTAAGCCAAGTTAAAACACCCCATGCATATAAAAGTGACAAACATGCCCTTGAGTTTCAAAAAAACACACACTCAAACATTTCACAATTTCCAAAAGGGACCTTATCCTTTCCAAACACACACCAAGTCATTTCCATAAAAAATCCATCAAAAATATAAAATGGTGACACCTTTATAAAACAATCCAAAAAATTTATCAATAATTTTACAAACAAACCAAAAAATTTATAGAAAATTATATAAATAATCCAACCAATTTATAAACAATTTTATTACAAGATAAGCAGTTTATGAACAATTGTTTTTTCAGGAAAAACAATGTATAAATAATTTTATAATCAATCCAAAAAGTTTACTAGAAATTCTATAAACAAATAAAACAATTTATAAACAATTTGATAAACAGTCCAATCAATTTATAAATAATTTTTTATAAAAAAATCAAATAGTTTATTAAAAATAATATAAATAGATCAAACAAATTACAAAACAAGAAAACAACATAATAAACTTTCCATGTGTAATACGGAGGTTCTTGTCATGTTGAAAACATTATTAAAAAAATTTTACATCCACTTAAAAGAATTTCAATAATCACACATAAACATAACCAGGGAAAACTACTTCAAAACTATTTTTAACAAAACCCACTAACTTGAAAACACTCTATAAGATTAACCAAGTGTATTGAGAAGTTGCGAACCAATTCAAATATTTCACTAAAAACATTCAAGCATAAAATGGACTTAGTCAGAAAAGAAAACATAGATTCGTCTACCTCAGATGTGTGAAAATCCGACAATGCTTTAATAGAAGGGATAACAAGACATCATGAACCCTACGCACACCCTAAAAAACAAAGGAAACACATCACACCTTTACCATACCAATTAGGGTTCATCCAAACCCTATGAACCCTATGGAAACAAGGTAAACCACATTAGAGACACATCGGGTGGAATCCATGTGATGTAGAGGAGGCTACTGAGATGGTCATCGGATGAGGGGGGTGCGCTGGAGCAGTTCAGGTGGACAAGGGGGATATACTAGGAGGAGTAGAAGGTGGTAGAGGCGGAGGAGGAGGAGGCAGCGGCGACAGCGGAGGAGGATGAGTCAGCATCCTTAAAGAAGGAGGAGTCCGTGGTGGCAGAGGAGGAGGAGGAGGAGGGGTCGCGGCAGCTGAGGGATTGATGGCGCAGGGGTCAGCTTCTGTAAAAGCTTGAAAGGGTGTGAGGGAGGAGGAGCCTGTTAGGGTTCTTTTATAAAACTCATTGGAACCTTTATTAGTGCTAGTTAAAATCAATGATAAAGGTATGTTTTATCAGTGCTAAAATAAAAAAACTTTGATAAAACATGCTTTTATCAACATATTGTTAGCGCTGATAAATACATCTTTTATCACTGCTTTTTTAGCACTGATAAAGGTCATATTTATCAGCACTAAAAACGCCCTGATAAAGTTATAATTTTAATAATTTATTTATATTATTATATATTTATTTAAAATTATATATAGGATAAAAATTTATTTATTAATTAATAATTAAACCTATAAATAAACATTTATTTATTTATACTTATAAAATTATAATTTAAGTAATTATACAATTATAAACAATATACTTATTATATTTATAATCATATAAATATATAAAATAAATATATTAATTATATATATTTAAAATATTATAGATATGTATAACTATATTTATTATAATTTTATAAATATTTATATGAATTATATATTTATTTATAAATATAATTATAAATAAATATATAATTATTTATTTAATAATTATAAAATTATAACTAATTTATATATCTATTATTTATAATTTTTTAAATATATTTAATTAATATATTTATCATAATTTTAAAATTATTTACATATATCTGTATTTATTTATAACAATAAATACAATTTGTATTTATTAATCAATATTTATATAAATGTTTATAAATATATTTATAAATACATATTTATTTAATTATATATAACATATTAAATATGAAATAATAAATACATTTTTTATAAATTAATAGTTGTTTAAATAAATATACATTTATTTGTATTTATTTATAAATATTTGTATATATTTATAAATATATCTATTTAATTATATATTTATAACTTTATAAGAAGTCTAATAAATATATTTATTATAATTTTATAATTATTTACATACATACATACATATATATATATATATAGTTATAATTATAACTATAAATAGTATGTATTTATAAATATTCGTATATAATTTTTAATATATATATATATATATTTCTATTTATATTTATATTAATAAAATTTTAAAATTATATGTATAATTTTATAATTATTTATATGTATATATAGTTATAATTATAATTACAAATGTATTTGAAATGTATTTATATATATCATTAAAAATATAACAAAATATATTTTTTATTTAAATATATTTAATGTGATTTTATAAGTACATTTTTTAGAACATATATAGTTCATAGGGGTAACATTATGAAATAATCAATATACCACATCAATGGACAATGTGATGTAATGTATAAATAAACAATCATGCATGATATATAACATATACGCATGATCAATATATTCATTGGAAAACACATATATATTCAAAAAAATTAATTATAAATATATATATATTAAAAAGTAATATATATTTATAAATAAAAAATATAAAAAATATATTAAATATAACTAATATAATAAATTTAATTAATTAATCCAATAAATATAATAAACCTAATAAATATAAATCTAATTTGTCTATAATAAATCTAATAAATTTAATAAATTTAATGAATCTAATAAATATAAAATATATATAAAATACAATAAATACAATAAATATATTTATTATTTAATGTAATTTATTATAATCATATAATTATTTAATTATATATATATATTTAACTAATTATAATCTTAGAAATATGTTTTTCAATTAAATCATTATATATATATATATATTAATTATTTAAAAAAAATATTAATTATAAAAATGCATTTTTTATTTAATGTATACAAATAAACATTATTTTTTTTTATAAATATAATAATTTTACATAAATTAATAATATTTTTTATTAAAAACTTTTATGAGTGCTAATAAATGTACCCTTTATCAGCACTAAGAAAAGCGCTGATAAAGGGTACACTTTTATCAGTGCTTTTGTTAGCGCTAATAAAGTGTACATTTATCAGCACTTTTAGCTAGCACTAATAAAGGCCCAACCCTTTATCAGTGCTTTCTACTTAACATGGATAAAAGGTAGTGCTTCCCTTTCCCTGTTTTGTGTTAGTGAACACTATTCACTTATTTTGAATTTAAAGATAAGAATAAAGTAATTTATTTTTAATATAAACCTTTCAAAAAAATTAAATATTTAATTTATTTATAGAATTTATGGGATACTATAAATTACCCAAAAAATATTACTTTTAGAGTTTTTAAAATCATTTACTTGATTTTTCTACTGTTTGTACAAGTATTGTGTCAGCGTTTCATAAACATTTAAGGTAATTATTTGATCACTGAAAATTAAAAGTAAGTTACCATCAAAAATAATAATAATTTACATCTCAAATAATTACTTATAACTTAATATAATTTTTTTTATCTATTTAAAAAAATATTAAAAATATTAAAAGTAGGTTAGTGACATTTTTGAATTTATCCTTTTGTTAAAATATTATAAAGGTCAGAATCAAATCTAAATGGAAATAAATTGTAATATTTTCTAAATTTTGATGATTAAAGATGAAATAGACCCATTAAATGAAATTAAGTCGTGTTTTTGAATGTATTTGAATTCTTATCACATTAGTTCAAACCCTAATTAACCAATTTTACCTTTACTATGGTTAAAAAAATTTATTATAGTTACTATTCATATAGAAAAAAATAAGTTGATATTATTACCTAATATTAATTATATTGGTTGAAAATATGGAATCTTTTTTATTAAATTCAATTCACATATGTTTCTGAATTTAATTTAAAATTAAACCTAAAAAACATGACAAAAGTGGTTTTCTAGAAAAAAATGCATTTTAAATATAAAAATGTTATTATACCGAATTCAATTTTTTTTTTTGATTTAAATAAAAATTATTTTCTTATTTTTAATAAAAATGAAGTAATGAAATTTTAAAACTAATACAAAATAGAATTTTTCCTTGTAATTACTTGAAAATAAAAGAAAATTTTCAATAAAAATCAATATTTTTCACTATTCATTGAAAATTAAAACTTTTTAGAAATTTATAAAAAAATAATACTAAGATAAATTTGACATGATTAATTCAAAAATTATATCCTTTTTATCAAATAAAATTTCTAAAATTTCTAGTAATTAATGATAATATTTTCTCACAAAAAGCAATAAAAACCATTTTTGAAAAAAACATAGTTTTGAAGAATTAAATGACTTTACTAATAAGTTTAGTACTTATTTCATAAGAACTAATAAATAAATTTTTATGGATAAGGGACTTTATATATATATATATATTATAATATCGTTAATTTTATTCATACCTTCCAATTTAATTGATAGGTTATAACTATAACATTTAAATAATAAAATTTCATGGTTCATTTAAGCTCGGTGTTGCATGTTGTATACGCTATCAAACATAATGTTATTTTAAAATCTCATAGTATTAAATTCAACCCATTTAAAAGATTTCATCCTCACATTTTGAAATTGATATTGGCAATCAAGGGTTTTATATTTGAAAATACCATTGTTTAAAACCCACAATATAAAAAGGGTTAATAAAACATTCTTTTGAAAAGAGGAAAAGGGAAATAGGATGCTGATATGGAATAACACATACTAGGTTTTCAAATAAGATTATATTAGTGGTAAGTGAAAATATAGACATGGAGAAAAAAATTCAAGTCCCAATAATTTCATAGAACATTGATCACAAGAAAGTGAATAAGTATAAAAAATTCAATGACCGCAAAACCATAAACCAGAGAGATGTAAAAAAGAGCATTGATTCATCAAAAAAATGAATGTAATGGGATATAATTTTTGTTTCAATATCCTTTTCTTAGTATTGAGGAGGTAATTTACCATCTAGAATTATTACATACGGAAATATACTTACTTGAAAAGTATAATTTCATTCTTTAATCAATTTACACCACAATATCATATTTTTTCCAAATGATTAGTATTCAATATGAATTTTTGATGCATGAAGAACTAAAATAAAATTTTAACATATCAAATAATTCATAAAAGGATAAAAATAAATTCCTATTATCTTTATATATTAATCAAAACTGAAATGTTTAGAACAAGGTAATATAATATCCAAAATGTATAGACATTAATATAAATAAATAATACACTAGTATAAAAAATTCATCAATAATACAAAAGGTTCAATATATATCATTATATAAGTAAATAACTTAATAAATAAATTAACCAAAATAACATCAACATTAAAGAAAATTTTAACCTAAAATGTTATCTCATAAATTTCATCATACATCCACAAAATTCTAATATAATTCTTCTGAAATAATACTTCACATTAAAATCCCATCACTTAAAACCAAAAAAGGTGAATATAGGACTTTGAAATTTTAATCAACCTTCAAATTATATACTTATGATGGTAACCAATAATATTATATTAACATAAAATGAAAATATCCTAATATCCAAAGTTTTCTAAATCCTACTCTAAAACGAACTATAACTCCCCAGACCTGATCTATTGGATCCTATGTTAAAACATCATCTTTATATTTCTGGATTTGATACCAATAAAAGTTGCCCAATTTCAACCATCCAAAATATATAATATTAAAATTAAATATTGGATCACATTCATCCCCACTTAAATTTTATGTTTATAGATTTATATAATTAGAAATAACTATGACATAAACATCATGGTTATATAAACAACAAGTTCATAAAATTATACATCAACTCCCAATAATTTCTTCACATCTAGTAACCTTCTTAGGAATAACATAAACAAAATATTTCTTCACAGCCTGGGGAAAAGTAAACATAATAAGTATGATATCAAACTCCTATTAAGTATAAACATAATAATTAAAATTTTAATTTCATTAATTAGCATAAGTTTATGATGACATAAAAAATGAATCGCATCGCTTCGTGGAGGTGGTAATCCATAGGTATAAAAAAAACATTATAATTTTTCAATTGATGGAAAGGTAAGAAAATAGATTGTATATAATTTTTAAATAATGATAATTATGTCATGAAGATCATATATATACATTATATACATCATTATAATAATTCATGATATGTGCTAATGAAAAATGAATTACATCAGTTCATGAGGCAGCACACGAATGATGGTTTCTTTTTCCATTTAAAGGAAGAGGAGATGAATATAGGTAATGGGTATGATAAAATATAAGTATATTTAATATATTTGTGTTATTATTTCATCATGGTTGAATAATATTTGAAGTATTTAGAATAAGAAATAAAAAAAATACTTGGTTAATAACTATACCTATTCTTCAGAAGACCTCCTTTATACCCCTTATTACGGAATCTTGGAATGCTATTTTAAGAATAAAAACACCTCTAATTAATTTATAGTGATTTTTAGTAGATAATTGTTTAGGGTTTTGATGGGAAATATGGCTCAAAGTGGTGTAAAGAATAGAAAATAGGGGTGTCCTTTTATAAGGGAATGGAGTGGCATTTTTGGAATTCATAAAATATTATAATATAATATTTGTCTAACTAGTGTAAAATGATTAAAAAATAAATTTTATTAGAATATAATTATTATATTATTTTAATAAATTTATCCAAAAAAATTTATAAAAATTTTAATATTATTTTAAACACCATATTTTGGTTTAAGCTCTTGGTTAACCAATTTTATCCTTAACCATGGTCAAGACTTTTTCAATATTAAAGGGTTATAATTTTAATTATAATTCACCAATTGGCTCAAAAATAAAAAAATTATTAAAATTTAGACAATTTATCATAATAATTTTACAATTTCAAGTTTTTAAGATTTTTAAATATTTTAATAAAATATTATTTAACTTAAATTTCATTAATTTCATTTTTAAACCATTCCTTTAGTTTGACATTAAAGATAATAAGATAGTAATTTATTTTTAATATAAAACTTTCAAACATTAATACCACATTATATTGCTCAATAAAATTCATGGGACACTATTACTCATCCAAAAATATTAATTATATAGTTTTTGAAATCATTTACTTGATTTTTCTAATACTTGCTCAAGCACTATGTCAGCGTTGCGTAAGTATTTAAGGTAATTATATCAAAAAAACAATTAATAATAAATTACCATGGTAAAAAATAATTTACCTCTAAAACAATCTTGTATAACCGAGCATATTATTTTTATTAAAAAAACATGAGATTGGTATTTTTTACTTTACACATTACTTAAAATATTATAAAGGTCAAAATAAAAGATAAATGGAAAAGGTTCATATTTTATAATTTTCGATTATTATGGATGATATATACATAGAAAATGAATTGAAGGCATGTTTTTGAATGAATTCAATTTCTTATAACATTAGTTTAAATCCTAATTAATCCATTTTAACTTTACTATGGTAACAAAAATTTACTGTGTTTATTATTTAAAATGAAAAAATTCAGTTGAACTTATTACCAAATATTAATTATTATTAATAAAAATATGGAATTAATTTTTTTCAAATTCAATTAATATAATTTTAATAATTTAATCTAAAATTAAACCTGCAAAACGCGATGTAAAGCGATTTTCCAAAAAAATGCCCTTTTAAGTAAAAAAATGCTTTAATAAAAAATTCAAGTGTAATATTGATTCCAAAAAAAATTATTGGAATATTTTGAATAAAAATTAATTAATGAAAATTTGAATCTAATCCAAAATATAATTTTACTTTGTTATTACTTGAAAGAAAATACACTTTTCAAGAAAAATTACCCTTTTCACTATTCATTGAAATATAAGAAAATTAAAAAAAAATTAAAACTTCATCATAAGATAATTTTGAAATGATAAATTAAAAAAATTTATACCTTTTATAAAATAAAATATTTAAATATTCCATAAATTTTTTATCATGTTCACTCATAAAAAGTAATAAAAACCATTTTTGAAGAAAACGTTTTTTAAAGCATAAAATGGCATTCCTAAAAAATTGAGAGCTTATTTTCTATGATTTTATAAATAAATTTTTATTGAGTAGGAACATTATATATATTTCATAAAATGGATAATTCTATTCATAATGACAAATTTAAAAACTATGTTATAACTTTAACATTTATAAAAAATATTTCTTGGTTTGTTTAAGATCGGTGTTTCACATTGTATATTCAATAAAACATAGTGTTCATTTAAAATATTGGGATATTAGTTTTTTAGTCATATTATATGAAATGGTAAATTGAACACTATATATCAATATGCATTGTTTCAATAATTAATGGTTAATAGATAACTTCCTAAAGGATTCATGTAACCTTTACCTATTCTGGTGTGAAAAGGGAATGATATTACAATGGAATTTGTCACTTGATTACCAAAGACTACTACAAAGATTGATTCTGTATGGAGTTTTGTTTATCATATTACTGAGTTCATATATTTCCTCACTATAAGAGGATATTTAACTTTTTATCTCCTCACATATCTCAATATTAATGAAGTTGTGTGACTTCATGTTGAAACCTTTCAATTATTTTATATTATGATCTGTGATTTACATAAAAAAATTTGGAAGTGTCTTCAGAAGGCTCTCGAAGCTGAGTTATATATGAGAAATTCCTATCATCCTCAAACTAAAAAAATGACTAAAAATAATATTTAGACATTAAAATATATTTTCAGGTCATGCTCAATTGACTTTTTGGGTATGCGGGATTATTAGTTACTATTAGTATAATTTTTATATAATAATAGCTTCCATTAAAGCATTCAAATGGACCCATGTAAAGAATTGTGTAGAAAGAGGTGTCATAATTTTACTTATTTGGATTAATTTGGTTAAATGAATCTTATGTACTCAGATCTTATGGGATAGATAATATTGAAAATGAAGATTATTCATAATCATATTAAGGTAGCTCAAATTTAAAAAAAAATCTATGCAGATAATCATAAAAAATATTTAGAATTTCAAGTATGAGATCATGTTTTTTGAAGTTATCTCCCAGGAAGGGTGTTATAATATTCAAAATTAAAGGGAAAATAAGTCCTAGATACATTAGGAATTTTGAAATTTTGGAAATAATTATATTTATAGCTTACTATTTGGTAATGCCACATATTATCTCTAAATTTCATGATGTGTTTGATATCTCACTAATGAGGAAGTACATGAAATAACCAAAGCATGTGGTCACATATGTGTAAATAGAATTGGAACCTCATTTTATCTTACTATTATAACCCTATATATATTTTTGACACTATATATAAATTTTTGTGGAATTGGAAAAATCAGTTAGTGATGGTTCTTTAGAGAATTTACAAACAAGAAGAGGAAACATGAGATCCTAAATAAGTTTTGATGAAGGATTACCCACTGTTGGTCCCAGTGGATAAATTGGGATGGGGTGAGTTGTGTTTTAAATAAAATTTATGTTAAAAATAAATTTTGAAACTTATTTCCCTCAATTTTATAAATAAAACTAGTTAAAAATAGTAGAATTATATAATTTAATCTTTTGAAAATGTTATCAAAAGATTGATCATAGATCAGTTAAAATATTTTTAAAAATGTCTTAACTTTTGAAGCTAATACCCTCATATCAAACACTTTATATAAAACACTAATTTTGGTAAACTAAGTGAATATTTATTTATAAGTTAGAAAAACTAAAACTAGTTTTATTTAAAATAAGGAAACCAAAACAAGTAAATAAGTTATAGAAAATAAAGTAAGAAAAACTTTAACAAGTGGTTCAGTCTAAAGCCAAGACCTAATCCCCTAAACATGAAAATCACCCACTTCCATGTATTTTATTATTGAATAAACTAATCCACATACTAAATTGGATTTTAAAAATAATAACACACAAATATATCCAAGAAAAAATCCTCTTCCACAGTTACACTTGGGATAAAACAAGCACAGTTCACAAAAACCTCTTCTATAATTGTTTTTGGGAATAAAAATGAGAAGAAATGAGAGGGAGTGTCAAGAATTCTATATTTTAGCATAAGAGACTATATTTTACAAATAAGTAGAGTAAAAAAACATAGTTGAATATAAATCATAGAAATATTGATCAATATATTAGATATGTGAAAATTTAGTGCTAATCAATATGAGTAGGTGTTGAAGAGCCCTTGAGTCTTCTAGTGAAAGGAGCCAAAATAAGTTGCATAGAAAATGAAGAAAAAAAGAGGGTCATAGAAGTCTATAAAAGCTTCTGATTTCAGTATGTGATTGTTCAGGGTTCTTCCACACACATGTGTATCACTTATTACTTTTTTCCAGTGTTTGATAGTTTTTTATTATAGATTCATGAATATAAAATAGTTTTTCCCATGTGTACATGGGGAATATTCGTGAGAATTTATAGCCCTCCAGGTCCAATTTATCCATTACAAGATAATAATAGAATAACCTGGAACCTTATACTGAGAAACAATTTAAGGATGTGTGAATTTCTCCTTAAGAAAACCATAGGGTTGTTTAAGAATAATAATTCTTAAATTCATGTGATTCATTATAGAATTAAATGCATAAATTTGACATTGGATAATTAATTTTGAGATAAATTCTAGAAATTAATGGTAACTCTTAAGTGGTAGATTCCTTTTCAGTAGATATTCTGAATGGTAGATTTCTCGAACCATTTATCATCACTGAATGGTATAATTCTGCAATGGTATTTTCTCACGGTAGTAGATACATCTTATGATAGTGGTATCTTTACCTATAGGGAGCTTCGTCTAGACGTAACACCATTTTACTGGAATTATATGTTCCTAATGGTACCATCTCTTGAAGGTAGGATCATTTGATGGTTTCAAAATTTGACAGCCACAGTATCACATACTAGTGGAAGTACCATGCAACAGTAGCACTGTTTGGTAGTAGCTATACTTAGTCGTAGCTCCATTTTAACTAATAGTGGATATACTTGGATAAGGTAGTATCTCCATTCGATGGAATAAAAAACCGATAGTAGATCCTGGTAGTCATAGTATTGAAATACTGATTGATTATTGAACTAATGGCAGCATGGAGTGGTATCACAATTCAACTAATGGTATATGGACCGATGGCTCAAAACTTAGTCAATTTTTTATATTTTAACCAAAAAACAATTTAAATCATAAAAAATTAAATTCATTAGAAACATAACAAACATGATTTTTTATTATTAAAATAATGAGGTGCTCGACAATACCCCATTTTTTGATGATCACACATCATGGAATTCATAACCATATATAAGATATTTAATAGATAAATAAAATAAATATTATGATTAACATTATAAGTCCATTTATGATGCACATAGTTATCCAGTCAATCCATAAAAGAACTTATTTGAAATTCCATACAATTAATCATATGAAATTCTATTAAATACCACCCATTTTGGAATTATCAAAAAATAGAAAAATAATTTAAAATTAAAAAATATAAATAAGTAAAATTGGGTTATAGTTATATATATCAATGCCAAAATATTACATCAAAAATGGATTACAAGTGAAAAAAATCCCTATAAAAACCCTAAGAAGATCTTAATGAACCATTTGTATCCCAACTAAAAGAAGGATCCACGGGTTCCCTTACTTTTCCAGCAATAAGAGGGGCATGAGAAGTTGGAGGTGCAGGTGGCCAAAAAACTATAGTATATTCCACTATCCTAAGCTTCATCATGACTTCAATAAAAGTAATTCCAAAAGAAATAACCACAATATATGTAGTTGTAAGGGTGTAGATATAGGTGGAGAAATGAAAGTAATTTAAGGGATGAAAGAAGGTGAAATGAAAAATATCCTGGTGGTGTAAAAAAAGGGTTTGACTGATTCCAAAAACTAAGTAATCACATAACCATCATGCTCTGTTACCTTAAAGAAATAACCCTACTATTTCATGAAAAATTTGAGTAGAGTTTCCAAGGACTTTAGCTAGGTCACTTTCTCCTTGAAGGTCCTGGTCATAGAAGACATTTTCAAATTCTTATCCAAGAATTTAAAATGAGTATTATGCTCATGCTTGGTATAAATCCTTGAGAGGTAATACTTAATAGATTAGTGATATATTCTCTTTCACTCATATCCTTATTTACGAAATGTTTTTCAAATTTATAAATATGATCACTATGAGATTTGATGTGGATAAGAACATCCTAAGGAGAAGTAGATAAACCATCCATCACATCATGAAACTCTTCTCTAAATATGAAACTATTCAGATAAACATCTATTGAAGTAAGTGTATAAGGAGGAGGAGCACTGGAAAATGACACTCTAGGGTAGACAATAACTCTACCTTCTCTATAAGATATATCCCCCTCATAGTAAACCTAGAACACATGTCCTCTATACTGCTCTGGATGGATCCGAACTACTCTACCAACCTCTTATTATATATTTCAAAATTTCTATCTTTATGAACATTCTATGTTGGATATGTGTAATTTCCAAAGATACAATCATCTTGGTATCAAAAACACTGAGCTTAGTCTCCTTAATTGAATAAGACCTAGTCATCCCACCAAGTTATACTAGTAATATTTCCTTAAAGGCATCTAGATAATATTTTTTCACATTACCGGAATGAGGATAATAAGTAAGAGGAGAAGTAATCTCCTATCTGATCAAAGTAGAATCCACATGTCCAGTCTATATAGTGTGTACCACTGAACAAAAAGTTTTAAAAAAATATTGTGTTTCAATACTCTCTAACAAGAATCCCTTAAGATCCCAATTCTCAACTAAAATTTTAGCTCAACCATGATCTAGTGGACTTCCCTTATCATCAACATCATCATTAGACTCAAAATAACATCTTGGGGATATCTCCCCCTTAGAAAGTTCAAGGTCCCCATCTCTATCTATGGTAGCTAGGTCAATATGTCTTCTAGAATCTAGAGTATCTAGATCATATCTATCATTAGATCTCTAGATAGCTGAAGAAAAAGGAGATATACCCTACCAATCACCACTGGAAGACCCACTAGACTCAGTTTTAGTGTGAAAATTATTAATCTTTTCATCCTCATTACCTCCATCATTATCATACATTAAATAATTAGAAAAAAATTACATCCTCAAGAGTCTTATAAGAATATCTTCCAAATGATTACCATTATAGTCCTCAATATCTTCTATCCCATCATCTTATCTCAGTATAATCTATCTAGTATGAAGGAAAATAGGTGGAATGGAATATCCATAGGATAATATGAGGCTTTTAGCCATATTGGGGTCACTGAACCTACTAGAACAAATATCAGTTCCTCATCTGTAGTTTCTTCATCTGAAGAGTACTCCACAACCTTATCTAGCTCTATTCTAGGTTCATTCATATCGCTCAGTCTAGAAGGATTCCACACTAGGTAAAACTTCTTTTATATTTTATCATGATTAACCACCCCCTTTTTCAACCAAGGGTTTCAATTAACCTTCATCCATTTTCAAGTTACTTGACTAAGTCAGAATCTACCACACTTATTCATATTATCTTTTACTTTAGGCATATTTCCTTTAGCTTCCAATATAATAGATATGAACTTAGGGTAATCCAAAGAGTTTTATCATGAGGAGGTATTTCTTAAATCCAATATATGAACTATCAAATATCTACATAAATTTATCTTATATCCCCTTCTCATAATAAATAAGAAAAATATATGATGATACTTCATTATGCTAAAATTCCATTTCCTATGACATAGTATATGTTGTATGAACTTGAATAGAAATATTCATTCCCCATCAAGATATACTTTTCTAGGCCTTTACACAGTGGCATTCCCAGTCAACTCCAAAAAGGCATCCTCAATCAAATATTCTCATGTTTAATAAATAATGAACCTTGATAGAACAAATATATAAATTTTCTAGAAACATTTAAGTATATTTCCCACTGTTTTGAATAAAATATGATCTCTTCTATATCCATAATTGTCTTGATATCATCTTTTTTATCTCCATACTCATACTCTACAAATCAATAGAACCCATGAACCAATCTAGGGTGGAATGTTTGATCATTGATTGAGAACCATTTGACTCATAAATGGGCTTGGATTACATTCCACAAGAGATAATTTCTCAAATCCAACAACAATGTTTCTATTTTTTTATCAGTGAAGACAACCGAAGACGTTATCGGGGGATTTTTTGGTTCTGCAATAGGCTAACTTGATTCACCGTTTTTTCTTCTTTAGGGGATGTGAATAATCTATAAATCCATCAGGATGATTCAGTTGTACCATCTTTCTCTAGTTTAAGGGAAAATAGAGGAAGATCGAAGGTTGTAGGTTGAGATAGAAAGAGAGAAAGGATTCAAATGAGGCGTGCAAGAGAAAGGGGTTCCTTAAAATCTAATTTTAGGATAATTATTATCATTTATGGATTTGAAATCTGAAGTTAAATAAAATGAATACTGTTATCAAAAATAAATATAACTGATAATAATTTTAATTATGAATGATAATAATGGAAACACAAGGAGTGGTAGGTCCTAACCATACATTCTCACAATAACATACAATGGATGTATTTCATGGCATCATCTGAATGGTAGCATGTCACTATCCCATGTTACGATAACATGTAACAGTACTATGTCTTGAGAGTATCGTGATGGTAGCATAATAATGAAAGTATAAAATAGCTGATTCTGATGGTAGATACCAATGATAAATTAGTGACAGTGGTACCAATCATTATATTTTTCTCTACCAAAAATAAAATAAATTTAAAAATAAAAGGCTAACTAAAACTTATCATTAAAAGTTCATGTATTATATAGATAAATATATAAAAATTCAAATTCTTTGTGAATAATTTAGTAATTTCATGTTTAGTACCAATGAACTGAAGAGTTTTATCATCCTTTTGAAAATTATCTCTCAATATGTGATGTTTTATATCAATATATTTTCACCCAGGGTGTGACATAAGAAACATGGAAATGTTTATAGCACTTTTATTATCACAATTTATTGGTAAATGTCAAATTTGATATACATAATCTAGTAAAGTATGTTTCATCAACAAAATCTATGCACAAAAACTTCTTATAACTATGTACTCAGCTTTAGTAGTGGATAATATAACTGAGTTCTATTTCTTACTACACCATGAAACTAGAGGTTTTCCCAAAAAGTGACATGTTTCATAGGTCCTTTTTCTATCTAATATACAACCACCATATTCAATATTTGAATAACTAACAAGATAAAATTCCTGTTTTCTAGAATTGAAAAATCCAAAATTGGTTCACCTTTTAGGTATTTGAAAATTCTTTTGACAAAAATTAAATGTAAATATTTGGGGTATGCTTGACAATAGGCACACATACACACAATAAACATTATATAAGTCTGTATAGTAGTTAAGTATAGTAAGCTACCAATAATACCTCTATAAGTCGCCTAATCAACTGGTTTCCCATTTTCATCAATATTCATTTTAAAACAAGTAATCTTGGGAGTATCACTTCCCTTAGTACTATCCATTCCAAAAAATATATGAGTTGGGTATTATATTTGATTTAAAATAATTACATATTTATTTTGAAAAATATAAAACCCAAGAAAGAATTTAATTTCATCCTTCAAACTCATTTCAAATTCACTTTCCATATTTTTTGGAATATTTATCACACAAATAATTTCATAAATATATAAAAATAATACCATTAACATGGATTTGTACAAATAAAAAATATTTTCAAATTATTTTAATAAATAATGTAGGGTATCTATTCCTTTAGTGAAAACTTTAGAAATAAAAAATCAGACGAGACTATCATGCCAAGATCTAAGAGCATGTTTTAAACTATATAAATCTTTTGTTAATTTAAATACATGATTTGGAAAGTGGGGTTTTGAAACCCAAAGGGAATTTGAAAAAAACACTCGAAAATATAACCATTTAAGAATACACTCTTAACATCCATTTGATAAAATTTGAAATTCAAATGTTCTGGATAGAGAAGTAAAATTCTGATGGATTTAAGTATAACTACTAGAGAAAAGGTTTTCTCATAGTCAATACATTCTTCTTGACTATATCCTTAACAAACCATTCTTGATGTATTTCTAATAATTGTTCCTGACTTATAAATCATAATACTAACACATATTTATTACAAATAGTTAGGCAGTCCTTGGGTCTTTCAACTAGTTCATAGAATTTATTTCTTTCAAACCGATTTAACTATTCTTTCTTTACCATTTCCCATAATTAATTGTTAAGTGCTTCATTAATGTTTTTATATTTAAGATGTGACAAAAAAGATTGTTGTTCAAATTGGTTCTTAATAACTCTAGGGATAAAAGTGTTTCCACTTCAATTTCATATATAGGTCGAGGTTTAAGTTTTCCCTCTGAACATGCATTTTAATCTATATGAGGTCTAGTGGGATTTTCACTAGGTTTAATGCTAATCTGCAGATTAAAAATATCATCCTCTATATTTTTTAAAGAGGTCTTAGGCTCATAGAGATTTGTTTAATCAAAATTGACATAAAAATATTCTTCCACAATCTTCTTCATTCTATTAAATACACTATATTATTAAATAGATATAGAATATCCAAGGAAAGTTCCATTATCACATTTGGATTCAATTTATTCTCAATTCTCATTTGTATTGAGTATAAATACATTACAACCAAAAACTCTAAAGTAATTTTCTTTTGGTTTAATAAAATTCCATAATTCATAGGGGTATTATTTTAAAGTGTTCTAATTATAATTCTGTTAATTTTTTAGAAAATTGTCTTCACATTTTCTTCCCAAAAATAAATAGGTAAGTCATACTCATTGATCATAGTTTGGGAATTGTATTGACGGGTTAAATTTATCATTTCTACTACACCATAATTCTGTGGGGTTCTAAGGGAAGAGAAGTTACGATTATAGTCATGTTGTGAGCATAATGATTCAAGATCTTGATTTTCAGAATCACAAACATGATCAATTCTTAAGGTCTTATTTTTAATTCTACTAATATTCTCTAAAGATTTATCATATTTAGAGAAATAAGAAAGTGCTTCACTTTTATGAGAAATAAAAAACATCCATATATATATTGAATTTTCATCCCCTATAACATAGATATAATTTTTTCCTCCTAAACTAGAAAATATAGCAGGTAAAAAAATCCATATGAACCAACTTTAAAGGTTAATAATATTAAACTTATTTATTTAGTTTAAAAGAGATTTTTTGCTGCTTTTTATTTTGATAGGGATTACAGACTTTATCTATTGAAAATTCTAGCTTGGTTAGATCATTGACTAAACATTTCCTAGATATATTTATATTAGAGTGTGTATTGAAATGGATTAGTATCCTATTATAAATCCAATATTATTTTTTAAATACACTTAAACATGAAACATTATGAGAAAATAAGTAATTCCAATAAACAATATAAACATTATCATTTCACATAACAGTAAAAAATAAAGCACATTAGGCATCAAAAACATTATACAAATTATTTCAAAACATTACATGGAAACCATCATCAAAAAAATGTGAAATGAAAAGAAATTTATATTTTAATCCCTCTACAAATAATACTCTAGAAATTAAAATAGTAATAGAGTTACTGATTTGACCGAGTCCAATTATTTTTCATTTAGCATTGTCACCAAAAGTGATATGTCCACCATCAACCTAGATTAGATTATTAATGATCAAATAGTCCCTAGTAAAATTTCGAGAAAATCCAATGTAAAAATACCATAAGTGCTTACTAGAACTTTTCAATCATGTTTCCTATAAAAGAGATTTAAACTAAAAATGATTTTGTTACCCATATTGTATTGGGTCTAGAAGTGTTAGTGAGAAGTGATTTATGAATCCATAGCTATTTTTCTTGTTTCTTATAAGAATACCTTATACTTTCATAAATTGGTATGACCCATCCTAGAGGGTCCCATTCTGTGACTACCCTAAGCATGCATCTAATAGGTCAGGGGTTGGTGACTAGCACTGAGTAGGAATATCCCACAAATAGGAGGCATTTGACTAAGTACCTATACAAACACACACATCTCCAAGACCAAAATACTAAAATGTAAAAACAATAAGTAAAATATGCATCCATATACTAAGATACCAACCACATAGTATGATGGGAATGTTAAGTGCAGTAAAGTACAATCGGGATAGAATACAAGCCCAACAAAGAAAGAGTCTACAAAAGTGAATGCACAAGTTCCTGAAACTATTCTGTAGAAAACCCTACCTAAAGGGAAAGGTACTACTAGGCTATCTGAAGCCATAGGAGCACACCTTGACTATCTGGTCTATCCATGTACCACCTGGTCCTGGTCCACTACATTCTCCATCAAAGTTTCAATCTTCTGCACAACACACAAGATGTGAGGGAAAATCTTTTGCAAGGGTGAGTAAAAAAATAATCAGTAGGACACCCTAAAAACACAAAGTAAATACCACAAAGGATACACTATTAAGAAGATATAGTCAGATCAAAATAGGTATGTGTCAACAACACATATAAGAAGAAGATCCATGTATACTAATAAAGGATTCCAAACCTCGAAATCTCATCCATTTTCTGATACATGTCTTCACTCGTAGCATGATCATCCTGAGAGATCTCACTCATCAAGTTATCTGATAGAAGCATGTAGAAAATATCTTCCAAAAGTAACCACCGAGAAGCATTGTCTCAACAATTCAGGTAGTTTCCATGATACATTCAACCTTGCCAAGACACGGGGTATCGATACATCACATCCGAACATCAACCACTAAAAACTTCTTAAAGAATGCTTGTAACGTCTAGTCATGTAGAATGGAATGAATTTGGTCTTAATACATAAGTGGTCCACCACACCATAGGTTCACTGTGGGGACTCTTGGACCTAATTGAAACATCATCCAAGATAGGGGATAGGTTCCTATGTAAATATTGGTCACACCTTCTCCTCAAACTCTATCCAAGGTAGCACAAAGAGAAGTGAGGACCTACCAGGCCTCTTGGTGATATACATGCTCTAACCCACTAAGTCAACTATCAAAGTCAAGATGAGACAACCCACTTCAGAACATGGTTGATTCTCTATTATGGGAATGAGATCCTGCATTGAACTCTCATATTAAAAGACAAAGGGTATGCTCTCAGCCTCTTTTGTCATCTATTATGGAGGGAATGAGATCCTATATCGAACCCCCATAGGAATAGAAAAGATATTGCTACCAACCTTTGCGGGTCCAACTAAATACCTTCCAAGACATCTCAAAATAACATCCTCATCATAAGGTTCCCAACATCATAGATGACTCATCAAATGGATTCTCTTTTTGAAAGTTATGACTGTTTTATTGAAAAAGGGTCTGACCCAACTCGCATGCCAACCCAACCCAGTCTGGTCGAACCAACCTGGTCTAGACCACCAGACCCAGTCTAGCCAACCCGACCTGGTCCAGGCCTGGTCCTATAGACCATGTTCACCCTTTTTAATGCGGTTTCTCCACATTCAATGTGGATGGCCACCACATCCACCAATATTTAGGCCCCCACCATCATGGGCCCCTCCCAATGTAGCCGAGCTGTAGTTTACACATCTGTCGGCACCACAACCTGCCGCCTCCTGCACACAGAAACCGCCGCATGCCATCACCAGTTCTGGTTACCAGTGGCCCCATCTTCAGGACACTAGTTCTCCTTAGATGATATGTTTTTTGAAATGAAGGCACGTCTATGATCCTTGGTCCATGTTCTTCATCACCCTAGGCTTGGATCAATGCCATGATTCATCTCGATGATAAACCACTCAAACAAAGATATCGTCCTACTCTCTTTGATCCTTCTATATCTATTATCTTTGTACCTTTATTATGTCTTCCCTACATTTGATCCAATATTTTGGATCATTTCACCAAGAAATGGAGGAGAAATGATAATCTATTCATTAACCATGAATAACTTGAAAAATGTAAAGAATGTAAAGAACATCAGGGAAGAAAAGCACATGGAACAACACATGGATCTAAACTTGGAATTTTTTGGTTTTGGCCTCATTCCATTCCATAATAATGATCATGAAACCATAAAAAATCCTTAATCAAATCATCCCGGAGAATAAAACCCCAAAATTACAACCCTCCTGCAAGAACGAGCAATCCGCTTGTCAACCTGTTTGTTAGTTGATCTGCATTCATCATTTATTTTAAAGAATTGGGAAAATAATAATCCAAAACAAAATTACCTACCTCGATTTGGTTATATTGCTGAGGAATAATGGTCTCTGCATCATTTCCATGGTCAAGATCATTCAAATACGAGGTTCGTTGTTATTGATTATCCAATTCGTCGGCATTCATTTGAGAGAGTTCCGTCCCCTTGCCTCATAGTATTTCTAGTGTTATGTCAAAACAATGAATTCCTAACAATAGAAAATATTAAAATAAAACCAATTCTACATCAAAAATAATTTTTATTAAATTATTTTAATAGTATTTACGTACAAAAATAACTTTCCCATCTGGCTTGCGCCAACCAATGTTAGGCCTTTCATAAGAAGAACACCCCCTTATGAACTCCACAGTAGTCTCATATTTCCAAGACAAGTTAAAATTTATGAGATATTAGGATTTTATAATAAAATAAATTTATTTAATAATTTTATTTATGGTTATGTTTTTGGTGGATTTTCTTACAAATGACATGTGCCGACCAAAGTTAGGTCAGGACTAGGGTAAAGCCAACATTATGAGCTCAACAGTGACCTTAGATTTATAATATACAAAACCTATTAAAATTTATTTAACTTTTTAAGAAATGTTTCTTGTGTGTGCTATTAAAAAAATAAAAATTTTAAACAATGCGATTTTGGACACACTAGGCCTCAGAATCACTCGTTGTCTCGCACCTAGTCTCAAAATCTTCCCAAATAATTTCAAAAAAAATCTAGAAAATACTAGTCATTAAATTCCCCCACCTTAGGGTTTTACAACCCTAAAATACAAAACCAAGGGCTAATCAAAAAATTGAGGGTACTGAGTATGAATATGAGACTCCTACTCCCAATCACTCTCCTAGAGATTCCTATGATTCCAATGAACATGCACTCGATGAATCAACCACCCATGAATGATACCCTCATGTTGATCCTTGATCTCCATCGGGTACACAAAAAAATTTCCCCATTGTCAAGGTCAAGGTCATACTAGTTAATGACATGCGATGTATCATACACGTATATCCTCAACAGTGACATGTGGAAGACATCATATGCTTAGTCTAAATGCGGGTGTAGATCCAATCGGTATGCCACCTTGCCAACTCTACATAGTATCTGGAAAGAATAGGCTGATGAACCTCATATATAGCTTATCAACCAGGCCAAATCTCCATATCTTGCATTGAGGAGAGACCTTGAAGGAACACATGGTCTCTCTCCTCAAATTCAAAAGGCATGTGTTAACAGTCATCATAAGATTTCTGATGGATCTGTTCTATCTTTATCCATTCATGGATGACATAAACCTTCTATATAGTCGCATGCACCAACTTTGGGCCCATGATTGTCGACTCTATTGGGTTAGTCCAACAAAGTGGTGACATGTATATTCTCATGTACCAAGCCTCAAATATTTCCATACCGATGGTGGAGTGGTAGATATTTTTGTATGCAAACTCCACAAGAGGTATATGATCCTCTAAAATGCATTAAAAACTTAACATGAAAGCCCCTAGAATGTTCACAAGAGAAGGAATGACCCATTCAGTCTGGTAGTCTTATTGTGAGTGAAACATTGTGATCAAGCATAACTAAGTCCCAAACACCTCATATAATCCCTTCCATAATAATGATGTGAAGTGATCGCCATGATTTGAAACAATCATTTATTGAACTCTATATAGTCAAAATATATCATGCATGTAGGGGAATCCCATGTAGTCTACTGAAATCTTCTCCCAGATAGCTTAGAGGTGGGACGACTCGGTGAGTCGGTCAACAATCACCCAGATGGTATCGTGCCCTCGGGATGTACATGGTAAACCTGTCATGAATCTTATTATTATCTCATCCCACTTTCATAATGGAACCTCAAGGGGTTGAGTCAAACCCACTGGAACCTGATGCCCAACCTTTACTTGTCGATAGGTAAGGCATAAAGACACATACTCTACAACTTCTTTCTTAATCCCTGGACACCAAACTGACATATGAGGTCCTAGTACATAATTTAAACACCTGGATGTACAACTAGATGGGATTCATAAAACACCCTCAGAACCTCCTCTCACAACTCCACTGGTATCATCATACATCCTATAAAGAGAACAGTGTGCTCCCCACCTTTGGAATATCCACCATGGGCATGCCATGTAGGTATTTTAGCATGTAGAGCCTTGTAGTGAGTATCCCTAAGTTGTACCTCTTTTACTATCTGTAAGAGTGGAGGGTTACAACCATTGACTAGAGATAATCTGATCCAAGTATATCCTCAAATGATATCATCAAAGAGGCTAATTGATTAGATGAGTAGTTCAACAACTACAAGCTAGATATCCCACTGAGAGCATATACCACCACATCCTCCTTCCCAGAAGTATAAAAAATAACCAATTCATAGTCCAGGAGAAACTCTAGCCATAGCCTCTATCTCAAGTTACAATCCTTTGGAGAGAAGATATACTTAAGACTCTTATAGACGAAGTAGATGATAAACCTCTCACCCATCAAGTAGTGTCACCACATATTAAATGAGAAGACTACTGCTCCTAACTCAAGATCATGGGTCACATAGTTCTACTCATGTGATTTCAATTGGCATGAACCATAGGCAATCACTACTTGCCTCTTAATTATGACACAACCAAGCTTGGTTCTTGATGCATCACAGAACACTATGTACTCTACACCCTCCTCTCGAAACCTTAAGAGGGGGGCACTCATCAAATCTGCATCAACCTTTGATAGATCCATTATAACTACAGTCTCTGAGATGACGTGTCCTAGAAAACCAAAGAACCTCTCGAATACATGACTGGAACTTCAAGAGATTCCCATGTTATTGGTGATCTTGAAGTGTGTCCATGACCATCCTAAATTTTCTCGTGTGATACTTCTTGGATACTGAGTACACTAAGACATTATCAATGAAGACCACCTGAGGATACCCAGGGTGAAACACTGGGTCTCACAAATCCCATCCTCTAGAATCCCTCCAACTTCACCCTTATCTCATGATACTATATTAGAACCATCTGATATACAGGTGTAGATATCAGTATCATCTTGGGATGTAGATAAACATATATGTATATCTATCTATAGGGAGGTAAACTTAGAACATATTTAGATAAGACGTCTATATACTATTCCATCATTACAAAAGACTAAGGAATAAAAACATCCACTACAATGAGGGTCAAGATAGCTAATTAATGATTAATCGGCATCACCCTTCTATAAGTGAGTCCATCCTAAGTTGTAAGTATTTCCCTTTCACTGATAAAAATAAGAAATTTGGTTCTATTACTATGGATGAACCACACCCTTTTTCCTAAAACAATAAATACGATCATGAACTATGGGTATTAATCTATATCAATAATGACATCATAAGGCCTCAATACTACTGCCAAGAGATCCCAACCGAAACTCTCACCTTTAAGAGCCAAGTCACACTATCAACACTATTGTGTGATCAACAAATATCCTCTAGTAGGTGTCACAAGGTGTAAGGGTCAAGTCAATGGTTTAACTGGAATCTATAAGTATCAAACAAGAAAAGTGGCAAGAAAGGAAATCACCAGCACATATTTCCATCTATTGCAGCTAATGTAGAAAGACACAGATCTTACCTTGAACTATTCACGGAGTACTGGGGGCATAAGCCTCGATATACTACAGATAACTCCTACCCTTTCCTACAGCTCCTAACGTATGGTATGGACCACCTGGGGTGGTGGTGGGAACAAGTCAAAATGTTGGCCACCTCCCACTACTTCCTCATCTCCTCTTCCATGTCTGTCGCCCGACAGATCCGTGTGCTCCTACTATTGCCTCTTCCTTAGTGGTGAATCAACCACATCTCTGACTATAGCCAGAATGGTGTTACAATCTCACATTATATGTACCATCCTATTATAAGTATAGAAAATTATCCCTTTTTTGGAACTGAGGTTCCCTTAGGGCCTCTTAAGAAACCTCATATTCCACAGCTTACGTCGCACACCTGCTATCGGTAGGTCCTACTGACCCTTCATCTCAGGTGATATCTTCCTTCGAATCCTAGGATATGTACTGAAACCCTATGTATCATCATCCAGAATCAAAATATCCATTAACAACTCAATATGGAAAGTTTCATCCATCTGAACCACTAGAGGTGGGTCTACAAAATGATCAATAAGAGAAAGAGCCACCTGCTGACCCTCTAGAAGCAAAACTGCTCTGTGATTGGCTCCCCTTAGAAAGGCCTCCACAAACATTTTTTTGAAATCCCGATCTTGTTGCGAAAACCTTTCCGGATGGTTTCGTGAATACATACTATAATAAAACAAGATGTTCCGTAGTCAAAAGAGTATACCTGGTGAGATGACTCAAAAAGGACATGCAAAACAAAACCCATTTCTATATGATGCATTTACCTTTATTTTTACCTCTTACTAGTTTTATAATGTGCTGAATCAAAAAGAAAGTGTACATAGTCCTAGTGTATGGATACATCAACGGTCACACCAACAGTGGGGTCCCTATCCTGAAAGTCGAACTCAAAACACTTAACACTGTTTCCCTAAACCAATCTCATAGACTCTGGGTCATGAAGTTGAACCGACCCCCTCTGATACCACTCTCGCACAACTGTTCCTAGTGGGGCCCATTACATGACTACCTCAAAACTACCTTTAATAGGCCAGGGGATGGTGACTTTCACCAAGTAGACATATCTCACAAATGAGAGGCATTTACCTATGTACCTATACACACACACATCACCAAGACCAAAATAATGAAATTTAAAAACAATAAGTAAATAATAAATTAATACACTAAGATACCAACCACAGAGTGTGAAAGGAATGTAAAGTGCAGTAAAGTACAAAAAAGGGTATAATATATTCCAACCAAAGAAAGATTCAACAAAAGTGAATGCAAATGTTATTGAATCTCATCGGTAGAAAACCCTATATAAAGGAAAGGTACTTCTTAGCTGTCTAAAGACGTTGGAGCACACATAGACTATCTGGTCTCTCCAAGAGCCACTTGTTCGTAGTCCACCTAGGACTCCATCAAAGTGTTGATCATCTACACAAGACAAAACATGTGTGGGAAAAGCTCGTTCAAGGGTGAGTAAAATAATACTCAGTATCACACCCTGAAAACACAAAGTAAATACCATGAAGGAAGCACCACTACAAAGATATAGTCATATCAACATAGGTATATGTCAACAACACATATAAGAAGAATATCAAGGTATAATCATAATGTATTTTAAGACTTGAAGTCTCATCCACTCCCAGTTACACGGTTCTTCTCATAGAACACTCGTCTCGGGATATCTCACTTCTCGAGCTATCTAATATAAGAATGTATAAAAAATGTACCAAAAGTAACCAAAAATATACATGGTATCAATAAGTAATGTAGTTTCAATGATACATTCAGTCTCACGAAGACACAGGGTCTCGATACATCACATCCAAACATCAACCACTGAAAACTCCCCAAATCACACTCGTCAGGTCTAGTCATGTAGAATAGAAAAAGTTTGATCTTGATACATAGATAGGGGTCCATTACACCCAGGTCTCATTGGGGGGACTAATTTCTCTACTAGAAACCTAATCCTATATAGAATATAGGTTTCCAGGTAAATATTGGCCACACCTTCTCCACAAACCCTATCTAAGGTACCACGAAGAGAAGTGAGGACCTACCAAGCCTCTCAATGCGATAAATGCTCTAACACACTAAGACAACTATCGAAGACAGACTGAGAAAACTCACTTAAAAACATTTTTCTTTATATATTATGGTAATGGTATTCATCATTGAAATATAATAATAAAAGACCAAGGGAATTCTCTCAACCTATGCTTTCATCCTCTATGGCGGGAACGAGATCCTGCATTAAAACCTCATAGTAATAGACAAGAGAATGATACCAACATATTCTAGTCTAACTAAAAACCTCTAAAACATCTCAAAAGGACCACACCGTTAAAAGGGTCCCAACACCATATACAAATCATCAAACAGACACTTTGTTTGAAAGTTATGGTTATTTTACTGAAAAGGGTCTGACCCGACCCGCATGCCGACCCGAACTGGTTTAGGCCCGGCCGGATGGGCCGTTAGAGCTACCTGGCCCCATAGATTCGGCCCATGGGTGTGTGTTGTACTTTACATCGCACACGATCTACTGGACTCCATGCCCCCTGGTCAACGCCGATGGCCACCGCGTTCTCCTGCCCTACGGCCCCTGCCGCCGCAGACTCCTCTAACCATAGCTGAAGTATCCTGTGCGTGCCACATCCTTCACATGACCATCATTTCTAGCATGATAATTCCCCCATACATAGTCTATAGGTTCTCCCATTATTCTATTATTTTCAAAACAGAGGCACGTCTGTGATCCTCGGGTTATATTCTTCATCACCCTGGGCTCAGATAAACATCACAATTCATCCCAATGAAAAACCACTTGCATAGATTCTCACTTCGATTCATTTGTCGCCATCATCATTGCACCTCTTGTAGGTCATTCTGACATTAGATCCTCTATTTCAGATAATTTTTCCAATAAATAGAGGTTCAACAATCATATGTTCATAAACCATGAAGAACACAAATAACATAAAGAACACAAAGAACATCGGGGAAGAAAAACACATCAAACAACCCATGGGTTGAACCTCAGACATTGTTCATTACTACCTTAGTCCATCCCATAATAATTATAATGAAATCATAAAAATCCTTAATCAAATCAACCATGAGAATAAAAGCCCGCAATTATTCCCATCTGGCAAGAACGAGATATCTACAGGCCAACCTGTTCGTTGGTTGATACACGTTCATCATTGATTTTCAAGAACAGGGAAAAGAATAATCAAACCCAAAAATACCCTACCATGATTAAGTTTGATCATTGATAAGGAATAGTCTATGCATCATTGTCGTGGTCAAGATCCTTAAAATCCTAGGTTCATTGTTCTTGATTCTACAATTTATCAGCATTCGTTGGATAGAGATCCATGTCCTTACCTCAGATGATTTCTAGGGTTATATCGAAACCTTAGATTCCCCACCATAGGAAATATTAAAATAAAACCTACTCTACATCAAAAACTTTTTTATTAAATTATTTTAATGATGTTTAGGTCCAAAAAGTATCTTTCACAGTTAGCCTGCGCCAACCAATGTTAGGCCTCTCCTAAGGAAAACATCACCTTAAGAACTTGATCGTAGTCTCATATTTCCAATACGAGTTACCATTTATGAGTTATTAGGATTTTAAAATAGAATAATTTTATTTAAAAATTTTATTTATTTTTATGTTCCTGGTATATTTTTCTACAGATGACTCGCCCTAACCAAAGTTGGGTTGTATCTAGGGTAAAGCCGCCATTCTGAGCTAAATAGTGCCATCATATTTATGATCTGAGAAACTAATTAAAATATATTTTACTTTTTAAGAAAAATTTTGTTCGTGTGCTATTAAAAACATAACATTTTTCAATGAAGTGATTTGGGTCATAATGGGCATCGGAATCGCACGTTGTCTTAGTAGCTGGTCTCGGAATTTTCCCAAATAATTTCGAAAAAAATAAAGAAAATTAGAGTCATTACATAAAAAATAAATTATTAGGTATAGTAGAGTAATAAATATTAGAATAATTATCTAAACATGAAAATAGAATAAATCTATTTTTAGATATTTTCATCAGCACAATATTCTATCCAATTCATGTAGTATACTTATGAGTTGTTTCTTACCAAGAAACTATGTTTGATTTTTTATTCTATTAGTAAATTCCCAAAATACTTCTTTTGTTTCTCATTATACAAGTTTATCTCATTATTAACCTAAATAAGTTGAATGTTCTAATCTTTTTCTATAGTAAGATTAGTTTTAAAGTGAGCATCATAACATACTGCTTCTTTAAACTTTTATATTTATCCTTTAATTCAATAAATGTCTCTTCCAACATATTAAAATATTTTAATAGATGATCATTGGTCATATTTTCTACATCGTTTTAATTATAAAAATAATAGAAATATTTTTAATAGATGTAAGAAGAATATTTTGTACCTCATATATGTTTTTCATGAAACACATACTAGCTCTATCATTTTTGTCTTCTCTGTTGGAATTTGAATAACTTGAACTATCCTCAGAGGCAATTCATGTGTATTTCAAATAATATTTATAAATTTTTTCATTTTCCTTATACTTATTCTTATATTTTATCTTGGGACAGTATTATTTGATGGGTCCTTTCCATTTCACTCATAGTAGGTTATTTGTTTTGAGGAATCGTCCCTTTTTTCATTCTTTTCCCCAATTTCCTTTTTTATCATACTTACCTTCATAGTTTAATTTCTTGAGGTACTTATTCTTCTTATAAAATTTCTTGAAACTTTTAGATGGGTGATCCATTTATTCATCACTATCAGATACTAATTTATCATCACTTTAACTTCCATATTTGATAGTTTCTTTTTATTTTAAGTCAGAAGTGATGAAAGCTATTGAATTCCTTTTGGGTCTATCATCTTCTTCCTTATTCACTTGTAGTTCCTCTTTATAAATCATGAGATTCCAACGATTTATTTCTATGGTAACTTACTAATGTTACATGATTCACTTATGGAAGTAAATTTTACTCTCTATTTGTTTGGAAGACATCTCATAATTCTCAGGACTTGATCCTAGTTAGAAATTATCTTTCCAAGTCCATGCATCGTGTTGACTATTTCATTAAACCCGAGATATATGTCAGAAATAATTTCATTAGTTATCATCTTAAAATTAAAATTTTTAATAGTATAGGTATTCAAAAGCATTTCTTTAAAATTGGAAGTTTTTTATGAGAAACAACTAGTGTGTCCCATATATCAAAAGTAGTATCATAAAAATATTTTCTATTAAATTCATTTTAACCTAACATTCAATACAAAATAATCATATCTTTATAGTTACAATCATATAAATCTCTAGTGGCATTAATATAATATTTTATAGGATCTTTAGGTATTTCATATTTATCCTTGATAACTGTCCAAATATAAAACCTCATGCTCTCTATATTAATTTTTTATTTCAATTTTCCATTGAGAATATTTGGTTCCATTAAAATAATGAGGCTAATTAGTGGTAGTTTCTTTAAGCTCACTATCATCTATAAATATAAAAATTTATAAAAAATAGAAAATTATGATATTTAGGTAAAACAAGATAATAATAAAATGTATTTTGGAAATTGTTATGATACAGAATATTGGTCCTACTGTGCAATTCAAGAGGGGGTGAGTGTGAATTGAGTTTCAAAAAAAATTCTATTTAACATAAAATTTAAAACTTATTTCTATCAATTTCATAAAAATGAATAGTTAACAAAAGTAGTTGAATTATATAATTTAATCTCTTGAAAATATTCTCAAAATCTCAATCACAGCTCGCCTAAAATATTTTTGAAAATAATTTAGCTTTTGAAAATAAAATACTCATATCAAATAATATATATAAAACATTAATTTAAGAAAACTATTTGGGTGAATATTTGTTCAGAATTTCATAATATTGATACAGTTTTTATTTAAAACAAGGAATCCAAAATAATAAAATAAGTTAAATAAAATAAATCATAGTGTAATTTATCAAAGGGTTCAATCTAAAGTCGATACTTAATCCCAAATACTTGGAAATCACCCACTACCAGGTTGTTTATTATCGAATAAATTGACTCACAAACTATATTGGGTTCTACAAACAATAATACCCAAGGCTGTCGTAGAATAAATAATATTCTATAGTTATATTTGGGATAGAACAAACATAAATCACTCATAAATTCTTTCATAGTTTTTCATGGAATATAAATGAGAATAAATGTGGGAGAGTGTCATGGACTCTCCAGTTTACCATTAGGAGACTATATTTTATAGATAAGCATAGTAAAGTAAAACAAAACAGGAATATAAAGCATAAATAAGAGAAATATATTAGAGATAATAAAATGTAGTGTTGATAAATCCAAATAGCTTAAAAGGATTAGGATCCCATGATTATTCCCTTGAAACGATCTCAAAAAAGTTTCCCAAAAAATGTAGTAAAACAGAGTATTGTGGGAGTTTAGAAAAGCTTTTGATTTTTGTCTATGATTTTCTAGGGTTATTCGGTAAAAATGTGTATCAATTATTCATTTTTTTAATATTTTGAGAGTATATGATTATAGATTCATCTATATACCAAAATTTTCTACACACATTCATGAGGAAGCATCTGCTGCATTTATAGCGCTATAGGTCCAATTTATCCTCTGTAGGATAATAATAGAATAATATAGATCCCCGTACAAAGGAAACAAATCAGGGCGGTAAGAATTTATTTTTAAGATAGCTGTGGAGTTGTTCAGAAATAATAATTCTTAAATCCACTATTAAATTCATAAAATAACTATTGGAGAATTAATTTTGAAATTAATTTTCAATAGTTATGTTACTCTTGGGAAGTAGCTTCACTGAAGGTAGATCTTCTAAATAATAGATTTCTCTGATGGTATCTCTTCACTGAATAGTATAATAGTGTGATGATATATACTCATGGTGGTAGATCCATATAATGATAACAATAGCTTTTTATAGTGGTAGCGTCATTTGGTGGTAGTACCATTTTACTAGTAGTAAATGTTCCTAATGGTACTATCTCTTAGTGGTAAAATTATTTGAGGGTATCACTATTTAACATTCATGATATCATAGACTAGAGAAATTCACATTCGATTTTAACATTTATCAACAGTATCTACACTTAGTGGAATCTTTATTTTCATTAAAAATAGATGTACTTGGTTGGGCGATAGTTCTACTCAATGGAAACAAAACATAAAGGTAGATCATGGTGGTCATAACCTTTAACTAGTGATAACATTTGAACTAATGGTATCATGGAGTGGTAGCACAACTCAACTAATAATATATTTACTAGTAGCTCAAGGCTTAATAAATTTTACATATTTTAGCCAGAAAATAATTTACTATCATAAAACCTTAAATTCATTACAAATATAACAAACAAGATTTGTGATCATTAAAATAAGGAGGTACTCAGTGCCCACAATTATTTATGAAGATAATTTAATTTGAATTTCAATGATAAAATTATTTGGGGGTGGGGGAGAATGTAATACCTAATATCATCCTATAGTGGTTAAACATTACATCCCAAGAATGTTTTCCAACACACATCCAATATTTTATCATTATAATAGAAATAGTTGATGGTTATATTTAAATTTAATATTTTTAAGTTTTATAATTTGAATTTTATTAAATTTAAATAATTTTTGAGTTCATAATGTCAAATTTTTTTTAGGGAGAATTTTTGGGATTTTTTTAAAACAGTTGATTTTTTAGTGAATAGTGAAAATGTTTTTTTAAACATTATTTTATTTTATTTACTATTTTTTTTATTTGGTTTTAAAGTAACATAATATCCATTTGATTAAAAATAATATAATTAATTATATAATAATCATCATTATATTTTATTTTTGTATAAGATTATTTTTATGCTTAAAAAGAATTTTTCTAAATAAAATTGGTTTTTATTGCATTTTACTCCTTTATATTAAAATTAATATATTTCACTTATACAAATTGAATATTAAAAAATGTATCAAATATTCAGAAACTTAAGGTTAAAATTTATTAATAAGGCCAATTTCATTTTTTGATCAGTATGAATAGTAACCATGGTAAAACTATTAACACCATAATATAAGGGTAAGATAGGTTAACTATAGTTAGAACTCTATGATAAGGTCATAAAATATCATATTAATTATTATTATAGGATATTAATTTGACCATTATCACCTTTTATTCTGAATTGAATTGTTTAAGTGCCACTTATCCATAAGTTAGACACATATTATAACAACCCTGCTCTTTATTTCACATTAATACATGATTTATTACAAAGGATTACAGGTAATACAACTCAGAATATTGATAAATCTAGTGTCTTTGTGAATTTTTTACATATCATAACATCTTGAACATGGGATAAAACTACATTATTTAAAACTTCCTTAACATGCTTCTAAAATTTCATGGATTTTAAATATGTACGGGATAACCAGGGGACAAACATAAGAAATGGGTGAGATATAAAGCCCAATAAGGAAATAAACATGGAATAAGGTGATACATGTTGTAGAATAGGAATATAAATGGTTCAAAAAATAGGAGTAATCCTAAACATGAACAATGAGACATTATATAACATGATAACCATAACCTGGGAAATATGGAAATAACTTAAAACACTGCATCATAAACATAGGTCAAGGCTAAATTTCCAATAAATAATGGTAGAAAAAGTCCTATAAAGGGATATTGTTCACTCCATATCCGAACATGACATATCATGATACTACATATCACCCAATTTATTATATCACTATATAATTCTAAGCGCACCTGTGACATTAATTTCATTCTCGTACGTAAGTATGCCACATAGATCATACAACATGGATTCATTCACTATCATAATTAATTACAAAATCAAGGAGTGTGTAATAAATATATGAAAGTCCCTAATAAAAAAAATTATGTGCATAAATGTGAACAAACTTGATAGTAAATGTGAATGGTACTCACTACACAATTATTTTGACACGGAAAATCATGGTGAAATTTTTCCAGCTTAACGGCATCACATCAAGATTCATAAAAATGTGTTAATGATAGTTAAGGTGGTACATCATAACATATTAATAAAATGTTCAATAATAGAGACATATAAAATCATATACCAAAATTATAAATTGGAAATAGAATGCCCAATTTAATAAAGAATTGTGAATAAAGAAAAGAATCATAATTATATTTTGGCATGGTAACAGGTATACAAAAATTATCACGGGAGGAAGAGTGAGAGTAAAATAGGGATATCATAATTTATAAATTAAATTTATTTTAATGTGAATATGTAAGAACATATCCCAACATAATAAAATGTAATTTAAGAGACATAACAAATAATAAGTGCATGAATGGAAATGAGGAAAAAGAAATCCCATACTTGAGTGTGTGACTCTAAATGCTTGGTAGGGGATTCTTGAGAGATAGAGGGAACCTTGTGAGGTCTTTAGAGAGTAGAGGATAGAGTATCGTTGTGATCTAATGATTTTTAGTGAATAGAAATGAGATATTGGGTGGGTTTATATAAGAAAAGAGAGGGATTTATTTATTATTTAGGTTTTGGATTATACATAATAAAATAACCAAATCCACAAACCATCCCATGGTTTTTCCCATGTTTTATACAAAATAGATTTTTCTCTCATTATTTTTTAAGAAAAAATTCCAAACATAATAAAATAATACCCTTGATTATGTGGAGGAGATTCACACTCTTAAATAAATGGTTTTAAAACATTAAAATATATCAATGATTTGGGAGGATTTATTAGGGCATTTTAAAATTAATAATATAAACATAAAATCAAATCATTTTAAAGTTTAAAAATATATTTGGTCATGGATATATTTTATAGTATTTATTACATACCTTTTGGGTAATTATGATCTCATAATACACAAAGTATATTTATACAGTATTTAATTTTTATCTAAAAAATTGACTATCTCAGAAAATTATGAAAAATTAACCATTGGATAATTTCAGAGTTATTATTCCAAAAATAATATTAATTTTTTCCAAATAATTTTCTAAATATTCTAAATTATACTTTAAAAATAAAATTTACATTTATTAAGAAATGTTGGGTTTTTATAATAACATTTTTCATACCCTTATAAAAAGTACATTTGGCTTAATAAAAATTATATGATAATTAATATTTAATAAACATTATTAAATATTGATATTTTATTAAAATATTATTTATCTCAGAATTCCATTAATTTATCAAAATAAATTCTTTAATTGAATTTGAATATTTCCAAAAAATGCTATTCTTGTTTTAGTATATCGAAATAAAAATAAGTTATAAAGTTACCAAAATAGGATAAAATGTATTTATTATTATATAAAAAATAATGTAGATACTAATATTGGTAGGGTATTGATAAATATCCCTTTAATACACTAGTAATCTCCAAAAGATTAAGGAGGGAGATGGTGGAACTTTAATGGGGTGGTTCGGCGAACATGGCTTGGGTTGTACTCTTAATGAGCTTGAACTTTTCCCATAAACAGTTTCACTCATACCTATGTTTTTGGATCATAGATAATGTTGGTCAAGGTAAAGGACCGGTGATTTTATCTCCCTTAGAAAATCTGATAAATGAGATTCATAGGGTACAATCCTACTAGTTAAGGCCATCACTTCCTTTGTCAGTGTTAATTGGATTTGTTAAAACCATATATTTAAACTAATAATATGATCAGAGTTCAATGGATATATTATCAATGATAATGATATTTAATGTTCTCTTAAATATGATATAAAAAATGAAATAAGTGCATCTGTTTTCTATAACCATATTATATAATAAGACATTTAAATACCTCAAAATGGCGAATTTTATTTATAATATTTCAAGCAGTTACAATCTTCCCCACTTAAGAAATTTCTCACACAGAGTTTTCTTTTCCCACACTAAAATATATGATGGTAACTTTTTTTTATCACCACCTTTGATTATGATGTTGCTTCTTTAAACGTGTGGTTAATCCACAACACTTTGACTAGATGAATTGTCTTATTTCCATAGAAATTTGTATCTATGATCTAAGATCTTCACCAACTATTCCTCATTGGAAAGTTCATTCTCTAATGATACCACCTATAGATTGAGTATGTATGAGTGGTTTGGAATGTTCTTTCTCAAGAGGGATACAAGGGATACATCATGTACTAGAGATAGGTTTGGTGTGAGTGTTAATCGATATGCCATCACTCTGATAAGATAAAGGATCTCAAAGGTGACGATGTATCTTGGACTATGTTTTCCCTTCTTCCCAAATATCATCACTTTCTTCCATTGAGATATATGAAGGAATACCATGTCTCTAACATCAAACACTAGGTCTCATCAATGATTTTTAGTATATATATTTTGTCGGCTTTAATAATCCTTTATGTATTTCTAAATGGTCTTAACTCTTTACACCATTTCCTCAATCATTTCCAGACCTAGAAGTTTTCATTCCCCGACTTCATCCCAACATGCAAGTGTTCATAACCTCTTCCCATAAAGGTCTTTATAGAGATCCATTAGGATTCTTGAGTGTAAATTGTTGTTATAAGGGAACTAGGCCATAGTTAGATGTTGGTCCCACCCTCCTTTGAAGTCCATAGAACATGCTCACAACATGCCTTCCAGTGTTTGAATAGTCTGAAAAAAAATTTCATCAGTTTGAAGAATCATGTCTGTTATGAAGTTCAGTTCAGTGTTTAGAGAATTTTGGATTCTTTTCGCAAACATGGAAGTGAATCTCATATCTTGATTTGGTAAAATCTATAGTGGTAGTCTATGTAACCTTACCATTTCTTTGATGTATAAACATGAAACTTGATCATGAAATAAATCCTCTAAAATCAAAATAAAGTGAGTTTTCTTTTTAAGATGATCCACAATGACCCATATATCATTATTTCCCTTATATGTCTTTATAAGTATAGTGAAAAATTCCATGGTGATGTTTTCCCATTTACATGTTGGTATGGGTAATGATTACATCATCCCCTTAGACTTACTCCTTTTAGCCTTCAATTGCTAACATACCAAGCTCTTTTATGTATATTTAGCAATATCATTCTTTATATTGTCCCACCAATAGTTGTCTCTGATATCACAACACATATTCATGATTCCAAGATGAATGGAGAATGTCGAACTATGTGCATCATCCAAAAATTTCTTATTTAACTCAGGATTTTATGGTACACATAGTCAAGAATCAAATCTCCCAAATCCTTATTCATTAACACTAAACTCTAAGGATTTCCCTTTTTTTATAGTTTCTACTTTATTTGGAATTTCTATATCAACTCTTTGACCATCCTTTAAAATCTATAGAGGATATTGTTGAACAATCATTTAAAAAAGGATTGATGATGTTCTTTCCTTTATGATTCACATATCCATTCTTTCCAAATCTAAGAAGATCAAATCCCTCTCAATTCTCATCAATGATAGAATTGATGGGTCCTTTCTAATTAAATAATCTTCCACTTTATTCACTTTCCCATGATGGTGGTAGATTGATTGGTCATAGTCCTTGATCAGCTCTTACAATCTTTGTTGGTGCATATTCATCTTTTTCTATGTGAATATATATTTGAGACTTTTATGATCTGTATATATTTCACACTTCTCTCAAAAGAGACAATGCTTCCATATTTTCAAATAAAATATCACTGTATCCAACTCTAGATCATGCGTGGGGTAGTTCTATTTGTGAACATTCAACTCACTTAAAGAATAGGCTATAACATTATCATTCTACATTAACACACATCCCAATCCCTTTTTTGAAGCATCACTGAGTACTATGAAATGATTTAAACTTATGGGTAGTGTGATAACAAGGGTATTGATAAGCCCTCTTTTTATTTCCTTGATGCTCTCTTCACATTCTTCATTACATTAAAACTTGTCTCCCTTCTGTGTTATCTTGGTTAGAGGGTTTTACAATCATGATAAATTTCTCACAAATTGAAGATAATACACAATTAATCCAAAGAAACTATGGATATCAATATGAGATGTTGGTCTCTACCATCCTTCAATTGATTCTATTTTTGAAGGGTCTATAGATATCCCATTTCCTATGACGATATGTCCCAATAATGATACTTCCTTCAACTAGAACTCACATTTTCTATATTTTTCATAAAGCTTCTCCTTTCGCATGGTTTTTGGAAAACAATTCATGTTATCCTCATTATCCTTCTTGTTTTTGGATTATATTATAATATCACCTATAAATACTATAAAACATTTGTTGAGGAAATCTTTAATGACTATATTCATCAAGTCTTTGAATATTTTTGAAGCATCAATGAGTCTGAATGGCATTTATATGAACTCATAGAGCTCATAACTTGTACAAAAAGCAGTCTTGGGGATATCATCCTTCTTCTCCCTAATTTAGAAATATCCCAAAAACAGATCCACCTTGGAGAAGTATTTTTATCCATGTAGCTGATTGAATAAGTCATAAAACCATGGAGGAGGATACTTGTTCTTTATTGTGATCTTTTTGGGATCATGATAATCTATGCAAAGGCACACAGATCCATACTTCTTATTGACGATGAGTACTGGTGCACCCAATGGTGAAGCACTTAGGCATATGAACCCTTTATCCAGATTATCTTTTAATTGTTTCTCCAGGTCCTTAAGTTCCACAATGATCATTATATATGTAGTCTTGGATAATAGAATCACCCAAAGTATAATCTCAATTCAAAATTAAATCTCTTGGACAGGAGGAAGGCTGGGAAATTCATTAGGAAACAAATCTATGTATTCCATCACAATTTTCATGCCTTCAAGTATGATCTTTTCATTAGACTCAATAATTCGAGATAGATATGCTTTATTATAGTGAAATAATATCCATGCCTATGATGTTGGTTCTAAAGAATATTTATCCTCCTTCTTTCACTTTAATGGAATCGGGGGTTAATTTTCAATACGGAGAGTGATTTCCTTCTCATGGAAAGTTATGTTGGATATATATAGGGAAATCCACATGATTTCATAAAATTATAGAAATTTCATAATGGAATGGTTATCTTTGAAGTTCATCCCATAAATTATGATTGGGGAGGAGTTATATACTTGGGGTTAAATAATTATCCAATTTTCTATTTTCACTAATATCTATACTCCCAGGCTTTATGGTGGTGTTTGAATAGTTCTACTAATATTTTTTGATATGAAGGAATTCATAGAACTAGAATGAAAAATTTTGTTCTCCATTATTAAATGAATTACTAGAATACCTATAAACACTTCATTTTTTGGATCCACCTTGGTGGTTATGATGAGAAAATATCTCCCTTACTAACTTATAGGTTATTGGTTGTCTCTAAAAACTAGTGGATTAGTGAATCGATGTACAATGTGTTGTTGTTCCTTATAGTCGAAGAAATGGAAAATTCATTGAGGGTTAATCAGTGAATTCCTTTACACTATTTTATTAGCGGGTTTCTATTGTCGAAAATCAGTAGTTGGGTGTCCTTCCTTACATAACCTAAATCCTTACTACATTCCCCTTAGGAAATTTCTAGGATGATTCTTTTAAAATATTTGACAAGTTAGATACTAAAATTTCATGGAACCATTAGATTTATTTATTAGAATACCATAATTAAACTCCACATTTATCTTATTATCCCCATGATACCATTGATACTCTTGAAACTCCATTTAAATTTTGAGGGAACATCAGAAAAGTTTATTATAGTTATCAAAGTATCATGTCACTGGGTCTTTTCATATATTAGGTTTTATCCCATCAAAGAAGTGGTCAGCCTTGAATTCAGGGGTAACAAAAAATCCAGAGGCATATCATGAATGGTTTGTGAAGTTTTCCTCATAAGCCTCTATATATTCATCGTCTTTATGATTGAGTTCAAGGAAATCCCTTTCCATTTTAAGACAGAGAGTGTGAGGAAAATATTTATAAAAAAATATTTCCTAGATTTATTTCCACTCCATCACTTTGATCTCTTACTCAGGATTCATATTCTTGATCAATTTCCACAACTGATCAGCTTCTCCCACCATATAACAAACAATCATTATAACCTTCTCTTTTTCATAAAATTGAAGGATAGTGAAGATGTTATCAATGAAGTAGATCTATTTTTTCACAATTAATGGGCCGTATGATCTATTCAAAGTTGGAGGCATTTGTTGCATAAAGGTCTAAAAAGTTTCTTGTTCTCTCTTAGGGGGGATTTGGGTGCTCCTCCTAATCCATATTTCTATTCAGAACCAACATCCATTGAGAGAGTATTGTTATAATTTTTGTGATTCCTACCCCCATTAGGTTGGCTATCTCATTGATGAAGTCATCACATTTCCCGTCACATTAATTATTTACCTAATTCTTCCAATTTCCATAAATTTTTAAGAATAAAAGTAAAAATATGGATGATTATTTTAAAATATTAAACACATAAAGGATAATCTATTTAAATTAAAGGGATAACTTATATTTTACATTTATTTCTTAACTTATGAATTTCTAAGCTTCAATCTATGTTATCCATGATGTATTTCCAAACATATATTTTTATGGGAATTTTTTTCCCTTAATAATTTTTAGTAATGATCTTGTGAATTTACTAAATCATATCCTAGGGAGTGTGAAAACTAGTGTGTAGTAAGGCTCGTTTTCATGTACCAGGTTACACCGGGTCTAGCCCGACACACCTTGTCCGAGTTCTTACCCCAGGGTACATCTATTCCAAAACCACTTCTGATTGTAGTATCTAGAAAAGGATTTTTTTGATAAACCAATTACTCTATACTGAAAAAAAATTGGGTTTTTTGTTTCTATACTTAGTCTTATCCCTATGTCTTTCTCTTTAGTTTTCTAATCCTAATCCCAAAAATAACTAAACTTTTCCTTTGATATCAACTATAACAACTCTGATCTTTATTAAACATTAATAAATAATTAAATATATAAAGTTACACTTAATAAAACCTAGAATATAGAGAAGTATAGTGTATTTTTGAATTATATATATATAAAAACATCTTGAACATGGGATACAACAACATTATTGAAAACTTCCTTAACATGCAACTAAAATTCCATGGATTTTAAAACTACATGAGCTATCCTAGGGATAAAGATAAGAAAGGGGTGAGCTATAAATCCTAGTAAATTAATAAACATGGAATAAGGTGATATATGTTAGAAAATAGGCATGTAAAAGGGTCATAAAAAAGTTAGTAATCTAAAACATGAACAATCAGACACAATATAACATGATAATCATAACATGAGAAATGTAGAAACAACTTAAAACACTACATTGTAAAGATATGTCAAGGCTAAAATTCTAATAAATCATGGTTTAAAAATTACCATAAAGGAATAAGGCTCACTCCCAATCCCAAAATTATGTATCATGATACTAAAGATCACCCAATGCATTGGAGCGCAATATAATTCTGTGCGCACCAGCCACATTAATTTTATTCTCATGCTTAACTGTGAAACAAAAATCATACAACATAGATTCATTCATCGTTGTAATTTATTACACGATTAAGGTGTGTGGAATTTATATATGTATTTCCCAAATAAAAAATTATATGTTCATAAATTTTAACAACCATGATAGGAAAATGGGAATGATATTCACTACACAATTTTTTTTGACATTGAAAATTGTGGTGAAATTTCAAGAGCATAACGACATCACTTAAAGATTCATAAAAAGGTGATGATGAGAGATAATGGGGCCTATATTCACATATAAATATAATGGGAAGTAATAGGTATATGTAAAAACATATCCTAACATTATAAGCTATAAATAAAAGGCATAAGTTAATAAAGAAACATGAATAAGGAAAGGAGTCCTAACTATATTTCGACACGGTAACAGGTGTACAAAAAGGAACATGGGAGGTTTAATGAGAGTTAAAGGGGGATATAATCATTTATACATTACATTTATAGTTATTTTAATATGTAAGAACATATCCCAACATTATAAAATGAAATTTATAATACATAACATAAAAGTAGTGCTTGAATGAAAATGAGGAGATAAAAATCCCTTAATTGAGTGTGTGACTCCAAATGCTTGGGGGGAATCATGAGAGATTGGGGGAATTTTACAATGACAATAGAGATTATAGGTTAGATTATGGATGTGATAAAAGGAGTTTTAGTGAATATAAATGTGAGTTGGTGGGTTTATATAGGAAAAAAGGTAGATTTCTTTATTATTTAGGTTTTGGACTCTGCATAATAAAATAACCAAACCCACAAACCATCTAATTGGTTTTCCCATGGTTTCTACCAAATGGGATTGTTTCTTATTATTTTATAATTCCAAGGTCCTAACATGATAAAATAATACCATTTCTTAGGTGGAGGTGAGTCATAATATTAAAGAAATGGGTTTTAAACCTTAAAATATATTAATGGTTTTGGAGGATTCCTAAGGGATTTATAAAATTGATAAAATAAACAAAAAAATTAAATTATTTTAAATTTAAAACATATATTTGGTCATATATATATTTTATTATTTATTATATAATTTTCTAGTCATTATGATGCCATAATACACAAAGTATATTTATTCGGTATTTAATTTTTATCTAAAAATTTGTATGTCTCAGAAAATTATAAAAAATTCACTATTGAATAATTTTGATATTTTGATTCCAAAAATAATATTCATTTTATCTAAATAATTTTATAAATATTTAAAATTTTAATTTTAAATTAAAATTGACATTTATTAATAAATTATGGGGTTTTACAATAATAGTTTTCAAACCCTTATAAAAATTACTTTTGACTTCATAAACTTTATATGGTAATTTATATTTAATAAAAAGTATTTAATAATAATATTTTATTAAAATAATATTTATCTAAAAAATCCATTAATTTATCAAAAAAAAATTAATTGAATTTTAATATTAACCAAAAATATTATTTGTGTTTTATTATTTCTAACTAAAAAATATTTATAAAGTAACCATAATATGATAAAAATATATTCATTATTCTATAAAAAATAATGTGCATATTCATATTTCTAGGGTCTTGATTCATATCCCTTTAATATTCCAACACAATCCCTATGCTTAAGGTGCATGATGGTGGGACTTTCATGGGTTGGTTTAGTGAATAAGATTTGGGTCATGATCTCGATGAGCTTTAACTTCTCCCATAAATAGTTTCACTCATGATTAAGTTGTATAATCTTAGCTTGTCCTTGGTCAAGGAAAACTCTTTTTGATTCTATCACCCTATAAAGATATGATAAATGGGATTCATAGGGTATGGTCTTACTGGCTTAGGCTATCCCTTCCTTTTTCTGTGTCAATTGGATTTTTTAAAACCCTATATTTATAAAAATTATTTGATCATTGTTCAGAAACTATATTATAAATGGTAATGATTCTTAATGATATTTTAAATATTATATAATAAAACAAAATAAGTTAATGTGTTTTATATAACCATATTAGATAATAAGAAATTTAAATTCATTAAAATGATAATTTTAATTATAATAGTTTGGGATGTTACACTTATAATATTTAATAGTTAAGAATAATTACAAGTGTGTCACTCAAATCACTTATAAAAGGTAACCTCATATAATATATTCATAAAAACACTTAAGAAATTTAGATCAACCAATATCTATCCAAATATATTCCCAACATCCATCCCCACATCCTTGAAGTATTAATCTCACCAAAAGACTAATCCTAAAAGGCTTGAGGTGCAATCCAAATGATGTTTTTCAAAGAAGAGGTATAAATCTTAAGCAAGTGTTTTAGTTTTTATTTATTCTTCCACATATTTAAAATGTTCTATAACTTTGTTGATATGATAACATAAGTATCTTATATATAATAAAATTTTATTATATTAATATCACAAAAAAAATCACCTCCATTTTCATCCTATGGAAAATTATAGCATTACTCGTGTGTACGCACGACGTACCATCACCACGTATTGATGTAATTCATTTTTCATATAAAATTTAATTGTTTGGATATAAAAATGAAATTAATAAATATATATGATATTTATTAAATAATTATGATTATACAAATATAATAAATAATCTACCTTATTACCATTCCATCCATTGGAAAATGATAACTCCACTCATGTGTTTGTACAAACTACCACCTCTATGAAGTGATGTGATTAATTTTTAAATTTCACCATACATAGATATAAATAAGGATGGTTGTTACCACAACTAGGTTAAATAACATAATATGGGGATGGGGGTGAATCAGGGTATGCCAGATTAAATCTGCCCCCTTTTTATCTTCTCTCTTCATTAATCAAAACTATATTCTCTCCCTTTTGTGTAGAGATGTATGAATAGAAATTAAATAATGCACGAGACACAAAATTACTTAGTTCACCCACATAGGTATGTATCCAAGTATGATACAAATGAAATGTGACTATGTACCAAATTCGATAAATCACACTACTATTACATAGTTTGGAGAGGAATCACTACCCCTCCTGGTTTACAACTAATCACAATTTGAAAGCTCACTGCTCTCTAAACTAAAGTGTGGTTTCTACCCCTTTAGATGATTCTTATATTGATCAATTTATTCAATATTTTTTATAAATCAGTTTTTCCATTATAATGTTTCAATTTCATCCACTTTATGAATACCAATTTACCACATATTTACTGGGAAATCACTTTTTAATACATTCACAATCCTCATTACTTTCATGAAGCTCACAAAAGCTTCACAATACTAACCAATTATTAACAAGAATATACTACTTTTAGGAAACAAAAATTGATTGAGAATATCACTAATTTCATGAATCTGAAATATCCTTTATGAAGAAACCTCCTTTCTTGAAGCTCACTTAGCATTTTTGAAGCTCTCTTAGCCATTTTGAAGCTCAAGACTTTCACAAAGCTCGCTTAGCCTTCATGGAGATCAACACTTTTGCAATGATTACATATTTTGGTTAGCTTAAATATCATTCAAGAACTTTATTTCTTAACAAAATTCATTATACGAACAACCCTCATGAATCATATTTGTGAATTCAGAGGTTTTTTATTTTCTTTAATGCCTTCACTCTTCAAATTTGGGTGGTAGAGGCCTATCTAAAGGTGCTTCCTCCATTTTATGAAGCTTACATGATCACCTACATATTTTCAAAAATATCTCAATTCTTGTTCAATAAACTCCCAAAATTTGGGAAGATTCTGGGAAATTGTGCATTCACAAATCTTCTTGTAGTTGTGAAGACATACTATTAACCGTTCACGCTCAACCTCCTTTCGTGAAGTTCCACACCATCGCAAAACACCAAAATTTTGAGAAGTGCCAGAACATCACGAAACACCCAACCTTCACATAATTAATGAATTTTCCATATTTTTATGAGGCATTCATTTAAATTCAATTTTCATGATGCTTGATTAATCCTTTAAATTTTAAACCCCAAAAATCTGGAAAACAATGGGAAATAACGCCACCTCGTATAAAAATCGTTCTGTACCACATCTAAAGTATTCACTCCTTTGTCTTGGATCTTTGTCAACTTACATAGTAAAAAATTAAGCTGGAACTACACATCTTACCTTGAACTACACATCTTACCTTAAACACCTACTTCTTCAACAAACACAATCAACTCAAAAAAACTACAAAGTTACCTTCAAGGTTCTTTCCCAACAATCCATCCCTTTAGATTTGTTGAATACTCTTCCATCGTTGATACCAATTTAAATATTATTTCATATTCAACCAAAAATAACTTCTTAAAATTCAAATATATATCAATGATTTACTCAACACAAACTCTAATCACACACGATACATGCTTGGAGTGAGGAACATGTGTAGCGTGAAAAGTTCATTAATGAACCACTTAATTAAAAAACCACTCAACTGATTTCATCATAAAACCAATATTTCGTGATATATAAACTTTGATCGATCATATTTAGCATCATTAAAATAATAAATATCCCTACATCACTACCCCTTATCATCCTCTCCCATATCTTGATTGATCAAGATATTTTCTGCCCCATTTTCAATGAACCCCAAGGTCACTCTTTTGTTCCTACAAAATTGTAGAGAATACAAATAAAAATATAAGTGGAAAAGTGATACCTCAAGGATATGGGGTTGCATATCCAAAAACTTTCAAGTGTGGGGAGTTTACAAAACCCCAAGAGCCAGTTTATGCTTCTCAAATTCCTCTTTGGGTAAATCCTTCGTCAGAATGTATAAACCATATAGCTCTGTAGGCACATACTCCAAATTCACAATCCCATGCTCCACATTCTGCTTAATAAAATGGTACTTGATTTAAATGTGCTTTGTCCATGAGTGATGGAATGGATTTATGGTAATTTTTATAAAACATGAATTATCACTGTGGATTCCTATTGGAGACTTCACTTCAAATCTCATATCATCAAGCAAATTCTTCATCCATAATTATTTCATGCAACCCTGAGTAGCTTCGATATTTTCAGCTTCTAAAATACTCAATGATATGCAACCCTATTTCTATATTAGACAAGTAATACACAATATTCCAAGTTATAATGCACCACATAATGTTGATTTTATTTCATCTGTTGAACCTACCCAATATGCATGTATATATCCCAAAAACTCTTGTTGATATTCATTATTATACAACAAACTGAAATCCATCATTCCGTTGATATACTGAAATATTATCTTTTTCATTGAAAATGGATTTATCTCAGATTTCATTGATATAATGTTACTTGGAATGTGGAAAATACTATCAGGTATTGCCGTTGTCAATTATAATAGACTTCTAATTATCTACCTATATTCTGTGATATTATTTGCATTGCCATCATCATGTCATGATAATTTCATCCGGGTAGCCACCAGAGGCTTCATATACTTGGAATTAACCATTAAAAATATTCTCAAAACCTCATTGGGATATTTTTATTGAGAAATAATGGTTCTATTATTTCCTTGTGTCACCTATAAACCAAGGATAAAGTTTAGTTCAAAAATCATTGACATTTCAAACTCATTTTTTATTAATTCTATGAACTATTTTCATTGTGCTTCATCTGATCCACCAAATATTATGTCATAGATAGAAACTAGACCCCTCATCATTTTATTACTGTCATTGGTGGAATATAGATTGCAATCAACTCCACTACGCTAAAAACTGAACTTCTTCAAAAATCTATCAAGCCTTGAATACCATGCTTTTAGTACTTGTTTCAACCCAGTGACTTTCTTATCTAAAAAGATCAATTCTCATATTCATGAATTAGAAACCCATATGGATTGTGGATATACACATCTTATTCCAGAACCCCATTTAGAAATGTTGACTTTATTTCCATCTAGAGAAATGTAAGCTTTCTTTTCACGATTATGGACAAGAATAATCTTATTGTATCTACCCTTGAAAATGGTTCAAATGTTTTATCAACATTAATTACCTCTATTTGGGATCACCCATTTCATACTATTCATGTTTTGTTTCAAAAAAGTGTACCATATTCATTCATCATATTTCAAAAGGCCCATTTAGTCCAAATAAAATTCTTATTTTCTATTCTCAAAACAATCTCTCATGTATGGTTCTTCTCAATTTGGCCAAGCTTCTCATTTGAATCCTAAAACCAGTTGTCATCTCCAATTTCTTCCTTAAAATCTTAGGATCTTCCCGAGATAGTAAATATTTATATTATAAAGACTTCATTATCCGTGCGTGAATTGGTGCTTCTGGGTCACCACTGATATTTTTCCTATCAATTTCAGCATGACATTTTGGATTTCATATAGATATAGATGTAAAGACCCGGAAATTTCAAGGAAATTTTTTCTTAATTTTCTTTGGAATTTTACAAGAACGCAGTTTCTGACGGCACCTGATTCCGAGGCCCGGTGTGCCTGGAATAAATTTCCAAAGTTTAGCTTGGGTACGTTCAGTGAACGAACGAGTGGGTTTTTCTAACTTTTGAACTGGTGCACAAAATCGAATTCTGTGGGCATCGATGGATTTCTAGCACCGGTAATTTCTTAAGAAAATCTTCTTCAGAGTTGCGTTTTCACGAGAGGAGTTGTTAACAATTTTTGGAAGATAAAATAAGAATAGAGTTACAATTTTTATTTCTTTAAAGTAGTTATATTCTTTGAGAGGAAGTTAGGGAACTACCCTTGAGAGGATTAAGGTGGGGTGGGGCCCACACGATCCCAACCCCTCACCTTCCCCTAACTTCATAACTTTTCCACTCTTAAATTTTGTAACTCTCAAAAAGAAACTACTTTTTTTAAATAAAGTTAACTCCTTAATTGTGTAGGTTTTTCATGTATTTAATTCTTGGATTTGTTTGAATTTTAAATGAATTCCTTGGCTTGTGTGTTAATTAAATAAGACTAAGTCTTATTTCGTGGGAGAATAGTTGATGGTGCGAGAGGATTTGAAGAGAAAGCTTTAAGCTTTGAATAACTTCTTCCTTCGTGAAGAACGCAATTCTCTGAAGAAGAACGCTTCATCTCCTTGTTGAAGAACGTGAAGAACACTGAAGCTTCGATGAAGAACGCCGTCTTATCTTGCACCTTCTCTCCACGTCGAAGGAAGCGAGACGCTGCATTATTCATAGGGCGATCACCGACGGCGTGCCTTCTCCTATTCTTCCTCTGCGTCAAAGGGAGGAGACACCACTGCGGGGACCATCGCCATTGACGATGACTCACCTGCCGACGTCAACGGAATCGTCACAGATCTTCCACGACGTCTGATCATCGCGACGCTTGTCTCTTCCGTGGCTCGACGACGTGTGACGTCTTCGCAAGGTAGGGGTTTATTACTTCTTGTTCATGAGACATCCTTTGTCATTCCTTGTCTTATATTTTTGGGCCGCTTGTTATCATCTTAACGGAGGAGGTTGGACCGCACAAACACGGCCGACCCTCCTCCCCCTTTGTTGTCGTGTTGTTGCGGTTCGAAAGATGGCGGCATGGTGTGACGGCACCGCGCGGGAACTTGGAGGAATGCGGCAAGGATGCGCGGCGCCGTCACGTCGCGCCGTCGAGGTCGAACAAAAGTGTGGTCATAATTGGGACTACGAAGGAAATGGAAGACTCCGTAGTTTGTTCTTTTGATGTGCGGAACGACGGGTATTGACGGAACGAGCTGTAGAGACGATTTGATATTTCCACAGTGAAGAACTGGACAGGGGATGATCATCGGCGCAGACAGAATTGAAAACGGACCGCCGGAGCAACTTCGGTGGCCCGCAGACACCACCAGCGGTGCCGGAGGCCGGCCGCCCGGAGGCGGCGGCGCCCCGGGGTGCTGCATGGAGAAACCACCGCGGCTTCAGCCACGGCGGCGAGCGAGTGGATCTCGCGGCCGTGCGGGATCTAGGGGGACGCGGCGCGCGCCGCGTCCGTGGAGCGCCAGCACGCTGGCTGAGCCAGCGAGCCGCCCGGCCGAGCTGGGCCGCGCCCAGTCGGGCCGGGTCGCTCCCTGCAGGGTCGGACCCGGTTCGGGCCGACCCAGGGGGGGTTGGGTCGGGTCAGACCGGGCCCAGACCCCCCATTTTCGGATCACTTTCGGTCTTTTGCCCATATCTTGGGATACGGACATCCGATCGACGCACTGTCAGTTGCGTAGCGATCCTTGTATCAAGACGTTTGTTTCGGTATATTACACTCAATGTTTTGAAGAACTTTGGGTTCGGCCGGGTTGGTTCGGATACGAAACCAACCGGACCCTCAGAGTGGAAACACTTATATCTGGAACTCTGGACGTCCGATTGATGTGCTGTTGACTTTTTTGGATTCCTCTTGATGAGACGGAACTTTTGGATTACTCCTCTCGAGTTTTGGATGCCGTCGGAGTGCGTTCGGGTTGGTTCGCTCACAAAACCAACCAGGCCCCTAGAACAAAAAATCCAATAACTCACAGACCGGGCGTCCGATTGACGCGCCGTCTGTCTCGTTGATTTCCTCTTGATGAGATGGAACTTTTGGAATACTTCGATTGATTTTTGGATGCAGTTGGATAGCGGCAAGGTTAGATTGCACCCGAAATCCAACCGGGTCCCTGGAACGGAAAAGCTGATAACTATCAGACTGGACGTCCATTTGACGAACCGTCAGCGGCGTTGGTGATCACATGGAGAAACGGTACCTATGAGTTTACCCTATGAGAGTTCGGGATATAGTTGAGATATGGCCAGATTGGTTCGCACACGAAACCAACCGGGCCTCGGGGACGAAAATGCTAGTAACACACAGACCGGGTGTCCGATTGACGTGCCGTCTGTTGAGTTGAGACCCCTGTGACGAGGCGGTCCTTTGAGATACTTCTTCGTGGAACTTTGTGATACTTGTAGTATCGACCAGTAGCTCGTGGAGCGGACCCTCACGGAGACGAGTGTGCGGAGTACAGAGACCGTGTAGCCGGCTGAGAACTGACGACTGCTTGACCGATCGAGTCGGTGTGTTTCGGATAACCCAGTGGGGAGCGCTTGGTTGTAGCGGAAGACCCATGGCGGAGAAGCGCTTGGTTGTAACAGCAGACCCGCGGTACTCAACAGAAGGAGTACCTCTGGAGGCTATGAGGGGGAGCGCTTGGTTATAGCGGCAGACCCATGGTGGTAAGCACTTGGTTGTAGCAGCATTCCCACAGTACTCAACAGGAGGAGTACCTCAGCAGTCTTAGGTTAGTGAACAGTACCTCGGAGTCGTGATAGGACCACTGTACACTCCAGAGACAGGGCTCTTCAGCAGTTACGGTTTCGATAATGAAAATACTGGTTTGAGCTGAGTCTATGACCTTTGTGTTTACCTCATGATTGATATGGGTCACTTGATAACTTAGGTATATGTATGGGCATACACCTAGGTAGTGGTTATCCGTTGATTTCATAATCTTTGTGTTTCCTCATGATTGAGATGGGTTACTTGATAACTTGGGTATATGTATGGGCATATACCTAGGTAGAGGTTATCTGTTGAGATCTTCTTTGTGGTTATCCTTGTTGGATTTAGTGAGACCTTGAGGGTCTCGGGGTCCCTACTGAGTATCGTTATCCTCAACCCTGCACGGGCTATGCCCAAACCTCGTTGTGTTGGTTGCAGACGACAGGCAGCGCAGACAGAGGCCGAGTGTTCAAGGACTGGATGGTACCCGGAGGTTTACCTCACGAAGACACAGTATCTGGTGGTGGTCTTCACGATGAGACGATACTCAGAGGAGGTTGATGGGTGAGAGCATTATGGAGGCTATCTATACCTACCCTTCAGGTAGGATTCGTGGTGGACGATCCAGGAGTTGCGCTATCTGTACCTACCCGTCAGGTAGGATCCTTGGTGGACGATCCAGGAGCTGCTTGTCACCTTCTGGTTGTTTTATCTTTTTCCTTGTACTTTACAGTTGGGCTTGTATTTCCGTCCCCTTTACTTTCAGCACATCTTGTTTCAGTTTTACTTAGTGTTTTACTTCCACTTGTACTATGTGGTGTTTTGTCTACTTTTATAAGGCAATGCCTTCCCAGTTATCAAGATTTACACCTTTGGTGCTAGTCGCCAGCCCCTGGCCTATGGAAGGGGGGCTTGGTGTAGTCACGACACAGGCCCCGAGGATGGGTTGTGATAAATTGGTATCAGAGGATATCAGTTCTACCGCAGAACTCAGGACTTTGATCTTTTTCTATGTGAAGCAACAATGTTGAGATTATTGAGTGCGGTTATTAGTCCAGGGAGTCCAGTGTTGGTGCAGCGGCCGACGTATCCATACACCATGACCCTGACTTCTGATTTCTGACTTAATACACGAAAACATTGATTGCATGTGTGTTCCAAGTTTTCTTTGTGATTACTTTGTGTCTTATCACCAGGTATACTGTTCTGACCGTGGCGCACCTCTTTCTTTCAGGATGCCTTTTCACAGACGACCAGCTAGAGCCCAGAGGGATGTGCATACTGACAGCTTGCCGAGTGACGAGGTTTCGGTACAGGGCCCTCTTACAGTTGAGGCACCAGCGGAGGCACCAGCGGTACTACCATACGTTGGGCCACTGATGCTACCAGCCCCAGTAGAAGGTGATGCACACCACTTGAGCACGCTGCACAAGTTCCAGCGCTAGAGGCCACCCAGGTTCCGGGGAGAGACGGACCCGCATGCGGCTGAGGTTTGGCCGGAGGCTGTGGTGAGAGTCTTCAGGCTAGTGGGGACGCCAACAGACTTCATGGTGATCTTTGCTGCCAGCCTTCTTCAGGCAGCAGCAGGCAGGTGGTGGAGCCACGTGTTCCAGTTTTGCGATGAGATGACCTTCACATGGGAATACTTCAAGACCTTCTTCAGGGTGAAGTTTGTTCCAGTAGATCTACACCCCGAGCGTGTACAGGAGCTGCTGCCTTTGCCGCAGGATTTTCGATCAGTAGCCGAGTCATCTGTGGGTAGTAGACAGATGATGCAGAGGTCTAAGAGGACCAGAGCCAGCCGTACGAGGAGCAGGAAGTGTTATGAATGCGGCATGAAGGGTCACCTGACACGTGACTGTTCGACCCCCCACACAGTCGATCCGCAGGCTTTAGAGGAGCCACCGAGGTGGAAGCAGTGGCAGGTGCTTAAGAAACAGCCAAGCAGTGGACAAGGCAGTAGAGCTCCGAGAGCAGGTGGACAGGAGCGGAACTAGTGGATACGTCCCTTGTACTTCTAGTTCCATGTTGATGTTGTTTTCGTGTCTTTGTACTATAAGTTGTAATAATAAAAAGACACTTATCTTTGTTTTCTTTCCTATCCTTTTGTTTGGTTGATACTGAGTGGTCCCGGTTAAGACTGTTGACTTGACCATCAATTTAGAGAATTTTACTGGAGGAGACCCAATGACCTCAAACTGATGCCGACAGTGTGACTCGGCCCTTGGAGGTGAGAGTGAAAGTTGGATCTCTTGGTAGTTACGTCGATGCCTTACGACGTCATCCATGGCATGAATGCATCATTCATGTCAGGATTAACTGTATTAGGCAATGGGCTTGGTTCATCCATGGGATGAGACCGAGTTTCTCTTTTCGTCAAAGGAGAAATTTTAGCAGCACTTTCAGATCGTAGGCAAGGAAGGTGCAAATCATCCTGGAGCGGATGAAGACTGCACCATGCAGTAAGAAACCGGAAACCGGCGCCAGTCTTAGAGAATCGGGCGTGTTAAATGTTTCAATAGGAGGAAGCTTAAAGGAGAGATGAGTCTGCGAGGCAGCAGACGTGGAGTTAGAGCTAGGAGAGTAGCATGAGGTGGTGTACGTTTTAACCTGCTACAACCACCCGCCTTAGTTGTCCCCGCCAGGATCAGGGAGCTAGAGGGTGGGGGAAAAGAGTAGCTGCATGCGGTCAGGGAGAGTGACCTAATGGATCTAAGAATGATTCAAGGGACAGTCTGTGTTCACTACTATCTGCCATAGTAACAGACGTTGATACGAATCATTCATTCCTTCCACGAATCTTGTCCCAGACCTAGAGTTTCTGGTAAGCCATAGACTTGACACTCACGTCTGGAGATACCCTAGGCGAAGACTCGATAGTCACACTTACGCCGACAGTGTGGTCAGACCCTCAAGGCGAGAGTTTCGGTTGGAATCTCTTGGTGGCAGCGTTGAGGCCTTACGACGTTGATTTGAGTATGGACTGGGCAATCACAGTTCATACACAAATTGACAGTATTAGGAAAAAAGGTTTTGGTTTAACTATGACGTTGGGATGAGTTTTCCTTGGTCGGTGAAAAGGAAACCCCAGGCAGCACAGGATAAACTCATGCACAGGAGGGTGTGACCGATCACTCTTGAGTCGGTCAACCTTACCCTCGTGGAATCAGTCATTTTGAGTTTCAGTTCTAAGAGGAATTGGAGACCTCTCGAGTTCAAGGATGACGATCATGTCCTTATACGGGTCTCACCTTGACGAGGTTTACGGAGATGTGGTCGAGGCAAAAAGTTATCTCCGAAGTTCAATGGACCTTTCTAGGTCCTCAGCTGGGTAGGTGAGGTAGTTACTGCTTGACCCATCCACCTCAGTTTCACCAGGTGCAAGATGACTTCCACATATCTCAAGTTAGGAGATACGTGCGTGATCCTTCACATATCATCGACCATGGGGAGCTGGACTTTGGTGATGGGGTGACTTTCACGGAGGTTCCAGTGGGAATCAAGGATCGACAGGAGAAGATTCTACAAGGATGGTCGATTCCTCGGGTGCACTTTCACTGGCAGTACGGGAACCTCCCGTTGAGCATATGGGAGCGGAAGGCTCAGATGCGTGCTCAGCACCGTGTTTTTATCCCTAGTTTGTGTTAAATATTTACGGGGACGTAAATCCCGGAGGTGGGAGTAATGTAAAGACCCGGAAATGTCAAGGAATTTTTTTTCATAATTTTATTTGGAATTTTACACGAACGTAGTTTTTGACGGCGCCTGATTCCGAGGCCCGGTGTGCCCATAATCAATTTCCAAATTTTAGCTCGGGTACGTCCAGTGAACGAAAGAGCGGGTTTTTCTAACTTTTTAACTGGTGCTCAAAATCAAATTCTGAGGGCACTGATGGATTTGCAGTGACGGTAATTGCTTTAGAAGATCTTTTTCGGAGTTGTGTTTTCAGGGGAGGAGTTGTTAAAAATTTGTAGAAGATAAAATAAAAATTGAGTTACAATTTTTATTTCTTTAAATTAGTTATATTATTTGAGGGGAAGTTAGGGAACTACCCTTGAGAGGATTAAGGTGGGGTGGGGCCCACACGAGCCCAACCCCTAACCTTCCCCTAACTTCATAACTTTTACAGTCTTAAATTTTGTAACTCTCAAAAAGAAACTCCTTTTTTTTAAATAAAGTCAACTCCTTAATTGTGTAGGTTTTTCGTGTATTTAATTCTTAGATTCGTTTGAATTTTAAATGAATTCCTTGGCTTGTGTGTTAATTAAATAAGACTAAGTCTTATTTCGTGGGAGAATAGTTGATGGTGAGAGAGGATTTGAAGAGAAAGCTTTAAGCTTTGAAGAACTTCTTCCTTCACAAAGAACGCAATTCTCCGAAAAAGAACGCTTCATCTCCTTGTTGAAGAATGAGAAGAACACCAAAGCTTCGACGAAGAACGTCGTCTCATCTTGCACCTTCTCTCCACGTCGAAGGAAGCGAGATGCCGCATTATTCATCGGGCGATCACTGACGGCGTTCCTTCTCCTCTTCTTCCTCCACGTCAAAGGGAGGAGACACCACCGAGGGGACCGTCGCCATTGACGATGACTCACCCGCTGACATCAACGGAATCGACACCAATCTTCCGCGATGTCCGATCATCGCGACGCTTGTCTCTTCCGCGGCTTGACGACGTGTGACGTCTTTGCAAGGTAGGGGTTTATTGATTCTTGTTTGTGAAACATCCTTTGTCGTTCCTCGTCTTATATTTTTGGGCTTCTTGTTATCATCTTAACGGAGGAGGTCAGACCGCACGAACATGGCCGACCCTCCTCCCCCTTTGTTGTTGTGTTGTTGCAGTTCGGAAGATGGCGGCATGGTGCGACGGTACCGTGCGGGAACCTTGAGGAATGTGGCAAGGATGCGCGGCGCCGTCGTGCCGCACCATCGAGACCGAACGAAAGTGTGGTCGTAATTGGCACCGCAAAGGCAAACGGAAGACTCCGCAATTTGTTCTTTTGACGTGCGGAACGATGGGTATTGACGGAACGGGCCGCAGAGATGATTTGATGTTTCTGGAGTGAAGAACGGGACCCGAGATGAGCATCGGCGCAGACAGAATTGAAAACGGACCACCGGAGCAACTCCGGTGGCCCACGGACACCACCGGTGGCGCGAGGCGCCGGCGCGCCGCCTAGAGAAACAGTCGCGGCTGAAGCCGTGGCGGCGAGTGAGTGGATCCCGCGGCCGCGTAGGATCCAGGGTGACACGGCGCATGCCGCGTCCGCGGAGCGCCAGCTCATTGGCCGAGCCAGTGAGCCGCCCGGCCGGGCCGGGCCGCCTTGGGCGGACCAGGCCGGGCCGCGCCCAGCTAGGCCGGGTCGCACCCTACCGGGTCGGACCCGAACCCGGGTCGGATCAGCCCGGTTCGGGCCGACCCAGGGGGGTTGGGTCGGGTCAGACCGGGCCCAGACCCCCCATTTTTGGATCACTTTCGGTCTTTTGCCCATATCTTGGGCTACAGACCTCCCATCGACACACTGTCAGTTGCGTAGAGATCCTTGGATCGAGACGGGCATTTTGGTATATTACACTCAAGGTTTCGGAGAACTTTAGGTTCAGTCGGGTTGGTTCGGATACGAAACCAACCGGGCCATCAGAGCGGAAACGCTTATATCTTGAACTCTAGACGCCTGATTGACGTGCCGTCGACTTTTTTGGATTCCTCTTGATGAGACGGAACTTTTGGATTACTCCGCTCAAGTTTTGTATGTCGTCGGAGTGCGGTCGGGTTGGTTCGCCCACGAAACCAACTGGGCTCCTGGAACGAAAAAGCCAATAACTCACAGACCGGGCATCCGATTGATGCGCCGTCTGTCTCGTTGATTTAATCATGATGAGACGGAACTTTTGGCATACTTCTCTTGAGTTTTGGATGCAGTTGGATAGTGGCCAGGTTGGATTGCACCTGAAATCCAACCGGGCCCCTGGAACGGAAAAGCTGATAACTTTTAGACTGGATGTCCGTTTGACGAACCGTCAGCAGCGTTGGTGATCATGTGGTGAAACGGTCCCTATGAGTTTACCCTATGAGAGTTCGGGATATAGTTGAGATATGGACGGATTGGTTCGCACACGAAACCAACTAAGCCCTAGAGATGAAAAGGCTAGTAACACACAGACCGGGCGTCCGATTGACGCACCGTCTGTTGTGTTGAGACCCCTGGGAGGAGGCGGTCCTTTGAGATACTTTTTCGTGGAAATTTTCGGTACTTGTAGTATCGACCAGTAGCTCATGGAGCGGACCCTCACGGAGATGAGCGTGCAGAGTACGGAGACCGTGTAGCTGGATGAGACCTGACGACTGCTTGACCGATCGACTCGGTGTGTTTCGGATAGCCCTGTGGGGAGTGCTTGGTTGTAGCGGCAGACCCACGGCGGAGGAGCACTTGGTTGTAGCGGCAGGCCCGCGGTACTCAACAGAAGGAGTACCTCTGGAGGCTATGAGGGGGAGCACTTGGTTGTAGTGGAAGACCCATGGTGGGAAGTGTTTGGTTGTAGTAGTAGGCCCACAGTACTCGACCAGAGGAGTACCTCAGTAGTCTTAGGTTAGTGATCAGTACCTCGGAGTTGTGACATGACCACTGTACACTCCAGAGACAGGGCTCTTCAACAGTTATGGTTTCGATAATGAAAATCCTGGTTTGAGATGAGTCTATGACCTTTGTGTTTACCTCATGATTAAGATGGGTCACTTGATAACTTAGGTATATGTATGAGCATATACATGGGTAGTGGTTATCCGTGGATTTCATAATCTTTGTGTTTCCTCATGATTGAGATGGGTTACTTGATAACTTGGGTATATGTATGGGAATATACCTAGGTAGAGGTTATCTCTTGAGATCTTCTTTGTGGTTATCCTTGATGGATTTAGTGAGACCTTGAGGTTCTCGGGGTCCCTACTGAGTATCGTTATACTCACCCCTGCATGGGCTATGCCCGCACCTCGTTGTGTTGGTTGTAGATGACGGACAGCGCAGATAGAGGCTGAGTGTTCCAGGACTGGACGGTACCCGGAGGTGGACCTCACGACGAGATAGTATCTGGTGGTGGACTTCACGACAAGATGACACTCAGAGGAGGTTGATGGGAGAGAGCATTGCAGAGGCTATCTGTACCTACCCTTCAGGTAGGATCCTTGGTTGACGATCCAGGAGCTGCTTGTCACCTTATGGCTGTTTTGTCTTTTTCCTTGTACTTTATAGTTGGGCTTTTATTTCAGAACCCTTTACTTTCATCACAACTTGTTTCAGTTTTACTTAGTGTTTTACTTCCTCTTATACTCTGTGGTGTTTTGTTTACTTTTATATGGAAATGTCTTCCCAGTTATCGGGATTTACGCATTTCGTGCTAGTCACCAGCCCCTGGCCTATGGAAGGCGGGCTTGGAGTAGTCACGGCACGGGCCCCAAGGATGGGTCGTGACAATAGATTTGAATTATTCTTTCTCATCATCAATATCTTATTCTAAGTTACCATTTTCCACTTATATTCCCCCTGGTTTTCTTACCTCCTCATCCCATTCATCAATGAATTGTTCATTGTGTTGTTCAAGATTTTGTTAATTATCTACAATGGTGGGATCATTTCATTCAACCCCTATTCTGAGCCTCCTATTAAAACATTTATATTTTTCACCTTTCCACAAATACATAAGGAATATCCTCTCATATCCATGAAATTAAAATTTCCTATGTTTCACCTTATTGAGAGTAAATAAATTACTTATTTGAAAGTATTTCCATATTGGATTCTTTCTGTACCATAGTTCATATGAAGCCTTTTCTTCCTTAGGATACAAAAAATCCCTATTGGATATATAGACTAATGTTAAGACTGCTTCCTTATAGAATTTTTTAGTTAGGCCATTTTCAATAATCATTGTTCTGATCATGTTTTTTATGATCTGATTTCTACTCTCAACCACTCCATTTTTTTTATGAGTTATCACCGTTGAAACCTGATGCCTTATATTGTGTTTCTTAGTATAATATTCCACTTTGTTGTTTTTGAATGTTTTACCATTATCATTATTACTCTTCATAATCTTATATCCATGTTGCTTTCATATTTCCTCCAATATGTTTTATGTAACTGAATAATTTGGACCTATAGAAAATTAAAAATACCCATTCCATTATACTAAAATCATAAATTAAAAGAATATAATACCTATTTCTATCAATGGGTCTTGGTGTGATAGGTCCACACACATCTGCATACACCAATTCAAGCACTCGGGTTGACTTTTTTTTCATTTTCCTTGTATTTCATTCTAATAATATTCCCTTATCGACAAGAATTACATGTGTGATTATGATCACGTGATTTCTTGGGGAGATTTAGAGATGTATCATGTTTCTAGGGATGGTTGTAATAGAATCCCAATTCATTTTTTCCACAACCATTTTTCTACACCTCTATATAAAAACACATATCTTCTTCTCCACTCACAAGGTATAGATTACCCATTATACATTTTACCTATAGAACAATTTAACCATCTCTTTCATTGATTATACACATCTTCTTAGTAAATATTATATCATTACCTAAGAATAAAACTAAGAAAGTTGTGACAAATACCATTAGTAATGAAGACATCAGCACATCTCATTTCTTTTCCTTAATATTTGGATTTTCCCAAGATAGTAATCTTCAATACTTCATTATTTACAAATTTGAAAACAACTTCATTTTCATATTTTATAAATGTAACCAGATCCTTATTTTCTATTATATGGGATGTGAATCCACTATCAACGATCGATACACCATAATGATCTAATTCTTTAAGAGAAATCTTTACAACCAATGCCTTCTCATCTATTTTCTTTTTAATCCATGTATTTGACTTTATGACTTTTATGGATTAATAATATTGATCTTATTTATAGTATGATGGACCATATTTATATTTCAATGATACAAGTAAATTCTACAATTTCAGATCATTTTACGATTCTTTGGGATGCTTCTTAAGAACAATTCTTGTTTTGTTCATTACATTCCTCTAAATTGTTGATGAGAAATACCTATCCATGTGTCTAAATCTTCTAAAACAAAAAAATTAACCACCAAATAATACTTGGAATATTGAAATATATGTTTCTATATTTTCATCACTTCTTCCCTTCAGTACCATTTATCAATAGAACAAACATTTTGAGAAATTCCCATCTTTTTAGAGAAATAACACATGATACAAGGTTTATTCTTATAAATTGATATCAAAACAGTTCTTCCTTGTGTTCTACAAGTACATGGATTATAAATTATGCCCAAATAAATTTTCAAACTCAGAGATGGAGCCTTCAGTCTAACATTAATTACCACATATTTCTTTTTTCAATCAATCACCATAATAGCTTTGTCATTTGGATATGACTATCGCTTCTTTTATTCAAGACCTCTATGCTTCACTTCTATATTTGTTGTCACATAAAAGATTTTCTTTCCTAATGTCATGCCTGGATTCAAGAGTTTTTCCTGATCCTTGACTTTCCATAACAGGACAAAAAATCAATATTCATGTTCTTGAATAAATATGATTTGATTTTTCACTATGTTATTTAATCCATAGATCACCATTTTCTTTTCCTCATCTTTGATCTTGTACTCACCAACCATTTCTGAGTTATCTAGAATTAAAGACTTAATATTTTAAATTTATTCCTCTAGAACATACTCCTATTCTTCATACTATTGCATATATGTTTTGGCATCATGAACCACTCTGTTATATTTATTTGTTTTTTCTCTCAAAAAATATATATCCTCAAGAGAAGCTTCTAATTCATCATACATATAAACTCTTCCTTTGAATTCTTATTTATCATAATATCTTTATTACCTTTGCTAGGAGATACCTACAACTTCCATAATAGAATATCTTCCATGGTTTTTGTAGTTCTCTATCTATTTAACCTCATATTCTTCTGAGTTGTTATTTTCTTGTGAAATAAGACTCATCTTTTTGAATAAACCTATTTTATACCTTTTATTACCTTTCACATAGTTTAAAGACTTCTTGATAGTAATTTAAATTTCATAATCATCATCTCCTTGAAACTTATTGGGGAACCTTACTAGAATATTTCCAACCATTCCATATCAAAATCATGAATGTGGGAGTTTCCCTTTGAACTTTACTTTTCCTATTTGATGAAAGGAATGGAATCACCTCATCTGTATCATCTTCTTCTTGTATATATTCAATGGTGATCTTATTCATGGCCTTGAATGCCACCTCTTTGGGATTATCTTTTCTCACATACTCATTATCATCATTTATCATCTCGTATGCAGAAAGATTAATATGTAAACTATTCAATGTCATCTTATTTAGATAATTATCTTATAAACAAAAAAAATCAGATTGAACTAAGGTGGAAGCCATCTCAATATGTGCTTAAATATCTTTAAATCTTCAATAATTTATCTAAGAACATGCATTTCTTCTATAGTAGCATTCACTCAGTTAAATAATGAGTCTATATACTCATTAGGGTTCATTCCTAGTTCCTCATACTTGTTCCATAGAACCTAAAACTTTTCTTCTATAACTTTTGAGTATCCCTTATAAATATTTTTCAAATTTTACAACATTGGATGTGATTACTTACATGAAATCACCTTATTATATATTTCATTGTATAAGGATTCCCCAAAATCATTGATTTCTTTGGTATCTGTATGCAATTAATTTTGATCATCTTTAAATAAAGAACCATTATCCACAGAGAAAAAAATGACATGTATTACTATTGTAAAGAAATCCATTCCAAAATATAGGATGTAGTGTTGAATGTGATTATTCTATAATTAAGAATTTATTCCATCAAAGATCATAATTCATTATGACTAAAAATCTCTATTGAATCCCTTTAATGTGAAACAATGAAATAAACCTTTACCTCTGATACCAATTCCTATCCAAAATAGGTTGAATACCTTAATTGGGGGTGTCACGAACCAGCCCGGGTACACTGGTAATCCGATAACCGAGCCGGCCCTAAGATAGCCCGAAGGGCATTCCCGATCCCCACGGGTCAGCGACTAGCACCTGGCATCACACAACATGCAAGTGGGAACGATTTTTCCACAAGAATGTGAAAGCAAAAGAAACATGAAAGTATGCATAACAAAAAGAAACTCCACTAGGAGTAATGTACCAGAATACAAAGAGGCATAAAAAACCCAAAGTACTACAACCCAAGTACTGAAAATTGGAAAAACAACCCCAGGGTCCATAAGGACACAACTCACCCTGACCAAATATCAACAACTGGATCCACCTCCAAGAGGTCCCTTCCCTTTGCTCGATCCTGGAAGAAGAAAGTCTACAAATACCTGAAGTCAAAAGTAGGGAATGAACCTAAGCCCAGTAGGATACCACCAAAGATTCTGTAATAGATGCCAAATATATATTATCCAAAGAAAATCTTTCAATTTTCAAATAAAAAGTTTTTGAAATTCAAAAAGCATATTTTAACAAAACATGCTATACATTTTCAAATGATGAAAAAATTAATTTAAGCAAAGGCTTTACAGTGATGGAATATTTCTAAAACAATGGATTAAGAAAAATATTTATATAAAATAGTTTATATAAATTCATAAGGCATTTAAGGTAGTTCAAAAGCATTGGCATACATTTATATCTCAAATATAAATAAACAACCAAGCAACATGGTCATCTGCCAAAAGGTACGATAGTATTAACAAGTTATCGGATTCCAAAATCTCTATGTGAACTCAGAAAAATGTGTATACACACGTCCCTATGACACTAGCCAAAAAAGACTCATCACCAACTTGTCAGGGATGTGACCCACTGCAAGTATGTTTTAGAATGTTTTCGTAATGTAGAGTGTATCCAAATAACCCACTAACTACCTAAGGCTTGAATGCACTCTTACATGATGGGCGAACTATTTTAATAATTCTTAAAATATGATCAATCTCATTCTTCCATTTCCAAAGTGTCAGTTTCATTCCATTTAAAACCAAAATAGGTTTTATTCAAAACATTCCTTTTTCACAAGAAAAAACCAATGGGTTTTTATCAAATCATTTTAATCCATTTTCACCAGTTTGAAATCCATTCAAAACCAATTCCATCATTACACAATTCATTCCCACAATTAAATTCAATAAATAATTGAAATAATTTCCATTGAATCCACAATTTAAATTCAACCATTTAAATCAGCCAATTTCCATAAACACACCCAATTCAATGGAATTGGGGTTTTCCAAATTTCTATGCCAAAACCATTTCAAATATCTCAATTCACTAGAATTGGTTTTTTATAAATTTAATTGAAAGAAAACTTGAGCAATTGAATTTAAATCAATAATTGAAATAAATCAATAAAATACAATGATAATCAATTTGGCAAGTCAGGATGGAACCAACTACCTCGAAGGTTTTGACCAAAACCACAACGTTCGAGAACACTCAAGAAAACCAGGTTTCTTCTTTAATAACCCACCTTATATCTCTTATCATAGAAAGATCAAGACCAAATCTAATCATATTTGGTACAACACACTTAGATCTACCCATAACGGGCATAGATCTATGAAACTGAGAGAGGAGGAGAAGTGGATCTAAGTAGATCTAAGAAACCGATCAAGAACGATGAAGAAAGATCACATACCTTAGGATTTCGGATTTTATTCACTACGAGGAGACTTTGGATCTCATCCGGAATGATGGGAGAACCTTATCTGATCTTAGGAGAAGAAAATCCTAAGTTAGTGCCACTTAGGAGGAAAAATAAGGGACTTAGAGGCAAAATCGAGTGAGATCTAGAATTTAAGGATCTCATTTAAGAGGTCGCACGGTTAGTTCACACGGTTTGACAAATGATGCGCTAGCCATCCGTTAGCTACTGCCTCGGACACCCTTCACACATGGTTTGGCCGCATGGTTGGAAAAACCGTGTGCTGACCATGTGGAAGCTACCGCCTCAAAGACCAACTGCGCACGGTTTGGCCACACGGTTTAGATAACCCGTGTGCCGCCCGTGTGACTTCCCCTTTTCCCCAAAACAATATTTAAAGTTCTCCCAGCTCTCCCAAGTCACTAATCCAAAACAGAAGTACTTTGAAAAATCAAAAGTACCTGAAAACATAAGGTGATGTTACAACCTTCCCACCATAAGATCTTTTTATCCCCAGAAATCCAATGAAGAAACATCCACGGAAAAAATATGAGGCCACTGCTCTCTCATTAGGGCCTCCCTTTCCCAAGTCTCATGAGAATCACAACCATGCTACCAAAGTACACAGACGAGAGGTATCATTCTCCCATGAAGTACTTGGTATCAGAATCAACAACCCTGACTGGTCGTTTAGTAACAGATAAATCTGTTTCAATCTCAAGATCACTCCAGCTCACAACATGAGATGGATCAGAGAGATACTTTCACAGCTGCGATACAAGAAACACATTATGTATCGATGTTAGCTGTGGCGGTAGATCTAGACGGTAAGCAATTTTTCTACAAGACCAACAACCTCGAAAGGTCCCACAAAACAAGTAGCAAGCTTCCCTTGACTCCCAAGCCGTCAATGACCTAATAGGGGTGAAACTTTCAAGAACACCTGGTCACCAACTGAGAACTCTAAAGGTTTACAGTGACGATCAACATAAGACTTGTACCGACTCTGTGCTGTCAACATTCTCTGATGAATCAACTAGATCTTAGCTGTCTTCTCTTGGACCAAACTCGGTCCTATGGAAGAAATTTCACCAATATCTGACCAACATATATAAGATTTACAAGGATGTCCATACAATGCCTCAAAAGGAGCCATTTTGATCGCAGGCTTATAATTGTTGTTATAAGAAAACTCAAATAGCCCCAGATGATCATCCCAAGACCCACAAAAGTCGAGAACACATGCATGGAGTAGATCCTCAAGGATCTGAATAGATCTCTCTGTCTGTCCATCTAATTGTGGATGGTAGGCTGTACTCAAACAAACCTGAGATCCCAGTTCTTCCTAAAGGCCTCCCCAAAAGCGATAGGTAAACCAAGGATCCCTATCAGAGACTATAGCAGACGGAACAGTTCTTCCTAAAGGCCTCCCCAAAAGCGATAGGTAAACCAAGGATCCCTATCAGAGACTATAGCAGACGGAACTCCGTGCAAACGAACAACTTCTTTCACAGAGATATTTCCCAACTCCTCAAATTTGGTTATATCCCAAATAGATATAAACTGATCCAACTTGGTCAGCCTGTCGATCACAACCCATATTGTGTTTTTCTTCCTCTGGGTTTGAGGTAACCCAACCACAAAGTCCATAGAAATTTCATTCCACTTCCATATAGGGACTGGGTGTGGTTGAAGAAAACCCGAAGGTTTCTGGGGCTTGGCTTTCACCTTTTGGCATGTATAGCAACAAGATAAAAACTAAACAATGTCTCATCTCATACCTGGACACCAGAACTATCGCCACATATCATAGAACATATTTGTGGTTCCCAGGTGCACAACCCACTGAGAGTTATGGCAACCCCCCATTGCATCCTTCATTGCCGCTAACGACACAACGTAACGATTTCGATTACACATAACACCCTATTTGGAGAACGACCACTGGGAGTCAGTCTCCCCACCATAAAGAGAGTACCTAAATCCATGGAATTCATCATCTAGTTGTTGTTCCTAAAGAATTAACTCGAGGATAGCAGAAGTCAACTGAACAGTGGATAAAGAAACTTCATTCCCCTTCCACTAAACTCCAATATACAACTGAGAAAGAAGGGCCATCAAACTTCACTCTTCTGAAGATTCTATCATAGCTTGTGAAGAATGTTTCCTGATTAACTCATCTGTAACTACATTCCCTTTTCCCGAGGTATAGGCAATGTCAAAGTCAAAAGATTTCAGGTACTCCACCCAACGCCTTTGGAATAGATTCAAATCTTTTTGAGAGAAGATATAACTCAAGCTCTTGTGGTTGGAATACACAATAAAAACTTTTCTATTAAGGTAATGTCTCCAACACTTAAGTGTGTGCATTATAGGTGCAAGTTCAAGTTCATGGGTAGGATAGTTCTTCTCATGAGGCTTAAACTGACGAGATCCATAGGCAACAACATGATTACCTTGCATTAGGAAGATCTTCTTATTGAGACTCAGTTCTTTTAGTTCATCTAGATCCATTCAGTAAGAGGGAATAAAAACTGGTTGAGTACCAGGTATTAAGTAAATAGAGAAATCAACCTCTCTTACTGGTGGAAAACCAGAGAAGTCAGAAGGAAACACGTTAGGAAACCCAGCAATGAATGGAGGAAGACCACCACACATTTAATCTCTCTCTAGATCAAAAGAAAACATTGATATTGCTTCCCCCAACTCTGGATAAGAAGGTCCAGCTCTACTGGACCTTGGGTACTATTCTCCTTGAAAAACAAGAGGCACACCACTGGGTGTAGTAATGTATACCCATCGAAGATAACAATCGATCTGGGATTTATTGGCAATGAGCCAATCCATCCAAAATATGACGTCAAAAGATTTCATGTCGAGAACCAAAAAACATCAAGCATGATTAACCTATGATAGAGAGAAGACACAAGCATGACTACGAAAACCCTTTTCTCACATTGTACCAAGGGGTGTAGTAATATACATCACACAAGATAAAAGTTCCATAGGTAGATTAATCAGATTAACAATATGGGTTGAAATAAAATAGTGAGATGCACTAGTATCAAAAAGAGCTGTCACTAAAGATGAAGCTATAGTAATGGTACCTCTCATAGTTGCAGGACCTATATCAGCTACCTCTGGTGACTCTTACACTACATGAAGAAGCTTCGTTACGGATGCATGTGGTTGGAACCCTTTTTTACTTGCAGCATTTGAATTCCCTGTAGTTTCTGGAGGTGTTTATGATCTTGTTCCATCACATGGAGTAGAGAAGTGATGGCAGAATCTCTGTAAGATCCCTAAACATCTGCAGGATCTACAGTTCTTGGGTGCCTCAGTGCTAACCCTCTTAGATTGTTCGGGCTTCCCACACTGATAGCAAGTCAAATAAGCATCTCCTGGTGCTACCGAAGGTTTGTAATGACTCTGCTATCGAGAACTACCTTGAGAAATGTCATGCTTCCGTTTTCCTTTAAAGGAAACCACACTACCACTAGGAGGGAAAAGAGCCTCCTTCAACCCTGAATTTCCTACCATGTCCATCTCAACCATCATTGCCTTATCCATCACATCAGCATAAGTGGGTAGCTTTTGTAAGAAAACATGAGAACAAATATCTGATTGAAGTCCCAACTCAAATCGTTAAGCCTTCATCCTCTCATTAAATACAATCTCAGGAGCAAACTGTACCAGCTCATAAAAGTGATTTGAGTACTCATGCACAGTTTCGTTGGCCTGATCAATCTTGAAAAACACGACAGCTTTGTCTAACACCACTGATTCTGGATTGAACTGGTTAGTGAAAAGAACCCTAAAGTCGATCCACTCCAAACCCTCATGTTTCACAGTCGTCACCATTGTGTCCCACCATCTTCTACTTGGTCCCTCCAGTATGAAGGTGGAACACTACACCTTGATCACATCAGGTGTCTCCAAGAACCCAACCAGACGTTCAGTCTTACTCAACCATTCCTCAGCATGTTGAGGGTCAGTGGAGCCTTTAAAAACTGGTGGCTTCTGGCATAGTAACTCTTGAGAATGACTTTGGAGAATATCACTATGAGGATCTATAGCTAGATCCTGAATAGGTTTTGGAGATGGTGCCTGTCCCAGAGCATAGACAGTGCGAACAATCACCTCAACCAGACTCGGATTCATAATAGGACTCGCTTACTGAGATTCAGCAACATCGTCTTTTTGGACCTGATTTCCACGTCTTCTCGGAGGCATGATGCTACATAGCATAAAAAGACATTGATTAACTCCCAAACCGAGTAACAAGGAAAACTATTCTTAAAATAAGGGATAAAAAAATTTGGATTCCACTCTATCAAAATCAAAATAGGAAAAATAATAGAAATAATCCAGAAGTCGTATTTCCCTAACCGACCCTGGTGACTTAAGGTTCATTGTGGTGAGATCTGGAAAGACACTCAATCACAACTACCTCCAAAGTCCTGACAAGAATACTCAAATGCACATTGTCATCAAGGCAAGATGCTTAACCTGCCCTATGATACCACTTTATCATGAACTAGCTCGGGTAACCTAGTAATCCGATAACCGAGCCGACCCTGAAATAGCCCGAAGGGAGTTCCTGATCCCCACGGGATGGCGACTAGCACCTGGAATCACACAACATGCAAGTGGGAACGATTTTGCCAAAATAATGTGGAAGAAAAAGAAACAAGATAGTATGCAAAACAAAAAGAAACTCCACTGGGAGTAATGTACCAGAATACAAAGAGGCATAAAAACCCAAATTACTACAACCCAAGTACTAAAAATAGGAAAAGCAGCCCTAAGGTCCCTAAGGACACAACTCACCAAGACCAAAGATCAACAGTTAGATCCACCTCCAAGATATCCATTCCCTTTTCTCGATCTTGGAAGAAGAAAGTCTACAAACACCCAAAGGAAAAAGTAGGGTATGAGCCTAAGCCTAGTAGGATACCACCAAAGATTCTATAATAGATGCCAAATTATCCAAAGAAAAGATTTCAATTTTCAAAAAAAGGTTTGTAAATTCAAAATAATATTTTAACCAAACATGCTATACATTTTCAAATGATGGAATAATTAATTTAAGAAAAGTCGTTACAATGATGGAATGTTTATAAAACAATGGCTTAAGAAAAACATTTATATGAAATAGTTTATATAAATTCATCAGGAATGTAAGGTACTTCAAAAGCATTGACATACATTTATATCTCAAATATAAACAAACAAGCAAGCAATATGGTCATCTGCCAAAAGGTACGATAGTATTAACCAGTAATAGGATTCCGCACTCTCTATGTGTACTCAACAAAATGTGTATACACACGTCCCAATGAAACTGTCCAAAGGAGACTCATCACCAACCCATTGGGGATGGGCCCCCCACAAGTATGTATTAGAACACTGTCTTAGTATAGAGTGTATCCAAATAACTCACTACCTACCCAAGGCTTGCATGCACTCTTAAATGATGGGAGAACTATTTTAAAAATGATTAAAATACAATCAATCCCATTCTTCCATTTCAAAAGTTCCAATTTCATTCCATTTAAAACCAAAATAGGTTTTATTCAAAACAAGCCTTTTTCACAAGATAAAACCAATGGGTTTCTATCAAATCATTTTACGCCATTTTTACTAGTTTGAAATCCATTCAAAACCAATTCCAATATTAAAAAATTTATTCACACAATAAAATTCAACAATTTAATTGAAATCATTTCCATCAAATCCACAATTTAAATTCAACAATTTAAATCATCCAATTTCCATAAACACACCCAATTCAATGGAATTGGGGTTTTTACAAATTTCCATGCCAAAACCATTTCAAATAACTCGATTCACTAGAATCGAGTTATAATCAATTTAATTGAAATAAAACTTGAGAAATTGAATTTAAATAAACAATTTAACTAAATCAAGAAAATACAATGATAATCAAATTGGCATGTTGGGACGGAACCGCCTACCTCGAAGGTTTTGACCAAAAACACAACGGTCAAGAACGCTCAAGAAAACCGGGTTACTTCTTCAAGAACCCGCCTTAGATCTCTTATCCTAGTAAGATAAAGACCAAATATCATAATATTTGGTACCACACACTTAGATCTACACATAATGGGCATAGATCTAAGAAACTGAGAGAAGAGGAGAAGTGGATCTAAGTAGATCTAAGAAATCAATCAAGAACGATGAAGAACGATCACATACCTCTAGAATCCGGCTTAGACTCACCAAGAGGAGCCTTTGGATCACCTTAGGAATGATGGGAGGTCCTTCTATAACCTTAGGAGAAGAAAAATCTTGAGTTAGGGCCACTTATGAGGAAAAACGAGGCACTTAGAGGCAAAACTGAGTGAGATCCACAATTTAAGGATCTCATTTAAGTGACTGCATGGTTAGTTCGCACGGTTTGACAAACCGTGCACTAGCCGTGAATTAGAAACTGCCTCGTCCACCCTTCATGCACGGTTTGGTTTTGCACGGTTAGACAAACCGTGTGCTGCTCATGTAGAAGCTACTTCCTCCAAGACCAACTGCGCATGGTTTGTCCGCACGGTTTAGACAACCCATGCGTTGCCCGTGTGACTTCCCCTTTTCCCCAAAACAACATTTAAAGTTCTCCCGACTCTCCCAAGTCACTAATCCAAAACATAGGTACTTAGAAACATCAAAAGTACCTGAAAACGTAATGTGATGTTACAGGGGGTGAATTAGGGTATGGAATATTAAAACAAATTCCTCTTCAGATACTATCCTTCCATTAAAAAAATCTCTTCTCTCCATTTCTCGTAGTAATGTGTGAATAGAAATGAAATCCTACTTGGGAAAAAAAATTAATTGGTTCACTTGCAATTGGATACATCCAAGGAGCCTAAAAAGAAAATTTTCTTATGTAAAAAATACACTAAAGCACACTTCTTTTACAACGGTTAAGGTGGAATCATTATCCATCATAGTTTATAACCAATCACAATTTGAATGATAACTTACCTCTAAAATAAAGTGTGCTCACTTATACTTTAGATTATTATTATTTTGATCACTTTAATCAATATGTTTTACAACTAATTTGGTGCATCATTTTGTTCTAATTTCATCAATATGATCAATACTACTTTACCATAGATTTACCGAGAAATCCCTTTTCAATACTTTCACTATGACAACTGCTTTCATGAATCTCACATAGCCTTTACGAAATTTACCAATTATTCACAAGAATATAATTCTTTCATGAAACACATAACTTTTGTGAAGCTCACTACATTCAAAAATCTCAAAAAAAAATCATGAAGAAACCTATTTCATGAATCTCACTTAGACTTTTCAAAGTTCAAGACTTTTGAAAAACTCACTTAGCCTTTGTGAAGCTTAACAATTCCATAAAGATCACTTAAGCTTATGAAGCTCAGTATTTTCATGATGATTAAAAATTTCAGTTAGCTTACATAGCCTTTTCAAACTTTCTTTCTTCATGAACGTTTATTCAAGACCAACCTTCACAAATATCCTTCGTTAATTTAAAACCTTTTGATATTTTGAAGGCTTTCAATCTTCAAATGAGGGGAGAGATAGAGGCATATTTATAGGCATTGCCTCCCTTTCTTGAATCTTCTATTCCTAACACTATCGTTTAAAAAATATACAGATTCCTATTCGTGAATCTCCCTATCTTCGTGAAGCTTCAGGAAAATTTTACATTCATGAAGCTTCTCATTGTCACAAAGACTTACCATCAACCCTTTATGCTCATCCTCCTTTCGTGGATCTCCACACCTTAAAAAACAACAAATTTAGAAAAATCACCAAAACTTCATGAAACACCGGACTTTCATGAACTTCATGATTTTGAAATATTATATAAGGCATTCATATAAATCCAATTTTTAGGATGCCAAAGTCATTCTCCAAATTTTGGGGGCACAAAATTGGTAAACACCGGGAAACACCACCACCTTGTAAATGAATATTTTTATACTACCTTTAGAGAATTCATTAATTTTTCTTAGATATTTTATAAAATACCTTTTTAACAACCTTGTTGGAACTACAAAACTGAAATTTTTTACCTTATTTTTCAACAAACACAATCAAACAATAACATTGCTATGTTACCTTAAGGGATTTTTTCCCAACAATGGATTTAATGAATAATTATGATATTTATATTATTATTATGAATATGTAAATGTAAACCTTAATCTGTTTCAATTTTTTTCATTAATTAAAAAATGGAAATGTCACTTATGCATACGTACAAGTTGACATCTCCATGAGACAATGCAATTCATTTTTCATGATCCCTTTTAATGGTTTTTTTTCAAAAGTACTTTTAATGCACAAAAATGATAATTATAACATTTTAAGATTCTTGAGATGATAAAACTATGACTAAGGTGTATGGAATAAAACATTTGAACCAAAAAATGTATGGAAGACCAAACGGTTAACACTCATATATTAAATTTAAAAACAAATTATTAATAAATTGATAAGAAGATATTATTAATGAAAAATATCTAGTAATACGATTCCAAATATAATTCTGTTATAGATTTATAATAATTTAAAATTTATTATATGGAATATTAGAGCATGATCGCCTAAAAAGAAGTCTTATATAAGTGTTTATTTTATAATATCATTTTTATTTGGGGTTGTTTATGTTTAAAATCCCATTTGAAGGAAATTATGAGATCTTTTTAAAACTCCATTAATTTTTTATCCTCTATTTATCCATGTATTTTACATTTTTTCCTTTCATTTTACTCTCTTTGGTATTTAAAACGGATGAGAAAATGATTTTATGAAAAACCGACATTATTTATCCACTTGGCTGAGAATTTCTATCCTTCATATAGATGTCATCTATAATGTTTCCAATAATTATTTTACAATTATATAATGACTAATTAAAATAATTTTCAACTTTATTTTACTTTATTTACAAAGTTTGAAAAGGTATATTCTAGTCATTTTCTAAACGAATCACATTTGTCTTTTTTACTAAAAGTGTTTAAGGAATCTTTATTTTAGCATTTACTGAAAGGATATATTTCCCGTCGTCATAACTATTCTTTACTTTGAAATTTAATTTTCAAATTTTACATGGTTATTTTTAAATAGAGGTATTTTCTTAATAATATAGATTTTTTATTATTAAAAGAAAATGAGATTTATATCATGTTTTCAAAGAAAGACTCAAATATTTTTTAAAGGTATTTTCATCTATGTCGTCATCCTTTGATGATTATTATGTTTTTCTGGGTATACACTCTAATGTCTCTATCCACCTAATTTTTTTCATAACTTATTCTCATGTTTTTTTATTCAATGGTTTAGAAAAATATTTAAATTTCATATTAAAAGTTTTAAATATGAATGTTTATATGGATTATGTATTTAATCAATATTATTAAATAATTGGACTTAGTAAGTGATGGGAATAACCCATTATATACCCTTGATAAAATGATAGGTATAATGAGATAAACTAGTTTGGAAATTTTGCCTATGCCTCGCCTATTTGTGCATTATTTCATGGAATAAGGACTTAATGGTAAGATTATGATGTCTGACACTATGCATTCTAATATTATGAAAGTAGTTATAGTTATTTGTTTTATTATTTATGTTGTTATGTCATTTATGGATATATTCCCCCTTTATTATATTGGTTATGTTGAATAATTGATTATTGTTTATCTCTACCATATTATTCATGCTTTATTTATTCTAAGACAACTTTTGTTGTAAAATTTCACTTATTTATGATCTAAGATCACCCTTGATTATTTTTTCCTTTCCTCAGGATACAAAGAAGGGATGTATGAATGATTTTAGTGATATAGTAGAAGAAATAATATATTTTTAATAGAAATTTAATTTTTATTTCATGTATTCAAATGTATTATGAGAATCGTGTATATATATAGTCTCCAAATACTGCTAAACTATTCAATGCTTTAGGATGTGATCTCTTATATATTGTGCCAATGTAGTAAGATAACCACCAACTCTAGGTTATTGGATTCAAGGTGTTACAATTCATATTTTAATCTTCTTCAGGCTATATTGTAGTGTAGGTTATGATGTGAAAAAATGTTAAAAAATGAATTTCTGGATTTCATTACTTGACATTACATTATAGGATAACATATTATGCATTAATTAATTATAGGGTATGATTTGTGTGTATCATAGTGTGTGATTCATTAATACACATAGTTATTTCTATTAGATAAACTACAATATATTTTATATCATCGGATATTATTAAAATCCAGGTTGTGTGAAAATAGAGTATTATTTGTAATAATGATATATCATATGTCCTTAAATACTATAGGCAAATGCATAAGGGTAACTATGTAATTAATGTGTAAGAGTCAATTCACTCATATGTAAGGGTTATGAGATATTGCGTAAGTTATACAACGTGGGTAACCTTATCATATCATGTTTTCCAACTAAGCAACCATTATGTATATCTTCCAAGTAACCTTTACATATGAATTTTATTGATAGGTAACTTTTTTTATGTGTGGTCTACTTTCCATTACACTTTCATTTTCAACTAATGTTATACATATGGGTATTCAAAATTTTCTATTATGAATTAAGAATGATTATTTTTGTTATCAATCGAAAAATATGATTCAATAAAAAATAATGAAATTTAATATTTTGACTTAAAATTATTATAGTTTATAAATATTTTATAAATTATATATGATAGACATTTCAAATATGGGATTTTCATTCCTAAATAAAATATTAAATTTTCATATTTATATCTCAAGCTTGGAAAATAAATATTTTATTTATTTATTTTTTCTTTTTTAAATATTAATTTATATAAATTATTTATATAATTTGGATATCATGTATGTATTAATAGAAAAATTTATATTTATATATTACTAAACATGTATAGATAAATAAAATAGGAGACATTAAATATTGCATGATTTGTAATGTTTATTTATTAACTCCTTTTCAAATTATATGGAATAACTTACAATTACGATATAAATGATTTATATGAAAAATATAAGGTAATTTAAGAAATGTTTATATTTTAAAAAATAAGAAGAAATATAAAAAGTGTTTATATTTAATATTATGAACTATTCATAATTATTAATTTTAATTTTATAGTTAAAAAACTTATTTAAAGAAATTATTAAACCCACATAAAATGGCTATTTATGATTAATTTTATCATTATTTAAATAATATTAAATGTATTAAATTTATGTTATGTAAATTGTTTACATTGTAGAAATTAGATTAGTAATTTTTTAAAAATCATTAAAGTCATATATTTAAAGCAAATTATATATAATTAATAATATAAAATATTTTATATCTAAAAATAAATATAATTTTTTTTATACAAAATTATGGAATCTATATGATCAATAGATAAATTATATTTTTATTTTATTTTTAGATTTATTTATCGATTATTCATAAATGTTTATACCATGTTTAAATTTATGAATTATTAATTTATTTAAGGGTATTACCAACTTTATTCGTAAATATAATTTTTATATAATGAATTCTTATGTCTACTTTATCTTGAAGTTGTTAAACTACTTTTATAAATTATCATACATGGATATAAGTAGTTAGATGCTAGGTATGATAATGAATTTATTTTCCATCTACATAAATTTGGTTTTTAATTAAATTTATTAGCTTGAATTCAGTTTTTGAATATAGTTTATATGTATTAGGTGTTTTAGCTATCATGGAATTGATATCACTCTTTAGTAAAGTATCCCTATGTAGAGGATCTTTGGGTTGGACTTCCTACTAGCCTGGAGGTTTATTACTAGTTCTAGAAAAGTGGGGATTACTATTTATGGCTCTAGTATTACTCATGAGGAGATTTTCAATTTCAAATAATTATAAATCTTTATATGAAAAGTTCATATACATTATGTATAAAATGAATTAATATATGTGGAAATTTGACTAGATTCTATTTTTGGGTGAGAAACAAAATATATGAGTTCTGTAAAATGTTACAAACCAATATGTTTTGAATATATTGGTTTGGTGGAATGAATATGATTCCAAACTAAATCACTAAAATCACACATACATATATATATGGAATAAAATTATATAATATGGTGAGATTAAATCCCTATTAAAAATAATATGTTTTATATGCCTTCCAAAGTTTCACTAGTCAATACCTCGATCATCCTACTATCTTAATCATTCAAAATTATGTTCCCCTCGATTATCTTGAATAAAAAAAGAATTTAATTTGTGGCCCAAATAGGATATGGTTCCCATTATTTTTTTACATTTATCCAGGAGAACCTAATAATAATATGTTACCATAAGAATAGAGTTTATTTTATCCATTTAATGGATTGGGGAAAGTTTTATCTTATTAATTATAAAAAATTAATATGTGATATGATTAGGATTAAACCCTACCTAATTAACTAAGTTGTGAGATAAATTCCAAATCATATTCATTTCCTAGTGAAATATGAATCTTATCCTATTAATGGATATATGAGTTTAAAAGGGGTCTAATTTTTATTTGTTCAAATTAGAAAAAATTCCTATTAAATGATTATAAAAGATTATATTCATATAATAAAAGATTATATTTTACATTAATATCATTTTAATGTCAAAATTATCTTTGAATTTAATCCTTGAAAAATAGAAGTTAAATGTAAGAAACTCCTTAAACTTGTAACCTAAGAAAGGTTCTTAAGTAAAAGAAATTATATGTGTTAGAGAAAAGATTCATGAGTCACCAGGTACCGAATTTTTTTAACAAGTGGATCTAGATGTGTATGAGAATTATAGAGTGATTTAATTAAGGTTTCAATGGAATTAGATGTAAAATGGTCTAAGTTAATTTAGTCTCTACTCATGCAATCAATATGATTGGATATGTAAATGACTTTATAATACTATAGGTTTACTTATAGATCTATCTTTTTATTTAATTCATTCTATTTTCATCAATGGAGATTTTATAACAATTTTTAGGAGTTTAATAAATGTTTACCCTATTTTATCAAAGTGCTGAGAATAGATGAATTAGGTATATGATTTCAAGGTTCTTAAATTTTTTATAGAGTACTCATATGTAAAAGTTAAAACAATAAGAATAAAATTTAGTTAGATACTTAAATAATGTTTCATTAAATTACCTAGTCAAGGTCATTGAAACCTAAAATCCACAGGATGTAAGAGTCATGTTTTTTATGTAATTATCCATGATACCAAAAGGGGTTAGTGAAATTCTCATTTTATGTATCAGTGTTATTAAAATATTTTTTTTAATTTTTAAAGTTATATGATACCAAAATTATACATTATAAATGTTGAAAATATAAAATAGTTTAAAATTATGGTAAGTATTGATAAATCTTATAGTCTATATTCAGGTGATGAAGTAAAGATTTTATATATAAAAAATTTGAATGTAAATATTTATAGAATTATATGATGAATCTTAGTAAAGGATGTGTATTGTTATCTCATTTCACTTATATAATAAAATGAGTAGTTTCTTACCAAATTTTTATTATGAATAATATGAGATGATGGATTTAATACACATGGTTTATGATTCATCATATTTTAAAACATTTTTTAGAAGAATATAATGATTAAAATTTTTATCCATGATAAAAGTGATTATCTAGATACTTTTTAAAATAAGGGGAATAGATATTACACCACCATTAGTGAAGTATTTTAAATAATGATCATCTTTTCAATAAAATACTCTAAATTCATTAAATATCATATATGATATGGATAAAATATTTTATTTTTCAAATATTCTAACTTAAGGAAATAATTATTATTTCTTATAATAAAAGATTTTTTGTATCTTAGAAACATATTCAGAAGAGAATATAGCATGTATGAGGTTAGTGGGATTATGTTTGTACTTGGAGAAGTTTTACGTTAACAAAAAATATAACACCAATAAAAAATTAAAGTAAGTTTCACTTAATATCCCAATGAGTTTAGGGATTATGTTAAAAGAAATATAAAGAGTTTCATTTATTAAAAATTACAATGTGATTGTCTGTATATCCTAAAGGATATTAGTATGTGTTGGTAAAGTAATAAATAAAATAGTTACTTTACTTACCAAAAGATTTCAAGGAATAATTTTGATAGAAAAGTTTCCAAGGATGATAGTGATGAAGTTATAAAATGTTCTAAGTTGAAAATAGATGTTATTAATGTCATAAAATTTGATGTTGTGAAGTTATAAAGTTTGAATTTGTTCAAAGAGTTTAACATTAAGAATACGATTCCTAAGTCTCATTGTTATTCAAACTTTATTAATTTATAGATATCACTCTCTAAATAGTTTAGTGGGAGAGTTTTTTATATGGTAATATAGAGATGTGGGAGGAATTACATAGAGTTTTAATGAGTTTAACAAAACCCAAAAATTTTAAAAAGATAAGGATTATTTGGAAGTCTATCACATATTTGTTAGAAAAGTTCTTATGTATTGATTTATTAAAATTCTTAAATGGAATTTTAGAATATAAAATATATCATGTTATATAAAATTTAATATCCACTTTACCATTCATTCATATTAGCTGTATATATTTTATGAAGTAAAATGATAGATATCCCCTCAAAGTATGATTTTGATTTTTCCTTAATCGCTGATCATCATAGAGTATTATGGATTGGGATTATATGTTAATATTAGAATGAATAAAATATTTTAATCAATATTAAGAGTTTTATATGATATAAAAAGGATAGAATAATGAGGTAATAATTAGAAACATATTATTAGGACTGGACCACTATTATATATCACATGGAATATCATACAAAATGAATCCCCATTTCTTGAGGTTATAGAGATACCCAGCACAGGAAACTTCAGTTTTTGATACCTTTGTTACACAATCCTTGAGTCTTAGCTAATCAGAGGTGGATGTGTACATTTTTTATCATTTCATTGGTTAGAGATCAACCAATATGAGATTGTTTCTACTCATATGATGAGAAAATACACCAAGCTCTTGATTAAATTTTACCAAGGAAATTTATGGCCATGATTAGTTGAGTGAAATATGATGTACTTAGTTACATGAATTATTGGAATATGATTTATTTATTCATACTTATTATTTTCTTTCATAGAATCGTGAATATATGAGTTAGATTATAATATATTGACACGTTCTATGTCAAGTGGTTATAAAATGTCATATTAAAATAGATTATATATGTATATATATTATATATATTATATATAATTTTGTGGAAATATTTATATAGAGATATGAGTATATTTTATTGAGATCAAAGAATATCCATTTTTTGTCTTGAGTATCATAAACGCTTGTCTAGAGGCTACTCTTTACATATAACTATGAAATCAGGATTTTATATATTTTTTTCAATACTAAAAAGTCCTGTAGAGTCACATAGTTTGGCCTTAGGATATGGAATAAATTTTGGACAAAGTGTTTCTTCCCAAATGAAGAGATTTTGATAAACCATATTCAAAAGAGTTTTTCATGGATTCAAAAAGAGTTGTGATATTATTTATAAACTCTTTATCATATTTTAGTTCAAGTGGGATAGTTTTGGTATTGCGTTAAAATTGGTATATTTTATTTTATGATATACTGATATTTTTATTCTATGATATGACATACAAATTCCTTTATCATAGAATATGATTAGTGTATATCATAGTGTATGATAGGCTTGTGATATGGGATATCAAGTACATGGATACAACCATATACTCCTCATGGTTTCTTTCAGTTATGAAAATAAGTTGATTCATTTATAGTTACACAAGCATATCATATTCATTTGAAAATTTCAAATGATTATACACTCAACATCCATGTGTTGTAATAATGCATGTCATCTTCTAAGAATTTATATTCATCCTTGAACTCCTTTCATTGAATTAAGGGAGCCTATATAAGTAATAATATCCTCCTATTTTGTATGTTTGATAGTATATGAAAGTATGAGGAACTATCAATGCATAGTAAAAGATATTGCTTCCTCCTTGTTCACTATTAATCATCACAAAGAAGGTTCTATCACACCTTTTTTGTTTTTGGGTACTTTTATAGTGTACAAGGATCCTTATGGATTGTATCATCCCTATGGAGGATAGAGTCCATTGGCTTTAATTAAGTGTTCATTATTATGAATACTTCATCAAGAACGTGAGATATAGATAACATTGTTATAAATGTATTCATGTTTATGAGGAATGTCCTCAAGGCCTTCATTTTTTATTATTTTTTATAATCCACATTTTAAGGGGTGAGGTGGAACCCTTACTAGGCCCGAATGTTTAGAGACAATTATATGACCCATAGGTCATACAGGGAATCACCCAGACAAGAAAACTTAGAACTGCTCCTCCCCATCATATTTCATAATATCAGCACTCCACCTTCACAAGGTTGGTCAGCTAGTTGTCATATGCATTGCTGCACATGCCTGATACCGATGGCTAAGCCATACTCTCTCATTCTTCCAATTCCAGTTACCTCTACTCTAGTGAATGTGCCTTCCCTAAATCCTCATCTGAAGCTTTGTCCCTTATAGTCTGATGGGTACATCTGCATTCATGTGGCCTGAATCCCTTAAAGTGGCCCCAAGGCCTTAAGTTGGCCCAAGGCCCTTGAGAATCAACTAGCTCGAAGGGCATGGGTGGCCCGAAATCCTTGCAGGACTCGAGGACCAAACCAGTGGTCCACATGCCCATATGGATGAATAGTGTAGGCCACTATAGTACTACCACAATACCTTCTATAGTGTTGCTAAATTTAAAATTTTACTTTTAAAATTAATCATTAATAATGGGAACTTGAAATGTAGATAAAGTTTATTAAATAAAAATGTGAAGTGGATGATAAAAATTTTTATTTTGAAAGAATGGAAAAACCTTTTTAGTAATTTGTAATAATGTTATTGAAAACCGAAATTGTTAAGAGAGTATTAAAGTTTTCATTTTAAAATAGTAAAATAATTTTGATAATCATATGAATAATCCATATTATATTTCCAAAATTAGAGGATAAAATTGGTAAGAAGGAAAATATGGACATGTTAGAAAAGATCCATTGGTAAGAATGAGAGTTATACAAACCAATGATATACTTTTATTTTAGAAAAAAAATTAATCAAATAATTATATATAGATAACGATAAGTAATTTCCCTATAAAAAAGGTGGAAATAAAATAAAACATCATCATATGATATAATAGACCATTCTGGAAATATTGTAGTCAAAGAAGAGTGAATATGACCTAATGAATAGATTGAGTCACAAAAACCCCTTACTACATTTGTTTGTTTTGAATCAAAAATCCATGAGAGGTAGGAAATTAAATGAACCATTTAATATCATGAAATATAATATAATAATGGTAAAAATTTAAAATTAGGAATTAAATCCACTATTTAAAAGGAAATATTGTTGTTAGCATAAACATGTCTCAAGGGATTGAAATTTGAGACAAAAACCCTTACAACATGTTATGTGAATGGATTAAAAGAAAATGTAGGAGAGATTGTGAAATAAATATTTATTTATAATTTAAAATGGTTATTCATGATGAATTAATTCATTTGGGATGTATCCATACTACACAAATAGAAATAGGTTAAAACATGACATTATGCCTCAATAAAGGATAACGTTAGATAACAAACAGTTACCTTTTTTCCTTGCTTGGTTGATGATACAATAACATACTGTAAAAAACATAGACAAATTAAATTCCTATTTAGAAACTTTATTCATAAATATTACCCTTTTATATTCATTATTCATAATTATTTATTAAGATTATGTTAGTTATTTATAGCATATTTTGACTGTCAATGGTTAATAACTTTAACTATTTTACAGATGTTTAATAATTTTGATATCCTTAACCATAATTTAATAACAAGTTAATTATTTATATATAATATAAGGTTATAAAATATATAACTTATATTGATTTAAAATTTTCTTATTTCATGCCATATGTGTTCTAGTTATGTTATGTGAAAACTTAATTGATAACGACTTATTTTTTGTAATTTAAGCGAACTAGAATGTTACTTTAATAATAAGTAAAATAAAAAATATAATATTTATATAACTATATAATAATAATTATTTTATTAATATATTATATTAATAATATTTTAATGTTCCCATAGTCATCCATAATCATATTTTAAAGTATTGTTCACGTAGGTTGTTAAACCGACCCAAACTTGGACACACTTTAACTCGATTGGAGAGTATGGTTAAAGATGTGTTTTATTTGTCATAAAATCATCATGATATAAGAATAATTATATTTTATTTTAGTTTTTATTAATTTGAAATATATTTTAATATTTGTAGTTATTGTATGAAAATCTAGACAAAAAATAAAAAACTTTTTCCTAGAGGTTGTAATCTGCACCTACACATGATTAGCTTTCCCATTTCCCAATGTGTTAGTGGGGGTGAAGGTGGATATTAAAATTACATTTTAGGATAATAATTATATGAAATATATCATATTTATTCATCATTAACACCATTAATACCATCTATGAAAAGTGGGGATGAAAAATAAACGACATCACTTTGTGGAGGCGATAGTTTGTGCAACACACTCATGATGTTATTTTATTTTAAAGAGGATGAAAATGGATAAATAAGTTTTTTAAAAATAATATAAAAAAAATATCGGTATACTAATGATATTTAAATCAAAATATTATTGTGGTGATAAGTTATTTGGAATATTAAGGTTAAGAAGAAAATCATAAGAGGAGATAACACTTATGTTGGAGACATGATTTCTCCCATGGAAGTTCCCTTAAAATAGAAGGTCTTAGTCTAACTTTGAGTGACTATGAGATTATATTTGTTAGAAGGATTTATATTTATAGTAATAGGTTAAACATTCAAGGATTAATTCAAAGGATAGGTGTAGTTTTTTAGGGTGGTAGTGGTATTCTTTTATTAGGTTAGAAAAATGGAACTTTTGAAAACAATCATTAGTTTTAAATAATTCTATGACACTATTCCAAGGTCAGTGGCTCCAATGTTCTGAAAGTATTAAGTTTGGAGTATATTTGGGTAAATAAATTCACAAAAATGTGTTTCCACACATGTTTTAAACATGTTATAGGATATTTAATAGTAATTCTATACATTTTACTTTATTACTTTAAAACTAGGTAAATTATTTTTAACCATGTGATTTTATGTTTTAATAAACACGTAAAAAAACCATATTATTTTTTTTGGGTGTAATGGAACTAAATTTGAAATCTATTTAATCCAATTAAAATTATAAATTTTATATAATTAATATTTAAATTTAAATAGATAATGTGTAGAAAAAATGTTTTATTAAAAAAATGACATTTTGGCCATTATTGATTCTTATTATTATTTAGTATTTATGAATAATTAAAGTAATATTAATATGTTTATTTATTCTTTTTTTACATCATATTAAATTCATTATTTAAAGGATTTCAATTTAATTGATTTTATAGAAATTCCATAATATTAATAAAACAATAATTTTAAAATAATTATTTCACCATTATCATGGTAATTAACATTAATCCTAAAAATCTAAATTTTATATCCAAAAAAATTCTATATTAAATAATATGAAAATTATTATATAAAACATAATTATTTTATACAATTAATTTTATATGTGAATGGAAATTAATCTCAATATGGGCGCATGTATTGCATAAAACCCCATTTTTAAAAAGTTTATTTTTAAACCAAAATATTTATGATTTGGATAGAATTATAAATTACACTGATTAAAATTAATCTAAAATAATTATTATCATTAAAAGATTATTTATTTAATAACAAAATATATCAAAAAAATTCATTTTATTACATTATAATGAATTAAACAAAATAGTTAAAAAGTAGTTTTCATTAAAATACTACGTATATTTTCAAAATGTTGAGAATGAGTTTATAAATTCAAAAAAGTATTTCAAAATTATTTTCTTAATTATATAATATATTATTTCATAGGAAAAGGTTTCAAAACATTCAATTTATTAATATAAGAAAACAATTTCATAAAATTGATGACATTAATAAAATGAGTATTTTTTTACTCTTCACCTAAAAATTATTTGTTTTAGAAAAATATCGAAAATTTGTCCTATGCTAATTTTTTGGGGGGAATTAATAAATGAATTTTAATTTTTCAAATTTAAATTCTAAAATTTAAAAATATAGTTTTTTAAAATAAAATTTATAATATAATGGAAAATACTTTTATTTAGAATAACCTTTTCAATATTAACTCATCTGAGTTATTTATCATTTAAAGGAATTGTTTATTGATGGGTTTTTATCTTAGGGTTTATTATATCTTCCTTAATAATGTATTATTAATATTTTGTGGTTTCTTATGTTGGTTTTAGTGTTTGAAAAAATTTATATAATACAATATATATTTTGAAAGATCCAAAATATTAGGTCCTTATAGGCGTTTTTGTCTTATTTTATAGAATTCTATCTCTACTATTTGAGATCTTAACTAGATATTCCTTATGTGAGAGATCATTATCCAAATGTACCATCTCTGGATTCATTTATTGTGAGTGGTATGTTATGTACATCAAAAAAAGGTATATATGGAACACAATGTGTACATGGGATAGGTTAGGTGAAAGTGTTAATTGATAAGCCACAAATTTAATGTGATCAATGATCTCAAAGGAGATGTTGTTTTTAAGACTATGATTTAAATTCTTCTCAAACCTCATGAATTTATTCCATGGTTTTATATGAATGAACACCTTATCTCATACCTTAAACTCTCGGTCCCATTGGTGATTGTCTACAAATATTTTATATCAACATTAAATAGATTTGAGAAGAAATTGAATGGTGTAAACTTTTTTAGTCATATATTGGATAAGATCATGTCCCATCAGCTTCCACTCTCTATCTTCATCCCATGATGTTGTATTCTGACACCTTTTCTTATAAAAAGAAACATAAGGTTCCATTTTAATGAAAAAAATGGAAAAATGGTTATATGAGAACTCCATTAAGACAAGGTGTTGATCCCAAAGCAAGTTTAAAAATGTGTTTTCAATAGTTTTTTATTTTAATGTTAGTTTTTATCCAACATTTTTTTCAATGTTAAAATGTTGTTTTCAACATTGGTTTTTATAAAATGACATAAAAAAGTAAAATTTTGAACTTTCAATGACAAATTTTTGGAAACACAACACCAAAAGTATGAATACATAATGTTTTTAACATCGATTTTTGATAAGAACCGATATAAAATGTATTTTTTAACCTCAGGTTTACAGAAAAACCAACATCAAATGTAAAAAAAATTACATCAGTTTTAGTAAAAAACAATATTAAAACATGGAAACCATGAATACTATATCATATTTGGTTTCTTAATCATCAATTTGACTAGTCGTAGAGCTAAAATGGACTTATGGATATAAAGTTATTGATGTAAAAAGTTGATCTTCTTGATGTTTCGATAGATACTACTCATTTAAATAAAAACATGAGAACCATTAATAGGAAATTATAGACACTATATAAAAAACAATAAATAAACTTAAATCTTTGACCTAATTTATATTATTTTAGTGGTTTCCTTGAAATCGATATGTTGTTTGTCATTATCCCTCTTCTTTTTAAGGAATAACACATGTGGAAATGAAAATATTGATCTATAAGTAATTTTTCACTTCAGTTGATGAATACTACGCAGATGATTTATCTTCATAACTCAATAAAAATTATTATTTATCTTTTATAAGAAAAATTATAAATATGTTTAACAATGAAGGAAAACAATAATAAATAAATTAAATGATTAGAATACATACAATGTTCAAATAATCTATTGAAGACGAGTTGAAAATTTGATTGGATCGAAAAGGATAAAAATTTTGAAAGAAGAGAATAGGGATTTATATATTTCTTTAAAAATATTTTCTTTTGTGTTATACTAGAAGTTAGGCAGGATTTTAAAAATTGAAATACGTCATGTGAAAAAAATTGAAATATTGATCCCACATATTTGAAATTTTACTTTTAATGTATCGTAAATATATAAATAAAGTTAAAAACCTTCTTTTATTGGGTTTTTAACATCAATATTTTATAACAGAAATGTTAAAGGATCGCCAAATCACCTTTTAGGTTAGTTTTACTAAAAAATCAATGATAAATGTAAAAAAGTAATTTTGTTGTCAGTTTTTGCTAATAACTGATGTCAAAAGTTGAAAAATAATTTTCACATATCTTAGAGAAGTCATACTTTTGAAGACCAAATATTTTGATCCATAATTCCATTTCAGCTTCAGACTAGTAAAATAGAATCTTGGGAAATAAAATACAACTTTTCTAGAATTTTTTATGTTCGTTTTTTTTAAAAGAAATCAATGATAAAAGTCTTCTATTTCATAGGAAAGTAAATCTGCAGATGAAAATAAATTTTAATCCATAAGATCATTTGAGCTCCAGGACTAGTAAAATATATACTTTGAAAATGAACTAAAACTTTGGAAAAATTACAAAAATAACATTAAAAGGTAATTTTAATGTTGGTACCCAAAACAACTGACATTCAAAGTCTTTTATATCTTAGAGAAGTCTAAATTTTGATGGTTATAACTTTTGATCTGAAATTATGTTTGATCTCCATGACTAGTCATACCAAATCTTGTTAAATAAATTAGATCTTGGATAATATTGTTTTCATTAGTTTTTTTGAATAAATGGAATTAAAGGTGACTTTTAACATTAGTTATTGAAAAAAACAACTTTAAAAGTCTTTTATCTCTTAGAGAAGTCAAAATAATTTTCCATAATTTTTAATCTATAAGTTTTTTTCATCTCCAAGAATAATAAAATATAATTTTGATAAATTAAGTACAAATTGGTGTGAATTTTTTATATTTGTTTTACATAAAATTATGTTAAAAGTTACTTTTAATATTGGTTCTTAAAAAACACCAATGATAAAAATCATCATCTATTAAGGAATTAAAAACTTTTTATGACCATAAATTTTGATTCATAAGTTCGTTTAAGTTACATGACTAGTAAAATATAATATTGGGAAATTATCAACAACTTGGTAAGTAGTTTTTATGCCAGTTTTTTGAAAATCCAAGGTTAAAATTATCTTTTAACATCATTTTATTAATAAAACTGATGTTGAAGTCCTCTATGAGGACTATTAACATTGGTTTTTTAGAACTAGTATTAAGAGTATAATTTTAACATTGGTTAATAAATAAAAAAACCCTAAAATTATTCTATGAGTCATTTTAATGTCCTTTTTCTAGAACCAATGTTAAAAGTAGGATTTCAACATCGGTTGCTGAATAACTGAAATTAACGTCGGCCTTGAAGAAAAAATGTTAAAAAAATGTTGTTAAATACTATTTTTATACTATTGAAACATCCTTGTAAATAAATTGAGAATTATCCTAGAATATTCTTGATAATTTAAATTGTTAAATTTGACTATCCTTTTATATGAGGGTGATGAGAAGTACTAAAAATTATCTCTATATTCAATTATTATTAAGTAATTCTCCAGAACATGAAGGTAAACCTTATATCTCGACCATATATAATGGATATTGATACTCCATGAATTATTACCACTTATCTTATGTATATCTAGTCATGTTTGTCAAGGGAAAAATATTACTTGATAGTAATAAAATGTGATGACTTTTTAAGGTTCTTGATTACCACCCTATTAGTGTCGTGGCCTTTAGATGCCCTAGGGAGTTCTACAAAAAATCCATGGTTATGTTTTCCCATTTATATAATATTATGGGTAATGACATTATCATACCCTTATACTTATATCATCTAGCCTTGACTTTTTGACATACCAAGCATTGATATAGAAACTCTAAAATCCCCCTCTTAATGTAATCACACCAGAAGTTTTTCTTCAGATATTTATACATCTTAGTGTTCCCTATATGAATATGGAAGGATTCAATATGAGCATCATCAAGAAGTTACCTATTTAGGTTTGTTTTTTATGAAACACATATCCAGGTTCTAAACATTATAACTCTAATTTTATCAAAGTTGAACTCTGGAATATTTGATACCTTTCTCTGTAGCTCCTCGTCATATTTTTTAGCCTCATTGATCTGATAAATAATGGTTGGTTGAGATGTTATTTGGTCATGGTAGGATGAAATTTCCTTTATGATTCTCATACACATCATTTTCATGTCTAATAAGATTTTATCCCTTTCAATCCTCATCATTGATAGGGTTGTGGGATCCTTTCTACGTAGAAGTTTTTTCACTTTATTCACCTTCCCATGATAGTAATGGATTGAATAATAATAATCCTTAACCAACTCTAACCACCTTCATTGGCATATATTAAGTTTATTTTTTGTGAATATATACTTGAGTATTTGATGATTCGTATATATTTCACACTTCTCCCCATTGAGATAATTTATTCAAATATTCAACTTGAAGATCACTGTATCCAATTCTAGATCATTAATTGGGTAGTTCTTTTCATGGATATTTAATTGAATAGAGGCATAGGTTATCACTTTATAATTTTTCATGATCACACAACTCAATATATTATTGGATGAATCACTGTAAATCATAAATCCTTCCCCAAATATGGGTAATATCATCATGGTGTAGTGATTAAGCTATTTATTAACTGTTTAAATCTATCCTCTCATTCAATGGTCCAGAAAAAAAATTACCCCTTCCAATTTATCTTGGTTATTGGGTTCGAAAATCATGAGAAGTTTCTAAAAAACTAATGATAATACCCAGATAATCAAAGGAAACTATAGGTCTCCATCATTGATATTAGTTAGGGCCATCCTTCAATTTCCTCTTTATTATAAGAATCTAAAAATAATCTTTTGATGGTTCTAACATTCCCAAAGAATGTTACTTTCTCAATTTGAAACTCTTTTTTTATTATACATCGCATATAAATTTTCCTTTTACATGGTTTTCAACACCACACTCAAATTATCCTCATGTTCCTCCATTATTTTAGAGTAGATAAGAATTTAATTTATAAACACTACCATAAATTTAATAAGTTAATACCTAAATACTCTATTTATTATGTCTATAAAGATAGTTGGAGAATTAGTGAGTCCAAATGGAAACACTATACACTCATAGTTCCTGGACCTTATAAATAATTGTGTTCTGGGACTTCATATTTACATCATTATTTGAGGTAAGTATGACAGACATAAGAAGAGTGTATTTATTATTTAATCAGAAACAATGGATAATTAAAAGAAACAAATTTTAAAAAGAAAAGGGTTCACTGATTCTCCCACTCTCCTTCTCAGTGATCTCATACTGATCATGGAACTTCAACTACTATAAAATGGAAGGCCACATATGAAATAATCAATGTAATTATAAGGATTTTGTATATAAATTTAGTAAATATTATGGGTTTTCCAATATTTAATGGTGATCATTATCATGGCTGAAAAAATAGGATGATATTATATCTCCTATCACTTGGGGTAGAAGTGAGAGATAAAGTTACAATGGGATATCCACCATATATTGAGAATGATCCTATGACTTTTTATTTATAGAGGAACTTAGATATGGATGGAATGGATCAAAATGAAATCTTAATGTATTTATTAGAAATGGTATACACTAAATTGATGGGTCTCAAAACCACTAAAGAAATTTGGGATAAAATTAATATTTTTCATGAAGGAAACCTTAAAGTCAAAGTAGCTAAGATAAAAATATGTAGGATCATATTTGACGATACTAATGTGGGAGATGATGAAAGTTTTTATGACAAATTTACAGCAGTAAATGATTTTTTTAGTAGCATCATTGGTTTTCATGAGAAGATGGATGACTCAACCATTGTAAGGAAGTTGATGATAAATTTTCTTGTTAGATTTGATTCAAAAGTTTATACACTGAAATACAGGTAAAATCTATCACTGGATGAACTCGATAACATTCTCATAGCATATAGAATGAGGAAAATATCATCTTTTATAAATAAAGAAAAATATGATATTTCTTTTAAATAAATGATGAAAGGTAATTCTATATTTTAATAGAAACCATAATAAATTGATTCTAAAGATGAGAAAGCTAAAGAGGAATACAATAAAATAAGGGCCTTATTTATAAGCATGTATAATAAATATAGAAGAGAAAAAGGAAAGATATCACTGAAGTGTTTCAACTGTCATGGATTTGAACATTTTTCAAATGAATTCCCAAAGAACAAATCCAATTTTACCGAATCTAATGATGAAAAAGTATACATAAATAAAAAAATTAAGGAAATAAAAAAAGGTGAATATGGCAGGAAAATTTAATAATTAATCAAAGAAAAGAAATATGATGAGTATGGAAATTTATGACTCATTATCTGATAGTGGGACATAAGTTTAAAAACCATCTAGAAATAAGATTTGTTTTATGTGAAAAAGTAAAATAGCTAAAGAAACATTTGTAGGTGCCGAAGGTGAAGAAAGAAATGATATATAATGGTATTGAAAGATAATCTGGAATATAATCTGGATAATAATAAAAATATAAATAAAGAAAGAAGAAAATAGGAAAAGGAAAATAAAGAATGTGTCATAAAAGAGGAGACACATCTTATTGAGATAAGAGAATATGTGAAGAATTTATATGAGCTTGAAATGAAACTAAATTATTCTGAATAATGTTCATCTAGAAGATAAGAATTAAACAAAGATTATATTTCTTTTATAAAGGAGAGAACAAAATAGGTTGAATATAGATGAACATGAAAAACTCAAGAATGATATTGAAGAAAAACATGTTGTGAAAGAGTTATAACTATCTAGGAAACAATACTTGTTTCTTTCTGCTCAAATTAAGATGAAGAAGATGAAATAATACTTCACGAAGGTAGTTTATATTAAGGGTGAATCTTCTAAATCTACTTAGAATAAAATTATATAGAAAATGGTTTATTCTAAACCTAATTTATCTCATTGTATATCAGTTATTTTTGAAAATTAAGGCTTTATAGAAAAGACTAAATTCAGATGGACTTAAAGAACCAATGATAAAACATCTTCTATAAAGTAATAATGGAAGAATTCAGCTAGATGGTTTCCTCCTAAGTCAAAAACACCCACAATTTATAAAGAGAAAATGACAATAATTTTCAGAGTAGAATGATTATCAAGATAGAATATTAGGGTTTAGAAGATACTCCAAGTGTTGTGGAGTGTTTGTTCATAAATCTTATTCATGCTGGTATAACATTTCATACCAGTAAAAATACATGATTCAGGGGAGATAATTTATGAACAAATGAGATAAAATTATCATCAATAGAGGACTATGACCAAGAATCCATCAAATATTTCAACACGAAACAAATTTTTATTCTTGAAGGATGTATATAGTAGATATGGAGAAAAAGGTTTCTATGATGAGAAATGTAGAGTTGGATCACCAAGTGGAATTCCACATAATTTAAATATAAATAGAAGACCATTTGATAAGGAATTAACAGCCACTAGTGTCTTATGTGAGAAAATAAAGCAATCTGGGAACATTAAGAAAGAATTTTAAGTTATTCGGCCTAACTAAATTTCCAAGACAAAACAAATAGAGAATAAATATAAAATTTATAATGAAAAGGAAATAAAGTGGTAACTGTTGAAGAAGGGTATGTTGAGAAGAAATCTTCTACATATGATGACTTGAAAATAATTGAGTGTGAAAGGTGTGAACAAACTGGGCATGATGCAAAACATTGTATAAAAATTTTACTATCCCATAGGGAAATCATGAAGAAGAAATGGAAATTAAAAAACCAATGCATCTGATAATAAAAAGGAAAGTTCATCCACATCATAAGGGTAAATTGGAGAGGAATGAAAAATCACACCTTTTAAAGAATCTATAAGGAAGAAGAAGTCTATATTGAGAGGAATCTCTCAGTATGAATGTTAATTATGATAAATCAAGAGGTTTATCCTTATTCCCTTAGATGTTTGTGTTTTTTTAACTAACAATATAGGTAATTGAAGGATATGTCTAAGGTAGTCACTTATGGATAAAATGATGAGATTATACTCCATGGATTAAACCGACTTCCATATAATGAAAAGAAAGTGTGTATCCTTTGAGGGGGATAATTGATGAGAGAAAGATATTAAATATTCACTATATACTAAATGAGGAACTTCTAAACAACTATATAAAATTATAAGTTTAGGTGTGATGATCACACTTTCATCCCTTATTCTTAATATCATTAATCATATCAATTAAATGGTTGTGCTTGATTGATTTCAAGACATGATAAAGGGGGATATATATCATTTTCACTTGAATTTTCTAATGTTTTTGTTGATGTATGTGTAGGATATAGTATTTAATTGATGAATTTTACTATTTCCAATCTCTATAATGAGAGTTTAAAATTTCTTAGCATACTTCCACATGCATGGTATATATGGATAGCTTAGATAACCCTATTTGAATCTCTCTTATTTTCTACATCGGTTTAGCCCTTATACACTTAGATTTGATTAAATAAAGTTTTTTTTTCTAACAGAATCATGTGATAACATCCCTCTCTTAGAAGTGGTCATAAAATATTCATATCAGATAAATTATAATTATTTTGAGAAGAAAGATGAGTTAATAAGACTTCATTTTACCTTTGAATTTAATGTCAATAAGGGGGATAAAAATATGGAATTTACAAAAAATAAGTATAAACAACAAATAAAAAGGGGGTATTTAAGACCACAATTTCATGGTTTATGAATGAATGTTGTATTTGTTGTCAATATATCCTAATGTCAATATATGAGGAAGAATTATATGAAGATATGAGGATTCTGGAAGTGGTGATTTAGGTATAATTTTATGGATAATGTGGTGATACCTAGAGAATTGTTATGGATTCATCTAATAACATTAGATTTCATTCTTGGAAAATTATTCTTTATATGGTAGTGAACATCACACTTGGACAAGTCTTTTTGAATTAAAATTTTGATGAATTTTAGGCTGATCTTTTTTATCTAAGGCACGTATCACTAAGGAAACATTTTTTCAACAAGTTATGAAGATATAAAGGATGTTGAATTATGGATTTGAGGAGTTGAGATTTTTTCTTGGTATTTTTTGATAAGATTATATGGATTTATACTTAGTATTTACTAAGTATATTATCATTGAAGGATTAATTAAAAAATATAGCCGACCTAATTCCATCTCTAGTCAGCTCAATGTCAACCACATGTGGAACCCCAGAGGTTTAACCATGGTCAAGGGAACCAGGTCAGGCCAACCTTAGAATAAAGGGTGGGAATAAGAACTCCCACAGAGGTGCCCATGTATAGGGTGTAGAGGAGTTGTGGTACCATCATGTGGGGCATCACAACAATGAGGATAACAGGTATGGGACAGTATCAGGAGGGGGAGAAGAGATTTATGAGAAGTATTTGGTGGGAGTTAGTTAATATATCAGAACCTCAAGATATTTGGTTTTGATGTGGGATGAAAGTATGCAGGTAATCTTCATCAGTCCCTTAAAAACAAAGAAATAACAAGGTTGTCTGATCAATTATCCTTATTTGAATGAGGACCGTCTGATATAACTGGATATGTCTTTTTCCTCCTATGAACTTTTTTATTTCATGGTTGATCACCATGGATACTAGGTTTTTCAGAATGATATTTCACATTTAAGAACCCATGAACTATATTACCATGTGGTTGATTTGAAGATTCTTTAGAAGGTCGAAAAAATTTATAAAATATTTTCTGTGAAGCAATGAAATGCTTTGAGATGGTGGGATCTTTTGGGATAAGTTCATTTGTGGAGAAGAGTTTCTCATGATGGATGGAGTTACTACCATGTGGGAATGGTTCATAATGATTAAAAATACCATGATTACATACAAATAATATATATTTTGCGGATGATATGGTTTTCAGTGAAGTATTTTGGACAATGGTTCATGGTGAAGCCTCATAGACAGTGCTTCATGGATGAATAATATTTTGTGAAGAACTTAAATTCGTTGATGAGATGGTTCATGAACTGCCATAAAATATGCGGTTGATGTAGTTGAAGTTTTTGGATGTATTAGATTTATTCATGGATGAGGTGGAATGCGATTTTCCATGAATTTCATGGTGGATGAGTTTATAGATAGGTTATGTTCATAGTAATGGTTCACAGATGAAGTATGGTTCATGGATAAAAATTATATGCAAATAGAATACTGAATTATGTGAAGAATCACTATGGATAAGAGTTTGGTAGATATTTATTCATGGATAAGGAGTTCCAGAAATCCTTATGCACTCTAAAGAACAATTTTAAACTGCTAAGTATGATTGTAATGTTATCATGAAATAACTACACAAAATGACCGGTGAATATTTTATTATAAATATCAAGTTGAGTCTTGGTTGATTTTTTTTCATATATGGGAGAAATATTTTAAGAAACATAGAAAAGGGACTAGTGTCATATATTTTCAACACAGATAATTGTTTAGAAAATTATTTGATGCTCACAGTGTTGAGATACTTCTCGTGAAGAAATTAAAATAATTTGAAACCAGTTTTCAGTAATATATTAGAGTTCAAATATCAATTTTATAGTGATATAAAAATGTATATATAGTAGTGAGAATAAAATTTTTCTATTCTATAATTATATGAAATGTTTTATCTAATAATTATTTTTGAGATTAAAGCCAGGTATAATATTAGAAGATTATATATTTGAGTCGACAGTGACTGAGGATTCAAGAAGATTTATTAAGTTGATATTATGAAAGATAATGTGTGAATATAAATTATTGAGGAAGTTTTGCACACTATTGGAACATAATTAATAAGGATGAGTCTTCATTAGTTGAAGAAAGAATTATCCCAAACATTTTTTTCACTAAGGAAACTGGCCAAATACATGTGATCATATATTTTTTTGCGAGACCAACAATATTTTAAAGGTTCTTGAAGAGTTCATGAGAAATTTTGATTAAGAAATTTCATATAATAATATCAATAGATTAACCTAATGTGGATAAAGACTTTAATAAATTAATAATTTTATCAAATGGATTTGGGAGAAATGAGTCACTTGTGCAATTCAAGAGTAGAATTCTTCAGTGTGGATTCTAAAGCAGGACATTGCATATTCTGGTAACACTGTGGTATTCAGAATAAAGAACCTCTTGTGTGGATTCAATAGAGATATAATTTGAATATTTATTGATATTTTTAATTGATTATAATATTATAGTGTAGAATATATGGTGGGGAGAATAACCAACATGATAAGGAGTGGGTTCTTGTACAGAACCTTGTAAATCCTTGTGTTCTATGCCTTTGTATTTTTTACATTTTCCAAGGTAATTCCAAGAGACATAAGAATAGTTGATCAAGAACTTAATCATCCACAGAGGTTTAATTTAAATGAAACAATTTGTAAAATGAAAAGGGATCACCGATTCACACCACCCCCTCTCTGTGATATCAAACTGATTTGGGCACCTCAAAAAGATATAAGTGTGTCCTAAAATTATTATGAAGTTTGTCTAATAAGCCTTGATGGATTCATCCTCATTTTTCTTAAGACCAAGAAAACTCATCTCTATTTTAAGTTAGAGAGACATTTCCTAACTATTTCCACTCCATCGCTTTGATTTATTTCTTCGGTTTCAAATTCTTGATCAACATCCACCATTGATAAGATTCTCCATCCATATGATTAATGCCCATCACAAACATCTCTTTCTTGTAGAATTGAAGGATATATCATAGATTTTTAATGGATTTGATACAATTTTTAATGATTAAGAGGTCATAAAATACAATTAAATCTGGATGTGTTTTTCTCATAAAGGCCTAATTGCAACTTTCTATTTCTTAGGGGATGCAGGTTTTCCTCATGATTAAAGTTTCTATTCAAAACATGTGTTAATTGAGTAAGAATTCTCCCGATGTTCTTAACTCCTACTTCTATCATGCTGGGAATCACATTTGGGAGGTTATCACATTTTCCATCACATTAGTTGTTGACTGAGTTCATCCTATTTCTATCCATTGAATAAAATAAATTAAAATTAGGGTTGTGAATCTTAAAAATATTAAACATATAAAAAAGAAACTACAAAGATTAAAGGGATAATCCATAAATTATATTTATTCCCTAACCTATGAATTTCTCATTTCAAATCTATGTTATCCATGACCTATTTCATAAAATTTAATTTCATAGGTTTTTTTGTTCCCTTCGTAATGTTTTTTAAAAATAACATGATTAATCAAATCATTTCCCTTGGGAGTCTCCAATAAGGAGAGTAGTCTTAGGAATATTTTTCATGCACCATTTATAGGTTAATTTAATGTCAAACACGCCCTTTTAAAGTTATTATCCCTAGGTACATCTGTTCTATAAGAGAATCCACTTATCAATATATAAAAAGGATGATTTTTCTCTGAAAACCAAGCACTGTATACTCAAAAAAAATTAGGGTTGTATTTATATGTTTATTCTTATCCCTATGGGTTTCACTCAGTTTTTATAATACTAATAACAAAAAATAACTATACCTTTCTATGATACCAACTATGATAACCTATATATTTTTATACTCATTATCTCATAATTTATTATATAGATATACATATAATAAAATCCTAAAAAATTGATGTCCTTAGTGTATTTGTCATATTATACACATAGAATGATAACTTGAAACATGGTTATAATTAAATTATTTAAAAACTCATTAAGATTCCTTTAACTTCCATTGACATTCTAATACTGCATGAGTTAACCTGGAGATATATATAGGAAAGGTGTGAGAAAAAAATCCCAACAAGGGAATAATCAAAGAGTTCCATGGAGTAAAGTAGTACATGTGACTAAATGGGCATTACATGGAGACATAAAAATGTGAGAATCATAATCATGAACATTGAAGCATAACATAATATGGTAATATCAAGGCATCATAAGAATTATACAACAACATAAAACATAGATTCATAAGCATAAATAAAGGCTAACCATTGATACATCATAACATAGTGTGATTGGGGTAACAAAAAATTCACCATACATAGTATCTCATCAGATAAAAACATTACCCAATGCATTGGAGGTCTATATAATTCCAGACCCGCCCATCACATTCATATCATGTACATGCATTTTTTGTCCACATATATAATACAACATAGGAATGTCTTTCATCACTTCTAGTACCATTATTAGGAAGTTTGGGTTATATAAATATAACCACCCAATAAAATAATTATAGGTAAAAATATGTGAATATCATTATGTGTAAATGAGGATAGGTATTTACAACAAAAAAATTTAGCATAGAAAATCATGGCATAAATTTGGCAGCATAACGGGTGTACATAAAGGTTCATGGAATGGAATAATAATAGTAAAATTTGGTGTCTAATTTATAGGGTATCATAATTATAGTAAAATTATGTTTAAAAACATATTTCCACATGAAAATTTTAAAATCACAAAGATTAATATAAATAAAGTCCTTGAATGAAGAGGAAGAGGAGAGAATCCCTTGCTTCTGAGGTTTCTTCTAAAAGCTTGGGTGGACATTATAAAAAGATTGGGAACACCTTGGGAGGGATTTGGAGAGGTGTAGGTAGAAGAAATTTGTTGTCAATGAGTTTTTAGTTAAGGGAAAAGGGAAGTTAGCTGGGTATTTATTAAAAAGAGAGGAGAATTCTTTATTAATTTCTAAACGCAGGTTTTGGACTCCGAGTAATAAAATAAACAAAATCATAAACCTTATCATGGTTTTTTACCTTGGTTTATTCTTGATAGGAGTAATTTGAAATATTTTATTAGGTTAAGAAACTAAATCAAAAAACTAATTACATTTATTATGTGAAAGTGAGTCATGCTTGAATTGAATTGTTTTTAAAACATTAAAATGTATATTGGTTTGGGAGGATTAATTATAGATTTGTAAAATTAATAAAATAAATTATATAAAACATTATTTTAAAGGGGAAACCTATTTCTTCAAGGAATCATTTTATAGTATTTATTACATTATTTTGGGTTATTCTGATGTCATAATACATACTGTAGATTTATAGCCTATTTAATTTTTACCCTAAAATCCAACCATCTTAGAATATTATGAAAAATTCAACATTGGATAATTTTTATATGATAATTTAAAAAATTATATTTAATTTACCTAAATTATTTTTTAAATATAGGTATTTAAACATTCAAATAAAAAACTTATATATTTAAAAATACTAAATTTTATGTTACAGACAACTTTCTAAGAATTATAAAAATACAGGAGACTTAGTTAAATTATATTATCATTTGTATTTTAAAAAATATTATTTAATTTGAATACTTCATAAAAAATTCAAAATTATTGTATTTATAAAAAAATTGTTTTAATTGAAACTATATATTTCAATAAAATACAATTTTGGCTTTTTGTATCAAAATATAATTTTTATCAAAATCATTATATAATGATGTATATATATAAATTATTAATGAAAATTTATTAATATAATAATTTTTTTATGATAAATAAAATTTGAAGATTCATACTACTATGGTCTAGATACATAACTCCTTGTTACACTAGTGTACGCCCTAAGGGTAAGGTGTTAAATAGTAATACTTTCTAGGGTTGTTTGGAAAACATGGTTTTTGTGATGATATATATAAGATTTAACCTCTCTTGTAAAAACATTTACTTGAGTTTATGATATTGAATCTCAACTTACTTCATCTCCCTTAGAAGTTTGATAAATGGGATTCATAGGATATGATCATATTGGTCGAGGCCATCACTTCTTTATTCCATGTCAATAATTTTTTATTATAACTATTAATATATACTAAGCCTAATAGTGACAATAGAATCACTATATTAACAATCTCTATGATTCTTAATGACATTTTAATCCCAATAATAAAATTATGGGTATATTTTATAACATTAAAAAATAAAAAATAAAATAATGTGCATGTGTTTTTTACAACTAAAATACTTAATAAGGAATATATTCATTCAAAAGTAATTTCACTTATAAAAATGTGGTTCATTACAAGTATAATATTTTTGAGGAGGTTGAAAATTATTTTACATACTACTTCTCTATAGTGGAGCACATCAGTTTTCTTATATTTCACAATAAACGACTATGTTTTGGGGGAAATGGGATATGTGGCTTGAAAGTAAAATTGTTAATAAGTGAATAGATAAATTAGTTACATTTATAAATCTTGAATAAAATAGATGATGCTAAACCATATATAAAATCTCATATTAATGTTTAAAAATAATTTTATCCAAATAAAGTTATGTGGAAATTAAATAAGTATAAAAACAATTCCATGGTTTAAAGTGATCATGATAGGTAGATTAGATGCATTGCAAATACTAATATGGTTAGTGGTAAGACCATGTTTAAATTTAGTAACATGGTCTAAAAATGAAATTAAGGATTGTACATTTTATACCAAATATCAATATAATATAAGTGATATTCAAAATAGTGGTATATTAGTGTTTGTAGAAGTAATTCATTTTTCAAGTGCAAAAGAAATAACAACATCTTCACATCAAGTTCATATTATATAGTTATTAAAGAAATATGGGTGATTTATTACATTAAATTTTGAGTTCCATTGTTTAAATAAAAATGGGTTATCAGTTGAAAGAGCATCAGAGATAATGAATTAGGAATGAAACTAGTTAATCTGGATACATTAGAATACACAAATAATCATTTTATTATGCAAAAACAAAAAAAAATATTTTCTTGATTCATAAAATTTGTAGTGGTCTATCATTTTACAAGGAAAAACACTATTTAGTTGATGATAAGCTAGACAACAATGCTGATTTATGTGAGACCCCTAATTCCATGAAAATATTATCATATAATATTGATGACCACATTATAGATATGGTTTGTGCTATACAAGATAATTATGAGGAGGGAATATTGAAACAAAATCCTTCAGTAATTTCCATATATTACTTTTAACATATGTTTAAGTCTATTTTACCTTTAAAAATTTAATAAAATTTTAGATATATTAGTTTTAATTTTTTTACTTAAAACTCATGTTTTAAAAATATGATAAATTATATGTATATATTATTCTATTTTGGTTTGTATAATTTTTCAATTATTCAATTTTATATGTAATTTTTGGATTTGTATATATTTTTAATTAATATTTTTATTATTTTTTCTATATCATTTTATGTTTAATAAATATTTTCAATATTCTTTTTATACTGATAAATACTAACAATTAAAATAAAGGATATTTCCAGTATTCATTTTAACATTTTAATTAACTAATCTAATTAATATGATAAATAGTGGTTTCTATTGTATTGTTTTTTTGTAACATTTAAAATTTGTTATTAAAATATTTATATAATAGTTTTATTTTTATAATCTTTTACATAATTTCTTATTCATTTATTTATATCATTTAATTTATCATTAATGTTAGAATTTTCATTAACTACATTAACAAATATGAATAAAAATGTGTTTAGTCTAGTTTACTTTTTATTGGATCAATTTTTATATTTTATTTAATTTTAAATATAATAGTTGGATTTGTATATTTTTTTACTAATTTTCTATTAATTTGATTAGTGGTATAATGCTAAATTTAATAGTTAATTCACATATGGGGAGAACTGTGTGCATATTTCTATCGAGGAGCCTCATAATCATTTTGTATATTATCCATCTACTTCCAAAAGAGTATATACACATTCCAGGTATAGTAAATGTGGAAACACAAAGTAACCAAAATTATGAATTTCTTATATCAAATACCAAAGGATATATGTTGATTTTAATGACAATGTTAATCCTAGGGGTCCGAATTCAAAATAATTTAAGACTTTTGTTGTAATGAAAGCTAGTTTCAAAGTTATCATTTGTATTTGTAATAAAAAAATATCTAAAAGGTTACTATATCTCAATTATAGGAGACAATTTTGGTAATATAATATATTATTATTTTACAAATCATGACATATTTTTAATGATATAGGGTTTTCCCTTGTTATCATATGACATATGATATACCTTCTAGTAGAAAAGTCCAAAAGAAATTTTTATATTTAAATTATAAGATATAGAGTTGTTTTAAGTCAACCCTCACATAAAATTTTCACTTTTAGGGTAAGTAAAAATAAAAATAATTATGATATATTTATCATTTTCTAAATGAAGATACATGGAAGCAGTTTGTTGAAACAAGATTACGTGAATCATTTGAGGTAAGTGAATTGTCATATTTTTTTTATTAATGATCATATTAATGATTTTTTCTATAATTTATATCAACTAATAATATCTCATTAGGATATCCATTATAAAAACATATACCCTCATACTTTACCTCCTTGAGGGCATACATTATTGGAAGAACATATGATGGTGGAAAATTTCAAAAACTGAGAACTGAGTCTTCAAGATCTATAGAGGTTGGCCCTCTTTCCCCCAATCTAGGCATGAAAAATAAAAGAGGGTCCAAATTATTAATAAATGAATATATCTTACCAAAGAGTCTAGAGTTGTCTTTGAAATGATTATGCAGATTTATTTAAGTTATTTCAACTCTATATATTATAATTCACTAATTTATATTTCCAATAATATACATAGGAACCCCTTAAGGATTATAGAACATGTGAGACCTTCATACCTGAGGGTAGGAAGAATATTTTATCTACTATATTGGTAAATCTCAAACATACTGGTCATATATGTGGCTGTGAGGTGGGGTTTTAGTTCAAAAATGTGTTTGTTCATTCTGAAGATTCTTCAAAGGAGGATGTATATAAAGAAAAAAATAGAATCTTTAGAAGATAGAGTTCTAGATATGGGTGATATAATGGAGGAGAATATTAGATATTTCGTACAGTCTATGTTTACAGACATGCAGAGATAGTTTTAGGATGTAAATCCCACTCCTAGGCCTTCATATATATATCCCTCTCCTCTACTTCCACCTACATATCCAACTCCTACACCTCCTCCTATATAGATTCCAATATATTTTTAGTTATATGTCTATGATACTCAACATCATATTATTATATATGGGATTGTATATTATATTAGGAAAATCATTCATCATTAACATATAGAGATGAATCTTAGGTTCACAATGCATGATATTATTAATTGGTTAGGAAGAGTTCAATTTCCTGGGTCACTACAGTTGAAAAAGTATTATAAATGTTTTAGTTTTTCCATTTAGACTTGTCTAAAAAACTACTATATTATTGGTGTCAAATTTATTTTAACATTTTAACATTTATATATTTATCCATATTTTTTTTACAGGAATAATTTTAAGGGAAAGAAAAATTTTCTAGAAAACAGCAGGTACATGTTGATATGAATTTAGATACTAATTCTTCTGGACTTGATGAATTATAAATATATTCATCTTTTTTGTTGGAATTTTATGAGCTTCTAATTAATTCTAACATTTGTGGGTGGGAAATGATTTTGATGATTTTTGGCACTCCCTTTTTCATATAGAGACAAAAATATTTGACATGATTATACCTCAAATACACGAAGTATAAAGGACATGAGGGATAGTATTGTGTTCCTCCCAAAAATAATATAGTTAACTCAAATAATACTTGAACATAACACTTTCATGGATTACCATATCACATAGGTTTATCCTATGCAGATCACTTATGAGGATAACTTTCTTGAGTTACCTCATTTTCCCAGGTTTCCGGGTTTTCTTATAAATAAACCCCTTAGTCTCCTCATTTTCACCTTTTTATAGACCCAAAGATAGCTCAAATCTCATCTCACCCAACCCTCTTTTCTGATTCTTCAAACCATCATGTAGCTTATTAATCATTATGATTAAAAGGAAATAATCAAAAGGAAAGGTACATGAGTTCCTAAAGGTCTAAAACACCAAGGACCTATGAATGGAACCATTTATCACATTTTAGTGTGATTTCACTAGGGTGAAGTAGCCTTCCATAACACTAAATTTTGAACTATTCTTCAAAAAATTTCAAAGGATACCTCTCACCCTTAAGTAAAATATTCACCCAAGTTCCTTCGAAGCTTTCATATCCCACCCAATTATTTTTTATAAAAATCTTTTACTAAGACCAAGTCCCACTTGGGAAAATCTGCAATATCCCACCCAATTACTACATTGTAAAATCCTTCTTATCTTTCCAAAGATTAACTTGGGTAAACCCATTTAATCTGGCCTAACTTTTACCTGGGTGATGCCACCCTCCTTTAACCAGGTCTCCTGTATCATAATTCCATCTCAAAGGAATCCCCCAAAACCACTAGATCTATATGACGGGGGAATGGATACACTATCATGTACTCTCGATCTTTTATTTCCATGGTAAATAAAGTATCAACATTTAACCTACCTAGTAGTTGGGGACCACAAAATTTTTAGAATCATACATTCCCATGGAAACAAGGATCCCAACCTTGAGAAATGTAGTAGGGGAATTATTGGTCTTGTAAATGAAATTCATCTCTAGTATACTACCTAAAATATGCAGAAAATCAGGAATTATACATGGATTTTATTTTCTAGTAAATGGATATATAAGTCTCATTTTGAGGTTTAGAAAAATCTAGGAATACGAGAAGGGGTAATCCCCAAATTTCTTCCAGAATACCCTGCTATATAGTCTGCCTTGTACCCCAGTAGATGAAGAGAAAATATATCCATTTCACATCCCACCTAGTGTAATCCCTTAGAATTTCTTATAGGACATCATACTTATCTTTCCATCTATATCTGTACCATTTTTCACCAATAAATGAAGAAGAAAAATCCAGTTTTGGATTCCAATTTAGTTGTAAGTACCTTCTTCGATATGATTGTGCAACATGAAAATATTCTATTGTCACTTCTTTCTCACACTGATCATGTCTCGTATTACTTTATAGATTAGTGGTGATCATATCACTAGCATGATCAAAATACCACAATACGTCTCCCCTATAGGTTTGAGTCCCATGTTTTGGGAACTACATAGGCTTTTATTCCCATTCTAATGAGATATGAAGAAATTCTATAAGAGGTTCAAACCGAACACTTTCATTCCACCATCATCATTATTGGGCCACATTCCTAGTAAGATCAAACCCCTACATGAGGTCCATAATAATTCATGACATGTCATCTAATATTCATCATCCTATATTCCCAGTGATAGATATCTTCACATGGATATATACCTTATAATATCAACCTAATCTTTCCATGTTATATTCCATACACGATAAATAAATATGGATTCTCATGCGTAATTCACACACCATCCTTTGATGGGAACCTTTCACCTATATTTCCTTATCGTATGATGTTAAACTGCATGTTCTGGTCCATGTCACATGACCTTAAAAGGTATGGCATTCCCCATTAAGTAGAATATAACTACATGGGTTCTAGTTACTTTTATGAGTATTTCGTGTAAGTCCTTTGTATGGGCCCAATCCCAACATCAAAATAACTCTTATCTCCTTGGATGATGATAGATTCTATAGTTCCCCACTATGTTGATGAAAATCAACATCCCAAAATAATAAATGAAATAAAATGGAGAACCTTTGATACATATAAATGGTACCATTGATGGAGAACCTATGACATATAAAGATAGTTCCCTTTATTAAGAACCTATGATACGTACATATAGTTTTATGTCAACACATGTCAATAATTTTTTGTTAATATAAGGGAAACTAATCCCAAACTTGGGATTTGGGAAGGATTCGAGAACATGTCTTAAATATATAAAAGAGACCTAGAGAAAGAAATAATTCCCCTCCCCAAAGGGTGTGATAATCCCAACCTCTTATTCTGTCAACTAATGTGAGTTCCTAAGCATCGTTGGAAAATGCCTAATAATCAACTGACTTTGGAAGGTAGGATTGTTACTCATCATATATGTGGGAACAATAGGTTGTTTCTAGTTACATGAATAAAACCCATTAAAAACCACCAAAAAATGGGTTTCAAAACAAAAATAGTGAACCCAATGTGAATCCTTCATCTAGGTCACCTACATGATTAGTCATTCTGTTTTACAAACTCTTACAAAATTAAAGTGTGCCAAAAGTATATCCTTTAAGGCGATCAATTTCACATGTTTTTTTATTCCTAAGACTACTTTGATAGGTTTTTTTTATGTTTGTTATATATGCTCAATAACATCCCCCAAAACTCCCTTTAACATAAAATAATGTCTTTACATCAACAAGGAACATAAACATATGATATCACATGAGCTAAACCCTCATCCACCTAGAATATACTATCACCCACCCAATGTCTCCAATATTGGATGTTAAATTCATTTATCTAGGAGTACTATCTCAATATAATAGTCCTAACCCTAAAAGATGTATGTAAATATATCTTGGAAATAAAGCATAACCAATCATCTTCCCACTAGTGAGTGTTTATGAAGAAGCAAGTGACACCTATTACGGTTGTGAATTTTTTTAGGAGTCTTTTCCCAAAACGTAATAGTAATTTCCTCCCTCGTATTAAGAAGTTGGACCAAGAGGCTGACATTGGACTCAACTCAACAATATAGGAGTCACATTAAAGGGATCCTACCAACTTCCGCTGACACCACTAAAGAAATGTGACATCGAGTCCCCAATCCCCTAAGGACGCCACCCCATGGGGCCCAACTTAGGCCACTTGAGACTGGGAACCAATAATAGCTCGAAAGGGTGGAAAAAAAATCGATCGAGAGTGGGAAAATAACCCCATTATTTCCAATGAATCCCAAAAACATATTATGACATCAATTTTCAAGTAATAACATATACATTCATGAACTCATCAAGATTGACAACACAATTTACCAACATATGGAGAAATTGTTTCTCACACCCTGACAAAAAATAGGGGAAGACCCATATCTCTACCCCCACATAAGAAAACTATCATTATATCCTAATTGGAATTGGAGCATAGGAGTAGGAACATATCCCTTATATAACCATGAAATTGGTATACATTCTCATTCCATATGTAGAAGTCATCCATAACATCCTAGCTATAATAGAAGTGTAGACATATGTCCTTGACATTACTTTACAAAATTATCAAAATATAATGTTAGTAGTGGAAGAAATCAGGTTTTAGACACACAATGTTTCCCCTATAATTAGAGTGACTCATTACCATAATGTGAAGGTAACTCAAGTGTAGGTACAAACCTTTTAACCCATTCGGGAGGCTTGTCTTTACAATTCCATGATAAATAGACAATAGGATTAAGCATATATTCTCATTCCAAATGAATATCATCAGTCCATTTTGGTGGCTAAGTAAAGGGAAGGAATATATCCGTATAAAATTATGAAATATTTTTGGAATTTCTTGTAAATGACATGAAAGTATCTTAGGTGGGATCCTGTGTTTGAAAGTTGATATCCATGGCATGCAACTCCATCCCCTCGAAGGAGGGAACCTAAAAAATAAGTCTCACCATAGATGATTCTAAATTCAAGAGTTGGCCCACAATCATTCTCTACTCAATTATTTTGTTATTAAGTCACTCAAACATCTATCAATGTAAACCTGGGATCTAGGATAAAGAAGAAGTAGTTGCAGTTATAAAGTTCCTCCCCATATCATAGATACTAGAAACTTTGGAGGTCCTCCTTAGAATAGCTGACATGAAGGATTATATAAGGGTCATACTGAGGTCTATCAAAAAATCCTTTCTCATAATGAGTACCAAAAAAATCACTCCTCATGTTCAAATTATTGAATGAAAATAAGGTCACCCCCTTTCCATCGTCAAACCAAAATGTCCTTCCAAGGGTATACACCATCGGATTTCTCCCGACAACCAGAAGTTAATCCTTGATGGAAGTCCTATACATGATGGAATTCTCTATGATGGTCCTCCCCATAGTGATATTTCCTTTCTACATGAAGGCCCCCCCTTTGTGAATGAATTTTGAGAAATCCATCATATTTTGAGGCACTTGGGAATATGAGTCCATTCATAATAGATGATTTTCCATTTTCATGAGATATTATTTATCAGCCGAAACATATCACAAGGAAGTGGTCATTCTCTGAGAAACCCTTAGATCACATGGATTTTGACAGAGTATAACAGATTCCTATATATCCTTTTTTTCTACGATATGGTAGCTAGGAAGTTTCTTCTTTTTTGAAACAAAGTAGAAGAATATTTTACTAAATATGAAGAAAAAAGTATGAGGAATCAAACATCTAAGGATAATATAACAGTCATGTTTTATCCCTTTTCAAACCCTCAATATAGCTTTCCATAGAATTTTTTAGAAGAATATATGCATGAAATTCACCTAAATTTATTGAAGTTTCTTCAACATTTAAAAATGAAATTCTTACCTTACAAAGGATATACAGGCCACATCAATGTAATAGAATAGATTCTTCATCAACTTTACATAGTCACCCTTTTGAGTGCATGATATATGAAATTTGGAAAAATATTGCAGGTATTCAATGAGAATGTCTTAATGATTTAAACATGCTATGTTAGTTGGTTGTTAGTTTCCCTCCTGATATCCATATCATAGGATGGGAGAAAACATGGAGCAGTATATTTCACCTTGATTGAAAATCAACAAAGCTAGCCAATGGTGGTGTCATGCAATGTTATTTCAAGATGACTCCCAGAAGTGGGATTTTCTCATAACTGATGGCTCACTCAACCAGAATCAGTCATGAAAGGATCAAATAATAATTGATCTTGATGAGAGAGAGCCATCAAGAATACTCTTTCATCAGAAAATATAAAAATATTTAGCAATATTCTCACTTAAGGATGGTCAATAATCGAGTAAAAATGATTTCTTCAGAGGAAATTTGCTCATGTGAAGACCATACAGTGCACCCATCTCATTTACAAACAAAGGTCTACAATATAAAAAAGGAGGTTGTGATATTTCCAGCCATGAAAAAATAGGAGAATCCCCATCCTACAAGGCTATGTGAATTTTTATCACCACCAATTCCTTAAATTATACCAAATCCATCAAAAAATATTTTATTATAAATTTCCTCAACCTCATCCAAAATATAAGAGATACTTTTCCCATTTAGTAGGAGCATTGAAAAGTGAGATATCATAGTTTGTCTTATCTTTAGAACTTAATTCCTTGTTGGGAATTCATATGATGAAGTTTTCTTGAGATTATATTTTGATGAAAATTCACCAAGTAGCTCTGGGAGAATCCTTTAAGGTAAGGATGATGCCCCATAACAGTCACAATCCAATGTGACCTATCAAGGGCATAACTACTCTAAAAGATCACTACCCTTTCAATGGATATCCTCAGGTAAATTGACCCTCCTATTATTATGTTTCTAATGGGACACATGTAATACATTATACATCAGTGAATTTTGTTAGCACTACCCCTATACATTCTACATAACACAAAGCCAATTATGGGGAATAAGAGGATGATGTTTCCATTAGAAACATGGTCTACAACGAAGTGACTAAAGATGGTGCACATATCAGGAATTAGAGTTTAGATAAGAATTTGGGGACTCACTCAAAAGTTTCATTTCCACCTCCTTGATTGGATTCAATAAAATAAAAGGGTAAAGGTGTGTCTATATCCCATTTTATGCCTAAAGAGGTTTAAACTCTTACACATGAGGAAATATTTTCTTAGTATGAGGTAGAAATAAAGGAACTGAGATAGATAAATTCATAATTACTCATATGAAATTTTCTTACTGGGTATTTCCATTAAGTATAGCCTCGTCCTACCTTCCCAATGAACCTCACTCAATAGGAAGAACCCAACGTGCCGACAAAAGTGGGGCTAGGAAACCCACATAATCTAGTATCTAAACAACCAACATATCATGATGTAGTGGAGGAAATATGTCTGAACTTCCCTCCATTAGAAAAAAACCAAAATTATTTTATATATTCAATAACAGGTTATCTCATATAGGTAATCAAATAAAAATACAATTAAAAACACCACATTCGGCTTAGCCTATTACTCCACCTATTCAAACTCCTAATCAGTTGTTTGTCCCTGGAATCTTTTTGACATTATTGAGTCATTTACATCTCAATTGGAATCTATATAATGATTATATTCACTAGTACAACTCTAAAGTAAACCTCACCCCAAATGAGTAGACACAACTCTTCCCCAACCCATCTTTGGGGATGCTGCATTTCTAATATCTTATGGTTTGGGGGATCCAAAATAGCATATGATGAATTTTGTGTCCTGATGTTGTCCCATGATGGGAACCCTTGAGCAGCAAGAAGCAACTAAACTTAGGTGTTTCATGTAGACCATTGGAGGTACTAGCCTTTGTATGGAACAATTGTTTACTATCCAGGTCAATCAATGGATGGGAAGTTCTTTTATAGAAATTTATTTATCAATTAAACTCTAATATATAGAAAATAATGATCCTTTAATTCCAAAATTGAAAATAATGATAAAATGATAGTTTCATATATCTCATTTCTAGGTGGAATGGTTTATCTTACTCCCTGAACCTAAAATTCCCTCAAGAAGAATTGTTGGGTCTCGGTATAGGGGACTTCTATGATGGGATAGAGATTCCACTACTTCCAATAATGTATCTAGTAGAGTTTTGGGAACTTTCTAAACTTTCATAGAGGCTATAAGATTCCATTTAGTGAATGAAATATGAGTCTTGATAAATTATTTTAGTTCAAGGAAAGAGAACAAGAAAAGTGGAAACTACAACTGTCACACTCAATCCACCACCTACAGTAGTCCTAGATCTAAATACCATGCCTTACCACATGAAACCACCTTCTGAGTGGTAGAAAAAAAAACAATATCCCCATTGGTATGCGATAATGGGAAAACTAATATAATTTTAGTAAAAAATGTATAAATTCTATTCCTTCTGATATGGACAAGTTCTCAGCTAGATGTATTGAGGCTTTCAGAAATTAAAATACCTGACTAGTTTATCCTTAATGAACATCCAAATTATTTACTATTTTATTGAACATTATGGCACACCATTTAGAATTTCATTATTTTTAAATACATTTTACAAATTACGGTTGACTCTGGGTAGGTTAAATTGGGAAAACCTCCAGTACAAGTGGAATTTGGTTCTACTATTGTTCTAGAGGAAGAATGTGAATTGAAAGAGGTTGACATCAAGGGTGAACAAAAAATCAATGATTAGATGACTAGAAATAAAATCAATAAAACTTATGTTATACTCAGGCCATAGTTAAACCAACTAATTATTCCCCTAGTTTCTTCTACAATGGTGTGGGCAACTTCATTGGAACCACAAACCTCTAAGAGTTGACTTACAAGAAATGAAATAACCAGAGAAATAAAAAAAAGTACCAGAGGATGAGACTATAAAAATTCCAAATCCAACCCTAACCCTCTTAGACATCATACCTCCATTCCCGAGGGGGTGAGAACCGTCCCACCAAATGGTATTGTGAGCATTTTTATTCTAAGAAGATTCCTCATCAGACAAAAAATTACTCTTTTTCTCCATTGAAATGTTTCATTTAATGGATCATTTTTTTGATGATGAGTATTCTCATAAACCTAAATTCCACATACAAGACCAAGGAGTCATAGGTAGAGTCCATTAATTCTGAATAAGTTGGGGTATGTGTAGCCATAATTGAGCCCAACACCCAGGGAACATCTCTATTTAAGCAATATATGTGGTTAAATCCCACATACATGAACTTCAGTGAGCCCATTGGAAGCAAGGAGGAAAACAAAAACCTATCAAGAGCCAGGAAAATATAATTATTTTGGAATACTAATTGACAAGTTTTCAACATTTTGTGTATACCATGCAAGTGGATATACCTAGTTAGCCTAATCGTTCTACCACAAGGGATCCTCAAACCTCAATTCAATTTTATAACCTATGTACATCAAGCACTCCAGTCCCTAAATAATCTGATAGGTCTCAATCTTCATAGGGAATCATATAAATTTCACTAAATAATATAACATACTAAAATATTTCTCTAATGTTATAACTAAATTATCAATTCTGGATACTCTTAAATTATCAAAGGATCCTTGAGAGGCACTTTTAGAGGCCTTTTTAATCTCTCAGGAGCTGAAATTTGTGGTCACTGCATCTAAAGTATATTGTGAAGTGAGAAACCATATGGAGTGTCGTAAAGGGATATCTTTCATAGAACAGGACATGGATATTGTTATACAGGGGAACATATAACACTTATATATATAGTAAGTCAGATGAAATTTAAATCCAATGAGATTTTATTGATAATTGGCCCAGGGATCAATCTGATTTAATTAAGAATGCTTCGTTGATTGTGTTACAACGAAATTGAATTATACCCTTTTGATTTAACACTTCAAGGTTATGTAAAAAGATATAAAACTCCCCTCAACTAAATAAAGATAAAATCCCAATTTCGGCAACTTGTATCTATTTTTGAATTCTTATTTGTCTAGTTGGGTACAACTTTCAATGTTTTTTTAGGAAGACCATGGATGAATCAGTTTGTAGAAGTCCCTTTATCATAATATCAATGTCTCAAATACCCTGTTAATGGATATATTTGATCATTTCATGGTGATAAATCTTTTTTTGAGTATTTCGAATCACAATACATCAATGAAGGATTTTACTATAAATTAAGGGGAAACCATGAGTACGTACTACCCATCAACCATATCAAACACATGTGTTTATATATTAGTACAAACTCATCAACCATCATGATATTAGTTATGAAATCTAGAACCTATAGTGTTGAATAGGTCTTTGAACTTCACAATAGCAGCAGCATCCCAAGTGAAAATTCCCTCACTTTCCCCCATAACTTTAGGATATCCCCATTCCATCAACTAAAGGTGAAGGAACTCTCATATCATGGATGGAGAGTGTAGATACCACTATTTAATCTTCCAAATATTGTAATAATACCTTTTATTACAACTTTGAAGACCCCCATTCATCTTTCATACTTTTTGAGGTTGGTATGGAAGAGAAGTAAGAGAAAAAATAATATGAGGACCTCAACAATGCCCCTCCATCATTTGAGTAAGGTGTATCTACCACTATTGATGAACTTTGGTAGACAAACCTTGGAATCAAGGATGATCTATAACCCAAACTGATAATTATGAACCTATATTTTGATGAAAAAGAGTTGTATACTTCCTTTATAAAGAATCATTGAGATCTGTTCACCTAGAATTACATAGAAATTATAGGCCTCGATCCAAACGTAACCACCCCACTCTTCGGTTTTCTAGAAGATCATTGTGGTTATAAGAAATAATCTAGAAGAACACAGTTGAATCATTATTCTAAAGTTAAATACAATGTTGAAAATCTCATCAAATCCAACATTATTTAAGAGGTCCAATACCTAAAGTGGATCGACAATATTGTCCCAGTCCAGAAGAAAAATGGGAAGATCAAAGATTGCATCGATTTCAGGGATCTCAATCATCATTTTCCAAAATATAAATTCCTAGTTATTATTTATAACTTATAATAAATGAAACTACTATTTTTAAGACAGATCTTTTATGAATGGTTACTCAGTATACAACCAATTCCGGATGACCCATGAAGATGAAGAGTCCACCACTTTATATGAATCCCATGGGGTATACTACTATCAATTGATTCCCTTTGGTTTAAATAATTCTAGTGCCACATATCAATGTTACATGAGAAACATTTTTAAAACCTTCTTAGTAAATTCTGTCAAATGTCACATCTATAACATGGTGGTGAAGCACCAATAACATAATGATCATCTTACCGATGTTGAGACAATTTTCATCTATTTATCTCAACATATCTTGAAAATAAACCCATTGAAATTTTATTTTGGAATTACCTCAATAAAATTTCTTGGATACATAGTTCACCATCATGGTATCAAATTTGATTCTGAGAATACTATATATATCCTTTATATTTCACCTCTTCAAAACCTTAAATAGTTAATAGAACTGTAGGGATGCCTCACCTATATTTGATGCTTTATAGAAAATATTATGGAAAAATATTTACTGTTCACCGCTCTAATGAAAAAGGGAGTCACTTATCAGTGTAATAATGATTTCTAACAAGCCTTTGAAAGTATTTAGATATATATTTTAAGTTCTCCAATGATAATTACACATGTTGAATGAAATACATTCGTTTTATACGTGACAACCATAGAGAAACCATCAAGTGATTTCCTTGAACAAAATAATGACAATGGGAATTTGAAAAACCTATATTATCTTATCCAAGACATGATCTATACTAATAATTGATTTTCAAATATCGAGAATATTTTCTACACATTAATCTTTTCAGTTTAGAAACTAAGGCACTACCTTCTGCACCACGAGGTCTACAAGGACCCTCATAATGACCCCCTAAAATATATCCTCAAAACAATTATGTTGAATATATTCTTGGCATAGTAGGGTGTCATTATTCTGTAGTTTGACATTCATTGTATACCATATAATGAAATAAAAGGGTAGACATTAGTACATTTCCATGCAGAGCATCCCACTACAAAAAGGATGCCATTAAATACTAAGTTGACTAAAGAAGAGATATTTTATGGTCATGATTGCCCCAAAACATGGGAGATGTATTTTTATGGAATGTTTATAAGACCAATAGGAAAGAGGATGGAAGAACCCCAGACTCAATAGAGACATTTTGGGAGTTAATGTTATCTCTCCCACAAAGGCAGTTTAACCCTATTCCTTACTGTTGTCAAAAGAATTCCCCAAGAGTGATGAAGAATATCAATCCCTCGTTGTAGGATTATAAATAGCACTAAAAGTACTAGTAGACCACTAAAAGGTCAAAGATGACTTAGAGTTAGTGATCAAGTTGATCAATGGTGATTATTCTATCAGAAAGGAAGAGTTGGTCCCTCTCATTGACTATGTTCAAGGGTTGATGGTAGAATCCCCATTATATCCAAAAATAAATCACACCCCACACTCATAGAATTACCAGTTATATACATTATCCAATGTAGCTACATCATTAGAATACCCATACTAGGTTAAAACAATCATCATCATTGTACACCATATAATGGTGTAAACATTCATCGATAATAGCATGCAAGAGATCAATGAGGTCAATTCCATACATAAACTAGATAGCCCTAAAGATGGTTTGATGACACCCATATTGTGCTACCTCAAAAATGGGATTCATCCATTAGATAGAGCAAGAAAAGGGGAAATCTGATGAAAGGTAGTTAACTTTACTCTTTATGATAGCCCAAATCATCAAAATGTTCTCTATTAATAGGTCTTATATGGAGTCTTTCATGGATGTATTGATGGTGAAGAGACTATTTCCATTATGAAATAAGTCTATAGTAGAACCTATGGTTCCCATCAGTTAGGGATCAATCATTATCAAGAAATAAAAACTATTTGGTATTTATAGCCTTCAATGATGTAGGATTTCACAAAATTCACCAAAAGGTTTCATTATAATAAAATATATGGAAAATTTATCTATCAACCCCTAGAGTTGTTGTACACTTCAAAGTACTATTGGACATTTTTATGTGGGGAATGGATGTCGTGGGGTTGTACCCTCTAGCTATAGTGAAGAAATTCAAGTACATACTTACTGTTACTAAATTATTTTCAAAATGCAATAAGGAAATACACCTTAAGGAATTCAGGATAAAGAACACCATCAATTTAATAAAGTCTAATATTATCACCAGATTTAGTTCCCCTCACATAATATTGATGTACAACAAAACATACATATGTTCATATGAATTTAAAAGTTTGTATCAAGAGTATAACATTGAATCAAACCATTAATCCCACTATCATGTGGTAGCAAATAGACATATAGAGGATTTCAATAAAACTTTTTCAAACATACACCATAAAATGGTGGAAAATATATGAGATCTTTACTAGATAATCTTATGCATGACTTCTGGACTCACAATAATATAACCCATATAGAAATACATTCCACCCTATATTCATTGGTATATGGGACGGAATTAGTCCTTCCCATCAGAGACCAATTTCATTCTCTCTACATTTCCATTTGAGATCAGCTATCCATAAATAATAAATCTTAGAAGTGATTAGAGAAACTATAATGGATAAAAGAGAAAATACTATGCACACTTCATAATTTTTAGGTTTATTAAAATAAAATAGCATGAGATTTTAATAAGAAAGTTCACCTATGTTATTTCCTTTTAAGAGAACTAGTTTTGGCTCTCAGGACCCCAATGGTACCTAGTATGGAACCTAAAAAGTATGAACCAAAATGGGAGAGAACGTTTTTCATCCTTAAGGTCTACTTTAATGGTGCATATTCACTAATTAACATATATGGGGGGCATAACACTACCCTTAAAGATGTAATATTTATCAAGAAATATTTCATGAAAACTCACTCATGGTTCTTTTTGTAAAACCTTAAATGGAACAACTGATGGTCCTAGATGTAAAATCTTATAAGGAGCACCATTATTCAAAGCTATGTGACTCTAAACTATAACAAACTACATACCCTCACCTAATGAAATTAAACTATGTGTTCAATATCTTAACCATGGGATATTAAAACATCATGATTGAAATCCCTATAACATGACATAAAACCATGTCTCAATTCATCCATTGAGAGGACCTTCCTGGTCAATATTGGTTATCTACCACACCACATTGAAAAAATAAATTGGCTTAATTCTCATATATAAAGCATATATAGTAACACTTAAACCCATTATCTCAAGTCCATCCACAAATTCCTCCTAATAGGTGAGGTTTTCATCACTAGAATTTGACCCACATAACCTTCATTCACATCAAGTTCATTGTTTCCATTTCTAAATACCATATCAATCTCAACAATGGTCCTAGTCACATGACCCTAAAAGGAATGTCTAACAATTATAGTCACATAACCTTAAATGGTATGGATAATGGTCCTGAGTGAAAGAACATAAAAGGTGAACTATTTTTTCTATTCTCAAGGAATTAAATAGTAGGACAAAATCCCTTTCACATGATGTAAAACTATGAATTTTTATGGCCCTCACCTTAGAGGACCTCTAATTATAATGTTGGCCTCTTACTGTTGAATCTATCTTATAGCTCTCATCCATGTGATAAGGGATACCCCTCATCATTCCTTGTTTCTCACACCAAGAAGGTATCTCGTGTGAGATTAGTAATCTCGAAAGGGGCCTCCCTACATGGTTGAGATGTTCTAAGGAATATTTTAAATCCAAGAATCATGGACTTAAACAACATGTAACTCATTCTGAAGACACTTGTGTGGAATGAGGCCCCCTTGACCCTTTTTTCATGATGGATTTAAAACTCTTTATCACCATATACTCTTCTGTAAGTTACCCCATTCACAATTATTCTAAACACCATGACCTTAAAATGTGCACACATAGCCCCATTTTTTCACTCGATACACACCTGACTTACATCATCTCTGGTGCTTCATATACTAGTGACCACTTTATGCCGTATCCTCACTCAAAAGGAATTCCCCTTTTTTGTGCAATTTTTATACTACAACACTTTCTCAGAACTGCATATAGCTTCATTCTCACTATGATTAGATATGTTGTGACATGCAGATCTTACATCCTAACCCAACTGCAATATGATAAAAATTCCCTCTCCCTGTATAAGAACATGATTAGTGTGAGGAAATTTAGTCTCCTCAAACTATGTGTGGATTTATTATCATTACAATGAGATAAATAGTGATTCATAGTTTCCTCATTCTATGAAAAAGTATAAAATAAAAAATAATCTCATCTCTCTTCTATAGGTGACCCTGATTGATGTAGGATATTCCAACAAGGGTTCCCTCATTTATAAACTAGTGATTGAAGTAAAATTTCACTTTCCTTATATATAATCTAGTTATATGTAAGGAAACTTTCACCCATACATAGGAAATTATGATCTAAATTATCCCCTAAAAATTCTTCGATACTTCTTTTTATAAATCATACTTAAAATCTTAGGAAACTAATATCTTTAAAAACCTTTCTTGTATATTTATAATAAACATATCTGACTCCTAAGGAAACCCTTATTTTGACTATGCACATTATTACATAAATATGGCAATACAAAACATCCCAAATATGGAATTTCAAAAAGAGGCATCTTTATCATTATGAAAAGGTTATTTTTTTTAATTCATTGATAGAATTATAATGGAAATTTCTTTTTGAACATGTTTTGTGGTCATGCCTTATGTACTTGTCCCTTGTCATTACTTCTGATCTGAGAGACCCAAGATAATTACATATAATTTCCATCTTCACATTTAAAAGATTATGGATCATTTTCTCTTGGTAGGTCCCATTCATATTTTGGTTCATATCTCAATGGTCCAAGAATCATAACCATAAATTGAATGTATTCCCTTTCTTTAGAATGGTTTACACTAGGATCAGTGATCCCTATTCATTTGATGAATTACCCTTACCCTCACTTCATATGCCATCTCACTCATAGTTAATGTTGTTCAACCTAAAATATTAGTTTCATTGATTTCGATTACAAGAACTTAAACGCTAATGAAAAGAGAAATAATACCCATCAGATTAAAACCCCATAAAGAGAACCTTGGGAAAAATTTTGGTCTCTTCTCACTTGAAATACGCTTCACATTATCTAGGAAATATAAAGCATTTGAAAACTAAAAGAGGAATGATAATTTTTATGAAAAAAATCTCACCATGGGAAGCCTCATCAAAATACAAGTCTGACATATACCAGAATTAGGTGAAAATTATGTAAATGATAAGAAATACAAAAATTTGTTGAGCTCGTATTATGACTAAAGAAATAGTTAAGCTATGATCACTAGTCCCCATGTCCTAGACCAAAAATATAGTGTTATCTTATTCCTACCATTGTATTTTGAACACAATAACACTAACAAATAGACCCTAGTGTCACGTTGTGGGTATTTACACCTATATACACCCTAATATATACCAAAAAGTTAAATTTCATACCATAATACTAGAGAATAATTTTTATTACTTCAAGGAAAGTATAAATGGAGAAATATACAATAAAGAGAAAAATTATTCTGATTTATAAGTTAAAAAAGAGTGAGAGGAGCATCCAAAAGATAGAGTCTCTTGGACATGTATTAAAATATTCCATCAATATAGTTTTTGAGCTACTGGATCGATGTTCAAGCTTCATAAATAGTATTTTTATTCTTATTTAGATCAGTAACATTGTATTTCTTGATAAGATAGAAGTCCTCCATTATGGTGGAAACAACATATTTTCCCTGAGCTTGGACCTCCTCTAATGATCAGTGAATTTTTACAATCACTCCCTTATAAGCATACAACACTTATTAGAGATGTATCATTTGAAGGACCTTATCTTCAATTTGGATTTGAAATTACTAAAACACCTTAGAATGTTCATGTTCTACCAAGACAGTGTAAATAAAAGGTCATCATATTTGGTGAGCATCCACAGCTCAATGTAAATATCTTGAGACTTTTATTCATATTCCTGTCTCCATATGACCTCCTTTACAAAATAGTAAATATCACGATAGTAAAATATTTTATACATGATTTTTATAAACATTATTTGGAGTTGGTAAAGTTTTGAGGGTTGGTCTTATAAATGCATATTTAAAACTAGATTCCATGTATCTTGATAAATAAATTGATGAGATACTCAAAAATAATTATGGGCATCCATGTTTTCTTCCAAATATAAATCATAGGTGATATGTACGCTCGAATAGACTCACCCTAATAGGTAGTATGTGCAATTCCCCCTAGAGTAAAAACCATCTTTTCAAACCTGAATAGTAAATTAGATTCCACAAAAATTAATATACTAAAGAAAATAATTACCATAATTTGAAGATGACATGAATAGAAAGAAAAAGTAATATAACCTAATTTCATTACCCACCCATAGATTGGCCAACCATTAGAATTGAGTCATTCTTGATTTTCCAATTTTCAACAACCCACGATGTAAAGATCCTTTGAGTGGGAATGTATTATTGAATATTTTTTGGGTCCACATTGAATTGATCTTGATAATTTATCCTTTTTGGATCTCAATCCAACACTTCCTCTGTTATAAGAGCATGAGAAGTGTCGACACCCTACTGATGGATCGCCTTGAAAGTATTCTCTGGTGATAAGCGGCTTGATTAATATATAAAAAAAAGAATATTAGCTACACATAAATAAATACTCACATTTTACAACTCCATATTGAAGTCCCTGAACTTCTTTATAGAGTCAGGGATATCAATTTGTTTGAAAATTTCCTTTGTTTCCAATAAAACTTTAAATAATGCCTCAATTATTAAATTATACTCACCAATAGGGGCATTTGAAATTCCTAACGTCTGACCCAAATCAATCCCTTCAGTAATTAAACCAACTTTTTTTTGGAAGACACCCTCTCTTTAGGAATCGTTGAATTAGGATCACCATTTCCACCCTCATTAGATGGTACAAGCTTCCAATCAACCCCTACTAGGATAGTAACAGATCCATCTGTGGTTTCCATTGTGTCTTCTGATATAAATGATGGATCAATAAATGTCATAGAGTGTAAATTGGAACTTTTTGCATGACATCCTATTATGAGTAATTGTAATTACTTGTATTATCTCTTACCTTAGAAGTAATAGGATTATGTAGACTCTTATCCCTTAAACCTTCTCCCACTGAAGGAACAGACTCACCCATGAGATTTTATGGTCCATCTTATACATCCTTATAAATTCTTAAAGGATGAGTTATAGATCCTTTAAGGGATGAAATAAAATTAGATTATATAATCCAAAATTATGGTCAACTAATTATATCAAGTAGATCAAGTACAAGTTGTTTTGAAAATACTAGTCGTGGATGGCGGCACCTTTGGTTAACTTCATTATCTCCACTGATGTTTTAATTAAAATAGTGGAAGACTTGTTCTTATATTCTCAAATATAGGTATCAGGGGAGGAAAGTGAGTAAATTATCCCATCACTTCTTCCACCATAAGCCTCTGGCCAGGTGGAAATTCTCCTATCTCTAGAGGAGATGATCCCTCAATCCTGATAGGGTTCACAGCAATAGTGTATTTTTATAATTCCAGCTCCACTAACTCATCATATTCCCTATGAAAATCAAAGAAACATGTCCTCTCAATTGAATGTCCCCATTAAAAAAAGAGATATAGTATTCTGTTCAAATATTTACATCTTCAGGGTTGAAAAATTTATCCCATTTGTTAGTGGATTGATCAAACACCCCTATAGGGGTACCCCACTCCATTATTCCAGCAACCTATATTTTGGTACGTATTTGGAAATATGCGTAAAAAATGACAATCACTTATTCCAAAATATACTTTTCTAATTCCATAAGATCAACATCATAATGATAGTTTGAGGGTCCCCATACATTCCCAAATTAGGGGATATCAACTCATGGAATACTATTTTACATCACCCCTTGAGGATGCTAGGATTCCTAGGAATTGACATACCCAGGAGTCAGGCTAATGGATGTATCTAGTGGAGGTAAATTTATTACTACATGAGATATCTCCTAAGCTATGTGGAACCATAGCTTGTAAGCCACCATTGAGTGCTTCTATGATTAGATGTTTGTAAGAGGAAATTTAGTTGGCTGTTGTATTCTCTTGAATTAATGAGAAAATATATATGTCACATAGGCTTCACATATAGTGTTTTCATGATGACGTCTTTGAAGGATATCATATATGATTTGATATCATAATAGCCATGGAAGTTATAAAAAATTTCTCTAGTGGGCAGATCATTGCACATGAATAAGTTGAATTCTCTAGATAAACTCAAAACCTTTAGAGATGACTCGTACAACAAAGTAAAATTACAGATTCTAGAGACATCTTAGAAAAAGGTTTTGAATCAACATCCTAGAATACTGAATTCAATGAACACAACATAAGAGTTTAAGTGTGTTTATATCCACACCCAAAGTACCTATAATATTTCTAAAATGTAGAAAGGGGAGTTCCCAATACAAAAATGCATTAATAACTAATGGATATTTTACAAGATGGGGGATGTCAGCCCCACATGCATTCCCTCTTCCATCTTAGCTTCTATGATGAATTTCCTTGGTCTCATTCAACTATTGTGACCATTAACTAATAACATATAGGTACTAAACCAAATTTCTAGAAATCCATAAATATGGGTATTCATAGGGATGTTGAGGTTGATGATATACCCACTTTTGTTTTGTTTTCCTTTCTCCAATATGGTCCAATATTTTCCCAGGATTCTCAACTTTTCTATTATAGAAAATTCCATCATACACTTACAACTACATCCCTGCCCTTGGGGATTTAAGAAAAAATCGATGAATAATTCATGATGAATATTATACCTTGGGAATGAATCATTCCCTATGAATTCTATGGTCATTTTCAATAACTTGTGAGATAACGTGGGCATTCATTCAACTTAATTCCATAGTGCCTTCAGTGGGATGAACTGATCATACATAACACCAAGGATAGGTGCTCTTGAGATTTTGTAGACATCCCTTAAACTGATGTCCATTTACCTATGTGTTAGGTGAAAATTATTATTCTGTATACTCCATCGACTGAGTAGCTCATGGACTATATTAGGATGCTTATATACATATATTTTTTGTAACCCATACAACTTCATAAATACCAACCACATTCAACATGACTTCAAATTATGCAAAGAACTTTGGCACCCAATAAGCCCATATTGACTCTTGCGTAACCCCCCTTCAGTATCAAAGTCTCAATCTTCCTTCCAGCCCTTTGATTGGTTCTCAATAGAGCGGCAGAAGATGGATGAGTAATAATTCGTTCTTAGCTCAAGTGTTTTAGGATTCCAATCCAAAGCACTCATAATGTGGTGCATCAAAAACATAGAGGGTGTTTTCTTTTCATTAATATATGATACCTTAAAATAAATGTTGGATATAGTGAGGTCTTGTATTCCTTGAACCAATATCAAAACATATAATTTTTCAGCCTTTGGATGAACATGTCCCTCAGATTCCCATGGTCATATAATGATAATAATTCACTCTCAGGATACTCCAAATTGTACTTCCTTATATGATTGGAAAGATTCAAGATGTTGGTGTCATATAAATGGTAATATACTCACACAAAAATTTCCAACATTTCCTCTATACAAGAATCATCTGGATCATCATAAATGGGAATCATTTTCTCGGACACTGGGAGTCTATAAATACATAAATAATATTTAATTACCACAAATTTATAAATTCTAAGTTCAGATCTTGGGTTGGAATTTCGAAAAGTACAAAACAGCCTCTCCCTAAGATCTCACACAAGTTCCACACACAAATGATCTCATGAAACTCTCTTTTCACAATTAACATTGTACAAGTTATCTTATGCAAGTGCTCTTGTGCAAGTGATATCGCAGAAGTTCTCTCACACCAATTCTCTCATACAATTTACTTCACACAAAATCCCCCAAACCTAGTGAAGAAGAAAAATAGAAATGAATAATAGATAACATACATAGTGGTTTCATGAAAAGTTTGATCTAGTAGGAAATATTCTCATCCATATAAGAATAAAACAATGTAAATGAAGATGGAATGTAAATATGTCTCTATTTATAGAAAATCACACACACTGCGCATTGAACCTATATAAATTTCTATACAGACCACTTTAGGAAAAAATAAATGTGCATTAATGTTGCACAATGTACAAATGATTGAGATATATATATATATGTGTGTGTGTGTGTGTGTGTGTTTATGTGAACACGTTTTTACTAGAAAAGTTAAAGTTATAAATGCGATCTAAGTTAGGATCAGAAGAATGAGCGACCCTTTCTCAAGAGATAATCTACGCTCGTGTTCCTCTATTCTTTATCATTAAATCCTCTTTGTTCAAATAGGATCCAATACGAAGGTGGTAATTTTTTAGCACTCCCTTTTTTCACATAGGGAAAAAATTATGGGAATATACCAAAAATAAATGAAGGATAAAAGGCATGGAGGAGAGAAATATGCTCCTCTCAAACAACCATAGTGCTCTAAAAAAAGACTTATGCATAAAATTTTCATAACCCTCCATCTCGTGTAGGTATATCCTATGCAGTTGAATTTTATGAAAAAATTACATGAGTTCCCTCCTACATGTATGCTCCCTTATTTTCTTATAAATAGATCCCTTTTTCTCCTCATTTACATCTTTTAGAAGACCCAGATCCTACTCAACGCTCTAGTTACCCAACTCTCTTTCCCAAGTCATCAAACCCTAAGGTAGCCTACTAAACATTATGATTAAAAGGAAATAATAAAAATAAAGGGTACTCTAGTTAAACCCTGATATTTAATGAAATATTTTTTTTCAAAAAAAAATAATTTCTTTGATAGCTTTTGATACATGAAACACCGAGTTTAAACGAACCATGAAATATAATTAAAATATTATTATTTAATATGATAGTTATCACCTAGATATTAGATTGGATGGTATCAATATTAATAATAAATTATGGAAATTATAAGTCTTACAAATTTATAAAATAAATCATTTTTTCTCAATTGATTACTAATGAAAACAAAAAACCATTTGAAAGTAAAAGAACATTTTTTTCGAAAAAACTGTTTTTAGGCACAAAATGTATTTTTACCTCAATAAATTAAATTATTTACAATTGGTGAATGATTTTAATAAAATTTATATATTATATTCAATAAAATTTCTTATAATTTATCTAAAATTTTTAGGCATGGAAAAAAAGAATAAATCTAGTTTTATCCTTAAAAACTATATTTTAAAAATAGCGATCGCATCCCATTTTGTGCACTTATTTTAAAATAAAAATTTCAAAATTTCAGAATATTTATTTAAAATTTTTTTTTTAAATTATCATGTCAGAATTATCTTAGAGTTAATTTTTTAGAATTTTCTAAAAATATTAATTTTTCAATGAATAGTGAAAATGTTTTTTTATTAAAAACCGATTTTTTTAAAGTATGTATAAGTTAAATTTTGTTTTAAGATGGTTTTGAAATTAAAATTCTTTCCATTATATTATATTTAATCTAATTTAGGTCATTTTAATCTATATAATATTGAATTTTGACATAAAATCTTTTTGTACATAAGAAAACTTTTACATTGAAGAACCACATTTTCATCATGATTTTCGGTTTAATTTTAAATTAAATTCTAACACTTATGTGAATTGAATTTTTTAAAATACATTATTTATATGGAATAATAATAATTAATATTATTAATTAATTCTAACTTATTTTTTGTCAATAATGAACAATACAAATAGTAGGATATATTTCTACGGTTACAGTTAAAACAGGGTTTACGAGTTACAAAATCCAGTATTAAAATCAATTTTACACACATATTGAAAATTTATTTTATAAATTTGATTAAATTTTTATAATATTTGGGTCCAAGTTATATAATAATAAAAATTTAATTTTATTCTTATGTTTTAAATTATCTAGGTAAATAAATCAAAAACTAGTTACCATAGTGAAAACTAAAATAGTAAAAGTTGGTAAAATTAGAGAGTAAGTAACAACAAGTTTAAAACATTTATTTTTTATGATTGATGTGTTTATTGATCATATATTCCTTACACTCCACTATTTTTCAATTTTTGAGTATCTTGGGTTGGTAGTGACTTCCCATTATTGAAGAGTTTTGGTTATTATAAAAATGCCATTACTCCCCTATTATAAAAAGGAACCTCCTGACCTCATTCATTCAGACCTCATAATCAATTTGACTGGAAAAAAACTACCAAAATATCTTCCCAACATCCTTATACACATTTTATAAACATCATTATTCCTAATAGGCCAACCCTATGGTTCTTAATAAGATATCCAAAGGAGGTTCTTATAAGAGAAGGTAATTATCTTCACTAAGATCTTCTTTTTTAACAATTCTCTTGAAACCTTCACTAATTTATTAATAATTAAAATATAATAACACAATTATATTTAATATAATTATATTTTATTATTTTTATTTAATAATCTATATCCATATCCTCTTTCATCAAATTGGGATCGAAACTGTCGATCTTGTGTACGACAGACTACCGCCTCACGAACTGATGTAATTCATTTTCCATCATCATATATCAAGGATAGATATAATTTTGTATTTTATTTTTATATATGATATTTATAAACAAAAATTATAATATCACATCTACCTTATTACCTTCCAATTCATTGTAAAACAATAATGTTACTCGTGCGTACGTGTGGACTACGCCTCCACGAAGCGATGTGATTCGTTTTTTATTTTATTTTAACATTGATGGAAATAATGATATATTTAATGGATATATATGATAAAAATTACATAAAAATGATTCTATAATGGTGATATATTATTTAAATTTTTTTATTCAATCCATCGAGAAAATTGAAGCAATATTTATATATGTGTACGACCTACCGTCTCCAAGAACAGTGTAATTCATTTTCTATATGTTAATTTTATGAATTAATCTAAATACCTATATAATGAATATATATTATATTTATATCAGTTTTAAAATTATTTATATGATTTATCCATTATGAAATTAAAATGACTGAAAATAAAAAACCACAACTTATATGATAAATAAAGCAGTTATTACCTGAAATCTGATTTTAAAAAGGAATTATTAATAAATGGGTATTAAAAAGTCATAATATAATAATATATAGTATGATAAATATGATTATGGTTCTTGAATATATTTATAAAAAAATTGTATTTATTATACATGAGTTAGAATGTGTATGATGAAATTTGAGACATAAGGTATGATATTTCTAGTTTCTCTTTTATTTATAGGAGACATATGCCAAAGTCACCACTCATTTATTTTTTGTGGTGAATATAATTATAAAACCCTGATATTTCATAGTAAGTTATCTTTTTAAATAAATTAAATATCTTATATTGTACGTAACACTAACTTGGCTTACATTACATGAAAGATTGAATTTCTGCGAAACAAAAATTTGGTATAATAATTATTTAAATGTTATATTTATAACATATCCATTAACCATTAAATATAATAATATTAATATAATAAATAATATTTAAATTATATTCATAATTTTTTTACTTAAAGAAAACATATTTATAAAAAAATGTATAAGTTTCGGTTTAATAGTTTTATGTTAAGAAATATTATTTTCTTCAACTACTTTTTACGTCATTTTGTGAACAATAATAAAATTAATTTTAGACACTAAAAGGAATTGAATTTGGAAAAATAAAAATCACTTTTTAATTCAAGATATCAAAATTATCTTAAGGTGAATTTTTTGTATTTTTCAGAAAACCTTCAATTTTTGATGAATAGTGAAAAATACTGCATTGTTGTTAATAACTGACTTTTTCATTTCAATAATTATTTTATTTTAAATTTATTTTAAAGTAAAAATAGTTAAATAATACATATACTAACCCAATTCTGTTCATTGGAATCAATTTTATAATAGAACTAGATATAAAAATTCATTGAACTTTTTTAACATCTTTTTACACGCCTTCTAGCCACATTTGTGGATTAGCATTGAGTGTAATTTTACACCATATATGAATTGAATTATGAAACATGGACATATATGGTTTTAATCAGTATGAAAAATTTGGTCTAATGGGATTTAAATAATTTTTTGTGAACAATAACTTTTGAATTTTATTTACCACGGTTAAAGGTAAATAATGTAATTAAAAGTAAAAATAATATTATAATAAAAAAAAATTACCCAAACAATTGTCCTAATTTAATTAGATAAGTATTTTTAAACCAAAATCAACCTTAGTTAAAAACTATTATCCCTTTTAATCCAGTTATATGAAGACATTTACTATATTTTATTTAAAAAAGTGTTAAAAGTTTCAATTTCAAATTTTAATAAGAAAATAATTTTATATATAGGTTTATACATAAGATAAATTCAAATATAACTATTAATTTTAAATATAAAAAATTTATAAACATAATTAAAATTTAATTTAACTTGTTATATATTAAATAATTAAATTTAATAGTGACATGATGTTGATGCAGTAATTTATTTAATAAAAGAAGAATCAAATAAATGATAAAAATAATATTAAAATAAATATAATTTTACTTAATTTATGACATCCAATAGTTTTATATATAACATAGACATGTTATTGAAATTTTTTAATTATTGGTTCAAAGTTATCATGTTGTTTTGATATTTTTCAAAATAGAAACATTGAATAATATTAAAATTGATATAAATGATATATTAAAATAAATATTATTTAATTAAATGATATAAAAGTCATAAAAATGTATGGTTCCTCTAAAAGACTTGAATAATGTAAAATATTTCATAAATGATCTAATTAAGGATATTTTGGTATTTTATAGTAACTATATTTACCCTATAGTGTAACAATACGAGAAGACACGGTAAGAGTTAAACTGTTTATCTAATGGTTAAATAAAAAAGATAAGGTTAATTTCATGACATAAACATGTATAAAATTCATTAGTTGAGGATATTTACACCCATAACCATATTATACTAGAAATAAATTACTTTTATCTATTTAAAACAGAAAATAAATTTATAATAAATTAATATTTTTGGATCTTCCAAAAGTGCCCTTCACCTCTCTTATAAAAGGGCACTTCTCCTTCTCTTTAATTTACACCTCTAGACCCCATATGTCTCGGCCAAAACCTACCCAGTTATTCTCCCAACTTACCTCAATTTATCCTAGATTCTACACATTGGAAAGAAATCCATCCTAAGGAGTCCTTTTGTGCAAATCAAAAGGAGACACTTGAAAAAGAGGTAATTGTTTTATCAATTCTTTCAATGTTCTTTTGTTATTCTGCTTACTTTTAAAACTTTTTTCCATAATAAATTAATAAATCTAGAATATTATATATTCTGAGATGTTTTTATAATTATGGTACAACAATATTCATATTTTTACTCATCCTAAAATAAATATCACCATTCATGTGTATGTACGGCTTATCCTCTCAACGTCGTGTTGTAAATTGTTTTTCATCAATAATTTATTTGACTAGGTATAATGATAAATATAACAGATATAAATAATAAATATTACATAATATTTTTTCATTATAATTCATATTCCATCCAATTCTATACCATTTAAACATTAAGGAAGTGATATTATCCCTCGTGTGTACGTACGACTTACCGTCTTCATGACGTGATAAGATTCATCATCCACTACAACCATTTTAGAATTATAATACAAATTTATATTATAAATAAATATGAAATACATGAAATAATAATTCTACATGAATAATATATATATATATATCATTTACTTTCTTCCTTCAATATGATAAGAAAAAGGAAACAATGTTCATGTGTATGTATGGCATATCGTCTCTGTGAACGGTGTATTACATTCCATATATATATATATATTATATTATATATTATAAATATATATGATATATAAATCATTTTATATATTATTTAAGTAAATCATGATATAAGTAATATGATCAAGAATAACAAGTCCAAATGCGTATGATAAACAAATCGATTATTACCCGAAATGTTGCTTTAACTTCGAATTGTTGATAAATGGGTAATATAAAGTCATAAAAGAAGAATATATGATATAATTAATATTATTATTATTCATATATATGTTAATAATATGTTTAAAAACATTATATAGGATTTTTATACACGTACGAAGATTATCAGACTTAAGGTAAGGGAATTCCGTCTCACTTTTAATTTTCATGAGATATAAGTCATGTTAACCACCTATTTCTTATGTCTAGTGTATGTACTACCCCTATTATATTTTATATCATGATTAAATTTATCTTCATATTATTTAATATTCATTTTAATATATGGTACTTATTATTTAAATGTTCAAAGTGTTATGGGACGCTTTGAATGTTTAAATAATTAATCCTTTCTCCATTTCCATATTATTGATCTTATTCTACATAACTATTTATATGGGTTTAAAAGGATTATAAAATTAATTCAATATATATATATATATTAAAATTAATTCATTTTTTTCAAAATGAATTTTTTAAGGTTGTATGTAAGGGAATCTTTAACAAAAACATCATTTAAAATGTTTTATAGATTTATTCTTCTAAATCTTTCTCATCAATGTATATGTTTTCAAAATGGTTTTAAGGATTTATTTATATGTACATGAATGTTTTAAAATGTTAATTCCATTCAATAGTTTTAAAGTGGTATGGGATAATTTGATTCATAAATTTCTTTTTAAACTTCTTCCTTTATAAGCCGATATTATTTCATAGTAAAAAATAGTATTTGTATCAAGATATTTATAAGGATTTTATTTGAGTATTTTCATCTATGTCAACATCCTTTATTGGATCTTATGAATAATTTAGTTTGGTCTCTTATGATATAATTTACCGTATTTTATTAAATGGTTTATGATCAGTTTTATTATAGATGTTTCATTTATATACCATTCTTGGTTTATTGTTAAAGTATCTATAATTTGTATAATAGTTTTTAATATGAATGATTATGTTGTTTATGTTTCACCATTTTCATATAAGGAATTTATTGGACTTAGTAAGTGATGGGCATGGCCCACTATATCCCCTCGATGAATCGGTAGATCTCATGAGACAAACTAGATATGGAATTAGCTGAGGCCTTTCCCATTTAATTTCAGATATGGATTTGGATAAGGCCTTAAAACTTTATTTTTAGATTTCTTGGTCAATGCCTTAACGATATGTTTCAGATGTACGGTATTATACATTCCCCCATTATGAGATTAGTTATTGATGTTACATATTATTATTCGACTACTGGAATATAAATGTGAATTTTTAAATGGAATTATTTGATTTATTCATTCCATATTATGTTCAAGATTTTGTTTAAAAGGAATGTGTTTTAGTTTTATACTTGCCTTAAAGTTTATGGTTATTTATGATAGCTTCCGCTATATTATTTACCCTTAATAAGAATCTTATCTCATCCCTTTCTTATGTTCTATTTTCCTAGTATTACAAAGGTATTTTAACATTGATATGTAGGGTTAATCTAGGAGAATAATGGAATTCTCAAATGATTATCTATATTGTATTTTATGTTTTGAAATTGTAACATAAGTTAATGTATGATACCTATTTTCTAATACTACTAAACTGATCGGTCCTTCAAGATTTGATTCCTTCTAATAATTCCAATGTATTAAAATAATTAACTCACTCAAGGCTTCTGGAGTCGGGGTGTTACAGTTGGTATCAAAGGAAGTTTAGCAACAACCTTGGAAATTACATTTAGAAAACATATATTAGAAAACATATCCCTATGAATGAATTTGAGGATAAGTAAAATTATATGATATCTTCCTTTAGATTTGGTAATGGATAACCTTGGCTAATCCTATAGACTTATGGATTAATAAGAATATGGAATCATTTAGATATCCTATAAATTATTCTTCATGACTATATCACTATAATTATTATTTCTCACTTTTTGCTTGAGTTTTGGTCAATGGTTAAAATCAGAAAGGTTATACAAGTAAAGGTTATACTACTAATAATGAGAATATGAAAAATATAAATGATATGAATTAGTTATTAAGGAATAAGATGTTGAAGCATAGTTAATGTTTTAAGAGTAAAGTGGAATGATTAAGGTTATTTTTTATTTTGATTCAAAAATTATTTCACCATTAGTGATATGGTTATAACATTCATATGATATGTAAGGATTATATTATAATACTTCTTCTTTAATAATTTGAAAGCATAAGAGTTTTCATTAAGGTTTTGAAGGTGGAAAAATATTTTGTTTGAATCACTTTGTGTATAAGGATGTATTTGTTGTCAATAGTTTTCAATGAAAATCAAAATGAAGAAGATCAAGAAGTACTCCAATGAAGTGGAGGAATGAGAATTCAAACGATTTTTGTACTGATCACAAGTTCAAAGAACATGTGTCAAAGGAGACTTCTTGACGAATTGAATCATATGGTTTGCATGAAGAAGATCATGACGGTTGATGAAGAAGACAATGTGTAAATGATTGGAATGCTAGGATGGACGTGTGGGGATTAGAATTATGAGATATCCATGCACATCACATTGTCATAGAAGATGACGATGTTAAAGTCATGCCTTCAAAGAATACATATCACAATAATGGAGTTTGTGATAAAAGCAGAAGAGTTGCTGAAGGATACAGATCACCAAGAAGAAGTGCTTTTGAGGTGATCGTGCTTGTTGACAAAGAAAACAAACGACATAAAAATTTGTTGACAAAGGAGATTCCATAGTGGCATGTAGAGTTCAAGGACTGCGGATAATGATCCATGTTTTATTCAAGAAACATCGACAAAGGAATGGATGATCTGGAGGCAGAAAATAAGAGCAGATACAAGGTGGCACCGTTTCCCAGTGTTTGCCAAATTTTTAGGCCTGAAAATCGACAAATAAAGAAAAGTGTTTTTGGAAAAGGGACTTGCGTTCCGAGGTCTTGGAGGATAGGAAACTTGTGCGCCATATATTTTTGAAGATCAGATCATCAAAATATGGCAAGTGGATAAGGGTCGCGCAAGTTTTGGTGAGGTTGCGCAGCTGACTTGCGTGATGTGAAGAGACTTGCGCGCTGTGAAGAGACTTGCGCACTGATGCCTTGGAAGCTTGATAACTTTCACGCCTATGGTTTTTCGAGATAAGAAGATCAAAATTTGGAAAAGGAAAGAGGTTTGTGCAAGTTTGGAAGTTGGCCACGCACGTGAATAGCAGGGGAAGAGACCCGCACGCTGAGACTTGCGCGCCGATGGTTGACTTGCGTGCCGTCGCACAGGGTGGTAAAATTGACTATAAATATTGGACCACCCCTCCTCATTTACCATGGAGTTCAACACTTATAAAAATCAGATCTCCCTCCGCGTAGGTGTGGAAGCCGCGCAAGTAGTGTGGGGTCCCGCAGGTAGACTTGCGCGCCAGTGTTGGAAGCTGCGCGCCAGTTGTTGGTTGCACGCTCAAGGTGGTTTGGGCAAGGAAGGAAGTGTGTTGCGCAGGTTAGAAGTCGAGGAAGGCATTATCGCGCAGGTGGTTTGGTGATACATGTGCGCCATTTTAGACCTGCGCGTCGAAGACTTGTGCGTCGTATTGGGACTTGCACGCCAGGCTTGGAGAAGAGCGCCAGGTGCTGTTGGAGTACGCCCGTATTTTTGGAGCTGCACGAAAGCTGAAAGATTGCTCTATACCTTCGGTGCAACAGATGATCTATTTGATTGCAAAGACGGAAGATCAATGAACAATCTGATTTTATGAAGAGAAGTGGTACCGCACAAACATAGCTGGTGTTTAACATCCTCATTGTGCTTTGCGAAGAGAAGAAGAACGGTTCGTGTAACTAAACTCAGATCTGTACAGAAAGAGGGGAATATATCAATACACTCAGGTGTTAGTATTGAGAATCAAAGGAAGAGAAGAAGAAGATATAGTGCATTCAGTTATTGCACTAAATTAGAAGGTTGAATACAAAAGAGCATCAACTCAGGACTCTGATGCAAGCAAAGTCTCATGTTGAATAGGAGACAAAGACTTCAATGAAAATCTATTGAAGAGACCTTCACGTCTATAAACTGAGCATGACTTTGCCAACGACAGTGAGCCAGGGGGAGTCAACGGAAGTGACCCGAGGGACACAGTGAGGTATCCCTACACCTTTGGTAAAGGCAGTGAGCCTGGGATAGAGTGACTGTTCTCGAACCATTGTAATCCACAACTAGTGATGATTAGTGGAATTTCGTATGACTGGAAACTTGTCGTCATAGGCTCCTTGGACGTAGCCCTTAGTGGTGAACCATGTAAAATTTTTGTGTTATCTCTTTGCATGTGAATGTTTCATTGCTGATCATATCCATCATACAGGTTTAAATAGTTCCTACCAATGTGGGAACAAGATCCACAACTTTAAGAAGAAAAATTTGACACCCTGATTCACCCCTCCCCTCTCAGGGTGTCCCGGGGTCCTACATATTTGGTATGTGACAATATAAGATACATTATGTTGTTTGGGGAATCCAATGTTAAGATTGAATTTGGGAATTTAGAGACCTCTTTGGATGGTGAATTTGGATGGAAGTATTTTTTTCAAGTCTTAATGTTAGAATGGATTATGTTGAACATTTTATATTATTATTTGTGGTTAAAGAATGATTTATTGGATGTTCTGGCCAAAATGTTTTTGGTTTAAATAAACATTTAGACGATGAAAAAATTACTTTAGGTCCTTATGATTTATCATAAGTGCTTCAGGTGTGAAAAAATAATTTTGAACTATCATTTTTAGGTGTAAGGGATGAATTGAAAATAGATTGAATCACAACCAAATGATGAGATTATGCTTATGACATGTAATGAAATCAATTAATATTTATGGAGTTATTATCTGGATAGTAAAATGTTCCCCCAAATCTAGGAAAAAGTATCTAAAAAATGTTTTATCATAATACCTTATGTTTTTTTAAACAAAATATATTTTAAATAATTATAGATTTATGGATTTGGGGCACTCAACTTTCAATTGATTGTTTACTTTTTGTGATTGATGACCTCAATCACTCCCTATAACTATTTATGTTTTCCTTTATGTATGTATCTCTACTTTCCACTAATTTTCTCCTATTATAAAGCCTAATTTGGTGGTAATTTTTACATTTCCCTTTACCTATTATTAAGAGTATATTTTCTTAACCCTATTTGTGATGTGGGTTTTCTAAAAAGGTATTTTCTAGTATCAACCTTTTATTTTCAATGTACAATTTTAAATTGTGAGGATGTAATTTATTAATGGAGGGGAGAATGTAACATCCAGATATTTCACAATAAATTGCCATTTTAGATAAATTTAATAGCTTATATATCATGCAACTCTGACTTGGATTTCATTACAAGCAAGATTAAATTTCTACGAAACAACCCTTTAGTATTATAATTATTTAAATGTTATATTTATAAATTATCCATTAACCATTGAATATAATGATATGAAAAGTAATAAATTATTTTAAAATTTTATTCATAATGTTTTCACATTAATAAAACATATTTATAATGAAATGTATAAGTTTCAGTAAAATAGTTATAAGTTTACAAATACTATTTTCTTAAATGAACTACTTTTTACGTCCTTTTTTGAACAAAAATAAAATTAATTTTAGACACTTTTTGTAATTGAATTTGAAAAAATAGACATAATTTTTGAATTCAGGATATCAAAATTATATTAGGGTATATTTTTGGTATTTTTCTGAAAATATTTAATTTTTGATGAATAATGAAAATTATCGCATTATTGTTAATAACCGACTTTTTCATTTAAATAATTATTTTATTTTAAATTTATTTTAAAGTCACAATAGATAAATAATACACATATTAACCAAATTTTGGTTATCAGAATCAAATTTATAATACAATTAGATACAAAAACCTTGGAAAATATTTAACATCTTTTTACCCACCTTCTAGCTACACATGCAGATTAGCAATAAGCATAATTTTACCGATTTTATGAATTGAATTTCAAAAAATGGACATAAATGGGTATAATTTTTATGAAAAATGGGGTCTAATATTATTAAAATATTTTTTAGTGAATAGTAACTTTTAAATTTTATTTACCACAGTTAAAGGTAAATAGGGTAATGAAATGTAAAAATAATATCTTAATAATATAAAATTAACCTAAAATTTGTCATAATTTCATTGGATAAGTATTTTTAGAAAACAATAAACCTTATTTAAAAACTTTTCTCCTTTTTAAGAAACTTTTTTTAGATTAAGACATTTAGTATATTTTTTTAAAGAAAAGTTAAAAGATTTATTTTCAACTTTTAATAACTAAATCATTTTTAATATAGGGTTATACATAAGATAAATTAAACTATAAATATTAATTATAAATATAATATATTAATATACATAATTATAATTTATTTATAATTTTTAGACATTAAATAATTAAATTTAATTAGGACATAATGATGATGCAATAATTAATTTAATAAAGTAAGAAAAAATAAATGATATTAATAATATTAAAATAAATATAATTTTACTTAATTAACGACATATAATAATTTTATAGATAACATATAAATGTTAGTGAAATTTTAGAATTATTGGTTAAAATTTATCATGTTTTTTTTATATTTTTAAAAATGGAAATACTGAATAGTATTAAAATTGACATAAATGATATTTTATAATAAATAATATTTTATTAAATGATATAAAATTCATAAAAATATATGGTTCGGAAAAATAAATTTAATAAGATAAAATATGTCAGAAATTATTGAATGAACATTCATTTGTCATTTTATGGTAATTATATTAAACCTGCATTATAAAAATAGAAGAAGACGCGATAAGAGTTAAATTGTTTAACTAAGGGTTAAATCCAAAAGATATGGTTAATTTCATGACGTAAACATGTCTAAAGTTAATGTTTTGAGATTATTTACACCCATCATCATATTATCTTATAAATAAATTACTTTTTATCTATTTTAACCTAAAAATAAATTTAAAATAAATTAATATTTTAGGATCTTCCAAAAGTGCCCCTCACCTCTCTTATAAAATTGAACTTCTCCTCCTCTTAAATTCACACTTATAAACCAATTTTTCTCAATAAAACCCTACCCATTTCCTCTCCCAACTTCCCTCACTTTATCCTAGAGTCAAAATTTTGGAATTAAAGCCAGTCTAAGGAGTCCTTTTGTGCAAATCAAAAGGAGACACTTGAATAAAAAGTAATTGATTTACCAATTATTTCAATGTTCTTTTCTTATTCTTCTTCCATTTACTATGTTGTTTAAATAATAAATTAATCTCTAAAAAATATACTATATAGGGAGATGTTTTTAGGGTTATGGGATAACCACATTCATATTTTTACCCAACCTATGGAAAATAATGTCATCATGCGTGCATATGTATGGCTTACCATCTCCATGTCGTGGTGTAAACTGTTTTTCATTTATAATTTATTTGAATGGATATAATGATAAATATAAAGGGTTTAAATAATAAATATTACATTTTATGGTTTATTTATAATTCATATTCCAACCAATTCTATACCATTTAACCATTAAGGAAATGATATTGTCGCTTGTGCGTATGTACGACTTATTGTCTCCACAACGTGATAAGATTCATCCTCCATTACAACCATTTTACAATGATTATAAAAAGGTATATAATGAATAAATAAGACATATATGACATAATAATGCTACTTTAATAATATATATATATATATCATTTACTTTCTTCTATTCAATACAATAAGAAAATGGAAACAACGTTCATGCATACGTACGACCTACTGTCTCCATGAACAGTGTATTCCATTTCATATATTTGTCAATTATATATATTTATATTATAAATATATATAATATATAAATAATTTTAAAAATTAATTATGTAATTAATTCATGATATAATTAATAAGATCAAGAATAACAAATGAAAACGTGTATTATAAACAAATCGATTATTCCCAAAACATTGCATTAACTTGGAATTGTTAATAAACAGGTAATATAAAGTCATAAAATAATCATATATGATATCATAAATATTATTATTATTATATAAGTTAATAATTTTTTTAAAATCATTATATAGGATTTTTAGATACGTATAGAGAGTATTAGACCAAAGGTAAGGAAATTTTGTCTCACTTTTAATTTTCATGAGATATAAGTCATGTTAAACACATATTTCTTGTGTGTGGTGTATATACTTCCCCTATTATATATGTACTACCCATATTATATTTTATATAATGAATAAAATTATCTTCACGGTAATTAAGATTAATTTGAAGATATTGGGATTATTATTTAAATCTTCAAAGTGCTATGGGATTCTTTGAATGTTTAAAGAATTAATCCTTTCTCCATTTCAATATTCTTGATCTTATTCTACATAACTATTTATATGGGATTAATAGGATTATAAAGGAAATTTTATGTATATTTTCAATTAAATTCAAGTTTTTTCAAAATGAATATTTTATGTTTTTATGTATGTGACTCTTTAACTAAAACAACATTTTAAATGTTTTAATGATTTATTCTTATTAATTTTCTAATTAATGTCAATGTTTTCAAAATGGTTTTAAGTATTTATTTATATAGAGATAAATGTTTTAAAATGTACTTTATTTCAAAAGCTTCAAAGTGGTATGAGAGACTTTGAGTCCAAAATATCTTTTTAAATGTAATATTTTTTAAGTGAAAATGGTTTCAAAGTAAAAAAGGGGTATTTTCACAAGATATTTTTAATGATTTTATGAGAGTATTTTTATCTATGTAAACATCATTTGCTGGATATTATGCATAATTTAGTTTGATCTCTTATGATACCATTTACCGTATTTTATTAAATGGTTCATGATAATTTTGATTATGGATCTGTTATTTATATACCATTCTTGGTTTATAATTATAGTATTTATAATTCATATACTAGTTTCTGATAAGAATGATTATGTTGTTCATGTTTCACCATTTTCATATGAGAAATGTATTGGACTTTTATGTGATGGTCAGGACCCGCTATAGCCCCTCGATGCATCGGTAGGTCTCATGAGACAAACTTGATATAGACTTGGTTGAGGTCATGCCTATTTATTTTCAGATATAGATTTCGCCGAGGCCTTAACCATTTATTTTTAGATGTCTTGGATAAGGCCTCGAAGGTATGTTTCAGATGTCCAACATTATGAATTCCCTCATTATGAGATTAGTTATTGATATTAAATATGATTATTTGACTAGTCCAATATCAATGTGAATTTTTAAATGGAATTATTTGATTTATTCTTGCCATATTATGTTCAGGTTTATGTTTAAAAGGCCTGTCTTTCAGTTTTATACATTCCTTAAAGTTTATGGTTATTTATGATATATTTCACTATATTCTCTACCCATACTGAGCATTTGAGCTCATACCTTTATTATTTTTTATATCCCCAAGATACCAATAAGTGTTTTATGATTGATATGCAGGGTTAAGATAGGATATTAATATAATTCTCAAAGGATTATCTATGTTTTATTTCATGATTTGAAATTGTAATGTATGTTAATGTATGTAATATATTTTCCATGACTACTACATCGATCAGTCCTTCAGGAATTGATTTCTTCTAATCATTCCAATTTATTTAAATAATTCACTGTCTCTAAGATTTTGGGGTCAGGGTTTCATAGTTGGTGTCAAAGGAAGTTTAACAACAACATTGGAAATTATATTTAGAAAACATAGTTTAGAAAACATAACCCTGTGAATGAATTTGAGGATAAGTCTAAGTATATGATATCATCCTTTAGATTTGTGAATGGATAACCTCGGTTAATACTACAGACTTATGGATTGAGAATAATATGTAATCATTTAGAGATCCTTTAAATGATTCTTTATGACTATATCACAATTATTAGTGTTTCTCACTATGTTCTTGAGTTTTGGTTAGTTGTTAGAATCATCAAGGTTATACTAGTAAGGGTTATACTATTTATAATGAAGAAGATGCAAAAGAGAAATGTGGTGAAGGAGGTATTAAGGGATAAGATGTTGAATTGTAGTTAATGTTTTAAGAGTAATGTAGAATGATTAAGGTTATTCTGTATTTGGATTCAAAAATTATTTCATCATTGATGTTATGGTTATAAGATTCATACGCTATATAAGGATTGTACAATAGTAATTCTTCTTTAAAAATTTTTAATTATAAGAGTTTTCATTAAGGTTTTAAAGGTGTTCAAATATTTTTTATGTGACAATAAGAGCTACATTACGTTGTTTGGGGAATCTGATGTTAAAATTGATTTTGGGAATTTAGAGACAATTTTGGACAGTGAATTTGGATGGATGTATTTTAGTTAACTCTTAAAGTTGGAATAGATTATGTTGAACATTGGATATTATTATTTGAGGTTAAAGAATGATTTATTTGATACTTTGGCCTAACTCTTTTGGTTTCATAAAACATTTATAGTATGAAGAGAATACTTTCAGTACTTATGATTTATCAAAAGTTCTTTAGGCCTGAAAAAATCATTTTGAACTATCATTTCTAGGTGTAAGGGATAAAGTGAAAATATATTTAAGCACAAAAAATATTATGAGATTATTCTTATGACATGGAATAAAATCAAGTAATTTTTATGGAGTTCTTATCTGGATAGTAAAATGATCCTCCAACTCTAGAAAAAAGTATCTAAAAAATGTGTTATCCTAATACCTTGTTTTTTTGAACTAATGATATTTTAAATCATTATATATTTATTGATTTGAGGCTATCACTTTTCAATTGATTGTTCACTTATTTTTTATTGATGACCTCAATCACACCCTATAAATATTTACATTTTGTCCCTTGTATGTATCTCTACATGACACTAAGTTTCTCATATTTGAAATCCTAATTTAGTGGTTGATTTTCTATTTCCCTTTCCATATTTTTAAGAGTATATTTTATTAACCCTATTTCTGATTTGAGGTTTCCACAAAGGTATTTTCTAGTATCAAAAATTTATTTCTGAAGTAAAATTTTAAATTGCAAGGACAGAATTTATTTAAGGATGGGAGAATGTAACACCCCAAGGTTTCACAATAAATTATATTTTAATGGAAATTCATTATCTTATATTGCATGAAACACTGACTTGCCTTACATTACATGTAAGATTTAATTTCTATGAAACAACACTTTACTAATATATTTATTTAAATTTTATATTTATAACTTATCCATTAACCATTAAATATAATAATATCATTAGTAATAAATAATTTTTAAATTTTATTCTTAATTTTTTCAGATAAATAAAACATATCTATAACAAAATTTATAAGTTTCGGTAAAATAGTTATATGTTTATAAGTACTATTTTATAAAAGGAACTACTTTTTACATCCTTTAGTGAAAAATAATAAAATTAATTTTAGACACTCATAGGAATTGAATTTGGTCAAATAGACAAAATTTTTGGAGTAACGATATCAAAATTATCTTAGGGTGAATTTTTGGTATAATTCTAGAAAATTTCAATTTTTGATGAACAATGAAAAATACAATATTATTGTTAATAATAGGATTTTTCATTTAAATAATGATATTATTTTAAATTTATTGTAGAGTCAAAATAGTTAAATGATACATATATTAACCCAATTTAGGTCATTGGAATCAATTTTATAATATGATTAGATATAAAAATTCATTGAACTATTTTAACGTCCTTTTACCCACCAACTAGCCACATTTTCAGATTAGAATTAAGAATAATTTTACCATTTCTGTGAATTGAATTTAAAAAAACGGACATACATGGTTTTAATCAGTATGAAAAATGTGGTCAAATAGGATCAAAATATTTTTAGTGAATATTAACTTTTGAATTTTATCTACCACAGTTAAAGGTAAATATAACAATTAAAGGTAAAAATAATATTATAATAATATAAAATTACACTAACACTTGTCCTAATTTCATTGGATAAGTATTTATCGACCAAAATCAACCTTAGGTAAAAAAATCATTTTTAGGCCACCTTTTTCAGATTAAGACAATTACTATATTTTATTTAAAGAAGAGTTAAAAGTTTCATTTTCAAATTTTAATAAATAAATCGTTTTTAATATATGGTTATACATAAGATAAATCATAGTATAAATATTTATTATAAATATAAGAAATTTATCTAAATAATTATAACTTATTTATAATTTTTAGACACTAAATAATTAAATTTAATTGTGACACAATGATGATGCAGTAATTGATTTAATTAAGGGAGAATCAAATAAATGATATTAATAATATTAAAATAAATACAATTTCACTTAATTAATGGAATAAACTAATTTTATAGATAACATAGACATGTTAGTGAATTTTTTGAAGTATTGTTGCGAAGTTATCATGTTGTTTTGATATTTTTTAAAATTGAAATATTGAATAGTATTAAAATTCACATAAATGATATTTTAAAATAAGTACTATTTTTTAAATGATATAAACTTCATAAAAATATATGGTTTATCCAAATAACATTAATAATATCAAATATTTCATAAATAATCCATTAAAGATTCTTTTGGCATTTTATAGTAACTATATTAACCTTATAGTGTAAAAATACAAGAAGACGTGGTAAGAGTTAAATTATTCAACTTAGGTTTAAATCCAAAATATAAGGTTAATTTCATGACCTAAACATGTCTAAAATTAATTGTATGAGGATAATTACACCTATAATAATCTTATTCTAGAAATAAATCACATTTGATCTATTTGAAACCAAAAATAAATTTATAATAAATTAATATTTTAGGATCTTCCAAAAGTGCACACATCTCTCTTATAAAAGGGAACTTCTCATATTTAATTCACACCTCTAAACCCCTTTTCCTTATCCAAACCCTAACCATTTCCTCTCCCACCTTTCCTAAATTTATCCTAGAGGCTACACTTTGGAAATAAAGACAACCTAAGGACTCCTTTTGTGCCAATCAAAAAGGGACACTCGAAGAAGAGGTAATTGTTTTACCCATTCTTTCAATGTTTTCTTCTTATTCTACTAAATTTTGATAATTTTTTTCTATAATAAAGTAATAAATCCAGAATCTAATATATGATGATAATTTTTTTATGATTATGGGTCAACCATATTCATTTTTTACCCATCCTACAAAAAACAAATCACCATGTGTGCATGTGTACGGCTTATAGTCTCCACCCCGTGGTGTAAACTATTTTTCATATATACTTTATTTGAATGGTTATAATGATAAATATAAAGGATTTAAATAAAAAATATGACATGATATTTTTTATTTATAATTCATATTCAATCTAATTCCATACTATTTAACCATTAAGGAAATGATATTGTCACTCGTGTGTAAGTACGGATTACCCTCTCAATCATGTGATAAGATTCATCATCCATTACAACCATTTTAGAATGATTATACATTTGTATATACTAAATAAATATTAAATATATTAAATAATAATTCTACTATAATAATATATATATATTTCATTTACTTTATTCCATTCAATATGATAATAAAATAGAAACAATATTTATGTGTACGTACGACGAACAATCTCCATGAACGGTGTATTATATTTCATATATATATATATATATATATATTATAAATATATATGATATATAAATCATGTTATATATTATTTAAGTAATTAAATCATTATATAATTAATATGATCAAGAATAAAAAGTCAAAAATGTATGATAAACAAATCGATTGTTACCTGAAACATTTCTTTAACTTGGAATTGGTAATAAATGGGTAATATAATGTCATAAACGAGACATATATGGTATCATAAATATTATTTTTATTCTTATATAAGTTAATAATATGCTTAGAAACATTATATATGAGTTTATTACTTGTACGGATAGTATCGAACCTAAAATAAGGAAATTTCATCTCACTTTTAATATTCATGTGATATAATCCATGTTAACCGCCTATTTCTTGTGTGTGGGGTATGTATTTCCCCTATTATATTTTATATCATGAATAAATTTATCTTAATGGTATTTAATATTCATTTTAATATATTGTAATTATTATTTAAATGTTCAAAGTCGTATGGGATGCTTTGAATGTTTAAAGAATTAATCCTTTCTTCATTTCAATAGTCTTGATCTTATTCTACATAAATATTTATATGGGTTTAAAAGGATTATAAAGTAAATTTAATGTATGTTTTTAAGTTACTTCAAATGTTTTCAAAAAGAATATTTTAAGGTTATATGTAAGTGACTCTTTAACTAAAACATTTTTTTAAATGTTTTAAAGATTTATTCTTCTAAATCATTCTCATTAATGTCCATGTTTTCAAAATGGTTTTAAGGATTTATTTATATATACTTGAATATTTTAAAATGTTAATAATATTCTGGAGTTTCAAAGTGGTATGGGAAAATTTGATTCAAAAATCTCTTTTTAAATTTCTTATTTTATAAGTGAAAATAATTTCAAGTAAAAAGGGGGTATTTGTCTCAAGAGATTTTTAATGATTTTATTAGAGTATTTTCTTCTATGTCAACATAATTTGTTGGATATTAAGAATAATTTAGATTGATCTATTATAATATCATTTACCATATTTTATTAAATGGTTTATGATGATTTTTATTATGGATGTGTTATTTAGATACCATTCTTGGTTTATGGTTAAAGTATTTATAATTTTTATATTAGTTTTTAATAAGAATGATTATGTTGTTTATGTTTAACCATTTTCATATGAGAAATGTATTGTACCTAGTAAGTGATGGGAGGGTACTGATATGGCCCCTCAATGCATCATTAGGTTCATGAGACAAAATAGTTATGTACTTGTCTAAGTCCTTTCCCATTTATTTTTAGATATGGTTTTAGTCGAGGCTATAACGATTTATTTTTAGATATCTTGGTTGAGGCCTTGACGGTATGTTTCAGATGTCCAGCATTATGTATTCCTTCATTATGAGATTATTTATTGATATTACATGTGATTATTCCACTAGTAGAATATCAATTTGAATGTTTCAATGGAATTTATTCATTTATTCTTTCCATAATATGTTCATGTTTATGTTTAAAAGGCTTGTGTTTCAGTTTTATACTTGCATTAAATTTTATGTTTATTTATGATAGCTTCTGCCATATTCTTTACCCTTACTGAGCATCAAATATCACCCCTTTATTATATTTTATTTTCCTAGGATTCCATAAAGTGTTTTATAATTGATATACAGGGTTAATCTAGGATAATAATGGCATCCTAAAAGGATTATCTCTGTTGTATTTTATGTTTTTAAATTGTAATATAAGTTAATGTATGTAATATATTTTCCAAGACTACTAAACTGATCAGTCCTTCGAGATTTGATTCATTCTAATCATGCCAATGTATTAAAATAATTCACTGACTCATGGCTTCTGGGGTCTGGGCATTACAGTAGGTGTCAAAGGAAGTCTAACAACAACCTTGGAAGTTAGATTTAGAGAACATAGATTAGAAAACATAACTGAATGAATGTCTTTTAGGATAATTCTAAATATATGATATCATCCTTTAGATTTGGTAATGTATAACATTGGTTAATCCTATGGGCTTATGGAATGAGAATAATATGAAATCATTTAGAGATCATATGAATAATTATTACTGATTATATCACTATGATTAGTGTTTCTGACTTTGTGCATGCATTTTGGTCAATGGTTAGAATCAGTAAGGTTATGCAAGTAAAGGATATATTGCTGATAATGAAGAAACTAAAAAAGATAAATGAGATTAAAGAGGTATTAATTAATAATATGTTGAAGCATAGTTAATGTTTTAAGAGTAAAGTGGATTGATTAAGGTTCTTTTGTATTTGGATTCAAAAATTATTTCATCAATCATGATGTGGTTATAAGATTCATAAGATATTTAAGGATTGTACTACAGTAACTCTTCTTTAAGAATTTGGAATCATAAGAGTTTTCATTGAGGTTTGAGAGGTGATCAAATATTTGGTATGTGACAATATTAGCTACATTACGCTAATTGTGGAATCTGATGTTATTATTGATTTTGGGAATTTAGAGACCTTTTTAGACAGTGATTTTGGATAGAAGTATTTTGGTGAAGTCCTAAAGTTGTAATGGATTATTTTTGACATTGTATAGTATTATTTGAGGTTAAATAATGATTTATTGGATTCTTTGGCCTACCCTTTTTGGTTTCAATAAACATTTATAGGATGAATTAAATACTTTCACTACTATAATTATGGCCTTTATCAGTGCTAGAAAAGTTTATTAACAGTGCTAAAAAAGAATTGTTAATCGAGGTGAAGATAAAAGGGGGTCCCTTTTAACAGTGCTCAGAAAAGTGCTGATAAAGGCCCCTTTTATCAGCACTAAAAGAAGCGATGGTAAAAGGTCTATTTATCAGAGCTTTTTTTAGCGCTGATAAAAGATTAGAAAATATATATATATATATTCAATTCTAGGGGGCTTCAACAGCGCTTGAATCCCCCCTTTAACAGTGCCCACCATCCATGGTAGCCCACACACACTCCAGGCCAGCTCCACCCAGCCCCACCCTCTTTTAACAGTGCTAGGTAATTCCCCACACCTGCGCGTGTGACCTTCCTCTCCCTGGATTCGAACTCGAGACCTCTTGCATGTGCGCCTAAGCCTTTGCCACTCCACCATATTGCTTTTCTTTTCATTTATTAATATATATATATAGTTATATTAACTCATATATTAATATATATGTATATTTAGTTATATTAATATATATATTCATATATTTATATATTTATATCCATATATTAATATATATATATATATATATATTAACATATATATATAGTCATATTAATATATACATATGTATTTAGTTATATTAATATATACATATATTTAATTATATTAATATATATATATATGTATATTAAAATATATTTACATCTATTTATATATATATATATATTAAGTTTTAATTTTTTATCCATATATTTATTTGTATATTAATATATATTAATATATATTTATAAGATTTGTTTTAAATACATTTATAAAATATGTTTTTTTATGTGTGTTTTTATAAATAAATAAATACATACATACATACATACATACATATATGCAACACACACACATAGATATATTTTATATTTATATCTGTAGGTATAATTATAAATATTTATATATATTTACAAATATTATATATTAATATGTATATACAAAATTGCAAGAAATGGGGTCTTGAAAAACCTAACAAATCGTAGAGTCACTAAAAAGGGCATAACTTCTGCTCTGGGCGTCTGTTTCAGGTCTGTGAATAGTCAATACAAAGATCATGGAATGAACTATGATAAAACAGGTTTCGGAGGCTTAAAAGACACACAGGTCAGAAGTTATGATTGTTTTAAGAAAAATTCGAGAGGGGTCCGGACACGGGAACTGAGTTTTGGAGGTATTCTGATTGTTTTTTGGGATTTTAAGGTCTCATAATTGACTGGAATTATATTCTAGTAATATTACTACATAGATATATTTTTTTCCTTCGATTTGATATGTAGTAGAGCCCAAACGGACACCCAGAATGAATGTTATGGCCATTTGAAGTTGGACTTTTTTTGGAGTTCTATAACTGATATATCTTTCGATCCTCTGATCTTCTAACGGTTTTGACTAGACATGGTCGTCACTCATTTAACAAGATTAGATTTTACTGGTTGTGGCGCTCAAATAGACAACCAGAATAGAATTTATGCCCATTTTAGTGAGTTGATGGTTTCTTAGGTTTTTAGGAGATACGATAGCTGCAAAATTTCGAACGACAATAACTTCTGCTCCGAGTGTCCGTTTTGGTTCTACCACATATAAAATTGAAGCTTGAAAAATTTTACACACTAGAGTGATCACCAAAACTCCTTCTCATGTTCTTTGAGGTTCAAAAAGGACCAAAACCCCTCTGAACGGTCATAATTTTGGCTTCGGGTGTCCGTTTTTCCATAACTTCTGCTTCGGGTGTCCATTTTGCCTCAACCACATATCAAATCAAATGTTACGACCAGAACTACACTACAGTGACCATTGTAATACCTTCTTATATTCTTCAAGGTACTAGAAGGTCCTTAATCCCTACAAACAGCTATAATTTCTGCTCTAGGGTGTCCATTTTGGGTCTACGACATATCAAATCAATGTAAAACATATTTTAAAAAATATTTATTATATTTATATTTATATAAATATACTTATATAACAATATATTATTTTTTATGAAGTTTTTTTTGAAATATACACATTTATCAGAACTAGGAAAATGCACGCCGATAAAACCCCCCTTTATCAACGCTACTAAAAAAATCATTGATAAACCCCCCCCCCCCCTTTATCAGCCCTTTTTTAGCACCGATAAAGGGTGGCGCTGCAGAAACCCAGTTTTGTGGTCGTGTTTTGGTCCTTATGATTTATCAAAAGTTTTCCAGGCATGAAAAAATCATTTTCAATTCTCATTTCTAAGTGTATGGGATGAAGTTAAAATAGATCGAAGCACAACTAAATGATGATATTATGTTTATGACATAGAATGAAATCAAGTAATCTTTCTGGAGTTCTTATCTGGATAGTAAAAATGATTACCCAACTCTGGGAAAAAGTATCTTAAAAATGTGTTTTACTAATACCTTATGTTTTTTGAACCAATTATATTTTAAATCATCATAGATTTATGGTTTTGAGGCTCTCAAATTTCAATTGATTATTCACTTGTTTAGGATTGATGACCGTAATCACTCCCTATAAATATTTACATTTTCCCTCAATGTGTGTATCTATACTTTCCACTAATGTTCTTCTATTCAAAAGCCTAATTTGGTGGTGACTTTTTCATTTCCATTTTCTTATTATTAAGATTATATTTTATTAACCCTATTTCTAATGTGGTTTTCCACAAAGGTATTTTCTAGTATCAACCTTTTATTTTTGAATTACAATTTTAAATTATGAGGACGCAATTTATTGAAGGAGAGGATAATGTAAAACCCTATTATTTCTCAGAATTTTATCTTTTTAATTAAATTCAATTGCTTATATTGCACGCAACATGGACTTGGTATTTGTTACACACAAGATTGAATTTCTATGAAAAAACACTTTAGTATTATAATTATTTAAATGTTATATTTTTAACTTTTCCCTTAACAATTAAATATAATAATATTAATATTAATAAATAATTTTAAAATGTTATTAATAAAATTTTCACATAAATAAAACATATTTATAATGAAATGTGTATGTTTTGGTAAAATAGTTATATGTTTAAAAATATTATTTTCTCAAAGGAACTACTTTTTACGTCCTCTTGTGAACAAAAATAAAATTAATTTTAGACACTCATAGGAATTTAATTTGGTAAAATAGACATCATTTTTGAATTCAGGGTATCAAAATTAGATTAGGGTGAATTTTTTGTATTTCTCAGAAAACATTCAATTTTTGATGAATAGTGAAAAATACCGCATTATTGTTAAAAACCAAAATCTTCATTTAAATAATTATTTTATTTTAAATTTATTTGAAAGTCACAATAGATAAATAATAAATATATTAACCCAATTTAGGTCATTGGAATCAATTTTATAATAGAATTAGATATAAAACTTCATTGAACCTTTTTAACATCTTCTTACCCACCTTCTAACCACATTTGCAGATTAGCATTAAGCATAATTTTACCACTTCTGTGAATTTAATTTTGAAAATGTATATACATAGTCGTAATCTGCCTGAAAAAATTGTTCTAAAAGGATCAAAATATTTTTTGGTGAATAGTAACTTTTGAATTTAGTTACCACGGTTAAATGTAAATAGGGTAATTAAGGATAAAAATAATATTGTAATAATTTAAAATTACCCTAACACTTGTCCTAATTTCATTGTATAATTATTTTTCATCCAAAATCTACCTCAGGTCAAAAAATATGATCCTTTTTAAGCCACTTGTGTTAGATTAAGTCATTTACTATATTTTTATTTAAAGAAGAGTTACAAGATTCATTTTCAATGTTCAATAACTAAATAATTTTTAAAATAGGGTTATTCAGAAGATAAATTCAACAAAAAATATTAAAAATGAATATAATAATTTTATCTACAAAATTATAATTTATTTATAATTTTTAGACATTAAATAATTAAATTTAATTGTGACACAATAATGACAAATTAATTGATTTAATAAACAAAGAATCAATTTAATGAAATTAATAATATTAAAATAAATATCATTTTAATTAATTAATGACATAAAATAATTTTATAGATAACATAGACATGTTGGTGAAATTTTGGAATTATTTTTTTTAATTTATCATGTTTTATTATATTTTTAAAAAAGGAAATTGTGAATAGTATTAAAATTGACATAAATGATATTTGAAATAAAATATTATTTTATTAAATGATATAAAAGTCATAAAAATATATTGTTCTCCCATATTACTTTAATAATATCAAGTATTTTATAAATTATCCAATTAAAATTCATTTTTCATTTTATAGTAACTATATTAACCCTATAGTTTAAAAATACAAGAAGACACGGTAGGAGTTAAATTGTTTAACTAAGGGTTAAATCCAAACGATAAGGTTAATTTCATGACCTCAAAATTACTAAAATAATTTTTTGAGGAGATTTACACCTATAATAATCTTATAATTTAAATAAATCACTTTTTTGATATTTGAAACTGAAAATAAATTTATAATAATTTAATATTTTACGATCTTCCAAAAGTGGCTCTCACCTCTCTTATAAAGGGGAAATTCTCCTTCTCTTTAATTCACACCAATAAACCCATTTTTTACAGCCAAACCCTGATAATTTACTCTCCCTATTTACCTAAATTAATTCTATAGTAAACACTTTGGAAATAAATTCACCCTAAGGAGTCCTTTTGTGAAAATCAATAGGAGACACTCGAAGAAGATGTAATTGTTTTACCAAATATTTCAATGTTCTTTTCTTATTATACTTCCTTTTAATAATTTTTTTCCATACTAAAGTAATAACTTTAGAATATACTATATTTTTAGAAGTTTTTATGACTATGGGACAACTATATTCATCCTTTTACCCATCCTATGAAAAATAATATCACTATGTGTGTCTGTGTATGGCTTACTCACTCCACGCCACGGTGTAAACTATTTTTCATTTATACTTTATTTGAATGGGTATAATGAAAAATATAAATGCTTTAAATAATAAATATTTCATGATATTTTCTATTTATAATTTATATTCCATCCAATTCCATACCATTTAACCATTAAGGAAATGATATTATCACTCGTGCTTACGTACGGATTACCGTCTCTATGATGTGATAAGATTCATCCTCCATTACAACCATTTTAGAATGATTATAAAAATGTATATACTAACTAAATATGAAATATATGACATAATAATGGTACTATAATTATATATATACATATATATATATATATCACTTACTTTATTCCATTAAAAACGATAAGAAAACAGAAACAGCGTTTATGCGTACGCACGGCCTACCGTCTCCATGAACGGTGTATTCCATTTCATATATCTATATATGATATATATTTATATTATAAATATATATGATATATAAATAATTTTATAAAATATTTAAAGCAATTAAGTCATGATATAAGTAATATGATCAAGAATAACAAGTCAAGATGCATACGATAAACAAACAGATTATTAAAAAAACGCTGCTTTAACTTGGAATTATTAATAAACGGGTAATATAAAGTCATAAAATAATCATATATGATATCATAAATATTATTATTATTCTTATATAAGTTAGTAATAGGTTTAAAAATATTATACAGGAGTTTCAAACACATATGGAGAGTATTAGACCTAAGGTAAGAAAATTTTACCTCGCTTTTAATTTTCATGAGATGTAAGACATGTTGACCACCTATTTCTTATGTTTAGTGTATTTTTTGCCCCTATTATATTTTATATAATTAATGCATTTATCTTAATGGTATTTAATATTCATTTTAATATATTTGGCTTTTTATTTAAATGTTCAAAGTGGTATTGGGTGCTTTGAATGTTTAAAGAATTAATCTTTTCTCTATTTCAATAGTCTTGATATTATTCTACAAAACTATTTATATGGGATTATAAGGATTATAAAGAAAATTTTATGTATATTTTCAAGTTCATTCAATTTTTGAAAAAAGTAATATTTTAAGGTTTTATGTAAGGGGCTCTTTAATTAAAACATCATTTTAAATGTTTTAAATATTTATTCTTCAAAATCTTTCTCATTAATGTCCATGTTTTCAAAATGGTTTTAAGGATTTATTTATGTGGAAATGAATGTTTTAAAATGTTAATTCATTTCAAAATTTTCAAAGTCTTATGGGACACTTGGATTCAACAATTTCTTTTTTAATGTCTTCTTTTATAAATGAGAATGATTTCAAAGTAAAAAAGGGTAATTTGTCTCAAGAGAATTTTAATGATTTTATTAGAGTATTTTCATCTATGTCAAAATCCTTTGTTTGATATTATGCATAATTTAGTTTGACCTATTATGATATCATTTACCATATTTTAATAAATTTTTTATGATCAGTTTGATTATGGATGTGTTATTTAGATACCATTCTTGTTTTATGGTTAAAGTATTTATAATTTGTATACTAGTTTTTAATATGAAGGATTATGTTGTTTATGTTTCACCGTTTTCATATGAGCAATGTGTGAGACTTATTAAGTGATGGGTGGGGCCCTCTATATCCCCTCGTTGCATTACTTGGTCACATGAGACAAATTAGATGTGGACTTAGATTATCCCTTTCCCATTTATTTTCAGATATAGATTTGGACGAGACCTTAAACATTTATTTTTATATTTCTTGACTGAGGCCTCGATGATATGTTTCAGATGTCTGGTATTATGAATTCCCTCATTATGAGTAATTTATTCATATTACATGTGATTATTAGACTATTATAATATCATTGTGAATGTTTAAATTTAATTATTTGATTTATTCTTTCCATATTATGTTCAAGTTTATGCTTAAAAGGTTTGTGTTTCAGTTTTATACTTGCCTTAAATTTTATGGTTATTTATAATAGCTTCCACTATATTATTTTCCCTTATTAATCATTTGAGTTCACCTATTTATTATAATTTATTTTCCCAGGATGCCAAGAAGTGTTTTATGATTGATATGCAGGGTTAAGCTAAGAGAATAATGGCGTTCTCAAAGGATTATTAGTGTTGTATTTTATGTTTTGAAATTGTAATTTATCTAAATGTATGTAATCTAGTTTCCAAGACTATTAAACTGATTGGTACTTTGAGATTTGATTCCTTTGAATAATTCTAATGTATTAATAATTTCACTAGTTCTGAGCTTCTGGGGTCGGGTCATTACAATTTGTATCAAAGGAACTTTAGAAAAAACCTTGGAAATTAAAGTTAGAAAACATAGATTAGAAAACATAACACTATGAATGAATTTGAGGATAAGTCTAAGTATATGATAACATCCTTTAGATTTGGTAATTTATAACATCGGTTAAGCTTATGGACTTATGGATTGAGAATAATATGAAATTATTTATAGATCCCATAAATTATTCTTCATGACTATATCATTATGATAAGTGTTTCTCACTTTGTGCTTTTGTTTTGGTTAATGGTTAAAATCAGGAAGGTTATACAAGTAAAGGTAATACAACTAATAATGAAAAAGATACAAAAGATAAATATAATGAAGTAGGTATTAATGAATAAGATTTTGAATCCAAGTTAATGTTTTAATAGTAAAGAGGGATGATTATGGATATTTGGTATTTGTATTAAAAAATTATTTCATCATTAGTGTTATGGTTATAAGATTCATAAGATATATAAGGATTATACTGCAGTACTTCTTCGTTAAGAATTTGGAAGCATGAGATTTTTCATTAAGGTTTTAAAGGTGATAAAATGTTTGCTATGTGATAATAAGAGCTACATTACATTATTTCGGGAATATGATGTTAAGATTTATTTTGGGAATTTAGAGACCTTTTTGTACATTGAATTTGGATGGAATTATTTTGGTTAAGTCTTAAAGTTATAATGGAATATGTTGAATATAGGATATTATTATTCGAGGTTAAAGAATGATTCATTGGATACTTTGGCCAAAACTTTTTGGTTTCAGTAAAAATTTAGAGGATGAAAGAAAATAATTTCGGTCCTTATGATTTATCAAAAGTGATTTAGGAGTGAAAAATTCATTTTGAACTATCACTTCCAAGTGTAATGGATAAAGTGAAAATAGATTGAAGCATGAACAAATGATGAGATTATGCTGATGACATGAAATTAAATTAAGTAATTTTTCTAGAGTTATTATTTGGATAGTAAAATGATTCCTAAACTCTAGAAAAAAGTATCAAAAAAATTATCGTAATACCTTATTTTTTTAACCAATGATATTTTAAATCATTATATATTTATGGATTTGAGGCTCTCTATTTTCAATTGATTATTCACTGGTTTTTGATTGATGACCTCAATCACTCCCTGTAAATATTTAAATTTTTCCTCTATGTGCATATCTTTAATTACCACTAATGTTCTCCTATTCATAAGCCTAATTTCATAGTGAATTTTCCATTTCCCTTTCCCTATTATTAAGAGTATATTTTATTAACCCTATTTCTGATGTGGGTTTTCCACAAAGGTATTTTCAAGTATCAACCTCTTTTTTCGATGTACAATTCTAAATTTTGAGGATGCAATTTAATGAAGGAGACGAGAATGTAACATCCCGATGTTTCATAGTAGGTTATCTTTTTAAAGAAATTCAATAGCATATATTTCACGCAACACTGACTTGGTTTGTGTTACATATAAGATTGAATTTCTAAGAACAACACTTTAGTATTATAATTTTTTAAATGTTATATTTATAAATTATCCATTAACCATTAAATATAATATTATTAATAGTAATAAATAATTTTTAAATTTTATTTGTAATGTTTTCACATAAATAAAGCGTATTTATAATGAAATGTATAAGTTTCGGTAAAATAGTTATATGTTTAGAAATAATATTTTCTTAAAGAAACTACTTTTTACATCCTTTTGTGAACAATAATAAAATTAATTTTAGACACTCATAGGAATTTAATTTGGTAAAATAGATATTATTTTTTAATTCAGGATATCTATATTAGATTAGGGTAATTTTTTATTTTTTTGAAAACTTTTAATTTTGGATGAATAGTGAAAAATACATCATTACTGTTAATAACCGACTTTTTCATTTAAAAAATTAGTTTATTTTAAATTTAATTTATAAAAATAATAAATATATTGAGCTAATTTAGGTCATTAGAATAAATTTTATAATAGAATTAGATATAAAAATTCATTGAACTTTTTTAACGTCTTTTTACCCGCCTTCAAGCCACATTTGCAGATTAGCATTAAGTGTAATTTTACCACTTCGGTGAATTAGATTTCAAAAAATGGGCATACATGGTTGTAATAAGTATAAAAAATTTGGTCTAATAGTATCGAAATATTTTTTGGTTAACAGTAAGTTCTGAATTTTATTTACCACGATTAAAGGTTAATATGGTAATTAATGGTAAAAATAATATTATAATAATATACAATTACCCAAAAACTTGTCCCAATTTCATTGGATAAGTATTTTTCTACCAAAATAAACCTTATTTAAAAAAGTATGTTCCTTTTTAATCGAATATTGTAAGATTAAGGCATTTACTATATTTTATTTAATGAAGAGTTAAAATTTTCATTTTCAAATTTTAATAAGTAAATAATTTTTAATATAGGGAAATACATAAGACAAATTAGACTATAAATATTAATTAGAAATATAAAAAATTTATATACATAATTATACTTTATTTATTATTTTTAGACATTAAATAATTAAATTTAATATTGACACAAGGATGATGCAGTAATTGATTTAATAAAGGAAAAATCATATAAATGATATTAATAATGTTAAAATAAATATAATTTTACTTAATTAATGACAAAAACTAATTTTAAGATAACATAGAAATGTTAGTGACATTTTGGAAATATTGGTTCGAATTTCTTATGTTGTTTTGATATTCTTAAAATTGGAAATATTGAATAGTATTAAAATTGACATAAATGATATTTTAAGTAGTTAGGGTGTGGCTTAGTGGTAAGCACCCCATAATAATACATGAAAAATGGGAGTTCAAAACCCATTGGGAGTAGGGTTGTAGCAGCACTGTAGTGTACTATAGCAGTGGCGGTACTGTATCCACAAGGGGAACTGTAGCGGCGGCATGTCACTATAGCGGTGGGAGGGTACTGTGCGGTACTGTAGCAGGCAGGTACTGTAGCAGTACTATTCACAGAATGTGATTTGGGCCAAAAATTTGGGCCTACGGGCCATGTAATGGGATAAATAGCCACTGGGCCTTCAGGATAAGTAATGGGTCTCCCTCTACCCAGTTAAAAGAGGTCTTTTCTTGGATTTAATAATAAATGAGGCTTCGGCCCCTACCTTTAAAAAAACATAAATGATATTTTAAAATAAATACTAATTTATTAAATGGTATAAAAGTCATAAAAATATATGTTTCATCAAACTAAATTTAATAATGTAAAATATTTCATAAATTATCCAATTAAGGTTCATCAGGTATTTTATAGTAACTATATAAACCATATAGTGTAAAAATACAAGAAGACATGGTAAGAGTTAAATTGTTTAACTAAGGGGTAAATCCAAAAGATAAGTTTAATTTCATGACCTAAACATGTCTAAAATTTATTGTTTGAGGGGATTTACACCCATATTCATCGTATCCTAGAATAAATCACTTTTAACCTATTTGAAACTGAAAATAAATTTGTAATAAATTAATATTTTAGTATCTTCCAAAAATTACCCTCACCTCTCTTATAAAAGGTCACTTCTCCTTCTCTTTAATTAACACCTCTAAACTCCATTTTCTCAGCCAAACCCTACCCATCTACTCTCCCAACTTCCCTCACTTCATCCTAGAGGCCACAATTTGGAAACAAATCCAACATTAGGAGTTCTTTTGTGCAAGTAAAAGAGAGACACTCGAAGAAGAGGTAATTGTTCTAATAATTCATTCAATGTTCTTTTCTTATTGTACATCATTTTACTAATTTGTTTCCATACTAAAGTAATAAAAACAAAATATAATATATGATGAGATTTTTTTATGATTATGGGACAACCATATTCTTCTTTGTACCTATCCTATAAAAAACAATATCACCATGTGTGCGTATGTACGGCTTACCGTCTCTACACTGTGGTGAAAACTATTTTTCGTCTATAATTTATTTCAATGGGTATAATGATAAATATAAAGGTTTTAAATAATAAATATGTAATCATATTGTTTCTTTTTAATTCGTTTTCCATCAAATTCTATTCCATTTTACCATTGCGTAAATGATATTGTCGATCATGCGTATGTACGGCTTACGGCTTACCGTCTCCACAACGTGATAAGATTCATTCTCTGTTACAACTATTTTAGAATAATTATAAAACAAATTACTGAATAAATATGAAATATAGGACATAATAATTATACTAGAATAATATATATATATATATATATCATTTACTTTATTCCATTCAATACGATAAGAAAATGGGAAGAAAGTTTATGCATACGTACGGACTACCGTCTCCATGAACAGTGTATTCCATTTCATATATCTATCTATTATATATATTAATATTATTAATATATATGATATATAAATCATTTTATACATTCTGTAAGTAATTAAATAATTATATAAGTAATATGATCAAGAATAACAAGTCAAAATGTGTACGATAATCAAATTGATTATTACCCGAAACTTTGCTTTAACTTGGAATTATTAATAAATGGGTAATATAAAGTCATAAAAAATCATATATGATATAATAGTAATTATTATTATTATTATATAAGTTAATAATATGTTTAAAAAATTATACATGAGTTTCGAAAACGTACGAAGAGTATCGGAACTAGGGTAAGGGAATTCCATCTCACTTTTAATTTACTTGAGATATAAGCCATGTTAACCACCTATTTTGTGTGTGGGGTGTATGTACTACCACTATTATATTTTATATAATGAATAAATGTATCTATATGTTATTTATGATTCATTTGAATATATTGGTATTATTATTAAAATTTTCAAAGTTCTATGTGATTCTTTGAATGTTTAAAGGATTATTCTTTTCTCCATTTCAATATTATTGATCTTATTCTACATAAATATTTATATGGGTTTAAAAGGATTATAAAGTAAATTTTATATATATTTTTAATTTCATTCAAATTTTTTCAAAAGGAATATTTTATGGTTTTATGTAAGGGACTCTTTAACTAAAATATCATTTTAAAAGTTTTAAACTTTTATTCTACTAAATCTCTTTCATTAATGTCCATGTTTTCAAAATGGTTTTAAGGATTTATTTATATGTTCATGAATGTTTTAAAATTTTAATTCCTTTAAAAATATTCAAAGTGGCATGGGATACTTTGATTCAAAAATCTCTTTTTAAATGTCTTCTTTTATAAGTGAAAATGATTTCAAAGTAAAAAAGGGGTTTTTGTCTCAAGATATTTTTAATGATTTTATTAGGTTATTTTAATATATATCATATCCTTTGTTGTATCTTATAAATAATTTAGTTTTATCTATTATGATATCATTTACCATATTTTATTAAAATTTTTTTGATCAGTTTGATTATGGATATGTTATTTAGATAACATTCAAGGTTTATGGTTAAAGAAATTATAATTTTTATACTAGTTTTTAATACAAATGATTATGTTGTTTATGTTTCACCATTTTCATATGAGGAATGGATTGGACTTAGTAAGTGACAGGCGGGGCCTACTATAGCCCCTCGATGCATTGGTAGGTCTCATGAGAAAAACTAGACATGGATTTTTCCAAGGCCTAGACCATTTATTTTCAGGTATGGATTTGGTTGAGGCCTTAAACATTTAGTTTTAGATTTTTGGATTTTGTCCTCGACGGTATGTTTCAGATGTCCAACATTATGAATTCCCTCATTGTGAGATTAGTTGTTGATATTTTATGTGATTATTCGATTAGTTGAATATCAATATGAATGTTTAAATGTAATTATTTGATTTGTTGTTTCTATATTATGTTAAATTTTATGTTTAAAAGGCTTTTGTTTCAGTTTTATACTTTCCTTAAATTTTACGGTTATTTATGATTGCTTCCACTATATTATTTACCCTTACTAAGCATCTAAGATAACCACTTTGTTATGTTTTATTTTCCCAGGATACTAAGAAGTATTTAATTGTCAATATGAAGGGTTAAGATTAGATAATAATAGTGTTCTAAAAGTATTATCTATATTTTATTTTATGTTTTGAAATTGTAATGTAAGTTAATGTATGTAATCTATTTTTAAAGACTTCTAAACCGACCAGTCCTTTGGGATTTTTGTCCTTCTAATCATTACAATGTATTAAAATAATGCATCAGATCGGGGCTTCTTGGGTGGGAGCATTACAATACTTTCCCTGTAATATTTCATATCATGAATCTACTTATTTTCATTATATTTAAAGTTTAATTTTGTTTTATTATTTAATGGGCTTATGATTCAAAAGTTACCAAAGTGGTAATGGATTTTCATCCCACTTTTATTTATGTGGGACATATGCCTTATACACCATTTTTTTCTTTTATAAGGTTCATATATTACCCATGAATGTATTTTAAGATTATTCTCATGAAACTATGGGATATACATATCCATATAATGTTATTTATTATATGGGGATTATGATTCAAAAGACATCAAAGTGGTAAGGGTATTATGTTACAACCTCATTGTTTATCGGAGTTATATATTATTAAGTTCTGATGATGTAATTTTATGATTTATCTCTTAAGAATCAAATGAATTTTATTATCTTCTAGTTATTCCTAGAAATTTCATGTTTTCATTTCATTGTCCTCTATTTAAGGACTCACGATATCAAAATAATTTTTTTTAAAGTAAACCGACTTCAATTCTCTCTTTAGTTGAAAATATTTTTTTTCACTTTTATATTTTGTAAAAAGAATTTAAATATGGTTTTTACTATTATCCAATGCTTTTTTGAAGTAATTTTTACCGAGGTTTTAGATATTACAAAATTATTTAAAATGAATATTCTTGACATTTTTTGAACAAGGACCTTTTAATTTTGATTGAAAATGATAAAGGAATCTTTGTTTTAACATGTACGAGATATATAGTATTTCCTACCATCAAGACCAATCAATGATTTAATATATCCTTTAAATTTTTCCAAGTTTATTTTAAAATAAAATTTTTTCTTTAATAATTATAAAAACGTTATAGTTTAAAAATGTTATTTAAAAATGGAAAGGTTGTTTTCCTCAAGAATAATTTAATGATCTTTTTAAGAAATTTTTATTCATCGATAAAAACAAAATTTTGCGTGTGATATGTTTTACTGAGGATATGATACAATGGTATAAAATATTTTTCTTTCTCTAGATGCTTTATGATTATGATATAAAGATGATTATGAAACCCATTTTTTCATAAGTTATACTATGATTAAGTGTTTATGAAAACCTTTTCCTTTTATGAGGTTATGATATGATAAATGTTTTATGATCTTATGGAACATAAATGTGTGGATTATGTTATGGGTAGGACATATAACTCTCTAAAATTAATTGGGTAAATATGGATAAATCATGAGTTAATTATGTTATTCATGAACCTGATTTAATGTTAAAAATTTTATGTGTTGACTTGGTTTCATGTCCATAAGATTTTTCCTAGACCTGATTTCATATTCATAAGTTTATTTATAGACATATTTTAATGTCCATAAGTTTAGGTGTGGACCTCTTTTTATGCCTACAATGTTATGTGTGGACATGGTTTTATGTCCATAAGTTTATGAGAGGGACTGGTTTCATTTACTTAACTTAATGACTGAACCCATTTCTATTTATTCATGTTCAAAATGTTATAATATTATTTTTTACAAAACTACTATGGTTATTTTATGTTCCAATATATCATGATCCTTAATTTCTTTTATGATTCATGTCTTATGAACTTCCAATCTTTATTCCATGACTCATGTTTTTATTCTAGAATTGGGTATAAAATTTTTAAGCTTTATTAATGTTCATATACCCTTATGATAAAATTATACTTTCATCTGATCATCAATTGATATCTATTATTATTAACCTTACTAAGCTTATAAGATAACACTTTATTATTTTTCCTTCCCCTAAGTTATAAAGAATGGGTTTATGTAGGGAATGTCTATAAATATTGTTAAATGGGGATATCCTTGTGGGAGATGATGAAGATATTTTATGAAATAGGAAATTTTTTTATCTATTTTACAAAGACACTAAAATTATATGATATTTAGGAATTTATTTGAGAATTATATTGAATATTCATCTAAAAATATGTAATATATAAGCATTAAAAGATTGTTTTTCTATAGTTAGTATCATAAGATAGGTTAAATCAACCTTTAGAAATTAGTGTTATATAATTTGGTGAAATCCCTTGGGATAAGTCTAAGTATATGGTGAAATCATAATATCTTAGTAAGGAAGATATTATTTTATTTTACAAGAAATTAAATCTTTTTATGGATACTATAAGTGGATATGGATTTGGAAAAATTGTACCTAGGGGTAATACTCTGAAATTATAACATTGAGATTTAACTCAATCATCACCAAGTGCATGACCATGGGACTTATTGTACACATAGTTTGACACTCCTATGGGGGTATGATTTTGTTAATCTAATTTTTATTTATGAACCATTATTAAGGATTTGAATAGATTATGATCATGGATGGAATATATTAAACCTAAGGTGCCTTAGATAAAAAATAATTTGTCATGATTTAGACATATTATAAATTATTTTTCATGATAATGTGGTTTCACACTATGAATATTATTTCTCACACTATGATTTTAGGTTTTAGCCAGTGGTGGAAACCAAAAGTAATGGGGTTAACTCTGAATGTGATAGAAAATGTGTCAATGAGAAAAAATATGGGATGATTAATAGAGTTAAGGATATTATGATTATGACCAATCACTAATTATAATATATGATTAATAAAAAACACCTTGATTATCTCTCAGACTCACCATAGAAGAGAATGATATATTTAACTGAGAGATCGGGTAGTGGAGACCATATAGGAAAGAAGAGTTTGTTTACAATATATAAATAATATGGGATGAAGAACTGTCATGAACTATCCCAGGTACCATGGTAACCTGATAACTGATCCAAGCCTGACATAGCCTGAAGGGCATTCCCGATCCCCAAGGGTCAGCGACTAGCACCTAGCATCACACAACATTCAAGTGGGAATGATTTTTCCACAAGAATGCAGAAGCAAAAGAAACAAGAAAGTATGCAAAAAAAAGGAACTTCACTGGTAGTATTGTACTAGAATAAAAAGAGGCAAAAAAAAACCAAAGTACTATAACCTAAGTAATCAAAAAGGGAAAAATAGCCCCAAGGTCTCTAAGGAAATAACTCACCAAGACCAAAGATCAACAGCTGAATCCACCACCAAGAGGTCCCTTCCCTTTGCTCGATCCTAGAAGAAGAAAGTCTACAAACACCCAAAGGAACAAGTAGGGTGTGAGCCTAAGCCCGGTAGGATACCACCAAAGATTATGTAACAGATGACAAATATAGATTTTCCAAAGAAAAGCTTTCAATTTTCACATAAACAGGTTTGGAAATTCAAAAGAACATTTTAACAAAACATGCTATACATTTTCCAATGATGGAAAAATCAATTTAAGCAAAGGATTTACAATTATGGAATATTTCTAAAACAATGGCTTAATCAAAAAATTTATATAAAATAGTTTATATAAATTTAGCAGGCATGTAAGTCAGTTCAAAAGAATTAGTATACATTTATATCTCACATTTAAATAAAAAAGTGAGCAGCAAGGTCATCTACCAAAAGATATGATAGTATTAACCAGTTATAGGGTTCCACACTCTATATGTGAACTCAGCAAAATGTGTATAAACATGTCCTTATAATACTAGCCAAAGGAGACTCATCACCAACCTGTCAGGGATGTGACCCGCCCCATGTATGTTTTAGAACGTTGTTGTAGCGTAGAGTGTATCCAAGTAACTCACTAACTACCTAAGGATTGCATGCGCTCTTACATGATGGGTGAACTATTTTAAGAATGCTTAAAATATGATCAATCCCATTATTCTATTTCGAAAGTTCCAATTTCATTCCATTTAAAACCAAAACAGGTTTTATTAAAAACATTCCTTTTCCACAAGATAAAACCAATGGGTTTCTATTAAATCATTTTAATCCATTTTCACCAGTTTGAAATCCACTCAAAACCAATTCCATCATTACACAATTTATTTCCATGATTAAATTCAATAATTTAATTGAAATCATTTCCATCAAATCAACAATTTAAATTCAACAATATCAATCAGATAATTTCCATAAAAACACCCAATTCAATTGAATTGGGGTTTTCCAAATTTCCATTCCAAAACCATTTCAAATATCTAGATTCACTGGAATCAAGTTTTTATCAAGTTAATTGTAATAAAACTTGATAAATTGAATTTAAATCAACAATTGAAATAAATAAAGAAAATACAATGATAATCAATTTAGAAAGTCGGGACGGAACCACCTACCTCATTGGTTTTGACCAAAACCACAACGGTTGAGAACGTTCAAGAAAACCGGGTTGCTTCTTCAATAACCCACCTTAGATCCCTTCTACTAGAAAGATAAAGACCAAATCTTATCATATTTGGTACCCCACACTTATATCTACCGATAACGGGCATAGATCTAAGAAACTGATAGAAGAGGAGAATTAGATCTAAGTAGATCTAAGAAACCAATCAAGAACAATGAAGAATGATCACATACCTCCAGAATAAGGCTTAGATTCACCAAGAGGGGCCTTTGGATCCCCTCTGGAATGATGGCATAACCTTCTATAACCTTAGTAGAAGATAAATCCTAAGTTAGGGCTACTTAGGAGGAAAAACGAGGCACTTAGAGGCAAAACTAAGTGAGATCCACAATTTAAGGATCTCATTTAAGTTCCTGCATGGTTAGTTCGCACGATTTGACAAAACGTGTAGTAGCCATGAGTTAGCTACTTCCACGGCCACCCTTCACGCACAGTTTGGCCGCATGGTTAGACAAACTATGCACTGCCCGTGCGGAGCTACTACCTCTAAGACCAACTGCGCACGGTTTGGCCGCACAGTTTAGACAACTCGTGCACCACTTGTGCAACTTCCCCTTTGCCCCAAAACCACATTTATAGTTCTCCCAACTCTCCCAAGTCACAACTCAAAAACAGATGTACTTATAAACATCAAAAGTACCTGAAAACGTAACATGATGTTACAACCTCCCCACCATAAGATCTTTCTTTCCCCAGAAAGCCTATGAAGAAACCTCTAAGTCAAAAAGATGAGGCCACTGCTCTCTCATTAGTGCCTCCATTTCCCACATCTAATGAGAATCAGAACCATGCTGCCAAAGTACATGGACCAGAGGTATCATTCTCCCACGAAGTACCTTGGTCTCAGAATCAACAACCCTGACTGGTCGTTCAGTAACAGATAAATCTGGTTCAATCTCAGGATCATTCTAGCTCACAACATGAGATGAATCAGAGAGATACGTTCACAGCTATGATACATGGAACACGTTATGTATCGACGTCAACTATGGTGGTAGATCTAGATGGTAATCAACATTCCCTACAAGGCCAAAAACCTCAAAAGGTCCCACAAAATGAGGAGCAAGCTTTCCTTGCCTCCCAATCCATCGATGACCTAATCGGGGTGAAACTTTCAAGAACACCTGGTCACCAACAGAGAACTCTAAAGTTTTACAGCAACGATTAGCATAAGACTTGTACCGACTCTGTGTTGTCAACATTCTCTGACAAATCAACTAGATCTTAGTTTTTGTCTCTTGGAACAAACTCAGTCCTACCAAAGAACTTTCACCAATCTTTGACCAACATAATGGAGATTTATAAGGATGTCAAAACAAAGCCTCAAAATGATCCATTTTGATCGCAGACTGATAATTGTTGTTATAAGAAAACTCAAATAGCCCCAGATGATCATCCCAAGACCCACCAAATTCGTGAACACAAGCACAGAGCATATCCTCAAGGATCTAAATAGCTCTCTATTTCTGACCATCTGACTGTGTATGGTAGGTTGTGCTCAAGTGGACCTAAGAACCCAGTGCCTCCTGAAGGCCTCTCCAAAAGAGAGAAGTAAATTGTGGATCCCTATCAGAGGCTATAGCATATGTAAATCCGTGCAAACGAAAAACTTTCTTCACATAGATATTTCCCAACTCCTCAACTTTAGTTGTATCTAAAATAGGTATAAAGTGAGCTGACTTGGTCAGTCTGTCAATCATAACCCATATCGTTTTCTTCTTCCTCTAGGTTTTAGGTAACCCAACCACAAAGTCCATAGAGATTTCACCCCACTTCCATGTAGGGAATAAAAGTGGTTGAAGCAAACTCGAAGGTTTTTTGTTCTTATCTTTCACCTGTTGGCATGTACAGAAATGAGATACAAACTCAGCAATGTCTCGTCTCATACCTGGCCACCAAAACTGTCACTGCATGTCATAGAACATATTCGTGGTTCTTGGGTGTACTACCCACTGAGAGTTATGGAAACCCCCCATCACATCCTTCCTTGCCACTAACGGCACAACTTAACGGTTTTGATAACATAGAACACCCTCTTTGGAGAATGACCACTAGGTGGTTGTCCCCCAACCATAAAGAGTGTCCCTAATTATATGGAATTTGTCATCCATTTTTTGTTCCTGAAGAATTAAATCAAGGATAGAATAATTTAACTGAACACTGGTTAAAGAAACTTCATTCCCCTTCCACTGAACTCCAATATGCAACTGAGAAAAAAGAGCCATCAAACTACACTCTTCTAAAGATTCTTTCACAGCCTGTGATGGATGTTTCTTGCTTAACGTGTATGCAACTACATTCCCTTTTCCTGGGGTATAGGCAACGTCAAAGTCGAAAGATTGCAGGTACTCCACCCAATGCCTTTGGTGGAGATTCAAATATTTTTTAGAGAAGATATAACTCAAGATCTTGTGGTCTGAATACACAGAAAACCTTTCTCCATAAAGGTAATGTATCCAACACCGATGCAATAGTCAAAAGATGCTTTAGCTTTTACAAAAGAACTCTGACATTTATCATTCCAGGAAAACTTCACTCCCTTTCAAGTTAGAGAAGTCATTGGAGAAGCTAAGTTTGGGAAGTCTTTAACAAACTGGTGATAATATCCTTCTAAGCCCACGAAGCTCTGAATCTCAAAAACGTTTTGTAGTTGTTCCCAAGTCATAACAGCCTTCACCTTATTAGGATCAACTGATATTCCTTGTTTTGACACGACATGTACCAAGAATTTCACTTCCCAAATCCAGAAATTGCACTTTGAATGCTTGGCATAAAGTTGATGATTCCTTAGAAGACACAGAACTGTTCTCAGATGTTTCACATGATCCTCCTCAGACTTGGATTAGACAAGAATTTCAACCACAAAGACTACCACAAAAGTATCTAGATACTCACGGAAAAACTTGTTCATCAAAGCCATGAAAACTGTAGAAGAATATTTTAGGCCTAAGGGCATAACAATGTACTCATAATGGCCATACCTACTCCGGAAAGCGGTATTATGAATGTCATATTCTTTTATCCTAAACTGATGGTAACCAGATCAAAGATCAGTTTTTGAAAACCACTTTTCCCCTTTCAATTGATCAAACAAATCATCAATTCGTGGTAATGGATATTTGTTCTTTATCGTAACTCGATTGAGCTTTCGATAATCAACACATAAGTGAAGAGAACCATCAGCCTTATTGGCGAAGAGAAAAGGTGCTGCCCAAGGTGACACACTCGGGCATATAAAACATTTCTCAAGAAGATCATCTAATTGATACTTCAGTTATTTTAGTTCAGATATATCCATTCGTTAAGAGGGAATAAAAACTGGTTGAGTACCAGGCATTAAGTCAATAGAGAAATCAGCCTCCCTTACCGGTGGAAAACTAGATAAGTCAGAAGGAAATGCATCGGGAAACTCAGCGACGACTAGAGGAAGATCACCACAAATTGAATCTCTCTATAGATCAAAATCAAACACTGATATAACTTTCCCGAACTCTAGATAAGAGGGTCCATCTCTGCTTGACCTTGGGTCTCATTCTCCTTGAAAAACTAAAGGCACACCACTGGGTGTAGTAAGGCAGACCCGTCGAAGATAACAATCGATCGGGGCTTTATTAGAAATGAGCCAATCCATACCAAATATAAAGTCAAAATATTTCATGGCGAGAACCAAGAAACTCAAAGCATGATCAACATCTGATAGAGAGAAGACACAAGCAAGACTATAGAGACCCTTCTCTCTCATTTTACAAAGTGGTGTAGTAATATCCATCACACGAGATAAAAGTTCCATTGGTAGATTAAGAAGATTAACAAGATGTGTTGTAATAAAAGAGTGAGATGCACCAGTATTAAAAAGAGCTATCACTAAAGATGAAGCTATAGTAATGGTACCTCTCACAGTTGTCGGACCTGCATCAGCTACCTCTGGAAACTCTTCTGCTGTGTGAAGAAGCTTCGTTCCGGATACCTGTGGCTGTAACCCTTTTGTATGTGAAGAATTTGATTGCCCCACAGTTTTTGGAGGTGTTGATGATCTTGTTCCACTACGTGGAGTAGAGAAGTGATGGAAAAATCTCTGTAAGTTCCCTAAACATCTACAAGAGATACAGTTCAAAGGTGACTCAGTGCAAACCCTCTTAGAATGTCCTGGCTTCCCACACTAAAAGCAAGTCAAAGAAGCCCCTCCTGGTGCTACCAGAGGTCTGTAATGACTCTGCTGTTGAGAACTAACATGAGAAAATTCATGATTCTATTTTCCTTTAAAGGAACCCACACTTTCACTAGGAGGTAAAAGAACCTCCTTCAATCCTAACTTCCCTGCCAAGTCCATCTCATCCATCATCACCCTATCCAGCACATCAGCATAAGTGGGTAGCTTCGGTAGTAAAACCTAAGAATGGAAATCTGATTGAAGTCCCAACTAGAATCGTCGAGCCTTCATCCTCTCATTAGATAAAATCTTAGAGGAAAACTATACCAGCTCTAAAAAACTATTTGAGTACTCAGTCACAGTTTTATTGGCCTACTCAATCTTGAAAAAATCCACAACCTTGGCCAACACCATTGATTCTGGATAGAACTTGTTAGTGAAAAGAACCCTAAAGTCTTTCCACTCCAAACCTTCATGTTTCCTAGTCGTCACCATTGTGTCCCACCATATCCTACTTGGTCCCTCCAGTACGAAGTTGTAACACTTCACCTTGATCACATCAAGTGTCTCCAAGAACCCAAACCGATGTTCAATCTTACTCAACCATTCCCCATCATGTTGAGGGTCAGTGGAGCCTTTAAAAACTGGTGGCTTATGGCATAGGAACTCTTGAGAACGACTTAGGAGAATATCACTATGAAGATATATAGCTGGAGCCTAAAGAGGAACTAGAGCTGGTGCATGTCCCAGAGCATGGACAGTCCAAACAATCACCTCTACCAGACACGGATCCATAATAGGACTCACTTACTGAGATTCAGCAGCAGCCTCTTTTTGGATCTAATTTCCACGTCTTCTCAAGGGAATGATACTACAAAGTATAAAAAGACATAGATTAACACCCAAACCAAGTAACAAAGAAAACTAATATTAAAATAAGGGATAACAAGATTTGGATTCCACTCTATTCAAATCAAAACAGGGAAAATACTAGAATTAATCCACAAGTCGTATTTCCCTAACCAACCCTGGTGACTTAAGGTTCATTGTGGTGAGAGCTGGCCAGGAAATCAATCACAACTACCTCCCAATTCCTGATAAAAATACTCAAATTCATACTGTCATCAAGGCAAGAAGCTTAACCTCCCTCTCATACCACTTTGTCACGAACCAGGCTGGGTACCCTGGTAACACAATAACCGAGCCGGCCTTGACATAGCCCGAAGGGCGTTCCCGATCCCCACAAGTCAGCGACTAGAACTTGGCATCACGCAACATGTAAGTAGGAATGATTTTTTCATAAGAATGTGGAAGCAAAAGAAACAATACAGTATGAAAAAAAAAGAACTCCACTGGGAGTAATGTACCAGAATACAAAGAGGCATAAAAAAACCCAAAGTACTACAACCCAAGTACTAAAAATGGGAAAAATAGACCCAAGGTCCCTAATGACACAACTCACCAAGACCAAAGATCAATAGCTAGATCCACCTCCAAGAGGTCCCTTCCCTTTGCTTGATCCTGGAAGAAGAAAGTCTAAAAACACCCGAAGGCAAAAGTAGGGTGTGATCCTAAGACTAGTAGGATACCACCAAATATTCCCTAACAGATTCCAAATATAGATTTTCCAAATAAAATCTTTCAATTTTCACATAAATAAGTTTGGAAATTCAAAATCACATTTTAACAAAACATGCTATACATTTTCAAATGATGGAAAAATCAATTTAAGCAAAGGCTTTACAATGATGGAATATTTCTAAAACAATGACTTAAGAAAAACATTTATATAAAATAGTTTATATAAATTCAGTGGGCATATAAGGTAGTTCAAAATCATTGGCATAAATTTATATCTCACATATAAATAAACAAGCGAGAAACATGGTCATCTGCCAAAAGGTACGATAGTATTAACTAGTTATAGGATTCAGCATTCTCCATGTGAACTCAGAAAAATGTGTATACACACATCCCTATGACACTGGCCAAAGGAGACTTGTCACCAACCCATTGGGGATGTGACCTGCCGCAAGTATGTTTTAGAACGTTGTCAAAGCGTAGATTGTATCCAAATAACTCACTAACTACCTAAGTCTTGCATGCACTCTTACATGATGGGACAACTATTTTAAGAATGCTTAAAATATGATCAATCTCATTCTTCCATTTCAAAAGTACCAATTTCATTCCATTTAAAACCAAAATAGGTTTTATTCAAAACATGACTTTTTTCTCAAGATAAAACCAATGCGTTTCTATCAAATCATTTTAATCCATTTTCACCAGTTTGAAATCCATTTAAAACCAATTCCCTCATTCCACAATTTATTCCCATAGTTAAATTCAAAAATTTAATTGAAATAATTTCCATCAAATCCACAATTTAAATTTCACAATTTAAATTGTACAATTTCCATAATCACACAGAATTCAATGGAATTGGGGTTTTCCAAATTTCTATTCCAAAACTATTTCAAATATCTCGATTCACTGGAATCGATTTTTTATCAATTTAATTGAAAGAAAACTTGAGAAATTGAATTTAAATCAACAATTTAAATATATCAATCAAATACAATGATAATCAATTTGGCAAGTCGGGATGGAACCACCTATCTCGAAGTTTTTGACCAAAACCACAACGGTTGAGAACGCTCAAGAAAACCAGGTTGTTTCTTCAAGAACCCACCTTATATCTCTTCTCCTAGAAATATCAAGACCAAATATCATCATATTTGGTACCACACACATAGATCTACCCATAACGGGCATATATCTAAGAAACCAATAGAATAGGAGAAGTTGATCTAAGTAGATCTAAGAAACTGATCACAAAAGATGAAGAACAATCACATACCTCAAGAATCCGGCTTTGATTAACCAAGATGAGCCTTTGGATTGCCTTTGGAATGATGGTATAACCTTATCTAACCTTATTAGAAGACAAATCCCATGTTAGGGCCGCTTAGGGGGAAAATGATGCACTTAGAGGAAAAACTGAGTGAGATCCACAATTTAAGGATCTCATTTAAGTGCCCACATGGTTAGTTCACACTGTTTGACAAACCGTGCACTAGCCTTGTGTTAGCTACTGCCTCGGCCACCCTTCATGAATATTTTGGCTCCACGGTTAGACAAACTATCCGCTGCCCGTGTGGAAGCTACTACCACTAAGACCAAATTCGCACGGTTTGGCCGCACGGTTTAAACAACCCGTGTACCACCTGTGTGACTTCCAATTTCGCCCAAAACAAAATTTAAAGTTCTCCCGACTCTCCCAAGTCACAAATCCAAAACAGAGGTACTTAGAAACATAAAAAGTACCAAAAAATATAACTTGATGTTACAAGAACTTAAGGGATATTTCCATATAAATTAGAATATATTTTACCTGTGTAGAATAATCGAAAATGATAAGTAATTTCTATGTAAAAATGAAAAGTTTTGTTAATTAAATAGATGAGAATAATGGTTTACATAATGCATCATCAGTGGTTGAATGTTTTAAATTTAGAAAGTATGGGAATTATGAAAATCAACATTATAGGTGGAAAGCTCAATAATAGGATCAACATGTTTGTACGAGTAAAGGTTTTTTATTAATGATGGATAGACAAAAAATTAAAAATGAATGTAAGGAGGTACTAACTATGAAACCTTGATAGTGGTTTAAGAATTAAGTGGAATTATTTATGTACTTATGTATTGTAACTCATGAATCATGTTATATGAATCATGTAATATATAAAAATTTAGTTGAATTAATTTTTCAATAAGGATTTCCAAGAATATGTTGAATGGTACTAATAATATAGAAAAGTGATTTATGGAAAGTTTTTATTTTATAAAAAACACATGATTGAGGGAAATAAAACCCTTAATATGTTTTTTATATAGCTATAATGGTTTTTAGTTGGGATAAATATATGATTGATATAGATAAAATAAATTGGATAGTATTTATGACCTCGAATTGATTAATCGTTTGAAGAAAAAGTGGGTTATATTATCACTGATAGAGTTTAAAACATTTTTGGATTTATAGAATAAATTCAATAATATATTGTTTTATTTAAGAAATAAAGGATATTATATGTTTTCATTGAGGTTTTATGGTAATTTTGGTTATTACCATGTTTTATGAGAATATATGACCAAGGTAATCACATATTTGTTATGTGATAATTAAGAGCTACTTCAAGATATTTAAGAGATTAATGTTATGTTTATTTTTTACATTTAGTGACCTTCTTTATAAATTTTATATTTTTGGTAGGGTCTTAATTTTAACCATTTATGTAATGTTTTTTATTGAAATTTTGATAATATTTTAGAGATTAATGTATTATTTAATTATATGAAGATGTATCCATATTGGATAACTTATGCTAACCATTTTGGTTTTGATAATAACTATAAAAAGAAGGAATGAATTATCATTATTTTATGGATCTTGAGATCTGTTAGTGTTACAGACATGAAATATTTATCTTCATTTATTATAGTAAGAGATGATGTGGAAATTGATCAGATCACAACCAATGGATGAGATTATGCTTATGAAATGGAAATAAATTAAGTAAGTATATTTTCTTTTATTATATATATTTATAGTAAAAAATCCCTCAAATTCAGGAAAATGATATTTAGAAAACAAAATTCATATTTCTTTCATTTATGATGAATCGATGGTCTTTTAGCTCATCACAGATTTATGATTTTGTGGTTGTTAAATTTCTCATGAGTATTTTCTCTATCACTCAATATTAAGACTTGGTCATTAGTATTCTTTTCCATGCCCATATTTTCAATTCCTATTAATGTTTTCCTATTTTGAAACCTAGTTGTGTGTTATATTAGATGACCTTCATATTTCCCTTTCCCTATTTTTAAAAGAAAGTTATATCAACCCTTTTACGTTGTGGGTTTTCCAAGAAGGAATTTTCAAATGTAAAACCCTTGATTATCAATATCAAGTTCAAATTTCTAGGACACAATTTATTTAAGGTGGGCTAGAAATTAACATATCGAGAGTTTCTAAAATATTATTTTTCAAATAAATTTAATTTATTTAATAGCTTGTGTTACATGAAACACTGAGTTTAAACAAACCACAATAAAAAATTAAAATATAATTATTTAATATGATAGGTATTTCCTAGACATTGGATTGGAGGGTATGAGTAAGAAAAACTAAATTATAAAACATTTATGGATTAAACATGCATAAAATAAATCATTGGTTATCAATTGATTATAAATGAAAATAAAAAATCATTTGAAAGTAAAATAATCATTTTTCTGAAGAAAACAATTATGCACACAATGTATCTTTATCTTAATAAATTAAATTATTCACTATTTTTCAATGATTTTAAAAATATATATATATATATTATATTCATTTAAATTTGTTATTATTCATATAATATTATTTATAGGCATGTAATGAGAATAAATCAAGTTTTATGTTTAAAAACTATATTTTCCAAAAAAGTAGTTTCATCCCATTTTACACACAAAATTTAAAATTAATTTTTTTCCACTATTAGAAAATTTACTTGAGAAAATTAAAATAATTTTTTAAATCAAAATTTTATTTGAGAGTTAATTTTTGAAATTTCTTTTGAAAAGATTAATTTTTCGATGAACAATTAAAAATGAAAATTTCTATTAAAATTTGTCTTTTTATTTGAAGTATTTATAAGTTATATTTTATTTTAAAATAGTTTAAAATTTTAAATTATTTTAATTATATTATAATAAATCCCATTTAGTTCATTTTAATCTATTTTATTTTGAATTTCTATATAATATCTTTTTGTAATTAAGAAACTTTTTACTTTTAAAAACTGTATTTTGATCACTCTAACAGGTTTAATTTTAAATTAAATTCTACTACTTCTGTGAATTTAATTTGGTAAAATGGACTCAATATTTCTAATAAAAATAATTAATATTATTTAACAAGCTCAACATAATTTTATTCATAATGAGTTGTAAAAATTGCAGAAATTAATTATTGGGGTTAAGGTAAAAACAGTGTTTTGCACGTTACATGCTCCTGTGTTAAAATTAATTTTCCAAACACAGGAATTTTATTTGAAAATTTTTATTTTAAATTTATAATACATGTTTCCAAGATATCTAATAATTTTCATTTATTTTTAGGATTAAAGGATAAATTACCTTGGTAAATAATAAAAAACTATTTATTGTGGTGAAAACTAAAATGGTAAAAGTTAGTAAACGTAGAGTGTAAGGAACAAAATGTTTACAAAATGTTTTCTTTGTGTGATTTATATATTTTTGTCTAAAATATATTCCCTAAAATGGATTATTTATCAATTTTAGAGGAACTTGGATTGAGAGTGGCATCCTATTATGGAATAGTTTTGGGTATTTACAAAAAATCTCGCTCTTGCTCAATTATAAAAGGGTGCCCGCATTCATCACTTATTCACAAATTATAAGCCATTTTTCTTGACCAAAACCAACCAAAATATCTACCCAAAATACTTATACATGTTTTAGATATAATTTTATTCCCAAAAGACCAACCCTATGGTCCTTAATAAGAGATCCAATTGAGGTTTTTCTAAGAGAATGTAATTATATTCACTAAGCTCTTTCTTTTTAATTCTTCTATTACCACATTAATTAATGAATTTATAATTAAAATAAAATAAAAAAATTATATAAAATATAATTATATTTTATTATGTTTATGGAATAACCTATATCCATTCCATAAAATGGGTAACGAAACTGTCGATCGTGTGTATGAAAAATTACCGCCTCACGAACCGATGTAATTTGTTTTCCATCAGCACCTCTCAAAGGATAGATATAATGATGGATTAAATGTTTATATATGATATTTATTAAATAGTTATAATACTCTAATTATAATATCATATCTACCTTCTTACCTTCCAATATGGTGGAAAATGATAACATTTCCCATGCATACGGGTGGAATATCGTCTACACGAAGCGATGTGATTCTTTTTTCATTTTATTTTTACAAGGATGGTAACAAGGACATATTTAATGAATATATATGATTTATATGGAATGAAAATGATTCTAAAATGGTGATATATTATTTACCATTCTTTTTTTCCATCCTTTTAGAAAATGGAAACAACATTCATGCATGCATATGACCTACCATCTCCATGAACGGTGTAATTCATTTTATATCTCTAACTTTTATAGAATAATATAAATACATATATATTATATTTATATAATTTTTAAAAATTTTAATATTATGAAACCATGAACATTTTAAAATGATAGAAAATACCAAACTAAAACATACGTGAAAACTGAAGCAGTCATTAGCAAAAATGTGATTTTAACAAGAAATTAATAATAAACTGGTAATAAAAGCTCATAAGTAAATCATACATGGTATGATATATATTATTATTTATATATAATTTATTTATTATAGACCTGTATTAATTATATTGTAGGTTCGAACATGTACTAAGAATGTTGATACTTTAGGGAAGATATTTCAAGTCTTTCTTTTATATCTAGAAGACATATTCCATATCCACCACTCATTTATTTTTTTGTGGTGTATATACTGATACTTTTACATGTTATGTCATGAATACCCTTATTCTAATGATAATTCATGTTTCATTTTATTTTATTCCTTAATTTTTATTATGTTTTAAAAGTTCCCAAAGTGTTAAGGGATTTTCATCATGCTTTTATTTTTGTGGGACACATGCATTATACACCACTTTTTTCTTTTGTGAGGCATATATACTACCCATTAATTTATTTTTTTGATTATTATCATGAAATTATGGGATATAAATATCTAAATAATTTTCTTTCTTTCATGTGGATTACTATTAAAAAGATACCAAAGTGGTAAAGGTATTATGTTATAACATTATTGTTTATCAGGGTTGATTGTGATTAAGTTATAAAGATGAAATATTATGATTTATCACTCAAGAAAGTAATTAATATTAATATAATATTTTTATTTCTATAAATCACAAGTTTCCCCTTAATTTTCCACTCTTTAAGAACTCAATATATCAAAATATTGTTTTTAAAGAAAATTGAATTTATTTCTCTCTTCTGTCAAAAATAATTTTTATTCCATGTCCATGTTTTCAAAAATTGTTTTAAAGAATATTTTTACTATTCTACAATGAATTTTTAAATTATTTTCTACTTGTATTTAAATTTTTACTAAATAGTTTAAAATTAATCTTCTTGTTGTTTTCCAAAGAATCTCATTTTGGATTTTTATCAAAAATGTAGAAGGAATATTTATTTTAACATATACATTATATATGATATTTCCCACCATCATGACTCCTCAATGATTTAAATCTTATTTTACAAGTTTCCAATGTTATTTTAAAATAATTTGTTTTCTTTAATATTCTTAATTTTTTTAGATTTTAAAGATGTGATTTCAAAATGGAAATAATATTTTCCTCAAAAATTATTTAATGATATTTTTATGGAATTTATATTCTAAACTGACAAAAAACATTGGTGTTGGGAATGTTTTATTTGGGATATGATCCAATGGTACCATCCTTATTCTTTATCTAGATAGTTTATGATTATGAGAACAAGATATTTTTGAAATTAATTTTCTTCCATAAGTTGTACAATTATAAACTGTTTATGAAAATCATTCCCTTTTAGTGAGTTACTATATGATTAATTTTTTATGATCTTTTGGAACAAAATAGTATGTATTATGTGATATTTGGTACATATACCTCCCTCCAATCCATTGGGTAAATATGGATAACTCAAGAGATAATTATGTTATTCATTAACCTGATTTCATGTTCACAATGTTATCTGTGGATATGGTTTCATGTCCATATATTTATGTGTGGACTTGGTTTCATGTCCATAAGGTTATGTGGGTACTTTGTTTCATGTCCAAATTTTTTGTGTAAACCTAGTTTTATATCCATAAGGTTATATGTGGACCTAGTTTCATGTTCATAAGTTTATGTGAGGGCCTAGTTTCATGTCCTTGACTTAATGAATGAACCTGTTACTATTTATTATTGTTCACAATGTTATAAGACTATGTTTATCCATATTCACATGCCTATGTTATACTCTCATGGCTCATGATAATTAATTTATTTTATTATTCAGGTCTTATTAAATACCAAACTTTATTTCATGACTCATATTTATGATATTTGAAAAAATTAGGTATGAACTTTGTAAGTTATATTTATGATTTCATACCCTTACATTCATCTTATGATTTCACATGATCATTGATTGATCTTTAATCTTTATCCTTAATGGGCATCTAAGCTCACTCTTTTTTTTCTTTCCCTAGGTTATAAATAAAGTTGTAAATAGAGTGTGTCTATAAAGAGTAATAAATGGGGAGATATTTATGGTATATGTTGAGGATATTTCATGAAATAAGTATATTATTTATCTATTCTCCAAATACACTAAACCTATATGGTTTTCAAGTGTATATTTGTGAGTTTTATGGAATATTAATCTAAAAAGATATAATATCTAAGTATGGAAATCCTAGGTTGCAATTAAATTAGTTCCCAAAGGTCTAAAACACTAAGGACCAATGATAGGAACCACTTCGTCCCTATTAGTATAATTTCATTAGGGAGAAGAACCCTACACCATAATTTTGCACCATTATTCCAAAAGTGTCTGAGGAGACCCCTCGCCATTAAGGAAAATCTTCACCCATGTTCTATCGAAGCTTCAATATCCTACCCAAGTATTAGTTGGTAAAAGCCTTATCCAAAACCCAATTCCCATATGGAAAAATATTCAGCATCCCTCCAAATTTTTACTTGTGTGAATCATTCTTGTCTCACCCATGATTCACTAGAGTGAACCCATTTCATATCACCTAACTTTTAAAAAGGCGATTCCACCCTCCTTTACTCAAGTCTACCATTTTAGAATGTCGAATCAAAGGCCTCCAACATGAACACCAAATATATATAGTTGGGTCATGGAGATGGTATCAATTTCTCTCAATTATGTATTCCTATGGTAAATGAATTCCCTTCATTGATCCTCCATAGTATCTAGGGTCTTTAGAATGTTCAAAATTGTTCATTCATGGGATAACAAGGATCCAAACCTTAGGATTAGTGGTGGGAGACTTATTAGATTAGTTAGTGGAATTCATCTCATATATGATTCCTAAAATTTTAATCAAATCATGGAATATCTATATATATTGTTTTCCCATAAATGTATATGTGAGCCCTAGTTCAGGGTTTAGAAACATTTAGGAAGATGAGAATGTGTAAGATCTATCTCTATTCTTAACTACCACATTATAGCCTCAATATCATACGCAAGAATAAGATAGATAGTAATCTCATAGCATTTCTTATAGAACATTACACTTTTTCCTCTCTTCTATATCCCTACCCTCATCAACTAGTGGATGAGGAAAAAAGTTCAAGTATGAGCTTCTAATTTATGTGTAATTCCATTACTAGAAATGAACATGTAACATTAAGATATTCTATTGTATCTTGTTTCTCTCACCAAACATGACTCGTGTGGGCTTAGAGATTAGTGGTTTCACTAGCATGTTCAAAATACCACAAAGGGTCTCCCTTGTTGGTGTAAGCCCCAACATTTATAAACAACGTGGGATTTGATTCCAGGCCCAAGGGGATACTTAGGAATCCTCTATGAGGTTCAAAACCAAAACCCTCAATCCATCGTTATATTTATTGGTCCATATTCTTGGAAAGACCCAACCACCACCTGGAGGGACACATTCCTTCTAGGACCAATCATCTCAACCTCATAAGAATATATTCCCCATGATAGATATCTTTACAAGGCTATATTCCTTGTAATATCAACCTAATATTGATAGGACATATTCCCTATGGGATCAACCAAAGAGGTACACTTTTGAATAAGTCCCACGCCATCCTATTCTAGGCACCTTTCTCCTAGACTTCCTCTCCACATAATGATAAATTTCATGGTTCGTTCCTTTACACATGACCATAAAAGGTGAAACATATCCCATTAAGTGGAAATGAAATATATGTGTTCTAATTCATTTTATAAGGATATGTAGGAAGACCTTATCAGGGTCTTTATCCCAACATCAGTGTAACTCCCATCTACTTAGATTTTGATAAATTCTAGAGTCCCCCACTTTGTGTCTTAAAACTAGTAATAAAAACTTATAAATGAAACAAAATGTATAGCCTATAAAAAATATACATGGTAAAATTTATGGATAACTTATGATGCATAGAGATGGTACCATTAATCGAGAAACTATGATACATACAAATGGTTTTATGATAATATATTTCAATAATTTATTATTAAAATAAGGGTAACCAATCCCACACTTGGGATTTTTGAAGGATTCATGAATATGTCTTAAATATATAATAGAGTCCCATAGTATTAAATAATTCCCCCTAAAATTTTGTGATGAGTTAGGTATCCCATCCTCTCTAAAAATTTGATTTAGTATCCATCCTTATCAAAATACCCAATGATCACCTACCTTTGTAAATTAATTATGTAGCTCATCACAGATGTGGGAAAGTTGGTCATTTTTAGTTCTCTGAATAAAAACCTTTAGAAGTCGCTTAAAAAGGGGTTTCAAAACATTAATTTTAATGAGAGATATCATAGAGATTGTAACTAGAGATTTTTTTAGCATCAACAAAATGAAACTATTTTCCATGTATGTTGATTATCATATTTATTTCAGTTATTTCAATATATTAAAACTTAATACTAATGTTTGTTTTGTATTAGGTATATTTATAAACTTTTTATTCAGTATGATATGACATTAGTATATGAATTTTTTGACCCACAATTTATATCACCAATAATGATGAAAATTAAAGATACGAAAACAAACAATATAAATTGATAAAAGATTTCAAAATAATGAAATTTAGTGTTGGATGATTACTTATCTTAAATGATAAAGAATATATATTTCTTAAAGTGTTATTTATCTTAACTAAATAACTGGTCACATTATATATTTTTTATATTAGTTTTCAGTTTTTATTGTGTTTTTTTTGTCCAAAATAGAAGTCAACATACTCATTATTATCTTTGCATGGTGACATGTAAGAAAATTTCCACAACATATTGAATACATATGTTTAATTATTTGAATACATTTATATATTAATGGATTTTAATTTTATTTCATTCATAACATTTTTAAAAAGAGAATAGACATAATTTTTAGATATAATAGGAAATAGGGAAAAATATCAAATATATGTGTGTAAATGTTACTTATCAATTATAATTGGTACATTTTATCTGTAAGTATTTAAAATGTTATTTTTAACTAAAACGTTATTTTGAAATAGAATTCACATCATCAAAAATGAGTAAAGTAATTTGGATATTATATTCTATTTATGTGGTTATTTTTGTATTTTGATTATTCTATTATAATTCTAGGTTTTTTAATTTTTTTAATTTTATTTTTTAAATATATTTTTCACATTATTTATTATATAAATGATGTGAAAACCCCTTCCCATTCTAGAGATTTTTATTGATTTCTACATAGGTCTTTTAAAAATTGACATGAAATATAGTTTTCTTGTTAGAAAACAATAACCAGCATGAAGAAAATATTTACAATGTCTCTTTAAATATTGTCTCTAGATAATCAATGATAAAAGACCAAATAAAATTGATATGGAAACCCCTATTTTTACTAATGTGATAATGAAAATAAACATTAAATAGATAATAAATGTATAATGAGTGATTATAATTAAAGAGTAAAAATGATAGTAGATTATAATAAGGTTCTAAAATAGGTTATTAAGATGTCTATGTTTATGATATGTAATATTAATTCACATTCACATAATTCGAGAGTAATGGAAAGTGTTTCCATATCAAATTCCATTCATTAAGGTATGTTTTATTATTGTGGAACTATTATAATTCTATTTAGTGTATTTACTTACACATTAGATTATATTATTACTATTAATGTTTATTTTATGTTATTTAAAATTCTTTTCATGAATACCTCCTTTAAATCCTTTTGATTCAATTATTAACAAATTTGTATGGATTTTTCTCATCTAGATTTTCTCTCTTTGAGACATGTGTCATATTTACCACTTGTTATGGTTTGTGTAGCGTATATAATATCCTGTGGATTATTTGTTTATAATATATTTAATTTAATTAAAGGGATTTGAAAATCCTTCATAAGTTTTATATTTCAAGAATTGTTTGACTCATATGCTAGTAAATTTATAAGGGGTTTTGTTAACTCAGCTCCTTTTCTTGAGTCATGATTATTCATCTTTGGATGTGGTTCTTAAAGATTATTTTATTTTATAATATGATTATATTATATTGTGTTTCCTCCTTAGTTTTTGGGGATATTAATTTTTCACATCAAATTCATATTCTTTGATGGATTTATTTCATTATTAAATTTAATAATGTTGTAAATTATTTCCATCCTCACCAAATGAGATTTTTCACTTCCATGTCTATATTCACTCTTCGATCCAATTTTCTCCTTTAATATTTTTAAATAGAAACAAGTTTTATTTTATGTAATATTTAAATTTATATTTACCTCTTTTCAAATTAAATACATATCACTCATTTTATGATGTGGGTTTTAATAAAGGTATTTTTAAAATATTGAAATGGTTTTTATGTTCTAGAATGTTCATTTTATCTTCCACGCCACATTTCCTATGTAAAAATATATGAATTTTCAATGAACCATTAATGGAATTTCATTGAAAATAATGATTTTAAAATTACTCAATTCAATTTCTCAAAATTGATATTTTAAAAAGTGAATCATAGGTTCTTATTTTTATGATAATGTTAAAAAATGTTTTCTAAAGTCTCTTTTGTTCTTATCTTCCATTTTAATAATTAAATAAAAAATTTATATCACTTATGGAGTTATGTGTTATGAATAACCCTCTAAATTCAATTAATATATACTCCTTTTAATTCATTAATTTTCTTTGTATAAACCATTTTAATTTTAATACCCAGTTATGTGATACCATCAAGAAATGATATGAAATTCATTTTCCTTCCTTGGGTTCTCATGGTATGATGAATTATTGATAACTTATGTCATGCAATGATATGTATTTTCATAAATGGGGTCCTATATCACCCTCCAATGTATTGGTTAAGTATTTATATCTCTTGAGATAATTATGTTATGAATGAACATTTTTTTCTCACAATATATAGTGTGTAAATTTTATTTGTTAACAACATGAAGTGTAGAAATATTTTTATTCACATCAATAAGTTTGGGAATTTTTCTTGATCACAACATGAGCATGGAAATTTTATTTTTTTCATAAATTAAGGTTTGTTATTAATTTAATTTTTCCACAATGTTATGATTTCCCTATCCTTATGTTTGTGTCGTAATTCCTTATTATGATATTTGTCAATGAAATTCCATAATTATGTGTCTTATGATTATGATTATGATCCATGCTCATGTTTATTATCTCATACTCTCATTCCATTTTATAAGTTTGGTAATTTTAGAATACATTCCCTACTATCATGACTTATGGAAAATTACTATTATAATATGTTCTTTTTAATAATATATTTCTCTCATGCTCATGTTTTATCATATGATTATGATATAACCCATGATTACATGTTTATAAGTTTTTATTTACTAAAAATTTAAGCTCACCCCTTTCTTAAGGTTCCATTACACAGGTTATGAAGATGAATATAACATATGAGTTGTATAGGAGGGTATCTAGTGTGGTTTATTTATAGATAAATGTTCACAAGTACTATAAAGTAAGTTCCTTATGTGGCTAGTCAATGAAGAACGTAAACCTTCAGTTCTTAGGATTGTGATTTTTTTTAGATATAATGTTTAAACTCTAAATATAATGTGTAGAATATAAAATTTTAGCTTGGGACATATCAATTGGTATCAAAGGAATATTATAAGGAATATCTATCTAGTACCAGACTTGGGAGTGCGGGTTTAGGATGCCTCATTCATGAGGTAATGGGATTTTTATACCACACTATGTGAAGTACCGATATAATGGGTCGGGCATCCAATTACCAAGGAATCAATAAAAAATGGGTATGTCATGCATGGCCTTAGGAATAACTGAGTGCATGTGAAGGTCATCACGCACCTAAATGATGTATCAAATAATTTTATCTCATCCCCCTCATAAATTTATAATATAATTTATCCCAAAAACCTCAACATAATCACAACACAGAAAGGCATAAATAAAAATTTTAAACAAAGCTATAAAAGTAAGGAAACATTCACTCAACTCTCTCTAAATTTAATCTTGGTTGGTCCTCAAATGTCAAACCAACTATCAAATCTAAAACCAATGGATAAACCACTCAGTTATTGTCACGACCTGTCCCAGTGGGGCCCGAGCCGCAACTCCCCAAGCCCACATCCAATAGGCCAGGGGTTGGTGACTAGCACCGAGTAGGCATGCTATTAACATGGGAGGCATTTCCTAAAAACCTGTACACACGCACACACATTTCCAAGCCCACAAAGCTGAAAAGTAAAAACTTCTAAAAAGGAAAAATGCATGCATACACTAAAAACCCAACCAACATAGTATGAGGGGAAGGTAAAGTACAGTAATGTAAAACCTTAGGCCAAAAGTAAAATCCCACAAAAAGAAAGTCCGTAACAAAGTCCAACCTGTAAGGAAAGGTGCTGGGACTGCAATCTGTAGTCGTAGGAACACACCTCGGTCTGTCTGATCTCACTAAGCACCATCCGGTCCTGGTCCACCTAGAATCCTATCAAAGGCTCTCTCGTCTGCACAAGACACGACACGTGCAGGCAAAGCCCGTGCAGGGGTGAGTATAACAACACCCAGTAGGATACCCCGAAACCACAAAGAAAAACAACATGGGAAAAATACCACAAAGGAAAGATACAGTCATCTCTATATAGTATATGTCTACATAATATATAACAAAAATATCCAGATATACTCATACATGATCGACTAATGCAAAACCACCACTAAGATCCAGCTCGAAGATTTCACTAAGCACGTAACAAGGAGAACACACTCCTAGGTCTGAAGAGAGAGAGACACAAAGTACTCGTTCTGGGAGAAAACACTCCACAAGTACATGGGAACATAATGCTCAGATGAGGATCACAACCAATAGTCATGGAGTGATTCCGACAACTTAGTCTGAGCTAATCCGCTAAGTAGAGGATCAGCGCCCGGGTGAAGTTGGTCACGTCGATACCAAGAACTCTACCTAGGGTTCCAGGAATGAATAGAGGATCCAGCTCCAAGTCTAACAGAGGGGATTCCAACAACTCTATTTAGGATGTCCTACTGATGGGATCATACTCCTCTATGTAGGAAATGATACTAGGAACCTTCAGGAAAAAGACCAAAGGGGACGAACCCTAAGGAAACTATCCCAAGTCACAAAAGGCAACTGGCTCAAGCCATTTAAGACAAGTTACACGGCGTGTAGTATGGTTACACGCCGTGTTCCTTGACCTCGGGTACTCCCCGTGTAAACAGCCTGTGTCATCCGTCCAGGCTGTGTGAAACCCAACTACACGGTGTGTAGAAGGATCACACGCCGTGTTCCTTGACTCTGGGAACTGCCCGTGTAAACGGGTCGTGTCATTTTGGCTTGTTGGATAGAAGGTAACTACATGGCTTATAGAATAAACACACACCGTTCCCGAGCACCTGGGGCTCGCCCCATGTACGCTAGCCATGTGCCCGTACATGCTTTCTGTCAGTGTCTCCTGCCCGTGTACCAGTACACGGGGTATCCCGTGTATCTGGTCGGGTCTGGCTGGGGAAGGGTATACACGGCGTTTCCTTGGCCATGTACCCTTCTTGTGTCTGTGTACTCCCGGAGTACATGCCAGGTAAATCCACCGACGAACACATGTCGTGTAGCCCATAATACATGCCGTGTAGTCGGGATTTTTCTAGAATCGTTGTCTTCCTCTACGCGCCTCGGCCAAATATCTGGTTCTTAATCCAAACGTCATATCATCATGAAACTCCGTATTTGGGGTCTTCCTGCCCCTACGAAATCGATTCTGTCTATTTGCGACTTCCGATCGGCCTTGATAGCGCGTCCTAATCCGCCCGCACAAAAACGCTCAAAGAATGGGAATTTCTGAACCACATCGATTTGTCCACCACTATCGTCGTCGCACCTCCTCTAGGTCGTCTCGATGTTGGATCTTTGATTTCAGATCGTTGTGCCAACAAAATAATGCGCAACGATCGATTTCTTCCAAGATCGCGTAGAAGGCACATGAAGAACGCATAGGAACCGGGAGAGAAAAACACAACAATCGAGAGGGAAGAACCTCAATCGATGTTTGTGTCGATCTTGGTTCATCGCCGTTACAAGGTTTAATGAAAACCAAATTAATTTCAAGAATCAAATCCCCACGATACTCGAAAAATATCCCATCACACAAAAAGACTGATCTGTGGGCTAATATGTTCGTGGATTAGTCTGTGTTCGTCATAGGAATCAAGAATGGGGAAAGGAAATCATCAAACAAACATCCTACCTGGATTCGTGGCGTTCGACGGTGAAGATCCAGTCGTCGTGTCGTCATTGCCGACGAAGCCCGTCAAGAAATTCGTTGATGCGTCAGGAGCTTTTCTCCAAAGCTCTCCCGGGAAATTAAGAGTTATGGGAATTTTAACCCTAACCCCCTAAAAAATCTCTATAAAAAGATTTTTCTGCAGCAAGGATTTAATAAAATATTTTATTACGGTTACGTCCAAAAACCAGATTTAGCCACCGACCTGCGCCAGCTAATTTTAAGTCTCTTCCTGGGTAAACTCGCTGATCTAGACTCAATGGTGCCCTCTGATTTCTGATCTGATCACTTGTTCGGGTGTTATTACAATTTTTCATGAAAACTGCATGCGCGTGTAATTTAATTATTAAATTAAATTCTAGCATTTGTTCCGGGATCACCGGGCCTCGGAACTGCACGTCGTCTCGAAGACTGGTCTTGAAATAATTCCCACATATTATTAAAAATAAAGCATGGAAAAATCCAAGACATTACATCACACCCACCTTAGGGATTTTACGTCCCCGAAAATCCAAAACAAAGGCTACTCAAAAAGATGCGTGTATTGCACACGAATCTGAGCCTCGTGATCCCATGTGCTCTCCTGAGATTCTCGTGCTGCCACCAGACATGCACCAAAGGAATAGCTCTCCCACTAAGGATCTTCTCCTGCCGATCCTTGATCTCCACTGGGTACTCAGCAAAGGACCCTCCATCATCGATGTCCAGCTCCCCCTAGTCGATGACGTGCGATGGATCATGCACATACCTCTGTAGCTGCAACACATGGAAGAAGTTGTGTACCCGGTCTATCTGAGGAGGTAGATCCAAGCGATATGCCACCTCGCTAACTCTACTCAAAATCTGGAAAGGGCCGATGAACCTTGGAGATAGATTATTGCCTCAGCCAAACCTCTGCAATCCCCTTCGAGGTGAGACCCGAAGGAATACATGGTCTCCTTCCTCGAACTCCAAGGCCCTCCATCTCGTTTTGGTATAAGACTTCTTCCGACTCTATGAAGTCTTCATCCGCTCCTGGATGACCTGTACCTTCTCTTTAGTAGCTCACACCATCTCTGGGCCCATGAGAGCTGACTCTCTTGGGTCAGGCCAGCAAAGTGGTGACCGGCAAGGTCGCCCGTACAATGCCTCGAATGGTTCCATACCAATAGTGGAATGATAACTGTTGTTGTAAGAAAACTCCACTAGTGGTAGGTGATCCTCCCAGCTATGACCGAAGTCAAGTATGTACACTCGGAGCATATCCTCCAGAACCTGGATGGTCCACTCTGTCTAACCATCAGTCTGGGGATGAAACGATGTGCTCAAGCGTAACTGAGTCCCAAAAGCTTCCTACAATCCCTTCCATAACAGGGATGTGAAATGAGCATCACGATCTAAGACGATCATGGATAGAACTCCATGAAGTTTAACTATCTCCTGCATGTAGAGGCATCCCAATCTCTTTACTAAACTCTGATCTCATATGGCTAGGAAGTGGGCCAACTTGGTGAGTCGATCAACGATCGCCCAGATGACATCGTGTCCCCTAGACATATGTGGTAGACCCATCACGAAGTCCATGGATATCTCGTCCCACATCCACTCTGGCACCTCAAGGGGCTGAGTCAAACCTGCTAGCACCTGGTGCTCAGCCTTTACTTGCTGACAAGTGAGGCACCGAGAAACAAACTCTGCCACACTCTTCTTCATTCCTGGCCACCAGAACTAACGTCGGAGGTCCTGGTACAACTTTGCCACGCCTGGATGCATCACCAAAGGAGATGTATGGAACTCCATCAAAACATCCCCCCACAATGTCACTGGTACTATTGTACACCCTCTGAAAAGAACAACGTGCTCCCCACCTTCTGAATACCCATCAGCAGCATTACCTGTGGATATCTGACCATGTAGAGTCTCACAGCTAGCATCCTTGCGATGTGATTCCCTGAATCATTATAAGAGTGGAGGGGTGACAACCATCGACTGAAGATAATCTCCCTCATCTCTATCCATGAAGGATAACTGTAAGGCGGCCAACTGCCTCATCTCCTCACCCAGCAACTGTGAACTGGATTTCCTGCTGAGAGCATTTTCTACAACATTCCCTTCTCAGGTGTGTAAACAATCCCAAAGTCATAATCCTGGAGAAACTCAAGCCATCGTCTTTGTCTCAAATTAAGATCCTTCTGTGAAAATATATATCTAAGACTCTTGTAATTAGAGTAGACGGTAAACTTCTTGCCCATCAGATAGTGCTGCCACATCTTCAACGTGAAGACTACTACCGCCAACTCAAGATCATGGGTCGCGTAGTTATGCTCGTGGGGACTCAACTGGTGTGAGGCATAGGCAATCACTACTTGCCTCTCTATCAGGACACAACCAAGCCCAATTCTTGATGCGTCGTAGAACACTACATACTCAATACCCTCCTCCAGTAATCTCAAGATCAGGGCGCTCGTCAAACTCTATCTCAACTACTAGAAAGCCTGCTGGAATCTCTCGGTCTACACGAAAGGCTCCCCCTTTTGGGTAAAAGATTTCATGGGTGCTGAAATCTTGGAGAAATCAAGTATGAATCTCTGATAGTAGCCTGTGAACCCAAGGAAACTCCGCACCTCTATCACGCTCCGGGGTGGCTCCCTTGCTAGTACTGCCTCCACCTTGGCTGGGTCCACTGCTACACCATCTGTTGAGACAACATGTCCTAAAAAGAGGACCTCCTGTATCTAGAACTGACACTTAGAAAGTTTCCCATACAACTGGTGCTCTCGGAGTGTGTCCAGAACCATCCTTAGGTGTCTCACGTGCTCCTCCTCGGACGCAGAGTACACAAGGATATCATTGATGAAGACCACTACGAACTGATCTAGATAGGGCTGAAAGATCCAGTTCATGAGTCCCATGAACACTACCGGGGTGTTCGTCATGCCGAAGGGCATCGCCAAGTACTCATAGTTACCGTAGTGACATCTGAAAGTTGTCTTTAGTACATCCTCATCCAGTACTCACAACTGATGATAGCCTGATTGTAGATCAACCTTCAAGAACCATTATGCCCCTCTCAACTGGTCGAAGAGGTCATCGATCCTCGGTAGTGGATACCGGTTCTTCACGGTCACCTGATTCAAGCACTGGTAATCCACACATAGCCTCATGCTCCCATCTTCCTTCTTGGAAAACAGCACTGGGGCCACCCAGGGTGAAACGCTGGGCCTTATAAAGCCCTTCTTCTGCAAGTCTTCCAGCTGCACCCGCAGTTCACGAAGCTCTGCAGGGGCCATCCAATACGCTGATGCTAATATCGGTGTCATCCCGGGTTGTAACTCAATGCAGAAATCTATCTCCCGATGGGGAGGTAGTTCGGGGACATCCTCTGGAAAGACGTCCTTGTACTCATCCACTACTGATGGAAACTAGAAACTTGTAACATCAGATGCACCAAGGTCTAGGCTAGCCAACTGATAGGATATCAGTTTCACCTACCTACGCAAGATTCCATCCTGCGCTGCCTGGGTCTCTCTTTCACCGACAAAAGAGAACCTTGTTCCATCACTGCAGACACACTGCACCCTTTTCCTAAAACAGTCGATCTGGGAATGAACTATGGATAGCCAATCCATACCATGAATGACATCAAAAGGCCTCAACGCTACCACCAAGATGTTACAACAGAAACTCTCGCTCCAAGGGTCAGGTCACACTGTCTGCAAAGGTGTGTGATTTCTAAATCTTCTCCAGTCGGTGTTTCTAAGCATAAGGGTCGAGTCAATGACTCAACTGGAATATCAATGTCTCGTAAAAGATAAGCATCCAGAAAGGAATTACTAGCAGCTATGTCTATCAGTATGGCAGCCAAAGTAGAAAAGACATAGATTGTACCTCTAATCATTCTGGGAGTACCTCGGTCATACGCCTCTGCCACCTACAGTTGTCCCTACCTCTATCCACCAGCTCCCTAAGCCTGGGGTGGACCTCCTTGGGGTGGTGGTGGTAATGGGTCAAAACGTCGACCACCTCCAGCTGCTCTCCCAGCTCCTCTACCGCGTCCGTCACCCCACGGATCTATCTGCTCCACATGTTTTCTGTGCCTTGGCTTTCCATCCACCACTCCCATGTCAGTAGTACGGTGGGTTGGACAATCTCGAGTGAGATATCCCCTTCCATCACATGAGTAGCATCGCCTCTCTTGAGGCTGGCTGGATGTGCCCTGCGAACCCTGTACGGCAGATCCCCTATCCTGGGGTCTCCTTTGAAAATGTCTCCCACGCCTGGGTCCCTGGCTTCGGCTCCCTGATGTCGAGGTCTCTGCTCTAGCTCGCTCACTACAGACAATTGTCAGCTGTCTCTGCTCTACCAAGAAGCTCTCAACCACCAAATCCTTCTCGAGCAACCCCAACATAAGTGGGAATACTCATAGGGATGATTCTAGCTTGGATATCTCGGCGCAAGCCCTGCTCAAAAGTCTGAGCTCTAAAGTACTGATCTCTGACCATATCCATCGAGTATCATGAGAGGTCAATAAACCTCAATGAATAGTCAGCCACTATCATGGTTCCCTACTTATGTTGAAGAAGCTCCTGTATACATACTACTCTTAGGGTAACCAGTTAAATATCCTCTCTGAATAAATGCTCAAACTCTGACCATGAAAGAGTCTCCTCGTCGTGAGTCTGAATAATCAAACTCCACCATCGCCCTAATGAGCCCTGTAGAAGGCTCTCTCTCAGGATCATCATCTGATTTGTTGGTGTCCTGACCAAACGGAAGACTCTTTCCACTGCCTCAATCCAGTCCTCTGCTACCTGAGGGTCCGGCTAGCCTCGAAACTTGAGGGGTCTCTGTCTCTGAAACTCATGGAGTGCGCTCAGCTTGCGCTCCTTCTCCACTTTTACGGAAGGCACTAAACACTGATCCATAGGTGGAGGGATAACTGGCACACCACCTGATGGTAAAACATGGGGATCTGGTCCCTGTATCGAAGCCTCATCACTGAGTGGTTCATCCTCGTGATCGAGCTGCTGGATCCTAGCATGTGCGCATCGTAGAGGCATCCTGTATAGAAACAAGATGTATCTCAGTTAGTGAGTATATTTGGAAAGCTGAATCAAGAAGGACATGGAAACTACAACCCATTCCTATATGATGTATGTAACATTATTTTCCCTTGCAACTGGTTTTTTCATTTTTCGTGTTGAAAAGAAGGTTATCGGACTCCTGGGGTATGGATACGTTGGCTGCCCGCACCAACACTGGGGTCCCTGGCCTGAAAGCTGGACTCGAAACACTTAACACCGTTTCCCCAAACCGACTCACTGACTCTCGGTCCTACGGTAGAACTGACCACCTCTGATACCACTCTATCACGACCCATCCCAGTGGGTCCTGAGCCACAACTCCCCAAGACCGCCTCCAATAGGCTAGGGGCTGGTGACTAGCACCGAGTAGGCATGCTACTAACATGGGAGGCATTGCCTAAAAACCTGTACACATGCACAAACATTTCCAGGCCCACAAAGCTGAAAAGTAAAAATAACTAAAAAGGAAAAATGCATGTAAACACTAAAAACCCAACTAATAGAGTACAACGTGAAGGTAAAGAACAGTAATGTAAAACCTTGGGCCAAAAGTACAATCCCACCAAAATAAAGTCCGTAACAAAGCCCAATCTATAAGGAAAGGTGCTGGGAATGCAATCTGTAGCTGTAGGAACACACCTCAGCCTGTCTGGTCTCACTAAGCACCGTCCGGTCCTAGTCTGCCTAGAATCATGTCAAAGGCTCGCTCGTCTGCACAAGACATGACACATACAGGGAAAGCCCATTCAGGGGTGAGTATAACAATACCCAATAGGATACCTTGAAACAACAAAGAAATACCAAAAGGGAAAAATACCATAAAGGAAAGATACAGTTAGCTCCAGACAGTATATGTCTACAGAACATATAACAAGAATATCCAGATATACTCATACACGATCGATTATCGTGAAACCACTACTAAGATCCCACTTGAAGATTTCACTAATCACATAACAAGGAAAACACACTCCTAGGTCTAAAGAGAGAGAGACACAAAGTACTCGTTCCGGGAGAACACACTCCACAAGTAATTGGGAACATAATGCTCAGATGAGGATCACAACCAATAGTCATAAGGTGATTCCGACAACTCAGTCTGAGCTAATCCTCTAAGCAGAGAATCAGCGTCTGGGTAAAGTTGGTCACGTCGATACCAAGAACTCTACCTAGGGTTCCAGGAATGAATAGAAGATCCGGCTCCAAGTCTCATAGAGGGGATTCCAACAACTCTATTCAGGAAGTCCTGCTGAAGGGATCATACTCCTGTATATAGGAAATGATATCGGGAACTTTCAGGAGAAAGACCAAAGGGGACGAACCCTAAAAAAACTATCCCAAGTCACAGAAGGAAACTGGCTCAAGCCCTTTAAGACAGGTTACACAGCTTGTAGTATGGTTACGCACCTTGTTCCTTGACCCTGGGTACTGCCCGTGTAAATGGCCCATCTCATCCATCTAGGCTGTGTGAAACCCAACTACACGACGTGTAGAAGGATCACACGCTGTGTTCCTTGACTCCAGGTACTTCCCATCTAAACAGCCCGTGTCATTTCGGCTTGTCAAATAGAAATTAACTAAACTGTGTGTAGATAAAACACACGCCGTGTCCGAGCACCTGGGGCTCACCCCGTGTACGCTGGCCATGTGCCCGTACACAGTCTCTGTCCATGTTGCCTGCCCGTGTACTAGTACACGGGGTATCCCATGTATCTGGCTAGGTCTGGCCGGGGAAGGGTATACATGGCATCTCTTTGGCCTTGTACCTAGCCCGTGTCCGTGTACTCCTAGAGTACAGGCCAGTTAAATCCTCCGATGAACACACACCGTGTAGCCCATACTACACGCCATGTAGTCAGGATTTTTCCAGAATCGTTGTCTTCCTCTGTGTGCCTTGGCCAAATCTCCGGTTCTTGATCCAACCATCAGATCACCATGAAACTCCGGATTTGGGGTCATCCATCCCCTATAAAACTAATTCCGTCAGTTTTGGGATTCTGGTTAGCCTTGGTAGCGTGTCCCGATCCGCCTGCACGAAAACGCTCGAAGAATGGGAATTTCCAAACCACATAGATTTTTCTTCCGCCGTCGTTGTAGCACCTACGCTAGGTCATCTCAATGTTGTATCTTGGATTTCATATCATTGCGCGAAAAAACGAATGTGAAACGATCGATTTCCTCCAAGAACACGTAGAACGCACATGAAGAACGTGTAGGAACCGAGAGAGAAAAATAAAAAAATCAAGAGGGACGAACCTCGATCGATGTTTGTATCGATCTTGGTTCGTCACCGATAGAAGGTTGAACGAAAACCAAATTAATTTAAAGAATCAAATCCCCATGATTCCCGCAAAATATCCCATCCTGCAAAACAACCAATCCGCAGGCTAATCTATTCATGGATTAGTCCACGTTCATCATAAAAATCAATAACGGGAAAAGGAAATCATCAAACAAACATCCTACCTGGATTCGCGGTGTTCATTGGCGAAGATCTGGTCGCAGCGTCATCGTCACCGACGAAGTCTGTCAAGAACGTCGTTGATGCGTCGGGAGGTTTTCTCCAAAGCTATCTAGAGAAATTCAGAGTTATGGGAATTGTAACCCTTCCCCTCTGAAAAATCTCTATAAAAAGATTTCGTTGCAGCAAGGATTTAATAAAATATTTTAATTAAATATTTTATTACTGTTACGTCCAAAATTCAGATTTTTCCACCGACCTGTGCCAGCTAATGTTCGGTCTCTTACAGGGTAAACTCGTTGCTCTGGACGCAACGGTGCCCTCAGATTTATGATCTAAGCACCCGTTAGGGAGTTATTCCACTTTTTCAGGAAAACCACACGTGCGCATAATTTAATTTTTAAATTAAATTCTAGAATTTGTTCTGGGCTCACCGGGCCTCGGAACTGCATGTCGTCTCAAAGGCTGGTCTCGAAATAATTCCCACATATTATTAAAAATAAAGCATGGAAAAATCCGAGACATTACAGTTATAATGTGGAAAGGGGAATGATCACCCTGTTCATATTGAATACAAACCTAAATCTTAACAAGGAATCACTAGGTCTCGTTCAGGTAAATCTTCAAACCAATCTCACATTATGCACATGTGTCCTATTCAATGGAGTCTAAGGGAATATATTATAGGTCCTCTACATTATCTTCTACCAAGGAGGCATACCTCTTGGTTCTAGATTCCATAATTACCATTACTTTAATATTCAATTATTATAGAGACCCTCGCTTTATGTACATAGATATTACATAACTCTTTTGGAATAATTAAAATATTACACAAATAGATTCCCCAAGATTGTATTATTTTAGTTCCCTTGGAAATATGTAAACATAAACACTAGTACATGATTGGGATACATTATCTCCCACTAGGTTCTTCATGACGATCACCCTTATTAGAAACATCATACTTAATTCATATCTTAATAATTTGGGGAAGGAAACATAAAAAGTGGTGATCTCAAATGATCAGTAAGGGTAAACAAGGGAGACATGTAAGCATAAACATGATAATAGGGGTATGAGAATGTGATAATAACATTAGAAGACCATACCCTGTGTAACATCCTAGGTAAATAAAGAATAAGACATATTTCATATTTATTAATATTTTTGAATTAAATATTAATTTTACTTTAAAGGGTTTGCTATGTTCGATAGCGTACCCAATACGCAACAATGAGTTTCTTTGAAATCTTATGTTGCACACTAATAATATAATATTTTTATTTTAAATGCTAGTTAACTCTTAGCCATTGTATTGGAGAGAATGAACAAAACTAACTACAATATGATTATACATGTTTTTTAAATGTTTTTACATTTATCCAATAAAAATTTAGAGTCTTAAAATGTGAATGAATATAATTTTAAGCATAATTTACATTAAAAGATCGATTTACTGTATTTTATTGGTGAACCCTCTTTAAATATAGTTTTGGCCACTTTAATGCATTCTATTTGACCAAATAAAATCCTTCTTTAAAATGGGGACATAAAAAAATTACTTTGTGTAATTTTTTGTAATTTTTTCGATAAAGTTCATTTTTTAATGAATAGTTAAAAATATTGTTTTTTAATTCAAAACTATGTTTTAATATAATTTATTAATATGGTTAGATTATATTTTTAATTGTTTTTAAAGTGTAATTATAATTTATTTTTACCATTTAATCCAATGTTGGTCATTGGAATTAATTTCATCTTGAAATTGGACATAAACAAGTGTCAATCTTTTGATTGTTATTGTTTCTTAAAAACACGCTATTTTTTTTACCAACAGGAATTAATTTTAAAATTAATTAATTCCACTCTTATGTTTAGAATTTGGTAAAATAGACATATATTTTTAATTCTTAAAATCAAATATATCTTAGGTTGAATTTTTTGTATTTTTCTAAAAAACTTCAATTTTTGATGAATAGTGAAACCACTTAGTAGTAGTTAAAAAATGAATTTTTCATCTAAATGAAATTTTACCACTTCTGTGAATTGAATTTCAAAAATCAAACATACATGTTTGTTATTATTAAGTAAAATTTGGTTCAATAAGATGAAAATAATTATTTGTGAATAGTAGCTGTTGGCTTTTATTTACCGTGGTTAAAGGTAAATAGGGTAATTCAAGGTAAAAAGAATATTATAATAATTAACAATTAACTTAACACTTGTCCTAACCTTATTTTATGATTAATTTCCAACCATGGTCATCCTTGGGTCGATTTTGGGACCCTGTGGAGCCACTTATGAATGATAATGACACTTTAGATTAATTAATTTAAAGTAAAGGAAAAAAAGACATAAACAAAACTATTTTAGTAAATTAATTTTTTTATGGTATTATATAAGTAATATTTTTAAATATAAATATTATTTATAAAGCTAAAAATATTTCCTATATCATGGTATTTTTTTATAATTTATAGACATCAAATAAATTAAATTATTTATGACACTATAATGATGTAGTGTTTACCTCATTAATAAATCATTTAAATAAATAAGATTATAAATATTAAAATAACACCCACAACCTATAAAATTATTATTGGATGGTTTTATTTCGACCATTAGTCATATTAGCTTCTACCTTAATGATTTGTGGACCTTTGAAAACTGAATATCATTATATAATAAAATCATATTTTCACACTTTCCTAAAGAGCCCCTCCACCCCCTTATAAAACGAGGCCATTTCTAACCAATTCCTCACACCTCTCAAGACTTTTGGATCATCCAATCTCTGCCCAATTAAGCTCCCTAAATCCCTATACTCCTCTTAGAATCCTTACCTTAGGCATAAGTCACTTCAAGAATCCCTTTTTGTTCAATCCAAACGAAGTTACCCAAATTAAAGGTAACGGTTTCTCTTAACTTATTTTCTTTTATTTTACTTCTCCAACCCCTAAACTCTTTTTATTACTTCATTTTATAATAACACCAGTATCCTCAATATACTAGGATGTTTTTATGAGAAGTATTTGAACTACACTTACACACACCTCCATCTAATGGGTGAAGAACATACTGTTTCTGTGGATGGCAAACTAACACCTAACGAAATGATGATTGTTCGATTATCTCCTACCACCTATCATGGTAAACATTAAGATAAAACTATATTTAAATATGATATATATTATCTTTTTGTTTTCTTTATGCTTCTGTATTTTTCTTTTATATCATAACTTTATGGTTTCCATTATGGGTAAACACGATAATTTTATTTGAGGAAGTGCGGACTACCGCCCCCTCAAAGTGATATGACTTGTTAATGCCATATGTGGGACATATAAATGATGGAGTTAATGATATAATATATGATATTATACTATAATTATAATATACCTATGTATCATTATTCTTTAATCCCATTACAATAAGAAATAGAAATGAAAGTAGCATTCTTGCGTACGTACGGATTACCGTCTCCATGAACGGTGCATTTCATTTCTTACCTCCAAATGATATGTACTGTTATAAATATATATATAAACTGGATATATATTATATATATGATATCTAAATAATTAATTTAATTCTATATATAATGGACTATTGACCACATAGACAACTTGTAAATATAAGGTGTTCATTTTTTACTCAAGTACCAAATATCGACAAAATGAATGTTATTAACAAAAATTATTACATAATGTTTATAACATGGTAATAAGTGATATAAAATAAATAATAAACATGAAAAAGGTTCTTAAGAAAGTAAAAATTAACTTTAGTTTATTATTCAGGAGATTAAAGAATGATCAAGTCAAGTCAGACACGAGGTAAGGGACTTCATCTGAATCTCCTTTCATTGAGGCATATTTAGTTTTATACATGACTTTATTTTATACGGTGTATAAACCCCTTTAACTTTTCATTTCATTCAAAGGGAGTCTTTTCATACGAATCATTTTTCTAAACGACAAAAAGGAATTTTTTTTAACATTATCCGTGACAAAGACCTTTCCATCACCGTGAGTATTATTTGATCTTTGGCTTCCTTAACAAGACATAATGTTTTTAAAAGTAAAAATAAATACCATATACTCTTTTTACGTATTTGGGTATTGAAAATTATTTTGAGAATGGATTTATTATTTCAATATCATGAAATTATATTTTGTTATTTTAATGTGGAAATTTTATCTTTCCTTTGTGCTTATAATATGTGTTATGATCATGTTATGGTTCTTGGGCATTATTTATGTATACGGGTGGTTCTGTGATAATATTAGGGTAGGTGAGCCTGAGATAGCTCTCTAATGCATTGGGTAACGTGAAAGAGGTAAACTTGAATGTTTCTCCTAAGAGATTTAGGGAATATATTGTGATGGGTATTCCAAAGTAACTCCCTATGTAGCTGTGATGGCTACAATATTAGTATGTTATGGATGCCACAAGTTACCTTTATGATTTATGATTTCTATGTGTTATTCATAAAATCTTATGATTTCATGAGGTAAGTAAAAGAGTTCCTTTTTTGTATGTATTTATGAAAAAATGTTTCTTTCTTTTTTTTTTATAAACCTTACCGAGATTTTTATGCTCATCCCAAGTTTTGAAATGTTTTCACAGGACTTAAAGATGAATAGGGTCAAGGATGGAATCAATGAAAAGTCTTGTTGTCTAAAACATAGAACTAGACATGACTCTTTGTTCAATAGTTTTTATTTTATGAAAAAAATGGAAACTGTGTAGAAGTGTCTACTTTTTAATCTTTTGAGATATGATATTTATGTCCTGATTCTATAAAACTCTAAACCTGAAAATATCCTCAATGAGAATTATTCATTTAATTAAATATTATTTAATGTTTAAGGTCGGGTCCTTATACCCTGCATATCAAAGATCATAAACATGAATTATGTCCTAAATCTTGGAAGTTCATAAGACATGAATCAGAAGTAAATAAATAACATAATCCATGAAAGCATAACGTAGGCATAAAACATGGAATTATGAAAAACACATAATCATATAATTTGATTTCCATAGTAGTCAAGGAATTACTACTAAATCCATCTAAGTAGTATGGGTTCACTCCCCATAACATATTGGTAGTCATGGTTCACTCCCATGGCCATATTAGAAACATGAGTCTAATCCTCACACCATCTCGGTAGTCATGGGTCCCTCCTGTGGCCATATTAGTAGTCAATGTTTACTCCCAATACCATCTTAGTATATCTTGTGAGATATAAATCTTTACTATGTGAATTGGATTAAGATATTGGTATCACCCATCTCATAATTAAATCTTACATACATATTCTATAAAATCATAGAAAATCATATCATAACCCATGAAATGAAATTGATATCATAAACATGTAATCATATCACAACTTGTTGAGAAAGATACATGTTTCATAATTATCTTATCAAAAGTAAAAGCCATGAAAAGAAGTGCGATTCAAAATCATATAAACTATGAAATAGAAAAGGGTCTCATAAACATAATACCATAAAAAACCATTAAAATTAATAATATTAATGGAAACATGTAATCATATACCTAGAAAGGCATTAGTAATACCAATGGATGTTATCTTAGATGGGAAATAATTTTAAAATAAATTTTAAAAATATTTAATGGGGAAAATATCCTTTCTCATTTTAAAAAAACTATTTTTAAAACAATAAATCTTTGTAAGACCATTTTTATGAAAATAAACATGAAATTTTATAAAGGAATCATTGAAATCATTTTGAAAACCTTTTTATATGAGATATTATAAAGAAATCTTGAAAACATTTTGAAAACTGTTTTCCTTGAAAATATATAAAAGTAGTTGAAACAATTTTGAAAATATTTTTCCTTGAAAAATTATAAAATAATATTTAAAACATTTTGAAAACAATTTTCCTTGGAAACTTATAAAATAGGCTTTGAAATAATTTAAAATAGTTTTTAAACATAAAATAATTTTGAAAACATTTTTTATTTAGAACCACATTAAAATAAATAATTTACAAAATATTATGAAAACTATTTCTAAAAAATAACTTTGAAATATTGTAAATTAATCCTCAAGGTAATGATGATCATGGTGGTGGGTAAATTCGTACATTCCTAAAATTCATTTTTAACTCTAAAAAGTTTAAAAAAGTGCCTTGACCGAAAAATGAAAAGAAGATTAATTTTTTTTTAAAAGATAGTTTTTGAAAGGTAAAAAATCAATATAACTTTAGTTTAAAATCATAGTATAATATTAAGAAATTTTAGGAAATTTTTCATTTTGGAAGATATGGTTAGAAGGAACACAGATTTCAGAACAAAGAGAGGGTAAATTTAACCTTTCTTAAAAAGCGTTTCTTAACAATATTAGGTACCAAAGAGTGGAAAAATGGTACCAATACATTAATATATCATGATATTACATAGGAGAATAAAATTCATGAGTGTTATCAAGAGATGGACCATAATATTTCATCAAATAAATCATAATCCTAAACAAACTCGAAAAGTGATGAGATTCTTTCAATAAACTCTTACCACTTAGTGAATTTGAACTATACTCATAATTTAAGAAAATGAAATTAAATTAATATTAAAATACCATTAAATATATAAATTCATGATATAAAATTTCAAATTCGTTATATAAACCTCATGAAAAAATATGTGTGCATAACATGAAATGTGTCTCAAAGAAAAAAAATTGAGAAAAAAATTACTTTACCGATTTGGTAGCTTTTGAAACATTAACCTTGTGAAAGAAATATCATAAAATTGATATTTAAATATACACAAATTTCAGTATAATAATCATATAATACATTCATGGGTAGTATATAAACCACATCAAATGATTGGGTGGTGAATAAAACATGTATCTCACGAAAATAAAAAGTAAGATGAGATTCTCTTACCTCGTGTCTTGAATCTCGTTGTACTCATACAAAAATCATATATAATAAATATAAGTTTATTATAAATCTATAAAAGAACCATTTCCCAATATATCATACCATATATGATTTTATTATTATTTTATATTACCCTCTTGTTAACAATTCTATGTTAAGGTTTTACTTCAGGTAATACATGTTGTGTTCTTCGCATGTTTCTTAATTAGTTATATATTTGGTCCTTATAATTATATCATGATTTCCATAATGTAAACCATTATATAATAATAATTTATATAAATTATATGTGTATTATAAAAATCGTTATAATATAAAATTATGAAATGTAATGCACCGTTCATGGAGACGATAGGTCATACATATTCATGAACATTTTTCTATTTAATTTTCAAATTGAAAGAAAGAAATAAAATGAAACCTATGTATATATAAATATATTATCATTATAGTATAATTATAATGTCTTATATATCAAATAATTTTACTAAAAAATTTAATACATTACATGGAGTGTGCGAACAAATCACATCTCTTAGAGGGGGTGGTAGTCCACACTTCCTCAAACAAAATTATTATATTCACACAAAATGGAAAGTATAAAGATATGTGTTTTATAATAATTAAATAAAAGTAAATAAATTATATTTATAATATATATATCATATATAAATAGTTAACCCATCATAATTCCCAACCATACAGGGTGGTAAAAAAACGAACAATAATCATTTTGTAAGGTGGTAGTTCGTCATACACATAAACAGTACGTTTGTTAACCATTATATGGAAATATATGAAAGTGTAGTTATAACCCTTAGAATAATAACATATAAGTATATTTATGATACTTTTTTTGTATAATCATAGAATAATGAGATTGGATGGGTGGAGAATTAAAATAAGATAAAGGAGCTTTAGGAAGGATGTTACCGCTTCCTTGGGTAACACCTTTTGGATTTCAGCAAAGAGATTCCTTGGTTTTCTATATAAACAAATTTAGGCTTCAAGGATTAAGGTATGGATTTTGGGAAGTTTATTTTTTAAATATTTTCTAAACCTAATTGGGTTTAGATGTGTGAATAAGTGGGATAGGTGGTGGGTTTTTATAGGGAAAGAAAAGGACTCACTTGGTTTTTTTGAAAAAAAAGATAGGTGTACCCACATTTTTACATTGAAAAGTCATAAAAAAAGAAAAAAACTAAATAATGTAATTTTAATGGCCAAATAATGGCCATAAAAGTTGTTTTGACATGTTTTTAGGTCATTTGGGCCCTTAAGTTTACGGTTTATTCCCTTGTTAAGATTAATTTTACCTTAATCGTTGTAAGTAATTTTAATTAAATTCACTAATTTTTTCGTTCAACAAATAATTTGACTTTATTATAAATTATAAATTATTATTATTCAAAATATAAAATTAATTTTTCCAAATTCTAATAACATAAGTGCCAGAAATTAATTTTAAATTAATCCCGCAGTCAGGACAACACAACAGGTTTTTAAAGTAAAAATGACCAAAAGTTTGCTAAGTTTTTATATCTAATTTAAATGTGAAATTGGTTCTAATAACATAAATTGAATTAATTTATAAAAAATTAATCTAATTTGTAACACCCCGAGCTTCCACAATACGCTTCTCATTCAATAATGCAATAGCTTGCATTGTACGCAACTTCGAGTTCTAAAACACCGCGACTAATCAAAGTAGCCGTTATGAATAGTAATAACCACTTTTTAAAATTATAGAAATTTTATATTTCAAAATTGACTTCATTTTTGGATTCGTAATATCGAAATTAGCCTATGTTGAATTTTTGGTATTTTTCTGAGAACTTCTAATTTTTTATGAATAGTGAAAAATACTTAAAAACAACTTTTTTAATCAAAATAATTTATAGTGATATATTATACTATTTAGTGGTTTTAAGGTATAATTATAATATATTTTTACCATTTTATCCAATGGTGGTCATTAGAATTAATTTAACATTGAAATTGGACATAAACAATTGCCAATCTTTTGATATAAATTGTTTCTTAAAAACACGTTATTTGTTGTGACGGCGGAAATTAATTATAAAATTAATTAATGCACCTTATATGTTTGGAATTTTGTAAAATAGACATCATTTTTGAATTCGGAATATCAATTATAGCTTAGGGTGAAATTTTGGCATTGTTCTGAAAAACTTCAATTTTTGATGAATAGTGAAACCACTAAGTGGTAGTTAAATAACTGATTTTTCGTTTAAATGAAATATTACCACTTCTGTGATTTGATTTTAAAAAATCTCAAATACATGGTTGTCATTAAGAATTAAAATATGGTTCAATGAGATTAAAATAATTTTTGGTGAATAGTAACTTTTAAGTTCTTAATCGCGATTAGAGGTCATTAATGTAGTTTAAGGTAAAAATAATGTTTTAATAATATGAGATGAGCTTGACACAAGTCCTACCCTCATTGGATGTGCCATGGCCAACAAAGAAAATCCATGGGTCAACTTGGGGACCCCATGGAGCCACTTTAGTTGGAAAATGACATAAATACCTTTTATTTAATGTTAAAGTAAAAAAATGACACAAAAATGAAATGTTTTACTAAAACAATTTTTACATAGGGTTATACAAGTCATATTTTTTACTATAAATAGTAATTTTAAAGATGAAAATATTTCCTACATCATAGTATTTTTTTTATAATTTTTAGACATTAAATAAATTAAATTATATATGACATCATTATGATGCAGCGATGACCTCATTATTTAACGATTTAAATAAAATAAAGAGATAATGTAAAATCCAAGGCTTAAACTTGTCAAAAACCTATTGGATGAGTATATTTCGAACCCTTATCACCTTATCCTCGAATTATATACGTGTGGGACCTCTAAAATCCGAAACTCATTTTATAATAAAGTGACTTTTCTTTACTTTCCAAGAGTGCCCCTCCTCTCCACTTATAAAAGGCCCCCACATATACCACCTCATTCACACTTTCAAGCCATTTGGATCGGCCAACCTCTGCCCAAATACTCTCCAAACTTCCCCCTCTTACTCCTAGAAGCCTCACTTTGGGCAGAACTCTTCCCAAGGAAGCCTTTGGCTCAAATCAAAAAGAGTTACCTGATTTTGAGGTAATGTCTTCTCTAATGTTGTTTTGTTTTATTTTTCTTCTCCAACCCCCTAAACTCTTTTTATTCATTTCTTTTGTAACAACAACAGTATCCTAAATATACTAGTATGTTTCTATAAGAAGGATTCGAGCTACAATTATACACACCTATATCTAATGGTTAAAGAAAATACGGTTTCTGTGGATGGCGAATTTCTGCCTCACGAAACGATGATTGTTCAACACTCATATAACACCTTCAAAGGTGGCCATTAAGATGTCACTATATTTATATAGGATATATAATATTTTTATGTTTTAGTTATGCTTCTGTATTTCTCATTTATGGCATACTTTATTGTTTCCATTATGGGTAAACGCGATATTTTCATTTTAGGAAGTGCGGACTACCGCCCCCTCAAAGTGATTTGAATCGTTAATACCATATGTGGGATATATAAAGGATGGATTAAATGATATTATATATGATGTTATACTGGAATTATAATATACCTTTATATCATTATGATTTCATTAAATACGAAATAGAAATGAAAGTAGCCTTCATGCGTACGTACGGTTTACCGTCTCCATGAACGGTGCATTTCATTTCTTACCTCTAAATGTTATGGAATATTATAAATGCATGTATATACTGGATATATATGATATATATGATATCTACATAACGAAAATAATTCTGGATATAATGGATATATCACCACATGAACAACTTGTAATTATAAGAATTTTATTTTTGACTCAAGTACCTAAGATCGACAAAATGACCGTTATAAACTTAAATAATTACATAATGTTCATAACATGGTAATAAGGGATATAAAAGGAATAATGAACATGAAAAAGGTTATTAAGTAAATATAAATTAACTCTAGTTTATTATTCAGGAGGTTAAAGAACGGTCGAGTCAGGACAGGACGCAAGGTAAGGGAATTTCTTAACCCAACTTCCATTCTTTGGGTTAATCTCCTACTTTCAGATTATGTCATGATATTATTATGTATTATTTTGTATTTTTACTTTATTTATGTGTACCTATAGTTAATACACATAATAGATCTATTTTATTTGAAAAATGATCTTTTTAAGGACTTCGTCTCAATCTCCTTTCATTGAGGCATATTAGGTTTTATACACAACTTTCTTTTATACGGTGTATAAACCCCTTTGACTTTTACGTTTATTCAAAAGGAATCTTTTTATATGAAGAGTTTTACTAAACGACAAAAATCGAATGTTTTTCTTTCCATACATATGCGGCGACAATGACTTCTCCGCCACCGTGACCATTATTTGAGTTTCGGCTTCCTCTACAAGCCATCACTTTTTTTTAATGAAAAATAAATAAAAATTTTTAACTTTCTTTTATTTTGGTATTGAAAATGGTTTTGAAAGCATTTTTATTATATCAATGTGTTGTATTGAAATCTTGTTATTGAAATGTGTAAATGTTATGTTTCCTTTATGCATGTTTTATGTGATACAATTATGTTATGGTTTATGATATGTTTAAACCCATTCATATGAGGAATGCATTGGACTTAGTAAGTGACGGGTGGATCCCGCTATAGCTCCTCGATGCATCGGTAGGTCTCATGAGACAAACTAGTGTCTTGGCACGAGGCCTCGACAAAATCTTATTTGTGGTCTTGGCACGAGGACTTGGCTACGTGGTTATGATAGTCGGGCATTATGCATTCCATCATTATGAAAGTTGTTATTGATATTGCATGTGATTATTCGACCAGTAGAATATCCATGTGAAGAAGTAAATGGAATTATCTCATTTTACTTTTGCCATATTATGTTGATGTTCAAGTTTAAAAGGCTTTTGTTTTAGTTATACATTTCCTTAAATGTTTATGTTTATTTATGAAAGCTTCCGCAATATTGTTATCCTTACTGAGCATCTGAGCTCACCCCTTTCAATGTTTTAATATTTTCTAGGATGTGAAGAAGTATTTTATGAATGACCTGCAGGGATAGTCAGAAGAGGATATGAGTGTGGACTATGGAGACTTTGATATTCTAGATTTTCAATTTATGATGTAATTTAACATTTATGAATGTATCTAGTGTTTCCAAGGCTACTAAACTAATCGGTCTTTCGAGACTTGATCTTTTGTGATCATGCCAATGTTACGAAGTAATGCACCGACTCTGGGTAGCTGGGGTCGGGGCGTTACAGTTGGTATCAGAGGCAGTTTAGTACTAACCTTGGAAGCTAGATTTAGATAAACTCTGATTAGAGCGCATAGCCCAAAGATAGACTTTGAGGATTAGTATAGAAGAACTTCCTAGAATTTTGGTATTATAGAGATTTTGTGAGTTTTCCGAGAAATACATCCCTGTCTGGATACAAGCAGGTAGAGGTGGCTCTGGCACAGATGTACCTAGGGGTAAAACCCGAAAACACCGCTTTGAGCTAGACTCGAACGGGAACTGGTGCACGACAACGGGCCTTGCTGCACTCTTGGTTACGACACTCCCGGGGGATATGCTTAGGATAATTCTCATTTTCTTTACAAACCACTATGAAGGTTTATGAGTATATACATCCTCAAAGATTTTTTTTTTATAATTATGGAATATATCCATAAATAGTTCAATTTATGTTAAGTATTTTATAAGTATGGAATTATGTATTTTCATTCATAAACTAATCTAGTTTATGCCATTGTATAGAAATGGCGCCTAGTGGAAGTAATGGATACCGTATCAATGCACGCACTCCTTGTAGGGATTTCCCTCCTGCTCAAGATAATTATTGTGGATCTGGAGATACAACTGGTGCTGATCAACTTATTACCATACTGGGACAACTCACTCAAGTTATGAATAATAACATTACTCGTATGGAGCACCCTGATCCGCAACGTGGAGGATCAATATTAGACCTCTTCATGAGGCAACAACCACCAACATTTAATGGGGGTACAAATCCATTAGTAGCTGAGCAATGGATAAACTCCTTAGAGAAAATATTCCACGCCTTGGGGAGTAGAGAAAGGGAGAAGGTTATCATGGCAGTTTACCACCTCACTGGAGATGCCGATCAATGGTGGTCATTGATTCAAAACACAAAGGAAGATGATGACATATCGAATATGGAATGGAGGGAGTTAAAAGATCTTTTCATATAAAAATACTTTCCTCATGACCATAGAGCAGATATGGAAAGGCAATTTCTGAGTCTGAAACAAAAGGAGGATGAGAATGTTGCAAAGTATGAGGCCAACTTTACAAGGTTAGCGAGGTATGCTGTAGATTATATACGTAACCCAAGAGGTAATATTGATCGTTTCTTTGATTGGTTAAAACCATTTCTCCGTCGAGCTTTAGTATCACAATCGTTCTCAACATATGAAGATATTGTCTCATGTGCTATCAAGACAGAAAAGGAATTCTCTAAGTCTTATGACAACAAAGTAAAGCAAGTGAAGAAGAGAACGGTGGAACAAGAGACAGATAAAGGGAAAAAGGGAAGGAAGGATTTTCCATTATGTGATAATTGTGAGAAGAATCAACCTGGTACTTGCCTAAAAGGAGTGGGAGTTTGTTATAAATGTGGAGAAAAATGTCACCAGGCGCGTGATTCCAAGGGAAAGAAAGAGGCTATCAATGGTGAATGCTACAATTGTAGGGAAATGGGGCATTATGCAAATGAATGTCCTAAGCGTCAGGGAAACATACCTCAGAAAAGGCCAAGGGATCAAGGAAAATCTTATGCTGTTACTACAGTTGAAGCAGAATAATTAATGTATTGGTGCTTTTGGACTCATGGATTATATTCTGGTTATTAGAATAATGCGATATATATATATATAAGGATTGTACTACAGTACGTGTTGATTTCAGTAAGGTTTTAATATTATGAAGGTAATCAAATTTTTAGTATGTGACAAAAAGAGAAACTTTAATTTGTTTGGGGAATCTGATGTTACAATTGATTTTGGAATTTAGAGACCTTTTAGAGAAAGTCTGGACGGAGGTATTTTGGATAACTATAAAGGTTGGAATGGATTAAGTTGATCTTTGGATAGTATTGTTTAAGGTTAAAACATTTCTGAAGATTATTTTTGGAATATTATAATACTATAGTTTTAGGAAAAGGACAACATGCAGGGTGGGGAATAACCCGTCGCGTCGGACAAAGCTGTAGGAATCGAACCCACAACCATAGTGCGACAGGCCTTTATCACCTACCACTAGCCTACAGGAAGTCCCTGGTTATTACAAAATAATTTTACTAATCTAAATGGTATGTGTTAACATTTGGAACCTTATACAATTAGGATAAGTATAATATTTTTGAGTTCTATTATCTTTTTGAGTGAAAGATGAGTTGAAGGTTGAAACTCTAATTGTCAAGCATAAATATATATATATATACCTATCTCTTATTCTATGAATAAATTAATTCTTAAACTTTATTAAAGGGATATTAAAACAAAAAATGTGTTATCCTAATACCTTATGTCTTGTTGAACTGATGATATTTTAAATCAACATAGATTGAAGGCTTTGAGGCCCTCAATTTGACACTTGGTTGTGATTGATGACCTCAATCACTCCCTACAAATATTTACGTTTTTCCTCCAATTATATGTCTCTAATTTCCACCAATGTTCTCCTAATCGAGATCATAATTGGGTGGTGACTTTTTCATTTCCCTTTCCCTCTTATTAAGGCTAAATTTTATTAATCTTATTTCCGATGTGGGTTTTCCACAAAGGTATTTTATATTTTCAACCTTTTATTTTCCAAGAAAAATTTCAAATTGTGAGGATGCAATTTATTGAAGGAGGGGTGAATGTAACACCCCGAGCTTCCACAATACGCTTCTTATTCAATAATGCAATAGCTTGCATTGTACACAACTTCGAGTTCTAAAACACCGCGACTAATCAAAGTAGCCATTATGAATAGTAATAACCACTTTTAAAAAATATAGAAATTTTATATTTAAAAATGGATCTCATTTTTGGATTAGGAATATCGAAATTAGCCTATGTTGAATTTTTGGTATTTTTCTGAGAACTTCTAATTTTGTATGAATAGTGAAAAATACTTTAAAACAACTTTTTTAATCAAAATAATTTATAGTGATAAATTATACTATTTAGTGGTTTTAAAGTATAATTAGAATATATTTTTACCATTTTATCCAATGGTGGTCATTATAATTAATTTAACATTGAAATTGGACATAAACAATTGCCAATCTTTTGATATAAATTGTTTCTTAAAAACACGCTATTTGTTGTGACGGCGGGAATTAATTATAAAATTAATTAATGCAACTTATATGTTTGGAATTTTTTAAAATAGACATCATTTTTGAATTCGGAATATCAATTATAGCTTAGGGTGAAATTTTGGCATTGTTCTGAAAAACTTCAATTTTTGATGAATAGTGAAACCACTAAGTGGTAGTTAAATAACTGATTTTTCGTTTTAATGAAATATTACCACTTCTGTGATTTGATTTTCAAAAATCCGACATACATGGTTGTCATTAAGAAGTAAAATATGGTTCAATGAGATTAAAATAATTTTTGGTGAATAGTAACTTTTAAGTTCTTAATCGAGATTAGAGGTAATTAGTGTAGTTTAAGGTAAAAATAATGTTTTAATAATATGAGATGAGCTTGAAACATGTCCTAACCTCATTGGATGTTCCATGGCCGACCAATACAATCCATGGGTCAACTTGGGGACCCCATGGAGCCACATTAGTTGGAAAATGACATAAATACCTTTTATTTAATGTTAAAGTAAAAAAATGACACAAACATGAAATGTTTTACTAAAACATTTTTTACATGGGGTTATACAAGTAATATTTTTGACTATAAATAGTCATTTGAAAGATAAAAATATTTCCTAAATCATATAATTTTTTTATAATTTTTTGACATTAAATAAATTAAATTATTTTTGACATCATTATGATGCAGCGATGACCTCATTATTTAACGATTTAAATAAAATAAAGAGATAATGTAAAATCCAAGGCTTACACTTGTAAAAAACCTATTGGATGAGTCTATTTCAAACCCTTATCACCTTAGCCTCTAATTATATAAGTGTGGGACCTCTAAAATCCGAAACTCATTTTATAATAAAGTGACTTTTCTTTACTTTCCAAGAGTGCCCCTCCTCTCCACTTATAAAAGGTCCCCACCTCTACCACCTCATTCACAATTTCAAGCCATTTGTCTCGGCCAACCTCTGCCCAAATACTCTCCCAACTTCCCCCTCTTACTCCTAGAAGCCTCACTTTGGGAATAACTCTTCCCAAGGAAGCCTTTGTCTCAAATCAAAAAGAGTTACCCGATTTTGAGGTAATGTCTTCTCTAATGTTGTTTTGTTTTATTTTTCTTCTCCAACCCCCTAAACTCTTTTTATTCATTTATTTTGTAACAACACCAGTATCCTAAATATACTAGGATGGTGTTATAAGAATTACTCTAGCTACACTTACACACACCTACATCTAATGGTTAAAGAACATACGGTTTCTGTGGATGGAGAATTTCTGCCACACGAAACAATGATTGTTCAACACTCATATAACACCTTCAAAGGTGGCCATTAAGATGTCAATATATTTATATAGGATATATAATATGTTTATGTTTTACTTATGCTTCTGTATTTCTCATTTATGGCATACTTTATTGTTTCCATTATGGGTAAACGCGATATTTTCATTTTAGGAAGTGCGGACTACCGCCCCCTCAAAGTGATTTGAATCGTTAATACCATATGTGGGATGTATAAAAGATGGAGTAAATGATATTATATATGATTTTATACTGGAATTATAATATACCTTTATATAGTTATGATTTCATTAAATATGAAATAGAAATGAAAGTAGCGTTCATGCGTACGTACGGCTTACCGTCTCCATGAACGGTGCATTTCATTTCTTACCTCTAAACGTTATGGAATATTATAAATGCATGTATATAGTAGATATATATGATATATATGATATCTACATAATGAAAATAATTCTGGATATAATGGATATATCACCACATGAACAACTTGTAATTAAAAGAATTTTATTTTTGACTCAAGTACCTAAGATCGACAAAATGACCGTTATAAACTTAAATAATTACATAACGTTCATAACATGGTAATAAGGGATATAAAAGGAATAATGAACATGAAAAAGGTTCTTAAGTAAATATAAATTAACTCTATTTTATTATTCAGGAGGTTAAAGAACGGTCGAGTCAGGACAGGACGCAAGGTAAGGGAATTTCTTAACCCAACTTCCATTCTTTGGGTTAATATCCTACTTTCATATTATGTCATGATATTATTATGTATTATTTTGTATTTTTACTTTCTTTATGTGTACCTATAGTTAATACACATAATAGATCTATTTTATTTTAAAAATGATCTTTTTAATTACTTCGTCTCAATCTCCTTTCATTGAGGCATATTAGGTTTTATACACAACGTTCTTTTATACGGTGTATAAACCCCTTTGACTTTTACGTTTATTCAAAAGTAATCTTTTTATACGAATCGTTTTACTAAACGACAAAAAGGGAATGTTTTTCTTTCCGTACATATGTGGAGACAATGACTTCTCCGCCGCCGTGACCATTATTTGAGTTTCGGCTTCCTCTACAAGCAATCACTTTTTTTAATGAAAAATAAATACAAAATTTTAACTTTCTTTTATTTTGGTATTGAAAATGGTTTTGAAAGAATTTTTATTATATCAATGTGTTGTATTGAAATCTTGTGATTGAAATTTGGAAATGTTATGTTTCCTTTATGCATGTATTATGTGATACAATTATGTTATGGTTTGTGATATGTTTAAACCCATTCATATGAGGAATGCATTGGACTTAGTAAGTGACGGGTGGAGCCCGCTATAGCTCCTCAATGCATCGGTAGGCCTCATGAGAAAAACTAGTGTCTTGGCATTAGGCCTTGACAAAATCTTATTTGTGGTTTTGGCACGAGGCCTTGGCTACGTGTTTATGATAGTCTGGCATTATGCATTCCATCATTATGAAAGTGGTTTTTGATATTTCATGTGATTATTCGGCCAGTAGAATATCCATGTGAAAAAGTAAATGGCATTATCTCATTTTACTTTTGCCATATTATTTTGATGTTAAAGTTTAAAAGGCTTTTGTTTTAGTTATACATTGCCTTAAATGTTTATGTTTATTTATGAAAGCTTCCGCAATATTGTTATCCTTACTGAGCATCTGAGCTCACCCCTTTCAATGTTTTAATATTTTCCAGGATGTGAAGAAGTATTTTATGAATGACCTGCAGGGATAGTCAGAAGAGGATATGAGTGTGGACTATGGAGACTTTTTTGTTGTAGATTTTCAATTTATGATGTAATGTAACATTTATGAATGTATCTAGTGTTTCCAAGGCTACTAAACTAATCGGCCGTTCGAGACTTGATCTTTTGTGATCATGCCAATGTTACGAAGTAATGCACCGACTCTGGGTAGCTGGGGTCGGGGCGTTACATAATTAAACATTATAATTAATTAAAAATATAATTTAACCTTATAAATAAATTCGACAAAAAATCAGTTTTGAATTAGAACTCAGTATTTTTCACTATTCATTTAAAAAATAAAACTTCACCAAAAAATACTAAAAAATTGTCCTGAGATAATTTTGATGTTTCTATTTTAAATATTAAGTTTATTTTTATATATAATATTTATTAAAGTGTAAAAATTTATATTTAAAATAGTCTCACCATTGAAAGGTGGAAAATTGCTTTTATTAAAATAATGGTTTTTGTGTGTAATATTAGGTTTGTTTTTATCTTATGCTTATAAAATATATTGGATGAATATAAAAAAATATTCATTTGAATGTATAACATATAAAGTTATTTAATATCATTCACTAGTATTAATTAATTTATCTTATTAATATAAATCATCCTTTTCACATTAAAATAGTCTTTTATAAAATTATTCCCTTTATATTCATTTGGTTTCTATATTAATTTATAATTAATAGGTAAACAGTTAATTCAAATGTATATATTCATAATTTAGTTAATCCTATAATCGTCAATTTAATGCCTATGTTGTATCTTATTAAATATTAATCTTTTAATAACATATTATTGTTTGGTAACACTCGGTCATGTGTATTACACAAGCCATCGAGGAAATTTAGTCTTATGTGTAATGTAAGCTAATATTTTTGTTCCATGTAGAGAAAACTAAAATTTGTGTTGCGTGTAGTGAACGATTAAATTGGTGTTGCATATAATTCAAGCCATCAATAGTTCTTTAATATAGAATAAACTATTTTTTTTGTTGAGTAAAATTAAAAATACCAAAAATATTAAATTAATTTGGAAAAATAATTCTTAGAATCTTGGGGTGTTAAATTCGACCACCCTTAAAAGTAATTTCTCCCTTAAAAATTTATCAAGATTATCAAAAAAATTATACTTGAATGTTAATTTAATATAAACCCACATCATATAAATAAACACTAAAACTTCTTTTAAAAAATGGAAATCTAGAGCCATAACGGTTACCCGAAGTAACTCATAACTATCTTCCCACATAAGAGAACATAGTTGGAAAGTTAAATCATAGACTTGGAGTAAAAGAGAAACTATTAGTAGGGAGTGATTGAGGTCATAAATCATAGAAAACTTATTGATAATGAAAATTTGGGGGCCTCAAATTCATAAATCTATGATAATTTAAAATGACATCAGTTAAAAAAAATAAGGTAAGAAGAAAACAATTTTTTCATTTTCCTAAAGTTGATTAATTCTTTTATCGACCAAGAATATAAGAAAATATACTTACTTGATATATTTAAATAAACAAAATTTCATTCTTTGGTTTTTCTTTGATCAATTTCTAATTCATCCATTACTTCAAGAAGTGGAAGTCTAAAAATTAACTTCGATTCCTGAAGCACTAAAATACACTTTTAATAGATATTAAGGCCCATAAAATAATAAAAAGTCTAACTATTTCTATCTAACTATTCTTCAAAATGAATATGATTAATACATTAATCTCTAAACATAAAAAGTAAAACTAGTGGTTCATAATTAATATTTATTCATAAAAAATAATTACACACTAACCATGAAATTATGTAGTCCAGTGGTAGGCATGAAACTCTTATCGTCCTTCGGACATCGGTTCAAGACCCACAACCTTTCCAAACTTGATTGGTTTTCACCCTACATACAAGATGTCCTTTTCTAAACCACACTAATATAATCTCAAAAAAAATATGATGTACATACTTTAAATAAGGTTAATCACTAAATAGAGTTTTAACTAAGGTTTTCAATACAACCTCAATACATAAATACTTCCTCCAAAGAATAATATAAACTTTTCATCAATATTTAACCTTATAACCCTTCTAAAATATGAAAATCCAAACCTATAAATAAATTTATGAAATCAGCTAAACATTGATCCCCCATATATCATAAAGTATCTCTTGGATTTCACATTCCAAACATGTGAATACCCTCATCATAAATCCTCTTAAAACATGTTAATAACCTGAATTACCATAGATACTTTTTAAAATATTCATGATTACTTATTCCAAATATTATTGGATATATTTATTAAATCCAAGAAGTTTAAAAACTTCATCCAAGATGGCATATACCACTTTTTAAACAAATCCTTAATTTGCTTTATGTTCATTAATAATATCCAATTTACTTTATCTAACACAATAATCTATTTATCCAAGATAAACACAATTTTCTCTATATCTTTAAAATATTAAGGGTTACCTTCCCTTAGTCAAAATATAACCATATCATTAAATAACTTTTCTATTCCATTGGAAACATTCAACATAATCTTGTAAATCCTTAGTGAAAAACATAAACTAGAAAATCTTTATATATTTCACCGTTAATATAAAATTATTCTTGAATTCAAATAAAAACTTAGATTATTCCACTTCATCCATAAGCCATAATAAGGCCACCTCATCCTATTACTTAGTACCTCTTTCCTTTAACATCTCATTTGTAGTCTCATCATCATCAGTAATATAACCATTACTCATACCACCTAATTGATTCCCTTTAAGAGCATTCAACTTAGGACATTGATTTTTATAATGACCATTCATTCCAAACTAAACATTTTACCTTTTATGATGTCTTATGGAGGAAAATATTCCCATACATTTCATTTATTGAACCCTTCATTTTTATTTTACAGTTACTTTCTTTGTTTATTTATTTTTTATAGTTTAAACTTCTTCTTGTTCCTCTATGACATTCACTTGGGTGATTATTTCCAAATTCTTAGCATAGAGGGAACTGAATATTCATTCCTCCTTGGTCTCTATTACCCGAACTCTTAGAAAACTCCTTTCATATCTCCCTTGGTGATTCTAGGAGTTGGTTAAGGTACATGTTGTTAATCATATACCTTGAAAAATAATTAGGCATGATCACAACATCATTCATTCCAGTTATCATCCCATTTGACAACTCATCAAAACATTTTCCATCACATTAAACATTAACCAAGTTCCTTCTGGTTCCCACCACAAACTAAAAGAAGAAAGCATATTGTGATCAAAACTTATCATATTGTAAAACCACATAATCATGAAAAATAATTACTTATTTCATATCTAAATTATGACAACTTATTTAAACTATAACACCTCAAGTTTATCCTAGTTTATTAATATAAAAAATCTATTAAAATCCTCCATCGTGGTTTGTGAATAGTTAGTTAATTCCCAAATCATATCCCTTGGGAGTGTCAAAGTAGGTGTGTAGTAAGGCTCGTTGTCATGTACCAGTTTACGCCAAGTTAGGCCCAACACACCTTGTCAGAGTTGTTTCTTCTAGGTAAATCTATTCCAGATCCACATCCACTTGTAGTATCAAAAAATGGATGTACTGATAGGAAACCAATCACTCTATCCTTTACTAAAATTCCATGACATTTTAATAAATTTTAACTCATCCTAATACCTATCCTTAAAGACATCGCTAGATATATCCCTAGAAATTTACCTAGGTATCTCACTAAAGTTTTCTTATCCTAGATTCCAAAGGTTCGCTAAACCTTATCTTTGATACCAACTATAGAGAACCTCGCTTGATGTTTATATACATTACATAAATTTTTTGTAATACCTAAAACATTACAAAAACAGAAACCAAAAGATCATATTATTTTAGTGCCTTGTGAAACATGGAAACATAAACACTACTACATTAGTGAGAAATATTATCTTCCACTAGGTTATTTATGACTACAACCCTTTATAGGAAAATCATACTTAATACATATCTTCATAACCTGGGGAAGGAAACATAAAAAATGGATGATTTTAGATGCTCATTAAGATAAAAAAGGGAGACATGTAAGAATAAATAAGATCATAAGTGTTTGAGAACATGAACATAACATCATAAGATAATACCACGCATATCAAAGATCATAAACATGAATCATTGAATAAATCTTGGTATTTCATAAGACATGAATCATAAGGAAATAAAGAACACAATACATGAAATCATAACATAGTCTTAAAACATGTAATTTTGGAAAACAGATAAGTTTATAATATGATTTCCATAGTATTAAAGGTATCACTACTAAGGCCATCTTATTAGTATGGGTTCACTCCCTATACCATCTTGGTAGTCATGGTTAACTCCCATGGACATATTAGTAGCATGAGTTTACTCATCACACCATATTGGTAGTTATGGTTCACTCTCATGGCCGTCTTAGTAGTCAAGGTTCACTCCCGGGACCATCTTAGTCTATCTCATGAGATAAAAATCTTCACCTAATGAATTGTAAGGAGATATAGGTCTCACCCATCTCATAATGAAATCACACATATATGTTCCATAAAATATTAAACAATAATATCATAACATATTAAATTAAATGGGTACCATAAACATGAAATTATATCATAACTTGTGGAAAAAGTTATAGGTTTCATAATCATCTCATCAAAATCATAACCTATGAAAAGAAGTCGGTTTCAAAAGCATATAACCTATGAAAAAGAAATAGTTTTCCTGAACTTAATTCCATCAAAATATAATCCATTAATAGAAATAATATTAATGGAAACATAGAATCATTTACCCATAAAGGAATGATTTACACCGACATACGCCATCTTATATGGGAAACAATTTTGAAAAAAAAAATTAAAAACATTTCTTGAGGAAAATATTATTTATTCTTTGAAAAAAAATTATTTTTAAAACATAAAATCTTTTAAATAACATTTTCATGAAAATAAACAGAAAAATTATAAAGGAATCATTTTAAACCATTTGAAAAAAACTTTCTTTGACATATTACAAAGAAATCTTGAAATCAATTTGAAACCCATTTTCCTTGAAAATTTATAGAAGAAGTTGAAAAAGATTTGAAAATCATTTTCCAAAAAAATATATCAAATACGATTTAAAATGTTTTGAAAATAATTTTCGTTAAAAACTTAAAACAATCTTGAAATCTTTTTGAAAACCATTTTCCATGAACATACTTTTAAAACTTATAAAATTGGATTTTAAATCATTTAAAATACCTTTTAAACATAAAACACTTTTGAAAACCTTTTTCATCGAGAACCACTTCAAAAAAATAGATTTTCATAATATTAGGAAAAACTTTATAAAAAAATAACTTTATAATATTGTGAAGTAAGATTTAATGGAATGAATGTCATGATTATAAGTAAATCCATACGTGTTGAACATTCCATTTGCATTGTAAAGAGTTTTGAAAAGTGCTTCGACTGAAAAATGATAAGAAGATTCCTTTTAAAAACCCATTTTAAAGGTAAAACATGGGTAGAAATGTATTTTAAATATCATAGAAAAATATTAGACTATTTTAAGAGAAATTTCTTTCTGGAAAACATGGTTTGATGGAAAATAGGTTTTCCAACTGAAGAGAGGGTAAATTTGGGATTTCTTAAAGACAATTTCTTAACTATATTATGTAACAATGAGTAAAAAAATGGTATTAATAAATTAATTTATCTCAAATATATAGAGATTAATAAAATTAATGAGTTTTCTTGATACATGGATCTTATTATTTCATCAAATTAAGCATAATCCTAAACAATCTCAAAAATTAATGTAATTGTTTCAATAAACTCTTACCACTTGGTAACTTTGAACCATACTCCCCATTTAAGAAAATAAATTGCATGAAGATTAAAATATAATGAAAACAAATAGATTCATGGTATAACATTTAAAATTCAATATATAAACCTCATGTAAAAATATATGTGTATAACATGTCTCGTGTCTCAAAGAATGAAAATCGAGACAAAATTACTTTGCTGATTTGGTGGATTTTGAAACATAAACCCCATGAAAGAAATATAATCTGATGGATATGTAAATATACATAAATTTGAGTATAATAATCATATAATACATCCATTTCTATTATACAGACCACAAAAAAGTATTTTATTGTGAATAAATCATGTATCTCACGGAAATAAAAAATGAGATGAGATCCCCTTACCTTGTGTCTTGAATATTGTTGCACTCGTACAAAATTATTGTATAATAAATATTAGTTTATTATAAATCTAAAATAGAAAAATATTATTATATATAATATGATATATTTTTTATTATGACTTTATATTACCCACTTTTTAACAATTATATGTTAAGGTTTCACTTAGGGTAATATCCATTTTTTTCTTCATATGTGTCTTAATTTTTTATATCTCTGGTCGTTATACTTATATTATGATTTCAAAAATGTAAACCATGATATAAATATAATTTATATTCATTATCTATGTATTAAAATAATCTTTATAATATTGAAGTATGAAATGGAATACACCTTTCATGGAGATAGAAGGTTGTATGTACGCATGTACATTGTTTCTATTTAATTGTCATATTAAAAGAAAGAAAATAATATATATATATATATGTATGTATGTATGTATACATTTATGTTTTATCATTAAATTAGAATTATTATTTCATATATATTATATAATTTTACTAAAATCATATTTAATACATTCCATGTAGTGTGTGAACAAATCACATCACTTTAATGGGGCAGTAGTTCACACTTCCTCAAATGCAATTATCATATTTACACAAAATAGAAAGTATAAAGATGTGTGTTATAAAATAATTAAATACTATTAAATACATTATATGTATCATATATATCAAATATAAACATTTTTTCATCATAATTCCAAAATATAAAATGTGGTTGAGAAAAAACAAACAATCATAGTTTCATGAGGCGGTAGGTCACCGTACACATAAACATTATGTTTATTACCCATTAGATGGAAGTTTGCGTAAGTGTAGGTACAAACCTTATCATAAAATCATATTAGTATATTTATTATTATTATTTTGTTTTATAATCATGTAATAAGGATATTTTATGGATAGAGAATGAAAATAAGATAAAGGATCTTGAAGAAGGATGTTACCTCCTCCTTGGGTAACTCCTTATGGTTTCCACAAAAGAGATTACTTGGATTTATTTCTACTCAAATGGAGTCTTAAATGATGAAGGGATGTATGTTTTTAAGTTTATTTTTTATTTACTTTTTTATTCTAAGTGTTTTTAGAGGTGTGAGGAAGTTGGATAAGTGGTGGCCTTTTATAGTGGAGGAAAAGGACTCACTTAGTATTTTTTTTAAAAGATAGGTGTACCAACATTTTTATTTAAAAAAAGTCATAAAAACCAAAATAACACAATACTTTAAGGTTAATTGAAGAATCATGGCCATAAAATGGGTTTTTTACAAGTTTATAGGTCATTTGGGTCCTTGATATTAAGGTTTATTCCCTTATTAAGCTTAATTTTACATTAATCGTTGTAATTAATTTTAACTGCATTCACAAATATTTTTGGTCAAAAACTAAATTAAACTTATTATAAATTATAGATTATTATTATTAAAAATATGGAATCCTTTTTTCCAAATTGTAATCAAATAATTAGAATATTTTAATTTAAAATTAATCTTGTAGTCGGGACAACACCACGGGTTTTAAAAGTAAAAATGATCAAAAGTTTACTATGTTATTATATCCAATTTCAATATGAAATTGGTTATAATGACCTAAATTTGATTAATTTATAACAATATAATCTAATTAAACTTTAAAAAATATTATGAATATAATTTTACTTTATAAATAAATTAGATGAAAAATACGTTTTGAATTAAAATTTAGTATTTTTCATTATTCATTAAAATATGAAACTTCACAAAAATATACCAAAAATTCATCCTAAGATAATTTTTATGTGTACCTTTCAAATATTAAGTTTATTTTCATATATAATATTTATAAAAGTTCCAAAATTTATATTTAATATAGGTTCACCATTAAAAGTCGGTAAAGTTGATTTTATAAAAATATAGGTTTCTATGTGTATTACTGGGTTTTTTTATCGTATTCTTATCAAATATATTTGATGAATATAAAAAGTATTAGTTATAATATATATAATATAAATTTAATTAATATCATTCGCTATTATTAATTAATTTTTCTTATTAAGATAAATCGTCTCTTCCTCGTAAAAAATTGTCTCATAAAATAATTCAATTTATATTAATTTGGTTTATATATTAATTTATAATTAATAGGTAACCAATGAATTCAACTATATATATTCATAAGTTAGTTAATACTATAATCATAAATTTAATAGTTATGTTATATCTTATTAAATAATAATATTTTAATAATATATTATTGTTCGATAACACTCGGTCCTGTGTGTTAAGAAAACCATCTAGGAAAGTATTTCTTCTGTTTAATATAAGCTAATATCGATGTTCCGTGTAGAGAAAAAAAAATTATGTTGTTTGTAGTTCCTGATTAACTTGGTGTTGCATATAACTCAAGCTATACATAGTGGATTATTTTAAAATAAACTATTTTCAGTGTTGCGTGTAATAAAAAATATCAAAAACATTAAATTAATTGAAAAAATAATATCTCACTAAATCTCATGGTGTTGCACTTATGTCTCTTAATTTCCATGACATCACTCTACATCACATGGAATGAAAAAACTTATCCCCAATGGAATATACTCACTATAAAGTGGTGAAAGGGAAATGTCGGGTAGTAGAACACATTTAACACCCTTATTTCCACATTTATCCTTTATCCAAGAAGTCTAAAGGCTCCTAAAAAACCCAAGATGTTATATCAGAATGAAATTGAATCCCCATTGGTCCATGAATATAAATTCCAATACAATTTAATAAAATCCAAGTCCATATATGGTCAAGGAATCAAGGCATGATACCAAGAGAATACATCATGGCCCCAAAAGTCCTTACCCAATACATATGGGCAAAAAAACAAATCAATTTAATTTATGACCAATCACACATGGGTGGAGAGACATCATATCACATGTTTCAAAAATAAAATTCATAAAATAATAATAATATTTTGGGACCACCTACCTCACTACTCTAAAATACCATTGATAAAATACCTCTAAACAATTTGACTTGAGTCAGTAGAAATAGTAAAATGTAAAAAATACATAAATTAGGGAATAATCTACATAAAAAATTAAAAAACATTAGAAATGATATATATATATAATAATAATAATAATAATAATAATAATAATAATAAATAAGAGTGATATTATTATATGATGAAACCTTCTATGATATATGAAAGTCTACTCATAGCCTGAACGATAGAGATATAAACATGGAAGAGAGGAAAAAAGAGAGGAAGGGGATACGGGTGTCTCAATTCTAGAGAAATAAAAATACTCTATTTAATATAGTAATAATTTTAATTAATTAAAAATTGAAAATTAAAACATACTACATTGGGAGGGTGTTGTGGTCTAATCACGGGGGTTACAATACAAGGTCCTACTAGGGTCACAATGTGGTATAACCCCTTTGTCCACAATATAGTATCCTACACCTAAGAATAAAAAACATAATCCCCAAGATTCCAGGGAACAAAAACAATATTAGGAAATAGTGATACATTTTTTGTAGGGATTTACAGTGAAACCCCTTCATTGTGGTGTGGAATGTACCCCCCTCAAGATAGAATTCACATCATAGCACAGGTGTTGCAGTACAACCAAATACCTAAAAAACATAATCTTATATGGTAAATGATTAATCTTATGTTGGCCTAAAGATTATTTTTATGTAGCCTTATTCACACTATCGTCCAATTGGTGTGTGAAAAAACTCACTCTACTATAAAAATTATAATCTCATAAAACACCTCATAATGACACAACCTACCCATGTTGCATCATGGCCCTCGATCCTTTATAAAAATATTCTTACCCATCCCTCACCACACCCAAATTCCCTATACTACAACATGGCCTCTCTAGAATCATGAAAAAAATTAATCCCACATTGGCCCTCATCACAGTGTAACTACCTTATATTGCAACACGATCCTTGACCTGTAATAAAATTTCATCCTGAAAACTAGATCAATTGTGATTTCCTCAAGTTTCAAGGTATGTTTGTTTTTAAATTATGACATATATTTCCTTTATTTTCTCCCATAGAGGCATATTTATCGGTAAAAGGGCCTCAAATCTAGTGGTTGGGAGGTTGGACATGTTGGGTCGGAAAAAACGGAGAATGATGGCAAGAGGGGGGGTGAATTGCCTTTTAAAAAAAAGATAAACAAATAAAAAATCAAAGTAAAGTGCAGCGGAAATAAAGAGGCAAGACACACAAAATTGATAACGGAGTTCGGCCAAAACCCGGCCTACGTCTCCGCTCCCAACTCAACCGTTGAGAGATTCCTACCGCTTGCTTTTCAATGGTTTTAGCAAGAAACCCACTAGGCTTTGAGGTAGCACTAGGACCTATTACAGCTTGCTTTTATTGGTTTAGCAAGAACCCACTTGCTTTTGATGGTTAAGCAAGAACCCACTAGCCTTTTTAACGGGTGAAGGCTAGCTCACCGAAACACAAGCCTTTTAAAAGGAAAGGCTTGAAGAAACCTATTCACACCTTAATGGTGGTGTGAAACCCAAAAGAAAGGGGGATGAGAAAAGGGTTTGGGGTTTGTAGGCACAAACCCAAAATTAAAGCTCAATAAAAAATAAAACAATAAAACCCCTATGTGAGGAAGACTTGGGCGCCAAGGTATGATGGAGTTGATGTAGCGTTCTCTCCCAAGCTTCTTGAGGTGCTCCTTGGATTGGAAGTTGGATTGGAGCAAGGAGGATCCTTGAAGGTGGAGCGCCGGAGGTTCTCCAAATGTGCAATAATATGTCCGAGCGCTTGGTATGTGATCCGATTGGTGTCCGGGGCTTCCTTGGCCTTTATTTATAGGCATGGAACCCTTGAGGAGGCTTCGGAGCCGTTGGAGAAGTCCTCGGAGCCGTTGGAGGCCAAAAGAGGGTTGACTGGTCAAACCCAACGGCTAGTTTGACTGGGCTACCGGCTGGCCGGTACAGCTCCACCGGCTGGCCGGTGCCTTGGAAGTTGAGGAGAATTCTGGTCCAGGCTCCACCGGTCGACCGGTGGAGGAGCCACCGGCTGGCCGGTGGCAAGAAAGTAGCAAATACTATTTGGGCTGGGTGCCACAGGTCGACCGGTGACAGAGCCACCGGTCGACCGGTGGAACCTGGCAGTGGGCAATCCCTCTGCCAGTTCCACCGGCTGGCCGGTGCTATCACACCGGTTGGCCGGTGGACTGAATTTCAGTCCATTTCTTGTCCATTCTTGGGCCAATCCTTTGACAATCTTTTGCCTATCATCCACAACACTTAAAAACAAAGTTAAACACATATGAAAGTGATTGTGATCATGAAAATCAAAGAGTGTGGGGTACAACAATCTCCCCCTATTTTGATGATCACAATCACTTATCTAAGCAATGTAAAAACTTAAAAATGAGAGGCATGCTTTAAAAGATTTTTCCCCCAATCAATCAAGAATTTCTCCCCCTTTGTGATTATCAAAATAGCACGGGGCATAAAACTTGATTGAGGGACAAGATTTGAAAATCAATATTTTAAACCAATTGAAAATAATACCAATTGTTGAAAAATTTGAAATGAAAAATGAATAACAGTTTGAATTGAATGTTTTGAATCAAAAATTGAATAGAAATTTTGAATTGAAAATTTTGAAACCAAGAGTTGAAATTGAAAGTTTGAATCGAAAATTTTGAATTGAAAATTTGAAATGAAAATTTTGAATAAAAATTTTTAAATCACAAAAAGGCTTAAAAGAACTTAACTCCCCCTAAATAAAAACAACAAATCACCGGGGAGAGGGATTTTGAAAAGAGACAATTTTAGGCCCGGAGAGACTCGCTAAGAGGGATTTTGAAAAGAGACAATTTTAGGCCCGGAGAGACTCACTAAGAGGGATTTTTCAATCCACACTTGCCTTGTAGCGGGTCTTCTCCTATAGAATTCATCGGAATAAAAAATCGATTTGGGCCTACCATACCTGGCGTTCTTACAATTACATTCATATATGAGGTGCCCGGGTTTTTTACAATAGTTACAAAATTTAAAACAAGAGCTCCCCCTAACAAAAACAGTGGGAGCATGGGAGGAGGAAGCTTGGTTGGTGTAGCCAAGTCCTTGAGTGGTTCTAGAAATTCGTTGGGAACCTAGGATATTGTTCAGATTTTGTTCCCCTTGGGTGAACTTAGCTAGGGTCTCCCTTAGGTCTTTGATGGTTGATTCCATGGAATCAACATTTGGGAAATTTTGGATTTTGAGGGTGAGTTCCTCCTTCTCTTTGAGAAGTTGGTCTTTTTCGGAGGAAAGTTTTTGAAAGACTTTTTTAAAGCAACAAATTTTGAAGAAAGCTCATGAAAACCATTTTCTAATTGGTCTCTAGCATGTGAGAGTTCTTCATAAGATAGATGATTTAAAGAATTGGAATTTGAAGAGCAAGAGGATGAGGAGTCGGAAGATGTTACCTCATGGAATGCCATTAGGCATTTGTTACCGTTGTCGCTCGAGGAGGAGGAGGAGGAGGATGAGGTGTCACTCCATGTCGCCTTGAGGACCTTCTTCTTTCCTTTTTCCTTTGGCGTGGCCCATTTCTTGTTGAGTGGGCAATCGGGCTTGTAATGCCCCTTTTCGCCGCACCCGTAGCATTTTACCTTGGGCTCGGATCTTGCGGTGGGTTCTTGCTTGCGGTGCTTGCGGGATTTCTTCTTCTTGTGCTTCTTCATAAATTTGTGCATTTGGCGGGCGAGATTCTCCATTTCCGAGTCGCCGCTTGAAGACGAAGAAGATGAAGATGATGAGGATGATGAGGAGGAGCTTACTTCTTTTTGAACCTTGAGGGCGATGTTCTTTGGAGTTTTGATAGGGGTGCCCTCCTTTTGTGCTTGCCTCCTCATCGTGATCTCGTACGTCATAAGGGATCCGATGAGCTCTTCTACCGGCATATTTTTGACGTCTTTAGCCTCTTGGATCGCCGTCACCTTTGGTGCCCATGAGCTCGGAAGGACCCATAGAATCTTCTTGACCATTGCTTCAGCTGAAACATCATCACCAAGGGACTTTCTCCCATTGCACACATCAGTAAATCTAGTAAACATTTCAGAAATAGATTCATTTGAATGCATAGAGAAAGACTCAAAATCCTGACGGTACATGTCCAATCGAGTATCCTTTACTTTGTTGGTTCCCTCATGGGTAACCTCCAAAAGTTTCCAGATTTCATGTGAGGAGGTGCAAGTGGAAACTCGATTGAACTCATTTCGGTCAAGGCCGCAATGTAGAGCGTTCATGGCTTTGCCATCAAGCTCAAAATTTCTAATGTCGGCTTGGGTCCATTTGGATTCATCGGGGGAAGAGAGAGTGTAACCTTGCATGACTATTTTAAAAATGGGATACCCTATACTTCTAAGAAAAGTAGTCATGCGGGTTTTCCAATAATTATAGTCGGTCCCATCAAAAAATGGAGCCCGACCCAATGAGTAGCCCTCGGGGGCGAAAGAGGTAGATGCCATCAAAAAAATAAAATAGGATCTTTGAATTTGAAACCGTTTAAGGAATTATTCAAATTATCCCTCTGATACCAAATGTTGGGTCGGAAAAAACGGAGAATGATGGCAAGAGGGGGGGTGAATTGCCTTTTAAAAAAAAGATAAACAAATAAAAAATCAAAGTAAAGTGCAGCGGAAATAAAGAGGCAAGACACACAAAATTGATAACGGAGTTCGGCCAAAACCCGGCCTACGTCTCCGCTCCCAACTCAACCGTTGAGAGATTCCTACCGCTTGCTTTTCAATGGTTTTAGCAAGAAACCCACTAGGCTTTGAGGTAGCACTAGGACCTATTACAGCTTGCTTTTATTGGTTTAGCAAGAACCCACTTGCTTTTGATGGTTAAGCAAGAACCCACTAGCATTTTTAACGGGTGAAGGCTAGCTCACCGAAACACAAGCCTTTTAAAAGGAAAGGCTTGAAGAAACCTCTTCACACCTTAATGGTGGTGTGAAACCCAAAAGAAAGGGGGATGAGAAAAGGGTTTGGGGTTTGTAGGCACAAACCCAAAATTAAAGCTCAATAAAAAATAAAACAATAAAACCCGTATGTGAGGAAGACTTGGGCGCCAAGGTATGATGGAGTTGATGTAGCGTGCTCTCCCAAGCTTCTTGAGGTGCTCCTTGGATTGGAAGTTGGATTGGAGCAAGGAGGATCCTTGAAGGTGGAGCGCCGGAGGTTCGCCAAATGTGCAATAATATGTCCGAGCGCTTGGTATGTGATCCGATTGGTGTCTGGGGCTTCCTTGGCCTTTATTTATAGGCATGGAACCCTTGAGGAGGCTTCGGAGCCGTTGGAGAAGTCCTCGGAGCCGTTGGAGGCCAAAAGAGGGTTGACTGGTCAAACCCAACGGCTAATTTGACTGGGCTACCGGCTGGCCGGTACAGCTCCACCGGCTGGCCGGTGCCTTGGAAGTTGAGGAGAATTCCGGTCCAGGCTCCACCGGTCGACCGGTGGAGGAGCCACCGTCTGGCCGGTGGCAAGACAGTAGCAAATACTATTTGGGCTGGGTGCCACAGGTCGACCGGTGACAGAGCCACCGGTCGACCGGTGGAACCTGGCAGTGGGTAATCCCTCTGGCAGTTCCACCGGCTGGCCGGTGCTATCACACCGGTTGGCCGGTGGACTGAATTTCAGTCCATTTCTTGTCCATTCTTGGGCCAATCCTTTGGAAATCTTTTGCCTATCATCCACAACACTTAAAAACAAAGTTAAACACATATGAAAGTGATTGTGATCATGAAAATCAAAGAGTGTGGGGTACAACAGGACACTTAGTGGGATATACAGTGGTTGAAACAAGTCACTGAATGGCATGTGGTGATGGTGGTGGGACTTGTATTACTAAAAGGTCCCACTAACCAGTCGGTGGCTGAGTTAGAATGCCTGCATTCTACCCAAGAACACCGGCTCCCTTGGTGTGATACATCAGCTAGCTAGTGTTGCTCATATTCAGGCATCATTAATGGTGTTTCTATTTTTTTACTACAACATTATTATTAGACTAATCCTTTCCAAAATCTGTAATTAATGGATCCAATTGAGGTTAAATCTATCCATTATATCCTTAATTATATCTATTTATCTATAATTAATCATATATGTATGCAATGTTGGATAGAACTATGGATCTCCACCTAAATATAATGAAGAATTCATGCTTGATAGATAGAACAGTGTTGGATCATGATAATTAGTTACCTCTCCTTGATTAATTATAGATCCACCATTAATGTTGGATCTCTTTTAGTAATTTCAAGTGGATTCAATATGTTGTATTTATCACTTACTAGAATCCCAATTATATAGACTCGATTATGATTGATTAGGACTTGTATAGTAAATGTTTGTGTATGGGTGTGATCCTAGTGTCATAACTCAATGGAAATTAGATTTTTGAATCAACGTGTTAAAGTTAATAATTTCCTAAAATTGGGAATGAATTGCCTTTATAACCTGTAACACACACACAAGAAAGCACACAGCTGGATTAAACGCCAAGTAAAATGTATAAAAAAAGAGTGTTGAAAGTAAAAGGGGCCAAAATACAAGCCCAATAGGAAAGTACAAGTACAACTGAGATTTAATACAATTGAAGAAAAAGAAAAGAAAGCTACTGGATCATCCTCTGAGGTTCCTACCTAAAGGGTAGGTATAGATTGTCTCCTCAACACTCTACATCCGTTCTTCTCCTCTATGTATCGACAAGCCGTATAGTCCACCTCTGGGTACCTTCTAGTCCTGGTACTCTCAGCCTCAGTCAGCGATGTCCATCATCTACATCCAACACAACAAGGTGTGGGCATAGACCGTGCTGGGGTGAGTATAACAATACTCATTAGGGACCCTAAAACCCTCAAGGTCTCACAAAATCCAACAAGTATAAACCACAAAGTATGAAATCAACTGATAACCCTACTTAGGTATATGCCCATACATATACCTAAGTTAAAAAAACACAAAAGTACTGACTCTGCTCAACCAGAATTTTATTTTAGGGGTAGTATCTATAAACATCCCCAGTCATATTATCGAAACCTCGGCTACTGGAGAATATCTTCTCAATCAAGTATGGTGGGCATGTAGCGACACCAAGTGCGCTTCCCACCAACCTTGGACTCCTGAGGTACTCCTCCTGTCGAGTACCGTGGGTCTGTCGCACCACATAGAGGTGCTCCCCACCATGGTTTTGCCACATCACCAAGAACGCTCCTCCACCTTGGGTCTGCCGCGACACCAAGGAGCTCCCCACTTGGCTAGTAGAGTCACTTCGAGTCAAATGGTCAGCAGTCGTCAGGTCTCAGCCTGCTACTAGGACTCCACACTATGCTCACTCGTCTCCATGATGATCCAATCCAAAAGCTACTGGTCGATACTCCATCTATCATGAAGTCGCATGAAAAAGTATCTAAAGGGTCCGCCACGTCATAGGGGTCTCAACGCAACAGATGGTGCGTCAATCGGACGCCCGGTATGTGAGTTATTAGACTTTTAGTCTCAAGGACCCGGTTGGATTTGTGAATGATCCAACCTGACTGTATCTCAACTATACCCCAAAATCTAGTGGGGTATACTCAAAGAGATTTTCATGCTCCAAGATTACCAGCGCTGCTGACGGTTCGTCAAACAGACATTCGGTGCCAAAGATATGGCCAAAAGAAAGTATAGGGTTATAGTGGGCCTGGGTCCTGTTCGACCCGGTCGGACCAACCCGGCCTGACCCATTGGGTCTGGTCCAGCCCATTAGGTGGGCAAACCTTTTGGGTTTGGCTTGGCCCGTTGGGCCCCGCCCAGCAGGCCGCGAGGGGCTATGGAGGGCCGAGAGGGCACGGACTGGCCACGAGGGCACGGACCGACTGTAGGTCTGTGCGAGGGGGGGGGGGTTCGGCCCGGAGGGCGCCACATGGGCAGCTCAGTCTGGAGCGTAGGGCTGGTTTGGATGGGGCGTCATGAGGGCATGGGCCGGTTCGGCCGGGGCTCCGTGAGGGCACGAGCTGGTTCGGTCGGGGAGCCATGAGGGGCTGGCGGGCTGGCGCGGCCGGGGCGGCTCAGAAGGCCGACAGGCTGGCGTGGACAGGACGGCTTGGGAGATGGCGGGCTGGCGTGGCCGGGGCGGCTTGGGAGGTTGGCAGGCAGTGGGATCTGGAGGGTGGCGCGGCTGGAAGGCAGCATGGTTTGGCCCCGGGGCGGCGAAGCTGGTTTGGCAAGGGCGTCGGAGCGTCGTGGGGGCAGCGCGGGTCGCGGAGGCTGCAGGTGGAACGGTCGTTGCCTTCGTCACCTTTGACGTCGTTGTCACCTTCCTCCATTTCAAATAACACTACAAAGAAGAACAGTGGGGGGATGGGACATGTTTGGTTGGCCCTCACCCTCTGTGTTTAGAGTGGTAGCAAGCAGTTCATCAAGAACATAAACAAAGAACGAGCATAGAAGATATTTAAAACATCAATTCCCATAATCCCTCGATAATTTCTATTCCCATTACCATAAAGGAAAAAGAGGAGAGAACATGGGAATTGTTAATCAAATAATGAATAAACCCCTATAAATTTCTACAACAACTTATTCCCAACCAGCAAGGAAAACATTCACAAATCAACTTGATAATAAGTTAATCCGTGTTTGTAACTCCCTGACCCTAGTTACCCAGAGTCAGTGCATTATTACATAACATTGGCATGATCAAAAAAGATCAAGTCTCAAAATACCGATTAGTTTATTATCCTTGAAACACTAGATACATTCATAAGTTTTACATTACATCATGAAATAAAAACAACAACAACATATTTCCCCCTTTGAACACACTTATCCCTTAGACTATCCCTGCATGTCAATTATAATACACTTCTTCACATCGTGGGAAAAATAAAACATAGAAAGGGGTGAGCTCAGATGCTCAGTAAGTATAACCATATAGCAGAAACATTCATAAAAAAACATAAACATTAAAGGCAATTGTATAACTAAAATAAAATCCTTTTAAACTTGAAATTTAGAATAACATGGAAAAAATGAAATGAAATAATGTCATTTAATTATTCACATCGATATTCTACTAGTCGAATATTCACATGAAATATCAATAACCACTTTCATAATGATTGAATGTATAATGCCAGACTATCATAACCACATAGTCAAGGCCTTGTTCCAAGACTACAAATAAGATTTTGTCAAGTCCTTGTTCCAAGACACTAGTTTGTCTCATGAGACCTACCGATGCATCGAGGATATATAGCGGGCTCCACCCGTCACTTACTAAGTCCAATGCATTCCTTATATGAAAAGGTTTAAGCATATCATAAACAATTCCCAAGGACCATAACATAATCGTATTACATAAAACATGCATAAGGGAAACATAACATTTCCACATTTCAATCACAAGATATCAATACAACACATTGATATAATAAAAACATTATCAAAACCATTTTCAATACCAAAATAAAAGAAAAGTAAAACATGGTATTTATTTTTCATTTAAAAAAAATTTGTGGCTTGTAGAGGAAGCCGAAACTCAAATAATGGTCACGGTGGCGGAGAAGTCATTGTCGCCGCATATGTAAGACAAAACATTCCTTTTGTCATTTAGTAAAAACACTTCGTATAAAAATATTCTTTTTTAATAAAAGTAAAATTCAAAGGGGTTTATAAACCGTATAAAAGAAAGTTGTGTATAAAACAAAATATGCCTCAATGAAAGGAGATTGAGATGAAGTCTCTTACCTCGTGTCCGACTTGACTCGATCGTTCGTTAATCTCCTGAATAATTAACTATAGTTAAATTATATTTTCTTAAGAACATTTTTCAAGTTCATTATTCCTTTTACATCACTTATTACCATGTTATGAACATTATGTAATCATTTAATTTATTAACGGTCGTTTTGTCCATCCTTGGTACTTGAGTCAAAAATAAACTTCTTACAATTACAAGTTATTTATGTGGTAAAATATGCATTATCTACAAAATTATATTCATGATGTTGATATCCTATATATCATATATATCCAGTATATACATGCATTTATAATATTACATAACATTTAGAGATAAGAAATGAAATGCACCGTTCATGGAGACGGTAAGTCATGCGTACGCATGAACGCTACTTTCATTTCTATTTCATATTTAATGGAATGAAATCATAATGATATAAAGGTATATTATAATTCTAGTATAATATCATATATAATATCATAAACTCCATCCTTTATATGTCCCACATATGGCATTAACGATTCAAATCACTTTGAAGGGGCGGTAGTCCGCACTTCCTAAAATGAAATTATCGTGTTTACCCATAATGGAAATCATAAAGGTATGACATAAATGAAAAATACAGAAGTATAAGGAAAACATAAACATAATATATATCATATATAAATATAGTGACATCTTATTGGCCACCATGAGAGGTGTTAAACGAAGGTGAACAATCATCGTTTCATGAGGGAGTAATTCACCACCCATAGAAACAGTATGTTCTTTAACTATTAGACGAGAGTGTGTGTAAGTGTAAATCAAATCCTTCTCCTAAAAACATCCTAGTATATTGAAGATACTGGTTTTGTTATAAAGGAAAGGAATAAAAATAGGTTAGGGGGTTAGAGAAGCAAAATAAAACAAAAGGACATAAGAGAATACATTACCTTTAAATTGGGTAACTCCCCTTGGTTTGAACCAAAAGGGTTTCATGAAGAGCTTTATTCCTAAGTTAAGGCTTTTAGGATAAATATAGGGATATTGAGAGGGTATTTGGGTAGAGTTTGACTGAGCCAAATGGCTTTGAAGGTGTGAATAAGGTGGTAGAGGTTGGGGCCTTTTATAAGAGGAGAGGAGGGGCTCTTTTGGAAAGATTGAAAAGTTACTTTATTATGAAATGCTTTTCGGATTTTAAAGGTCCCACAAGGATATATTTTTAGGATAATGTGATAAGGGTTCTAAATAAACCCATCCAATAGGATTTATACAAGTGTAAGTTTTATATTTTACCTTATATTTTCATTTTATTTAAATCGTTCATTAATGAGGTAATCACAGTATTATCACGGTGTCATAAATAAATTTATTTATTTAATGTCTAAAAATTATAAAAAAAATACCATGATGTAGGAATCCTTTTTATCTTTAAAATGACTATTTATATTCTAAGATATCATTTATTTAGACAAAATTAAAATTGTTTTACTTGGGTGTTACATACTTTTGTAATATTTTCCTTTCTTTAAAAAAAATAAAATGATAAAATGTCACTATCACAGAAAAGTGATTCCATGGGGTCCCTAAGTTGGCACAAGGCATCCCATGGTCGGACAGGACACAACCAATAGAATTAGGACACATGTTGGGGTCATTTTATATTATTATGATATTATTTCATTACCCTTAACTACCCGATTACTAATTAATCATGATAATTAAAGATAATTGTCGTCGTTACTATTCATAATGTCCAAAAACAAGTGTCTTAATTACATAATTTAAACCTTATGATTTAAAATATGGAATCCATTTTACCAGATTCTAAACACAGAAATTGCAGTAATTAATTTAAAAATTATTCCCGCTGTCAAAACAAATAGCGTGTTTTTAAGAAACAATATCTATCAAAAGATTGACAATTGTTTATGTCCAATTTCAAAGTGAAATTAATTCTAATGACCACCATTAGAATAAATGGTAAAAATATATTCTACGTATACTTTAAAACCACTCAATATTATAATTTATCACTTTAAATTATTTTGATTAAAAGAGTTGTTTTTAAGTATTTTTTTACTATTCATCGAAAATTGGAAGTTCTCAGAAAAATACCAAAAAATTCAACATAGGCTAATTCTGATATTCCGAATCCAAAAATGAAGTCCATTTTGAAATATAAAATTTATATAATTTTAAAAAGTTGTTATTACTATTCATAATGGCTACTTTGATTTGTCGCGGTGTGTTAGAATCTCGAACTTGCGTACAATGCATGCTATTGCATTATTGAAAGAGAAGCGTACCATGGAAGCTTGGGGTGTTACATTTTCCCCTCCTTCAATAAATTGCGTCCTTGAAATTTGAAATTTTTATTTGAAAATAAAAGGTTGAAAATAGAAAATACCTTTTTGGAAAACCCACATCGGAAATATGGTTAATAAAAATATAACTTTAAAATAAAGAAACAGAAGTACAAAGGTCACCCGAGATAGCCCATACTAGGATACTATGAAAACATGGATACGGAGGAGAAAAAAACCATCAAGGTCTGATGAACAGTTGTAGAAAGCAAGATTTGAAGAAATATAACTACAAGAAAATCACAAACTTGTGATTGGTTAAACGGTCTTTAATTCCCCGGTAGGAAAAGTTAACCGAAAATGTTTTTGTTTTAAGTTACCTTTCATAAAGATGAATAATTTAATTATGATATTTACTAAGAATGTAAGGAAATATACTTACTTGTCATGTAGACATTCATTCCTTACTAAATTTTTACCACAAACCCATCTTTCACTCTAAAAGGTAATAGAACTCAAAAATATTCTATTTATTTTAACTGTATAGGGTTCCAAAAATAAATTTATAATTTATCTATAAGAACTAAAAAAAGTACATTATAAACTTTAGGGACTTCACGTAGTCTAGTGGTAGGTGATAAATCTCAATCGCACTATGGTTGTGGATTCGATTCCCACATCTTTGTCCGACGCAACGGGTTGTCACATGGTATGCATGTTGTCCTTTTTATAAATATCCAAAAATAACCTTAATAATAGTATCCAATGTAAAATATAATCCATTCCAACCTTTATAGTTATCCAAAATACCTCTGTCTAGACTTTCTTTAAAAGGTCTCTGAATTCCAAAATCAATTGTAACATCAGAATCCCCAAATAAAGTAAAGTTTCTCTTATTGTCACATAATAAAAATATGATTACCTTCATCATATTAAAACCTTAATGAAAACAACAAGTACTGTAGTACAATCCTTATATCACATTATTCTTATAAGCATAATATAGTTCTTGAGTCCAAAAACACAAATACAATAATTATTCAACTTCATCTGTAGTAACAGCATAAGCATGGCCTTGCACCCTTGGCCTTTTCTAAGGTATGTTTCCTTGGTGCTTAGGGAATTCATTTTCATAATGCCCCATTTATCTAAAATTGTAGCATTCAACATTAACAACCTCTTTCTTTCCCTTAAAACCACGAGTCTGGTGACCTTTTTCTCCATATTTGTAACAAACTCTCATTCTTTTTAGGAAAGTACCGAGGTATTTCTTACCACAGTTATCACACGATGGAAAATCATTCTTTCTCTTTTTCCCTTTATCTGTCTCTTGCTCCACCGTTCTCTTCTTCGTTTGCTTTACTTTTTTGTCATAATACTTAGAGAATTCCTTTTCTGTCTTGATAGCACATGAGACAATATCTTCGTATGATGAGAAGGATTGTGATACAAAAGTTCGACGGAGAAATGGTTTTAACCCATCAAAGAAATGATCAATCTTACTTCTTGGGTTAAATATATAATCTTCAGCATGCCTCGCTAACCGTGTAAAGTTAGACTCATACTTTTCAACATTCTTGTCCTCCTTTTTTCCCAGACTCAGAAATTGCCTTTCCATATCTGCTCGATGGTCATGAGGAAAGTATTTTTTTTAAGAAAATCTCTTTAAACTATCTCCATTCCATACTTGATATTACTTCATCCTCCTTTTTATTTTCAATCAATGACCACCATTCATCAGCATCTCCAGTGAGGCGGTAAACTGCCATGACAACTTTTTCCCTTTCACTACTCCCTAATGCCTAAAATATTTTTCTAGGAAATTTATCCATTGCTCAGCTACTAATGGATTTGTACCCCCATTAAATATTGGTGGTTGTTTACTCATGAATAATTCTAACATTGATCCTCCACTCTGTGGATTATGGTGCTCCATACGAGTAAGGTTATTATTTATAACCTGAGTGAGTTGTCCTAGTATGGTTATAAGCTGATCAGCACCAATTGTATCACTAGCTCCACTATAATTTTCTTGATCAGGAGGGAAATCCCTACATGGAGTGCATGTATTGATATAGTTTCCATTCCTTCCACTAGGATCCATTTCTAAACAATTTCATAAACTAGATTAGTTTATGAATTGAAATACATAATAACAAACTCGCAAAACACATAACATAAATTGAACAGTTTATGGATATAATCCATAATCATAAAAAAAATTCTTTGAGGAAGTATATACTCATAAACCCTTCATAATGGTTTGTAAATAAATCGTGAATTATCCTAAGCCTATCCCCTGGAAGTGTCGTAACCAAGAGTGAAGCAAGGTCTGTTGTCGTGTACCAGGATACCCCAGGTCAAGCCCGAAACTCCTTGTCGGATTTTTCACTCCTACGTACATCTGTGCAAGAGCCACCTTTACCTACCCATATCCAGATAGATATGTATTGCTCGAAAAATACACAAAATATATGCTTTACCAAAATTCTAGTATTTTCTTATATACTAATCCTCAAAGTCTATTTTAGGGCTATGTGCTCTAATCAGAGTTTATTTAAATCTAGCTTCCAAGGTTAGTACTAAACTTCCTCTGATACCAACTGTAACGCCCCAACCATAGTTACCTAGGGTCAGTGAATTATTATATAACATTGGCATGATCACAAAACATCAAGTCTCGAAAGACCGATTATTTTAGTAGCCTTGAAACACTAGATACATTCATAAGTTTTACATTATATCATGAAATAAAAACAACAACAACATCTTTCCCCCTTTGAACACACTTATCCCTTAGAATATCCATGAAGGTCAATCATAATACACTTCTTTACATCCTGGGAAAAATAAAACATAGAAATGGGTGAGCTCAGATTCTCAGTAAGGATAACAATATAGCAGAAACTTTCATAAACAAGCATAAACATTTAAGGCAATTATATAACTAAAACAAAATCCATTTAAACTTAAACTTCATAATAACATGGAAAAAATGAAATAAAATAATTTCATTTACTTATTCACATGGATATTCTACTAGTTGAATATTCACTTGCAATATCAATAACCACTTTCATAATGATGGAATTCATAATACCAAACTATCATAACCACATAGTCAAGGCCTTGTGCCAAGACTACAAATAAGATTTTGTCAAGGCCTTGTGCCAAGACACTAGTTTGTCTAATGCGACCTAACGATGCATCGAAGAGCTATAGAGGGCTCCACCCATCACTTACTAAGTCCAATTCATTATTTATATTAAAAGGTTTAAACATATCATAAACAATTCCCAAGGACCATAACATAATCTTATCACATAAAACATGCATAAGGGAAACATAACATTTCCACATTTCAATCACAAGATATAAATACAACACATTGATATAATCAAAACATTATCAAAACCATTTTCAATACCAAAATAAAAGAAAAGTAAACCATGGTATTTATTTTTCATTTAAAAAAATTTATGGCTTGTAGACGAAGCTGAAACTCAAATAATGGTCACGGTGGTGGAGAAGTCGTTGTCGCCGCATACGTAAGACAAAACATTCCTTTTGTTGTTTAGTAAAAACACTTCGTATAAAAAGATTCCTTTTGAATAAAATTAAAATTCAAAGGGGTTTATACCCTGTATAAAAGAAAGTTGTGTATAAAACAAAATATGCCTCAATGAAAGGAGATGGAGACGAAGTCCCTTACCTGGTGTCAGACTTGACTCGGTCGTTCTTTAATCTCCTGAATATTAAACTGTAGTAAATTTATATTTTCTTAAGAACACTTTTCAATTTCATTATTCCTTTTACATAACTTATTACCATGTTATGAACATTATTTAATCATTTAATTTAATAACAGTCATTTTGTTGATCCTTGGTACTTGAGTCAAAAATAAACTTATTATAATTACAAGTTGTTTATGTGGTAAAATATCCATTATCTCTAGAATTATATTCATGATATAGATATCATATATATCATATATATCCAGTATATACATGCATTTATAATATTGCATAAAATTTAGAGGTAAGAAATGAAATGCATCGTTCATGGAGACGGTAAGTCGTACGTACGCATGAAAGCTAAATTCATTCTTATTTAATATTTAATGGAATGAAATCATAATGATAAAAAGGTATATTATAATTCCAGTATAATATCATATATAATATCATTAACTCCATCCTTTATACGTCCCAAATATGGCATTAACGATTCAAATCACTTTGAGGGGGCGGTAGTCCGCACTTCCTAAAATGAAATTATCGCGTTTACCCATAATGGAAATAATAAAGGTATGACATAAATGAAAAATAAATAAGCATAAGGAAAACATAAACATAATATATATCATATATAAATATATTGAATTCTTAATGGATACCATTAGAGATGTTAAAAGAAGGTTGAACAATCATCATTTCATGAGGCAGTAATTCGCCACCCACAGAAACAGTATGTTCTTTAACCATTAGACGTGAGTGTGTGTAAGTGTAAATCAAATCCTTCTCATAAAAAAATCCTAGTATATTTAATATAATGTTTTTGTTATAAAAGAAAGTAAAAAAAAGAGTTTAGGGGTTGGATAAGAAAAATAAAACAAAAGGGCATAAGAGAAGACATTACCTTTAAATCGGGTAACTCCCCTTGGTTGGAACCAAAAGGGTTTCTTAAAGAGATTTATGCCTAAGGTAAGGCTTCTAGGATGAATAGAGGGATGTGGAAAGGTTATTTGGGCAGAGTTTTGCTGAGCCAAATGGCTTTGAAGGTGTGAATAAGGTGGTATAGGTGGGGGCCTTTTATAAGAGGAGAGGAGGGTCTCTTTTGGAAAGATTGAAATGTTACTTTATTATGAAATGATTTTCAGATTTTAAAGATCCCACAATAATATATTTCAAGGATAAGGTGATAATGGTTCTAAATACACCCATCCAATAGGCTTTATACAAGTGTAAGTCTTAGATTTTACCTTATATTTTCATTTTATTTAAATCATTTATTAATGAGGTAATCACTACATCATCATGGTGTCATAAATAAATTTATTTATATTATGTCTAAAAATTATAAAACAAAAAACAATGACGTAGGATATAGTTTTATCTTTCTAATGACTATATATAGTCTAAGATATCATTTCTCTATACAAAATTAAAATTGTTTTACTTAGGTGTTTCATACTTTTGTTATATTTTCCTTTCTTTAAAAAAGTAAAATGATAAAATGTCACTATCACAAAAAAGTAATTCCATGGGGTCCCTAAGTTGGCACAAGTCATCCCATTATTGGCCATGACACAACCAATAGCATTAGGACATAAGTTGGGGTTAGTTTATATTATTATGATATTATTTCATTACCCTTAACTACCCTATTACTAATTAATCATGATAATTAAAGATAATTGTCGTCGTTACTATTCATAATGTCCCAAAAAAAGAGTCTTAATTACATAATTTGGACCTTCTAATTTCAAATATGGAATCCATTTTACCATATTATAAAAAAAGAAATTTCAGTAGTTAATTTAAAAATTATTCCCGCTGAAAAAAACAAATAGCGTGTTTTTAAGAAACAATATCTATCAAAAGATTGACAATTTTTTATGTCAAATTTCAAAGTAAAATTAATTATAATGACCACCATTGGAATAAATGGTAATAATATATTCTATTTATACTTTAAAACCACTCAATAGTATAATTTATCACTATAAATTATTTTAATTAAAAAAGTTGTTTTTAAGTATTTTTTTACTATTCATGGAAAATTGGATGTTCTCTGAAAAATACCAAAAAATTCAACATAGGCTAATTCTGATATTCCGAATCCAAAAATAAAGACCATTTTGAAATATAAAATTTATATGATTTCAAAAAGTGGGTATTACTATTCATAACAGCTACTTTGATTGGTCGCGGTGTGTTAGAATCTCGAACTTGCGTACAATGCAAGCTATTTCATTATTGAAAGAGAAGCGTATCATGGAAGCTTGGGGTGTTACAGAGTTATTTGTTATTAGAAGGAAATAATCAAGGGAATAAAATCATACTTAAGTAAAATCCCTACCTCGGGTTGATACATCGACGAAGTCGTGGGGAAGAAGATGATTCATTGGGAAATGACGAACGTCGGTGTCATCGATGTTTTCCTCGATCGTCGGTTTGTGCTTCTATTCGTCATAGTCGAAGAATTCCTACATTAGAGGAATTCTTGAGGAAGAAGTTCAAATTCATTGACATTCTTTGTTGGGGAAGCGTTCTTCATTGGAGAAGATTTCTCCCAAGAGCTCTTCATCTCCCCAATTCCACCAAATAAAAGAGATAGCCAATAATAAAAGTGTTTCCCCAATTTAATCGTTGGAACAATTCAAATTGGATTAAATTAAATTGGCTCAATTAGGTGGTGTGTTGGAAAGATTAATGGTATGTGCATTGGTACAATTAAGGTGGAGGAGGTCAAGAGGCTCTCCCTCATTAATTTTGGGAGTTGAGGGTTTCTCCCAATTAAAGGGGGTTTCAAGGGCGTTTAATCCTGGGTGGTCCCCACCACCATAACCCCTCATGAGAGTTTATGGTTCAGGTGGTCCCCACCACCTTAACCTCTCATGGGAGGTTAAGGTCTGGGGGTCCCCACTTCTAACTTTCACATAGAGGTTTAGTTCTGGTGTACCCCACCTAAAATATCCACATGGAAGCTAAAAATAAAATAAAATAAAGTTTATTTTATTTTATTATTTCCATGAAAAAACCAAAAACTAACTTTCAACCTCGTCCATCTACTGTCGAAGTGAAAGTCTCCTTAAGCGAAAACTGGCGCTGCGAGTTCAACAGTGCCCTTAGATTTCAATTCTGAGCACCGGTTCAAAGTTAGAAAAACTCGCTCGCACGTTTACTAAATGTACCCAAAATAAAGTTCAGAAATTCATTCTAGGCACTCTGGGCCACGGAATCACGCACTGTCAATTTTAAAGAACTCATAAAATTCCAATATATTTTAAAAAAAATTACATGGAAATCATGGGTCTTTACATTCTCCCCACCTTAGGCTTTACGTCCCTGTAAGCCACAACTCAAACTAAGGGAACATGTGGGGGTACTGAGCATTCATTTGAGCCTCCCGCTCCCATGTGCTCACCTGGAGGTTCCAGTTCTGCCTGTGAATGCACAGAAAAGGTATCGATTATCCACGAAGGACCCGCTCCTGTCAATCCTCAATCTCTACTGGAACCTTTGTAAAAGTAGACCCATCATCGACGTCCATCTCTCCATGGTCAATGATTTGAGAAGGTTCATGCATGTATCTCCTCAGCTAGGATACGTGGAAGACATCATGCACCCGGTGCAACTGAGGTGGAAGAGCTAATTGGTAATCCACCTCGCCTACTTTGCTAAGGACCTAGAATGGTCCAATGAATCTTGGCGATAACTTGCCACCTCGGCCAAATATCTATTGACCTCATCGGGGTGAGACCTGTAAAAAGACGTGGTCACCATCCTCGAACTCCAGAGGCCTCTGTATCCTGTCAGCATATGACTTCTGCCTGCTTTTTGAAGTCTTCATCCACTTTTGGATGATCTTCACCTACTATGTGGTATCCCACACCATCTATGGTCCCACGAGTGATGACTCCCCCTGGGTCGGTCCTGCACAAAGGTGATCTGCAAGGTCTCTCGTACAACACCTCGAAAGGTGTCATCCCAATGGTGGAGTGATAGTTGTTGTTGTATGCAAACTCCACCAAAGGTAAGTGATCCTCCCAGTTGTGACCGAAGTCAAGGACACAAGCACGCAACATGTCCTCGAGGGTCTGAATGGTCCGCTCAGTATGGCCATCTTTTTGAGGATGGAAGGCAGTGCTCAAATGAAGTTGCATCCCGAAATCCCCCTTGCAATCCCTTCCATAGCTGGTAATTAAAACAGGCATCACGATTGGAGACAATCATGGAGGGTAATCCATGTAACCGCACAATCTCTTGCACATAGAGGCATCCCAAGCTCCCTACTAGACCTTGCTCTCTGATCAGTAGGAAGTGGGCCGACTTGGTGAGTTGTTCAATGATCACCCAAATAGAGTCATGTCCCCTAGATGTTTGTGGAATTCCTATCACGAATTCTATGCATTTACCATCTCACTTCCACTCTAGGACCTCTAAAGGATGAACCAAGCCTACTTGTACCTGATGATCTACCTTCACTTGGTGACAAGTGAGGCATCGAGAGACAAACTCTACAACTGCTTTCTTCATTCCTGGCCACCAGTGATATCGTTGGAGGTCCTGGTACATCTTCACCACACCTGGATGTACCGCTATAGGGGATGTTTGGAACTCCCTCAACACTTCCTCTTGAAGTGACACTAATACCATGGTACATCCTATGAAGAGGATGACGTGCTCCCCACCTTCAGAAAATCCGTCAGGTGCATGTCCTGTGAATATTTGAGCACGTCGTGTCTCGCAGTCAGTGTCCCCAAGCTACTCATCCCTGACTCGCTGAGGAAGTGGGGAGTGACTATAATAGGTTGAAGAAAAGCTGCTCCATCTCTATCCACAAAGGATATCTGAAAAGTGGCCAACTGCTCTATCGCCTCACCTATAAGCTGTATACCAGACCTTCTACTGAGTGCATCTGCAACAACATTCCCTTTCCCAGGAGTATATACTATCTCAAAGTCATCGTCCTAGAGGAACTCAAGCCAACATCATTGTCTCAGGTTCAGGTCCTTCTGAGAGAAGATATACCTGAGACTCTTGTTATCAGAGTACACGGTAAAATGCTCACCCGTTAGATAGTGTCACCACATCTTCAAGGAAAAGACCACTACTGCTAACTCTAGGTCATGGTTAGCGTAGTTCTTCTCATGTTGTCTCAACTAAAAAGAACCATATGTGATCACTGCTCACTCCTACATTAGGTCACATTTGAGTATGGTCCCTAATTCGTCGTAGTAGACTACGTACCCTATGCCTTCCTCTGGAAGCTCAATATGGGGGCACTAGTCAGCCTCTACCTCAGCTCCTGAAAAATCCACTAGAATTTCTCCAACCAAACAAAGGGTTTCCCCTTCTTCATTAAGGCTGATAGTGGTGTTGCAACTCTAGAGAAATCCGGCACAAACCTTTGGTATTATCCAGCCAAACCCAGGAAACTTCGTACCTCTATCACACTCCTAGGTGGCTCCCAAGAAAGTACCACCTCAATCTTCGCTGGATCAACTTCCACTCCTACCTCTGATATGAAATGTCCTAGAATGTGAACCTCTCATATACAGAACTGGCACTTCGAGAGCTTACCATAAAGCTGGTGCTCTTGGAGTGTGTCCAATACAACCTGCAAATTATAGGCATGCTCCTCCTTAGTAGTCGAGTAAATTAGAATATTGTCTATCAAGACTATGACAAAGTGATCGAGGTATGGCTGAAATATCCTATTCATGAGCCCCATGAACACTACTGGAGTGTTGGTTACACCGAATGGAATAACCAAGAACTCATGGTGGTCGTACCGCCATCTGAAGGTTGTTTTCTACACATCCTCATCTAAAACTCTAAGCTGGCGATAGCCTGATCTGAGGTCTATCTTCGAGAACCACTATGATCCCTTCATCTGATTAAAGAGGTTGTCAATCCTCGGGAGTGGGTACTTGTTCTTCACGGTCACCTGGTTCAGGTGCCGGTAGTCAACCCAAAGCCTCAAGCTCGCATCTGCCTTCTTGGAGAACAGAATCGGGGCTACCCAAGGTGAAACACTGGGCCGGATGAATTTCTTTCCCCTGAAAGTCTTCCAGCTATACCCGTAGCTCACGAATCTTAGCAGGATCCATCCAATATGCTGGTGTAGATATTAGTGTTGTCCCGGGGTATAAATCAATGTAAACCTCCACCTCTCTACAAAAAGGTAGACCCGTAACATCATCATGGAAGACGTCCATGTACTGGTCCACCACTACAGGATAGCTCGGACTCTCCACATAAATAGCTCCGAGGGTAAGGCTAGCTAACTGATTACTGATCGGTTGTACCCTCCTTCGGATAAGTCCATCATGCGCTACAATGGTTCCCTTCTCACTGGTGAAGGTAAACCTAGTCCCATCCATGTGGACACATCACACTTTGCGCCTAATATAGTCAATTTGAGCATGGACTGTAGATAACTAGTCCACACCCAAGATGACGTCGTAAGGTCTCGATGCCACTACTAGGAGATCCCAACCGAAGCTCTCACCTCCTAGAGTAAGCTCACATTGCCGGCACTAGTGCGTAATCATTGAATCTGCTCCTGTATGAGTCTCTAGCCGTAAGGATTGAGCCAATAGCTCTATCCGAATCTTTGAGCTCTGAACGAGGGCAATGGAAATGAAAGAATGACTAGCACCTGTGTCTATAAGTATTGAATCTATGGTGGAATAGACACAAAAAGTACCTCGTATCATCTCCAGAGCACCGGGATCATGGGTCTCAGCTACATGGAGCTGAGCTCTCCCTTGTCCACCTAATCCCTGAGGTCGGGGTGGACTTCCTGGTGGTAGTGGCAGTAACACCTCTAAACATCACCCACCACCAGTTGCTCGACCAGCTCCTCTACCACATCTGCATGCGCCCTATGGACCGCCTCGATCAAATCTTTGTCTCTGCTTGGGCGGTCCATCGACTATCTGCTGATCATCTATACAGCGGGTTGGAAAGTCACAAGCCTTCTGACCCTGCCCGCCGCATGTGTAACACTACTCGATACTAGCATGTCTGTCTCCGTTTCGGGTGCCCCACACAACCGATCCTGAGTCATGCAGTCTTCCACCTATAGTTCTGGTCCTCTTGGACCTCTATGACATCTGTATGCTTCCAGCTATAGAAGACTCCGCTACGTGTAGACTGGTGGTGGATCTCGCTGCTGGAGACTGCTCAGCAAGGAAACTATCCACTATGAGGGCTATCTCTAACATCCATGCCTGCGTCGGGATGCTAAGTGAGATCATCGAAGCCCTGATCTCTCTCCTGAGTCCCTGCCTGAAGGTTCGAGCCCTGAAGAATGGGTCTCACACCATATCAATGGAGTAGCGTGAGAGGTGTGTGAACCTCATTGAGTATTGAGCTATAGTCATGATTCCCTACTGTAGATGAAGTAGCTCCTGTATGAACACTGCGTGGAGAGTCACTGGAACAAACTCTGCCCGAAATAGGCTCTCGAAGTCTGCCCAGAGAAACATCACCTTTTCATGAACCTAGAGCATGAGGCTCCACCATCTGTCTGATGCTTCCTGTACTAGGCTGGAAGCAAGTATCACCATGAGGTCTGCTGGTGTCCCTACTAGTCGGAAAACTCTTACCACAGCCTTAAGCCAATCCTTATCTGCCTATGGGTCCATCTCTCCCCTGAACCTGGGTGGCCTCTGGCACTGGAACTCGTGAAACATGCTCAAGTGGCATGCATCGTCTTCAGTTGGGGATGGTGGCATTGATGGCCCAATGGGGAGTGGTACCTCTAGTTCCTCCACTGGAAAAGGTCCCTACACCGAGGCCTTGCCGCTTGGTGGGCTATCTATGCATACAACTCTCAGAACACTATCCATCTATATGCGTAGAGGCATCCTAAAAAGAAACAGTTGTGCTCCTGTTAAAATTTATACCTGGTGAGCTGACCTAGTTGAGATAACATAATGAAAACTTTTGAAAACACACACTCAATCAGTGTTTCCATGCACGGAGTTGGAAATTAGAAGCCATGGTCCTGGTGTGTGAATACGTTGGCAACTGCACCAATAGTGGACTCCCTGAACTGAGAACCACATTCACTACCCTTAACACTATTGCTTCATATAAAAGAAAGATTGTAGTCTTAAGTTCTATGGTAGAACTGACTCTTATGATACCAATTTGTCACGACCCATCCCTCAGGGCCGATGTCGTGAATACCCCAAACCCGCCTTCCATAGGCCAGGGGCTGGAGACTAGCACCAAAGGCATAACTTCCTAAATCTGGAAAGGTGTTTCCTTTATAACGTATAACACACACACAAGCTAGCACACAGCTGCATGAAACCCCAAGTAAACTGTATAACAAAAGAGTGTTGAAAGTAAAAGGGACCAGAATACAAGCCCAACTGGAAAGTACAAGTACAACTAAAATTCAATACAACTGAAGAAAAAGAAAAGACAGCTACTGGATTGTCCTCTGAGGTTCCTACCTGAAGGGTAGGTACAGATCGTCTCCTCATCACTCCACATTTTTCTATCTCCTCCGTGTACCGTTAATTCGTATGTTCCGCCTCTGGGTACCGTACAATCCTAGTACTCTCAGCCTTAGTCAGTGTTGTCTGTTGTCTGCATCCAACACAATAAGGTGTGGGCATAGCCTATACAGGGGTGAGTATAACGATACTCAGTAGGGACCCCGAAACCCTCAAGGTCTCACAAAATCCAACAAGGATAAACCAAAAAGTATGAAATCAACATATAACCCTACTTTTGTATATGCCCAAACATATATCTAAGTTATTAACTAATCCATCTCAATCATGAGGAAAACACAAAAGTACTGACTCAGCTCAACCGGGATTTTATTTTAGGGGTAGTATCTAGAAACATCCCTAGTCACATTATCGAAACCTCAGCTGCTAGATAAATCCTGCTCAATCGAGTATAGTGGACCTTCCACAACACCAAATGTGTTTCCCACTAACCTTTGATTACTGAGGTACTCCTTCTGTTGAGTACCGTGGGTCTGCTGCATCACACAGAGGCGCTCCCCACCATGGTTTTAGAGAGTTACCAAGCACACTCCCCCTCGTAGCCTGCTCAGGTACTCCTCCTATCGAGTATAGTGGGTATGTCGTGTCACCAAGCACGCTCCTCTATCGTGGGTCTTCTGCGACACCAAGGCGCTCCCCACTGGGCTAGTAGAGTCACTTCGAGTCAAACGGTCAGCAATCGTTAGGTCTCAGCCAGCTACTAGGTCTCTACATTACGCTCGCTTGTCTCTGGGAGGATCCGCTCCATGAGCTACTCGTCGATACTCCATCTATCATGAAGTCCCACAAAGAAGTATCTCAATTGGCCGCCACGTCATAGGGGTCTCAACTCAACACACGACACGTCAATCGGATGCCCGGTCTGTGATTTATTCGATTTGTTAGTCCCGGGGGGGCGGTTGGATTTGTGCATGATCCAACCTGACTATAACTCAAGCATACCCCAAAATCTAGTGGGGTATACTCTAAGGGACCTTCATTCTTTAAGATTACCAGCGCCGCTGACGGTTCATCAAACGGACATCAGGTGCCAAAGATATGGCCAAAAGAAAGTATAGGGTCGTAGTGGGACCGGGTCCGATCCGACCTGGTCGGATCGATCCCGCCCGACCCAGTCTGATCCGACCCGGTTTGGGTCGACTCGGACTGACCCGTTAGGTATGGACCGGCCCGTTGGGTTCATCTCGGCCCGCTGGGCATAGCCCAGCCGGCCGCGAGGGGCCGCGGAGGGCCGAGAGGGCGCGGACCGGCCGTGGGTCGACGCAAGGGCGGTTCGGCCCATAGGGCGCCGCGGGGGTGTCTCGGCCTGAAGCGCGGGGCCATTTTGGCTGGGGCACTATGAGGGTGTGGGCCGGTTCGTCCAGGCCGTCATGAGGGCACAGGCTGGTTCGACTAGGGTACCGCGAGGGGCCGGCGGGCTAGCGCGGTCGGGGCGGCTCAGAAGGCCGGCGGGCTAGGGCAGCCGGGGCAGCTCGAGAAGCTGGCAGGCTAGTGCGGTCGGGGCGGCTCGGAAGGCCAGTCAGTAGGGGGTGCGGCCGGAGGGTAGCGCGGTTCAGCCCAGGGCGGTGGAGCCGGTTCAGTCGGTGTGCTGGAGCATCGCGGGGGTGGCACGGGTCTGAAGGCAATGGGTGGCGTGGCCATTGCCTTCATCACCTTCGACGCCATTGTCGCCTTCCTCCATTTCGAAGAACACCACAAAGAAGAACAGCGGGGGTTGGGCCATGTTTGTTTGGACCGCACCCTCCGCATTTAGAGTGGTAACAAGCAGTTCATCAAGAACATAAACAATGAACGAACATGGAAGATATTTAAAACATAAATTCCCATAATCCCTCGATAATTTATATTCCCAGCCCTACAAAGGAAAAAGAGGGTAGAACATGGGAAGTTTTAATCAAATAGTGAATAAACCCCTACAACTTCCCACAATAATTTATTCCTAACCCACAAGGAAAACATTCACAGATCAACTTGATAATAAGTTGATTCGTGTTCTTTGTTTTTAGAAGGAAAGAATCAAGGGAATGAAATCATACTTAAATAAAATCCCTTCCTTAGGTTGATACATCAACGGAGTCACGGGTAAGAAGACAATTCATTGGGAAATGACGAACGTCGGTGTCATCGGCATTTTCCTCGATCATCGGTTTGTGCGTCGGTTCATCATAGTTGAAGAAATCCTACGTCGGAGGAAGTCTCGAGGAAGAAGGTCGAAGTCATCGACGTTCTTCATGGAGGAAGCATTGTTCATTAGAGAAGCTTTCTCCCAAGAGCTCTTTCACTTCCCAATTCCACCAAATAAAAGAGATAGCCAATAATAAAAGTGTTTCCCCAATTTAATCATTGGAACAATTCAAATTGTATTAAATTAAATTGGCTCAATTAAGTTGTGTGTCGGAAAGATTAATGGTATTTGCATTCGCACAATGCACATGAGCCTCATCCCAGTTGGTGAGGACTCGCTAGGTGCATCCAAGAGACTCGAGATCAAATCCGAGTGGAGGCATATTTCTGGGGTACTGTAGCAGCACTGTAGCAGTAATGTAGCAGGCATTGTTTGGTACTATAGTAGACGAAACTATTCATCCATCTAGGCCTTCGGGCCACCGGTTTGGTCCTCGGGTCCTGTAAGGCTTTCAAAACACCCAAATCCTTTGGGCCAGTTGATTCTCAAGGCCTTCGGGCCACCTTTAGGCCTTAGGGCCACCCCAAGGCCTTCGGGTTACATGCATGTAGGCCCCAGACACACTACAAAAAAAGAGTAGCCCCAGAAAAGGATTTAGAGCAGGTGCACTCACCAGAGCAGAGCCAAATGGATTGTCAGAATGAGAGGGTATGGCTATTCCATCGGTACTAGCCTGTGCTTACACGAGAAGCCTAGCCAGACGGTCATGCAAAGGTGGAGAGCTACTATCAGGATGCAAATACTGGGGAGGGGCATTTCCTTGTAGATAGTCTGGTTAAATTCCCTAATACCTTCGGGTCATGTAATCTCATAAGCCTATGGGCCATGTAATCTCTGAGCCTACGGGACTTTTAAGGGTTCCCCCTCATCCCTTTAAAGGGGGGTTATCAAAAATCAATAAAAATGAAGGCCTTCGAGCCATTCAGGCAGGCAAACATTGGCCCAATTAAAGTGGAGGAGGTCAAGAGGCTCTCCCTCATTAATTGTGGGAGTTGAGGGTTTCTCCCAATTAAAGGGGGGTTTCAAGGGGGTTTAATCCCAGGTGGTCCCCACCACCATAACCTATCATGGGAGGTTATGGTTCGGGTGGTCCCCGCCACCTTATCCTCTCATGGGAGGTTATGGTCTAGTGGTCCCCACTTCCAACTTCCACATGGAGGTTTAGTTCTGGAGTACCCCACCTGAAATATCCACACGGAAGCTCAAAATAAAGTAAAATGAAGTTTATTTTATTTTATTATTTCCACGAAAAATTGAAAAACTAACTTTTTCCCTCATCTATCTACCGTCGAGGTAAAATTCTCCTTAAGAAAAAACCGGCGTTGCGAGTTCTACGGTGCCCTCAAATTTCAATTTTGAGCACCGATTCAGAAGTTAGAAAAACTCTCTTGCATGTTTACTAAACATACCCAAAATAAAGTTCATAAAATCATTACGGGAACTCCAGGCATCAGAATCATGCGCCGTCAATTTTAACGAGCTCATAAAATTCCCATATATTTTAAAAAAATACCTAGAAATTCCAGGTCTTTACAAATAAGTACTTACCATATTAGGCCTTTGTATGGGATTTTTTTACATGTTTCACTTATTTATATTCCTATTGTAGAGACCCATTCGGGATAAGTATGTTGGGTGTGCTTTTGGTGCCCATGATATCTTTACTTTGTTAGGGCTTGTGTGGTACATGATATGTAGTTTATTAAATATGTAATGTTTAATAGATTATGGAATAATTATTATAATATATTATTCATTTCTATGTTATGCCTTACATGTGGATTAAAACATATCTAATAGAATCCTTGTTTTATTATTTATATTGAATGGTGGCTCGGACAGACCTATCCTACCCCTTAAAGAGGAAGTGTGGATTGTGTGACTCATTGGTTGTGGATCTATGTAGGATGATTAGAACATGATATTGTAATGAGTTTATCCCATGGTGAATTACATACAGATTTGGAAGGTATTCTTTATATATCAATGTGATATATCGATGTGTAATATCCTTATGTATGTGAGAGTTCCATTTTTTTGTGGTCATGCTAGGTATGTATACCATTGAATTCAAGTACATAACCATGAGTAACAGGTGAAATATTCACATGGTTGTGAGAATAGAGTGTTTTTAAATGAGTAATGTTCATTTTCATTAATGTTGAATGGTGTAACACCCAAATATTTTATGATATATCTCACTTTAAATAAAATTTCATCCATAATTTACTATATATGAAACTCTGAGTCTAAATGAATCATAATTCAGAATACCATTATAGAATAGTCATTAAATTGGTGGGTATGAATATTACTAAATAAATTTTGAAAATTTTATTGTTTACAATAAATTAATTGGTTATCAATTGATTAGAAATAAAAATTAAATCATTTGAAAGTAAAAGAGAAGTTTTTCTAAAAAATTGTTTTTATGAAACCAATGTTTTTTTATCTTAATAAATTAAATTAATCACAATTAGAGAATTATTTTAATGAAATTTATATATTATATATTAAATTAAATTTTTTAACATTCATAGAATATTTTTCTAGGTATTAGATAAGAATATATTTCCAGTTTTATCATTAAGAATGTATTTTTCTAAAAATGATTTTCATCATGTTTTGCACACATATTTTAAAAAAAATTATAATTATATAAATCAAATCGTGACTAATGGGTTCCATAACTAGAATTATCATGATCAAATTTGATAAATATTCCCCTTTTATTTTTGGTCATTATGAATAGTAACCATATTAGATTTGTGTTACCCCAATATGGGTAAAATGAGTAAAATATGGATAAAACATTGGAATAAGTCTTTAAAATTTCTCTAAAAATTTCATTCATAATATTAGATGAGTATATTTTTACCATATACATTTATGTCTTGAATATATATCCATTTGGTACCATTTTTCTTTGATTATTTCCTTAACATTAATTTAAGAAAAGAATATATAAAAAATGTCACTATCTTGACATTAATATCTATAATACTCATCCATAACGATAAAAAGAGGATAAGTTATGTTATAAATTTTTATTTGAAATATGAATTAATTTTTTTATCATGGATATTTATTTTTTAATTTTTAATGATTGGATAATTACCTAAAATTCTTACGCAATACTGCCACGTTATTTATTCAATTGATTGAAAATTAAAAATGACATTAAAAATATTAAAAGTAATAAAATTTGGATTAATTTTTATTTTATGTTAATTTTTTATCTAAATATAACATATTATAGAATTTTTAAATGTTTATATTCAAATTACATTTTTGTATTATTGTTTTTAAAGTCGAGTTAAATGAATAGGGTCAAAATAACATTAATGATATTTTATTAAAATAATATTATATAAAATTAATTAAAAAATATTTAAAGAGTACAAGGTCAGTAATATATGGTCTAAAGGTTTATACATTATCCATTTATGATCCATTTTATACCTTATAAGTAAAATTATAAGCTTTTAATATTGAAAAAGTTGTTATCATAGTTAAAGTTAAAATTGGTTAACCAGGGGGTTAATAAAAATGTTAAGGATTAAAATGACACCAAATATTGTATAAATTTAAATTTAATAGAATAGTTATAACTTATCCTATTTGAATTAAAATCTCTATCCATTGGAAGCATTTTTCATAATAATTACTCAAGTATCATTTAATCTTTTCAGTACTTCCAAGGGTCCCCCCCCCCTCACTTATAAAAGGGGACATATTCTACCATTTTATTCTTACTTTTTGAGAATTATATATCTAACATATTTCCTATAATACCTTCCTATCATCCTTTACCACATCCTAGAGCTTCTGTTCTATCCAAAATACCATCCATTCAACACTTGTGTAAGCCTTAATAGGGTTCTCAGTGAAGAGGTATAACTCTTAACCGATGAGTTTCAATTTTAATTTTATTTAAACTCTTCTAAATACATAGTATCCATTCTAAAATAATGAATTAAATATATTAAATACAATAAATGTTATTATAATATTTTGAAAACAATTTTCCACCTTCTTTTCATCCAATAAAAAGTGAAAACATCGCTCATGTGTACGTATAACTTTTGGTCTTCACATAGCGGTGTAATTTTTTTTCATCACCACATTACTTGAATGGTTATAATAAAAGATTTAATAAGTATATATTATTTAGGATATTTTTTTGATTCTATAAAGGGGAATAACTATTTTCATTTCTTCTATTACATCTATCAAAAAATGGATTCAGATTTCATGAATACGCACGGCCTACCATCTCTATGAATGATGTAAATCATTTTTTCTATACACCTTATATGGATGAATATATATATATATATATAATGAATATATATGATTTTAATATCATGTTAAACATTTTTTTATGATGGAACCATGATCAAAGTATAAATACTGATACTTTCAAACAGAAATAGGCATGAAAAACAAAATAGTTATCACTCAAAATGGTTATTTTAATAAATAATAATTCATAAATAGTTGATAAGGTGTTATAATAAAATCATATATTGTAATATATATTAGTGTATAGTTATATAATTAATTTATAATAAATCTATATTTATTATTGTCACATCCATGACATTGTTTAAAGGTATTTTTCGTGTACTTTCTATTCATGCTTTATTTGCAAGGGTTTCCTAGGAATTTTTGGAGAAAGGGGTGGTTTTGTCATGATTTGGGTCAAACCGTGAGCTCATTTCCATATTTAAAAACAATTTTTTTTTCTTTTATAACTCCTTCATTTTTTAACATTTTTCACCCACTCTACTTCTAATTTGGCCTCCCCTAACCTTTTCAAACCAGCATATCCATTTGTACCCCTTAGAAACTCATAATCATGGTGGATTTGGGTGATTTATTTAGGCATTGGGAAACCCATGATCTCATTTCTAGTTTAAAAATAAATAAATTATTTCTTTTATATCTCATCCATTTTTTAATATTTCTTGGTTATTCCACCTCTCACTCGAGCCCACAAACCCTAGGCATACGCCCATGTTCCATTTTCCATATTTGGAGATCATCTTCATTGGGTATTAGGGATAACTTCCTCATGGTTTCTTAAATCGTCCATATTTTAAAAGGTAATTTGTTTCTTTCATAAATCATTTTTTTTTAATCTTTTACCACTATTTCAGTCCCTACTTGACCTCCTCATCCTTTTTTAACCTGATTTTAAATTTTAGCATCTTGGAGATCCAACTACTGGTATGTTTGGGGTGATGTTTTCAAAGTTTATCAAGTAAGAGATTTCCCCTCTTATTCCTTCCAATTACTTAGGGTTTCTCCCATCCTTCTTGAAGTTCCAAATTTCCAGCAACTAGGGTTTCATACCTAGTATTTTTTTAGTTTCTTGATCTTATCTTATGGTTTTAGGTTCATTTTCACTCCCTTATGGTGTGACGGTAGTGCGGTTGAAGTTCCGCACAAGTATTTGAGGGTTTTGACATATATGGTAGGTGATTCCACATGTAATCATTATAGAATTGTTTATCTTTCTAGATTTATATTCCTTTTATGTTCCTCTTTCATTATTTTCAGTTTGAAAACTATTTTTGGTAGAATTTTTTATGTGGTTGATTTTTAAGTGCCAATTTTGTGTTAAAATGGGTTTTTTACTTGTCTATTCCATGTTGTACCAATTGGTGTTGTTTTATAATTCATGGAATGGATTTATAAAAATGTTTTAGTGATTCAAATTCAGGTTTTTTGTAATATTGGTATTCATTTGGTCTTAAAACAATGTTTTTAAATGGATTTTATATGCAAAGTTTTGTTATAACTTGTATAATTATTTTATGGAAATTCTAAGTGATTGTTTCAGTTATACAAATGATGAAATGCATGTTTAGCTACTGTTTTTTGTGTGTATGACCATAACTGGTGTTTTTATGTGTAAATGGAATTTGGTAGAATATGTAACTTGTTTCAGAATAAAGAGGGGAGCCCAAGAATCTAGCTGGTCGGACGTGTACTAGCATGCTAGTGATCCGGAGTGGGTTTTTCATATTTCACTTAGAAAGTTTAAGATTGAAATCACAAACAAAACTATTATTATTATGATATTGGGGACCACTAGTTTATGGGTTATTTCCCTACTAGTGGCTCGCGCATAATAATGGATATTTTTATGGTTACTTTCACATCGAGATGTGAGGTACCTAGGGCTCACAACTAATTAGTGCCTGGGGGTGTTCTCGTGTTGAGTACTCATTGACTTTTTGGAATTTATCTTTTTCTTATAGTGTTTTTGGATGGAAAATTCATTAGCTTAAATGTAATATTTAAATGTACCCATTCTTTAAAGTTACCTACTTTGAAAAGTGTTTTCATTTAAAAGATACACCTTTAGAAATTATTGCTACCATTCTTTATTTATAACACTTACAAGATTTGTATCATATAATTCTTGTCACATGGAACCTTTTTGTGGTATACTATTTGGATTAGTATCACATCCTACTTACACCATTGGTTGTAAGTAGACTTTGTTATGTTTGACACAGATAATAGAAAAGCTATTGCAGATGGCAGTTCGGGTTTCTAGTTGCTTACATTGTGCGTTGTTTTGGAGAAGGCTAGTGGGTGATGACCCCTTATCATGTGGAAGTAATTGGGTTGTTTTTTATAATAATTTGGTAGTTTGGGACCTATTGGGTAATGTTAAAAACCTTTTATTTTGTTCTGAATTTTTAACTAAGGCTTGTTTAGCATGAATTTTCTGATTCTGTTTATTGATTTTTTTTTTGTATCCTAATTTGGGTAAATCATTCCCAAACCATTATTTATGATACCCAGGCACTTATTCCAGCCCATGAGGATGGGAAACGCCCTTTGGACCTTGCCACGGGCTGGGTCAAGTGCCGTTTTTTTTGGCGAATAGATCTTTTTCGTGACAAAAATAGTATCGTAGGTGGTTTATCTTTTTGGGTCATATTAATATTTTAGGTTGACTCTAGTTAGACAGGAGCTAGGACTATTGGTACTCTGAGTTTTGGTTATGAGTAGGGTTCTTGGCCTGTACCTCTCATGAAAAACCTTGAGTCTCAATGGGATATTGGTATTTTTTGTTTGACTTCTCTTCCAAGTAGGACGTGCGGGCTATAGATTGCACGTAGACATTGGGTGGGAGTGAAGTGGTTGTTTATTTCATTGTTGTGCTATTTGTGACTTATTTATATTTGATTCAATTGTTAAAAAAATTCCAAATTTTCGTACTAATGATTTGTTTTTTGATTTTTTCCTTGTGTAGCAACATGCCTCCTCAAAAATCTCCCATGCACCCACGGGAGGACGCCAGAGAGAGTTCCCCCTCACCGATTAATCAAAGGATGGTAGAAGATGCAGTCAGGCCTATCCAAGCCCTAGGATAGGGATGAGCTCATGCTCCTACTCCAACTAGGGAAGAGAAGTATGTTCTTAGGAAGGAAAAATCCCAAGATTTCATAAAGAACAAGCCTCCTACTTTCTAAGGTAGCATGGAACCCTAGGAATCAGAAGAGTGGATTGAGAAGATCAAGTGCATTTTTGAGTTTATTGGCACACCTGAGGAGGTCAGGGTGAAGTGTGCCTCTTTTTTTATAAAGTTTCCAAGCTATAGGTGGTGGGAATCGGTGCTTCAAGCTAGGAAGCATGAACAGATGAGCTAGAAGGACCTCAAGGTTACCTTCAACATCCAATACTTCCCTAAAGTCTTGGAATTTTCTAGATCCCAAACGTTTATGGAGTTGGTTTAGGGGGACCTTTCAGTGATGGATTATGCTAACTGTTTTGTTGATCTGGTCTGGTATACTCTGTAAATGGTCTCCATTGAGCAGATGAAGGATCAGAAGTTCGATAGGGGTTTGTGGCCAGAGATCTATTCCCAGGTCTTCTTGTTCAAGTTGAAGACTTATTCCAAGGTGGTTGATCAGGATTGTGTGGTAGAGATTTACCCCAAGGGGAGGTCTTGTTTCTCTAGAGTAGTGTAAGAGATGGGTAGTGTCAATTCTTCTGAGAATAAAAGTAATCAGGAGGAGTAGGGGAAAAAGGGAGGTGGTATTTTAGGACAACCTTCCAAATAGTTTTCTTCAGTGTCTTCTGATGAAATACTTGTTGTGTGCCACCATTGTTGGAGGCCAGGGCACACCCGACTAGCATGCACATACCCTCTGAAGCCCTGATATTATTGTGGAGGAATGGGACACTTGCATCATTTTTGAAGGATGACACATCCACTCCATAGTGGTGTGGGATCAGTGGATTCTAGGGGAGTTCCAGCTCAGTTAGAGCCATAAAAAAAAGGGGGATCTTAGTTTGGTGGTCATGGAGGCAAGGCCGGATCATCTTCTAGGAAAAGACATTTCAGGTCAGAGCCACAGTAGATCAGATGTTCTTAGTTAGAGAGTAATCATCTTCATGCGGTGAAGCAGGAACCAACGGGATCAGATATGGGGCCTTCGAAAGTTCGTGGTACCATCTTGATTGCATCTTCTATAGCTACTAGTCTTTTTTATACTGGTGATTATGTTTCATTTATCTACGCTCGTTTTGTGAGAATGTAGAATTTTCCAACTGAGTTGTTATCTATTGTGATGGAGTTGGTGATGCCACTGGGTAATAAGAAGGAGTAGGGTCTCAGGTTCCCATCCTGCGCACTTACTATGTCAAGGGTAAATATGGAGTGGGACATCTTGGTATTGGATATGGATCTTTTTTATGTAATACTTGGAATAGATTGGTTAGTGTACTTTCAAGAGCACATCAATTTGTATAGGTATTGAGTGAGATTCACAGCACTTGATGGTGGTCCTTAGGTTTTTCATGGGGAATGGGATCCTCAGTCGGTCGGGTCAGGTTTTCCCGGAGTTGGGAAATATTGTCTTCTAGTTATTGTTGCTCGTATTAGAGGATGATGGTTAGGCTATTAAGGGTGGGTTACCTATTTTAGTTGATGAGTTTTTGGAGGTAATCCCAGATGATTTTTTAGGATTTCCCCCAGAGCTTGGTGTGTAGTTCTTGATTGATTTGTCATTAGGAACACAACTAATATCTCTTCCTTTGTATCATATATCCCCCACCTAGATGAGTGAATTAAAGATACAACGGGAAGATTTAGAATCCAAAGGATTAATTTGTAGGAGCATCTCTCATTAGTTTTCTCCTTTCCTCTTTTTGAATAAGTAAGATGGATACCTCTGGTTGTGTATTGATTACTGGAAGCTAAACAAGGTAACCATCAAGAAAAAATATCATTTTCCCTAAATAGATGACTTTTTTGATCATTTTAAGGGTGCGAAGTGGTTTTCTAAGATAGAATTGCATTCATGTTACCACCAACTCAGAGTGAAAAAGGTATATATCCTAAAGACAGCATTTTGAAGTAGTTACAACCACTTTGAGTACTTGGTCATGCCTTTTGGGTTGACCAATGATCAAGAGGTCTTTATGGAACTCATGAATAGGTTGTTCCACCAGTATCTCGGCTCTTTTTTCATGGTATTCGTGTACAACATTCTAGTTTACTATGGATCTAAGGAGGAGCATGAGAATCATTTGCATATCATTTTGGTCACTTTTCAGGATCACCACCTTTATGAAAAGCTATCCAAATTCACCTTCTGGATTAGGTGGTGAAGTTTATGGGGCATGTGATCTTACAGCAGGGAGTTTTGTTGGATCCCAAGAAGATCAGTGTAGTGATTTCATGGGAGAAACATAAGAATGTTTTTGAGATTAGGAGTTTCCTTGGATTGGAAGGATACTATAGGCGGTTTGTTCAGGATTTATCTTGGCATTCTTTTCCCATGATAGTGCACACCTGGAAGTGGGTGAAGTGTTTTTGGGGCCCAGAATGTTAGGCATCCTTTGAGGAGATGAAGTGGCAGTTGACTACCGCCCACATGTTTATATTTAAAAAATCTGGAAAGGTCTATGTGTTGTATTGTAACACTTCAGGTATGGGTCTTGGGTGAGTTCTTATGAAGGATGATCATGTGGTGGCATATGAATCCCGCTAACTCTGACCACACTAAAAGAATTATCTGACCCATGACTTGGAGCTCACAGTTGTGATGCATTCACTAAAGACATGGTATCACTACTTTTTTGGAGAGAAATTTGTGGTCTATTATGATCACAGTAGCTGAGCATAAATCTTATCAAAAAATGATCTTAATCTGACATAGAAAAATTGGATCGAGTACTTGTGGGGGCTCAACTTCGATATCGTCTACACCTAGGGAAAGCGTAATGTGGTGGTTGACGCCTTGAATAGAAGAGTACCAGTGCAGTATTTGATGAATTCCAGTGATGAGTGGACTCTAATGGGGCTCTTTTATCAGATTCATGTAGACACCAGAGAGTATAGTGGAAGTGTTTTCTTGGAAAGTTTTTATTTGACCCCTCTCTTGTGGATATGATTCAGCAGGAGTATCCCAGTGATGATCTATGTCAACGGTCGACCGAGTTTCTTCATGGTGGGGAGATTTCTTCTAATTGGTCTTCATCCCCCATGGGTATCTTGTATTTGAAGGTCTTCTTAGTGGTGCCTTTGTCTCTATGGAAGGTGGTGATGCAGGATAGCCACTGGTCTTAGTGGGATGTCTAACCTGGTGTCACCAAGATGTATTTTGAAGTTTGTCTCTAGTTCTGGTGTCTAGTCATGATACGGTACATAGCTAAATTAGTATTGAAATGTTATACTTGTCAGCAGGTGAAAGTATAAAATCAAAGGGCCTCTATTTTTCTTAAGTCGTTACCCATTTCTACCTGAATGTGGGATGATGTTGCCATGGATTTCATAGTTGGCTTGCATCGTACACCTCGGGGAAATAATTCTATTTGGGTGGTGGTTGATCATTTGACCAAATCGGCCCATTTCATTCTAATGAAGGATTCGACCAAAGTGGTGTAATTGGTCCATTTGTATGTGCAAGAAGTTCTGAGGCTCCATGGTGTTCCATCAAACATCATTTTAGATAGGGATCCTCATTTTACCTCTTAGTTTTGGAGTGGCCTTTATAATGCATTGGGGTCGTAGATTAAGTTGAGTACGATATAACACCCTCAAACGGATGGTTAAACAGAGTGGGATAATCATATTATGGAGGACATGCTTCGGGCATGTGTGTTGGATTTCGGTGGTTCATGGGATTTCCATTTGGGATTGGTAGATTTTTTCTATAACAATAACTACCAATCCTCAATCAAGATGGCACCATTCAAGGTGATTTATGGTTGGTCGTGTCGATCTCATTTGTGTTGGGTGGATGTGGGTGACACCTCGCTGCTGGGTCTGAGTATTGTGTAAGAGATTTAGGACAAGGTTCAGTTGATTAGAAAATTGTTTTTGACATCCCAGATTCGACACAAGTATTATGCTGATCAGAGGCATTGATCTTTTTAGTTTTCTATTGGTGACTGAGTATTCTGGAAATTGGCACCTCGCTTGGGTCATCAGCATCTTGGTAAACAAGGAAAGCTAACACCAAGGTATGTGGGAATTTTTAAATCATTTATAGGATTAGTGAGGTGGCATATATGTTATCTTTTCCTTCTGATTTGACATTGATTCATGATGTGTTCCACATATCCCAGCTAAATAAATACAATCTTTACTCATCCCATGTTTTAATTTTGGAAGAGTTAGAGTTGGAACATGATCTGTTTGTGGTTGAGATACCAATGCATAATTTAGAGTCCTGATAAAAATTTATTAGAGGAAATTCTATTCCTATGGTTTGATTCCTCTGGTATCATGGGACTGATGAGCATGAGACATGGTGGTGGAAGTCTTGGGTCAAAGAACAATTTTTGTTTCTCTTATCTGATTAGGCTTCAAGCTGACTTTTCGAGGGTGGAAAGTTTTTATGGTGGAGACAATTTTACCATACATCAATGTTTCATGTGATTTCTATTATTTATTTATTTTCATGGATTTCCCAGGCATTTTTAGAGAAAGGGGTGGTTTCATCAAGATTTGGGTCAAACCGTGATCTCATTTCCATATTTAAAAACAATTTGTTTTTCTTTTATAACTTCTTCATTTTTTATAGTTTTTCTCCCATTACACTTTCCATTTTACCTCCCCTAATCTTTTCAAAACACCATATCCGTTTGTACCCCATAGGAACTCATAATCATGGTGCATTTGGGTGATTTATTCAAGCATTGGGCACCCCCAGATCCCATTTTCAGTTTTTAAAAAATAATTTATTTCTTATATATATCCTTCATTTTTTAACATTTTTTATCATTCCACCCCTCACTCGAGTCCACAAACCCTATGCGCACCCACATATTCCATTTTCCCTCTTTAGAGATCATCTTAATTGGGTATTAGGGTGAACTTACTCATGGTTTATCAAATCATCTAGATTTGAAAAGGTATTTTTTTATTTCATAAACCATTAATTTTTTACTCTTTTTACCCCATTTAAGTCCCCACTTTATCTCTTTATCCTTATTCAAACCTACCTTTTAATTTTGGCTACTTGGAGATCCAGCTACTAGTGGGTTTGGAGCGATTTTTTAAAAGTTTATCAAGTATGTGATTTCCTCTCTTCTTCCTTCCATTTCCTTAGAGTTTTTCCCCTCCTTATTAAAGTTCCAAATATATAGAAACTAGGGTTTTGCACTTAGTTTTTTTTTGAGTTTCTTGGTCCTATCTTGTGTTTTTAGGGTTTTTTTCACACCCTTGTGGTGTGGCGGTGGTGCGGTGGAAGTATCGCACAATGATTTGTGGTTTTTGACATATATGGTAGGTGATTCCATATGTAAGCATTGTAGAATAAGTTAGCTTGCAGGATTTATATTTCTTCTATATTCCACTTTCATTATTTTTAGTGTGAAAACAATTTTTGGTATCATTTGTTAAGTGGTTGATTTTTAAGTGCCAATTTTTTGTAAAAATGGGTGTTTTACTTATCCATTCCATGTTGTACCAATTTTTGTTGTTTTATAATTCATGGAATAGCTTTATAAAAATGTTTTAGTGCTGAAAATTTTAGTTCAGTGTAATATTGGTATGGATTTTGTTTTAAAATAGGGGTTTTAAATGGATTTTATGTGCAAAGTTTTGTTATAACTTGTGTAATTGTTTTATAGAAATCTGAAGCATTCTTTTGAGATATACAAATGGTGAAATACATGTTTAGATACTGTTTTGAGTGTGTATGGCCAGAACTAGTGTTTTTATGGGTAAATGAATTTTTTTAGCATATGTAACTTGTTTTATCACAAAGAGGGAAAATCGGGTATCTTGGTGGGTGTACGTGTACTAGTATGCTAGTGATCCAGAGTGGTTTTGTCCCTATTTCACTTAGAAAGTTTGATATTAGAAACACTAAAAAAATTATGATTATTATGATTTTAGTGACCACTAGTTTATGGGTGATTCCCCTACTAGTGTATTATGCACAAAAAATAGATATTTTTATGGTTACCTTCACACCGAGATGCAAGGTACCTAGGGCACACAACTAACTAGTGCCTTAGGGTGTTCCCGTGTTGAGTTATCATTGACTGTTTGGCATTTATATTTGGATTATAGTGATTTTGGATGGAAAATTCAGTATCTTACATGTTTTATTTAAATGTACCCATTCTTTAAAGTTACCCACTTTGAAAATGATTTTTATTTAAAAGATACACCTTTAGAAATTATTTCCCTCATTATTTGTTTCTAACACTTGTAATATTTTTATCATATAATGATTGTCACATGGAATATTTGGGTGGTATCCTATTTGGATTATTATAACACCATAATTACACCTTTGGTTGTAATTATACTTCATTATGTTTGATACAGGTAAGGTCAATGCTTTTGGAGACGACGGTTTGGGTTGTTAGTTGCTTCTGTTCTGCGGTGTTGTGGAGACAGATCATGGGTGATGACCCCTTGTCATGTGGCGGTAATTGGGTTGTTTTTTCTGATAATTTTTGTAGTTTGGGACCTCTTGTTTAATGTTAAAGAACTTTTATTCAGTTCTGAAATTTTAATTAAGGACTGTTTGGCATGAATTTTCAGATTCATTTTATTGATTGTTTTTGTTGTTTTATGTATCCTAATTCTAGTAAATCATTCCCAAACTATTATTTATGATACCCGAACACTTGTTCCATCCCATGGGGATAGGGAAAACTCTTAGGTCCTTTCCACATCTATGGTCGGGTTTTAGTTTTTATGGTAACCAGATCTGATTTGTGATAATTATAAAGGATTTGAAACCACGTATGAAGAAAAAAGTGACTTGAGGTAAGGAATTTTCATCTCACTTTTATTTCTATGAGACACATGCCATATTCACCACTTATTTATTTTATATGATTTATATAATGCCCATGAATAAATTTTATGGTTATTATACTTAAAATTATGGGTATTTACTAATAAATTTAAGTTTCTGTCTTTTATAAGGTTATAATTCAAAAGTTACCAAAGTGGTAAGTGTTTTATGTTACAATATCATTGTTTACCAGGAATGTTTATGAATAATTTTACAATGATGAAATTTCATGATATACCTCTTAATAATTATGATTAATTTTTATATACTATTTTTATTTCTAGAGAATAAATATTTTCTTTCATTTTCCTCTCTTTAAGTAATCATTAGACCAAAATAATATTTTTAATGAAAACTAATTTTACTTCTCTCTTCGATCAAAAATCATTTTTCTTCTATGTCCATATTCACTAAAAAAACAATTTCAAGAATATATTTCTAGTATAATAAGATTTTTTAAATTTATTTTTAACAATAATTTAGTTATTACAAATGGTTTAAAATTAATCTTCTTGTTTTTTTTCTAATGACGTTCTTTTGACTTTTTACTAAAAATGTGAAAATAATAGTTTTTTTAACGTACATTACATAAATTGAATTTTCCAAAATCATGATAGATCAACTATCTAATGATTCCTTTGCATGTTTCCATTTTTTTCAAATAAAATGTTTCCTTTAACATTTGGTCATTTTTTATATTTTAAATAATTTATTTCAAAGTGAAAATGGTATTTTCTTCAAGTAATGTTCCTAATGATCTTTTAAAGGAATTTTTCATCTAAGATTAAATCCGTTGATGTTATCTAATATTTATTGGGGATATGATTCAATCACACCATTATTATTATTTTTCTAGATAGATTTTGATTATGATTAAAAAATGTTCATGAAATTTGTTCATTTTCCATGAGTTATACTATGATGAATTGATGGAATATTTTTGAAACCCATTTCTTTTACATAGGATATGTCATGATGAAATGTTTATTAAACCTATTTATTTTTAAAAGATATGATATGATGAATGATTTATTATCTTATGGAACACATATGCATGAATTTAAGTATGTTATAGAAGGATTTAGAATTAAATATCACTCCAATTAATTTGGTAAAGATGGATTTCTCAAGAGATAAATAGGACTGGTATGAGGAGTGAACCAAGTTCAGTAAGGGACACTTTCCCCTATGATATTCTTGGGAGTGAACTGTGACTAATATGATGAAATGGGTAGTGAACCCAATACACCATGATAGTCTTAGTACTAAGCCTCGACTACTAAGGAAATTATTTTCTATGATTATTTTTATGCCACAAATCTTTGTATTATTCCAATGTTATTATCTTATGGATCATGTTTTTTATTTATTTAAGATTATGTATTGTGAACTATCAATATTTTTTCCATGACTCAAGATTATGATCTATGATATATAGGTTTTGGTTTTTAAATGTTAATATCATACTCATATGCTCATGTTATGCTTATCTGATTATTAATATCTCTATTTCTACCCTTACTAAGCATCTGAGATCCTAATTTCCCATATTTTCCTTCCCAAAGATATGAAGGAATTTTGAAGTAAAATATATATAATAAGCATGTATGTTGAGGATAATTAAGTGGGAGAAAATTTATATCTTATATAAACTAGTTGTTTTTATATCCATGTTTCCAAATTTACTATAATAACATGATTATGGTGTGGATCATAATGTTCTGTATTCAATATCCATCTAATAAAATGTAATATCTATTTATGAAAAGTATGCAGTGCTATTACTGGAATCAAAGAAAGGTTTAGTGACATTTGGAAACTAGGATGAGAAAATATTAGTGAATACCCTTAGGATATTCCCATGTATAAGATAATTTCCTAATTTATAGTAAAGAAAAGTTTGTTGTTTTCCTAGGAAAACATCCTAATAAGGATATTATAAGTGGATATGGTTTTATAATATATGCATGTAGGGGTAATAAACCAGAGAAGAGTTAGAAAAGTATATCTCATTCATCATTCTGGTGCATGGTGAGTATTCCCTTTGATGACATCATTGTAATGAGGATAATAAGATTTATATTTATAATCCCTAGATAAAACACAGTGGCTAACCTCAGGGTCATTCTCAAGGGATCGTTGTTGAATTACCTAGAGGTATTCCTAAAAATATTTTTTTTATTTTTAAATTTCTAAAAGAATCAAATGAAATAAATGAATAAATATAATTGATAAAACATAGTGGGAGTGATAAAATACTGAATGAATAAGAAACAGAGGAAATAACACATAGATAAGGAAAATAAAGTTATTAAGAAATAATAACCATATCCAGGTTGATTCACCCTCAACTACCTTTCCTAGATCTTTATAATAAGAAACCATCAACTCTTATCATAACTTGATGTTTGGTTAATGCCTTGACACACACACCTTTCCCACCCAAAAAATTGATCATTATTGCACAAAATGAATTAAAATACACAAGAACTCTCCCAAAGTGAATAAATCACCCAATCAAAGAACTCCATCCAAGAATATATTATTGGATGAAGTGATCTTCATGAGATCACAAAACACATAGCCTAACCTAACCACTCAAACAAGAAAATAAGTGAATAATGGGGAAAGGATCAAGGTAAAAAATGTGTCAAAATTATTCTTAGTTGGGTATGTGCTCCTGAAACACCACAAATAACCTTCATAATATGTTAAGAGGAAAGAAGGGGTGATTATTTTCATGAAGCATGCATCTCTAGGAAGCGTCGAGTTTCACTTCCAGAAGCTGGTATCACAAATTATTCTTTCACTACTAAAGTTTTAAGATCAAAACGTAGATATAGAAGAACACCAAACATGTATTTATAATACAAGAGGAACCTAAATAATAGTATGGGTAAAGAAATAATAAAGAGATCCCCCAGGCCAGGTCCCGTGAATTAGAAAATTTAAAAATAGAGGATAACACCACCTATTATTCCAAAAAAATAGAAAAAAAAGATAAATTCTAAATAACAAGTTGTAAAATTCCACATGGAACACCTTACTATACATTTCATTATATCTGAATGAAATGTATATGATAGTTTCCAATCTCTCACAATAAACAATGATTCCACTTGAATATGTAGTTCAATACCCATGATCACTTCTCATGATCAGTTCCCACGATCATTTAGCTTGCTCAATTCTTCTAGAAAAAGAACTATGAACATTAAGAATTTTTTATTTTGGAATTATTCTACCATTTATAAAATTTAGACCATGTTGTAAGATGAAAAAATTCATTTGGCCCTCCAATCATTTTAGGACCCATGCCCAAATCCATTTCAGGATCAGATGTCACTAGTTGATGTATCAGCATTTTTTTATAATTTATATATATATATACTTAATTTTATAATATAATTAGTATCGAATAAATATATATATATATATACATATTATTATATTTATTATTAAAGTTTTTTCTTCTTTTTTTAATCCTTTTATTTCTTTCTTTTTCTTCCCTATCATGGGCCTTCTTCTTTTGAGGGTTAGTGAAGCTCGGTTCATTGGCACTGGTGGAGGTTGGTTCGCAGAACATTAGAGATCGACAAGGGATTCAAATCGGTGGAAACAATCAGTAAGAATATGACTGACTTCATCCCTTATTTGGTGTCGAACTGAAAATCTAAAATTCAAATTTGAAAGGTTCGGTTTTTCTTCTTCATGAAAATTATTCAAACACCAGCATTTTAGATCTTTAGTTTTCATTATGCTTCTATGAAAAGATTCTATCGACACTTGGATTTAATTTTCTTCAATAGAAAGTGCATTCAGGGGTAATATTTCTTGGATTGATGCTCAGGTTACAATAATCACACCTTTAGAGGAGAGGGGTGTCGTTTAGTTGAGTATTGGCTTTGGGTCTTAGATTTGGTGTTGGATTCAGTGTTTCAATGTCGAGGGATGGGTTATTCTTCAAAAAGATGTGAAAATTATTTGAGGTAGTAGATTTTGGTATGTAGGAGGTTGTGGTTGCAGATTGGTGATGATCAACCTCTCAGACAGTGGTCTTGGTGGCACCAGGTCCTGAAGGCTGTCAGTAGTGGTTCATGACAGTAATTTCTTCAATAGAAACTTCTTCAAGATCAGTTGTGGTTTTATAGTGTTTGAAAACAAATCGGTGAAAAATGGTGGCACATTTGGTTCTTCATATTTGGTATGCCAACTATGAAGAAGCAGTCAATTCGATAGGGGCATGGTAGGGTGCCCCATGGTCAGTCTGTTGACCATGAAGAGGGATTTTGTAGCAGGTTCTAGACATGGAATGTAAGGTATTCACATGGTTTGTATACTGATTGCGACCTTCATGTTGTCATGTGGATTCACACAATTTGTTCAATCCTCACAATCAGTTAAAAATCAAAACACATGGTCAGTATATTAACTATGTTACTTGCGTGTCTGGTTAATAGACTGATCATGCAAACTTTTCTTGGTAAAAAAAATAAAAACATCAATAAATTATTTAAAATTACAAATAAAAAAAATAAATAAAATTATAATAAGGAAAAGTAAATAATTTTTAAAAAAAATGAAGAATAAATTAATTTATTTAAAATTAAAAATTAAAAAAATTAAAAAATTATTATTATTAAATACAATTGAGTTTAAAATAATTGAATAAAATAATGCTAGTTAATTTTTAAAATAATTATTTTTAGAATACACGATAATAATAATGAATTAATTAATTAAAAAATTAAATAAATGAAAAAATATTGTTAAATAATTACTCAAGAATAAAAAATGGTGATTAAAAATAATTTATTTATTTAATTAACAATGAACAGCATTTCTGAAATTAACAAATAAATTGGTATTTTAACATTAAATTTTGAGTTTTAATAATCGAACAAAAAATTATCAATAATTAAAATTTATTCAATAAAAACATTAGTTTGATAATAGAAAACACAGTTAATTATACTTAATGATGTATAAATTTTAAAGAAATAAGAGCCACATAAAATTCTACCACACTTAAATATTTGTTTTTCCACCAAAAAATCACGCCTTTTGTCTTTTTAGAATATACAATAAGAAATTTCATATTAATCACAAAATAAAGCATGTTAAGAAACTTATTTATAGAGGAACATAATCTGAATTCAGATATTATTTTCTAATAATGGCTATAATAGGTCTTCTATATGTTCAAATACATACTATAAAATGAAGGGAACATAGATTCATTCACTATTGAAGATGTTCTGCCTGTATATGATGTCATTCTCTTCTCAACTACAAATTCAAATTCAAGTTCCAATTCTAAGAGTGATGAAATGTTATATTTAAGGGAAAATAAAATATTTGTAGGAGGCTCTAGTGAGAGTATCCCATTGATAAGCTATGTCAGCGGTCAACAGAGTTTTTTCATGGTGTGGAGACGTCTTCTGATTGGTCTTCATCCCCCATGGGTATCTTGTGATTCAAGGTCCACTTATTGGTACCTTTTTCTTTACGGAGGTGATGCAGGATAGCCACTTGTCTCAGTGGACTGTCTATCCTGTTTCCACCAAGATGTAATTTGATGTTTTTCACTAGTTCTGGTGGCCATTCATGAGATGGGACATAGCTAACTTTGTATCAAAATTCTATACTTGATACCAGGTGAAAGTAGAGCATCAAAGGCACTCTAGTTTGATTCAATCATTTCCCATTCCTACATGGATGTGGGATGACATTGCCATGTATTTCATAGTTGTCTTTCCTCGTACACCTCGGGGAAAGAATTCTATCTAGGTGGTGATTGATTATCTGACCAAATCGGCCCATTTTATTTTGATGAAAATATTTTATCAAAGTGGTGTAATTGGGATATTGTTTTGTGCAGGAAGTTCTGAGGATCCATGGTGTGCCATTATCCATTATTTCAGATAAGGACCCTTATTTTTCCTCTTAGTTTTGGAGTGTCCTTTAGAAGGCATTGGGGTTTCATATTAAGTTGAGTACGATATTCCACCCTCAAATGGATGGTCAGAAAAAGCAGAATAATCAAATTCTTGAAGACATGCTTCGGGCATGTGTGTTGGATTTCAGTGGTTCATGGGATTTCTATTTGGGATTGGTAGAGTTTTCATATAATAATATCTACTAATACTCAATCAAGATGTCACTATTCAAGGCTCTTTATGGTTGGTTGTGTCGATCTCATTTGTGTTGGGTGGAGGTGGATTAGACCTTGCTGTTGGGTATGAGTATTGGGTAAGAGATATCGTACAAGTTTTTAGCTGATTAGACAATGTTTGTGGACATCCCAGATTCTACACATGTCTTATTCTGATTAGAGGCATTATGATTTTGAGTTTTCTGTGGGTGACCGAGTATTCTTGAAAGTGGCACCTCACTTGGGTCATCGTCCTCTTGGTAAACAAGTAAATCTAACCCCAAGTTTTGTGGAACTTTTGAAATCATTGATAGGATTGGTGAGGTTTCATACTAGTTATCTTTTCCCTCTCAGTTTACATTAATCCATGATGTGTTCCATGTCTCCCAGCTAAATAAATACAATCTATACTCGTCCCATGTTTTGAGTTGGGAAGAGTTGGAGTTGCAACCTGATCTGTCTGTGGTTGAGAAACCAATGCATAATGTGGATTCCTGATAAAAACTTATTAGAGGAAAGTCTATTCCTATTTTTTGAGTCCTCTGGAAGCATGGGACTGATGAACATGAGACATGAGAGTGGAAGTCTTGGGTCGAAGATCATTTTCTGTTTCTCTTATCTGATCAGGCTTCAAGCTGACTTTTCAGGGACGGAAAGTTTTTATGGTGGGGAGATTTGTCACATACATGAATTCTTTTAAAGTTTTTTTTCATTTAATTTCTATTCTTTTTTTGTTTGCAAGAGTTTCCCAGGCATTTTTTGTAGAAAGGGTGGTTTCATCAGGATTTGGGCCAAACCATGATCCCATTTCCATATTTAAAAATAAAATTGGTTTTTTATAAATCCATTGTTTTTTATCATTTTTCACCCATTACACGTCCCATTTAACCTACCCTGACCTTTTAAAATCACCATATCCATTTGGACCCCTTAGGAACTCATAATCATGGTGGATTTGGGTGATTTATTTACGCATTGGAAAACCTGTGATCCCATTTTCAATTTTAAAAAAATAATTTATTTCTTTTATATAACATTCATTTTTTAATATTTATCAGTCATTCCACCTCTCAATAAAGTTCAAAAACCCTAGGCGCAACCCCATATTCCATTTTCCCACTTCGGAGCTCATCTTCATTGCGTATTAGGGTGAACTTCCTCATGGTTTCTCAAATCGTCTAGATTTGAAAAGGTAATTTTTTTTCATTAATAAATCATTCATTTTTTACTCTTTTTATTTCATTTAAGTCCCAACTTTATCTCTTTATCCTTATTCAAACCCGTCTTTTAATTTTGGAGGCTTGGAGATCCAGCTACTAGTGTGTTTGGGGAAATTTCTTTAATGTTTCTCAAGTAAGTGATTTATTCTCTTGTTCCTTTCATTTCCTTAGGGTTTCACCCTCCTTCTTGAAGTTCCAAATATACAAATACTAGGGTTTCGTACCTAGGGTTTTTTTTTGAGTTTCTTGGTTCTATCTTGTGTTTGTTGGGTGTTTTCACTCCCTTGTGGTGCATCGGTCATACATTGGAAGTTTCACATAAGGATTTGAGGGTTTTGACATATATGGTAGGTGATTCCATATATAAGAATTTTAGAATAAGTTATCTTGTAGGATTTATAATTCTTTTATGTTCCACATTAATTATTTTTAGTGAAAAAACTATTTTTAGTATCATTTGTTAAGAGGTTGATTTTTAAGTGCCATTTTTTTGTGAAAATGGGTCTTTTACTTGTCCATTCCATGTTGTACCAATTGGTGGTGTTTTTTAATTCATGGAATATCTTAATAAAAATGTTTTAGTGATGAAAAATCTAATTTGGTGTAATATTTGTATGCATTTGGTTTTAAAATAGTGGTTTTAAATGGATTTTATGTGCAAAGTATTGTTATTACTTGTGTAATTGTTTTATGGAAATCATAAGCATTATTTTGAGTTAAACAAATAGTGAAATGCATGTTTAGATATTGTTTTGAGTGTGTATGACCAGAACTAGCGTTTTTATGTTTAAATGGCATTTTTTATTATCTGTAACTTGTTTGATCACAAAGAGGGAAACTCAGGTATCTTGGTGGGTGGATGTGTACTTGCATGCTAGTGACCGGAGTGGTTCTGTCCCTATTTCAATTAGCAATTTTGATGTTGAAAACACTGAAAAAACAATGATAATTATGATGTAGGGGACCAATAGGTTATGGGTGATTCCCCTACTAGTGTATCATGCACAAAAAAATAGATATTGTTATGGTTAATTTCACACTGATATGCGAGGTACCTAGGGCTCACAAATAACTCGTGCCTAGGGGTGTTCTCTTGTTGAGTGCTCATTGAATGTTTGGAATTTATCTTAGTATTATAGTGTGTTTGGATGGAAATTTCCTTAGCTTACATGTTTTATTTAAATATACCCATTCATTAAAGTTACACACTTTGAAAACAGTTTTCATTTAAAATATGCACCTTTAGAAATTATTGCTACCATTCTTTGTTTCTAACACTTGAAAGCTTTTTATCATATAATGATTGTCAAATAGAATCTTTGGGTGGAATCCAATTGGGATTATAATCACACCCTAATTACACCTTTGGGTGTAATTATACTTCATTAGGTTTGACACAGGTAAGTTCAAGGCTTTTGGATATGATGGTTCGAGTTGCTAGTCTCTTCCGTTGTGTGGTGTTTTGAAGACAGCTTGTGGGTGATGACCCCTTGTGATGTAGCGGTCTTTTGGTTGTTCTTACTACTACTTTTGTACTTTGGGACCTATTTCATCATGTTAAAAAACTTGTATTCAGTTCTAAATTTTTAAATAATGATTTTTTGGCATGAAGTTTCATATTCGGTTTATTGATTTTTGTTGTTGTTTTATATATCCTAATTCGGGTAAATCATTCCCAAACTATTCTTTATGATACCTAAACACTTGTACCAGCCCATGGGAATAGGGAACACCCTTCAGGCCTTTCCATAGGCTGGGTCAGGTGCCAGGTTTAATGGAAACCAAATCCGGTTTGTGATTATATAGGATTTTCAACCACTTATGAAGAGAAAACAGTCTTGAGGTAAGGAATTTTCAACTCACTTTTATTTCTAGGATGCACATTCCATATTCACCACTTATTTATTTTATACGGTTTATATAATTCCCATGAATGAATTTTATGATTATTATACTTAAAATTATGGGTATTTACTAATAACATTATGTTTCTATATTTTATAAGGTTATAATTCAAAAGTTACCAAAGTGGTAAGGGTTTTATGTTACAATATCATTGTTTACCAGGATTGTTTATGATTAATTTTTCGATGATGAAATTTCATGATATGCCTCTTAATAATTCTGAAGAATTTTCATATACTATGGTTATTTATAGAGAATAAATTTTTTCTTTCATTTTCCTCTCTTTTAGTAATAATTAGACCAAAATAATATTTTGAATGAAAACTAATTTTACTTCTCTCTTCGATCGAAAATAATTTTTCTCTCATGTCAATATTCTTTAAAAAACAATTTCAAGAATATATTTCTATTATAATAAGATTTTTTAAATTCATTTTTAACCATGATTTAGTTGTTAAAAAATGGTTTAAAATGAATCTTCTTTTTTTTCTAATGATGTTCTTTTAACTTTTTACCAAAAATGTGAAAATAATAGTTTTTTAACATACATTAAATAAACTGAATTTACCAAAATCATGATTGATGAACTATCTAATGATTCCTTTTTATGTTTAAATTTTTTCATATAAAATGTTTCCTTTAGAATTTGGTCATTTTTTTAGATTTTAAATAATTGATTTCAAAGTTAAAATGGTATTTTCCTCAAGTAATGTTCCAATTGATATTTTAAAGGAATTCTTCATATAAGATTAAATCCTTTGATGTTACCTAATATTTACTGGGGATATGATTCAATTACACCATCCTTGTTATTTCTCTATATGGTTTATTTTTATGATGAAAATATGTTTATGAAATTTGTTTATTTTCCATGGGTTATACTTTGATGAATTAATGGAATATTTATGAAACCTGTTTCTTTTACATAGGATATGTCATGATGAAATGCTTATGAAAGATATTTATTTTTTATAATTTATGATATGATAAATGATTTATTATCTTATGGAACACATATTCATGAATTTAATTATGTGACAGGTGGATGTAGAATTATATATCACTCCAATTAATTTGGTAAAGATTGATATCTCAAGAGATAACTAGGCTGGTATGAGGAGTGAACCATGTTCAGTAAGGGACACTTTCCCCTATTATATTCTTGGGAGTGATCCTTGACTAATATTTTGGAATGGGTAGTTAACCCAATACACCATGATAGTCTTGGTACTAATCCTTAAATACTAAGGAAATTATTTTCTATGCTTATTTTTATTCCACAAATCTATGTATTATGCCAATGTTATTATCCTATGGATCATGTTTTTTAATTATTTAATATTATGTCTTATGAACTACAAATATTTGTTCCATGACTCAATATTATGATTTATGATATATAGGATATGGTTTATAAATGTTAATATCATGCCTATATGCTCATGTTATGCTTATCTGGTCATTAATATCTCCATTTTTACCCTTACTGAGAATCTGAGATCACCATTTCCCATATTTCCCTTCCCAAATATATGAAAGAATTTTGAAGTAAGATATATATAATATGGTTGTACATTGAGGATAATTAAGTGGGAGACAATTTATATCTTATATAAACAAATTGTTTTTGTATCCATGTTTCCAAATTTACTAAAATAACATGATTTGGGTGTGGATCATAATGTTCGGTATTAAATATTCATCTAATAAGATATAATATCTTTTTATGAAAAGTACGGAGTGCTATAATTGTAATCAAATAAAGGTTTAGTGAAATTTGAAAACAAGGATGAGAAAGGTTTAGTGAATACCCTTAAGATATTCCCATGTATAAGATAATTTCCTAAGTTATAGTAAGGAAAATAGTGTTGTTTTCTAAGAAAAACATCCCAATATGGATACTATAAGTGGATATAGTTTTTTAATATTTGCATGTAGGGGTAATAAACTAAAAAAGAGTTAGTCAGGTATATCTCATTCATCATTCTGGTGTTTGGTGAGTATTCCCTTTGACGACGTCATTGTCATGAGGATAATAAGATTTATATTTATAATCCCTAGATATAACACAGTGGATAACCTCAAGGTCATTATCAAGGGATTATTGTTGAATTCTATAGTTGTATTCCAAAAAATATTTTTGTGTTTTTAAATTTCTGAATGAATCAAATGAAAAAAATAATAAACGGATTTGAGAAAACATAGTGGGAGTGATAAAATACTGAATGAATAAGAAACATAGGAAAGAAGACATAGATAAGGAAAATAAAGTTATTAAGAAACAAGCACTATATCCAGGTTAATCGACCCTCAACTACCTTTACTATATATTTATAAGAACAAACCATCAACTCTCATCATTACTCGATGGATGGTCAATGCCTTGACACACACACCTATCTCACCCAAAAAATTGATAATTCTTGCACAAAATGAATTCAAATACACAATAACTCTCCAAAATTGAATAAATCACCCAATAAAAGAACTTCATCCAAGAATATATTATTGTATGAAGTGATCTTCATGAGATCACAAAACACATAGCTTAACCTAACCACTCAAACAAGAAAATAAGTGAATAATGGGGAAAGGATCAAGGGAAAAATGTATCAAAATTATTCTTATTTGGGAATGTCCTCCTGAAACACCGCAAATCACCATCATAATATGTTAAGAGGAAATAATGAGTGATTATTTTCATGAAGCATGCATCTCTAGGAAGCATCGAGTTTCACTTCCTGAATCTAGTCTCACAAATTATTCTTTCATCGCTAAAGGTTTGAGATCAAAAAATAGATATAGAACAACACAAAGCATGCATTTATAATCAAATAGGAACCTAAATTATAGGATATGGAAATAAATAATAAAGAGATCCCCCTGGTGAGGTCCTGTGAATTAGGAAATTTAAAAATAGAGGATAACACCACCTCTTATTCTAAACAAATAGAAAAAAATCTACATTCTAAATAACAAGCTATAAAATTCCACATGGCACACCTTCCCGTACATTTCATCATCTCTGAATAAAATGTATATTTTAGTTTACAATCTCTCATAACAACAAATGATTCCCCTTGAATATATACTTCAATGCCCATGATCACTTCTCATGATCAATTACCACGATCATTGAGATTTCCCAATTCTTCTAGATAATGAAATATGAACATTAATAATTTTATATTTTGGAATTATTCACCCATTTATAAAATTTAGACCATGGTTTAGGTTGAAAAAAAATCATTTGGGCCTCTAATCATTTTAGGACTCATACCCAAATCCATTTCAGGCTTGGATGTCACTAATTGATGTCTGATCATTTTTTTATTTTATATATTTTTTTATTTATTTATTTAATATTATCATAAAATTAGTATTTAATATATATATATATATATACTTATTATTATTATTATTACAGTTTTTTTCTTCTTTTCTTAATCCTTTTATTTCTTTCTTTTTCTTCCCTATCATGACCCTTATTCTTATGAGGGTCAGGGAAGCTCGGTTCATTGGCATTGGTGGAGGTTGGTTCGTGACACAGTAGAGATCAATGAGGGATTCAATTTGGTGAAAGTAATCAGTGAGAATATGACGGACTTCATCCCCGCTTTGGTGTCGAATTGAAAATCTAAAATTCAAATTTAAAAATGTTCGGTTTTTCTTCTTCATCATTATTCTTTAAACATCGGTGTTTTAGATCTGTATTATTCATTCTTCTTCCATGACTAGATTCTATCAACACTTGGATTTAATTTTCTTCAATTGGCGGTGCATTCAGGGATGATATTTCTTGGGGTGATGATCAGATTCAAATAATCACACCTTCAAAGGAGAGGGGTGTTGTTTAGTTGAGTATTGGATCAGGGTTTTAGATTTGGTGTTGGGTTAAATGTTTCAATGGATAGGGATGGGTTATTCTTCAAACAGATGTGTGAATGATTTGAGGTAGTGGATTTTTGTTTGTAGGAGGTTGTGATTGCAGATTAGCGATGATCGATCTCTCAGACAGTGTTCTTGGTGGCACCAGGTCTTACAGGCTGTCAGTAGTGGTTCATGATACTAATTTAGTCAACAGAAACTTCTTCAATATCGATTTTGGTTTGATGGTGGTCAGAAATAGAGGGGTGAAAAAATTTTGGCATGGTTGGTTCTTCACAATTGGAATTCCTACCATGAGGAAGAAGATGATTCGGTAGGTTCATGGTAGGGTGCCCCATGGTCAGTCTGTTAAACATGAAGAGGGATTTTTTAGTAGGTTCCAGACATAGAAAGTAGGGAATTCACGTGGTTTGTATACTTATTGTGCCCTTTATGTTGTCATATGGCTTCACACAATTATTTCAATCCCCATAGTTAGTTAAAAATCAAAACACATGGTCAGTATATTAACTATGTTACTTGTGTGTGTAGTTATTAGACAGATCGTGCAAACTTTTTGTTGAAAAAATAAATAAAAACATCTGTAAATTTTTTACAATTATAAATAAAAAAAAAATAAAATTATAATAAAGAAAAACAAATAATTTAATAAAAAATAAGAATAAATTTATTTATTTAAATTTTAAAATAAAAACATTAAAATTTTATTATTATTAAATACAATTGAATTTAAAATAAATGAATAAAATAATTCTAGTTAATCTTTAAAATAATTATTTCAGAATACACAATAATAATAATGAATGAATAAATTAAAATAATTAAATATATGAAAAACTATTGTTAAATAATAACTCAACAATAAAAAAATGGTGATTAAAAATAATTTATTTATTTAAGTAAAAATGAACAACATTTCTGAAATTATTTAATAAATTAGTATTTTAACATTAAATTTTGAGTTTTAATCATCAAAAACATTTATCAATAATTGAAATTTATTCAATAAAAACATTAGTTTGATAATATAAAATTTATTTTATTACACTTAATGATGTGGAAAATTTAAAGAAATAAAAGCGACATCCAATTCTACCACACTTAAATATTTGTTTTTCCTAAAAAAAATCAGGCCTCTTGTCTTTATAGAATATACAATAAGAAATTTCATATTAAGAACAAAATGAATCATGTCAAGAAATTTATTTACAGAGGAACATAATCTAAATTAAGTTAGTATTTTCCAATAATGGCTATAATAGGTCCTCCCTATGTTCAAATACATACTATGAAATGAAGGGAACATAGATTCGTTCACTATTGAAGATGTCATGCCTCCTATATGAAGTCATGCACTTCCCTACTAAAATTCTAATTCAAGTTCCAATTCTAAGTGTGATGACATGTTATATTTAATGGAAAATAAAATCCACAACTACATAGTCTTCTGGTCAACCATAGTCTGATGGTAGATATGGATTCTTTTCCAAGAACAACCACATGTTCTTCACTCCAACTACGGTACTTTGTAACTTATGGAGTACCCATTGTAAAAATTCTTTCCAGCATCCCCCCTTAGTATTTTAGATTTTATGGAATATTTTTATTGGGAACATGCTATAGGGATACTTCTATTATTTAATAGCTTTAGGTTCAGGGTGAATAGGTAGTAGAAAATCAACTATAGGGTGAGAATTTTCCTCTAGTTCAACCTAATGTCTCATTTCCTATATGAATATAAGATACGAATATACACTATATTTTGATCCTGTATACATATCCAATACCTCATCTTCAATATATCCTCCCACACATAATTTTTCATAAATATTGGGAGATCCAGAAATTCCTCATTAGGGGATGCCTTCTTAGGAATGTCCAAAAAATCACAATGGTGAGCTATCTTTTTCATATCTATATATAGAGGAACATAATCAATATCAGACTCAATAAAATCATAATCAAATATAAACTTTTTTTCTACCATAAAATTATCAACTCCCTATAACAAATAAACTATCTCTTCATCAAGATGGAATAGTGATCATGGGAATATGATCAGGGCAGGAGTGAGGTAGTCACCCTCATCTAGCCTCTTTTCAAAAAATACCACCTATTTTTTGGTGTCTTCAAATGAAATTAGAGGATGTATGATTCTTGTTCAACCCATTGAATCATTAAAAAAACATAAGAAATGTCAATGTAATCAAAATCATTATAATGAATATCAAGGAAAATGATTATTAAAATGTTTTCCAGTATTTTCAATTTTTTCATTTATTATCTCCTTCTATCCCATATCACGGTTCTAAACATGAGGACCTTGCATCTTCAGTGGTGGGTCAGAGATAAATTTAGCCTCAAATGTTGATATATCTATTTTATTGTTTCTTATTCTTTTCTCATTTATTCTAAGTTTTTTTCTAGAAAGTAAAACATTAGTGGGTTGTTGGAGTACTGGATTATCTTCTTAGTTTTATTTGATCTTATCCATATCTTGATGAATCATTTGATTTATTTTATGAAAATATGTCGGTTCATCATAAAGAAATATCTCAATGTTTTTGTTTTTGCAACTAATATTAAAATTCAGCAACAACCTCCTCATGTTTTTAATACAAATCAAATAGTGACAATGAATTTGAAGCATTAATGTTCATCAGTATTGTTTTGTTATATTTTTTGTTTGGTTGGTTGATTGTTTATTTTTTTTAAATAAAAATGGTAAAATAACCAAGGAAAGTAGTTTTTTTCCCCAGAAAAAATTGCAAAATTTGATGATGTCCTTGTCACATGGATGGTTATATTTTATATTTAAAAACCATAGATATATCATAGTATCTAACCACATGGTCAATCTAAACAAAAAAGTTTCAAATTCCCTAGTGGTATTCCTAAAAAATATTTTTTTGTTTTTAAAATTTTGTAAGAAGTAAATGAATAAAAGAAAAACAACTTTGAAAAACATAGTGGGAGTGATAAAATACTAAATTAATTGGAAACATAAAAAATAAAAACAAGAAGAAGATAAAGAAAATAAATTTAGCAATAAACAAGCATTAGATCCTAGTTAATCCACCCTAAAATCCCATTCCTATATCTTTAGAGGAAGAAACCATTGTATCTCATCCCCAATTAGTACATGTTTAATACCTCAACACACACACCTCTCTCACTCAAAACATTGATCATTCATGCACAAAATTTATTCTAACACATGATCACTCTCCTAAAGTTAAGAAATAATCCAATCAAACCATTCTATCCTAGAATTTATTTCTACTCGAAGTGATATTCATGAGATCACAAAACAAAAAGCCTCACCTAACCACATGAAAGATAAACTAAGAGAAGAATGGGGAAATGATCAATGGAAAAGAGTATAAAAACATTTCTTATGTAATAATGTAGTCATGTAGCACCCCAAATCAACTTCACTTTTAAGAGGAAAGAATAATTAATTATTGTTATGAAGTATGGATCTCCAAGTAGCACTATGTTTCACTTCCTGAAGCTGGGCTCGAAAATTATTTCTTCATTTCTCAAGGTATAAGATCACAAAATTGATGAAAATTAACACATTACATGTATTTAAAATCATATAAGAATATAAATTATAGAAAGGGGGAAAGAAATTGTAAATAGATCCCATTTTATAGGTCCCTAGACTTAGGAAATATGAAAAAAAAAATAGATAACACCTCCTCTTATTCCAAAACAAAAAAAAAGAAAAAAATTTCATTCTAAATAACATGAATTAGAATTCCACATTTTATTACTTACTGTGATAGTTATTATCTTAGAATTAAATTTTTATGAAAGTATCTAATCTCTCTCAATGACCAGTGATTACCCCTAAATACATCATGTAGTACCCATGATCAATGAGCATGCCTGAATCAGTAAGACAAAGAAAAATCGAAATTAGGCACTTCTAATTTTGGAATTATTCTCCCATTTATAAAATTTAGATCGTGGGATAGGTTGAAATAATATTCATTTGGGTCTCCATTCATTTTAGGACCCACACCCAAATCCATTTTAAGCTTGAATGTCACAAGTTGATATTCAAGCTTTTTTTTACTATATATATAAATATATTTAATTTTATTTTATTATTAATATATGTATATATATATATACAAATATTTATAAAAATATATACTTATTATATATATTATGTTTCTATTTTTTTTTTATTTTTTATATACTTTCCTTTATTTTTTTATTCCTTTCCACGAGACTTCTTTTTAAGAGGGTCTATGAAGCATGGTTTATTAGCACTAGTGGAGGTAGGATCAAGAAATAATGTAGCATGATGTTTGCTTCAAAGTAGTAGAGATAATCAGTGTGAACACAACTAGCTTCTATGTTGGATTGAAAATCTCAAATCCAAATTGGAAAATATAATTTCTTCTTCTTCATATTTATTCTTCAAACCTCAACATTTTATATCTATAATTTTTATCTCTTCTTCCTTGACCATATGTGATCAATACTCAAATTCAATTTTCTTCAATCATCGGTCTATTTAGGGTTAGTGTTTCTTGGGGTGGTTCTCAAGTTCCAAAAATCCTAGCTTTGGAGGAGAAGGAAGATGTTCCGTTGAGGCTTTCCATATGGTTTCATATTTGGTAGTGGGTTTAGTGTTTTAGTGGAGTGGGGTGATTTATCCTTCAAACGGATGTGTAGAAGCTTTGTGGCAGTGGTATTTTGGTTATAGGAGGTTATGGTTTCAAATCAGTGATGCTCAGTCTCTCATACAGTACACACAATGGCATCAGGTCTTGTAGGTCTTCGGTAGGGGTTCACAACAGTAATTTCTTCAATGGTGAGTTTTTCAGGATCTATTGAGGTCTTATGGTGGTCATATAAGGAAAGGTAAAATAAATGGTGGTTTCGTTGGTTCTTCACGTTAGACATGCCTATCATGAGGATTTGGTTAGTTCAGTAGGGACATGGTAGGGTTCCTCAAGGTTCGTCTCCTGATCATGAGGAGGGAGTTTGCAGTAGATGGAGGACACAAAAATTAGGGGATTCACATAGTAAATATACTTACCATTCCCTTCATGTGTTTTTATGGATTTATGTGGTTAGTTAGAGCCTCATAGTCAGTTAAAAATTAAAACACACAGTCAATATATTGGTCGTGTTACTTATACACACAATCAGTAGACTGATCATGCAAACATTTTTGGTAAAAATAAATAAAAACATCAGTAAATTATATGAAATAACAAGTAAATAAATAAAATAAAATTATAACATGGAAAAATAGAATATTTAAAAAAAATTAAGAATAAATTAATTTATTTAAAATTTAAAAGAAAAACATTAAAAAATTATTATTTTGAAATACAATTAAATTTAAAATAAATGAATAAAAAATGAGTTATAATATTTAAAATTATTATTTTTAAATACATAAAAATAGTAATGAATCATTAAATTAAAATAACTAAATAAATGAAAAACTATGTTTAAATAATTACTTAGGAATAAAAATGGTGATAAAAAATAATTTATTTATTTAACTAAAAATTAACAACATGACTACAATTATCAAATAAATTGGTATTTTAACATCAAATTGTGATTTTTAATAACTAAACAAAAAATATATCAATAATTGAAATTTATTCAATAAAATAATTAGTTTCATAATAAAAACACAGTTAATTACACTAAATGATGTGGAAAAAAGTTAAGAAATAAGAGAAACATCATCCCTACTATGAACCTGGTTTGGAACTCCCATGAAATATACTTAGGCTAATTTACATTTTCTTTATAAACCATTTTGATTTATTTGATTATATTATAATAAAGGAAGACCTAGGTTAATCCTAAGGTATTATAGATTGAAAATAAGATGTTAGGATTTTGAAATCCAATGAATGATTTTTTATGATTGATCACTATGATCAAAGATACATGACATTCATGATAACAATTCTAGTTTTACTAAGGTATTGAAGATAAAATAGAAACTTTGAGGTGGTTATAGGTATTATTAAATATTTAAGTACCATATTTGATCATAGTTATGTGAATTCATATATATCATGAAATATATCAAGGAATGTCAATTTATATCCCAAATGATTAGATATTGAATTACCATTGAAAACCCCTAATGGCATGTTTATCACATCTCAAGTATATGATTCCTATACAATTGAAGTTTGTTGGAATGTGCTTCCTTCCAATCTCATTATTCTCCCTCTAATAGAATTTGATGCTATCTTAGGCACATATTGTATTTCTCTATATAAATCCCATATTAATTTCTGAGGAAGGACAATCACATTTGATATTATGAACCAACCGATGATCTTCTATCAATGGGATGATAAATATAAACTTTTGATGAAAATAAAATCCATTATATTGGTCTTGATTCATACTCAAAAGGGTTGTTTGTCTCATTTAGTAGGGGAGAAACTCGATATTTAAGATATGCCTATTTTGTGGCAGTTTTTTTATATTTTTTTGGAATAGTATCCTAGTCTTTCACTGAATTGTGAATTTTAAATTTTAATAGAATTTATATATAGTGCTTCACCTATTTCAAAGACTATATATAGAATGGACCTGATTAAATTACATGGATTTAAGAATAAGATCTAGGAGAATATTGAAAATGGATTCATTGGTCCAAGTGTGTCACTATGGGGTGAACCAATTCTTTCCGTTAATAAGATAGATGGATCAATGTGACTCTTAATTGATTATCGTAATCTTAATAAGATTTAATTTATGAATAATCATAATATTCCCCATATTCATTACTTGTTTGATCAACTTCATGGAGTTCAATAATTTTCTATGATTTAAATTCATTTTGGATATCATCAATTGAGGTCCACAAAGGAGGATATACCCAAGAAAACATTCCATGCAAGTTACAAACACTATGAATTTACAACGATTCTATTTAATCTTCCTAATTAGCCACACCATCTTCATAAATTTAATGAATATAGTATTTAGAGATCACCATGACCAGTTTTTGGTAGTATTTATAGATGATGTTCTTATATATTCAAAGAGAAATAAAGATAATGAATATCACCTGAGGATTGTACTGAAGAATCTAAGAATGGGAGATTCGTAGGAAAATTTTACAAAGTGTGACTTTTGGCTACATAAATTTAATTTTTGGGTTACATAATATCAAGTGTCGGTATATCAGTGGATCTATCAAAGGAAAATGTTGCTGAACATTGGCTCAAACAAAACACTATGACTAAGATTCGTAATTTTTTGGTTTTGAAGGATATTATAAATTATATATGGAGAATTTATCCTGATTGTCAAATCCACAAACCAGGTTAACTCTAAAGCGTACCAAGTTCCTTTAGATAGATGAATGTGAATAAAATTTCAAGGAACTAAAGATAATGTTAGTAATCACACCTATGCTTACACGATACTAAGTGGAGATGGTTTTGTGATCTTTAGTGATGTATCAAAGAAGGGGATGGGATACATCATCATATAGAATGTTATGATTATAGCTTATGTCTCATGACAATTTAAGGTTCATGAGAAAAATTTACCAACTCATTATTTGGAGTTAGTTGTGGTAATATTTTCATTAAATATATGGATGAATTATGTTTATAGAGAAATGTGTGATATATTTATTGATTATAAAATTTTAAAGTATATATTCTACCAGATTGAGTTGAATATATACTAAAGAAGATGGTTAGAGCTGATCAAAGATTAGGACTTCAAAACACATAACCACCCTAGGAAAGAGAATAATGTATCCTATCATTGGAGTCAATAATATTATGTAATCTTATCTATGATAAGGTTTATAAAATATACAACATTTATTTATTTTTAAAGAATGGATCTGGAAATCTTGAAGGAAGGGGAGAAATCCTATATTTCTCAAATGATTGTTAAACCATCTAACCAAGTGAGGATTAAAAATGCACAAAATAAAGATTTAGATTTTTAATATAAGGTTATAAATTTTCTTGAGTTAAACCTTCTCTATGAAGAAGTTATAAGGTTCAGGAACTATGTATGTGTTCCATTCATACCAGACTTGAATAAGGAGTTGTTGGATGAAGCTTACAGTTCAACATTATCTATTCATCATAGATGTTTGAATATATATATAGAGTTATGAAAAGATTATTTCTAGTGGGAAAATATGACGAGATATATATTTATCTTGGTTATTGGTATATCAATTAGTTAAGGTTATGATACAGTTTTCCAGGGGGATGATACAATTATTTCCCATATCAGAATTGAAATTGGAAAAATCACTATGAATTTTATCCTCGAACTCCCCAAAAATTCTAAAGGAAATAATTATACTTGGTTTTTATTAAATATTATTAAAATTTTATAACACTTCATTAATACCAGATAATATTTCTCTCTTGATTTGCTTTCCATATTTTATATTATAGAAGTGTTAAGGTTGCATGGATTACAACATTCTACTGTATCTGATCAGGATCTGAGGTTTACCTCAATGTTTTGGAAAATTATTCAATAGGATCTAGATACATTATTGAGTTTCAATAAAACTTATTATTCTTATATGGATATTAAATCTTTTATAACTATTAAAACCCTATAGGGTATATTTAAGTCTTGTTGTATGGATTTCAAAGGTTATTGGGATCAACACCTTCCTCTAGTAGAGTTTTCTTACAATAATAGATTTCACTCAATCATTTGAATGGATCCATATGAATTCCTTGATGGAAATAAGTGTAAATCTTCAATATTATGGGATTAATTTGTAGAAATAAATTTATTAGTACCTGAGATAGCTAATTAAATGGCCAATAAAGTTAGAGTTATTAAGAATCACATCAAGGTAGCTCAGAGCTGATTAAAAAGTTATGTTGAAAATCACTAGTGAAATATAGAATTAAAAGTTGGTGAAAAGTTATTTGTGTGAATTTATCCATTAAATCAGGTATTGATATTAATAAATAATTTAAATATAATCCCTAGTTATATTTTCCCCTTTTAGATTCTTGATCGAGTTGGGACGATGGCTTATCTCTTGGTTCTTCCACCTAACCTCTATCAAATTTATGATGTGTTCCATGTATCTATCGTAAATAAATACATACCTAATCCATCACATTTAATAAAATAAAAGTTTATATCACTTGATCATTATATTTTATGTGATGAAAAACTGGTATAAATCATGGATCTTAGAGATAAAGGCCTATAGAACAAGACTACTCACATGGTTAATGTTCTCTAGAGAAATCAGAAACATAAAGAAGCTACTTAGAAACCAAAGGATATGATGAAAAAAAGATATCCTTATTTATATGTAACATAGTGATTGTATTTTGAGGGAGAAATTCATTTTAATGGGGTAGAATTTAACACCATAATATTTTATGATATATTTCTCTTCAAATAAAATTTCATTGATAGCATGTGATTCATGCAACCCTAAGTCTAAATGAATCGTAATATAGTATATCATTATAACCTAGTTTTTAAATTTTTGGGTATAAATAAGACTAAATAAATTATGAAAAATATATGTTTTAAAATAAATTTACTGGTCATTAATTGATTTGAAATTTAATGTAAAAGAAATGTTTTTCTAAAAAAAAATTATGCATGCAATGCGTTTTTTATTAATAAATTTAATTAATAACTATAGGTGAAATATTTTAATTAAATATAATTATACATTCAATAAAAAGTTTTAACATTCATATAATTTTTTTCTAGTCATGAGTTAATAATATAAATTCAATTTTATGCTTAAAGATATAATTTTCTAAAAAATAGTTTTCATCATGTTTTAAAAATTTATTTTAAAATTAATTTCTTTAACTTTTAGAAATTACCAACTTAATAATGGATTAAATATTTTGAATCTTGAGGATCAAATTTGTTAAATTGATCCTATTATTTTTTTCAATATGAATAATAACCATAGTGAATTTTTGTCAACCTGGTATGGGTAAAACAGGTAAAATAGGGTTAAAAATTTGGGATAAGGATTTAAATTTTTTCTAAAACTTGACTTTATCATATTAGAGGAGTGTATTTAATTAATTTAAATTTAATTCATGATTATATGGCCACTTGGTTTAATTTTTCTTTGATTATGACCATTATATTAATTTAAGGAAAGAAAATATAACAACTAACACTCTCTTGACATTAATATCTCTAACATTTATACATAAGGATAAAAAGAATATAATTTCAGTTGTAAATATTTATTTTAATGATTAATTAATTTTTTTATCATGGTAATTAATTTTTAATTTTTATTGATTTAATAATTACCATAAATCTTTGTGCAACGTCGACATATTATTTATTTAATTAATAGAAAAATAAAATAAATAATTTTAAAAAATATTAAAAGTAATAAAATTTGGATTAACTATTATGTTACATGACTTTTTAGATAAATATAACATATTATTAAGCTGTTAAATGTTTATATTCAAATTCTTTTGATGTATCATTGTCTTTAAGGTCAAATTAAATGAATAGTGTCAAAATGCCATTAATGATATTTTATGAAAATAATATTTTATACAGTTATTTAAACAATTTAAAAATCATGAAAAACATAAATTTGGATAATATATAGTCTAAAATGTCATATCTTTTCCATTTATAATCCAATTTTTACCTTATATGAAAAATTATAATCCTTTAATATTGAAAAAGTTACAATAGTTAAGGTTAAAATTGGTTAGCCAAGGGGTTAATCAAAAAGATAATTTCTAAATTGATACCAAAGCCTACATAAATTTCATTTATTGATAATATTTTTTCCTTAAGATATTTTTAATCTAATATGTGGTAATTTTTAATCATTCTTCTTGAGAATTAATCAACTATATTTTACTCATTCTTGTAATTCCAAGACTGCCCCTCCCCTCACATACGAAAGGGAACCTATTCTCCTCCCTTCATCACACATATTGAACCTTTTATTTTATAAAATAATTTCTATAATACCATCATATTTTCCTTCACCACATCCTAGATCTTCTAATATTTCCAAAATACTATCCCTTTAAGGCTTAAGGTGTAAGCTAAAAGAGGGTTTTCATCGAAGGGGTGTAACTCTTAACTAGGCATTTTAAATTTTATTTCTATTTAAAACTATTATAAATCCATGTTATGAATTATAAAATTATTAATTATATATAGTAAATATAATTAGTTCTAATTATTATGATGGAACAACCATTATTGACCTTCTTTCCATCCTACAGAAAGTGAAAACATCGCTAGTGCATTTGTACTGCTTACCATCTCCACATAACAGTGTCATTCATTTTTCATAACCACTTTAATTGGATGGTTATAATGATATATTTAATAATTATATATTTTAACTATGATATTATTATGATTACATAATGGATAATTATTTTTTACCTTTATTTTGTTTCATTCATCAAAAAATGGAGACAACATTCTTGCATACGCATGTCCTACCCTCTCTAGGAACGATGTAATTCATTTTTATATCTATAAATTTTATGGATGAATATAAATAAATTTATATAATGAATATATATATATGATATTTATATTATGTTTAAAATTATAGAGATGATTTTACCATGATTTAAGTATAAATACTGAGATTACCAAACTGAAAAATGCATGAAAACAAAGTATCTCTCACCAAGAATAATGATTTTAATAAATAATTGTTAATAAACAGGTGATAAGATGTTATAATAAAATAATGTATGGTATAATACACAAGAATATCGTTTTTTAATACATTTATAATAAATATATATTTATTATATAGGATTTTATAATGTATATGAATAAATATGATACTTGAGGTTAGGGATTTTCATCTCACTTTTATTTTTGTGAGACACATGCTATATTCATGACTTGATTCTTTTATGTGGTGTATATAATTCCCATTAATATATTTCATGATGATTATTATGAAAATTATATGTATTTAACAATATATCTAAGGTTATCTCTTTCATGATTTTAAGATTAAAAAGTTACAAAATTGGTAAGAGTTTTTTTTTTACAATCTTAATGTTTACCAGGATTGTTTATAATTAAGTTTATGATGTGAAATTTTCATGATCTACCTCTAAATAATTCCCATTAATTTTCTCCTACTATTATTATTTTTAGATATTACATACTTTTCTTTCATGTTCCTCTCTTTATGTAATCAATATACTAAATTAATATTTTTTAAGGAAAGTCATCCTTACATCCCACTTTAGTTGAAAATCCATTTTCTTCTATGTATATGTTTTCTCAAAAATGTTTTCTATAACATATTACTATTCTAAAATAACTATTTAAATTAAATTTTACCCATGATTCAATTATATAAAAAAAATTAAAATGAATCTTCTTTTTTTTCTGAATGAGGTACTTTTGAATTTTTATCAAAAAAATGAAAAGAATTTTTTTTAACATACATGACATAAATTGAATTTCCCACCATCAAGAAAGCTCAATTAATTGAAAATTACTTTACAAGTATCCATGGTTCTTTTTAAAAAAATATTTATTTAATATTTTTGAAACTTTAATATTTTAAATAAGTTATTTCAAATTGAAAAGTGTATTTTCATTCAGAAATGTTCCAAGTGATCTTTTAAAATAATTTTTCATCTAAGATGACATCCTTTAATGTTACCTAATATTTACTAGGGATATGATACAATTATACAATCCTTATTCTTTATTTGGATGTTTTATTATTATGATGAAAATATGTTTGTGGAACTTATTCATTTTCCATAGGTTATGCTATGATGAATTGATGAAATGTTTATGAAACTTGTTTCTTTTGCATGGGTTATTCCATGAATATTTTTTGATCTTGTGGAACACATCTATATGATTTTGATTATATAATGAGTGGTATGAAATTATATATCCCTCCAATGTATTGGGTAAAGATGGATATCTCATAAGATAAACATGAATGGCTTCAGGAGTGATGAGGGAGCCACTAGGCCTTAGGTGACATTCCCAAGACACCAAATTCTACCAATAAATATTGTGGTCCTCGAAAACATTTGGAAGAAAATTTTCCTTTTGAAATATAAAACATACAAAATATATAAAAATAACCCAAAAAATCTTTATATGATGTATGAGTATAAAAATACAACTCAAAAAATAACCAAACCAATACACAATATCAAATTACAATAGGAAATCAAAAGACATGGTAGAAGAGAATCAAAAGACCAAAAAATTCAAACTCTCAAGTGACATCAACCAGAAACACCCAACCCACTCCAATATCTAACTAAACATGTCAAGCCCATGGTTTCAAGAATAATAACTAAATAACTAAGACACCTTTACTTTACATATGTCATGATAGATGAAATCTATAAACACACTATAGTTCCCAAGTAGGCTGTGAGTATAAACTCAGTAGGATTTCCCCAATGACTTCCCAAATCACTCCAATAGGATAACAATTATCAGAAAAAACTATTTAAAAAAATTTTAAGTAGTAAAAATAGCTTTTATCAGATCCATAAAAACTTTTATAGGGAAATTAATAAAACAAGACTTTCAAACCATTTCTCAAATTATTTAGAATACCCATAACCATGTATCCACAAAAACACCATGCATACCCATGTTATAGTTCTATACTCATGAGAGGTCTCACGTTAATCCATAAATTCAGTATAAGGTGACCAATACTAGGTTCCCTAATGGCATACAACCCTTCCATAGGGTCGTGTCTAATGAAAATGAACTCATTCCAACCATGTATTACAAATTCCATGCCAAACCATTCAATATAAAATCTTTACTTCTTTAAAACAATTAAACAACTAATTTTTTTCATTCCTAGAAACCAAACCATAATTTTTATATCATCATTTTAAAATTATAATCAAATAGAATTTACCCTAAAAACATACAATTTACCCAATTTCTAATTTCATAACTCAAATTAGGTTTCCAATGAGAATCCCATATTGTTTTCATATAAATTTTAGGGAATTAATTTAATGAAAACTAAGACTTCAATTTCTTAGTCATGTGGAGATAAGATACAAGACACGTACATCTCAAACATTGGTGAAAATGCAGTATTACACAACAAAACTTGAAGATTTGATCATAAACCATATTACCTTCACAATATTAAGATTTATTTAATAATAAAACCATTCATAAGACATTGATCTATCCATAATGGACTATATATATGGTTATAAGAGAGATAAGAACCATTTATCTAAGAATAATGAAAAATAATGATGACTTACCAATGAATCTAGGCCTCTAATGTACTTTAAATCACTTAAGAATCACTTCCAAATAAAAAATAAAATTCTATCAAGTCTTGGGAGAAAAAAATCAGTTTATAAAGAGAAAAGGGTATTAGAGGGTGTCTAGAGGCTTAATTTAGATTAGAGCCATATTTAAGGAGGGTTAACTGTACGCTGCATGGTTAAGCTGCACAGTTTGGAAAACTATGCACCAACCATTTTGTTTTACTATCTTAAGCCAACCCCACGCGTGGTTGGATCACAGGGTTAGAAAACTATTGATCCAACCATGCTTTCAAAAATATTTCAAGAACCATAGTTTCTCAGAGGTACTCACATGGTTTGTTAAAATAGTGCATCAACCATACACCTACCCATCACCCATTTACTTCCCTTGAACAGTTTCTGGATGGTGGTACATGGTTTCTACTAACCATGATCAAATATTACACCTCCATAAAAGCCTCCAAAATAAGACATAACCCCTAAAAGCCTTCTGAAACTCAACTTGAACATTATATAGACTTAAAATAAAATAATGAAAGGTCATAGACCAAAAAGTGGGTTTTTATTGAAAATAAAATAATTTATTTGAGAATAATTTTGTTGAAGTAATGAATAAGATGAGTTCTCCCAATCAAAAATGGGAGTTAAATAAGAACTTGTATGATCAATTTGGTTTTCAATCAAAGATGGATTAGAATAATAATCCATAGAGGTTGAAGAATACTTCTCAGCCTTCATTCATCAAAGGACAAGGTAAGATGATTTAAACCCCTCTATCACTTTTTATTTAGATTATATTTATCAATGGGGGATAAACAAAACATCAATCTCTCTTTTTTAATTTTTAATGTGTTTATAATGGAGGAAAAATTAATATTTTAGATAATAAAAAATATGTGTTTTACCAAATGGGTAGAGATATATTATTTAGGGGGAGCATATTTTTAAATATATTTTTTAAAAGGTTAAAGTTGTGAGGTAATCATGTAAATTCTTCTACGATTTTTTATGAGCATGAATTTTAGGAACGTTTTATACAAAATATCACGTGATAGTTTTCAGAAATGAGAAAAGAAGTTGATTTTTAGTTGGTATTAAGAGAAATCAAGGGCTTTGAATAAGTTTTTTAAGTCACTTTAATGGATAAGATGATTTTATTATTTAATTTTCATGTTTTATACACTGATTTATCTCAGGTAAGATTATAATTATTTAATGATGATTCATTAATAAGTATGTTGATTTCTAAAGTGATTTCAATTAATTTGTTGAAAAAAAAATACAAAAGGGGGATATTTTTGTGACTAAGATATATTTTTGGAGATATTATTTAGCCTATGAAGAAAATGGTGAACTTGGGGATATTATTGATACCCAAGAAGAATTCACTATGATTTGGATTTCAATAAGTTTCCTCGGGAATTTGGTATTTTATCTAAAAAAGATATTGTTTTCAATACATAAATAATATTCAAACTAATATAAAAAACGTTTATTAATTTCTAATGAAGTTGGTTGAGAATTTTAAAGTATTTTTAAAATTTTTTGGAGTTTTTTAAAGTTATTATGACTTTTTTAGAGTTGATAAGAATCTGGTATAAATCTATCTAAGTATTTTATGTGTAAGGTTTTATTATTCAAAAAAACTAAAAATCAACAAAGGTATAAACCTTACTCAATGTATAATGTAATTATTATGAAGACCTATAAAATTGGAAAATGTAGAAGTACTCCTATTAAATAATAACAGATTTTTTAAGTTGTGTAAGTTTTTTGTGAATAAAAAATAAGAAAAGTGTGAGCTACAAACTTGAGTAGATATTGGAAATTGGTTTTCCTAGAAAATAAAACCTTGAATTGATATTGGAGAGTGGATGTGGCTATAACACAAATTTTCCTAGGGGTAACAAATCTAAAAGGGGTGTATTGGGTATTAACTCAATCATTACTGGTTCACTTTCAGTGGGACTAAGACTACACACCTATATAGACACTACCATGAGATATTCTTGGGTAAATTAACATTCTATTTATAAACCAATATGAAGTATTTAAATAGATATTGACCATGAATGACTTAGGTTAAAACTAAGGTGTCATAGATATAAAATAATGTGTCAATATTTATACATCCTATGAATGATGTTTCCAAATTACATGATTACTCAATGATTATTTTTTCCCACATTATTCTTTTTGGTCTTAGTTAATGGTTGGACCTAGAACAAATCATGTTAAAACTGAATATGATGGGAAATGTAATGATCATCCTCATGAGAAACCAACTGAAATGGGATCTAGGATGAAAAATGTTGTGGATATTATCACCTAACTACCTCAATCTATGAACAGTAACATGAATCATTATGATTTTTAAAACATCTAAAGGAAGGAACAACTCGCTATTAGTTCTATCATGTAGAAACATCAAACATCCATTAGTGGTTCTACTAATATACTAATAGATAATTAATGATCAGTACCACTAAAAATATATTTTTTATTATCTAGTGTTGTGAACATAAAAAAATTGTTATGGTAGTATATTGTTTGTTAGGAGAAGCAGATCAACAGTAGAATCTAAGCAAGAATATATGGTAAGAGGAATAAATTGATTCCATTACATGGAGAGAATTAAATATGTTATTTTTCAATAATTATTTTCCTTGAACACTTAAAAAATGGAAAAGAAGTTTCTAGAACTAAAATATAAGGATAATGAATCCATTAGTACTTATGAGGAAAAAATCACCAAATTTTCATAGTATACTTTTGGTTTCTTCATCGATCCTAAAATAAAATTTGATTTCTTCTTTAATGGATTGAGACCAAGTATTCCAAAGTAATTGTATATAAGAGACTTTGATAACTATAAATAAATCGTTCTATGTTCCCTTAAGATAAAACTAGAAAATGGATACTTTCACTATTCTCATGTTTTTTTGGAAAAAGTGAAAGATGGAATTTTGAGAAAATTCTAAAAATAAAACCCATGGAGTAAATAAAATTAATTTTCATTCATGTCATAAGTGTGGAATGAAGCACAAATTAAATTTCCTTATGGGTTTTGGTAAATGTTTTAATTGGGAAAAAGAAGTTCATTGAGTAAAAGAATATCGAAGTGATGCGGAGAAACCTATAAAAAATGAGTTGTGAGAAATATAAAATAAATATACCACCCACTATCTAATTCTATAATTACAAGTAGTATATACATTTGGTCAATTAGTGCATCAATTTTATTTTTAATGATTAAAACCAGCATTAGTAACCTATTAAAATAGGAGATAAAGAGAAATCTTAGGCTATCACAACTACTAAAGTGGGTTATGAGAACAAACTGGAGAAAGGTACACATACCATCCACTCTAGAATTGAAAATTTATTATTTGATTCTGGATCTACCCCCTCTTTTATATATAAATAATTGTCAAAGTTTATCATTTCACCACCTTAATGAATATATTTTGAGTTATTAGTAAAAAATTATGCTGATATGATGATCAGATCTCAAGCATATACCTCCTCACTGATAGAATTTTATGGGAATTCACTTCTTTAAAACCATGGGATTCTACTTCTATTTGAATTTGATGTGATTTTGGTTATGGATTTACTATATTTATATAGATCCCATATCAATTTCCAAATAAGGGAAGTCATATTTGACATTAAAAATCAACCTATGATCGTCTTTCAGTAAGAGGATGAATATGAACATCCAATGGAAGTTACTCTTGTTGTATGGTTCTTACTATATATTCATGAGGGATATTTATCTCAAATGGTGGGGGATAAACTCAAAATCAAATATATGCATATTTTTTAGGATTATTCTTATGTATTTCTTAAATCCTTTCCTAGTATTTCCCAGAAATCATGAAGTTAAGTTTTCATTATAACTCATACCTAGTATTACACCTATATAAAAGACTCCATATATAATTATCCCAATTGAGTTATAGGAATTGAATAAGAAACTCCAGGACAATCTTGATAAGTGATCCATATTCTGTAGTTCATAACCATGGGGTTCACTTGTTTATTTTTTAAGAATAAATAGAGGTCAATACATCTTCACATTGATAATTTAGAACTTAACAAGATCACAATCAAGAACAAGTATCATTTACCCCATATAGATTACTTGTTTTATCAACTTCATAGAGTTCAATACTTTTCCAAGATTGACCTTCATTCTAGATACCATCAATTGAGGGATAAAAAGGATGATCTATCTAATATATCTTTTCATATGAGGTATGGTCATTATGAATTTATAACGATATCATTTTTACTTACCAATTCCTCAGCTATCTATATGGATCTAATGAATAGAATCATTATATATTACCTTGATCATTTTGTGATAGTCTTTATAGATGATATTATTATATATTCAAAGACACTGTAAGGGCATGAAGATTATTTGATAATTGTTCTAAAGACTCTAAGTAAAGAGAAGTTGTGTGTTAAATTTACCAAGCACGAATTTTGGATATAAAAAGTCACATTATTAGGTCATATAATATCAAGTGAGGGTATATTGATGGATCCTTCAAAGATAGAAGTTATTGAAAAAATGACTAGAACAGCAATAGTAACCAAGATACATAGTTATTTATGGTTGGTAGGATACTACCAATGATTTTTGAGATATTTATTATACATATATTATATAATAACCAAGTTGACTTAGAAGTGATACAAATTCCATTGGACAGATGAATGTGATATAAATTTCAAGGAGTTAAAAATAAGGTTAGTCAATGCATCTATACTTACACTACCCTATAGTGTACAATGGTTTTTGATATTTAGTGATACATCAAATAAGTGAATGGGATTAATCCTTATTTATAATTATATTGTGATAGCTTAAGCCTCATGAAAATTGAATATTCATAAGAAAAATTACCCAAATCGTGATCTTTAGTTGGAATCAGTAAATTTTTCAATAAAAATATGGAGGCATTATCTTTATGATGAATGGTATGATATATATATATATATATTGATCATAAAAGGACAAATTATGTATTCATGGTGAAAGAGTTGAATATGTTTTAAATGATATGGTTGTAGTTGATTAAAGATTGTGAATTCTCAATACACTACCACCCTCGGAAGGTGAACATGGTAGATGGTGCTCTAAGTCAGAAATACCATGCTAAGTTTTTCATGATGATGTTTGAAATAGATCTAATATTTTTGCATTTATAGATTATGGATCTTTAAATCATGATGAAAGGGTGTATATCATATCTTTCTTAGATGAATATCCAACTATCCATCCATGTAAGGATAAAATAGGCACATAAGGAGGATGTAGAACTAAAAAATAAGGTGATAAATGTTCTTTATTTCAATCATGATTGTGATTTAATGATAATGTTCAGGAACCAAGCATGTGTCTCATCAAAACTAGACTTGAAGAATGAGTTTTTGGATGAATCTTACAGTTCATCATTCTCTTTTCATCCAAAAATTATGAATATGTATAGATATATTAAAGAGTATTTATAGTAGGTTAACATAAAATGGTATATTTTAGAGTATTTATCTAAATTCATGGTATGTAAATAAGTTATTTTTTAGTGAAATAAGATAAGGGGATGCTACAACCATTATCCATACCAGAATGTAAATTGGAAAACATTACCTTGGATTTCACCATTAGGCCCCCCAAAACATCTAAAGTGTGTAATGTTGTTTTGGATGTAGTAAATCACCTCATGAAGTCAACAAAATTAATTCCCATTAGATAATATTTATCTTTTGATAATATTTTCAAGATATACACTAAGGAGGTGGTGAGATTTCATGAAGTACAACTCTCAATTGCATTTGATTGGGATCCAATGTTTACCTCAATGTTCTAGAGAATACTTTAGTAGAATCTAGATATCGAGTTGAATTTCAACACTACATATAATCCTTATACATATGTTCAGTTTTATATAACTATTAAAACCATAGATGATATGTTTCGATCATGTTCAATGGATTTTAAAGGAGGTTGGGATCAACACCTTTTCATGGTCTATTTTTCTTACAATAACGTCTTTCACTAAAGAATTCAGATAGATCCTCATGAAGAGATATGTGGAAGAAAGCGTGTAAATACAATATAATTAGATGAAGTTAAAGAATAAAATCTATTGGTACCTATGATATTTGAAGAAATGGATTAGAAGTTTAGAGTTTTGTAGTAGCACATCAGGGAAGTTTAGAGTTGGTAGAAAAGTTATACTGGAAATATTTGGTGAGATCTGGAGTTTGAAGTTACAGATAAGAAATTACTATGAATTTCTCCATAAAATATGGATATGAGATTTATTAAAAAGGTAAAATTGATTCTTAGATATATCTCTCCCTTTGAAATTCTAGATCGTATTGGGATTGTTGCTTATCGCTTGAAACTTCCACTGAATCACTCTCAAGTTCATGATGTGTTCAATGTATCTCTCCTAAAGAAGTACATACTAGATCCTTAACATGTTATGAACTAATATTTAAGACCATGGGTGAATTATCTCTCTTATTGAGGAATAATCTGTGGAGATTATGGATTGAAGAGAGAATGTGCTACAAAATAATACCACTCACCTGATCAATGTTCTGTGGAGAAACAATAAATTTGAGGAAGCTATGTGGGAACCTGTAGATGTGATTAGGAAAAATTATCCTTAGTTTTTACTATCAAAGTGATAGAATATCAAAGGTTAAATTATAATAACTGAGTATAATTTAACACCTTGATATGTTATGATATATTTCTATTTAAATAAATTTTATTTCTATAATAAATTTATTTATACTCAACACTGAGTTTAAACAAACCATGATATAAATATTAATATTTAATGTGATAGTTATCAACTAGTAATTAGATTGGTGGGTATAAATATTACTAACTAAATTATGAAGTTTTATTTTTTATATATGTATAAAATGAATTCATTAGTTTTTAATTCGTTATAAATTAAAATATAATCATCTGAAGGTAAAAAAATTGATGTTTTTCTTAAAAACTATTTTTATGCACACATTGTATATTTATCTCGATAAAATAAATTAATCTATATTGATTATTTATTTTAATGAATTTTTAATATAATATATTCAATAAAATATTTCAACATTCATCTAATACATTTTTCATGTCATTAAATGAAGATAAACTCATTTTTATTTTTAAAATGTATTTTTCTAAAGACCGTTTTGTTTTGTTTTGGGCACTTATTTTAAAATTAATTTATATAAATTATAGATATTGAATATTTTAAAATGGATTCCAAATTTTTAATCATAATAATTAATATAATTTAATAATTTTAAGTTAATTTTTTATTATATATAATTATATAAACAGTAAAAAATGTGTTACCATGGTTAAGTTTAAAAAGGGTTTACTAGGGCTTAACCAAAGAGATATGGTTTAAAATATCACATAAAATTTTATGTAATCTTATTATTTGATATTATTTTAAAATTTACCTTCCCATATTAAACTATTTGTAATTTGGATCCAATTTACTTGAGTAATACATTATTATATTTTAATCTTTTGAAAAATTCAAAGAGTGTCCTCCCCCTCCCTTATAAAAGGATACCACTGTTACCTCTAGAATTGGGGATGAACTCATTGATTAAAGGTTCAAACATTCCAATCGGTTTCTAACGATTTTGTTCGTAGAACCGGAAACATCCAATGATTCCATATCCATTTGGACCTACTTTCCAAAGGTAGGTGCTCATTAATTGTAGACTGATGAGGCTTAGGAATTTGCATTGGTCGAGAGGATGGGAGGTCAGACTCATCACACCTTTTGGAGGGGAATTATTGTCTACTCCGGGACTCTCTTTATAGATTTATGTTATGTTCGTGAATCCTTATTACATTACCAAGTATAAAATGAGCTTTCCTTTAGATCTGACAATCAATGATTGATATGTAGGAAATTGAGAGAATTTTTTATATGTATTCGAGGTTCTTCATCGATAGAGAATCATCTTTATTTGTTAGAGATTCTTAGTCAATGGTATCCTTTAATACATAAATGTCTCTTGGTCATTATGATGACCATACTGGTTTTAAAGCCACTTAGTGGGGCACTTGAAGTTTATTGTCATTCAGAAGGACATGGATTATTTCAGAGTTGGGATCGTACCCGCAGATGGGCTACCTACGTATCCTTTATTTAGAAAAGGAATTAGAACCCACATATTTCAAGTGAAGGAGTATGGTATTTATGCATTATTGATGGTTCAAAGAAATATTTCATGATTACTTTTACACTTTAAGATCACGTGAGTCATGCTCGGTGTGAGAAACAAGAGGTATTGGTAAAACCAGAGAATTATGCCACGAAATATGCAAGGATGTGGGGATTATGTATGTATGACTGCCCAAAATAGATGTTTATTGGGTTTTACTTTAGGGAAGAAATCCAGGAACAAGGTCTATAAAGGTGTATGTACTTTAGGGAGATTTGGATACTCTAATCTTGGGGCTTACTCCTGAGGAAGATTCCCAAGTTAGGAGGGGACTTATGATTGGGTTTTACTCCTGAGAAGGAAGCCCAGATCAAAAGTAAATTAAGACTGGTTAAGATAAATTGAGACTAGGGCTTACTCTTGAGAAGGAGGCCCATGTTAAGGGACTTGGGGCTTACTCCTAATGGGGATGGCCATATTTGTAGACTTTGAGACTGGGGCTTATTCCTGAAGAGGAAGCCCAGGTTTAGAGAACCATGCTTGAGGCTTACTCCTGAGGAGGATGCCCATATTTGGGAACTTGGATACTGGGGATTACTCCTGAAAAGGAAGCCCAGGTTAAGGGAATTCTTACTGGGGCTTACTCCTAAGGAGGATTCCCAGATTAGGGGACTTGGGGCTTACTCCTGAAAAGGAGGCCCAAATTAATGAGTACATGGGTCTTACTTCTAAGGAGGATGCCCAAATTAATGAGAATCTGGGCTGGGGCATACTCCTGAAAAGGAGGCCCAGGTTAAGGATTCTCTCATCTTAAAGGATGAGGTCGAATGAATGAAATCTCTGACCTTAGTGACATGAGGATATGTAAATCACTAGGTTTTAAGAGATGTTCCACATAATTACTTTTAGGTAAGGAAGCCAACAAATAAATCATGCCATGAAATGGCTTTGAATAGAGTTCTAAAGGCTTAATCCTGAAGAGGAGAGGTGTATAGGTGTAAGACGGGTGAAATGGGCAGGAATGGCACCCAAAAAGAGAGGGGCGCGCAAGTACTGCGTGGGAGCGCAAGTGCTGGTCGCACAGGTGTACCTGCACGACACATGGGAACTTGCGCGACAGCCAATCCTTAGGGTAGAACTTGGGCGAGGCTTAGCTCAAGCCCTTAATACTACCCTTAGAGACTTCCATAAGAGAGGCGTGCAAGTTATGTGGAAGGGGTAAGGCAGCGCGCAAGTGTGGCCATTTCCCTTAAGGGCTGATCACCCAGGTGTGCATGTGTTGATGAGTTTCAACACTTAGGCCTTCCTCCCTCTCTTTAGATCTTCCGTTCTAGGTATGAAATTACCTTATAAGTGTTAGGAAGCTTTGAGAAGAGACTAGGGTGCTGGTAGCTCAAATATGAGGTTCTGGAATTTTTTTTCAAATGGGGGGGCCCACAGGGGTATTTATAGGCTAGAGAGACCCTGGGAAAAATTTCAAAGAGGGTGCGCAAGTCACTTGCATGACCACTGAGGGGCGCGCAAGTATACTTGCGTGACCTTGTTGAAACTTGCGCGACCCAAGTGCATTGGAATCTTGGTTCATGCCTTTGTCAATTTTTTGATGTTTCTTCAAAGTATGAATCACTTTTGTTTCAAGGTATTTCCATTTACATTCCTTTGGACTATGTGATGGAAAGGAGCGTCAGAAAAAGTCCCCCCTTAGGGTTGGATCCAAAAGAAATGAGGATATGACTCTCAGGAGAAGAAGAAAACCAAGGAACCTGTAGCGCGCAAGTATTGAGTGCACAGAGGTCTCAAATTGCAGTGCGTAGGTGGGGAGTCGCGCAGGTGGGGAGCCGCACAGGCGTCGACGTGAAAGGGTGCGGCCTGGCCTATATATATGCAATCATTCCTCGCGCAATGCACCGAATTTCAGAACTTTGAGATCTCACTGCGCAAGTTGTCTTCGCCGCAAAAGTTACTTATTTTCCATTATTTCACTACTGTCGCACTACTGTACAGGTAATAGGACTTACGTGGTGACACTTGCGCGCCAAAAACTTGCGCAGCGCATCCATACTTGCGCGCCAAATTTAGACTTGCACGCCTTAATGACTTTGCCATTTTTTGAATTTATTCACAAATTTTATGAAAAATAAACCCATTTAAGAGTTAATTCATTCAACTTTTGTGAAGATTCAATATCCTCCAAGAGAATCGGAACGGCTGATGAATTGTCAAGCAAGATACTTGATGATATGATGAGTATCATTGGCCATGATTACTATACCGTCTATGACAGCACTCTCCCATATTTGGATAAGTATTTGAAGAAGTATCATCGTGACTTTCCCCAGAGCATTTACCTGCCTTTGTATGGCTATGGTCATCTGCGAGAAGTTACAATTCCAGAGGTAAATAAATATCTCCCAATTTAGTGGTTTCAGAATTATACCAACTTTGCTTCAGCAGATGTTTCATGTGGGGGAGCATTTTTAACTGTTGGAACAGTGGAGAAGGCCCATATGATGCATCATAGCCCTTGAACACAAGATCTGAAACCTCATAAGCCTAAGCTGCAACCACATTTTTATCCCTCAATCTTCCAAAATTCATAGATGGATCAATCCAAAGGTTGGAAGAAGAGTTGGGACTTCTGTCCTAGAGGGGGTGTAAAGCCAACCTGGATGTGGGAATACAGGGTGTGACAAACCTGTGTAGATTTTGTTGGGGATTTGAAAGGGGTTGTGATATATGAAGTCATCTGGGCTGGGCAAACATATGTTTATAGACATGATAACTTCGTGCCAGAGATACTCAGCCATTGGAGCCCAGAAACCAATTCTTTCCATCTAAATCATGTAGAAGTAGGAATCAGTCTGTGGGATGTCCACAAGATCTCAGGGGCTCCAATTATGGGTGATATGTATGATGAATTCATCCCTCCCAAGGTGACTTGGAATGATTCAGAGAAGACTCCGGCTTTGGCTTGAGAATTATTGAAAATATTCCACAAGATCAAGAGTTCAGAGACCTCCCTGACTAATTCTAGAAAGGATATTCGTCCATAGGAATGGATGAATATATTTCTTATCGATAAGCAGGAGAAGGATCCAAAGTAAAAGGGATCGAAGGAGAAGGGATCCAAGAAGAAGGGTTCCAAAGAGAAGAGGCCCACTCGTCCTACCACTTTCCCCAAAACAGAGAAAAGGGGTGCTCCTGGCACATTCTGGCCAACCCTAGAAGTAGGGTAATTTGAAAAGAGGAGATATGAGGTGAATAAGAGAATCCTAAAGAAGACTCATATGGCGGGCTTCTTGGCCTTGTGGCTCAGCGTTTATCTTCTGCCAATCAGGGACTCGAAGGGAAGTGTCAGGCCAGGGACCTTCGTTATTGCGGAAAAGTTGGCTGAGGGAAAGATGGTTGGGTTGGCTATCCCCATTTTAGCAAAGATTCACAGGATCTTAATCTATGTCTTCATGGGTAAGTCTCCTTTAAGAATAGTGGGAAAATTCCAAGTTTTATGGGGATGGATCGCCACTCACTTCAGGACATATAATGTATAGAATGGAGTACAAATTCCTGGAAGTTCTTTCAGGCCATCAGTGCAGGCATTCTCTGGAATTTCTCCACTACCTCTCAACTCTTATGACATGAAGGTGAGGCTGAGCATGTATAAGGAATTTAATTTCTTTCCTTATGGAAATCCATCAACCGGGTGGTTTATTGATGATGGAACAGCCAACCTGGATTTGAGGGCATACATGCTGGCCTACAGATATGGTGTGCTGGTCGCCAGAATTGATGGAGAGATTATATGTGAGGCCTATACTTCATATAGATTTTCACGTCAATTCAAGTGTTTACATAAGACCGATGTATCCCCCCCGTGCATGTAAGGTCATAGAAACATCCGATGGATGCCCAGAAACTATGGTTGCTGACATATAGGGAGAAGACCGGGGCAGTGTTTGAGATACCAGTTGAAAAAGCGGCATATAAATTGACTACATGGTATGTTGAGCACTGGATAGCATCATACCTTAGAGGGGTGATGAATCACCCAGTTTATCAGGTGGGGAAAAGAAAGAGGACTATAGAGAAAGATACCCTTCCTCATGAAGGTGATGCTTCCCCATCTGAAGCTGATTCGCCAGATTCCTCATCTAGGAATGACTCACCATATTCCCAGGATGGGGATGATGAGGCACAACAAGCGGAAAAGCGGCCTCGTGCCCGATATAATCCTCCAGTCAAAATCAAAATACCCACTCCATCAACTCCTGGTAAGTTACTTCATTGTGGTAATTTAATCACCATTACTTTATAGAGAAAAAAGTCTTATTTTCTTATTATCTATCAGTAGTTGCAGGATCTGGGAAGAAGATGAAGTCAAAGATTGTAGGACCTTCCTTGAAGCCTTCAGGTACACATACAAAATATTTATGACCAGAGGCTATCCAGATATGGCAGAGTCTATATTGTGGCACTGAAACTACCTGGATGGATTTGTGCGAGGGGATGCACCTCCCCAGAATAAAGAATATTCTGTCTTCTATAGACATCCATTACAAGGATAACCCTGATGAAGTGTGGGATTATATCAGAGAGCTATAAATGATCATATATGCCACTGAAAATTCCATTCCTATCACCAAGCGGGTGAAGGAAATGATTGATCATGGTGCCACTGAGGGGACTGGTGGTTCTGGAGATAAGGAGTGGAACAATTACGTGGCTCCTGAAGATGTAATTTTTCTTTCCTTATTTGCTTTGCAGCATGATTTTTTAAAGCATTTTTACTCAAGGAAATTATTTACTTCATCTTGCAGCTTGTAAGGAAAGGAACTACTGATTTTCCTTCGCCACAATATATCCCTGGTGGTATTTCCATCAGGGCTTCTGATGAATCTCCTCGCGAATCGGGCGAGATATCTCCAGGCCAGCAGGCCATGAATGAGGATTTGGAAATGGCCTTCCATTCTCCAATTCAAGTGCCTATAAGGGAGACTGTCGACACTCCCAAAAATCCAAATACGAAAAATAAACAAAGGAGGAAGTCCACAGATAAACTTTTCATTAGTAGTGGTAAGTCCTTTGGGTAATCATGAGTCTTAAATCATGAAAAAGATTGATCATTTTCCTCAGGATTGCAGGGGATTCTTCAATTTACCCTCTGAGAGAGAGGACTGGTCCTCCTTTAAGGACCACTGAGGGTGCTGTGGAACAATCGCAAATTCAGGCTAACTTGGCTATTCCTGAAGAACAGCCAGAAACTGTTCCCAGTATCCCTCATGCTATTGTTGCAAGAAGAAAAGAACCTGCTTCTAGTAAGTTAACAATGCTTCATAAAATGTTGAATGAAAATCGACTGAATTCCATTCTGTGATACTTCAGGTTCAACCCTTTCATTAGAGCTTTTGGAGGCTATTGCAACTGATGCCGCGATTTTATCTGAAGATGTTGTCCAGGGTTAGGGACCGCAGGATGAAGGTTGCCAAGAAGACACATCAAATGCTTCCACTAGTGAGACTAACCAGGATTCTGAGATGACATTAGATGAAATGATGGAACTTGGTGCATATTTAGAAGATTTTATAAATCATGTTAAATTACCATGTAATTTAGAAGATTATGGATGTGAGTGTTATCCTTCGTCCTATTAAAAATAACTTCTTATTACATGTCTAATCATGATCAGTTCAAATATGAAGCTCTATATGATCATGCTGCTGAACTACCAATGCCTGAAGGAGGTACAGAAAACACTACTATTACAGAGACATTAACGCAAGTGGAGCTGAACCCCGTAGAGCTTCCTCAAACTCACCCTGAAAATACTGTTGAGGATAGGAAAGACGGGGAGGATCCTCCTCAATTTATTGATCTACCGTTGGGTAAGGGATACCAATATTTGCAACTATAATTAATTTTCAAGATATCCAATTAACTTTTGTTATCCTTTGAAACTAACCAAAGATTTCAATTGATTATGTAGGTCCATCAATTTCAGTGGCTAGATCTGGAGGTAAATCCTCATCCTCCGCCCCAATGGGAATTGAAAGTGAAGAAGCTCAGGTCAGGGGGGAAGGAGCAGAACAGGGCACTTCCTTAAGTGCATTAATCCCAGATTACATTCCCCCCTGTGACAGTGATGTTGAGTCGGATCCAGAAATATAGAAGGCATTCCAATTTTCATGATGCAAGGCATTGAAAAACATATGGAAGATCATATCCTAAGTGCCTTTAGAAGATATATCATCAATGATCCCTCGACTGTCATCCCTATTTGTCATACTGGGACTTGGCGGTTTTGGATATCAAAAGATCCATACCGCGGTAAAACAAGTCATCTTAAGGAGGGAACATGAGCAAAAGTGTCGTGAATATCTGACCAGGGTGAAGCTGTCAAAAAACATTAGCGAATTTGAGGGTGGAGTATCCCAAGCTAAGGCTGACTATGCTACCAAGATGAAGGAACTAAAGCATAAGATCCAAGATAAAGTCGTTCAGCAGATGCACCTTTAGCAACAGTTAGATATTGTAACTGGAGAACTTGACTAACTCAATAATTCATTGGAGGGAGTTCAAACGAGTGGTATGAAATCCATCATAGATGCCAAGAAATCACTCCATCAGGCTGAAAAGAGTGAAGTTGGTCGAGTACATGAGATTCAAGTTGCTGCTGATGAAGCTCGGGATGATGTACATCAAGTGAAGACTTATGTTAAAAGTCTTTTGTAATTTCTTATAAAAGAGAAGAGACTCTAACCTGTGGATGTCCTTCTAATTCTTATGCATCAAATAAAACACACTCTCATATTCAATCATTTGTGCGCGCACTTTCCTTTGCTACCTGCTTTATATTTTTACCTAAGCCAATGGGCCTAGTAAACATAGTTTTATTTTTACTAGGATTATTATAAATAACCCTACAAACATTGAATATTTTAATTGCTCAATATTACCTAAATCATAGAAAATGTATGTTTAGTGAGCTGGAACTTGACTTTTATTCAGAGTTACTTTCTCTTTTGTGGGCAGTTTAAATTCATGGACGTCAGACATAAAAAGGCTAATGTTTAAGGTCGAAATAGCTTTGACCAAATGGGTTAAAATTGACTCAATTCCTTGACAACTTATCTGAAAACATTTTACCGCCCTCAAGTATGAAGGAAAACATGTAAACTATGACTTAAGAAATTTTGAATCTGAGGAATGATGCGAAAAAGGGCTAAAAGGAATTATAAAAAGTAGTTCCCAAGAATGAAGTTACCATTATTTAACAAACCCATTAGGGGGTTGAATTATGCAGGGCCACCTAAGGGCATTGGCTGCATAGACAAATAATATTATCTTTTGGCTGACAAATCTATTATGTAAACTGTTTATGCAAGGCCACCTAAGGGCACATGCTACATAGTCAAGAAAAAAGAACTCTTAGAAATTTTCTTTTCTACTGCTAAAAGGCCAGTGGAAGTTTATGGAGATTTAAATTTTCCAAAGCATAGAGTTTGTTGTATGGAGAGAGGTACTTGAATATGGAGAAAATATTCTCAAGCAAGATCGTCTAAGAACTGGATGAATGTCACTCCTACGAAGGTCTGACCCAAACGTAAGGAAGAGAAATATAAACCATAGACTTGAATACTTTCAGATCATGAAACAAATATGTTAAGGATGGATATTTTTTGCAGATCCTTACATATTTTTGATAAGACCAATAAAGACAAAAGAGGTTTTCTTCCCAAGAATGAAGTTACCATTATTTAACAAACCTGTTAGGGGCTTGAATTATGCAAGGCCACCTAAGGGCATTGGCTACATAGTCAAATAATAGTATCTTTTGGCTGACCAGTCTGTTATGTAGACTGTTTATGCAAGGCCGCCTAAGGGCACGTGTTGTATGGTCAGGAAAAAAAATTCTCATAAATTAGACATTTTGTGACCAGAAGTCAAGAAAAGTGTTATGGAGATCTGGAAGCATTTAAGGTTTAGTAATATGACACCTGAAAATGGGTATTGTCCAATACATGTAGAGATACACGGATCAATGCTAACCATAATAATGTTGTGGATGGATCCTGAATTGATATATTAGACTTCACTAAGTATCCAATAAGGATGGAAATCAAGACATACGTAGTTCTTGAAATACAGTTTAACATCGTGTGGGACGAAAGTGTAAGAGATCTTAGTTTAGGGTCATAGAACTCGGACCATTATAAGAAATAAACAGTGTGTGTTTTCACATGGACTTTTCAGCCAGGGGACTAAAAGTGGAATTTGGGGTTAATCCCAAATACTTGGGGCTGGATTCGAGGGATACTCAAACGTTTCTACATATCCCATAAATATGGGAATCAATCCCACATAGTTCTAGAAATACCCTCTGTACAAATTTGGTTCGTACATGTGAAGGGTGAAAGGGGAATTTAGTGCAATGATGGTTTAACCCAAGATAAAAGGTCCAGGTATTTTGATGTATGCACATAGTCTTTGAAATATAACATGATTACAAATCAATGTAAATAATGATTCCCTCTCAAGTGAGGGTATCAAATAATATTGTAGTTTATTTTCATACAGGACAAAAGTGTTGTATAATTTAACATCGTATAGCAAGGATGAAGGTGAACCAATGTAAAGATATTGATTCTGGAGGTGGTTTCACGAATCAACATCGTATGAGATGGAGGTGAACCGATGTGAAGAAATTTTTTCTGGGCTTGAACCCTGGGAGGTTGCCTACATACCCAGCCGGGAAGGCAAGGATCAAAGTCTGCATAGTTCAATTAAATAATGAATTAGTGATCAAGTTGTTCTTGGGGACAAAGACCTAATAAAAAATGGTGTGGGGACTTACACATGGTTAGCGGCCTAGAGAGGGTGTTATGGTTGAAGTTTTTTCTAAGCTCATGCGAGTCATACTCGGTGTGAGAAACAGGAGGTAGCAACAACCCTAACGATGCACAGTTTAATATAATGTAGGACATATAAAGGAACTATGCAGTTTAAAGTCATGTAGTTAGGACTATTGATGTTGCACAATTTAGTGTCATATAGCAGAGACAAAATACAGTTTAACGTCATGTAGGATGTATTAAGGGATTTCTGTACAGTTTAGCGTCATGTAGTTAGGATGATGGAGACAATACAGTTTAATTTCATGTTGGACAAAATAGGTGATTGTGCAGTTTAATGTCATGTAGTAAGGACAAAAGAGGACACAGTTTAATGTCATGTTGGACGAAAAAGGGACGATACAGTTTAGCGTCATGTTGGACGAAAGTGAGAATAGTTTAAAGTCATATTCATGGAACATCGGTTATGCAATTTAACATCTTGCTGGACGTGAGGGACTTCTGTACAGTTTAACGTCATGTAGTTAGGACGTCATAGTTTAACGTCATGTTGGACGTAAGTGCCAATAGTTTAAAGTCGTATGCATGTACCCTTGGTTATGTATTTTAACGTCTTGCTGGAAAATAGCAATACAAATAGTTTAAGTTCATATGCATGGACTGTAGATGTATTTTGTGTTTATAAAAAATATTTCTTCAGAAATCTGGCATTGGTTGGAGTAATGATGAGTTCTCCATCCATTGAGATTAAAGAATAAGCTCCATTAGAGTAGACCTTATGTATTGAATAAGGTCCTTCCCATTTTGGCTCAAGCTTGGGAGGTTTCTTTCCTGGTATCATTGGAGTTCTGTGAACTAATACCAATTCTGCCTGAATGAATAAACGAAGACGAACTTTTTTATTGAAATCTCATGCTATTCGATTCTAATAGACTTCCAAGTGGTGCAGGGTGCACAATAATTTCTCATCTAATCATTCCAATTCATCCAATCGCTTTTGAGATTGTTCATCTGTAGATGACTGATCACAAATGGCTACTCTGAGTAAAGGTAATTGAACTTCAATGGGGAAGACTACTTCCGTTCCATATACCAGTGAATATGAAGTTGACCACGTTGCAGTGCGGGTGGTGGTCGGATAATCCCATAAAGCATGAAAGAGTTTATCAAGCCATGATTTCTTATCTTTATCCACCATCTTTTGCAGTATATTTGACAGAGTCTTGTTGAAATATTCTATCTGTCCATTGGCCGCTGCATGATACTGAGATGAATGGTTGGATTTGATGTTGTATTCTTGATACAACTTCCTCACCTCGAATGAACAGAATTTGGTGCCATTGTTCGTCAATATGGTATGAGGGACACCAAATCTGGTAATAATGTTAGACTTGATGAAGCTAAAAATGCATTTAGAACTGACTTCTTTGAGGGTTATTGCTTCTTCCCATTTGGAAAAGAAGTCAGTAGCAGTAAGAATATACTTCAACTTCTTGGATGTAGCTGAAGGATAAGGTCCCACTACATATATTCCCCATGTGGAAAATGGCCATGAGTATTTAGCTGTATGAAACAACTCCGGGGGTTGATGAATGAATTTGGCATTTACTTGGCATGAATGACACTTCTTTTTGAAATCAACACAATCTTGTATCATTGAAGGCCAAAAGTATCTAAGCCTTCGAATTTGATCAAACAGTCTGTGTCCAGACTAGTGGGCACCACAAACTCCTGCATGCACTTCTTTCATGATAGCCATTGTCTCTTCACCATCAATGCATCTGAAGAGAACTCCATAAAAACCACGCTTGTAGAGAATTTTCTCTGGGTGATATGGGCTATCATAAAGAGTAAATTTGACCACACGTCGCCAGATTTTTTCTTTCCCGACTCTATCAGGTGGAAGTGTTCCATTTTGAAGGTATTCCCTGATAGGTGGCATCCATCCTATATTATGACCATATGGTTCAGGAATGGGACTAATTTCATTGATTTCTTCTATTATAATTTGAACATAAGGTGAAATTGTACGATGGTGGGAAATACTGATGGTTGTCTCGTCCTGATTTGGATCTGCCAGAGCTGTGGCTATATTAGCCAGTGCATCAGCTTGGGCATTTTGTGATCTTGGGACATAAGAAAAAGTCAATTCAGAAGGGAATTACGCCATTAAATCTCTGATGTAATCATACAAAGGGATTAATTATTATTTTCTGATGGAATAATCCCTATTGACTTGTTTGATTACTAGGTCAGAATCACCTTTCACCTTTAAGTGATTCACTTGTGCTTGAAGCGCCAACTCAAATCCTGTAATAAGAGCTTGGTATTCCGCTTCATTATTTGTACCGCCTCCAAATAATGAGAAGGAATAATGTAGCAATTCCTTTTCCGGGGAAATGAGTATAACTCCTAACCCAACTTTTTTGAACTTAGGATCTTCCATTTTCCTCCCTGTTGGACTTATAGAAGCACCATCAAAATACATTTACCATGTTTGAAGACTTTCTTCAATAGAGAAGATTTCCTCCTCGGGAAGTTCAATATATAAAGATTTATCTTCTACTGAAGGGTGTTCAGCAAGGAAATAAGCCAGATCTTGGCCCTTTATTGCCTTTTGAGACACATACTGAATGTCAAATTGCTGCAAAATAACTGCCCACCTTTCCATACATCCTGTAAGCATTGGACGACTAAGGATGAATTTGAGCGGGTTATTACGAGATACCAATTGTACCTCTTGATGTTGAAGGTAGTGTCTCAACTTCTAAACTGTAAATATTAATGCTAGGTAGCACTTCTCAATACTTGAATATCGGGTTTCTGCTTCAATCATAGTCCGACTGAGATAGTAGAGATTGTTTTCATTCCCAGCATCATTCTTCTGAGCAAGAAAGGCACCCAATGATCGCTCTAGAGCTGTCACATAGAGGATAAGTGGTCTTCTTTCAACAGGTGGCATTAATACCGGTGGACTAAAGAGATGCTTCTTGAGAATATCAAATACTTCTTGACATTCTTTAGTCCACTAGTAAGTAACTCCCTTCTTCATTAATTTGGTGAAGGGTAAACTTTTTCCTGCCAAATTGGCGATGAAACGCCGAATATAGGCTAAGTGTCCTTGAAGTCCTCTCAATTATTTCAAATTTCGAGGAGGTGACATACCAAGGATTGACTTTGCCTTCTCAGGATCGACTTTGATGCCACGATAGCGTACAAAAAACCCAATAAATTTCCCTAAGGTTACCCCAAAAGCACATTTTAAGGGGTTCATCTTCAAATTATATTGCTGAAGTTTGTGAAATATGATTTCCAAATCATCCAAGTGATTAGAATTTTGTTTGGATTTAACCACCAAATTGTCCACATAACATTAAAAAAACTTCCCTAAAAAGGATTTTAAGATATGATGCATGGCACGCTGATATGTTTCGCCTGCATTATTTAGGCCAAAGGGAATTACCCGATAGAAAAACACACCCTGAGGGGTCCTGAAGGTTGTGAATTCTTCATATTTTGGAGCCATTAAGATTTGATTAAATCCATAATATCCATCCATGAAGTAAAGTGTTTCATAGCCAGCTGTTGCATCAATTAAGAGTTCTGTAATCAGTTCTGGGAAATCATCCTTATGACAATGTTGATTAAGATCTTTGAAATCAATGCAAACTCTAATTTTCCCATTATTCTTTTTTACAGTCACAATATTAGCCAACCATTTGGGATATTGAACTTCTCTGATGAATTTAGCTTTGATAAGCTTGTCCACTTCAGCCTCAATTTTAGAAGCATAGGTTGGGTGTGTTCTTCTAGTAGCTTGTTTGAATCCTCGATGTTCTTATGGAAAACCCAAAAAATGAGTGGAAACATTAGGATCAAGCCCTGGCATCTCTGTATAGTTCCAAGAAAATATATCTCAATTTTTCTTTAGAAAGGAAATATACATCTCTTTCTCTTCAAGAGTCATGGACGAACTAATTAAAGTAGGGAGGGGATCTTCTTTTGTACCCAGATTTATTTCTCCGAGTTCATCTACAGTGGTATAGATACCCTCTTCAAATGCTGGAGGATCATCCCTGAGATCATCCTCTTCTTCTTCAACATGTTTTATTTCTTTTGTTTCTACTTGCATAGTAGATGAAGAAGCAGAATTCCCATGATCAGAAGAGATATAATAATTTTCACATCATGAAGAATAAGCTTCCATTTCTGACCTGATTGATGATGAAGGGTCTTCTTTGGGTAATAAAGAGGAGATGATGGATTGAGAATCAACATCATTGTTCACCTATGACATTGCTATAACTTCTTCTGGCCTGGTTGGCGAAGTATAGACTTGATGGATCTCAGCATATGAAATGAAGACATCTCCATTTGAGCTTTCATCATCACTAGGTGAATTACCAATTTCTCCCATGTTGTCCGGCTTGATTTCCATAATTGACCTTATGGAAGTTTCCATAAGAGTATTTTTATTTGGGTCTATCCTATCAATTTGAATGATAGGCAACACATAATCTGTACTCACGTGCGCTAATGGGTTTACTGGAATCTTTTCCAAACCATATGGAGCATTAACTTTGGTAATCTCCCTTGTTGTGGATTTCTCCTTACCCTTTATGTGATAGAATTCCGCCTCAATGTATTGAGATTCACATGTCTTGAACGGGGAATTATCACCATATAATGTCCCAATTTGACCATCAAAACAATATTTGAGACATTGATGGTATGATGAAGGGATAGTCGCATGTCGATGTAGCCAGGGTCTTCCAAGAAAGATGATGAAGGATGAGGCTTGATCAAAAACCATAAAATATGAATTGGATACAGGATCTCCAAACTGCGTTCTGAGTGTAATCTCACCCAGTGGTTCTTGTTCATTTTTATCATATCCTTTTAACATCAAAGTAGAAGGAGATAAATCAGATTCTGTGAGGCCCAATCGACGAAGTGTACGAATGGGGATGAGGTTGACTCCTGAACCATTATCAATGAAGACTCTTCGGACGTCTACACCATTGACCTTTCTAGATAAGTATAAAGGTCTAATATGTCCATGAACGACATCATATTCATCTTTATTTGTGAAAGATATCACTGCATGGCATTCTGCAAGATTATTCTCTACATGGTAGACTTCAGCTGCAGCAATTTCAGTTTCAAACTCCTGAGGACTTGACAAAGCCACGATGAGTGCATCCGGAAGATCCTTTGATAAATTAAAGGCATCTAGAATTGATAACTTGGTCGGTACTTGGGCCAAGTGTTTCAATACATCATACTTTTGATCCAAAGGTCTATATTTCCCAACAGGAATAGGTGGTTTAGCAGGTGCCTTGGAAGTTGATTCTTTCAAAGTTGATGCATCTTTTACTGGGATAGGAGTTAGTAATACACCTGGATTTGGAATATTACACTGATTATGTCTATTTACTTGCTGAGAGGAAGAAGATGGAACCTTCAACCGATCTTCCAGAATAATTGTGCCAGGACTGAGTCTCCCTTGTATGGAAAAACTTTCTTATTCTTGTTGAGCTCGTTTAAGGGCTCTGCCGCGAGTTTTTTCCACATACACAGTTCTAGAAGGGGTAGAATTGGAATACTTTCCTCTAAAAGATCCACGTCTTCCCCTGTATCTTGAGCCTCTGGAACATCCTCGGATTCCTCTATTTGCTACAGGGAATTAGGGCTCATCAAAATCGAAACTGCGACTGGCATATGGATATGTTAATTGAATCATATTAACAGAACCAAAAATCAACTCTTCATCCGATGAAGACATTGCCCAATTATCCTATTTAGGTTGTGTCATTTGGTGGTACGGTGCCCATGGATTTGAAGTTGATGGCATGAAATCTGCAAGAGTCAAAGATAACTTAGGCCTTGACACATACTCATCTTCTTCTGATTCTTCTTCTTTCTTTGAATTATACCATTTCTTTGACTATTTTCCCTCTGATGAATAGGGTTTTGCTGCGATATTCATGGTAGGAGTCACAATTGGTTTCTTCAATTATGTTCGCAAAATAGAATGAGTTCGGTTGATCATTTTTCTGACCATCCAATCATCATATTTTTGCGCATTTTTGTTCTTGACTTCTTTCCACTCGCTTTCCTCTTCTGGATCTGTAGCAGTAACACATGCTACCTGAGCTGAAGAACCTTTCAGTTTGACTTGTCCCAAGTCGACCATTTTTTGAAAAGGGTCCTTGAAGACAAAACACTCTTGAATTAGATGCCCCAACATCTGATAAAATGGGCAATAGTTGGGACGGTCTTCATCTCCTTCTTTGTTAGGCCTCTTGGGCCTTGGAAATTGAACCAAATTATTTTCTAGAGCCGAAATGAAGTTACCAGGAACTTGTTCATTTTGGAAAGAGTAAAATTTACTTTTTAGATCCTCAAATTGTTTCCCTCTTTGATCTCTTTGATCATCTTGACGAAACAGCCTCTGTTGCTGATGCTCAGGAGGTGGAGCCCTTCGAGAAGATGAAGGTTTTAAAGTAGAAGCAGGTACAGGTGCTTGTTTAAGCATAACTATAGCATTATCTACTTTACCCATTCTCATTCCTGGAGGTGATGGAATTACACGAGCTTTATCCTTAGTTTTTATAAGATAATATTTAATTTGTTGAGCGATTGAAGTAAGGTATCGAAACCCTCCTGTGTATTTCACAGGGATCAACGGTGTGCGCAACTCATCACGTAAATTTTCCACACAGATTGGAAACAATTCCTCTTGATGGAGTGATAAGATTAGGGAATATGTTAATCCCTTCCAGCGAGCAATGAAATATGAGACCCTTTCATTATCCCTTTTCTTATAGTTTGTAAGATCAAAAACTTTTGTCTTTGGCAATGTTGAGCTGAACTGAAGAAGGAATTTTTGATGAAGATCCTCTCATCCAGTAATTGATCGGGATTGCAAGCTTGTGTACCAAAGAAAAGAAGGCCCTTATAATGACTGTACAAAACACCTGAGCTTAACTACTTCTTGTTGCTGAAGGGTTCTTATCATAGGATCGCAACGAGAAAAAAAATGTGTTAAGTGTTTCTCTGGGTCTCCCTAACCATTAAAGATTGGGAATGTAGTACTTGTAAAATTTGATGGGGGAGGAATTGTATCAACCCATTCAGGGTAAGATCTCTTTTATGGTTGAATTTGAGTGCGTTTTTCCTCCATTGCTTCCAACTGAGATGTTAATGACTCAATAGTAATGATTAACCTTTGAGAAACATCCGGTTGAGCTTGGACCTGCATAGGTGCAATGACTGGATCTGGTAAAGATGTGGTGGCTGGTCCTGCAATTGATGGTAGCACCACCAATTGTTGTTGCACTTGACCCATAGGATTATAACTGTTAGGGTGTACTGGTAGAGGAGGATATTCTTGATCCATCTTAGTAGCTGCAACAAATTCCCTTGGTTGAATGACTCCAGCATGCTTAGAAGGAAGACTACCCTGAAGTAGTTTTGCATTCATCCTCCTCAATTCCTTCATTTATTCCTCTTGTTGTGCAAATCTTTGCTCTATTGAGAGATATTTGACTTCTCCAGAGGAAGGGTATGTAACCTGATTCTTTCCTTTCCCCTTATTGGACACCTTTCAGAGAGGGGGAAGTGGGTTACTTGAAGGATTACCTAGGTTCTGAGTAATCCTTTGATTTCGTGTATGCACACCTTCTTCATTTGTGTCTGTGCATACAAATTCTTGAGCAGGAACCTCTTCATCTGATCCCTCTGAGTGAACCTCATCTGGTGGGTCAGAAACAACGACATTAATGACATTAATTGATTCATAATGCATTGCATCCCTTCTATCAGCATTTCTGCGATATTGTCTTCTTTCATGTCCTTGATGAGACATCTCCCTTTGTTGATTTGATCCCTCGGGAACTTCTTGACGAGCCATGATTTGGAGGGAATATCCTGATAATTTAGATCTTCATTCCTCTTGAGGATTCTTCCCTAATCGATAGAATAATAACTTTCTCTGATGAAGAGATTGAGGATTTGAAAACGTCCGCAGTCCAGTGGACTGGAGTTGTTCCTTCTCAACTCCTCGAATCCTATTTGTTGATTCTGAGGTTTGGGTTAAAAGAGTCCTCAGTCAGGAAAGCTGGGGTGGTTCTTGACATGCTATATATGAGACTTTCTTGAAAGCTCTCCTGATCTTGTGGACCTTAGTCCGGAAATTAGCTGGATGCATCAACCTGCATCCACTTTTATCACCCAGCTCAAAAGACCATTGGATGAGTTCTGAAACTTCTGTCACTTGATGATGTGCTTGCTCCAAATGAGAGGCATGTTAAATATTCTCTTTTGCTTGATGCAGGATTAATTCAATAACTTGTTCTCTGTTTGCTTGATTTTGAGAGGGACTAGTTGAGGCCTATTCTGGGGCAAGTTTTTGATTAAAAACAAAACCCATTGACTATGGCCGGCCATGGGCAATAACATTACATGAGACCATTTTCGATGGGCTTTGCTGACTAGAGAGCATGGTGAAATGTAGTGCTCCATGACCACCCCATCCTCTTATATGAATACCAGATGCGGAATTGGAAATTAACTGGCGCAATCTTCTTAGTGCGTCAAGGCATGAACGCTGAAGGGCTCTCTGCTATTTTTCAGCCTTCGGGTATCGAGAAACTGAGAGAGATGTCAAGTCAATTTGGCGTTATAACCCTTCTATTATATTGACATGATTTTTATATTCATCATAAGATAATATTTTCTTTTTCAACTGATAAATATTTTTCCATATGTTGAGACGAATATCATGAATTCCATCTTCCGTCAACATCTCTGGAATGTCATACTGAGAATCAGCCAAAGGTAAAAACATAACTGGCACTTCACCTTTCGCCAGTTTTTTTCTCATGTTTAGTACTTCCACTTTATCATTCAATGAAGATTATTCTACCTGATTAGACCAGAGCTGATGCTTCCTTGTTGCTTCAACATATTCAACAAGATTGGTAGAGAAATCACTGATCAAACTAGAAGATGCATGACTTAGGGGTGGTTCGGAGAATGACCTGCACCCTGGGCTATCTTCTGGTTGAGAAAGTATTTCACCTGCTAATGGTAAAGAATCAGACATGACTGGATTCACATTTTCAAGTGCCTCAAGAGAAGAGGGCTTTCTCATCACTTCATTGTCTGTTGGAGAATTTTCCAAGCAATGTGAATCACTAATACGGAGAGTACTTTCGCAGTGAAATTCATCATCATGGGGAGGACCACCATGGTGGGTTATAGAAAAAGATGAAACATTTTGCTCCTTGATCTTCTGGCCACACAGAGGGTTCTTGTGGCTCTCATCTGAAGATGAAACTTCGAGATCGACCGAATTGTCACGAAGTAATCCTTCATGAGGAAGTGTCTGGTGCAGACCTTCGGAATTAATGTTCCCACTATTGGGAATTGAGAGAGTAGAATCTTGAGTTGCAACAGATAATTGTCTGAGTGCATCAAGAACTCTAGCATAGAGTAAGGCCTTATTACAGATTTTCCCTTGATTTCTTGACTTTGTTGGGCGGGTCTTCTTTTTAGATGCCTTATTACTCGCTTTGGCAGGTGTATGTGCCTGCTCAGGAGAAATGATCAGGTTAGGCTGATTATCTCCACTCACACCAGGTGTATGTTCCTGACTTGGCTGTCCATATGATATGGGGGAGTATGCCCCACAATCCTCTTGGACTGGAACAGATGTGTGTGTCTGTTCTGGAGTGAATTGTTGATGTGTCACTCCATTGGCAGGGACAGATTTATGTGTCTTTCCCTGATATGCTACTGAAGCTGTTATAATATCCTGGCAGGCATCCAGAATATGAGCAGGGATTTGTTTCTTCTCTTTCACCATTGACAGAATGTGATTGGTGACATCAATAGCTGTAACAGGGATATATGTCCATTCCATGCTTGGAGTAGGTGAATGTGCTTGATCCTGTCCTCTTTTTCCTGTCAGTGAATCCTGACAGTACTCATGTGTGGGGGAATAGAGTTAAGTCTGCCTTCTGTTTGTCGCCGGAGCTTTCCGACTGAATTCTCCAAATGCTACCAAATGAGACTGTTGGTAGGCTTGATCAATACTAGCAGGTGTATGTGCCTACTAATTTCACTCTTCTGAACGTGGATGACGAGCTTCCTTCAATACTGATAGACGATTCTACTGGAAGGATTGATGAGTGTAAGCCGGTGTATGTGCCTGATTACCAGTTGTCAATACATTGGGTTGGCGGGCTTCATCGTATGTAGTCAAACGAGCCTGATGACTAGCTGATGATTTATAAAGAGGTGTATGTTCCTGTCTATAGTACTCCACCAGAATTTCCTGACGGGATTGGTGTGTTGCTGCCAGAAAATTTTGCTGGACAGTGGGATTAAAACGGACAGGTGTGTGTGCCTGCTCGTTGCTTGCCACCAAGTTAGGTTGGTGGACTTCTCTGAAAATGGCAGAGATGAGAACCTACTCACTGTTAAACGGTCGTCGCCTATGGTGGTTCGTCTTGCCTGCTCGGGTTCGAGGAACCTGAGCCGAATGCCTGGAGATGATACCCTCATCATATTGAGGGCATACTGCCGCATGAGTCTGGTGGAGATTGTTGATGGAAGCCCTCGGGAAGGACTCTTTACTCTTTGAGTTAATGAACTGAGGGGCCTTCTCATTCACCTCCCTAGAATACGGGAGAGAATGGTGATTTCATTATGGGGATAACAACCCGAAACGGTTGGAGATAGTAGTTAGCACCGCCTGCTTCTTGATCGCTGGTCGTCACTGTCCGGATGACCAGGGTGAGTTATTCACTTGGAGGGCTTGTCTAGTGGCCTCCAAAGTTAGAATGGTACCATTTTGACGGTACTCTTTAACCAGCGCATTTGATACCCAGCATTTAAGATGCTGATTAGGTGATGTCTCCCTCAGAGTGGATGACGATCCAGCAGGAGTAGCAGTAGAGGCATTCACAGCAGAGGTTTTCACAGTAGAGGTATTCACAGACGTGAACTTCAGAAAATTCATTCTTGTAATGCATAAGATCTTAGAAAAGAGTTCATGTTTGATATAACAAAAATAATCAAGATAAATTCGGCTGCTACATCTTTTCGATGAGCACATATGTTATTGATTGCTTTCTTGGAACTCTCATTGAGTTTAAATAGGGGCCTAACAAATAGGTAAAACAACATTTTAACTTGGTTAAGGATTCACGTCAGGTTCACCATTTTTTGTTTCCTATGGAATTGGGGATGACCTCATTCATTGAAGGTTCAAACATTCCAATCGGTTTCTAACAGGTTTGTTCATAGAACCGGAAAAATCCAATGATTCCATATATATTTGGACCTACATTCCAAAGGTAGGTGCTCATTAGTTGTGGACTGATGAGGCTTAGGAATTTGCATTGGTCGAGAGGATGGTAGGTCGGACTCCACACACCTTTTTTAGGGGAATTATTTTCTACTCCGGGACTCTCTTTATAGATTTAAGTTATGATCATGAATCCTTATTACATTACCAAGTATAAAATGAGCTTTCCTTTAGATCTGACAATCAATGATTGATATGTAGGAAATTTATAGAATCTTTTATATGTATTCGAGGTTCTTCATCGATAGAGAATCATCTGTATTTGTTAGATATTCTTATTCAATGGTATCCTTTAATACATAAATTTATATTGGTCATTATGATGACCATACTAGTTTTAAAGCCACTCAGTGGGGCACTTGAAGTTTATTTTCATTCAGAAGGACATGGATTATTTCAGAGTTGGGATCGTACCCGCAGATGGGATAACTACGTATCCTTTATTTAGAAAAGGAATCAGAACCCACATAGTTCGAGTGAAGGAGTATGGTATTTATGTTTGATTGATGGCTCAAAGAAAGATGTCATGATTACTTTTACACTCTAAGCTCACGTGAGTCATGCTCGGTGTGAGAAACAAGATGTATTGGTGAAACCAGACAATTTTTCCAGGAAAGATGCAATGATGTGGGGCTTATGTATGTATGACTGCCCAAAATAGATGAGTATTGGGTTTTACTTCTAAGAAGAAATCCAGGAACAAGGTCCATAAAGGTGTATGTACTTTATGGAGATTTGGATACTCTAATCTTGGGGATTACTCCTAAGGAAGATGCCCAAGTTAGGAGGGGACTTATGATTGGGTTTTACTCCTGAAAAGGAACCCCAGATCAAAAGTAAATTAAGACTGGTTAAGAGATATTAAGACTGGGGCTTACTCCTGAGAAGGAGGCCCCGGTTAAGGGACTTGAGGCTTACTCCTAATGAGGATTCACATACTTGTAGACTTTGAGACTGGGGATTATTCCTAAAGAGGAAGCCCAGTTTAAGAGAACCCTGTTTGGGGTTTACTCCTGAGGAGGATGCCCATATTTGGGAACTTGGAGACTGGGGCTTACTCCTGAAAAGGAATCCCAGGTTAAGGTAATTATGACTGGGGCTTTCTCCTAACGAGGATGCCCAGATTAGGGGACTTGGGGCTTACTCTTGAAAAGGAGGCCCAAATTAATGAGGACTTGGGACTTACTACTAAGGAGGATTCCCAAATTAATGAGAATTTGGACTGGGGATTACTCCTGAAAAGGAGGACCAGGTTAAGGATTCTCTCATCTTAAAGGATGAGGTCGAATTAATGAAATCTCTGACCTTAGTGACATGAGGATATGTAAATCACTAGGTTTTAAGAGATGTTCCATAGAATTCCTTTCAGGTAAGTAAGCCAACAAAGAAATCATGCCATGAATGGATTTGAAGAGAGTTATGAAGGCTTAATCCTGAAGAGGAGAGGTGGATAGGTGTAAGAGGGGAGAAATGGGCAGGAAGGGCACCCAAAAAGAGAGGGGCGCAGAAGTACTACGTGGGCGCGCAAGTCCTGGTCACGTAGGTGTACCTGTGCGACACATGGGTACTTGCGGGACAGCCAATCCTTAGGGTAGAACTTGGGCGATTCTTGGTTCAAGCCCTCAATACTACCCCTAGAGACATCCATAAGAGATGCATGCAAGTTATGTGGAAGGGGTAAGGCGGCATGCAAGTGTGGCCATTTCCCTTAAGGGCTGATCACCCAGGCGTTCAAGTGTTGATGAGTTTCAACACTTAGGCCTTCTTCCCTCTCATTAGATCTTCCGTTCTAGGTAATAAATTACCTTATAAGTGTTTGGAAGCTTTGAGAAGAGACTAGGGTGCCAGGAGCTCAAATATGAGGTTCTGGAATTTCTTTTTTTCAAATGGAGGGCCCATAGGGGTATTTATAGGCTGGAGAGACCCTGGGCGAAATTTCAAAGAGGGCGCTCAAGTCACTTGCGTGACCACTGAGGGGCGTGCAAGTATACTTGCACGACCTTGTGGAAACTTGCGCAACCCAAGTGCATTGGAATCTTGGTTCATGCCTTTTTCAATTTTTTGATGTTTCTTCAAAGTATGAATCACTTTTTTTCAAGGTATTTCCCTTTACATTCCTTTGGACACTGTGACGGAAAGGAGTTTCAACAACCACGTATCCTCTATTCCTCACAATCCATGTGCCTTATTGATCTAAAAATAAATTTATTAATTAATTCCTAAAATATATAAATATATCATATAGGTATCATTTTGATCATAATATTGTCCTTCCAAGGTTTAAGGTGTAATCTAAAGGAGGTTTCTCGGCAAAGAGGTATAACTACAAACTGAGTGCTTTCAATTTAATTTCTTATTATACCTCCTATAAATCAATGGTATCCATTATAAAATAATTACTTAATTATATTAAATATAATTAATTTTTATTATGATGATTCATCAACCATTTCCTACCCCTTTTCCATCGAATGAGAAATGAAAGTATCGCTCGTGCATACGTGTGCACTATCACCTCTATATACCGATATGATTTATTTATCATCGCCATAATTTGTGGTTGGTTATTATGATGTATTAAATTTTTACTCATGATATTTATGAAATAATTATTCTTCTTTAATTATAATATCTTATCTTACTTCTTACCTTTCCATTAATTGTAAAATGATAATGTCGCTCGTCCTTACATGTGGACTACCACCACCACGCAATGATGTGATCTGTTTTTCATCACTAATTTATATGAATAATTATAAAAGAATATTTAATGAATAAATTTGATACTTATTTAATAATTAATATTCAGGATATGATGAAACCATGACCAATTTAAAATTATCGGAACCATTGAACAAAAACATGCATGGAAAATAGACCTATTTTCACCCCAATGCACATTTTAATTAAGAAATTATTAATAAAAGTATATTTCAAAAATATAAAGGAGCGATACATAGTAAGATATGTATTAATATGGTTATGGAATTTATTTATTATAAATCTATATCTATTATACATGATATTTTAACAAGTGGAGCGAGTTAAAATTTAGGGTAAGGGTTTATGTTACTATATCATCTCTTTTCGAGAATGTCTAAATAAATTCCCATTTAGGAATATTGTATAGATATTAAACAATATAACACAAATATGTTTTTATAATATTTTTATTTTTGAATTTATGATTTATTATAACCATTTAACTATCTTTGGTACTTACAATGATCGATAAATTTTTTTTAAGAAAATATGACCTTATATTCCCTTTGGTCGATGAACTTTTTATTTTATGCCCACACACTTAAAAATTATTTTATGAAAGTTATTAATTAAATTTTAAATGTTTTAAAAAGGTAATTTTCACTACCATTAACATTATTTACAAAGTTTTCAAACTTAATCTTTCTTAAAATTTTCCGAATAAGTCATTTTTTACATTATACAAAATTTTGAAAGAAATGTTTTATTTTAATGTATACAATATAAATAAATTTTTTTACCATGATGACCATTATTTTCTTATAAGATTCCTTTACAAGTTTCATTTTTTATTTTTAAAGATAATTATTTTCTAAATATTCTAGTAATTTTTAGTTAAAACATTATCAAGAGAAAAGGATATTTTCTCATGTTTTGAAAGAAATATTTGAATGATATTTTAAATATAATTTACATATATGACAACATTCTATAAAGTTTTGTATTCTTTACTAGGGATATAAACTTATAATAACATCTATTTTCTTTCTCTGAATGGATTATAATTATATTGATTTAAGGATGATTCTATGAAACCCATTAATTTACCATGGGTTAATTAATTTATAATAAAACTATTATAAATATTGTTTCTTTTCAATGGTTTATGCTTTGATGAAATGATGAAATATTTATGAAACGTGTTTCCTTTCCATGGGTTATGATATAGTGATATAATTATATCATGAATATTTTATGATCTTGTGGAACACATATGAATATACTATGATTATGTGATTAGTGGGATGCAAATTATATAGCCCTTAGATTCATTGGGTAAATATGGAAATCTATTGAGATAATAAGTATTGGATTGGGGATTGAACCTAGATCCGTGAGGGACTTTTTCCACTACGATAATATTAGGAGTGAACCTTGATTAAGGGAATGCCTGAATGGGGAGTTAATAAAATCCACTATAATAGCCATGATACTAATCCTTGACTAGGGAAATTATTTTATATTCTTATGTCTATTACAAAAACTTATGTCTTGTGGTTTTGATATGTTCTCATGGATCATGAATGATTATTGGTGAATCTACAAACTTATGATTTATGACTTTTGTTATAATAAATCATTATTCCATGGTTTATGATTAATGATATTTGAATAATTGAGAATGATTATTGTATGTTATTTTTATGTACTCATACCCTTATGATTTTGTTATGATTACTTATTATCATGGATTGGTATTTATTATGTTTACCCTTACTAAACAACTTAGATTAGCTATTCTTTTATTTCATATCCCCTGGTTATAAAGAAAGATTTTAAGTATGGTATATCTACTAAGTGCACTATGTGACAAGATATTTATAGGAGAGATTAAAAAAATCATAAAATAAGATGATTAATTATCTAGTCTCCAAATACACTAGATGTTTATGGTTTGAGGTCATGTTTTGTTATGAGATGTATTGAGTATTCATTTAAAATAATGTTATATATATGTATGAAATTATTGGTTCACCTCAGGATTTATTTTAAAGATATATAAATTTTATTTGATTTATAATAAACCAATTTATATCATTAGAATCAAATACATTGATAATTTTATACTACACATAAAGTTTGAGCTTAAGAATATATTTTTTTCTAAAAATAGGGTTTTACACGTTACATGTGTTAATGTTAAAACTAATTTTTATGAAAAATAAAAAAAAAATTATGATAAAATTTATTTTATATTTTTAATCATCAGATAAAAATTATATAATGAGTTACATATTATTTTTAGAAATTAAAAGTAAATTACTTAGATAAAAACTGGTTATCGCAATAAAATATAAAATAGTAAAAGTAATAAATAAAGGGGTAAAGGGATTAAAAATGTTAAAAAAATGTTTCTAATTGACTGGTTTAGATATTATCAACCTTAAATCATCTTACACTCCATTATTTCCAATTTTTCATGTCACTTGACTTGTGAAACATGTTCTCCATTTATATTAAGTTGAAATATTACAAAAATATCATTATCACCACTTATAAAAGGGGTTTCTCACCACCCCTTAAAGATCAATAAAATAATTACAATTATACTTATAACTATACCCATTATACTTACTTTATAACAATATTATTTTTCCTTGAGCCTATGTTCACTAGAATTTTTCTTAAGACCTCTATTTCTAAGGAGTCTTCCCAAGAAAAGCCTAATTTTTCAATGTGAGTACTTTATTTTTATAAAATTCATTTCTTTTCATTATTACCTTTAAAATATAATATTCCAATTCCTTTATAATGAAGTTATTATTTTTTATATGCTTAATTTTATTATTCTAAGGTAATAATTAGTAATCACATTTCCTGTAATCTATTAATAAAAACAAAATTGTCATTAATGTGTTGTGAGGACTACTACCACCACAAAGAGATGAATTATATTTTTTTATCACTAGATATCCTAAATTATTATAAAAGTAAATTTTAGGAATAAATTTTACACATATAATATAATTAGGTTTATGTAGAGATAAATTATAATCCACTTTCTTCTCAACTTGTTCTTCAATAAAAAAACATTAACTACGTGTTGTGCAGACTACTGCCTCCATGAAGTAATGAATCACATTTTTTAAATAGTTTATTTATTTGTTAATTAATATAAATTAAAATATGATTAAAACCTTGAAAGTTTCTATATAATATCATTATTATACAATAATGATTACATTATTCCAAAATAAACCACTTTTATAATCATATTCATCCATTAATTTTGGAATATTCATGTTTGGGTCAGTCTAACCACCTACTTGAACAATGATATAAAATAATATCATTTATAATAATTATACCTCAATTACCAATGATATATAATATAAATAAGTAAATAATGATTTTATTTTTGTTATAGAATGGTAACATTAACAATAAACCCAACGATTAAGATATCATCATTCGTTTGTTGAAGACTTCCAAAACATGATTATCGCTAATTTAATTTTCAACTAAATAAAATATAGTGAAACATAAATTAAATTACATTTTTTATCTGGTAATGATGAACTTTGGGAGAATTTTGAAGAACAACAACATTATTATGAAACTAGTTCAAAATGATCAATATTACTCACACCTGAAATTAAAAATAGCAAACAAATAGCTAATATAAATGTAGGTAATAATTTAAAATTAGATTGTAAAAGTTTATAAAAATTAATAAGGTCTCTATATAGTTGATTATTATGGTTATGTTTTTTATACATGAGTTTAGAGTGTGATCAACTAAGCTGGAATTCTAGGAAAGTGTTTCTTGATTAAAATTTTCAACCCTTGATACATAATACCAAATATACACCATGCTTTCATTGAAATAATTTATATACATCCTAATGAATTTATATTACCATATTAATTTAATTCATGTATTTTTAACATAAATGTCATTTTATCTCTTTAAATATTTGTCGATTCAAAAGATACCAATGTTTGAAAGGTTTTTTTTAACTTAACTCTATTTGTTGTGTAATAATGATTCATCTTAAACATAATTCTTTAAATATTGGTTTCATCCACCTTAATAGTTAATTTCACGATACATTATCTTTCACTCTAGTGTAAAATGATAAATTTATTAAGATCTTTTTCTTTAATAAAATTTCATTCCCAAAAATTATACCATTGTTGATAATAATCCCAATCCTCTTTTATGATAGTCTACCCTAATTGTCCATATTTTCCTTTACCAGAAATATTATCCTTTATAATTGTAAAAAATATATTGTTTGTCTCATGTTACCTCTATATTTTCCTTCTTCTATTCTAAAAATGATGTTTTATTACTCTTTTAATGATATGGATTTCAACAATGATATTTCAAAATATTTAAAAAGTTTTTTCAACCTTTAAAATTTTTTATATTACACTCCATATTTCTTTTAATAACCCTTCTATCTTTTAAAGGATTTATTTTTTATTTTTTTCAAGGTTTTTTTTCAATTTTTTAACTTCACCTTTTTGAAAATAACTTTTCTAAGTGATATATAACTTCATCATTTTATTAATGTCTTATAAAATATACTTTTTGAACGTTTCTTCATGTGAAAACTAAATTATACAACCTTAGTCATTTTATATGAAACCTTATCTCTAAATTTTCATGGATTCTAAAAAAATATTTTATCTTAGATTTATAAAATATTTCTTTTTAAATGATTTCAAAATATTAAATATATTTTTTATTACCAAGGACATTTTTCTCCAAAACTCCTAAAATGTATTTTTAATTTAATTTTTCATTCTTTGATATGTATTGTAATTGATTGAGAAAATTATTGAAATAATACCATCCAATTTCTTTCTCAAGATTACTTATTTAATGTATTTCTATTTTAGAAGAATGATCCATCATTGTAGTTTTCTTACCTAACCATCCACCATGAATAAGACTAACATTTATTCCAATTCATTTCATTTTTGATTACCATATTTTCCTTTTCTTTGATTGAAGAGTGTTCACCTAGATTACATACATTATTTGATTGGGGAAATTATTTAATTAACTATATATTATTTATGTATACGATGTATATACTATATTCTATATTATCATGATCGAATGGTATGTATCTAGAAATTTACTGAATATATTTGGATACCCATTTATTTCACATAGGTATATCATGATGCAATTATTGATTTAATTATCAATGTTTTCCTTATGTGATTTCTTTTTAAAATGATATAAAACCCCTTCTATTTACTTAGGTTATTTATGATATGGTTATTAATTATTTTATATAGCACAAATATGTATGGATGATGATGGGTGGGGTCTTATATCACCCTCCAATTAATTGGTTTAATTTTATGCCTCATGAACTTAAAAGGATAAATTAAAGGATTTATCCCAAATAAAAGGGTACATGGGATGATTTATCCCAAGACAAAAGGCACATGGAAGGATTTATCTCAAGAAAAATGGTATATGGGAGGATTTATCCCATGAAAAAGGGTATATGTGAGGATTTATCCAAATCCAAATGGTGCATGTTAGGATTTATCCTAAGCCAAAGGGGTGCACATGATGTTTTATCCCAAGCCCAAGGTCACATGGGAGGATTATCCCAAGATCAAGAAGGTACATGGTTGGTTATCCTAAGCCTACTATGTGATGAATATATTATTGGGTATCCTTGAGATATGATTTCTATGCTTATGTCAATGCCATATTTTTTTGTTTTTTCTATTGACTAATTTATTATCTTATTCCTTGTATTTATTGAATTATATTTACACACTCTTTTGAGTCATTTATTGTGTTATGAAAAGACTTATTATATGATTTATAATATTTTCTTCCTTGAGTAAAACTTTCTTATGAATCATGAATATACCCATATTCTTATATTAATCCCTCTTATGATATTTTATTTTTTATCCATTATGTTTACCTTTAATGAGAATATAATATCACTCTTTTATTATGTTTCCATTTCCCTAGGTCGTGAAGAAAAGTAATACATAATATGTGTCTAGAAGAGTATCTTATGTGGAGGGTTTGTGGGATATGTTGAAGGAATGTTATGGATTAAGTAGTTTCTTTTATATTGGAAAAAATATCTATTTGATACAAATAACATGAGTTCTAGAAGTTAAATATTTATCCTAATTCTATAAACTCTAAACACAAAAATTTCCATGAAATGTAAATGTAACATTGCTTGGGAAAGATTTTGTAATTAAGGACTTGTATCAAATATAATGTGAAAAATGTGTTGCTTTTTTCACCATATTTGGGAGTGTGGGTCTGTGGAACCTCAAAGTATAAGAATAATAATAGAAATAGAACACACTAGTTTTCAGGTAAATCATTATAGACATTTTTTTGGTTAAGTAGAGGGAAGTAACACTTATTATAAATAGTGAAGAAGTGTGGGATTATTGGTAAATAATCATTAGATGAAAAAAGATAATCCATGCCTAAACGAATGAAACATATCATTGTAAAATTGTTTAATTAAGAAGAAACCTATATTACTGTGTTGGGAGGTATCATTTTTGATACTCTTTCATTATGAGGAAAGGATAAACCCTACTAATTTGTATGCATGATGGTGATTTTTGTGGATCATATGTGTAACGGCCTAGAATTTTATCAATGGGACTTCCCTAATTTGTCATAAAACGCATACATTTCATAGATAACCCAATAAAAACATTATTCTCATAAATAAATAAGGATACATTAGTTATCAAAATAAACAAATAAGAAATCCAAATATTATAGTGGGACAATAAATAGAAAATAGTATAACAATAATGGGAAAATTTGGATAAGATCAATCCACTAGAAGGACCACACTAGTAAACAAAACTATAGAAATAAAACATAATGTTAATAATATAATATTTATTTAGAAGTTGAAAATATATAACCCTAATATAAAGTAGAAGTTAATTAATAATTATTGAAATTATTAACATTTATAGAAATTAAGGAACTTATATGACAGTTATAAATCTGATCGTTGGAATAGTAATCTAGAATTTAGGAATAGTAATATGGAATTTAGAATCGTAACCTCTCCTATGAAAGTATAGAATAAAATTTAGTTTTCTTATAAATAAAAAAGGATGTATTTATATTATGGTATAAGTAAATAAATATTTTAAAAATGATAATTTAAGAGTTGGTATTTTTTTAAAGCGTAAATGTTTATTTATAATTTTATAATTTATTATTATATAAAAATAAATTTTATTCTCATAAATTAAATTAATAAAATAATTTTTTTATAATAATTATAATATAATTTAATGTGACGTTAATTAATTTTTAAAAGTGTCAAAAAATTGATTATAATATTAAAATCTCTTTTTTCAAATAAATGATTATCTTATTTAAAAATTAAATTTCTCATGTTTAGAAAATTATTTTCATAAAGTTGATTGTATTTTTCAAATATATACATTGAAAATTGGATATAGTGATTTTTTGGGATTTTTTCCAAAATAGTTGAATTTTTGTGAATACTAAAGTACGGTAATTTACAGTATTTGTCATTATAAGCCAAATACATGAACTTTTGAGTCATGGATGATGTAAAACCCCATTGGTTCAAAATATCAGGAACCATTTACTGTATTTATTAATATTAATCAACACTATTGATATTCTTGAGCCAAAATAATAAACTAATAAATATAATAATAAAAATTACCTTTCCCCCCCCCCAATAAATACCACCCCACACCACCCCTTCTCTTTGCACCTTAAAAGCATTTTATATTGTCAATATTCTACCCAATTACATTAATAATCATATTACCCATATCCAAGAGCTTCTAGTATCAATAAAAGACAACTTCAAAGTTCCTTAAGGGGTTATTCAAGGAGGTGATATTCACGAAGTAACTTTCTCAAACTATCTCTTTTAATTTCATTTATTCTTCTACCTTCTCCTCACCACCTTCATCCATAAAATAATGATTAATACAGTATTATTTATATACTATAATTTTATATCTATAGATTAATATCTTCTATCAACTTATTTTCGCAGTTCCTCTTATTCAAAAAAATACGAAACTATTGTCAAAATTATGGCGGTTAACCGTCTATGTGGACAATAATTTTTCTTTTTTCATTATTACCATAAATACTAGTCATAAAACCATTATTATGGTTAAATAAGATTTTAATATATATATTATAACTTATTTTGTGTTCTAAAACTAATATATAAACATAATATTCAATAAAATGGAACTAGTTTGTGATGATTGGAAAAGCCACCGAAAATAAACTGAACAATTATTATTAACATTTTATCAAATTAATCATCCTCATACCAAAAAAAATGATATATGGGATCATTTAAAACTTATGTAATTACATTAATACTATATAATTTACTTGTGGGGAATTATTTCCATTTTAAAATAACTTTTATAATTTTACCCAAGCAAACCGACCATGAAACCATGAAACGAACACTCCTGGAACAATGAAATAAAACTTTATAAATCATTGAAATAGTCATAAATTAACTTAATAAAATTATAATAAGTCAAAAAATATGAAATTTTATTAATTAAGAATTTAATTAATCTATTTTGATTATCAAATATATTAATTTAAAGTACATAACACGTTCATACACAAGGTAATGGGTCTTTCTGAACCTCTATTTTTCCCTTTGGGTTATGATTTCTCTCTCTCTACCCTAATTTATTTCTTCATTGTTATTTTATAATTATTGTAAATTATTTTTATATGTTACAAACAAGTGTATATATATATTAATTCATCATTATTTTATGGGGAAATACATGTTTTAAAAGGTTTGCTTCTCAATTTCTCTCGATAAGAAAACCCAATTAAAGGGAAATTCTATTTTTCTTACCCAATTTAAAGTACAATACAAAAAATATTTTAAGCCTACAGTATTTTTCTAAAATCACTCAAATTATCATGAAAACTATTTTTTCATTTTTGGTTTTATGAAAATAATTATTCTGTTATCCTATTTAAAGACTCGTTATTCTTTTCCATAAAATTGTGCTTAAGTGGAACATTTCTAAAGTTAGATAACCACTATTTAATGTTTTAACTTAATTTGAACTTCATTATTCATGATATATTCTAATATTTACTTTATTAATGTCCAAGAATTATTTAAATTCATTCTCTCATGGATACCCTTGTTTTACATCCTTTGGTTATTCTTTATGATAGGATTATAATACCCATTTCTTTTCATGAGTAACCCTCATTCTTAGTCCTTATGTTTGATTATTTATATGGAACACATATGGATGAACATGTTATGTTGGGTTCACCCATATAGTGCTATAATTAATTGGGTAATATTTTATTCTCATGAGATGTTATGTATTAGATTAGGGAGTAAACCTAATCTATTATAGGACTTTTTCCATTGTGTGATATAGTATTGGTAGTTTGATTTGACTCATGTTTATGTCATGATATATGTTACTACCACATTACAATATTACCATGATCATCTTATTCCATGTTCTATATTTTATTCTTCCATATGTTTATTCGTGATCAATTCATTTTATGTTATCTTGTTATGTATTCTAACTCATATATTATGCTTTCATTCCAATGTTTATTCCCTTACTAGGATTTTTAGATAATATCTTTTTCCTATATATTCCCCAAGATATCCTATATAGTTATAGGATCTCAAATGGATTTATAAGATCATTACGAAGATAAAATAAAATGTTTTTTTATTTTATTTATTCATGTGTTCTAATCATGTACCTAATATTCTAAAGATGCTAGTCTATTTGATCATTGGTTTTTATTATGTTTAAAATCATTTAACATTATGTGTAAAAAGGTAGGGTCTATATAGTTGGTATTAGAGAACAGTCTAGTTATTATTGGGGATTAGGAATAGAAAACTTTAGTAATAACCCTAGGGATAATATTTTCACTATGAATAACCTATTTTGAAACATAGGGAATTATAAGTTAGGATATAAGTTTAATTTATAAGTTATTCCCTCCAAGTTTATGGTTTCATTTTTATTTTCTCGTTAGATAAGTATTAAAGCACCCTAATGGTATTTTTTCTCTTTTTTAGTTAATGGAGAGAAATAGGAGAACCCATGCTAACAACTAATGAATAGGAAATGTGATTATGTCCCTAATAAAATTCCAAATCTGATGGTAATGGGAGCTTAGAAATTCATGACAGTGCTAGCTAAACTGGCTAAAGTTATGAATAATAACATGAATCATGTGTAATTAACTCCTTCTCCTAAGTAATATAAAGTTGTGTTTGAATCCTTTATGTGATAAATATATCATGTCTTTAGTAGATCTTCTCATCCTCAAATTTTAGAACAATGTATTAACTCCATTGAGAATATATTCTCTTTTTTATAATTATCAAAAGAAAAGAAATTAATACTAGCAGTCTATCATTTTGATGGGGAAGCAAGTAAATTTTGGAAACTAATAAAAGACACAATTTATAAATATTAAATTTATTCCATGGATTGAGAAGGATTCAAGAAAATATTTTTCAATAAATATTTTCCCCAAACTCTCTATCATAAGATAGAGAGGTAGTTCCTCGAACTTAAGAAAAATGAATATGAATCTATCAAGGATTGTAAGGGAAAATTTATATGGAAAGAATTATAAGATTCCAAAAAAAATTATGAATATTAAAAGTATGTTGGATCACTTATTTAGTGGATTAAATCCAATTCTACAAAAATCCTTGGCAATTCGAGACTTTGACAACTATGAGGAAATTGGCCATTGTTCCCTTAAAGTTGATATGGAGATCGGTGAATCTTAGTTTTCTCATAGGACTAGAGATAGAAAGTATAAAAATCAGTTTAATATGGGAGGATCAATAGATATATCCCATGAAGGAAAGAAAACCCAATATCCCACATGTCGAAAGTGTGGGAAGAAGCATCACAGGAACTGACTAAAGAAAACTAGGATATTCTTAAAATGAATAAGAGAGGGGCATCAGGCTAATTATTATTAAAAGGATTTTAATAATCACACTAATGAGGATGAATAAAGTAAAGTTTAGATAAACAATCAACATATAATGTAGCTTTTCAACTGCAAGTAACATGGGAATTATGTGATCTAATGCCCAAATCCAATGGTTATTAGAGAAAATCAACAACAACAACCTCCAAAGAAGCAACAGAGGGAATATGTTCTCACTACTATTGAGGTAGATCCTTAAAATTATATGGTTATAGGTACACTATTTATTCATTCAAGAATAGTCAATGTACTATTTGATTATAGTTCTATGAATTCTTTCATATCTTTCAAGTTTAGTATAACTATTTAAACACCACCTCAAAATATGAAGGTTGGTTTATCTATAAGAATAGTGAATAGGTAAATTATTTCATCTAAATTATATAAATCCTCCTCAGTTAATGTTTATGAACTAAACCTCCTAGAAGATCTCTTCTTTCTTTCTTTGGTGGATTTCGATGCTATATTGGGAATGGATTGATTATCTCTATTCAAATCCAACATCAAATATTGAAAATGGAGATCATTATTCACATCCCGATGCATCCCCCAATTTTGTAAAAGTGTAAGGAGGAGGATGAATCTACTTAGTAATCATCATCTAAATTGTGGATATTATTTCCTTTTCATTAAGAATATCTATCTCAAATTATTGAGACAAAGGATAAGATCATGCTCGAAGACATTCCCAATGTGGGGAACTATATTGATGTGCTCCCTAAATAATTGTATTGTCTTCCTCCTAACTAATAGGTTGAGTTCTAAAATAATATTATACTTAGATATTTTCTAATATAAAATACTCCTTAAAGGATGGACACCATTGAGTTCAAGGAACTGAAGAAGTGGTTACAAGAGAATTTGGACAAGGGTTTTATATGCCCGAGTGCTTTACTGTGTGGTGCACCAGTGATCTTCATCATGAAGAAGGATAGATCAATATTCCTCTTCATTGATTATCGTTAGCTCAAAAATATCATGATAAATAACAAGTATCCCCTGCCAAAAATAGATGAATTATTAAATCAACTATGTGGGGCCAAGTATTTCACTAAGGTGGACCTTCGGTCGAGATATCACCAATTAAAGGTGAGGAAGGAATATATCCCCAAGACTATATTTCAAATGAGATATGGACACTATGAATTCATAGTGATTCCCTTTGGACTCACTAAATCTCCATAAATCTTCCTAGACTTGGTGAATAGTGTATTTAGAGATTACCTCGACAAATGTTTGGTCATATTTATATATTACATTATGATATAATCCTAGAGAAAGGAGTAATACAAGGAGAATTTGAATATTGTACTAAAGACTTTGAGAAGGTAGAAACTATCTAAAAAGTATAGTAAATGTGAGTTCTATATAGATGACATATCATTCTTGAGGCATGTTATCACTAGTAAAGAAATATCTATAGAACCATCTAAAACAAAGGAAATTGAGGAGTTTCCCAAACTATGACCTTTAATGGGGATCTATATTTTCCTTGATCTAGTTTGGTATTAGTAATGATTTGGGAGGAACTTTTCACAATTTTCAATCCCCCTAACTAGGATGACTCAGAAGGGAGTAATGTTTTTCTAGAATAGTAAATGTGAAGACTGCTTCAAAGAGTTGAAAAGAGGCATATCTCTACACTATTACTTACGCTACTGATAAGTGGGGAACCCTTTATAGTATAAAACTATGCTTAAAAGAAGGTATTAGACTGTTTACTTATTGAAAATGTATAATTAATAGCCTACAACTCAACATTGATGAAATTTAATGAGAAAAAAATATCCCACGCATGATATAGAGTTGGAGGATTTGATGTTCCTACTAAAAATATGGCATTGTTCTCTCTTTGGGGAGAATTTTGAGATATATAGTAATCATAATTAACTAAAATATATATTCACATAGAATGATCTTAATATGCACAAACAAAGATGGTTATATCTCATCAAGGATTATGACTATTCAATCCAGTACCATCATGGTAAAATGAATATAGTGTAAGATGATCTAAGTATAAAGAATCCTACTTCTTTATCAATGATGATAATTGAGAAGGATCCAATATTCTTAGACTTAAAAAGGTTGGATATGGGAATCATAAGAGAGGAAAAATCATCATTATTTTCTAAAATTATTGCTCAATCATCTCTTATAAATAAGATAAAGGATTCTCAAAGAATTGATGTGGAAATTCTGAAGAATTTAAAAGATATAAGAAATAGGAAATCCTTAGAGTTTAAAATTGATAAGGATTTGTAAGATTTGGGTCACAATTATGTGTACTGTCTAATTCGGAGATAAAGAAAGATCTTCTAAATAATGCATTAACCTCAACCTTTTATATCCACCCAGAGAGCAGAAAGATGTATCAAAATCTCTAATAGCACTATTAGTGGACATTATGAAGAAGGAGATCCTTGAATATATATATATATATATATATCAAATTTTCTATTATGTCATCAAGTGAAGGATGAATAGAAAAGGTCTATGATAATGATACAACCATTACCCATACATCCATCAAAATGTAAAAACATCACTATGGTATTTATCACTAGACTTATAAAGATATACAGTGGAAATAATTATATATGGTTTATTGTGGATCTTAGTATAAAAAATATTCATTTTATTATGATTCAAGAGTACTTCTCACTTGATCAAATTGTATATATATACATCAGATAGGTGGTGATACTTTATAGATTACCATTATCGATTATACCTGATCATGATCTGATATTTAGATCTAAGTTCCAGAAAAGTATCCAAAATACTCTAAATAAAGATTTGAACTTCGATATAGCTTATCATTCCCAAACAGATGTCCAGTTCGAGTGGGATATTTAGACACTGGAAGACATGTTGATAACTTGCTCAATGAACTTCAAAGGAGGATGGGATCAACATCTTCAACTGGACGATTTATTTTATAACAATAGTTTCCACTAAAGAATAAAAATGGATCTATATGAATCCCTTTATTGGAAAAGACATAGAACACCTGAATGATGGGATGATATTAGTAAACGTAAGCTGTTGAGGCCTGAAATGGTTGAAGAAATGGAAGAAAAGGTTAATACCATCCAAAAAACGTATCTGGGATGCCCAAATTTGTCATTAGATCTATACAGATTATCATTAATGGGACTTAGATTTTGATGTTGGTGATAAGATATTACACAACATATCTACATGGAAGAGGGTCATGAGATTTGGGAAGAAAATAAATCTAAGTACCAGGTACAACTACCCCTTTGCGTTGATTGTGTCAGAGTTGTGGCCAATTGACTAGTGCTTTTGAAAACCTTGTATCAAGTAAATGACATAGTCCACATATCCCTCTTGATTAACTACATACCAAATCCCTCACATGTACTGAATTCAGAGGTGGTGCAACTGGAAAATGATCTCTCTTATGAGGAGAAACCGGTGAAGATTTTAGACCATAAAGACAAGATTTTACGTAACAGCACCACTCACCTAGACAAGGTGCTATAAAGAAACCATAAGTATAAATAGGTGACATGGGAAATGGTGGAAGTGATGAAGTAGAAATACCCAAACCTATTTTCACCTTAGTATGTAAAATAAAATTTTGAGGGTGAAATTTAAAAAGGGGGGAAGAATGTGATGACCCAGAATTTTATCAATGGAATTTCCATTCTTATGTCCTAAAACACATATATCACATAGAAAACCCCATAAAAACATTATTCTCATAAATTAAGAATTATACATTAGTCAGAAAATAAACTAATAAAAATTAAAAATATTGTAGTGGAATAATAAATAGAAAATAAGACAATAAGAATGGGAAAATTTGGATCTACTCGATTCACTAGAATAATCATACTCATGAACAAAAAGGTATAATTAAAACTTAATTTTAATAATATAATATTCATTTCAAATATGAAAATATAAAAACTTGATATAAATTATAAGTGAATGAAAAATGAATGAAATAAGTGATATTTATAGAAATTAAAAAACCTATATCACCTTTATAAATCCGATAGATGAAATAGTAATCTGACCATTAGGAATAGTAATCTGGCTGTTAGAATAGTAACCTCACCTATGAATGTATAAAAAAAAATTTAGGTATGTTATAAATAAAAAATGATATATTTATATTATGGTGTATGTAAATAAATTTTTCAAAAATGATAATTTAGGTGTTGGTATTTTTGTAAAAGACAAATGTTTATTTACAATTTTATAATTAATATAATGATTTAAAATAAAATTTATTTTCATAAAATAAATTCATAAATTAATATTGTGTTTTATTATAATTATAAGATAATTTTATGTAACCTTAATTAATTTTTCAAAGGGTCAAAAATTGATTGTAATATTAAATTTGATATTTTTTGAAAAATGAGGATTTTATTTAAAAATTAAATTTATCATATTTAGAAAATTATTTTCATAAAATGGATTCCATTTTTGAAATATATATTTCAAATAAAATTATGATGAATTTTTGGTATTTTTCTAAAATAGTTGAATTTTTTGTGAATAGTGAAATATGGTTATTTATGATATTTAACATTTTAATACAAATAAATGAATTTTTAATTCATGGATAATTATAGAACCCATTGGTTAGAACTATCCTGAACCATTTACTATATTTAGTAATAGGAATCAACATTATTAATATTCTTGATCCAAAATCATAAACTAATGAAAATAATAATAAAAACACACATCTCCCCCCTATAAATACCATTCCTCTCCACCCCTTTCTCCTCACACCATATTAGCCTTATATATTTTCAATATTATACCTAATTACCTTCCCAATCCTCTTACCCATATCCAAGATCTTTTTTTCTCTACAAAATCCCAATTCTAAGTTCCTTAATGGGCCCTTCAAGGAGGTGATATTCAAGAGAGATGTTTCTCAAACCATCTATTTTAATTTCATTTCTTCTTCTACCTTATCCTCACCTCATTCTTATAAAAACTAATAATAACTAAATTATATTTTATATACTATAATTTTATATTTATAATGAATAATTTTATTTACACCTCTTATCTCTTTCTCCTCTTAATCAAAAAAAAAGAGATGAAACTGTTGTCTAAATTATGACGGTCAACCATCTTTGGAGATTATGATTTTTAATTTTTCATTACCACCTTCAAGGCTGGTCATAAAACCATTATTATGGTTAAATAATATTTTAATATTTATATTATAACTTATTTCATGTTCTGGAACTAATATATAAAAAAAATATTCAATAAAATGAAAATAGTTCGTGATGGTCGGAAAAACTACCAAAAATCAAATAAACAATTATCATTAAAGTTTTAACAAATGAATTATCCTCATACCAGAAAACAAAATGATATATGGGACCATTTAAAATTCTTTAAGTATATTAATAATATATAATTTTACTTCAGTATAATTATTCCCATTTTACAAGAACTTCCATAATTTTACAGAAGCAAATCGACCATGAAACAAACACTCCAACAATGATGAAATTGAACTTTATAACTCATTGAAATGGTCATAAATGAACTTAATAAAATTATAATAAATAAAATAAATATATAATATTTTATGAATTAATTAATTAATTAATATAATTTTATTATCAATTACACTAAGTGCAAGTGAAGAACAAAATTCAGATATAAGGTAAGAGATCTGTCTAAACCCCATGTTGACGTCGAATTTTGGGTAGGACCATGAGTGGGATCTTTTAAAGAAACTAAAGGCATGTTGAGAATGAAAAAGTTATTCTGCAACATAGAGGGAGTTTTGCGCAATAATTATGGGGTTCGTGCAAGATTCTCAGTGGCGTGCAAACTCTTGTGTGCCCAATATGACATCAAATGAAGGATTCCGCAGAAACCCACAGCAAACCTTCCATGGAACTGGTGTGCAAGGGTTCAGGTGTGCATGCAAGATTCCCCTCAGTGAAAAAACCCTTTCAAGCCCAATGAAGCATCAAAGGGATCCATTCTTGGCACCGTCTTGAAAACTATCCAAGGCAAGGGTGTGAAGGAAGAGAGTCTGGTGCACAATACTCCCTTGGGTGCGCAAAACCTTCCGCACCCAATGCGACGTCAAACAGGCACTTGTTCATAGCTCCTCTTGTGCACCACCTCCAATTTTTTCATCTATAAATAGAATTGTTCCCCCACCCTTTAGGGACAGTCATAGAAGATGAATTGACACTCTTCGGAATGAAATACACCTCTTCCATGAACATGTGTAAAATATTATGGCCTCAAGTTATTGGATCTTGCAAGACAGGTCTCCTAGGGTTCCTCCTTTAGGTGGTCCCACTTGGACTTGATCCTCACCGATTTCCTTTTTACCCTAAGTCATTTTCGCATGAACAATATATCTTGCGCACAAGTTTCTCCTTACATAGGAATTGTTTTACCTGCAACTGTCCCATATTGCACGAAACTATTCCCTCTTGTGCCCAAGTATCCCATCCTACGTGAAGCTTCTCATCTTGTGTGCTCCCATCATGGGATCCATGTGTCATCCTCACCCTAAGACACCATGACTGATCCCCTCTTATGCATGACACCTCTGTCATGCACACCCTTCTCTCGTATGACCCACAAGGTTCATACGATATGATTTCAAGGTCCCTTAGGTGGTGCTTTATGTTGTGTTTCTTAGCCTTATAATTCTTCACATTGACACACTAATAGATATTTCTTCTTTACATGACCACGCTAACATGGTCCCCCCAGTGGATTAATCCACAACACCCTCTCACAATGGCATTGATGATGTCTTCCCTTCCCCAAGGGTGGGTGGGTATTAGTTATATAAGTCCTATAGGTGCGCAATGAACACACCTCTTCCAAACTACAGGATGTTAAACTACCAAGAACCATCATCCTCATCATGTGATGTTAAACTATGGCCTCTCCCCATGAAATACACATGGGGTGCCCCACCTCAGTCATTCTATATGTCTTATCATCTCCACGGGAGTGAGATCATCCTCACATGGAATGAGATCCTCTTTGTTGGAGTGGCATCTATCCGTGGGGGAGGGAAACCATCTTGGTGTAAGCCTCTAGCCTTTATTATAGGAGGTATCACCCCTTCTCCTCCTATCTTCTTCCAAGCCAAATACCAGAGAAGAGATGGGCACAGGGACCTTCGTTACCCCTTCGCTCTCCCTCTGGGATTTTTCACCATCGGGCCTCCATCCTAGAGTAGGTCCCAATCTCCACCTCTCTTGATCATTAACCATGAGTAAGCCCTTATTTCCTATTTGGTCTGCCAACCATGCATAAACCCCACTCCACTTCCAGCGGACGCACCTTTTTCAACGTGATCGTCATGAATTTTCTGCCTCTTGTTTCTCACACTGAGCATGACTCATGTGGTCTTAGAGTAATCATTGACCATGGAATCTTTCCTGGGAATCCTTAGTGTGTAATCCTCAAATAATTGAAAACTATATGGACTTTGATCCTTGTCTACTAGGAAAGGTATGTAGGAAGCCTCCCTGAGGTTCAAGCCCAACACCCATCGGTCTCGACCACTTTATGTTGGTTCACCTTTTTGTCCCACATGACATTAAATTGTATCCTTCATTCCAAACTACATGGACTTTGATACTTGTCTCCTAGGAAAGTTACATAGGAAGCCTCCTGAGGTTCTTGACTAACACTCATCGGTCCTGACCACTTCATGTTGGTTTGACTTTTCATCCTACATGATGTTAAAATGTATCCCCCATTCAAAACTATGTGGACTTTAATAATTTTCTCTTAGTCAAGGTATGTAGGAAGCCTCTATGAGGTCTAATACCTATTGATGATAATCCATTGTGACTCTCAATCGATGGTAAGCCATTGGAACCCCAACCAGTGGTAAGCTGTTGTATCCCCATCTAGCGATAATCCATTGTAGTCGACTGTAAGTCATTGTAGTCCCTTTCACTGGGACCCACATCTCTGGTCCCCCCCCGGGTGTCAAACCAACTTTCAGGATACTAACCACACGTAAGCCCCAACATGTCATTGGGTCGTTGTCCTCTACGCACACCCTAATTCCATGTCCCATCCTGAACTACGTGGACTTTTATTCCATGACACAGGGATATGTAGGAAGCATCCCTGAGGTTCAAGCCCATCATTCATGTCTCATCTTTGTTTCTCCCTTGATCCTTTGTGTTCCAGGAAGATCATGCCACAACCTAGAGATTCTACTTCCTCTAGGTCTCATCCATGCGTCCATCCTCACAGGCCTCCTCCCCAGGTGTCCCATCACCCCACTGAACTATGTTTACTTTGACTCCCTTCCACGGGAATACGTAGGAGGTCTCTTTGAGGCTCAATGCCAACACTACCTTCACCTTCACAATGGTTCATTCTCATTCCCCATCTGCTTCATTCAACCCTCCATCATCCATAATAATACTTACCTGGCCGCCACATCCTGGTGAGATCATTTAACCCACTTTCTAACTTCTTCTAGTAGTAATCGGGTAGTTAACCACGTGTTAGCCCCAGCATCAGTGTTCCCTCATGGGGATGCACCCATCTAATCCACTTTTACCAGTGTTTTGATCAGTCTAATCCATCTCCACCAGACGTTAAACCCGCTTCATACCCCATGTTAAACATGTCAAGCTAAGGAAAACCTAAGAGACATGCCTATGGGATATAATTCCCTACACTCGACATGGGATGCCTCGGGCTTTTGTGCCCTCGATAAACCCTATCATAAGGAGAAGAAACCTAGACACATCAGTATTCCAGCATCCAGACATGCCAGTGTTATCCAATACGACTACTCCCCTGACCGAAGGTTGCTTCCCTGACTTGACCCCTTGGAATGTTCTGATAAAACTAGTGTAATTAACCAGTGTCCATGAATACATGGCACTAGGAAGGGTTTCATGAACAACATCTTAAGTATATGAGGGATACCCAGACTAGGAAATGAGTTCCAAGGAGGAATCCATGAAAGGAGGAACCGACATCCCATCATCCCATTTCGATCAAGTAGAAAATTCCCCTGAATAAGTGACAGATGTCTCCCACCTTTGGAAAGTGGTAATGTGGGGAAACAAACAATGCGTTCCTCCAAGTGATGGATGCACGCCTCGGTGAAAGTGTCAGAAATAGAAATAGTGTACCCATGTTGATGCTCCTTTCCATCACAAAGTCTAAATGAATAAAAGGGGAAATATCTTGAACCCAAATTGATTCATCCTTCGAAAAAACATCAAAAATTGACAAAGGCTTGAACAAATATTCCTTTGCACTTGGGTCGCGCAAAGTTTCATCATTGTCACGCAAGTATACTTGCACGCCGCATAGTGGTCGCGTAGGTGACTTGCGCGCCCTCCTTGATTTTTCGCCCAGGGTCTTCACTAGCCTATAAATACCCCCTGTGGGCCCCCCATTTCAGAACAGAAAAAAATTCCAAAACTCATATTCGATCTTTGGTCACCCAAGTATCTTCTCAAATCTTCCAAACACTTATAAGGTAATTTCTTACCTAGAATGGAAGATCTAAAGAGGGGGAGTAAGGCTTAAGTGTTGAAACTCATCAACATGTGCATACTTAAGTGGCCAGCCCTTAAGGGAAATGGATACACTTGCGCACCGCCTTAACCCTTCAATAGAACTTGCGCTCCACTCTTCTGGAAGCTTCTAGGGATAGTACTAAGGGCTTGAGCCAAGTCTCACCCAAGTATTAACCTAAGGGTTTACCATCGCGCAAGTACCCTTGTGTTGCGCAAGTATACTTGCGTGACCAGAACTTGCGCGCTCATGCAGGACCTGCGCGCCCACTTATTTTTGGGTGCCTCTCCTGCCTCTTTCACCTCTCTTATGCCTATCCACCTCTCCTATTCAAAATCTATCCTTCAAAACCCTCTTTAAAGCCATTTATTTTGGCATGGCTCCCTTGTTGTCTTCCTTATCTGAAAGGAATTCTGTGGAACATCTCTCAAAACCTAGTGATTTAAATATCTTTATATATATCACTAAGGTTAAGAGATTTCATTCATTCAACCTCATCCTTTAAGATGAGATAATCCTTAATATGGGCATCCTATTCAGTAGTAAGCCCCAATCCAAGTTCCCTTAATCCTGGGCATTCTTCTCAGGAGTAAGCCTCAAGTCCCCTAACCTGGGCATCCTCCTTAGGAGTAAGCCCCAACCATAATTTCCCAAAACTGGGAATCCTCCTCAGGAGTAAGCCCCAACCATAATTTCCTTAACTTGGGCCTCCTTTTCAGGAGTAAGCCCCAGTCTTTAAGTTCCCTTAATTTGGTTATCCTCCTCAGGAGTAAGCCCCAACAATAATTCTCATAATTTGGGCATCCTCCTTAGGAGTAATCCCCAAGTTCCCAAAATCCAAAATCCCTTAACTTGGGCTTCCTTTTCAAGAGTAAGCCCCAGTCATAATTCCCTTTAACCTGGGCCTCTTCTTTAAGAATAAGCCCCAGTCATAATTTCTCTTAACCAGTCTTAATTTACTTTTGACTTGGGCTTCCTTCTTAGGAGTAAAACCCAATCATAAGTCCCCTCCTAATTTGGGCATCCTCCTCAGGAATAAACCCCAAGTTAGAGTATCCAAATCTCCATAAAGCACATATACCTTTATGGAATTTTTTCCCGAGTTTCTTCCCTGAATTAAATCCTAATATTCATCTATCTGGGCAGTCATACATACATAATACCCACATCATTTCTTATAATTACATCTTTCATGGCACAATTGTCTGGTTTTACCAATACCTCTTGTTTCTCACACTGAGCATGACTCACAGGATCTTAGAGTGTAAAAGTAATTATGACATCTTTTTTTGAGCTATCAATCATGCATAAACCTTATACTTCTTTTCTTGAACTACATGGGTTCTGATTCCTTTTCTAAAACAAAGGATACGTAGGTAGCCCATCTGCGGGTACGATCCCAACTCCAAAATAATCTATATCCTTAGGAATGATAATAAACTTCAAGTGCCCCACTGAGTGGATTTAAAACTAGTATGATTATCATAATGACCAAGAGATTTCTATATAATGTGTTGAAGGATACCATTGACTAAGAATATATAACAAATAAAGATGATTCTCTATCGATGAAGAACCTCGAATAAATATAAAAGATTCTCTAAATATCATTCATACTAATTATTGATTGTCATATCTAAAGGAAAGCTCATTTTCATACTTGGTACTTTAATAAGGATTCACGAACATAACTTAAATCTATAAAGAGAGTCTCGGAGTAGACAATAATTCCCCTCAAAAAGGTGTGATGAGTCTTACCTCCCATCCTCTCGACCAATGAATATTCTTAAGCCTCATCAATTCACAACTAATGATCACCTACCTTTGGAAAGTAGGTCCAAATTGATATGGAATCATTGGATGTTTCCAGTTCTACAAACAAACCCGTTAGAAACCTCTTGGAATGTTTGAACCTTAAATCAATGAGTTCATCCCCATTTCCAGAGGAAACATAAAATGGTGAACCCAACGTGAATCCTTAACCAAGTTAAAATGATGTTTTACTTATTTTGTTAGGCCCCTATTTAAACTCAATGAGAGGGCCAACAGAATAATCAATAATATATGTGTTCATCCAAAAGATGTATTGGCCGAATTCATCTTGATTATGTTTGTTATATCAAATAGGCACTCTTTTCCAAGATCTTCTGCATTACAAAAATGGCCTCTCTTAAGTTCATGCCTGTGAATACTTCTGTTGTGAATGCCTCTGTTGTTACTCCTACTGGATCATCATCCGCTCTGAGGATGACATCACCTACTCAGTATCTTCAATGCTGGGTATCAAATGCACTGGTTAAGGAGTACCATCAACACGGAACCATTCCCACTCTAGAGGTTGCTCGACATGCCCTCCAATTGAACAACTCACCCTGGTCATCCGGACAGCGACAACCAGCGATCAAGAAGTAGGCGGTGCTAACCACCGTCTCCAACCGTTTTGGGTCGTTATCCCCAGAACGCAACAACCATTCCCTCCCATATTCTGAGGAGGTGAATGAGAAGGACACTCAAGGCCTTAATTTAAGGAAACAAGAGTCCTTCCCGAGGGCTCCCACCAACAATCGATGCCAGTCTCGTGCGGCAGTGCGCCCTCAACATGATGAGGGTATTGTCTCCAGGTGTTCATCTCAGGTTCCTCGAACCCAAGTAGGCAAGACAAACCGCCAGAGGTGAAATCTAGTCAATAGTGAGCAGGTTCTCATCTCTGGCATCTCCAGAGAAGTCCACCAACCTAACTTGGTGGCAAGCAATGAGCGGGCAGACACACCCATCTTTTTTAATTCCGTTTTCCAATAGACTCATCTAGCAGCAGCATGCCAATCCCGCCAGGAAATTCCAGCAGAGTACTATATACAGGAACATACACCTATTTATAAATCATCAGCTAGTCAGAAGACTCGTCTGACTACATATGATGGAGCCAGCCAACCCAATGTGTTGGCAACTGGTAAACAGGCACATACACCTGCTTACACTCATCAGTCCTGCCAGCAGCCTCATCTGTCAGTATTGAAGGAAGTTATTCAACCACATTTGTTGGAATGAAATCAGCAGGCACATACACTTTCTAGTATTGATCAATCCTACCAAGAGTCTCGTTTGGTAGCATTCGGAGAAGTCAGTTAGAAATCTCTGACGAAAAACAGGAGGCACACTCAACTCTCTTCCCCCACACATGAGTACTGTCAGAATTCACTGACAGGAAACGGAGGACAAGAGCAAGAACACACACCTACTCCAAGCACGGAATGGACGTATATTCCCATTCTGACAGCTAAAGTCACCAAACACATTCTGATGATGGTGAAATAGCAGAAGCAAATCCCTGCTCATATTTTGGATGCCTGCCAGGATATTATAACAACTTCAGCAGCATATTAGAGAAATACACATAAATATATCCCTACCAGTGGAGTGACACATCAATAGTTTACTCCGGAATAGACACACACCTCTGTTCTAGTCTAAGAGGGTTGTGGGTCATACTCCCCCATATCATATGGACACCCAAGTCAGGCACATACACCTGATTTGAGTGGAGATAATCAGCCTAACCTGGTCCTTTCTCTTGATAAGTCACATACACCTGCCCATAATGGCTACTTTAGTCAACAAGTGGTTCCTAAAATGAGTAAGAAGGCGTCTAAGAAGAATACCCACTCAGTACAGTCAAGAAATCAAAGGCCAACTTGTAACAAGGCCTTGCTTGACGCTGGAGTTCTTGATGCATTCAGACAATTATCAATTGAAACTCAAGATTCTACTCTCTCATTTCCCAATAGTGGGAACATTAATTCTGAATTTTTTCATCAGACACTTCCTCATGAAGGCTTGCTTTATGAAAATTCGGTCGATCTTTAAGTTTCATCTTCATATGAGAGCCACAAGAACCCTCTATGTGGCCATAAGATCAAGGAGAAAAATATTTCATCTTTTCCTATAACCCTCCATGGTGGTCCTCCCCATGATGATGAATTTAGCTAAGAAAGTCCTTGTAGCAGTAGTAATGCACATTGCCTGGAAAATGCTCCAATGGATAATTTAGTGACGAGAAAGCCCTCTTATCTTGAGGAACTTATAAATGTGAAGCTGGTCATGTCTGATGCTTTACCACTAGTAGGTGAAATACTTTATCAATCATAGGATAGCATGGGGTGTAGGTGATTCTTCGAACCACCCCTGAGTCATTCATCTTCTAGTTTGATTAGTGAATTATCTACCAATCTTTTTGAATCCGATGAAGCAACAAGGAAGAACCAGATCTAATATAATCAGGTAGAAGAATCTTTATTGAATGATAAAGAGGAATTATTGAATATGAGAAAACAAATGGGGAAAGGTGAAGTTCCAGTTATGTTTTGGTCTTTGGATGATTCTCAGTATGAAATTCCAGAGATGTTGACGGAAGATGGAATTTATGATATTCGTCTCAACATATGGAAAAATCTTTGTCATTTTAAAAAGAAAATATTATCTTATGATGAATATTAAAATCATGTCAAGATAATAGAAGGGTTATAATGCCAAATTGATTTGGCATCTCTCTCAGTTTCTCAATATCCGAAGGCTAAAAAGCAGCAGAGAGCCCTTCAGCGTTCATGCCTTGGTGCACTAAGAAGATTGTACCAGTTAATTTCCAATGCCCCATCTGGTATTAATATCAGGGGGTGGGGTGTTCATGGAGCACTATATTTCACTGTAATCTCCAGTCAGCAAAGCCTGCCGAAAATGGTCGCATGCAATGTTATTGCCCATGGCCGACCACAGCCAATTGGCTTTGTTTGTAATCAAAGGCTCGCTCAAGAACATGCCTCAACTAGTTCTTCTCAGAATCAGGAATACAGAGAACAAGTTGTGGAATTACTCCTACATCAAGCAAACGATAATATTGAACAGGCCTCTCATTTGGAGAAATCACATCATCAAGTGACAGAAGTGTCAGAAATCATCCAACGGTCTTTTGAGCTGGGTGATAAGAGTGGATGTAGGTTGACGCATCAAGCCAATTTTTGGAATAAAGTCTGTAATATCAGGAGAGATTTTATGAAGGTATCAGATATAGCAACCCAAGAGCCACCCTATCTTGCCAGACTGGGGACTCTTTTAACCCAACCCTTAGAATCAATAAATAGGATTCGAGGAGTTGATAAAAGATAGTAGGAATAGCCCCAGTCCACAGGTCTGGGGAATTTTTCAAATCCTCAATCTCTCCTTCAAAGAAATTTAGTCTTCTCTCTATTAGGGAAGAAGCCTCAATAGGAACGAAGAGCCAAATTATCAGGAGATTCCCTCCAAATTACGGTTCGTCAAGAAGTTCCTGAGGTATCAAATCGAAAAAAATTCAGTGTCTCAACAAGGACATGGAAGAAGACAATATCGCCGAAATGCTGATAAAAGAGATGCAATGCGTTATGCATCTATTAATGCAATCAATGTCGTTGTTGTTGATCCCCCAGATGAGGTTCACTCAGAAGGATTAGATGAAGAGGTTCATGCTCAAGAGGTTGTACGCACAGACACAAATGAATAAGGTGTGCGTACACGAAATCAAAGGATTACCCAAAATCTAGGTAATCCTTCAAGTAACCCACTTACCCCTCTCCGAAATACATCCAACAAAGGAAAAGGGAATAATTAGGTTACATACCCTTCATCTAGAGAAGGCCAATCACTCTCATTAGAGAAAAGATTCGCACAAAAAGAGGAAGAGATGAAGGAATTAAGGAGGTTGAATGCAGAACTACTTCAAAGTAGTCTTCCTCCCAAGTGTGATGGAGTCAGTCAGCCAAGGGAATTTGTTGTGGCTACTGAGATGGATCAAGAATATCCTCCTCTACAAGTACACCCTCACAGGTCTAATCGTATGGGTTATGTGCAACAACAATTGGCGGTGCTACCATCAATTGCATTACCAGCCACCACATCTGTCCAAGCTCAACCAGATGTTTCTCAAAAGTTAATAATTACTATTGAGTTATTAATAGCTCGGTTGGAAGCTATGGAAGGAAAGCATGCACCGGTTCAACTGGAGAAGAGACCTTACCCTGAATGGGTATACGTAATTTCTCCCCCATCAAATTTTTCAAGTACCACATTCCCAGTCATTAATGGTTTAGGATACCCAGAGCAACACTTAACACATTTTGTTTCTCTATGTGATCCTATGATGGGAACCCCTCAGCAATAGGAAGCAGTTAAGATCAGATGTTTTGTACAGTCATTACAAGGACCTGTTTTTGTCTGGTACCCAAGCTTGCAATCCTGGTCAATTACTGAGTGGGAGGATATTTGTCAACAATTCCTTCTTCAATTTATCTCAACTTTTCCAAAGACAACAGTTTTTTATCTTAAAAACTGTAAGCAAAGGGAGAATGAAAAGGTTTCAGATTTCATTTCTTGCTGGAAGGTATTAACATATTCCCTGAGCATAGCACTCCCTCAAGAAGAGTTTTTTCCAATTTGTGTGGAAAATCTGTGTGATGAGTTGTGCACACCATTGATCCCTGTGAAATACACAGGAGGGTTTAGAGACATTACTTCAATCGCACAATAGATTGAAGATTCTCTTATGAAGACTAAGGATAAAGCTCATGTAATTCCATCAACTCCAGGAAGGATAATGGGTAAAGTAGAAACTGCTACAGTTATGCTTAAACAAGCACCTGTACCTGCTTCTACTTCAAGACCTTCTTCTTCTCGAAGGGCTCCACCTCCTGAGCGTCAAAAATAGAGGTCATTTCTTCAAGAGGATCAAAGAGATCAAAGACAGAAACAATTTGAGGATCTGAAGATCAAAGTCTACTCTTTCCGAAATGAACAAATTACAGGTTACTTCATTTCGGCTCTGGAAAATAATTTGGTTCAATTTCCAAGGCCTAAGAGGCCAAACAAGGAAGGAGATAAAGACCATCCCAACTATTGACCATTTCATCAGATGTTGGGGCATCCCATTCATGAGTGTTTTGTCTTCAAAGACCTCCTGCAAAAAAATGGTGGACTCGGGACAGGTTAAACTGAAAGGTTCTTCAGCTCAGGTAGCTTGTGTTACTTCTACAAATCCAGAGGAGGAAGGTGAGTGGAAAGAATTCAAGAAAAAAAATGTGCAAAAATATGATGATTGGATGGTCAGAAAAATGATCAACCGAACTCATGCCATTTTATGAATGCAATTGAAGAAACCAATTGTGTCTTATACTATGAATGCCACAACAAAACCCTCTTCATCAAAGGAAAAATCCTCAAAGGTGAGGCATAATTCAAAGAAAGAGGAACAATCAGAAGAAGATGAAATCATGTCAAAGCCTAAGTTAGCTTTGACTCTGGAAGATTTTATGGCATCTACTTCGAAGCCATGGGCACCACCCCACCAAACGTCATAGCCTAAATTGGCTAATCAGACATAGTATTCATTAGACTAAGAGTTGATCTTTGGTTCTGTTAACATGATTCACTTAATAGATCCATATTCCAGTCACAGTTTCGATTTTTATGAGCCTGAATTCCCTGTATCAAACAGAGGAATCAGAGGAAGTTCCAGAGGCTTAGGGTATAGGGGAAGATGTGGATCTTTTAGATTCCACTATTCCAATTCTACCCCTTCTAGAACTGTGTATGCAGTAGAAACTCGTGGCAGAGCCCTTCAACGAGTTCAACAAGAACAAGTAAGTTCTTCCACACGAGGCAGATTCAGTCCTGGCACAGTTATTCTAGAGGATCGGTTAGATATTCCACCTTCTTCCTCTCAGCAATTAAATAGACCTAGTCAATCTAATTTTCTAAATCCAGGAGTATTTCCAACTCCTACCCCGATACAAGATTCATCAACTTCCAAAGCATCAACTTCTAAGGCACCTGCGAAACCACATGTTCCTGTTGGGAAACGTAGACCTTTGGATCAAAATTATAATGTATTGAAACACTTGGCCCAAGTACTGGCCACGTTATCAATTCTGGATGCCTTGAATTTATCAAAGGATCTTCGGCAGGCACTCATCGAGGCTTTGTCGAGTCCTCAGGAGTTTGAAACTGAAATCGTTGCAGTTGAAGTCTACCGTGTAGAGAATAATCCTGCAGAATGCCATGAAGTGATATCTTTTACTGATGAAGATGAATATGATGTCGCGCATGGACATATTAGACCTTTGTGCTTATCTGGAAAGGTCAATGGTGTATATGTCCGAAGAGTCTTCATTGATAATGGTTCAGGAGTCAACCTCATCCTCATTTGTACACTTCGTCGATTGGGCCTCACAGAATCTGATTTATCTACTTCTACTTTGATGTTACAAGGATATGATAAAAATGAACAAGAACCACTGGGTGAGATTACACTCAGAAATCGGTTTGGAGATCTTGTATCCAATTCATATTTCATGGTTGTTGAACAAGACTCAGCCTTCAACATCTTGTTTGGAAGACCCTGGCTACATCAACATGCGATTATCCCTTCATCATACCATCAATGTCTCAAATATTGTTTCGATGGTCAAATTGGGACATTGTATGCTGATAATTCCTCGTTAAAGACATGTGAATCTCAATACATTGAGGCGGAATTCTATCACATGAAGGGAAAGGAGAAATCCATAACAAGGGAGATTACCAAAGTTAATGCTCCATATGGTTTGGAAAAGATTCCAGTAAACCCATTTACACATGTGAGTACAAATTATGTATTGCCTATAAGTCAAATTGACCAGATAGACCCAAATCAAAATAACTCTTATGGAAAATTCCATAATTTCAATTATGGAAATCAAGCCAGACAACATGGGAGAAAGTGGTAATCCACCAAGCAATGATGAAATCTCAAATGGAGATGTCTTCATTTCATCTGCTAAAATCCAGAAAGTCTATACTTCACCAATCAGGCTAGAATAAGTAATAGCAATGTCATAGGTGAATGATGATGTCGATTCTCAATCCATCATCTCCTCTTTATTACCCAAGGAAGACCTTTCATCACCAATAGGGTCATAAATGGAAGCCTCTACTTCAATATGTTCAAATTTTAAAATCTCTTCTGATCATGGAATTTTTTCTTCATCATCTATTATGCAAGTAGAAACAGAAGAAATAACACATGTTGAAGAAGAAGAGGAAGATCTTAGAGATTCTCCTCTAGCATTTGAAGAGGGTATCTCTACCACCGTGGATGAACTCAGAGAAATAAATCTATGTACAAAAGAAGATCTTCACCCCACTTTAATTAGTGCAGCCATGACTCTTGAAGAGTAAGATATATATATTTCTTTTTTAAAGAAAAATCGAGATATATTTTCTTGGAACTATACAGAGATTCCAAGTCTTTATCCTAATGTTTCCACTCATTGTTTGGGTTTTCCAAAAGAACATTGAGGATTCAAATGAGCCGTTAGAAGAACACACCCAACCTCTGCTTCCAAAATTGAAGCTGAAGTAGATAAGCTTATCAAAGCTAGCTTCGTCAGAGAAGTTCAATATCCCAAGTGGTTGGCTAATATTGTCCCAGTGAAAAATAAGAATGGGAAAATTAGAGTTTTCATTTATTTCAAAGATCTTAATCAGAATTGTCCTAAGTATGATTTTCCAATACCAATTATAGAACTCCTAATTGATGCAATAGATAGATATGAAGCACTTTCCTTCATGGAAAGATATTATAGATATAATCAAATCTGAATGGCTCCAGAAGATGAAGAATATACAGCCTTCAGAGCCCCTCCGGGTGTTTTTTGCTATCAGGTAATGCCCTTTGGCCTGAATAATGCAGGCGCAACATATCAGCATGCCATGAATCGTATCTTAAAACCCTTTTTAGGGAAGTTTATTGAATGTTATGTGGATGATTTGGTGGTTAAATACAAACAATGTTATAATCACTTGGTTGATTTGGAAATCATATTCCACAAACTTTGGCAACATAATTTGAAGTTGAACCCCTTAAAATGTGCTTTTGGGGTAACCTCAGGAAAATTTCTTAGCTTCGTTGTAAGCCATCGTGGTATCGAGGTCGATCCTGAGAAGAAAAAGTCAATCCTTGGTATGTCACCTCCTCAAAATTTAAAGGAATTGAGAGGACTTCAAAGACACTTGGCCTATATTCGGCGTTTCATCGCCAATTTGGCAGGAAAAAGTTTACCCTTCACCAAATTGATGAAGAAGGGAGTCACTTACCAGTAGAATGAATAATTTCAAGAAGCATTTTACATTATTAAGAAATATCTCTTGAGTCTACTAGTGTTAATGCCACCTGTTGAAGGAAGACTACTTATCCTCTATGTGACATCTTTAGAGCGATCATTGGGTTCCTTTCTTGCTCAGAAGAATGATGTTGGGAATGAAAACAGCCTCTATTATCTCAGTCAGACTATTCTTGAAGTAGAAACCCGATAATCAAATATTGAGAAGTGCTGCCTAGCATTAATCTTTGCAGTTTAGAAGTTGAGACACTACCTGCAACATCATGAGGTCCAATTGATATCTCACAATTACCCGATCAAATTCATCCTTAGTCGTCCAATGCTTACAGGACGTCTGGAAAGGTGGGAAGTTATTTTGTAGCAATTTGATATTCAATATGTGTCTCAAAAGGCAATAAAGGGCCAAGCTATGGCTGATTTCCTTGCTGAACATCCTTCACTAGAAGATACATCTTCAGATATTGAACTTCCCGATGAGGAAGTATTCTTTATTCAAGATAGTCTTCAAACATGGGAAATGTACTTTGATGGTGCTTACATAAGTCCGACAGGGAGGAAAATGGAAGATCCTACGTTCAACAAAGTTGGGTTAGGAATTGTGCTAATTTCTTCTGAAAAGGAAGTGCTACCTTATTCCTTCTCATTGTTAGGAGGCGGTACAAATAATGAAGCAGAATACCAAGATCTTATCGTAGGATTGGAGTTAGCGCTTCAAGCACAAGTGAATCAATTAAAAGTGAAATGTGATTCAGACCTGGTAATGAAACAAGTAAATGGGGATTATGCCATCCGAAAAGAAGAGCTAATCCATTTGTATGATTATTTCAGAGAGTTAATGGCAGAATTTCCTACAGAACTGACATTTTCTTATGTCTCGAGATCACAAAATTCCCAAGATGATGCACTGGATAATATAGCCACAGCTTTGGCAGATCCAAATTGAGACGAGACAACCATCATTATTTCCCACCGACATAAAATTTCACCTTATGTTCAAATCAGAACAGAGGAAATCAATGAAATTAGTCCCATCTTTGAACTATATGGTCATACTACAGGATGGATGACACCTATCAAGGAATACCTTTAAAATGGAACACTTTCACCTGATAGAGCTGGGAAAGAACAAATCCGGCGAAGTGTGGTCAATTTTACTCTTTATGATAGCCCAGATCACCAAGATAAAATTCTCTACAAAAGAGGTTTTGATGGAGTTCTCTTCAGATGCATTGATGGTGAAGAGACAATGGTTGTCATGAAAGAAGTGCATGCAGGAGTCTGTGGTTCCCATCAGTCTGGACACAGACTATCTGATCAAATTCGAAGGCTTGGATATTTTTAGCCTTCAATGATACAAGATTGTGTTGATTTCACAAAGAAGTGTCATTCTTTTCAAGTACATGCCAAATTCATTCATTAAACCCCAGAGTTGATTTATACAGCTAAATACTCGTGGCCATTTGTCACATGGGGAATGGATGTAGTGGGACCTTATCCTTCGGCTACATCTAAGTAGTTTAAGTACATTCTTACTACTACTGACTTATTTTCCAAATGGGCAGAGGCAATACCCCTCAAAGAAGTCAGTTCTAAATGCATTGTTAGATTCATCAAGTCTAACATCATTACCAGATTTGGTGTTCCTCATACCATATTGACGGAAAACGGCACCAACGTCTATTCATCTGAGGTGAGGAAGTTGTATCAAGAATACAACATCAAATCCAATCATTTATCTCGGTATCATGTAGCGGCCAATGTCCAGATAGAAGCTTTCAACAAGACTCTTTAAAACATACTGCAAAAGATTGTGGATAAAGATAAGAAATCATGTCCTGATAAACTCTTTCATGCTTTATGGGCTTATCGGACCACCACCCGCACTGCAATGCGGTCAACTCCATATTCATTGGTATATGGAACGGAATCAGTCTTTCCCATTGAGGTTCAATTACCCTTGATCAGAGTAGCCATTTGCGATCAGTCATTTACAGATGAACAATCTCAAAGGTGATTAGAGGAATTGGAACGGTTAGATGAGAAAAGATTGTGCACCCTTCACCACTTGGAAGTCTATCAGAATCGAATAGCATGAGCTTTTAACAAAAAAATTCATCTTTATTTATTCATTCAGAAAGAATTGGTATTGTTTCTTAGAACTCCAATGATACCAGGAAAAAAACCTCCCAAGCTGGAGCCAAAATGAGAAGGACCTTATTCAATACATAAGGTCTACTCCAATGGATCTTATTCTTTAATCTCAATGGATGGAGAACTCATTAGTACTCCAACCAAAGATAGATTTCTGAAGAAGTATTTTGTGTAAGACAAATACTTAATCGTCCAAAAAGACGTTAAACTGCACCATCCATGGTCCATGCATATGACCTTAAACTATGTCATCATCCAGCAAGATGTTAAACTACACCATCCATAGTCCATGCATATGACCTTAAACTGTGTCATCGTCCAGCGAGACATTAAACTGCACCATCTACGGTCCATGAATACGACCTTAAACTGTGTCATCGTCCAGCAAGACGTTAAACTGCACCATCCACGGTCCATGTATATGACCTTAAACTATGTCATCATCTAGAAAGACGTTAAACTGCACCATCCACGGTCCATGCATATGACCTTAAACTGTGTCATCGTCCAGCAAGACGTTAAACTGCACCATCCACGGTCCATGCAAATGACCTTAAACGGTGTCATCGTCCAGCAATATGTTAAACTGCACCATCCGCGGTCCATGCATATGACCATAAACTGTGTCATCGTCCAGGAAGACGTTAAACTTCACCATCCACGGTCCATGCATATGACCTTAAACTGTGTCATCGTCCAACAATACGTTAAACTGCATCATCAAAGGTCCATGCATATGACCTTAAATTGTTTCATCATCTAGCAAGATGTTAAACTGAAGCATCGACAGTCTATGCATATGACCTTAAACTATTTTTCGTCCATATCGTCCAACATGAAATTAAACTGTATTTTCCCCATCGTCTTAGCTACAGGACTCTAAACTGTACAGAACCCTTATTGTCTAACATGACGTTAAATTTTGTCCCTATATTTTTCCTACATTACCTTAAATTGTGCTTCTCATTTTTCCTACATGATGTAAAACTAAAAAAAGTCCCTAATATGTCCAACATGATGTTAAATTTTGTCCTCTTTTTTCCTTACTGCATGACATTAAACTGTATAGTCCCCCTTTCGTCCAACATGACGTTAAACTGTATTGTCTATACCATCCTAGCTACATGATGCTAAAATGTACAGAAGTACCTTAATACGTCCTATATGATGTTAAACTGTATTTTGTCCCTGTTATATGACACTAAACTATGCAGCACCAATAGTCCTCACTACCAAACTTTAAACTGCATAGTCCCTTCGTATGTCCTACATGACATTAAACAATGCATCATTAAGGTTGTTTCTACCTCTTGTTTCTCACATCGAGTATGAATCACGTGATCTTAGAGTAAACTTCAACCATAACACCCTCTCGAGGCCGCTAACCATGCATGAGTCCCAACACCATTTTGTTTTGGGTCGTTGTCCTCATGAACGACTTGATCACAAATTCATTATTTAATTGAACAACGTGGACTTTGATCCTTACCTTCTAGGCTAGGTACGTAGGAAACCTCCTGAGGTTCAAGACCAAAATCAATCTCTTCACATTGGTTCACCTCTATTTCATATGATGTTGATATGTGAGGCAGCCCCAGAACCAATACTTTTTACATTTTTCACCATCTTCCTTGTTATATAACGTTAAAATATTCACACTTTTGTCCTGTAAGAAAATAAACTACAGCATTCTTTGAAACCATCACCTGAGAAGGAATCATTATTTACATTGATCTTCGATCATGTTATATTCTAAAGACTACGTGCATACATGGAAATACCTGAACGTTTTTATCTTGGGTCAAACCATCATTGCACTAAAGTCCCATTTTCACCCTTCAAATGTATGAACCAAGTCTGTACATAGGATATTTCAAGAACTACTTGCATCTTCATTCCCATCCTTATGGGATACGTAGGAACATTCGATCATCCCTCAAATCCAGCCCCAGGTCTTTGGGCCTAACCCCAAATTTTAATTTCAGTCCCCTAGCTGAAAAGTCCCTGTGGAAACACATATACTGTATTCATTATTATGGTCCGAGCTCTATGACCCTAAACTAAGATTTCCTACACTCTCGTCCCACATGACGTTAAAATGTATTTCAAGAACTACGTTTGGCTTGATTCCCATCCTTATGGGATACATAGTGAAGTCCAACACCTTAATCTAGGACCCATCCACAACATGATTATGGTTAGATTTGATCTGTGTATCTCTACATGCACGAACAATGCCCATTTTTATGTGTCATACTCCTAACCTTGAATACTTTCAGATCTCCATAACACTTTTCTTGACTTCTGGTCACAAAATGTCCAATTTCTAAGAGTTCTTTTGTCTGACCATGCTGCATGTTCCCGTAGGCGGCCTTGCATAAACAGTCTACATAACAAACGTTTCAGCCAAAAGATGTTATTATTTAACTATGCAGCTAATGCCCTTAGGCGGCCCTGCATAATTCAACCCCCTAATAGGTTTTTAAAATAATGGTAAATTCATTCTTGGGAAGAAAATCTCTTTTTTTCCTAAGTTGTATTAATGAAAATATGTAGGGATCCGCAAAAAAATGGGAATCCTTAACATATATGTCCCATACTCTTTTTCATGATCTGAAAGTATTCAAGTCTATGGTTTATATTTTCCTTCCATACGTTTGGGTCAGACCTTTGTAGGAGTGACATTCATCCAGTTCTTAGACAATCTTTTTTGGAAATATCTTTTCCATATTCAAATACCTCTCTCCATACAGAAAACTCTATTCTTTGGAAAATTTGAATCCCCATAAACTTCCACCGGCTTTTTAGCAATACAAAAGTAAATTTCTGAGCGTTATTTTGCCTGACTATGCAGCACGTACCCTTATGTGGCCTTGCATAAACGGTCTACATAATAGACTTTTCAGCCAAAATATTTTATTATTTTACTATGTAGCCAATTCCCTTAGGTGGTCGTGCATAATTCAACCCCCTAATGGGTTTGTTAAATATTGGTAACTTCATTCTTGGGAACTACTTATTCTAATGCATTTTTAGACATTTTTTCATATCATTCCTCAGATTCAAAATTTCTTAAGTCATCGTTTACATTTTTTCCCTCATACTTGAATATGGTAATATGTTTTCAGATAAACTATCAAGGAATTGAGTCAATTTTAATCCATACGGTCAAAGATATTTCGACCTTAAACATTAGCCTTTTTGTGTCTGATGTGCATGACTTTAAACTTTTCATAAAAGAAAAGGGAACTATGAACAGAAGTCAAGTTCCAGCTCACTAAACATACATTTTGTATGATTTTGGTAATATTGAGCAATTAAAAGATTCAAAGTTTATAGGGTTATTTTTTTATAATCCTAGTAAAAATAAAACTATGCTTACTAGTCCCATTGGCTTAGGTAAAAATTTAAAGCAGGTAGAAAAATAAGGCATGCACAAATGATTGAAGATGAAAGTGTTTTTCATTGATGAACAAGAGTTAGAAGGACATCCATAGATTGGATTCTATTCTCTTTTTCAGAAATTACAAGAGGCTTTCAACATAACTCTTCATTTGATTTACGGAATCTCGAGCTTCATCCGCAACCACCTGTAATTCATTCATTCAACTGGATTTAATAAGAGATGCAGTGATTCAAGCTCTTATTGGAATAATTATAAAACAATGTTCTTGAGTGCAGTTTGAGAAAAAAAATTGATGATCAAACAATGACTCTGTTTTTGTCCAAGAGACTTGGAATATGGATACATGGATTTGAGAATGGAGCATTGGAAGTAAAGAGCCATTTGGAAGAGTACTATTTTAAGATATTGTTTCTAATGTCATGATAGTCTTCTCTCCATCAACCGGTAGCAGAAAACATATCATCCCATGGTTTTCCATTTTCGTATCTGCCAGGAGATGGAATGAAGGAAAAATTTGAAATTTCACACCATTTTTTCTGTTCTTAATACACAGCATAACCGAAATAGAGGTGTAACAGTGCGGATGCATCTCGGTCACATAATTCTTTCATCTGAAATGTTGAATCCTTGCAGATGACCATGGCTATATAGAGGCAAGTAGATGCTCTATGGAAAATTAAGATGGTACTTCTTCAAGTACTTGGCCAAATATGGGAGAGTGTTGTCGTAGATAACATAATAATTGTGGCCAATGATGCTCATCATATCATCAATTCACTTGCTAGCTAGTTCATCAGCCGTTTCGATTCTACGGGGAGCCATTTAATCTGCACATAGGCTGGATAATTAAATTTTAAGTAAGTTGATTTTTCATAAAATTTTGTGAAGAAAAGTAAAAAAAATGGCAAAGGCATTAAGGCGCACAATTCCCAAAGTTGGCGCGCAAGTATCAGTGTGTTGCACAAGTTTTGGCATGCAGGTATCACCGTGCAAGTCCAAATACCTCTACAGCAGTGTGACAGCAAAGAAACAGTGGAAAACAGAGAACTTGTGTGATGTAGGCAACTTGTGCTGTGAGAGCTTGAAAGTTTGAAATTGGGTGCTTTCCACGGGGAATGACCGCCTATATATAGGCAAGGCCGCACCCCCGTGCGCCGAAGCCTGCGCGGATCATACCTGCACGCCACCATCTGCACACTCAACACTTGTGCGCCGCATGTTCCTTGGTTTTCTTCTTTATCTCAGGGTCACATCCTCATTTCTTCTGGATCCAACTCTGAGGGGGGACTTTTGTTGACGCTCCTTTCCGTCATAGAGTCTAAACAAATAAAAGGGGAAATACCTTGAACCCAAAGTGATTCATCCTTCGAAGAAACATCAAAAATTGACAAAGGCATGAACAAAGATTCATTTGCACTTGGGTTGCACAAAGTTTCATCATTGTCACACAAGTAGACTTGTGTGCCGCATAGTGGTCACGCAGGTGACTTGTGTGCCCTCCTTGATATTTCGCCCAGGGTCTTCACTATCCTATAAATACCCCCTATGGGCCCCCCATTTCAGGGCGGAAAAAAAATCCAAAACTCATATTCGAGCTCTGGTCACCCAAGTCTCTTCTCAAAGCCTCTTGAACACTTCTAAGGTAATTTATTACCTAGAAAGAAAGATCTAAAGAGGGGGAGTAAGTCCTAAGTGTTGAAACTCATCAACACTTGCACGGCTAAGTGGCCAACCCTTAAGGGAAATGGACACACTTGCGCACCGCCTTACCCTTAGGGTTGACTATTGTGCGAGTACCCCTGTGTCGCGCAAGTATACTTGCGCGACCAGAACTTGCGTGATCACGCAGGACCTTCACATCCTCTTCTTTTTGGGTGACTCTCCTACCTATTTCACCTCTCTTATGCCTATCCACCTCTCCTATTCAACATACAGCCTTCAAAACCCTCTTTAAAGCCATTTCTTTTGGCATGGATCCCTTGTTGTCTTCCTTATCTGAAAGGAATTCTATGGAACATCTATCAAAACCTAGTGATTTACATATCTTTATATATATCACTAAGGTTAAGAGATTTAATTAATTCAAGCTCATACTTTAAGATGAGAGAATCCTTAATATGGTCCTCCTTTTCAGGAGTAATCCCCAATCCAAGTTCTCTTAATCCTAGGCATTCTTCTCAGGAGTAAGCCCCAAGTCCCCTAACCTGGGAATCCTCCTTAGGAGTAATCCCCAGCCATAATTTCCCAAAATCTGGGCATCCTCCTCAAGAGTAAGCATCAACCATAATTTCCTTAACTTGGGCCTCCTTTTCAGGAGTAAGCCCCAGTCTTTAAGTTCCCTTAATTTTGGAATCCTCCTCAGGAGTAAGCCCCAACCATAATTCTCCTAATTTGGGCATCCTCCTTAGGAGTAAGCCCCAAGTTCCCAAAATCCAAAATCCCTTAACCTGGGATTCCTTTTCAGGAGTAAGCCCCAGTCATAATTCCCTTTAACTTGGGCCTCTTATTTAATAATAATCCCCAGTCATAATTTCTCTTAACGAGTCTTAATTTACTTTTGACTTGGGATTCTTTCTCAAGAGTAAAACCCAATCATAAGTCCCTCCTAATATGGGCATCCTACTCAGGAATAAACCCCAAGTTAGAGTATCCAAATCTCCATAAAGCACATATACCTTTATGGACTTTGTTCCCAGGTTTCTTCCCTGAAGTAAATCCTAATCTTCATCTATCTGGGCAGTCATACATACATAAGCCCCACATCATTTCTTATAATTTCATCTTTCATGGCACAGTTGTCTGGTTTTACCAATACCTCTTGTTTCTCACACTGAGCATGACTCACGTGAGCTTAGAGTGTAAAATAAATTATGATATCTTTCTTTGAGCTATAAATCATGCATAAACCTCATACTTCTTTTCTAGAACTACATGGGTTTTTATTCCTTTTCTAAAACAAAGGATACGTAGGTAGACCATCTTCAGGTACGATCCCAACTCTGAAATAATCTATATCCTTCTGAATGACAATAAACTTTATGTGCCCCACTGATTGGATTTAAAACCATTATAATGACCAATAGATTTCTATATAATGTGTCGAAGGATACCATTGACTAAGAATCTCTAAAAAATATAGATGATTCTCTATCGATGAAGAACCTAGAATACATATAAAAGATTATCTAAATCTCATTCATACTAATTAGTGATTGTCATATCTAAAGGAAAGCTTATTTTCATACTTGGTAATTTAATAAGGATTCACGAACATAACTTAAATCTATAAAGAGAGTCTCGGAGTAGACAATAATTCCCCTCAGAAAGGTGTGATGAGTCCGACCTCCCATCCTCTCGACCAATGAAAATTCTTAAGCCTCATCGGTTCACAACTAATGAGCACCTACCTTTGGAAAGTAGGTCCAAATGGATATGGAATCATTGGATGTTTCCGGTTCTATGAACAAACCCATTAGAAATCACTTGGAATGTTTGAACCTTAAATCAATGAGGTCATCCCCATTACCAAAGGAAACAACCCAATGTGAATGTCTTCTCCTCGATGTAAAGATTAGTAGATTTCATGACATCAATGGATTAGTGTGTCACAAGATCCATGTATCTGGTGCCCGGTCCTGCCAAGAAAATAGTGGGTCTGGTGTGAAACTCACCAGAAATTGGGGCAATTGAACGTTGGACATCCTAGTCTGCGACATTGTCATCATTGATCCTTCTTACCAACCATGGAAGAAGGAATGGCACTGGGGCACTGGACATCACTTTCCTTCTTTCAGCACTAATTGTTAAATCTCCCTACTTTTCAGGACCCAAACTACTATGATAGGAAACTGATCACTTCCCACCCACTGACGCAGGGTTAGGGGAAATGAAAACACAGCAATCCCATGTGAGCTCATCTATCCCATGGAATCCTCCACGTCCACAGCCACTAGGAACCCATGCCCCATCACCCCATATGAATTCATTCATATAAGGGTTATTAATAACCTCGTTCAACGATACGAGGAGGAGGGGATTATCCCAACCTGGGATATGACCCAACAATACATAGAGGCTTCAGCGTATCATCATCACTACCACCCCCAAGGGCCGTGCAGGGATCCAATACTCCTCACTCTGATGTATAATTATTTTAGGAGCCTCTCCCCAGAACTCTTCGATGACTCCCTCCCCTATGACAATGAGGTGAGGGATGTCCTGGCTAGCCCATCTGGAATCCCATTACAGGGGCTCCCAAGGAGGGCTCCCACCAGGCTGCGTCAGTATCGCCACTTGGCCCCACAGGCTGAGGAGAAAGTGATCTATGCACCTGCACCACCAAACCCAGTCCGGTTAACCCGACTCCAGCGTCAGGTACAGGATGAGGAGGACGCCCGTCAGGGGGTGTCAACATCAATGGATATTTTGACCCATGCCTCCACCAACACATACCATAAATCCACTATTTTTTCTGAGCAGGTGAACTCAAATGCCCAGCCCAGATCGAGGCCTCAACCACCCCACGGGTAGGCTGGGTCGACTCTCCTGGTCGCTGACATGGGTGGTTTCCATCGTGGGTCAACCTACGGAAATGACATCTAGTATGGAGGTCCTCCCTATAGCATCACCAATGAGAGTGTAGGTCCTCCCCACTCCCAAGCTTGGCATAGAGGTCCTACCCCTTCCACCATCAATTTGAGTAAACATCCTCCCTACTACATTGACGCCCAGTACGGAAGCCTCTTCCGCACCCATGACCTCAAGTATGGAGTCGTTCCTCCTGTCATAGGTCACCGATGTGAAATCGATGCCCTTTTGGTCAACTGTCAATGTGGGGGTCTTCCCTATGTCCTTACAGCAACCGACGAAGGTCCTCCTATTCATAGAAATCAGAGAATCGTAGGTTTGACTCACTTTATTATCACCCAACACAGAGGTCCTACCCATGTTTAGTTCGACCAGTATGAGGACACTCCTCATACCGACGCTTCTAAAGGAAATAATCATGGAGGTCATACCCATGATCCTACCATCTCCAGTGGAGGTCCTACCCACTTCATGATTTTCCATAGATACTCCCTCTATGTGTCAGCCAGTGGACACGGAGGTCCTCCCTATGTTCCCTTTGACATTTTTCTGGGTGCTCCTCGCACCCCAACTCATCCAGGCAGAAGTCCTCTCCACCCCTGCACTAGTTCGGCCAAAGGACCTCCTCAATCCAAAAACCAACTCTATCCTAAAGATCCATCCCAAGGTAGGATGGAGGGTCTCCAACACCATAAAAAGAATTCCTAGAATATTTAGACTATGATTAATCTCATCTACTTCTCATATTCATAGGTAGAATGCAATTCGGTAATGGAACCCTCACTGTGATCCTCTGTGTCAAGGGTTGGGGCAGGAACGAGGCGTATCAGCCTCATCCTTCCGGAATGTGAGGTCCATTGGATTCACACCTCCCTTAGCAGATACATCCAGGAGGAGTAGGATTTATCCTCTCTTGAGGTCCTGGTCATTCAATCTTCCATATCGTCAACATGATCATTCTCTACCTCAACCAGAGATCAATGAGAGTTATTGTGGGGACCGGTAAAGGATGAAAAATAGCATGGCCCACCATCAGTGACCTCAACCCCTATGCCAGAATCCATGTTCACCAGCCCATAATACCGAGATGTAGTGGCTCATTAATCGTAGGACAGCAAGAGATGTGGTGGCTTGTCAGCTCGTTTGTCGTATTCTCCACCAGCCATTCTACTATCTCAGTGGTCTACTTCAGTGTCGTTGCCAGTCTAATAGACACCCCCTATATATGAGTTGGGAAACCAAGGGCCAGATCCCGAGTCTAATCCAAGGATATTTTAGTACATCCTTATAGTGGATCATTTCCCAAAAATGTTCTGGCCAATCACCACCATGAACTTCAGTGCACCAGAATCTCTTACCCAGGAGGAGATCGCGTGCATTTGCCAAACCCTATGGGAAACACACTTTCATATCAGTTATTAGTTAGTGGATTAACCCAAAATTCAAACATGCATTGAAGATATTGACTAGAAATGTTGTATGGTCGACTTGGTTGTGCTCCCTGTGGCCCAGCACCCTGAGTCACTCGGTCGCCACCAGACCCTCCATCAACGATGCATATGTGTCAACTAATGCCACCACAGAGTTACGTGTTCATTTTCCTTCATTGACTATCATGGATTGTATAATGAGGGAATGTAATATATAATTATTATATTTTTTAATTATTTAATATTTTTAAATTATAAACCATTTTACTCCTTTATCCTATTCTATGAAAAAAATCATCATTCATGTGTACGTGTGGACTATCGCCCCCATGGAACGTTACATATCACTTTTCATTATAAACTTTAAAGAAGGTTTTTAAGAATAGTTTTAAAAAATAAATATAATTTTTATGATATGAATCACTTTTTTAAAATAAAAATAATAACCTATTAAATATATTAATGATAAACAATCGTTATAAAACTAAGTGTCATAAACAAGCAGGAAAAATAATTTATTAATACTATGTAATTGTTTCGTACCCATCACTTATTCTCTAGATTCTTTATAAATATAAAATATCACTATAATAAATAAAAAATGATATTATTATTCTACTATTATTATTATTATTTAACTAAACCACCTCATAATTAATCATTAATCATGGTATGTTTGTTTTTGGGTTGGTTTGACCGCCTACCTAAAGAATATTATGAAATTATATCATGGATGACTATGAAAACATGATTAATGATAATATATATATATATATAATTATTTGTTTTTGGTTCTATAAAGGACACATCAATATTTAAATTAATAATTAAGAAAACACCTTTCGTTGGTTAAGAAAATCACCAAAGTGTGTTGATTGTCGATTTCATCTTCAAGGATAGAGAATTAAGCACTCATTAAAGAAAATTGAAACACTATAAATCATTATAAGTTATAAATTATAGTAACTTTTATAATAATATAATTATGAACTTTTTAAGAAGAGTGAATAATGACACTACACCTATGAAACTAGTCAAAACAATCAAAAATATAAACACCAGCTGTTGGAATATAGGTAAAAACTAACTAATATACATGTTGATAATGATTATAAATGAAAATTATAAAAAAATTAGTTGTGAATATGGTTATGAAATTATTTTTTATGATAGTTATGTTTGTTATATTGGAGGTTAGAGCGCATCCTTGGAATATGATATCAAGGGTAAGGGTTATTTATCTCAATTTTCAATTCCTTGAGACATAATTATGTTATACACCATGATTTTTATTTTATGGTGTATTTAATATGAATTTCATAATTTATATCATTATTCTCTCATTATTCATGGTATTTAATATTCTATTTGAAATTATATCCTTCAAGGTGTTAGTTCAAATATGGTTATGATAGATGTTCTCGGGGAGGGGATGAATATACCAAAATAAAATTTTAAAGATATGGATTAATTATATAAATTAATTATCAGAGATGATTAAAAAATATAAATAAATGCAGAAAAAAGAAAAGAAAATAAAATGGGAATTTTTATAATAGTTCATTCCAAAGTGGACCTACTCTAATCATATGCCTCTCTACTCTATAAGAGAAACATTATAAACTAAATTATTTTTTTAGGGAAATCATAACCCGATTACAAACTACTTTTTCTAGTGAATGTATAACAAAGGAACTTGACTTTCTTATAGTGATCCAAAAACCAATGACAATAATAAATTTAGAATACTAGAGTCACAACCCTAAGGGTCCAAAATTTAGAATATGGTAGTCCTAACTCAAATAAAGTGAATTATTTTATATGTAAAAGCATAAAAATAAAGTGACATCATGTGTGACAGATATGCGGTAGTGCTATAGATTCAAGAAAATATGATGAAAATAGATAGAAGATAAACAATATAAGTATAGGTAATCATTATTGAGTATTGTATCAGCCCTTATTTTCAATGAAATAGAATTCATTACAGTTTAGGTACAGTCCTTGAGAGATTATCCAAAAAATGATTGACTTTTTTCACTGGTATAATTGCACAACACTTCATAGTATCACACCAGATCACTAAAAAATATGAAGAGTTCAAGTTGAAGAAAATTAAAGTCATAACAGTAGAATGGTATCAGTATTTCTATATATGGAAACCACCTAAGAAGTTCTTGAACTTCCTTAAAAAATATAAAAACTTAACAAAACCAAGCCATTGGTTAGACAATTAAAATTCAAATTAATAGATTCGAAATTATAGAAGAGATAGTGATAGATATATTATCATTAAAATATATCATTAAAATTTTTAAAAATAATTAATAATTATAAATAATTTTAAATCAACAAGAAAATAGTAAAAAAAACTCTATAATAATAGGTCAATGAGAATCACACAAATCTTTCACATTAGTTTCAATTTAAAATTCAAACTTCAAAAACATTCAAAATATATATGCGTATTGATACAATAAAATTAAAAAAAAATTGTATAAAAACTATAAAAACGAGTTTGAATAAGTTTTTTATCATATAATATTAATTTTTAATAATTAAAAACAAGAAAAACAACTCAAAATAATAAAATTTAATTTTTTGAGTTTTAAGTTGAAAGTTCATACGTGAAATGAAGAAAAACATTTATCTTAATATAAAAGTATTTAAAAACTATTAAAAACAAAACATTTCTTCTATGTAATTAATACGAACTTATAAAATCATTAAAACAATTTAAATACTTGAAACATACTTGCAAAAATTAAAATATCATGAAAATTTTGAAATAGAGTGGTTTGGAAAGAATAAAATTTTCATACCTACGTAATATTAAGTTTACAATCTTGTGAAAGGGTAAAATAAAATTTTTTGTACATATTTTATAAGGTTAAAATTTAATTTTAAAATCGTGTGTAAGGGTAAATAATTTTTCTATAGGCTACGTATAGGTAACAAGAAAGTTATATGATTTTAATAAGGGTAGAATGAGTTTTATATACCTTGTGTAAGGGTAAATATGAAATGTGTAAGTGTAAAAATATTTTTTTAAATATTTCATAAGTGTAATATAAGATGACACATAATGGTAATATTTAGTAAATGAACACTGCATAAAGGTAAGATGGCTCGCTATGTAAGGGTAAGTCATATTATTTATATATTATGTAAATGTAACATAAGATTTGTGTAAAGTTGAAGATAATTTTATAAGTGTTGTTTAAGGGTATGAAAGAAATAGTGTAAGGGTATAAAAATCAAATAAATGTATGAGGTTAATTATAATATATATAAATGATATAAAAACATGAAATCAGCTTTTATAAAAATAAAATAAAATAAATAAATAATAAATAATAAAATTAAAGATTTATAAAAATATTGAGAGGAATTTTTAATATTCCAAACATAAAATATAAATACTATAAAATAAAACAAACTATCATCTTGAACAATCTCACACTTTTTTTAAATTACTAAACCAACAAATATTTTAAAAAAATTCTCCCCCTTTTTGAAATGTAACACCCTGAGATTTTAAAAGATAAAATCATATTCAATAGCATATATGACATGTAAAACCAAGTTAAGAAGATAATGTAACACCCCTACATTTTAAGATATAATTTTTTAAATAAATTCAATCTCTCTGCTATCTTTCAATGCATGCAACACTGGGTTTTAAACAAAACGTGACACTCTATTAAAATATTATTTTTTAAAACATAACCATTATAACCTAGTTATTAAGTTGGTTGGAATGAATATTACTATATAAATTATGAAAATTATATGTTTTACACATTTATAAAATAAATTCAATGGTTATCTATGGATTATAAATTAAATAATAACCATTTGAAAGGAAAAGAAATTTTTTCTAGAAAATTATATTTTTTCTAAAAGGATGTCTAGTCGTACTTTGCTCACATAATTTAAAATTAATTTTACCACTTTTAGAAAATATATTCTTTTTAAAAACTTTATTTTTTTAACCTAAATGTAAAAATTATCTTTGGTTTAATTTTTGAGAATTTTATGAAAAGACAAATTTTTCAGTGAATAGTTAAAAATAGTAGTTTTTCTTAAAAATTGCATTTTCATTCAAAGCATTCACAAGATACTTTTTGTTTTAATATGGTTTTAAAATTAAAATTGGTTCATCTATATATATATTAATACGATTTGGATTATTTAAATTAATTTAATTATGAATTTTTATATAAAAACTTTTAAACTTTTGAACATTTTCTCTTTGAAAACTCGTTTTCTCGTCACATTTGCGGGATTAATTTTCAATTAAAATTTTTAAATTAAATGAATGGAATTTTGAAAAATTAATTATATATTTGAAATCATCATAACTTATATTATATAATAAGTTCAAAATAATTTTTGACCATAATGAAAAATAAAATCATTAAAAATTATGTACTACGATTAAGGTAAAAATGGGTCTAAGGACGGTTAAACTAAAAGGATAAGAGTTAAAAATAACCTGAAACATGTTCTAAACTGATTTTATGGACATATTTATACCTTTTACCTTATATTTTAGTTAATGGACCATTTTGGATCCTTGTTTCATGTCAAAAATGTGGGTAAACCTTTTTCGTTTCAAAAATTACAAGTGTGTTACTAACCTCACTTATAAAAAGTCACCCGCTCTCATATCCTCTTCACACTTATAAAAATATTTATAAAAAAACTAAATATATCCCTTACTTGATTCACTACTATCATATTTTAATCCTTATTTTTCTTATAAATATATATTAAGAATCTTTTTGGTACAAAACAAAAGAAGTTGTTCGAAGATGATGTAACATCCCTAACCGAGCATTTTATTTTATTTCTTCCTCCACGTACTTCAATAATTATTAAAAAATTATTATATAATAGAATACATATATTAAATATATTTAAAGTTATTTATTTTAAGTTAATAAATTATATCAATCTCTTTTTCCATCAAATGGGTTACAAAATCATCATTCGTGTGTAAGGTGGACTACCGTCTCATGAACTGATATTTGTTTTTCATAACCGACTATCATGGTTGAATATAATGATGGATTTATTGTTTATAAATGATATTTATGATATTATTATTATTATTTAATCATAATATCACATATACCATCTTATTATTCATTCTGTAAGGGATACAATAATGTCGCTTGTGTGTACAGGGGATTACCGCCTCATGAAGCGATGTGATTTGTTATTCACTTGTGCTTTGTGTGGAAGGTAGTAAAGATAAAATTTAATGAATATATGTGATATTTATGATATAATAATACTTATTTAAATATAATATCACATATAAATTATTACCTTCCAATCCATCAAAAATAAATAAGATCGCTCGTGCGTACGTGTGGATTATCGCCTCCACGTAGTGATGTGAAATATTTTTCATTTTATTTTTACATGGATGGTAATAAGGATAGATTTTATAAATATAAATGATATATATAAAATTATAATTATTATTTAAATTTTAATTAACATTTTTTTCCTTTCGTTCCATCCATCGAGAAAAATGGAAACAACGTTCTTGCGTACGTACAACATACCACCTCCATGAATGGTGTAATCCATTTTCTATCTCTAAATTTTACATATTGCACTAAATAAATAGATAATTAATATATATGATATTTATATAATTTTTCAAATCCCTTATATTATGTAACCATGATCAAATTAAAATTAACAAAATTATTAAACCAAATGATAGATGAAAAATGAAACAATTATCACCTAAAAAAGTGGTTCTAAGAAATAATTTCTAATAAACAGGTGGTAAAATACTCTAAGTAAATAATATATAGTATGGTATATATGATTATTTTTATTTAATATATTTTTAATAAACTTATATTTATTATACATGAGGTTTGGAAACATACAAAGGAATTCGAACAAGTGGTAAGGGTTTCTCATCTCACTTTTACTTCCATGAGACATACACCATATTCACCACTTATTCCTTTGTGTGGTGTATATAATTCCCATTTTTATATTTTATATTATTATTATATTTATATTCATTGTATATAATTTTTAATTTGAATTTATTTCTTTGGTGGGGAATATGATTCAAAAGTTACCAAAGTGGTAAGGGTTTATTTTCTAATCTCATCATTATTTGGGATTATTTTTGTTTAAGTCTCCTTTGGGGGAATTATTTGATATTTATAAATAAAAATATAAAAAAAATATTATAATAGATTTATTTATTAACTTTTTCAAGTAATGGTGCCATTTTTACACTCTGGTATTTAAAATGATTGAGAAAATGTTTTTAAGAAAATATGACTGTAATTCTCTCTTCAGTCAAAAATACTTTTTCATCAAAATTCACATCTACTAAAAAAATTCAAAAAAAAATTATCCTTTTAAAAATTATTTTTTGAATAAACTTTTACACATTTTGACGATTTAAAAAAAATTAAAGGAATTTTCATGTATTTTTCAAAACAAGGCATGTTTTTCTTTTACTGAAAATGTAAAAGGAATCTTTGTTACAACATGTATAGCATAAATAAAATTTTTCACCATCATAACCAATAAAGGTTTAAAAAATGTGTTGGAATGTATGGTTGTGGCCTTTCTTAGACTTATATCTTACCTTATCCATTATTTTTCAATTATGAAACCATTTTTCTTGAGAGTGACTTCACATTTAAAAAAGTTGTGGGTATTTACAAAAAATTCATCCCTTTTCACTTATAAAAGGTGCCTCTCACCACCCCTTCAAAACCACTCCTAAAATTTGATTTATAGATAAAATTATACCCTTTTTTCTTTCCCTTGAATCCTATATTTCTTCCACTATCTTCTAATCAAACAAAATTAGCTTATACCCTCCATTTCCAAGGGATCCTCCAAGGAAATCTCAAAGTGTTCAACGTGAGTAATCCTTTTTACTTAACTCATTTCCTTTATATACTACCTTTAGAAATATATTTCTTTCATAAATATATGATAAAATTATTAATTTTTATATAAATAATTTTATTATTTTATTTTAACCATTATTAATCACCTTTACCCTCTTCCCTTAATAAAAGAAAAGATATAATTCGTACATATGTGTCAACTAACCCCTCCACAAAGCAACGTGTTCATTTTCTTTCACTACCTTTCATATATTTCCAAAAGTGGGAATGTAATATATAATTATTATATTTATAAATTATTTAATATTTTAAAAATATAAACCATTTTACTCTTTTATCTTATTCAATGAAAACAAAATCATAATTCATGTGTACGCGTGGACTATAGCGCCCATGGAATGTTGTATTTTGATTTTCATTATCAAATTTAAATAAAGGTTTTAAGAATAGTTTTAAAAAACAAATATGTTTTTTATGAAAATAATCAGTTTTTTAAAATATTAATAATAACCTATTAAATATATGAATAATAAACAATCATTATAAAACTAATTTTCCTAAACAAGTAGGAAAAATAATTTATTCATACTATATAATTTTTTCCTACCCATCATTTCTTATTTGGATTCTTTATAATTATAAAATATAACTCTAATAAACAAAAAATGATATTATTATATTACTACTATTATTATTATTCAACTAAACCACCTCATAATTATTCATTAATCATGGTATGTTTGATCTTGGGTTGGTTTGACTGCCTACCGGAACAATGTTATGAAATTATTTCATGGATGAATATGAAAACATGATTAATGGTAAAATATGATATAAATATATATATAATTATTTTCATTTGGTTCTATGAGGATACATCAATATTTAACTTAATAATAAAAAACACATTTCACTAGTTTAGAAAATCACCCAAGTGTGTTGATTATCGATTTCATCTTCAAGGATAAAGAATGAAGCACTCAATAAAGTAAACTGAAATAGAATAAATAATTATAATTTATCCATTATTGTAACTTTAATAATCATATAATGATGAAATTATTAATAAGAGTTAATAATGACACTGCACCTATGAAACTAGTGCAAATAATCAAAACTATAAACACCCAATGTTGGAATATATGTAAAAACTAACTAATATACATATTGATAATTATTATAAATGAAAATTATAAATAGTTTTAGGTGTTAATATGTTTATGAAATTAGTTATTATATTATTTATGTTTGTTATAATGAAGTTTAGAGCACATCTGTGGAAGATAAGATCAAGGGTAAGGGTTATTTATCTCAATTTTCAATTCCTTAATACGTGATTATATTATACATCATGATTTTTATTGTATGGTGTCCTTAATATGAATTTGATAAATTATATCATTATTCTCTCATTATCAATGGTATTTAATATTCTATTTGAAATTCTATACTTCAAGGTGTTATGTCAGATATGGTTATGATATATCTTCTATAGGAGGGGGTGAATATACCAGACTAAAATTTTAAAGAGATGGATTAATTATCTAAATTAATTATTAGAGATGATTAAAAAATATAATTAAATGTCGAAAAAATAAAAGAAATGAAAATGGGAATTTTTATAGTAGTTTATTCCAAAGTGGACTTACTCTAATCATATGCCTCTCTACTCTATAAGAGAAACATTATACACTAAATTAATTTTTTTAGGGAAATCATAACCCGATTGCAACCTACTTTTTCTAGTAAATGTATAAAAATGGAACTTAGCTTTCATATGGTGAGTAAGAAACCAATAACAATAATAGATTTATAATACTAGAGTCACAACCCGAAGGGTCCTGAATTTAGAATATGGTAGTCCTAACTCAAAGAAAGTGAATTATTTTAAATGTAAAAGCATAAAAATAAAGTGAGATCATGCGTGAGATATAGGTCATCGTGTTATAGAAAAAAGAAACTATGATGAAAATATATAGAATATAAATAGGAAAAGTATAGGTAATCATTATTGAGTATTGTACCAGCTCTTCTTCTCATGGAAATAGAAGTCATTGCAGTTTAGGTACATTACTTGAGAGATTATCCAATAAATGAGTGACTTTTTTTCACTAGTATGGTTGTACAACACTTCATAGTATCACACCACATCACTCAAAAATATGAAGAGTTTGTGTTGAAGAAAAAAATTCATAATAGTAGAATGGTATCCATATTTCTATATATGGACACCTCCCAAGAAGTTCTTTAACTTCCTTAAATAAGATAAAAACTTAACAAAGCAAAGCCATTGGTTAGACGATTCAAATTCAAATTAATAGATACGAAATTATAGAAGAGATAGAGATAGATATATTATCATTAAAATATATCATTAAAAATTCAAACAAGAAATAATAATTCAAAATAATTTTAAATCAATAAGAAAATATTAGAAAAACTCTATAATAATTGGTTAAGGATAATAACACAAATCTTTCACATCGGTTTCCATTTAAAATTCAAATTTCAAAAAACTTTCAAAATACATATGCATATGGATATAATAAAATTAAAAAATGAAAAAAAAATTGAATAAAAACAATAAAAAAAGTTTGATTAAGTTTTTAACATATAATATTAATTTTTAAGAATTAAAAACAAATAAAACAACTCAAAATAATTAAAATTTAATTTTTTTAGTTTTATGTTGAAAGTTCATACGTGAAATGAAGAACAAATTTGATCTTAATATAAAAGTTTTTAAAACACTATTAGAAACTTAACATATGTTCTATATAATTAATATGAAGTTATAAAATAATAAAAACAATTTAAACACTTGAAACATATTTGAAAAAATAAAAATATCTTGAAAATTATGAAATATAGTGGTCTGGAAATGATCATATTTTTATACCTATGTAACAATAAGTTTACATTCTTGTTTAAGGGTAAAATAAAATTTTTGTACATATTTTATAAAGTTAAAATTAAATTTTCAAACCATTTGTAAGGTTAAAAATGTTTTTTATAGGCTATGTATAGGTAACAAGAAAGTTATATGAGTTTTATAAGGGTAGAATGAGTTTTAAATACCTTGTGTAAGGGTAACTATGAATTTTGTAAGGGTAAACACATTTTTTTTAAATATTTCATAAGGGTAATATAAGATGCTATATAAAGTTAATATTTAGTAAATAAACACTGCGTAAAGGTATGTCGGCTCGCTATGTAAGGGTAAGTTATATTTTTTATATATTACGTAAGGGTAAGACAAGATTTGTGCAAAGTTAAAGATAATTTTATAAGTGTTGTGTAAGGGTATGAAAGAAATCGTGTAAGGGATTAAAAAAATCAAATAAATGTGTGAGGGTAATTAAAATACATATAAATGATATAAAAACATGAAATCTGTTTTTATAAGAAAAATAAAATAACTGAAGAATAAATAATAAATAATAAAATTAAAGAGTTATAAAAAATATTGATAGGAATTTTTAATATTCAAAACATAAAATATAAATACTCTAAAATCAAAAAAAAACTCTCATCTCTAACAATCTCACACTTTTTAGAAATTACAAAACCAAGAAATACCTTTAAACAATTCTCCCCCTTTTTGAAATGTAACGCCCCGAGATTTTAAAAGAGGAAAATCATATTAGATAGCATATTGACATGTAACATAAAGTTAATAAGATAATGTAACACCCCTACCCTTTAAGATATAATTTTTTAAATAAATTCAATCTCTTTGTTAGCTTTTAATGCATGCAACATTGGGTTTAAATAAAACGTGACACTCTATTAATATATTATTCTTTAAACATGACCCTTATAACCTAGATGTTAAGTTGGTGGGTATGAATAGGACTATCTAAATTATGAAATTATATGTTTTACACATTTATAAAATAAATTTAATGGTTATCTATAGATTATAAATTAAATAAGAACAATTTTAAATAAAAAGAAATTTTTTTGGAAAAATTATATTTTTTCTAAAATCGGTCTAGTCGTACTTTGCTCACATAATTTAAAATTAATCCTTACCAATTTTAGAAAATATATTTTTTTAAAAAACATTATTTTTTAAATCTAAATGTAAAAATTATCTTTGGTTTAATTTTTTAGAATTTTATGAAAAGATAAATTTTTCACTTAATAGTTGAAAATACTAGTTTTTATTAAACATTGTCCTTTCATTTATAGAATTTACAAGCTAAATTTTATTTTAATATGGTTTAAGAAAGTAAAATTGGTTCAAATATATATCTAGTAATACAATTTTGGTTATTTAAAATAATTTAATAATGAATTTTGATATATAAACTTTTAAGATTCTGAACATTTTCTCTTTGAAAACTCGTTTTATAGTCAAGTCTGCGGGATTAATTTTAAATTAAATTTTTCCAATTAAATGAATGGAATTTGGAAAAATTAATTCTATATTTGGAATAATCATAACTTATATTATCTAATATGTTCAAAATAATTTTTGACCGTAATGAATAATAAAGTCATTAAAAATTATTTACTACGATTAAGGTAAAAATAAGTTTAACGATGGTTAAACTAAAAGGATAAGAGTTAGAAATGACCAGAAACATGTCCTGAACTGATTGTATGGACATATTTATACCTCTTACCTTATATTTTTTTTTCAATTGACCATTTTGGATCCTTTTTTCATGTTAAAAATTTGGGTACACATTTTTTGTTTTAAAAATTACACGTGTGTCACAAACCTCACTTATAAAAAGTCACCCACTCTCATCTCCTCTTCACACTTATAAAACAATTTTTTTCTAAACAAAACTTAACAAATACCTTCCTTAATTCTCTAATATCATCTTTGAATCCTTAATTCACTAATATCATCTTTGAATCCTTATTTTTATTATAAATATATATTAATAATCCTTTCATTTTAAACCAAAAGAAGTTCTCCGAAGATGATGTTGCATCCCTAACTGAACGTTTTTTTTTAAAGAAGGAGGATAAAATTAATGAAGAAAATTAGTAGCAGTACATAAGCAGATCCAAGAAGGAAGGTTGTCTAGCCATAGCTGGTTGACATCGAAGGGGCCTGAGGCCGCCAGCTGATGGGCCGCATTATTTCCTTCCCTTTTGGTAAAGGAGAAGGTGCAGCAAGAGAAGCTTTGGAGTAGCGAGCGGATTCTCCTGACGATGAATCCAAAGGCCTGAAGTCTCACGTCATTATGGTTAATGGAATTGATAACCGAAAGGCAGTCCGACTCGATGATGATATCAGCCCATTCACATTCCACAACAAGCATCATCCCTGCAAGAATGGCATAGGCCTTAGCAACTGCAGGTTCCCAGAAGGCGTGATGTGGTTCATATTTTACTGTAATGATCTACCCCAGATGATTTCGAGCCAGGAGGCCGAGAGAAATAGGCCCATACTTGGGGATAGAAGTGTCCATGTTGAACTTAAGGATCCCTTCCTTTGGGGGTCCAATGAGTGGGGCAGGAGGGGGTAACGCCTGGCAAAAGGTGTTCATTGCAGTCCTTCCAGCCCTCAATCCATGAATTGTCTTGTTCAATCCAGAACTCGGGGGGGGGGGGCTGATGGACATGGTGGAAAATCAAATCGTTGCGCTGAACCCAAATGATCCAGGCTAGGGTGCAACGAGTGCTTGCATTAGCTGATGAGAGATAGGAACACCAGCGCATCAGAATATCAGGGAGGTTAGAGGCAATGTCTGGTGAAGCATCCGAAGCCGAGCCCCATTTATTCCAAATTTCCTTGGCTCCCGAGCAGTGCATGATGGCGTGCCAAAGAGTTTCAGTAATATTTGGGCAGAACGGGCATGAATCAGCACTGTCCATATGTCAGTAAACAAGGAGGCTCATGGTAGGGAGGGTGATCATGCAAACCTGCCACCAAAATTGGCATATTTTTTGGGGGACGTTGAGCTTCCAAAGCGCTTTCCATGGTCCCTCATCACAGTCGTGAGAGTGGATGCCAAGAGCCAGTCTGTACACCGATCTCACCGTGTACTCACCTGAAGAATCATTGGTCCAAAAAAGATGGTCAGGGCCTGCATCAGGGACCCAAGGGATGCTCATAATAATTCTTTGGTCTCTCTCATTAAACCATTCCTGGATCTTATCCACACACCATCCCAGGCCCTAGTCTGAAAAGAGGCAGTTGACTGTGGCGTCTTCCAGACCATATTGGGCGGGGGATGTGGCCCGCATACCATCCTTATAGAAAATCTAGGGATCGGTCCAGATGTTGATAGAAGATCTATTTATAATCCTCCAGCCCAGTCCTTTTTTCAGGAGAGTCTGGGCCCCCCAAACACTTCTCTAGAGGAAGCTAGGGCAGGGGCCAAGAGAGGAACCGTGGAAGTCCGTGTGAGGAAAGTACTTGGCCCGGATAATTTGTGTGCATAAAGATGATGGACAGTTACAGAGGCGCCATACTTTCTTGGCCAGCAGAGCATTATTGAACAGAAGAAGATTCCATAATCCCATCCCTCCCTCCGCCTTGGGTTTGCAGAGCTTCTCCCAGGCTAACCAGTGGGGTCGATTTCTTCCATCATTTTCCCCCACCATAAGTTGGCAGTATTTGAATGGATCAGGTTGACAATGGTCGTCAGGAGCTTAAACATAGACATAAAGTAGCTAGGGATGGACTGAATGACAGCTTTAATGAGGGTTCCCTTGCCATCTTTGGATATTCGTTTTGGGGTCCATCCTTGAATTTTTTTCTCAATACTGCCCACAAGAGCTTCAAAGATTTCTTTTTTGGACCGGCCAATCGCTGTAGGGAGTCCGAGATAATTATGGTGTTTATTGACCAAATGGATGCCTGAAGATTCACAAAGCTCAGCTCTCATGCCAGGAGGCACCCCTGCACTAAAGGAGATTTTCGATTTTCCATGATTAACCAACTGTCCAGATGCCCGCTCATATTGTTGGATTGCTTGGCTGATCACCTGGCATTCATTAACAGTGGATCTGGAGAAAAGGAGGCAGTCGTATGCGTAGAATATATGTGACACTTGTGGGCTCTCATGGCAGACCTTTGCACCATGAATAGACTTAGAGGATGCAGCCCTGGAAATAAGGTTAGAGAAAACATCAGTCACCAAAATGAAGAGGAAATGGGAGAGAGGATCTCCCTGTCGCAGGCCACGATTTGGGGTGAATCTTTTGGTAAGATCCCCATTGACCTTGATTATATAATAAAATCAATATATTAAATATATTTAAAGGTTATTATTTTTAGTTAACTTATATCAATCTCTTCTTCCAACAAATAGGTTACGAAATTATCTTTCATGTGTACGGTGGACTACCGTCTCATGAACTGATATTATTTGTTTTTTATAACCGACTATCATTGTTGGATATAATGTTGGATTTTTTGTTTATAAATTATATTTATGATATTATTTTTATTATTATTTAATAATAATATCACATATACCATCTTATTATTCATTCTGTGATGGATACGATAAAGTCTCTTGTGTATATGGTAAACCACCGCCTCATGAAGCAATGTGATTTGTTATTCACTTGTGCTTTACATGGAAGGTAGTAAAGATAAAATTTAATGAATATATGTGATATTTATGATCTAATAATACTTATTTAAATATAATATCACATATAAATTCTTACTTTCTAATCTATAAAAAATAAATAACATCGCTCGTGCGTACATGTGGACTATCACCTCCACGTAGCAATATGAAATATTTTTCATTTTATTTTCACAAGGATTGTAATAAGAATGGATTTTATAAATATAAATTATATATATAACATTATAATGATTATTTAAATTTTAATTAATATTTATTTTCATTTCCTTCTATCCATCGAGAAAAATGGAAACAACGTTCTTACGTACGTATGGCCTACTGTCTTTATGAATGGTGTAATCCATTTTCTGTCTCTAACTTTTTAATATTACACTAAATAAATATATAGTTAATATATATTATATTTATATAATTTTTAAAATTCTTTATATTTTGTATCAATGATCAAATTAAAATTACCAAAATTACCAAACCAAATGATACATGAAAAAAAACAATTATCACCCGAAAAAAAAAGTGGTTTTAACAAAGATTTGACAATAAACAGGTGATAAAAGACTATAAGTAAATAATATTTGGGATGTTATATATTATAATGGTTATTTAATGTATTTTCACTAAACATATAATTATTATATATGACATTTGGACACATTACAAAGGAATTCGAACAAGTGGTAAGGGTTTTTCCTATTAGTTTTACTTCCATGAGACATACACCATATTCACCACTTATTCCTTTGTGTGGTGTATATAATTATTCTTTTGATATTTTATATTAAGAATATATTTATATTCATGGTATTTTATGTTTAATTTTAATTTATTTCTTTCATGGGGCATATGATTCAAAATTTACCAAAATGGTAAGGGTTTATTTTCTAATCTCGTCATTATTTGGGATTATTTTTTCTAAGTCTCCTTTGGGGGAATTATTTGATATTTATATATTAAAATATATAATATAATATATAATATATTTATTCAGGAAATTTTTTCAAGTAATATTATCATTTTTACACTTTGTTACTTAAAAAGATTGAGAAAATGTTTTTTATAAAATATGACTTTAATTCTCTCTTCGGTCGAAAATACTTTTTCATAAAAATCCACATCTTCTAAAAAAATTAAAAAAAATGTTTTTATCATTTTAAAAATGTTTTATTGAATAAATTTTTACCCATATTGACTTTTCAGAAAAATGAAGGAATATTCATGTCTTTTTCAAAACAAGGCATGTTTGTCTTTTATTGAAAATGTAAAAGGAATCTTTGTTTTAACGTGTATGGAAGGAATGAAATTTCCCACCTTCATAACCAATAAATGTTCAAAAAATGTGTTTTAATGTGTGGTTATGGAATTTATCAGACTTATATCTTACCTTCTTCATTATTCCTCAATTGTGGAACCATTTTTCTTAAGAGTGAATTCACATTAATAAAAAGTTGTGGGTATTTACAAAAATGTCATCCCTTTTCACTTATAAAAGAGGCCTCTCACCAACCCCTTCAATACCACTCCTAAAATTTGTTTTATAGATAAAAACAGACCATTTTTTCTTCCCCTTAAATCCTATATTTATTCCATTATCTTATAGTCAAACAAAATTATCCTATACCCTCCATTTTTAAGGGATCCTCCAAGGAAATCTCAAAGTGTTCAATGTGAGTAATCCTTTTTACTCAAATCAATTCCTTTATATCCTACCTTTAAAATTATAATTTTTTCATAAATATATGATAAAATTAGTTCCTTTGATATAAATAATGTTTTTATTTTAATTTAATCATTATTAATCACATTTACCCTCTTCCCTTAATAAAAACAAAAACGCAATTCGTACATATGTGTCAACCAACGCCTCTACGAAGCAATGTGTTCATTTTATTTCACTACCTATCATGTATTGTATAAAGAGGAAATGTAATATATAATAATTATATTTATAAATTATTAAATATTTTTAAATTATAAAACTTTTTACTCCTTTATCTTGTTTTATGAAAACAAAATCAGCATTCATGTGTACTCGTGGACTATCACCGCCATGGAACGTTGCATTTTTTTTCATTATCAACTTTAAAGAAAGGTTTTAAGAATAATTTTAAAAAATAAATATGATTTTTATGATATGAATCAATTTTTTAAAATAAAAATAATAACCTATAAAATTTATTAATGATAACCAATCGTTATAAAACTAATTGTCTTAAACAAGCAGAAAAAATAATTTATTTGTACTATGTAATTGTTTTGTACCCATCCCTTCTTCTCTGGATTCTTTATAATTATAAAATATCACTCTAATAAACAATATATGATATTATTATGCTACTATCATTATTATTATTCAACTAAACCACCACATAATTATTCATTAATCATGGTATGTTTATTTTTGTGTTGGTTTGACCACCTACCTAAACAATGCTTTGAAATTATATCATGGATGAAGATGAAAACATGATTAATGGTAATATATGATATATATATATATATATAATTATTTGGTTTTGGTTCTATAAAGGATACATCAATATTTAACTTAATAATTAAGAAAACACCTTTTGTTGGTTAAGAAAATCACCAAAGTGTGTTGATTATCGACATCATCTTCAAGGATAAATAATGAAGAACTCATTAAAGGAAATTGAAACACAATAAATGATTATAATTTATCCATTATAGTAACTTTAATAATCATATAATGATGAAATTTTTAAGAATAATTAATAATGACACTACACCTATGAAACTAGTGAAAACAATCAAAACTATAAACACCCAATGTTGGAATATAGGTAAAAACTAACTAATATACATGTTGATAATAGTTATAAATGAAAATTATAAATAGTTTTTTGTGTGAATATGGTTATGAAATTAGTAATTATGATAGTTATTTTTTTATACTTAAGATTAGAGCACATATGTGGAAGATAAGATCAAGGGTAAGGGTTATTTATCTAAATTTTCAATTCCTTGAGACATGATTATGTTATACATCATGATTTTTATTGTATTGTGTGATTAATATTAATTTGATAATTTATATCATTATTCTCTCTTTATTAATGGTATTTAATATTCTATTTGAAATTTTATCCTTCAAGGTGTTAGGTTAGACATGGTTATAATAGATGTTCTAGAGGAGGGGATGAATAGACCAGATTAAAATTCGAAAGAGATAGATTAATTATCTAAATTAATTATAAGATATTGATAAAAAATATAATTAATGCCAAAAAAATAAAAGAAATGAAAATGAGAATTTTTATAGTAGTTCAGTCCAAAGTGGTCCTACTATAATTATATGCCTCTATACTCTATAAGAGAAACATTATACACTAAATTAATTTTTTTTGGAAATCATAACCCAATTACAACCTAATTTTTCTATTGAATGTATAACAAGGGAACTTGAATTTAGTATGGTAATTCAAAAACCAATGACAATAATAAATTTAGAATACTAGAGTCACAACCTGAAGGGTCCTAAATTTAGAACAAGGGAGTCCTAACTCAAATAAAGTGAATTATTTTATATGTAAAAGCCTAAAAATAAAGTGAGAGCATGTGTGAGAGATAGGCGGTAGTGTTATAGAAACAAGAAACTATGAAGAAAATAGAAATAATATTAATAGGATAAGTATAGGTAATCATTATTTGGTATTGTATCATCTCTTCTTGTTAAGGAAATAGAAATTGTTGTAGTTTAGGTATAGTCCTTGAGAGATTATCCAACAAATGATTTTCTTTTCTTCACTGGTCTGATTGTAGAATACTTCATAGTATCACACCACATCACTCAAAAATATGAATAGTTCAAGTTGAAGCAAAGGAAAGTCATAACAGTAGAATGGTATTAGTATTTCTATATATGGACACCTCCCAAGATGTTCTTGAACTTCCTTAAATAAGATAAAAACTTAACAAATATTATCCATTGGTTAGACAATTCAAATTCAAATTAATAGATACGAAATTATAGAAGATATTGAAACAGATATATTATCATTAAAATATATCATTAAAAATTCAAACAAGAAATAATAATTCAAAATAATTTTAAATTAACAATAAAATAGTAAAAAAAACTCCATAATAATATGTCGAGAAGAATCACACAAATCTTTCACATCAGTTTCAATTTAAAATTCAAATTTCAAAAACTTTCAAAATACATATGCATATAGATACAATAAATTTAAAAAAAGAAAAAATTGTATAAAAAATTATAAAAACAAGATTGAATAATTTTTTTATCATATAATATTAATTTTAAAGAATTAAAAAAAAGAAAATTAAATCAAAATAATAATATATAACTTTTGTGCTTTATGTTGAAAGTTTCTACGTGAAATGAAGAATAACTTTGATCATAATATAAATATTTTTAAAACACTATTAAAAACTTAACATAGGTTATATATAATTAATATGAACTTATAAAATCATTAAAAAAACAAAAACACTTGAAACATACTTGAAAAAATGAACATATCGTGAAAATTATGAGATAGAGCCATCTGGAAAGAATCGGATTTTTATACCTACTTAAAAATTAGTTTACATTATTGTGTAAGGGTAAAATAAAATTTTTGTACATATTTTATAAAGTTAAAATTTAATTTTCAAACCGTGTGTAAGGGTAAATAAGTTTTCCATAGGCTATGTATAGGTCAAAAGAAAGTTATATGAGTTGTATAAGGGTAGAATGAGTTTTGCATACCTTGTGTAAGGGTAACTATGAACTGTGTAAGGTTAAACACATTTTTTTAAATATTTCATAAGGGTAATATAAGATGCTACATAATATTAATCTTTAGTAAATAAACACTACACGAAGGTAAGCTGGCTCGCTATGTAGGGGTAAGTTATATTTTTTGTGTATTAAGTAAGGGTAACATAATATTGGTGTAAAGTTAAAGATAATTTTATAAGTGTTGTGTAAGGGTATGAAATAAATCATGTAAGGGTATAAAAAATGTCACGACCCATCCTCGGGACCCGTGTCGTGACTACCCCAAGCCCGCCTTCCATAGGCTAGGGTCTGGCGACTAGCACCAAGGTGTAAATCCTGACAAAAAGGGAAGGCATTGCCTTTATAAAATAAACAAACACCACAGAGTAAGCCAGCATAAGTAAACACTAAGTAAAACTGGGTACAATATTAAGTCCGGAAAAAGTATGTGGTCTAGAATACAAACCCAAACTGAAAGAAAAGTACAACTGAAAAGAAAGTATAGAAACTGAAAATTAAAACAGCAACACCGAGCCATCCACTGGAAATCCCACCTGAAGGGTGGGTACAGATAGCCTCCTCATCTCCTCGGGTCCAACCGTCCGCTCTGTGTACGTCCCGCCCAGTGGTCCACCTCCAGGTACCAACTTTCTCCATAATCCTCAACCACGATCAGCGTTGTCCGTCGTCTGCATCCAACACAACGTAGTGCAGGCATAGCCTGTGCAGGGGTGAGTATATGTTACTCAGTAGGAACCCCGGTACCCCAAAGGTCTCATAGAATCCACAAATTATAAACCACAAAGGAAAGATACAATCACGAAATAACAACCAACTCCACTTAGGTATATGACCATACATATACCTAAGTCATCAATTCATGTTCGGCGCCATCATCCGAGCCCAAGTTCGATCACATCCACACAGGATAGTACAACCCAATCCACACAGGAAATCACATCCCAATCCACATAGGAAAGCAAGTCAATCATATCGAAAATAATGATTGAAAGTCAAGACTCAGCTCACACATGTATACTTATTCGTAACATGATAGAGATGATCAGATGTAGCCACTGATTCATCTAGCTGGGACCCACATAGGATACTAGACCAGCTAAGCTGTTGGACCCACGTAGGATACTAGACCAGCCACTCTGTCGGACCCACGTAGGATACAAGTACAGATTCAAATACTGCCAAACCCATGTAGGATACAAGAATAGTAGTCACGTACTGCCAGACCCACATAGGATACAATAATAGTAGTCATCGTCGGCGAACCCACGGAGGATTTCAGTACGGTCGTCGTTGCTACCGAACCCACGGAGGATCCCAGAACAGTCATCATCATCATCGCAGTCATAGCCAGATCTAGGGTTCCCGCACACAGTATGCTCGTTTCCGGGAGGGTCCGCTCCACGATCCAAGGGGTCGATACATCAAATGACATGTAGTCCGGAGTTGATGTATCAAAAAGTTCCGTCTCGTCGATAGGAACTCAACACGACAGACTCCAACTATGTCCAAACCTCTAGTGGAGTAAGGCAAAAGGTATTTCTCACTAAGAGGAAACTAACAAAGTTGATGGTACGTCAATCGGACGTCTGAAGCTCAAGTTATAAGTGTTTCTGCTCTGAGGGCCCAGTTGGTTTCATGTTCAAACCAACACGGACATACCCAAAATTCTCAGAAACCTTGAGTGTAATATACTGAAACGACCGTCTTGATCCAAGGATCGCATCTCAACTGACGGTGCATCAATCAGAGGTATGTAGCCAAAGTTACTGGCGTTTTAACGAACCTGTCTGTTTTTAGAGGGTTTTGGGCCCGGACCAACCCGGACTGAGACCCCCTGGGTCGGCCTGACCTGGGTCGACCCGACCTGGTTCTGGGTCTGGCTTATCATGGCACGGCCCGGCCTGGCTGGCGCGGCCTGGTCCGGTGCGGGCGTCGTGCGCCGCGTGAGCGCGGAAGGGGGGGAACTGCCACCCCCTTCGAACCGGATGGCGGACCCGCGAGGGGGGGGTCCGTCCTGCTGCGTTGACCGGGGATTCAAACCCATAGTTTCCCAGATCTGGCTGGCAAAACGGTCGGCCAATGTGCCGCGAGGGACCAGCCGGTCTTTCCTCCTGAGCACCGGCGGCCGGTGGCTCCGGCCGCCCTCCCCTACTCCGCCGCGGCCTCTTCGTGGTCCTCTGGCACAGCGCGACGGCGCCGTGCCCCTCTTTCGTGGCCCGACTCTGGCCGCAGCTTTTTTCGGCCTCAACGGCGCCGCGCTTCTTCACTGTGTTACTCCTTGTTTTTGCGCGGTGTCATTGCACCACACCGCCTTCGTTCGAGCCGCAAAGAATACAACCACAAAGGGGGAGGAGGATCGGCCATGTTCAGGCGGTCTGAACTCCTCCCATTAAATGGATAACAGGAAACCCTAATATTTAACGAAGAACTCAAGGAATTAACACTTCATAAAAACAAACCCCTACCTCGAAGAAGTCTTCGAACGAGGATCGTCGCGGGAAAAATGACGTCGCAGAAGACGGCATCACGGAATGAGGCTCTGTAAGCATCGTCGGTGTTCGCCAGATGAAGGATGCAGCGTGTCGTCATTCTCTGAAGAAGGCATCTTTCACCGGCTGCAGAGAGGAGAGGAGACGGCACAGCGATCTCCCCTTGCGGTGATGGAGTTCTTCATCGTAGACTCGACATTCTTCGCGAAGAAGATGAAGTTCTTCAAGACCAGAGCTCTCCTCTCAAAAAATCTCCACACAACGATTCAACAATAATAAAATAAGGCTTTTCCTTATTTTATTACTCATGCCAAACCTATTCAAAATTCATAATGAATTCACCAAATTAATTAACGTGTGTTGTCCAATTAATGAGGCATTTTATTGGCATGTATTTTAATGTGGAGGAGATACAAATTAATTGGGGGGTTTGCCAACATTAAGGGAGGTTGTGGAAATTGAAGAGGTGGGGCTCGTGTGGGGCCCACCTCACTAATATCCTATCAAGATGATTTAGGATTTATTGGGTCCCACCTCAACTTCCATACGTAGGTTATAATTACACAGAGTAGAAATAAAATTGCAGCACATATTTTATATCACTCATTAATTAAACCACTTCATTTTTAACATCACCTCCCGAGAAAACGCAACTCCAAAAAAGGTGTTCCTAAGCAATTATCGGCATTGTGGTTCCATTGGTGCCCTCGGATTTTGATTCCGAGAACTGGTTGAAAAGTTAGGAAAACCCGCTCGTTCATTCACTGAACGTACCCAAGCTAAACTTCGTAAATTGATTCTGGGCACACCGGGCCTCAGAATTAGGCTCTGTCAGAAACTGTGTACTCGTAAAATCCCAAAGAAAATTTAGAAAAACAATTTCCCTTGAAATTTATAGGTCTTTACATTACTCCGACCTCAGGGCTTTACGTCCCTGTAAAGATACATCACAAACTAGGGAAACAAATGAGGGTACTGAGCACGCATCTAAGCCTCTCGCTCCCAAGTGCTCTCCTGTAGGTTCTCGTGCTTCCATCTGATGCGCACTAGAGGAATCGACCGCCCACGTAGGACCTGCTCCTATCGATCCTCGATCTCCACCGGGACCTCCACAAAAGTCGACCCATCATCAATGTCTAGCTCCCCATGGTCAATGATATGCACTGGGTCATGCACGTATCTCCTCAGCTGAGATATGTGGAAGATGTCATGCACCCGGTGCAACTGAGGTGGTAGAGCCAGGCGATAAGCCACCTCGCCTATCCTACTGAGAACCTGGAATGGTCCGATGAAGCGCAGAGATAACTTGTCGCCCCGGCCAAATCTCCGTAATCCACGTCGAGGTGAGACCCGCAAGAAGACGTGGTCGCCATCCTCAAACTCTAGTGGTCTCCACCTCCTGTCAGCATAAGACTTCTATCAGCTCTGAGCTGTCCTCATCCGCTCCTGGATGACCTGGACCTTCTCCGTCATGGCGTGGACTATCTCTGGTCCCACAAGTGCTGACTCCCCAAGGTCTGTCCAACACAGAGGTAATCTGCAAGGGCGGCCATACAATGCCTCGTATGGTGCCATCCCGATGGTGGAGTGGTAGCTATTGTTGTACGCAAACTCCACCAAGGGTAGGTGATCCTCCCAGATATGTCCAAAGTCGGGGAAACATGCACAGATCATGTCCTCGAGATTCTGAATGGTCCTCTCCGTCTGACCATCCGTCTGAGGGTGAAAGGCGGTGCTCAGACGTAGCTGCGTCCCGAATGCCTCCTGTAGCCCCTTCCAAAGCCGGGAAGTAAAGCAAGCATCTATATTGGAGACGATATATGATGGCACACCATCAATCCATACAATATCCTGAATGTAGAGGCATACCAAGCTCTCCACTGAGCCCTGCTCTCTGATGGGTAAGAAGTGGGCCGACTTGGTGAGTCAGTCGACAATCACCCAAATGGATTCGTGACCTCTGGAATTATGTGGTAGTCCAGTCAAGAAATCCATAGATATCTCGTTCCACTTCTACTCTGGGACCTCCAAGGGTTGTACCAAGCCTGCTGGTACCTGGTGCTCTGCCTTCACCTGCTGACAGGTAAGGCATCGAGAAACGAACTCTGCCACAACCTTCTTCATACCCGGCCACCAGTGTTGTCGTCTGAGATCCTGGTACATCTTTACTACCCCTGGATGTACCACTAAAGGGGAAGTGTGAAACTCTCTCAGCACCTCCTCCTATAAATCAGCTGGTACAATGGTACTTCCTCTGAAAAGGACGATATGCTCTCCTCGCACAGAGAATCCATCAGGTGTCTATCCTGAGGATATCTATGCAAGCTGCGTCTCACAGTCAACATCCCCACATTGTGACTCTCTAACCCGCTGAAGAAGTGGAGGAGTGACTATGAGTGACTGAAGAAAGGCTACTCTATCTCTATCCATGAAGGATATCTGCAAAGCAGCTAGCTACTCTGTCGCCTCCCCAAGTAGCTGAATGATCGTCCTCCTGCTGAGAGCATCAGCTAATACGTTCCCCTTTCTAGGAGTATAGACTATCTCAAAGTCATAGTCTTGGAGGAACTCGAGCCATCGCCGCTGTCTCAGGTTCAAGTCCTTCTGTGAGAATATGTACCAGAGACTCTGGTGGTTAGAATAGACTGTAAAGCACTCTCCCATCAGATAGTGTCACCACATCTTCAGAGCGAAGACCACTGCTACTAACTCCAAGTCATGGGTAGCGTATTTCTACTCGTTTTGCCTCAACTGTCATGATCCATAGGCAATCACTGCCCGCTCCTGCATCAGGACACACCTGATTCCAGTCCCTGATGCATCGTAGTAGACTACGTACCCTACTCCCTCCTCTGGTAGCCTCAAGATGGGTGCGATGGCCAATCTCTGTCTTAGCTCCTGGAAGCTCTGCTGAAATCTATCTGACCACATGAAGGGTTTTAACTTCTTCTTCAAAGATGAAAGTGGTGCCACAACTCTGGAGAAGTTTGGCACGAACCTCCGGTAGTATCCAGCCAAACCAAGGAAACTCTGCACCTCTGTCACGCTCCTGGGTGGCTCCCAAGCTAGCACTGCCTCGATCTTCGCAGGATCCACCCCAACTCCCACCTCAGAGATGACGTGTCCCAAGAAGTGGACCTCACATATCCAGAACTGAGTCTTTTAGAGCTTACTATAAAGATGGTTCTCTCGGAGTGTGTCCAGTACAACCCGCAAGTGGTAGGCGTGCTCCTCCTCATTGGTCGAGTATATCAAAATGTAGTCAATGAAGACCACGACAAATCGATCAAGGTAAGGCTAAAAGATCATGTTCATGAGGATCATAAATACTACTGGTGCATTGGTTATGCCAAAAGGCATAACCAAGAACTCATAGTGGCCATACCGACATCTAAAGGTTGCCTTTTTCATGTCCTCGTCTCGAACTCTGAGATGATGATAGCCTGACCTAAGGTCTATCTTCGAGAACCACTATGCTTCGTTGAGATGATCGAAGAGGTCGTCAATCCTCGGTAGCTGATACTTATTCCTCATGGTCACCTGGTTCAGGCGACGATAGTCGAAACATAGTCGCAAGCTCCTGTCTGCCTTCTTGGCGAACAATATTGGGGAAGCCTAGGGTGAAACACTGGGCCGGATGAATCTCTTTCCCTGCAAGTCCTCCAGCTGTACCCGTATCTCTCGAAGATCAGTGGGAGCCATCCGATATGTTAGAGTGGATATCGGGGCTATCCTGGGGTACATGTCAATATAAAAGTCTACCTCTCTGTGAGGAGTTAGTCCTGGAACGTCGTCAGGAAAAACGTCCGCATACTGATCCATCACTATAGGAAAACTCGGACTCCGAACGTCAACCGCTCCTAGGTTGAGGCTAGCCAACTGATGAGTGATCAGCTATCCTCTCCTCTACATGAGTCCATCCTGCGCTGCTAAGGCTGCCTTTTTGCCGGTGAAGGTGAACCTACTCCCATCGGTGTGGACACACTGCACATTGCGCCTAATACAGTCGATCTGAGCATGGACTATAGATAACCAATCCATGCCCAAGATAACGTCATAAGGACTCGACGCCGCTACAAGAAGATCACAGCCGAAGCTCTCGCCTCATAGAGTAAGCTCACACTACTGGCACCAGTGTGTAATCGTTGAGTCTACTCCCGTAGGAGTCTCTAGCCGTAAGGATCGAGCCAATGGCTCCATCGGAATCTCCAAGCTCCGAACAAGGGCAGCGGCAATAAAAGAATGAATCGCTCCCATGTCTATAAGAACTACAACAATGGTGGAGTAGACACAGATAGTACCTCGAATCATCTCTGGTGTGTTGTGGTCATAGGCCTCTGCTGCCTGAAGCTGAGCCTGCCTCTACCCGCCAGCTCCCTGTGGTCGGGGTGGACCTATTGGTGGTGGTGGTGGTAAAGCCTCAAAGCGTCTCTCACCACCTGCTGCTCGGCCAGCTCCTATGCCTCGTCTGCCTGCTCTCTGCGGACCACCATGGTCGACCCTCTGCCTCCACCTGGGTGGCCCCTCAACCGTCTGCTGCTCCTCTGTATGGTGGGTTGGGCAGTTATGAGCCATGTGGCCCTGCCCTCCGTATGCGTAGCACTGTCTGCTCCTCGGAAGGATGGCTCTACGCAGTGTGCCTTGCACTTCTGAGCCAGTTTCCTGAGGTTGTCCTCCCATTGGTTTGGTCTGCTTGGACCCCTGTGACATCCATCGACTGCCAGCTCCAGAAGACTCTGCTACGTGCCGCCCTGCGGTAGGTCTCGCTGCTGGTGTAGGCTCAGCAAGAAAGCTCTCTATGAGAAGGGCTTTCTCCAGTACTCCTGCCTATGTCGGAATGCTGAGGGAGATCATCGATGCCCTGATCTCATGCATCATCCCCTGCTCGAAGGTCCGGGCCTGGAAGAATGTGTCTCGTACCATGTCTGTCGAATAGCGTGAGATATTGGTAAATCTCACTGAGTACTAGGCTACCGTCATGCTGCCCTGCCGCAGCTATAGTAGTTCCTGAATGCGCACCGCACGTAGGGTGGCTGGTACGAACTCTGAGCAGAAGAGGCTCTCAAAGTCCATCAAGAGGAGAGATGCCTCATCGTGCACCTGGAGCATCAGGCTCCACTATCTTCCTGCTGCTGCGTGTAGGAGGCTCGCTGCAAGGATCACCATGAGGTCAGATGGTGTCCCACTAACCTGAAAACTCGAACTACAGCCTCCAGCCAATCCTCAGCTGTCTGAGGGTCCGTCTCCCTGTGAAACCCACACGGTCTCTGATGATGGAACTCATACAGTGCACTAAGGTGACGTGCACTTTCAGCGGCTGGGGCTGGTGGCATCGGTGGCTCGGCGGGTAGAGGTACCGCCGGTGCCTCCGCTGTAAAAGGGTCCTGCACCGAGGCCTCAGCACTCGGTGGGTTGTCGTCTCGCACAAAGCTCGGAACCCTAAATGGTTGTCGTCGTGGGGACATCCTGAAAAGAGACAGGTGCGCCACGGTCAATACAGTATACCTGGTGAGCTGACACATAGTAATCAGAAAGAAAACTTTTGAAACACACATGCAATCAATGTTTTTGTGCACTGAGTTGGAAATCAGAAGTCAGGGTCCTGGTGTACGGATACGTCGGCTGCCGCACCAACACTGGACTCCCTACACTGATAACCACACTCAATACCCTTAACATTATTTCTTTACATAGAATAAAGATCAGAGTCATGAGTTCTGCGATAGAACTGAACTCCTCTGATACCAATTTGTCACGACCCATCCTCGGGACCCATGTCGTGACTACCCCAAGCCCGCCTTCCATAGGCCAAGGGCTGAAGAATAGCACCAAGGTGTAAATCCCGACAAAAAGGGAAGGCATTGCCTTTTTAAAATAAACAAACACCATAGATTAAGCCAGCAGAAGTAAACACTAAGTAAAACTGGGTACAATAGTAAGTGCGGAAAAAGTAAATGGTCCAGAATACAAACCCAAACTGAATGTAAAGTAAAACTGAAAAGAATGTACAACAACTGAAAAGTAAAACAGCAATGCCGAGCTGTCCACTGGAAATCCCACCTGAAGGGTGGGTACAGATAGTCTCCTCATCTCCTCGGGTCCAGCCGTCCGCTCTGTGTACGTCCCGCCCAGTGGTCCACCTCCAGGTACCAACTTGCTCCACAAGCCTCAACCACGATCAGCGCTTTCCGTCGTCTGCATCCAACACAATGTAGTGCGGGAATATCCCATGCAGGTGTGAGTATACGTTACTCAGTAAGGACCCCGAGACCCCGAAGGTCTCCCAGAATCCATGAAGGATAAACCACAAAGGAAAGATACAATCACGAAATAACAACCAACTCCACTTAGGTATATGCCCATACATATACCTAATTCATCAATTCTTGTTCAGATCCATCATCCGATCCCAAGTTCAATCACATACACACAAGATAGTACAACCCAATCCACACAGAAAAGCATATCCCAATCCACATAGGAAAGCAAGTCAATCATATCGAAAATAATGATTGAAAGTCAAGACTTAGCTCACACAGGTATACTTCTTTGTAAGGTGATAGAGATGATCAGATGTAGCCACTGATTCATCTAGCTGGGACCCACGTAAGATACTAGACCAGCTAAGCTGTCGGACCCATGTAGGATACTAGACCATCCACTCTGTCGGACCCACGTAGGATACAAGTACAGAGTCAAATACTGTCGGACCCAGGTAGGATACAAGAACAGTAGTCACGTACTGTCGGACCCACCTAGGATACAAGAACTGTAGTCATCACCGTCGAACCCACGGAGGATTTCAGTACGGTCGTCGTCGTTTCCGAACCCACGGAGGATCCCAGTACAGTCGTCCTCGTCGTCGCAGTCGCAGCCAGCTCTAGGGTTCTCGCACACAGCAAGCTCATTTCTAGGAGGGTCTGCTCCACGAGCCAAGGGGTCGATACATCAACTGAAACGTACTCCGGAGTTGATGTATCCCAAAGTTCCGTCTCGTCGATAGGAACTCAACACGACATACGGCACGTCAATCGAACGCCCGGTCTGAGAGTTATTGGCTTTTTCGTCCCAGGGGTCTGGTTGGTTTTTAAGTCAAAACCAACCCGACCGTACTCTAACTATGTCCAAACCTCGAGCGGAGTAAGCCAAAAGGTCCGTCTCACTAAGAGGAAACCAACAAAGTCAACGATACGTCAATTGAACATCCGGAGCTCAAGTTATAAGCGTTTTCACTCCGAGGGCCCGGTTGGTTTTGTGTTCCAACCAACCCGTCCATACACAAAGTTCTCCGAAACCTTGAGTGTAATATACCAAAATGATCGTCTCGATCCAAGGATCGCATTGCAACTGAAGGTGTGTCGATCAGAGGTATTTATCCCAAGTTACGGGCATTTTAACAAACCTATCCATTTTTAGGGGGTTTTGGGCCCGAACAGACCCAGCCAAGACACCCTGGGTCAGCCCAAACCGGGTCAACCCGACCCGGGTCCGGCCCATCAGGGCGCGGCCCGGCCCGGCAAGGCTGGTCGGACCGGTGCGGGCACTGCGCACCACGTGACCGCGGAAGGGGGGGAACCACCACCCCCTTCGAACCGGATGGCGGACCCGCGGGGGGGTCCGCCCTGCTATGTTGACCGGGGGTTCAAACCCCCGGTTTTCTAGATCTGGCCGGCCGTAATGGCCGGCCAGTGTGTCGCGCGGGACCAGCTGGTCCCGCCTCCTGAGTACCGGCGGCCGGAGGCTCCGGCCGCCCTCCTCTGCTCCGCCGCGGCCAAAGGTCGCGGCCTTGGTCCGACCGGCGCCGCGCGACGGCACCGCGCCCCTCCGCCACAGCCCGACTCCGGTCGCAGCTTCTTTCAGCCTCAACGGTATGACACGACAGTGTCGCGCTTCTTCGCCATGTTCCTCCTTGTTTCCGCGCAGTGTCATTGCACCGTGCCGCCTTCGTTCGAGCCGCAAGGAATACAACCACAAAGGGGGAGGAAGATCGGCCATGTTCGGGCGGTCCGACCTCCTCCCGTTAAATTGATAACAGGCGGCCCTAATATTTAACTAATAACTCAAGGAATTAACACTTCGTAAAAACACACCCCTACCTCGAAGAAGTCATCGAATGAGAATCGTCACGGGAAAAATGATGTCGTGGAAGACGGCGTCGCGGAACGAGGCTCCGTAATCGTCGTTGTTGTTCGCCTGATGAAGGATGCGGCGTGTCATCGTTCTCTGAAGAAGGCGTCTTTCACCGGTTGTGGAGAGGAGAGGGGACGACACGGCGATCTCCCCTTGCGGTGATGGAGTTCTTCATCATAGACTCGGTGTTCTTCGCGAAGAAGATGAAGTTCTTCAATACCAGAGCTCTCCTCTCCAAAAATCTCCACACAACGATTCAACAATAATAAAATAAGGCTTTGCCTTATTTTATTACTCATTACAACTCTATTCAAAATTTAAAATGAATTCACCAAATTAATTAATGTGTGTTGTCCAATTAATTAGGTGTTTTATTGGCATGTATTTTAATGTGGAGGAGATACAAATTAATGGGTGGGGGGGTTTTCCAACTTCAAGGGAGGTTGAGGAAATTGAAAAGGTGGGGCTCATGTAGGGCCCAACTCACTAATATCCTATCAAGAGGAGTTAGGATTTAGTGTTTCCCACATCAACTTCCATACGTAGATTATAATTACACATATTAGAAATAAAATTGCAGCGCGTATTTTATTTCACTCTTTAATTAAACCACTTCATTTTTAACATCACCTCCCGAGCAAACGCAACTCCAAAAAAGGTGTTCTTAAGAAATTACCAGCATTGTGGTTCTATCGGTGCCCTCGGATTTCGATTCCGAGCACCGGTTCAAAAGTTAGGAAAACCCGCTCATTCGTTCACTGAACGTACCCAAGCTAAACTTCGGAAATTGATTCTGGGCACACCGGGTCTCGGAATCAGGTGCCATTAGAAACTGCGTACTCGTAAAATCCCAAAGAAAATTTAGAAAAAAAATTTCCTTGAAATCTATGGGTCTTTACAAAAAATAAAATAAATGTGTGAGGGTAATTAAAATACATATAAATGATATAAAAATGTGAAATCATTTTTTATAAAAAAAATGAAGAATAAATAATAAATAATAAAAGAAAAGTGTTATAAAAAATACTGAGAAGAATTTATAATATTCAAAACATAAAATATAAATACTCTAAAATCAAAAAAAAACTCTCATCTCTAACAATCTCTTACTTTTTAAAAATTACAAAACAAATAAATATTTTAAAAAATTCTCCCCCTTTTTGAAATTTAACGCCAGAAGATTTTAAAAGAGTAAAATCATATTTGATTGCATATATGACATGTGAAACCAAGTTAAGAAGATAATGTAACACCCCTACACTATAAGATATAATTTTTTAAATAAATTCAATCTCCCTATTATCTTTCAATGCACGCAACATTAGGTTTAAACGAAACATGACACTCTATTAAAATATTATTCTTTAAACATAACCATTATAACCTAGCTGTTAAGTTGGGGAGTTTGAATAGGACTATATAAATTATGAAAATTATATGTTTTACAAATTTATAAAATAAATTCCATGGTTATATATGGATTATAAATTAAATAGTAACTATTTGAAAGAAAACTAAATGTTTTCTAAAAAAATATTTTTTTTCTAAAAGTCAATCTAGTCGTACTTTTCTCACAAAATTTAAAATTAATTTTTACCACTTTTAGAAAATATATTTTTTTAAAACTAAATTTTTTTTAATCTAAATGTAAAAATTATCTTTGTGCTAATTTTTGAGAATTTTATGAAAAGATAAATTTTTCAGTGAATAGTGAAAAATACTAGTTTTTCTTAAAAATTGTTTTTTCATTCAAAGAATTTACAAGATAAATTATATCTTAATATGGTTTTAAAAGTAAAATTGGTTAAAGGATATATCTATTAATATATTTTTTGTTATTTAAATTAATTTAATAATTAATTTTAATATGAAAACTTTTAAACTTTTGAACATTTTCTCTTTGAAAACCTGTTTTCTCATCATGTCTGTAGGGTTAATTTTAAATTAAAATTTTTTATTTAAATGAATAGAATTTGGTAAAATTAATTCTATATTTGGAATCATAGTAACTTATATTATCTAATAATTTCAAAATAATTTTTGACCATAATGAATAATAAAATCATTATACATTATTTACTATGATTAAGGTAAAAATGGGTTTAACGGCGGTTAAACTAAAAGGATAAGAGTTAAAAATGACCTAAAACATGTCCTAAAATGATTTTATGAACATATTTATACCTTTTATCTTATATTTTATTTAATGAAGCATTTTGGATCTTTTTTTATGTCAAAAATGTTGGTACACCTTTTTCCTTTCAAAAATTACAAGTGTGTCACTAACCTCACTTATAAAAAGTCACCTGCTCTCATATCCTCCTCACACTTATAAAAAAACAAACCAAATAACTTACTTAATTCATTAATATCATATTTTAATCCTTATTTTTCTTATAAATATATATTACAAATCCTTTTGGTGAAAACCAAAGAAGTTGTCTGAAGATGATGTAACATCCCTAACTGAGCGTTTTATTTTATTTCTTCCTCCACCTCATTTAATTTTTATTAAAAAATTATTATATAATAATATCCATATATTAAATATATTTAAGGGTTTTTATTTTAAATTAATAACTTATATCAATCTTCTATTCCATCAAATGGGTAACGAAATCATCATTTGTGTGTACGGTGGACTACCATCTCATGAACTAATATTATTTGTTTTTCATAACCTATTATCATGGTTAGATATAATAATGGATTTTTTTATAAATGATATTTATGAAATTTTTATTATTATTTTATCTTAATATCACATGTACCATATTATTATTCATTCTGTGAGGGATACAATAATGTCGCTCATGTGTACGGTGGACTACCGCCTCATGAAGTGATGTGATTTGTTATTCACTTGTGCTTTACATGGAAGGTAGTAAAGACAACATTTAATGAATATATGTGATATTTATGATCTAATAATACTTATTTAAATATAATATTATATATAAATTCTTAACTTTCAATCCATAAAAAATAAATAACATCGCTCGTATGTATGTGTTGACTATCGCCTCCACGTAGTGATGAGAAATACTTTTAATTTTATTTTTACATGGATGATAATTAGGATGGATTTTATAAATATAAATGATATATATAAAATTATAATGATTATTTAAATTTTAATTAATATTTATTTTCCTTCCGTTCCATCCATCGAGAAAAATGGAAACAACGTTCTTGCATACGTACAGTCTACCGTCTCCATGAACAGTGTAATCCATTTTTTATCTCTAACTTTTATATATTATACTAAATAAATATATAATGAATATATATGATATTTATATAATTTTTAAAATTCTTTATATTATTTAACCATGATCAAATTAAAATTTCCAAATTTACCAAACCAAATGATACATGAAAAATGAAGCAATTATCACCTGAAAAAGTGGTTCTCACAAAACAAATGCTAATAAAAAGGTGATAAAAGGCTATAATTAAATAATATATGGTATGTTATATATGATTATGGTTATTTAATGGATTTTTAATAAATCTATATTTATTATATAGGAGTTTTGGACACATACAATGGAATTCGAACAAGTGGTAAGGGTTTCTCATCTCACTTTTACTTCCATGAGACATACACCATATTAACCACTTATTCCTTTTTGTGGTGTATATAATTCCCCTTTTTATATTTTATATTAGGAATATATTTATATTCATGGTATGTATTCTTTAATTTGAATTTATTTCTTTGATGAGGCATATGATTCAAAAGTTACCAAAGTGGTAAGGGTTTATTTCCTAATCTCATCATTATTTGGGACTGTTTTTTTAAGTCTCCTTTGGTGGAATTATTTGATATTTATATATTAAAATATAAAAAATCATTATAATATATTTATTAATGAATGTTTTCAAGTAATTGTACCACTTTTACACTCTGGTACTTAAAATGATTGATAAACTGTTTTTAAGAAAATATGACTTTAATTATCTCTTTGGTCAAAAATCCTTTTTCATAAAAACCCACATCTTCTAAAAAAATTAAAAAAATGGTTTTATCCTTTTCAAAAAAAATTATTGAATAAATGTTTACCCATTTTGACTATTTAAAAAAATTAAAGTAGTGTTCAGGTCTTTTTCAAAATAAGGCATGTTTATCTTTTACCGAAAATGTAAAAGGAATATTTGTTTTAATGTGTATGGCATGAATGAAATTTCACATCTTCATAACCAATAAATGTTTTAAATATTAATTTAAAATTTTTAAAATGTTATTTTCAATCAAAATTATTTTCAAAATATATTGTGAAATTTTATTTTTTATATTATTTTCAATGTGCAAAGGTTATTTTCCACTATACTCTTACCCTTAATGAAAATTTGATTTCACCCCTTTATTATGTTTTATTTTCACCAATATATCAGGAAGTGTTTTATGATTAATATGTATGGATTCACTGTGAGGGATAATGGCTTTCTAAAATAAAACACTTTTTGTATTTTATGTTTCAATTGTAATGTGAATTTCAAGTATGCATCTAGTTTAACAAGACTCCTAAACTATTTGGTCCTTCATGATGTTATTACTTATATCATAGTTCTAATGTAATAAATTAGATACCATATTTGGTCTACTGGGGTTAGGGTTGATATAGTTGGTATCAAAGGAAGTTTAGTAGAAAACTTGGAAACTAGATTGGTAAAACATATATTCAGGAACATAACCCTATAATATACTTTGAGGATAATTATATAAGAACATCCTAAAGTTTTAGTACGGAAGATATTATGTTTTTCTTCCTATAAATATATCCATTCCTAGATACTATAAGTGGGTGTGGTTCTAGAATAGACATACCTAGGGGTAATAACTCTAAAAAGGGTATATTGGTTGTGACCTAATCATAACCGAGTGCATGACAACGGGCCTTACTGTGTACCTGGTTTGATGCTCCTGAGGGATATAATTTGAATTATTCAAGTTTTCTTTACAAACCATTATAAAGTATTTTAAAATAAGTATATCCCTAAATAAACCATGTTTATGATTATGAGATCAGATATGCATAAATTTTCAAGTTATGTTAAGTGTTTCACTAGCTTTGGGATTATACATTATTTTTTATAATGTTATGATTTAATATAGTGTATTAAATTATTTAGAAATGGTTCCTAACAAAATTAATAGTAATAGTATCAATGCACATACTCCATATAGGGATTGACCTCCTAGGAAGATAATAAAGTTGGTGCTAGAGCTATAGTTAGAATTGATCAAATTATAACTATATTGGGGTAGCTAATTTGGGTTATGAGTAATAAAATTTCCCTTATATGTGAAAGGATTAAATCTATTCCTCCAAGTGGAGGAAGATATAGAGGTTGGGGTGTGGACATGGAAGATCTGTTGCTGAATGGAATACACTTCATGCATAGTAAAGAATACAAAGTAAAATATTGATGAAAATTTTAGGTAGATAAATTTTTCTTTGGGTACTTTTATTTGTATTCCTGCTCCCTATCTACTTTATATTTTTTTCTTACTTATTTTAAATAAAAAATGAACTACCTCTAACCTTTTCAAAAAACACTAAGGATAGAGAAGAAATAAAAAACTTGTAATGGAAGGATTTCACGGTACTCTTCTTGGAAAAATATTTTCCTTATGAGAAATGAGTGGATATGGAAAGAAAATTATTGAGTTTGAGATAGAAAGAAGAGGAAAATGCTTCTAAGAATTAATCCAATATTATAATGTTATCAAGGAATTGTGTGGACTACTTACATAATCCATAGAGAAATATTGACCATTTCTTTTATGGTCTTAATCTAATCTATTGAACAGTACTATTCTCCAAAACTTTCTCATTATACACGGACATAGTATCATGTTCTATCAATATAGAGAAAGTATTCTCCATGTATTATGGATTTAAAGGGAATCAAGAGAATAATAGGATGGAAGAGAAAAAAATAGATAAAACTAAGAAGGGAAATAATGATTTTCCCACATTAAATACATGTGGAATAAAAACCTCGGTACATGGCCAAAAGGAAATGGAGTTTACTTCAAGTATGGAGAAAAAATCTATAATGATCATGAATGAAAGGGTAAGGGATAATCCCTCAATGTACAGTTCTTTGACTATGAGGATATGGGGAACTATTCCAACCAATTCCCTAAGCTTTAAGAAATATACCTTATAAGAAGCTAAGGGATCAAGGTCAAGCCTCTACTATTGATACTTTTAAAGTGGAATTATTATTGTTCTTATATATTTATATTGAATAAATATTTTGTAAAATTATTTTACTTATGATATTATCATTATAATAATCATAAAACATATAACTATTGTACTGTAGTAGTATTTCTTTAAGGATTTGAAAGCTTGTGTTGAATCGTACCAAGAAAAGTGATTCAGTTGCAATTTGATATTTTTGTAAAACACAATATTAAGGTAATATAAACCTTAATATGTGATTCATGTTAAGATACTAATGACAATGATATTTTTATGATAAATTATCGGTGACCATAAAATTGGTTAGTGATTTTATGGTTTATTTTATCGCTTCTAGAGTTTACTAGATGTTTGGATCTATGGAATATATTCAACAACCTGAGATTTTATTTTTGGAAGCATGAATTTTTTCATTAAGGTTTTATATTGATTAAGGTATTCACATATTTGGAATGTGACATTAATAGCCACTTTATATTTTTTTTGGTAATATAATGTTGATTTAGTAACCTTCCTTAAAAAAATTATAATTTGAATTTAGAGTGTCATGTTTTGGATGATTCTTAAGATTAAATATATATGTAATGGATTAATTTTAACTTTGGGTGTTATTAGATAATGTGTTCTAACCATTTTCATCTTTGAAAATATCTATAGATAGAAGGAATGACTTGGAATTCTAGTGATCTATTAAATGTTATTTGGGAATAAAAATTTATTTTAGATATTCATTTCTTGGAGTAAGAAAAGAATTGGGAATTTATTGAAGCGTTACTAAAGGATTAAATTTTTCTTATTAAATAGAAATATATCAAGTAATTATATTTCCTTATATTCTTATATAGTAAAAAACTCAACTCTTGGAAAAGGATCTTGAAACAAAAATGTTATCCTAATACCATTATTTCTGATGGAATGATGGTTTTTTCACCCTTTATCAATTTAAGGGTTTGTAGTCTTTGACCTTATATGGATCACCGACTTTCTTGTTATCAATGATCTCAAAAAATCTCTATAATTTTTGTTTTCTTTTCTTCCATGTCCATATCTTCACTTCCCACTTGTGTTCTCCTATTTGGAAACTTACTCATGTAATTATTTTAGATAGCCTTCATACTTCAATTTATCTCTTATAAAGTGGATTTTTTATTAAACCCTCTCACAATTTATGATTTAAATAAGGTATTTTAAAATTTCAAACCCTTGATTATCAATATCGATATTAAATTGCGAGGACACAATTTATTTAAGGGGTAGAATACAACACCTTGAGATTTTAAAAGAGGGAAATAATATTCAATAGCATATATGAAATGAAAAATAAAGATTATAAGATAATGTAACACACTAATACTTTATAATATATTTATTTTTAAATAAATTCAGTCTCTCTAATATCTTGTGATGCACGCAACACCAGGTTTAAACAAAATGTTACACTCTATTAAAATATTATTCTGTAAATATGACCATTATAACTTATCCATTAAATTGGAGGATATAAATAAGACTAAATAAATTGTGAAAATACTATATTTTATAAATGTATAAAATAAATTAAATGGTTATATATTTACTATAAATAAAATACTAACCATTTGAAATAAAAATATATTTTTTTATGAAAAACAATATTTTTTCTAAAAGGAGGTTTAGTGGTGCTTTGATCACAAAATATAAAATTAATTTTTAAGAATTTTAGAAAATTTATTTGAAAAAAAACATAATTTTTAAATATATATGTAAAAATTATATTTGGGTTAATTTTTCAAAATTTTCTGAAAAGATAAATATTTCATTGAATAATGAAAAATATTTTTCTTTTATTAAAAAAATACCTTTTTTATTTTAAGTATTTACAAGATAAATTTTATTTTAATATGGTTTGAAAGTAAAATTATTTAAATTATATATCTATTAATCCAATTTATATAATATTAATCAATTTTATATTGAATTTTTTTATAAAAACTTTTTTAACATTTGAACATTTTCTCTTTGAAAACTATATTTTTCTTCGCGTCTGTAGGATTATTTTTAAATTAAATTTTTATACTTATATGAATGTAATTTAAATAAAAAATGGATACAATATTTATAATCATAATAATTTATATTATCTAATAAGTTCAACTTAAATTTTTACCATAATTAATAGTAAAAACAATAAAGATTATTTACCATAGTTAAGGTAAAAATGGATTTATCTGGGGATAAACTAAAAAATATAATGGTTAAAAATGACCCAAAACTTGTAAAAAAACCATTTTCTAGAAATATTTAGACCTAATATATTCTATTTTATATAATATCCAATTATATAGACTTTTGGTTTATGAAAAACATTGGTACATCGTTTTTCTTTTCAAACATTACAAGTGTGTCACTCACCTCACTTATAAAAGGCCAACCCCTCTCTTCTCTTATTCATACATACAAAACCATTTGGTTTAGAAAATACCTACCTAAATAAATTTATTAATTCCCTCATATCATACTTTTATCCTTATTTTGGTCATAAATCTATCCTAAGAAGCCTTATGGTCCAAACCAAAATAAGTTTTCTGAAGATGAGGTAACGTCCCTAACCGAGTGTTTTATATTATTTCTTCCTCCACCTAATTTATATAATATTAAACCATTATTATATAATAACATAAATATATTAAATATAATTATATGTTGTTATGTTAAGGTAATTATCTATATCTATCTCCTCTTCCATCAAATGGGTTAGGAAATCACCATTTTTGTGTACGGTTGACTACTGTCTTGCGAACTAATGTTATTCTTTTTCCATCACCACCTATCATGGATGGATATAATGATGGATTTATTATTTATATATTATATTTATGGTATTAATATTCTTTTATAATCATCATATAAGATATAACTTCTTACTCTACATTCTCTGAGGGATACAATAACGTCGTTCGTGTGTACAATGGACTACCACCTTGCAAAGCGATGTGATTTGTTTTCCACTTACGATTTACATGGAAGGTATTAAAGATAAAATTTAATTAATATATGTGATATTTATGATCTAACCATACATCTTGAAATATAATATCACATTTAACTTCTTACCTTCCAATCCATTGTAAAATAATATCGCTCGTGCGTATGTGTGGACTACCGCATCCACATAGCGATATGGAATTTTTTTTCATTTTATTCTTACATGAATGGAAATAAGGATGTATTTTATTAATATAAATGATATATATAACATAAAATTATTTTTAAAACTTTAATTAATATTTTTTTTCATTCCATCTATTGAGGAAAATGGAATCAGTGTTCATGTGTACGTACAACCTATTGTCTCCATGAATGGTGTAATCCATTTTATTTCTATAACTTTTAAAGATTACTATAAAAATATATATAATTAATATATATTATATTCATATCATGGTTAAAAAAAATTAAATGATTAAACCATGATCAAATTAAAAGGAACAAAATTAATGAACCAAAACATACATGAATAACGAAGCAATTATCACCTTAAATAGTAATTTTAACAAAGAATTGATATTAAATAAGTCATAAAATACTATAAATAAATCATATATGGAATTATATATATTATTATGGTTCTGTAATTTATTTTTAATAAACCTATATTTATTAAATAGGAGGTTCGAACACATATGAAGGAAGTCTAACAAGTGGTAAGTGTTTCTTGTCTCATTTTTACATTTGTGAGACATACATCATATTCACCACATATTAATTTATGTAGTGTATATAGTTACTCCTTTTATATGTTATATCATGAATATATTTTTCTTTATTTTATTTAAAATTTCCATTCAAGTTATTTCTTTCATGAGGTTTATGATTTAAAATTTACGAAAGTGTTAAGGTTTTATTTCCCATTCTCATCATTATACAAGATTGTATTTGTATAAGTATCCCTTGGGGGACTTATTTGATATTTATATATTAAAATAAATATATTTTCTTCTCTTATGTTTATTAATGAGCTTTATCAAGTAATAGTACCATTTTTTCACTCTTTATAACTTAAAATGATTGAGAAAAAGTTTTTAGAAAAATATGACTTTATTTCTCTCTTCGGTCAAAAATCCTTTTTCATAAAAATATATGCCTTATAAAAATGTTTTAAAAAAATTATCCTTTTACAAATTATTTATTAAATAAATGTTTACCCATTTTTACTATTTAATTTTTTTAAGGAATCTTCATGTCATTTTCAAAACAAGGACCATTTGGATTTTTTGAAAATGTGAAAGACATATTTTTTTAATGTGTTCATAATAAATGGAATTTTACACCATCATGACCACAAAATGTTTTAAATATTTTTTTACACATTTAAAAAGGTTATTTTCAAAGAAAAATATATTAAAAATATTTTTTGAACTTTTATTTTTAAATTTATTTTCAAAGTGAAAATTTTATTTTCCTCAAAAATGTTTTTAATGACATTCATATGGTATTTCTATTCATCAACAACATAAACCCTTTATTGTACTTATGATACAATAGGTATATGTTGTATTAATACCATCCTTATAATTTTATGGATGGTTTATTATCTTTTTGATTGGGGATGTATAATTTTATTACCATTCATTATATTACTCTAGATGGTTTATGATTATGTTTATTAATTAGGGTAATTGTTAACATTTTGTATGATAGTTTTTCAATATAAATGTTTATGTTGATTATGTTTCAACCCTTTAATATGAAGAATGAATTTGACTTAGTAAGTGATGAGTGGGTCCTAGTTATAGATATCCCATAGATGCATCGGTAGGTCTCAAGAGACAAATTAGCTTGGGTATTTGGATGCAACCTTACCAATTTATGTAAGATGTCTTGGAATGATGCCTTTATAGTAATAAGTATTGGAATGAGTCCTTTAATCTATGTTTATGATGTCTGGAATTATTCATTCCCTCATTGTCAGATCAGTGGTTGATTTCCATGTGATTATTTAATTAGGTAGAATATCCATGGACAAGTTTCAAGATCATGTAATTATTTATATGGATTTATTTGATCAAAATTTATTTTTTCCATATAATGCTCAATTTATTGAATAAATTTCATGTGTTTTTTTATTTACCTTTCCATATTTATTATTCTTATTTATTCATGACAGATTTCATTATACACTTACCCTTACTAAGTATTTGAGTTCACCCCTTTCTTATGTTTTATTTTCCCTAGTATGTCAAGAAGTCTTTTATAATTGATATACAGGAATTATCTATGAGGAATAATGGATTTCACAAAGAAAAAAAATTATTTTCTCAATTATAATATTAATTTCAAGTATGTATCTAGTTTACTAAGACTACTAAACTATTCAGTCCTTCATGATGAAATTCATTGTATCTTAGTGCCAATGTAATAAAATAGACACTAGCTCCTAGATACTCGGGTCAGTGTCACTACAAGAAATTTATCAAAAATAAATATATGAAAGACTAAAATTAAAAATTAAAACTCTTCAACATAAAAAACAATTAGAATTTTTCAAACAAAATTTCCAACATTCCCAGTTCATATTTTATTTTCCAAAATTTAGAATCATTTAACAGTTGAACAAAAATATCAAAAACTTTTATTTTTTGTTAAAACATATTATAAAATAATATCTCATTTATTATCATAATATTTAATAAAATGAAATCACATTTCAAATATTCTTAGTTTAATAATGTTATAAAGTGTTTCTTGAAATATAAATAGAAGAGGAATTATCAAAATAAATTGGTATATTTTGAAAAAAAACTAAAATTATATAAATTTTTCTTAATACATAATTATTGATAATTAAATAATATGGAAAATATATATTCACTTTCATAAGTAGGTAAAGAAATGGATCATTTTTCCTTGAACTCCAAGAAACAAAAAAATTTACCAAGAAAATGACACATACCTGAGGTACTTTTTATATCAAGTCTGAAACATCCAAAATCAAAGTATAAGTAATTAATTAAATAAAAAAATTATATAATAAAATGGTCAATAATTAATAGTTCCTTTAATATAAAAAAAATACATTTAATATCCTTTAAATTAGATTCCAAAGGATCATATTGAAATCTAGCACACATAAAAAAGATTAAACATAATATCAGGTATAAAAGTAGTTAAATACAAAATAACTACCAATAATGCCCCTAAAAAATTTAGAATAAATATATTTTACATATACATCATAATATAGTTTATAATAAATACTTATAGGGGTTTTTAAAGTTTTACAATAATCAAAAAAAATGATTAATCAAATCTTTAGCATATTTATATTGATTTAAGAATATACCATCATTTCATTAATTAATTTTAAGACCTAAAACGAATTTGAATTCACCCATAATTCTCATATAAAATTCAACATCCATAAAATTAAAAAATTCATTACAAATAAAATCATATAAAGTTTAAAAAAATATCATCAACGTAAATTTTCATAGCTAAAATATAGTTTTAAATTATTTGATAAAAAAATTATGATCTACTTTACCTTTATTAAAATAATTTTATAAGAAAAGAAATGTAATTATACCATACCAAGAATGATGTAATTGTTTAAGACCATATAAATCCTTTTATAATTTAAAAACATGACTAGTAAATTTTTAATTTTCCAAATTATGGGGTAGGGAAACATAAACTTCTTAATAAATAAAAACCATTTAAAAATTAAAATTTATCATCCATTTGAAATAAATTAAAAGATTTAAAATATGAAAAGATAATAAAAGTAGTATAGATTCAATTATAGAAACAAGTACAAGTGATTCTTCAAAATCTATAAATTATTATTGATAATAACCTTGAGTAATATGCCTATCTTTCTTCTTTACAATTTTACTAGATTCATTCATTTTATTTATAAAAATCTATTTAGTTATAATAACATTCTTAGCTATAGGGGGTTTAAATAAAGTCAAAAAATTATTTCTATAAAACAAAGTATGTTTCTTATTGCATATAAATAATCTGATTAACATAATTCAATGCATAAAAACATAATTAGGTAAATAATTAGAAAAAAAAAGTAGAATTTGAATAAAAATTTAAAATAGAACTTATAGTTTTAATAAAATAATAAGCATTACCAATAACATTGCCATCATGTTGGTATTTATTAACCTTCTAAAACATAGGAACCGAATGATAAGGAGTAATCTCTCCCTCAATATTTACAACATCTTGAGGTTTTTCTTCACAAAAATTTAAATCATTAAAATCATCTTGAAAATATTCTAAAACAAAATATTTTTTAAAACATATTCAAAAAATTTAACTTGAACTGATTCTTCTTCAACCATAGTTATTTTGTTATAAAAATGAAAACCTTTAATTTTATTATAATAACCAAGAAATATACCTTTATAAACTTTGTAATTGAATTTATATATGTTATCCTTAGTATTTAAAATAAAAACGTTACACTTAAAAACTTTGGAACAACCAACACTAGGTTTTTACCATTAAACAATTCATAAGTGGTTTTCTTTAAAATTTGTCTAATTAAAACTATATTTAAAGTATAAAAATATCTATTAAAATATTAATCACATTCATATTTAGTTAAACTAAATTAATTTAACATATTTTTATATATTTCAGTAATTTTTATATTTTCCATTCTACAACACCATTTTTCTATGAGTTCTAGGTGTAGAAAAACTGTGAAATTACCCGTTTTCTACACAAAATTTTTAAAAAACAAAATTAAAAAATTCACCTTCATTATCACTTATAATATAACCAATAAAATAACCTTTTAATTTTTCAGCAACTTAAAAAAGGAAACAAATATAGACAAAGTTTCACTTTTATAGTACCTAAAGTAAATCTAGGTAAATATACTAAAATCATCAATAATTACAAAAACGTATTTATTACCTCATAAACTACAAAATTGAATTTGAACAAATAATTATAAATGGATAATTTATAATAGTATAGATGATCTAACTTAATTAATATATTTAAAACTAATTTTATGTTGTTTACCTTTTAAAAAATAATCACAGGTGAATTATTACTAATTTTCAAATCGAGTAGCTGCTGAACATATCATTTCTTTGGTAGTTTGTGTAACAGTCAAAATTTCACATGTAAATGCCTTTTATGGCATAAGATATTATCTATTTCTATAGTTTTAAGACACATGAAATTCTGGAAAAATAATTCAAAAAAATAAATAGAATAAATATTTTCTTTCTTATTAGAATAAAATAAAACATTTTCATTTTTAAAAAACAAAACATTTATTATATTTAAATTTAACACTCATTCCATCATCACATAATTTTTAAATAATAGTTCATTTATGTTTAAAATTTTAAAAATATAAAACATTAGAAATTAATACAATATTAGAAATACATACTTCACCAAATCCATTAACCTTTCTTTTTGAATTATCATTGAATATCACAGAACCTCCATCACATTGATTATATGAAAAACAAATTAGATAGATATCCAGTCAAATTTCTGGAGTAGCCACTTCCATGTACCATGTATATTTAATACTCTTAAGTAATGTTTCCTAAAAATATTAATTAATTATAAAACACTTTTTATACCCATGCTATATTGGGTCAATTAGTTTATTATAAGAATTCATTAGTATCCAGAAATATTTTAAACAAGTATTCATGGGTAATCTAGAGGATAGTTTTTTTGAAATAAAATTATTGGTATAAAAAATATATTGATTAAATCATAAAAAAACTCGTTATCATAATTACATTTCATAAAACATTTAAATAATGTAACATTTTATATACTTCCTTTAGAAATTTTAACAAAAGAAGTTTTGAACATTTTTGGAATATTAGGATTGTAACCAAAACCAATTTTATCCTTATTTTATTTCATCATAGACATAATCTTATCATATTTTTATTTATCTTGAACAAAAATAGATAAAGTTTATTTAAAACTAGAAATTTAATTTTTGATACTATCATTATCCTTTTTAATATAATCAAAATCATCAAATATCTTAATTTTTAGAGTAAAGAAAAATTTCTCATTTTTTTAGTTTATTCTTTAAATTTGTCATTTTATTTTTTAATAGTATCCACTTAATTATATTAAAATAATTTTAAACAATAAAATGAGTTTCTTAAAATCTCATTTTCTATATTGACATTCTTACTTTCATTTATAAATTTGTTATTTTCTTTTTTTAATTTTTTATGTAATTTAGTAACCCTTAAAACATTCTTTTGATGCTTCTCATTATCTTCATATTGATCATCAAACTTGTAGCCATAATTATCATAATCATATCCAAAAATTGATTCTAAATCATTATTAACCTTATTTATATTTGTCTCCATCAACCATCGGTTAACTGACTCTTTTTCTCTTCCAGATTCATCACTTGATTCTAATTCACAACAGGTTAGTTCTGAAACACTATTATAATTACTTAAGGTACCTTTTTTCCTTTTCGTACACCCTTAGGATATTTTATGGATTGATTCTTCAAATTTATCAATTTATTCATTATATTATAAATACCTTTTTTATATTCAAAATTTATTCTTTGTCACTTTCTTATGCCATGAATTCAGAAGAGTTAGAAGTACTATTTATATGTGATTTAAAAGTAATAATTTTATTCTTCAAAGTAACTTATTGAAAAATATTATTTAACTCAAGTCCATATTGTATAATTGATCCTATGAGTTCATACAATGTGTATTCTTTGAAATTATTACATTCCTTGATCACAACCTTATTTGAATTCCATTTTTTTATGTAGATATCTTAGGACTCTTTGAATAAGTATAGGGTTCTCCAATGTTTCTATAATTGAATTCATTCTATTCACAATATTTGTGAATCGATAGAAAATTTGATTGAATATTTTATGTTCACCCATGTTGAAATATTTGTACTCCACTCAAATTATTCCATGTTTGGTTCTAATCATCTTATCTGATCCAAGGTGAGTAACCTATTAAATCTTCTTGATCTCATGAGTTTTTGAAAATTTAGGCACATGACTAAACATAATTTTATGAATAGAACAATTTGAAATATTTTCTACTTTAGTAATTCAAAACATATTTAGAAACATCATTTCCTTTAAGAGTATCCAAGTTAGCATATAATAGTTTGTATGGTTTTACCAAGATTTACTGATGTTCTGTTCTTAACTATTTGGGGTATGCCTACATTAGGGATTTCCAGTAACCATAGTCATTTCCATCAAAGTGAGGTGGGTTCTGAGGAATACATACATAATTTACATTTATTCCTTACATCTTATGGATCATTTCCTTAGAATCTAAGGTCTAGTAAAAGTTTATCATAATAAAATATAAACAACTGACTCTATATCCAAGAGAAATAGGTTCTTAATATCGAGTGTTTGATATCATAAAAAGAAACAGTAGAGATAATATATCCTAAATAAATTTAATCCTTTAATACCTATTGTTAGTTTAGATATAGTGATAAATAATATCCTATAGGGGTGAATAATCCATATTAAAATTTTAAAGAGATGTATTAATTATCAAAATTAATTATTAGACTTAATTAATAGAGTTAATTAGCAATGTAAAAAATAACATAAATGAACATATATAATTTTTATAGTAGTTTGCTCCAAAGTGGACATACTATACTCTTATACCTCTCTACATTATGATAGATTCATTGTTCACTAAAATGATTTTTAAAGTGGAATCATAACCATATTAAAATCTACGATTTCTAGTGGAATTTTGACCATGACAGCTAACTTTTATACAGGGTTCCAAAACCTAATTATATCACTAACTTTATACTACGGAAGTCACGGTGTGAATGAACATGAATTTAGAAGATGGTATCCATAACCAATAGAAATATAATGATTTTGTATATAAAATTATAAACATAAAGTTAGATCATGTTTTAGAGAGATAAAGTAGTGTTACAAACATAAGAAACCATGATGAAAATATATAGAATAAAAATAAGTGAATAATAAGTACTAGTCCTTGAGTATTATATTAGATAAGCTCATCAAGGAAGTATAATTCAAAGTATTTTATCAATAGTCCTTGAGATATCATCAAGTAAATGAGAGACTTGTTTTCACAGGTATAATTAAACAGCACTTTACAGTATCACACCATAACACTCAAAAAATAAGATGATTTTAATTTGAAGAAAAGGTGAGTTATAGAGGCATGATTTTATTGGTATTTATATTTATGGATACCTCCCAATAAGTTCTAAAACTTCATTAAAAATTTAGGAACTCAATAGATCCAATACATTGGTAAGATAATTCAAAATAAAAATAAAAGATACAAAAATTTTAGAGAGAGAGAAATATATATTATCATTAAAAAAATATCATTCAAAATTCAAACAAGAATGAAAAATTAAAACTGACTTGAAATAATTTTTATAATATTAAAACAATTCCATAATAATAGGTCAAGTATAATGACACAAATCTCACACAATAGTTTCCATTTAAAATTAAAATTTCAAAACTTGCAGAATACATATGCATATTAATATAAAGAAATTTAAAAATGAACAACACTGTATTAAAACTATAAAAAGTTTTAAATATTATTTTTATCATCTAATATGAATTTAGAAACATTAAAAACAATAAAAACACAAAATAATAAAATCAATTTTTTTGAGTTTCATACTGAAATTTCATTCCTAAAATTAATAAAAACTTTGATCTTCATATAAATTTGTTTAAAACACTATAAAAAACTACATATAGGTTCTTTATAATTAATATGAATTTATAGAATCCTTAAAAAAAATTAAATACTTAAATTAAACATGTAGAAAATGAAAATACCACAGAAATCAGAAAACAAAGAAATCTAGAAAGAATCATATTTTCATACCTATGTAAGGGTAAGTTTACATGCATATGTAAGGGTAAAATGAAAATTTTAACATATTTAATAAAGTTAAAACAAAATTTTCATACCATGAAAAAGGGTAAAATAATTTTTATATAGGATTTTTAAAGGTAACCATAAATTTATATGGCTTTTATAAGGGTATAATGACTTTTACATGCCTTGTGTAAGGGTAACTATATGTTGTGTAAGGATAAAAACATTTTTCAAAATTATGAATAAGGGTAATCAAAGATGCTAAATAATGGTAAGTTTTAGTTAATAAAAAGTTTATGAAGGTAATTTGGCTCACTACATAATGAAAAGATTCATTTTTTATATATTTCGTAAGGGTAACACAAGAGTTGTGTAAAGGGAAAGTGAAGTTTATAAGTGTTGCATAAGAATATAAAATAACTCACATAAGGGTAGAAAAAATCAAATACATACATAAGGGTAAGTAAAATAAATAGAAATAATAAAAAATCATGAAATTTATTTTTATAAAAAATATAATAAATTAATAATAAATAATAAATAATAAACTTAAAGACTTATAAAAAATATTGAGAGGCATTTGTAATATTAAAAATATAAAATATAAATACTTCCAAGTCATAAAAACAAACTCCCATCACTAATACAGGGGGTTATGATTCAAAAGTTTATAATGATATAAGGGTTATTTGTATAATATACCAATCCAAGTAAACCCATAACTTTACCCAAATTTACCTTCCACAAAGCCTGAAGCATGTTCCTGATCACCATGGGTTGGAGACAAGCACCTATATATCATATAAGAGATGTTGGGAAAAACATCAACCTAATCAAAAATATAACATAAAGGAATCAAATAGAGTAAAACATTGGAAAACCATAATATATTATATTCCAAAACCGACAACTAAAAAGGTCATATATAACATCTAGATTAAAAGTTTCAAATCACACCAAGATGATTATAAAAAACATGGAACCAAAAAAAGCTATGGGACCATCTCCATGTGACCATAGTTCACCATCATCCCATCCAACCAGTATTCAACACAATTAGGGACATATGTTCTCAATATTATTCTCTTACTTTTATTATTATCCTACAAAACCAAGGTTATAACCTCATAAGTGAAAAAGTAGGGTGTGAGCATAAATTCCCAAAAGGATACCAAAAAATAATATATACAATGTCTAACCATATTCATCAATTAGTATAAGTTTAAAATATATTTTTAACTCAATTCAAAATAAATAATTTACCATTTATAAAACATCCTTTATTTTCTTTTCAAAACCATTTCATCCCTTTCAAAATAACTCCATAATTAATAAAATAGAGAAATATGACATTTTATATTTTCAATGTAATAAACAGATAAATAAATAATTTTCAAGAATCAATTTATATAACAGGAACTAGTGGGAAAATAATCATATGAAAATATTATGAACGCAATGTAATCTTAAAGAAACCGAGTAGGAAATACATGACATGGGGTCATATACAACCAAAACCACTAAGAATCTCAACGGAACACTAGCCGGAATACATGACTACTATAGTATGGGAACCTCATTCCCTTGGAAATGATACCCCTAGTCTACATGACATAAAGAGAACCTCCCCTAGTTATAACTAACTCCACTAGGGAGAGTCTTTGTCTAGTTTTTCCCCATAACTAAAGGTATCTCAAGTGTGTTTTTACATCATTATTACATTCATGGAAAATCAAAATAATGTTCCATAAATAACATCCAAGGAATAATAAAAAATAAATTTTTAAAAATATTTTCACAAGGTATATTCCATTTAAAATACATGCCCACATATTTATAAAAAAATTATAGTGATCCATACCATTTTTCATGCTTTGAAACCCATTATCCTTTTAAAAACATCTCTGAGGTAATTAAGCAAACACATAACTTGTCTCAAATGATTTACATGAATCCCCATTTTTTAAAATAATTGATATCCATTGAAGATAATAAATTTAATAATAAAAAAATGAAATAATCAAATAAAATTAGTAATTATAAGGGTTAGACCATAGGATTGAGACACCTACCTCAGTAATGATGAAATGATATTTCCTCTTTAAGACTAGTGATGGGAAGCGAAGAGATCAGATTCTAGAGAACCTTGATCTGATGGAAACATGATCAATTATCCATGTTTATGATAGATCAAAAAATCTATTATTGTAATAAATCAATTTAATGAAGAAATATATAATTAATCATATTATAAGGGGTCCACTTACCAAATTTTGAAGAACAGTGAGCCAAGTCGTCAATCTACACAATGATTTTCCAAAGGAGGGGGAGAGATCCAAAACATCACCAAGGATCCCCCAAAATTATAAGAAATCATTTTAGATATTTAGGGGTTTTATTAGGGAGGTTGAACACTTAATTTGGCCTAAAATGGTTATTTGGAGTTTATTAAACTGTATTTATAATGTTTCCCCTGACTAGCCATAAGGCCTCACCAGCTAGCCAATGGGTGCAGGTAGAATGCCTACACATACAAGTAGAATGATTTCACCTATAGGTGGCCCACCATCTAGTTATTGGAAGACTATTGGATGGATAATGGGTGTAAGTAGAATTCTTACACCTCTAGGAACTCCATCGGCTGATATGTGGTACTTATAAACTTACAGGTGTTCTGTCAGCCAGCACTAGCTAGTTGGTGCCCTCCACTAGCTAGTCGGTGGCCCTTTACTACCACCATCTTCCCAAAAAAAATCCCAATTTTAAAATGACCCATAACTTTAAAATAAAAAATTAAAATAGATCTATATACCTAGTTCAACATACCCAGATGTGAAAATTCTCCCCACCATAAAAGCTTTCTATCCCCAGAAAGGCACAAAATCATAAACCTAAGAAAATATAAGGACACTATTGGAATATCAAGGCCACACATTCCCATTCTTCATGGTTTTCCCCAGACAATTTCCATCTCACTCGAACCAATGGTATCATCTTTCTATGTGTCATCATATCCTATTGGTCCACTATCTAAATAGGTATTCAACCACTGAGGTATCAGGTTCAATCATAATATCCCCCGCTCAAGAATATGGGATAGTTTTGGATGATAATTATTCTATTGGGAATCATGGAACACATCATGGATAGATATCAAATGAGTAGGTAAGTCCAAAAAATAATGCACTTTCCCAGGTCACTCCACAGTCTCGAACCAGCCAATATAATAAGATGCCAACTTACCCTTCATTCCCAAGAGCATATGTCCCAACCATGGTGAGACTTTAAGAAACAAACCCAATCATCTTCCTTAAATTATAATGGGAGATGATGACAAATGTCATAAGATTTTTGATGACTCATTACTATCGTTAATCTCTTCCATATCAACTACATGATATCCATCATCTCCTGAATGATACTTGGTTTAACCAAGGACCATTCTCCAACATTTTCCTAATAGAGAGGAAACCTACAAGGCCTCCTATACAATGCATCAAATGGTTCCATCCAGATCAAATCCTAACAACTACTATTATATTAAACCCCTAATAAGGGAAGATTCTTTTTCCATGATCTATTGAATTCAAGAAAAAATTCCCTGAGTATTCCTTCTTGAGTCTATATGGATTTTCCAGTATGTCCATCTATCTTTGGATAAAAATTCATGCTTAACTTCAACTGTGTATCCATAATTTTCCAAAAAAACACTCTAGAATTGGAATTTAAAGAGAGGGTATCTATCATAAATAATATCTAATGGAACATCATGAAGTCTAACTACCTCTTTCACATAAAAATTCTTAATATCCTCTACCTTTTTTGACTCCTTAATAGCTAATAAATGTGCTGATTTAATGAGTCAATATATAATCACCAAAATCAAATATTTACCATTAGGATTCCATGGTATTCCAATAAAAAATTCCATAACTATCTCATCCCATTTACAAACCAAAATGGGTAATGATTTTAACTACCCAGTAGGTGTCTAATTTTCCACCTTGATTTTATAACATGCGAGACACTATGATACAAAACCTGCAATTGACCAATTCATCCTTGGACACCAGTAATGAAATATCAATTCATGGTAAATATTGGTATATATAGGTTGAATAGACCAACTGTATTTGTTTCCACTAGCCATCAACTATTTCCTCAAGTCTAACAGAACAACTCTCCTTCCTCAAAAGAGTATATCTTTTTTGGGAGACCAATACCACTCACTTGAGGTCTCCCCGCCATAAATACTCATGCAAAAACACTAAAAATATACATCATAACATTTTACAAGTTGAATATGATTGTCCATGAGTGATCCATATCAAGTAAAAACTATAAATACCAATCTATCAACTCCCTCTTCTTCCATGTGTATCTCGATGAACAAGTTCATTAAGCACCACTCTTCCACTGATTCATTCACTACATGAGTTAGTAATTTCCTACTCAAAGAATCTAAAATCACATTCCATTTACCATGGTTGTAATAAATATCATAATAAAATTTCTGAATATACTTTACCCAACATCTTTGTATCAGGTTTAGATCCCTCTAGCAGAAAATCTGCTCCATACTCTTATGACCCAAATACACTATAAACCCCTCCCTGAAGAGGTAATTTCACCATGTCTTAAGTTCATGAATAACATATACTAACTCAAGATCATGAATGGGATAGTTCTTCACATTAAGGAATAACTAATGTGATCCATAATCTACCACCTATATCTCCTGCATCAGAACACACCCTAAACTCATACCTGAGGAATTACAGTAGACATCGTAACCAGCACCAGGCTCAGGAAGAATCAATACTATATATGAAGTCAATATCACTTTAAAAACAAAAAATGATCTCTAGAACTCATCATTCTATACAAAATTTACACCCTTATAGTTTAAATATGTCGTAGGAGATGCAAGCTTGGAGAAGTCCCAAACAAAGCTCCTATAATAACCATCTAATCCTAAGAAACTTTAGATATTGAACACATCCTAAGGATTCTCCCAAGACATCACCACATGAATATTCTTGGGATCCAATTAGATACCCTTATTAGAAATTACTTGTCCTAGAAATTTCACCACTTTAATCCAAAATTTAAATTTGGATAGCTTTTTTTATAGATGATGTTCTCTCAGGATTCCAAGAATGATACTCAGATGCTCAACATAATCCTTCTCTAATATGGAATAAAAAATAATATTATCCATGAAAAAATGGAATCAAATAACCAATGAAATATTTAGTTCATCAACTCCATAAACACCACGTGAGCATTAGTAAGTCCAAATAGAAAAACCAAATACTCATAGCTATCATACCTAATCATGAACATCATCATAAGAATATCTTCCTCCTAGACCCTCAGCTAATGGTTCCCCAATATCAAATAAATTTTCTTACACCACAGAGCCCCTTGAGATGGGAAAAAATTTAATCATCAATATTAAATGTATATTAGTTATTTTCTATCACCTGGTTGAGTTTCTAATAATCAACGCAAAGTTAGAGACTCCCATTCCCCTTCTTTTCAAAGAGAACTGATAAAGCCTAAGGTGAAACACTCGGGATAATAAATCCATTAGACACAGGATATTCAATATAAACCTTTTATTATTTTAATTCAGAAGTTTCTATATGATATTAAGGTATATAAATTGGTCTCATCCCTAGAAGTAAGTCTCTAGATAACTCAACTTCCCTATGGGCTGATAAGCTAGAGAAATTATCCAGAAAAATGTATAGATACTCACACACCTCCATTGGAAGAGGGATACTAAGATATGGATCAACATAATTAATAAAAAAAATATGATTTTTATTAGTATATGGACTTAGAACTATGAGAAAAAGGCTTTAGTATTCTTGATTGTCTAGAATACATGAGTTACTTTATCGAGAGAGAGAAAATGTACCTGATGATGATAGCATTTGATCTATGATTTATAAATAATCATCTAATCCATGACAATGATTAGATAAAATATGTAATTTCCAAGGAATAGACAAATATACACAATTTCATAGTCGTAAATAAACACCTAACACTCTAGAAATTTAAATCCGTACTAATAATTCTTTCACAAAGGAGTGGAAGTGTCATTAAGAAAGGCATAAGCTCTAAACACAATCCCAACATATCAATAATCATAGATGATATAAAAAAATGAGTTTCATATGTATCATAAAAATCCATAACCATAGAATATTATATGAACAATGTACCTCTCATGATATTTGGTCCTACCTTGATCTCCTTTGGTGCACACTATGCTGCATACAGACATCCATCCTCATCTTACCCCTTATCTTCCATCTGAGAATCATCCTTAGAGTAAGGTTTAGATCCCACCTGTTTAGCTACCTTAGGTCTAAAATGAGATCCCTATATGAATTTGGACCCAATTATACTTCCCTAGGATATTATCTCATAGAAACACTGAAGATGATCAGGTTTCCCATGATTATGAAATAGAATGGGTGCATCCTGACAATCTAGCTTGATGTGTCCCTTTTTTATGTACTGGTAATAGACCACCTGACTCTGCCCTACTATATTTTTTACACTTCTACTTCTACCTTGGTTTTGATTATCCCACTTCTTTTTCTAACTAAGAAGTTAGCATTGGTTACCTATTGCCATCACTGGTGCTCTGAAGAGTCTTTTTTCCCTACTATGTATGCTTTATACATTGTTTCCTTATCCATAACCTTCACACGGATGGGTAGGAACATAAGAATCAAAATAGATTGGATATCTACCATTAAACCCATTTCAAACCTCTTCACCTTGAGATAATTGGAAAAATATCTAGATACAAGTGCACTAAATTGGAAAATTGAGTAACATACTAAATGATAGAATGATCTCTTTTCTCTAAAGTAACAAACTCTCATGAATTTTCCACCCTTAGTGTCTCTGTATATAACTATTGGTTCATTAGTTTCTTAACTGTAGTCCAAGTGATATATTCATGCAACTCGAATTACACAATCTATTCCCACCACTTCCTCCCTGACCCCTCAAGTATAAAAGTGGAAAATCCAACCTTTGAATCCTCTGATGTTTTGAGAAGGTGTAAAATTTATTTGATCCTTTAAATCCAATCCTCATAATATTATGGACCCTTTTCACTAAAAAATATTGATGTATTATACTTATTAAACTCTAAATCATGATCCACCATTCTTTATAGTTCAACATTGGTGACCTGTTCCATAGATTAGATCATACGAACCATATTTTCCACTACAATCAGATCAACTTGAGGATTCTCCAATGGGGATTTCTCTAAAGTCTCCTCTCTAGAAATATTGAATAATCTTTTTAGGGGTTTTATGAACAATAAAACAATATAATGGAAAAAAATTAGAAAACAATATCATTTGATATACATTGAATTCAATTAACTAAATCAATAAGGTTAAAACCTTATACAAGAACACCAAAAAACCCCAGAATTACCATGGTAACTCAAGGCTTGTAATTAAAGTGAGTTGGGTAAGAACAATCCCACACAACCTCTCGATTTCTGATAGTCATATCTCTAGTCTATCAAGAACCCCCGAACATAAGAGGATGATACACAAGTACGAGAATAGTCTTAAATGAAATATGTAGATTTGATACCAATTTGTAACAAACCAATCTGGGTAAACCCATAACATCACCCAAATTGACCTTCCACAATTCTCAAAGCACATACCTAACCACTATGGGCCAGCGACAAGCACTTTTGTATCATACAAGAGAATTTGGTAATGATTTAATCCTTATCATACATATAACATAATGGAATAAAATAGAGTAAAATAGTAGATAACTAGAATATATCAAATGATAAAAATAAAAATTGAAAAGGTCGCATACAAAATCTGAATAATAATGTCTAAAAGTACAATAAGTAGATCATCAACAATATAGAAACCCGAAATAACCCATGGTCCCATATCCATGTGACCATTGGTCACCACCATCCCATACCACTATTAAAAAACATGATAAAGGAGATCCATCTTCTATAAGTTGATCTTCTCTAGACCTATATCCTATAAAACTAAGGATACAAATTTTCAAAGGTAAAATTAGTGTGTGAGCGAAAATTCATAATAGGATACCACAAAATAATATATACAATGTTTAACCACATGCATCCATTAGTCTATGTTTAAAAAAAATTATAAAACAATTAAAAATAAATCATTTACCATTTATAAATCATCCTTTGGTTTAATTTTCAAAATCATGTCATACCATTCAAAATAATTATATAATCAATAAAACATAGAAAGATGTCATGTTATATTTTTAATGGAATAAACAGATTAAAAAATTCAATAATAAATTTATATAACATTAACAAGTGGGTAAATATTCATACAAAAATATCATGAATAAAATATAATCTCAAAGAAACCAAGTGGAAAATATATGACACTATGGTATACATAACCAAACTATTAAGACCCCCAAATGAACACTAGCTAGTATACGTGACTCCTATAGTCTGGGAACCTCGGTCCCTCGGAAAGGATACCGAAAGTTTCAATGGAATAAAAATAAACTCCCCAACTTATAGATAACTCCACTAGGTATATTCTTTTTCTAGTTTCCCCCCCAAACCCTAAGGATTCTCAGGTGTGATGTTAAATTATCATTACATTCAAGTAAAACCAGAACAATGCCTTGTAAACAATTTCTAATGCATAATCCAACACTAGGTTTCATAAACATTTTTCAATTTAATAATAAATTTAAAATCTATATCCATATATTTATAAAATATTTCTATATCGATCCAAACAACTTATAATTATTAAAAAATGATTTCCCTTTTTAAAATATCTTTGGGGAAATTAAAAAAACATATAACATGTCTCAAATGGTTCCATGAAAACCCACCTTTTGATAATAAATGATATACCTCAAAGATAAATTACATTTTATTTAATCAGTTTCATAATAAACAAACAAATTAAATCATCAAATAACGTAAAGCATTCCAAGGGTTAAACCACATGATAGAAACACTTACCAAGGAAATGATGAAATGATGTTGCCTCTTTAAGAATAGTGATGGGGGAGAAGATATTGGATTAGAAAACACCTATATTTGATGGAAACATGGTTAATTATCCATGAATATTCTAGATCCAAAAATCTTGTCACATAATACATCAATTTCAAAGAGAAACATAGAAAAAACCATATTATAAGGAGTCCTCTAATCAGATTTTGAAGAATGGGGAGCCAATCCTTTAATCTGTATAACTATTTTCTAAATAAATTAGATCCAAAACATCACTAAGGAGCCTCCAAAATCGTAATAAATATATAGGAATATATAAGGGTTGTATTAGGGGTGTTAAACACCTAATTTGGTCTAAAATAAACATTTTAAACTAACTAAATCACATGTACAGCACCTCCACCAGCTAATCGAGGGATGTGAGCTGAATGCCCACACCTACAAGTGGCCCACCAACTAGATGGTGGATGAACATTGGATAGTAGGTGGATTCATGAAGAATGATTACACCTCTAGTTGTTGCACTGGTTGACCAGTGGAACCTTCATACTTGCAAGTGTTCTTCTATTTATCACTAGCTAGCTGATTCCCTCCAGTAGCTATCCAATGGCCCTATGTTGCCGCCAACTACCCAAAAACAAAATCTCAACATTAAAATAACCTAGAACATTAAAATAAAAAAATAAAAAGAGCTCATTTTATATGGTTCTACATACTCGAGTGTGAAAATTTATCTTTATTTTCCATTCCATGAGACATGTTTGATAGTGCACACCATTTTTTTCTACCATGTGGTGTATCCAATTCCTTATTAATTTTATTTTTGATAATCATCTTACATTTTATGATGTTTTAAATATCATTTATAGAACTCCCTCTCATATTTTTTTAAACATCCCTTGAATCATAAAGGACTTAGGTAACTTGAATTTATTTCTTTGAGTTATTCAATTTATTTTGAACTTAAAGCTTCAATGTCCCCTATATTCAATGATATAATTTTATATATTATGTCCACTTTTATCTCTATAAAAAATCTATTCTTAATTTCAAATCCCCTTCCATGAATGATTTTCTTTTCCATGAATTATAATACATTTTAAAAAATTCCCATCATTTTATGTGTTGATTTCTATTAAATGGATCTTTCTTTCAATTATATGTTTTCACTTACCACCAATGTTCCCCTTTAATATTTTAAAATATAAATATGTATCAATTTATATGATCTAAATACTTTACCGCTTTTAAAGATAATCATTTTTACTCTCTTTAATGATTTGGCTTTTATTTTCCGCTTTATCTAAAAGGTATCTAGTTTCTATGATTATAGGTTTTATAAGTCACCCACTAAATGGTTTTAAGAAGTTTTTATTTTGGGTGACTAAATTTGGTATCAATTTATCTACTTTATTTGGTTATTTATATGATACCATTTGAAATGTAATGTGAAATACATTCTTATTATTGAGATCTAATGATGTGGTGGTTAGAAGTTTTATGATGGTGAACATGTGTAAGGTTAATCATTAAGTGATGGATGAGCCTTATATATCTATCCAATTCATTGGTTAAAGCTTTAAATATCATGTTATAATGGTAAAATTAGTAGTTATTCTTGATCCAAAATGGGAAAGTGGTTTTGATTCCTAATCTGCTATATGAAAGAAGTTATAATGTAAAATACACTATAGAAACACGATGTGATAATTGATCCACTATGGTAAATGGGTATTGATGAGTGATCCGTAATTTTGTGTTTCAATTATTATTTTGGTGCCACACTCATTTGATATGAAACTATGTTATACTCCCTTGATCGTGATTTAAGTCTCATGTTTTCCCAATCTTTGTGCCATGTTATATGTTTGATCATATGGGATTATGTATTTTCATATCATTCCATATGAACCATATTTATGATTCTATGTTCTTTAATAAGATATTTATCTTGTACTTATGTTTTATCATAATATTATAATCTCACCATGGGTAATATGATAATATGTTTATTTATCCATCACAAGGTGTTTGAGATCACCCCTTTATAATGTTTCTATTTCTTGGGGAATGAGGATGAGTTTAACTAGGGATAGGTTTAAAATAATACCAAGTATAATGAAATTATGGGTAAATTTTCACAATCATTATAAAATAAGTAGCTTATGTGGCTAGTATCAAAAGAAACAAAACCTTTCAATTCTCGGAATTTTTAGTTTTTCATGTAATGTAATTTTTTAATTATGGAAATGATATAGAATAAAGGCATGGTTAGCTTGTGTCACCTTAAATAAGGTATATTAAACCCTTTTATGTTAATTATTAGACTCATAATAAACTAAAATCTCCAAATGATAAATCATGGTGTGATAGGTAATCAACTCCAATTTTTCTTTGAAATAGCCAAATCCCACAAACTAGTGAAAAGTATGACCCAAAATCTCTCTATCCATGGTTCAATACTCAATAGAGACCTCAATTACAATACAAATCTAACACCTAATATATAGAAATAATAACTAACTCTTTTTATGGATTTCTTAACTATAAAAAAAGTTATATTCTTGTTTGAAAGAAAAATAAATCTTTTATTCCATACCTAGAATGTACCTATTATATGCATGGTATGAAAATTATAAGTGGTAGTTTAAATAATTTAAATAAAATCATACAACATTCAAAATATAAATAATTTATATACATGAATATGGATTACATAAATAAATAAAAAATATAAATATTTAATATGAGTTATAATAAATTTATATAAGAATAAATTCTATCAAAACAAATTTTAATATGGTCTAAAGGCATGAAAATTCAGTACGGGATCAAAGGGATCATGCCGATATAGGTTTTTGAGAAAAATAATTTTTCAAAATTTTTGATAACCATGAACAAGAACTGTAATGTTCTTTCTATACCCAATCCATTTTGCATAGAGAATTTCTCAAAGTTACCATTTTTAACCACAAAATAGTTTACTAGAACAACTTATTTTTAGTATATGATCATACAATAAACCATGACCGATCAATTTTTCCTACATCATGGTTTTTCCTTTTGGAAGTCTCATTTCCAAAAATCATAATCGTTTAATCAGGAAACCAAGTTGTGAAAAAATAAAAAAAATGATACTCTATTTTACAACACTAAAACCATGTCATATTTCTTGAAAAACATTATTTTTCTAAAATTTTCTATAAATAATGACATAATTTTATAAATCGCGTTATTTTTAAGAAGAAAATGTAAACCATCATGATATTTTATAACCATGGTCATGGTTTTGGAGAAACCCCAAAAATTTTCCATATTTTAATTTTCATTTTATTGATTATTCTCCATTATAGGATATAATGACACTATGTTTCATGACCTTTCTCCAATAGAGCCCCTCTTAAAATAGTAATGTATCTGAGTGTGACCCCCAAATATTGCTTCTAATAGACCATGGGTTGGAGACCAATACTAAGGGTATAAAGAACAAAATATAAGAGGAATTATCCACTTTATTCTTAGGAAATAATGAAAACTAACAATCAACACTAAATTCATAAAATAAATAAGCCATAATCCTAATAATAATATAAATATGCATGTAAAGTCACAAATAAATCTCACAACATGTCTAAGAAGAATACCAGAATCAAATAAAACCTAAAGGAAGAAACTCTTCCAACATTATTCAATCACTGTTTAATGATATAGTAAGTTCCAACTGACTCTTATACTATTGGAGATGTAATAAAATCAAGGATTTCCTATTTTATGATATCCTTGAATTGTAGTTGGTGATATAGGTATAATGATGCCTCTTTTGTATCCTATAATTGGATTTACATCATAATATACGATGGGAAATGTGATATGTGATATTTCATGAGTGAATAACTTCCACGTACTCCCTTAGTTTCCATTGGTTATAAATCAATGAGATTGATTCATTTATGGATTATAATACAAAATATATGCATCAAAGTTTTCAATGACTGAAACACCAATAGTCAGTAATTTGTAGGTGCCATGAGATGGAACTTGACATTGAAATGTTACAACTCTCTTCATTTAATGAAGAGAGTCTATATAAGGGATGAGATCCCTCCATTTGGATATAGTTTTTTCATATAGTTAAAGTCAAAACTCTTTTCATCCCAAATCACCTTTTATCTTTGGAAGAAGTTTCCAGCACCCCTTTGGTGGTTTAGAATCCTCCCATTATAAATTCGGATTCTATAGTTGGTATAATCACCTCAGGGGTAGGAGACTTTTACCATTTATATGGTGATACCCATAAATAATACTACTACTAATTTGATTTAAATGGAGATAACAACAACAAAAAATGTGTGCCTACATTTATGTTCTTCATATACATGTTGAATTTGTTGATGATAGATCATGCATTATATAGGTTTACTTCCACTTCCAAAGATCATTGAATGATCACCCATAACAAGTCAATGGTATTTAGTCCACTTTCATCAATAAACTGACAAGTTTTTTAATTTATTTTTTAAACACACATATAATGTAAGGTGTTTAGGATCATAATATAGAATATTATATAAAAGTTTAATTATTTATTTTCCTATTCATTGGGTACACTTGATACATATCATAAAGTATGATATGTTGAAAACCCGTGGTTTTACTATATGTCATAAGCTATGATATATGATAACCTAAGCTATTAATGAAACTAGGGTTTCATGAAAATAGAGTGCCATGTTATAATAATGATATAATGTATATCATCAAATATGAATCAATATATAATATTTTTTATAGTGAGAAATTTTTTAAACACAATATATTTTTCCATTAGAATTGTTTTTACTTTATAGGAAAAATTATCTTAAATATTAACTTATGAATAACTTTATGAATTTAATAAGTTTTTTTCCTTCGAAAAAAATATTCTTACCTATGTAAAAACATACAGTATGAAAAAAAAATTACGCACTTCTTAAGTTTTTTGTTTTTTTGTGATAGTGCATATCAAAGGAACCTCATATTATGATAGATATAACCTCTTATCAATCATAAAATATGATATATTAAAGAATTTTAAAAATTAATATTTTTCTAGATTTTATTATAGTTTGTAAAATATTTATAAATTATAAGTGTTTGGAAATGAAAAATAAGATTTTTTATTTTTGAATTAAATATAAAAGATTTATATTTGTATCTTAGATTTTGAAAAATAAATAGTGTTTATTTTTTTTTTAATTCATTTAAAATATTAATATTTATAAAGTATTTTTGAAATATTAATATTTTGTAAGCTTTAATCTATTATATATATTGATTCTTATATATTCTCAAGCCTTTTATTATAGGCTTGGTGTGATTTAATAATATTTAGTTTTAATCTACCTTGATATAGGTTTGTAATTAAATTTATATGCTTAAATTTAATTATTGAATATGGTTTATACATATTAGTCTTTAGATTTATGATGAATGATATTCACTCCATAGTAATGTATCCTTAGGGGGAGGGACTTTGGGTCAGACTTCCCACTGTCTTGGAAGATTATTCCTCATTCTTGGTATTTTCTTTAGATTAAACTTAGCTAAGAAACCCTAATGATTAGGTTACTAGAGGAAAAAAGTTGAGTTTATTCATATGATATATTAGATAAATAGTTATTGGTCAACTATACAAGACCATAACTATTATGATTGGGAATTTTTATTACCTAAATAACTAAGTGGTAGGAGAAACACCATAAAAAATCATTTCATAGTGAAATATAGATCATGGATCACTAAATGGATATGATGTATGTGGTAATAATTTATAGTGGGAGTACTTTCATTAAAAAAAATTATAAAACACTCACTCATAGATATGAAATTAATGTATATTGTGTAAAACATCATGATTATCATTTTGAGATATCTAAAATTACCAATGGATGAATTATATTTTTTGTTAATAAATAAGGATTCCTTATTGTTTAAAAGGTGTCAATATGTGTTGAGATACTAAATATGTGATGATTGATAATCTTTTTTCCAAGTCTAATACTATTGTTGATAAAGGAACATTGTCTATAACAATTTTGAAATATATCTATAAGAATATAGATAGTGGGGTGATTGAAGAATCAATATCATGGAAGAAAATGTATAGTTGTAGTTTTGAGAAATTTTAAAAGACCATTCAAGTGGGGGAAATATTGGTATGGTGTTTTTAAGTGTTAGACAATTCTTTAAGATGATTTCAAGTTGAGGTGGATTAAATATATTATATTTGTGCTAAAGTGAGTAAATTAATGAAGGACCAAACCTTGTGTATCTTCATAAGGTTCATGGTGATCATCTTAAGGTACAATACATACTTAATAAAGTTCATGAATCTCTATAAGGTTCAATATGCTTAAGAAAATTGTAAAGTTGATTCAACCTTATATAAACTATAATATAAAGTAGAGGGGATGAGTTTGGAAGAAGTTAAAGCATTTAAGATATGAAAATTCATATGGTATCTATATATTATGTGTAATTCGTATGATACTTGATCTTATAATATAGTAGGACTCATGATATTAAAAACATATAAGATGAAAAATGGATAAAATTATTAAGTTTTTTAAGATTGAATATTTCATAAGATTGGGGATTTCACAAGATAGACATTACAAGGTTTAATTGAACTTATAAAAACTATAAGATACATTAAATATTATGAAATAAATCTAGATTTTCATAATAAAGAAAAAATGATTTTCAGAATAAAAAATCAAGGAATTTCATAAGAAATAAATATGAGGAATGATATTTAAATGAGAAAATGCTTCAGATAATGATCTTAAAATAATCAAATATCATGTTCTTGTATCGTGATATAAGCTATAGATTTGAGGAGTGATAAGTTAAGTTTCATACTATAAGCTATGAGGCCATATCACAATGTCACGCACATGTGGAATAAATTCAAAAAAGAAGGTAAATTTTGTGATTTTTTTGGGAAAAAGAAGTGATGATATTTGAAATCTCATAAGAAAAATTATCCCAAGTCTTATGGTATTTAAATTAGAATGTTGATTGATAATTAAAATAAGTTTTAATGAGGAGATAAATTGGTATTTTTATGATTGATTTAAAATATGATAATTATTGTTTATATATATTATGAAGTTTATATAATTCTATTATAGAAACTAATATCCTTGATTTTACATTAGTGAATATATATGTGTAGATAAAGAATAAGAAATGTGACATTAAGAACTAAGATTATGAGAACCTAATACACTATAGTATCTATGAGAGAAAAAAGATGTCAAAGTTAGGATCCATTCAAGATAGAGGAGAAATGTATGCCTGGGTATTTGAGGATGTTGAGGGACTCAGACCATTGAATATCTGAATTGATTGTTTAAGATTGGAATATATTATCATGACTATGAAATATTTATGTTCTTGAATTTTTTTTACATGTGTAGACTAGTTGATCTAGTATGTTTGTGGAGGTACAACTACAACAAGAGGTACTAAAGTATCCATGAATAGAAGGGGTATTTTTTTGGATCATACTTTTATAGTGGATAGTGGGAAGCTGTGTTCTCAAGTGGGACTTTAGAGTAGGTGAACAGTGGGACTCTGTGCTGATAAAACTGGGAAGGTTCTTGGTGTAACCAATTAGGTATATAGTGAAGAATCCATGATTGGGAAGATTAACCAATCGTAGAAAGAAGTGTACTTTTAAGTATGGACCATATAAATCCTATTGTTATATGATTGATATATTTCAGTTACATATGAGGTGAGGCTAAGTTAATTAATACTGATAGAATCTATCTTTCAATAGATCACAAAGGTCAATTCATAAAGAAATAAATATAAAAAAGTGTACCATGAATTCACCCCCACCCCCTAGTGTTACCAACTAACTTGGGAACTATAACTGGTATCAGATAAAATATAGGTTCCCTTTAAAATATCCAATAACTTTCTGATTATAGAGAATCTAAGTTCTTTGAAAAGTATGGGTTTTCTACTTTTTATGCTAATAACTACCATAGTTGGAGGAATAATATTTTTCCCTACATTTAATCACTCGTTCTAAAGAAAAGTGTTGTTGTATTAATTAGTTTTCCACACATTACTGAGGGATCCCCAATATCTTTTCCTAAAAATATAAATTTTTATGTTGATATCAGAGCACAAAATTATATTTTTATATCTCTCTCATAAATGGTATACAAAAGGTTAATGGGACACCAAACTACTAAGAATATTTGGAACAAATTAAAGAGAAATTATGGAAGTAATTCTAAATTTAAAATTTCCAAATTATAAGTTTGGAGAATTGGGTTTTATGGCATAAATATTATTGATAATGGAAACTTTGATGGCTATTTAATTAGAGTTAGTGATATTGTCAATAATATTCGTGGTTTTGGTGAGAAGTTTTATGATTCTATAATTATTAAAAAGTTTATGAGAAATTTTTTATATCAGTTTGATCTAAAGGTTTAAACTTTTGAATATTGAAAATATCTTTCATTAGATGAGTTATGTAATGCACTTATTGCTTATGAAGTGTGAAATATCCTTGCATTAAAGAAGAAATAAAATGATGATAAGTATTTTGAGTTTATGATAAAGAGTAAAGTCAAAGATGAAGAATTTATAAAATCAAGTGATTATGAATATGGGGGAGATAATAAAGATTTAAATAGTGTTATTACTCTTTTATTAAAGGTTTTTATGAAATGAAAAAGGAAAGTAAATGGAAAGAAACTACCAAGGTGTGATAACTATATTGTAGTTAGACATTTTTTGAATATTTTTTCAGAGGATAAGGATTTATAATATAAATTAGAAGATGAAGATGAGAAACCTTAAAACGAAACGGGGTAAAATAAAGAAGAAATATTCATGTCAAAAAAAAGGAGTTTAATGGTCAATATGGAACATGATGACTCATGAAGTCAATAATATGATGAATTCAACTTTTTATCTCATTTTTAGAGAGTTTTTTATACCATAATAAGTGATGGTGGAGAATAAATAGTATAATTAGAATACATAATGAATGATGATTTAGTGAGATATCTTAATAAAAACATATAACTCAAGAAGTAGAAAATAAATTTGATAACAATGAAGAATAAAACCAATGAAGAAAATGAAGAATTAGTCACAAAGAAAGTAACTTATGTTGATGATATCAATAAGTAAAAGCTAGGATTTGTTGATAAAGGAAATGCATTGAGATAACTTAATGAAAAGTTTGTTGTAAAGGAAGAAGAGTTAGTTGAGACACAAACTATGTGTCTAGAAGCTCAAAATGAGTTGAAAAATATCATAGAAGGGTCCATCAAGTCACTTGAGGGTGAGGGTGAACCTTCTCAAGTTGGTGAAAAGAAGGTATTATAAAGACTGGTTAACTCTACTCCAATTGACAAAACTAAAAAATCAGCCTATTTACATAGCTTAAAATCATGGTAATATGCTCAAAAACCATTATCATAGTTTAAGGACATGTTTTACTTGAATCATGGCCATTATAGCCATTGTAATAGGGTTCTACCTATATCTATAGTTTAAACTATGAAAATAGTTGTATATGGCCACTGTTTAAACCGTGTAAATAGGTGGTTATAGCTGCAATTTAAATATGAAAATTAGTGTATATATCCATGGTTTAAATAATGGAAATTGGTGGCTATAGACACAGTTTAAACTGTGGAAATATATGGCTATAGACACAGTTTAAACTATGGAAATAGGTCGTTATAGCCATAGTTTTAATTTATGGAATTGGGTGGCTATGGACATGGTTTCAAACTGTTTCCTTAGGTGGCTTTGACCATGGTTTGAAACTATGGAATTAGCCTTAAAAAACTAAATATTTTCAGCAAGCATTAATCCTCTGACCTCTTTTATATTATTTCCAAAACTTTACCACTATGTTGTACTCTACTATATATATATATATAATTTTATATAATTATAATTAGTAATAATTTATAAAATAAAAAACTTGTACCCACAGTTTAAATAGTGTCCATTGCCACATATTTCCATGATTTCAAACTGTATCCTTAGGTAGCTATGGCCACGGTTTGAAACCATGGAAGTAAGTGTCTATGTACATAGTTTAAACTATGTTATAGGTGTCTATAACCACATTTTAAACTATTGAAATGGGTGTCTATATCCATGATTTAAACCATGGAAATATGTTTCCATGGCCATAGTTTAAACCATGTAAATGGGTGGTTATAACTACAGTTTAAATAGAGGAAATAGGTGGTTATGGCCATAATTTAAAATGTTAAAATAGGTGGATATATCCATAGTTAAAACCATGTAAATGGGTAGCTATTTCTATAGTTTCAGTCATGGACTTAGGAGGTTATGGCCACGATTTACTAAACCATGGAAATAGCCCTTTCCTGCCAATTTCACACATTTTTTTGGTGTTCCTGTGAAACCTACTACCATGGTTTCATATAACCATGTATATATGTTGGACTATAGTGACAGTTTACAGAAACTATGGTTATAGACATCCTACAGCCACAGTTTTCCAAATTATGGAAAAATAAGTGTGGTCATAAGTTCATTTTCTAGTTGTGTAAGCCTGAAAGTAAATATGGAATTTATAACTATTCAGGTTTAAAAATTAAGTCTCAACCTATTTATTCCTATAATATAAGTGAGAATTACTATTATACATTAAATAAATAAATGGATATTCTAATAATATCACTGCCCCTAGAAAAATTGTTGCTCATTTTTCAGCATGATAGAAACTAAAATTGTAGCACCCCAAGGTTTTCTAAAAATAAATTGAAATGCATGAAACTTTATTTTAAGTATATATTTATATCTAGCCTTTACACATGATTTTGAAGCTTCTATGTTTTGAATTTCAAAAAACAATCATCTATAATTGTGATTGGTAAGTTATTTGGAGTATAATGAAACCAACTTGATTTTTGGTGAATAGTAACATAACCTTATGAATAGTAATATGATCCTAATGAATAGTAAATTGTATTAATATTTTATTTTCTTAGTTATTTAAGATAATTACATCTTAGTTAATTTTTCAATGTGATATAAAAGCAGTTATAGAATTAAAGTTGTTAATTTTTGAATAAAGTATGATTTTATTTAAAAATTAGATTAATAATATTTAGAAAATTATTTTCAAAAAATGGAGTTAATTTTTTAATTCTACACATCTAAAAATTATAAGGGTGGAATTTTGGGAATTTTCTTAAAATCTAGAATTTTTTGTGAATAGTGAAATACGGTAAAATACCATATATTCAAATTATCAGTTAAATGCACTATTTATGACATCACAAGTGATGTAAGACCACTTGGTTATAACTCACATTTTGTTATTACTATTTGGGGTCACATTAATTAATATTATTCATAGTCTTGAGTAAAAAAATTATAATAATGATTAAAATAATGAAAAATACCTCCTCTCCTCCACTATAAATACCACCCTCATTCCCCTCTTCCTCCCACACATCTCAAGCCTTGATCCATACCTGGTTTTTGACCCATAATCCTCCCAAGTCTCTTCCCCACATCCTAGAGCTGGTGGTCTCAGCAAAAGGCCAAAACCAAAGGCCTTAAGAAGGATCTCAAGGAAAAGAGATCAAGAGGCAAACATCCTCTTTTGTTTTCTTTATTTGCTTTCATTTTACGTTATTATTTTTAATTTACGTTGGCTTATGTTGGGATATTTAATTCCATATCCCCTTTACTTTCCATATTATGTAATAATGATGAGATAACCATTTTCTCTTATCAAAATATTTTTTGAAATTTTAAACGATGTTGTTAGTTTGCCGAATTTTCATAAGTAATTTCTCAACTTTTCTTTTATTTTGAGTTCCTTTATTTTATTTTTCTTTCCTCACCTCCCATAATCCAAGATGCATGAATGATCCAGTATATGAAATATTCTTTATTTCATCATGTTTATGTAATACTCATGATTACATATCTTCTCTTCTCCCACTTATTCAAGAAATTAAAACATCGTTCGTGATGCGTCGATTTACCAACATCGTGGACGATGTGATTTCAATTTCATTTACTTTATTAAAGACAGGTCATGAAACCATTTTTATGGTTGAAAAAGATTATAATTTATGTATATAAGGTTCTGGGATCATTTTTCTCACATGTTATTAATTTATTAAACAAAATGAGTTTTTTACGATCGAAGAATCGCCAAAATGACCTAAACAAATATCAATAATATTTTAACTTATTAATCATACTCGTGTAAGAATTAAAAATGATAAATGGTATAATTTATGGTTATATAAATATTTAAATACCACTCCATTCCAATTCTTTATTTTCACTTCCAATCGACGAGAACATCCATCATAAACCGATCATGGAAAACATGTAAAGAACACACCCAAAACAATGCAAGGAACAAAATACTAACAATTAAAGGGTGAAATGATGTAATGATATTTTCTTATAAGGTATTATAAAGATGGATATGTTTCTATAAGATATTAATAACACTCTTTTAACCATTATACAGGAGGTTTAAATGAGATTGAATTAAGACAAACTCAAGGTAAGGGAATTCTTAACCCAATTTTCATTCTTTGGGTTAACCTTCTACTACATTAATTGTGTGGTTTTAAGATCATTTTTTGTGATGTATTTTTATTTATATTCTTTTTTATTATGTTTATTTATAGTTTATACACATATTCCTTTCATTATATTTATTCTCATGTCAATTATATGTTATTTTTAAGTGACTTTTCTTTCAAAAAACCTTTTTTTTACATTCTATTTTACAAAATTCAAAAGCTATATTTTTTACAATTATTCATGTTGTTTGATTGTGTTTTGGTTCTTGGTAATTGTTTATGATGAAGTTTGGGACCTATATTTCCCTTCAATGCATTGGTTATGTGTATTTTGGAGGTCGTTTGTATGGTTACTCCAAGTGTAACTGTGATGGTTACACAAATTGTAAGGTAGTTATGAGGGTTACAAATTATAAGGTAGGCGAGAGGGTTAAAATATTATGTAAGTAATGTTTTAATAGACCTTTGTGGTTCTATTTATATTCTTATTTTTTGTGTGGATATTTTATAATTCTCATGTTTCACAAAGTGAGTATATATGGGTGGAAATGATTTCATATGTTACAAGTGTTCATGAACTAATGTGTTCTTTCCTTATTTTTATATCCCTTAATGATATTTTTATGCTAATCCAAATTTTTTAAATTATTTTTACAGGTTATAAGGATTTTTAAGACAAATAAGGAAGCCAAGTTAAATGTTTGAAGAGTTTTCAAAGAAATCATGTTTTATTTGAAAAGTTTTATATTTTTCAAGAAATGAATATTATTTTATGGTATCCACTCTGTAATAATGTGTAATGTTATAAATGTGTTATGTCTCTTTTTTCTAAAGCTCTAAACTTGAAAATATCCTCAATGTTAAAGGAATTTATTTCTTGACTAAATTCAAGATTATGTAATGTAATAAGGTCGGGTCCTTGTAGGAATATTCTAGATAGATTTATCATCAATATGGAAGATCATATTTTTTATCTTTTTCAAGTGTTATGTATGGTATGTAAACAAATCCTACCTTTTCTAGTTTAACATGTCATTTCTATGGAATATTCATGAACAAAGGGGGAGATGGGATGTGAAAATAAGGATAGACTCCTAGAGTAAGAAATATATATCCATAAATTCAATAAATATGTCAATAAAAAATATATTTGTATGTTTTGAAAAATTGTGTGGAAGATGTGAACAAGAAGGTTATAGTGTTGAAGAATTCATTACTAGTATACCAGGTGAGGTTCACTATGTATTCAAAGGGATAAAGTTTATAATATAATGAAATTAAATTCATGATGTGTTGAGAATGCTAGGAAATAATGTGAGAAACCCAAGGAAGTTAAGCATGTCAATAAATAATATCTAAAAGTTGGGCTAGATTAGTTGAAAATAGCTAAAAAAGATAATGGAAAAATTGTTGTGGGTGATAAGGGAAAGTAAGTGATTTCACATGAATATGTTCAAGTTCATGATAAGTTTTATAGAAGTGATGAACTTAAAATACAACAAAATATATGTGAAATATATAGAAAATATAGACATGGTATAAAGAACTATATTACCATCCTTATAGCTCAATAAGAATTGATGAGAAAGATAATGTGATAATAAAGAAATGAATTTGTATTGATACTGATAAATCTATTTTGTATACATATTTTGAAGTGCTTTTATATATTAATTCATTGCATATTAATTGATTTAATAGAATATTTATGCCTAATATTAATGTTTTGCAAATAATTATGTATAATTAACATTTGTAGAAATACCAAGGAAAACATGGGAATTTAGGAACAAAAATGTACTTAGTGCTATGAGAGAAGCGAAGCGGCATGAAATTGGATTTTGCGAATGATCATGGAGCACTTCTAAAGGCATAAAACTGAAGAAGTGGGATGAAACAGAGATTCTGGTGCTGAAATCATAGTTTACAAGTCATGTAATGTCCTTACATGACGTGAAATTTTAAGATGTGAAATTTATATGGGTCATGAGAAAAATAAAACAATAATTATGAATACATGTCATGTAATCATATTACAAGATATGAAATTTCTCAATACAGCAAAAAATGGTGATTTTCGAACACATCTTCCAATGGGATTTTCTCTCTTTGGCCACCCAGAATAGCCAGTAAATAAAATTTTTGACCTGAGAGAACCCTATTAATGACCATGAGGATTATAAAAGGTGGATTCCATATAATACAAAAACATTCCATTTTATATTGGAGGTAAAACCACCGGGAGGCGATCATAGATTGGTTTTTGTTTCAGTTTTTTCCCTTTATTTAATGTAATCGTTGAATGCTTTCTATTTTAATTATAATCTATAGTTCCATTCCTTATCCTTCTACTTAACTCTTTTCTAATCTATCCACTATGGGTATTGGTTTATTCATCTTCATCGACCACCTGATGATGATTGGATAAACCCCATAGGGGAGAGCGGGATCAGTTAAAGGGGGTGTGTGCCAACAAGGCATGATTTTCCTTTGCTCGTAAAAGATTATTTTATTTGATGGTATAATGTTTCACCTGTGAATATATTTTATTATTCATTAAATCACTAACCATATGTTTTCAATAATGAACAAACCCCAGAATGATTAAGATAATTTTTTCACGATCATTGAATTGAATTACTCTTCTGCATATGGAAATCTAAACTAAATTCACTTTAGCTATTTTGGTTCATCTGACCATGATGAATTGTGGTTCTAGGATAGTTTTATAGGAATTGAACATTTCCTCTATTGATGAAATTTTTTGGTTGTGCAGCTATTTAATATAATTATTTTTCATGTGAATTTAAATTTATTTATAAAAACCTCCCTAAGAAACTAAATTATCACTCTTTTATTTCTCTATTTGAAATTATTTATTTCAATTTTACCATTAGTTTAATAAATTCGAATAGAAATTGAGGAAACCTGACCTTTAGTCTAGAGTTTTCATTGCTCCGTCCCCCACTCGTTGTGGGTTCGACCCAGCACTTCTGCTATACTACGCCTTTATAGTTAGTATAGTTCGGGTTAATATAAATTTATAATTTGATCTAAGACCAGGGGAATTAATGATGCTTTTGGGTGCATCAATTTTTTGTGTCATTGTTGGGGATAGGAGTATAGAATTTATTTATTGAATAATTTAGACAATATCTTTTCCCAACTTTTATGTTTTTTTATTTTATCCTAGAATTTTTATTTATTTATTTTTATTAATTTTTACCACACTGGGTATTTTTGGTTGTGATCGAAGAACTATAGAGATAAATGACTACTAAGGAGAGGTTCACCTTCTTATTTGATGATATGGTGCAACTACTCGATGAAGTTAGAATGATGAAAAGTCAACACTTCAAGTACCCACAACTATACCCAAGCATTGATTTCACAACACCCCATATCCTATAGCCAAAATTCTATGAGGATAATCACAATAAAAGAAGCATGGATAATGAAGAATAGGTAAGTACCACTTCCAATGCTTATATTTTTGCTAATCATTATGCCCTTGATTTTGTAGGTTCAAAAGACAATGAATAGGGTGACCTTACTGCAGAACTTGAATAGTTTGAAGAACATTTCAGAAAACAACTATAAGAAGAAGAGAGTGAACATGAAGAAGAAGTAGAAGAGTGGGGAACCTCAAATGCTGAGATGCTACAATGATTCATTGCAAATCTAGGATCACAACTGAAGAAATATGAAGAAGAGGAAGAAGAGGAAGATGATGAGAAAACAAATACCACATTTATCACAAACTTTTTAGAAAATCTAAGTGCACTGTAAGAAGAAGAAGAAGAAGAACCAACTACACCTTACGCCAACTCCATAGAGGAACAAAAAGAAGCAGCAAAAAAATAAGAAATTGTGAAGCTGGTTGTTGAACCTAAAGAATTCATTAAAAAAATTCAACACACACAACTAGCAGTTAAAGAAGAATAATTTCACCATGTCTGGATAGATGTTGAAATTTTGTTGGCTATACTCATGATGTTTAGACTCCGGTCACCACCTTCAAGGACCATGCCAATTCTCTTGAGGATAATTCAAGATGAGTTGGGTGGATTTCAAAGTCATAATTGGGTGAACACAAGATGGTTAGATCTATACCACACTCCAATCATCTAAGTCAAGTATGGTCAAGCTAAATAACCATTAAAAAAGAGCATCTTCTGAGAGGCAACCTGATTTTTTATTGCTTTATAGGAATTTAAATTTATTGCTTTCATGGGATTCAATATTATATTAGGATTTAATTTCAATACGCTTATTATAATTTAGAATAATTGGAAGTTCATGTACTTTCACTTGTTTTGATTTATTTTTTAGTTCTATCAAAGGCACTGGCAGTAAGCATTAAGTAGCAGGTAGAATGAAGAGATGTTATAGGACCATTACATGATGTGAAGTGAAGTTACACGTCATGAATTTGGTGCAGAAAGTACATGATCACCCCTTGATTGAAGCATAGATTTTAAAGGGTAGTAATAGTTTCAATTCATAATTTTTATATTCCCCACATTTTATAAGTTTTGGAGCATTAATTGCAAATTTTATGCCCCGTATTTGATTCATTATTTACTCAATTGAACTAGGAGACATAAACTACCCAGGATAATGACCATGCCATGAATTTTAAATTTCTTTGTCAATAAATTTTAATGAGAAAAATGGATAAAATAATTAGTATAAATAAGTATATAGATTAGGATTTGACAAATCATGATTTGATTAGTATGTTGATCATTGTAAATGAAATTTTTTAGAGATTTTTTCATGCTTTTACTTTCTGATATTTGCATTAATTGATTTAATTGTTTGTATGCATTGTAATGAATAAATGTCCCAACCATTCGTCTCATTACTAACACATACACTGATCCAGTTATTTTCATTATTTCTATAGTATATTTCTTGATAAACTCAGGTATGTTTTCTTCTAGAACATTCTTTTCATATTATTAAAGCTATAACTAAACAGAATCACTTTTAAAATGATTGAGGCATTATTTTTTATTAAACCCTTATCCTGAGACCCACCTTGAATTAATGCTTTTTAGGACCATAGAATCCATTAACATACTTGTTATAAAATGATCCATGTTACAAGCCTATTTTATTCAATCCTATATTCCTCTAAATTTTTTTCATGATATTAAAAGAATAAGTGTGGGGGAGGGACTTTCTAGGGTGTATTGGGATTTACTTCATTATGGATATTTTTATGGGGGGGTTCTTGATTATGATTTGGGGAGATTCCATGAAATAATTCATTGTATTTTATTATTCACCTCTCTTTCTAAAAAAATATTAAAAAATAAGAAAAAGAAAAAATAAATGAAAAAAATTGGGTTGTGTTTTGGGAGGAACAAAAATCACCATTTTCCAGTTTGACGATCTTTTAATCATATATGGTTAGGTGATGTATGTGAGATTTATATCAAGCATAGCTTTCAAAAAAGAATATATATATATATATAAAAGAGAAATTGAGGTTGATTCTATCATTTCACTTACATGTATCATGGTCCCACCTTTGATTTTTTGGGAGAGGGAGAGATGAAATTTGTAAAGGGAGACATTCATTGTTTTGTTTTTTATTATCATGCAAGGAACATTAGAGTTAAACCTACTTTTTTAGGCTTATATGATTTACATTAGTTACCTACCTACCCTAAAGCCTCAGAGTCATTTGAACTTTAATAGTGAAGCCCTTGTGATTAATTGTGATCTCTATCTTTACACGGTGGAGATTTTAGATGCCTTGCAAGCCTATGGTAGGTGGCATGTTTTTGAAGTATGTTATAAACTCTATTTACATTTTTACCCTAATGATGAGTAGAAAAATTCACATGATGTAAATTTCAAGTGGTATGAATACTAATGATGAATTGAAAAATGAAGATGGATGAATGAATAAACATGGATATTTCAAAAGAGCAAAAGAAAAATACATGGTTAGCTTCTTTCTTTGAAAATGAGGCATTGATAATTTTTTTGCATGCGATGCTCAAACATTTAATTTTCTATTTGATCAATTGTTTTTATTTAAATTGAATTTTAATCATAGTAAGTTGAATTTTCTTTATAGTATGTTGAGATTCCATCCTTGAGGACAGTGATGAATTCAAGTGTGTGGTATTTGATAAGTGTGTTTCATACATACATTTTTGGGTGTTTTTGTAAATTGATTTGTGTATTTAATTGAATAATATTTCCAATTTAGGTATTTATTGACTTTTTTTATGATTTTTGGTAAGAAATAATGAATATTTGAAAAATAAACAAAAAAGGAAAATAATGGAGCCAAAATACAATTCGTACCGCGAGCGAACCGAAGCAGCATGACACCGAATTTTTGAAGATGGATAAAGCTATAAAACTGGATGAAGATTGATTATACGCCATGTATCCTCATTACACAATGTGATATTTCATAGATGAAGTCTAATTCCAGGAAAAGTCGTGAAGTTGTTACATGCTGTGAAAGACAGTTACACATCGTGAGTCCTGATTACACGTCGTGAAAGGAGTCAAAGTTCCAAATATACAAACGAGATTCTCATAGATGTTGAGGCAACTCAGATCATTATTACATAATGTGTAATCTAATTACATGTTGTGACGGTGTCAGGAAATAGAAAAAATAAAGATACGCAAATATCTGATACACGGCCAAGGTTTTGACCAAAACTCCTATAAATATCACCCTCGGTCGCACCTTTGGGATCATTCTTGATAGTGCTTGATGAGGATCCATAGTCTGGAATGTGCACCACTACAGAGCCATGCTTCTCCATTTTATTTAGGATTTTTCTTTATTATTTTTTCTAAACCTTCTCATGGTTATCATAAGCAGGTGATTTCTTTGTGTCAAGGAATGCATGATGAATGGGGATTGAATGTCTGAGAGAATTTTATATTTTAATGCAATTTATGTTCGGATTTCACATCTATTATTCATTTCTATCTCTTTACTGATTTCTTCTTGTAGGACCCCAGGACACCCTGAGAGGGGAGGGGTGAATCAGGGTGACAACTTTTTCTTCTTTAAGTTGTGGATCTTGTTCCCACGTTGGTAGGAACTACTTAAACCTGTATGATGGATATGATCAGCAATTAAACATTCACATGCAGAGACAGATGACACAGCTATTTTTACTTGGTTCACCACTAAGGACTACGTCCAAGGAGTATACGCCGACAGGTTTCCGGTTGTACCTAAATCCACTATGCTTCACTAGCTGCGGATTACAAATGTCCGGGTACAGACACTCTGTCCCAGGCTCACTGCCTTTACAATTGTTCAGGGATAGCTCACTATGTCCCTCGGGTCACTCCTGTTGACTCCCCCTGGCTCACTGCCGTTGGTGAAGTCCCACTTAGTTTATAGACGTGAAGGTCTCTTCAATAAATGTGCATTGATGTTCTTTGTCTCCTGTTCAGCATGATACTTTTCTTACATCAGGGTTCAGAGTTGATGCTCTTTATAGTTCAATCGTTCTTCTTTAGTGTAATGACTGAATGCACTAGATCCCATTGTCTTTGTTTTCCTGAATCACAATCACTTATTTGATTGCTCAATAAATGATGTTCAGCTTACTCGGAATTTGTAAGAATCAATTCACCATGTATACATGAGATCATGCATGTATCATTTAGATTTCTTCTTTAATCTCACTTTGCACCGAAAGTATCAGGAACTCTTTAGCTCTTGTGCAGCTCTAGAAAGGCGGGCGTGCTTCAACAATATTCGGATCTCCTTTCCAAGCCCGGCGCGCAAGTCTCCATCTGGCACGCAAGTCTTAGGCGCGCAAGTATAACCTGGCGCGCAAGTGTCTCCAAATCACCTGCGTGACTCTGCCTTCTTGAACTTCAAACCTGCGCGACTCACTTCCTTCATTGCCCAAATCACCAGGGGCGCTCAACCATCAGTCGGCACGCAACCTCTACTTGTGCGACCCAACTACCACTTGCGCGGTTCAACCACTTGCGTGACGAGAGCTCGAACAATCTCAAAGTCTTGAGCTCTGTCCGAAATGAGGAGGGGTGGTCCAGTATTTATAGGCAAACTGGACCCCCTGCGCGGCGGCTTGCAAGTCATCCATCGGCACGCAAGTCTCGGCCCCTGCTAGGCACTTGCATGATCAACATCCAAACTTGCGCGAACATCTTGCATTTGCCAAATTTGGATCTTCTGATCCCTAAAAACCATAGGCGCACAAGTTATAATGAATTCAAGGCATCGGCGCGCAAGTCTCTTCCCGGCACATAATTCGCCTGCGCGACCTCACCAAAACTTGCGCGACCCTTATCCCTTTTCCATATTTTGATTCTCTGGTCTTCAAAAACATATGGCGCGCAAGTTTCCTATCCTCCAAGAGTATGGCGCACAAGTCCCTTTGCCAAAATCACTCTTCTTCATTTTCTTGATTTTGAGGCCCTAAAATTTGGCAAACACTGGAAAACAGCGCCACCTTGTATCTGCTCTTTTTTGTACTGCCTCCAGATAATCCATTCCTCTATCGATGTTCTTGAATCAAACATAGATCGTTGACCACAACTCTTGAACTCGACATGTCACCATGGAATCTACTTTTTCAACAAATTTGTATGTCATTTTTTTGCTTTATCGACAAGCACGATCACCTCAACATCACTTCTTCTTGGTGATCTGTATCCTTCAGGAACTCTTTTGCTTTTATCACAAACTCCACTATTGTTATATGTATTCTTTGAAGGAACAAATTTAGTACAATCATCTTCTATGACAATGTGATGTGCATGGCCATTTCATAAGTCAACTCATTGGCACATTGCCTCCTTCATCAACCATCATGATCAACTTCATGCAAACCATGTGATTCAATCCGTCAAGAAGTCTCTAGCATGGTTCTCATGCAATCATGAGTAACTGCATGGTCTTCATCAAAACCCATTGTTCTCAAGCAATAATGAGGAATTGCATGGTCTTCATCAAATCCCATGGTTCTTATGCAATAAGGAGGAATTGCATGGTCTTCATCCAAAAACACCATCCTGTTTTAATCATCCTTGGATGGATTACTCCTCACATTATTCATTGTTGTAAACAATGTATCATCTTTGACACATGTTCTTTGGACTTACGATCATCACAACAATCGTCTGAATCACTACTCCTCTACTTCATCGGAGTACTTCATGATCTACTTCATTGTGAGCTTCCATTCCTCCATTTTATTGGAGTACTTCCTGATCTCTTTCATTTTGATATTCCATTGACAACAAATACAAACCTATACACAAAGTGGTTCCAACAATCTCCCCCATTTTATTTTGTTTTCAATACCTTATACATCATCTGAAATGAATTTGTCAATGTCAAAATGAGAATCTTCTATTCAATCAACTTTTCTTTTCAAACGTTCATTTCACTTTCTCTCCCCCTTATTGACAAGAAATACAAAGAACGTGGTAGGGAGGGTATCAATCCACACTTAAGAAATGTTTCATTAATCATTTCACTCTAAGTCTACTTGAGCAATGCTCGATGTAGAAGACAAGAGGATTTGATTAAGTCAATAAGGCTGTCCATTATCCACAGATCATGATACCAACATGAGATGATAACTCATGTATCTTTTCTTCAAGGGTTTACCACTTTAATTACAGGTAGAAGAAGATCAACTATGAAAGAGAATAATCAACCTAAAACTCCTACACTCACATCAGAAAATAGATCAAAAACATTCAAGTGCAATCGGCAGGATAAGTGACCTTGGGGCACTTCTATTCTCTTTGTGTCACTAATCAATTCGGTTACTCCCCCTTTGTAAAATAATCTTTGATCTGAGTAACCAAGGGATAGTGATTGAGAAATGACATACCTTCTCCATTGGCGTGTTCTCCAAGAAATTCACAGAGTAACTGCTTTTGAGTCTAGCTGGAGTTGATATTGATTGAAACAGTGATTATGGAAGCTTCTTCATTCTTCTCCCCCTCATGGGAAACACTCCTCATCATCTTCATCAAGAGTGATCTTTCATCGTTATAATCTTTGAATATCAATTGAAGAATCTACTAAGGATGGAAACTTCTTCAGCTTGTCTATCAAGAGTTTATAGAATTCACTACTTCTCAGGTTCTCCCCTTGATAGCATGTTTCACCTTCAATTCCCTGCGTTATTAGCACAAATACAATACACAAATGATTACCGGAATAAGGTGGTTCATTCTTGCTTCATCAAGAAGACTTGCTTGGTTGAGGTTCTTTTCTCAACCAAGTTCCTCTATTCACTCTAGTATTCATGCCTGCACATTTGAACATATGTTCTGACATCTGTTGGTGTGGCATGCTTCTGTTCCCATTCTCTTCTGCTTTGTGTGGAGAATTGTTCTGCTTAGCAGCCATCATGAATGATACATTCTTACTCCTCTTAAGGACTGCTTATTGCTCTGGTATTAAGGTTAGGCAACCTTTTGAAATGTGACCAGACTTCTTGCATCTCTCACACAGAACTTCTTTGACATGTGTGTTTCTCTTTGTTTGCAATCTCTCCTGCACTGTGTCTGCATCATGTGAAAATTTTCCTTTTCCTTTGTCACCAGCCTTAGCCTTCTCATCTTCAAGTTTCCTTATTCTTTTCAAATCATTTGGACAGATGACCAATATGTCATTTGGAACTTTTGCAGCTGGTTTAGGTCTTCCACATGGGTTCATCTGAGATTCATCCCACTTAGTGTTTCTTTTGGATGAATGACCCTTCAATTTCATGGATCTAAAATCTTGGGTCTTCTCAGCTTCCCTACTTGAGATCTTCTTGGGGAAGTGTGTGTTCACATCATTCTTCTGATTTCTCCCCAAAGTAGCTTCTTCATTCTTTGACGGCATCAGAGGTCTTCTTTTCTTTTCGACAGTGAAAGCAAGTTGATGTGGACATGTGCCTGCATTATGACCGCTGTCGTTGCATACATCACAGATGTTATCAAGAATTCCAAATCTGTTTGCAGTAAACAGATGCTTCTGGACCTGCTGATGTTGCTTCGTTTTCTCTGGCTTTCTTCTATTTGATATAGGCATTCTCTGTGCTTTTCCATGTAATGGATTATAAAGACAATCCAGTGCACAGTGCCCAAATATGTTGTAGCACCAACATTGACCCACAAATATTTTCTTCTTTGTGTCTTCTGTATTGAGTTGTTGGGCCATATGCTTAATCTTTTGTGCTCTATTTGAAAAACTCACTTCCTCCTTTTTCTTCCCATCCACCCTAGCCATGGTGGTAGGTTTCTTCTTCTCACCTTTCCTCATCCATACTTGTTTAGAACTTTTCTTCCCACCTGCACTGATTGTAGGAGTGTATTTAGAAATATGAGTACAAGATGGTTTGGATGGTATCTTCACTTTCTTAGTTTCTTGTGATAGATCAAAGAGTGAAGTCATGATCTTATTATCACATGTTGGAGGTCTTTTGACAATAGAATCCTCCAGTGAGCATTGAGTACCAGCAGCAACTCATTCTTGATGTGGATAATCAAGAGTTGTCATAATATTCTTATCACATGTTGGAGGCATTTCAGCTTTAGACTCCTCCAACGAACATTGAGTGCAAGCATCACTCATTTCATTCTTTCGTGAAGTCTCAATATATGTATTCTCAATCTTGGTCAACTGGGATTCCAATTTTTGACCCTCAATATTAAGGATGATCTTCTGATCTTCAATCGCGATCATCTTCTCTTCACAAGTCTTCTTCAATCTTTCAACCTCGTCTTCATGCATCTCAACATTGTTTTGTAACAAAGAGTCAAGTTCCCTGAATTTAATGGAAGTTTCTTCCAAAAAAAAACTCTTGACTTCATTTCTCTTCTTCAGCTCAGCTTCAAGTGCATGGATCCTTTCTTTTAAAGTCTTATTGACTTCCTCTTCCTCTTCAAAGACATTCACCCGTTTGATGAGCTTCATACTTTCCATAACTTTTCTTTCCAACCCCTTTTCCATATTGCCAGCTTCCCTTTCTAATAGATTGATCTCAACCTACATAGATTGGAATAGACTACAAATAATAGTAACCCTTTCTTCTGGAATATCATGCAGATATGTTCTGAGTTTTTCCTGAAAGCTTGAATTAGGGGTATCATCCTTTCCTCTAGATGAGTTCTGAGCCACCTACTTAATACTTTCCAAGCCTAATGTTTCTTCATTATTGGAATGGCATGGAGAAAAAGACACTGCATCTTCTTTGGATGTGGGGGACTTCTTCATCATCTTCTTCTCTTTCTTTTTCCTATTTGTCAAAGTCTTGGTGGATATAGATTTCTGCTCAAAAATGATTGCGTCATTATCAAGACTGCTCTTCATTGTTGACTCTAGGAAAGAAACTCAAATCCTCTTCTCAATAGAATTACTGGAGAATATCCAACATACGTCAACCTTTCCCTTTGATACCACTTGTAGGACCCCGGGACACCCTGAGAGGGGAGGGGTGAATCAGGGTGACAAATTTTTCTTCTTTAAGTTGTGGATCTTGTTCCCACATTAGTAGGAACTACTTAAACCTGTATGATGGATATGATCAGCAATTAAACATTCACATACAGAGACAGATGACACAGCTATTTTTACTTGGTTCACCACTAAGGGATACGTCCAAGGAGTATATTCCGACAGGTTTCCAGTCGTACCTAAATCCACTATGCTTCACTAGCTGTGGATTACAAATGTTCGGGTACAGACACTCTGTCCCAGGCTCACTGCCTTTACAATTGTTCAGGGATAGCTCACCGTGTCCCTCGGGTCACTCCCGTTGACTCCCCCTGACTCACTGTTGTTGGTGAAGTCCCACTCAGTTTATAGACGTGAAGGTCTCTTCAATAAATGTGCATTGATGTTCTTTGTCTCCTATTCAGCATGAGACTTTGTTTGCATCAGGGTTAAGATTTGATGCTCTTTATAGTTCAATCTTTCTTCTTTAGTGCAATGACTGAATGCACTAGATCCCATTGTCTTCGTTTTTCTGAATCACAATCCCTTATGTGATTGCTCAATAAATGATGTTCAGCTTACTCAGCATTCGTCAGAATCAATTCACCATGTATGCATGAGATCATTCATGTATCATTTAGATTTCTTCTTCAATCTCGCTTTGCACCGAAAGTATCAGGAACTCTTTAGCTCTTGTGCAGCTCCAGAAAGGCGGGCGTGCTTCAACAATATTCGGATCTCCTTTCCAAGCCCGGCGCGCAAGTCTCCATCTGGCGCGCAAGTATACCCTGGCGCGCAAGTGTCTCCAAAGCACCTGCGTGGCTCTACCTTCTTGAACTTCAAACCTGCGCGACTCACTTCCTTCCTTGCCCAAATCACCAGGTGTGCTCAACCATCAGTTGGTGCGCAACCTCTACTTGCGCGACCCGACTACCACTTGCGCGGTTCAACCACCTGCGCGACGAAAGCTTGAACAATCTCAAATTCTTGAGCTCCGTCCGAAATGAGCAGGGGTGGTCCAGTATTTATAGGCAAACTGGACCCCTGGCGCGGCGGCGCGCAAGTCATCCATCGGCGCGCAAGTCTCGGCCCCTGCTAGGAACTTGCGCGATCAACATCCAAACTTGCGCGAACATCTTGCCTTTGCCAAATTTGGATCTTCTGATCCCAAAAAACCATAGGCGCGCAAGTTATAATGCATTCAAGGCGTCGGCGCGCAAGTCTCTTCCCGGCACATAATTCACCTGCGCGACCTCACCAAAACATGCGTTACCCTTATCCCTTTTCCATATTTTGATGCTCTGGTCTTCAAAAACATATGGCGCGCAAGTTTCCTATCCTCCAAGAGTATGGCGCGCAAGTCCCTTTTCCAAAATCACTCTTCTTCATTTTCTTGATTTTGAGGCCCTGAAATTTGGCAAACACTGGAAAACAGCGCCACCTTGTATCTGCTCTTTTTTGTACTGCCTCCAGATCATCCATTCCTCTTTCGATGTTCTTGAATCAAACATAGATCGTTGACCACAACTCTTGAACTCGACATGTCACCATGGAATCTCATTTGTCAACAAATTTGTATGTCGTTTGTTTGCTTTATCGACAAGCACGATCACCTCAATATCACTTCTTCTTGGTGATCTGTATCCTTCAGGAACTCTTTTGCTTTTATCACAAACTCCACTATTGTTATATGTATTCTTTGAAGGAACAACTTTAGTACCATCATCTTCTATGACAATGTGATGTGCATGGCCATTTCATAAGTCAACGCATTGGCACATTGCCTCCTTCATCAACCGTCATGATCAACTTCATGCAAACCATGTGATTCAATCCATCAAGAAGTCTCTAGCATGGTTCTCACGCAATCATGAGTAATTGCATGGTCTTCATCAAAACCCATAGTTCTCATGCAATAATGAGGAATTGCATGGTCTTCATCAAAGCCCATGGTTCTTATGCAATAAGGAGGAATTTCATGGTCTTCATCCAAAAACACCATCCTTCTTTAATCATCCTTGGATGGATTACTCCTCACATTCTTCATTGTTGGCAATAATGTATTATCTTTGACACATGTTCTTTGGACTTACGATCAGCACAACAATCGTCTGAATCACTACTCCTCTACTTCATCGGAGTACTTCATGATCTACTTCATTGTGAGCTTCCATTCCTCCATTTTATTGGAGTACTTCCTGATCTCTTTCATTTTTATATTCCATTGACAAAAAATACAAACCTATACACAAAGTGGTTCCAACAAGCTCCCCCTTTGTATTTTGTTGTCAATACCTTATACATCATCTGAAATGAATTTGTCAATGTCAAAATGAGAATATTCTATTCAATCAACTTCTCTTTCCAAACGTTCATTTCACTTTCTCTCCCCCTTATTGACAAGAAATACAAAGCACGTGGTAGGGAGGGTATCAATCCACACTTAAGCAATGTTTCATTAATCATTTCACTCTAAGTCTACTTGAGCAATGCTCGATGTAGAAAAAAAGGGGATTTGATTAAGTCAACAAGGTTGTCCATTATCCACAGATCATGATACCAACATGAGATTATAACTCATGTATCTTGTCTTCAATGGTTTACCACTTTAATTCCAGGTAGAAGAAGATCAACTATGATAGAGAATAATCAACATGAAACTCCTGCACTCACATCAGCAAATAGATCAAAAACATTCAAGTGCAATCGGCAGGATAAGTGACCTTGGGGCACTTCCATTCTCTTTGTGTCACTAATCAATTCAGTTACTCCCCCTTTGTAAAATAATATTTGATCTGAGTAACCAAGGGATAGTGATTGAGAAATGACATACCTTCTCCATTGACGTGTTCTCCAAGAAATTCACAGAGTAACTGCTTTTGAGTCCAGTTGGAGTTGATATTGATTGAAACAGTGATTATGGAAGCTTCTTCATTCTTCTCCCCCTCATGGGAAACACTCCTCATCATATTCATCAAGAGTGATACTTCATCATCATAATCTTTGAATATCAATTGAAGAATATTCTAAGGATGGAAAATTCTTCAGCTTGGCTATCAAGAGTTGATAGCATTCACTACTTCTCAGGTTCTCCCCTTTAGAGCATGTTTCACCTTCAATTCCCTGCATTATTAGCACAAATACAATACAAAAATGATTACGGGAATAAGGTGGTTCCTTATTGATTCATCAAGAAGACTTTCTTGGTTGAGGTTCTTTTCTCAACCAAGTTCCTCTATTCACTCTAGTCTTCATTCTTGCACATTTGAACATATGTTCTGACATCTGTTGGTGTGGCATGGCTCTGTTCACATTCTCTTCTTCTTTGTGTGGAGAATTGTTATGCTTAGAAGCAATCATGGATGATACATTCTTACTCCTCTTAAGGACTGCTTCTTGCTCTGGTATTAAGGTTAGGCAACCTTTTGCAATGTGACCAGACTTCTTGCATCTCTCACACAGAACTTCTTTGACAAGTGTGTTTCTCTTTGTTTGCAATCTCTCCTCCACTGTGTCTGCATCGTGTGAAAGTTTTCCTTTTCCTTTGTCACCAGCCTTAGCCTTCTCATCTTCAAGTTTCCTTATTCTTTTCAAATCATTTGGCCAGATGACCAATATGTCATTTGGAACTTTTGCAGCTGGTTTAGGTCTTCCACATGGGTTCATCCGAGATTCATCCCACTTAGTGTTTCTTTTGGATGAATGACCCTTCAATTTCATGGATCTAAAATCTTGGGTCTTCTCAGCTTCCTTACTTGAGATCTTCTTGGGGAAGTGTGTGTTCACAACATTCTTCTGATTTCTCCCCAATGTAGCTGCTTCATTCATTGACGGCATCAGAGGTCTTCTTTTCTTTTCGACAGTGAAAGCATGTTGATGTGGACATGTGCTTGCATTGTGACCACTGTCGTTGTATACATCACAGATGTTATCAAGAATTAAAAATCTGTTTGCAGTAAACAGATGCTTCTGGACCTGCTGATGTTGCTTCATTTTCTCTGGCTTCGTTCTCTTTGATATAGGCATTCTCTGTGCTTTTTCATGTAATGGATTATAAAGACAATCCAGTGCACAGTTCCCAAATCTGTTGCAGCACTAACATTGACCCACAAATCTTTTCTTCTTTGTGTCTTCTGTATTGATTTGTTGGGCCATCTGCTTAATCTTTTGTGCTCTATTTGAGGAACCCACTTCCTCCTTTTTCTTCCCATCCACCCTAGCCATGGTGGTAGGTTTCTTCTTCTCACCTTTCCTCATCCATACTTGTTTAGAACTTTTCTTCCCACCTGCACTGATTGTAGGAGTGTATTTAGAAATATGAGTACTAGATGGTTTGGATGGTATCTTCACTTTCTCAGTTTCTTGTGATAGATCAAAGAGTGAAGTCATGATCTTCTTATCACATGTTGGAGGTCTTTTGACAATAGAATCCTCCAGTGAGCATTGAGTACCAGCAGCAACTGATTCTTGATGTGGATAATCAAGAGTTGTCATAATCTTCTTATCACATGTTGGAGGCATTTCAGCTTTAAACTCCTCCAACGAACATTGAGTGCAAGCATCACTCATTTCATTCTTTCGTGAAGTCGCAATATATGTATTCTCAATCTTGGTCAACTGGGCTTCCAATTTTTGACCCTCAATATTGAGGATGATCTTCTGATCTTCAATCGCGATCATCTTATCTTCACAAGTCTTCTTCAATCTTTCAACCTCGTCTTCATGCATCTCAACATTGTTTTGTAACAAAGAGTCAAGTTCCCTGAATTTAATGGAAGTTTCTTCCAAAAAAAACTCTTGACTTCATTGCTCTTCTTCAGCTCAGCTTCAAGTGCATGGATCCTTTCTTTTAAAGTCTTATTGACTTCCTCTTCCTCTTCAAAGACTTTCACCCGTTTGATGAGCTTCATACTTTCCATAACTTTTCTTTCCAACCCCTTTTCTATATTTTCAGCTTCCCTTTCTAATAGATTGATCTCAACCTGCATAGATTGTAATAGACTACAAATAATAGCAACCCTTTCTTCTGGAATAGCATGCAGATATGTTCTGAGTTTTTCCTGAAAGCTTGAATTAGGGGTATCATCCTTTCCTCTGGATGAGTTCTGAGCCACCTGCTTGATACTTTCCAAGCCTAATGTTTCTTCATTATTGGAATGGCATGGAGAACAAGACACTGCATCTTCTTTGGATGTGGGGGACTTCTTCATCATCTTCTTCTCTTTCTTTTTCCTATTTTTCAAAGTCTTGGTGGATATAGATTTCTGCTCAAAAATGACTGCGTCATTATCAAGACTGCTCTTCATTGTTGACTCTAGGAAAGAAACTCAAATCCTCTTCTCAATAGAATTACTGGAGAATATCCAACATACGTCAACCTTTCCCTTTGATACCACTTGTAGGACCCCGGGACACCCTGAGAGGGGAGGGGTGAATCAGGGTGACAACTTTTTCTTCTTTAAGTTGTGTATCTTGTTCCCACGTTGGTAGGAACTACTTAAACCTATATGATGGATATGATCAGCAATTAAACATTCACATGCAGAGACAGATGACACAGCTATTTTTACTTAGTTCACCACTAAGGGCTACGTCCAAGGAGTATACGCTGACAGGTTGTCGGTCGTACCTAAATCCATTATGCTTCACTAGCTGCAGATTACAAATGTTCGGGTACAGACACTCTGTCCCAGGCTCACTGCCTTTAAAATTGTTCAGGGATAGCTCACTGTGTCCCTCGGGTCACTCCCGTTGACTCCCCCTGGCTCACTGCCATTATTGAAGTCCCACTCAGTTTATAGACGTGAAGGTCTCTTCAATAAATGTGCATTGATGTTCTTTGTCTCCTGTTCAGCATGAGACTTTGCTTGCATCAGGGTTCAGAGTTGATGATCTTTATAGTTCAATCTTTCTTCTTTAGTGCAATGACTGAATGCACTAGATCCCATTGTCTTCGTTTTCCTGAATCACAATCACTTATGTGATTGCTCAATAAATGATTTTCAGCTTACTCGGAATTTGTCAGAATCAATTCACCATGTATGCATGATATCATGCATGTATCATTTAGATTTCTTCTTCAATCTCGCTTTGCACCGAAAGTATCAGGAACTCTTTAGCTCTTGTGCAGCTCCAGAAAGGCGGGCGTGCTTCAACAATATTCGGATCTCCTTTCCAAGCCCGGCGTGCAAGTCTCCATCTGGCGCGCAAGTATAACCTGGCGCGCAAGTGTCTCCAAAGCACCTGCATGACTCTGCCTTCTTGAACTTCAAACCTGTGCGACTCACTTCCTTCTTTGCCCAAATCACCAGTGGAGCTCAACCATCAGTCGGTGTGCAACCTCTACTTGCGCGACCCAACTACCACTTGGGCGGTTCAACCACCTGCGCGACGAGAGCTTGAACAATCTAAAGGTCTTGAGCTCCGTCCGAAATGAGGAGGGGTAGTCCAGTATTTATAGGCAAACTGGACCCCCTACGCGGCGGCGCGCAAGTCATCCATCGGCGCGCAAGTCTCGGCCCCTGCTAGGCACTTGCGCGATCAACATCCAAACTTGCGCGAACATCTTGCCTTTGCCAAATTTCAATCTTCTGATCCCGAAAAACCATAGGGGCGCAAGTTATAATGCATTCAAGGCGTCGATGCGCAAGTCTCTTCCCGGCACATAATTCGCCTGCGCGACCTCACCAAAACTTGCGCGACCCTTATCCCTTTTCCATATTTTGATGCTCTGGTCTTCAAAAACATATGGCGCGAAAGTTTCCTATCCTCCAAGAGTATGGCGCGCAAGTCCCTTTGCCAAAATCACCCTTCTTCATTTTCTTGATTTTGAGGCCCTGAAATTTGGCAAACACTGGAAAACAGCGCCTCCTTGTATCTGCTCTTTTTTGCACTGCCTCCAGATCATCCATTCCTCTGTCGATGTTCTTGAATCAAACATAGATCGTTGACCACAACTCTTGAACTCGAAATGTCACCATGGAATCTCCTTTGTCAACAAATTTGTATGTCGTTTGTTTTCTTTATCGACAAGCACGATCACCTCAACATCACTTCTTCTTGGTGATCTGTATCCTTCAGGAACTCTTTTTATTTTATCACAAACTCCACTATTGTTATATGTATTCTTTGAAGGAACAACTTTTGTACCATCATCTTCTATGACAATGTGATGTGCATGGCCATTTCATAAGTCAACGCATTGGCACATTGCCTCCTTCATCAACCGTCATGATCAACTTCATGCAAACCATGTGATTCAATTCGTCAAGAAGTCTCTAGCATGGTTCTCACGCAATCATGAGTAATTGCATGGTCTTCATCAAAACCCATTGTTCTCATGCAATAATGAGGAATTGCATGGTCTTCATCAAAGCCCATGGTTCTTATGCAATAAGGAGGAATTGCATGGTCTTCATCCAAAAACACCATCCTGCTTTAATCATCCTTGGATGGATTACTCCTCACATTCTTCATTGTTGTAAACAATGTATCATCTTTGACACATGTTCTTTGGACTTATGATCAGCACAACAATCATCTGAATCACTACTCCTCTACTTCATCAGAGTACTTCATGATCTACTTCATTGTGAGCTTCCATTCCTCCATTTTATTGGAGTACTTCCTGATCTCTTTCATTTTGATATTCCATTGACAACAAATACAAACCTATACACAAAGTGGTTCCAACACTTCTTGCATGATCATTGTGATCAGGGTTAGGGGTTGGATATTATTTCTTTTATTCTTTGAGCATGACCATTTCTTGAGCTGATTCAATGTCATCGTCTAATTTATAGTCTAGGTTTTAGATTTTCTCCATAACCATTGGGATTATCTCTTCCCTATGTTTAAATAAGGTTTCAGGTTACCCATTACTTGTGATCCAAAGTACCTGACCATGAGAAAATGAGAAATTAGGATTGAGATCATTTTACATGACCATTATACTCACTAGGACTCGATTCTGATGACTACATAATTGTTAATTAACTATTTTTTACCCTATCATCCCATAAACTATGATTCATTGTTTCCCGACACCCTTTTTATATTTTATTCTCCCACCTTCTTCACTAAATCCAAATCTTAGTAATTTAGATTTATTTTCTTGAATTGAAATTAGTTTAGGTTTATTTTATTTAATTAATATTTTATCCAACCATATCTTAGTGGGTTCGACCTCAAAATTTCAAATCCTATATTACTCGATAGTTTAGTCCTTTGTCTGTTTCATGTTTTGAATTTCTAAATTTAGTAACCCAGTGGGAATTAACGATTATCATGGGGCTATCAATGACTCAATGTTCCTGTTATCAGTTTGAAATTGACATTTTAGTTCAAAACATGTGTCACTCATTGAAAACCGATCAAACACACTCTGATTGTCTTAATAATTTAAGAAAAATATTCATAAGCCATTTTTTATGTGTAGGAATTGGTATCATTTCAAACCAAGACATGATGTGCCCAATGTGACTCAAATTGTGTGTTTTTAGTTTAAAATGATATTTTAGTAAAAAACACCAGTGACATACTCAAAACTGAGAAAACAATTTTTGATTATCTTGATGCTTTAGAAAAAAGATGCATAAGTCATTTGTGACATGTAAGAATTAGTTTCATCTCAATGTGACACACCTTTATGACTCCAAGTGTGCCTTTTTATTTAAAATTAAAAATTTAGTAAAAAAGACAAGTAACATACTCAAAACCGAGAAAACTCATTCATATTGTTTTCATACTTTAGGAAAACAATCCATAAGTTATGATGTGTAGGAATCATTTGCACCTCAATCTGATACACAGTGTCCCCTGTATGACTCAAAGTGTCAGTTATTAGTCTAAAATTGACATTTTAGTTCAAAATGTGTGTAACTCACTAAAAACTAAGAAAATGTGATCATACTATCTTGATACTTTATCAAAAAAACCATAAGTCATTTTTGATGTGTTAGAATCATTATCATGTCAAACTAACACATAATGTGACTGGGTATAACTCAAAGTGTGTTTTTTCAGTTTAAAATAAAATTTTAGTTAAAAAGACAAGCGACATACTCAAAACCAAGAAAACTTATTCTGATTATTTCTATACTTTAGGAAAATGATAAATAAGTCATTTGTGACATGTAGTAATCAACCTCTCCTCAATATAACACATAGTGTGATCAGTATGACTATAAGTGTGTCCCTTTATTTAAAATTTACATTTTATTCATGTATTGTTTCATATTATGTTTAATTTATTTCTTTATAGTATTACTAACATAAGAATTATTTTCTTATATAGGTGGATTGTTTTTCTTAAGTTGGGGTGGTTTGTTCAGTAACTAATACCATGATTGTGCTTTTTTGAGAGGGGTTTGGGTGCCAAAGACAATGAAACATTGATGTTTTTAAATTTTTGTGATATCACTTGCTAATGTAATTGTACAAAACACTGTTTGAAATGTCTATAAAATAGTGTTTTTTTATTTATCTGTGATTTAATTTTTATTTCAATTAAATTATAATGAAATTTTCATATACATGTTGTTGTTGCAGTGTTTTGTAATTAAAAATGTACACTACAGCATTAGGGAATGCATCAGAGCTATTTATAGCACTGATAAAGGAGTCCCCCCTTTAATGGTGCTTAGGACAACAACATTTTTTAGCGCTGTTAAAGCCCATTTTTCGCACTGTTAAAGGGCCGATTTGTGGTTGTGAATATTTTAATATGATTTAGGACATGTATAGATTGCTTGAAATTTATTATAAGATGCACACATTATTTTCTAGTTTTTGGTCTATATATTTCATTTGTATATATTATCTCAATGATGAATTGATGGGTTTTTATTACATAGTTTTATGATTGAATTTTGATAGGAACCTATGAGTTGGAGGCAGTTAAGGGACATATTTGTCTTTGTAAGGGGTTAGTTTGTTGGGGGAGTTTGGAGTTTTTTGTGGGGGGGTTAGTAGTTATAGGGGGCCACATGGAGTTGGGAGATCTGTTATAAATAGTAATGCATGAGGGAGAGAAGGAGGAGAAAAAAGAGAATATTGGAAATTGACCGTATGCTTGGGAATCGCCCTTCTGGCTTGGGAATTAGCCTACGGGATTGGGTGGAACTCTCACAAGAGTCTTCCGATCTACTTCCACCTCCTTTTTATTTTTATTTCTAGTGGTTATCTTTATGTATACAAGAATTCAGTCCTTTACATCTATCAATTGGTCCAACCTACCATTATGAATCCTTCCCCTTAGAGAATCGCCCCTAGAGCAACGAACCGAACACCGTAGTAATGGTTTGTTGGATTTATCGCTGGATCACACCTTCCAGATCCACCCTCTCCCTCAGACACACAACCTATTGGGATTATTATGTCATTAGATTCCATTTCTAGTTGATTCCTACTACATCCATCTCCTTTCATAGACTGTCGTCCATTTTTTCAGTTAACACGCCTTAAACTGCATCACGTCTGATAACACGAACTGACCATGCAAAGGGACTTCTCCAAATAGAGATGATTTCGGTCATCTATTCCATATCTGTTGTCTCATGTTTCGATTTTTCACACTCGACTAGGCCATGTTTGATGAACCATTGTTGTGGTGTCCAATTCATTTCTCTAGGGGTGAGTCTCTGATTTTTCATTCCTGTCTTCTTCTATTGAGGAATACACGGAAAAAGGAAAAAAAGGTGTGTGCCCAATTTTTTTTCCTTTTTCTTAGTCCAGATACACATGGTTCCAGATTCCCTCAATACATCAAATTGTCTTCCACACCAAAACCAAGTCATTGAACAGTTACCATCCTAATGGATACTCTGAAGAAAAATCGCCAAGATGAAATCTACCAGCGCCTAGGCCACCTCGAAACTCTTCTCCACAACATGACGTCGGGAATAGAGACTATTACTGTGATGCAGTAGCAGACCCGAGAGTAGGAGTATATCATCCTGCCTTTTATCACATAAACTTTCATTACATTACACAAAACTGAGGATCTTTAAGGTTTAGTGTCTTGGAAACTAGGAACATAATACATGAAAACAATATAAAACATTCTTCTTAAACACTTGAAAGGATTCTCCTTAAGTTCATCCTAGGTTCATTACTTCATCTCGTAACCTGGGGACATACATCAAAAGAAAGGGTGAGCAGAAGGCCCAGTAATGGAAACAAGAGAAACATTTTACATGTGAACTTGAGATACTTCAATAAGGTCATGAAAAGAACTTTAAGGCATGAGAAAGAAATCATGAGATATATCATAATAAAAATAACATTTTTCATAACTTGAAGATGTGGCTGCAACATTTAATATTGACAATAATTTCGTTTCACCAAGGTCCATCCCCAAGGTGTCATTAAAAATTACCAAGGTTATTCACCAAGGTATCAGTCTAAAAAGTCATCTCTAGAGATTAAGTCTTTACCCAATGCATTGGAGCACTATCTGGGCGCACCATTGACATGTCTTTATTATCATGTGAGCCACATATATCATCATCAATAATTTCATAAACAACCCATATAGCATAAAAGAAATGGGTTTCATTTAATAATCATAACGTTTTAAAAACTTCTTTAAAGACATGATCTTTATGTCACTTTAAACCCACGGAAAAGGGAAAGCGGGTTTCATGTATGTAAATCCCAGAATTTAAAATATAACGTTTTGATATATATGTGAATACCCCTATATAAATAATAGCTTTGAGTATTCACTTAATAACATAAAATAATTTTGAGATAAAGAGGGAGGCATTTTGAGACGAAAACTATGCAGCATAACGTCTACGATACATGGTTTTAGAAAACATTGAAAAGAGAGGGGACATGGGTCACCCACTCAAAAAATGATACATAAAACAGTAGGGGAATATAATATATAGTATTTAAGAACATGGTAATAAAATTTGAATTATATACCATATGAAATGAAGAACTTGAAAGAAAGACAAAAATAAGATTTCTCTTATGAGAATTCGGCAGCCTAACGGCGTCACTTAAAACTTCCAAAAATGGATTGAAGAGATCAAATAGGGTCTCTCATAATATGAACATAAATGATAAGTATGATAGATATAGATATCATACCCCAACATAATAAAAAGGAACTTGAAAGACTTGACATGAAAGTAGATCTTGAAAACGAGAAGGGTGAAAGAACCCCTTAGAAATTTGGCAGCCTAACGGCGCCACTTAAACTTCAACAAAAATGAATTGATGAGATCAAATAGGGTCTCTCATCATATGAACATAAAAGATAAGTATGATAGATTTAGAGATCATACTCCAACATAATAAAAATGAACTTGAAAGACTTGACATGAAAGTAGATCTTGAAAACGAGAAGGGTGAAAGAACCCCTTAGAAATTTGGCAGCCTAACGGCGCCACTTAAACTTCAACAAAAATGAATTGATGAGATCAAATAGGGTCTCTCATCATATGAACATAAAAGATCAGTATGATAGATTTAGATATCATACTCCAACATAATAAAAAGTAACTTTCAAGACTTGACATGGAATTAGAACTTTGAAAAAGGAGAAAGGTGAAAAAACCACTTAAAAATTCGGCAGCCTAACGGCGCCACTTAAAACTTCAAAATACTGAATTGAAGAGATCAAATGGGATATCTCATCATATGATCATAAAAGATTAGTATGATAAATTTAGAGACCATACCCCAACATAATAAAAAGGAACTTGAAATACTTTACATGAAAATAGATCTTGAAAAATGAGAAGGGAGAAAGAATCTGTTACAAAAATTTCGGCAGCCTAACGGCGCCACTTAAAACTTCATAAAACGAAATAATGAGAGTAAGAGGGGATCTCTCATTATATGAACATGAAAAGGGTAGTAAGAGGAGTATAAAAGAGCATCCTTTAACATAAGAACATGGAGCATATAAGAAATTACATAAAAGAGATTTCTTGAAAAGAAAGAGAGAGGTCGGATCCCTTACCTTAAAACATAACTCTTAAAACTCCAAGGTTGGGACCTTGAGGGCTTGGGGGCACCTTGGGAGGACTACTTGGGAGGTAATGAGACCAGAAATTCGTTGGAGGAGAGTGGGGAGTCGAAATGAATGAGAGGATGGCTTGGTATTTATAGGGAAAGTGAGGGGACAAGGCATTAATGGCCAAGGGACACCTCAAAAGTGGTTTTCTCAAAACCATGTGCTCTCCCATGGTATTTCCCATGGAGTTAGGCCACATGGGGCCCCCCATACAATAATTCATCTCCTTTGGTCGGCCAACCCATAAAATATCTCATGATATCATCATGACACAGTTATGATGTCATTAAACATACTGAAACCCTAAAACTGTATTTTTACTATTCACTGAAAATTCAACTTTCTCAGAAAGATCCCAAAATTTCACATTAACCAAATATCAATGCTCTGATTTCAAAAATGAACTCTATTTTATAAAAATAATTTTCTAATTATTTTTAATTTAATTTTTAAATAAATACACTATTCACCAAAAATTCATTTTTTTCAGAAAAATCCCCAAAAATTACCATAACATAATATCGACGCTCTGAGTTCAAAAAATGAAATCCATTTTATAAAAATAATTTTCTAAATATTTTTAATTAAATTTTTAATTAAAAAACACTATTCACCCGAAAAAACTAATACTTGAATAATAATATATGAAACCGTTATTTAACCATTTTATTGAATCACATTACTTAATCAAGGTTCCTAGATTATATTAATACTTTCTTTAAGATTACTAATCCATTTGGTCACATTACTAATCCTAAGCATAAAATCACTATTCATAATTTACTATTCATCAAAAATTAAGTTGATCTTATTAGACTCTAAATTTCATACTGAACATAATTGTAGAAGACCATTTTTTGAAAATCATTACACATTTTTAATTATTTAAGGTTTACATAAACATTTATAAAATATCCTTTTTCTAAAATTCATCAAAAATATGCATACTATATTTATCCGGTCATTTGAAAATTCGTAAAAGAAATCGAAATTTTTATTTAAAACAAAGGATTACACAAGACAGTTATGGTCTCCTTACATAGCCCCTTATCACACCAGCATAGGACCTAAGTGTAAGGTGTGCTAAGGTGAGAGAATCCGAGGGAGGCTCAGCCAACATCGCACGAGTAGTAATTTCTATCAGTTTGAACTTCTCGCGAAGGCGATTCCGTTCTAACTTCACACGATGAAGTTCAGCTTGGGTTTGGTCCAGATCAAAGCCCAGTGGTGCTACCTCCTTCCCATGTTCTGTTAGATGGGTTTCGATTGGTCCAAGACTACTGGGTGAGGCCATCAAATCTTCTTTCTATATTAATTAACCAAGATTACTTGTATTTAGAGACAATAATCAAAACGTTTAGTTTCCAGCGGTCATATTGACCAATGTTCATATAACAGTCAAAAACCCAACGGTCTCATTTTAATTATACTCATGTTATCAAATGAAACATTTTTGTTGAGTATAAAAAAAATAAAATAACACACAAAATTAGGAAAAAAGATTTATTCAAAATTTCAGGTCGTTACAAGGAGCACTTGGAGTTGTTTGAATGACACAAGGAACAAGCTGAACTACGCTCTTACATTACTGGTGTTCTTTGTCGCCTGGAAAAGGTGTCGCAGTTAGAAGTAGAACCTTTGTTGTCTTGAATTGTGCCTTCAGCTTCGCACACAATAGAAATTGGTATCTTCAACAAACCCGGGGAGGAAACTGGCCTTACCACACTCCACACTGACATGGGTACCGATCAGCACACAACTTCCAAACGGGTGGAACTCCCAGTGTTCGACGGTAGGGACACCAAGTGTTGGATCATGCATTTTGAACAATAATTTTGCATCAATCAGATACTAGAATATGTTAAGGTACTACTTTCGTAGATTAGTATGGAAGGGGTTGCGGTCGATTGGTTCAACACAGTGCAGGAGGTTCATCCGAGAGAGTTGTGACCAGATATCAAAGAGCATCTCTCAAAATGGTTTAGCGGGTTCGAGATCCAAAATCCTTATGAGGAACTGGAAATAGTAAATCAGATATGGTCGATCCATGGATATATTGATCAATTTGAATATCTATCATCTTTACTTCCTCACCCCTAGAGCAACAAATCGAACACCGCAACAATGGTTCGTCGGATGTGTCACTGGCTCGCACCTTCTAGATCCAGCCACTCCCTCAGACACGCAACCTACTGAGCCTCTTCCGTCATTGGATTCTATTTCTAAGTGATACCCACTACATCTGTCTCCTTGCACGGACTGTTGGCCATTTTTTCAGTTGACACGTCTTCTACTACATCACGTCCGACGACACAAATCGAGTGCGCGAAGGGATTTTTCCAGACAGAGACGCTTTCGGTCATCTCTTCCATCTCTATTGTCTCATGTTTTGATCTGGCACGCTCGTCCAGGCCATGTTCAACAAACCATTGTTGCGGCGTCTGGTTCGTTGCTCCAGGGGCGTGTCTCCGATTTTTCATTCCCGTCTTTTTCTATTGAGGAAGACACAGAAAAAGAAAAAAAAGGTGTGTGCCCAATTTTTTTCCTTTTTCTCAATCCAGACACGCATGGTGCCAGATGCCCTCAATAAATCAAAATGTCTTCCACACCACCACCAAATCATTGAACTGCTATTATCCTAATGGAGAATCGGAAGCAAAATCACCAAGATGAAATTGACCGACGCCTGGGCTGCCTCGAAACTCTTGTCTCCAACATGACTTCGGGAAGAGAGACTATTATCGTGATGCAGCAGCAGACCCAAGAGGAGAGCTTGGAGCTGTTTGAATGTCACAAGAAACAAGTTGAACTACACTCTTACATTATTTGTGTTCTTCTCTTCCTGGAGAAGGTGTCGCAGCTGGCAGTATAACCTTCATCGTCTTGCACTGCGCCTTCAGCTTCACGTACAATAGAAACTGGGATCTTCAACAAACTCGGGGAGGAAACTAGCCTTCTCACACTCCACGCCGACAAGGGTACCGATCAACACACAACTGTCAAACAGGTGGAACTTCCAGTGTTCCATGGTAGGGACCCCAAGGTCTGGATCACACATTTAGAACTTTACTTTCACATCAATCAGATGTCGAAATATTTTAAGGTACTGCTTTCACAAATTAGTATGGAAGGGCTTGCAATCGATTGGTTCAACATAGTGCAAGAGGTTCATCCGGGAGAGTTGTGATGAACTATCAAAGAGAAGATCTTGGAACGGTTTAGTGGGTTCGAGATCCAAAATCCTTATGAGGAACTGGCCATGGTACATCAGACAGGGTCGATCCCAGAATATATTGAGCAATTTGAATATCTGGCATCTTTACTTCCTCACCAACCTGAGCCACAATACATCATGTATTTCTTGCATGGACTCTAAGAATACACTCGCAGTTGGGTTCACATCCACAACCTCGAGAATTTCCTACAAGTAATGTGCTTAGCTCGACATGCAGATCTAGTTTTCATGGGAAGTGTATGCACCCAATATAGTGGTGATGGGTCGTCGAATCCTCATCGGGTGCGTAGAGTTGAACTATGGTGGCCACCGAACTATTCACATACTCAGTTGTCGATAGGGACTCATCCCCAATTGCTCAGACGAGGGGAGGGTGTTAGGATAAGAGTTTTCCAGGAGACTCCAAATCAAAAACCTCCAGGCGGGTGTGGCATTCGACATCTAACAAACCTAGAATGAGAGGATTGTCAGACCAAATGCTAGTGTTTTAGGTGTGGGCAACCCTTTAGCCCCATGAATTGTTGTGTCGATCCCAAACTGGGTGTGACACTGTTGGGAGAAAATGAAGAAGACGCTAATGATGGTCATTTTTTCAATCTTGAGGACAAGACTCTTTTAGGGGGTGATGAATGATAGGAGTCTATGAGATGGAGGCAGTTAAGGCGTATATTTATCTTTGTAAGGGGTTAGTTTGTTGGGAGAGTTTGAAGCCTGTTGTGTGGGGGATATTAGTTGTTAGAGGGGGGGCCATGTGGAGGGGGGGATATGTTATATTTAAGAATGCATGGGAGAGAGAGGGAAGAGAAAAGAGAATATTGGGAATCAGTGTTGTTCTTGGGAATCAGCCTTCTAGCTTGGGAATCGGCCTGCGGGCTTAGGCAGAACTCTCCAGAGAGTCTTCTGATCTTCTTGCTCCTCTTATTTTATTCCTATTGGTTATCTTCATATATACAAGAAGCCAGTCCTCTGCATCTATCAAATTTCTTTCAATGTGCATGCACATGGTATTTACTAACCTTTGATTTATTAAAGGCGGGTTTAAAAAGAGAGATTTGACCTTATCACCGGCCCAACAAGATCAGCCATACGATGCCCGTTTGCTGATGCTAGTGGTGTAATTTGGCACTTTCAAGCTAGCAATCATGCAATTACTCAATGGAAACCACCGCAATGCCCCTTCATTAAAATGAAATGTGATTCCTCTTTTTGTTAGAGATTGTGCCCTAGAGATTAATCAAAGGATGATGGTTTGGGTCAATGTTTGTATCATGCATTACTTTGTTAGATTAAGAAAGGCATTCTTCCATTATCATTATTTTGTGTTTTTTTGCTTGAAAACAAACTAATCATTATAATAATCCTCCCAGAACTTATGGTTTGGGTTTTATCCCTAGTTGAGAACCATCATGGAAGTAAGGATTGTGATGTGAGGTTAGTGTGAACGATGTTGGTGTATACTTAGATATACAGAGTGCTCACATGGGTTACGTTTAAGACTTTGTTTTATTGGATGTGTCTTAGCTTGAGAAACATTGCATAGATTATGACATTTGTATCTTTGTTGTATCTCTAATGGGGTGTTATTCATGTCTCCATTGACTGATTGGTTCAAGGTATGTTTTCCATGAAAACTTTCACACTTCAGCTTCCAGGGTACATCGTTTTAGAATTCGAGTTAAAGAGATGGTTGTTGGGTATGTTACTTACGATGGGTGGGACATCACACCAAACCTTTTATTTGGTATATTACAATTATGCATGAAATTCATAATTTATACTAAAGAAAAAGGTTAAAATGAGTCACAAATAAGTTTTCCAATGATGCAATTTTTAATCCGATTATGTTGGATATTTTAAGGACCTTGTTTTGATTAAAATAATTAATCAAAATAAAACAATATGTTTTGAATAATTTATTGTTATTATTTAAAATATAACATATATATATATTATATATTATATACAATCATAAGAGAATGTCATAAAAGCCCATTTTATATTTATTTATATATATGAGATATATATAAATATTTATAAAGGATATCAATTTTTAATATATGTTTGATATTTATCCAACCTAGCCAATGGTAGATGGATAGATGAGATTTGTTTAACTTAATAGACTACATTACTAGTTATGACTATTAACATTTAATGTAATAATTAACATGGCCTAAATCCCTTGGAGAGCCTATAAAAAGAGGGTCAAGGGGATTGTTATACAACATCTATTGTAAAAGAAATCACATTCCTATTCATTGATAAACTTCTATCTTCCACCGTTCTTTGACAAATTTAAGGATCAAAGAACGAAGATGACATTCCTATCCATTGAGATCGTTAGCTGAGTCTTGTTGTAATTCGGTTCATTCAGCAGACTCGGCCGAAGCAGGGGCATTTATTTCTATGGAGGTGATGTTCACTTGCAATCAGGGAGCCATGTCGTTGAAGTCTCCTTGCAGCTTTGTTCTAGCTGATGACCATCAAAACTAGAGCTGGGCATCAATCCCAAGGACCAGAGGTTACTGATTTGTTTCCAGACATGAACGAGTTTCAACAGTGGGAAGAAAGAACTCTTAACCATCCATGAAAATCGATAGAGCGGAGGACGGGCGGGGGCATAAAAAGAGAACTGATTAACTAAACTACAAGCATTATGGAGGCCCACATACAAACTCGGTGGAGTTTTGTTTTGAAGAGAGAGAGCACTTGGCTGCACAAGGGGAGCAGTCTCAGCTTGTCCGTCTGTGAAAACACGCAGAGACAGACGGCACAATCGAAGGGCTCCTTGAGACCAACTATATGGCCGTAGAGGAAGACGGGGAGGGCGTCTATGGATGCCTGGTCGAGACCAGAGTCGTGGAGGTGGAATAACTGGTGCAATTGCCTCCGGAAAGCTTCAGACTGGGACGCGTCGGAGTTGGTGCTGGGATGCGAGGCCGGGGAGGAAGATCTGGGCTTCATGACAAATCGAAAAAACAGGTGCAGGCCGAAGACGAAAAGGATAGCGGCAATGACGAATATGGTGGCCAGAACTGCTAGAGACTGAAACGCGGACATCCTGGGATATCCTCACCTTTCATGGCCGCCTCGAAGGAAGGGTATTCTGGCGAGGTCGATCCCGACCAACCCATTTTCAGGGGCGTCAATGCGAAGATGCCATTTTTCTTGCATTTACGAGAAACCCTACTTGATCTTCAGCAATTGCTTGGAATTCCCAGAACGGAACCGCGCTTGACGCCGATTCGGCGCGAAGGAGAAATCGAAATCGGTGAGCAATCTTGAGATTAGAAAAACAGGATAAATCTCGCCCAAGTCTTGAGAGGGATCGGAATCAGTCGCATCGACGATGCAGGGAGCAGATGAGAGAACGTAAGGGTTTAGCTGACCTACCTCGGTGGTGGAAAACTCGCCATGGAACAATTTGGAACATCGGTCGAGTGATCCGTTGCAGTAAGCCCCTGACTTTAATATTATACAAGCAAAACGGGCAGAGCGCGACCGCTGGGTTTTCAGGACAGTCAGCCGGGTTAGGGTCACCCATGCTATGTTTGGAAGTTTCTTTAAATGAGATGGACATGTTGGTAATGGAGCTTTGACTGAAATAAGGAACCTAGCAGAAATTGCACAACACAACTTCATATTCTTTAGTTAGAGGTCTCTATTATGAGCATAAATATTAAGAAGTGTTGGTTGTGCCCAAATTTACCCTACTGGCAAAAGTGGTCGATGTAGTACATGTAAGGGTCGAATCCACAGAGACCGAAGAAGTAACCTTGATACGCTATGATTTGGTGGAGGATGGGCTGTGAAGTGGCCAACTTTGGTTTTGATTTTGGATGGTTTTAAAGAACACTATGAAACCTAAGTGAATTCAATTCAATGAAAATGAGTTGATCTTAGGATTATGCTTGGGGTGGATTGAATGAATTTTACTTCTTTAGACAATTTTGGTTTTATTAATTCTTGATGAATCCATTCTTCAAAAATAACACTACCTTCATCATTTTCTGGTTTGGTGCTTACGAAACACAATTACTAATCCCATACACACTTAGAGAACCAAATTCATGATCTCTCCAAGGTATATGGTCATTTAGTACTTGAATTTAGTTTGCTCAAACACAGTGAAGATGAAGAGTAAAAATAACTGAAGAATAGAAGTCTTAAATTAATTATCCAATTAACAAGAATTCGTTAATAAAATAACATTCAATCCAGCCTTTGCATCCTCCTACGATCAACCCATTAAAGGGTTAGCCCTCCATTTATGTTATTCTTTCAATGGTGGGCGAAAGATGACTTACAAGAATTGGATTGAAGAAATTAAAACTGCGGAAATAACGAAAACTCCTCTGTGTGCGTGAATGAAATTCACACCTATGTGTGAACTAATTCACCACAACACAGAGATATCACTGTGCTTTGTGATAATGAAGTTTTAATAAAAGAAATGGAAAATATAGAAGAGAAAGAAGTTGATTAAGAACATAAAGATACAAAAAAAGCTTACATGGAAGTGGAAAACATTATAGAGGAACTTTGGAAGCATAACCTTACAATGAAACAGACAACAAAATATGATAAGAAAAATATGAGATCCTTATTCCCTTCACCTCCAGCTCCTTATATAGGCATATTAAGAGTCTTAGGTCCACCCCCCAACAATCAATTCACCCCCAACAATTGAGAGAATCAAAAGGAGGGTGAAGAATCAAAAGGAAATTGACGTTTCAAAGTTGACCCAAAAAACTGTCCAGATTCATCCTCCATTTGGACGTTCAAATTTAACATTAAATATAGATGAATCATCAGCAGTCGTAGAAGAAAAATTTCTTTTTCCATGTGTCCTGTATCATCTGTCCAAATTTCAGGTCATTTGATGCATCCTTTTGAAAGTTATTCCCGAAATGGTGAGAAGAATTTATGGACGTTCATATCGGTTTCACCATTTAAATGTAAACTTCGAATCCTTATATCACCATGAAAACTTTGGAATTAGCTCTGAAAACTGTGGTATAAAATGATCCTCATATTTTTCTATTTCTACTGTAAAAATTTGAGTTTCATTGGGCTTGGTTTGTGGGCCCCACATTTGTTTAATGGCCCTTAGGCCCATTATGCTTTTTCCAGTAAATTTATGCATTCATGTGCAAAAATCTTCATCTTCCCTTGGGATTCATCCATCGGACCTAAAATATAAAATGTTCCAAATAAAGTGATCAATCATTTCCCAAAATATCAAATTCAAAAAATGAATATAATGCTATCCACAAACAGATGAATGATTGGGACCAAATTTGCATTTTAAACATTAATTGCATTTAAGATGAGAAATGAAGTTCTATTTATGCAATACACTAAAAACAATGTTTATGGACTTTGGAACAATGAATATAAAGATATTAACAATCAATATTAGCCACTTTCAGTGACTAATCACACCCCCTAACTTGAGTTTTGCTTGTCCCGAGCAAAATATATTACAAATATGAAATTCGAATCCCCTTTTCCAAAAACATTTTAATACACATTGCTCACCCAAAGACCTCATACCAAAAAAAATTATGAAACTCATCCAAATAAAGTGATCAATCATATCCCAAAATATCAAATTCATAAAATTAATATAATGATATCCACAAACAGATGAATGATTGGGCCCAAATTTGCATTTTAAACATTAATTGCATTTAAGATGAGAAATGAAGTTCTATTTATGTAATGCACTAAAAACAATGTTTATGGACTTTGGAACAATGAATATAAAGATATTAAAAATGAATATTAGCCACTTTCAGTGACTAATCACACCCCCAACTTGAGTTTTTCTAGTCCCGAGCAAAATATATTACAAATATGAAATTCGAATCCCATTTTCCAAAAACATTTTAATACACATTGCTCACCCAAAGACCTCATACCAAAAAAAAATTATGAAACCCATCAAAATCATTTAAAACAAGCTAGGTACAAAATCATTTCCCAAGCCCAAGTCCATTCCATTGTTCAAATTCATCGCCACATTTCATCCAATTTCAATTAAGCATGAAAAAGTGTTGTGCATTACAAAAGACATGAGACCCATTTTATTGTTCAAGGGGAAAAAATGGAAGCGCTAGGTGGGAATCACATTAAACCTTAAGATAAGTATCCATTTTTTTTTGATTTTTTTAACCACAATAGATATGAAAAGACTAACTCTGGGCAAGACAACTATGGAGTCACGATCCCCAAGTGCTGGACGCCACACATATTGTCAATTCAATGCTCTAAAATAGAGATATAAAGCCCAACTCTGTGCAAGACAACTATGAATTCACGATCCCTAAGTGTTGGATGCCACACATTTGGACAAAATATTGCTCTATGTGGTGATTATTTTTTTTCAATTTTTTTTGTTTTTTTGTTGTTTTTTTGGATACTCAAATTAAACTAAAAATGACCCCAGAACCCTATGCTATAATGTAAGGGACCCAAGAAATCAAATTTACACCCAAGATCCAGTAGACGTGCATTGTGACATTTTTATTAAGAGGATGAAAATGTAAACTTTGAAAAATCACATTGGACAACCGAACTTTCCAAAAACTAAGCTCATGGACATAAACTTGTATTAAAATCAGAATCAAGTCATGCAAAATTATTTGATATCCAATTTCAGAGTTTGAAATGTGTGTTATCATGTTCAAGGGTAATGAAATGTTTCTTTTCATGCATGTTTTTATTCAAAAAAAATTAATTTTTTTATCTCCCCCCAATATAGAATAACACTACCCCCAATGTTTAAAGAAAACTTAGAAGGGGGTATGAGAGTGGTGTTCAAAGAGGTAATTTATAATTATAATCATGGAATTAAGTCACCTGGTGGTTGATGATGAAAGCGTGTGTCATAGTCTCCCTTTAATCCTGGGTTCGAGTCTCAGCGGCTTAGACGGTTGTGACAGGCTTTTCCCCATGAACTATGATGTGCCCTTTAAATTGTTTTATTACACACACACACACACACACACACACACATATATATATATATATATTAACCTACAAAAAACATAAACATAAAATAAACTGATAATACATTGTCTTCTTTTTAATTTTCGGGGTAAGGTATTACTCAGAGATCATGCCATATGACAAAGATGAATATGGTGCTCCCCTTTCATACCCATCCTTACTCATAAAAGAAGAACATGTCAACAGTATATGGTAATTTATTATATAAAATAAAAATAAAAATAAAGATGATTCACAATGACTGGAAACATGAAAATCATGGGTTGCCTCCCATGCAGCGCTTTTGTTTAACATCATTAGCTCGACTTGTACCCCCCAACTTATCCAATTCCAACTTTCAACAATTTTCGGACCCCATTTTTATCCACCTCAACAGGATTTAGATTAATTATTTTTTTATATTTTTTTCCATTTGAAATCTCATGCTTAACAATGAGTGTGAAAATTCAAGGAATTTCGGTAATGGTTGATTCAGTTGAATTTCTAGTCTTTCCTAAGACATCAATGACCATTCCAACATTATTGGTTTCTTGAGAAGAATGAACAATAACTACAAGGTCTTTCTTATCTCCTATAGTGGGATTCTAGAGTTGAGAAGAAAGTAAAATAATTTTGAGCTCAGGTTCATTGAAATTTCCTAAAGGAGATTGACAAATTAAATCAAAATCAGTTTCTTCTCCAAAATATTTAGAAAAAATTGGTTCATTTTGAAAATAAGATTCATCCCCAAAAAATTCCAGTTGAATATCAAGAATGTGCATGGACTCACTCTTTGTGATCTATCTTAATGGTTCAATTATTGGTACTTCTAAAAATTTATCAATTGAGTTATATTTAGGAAACTCAATCCATGATGTCAAATTTTCCTCTTTTGTGTCCAAAAAATCAATTTCCTCTTGATTTAAAGACGCTTCAACATTTTGTTGATCTTCTTCAGTTATCCCATATCCAAAGGTTAGTTCCTTTTTAAATTCATGAGTGGTTTTTGGGATAAAATATTCTTTTATCAATGATGAGGAAGGGACATCCTGTGTGGGAATGGGTTCTTCATAAGTCTCAATGCTTTTTATTTATAATCTTAGTGATGAAACTTCTAAATTAATTTTAACCATTTTTTCAGACAAATGTTCAAGAATTTTTTCAGAATTAGGATTGATAGATGTTTGGACACCATGAACTTCATTAAGTTTGATCTCTCCAATCATCCTCGAGAGGTATGGAAATTGATCCTTTAAACAATCAGCATCCCATTGATTGCACATCTCATCTGGTGTGGTGTATTCAATCAAGGTTTGGTCAATGTAATTCTCTAAGTGAGGTGATTCCAAATATTTATTTTCCAGTTGATTATAGCCTTGGTCTATCAATGGGTATTGTTGAAGATAATCCATGGGAGTTGATTGAAAATTGGTTTTGGGATTCATTGGACACACAGAAACAGAAAGGGGAAAAGAGAAGAGAAATTAGGGTGAGAATAGAGAATTTGGGGTGAGAAAAGAAGATGAGTGTCTAAGGTACTTACTTGGGCCACCGACAACGGTGCCAAAATTGTTTTGTGCCCAAATTTACCCTACTGGTAAGAGAGGTCGATGTAGTACATGCAGGGGTCAAATCCACAGATACTGAAGAAGTAACCTTGAGACGCTATGATTTGGTGGAGGATGGGCTATGAAGTGGCCAACTTTGGTTTTGATTTTGGATGGTTTTAAAGAACACTAAGAAACCTAAATGAATTCAATTCAATGAAAATGGGTTGATCTTAGGATTATGCTCGGGGTGGATTGAATGAATTTTACTTCTTTAGACAATTTTGGTTTTATTAATTCTTGATGAATCCATTCTTCAAAAATAACACTACCTTCATCATTTTCTGGTTTGGTTCTTACTAAACACAATTACTAATCTCATACACACTTAGAGAACCAAATTCATGATCTCTCCAAGGTATATGGTCATTTAATTCTTGAATTTAGCTTGCTCAAACAAAGTGAAGATGAAGAGTAGAAATAACTGAAGAATGGAAGTCTTAAATTAATTAGCCAATTAACAACAATTCATTCATAAAAAAACATTCAATCCAGCCTTTCCATCCTCCTACGATCAATCCAGTAAAGTTTTAGCCTTCCATTTATGATATTCTCTCAATGGTGGGTGGAATATGGCTTATAATAATTAGATTGAAGAAATTAAAACCGCATAAATAATGAGCACTCCTCCGTGTGCGTGAATAAAATTCACACCTATGTGTGAACTAATTCACCACAACACAGAGATATCACTGTTCTTTGTGATAATGATGTTTTAAAAAAAGAAATGGAAAATATAGAAGAGAAATAAGTTTATTAAGAATATAAAGATACAAAAAAAACTTACATGTAAGTGGAAAACATTACAGAGGAACTTTGGAAGCATAACCTTACAATGAAATAAGCAACAAAATATGATAAGAAAAATATGATATACTTATTCCCTTCACCAACAGATCCTTATATAGGAATATTAGGATCCTTAGGTCCACCCCCAATAATAAATTCACCCCCAATCAATTGAGAGAGTCAAAAGGAGGGTGAATAATCAAAAGGAAATTGACGTTTCAAAGTTGACCTGGAAAACTGTACAGATTCATCCTTCATTTGGACGTTTGAATCTGACATTAAATATGGTCGAATCATCAGATGTCGTAGCAGAAAAATATCTTCTTCCATGTGTCCTCTATCATCTGTCCATATTTCAGGTCATTTGGTTCATCCTTTTGAAAGTTATTCCCGAAATGGTGAGAAGAAGTTATGGGCGTTCATATCGGTCCCACCATTTAAATGTAAACTTCGGATCCATATATCTCTATGAAAAATTCAGAATTAGCACTGGAAACAGTTGAATAAAATGATCCTCATATTTTTATATATATACTGTAAAAATTTTATCTTCATTGGGCTTGGTTTGTGGGCCCCACATTTGTTTGATGGGCCTTAGGCCCATTATGCTTTTTCCAGTAAATTTATGCATTCAGGCACAAAAATCTCCATCTTCCCTTGGGTTTCATCCATCAGACCTAAAAGATAAAATGTTCCAAATAAAGTGGTCAATCATATCTCAAAATATAAAATTCAGAAAATGAATATAATGTTATCCACAAATAGATGAATGATTGGGACCAAATTTGTATTTTAAACATTAATTGCATTTAAGATGAGAAATGAAGTTCTATTTATGTAATGCACTAAAAACAATGTTTATGGACTTTGTAGAAATGAATATAAAGATATTAAAAATGAATATTATACAATTTTAGTGACTAATAAAGTGTCAGAATAATGGTTTTTTCACCCCCCCACACCACACTTTGTCAAAACGGGTTTACGGTGAGATAAATGGTGGGTGGCCAAACCGCCTATAAAAGGGGATCTCCCCCAATAGTTTGAGCATCATTTTTCACTCATCGTCTCCAATCTTGATTCTTATTTATCAGAGGATCCCAATACATGTGTGGTATTTGTGATGTGATTTCTCCACCATATTCAAGAGAGATTTTCTGAGTGTTTTCTCTTTGTAATAATTGAGGGAGTGTGTACCCACTTTTACCCCATAATGATCCTTCTATTTGCCTGTGGTTTTTTACCCCTTTCATTGGGGGGGGGGGTTCCACGTTACATCTGGTGTCCATTTATTTCTACATTTTTCACTTTATTTTATCTTGTAATTATCGCTGTACTGGTGGGCTAATCATTTTACGGTCCCAACAAGTGGTATCAAAGGCAAGGTTCTGGCCCGATATTGTTCATGTTTTCAAGTATTAATAATTCTCATAAATTTGAGTATGCTCTGTGATTATAACTCCGGTTGATCTTTCACATCAAAAAAAATTTAATAAGATTATTAAATACACCATTGTGAAGTGGGGGAGGTTCTGGACTAATGGCGTGTCCATATGACAGTGAAATTTGAGATCGAAAAATTTAGAGGGAATAATTTTTCGTTGTGGAAAATGAAAATAAAGGCAGTGCTGTAGAAGGATAATTGTCTACTGGAAATTGACAAAAAGTCAGTGGGTGTGATGGAGGAGAAATGGAATGACATGGACGATAATTCTATTGTCAGCATCTATTTGGCTTCGGCAGATGAGATCCTATCGAGCATTGCAGAGAAAAAGACAACAAATGAGATATGTGATACTCTGATGAAGTTATACGAGGCCAAGTCACTAAACAACAAAAATTTCCTGAAGAGAAAGTTATAAACTCTTTGAATGGAGGAGTCATCATCGATGACTGGCTGCATCAACAACCTCAATACCCTATTCACTCAGCTCATGACATTGGGCTATAAAATTGTGGATACTGAATGCGCAGAGATTCTACTCCAGAGTTTTCCAGATTCATATGACCAGCTCATCATCAACCTCACAAACAATATCCTAACAGATATGATGACATTCAATGATGTTGCAACCGCGATTCTTGAAGAAGAAAGTCAGCGTAAGAACAAGGAGGACAAATAGACAAATTCGCACCAAGAAAAATCTTAGTCAATGGAGAGAGGAAGCATGATGGAGCGTGGTTCCAGTGGGAGCCAAAATCATGGCAGGTCCAAATCAAGGTGGAAGAAGAAGAATGTCACATGTTTTAATTGTGGAAAGAAAGGGCACATTAAGAAGGTTTGTTGGAATAAGAAGAGTAGTGAAAATAGCTCTTAGGGGAATACAATGAGTACTTCTAGAAATAGAGATATACTAGTCAATGAAGCGGTGAAGACTGCTGGAAGCAGACACCATCTCAAAAATGCATGGATAATCAACTCAGGAGCAACATGGAACATGACATCTCGACGGGAATGGTTTGACCAATATGAAACCATCCTGAAAAGACTTGTGTATATGGGGAATTCTCACACCCTAAAGATCATTGGAGTCAGTATCATCAAACTGAAGATGCATGATGGTATTTTTCGAACCATCTAAGGAGTACATCATGTGAAGGGCCTGAAGAAGAACATATTGTCTTTAGGACAATTTGATGATATCAGATGTGTGACTCGCACCATGAATGGAGTGATCAGAATTGTGAAGGGAACGCTTATGGTAATGAAGGCAGAGGATATCTCAAAGAACCTATATGTGCTTATGGGTGAAACATATAAGGAGGTAGAGATAATTGTTGCATCAAATACCTCCACAGAATCATTGACAATGTTATGGTATCAGAAGCTTGGCCACATGTCAGAACGAGGCCTGAAGATTCTTGCGGATCGAAAGTTTTTGCCTGGGCTGACAAAGGCATCCTTACCATTTTGTGAGCATTGTGTTTTGAGCAAGCAACACATGTTAAATTTCAGGATGTCAATAGCGAGAATTCAGGAGATCTTGGAGTTGATCCATTCTGATGTTTGGCAACCACCAGTTATATTCCTGGGAGAAGCAAGGTACTTTGTATCGTTCATTGATGATTATTCCAGGAGATGTTGGGTGTATCCAATCAAGAGGAAAGCATATGTTTTTTATGTCTTCAAAACATTCAAAGCGCGGAATGAGTTAAAATTTGAAAAGAAGATTAAGTGTCTAAGGACTGATAATGGTGGAGAATATACAAGAGAGGAGTTTGATATGTTTTTTCAACAAGAAGGAATCAAGAGACAATTCACGGTGGCGTACCCTCCTAAGCAGAATGGAGTGGCAGAGCGGATGAACAGAACCCTATTGGATAGAACAAGGGTAATACTGAAGATTGTAGGAATTGAAAAAACTTTTTGGGCTTAAGTAGTGAATACTACATATTATTTGATCAATCGATCTTCTTTAATAGTGATTGATTTGAATACACCGATGGAGATGTGGACTGGTAAACCTGCTGACTATTCCTAGTTACATACTTTTGGAAGTCCTTTATATGCATTTTTTAATGACCAAGAATGATTGAAGTTGGATTCGAGATGCAAGAAATGTATCTTCTTGGGATATGCTGATGGTGTGAAGGGGTATCATTTATGGGACCCCACTGCCTATAAATTTATAATCAGCAGAGATGTCATTTTTGCAGAAGATAAGGTGCAAATGAAAACTAATCAAGACATTGAGAAGGAGAATATAGAAGCTACAATAGTTGAAGTAGAGGACAAATCCAAGGAAGAACCAGTTTCCTTTGAGACATTACCAGAGCACGATGATCAAGTACCGGTTGAGTCTGGACCACAACGGTCAACTCGGGAGAAAAGAGCACTAGTATGACACTCATACTATGTCACTGAGAGAAATTTTTCATATTTCTTATTGACGTAGGATAGAGATATATCTTCTTTTGTGGAGGTGATCCAGAGTCCAAATGTATCTTCATGGATGGTGGTGATGTAAGAGGAACTCGAAGAAAAGCACCGAAACAAGATGTGGGATCTTGTTCCATTACCTCGTGGAAGGAAGGCTATTGAAAACAAATAGGTCTTTATAATCAAGAGGGATGGAAAAGACCAAGTGGAAATTTGTCGTGCACGATTTATGGTCAAAGGATTTGCTCAGAAGGAAGGTATTGAAGGTTCCATGTGCAACAGAAGCACATTGGTGGGTGTACCCAACTTTTATTTTTTCCGTTAACGATGATCAATTCAAGATCCATCACGATAATAAAACGCCAGATCTTTAGAATAAAATGAAGAACGAAAGAAAAGATGAGAGTCCCAAAACCTTGGAGAGTATCATCATATGTTAGTTATAATTAATTTAATTTAAAAACAAGAATTACCTTGATGGAATTATCTCTCCGTTGATGTTTCCGATCATGATATAATGTGATCTGTCATTGCGTCATAGAATCTAAGTGTAGGATTCCTCTAGAGATGATCCACACATGCTCCATGTATCTCTAGATGTCGCTGAAGAGATCTCCGGGTGCTAGCGTGGAAGAGCTTTCGCTTGCGCTGTCCGCCTTCAATCACCTTGAGAGCCGCTTGGAATGCGCTCTCCTTGATCTAGTATAGGAGGATCTCTCTCATAGCTTGATAGTGTTTTTGAAAGAAATAAATTCTCTCTTGGATTGAGAACTTTCTCTAGAACCATTGTGCACAACCAAAAAAAAATGGCTAGGCTAATGAGAATTATATAATTGGAATTTTAATTACTTAGAATAATAAAATGAATTAATTACCCAAAAGAATTTATTCATTTCATTTAATTCTTAGTAAGGCCCCATGTCTAATAATAACATTTGACTATTATTATTACTTGACACGCGCCCAGTGAATTACACCTAATATTATTTAATTAATTAAATAATATTATTTCTCACAAATCCCCAGAAAAACTACACGGCGTGTATATTAATATACACGATGTGTACTTTTGTTTTCCCATTTTCTTTATTTCCTCAACCACATTTATTAGACCTTGAATAATGACTATTTATTTCTCATATAAATATCACTAGATTACTCGCTAATAAATATATATTATTTCACCCACAATATATTCTCTCGAATAACTAGTGTTGAAATAAATTCTATCAGACATCCTTGAATAATTACTAAACCACAATCAGGAATAATATTTATTGAACTTGTTAAATTAATATTTAACTGAGATACTTGGACACACTTAGTGTGTGACCCTTTAGGCCTCTTTCTTAGTGGCATTAGGCAGAGCCTGCCTAAAGTCCAAGGTTAGCATCTAGCAACACGTCAAGGCACCCATAGAGAAAGAACTTAACACTGCAATGATGTGTCACCTCCTACGAACGCTTACCGTGTAATGTAATCCCTTTGTCTCGATATCTCAAATCAAGTGGGTTTCATGCTAGTTCCATCAACCCATGTGCTCGATTATTCATTCTTTGATTTTCCGGAATTTAACTCACCCATTCCTTACCATGGCCATGGATTTATTTAGGCCATATCAATTCCATCAAAGGGCCTGAGATATCTACTTCCATTATGGAACAAAAGGGACAAATCCATTCTCACATTATCTATTAATGTTGTATTACTCATTACACACTCAACATATCCTACCTCACTGCGAACATTGTTTCGTCACAGTTTTCGTCAATACATCTAAGTGCGCAAGTTGTAATACCCATTAATAATAATCTTAATGTCTAAGGACCAATACACACATCCGCAGACAAGAACATACAATGACACTATGAAATGTGGATTTCCTACTGGTAGGCCGCGTTCTCATAATATCCTCTTGGATATTACCAAGGGCGCACACCATGAGAATGTAAGGGTTGGTGTCCTGAGAACCAACTATTTTGTACTTTGATTACATGAATGTTCACTTATTATATATTTTTCATTGTTCTCCATGACTATAATATAATAATGTCCTAGAATATTTGTTGCATTAATAAGGTCATGGCAGATCCCCGCTATGATGAGAACCTTGAAATGCTATAACAATATTCTTAAATAAAGTTCTGTGGTTGGATGACATACTATGATAGGACACATAGTATATAGACCGTCATGTGAGAGTACTCGTAAGAAGACAAGACTCTCTCTCATGGAGTTCACACTTGGTAATCTCCAAGATGAGAGATTATGAGAACAGACCCGCTAGTAGTAATTACGCATGTATTGGTGTCATCAGACGTTACTATCTGCGAGCATGTGTAATGGTCTTTAGACTGGAAGATTGTCATTAACTCATGTCATGACACGCGCACTTAGATTTGCTGACGAAAACTATCACGAAGACAGTTGGTGGGAAGTAGGGTATGTTGGGTGCGTCAAAAATGACATATTGTTAATGGATAAGTCAAGGAAGGATTTGTCCCTTCCATATTTATGGAAGTAGATATCTCGAGCCCTTTGATTGAAATAGAAATGTCAAACAAATTCCATGGCCATGGTGTAACGATGAGTTTATTTCTGGAAGTCAAAGAATGACAGATCAAGAATATAGGTTTATGAAACTACCATGAAACCTGCTTGATGTGATATTGAGACAAAGGGATTAAATCACACAGTAATCATTCGTATGAGGTGATACGTCAATGCAGCATCAACTTCTTTCTCTTGGGTGCCTTGACCCGTTGCTAGACATTAATCTTGGACTTTAGGCAAGCCCGCCTAATGCCAACGAGAAAGAGGCCTAGAGGGTCACACACTAAGTGTATTCAAGTATCTCAAGTAGAATAAAGATTATTCCCATACGTATTTTAATAATTATCAAGGAAGCCTAAATCGTTTTAATGTTGGAGGAAGAATAAAATAAAGGAAATGAATAAATGAAAACAAGATATACACGCCGTGTACATTGAATGTATATTCCGTGTAGTTTTTATTGAAAAACAAGTACACACTGTGTATTTATTAATACACGGTGTGTAGTTTTTCTAGTCGGTATTTTTAGGAAATATCATTTTATTAAATGATATTTATTATAATCAGTGTGGGTGCATGTCAAGGAATTAATGACTCAACATGGGGTTTTCAAAAGGGAGTTAATGAAATAAATAAAACACGTAACGTGTTTATTTATTGTCATAACTCTATAACCTCAAACCCGATTATAAATATCATCATAACCCCAACTCTTTTCCTCAGACAGAAGAATCATTGTGCACAACAATTTTGAAGAATTCTTTCAAGGCTGAAAGAACATCTTCCTCCAAGAACGCTCTCAAGACCGAGAGAGATCCTCTTCCATCGGATCAAGATGATCTAAGGAGGACAACACAAGAAAAAGTTTCTCCACACTAACACCCGGAGACTCCTTTGGAGACGTCTAGAGATACGAGGTGCACGTGTGGATCACCACTAGAGGAAGTCTACACTTGGATTCTGCGATGCAATAACGAATCACATCAGAACGTGATCAAGAATATCAACGAAGAAAGAACACCAAAAGGTACTTCTTTTCAATTGATTAAAATAATTATAATCAACCTATAATGATCCTACAATGTGGTTCTGAGACTTTCCTTTTCTTTGTCTATTTCTGTGATTCGATCCGTGGAGACTGGCATTTATCGTCATACTGATCCCGGATTGATCATTGTTAATGACAAAAATCCAAGTGGGCACATCTTCCCATGCGCTTCCTCTACGTCCGTAACCTTAAAATGGCATCAGAGGGAGGTTAAAACACTGATTATAGTTATTTAATTCTTGTTGATAATTTACACATTTATATTTTATTCAATTCGAAATAAATCGTTCTATAAATTTGAATAAACAAGATCTGTTCTTCCTCCTTCGTTTCTCGATTCATATCACAGAAAAAACCTTTTAATTTTAATTTTGATTAAAATAAAAACATGGAACTCATCCGAAGGATCTTCTCTTTCTATCTGTACAACACGGGAATACACGTCGTGTAATGAAAACTACACGTCGTGTACTTAGGTTTAACGAACCGGTACTGGTCCGCCAAACCACGCCGTGTGAATTGATTACGCCTAAGAATTTAACACCCCGTGTTGAACAGAAATGAACGGAGCATGGGAACAGGAATACACAACATGTATGTTGGAGCAACACGTCATGTAGTCTGATCCAGCCCAAGTGAAACTGTGTACAAAGGAGAAGCCGCATACCACGTACATGGGATTGCCATACCGGTTACCACACAAAAAGTACACGCCGTGTATGATTTATCTACACACCATGTACTCCAAAATTTCCAAAGTACAGAAAACACGCCAAAGCCCCTAGAGTGTACTTTGGATAAAGGATGAAAAGAAATACACGCCGTGTAAATATAAACTACACGCCGTGTACTTTCCAGAAATTTCACCAGGTTTCTTCCAAAAGTACAAAGACCTATACAAGGAATATGGATGAGAAGAATCTTAATGAAATTTAGAAAGGAATTTAAGATAAAGAATTGATTAATTATAATATCATAATTAATTGAATTGGAGTGTGACTTATCTTAAGTGAAAGAACAATTAAAAGAATTTGAATTCTAAATATGTGTAAATGACGTTGCATGCTATGGATGATCATGAGCTAGAACAAAGACCCTTTGTATGTGTGTATGGTTTCATTTAAATTTGTTTAATTTAAATTCGTTGGCTTGTGAGCCTTCTTCCAAAAAAATGTAGGGCCTGCATTCCCATGGTTTCTTTAATGTAAACCCCATGTAATGGAGGATCTCCCAAGCCAGAGGAGACGGTTCAAAACCCAAAGCTGAGGCAAAACCAACCAAAGAATATACAAAGGTGGACAGGTGGGAGTTGCAAAACACGAACCATCAATTCAAGGTGTTTTCCCCTGGGCCAGGGTTAGCTTATCAAAACTGCTGGATAAACTAACCAATATAAGCTCATGATCATGCCATTTTATTTTATTTTTATCTAATTGCATGGTTTATTTATTATGTATGTGTTCTTACGATCACATAGTTAATGAAATGAATAATCATGCAAAGATGGAATAAAATAAAAAACGAACTATATGTAAACATTATCAGAACATGGTTAATCACTTAAGCTAGCATCACTTAATATTAACAAGAATGTGATAATGAAAAACTACGGATAAAAGATTAAAATCCCTCAATACCATATTAAGTCAAACCAAGACTTATGTTACTTGATTAAGGGCAAGACTCAATAAAACTATGTGTTTGACCAACCCTTGTTGGGACACTTCCTTTTATAAAGGAATCCCTTATGAAAGGATTCAGGTTGACTTAATCATATTACATCAAGAGGAGTATCCCTTGCTAGACTTGATGTAATATTGGAGGCAAGAGTTGAGGAAATCCAAGTCAGGATTTCAGGATTGGGGAGTCCACTCAATAGATCAAGGAATTGTAAGCTCACAGTTGGCAAAGACCTGCCTACCTAAATACCCTCAAATAGCTTGACCATCCCTTGTTGGTGTTATGCGAAGGGGAATATGGATCCTTTCCACTAGAATGTCAATGCAACTAGACATTCCAAGTTCAATGGTGAGGGCCATTGGGACTTGATAAAATAGTGGGAGGATTAATAAATTCATTTATTATTTCTCATAAAAATGTAATCAAGAAAGTACTGATAAATCTGCTCTTTTAATTTGTAGAATCGAAATGAAAAACTCGTCAACCACATTTTTTTTGTGATCAATTCTGGATAAAGACAATATCCTCACCAGTAGTAACTTACAGGAATGGTTTAGGCGCCTTCAGGTTATCCTACGCCATGAACGAAAGTTTTATGTGCTAGAGTCCTCACTTCCTAATTTGCCTGCCCAAGGGGCGAGTGATGAAGATTTCCTGGTCTATGATCAAAATTTGAGCGATTCACTCGATGTTCAATGTTTGATATTGTCATCAATGTCTAGTGATATCATGAAGTCTCATGAAAAAATGGATTACTACAACATTCTCAAGAACCTCCGTGGTCTATACTAGGAGAGAGCAAGATAGGAAAGGTTTGAGATATCCAGGGATCTATTTCAGAACAAGCTTGGAGAGGGTGCCCCAACCGGGCCTCATGTAGTCAAGATCATTGGCTACATTGAGCGCTTGTAGGTTCTAGGGTTTAAACTCCCTGAAGAACTGGGTACCAATATCATTCTTGCATCACTCCCCCAGAGCTTCTCTAACTTTGTTGTGAACTTCAACATGAACAACATTGAGAAGTCTCTGTCTGATCTTCTTATCCTCATTCTCCAAGTGGACAATGACATGAAGCATGAAAAGCCTTCTGTCCACATGGTGAATAAAAATAAAGGGAAGGTAAAGAGATTTAAAGTGAAAGCATCTTCAAGGCCTTACAATAAAAGGAAGATCAAAGGGGAGGCAAGAGAATATGAGGCTTTTTGTTTTGCATGTGGCAAGAAGGGCCACTAGAAGAAAAACTACACCCAACCAAGGAAGCAAGGGGGAGCTTCAGGTGCGTTTATTATCGAATGAAATCTATCTATTTATACCAATTGAGTATTAGATACTACTTGTGGTTCTCACATCTATATCCAAATACAGAAACCAAGTAGATTCAGAAAGATTGATCGAGTTGAGGTAGATCTACGAGCAGCCAACAGAGCCAGACTTGCTGCTGTAGCTGTTGTGGACTACCACCTCACATTGCCAACTAGAATGATCTTGGTGTTAAAGTGTTGTTATTATGTGCCTTATATTGCTAAAAACATTATTTCAGTATCCATATTAGATACTGATGGATTCATGTTTACGTTTGGAAATGAATGTTGCTACTTTTATAAAGATAGCATTTGTTTTGGTAGGTCACATTTATATAACGACCTTTATATGTTAGACTACACAAACCAAGTAATGGAAATCGATGACAAAGTCAATTCACATGACTCATACCACACCCATCTTTAGCATCACCGGATGGGCCATGTCAATGAGAACATTTGACAAAATTACATCAAGATGGGTATTTAGATTCTTTTGAACTAAAACCACTTGGTGTATGTCATGCGTGTCTACAAGGCAAAATGACCAAAGATCCATTTAGTGGGAAAGGTGAAAGGGATAAAGAGCTTCTAGAATTAGTTCACACAGATGTGTGTGGACCATTTCTAGTTGAAGCAAGGGGTGGGTTCTCATACTTCATAACTTTTACTGATGATTTTAGTAGATATGGATATATTTACTTAATGAGGTATAAGTCAGATTCTTTTGATCGGTTTAAAGAATACAAGAATGAAGTTGAGAACCAGTTTGGTAAGAAGATTAAGAAACTCTGCTCAGACAGAGGAGTAGAATATCTTAATTAGGACTTCATTGATTTTTTACAGGAGTATGGGATTCTATCTCAACTCACTCCTCCCTACACACCTCAGTGGAATGGTGTAAGTGAAAGGAGGAACCGCACCCTGTTGGACATGGTCATGAGATCAATGATGAGTCATGCGAGTATTCCATTATCCTTTTGGGGATATGCATTACAAACCGAAGCACACATATTAAACCAAGTACCATTTAAATTGATAAATGGTATTCTATATGAGTTATGGAGTGGACGCAAATCCATGTTATCGAATTTACATGTGTGGGGTAGCGAAGCATTTGTTAAGGCCTCTTCAAGTAACAAACTTGCACCCCAAGGCACAAAGTGTATCTTTATAAGATATCCCAAGGAAACAAGGGGATATTACCTATACAACCCCTTAGAAAAAAGGGTTACAGTGGCAAGACACGCCATATTCTTTGAGAGGTAGCACATCTCCAAAAGAGATGGTGGGAGTGAGATAGACTTCGATGAAGTCGAGGATCAAGATACACAGAAGTTGGTACAAGAACAGATTCCACAAAGCCCCGTGGAAGAACAATCTATTCTAGAGACACAAGAACTGCGTAGGAGCATGAGAGAGGTGAGGGAACCAGAACGATATGGTTTTCTTGTCACCGAGGATAGTGAATCATTATTGATTGAAAATGATGATCCTCTTACCTACAAGGAAGCAGTTGAAGGCATAGACATTGACAAGTGGCAAGAAGCCATGAATTCTGAAATGGATTCCATGTACCAAAACCAAGTCTAGATTTTGGTAGATCCTCCAGTTTATTTAAAGCCTATTGGTAATAAATGGGTATTCAAGAAGAAACTGGACATGGAGGGGAAATTCAGTACCTATAAGGCTTGACCGGTTGCAAAACGTTTTAGACAACGTTAAGGAATTGACTATGATGAAACCTTTTCCCCAGTTGCGATGCTAAAATCCATCATAATCCTATTGGCCATTGCCTCTTACCATGAGTATGAAATTTGGAAAATGGATTTCAAAATAACATTCCTTAATGGGAAGCACCAAGAAGATGTCTACATGAAACAACCTGAAGGGTTTGTGACTCCAAAGGATGCCAACAAGGTATGAAAGTTGCAGAAATCCATTTATGGATTAAAGAAAGCATCAAGGTCATGGAACATTCATTTTGATGAATCTATAACAAAATATGTCTTTGTTAAGAACGAATGTGAGCCTTGTGTCTACAAGAGGTTTAGTGTAAGTGCAGTTGTTTTCCTAATAGTATATGTAGATGACATATTACTAATTGGAAATGAAGTACCTATCTTACAGTCAGTTAAGACATGGATAGATAAATGCTTCTCCATGAAATACTTGGGAGAGGCAGCATATATTCTTGGGATCAAGATCCATCGTGATAGATCCAAGAGAATGCTGGGCTTGAGTCAAAGTACATACATTGACAAGATACTGAAGAGATTCAGTATGGAACAGTCCAAGAGGGGATTGTTTCCAGTGTCACATGGCATTCATCTTTCCAATAAAATGTGTCCTCAGACACATGAGGAAAGAAATATAATGGAAAGGATCCCTTACGCATCCACGATTGGGTCAATCATGTATGTTATGCTATCTACAAGGATAAATGTTGCTTACGTATTAAGTGCGGTAGGCAGATATCAAGCTAATCCAGGAGACTGCCATTGGATGGTAGTCAAGACTATCCTTAAATATCTGAGGCGTACTAAGGATATGTTCCTGGTTTATGGAGGAGATGAGGAACTAGTCTTTATAGGACATGTAGATGCTAGTTTCCAGACTGATCAAGATGACATGAAGTGGAAGACTGGATACATCTTCAGTTTGAATGGAGGTGCAGTGAGCTGGAAGAGCTCAAATCAAAGTGTGGTGGAAGATTCTACAGTGGATTCTGAGTATATCGTAGCTTCTGAGGTAGCTAAAGAAGCAGTATGGATGCGAAGCATCATCCAAGAGCTAGATGTAGTACCAAGCAGTAAAGATCCTATCACACTCTATTGTGATAATACCGCAGTAGTGGCACTTGCAAAAGAGCCAAGGTCAAATTAGTGGACAAAGCACATACTTCGGAAGTATCATCTCTTGAGGGATTTTTCTCAAAGATGTGAAGTTGCATTGAGCAGTATTTCCATGGAAGACAACGTGGTGGACCCCTTGACTAAAGCCTTGACTCAGCAGAAACATGATCATCATGTGAGGTCTAGCGAACTAAAAGTCGTAGGCAGTTAGCTCTAGTCCAAGTGGGAGTTTGTAAGGGTTGGTGTCCTGAGAACCAACTGTTTTGTACTTTTATTACATGAATATTAAATTATTATATATTGTTCATTATTTTAAATGACTATAATATAATAATGTCTTGGAATATTTGTTGCATTAATAAGGTCATGGAAGATCCCCACTATGATGAGAACCTTGAAATGCTATAACAATATTCTTAAATAAAGTTTTGCAGTTGGATGAAATACTATGATAGGAAACATAGTATACAGACCTTCATGTGCGAGTACACGTAAGAAGACGAGACTCTCTCTCATGGAGTTCGCACTTGGTAATCTCTAATATGGGAGATTATGAGAACAGACCCGCCAGTAGTAATTACGCATGTCTTGGTGTCATCAGACATTACTATCTGTGAGCGTGTGTAATGGTCCTTAGACTGGAAGATTGCCATTAAATCATGTCATGACTCGCACACTTAGATTTGCTGACGAAAACCGTCATGAAGACAGTTGGTGGGAAGTAGGGTAAATTGGGTGCATCACAAATGACATGTTATTAATGGATAATTTGAGGAAGGATTTGTCCCTTCCATATTTATGGAAGTAGATATATCGGGCCCTTTGATTGAAATAGAACTGTCAAACAAATTCCATGACCATGGTGTAATGATGAGTTTATTTTTGGAAGTCAAAGAATGACAGATCAAGCATATAGGTTTATGACACTACCATGAAACCTACTTGATGAGATATTGAGAGAAAGGGATTAAATTACACAGTAAGCATTCATATGAGATGATACGTCAATGCAGAGTCAACTTATTTCTCTTGGATTCCTTAAACCGTTTCTTGACAGTAATCTTGGACTTTAGGCAAGCCCGCTTAATGCCAGTGAGAAAGAGGCCTAGAGGGTCACACACTAAGTGTATTCAAGTATCTCAAGGAGAATAAAGATTATTCCCATATGTGGTTTAATAATTATTCAAGGAAGCCTAAATAATTTTAATATTGTAGGAAGAATAAAATAAAGGAAATGAATAAATGAAAACAAGATACACACGCCGTTTACATTGAATGTACATGCCGTGTAGTTTTCAATGAAAAACAAGTACATGCCGTGTATTTATTAATACACGTCGTGTAGTTTTTATGGTCAGGATTTTGAGGAAATATCATTGTATTAAATGATATTTATTATAATCAGTGTGGGAACATGTCAAGGAATTAATGAATCAACATGGAGTTTTCAAAAGGGAGTTAATGAAATAAATAAAATGCATAACATGTTTATTTATTTTCATAACTCTACAACCTCAAACCTGATTATAAATATCCTCACAACCCCAACTCTTTCCCCCAGACAAGAGAATCATTGTTCACAACAATTTTGAAGAATTATTTCAAGGCTGAAAGAAATTCTTCCTCTAAGAACACTCTCAAGACTGAGAGAGATCCTCTTCCATCAGATCAAGACGATCTAAGGCAGACAACAAAAGTAAAGGTTTCTAAAAACTATCACCTGTAGAATCGTTTGGTGACTTCTAGAGATACAAGGTACACATGTGGATCACCGCTAGAGGAAGTATACACTTGGATTCTATGACGCAATAATGAATCACATCGGAACGTGTTCAAGAATATCAACAAAGAAAGAACACCAAAAGGTACTTCTTTTCAATTGATTAAATTAATAATAATAAACCTGTAATGATCCTAATTTATGGTTCCAGGACTTTCCTTTTCTTTGTCTATTTCTGTGATTCGATCTGTGGAGACTGGAGTTTATTGTCATATTGATCCCGGATTAATAATTGTTAATGACAAAAAGCCAAGTGGGCACATCCACCCACATGCTTCCACTGCGCCCGAAACCTTCAGAGAAGGTTCCTCAAAGTTTTATGAGTCCTAAAACTTAATGGCTTGTATTATTTGTGTCCCTCAAATAACATCATCTGGCCATAGAACATATATTCAAGAACAGTGTCATGGAACTTCCAGGTTCTCATCATAGAAAGGATCCGCTATGACCTTTTAGTGCAATAGAAATCCTTAAGACATTATCACATGCATTGTCACGCAGAAGAACAATGAAGATGTGATAAGGTATTTATTAATTAATAAAGTACAAAGTAGTTGGTTCTAGGCCACCAAATCCAACAGACTCCCACTTGGACTAACGCTAACTGCTAACAAACTTTAACCCGCTATATCTCACATGATATTCATGCTTCTACTGAGATAGAACTTTAGTCATGGGGTATGTCATGTTCTCTTCTGTTGACACTTTTCTCACTGCAACTTCACCCCTTTGATAGAAATCCATTAAGAGGTGATACTTCTAGAGTATGTGCTTTGTCCGTTGATATGACCTTGGTTCTTTTTCAAGAGGCACCACTACAGTATTATCACAATACAATGTGATAGGATCTTTACTACTAGGCACCACATCAAGCTCTTGGAGAAATTTCTGAATCCAGACAACTTCCTTGGCTGCATCAGAAGACACTATATATTCAGACTCCACTGTAGAATCGACGACAACTGGTTTCGTTAAACTCTTCCATCTTATAACTCCTCCATTGAGAAAAAAAATATCTAGATTGCAACTTCAGATCATTTTGATCTGTTTGAAAACCATCATCAACATACCATCTGATGATAAGCTCCTCATCTCCTTCATACACCAGGAATATATCCTTAGTTCTTCTTAGATACTTAAGGATAGTCTTAACAAAAATCTAATGATGTTATCCTATATCTTCTTGATGTATTCCTACCATGATCAGTGCATAGGCAACATCAAGCCTGGTAAATAACATGGTATACATGATAGATCCTATAGCTCGAAGCATATGTGATATTACTCATTCTATCTTTCTCCTGTTGCGTATGAGGACAAATTTTCTTAGAAAGATGTAGGCCATGTGACACTAGAACCAATCCACTCTTGGATTGTTCCATACTAAATCTATTTAGTATCTGGTCAATGTATATACCCTGACTTAGTCCAAGCATCCTCTTGGATCTATCAGGAATGATCTTGATCCCTAGAATATAGGCTGCTTCACTCAAGTCCTTCATGGAGAAACACTTGTTCAACCAGCCCTTAACTGACTGTAAGACTGGTAAATCATTTCCAATAAGAAATATGTTTTCAACATATAATACTAGGATAATGAACATATTCCCATTAAACCGCTTATAAACACATGGATCACATTCGTTATCAATGAAAAAAAAATTCCTTTATGGCCTCATCAAATCAAATGTTTCATGACCTGGATGCTTTCTTTAATCCATAAATAGATTTCTGCAACTTGAAAACCCATTTGGTTTCTCTGGTGTCACAAACCCTTCTGGTTGTGTTATATAAACATCTTCCTGAAGGTTCCTATTAAGGAATGCTATTTTGACATCCATATGCCAAATCTTATAGTCATGGTAAGCTGCTATGGAAAGTATGATTCTTATGGATTTAAACATGGAAACTGGCAAGAAGGTTTCATCATAGTCAATTCCTTGATGCTGTCTAAATAATTTAGCCACTAGCCTTGCTTTATAGGTGATAACTAAAACTTCCATTTCCAACTTTATCTTGAATAACCATTTTCACCCAACATACTTTACATCAATTGGATCATCGACTAGAACCTAGACTTGGTTATGATACATGGAATCCATCTTAGAATTCATAGTTTCTATCCATCTTGTAGCTTCTGATATTTCTACTACTTCCTTGTAGGAGAGAGGTTCATCATTGTCCAAAAATAATTATTTACCATCCTTGGTGACTAGGAAACAAAATATATCTGGTTACCTTACCTCTCTTGAGCTCCTACTTAGTACTTGTGTTTTTAGAACCTCTTCCACAGGGACTTGTGGAACTTTTTCATGTACCAACTATTGCGTATCTTGAGAATCAACTCCATCAAAGTAAATCTTTACCCCACTATCCTTTTTGAGGATGTTCTCCCTCTCAAGAAATATGGCTTGTTTGGTGATAGTCACTTTCTTATCTTAAGGGTTATATAGGTAATTTACTTTTGTTTCCTTGGGATATCCTATAAAGATACACCTTGTGCCCTGGGGTGATAGTTTGTTGCCTAAGAAGGCCTTAACAAATTCCTTGCATCCCCATACATGTGTGTGAGACAAAATGGGTTTCTTTCCATTCCATAACTCAAATGGAATTCCATTTTTTTCCTTAGTTGGTACTCATTTTAATGTGTATGCTGCAGTTTGTAATGCATATCCCCAAAAGGATAATGGAAGATCTGCATGAATCATCCTTGATATCACCATATCCAACAAGGTGTGGTTCCTCATTTCACTAACATGACTCCATTGTGGTGTATAAAGAGGAGTGAGCTGAGATAGAATCCCAGACTCTCGTAGAAGATCGATGAACTCTTAGTTCAGATATTCTCCACCTTGATCTGATCGAAGCTTCTTTATCTTCTTACCAAGACGATTCTCTACTTCATTCTTGAATTCCTTAAATTTATCTAAGGCTTCTGACTTATAACTCATTAAGTAGATATAGCCATATCTACTCAAATCATCAGTAAAAGTAATGAATAAAGAATATACACCTCTAGATTCTACTGGGAATGGTTCACACACATATGTGTGTACCAATCCTAGAAGCTCTGTGGCCCTTTCACCCCGTCCACCAAAAGGTGGCTTGGTAATTTTACCTTGTAAACAAGCGTGAAATCTATCAAATGGTTTTAGTTCAGTAGAGTCTAAATAACCATATTGGTAGAGCTTTTTCAAGCGCTTCTTGTTTACATGAACGAGACGGTGATGCCACAACTGGGTGATGTATGAGTCACATGAGTTTGTTTTATTATCAATTGAAAACACTTGGTTTTCGTAATTTAATACATACAAGCCATTATTTAAATGTAGCATACCATAACATATGTTGTTCTTATAAAAGAAACAACCCTTATTTCTAAATTTGAAAATAAATTCATCCATATCCAAAAAAGATACAAAAATTATTTTACTCTAGGCATATAATAATAGTTATGTAAAACCAAAAGCATTCCAGTTGGAAATGAGAGATGGTAATCGCCAATGGCCAATACAACCAACCTCGCGCCATTGGCAGCTTGAAGATCCACCTATCCTCTAGAAATATTTCTAAATCTACTTGATTCATGTATTTGAATACAAATGTGAGTCCCATAAGCTGTATCTAATACCCAATGTGTAGAAATGGAAAGATTACACTTGATAACGAAAGAAACTTTAGTGTCCCTATGCTTCTAGGTGTAGTTCCTCTTCCAATGGCCTTGTGTTCCACATACAAAACATACCACCTCCCATTCCTTGCCTTGCCTCTAGATCTTCCCCTTCTTGGAGAGATGGTGCTCAGGGGCTTCAGACTGTTTATGAATCCTTGGCCCCTATGCCTTGTCCTTCCCTTTCTTATTCGCCATAAGGACTGTGGGTTTGTCACGCCCCATTTCCTTATCTACTTGGTGAATTAAGGTCAGAATTTCCAATATATTCTTCTCATTATCGCTCGTGTTTTAGTTGACAATAAATCTAGAGAAGGTCTTGGGCAGTGATGATAGGATGAGATCTATAAGCAACTCATATGGGAACTTAATACCTAAGATGTCTAGGCATTCAATGTAGCCAATAAGATTGACTATATGAGGCCCAGCTGGTGAAAAATCTCCAATATTAGTTGTGAACAAAGCATTGGAGATCTCATATCTCTTCTATATCACCTTCTCTTGATAGAGATCCTTAATGTGAGACATCATTCTATACATGTCCATGTTTTCATGCTGCTTCAAGAGCTCATTAGACATGAACAATATCATGAAACATTAGACATTTGTGGAATCATCCATATGTTTCATATAGAGAGACAATTCCTCATCATTGGCCTATTTCCGAGGTACAACTGGAACAATCTCTTCCAGTACATACATCTTCCTCTTGTGGAAAAGGATGATGCGTAAACGCATTTGACATTCCTGGAAATTGGTGCCGGTGAGAAGGTTTTCCTTCTCAAGCATGGTTTTCAATGATATGTTTGAAGTCATTTTTCTGGACATTTCTACAAATTAAGATGATCAAAGGTTTGGTACTTTATCATGATAAAACTGAGACAAATAAATAAATTAATACTTATTAGTCTCCCACTATTTTATCAAAATCCAATAGCCCTCACAATTGACTTCGAAATATTCTTTTGCCTGAATATTCTATTGGAAAGGATCCATATTTCCCTTAACATTACCCCAACTAGGGTTGGTCAAGCAATTTTAAGGGTTTTAGGTAGCCATTCCAAATTCCAACTATATTAACTCGCATATCCTTGATCCAATGAGTGGACTCCCCAATCATGAAATCCTTTTATTTTAGATTTCCTCAACCTTTGCCTCTTGGTCACACCAATTACTACTGTGGCAGTCAACCCTTGATGTGAACCAAGTCAAGTCAAACAAAAACCTTGAATTATAATTCCCTGATAATTGAAATCATCCCAACTAGGGTTGGTCAAGCACTTTGAACTATGGTTCGATTCTAACCAAGATTATAGAAGGCTATACTGACTTAATATTTTCTTTGAGGGAATTTATCCTTATACGTAAATTGTCATTTTATTATCTTTGATTACATGATTTTTAATATTAATTGGGATATACTTAAGTGATTAAAAATGTCAAATATAATATTTATGAATAATCCAATATTATTTTATTTCCATCCTGTATGCTTGTTTAATTAATTAATTTTGTGATCGTGACAAAACACCCACAATAAATAAACCATGCAACTGACAGAAGTAAAATAAATGGTATGATCATGTGCTTGTTCTATTGGTTAGTTTATCTAGAGGTTGATAAACTAACCCAAGACCTAGGGGAGAAACACCTTGAACCTTTTGGTTCGTGTTTACAGCTTTCCATCTATCCACCTTTGTATATCATTAGATTGGTTTCACCTTGGATCCTAACTTGAGCTACCTCCACTAGTTTTGGAGCTCCATCCATTACATATGATTTTATCTCACTCGCAGGTGAGGGGTAAAATGAGTGTTTACATAAATGAAACCTTGGGTATGCATGCCCTACATGTTAATGGGGAGAAGGATCACATGCCAACAAATTTAATTTAAATAAATTAATTAAAAGAAATCATTCACATACAAAGGTCATGGTCTAGCTCGTGATCATCCATACATGCAACAATATTTACGCATGAATAAAACTAGCATTAAATTATTTAATTGTTATTGTTTAAGATAAATCACACTCGAATCAATTAATTATCTTTAATTAATCAATCCTTTTATCTTAAACCTTTTTTCTGAATTTCCTTGAGATTCTCATCCATCATAATTTTAAAAAAATAAATTCATTTTAAATTATCTTTGTACACAACTTGTACCTTAGAGGCACCTCGGTGAATTCCTGTTCATAATTACTCAATGAGTAGAAATGAATATTACACAGATGTTAAATTAAACATATAAATATAAAACACCTATCATGTTTTCTGCCTTAGCTTTACACCCACACTATGGTACACATCTCAAGGGTTTGTATAATATAATAATAAATTTTAATAAATCTGCGTAATTTGGATGAGTACATGACGTATAGTTCCGACTACATGGCGTGTAATTTTGTCCACCATCCATCCAAAGTACACACCTGGGGACATGGCGTGTAGATGTACTTTGGAAATATTCAGAGTACAAGGCATGTTCAGTGGGACCCACACTGTTTAGTATCTCCATTACACAGTTTCTAGCCAGGCAAGCCATGTACGGGGTACATGGTCCAACCCTAACCCGAAGGGACTACACACTGTGTTCAGTGGGCCAAACGGTGTGTAATATGAATACTGTGTGCCACCTATTCTTGGTCAACACACAAAGTCTTAAAGACTTAGATAGAATCTAATGACACGGCCTGGTTTGGTGGACTGACCCATTGCATGTAACCTATACTACATGGTGTGTACTGCTAAATACACACCGTGTGTTCTGGTGTTGTATGAACAATAAGATTTGGCACCTCCAGATCATATCCTATGTTTTATTTTAATAAAAATTAAAATAAAAAAATCATTTCTATAAGGTGAACGAGAAACAAAACAGGAGGAATAAATCTCGAGATTCAGATTTATAAAATGATTAACTTTAATTGAAACAACTAAATTATTAAATGCGTAAATCACCACTAAAAAACTAAATAATTATAATCAATGATATGACCACTCTGATACCACTTGAAGGTTCCAGGCATAGAAGAAGTGCGTCGGTGGGTGTACCCAAATTTATTTTTTTCTGTTAACAACGATCAATCTGAAATCCGTCATGATGATAAAACATCATATCTTTGTAATAGAACGAAGAATGAAAGAAAATAGGAGAGTCCTGGAACCATGGAGAGGATCATCATATGTTGGATATAATTAATTTAATTAAAAAAAGAATTACCTTGATGAAATTATCTCTCTATTGATGTTTCCAGTCACGATCCGATGTGATCTGTCATTGTGTCATAGAATCCAAGTTTAGGATTCCTCTAGTGGTGATCCACACGTGCTCCACATATCTATGGACATCACCAAAGAGATCTCCAGGTGCTAGTGTGGAAGAGCCTTCGCTTGTGATGTTTGTCTTTGATCGCCTTGAGAGCCTCTTGCAAAGTGCTCTCCTTGATCCGGTGGAGGAGGATCTCTCTCGTAGCTTTAGAGAGTTCTTGGAAGAAAGGAATTTTCTCTTGGATTAAGAGCTTTCTCTAGAATTGTTGTTCACAACCAACAAAAAATGGATAGGATAATGAGAATTATATAATTGGGATTTTAACTACTTAGAATAATAAAACAAATTAATTACCCAAAAGCATTTATTCATTTCATTTAATTCTTATTAATTCCCCATGTCTAATAATAATAGTTGACTATTATTATTACTTGACAGGTTCCTAGTGAATTACACCTAATATTATTTAATTAATTAAATAATATTATTTCTCACAAATCCCTAGAAAAAATACACAGTGTGTATATTAATATACACGGCGTGCACTTTTGTTTTTCCATTTTATTTATTTCCTCCACCACATTTATTAGACCTTGAATAATGACTATTTATTTCTCAAATAAATATCACCGCATTACTTGCTAATAAATAAATATTATTTCTCCCACAATATATTCTCTCGAATAACTAGTGTTTAAATAAATGTGATCAGGCATCCTTGAATAATTATTAAACCCCAATCAGAAATAATCTTTATTCAACTTGTTAAATTAATATTTAACTGAGATACTTGGACACACTTAGTGTGTGACCCTCTAGGCCTCTTTCTCAGTGGCATTAGGCAGAGCCTGCCTAAAGTCTAAGATTATCATCTAGAAACATGCCACGACACCCATAGAGAAAGAAGTTAATGCCGTAATGATGTTTCACCACCTACAAATGCTTACCCTGTAATGTAACCACATTGTCTCGATATCTCAAATCAAGTGGGTTGCATGCTAGTGCCATCAACCCATGTGTTGATTATTCTTTCTATGATTTTTTGGAATTAAACTCTCCCATTCCTTACCATGGCCATGGATTTATTTAGTCTATATCAATTCTATCAAAGGGACAGAGATATATACTTCCGTTATGAAATAGAAGGGACAAATCTTTTCTCACATTATTTATTAATACAGTGTTACTCATGATGCACCCAACATATCCTACCTCACTGTGAACAGTGTGTCATCATAATTTTCATCAATACATCTATGTACATAAGTTGTAATACCCATTAATAATAATCTTAAAGTCTAAGGACCAATACACACATTCACAGATAAGAACATCAAATGACATTATAAAATTTGTATTTTCTACTGGCATGGTTCGTTCTTATAATATCCTCCTAGATATTACCAAGGGCGCACACCATGAGAAGGTGCCTCAAAGTTTTATAAGTCCTCGCCCCTAATGGCCTATATTATTTGTGTCACTCAAATAAAATCATCCGGCCATAGAACACATATTCAATTACTGTTTTATGGCACTTCCGGCATCTCATCATAGTAGGGATCCGCTATGACCTTTTAGTGAAAAAGCTATCATTAGGACATTATCACATGCATTATCATGCAGAAGAACAATCAAGATATGATAAGGTATTTATTAATGAATAAAATACAAATTAGTTGGTTCTAGGCCACCAACTCCAACAGGTATTGATTTCAATGAAATATTTTTTCTTGTTGTTAGACTGATGACTATTCGGTTAGTTCTGGTGATGTTTGCTACATACAGCTTACATCTAGAGAAGCTAGATGTGAAGACTGCTTTTATCCATGGAAATTTTGATGAAGAAATATATATGCTCCAACTGGAAGGTTTTGTAGAAGAAGGTAAAGAGAACTTGGTTTGTAGTTTGAACAAATCTCTGTACGGTCTCAAACAAGCACCGAGGTATTGGTACAAGAGAATTGATTCGTATATCATGAGTCTTGGATACAATAGACTTCATTCAGACCCTTGTTCATATTTCATGGGTTCAGATAGTAATGATTTCATCACTCTTCTATTGTGTGTGGATGGAATGTTGGTTGCAGGCCCCAACAAAGATCAGATTCAGGAGACAAAGACACAATTGGTTGGGGAGTTTGATATGAAGGACTTGGGACTAGAAAACAAGATTCTTGGGATGCAGATTTACTGAGATAGAAATAATGGGAAGATTTATCTATCACAAAATAATTACATACAGAAAGTCTTGAAACGATTCAACATGCATGCCTGTAATCCAATTTATACCCCTCTTCCTATTAATTTCAAGTTATCCTCAATGACGAGTCCTAGCATTGAAGCAAAGAGGAAAGATATTTATTGAGTACCGTATGCATTAGAAGTGGGAAGTATGATGTTCGTTATGGTATGTACTAAACCAGACATTGCACATGCCATGGGAGCTGTTAGTTGGTACATGGAGAATCCAGGATGAGAGCATTTGAGCACAGTGAAGAGGATCTTGAGATACATCAAGGAGACCTCTGATACTGCATTATGTTATGGAGGATCACATTTCACTATCAGAGGATATGTTGATTTAGATTTTTCAGGTGATTATAACCTGAGGAAATCAACTACTGGTTATGTGTTTACTCTTGAAGGAGGATCTGTGAGCTGAATTTCAAAGTTACAGTCATTTGTGGATTTATCCACGATAGAGGCAGAGTACATGGTAGCTACACAGGCTTGAAAAGAAGAAATTTGGATGATAAAGTTGCTATAGGATATCAGGAACAAACAGGATCATATTCCATTGTTTTGTGACAGTCATAACACCTTTCACATTGCAAGGAATCCATATTTTTATTCTAGGATGAAGAACATTGGGGTGCATTATCACTTTGTCCAAGATGTGGTGGAGGAAGGAAGTGTGGCCATGCAAAATACTCACACTAAAGAAAATATGAAAGATTTACTAACAAAGTAAATTAACTCTGATAAGATCAAGTGGTGCAGATCATCAAGTGACCTCACAGATACATGAGAATCATGGTTTTAAAGATAGAAAGGATTTTTGGAGATGTGATTGGTTCTAAATTAAATCTCCAAGTGAGATATGTGTCAGCAGAACGGTTTTTCCAGGACGACCCCCCCCCCCCACTTTGTTAAATTGGGATAGAGGTGGGGTTGATGGTGGGAAAACAAACCCCACCAAATCACCCAATGGGAGGGAGGAGATACCACCTATAAAAGGGGATCTCCCCCAATGGTTCCAACATCAATTTTCACTCATCATCTCCAACCTTGATTCTCATTTATTAGTGGATCCCAATACATGTGTGGTATTTGTGAGGCGATTTACCCACCATATTAAAAATAGATTTTCTGAGTGTTTTCTCCTTGTAATAAGCGAGGGAGTGTGTACCCACATTTACCCCATAGTGATCCTTTTATTTACCCATGGGTTTTTACCCCTTCCATTTTGGGGGGTTTTCCACGTTACATCTAATGTCCATTTATTTCCACATTTTTCACTTTATTTTATCTCGTAATTATCGCCACATCGGTGGGACAATCATTTTATGGTCCCAACAAGAAGGTAGGTTGAAGTAACATGAGAACAAATCCCATTATATTTGATTTAAAAAATATCATTAAACATGATAAGTCATATTAACCTATGAAAATGAATTGCTTGAATAAGGGCAGAAAATTCTAATGACTCGTTGGAATCTTGAAGAGTTGAAGGTAGAAATCGAGTGTACTAAATCTCAATTTTGACAATCCATATGGTTGGTCAAAAATCTATAAACGATTCTAGGGGATCAAGAAGGAGAAATATTTTGGTTTGAAGAGTAAAATATGACTAGAAGTAGATTTTTTTTGGATAAAATATTCGAGATACTTAATAGAAGTTTGAAGGGAAAACTTCCCAAGAATCTTCCTATCAGTCAAGAATCACTGTATCAGATATGAATCCACACAGAGATATAAAAAGAGCAAGTATATTATTTATATATACTATAAAAGATTACACTTAACCTTTAGCATAACAATATCAAGAATATAAATAATAAGTTTTGAGTATTTATCAAAGTATTCATGAATACTAGAAACAAATCTATGATATTATTATTTGGAAGAAATGACAGTTTGGAGATATAGAATGTGTCTCTAGATACCTAAATGAAAATCTAAATAATTAAGAATACCTACAAGCCAAATGTGAAGAGAAGAAGAAGAAGAAAGAGTCCAATGCATCTCCCATTGAAGGACTCAGTGTAAAAACTTAGAAAACTAAGAAAGTATGGAATACGATCTCCCAGAAACCAATCCTCCAAGAAGGAAAAAAGGGTTTTTCAAGGATTTGTTTCATTAGATCAATATGGAAACCAATTCCTTAAATCCTAGATATATTCAGAAAGAATATATGCCAAGTAAGAAGCATCCAAAAGGTGTTCCATTACATGGTATGATCTAAATTGTAAAAAGGATCAAGGAGTAGTCATAGACAAATGAGCGCTAGACCTTCAATATTACACATGATTAGTTAGTTTACAATCATGGACTATAAAACCCTGAAACCTTTTTTCTTTATTGAATGACTTGTTCCTCTTCTCTCCCTTGTTTTTTAGTTGAGTCATATAACAACTCTTCCCTTTATCACACATTAAAACATGATTTATTACATAAAATTACACTTAATTCAACATGAAAGATTGATATGTCAAGTGTCTTTGGGAATTAGGTACATTACATTACAACTTAAAACATGAAATACAACATCTTTATTGAAAACTTCTTTAACATGATCACACTTAAAACTGCATGGGATAACATGAACAAATACATAAGAAAGGGATGGGATATAAAGCCCAGTAAGGGAATAAACATGACATAAGTTAAAACATGTTAGAAAATAGGTATATCAAGAGGCTTCAAAAGAGTATGAATTATGAACATGAATGATAAGACATGATAACATAATGAAACATGGGAAATTTGGAAACAACTTACAACACTGCATTATAGGTCAAGACTAACTGCCATGATATCATAATAGATAAAGCAACATAAAGGAATCAGGTTTAATATATTCCCCAACATGATGTATCATGATACTAAACATACCCAATGCATTGGAGAGCTATATAATTTCAAGATAACCCACCACTTTCATTTCAATATCATGCTTAAGTGTGCTGCATGGATCATACAACATAGATTCATTCATCATCATAACTTATTCCATGATAAGGGAGTGTGGAATAAATACATGTAATTCCCAATTCAAAGAATAATAAGTGTATAAAGGTTAACACCATTGATATAAAATAGGTAAAATATTCACTACACAATTGCTTTGGAATGGAAAATCACGATGAAATTTTGGCAGCCTAACGATGTCGCTTAAAAATTCATAAAAAGGGTTAATGAGAATGAAAATGGTATCTAATAATTTGGGCATAAATTGGGTAGTAATAGGTTCATGTAAATACATATATCATCATTGGTAATTGGAAATAGAAGGCATATGATAATAAAAAAACTTGATTAAAGAAGAAGAATGAAGAACTCTTACTAAATTTCAGCATGGTAACATGTGTACTTGGGAGATCTTAATGAGAGATAAAGGGGTATCGCATCATTTATACATCATAATAGAAGTACGAGGGAGGTGAGAAAAAATACCCCATCATTAGGAATTAAAAATAAAAGAGGTGTATAATAGAGGATATTCTTGAATAAAAGTGAGAAACAAAGGATACCTTACCTTAAGAGTTTGACACAAAAAGATTGAAAGGGGATTCTTGAGAGATTGTAGGAACCTTGGGAGGATTATATAGAGAGTATGGAAGATTAAGGATATGATCCTAGGATTTTGAGTGAATATAAATGAGAGCTTGACTGAGTTTATATAGGAAATGAGAGGACAATTCTTTAATATTTTACAAACATAGGTTTTGTACTCTATATAATAAAATATTTAAAAATAAAAACATTCCCATGGTTTTTCCCATGGTTTCTACCAAATGGTAGTTTTTTTCAATATTTTATTTGGAAAGGGGCCGAAATTATTAAAATATTACCTTTTCTTCTGAGTATTTGAGTCACACTTTTAAATAAATAAATTTAAAATCATAAAATATATTATATGTTTTGGAGGATTCATAAAGGATTTATAAAATTAATCAAATAAACTTAAAATCAAATTATTTTAATTATAAAACATATATTTATCCAATTTTACCCAGTATATTATTTATTAAACCATTTTGGGTCATTATGATTTCATAAAACACATCGTATATTTATACGATATTTAATTTTTTCCTGAAAATTCGGCTGTCTCAGAAAATTATGAAAAAATCACTGTTGGATAATTTAGATGTTATTATTTAAAAAATAATATTCATTTTATCTAAATAATTTTCTAAATATTTTCATTTTAACTTTTAAAAAATAATTACAAACCTTCATTGAAAATGATGAGTTTTTGGAAATAAGAGTTTTTGAACCCTAATAAAACATTACATTTGACTTCATAAAAAGTATATGATAATTTATATTTAATAAAAATAATTTAATAATAATATTTAATTAAAATATTATTTATTTCAAAAATACATTAATTCTTCAAAATAAATTCCTTAATTGAATTGAATATTACCCATAAATACTATTTGTGTTATATAATAAAGATAAAAATAATTTATAATGTGATAAAAAAAATATTCACTATTCTTTAAAAAATAATTTACATAATAAATTTTCTAGGGTCTTGATACATATCCTTTTAATACACCATCATGCACCCTAAGAGAAAGGTACGCGACGGTTTGACTTTCATGGGGTCATTCAGAAAACATGGTCTGGGTCATGATCTCAACAAGCTTGAAATTCTCCTATAAATAGTTTCTATCATGCTTAAGATGTTGGATCTCATCTTGGGCTTGGTTAAGGGAAAATTCCATATATGCTATCTCCCTTAGAAGCTCTGATAAATGGGCTTCATAGGATACAATCCTACTGGACGAGGTTATCACTTCATTTGTCCGAGTCAATTGGATTTGTAAAATCCATATATTCATACTAATCATGTGATCACTATCTAATGACTATATTATCAGCGGTAAATATTCTTAACGTTATTTTGAATCCAATTGGATATAATAAAACAAAATAAGTTCATGTGTTTTCTATAACCATAGTACATAATAAAACATTAAATCATAACGGAATTTTATTTATAACAATCCATGTTGTTACAATCTTTACCCCTTGATAAATTTCACCCTCAAAAATTTCATTTCACCCCCTTAAATCAGATGATGGTAATTCTATCTCATCACTTCCTCCAATTCCCATGTTTCTTCTTCAAACTTGTGCTTTCTCCACAACACTTTGATAAGGAACATTGTCTTATTTTGTAGAACTTTGTCTCTATGATCTAATATCTTCATCAGCTGCTCCTCATGGGAAATATCATTCTCCAATGGTAACACCTTTGGATTGAGTACATGTGAGGGGTCATGTATGTACTTCTTCAATAGTGATACGTGGAATACATCATGAACTTGAGATAGGTTAGGTGGGAGTGTAAGTAATGTGATCAAGGTTCTCAAAGGGGTCAATGTATCTTGGACTAATCTTTCCCTTATTCTCAAATATCATCACTTTCTTCCATATAAATATTCAAAGGAATACCATTTCTCCAACATCAAACTCTAGGTATCGTTGATGGTTTTCAACATAGCTCTTTTATTGACTTCGAGTAGCCTTGATGCCCTGCTGAATGGTACTAACCTTTTCCACCATTACCTTGACCATTTCATGACCTAGTAGTTTTTGTTCCTCAACATCATCCCAACATGTAGGCATCCCACACCTCTTCCCACAATGGGATTCATAGGAAGTTATTTGGATGCTCGAGTGGAAACTATTGTTATAAGATAACATGACCATAGTAAGATGTTGATCCCATCCTCCTTTGAAGTCAATTTATCATGCTCTCAACATGTACTCAAGTGTCTGGGTAGTCCACTCTCACTGACCATCTGTTTTAGGGTGATAAGATGTGATGAAGTTCAACTCAATGTTTAGAGCATGCTGAAGACTTTTCTAGAACATGGAGGTGAATCTTATATCTCAATCGGATACAATCAATAGTAGTACTCCATGCAGTCTAACCACTTCCCTAATGTATAACCATGTAAGTTGATCTAGTGATAATTCTTCTTATATCACAATAAAGTGTGTAGTATTTGTAAGATGATCCACTATAACCCATATAAAATTATTCCCTCTTGATGTCTTTGGAAGGTTAGTGACAAAGTCCATTGTGATGTTTTCTAATTTTCATGTTGGCATGGGTAATAGTTGCATCATCCCATTTGTTTTTTGCCTTTCTACTTTCACTTGATGAAATACAAGACATCTTGATGTATATTATGTGATCTCCCTCTTCATATTTTCCCACCAATAGTATTCTTAGAGATCTCAATACATATTTGTGCTTCCTAGGTGGATGAAGAAGGTTGAGCTATGCACATCATCTAACAACTCATTATTTAACTCAAGATTTGATGGTACACATATCCTTGACCCAAATTTCACAACACATTCATCATTAAAATTGAAATATGAGGATTTACCTTTTCTTATAGATTCCACTTTCTTATGAATTCCCACATCAACTCTTTTAGTATCCTTTAACCTCTCCAGAATAGATGGTTGAGAAATCATTTGTGAAAGGATTGATGATGTTCCTTCCTTTATGATTCTCATGTCCATCCTTTCCAAATCTAAGAAGATTGTATCCCTATCAATTCTCATAAATGATGGAATTGCTAGATCCTTTCTGCTTAAAGCATCTTCCACTTTATTCACTTTCCCAGGATGGTATTGGATTGAGTGGTCATAGTTTTTGATCATATCTAACCATCTTCATTGGTTTATATTCAGATATTTTTGTGTGAATATATACTTGAGGATTTTATGATCTATATATATTTTACACTTCTAACCAAAGAGATAATTCCATCAAATTTTCAAAGTGAAGATAACTACAGCCAACTCTAGATCATGTGTTGGGTAGTTTTGTTCATGAACTTTCAACTTCCTAGAAGCATAGGCTATGACTTTGTTATTTTTCATCAACACACAACCCAATCCATTTTTCGAAGCATCACTGAATACAATGAATATTAATCCACTTGAGGGTAGTATAAGAATAGAGGAAGTGAAAATACTCCTTTAAAACTCCTTGAATCTCTCTTTATATACATCATTCGAAGAAAACATTAATCCCTTTAAAGTTAGCTTGGTAAGAGGGTTTAAAAATTCTGATAAATTTATCACAAATTAGTGATAATAACCAGCTAACCCAAGGAAACTATGGATATATATAACATATATTGGCATAAAAAATCCTTTAATTTCTTCTATATTTGAAGGGTCCATAGATATATCATTTCTTATGATGATATGTCCCAATAAAGAGACTTCCTTCAACCAGAACTCACATTTGCTTTACTTTGCATAAATCTTCTCATTTCTCAAGGTTTTTAGCACAATGCTCAGATGCTCCTCATACTCCTCTTTAATTTTGGAGTATATTAGAATATCATCCATAACTACTACAAAAATATTTTTCAAGGTAATCCCTAAAGATTCTATTCATCAAGTCCATGAAGATTGCAGGAGAATTAGTGATTTTGAAATACATTACTAAGAACTCATAGTACCCATACCTTGTAAAAAAAGAGTTTTTGGGGATATCCTTCTTCTTCACCCTAACATGGTAATATCCTGACCACAGATCCACCTTAGAGAAGTATTTTTCTTCATGTAGTTAATAAAAAAAGTCATCAATATGAGGTAGAGGATACTTGTTCTTTATTGTGATATTGTTGAGATAACGATAATTGATAAAGGTGCATTGACCCATCTTTCTTCTTGAAGAATAGGACTAGAGAACCCCATGATGAAGAACTTGGGCATATAAACACTTTATCCATATTCTCCTATAGTTTTTTCTTCAGCTCCTCTAGTTCCAAAACATCCATTCTATACATATTATTGGATAATGGTAACTCCGTAGGTATAATCTTGATTGAAAACTCAACCTCTTGGCTAGGAGGAAGACCAATAAATTACTTGAGAAACACATCAGGGTATTCCATCATAATGGGCATGTATTCAAGGATGATACTTTCCTTAGACTCAATAATTTGAGCTAAATATTATTTCTCATAGGTAAATAATATCCATTCTTGAGATGATGGTGCTAAATAAGATTCACCATTATCCTTGTATTTGTACAAAATCCGAGGATGATTTGCAATACGAAGAGTGATTTACTTCTTGTGACAATTTATGTTGGATATATATAGGGAAAGCCAATACATGATGAAAATTGCATAAAATTACACCAAAGGGAGTATGAAAATGTTCATTGGGAAATTCATCCCACAAAATTTGATAGGGGAGGAGTTATATACTTGGGATGCAATAATTGCCCCATTTTTTTTCATCAACAACTCCACTTCAAAGATTTGTGGTGGTGTTTGGATAGTTCAACTAAAATTTCATGATATGAATGAATGTGTAGAACCAAAAAAAAAAGTACGTTCACCATTATTTAATGAATAACCAGCAAACCTGTCACCACTATGTTGTTGGCATTCACTTTGGTGGTAGTGATCACTACCACAAAAACAGTTTTTCATAGCGCCCCCCCTTTATCAGCGCTTTTAAAAAAAGCGCTGATAAAGGGTCGGCTTCAAAAAATTTTTTTTAAAAAAATATTAATATATAAATATAGTTATATTGATATATAAATATAATATATAATTTTTCAATATATTTTAGATAAGTATAAATGTACATTTACACTTATTATACTTAATATATAAGATATTTAGTGAAAATGGCTTCGTAAAAAATTAAAAAAATATTTTTAATTAATAATTTTCTAATAATTATTGAGTAATAGTCATTTAATAACAATTTGAACACTAAAAAAATTAAAAAATTTAAAAAAAGATCAAAAATATGTTGAAAATACAACTCAAACTTCAAACGGCCATAATTTTTGATCAGAGTGTCCGTTTGAGCTCTACCACATATCAAGTCGAAGCCTGCGACGAGTTCTACATTGTTGTGACTGGGGGGAACCACTGTCAAGGGATGTTCGAGGCCAAAAGTGGCCTAAAAGGCCTCCAAAACTGAGTTTTTAGTCGGGGTACCCCGATTTTTTAACATTTTGTGGATTTTCAGCCTCGTTTAAGGGGGTATTATTGGATTTGTTTGGTGGGGTATGAATTTATTCCAAGGTATTACATTCATATTGATATTATTTCTTTGAAATTTTATCATTTTTTATAATGCACTGCTATTTATATTCAAATATATAACTATATGTACATATTTTTTATATATTCACACCTAAAAATTTAATTATAAATATAAATAATAAAATATATTTAAATATAAAATATATTATCTTTATCTAAATAATAACTAACATCCATTTTATTTAAAATACAAATATATGAATATTTATATACCTATATATTAATCTAACTATATATATATATTAATCTAACTATATATATATATTAATCTAATAACTATATATATATATATATATTAATATAACTACATATATATATCTTAGTATTACTATAAATATATATATTAATATCACTATAAATATATATATTAATATCACTATATATATATATTAATATAACTATATATATATATATATTAATATAACTATATATATATATTCATATAACTATATATATGTTAATATAACTATATATATGTTAATATAACTATATATATGTTAATATAAATATATATATATATATTAATATAAATATATATTACTATACAAATAAATATAACTAAATATATGTATATAGATATAGATATATATTAATATAACTATATATATATATATATTAATATAACTATATATATATTAATATAACTATATATATATATATATTATTATATATATATATTATAATATAACTATATATATATTAATATAAATATATATTACTATATGAATAAATATAACTATATATATATATAGATAGATATCATGAATTGGAAGACAAATCAAAATAGAGTAGTGGTAAAGGCTTAGGCGCATAGGGGGGAGGACTTGAGTTCAAATCCTGAGAGAGGCAGGGGCGCGCGCGCATGGGGGAATATAGTAGCAAGCGCTGTTAAAGGGTGAAGGGGTGCGTGGGGTGCTGTACAGGGGTAGAAAAGCGCTGTAAAAGGGGGGGCTCAAGCGCTATAAAATCCCCCCGATTGGCAGTATTTTTTAATTTTTTTTTAATTTTTTTAACTTTTATCAGCGCTAAAACAAAAGCAATGAAAAAGGAAGCGCTGATATAAGACCCTTTTATCAGTGCTAAAAAAAGCGCTGATAAAGGGGTACTTTTATCAACGCTTTTTTTAGCGCTGATAAAAGGGGTCTTTATCAACGCTTTTCAGAGCGCTGATAAAGGGGACCCCCCCCCCCTTTATCTTCACTGGCTTTATCAGCGCTTTTTCTAGCACTGATAAAGGACATTTTTAGCGCTGATAAAGACCGTATTTGTATTAGTGGATGGAAAAACCTCACCATTACTACCTTGAAGGTTGTTGATTGTCTCAAAAAACCCTTAGCTTAGTGCATTGATTTGAAAAGTGCCTTGGTTCCTTGTAGTTGTAGTAATAAACAATGCACCGAGGGTTGAAGGAGTTTTCCTTTCCTCTATCGCAGTAGTGGGTTTCTCTTGCTGGAAATTGATGGCTAGGTTCCCTTCCTTCCCACACCTAAAGCATTTTCTTGTCCCCTTTAGAAAATTTCTAGGGTTCTTCTTTCCGAACCTTTGAAAAGTGGGGTGTTGTAATTTCTTGGCACCATTAGATCTATCTACCAGACCACTAGAATTAAACACCACTTTCCACTTTATATCCCGATAATAAGCTTGAGATTCATTGATATCCATTTCGAATTTGGGGGTACATCAGACAATTTTCTCATAGTTATCAAATTCACAGATCGCCAATGATTTTTGTTGACTAGGTTTTTAAACACCAAAGAAGTGGTCAACCTTGTATTAGTGTGTAACGACAAATCCATAGGTGTACCGTACAAGTCTTGTGATGTTTTCCTCATACTCCCTAATATATTTGTTATCTTTTTTCTTGAGGTAAATAAAATCCATCTCCATTTTAAGATGTAGAGTGTGAGGAAAATATTTATCTAAAAAAAATTCCAAAAATTGTTCCACCCCATTGCTTCAATATCTTCCTATGGCTTCATATTTTTGATCAATTTCCACTACTGTTAAAGTTCACCTTCCATATGATAAAAAAACATCATAACCTTCTATTTTTCAAAACATTGAAGGATGGAGAATATATTTTCAATAGAGTTGATCCACTATTCTATGATTAAGGGATCATATGACCCATTAAAAGTTAGAGGCATTTATTTCCTAAAGCTTTCGATTGAAGATTGTTATCTATTAGTGGGATTTGGACGTTCATCCAGATCCAAGTTTCAATTCATAACCTAAGTTAGCTGAGAGATCATCATCATGAAGTGTATGATTTATGCTCCCATCGGGCTGGGTATCTCATTGGGACAATCATCACATTTATTTTCACATTGATTGTTTACCCAAGTCCTCTTATTTTCATCCATTGGATAGAATAAAAATAAAAATTAAGGATGAGTATTTTTCAACTATTAAACACATAAAGGGGGAATTTAATAAAATTAAATGGATAACTTATAACTTACATGTATTTCCTTAACTTATGAATTTCTAGGATTCCGTCTTTGTTATCAATGATCTATTTCCTAACATATACTCTTATGAGAATTTTTTTAATCCCTTAATAATGGTTCATAATGAGATTATGAATTACCAAAGTATATCCCCTGAGAGTGTCAAACTAGGTGTGCATTAAGGCCTGTTTTTGTGTACCAGGTTAACCCGAGTTAGGCCCGACACACCTTTTCAGAGTTGTTACTACTAGGTACATCTTTTCCACAAAAACATCCACTTGTAGTATCCAGAAATGGATTTATTTTCTTGATAAACCAATTAATTTATACTAACCAAAATTTAGGGATGTTTTCTTATACTTAGTTTTATTATTAAGTCCATCGCTAGAGGTTTCTAATATTAATCCCAAAAATAACTAAACTTTTCCTTTGATACTAACTATAACAAATCTTCCATTTATTACACATTAAAACATGATTTATTAAATAAAATTACACTTAATTGAACCCAAAATATTGATAAGTATAGTTTCTTTGTAAATTAGGTACATTACATTACAACTTAAAACATGGAGTACAACATCTTTATTGAAAACTTCTTTAACATGCCCGCACTTAAAAATGCATGGGATAACCTGTAGAAATACATAAGAAAGGGGTGAGATATATATCCAAATAAGGGAATAAACATGTAATAAGGTAATTTTTTAGATAATTGGCATATCAAAAGGCCTAAAAAGAGTAGGAATCATAAACATGAATTATAAGACATGATATAGCATGATTACATAAAGGCAACATGATAAATGTGACAAAAACTTAAAACACTGCATCATAGGTCAAGTATAACTGCCAAGATATCATAATGGATAAAGTACCATAAATTAATCAGGTTTTATCCCAGTCCCAACATGATCTATCATGATACTAATCATTATCCAATGCATTAGAGTGATATATAATTTTAGGTGCACCTGTCACTTTCGTTTCAATCTCATGCTTATGTGTTCCACATAAATCATACAAATGGGTTCATTCATCATCATAAATTATTCCATGATAAGGTAGTGTGGAATATATACATGTAAGTACCAATTAAAATAATAATAAGTGTATAAAGGTGAACACCATTGATAGGAAATGATTATGGTATTCACTACATAATTACTTTGGAATGGAAAATTGTGGTGAAATTTTGACAGCTTAACGACATTGCTTAAAAATTCATAAAAATGGTTGATGAGAATGAAAAGGGTCTCTCAAAATTTTTAAATAAATTGGGAAGTAATAGGTTCATGGGAATACATATACCATCATTATTAATTTTAAATATAAGGCATCTGATAATAAAAAAACTTGATTAAAAAAGAGGAAGGAAGAACTCTTATGAAATTACGACATGGTAATAGGTGTAATTGGGAGGGATTAAGGAGAGATAATAAGGTATATCATAATTTATAAATCATAAGGGAAGTATGGGAGAGGTGAGAAAACATACCCCATATTTAGGAATTAAAAATAAAATATTCATAAAATAGAGGAGATTCTTGAATAAAAGAGAAAAAGAGAGGATCCCTTACCTTAAGAGTATGATGCCAAAAGATTAAAAGGGGATTCTTGAGAGCTTGGGTAAACCTTGGGAGGATTACATGGAGAGTAGGGTAGAGTAAGATGTTATCTAAGTATTTTTATTGAAGATAAATGGGATCTTGGGTTGGTTTATATAGGAAATGAGAAGAGAATTCTTTAATATTTGACAAACATAGGTTTTTGACTCTATATAATAAAATATTTAAAACAAAAAACCTCCCCATGGTTTTTTCCCATGGTTTCTACCAAATGGGATTTATTTTCAGAATTTTATTAGGCAAAGGTCTAAATTTATTAAAATATTACACTCTCTTTTGTGGAGGTGAGTTACACTTTTAAATAAATGAATTGAAAATCATAAAATATATTATATGTTTTGGAGGATTCATAATGGGTTTATAAAATTAATAAAATAAACTTAAATCACATTATTTTAAGGGTAAAAAATATATTTTACTAAGGATACCCATTATAGTATTTATTATATCATTTTTGGGTCATTATGATGTCATAAAACACACTGTATATTATATGGTATTTAATTTTTACCCGAAAATTCAGCTGTCTCAGAAAATTATGAAAAATTCACCATTGAATAATTTAAAATTTATGATTAAAAAACTATAATATTCATTTTATCTAAATAATTTTCTAAATATGTACATTTTCACTTTAAAAAAATAATAGCTGACATTTATTGAAAATGATGGGGTTTTAGCTATAATAGTTTTTAATGCTAATAAAACATTACATTTGAATTCATAAAAAGTATATGATCATCTATATTTAGTAAAAATAATTTTATAATACTATTTAATTAAAATATTATTTATTTTAAAAATTCATTTATTCATCAAAATAAATTTCTTAATAGAATGGAATATTACCTAAAAATTCAATTTGTGTTTTATAATAAAGATAAAAATCATTTATAATGTGATGAAAAAATATATTAATTATTATTTAAAAAATAATGTACATAATCAATTTTCTAGGGTCTTGATACATATCCCTTTAATTCACCAGTGTATGCCTTAAGAGTAAGGTGCGCGACGATGAGAATTTCATTGGTTCATTCGGCAAACTTGGTTTGGGCCGTGATATCGATGATCTTGAAATTCTTGTGTAAATGGTTTCAATCATTCTTAAGTTATTGGATATCATCTTGGCCTTGGTTGAGTGAAAATTATAGAGATTCTATCTTCTTTGGAAGCTTTGATAAATGGGCTTCATAGGGTACAATTCTACTGGATGGGGCCATCACTTCCTTTATAGGAGTCAATTGGGTTTGTTAAAGCATTATATTCATACTAATTAGGTGATCACTATTTAATGACTATATTATCAATGGTAAAGATTCTTAATGATATTTTCAATCCAATTGGATATAAAAAAAATAATTTTAGTTTTTTTATATAACCATATTACATAATAAAACATTAAATCATAATGGAATTTCATTTATAACAGTTAGGATGAATTTTATTTATAATAGTTTGGTTCGTTACAAACCATGTTTGAGTAAAGGATTGAGGGTGTTGAAAAAATTGGAGAAGATTTAGTTCACTTTTTGGTAACTTTTTGGCCAAATTAGGTGTGGTTGCACCATAACACATATGACCACGCCACAGTGGAGATAGTTTCACCATGGGGATATGGCTGCACCATAGTGGTATAATGCGATAAATGCCACGCTGTAGAGAGAGGGTGTCATGACCTGACCCAATCTGAGGATCGAACTACAACTATCCCAAGCCCACCTCCATAGGATGGGGGTTGGTGACCAGCTCTGAAGGCACAACTAACATGAGGATACCTTTTCTTAGAAACCTGTACACACACAAACAACCATGTCAATATAAAAGTGAAGAGGAATATGACTAAAAGATGAAAAACACTAGGGAAATAACCGTGAATGTAAAACATCTAGACAATATAAGAGTGCTATAGTGTAAAATGAAAATTAAAGGAAAAAATACACGTCCAACCTAAAAGATGTCCCAACCTGAAAAAATAGGAAAGTAAATCGCTGAGAGAGCCTAACTCCTAATCTCTAAGCTGTGACCATTGTATGAAGTCCAAAGTACTACATATACCTAAGCTCCTTTGAAGTCACTGCCAACCTATGCATTGTCTGTATAAGACCCGACATATGCGGACAAAACCCATGTAGGGGTGAGTATATACATACCCAGTAAGAATCCCTAAAATATTAAAGGGGAGAAGTAAGAGATACAAAATAAATATAAAGACTGTAGATAGAAAAATATGTAGAAAATAGTGAAAAAGAATAGCTTAACCAAACCAAGAGAGAGAGAGAGAGAGAGTAACCTCTTCCAAACACAAGGGGATCAACATGCTGTGTAGATGAACTTCACATCGAGTATTTTACACCTATATAAGGATAGTGAACTCATACAACCATGAGATATAAATATAGAAAGCACGTGGCATACCTAATGCATCTTTTCAACCCATGGTTGGAGAGTAACCAAATACAAAGGTATGGATATAGATTTATATATATTCTTAGTCAAAAGAAGACCAAACAAGAGAGTAATGGAATCTATATTTCACAACTTTTTCTAGGAATAAGAGTTACCAAAAGTTCCAAAAGTCCATCAATGATGAATAAAATCTCACATGTATGTCCAAAAGTAATTGTCCAAGTCAAGCCAAACCTCATCACTATATCGCACAGTCGAGCGGCCAAAATCTCTAGATAGAGGACCCATGTACAACCCAACTGGAGGGTTCCACTTGGTAGGTATGTAGAGGAACCATGCCTATTTTTAATAGGAGTGTTCCACTCTAGTCATTGAGGACCCATGCCCAGCCCAGCTAGAGGGTTTCACTCAGAAGTCGATAGAGGACCCAATCCCTACCCAACAGGAGGGTTCCACTCTAGTGGTAGATGACCCATGCCCGACCAGCTGGAGTGTTCCACTCTAAGTCATTGAGGACCCATGCATAGCCCACTTGGAGGGTTCCTCTATAAGTCATCGAGGACCCATTCTCAGCCCAAATGGAGGGTTCCACTCAGGATGCCTCTGGTTATCCTACACGATCACTATCATCGTCGAGCATCAAGCATCATACCCAAAACATTCCACATCTTATCCAAAAAAACCAAAATCAAGAGCAACATCACATTATGTGTGGAAAATTACTTAGGATAGGCTACTCATGGGCCAAAATCTGATTCCAAATGAAGGAGATATGGAAGCTTGAAATTTTCTCAAAAGGATCCAAGGAGTACAAATTGTGTGAGGGGACCCACACGACATGTGGTACCATTACTTCAATTGGTCGTTTCCCTAGAGGTATACAGCTCTCCAAGCATGTAGGGGTACATGGAATGTAAGGGATATACACAACGTACCCATTCTACTTGAAGTACCGACCGTGTGCTCTTATTGTGTCCATGTATCCAAACCATGTTGGTGTACTTTTTTACATGACACGCCTCATCACATGGGATGCCGGTCATGTGCTCTGGTCGTGTCCATGTACTCAGAAAAATGACATGTACCTACTCGTGTGTTCTGTTACATTGCTCATCTACATGGTGAAGGTGGTACATGATGTGTAGGGAGTCTACACGACATGACATCCTTATGAAAACCCAAAACCCTAGCTATCGCAACCAAGGCACTACACGCTACGTGTTCATCATTATACACAGTGTGTAGTCAGGTTTTTCACAAATTCTAAGATCCTCTCTCCACACCTCAAATCCAACCTTTTTTCTTCAAATTTGGTTTCATTTCTGCCTAATATTTGTGTATATAACCTTATCTGATGGATTCCAGACCTCTGGTGGTTGGAAACTCAAATCCGGTTTGATTTTGTGTGAACCCGTATACACCGCATGCCACGAATCCTTCCAACTTCAATGATTCAGTTGTTAATCACTAAAACAATCTTACACAACCCACAAACATTACATATCTATCCTCATTTAATTGATCCATTCATCATACGTCATTTCATCATGATTTTGGGGGTCTTATTAGGCTTATTACCACCAGAACTAATAAATAAAGAATATGAATCAATTGAGGGTGAAAGGAACAAGAACAAAGGTTCAAAGATCATTTCCAAGAATTCTTAGAAAAATATCAAGAACATGTATAATCGAGGTTAGAAAAACCAAATATTAAGTAATTAAATCAACACATGAGCATATGATCATTCCATAATTGGCATAGATCAATATAAGGAGATTGATCTTCTAAATCAATTTAATAAAAGGGATTGATATAAAAATTGATGAGTCCTACTTAGATATTGGATCATTCTTCATCAATGAAAGGAGGGAAAAAATATACAGAATCCTACCAGGGTTTATGTAGCTAACCCTAGAGGATTCTCTATGACATTATTCTTATTTACATTTAATTTGGGTCAAATAAATAAATAAATAAATTTAGTTAACTAATTTATCCACTAAACATGCCATCAATGAGAGAGATATCTGAACTCCCTATGCTAACCTATTTTAGGTCACTCCTAGGGAAAACACCACATTCAAAACTCAACTGTGGTATAATATTTCTGATCCGTGCTTCTCTTTAAGAGTGATATGATTTTATTTAAGAAAATATGCATGTGTAATATAAAGTATATTAAATATTTTTATAAATTTAATTCCTATCACACTGGTCCTCAGAATCACACATCGTCTCAGTTTCTGAATCAAAAAATATATATAGAAATATTTCAAAATCTTACATGGAAAAAATAGGTCTATGAATTATTCCCTACATTAATATTTTCTTCCTCTAAAAGCAAAACTAAACAAACAACTCGAGATACTAAGCTCGCATCTAGCTCTACCACTCCCAGGAACTCTCCTGTATGTTTCTGTACTACCACAACATATGAACCAAGGGGATGGTCTATCCATATAGGGTCCTCTCCGATCAATCCTCGATCACCATTGGGTACTCTGTAAAGGTGTCTCCATCCATGATGTCCAACTCACCCTAGTCGATGATGTGCATGGGGTCATGCACGTATCTCCTTAGCTGCAACACATGAAAGATGTCGTGTTCCATTTATGGCTATGGGGGTAGGGATGGGTGATAAACAAACTCTCCAAACCTCTGTACAATCTCAAACAACCCAGTGAACCTTAGGGATAACTTGCCTTATTGACCAAACCTCTACAATCCTCATCTCGGAGAGACTCTCAGGAAAATGTGGTCTCCCTTATCGAACTCCAACGTCCAAAGAAAATGATCTGTATAAGATTTATTCTTTCTTTGGGCCATCCGCATATGCTGTCAAATGACCCGGACCTTCTCTGTCATCACCTGAACCATCCCTAGGTCCACAAGAGATGTCTCGATTATCTCTGTCTAGCACAAGGGTGACCTACAGGGTCTACCGTACAATTCCTCAAATGATTACATTCCAATGGTAGAGTGGAAGCTATTATTGCATGAAAAATCTACCAAGGGAAAGTGATCCTCCCAAATCTGGTTGAAGTCCAACATGCAAGCCCACAACATATCCTCCAACATCTGGATAGTGTGCTCAGTCTGCCCATTTTTCTCAGGGTGAAAGGTTGTACTCATCCCCATTTGGGTCCTGAATACCTCCTATAGTACTCTCCACAATAGTGACATAAACCACACATCAAAATTAGAGATAATTATCAAGGGAACCTCATGAAGGAGAATGATCTCCCACATGTAAAATTGTCCCAAACTCTTCACCGAACTTTTCTCCCTAATATAAAGGAAATGCACTGAATTCGTGAGTTAATCAACTATCAACTAGATGGAGTCATGGACCTTCACTATTCATGGATGTACTATCATAGAGTCCATGGATATGTCATCCCACTTCCACTCTATGATCTCAAGGGGCTGCAACAAACCTACTAGAACCTGGTGATCAACCTTCACTTACTAATAGGTGAGGCACCAAGAGACAAACTCAGCTACACTTCATCTCATAATGGACCACCAAAACAACCACTGAAGGTCTCTATATATCTTCCCCACACCAAGATGTACAACTCAGGGAGATGTGTGAAACTCTTTCATCACCTCCTCATTCATCGTGACTGGGACCACTGTCCATCCTTGGAAAAGGATGATGTGATTCCCTATTTCATAATATCTATATGGTGAATCCACCATTGATATATGGTCACATAAGACCTCATAGTCAATAAATCATAGATGAGGCTCTCTCACATGCTTGATAAGTGGAATATTCAACACCATCGACTGTAGGAAAATTATACCCTCCTTCTCCACCATGTTTAGCTGTATGGAGGCGGACTACTCTAAAGCCTCCTACACCAAGTGAGATTGGGACTTCCTACTAAAGGAATATTCTAATATGCTGAACTTACCTAGAGTATAAGTTGTCTCAAAGTCATATTCCTATAGTAACTACAACCAATGTCACAATCTCGGGTTCAAATCCCTCTACGTGAAGACGTACCAGAGACTCTGATGGTCTGAGTAAACCACAAAGTACTCCCCTAGAATGTAGTTCCTCCACACTCTCAGGGATAAGGCCATCACCTCTAGTTCTAAATCATGAGTCACATAGTTCTTCTCATATGGTCTCAACATCATCAATCAGTATGATATAAATTCCTACCTATGTATCAATATGAAGCTGATCTCAGCTCCTAAGGCATCATAATACACTACTTACTCCATGCCTTCATTTGGCAGTATCAATATAGGATCACTTTTTATCCTCAGCCTCAACCCCTTGAAGGACCTTCAGTACTACTCATTCCAATTAAATGAATTCCCTTTACATACCAAATAGGTTAAAGGGGTTTTAATTATGGATAATTCCATAAAAAACCTCCTATAGTACCCTTCCAAGCCAAGAAAACTTCGCACCTCTGACATGATCTTGGGTGGATCCCAAGAAAGCACTTCATCAATATTTTATGAGTCTATAACTAAACCATGATCATAAATGAAATAACCTAGAAAGTGAACCTCATTAATCCATAACTAGAACTTTGAGAGCTTCCCAGAAAGTCTGTTCTATCAAAGAAAATATAGAACCATACTCAAATGCTCTGTATGTTCATCCTCCAATACAGAGTATATGAGTTTTTTTAATGAAGACAAAAAAAACTGGTCCAAGTATGGCTGGAAAACCTGGTTCATCAAATCCATAAGCACAGTGGGGGAATTTTTCACACCAAAGGGCGTCACTAAGAAATCATAGTGTATGTACCGACATGAAAATGCCAACTTTAGAATATCAGCCTCACAAACTCTCAACTATAAGAACCTGATTTTTCACTTAGGTATGTATCCTTTAAATTTTGGTCTAATTCCTTATCTTGGACCTTTTGTGGATGAATTTTTATTTGGTAAAGTTCCCAAGGGTATCTGGGGCATTTTCGGGGCCTGAAACACATCTTTTTGGGGAAACTGGCCAAGTCGCATAGTGGGAACACAGTTGGTGCACAGTTTGCTTAACCATGTGGATGATGTTTCTTCGGATAGAGCCACCTCACATGGTTGGTGGATGAACATGAGGCCTAACCATGAAAGTGACCCTTCTTCCTAGGTAACCATGCATGATTTTTATACGGTTTGTCAAACTGTACAGACAAACCATGCATAGGCCATTAGTCTGGGTAAATTGTCCTTTTTTACTTAATGATCTAATTATATCCTTCCTTCTTCCCTAAAATGAGTTCTTATGGGATTAAAATATTTCTCTCTAAAATTGGAGATTTTTAAGACCTAAGGAAGGAATCAATAGATCTAATTCTTCTAGGATCTGTTTGATCTTCTATTCATCACGTTGGATGTGCAGTGATAAGTACTCGAGTCTGTTTAAGCCTTTCCTCTTCTCTCTTTCTCTCGACCTAGTTATTACAGTTTGAGAATTTTTATCCATTTCTTAGATATACTCCATTAAAATCTAAATAAAGGGCCAATACTGAAGGAGTAGAATCATATGACCCTAAGGTGGGTGGTGTATAACTCAACCCTCAAGTTTGTTGACTTTGGAATTGTCCTGTGGGTCCACTAATTTCATCAGGTGCCATTTATAGAATTTATATTCCATGTTTATAATCATTATAACCATGTGTTTATATGTGATTAATTATTGGTGGTTATTCCCACAATTACATCCATCCCATGTAAGATGCTATGAAATAATTGGGTATTTAGTATTTGACACGTTTGAGCCACCGTTCGGGTGTGACTTGGCTTAACCCTTCTAAGGGTAAGCTTTTCTATATTAAATTACTTGATTTATATTATGGATTTTATAATTTAAATTACCATGTATTATCACCACTTTACCTACCTAAGGTAAGTGTTTCAAATTTATAATTAAAAGTGAAAGGGAAATTAGCACCTATATTAAGTATATGACTTGACCACATTAATTGTGAATGATTAATAGGTCGCATGTCCGTAGAACCCCTTAACACATTAATGGAAGGTAGCAGAATGAAACTTAATTATTGAATATGCCTTAAATTGGATTAATAACGGTTGCATGCTACTTGTCCTTGTCACACTAATGAAAGGAAAGGCTTGAACCAAATGGACTTATTGATTAATTATGACTTGATTAAAGGGTAGAATGATACTTGGACTTATCAAACTAATAAAAGGAAAGGATTGAACCAAATAAAATATTACATTACCTCAATATCAAATAGAAGTGGCCTCACTTGATCTCACCTTGGATTCTTATTAATGAATTCCTTAAACACCCGGGAACCCCATTCTGATTCAAGGATTCATCTTTTTTAGGTTAAGACCCACCTAGATCCCGATCCTTGTATATTATTTGGATGCCCGATATGACATAGTAAGATCCATTCAATATCATTAAAGGATTCCTTGGATACACTCCTTGGATCCAGCATTGACAAGTAGGTGCCATAGTTATAGCCCATAGGGTCCTGTCTCTACTTAGATGCATTTTACCTTGGGAAATCACCTTGGATTCGGTAGGAATCTTATTGTGGAATGAATTGGAATATGATCCTTGGATTACACTCTTACCCTTAGCCAGACTATAGTTATTACTGATTTGGTGACCCTTGAGGTATATATTTCCTATGTTATTACCTTGGAACTTCATTATTAAATGTCATTACATGTTTCATTTTCATAACTTAGAACCTTAAATATTGTTAACATGTGAATCATTTATAAACTGGTAATAAATAATCAATTAATGGACTAGTCATGTTCAGACACTAGACGAGGGATGAAGTAGGTACTTGTGTATCTAGTTACATTGTACTACTTTACTTCACACGTGCATGCCTGCACACTATTACATTACACGGGCCAAATGTTATAGACACCATTGGTGGTGGCCCACTTAGATTTATCTCACACACTCTCCAAGTGCTGTTTGGTACCTAGAGTAGATTACATGAATGCTGATATTGATAAAGGGAAGCATATGGCTTTGAACACTTGATTTATTGATATTTAGGATGGGGCTTGATAGCATAGGACCGAGTTGGATCTCGGGATGGTTGGGATAGTCTTTTGATTTCCTTTATAATTTTTTATAACATGTTATATTTTCTATCTTGTATCCATGTTTTTTAGTTTTCTAGTGATATGACATATCATTAGTTGTTGAATTCTATTCCAGTGATTTCAGTTATTGTTATTGTTGTCTCTATTTTTCTATTGTGAATTCTATTTACTTATATTGCTCCAGCTATTTAAATATATTTATAATCATCTGATATGCTACACTTTGGTAATGATGGAATAGTATCCCCATAAAGACACCCTAGGCCCTCACTATTAGTCGATAGACTTTGGCATTCAGGGAGATGCGCTTGAGGCCATGTGGTCTACCAGGATCGTGGCACCGATTAAAAGGAATTCGGGTTCGGGATGTCATAAAGTGGTATCAGAGGAGTTTTCGTTCTTTATTTACTATTTGGTGATGATATATTGGAGATTAGGAATTCTTGGGACTTGGTCATAATTTATTATTGGGTGTCACGAACCTATATTCGAGGTAGAAACCAAGTTTCCTAAGTTACAATTCTTGTTCTACTTTTTTCCTATTATAGTTGATATTATTTCACCTTTGGGTGACACACATGCTGTGTGGAGTTGTTGATTTTTATTCTAATTCATAATTTCGTTTCATCATTTTCCCAATGATATGTGGGCAAGGATAATTTTTACATGCATCATTATAAGCACCTATAATTCACATGTCATGCATATTACCATGCCATATAGGTAGATTTCACTGTTTTACATTTCTTGATATGCCTATGATTATTGAGTGATGATTTGATAGTTAGCTTATACTTGTATTACTTTTAGTTATTATTGAGTGATTTCATATATCAATTCATGAGGTGTATGGGTCCTCATGGGTTGGGATGAGTAATTTACCTAGTCGATCCATTATCCTATAAATAAATGGGTTTTGTTTCTAGTGATAGGTGTATGGGCACTGATTCACCAAAAATGGATATCCATTATAAAGTGAATCATGGCATATAAAATGAATTTTTTTCACATAATTATCCCTCTTTATCATTTTTATGAAAGGAAAAGGAGTGAACTTGGTAATTAAATGTAAAATGAAACGAAACTTATACTTGAGTACTTACCGATACCTAGCTGTATAAGTGGGTAGTTTGGCTAGTATACCTTGGGTAGTGAGTTTTCTTATGACCAGATTCCACTAATGATGTTATCTTTCTACTTAATCTTGTTTTGAGGCATGTACTTGTAATTTGTACACCAATGCCACCATGATGTCCTCATATTGTGCACCAGGAGGGTGGTGATGACCATGGTTCAGATGTGGTGGGCCCTAAGCCGCCAGTCTTACCTCCAGGAGTGGCACTTGAGGCCTCTTAATATACCTGACCTGGGAACTTATTCTGAATCTCAGGATAGTTTCCTACATTTGATGAAGTCCATGAATGGTGCTCCATGACTTGCACCTAAGATGGCTAATCTAACTCATGAGTTCCAGTAGTAGCACCCTCCTACCTTTTCAGGGGATGGCAGTCCACAGGATGCTAAGTCTTAGCTAGAATCCACCCTATCTATATTTGAACATATAGAGATGCCTCTAGAGTGGAGGTTCAATATTACCACATACATTCTTTGGGATTTGACCAAATGCTGGTGGGATATGATTACCCAAGCTAGTCGTTATCAGGGCATGTTATGGGTTTATTTCCAGAATGGATTCTATGATCAGTTCTTTCCTCAGAAGTTGAGAGATGAAATATCTAGATACTTCATGCATATTGAGTAGGGTTCTATGTCAGTTAAGGAGTATTTAGCCCGTTTCATAGAGTTGCAGAACTTTTCACCACTTCTAGCTGGAGATGAGATTTCGTGTGCTCGATGCTTCAAGGATGGGCATGTGTACGCCATCTGTATGAAGGTGAATGTATTTTTCCCACCTAATTTTTCTATAAAAGTCAATCTGGCTCTTATCACTGAGTGCAACCTGAGGGACAACAATAGTATCAGGTATAGAGGACTAGTTCCATGTTATGATAGAAGTTCTTCCGGTGGAAGAAAACGTTCTCTCAAGGTTTCTTTTCAGAGAAGTGACAACTAGAGTGATCGTTTTGATAGCTCTAAAGTGTTTCATTAGTATGGAATATGGGGGCACTTGATGCCTCATTGTGATAGAGACCCAATGGAGTGCCGATCTTTTGGATTTATGGGGCATCTATATTATTTCGGCATGAATTTTCTACTAGACTCGAGTGGAAAAGGATCCGTGCTAGCTCTACTTTCAGGAGCGGGTTCTTTTACACCTTGTCGGGTGGGGATTTGGAATAACACTAATAGGTCTAGACAAGGAGAAGGTTGTTGTCATAGTAGCTAGACCCTTGATCACCAGAAGTTCTACCATAGCAGTTATGATCATGGTAGTCCATATGTTTCACAAGGTCGTGAATTAGGTTAGTTTCATGTGCTACAACCAATACCCAAGGATTAGGCCACAGGACCATCAATAGTATGAGGTACTATTCTTATGGAATCTAATACAGTATTAGCATTATTTGATATAGGTGATTCAAAATCTTTTAAATCAATATCATCATGGAAAGTCTCATACAAGATATACAGTATCACTATGGTGTAATGACCTTAGATATACCATTATGGGTACGAACATAGGGTATATTCCAGTCTAGGGATAGTCCCCTTGAGGTAGTAAGTTACCCCTTCTTATGGAACCTCTTCATTCTTGAGATGACATGATTCAATGCCATTCTTGGGATGGACTATTTGGTTTACTATCATTCTTGTGTAGTCTTCTATTGCTGCAGGGTATTGTTTACATCACCAAAGGGTATTAGTTATCTACATAAGGGTGAGTGTGATGTCCATGATGGTAGATCAGGACTATGGCATCATGAGATAGGTGGAGTGACTACCCATATTTAAAATCTCTTTATGGAGGATCAAAGTTTACAACAAGCTGATTTCCATCTAGTAGTGGATCGTTTCAGGGATGTCTTTCCTGAAAATTTATATGGATTACCTCCTAATAGGTAGAGTTTACAATTGAGCTTATTCTAGGATCAGCTTCAGTGTCTATTCCTTCATACAAGATGACACCTACAGAGCTTCAGGAGCTCAAACAACGATTAGAGGATTTAGAGGCCAAAGGTTTTATACGGCCCAATACATCCTCTTGGGGATCGCCTATGCTTTTTTACAAGAAGGTGGATAGAACCTTACATATATGTGTGGATTAAAAAAGTTTGAAAAAACTTACGGTCAAGAACTTATATCAACTACCTTGAATAGATGATATCTTTGACCAGATCCGGGGATCTAGGGTCTTCTATAAGAGTTTGAGTTATAATTAGGTATGAGTCAGGCTATCAGACATACCTCGTACAATTTTCCATAGTAGGAATTGTCTCTATGAGTACCTTTTTATGCTATTTGGTCTTATAAACATGACCTCCATTTTCATGGTTATGATGAATAGGGTTTTCCACCCCTATTTGGATTATTTTTTCATGGTCTTTGTGGATGTCATCTTAGTGCATTCTCACATTCATAGCGACCACGAAAAACATCCTGAGATTGTTTTGAGTACCCTGAGAGAGCATAATCTTTACATCGACCTTACTAAGTTACACTTATGGATCGACAAAGTTAACTTCTTGGGTCATATAATATCGAAATCAGAAGTATCTATTGACCCAGAAAAGGTTAGTGCTTTAGTTTCCTAGGATCATCCCAAGAAAATTGTTAACATATAAAGTTTCTTGGGGCTAGATAGATATTTTAGGTGTTTCATATAGGACTTATCACACCCTTATTTTCCTCTTAATAGTATTACAAAGAAGGGTGTAAAGTTCATATGGTCAGAAGCATGTGATAAATCCTTTTAGGAGCTGAAAGGGAGGCTTGTATCGACACCTATTCTGAATCTTTTAGAGCTAGGAATAGGTTATACCGTATTCTGTGATGCATCAGGCATCGACCTAGGAGCAGTGATAATACAAGATGACATAGTCATTGTGTATGGATCTCAGTAGTTGAGGTCTCATGATAGAAATTACTTGATGCATGATCTTGAGTAAGCAGCAGTTGTCCTTACCTTACATTACTGGAGACACTATCTTTTTGGTGAGCACTTTGTTGTGCACACGGACCACAAGAGCCTCAAATATATATTTTTAAGCGTGAATTGAACCTCAGATAGCGAAGATGGATTGAATATCTACAATCATTTTATTTTGATCTTGCCTATATGCCTAGGAAGGGAAATGTAGTTGTAGGTGCACTGAGTTGGAAAACACAAACACATGCCGTACGGTAAGTCAGTAATGAATGGAAGTTAATTTCCCTCCTTTTTGAGATGCATCTAGAGTTTCATGAAAGTTACGAGTAGTCCTACCTCTCATCTTTAACAGTTACCTCTTCTCACATTGAAAATGTGAAGGGTATAAAATTTTCATATCCCAAAGGCTTGGTATTCCGTGAGAGTATACTAGGAGATAACCCACCTCTGAATTAATTTGTAGATAGAGACGAAATCCTATATATTCATAGACGTGTCTCCTACTAATATGAGAGAGGAGATGATGAAAGAGTCCCACACCTCTCAATGGGTAGTTCATCCAGGAATTTCAAAGATGTATCGAGACATGCAATGCCAGTATTTGTGTCCTGAGAAGAAATATCAGATAACATGCTTTATCACTAGTCATTCCATCCATCAGTAGTTGAAGACAGAGCACCAGAGACCTTTAGTCTTGTAACATCAACTTCCAGACCCTGAATGGAAATGAGAATATGTTGCTATGGACTTTGTAGTTAGTTTACCTAGTTCACCTAGAGGTAGTGACACTGTATGAGTTATTATTGAAAGACTAACAAAAGTATCCAACTTCATTCCTATTTATAAGACTTTATCAGTTGATGAGTTGGGAAGAATGTATATCTATGAAATCATACAACTCCACGGGGTACCTCACACTATCATTTTAGGTATGGATTATCATTTCACATCATGGTTCTAGAAGGGATTTCAGAAGGCCATGGGAACAAATGTCATTCTAAGCACAAATTTTCACCCTCAGACTGATGGAAAACCAAAATGTACAATACAAGTTCTAGAGGATTTGATCTGATCATGTGTCCTTGATTTCAGGGTTTCTTGGGAAAAGAATATCACTCTCATTTAGTTTTCCTATAATAACAGCTTTTAGGAGATGATTCAGATAGATCCTCATAAGGAATTATATGGTAGGCCATGCCATTCACCCCTATGCTGGATAGAGTTAGGTGAGGCAGCCCTAATATGTCCCCATCTCATTAAGAAGACTTCAGAAAAAATTCAGATGATCAAAAAGTGTATGTCTTCTGCTCAGTCTAGACTGAAATCTTATGCTGATTGCCATTGAAGACCTCTAGAGTTTGAGGTTGGGGATCATGTTTTACTTTAGGTATCACCCAGGCTTGGGCATAGACAGTTACAGAAGAAAGGGAAGTTATCGTATTGTTACATAGGTCTATTTGAGATCCTAGAAAGAGTCGGGCTGGTAGCCTATCAGTTTATACTACCTCAGAGGTACTGTTCCATGCACGACTCTTTCATGTTTCATAGCTTCTCTAGTATCATGATGATCTATCTCATACCTTTGACCTTAAGGAAGTTGATTTAAATGATGATTCTACCTTTGAGGAGTCTCCAATACACATCATCGACCGAAGTAAAAAGGTTCTCCAAGGCTAGTCTATACCTCTAGTATGAGTGTTATGGAATCAAGGCCATGTGTAAGATGATACTTAGAAGAGGAAGGATGACATACATGCTCAATGGCCATAATTGTTCTCAGATAACATTTCACCACCTTTGGAAAGTGAACTCGTGGATGAGTTATTTTAAGGGGGAAGACTGCAAGAACCTAGTTTTTAACTCTGGTATGGATCCTTTAAATTTCAGTCTAATTCCTTATCTTAGACCTTTTGTGGATACCTTTTTAGTTGGTAAAGGTACCAAGGGTGTCCAGTGCTTGTTCAGAGCCCGTAACACATCTTTTTGGGGAAATAGGCCAATTCACATGGTTGGTGCATGGTTGATGAATTTTCCTAACCATGAAGATGGTGTTTTTACAGACAGAGCCACCTCACACTATTGGCGCATGGCTATGCGGCCTAACTATGAAAGTTCCCCTTCTACTTAGGTAACCATGCATGGTTTTCACATGGTTTTTCAAACCATGTATAAAAACCATACATAGGCCATTTTTCTGGGTAAATTATCCATTTTTTCCTTAATGATCTAATTATATCCCTTCTTCTTAATTAATATGAGTTCTTACAGGATTAACCTATTTCTCTCTCAAATTGGAGATTTTTGAAGACCTAAGGTTAAATCAATAGATCCACTTCATCCAGGATCTGCTCAAGCTTCCTTTCATCATGTCGGATGCCTAGTGGTAAGTACTCGACTATGTTTAAGCCTTTACCCTTCTCTCTTTCTCTCGACCTAGTTATCGGGGTATGATAATTTTTCTACTTTTCTTAGATATACTCTAATCCAAGCCAAATCAAGGGCTGATACTGAAGGAGGAGAGTCACATGATCCTAAGGTGGGTGGTCTATAACTCATCCCTCAAGTTTGTTTATTTTGGAATTGTCATGTGGGGCCCACCGATTTCATCAGGTTCTGTGTATAGAATTTATATTCCATGCTTATAATCATTAGAACCATATAGTTATGTTCTTTCCATATATGCGATTAATTTTTAGTGGTTATTACCACAATTCCATCCATCCCATGTAGGATGTTATGCCATAATTGGGTATTTAGTATTTGACATGTTTGAGCCACCATTAGGGTGTGACTTGGATTGACCCTTATAAGGGTAAGATTTTCTATATTAAATGGATTGATTTATATTGTGAATTGCATAATGGAAAGTACCATGTATGCTCACCACTTGACCCACCTAAGGTAAGTGCTTCAAATTGATAATTAAATGTAAAAGGGAAATTGAATAGTATATTAAGTATATGACTTGACTACATTAATTGTGAATGATTAATAGGTTACATGTCCATATCACCCCTTACCACATTAATGGAAGGTATCAGAATGAACCTTAATTATTGAATATGTCTTAAATGGGATTAATAAAGGTTTCATGCTACTTGGACTTGTCACACTAATGAAAGACAAGACTTGAACCAAATGGACTCATTGATTAATTATGACTTGATTAAAGGTTTTCATGATACTTGGTATTATCACACTAATTAAAGGAAATACTTGAACCAAATGAAATATTACATGACCTCAATATCAAATAGAAGTGGTATAACTAGAGATTGTCTTGAATTCTTATCATGGAATGCCTTGAGAGCACTTGTTAACCCCATTTCGATTCAATGATTCATCTTTATTAGGTTGAGACCCACCTAGATCCCGATCCTTTTCTATTATTTGGATGGACAGTATGACACTATAATATGCCTTCAACATCATTAAAGGATTCCTTGGATACACTCTTTGGATCCAACATTGACAAGTAGGTTCTATGTTTACAGCCCATAGGGACCTGTCTTTGCTTATCCCCATTTTACCTTGGACAATCACCTTGGATTCGGTAGGCATATTATTGTGGAATGCCTTTGAATATGCTCCTTGGATTACACTCTTACCCTTAGTCAAGATACAAATATTACTGAGTTTGTGACCCTTGAGGTCTATGTTTCCTTGGTTATTACCCTGGAACTTCATTATTAAATGTCATTACAGGTTGCCTTGTCATAACTTGGAATCTTCACTATTATTAACATGTGACTAATTTTTAAACAAGTAATAAATAATCTATTAATGGACTAGTCATGTTCAAACACTATCCAAGGGCCGAAGCAGGTACTTGGGTATCTAGTTACATTGTACTACTTTATTTATATATGCCTACCTACACACTGTTACATTTCCATTACACGGGCTGGTTGTTATAGGCAATATTGGTGGTGGCCCACTGAGATTTATCTCACATCCTCTCTGGGCACCGTTTGGCACCCAGAGTAGATTACATGAATGTAGGTGTTGATAAAGGTAAGCACATGGCTTTGAACACTTGATTTATTGATGTTTTGGATGGATCTTGATTGTAGAGGACCGAGTTAGACCTCGGGATGCTTGGGATAATATTTTTATTTCCTTTATAATTTTGTAGAACATGTTATGCCTGCTATCTTGTATCCATGTTTTCCAATTTTCTAGTGACATGTCATATCATCAGTTATTGAATGTTATTCCAGTGATTTCAGTTATTGTTATTGTTGTCTATATTTTTCCATGCGGCCTTCTATTTACTTCTATTTCTTCCACTATTTAATTCTATTTATAATCATCCATTTTGATACACTTTGGTAATGAGGTAATAGTCTCCCCACAGACACACCCTAGGCCCTCGCTTCTAGTCAGTAGCCTCTGGCGTTCGGGGAGATGCACTTGAGGCCATGTGGCCTACTGGGATCGAGGCACCCATTAAGTGGAATCCGGGTCCAGGAAGTAACATAGTGGTAGCTAGGTCAGAGATCAATCTTTGAGAACCATCTGACACCTTGAAACTATTCAAAGAGGTTGTCAATCCTTGGAAAATGGTACATTTTCTTTATCATGGCCTGGTTTAAGAGATGATAATCTATGCAAATCCACAATATCCTATCCTCCTTTTTCATGAAAAACACTAGATACACCCATGGGGACACACTAGACTTGAATAAACCATTCTCTATAATTTCCTCAATCTTTAACCGTAGCTCCCAGAGCTCAGTAGGGGACATCTAATATGCTGATCGCACCGCAATTCATTGTTTTATTTCACCCTAACACCATTGTATTAATCTGATTTTTCACAGTAAATTCCAAATATAATATAAAATTTAACTTCATTTTTTATTGAATTATTTAATGTTTATCACTATTAAAAAGGGAAATTTTGCCTGTTTTGATGATTGTGTTGTTGGAGGAGGTGATTTGGAGGCCCTAGAGATGATCAAGAAAGAAAATGAGCCAAACTGCATGGCAGCCCATGGACATCTGCCCAATATTTTGAACATTGATAAAATTAAGTAGATTCAAATGGGTTTAAACTTTGTGGTTCACTCCAAAACTTAATATTCTACAACTAATATCAAGGAATCTATTACCCATTCGTCCATTAAGGGACCCATCAGAACCATTCTATCCAGGGGACAAAATCTACAAGAAGTTAGAAATTTGGTTCGGTATTCTAACTATAACTACAATTATAGATGTTTAATGGTCTCCAAATTTTACATGGTAATATTCAAGAAATCTCACAACATCGTTTATTTTTTATCCAAGTAGAGATAATTCCATATACCAATCCAAAATTGAGACTCAAATGGTATCATCAAAACTGGATGTTCAAAACCACTTACCATTTTGGATATAAAAGGGAACCAAGAGAACCTAATTTTCAAGTTAGAACCAGGAGCCAAGATATTCTAATTTTGAGTTCCAAAGGAGTCCTATCTTCATCCTTGAAGTTCTGGTGGCCCCTATACTCATGGGGGGATCAAGGATGAATAAGGAGTTCCACCCAACTTTCCTCCTCCTCTCAATGTTGGACTAAATGGTGGGTGTTCATTGTAAGGGAGATACACATATTGTAAAGGGAGTTATGGAACTTTTAATACTACTGGTTTGATGTATTTTGGGTTTGAAAAAATTTCATTCATAAGTATATTAATTTTATTTATCTTTTTTTTTGATTTAAACTAATGAAATGCTCTTTAATTTTAACTGATTAGTGTGAGGTTTTGTGTGCGTGACTTGTGTCATTCTGAATGGATAGAAAAATAATCCTTTTCTTACCCAATTATTTGAGATTTTGATTTTATTTGGAAGTTATTATACCATTCATGAGATCTATACCTTGTCTATATGATTGTTATGTCAAGGTTTGGCTCAACGTTCTTTGATATAAAAGCTTGTAAAGTAATCAGGATTCCGATTAATTTCAACCAAAGACTCACATCAAACCATAATTAATATCCAAGAACGATGAGATTGAAATGTGTGTAGTGAACTCACAACAAACCCTATTATCTCATATTTTTTTAAAATACACTTGATTAATCAACTTTTAAACTTTTTAAATTAAGTTATTTTCATAAAAAAAATTTCTAAATCACCCCATCTTTAGTAATTTTTATTAAGAATACACACTCTAAACCTATCAAAGCTCCTTGAGAGACGACCTAGCATTTACCCTATACTACAAATAAACCTTAAAATCATAATCAATTTGACATGTTATGATAATGCAGTCATATTCCAAAGAATACATCAAAGAGGTGCTAGGATTCAATTCAATTCAACACTCTATCTCCCACCTCGAAGGTAGTCCTAGAATGTCCTTGAAGAAAACATCAATATAATCCTACAAAACTGAAGGAATATAGATTCTTGAAGAGCCTACTACACTAAGGGATATACTTCAAAACTAATGGGTGATGGGTTATAGACTCCTTCTTGCATAACCCACTCATCCTTCCATGAGATCTCTCTCACCCATAAAGGTGAATCTCATCCCATCAGTGCATAAACATCTGACTTGTTTTTGGTGACAGTCAATCTGGGATCAGACCATAGAAAACCAATCCATACCCAAGATGACTTCATATTTACACATCATGATGACCAAAAGGTACCATTTGTACCTTTATCCACCAAGTGATAGATCACACTACCAACAAATAAAATACATAGAAGAAGCATTCCATGTAGGAACCTCAAGATGAAGTTGCTAGGTTATCACAAAAATTAGGTGCTCTAGATCTCATACCAGGTGTATAAAGATTAAGGAATGAATAAAAATCAAATTTAATGATATTTAAGAAATATTAGAATAAACATAGATCATACCTTTAATCATCTCATTCACTATAGGGTCATAAGCCTCTAAAGCCCGTAGCTGTTCACAGCCCCGACCGCTAGCTCCTTGAGCCTGACGTGAGCTTCCTGGAGGTGGTATTTGAAGAATCTCATAGAATCGTCCACCACCCATATCCCTATTCCTCTTCCATTTATACATCCCTAGGGACCACTCTACCCTCACTTGAGAGATCCATGATCATGGTGTCATTTATTTCATGGAGGTACGTCATCTACCTGCCTGTTCTCTTCATCACGTCTGGTTGGGCAGTCACGTACCATGTGACATCTCCCATCACAAGAATTGAACCACCCCTTTTTGGGATGCCCTGGTGATTTTTTTCTCTTTACTGCATGACCACATGCCTGAGTTTGATCAAGAATGGATCTCCTGCATCAAGATCCCATTGACTAGTGCCTGCTAGCTACTGTAGATGACTTAGCTCTATGACACTCACCACCATCTCCAACTATTTTGCATCTATATGACAGAAATCTCTCTATCACTAGTGCCTTATCTAGCACCCCATCATAGGTGGATATGCACATGGGCCACATGTTGTTATGAATCTCTCTACGAATTCCATGCTAAAAATTCTATGCTTGGAAGTAGCAATCGCAGATCATGTCAAGGGAGTACCAGGTAATTTCCATGAACCTCACTACATACTCATCCACTTTAATCCCTCCCCACTGTAGCTCTAAAATATCCTAAATCTGAATTTAATTCAAATAGGAGGGGTAATTCTTCTCACAAAACAACTGATGGATGTTTGGCCACAAGAGTGTCGACTCATCATGCATCTGGGTAATGAGATTGCACCAGCACCAAACTGCTCCTTGGAAAAGTCTAGATGCCAGTGTAACCACCCGATCTGTTAGTGTCTGGATGATCCTAAAAACATGGACTATAGACTCTAGTCAATCCTTTGCTGCCTAAGGATCCTGCAACCTCAATGTCCACTAGTGATGGAACTTACGTTGCGCACTAAGACTGCACACATCCTCAGTATGATCTATTGGGATATTCTTCTACTCAATAGGTGGAGGTTCTGCTAATTTCACACCCAGAGAAAGAAGATCACTAGATAGACATTGAACTGAGGCATCATCGCTTGTCAGATCATTATCATGATCCATAACTGGTATCCTGGCTGGTTATCATCGTGTAGGCATCCTAAAATTTAATCAAGACATACCACAATAAAATTTGCATATATATATATATATATTGGGGAGTTAGCTCAAGAAAGAAAGAAAGTGAAAGACTCAATCCTATATAATGCATGTACCATTGTTCTCTACAACCAATGTCTTGATATGCCATGTCGATAAGCAGGTAGTCAAGGTTCTAGTGAATTGATACATCAACCTCCCAAACCATCACTGGATTCCCTAGACCGAGATCTGCACTCAAGACACTTTGAAACTATTTCCCTAATCCCAACAAAATCCTCATAAGGGTACTACTCTAAACATCATCCCAAGGATTAAACCACATTTTTTTACCAATCTTTCATGACCTAACCCATGTCGGGGTTCGATCTGAAACTACCCCAAGCCTGCCTCCATAGGCCAGGGGATAACGACTAGTTCTGAAGGCACAACTAACATGGTAAGTCCTTTTTCTATAAACCTATACACACAAATACAACTATCTTGATGTATAAGTGTAGATGAATAAGAGTAAAATATGAAAAACACTAGGGAAAATCTATACATGTAAAACCTTTATATAATACAAGAGTACAATAGTGTAAACTAAAAAGTAAAGAAAAAAATATACACTCAACCAGAAAGATGTCCCAACTTGAAAAAATTGGAATGTAAAATGCTGATAGAGCCTAGCTCTTGATCTGCAAGCTATGGCTACTATACGTGGTCCAAAGTATCAGGTATCCCTAAGATTATTTGAAGTCACCACCAACTTGTCTTTCATCTTCATAATACATAACACATGTGGGAAAATACCATAAAGAGGTGAGTATATACATACCCAATAGGACACCGCAAAAGATAAAGGGAGTGAATTAAGAGATACAACAAGAATAAAAAGACTGTAGATAGCACAAGATGCAGAAAGTAGTGAAAAAAAAAAATCAATGCAAACCAAGAGAGAGACAGAGAGAGTAACCTTGTATAAACACAATGGGATCAACACGATGTGTATATGAACTATATTTAGAGTCTTTTCCACCTATATCAGTAGTTCTAACTCATCCAATAATGATAATCTAAACACATAAAGCACGTGACATACCCCGCGTATCTTCACAACCCATGGATGGAGAGTAACCAAATCCAAAGGTATGGATATAGATGTATATATATACTCAGTCAAAATAATACCAAATGAGAGAGTAAGGGGATCTTCATCTCACAATTCATCCCAAGAATAAGAGTCTCTAATAACTCCAAAAGTCCATCAATAATGCCCAATATCTCACGTTTCTATTCGAAAGTGATTGTCCAAGTAAAGCCATGCCTCATCACTACAATACATAGTCGAGGGAAAAAAATATCTAGATAGATTAACCATTCCATGGTACAATAGGAGGGTTCCACTTAGTGGTAGGGGACCCATGCACATCCCAACTGGAGGGTTCAACTCTAGAAGTCGGTAGAGGACCCTTGCCCAGCCTTGCTGGAGGGTTCCACTCTAGGAGTCTGTAGAGGACCCATTCCCAGCACAACTGGAGGGTTCTACTCTAAAAGCCATCAAAGACCCATGCCTAGCCCACCTAGAGGATTCCAATCTGAAGTTATGTAGAGAACCCATGCCTTGTTCCAACAAGAGGGTTCCGCTCTAGTCATCATGGTCCCATGCCCATCCCAATTGGAGGGTTACACTCAGAAGTCGGTAGAGGACTCATGAAATTCCCCATAGGAGGGTTCCACTTTGCTGGTAGAGGATCCATTCCCTTCCCATCAAGAGGGTTCCACTCTACGTCATCAAGGACCCATGCACATCCCATCTGGAGGTTTCCACTGGGGATGCCTTTGGTGATCCTGCATGATCACTGCCGTCGTTGAGCATCACATAACCATGTTTCATGACCATAATACTCCACATAGTATCCTAAAAATCCATAAACAAGGGAACCACCACATTTATGTGGAAACAAACCCAGTATAGGATACTCATGGACCAAAATCCTAGTGAAAACAAAGGAGATACTGAATCTTGAATTTTCCTCAAAAGGATCCAAGGGGTACATGATGTGTGAGGGGACCTACATGATGTGTGGTCCCGCTCCTTCACCTAGCCATGTCCCTGGAGGTACATGACTCACTAAGAGTGTAGGGGCACACAAAATTTAGGAGATATACACAATATTCCCATGCCACTCAGGGTCTCACCCATGTCATCTAGCCTTATCTATTTATCCAAGCTATGTATATGTACTTTAGTACATGATGTGCCTCTCCACATGGGGTGCAGTTCATGTGCTTTGGTTGTGTCCATATACTCAGGAACATGGTGTATTCCTAGATGTGGGCTCTATCACATAGATCATCCACATGGGGAAGGGGGTACACAGTGTGTAGGGAGTATACATGGTGTTCCATCCTTATAAAATTCAAAAACCCTATCCATCACAGCCAAGGGGCTACATCATGTGTTCATCACAGTACATGATGTGTAGTCGAGTTTTTCATAGATTCTCATATCCTCTCTCTATGCCTTAAATCTATCCATTCATATTTAAATAAGGATTATATTTGGACCTTTCTTTTCATATCTAACATTAACTGATGGATTACATCCCTCAGTAGATGGAAACTCAAATCTAATTTGATTTCGTGCGAACTCGTATGCACCACACACCCTATATGCTTCCTACTTCGATTAACTGGCCTCTAACCATTGAAATGATCTTCCAAAAACCACAAAAATCATATATCTATATTAATTTTATCAATACATTCCTTTTACATCATTTCTTCATGATTCAGGGGGTATGATTGGGCTTGGTACTGCCCGAAAACATTGAACTGGGGCCGTGACATCCAACCAATGAAGAAAGTGAATCAATAGATGGATATAGAAACAAGAAAAAAGGTTTAAAGATCATTTATAATAATTATTGGACAATGATCAATAATGGGGATAATCAGGGTTAGAAAAACCAAATATTAATAAATTAAATTGGTATACAGGCTCATTCCCATGACACAATTAGCACAGATAAATAGAAGGGAATTGATCCGCTCAATCAATTTAATAAAAAATGGAATAATCCAAAAATTTAAGAGTCATATCTAGATATTGGATAGTTATTAATTGAATAATGTGATCTCCAATGATTAAGAGGATTCTTTTCATTTGTTGTGCTTCGATCTTCTCTGATCTAGTGTTTTGTCATCGTCCAAGGTGATTCGCCAATAGGAGGGGAAAAAGCTCTAGAATCCTTCCAAGGGTGATGTGGATAAACATGGAGGATTATAAATGCTATTATTCTAATATAAATTTAATTTAGGAAAAATAAATAAATAAATAAATTTAATTAACTAATTTATCCATTGAACATACCTCCAACGGGTGAGATATTCGAACACCATGTGTCGACCTATTTTAGGTCATACCTAGAGTAAACATCTCATTATAGACTCAAACATGGTCTCATATTTCTAATATGATCTTCTGTTTAAGAGTTATCACATTTTCTTTAAGAAAATATGTACGCACATTGTAAAATATATTTAATATTTTTATAAAATTAATTCCGGGCACACCGGAACTCAAAATCACACATCATTTTAGAACCTAGATCTGGAAATATATATATAAATATTTCAAAGTCTTATAAGGGAAAAACCATATCTCTAAATAGGGACTGCATCATGGTGATGTCATTTGATGGAGTTTTCACTATAGTCTTCACTTTGGAGGGAGGAGGCTATGCTGTGGTGACACTGACCACACCGTAGAGGCTTATACACATCAGTTATAGATGACTGTCCATCCATTTGATCTTCATGAGTTTCAATTTTAATTGTTTTATTATGATATTGATTTGGGGGAAGGAATTTGAAAAAATTAAGAGGCTTTATGAAGGGTTTTTTATGAGTAATTGAACCTTTGACGATCCCCTGCATATATCAGCTACTTTCACTTCTTTTAGAATCAATTCCAGGATTTCTAAAGGGATGTGACTATTAATTCACGACACAGTGCTATCCCTACAACACAAAACTTATTCTACACTGTGGGGGTTGAAATACAGTTCTATCTGTGCTGTGGTGCATCACACTACACTATGGGGATCTTCTTCCAGTGCACCCCTGCACCGTAGTGTTCCACCCTACACCATGGGGGTCTCTTTAAGAGAAACCTCACACTGTAGTGGTTACCTCTACACCGTGGTGGAGGTTTTTCTCAATACAACTCCACACCGCAACACCCTACTCATGTCATTGAGCCTTCCAAACTTTTAGGAAGCCTTCTAAACTAAACATTAAAACTTCTATTGATGAAGACCAACCTCAGGTAAGAATTGGTTTTACCCTTTTACTTGTTTATCCTTCCCTTACTCTAGAACCTATTTCACATTGGATTGGAATAGGATCTAGGAGTCCTTAATGTGATATTGTGATCCGGTTGGTATGAAAACATGGTTCAAGTGATGAATCCTTCAATGAATATTGACATTGACATTGAAAACCATGAGGTAGGAAGTTCTTTACCTTTTTAGGATGTCATTTACACATTTTTCCATGTTATAATATTTTTATTAGCATAAATGATGACCATGTTTTATTTTGAATGCATGTGGGTGTGTGTGTAGACCATGATACCATTTTTGATATTTGATTCCATAGGAAATACTAGAGTAGCTTGTTGTCATGTTTTATTATGATCACATGCTATTACATATTACTATTTATTTATTATATAGATATGCTTGCCACATATTCTCTACCTTGTATGTATGTTACCTTTCTTTGGAGGTATCATTCTTGGTGCTCAGAATAAGTGGACTGTCATGACATATTTATCCATTAATGGGGGATAATTCTTGACTTTAAATTCCTTCAATGCGGTACTTGAGCATAAGGTGGAGATAATAGGATTCCATGGAGACTGTGTTGAAGATGCACTTGAGGACACCTAGTAAATATCAAGTACCATGTGATCGAGGGATCCTAGTGAATGCCGAGTATCATATTTACTAAAGACTAGAGGAACCCAGGTTGCATGATACCCTTGATTACTACATGAAACTGGGTAGTATGTACACATGATTCCATGCAAATTCTCTTTACCTAAGGCGAATAAACAATTTGAGTCCGCTGGTGAGAACCGTGAATATATATCTAGCTCTCTAGCTATATCTTCCTCAACCTCATACCCAAATATATGGTGAAAAACTATTAGAGATTTCATATCTTGTATCCTTTATAGCACAAGATCTTAGGTGGTATTAAGACTCTACTATGGTGTCCAAATATCCTATAGTTAAAGAAATGTGGGTTACCTCTAGAAGCGGATGAATAAGCTAGACTCTGCTCCACTTTCTTACTACTTCTATGTCTTCAATCCCTATAATTACTCTTCTTTACATCAAAATAGGTACTCATGGAAGTAGTGAGAGTTCATGATTCTGGATATGATGAAATTCTATGTGATTCTCAACATAGATTGCTGACCAGCTTCTAAATTCACATTGATTACTATGGGAGACACGTGCAATTCAGTTCACTGAAGGGAGATACTTTCTTGATTACTAGAGAGTGGGAACTGGAAGCAAGAATAGTTATACCAGACATGATTCATCTCAGGATGATCACAACACATATGGACATTTAGAGTGGGCTGGTGATGCCGTTCGGGCTGATGAATGCGCCGATAGTGTTAATGGATCTCATAAACAAGATCTTACACTAATATCTGGAATCATTCATCAAAGTGTTTGTTTAATAAATTCTCATCTACTTTATAACACTTTAGTAGAATGATAAACACCTCGAGATAGTCCTAAGTATTCTTTGATCACATCATCATTATGCCAAGCTATTGAAGTGTGACTTCTGGATATGGGGGTGATATTCTTGGGTCATGTAGTGTCTGAGACAGGTATATCTGTAAACCCAAAGAAAGTGATGGTAGTAATATGATGGAAACATCCCTAGAATGTGTTTGAGATCAAGAGATTTTGGTTTTAGCAGGATATTACAGATGGTTTATCTAGGACTTATCCTGACTATCAGCACCCTTAACAACACTACACTACTAGAAATCTGGGCTATAGCCACGGTTCTATAGAACCATGAATATAGGTTTTATACAGCTACGGTTTTTTTCCTACCCGTGGCTATATCCCCTCGCCCATTTTTTTCTCCCCCATTCCATCGGGCTCCATCCTCGCCCTCACCCCCAAGCGTCGGGCTCCATCTCCTCACCCTCGCCATTTCTCCTCCCCGCGATTTCATCCTCGCCGCGACCTCCTCCTCCACGACGCATCAATGCCGCGCCATCCTCCTCGACGACGCCCTCCTCTCCGCGCTCTCCTCACCTACGCTCTCCTCACCGACGCCCTCCTCGCCGCGACCCTCCTCGCTGCGTCATCCTCCCCGCGCCCTCCTCGCCGGTGCCCTCCTCGCCAGTGCCTTCCTCACCGCGACCCTCCTCGTCGCGTCATCCTCCCCGCGCCCTCCTCGCCGGCGCCTTCCTCTCCGCGCCCTCCTCGTCGATGCCCTTGAGGTCGACACCCCCATCGCCCTCTATTTTTTTCTCTCCCGAGTGCTGGTTATCTTCATTTTTTTATACCTCATTTGCACCTTCGATTTCGTTGATTTAGGTAAGCTTTACATGTTTTCCCCTTCTGTTTCATATCTGCTGAGGTTGATGTTTTGAAGCCACTGGTAGAATTAGTGTGTATTTTCATTGAATAGGATTATAGATGTTTTTACATGGTCCATTACAAATCTTGGTATGATTTCTGCTCTATCTGCAAGTAACTTGGACACCTAAGTCAGGTCTGCTGATGGTCTTATTCTAAATGGATTGGAATGGTTGCATCCCAAGGGATCAATACAAGGAATGTGGGTATTAGTAGAATGTTGATTTTGGTAGATGAGTTTGGATCTACATGTTTTCCTATAAAGGATGTAGGATTCACAGGACCTAGGTTGTCATATGAAAATGCATTGTGATCCGACCACGACCATCTAAGGAGCCCGGGGGCGAAAGTTGTTCCATGTGTTTCTAGTGCTGAATATGTACCAATATATGAAGAATTAAAATGAAATTGAGAAATTCAATGGAGACAAAGATTCCAATATATGAATAATTAAAATGAGGGCCTTTATCGGACAATAAGGTTGAATTGAATCCCTATATGGGCCCAAGAAACCCTTTACGACTGTTAATGAAATGTTCAGACCATTGTAGAATACTAAGATGTTACCCCTAATATACTTATTAAGTCTCATAGAACCCTTTTACTTTACATAGGTGATGGGGTCCTTAGAGAAGTATATTATAAGTCTACCACTGTATAAATTTTCTAAAACATAAAAATTTATACATGACTGCTTCATTAGTAGGAATAACTTACTAGAATCATCATATGTTCACATTCAAAATAAAGCATTTTACTTCAATAAAAACCTATTTAGAAGAGTTTAATAAAGTCAAATTATATTTAACCAATATTAATGTTTCTATAGATGATGAGGATCAGAAATTAATCCTCTTAATCCCTCTTAACAAAAGCTACATCACACTAATTTAGACCATGATATATGGTCGAGATTATTTAACTAAAGAAGATGTTAAATAATCTATTTGGTCTAAGGATTTGCATTCTAAACATAAGATAAAAGGAGAGGTTGAGTGTTTTTCACAAGGGGAAGACCTAAAACTTAATGTAAAAAAGAAACAGTTCAATAGATACAAAAGTAAGAGTAATAAAGAACCCAAATCCAAAACTAGTTCCTTGGATAGAAAAGTCACATGTTTTCACTATGTTAAACCCATGCACATTAATCCCAAGTGTAGGAAACTCATGTGAGAGTTAGAACACAAAAAACCAACTGACCAGACTTTTATGGTTGACTCAAGATATTATGCTATTGAATTCTGGAATATATCCATCCATAAACTCAATCATGAGTGGTTCCTAAACTCTAGATATTATTGTAACTTGTGTCTATATATAGAGTCTTTTTTGAATCTATTCAAGAAGTTGGAAGGGTATGTCCTTTTAGGAAACACAACTAAAAATTTGGGCTATAGCCACGGACCTATAGCCACGATTTTATAGGTCCGTGGCTATAGGTTTCATACTGCCACAGATTTTTTTCCAATCCGTGGCTAAATCGCACGATTCCGTTTTTTCCCCCAATCCCTCGGGCTTCCTCCATGCCTCGCATTTCCTCCTCCCCGAGCCCTCCTCCTCGCCGAACCCTCCTCCTTCACGACGCCTCCACGTCGCGCCCTCCTCCTCCCCGACGCCTCCTCGCCGCGCCCTTCTCGCCGCGCCCTCCTCCCCGACACCTCCTCGTCATGACCCTCCTTCCCGACGCTACCCTCACCAGCAGCACCTCTCCGGCGATTCCCCATGGCGGATGACCTCCCCTCCCTTGTTCTCCCTCTCCAGCCGCGGCCTCCCCTCCCTACGCGCACGCCTCCGGCGCCCCACCTCCCTGCACGCACGCCTCCGACGCACCTCCTTGTTGGCCAGTCCACCTCCGGTGACCGGACCCCTCCTGGTCGAGCCCTCTTAGCACCGCCAAGATTATGTAAAAGGTACATAGTATTCATGGATTTCTAGGGTAATATAAGTGATTTTTGGCACACATCGCAAGGATTGTAATTCATTTGACCTCCCATATGTGGAATAGGAAGAAGTTTTCCTAGACTAAACAGTACCAAAGATCCATCAAGGGATTGAAGTTCAGCTTAATTAGTGATCATATTTTTAGAATATCTAAGGAGATCATGGAGTACTTAGTTTATGGTTCTGACTTTAGAAAAGTGATTGGTTGGATGTTGATGCAGATATATAATTTTATTACATATGGGTTAAGGAAATTAGTACCCCATGAGTAGAAAAACATGAATTGTGATCTAGATCTAGTATTATTAGTCCCAACTTAGACGATTTGGAATAATTGTCTTATGCGTGATCAAATTGATATTTAATTAGACCATCAGAGTCTCGGGGATGTATTCACATATAGGGACATGAACATGAGGAACTGTTTCATGTTCTAATTCTTATAGATCAATGAATTTGAGATATTATATGCTCATTGAATTTAAAAAATTGTATTAGATTCCATTAGAAGGAAGTCCCATGCTCATTTTACTTAGGAGGCATTTGAGCGATTTTATACCATGACATGAACACTTGTTGGGATTGTGGGTGAATATTTTATTCAATTGAGGGTGATGACTCCTTTAATTATCCATCATGTGAGATATTCCATTTTAGGTTACACCTACTATGAGTTATTATGTGACTAGATATCCTTCGCAGATTCACCCAAAAGATTTTTTGAATAAGGGAATGGTATCTTAATTTTATAGGGATGGACTGTGGTCCTAGTAATGATGTTAGAGTATGTGATTATAGAGTTTCACACAACCCATTTTCTATACATCCTTAGGTGTGGAATATGTACATAATACTTCATTGGAAATTTTTGTGGGCTATTATGACACAAAACAAGGCTGATTTCATCTCTTGATGCTTCACATGTCAGTAGGTGAAGACTATGATCCAGGTTCGAGTTGATTTTTAACAACCCCTAGTGATCCTAGAGTGGAAATGGAATTGAATTTCCATTTACATTAGTACATGGTTTTAATGTACATCAAGAGCCCATGACCCCATCTATTTTATAATTGACCAACTTCTGGAGATCGTGAAATTCCTTTACATCCTGGAGTAATGTCTAGAGGAGTGTTTGGGAAAGTCGTAAAATAGTAGATTGTTTTCCATTATGGGTTACCCTCATATATTCTATCAAACCCTGATATATGGTTCACATTATGGCTTTGGAGGGGCCTATATGTGATAACTATGAGCTAGATAAATATGAGTACAACCTTCCAACCCTAGACAAATGGGAACACCGAGCTCACTATAGAGGTACTTGATTATATGCTAAGGGATTGTATAGTAGACTTCATCTACAGCTATGAAAATTGCATTCCCCAGATAGAATTTTTTTTAAATAATAGCTTCCATTATACTATCACTATTTATCATCTTGAGGCCATCTATGAAAGTACCTTCAGGCCACCATTGTTCCCCAAATAGACCGTAAAGAAATCTCTTGTTGGGACATATATTGTCTAGGAAATGATAGAGAAGTACAAGTTCATCCATGAGTTCATGAAGACATCCCAGAATAAGTTGAAATAAAATATATATCTATAGAAAAGGCCATTGGATTTTGAGTAGAGAGACCAAAAATTCCTTTATGTCTCCCCGCAATGTGGATTGGGGAGATTTTTCCAGGGTTCATGATATCTCTACCGCCACGATTCATAACCCTCTCCGTGGCTAAATCATAACCCGTTTTTTTCTCTCCCAATTATCATCGGGCGCCTCCTCTACCCTCTCGCCGCGCCCTCCTCCTCCCCGTAGCCTCCTCACCGCGCCCTCCTCCTTCCTGACGACTCCTCGCCGCGCCCTCCTTCTCCCAGATGCCTCCTCGCCGCGCCCTCCTTGCCGCGCCCTCCTCCCCGAAGGATCCTCACCGCGACCCTCCTTCCCGATGCGACCCTTCCCCCCGACGCCTCCTCGCAGCGACCCTCCTCCTCAACTCAGCTCTTCTGAGGGATCCTCGCCACGACCCTCCTCCTCACCGCGACCCTCCTCTCGGACGCCTCCTCCACGACGCCTCCTCCCCGACTCCTCTCTTCCGACGCAGAGGAAAGTTTTTATGTATGTAAGCATATGAATTATATAATATTATTCCTAGTTCACGGAGTTGCAGAAATTTTCTCTAACCTTGGGAGGTGATGAGCATTCTATGTATCATCGGTTTGAGTATGGGTTGATAATTCCAAATAAAAAAATTTGAGGGAGGATCCCCCTATCTCACCCATTAGGTATGACCGAAGTATCTTTTGTGAGACCCATTAATAATGAAAGAGAGTCTTGATTTGTAGATAAGTTATTGAATAAGATTAATAAATATGGTTGAGAAACCAAAACTGTCAAGTACTTAAAAAGTGAAATCCTAGCTAAGAGTGTCAAAATATTTAGAGATGTCAATATTTAAATCAATATTTCTAGGTTTGGATCTCCTCTATAATATATTCACACATTCAGAGTTAATATATAAATAATCTGTCACTTCCATGTATAAGCACCAACTAATACTTCTTCCATATTCAATTATCTAAGAGTTGAATGAGTTTTGCATGTTATTTTAAAACCATACATTAGAAATTGTAGCCATGTAGCTTCTCATATATTACAACCAATCACTAGTTGAAAACTCATGTAACATGAGTGGCCTTTTTTGGGAGATCATATTTCTTCTCTTCCTTGTCTAATTCTTATGCAAAGTTAGATGATTCTGTTGTTGCTGATGCATACATTGATCTCTTGAAAATTTCATTATCCAATTCCTTGCTTGGTATGGATGCCAATGATCCTCCTAAAACATTGGCAACCATGAAATTTATTGGTTCCATATTTTCCAATGTAAGAACTAGCTTTCATAAAAAAACATGATATATGTGCTTTTACATGGAGAAGAAAACATATGTTTCATTTGAGCATTGTTACAGATAGCTGCCCGGAAGATGATAATGATGGTTTATCATTCATGCCAATGATCCAAATTTCTGAATGGCTGGATGAGTTCTCGTGTCATCTATTTTCTTTACTTCTACACTTGGAACCATACAGTTTTATGTAAGTGTTTATGCATTTTTTTTTCTGTCCCTTTCTTCAATCATTCATGTATTATTCTAATATTTAGTTATGAATTGTCTAGTTATTAAGTAGTTTATGGTATTGCAGAAGTTAAGGGATACACTCTTCATCGGTTTTAGGAATGATCCTGATTGAGGATGGTCCCTATTATTTTTTCATGCTGAAAATCCTTCTTGGGAAGCTCTCTCAAAGTCTCTATAGTCAGGTATGTCCTGTAATTGAAGGTTGTTCAATCTAGTAGCTTCAAGAATCCATTTTTCTTCATTTTTTAAGATGATTTAATCTTTGGAAAATTTGTATAATTACCTAAATTGTGTAAAATGTGTCCTTTTTTTCTACCTACAGTTGACACACTGATCACATATATATAAGAAGTTGTTATATCTCATTTCTTTTCCCACTATTTTCTTATAGGTGGTTTCTTATGATAAGACCAGTTCTATCCACCACCATCGAAGACAATGAGTTCAAGATTTGGGTATGGTTTATTCCATTTTTATTCTTTGAGCCACCTATGTTCAATATATGAGTAGTCATTCAATTTGACATTACCGTTTATCTGCTTATAGGGTGCTTCTTCTGGTGCAAGATCCCAAACAACTGACTCAGGTACTATATCAATGTCATCATTGTACCTAACGGTATGTAATAACTTATTCCATCATGCTTTTTGTTTTATGTACTCTGAATTATTTATTCAAATTACAAAATTGTTAATGTGCTTTTCAAAATATTCTCTTAATGAAAAATGTAGTTTTATATTATGCAATTTTATTTCTCCATGCATCCAAATCTAACATATCATTCTTTATACATTGAACATCAACTATTCTCTATACTTTCAAGGGAGTTATATGATTATTAGCTGCTTTATTGTATTTATTAATCAGCTCGATTGTATTATTATCACATGATCATCAGTAGTTGAATTTTTTTTGGTGCTCCAACTCTTGTGTATGTAGATTCATATCATAGTCTTTCAACTTTTCTACTATCGGGTATGTTATACCTGAATCGTCTGATCATAGGGTGTCTACTTAGCGTACAATTTTATTGGACTATCCGATGATCCTCCATTGCAGATTGTATTCTCACATGATCATCAGTAGCTGCAGTCACGCCGCGGTCGTTCCGCGGTCGCGCCGCAGTCACGCCGCGGTCACGCCGCGGTCACACCGTGATTTTTCCCTGCTCCAGCCACATCCAGCCCACACCAGCCCCCTTCCTCCTTCATTTCAGCCCGCTGCCACTAGCATTCCAGCCCGCAACAGCCCCCCCCCACCACCATCGAATCAGCCCACACCATCCCCCAACACCTGCAACTAGCCCCCTTCCACCCTCATTCTAGCCTCCTCTCACTCCCTTCGCTCCTGGCCGGAAGATGCTGCCCTACGGATGTCGCTGGATCGGGCCAACACGCTGCGGTCACGCCGCGGTCACGCCGCGGTCATGCTGCGGTCACGCCGCGGTCACGCTACGGTCACGCCGCGGTCACGCCGCAGTCACGCCGTGATTTTACCATGCTCCAGCCACATCCATCCCACACCATCCCCCTTCCACCTTCATTTCAGCCCGCTGCCACCAGCATTCTATCCCGCAACACCCCCCCCACCACCTTCGAATCAGCCCGCACCATCCCTCCAACACCTGTAACCAGCCCCCTTCCACCCGCATTCCAGCCTCCTTCAACTCCCTTCGCTCCTGGCCGGAAGATGCTGCCCTGCGGATGTCGCTGGATCGGGCCAACACGCCGCGGTCACGCCGCGGTCACGCCGCGGTCACGCCGCGGTCACGCCACGGTCACGCAGTGATTTTTCCCTGATCCAGCCACATCCAGCCCACACCAGCCCCCTTCCACCTTCATTTCAGCCTGCTGCCACCAGCATTCCAGCCCGCAACAGCCCCCCCCCCACCACCTTCGAATCAGACCACACCATCCCCCCAACACCTGCAACCAGCCCCCTTCCACCCGCATTCCAGCCTCCTCCCACTCCCTTCGCTCCTGGCCGGAAGATGCTGCCCTGCGGATGTCACTGGATCGGGCCAACACGCTGCGGTCACGCCGCGGTCACGCCGCAGTCACGCCGCGGTCACGCCGCCGTCACGCCGCGGTCATGCCGCGATCATGCCGCGGTCACGCCGCGGTCACGCCGCAGTCACGCCGTGATTTGTCCCTGCTCCAGCCACATCCAGCCCACACCATCCCCCTTCCACCTTCATTTCAGCCTGCTTCTATCGGCATTCCAGCTCGCAACATCCCCCCTTCCACCTTCGAATCTTCCCGCACCATCCCCCCAACACCTGCAACCAGCCCCCTTCCACCCGCATTCCAGCCTCCTCCCGCTCCCTTCGCTCCTGGCCGGAAGATGCTGCCCCACGGATGTCGCTGGATCGGGCCAACATGCTGCGGTCACACCGCGGTCACGCCGCGGTCACGCCGCAGTCACGCCGCAGTCACGCCGTAGTCATGCCGTGATTTGGCCCTGCTCCAGCCACATCCAGCCCACACCAGCCCCCTTCCACCTTCATTTCAGCCCGCTGCCATCGGCATTCCAGCCCGCAACAGCCGCCCTGTCACTGGATCGGGTCAACACACTGTGGTCACGCCGCGGTCACGCCGTGGTATTAATATTTTTCCCTTTCAGAGCATCTTTCAATGAAGTATTAATAGAGGATGGCTTGCAGAATTTCTGTACAATTCTGCACTTATCAGTGGCATGGCCTATCATCCTGCAATGCTCATTGTACTTTGGTATGTTTTCTAATAAAAAACATACCTCAATAAGATGATCATTTATATCAATAGAAACACATTCCAGGGGGTGTAGAGGGCCAGGGGGAGGGGTGTCTGGCAGGGGGTTGTCCAGCAGGGGGGGGAGGGGTGTCCAGGGGGTGTCTAGTGGGGCTGTCCAGTTGGGGCATGGGGGATGTCCAGTGGGGTGCAGGGGGCAGGGTGCAGGGGGCAGGGGTGTCCAGCAGGGGGAGGGGCTGTCCAAGCAGGGGGGAGGGGTGTCCGGCAGGGGGGGAGGGCTGTCCAGTGGGGCTGTCCAGTGAGGCTGTCCAGTTCGGGCATGGGGGCTGTCCAGTGGGGTACAGGGGGGAGCATGGGGGACTAAGGGGGCATGGGGGTGCAGGGGGGTGTTCAAGGGGGCTGTCCAGGGGGTTTCAAGGGGGTGAAAGAGGGTTGTCCAGGAACCTAAGCCCATGTAGGTTATGAATGTCTCTATAGAGAAAATGCAGTGCTGTCCAGATCTGGAAAATATCATAAAAAATCCCACAGATACTTCACAGGCACCAGGTATAACTATTTCACCACCTATAGATAGTGAGCACGGTGCTATAAAATCTGGTTACTCTATTTCAAATCATAATTCCAATGTTTTGTTTAATGAAGTACTACATGAAATATGATGATTTATGTTGATGACATGATTACAATTTGTAAGAACATGAGCCTCATAATTATTTTAAAATCACAAAATAATGGTAAGTTTGAAGTGAAAGACTGAGGCATAGCTAATAAAACTTTAGGCATTGAAATTGTTAGATATAGACCAAATAAATTTTCTTACTTATCTCAAAATGGTTAAATATTAAATATTAAAAATAGACACATGTTTGAATCTCTCAAAATTTCCAATGTACTCCTAGTAAAACACTTTAAATTTTCGTCAACACAAAAACCCATTGCTGATGATGATATTCAATTTAGGTGTAAAATCCATTATGATAATATTTTTGGTAGCATTATGTACTCTGATTTCCATGGGACCTGATATTTCCTATGAAATCTACAGTCATAGCAGATTTATGACCACACCTGGTGCAGGTGGGCTGCGGGGGGGGGGGGGGGGGGGTGGAGGTGGGCTGCGGGGGGGGGGGGGGGGGGGTGGAGGTGGGCTGCGGGGGGGGGGGGGGTGGAGGTGGGCTGCGGGGGGGGGGGGGGGTGGAGGTGGGCTGGGGGGTGGCAGGGGGGCTGGGGGTAGCAGGTGGCTGGGGGGTGGCTGGGGTTGGGGGCTGGTGCAGGTGGGCTGGGGTTGCAGGGGGGCTGGGGAGGGGGGACAGGTGCAGGTGGGCTGGGGTAGCAGGGGGCTGCGGGGGGGGGGGGGCTGGTGCATCTGGGGGCTAGTGCAGGTGGGCTGCGGGGGGGGGGGACCGGTGCTAGTGGGCTGGGGGGTGGCAGGGGGCTGGGGGGGGGGGGGGCTGGTGCAGGTGGGCTGCGGGGGGGGGGGGGGGTGGCAGGGGGCTGGGGTAGCAGGGGGGTGGGATTCTAGATTTGGGATAGTAGGGGGGTGTCCAGACAGGGGAGGGGGTGTCCAGATAGGGGGGAGGTGTATCTAGACAGGGGGGATGTCGCTGGACCGGGCCAACACGTTGTGGTCACGCTGCGGTCATGCCGCGGTCACGCCATGGTCACGCCACGGTCACGCCGCGGTCACTCCGTGATTTGGACTTACTCCAGGATGACACCCTGCGGTGGTTACTCCTCCTTAGAGAAACTTTGAATGGTTAGCTCTATAATTTTTTGTATTTCCTCATTCCTAAACTATATCTCCTCTCAGCACTGCCTCTCATCCATCTTTCCACAAAACGTGCATAGCAGGTGGTACAAAGGCTCAATTCAACTGAAAACATTTGTTTGGAATTGTCTGGAATATTTTATTGTACATGTATCACATAATATTTGTTCGGTAATTCTTCTTTTTCCTCATCCTCTTCACATGTTTTCCGAACCAAATCATCCTCATCCTCTGCACATGTCGTCTGAACCGGATCAGCCTGTTGTGATGGAAATTCAATGTCTTCTTTTGGCTGTTTTAGATGAAATTCCTTCCATAATTCCCTCATCTCATGTAGCACTCATTGGAGGAGGATGATCACTGCCAAGTTGAGTTTTAATGGCTGCAAACAATCTGTTTGATGCAATTCCAAAGAGGCTGTTCTATTCTGAGGGCCTATTTCATGCTGGAGTTCCCACATTTCCCCCACAAGCTGGCAAAGGGAGGTCTGTTTGGGCCTATGCAAACAGGGCTTGTTTGTTATGGAAAAAGATGCAACTGGAGACCTTGTTTTCTTGAAGAGTTTCCATGAAGGGTCTTCACTATAGAGGAGACTAGCTCTGGTCTGTATTTGGTAGTTGCTTCCATGATGGTTCCCACAACCGTTTGACTGAATTTCACACCAAACCAAGCCCTGCTAGTGACTCTTTTTCGATGCACTATAAAAATCCCATGGCCAACCCACCAAAATCAAACCAGCTATTCCAGGGCCATTTCCAATCTCACTAAAAAATACAAACTCAAGCCCTTTTACAATTCCAAGCTACCACTTCAATTTATCCACTATGAACTCCTTTCCAGTCCCCCACCATTTTTCAATCCACCTAGGCAACCCATCCACAACTTGACCACCAATCAGGCCTACCCACCTCTCAACTTCTAAGCCTCCAACCCCACATTTTCCACCAGGAATCCCACTTTAAAACCATTCCAAACCTCACCCAATTCTAACCAATTAAACCAGACCCCTTCACATTTGAAGCCCTCATCTAAATTCCTGTTCCAACTCACTTAAGGGGGGCAGGCTGTCCAGCAGGGGGGCGGGGCTGTCCAGCAGGGGGGCGGGGCTGTCCAACAGGGGGGGAGGGCTGTCCAGTAGGGGGGAGGGCTGTCCAGCAGGGGGGAGGGTTGTCCAGCATGGACTTAATTGGTTTTTTGACACCCAAAAATACTTAATGATATTGTCTCATGCATAGTAACCGCTCTTAAAATTGATCAAAGGACCTTACATACTGACTTGGATCTATTCGACAGAGTAATGGTTGAAATAAACCTTGACTCAAAACTTCCCAGCTCAATTAAATTCAATGCCAATGAATACAAAACTGAAGATATAGTGGAATATGAGCGAAAACCCCCATTTTGGGATCACTATAAAATCATAGGGCATACTATATTCAAATGTAGGGTGATTAGGAAGCAGGTCATACAACCATCTGAGAATGAATGGAAGGAAATGAGGAGACCTAAAAAAGACAAAGCCCCCATGATAGACATTCCTGAAATATCCAAAAAGAAATATAAAGTTTGGGTCAAAAAAACTCACACTTTGACTCACATATGTAGGTTTTTAATGTTCCCCCAGAGCAGAAGTAGAATCTCTCTCAGAACTCTATCGAACAAAAATCTGCTCTAGATCCTGTTATTCCAGGTACTTCTCCTCTTTCTTATGCTACTAATAACTATTCCATTCTGTCTAAAAAACTGCGTTATGATCAAAATGAATCTTCCTCTGATTTTTTCTCTAAGAATTTTGCTTCTCTACACTGATGCAACCTGACCACTACTATCCCATCCCATATTGCTAAAAAAAACAATGCCTATTTTATGAACAGTAGCCCGGTTTTAACTACAGGTGACTCCATAATGGGAAAGTAGCATGAGACCAAATCACATGTCCATAATCCTGGGTCTGGGGGGGGGGGGGTCTGTCCTGGGGTGTCCAGAGTCTGGGGGGGGGCAGGACTGGCAGGGGTGTCCAGGGTCTGGGGGGGTCTTTCCTGGGGGGGGGGGGGTCTGTCCTGGGGTGTCTAGGGGCAGGGGGCAGGGGTGTCCAGCAGGGGGAGGGGTGTCAAGTAGGGGGAGGGGATGTCCAGGCAGGGGGAGGGGTGTCCAGCATGGGGGAGGGGTGTCCAGGGGGTGGTCCAGGGGTGTCCAGGGTCTGGGGGGGGGTCTGTCCTGGGGTGCCCAGGGGCAGGGGGGCAGGGGTGTCCAGCAGGGGGAGGGGTGTCCAGCAGGGGGAGGGGCTGTCCAGGCAGGGGGAGGGGTGTCCAGCATGGGGGAGGGGTGTCCAGGGGGTTGTCCAAGGGTGTCCAGGGTCTGGGGGGTCTGTCCTGGGGTGTCTAGGGTTAGGGGCAGGGGGGCGGGGGGCAGGGGTGTCTAGCAGGGGGAGGGGTGTCCAGCATGGGGGAGGGGTGTCCAGGGGGGTGGTCCAGGGGTGTCTAGGGTCTGGGGGGGGTCTGTCCTGGGGTGGGGTCTGTCCTGGGGTGTCCAGGGGCAGGGGGTAGGGGGCAGGGGGCAGGGGTGTCCAGCAGGGGGAGGGGTGTCCAGCAGGGGGATCTAATATAACTCTTGAAATCTCATTCATGTGTTTCCAATGAGTTCTTCGACTGATGTTACAGTAGAAAGCATAAACCATTTAACAAAAAGAGATCTGACCCTCGTTAAGGAAGGTGCAAGTGATAAGATTGCAAGTCGGGTTTCATGTCCTCAAAGCACACAAAATTTAGAAAATTTCTTGAACCATCCCTACTGTTTTGTTTACATCCACATTGCCCAAAAACTAATTCCTAGCTCACCATAAGACTGACAAGGATAAGCTCTCTCTTTTATCCAGTTCCGACACTGCCATCACTAGCTGGTCCATTATGGACACTTAATGAGTAGGTTTTCACTAAAGGTAACCTTACACCCTATGCTACAACTCTATTCTGCTATGACAATAATGAGGAAATTTCATTTGGCCAACAGGGGGGGCTGTCCAGCAGGGGGGCTGTCCAGCAGGGGGGGCTGTCCAGCAGGGGGGGGCTGTCCAGCAGGGGGGGCTGTCCAGCAGGGGGAGGGGGTCCAGGGGTGGTGTCCAGGGGGTGTCCCGGGGTTTAGGGGGTCCAGGTGGTGTCCAGGTGTGGTGTCTAAGGGTGTCCAGTGGGGGTCCAGGTGGTGGTGTCCTGGGGTGTCCAGTGGGTGGTGTCCAGGGGTGTCTAGTTGGGGCATGGGGGCTGTCCAGTGGGGTGCAGGGGGCAGGGGGCAGGGGGCAAGGGTGTCCAGCAGGGGGAGGGGTGTCCAGCAGGGGGAGGGGCTGTCCAAGAAGGGGGGAGGGGTGTTTGGCAGGGTGGGGAGGGATGTCCAGGGGGTGTCCAGTGGGGCTGTCCAGTGGGGCTGTCCAGTTGGGGCATGGGGGATGTCCAGTGGGGTGTAGGGGGGGGGGCATGGGGGACTAAGGGGGGCATGGGGGGTGCAGGGGGTGTTTTGTTTCATGTGGATTTGTGGCCTCACCAGATTGGTTGTTCCATTTTGAGGTACTATAGTGTAAGGGTAGTGATAACCCCTATGACCCAAGTATCTTCAAAATCTTGATCATTTGTATTTCTCATCCCCTAAGATATTTCTATAGGTTTCCTCTAGTGAAAACCTTGATCGCCATTGCTGCTTTGCTTCATCAGAGCTCTTTCCATACCTATCTCTCCTTGAACTCATATCATTTCTTGTTTTATAGTGGAGATGACGCCCTTCCTTCAAGGAAGAAGTGAAAACCCTTCTTGGTGATAGTTCCACAAGTGCAGAAATGAGAATATGAACTTTTGGATCCTGGTGCAGATGGGCTGCGAGGGGGGGGGGGGGGCTGGTGCAGGTGGGCTGGGGGGTTGCAGGGGGCAGGGGGGACTGGCAGGGGGTGGCAGGGGGGACTAGCAGGGGGCTGGGGGGGGGGGCAGGGGGGACTGGCAGGTGGGATGGGGGTGGGCTGGTAGGGGGACAAGTAGGGGGGCTGGCAGGAGGGGTGGCAGGGGGCAGGGGGCAGGGGGGGACAAGCATGGGAGTGGTAGGGGGGGACTAGTAGGGGGAAGAGGGTAGGGGGGCTGGCAGGGGGTGGCAGGGGGGACTAGCAAGGGGCAGGGGGGACTAGCAAGGGGGAGGGGGTTCTGGCAGGGGGACAAGCAGGGGGACAAGCAGGTGGGTGGAAGGGGGCAGGGGGGACTGGCAGGGGGTGGCAGAGGGGGACTAGCAGGGGGTGTGGCAGGGGGCAGGGGGGACTGGCAGGGGGCAGGGGGACAAGTAGGGGGGGTGGCAGGGGGGGTGGAAGGGGGCAGGGGGGGACAAGCAGGGGAGTGGCAGGGGGGACTAGCAGGGGGCAGGGGCCAGGGGGCTGGCAGGGGCGTGGCAGGGGGGACTAGCAAGGGGCAGGGGGGGACTAGAAGGGGGTAGGGGGGCTGGCAGGGGGACAAGCAGGGGGACAAGCAGGTGGGTGGCAGGGGGCAGGGGGGGACTGGCAGGGGGGTGGCAGAGGGGGACTATCAGGGGGTGTGGCAGGGGGCAGGGGGGACTGGCAGGGGGCAGGGGGACAAGCAGGGGGGCTGGCAGGGGGGGTGGCAGGGGGCAGGGGGGACTGGCAGGGGGGGGGGGTCTGCAAGGCATAGGGGAGGGGTGCAGGAGGTGTTCAGGGGGGTGTCTAGGGGGTGTCCAGGGGGTGTCCAGGGGGGTGTCCAGGGGGGTGTCCAGGGGGTGTCCAGGGGGGTGTCCATGGGGGTTTCCAGGGGGTGTCCAGGGGGTTGGGGGGGGGGGTATTTATTTATGTATGTGCACACCCTATAGCCACGGTTTTAAACTGTGGCTATTGGTTTATTGCCACGATTTTAAACCGTGGATATAGACCTAACTCCACAGTTTCCAACCGTGGCTATAGATCCTGTCCAGCGTCTAATATAGCCACGGTTGAAACCGTGGCATTATGTATATATCCACGGTTCCAAACCGTGGCTATATACCTAAAGCGATGGTTTAAACCATGGCTATAGGTTTATAGCCACAGTTTGGAACCGTGGCTTTAGGTCTGGGCCTATAGCCACGCCAAACTTAGCCACGGTTCCTCAAACCGTGGCTATTACCTATAGCCACGGTTTAAGGACCTATATCCACGGTTTAGAACCGTGGCTATAGCCCGAATTTCCAGTAGTGCTAGTGAATAAGGGGTTGAAATTCCAATGGTTAGACCAGTGTGAAGAGGTGCTCCTTGATATTAAGATAATTTTGATTAAAAATCCCATTCTAACACTCTATGATCCTTTGATTGGTTATGTAGTGTATTGTGATGCATCATACGTTGGTATGAGACTAGTGATGATGCAAAGAGAGTAGTTAGAAGCCTATGAATTATATCATACACAAACCTACTAGAGGAACTACCCTAATTATGACTTGGATATGGAAGTTATGGTTCATGCTATGAAGTGTTGGAAACACTTGTTGGAGTTGGTTCCATAGAACCAACCTATTTTTACTTGATTACATGTTTTAATTAAGTTTTATTGTCACATTAATATAGTTTCCCTACATGATATTTTCATGTGATAATGTACTAATAATATATATCACACTGAAAGGTTATAGCAGTTCCCTACTATAATGAGAACCTATAGGTGACAAGACATTATTCCTGAATATTATTCTATGGCTGGATGAAATTGTCTGACAAGACATAGGCGATATGGTAATTGGGGGTAAGAGGCTCATAATACATCGAGACACCTTCTCATGGTGTTCTCCTTTGATAATATTGAATATAGAAGGTTATGCGAATAGATTTGTCAAATATAAAATCCACATTTCTATGTGGCATTGGATATTCCTATTTTGTAGATGTGTGTATTGATCCATAGAATTTAATATTTTCATTAATGGATATCATGACTCATTTACTTTAATGTATTTATGAAAACCGTTATGAAATATGTTCTTAGTAAAGTAGTATACGTTGGGTATATCACGAGTGATATAACATTAATGGACAATTTAAGAAAGTATATATCACTTCTTTCTTATAATAGAAGTTGATATCTTCGGACCTTTGATGGAATAAAATATCCTGCATAAATCCTTGTCCATGGTGTTCAGTGGGAAAGTTAATTTCCCAAAATTCAAAGAAATAGAAATCAATTATATAGGTTGATGGAGATGATATGAAACCTTATTGGTTATAGATATCATGATAAAAAGATTATATTATATGGTAAGCATTTGTAGGAGGTTGGATGTGATTGTAACATTAAATTATTTTTCTATGGGTTCCTTGGTGTGATTCTAGATGATAACCTTGGTCTTTTGATGGTTATGCCTAATGACACTAATAATGATGCCTATAGGGTCACACACTAAGTGTATCCATGATCTTAGTTAAATTCATGTAATTAATTTAATAATCTATAATAAATAATATTTATTCATCTTTGATTGATCTCCATAATTTAATTGTAAGTTATTTTAAAGAATAAAGGGTGTTAAATAATAAATAATAAATATTAATTTGAAAGTTCTAAAAACATAATATTTATTATATTTATCAATGAAATAATATAGTGAATTTTATTTAATTAAATATTCATTATTCAAGGATTGATAAATGTTGATGAGGGAAAGCAGACCGAGTTTAATCGTCTAAAATATAAATAATTTATATTTATTTATATTCTTGATTTTTTTCACATGTTAAGGGATTAATAATAATGTTATTATTTTTAATGGACATGTGGTAAATTTAGAATATTAAAAATGGTTAAGGGATTTTGTGCAATTTTCCAACCCTAAAACCGCCATAATAAATATCTAATTATATCTAATTACATATAAATATATCATTTTCCTAAAGTAAATTTTTAGGTGTTCACAACAGATAAGATATATATCTAGAGATATATCTATAAAGATATCTAGAGAGATATATCTAGAAATATATCTAGAGAGATATATAGAGTTCTATAAATATCACTATCTTCCTTCTCTATCATGTCTTCTAGAGAGCACTGAGAGTTCCACCTCTTCAAGAAGAAATTTTTTGTGGTCAACCATAAAATCAAAAGTGATTAGGATTGGCTATGCTAAAATTCAGTGATTTGATGACGTTGATCATAGATTATGGTGCATGTGGGGATCACTGCTAGAGGGATGATTCACTTGAATCCTACAACACAACGATTGTATGATGAAATATATTCCATCAGATCATCAATGAAGAAAGAATTACAAGTTCAGTTAATTCTATATCGTTTTATAAATTAATTATGAATTAAATTTAATGATTCTCTCCCTACGATTCTAGAGTATTAATGTAGTCTATTAATCCATTTTTTATTGGACATGATCTTATGATCATGTAAAGGAATTATTGTATGTGATTTAAGACTAAAGGTTGAGTTGTTCATACCTTCAAAGGATTCTTTCACTTATCCTAAAACCGACAATTTGTATTAGATTGGTCACATGTTTAGTTTATAATTATTTATTATTCATTGATTCATTTCACGTGCTTACGATTTCTTTTACTTGAAACAATTTTATAATAATCCAACGCCGTTATCAGTTCTTTTATTTGTTCTCAATAACATAATCAGTAATCGATTAATGATTAAAAATGAAGATTCATCTAGATAGTACATGGGGTTTCCCAAGCATGCCATGTATCAGATATAGGGCATGGGGGCTAACATTTTGTGGACACATGCATAAGACAAGTACACGCCATGTAATATACTACACGCCATGTAGTCTTCCAGCACCAGTGTTCTCAATTTTTTCACAAAAATAACAATTAAATGTATAATTAATCCTATTTATTATGTGTTCCCTATGTCATACATTCTATAATAAATGCCATTTCATATGATTAACAATTATACATTAAATTATTTTTATCTTAAAATTTCAATGAAAACATGGGGTTTCCTCCAAGTATACTTATGTACTTCATTGATTTTAAATGAAAGTAATTTTGTTTAAAATTATAGATGACAGTAAGTTAAGGATTCTAGGATGGAATAAAGATAAATTAAATTAATTAGATTAATTCATGGCACATGATCTTAATTAAAGAATGAATCAAATTAATTGATAACGAGATTGAAAATATATGATCGTTTCATATTGATGTATGGATTATCAGGAGATTAGATCATCCCTTTGTATGTGATTGGTTTATTTTAATTTGTTTTATTAAATTAAATGGGTCGCTTATGAGTTATCCCATTCCCTTATTATGTAAGGGTCTGTGTGCCCATGATTTATTTTATGTAAACCCACTTTATCCAATCCATTGGATCCCCTAACCTATATGTGACTAAAAGCTTATTTAAGGATGGAGCTCCCATAAGAGTGGATATGGTCCGAGTCAAGGATTCAAGGAGAAACTGATCAATGCGATATGTAGAAGAAAAGGTGAAATACTGCAACATAAAACAAGTTATGGTTCAAGGTGTGTTTCCCCTAGGGTCTAGGGTTAGTTTATCCTCCACTAGATAAACTAAAAATTATAAAAAATCATGATAATTACACTTATATTTTATTTCTATCAATTTCATGGTTAATTATTTATGTTTTTAAATTCTATGAAATCAACCAATAAATGAATTAACATGCATGTAAGATGGAATAAATGGAATAAATGGATTATGTATTAATATTTTATCAGAAATGGTTAATCACTTAAGTAAAATAAACTTAATATTAAGAAAATAATGTGAAAGGTAAAATGGCATTTACACATAATGGATAAAAAAACCATCAACTAAAATATTAAGTTGGTGTAGCATTCCACTACTAAAGTTAAAATGAACACATAGTTCAAAGACCTTGGTGAACCCAAGTTGGGATGATTTCCATTATCATGGGAAATTTAAGCTTTTAGTTTTGGGTTTAATTAACTTAATCTACATCAAGGGTTGAATTCCCAAGTGACACATGGTGTAACTAAGAGGCAAGTGCTGATGAAATCATTAAAACATGGTTTTAGGATTGGGGAGTCCACTCAACTGATCAAGTAAATACTAGTTAATATAGTTGGAAAGTTGTGCCCAATTAAAACTCTTCAAATGGATTGTCATACCCAAGTCTGGGGTATGAGAAGGGAATATGGATCCTTTCCACTAGCATATCTAAGAAATAAGATATTATAAAACTTATGGTGAGGTCTATTAGGTTTCAAAAAATATTTTGAGATTAATAAATAATTTAATAAAATTTAAATTTATATATTTATTCTTGTAATCATAACAAGTAATAATTATCTATTCTTAATCTCTAGACAATTTAAAATCAAATGAAATCAAAAATATCACTGTGATCTATACAAGAGAAGGATAAAATTATCACAGGTGAAAATTTATAGGAATGTTATATGTAATTTCTTGTTATACTAAACCATTAATGGAAATTGTATGGGATGGAGACCATACTTCCTAAGTAGATTGCCTAAGATGCTAGCGAGGAAGAGGTTTCTCTCTATCTAAAGCATATGGATGATACAATATATATCCAATGTTTTATGTTATCCAACATATCTAATTATATTTTAAAGTAATATGATGATATGGATATACATAACATAGTTTATCACCTTTGGGATCTCTATTAAGAGAAGGAGATATTATAGAGATATGAGATCTCCAATTCACTATTCACATGCATTATTGGAGAGTTAGTGCCAACTAGAAACATGTAGTCAAGGTGATTGGAAAGATTGAGTGCCCGAACATATTGGGTTTTAAGGTCCTTGATGAGCTGTGCACAAATATCATTTTGTACTCACCACCCAACAAATTATCCAGTTTTATTATGAATTATAATATTATAAATAATGATAATACACTATCAGAAATTCTTACTATTATCCACCAAGTTGATAAAGACATTGGGTGTGACAAACCTACCATCCTTATAGTGAATAAGAAGAAGAGGAACAAGGAAAAGGGGATAAAGAATCATCCCAAGTATAAGGTGAAAGATCACCATCCATCTAAGAGGAAAAATATCTAGAGTCAATGAAAGAGATATGATATGGTGTTTTTTCATGTGGAAAGTAGGGTCAATGGGAGAATAATTTCACCCATCCAAAGAATCAAGGGGAATCTTCAGGTGCTTTCTTTATTGGGTGTAATATTTATATATCTAAAATTTGGGTATTAGATATTTTATGTGGTGCTCATATTTTTATCCAAATATAGAAACCAAGTATATTTTTGAAGGTTTCAAGAGGCGAGGTAGATCTAAGGGATGCCAATGGAGTGATCCTTCCTACTATATCCATTGTACACTACCATCTTACATTGTCAACAAGATTGATTTTGATTTTAAATAATTGTTATTATATTCTTATTGTTAGAAAGAACATTATTTATGCTTATTATTTAGATATGAATGGATTTATTTTCATATTTTTAAATAAATGTTTCTACTTTTATAAATATATCAAACGTTATGGTATGGAAAAATTTAATAACAATATTTATGTATTGACTTATAAAATCCAAATATTTCCAATTGATAAAAAATAATTTTAGGGACTTATATAAAATCTAATTATGGAATCATCATCTAGGTCATGTAAACAAGAAGTTTTTGACAAATATCTTTCAAGTTGATTATTCAGATTTCTTTGATCTAAATCCATTTGAAAGATGTCATGCTTATTTATAAAGAATGATGACTGAACCTCAATTTGATTTTCAAGGTGAAAGGGTCACAAATATTCTATATTTGGTACACATCAATGCATGTGGACCTTTTTAAGTAGAAGCTAGAGGTGGATTCTCATACTTTATTAATTTTACTGATGACTTGAGTAGGTATAACTATATCTACTTAATGAGGTACAATACTAAATCATTTTATAAGTTCAAAGAGCTCAATATGAAGTTTTAGAATTATATTGGTAAGAAGATAAAGAAAATTTGATCAGATCTAGGTGGATAATAACTTAACCAAGACTTTATCAACTTTCTATGGGAGTATTAGATTCTATCTCAAATCACTCAACCTTATACACCACAGTGGGATGATTTTATTAAAAGGAGAAACCATACCATTTTGGACCTGGTAAGGTCGATGATGAGTCTTGCAAGTCTTCCATTATCCTTTGATGATATGAATTATAGAAAAAATTTTAACTAATAAACTGAGTACCAACCAAATTGAACAATTGTATTCCTTTTGAGTTATGGAGTGGAAAGAATTTATTTTCACATGTTCATTCATGGGGCTATGATGTGTTTGTTAATCCTAACTGAAGAAACAAACTAGCACCTTGAGGCATAAAGTTTATCTTTAGAGTGTATCCCAAGGAAACTAGTGGATAATACCAACACAACTATTTAGATAAGAAAGTAACTATTGGAAGATAGACCATATTTTCTAGGAAGAATAACTTCCCCAAGGAGGATAGTGGGAGAAATATTGACTTTGATGAATTTTATGCTCAATATAAATAAGGGTTGGTACATGAATTGATTCCATAGGTCCCTATGGAATAAGGTGTTCCTAAAACACAAGTACTTATATGATCACTAAAGAGGTAAGAGAACTAAATAGATATGGTTTTATAGTCACCGATGATGGTGAATCATTATTGGTTGATGATAATGAATCTCTCTCATACAAGGAAGAAGTAGAGAGATTATAAGATACAATATGGAAAGAATCCATGAATTGTGAGATGAATTCTATGTATCAAAACCAATTTTGGGTTTTGATCAATTTTCCAGTTAATTTAAAACCTATTTGAGTCTAAATGGGAATTCAAGAGAAATATTTACATGTAAGGAAAATTGAATTCCTATAAAGTAAGACTAGTGGCTAAAGGGTTCAGGTAATGTTAAGGAATTAACTATGATGAAAATTTTCTTCTGTTTCCAGGTTTAAATCCATTATAACTTTGTTTTCTATAAAATATTACCATGACTATGATATTTGAAAAATGGATTTCAAAAATGCATTCCTTAATAGGAACCTTTAATAGTATGTGTATATGACACACACTTAAGGGTTTATAACTATAATAAATAAAAAAATGTATGAAATTTATAGAGATCCATTTATGGATTAAAGCAAGAATTTAGGTCATAAAACATTCAATTCAATGAATCCATAGAGTAATTTAGTTTCATTAAGAATGAATGTGATCCACGTGCATACAAATGGTTTAATGGGAGTATAGTTTTTTTCATAATACTATATGTTTATGAAATATTACTAATTATAAATGATATACCATCCATACAAGAGGTTAATGCACAGTTGAGAAAGTGACTCTCCATGATGTAATTAGGTGAAGAAACATAAATTATATGGATAAAGGTCATGTGTGATAGATCCAAGTGGTTACTCCGAATAAGTTAAGGTACATATGTTGACTAGATACTAAAGAGGTTCCATATATAACAGTCTAATATAGAATTGGTTCAAGTGTCACATGGTATACATCTTTCCAAGAAGATGTGTCCTCAAACACAAGATGAAAGAGATAGAATTAGTGAAATCTCATACGATTCTCTGATAGGATCTGTCATGTATGACATTTTATGTATGATTATTGATGTTTATTATTCTTAGAGAATGGTAGAAAGATATCAAGAAGATCTAGGTGAACAAAATTTTGCTACTGTCAAGACTATCCTTAAGTATCTTAGGAGAACTATAGATATGTTTATGGCGTGTGGATGAGATGGAGAGCTAGTAATAATGGGTTATACAAATATTATATTTTAGACTAATCATAATGATAATAAGTTTCATTTTGGATATATATTTTGTCATAATAGAGGATCTATGAGTTGGAAGAGTTAAAAACAACCATTTCCAACAATTTTATAGTGGATTCTGAGTATCTTATGGATTTCGATGCAACCAAGGAAGTAGTATGAATTTTATTTTTTATTATAATTTGATGCGGTACTTATTAGTGAAGGACATATCAATGTTTATTGTTAAAATACTATAGTGAGGAATATCTCTAAGGATCCAAGGTCACACCAAAGATAAAATCACATACTTCATAAGTTTCATATCTTGATGGATTTTTCTCAATGATGTCGAGTTATTGTGAATAAAGTATCTAAAAAGGAAAACATGGTATACCCATTGAACAAGGATATATCTTAGAATGGGCATGACTATCATGTGAGAGCTAGCAGACTGAAATATGTTGTCAGTTAGCTCTAGTGTAAGTGGGATTCTTTTATAGTTAGTTCCCTAGAACCAACCTATTTAGTACTTGATTACATGTTTTAATGAATTTTTATTGTCACATTATTATTTCTCATCTACATGATATATGTATGTGATAATTTTTAAGAATATATATCACACTGAAATGTTATAGAAGTTCCCAACTATAATGAGAACCTAGAGTTTAAACGACATTATTCTTGAATATTTCTCTATGGATGGATGATATTTTCTAAAATGACATAGGTGATATAGGATATTAGGGGTAAGAGACTCATAATACATTGAGATACCTTCTGATGGTGTTCTCCCTTAGTGATCTTCAAGATATAAGGTTTTGAGAACATACCAATCAAATAGGAAATATATTTTTATATGTCTCATTGAATGTTCCTATCTTTGGATGTGTGTATTGATCCGTAGAATTTAAGATTATCATTAATGGATATCACAACTTTTTTAATTTTATGTGTTGATGAAAATCACAAGGAAATATGTTTGCGGTGAATTATGATACATTGGGTGTGCCATGAGTGATATAACATTAATTGATAATGCGAGAATGAATTTATCCATTCTTTCGTATAATGGATGTTTATATCTCATTCCCTTTGATAGAATAAAACTACATTCAGAAATTCAAGACCATGGCATTTGGTGGGATATTTCATTTCTATAAAGTCATATAAAGGTAAATCAAGTATATAGGTTGATTTCACCAATATGAAACCTGCTTGATTAAATATATCATGATAAAAGGATTATATTACATATTAAGCATTTTTTGTAGGTTGGCTATCATTACCAAATTAAATTATTTATCTATGCGTTCCTTGGTATGTTTTTAGATGGTTATACCTAATTCCATTGGGAAGGAGGCCTAGAGGGTCACACAATAAGTGTATCCACAATCTTAGTTAAATTCAATTAATGAATTTAATAAGTTAGAATAAATAATATTTATTCATGTTTGGTTGATCTCCATAATTTAATCTCAAGTAATTAAAAAAAATAAATCCAGTTAATAATATATAATAAATATTATTTTTCAAGTTTGATAGATATAATATTTATTATATTTATCATAGAAATAATAAAATGAGATTTATTTAATTAAATAGTCATCATTTGAGGATCGATAAATGGATATGAGGGAAAGAGGACCGGGTTTAATGGTCGAATTAGAAATAATTTATACTTATTTATATTCTTAATGTGTTTCACATGTAATGTGATTAATAATAATAATAATAATATTAATGGAAATGAGTTCAATTAAGAATATTATAAATGGTTAAGGGATTGTGTTCAATTTTCCATCCCTAAACCTACCATAATAAATATATAATTATATATAATTATATATAAATATATCACTTTCCTAAAGTGACTTTTTGGGTGTGTATAATGGATAAGAGAAATATCAAGATATATATCTAGAGATATATATCTAGAAAGATATCTAGAGAGATATATCTAGAAATATATATAGAGATAAATCTAGATAAATATATATAGATTTATATATATAGAAAGATATATCTATAGTTATATAAATAGATCTCTCTTCGTCCTCTCTCACATCTTGTAGAGAGTGCTAAGAGTTCTCCCACTTCAAGAAGAAACTTGTCATGGTCAACCACAAACAACGAAAGTAATCAGGATCATCCATGCTAGTACCTAATGAATCGAAAGATTTGATCATAGATTGTGGTGTATGTGTGGATAAATTCTAGAGGGATTCATCACTTGAATCATATATCAAAATTATGGTGTAATGAAATATTTTATTTTGGATCATCAATGGAGAGATAATTACAAGTTGAGGTAATTATATACCTGCTTATAAATTAATTATGAATTAAATGTAAATATCCTCTACCTATGATTCCAACGTATTAATGTAGTATATTAATATACTTTTTTCATCAGACATGACCTTATGATCATGTAAAGAAATGATTTCATGTGGTTTAATAGTAAAATATGAGTTGGTCATACCTTTAAAGGATGCTTCCACTATACCTGGAACCTACAACACTCAATCTCTGATGAGAGATTTATTATTTACACAGACCAAAATATCCTTTGTTATATTTTCACACAGTGGTATATGAACCTAAGTAAGTGTAAATTTGTTGTGTATCCGAAGATGTTTTTCTTTGATATGTATTACCCGCCATGGAAAGGAAACATTGTTGCAGATGCTCTTAGTCATAAGATTCAAGTTGAGTAGGTGTTTGGTGGGAGGTCTTATGAGGAGTAATGGTGCTTGTTTAGACTGTTGTATGACCATAGGATTAATGATTTTGAGGATCATATAATAATGAATTGTTTCCCTTTAGTGATCACATCATCACTTATAGAACATGTAAATAATGGTTTGGAGTCAGACCTAGAGTGTACTGTGATGAGGGAAAGACTAGTTAGAGCTAACACGATGCCCAGATGGATGATGTATGATGATGATGTGGTCATGGTACATGGGAGAATATTATTCCCTTATTCCATTATAGATGATATGATAAGGGATTACCATACCTATAAATGGGAAGTACATCTTGGAGTAATAAAGATGTACCATGATTTCATGCAAAAATTATGGTAGATAGGGATAAAGAGAGAAATTTCTGGGTTCGTCTCTTGATGCCTTACCTATCAGATGGTGTAGGTTGATAACCAGAGTCCTAGTGGGTTTTTATAACCACTTATAATGACCATATAGAAGTGATAGTATTCTATGGTGGAATTTTTTATGGGGTTACCCAGGACCTTAAGGATTTGTGATGTTTTTTGGGTGATTATCAATTGGTTAACAAAGGTGGATCACTTATTACCTATATGAGAGGCTCACTAAGTAGACGATATAAGAAATATATATGTCTATGATATCATACTATTATATGGTGTAACCTTGAGAATTGTATCAAATAGAGAAACACATTTCATGTCGCGCTTTTGGCAGAGCTTGTAGAAATATTTAGAGACTCAACCAAGATTTAGAGAAACATACTATCTTCAGATAGATGGATAGTTTAAGAGAAAAATACACATACTATAGGATATGATATGATATTTCATCTTGGACTTTGATGGAGCTTGGTACGATCACATATAATTAGTTGAGTTCACATAAAACAATAGTTACCGGGCTTTAATTTAGATGGAACCTTCTTTATGGGAGGCTATGTTTTTCACCTCTATTTTGGGATGTGTTAGGTGAGACAATAGTTGTGGGCCCCAATATAGTTAAGGAGACCTCTAAGAGAGTGAAATTTATTTATAAGATATTGATCACAACTTAGAACGTAAAAAATTTATACACTGACTATAGGATGATACCATTGTAGTCTACTATGGGAGATCGAGTTTTATTGAGAGTGACTCCTCAGTTAGGGAATCATTCTCTAAGGAATAAAGGTAATCTAGCACCATGATTTTTTATACCCTTAAATATCATAGAATGGGTTGGAATAATGGAATACCATACAGAACTTCCTCCATGTTATTGAGGAATGAATGATGTGTTCCATATTTCTTAGCTTTGGAGGTACACACCTGATCCTAGACATGTTATAGACTACAAGGATGTTGAGTTGGAACCAAATTAATATTATGAAGATAATCTAGTGCATATTTTAGACCAGAGTGAGAAAGTATTCCAAGGGAAGATGGCACCACTTGTTTATATTCATTGGCAGCATGGAAGAACCAAAGAGGAGACTTGGGAGTGAGAGGATGGTGTTTGATGTCAATGGACTGGGTTTATTTAAGCAGGAGACCTAGAGATGATTCTAAAGGATGATAAGTCTTTAGAGGGGGAGAATTATAAAAACCTGAAACCTTTATCTTTAATGGATCTATTTTTTCCTTTATTCTCTCCCTTGTTTTATAGTTGAGCCATATATGGGTAAAGGCTTAAGGGATTTGAAAAACTTGTGGAATATTTACTTCCCTTTTTGGTAAATTGTTTGGCCAAATCAAGGGGGATGCATTGTAGCACTCATGACTATGCCATAGAGGATTCAACTACACCGTAGTGATATGGTTGTGTTGTAGTGGTACAGTGGAATAAAGGACACTCAACACAGAAAAAGGTAGCATTGTGGTGATGTCTATCGATGGAGTTTTCATCATAGTATTCCCTTTGTTGGGAGGAGGCTATGCCTTATTGAAACTGACCATGTAGTAGAGGATACACCACATTAGTTATAGACAGCTGGATGACCTTTTAGTCATTAAGAGTTTCAGTTTTAATTTTTCCATAATGAAATTTATTTGGGGGAAGCCATTTGGAAATATTAAGAGGATTTATGAAGTAGTTTTCATACATAATTGAACCTCCATTGATCCATTTAATATACCAGTTCCTTACTCCTATTTTTGAATTTATTTCTAGAGATTAAAAGGGCTATAAAAATGGATTTACACAACATTTTTTGACCTATGCCGCAACATATATTATATTCTATGGGGGTTGAATTCTGCTTCCATCTATACTATGGTGTATCACTATGCACCATGGGGATGTTCTTTCAAAGGATCCTTGCACTGTGGTGTTCCACCGTGTTCCATGGTGGTATCTATAAGAGAAAACTTACACTAAAGTAGTTACATTTACACTATGGTGTAAGTTTTCCTCTGTACACCTCTATTCCACAACACCCTACTTCTTCCATGAATCCTTCCATTCTCACAATAATCCTTCTAAATAAAACTTAGAAACTTCTTATTGATGAATATTTACCTTTGGTAAGAATTGGTTCTACCATTTTACATGTTTCTACTTTCCTTACTATAGAACTCATGTAATATTGGATTGAAACTGGTTCTTGGAGTTCTTGGCATGTGATCACGATTCAGTTGGTGTAAAAACATGGTTTGAGTGATGACACCTTAAAAAAATTGACATTAATGTTGAAAACCATGAGGTAGTAAGTTCATTACCTTTTTGGGATCTTATTTACACATGTTTCCATGCTATTTGGTTTTTTGAATAACGGATGAACATGCTTGATTGTGATCGCATGTGGGTATGTGTGTATCCCCTGAGACTCGTTGCGATATTTGATTCCATGGGAGATACTAGAGTATCTTATTTCCTTGTTTTATTATGATCATATACTATTATACATTATTTATTATTTCTTATGTTTATATTCTTACCACATACACTCTAAATTGTATGTATGTTACCTTGATTTGTAGGTATCATTCTTGGTGATCAAAATAGGTGGACCATCATGTCATGTTTATCCCTTAGAGGGGGAGTTCACTTGACTTGTGACACTTGAAATGTGGGAGTTGAGCATAGGGTGGAGAAATGAGGATTCCATGGAGACCGTGTTGAGTATGCACTTGAGGGCACCTAGTAAATATCAAGTACCATGTACCTAAATATTATTAGTGAATTCCAAGTTACATGGTTACTCGAGAATAGAGGATTCTAAGTAGTATGACACACTTGATGACTATAGGATGTTGGGTAACATGTACACATGATGACTAGAGGATATTGGGTAACATGTACACATGATAACATGGTCACTTCTGACATCTCTTGTTATCCTTCTGGCATGAAGATGAGGTAGGTATGACCGTCTGTTTATGGTGTCTTGGTTAGCATATCATCACTCAATTTTGGATTTTACGTTTTATATTCATTACACATCTATTACTATTATATAATAAACTTTTTATAATTGATCAAACTAGGTTAAGGATGCATTCTGTAAAGAACCAACCTAGGTCAACTACACAAGCTGTAACAACCTGAGATTTTATGAGAAGTATTCTTTTTAATTGATTTGTTGTGTTGTGTTTTATGCTACAGAAAGATTATCTTGCACTATACGCAACACCTTATTATCTTACAGTATACACAACACTATTCTTGGATCGTGTTACACAAAATTTAAAGTTCGTTTGATAGAAGTTATTCTACGCAACATTGAGTGTATATATATATATATTCAATGTATAAATGAAATATGGTTGGATTCTATTATACACAACAACAAAGGAATATTGCAATACACACAACCTTGACTTGGATTACTTTACACGCAACCGCGACCTTCCATGATAGCGTGTGTTGTACGCAATACCGAGTTTCACTAAACAACGATATGTTATTAAAATATTATATAAACTAACCGTTATGAATAGTAATACCCACTTTTTGAAATTTTATAAATTTTATATTTCAAAATGGATATCTTTTTTAGATTCAGAATATCGAAATTAGCCAAGGGTGAAATTTTGGTATTTTTCTGAAAACTTTCAATTTTTAATGAATAGTAAAAACACGCTATATTTTAATTAAAAACAACTTTTTTCATCGTAATAATTTATATGGTTAAATAATAATATTGAATGGTTTTAAAGTATAAATAGAATATATTTTTATCATTTAATATAATTTATGTCATTAGCATTGATTTTACATTGAATTCATAGGTAAAATCATTTCAATCTTTTGCAATGTTTTAACTTTTAAAACTCGTTTTCTTAACAACGAGATTAATTTTAAATTAATTTCTGAAACTTATGAGATCTTAATTTTGAAAAATGGATTCCATATTTGGAATCAGTAGGTTGAAATTATGTTAATAAGCTATTTTTTATTTTTAGTCATTATGAATAGTAACTATGGTAAATTTTATTTACCATAGTTAAAGGTAAATTGGGTAATTAATGGTAAATATAATAATATAAAATTACACTAACACTTGTCATAATATAAATGGATGATTATATTTTACCCTAAATCATAATTGGGTCGAAATGGAATCTAATAGAACCCACTTGTATTTGATTAAGACCTTTTATTTAGTTTATTTAAAGGAAAGTGAAATGTCTCACTCAAACTTTAATAATTAGATTATTTTTAATATGTAGTTATATTGAATATAAATTCAATTATAAATAATCATTTGAAAGCTAAAATGTTTTTATTTATCATGGTAATTTATTTTTAATTTTTAATAAATATTGGTTTACCTTAAAATCTTATACATTAATGATGTAGAAATTATTTATATAGTGAAAAATCAATAATATAGTTTTTATTAAAATAATAATACCTATCAAAAGGACAAGAAACTTGACCAAACTTTATTGGTCGAGTATATATATACCCTAATCATCCAAGGGCCTATTTGTGGACCATTTGGAGCCTTATAAAACCGATTAGGACATTTATAATATTTTATTTTAAATGATGTCAAAGATGTCACCTTCATAATTTAATAAATATAAAAATTTAAATGATATTATTTTAAGATGATAAATTAGATTATAAATATTATTGCGAAATCTATTATATTTATATTAATCATAGGATTTTTTGTTAATTTTTATGTAAATAATAAGTATATTAAATTATTATACAAAAATGATGTAGTAATTGTTTTATTAAGAGAAATATCAAATAAATGGTTTTATAAATATTAAAATAAACATTATATGAACTAATTAATATTCTCCATAAATTTTATAGATGAATATGACATTTTATAAATCTATTAAACATTTTTTTTTGAATATATCCTCTCTGTGGATTTTATTTAAATTCAAATAAATTAATATTGTCAGAATTAACACTATTGTTATTTTATAAAAATAACATATTATTAAATTGTTTAAAAATCACATAAATATTTAAAAATTATAAATTGAAATTTATATGGTCTAAAATTGTATAAATTACCCAATTATGGATAATTAACAACACATAAGTAATTATTTATAACAATTTAAAATTTAGAATATTATTACCACAAATAAGATTAAATAAATTAAATAAGGATAAATCAAATTGATAAGGTTTAAAATAAATTCCCAACATGTCTAAATTTTATTGGATGATTATATTACAAACCTATATCATCTCATATTCGTATTTAAGTCATTTATGGAGGTTTTTATGTGGGTTTTGAATTTATTATAAATTAATATTTCTTATTTTTCCAATGGTGCCCCTCTCCACCCTTATAAAAGGGAACCTTCTCCCTCTCTTCTTCACAAGAATTCGAGCCTTAAAGATCAGAAAAACCTTCCCATTTATCTTCTCCACTTCCCTAGAAACATTCTGGAGGTTCTGGTCTTCTCTAAATACCAACTCCATTGCCTTAAGATGAAGCTTAAAAGAGGTGTGTCGAAGAAGAGGTAATCTCTTCTACCGATTCTTTCAAGTTTCTATCTTCTTAAAATTATTCTTATTTAGTTGTTTTATTATAAAGTAATAACATAAGTATAAATAATATACTTATATGTTATTATAAATATGAAACAATCCCATTTCACCTTCTATCCATCCTATGGAAAACGAAATCACCGCGCGTGCGTACGTACGGAATATCGTCTCCACGCCGTGGTGTAATCTATTTTTCCACCACCACCTTACTTGGATGGGTATAATGGTGTAAATAATAACTATATATATGGTAATTATAACATTATACTAATTCTGAGATATTATATCATCCACACTAATTCCATTCAATAATTATGGGAATGATATCAACGCTCGTGCGTACGTACGGATTACCGTCTCCATGACGCAATGAGATTCATTTTCCAAGTTAACCATTCAAGAATGATTATAAAGTATATATATTAAATAATAATAAAATATATGACATATTAATGATACTGGAATTATGTATATTTTATTTACTTACTTCCATTCAATTTAATAAGGAAACGAAAACAGCGTTCATGCGTACGTATGGACTACCGTCTCCATGAACGGTGTATTTCCTTCCATTTATAGATATGTTATATATATGTATATTCTGAAAATATATTATATATAAATCATTTTTTACATTTTATAAGTAAGTAATCATGATCTATATGAATAATTACAAGTCAAAACACGGACGATAAATGAAACAATTTTACCCAAAATGCTACTTTAACATGAATTTAAAAAAGAACGGGTAATATAAAGTCATAAGTGAACCATATATGATATAATAACAATGAATATGATTCTGTAATAATTCAATGACATTAGTTAAATCATTATACCGGAGGTTTGGAAACATACGAAGCATATCGGACATAAGGTAAGGGATAAATTTTTCAATCTCGTTTTTATCTGAGATTGTTTATTCGAAAGTATTTACTGGGGTTATATTTATCATCCATGTACCTATTTTATAAAAATGGTTTCATGTATTTTTAATGTCCTTTTTACCCTTTTTTGACTTTTACCACATGTTATGGAAGGAATCATTCTTTTGTTTACCATACGAGGAACGTTTTGACTTTTCCGAAAAAAGTACGAGGATAATGTTTTTTTAACTTATACAGCATGAATGGATTTTTATGATTTCATAGAAAATTATTTACATGAACCTTACTTTACAGGTTTTCAAGTTTTATTTTTAATTAATTTCTTTTAGTTTAAAATTGTATGACATATTAATAAAGGAAAAATGTTTTTTAAGTAGAAAGGATATTTTCCTCAAGAATGGAGTTCAAGTGTTTTATCAAAAATATTTTCCATCTAAGATAATATAGGTTTCTATTTATATCCCTATTTTTACATTGATTAGATTATGTTATGATGTAATTATGTCCTTTTATCTTATATGGTTTATGTTATGATGGCATGATGTTTAAGAATCCCATTTTTATTACAGGGGTCATGCTATGATATATGATTTATGATTTTGTGGAACACATAAGAATGGTTTTTATTATAAGATGGGTGAGACCTATATCTCCCTCCAATGCCTTGGGTAAAGATTTAAATCTCATGATATAGACATGGATGGAATGACAAGTTAATCCGGTTCAGCGATACTTGACTGGAATGAGGAGTGAACTCGATTCAGAAAGGGACATTGTCCACTAAGATGGTCTTGGCAGAAATGCCTTGGCTACTATGGAAATAATAACATGTTCTTAATGGTTGCCAAAATTACATGTTTTATACCCATTCTATTTTATCATGATTAATGTTTCTTTATGATCTATTCCTTACATACTGCCATGTTTTATTTCATTTCTCAATATTTTGTTGTTTAAACATTATGTTCATGTTTTTTAAGTTCAAATGTATATGATTTGTTTTATTTTCTCCATGCCTACCCTTACTGAGAATTTGAGATCACCCTTTATATGTTTTCTTTTCCCCATGATTTAAAGAAAGGTTTTAGGTAAGAAAAAAAAGGGGATGATCTTTGTGGGAGATGTTGAAGAACTTTCACCACGATTAGAAGATTATATTCTGAGTTTCCAAAGACACTAAACTATTATGGTCCTTATGTGTATTTTTTTGTTATGTATTAAGTATTCTGCAAAAAAGTAATGTAATGTCCATGTACGTCAAGCTTTGGGTCTCTACAGTTGGTATCAGAGGAAAGGTTTAGTTAACCTTTGGAAACTAGGATGCGAAAACATTAGTGAAATACCTAGATATATTTTTAAGGTATGTCTAGGGATGTCCCTAAGGATAATTATACATTTAGGTTATAGTCCTGTAATTACGGTAATGATCTTAGAATTAAATCTAAGATGTTGAAAGTAATCCCCCTTTATTATGCTGTTTTCCTAGCATGATTTTTCCTCTCACATTGTTCTTTTTGGGTTTTAGAAAATGGATGGAACCTGAAAGAACTGTGTTGATCAATGTAATAGATAATGCAATGATTGTCCTCCAGAACAAACCAATGTTATGGGAGATGGAGTGAAAAATATTATTGCTATACTTACACAAGCTATGAATCATTCTGGACTTCCAAAAGAGTAGAGAAGAGAACCATATTCTATTGAGTCCTTCATGAGGAAACATCCACCTTCTTTCAATGGGTCTTCTGATCCACTTGTTGCTGAACAATGGATCAGTACCATTGAAAAGATATATTCTATACTTCGCTGCTCGGAACATGAAAAAGTCAATTTGGCTGTTTACCGGTTAGAAGGTGAAGCAGACCAGTGGTGGACTCTAATTAAGAATAAAATGCCCCAAGATGAAATTGAATCCATGGAATGGTATGAGTTCAAGAACATATTTTTCAATAAGTAATTCCCTTGTATTCTTTTAACAAAGTTGGAAAAGGAGTTCCTTGAGCTTAAGAAAAAAGCTGATGAATCTGTTGGTATATACGAAGCAAATTTTACAAGGCTCGCAAGGTATGCATCTGGATTTATCATCCAACCTGAAAGTAAAGTTGATCAATTATTCAGTGGCTTAAAACCAAGTCTTTGAAGGGCATTATCTATAAGTGACTTCGGTACCTACGAAGAAATTGCGCATTTTGCTATCAAGGTAGAACTGGAAGTTGGTGTTACATATCCATCTCATGGTTTTGACAAGAAATGAAATATGGAGTTCAAGGAAAAATATCAGAACAATGGTGAAAAGAAGGTGAATGTTTATTTATGATCAAAGTGTGGAAAGAAGCATGGTGGAGATTGTCTAAAAGGTACTAGAAAATGTTTCAAGTGTGGAAAAGAAGGTCATTGAGTAGCTGAGTGCCGAAGTAATGGGAAAAAGGGTTCTAATGATGTGAATAGAGAAACGAATACAAAGAATGATCCACAAACACTTCAATGTTACAAGTGCAAGGAAATGGGGCATTATTCTAACCAATGCCCTAATCTAAGGTTTAATGATGATCAACCTCAAAAACATATTAAGTTATAGGACAAAGGGAAGTCACATGAGATCACTATTGGTGATGTTGAGTATGCCAACGATGTAGTGGAATGATTATGTGTTTATGTAACGGGATTCCGAAATAATGTTGTGGAATCTCATTTATAGTATTGTGGAATATTAGAATATCTATGTATTGGTTTATTGTGGTTTTCAATAATTATATGGTATCGGTAACCATGAAAAGTGATTCAAATATTTTGGAAAGCAGATGATATGCTCATAATGAAGGGATAAGGAGAAAATAAAATGTTTTATAGTATTCATGAGCTCATGATTGATATAAGGACAAAGTGATCTCATGGTTTGAGTATATAGAAATTTTGGGATTTTGGTATGTGGAAGGAGTTAACTTTTGACAGCATTCATGTTTTCACTAAGGTTCAATGTGTATTCATTTTTCAAGAGAATACATGATTAAGGTATTCACATGTTTGGAATGTGACCAACAAGATATATCGTATGATATATAGGGGATAAATTATGGTATTCAAATGCTCGGTAAAAGACATTTCTATTAATTGTTTTCTTTATACTATGATATTGGACAGAATTATTTTGGATAAGCCTAATGATTGGAATGGATTATGTTGAACATAATTTAGTATTGTTTAAGGCTAGAACTTTTTTTGATATTATTGATGGGATGTTATAATAATGTAGTTTTAGAAAAAGGACAACCTGCAGGATGGGTGACAACCCATCATGTCAGACAAGGTTGCAGGAATCGAACCCACAAACGAAGTTCGATAGGCCTTTATCACCTACCACTAGCCTATAGGAAGTCCCTGGTTAGTAGAAACTAGTTTAATTTTATAAAGAGGTATGATAGATGAAGTATAAGTCCATTTTAGGAACCCTATACGATTAATCTCACTATATATGGAATTATGTATATAAATTTTTCTAACCTTATGTTTGAGACAGATGTAATGACCTATCATTCTATCGCATGATCTACTAACACTTCATGGAAGACAAATTCAACTTCATTTCTTTAAGAGATGATGTGGAAATTGTTCAAGGCACAAAAAATATTGAGATTGTACCAAAATCAAGTAAGTATTTCTTTTAATTCAAAAATTCTTTAACATTAGGGAAATGATCTTGAAAACAAAAAATGTTGTCCTAGTGCCCTCATATCTGATGAATCATATGGTACCTTATATCATCACAAATTTATGGATTTGTGATTGTTGTATTTTTTATATCCATGTTCTCTACCACTCTCCATCAGAACTTGATGGTTAGATTTCTCTTCCATATCCATATTTTCACCTATGTTCTCCTATGTGGAAACCCAGTGATTAGTTAATTTGGGTAACCATTACGTTTCATAATTTATTTTTTAAAGTTAAGTTTTGGTATTCCTTTTTACAATGTGGGTTTCTATTAAAAAAAAACTTTCAAGTAGTAAACCATTTATAACCCCGACGAATTTCGAGGGTGAAATTCATTTTAATGGGGGTAGAATGTAACAAACTGAGATTTTATGAGAAGTATTCTTTTTAATTTATTTGATGTATTGTGTTTTATGCTACACCAATATTATCTGGCACTATATGCAACACCGTATTAGCTTGCAGTATATTCAATACTATTCTTGAATCGTGTACACAAAATTTCACGTTCGTTTGATAGAGGTTATTCTAAGCAACATTGAGTGTATATATATATATATTCAATGTATAAATGAAATATGTTTGGATTCTATTATACACAACAACAAAGGAATCTTGAACTACATGCAAACCTAACTTGTCTTGCTTTACACACAATCACGACCTTCCACGATAGCGTGTGTTGTACGAAATACTGAGTTTCACTAAACAACGATATGTTATTAAAATATTATATAAACTAGCCGTTATGAATAGTAATACCCACTTTTTAAAATTTTATAAATTTTCTCTTTCAAAATAGAATTTATTTTCGGATTCGGAATATCGAAATTATGGGTGAAATTTTGGTATTTTTCTGAAAACTTTCAATTTTTAAGGAATAGTAAAAACACGCCATATTTTAATTAATTTTTTTTTGTCATAATAATAATTTATATGGTTAATTATAATATTTAATGGTTTTAAAGTGTAAATAGAATATATTTTTACCATTTAATATAATTTATGTCATTAGCATTGATTTTACATTGAATTCATAGGTAAAATCATTTCAATCTTTTGCAATGTTTTAACTTTTAAAACTTGTTTTCTTAACAACGAGATTAATTTTAAATTAATTTCTGCAACTTATATGATTTGAATTTGGAAAAATGGATTCCATATTTGGAATCAGTAGGTCCATATTATGTTAATAAGCTACTTTTTATTTTTAGTCATTATTAATAGTAACTACGGTAAATTTTATTTACCATAGTTAAAGGCAAATCAGGTAATTAAGGGTAAATATAATATTATAAAATTACCCTAACACTTGTCCTAATATAATTTGATGATTATATTTTACCCTAAATTATACTTGGGTAGAAATGGAATCTAATGGAACCCACTTGTATTTGATTAAGACCTTTTATTTAGTTTATTTAAAGGAAAGTGAAATGTCTCACTCAAACTTTAATAATTAGATTATTTTTAATATATAGTTATACAGAATATAAATTATATTATAAATTCTCATTTGAAATATACTTTTTTTCTTTATCATGGTAATTTATTTGTGATTTTTAATAAATATTTTATTACCTTAAAATCTTATACATTAATGATGTATAAATTATTTATTTAGTGAAAACTCAATAATATAGTTTTTATTAAAATAATAATACCTATCAAAAGGACCATAAACTTGACAAAACTTTATTGGTCGAGTATATCTATACCCCAATCATTCAAGGGTCTATTTTTGGACCATTTGGAGCCTTATAAAACCGATTATGACATTTATATTATATTATTTTAAATGATGCCAAAGATGTCACCTTCATAATTTAATAAATATAACAATTTAAATGATATTATTTTAAGATGATAAATTCGAGTAAAAATATTATTATTAAATTTATTATATTTATCTTCATCATAGGATTTTATTTTTAATTTTCATGCAATTAATTAGTATATTAAATGATTATAAAAAATGATGTAGTAATTTTTTTATCAAGAGAAATATCAAATAAATGGTTTTATAAATATTAAAATAAACATTATATGAACTAATTAATGTTGTACACAAATTTTCTAGATGAATATAACATGTTATAAATATATTAAATTTTTTTGGTTTGAATATATCCTCTCTATGGATTTTATTTAAATTTAAATAAATGAATAATGTCAAAATTAACACTATTGTTTTTTTATAAAAATAACATATTATTAAATTGTTTAAAAATCACATAAATATTTAAAAATTAAAAATTTAAATTTATATGGTCTAAAATTTTATAGAGTACCAAATTATTCATAATTCACAACACATAACTAATTATTTGTGACAATTTAAAATTTAGAATATTATTACCACAAATAAGATTAAATAAGGATAAATCAAATTGATAAGGTTTAAAATAAATTCCAAACATGTATAAATTTTATTTGATGATTATATTAAAACCATATGTAATCTAATATTTGGATTTAAGTCATTTTTGGAGGTTTTTATTTGGGGTTTGTATTTATTATAAATTAATATTTCTTATGTTTCCAAAGGTGCCCCTCTCCTCCCTTATAAAAGGGCACCTTCTCCCTCTCCTATTCACAACACTTTGAGCCTTAAATCTCAGCCTAACCCTTCCCATTTCTCTTCTACACTTCCCTATAAACATTATGGAGGTTCTGGTCTTCTCAAAATACCAACTCTATTGCCTTAAGAGGAATCTTAAAAGAGGTGTGTCGAAGAAGAGGTAATCTCTTCTACCGATTCTTTCAAGTTTCTTTCTTCTTCAACTTATTCTTATTTAGTTTTTTCATTATAATGTAATAACATAAGTATAAATAATATAATTATATGTTATTATAAATATTAAAAAAAATCCCATTTCACCTTCTATCCATCCTACGGAAAACGAAATCACCACGCATGCGTACGTACGGAATACCATCTCCACGCCGTGGTGTAATCTGTTTTTCCACCACCAACTTAATTGGATGGGTATAATGGTGTAAAGAATAACTATATATATGTTAATTATAACATGATACTAATTATGAGATATTATATCATCCACTCTAATTCCATTCAATAATTATGGGAACGATATCATCGCTCGTGCGTACGTACGAATTACCGTCTCCACGACGCGATGAGATTCATTCTCCAAGTTAACCATTCAAGAATGATTATACAGTATATATATTAAATAATCAAAAAATATATGACATATTAATTATAATGGACTTATTTATATGTTATTTACTTACTTCCATTCAATTTAATAAGGAAACAAAAACAGCGTTCATGCGTACGTACGACCTACCATCTCCATGAACGGTGTATTTCTTTCCATTTATCGATCTATTATATATATGTATATTCTGAAAATATATTATATATAAATCATGTTTTACATTTTATAATTAAGTAATCATGATCTATGTAATCATATGAATAATTACAAGTCAAAACACGAATGATAAATGAAACGATTTTACCCAAAATGCTACTTTAACATGGATTTACAAAAGAACGGGTAATATAAAATCATAAGTGAACCATAAATGATATCATAACAATTAATATGATTATTTAATAAGTAAATGACATTATTTAAATCATTATACAGGAGGTTCGGATATATACGAATCATATCAGACATAAGGTAAGGGATAACTTTTCCAATCTCGTTTTTATCTGAGATTGTTTATTCGTAAGTATTTTCTGGGGTTATATTTATCATCCATGTACCTATTTTATAAAAATTGTTTCATGTATGTTTAATGTCCTTTTTACCCATTTTTGACTTTTACCACATGTTATGGAAGGAATCTTTCTTTTGTTTACCATACGAGGAATTTTTTGACTTTTCTGACAAAAGTACGAGGAGAATGTTTTTTTATCTTATACGGAATGAATGGATTTTTATGATTTAATAGAACATTATTTACATGAAGATTCCTTTACAAGTTTTCAAGTTTTATTTTTAATTAACTTATTTTAGTTTAACATTTTATGACATATTAAGAAAGGAAAAATGTTTTTGAAGTAGAAAGGATATTTTCCTCAAGAATGGAGTTCAAGTGTTTTATCAAAATTATTTTACATATAAGATAATATAGGATTATATTTATATCCATATTTTTACATTTATTTGATTATGTTATGATGGAATTATGTCCTTTTATCTTATATGGTTTTTGTTATGATGGAATGATGTTTTGAAATCCCATTTTTATCACACAGGTCATGCTATGATATATTATTTATGATTTTGTGGCACACATAAGAATGGTTTCATTATAAGATGGGTGGGACCTATATCTCCCTAAAATGCACTGGGTAAAGATTTATATCTCATGAGATAGACATGGCCAGAATGGCTAGTTAATCCGGTTTAGTGATACAGGACTGGAATGAGGAGTGAACTCTATTCAGAAAGGGACTTTGTCCACTAAGATGGTCTTGGCAGCAATGCCTTGGCTACTATAGATATCATAACTTATGCTTAATGGTTACCACAATTACATGTTTTATTCCCATGCTATTTTTTCATGATTAATGTTTCTTTATGATCTTTGCCTTACGTAATGCCATGTTTTATGTCATTGCTCAAGATTTTGATGTTTAAACATTATGTTCATGTTTTTTTAAGTTCAAATGTATATGATTTGTTTTATTTTCTCCATGATTACCCTTACTGAGCATTTGAGATCACCCTTTATATGTTTTATTTTTAATAGGATTTAAAGAAAGGTTTTTGGTAAGAAAACAAAAGGGGAAGATCTTTATAGGATATGTTAAAGATCTTTCACCATGATTAGAAGATTATATTCCGAGTTTCCAAAGGTACTAAACTATTACGGTCCTTGTGTGTCTATTTTTTTTATGTATTAAGTATTCTGCTAAAAAGTAATGTAATGTCCACATACGTCAATCTTTGGGTCTCTACACAAGCCACCCAAACTAGCTTGTCATATAATATTGGTAAAACAAGATAAAAAAAAGAAGTCATAAATATAAGAAAAAGAAGATAGACAACAAGAGTAAAAAAGTGGAAATAGATGATATACCATAAATACATACAATCGAATCCAAAACAATCTAAACTAAAAAGTAAGTCAAACCCCATGTGACCAATAGTCACCTTCAGACCAACCTCATTCAAAACAACAACAAGAAGAGAAGCCAACATACTACGAGATGCTATTATATTTACCTGAATCTTGTAATAAAACATCTTCAAATTTCCAAAGTCACAATTAGTGTGTGATCAAATCCTAGTGGGATACAACCATAGTTTCTATACATGGTCTAATATCAAGAATGAAACAATTATAGCTTTTAAAACAAAATGATTTTATAAATCATTTTCATAAACTAAATCCATTTGTAAATAATTTTATAATTTTATCCATGGTTTTCATAAATTATATTCACAAAATAGAAATATTAAAATAATAAGTGATAAAATATAAAAGAATATCCATGCATAAATTGGAACACATATCCATTAAATAACCTATCATACAAAGCTATGTGATACAACCTCATATAAAAATCTGTGAGCAACAATACATGATAAAAAAAAATGTGTATTGAATAAACATAAATGATAAATAAAAAATCACCTCATATTGGGATCTAGACTACGAGAAAATGCATAATAGACACCCACAAGCCGAAACAATCATATTTTGGATCCAACAGATATCGATTCCTACTAGTAAATATAAAAAAAGTTACCTCCTAGTGGTGAAACACACATTAAGTCTACGCATGTATCTTTCCCAACTAAACCAGGGTTCACAATTTTCATTTTTACAATTAAATTTTTAAAACCATACTCACAATTTTATAAATCATATTCAAATCCAATACGAACTGCTTCAGAGTTTGAAAACCCAATTCCAAACCAAGGAAACCAACTTTCAAAGAAACACCCCCTTTTGAAAACATTTTAATTTCAAAGAAATGTTTTTAAACTTCAAATAAATGAAAATCCGAAAATAATTTATCAATAATGATACACAATCAAAATATTTAACCCATTTTATAGAAACACCCACCTCAACATGGTAGAAACCTAGCTGTTTTTGACGATGGTGTCCAGAAACCAAGAGAACGACCTTTGAAAGAAAAGTAATGCCAAGAAACTAAAAAGGATTGATATAAAACACTATAAGATCACAAATCCATACACAACCATATCCAAATCTACAACCATAACAAAAAAAAGAAGAACCAAGAGAATTACATACCCAAAAATAAGAAATCTTACCCCAATGACGATCAATCATTAAATGAAGCGATCCTGAAGAAAAGGATTCACCCAAAATTTCTTAGGGTGAGATATGGGTCAAGAGAGATTGGATATAGGTCAAATGAAATAAAAAATTCACCCCTCAAGATATTTACACAATTTGTAATCCCATTACATGTCATGTAATCCTCAAGTTTCGCTTACAATGAAAAACCCATCACCATTTTATTAAAAAACCCGATTTTACCATTACATGATGTGAACTTATTACATGGTGTGTATTCCTATCATGTTGTGTATTCAGTTCACAGATTCTTCCTAATAGACATTACAGTGTATGTAATCCTATTACATGACATGTAATCTCCCAAAAAACATAAAAAATTGTAAGTTAAAGAAAAAAATTCAAAAACATCCAAGACTTTACCATTAAAAGTATCCTAAGAATTCATTTTTTACACAATACAACCAATGAAAAAGGAAACCAAAAAACAAAGGACAAAAAAAAATATAAAGGTAACGGGGAATTACAATACCCCCACCATAAATGATTTATAACCCTAGAAATTTATCAAGACCATGGATCTAGAAAAATAGAAGGCCACTGATACCTCATCAATGACTCTTGATCCCACATCTATTATCTATCTTGTCTGTACTACCATAGTGCCTAGATTTGGTGGATCATTTTACCATGAAGTAATTTATCCTAAAAATATATAATATGAAATGGGTGCTCAACCAAAGCATTATTGGGATCAAGATTAACATCCTTATCTCTAATCACATGGGAAGGATCTCGTATATACCTTCTTAATTGGGAAACATGAAACACATTATGGTCATATGTCAAACTATATGGTAAGTGAAACCAATAGGCCACCCTCCCTAGTCTTCCAACAATCTCAAGGCCCCCCAAAAACCTTAGTTCTAACTTACATTGCTTACCCAACCGAAAATGTCCCAAGAAAGGTGAAACTATGAGAAAGACCCGATCCCCAAACTCAAACTCCAAAAACTAACAATGATAATTCACATAATATTTTTTGATGAATCTGTTCTTTAATGAATCTCCTCTGGATCAATTGCACCATCTCTGTCACCTCTTAAACAACACTCACCTATGGGATCTCTATTAAGAGAAAGAGATATTATAGAGATATGAGATCTCTAATTCACTATTCACATGCATTCTTGGAGAGTCAGTGCCAGCTGGAAACATGTAGTCAAGGTGATTGGAAAGATTGAGTTCCTGGACATCTTGGGTTTTAAGATCCTTGATGAGCTGTGCATAGATCTCATTTTGTAATCACCACCCAACAAATTCTGTAGTTTTATTATGAATTATAATATTATAAATAGTGATAATACACTATCATAACTTATTACTATTATCCACCAAGTTGATAAAGAAATGGGGTGTGAAAAACCTACCATCATTATGGTGAATAAGAAGAAGAGGAACAAGGAAAAGGGGATAAAGAATAATCCCAAGTATAAGGTGCAGGATCACCATCCCTATAAGAGGAGAAATATCTAGAGTCAATGAAAGAGATAGGATATGGTGTTTTTTCATGTGGAAAGTAGGGTCAATGGGAGAAGAATTTCACCCATCCAAAGAAGAAAGGGGAATCTTCAGGTGCTTTCTTTATTGAGTGTAATATTTCTATATCTAAAATTTGGGTATTAGATATTGTATATGGTGCTCATATTTTTATCCAAATATAGAAACCAAGTATATTTTAGAAGGTTTCAAGAGACGAGGTGGATCTATTGGATTCCAATGAAGTGATCCTTCCTTCTATATCCATTTGGACACTACCATATTACATTTTCAACATGATTGATTTTAGTTTTAAATAACTGTTATTATATTCTTATTGTTAGAAAGAACATTAGTTATGCTTATTATTTAGATATGGATGGATTTATTTTCATATTTTTAAATAAAGGTTTCTAATTTTATAAATATATCACACGTTATGGTATGGAAAAATTTATTAAATATATTTATGTATTTAATTATAAAATCCAAATATTTACAATTGATAAAAAATAATTTTAGGGACTCATATAAAATCTAATTATTGAATCATCATCTTGTTCATGTAAACAAGAAGTGTTTGAAAAAGCTCTGTCAAGTTGGTTATTTAGATTTTTTTGATCTAAATCCATTTGAAAGATGTCATGCTTACTTATAAATATTGATGACCAAACCTCCATTTGATTATCAAGGTGAAAGGGTCACAAATATTCTATATTTGGTACACATCATTGCATGTGGACCTTTTCAAGTAGAAGATAGAGGTGGATTGTCATACTTTATTACTTTTACTGATGACTTGAGTAGGTATAGCTATATCTACTTAATGAGGTACAATACTAAATCATTTTATAAGTTCAAAGAGTTCAATATCAAGTTTTAGAATTATATTGGTAAGAAGATAAAGAAACTTTGGTCAGATCTAGGTGGATAATAACTTAACCAAGACTTTATCAAATTTCTATGGGAGTATTAGAATCTATCTCAATTCAGTCAACCTTATACACCACAGTGGGATGGTTTTAGTGAAAGGAGAAACCATACCTTTTTGGACATGGTAAGGTCGATGATTATTCTTGCAAGTCTTCCATTATCCTTTGAGGATATGCATTATAGAAAAAATTATAACTGATAAACTGAGTACCAACCAAGGTGAAAAATGGTATTCCCTTTGAGTTATGGAGTAGAAAGTATTTATTTTTACATGTTCATTCATGGGGTTATGAGGTGTTTGTTAATCCTAACTGATCAAAAAAACTAGCACCTTGAGGCATAAAGTGTATCTTTAGAGTGTATCCCAAGGAAACTAGGGGATAATACCAACACGACCCTTTAAATAAGAAAGTAACTATTGCATGATAAACCATATTTTCTAGGAAATAGAACATCATCAATGAGGATAGTGGGAGAAATATTGACTTTGATGAATTTTATTCTCAAGATACATAAGGGTTGGTACATGAATTGATTCCATAGGTCCCTATGGAAGAAGGTGTTCCTAAAACACAAGTACTGTATATGATCACTAAAGAGGTAAGAGAACTAAATAGATATGGTTTTCTAGTCACCGATGATGGTGAATCATTATTGGTTGATTATAATGAATCTCTATCCTTCAAGGAGGAAGTAGAGAGATTATAAGCTACAAGATAGAAATAATCCATGAATTATGAGATGAATTCTATGTATCAAAACCAAATTTGGGTTTTGATCAACCTTCCAGTTAATTTAAAACCTATTTGAGTCTAAATGGTCATTAAAGAGAAATATTTACATGTAAGGTAAATTGAATTCCTATAAAGTAAGAATATTGGCTAAAGGGTGCAAGTAATGTTAAGGCATTTACTACGATGAAACTTTTTCTATAGTTTCCATGTCTAAATCCATCATAACTTTGTTTTCTATAAAATATTACCATGACTATGATATTTGAAAAATGGATTAAAAAAATGAATTCCTTAATAGGAACCTTTAATAGTATGTGTATATGAAACACACTGAAGGGTTTGTAACTATAATAAATAAATAAAAGGTATGAAAGTTATAGAGATACATTTATGGATTAAAGCAAGCATCTAGACCATAAAACATTCAATTAAATGATTCCATAAAGTAATTTAGTTTCATTAAGAATGAATGTGATCCATGTGTATACAAATGGTTTAATGGGAGTATAGTTTTTTTTCATAATATTATATGTTTATGAAATATTACTAATTATAAATGATATACCATACTTACAAGAGGTTAATTCATAGTTGAGAAAGTGACTCTCCATGATGTAATTAGGTGAAGAAACATACATTATAGGGATAAAGGTCATGTGTGATAGATCCAAGTGGTTACTCTGAATAAGTCAAGGTATATATATTGACTAGATACTAAAGAGGTTCCATATATGACAATATAATATAGAATTGGTTCAAGTGTCACATGGTATACATCTTTCCAAGAAGATGTGTCCTCAAAACCAAGATGAAAGAGATAGAATGAGTAAGATCTCATACACTTATATGATAGGATCTATCATGTATGACATGTTATGTATGAGTATTGATGTTTATTATTCTTGGAGAATGGTAGAAAGATATCAAGAACATCTAGGTGAACAAAATTTTACTACTGTCAAGACTATTTTTAAGTATCTTAGGATAACTACAGATATATTTATGGAGTGTGGATGAGATGAAGAGAAAGTCATCACGGGTTATACAAATACTAGATTTTAAACTATTCATAATGATAATAAGTTTCATTTTGAATATATATTTTGTCATAATAGAGGATCTGTGAGTTGTAAGAGTAAAAAACAACCATTTTCCATCAATTCTATAGTGGATTCTGAGTATATTATGGATTTTGATGCAACCAAATAAGTAGTATGAATTTGATTTTTTATGATAATTTGATGCGGTACTTAGTAGTGAGGGTCATATCAATGTTTATTGTGAAAACACTATAGTGGTGAATCTCTCTAAGGATCCATGGTCACACCAAAGAAAAAATCACATACTTTATAAGTTTCATATCGTGAAGTCTTTTTCTCAATGATGTGGAGTTATTGTGAATAAAGTATCTAAAAAGGAAAACATGGTATACGCATTGAACAAGTATATATCTTAGCATAGGTATGACTATCATATGAGAGCTAGAGGGCAGAAAGATGTTGTCAGTTAGCTCTAGTGTAAGTGGGAGTATTTTGGAGTTAGTTCCCTAGAACCTATTTAGTACTTGATTACATGTTTTAATGAATTTTTCTTGTCACATTATTATTTATTCTCGGCATGATATTTATATGTAATAATTTTCTAAGAATATATATCACACTGAAATGTTATAGAAGTTCCCCACTATAATGAGAACCTAGAGGTTACACGACATTATTCTTGAATCTTTCTCTATAGCTGGATGATAATTTCTAATAGGACATAGGTGATATAGGATATTAGGGGTAAGAGACTCATAATAAATTGAGACACCTTCTCATGGTCTTCTCCCTTGTTGATCTTCATGATATAATGTTTTTAGAACATACCTATCAAATAGGAAATCAATTTTTATATGTCTCATTGAATGTTCCTATCTTTGGATGTGCGTATTGATCCGTAGACTTTAAGATTATCATTAATTGATATCACAACTTATTTAATTTTACGTGTTGATGAAAATTACAAGGAAATATGTTTGCGGTGAAGTATGATACATTGGGTGCACCATGAGTGATATAACATTAACTGATAATGCGATAATGAATTTATCCCTTATTTCTTATAATGGTTGTTGATATCTCATTCCCTTTGATAGAATAAAACTACCTTCAGAAATTCAATACCATGGTGTTTGGTGGGCGAGTTCATTTCTAGAAAGTCAAATAAAGATAAATCAAGTATATAGGTTTATTGCACCGGTATGCAACCTGCTTGATTAAATATATCATTATAAAAGGATTATATTACATAATAATCATTTTTGGGAGGTTGGATATCATTACCACATTAAATTATTTCTCTATGGGTTCCTTGGTATGTTTTTAGATGGTTATACCAAATTCCATTGGGAAGGAGGCCAAGAGGTTCACACACTAAGTTTATCCACAATCTTAGTTAAATTAAATTAATGAATTTAATATGTTGTAATAAATAATATTTATTCATGTTTGGTTGATCTCAATAATTTAATATCAAGTAATTAAAAATATTAAAGTGAGTTAATAATATATAATAAATATTACTTTTCAAGTTTGATAGATATAATATTTATTATATTTATCATTGAAATAATAAAATGGGATTTATTTAATTAAATATTCATTATTTGAGGATTGATAAATGGATATGAGGGAAAGAGGACTGAGTTTAATGGTCCAATTAGAAATAATTTATACTTATTTATATTCTTAATGTGTTTCACATGTAAAGTGATTAATATTAATAATAATAATATTAATGGAAATGAGGTTAATTAATAATATTAGAAATGGTTAAGGGATTGTGTGAAATTTTCCATCCCTAAACCTACCATAATAAATATATCACTTTCCTAAAGTGACTTTTGGGTGTGTATAATGGATAAGAGAGATATCAAGATATATATCTAGAGAGATATATCTAGAAATATATCTAGAGAGATATATCTAGAAATATATATAGAGATAAATCTAGATAGATATATATAGATTTATATATATATAGATAGATATATCTATATTTATATAAATATATCTCTCTTCCTCCTCTCTCACATCTTCTAGAGAGCGCTGGGAGTTCTCCCTTTTTGAGAAGAAACTTGTCGTGGTCAACCATGAACAACGAAAGTAATTAGGATCATCCATGCTAGTACCTGATGAATCGAAATATTTGATCATAGATTGTGGTGTATGTGTTGATAAATTCTAGAGGGATTAGTCACTTGAATCCTATATCACAATTATGGTGTGATGAAATATTTTCTTTTGGATCATCAATGAAGAGATAATTACAAGTTGAGGTAATTCTATACCTGCTTATAAATTAATTATGAATTATATGTAAAAATCCTCTAACTATGATTCCAACGTATTAATGTAGTATATCAATAAATTTTTTTCAATGGACATGACCATATGATCATGTAAAGAAATGATTTCATGTGGTTTAATAGTGAAATATGAGTTGGTCATAACTTCAAAGGATGCTACCACTATACCTGAAACCTACAACACTCAATCTATGATGAGAGATTTATTGTTTACACATACCAAAATATCCTTTGTTATAATTTCACATAGTGGTATATGAACCTAAGTAAGTGTAAATTTTTTGAGTATCTGAAGATGTTTTACTTTGAGATGTATTACCCACCAAGGAAAGGAAACATTGTTGCAGATGCTCTTAGTCGTAAGATGCATGTTGAGTAGGTGTTCGGTGGGAGGCCTTATGAGGAGTAGTGGTGCTTGCTGAGCCTGTTGGATGACCATAGGATTAATGATTTTTAGGATCAGATAATAATGAATTGTTTCCCTTTAGTGATCACATCATCACTTGTGGAACATGTGAATAATGGTTTGGAGTGAGACCTAGAGTGTACTGTGATGAGGGAATGACTAGTTAGAGGCAACACGATGCCCAGATGGACGATGGATGATGATGATGTGGTCATGGTACATGGGATAATAGTAGTATCTTATTCCATTAGAGAGTATATGATAAGGGATTACCATTCCTCTAAATGGGAAGTACATCTTGGATTAATAAAGATGTACCATGATTTCATTCAAAAATTATGGTAGACAGGGATAAAGAGAGACATTTATGGGTTCGTCTCCTGATGCCTTACCTATTAGAGGGTGAAGGTTGATAACCACAGTCCTGGTGGGCTTCTCTAACCACTTATAATGATCATATGGAATTGATAGTATTCCATGGTGGAATTTTTGATGGGGTTACCCAGGAACTTAAGGATTTTTGATGTTATTTGGGTGATTATAAATTGGTTAAAAAAGGTGGATCACTTCTTACCTATATGAGATACTCACTAAGTAAAAGGTATGAGAAAGATATAAATCTGTGAGATCATACTATTACATGGTGTAACCTTGAGAATTGTATCATATAGAGAAACACATTTCATGTCGCGCTTTTGATAGAGCTTGCAGAAAGATTTAGAGACTGAACTGAGATTGAGAGCAACATACTATCTTCAGATAGATGGATAGTTTAAGTGAATAGTACACATACTAGAGGATATGCTATGATATTTCATATTGGACTTTTATGGAGCTTGGTATGATCACATATAATTATTTGAGTTCACATAAAACAATAGTTACCAGGATTTAATTTAGATAGAACCTTATTTATGGGAGGCCTTGTTTTTCACCTCTCTTTTGGGATGTGGTAGGTGAGACAATAGTTGTGGGCCCTAGTATAGTTCAGGAGACCTCTAAGAGAGTGAAATTGATTTAGAACATATTTATCACATCTTAGATCATAAAAAATTTATACGCTGACTGTAGGATGATACCATTGTAGTGTACTATGGGAGATTGAGTTTTATTGAGAGTGACTCCTCAGTTAGGGAATCATTCTCTAAGGATGTAAGGTAATCTAGAACCACGCTTTTTAGACCCTTAAAGATTATAGAATGGGTTTGGACAATGTAATACCATATAGAAATTCCTCCATGTTATGGAGGAATGCATGATGTGTTCCATATTTCTTATCTTTGGAGGCACACACCCAATACTAGACATATTATAGATTACTAGGATGTTGAGTTAGAACCAAATGAATATTATGAAGATAATCTAGTGCATTTTTTAGACTGGAGTGAGAAATTATTCCAAGGGAATATGGCACCACTTGTTTATATTCAGTGGCGGCATGGAAGAACCAAATAGGAGACTTGGGAGTGAGAGGATGGTTTTCGAGGTCAATGGCTTGGGTTGTTTAAGCAGGAGACCTAGAGATGCTTCTAAAGGATGACAAGTCTTTAGAGGGGGAGAATGATAAAAACTTGAAACCTTTATTTTCAATGGATCTATTTTATCCTTTATTATCTCCCTTGTTTTATAGTTGATCCATATTTGGGTAAAGGATTAAGGGATTTGAAAAACTTGGGGACTATTTAGCTCCATTTTTGGTAACTTTTTTGGCCAAATCAAGGGTGGATGCATTGTAGCACTCATGACTATGCCACAGAGGATTCAGCTACACTATAGTGATATGGTTGTGTTGTAGTGGTACAATGAAATAAAGGACACTCAACATAGAAAAAGGTTGCATTATGGTGATGTCTATCGATGGAGTTTTCATCATAGTATTCCCTTTTATAGGGGATACTATGCCTTAGTTACATAGAACATGCTGTAGAGGATTCTCCACATTAGTTATAAATAGCTGGATGAACTTTTAGACATTAGGAGTTTCAGTTTTAATTTTTTATTGTGAAATTTATTTGAGGGAAGTCATTTGGAAATATTAAGAAGCTTTATGAAGGGATTTTCATGCATAATTAAACCTATGATGATCCATTTAATATACCAGATCCTTCCTCCTAGTTTTGAATTTATTCCTAGAGTTTCAAAGGGCTATAAAAATGTAATTACACAACATTTATTTACGTATTCCGAAACATATATTTGATGCTATGGGGGACGACTTCTGCTTCCATATATACTATGGTGTATCACTATGCACCGTGGGGATGTTCTTCCAAAGTACCCTTGGACTGTGGTGTTCCACCGTGTTCCGTGGTGGTATCTATAAGATAAAACTTACACTGAAGTAGTTACATTTACACTATGGTGTAAGATTTCCTCTGTACACCTCTATTCCACAACACCCTACTTGTTCCATGAAGCCTTCCATACTTCCAATAATCCTTATAAATAAAACTTTAAAACTTATATTGATGAATATTTACCTTTGGTAAGAATTGGTTCTACCATTTTACATGTTTCTACTTACCTTACTCTATAAATCATGTCATATTGGATTGAAACTGGTTCTAGGAGTTCTTGGCATGTGATCATGATTCAGTTGGTGTGAAAACATGGTTTGAGTTATGATGCCTTAAAATAATTGATATTAATGTTGAAAAACATGAGGTAGGAAGTTCATTACCTTTTTGGGATCTTATTTACACATGTTTCCATGCTATTTTTTTGGAATAACAGATGACCATGCTTGATTGTGATCTCATGTGGGCGTGTGTGTATCCCCTGAGACTCATTGCGATATTTGATTCCACGGGAGATACTAGAGTAGATTATTTCCATGTTTTATTATGATCATATATCGTTACACATTATTTATTATTTCTTATGTTTATATTCTTACCACATATACTCTAACTTGTAGGTATGTTACCTTGATTTGTAGGTATCATTCTTGGTGATAAAAATAGGTGGACCATCATGTAATATTTATCCCTTAGAGGGGGAGTGCACTTGAATTGTGACACTAGCAATGTGGGAGTTGAGCATAGGGTGGAGAAATGAGGATTCCATGGAGACTGTGTTGAGTATCCACTCGAGGGCACCTATTAAATATCAAGTACCATGTGCATGATGATTATTAGTGAATTCCAAGTAACACAGTTACTCGAGACTAGAGGATGCCAAGTAGCATGACACACTTGATGACTAGAGGATGTTGGTTAAAATGTACACATGATGACTAGAGGATACTAGGTAACATGTAAACATGATAACATGGTCACTTCTGATATCTCTTATTATCCTTTTGGCATGAAGATGAGGTAGGTACGACCGTCTGTTTATGGTGTCTTGGCTTGCATAAGATCACTCAATTTTGGATTGTATGTTTTATATTCATTACACATCTATTAATATTATATAATAAACTTTTTATAATTGATCAAACTAGGTTAAGGATTCATTCTTTAATGAACCAACCTAGGTCAACTACACAAGCCACCAAAACTAGCCTATCATATAATATAGGTAAAACATCATAACAAAAAGAATTAATAAATATAAGAAAAAAAAGACATAAAACCAGAGTAAAAAAGTGGAAATAGATGATATACCACAAATACATACAATCCAATCCAAAACAATCTAAACTAGAAAGTAAGCCAAAACCCCATGTGACCAATAGTCACCTCCAGACCAACCTCATTCAAAAAAATAACAACAAGAGAAGCCAACATACTACGAGATGCTATTATATTTACCTGAATCTTGTAATAAAAAACCTACAAATTCCCAAATTCACAAGTAGTGTGTGATCCCAGTAGGATACAACCATAGTTTCTAAACATGGTCTAATATCAAGAATGAAACAATTATAGATTTTAAAACAAAACAATTTTATAAATCATTTTCATAGACTAAATCCATTTGTAAATAATTTTCCAATTTTCTCCATGGTTTTCATAAATTATATTCAAAAAATAAAAATATTAAAATCATACATGATAAAATATAAAATAATATCCATGAATAAATTGGTACATATATCCATGAAATAACTTATCATGCAAAGCTATGTGACACAACCTCTTATAAAAATATGTGAGCAACAATACATGATAAAAACAATTGTGCATTGAATAAACATAATTGATTAATGAAAAATCACCTAATATTGGGATCTAGACTATGGGAAAATGCATACTAGAAACTCACAAGCCGAAACAATCATATTTTGGATCCAACAAATATTTATTCATACCGTTCAATATACAAAAAGTTACCTCCTAATGGTGAAACACACATTAAGTCTACCCGTGTCTCTTTCCCAACTAACCCAAGGTTCACAATGTGAATTTTTACAATTAAATTTTTAAAACCATGCTCACAATTTTATAAATCATTTTTAAATCCAATACGTACTACTTTGGACTTTGAAAACCCAATTCCAAACCAAGAAAATCAACTTTCAAAGAAAACCCCCTTTTGAAAAAATTTTACTTTCAAAGAAATGATTTGAAACTTAAAATAAATGAAAATCCAAAAATAATTTATCAATAATGATACAAAATCAAAATAATTAATCCATATTATAGATACACCTACCTCAACATGGTAGAAACCTAGCTGTTTTTTATGATGGTGTCCAGAAACCAAGAGAGTGACCTTTGAAAGGCAAGGAATGACAAGAAACTAAAAAGGATTGATATAAAACACTATAAGATCACAAATTCATACAGAAACATATCCAAATATATAATATTAACCAAAACAAAAGAAGAACCAAGATAATTACATACCCAAAGATAAGAAATCTTACCCCAATGTTGATCAATCGTTAAATGATGATATTTAGAAGAAAAGGATTCACCCAAAATTTCCTAGGGTGAGATATGGGTCAAGAGAGGTTGGCCATAGGTCGAATGAAATAAAAAATTCACCCCTCATGAGATTTACATGGTGTGTAATCCCATTACATGTCATGTAATCCTCGAGTTTTTCTTACAATGAAAAACCCATCATCTTTTTATTAAAAAACCCGATTTTACCATTACATGATTTGAACTTATTACATGGTGTGTAATCCTATCATGTTATGTATCCAGTTCACAAATTATTCCTAATAGACATTAGAGTTTATGTAATCCCATTACACGACATGTAATCTCCCAAAAAACATAAAAAATTGTAATATAAAGCTAAAAATTCAAACAATCCAAGACTTTACCATTAAAAGTATTCTAAGAATTCCTTTTTTACACTATACAACCAATGAAAAAGGAAACCAAAAAACAAAGGATAAAAAATACCTAATAGAAAGGTAATGTGGAATTACAATATCCTCACCATAAATGCTTTCTACCCCTATAAATTCCTCAAGACCATGGATCTAGAAAAAGGGAAGGCCACTGATACCTCATCAATGACTTTCGATCCCACATCTATTATCTATCTTTCTCACACTACCATAGTGCCCAAATTTAGGGGATTATTTTACCATGAAGTAATTTATCCTGACAATCCATAATCTGAAATGGGTACTCAACCAAAGCAGTATTGGGCTCAAGATTAACATCCTTATATCTAATCACATGGGAAGGATCTGGTATATACCTTCTTAAATGGGAAACATGAAACACATTGTGGTTATATGTCAAACTATATGGTAAGTGAAATCAATAGGCGACCCTCCCTAGTCTTCAAACAATCTCAAGGGCCCCCACAAACCTTTGTTCCAACTTACCTTACTTACCCAACCGACAATGTCCTAAGCAAGGTGAAACTCTGAGAAAGACCTAATCCCCAACCTCAAACTCAAAAAACTAATAATGATAATTCACATAATATTTTTTGATGAATATGTTCTTTAATGAATCTTCTTTGGATAAATTGTGCAATCTCCGTCAGCTCTTAAACAACACTCATCCCAACCAAGGACTGCTCTCCCAACTCTGCCTAACACAAGGGAGATCTATAAGGCCTCCCATACAAAGACTCTAAGGGTATTATATTTCAGGCTCTTATGATAAGAATATACCATAAACCATTACCCAATGAGAAAGTGACGACATGTTTTGAGTGCATACATAACCGCTTCCAACTCAAGATCTTGAGGAGGTTAGGTCTTATCATGAGGGAATAAATGGAAATATCCATAACCCACTATCTATTTCCCCTATTTCAAGATACATTCAAAATCTGTAATAAAATCATCACATAAAACATCATAACCCAATGCCAATTCCAAAAGAATCAAAACTAGTGTTGGAGTCAGCCTCACCTTTATCTCCTCAAAAGATATTCGACACTCATCATTCCATTCAAATTTTACACCCTTACAGGTTAAAGATACCATCAAAGATAAAATCTTGGAGAATTCCTAAACAAAACATCTATATTAACCATCCAAACCCAAGAAGCTCTAAATCTAAAACACATTTATCAGATTCTTCGAGGACATAACTACCTACAACATTTCATGATCTACTGAGACATCTCTATTAGATATCACATGCCCCAAAAAAAAGTCACTTCTTGGATATAAAACTCACATTTGGAAATATTACCATATAGATGATGTTCTTTCAAGGTTTGAAGAATGAAATCCAAATAGTATATATTATTCTCTTATGAATTTAAGTATACCAAAATATCATCTATGAATACATAAACAAAACTATCCAAGAACTAATGAAATATCTAGTTCATCAAATCCATGAACACTATAGGAGTATTAGTGAGACCAACTAGCATAACCAGAAACTGAAAATTCCCATATTGACTACTAAATGAAATCATAGGTATATCCTCTTCTTAGAATCTCAACTAGTGATACCAGGAACACCGGTAAATATTAGAAAACCATCAATCCCCTTTAATATGATCAAAGAGATCATAAATCCTTGGAAAAGGATATTTGTTCATAACGGTCACCTGATTCAACTTTTGATAATCGATAAAAATTATAAGGCTCTTGTATGACTTCTTGGAAAATAGGATAAACAAATACCATGTCAAAATTCTAGGATGAATAAATCCTTTAGCCTCTAGGTTCTCAAGCTAGATCTTATGTTCCACCAACTCAGTAGGTTCCATTCGGTAAGATGACATAGAAATAGGCATCATACCAAGGAGCATGACTATAGAAAACTTGACCTATATTTGTGGTGGAAAACCAAAAAAATCATCTGGAAATACCTCTAGGTTTCTACACACAACTATAGGAAGTCAAAAACCCAAACAATGGTCAAATTCATCATGAAACATCACTGAAAACTGGCATGAGATTTCCTTGACATAAGGAACAACATGATCTGCCCTTCCCAATCTAGACTCCCACTCACCCTAGAAAACATGAGTGAACCCATTGGTTGATAATAACTGAACTAGATGGTGATAAAATTATATCTATGACTTAACAATAAACATCTAATACATTCTGATAATCAGGTTAAATATGTCAAGATTAATCACTAAGAAGTCCCACACCATCTCGTAGTCGAATATCATCACCCAATACACAGGACATCTAAAACCTTATTCAGAACTCTTTCCTAAAGTTGTGAAAAGGTAAAAAAAATAATGGAATAAGTTCCAAAAAAAAACCCAACACATTAACTAAATTTGAAGATATAAAAGCATGAGTATCACTTGTATCAAACAAATATTTAACCATAGAAGATGAGATAAAAACCGTACCTCTAACGGTAGCTGACCCTATTTTAGATTAATCCAGTGAAAACTCCACTGCATAAATTCATCCAGTCTTAGCCACATGAACATTTCCCTTGGTATAAGGATTATTTACTCCACCCTTAAAAGAATTAGTATCAACCTAAGAACCCTTTGTGAGAGTGGATCTTTCCCCACTTCCCTAAGATATATTTTCAAAAAAACACTATAGATAGAAAGAGCATCCACAGAAATGACAAGTCCAAGGATCCTATATAAATTTAGTCCTGGTATGACCATGCCTCCCACACTAGTAGTATAAAATCTATTTCTGCTTTATTGAATCCCTTAAAACTAGTCTTGAAGAAGAATGACCACTCTTACGCTTCCTTTTCTGGCCATAAGATACACCTTGGCTAACCACTAAACCAATTGAGTCTCCAACCAAACCTGTCTTCTCAACAATGTCTGCATCATCCAAAGTTGCCTTGTAAACTACCTCAACAAAAGTTAAAAGGCACATGATTATCAACATAATCTAGATATCATGCCTCAGTCATAACTCAAACCTACAAGCCTTCAAGTACTCATTAGTAACAAGATCTAGTGCCAGATGAACCAACTCAGAAAAATAAGAAGAATATTATATAACAATACGCTATGCCTACTCTAAGGTTAGAAACTTACAAGTCATCACCACACACAATGAATCATGGTAAAATTTATGGTTAAATATTTTATTAATGGTAGACTAGTTAATATCCTCATGAAAAATAGAATTCACAATAGATTACCACCATATCCTTCCCTCGAGAATATACGTGAAAAAACGCACCTTAGAGTCTTCAGAAGTTTTCAGGAAGTTGAATATCCTTTACATCTGCTCAATACACTCATATTCCAGGGTTCCTTTGTCACCATGAAAGGCAGGTGGATGCTTCATTGTAAATTTATAGCCATGATCTACTATGCATCCTAGGTTCCTAACACCCACTTGACCGAGAGTTTGAATAGTGTAGATTACAACTTCAAACAAAGTAGGTTCCACCAGAGGGTTATCCTATGAAACCCATCTCATAGCTTTCTATCTTGGTTTTGGGGAATATCTTCTCAGAGGCATTATCTAACAAAAGATAAAAACTAATCAGTCACGAGAAAATTATAAAATTACAGGACCAACTTTAGGTATTTATATCAAATCATTACAATATTAAGAATTTAAATCTATAAATAAATACCTTATTTAAAAAGTAATAGGTCAATTTAAATAAACTTCCTATATAGTTCATTCAAATTTCCTCAAACTCCAAGCCTCTAACCTAGTAAAAGTCCATGACTACCCATGGTAAATCAGTTTTATTCATGAAAGTGAGCTAGCTAGGCCACTTTTCCACACTTACTATCCAAATTTTGATGGTCCTAACTCCTATCTACGCAATACATAGAACCAAACTCAGGAAGTGCTAACACACTTCAGGCTGAGCATCCCCTTTGATACCAAATTGTAACAAACCAACCCAGTTCAAATAGATAAGAAACCTTAATCAGCCATTCATGTAATATAGGTAAAATAGGATAACAAAAAATAGTCTTGAATATAATAAAAACAAGACATAAAACCAGAGTACAAATAAGAAACAAATTATATACCATAAAGACTTACAATCTAAGACAAAATAGTATAAACCAAAAAGTAACTCAAAACCCTATGTGACCAACAGTCACCTCTAGACCAACACAAAATGAAATCATTAAAAACAAAATAATCCAACATACTACTTGATTCTATTACCTTTACCATAATCCTACAATAAAACATCTAGAAATTCCCAAAGGCACAATTAGGGTGTGAGAAAAATCACAAAAGTTACCACCACATTTTATATACAAGTTCTAATATCAAGAATGAAAAAATTATAGATTTAAAAAAAAATAGTTTTAAAAATAATTTTCATAAACTAAATCCACTTGTAAATAATTTCCCCATTTTCTCCTTTGTTTTTCAAGAAAACCTTTTATATTATTAAAATAGAAATATGGAAAATAGAAGTGATAAAATAGAAAAGCATATCCATGCATAAAGAGGTAACATATTCCTAAAATAACATGTCATGTGAAGCTATGTGATACAACCTTATATAAAAATATGTGAGAAAAAATCCATGATAAAAAAATCATATGATAAATAAAAATAAAGGATAAATAAAAAATCACCTTGTATTGGGTTCTAGACTATGGAACTATGTGTACTAGATGCTCACAAGACTAAACATGCATATTTTGGATCCAATAGATATCGAGTAATTCCAGTCAATATCATAAAAATTTACCTCATAGTGGTGTAATACACACGAAGGATACCCGTATCTCTTTCCAGACACACCCAAGGTTCCCAATGTTCATTTTTTCAAATAAATTTTCAAAACCATGCTCATAATTTTATAAATTATTTTCAAATCCAATAAGAACTGCTTCAGAGTTTGAAAACCCAATTCCAAACCAATAAAATTCATTTTAAAAAAAAACCCCATTTTGAAAACATTTTCTTTTCCAATAAATCATTTTAAACCACTTATCACTTCAAATAAATGAACAAACCAAAGGAATTTATAAAGAAAAATATTAAATCCAAAGAATTGAACCACTATATAGAAATACCAACATCAAAATGGTCAAAACCTCGCTAATTTCAACAACGGTGTTCAAAAACCAAGATAACAACCTTCAAAACATAAGGAACACCAAGAAACTGAGAAGGATTGATAGAAAAAACTATCCAATCAAAAATTCATGCACAACCATAATCAAAACCAAAGAAGAACCAGAACGATTAAATACTCTGAGAAAAGAAATCCAACCCCAATGGTGATCAATCAAAAAATGAAGTGATCCATAAGGAAAGGAGTCACACAAAATCACCTAGGGTGATCTGTGGGTTGAGAGATATTGGCTTCAAGCTGAATGAAATATTTTTTTTCCAATCCACTTACTTAAAACCACCCCTTGTGATATTTGCATGGTGTGTAATCCCATTATACATCATGTAATCATTGAGTCGTTATTATTCTGATAAAATCATCAACTTTTTATTACAAAACCTCAATTTTCCCATTACATGATGTGAACCTACAATATGGTGTGTATACCTCTCATGCTATGCATCCAGTTCTAGGATTTTTCTCAGCGGACATTACATGAAGTGTATGTAATCACACATCAAACAACGAAAATAGTAGGTTAATGATTAAAATTAAAAAAATACCTGAATTCACCATTACAAGAATCCTCTCAATTCTTTTTTGGAACTATATAACTAAAAATAAGAAACCAAAAACAAAGTTTAAAACATACATGATAGAATGGTAATGGAGAGTTACAATATCTCCACCATAAATGATTTATACTACCAAAAATCCATCAAGATACTAGATTCACAAAAAGAGAAGGCTATCAATTCCTCATCAATGACTCCCACTCCCACATCTTGTGGCTATTTTTTCATACTTACATAGTACCCTAACCAAGGGGGCTATTTTACTATGCAATACCTTATCTTGGAAATCCATAATATGAGATGGATACTCAACCAAAGTGGTATCATACTCAAGATAATAATCCTACCATTTAATAACATGGTAAGGGTCTGGTATATACCTCATAAATTAGGGAATATGAAACACATCATGGAAAGATATCAAACTAGATAGTCAGTGCAATTGATAGGCCTTGCTCCCCAGTTTTCCAATGATCTCAAAGAAATCCACAATCATCAGTGCCAAATTACCCTTCATACCCAATCAAAAATGTCCAAAGTGCGTTAAAATTATTATAAAGACCCAATAACCGACCTAAAACTATATAATCCATCGAAGATGGTCCAAAAAAGATTTTTGACGACTCTATGTTGTGATCAATCTCCTCCAGATCAACTAAACCATCTCTATCATATCTTGAACAACAATTAACTCAACCAAATACCACTCTTCAAACTCTTCCTAGAAAAAGTGAGATGTAAAAGGACTCCCATAAAAATCATCTAAGGGTTATATCTTTATTTATTCCTAGTAACTATTGTTATTGGAAAATTCATCCAAAGGAAAATGTTTTTCCTTAATATTTTATGTTACCACTTTGGTAACTTTGAAACATAATCCTCATGAAGGAATATCCTTAAATTAAAGTAAAAATATCATGAGGATAAATAAATTCATGGTATTACATATCAAAAGTTCTATATATACACCTCTTAAAAGAAGATAGTTTCATAACATAATCATATGTCTCAAAGAAGGAAAATTGAGGCAAACATCCCTTACCACTTCGGTAAATTTTGAATCGTAAACCCCATAAATGAGAGATCCTAAAATGAATATGGAAATCCCAATAATATTAAGGTGATGAATCATAAAATATAGTCATGGTAAGTATATACACCAAATCAAAGAAATATATGCTGAATATGGTATGTGTCACGTAGAAATTAAAAGTGTGATGGAAATCCCTTACCACTTTAGTATTATTTTGAATCTAAAGCCCCAATAAATCATAAAATCAAATGAAAATTTAAATATAATAAGAATAATTTGATTCATGATATAAAATTTTAAAGGGTTAGTAAATACACTACAAAAAATAAATGAGTGGAAAATTTCCATATATCTCCCAAAAATAAAAGAAAGACTAGAAATCCCTTACCTTAAGCCTTGACTTTCATCGTACATGTTCAAAATTCCTGTATAATAAATATAATATTATTATAAATCTATTAAAGAAACATATTCACATATATAATACCATATATTATTTTCTTTTTACCTTTTATTACCCATTTATTATCAATTCCATGTCAAAGTTACGTTTCGGGTAATAACCACTTTTTTTTAGAAAGGGTAATAACCACTTCATTCTTTATGTATGTTCTAATTAATTATTTTTGGTTATATTAATTTGATTATGGTTCCATAATATCCATAATTTTAACCATTATATAAATATAATATATATTAATTATATATTTATTTATAGTAATCTAAAAAATTTAGTGATAGAAAATGAAATACACTGTTCATGGAGACAGTAGGTCGTCGGCATGCATGAATTTTGTTTCCATTTTCTTATCGGATTGAAAGAAAGAAATATAAATGATATATTATCAATAAAAAACCGTTTTTATTTCATATATATAACATATTTTCATTAAAACCATCATTATTACCTTCCATTTAAAGTGTTAATGAATCACATCGCTTCATGAGGCAGTAGTCCGCTATACACACGAGCGATGTTATCATTTTCACACAAAATGGAAATCATGAAGCTATGTGTGATATAATTGTTAAATAATAATAATAATAATATCATAAATATATTATATAAACAATAAAACCATCATTATGTTCAACCTTGATAGGTGGTAATGGAAAAAATAATGACATCGGTTCGTGAGGTTGTAGTCTATCAGGCACACACACGATGATTTCATAACACATTTGATGGGAGTGGATATGGTTGTATGTCATTAACTTAATATAAAAATATAATTTTATGTAAGATATCGATGTTATTATATCATCATGTTATAATAATAATTTATGGAGGTTTAAGAATAAATAAAACAAAAATTCTCGTTGATGAACATTATCTCTTCTTTGGATATCCTACTTAGGTTTGCATAAAACGTCATTCTAGGTTGAATTTCAATCCAAAATTAGGCTTATAAGATGAGAGGAGGGAATTTTGTAATTTATTTGTGTAGGTATTGGACATGTAAAAATGGTTTTAATATGTAAATAGGATAGGATAAGGTGTAAAATTTTATAAGTGAGGTGAGTGCCACACTTGAAATTTTTGAAAGAAAGTATTCCACCCATGTTTTTTTATGTCACAAGGATCCAATAATGAAAAAATCTTGATACCAAAAGATATAAGTTCTAAATATGAATACAAAATTGGGTTTTTAAAAGTTTTGAGTTATTTTTAACCATTATATTTTTATTTTAACCCCCCTATAAACTTATATTTACCCTAACCACTGTAAATAATTTTTACTGTTTTTACTATTAATTTTGGCAAAATATTAATTTGACCTTATTAGATAATATAAATTATTGTTGGACTCCTCATTTTTTAATCATGTTTTAATGATCACAAATCTTATACCTTCTATAAAGCTTTTTAATCTTGTTTAATCTGTCTCAAATCATGTGTACATATGGTTGGTTTCTTTATGCTTTAAATAAACCTATCCAAGATCATAAGTGTTATGTTTGATTGTTGTAAACTATTTTTAATTTGTGTTATAATGGATTTCCTTGATAAATGATTAAGTATAATCCATTCTATGAATATCACTTTTTAAGTCAGTATACAAATATTTGGCTAAGTCCGATAAAATGTGAGTCTGCCACCAGTTATGTTTTTATGGAAAAGGACCCAGACACCATGACCAGACACCATGACTAGACACTGCGACCAGACATCGTGACCAGGCACTATGACCCAGACCCCATGACCATAAACCATGACCCGACACCGTGACCTAGACACTGTGACCAGACACCGTGACCTAGACACCATGACCCAGACACCGTGACTCGACATCGTGACCAGACACTGTGACCAGACACCGTGACCAGACACTGAGAACCAGACACCATGATCAGACACCGCATCTATGCTACCAGTTCCTGATCTCTGTAAAACTATGCCATCATAACTGTCTCCCCTCTCAAAGAAAAATAAGGAGACACCATTTCATGGAGACAGTATTTCCAAGTAACACCGTTTCTAGATAGAATGTGACACCGTTCTTTAATCTGTTTTGTCGTTTTTAATTTAATTTCTAACAGTCATATTTGAGTCTTTTAATTTCACTGAAATAATTAATATTTTTTTAGACATGTCACCTAATAGTATGAGGTACGAGGTACAAAATACATGCATCCTGTCAGCTCCGACACATACACTTCAAGAATAAAAATAGAAGTGTGACCCAGTAATAGAGATGCACGATAATGAAGAAGCACAAGCATTCTTGAGAAAAGAACCAACAAATGAAAATAAACACATATTAAGAACATATGATTCATTCTCAAATCCAAAAGATGGGATACCGTAGATCATATTCAAGAACATATTTTCACTATAAAATCCACTAAGAACATGATCCAGATCCAAGTGACTTACAATACTCTGTTTCTCACAAGAGGACTCGATTCCTGCATTTACTTCATCCTAGAAGTCCAAATATGCATAGACTAACACTCAGATCGCTTATAACCTTATCTCATCATATTTTCTCTATTGTGTATTATTTTTATCTTTTTATCAGTGTGTGAGTGTCTGTATAAAAACACACACTATCTCCTACATTAAATTGGAGGATACAAGATATCCTTCCTCTCACATCTTTTTACACTTGTTTACTCCAACGGATAAGTGTGGAAGTGGTATCTGTGTGACCTGTTAGTTTGTACCCATGAAGTACTGTGGAAGAGGTCGTGTGACCTGGACAGTCTTGTGCACTATTGTTTACCCCGATCTAGGGTGTGGATCATGTTTTTTAATATAAATTGATTAGTGGGAGGTGATCACCAAGTGGAGTAGATTAGATCTCAGTTTGAGACTGAACCACTTGTTTTATATACACTATGTTGTTTGATTTAGTTTTCTCTGTTTTACTATAAAATTCAAAAATCACTAAATTTACTTTGATATTTAATCTTGGAAAGAAGTTATAATTGTTTTTCCTTATTATAATAGCTTAAAAAGTAATATTAATAACTGATATTAAGATTACTGAGAATTAATCAATCTTCTTATAAGTTATTTAAACAGTCAAAATTTCATAATCGTATTACTTTGATTAAATGGGATTTATTTATTTTTATTGGGGAACCTCTTAAGAAAACTTTTCAAATAGAAATTTTAATAGATACTCAATTCACCCCCCTCTTGAGTACTCTACTCCAACCAACATTTGGTATTAGAGGAGTTTGTTATTCCTATCAAGCCTTTGTTTTTGAAACTATTCAATTGTGATTTTAGTTGTACTTTAATGATCTATAAATTTATGTTAATTATAAATTTCTATCTCTTTAAAATTATTTCTTTATTTAGGATAATAGACTAGAATGTGCTGCAAAAAACAGACCACCATTCTTTAATGGAACCAATTTTAGCCAATGGAAAATTAAAATGAAAATGCATTTAGAAAGTATGGGTTATGAAATTTTATCTTCAATTATAGATGAGTATAATATTAATTATACTGATAGAATCACTTGGGATGACCCAACGAATACTTACTACAATAAAAATTTCAAATCCATGAATTCTTTATATTTCTCTTTAGGATATAAGAAATTTAACAGAATTTTTGCATGTAAACCTGCCCATGAAATTTGGGATACTTTTTCTGTTCACATGAAGGAACTTCTAGTGTGAAAGAAATGATAATTAATAATTATACTATTAAATATGATAACTTTAAAATGAAACCATATGATCCTATTTCTAGCATGTATCTCAGATTCAATGAAATTTTCAACATAATGATTTCTCTTGGAAGAGAAGTCACTTCCAAAGAATAAATTATGAGGATTCTCAAATGCCTACCTAATAGATAGAGAGGAACCTATGTATCTATTAGATAATCACATGACATCAACAAGTTAAATATAAAAGAACTCATTTGGAAACTAATTATGTATGAAGAGGAGCTGAAAGTCAACAAGGAAGAAGATGATAAACCCAAAAGAAAATCTGTTGCATTTAAGACCACCACCTCTAAACACAAAGATAAAGGGAAATTGGAAGTCTCTGTAGAAAGTTCCAGTGAACAATAATCACCTGAAAATTATGAGGATATGGATCAATTAGCCAGAAGTTTTAAGAGATTTTTCAAGAAGAATATTTTTTTTAGAAAGCCTAACTTCAAGGGAAGATATGATTAAAAAGGAAGTTGGAGGAAATATTGGAAAATAAGTGACAAGTATGATGAGATAATATTTTATGAGTATATGTGAAAGGGACATGCAAAGGATGAGTGTCAAAAGCTCAAGTAAAAAAAGAAATATGAGGACAAATATGGAAAGTATAAGGAGGAAATGAAAGAAACATGGAGTGCTTATGAGGACAGTTCAAGTCAATCAGAATCTTCCCATGAAAAACAGGCCAAAAAATCCAATGTGTGTTTTATGACAAACACATCTGAGGTAACATTTGAATATCATGTACACAATTCCTATTATTATGGAGATAAGAGTGATTATAAGAATATTTATAATGAATAAATGTTTGATTACTGTAAGATGATTGAAGAGACATGTAATGAAATAAAATATAAATACAATTATTTAAAGAAACAATATACTCTTACCTCAACTGTTAAATATGAACTTACTGTACATAGGGCGAAAAGTGTTCAATTACTCAAAGAAAACAATGCTCTAAAGCTATCTAATGAGTAATTGAAAAAGTACCTTGAAAGGTTTTATAATGTTAAATATACTTTGGTACAAATTCTAGGTAAACATATTGCTCCTAAATATACTACTGGTATTGTCTATCAACCTGGTAAAAGAAATTTTGAAAGAACTAATTTTGTTTCTAAGTATAGGACATAAAAATTTAATCCTAGTTCTGGAAAACATTCAACTAGTTCAAGTTATGATAAACTATCTACTGTTTCATGATTATCTGGACCAAATAGAGTTTATTTTTCAAGTACTTTACATAATTATTATAGGAAACCTGTGAGGCATATATGGGTTTCTAAAGCACTAGTCACCAATATTACTGGACCCAAACAAAATTGTGTACCAAAATATGTTTTTATTTGACTATTTTGTAAGAAAGTTGCTTAATGATATACTATAAAAGATTATGGTACTTGGATAGTGGGTGTTCAAGACACATGACAAGAGACTATTCATTCTTTAAGAATTTAATAAAAATTGATGGCGGACATATCACCTTTGGTGACAATGACAAAGGAAAAATCATTTTCCCTGGCCAAATCAGTAATTATAACTTAGTTTTAATTTCCAAAGTGCTTTTTTTGATGGATTGAAATATAATCTACTTAGTATTTAACAACTATGTGATGATGGATTTCATGTTAAATTTGAAAATGATGTTCACAATGTTTTCAATTATAAAAATTAATTAGTATTTTTTTCATTATGAAATGAAAATGTATACTCTGTTAACTTAGATTCTTTAGTCTCTCAAAATGATTCATGTTTAAGTGTATTTCACAAAGAGTATTGGATTTAAAATAGGATACTAGAACAATGTAATATTCACTCCCTTATAAAGATAACTAGAAAAATCTTAGTCAAAGACCTACCCAAACTTGATTTTCCAAATGATAAAGTGTGTAATCCTTGTCAAAAGGGAAAGCAACACAAAATTTCCTTTAAACCAAAGAAAGAAGTGTCAACTTAAAAAACTCTCTAACTTGTTCACATGGATTTGTTTAGACAATCTAGAGTTTCTAGTTTAAATGGAAATCACTATGTTTATGTTCTTGTAGATGACTTTTCTAGATATACTTGGACTTTATTTTTGGATCAAAAAAGTGAAGAATTTTCTCATTTCACCAAATATGCCAAAATTGTAGAAAAGTTTTGTGGACTTAGAATTAAATCCTTAAAAATTGATCATGGATATGAGTTTGAAAATCAAGATTTTGAATCCTTTTGCTCACAAAATGTCTATATTCATAATTTCCCTACCCCTAGAACACCTCAATAGAATGAAGTTATATAAAGAAGAAATAGAACCTTGAAAGAAATTGTTAGATCCATGCTTAGTGAATATGACTTACCTATTTATTTTTGGGACAAATATGTAAATAAAACACGCTATATTATCAATAGAGTGTTGATTAGACCCATTATTAAAAGAAATCCATATGAGTTATGGAACAATAGAAAACCCAAAGTAAGCTACTTCAAAGTTTTTGGTTGCAAAGTCTTTATCCTTAATACTAAGGACAATCATGATAAATTTTCATCCAAGAGTGGTGAAGGAATTTTTCTAGGATATTCAATCTCTAGTAAAGCCTATATTGTGTTTAAAAAAAGAACTAAATGTGTAGAATAATATTTCCATGTAAAATTTGATTAAATAGATCCACATGAGCCTAAGAACTCTTTAGAGAACATAGAAGATGATGTGTCAAATATGGAAATCAATAGGAAATCCTATAACCATCCTGTAAAGGAATATGTGAAAACTTCTAGTTCTAGAAATTCATTAGATTTTGGTCATAATGAACACGAACCTATTGAAGAACCTGAAATCACTAGACCTTATTTTTCTAGAGCTATTAAAACTCTTAAGAACCATCCTTTAGATACTATTGTAGGAGATTTAGATAAAGGAAATCAAACTATATCTTCTCTTAGAAATGAGGTTGAACATCCAGTCTTCTTGTCACAAATTGAACCTAAAAATATTAATGATGCTATCAATGATGAATTTTGGTTGATGGATATGTAAGAAGAACTTAATCAGTTTGAAAGAACAAGGTTTGAAAACTTGTTGATAGACCTAAAGACATATTTACCATAGGCACTAAGTGAGTGTTTAGAAATAAATTAGATGAAGCTAGTAAGATAGTTAGGAATAAGGATAGATTGGTTGCATAAGGATATAGTCATGAAAAAAGAATTTAATATGAAGATACCTTTGCACCAGTAGCTGGACTTGAAGCCATCAGAATTATGCTTGCTTATGCTACACATATTAATTTCAAACTATATCAAATGGATGTTAAAAGTATATTCCTAAATGGGTATTGAGCTGAGAATGTATTTTTTGAGAAACTCCCAGGTTTTACAAATCGTCATTTTCCAAATCATATTTTTAAATTATCAAAATATTTATATGGTTTAAAACAAGCTCCAAGAGCCTAGTATGATAAATTAAGTGCTTTTCTTATTTATAAAGGTTTCACAAAAGTAATATCTAATCCTACCATTTTTATAAAATGAATTTCCAATGTTGTTTTAGTAGTTCAAATTTATGTAGATGATATTATCATGGGATCTTCAAAAAATTATTTATGTATTGAATTTTTTAAAATGATGCAAAATGAATTTGAAATGAGTTTAATGGGTGAACTAAAATTCTTTCTTGGATTTCAAATATTTCAAAATAATAATGGTATTATTTTAAATCAAAGAAAATATACTAGATATCTTATAAAACTTTTTGGCCAATATAACACTAAAAGTAGTGACACTCCAATGAGTACTACTTGTAAGTTGAATCTTGATGAAGATGGAAAATCTGTTGATTAAACCAATTTCAGAGGAATGATTGGAAACTTACTCTACTTAACTGCAAGCCGACCTGACATTATGTTTAGTGTATGTATTTGTGCTTGTTTTCAAGAAAACCCTAAGGAATGTCATTTAAATGCTGTTAAGATAATTTTCAAATACCTCAAGCATACGCCCAATCTAAGACTGTTCTATCACAGAGGACAATCATTTAATTTAGTTAGCTATTATGATGCTGACTTCGGTGGTTGTAAGTTAGATAGAAAAAGCACCTATGGAACATGTCACTTTTTAGGCAAGTCACTAGTTTCATAGTGTAGTAAGAAACAAAACTCTGCTTCATTATCTACTACAGAAGCTGAATACATAGCTATTGGTAGTTGTTGTGCACAAATTTTGTGGATGAAACACACATTACTAGATTATGGATATCAATTCAGGCATGTACCTATAAATTGTGACAATACAAGTGCTATTAACATCTCAAAAAATCATGTTTCAAACTCTAGGACAAAACTTATTAATGTAAGACATCACTTTTTAAGAGACCATTATAAAAAAAGGTGACATCACTTTAGAATTCATTGGAACTAAATATCATCTTGCTGATATATTCACTAAACCATTAAATTCTGAAAGAATAGATTACATCATAAATGAGTTAGGAATGATAAATCTTAATTAGTAAGTGTACTATTTCATAGCTTACTGTTTCATAGTTTATAGTTTCATAAGTCATTGTCTTAAGTTTACTGTCTTAAAAGTTGTTGATTCAAAAAATATGGTCATACAGTTTTGAAGTCACACAGTTACGGTCTCACTGTGAAAACTTGTTATGGTCTCACCGTGAAAGCTTGTTCTGGTCTCTCCATAAAAATCTGTTACGGTCTCACCATAAAGACGATTTATCATTTTATTTACATATTATAACCTATATCACGTTAATTAATTATTTTATTCTTTTACTTTCCCATTCTCTTGATTTTGTGATGCTTGATATCCCTAAATGATAAAAAATGAAAGAAGTTTCACTTCTTTCTTCACCCGAGATCTCTTCTCTCAAATCGTAACCCCTCCTTCAAACTTTATCTCTCTCTCAAACCTTCGTTGAATTCCCAGAATGAAGCATCCATCGTTATGAAATCATAAGAAGTGAAGATCAAAGAAGAAGATGAAAATATCACTGAAGTTAGTGCCTAAAGGTCATTTGAATCTGAACCTGGTGAACTGAATAGTGGTACCTGAAAAGGAAATTTTCACTAAGTGGCTTTTTTCAGGTAAGTATTTAGTATTGAAAGTACTAAAAGAGAAAGGATGGCTGGATTGGTTCACAAAGGAGGATAGTATGATTTACCCAAAGCTAGTTACACAATTTTATCAGTTCGTTCAATTCTCTTTTGATACCAAAGATGGTTTTGTTGTATGAAACTAGATCAATGGCTAGAGATGCACCTTTTCTCCGAGGTTACGGGATAAATTCCTAAGGATACCTCATGAGGTTATTTTTGAGGACTACCAAAGAGGTCCTCCACCTCTAAGTGAGATCTTTGTTTTGGAAGAAGCCTTGGGAAGCTTAATTGGGAATGAAATAAAGAGAAAAGATATAGCTTCTGAGCTAGATGGTGAAACTAGAATTTTGTTTAAATTTATTAAGAATCTGATCCATCCAAGAAAAGGTTATTTTGTCTACACTCAAGTATCAGGATTTATTTTTGATACATCTTATGAATAATGGAAACAAGATTAACCTATGTTAGTATGTTATACTCTATATGTGTGAGTTGATAAAGACAACCTCTAATTCAACCTCCCTATTCTACTCAAGGCCAATATCTACTATGCTTCATGCCAAATGTCTGGTTGGACTAGATGAAGAAGTCATTAAGGACTATGAATTTTTTATCTAAAAATTTACAGTCAATAGAATGGAAATCAGTTGGAATCCATAGATAAAACCATGGGTAAAGGATACTTAGAGGGTCTATGAAAAGTTCAACCCAGTTGAGAACTATTCAAGACCTAAGGACATTTCTAAATTTAGTTTGGAGTCATATGAGATTGCTGACTATTTTGATGAGGAAGAAGAAGAAGAATATGTTGCACCTATAGGGAAAACTGTCTTGGGTGAGAAAGACAGTGAACCTACTTCTCAACTACTAATTGAGAAAGAAGTACCTGTTCCTAAAGAAATTGTTAATCTGGAGGAAGAACCAGCCTATAAAGAAGAATCTTTTGTTGTTGAAATGGAAAAGGCTGTTTTGGAAGAACATTTAGAAGGGGATATTCTCTTGAGAAAGAAACTTCTTATGAGGAACATTTGGGGGAATAATTTGTTAATGAAATTATCCCATCTGCTGAAGATAGAATGGAGAAAGCCTTTCGATTAGATAAAAAATAAATGGGTGAGGCTATTGGGGAAGAAATATTGGAAATAGATCAAGGATCTAAATCTCTTAGTCCCAAGAAAGATTCACATGTTGAGGGGGAGTAGAAACTGAATCTAGAAAGTGTTGATGTGCCTAATCCAATTGATTTAAGCTCTGTGGATACATGGTATAAATTGCCTAGCTATTTTGATTTAACAATTCCTAGGAATTCTCAGTTAAAGGTATAGATATGTATACTGTTTTTCAATTGAAACCAGTATCTACTCTTGATATTATAGCTAAAAAGGAACCTGATATTGTCTTAGATCCTATCCATGAACCTTCACATGAACTTTTCACCTTGGTGAGTAAGGATGATTTGAAAGAATTTGGAGCTACCCTATTGGCTGGAATTGAAAAGCTCATGAATACTCAACCTGCTCCTATGATCAACTTGAGTGAAAGAGATGCTGACATGTTGTTAGAAAAGATCATTTGGAAGATTCAGCTAAAAATTCTTCATGAAATTTAATAAGTCAGAGTTGAGAACAAACATTTAAGTGATAAAGTGAAGTCTCTCAAAGGTATAGTTGAAGATATGAAAATAGTGCTGAACTCAAGACCAAAACCTGTTTCTCATCATATTGAGGATGTTAATGGTCATATTCCACAGGAAGTTGCCTCCCTGATTCAACCTAACCTAACTTCCTTAGCTGACAAGGTGGTTGAAAGAAATAATAAAATTGTTCAAGAGATACATGGGCATATTATTGGTCGTAAAAAGTTGACTAATGAATATAAGGGATGTCTTTTGAATGTTCTAAATCAACTGAAATCCCTTACTTTAGCTGTTACTACTTCTAATACCTCTGGACAATCATCTCAACCTTCCTTGGACAATGATCAGCTCAAAATATTTGTTAAAGAAGAACTCCAATCAGTGCTCAGTGGTTTTGACAAAGAGTATCTATCTATGGTTGTCAAGAACAGTGACAAAGTTCTTGATTTTGTGATAATTCATTCCAAGATTAAAAATGATGCCCAAGAAGAAATTACTAAGAAGGTGGATTTCTAATTGAATAGGATTTTCTTTAAGCATGATATGAAAAACCATTTCAAGTACCTTGTAGAGAATCCGAAAATCCTTCCTTTCACTCAAGCTTTCAAAACTCAAGTTCAAAAACTCAAATATTTCACTACTTTATTGGAAAAGTTCATAGATAATAAAGATGAATTTGAGAAATCCATGCAGTATGGTGGTGAGATTATTGATGACTTCATCAAGCTATTGAGGCCTTAACTTCATGTGTAGAGCACTGCTATTGTGGCTCCTGCAGCTGCACCCTTAAAACCTGGTTTGCCTCCTGCCTTATTCCCTACCTTTTCCTCAACTTCTATGTTTGTCTCTCAGGATCTGAGTCAGATCAGACATGTTATCCTTGACCAACAATTTCCTTGTTCTTACACTACACCTACCTTGGGCCCCTCTATTTTTGAAGTTCTCCCTCTAACTTCTCTGTCAGTTGGTTCCCTTCCTTCTTCCACTTCTACATCTACTCTTGTGGCTTCTAGTTATGCTACTGCCAAGGGAAAAGAGAAGACATTCAGTGCTGAAGAACATTGAACGCTATATTTTGATTGGGATAATTTTTTTATTTTTGTTTCTTACTGATTGAAATGACACATCTTTCTCAATCTAATGCACCATTATTGTCTCCTCTCTTATTTAATTTTGTACTCTTTTTGATAATCCCAAAAGGGGGAGAGAAACGCACTCTAACTGCACACTAAGGGAGAGACACATTCACTAAGAATAGATATCTAACTCACATGATTGGTGATCATTAAAAAGGGGGATATTGTTGGAATCCTCATGTGTTAATCATATTTTAATGATAACAAATCCTATACATTCTATAAAGTGTGTTAATCCTGTTTAATCTGTCTCAAATCATGTGTATAGAGGGTTGGTTTCTTTATGATTTAAATAAACCTATCCAAGATCTTAAGTTCTATGTTTGATTATTGTAAACTATTTTTAATTTGTGTTATAATGGATATACTTGATAAATGATGAAGTCTAATCCATTCTATGAATATCACTATTTAAGTCTTTATGCAGATATTTGGTTAAGTCTCAGAAATCAAGAGTCTTCCATTGGTTATGTTTTTCTGGAAAAGGACCCAGACACCATGACCAGACACCGTGACCCAGACACCGTGACTAGACACCGTGACCTAGACACCGTGACCAGACACTATGACCTAGACACCGTGACCCAGACATTGTGACTAGACACCGTGACCAAACACTGTGACCAGACACCATGACAAGACACCGTGACCCATACATTGAGAACTAGACACCATGATCAGACACTTCATATGTGATACCAGTTCCTGATCTCTTTACAACTATGTCATCATAACTGTCTCACCGATCAAAGACAAAGAAGGAGATACTGTTTCATGGATACACCATTTCAAGTGACACCATTTCCTGACAGACCATGACCCGGTTCTTTAATATGTTTTATTATTTTCAATTTAATTTCTAACAGTCATATTTGAGTCTTTTAATTGGACTGACATAATTAATATTTATTTTTAGACATTTCACCTGATAGTACAAGTTACAAGGTGTATAATACATGCATCTTGTCAGCTCCAACACATGCACTCCAAGAATAAAAAGAGAAGTGTGGCCCAGAAACATAGATGCGTGATAACGAAGAAGCACAAGAATTCTTGAGAAAAGAAATGACACATGAAACTCAGCACATCTTAAGAACACACAAAGAATTCTAAAATACAAAATATGGGATACCATAGATCAGAGTCAAGAACATATTTTCACTATCAACTCCATGAAGAACACGGGCTAGATCCAACTGACATGCGATACTCTATTTCTCACAAGAGGACTCGATTCCTGCATCTGATTCATCCTAGAATTCTAGAGATGCATATACTAACACTCAGAGCACTCCTAACATTATCTAATCATCTTTTCTTTGTTTGGTATTGTTTTTATATTTCAAGAAGTGTGTGTGTCTGTATAAAAAAACACAATGTCTCCTGTATTAAACTAGAGGATACAAGATATCCTTCCTCTCACATATTTTTACACTTGTTTACTCCCACGGATAAGTGTGGAAGAGGTCCCTATGTGACCTGTTAGTTTGTACTAATGAAGAACTATGGAAGAGGTCGTGTGACCTGAACAGTCTTGTGCACTGTTGTTTACCCTGATCCAGGGTGTGGATCAAGTTTGTTAATATAAACTGCTTGGTGGCAGGTGATCACCAAGTGGAGTGGATTAGGTCTCGGTTTGAGACCGAACCACTTGTTTTATATCCTCCGTGTTTTTTGATTTAGTTTTCTCTATTTTATTGTATAATTTATAAATCAATAAATTTAATTTGATAGTTAATCTTGGAAAGAAGTTATAATTGTTTTACTTTATTAGAATAGCTTAAAAATTAATATTAATAACTGATATTAAGATTACTAAGAATTAATAAATCTTCTGAGAAGTTATTTAAATAGTGAAATTTTCCTAAGCGTATTACTTTGATTAACTAGGATGTATTTATTTTTATTGGTGAAACTTTTAAGAAATTTTTTTAGACAAATATTTTAATAGATACTCAATTCACCCCCCCTATTGAGTACTCTACTCTGAAAAACAATTATGATGATTAAAAATATTTAATAAAATTTTCTAAATTAAATTCACAGAAGTGGACAATTTTCATTTTAAATTAATTTCGCATACACGACGAGAATGCAGGTTTTTAAAGAGAAAATGTTCAAAGGTTTACCAAGTTTTTTTATTAATATTCAATATGAAAATTGATTCAAATGACTTAATTTGGATTAATGGAAGTATAATTGAACTAAATTTACTTTGAAAATAATTTATAATATAATTTATATTTATAAATAAATTAAATATAATGGAAGTTTTAAATTAAAATTTAGTATTTTCACTATTCATCAAAAAATAAAACTTTTCAGAAAAATACAAAAAATCAACCCAAAGATAATTTTAATATCCTATTTTTAAAAATTAAGTTTATGTTTTAAAATAAATTTTCTAAAAGTTTACTTTTTTTAAAATATAATCATGCAAAAAAGGTGACGAAATTTCTTTTTAGAAAAATAGAGTTTTTAATCATAAAACTTGATTTATTCTTATATATTGTCTAGAAAATAAAAAAGATAAATGCTAAATGATAGATTTAACATTTACTATTTCAATAAAATAATTCACCAAAAGTGTTTTTTTAATTTATTAAGGTAAAATGTCTTTGTTTTCATAAAAATAGATTTCCAAAAAATGATTTTCCTTATTTTCAAATGGTTTTTTATTTTAATTTTTTATTAATCAGTCACCAAAGAATTACTAATATATTTTCATAATTTATTTAATCCTATTCATACCCATCATTCCAATGGCTAGGAGATAAATATCATATTAAATAATAGTATTTTGATAATATGTCATGTTTCATTTGAACTCATTGCTGAGTGTAATGCAATATAAACTCGATATTATGTGCAATGAAAAATATAGAAAAGATTAAATTTATTTGAAAAAAATGTATCTCAAAAAATCTTGGGGTGTTACATTCTATCCCCCTTAAAATGATTTTCCCTCAAAATTTTTCTCATTCATAAAAGGTTTAACATTTGAAAACTCTTTCAAAGAAACTGACATCATACCACTGAATACTAAAACTTCCTTTAAAATGAGAAAGTTGTAAAAAAAGGTTACCTAAAATAGATCATAACTAGATTTCAACATAGGAGAACATATATGGGAAGTAAAGATTTGGACATGGATGGAAATCATAAATACTTATAGAGAGTGATAGAGATCATTGATCAGAATAAATTAAGTGATCTATAGAAGGTTAGAAACCACAAAACCATAAACCAAAGAGGCATGAAAAGGGTCATTGATATCATCAAAAATGATAATAACAAGACAAAATTTTATTTCAATATCCTTTTCATAATGTTAGAGAATTAATTTTCCATTTAGAATTAGAACATATGAAAATGTATTTACTTGATATCTTTTTATTTTAGAGGAAAATTTCATCCTTTGGTTATTCCGTAATCAATTTACACTTCATATATTACTCTAAGTGAATAATTTTACACATTTGAAGAACTAAATGAGATGTATAAAATAATTATAAGTCATTAATTCTATCTCAAGTTAATTTTTTTTAACAATGATTATCCAATATGCATAAATATTCATATGGATAAATAATACATTAATCTCTAAAGCCTCATCTAAATTTCAACTTAAACCATTCCATAAAAAGTTTTACATTATAACGCTTGCAAAATTCCAAATTTATAAATAAGGTTACTAAATTTCTCAAAACAACTCAGTATTAATCCCGCACACATCATAAAGTGGCTCTTGACTATAACATTCCAAACATGTGAACACCTTCTTCATGTATTCTCTTGAAACATGGTAATAACATGGATTTCTATAAAACCATTTTTATAACATACATGATTCCTCATCACTTATATAAAACCAAAAATATTGAATATATTCCATGAATCCAATAATTCTTTAAATTCCATTAATTATAACACAAACCACTTTGTACACAAAATACTAATTAGTTTAAAGGTCATCAATAATATCGAATTTACTTTATTTATAATAACCATCTCTTTATTCAAACTAAACACCATTTTCTCAAAATTAGGAACATATTAAGGGTTACCTTACCATAATAATGTGTTTTCCATAAAATATAACCTTTCCATTAAATAATTTTTCTAGGTAATCAATATCATTCAATACATTGTTTCAAATACTTAATGGGAAACTTATATAGAATAATCATTATATATTTCATAATTATTGAATTCCAATACATAAATACTCATACCACTTATTTCTCAAAACATTAACTAGGATTCTTCATTTTATATCTTAATACCTATTTCCTTTTATGTGTCATCCATAATATCTTTATCTTCAATAACAAAACCATTACTCATACAACCTTGTTGATTCTCATCACGAGATTTCCCCTTAAAACATCGATTTTCATAATTACAATTCTTTCCACATTTAAAACATTCAACAATCAATGATACCATCAGAGAACATTATTCTCATCCATTTACTCAACAAAAATTTTCATTTTTCCTTTGCAATTACTTTCTTTGTTCCATATTTTCCACACTTAAATCATCTTCCTGTCCCTATGAGACATTCCTTTAATTTCTTTTTCCTATAGTCTCGATATATAGGGAACTAAAAATTATTTCTTCCATGGATTCCATTACCTGAAATCTAATTGAAACATATCCTTCTCTTCTTTAGTAAGTCAAATATTTTCTTATGGTGCACTCTATTAATCACGTTCCATGATAACTGATTAGGAATAATCACAATATCCTTCACTCCAGTCATCATCCCATTTGGATGCTCAGAAGAAAATTTTCCATCACATTCAATGTTAACACTATTCCTTCTGTGTCACGACCCGCCCTCGGGGCCCGTGCTGTGACTACCCCAAGCCCGCCTTCCATAGGCCAGGGGCTGGCGACTAGCACCAAGGCGTAAAATCCCAGTAAAAAGGGAAGGCATTGCCTTAAAAAAAGTAAACAAGCACCTCAGAGTAACAAGCGGAAGTAAAGTAGTACACAAAACTAGAACAACTGTGCTGAAGTAAAGGGGCCGGAAATACAAGCCCAACTGTAAAGTAAAGTACATCTCGAAAGGGAAAACAGCAACTGAAAGTACAAGCGGCTCCTGGGACGTCCTCCTCGATTCCTACCTGAAGGGTAGGTACAGATGGCTCAGCTCCTGGATCATCCACCACGGATCCTACCTGAGGGGTAGTTACAGATATCTCTACAACTCCTCAGGTCCAACCGTCCACTCCGAGCACGTCCCGCTCAGTGGTCCTCCTCCGGGTACCGACCTACTCCGAAAGCCTCAACCGCAGTCAGCGCTGTCCGTCATCTGCATCCAACACAACGAAGTGCGGGCATAGCCCGTGCAGGGGTGAGTATAAGATACTCAGTAGGGACCCCGAGACCCTCGAAGGTCTCCCGAAATCCACAAAGGATAAACCACATGAAGGATACAATCACGAAGTAACATCCAAAGTTGATTAGGTATATGCCCATACATATACCTATGTCACCAATTTCCGTTCGGCTCCAACACCGAGCCCAAGAACAACCCAATCCACAAAGAAGAGTAAACAGTAAATCCACACAGGAAAACAGTACAAGTTCACACGGTTTATAACAAGTTTATGAAATCAACGGATAACCATTACCCAGGTATATGCCCATACATATACCTAAGTTATCAAGCGACCCATCTCAATCATGAGGAAACACAAAGATCATTGACTCAGCTCAAACCGGGATTTTTATTATCGAAACCGTAGCTGCTGAAGAGCCCCGTCTCTGAAGTGTGCAGTAGTCCTGTCACGACTCCGAGGTACTGCTCACTAACCTATGACTGCTGAGGTACTCCTCCTGTCGAGTACTGCGGGTCTGCTGCCAACTACTGGGCGCTCCGTCCGCTGAGGGTCTGCTGCCAACTACTGGGCGCTCACCCAAATAGCCTACAGAGGTACTCCTCCTGTCGAGTACCGCGGGTCTGCGGCCAACTACTAGGCGCTCCGTCCGCCGTGGGTCTGCTGCCAACTACTGGGCGCTCCGTCCACTGGGCTAGTCGACTCACTCCAAGTCGAGTCGGTCAAGCAGTCGTCAGGTCTCAGTCAGCTACACGGTCTCCGTACTCTGCACGCACGTCTCCACCGTCGCGGGTCTGTCGCTACAACCAAGCGCTCCCCCGCCCGCTCGTCTCCGGGAGGGTCCACTCCACGAGCTACTGGTCGATACTCCAAATATCTCAAAGTCCAACGAAGAAGTGCCACATACGTCCGCTTCGTCAAAGGAGTCTCAACGCAACAGACGGCGCGTCAAACGGATGCCCGGTCTGTGAGTTTTTAGCCTTTTCGTTCCGAGGGCCCGGTTGGTTTCGTGAGCGAACCAAACCCGGCCATATCTCTACTGTACCCTGAACTCTCATAGGGTATGCTCATAGGGACCTTTTCTCATCGTGGTCATCAACGCCGCTGACGGTTCGTCAAACGGACGTCCTGTCTGAAAGATGTCAGCTTTTCCGTTCCAGGGGCTGGTTGGATTTCAGATACGATCCAACCCGGCCATACTCCAACTGTATCCAAAACTCGGGTGGAGTGTGTCAAAAGTTCAGTCTCATCAAGAGGAAGTTATCGCAATAGACGGCGCGTCAATCGGACGCCCGGTCTGTGAGTTATTGGCTTTTTCGTTCCAGGGGTCCGGTTGGTGTCGTGTACGAACCAACCCGACCATACTCCGTCGGCATCCAAACCTCGAGCGGAGTAAGCCAAAAGATCCGTCCCACTTAGAGGATTCCATCAAAGTCGACGGCACGTCAATCGGACGCCCGGAGCTCAGGATATGAGCGTTTCCGCTCCGAGGGCCCGGTTGGTTTCGTGAACGAACCAACCCGGCCGTACTCCACCTGCGTCCAAACCTTGGGCGGAGTATACCAAAAGATTCGTCTCACTAAGAGGAACTTATCAGAACTGACGGCACGCCATTCGGACGTCCGTAGCTCAAGATATGAGCGTTTCCGCTCCGAGGGCCCGGTTGGTTTCGTGAACGAACCAACCCGGCCGAACCCAAAGTAATCCGAAACATTGAGTGAGATATACCGAAACGACCGTTTCGATCCAAGGATCGCGTAGCCGCAGACGGTTCGTCATTCGGAGGCCCGTAGCTCAAGTTACGGGCAAATAACCGTTCTGGTTCGAGAAGGAAGGGGTCCGGGGCGACCCGGCCCGAACCGGCCCGGCCGGCGGCGCGCGGGGCGCGCGGCGGCGCTCGGCGGCGCGCGGTGGTGCGCTGAGGCGGCGCGGCGGCACGCGGTGGTGCGCTGAGGCGGCGCGGCGGCGCGCTGGGCGCGCAGGCGGCGCGCGGGTGAGACCCTCGCCCCCCCGTTTTTCCCCCTGGCGGCGCGGCACGTGCCGCGCCGGTTTCAAAAAAATAAACCGCCCCCTCACATGAGGGGGCCTGCTGGACGACACGGGGGGCGCTGCCCCCCCTTCTAAAGATAACCGGCCCCCAATTTAATTGGGGGCCATTAGAGGCTAACCGGGGAAAATTAATTTCCCCGGTTTGACTTCCTTCCGGCCGGCCCGACCTGGCCGGCCGGTTCCCTTTCGTTTTCCGACACCGGCGACCCGGTTGGCCGCCGGTCTTCTCAATTCGCCGCGGCCCGGAACCGGCCGCGGCCTTCGTCGTCCGGCGCGGTGCGACGGCACCGCGCGCCTTCGCCGCGGCCCCGCTCCGGCCGCGACGCCTTTGTTTTCTCCTCCGATGCGGCGTGGCGGCGTTGCATCCAACGGTCGCACTTCCTTTACTCCGCCGCGGCCAACGGGCTGCTTCTCATTGCTCCGGCGGCTTGTTCAGTCCGGCTATGGGAGACCACCACGGCCCTCGTCGTCCGGAGTGGCACGTCAAACTTGCGCACTCCCATGAAGCCCTCTACGTCCTTGCGCGGTGTCACGGCACCGCACCGCCTCCTCTTCGATCCACGAGTAATCCAACAACAAGGTTTGGGTGGAGGATCGACCGTGTTCGTACGGTCCGATCCCCTCCCATGTGAATGATAACAAGTGGTACAAATAAATTATTTACGAAGGCGTAAATTTAAATTAGGAATAAAGGTAACAACCCCTACCTCAATTAACAACTCGGCATTCGTCAACGGCCGTGGGAGATGAGTGTCGCGGAAGTCGGACGTCACGGAGGTCGGTCGTCACGGAAGAAGACGTCGTCGGCATCGCGGTTATGGCGTCGCGGTAGACGGACGTGGGTTCGCCACGAGAGGCACGTCGCGGAAAGTGCGTTGCGGCGTCGGACGTAGGTTCTCCGCGGAAAGCACGTCGCGGAAAGGATGCATTGCGGCGTCGTGGAGGAAATCCAACGCGTTGCAGTCCGACGTCATGGAAGAAGGTCGCCGCGTTCTTCATCGTGGAGGAAGAACTCACAAGAAGCCTCCCTCTTTTCCTCTCCGCACAGCAAAACCCAAAACCAAAACAAAGGAAACTAAACCATGAATTAAATAGAAGGGTTTGGAATTTCAAAGGTTTGAAATCCAAACCACTTCATTTAATTCTCCTCATTTAAATCTTAAGTTATAACTTAAGTTTACTGAGTTTCCAACCTTAACTCCACATGACTCTTGAATTCCAAGAATTTGAAAATAAAACTAACTCATGTAATAAATTACACAAGTTGTCAAATTAAATAAAGTGGAGTTTAATGAGGAGTTAGGAAAGTGAGGGGTTGGGTTCGTGTGGGTCCCACTCCACCTTATCCTCTCAAGGTTGGTTAGCACTTGTGGGTCCCACCCCCAACTCCCTTACTTAGGATAAAACTACAATGTAGGAAAAATAAATAAAAATTGTTAAATTTTTATTTCTAACTTCCACAATTTTTTTATTATCTTCGTACGAGCAAACGCAACTCTGGAACTGATGTTCCTAAGCAATTACCAGTGCTGCGGTTCCAACGGTGCCCTCGGATTTCGATTCCGAGCACCGGTTCAAAAGGTAGAAATTCCCGCTCGTTCGTTTACTGAACGTACCCGAGCCTAACTTCGGAAATTGATTCCGGGCACACCGGGCCTCGGAATCAGGTGCCGTCTGAAACTGCGGACTCATAAAATTCCAAAGAAAATTAACAAAAAATTTTCCTTGAAATTTCCGGGTCTTTACATTACTCCCACCTCAGGGATTTACGTCCCTGTAAAGCTTCAACTCACACTTAAGGGAAACAAGCAGTACTGAGCACGCAACTGAGCTTTACGCTCCCATATGCTCACCTGAAGATCTCGTGCTACCCGCGAAGCATACCCGAGTAAGCAACCGTTCATGTAGAACCTGCTCCTGTCGATCTTCGTTCTCTACTAGAACCTCTGTGCTTGTCGCCCTGTCATCGACGTCCAACTTCCCGAGGTTGATGACGTGTGAAGAAACATACACGTATCTCCACAGTTGAGACACGTGGTGGACATTATGCACCCGGTGCAACTGAGGTGGTAGGGTCAAGCGGTAAACCTCTTCGCCTACCCTGCTGAAGATCAAAAGGTCCATCGAACTTCGGAGATAACATGCCGCCTCGGCCACATCTCCGAAACCTCATCGGGGTGAGACCGTATAAGAACGTGTTCGTCACCCTCGAACTCAAGAGGTTTCTCTTTTTAGGTTAGAACTGAAACTCAAAACTCCTACTGCCACAAGGGTAGGGTTGACCAACTCAAGAGTGATCGGTCACACCCTCTTATGCCTGAGTTTAACATGTGCTGCCCAGGGTTTCCTTTTCGCCGACCAAGGAAAACCCATTCCGACGTTTGCCTAAAACAGTCAACCGGGGTATGATTTGTGAATCAAAACCATGCCCAGATCAACGTCGTAAGGCCTCTACGCTGCCACCAAGAGATTCCAACCGAAACTCTCGCCTCGAGGTCAAATCACACCGTCGGCATAAGTGTGATTATCGAGTCTCCTCCCAAAGGTATCTCCAGACGTGAGGGTCAAGTCTACGGCTTACCCGGAACCTCTAGGTCTGGGACATGATTCGTGGAAGGGTGGAATGATTGGTTCTTATGTCTATAGATATGGAAGCTCGTAGTAGACATAATTCGTACCCCGAATCATTCTTAGAGCTCCTGGGTCACACTCCTTGACCGCAATGCAGCTATTCTCCTCCCCAGCCCTCCTGCTCCCTGAGCCTGGCGGGGACTACTAAGTCGGGTGGTCGTAACATGTCGAAATGTACACCACCACATGCTGCTCTCCAAGCTCCGCTTCCACGTCTGCTACCCTGCAGATTCATCTGTCCTTAGCACTTCCTCCTCCTGAAACATTTTACACGCCCGAGTCTCTGAGACTGGCGCTAGTTTCCTGCCTTTCACTGCTAACGTTCACAACCACAAAGGTTCTCTCTAGCATCCTAGAATAGGTAGGAATGCATAGAGGAAAAGTAATGGTTCGGATGTCCTTTAGACACACTTCGCTCAGAAGTTCGAGTCTAAAGAACTGATCTCAACGTAACCAACGAGTACCAAGATTGATTGGTAAGCCACGTTGAGTGCTCTGCTTCTGACATGTCGTACTGTCGAAGCTGTATTAGCTCCAGAAAACTCACAACCACCTCCTCAAGCCAGTCCTCAGCCGCCTACGAGTCAGGCTCACCTCGAAACTTGAGGGATATCTGGTGCTAAAACATATGTAAGGCACTAAGCCTGTGAGTCTCTACTACCGGTACCGCCGGTAGTGTCTGCTGACTAACAGGTAGTGACTTAGCTGGCGCACTACCCGTAGGTACTATCCCAGGTATCGGTTCGCGTACCGAAGTCTCATTACTATAAGGACCAACCTCATGGTCACTCACTGGAAACACTAGGAGATAAGATCATCATCCGCTCTACTAGTATCCAAGCTAGGCGTAGAACTCTAGCAATCGCCTCCATCCAGTCCACTGCTGCCTGGGAAATCTGTCTCGCCTCGTATCCTCAGAGGCCTCTACTGCTGGAACTCGTGCATCGCGCTCTGCTAGCGTGCACCGTCAGCTAGTGGCATCTGCTGCCTAACGGGTGGTGGTGCTGCTGGTACACCACCCGAAGGTGCCAACACTGAAAAAGGGCCCTGCACCGGAGTCTCGCTGCTCAGTGGGCCATCATCGAGAACTCTCTCGGAACTCCAGCTAACTATCTGCATGGTGACATCCTGAACAGCTGTGTCATGGTCAACGATTATACCTGATGAGCTGACCTGGTTTGAGCTGACTTTAAACCTTTTGGGAAACACACACGCAATCAGTGTTTTCATGCATTAAGTCAGAAATCAGAAGTCAGGGTCCTGGTGTATGGATACGTCGGCCGCCGCACCAACACTGGACTCCCTGGACTGATAACCACACCCAATACACTAAACACTATTGCTTCACATAGAAAAAAAAAGATCAGAGTCTGCGGTAGAACCGACCCCTCTGATACCAATTTGTCACGACCCGCCCTCGGGGCCCGTGCCGTGACTACCCCAAGCCCGCCTTCCATAGGCCATGGGCTGGCGACTAGCACCAAGGCGTAAAATCCCAGTAAAAAGGGAAGGCATTGCCTTAAAAAAAGTAAACAAGCACCTCAAAGTAACAAGCGGAAGTAAAGCAGTACACAAAACTAGAACAACTGTGCTGAAGTAAAGGGGCCGGAAATACAAGCCCAACTGTAAAGTAAAGTACATCTCGAAAGGGAAAACAGCAACTGAAAGTACAAGCGGCTCCTGGGACGTCCTCCTCGATTCCTACCTGAAGGGTAGGTACAGATGGCTCAGCTCCTGGATCATCCACCACGGATCCAACCTGAGGGGTAGGTACAGATAGCTCCACAACTCCTCGGGTCCAACCGTCCGCTCCGAGCACGTCCCGCTCAGTGGTCCTCCTCCGGGTACCGACCTACTCCGAAAGCCTCAACCGCAGTCAGCGCTGTCCGTCATCTGCAACCAACACAACGAAGTGCGGGCATAGCCCGTGCAAGGGTGAGTATAAGATACTCAGTAGGGACCCCGAGACCCTCGAAGGTCTCCCGAAATCCACAAAGGATAAACCACATGAAGGATACAATCACGAAGTAACATCCAAAGTTGATTAGGTATATGCCCATACATATACCTATGTCACCAATTTCCATTCGGCTCCAACACCGAGCCCAAGAACAACCCAATCCACAAAGAAGAGTAAACAGTAAATCCACACAGGAAAACAGTACAAGTTCACACGGTTTATAACAAGTTTATGAAATCAACGGATAACCATTACCCAGGTATATGCCCATACATATACCTAAGTTATCAAGCAACCCATCTCAATCATGAGGAAACACAAAGATCATTGACTCAGCTCAAACCAGGATTTTTATTATCGAAACCGTAGCTGCTGAAGAGCCCCGTCTCTGAAGTGTGCAGTAGTCCTGTCACGACTCCGAGGTACTGCTCACTAACCTATGACTGCTGAGGTACTCCTCCTGTCGAGTACTGCGGGTCTGCTTCCAACTACTGGGCGCTCCGTCCGCTGAGGGTCTGCTGCCAACTACTGGGCGCTCACCCAAATAGCCTACAGAGGTACTCCTCCTGTCGAGTACCGCGGGTCTGCGGCCAACTACTAGGCGCTCCGTCCGCCGTGGGTCTGCTGCCAACTACTGGGCGCTCCGTCCACTGGGCTAGTCGACTCACTCCAAGTCGAGTCGGTCAAGCAGTCGTCAGGTCTCAGTCGGCTACACGGTCTCCGTACTCTGCACACACGTCTCCACCGTCGCGGGTCTGTCGCTACAACCAAGCGCTCCCCCGCCCGCTCGTCTCCGGGAGGGTCCACTCCACGAGCTACTGGTCGATACTCCAAATATCTCAAAGTCCAACGAAGAAGTGCCACATACGTCCGCTTCGTCAAAGGAGTCTCAACGCAACAGACAGCGCGTCAAACGGATGCCCGGTCTGTGAGTTTTTAGCCTTTTCGTTCCGAGGGCCCGGTTGGTTTCGTGAGCGAACCAAACCCGGCCATATCTCTACTGTACCCTGAACTCTCATAGGGTATGCTCATAGGGACCGTTTCTCATCGTGGTCATCAACGCCGTTGACGGTTCGTCAAACGGACGTCCTGTCTGAAAGATGTCAGCTTTTCCGTTCCAGGGGTCGATTGGATTTCAGATACGATCCAACCCGACCATACTCCAACTGTATCCAAAACTCGGGCGGAGTGTGTCAAAAGTTCAGTCTCATCAAGAGGAAGTTATCGCAACAGACGGCGCGTCAATCGGACGCCCGGTCTGTGAGTTATTGGCTTTTTCGTTCCAGGGGTCCGGTTGGTGTCGTGTACGAACCAACCCGACCGTACTCCGTCGGCATCCAAACCTCGAGCGGAGTAAGACAAAAGATCCGTCCCACTTCGAGGATTCCATCAAAGTCGACGGCACGTCAATCGGACGCCCGGAGCTCAGGATACGAGTGTTTCCGCTCCGAGGGCCCGGTTGGTTTCGAGAACGAACCAACCCGGCCGTACTCCACCTGCGTCCAAACCTCGGGCGGAGTATACCAAAAGATTCGTCTCACTAAGAGGAACTTATCAGAACTGACGGCACGCCATTCGGACGTCCGTAGCTCAAGATATGAGCGTTTCCGCTCCGAGGGCCCGGTTGGTTTCGTGAACGAACCAACCCGGCCGAACCCAAAGTAATCCGAAACTTTGAGTGAGATATACCGAAACGACTGTTTCGATCCAAGGATCGCGTAGCCGCAGACGGTTCGTCATTCGGAGGCCCGTAGCTCAAGTTACGGGCAAATAACCGTTCTGGTTCGAGAAGGAAGGGGTCCGGGCCGACCCGGCCGGTTCGGCCGGCGGCGCGCGGCGGCGCGCGGTGGTGCGCTGAGGCGGCGCGGCGGCGCGCGGGGGTGCGCTGAGGCGGCGCGGCGGCGCGCTGGGCGCGCAGGCGGCGCGCGAGTGAGACCCCCCCCCCCCATTTTTCCCCCTGGCGGCGCGGCACGTGCCGCGCCGGTTTCAAAAAAATAAACCGCCCCCTCACATGAGGGGGCCTGCTGGACGACACGGGGGGCGCTGCCCCCCCCCCCCCCTTCTAAAGATAACCGTCCCCCAATTTAATTGGGGGCCATTAGAGGCTAACCGGGGAAAATTAATTTCCCCGGTTTGACTTCCTTCCGGCCGGCCCGACATGGCCGGCCGGTTCCCTTTCGTTTTCCGACACCGGCGGCCCGGTTGGCCGCCGGTCTTCTCAATCCGCCGCGGCCCGGAACCGGCCGCGGCCTTCGTCGTCCGGCGCGGTGCGACGGCACCGCGCGCCTTCGCCGCGGCCCCGCTCCGGCCGCGGCGCCTTTGTTTTCTCCTCCGATGCGGCGTGGCGGCGTTGCATCCAACGGTCGCACTTCCTTTACTCCACCGCGGCCAACAGGCCGCGTCTCATTGCTCCGGCGGCTTGTTCAGTCCGGCTGTGGGAGACCACCACGGCCCTCGTCGTCCGGAGTGGCGCGTCAAACTTGCGCACTCCCATGAAGCCCTCTACGTCCTTGCGCGGTGTCACGGCACCGCACCGCCTCCTCTTCGATCCACGAGTAATCCAACAACAAGGTTTGGGTGGAGGATCGACCGTGTTCGTACGGTCCGATCCCCTCCCATGTGAATGATAACAAGTGGTCCAAATAAATTATTTACGAAGGCGTAAATTTAAATTAGGAATAAAGGTAACAACCCCTACCTCAATTAACAACTCGGCATTCGTCAACGGCCGCGGGAGATGAGTGTCGTGGAAGTCGGACGTCACGGAGGTCGGTCGTCACGGAAGAAGACATCGTCGACATCGCGGTTATGGCGTCGCGGTAGACAGACGTGGGTTCGCCGCGAGAGGCACGTCGCGGAAAGTGCGTTGCGGCGTCGGACGTAGGTTCGCCGCGGAAAGCATGTCGCGGAAAGGATGCATTGCGGCGTCGTGGAGGAAATCCAACGCGTTGCAGTCCGACGTCGTGGAAGAAGGTCGCCGCGTTCTTCGTCGTGGAGGAAGAACTCACAAGAAGCCTCCCTCTTTTCCTCTCCGCACAGCAAAACCCAAAACCAAAACAAAGGAAACTAAACCATGAATTAAATAGAAGGGTTTGGAATTTCAAAGGTTTGAAATCCAAACCACTTCATTTAATTCTCCTCATTTAAATCTTAAGTTATAACTTAAGTTTACTGAGTTTCCAACCTTAACTCCACATGACTCTTGAATTCCAAGAATTTGAAAATAAAACTAACTCATGTAATAAATTACACAAGTTGTCAAATTAAATAAAGTGGAGTTTAATGAGGAGTTAGGAAAGTGAGGGGTTGGGTTCGTGTGGGTCCCACTCCACCTTATCCTCTCAAGGTTGGTTAACACTTGTGGGTCCCACCCCCAACTCCCTTACTTAGGATAAAACTACAATGTAGGAAAAATAAATAAAAATTGTTAAATTTTTATTTCTAACTTCCACAATTTTTTTATTATCTTCGTACGAGCAAACGAAACTCCGGAACTGATGTTCCTAAGCAATTACCAGCGCTGCGGTTCCAACGGTGCCCTCGGATTTCGATTCCGAGCACCGGTTCAAAAGGTAGAAATTCCCGCTCGTTCGTTTACTGAACGTACCCGAGCCTAACTTCGGAAATTGATTCCGGGCACACCGGGCCTCGGAATCAGGTGCCGTCTGAAACTGCGGACTCATAATTCTCCAAAGAAAATTAACAAAAAATTTTCCTTGAAATTTCCGGGTCTTTACATTCTGGTTCCCACAATTGGCTAAAACCAAAAATCATAGTGTCAATATTCAAAGTAGGAAACCACATAATCATAAAAAATTACTTATAGGATGTAAAAATAAAAAAACCTTATTTTCAATCTATGACACCTCAAGATTATCCTAGGTCATTCACGGTCATTATTTAAAAACTTCATAATGGTTTGTAAATATTTTTTAAATTTCCAAAGAATATCCCCTAGTATTATCAAACCAGATGTACCAAAAAGCTCATTTTCATACACTAAGGGATGATTGAGTCCATATCAAGGTTCCCTTTTCAGAGTTATTACCCCTATGTACCTCTATGTCAGAGCCACATCTACTTCTAGTATCCAGACAGAGATGAAATTTCTTGGAAATCACTTACTCTATCATTTACCAAAATTGCAGTATATTTTCCTATACTTTGAATCATCCTTAGACTTATCCTTAGAAATTTTCTTAGGGATCTCACTATGGTGTTCTCATTCTATTTTCGAAAGGTCAACTAAAAATATCCTCTAATACCAACTACAGTGACCTAGGATTCTCATACATGGATATTAAATCGTTTTGGATAAATATTAATTATAATACACAAACCCATTACTAAGGGTCGTAATAGTTTAGTACCTTTTAAAACTTGAAACATAATCTTTTTAATTCATGAAATGTCTTAAAGTATCCCATAAAGATCTTACCCTTGAGTAATCTTCAAAACATACCCTACTTAAAACCTTTCTTCATAACCTGAGGAAGAGAAACATAAGAAAGGGTTAGCTCAAATGACCAGTAAGGGTAAGAAAAGGAGATACAATATAATAACATAAATATATGGGTATGAGAACATGATAATAACATTTGATAACCATACCCCTAATATCAAAGATCATAATCTTGAATCATGGAATAATGATTGGGAGTTCATAAGGAATAAATCATAAGGGAATCAAAGAACATGGTCTATGAGGGCATAAAATTGTCATAAGACATATATTTATGGCATACACATAAAAATAGAAAATATTATGTCAAATATACCCACAAATACATTCATAACATGTTAGGCTTGGTCTAACCACTCGTGTACCTTCTTAGAGATTGGGATAACCTATTTTGTACACTTATTTAGGCTTTGGATAACCTCTTATGTATCCTTTAAGATCATATAACATTAATCATTATCCAATACATTGAAGGTATATATAGGTCCCACCAAATTCATAATGAAAAACATATTTATGTGTTTGAAAATATCATAACCAGTGAGATGAAATGGGTTTTATAAAAATTTCATCATATTGAATCCTTTGTAAAATATACAAGTTTCATAATCATTTCATCATTTCATCATAGCATAACCCATATAAAAGAAGTGGGTTTTATAAGAATTTTATCGTGGTATAACACAAAGAATAGAAACATGTTTCATAAACATCATTTAATCATAAACATAAACCATTCAGAGATATAATTAGAATGGTATCCTTGAATTATTTTCCCATTAAGTTATAGGTAACATCAATTAATGACATCTTATATGAAAAATGATTTTAAAAGATAAATCATTTGGAACATTTATTGAGGAAGATACAATTTATTTGAAAATAACCTTTTAAATATAAAAATCCATATAATACTTTGGAAATGCTTTTATTTGAAAATATAATTTTAAAACTTATAAATTAATCTTGAAAAATAATTTAAAAAACTACTTGAATAAAATAACCTTTCCAATTTGAAAAAAACATTTTAAAACATAAAAAATTTTCAAAATAATTTTCCTTTTGAAATCATTTATTTAAAATATAAAAAATTCATAAATATTATAGAAAAATTTTCATTGAAAAAAACCTTGAAAAATTTTAAGGGAATCTTGAAATCTTTTAGTGATGATGACAATGATAAATAATGTTCATGTCGTGCATGTTAGAAAACAAAGATTCTTTTTACATTTTCAATAAAATCAGAACAAGCATTATTTTGTAAAAAAACATGAAAATTATTTTCTTTTTTTTAAAAAATTTAAAAAATGTGTAAAAATTTATTTAATAATTCATTTTGAAATGGTTAAAAATGTTTTGAAAACATTTTTTGAAAGCAGGTTCTGAACGAAAGATGGTTTTTGATCGAAAACATGGTTTTTCCTAAAAACAATTATTTTTGAACTCTTGAGTACATAAGAAGAGGAAAATTAATATAAAATATTTATTATCATCAAATAACCAGAATATAATAAAATCCTTGAGATTATTTAGCGATGGATCATAATATTTGATCTTTGGAAATATATTCATAAACAATTCTAAGAAACAATGAGATTTAACATAAAATCTTTACCACTTTGGTAACTTTGAAACATAATACCCATGAAGGAATGTAATTATATGAAACTTAAAATATCATGAAGATAAATAAATTCATTATTTTTAATGTAAAATAGGATGTATATAAACCTTATAAAAGAAGGTATGTTCATAATACAATCATATGTCCCAAAGAAGGAAAAATTGAGACAAAAATATCTTACCACTTTGGTAACTTTTTAATATTAAAACCAATGAAAGGGAGATACTAAAATGGATATGTAAATCCACATAAAATTAATTATAATCATAATAAAATATATTCATGGGTAGTATATATAGCACATCAAATAAATACATGGGGAATATGGAATGTGTCTCATAGATATTAAAAGTGAGACAAAAACCCCTTACCACTTTAGTATTCTATTAAATCCTCAAACACAATAAAGAATAACCTCAAATGAAACTTTTAATATCATGAAAATAATTATATTCATGATATAACATTACAAAGGGTTAGTATATACACCTCATAGAAGAAACGAGCGGCGAATTTGTATATGTCTCCCAAAAATAAAAGAGAGACTAGAAATCCCTAACCTTAAGTATTAAATTTTGTTGTACATGTTAAAACCTACTTTAAAATAAAAATAAGTTTATTATAAATATTTTAAAGAATAATATATATATATATAATATCTTATATGATTTTCTTATGACCTTTTATTATTATTTTATTAATAATTCCATGTTAAAGTTATGTATCGGGTAATAACCGCTTTACTTTTCATGTATATTTTGATTGGTTATTTTTGGTCTTATTAATTTTATCATGGTTATATAATATTAACAATTTTAACCATTATATAAATATAATATATATTAAGTATATATTTATTTATAGTAATCTATAAAATTTAGTGATAGAAAATGAAATACACCATTCATGGAGATGGTCAGACACATGTATGCATGGAAGCTGTTCCCATTTTCTTTTAAAATTGAAAGAAAGAAAGGTAAATGTAATATTATCATTATATAATCCTTTTTATTTCATATATATCACATATTTTCATTAAAAAAATCCTTATTATATTCTATTTAAAGCATGAATGAATCACATCACTTCACGTGGCGGTAGTCCACTGTATACACGAGCGACATTATCATATTACAAAAAATGGAAAAATAAAGGTATGTGTGATATAATAATTAAATAATAATAATAAAATAATAAATATCATATATAAAAAATAAATCCATCATTACTTACAACCGTTAGAGGTGGTTGTGGAAAAACGAATGACATCGGTTCATGAGGCGGTAGTCCGCCGTACACACGGACAATGATTTCGTTACCCATTTGATGCAAGTGGAGATGGTTATAGGTAATTACATTAACATAAAAAAATCTAAGTATATGTAAGATAATGAGGTTATTATATATGATGATGTTATAATAATAATTTAAGGATGTGGAGGAACAAATAAAAAAAATGCTCGTTGATGAACATTACATCTTCTTCGAGTATCCTCCTTAGGTTTTCACCAAAAGCCTTAATAGGTTAGACTTATGTAAAAAACAATGATTATATGATTATATGATGGAAGTTGGAAATATATTTTGGGAGACCTTGAAAAAAAATGGTTTTATGGTGTGAAGAAGAGAAGAGGAGTGGTGGTCTCTTATAAGTAAGGTGAGTGACACACTTGTAATTTTTCAAAAAGAAAGAATTCCACCCACATTTTTTCATGTAAAAATGACCCAATAAAAAAAATCATCAATAATATACTATATAAATTCTATATATGGACATAAAATGGGGTTTGGATAAGTTTTGAGGTATTTTTAAACCTTATATTTTTAGTTTAATCCCATAGTAAACCATTTTTTACCTTAACTGAGGTAAATAATTTTTATTTTTTTATTATTCATTTTGGTCAAAAATTATGTTTCCCTTGTCATATAATATAAATTATTATAATTGAAAAAATTTAATCCATATTTTATAATTATATTCACAAAATTGGAAAATTTTAAATTAAAATTAACCCCGTAGACATGATGAGAATACATGGTTTTAAAGAGAAATTGTTCAAAAGTTTAAAAAGTTTTTATATCAAAATTCAATATGAAATTGATTTCAATGAAAAAAATTGGATTAATTGATGTATAATTGAACTAATTTTTTTTTCAACCTATTTACAATATAATTTAACTTTATAAATAAATTAAACTAAAAGGAAAATTTAATTAAAATTCAGCATTTTTCACTATTCATCAAAAAATAAAACTTTTCAGAAAAATCCAAAAAAATCACCCTCAGATAATTTTGACATTCTGATTTAAAAAATTAAGTTTAATTTTTTTAATTTTTTTTTTTAAATTTTCAAAAATTGATTTTAAAATAAGTGTGAAAAAAATGGAAAACTATTTTTTAGATAAATATAGTTTTAAACATAAAATTGGATTTATTATTATATAATATCTAGAAAAAACATTATATAAATTTTAAAAAGTAGATTAAATATATATTATTTAATTAAAATAATTCACCAAAAGTGTTTTTTTAATTTATTAATGTAATTTGTTTTTCATAAAAATAGTTTTTTTAGAAAAAGTTTCCTTTATTTTCAAGTGTTTTTTTATTTTAATTTATTATTAATTGGTCACAAATGAATTAACCATATATTTTTATAATTTATTTAATCATATTAAAACCCACCATTTCAATGTATAGGTGATGACTATCATATTAAATAATAATATTTTTATAATTTTTCATGTTTCATTAAAACTCACTGTTGCGTGTAACACAAGATAAACTTGATATTAATTATAATGAAAAATATAGAAAGGATTAAATTTATTTGAAGAAAAATATATCTCACAAGAATATCAGGGTGATATAAAATCCTAGATAAAAGGATGATAAAGTGCCAATAGTGGCCCCAAATCAACCCCAACCCATAGGGTTAGTGGAAGTTTTATCATTATCATCACCCTAGAAGGAATCAATATTTTATAGGATGGGAGATTAATATATATGACCAAAATACCAATCGTTCCTTATTATATGAGTCAAACCCATTTCATTTGGGGAATGATTGGTATGTATGATTGGAAACTCCATTAAGGAAACTATTCACAGACTGAGATAGAGGAATGTTTGGAAAAGAAAATTGAACCCTATAAGGGTCAAAACCAAGATGGTCCAATAAGACCATGGGTTAGAGAAATGAAACTACTACAACCCTCGAAGGAGGATAAAGTACTACAGAACCACCATACCACATAGAGAGTAATGGGGTAACTACTTTCACATGATATGAATCAGTGAATTCAAACACCATCGATTCAGAAAATGACAAATAACATGATGCAAACACATAGGGACGCAATGCAAGAACCTTACCTTGAGAGGCAGGAAATCAAAATGCACAAAATGAAGTTTCACGTATGTGGAATCTGAGAAGGATCCATAACATGGATCCTCTGAATGATTATCTAACACCTCCTTACTAGAACTATTCCATGGATACAGGGAAAGGTGCGGCTAAACCCTACTCACCACCTATAAGAGTTGAAATCTCTTCTGCAAAGGAATGACCATCAAAGTATGAGAAAGAGATACAAAATCTCATACAAATCAATAAGAAACTAGTCAAGGGAAATATTCCTATTGGGTATCACCTTCAGAAAGAAATACATATCCCTATACACACACATAAGGAAAGAGATAATTAGACTAAAATATTATAATTTGAACATCAAGATGATTTTAGATATAGGGAAACAGTCAACATAAATGGTTAAAATGAGGATGATCATGAATTTACTCCATTATATAATCAACTTCTCCCCCATCAGGGTGATCATACTATATTATAATAGATTTAGAATTAGTGGGATATGAATGTGGGGACACCTTATAAATCCTTGACCTCTCCCCATAGGTGGGAGGTGGCCTAGACAATGATACCTCTAGAACTCCTCAACACGATAAAATCCATATATTCTTGAATAGAAGATAGAGAAGGGAGTTTTGCCCCTATTCTACCTAAAAAGAAGTTGTATCCCAAATGGGTAGATGATAATTTTCCTCTGACCAATTTTAGAAATCCTATATTCTGAACCTTCGATGGAATGAGATATCCATAATAAAATCTCACACACTTGGTATCTCGATGCGGCCTCATGATGGGACTTATAGATTAGTAGGAGATGATAAAACTAAGATGATTTGTTAGACTCTAGTAGGGAAAGCCTTTTTTATGTATAGTATCCTTCCAAAAGGATCCATCATGGGATGAAAAAACCTTCATCATCAATTTCTTTATCAAATCAACTCCACGTTAAGGAAAATGACTATTATCGAACTCAAAAATTAAAAACAATGAAAAAATAAGAGGTTTTATAACTTCATAGCCATATATAAAGTTTTAACCTATTCAATTAGTATCCCAGTCTCACATGAACAATTTCTAGAACTTTGTGATGAGAATATTTGGAATGACCTGTAAACACCGTTGATCTTGATGAAATATCCAGGTGGATTCCATGAGTTCACAGAAATGACATAATTCTTAGAATATGTCATTCAGAGAACTCATGATAAATCTCATCCTACAGCCATGATTCTAGGAAATTGTCTTTGTAAATCAGAGACTATTGTTTTTACCCTTAAACTAGTAACAGTTCCCATCTAGGAACCTAGGAAGGCCTAAATAAAAACTACACTCAATTGGAGATAAAGAGAGATCAGGGCCACCCAAGATTTGAGGAACATATGAATCAAGTGTATTTCTTCTGAAATGAACAAGTATCTGGATATTTAATTATATCCATGGAAAATAACCTCTTTAAGCTATAAAAATTCAAGAAACCCAATGAGGGAAACCTCACTGACTTCCCTGACTACTATTATTTTCATAGAAGATTGGGTCACACCATACAAGACTTATTTTTCATCAAAGATGTCATCCAGAGTATGATTTATTCTAGATAGATGATACTGGGAAAGGCCTCGACATAGGTAACCAGTGTGACCATCACCCAACCAAATAAAGAGGGTGACTAAAAATAAGTTATGGCTAGGAATGAAAAAGTTAGATAATTGGATGAATAAAAAAAACTGACCGATCTCATTCCACCTTGAGAGTATAACTCCACAAAATACTAATGATTCTGATTTATAAGGAGGTTTTGTTGAATATTACGTCTCAAGGAATACCTAATCATTAGACATGGGAAAGGAAATATGATAACAACTCATATCAAACTCTCACACAAACTCTGACTCTTTTAGATTTATTCCTTTTACGATTTGGAGAACGGGAACCACCCCACCAAATAGAGCCCTCATTATATTAATAGATATTTTTTTTGTTCTGTTAAAGTAGTTAACTTAATAGGTCCCTTCTATAATGATGAATATTCCCCTAAGTATGAGTTACCCATACCTAACTGGGGATCTGGTGACTAAGGATACAAAAGTTGAGAGTACAGGGAATGCTGTGGGCATGGTCAAACCCAATATTTTAGCCACATTCTCACAGGATCCATATATGCAATTGATACCCATGGGAGAGTGCTTTAGTAATACCAAAAATGTAGGGAGATTCCTTAGAACCATTAAACCGTCATTCAAACCCAATAATTTTATGAAGTCACAAGGAAGGAGTGTGCTTGTTTGACCATCCCAAACAAAGGGGAAGGCTGGTTTGACCTATTCCATTTGCAATAGATTCTCCCTCAACCTCTTCCAAAGAATCAATACCATCTACCTCAAACACTTTATCTCATAAGTTGCATGATAAAAAGAAACCCCACCTTGGGAAGAACAATACTATAGATTAGAAATATGACTTCCTAAAATAGTTAGTGATTGTCCCAACCAAACTCTCAATACTAGATGCAATATAAATTTAAAAAAAAACTTATAGAGGTTCTATTTGAGTCCCTCTAGATTCTATAAGATTTTTAGATAGAAGTTACAACATCCAAATTTTACCAAGCGGAGATTAAGCCAACATAATGTCATACCAACATCTCGTTCAAAGAACATGACGAGGAGGAAGTCATTTAGGGACATATCAGAACTTTTCATGTTTTAGAAAAACTTAGTAATGTTGACATCTAGAGATATTTGGTTGAAAATGGTTCTAGGATCAACATTATCTTGGTTCAAACCCTTTTAAATTTGGGATATAGAGAGGGGTAATTGTCTAAAAAAACTAAACATTTAAGGCTATGAAAAGAGAAATCAAAGGCCTCTCGAAAATATCAAGCTTAAAGCTCAATTTGGGGATCACAAATATAATAATGATTTCATGGTTATCCACTAAGACACAATATATACTGTATTTCTTGGAAGGCCTTAGATTCATATCTATGTGTTAGTACCTTCAATGTTTCATAAATGCTTGAAGTACCCCATCAAGTGAAATGTCATCATACTACATGGTGAAAACCCCCCATTGAGTGTGAAAATTTGTATACACTTAAGAAATTTTCTAAAAGAGGGAAGAAAAACAAACAATGGTGGTTGGAGATATGCTAGATTCCACTAACAATGTCTTGGGAAACACACCTGTGAATACCTAGGGAATGCTCATATAAAATTATATACAACACAAAAACCTGATTGAGCAATAGAACCAATCCCAACTATCTGTGATAATCCAAAATATTCAATAACCCATGTCCATGTGATGGAAATCACATAAGCTGAAGTGTATTATTCAAAGTGAAGTAAGACTAATGCTCTATTAGAATCTGATAATTACCTCATGCCATTTTAAAAAATTGAAAATGTCCCCAAGACATCCTTTGCAACTTAGGATGTCCATACCTCTCCTACCTTGGGTAGTAGTATAAAGGAAGATAAGCATCCCCAGAATCTCTATACGATGAATTTGGTAGTTCAGGATATCAATTTATCTTCCAATAGACTCTATTATCTCAATAGGGATATATATTCAACTGAATTACCCACCATGTCTAATGATTCTACCACATATATAAATATGCAAGAGGAATAGGATGACCTCAAGAACCCTACTCCCACATTTGAGGAAGAAATATCCACCACCATTGATGAGCCCATGAAAGTGAATATGAAAACATAAGAGGACCCTTGAACTAAATTTATTAGTTCCACCATGTGTTTCAATGATAAATAGATGTTAATATCATTTTTAAAGTGATATCGATACGTGTTCTCTTGGAATTATAGAGAGATTCCCGGGATGAACCCTGACATGGACACTCATCACCTAGGATTCTTTGATGACCACATAATTTTTAAAAAGGAATCCATGAGAATTAACTCCTCTCATGATACTAATGTAGAATCAAAAGTTAAAAAATTGATCAAACACAACTATTTATGAGAGGTGCAGTGCCCAAAATAGATTACCAATATTATCTCCATCAAGAAAAAGACTTGGAAGATCAGGGCCTGAATTGATTTTAGAGACCTCAATCGACACTTCCTGAAGGATGATTTTCCATTATCGATCAGATAAATTTTGATCGAAACAACTATTGGATTCTAAGACCTTTACATTATGTATGGTTACTTATGGAATATTCTAATAAAGATATCCACCAAAGATGACGAAGAAACTTACTTTAGTACACCTTAGGGGATCTTTTTCTACTAGGTGATTCCCTTCGAATTAAATAACATTGGTGTTACTTTCCAACACACAATGAATCATATCTTTAGACCTTTCTTGGGATGAATCATAGAATGTTATATTTATGAAATGGTGGTAAAATATTTATAGTGTTGCAATCACATTACCAATCTTCAATAAATCTTCATCAAATTATAGAAGCATAGTTTGAAGATGAATCCTATGAAGTTTAATTTTGGTGTAATGTCTGGGAAATTATTTTTCTTTATGGTATTCCACTATGAAATAGAGGTTTATCTAGAAAAAACTAATAAAATCTTATAAATTCCACCCCCTCAGAATCTTAAATAATTGATTGGGATCTATGGGAACCTCACTTATATTCAGAATTTTATAGAAAAACTAGCTAGAAAATAACTCCCCTTTAATGAGTTGATGAAGAAGGGAGTCACCTACTAGTGGGATCAGGACTGAAAAGGATCTTTCAAGAATCTCAAGCTATAAATACTGTATCTATCAGTCTTAATGATGTCAGTAGAAGGAAATACACTTATCCTATATGTTGCCAGTATGTAACGATCTCTTGGTTCTCTCCTTGAATATAAAAATGATGAAGGTAATGAAAACTATCTCTACTATCTCTGTTGAATGATGCTAGATTCTGAGAATCGATATTATGATATCAAAAATAACTACCTCACACTCATATTTGCTGTGAAAAAGCTAACACATTACTTGTATCATCATGAATTCCACCTGGTTTCTCATATCAACCATATAAAATAAATTCTTACCATCCCTATGTTAACTTGGAAAATGGAATGATGGATGGTTATCCTACAAAAATATGACATCCAATTAATGTCATAGAAGGTAGTTAAGGGGAAGGGGACACAAAAAATCCAGATGAAGAAATTTTATATGCCAATGACACTCCCCAAACATGGGAGATGTATTTTGACGGTGCAACCTGAACTCCTATTAAAAAGACAATATAAAACATGAATCTCAATAGGGTTGTTCTAGGGATTGTATTTGTTTCTATAGGAAAAGTAGTTTTCCCCTATTCCTTCTCACTCTTCAAAGACTGAAATAATAATGATGTATAATAACAATCCCTTATCATTAGTTTAGATCTATCCCTGTAGTTGCAAATATCCTACCTGAACATCAAAGGGGAACTAGAGCTAGTAATCAAACAAATAAATGATGATTATGCTATCAAGAAGGAATAATTTGATACTATCATTGGTTATGTTATAACATTGATGGATGAATTCCCTCTTGAACTAACACCACATCATATCCCTTCATAATAAAATTCTCATACTGATGCACTAGCCAATGCAACTAAAATCCTAGCTGATCTTGATTAGGATGAAGTGATTTTTCATATCACACACCAAAGGGTGGTATCACCATCCATCATCTATGACATGGAATAACTAAATTAGGTTAACACTACCCCAGAGCATTATGATTTTACATACACCCCTAGATGGGTGTATCCCATAATAAATTACCTCTAAAATGGGACCCTCCCCTCAAATCAAGACAAAAGGGAATAGTTTCAACACTGAGTAGAAAAATTCACCCTTCAGGATGAACCTGAAGGAATATAAATCAATCTATAAAATAAGATTCAATGGAATCCTCCTCAGATTAATTACCAAATGAAAGACTCCCACCATCATGAAGAAAGACCATGAAGGCTCTGACAGTGCTCACTAGTTGAGAACCAGACTCTCCCAATAAATAGTGAGGCTTGATTATTACTAGAAAATGATGATACATGATTTCATGGAATTCAATAGGAATTTTCACACATGTTAGATTCATGAAAAATTAATCCATAATCCCCTAGAGTTTCTATATACAACTAATTATTCATGACTATTTTTAATATGGGGAATGAATGTTGTGGGGCCATTGTTAGGGTTGGTGTCCTGAGAACCAACTATTTTGTACTTTGATTACATGAATGTTCACTTATTATATATGGTTCATTGTTCTGCATGACTATAATATAATAATGTCCTGGAATATTTGTTGCATTGATAAGGTCATGGAAGATCCCCGCTATGATGAGAACCTTGAAATTCTATAACAAATATTCTTAAATAAAGTTTTGCGATTGGATGACATACTATGATAGGACACATAATATACAGACCGCCATGTGCGAGTACTCGTAAGAAGATGAGACTCTCTCTCATGGAGTTCGCACTTGGTAATCTCCAAGATGGTAGATTATGAGAACAGAACTGCCAGTAGCAATTCTGAATGTTTTGGTGTCATCGAATATTGCTATCTATGAAAGTGTGTAATGGTCCTTAGACTAGAAGATTATCATTAACTCATGTCATGACTCGCGCACTTAGATTTTCTGATGAAAACTGTCACGAAGATAGTTGGCGGGAATAAGGGTATGTTGGGTGCGTCATGAATGACATGTTGTTAATGGATAAGTCAAGGAAGGATTTTTCCCTTCCATATTTATGAAAGTAGATATCTTGGGCCCTTTGATTAAAATAGAACTGTCGAACAAATTTCATGGCCATGGTGACACTACGAGTTTATTTCTGGAAGTCAAAGAATGACAGATCAAGCATATAGGTTTATCACACTGCCATGAAACATGATTGATGAGATATTGAGACAAAGGGATTAAATTACACAGTAACCGTTCGTATGAGGTGACACGTCAATGCAGTGTCATCTTCTTTCTCTTGGGTTCCTTGACCCATTGCTAGACAGTAATCTTGGACTTTAGGCAAGCCCGCCTAATGCCAACGAGAAAGAGGCCTAGAGGGTCACACACTAAGTGTATCCAAGTATCTCAAGTAGAATAAATATTATTCCCATATGTGGTTTAATAATTATTTAGGGAAGCCTAAATCATTTTAATGGTGTTAGAAGAAGGAAACGAAAAACAAGATATACACGCTGTGTATTAATGATTACATGCCATGTAGTTTTTTATAGAAAACAAGTACATGCCGTGTATTAATGATTACACGCCGTGTAGTTTTCATTTTGGAAAGGAAATGAAAACAAGTGCACACTGTGTATTAATGATTACATGCCGTGTAGTTTTATGAAAAACAAGTACACACTGTGTATTAATGATTACACTCCATGTAGTTTTCCAGTAGGGATTCTGAGGATATAATATTGTTTTATTAAATGATATTTATTATAATCAGTGTGGGCGCATGTTAAGGAATTAATTATTCGACATGGGGGTTTTCAATAAGAGTCAATGAAATAAATAAAACGTGTAACACATTTATTTATTTTCATAACTCTACAACCTCAAACCCGATTATAAATATCCTCCCAACCACAACTCTTTTCAAAACAAGAGAATTGTTGTGCATAAAATTTCTGGATGATTATTTCAAGGACAAAAGAACCACTTCCTCCAAGAACGATCTTAAGACCGAGAGATATACTCTTCCATTAGATCAAGACAATCTAAGGTGGAAAACGCAAGCAAAGGTTTCTCCACGCTATCACCCGGAGACTCCTTTGGCGATATCCAAAGATATGAGGTGCACGTGTGGATCACCGCTAGAGGAAGTCTACACTTGGATTCTGTGACGCAACGACGAATCATATCAGAATGTGATCAAGAATATCAACGAAGAAAGAACACCAAAAAGGTACTTCTTTTCAATTAATTAGATTAATTATAATCAGCCTGTGACGATCCACTTTTGTGGTTCTGGGAATTTTCTTCTTCTTTGTCTATTTCTGTGAATCAATCCGTGGAGACTGGTATTTATCATCGTATTGATCCTGGATTGATTATTGCTAATGAAAAAAAGACAAGTGGTCACATCCGCCCACATGCTTCTGCTGTGCCCGGAACCTTCAATTGGTATCAGAGTGAGGTTACAACATTGATTATAGTTATTTAATTTTCGTTGATAATTTACGCATTTATATTCGATTCAATTCAAGATAAATCGTTCTATAAAACTGAATGAATGAGATCTATTCTTCCTCATTCATTTATCGATTCACATCACATAAATGAACATTTAATTTTAATTTTGATTAAATTAAAACTATGGATCTCATTTGGAGGAGCCTCTCTTTTTGTCCATACAACACAAGAATACACGACATGTAGTGAAAACTACACGCCGTGTACTTAGGTTCAACAAACTGGTACTGGTCTGCCAAACCACGCCGTGTGAATTGATTATACCTAAGTATTTATTACCCCATGTTGACCAGAAATGAACGGCGCATGGGAACTGGAATAAATGATGTGTATGTTCAATCAACATGTCGTGTAGTCAAATCCAGTCCAGGTGACACCATGTTCAAGGAAAAGCCGTGTTCCACGTAGACCGGATTTCCAGGCCTGTAACTGAGTAACAAGGAAGTACACACCGTGTTAGATTACTCTACACGCCGTGTACTCAAAAATTTCCAAATTAGAGAAAACACGCCAAAGCCCCCACCATGTACTTTTGATAAAGGGTGAAAAGAAATACACACCGTGTAAATATAAACTACACACCGTGTACTTTACAGAAATGGAATTTCACTAGGTTTCCTCCAAAAGTACAAAGACCTGTTCAAGGGATATAGATGAGAAGAATCTCAAGGAAATTTAGAAAGGAATTTTAGATAAAAAATTGATTAATTATAAGATCATAATTAATTAATTTCAAGCGTGACTTATCTTAAACAATTGAACTATTAAAATAATTTGAATTCTAAATATGCGTAAATGTCGTTGCATGCTATGGATGATCATGAGCTAGACCAAAGACCCTTTGTATGCGTGTTTGGTTTCATTTAAATTTGTTTCATTTAAATTCGTTGTCCTTCGATCCTTCTTCCAATAAAATGTAGGGCCTGCATGCCCATCGTTTCTTTAATGTAAAACCCATGTAATGGAGGATCTCCAATGCTGGAGGAGACGGTTCGAAACCCGAAGATGATGCGAAACCAACCCAAGAAGATACAAAGGTGGACAGGTGGGAGCTGCAAAACATGAACCATCAGTTCAAGGTGTTTTTCCCTAGGTCAGGGTTTCCTTATCAAACTGCAAGATAGACTAACCAATAAAAGCTCATGATAATGCCATCTTATTTTATTTCTGTCTCATAGCATGGTTTATTTATTATGTATGTTTTGTTGCGATCACATAGTTAATAAAATGAAAAAGCATGCAAATATGAAATAAAATAAAAACCAGACTCTGTGTAAACATTATCAGGACATGGTTAATCACTTAATAATGAATCAATTAATATTAACAAGCATGTGATAATGCGAAACTACGCATAAAGGATTAAAATACCTCAATACCATATTAAGTCAGACCAAGACTTCCATTACCTGATTAAGGGAAAGAATCAATAAAACTATGTGTTTGACCAAACCTTTTTGGGACATTTACTTTTATAAAGGAAGTCCTTATGAAAGGTTTCAGGTTGACTTAACCATATTACATCAAGAGGAGTATCCCTTGCTAGAATTGATGTAATATCGCAGGAAAGAGTTGAGGAAATCCAAGTCAGGATTTCATGATTAGGGAATCCATTCAACAGATCAAGGAAATGTAAGCTCACAGTTGGCAAAGACCTGCCTACCTAAATACCTTCAAATAGCTTGAACAACCCTTGTTGGGGTTATGCGAAGGGGAATATGAATCCTTTCCACTAGAATGTAAAAGAAAATTGAAATTCTTGGTTCAATGGTGAGGGCCATTGGGACTTGATAAAATATTGGGAGACTTAATAAAATTTATTATTTCTCATAAAATGTAATCAAGAAAGTACTGATAAATCTTCTCTTCTAGTTTGTAGAATCAATAGGACAAACTCATCAACCAAATTTTTACTATGATGAATTCTGGAAAAAGACAATATCCTCACCAGCAGTAACTTTCAGGAATGGTTTACGTGCCTTTGGGTTATCCTACGCCATGAATGAAAGTATTACGTGCTGAAGACCTCACTTCCTGATTCTCCTTCCCCAGGGGTGAGTGATGAAGATTTCATGGTCTATGATCAACATTTGAGCGATGCACTCGATGTTCAATGTTTTATGCTTTCATTAATGTCTAGTGATCTCATAAAGTCTCATGAAGACATGGATGCCTACATCATGCTCAAGAAACTCCATGGTCTATACCAGGATAGAGCATGACCGGAAAGGTATGAGATCTCCAAGGATCTATTTCAGAGCAATCTTGGAGAGGGTACCCCAGTCGGGCCTCATGTAGTCAAGTTCATTAGCTATATTGAGTGCTTGGAGGTTCTAGGGTTTAAACTCCCTGAAGAACTAGGTACCGATATCATTCTTGCATCAATACCCTAGATCTTCTCAAACTTTGTTGTGAGCTTCAACATGAACAACATTGAGAAGTCTCTATCAGATCTTCTTATCCTCATTCGCCATGTGGACAATGATATGAATTGTGAAAAACCTTATGTCCTTATGGTGAATAAAAGGAAAGAGAAGGTGAAGAGATTTAAGACCAAAGCTTCTTCAAGGCCTTCCAGGAAAAGGAAGATAAAAGGGGAGACAAGGGAACAAGATGTTGTTTGTTTCGCATGTGGCGAAGAGGGCCACTGGAAGAAAAACTGCACCCAACCAAGGAAGCAAGGGGAAGCTTTAGGTGAATTTGTCATCGAATTCAATCTATCTATTTATACAAATTGGGTATTAGATATAGGTTGTGGTGCTCACATGTGTATCCAAATATAGGAACCAAGTAGATTCAGGAAGATTGATCGAGAGGAGGTGGATCTATGAGCAGCTAACGGAGCCAGACTTGCTGCTGTAGCTGTCAGGGACTACCACCTCACATTGTCTACTGGGATGGTCTTGGTTTTAAAAGGTTGTTATTATGTACCCTCTTTAACCAAAAACATTATTTAAATATCTAGATTAGATATTGATGGATTCATCTTCTTGTTTGGAAATTAATGTTGCTACTTTTATAAAGATAGCATTTGTTTTGGTAGGGCACATTTATATAATGACCTTTATGTGTTATACTGCACAAACCAAGTAATGTCAATCGATGACAAAGTTAATTCACATGACTCATACCACACCCAACATTGGCATCACTGTCTAGGTTATGTCAATGAGAAATGTTTGACAAAATTACATCAAGATGGGTATTTAGATTCTTTCGAACTAAAACCACTTGGTGTATGTCATGCGTGCCTACAAGGAAAAATGACTAAAGCCCCATTTAGTGGGAAAGGTGAAAGGGATAAAGATCTTCTAGAATTAGTTCACACATATGTGTGTGGACCATTTCCAGTTGAAGCAAGGGGTGGGTTCTCGTACTTCATAACTTTTACTGATAATTTTAGTAGATATGGATATATTTATATAATGATGTATAAGTAAGATTCTTTTGATCGGGTCAAAGAATACAAGAATGAAGTTGAGAACCATCTTGGTAAGAAGATTAAGAAACTCCACTCAGAAAGAGGAGGAGAATATCTTAATCAAGACTTCATTGATTTCTTACATGATTTTGGGATTCTATATCAACTCACTCCTACTTACACACCTCGGTGGAATGGTGTAAGTAAAAGGAGGAACCACACCTTGTTGGACATGGTGATATCAATGATGAGTCATGTGAGTCTTCCATTATCCTTTTGGGGATATGCATTACAAACAACATCACACATACTAAACCAAGTATCAACTAAATCGATAAATGGTATTCCATATGAACTATAGAGTGGATGCAAAGCCATGTTATCAAATTTACATGTGTGGGGTAGAGAATCATTTGTTAAGGCATCTTCAGGTAACAATCTTGAACCCCAAGGCACAAAGTGTATCTTTATAGGATATCCCAAGGAAACAAGGGGATATTACCTATACAACCCCTCATATAAAAAGGTAACAATGGAAATACATGTCATATGCCTTGAGAGGGAGCACATCTCCGAAAGAGATAGTGGGAGCGAGATAGACTTCGATGAAGTCGAGGATCAAGATACACAAAAGTTGGTATAAGAACAGATTACACAAAGCCCCGTGGAAGAATAATCTGTTCTAGAGACACAAGAACTGCGTAGGAGCACGAGAGAGGTGAGAGAACCAGAATGATATGGTTTTCTTGTCACCAAGGATGGTGACACATTATTGGTTGAAAATGATGATCCTCTTACCTACAAGGAAGCAGTTGAAGGCATAGATGTTGCCAAGTGGAAAGAATCCATGAATTCTGAAATGGATTCCATGTACCAAAACCAAGTCTAGATTTCGGTAGATCCCCCAGTTGATGCAAAGCCTATTGGAAATAAATGGGTATTCAAGAAGAAACTGGATATGGAGGGGAAAGTCAGCACCTATAAGTCACGACTGGTTGCTAAAGGTTTTAGACAGTGTCAAGGAATTGACTATGATGAAACCTTTTCACCGGTTGCGATGCTGAAATCCATCAGAATCTTATTGGCCATTTCCACTTACCATGACTGAAATTTTGCAAATGGATGTCAAATCAGCATTCCTTGATGGGAACCTCTAGGAAGATGTCTACATGACACAACCTAAAGGTTTTGTGACTCCAAAGGATGCCAACAAGGTATGAAAGTTGCAGAACTCCATTTATGGATTAAAGAAAGCATCAAGGTCATAAAACATTCGTTTTGATGAAGCTGTAATGGAATTTAGATTTGTTAAGAATGAATGTGAGCCTTGTGTATACAAGAGGTTTAGTGGAAGTGCAGTCATTTTCCTAATAGTATATGTTGATGACATATTACTAATTAGAAACAAAGTACTTGTCTTACAGTCAGTTAAGGAATGGTTAGATAAATGTTTATCCATGAAAGACTTGGGCGAGGTAGCATATATTCTTGAGATCAAGATCCATCGTGATAGATCCAAGAGAATGCTGGGCCTGAGTCAAAGTACATACATTGATAAGATAGTGAAGAGATTCAGTATGAAACAATCCAAGAGGGGATTGTTTCCAGTGTCACAAGGCATTCATATTTCCAATAAAATGTGCCCTTAGAAACATGACGAAAGAAAGAAAATGGCAAGGATCCCTTACGCATACGCAATTGGGTCAGTCATGTATGATATTCTATGTACAAGGCTAGATGTTGGTTATGCATTAAGTGTAGTAGTCAGATATCAAGATGATTCAGGAGACCACCATTGGATGGAAGTCAAGACTATCCTTAAGTATCTGAGGCATACTAAGGATTTGTTCCTGGTTTATGGAGGAGATGAGGAACTAGTCATCAGAGGACATATAAATGCTACTTTTTAGACTGATCAAGATGACATGAAGTCATAGACTGGGTACATCTTTAGTTTGAATGGAGGTGCAGTGAGCTGGAAGATCTCAAAGAAAAGTGTGGTGGCAGATTCTATAGTAGAGTCTGAGTATATTGCAGCTTCTGAGGTAGCTAAAGAAGTAGTATGGATGGGAATCTTTGTCAAAGATATGGATGTAGTACCTAGAAGTAAAGATCATATCACACTCTATTGTGATAATACTACAATGGTGGCACTTTTAAAAGAGCCAAGGACACATCAGTAGACAAAGAACATACTTCGACAGTATCATCTCTTGCGGGATTTTTCTCAGAGAGGTGAAGTTGCAGTGAGCAGTATTTCCACAGAAGACAACATGGCATACCCCTTGTCTAAAGCCTTGACTGAGCATAAACATGATCATCATGTGAGGTTTAGCGGACTAAAAGTCACAGGCAGTTGGCTCTAGTCCAAGGGGGAGTTTGTTAGGGTTGGTTTGCTAAGAACCAACTGTTTTGTACTTTGATTACATGAATGTTCACTTATTATATATGGTTTATTGTTCTTCATGACTATAATATAATAATGTCCTGAAATATTTGTTGCATTAATAAGGTCATGGAAGATTCCCTATATGATGAGAACCTTGAAATTCTATAACAAATATTCTTAAATAAAGTTCTATAGTTGGATGACATACTATGATAGGACACATAGTATACATACCGTCATGTGCGAGTACTCGTAAGAAGACGAGACTCTCTCTCATGGAGTTCGCACTTTGTAATCTCCAAGATGAGAGATTATGAGAAAAGACCCGCCAGTAGTAATTCCGCATGTTTTGGTGTCATCATATATTGATATCTACGAACGTGTGTAATGGTCCTTAGACTGGAAGATTATCATTATCTCATGTCATGAATCACGCACTTAGATTTTCTGACGAAAACTGTAACAAAGACAGTTGGCGGGAAGTAGGGTACATTGGGTGCGTCACGAATGACATGTTGTTAATGGATAAGTCAAGGAAGGATTTGTACCTTCCGTATTTATGGAAGTAGATATCTCAGGCCCTTTGATTGAAATAGAACTGTCGAACAAATTCCATGGCCATAGTGACACGACGAGTTTATTTCTGGAACTCAAAGAATGACAGATCAAGCATATAGGTTTATGACACTTCCATGAAACCTGCTTGATGAGATATTGAGACAAAGGGATTAAATTACACAGTAAGTGTTTGTATGAGGTGACACGTCAATGTGGCGTCAAATTCTTTCTCTTGGCTGCCTTGACCCGTTGCTAGACAGTAATCTTGGACTTTATGCAAGCTCGCCTAATGCTAACGAGAAAGAGGCCTAGAGGGTCACACACTAAGTTTATCCAAGTATCTCAAGTAGAATAAAGATTATTCCCATACATGGTTTAATAATTATTCAAGGAAGCCAAAATTGTTTTAATGATGGTGGAAGAAGGAAATTAAAAACATGATATACACGCTGTGTATTAATGATTACACTCCATGTAGTTTTTTATGGAAAAAAAGTACACACTGTGTATTAATGATTACACGCCGTGTAGTTTTCATTTTGGAATGGAAATGAAAAACAAGTGCACACCGTGTATTAATGATTACAAACCGTGTAGTTTTATAGAAAACAAGTACACACTGTGTATTAATGATTACACGCCGTGTAGTTTTCCAGTGGGGATTTTGAGGATATAATATTGTTTTATAAAATGATATTTATTATAATCAGCATGGACGCATGTCAAGGAATTAATTATTCAAAATGGGGGTTTTCAATAAGAGTCAATGAAATAAATAAAATGCGTAACACGTTTATTTATTTCCATAACTCTACAACCTCAAACCCGATTATAAGTATCCTCACAACCCCAACTCTTTTCGAAACAAGAGAATCGTTGTGCACCACAATTCTGGAGAATTATTTCAAGTCCAAATGAACCTCTTCTTCCAAGAACGCTCTCAAGACTGAGAGATATCCTATTACATCGGATCAAGACGATCTAAGGCGGACAATGCAAGCAAATGTTTCTCCATGATATCACCCGTAGACTCCTTTGGTGACGTCCAGAGATACGAGGTGCATGTGTGGATCACTGCTAGAGGAAGTCTACACTTGGCTTCTGTGACGCAACAATGAATCACATCGGAACTTGATCAAGAATATAAATGAAGAAAGAACACCCAAAAGGCACTTCTTGTAAATTAATTAGATTAATTATAATCAACCTGTGACGATCCACTTTTGTGGTTCCGAGACTTTTCTTCTTCTTTGTCTATTTCTGTGAATCAATATGTGGAGACTGGAGTTTATCTTCGTATTGATCCCGGATTGATCATTTCTAATGACAAAAACCCAAGTGGGTACATCCACCCACGCGCTTCCACTGTGCCCGAAACCTTCATCCATATCCCCAAGATACAAATAAGAAGTTTAAATACATATTTTATGCTAACAAATTTTTTCCAAATGCATTTAGGCTATACCCCTCAAGGTATTCAAGATGAATTATATCATAAAATTTATAAAGTACAATATTATCACTAGATTTGGGGTCCCGTACATGATATTTATGGGAAATGGTACAAACATTTGTTCTTTTTAGAAGAAGAGATTGTATCCGGATAATACCATTGATTCAAACTACTCATCCCACTATCATGCATATGAAAATGGACAGATAGAGTCCTTCAATAAGAATTTTTAAAATATAATTTATAAAATAGTGGACAAGGACAGGAAGCCCCATATAAAGAAGATCTTTCATGATTTATGGGCCTACTATTGAACCACACACACTACCACACAAGTGACCCCAAATTTGTTGGTTTATGGGATAGAGGCAGTGTTTCCCATTTAATTCCAGTTTCCCTGACCATGAATATCCATATGTGGACAACTCTAAGATGTTGAAAAATCACATAAATATTTATATGAGTTATAATGACTCAATGAAAAAGGTTTAATATGCTGTAAAAAATCGAGGTTCATCATAATCAGATCACATAAGTCTTCAATAAAAGGTTCAAATCCACTCTTTCCTCTAAGGATAATCAGTATTGGTTCTCAGAACCCCAATGATACTAGGGAAGAAACCTCCAAAGTTGTAACCAAAGTGGGAAGGGCCTTACATCACATATAATATCTACTACAACAGATCTTACTCATTGAGCATGATGGATAGAGAATTCATTACTCCCCTAACTAAATTGAGGTTTCTTAAGAAGTAATTATCATAGCTTCCATCATGAAATAAAATTCCAGGTGGAAAGAATTTAAACAACATAACATCCTATATCCTTAACTCATGATGTTAAATTTCATCAAATACATCCTACTGAATGACATTAAACTGTATGGAGGATGTAACTTCTTGAATGATTCACTACACATGATCGGGATTTATATAGAGGTGAAAAATGAAGTTCCCCTATCCCTATATGAAAATAAAATATGCATAAGAGAGCATATGATAAAACCATGTATGGATTGATTCCTGTCCCCATAAGATATATAGTGACCCACATACCTCAAATCTTGTACCCATTCATAGTATATAAAAATAAACTCCTCCCTGAATATGGGTCAGACTTATATAGGGAACTTATATAAAAACTAAATTTGGATTTATTATGTATTTGATGAGATACATATGGACACTTGGGTCTCCTATCCTAGGCCCAGACATAATAAAATTGGAAAAAATATCCCCTCTTTGTATATGGGTCAGAACTACGCAAATATAATTTTCCATATTAAGAGCTATATGTTGAATGGTTCCTGTTATCACATGATATATAGTGATTCCGATATCTCTAATATTAGGTATAACCAAAATATAAGTAGAAACAAAATGCCCCCTCCCTATATATATGTTAGACCTGCATAAGGAAATTTTCATATAAGAACTATGTGTGGATTGATTTCTATTATCATAAGATACATAGCAACGCCAAGATACCAAATCTTGGGCCCGATCATAATATGATAAAAATGAACTCTACCGATATAGGAAATCAAGAAGTGAATGAAATTTTATATATAATAACTACATGTATCTTGATCCCAGTTATCATAGGATATGTACTGATGCTCAGATCTCAAATCCTGGGCCAAATCGTAATACAAATGGAAAAAATAACCCTATCTGTGTATGCGTCAGACTGTCATAGGGAATTTTCAATATAAGAACTACATGTGAATTGATTTCTATTATAACGGGGTATGTAGTGACACGTAGATCCAAAGTCTTAAGGCCAACTACAATATGATAAAAATTCCCTCCCCCACATAGGAAATCGAATGGTGCCTGTGAATTCCCCATAAAAGAACTATGAGTTTCTTGATTCCCATTACCATAGGATATTTAGTGATGCCCATATATCAAATCCTAGATCCATAAAAAATATAAAATAAAAAGAGATAAAAAATGAACCCCTCATTAAATATATGCTAGACTTGTGCAGGGAGATTTCTCAATAACTATAGGATTAATTCATGTCGTTACAGGATACACAACGACAACTGAATCATCATATTAGGCCCAACCATGAATTTCCATCACTCCCAATCATGTACCTACATGATAATTAGATCTTTATATAGGCCCCATTCCACATTAAATTGTGAACACCCTCACATATTACCTATAACATACTCTTATGTATCTCAATCGACTACCAAGTTATCCGTTATTTCTCACATTGAGCATGACACACATGAGATTTGGGAACCTTGTATCCCGCTCTGACCGACATGATCAAGATTTGTTATTGATTGGGAATTTAATATTAGTCACATGATATTAAAATACATGAAAATATTCTAGTTACATGACATTAAACCACATGATGAGAGGTCTCCATGCCAAAAAGATCATCCCATTAATGACTGTGTATTCAAGAATTTCATGTTTTATCCCTTCACTCCAAAAATGTGTTCAATAAACACTATAATATCATTTAGGGTACTCAAATCCTTCCTGAATATTATGTTCCCCATTAAAAAAATTCATATATTTGATATATGAGTTGATACCAACCAATTCCTTGAGTTGATATCCCTCTATTGGAACCCCAGGGACCTTGGGCTCCCCTACTCTTGGTTCCCCCTCAACAAACTAGTATAAGGATCAGTTAATATAAAGGGAACCCACATGGATTCACTAGTGGATAAAAATATTTTCAGTGCTTATGCCTAGTGTATGTACCAATCCCATAGGGGATACCCCACTTAAATATGGAATGTTTTCGCATTATTATATAAACATTTCATTAAATTGTACAAATAAAGGATCTTTTAAAGTTTAGTTTCTTGGAAAAAGGGTACATAATACATGAAAAATTAAAACATTATTATATTAAACTTGAAAGGATTATTCAAGATTTATCCTAATTACATTTATTTTATCTCAGAACCTAGGGACATACATCAAAGGAAAGGGTGAGCATAAGGCCCAGTAAGGGAAAATAAGGGAAACAATTTACTTGTGATCTTGAGGAATATCAATAAGAACTTAAGGAAATACATAAAGGCAAGAGAAGGGGAATATAATGATAATAATAACATGAATTATAAATTTTAAATCTGGTTATAAAATTTAATTGAGTCATTAATAATCTTATCAACAAGGTTTATCACTGAGGTGCCATGAAAATTACTAAGTTTAATCACCAATGTATCGTAAAACATGTCATCTATAGAGATTGAATTCTTTATCCAATGAATTGGAGAACTATCAGGGTGAACCCTTAACATGTATTAATTAATGCGAGAGACATATATCATAATAAAAAATTTCATAAATAACTTGTATAGAATAAAAGAAATGAGTTTCATATAAAAATCACATTGTTTTAAAAAAAGTGCTTAAAAACAAGATCTTTATGCCATTATTAACCCATGAAAAAGGAAGGTGGGTTTAATGAATGTTAATACTAGAATAAAATAGATAATTTTTACATCTAGGTGAATACCCATATAAAATAAATAGTTTTGGGTATTCCCAAAATAAAATTAGAGAATATCTTGAGAAAAAGAGAAATTTTTAGAAGAAAATTCGGTAGCATAACTGGTTGGTTTTATAAAACATTAAAAATAATGGGGAAAATGGTCTCAAATTAATAAAATAATATTAATAAAGAAAAGGTATAGAATAAAATGGATATAAGAACATAGTATGGAAATTTGAAAGACATGCCACATAAAAAGGGAACTTGAAAAAAAAAAGTTGAGATTTCCCTTACCTTAAAGAGTAACTCCTAAAACTTGAAGATCAGGAACTTGGGGGATTGAGGACACATTGGGAGGTAATAATATCAGAGATTTGGGTAGAATTAATTTTTAATTAATGGAAATTAATAAATGGATGAGTATTTATAAAAAAATCTGGGTTTTTTATTAATTTCCTTAGACACCTCAATAGTGGTATTTGCAAAACAATGTACTTTCCCATGGTATTTTCCAATGGTATTGGCCACTTGGGATCCATATTAAATTATTTTATTTAAAAATAGTCTAAAAACATTTTATATTACTCATTAAATCATTACGACATAATTATTATTCCATTAAACATACCGAAAAACTCAAATTGTATTTTTTCTATTCATAAAAAACTAAAGTATTTCAAAAAAATCCCAAAATTCACCCTAATAATTTTTTGATGTGTAGAATTAAAAAATAAACTAAATTTTATGAAAATAATTTTCTAAATATGAGATATTTAATTTTTAGTTAAAATCATCATTTACTTGGAAAATTCTGGTTTTAAAATTATAATAGATTTTACAACACTTTGAAAAATTAAGTAATGTCTCATAAAATTATATTATAATAAACAGAAAACAAAATATTAATTTATGATTAAATTTTATGAAAATTAATTTTCTTTTAAATCATTATATTAAATATAAATTTAAAAATAATTATTTATGTTTTATAAAAATACTAATACTTAAATAATAATTTTTAAAACATTTATTGACTAATACTATGATATATTTATATCAAATTACCATTTATAAGATGCCTAAATTTTATTTATACTTTCTGAGGGGAGGTTACTATACTATTGGTCATATTACTATTTACAAGGGTAATATTACTATTCCAAAGGGTCAAGTTACTAGTCACCAAAAAATTAAGTTGATCCAACCAGACTCTAAATGTATTACTGTTCCCAACCGTGTATGTCAGTTTTTCAAAATTAAATTCATAGAAGTAAAAAAATTACGTTTAATGCTAATCCCGCAAGTGTGGCGAGAAGACAAGTAAACAGAATGTTTAAAAGTTCAATAAGTTTTTATATCTAATTCAAATATAAAAAAAATCCAATGACATACATTGGATTAGAATATGTATAATTGATCTATATTGAATTTTAGAATCAATTTAAATTATAATAATTATTTAAAATAAAAACACAGTTTTTAACTACAATTGAGTATTTTTTCACTATTCATAAAAACTGAAACTTTTTAGAAAAATAAAAAAAATTCACCCTAAATTAATCTTAACATTATAAATTAAAAAATGATGCTTATTTTACCATAATAATTCTCTAAGTATGAGAAATTTAACTTTTAAATATAAAAATCTTTGTAATTAAAAATAATAGCGGATAGAAAATGCATAGTGAAAATGCATAGTGAAATTTCTGACACATATTTTTTTTATAATTTACATTTAAAAAGGGGTGTTTTAATCATACTATTTTATTTAAATAAAAATTATTCATAACAAATTAATTTATTATAATAATTATATCATTTATAGAAAGTACAATTTGGGTATGAAAGGTCGATTTATCAAATTTGTCTCATTTAAACATATATTTTATTAAGAAAAACTATTCTTAACTATATATTTTCCATTGTTGTTCATAGTTTTATTAATCCAAATTTATGCATGATGCATGATTTTCTCATAAAATAAAAAGTCATTCTATGTGATTCTATTGCAAAATATAATAAAAAGTTATTTGGAGGAAATAGATCCATATATAAAATAAGCATATTTTTTGAGTCGTTACATTCTTTCCCCTTAAAGAAATTGGGTCCTCATAATTTTATCTTATTAGAAATTTTTTACTGTTAGAAATATTATAAATCTATAGTAATTTTTTGTCTTAAAACATCATGATTTGAAAAAATATTATTCTTTAACAACAATTACATTTTCTATAAATCCTTTATAATGGTTCATAGAAATATTATGATTAACCAAATATATCCCCCCAGAGTGTCAAACCAGGTGCCCAGTAAGGTCTGTTGTCGAGTACCAGGTTACACTGATTCAATCTTGACACACCTTGTCAAAGTTTCCACCCCTAGGTACATCTATACCAGAACCACCTCTATTTGTTCATATCTGTATAAGGATTTGTTTTTTCAAAACAACTTAATTAATATTTCACCAAAATAATAGAAAGTATTCCAATATTTAAATTTTTTATAGGGTTATTCATAAAGTTTTCAAATACAAACTTACAAAAATAATCAAACCTTCCTTTGATACAAACTATATATATAATCCCACATTTTTATCACATAAAAGTTTCATTACCTTGTATAAACAAAGGATCTTTTAAAGTTTAATTTCTTAGAAAAAGGGTACATAATACATGAAAACTTTAAACAATATTATATTATACTTGAAAGGACTCTTAAAGATTAATCCTAAGTAAATTTATTTCATCTCATAACCTGAGGACATTGATTAAAGGAAAGGGTGAGCATAAGGATCAGTAAGGGAAAACAAGGGAAACAATTTACTTGTGATCATGAGGAATATCAATAAGAACATGAGGAAATAAATAATGAATGAGAAAGAGGAATATAATAATAATAACATGAATATTAACCTGGAAATGTGGATATAACATTTAATATATCCATTAATAATAATATTATAAAGGTTTATCACTGACGTGTCATAAAAATTACCAAGATTATTTACCAAGGTATCATAAAACATGTCATCTCTAGAGATTAAATTTAATACCCAATGCATTGGAGTGTTATTAGGGAGAACCCTTTATATTTATTAATTAATGGGATCCAAGTATATTGTAATAAAACATTTTATAAATAACTTATGATGAATAAAAGAAATGGGTTTTATATAAAAATCAGGGCATTTTAAAAAGAAGTCTTAAAAAAGATCTTTATGCCATTATTAACCCATGAAAAAGTAAAGTGCATTTCATGCATGTTAATACCATAATAAAATAAACCATTTTGAAATCTATGTGAATAAACCTAGAAAATAAAGAGGTTTGTGTATTCAAAAAAGAAAATAAGAGAATTTCTTGAGAAAAAGAGAGAAAGTTTGAGAAGAAAATTTGGCAATATAACCGATATAAAACATGGTTTTAGAAAACATTAAAAGGAAATGGGAAAAGGGTATACCATTCATAAAAGAATATTCATGTAGTGAAGGTATATAATAAAATGGACAAAATAACACAACATGGATATTTGAAATATATACCACATAAAAAAGGGAACTTGAAAGGAAAAACGAAGTTGATATTTCCCTTACCTTGAAGAGTAACTCCTAAAACTTGAATATCGGGACCTTGGGGAATTGAGGAAACCTTAGGATGACTCATTGGGAGGTAATAATATAAAAAATTCATGGATAATGAATTGTTAATGAAAGAAAATGAATAAATGGGTGGGTATTTATAGAAAAAGTGAGGGAGTTTTTTTTAATAATTTCCTTGAAAACCTCAATAGTGGTATTTTCCAAAAACATGAGGTTTCCCATGGTATGTTCCCATGTAATTGGCCAATTGGGATACCTATTAAATTATTTTAATCCAAAATAGTCAACCATAATTTTATATTACTCATTACATCATTATGACATAGTTATGATGTCCATAAACATACAAAAAAACTCAAATGTATTTTTATTATTCATGAAAAACTAAAGTATTTCATCAAAATACCAAGAATTCACCCTAATAATTTTTCAATGTTTGGAATTAAAAAATGAACTCCATTTTATGAAAATAATATTCTAAATATGATAAATTTAATTTTTAATTTAAATAATCATTTACTTTGAAAATACCAGCTTTAAAATTATAACTGATTTTATAACACTTTGAAAAATTAAGGAATCACAATATTATCTTATAATAATATGAAAAAAATATTAATTTGTGATTCTATTTTTTGAAAATGAATTTCCTTTTAGATCATTATATTAATTTTAAATTTGTAAATAAACATTTACGTTTTATAAAAATACTAATACTTAACTAATAATTTATAAAACATTTATTTACTTATAATATGATATAATTATATCACATTAACATTTATAATATGGCTAAATTGTATTAATACTTTCTTATGTGAGGTTACTATTCCATTGGTTATTTTACCATTCATAAGGGTGACATTACTATTCTAAATAGTCAAGTTACTATTCACCAAAAAATTAAGTTGATCCTATCTGAATCTAAATATATTTATGATCACAAATGTATATATATGTTTTTTGAAATTCAATTCACAAAAGTGGAATGATTACGTTTAATGCTAATCCCGTTGGTGTGGTGAGAAGTCGGGTAAAAAGAATGTTCAAAAGGTCGATAAATTTTTATATCTAATTCAAATATAAAAATGATTCCAATAATCTAAATTAAATTATAATATGTATAATTAATATATTTTTAATTTATGAATCAATTTAATTCATAACAATTATTTAAATGAAAAACACATTTTTTAATTATAATGCAGTATTTTTCACTATTCATCAAAAAAATGAAACTTGTTTGAAAAATACTAAAAATTCACCCTAAATTAATTTTGATATTGAAAATTCAAAAATTCTGTTTATTTTACCATAATAATTCTCTAAGTATGAGAAATTTAACTTTTAAATATAAAAATCCTTAGTTATTAAAAATAATAGTGGATAGAAAATGCGTAGTGAAAATGCATAGTGAAAATGCATAGTGAAATTTATGACACTTAAATAAATAAAATTATTTTATCATTTAAATTTAAAAAGGGATGTTTTAATCATACTATTTCATTAAAATAATAATAATTCATAATAACTTAATTTATTATAATAATTATATCATTTCTCAGAAGTACAATTTGGGTATGAAAAGTCAATTTATTAAATTTGTCTCAATTAAACATATATTTTATTGAGAAAAACTATTCTTGACTATGTATATCCCATTGTTGTTCATAGTTGTACTAATCCAAATTTATGCATGATGTATGATGTTCTCTTGAAATAAAAAGTCATTCTATGTGATTCTATTGTAAAAAATAATAAAAAGTTATTGGGAGGAAAGAGATCTATAAATAAAAGAAGTACATTTTTCAGGTTGTTACATTAATTCCAAGAGCTATTGTATTGACTTTATGGAATATGAGATCCCACCATTATTAATGGATAGCCTATTCCCATCGGTCCATATCTCTTGGGTTATGATTTACACTTCCCATAACCCAACTATTCAAGAATATTTGGATACCTTCAATGACACTCATTTGTGCATCATACCCATTATCAAAGAAATATTATGAATATAAATTATTATACCCTTTCTTTTCAGGGTATGTATCCCCTATGAACACCTACCATTATTGAGCTTCAAAATACCTTTGGAAACAAACTTTTCCACCAAATAGACTTCATTCTCCATTTTCATGTCAAAATTGATTGATACCATGAGCACATCTTCTCTTGTAATTCCACAAACTTTGATCCCATATCCTCCTAGTTATCCCTTCGAGCGTATTGTAAATAGGGACTAACTTATCTGAAGGGACCACACTAGGATTTAATGGTGAATAACACAAGGATTAATAGCTTGTACCTAGGGGATATTTTGGTACCAGAGGAATGGTCCCCCTAAAACCCATGATTTATTATTATGATGGTGTGGAACTGGTCCCACTAATCATTGGACAATCATCCTTGATACATGCATTTAAAGACATTATTTATTTCATCCATTTCACATGTCTGATCAAGAATAATTTAGTGGTTTATGAATTCATACCTAATTCCTTGCAGTGAGACTCTAAACTACACAAAAAACATATAAGAACTATGTGTGGATTGATTCCCATTATCACAAGACATGTAGTGACAACTAGATCTAAAATCCTGGGACTAGTTGCAATATAAAAGTACAAATTCCCCCTCCCTGCATATGAGCTCAATTTGTGTAGGGAATTTTTCATATCAGAACTATGTGTGGATTGATTCTTAATCCCAAAGGATACATAATGTTTCTTGGGTGTGCAATCATGGTTCCATCTATGACACAATGATAAAATTCCCCTTTCCCACATATTAATTTGATCTAGGTGGGGATCCAATAAAGAACTAGGTGTGGATTGATTCATGTTACCACATGATATATAGTGAAACCTAGGTCTCCAATCCCATGACCAATGCGGATGAAAAATAAAAATTCCCCTTCCCTTGCATATGAGTCAAACCTGTGCAAGAGATTCTATTTTTGTAAGAACTACTTTTTTATTGATTCACATACTATGGGGTATGTAGTGATGCATGGATCCTCCATTTTAGGCCTAGTGGTGAATTGTCGTCACTCCTAATTATATCCCTCAATGAGAGCCAAATTCATGTTGGAATTTCTATTAATACTAACAAATGAATACCCCCACATATCTTCTATCCCACACTCTCATGTAGCTAAATAGACTTCACAATTATCACTTGTTTCTCATGCTAACAATAAATCATGTGAGCTTTGAGAAACTATAAATCCACTTTTAATGGTGCTTTTGAGATGTGTTCTAGATAGGGAATTACCTTCTTATCACATATAGTTAAATTTCATGACAACATTCTTGTCGCATGACATTAAAATACATGACAAGAGGTCTTTATGTTGAACATATCTCCCCCTAAGGATTTTTACTAATAATTACATGTTTTATCCTATCTACATGATTTTTTTAATACACATTGTCATAGACTTTAATATATTCAAAACCTTCTTTTATATTATGTTCCCCACAAACCAACTTCATATATTCAATATCTTAGTTAATACCTACCAATTCCTCAAATTGATACCCTTATCTTGGAACCCCATGGACTATGAGCTCACATGCTCTTGGTTACCCCTATAAAAAACTGGTAATAGGGAAAACCTAATCCAAAGTGATCCACTAGAATTTTTTTGGTGAATAACACAATGCATAAAATCTTTTTTTGGTGAAAGTTTTGTTCCTAGATGATAGGGCCCCATTAAATCTAAGAGTTATTTTTCCAACTATGTGGAATATAGACTTCAAACACTATTTATGGTTGGCCTATATCCATTGGTCTCCATCTCTTATTGACTCAACAATTATTGGGGTATGATTTACAGTTTTTATAACCCAGCTATTCAAGTTCATTAAAATACCCTCAATGTTATGAGTATGTGCATTGTACCTATTATCAAAGAAAGATTATAATATCATATTCCTTTACCCCTTCATCTAAGGGTATGCATCTCCCATGAAGACCCAAATTACTTGAGTTAGTCATTCCTATTAGTGATACATCCTAGTCACATTATATTAAATTACATGACAATATCCTTGTCACATGATGTTAAAATACATGATAACTTCCTAGTCACTTGATGTTAAACTACACAGCAATGTCCTAGTTGAATGACATTAAACAGCATGCCAACATCTTGGTTTCATGGATTTAAACTACATGGCATATGGTATATCCTACAAGACATAAAATTTATTAGGGTGGGTTGTATTGTCCAATTTTTTTTTCAAGAGATGAATGTTTTGTCTCCCACTAGAATGAGATATGAAGATTCCCTTTCCTTACATATGAGCCCGATCTATGTAGAGGACCCTATAACTAACTATTATGTCAATTATCACTAAGTGAAGATAAAAATCCCCCCTCTCTTTACACAATCTAGATCTATATAGGGAGCCTCATTTTATAAGAACTATGCATGGATTGATTCTTGACCTATCAGGATATGTAGTAACACTCAATTATATTATCCTAGACCCAATTATAGGTTTAAAACTATCACAAGCTTCCTAGGTTCTTAATATATATTGAAAGTTATCAACCTTGGTTGGTCATGAGACTATTAAAATTCACCCAACAAGTAAAAATCATCCTTAAGGACATCTTTTTCAATTTCAAATTAGCTCCTACATCCTTACTACATAACGTTAATATTCAAAGAATACTTCCTCATCGTATGATATTAAACTGCACAATAGATGCACCCCCACTTCATAAAGTTAAAATATGATGACCATATCCTATAATTACTCCTTACCAAAGGACCATAAGATATTGAACCTAGTCAAACGAGGTTCAAGGGGCTTCCATCATCTTTTTGAGTACCCCAATCCATAAACTACATCTCAAGTCTTGAGTGAATTGAATTGTTTAAAACCTTCAATGGACCCTGGAAAAGAACACCCGTCTTCATGGGACCCATTGTTTGAATATGTATTTTTGTCCTTGGATCCTGAATATAAGCTCTTATACTATCAAACAAATGTTTCCTTTCCATGAAAAAGGGGATTTTGATCCTTGTGATCCTTAACATCATCATAATAAAACTCTTCACCATATTGTGGTTCATGATCATCCTTATCATGACTTCCCCATACATTTTTTCATGATCCAAGAACCTTGATACATTATTTGAAACATTCTCATATCCTAATTGGGAGGTCATTAGAGTACTTTTGAACTTGTCAATCCTAATTAGGCTACTGTGTAATACTCCCTTCATATCAGGTCCACATGCATCATGTCCTTAAACTTTAGCCTTTGATGGTCCGAATCACAAGACCCTAAACTTCTAGTGAAAGACACATAACACTTGTTTGGATAAAAACCCATAAAGGTAAGTCTAAATAGAAGTCAAGTATATTCTTTATAGACTATTCATTTCTAGAGTTTAGAGAAATGTTAAAGTGTAAATAAAAAAATAGGCATAAAGTTTGTAGGTCCCATATTATGCCCCTAGTAAAATCCGATCCATGGTTTCTAGACCCCTCTAGTTAAATAAAAAGTTAGACTAATTATTTGTCACATTTCCATTTCCTCACCATGAGAATGTGTTCACTAGGTGGTGACGCAAATTTTAGGGTGCTCAAACCCATCTTGAATATCACATTTTCCCACAAATCACTATAATGTATTTGAATTATGAGATAACACTCACAAATTCCCTGAGTTCATACAATTATCCTATAACTCCATAGCCTTGGTTCATTTTCTTGATTATACCCTGAAGTGTATTGGTAATAGGGATTTATTACTTTTAAGGGACCCCACTAGGATTTGGTGGTTAATAATGTAATGCCCTAGAGCTTTCACTTAGTGGTTTTTGGACCCAAAAGAAATTATTCCTTAAATACATGATATATTATCTTGGATATGTGTGATATTATTTTTAACCATTAATAATGGTAAAAATATACTAGTTATCCCCATTTCCAGTTTAATTAGATATTCCTAAACCATAAATTACAATCCATATAACTAGAATATTCAAGTGGATTAGTCATCCTCGATCATAGATAAAAAAATATTGTACCAATTATCAAAACATGAATGCAATATTCCCTTATTGAACCTTTTTATGATCCATATCATGTGACCTAAAACCATGTGGTGTAGAGCCTGATATTTACAATCATAAAATGAACTATGCCTAGGGTGAAAGAACCCTCATTGGATAGCCTTTCTTCCATACTCTACTTCACTGTCCAAGTGTTTCAATATTTATGAATCTCTTATAACCCTTGGAAAGGAGTGGGGACCCATATATTTGACCATGTATGAGTTGGATCTGCATAAGGGCCTTAGAATCATCAACTAGAGGAGTCTCCTCCTTTCAGGAAAGGGCCTTCAGTCCTTGTAAGCCCTAAAAAAATCTTAATGGAACTCAAAACCATAGTGTGTTTTTTGATCATCCCCAATGTGTCTTCCCCATTCCATAAACCTTGGTTTATATTCCTAGAGACATGATTTAGACAACACATATCCCAACCATCCATGTGTATTTTTCATCCCTAACAATACATCACCATACACCGACCCATATTTCAGTAAGGATGCAAGGTGTCTAAACCCTTCATGAATACCCATCCATCATTATCACATAAAGGATTCATGGTATCCAAAACCTTCCTGAATACCCATCCTTCATCACCACAACAAGGAATTAGGGTATCTGAATCTTTCATTAATACCCATACTTTATCATCTTTATAGGGATATAGAGTACTTTAACCCTACATGAATACACTTCCATTACCCATTATACGTCTTAGGTGTATAATGAAGTAAAAGGACTGATCTTAAGACCCTGGACTATATTAATAGATGGTATAATCTAGAATAACCTAAACTAAAGAAATATAAGTACTGATATAGAGACCCAAAACTACATCAATAGAAAGTTAAAACAAGAAGACCCTAAAATACAACAATATATGGTCTAAACTAGAAGACCCTAAACTATATCAATAGTCTGTCTGAGCTAGAAGACCCTAAACTACAAGAATAGTCTAGTTTTCAAGACCTTAAAAAGAAAATTAGAGGAGATAAAATGATTTCCTGATCGAAAACTTTCAAAGGGTTCCCTTGGATAATGTTTAGTCTTATCTTGATGGGAAAACAATTCATGTGATTTAATAAACATTGAGAATTTATGAAATAAAAAAGGGATAAATATTATCAGGATGAAAACCCATAAAGGGTATCCTAAGAAAAATATAATTCTATGCTCACTAAGCTTTCACCATATGAAACATTGGAAAAATTTTAGGTAATATAAAAAAGGAAAAAATATTATAGGGGTTATTATATACACCTTGTATAAATCAAGATATGCTCTCTAATTTTATTAACGTAGGAAAAAATTAAAGTACATTCCCTATGGGACACATTTACCCCAAATTATCCTTTTGAACCAAGTGATCTAATAATGACTGGAGTAGATATATCAATGATGATGCTTATGTCATTAATTATTTATAATAAATTATCATGGAAGGTATATTAAGATTTGAGCCTATGAGTTCAAAATTTGGGTTCACTTGTTATAATAAAAATAGTTGATGTATTTGAAATTATATATAATATCATACTGCTTTAATGTCATTATCATGATGAATGAAAGAAAACCTGATAGTAACATGTAAAGTTCTAAATATATATTAATTGATGATGTATAATGGAATTAAGGAATATATATATTCCAAAGTCTATCCTATGGTTTCAAAAAATATATATATATATTCATGTACATAGAATAATCATAATAAAATATGGTTGGATGAGTTTTTAAATCATCCAAACTCTGGAAGTAAGTTTTAATTGAATGCTGAAGTGATATCCGCTCCATTTCATTTTCCTTCACCAAAGGATAAAGAGTCTCAATAAAAGAGGGAAAATTTTTACCCCTTTCTGATTTATTTATAATAAAGATGATAATATTGAAAGTTAAGGCCTTGAGAAAGCTATGAGTGCTTAATGTTATACAATATGTTTAGTAAAATCATCCATATGATCATGTTACTGAGTGAATTTTTGATGTCTCAATTATAGAACCTTCAAAGATTCCCTTATTTATTAGACTATAAAAGTCCAATTATCAAAGATGAAAACGTCCCTCTTATTACTATCCAACTATTTCTAATATAGGATTATATGTATCATGATATCATGTAATTGTCAATAGTAAAATTCACTAGCTTCTAAATCATAAAAAAGATGGTGAAGGCAATCCTCTTGGTCATAGATCTTCTACAAGGTGTGGATTTACTTACAAATTATCCTTTGTGATATCAAAATTTTGTTAATCATTTTAGGGATTGAATTAGAAGGATGAATGATTGATGAAATGTACTCAAGTTATCAGGTCCATTGGAGGAAGTATTAGCCGGGTTGATGAGGAAGCAAGAAAATAAGACTGATGTATTTTCCCCCCAATTGTTGAATAATCTATCACTAGTATTGGAGGGCGTTATTCCTCAAAAAACCCATCCCTACTGATGGGAGACACATCACTATGGAAAGAGTGATTCCTTGGGGGCTCTCCAGAGTCCAAAATCAACTCCATCACTATCACAAACAAGGGGTTGGACAATCACATGTCTTGTTTACTTGAAGAATTAATTTATTTATTATACCAAATGGGTAAGATTATACCCAAGATTGGGAATAGTCCCAAGATAAGAAAATAAGGGAATATATAGGCCAAAGGATGATTTCATAATTTGTATATTTACATTCCAATATAATCTAGAATTAGAAAATGTGTCTGGGATTCCTCTCTCCCTACATAAAAACTAAGTAAAAAGGAGAAACCCTTTGAGTGTAGAAAAATTGGTGAGTAAAATGGTAGGGGTGTATGAACCACAAATGATTAGTTTATCTACACGAGTTAAAAGAACCCCATCCTGAAGTGATAATTTATACGATCTCTCAGCTAGAGAACCACTTCCATTATAGATAACAGACTAGTAGGTGTAGAGTAAAATATCAAATTGAAACATTTATGCTGACTCAAAATATAAATAACCTCATTGGAACCTAATGAAATTATAAGGACCTAGCATTTTCATACAGAATTATCCTATCTTTTTAGATGAATATTCAATACATTTCAAAAATACATGCCTGGGGACTATAATAGTTATTTGTTTTTGGATACTTGAAACATAGTCTTATTATTTCATGAAATATATTCAACATATATCATAAAGATCTTCTCACATAGTACTTTTATTAGACATACCATACCTAAAACTTTCTTCATATCCTGAGGAAGGAAATACGAGAAAGTATGAGCTCAGATACACAATAAGGGAAAACAACTGAGATATCAATATATGATCATATGAAAGAATAATATAATCATAAGGGTATACGATCATGAACATAACTTACTATTTTTATACCAAAAATTTCACAAATAATAAACATGATTCATGACATAAAAGTTTATCATTTTTGAAAACATGTTCCATAAGAGTGAGAAATCATCATAAATCTGTCATAAACCATACGTTCATTTCATAAAGATGTGGAACCATCATAAATATAGAAAAAAATTCATATTTCAGGGTTAATTACTAAGAACATCAACACAATGGATAAATAATCATCACCTACTTCCCATTGTGGATTAGGATACACCTATTTCCCATAGCAGATATAAACCATTGACCTGTTTCCCATTATTGTCTCATGATATATAAAGGATCACCCAATACATCTGAGGGATATATAGGTTCCACCCATATAATAATTAAAAACATACTTATATATTCTAAAAATCATAAAACATTCTCCATATCATCACATCATAACCTGTGTAAAGAAAACAAGCTTCATAAACATTTCTTCAATTCACCATAACATAACCCATGAAAAATAAATGGGATTCATAAGCATTTCATCAACATAAAAATTAACCATCAATATAAAGAATAAGTATGATATTATTCAATATTATCCTTATTAAATCATAATTAACCTTAATGAATTTTATCTTAGATTGAAAATGATTTTCATAGATCACTTGGAACATTTCTTTAGGAAAATATATTTTCCACTTTGAAAAAGAATATTTAAAACATAAAAATTCAAAAAATATTTTGGAAACCATTTTATTTTAAAATAAATATTGAAAATTATAAAGTAATATTTAAAACATTTATTAGTTATGATGTTTGGAAATTCCATACACGTTAAAATAGAGATTAATTTCACATTTTTAGTGAAATCCAAATGAGACTTATCTTTAAAAAGACATGAATATTAATTTTAAAACACTTTGTTAAAAGTAAAAAATTGGAAACATTTCTTTAAAAAATACTTCAGATAATTTTAAAACCATTTTGAAAACATTTTTAGAAAACATGGAAATGGAATAAAAAAGGGTTTTGACTAAATAGAGAAATGAAGACATTTTACATTCTTTTGAACTCTTGAGTATGTAAAGAGAGGAAAATGAAGGTAAAAAAATGTATTATCTTGAAATAATGATAGGATAATAATATTAATTATTTTCTTGGGAGATGAATCATAATATTTCCTCATCAAAAGTAGAAGTATAAACAATCTTGATAAATAATGAGATGATATCATAAACCCCTTACCACTTTGATAACATTGAATCTTAAGATCCATGAAAGAATAAAATAAAATTAAACTTAAATTACCATGATAATGAAAAACTTAATGATATTAAATGTAAAAGGGGATGTATATACACCTCATAAAATATAACATATGTATACCACAACATATGTCTCAAAGAAGGAAAATTGAGAAAAAAAATCACTTACATTGAGTTCCTCCTGCCTCAAAAGTGATCTATCCTCCTGTAAAATAAAAATAAATTTAATATATATCTATTTAAGAACCATAATAATATATATAATTTCATATATTATGTACTAGTACCTTTTTATTACTCGTTTATTAACAATTCATTGTTAAAATTATGTTTTGGGTAATAAGTGATTCATTTTTCACATATGTTTTGGATTGGTATTTTCAGGACATTTACATTGATCATAGTTATATCATTTAAATAATTTTAAACATGATATAGATATTATATAAATTAATTATTTATGTATTTAGAGTAATACATTAATGTTACATATAGAAAATGAATTACACCATTCATGGAGATGGTGAATGTATTTAGAGTAATCCATTAAAGTTATATATATAAAATGAATTACAATATTCATGGAGATGGTTGACTGTATGTACACATGAACAATTTTTCAATTTTGTAAAAATATAGAACAAAATGAAGTTAAATAATAATTATTTATCTATAATAATTATGATATATTATATATCACATATATTCATTAAATGTATCCCTTATTACCTTTCAAGTTACTGGTAGTTGAAAAATGAGTCACATCGCTTCATGAGATGATAGTCCGCCGTACACAAGATCGACATTATCTTATCCCCCTTGAAATGGAAATTAAAAAGGTATATGTGATAATATATTTATATAAGAATATTAATTTTAAAAATATTATATATATTAATTATATACATTATCATACCCAACCAATGGAGGTGTTGTTGGAAAACGTGTCACATCAGTTCACAAGGTGGTAGTCCCTCATACATATGATCAATGTTATAATATCCAATTTGAGGGAAGAAGATATAAACGTAGGAAATTAACATAACATAAAAACATATTAATATAGGTTAGTTAATAAGGTTATTATATGATCAAGGTTTAATAATATTTTAAGGAGGTGGAGCAAGAAATAAAAAAAACACTCGTTGAATAATATTAACTCCTCTTAAGGTAACCCACTTAGGTTTTCACCAAAATCCTTCTTAGGGTGGATTTATGATCAAAATAAATATTATAGGATGAGATTATTTAATTAAGGAATATTTTTGGATAGTTATTGGATAAAACAATGTGTTTTGGAAGTGAGAATAAGAAAGGTTATGGAGTGACCGTTTATAAGCAGGGGAGATGGCGTACTTGGAATTTTTGAAAATAAAAACCTGTACCCACATTTTTCTAAAGAAAAAGGATCCAAAATTGACCATTATATAGAATAAATGATTAATTTTTAAATTAATCTATAAAATGGGGTTTTTAATAGTTTATATGTCATTTTACTTCTTATATTTTTAGTTTAATCCTTAATAAACAAATTTTCACCTAAACCGTGATAATTAATATTTACCTTTTTTATTATTAATTATGGTATAAAAATAAGTTTGAATTTTTATAATATATAAATTTTTATGATTAAGAATATTGGATATATTTTTAAAAATTAAATTCAAATAAGTGGAAGAATTTAATTTTAAAGTAAACCGATAAACACGACGAAAAAGCGGTTCCCAAAAGAGAAAATTCTCATAAGTATAGAAAGATTTAATATCACAATTAAATATTAAATTTATTAAAATTAACTAAATTGGATTACTAAATATATAATTGAACTAATTTTACTTTTAAAACCATATTAAAACAATTTTAATTATTTTAAATTTTTTAAAAGAAATGAAAATTCATAATAAAAGCGATAATTTTTCAGTACTCATAGAAAAATTTATTTTTTTAGAAAATTATAAAAAATTCACTCAAAGATAATTTTGAAATTTATATTTCAGAAATTAATTTTATTGTTTAAAATAAATTTCCTTAAATTATTAAAAGATAATTTTATTATTTTTTCATAAAATGCAGTAAAAACATTTTTTGAGAAAAAATATTATTTTCGAAACATATAATGAGTTTTCTTAAAATTAAGTACACTTTATCAATATGTTTTATTTATATAAGAAATTATACTTTATATTTTAAAATTATTTATTATTATTAATACCACTAATATTAAAATATATGTTATAATGGTCATATTTAAATAATAATATTTATAAAATATCATGGTTTTCTTAGAACTTGGTGTCACGTGTAACCAAAGCTAAACTCGGTGTTGCATGTAATGAAAGATATTGAAGAAGTTTAATTTATTTGAAAAATATAATTCATAAAAACTAAATGTTTTACATTATGAACACCTTAAAATAAAATTCCCCCTCCAAATTCATCACTCTGATACAGAAAATGAAGATAATTCTACCTCATCATTTCCTCAAATTCCAACATAGCTTTTTAAAATTGGTGGTTTCACCACAACAATTTGACCATGGGATTGGTACTATTTCATAGAACATTCACTCTATGATCTATAATCTCTATTTTATATTCCTCATAAGAAATATCCTTCTCTAGTGGTATGACCTCTGAGTTCAGTACATGTGAAGGATCTGGTATATACTTTCTTAGGAGAGATAAATAGAACACATCATGAACTTGAGAGAGATTTGGTGGCAGTTCCAAATGATAAGGTATTATCCTGATACAATCAACAATCTCAAAATTAACAATATATCTATGGATTAAATTTCCCTTCTTTCCAAACCTCATAATCTTCTTCCATGAAGATATTCATTGGAATACCTTGTCACCAACTTCAAATTCTAGATCACACTGGTGATTGTTATCATAAATTTTCCACCAACGATGAGCTACCTTGATGTGTTTTTGAATGTATCTAACCTTATCTATTATTTATTTAGATTTATCAAGACCCAATAGCTTTATTTTTGAAAATTTATTCTAACATTTTGGAGTTTTATACTTCTTTCCATATATGGATTCCAAAAGATCCATATGAATGATCGGGTGAAAACTATTGTTATAAGAAAACTCAACTAGAGGAAGGTGTTGATCCCAAACCCCTTTAAAATCCATAGAACAATATCTCAAAATATCCTCTAAGATTTGAATTATTATCTTAAACTGAAAATATATCTATGTATGATATATAGTACAAAAACTTAAATTCATATCTAAATCCTATTGAAGACTTTACCAGAACATCGAGGTAAACCTTGGATATCAATCAGATATAATAGAATGTGGAACTCCATGTAATATTAACTATTCATTAATGTTTATTATAGAAATATAATCAATATATAATTTTTCTATAATATTAATTAAGTGTGTTGAATTTTTAAGGTGATTGACTATAACCCAAATAAAATTATCCCCATTAGATGTTTTGGGGAGTTCAACAACAAAATCCATGGTGATGTTTTCTCATTTCCATTCTGGTATGGGTAACGATAGTAACATATCCTTATATTTCTTTCTCCCTTCCTTAACTTTATAACATACCAAAAACCAAGATACAAACACTACAATATCTCTCTTCATGCCATGCTAACAAAAATACTCTTTCAAATATCTGTACATCTTTGTACTACCATAATGAATAGAGAATAAAGAAATTTGTGATTCCTATAATAGATCCTTATTAAAATTAGATATGAATGGAATAGATACAAGGTTTATTAACCTTACCATTCTATCATGATCAAGGTTAAACTCAAGAACATTTATCAACTTGTTTTGTAGTTCTACACCTTCCTTCTACACCTCATTAATCATCACATGGATAGATGGTTGAAAAATCATTTGAGAAAGATAATATCTTTGTACTTGATTCAGAATCTCCATATGCATCCTTTTCAAATAAATAAATATTAGATATTTGGTGACCCTCATCATGGATAATCTTGTATGATCCTTTAAACTCAAAGAATCAACCACCTTGTTTTCCTTCCCCATGTGGTAATGTATGGAGCAGTCATAATATTTGATAAAATCTAACCATATCATCTAGTAAATATTTAACTCCTTTTATGTGAATATATACTTTTAAATTTTATGATTAGTATATATCTCACACCTTTATCCATAAATATAATTCCTCAATATATTTAATTTAAAAATTAATGCATTTAACTCAGAATCATGAGTTGGGTATTTTTCTCATAAACCATTAATTTATATGAGGCATAAGCTATCACCATATCATTTATGCACGATAATAGATCCTCATCCTCTTTTTTATTCCTCACTATAGATTACAATCCCTTCCCCACTATAAGGTTGCACGAGGATATGTTCACTAATTGACCTTTTTTTCATCTTCTTGAAATTCTCCTCACATTTACTCATCTAAAGGAACTTGACTCATTTCCATGTTTACTTGGTGTGTGGATTATAAAAACATAAAAATTATTCAAAAATAATCGATAAATTCCTAAAAACCCAAGAAATACATGGATCTCTATCACTATGGTTGGTATGGGACAACTTTCAATAACATCCATCTTTAAAAGATCCACCAAAATACCTTCACATGAGATTATATGTCCTAAGAATGAAACTTTCCAATGCAAAAATTCACACTTGGTAAATTTTTCATACACATTTTTCTTTCCTAAGGTTCCTCAAAGAAATCCTCAAATGATATTCATTCACTTAAATACTCTTCAAGTATAAAATAATATCATCTATAAATACTACCATAAACTGATCAAGGTAATATCTAAGGTCTCTATCTATTAAACCTATGAATATAATAGGGAAATTTGTAAGACCAAATTGAATCACTATAAATTCATAGTTTCTATACCTAATAATGTAAGTTTTATTGGGTATGTATTCACTTTTTACCCTTAAATGAGAGTACCCAAATTGAAAATAAATAATGGGAAATTATTTAGCTCCTCATAATTGATCAAACAAATCATCAATATAGGGTAGAGGATATTTTTTCTGGATATTGATTTTGTTAATTTATTGATAATCAATAAAAAGAAACATTTACCTACATTTTGTTTTAATTAATAGAATAGGTTAACCCCATGGTGATTCCCTAGGAAATATAAATCCCTTATCAAGATTCTCCTAGAGTTGGTTATTCATTTTTTATAGCTTAATCAGGGCTATTCTATATGGATTCTTAGAAATAGGTGCAACACTATGCATGAGTTCTATTATGAACTCAACTTCACAATTTAGGGGAATAATAGAACATTAATCTATAAAGAAATAAAAAAACTCTCGAACAATATTCATTCCTTCTATTTTGTGTTCCCCCAACCATCTTTGACCAATAGCCTTCATGGATAAGAATTAAAACCCACAATGTTTATGTAATTTCTATTGGAAGTTTTTACTCTTCCTTATAATGATAAATGAGAATAGGTTCATTCATAATACAAAATGGGACCTCCCTTCCTCATATATTAATACATTGTCTATATAAATAAATCCAATCCATGTGTAAAATCACATCAAATTCAACTAAAGTGAGAATCATAGGATTTACATGAAGTACTTTCCATCAAAATTCAATTAAAGAGTAACTATAGACTTTTGATGTGACCATCATACCATTAGGAGTTTTTATAGCTTAATAAATATATAATCACTGATCCAGTGGTTCAATACCCTTAAAATTCCATATATTTAAAAGAGTGGGTAGATATTGAATCAATTTGGACATTAGTTGTTCTAGAGTGGATGATAAGTGTAACTTTCACTACATTATTCCTGTAACCCACTTCAATAGTGGTGATGATATGAAATTTCCATTTTTATTTGGGTTTAGGAGGTTTTTGATGCTAATCATCAAATACCTTTAGATTTTGTAATTAGTTGGAATAGTTTCCATACTCCTTACATTCGATGCACTGGAGCACATATGGTGCATTAGTTTATGTCCTCTTCTCCTCTATTTCATTAATTATCCCATTAATCACATTTTGATATTCAAGGGAATTATGAATTTACTTTAAACATTTATGGAACAACCCCATTCCATTCAATCAATTCCCTTGATGTTTCTTACCAAATTCTTAGCATATAGATGGCTATAATTTCTTTCAACCATGTTATTTATTCAAGTTTTCATGAGTATCTATCTTTATTTTCTTATCAAAGATTTTGTAATGGTGGGAATATCCAATTTACATTTCTACCTTTTATGCACAATGAATAATCACTTCATAGATACTAAATTCTATTATAAACAATTCATTTTTTTAATAGGTTGAGGGTCAAGCCCCCTTTGTAAAAAATAAAACCTCTTTTAACAAATGGGAGAATAGGAAACCCATTACAATCACCATAGAAAAATGCCATTAAGAAGCAAACTAGAGGTAAAAAGGGACCAGTAAATCAAATAAAAGACAAAAGACAAAGTGTAACTTGAAAGCCTTGTAAAATTATCTTCATAGGTTCCAATAGATTCATCATCCTTAATGTTAAGATCAATGAATTCCTTCTCCATACTATACTTAGAATAGGAGGGAAGTAATCACTAAGAAATATACTCCTAAACTCATACCATTCTATGGAGTCAATTTATTCCTCTTGACTTGTATTATTAATAAGGTTCCACCATTTATCCACTTTATCTTTAAAATTATAAACATATAAGAAAACTTTTTAATGTTCCGAGCACTGGAGAATAGAAAATATATTCTCAATGGTGTTGATCCATCACTCAGCTACTAGTGGATCAGAATACCCACTGAAAGAAGGTAAATATTGTCTCATGAAGGATTCAATAGAATGGTGTTCTTTCCCTTGATAGTTTTGAAGATCATAATGGTTCATGGATTGATAAATTTTTGTGATCATAATAATAAGATTCTTCCTCAAAGGAGGCCCATGTTATTTGGGTTGTTAGGTAGCTTGTTGATTAGGTGTGTTGAGACTCAGGAGGCAGGTGCAGGAAAGACATCATGAACCCTTTCCCATCCCAAGCCTTCAGTTTCCAGGGGTAGTTCGGGATTTTAATTTTTCTTTTACTTGGTCTATGTGGATGAAGGATGAAAAAGGAAGTGATCTGGTGTTACGCAACGAGCTTGCATGCTGTGGAAACCCATGTACATCCTAAGTTCACGGTTCAATATACTTCCTATGGTGGATTCTCACTCATAGCATGGTCTTCTAAGCCATGTTATCGGGTTGGCATAGCCACTAGTCCTTTATTTTTGGGAGTTTTTATGTGAGTTGTGATTGGGATTAGTTTTGACTTTCTTGAGTGGATTTCAAAAAAAAAATTAAAATGGTTCCTAGAAAAAGGGGTTTTCAAAAGGGAATGTGGTTCTGGAGTGGAACAGTGGTTTTAAAATGAAAATTGTTCTCTTTTAATGTAATGTGCGGTTTCAATGGAAAAAATAGGAGGTGTTTTGGAATTTGTTTTTATATATTGTTAATAGTTTTTAGAATGTGAATTGAAAAATTATTGGGAATTTGGAAAATGTGTTGCTTTAATTATAAGTGTTATTTTCAAACTAGTTGGAAATTTTTGCTTTATGATGAATGATTTATTTTGGAAATGAGGAGTGTCTTGAATTGACCCTTTTTATTCCAATGAGTTATCATATACATTGAGTTACACATTTAGAAAGTGGAAAAATTGGTGACATGAGTGGATGTGTTCTTGAGCTAGCATAGGGACATGTATGTGTGAGACATCAAGGAATACCAATGGTGGATATTTAAGTTTTTCTGTTTGTAGAAAATGGTTTTCAAAAAAGGGTAATTTAAATGTTTTGAAAAGTGAGTGAGAAATTTTTTAGTGTTCTCTTTTCGTGTTTGGTATCCTTTTTTGTGGGTTCTTGGTTTTAACATACTGAATTGTGGTTGGAATGGTGATTTGAGTTCGAGTTTTATCTTGTGATTGTTGTGTGGAAATTTGATTTATGATGAGTTTTGATTCACTTTTGTGCCTCTTGTTTTTTATTATGCTTCCAAGAAAAGTCCCAAAGGGTTCTAGTGAGTCTCTTCTAGTTGTTGGTTCTACCCAGACTCAAAGCGGAGTGGTGGATTTGAATTATTTTTGGTTTTGTCCGTCTTTTGTGGTTATCGTGATCTATTGAAGGTAGTGGAATGGCATGGAGAAATTGTTAGTGTGTTCAGGTTATTGGGAAATCCTAAAGTTATGATAGATAATTTTCGTTCGAGTTCATTTTAGGGTTTAACTTTGGATTAGTGGAGGAGACAATCCTAGTGTCGTTGAATGATGGGATGCCTTGGAAGGTGTTTAAGAACACTTTCATCCAATGGTTTATACATAAGGTGGTGAAATTGAGGAAAGTAGAAGACCTCGTGAGTGTCCAACAAGACCAACAAATAGTGAAGACCTACGTTGGGCATCTTAAGGAGTTGGTTCCTTTTTCTTCGAAGATAACGGTGTGGAATCAGTTAATGTTTCTCTTGTGTGGGGTCTTCGTCTGGGGTTCAAGGACCAATTATTATTGGTGTTTAGGAAGGTTTTCCATCTGGGGGGGAGAACGAACAGGAGGAACCTATCTCAGACATGTTTTTTTTTCAATTCCATCTCCTATTAGTCAGGACACTCTCTTATTTGCTTCTTGTGAGGCTAGTTTGGGTACATTAAGCGGCCTTGTAATCATTTTTTGATGGATTTCCATCAGTGTGGACATTTAGGAAACATGGAGGGGTTCCACTTGAGGCATCATTAGAAGGATTCTCAACTGGAGAATTTCAGCTCTTGATTGTGGGGCAGCAAATGCTTCAAGATATCATAGCTCCAACAATAGGTCTTGGAGTGAAGATTTTCACACAATCAAAAAATTGCGGTGTTTGAAAGACCATGTCCCTGTGTTTGTCTCTAGTGATGGAATAGAGGTAATTTAAGTTTCTCTGTTTTAGTTTCTTCACCCATGAAGGTTCCATTTTGTTTAGAATGATGTAAAGGTCGCATTTCCTCATTTTGGTCTTTGTTCTTTGAATACCCCACCTTGGTTGTAATAAGGCATGGTGATCTCATTTTCTTGTAATTCTAGTAGCTGTGCCTCCTCAAATGTGAGATTTGAAGGTTGTCTCTTTATAGATGTGATTCTCGAGATTATTTTCTCTCATGTGGCTAGCTCCTTTGGTGACCCGTTCTTGTTTTAGGATGTTCTTATTTTGGAGATACATGCATCTTTAGAAATAATGAGTATGGGTTTGGTCTGCTGTTCGATTTGGGGTCTTTCGTCAGGAACCCCATGTGGTGGGGGTTTGGTTTGTGGGAACGGTTTATGGGTCAGTTTGTGTTGGTTTTCCCTTATTGTTTTGTGCTAGTTTGATTAATCTAGATGGTTCTTTTATGGTGGGTAGACCCACAATAAATCTTTTCATTCCTTCTTTGAAAGTTATTTTGTATAGGAGTTTTGGTTTGTGTTGGTGGTTTCTTCTTTGGATCATGTTAGCAGTTCTAGAGTTAGGTCGTGCTGAGAGTCTCAATGTTGGTTGTGCTAGTCATGTCCTTATGGTGGGTAGAACCCTCCTCATTTTCTGATGACTCTTCTCATTTAATTTTCCCATATAGATGGTTAGGTGTGACTCGTGGAGCGAATAGTCACACTGAGTTCATGATTTTGTAGGCCTTGTTCAGTTTTGAGCTCGAATTTGATTCCTCAGTTGGATGAGTGACTTTTTGGGGGCAGAACATTTTTGTGGTGGGGATAATTTTCTCACTTTGACAGGGTATCTTGCGGTCGTAGTTATTTTCATTTATTTACTTATTTTATTTGTCTTTTGGTTTCTTAAAGTTTAAAAATTGATTAAATTAAAATCAAAATGGAATAAAATAAAATAAATGGAAAATGATTTAAAAATAATAATGATAATATTATTATTTAGTTTATTATTATTATGTGATTACTAATATTATTATTATTAATATTATTATTATATATATGTTTTTATGGTTATTTTTCCTTTTCTTTTTTCTTAATTTATTTTATTTCTTTTTATTTCCTTTATTTATTCTTTCCCTCTCCCTCCACTTTCTCCCCCTCATGTGATCCGACCTCCCCTCCCTCTCCATGTATCGCACCGCCCGTACAACCCCCTCACTGGAAAGGGCCTCTGTCGCCTCCTTCTTCTTCTCTGGTGGGAAACCCTCCTCCAACCGGACCCTCCTCACACCACCCCATCTCCTAATACTGCACCTCTCCCTTACGCAGCCCCATTCTTGTGTGACCTCCCTGTTCACAAACCCCTTTCACTGGCCTATCCTCCCCTCCTCTGGTTCTCCCTCTGGTGGCTATACCCTCCTTCAGTGAGTACCCCTTTGTTGTGGTTTTCCATGATTTTTTGGTTGGCATAGATTTGGCCGAACCCTAAAGTGTTTTGGGTTTTTCTTTTGATTGAATATTTTTATTTATGTTTTGTCGGGTTTCATCAAGGCCGAGTTTATCCACTTTCTTCAAGGTAAGTGGTTTCACCATGTTTTTGGGGTAAGGATTATTCAATTTATTCATTATGGTTTAATTTTAATTTATTAGTTTTTTGATTTTTGAGTTGTCAACATTTTTTGGTGTGAAAAAGATATGTTTTCAATAGATTAACTTGTGTTTGATTTTTATATGGTATGCTTGTATGAAACGAGGTCAATTTTGGATATAAATTGTTTTGGTAAATCTTATTTTTTTGTATGTCTTGTGTGTTTTCTTTATTAGATCATGAAATGGATGCATATTATATTTTAGTATGGTGATGGTGTGTGTTTTACTTAAAATGGGAATTTTGGTATTTTAACATAAGGGGTGTGGTGTTTCTTTGGTCTGTTTTCATAAATTTACAAATGTTTAATTGAATTATATTAGTGATTCAAAAGCCATTTCTAGTAGCATTGTTTAAGTTTTTAATTTTAAAGTTTTATTTTTACATGAAATTGAGTGTTTTCCCTATGTGTTTCATGCGCATCAATTGGGGTTTTCACTTTTCTTCCAAATGGTGGTTTGAAATGTGTGAGTGGTTTTTATGTTGTAGAAATTCCTTGTTGTCACTTGGGATGTGATATTGATTTCCTTTGTTGAACCCTCCTATTGCAGATAATGATTGTGGTTTATGTGGTAGGTTATTGTGTTATAATAAACGGGTGTGTTTCTGGTGTGTTTTTGGCCTTAGAAGAGGTTTTTGAAAGAGTGTTTATGTTCTAAGTCTTGTGATACCACATGGAGTGGTTTAATAAAATTTTTAATTGGTTTATTAAATCTTATAAAGTGTGTGAAACGTGTATGGATATTGTTTATGTGTGCGTATTATTTCTAAATAGGGGTTGAGTATGAAAATGGGTGTATTTGTGTGTAGCCTTGTTGTGTATTTCTCAATATGTATCATAATTTGTTTTAAAATATGGAAAGTATTTTTAATGTCTCTTATTGCACTTTTGGTTTTAAAGTGTCTTTTCTTACCTATAATTGAGTGTGTTTTTGGTGAAGACCCTTGGTGTGTAATTTGGCAATGTTTTGTAGATTGTCTAAGTGTTTAATTATTTTATTAAATTATATGCATAGTGTGTGGTCCCTACTTCGTGGTTTTGAATCTTTGGGTCTATGGCGACTCACCTGTGTGTGCATAAGTAAGTATATATATATATATATAAATATATATATATATATATATGTGGGGGGGTGCCCCGTTACATGTATAGTTATCCATGGTAGTGGATATACTTGTATGGGGCTAGGTGTTCCCATGTATATATATATGAAAATGCATACATAGGTTAGTGGAGACTACTATATGCATATAATGAAACATTTAAGGATTCCCTTTCCCTTGTTCATGGCCATGCAGGTGTGTGCATAGGGGCTAGGTTTCATTACATGTATGTGAAAATGAATATACTTAGTGGGGGAGCAGGATGTTTTAGTTAGAAAGCACCAAGATCCAAAGTGGATGGTTTAGTTCCACCCTATGGTAGGTCCCCTATGCCTACACCGTTAATTTGAATTTCATAATTTCTTGCTCGTTTTAAAAATATGTTTTACATTTATGCTATATACACATGCTATGAAATCTGGTTTCGGTTTCTCGAAATGATTATGCCTTTATTTTGGAAATTGAAATGTATTTATAACGCCAATGGTCTTAAGTGACTTTTCTTGAAAATGGATTTCCTAAGTGGTTTTGAATTGTTAATCTATATTTCCAAAGCTGTTTTTCCTTTCAGTCAGTTAGTTGTTAAAAGTGTTCCCTTTATGTAATTAAGCTCTTTTGTAACCTTAAGAATGTTTTATGAAAAATAAAAACCTCTCTTGAGGCATGCCCCCTTGGTTTTAGAAAATTATTTGTATATTGAATTTTTTATTATGTTCCAAATGTTGAGGTTTCTGAATTGTGTGACATGAAAGAGGGGGAATGTGCTTAATGAGGGAGAATGGTGGTGATTGGTTGAATGGGTTTTGGATAAAGAAAGTGTTATGTACATATTTTTTTATTGATAAAGAAAACTCACCACCACTTGAAATAGAGCACAATGGGAAACCTAGGTATCTAGGTGGGTGGACCAGGAATATAAGCTAGATGAAATGGTGGGGCTTCATCCGGTTTTTGTCTACTAGGATTGACACAACAGTAATAACTCAACATATGAATGACTGAGGGTCGTGGTTTCTAAGGCATGGTTACTGAGGGCTATGGTTTCTAAGCCACGTTTTCTAATGGTCGTGGTTTCTAAGCCACTTTTCACCAAGGAATGAGGTATCTAGGGTCCCACTTGTTCTAGTTACCTATAGATATTGCCCATGGTTCTCATTTGTGACACGATACATGTGATTTAATTTTCAGTTCAGTTGTTTCATACATGATGTCTAATTTTTGAAAACCATATTTTAATGTAAATTGGTTTCCTTTCATTTCGAAATTTTAATGAATGCTTGGAACCTATTTTTAAATTTTAGTCGGAGATAAATGATTTACTTGAAAATGAAAACTTGTTAATTGAATTTGAAAAGAATGAAAAACATTATTTTATTATGTCCTATTTTCAAACTATCATGTTTTGGATTTCATATAAAAGTCAAGGGCATAGGGCGTTGTTGTATCTTGGAATTCCTACTGAGCATCTCAGTTCTCACACCTACTTTTCATTTCAATTTTTGGTTCATCTAGATTTGGATCACTCTTGGATAGAGTGTATTCTATGTTCTTTGGTAACCCACGAGTTCACTTGATGTATGTCTCATTGCTACGTTGTTTCCTTTTTCTGCTTCCAGATTGTTTATTTATTTTCTTTTATTTATCTATTTGTTCAGTTTATGATTTTTTATCTGTCTTTGTTAGGGGACAAATCATTCCTAACTAGTTTATCTCGATGCCTAAGACTAGTTTCTAACCCCTGGGGATTGAGAACGCCCATTCGGGCCATATCGCGGACCGACTCGGGTGACTGGTTCAGGGTCGACCCGGGTGGGTTTATGACAAAATAGTATCAAAGGAGGCCCTTGTTATTTGGGGTGTCAGGTAGCTTGGTGATTAAGTGTTTCAGAACTGGGATGTAGGTGCGAGAAGGATGCCATGAACCCTGGCCCATCCCGATCCTTGAGTTTCCAGGGGTAGTCCAAGATTTGAATTTTTCTTTTGTTTGGTCTCTATAGATTAAGGATGACAGAGGAAGTGATCTAGTGTTATATGATGAGCATGCATGGAGTGCCAAACCATGTACATCTTGAGTGCATTGTTCAAGATACTTCTTATGGTGGATTTTCACTCAGATCATGGTTTGTTAAGCCATGTTACTAGGTTGGCATAACCACTAGTCCATTATTTTTTAGAGTTTTTATGTGACTTATGTTTGGGATTAGTTTTTACTAACTTGAGTGGATTTCAAAAAAATGAAAATAGTTCATAGAAAAAGGGGTTTTCAAAAGGTAATGTGGTTATGGAGTGGAAAAGTGGTTTTAAAATGGAAACTGTTTTCTTTTAATCGGATGTGTGGTTTCAAAGGAAAAAATGGGAGGTGTTTTGGAGGTTGTTTTGGGATATTGGTAACAGTTTTTTGGAATGTGAATTAGAAAATGATTGGGAATTTGTAAAATGAGTTGTTTTAATGATAAGTTTTATTTTCAAAATGGTTTGGAAATTTTTTCTTTATGTTGAATGATTTATTTCAGAAATGAAAAATTTCTTGAATTGACCCTTATTATTCCTATGAATGATCACATACACTGAGGTACGCATGTGGAAAGTGGAAAAATTGGTGACCTGAGTGGATGAGTGTTTGAGCTAGCCCAAGGATATGTATGTGTGAGACTTCATGGAATACCAATGGTGGATATTTAAGTTGTTTTGTTTGCTGAAATAGTTTTCAAAAAAGGGTAACTTAAATGTTTGGAAAAGTGATTGAGAAATTGTTTAGTGTTATCTTTTCGTGTTTGGTATCCTTTTTCACAGGTTCTTGGTTTTGACATACTAAAATGTGGTTGGAATAGTGATTTGATTTTGAGTTTTAGCTTGTGATTGAAGTTTAGAATTCTGATTTATGATGAGTTTTGATTTAGCTTTTTTCCTTTTATTTTAGATTATACCACCCAGAAAAGTCTTAGAGGGTTATAGTGAGTCTCTTATAGTTGTTAGTACTACCCAGACTCTTAGTGGAGTGGTGGATTTGAATTCTTTTCGGTTGTTGTCTGTCATCCATGGTGATCATGATCTATTGAAGGTAGCAGACTGGCTTGGTGAAATCATTGGTGTTTTCAGATAATTGGGAACTCCAAATTTTATGAGAGCTCATGCTGGTTTGAGTTCATTTTAGGGTTCAACTTTGGATTGGTGGAGGAGGTGATCCCAGTGTCATTGAATGATGGGATTTATTGGATGGTGTCTAAGACCACTTTCATCCGATGGTTTATACCAAAAGAGGTAAAAGTGAGAAAAGTGGTAGAGCTTGTGAGTGTCCTATAAGAACAAAAAACAGTGAAGGACTACATTTGGCATATTAACGAATTGGTTCCTCTTTCTTCTAAGATAACGTCACAGAATTAGTTAATGTTTCTATTGTGTGGGGTCTTCATCCGGGGATCAATATCTAATTCTTATTGGTGTTTGGGAAGGTTCCCCATCCAGGTAGGAGAACAAACTAGAGGAACCTATCTCAGACATGTATTTTTTTAAATTACATTTCCTATTAGTCATTCCACTCTATTGTTTGCTTCTGGTGAGGCCAATTTGGATACATTAAGTGGTGTTTTCGTAATCTTTCGATGGATTTTTGTCAGTTTGGACATTTGGGAAACATGGAGAGGTTTTGCTACCTACATCATCAGAAGGAGTCTCGATCAGAGGATGTCAGCTCCTGACTGAGGGGTAGTAGATGCTTCAAGACATCAGATCTCCAACCATAGGTCTCGAAGTGAATCTTTTTACGTAGTCAGGAAATCATGGTGTGTGAAGGACCTTGGCCTTATGATTGTATCCAGTGCCAGGATAAAGAAAGTTTAAGTTTCTCTATTGTAGTTTCTTTACCCGTGAAGGTTTTGTTTTGGTGAGAATGGTGTAAAGGTCTCATTTCCTCATTATGGTATTTGTTCTTTGAATACCCCAACTTGGTTGTAAGAAGACATGGTGATCTCATTTTATTTTAATTCCAGTCGTTGTGCCTCCTCAAATGTGAGCTTTTAAGGTTGTATCTTTATGAATGTGAGTCTCAAGATGATTGTCTCTTGTGTGGAAAGCTCCTTTGGTGACCCGTTCTTATTTTAGGACGTGCTCGTTTTGTAGATACATGAATCTTATTAAATAATGAATAGGGGTTTGGTCCACTGTTTGATTTGGGGTCTTTTGTTGGGAACCCCATGTGGTGGGGGTTTGGTTTGTGAGTTTTTGGGTCAGTTTGTGTTGGTTTTCTCTTATCGATCCATGCTAGTTGGATTAAGGTTGTTAGTTCTTAGATGGTGGGGAGACCCACCATAAATCTTGTCATGACTTCTTTAAGCATTGGTTTGTGTGGGAGTTTTGGTTTATGTTGACAGTTTCCTCTTCGGCTCAAGTTAGCAGTTCTAGAGTTAGCCCATGATGAGAGTCTCAATGTTGGTTGTTCTAGTTGAGTTCTTGTGGTGGGGAGAACCCTCCTCGTTTCCTGATGACTCTTCTCATTGATGTTTCCCATAGATCTGGTTGGGTGTGACTTGTGGAGTGAAAGGTCACACTGAGTTCGTGATTTTGTTGTCCTTGTTAAGTTTCAAACTCGAGTTTGATTCCTCGGTTGAATGAGTGACTTTTTGGGGGTAAAAAGTTTTTATAGTGGGGAGAATTGTCACACCCCAACCTGATATCTTTAGGTCGCAGTTATTTTTATTTATTTATTTATTTATTTTTATTTGTATTTTGGTTTCTTAAAGTTTAAAAATTTATTAAATTAAAATCAAAATAGAAAGAAATAAAATAAATGGAAAATTATTTAATAATAATAATAATGGTAATATTTTTATTTAGTTTATTATTATTATTATTAAGTTATTATTAATATTAATAATAACAGTAATATTATTATTATATTTAGGTTTTTTAGGGTTAGTTTTTCTTTTAAATTTTCTTATTTTCTTTTCTTTCTTTTTATTTCCTTTCTTTATACTTTCCCTCTCCCTCCCCTTTCTATCCCTCTTGCAATCCGACCTCCCCTCCCTCTCCCAATATCGTGCCGCCCATGCGACCCCCTCACTGGCCAAGGGCCTTCAGAACCTCCTCCTCTTCTTCCAGCAGGTGACCCTCCTCCGACCGGACCCTCCTCGCGTCGCCCCATCTCCTCATGCCACACCTCTCCCTTGCATGGCCCCTTTCTTGTGGGGCCTCAAGTTCATGAGCCCCTTTTGCTACCCAGTCCTCCCCTCCTCTGGTGATCCCTATAGTGGCCACACACTCCTCTAGTGAGTACCCCTTTGTTGTGGTTTTACTTGATTTTGTGGGTTTTATAGATTTGTCCAAACCATAACGTGTTTAGGGTTTTTTATTTTATTTTATTCTTATTATTTGGGTTATGTCTGGTTCCTTGGAGAATGGTTTTAGCCACTTTCGTCAAGGGAAGTGGGTTCACCATGGTTTTTGGGTAAGTATTCTTCAATTTATTCATTTTGGTTTAATTTTAATTTACGAGTTTTGTGATTTTTGAGTTTTTGAAATTTTTTTCTGGGTGCGAAATCTATTTTGGAAATAGATTTACTTGTGTTTGATTTTTATATGGCATAATTGTATGAAACATGGTCTATTTTGGTTATAAATTCTTTTGGTAAAGCTTAGTGGTGTTTTATGCCTTGTGCATTTTCTTTATTAGATAATGCAAGTGTTGGATATTATATTTTAGTATGGTGTTGGTGGGAATTTAACTTAAAAAGGGAATTTGGGTGTTTTTGACATAAGGGAATTGGTATATTTTTATAAATTTAAAAATGATTTATTGAATGATATTAGTGGTTTGAAAACCATTTTTGTTAGTATTGATGATGTTTTTAATTTAAATGTTGTATTTTGACATGACATTGATTTTTTTCCATGGGTGTTTCAAACTGCATCATTTGGAGTTTTCACTTTTCTTCTAAATGGTTGTTTGTAATGTGTGAGTGGTTTATCTCTTTTTGAAATTTATGGTTGGTACTTGTGATTTTATATTGATCTCCCTTATTAAACCCTCATGTTTCAGATGACGATTATGGTTTACGTGATTGGTTCTTGTGTTATAATAAATGGGTGTGTTATTGGTGTGTGATTGGCCTTAGAAGAGGTTGTTGAGTGATCGTTTGTGTTAAAAGTATTTTGATACCTCTTGGAGTTGTTTTATAAAATTCTTAAGTTGTTTATTAAATCTTATAAAGTGTTTGAAACATGTTTGGATATTGTTTTGGTGTGAGTATGTTTTCTAAAGTGGAGTTGAGTATGCAAATGGGTGTATTAGTGTTTACCCTTGTTAGGAATTTCTCAATATGTATCGAAAGTTGTTTTGTAGTGACCCAAGGATTTTACACATAACATTACATGATTTTAAGAATAGTTATACATCAGTGTACAATACAATGATTGTTAAGTCTAGTGTCTTGGAAGACTAGGTACAAAAACATAAAATAGGGGGGTAAAAAACACTTCTTTATTTAATATCCATAAATAACTTTTAACTTATTTTGAGCCCTTACATCTGTATAGGGTGCCCTGGGGAACACATGAACCCAAGGATGAGCTAAAAACCCTAGTAAGGGAATGAAAATTAGTATACATCTTAAGAACATGAGTTAGGAGGCATGACATAATGATATCAAAAGCATGGAACATATGAAATCATATAATATAAGCATGGAATTATATAAACATGGAGTCATATAAATGTGTAAGAATCATAAACATGTCTTTATTACAGTTCAAGGCTAAATTCCAATCTCTTTTCCCATTTTAGTATAGGTTGAGGCTAACCGCCAATCCCGTTTCCCATTTTAGTATAGGTCAAGGCTAACCGCCAATCCCATTTCACATCGAATCTCATGAGACTTAACTTTACCCAATGCATTGGACCACAATATGGGTGCACCCATCTCAAAATTTTTATGAATATTCTTTCCACATAAATAATCATACATAATCAACCACACCTAAACATAAGGGTACCCATGGAAAGAATCGGGTACCACAATCATGACATAAAGAATAACCAATTGGCGTACTGAAAGTGTCCATAAAAGAAAGGAATTAAAACATAAATGGACATTAATAAGGTAAAATATGCATATAACATGGTAATATATTTCAAATATAAGTGACAACTTTTAATAAATGTATTTGAGAAACATTAGCATTAAAACATTTTTGTGCGGTTTTAAGGAAAATATTATAGAGCTTTTAAAATAGAAAAGAGGAAAATATTTTATATAAAACCAGAATTGAACCAAGAAGGTTTTCATAATAAAAAAACTGATTTTATAAATAAAATGGTGGATTAAAATAGGAGTTAGATTGTGCCTGAAATTGGGTAAAAAATTGGGAAGTTCCCTTAAAATATGTTTTCTTATCAGAAAGTTCTAAGGAGGGAATATTTTAAAAACATGTATATCCGCAAAAGAGAGTGATGAAAGGATATTCATAAATTAATTTTGAAAAACTAAAAATAATTTATAATATGCACATAAATAGATAATATAACTCCATTTTGATATAAATAATGATAAGGCAACCCAAAAGAACAAAGGAGGTTCGGGTAGAGTTCATTATAGTTTATTAGCATGGTGTTAGGTTTACCTAAGAGGACTCGATGAGAGAGAAAATGGGTTTATCATCACTTATAAAACATGAGGGAAGTATGGGGGAGGTTCAAAAACATACCCCATTTTTTGGGTTTTCACATAAAAATCCACAGCGTAGAGGACAATCTTGATTAAGAGAGAAATGGAGAGGTTCCCTTACCTTAAATATGGTGGTGTTCTCCACTTGTTATTAATCATCTGAATAAATAAATTAGGTTTGTTAATTAAAAATTTCAGAACCTATTATATATGCAATTTATTTATTATAACCCTTTTTGGTTCATTCAAGACCTTTTTGATTGGTTATAAGGTTCAATTTCATTGTCCGGGCTCGTTTGATTACTTGGTTTTTTAATGCCCAATTATCTTATATTCATGTTTGGATACACATGAAAGGTGAAATTGGTTGTACATAATTGAAGTTATATTCTATTAGTGAACATTTAGAAGATTACATGGTTTCAAATTTAATTTGGTTAATTATAGTGAAGTTTAATTATTATATAAAACCTTAGTGATAACTGTTTTGGTTAATCGGTGGGTTTGATTACAATGAACATGGTTTTATTTGTAACATAATAGCATTAGTAAAAAGGGATTAAAGAACCATAAAATTGATATATTACATATATAATAATATGGTTCTACCATAACACAATTGGTTTCATGACTAGAATTAATGATGACAAAATAAATTGATAAACTATTGTCCTTGAATGTGTTAATTTACACATCTCAAATGATGTTTTCATTTCTTTAAAATAAAATATGGGGAAAGGAGAGATGATAATGAAATATCAAATTAACATAAAAACATTCTAGTATATGTATGTTATTGGATTTATCAAACTATTTGGGTGAAGGGAGGTGAAGAAAGAAACAAAAAAGAAAAGAACTTAAAAGAAATGGAAGAATTGGAAAGTGGAATTTACCTCTTGAGTCTTCCTCTTTTGAGAACCTCTTAAAGGGGAGAGGTTTTGGTATTTTTAAGAGACTAGGGGAATTTGGATGTGAGTGGATATTGGGTAGAGATTTGGGCAGAATATTGGCAAAGAACAAGGCTTGAGAGTAGTGAAAATAAGAGGGGGTGAGGGGGTTTTATAGTGGAGGAGAAGAGGATTTTCATAATTTTATAATCATTATTTTATTAATTTACCTCAAGACTAGAAAATGTGGTTATTCCATGACCAATAATAGTAAATGGGTCATGTTAATTTGAACCAAGGGTGGTGATATCAGCCATGATGCTAGGAATAGTCTATTTATCTTATAATGTATATTACTGTAAATTACCGTATTTTACTATTCATAAAAAATTCATGTATTTTAGAAAAATACCAACAAAATCACCCTAACCATTTTTCAATGTGTAGAATCCAAAAATGAAGTCCAGTTTTCAAAAATAATTTTTCTAATATGATTAATTTAATATTTAATTAAAATCATAGTTTATTATTAAAAAAACTATTTTCAAACATTCATTTACTTATTCTAAAATATAGGTACATCATACTTTCACTTGAATATTATTTTTATACTATAATAGGTAAGTTTACTATTCATTATGGTATATCATTATTCATAAGTGTATGTTACTATTCATAAGGGTAGGTTACTATTCACCAAAAATTATGTTTTTCTTATTGGACTCCATATAACTTACTAATCACAACCGTATAAATCTGTTTTTTGAAATTCCAAACACAAAAGTGAAAAGATTATGTTTAAAGGTCACATAGAACTTATTAGTTAATTATGTTGTGATTTCTTGTGATTATATGAAATATTTAGAAGAGTGGAATTTCCATTTATAAAACATTGTGTCGTTATATTCTTCACCCATTATGAAATTTCACCCTTGAAATTTCCTTTTACATTCTTAGCCATAAATAGGTGCGGGTAATTTTCCTTCATTGCCTCCCCTAGTTCCCATGTTTCCTCTTCATACGTATGGTTTCACCATAGTACCTTGACCAGGTGAGTAGTCTTGTGATGTAGAATTTTATCTCTACGAACCAAGATCTTCACTGGATTCTCCTTATAAGAAAGGTCATCCTCCAACTGTACCACATATGAAAAGAGTACATGTGAAGGGTCTGGTATGTACTTACTTAAGAGGGATACATGAAAGACATCATGTACATTCTACATGGTAGGTGGAAGTTCTAGTCGATAGGCCACAACTCCAACTCAATCAAGGATCTCGAAGGGACCGATATGCCTGGGACATATATTTCCTTTCTTCCCAAATCTCATGACCTTATTCCATAGAGATATGCATAGGAATAACATTCTCTAACTTTTAACTCAAAGTCTTGTTGACAGTTATCTGCATAACTCTTCTATTGACTTTGTGCTTCCTTGATATGTTGATGAATGGTTTTCACATTCTCCACAATTTCTTCGACCATTTCAAGTCCTAAAATATTACACTTACTAACTTCATCCCAACACACCGGTGTTCATTACCTTTTCCCATAAAGGGCTTTATATGGTGCCATTCAGATTCTTGAGTGGAAACTATTGTTGTAGGAGAATTCAAATAGTGGAAGATGTTGGTCCCATACTCCATTGAATTCCATTGAACATTTCCACAATATGTCTTCCAATGTCTGAACATTCCACTCAGATTGGCCATAATTTTGAGGTTGATAAGCTGTACTAAAATTCAGTTTCATGCTTAGAGCATGTTGGAGAATTTTCTAGAACTTAGAGGTGAATCTAGGATCACGATCAGATATAATAGATAGTGGTACTCTATGTAGACTTACCAATTATTTGATGTAAATTCATTCAAGTTTATCTAATGATAATTTCTCTCAAATCAAAATAAAGTGAGTTGTCTTTGTAAGACGATCCACAATGACCCATATAGTATTATTTCCTCTAGATGTCCTTGGATGTCCAGTGACAAAGTCCATGGTAATGTTCTCCCACATCCACATTGGTATGGGTAGTGGTTGCATCATCCCCTTAGACTTTTTCCTCTCATCCCTCACTTATTGACATACCATGAACTTTTATGTATATTCAAAAATCTCCATTTTCATATTGTCCCACCAAACGTTTTCTCAGAGATCTTGATACATCTTTGTGCTCCCTAGGTGGATAGAGAAGTTCGAGCTATGTGCATCATTCAAAATCTCATTCTTTATCTCTGGATCGGATGGTACACATAATCGTGACCCAAATCTGAAAAATTATTCCTCATCCACCTTAAACTCTAAGGATTTACCATTATTATATAACCTCCACCCTTTTCAGAATTTTCACATCTTTTCTTTGAGCATCCTTAATTTTATCCATGAGAGATGGTTGAGCAATCATTTGAGAAAGTATCAATGATGTTCCTCCCTTAATAATTCCCATTTCCATACTCTATAAATCTATGAAGATCGGATCCTTTTCAATTCTCTTAAGTGATAGAGATGTAGGATCATTTCTACATAGAGCATCCGCCACCTTATTTTCCTCAACGGGATGGTAGTAGATTGAGAAGTCATAATCCTTGATGAGATCTATCCATCTTCTCTAGTGCATGTTAAGCTCTTTTGTGTGAATATATATTTGAGACTCTTGTGATCAGTATATATCTCACACTTCTACCCATATAGATAATGCTTCCAGATTTTCAACGCAAAGATCACAGTCCCCAACTCCAGATCATCTGTGTGATAGTTTTTCCCATAGAGTTTCTGCTGCCTTGAGGCATAGGATATAAATTTATTATTTTTCATTAGCAAAGATCCTAATACCTTCTTTGAAGCATCACTATATACCACAATGAGTTCTCCACTTATTTGGAGTGTGAATACTAGTGCAGTGATAAGCCTCTTTTTCAACTCTATAAAACAGTCTTCACATTCTTGAGTCCAAACAATCTTTACTCCCTTTTGTGTCATCTTGGAAATTGGTTTCAACAATCATGAAAAGTTATTCACAAATCATCAATAATACCCGGATAGACCAAAAAATATGCTGATCTTCGCTACAAAAGATGGCTTGGGCCACTCTTCAATTGCCTTTGTCTTGGAAGGGTCCACAGATATCCAATTTCTGGTGATAAAATTCCCCATGAATGATAATTACTCCATATAGAACTCACATTTATTGTACTTTTCATACAACTTATTCCTTCGCAAAGTCTTTAACAAAGTATTCAAATGCTCCTCATGTTCCTCCTTTATCTTGGAGTATATCATAATATCATCAATAAAGACTACCACAAATTTGTCGAGGTAATCTCTAAAGACTCTATTCATTAAATCCATGAAATTATTTGGAGCATTAGTGATTCCTAAAGGAATCACTATGAACTCATAGTGTCCATACCTCGTTCGAAAAGTATTCTTGGGAATATCTTCCTTCCACACCTTTAGTTGGTGATATCCTGACCAAAGGTCCACCTTAGAGAAATAACTAGCCCCGTAAAGCTGATCGAATAAGTCATCTATCTGTGTCAGGGGATACTAGTTATTTATTGTGATTTTTTTGAGATCACGATAATCAATGCAGAGGATAATTGATCCATCCTTATTCTTGGAGAAGAGGATTGGAGCAGCCCAAAGTGAAGCACTCAAGCATATAAAACCCTTCTCTAGGTTCTCCTACAACTGCTTATTCTGCTCCTCTTGCTCTATAATGTCCATTCTTTAAGGTGTCTTTGATATATGCAGAGATCCAGGGATAAGTTCAATTGAGAACTCAACCTCATGATCAGAAGGAAGAATAGGAAACTCTTTAGGGAATACATCAGTGTATCCCTCACGATGGGCATGTATTCAAGAATGATTCTCTCCTTTTTATCAATCATTTGAGCTAGATATGCTTTCTCATAAGTCAACAATATCCACACTTGAGATGATGATTCTAAAGAAGACTCATCTTCCTCCTTACACTTATAAATAATTGGAGGATTATTTGGGGTGTGAAGAGTGATATCCATTTTTCAACAGTTGATGTTGGCCTTGTACAAAGATAGCCAATCCATGACCAAGATATCATCAAACTCTACTAAAGGAAGTATTATGAGATTTTCTGGGAGGTTAAGTCCACAAATTTTAACCGGGGAAGATTTATAAACCATGGACACAATAATTTCCCCATTAACTGTTCTCATGGATAAATTTTCCTCCAAATTTTGAGGTGGTGTTTGAATAGTTATACTAAACTTGAAAGATATGAAAGAATGCATAGAAACTGATTCAAATAGTATGTCTGCTATTCCTGAATGAATAACTAGCATACCTATCACCACATCATTGTACAGATCCACCTCAACAGTAGTGATAGCATAATCCCTTCCTTGTTTCCTTGGAGGTTGTTTTTAATTAACTCAGACAACCCTCGGCTTAGAGAAATTGTTCTCATAATGCCCATTCTCCTTGTAGTTGTAACACTACACTGTAGGCTGAGTGTTTATTTGAACATTCCATTCTTCTTCCGCATTAGTGGGATTCTTCATATCCCGGTGGTAGTTCATGGCTAGATGACCCAAATTTCCACATTTGAAGAAATTATTAGTTCCCTTCAGACAATTCCCAGGATTCTTCTTCCTACAACTTTTACAAGGGGAAAAGTCAGGCATCTTTCCATAATGGGATTTTTTCGAGGAACCACCCATGTTGTTCTCTATTTTCTTCTTTTCTTCACTGGGCCCACGATACCACTTAGAGTCTCCAATATTTATTTCAACCTTGAGTTAAAAATAGACAACATCATCATAACTGTCACAGTCTCTAATCACCAATGCTTTTTGTAAACTCATATTTAGTCCACTAATGAAGGGATCCACCTTGCTTTGGGTGTTCATGAAAAATATAGAGGTGTGCCTTGTAAGCCTTGTAAAGTTTTCTTTATACGCCCTGATGGAATCATATTCCTTTTGCTTGAGTCCAAGGAACACACTTTTCATCTTGAGATGGAGGGTTTGAGGAAAATATTTGTTGAAAAACATCCTATTGAATTCCTCCCGATCCATGGAAACAATTTCTTCTTGGGACTTTGTATTCTTGATCAGTTTCCACCACTGATCAGCTTCCCCATCAAAATGATAGACCGCCAGTAAAAATTTCTCTTCTTCTGAGCACTGGAGGATGGAGAATATATTTTAAATAGAGTTAATCCACTATTCCATGAGGAGGGGATCAGAAGATCCGCTAAACATGGGAGGCCCTTAATGCATGAAATTCTATGGAAACATGCTCTTTCCTTGGATGAGGAGGGAGTTTCGCATGATTCAATTTATTATTCATAACTTGAGCTAGTTAAGCAAGTACTATCATGAAGTTTTGAGCACCCACTCCCATCATATCAGGAATATCATTAAGTCAATATTCACATTTCCAATCACATTGGTTGTTGGAATGTGTTCATTTATTTCCCTCCATTAACTAAAAAAAAGAACGTATAATTAGAGGGCTTGAATATGTATCTATTTAGTATAAAAAGGAAAATTTGAACATGAAAGGATAAACTTATAAAGAAGAAGTGTATCCTAACTTGTGATTCCTTAGGTTTAAATATAGGTTATCCTTGATCTATTTCTTAACTTATATTCTTATGGGCTTGTTTTTCCCTTAATAATGGTTTGTACTAAGCTTATAAATCTACCAAAGCATATCCCTCGAGAGTGTCGTAACCAAGAGTGCAGCAAGGCCCATTGTCGTGCACTATTTTCCATTTGATTCTAGCTTAAAGCGGTGTATTTGGGTTTTACCCCTAGATACATCTGTGTGAGAGCCACCTCTACCTGCTTGTATTCAGATAGGAATTTATTTTCTTGATAAACCACATACTCAATACTCACAAAAATTTAGGAATGTTTTCTTATAATTAGTATCATCCTTAAAGATCTCACCGAGGTGCTCTATTCCTAATCTCCAAAAATAACTAGACCATCCTTTGATACTAACTGTAGTGACCCAAGCCTTTTACACATAACATTACATGATTTAAAGCATAATTATACATCATATTACAATACAAGGATCATTAAGTCTAGTGTCTTGGAAGACTAGGTATATAAAACATAAAACATGGGGATAAAAAACACTTCTTTATTTAATCTTCATAAAGAGATCCTAACTTCCTCTGGGACCTTACATCTGCATAGGGTACCCTAGGGAACCCATGAACAAAGGGATGAGATAGAAATCCTAGTAAGGGAATGAACATAAGGATACATCTTTAGTACATGAGTTAAGAGGCATGACATAATGATATCCAAAGTATGAAACATATGAAATCATATCATATAAGCATGGGATCATAAAAAAATGGAATCATATACATGTTTAATAATCATAAAACATGTCTTTAGTATGGGTCAAGTCTAACTTCCAATCTCATTTCCCATTTTAGTATGGGTCGAGGCTAACTGGCAATCCCATTTCCCATTTTAGTACGGGTCAAGGCTAACCGCCAATCCTATTTCACATCGCATATAATGAGACTTAAATTTACCCAATGAATTGGAGCACTATCTGGGCACACCCATCTCAAAATTTTTATGAATATTATTTCCATATAAAGAATCATACATAATCAACAATACAAAAACATAAGGTTACCCATGGAAAGAATTGGGTACCACAATCATGATATAAAGCATAACCAATGGGTGCATCATGAAAGTGTACATGAAAGAAAGGGATTATAACATACATGGATGTTCATAAGGTAAAACAGGAAATATAACATGGTAAGAGTAATCAAACATAAGTGACAACATATACGAATTGTATTTGAGAAATATTAGCATTAAAACATTTTTATACGGTTTTAAGGGAAATACTTTAGAGATTTTAAAATAGAAAAGAGGAAAATATTTTAGATAAAACAAGAATTTAACCTAGAAGGTTTACAGAATAAAAAAGACAGATTTTATAAAGAAAATTGTGGCTTAAATAGAGGTTAGAGTGCGCTTGAAATTACTTAAAAATTTGGGAAGTTCCCTTTAAATAGGTTTTCTAACCAGAAATGTCAAAATAGAGAATATTTTAATAACATGTATGTCCCCAAAAGAGAGTGACCAAATGGTCTTCATAAATTAATTTTTTTAAATGGAACAGAATTTAGAATATTCAAATAAATTGATAAGATAACTCCATTTTGATATAAAGAAAGATAAGTCAACCTGAATGAACAAAGGAGGTTCGGGTATAATTTGTTACGGTTTATTGGCATGGTGTCAGGTGTACCTAAGAGGGTTTTATGAGATTTAAAAGGAGTTTCTCATCACTTATAAAACAATAGGGAAGTATGGTTCAGGTTCAAAAATATACCCCATCATTTTGGTTTACACATAAAAATTCATAGCGTAGAGGATAATCTTGATTAAGAGAAAAATGGAGAGAATCCCTTACCTTAAATCTAGTGGTGTTCTCCACTTGTTATTAATGACATGAATAAAAAAATTATGTTTATTAAATAACAATTCTAGAACCTATTATATATGTAATTGATTTATTATAACCCATTTTCATTCATTCAAGACCTTTTTGATTGGTTATAAGGTTCAATTTCATTGTTCGGGCTTGTTTGGTTACTTGGTTTTTTAATGACCGGTTCTCTTATATTCATGTTTGGATGCAAATGAATGATGAAAGTGGTTTTCCCTAATTGTAGTTATATTCTACAAGTAAACATCCAGGAGAATACATGGTTTCAAATTTAATTTGGTTACTTAGAGTGATGTTGAATTATTATATTAAACTTTAGTGATAACTGTTTTGGTTAATCGGTGGTTTTGATTACAATGAACATGTTTTTATTTATAACATAATACCATTAGTAAAAAAGGATTAAAGAACCATAAAAAGAATATATTAAATATATAATAATCTGGTTCAACCATAAAACAAATGGTTTCATGACCATAATTAAAGATGACAAAAGAAATTGATAAACCATTGTCCTTGAATGTGTTAGATTTACACATCTCAAATGATGTTTTCATTTCTTTAAAATAAAAGATGGGGAAAGAAGAGATTATAATAAAATATCCCATTAGAATAAAAAAATTCTAGTACATGTATGTTACTGGAGTTTTCATACCATTTGGATGAATGGAGGCGAGGAAAGAAAAAAAAGAACTTAAATGAAATGAATGAATTGGAAAGAGGAATTTACCTCTTGAGTCTTCCTCCTTTGAGAACCTCTTAAAGGGGAGGGGTTTTGGTATTTTGAAGAGACCAGGGACTTTGTACGTGGGGGAGGAGCTTCAAGAAAGATTTGGGAAGAATATTGGAAAGGGACAAGGCTTGAGAGTAGTAAAGAGAAGAGGGAGTGAGGGGGGTTTTATAATGGAGGAGAAGAGGGTTTTCATAATTTTATAATCATTAGTTTACTAATTTCCCTCAAGAAAAGAAATAGTGATGATTCAATGACCAAGAATATTAAATGGGTCATTTAAATTCGAACCAAGGGTGGTTATATCATCCATGATACTAGGAATATTCTATTTAGCTTATAATGTATATATACTGTAAATTATCGTATTTTACTATTCATCAAAAATTCATGTGTTTTAGAAAAATCTCATAAATTCACCCTAACCATTTTTTGATGTGCAGAATCCAAAAATAAAGTCCATTTTTCAAAAATAAATTTCGAAATATGATTAATTTAATATTTAATTAAAATCATAATTTATTATTAAAAAACTATTTTTAAAACATTCATTTACTTATTCTAAAATATAGGTACATCATAATTTCACTTGAATATTATTATTATACAATCATAGGTGAGGTTACGATTCATTAGGGTATATAACTATTCATAAGGGTATGTTACTATTCACCAAAATTTATGTTTTCTTATTAGACTCCATATAACTTACTGATCGCAATCGTGTAAGTCAGATTTTTGAAATTCCAAACACAAAAGTGAGAAACTTATGTTTAAAGGTCACATAGCACTTATTAGTTCATTATGTTGTGATTTCATGTGATTATATGAAATATTTATAAGAGAGGATTTTCCATTTATAAAACATTGGGTTGTTACATGTTTGAAAAGATGGAAAGTATGTTTTAATGTCGCTTTCCATAATTTTGGTTTTAAAGTGTATTTTATTACTTGTAATTGAGTGTGTTTGAGGTGAAGACCCTTGGTGTGTTATTTTTAAATGTTTTATTGATTTTTAAACTGTTTAATTGTTTTATTAAATTATATGTGTAGTGCGTGGTCCTTGCTTCATGGTTTGGAGTCGCCAAGTATAAGGCAACTCAACTATGCGTGGAAAGGTATGTATGTATATATATATGTGTGTGTGTGTGTGTGGGTTCCCCCGTTACATGTATAGACATCCATGGTTGTGAATATACATGTATGGGGATAGGTGTTTCCATGTGTATATATGAAAATTCATTCATAGGTGAGTGTCGACTAGTATATGCATATAAGAATATTTGTAAGGATCCCCTTGCACATGTTCATGGCCTTGAGGTTGTGTGCATATGGGCTAGGAGTCCTTAAATGTATGTGAAGGTGCATATACTTATTGGGGGAGCAATAGCTTTTAGATAGAAAGTTCCAAGAGCCAAAGTGGATGGCTTGGTTCCACCTTGAGGTATGTCCCCTATGCCTATGAATTTAATTTGAATTTCATAATTTCTTTCTCATTTTAAAAATATGTTTAACATTTATGCTATATACATACGCTATGAAATCTGGTTGTGGTTGTTATAAATGATTATGACTTTATTTTTGGAATAGAAATGTATTTTTAATTCCATTTGTCTTAGGTGACCTTTCACGAAAATTTATTTCCTAATTGTTTTTTAATTGGTAATGAGTATTTCCAAAGGTGTTTGGCCTTTCATCTGGTTAGTTGTAAACAAATTTTCCATTATGTAATTAAGCTCATTTGGCACCTTAAGAATGTTTTATGAAAAAAAACCTCTCTTGAGGAACACCGCCTTGGTTTTATAAAATTATTTTTATATTTAATGTGTTATTATGTGCCCAATGATGAGGCTTATGCATTATGTGATGTGAAGGAAGGGGAATACGCATAAGGAGGGATAACGGTGGTGAGAGGTTGAATGGGTTTTGGATAAAGAATGTGTTATGAACATATATGTTTTCTTGATAAAGAAAACTCACCACCACTTAAAAAGGAGACCAATGGGAAACCTGAGTATCTAGGTGGGTGGACCAGGACAAGTTTGATAGATGACATGGTAGGGGTTTGTTCCAATTTCCTCTACCAGGATTGACGAAACAACACTAACTCGACATATGAATGACTGAGGGTCATGTTTTCTAAGCCATAGTTACTAAGGGTCGTGGTTTCTAAGCAATTTTTTCTGAGGGTCATGGTTTCTAAGACATGTTTCACCATGGTATAATGTCTACAGGGTCCCACTTGTGCTAGTTACTTATTGGGATTTCTCATGGTGCTCGTTTGTGACATAATGCTTGTGATGTAATTTTCATTTCAATTGTTTCATTCTTGATGTATTATTTGTGAAAACTATATTTTAATCTAAATTGGTTTCTTTTCATTTGGAAATTTTAATGTATTCTTAGAACCTATTTTGAAATTGTAGTGGGAGATAACTGCTTTACTTTAAAATACAAACGTGTTACTTGAATTTGAAAAGAGTGAGAAACATTATTTTATTTTGTCCTATTTTCAAACGAGCATGTTTTGGATTTCATATAAAAGGAAAGGTAATAGGGTGTTGTTGTATCTTGGCATTCCTACTAAGCATCTCGGTGCAAATGCCTAATTTTCATTTCAGTTTCTGGTTCCTTTAGTTTTGGGTCACTCATGGAGTGAGTGTAGTTTATGTTTCGTGGTGACCCACAAGGTCACTTGAGGTATGTCTTGTTTCTTCGTTTATTCCTTTTTCCACTTCCATATTGTTTAGTTATTTTATTTTATTTATTTATTTGTTCAGTTTATGATTATTTATCTATCTTTTTTATGGGTCATATCAGATCATTCTCAACTGGTTTATCTTGATTCATGCACTAGTTTCCAGCCCATGGGGATCGAGAATGCCCTTCACGCCACGTAGCGGATTGACTCGGGTGACCGGTTCAGGGTCGACCCGGGTGGGTTCATGACATATCTCTTTCATATTCCTCCGTTGATTTACATGATAATTGCATCCAAAGTTTTCTCCTTGATCTCTCTTGACTTGAGAGTGGGAGGTGGAGGAAGGTTTATCTCAATTCTTGGGAGAGTTCTTAGAGAATGGATCTCTCCAGGGCTTGAGAGGATTCTCCAATATTGGTGTGCACAACCTAAAAAATGATTTTCTCTCTTAGAAAATAATATAATTGGGTTTATATAATGGTAGGGTTAAAATTAAATAATTTCAAAAGTTCACTTTATTATTTATTTAATGTATGTGGAACCTCTGGTTAAATGATATTATTATTATTATTATTATTATTTCACGACACATGATTAACTTTAAAATTAAATTAAATTTTATTTAATGAAAAAATATTAAATATTAAATATTTCTCACTAACTATTCAAGTTACTCTTCCATTCTTCTACAGTATTTATCGATCCTTGAATAATGATTATTTAGATATGAAATAAATGTCACCGTATTATTTACTAATAAATATTTATTAAATATTCTTATCACATTATATTCTATCTAATAAATGGTTATGTAATATATGAGATCCAAAAAACATGAATAATTATTAATCCATATGTGGGAATAATATTTATTCAAATTTTTAAATAATAAATAATAATATGTTATTTATTAGAGATTATAGATACGCTTAATGTGTGACCCTATAATCCTCTTTCTCAGTTTCATTTGGCAAAGCATCCTAAACTACAAGGTTAGCATCTAGAAATATTCCAAGGAACTCATTGAGAAAAAATTTAATTATGTAATGACATAATACCTTATACGAATGCTTATTATGTATTATAATACTTTAATGTGATATCTCGAATCAAGCAGGTCTCATGTTCATGCCATCAACCTATGTGCTCGATATCTCTTTCTTTAACTTCCTAGAAGTTGAACTTTTTTACAGAACACCATGGCATGTATTTATTTAGAATATATCATTTCCATAAACGGTACTGACATATTAACTTCATTTAAATAATAGAAGGGAAAAATCCGTTTTCACATTATTCATTAATGCAATATTACTCGTGATGAACCCAACGTTTCCTACCTTGCCACGAACATATGTCGTCATAGTTTTTTCAATACATCAAAGTACACAACACATAATAGTCATTGATAATAATATTAAATTATAAGGATCAATACACACATCCATAGATAGTAACATCCAATGACATATGTAAATGTGCATTTCCTATTGGAAGGTATTGTTCTCATAATATCCTAGATTAGATATTACCAAGGGCTTACACCATGAGAAGGTGACACAAATCCCTATGATTCTCCACCCATGATATCCAATTTCATTTATTTCCCTCAAATGATATCATTTATCTATAGAACATATATTTAATAATAGTGTCATAACACTTCTGGGTTCTTGTCATAGTAGGGAATTTATGTGACCTTTTAGAGCGACAACTACACTTAGGAAATTATCACATACTATGTTTTGAAGAAAAAAATAATAATGATGTGGTAAATAGTTTATTAATATTCAAAAATTTAAATTTATGTTATCATAAAGTGCATAGAAGTTGGTTCTATGGCACCAAATCCAATAGTTTCTTCCTTCTTAAGACTCCATATAGGGGCTAGAAGAGGTAATAAATACAAAACTTGTTTGTTCTTCTAAAAGGATTCTTCTAGTCACTTGAATCTTTTAGTGATTTCTAAAAATATACCCTAATATATTAGGTAGATTAGGGTAGCAAGAAACTCATCTTATAAATTATACACACACATACCCAATAGTTATTCCTGATAAATCAATACATCAAGGGAGTGCATGATCCCCTTACATCATGTAATGAAGTCAGTTACTCTCTCATCATCCCTCTATTTTCATTTAGAGAGGTCAATGATTATTGCCTTGTGTATGGGGGATATGAACTAGTATAGGAAATTCCTATAGAGATCCTTTCATATAATAATGGATCTCAAGGCTAGTTGAATGTACCATATGATTACGGGTCCTTCCACGGTTGAGACGGAAAAAATAATCTTGTTGAATTCCTACTACTCCAGAGTTCCCAATATTGGTCCTCATCATGAGTTGAAGTAGTTCAGGTGTTGAAGTGGATCAACCATGAAAATGAATGTGGGGATGCTCAAATTTCTGAACTCTAGGGGTGATTAACATGGTCTAACCATGTGAAGTATGGCCTCCCTTCTGGTGGGATCAAAAACTACTTCATCTCCAATTAATTGAGACAACCAATTAGATATGTTATTACATCATCATGATGAGGGGTTTTAGTCACTAATGATTTGACCAGACTACTGGACAATGAGGAAAAGTGGTCATGTTCCCATGGCGGGATGTCACACTGCTCAGTAAGATTAGGAAGGCCCTATCCGGGTCTTTTTCAGAGGATTCCAACCTCGACCCTTTTTGGGTGTGTGGTATCACCTGCCTCTACCTTGGGTGATTGCCCAAGAAGGATCATATATTAATCCATAGAAGGTATGTGGTACCCTCTCACATCATCTCACTCTATATATTCTTAGTGAGGATCTCAATAGTGACCCTCTTATATACCCCCATCTCTTCTTTCAAAGTGTCCATCCTGGTGTATGAATCAGTCTCTAGTTTGGATTTGTATGGGAAAATGGATTACGAAAAATCTTTTCCCTTTTTGAGTTGTCGACGATTTGGCAGCAGTATTTCCATGGGAGAACTTACAAGTCCAAACATCTATATATTTTGACACATGAAGGCACCTATCGAAAGATATTCATGGAATTTTGTCTCTCCTCCTTATAGATTCTCTCAATCATGTCTAATGTCTTCACCTTTATTTTTTTTGATCATCTAAGAGATTGATCATGATATCTTTCATGTTGGTCATGGTTTGAGGAAATATTTTTATGTTTGGGGGTGGGTTATGATCCCATTATTATTGATGAATGGGAATGAATTAGAAGATAGAAGACTAGCCCCATCCTCTAATCTGCACATGGTAAGACTCCTCTTATATGACCCATTGAAGCACAGTGAGTCTCCTAATGCGGGTTTGTAGAAAACTCAATATATACCCATATTAATATGGGAATTATGATACTAGGAGTGAAAATATTCCAATATTATGTAACTTCTAATGGATGGACTCAAGATTCTCATATCTTCATGGGAAGGTCCACTATTGGTCTTAGAGGCGGTTTAATGCCTCCCAGATGTTATAGCAGAAGTGGGATGCATAGTCCTTAATAAGGGACTCTATAATGGTGACTTACATAGCGCCGGGTGTACAAAAAACAACCAATAACTGGTTTGGTTCTAAGATCTCACACATGTCTTCCTCCTACTCATTATCTAGGGGTATTATGGTTTCTCATATCTCATAGCTCCAATCAGTGATTTTTGGAAGATTAGGGGTTGTAGTGACGTGAATCATCTCTACTGTTGACTTTTTAGAAGAGGGGTTCTCACATCATCCAACCATCCTTGAAACATCATAGTGTATTATAGATGTGATACCAACATCATGAACATTATCATATAGTATGGGGTATCTATGGCATGTTGATGATTAATAAGGTCATCATCCCTTTGTGTATCAGTAGAGTATTCACCATTTTTGGAGGGTACCGCCCAAATCATGATACAGACCTACTTATAAAGTGGAGGTAGAGAGGAGGAAAGCTAATGGTAGTAGGGTAAGTTTCAAATATATTATCTAGAAGGAAAACAAACCTTCCTCCACATGCACAAACCTTATAAAGGATCAAGGTAATTTAGGGGCCTTGACCTCAGGGATTGTCATCCTCGACTATCGGTCACCTATCCCCAACACTGGTGGTGATGTTTGGTGTGTATCCATTGAGTTGATCATCATATAATACTATTAAAGGTAAATTATGAAGTGAAATTTCACTTATTAATTCCTAATACAGTGTGGTATTTCTCTAAGAATCAACCTTTTGAGATTGCAGGTATTCTTTTTTCATAGGTTGCTTCTGAAAGCATAGGTATGGCCCCAATGGATATTGTTTCCCCTCCTTCCTGAAGACGGATATTTATGGTTAGTAAATCCTTCATTAAGGTAATTAACTCTATGTCAATTTATGTTTATATAAGGAGGACCACCATGGTGTAATTCTTTATCATGGGGTGGCCCATTATGATTTTTGGTGTCACCCACAAGGGGGAGTGTCAACACGACTTGCCTGATGGGCAGTTAGGGCCTCTATCCCAGTCAGGAATAGATGATCCCCCACAAATTGGTAATGGGGATGTGGGGATGTGAATTGATGGTATCATGAGATAATAGAGTTGATGTAGATTCATCCTTTCAAGTAGGGTTTAGGACATTCCCTTACGTCGACTCAAAATGCTCTAGATTGTACCCAATAGAGATGGAATAAGATTAACCTACTTGTTGACCTCTGGAGCCATTCGACATCATCAGTGTGGTCAAATACAATCCCAATTATGTAACTTACTGATGGTGGTAAACATGGGTGTGGCCCACAAGTCCCTTACCTCCTCAACATAGGGGAGAGAGTCGTCAGAACATTCCAGGGAGAGGCTACTAGAAGGGTTTGATGTCTTGAATGGGGGGTTTCCCCTTGCATGGTCCTTGATGGTGGTGGATCCATTATGGTATTGATAATTATTGGTTATGATAGGTCATGTTCTTATTCAGGATGACCCATTCCTATTTATAGAAATAAACCATGGTGTTGATGACCCTTCTCTAGGTGAGATCATATATAGATATGGGGAAAGGAGACCCAGTAGCTATAGAAGTAGTGGCCTCCATGGCAGAACCATAGTTGTGTTGGATTGACACACCATTAGTTCTCCTATCCCAAAACCTATTGGAATTGGTTCATTGAACATTTTCTATAGCTTGATTATTGTAGGATGCAGGAGGGGAACCATCACTAACGGATTGATGAAGGCATTTACCAATATTCCCAAAGTCATTTATCCTCTCTAGGGTGGAGGAGGATCTAAGATAATGATGTCTAAAACCAAGGATTCCCAATGTTCTTCCTTCTCCATCATTTTTGGTGAAATATATTCACACATGGACCACCATTTTTTTATGAGTCAAAACACTCATGGTATGGATCTAGTGATTCCCAAATATGGTGGTTTCCAAAATTACTAATCTACTCATTTTTGAAGGAGAATATATTCACATCAGGTTCACCATTTTTGTGATGATTTCTATTGGGGTGTGCATCGAGGTGTCAATGCTTTTTTCTTTTTCACACATTCCCACCTTCCAAATTTGGTCAGCCACTACCATATCAATTGATGATGTTGGATCTTGAATAGAAATGGGATGATGGGATGTCAATTCCTCCTTTTATGGATTCCTCTGTGTAGTTCATCTACTAATCTCGTTCCCCCTCATATATTTAAGAATTATTTTTGGAGCACATCCATGGATCTATCTCAAGGTAGTCATAGGTTAATCATTTTTCTTCTGTCATGATAGGGAAACTACCAGTGGTTAGAGATGATGTTGACATTAGATATATATGTAAATTTGTGAACATTAGGGGTGTTGGGAATTTATAAATTCATCCTATTTTTTAGTCAAGGGAATATCATGTATGATACATTTTTGGTGTGTAACCTAGTTCAACTTGTTTCTTTCACAGGGAAACTAGTTCCATGAGAATATGGCATTCTAGACACATTGCCTAAGGTATCCCATGTTGATCACACAAGGTATTGATTATGATGTATCTAGTGGGGTCATAGGTTTATATTATTTTTAGGGCACTTACATGGGTTTAAATCCTTTTGGAGACATATCCATGAGTTTAAAGTCTTGTGGGGATGTGTTCTCATGTTTAAAGTCTTGTGAGGACATTTCCCAAGTACACATATCATGTATTGGGTTGGGTATGGGTTGTTGTCATGGGGAGATTCCAATGTCTAGTGGTGACCAAATGTTGGGTGGTGATATTGTGTGTTCTCCTTGGGGAAATCATCACACTTCATAGTTGTCACCTCCTAGGGGAAATACAAAATGATTTATGGGTGGTGTTGGGTTATCAAGATTAAAAATCAGGGAAGAATCTGACATACTTTGTTAGGAGACTATGGTCATAACCCATGTAGTTCGTGTGCACAATTTAATGTCATGTGTGAGGACTAGTTCATGCAGTTTAATGTCATATGGTAAGGATTTTTGTGTCATTAAAGGAGAGAAAATAAGATATGGTGTGGGGATTACATATAAAATCTTCTCAGATGATACTAAAAAGTAGTGATGGTATGAGTGGGACATACATATGGAATATTCCATAGCATAAAGTTATCCTTCCATGTGATTCATACACGTGTAATCCTATGTTCATTCACCAGGGATGTTTTCATTAAATTTAACTTCATACATATAGGATGTTGGTCTATTCAATTTATACTCTAAATTTTAAATATCTTAGGTGTTACACATAAGGAGACCATTTCTATGTAGGATATATGGATACAACATTATCCCTCGTCACATGTAAAAGTAATTAGTTTCCCATGATGATTCCACCTTCGAGGATTATGTGTCCAATAAGATGGTTCTTATGAATGGTATAAAGTATAAACACTTACATGTTTTTGTGATATGTTGGGGTCCCAAAATTATGGTGCTATTCTCAGAAGAAATATGCATTGAGGCTTCCTATCCCATGATTGGAGAAAAGGTCCCAGGACTCAAGGTTGATGATACTGATTGTACAAGTAATAAAATCACGAGAGACCCTTGTTTGAGCAGGTGTAGGGAACCTGAGCACTCATCTTGCATGGAACTATGTTTGGACAAAGGAGTTATTGGGTTAGTGACCTAGAGGTTGTTATATTCAACTTTTTAGTTTTGTGTGTAAGTGGATTCACATGAGTTATGGGATATAGCATAATTATAGGTCATTAATAATTGGGGAATATGTGCATGGGAATTTTGGGGTCACATGAAGAATAGTTTTACACGAATGGACCTCATATTATGAAATCCCACCTAGAGATTAGGGGGAGTTTCCAGAGGACATCTCAGACACAATCCTGTGCAATTTAAGGCCTATGTGACTTTTTTCATGTAAGTTATCTACTTTCAAATATATATATGAGATACTGAGGTTGTAAAGTGTCATGGAATAATAGTTTGTGAAAATGGGTTCCCTATGCTTTAACTTCCATAGGTCCATCCTCATAAATGAGGGTTAATTATCTATTTATAGTCATGTCATCTAGCCAGGTTATTTGGAATTCAATTTCATCCATGTTGCACAACTTATCACTAACTTGAAAAACTACTAGTATCTTGTCTCTCATGAATTTTACATTATGGAATGATCACATAAGGCATTGTTTTGACATCACCTTCCTTATTCTAGTTATTTTCCTGCTGAAATTGGTGTTGTGCACAAATTACCAAAGTTATATGCCACCTTTCACATTTTTTGAGGTATTTGAAAACATTTTATCAAGATATAATGGTTGATGTATCCTTCTACATATAAGGGATTTGTGAACCACACTTGATAGTGTCATGTAGTTGCTCAAAGTTGTATTTAATCAATTACCTAACTCCATAATAGTCCCTTGAGCTTATTTGTTCCCCTGGTTTAGGAATAACACATGTTCTAGAAAATGGGGAACATTCTGATCACCAATATACATATTATGAAATATTTATTTATTTAATATACATTTGATGTATATTTAATATTATGAGACTTTAAAAGGAAAACCCCATCAAATGCTGAGTGTGAAATTCCTTCAAAATAAAATACATGTCAAGACCTTGATCATCCAACCGAGTAGGTTCATGCTAAAGTAAGGTGACCATGTATTATATTATGTAATACATGATGTGTGTGTCTTAGAATAAGAAATAGGTTACCATATACCACTCTTACCATTGTGTAACACTTTTCTACTAAACCCTAAGAGTTTGGATACCATAGGAATATATTTAAGTATTATTGATATGATAGATCATGGGAAAAGGTTGTCCACTCAACTATACAAGAATCAGATGTGATATGATTGGCATGATATTATAACACTAAAGTGGACTCCAAACTTAGTTAAATATGGATCTTGGATCTATAAAGGTAATTATGTGTGGGGAAAACATTATAGTGGGTGTATTTTTATTAAAATTATTTTATGAAAAGTTATAAAACATGATACACAAAAATAATTATGTATTTTTTAAAATTATTTCATGCATCATAATTATCATTTTCATAACTCTTATAATAATGTCCTATAATATAATTATAGATTGGTATTTAAGGTTGATAAGTGTTCTAAAATAAAATTATTCTCAAAATTTGGATGTGAATGTTATAAAAATCCATTTCTTGATTTTTAACTCATGGGTATTTTAACTGGGTGTTCATCACACTTTGGTGATGATAAACATAGACTCATAAATATGATATAATTGATGAGAAAATTAGTTCTAAAATTAGAAAACCGTTACTATGTTATAATAATAAATAAAATATTTATTTCTATATCTTGTTTAGATAGGATGGAATTTTCATTTATAATTAAGAAAAAAAGTTGTTCTATATAAATGAATAAAATGTTTAATGGAATTTGGAATATGTTGATTTGTTTATATATTCTATAAAGGATTATTCAAACAATAAAATTCAGAATAAAAAGGACATGATTTATTCTGACACCACTTATCTTCAACATTGTCACCTTGGATATATATATAGCGATCTAGGTTTTATCGTATGGAAGACCTAACTCATTTATGATTTTTAGAGCCTAAGACCATATAGAAGGGTAAAATGCTAAATTTAACCCATTAAATGACCTCTAAATTTTTTTATTGTTCCATTTCTCTCAATATACGATTTTTACCCCTGGGTTCAAATTTGGTGAGTTTCTAATTTGTGTGAACTTTTAAAATATTTTTTAGTTATTAAATAATTATAATTATTATCCCTCATGTGTGAATATCGATATCTCATTACATGTATTTAAATTGAAATTTTTTCTTCATGTTTGGGTCTCTAATAAGTATATTTATGTTGGATAGGTATGAACTCTAACTGGGTTCAAAATCCTGGGATGAGTCTTTTAGGATTTTTATTTCATTTTTAATTTAATCCCCCTATGGAATTCACCATTCTCAAATTGGGTAGGGGAATTCCTCCTTCTATTCATTACATCAGTGGAGGTAGAGTATAGATATATAAGATACAATTCAAATAGGAAATCAGAGTCATGGTCAGTAGAAGAAGAGATGAAACATGAATCATCAATGTCAAGGACTTGAAATTTGTGTGTTCTCCATGTGGAAGGACTCGTTATTTCAACTTTCATATCATCCTTTTTTTAGTTTTTTTTCATTTTAATTTTATAATTTAAACTACTATATTATGGATGAAGTATTACAGAGGAGTTATTTTCAGTGAAATGGGTTGATCTAGAGCAATTGTACAAATTGTGCATTTGAGTTATTTGATCACAATATGTGAAATGATAGAATATTTTTCATTTAGTTCACTAATGAGTCTAAGGTAGAAGAAAAATTACACATAGTGTATATATCATATGAAAATATCATATAGGATCATTGGGTACTTAAATTAGGTTGTGGATCAATCCATATCCAATAACTTCATGTGTGGTTCATGATGTGTAGTAATACATGACATATCGGTCTACATGACATGGTATGATCTACGATACACAACATGGGAAAAATTGGGTTATACACACCATGTTATTAAGAGTACATGTTGTGTAGTATGAGACTACACAACCTGTATTCTTTTAAGTCATAAAAATATTGTACTCTATGAGGTACATCATGTATATTAAGATTAAATAACGATATATAGATAGTACACTCCCAGCAGGATGTTTGGGACTAACACATTATGTATGGCATAACACACACATTGTACCTTCCCCTTAGCGGGGATTTGCATATTTTCTCACCCATGAGTTAGATTTGGATAATTAAATGATCAATTTTGAGTATCTTTCCATAAATATTGAAACAGTGGGTCCCTATTCACTGTTAGGATCCCTTAGTAAGATGTTTTAGGTTCATTTATATATTTTAGACTCGTTGTAATAATGAATAGATGTACACAAGGATTCAGTAAAATGTGGGAATGGTAACCCCCCCCCCCCCCCCGTGGTAGCATTCAAATATTGGGGAGCATGATCCATACATGGATTTCAGAGTTTGGTACACTCTAAGAGTTTGTTTTCAGTTGTGGATCCTTAGAGGATAGAGAATTTATGAATATCGGATTTTGGGTTATTCTTTAGAGATTCCCTCACTATATTAGGGAAGTATGAAAGAACATATCGATTAGTATAGTACCCTCAAGGATTACTCCTTCCCATGATCTCCATGGTTAAAGGTCATGCATGTTACATGGTATGGTGAATGGGGATTTTTTTCATTCCCTATCATTATGTCATAGTCTTCATTGATATTTTCTGTTATGGATGGGGGATATACAACTTTCCCATGTATCACACCATCAATGAGAATGGGATATTGGGTAATGGTTTGGATCATTCTCGGTGGCCCCTTTCATTGAATCATTAACTCATAAGATTGTGAGGTGATAGAAGCATAGACTTGGGATTGGGTACTCTGTTGAGATTAAAATCATTGATGAGGTTTTGGACGACACTTGAGTTGATGGAGTTAGTAATCCCCCAAATATATAGGTTGTAGTTTCCCAACACTAAGAATTTATTTCTATGATATACTTTTTTATCTATTAATTTTCCCTTACTTTGATATAGATAGAACTCACCTCTATCGATATATTCCTTTTGTGTTTCATGAGATCTTCGTTTGGGGTTGATAGCTCCATCAGTCTGTTTGCATTCTCTGGTGAGTTGTGGGTACCCTTTTATGATTTTGGAATGGTGATCTGAAAATTATGATATTCAAGAACCGTGAATATATCATATGATTGGGGACTTTTGTTTCGTAGGGTGATATAGGTTTACACTTCGGTATACCTCTTTGGTGGAGCGGGGATAAGTGTATGGGGAATACACCTTAGTATTGGTTGACTTCCCCCTTAGAGCATATACAAGTCTTATGATGTCATCTTGGTCCTTATTATATAGAGGTGGTGTGTTTTACCTTTTATTGGATGGGGTAGGGAACTCCCAATAGAATAGGGTGTGGGTAACCCATATATGGGGTTAGTAACTACCTTGGTTGGTATACATCTCTTTCATTTAGATATGGTTCCCCCAAATCAATTAGTCTATGGGTGATGTATTTTGAGATTAGGATGTTTATATGGGATCTTTGTGGATTAAGGATTTGTTTTGAGAACAATGATACGTCAAAGGTTCTGGATATTCTCCCTATGTATCAATCAAGTGGTGATTTTGGTGTTTATGGTGTATCTCATAATTTAATGAGACTATCCTTAGTATGGGATCATATTGATTGTATTTTTTGGGTATAATTTATAGATTTTTTATTTGGATATTTTTTTAATAATTGTGTTTTAATCATTCATATCACAGATGAATAGGTAAGAAGAATATTTACCTACCTTGTGGGTATTATTTATGGGTATCTTGCCTCTAAATATGTATCATGATATTTTCATGATCACAACATTCATCTATGTATCTAAAAATTTCATTTGAGTGATTTTAGTCTCAACTTTTAGTCTTTAAGTGATGTCATTAATGGAATTGATAATGTTATTAAATTATTTTAGAAGTCTTCTTGATGATATTTTTAAAGGATTAAACCTATCTTAATTAATGATTTAAAATGGATGGAAGTTGGAATATTAATAGAACAACATTGAAGGAAGTCAAGGTGAAACTTTTTAAAGATGAAGTACTATAGACAGCACCAGATAGTTGGTGCTAAGATACTGGATAACCAATAGTGTGGATAGAAGTAGAGCTTATTTAGTAAGTCCATGGGCTAGCTGATGTAAGTATACAGTTCCAATACACCCCTTACATGCTCATTAGCTAGCTAGTGGGATCATCCATTTAGTCGGTGGGTCCAATCCAAAAAGTCATAGTTTTTCAATTCTATGGGGTCCATGGCTCTTAATTACACATTGGTAGTGCTTAATGATCCAATACAATTCCAAAAGTCACCTAACTTTGTTTGAGGCTATAAATAGAGGACCTCTATGGCTCTCCCAATTAAACTATGGTTAAAAAAATATATCAATGCTTCAATGATGGATCTCTATAAAATCTCTCTAAATCTCCATGTCATCCCTCAAGAGCCAATTTATTTTCTCCATTATAAAATTCTCTTATATACCTTTGTCGTTATCTCCCTGATTAATGCTCAAATTTACCCAAAAGAATAAGGTATGACGGTCCTTGTAGTCTAACTTGGATTGTCGAATCCTCAAAGACCTAAGAAGTACCTATAGACACGTACATTATATGGATTGTTTTTGGCTAGGAAGTGGCCAACATGGGTTGATTTAAGATGGTTTTAAAGTATCACTAATAGATTTAAGTTAATTTAAATTATGGTAATGATTTGATCCTAGATAACGCTCGGGGTGGATTGGATGAATTCCTTTTTTAATGATTTCAATTTCTTATATTTGAGATGGGTTCATTTAATAAAATCAAACAAAATAATCAATTAATGGATTAATGCCTACACACCCTAATACTAATCAACTATACACTTGAAGGATCAATGTTTTGAGAACTTCAAGGTAAAGCTTCATATTAGCAGTTGAAATGTGTGACCTTAAATTCAATAAGGATAAAGAGGTTTTAAAATCATCAAATAAAAATATCATTTAAAAGAAGTGATTAGCCATTAATGGAGTGAGAAATAACATCCAATCCAGCCACTTTCTACTCCCTTGGATCAACCCATAAAAGCGTTAGCCCTCCATTGATGACATGTCTTCAACGGAAGTAGGAAGTAGACTTACAAGGGTGGAATTGAAGAAGTAAAAACAACAACAAAATCGACCACTCCACCATTTTGTGATAAATATCACAAAGTATGGTGTGAATAAATTCAGAAACTGAAACAATTATATAAACATGATATGTAGAAGAACAGAATAAGAGTAAAGGAAGAACATTTATTAAGAAACTAAGGTGAATCAAGGAACTTACAATTGATGGAATGTGATTACAACATCAAATTGGCAGCATAACATTAAAATGAAAACAAAGAACAAAGATGATAAAATCCTCCACCACCACTGCCTTAAATAGGAATTTTTGAAGCCTTGGGTCAATACTCTAATAGTAAAAGTCTATTCAATTAATTGTGGTAGCCCATAGGTGGGTGGAAAGTTGAGGGAGAGTTGATTTTTCCACCCTTGACCCGAGGTGGCAGCCAACTTTCATCCGCCAAACAGACGCTTTTTTATCAAAGTCAATATATTATTCCTTATAAAAGTTGTTTTTTCTTTCCAAAAGGGGGATATTTTTGAGTCAATAAGGTTATGTTATGACTTCTCCAATTCTTATGGTTTTATGTTTTGAAATTCACAAACACTTTTTCTTAATGTTTTGAATTTGTCATTCTATTTTACTTAGAGTATTGTTATTCTATTATATTTACATAATTTTCATTCTATTATACTTATAGAATTGTCATTCCGTTATACTTATAGATTTTTAATTCTATTTTACTTATAGATTTTTCATTGAAATATATTTTTCATCACATTTTAATTACATCTATAACAACATTATGTACCTAAGTTTCTGACATATTGATTTACTTAAGCCTATGTGATACTATTTTTCATGATACCGATACCGCTAAATATGTGATACCATTTTTCATGATACTGATACTAGTAAATATGTGAAACCATTTTTCATGATACTGATACTGGTACAAATGTCATACCAATTTTATAATACTGATACCCAAAACAGTGACACCGACGTGATACCGTTTTCATGATACTGATACCGGTAAATATGTTATACCATTTTTATGATACTAGTACCTAAAATAATGATGTAGTTTTTCTCAATCAAATTTTTATTTTCTTAAGAATCAATTTTGATGATAATGTTAGATCTGTTTAATGTATCATTCCAATATTATCGGATTCTATGTTTTATTATACTAAACATTTACCATAAACTTATCATTTTTTCTTATACATGAAATGATGTCATACAATCTATTACAAACTTACTGTTGTCTAATTGACATGAGTCAATGTCCCTCCAAAATTTATGGAAAATATGACCGTTCGAGTGGATCCAACTATTGAAAAGTTTTCCTATAAATACAAGTTAATTTGAATGAGAAAAGAACTTTGATGAAGAAAAGTGAATAGAAAATTGATCAACGATTGTGAAGTGATTTCTTGAGAGAGAGTCTCTTAAAACTCTTGGTGCTTCATGAAGATGTCGAGAACAAATTTTTTAGGTGTGAACAACTTGTTCAGACTTGCCTTCTATAGACTCTGATCATGCTGATCGTTGGATTCTGGGTTTTGAAGATAGAGGTTCGAATTTCCTTTTAAATTGATGGTTTGTAGGGATGAAAAGACAGATACTGATCTTTGTATTGTGGGCGTACCTTGGTTTGGGGAAGATAGAATTTTTTGAAAGTATAAATCAAGGAACCTTTATCCAAGGTTGTTGGATACCCTTCTCTTTGGGTTAAAAGAATCTTATTGTTACTTGTTTTATATTTCAAGTTGTTTTTATTCTACTACTATTTTAACTTTGTTAAAGTTAGAAAGTATAACTTTATTAAACTTTCTAATTTCATTAATCTGATAATATTAATGATTCTATATGATTTATGGTAGAATCTTTCATTTAGGAAAACATTTATTATATTTTTATCTTAAGGTAGTAATGTTTAAGAAAACGTTTCATTAAGAGGGTTGTGAATATTTTTTCATCTTTTTTAAACTATTGTTTCTTAAAGATAAAAGCTAACCTTAAGAAATATATTTTCTAAAGCTTAAGAAAAAGTCCTTAAGAAAGTTTTATATCAACTTTAAAGGCTCTAAAGTAATTTTTAAAGTACACAATTCACCCCTATTATATTTGAGCATCTCATTATACATATTCGATCCTACACGAATATCAAATAAATTTTTATGAAAAAGGAATGAAAGTTTTATTTAAGATTAATAAAATAATAAAAATGAAATATTCATGAATGTGATGTTCATATGAAATGAATAAATAAAAATTTGTTAAGAAGTAAGTTTAGAAATGAACATCTTAAGTGAGTTTATAAGAAAAAGGGTAAACAGTCTTTAAAAAGAGTAATAACATTTAAATTTCCGTAAAACTTGAAAGGAGGTCAAATGGTTTTCCACAAAAATTATTTTCATTAATCATTGATGTTTAACATAATTATATAGAGTGGAATTTTAAATTTAATAATAAATAAACTTGTTCCCTTTAAATGAGTTTTCATAAAAGAGGGAGTTGAGGGGGGAACCTGAAAAACACATATTATCCCTTTCGTTTAAAGTTCATGTAAACTAAGTCCATATATACAGAACATATATATATATATATAAAATAAAAAGTAACATGAGAAGGGTATAACATGAAAGGGAAAAAATAATGGGAATGTTTAACCCAAAATTGTTGAGGATGTTTCAAAATATCCCTCGCCTCTGGTGCTTGAATCATTATGTAAATTTGTTTAACATCCAGAATAATCAAATTATTTATTTTAAAAACATTATTCAGAAACGTTTTCATTGAAATTTACCTTATTATTACACTTCTATTCTAGGTTATAATCATTTTATTGAGATATCATTTCATTATTCACTATCACAATGTTTTTTGTGCCTTATTTCTAAGGGTGAACTGGTTTGTAGATAATTATGTAAGTTATTATTAAATGGTTCCATGACATAGTAATTGTGATGAATTGATGCTCATGTAACTAAATCAATTCATGTGGTTCCAAATATCCATAATTTATCACATATTAGTGTCATTACTTGAGTATAAAAGTTATTATTATACAGAAGGTTTATTTAGGGAGTTTTTCTGACCATAGAAAGCTTATTTGGTCTCATTTAACTTTATTAAAATTTATCAATTGAGAAATATATATCCATATATAATATAATAGTTAAACTAATCTATAACCATAATATGTTAATTTTAGACAGCTATGAAGGCGGTTGTGAAAAATGAAATACGTTTTTCATAGAGGTTGTGAACCCACCATAATATGTACAATATTATCATTTTAGAATAGACGCTGTTGTGATTACATAATGTATATTCCGTTAATATAATAAAATTTCTAATATATTAATTATAAAGATCTCTTTATACTATCTTGGATAGAATATGTTTTTCTAGGTATGAAAATAAAATAATTTAATTTAATTCTGTTGAAAATATAACCTCTTCCATTGGACGATCACTCTTAGGCTTCACCTTAAGGCTCCTTAATTTAGAATAATGGTTAGATTAAGTATTCCAGAACATGGGGAGAGATTTTGGGAGATATGTTTTTATAATATGTGTGATATAGGTTGTTGTTAATATTAAAGGAAATGAGTGGATATGGTTGGTATTTATATGGCGAGGATATAGTTATTGAGAATAAAATTCATGAAGAAAATCATTTCATTAAAAAGAGAACCATATTGAGACTTAATATAAATTGGATTGTTATTTAAAATTAAAGGGTCCAATTAAATGTCCATCTAACTTCTATAAATCTAAAATATTCATTCATATATACTATTATAAAATACAATACTTAAATGGCATTTAACTATTTCATATCTATATTTTACTTTTCCTAAAATATAGAAAAAATTTCCAATTTTTTTTTCAATATATTGATTAAAAAAATATTTATATTATAAAAAATAACATTCTACATATATAAAAGATTTAGTATTTAAATTAAATCCTAATTTATTAAAAAAAGTTTTAAAGGATTGATCAAATTTCTAACACATATGATAATTAACTATTTTTTCATAAACTTTTACTATTATAATTTTGAAATTATTTATTCTTTCATGAAACCATTTTATTAATATTAAATTTTATTTTAAAATTTTAAATTACATAAAAATATTTATTTTAATTAAATTAAATCATAATGATTTTTCAAACAAATATAATTATGATTTTATTTTGTCAGAAATCTAGTTTATCATTTTAAGACATTCAATTCAATTTATAATGATATAAATTCATTATATATTTAATTATTAAGATACTAAAAAATTCTAAATTTCAAACTGATCTAATTTATCCCAAAAATATTAAAAAAATATAGTACAATAGAAAACACTATAAAAACTATATATAGCCTAGATACATATCACACTATCATCCCAGCATACACCCTTTGGGTAAGGTATGAAATGGCTATAATTTCGTGGGGCGGTTTGAAAAATATATATATATTGGTGATTTATACTAACATGAATGTCCCCCGTTGATGATTTCACTCAATACCCAATTTTTAACGTTTTTCTAGGATTGGTCAAGGGAGAACAAGAGGGATTCCACTTCCCTTCATTACTCTGATAAATGAGCTTCATAAGTCATGATCATGCTAGTTGATTCCATTATTTCTCTCTTCTGCGTCAATTAGATTACATCAATTACCATGCATCATTACCCCAAATATATACTTATTGTAACATTCATTTTATAATCGATATATTATCAATGGTCATAATTCCAAATAGTCATAATGTCGTTTTTGGTAATATTCCATTAAAACTTTTTTTGTCTTTTATTAAGTGTTTTATGTAATTAAATATAATGGACACATATATAAACAAAGGAAATGTTATTTATAATAGTTTTGGTTGTCACATCTATTCCACCTATTATCATTAAAATTTTAATAATAACACCTCATTTGATGATTTAATAAATATTTTATAAGATAAATAATTAAGGATTTTTATTTTCCTATTAGTAAATTTAAAACATACTTATAATATTTAGTCAAATAGAGAACTTTTCTAAGTAAAATAAATTATGAAACAAAATGTGAAAATGATATTTTGATGAAAATATTTCTGTAACTCTATTTATATTTAGTTAACTTATATAATATAACAAAAAACCATGTTAAAAATATATTATATAAAATTATTCTACATGAATGTTTCCCTTTCTCATAAATAACTTCGTTATCTCACCTATGTGATCAATGTTTAACCCCCATCTCATGATCCTCATGTACCTCTTTACCATCCTTAAATTTTCTCTTAATTTGTATCTTATATTAGAGATAAATTATCCCAAACTATCACTTCTTATAATCCATGTGGTTGGGAGTACACTTACTATTTACAATAATTAAATATTTTTTTGATAGGTACAATATCCTCTCATGCATGAATTAATGTTGTGTTAAAGATCCCATGATTCAAATATTATCCATGACTGAAACAATTGATATATATTTGTCATATTACCTTAATTATGACACGTGTATTAGTGATTTTATTTTTTGAAGTGCATTGTACAAGAGATTGAATTAAATAATCAATACGGTAGGTTTTGAGTTATAATCACCCTATGTTGGGATTAGTCAACTATTATCTTCCACAAAAACAACTATTAGATTAAATGTGTACAAAATGATAAATCATGGGTTTTAAGACAAAAAAGTTGCTTCAAAATCACTTTAATTTTTCTATATAGGTGAATCATGGTAAAAATATGTTCTATGTGGTGAAATTGGAGATTTTATAGTCAACTCACCCTATTCATGGTCGATTTAAGTCTTTTATAAGGTTTTTAATGAGTAAACAAAATTAACTACATAATTGAATAATATTTTATTCCTATTTGATCCTAGATATGAAATTATATTTCATGATCAGTTTTGGTTTATCCCAAATGTACATAAAAACCAATAAATCCACATTTCATCAACCACAGATAATTTTGTTTTATCATTTATGTATCAATTCTCATAGATTATGGTTTCAGGATGTTAAATTTTGAATTTCATTCATTATTAATTGTGAACCCTAAGTTTTTATGAGATATATAAAGAAAACTAATTTCAAGGTATTCATATAAATGATTACAATTAATCACATAAAAATATAGATTATAAATATCAAAATATCATCTTCCCCATAATTATGATTTTAGTTTTCATCAAGTAAATCCTTCAATAATTGCCAAGAAACATTCAAAAATCAAAATTACAATTTATGGAATTACTAATGTTAATGTATTGGATAGTTTCAATAAATTATGAGTAAAATTTAATATTTAACCTCCTAATTACATGACCCCTAAAAAGACATATAAAACATAAAATATATAATAAAAACATCACTATAATCCGATTAACCTTTTATTTGATTTTATTCGATATTTATTTGTGATTTATGTATCTTATCTCTCTAATTTTTTTAGGAGGTATTAGTTTTATTTTATATTTCAATTAATAAACTAAATGAAAATTTCATCATGACCAAACTTTCAAATGATCAATTTCCCCAAAGACTATTTATTATATTCTAGGAATCAATGGGAGGTTTATAGTGACTTTTTCCATGATATATATGTGGAAAAATTATTTATAACTTACAAATAATTAGATTAAAACCCAGCCACTTTTTATTATTAATGTTGGAATGTAACACCCTAATATTTTAAGATATATTTCTCCTTAAATAAATTTAATTTCCATGATATCTTTCTTCACAAAAAACCCAAATTCTAGATGAACTGTTATATAGTATACCGTTATAACATATATTTTAATTTGGTGGTATAAATAGGAATAACTAAAATAAGAAAAATATATATAAAGGTTTTAGATAATCCAATTTTTTTTATTAATTCATAATAATAAGTTCCCAATTTCTACTAACATTATTTTATTCTTCAATATTATGTTCTTATAAAAAATTTCATTTATTCCATATCATGCACAAATTTTGTAAATAATATTTTTCCAATTTACAATTTTTTTTTCATAAAAAGGATTTTTTTAAATTATCATATCAAATTTATATTAAGAAAAATTTTGCGATTTTTTGAACTGTTTAATGTTTCAGTTCATATTTGATAGAAAATTTTATTTTTTATTATAGTATTTACAATGCATATTTTTAATTGATTTTTAAATTTCATTATTTAAATTTGATCAATAAAAATATAATTAATTTCATTATAACCAATGTTATGCTTAAATTCTGTATAAATAAATTTGTAAACATAAAAATGATTTTTTTTTCTAAAAAATCCATTTTTTCAGTGAATTTTATTTACTTATTTTACTATTATATTCCTTTCCAAATAGAAATTGAATTTTATAAAATTTATTCCACATTTTAATTAGTTTTTTCAAATATAGTAATGAGTTCAATTTCATTTTTGGTCATAATGAATAGTAAAAACAATAAAACATTATTTCCACTATTACGGTTACAACAAGTTTACCAAGGGGATGGGGTTAATCCAAGAGACAATGGCAATATTTTCATATGAACAAGCCTAATTATTATTTTCAAGATATTTTTATACTCTATATTATCGTAATTTTTACTTATATTACATTTTAAAGTGTTTTTCTTGATTTAAACATTAATATATATTTTTTAATTTTAAAAAATCCATTTTTGTCCTCTTTTCCTCTTAGAAAAGGACTCTACATCTCCTATAATTCTCAAAATAATAGAGCCTATTATCTAAAAAATACCAAGAAAAATAATTTTCTGATGTCCCCAACCATTTCATGTAGGCATTTCCCCGATCATAAATCCATTGGATGATATAATCAAGATCCTTAAGGACCAATAGGACATAATCATGAAACATCACCATCAAGAATTTTTCCATCCCATCAATCATGTCTCCACTTCATATGATAGCTTAATTTCCATAAGTAATTAAATACCATAAACTTACTAGTCGAACTAATCTATTACACAAAATTAATAACAGATCACCCCATGATCCGAGAGCTCACAACTCAAATTCATCTGATTATGATAGTACATAATATAACAAAACATCTTTAATATATGAACTTATCATTTTATACTAAATTTACATAACATAACACAACAACATTCTTTAATGAAATGATGAAAAATTTCAACCAGAACATGATTTGGTCTACCATAAATTCACCCAAAATAATTACTAAAATCCATTTATATGATCATTTTTTGTTATGTCCACCTTTGAGGTGATAACATCCTTATGATTTCCCTTTTTCCTGAACAACCATTTTAATCCCACTATAATTAACTATTATTAGAATAAGTAATCATATGATGCAAACTAAATATTTTGATATATATGACTCTTTAGAGCCTCCTATAAAGACTATGACATCATGATTATTAAAATATTTTCTATTCAAATCCATTAGTGATCTATAACAATGATCCCATTGTAAATGAGTATATCCTAATATCAATGACTAAACACACTATAATAAGAATACCACATTCTTATTCTCTATCCAATTTCATCACCTCAAAAAATATTCCATTACTTTTCTAGTACTACCAACTCCATGATAGTGAAACTCTTTGGGTCCCGCAATACAACACTGAGAACCTATCTTTCAGTTTTTTTTAATTTTTATTTTTCATTAAAGAACCGCTCCTCACATTCATTGGAATGTCATTTTTCATTAATCAAATTAGTTATCTATCCAAGATATCCACACACATCAATATTCATTGTACTTAACTAGTCAATTAACACAATATCTATACAAGATCATACTAATCTCTTACTAATGAACTACCATGTTTTATAGTGGACAACTCACAGGATAACTAAAAACCTATAAAATATATATTACACTAATTTAGAACTCAAATAACTCATATTTTTAATTATTGGTGTTCATCCACTTGTCGAACTAGTGTCCTTAGAACAAGATTATACTAATCTAGGATTTATGGATCCACACTACAATATCCCAATGTATAAGTACATAATATGGTCCTAATATCTATACGAGTCTCAATGAATCTAACACATGTACTAGTTCATCTGACATACTGTATTAATAAATCATTATTACAACTATTATACATTTATAATATTTGGATGACTTATCCCTAGAAGTCACATGCCTCCAAAATCCCTATTTGATACCATCCAAATGATTAGAATATCTTTGCCTCACATTTCTTCAAGGCTAATAATGTATGATCAATAATAGTTGTAACCATATAAGGATGATTGTATATTATACTATTTCAACTATCATGTTGAAAACTATGATCTCATTCTCTTGTCTCCATGCTAAGTGAGAATATTGAAAACCACTCCCCTAATTGTGTACAATATCTGCTAATATCAATTGAATCCCATTTTCATAAATTTATCAAACATAGTGTTACCCTAAAATGCTACATAAATCATTTTTCCATGAGCCACATCAGATAAATTATACTCTACCTTTCCTAAAAAACTAGTTAAACATTACCTTAGTCATGTTATTAAACTCTAGAATTAATAATTAGTCGAGATTCTCAATAATAATTTATGCAATAAATCCCTCATAAATAACTAGAAAAAATATTTGCACATTTTTCATTTGATATTGAAAAATAATCCCTCTATTTTTATTATCTATAACGAATCTATTTTTCTAGGCTGACCGATATCATAGGAAAACCCATATATATCATAACCCATCATTGTTATTAAATGGAATAATTCATGAAACCATGATAATACATGATTCTTTAATAACCTGATCCTGATTAGTCAACCCTATGTTCTTCATACTAGTCTATATACCACATCTCACATAGATATTAACCTAAGAGGTATTCATTTACCCAAAAAAATGCACTATATTACATTCTATTTTAAACTAAACATCAATGATACATTAATTTCAAAATTTTAAATAACACAACTCACAAAAATCACATTATCCCTAGACTAAAAGGTTTAGTTACATCTAAAATCAATATATAAATATCTTCTATTATTACACCTAGGAACATTTCTACTTTATAATGCTACTGAATATATATTTCTAGATATATAAAATGATATAATTACCTTCATAACTTGTGGATTGGATATATAATTAATAATTTGAGACCATACACTATATAAGGGATAAACATATTATAACAAAAAGGAAAATAAGTGTAAAAAATTATTATATAAGTAATTGATAAAAATTAAATAGATATGAATAGATAAATATTTTCGAGTTACATAAGATCATAAAATTATCATTAATGGAGAATTAATCAAATTTCATATCTCAATACACATCCCAATATTTTTATAATAGGGGATTATGACCTAAAAATGATAAATACATTTAATATAAGGATTATTAAAGAAATCATTTCACTTTATAAAAATGAGACACATCTTCAAAATTTAGCATATGTTGATGAAGAATTTGGAAATATGAATTTTTAAAAAGAATAAAAAATATATTGTAATTAATCACATTATGAAAATTATTACTAAAATAAAATCATTGTGTACACACATAAAATTGTGAGTTATCCCATAATTCCCAATCTGTGTGATCAAACTTATCATGTATACACCTGACTAGATCTTAGGGTAAAACAATATCATAATTTATTATAGGGAGTTATTGGACCCAACCAATCATGATCCGCACATTTTCTATCAACATAGAAATAATAATCTTTATATCTTAGATTATCCATAGAAAAATAATGTGGTTTCAACCTAAAAAAATACCATGAACATAATAAATCACAATATATCAAAAATATATTATTGTAAGAGGAATCATATCACAATAATGAAAATTGGGTGTTAACGGAAAGACTTCAGGAATGTTTCCCTTACATTATAAATATATTTGAAAAGAAAAAGTTTTCAAAAAACATTTTAAAATATTTATGTAAAGATTAGTTTCAAAAACATTATTTCTATTTGAAAATGGTGAATTTTGAAAAAATATTAGAATTAATTACTTATAATACATCCATAAAAATCATCATGGTTTCCAAAATAATATAAGAGGGGTTTTTTTAAACATTTACATTTAAAATAAATATCTATTAATGAATCCTAAAAAATTCATCAAATATATAAAAATAAATTCTCGAGTAGAAGAATAATTTTTTTAAAATAAATATTGGAAAAATATATAAATTGTTTATATAACCTTTTTGAGAACCCAAATCATTAAAAGGATTATGAACCATTATTAAAAAATGAATATTTGGAAGAATAATTAGAGATAAAAAAATTTATTCTATAAGAGAAAGAAGTATATTGGTGGGATGAAAACAATATTTTGGTTGTGAAAAAAACAATTTAATGAAATCTTACATCAAAATAATATAATTAAAAAAATTGAATATTATAGGGATAATAGTCCGGTGTGTACCATGATCTACATAGAAAATAAGGTGTAGATAAATAATATAATATCTAATAGTTAGAATAGAACAATCATGAATGATAATAGACAAAAAATATTGATTAATAATGAGTAATTTATGAATAAAAATTCAATGGAATCACACAAATAATATTACTCTCAATATCATAATAATTTAACCATGAATTATTCTAAAATAAATTCTTTCACTATATATGACCAATGGAGGCAAGAAAGTTTTATTGAAGGTAACAAAATTTTCAATAAAGAGAAGATGTGTGATAGACAACCCTTACCCTTTTTTCATTTTAATTAATCACACTATAAAATCATTTAAACCTACCCTTTTTATATAAATAAACTATTCTAAAAATTTATCTATAATTTTTTGGTACATGCATCATTAATAATAATTTATTCCAAAAATATTGGTTAGTTGTGGTTTATTTTTTTGTTATCGTAATGCTCTATGAATATAGAATTAGTGTTGTCTTGTTTTAGTGATAATATCGAATGAAAATGATACATTAATAATAACTAAATTACATAAAGTAATATTTTCATAACCAAATAAAAAAAATATTTTATTATATCATTATAATTATTTTATTTTCCATGTTACTATAGTCATTGATAATGTAGTTTTATGGAATCGTTCATATAGGTGGTTAAACCAATTGAAACATGATCATTTCTTACCAAGATTGGTGAGTATGGAAATGCAGTTATACAATTATAAAATAATATCATCATAATTAAATAATAATAATGTTAATATTATATTTAATATGGTGAAATATATTTGAATATGTTTGGATAAATAATGAGAAAATATAATAATAATGAGAGTAAAATTCATCATTGAGGCATTAGTCAACACACACTTAGGATTTTGTTTGTTTCATTTTCAAAGTGGATGGAAATGAATAACCCATTATTGTAACATTAATATAAATAAATATATTAATAATAATAGAACATAATTCATCATATTAACTTAGAGAAATAATATTTCAAAGAGTAATATTAAGGAAATAAAATTTAGAATATAAAAAGTAAGTCAGATACTCGATCCTCCCTTTGATGTCCCCATGAATTTGATGGGAATTAGAAAACTATGACTGAATAGAGGAACTTATTAATTTGAATGGATTTTTTAGAGTGTAAAATGGAATCATTTAGTTAGTGAATTTAAATGATTAGTGTGTCATAAAGTGGTGAAATAATTATATTTTTATAAGTGAAGATAAGGGTGGCTTTGGATATCCACACTCAAATTAAATAATTTAATTTCACTATTAAAGGATCAATGTATTCAAAAATATAATATTTAGTAAAGTGATCAATTTTGGTCAAGACAAACCACATCCATCCATTTAATGACTTGTTTTTAATATATGTTTTCTTTTACCACATTGTAAAAGTATTTTTACCATATTTAATGTTTTTCAGGGTAACTAATTTTTCATCCAATTAATTATTTTTTGATGAGTAGAATTAAAATTGAAGGGATTACCTAATATGAATACTATAATAGAAAATTAAAAAAAAATCCAATAAAATTTAAATATGTACGAAATTTTAATATAAGTAATAATTAAATGTCTTGAATAATTTTTTTTCTAAAATTACATAATTATATTTTTAAATTTATATATGATAAAGTTTAAAGGGTTACTTATATTAGTACCTTAAATTGAATAATTATTATTTTAAAAAATGTTATGAGATTTTCACAGAAATAGAAAACCTATATTCTCATAAAAAATACACTATTTACTTTGAAGGAATAAAATGTATTTTATATTAAAGTAACATTATTCTTTAGTTTTAAAAATAGTTTTCATTGATTTTGAATAAAAAATAATATTTTGAACATTAATATTTATGTTCCCTAATTTAGTATTTTTATTCTTTTACTTTTTTTCAAATCGTCATTGTTATTCTTATATAGATATAAAAATATGGACATTATAATTCTCTTAAATCCCATATTTTTTAACTGAAAACAACATTTTTAAAAAATTATGAAAAATATAATATATCATAATATTTCAACAAAAATTCTAAAAAACATGTTTATTTTTTGAATTTCAAATCATAAAATTTATAAACATAATAATTATTTTATAACATTAAATTTATTCGATACTATTTTTTTATTTTAATGATTTTGGTATTTTAACTATATATTTTAATTAATTACTAATTAATATAATGTTATTACATATATTTTTTATTAAATCAATATAAATATAGTTTACTAAAATAAGAATTAAAATTTATGAAATGAATTATTTTTATTGATAAACTTAATTTTGAACAAATTTCTTTCTAAAAGTATTTAAATTCATGATATATATATATATATATTCATTTTGATATAGTTTGAATTTCAATTTACCTAACCCCTTCGAATCTTTGAGAAAGACATAATCATCAAATAAGATATAATTTTTTATTTTGGCTGATGATTCAACTATATTGGATCTTGTAGAAATCTCCACAAGATAGAATATATCCCATTTGAGTTTTGGTTGTATCATTAATCACAAATTTTTTTCTAGGTATTGGTCATTGGAAAAACCAAGTGAAACTATATCCCATTCAATATTTGATAAATAGGCTTTATAAGGATATATTTTACTTATATATTTCATTTAATCATAGTTCCCTTTCTTATGATACTATTATTTAATTTATACTAGCTAATTTAACAAATATATTTTGACAACCATGTGTACTTTTTAAAATTAGTCAATGATTTTTTATTTTCTTTTATCCATCATTTTAACCACACTATTAAAAAAATATTTTCTTTAGGATAATCTATTTTTTAATATCATGTAATTAAATTCTCCCACCTTATATAAATCTCGTCCTCAAAATTGAAATTATTACTCCTTAAAAATTTTAGGTAAGTATATTTTTATGATTACCCTAGAATTAATATTCTAATTTGAATAAATCATATCTATTTAAAAATAATAATCAAAACCCTAATTTAATGTTTCTTCCTCACCATTTTTTACATCATTTATTGGTTTGGTGTTTAAACATATTTTGATTCCCTTAAGTTCGTAGAACACACCTATAGTGATAAATTATCATAAATTCATATGATGAATGAAATTTGATTACATATTTTTACAATATTTATACCAAAAACCATTATCTCATCCCTCATGGTTCCTCAAAATTGTGCAGGAGGCATAAAATTGAGGAAATGATAAATATATTGAATAATTCTTTCTTATAAATAAGAATCATTGGGAATAATGTTCAAGACCAAATAGAAAATTTCCGAAGTTGTTATCTCTAATGCATCTTCACGAACCCTATTCATCGAATCTCTCACCAGTTTTTTCATATTAAACATAGAAAAACCCATCTCTTCACCCACATGTTACATCAGTCATGGTGGTGTATGATCTTAAATACCCTCTCAGATTTAGTTTGTAAGGGTATGGAGTTCTCACCACATCTATTCTCATAGGAATTTCATGTATCTTAACATATTCTTCTATAGCACAAATGTTTTTCAACCCACAATATATAGTATCACTTATTCATTGTAATCACACGTGAATCTTAAACTCCTCTTATTCCCAATATCACCTGGTGGTATCCTTTTCCTCATGATCACTGAAAGATGTTGCACTAGTGTTAGTGGATGGGTAGTTTGGTTTACATCCTCACTTGGTTAAGGGATTATAAAATCTACGTATACTAATAGGAGAACACATAGATGCATTTCATTAATGTATGCTGATTAAAATGATTCATTGATGACAACTTGAACTGTATCACATTAATATCACTATGTTTTGTTTTCAAGATTCTATTTCAAACCCCTTATTTTTTTATTGTTTGGGTTTTTTGGGTATTATATCCATGATTTAGGAATACAACGTATTTTTTTAATTAATTAGTCCATTATTTCAAATTTATCTAAAGGAACCGTTATATGATTCAAATTCTCCGAAAAAATATTTTTTATAATTATTAATCATTCCACTTGAAATTTTATTTGATAATCCAATATTATTTTTATAACATAGAAAATAATATTGCTAACATGGACTGGATAAAATAAAAAACTCATATCCATAATTCTAAATTAAATTATTTAGTTATCATAATCAACCTCATTGGAAGTCAATGAATATTATCCACCATGTTCCCTTTATATTGTTTTTTGTATGAAAACTATAGTTATCTACTAATTATTTTTGACATTGAATTTAGTAATTTAAAATATTTCAACACTTAAAGAATTGTATTGTTATTGGTTACTTTGGGTACTAGGTTTCCACTCCCGTTGTGCTAACTGACTTGTTCATTTTTTGATGACTATTTTCTACCCGATGACCCTCTTCCAAAATAAATGAATTCTCCAATACCATTAAGGTTATTCCATTGGATATTATTGATTTATTTGGACATATAATAAATTGAACATTTTTCATTCACCTCCTTTATAAAATTTTCTATCATGAAACTCTGTCATTCATATACTTATTTTTTGATACATTAACTATGTTTACATTTTAAATCCTTTTATTTGATATCTGTTTTGGAAAAATCACATGGCTTTTTATTTCACCTACCTTTATAAATTTTTATTCATTGGGGGTAATATCATAATCTCCTATCACACCAATGGTTCCTTCAACTTCCACGCATTTCTAAAATCAAAATATATGACATGATTGATGAGTCATTTATAACATTAGATATCATCATAATCATAAATAGGAACCCATCCTCAAAAAGCCTTTTTTTAACATTTTCATGTTTTTTAGTTATTCAATTATTTCAACCAATATCCATTGTAGACTGATATTTTGAACCGTAAATTGGGTTATTATTCACCCATCATCGTAACTAGGATTTAAATACATAATTTTTGTCTATAAATAGAAAATAATCAACAATTTAATATCACATTAGAGTTTTAACATAGTGGTTCAGGGAGGCCTCTTTTTCATGAAAATAGTCATGATTGAGTTTATACCCAACACGACATTATCAAGGTTATTACACCTCAATAAACAAATTCTTGTCTTAAATTATATTTATTATCTAAAAAATGATATATTTCTAAGTAAAACCATCAAATAATTTCATTAATTATAGTCTATGATATCATCCTATATCTAAAATCAACTTTAGGGCCTTTAAACATGACATATAACCATAATACCAAAGGTAACTAATATAAGAATTAAAAATTACATAACTAATATCTATGAAAAATAAAAACTACCCAAATAAAAACTATAGAAACTGATGATAACACAACCAAAATTACATAATAATATGAATATTTAATTAATAAATCATACATGGTTTTTACAATCACAGGATGTAGTTTAATGTTGGAGAGATTATCCACATTAAAATATTGTTTTTTTACAATAAGAAAATTACAATATAAATATTATCTTACAATAACTTATCATGTTAACTAAAATAATATAAAAATATATATAACCTAGAGATTAAAATCATAAGGATGGGGAGATCATAAAAAACAATTTGGGTTTAACATATCATAACCTGAAGGAAAATGTGAGATAAACATAAGTATCATACTAAATATTAATAATTACTTTGGTGATAATCATAAATCATGATATACTAAAATAATATCATAAAAATATGATTAAAAAGCTTTAATGAAATTAAATTCCTCTAAAAAAACATCAAAATAATCACAAAACATAATATTCAGATATAAAAGTGATACACGCTTTATAAATTAATACTAACCATGAAAACATGGATTTTCATGGAAATGATATGCATCTTAAATATTTATCATAACTTCATGAACACCATAGTAATGATTAAAATATATTACCATATGAAAATATTTGTGTAAAGACTCATTATGATAACACTTATGTAAACAAACTCATTACCTCCAAACATGAAATTTTGAGCAAACACATCATTCCAATTCCTCTATGAAAAAAACAATTATGTCCATTCTTAATTATCCTAGGATATGGAATGTTTAACCAATTAATTTTAGGGAGATATATGAACCACACTTCATCTTCCATATAAATGTGTTCCACTTAAACATCATCATCTTATCATAAATAATATATTGTGAATAATGAGTTTCTTAAAACATTTAAAAAAATCACATATCACGAACTTATAAACACATGGGTATGATATAAATATAAAAAATATAACAAAAAACCATATATTATAATAATTAATCATGTAAGATTATCATTAAGTAATAATAAAATGCAGTAATTAGATAAACCACTTATAAATATTCATATAGCATGGGTTTATGACATAAAAGTCTGAAATTCCATTAAAATATGCTATAATCATGATAATATGGCATTTAACATTTGTGAAATAAAACACAAAAATTTTTCATAACTTCATGCACAGTAGGTAAATTTGGACCAACCATAGGAGTTGGAAAACTATTATAAAGAAACTCATTATTTTCATGATTATGTGATCAAAATCATCTTTCCCATGCTCGAAAATTTGAGAAACCCCATCATGACCATACATGGGTGAAAGAACTCATTATTACCATGTATGAATATCTCATAAAATATAAACATTAATTGGTGTATTTAAAAGTGGTTTTAAACTCCATATATCATCATCCATACATATGTGTTCCTTTTAATATCAATCATGCACATATCTTTATAAACCAAAAACAATTGAGTGTTTCTAAATGTTTTCAAAAATATTACATAACAAAAACATAAAATATCACATGATAAAAAATATATAATTCTCTAAAAAATAATAACATTGAAACATCATATAGACTGTGAGAATAACATATTTTCATGAATAAGAAAACAATGAAAGATATAAACAAGTGAAAATATAAATTATTGACCTAAAAACATTTATAACAACAATGTACCTGTTACACAAAATGTTTTTTATGAAGTAAAGTAGTTGAATTTTGGAAAATCACAAAATAAATATTTCCAAATAAATTATATTTAAAAATATATAAATGTTTCATAAAATGAGAGGATAAAATTATTTGAAATCATTTACTCTTAAAAAGAATCACCATTAATGTAAAATTGGAAAAGATATAATTTCTATCAAAGAAAAATGTAGATTTAATGATAAAAGTTTTATTTTGAAATTATGGAGAGCAACACAAATACTTTTAAATAAAATTGTAGAAAACTAAAAATATTAAGGTGATGATTAATGCTTTATTTTAGAATGAATAAAGTTGGTAAAGGATCATTGTAGATAAAATAATTTGAATTTCTACAAGATAAATGATAATATTTGTGGGATGTAAAACAAGGATATGGTAGAACTCCCCCCACATTAAATGATATGTGAATTATTCTAAATAAAATATAATTTTATCAAAATATTAGAATCATCATGAAATATGAATTTTGGTGAAACATTATTCAACCAAAAAAGAAGGTGAAATTACACTCTAAATTCATCATTTGATATAGTAGCACAATCAAAATGATAATAGACAATGATGATTTATTTTGACCAAATAAATAGAATTGTGTCATGAATCCCCCTAACGAATTTATTAATTTCATAATCAAAAGTCATTGGAATCGTGAAACTGATACAATAATGTAAGTCCCCAAAATATATATAACTGGTTATGCTGAAATATATTCTTGGGTAGTATTATCACTATAGAAATATAAAATTGGTGCATAAAATTAGAATATTTATTAGTTCAGATATGTTGAGATGAATAAACCTCACATTAAATAGTTTCACAGTTTTTGACAATCAAAATTTCAATAAAACAAACATATAAACATTAATAATTGATTTTTTAAATATATTAATATATTTTACATTTTATATTACTCATTTATAATTATTTATTTTGTGTATAATAATTAGTTATAACTTATTTAATATTCACAGAACTGGAAACTCCCAATGGATCATGTATCTATTATGGTTCAATAAGAATATCTATAATGTTATTCTTTCAAATGGAAGGTGTTCATTGGGGATTTCAACCAGTGACTCTTCAAAAGGTACATTAGTTCAGTAGAAGGTAGTTTGGGCTCCTCACACCCTATTAGGAGTAAAGATTTATTAATCTGGGTGTATCTTATATATTTAACTCTAATTAATCAATCTGTAACATATTCGTAGGTTTGAACATGTTACCTCTTAATCTAAATATGGGTTAATGTTTTACTGAGATTTTTTATTCATTATGTGTTGGAAATTCCAATTTCTGTGTAAGTAAATATATATATATATATCTATTATAGGTTCTATATTTATTTCATCATCTATATATGTTTATTATTCTCTATCTATACTCTATTTTCACATAGTGATGTTGATTTTATAGTTTTACTGTTAAATTCTATATACATTGGATCTATAGAGATTATTGTAATCCAGGAATGTAGTTAGGGTTATTATTTTTTGATCACTCCCTAGAGTTGGGATATATATTTTTTATAATTAAAGGAATAATAACCCATGTGGTTTAGTGCCACATAATGGGAAACATCATACCTCTTAATGTCATTAGTCTAGGACTAATTGAAATCATTTTAATGTCATGTTGAGTTTACTATTAAGAAAATGGTTCCTTTATATTAATGTTTTATATCTTATTTATTAACATCTATTTCTTGTTAATGTTTAATTCAATATGATAGGCTATGAAAATATACTATCAAAGAAGACATTATATTTTATATATTCAATATATCCCACAACGTGAGGGTGTTTATTTTTTGATGATATGGCTCAATGATGAGAATTTATATGGAATATATCAATTACTAAGAGATGATATTTTTTGGATTTAAATTGTTCTTATAAGAAGTGGGTGTTTTTATTTTGAATAAAGTCTAATAAATAATTTCTTCTTAGTTATGAATCCCAGATTAATGGTACTTCAAAGGTTTCAAGAGTATATTAATGTGAGTGAAGGGAATTCAGAATCTCATGAGAAACGCGGACCCATGATGTTGAAAATTAAGGGATGATGATGATATGTTTCAAGATGAAAGTGAAATCCTTTGAATACCATATAAATGGGAATCAAACCCCACATATGATGGACAAGATAATTTAATGTAATGTGATGGGACTATACTATATATTTTAGGCTAATACAGTATGGACATTTATTTCATGAAATGTGTTACATCAATGAATCAATTAAGGTTAAATGTATATTAGTCTATACATGAATTGCGTATACCATGAAATTTATTGGGTAAAATAATGGGAGGTTTGAAATTACAATTATAGAGGAAGATTAAAGAGTAATTTTAACTATGATAATAGAGATATTTGATAATATCTCTCTACCCCATAGAGACATAACCATTGGGATAAACATTAGTTCATAGAAGATTGTGTTTAATTTATGAGAGTGACTGTTATATTTGAATTCTTATTATATATTTTAGATTTCACATGTGGGTATCCCTAGAATATTGACGGTGAATCAAAAAGGAACCATCTTGGGTCTTATACTTGAGAAAGGATCACATCGTCGCATCTTCTTATATGGTGATATATAGGGTCAAATTTAGAGGTATGAGGAATATGAAATCATATTTGAAATATTAGGGGCATACTCTATAAGGAATTTTATATCATTCTAACCTCATTAAACACAGAATAAGTTCACTATAATCTAGGAGGGAAAACATCAATAACATCCTAATAAGTACCCTGGTTGTCAATGAAATCAACGGTTGTGATTACCTAAAAGGTTAAACCAATTATAGTTGATATAGTAGATCCAACCTTTACTAATAGAATATACAAAATAATGGTTTTACACTGGTGTGAATTCCCAACTCATATGTATCAGATCGATTAAAAAGGGACATGATGATTATAGGACCTAGTTAAAGACTTGGGAGAAAGAATGATATACTATTTTAGTATGGGTTATCATCATGCCTCTGTAAGGGTGTAGGAAAGGAATCATTTCTTAATAACTAGTATCGAATAATGATTCACCCAAATTATACTAGATAATTTAATTGGTTTGGAAAATTTATTTTGGTATTTGAGAAAATGGTCACCCAGAATAGGGCATATGAAAATTGGTTAGACATATTTACAGATAGTGTAAATTTTCACCTTTATTTTGTGTAATTGGTTAATGATCAACCCAATTTAAATCTTGGATGAATGGACTCCCTAATTTATAGGTCTAAAAAATGGATTCCCATATTGATTGTTAAGAAGAGTAGTCACCATAGTAGAGGCCATGTAAAATGGTCCCATAAAATGTTATTCTACTATAATAGGTCTCCCTATATAATGGATTGGGTGAGTGGTCTCCCAATATGAGAGGATTAGATGAATAGTTCCCTTGAAGATCTCTTGGGTGGATTGTCTCCCTCAGTGGGATACTCAGGTGAGTTGTCACCATAGTTTATGTAAAGGGGGAATGGTCTATACTTCCTCAAAACATATACACATATTAATTTATTACATCTATCATATGTTATAAAAAATACAAGATAGTGATCTAAGGACTAGTTTCTTTATAATTTTAACATTCTGACTTGAAATCCACTAAATTGTTACTCTGTGACAGTTCACCACAAGGCCTTAAGCGCACCTCCCCGTACTACAGAGGCTACCGAATAGCAGCGATGGCCTAGGGTGTGATAGTGGGGATACTATGCACTCATACCAGATTAATAAAAGAGCTGAAATAACTAAGTATCGTACACATCAGAAAGTAAACTAGGTGTAGAAGAAATAAACAAATGAAATAGAAAAGGCTATTATAGTATAATGCTCTAAAATCCCGAACAACTTTTCCATACAACAATACATTGGTCACCCTCTGGGATGACCATACATATAAATGTATAAAAGAAACTAAATGTAAAAGTACATGGATCTTCTACCAAATCTGATCCAACCCACGTAACTGATCTCCAGACACTGTCGAACTGCACCAACCCGATTAGTAGAACCACGAGTGTATCTCTACTCAATCATGCAACACTCATCATTAACCATATCCACCATGAAACTCATGATCAACCTGAAATGTAGACATAAGGTCTACACATACACTGAGGTTCATGTATAGGGGTGAGAAGTAATCTCAGTAGGCCACCCCGACATGAAACCTATAATTGTGCTGATAAAAGTATAGGCAAAAAAAACTTTCTTTGCCTAGCTGAAACACAACAAAAAAAAGTAAACCAAACATACAACCATAGTCAAACCCATGGTTTGTAATTCATGTTAACTAGGAATGTGCCACCATGGATGTACATATCTATATATGTACACATGTATAGTCCCATACCAACACACATATACATAAATATGAATATTCATTGGTATGTGTATCAAACAACTTGAAACCACAACAACAGTAAATCCTTGGGTCCATCAGCTTGATCACCTGGATATCATGTGCAAGGAAAATGAGTAGGACGTCATTCAACTCAAGTTGTGTATCGTTATGTCGATCTATGGGTCTGTAATCCCACCGATATATACTTGCTTTATCCAACACAAGAATTATATCTCTGAGAAAACTACGTCACCATAGGGGAATGTTCTTCCTACACCTGGGTTCACCCGTACTCTCCTCAAATCACTAAATAAGGATACCATATACCAATGGTAAATCATATAAATAAGGATACCATATAACAAAGGTTAATCCAATAATAAAGGATATTGTATACTGATAGTCAATCCTTACAGATCAGGAAGAGCATAATCATTTTGATCATAGGTTGAGGAGAGAATAATCATCCCCACCAGTAATGAAATATTTCGAGATGTACGTCCATAGATCTTGTAAAATCATATAGAGTCCATCACCATGCTGCTCAGGCCTATGAATCTAGCCCAGTGTATGATTCCTATGAATCAGTTCGTAGGTGGCCGTGATAATTGGAACTCAGATGACCCCTAAGGGGCATAACATTAGGAAATATATAAAGGGATAACTATCCAATGAGATGCCATTCCACACTCTGGGAGTTTTGCAACTGATTGGAAGAGAGGAATAATTTAGGTCAAATGCCCAGGAGAGTGAAATCATCTCCACCACTCGAGAGTGTGTAATCTATGAAGAATCATGGGTTTCCATGACCGTATAATGAGTGAACTCTCCAGTGAGCCGTAGTGTTACACCCATAGAGTCTCATAACTAATCTAGAAGAGCGGAATCATTCCGTTCAATGGTCGAGGAGAGTGTAGTCATCCCCATCATGTATCATCATGTAAAGTTCAATAGTAGGATACCAGGAAACACTTCTGGTCATCTGAACAAAAAATATATATCACAATATATACACATTCAGGGTCAACAACCAAGTCCCAGGTAGTACATTTGGGTATAGTAAATATCAAAAATAACATGGCTCAGAAGCTGAATACTAGGAAAGAAAATCTTGCATCCAAATAGAAAAGAAGACACCTCACGCCAGTCTCAATAGCCACAAACCAGGAAGCACCTCTAGTAACCACTACAACATCAAAAAAACCATGTCAGATACAAAAAAATGAGTGAGGGTGGGATGAATGCCCAACCCATGAATAAATCCACATCCCCATGTGCTTGCAAGTTTGGAATGAGTTCAAGGGGACCCCCAAACACCATCTCTACCCAAACCTAACTTATAACTCAGGGTCAGTCAAACCATAGGCACCTGCTGGGTCCCTAATGTCAAACAGAAAGAGGTATGATATTCGGGATCCTACAGGTAAACACGAGCAAAGTCATCCTACATGGGATCCTAAGCGAATAGTAAGAGAGGAATCCTACATGGGACCCTCAAATTAATAACAATAGTGGAATCCTATAATAGGTATTCCCTCATAGTAAAATAGGAGAGAGATCCTACAAGGGACTCCCTAGGTCGGTACATAAGTAATGGAATCCCTCAGGGATCATTTAAAGAATTTGGTCTCATGGCCTAATAAACTATAAGGGAATGTATCACAAGGGGAACTCCCTCAAAATAATAAGTCATGTGATATAGCTCACCACACATCTTAGATCAAAGATCTCAACTAGGTTAGTCCGAACACTGAACTTATCACCCATGGAAATTCCCAATCTTAGGTGACACTAAATTGAAAAACCAATCCATTTAGATATAAACCCCCACAAAACAAGTTATATTACATTTAAATGTCTATAGGATTCCACCATTGTAATCTATATGAAAAAACATGCAGAATAGAATACTCACACAAACAATTCTTACTTCTAACGCACAAAATACGCCAAACTAATAAGCTGGGAAATGTACATGGCATGTACTTCAGAGTACAAGAAATTTAATCATATACATACCCTTGGATGTGTACACATACATGGTTAGAAAACATGGGGTCTGCCTGTGTAAAATTACATAGCGTGTACTTCATATTATACAACATGTATTGTTCAAAAACCAAAAACCAGGGTTCTTTCCCACACGTTTGGACACCCGACCCTGCCACCACACATAGTGTACTCAAAGTATTTGATGTGTACTTAGGAATAATTATTCTTCCTCGAACAGGAATAGAAGGGGGAAATTTCTCCTGGAATACATGCCGAGTAGCCTGGGTTTCCAGTGAGAAAACCCTCAAAATGCCGAAAACCACCATTTTCACCCCTAAAACAATAGATCCAGCCTTAAAATGACACAATAAATCTTAAAAAAGATTTAAAAACATAAAAAAACCTATTTAATGGAATTATATGGTGAAAAATTAAATGGGAATACCCTCAGACAGAAACCACCGAAGATTCATTTGATTTCACCATCCACGGATGTCGCACGCCGACTCAGCACATCGAAAGATTCGAAACGGTGCCTCTATTGCCTTCCATATCTCTCACATTATCACTCTACATTTCTATCAAAGGACATATACATGTAAAAGAAAATAAGAGGCCCACCCTAACCCCGCTGCCAGACTCATGTTTACAAGGAGTATGAGGAAATAAGAAGAAGGAAAAGAAAAGAAGGAAATGAAAGAAAAGAAAAGAAAAAAGGGGCCCGCCCTAACCCCGCTGCCTGACTCATGTTAATGCCTCGACTAGGCTAAACTCCCCATTTAGGACTCAGTAGTGGAGAAAAAATCTCAATTAAATGATATATTTAAACATTATCACTGAATGAACATGCATGAATAATTAAATATTTAATTTAATAATATTAAATATTCTTCTAAATTTCGAATAACACATATTTCCCTCAAACACCTGTCCTAGAGTAAAAAACCCTATTTCAGGACCAAAAAAGTGGTCAGAAAATTTATCATAGGTCAAATTGTAGGGAAAAAGACCTTCTTACCTCTCACAAGCATCCTGCAATAAAAGCCCAAATTTATTCTCAAAACTAGAGTCTAAAAAACAACAAGCCCTTAAAAACTCCCCGCCATAAACCTTTTAATACCTGAGAAGCCTGATGAATGCACCTGCAGCCATGATCCCAACCCAAATATCTACATAACCAAGATATCTAGACTATCTAATTACCTGCCTCAAAGAGTTAACAACTACCTTTTACATGGAATACATTTAACTATGATCGATCTGGTACTCCCCAACATAGAAATACCCCTATTGTCATTTAAAAATAAATAAAAAACATCCAATGCACACTAAAAACAATAAAGTTTAAACTAAATGAGTAAAACTACCCTCAAATGTCCAATGGTGAATTCCCCTTCAAATGGATTACCTTAAACTACTACTAAAGCACAACCACAATAGGTTTCCTCCTCAATAGGGAAGAACATTAACAAAGAAAAAGAAGCTAGATATAGGGACAAATCTCTCTCATCATACTCAAGATGAATCAAGATAATGCATGATAATCTCTAAACATGAGTACACTAATATTGTACAAAAGGGAGTGTATATATCCCTCTTAGCCACGCTAACATCCTACTAAAATCTCAATAGTATTCATGCACAGTTCAACCATATCATGACAACAGATTTTTTCCCTGACGTTACCCCTACCACAGAGGGAAATTCGAGTAGAACTTCCAGGATCCAAGCCCATGAGATCTCTTGAAACACCATTCCTCATATCACACTTGGAAACTCACATATTTAGATTAAAATGATACCATGCAAAACTAGCTTATATCTCCATCACATGACATGTACACATAGTGTCATTCTATTCACAAGAGACTACCCACACTCTGGCTACATTAGCAATAGTGGAAAAACAGGTTTAGCAGGTGGGGAACTCGAATAGTCCTACCATCGAAGCCAGTCTCAAAAAACTTGCACACCAGGTTCTTTATTAAAATTGTAAGTCATCAACATTCATAAAGAAAAAATATAGTACCTACAGTGACTCGATTGTAAAACCAGCATAAAACCAAGTTCACTGCCTAAAAAAGGCATTAGAAAACAAAGTCCAATCTCTATCTCATAGGATTCCCTAGAATAGAACAGAAATCAACCTACATGGGTTTGACTCAAAAAACAAAGGGTATCTTGGCCCTCCACCATGAACTACAAAAAAAGTCTCACAAATAGGTCACAAGGTATAACAAACTAGCCCACAAGATTCATACCTATGAAAGGAAGGTAAGATCACAACGACCAATGAGGGTCAATGTTTAAAACATAACCTACGAGGGCTGTGATCCTCTCATAGTATCCTCATAAAGAACTCCTCCTTGGAGGTCACAACTAATGAGGGAGAGAAACTGGATAGGCACACATCGAGTATCTGTATATGGAAATACCCCAAGGAGGTCCAGATCACAAGAAAATCCTTGGTATCTATCGTCATCATACTCAGAGATCCAACTAGATAACAAAACACCTGAGAAACAACACCCAATAAGGGGTTAATTATAAAGGCATCGCATTCCATATTGAACTACTGAGGTCACGACATAGGAGGTTCATGAGGACTGATTCATTAGCCTCACAAAAAAACACCTCAATATGGATCTACATAACATTTAATTAGAGTAAAAATTATGAGTAAGAAAACCCAGAGGTCTCAATAGTTAGTAGAAACATACACTAGTAGGCCTGTACGCTGTGAATGCTACGTGTCTAGTATGATTCACGAGATACCTCTTTCCTTTGATGGTAAAGAGTCAAAATCCATATCTTTCCTCTTACCGTTGTCCAAGATATAGAGATAAAAAGTAAATGAAAACACACACACACAACATGTGCGTCACTCAAGGAGAAAATCATATACAACTATATCATCGAAAATTAGAACGACAATCCCAAACCCTGGAAACCAGGACTTCTTACCAAAACAAGTTTTCTCAACAAACTAGTATGATATCCATCATAGGTTCATACACGTTCATAATAATCTTGTCCACCATATCCCAAATAGTAAATACCTAGAAATGAGAAAACATGTGATTCCACTTTGTAACATCCTGAACCGAAATCCAGTAAATTGGTGCTCTGATACGGTTACCCACAAGGCCTTAATCCTGCCTCTCAATACGCCAAAGGCTGTAGATTATTAGAGAGGGCCTAGGTTGTGATAAGGGGGATACTATGACCTTATAAAAGAGTAAGAAAACAACCAAAAAAACTAAATATCAGACAATAAGTAAAGTGAACATATTACAGAATCAATAAAAAACTAAAATAGAAAAAGTTGTAATAGTAAAATGTTGTAAAAGCCTGAATTGCTATGAAATACAATACAACATTGGTAACCCACTGGGATGACCATACAGATACAAATAGAAAATAAAATAAATGTAAAATTATAGGTCTCTACTACCAACTCTGAGCCAACTGATGTTCCCTATCTCTAGACACTATTGAATTGCACCAACCCAATCAGTAGAACCACTCGAGTAGCTCTGCTTAATCATGAAACACTAATCCTAAACCCAATCAACCATGAATATCATGATCGACCTTAAATAAAGACAAAAGGTCTACACATACACCTAGGAGCACATGCCTGTGGGAGAAATAATCTCAGTAAGACACTATAACAAGAAACCTATAACTGTGCTTCTAAATGTACAAAAAACAAAAACGTGATTAGCCTAGATAAAACACAACAAAAGGAAGTAAACCAAATGTGCAACCATAGTCACACCCTGGGTCTGTAATCCCTATCAACTGAGAAAGTGACACTATGGATGTCTATATCTGTATATGTACACATGTATAGTCTCATACCTATACACATATACATAAATTTGAGTATTCATTGGAATGTGTATCTAATAAGAGGAAACAACAATAACAATCAATACTCGGGTCCATAATCCTGATCTCATAAACATCCTGCGCAAGGGAAATGAGTTGGACTTCATTACACTCAAGCTATGTATCATTAAGTCAATTTATGGGTCCAAAATCTTCTCGACATGTACTTTCATCAGCCAACACCAGAATTTTATCACTGAGCGAGCTACGTCACCAAATGGGGATGCTCATCCTACACCGGGGTTCACTCGTACTTGCCTCAAATAACTGAACAAGGATACCATATATATACGGACAATAATATAAGGATGAACACCATTTATCGATGATCAATCCTATAAAAAATAATACAATATACCAATGGTCAATCCTGATGGGTCTAGAAGAGCATAATCATTCCAAACATAGGTTGAGGAGAGAATAATTATCCCCACCTATAAATGAAGATTCCAGAAAGCATGTGTGGAAATATTGTAAAAGGTTACTGAGTTAGTCATCATGTTTTATAGGCTTGTGAATCTAGTCTAATGTCTGAGACCTAGGCCTCCGTCTGTAGTGGTTCAGGACAATTAGAACTCGGTTGATCTTTAAGGGGTATCCATTACCATATAAAGAGAGAACTCTCTCGGGATCCATAATGCTACATCCCTAGAGTCTCGTAACTGATTTGGAAGAACGTAATCATTAAGATCAATGGTCAAGGAGAGTGTAATCAACCCCTTCATGTATCATCAATTAAAGATCAATATTCATATACCAGGAATCAATTTTGGTCATCCAAAATTATATATATCACAATATATACACTTTCAGGCTCAACAGCCATGTCCCAGGTAGTACCTCTAGGTATAGTAAATATCAAAAATAACATGGCTCAGAATCCCAATACCAGGAAAGAACATATTGAATCCCAATAAAAAATAAAACACCTTGCATCAGGCTCAACATCCACAAACTAGGAAGCACCTATGGTAACCACTACTTAATCAGCAAAACCATGTCAAATATAAACTGACGAGTGAGGGTGGCATGAACACCCAACCCAAGGCTACATCCATAGACACATGGGCTTGATTTTTTGGCATGGGTTATAGGTGACACCCAAACACCATATCTACCAAAACCTTATGTACAAATCAATGTCGTTAAAACAATGGGCCCCTGTTGGGTCCCTTAAGTCAAACACAAAGAGTCATCCTTATCGGAAACCTCCAGGTAATTACGATCAAATGAATCCTACTTGAGATACTTAGCGAAGAGTGAGAGAGGAATTCTACATGGTACCCTCGAATGAATAAATACATAGTTACACTATAATAGGGATCCCATCAATAGAAAACCTGAAATAGATCCTACAGGGGACTCCCAAGGCCAGTACATAAGCAAAGGCATCCCTCAGTGGATAATTCAAAGCTTCCGGTCTGACGACCTCATATGAAAGAAGGAAATTCCTCACAAGGGGGATTCCATTAAATTTATAGGACATGGGAGATAGATCATAGGTCATCATTGATCAATGATCTCAACTAGTTTGGTCTAAACACCCAACATACCATCCTCACCAAGTCTCACTCTCAGGTGACACTGAACTTGATAACCAGCGGAAAGACCTCTCTATTTAGGAATAAACCCCCTAAAAACCATTTATATAACCTCTAAATGTCCACAGGATTCTACCACTTCAATATACATGAAAAAACACTCATAACAGACTACATACACCCCCAATTCTGACTTCTAGGGAACAAAATACCCTAAACTACTAAGCTTGACAAAGTACATGGAATATACTTCCGAGTACACAGCGTGTACTCTTATCCATCCCACGGGCTGTGCACATATACATGGCCGAAACACATGGTGTTTATTTGTGTAAAATTACTTGGCGTGTACTTCTAAGAACGTGGTGTGTACTATTTAAAAACAAAAAAACCCATGTTCTTTCTCACACGGTTGGAGACACGACCGTGCTACCATAAAATGATTACTCAGAGTAAAAATCATGTACCCTGAGTACACAAAACATAAATAGGAAAATTTCTTCTTCCCCGAATGGGAAAAAAACATGGTGTGTTCCCTAGAACACATGCTATATATCCTAGGTTTCTGATGGGAAAACCCTCCAAACTCCTAAAACACCCGTTTTCATCCCCAAAACAACAAATCCGACCTTAAGAGGCCACAATAAAGCATTAACAGGATCTGAAAACATAAAAAAACAATATTAATTGGGATATAGGGAGAAAACATAAATTGGCATACCATCGGGTGGAAACTGCCAAATCTTGGTTTGAATTCACCATCCACAGATGTCGCACGTCGACTCAGCACATCAAGAGCTTCGAAATGGTACCTATATTGCCTTCCATCTCTCTCACTTTCATAGTATCCATTTTCCCAAAGGACAAGGCCAAGGAGGAACACACAGGAGGCGTGTAGAAGGAGGAGGAGGAAAGAATAATAAGGAAAATAAAAGAAGAAAAGGAAATAAAAGAAATGAAAAAAAAAACTCAGGATGGCCCCAGTGTCCGACTTATGTTTATTCCTGACCTATGCTAAACTCCCCATCCTAGACTCAACAGTGGAGATGGAATCCCAATCCGATTATCCATTTAAATGTTAACGATGAATGAACCTATGAGAATAATTGAATATTTAATTTAATAATATTAAATATTCCGCTAAAATTCGAACAACTCAGATTTCCACCAAACTTCTATCCTAAGGTAAACACCATATTCTAGGACCAATAAAGTGGTCATATAAATTATCTTAGGTCAAATGGTGGAGGGAGAGACCATTTCACCCCTCATGAGAATCCCATAACAAAAATTCAATTTTCTGCTCAAAAATTTAGTCTGAAAAAACACAAGTCCTTACAGTAATATTATACGAATTAATAAATCATATTAAATAATAGAATCATACAGTTTTAGTAGTGTCTTTATAGTGTTATTATCTTCTATAGGACCTCTTAATATTGTATAGGATATCATAGTGAAATTCATAGGCAATATAGTGAGATCAAAATTCTAGTTTGGGATAAAAATGATAATGTATGGTATCATGGGAGACCAAACATGATATCATAAACTGGTTATAGGTGTTGTGATAAAAGAATTTTGGAAATCTCTAAAAACCAGTTTTCCTTGAAGTAGGTATTTTAATGGAAATTTAAAAGATCATCCCCTAAACATGAAAAGTATTCTAAATTATTAATATATCTATAAAAAATACATAAAAAATAGAATAGTTAAATGTTAATACATTTGAGTAAATTGCACAAAAAATTATTAGAAAGTGAAACAATAATTGTATGAGGTTAATATAGGTGATATATTAACTTTTTTCCTGAATGAGTTCTACACTTGAACATAAAATGATGTATAATCAAATTAAACCACTAAAACCTAAACTAATAACTTTAATCATATATCATTTGTTTCCTAGGATCTATTTAACTATTTATCATTTTCATTTATTAAATATATTTTCCACTTTTTTTACAAGATACTATTTTGTTGATTTTTATGATATTATCTCAACATGATTAACATGAATAATTTTATAATAAAATAAATTTAAATACATTAGAAAATATAAATAGTTAGAAAGATCAATTTGAAATATAAAAAATTACTTTTAATTTCATCTATTTAGAATCTAATTGAAATATAAATCTATCATTGATGTGGAGGTATTAGTCCCCATGTAACATAGGGAATCACATTACATTTGAATTTTTTTTGATAGATTTGGGAAACATAATAATTTATAATTTAATAGATATAACTGAGACATAAAAAACTTATTAATTCATCATTTTCATCTTTGATACCAGCCTTTAAATGAGGTGATAAAAAAACAAATTTCATTTCTTCAGCGTGAAAATTGTCTATTTAAACACAAGAATGATGATTATGTTATTCATAGTTTGTTTATTGGGATGAATAATAATTATTAATTAAACATAACTAAATATCAGAATATAAATTTAACTATATCTACTATATTTATGGGGTTATGAATGATATGGTTCAGAAAAAATAAAATAAACTCTGTATGAAGAAGAAATAGCAAAGTCAATGAAACATATTTTCATTTTTAATATACTGGTAAATGAAGGACAGAGGATAAATAAGAGTGAAAAAGACATTATTGCATGTAAAGGATATTATGTAGTGTTAATTGGGTCTAATTTTTAATAGGAATTTGAAGGGGGTTTGATGTATGGAAATATAGTAATTGGTCTCCCATTATAAGTGTAGAAAATGGTAGATTCCATGGTAAAATGTTATGTAATAGGAAATAATGGAATGGAATAATTTTTAGGTGATGTAAGAGAGAAAATTATGGCTAGAAATTTAGGTATGAATTTAAAAAAACATATAAATTTATACTAGAAGTTATATAGGTCATGGAAAATTCAGAAAATTTCATACATTAAATTACAATATTATAAAATAATAAATCTTAACTAGATATTAGTAATTTTAATTAATATAATACATAAATACAAGAGGACCCATTCCCCCAAAATTCAGTTGGATGAATCAAAAATTTCCCAATATTTATATTACTATAATTTCTAAAAAATATAATACTTACTTTTAAAACAAATAATATGTTGAACATATATTTTGAATAAAATACCAATTCTGAAAAAAGTGATAATCATTGGAATTTATAATAAATTTTAAAATATTAACCAATAATATTTTTCGATATCCCTTTTAAAAATTAACTATTTCATATATAATTTTATACCAATTTACTAATTTAATGTTATTTATATTGTTGAGTCAAAAAGGTTTTCCTTATGACTTTTCCATTCCTTCATACATAGGGGATATTGTTAAGTCATTGAGGATTTCCTTATGACTTCACGATTCTGTCTTGTTTTGAAAATAAAAAACACCTTATTTCAAGGAAAAAAACATTTTACCACTTATTTTACTTCTATAAAGATTATTTTGTTCTTTAAGGAAATTTACCCTTACCAATATTTCATTGCTCATATCAAAAAACATTTATGTGTAAAATTCGGATTGAAACCAAAACATCAGAATTCCATAATTAATTAGATATTAATCATTCTATTTTAATATCCAAATTCTCAGAATTCTGGATACGAACTCTTCTGAGTTTTGACTCCGAATTCTGAATCAGAATTCTGGATATGAACTCTTTAAAGTTCTGACTCTGAATGCTGAATCAGAATTCTGGTTACAAAATTTCTTTATTCTGACTCGGAATTCTGAATATGAATTCTTAATACAAACATTCTACATTTTGACTCCAAATTTTGAGTACGAATTCTGGATATGAACTTCTATAAGTTCTGACTCTAAGTTCTCTGAATTAAGACTCCGAAATCTCATGAGTTCTGACTCTGAATTATCATGAACTCTGACTCCAAACTTTGTAAGTTCAGGTTCTGAATTCATGTGAATTAATATTCCGAATTTCCTTGAAATTCAGACTCCAAAATTCCACAGAATTCAGGTTCTAATTTCCTAGAAAACAGAATCCAAATATCCTTGTATTATAGACTCCGTATTCATTTTTGGTTAGACTCTGAAGATTCATTTACTTACATTCCGAATATCAGTTTTTGGTTATGCTTACACCTGTTTAGTTATAAAACGATGTCGTGCTTTTAATTACTCACTAATATTTGTTTTAGTGACACATGTATAGGTCCCTATGAAATTCGAAGAAAAATGTGACCATTGGAGGAGGGAGCCAGCCGTTGAAGTCATGCCTATAAATCGGAGCTCATTTGATAGAGCTCGAGACTTTTGAGACTTTTGGAATTTTTGATGCTCAGATCATTCAGAAGTGATTTCTAGAGAGAGAGGCTCTTATAAACTCTTAGGATTTGTGCAAAAAGTTTTGAATTTCTTGTTCAAACTTTTCTTCATGTATATTTTCATAGTGCAGAGGTACGATTTCCTTTAAATCAGAGACATCGGATTGTGAAGGTAGAGGTGCTTATTTCCTTTCAAATTGAGGGAATGTGGGGATAACAAGAAAGATACCGATCTTTGGATTGAGGGCTTACCTGGGTTTGGGTAAGACAGACTTTCTTGAATGTATAAATCAAGGGACCTCTTATCCAGGGTTGTTGGATATCCTCCTCTTTGGGTTAAAAGAGTTATTACTTGTTATTTGTAATATTTTTTTTCCGTTATGTATTTTAGTTGTTGAGGAAAGTATAACATTATTATACTTCATTACATTTGAACTCTGATTTTATGGGATTCTATATACATTAAGGTAGAATCTTAGTTGTTGTAAACTTTTGTTAAGTTTGTTTTCTAGAATCACTTTTCTGGAATCAAGCAAGATAATAGAATATAGAGGTGTCGTGAATTTTGGTTACGCAAAATTTCTTTAGGGATTTTTTTAAAGAATACAATTCACCCCCTGTTATATTTGAGCATCTCATGTTTGTATATTCGATCCTACATTTGGTATTATAGAGTATATCATACTCAGAGATACCATCTAACAATTGGTATCAGAGGTTGGAAACCTCATATCCTGTACCAATCCAACAATTGGTATCAGAGCAATTGGTAGAATCTAAATCAATCTCACGATTAGATTCAGAAGAGAATTATTTTTCAGAATCATATTTTCATATTCATATTTTCGGACTCATAAAGTTCTTATTCATTCTTGCTTAGATATAAAATATCTAGTTCCTTTCTTAGGATATTTTCTCTTGTTAAAAAATTCATACTACAAACAAGTTTGTGTGCCAAAGATCTTCTTAAGGATGATAGGTTTAAATGTTGGTTCTATTGATAATCTAAATCCTACCAGACCTCCTGTTTTTGATGGAAATGATCATGACTAATAGAGAGATAGGATGAAGAATTTCTTTATCAATACTGAAGTTGATAACTATCTAATGCTGACTGGAGATTATAAGATTCCGAATATGGAATTGAGAACCTTTACGAATCAGGAGAAATGAGAATACCATGAAAACTTCCGAGTGAGAAATACTTTGTTATATTCCATGACATGGAACAGATATAATCAAATATCATCATGTGAAGCTACAAACCTTATATGTAAGAAACTTTAAGTTACACATTTTGGTACATCTAAATTCATAGAGACAAGAAGACCTATGTTGAAAGCTGAATACCATATCTTTAACTTTCCTTATGGAGAACCTATAAGAAAAGTACAACATAGGTTGATGACTATCGTGAAGAGTTTAAAATCTATGGGAGAAAAAGGTTTGGATGATGAGGATCTTATTGAAAAGATCATAGATATCATGCCAAATTAATGAGAGTCCAAGAGGACAGCTATTGATGAGAACAAGAAAGTCACTCAGATTTCCTTATATGAGTTGTTCGGAACTGTTATTCAGCATGAAACTAGAATGAAGAGAGATGTTAAAAATATTAAGAAGAAAAATGGGAATTGAGGAGTTTCTTTTACAAACACTTATAAACATATGAAAGCCAAGACCCCAAAAAGTGAAACTCGATCAAAGACAAAGAAAGTCATTATTCAGTCAGAATCTAGTGACATAGAAAAGTCTGAGAATGAATTAGCTAATCTTGCTTAGAGAATGAACAAGATTGTAGCTCAAAACAATTATCAGAATAAGTACAAGAAGAAAGACTACAGAGATAAAAAATATGGAGAAGTTACGTGTTATGAATGTATAAGAACATGTCATATCATACCTGATTCTCCTTTGTTGAAAAATAATGAAAAGAAGGAATGGAATTCATAAAGGAACAATAAGAAATTCTATCGATCAAAGCACAATAAAATCCTTAAATATAATGATACTTGTAGTTCTAGATGTGGAGACTCTTTAGAATGTGAATATTTTTTATATGATTCATCAGCATAGATGAATATGGGATGCATTGATACTACTTTCTTCCCTAATACATGTCTTATGGCCAAGGTATGCTCTACCAAGACATTAAAAAATTTATATCTTGATAAGAATTACTATTCTGAAAATAATAATTCAAATGAAGATACTTAATCCTCAGAAAATTAAGAAATACCTTCATATGAAGAAGTTTCAGGATTTTCCAAGTTACTTGAAGCAAAAAAATGTAAAATTTCTATGAAATTAGACTAGGAAAATACTAGGGAAGAAATTCTTACAAAAGAGATTTTAGATCTTTCTAGAGATCTTAGAGATAAAGATGAGATTTTATAAAAACATTCTAAAGACCTTGAGAAAGCAAATTATCTTAAGGAATAACTTTCTAAAGATCTTAAGAATGCTATTTTAGAGATAATAGTTTTTGAGGAAAAATCTAACTCTAAGGAAATGATTCCCGAGTGTATAAATTTATTCATCAGATTGAAATCCGAAATATTTTCTCTTAAGAAGCTTCTTGAAAACCTTAACTCTGGGAAGGAAAATTTTGACAAGATGTATTCTCAAATTAAACATCAAGGAAACACTATTAGAGTAGATTATAATCACCAAAAACTGGTTTTCAAAAACAACAATTTTGTTCATCCTAGAGCCCCTTTTTGCACTAAATGTCAAAGTGGTGGGAAATGGAAGAAAAATTGATTCTTGAATAAAGTTCAATCTCTTGGGTTTCATACAGCTTATTTTTTTTTAAACAAATGTGGATACCCAAAATTTTGTTGTCTAACAATTCCGGATCCAAGAAAGTTTTGATTCCTAATGTCTAACTTTCTTATTTTTTGGATGATAAAGAAGGTACCCACAACAATACGTGGTACATGGATAGTGGATGTTCCGGGCATATGACTGGTAACAAAAACTATTTTGAAAATATTATCAAGATGAAAGGAGGCAAAGTAACTTTTAGAGATAATGCTCAGGGAGAAATTATTTTTATAGGTAACACCGTTCTTCTTGAAAAAACATTTATTTAAAATGTTTTATTTGTTAAGGGTCTTAAGTAGAACCTCATTTTCATAAGTTAGTCATGTGATGAAGGTTACCTTGTGAATTCTAGGAATGATAAGTGATTATTACACAATTCCATGGAAGAATTTATTCTTTTTTCCAATAGGAAAGAGAATGTTTACACACTAAACTTATAAGACCTTAGGAGCCAAGATCTACCTTGCCTTAGTGCAATGGAAGATCACTCTTGGTTATGGTATAGAAGGTTAGATCACTGTAACCTTAGGAAATTATGAAAGCTTTCTAATAAGAGATTAGTTAAGGATCTACCGGAGCATAGATTTGATTCTTCAAAGGTTTGTGACAATTTTCAATATGGAAAGATACATAAATCACGTTTTAAATTAGTTAGTGAAGTCTCAACTACTGATTCATTACAATTAGTGCATATGGATCTTTTTGGTCCTACACAAACTGGAAGCATTGGGGGCATGTATTATGTATTTGTCTTGGTGGATGGTTACATTAGATTTACGTGGGTCTATTTTCTAGCAATTAAGGCTGAAGATTTATCTTATTTCAAAAGTTTTAGAACCCAAGTTAAAAATGAGAAAAACCTTCCATTGATAACTATTCATAGTGATCATGGAGGAGAATTTCAAAATTCTTATTTTGAAACTTTTTATAGTAAAAAAGGTATTACTCACAACTTCTCATCACCCAGAACACCTCAACAAAATGGTGTTGTTGAAAGAATAAATAGAATTATTCAAGAGATAACTAGAACCATGTTGAGTGAGTATTCTGTAGCCAAACATTTTTGGGTTGATGTTGAAAGTACTGATTGTTATACTATAAATCAAGTTTTTATTAGACCTTTTTTTAATAAAACTCTTTATGAGTTATGGAATGGTAGAAAACCTAGACTTTCCTACTTCAAGATTTTTGGTTTCAAGGTATTCATTCTGAATACTAAAGATAATCTTCATAAATTCGCACCAAAATCGGATGAAGTAATTTTGTTAGGCTACTCCACAACATCTAAGGCATATAGATTTTTCAAAAAAAACACTTGTACTATTGAAGAGACAGTACATGTTAAATTTTATGAAACTGATACTTTTGTTTTTAAACAACCCCAACCTACATCGTCGGATGTGTTTTCAAAAACTGATTATCAACCTATGATAGAAGATCCTTCTGATAAGGAAAATGTCCAAGAATATAATTTTGAAACATTTACTCCAGAAGATTTTCTACACTATGATGATGAACAGGTTTTACAAAACCCAAATTAGTTTTTTCTAATGAATCATCTTATTGATAACATCATTGGTGATGTGAATCAACCTATAAGGAATATAAGTTCTTTAAGAAATGAATTAGAACATCTAGCATTCCTTTCCCAATTAGAACCAAAAATAACTGATGAAGCTTTAGGTGATGATGATTGGATAAAATCCATGCAAGATGAACTAAATGAATTCCAAAGGAATAAAGTCTAGAACTTGGTTGAAAGACCTAAGGAAACTTCTATTATTAGAGTAAAATGGGTCTTTAGAAATAAGTGTGATGAAAATGGAATCATTGTGAGAAATAAATCTTGATTAGTTGTTAAAGGCTATAATCAACAAGAATGGATAAACTATGAAGAAACCTATGCTCCAATAGCTATACTTGAATATATTCTTATTTTACTTGCCTTTACAGCATTCTTCAATTTCAAACTTTTTCAAATGGATGTGAAATGTGCTTTCCCTAATTGTTATGTTCAAGAGGATGTTTTTGTTGAACAACCTCTAGGTTTTGAAGATTCTAAACATCCTGATCATGTTTTTAGACTTAACAAAGCTTTATATGGCCTTAAACAAGCCCCTCGAGCCTGGTATGATAGACTTACATGAATTTTGCTTCAAAATAACTATGTTAAGGGAAATGAAGATCCAACCTTTTTTATAAAGAAAGATAAGAAAAATGTTTTGATTGTTCAAATTTATGTTGATGACATTATATTTGGTTCAACTCAGTAATCTTTAACCGATTCCTTTACAGATCTAATGAAATATGAGTTTGAAATGAGTATGATGGGTGAGTTAATAGTTTTCCTTGGTTTTAAAATTTCTCAAAAACCAGAAGGAATATATATATCTCAACATAACTATATTAAATATCTTCTTAAAAATTATGGATATGACATCACTAAAAGTATAAGTACTCCCATTGGTATCTTAAAAACACTTGATCTTGATGAAGTTGGGAAACAAGTAGATCAAACATCTTTTAGAGGTATGATAGAAAGTCTACTTTACTTGACAACTAGTCATCTAGAAATATTGTTTTCAGTATGCTTGTGTGCAAGATATCAATCCAATCCTAAGGAATCTCACTTAAAGGTAGTGAAAATAATTTTTTGCTACTTAAAGGGAACCATGGATTTAGAACTATTTTATACTTCTGGAAATGATTTTGTTTTAAAATGAATTTTGGATGCTGAATTTGGTGGATGTAGAATTGATAGAAAGAGAACATTCGGAACTTGTCATTTGTTAGGAGATTAATTAGTTTCTTGGTCTTGTAAGAAGCAATACTCAGTAACACTTTCCATTACTGAAGCTGAATATGTAGCAGCTGGAAGTTGTTGTGATCAAGTGTTGTGGGTGCAACACACACTCACAGACTATGGTATACATTTTACCAAAACATAAATTTTGTGTGATAATACAAGTTCAATTTCCCTTAGTAAAAACCCTACACATAACTCTCGTGCATAGCATATAGATATTAGGCATCACTTTCTTAGGGATCACACACAAAAAAGAGATATAATTATTCAATTCAACGGAATGCAAGATCAACTTGCTGATATTTTCACAAAATCTTTACCCTCCGAAAGATTTGAATACATTAAACAAAAGTTAGGATTGATAACCGTAAGGTAATATTCCTCATTAACTTCCTGTTGAAGCAATATTCTTATAGTAATAAACTCTTTTTCATAGGGGGAGTACATTTTTTGGATGTTTTTAATATTTTTCATAATGAAGTGTTTCATTTTTTTTATATGGAAGTTTTTCATATTTTTTATAATGATGTTTTTCATATTTTTCATAATGAAGTGCTTCATGTTTTTCATAATGAAGTTTTTCAATTTTTTCGTATTATACTCTTTCAAGTTTTTTTTGGCAATGAAATTTTTTTTACTTGACATTTTCGAAATAAAATTTTTGGATTTGAAATTTTCGTAATAGAGATTCTCTTACTTGAAATATTCGTAATTGAGAATCTTGTACTTGAAATTTTCATAATGGAGATTCTTGTAATTGAAATTTTTGTAATGGACATTCTTGTACTTGAAATTTTCATAATGGAGATTCTCATACTTGAAATTTTCGTAATGGAAATTCTCATACATGATATTTTCATAATGGAAATTATCTTTACTTAAAATTTTCATAATGGAAATTTTCATAGTTAGTTTTTCAAAAATTTTGTAATGAAAATTTTCATAGTCAGTTTTGTAATGAAGATTTTCGTATTAAAATTTTCGCAATGAATATTTTCGTACTTGAAATTTTCCTAGTGGAATTTTGGTACTCAAATATTTTTTACAATAATTTTTTTTTCGACCAAAGATTTTTTGTAATAAGTCTTTCGTAGTCAAACATGTTTTAATATAAAGTTAATCAAGAAGAACATCATCTATTATGAATAATCCTCCTAGAAATCCAAAAGTTATGATTTCCTTCTTAAATTTTTTTAGTCATTATTTTACTTTTGATATTTTATTTTGTATTTTAAATTCTCGGATTCTAGTTTTTTTCATTAAAAAATCTCAAAAGATGAGATCCTACCCTATTTTTCCTTGTGACTATCATATCAACTGTTAGATCTGATCAGAATGTTTCTCAACTATTAGATCGGATTTGGAAGACGAAAGGTCACTTCCATCGCCTATATAAAGGACCCCTGAAGGGTTGTCCCACGTCGGTTTTCAATCTCTCGTGTGATGAAGTTCTGCCCCCCTTTCGTAAGCCCATTCCGAATCTCACAGATTTTCTCTAATCCGAATGTTTGTAGAAGCCTCTTCTCAAGATATGTATATAGTGATTCCAATCTCAAATTGAAAAGTGTATAGGTAAATGTTGGTCCATTAGATCTTTTTCAAACATGATTCTATTATATGCAATAATGTCATGCTCAATTGATGGGAAAGTGTAGTTATTTCAAAGATAGGAGCTTAGGATGTTGTATATCTGGATTTTCTTATAGAATTTTATGAGTCAGTTTTTATTATTAAGGAAGATGGTAGAGAAAAATTCTTCTTCAAGAGTTATGGAAGAACTTATAAACTCTCATACACCAAGGCTGCTAGCTTGGTGGAGTTATCTTATGAAGGGGAAGCTGAGTTTTTCTCTCACAAAATACTGAATGTTCAAGGAAGTTTTATCAAGGGGGAATCTTTGGAATGTCTCAGACTATTAGATGTCAAGACTGAAAATATTTCCCACTTATATGTCAACAATCGGATCCTACAGTTATGGGTTCAAGGATATTTTGTACCAGGAAAAGGTGATAAGGACACCTTAAAGAAGGGTGACATATATATCTTGTATTTATTGGTAAATATAAGGAAAATCAATTTAATGAGGAACATTCTGATTATTATAGAGAATATCAAAAATGGGAATTTGAGATCTCAGATTATTATGTATCCTACCTTACTTTCCAAGCTGATAGTTCGTTGTCTTGAATCATTCAAGATCTCATGTAGTTCCAAGCCAAGGAATTGTAATGTTATGCGTGTGAGTGATGGCACTTTGAAAAGAATTAATATGGATTTTTCTAAGGAGACATGGGAGTTTTATGATCTGCTAGTGGAAGAGGCAGAAGTCATTCCAAAAAATAAAGAAGAAGATGATCCATCGAAAAAGGTTGGAAAGAAAATAAAGCTAAAGTTAGTGGAAGTAGAAGACAAAACTCCTAAATCTAATGAAGTCCAATCCGCACCTCCTAAACCCAAGATGTAGAAATCCTACAAAGATGAGGTTATAGCAAAATAGAGAGAGGATAAGGAGAATAGAAAATAGGGGAGCCATAGTTCGGTTTGGATCCTGCTGAGGCTAAGCCCTTGAAAGAATAAACTGTTGAAGAGCAATAAAATAAATCCAAAGAGAAGAAACCTACGAAGAATATTTCAGAGGCCGAGATTGTGCAATATCTCTTGAAGGCTACTGAAGTAGCACCCAAAAATATTATGGTGACACAATCTTTCTTGACAGAGCCTTTAACTGAGACTCCAGGGAAGAATTTCTTCACTCTGGAAAAACCTAACGAAAAACTTGTTGAATAAGTGGAGTAAGTGGAATAAGTGGAAGAAGAACAAGAAGAAGGGACTCGTAACACCGGTGATCTTTTAAAGCATGTTGAGGATTATCAAGACAAGGGAACACCATCTAAACAATTGTCACTCCAAAATTCTGAAGCCGATTCCTCAAAGTTTTTCACTCAAGATAAGGATGATAAGAAGGATAAAGAGAAGGGTGAAGAGAAATGTGAAGAAGAAGTTGATAAATTGACTGAAGAAGAAAGTCTAAATCATGATTTCATTTATCCTGAGGATACTGAGGCTAGAAATCAGAAAGAAGAGGTAGATGAAGATAGAGTTGTGAAGTTTTCTGATAGCTAGTATGAATCCCCTGATGAGGATGTCGTACTGAGAATTGATAAGGGTAAACAAGTGTTTGTTGATACTTCTAGAAAATCTATAGTGAAGAAGAAGGAAGTTGAAGGAACTTGAAAGATAAATCTTATTGAGCTAGAAAAACAAGCATCACCAAGTAAAGTCTCAGATTCTGAATCATCTTCACTTGGTCATGATTTTGTTGAACAATCCTTGAAGAAGCTTGGAGGGTCCATTCCAACTTTTTCAAGCATAGATTCTAGATGCAAGATGCTTCAACATTATCTTAATCAGAAATTGGATTCAGTGTCCATGGTAATGGACAAGTGTGTCAAGATGGAATCAGATTTCAAAACTTTCATCATAGGCTACGAAGCTCATAAAAAGTCATGTAAAAAGATAGTCGGCTAGTCAAAAAAGACAGTACAACAAATGAGTAAGCTTGATCAATTTCAAGAAGATGTTAAGGAAGCTTTTGATACCGAAGACACCGAAATCAAGGATCTCACTAATAGCTTTAAGGAAAAACTTACTCTAGAACAAAATAATCATATTCAAGAGGTGAAAGACTTGAATGGGAAGTTGAACTCTATTGCTTAAATATGGAAGAGGGAAAGAGATCTCCATATGGAGTTTTAAGAGAATCTTGTAAAGCAATATTAGTTGCTGAAGGATCAAGAATAAGGTCTTAAGTCCCAGGAAGATAGAATCAATTCTCTAGAGAAGAAATCTGAGGAAGATCACAGGGAATTCAAGAAGATAAAAACCATTGTCAAGAAGATGATACCCAAGGAAAAAGAACCAATATAGATCCAAATCCGATCTTTTGTTGTAATTGTTTTTCCTTGTACAAATTCATTCAATCGTAATGAAATTATGGTTGTATGTCTTGTTTATATGTCTATACTAATATTTCAGGTACTATATTATTTTTCCATTCCCTAAAAATCTTTTTGAAAATAACAAAGGAGGAGAAGGAAAAATAATTATAAGGGGGAGAAGGAAAATGATTTCTAAGTAAAGAAGAAATATCCCTATGTAAGGGGGAGTTTATCTAAGGGGAAGTTCTCATTATGAAGATTTCTACATTCAAATGAAAATTCTCATTCTGGAAATCTAGAATATGACCCTTAGTGTTCCAAAACCTAAGGGGGATTTAGTCGTATTCACCATTGACCATGAACAAAGAGAGATAAGTTTTATTTCCAAAGTTTATCAAAATATTTCCTAAGTCCTTATATTCTTTTTCGTATGGATGTTTGTGCTTTCCAAAAAGGGGGAGATTGTTGAGTCAATAAGGTTTTCCATATAACATTTCCATTACTTCATATATAGGGGATATTTTTATGTCATTAAGGCTTTCCTTATGGATTCACGATTCCTTCTTGTTTTGAAAATCACAAAAACCTTATTTCAAGGAAAAAATCATTTTACCCCTTTTTTCCTTCTATAATGAAAATTTCCTTTCCCAAGGAAATTTACCCTTACCTAGATTTCATTGCTCATATCAAAATTTTTCTAAGTGTAAATTTTGGATTGAAACCAAAACCTCCAAATCCAATAATTACTTAGATATGAAGCATTCTGTTTTAGGATCCGAATTCTCTGAATTATGGATACAAACTCTTCTGAGTTCTGACTCTGAATTCTGAATCAGACTTCTTGATATGAACTCTTCAGTGTTCTGACACCGAATTCTGAATCAGAATTCTGGTTACAAACTTTCTAAATTCTGAATCGGAATTTTGAATATGAATTCAGGATACAAACTTTCTATGTTCTGACTCTGAATTCTGAATATGAATTCTGGATACAAACTTCTATAAGTTCTGATTTCGAGTTCTCTGAATTCAGACTCCGAACTATCATGAGTTATGACTCCAAATTCTCATGAACTCTGAATCTGATCTTTGTAAGTTCAGGTTCTGAATTCTTGTGAATTAATATTCCAAATTTCCTTGAAATTCAGACTCTGAAATTCTATAAAATTCAGGTTTTGAATTCCTAGAAAACAGAATCCAAATATCCTTGTATTATAGACTCCGAATTCATTTTTGGTTAGAATCCGAACATTCATTTACTTACATTCTGAATAATAGTTTTTGGTTGTGCTTACACCTGTTTAGTTATAAAACTATGTCATACTTTCAGTTAATCACTAACTATTGTTTGAGTGAAACATGTACAGGTCCCTCCGAAATTCAAGGAAAAATGTGACCGTCAGAAGAGGGAGCCGACCATTGAAGTCGTGCCTAAAAATGAGAGCTCATTTTAAAGAGCTCAAGACTTTTGAGACTTTTGGAATTTTTTAAGCTCATAACTTTTAGAAGTTATTTCCAGAGAGAGAGGCTCTTATAAACTCTCAGGATTCATGCAGAAATTTTTGAACTACTTGTTCGAACTTTGCTTCATGAAGATTTGCTTAGTGCAGAGGTTCGATTACCTTGAAATCAGAGACTTTGGGTTGTGAATTTAGAGGTGCTGACTTCCATACAAATCAAGGGATTGCGGGTATAGCAAGAAAAATACTGATCTTTGGATTGAGGGCTTACCTGGGTTTGGGTAAGACAGACTTTCATGAAAGTATAAATCAAGGGACCTCTTATCCAGGGTTGTTAGATATCCTCCTCTTTGGGTTAAAAGAGTTATTACTTTTTACTTGTAATATTTTGTTTTTTGCTGTGTATTTTAGTTATTGAGGAAAGTATAACATTCTTATACTTCCTTCCATTTGTACTATGATTTTATAGGATTCTATACACTTTAAGGTAGAATCTTAGTTGGTGTAAACTTTTGTTATGTTTCATTTCTGGAATCACTTTTCTGGAATCAGGCAAGATAATATCACTTAGAGGTGTTGTGAATTTTGGTTACGCAAAATTTCCTTAGGTATTTTTTTAAAGAATACAATTCACCCCCCTCTTGTATTTGAGCATCTCATGTTTATATATTTGATCCTAAATTTGGTATTATAGAGTATATCATACTCAAACATACCATCTAACATATATTATATATCATATATAGTCTACTTTATGTTATCAAATTTAGGTTTTATTGATTTTTAATTAAATTTTTAATTTATCACATCATTTATTTTAATGCATTAAATGAAAGATATCGAACTCATAATTATTGAAATGAAAATATATATATTGAAATATTATGATGACCCATTCTTCCTCCCAAAAGAAATTTTCTCCTTGAAATTTCATTGTGCATATTAAGATGAAAATATATGATTTTGCTTATGTCACATAGTCTATTCAGGTTCCCATGTTGCCTCCTTATATATATAGATTCTCAAAAGTACATTTCCAAGTTGAGTTTGCATGTTTCACAAAATTTTCGCTGTGTAGTATAATATCTTTCTAGGCTTCAACTCATAAAATATATCATCATCTAGTTTTAACAAATTCCGATAATTTAAATGTGAGGGTTTTGGTATATACCACCTCAAGAGGGATACACAAAACACATCATGTACATTGGTCAAGATAATTGGGAAATATAGTCAATATTCCATAACTTTGATGTGATTAGAAATCATATAAGGGCCAATGAAACTAAGACATAACTTTTATTATTTAAAAGATTTTACAAATCAATTCTATATAGATATTCACAGAAGGGTTTTTTACAACAACCTCAAACTCCACATCTTGTTGATGGTTATCATCATAACTCTTCTATCATCACTGCACTTATTTAATGGGTGGTTGAATGGTCTTGACCATTTATACAATTTCATCATCCATAACTAGTACTATAAGTCTTATTTAAGCTACATCATCCTATAATTAAGGTTTTCTACATCAATTCTGACAGAGTTAATCATTTGGTTCCATTTGAATGTTGAAGTAGAAATTTTTTTTGTCAGATAAGTCGACTAGTTGAAGTTATTGATCTCCCCATAAATAAATTAATATAGAGTAGGTCATGAATATATCATATATTATCTTGATAGTCCATTCATATATTCAATATTTATAGGGATTACATTAAAATTTTATGTTCAACTCTATGTTTTGAGAATACAAAAGAAACATACAAAATGTTAAGGTGAACTGAAAATATCAATATGATATAATCAAAAGTGGTACCCCATACAACCACACCACATTTATACTGCATATATTGTCAATGTGACCAAGTGATAACACATATGAAATATAAATTAAGTGAAAATTATTTATAATATGGTTCACCATAACTCATATAGCATTATTCCCTTCTGATGTATTTGGATGACCCATGAACAAAATCTCTAGTTTTTTTTACTTCTGTGTATGTATATAAAATGGCAGCATCATCTAATTGGATTTTTTCCAATAATCCATAACTTACTAATATACAAGAACATTATTTTATATTATACTATCTCATTCATCATATATTCTCACCAATAGTTATCTCAAAGATCAATATACATCATCATTTGACCTGGGTGGATAGAGAATTTTGGGCTATAACCATATTTCAATAGCTCCTTCTTCAAAAGAAATTTAGAGGGTTGAATTATTTATTTTAAATATCTCAAAAATCTTATCCTTAAAGTCATAGGTTTTTTTCATTAACAGTGGAATCCACCTTCATCAATATCTCAAAATCATTCATTTTACGATTTCATAAAATCCTCACGTAGAAATGAATGAGAAACAATTTGAGAATCATTGGATGATTATCCTTTATTCATGATTCCATGTTTTATCATTTTCATGTCCTTGAATATAGGATCATTATAATACTAATAATATATATGGAGTATGAATCATTTCCACTTAAATAACCAATCACATAATTTTTATTTCTTTGATGGTAGTGGATTGATATGTAATAGTCCTTGAACATATATAACCATATTTTCATGTTCTTATAAAGATCATTTTTTCAGAAAATATTAGTGAAGATCTTATAATACATATATAATTCATGTTTCTACCCATAATGGAAATGCAACAAAATTTTCAACGTGATGATCACTAAATTAAATACTATATCATGTGTTGGATAGTTATGATCATGAAGTTTTATCTTTCTTCAAGAGTAGTCTTTCAAATTATCTTTTGTACATTACTAGATAGAAAAATAATATACTTAAATCTTAATTTTATACCATGAATATATATCCAATTATGGATAGTCTATGTACTAGTGAAGTGATAGGAATCTTTTTCAATTTATTGAACCGCTCATAATTTTTGATTTCACAGAAAAGAATTACATAATTCTCATAATAAATGTTTTCATGTTTAACAATCATATTAATTTTCATAATAATCATCATTAATACATAGAATTTTTATTTAAAAAATGGATATCTAATAAATATTATTATCTAGGAGACTCCTCAATAGTGTTTTTCTTAAAGGGTTCTTTATATATTCCTCTTCTAGTGATAGAATTCCCGTATAAGTCCATAGTATCCATACAAAATTAAATTTTATGAAAATTTTCATATAACATATCCTTCCTTAAGGGCATATGAATTGGTCTAAAATTCTCACTGTGTTACAAAATATATTTGGAGTATTAAGAAATATCATCTATAAAAGATATATAAATTTTTTTTATCATAATATCAAAGGAATCTATTAGATATTTCCTTAAAGGCTACTGGTGCATTTTTGAGTTTCAATGACAAGACTAACAACTCAGAGTTCCATTACCATCAATGGAAGGTGGTCTTAGGAGTTTACTCATTTTTGACCTCAACTAAGTTATATCTTGATTGAATTTCCTCATTATTGAAGTATTAACATCCAAGAAATATAATAATAATCCATCAATACTTCGTAAATAATACATTATATTTATCATGATTGTTTTTTCCAAATTTCAATATTGGGACACATCAACCAAACAATTTTATTGATAATGAATACGGCTTCCTCCCATAGTTAAGAACCTAGAAATATGAATTTCATGTGACGATGTAAATATAATTTAGTCTTTAATTCTTCCAGTTTATTAGGATTAATCTATATAAAGTCTTGGAATTTGACAAAGAAACATGTAAAATTTGAATAAATGAATACAACTCTCAATCAGGATTATGATCTAGATTCTGTTTAATAAATATAAAAACATAATTAATTATAATGGTAATATAATCAAGAGAGATCATCACTAATAATTCAATCAGTTTTAATATATATATATTATTGATCATAAGTAAACAATATATATTACTCTAGAGAATAGTATAAATAATACTTATAATCTTATTTATACTTGTAGTGAATCAGAGTACAATTTAGAATAGGTAATGATATTTTGTATTCCTAGATGTATATGTGAGATCTTTATAATGAAATATAGTCCATTCCTATAAAAAAAACACATTATAGAAAATACATTTTATTAATTTATAATGGGAGATTCAACAAATAGATAACCATTAGAGATAAGTTTTGTTCTTGATAAGAAATAATTGTTTCATTAGCTGTTTCATAGATAATATAACCTCTATGTTTTGTAGTAAAATTTAAAAATTTATATTAAACATGTATGGAACAAAGGAATGTTCACAATACGAATCAAAGAGTATGGTTGATATTTTTTAATGAATAACTAGCATAAATTTTTCCACATCATTAACATGATTATCCTTTATAGTAGGGCTAACATAAGAACACCCTTGTTCTCCTGCCTTTTTATCAGATTAATGTGAATGGAGATCACATGATAGGGTATTTATGGAGCTCAAAACATAACTATTACTAACATAAGCAGTATTAATGTATGGATATTCTTGTCTTGAATTCTTTTTCATACTCCAATTATGGATTCTTGGTTCAGCTCATAATATTTGTTTCTCCCTGATGTTTTATATGTTTTTTTATGCTGGTTGCTGCTTTTTAGCTTTTTTACATGATGTATTTCATGGTGGTGGAAGATTATTGAATTTAATGGATTTCTATTCAGATCAAGAATATTTATACTCTGAATTATGTGACTTTTAAGAAGGTTCATACTATTATGGATGGGAATATTTCCAGCTGGGTTTTTTGATGTATCTTTATGTCTCTAAAATTTATACATCCATCAATCCCTTGTTGGTGTATGCATATTACACCTCATCCCTGTGCTGTAAACTTTTTCTTTTCTTTTAATAAAGTACTTAGGGGAATGAATTGGTTAACCGATTCATGTCTCAGTTTGTATCAAACAAACCCTAGTTCTCTTATCCATAGATGTTGTTGGCACTAGTTCACATAAAAAATACCAGTCTTTGTGAATTTGTTTTAATAATTTATACTTTTCAAATACTTGTAACATTAGATATTATCCTAAGGAATTACCTAGAAAATTATATCCATTTTCATTTTTGATCAATTTAATGGAAAAATTCCTATCTCTCTAACATGTGTTAGCTATATTCACCTCCTTTCGACACATAAATCGCTTCTTTTTCCTCTTAAGATAATTTTCAGTATTTTTATTCTCACACATTTTATGGGTAAAATAATGTAACTTATTAATAATTATGTCTCTTATAAATGGATTCGTTTGGGCTAATCTCAATCATCATGTTCTTATATATGGTACCATAATAACCACCCATCTCGATCACAACATTGATGGAATATCATAAAATTCCTTCTCAACATCAAATGTCGTGAACTACCAATAATTTTTTATGCATTAGAATTAACCCACTAGATTAATGGCCAATCATGTATCCAGGTCCCCAGACAATATCATACGTATAATGTGAAATTCTCATGATGTTTCCGTCATTAGACCAAATATATTCATATTTAATTTTTATTTTCTATAAGAAACTACCTCTTGATTTTCTAATAAGGTTTGAATTGAAAATTTTTAATAAAAAATAATCATGAAATCATCAAACTCCATGGAATATATGTCTAATTAATTATTTGTATTATTGATTAATTTTAGCAAATAATGTGTTTTTCCTTCAAGGTGATAAAATCTAGTATAATCATATCTAATTCAGATAACTGACCATAACATAATTTGTTTTTATACTGTTAATCAACTTCATAATGATTATGGGATTAGCAGATCCACTAAATTTTAGAGGATAATTTCACATAATTGACTAAACTATATCCTCCCCTTTTGGTGGGTGTTCCATACAATTCAATTTATTATTTATAATATGACTTTTTGTGTCATTATAGTATTGAATTTGTCATCTCATATTCTATTCAATTTATTCATTTAACTAGGGAAATTATATATTTGTCCATTTTATATATGGTTATCATGACTTCTCCCATATATATCTATTTTATAAAATGGATTAAATTTAGAGATTAGAATACAAAATTAATAATTTGTTACAAGTACACAATAAATTTAGGGGTAAAACATAAATTATAGGAGAATCCTAATTTATGAATATTTAAGTTTCAATATATTTTATCCTTTTATATATTTTAATTAAATTTATTAACCACAAATACATATTAAATTTTTTAAGGTAAGAATATCTTATATAATGTTTTTTAATGGGAATGTGAATTAACTAAATCATATCACCCGAGAGAGTTATTCTATGGGTACTATATTGGAACATTCACCATGAAGAAAAATTATTTTTGATATATATAAGACCAACACATTGTAGAGATATTAAAATTTGAAGAATTTAATCCAAAACAAATCAACTTGCAGTATTTAGGTATTGTTATATTTTTAGGAAAATACATAATCACTATCTTACTATGAACTTAGGATCTTATCATATTATTAAGATTATCCACATTGTTGATTCAAATTTTTTGTAATCTTGACATCCAAAATTTACTAGACATTAAATTGAGAAAAATTATAGAAAAAACCTCAAACAAATATTACTTAAAAACATTGAACATTGATTAAAGAAATACAAGACAAAGATCTGGAGGATAGTTTCATTGGAGGTTTAAACACATTAATACAACATCTCAAAACATAATATCATTGAATTTATTTTGTTTCTATATAGTTATCTTATATGCCATATTTCATCCAAGTAATGTATAAGATTAAATTTAAAAATTCATATTGATAATAGTGATATAGAATAATATTTAGTGAATATGAATTATAAAGGAGTAAAACATGGGACCGAAGACAATATATCACATAGAGAATGATCATAATCACAGAATCCATGTACAAAGAGATGAAAAAATAATACATTTGAATAAACATGACAATATAATTTGATAATTGAAACATATTAATTGTGGAATCTATTGAATACATGATATTATATTCATATGTCAAGGCTCAATATCACTTAATCATAATATATTCATCTAGGAAAACTGCCCATGCTCATAGTTGGTGAAGTTCACACCCCATACACCATAGTATCTCCTGATAGGGAATAAATTAAAAATTCATTGGTGGGATGTACTATTTTCCCCCACATATAACATAATTAAAATAATATATATGTGTGAAATATGAGCAAAGAAACCATATATAATTCACATGCATGGTAAAAACCCATGGGAATGAACTGGTATTCATGATCATATATCGTGAAATAATTGAACTAAATATCATAAGGATTAATAAGAGGGTAGTAAGTCTTGATCATGGAGTCCAATGTTATAAATACACGAAATATGTTTCGATGAAGTAAGAATAATAAAAAAACATATTTTAAGATTATTTTTAGAAATAATCCATGGATACATTATATAAATAGGATAATATTTCATTTTTAAATATCTTCATGTTTTAAAACTAAATTAAGAGGATAATTATTGACATGAAAATAGAATGTTAAGAATCCCAAAAAATCAGGTTTATATAAAAGTGGTTTTTTAGAGAAAAAAAATATTAATATCCCTAAAAATGGATGGAATATTTATATTTGTATATATTTTTGGATAATATAAAAAACAAAGAATAATTTTATTATAATAAGTTTTAATAAATTTAGGAAAATTGAAGCAAAAGCATAACAAAAACGTTAGGAGGGTAGTACAAATGATCCGTTTCCTTTCGGTCTATGAGTATTATGAACTCATACATAAAATCAAATATAAATTAATTAAATACATTAAAATCATCAATAATAATAATATTAAACTATTATTAGTTAACTAGGGTCTATTTATTTTATTCTCTTGTCCAATTATTTCATTAATTTAGTACATTTTAGTTACCCGAATTTGTTGGTTTGATTTTTATGTGATTCTCCTATCATGTTGACTATGCTTAATTATATAATATATTTTTTTTAAAAAAACTCCATTATATAAATAGATTTATAAATTTCATTTTTTAATAAATTTTTTTAAGAATTTTCTACTTTGAAAAATATTGGAAAAGGATATGTGTTGCTTATGTGGAGGCATAAGTCCATATATACACTTTGATACCACATTGATTTTCCATAAAATATTAGAGAGGAATAAAAATACTATAATTCTTCATTAAATGAAATTGATTGAGGCAAAAAAATTTTCATAATTAATGGTAATCCTTGGTAACATCTATGAATGGATGTGTTGAAGAAAAGTAAATTTCACAGCTTCGTGGAGTCATTACTTTACCCAAATGCATGATCAATGTTTATGATTTCAGAGTGGATGCATGGGGTTGAATAATATTTATTTATTAAATTAAACAAAAATATATCAAATAAATCATACTAATTCCAATATATTGATTTACTTATGGAAAATATGTGTAATAATATTCTAAAAAATCTACCATGAAAATAATGTATTATTAGGGACTTATATTTTCAATGGATCACTCAGTGGAAATAATTGATATAAATTTAATAAGGTTTGAAAATTAAAATAGTGTATGAAAAGGAAGTAAATTAGTTGATATTAGGGAAGAGTTTTAGTAAAACTTATAATCAGTTGTTTTGTATTGAAAATGTTGAAGTGATATCAATTTATAAGTGATGAAAAGGTAACATTCCATGGGAAATATTTTTATGTAAGATGTTAGACTATAATAGCATGATGTTAGATGAACTAGGGGTGTTAAATAAGGTAAATAAACTATATAAAAATTTTAAACATATAAAATTAATTATAGATGGTTTATAGGTCATGTAAGCTAAGGAAACATCATTCCATATAAGATTACTCTCTTAAACACTAGTTTAGTTGAATAAAACCTTAATCATGGTTATTAATGTGCTTCAAAAACATAGTAGGACTCTTCCAACAATAAATAAATGGAATGAATCCTAATTTGGATTCCATTTTATTTAAATTTAAATTTTAGATATGATCCATTGTATTTTTAATTTGAAACATAATATATAAAAAAATTAATAAAATAATGATTATATTTTAAAATAATAATCATTGGTTTGTAAACATGATATTATATATATATTTGTCGAGAAATGGGTTATATACATACATACATACATATATATATATATGTGTGTGTATTTATATTTATTATTTTATGATAATTATAAAAACCCTGGGCCATGTAGCCCAAATAATATGGTTACATTGTTGAATTTTATTTTTTACAAGGATCCACATCAAGTAGGACCGAACATTTTAGTGATTTTCAAAAACCTGAAACATTTTTTAAGAATACATTCATTTATGAACACCATTTTTCTCCTATATGTGATTCATCAAATACTTATTCACATCCATAGAAAAACATATGAAAGGGGTGGGAACAAATGATCAGTAAGGCTATACAGACATCGGAAGTTGAAACAATTTCAAAGATTAAGTCAAGGTGAGTAACTGAAAACAATCCATTTAAACATATTCTGGAGAATGTTTTTTTAAAAATAAATTATAATTAAATAATTACATATAAACAGTCACATGGATATTCACCTAGCAGAATAATCAAAGGGAAAATGAAAAAAATAATATTTTAATGATGGAATTAATAATATCGGTCATCATTAACATATGTTTAATGCTTCATCAAAGACACCATATATAAATGGTTAACGCCTCAACCAATAAAAAATAATCTTTTTCTAATGATACCTACCAATGAATTGAGAGGTTATAGTAAGAACAGTCCATCACTTAATAAGTCTAATGCAATACTTATATGAAAAGGGTGAAACATAAACAACATAAACACTCATATTGAAAAACTACCACAAGAAATGTGAAAATGATTACTATAAACCATGAATGGAATCAAAATATAACATCCACTGTCAGTATAATAATAAACCATTCAATAAAATATGGTAGATGTTACCATAAGAGATCAACATTAGTAAATCATAAGATTTAGAAAAGTATTTTGACATGGATGAAAGTATCCAAATAAAATATTTAAGAATTTCTTGAGAGAAATTAATATTTTTTATTATAAAAATTTTATTTAAATGCTGAAAAATGATAATTTTTTTGAAATATTCTTTTAAAAATATAAAGTAAGCTTCAAAACATTAAAGAATTCATGAAGTAAGAAAACGACTCCCTTTCTTTATAAGATTAAAAATAATTCATTCCAGTTTTTTGTACAAAAAATCATAAAGTACCTCATTTTGAAAATTAAAAAAAGATTCTATACAAACCATTTTATAAAAATATGAACATGGGTAAAAATAAATTTTAATTTTTTAAAATAATAGTAATTTTTTTTGGAAATTTTTTAGAAAATATGGGAATGGTAGAAATTTTTTCCCAGTAGATACTTAATTGTAAATAATCACGAATAATAATGATATTATGAAATAACCCTTTCTTTAGGTTAGATTTAATTTATACGTATCTAAACATATTATATAATGGTTTAAATCATGTTATTAATTCATAATAGAACTTCATTCTTATTTATGTTACTATATATGTCCACCTTATAATTGTTTAATGTTTTTTAATTAATAATATAATATTCATCTCACTGTTTACGGTGTTAATTGCCTGGTTTTTCCATGCTAATTTGTCTTGAATGTCCTGGTAATATTGGATATTAAATAATTTAACCATATACAATATTATATTAAGGTCATAAATATCATATTTATTCATCAAATACATTATTAGTTACATTATTAAGTAGTTAACATGGAAAATGAATAGAAACATGTTGTGGAGATAGTATATCGTTCGTTTGAATGTGTAACAGTATCATTCCATTAATGGTGAAAGGGTAAGTAATTGCATGGTATATTAAATTTTACATAATCAATACCAAATCATATATATATATATATATTACTACCATCATTATACCCATCCATGTAATGTGGTGATGGAAAAACAAATTTCTCTATGTTATAGAGGTGACAAGTGGTAAATACGCACGTGCATTGTTTTATTTTTAATAGTGAGAATTAAAGGTGTAAAATGGTTTTAAAATAATAATAATAAAATATAAGAATATATATTATACTAGAGTTATTAAAATAATATGGTAACAACAAATGAATCAGATGTAGAATAGGAAATGAATATGAATGAGTTAGTACAACAATTCCATCTTCCTCAGTGGACTTCCTTTATGTATCTTATTAAGGTATCTATAGTTGGTATTTTTGGAAACCCAGTACCTTATTAACTTGAAAATTTATGTTTTTAGGAGAAATGGGTTTGTTTTTTTGATCTATAAAGATCAATGTGGGGTGAGAAAGTGAGATAGAATGTGACATTATATAATTTAGGTGAGGGGTACTTTTAGATATACCATAAATATTAATTTAATATATATTAATTGTAATTTGAAAATGTATCCAAAATGATGTTTTAGAATCTAATATGTGTATTATTCAAAATAATCTCAGACAATAATTTTTATACATGTATATTTTATATTTTTACCCTTATCTTTTGGAATTTAACCTTATTTAATGACTTTAACTCTTACTATGACATCACATTTTTTTCTCATTAAGGGTTCATATAGTAACAATAAAATAAACAATAATAATAAATAGATCATTGATTATATTTTAAACCTTATTCCAATAAGTGGGGAAAACTTTTGATTTTTATTAGTTTTATATATTTTAATAATTTGTTATCTATTTGAAAATATCCTTAATGTAAATTTTGAAACTATTCATTACTTGAAATTTTAAAAATACCATAAATAAATGATATATTCAATAAATCTATTTTAACAAGTCCCTAGGATGTCTAATGTATCTATAAATTTTTTGGATCACAAAAGTTATTTCAATTTATTTTTACTTTAATAATTTTAATAATAATTATTTGATATTTCAATTAATATAAAAATTACTCTGTAATCATTATGGAACAATTTAAGATATTTATATATGACTTAAAAATTTAAAAACAAGTATCATGATTTAGAAAAAGAATTATATATTTCATATTAATATTTATTATCTAAGATACCTTCTAAATAACCACACATAAAAAATTAAATACTTATTAAAAACATGAGTATGGAATATTTGGATCTCCTTAGAATAAATTATTATAAAAATAATAAAGTCATACAAGTGGCTCTAGAAGGACATTAAATTACTAAAAAATACAATTTTTTTAAAATAACTCATCTTATAAAATTACTAAAAGTGTTTGAGTAATTTTATGATATTTATAAGATTATTGTTTCCCTTAACAACTCGATTTACATTTAACCATGTTAATAAAAAACATACTAAAATAACTATTTATAATGTCAAAAAATATAAGGTCCTTAATTACATAATATTGAACCACTTATTCCAAATATGGAATCCTTTTTTAAAAATTAAAAACATATATGTTTATGTAATTAATTTAAATTTTTTTCTTTTGAAAAAAATGATAAAATGAGTTTTTAAATGTGGAAATGTTTAAAATATTGAAATGGTTTTATATCAAAATTCAATGTGAAATTGATTATAATAACCTAAATTGGATTAATTGATAAGAAATTATTCTAGTTATACATTAAAACCAACTTAAATATTTATATTGATATAAATTATTTAGATTAAAATATGTTTTTAATTAAAATGCCATATTTTTTTATTATTCATCAAAACATGAAACTTGTCAAAAAAATACCAATAAAGAAACCAAATAAAAAACATTTATTCTCAAATAAAATATAATGTTAATTTGGTAAAATATAATTTATAAAAGTTTAAAAAATAGAATTAAAATAAGTGCACCATCAAAAGGCGGTCAAACTCGCTTTTGAGAAATATAGCATTTTAATGCATAAATTTTGTTTTATAATTCTATCATTTATAGAAAACCAATTTGATGAATATTAAACATTATATGGAAAATATTATATATTAGTTTCATTAGTATCATTTATGGATTTTAATTAATTTAATTTTTTAGGATAAAATACCTTTGATAAATAATTATAGTTTTGTATAAAAACATTTCATTTATATTAAATTGGTTTTTATATTTACCTATAATTAATTGTTAACTGATGAATTCAACCATATATTTTTATAAGACATTTTATCATATTTATAACCCCCAATTTAATGTCTATGAGATAATTTTCATTTTAAATAATAATATTAATAGTATATCATTGTTTGTTTAAGCTTGATGTTTTGTGCAACATAAGCTATCCAAGAATCTAAATTTAAAATAAAAATAACATAAAATCCAAGGGTATTACATTCTCCCCTACATTAATAAATTTCCTCCTTGATTTTTTTTTTCTCCTAAAAATTGAAGGCTGACACTTGAAAATTTTATTTGTGGGAAACCCACATTAGAAATAGAGTTAATAAAACATTCTCTTAATACTATAGAAAGGGAAATGTGAAGGTAAAAAAAAATTACGATTTTAAATTTATCATTTTCTGAAAGAGAGTGAAAAAGAACATGTTAATTGGAATATTAAACACTAGAAAATCATTAATCTATAATTGGTAAAAAGTCCATTTTTTTTCTTAGAATAAAAAAAAGGGTCGAACATTTTTTTCAAAATCATTTCTCTAGAGTTGCGGGTCTCCATTAATATCTAGATAATCAATTGAGAAAATAAAAAAACATCATTACTTTCCATATCATAAGAATAATATCATCTATTACATGCGATTCAATCTAATTTCACTTTATCCCTTATACCTAGAAATGAATGTTCAAGATGAAATTATAACAATTGAAGAGAATTTAGGGATCATAATATTCTCAAGTTAATCATTAATATTTTAAATTTTTACAAAATCGAAAATGGTTAGCCCAGGTAATTCAATATGATAAATCAAACATTATACTTAAACAATGATGCCCACATTTCAACTTAATACATTACGTAATTAGTTAGTTTAATAAACATCCAAAATATATTTTTCCAAATTCAAAGACTAAAAATTTATAAACAAGGACATAAAATTTAAAAAATCAACATAACATTATATTTCCCAGACCACATAATATAGCTCTTATAGTCACATAGCATATATATGAATATATTGATCACCTTAAAACCATAATGAAAAAAATGAATACTTCCAAATACATTAAGATGCAAATTCATAAAATCTTTATATATCACATGACTCATGATTCCTACAAATGGAATATTATAACATAATTCTTGAATCCCAAAACAAAAGTACATTAATTTTTTTACCAAGAACATAGTAAGAAAATTAGCTTGACATTGTTCCCTTTAGTTATTATGGGATATATTTCATAGAAGCATGAGAATGTCATTTTCATAGTGCCGTTTCTCTTTACAATTAAAAAATTCACATTTACAGCTTCACTATTTTCTTTATAATCAAAATCGTGGAGACATATCTCTTCACACTAATATCAAACTCACATTTCATTCAGGAAATGAGGGTATTTCTTTCCCCAATTATCACATGTGATAAAATACATTCCCCCCATTTTCCCTTTATCTATAACATTATTTATCATTCTCTTATTCTGTTTCATTCCCTAAAATTCATAATACATTGATAATTCTATCTCTCTCTTTCTAGCACACATATCTTCATTTGATGATAATGTTTGGGAGGCATGTTCCTTTCAGGGAAATTGATTTGATCCATCAAAGAAACAATAAATATTATTCCTTGGGTTATGTTTTCAGTATGAAACATGACTTTATAATTCTTTAAAGATGGATTCATACATAGATACATTGTCATCCTCTGTTTACCTTAGTGTCATAAATTTTCTCCCTATATCTACTCATTGTTCACCAGGAAAATATTTTTATAAGATAGTTTCCTTTAAAACCATCCATACCATGTTTGGTATTTCAGCATTCTCTTTATTTTGAATTAATTACAACTATTGATCCACATATCCTGAGAGATGATATAATTTCATTTAAACATTCTCTATTTCTTTACTTCCCAAAGAAAAAAATATATTCTCAACAGAACATAACCACTGATCACCACAAAATTGATTTATAGTCCCAAATATTTATTGAGGTTATTGTCACTAGATGTTTTCTAACATTGTTTCACCACATTTCGGACCATGATACTCCAATCATGCATGTTTATTGTTAATAAAATATTTTAGTTTTCCTAGTATAGTTAAAAAATTTCACCATCATTTATAACTCTAATTATAACATCAGTATCAATAGAAAGATTTAAATCAATACATTTATTATTCATATTGATAAGATTTCCATTCCCTGCATGATGAGACATTTCTAAAAAGTGACATATAGTAGATTAGATCATAACATTGTGAAACAAAATTTATAATTTAAAAACTAGTGAATCACATAACAAAAAATGAATTTTTATAAATAATCTATAAATAAAAATCTATGGGTATTTTTATATATTTATAAACATTTTCATAGGTTTTAGTTCTATAATTAATATAGTTCCCAATTTTTCTACTAAACTTCTTCTGATACAAAATTTAATGACCCTAACCACATTATCTGAGATCCGATGGTTACTTTATTACAATACAATTTTTTACAAAGAATCACATTCTGAGGGACTGAAGAGTTTAGTAGTTTTTGAAAAAAATATACATACAAGAAGCATATGTTACAATTTATATTACGCCCTGATGCTTCATTTATGAAGACTATTATAATATTACATGTTAATCATAAAATACATTATTGAATCTATGGAAAAATAAATAATATAAAATGATTGAGCTCAAATGCTCAGTATGGTTTTGTGTACAATGGAAAGTAAAATAATCTTAATCATTGTTGCAAGTTTGATAACTATAACACAAAGCATTAAAACATAATATTGAGCATAATTTGGACAGAATAAACAATAATAAAATAATCTATGTGAACAATCACATAGATGTTATACTAATCGAATAATCACATGTAAAGTCAATATATAATCTCAAAATGAGGGAATACATAATGTTGAATATCAATAACCTACCATCCAGACTTTACACAAGACACTATACAGAAACGGGTCAGGAATCAACCAGTTCCCAAACTATTTTGTCTAGTGAGAACTACTGATACATCGATAGGCAATACCAGTCCCCATCCATCCATTAATAATTAAAATTATTTCCTTATGTGAAAATATTGAAAAAAAATAAACTCTCATATTGAAAAACTATAATACAAAATGTGCATAATTTAATGATAAGTAATTAATTGCATCAAAATAGAAAATCTGAAGTTAAAATAATCATAAAACATTCAATTACATATGGTATATTGTTTCATAAGAGATCAAGATTAATAAAAAAATAAGATCCAACAAATGATGTTGATATAGAAAAAAATATTATAATAAAATAATTATGAATATCTTGAGATAAATACCATTTTTTACAGTGAATGAATTTATTTAAAATCCATGCAATTAAAAAAGTAAAAACTATATTTGAAAATAACCTTTTAAAATTGAAAATGAAGCATCACAACATTAATATTTCATGGAGGTGAATAAAGTTAATAATGCTTCAAATGTTAAAAAAACATTTCTTCCATTTTATACATCATAATGTACCTCATTTTGAAAATGACAAAATGATTCCATAAAAACAATTTTATGAAAATTCAAACATAATTAAAAAGGCATAAATTTTTTTACAATTATAATAAATTAAATTTTTAAATATTTTTTTTAAAACATGTGCTTGTAAGGAAAGTTTTCTATAGTGGATACTAAAACAAAAACAATCTTGAAAAATTATGAGATTGTGAAATAACCCTTACATTAGGTCTAATTTCCTTTATACATATTTGAAAATCCTTCATAGTGGTTTAAATCACTTAATTAAATTATAATAGAACCATATTCATATTTTTAATATCATATATGATCCACTTATAACTTTTTTCTATTCCATTATTAATAATATTTTATTCATTTCACTATTTTTTGTGTTACCTGCCATGTGTTACCCTTGATTGTTTTGTCTTGAATGTCGATGTTCTCTTATATATGATACAAATCCATAATAATTGGAATGATATTAAATTAATAAATATAATATTTATTAATTATATAAATTATTATAATCATTATTTAATAATTGACATGTAAAATGAATCATATCACTTTGTGGAGATAATTGGTCGTATGTACGCATGAGTGAAGATATCATTCCCTCAATAGAGAATGTGTAAGGACATATATGGTATATTAATTTTTAAGAAATAATTATCGTTTCAAATTAAATATATGGATCCAATATTTCCATTATTATACATGTACATGTAATGTGGTGAGGATAAAAATTACACCACGACATAGACATGGTAAACATTACGTACACACATGAAGTGTTTAAATTTTTCATAGGATGGATAAAAGGTAGAATAAGGCTATTCTATATTCATAACAACATCTCATGGTATAAATGATATTTTATTTATTTCAATATTATGGAAAAAACCCATGAATAGTATGTAGAATATTAAATGGACATGTATGAGTTGGTAAAACAATTACCTCTTCATTCATAGAAGTCATTAGAACTATTCTTAAGGGCTCTATGTAATGACGCAAAATTTTATCAGTGGAAATTCAAATAATATAATTATTTTATATAGTATAAACCACACAAAATCACATATATAAAACAATAATAACACTATAAATAATGAATTAATGAAATTAAAGGTATTTATAGGAGTTAAAGAACCTATAATGATGGAATAATAACATGAACCATTGAATAGTAACATAACCATTGGGAAAATTAATTAGTCTAATGAAATAGTATAACATTATATTAAAGAATAAATAAAATTTATCCGTATTATAAATGAAAATATGATATAATTATATCACGGTGTAAGTAAATAAATATTTATAAAATTATTCATTAAGTGTTGGAATTTAATATAAAACATAAATGTTTATTTATAAACATGTAATTAAAATAATTATTTAAAATAAAACATATTTTCCAAAAATAGATTCATAAATTAATTTTTTTTGTATTGTGATTATAAGACAATTTTATTATACCTTAATTAATTTTTCAAAATGTTATAAAATTATTTTTAACATTAAAATTAATATTTTCAAAGTAAATGGCGATTTTAATAAAAAATTAATTCCCCATATTTAAAAATTATTTTCATAAAATGGAGCTCATTTTAAAATTATAAATGTCAAAAGTATTGTTTTCGATATTTTTTATAATTCTTATAAAATATTTGAATTTTCTGTGAATAGTAAAATACGATATTTTAAAATAAATTCTAAATAGATGAATTATTAAGTCATAGATGATGTATGGAAGATGTACACCCAAGATCTTGAACAATCCTTCTATATTTACTATATTTAGTCATTCTAATTAGAACAATTCATATTCCGATGCCAAAATAATAAACTAATGAATAAACCAATGAGAAAACACCCTACTCCTCCCATATAAATACCAACCATCACCACCTATTATCCTCACACAATTCAAGCCTTGAATAATGTACATGTTCTGAAGAATAATCTTCCCAAGACTCTCCCCAAATTCTAAGATCCCCTGATCTAATCTGAAGGCAAAATCCAATTTCTCTATAGATGAGAAATTCAAGTGGTACAATCCCGTTTATTTTTAATTTTATTCCATTTCAATTTTATTTCTTTTATTACATTACCCTCACCTCTAATTATGCACGAGGAATGATAAATCTAAATTATTTTATATAATGGAATTTTATTTTGTTCATCATCAAAATTTCTTTTTTTAAATGAGACAATACATTGAAGCCGCCAAAGGATAACAAAGGAAACAAAGGAAACAGAGGAAACAAAGGAAACAAGGGGGACAAGAGAGCCAAGAGAGACAAGGGAGAAAGAAAACTAAAGAGGTAAAAAATGTTGGAGGCCAAGGGCATCCCTTCTAATCAGGTTAACCCCTTCAGGTTTCAACATACCAATATCATGCAACAAAACCTGATGGGTTAATTTATTGCCACCGTGGGCGATGTGTTTTCATTTTTCATTACCACATTCAAGGATGATAATAAAAAAATTATTATTGTTAGGTAATATTGTATTATATATATTAAAAGTTATATAATTTTCAATAATAATTACATAAAAATATTTTTAAACAATATGATATGATTTCAGGATGGTCGTAAAATTATGTAAATAATTAAATCATTTTTCCTTATCTATTTAACTAATGATTCGTATTCGTACCATAGATCCAAATGAAATATTTTATGATTTAATATTATGGATGTTCATTAATAAAATATAAAATAATTTATATAAAATTATAAACATTTTACATGAACTTCAAAACATGTAAACACAAGATCCAATCTAGAAATCGAAGAAGGAGAACTCTCTCGAATATTGAAATTGAATGATATAATTCATTAAAAGGTCATAAATGAATTTAATAAAAATATATTAAATAAAATAAATTTATGAGACGTCATGTTTTTTTATTTAATGAATATAATTTTATTATCAAGTTTATAAATTTGAAGAACATATTCATACATAAGGTAAGGGGATTTTTAAACCCAACTCTCTTTCATTGTGGTTTCCCACATTCACTCCATTATTGAAGTTATTTTAATGTTCCTCAAATATAATTTCATTATTATTACCTTTAATTTTGTTGATATTATTTTTTACAATATGATTTTATTTCAAATGTAATTATTTTTCCAATTGATCTATTCTTTCTAAAAACAAATCCTTTACTTCTCATGAGGATATTTCGATCTCACTCATGATTGATGATTCTTATACTACTAATGTGACTCCATATTTTGTTTGGGAACCCAAAAGATTATTCAAAAATGCAGGTTTTGTGAAATGAAACATACTATTTTCCATGGGTTATTTTATGTGCAATATTATTATACATTATATGTGGCATTAATTATAATGTAAATGTTATGATGTGATTTGTTCACAAGAAATTGTATAGGGAATGTAGATTTTATGATTTTATGGGTGAGACTGAAATTATATATAATTACAATGCATTAGGTAATGTGGTTTATCTCATTAGATAAAGTGAAATATGTGTTCTCATGATGCTAGATTTGTTCATAACTATGTGTGGTATTTGACTACTAAGACACAATGTTTAGATTTTAGGATTTTCCACATTCAATGACCTTATCTAATTAATACTCTAATTATTATGATTATGATACTTTTTTATGACTATGATTGTGCCGATGCATGTTTTAGGTCTATTATTCATCTTCTTATTGGTCTTTTATCTCGCCATTTCATTTTTTGTATATCCTTAGGTGAATACATGTATTATGGAGCACACATGGAGTAAAAAGATGCTCGAGAAGAAGGAATTGAATAAAATTTTATACTTTATTATGTAAAAAAATTTTATATCATAAATTATCAAAGACACTGAACATTTGGATCCTGGTTTCATAACAATATTATATTGTTTATCTTTTAAATATTGTAATAGTAATGTAAGAAAAACCATGTTTTCTATAGTTGGTATCAGAGTAAGGTTTAGTTAAATTGGGAATTGGGATTAGTGAACCCTTGTGGAAATCCTTAAAATGGGACTTTGTATATAACCAATAAGATTTTTTTCATAAAAAAAAATACTAAAATAGGGATCCCACAAGATATTCCTTTAGAGTTATTTTTTTAACTAAATATAATATTAATTCAGGAATTTTTTACTTATGTTTTGTTCAAACCATTTCTATTTTATAAAATGGTGGGAACCAAGTGAAAACAGTCCAACCACCCATGTGAGGGAAAATTCACTAATTTCATGAACTACAGCCACAACAGTGTGGGAGGTGGAGTACAATGTTTCATGGATATTCTTACCCAACTATATCTAGAATGAATAATAACCTAAAAAATATGGAACATTAGCATTCACCTAAGAGTTAGAAACTAGCTATGGAGTCTTAAATTCTAAAACCACCACTGATGTTTAATGAATATTTTGATCCACTCTGTTCAGAACAGTTGGTCAACTTAATGGATAATATATTTTATGTGCTTTTCAGTTCTAAGATTGAGAAGGTGATTATATCCCCTTATCTTCAAGATAGAGTAGCTGATCAATGGGGGTATTGATTAAAAACACAATTCCAAAGGATGAAATTAATGAGATGGAGTGGGATGACATTAAGTGAATGTTTCTTAACAAAAATTTCCCTTGTAATTTTCATACAATGATAGAGAGAGAATTCATGGTGTTGAAGTAAAAGGATATTGAATTTGTCATGGAATATGAAGAAAATTTCACAAGGCATGAAATGTATATTGTATGATTTTTTATCAATAATGATAGAATAATATATATATTAATTAGTGGATTAAAATAGAACTTTCTAAAGGCTCTATAAATATTAGTCATTGGGAGTTATGAATTTGTAGTTCAATGTAATCTCAAAAGAGGAGATAGAGTTTAGATAATGGTACCATGGATATGGGGGTAATAAATGAAATATGGATTTCATGTAAGAGGATATAATCATAAAGGTAGAAATAAATTCCAACCACACACATGTAAAATTTTGCGAAGAAGCATCATGGGAACTACCTCAAAGGGATGGAGAAATGTGATAAGTGTGCGAGAGAAGTCAACAAAAATCATGAATGTAAAGATACATAAATAAGCTAGATTATATGATAGAGGAAAGGAGATAACCACCTATGTATCAATGATTCAATTATAGAGTGTAGGGGAACTATAAAACCAAGTTCACCAATCTTGGAGTTCTTAAGGATAATCAGCATCTGTAGCCACCAAAGAAAGTAAAGAAAGGTAAATCTTATGATATGACTACCACTGAGGTGGAGCCCGAAAATTATTTGTTGAATGGTTTGATAGTTATTCATTCAATAATAGTTAACATTCTATTTGATATTTGTTCTAGAAATCTAATTATATCTTGAATGTTTAGTAGAACTATTTGAAAACCACCTTAAAAATATTGAGCTTGAGTAATATATAATTAGAAAAATGGGGAAATTATTTCATCCAATGTTTATAAATCATTCCATGTTAATGTTTGTTTACTGAACCACACAGTGAATCTAGTATAACATCCTCTGGATGAGTTTGATGTGATTTTGGGTATGGATTGTGAATCTTTATAAAAATCTAATATAAACTATCGAGAAATGGATATCTCTCTTCACATCGAGTAGAATTCTAAAATTCTGTAAAACTGTAAGGATGATGATGAATGCCATGTAGAATTATCGTCTCACGTTTTTATATTACTTTTTTATGATCAATAGTGTCTCATTAAATTGACTAAGATAAAAGATACAATCATTCGTGATGTCATGCCCATTATTATAAACTAAACTAATGTGTTCTATGAAAAATTCTCGTGTCTTCCTACTGAAAAATTGGTTGAGTTCTGAATTGAATTTATTCCAAGATCACTACATATATACAAGACACATTATATAATTGAGTCCATTTCATTATTGGACCTGAAGACGTAGTTACAAGAGAATCTGGACAATGATTTAATACACCTGAGTGCTTAACCAAAGGGTGTGCATGTCATCTTCATCAAAAAGAAGGATGAGACAATTCAGATATTCATATGTTATCATGAGCTCCAAAAAATCACGATAAATAAAATGTATCACCATCCATGGATAGAAAATTTGTTCTATCAACAACATGGGGGAAAGTATTTCTCTAAGGTGGCCCTTCAGTTGGGATATCGCTAATTAATGGTTATGAAGGGAGTTATTCCCAAGACTGACATTCGATTAAGGTATGGACACTATGTGTTTATATTAATTCCTTAATGAATCTCTAATTCTCAAGATTTATTCATATAATTAATGAATATAGTCTTTATAAATTATATATAAAAATTTGTGATTGACTTTATTGATGATATAATGATATACTCCTAGAGAAACGAGGAACTTGAGGAGTATTTAAATACTATGATAATGGCTATGATAAGGGAAAACCATCATAAAAATTACAATAAATGTGAGTTCTAGATGGTGGAAGTATCATATCTGGGGCATGTTATCGCCTGCAAAGGAATATTAGTGGACCCTTCCTAGAAAAAGGAAATCACAAATTGGCCCATGACAACATCTGTAACGAAGATACACATATTTCCGCGGTCTAGATAGGTATTACTATAGGTTTTTGAAGAAGTTATCATTATTTTAAAACCCACTAACCACGTTGACTCAGAAGGGATAAAAGTTTTTTGGACTAGTGGATGTGGAGACTGATTTAAAGAGGTAGAAAATAGGCTTATCACCACTCAAGTAATCACATATTTGACATGTTGGGAACTATTTGTGGTATATTTTGATGCTTCAAAAAAGGAATTATGTTTTGTACTGATGGAAAAAATACAAATTGATATCATATGACTCAATTTAGTTTAAATTTCATCGGAAAAACTATACCATACATGATATGAAATTTAAAGATGTTATTTTCACATTGAGAATATAGAGACATTATCTCTATCTGGAAAAGTGTGAAATATATATTGATCAAAAGAGCCTCAAATATAGATTCACAAAGGTTAAGATTAATATTCACAAGTGAAGACGGTTATATCTCATCATGGATTACGACTACCCAACCCACTACTATCATGGTAATGGAAATAAATTTGGTGGATTATCAAAGTAGAATGTATCTGACAACATTATCAATGATGATTTGTAGCTTATAAAGAAGAAAGGACACACACGTTTAAACTGGGGATGACTTTATGGAACTACTTGAACAGGGGAAGTGAAATAATATCACCCATTTTGGGGGTTCAAACCAATATTTTTTCCTTTATCTCCATATTTTTATTATTTTTATTTCCCTTATTTTAATAAAATTTTTATGTTTTATTTCTTTTTTTTCTTATAGGCTTCCAGTTTATAGTAGTTGAGATACATTACCTAGGATTATTTTTCCTAAATAAAGTTGGTACTATTTTTCCTTCCAACGTGTTTTTTCAGTTATTATATTCTTGATTATTACCTATCATATAAACTATACACATGAGGATATTTTATAAAAAGGAATGGGGGTTATCCTTTATTAGAATAGGTTATTGATTTCATTTCAATTTTAAAATTTAAATTTTCATTGAATTTGATTCATTTTATTTATAATAATTTTTTTTTGAAACTTATGTGATCAAATTATTATCATTATTATTTTTTAAACCCAAGTGAGTGAGTCAAAAAAATTCACCCATGAAATTGGGTGTAAATAAATACCAAAAATTTGTTTTCCAAGTTTATAGTTTTTAGAATTTTATTAAAAGACCTCTAATATTTTATTCCCATTACACAACTCTATATATTAATTTTTAAAATCATTTTATTCTGAGGATATCAAACCATTTATAAAAAATATTTATATTCACAATAAATATTTAGAGAACCAAGAACTGCCTATTGAAATAGAATTTGATTTATTTTTAATAAAACATAATGGTTATACATTCATTTGTTTTAAATTATTGTAGAAATTATTTGTATAAAATCACCCTTTTAAGAAAAATTTTAATATTGGAATTACCAATATAATTTTTATTTTTATCCCTTTTATATATGAACAACCTTTTGGTAATCAATATTATAAGACCATTTTCTCTATCTAACCTACTCTAAAAGTTATAAATGGGTGATCTATTTAAACATAAATTTGGATGAGGGTTTTTATTATGTGTTGTATTATAGGGAGTTATGTTTGGAGGAAAATCAAAGTATTATAACCTTTTTATGTGAGATAGAAAAGCCATTATTTTGAAATTTGTGCAATTATGGATTTTTTTAGTAGATTTCTAGAAAATTATAATGAAAAAATATATGTTTAGAAGAAATCACTAGAAAAAATGAAGAAAATACGTATTTGTGAGGATAAAAATATATATTATCATTGTAATTGGTCATTATAATACACACCAACATCTTGAAACTCAATGGAACTATGTTTCCTTTAGACATAAAATATGGATATATTTTGAAAATACCAATAAACAATTCAATTCTATTAAAGGAAGTTGAGTGGATATAATTAATGAAACCAAAATGATGAAAATTTTACCAATTCCATGAATATTTTAGTATTATTGGAGCCCATTTTTTATTATGGGATGTAAGGAGTTCAATTCTTGACTATAAACTGGATTCATGTATTTTTGTTTTAAAAGATTCAAGCCCACCATATTTTGCCTCAGAATTCCTGGCATTTAAATCTTACAAGACCTAATCCACTGTGCATGACTTAAAAATTAATCATGATAAAAATTATTTTTTGACTCGTATTGAGTGGAAATTTTGGAATTTATCAATCCAACGGTAATCCTTTCATGCGTTTGGTGGAGAAATATTTGATAAATATATGCACTTGTGTGATGAGGGAAAATTCATGTGAGGTAATTATTTGTGTGAATGAGAGGATAAATGAAGTTTGAATTAATTAAATAAATTTAATGGAGAAATTAAAATAATGGTTTTTTATGCGGCATGATATCTTTTTTTCTTGGTGTTAAATTTATGGATCTCATGGTCATGTGTTTTAAAATTGACTTTGATGTGATTTCTTATTATTACTTGTCCATGAGTCTAAGTAAGGATTATGTGGTAATTAGTAAATATGATATTTTCTATACTTTTTATACATATTTAATTGAATTATTAACCACAAAAATGACTTTTTTATGTTAAATTAAACCATTTTTAAATTTTTGATGAATTTTGGGCATTAATGTGAGAATTTATTAATTCTAGGATTTTAACAGTTTTTATCACTTTTTAATTTTGGTTATAGCCTTATCTCTCTATATATAAATTTCAAAATTCATTCATTTTAGGATTATATGTTTAGTGTTATTTTATTTATCAAATAGGACCAAATACTTATTCTAACTCTTTGAGGCCAAAATAAATAAATCATTGTGGAAATACTTTTTGGATGAGAGAATTTGGATCTATTTTTCAGATTATAATGATAATAAAGTGTTAACTACTTTAACCTATGTATATTTTATGACTACAATATTTGAGTTATTTTTTTAGAATAAATGGAAGTTGTGGTTAAAAATGAAGGGAAATTCATTTCTTGATTGAAGTTTACAATATTTTACATGAGGATGGTGGTACCAAACTATTATTTTGAAGAATAAATCAGTTTTTGAGCTGACATATAAGATGAACCACATCCTAAAATTAAATTTGAGTAAATAATGTTTGTTTTCCCTAAGTTTGATGTTTCATATAAGTGCCCTTGAATTTTTTTCTCTCTTCCACCATATCATGGGAACAATAATTTCATGTTAGGTAACTTGAATAAATATATCCATTGGATCTCTACAAGTTGGTTTAATTGAATAACATTGGATTTAAAAATGTTTTGGGGTTTGTGAGGAATATACCACACCGATATTCAAATTGGTGATGACTTCAAGAACTGCCAATCTAGAAACAGTGAAATCTTTACACCCATATGGGTGTTCAAAACATGACTCCGTTACTTTATATCTTTATATGTATTATTTTTATTTCCTTATATTCAATACTTTTTTATGTTATGTTCCTTATTTTTCTTATATGTTTTCAGTTTGTAGTTATTGAGAGACTTGCTCAATGACCCATATTCTTAAATAAACTAAGTTGATCCTATCTTTACCACTTATTTTTTTCATATCATATCTTCTTGATTTTCAATTCCAATATAAACTATTCACAATTATGAAAATGTTATAACTAAGTGTGGGGGTATCATCCTTCGTTATTATAGGATTCTATTTTATTTTTAAAAATTTATTTTTTTCATTAGATTTACTAAATTTTTTCTTATGTTCACATTTTATATTTTTTTGAGACTTATGAGATCAAATTATTATCTTTATCACTTTTTAAATAGATGTAAATGAGTGAAATAGTTTGAATTATGAAACTAAATATTAATGAATGTTGATGTAACATTTCTCAATTTCAAAAAAATTAGAATTTCATGAAAATTACTCAGATATTTTAATCACATTCCATATATCATTGTATTAATTTTGAAAATAACCTTAATTTAAATATTTTTAAACCTTTTCACATATTATTTACATTCCACTCACTTTTTGGGAGAACCAATTGTAACACCCCATGCTTCCACGGTAAACTTCTCTTTGAATAGTTTAATAGCGTGTGTTGTACGCAACTTCAAGTTCTAACACACCACAAGCAATCAAACCAGCCGTTATGAATGGTAAAACCCACTTTATAAAATTTTATAAATTTTTTATTTTAAAATGGACTTCTTTTTTGGATTCATAATATCGAATTTCACTTAGGGAGAATTTTTGGTATTTTTCTGAAAACTTTCAATTTTTGATGAATAGTGAAAAACACTGAGTTATAGTTTAAAACAGAATTTTTATTTAAATAATTTTTTATTTCATGTAATTTTTTAAGTCAAAATAGATACATAATACCTATATAAGTTCAATTTAATTCATTTAAGTCCGTTTATAAAAATTTTAGATATATAAAAATTTATTGAACTTTTTACTGTCTTTTACCCACCTCCTAGGAGCATTTTCAAATTTACATAAAACATAATTTTACCGCTTCTGTAAGTTGGATTTCAAAAGTAAAAGTGACATAGTTGATATCAGTAAGTAAAATGTGGTTCAATAGGATGAAAATAATTTTTGATGAATAATAGCTTTTTACTTTTCTTTACCACGGTTAAAAGTAAATAGGGTAATAAAGGGTAAAAATGATATTATTATTATCCTAACACATATCCTAATTCTATTGGATAAGTATAATTAGACCAAAAAAACCTTAGGAATAAAATATGAACCTCTTTGGTCCACTTGGATTAGATTAGGACATTTATTATTATTTAATTCAAAGAAGAGTTAAAAGTGTTAAACTCAAAGTTTAATAACTAAAACATTTTTAATATAGGGTTACACAAAAGATAAATTCAACTATAAATATTAATTAGAAACATAAAAAATTTTCCTACATAATGGTATTTTATTTATATTTTTTTGGCATTAAATAATTTAATTTATTTATGACACAATGATGATGTAGTAATCACCTAATTAGTGAAATATTAAAATAATTGATATTATAAATATCAACATAAATGTACATTCAGACTCTTTATGAATTACACTAATTTTCTAGGTTAATATTACATGTTGGGGTTGGTTAGATGATTTTTTTCGAAGTAAGAATGCACTAATGAATTTAGGAAAAACAAAATACCAAATAGTGTCAAAATTGACATAAAAGAGTTTTTAAAAGAAATATTATATTATCAATTGGTATTATTTTCCTGAAAATATAAAGTTTGGAAAAAGGTAATAAATAATATTATATATGTAATTAATGAAACACTTGAGGTTCACTTGGAAGTTTATAGTAAGTTTATTAACCATATAATATAAAAATACAAAGAGACATGGTAAATGTCAAACTATTTAACTAAGAGTTAAATCTAAAAGATAAATTAATATAGTGACCCAAATCTATATAAAACCTATTGGTTGAGCTTTTATTAACCCATAAACACCTTAAAATTTAAATAATTCATTTTTAATCCATTAGAAACCGAAAATGAGTTTATTGTAAAATAACATTTCTAGATTTTCCTAAGGTGCTCCACACCCCTCTTATAAAAGGGCACTCCCCTTCCCTCCACTTCACACATTAAAAGCCTTTTGGATCAGCCAAACAATACCCAAATACCCTCTAAACTATCCTCCCTTCATCCTAGATGCTTTACTTTAGTATGAAATCCAATCTATGGAGCCATTTTGATCAAATCAAAAGGAAGAACCCGAAGAAGAGGTAAATATTTCATCATCTCTTTCAAGTTCCTTTATTCTTCCACTTCCTCTTTATTTGTTGTTTCCATTCTAAAATAATAACTACAACATCTTCTATATACTATGATGTTATTATAAATATGTTACAACCATATTCATTATTCTATCCATCCTTTGAATGACATGTCACCATACGTGCGTATGTACGGCTTACCATCTCCACATCGTGGTGTAATTGTTATTCAATACATTATTATTTGGATGGGTATACTAATGAAGTGTAATTGATGTAAATAATAAATTTAACATGATAATGATTCTATATATGATATAACATCCAATTATATATTATTATAATATCAAAATAATGATATTGTCGCTCGTGCGTACATACAGATTATCATCTCCACGAACGCGATAAGATTCATTCCCCATCATATTCATTTAAGACTAATCTTTATTGAATGATTAAAAATAATTTTTAAAGACTTAATATCATTCTGAATATGAATAAGACACATCCTATCCAAAACAAACATTACTTATGTAACAAATCTTATAAAGGAAAACAAATTAGTTAACACAGAAAACGATGATAATACTAAGCTATTATTAACAAAGCAATGTTAAAAGATCATATATAATATCATATTAATGTATTTGATTCTTGTATAATTTAATAAAAATTATTTCAGCATTATACAGGAGGTTATCCTATCTTCGACCAAGGAAAAGTACAAGGTAATGTTAAATTTCACAATCTCTTTATTATCTTTAGTTGTTTATATGTAATTATCTATTGGGACCTCTTTATCATCCACATCCATGTTTCCTAAAAAAGTATCACAATTGTTTTTACTATTTACTATACAATGGGGTAAAGTCATTTATACCCTTATTTGACCTAATATGTTTTGAAAGGAATCTTTGCATTGTTTTCCAAACAAGGTACTTTATTACCTTTTCGAAAAAATTAATGTAAGAATGTTTTCTTAACTTATACGACGGGTGCAGCTATTTTCCACCATTATAAAATCGTTGAATCTTCCCTTACAAGCTTATAAGAATATTTTCAAACTAATTATATTCTTAAATTATTTAAAAATAGAAAGAGATATTTCTCTAAAAAATGTTTTGATTTCATCTATGTCAACATCCTTTGAAGGATTTTAAGCTTATTTAAAGTTGATTTATTATGATACAAAACTTCTATATTGTCTTAAAGGTTTTGTGATATGTTTGAAAATGGATGTGTTATTTTTACACCATTCATGGTTTATGGATAAAGTATTCACATTTCGTATGCTAGTTTTAATACAAATGTCTATGTTATGTTTAAACCTTTTCATATGAGAAATGCATTGGACTTAGTATGTGACGAGTGGAGCCTGCTATAGCTCCTTGATGCATCAATAGGTCTCATGAGACAAACTAGTGTCTTGGAACAAGGCTTTGAAAAATCTTATTTGTAGTCTTGGCACAATTCCTTGACTATGTGGTTATGAAAGTCTTGCATTATTCATTCCATCATTATGAATGTGGCTATTGATATTGCATGTGATTATTCGTCTAGTAGAATATCCATGTGAGTGAGTAAATGGCATTATTTTGATTTATATTTTCCAAATTATGATTAAGTTTATGTTGAAAAGGATTTTATTAGTTTTATACATTTCCTTAAATGTTTAAGCTTATTTATGAATGTTTACGTTATATTGTAATTCTTACTGAGAATCGAAGCTCAACCCTTTATATGTTTTATTTTTCCCATGATGCGAAGAAGTATGTTATGACTGACCTTCAGTGATAGTCTATGGGATCTCAGTGTTGTCTATGGAAACAATGTTGTTGTTGTTTTCCATTTTATGATGTAACGTAAACCTTATGAATTTATCTAGTAATTCCAAGGCCACTAAAGTAATCAGTCTTTCGAGAATTGATCTTTTGTGATCATGCCAATGATATATAATAACGCACCAATAATGGGGTTCTGGGGTCCGGGTGTTATAGTTGGTATCATAAGAAGTTTAGTACAATCCTTGGAAACTAGATTTAGATAAACTCTGATTAGAACACATATCCCTAAGATAGGCATTGAGGATTAGTATAGAATAACTTCTTAGAATTTTGGTATTATAGAGATTTTGTGTGTTTTGAAAAAAATATATCCATGTCTGGATACGATTAGGTAGAGGCAGCTCTGGCACAGATGTACCTAGGGGTGAAACCCAGAAACCCCACTTTGAGCTAGACTCGAATAGGAACTTGTGCATGATAATGGGCCTTGCTGCACTCTTGGTTACGACACTCTTGAAAAATATGCATAGGATAATTATCATTTTCTTTACAAAACATTATGAAGAGTTTATGAGTATATACTTCCTCAAAGAAAATATTTTTATTATTATGGATTATATCCCTAAACTATTCAATTTATGTTAAGTGTTTTACAAGTTTAGAATTATGTATTTCGATTCATAAACTAATCTAGTTTATGCCATTGTTTAGAAAAGGCTCCTAGTGGAAGGAATGGAAACCGTATCAATGAATGAACCCCATGTAGGGATTTTCCTACTACTCAAGATAATTATAGTGGAGCTAGTGATGCAACTAGTGCTGATCATTTAATCACCATAATAGGACAACACACTCTAGTTATGAATAATAACATTACCGTATGGAGCACCCTGATCCACAACGTGGAGGATAAATGTTAGATCGCTTCATGAGGAAACAACCACCAACATTCAATGGGGGTACAAATCCATTAGTAGATGAGCAAAGGATAAATTCCTTAGAGAAAATATTCCACACCTTAGAGAGTAATGGAAGGGAAAAGTTGTCATGGAAGTTTACCACCTTACTAGAGATGTTAATCAGTGGTGGTCATTGATTAAAAACACAAAGGAAAATGATGAATTATCAAATATGGAATGGAAGGAGTTTTAAATAATTTGCTTAGAAAAATAATTTCCTCATGACCATTGAGCGGATATGGAAATACAATTTTTGAGTCTGAGGAAAAAGGAGGATGAGGATGTCGGAAATTATGAAGCTAACTTTACAAGGTTATCAAGGCATGCTGCAGGTTATATATGTAACCCAAGAAGTAATATTGATCGTTTCATTGATGGTTTTGTTATTTATAGTGATGCTTCAAAGAGAGGACTTGGTTGTGTCCTTATATAGAATGATAGGGGTATTGCCTATGCATCACATCATCTAAAAATTCATGGGAAAACATATCCTACTCATTATCTTGAGTTATCATCTATGATATATTCTTTGAAGATTTGGAGACACTATCTATTTTGTGAAAAATGCAAGATTTATACTGATCACAAGAGTTTTATGTTTATTTTATCACATAAAGAACTCAACATGAGGCAAAATAGATGGCTTGAACTACTCAAGGATTATGATTTCACGATACACTACCACACGGCGAAGGAAAATATGGTTGAATATGATTTGAGAAGAAAAGATCATGGAGTTTTGAACAAGATGAGAGTTGAAAGGGATCCTATTTTCAAGTATCTAGTAAAGATGGATATGGGAATAACCATGGAAGGTGAATCATTAATTCTTTTTCAAATGGTTTCCAAACCATCTTTACTAGAAAGGATAAAAAGTTATCATGTTGATGATGTGGAGTTTCAAAAAAAGATTAAAGATTTGACTGATGGGAGATTGAGGGACTTCGTATATAAAGATGGAATTTTTCAATTTTGGAAGAGACTTTGTGTTACTGATATAAATGATCTAAAAAGAGAATTGTTGGATGATTCTCATAGTTCCAATTTCAATATACACCTTAGGGGAACCAAAATGTATAGATATTTGAAGGACCATTTTTGGTGGGACAACATGAAGAGAAAAATTGCAGATTTTGTGTCAATATTTATGGTTTTCAACTAGTGAAAGCTGGAAGGCAACAGCCTGGAGGAGTCTTGAAACCTCTCCCCATACCAAAGTGGAAATTGGATTATATTACGATGGACTTTGTCATGGTACTACAACATACTCATAGAAGGAATGATGAAATATGGGTCATTGTTGATCGTCTTACCAAGTCAGCACATTTTATTACTATATGATAAGATTTACCACTTGAATGTCTAGCAAGAATATATATTAATGAAGTTGTGGGACTTCATGGAGTACCCCTATTGATTGTTTCTGATTATGATCGACGTTTTACATCAAGATTCTGGAAAATTCTTCAAAAATCCCTAGATACTAAACTTCTTTTGAGCACTTCCTACCACCATCAAACTGATGGAAAATCAGAATGGACTATTCAATCCTTAGAAGACATCTTGAGATCTTTCTCACTTGACTTTCAAGGCATGTGAGATTAATATTTTCCTCTGGTGGAATTTTTTTATAACAATATCTTCCATTCAAGTATTCAGTTTGCACCATATGAAGCGTTATATGGAAAAAGATGTCTCCCACCAACCTGTTGGGATAATGTTGGGGAAAGAAAACTCTTTGGCCCAGAACTAGTGGAGGAACGATGGAAATGGTGAAGGTAATCCAAAACTACATCAAAGAAGCTCAAAGTAGGAAGAATATATATGCAGATAACCAAAGGAATAATTTGTAATTTCATGTAGGAGATCATGTTTTCTTGAAGGTATCTCCATGGAAGGGTGTTATAAATTTCAGTAAGAAGGGAAAATTAAGTCCCAGGTACATCGGAACTTCCAAAATTCTAGAACAAATTAGGGTTGTATCTTACCATTTGGAAATGTTGCCAAGTCTCTCCAAAGTTCACGATGTGTTCCATGTATCACTGTTAAGAAAATACATGTCTTACCCAATGCATGTACCCACCTATGATGAATTAGAACTGGAACCTGATTTGTCTTATTGCGAAGAGCCTGTCAAGATTCTTGATACAAGAGAACAAGTGTTGAGAAACTGGAAAACTTGTCTAGTAAATGTTCTATGGAGAAACCATAAGATAGAAGAGGCAATGTGGGAATATGAGGAACTTATGATAAAGAACCACCAGAGTCTTTTTATGCAGTAATATTTTAGAAATTTCAAGGATTAAATTTTTTGAAGGAGGGGATAATTTAACACCCCAAGCTTCCACAGTACACTTCTCTTTGAATAATACAATAGCATGTGTTGTACACAACTTTGAGTTCTAACACACCACAACCAATAAATCCAGCCATTATGAATAGTAATACCCACATTTTGAAATTTTATAAATTTTATCTTTCAAAATGGATTTCATTTTTGGATTCGAAATATCAAAATTAGCTTAGGGTGAATTTTTGGTATTTTTCTGAAAACATTCGATTTTTGATGAATAGTTAAAAACACTAAGTTATAGTTTAGAACAAAATTTTTATTTAAATAATAATTTATTTTATTTAAATTTTTTTAGGTCAAAATAGATACATAATATATATATAAGTTCATTTTAATTCATTGGAGTTAGTTTATAATAATTATATATATATATAAAAATTTTATTGAACTTTTTGCCGTCTTTTACCCACCTCCTAGTGGCATTTACAAATTAACATAAAACATAATTTTACCACTTCTGTGAGTTGAATTTAAAAAATATGAGAGACATATTTGATATCATTAAGTAAAATTTGGTTCAATAATACAAAAATAATTTTTGGTGATTAGTAACTTTTTACTTTTATTTACCACGGTTAAAAGTAAATAGGGTAATTTAGGGTAAAAATGATATTATTATTACATTAAAACATGTCTTAATTCTATTGGATAAGTATAATTCGACCAAAAACAACCTTAGGAATTAAATCTGTAACTTTTTTGTCCACTTGGATTAGATTAGGACATTTATTATTATTTAATTCAAAGAAGAGTTAAAAGTGTTAAATTCAATGTTTTTTTAACTAAACCATTTTTAATTTAGGGTTACACATAAGATAAATTTGACTATAAATATTCATTAGAAAGATAAAAACGTTCCTACATAATGTTATTTTATTATATTTTTTAAAATTAAATAATTTATTTTATTTTTGACACAATGATGATGTAGTAATTACCTAATTAATGAAATATTAAAGTAATTGATATTATAAATATCCAAATAATTGTAATTTCAGATTATTTATGAATTCCACTAATTATATAGGTTAATATTACATGTTAGGGTTGGTTAGATGAATTTTTTTTGAAGTAATAATGTTGTTATAAATTTAGAAAAAACAAAATACCAAATAGTGTCAAAATTGACAAAAAACGTTTTTAAAACAAATATTATATTATTAATTGATATGCTATTCCTAAAAATATGAGGTTCAGAAAAAGGTCTTAATTAATATTATATATGTCATTAATTAACCACTTGAGGTTCCCTTATAAGTTTATAGTATGTTTATTAACCATATAATATAAAAATACAAAGAGACTTGGTGAATGTCAAACTATTTCACTAAGAGTTAAATCTAAAAGTTAAAGTTAATATAGTGACACAAACCTATATAAAACCCATTGGTTGAGTGTTTTTAGACTTATACCCACCTTATAATTTAAATAATTCATTTTTGAGCCATTAGAAATCTGAAATTATTTTATTATAAAGTAATATTTCTAGTTTTTCCTAAAGTGCCCCTCACCCCTCTTATAAAAGGGAAGTCCCCCTTCGCTCAAATTCACACCTTCAAAGCCTTTTGGATCTGCCAAACCCTACCCAAATACCCTCTCAACTGTCCTTAATTCATCATAGTGGGCTTCATTTAGTCATAAATCCAATATAAGGAGCCCTTTTGGTCAAATCCAAAGGAAGAACCTGAAGAAGAGGTTAATATTTCATCACCTCTTTCAAGTTCCTTTCTTCTTCCACTTCCTCTTTATTTGTTGTTTCCATTATAAAATAATAACTCCAGTATCTTATATATAATTATATTTTATTATAAATATGGTAAAACCATATTCATTATTCTATCCATCCTTTGATTGACATGTCACCATACATGCATACATAGAGTTTACCGTCTCTACATTGTGGTGTAATTGTTATTCAATACATTATTATTTGGATGGGTATAATAATGATGTGTAATTTATGTAAATAATAAATATAACATGATTATTATTCTGTATATATGATATACCATCCAATTATATATTATTTTAATATCAAAATAATGATATTGTCTCTCGTGCATACGTACGGATTACCGTCTCCACGAATGTGATAAGATTTATTCTCCATCATATCCATTCAAGACTAATTTTCATTACATGATTAGAAATAATGTTTAAAGACATAATATCATTCTGAATATGAATAATATACATCCTATTCATAACAAACATTCCTTATGTAACAAAGCATATGAAGGAAAACAAATCAGTTTACACCCGAAACAACGATAATACTAAGATATTATTAACAAAGAAACGTTAAAAGATCATATATGATATCATATTAAAGAATAATATTCTTGTATAATTTAATAACAATTATTTCACCATCATAGAAGAGGTTAACCTACACTCGACCAAGGAAAAATACAAGGTAAGGGTTAATTTCATTATCTCTTTATTATCTGAGGTTTTTTATACATTATTATCTACCAGGACCTCTTTATCATCCACATCCATCTTTCTTAAAACTGTATTTCAAAACATTTATAATAATTACAAGAAAATGTGGTAAATTCATTTATACCCTTATTTTACCTTATATGTTTTTAAATGAATCTTTCAGTCATTTTCCAAACAAGGTACTTTATGAAATTTTCGACAAAATTATGGTAAGAATTTTTTTTAACTTATTCGGAGGGTGAAGCTATTTTCTGCCCTTATAAAATTGTCAAATATTACCTTACAAGATTATAATAATATTTTTAAAACAAATGTTTTCTTAAATTATTTTAAAATAGAAATAGTTATTTCTAAAAAACGGTTTTGATTTCATCTATGTCAACATCCTTTGATGGATTTTGAGCTTATTTGAAGTTGATTTATTATGATACAAAACTTCCATATTGTATTGAAGTTTTTGAGATATTTTTGACTATGGATGTGTTATTTTTACACCATTCAAGGTTTATGGATAAATTACTGACATTTCATATGCTAGTTTTAATATGAATGTTTATGTTATGTTTAAACCTTTTCATATGAGGAATGCATTGGACTTAGTAAGTGATGGTTGGATCCCTATATAGCTTCTTGATGCATCGTTAGGTCTCATGAGACAAACTAGTGTCTTGGAACAAGGACTTGTCAAAATATTATTTGTAGTCTTGGAACAAGGGATTGACTATGTAGTTATGAAAGTCTGGAATTATGCATTCCATCATTATGAAAGTGGCTATTGATATTTCATGTGATTATTTGACTAGTAAAATATTAATGTGAGTAAGTGAATAGAATTATTTTTATTTATATTTTCCTTATTATGATGAAGTTTATTTTGAAAAGGATTTTGTTTTAGTTTTATACATTGCCTTAAAATGTTTATGCTTATTTATGAAAGTTTCCGCTATATAGTTATCCTTACTGAACATCTGAGCTCACCCATTTATATGTTTTATTTTTTCTAGGATATGAAGAAGTATATTATAACTGACCTGCAAGGATATTCTATGGGATCTCAGTGTTTTCTATGGAAACAATGTTTTTGTAGATTTCCATTTTATGATGTAATGTAAACCTTATGAATGTATCTAGTACTTCCAAGGATACTAAACTAATCGGTATTTCGAGACATTATCTTCTGTTATAATGCCAATGATATGTTATAATGCACCGACTCTGGGCTTCTGGGTCGGGGTTACACCAATAACTGTTATTTAAACTTGACTTTGATTTATTTCTATCCGAAATTGACTATTTTAGGTACTTATGCTTTAAATTATTGAGTTGTTTATTTGGTATAAAAGTTAAATTTTCAATAAAACATTATTATATTGGAATGTCTTGTACATTGTATCGCTTAATCCATTATTAGGCTTGAATAACTTGTTATTTAGCCACATTACAAACCACCTTTTCCTATCCAATTTTATTTGTAATTAAAAAATGCATGATCTAATTAATCCTTCATGTGGGGGAGATTATATTGTGATGTGTATTATTATTTAGATCCAAATTGGGAGGATAATAAAAGTTTAAGAGGTTTATTTTTTGGTTTTAAAAGTCATTCTAATAAATGCATTACCTTATTGGATCTTTTTTAGCAAATTTATGAAAACAAATTGATGAAAACTAATATATCGAATTGACACTACTGGAAAAATAAAAAAAACTAATGTTTCTTAATCTAAAAAGTTATATTATAATTTTAATAACGGGTTTAAAGTCACACCCAATTCATGAAACAAAAACATCCCTCACTTCCATTATATATCAAATCTGGATTGATTTTAGAAAAATCATTTTTTTAAAGTCCTTTGAGTGGATGTCATTTATATTAGTGAAATAAATAATGGTGATCACTTTCCATGAATATTTCATATTTATTGGAGAAAATATGTTTTTAGGGGAGTATTGATACATATTAATGAGTATAAATTATGTTTATGCATTTTTATTCTAAGAGATCCAAATACTTATTTTTATGGATTAGAATCATTGAAATTTAAGTCCTACCATCCCTAATACACTAAATATTCTAGGAAAAGTCTGTTGGTCAGTGAAATATGGAAAGAAAGTGAGTAATTTCACCCATAAATATTTAAAATATAAGACATTATTAATTTATAATTAAATGATTTTGAAAAAATAAAGTAATAAACATATTGGGAGATAATTTATAAATTCAGTTCTAGTGATAAAGGTAATACCAAATTAAATTAAATGTTAAGCACAGAAAAGATGATAAAACGGAATTTATGCAATTATATGAATCGATGAGTTATGATGAAATGTTCAATGTAAAAAGAAGAATAAAAATATCTTGATAAGGAGTTTGGAAATAGATTTATATGTGAACCATTTTTTCCACCCCTTGAATCTAGTGGTTAATAATATTAATATCTTTATCTTGATGGTTATAAAAAACTCATCCATTAAAATTTTATTTTTTTAAAACCCTCTTTATCATCTCAGATTGCTAATGAAATCTTCCCTAATTTTATTAGATTGAGATCCCATTGGATAAAGTTGATGATTGAAGAGTGTTTTTATTTTCAGAAACGCAATAAAATTAAACTCAAGTATATCTCAAAATAATGATTATAATTTGGGGTTAGATATTTCACAGAAAGGGTTAGAGCCTTTGAGAGATTGAGAAATGTGAATGGGTCTTTGAAAGGTTTTTCAAAAATCCAATAATTCATTGTTGATTTTAATCAAGTTAGTTATTGGGAGAAAGTTATTCCTTCAAATATGGTAATAGGTTCCTTTTATAGGATCCAAGAGTACCATGAACATTCTAGAATTCATCATGTGTAATAAAGATATAGAAGTCTTCCATAAATGAATTTTCGACTATATTCTATGAATTCTTAGAGATACATCATCGACACCACTAGATTGTTGGTACCCTCCACCATGTTACTAATTGGATGCCTCAAATTAAATGTGGTAGGAAGTCCCTCATCGGTTAATTGATGAGCCTCCACTGGGTAGTCAGTAGATTTTCAAGAGGTAGGGGTTCTTCTTCCTTCACTACTAATTGGATGGTGGTTATTATGCTCACCAGAGGTTCTTAACACATGGAACTAACTAGTTGCTCAGCTTGAAGAGATCCATTATCATGTGAATACTATATTTCTTTGCTATAAAACCTCATATGCATCTTCCAATTTTATTCTATGTAATTTCGGGAAGATAAAGTATATGTTCTATCCTTAAAAAATAATTCAAAAGATCAATAAGTTGTCAACCAAATTGATCAATTTATCTTCAAGATTATCACTAAAAGACAACTAAATAAAATCATTAGAATTATCGGTGGGTTTTTATCATCTGGAAAACAAAATGAGATAATGGTATAATAATATCCCCATTTTTCATGATCATATAATATTAATATAAAATGATATATTATATTTAAATTAATAGTGAAAAAAGATACAAATATATTAAAATTTTAAAAATATATTCAATGATCTTGAGGAGTAAATAAATCATCCATACTATTTTTGAGAAGAATAATTTTTAACATTGATTTAAAATAGAACCCCCTTCTTAAAACAAATAATAACGAACATAAACGTCAAAATATTTAAAAAATTAAAATAAAACACTTCTCCCCTTTTTTCACCTCTAGACCTAGCTCACCAAATAAACAGTAATTTGACTGGTTGACTAAAATGACTCAAGCATGCCTCCCAATACATTTGAGGTTTTTGACTATCTATGAGGTCCTACATTTCATTTTTGGGGAGACTATTCCTGCATATTAATGTAATTTAAAAAAGAAAATTAACTAAGCCTCAACCATAGAAAAAAATAAACAGGTGAATAAAGAATAAATATAAATGAGGTAATATTAAATGAAATTTTGTAAGAACTAAATGGCCATATCATACATATAACATATAATTTACCACTATTGTAATCATATATATAAAAATAAATAGTTTAAGGTTAATATATCAGGATCTATTGACAACTCTAAAAAATAACACATACCCCATATCCATGAATATAAATCTATGATATCCCAATTCTAATAATCCACATGAGCATCTCTACTCGATCATGTAACCCTGGGCCTCACATAATCTATCATACATCTGTGCTCAAAATGAAATATAACACACTACTGGAAAATAGACCTATACCCACGGTTTTTCCCAAAACCGTGGGTATAGGGTTGCTCTATACCCACGGTTTAAGAAAACCGTGGGTATATGTATAGTGTGGGAACCTATACCCACGGTTCTGGAAAACCGTGGGTATTGGTCACCTATACTCACGGTTTTTCTAAAACCGTGGGGATAGAGTTTTTTTTGAAGGCCTATACCCACGGTTTTGTAAAACCGTGGGTATAGGTATTTATTTAAAGGCCTATCCCCACGGTTTTTTAGAACCGTGGGGATAGCTTACCCAGTTGAAAAAAAATGTGTGGGAAAACAAAAAACAATTTGGCGGGAAAAATTAATACCCACGATTTGAACAAATATATATAATTTGATTGAAATTTATAAACCAATTAAATTTGCGGCTTGGTTGGTTATGTGTTGTGAAAATGTCGCAGTGGTTGCGGTATCGAATCCCGCTGAATTATTTTTTATAATACAGAGACGGAGATTAGTATATAACTAAAAATGCTGCTTTATAATAGCGTATTCGAGATAGCTTAGTTGGTTACGCGTTAAATCTGTTTAACTATTCGTCTTTTGACGCGGGTTCGAAACCCGCCGACTTCTATTTTTCTTAATACGCTCGAAGATTAATATATATTTAGAAATAAAGATATATATTCGTATAAGTACGTTGGCTGAAGTGGTGGAGTGAGTTGGGATAATTCCTAAGGTCACGGTGTGGCGCGGGTTCAAGTCCCAGCAGCTTCAGATTTCTATTTTTTCACCCACGAGTTTTAAACCGTTGGAAGAAGACATTGACAGCATGGAGGAAAAAATTATTCCCACGGTTTGTCAAACCGTGGGGATAGGTTAAGACCCTATACCGACGCCACTCAGCCCCACGGTTCCCAAAACCGTGGGTATAGGATATACCCACGGTTTTGGGGGCTATACCCACGGTTTTGAACCGTGGGTATAGGTAGTTTTTCCGGTAGTGACAGAAGGTATGAAATCACATTTAGGGTCACATAAATGGGGTAATAAATAAACATAGTAGGAAACCCCCAATGGTAAAGCTATAACGTACTGTCATAATTTCATGCTTATGAAATATTCATATCCTATCTGATACACTATTGAAATAAATAAATAAAACCAATGTTGATCCTTAGGTTGATGAACCAAATCTCTTGGACATCCCATGACTATGTAATTTATCTGTATATTGTATCACTCATACCGTGTATACTCCTACTGATCCTTCAACCTTTAATCCCGATTAACCATAACTGCTTGAGCTAGTGCAATAATATCTCTGAGAATTTACCAATTTATAAATAAACTATAGAACAAAGGCTTATAGAAAAGAAATTCATTTATAATTACAATCATATATAATATCCACATAACTATCATGCATGATTTAATTCCACTAGATCAAAGAGACATTCCATCGAGTTTTTTATAAGGAACCCAAGTATCACTCAAGGAATAATAAGATTTCCTTTAACCAATGTGATTATCCGAGGAATTAAACATAACTAACCCAAGTAGTTATCAAGGAATGATATAATTTGATTATATAGATCATCATTTCCAAAAGTAGTATCATATCTCTAAAGTTCCTTGTCCACCGAACTCATCATATCTGTGGAGAAAAATTCCCACCAAACTCATTATATTTGTGGAGCACCATGTTCCCCAAACTCATTATAACCATGTAATTCCATGTCCACTTTTGAATTCCCTATCCACTAATCTCGTTCATATATGTGCACTATCATTCCAAAAATCATAAATCATATATACAGAGTGTCATGTCTAACTCATAGACCGTGTACTAGGGATCACATCTACAAACATCACTAAACATTACACCATTGTTAAGCTCAAAGGTAGAGATCCATGAAGAACATATAGAAATTCAACTATACATTTTATTATTATAGGATCAATGGTTGTTTATAAATAAGTAAATATAGTAATTCCACTACACATCGTATTATGTTAGGCACAAAGGATGAGTGATAGGAAGTACCACTATAAATCATACTTTCATCTACAATAATCATATGAAAGAATTATTAAGGAGTGAAGATGTAAAAATAATTAAACCGTCACTACTACAACATCCTCTATGGCTCATATATTTGGTACAAGTTCTAAGGTCCCACCTTCTACAAGCTCTATATACACCTAAAATACACTCATTCGGTGTCATTATATTACTAGGTAACCCACTGGGTTCCCCTAGATCAATAATCTATAGAGGAATCAAACTGATAATCGTCAAGGTATATGTATAAGAAAATGAATACATATTGGAATTCTCAGAACTAGTACCTAGGTTGAGGCGTCTTTTTTGGATCCTTGAAAAAGAAAGTAACTAGAGACATCGAAAAGGGGAATCTCTAGGAATGAAGATAGGAAATGGAATCCACCATGAGATCCATAGAGAAATTAATCAAACAGAGGAATCCCTCAAAGAATCCTTTAAGTCAGAACAAAATTAGAGGAATCTTATAGGGGATCCACTAACTCAAATAGGTCTCTCAGTCCAAATCCCACCTCTTAGGGTATACACATCCTAAAACCACATATCTAATATCTCATAGACTCCTGACTATAAAGGGTACACCTTTCAAGAGATATTTCCTCAAGGTAAAATTCGTAGAGGCATCTGTCTAAGTAGATGGCTCATTCACAATCTCAACTCAAGGTTCCACACTAGGTTGGCTCGAACGTGCAACCAATATATCTACTCAAGTCTCATATCAATCCTGTTAACCTAGGGTTATCCCCAGAAAACACTTAATGGGGAAATTATATATCCCATACCATTCCCATAAATTATTTTCAAAACCCTCAACAAGATCTCATCCCACGTATCATAATTAAGAGGCTGGTGGATTTAAATACAAGAGGAAGAACATATCCATAAGCGATCAATCACCCCAAAACATCACTTAGGAGTTCTCAAATAACCCCAAGTGTTCCACCATCAATATATACATGTGAGAATTCTCAAAATGGACTCATGTTTTATTTGTTACTAACTATTGGGTTTAAAGATATGAAAATCTCTAAAAAGGGGAGCAAGAGAGTAGTACACAATGTTTATACCTGAGTACACAACATTTAATCTCAAAGACCAAACTAAGAGTGTACATTAGAAAGAATTGGAATGTAAAATGATTTTACATTATGTGTTAATAATGGACAAGACATGTAACCTATATGATGTATCATCCCATGTGCCATAAATGGTATGGTCATGTGTTTTTCTTGGAGGTGTACTCTTATATCTCATTCCTCCCACACAGGGTCTTGTCTTCTGCTCAACATGACCAAGTTCCATAGAAAAGGTTTTATAGCCATGTATCTAGACACATGTCAAGTGATAATACATAGTGTGTACTCACAATACTTGGAATATAGTTATAAAAATCCACATTACCTAAATATTATGAGTTAATAGTGAGTTTTCATGCAACCACATGCCTTGTGATGGGGATTTCCTAAAAGCGTACCCCTATAATCGGCCTGAAATGAACGTTTAAGAATAGATCAACCCCATGGTCATACTTAACAATCATAATAATTCCTTGAAACTATAAATAGGATAATATATGGGGATTTAATGAAAAAACATAAAATTTTCCAACATTTTGGAGGAATATTCTGAATCTTCACTTGTTTCTATGATCCACGACAACAGCTCAATGATCCAGATCCTCCCAAGCACTATAGTGTCACGTTCTTTACTCTCACCCTTTCTATCTATCTCTACATATTACTTTTCTCTCTTAATAATAGAAATAAAAATCTAAAAATGTGATTATGAGATAATATTTGGTAGAAAAATAGAAAATAAAAATTCAAAATAAAAGGAATGAAATGAGAAGAAATAGAAAAAGCACCCAGGCCTAGGCTTGACCCCAACCCTGACACCGTATATGATTCTATACCCTGACTAGAATGATCTCCCCATTTGGGACTCAAAATCATTGAAAAAATATCAATATGACACTCTTTATTGAAGAAATAACTAAATAAACATACAAAAATAAATTAATATTTAATTAATTAAGTATAAAAAATTATTTATTCCATGAAAATTCACAGGTCTCGAATTTAAATGAAACTCCTTTCCTAGGGTAAACCCCATATATAGGGATAAACAGAGTAGTCATAAATATTACCCAAGATTAGTTTCTAAGGGTAAATGGCCTTTTTATACCTTACTATCATCTAAGATTAAAAAATTCAAATATCTTTTGAATTTCATGATCTGTAAATATAGATCTATTTAAACTATTGTGATTAAATATCCTTCTCCCATTAGAACAATTATGAAATTTTAATAAAATTATCTCCTTGATATGGAAAAAAATATTTTCGAAAATATTTTTTTCTTTTTAAGAATATAAAGAATGAAATAAATATCATGAGATTACCCCCTTTGTGAATTAAAAAATATAAAAACAATGTGTTAAAATAGATACTTATTAAAAACTAAGGTAGATTTAAATATATTTTGTAAAATAAAATGGAAAATGGTTTTGAAAACAACTATTAACTTCAAAATACCCTCTTTAATAAGAATATTTGAGAGAGATATAGAGAGGAAAAATAAAACAAGAGAGAGATTAGAGAGTAAATAAATAATTTAATAAAATGGGGAATAAAATAGAATAGATGAAAATGGATAGAGAAAAAAATAAAACAAAAAGATGATTATATTTTCCATGGTACAACTTAAGTCATCAAATAGTTTAACCTCTATTGATTGGTTTCATCATTTAAAGATATTGATGAAGTTATTTTAAACTCAAATCAAACTATTACAATATCCTTTGATTTCTATTTTGACAAAGTCAGCTGGATAAATATTTTAGAGAAAGGAGTATATAAATTTTTTTACTCTCCATTACTTTTCTTTTAGAGAGATAAAAACATTTTTTTAATAAAAATGGTATAAACATAAATACTTTTAAAAGATTTGAATATTAATTATGCTTAAAACTAGTAATAATATTAAAAAATTATTTTTTAGAAAATATATATTTGAAAATATGAAAATAAATGAAAATATTATAAAAAGTAATAATTAATTTTAATAGAAAATATCTCTCTTATGAAAAAAAAATTATATTTTTAATCAAGATATAGCTACTCCTAAAATGATAGAATAAGTGAGATAAAGGGATCATATCCAAGAGAGAAATAATAATAAAAAACAAAAAATGTAAAAAGGTAGAAGTAATTCAAGACTAGAAATAATTAAAAAAATTAACATAAGAGAACCATGGTTAAATGGAATGTGTAAAAGACAACCATTACTAATTCACCTTTAATTAATTCTAAATTATCAGTAGGAAGAGGTTTGGTCAAAATATCATTGATTTTATTTTAAATTTGAATAAATTCCTATAATATATCATCCATTTGGAAGTGATCTGTCAATAAATGGTGCTTATGGTCTACATGTTTGGTGTGAGAGTGATAGATAATTTTTTTGGAAATATTGATAGCACTATTGTTGTCACAATTAATAGGGATATAGTCAAATGTATGACTGATGTTTAAGAGAGTGTGTTTCATACATATTATTTTGTTTCATCAACTTGTAGTGGCTATATATTCCACTTTGTCTCAAGAAACATTTACAATGTTTAGATTCTATCAACTCCACGAGATGGGGGATTTTCAAATTAGATGGTAAATCCCAATTCAACTTTTCATATCTAGTTTCAATCCTCGAAAATCAGTGCTTCAAAAAATAGTTCATTAAAAATATATATCCTTTGAAAGAAAAAAACTAATAATTTTAGTCCCTTTTAAATAAAAAAAATACTTTTGAAAATTTTGAAATTAGATTCCTTTATAATTTATCAAAAATATGTATAGAGATAAAAATTTAAAATTATATCAGGCCATATCATAGTAAGATAATGTATAATAGAAATAATGTTTTTATAAAAATTTTATTTTCGGTACGTTTACTTGCTTCATACAATGTAAACATACAATTTGTACTCATGGGAATATTTATGTTCTCTGTATGTTCCATATAGAATGGTTTTAAGAGTACATTGGTATATTTTCCCCAGTTTATAAAAATTCAATCATTTCTTGGAGAATTTTGAAAATTGAGAAAGAATTTCAGTTCACATATAAACCTTATCTCAAATTCCATTTTTGTTAATTCAAAAAAAATTGAAAGAAATAGATTCATTATATATGTCAAAATTACATCATCAATGCTAATATGAACAAGTAAAAAATAATTTGACATGTGTTCAGAAATAAATTTGAGTGATATTTTCCCATTTTAAAACCATTTGATAAAACACTGTTTGATAAACATTTATACCAATCTTGTTTGGATTTTTTTAAACCATAAGGGGATTTTTTTAATTTTAAAACAAAATTTGGAAAAAGGACATTTTTAAATACAATGTCCTTTTTCAACATAAACTTTTTCAGAAACAAAACCATTTAAAAATGTGTTTTTCATTAAATTGAATGAGTTTAAAATTAATATGAGTGGTGAATTCAAACAATATTTTGATGGATTTTAATGGATTTATGGTTGAGAACATTTTCCCATAGTTTGTTCCTTCATCTTTGTTATATCCTTTATCAACTAAATGAGGTTTATTTTTAGTGGCATTACAAAGATTGTCTAACTTATTACAAAAAACCTTTTTGATTCTATAATGGGATGATCGTTAATTATTTACATGAGATTACATACATCATTAAAGTGAATTGATTTTATTTTTTTTTTATGGATGTAGCCTAATTTTAATCGTTGATGTAATCATAATGATTTTAGTGTTCTATATGAGAGAAAATAGAAATGTGTTCAACCACATTTTAGACTGATATTCTATAATTATTTTCCTCTTGTAAATATAAGATTAAATTTTCAAGGGGATGGTATTTAGTTTTTTTAATATTTAGTTAATGAATTTTAATGATGTTATTATTGTTTTTCAACTTATTTATATTGAAAACTGATTATTTGATATATCATTTTAAAAAATATTCTATAAAATATATTTTTGGAAAATTTATAATAAAAACATCATCAATTGACCCTTATATTATTTTACCCTTTTTGTTAAGGACTCAACAAGAATTTCTTGAGTTGGACTACCCAACAAAGATACCTTCATTTAACTTTCAATCAAATTTTCTATGATTTGATTTGGTGATAAAAATAAAACATTTGAAAACTAAACCATTAAAAAAAATTCAACTTTAGGTTTTCTATTCTTCCAAATCTCATAAGGGGTATTTTAAAAAAAATTAATATGAGAATGAAATTAATCATAAAGAATGCATTATTAACTACCTCAAACTAAAAATATTTTGGTAAACTAGATTCATTTAAAATAGTTATATTAATTTCTTATATAGTTTTATTTCACCTCCCAACTACCCTATTATATTGAGAGGGTTTAAGAGTAGAAAACGAAAGATTATAACCCTTGTAAGTACATAAATCATAAAATTCATTATTGTCAAATTCTCTACCTTGATCAATATTTCCATTAAACATAGAGAAAAATGGCCTAATGTTCTTAAAACGTTTTTCTTTTATTATAACAAGGTTCATGTCGGATTAACCATTTTTCTAATGAAAATTGGGGTCCAATGACTAATTATGATGGTTGAGTATGGTTTAACAATCCTTCACAACATGTCATCCATTTTTTTCTCTCATGAAAACTCCCATTGGATCTTAAATTTGTAACAAATTATATTCGTACTTTCTAAAGACAGGTGATCATTCTGGGTTTCAAAGATAATGAAACTTAGTAAATCACATTGGTGGAGAGTATGGGAGGATGGGACCATCACACCCATGTAGTGGGAATTATTACCAACTCTGGGACAATATGATAGGTTTAATTTATGTTGTTGATTCTATCCCATGTCCTCATATCAGACTAGTTACCCAAATAAAAAAATTGGGCATTAGATACCTTTACATACAATTGATTGTTAAATTAATTATCCCCATTTTATATATCATAGGTTCTCTATATATTTCCAATTATTAATTATCAATGGGTGACAATTTTTATTTTAAAACCATGTAACTAGGAACTCTGTATTTACTTTCATTTAAGAAGAAGATTGGTTTTTTGGTAAGGGGATTGAACCTATAAGAGTGATAATAGGAATAAATTACCTTGTAATTCATTTGACATAGATTTAGGTAAAATTATAGGAATAACTCATAATATTTAAATTCATATGGAAAGGATACATATAACGGATCTTAGGAAAAAGGTATGGAGATTGGTTCTTAGGTAGGAATCCTATGTATTGTACTTTTAACAGGAATAAATGTATTTGTAGTTCAGTATATCCTCAACTTATTAATGGGTGGGGAAAGATCATTAATATTCATGATGGTTATTTCTCTAGAGTTTATCAATATGGGAATACATTAGGGACCCACAAAAAGGTGTATAACTAGGGGATTTTTATAATTCTAGTGAATAAATCAATGCAAATCCTTAAGCTCGTGTGAGACATTCGGGATGTGAGAATCAAGAGATAGTAATTCCTCATATTTACTAAATATGGATACATGAAATACACATTAAAAATTCATATTGAGTGATTGATATGGAGATCAATCCTCATAATGTTATCATACATATTCTACTTATAATAGGAATTAATGTCTTCATAGTTCAATAAGTCCTTAAACCACTGATGGGTTTAAGGCCTTTAAGGGAATGGCTAGTGATTACACATTAAAGGATACCCATGTATAATAAATTTTCTCTCTCACGGATGGAGAATTATGTATTTAAGACTTATTGTATTATTAATTTCTTACGTGATAAAGTTTTTGGGATATGGAGGAACTTACACATAGTTGGATACTCATTGGTGCTCGGGCCTTAGGAAGGTATCCTATGTATCATGTTTGGAAATGAATCAGATACCTCATAGCTTAGTTCATCCTTAAACCATTGATGGGAACAGATAATTGATTACACTTTAAGGGATTATTATTACCTTGAGGGTTTATAAATTTTGGGGACTTATACCAAGATGGATTCCCATTAGAGCTCAGGACTTATGAAGGCATCCTACCTTTCATTTTGTGTCAGAATCATTATCATCATGGTTCAGATAAGTTTCTTAATAGTCTGATGGATAAGTAAGAAAGGTAGACCTATATTGGGTGGGTCCTATGAACTTGAGTAAATGGAATATCAAGGGACTTACACAAAGGTGGATTCTCCTATTAAAACCCATTTCTCATCCAATGATAGAAGAGGAAGGGTGATGGAATCATAGGATAATTTGATACCGACGAGTTAACATAGTTTGGATATGGAGGGACCTGCACCATAGTGGAGTCCCATCTCACATATCCAACCCTTATCCTCAGACAAAAAAACTGTGGGAACCAAGAGTGGTTTATCAGATATGTTTATATGGCATGGGGATCTATATAAAAGTACATAACAAATAGATTTTCATGAGTGTCTAACCCTCACCCATTAAGGATAATACCTTATAAATGGGGGTACTTATTCAATGTTTCATGTAAGGGGGTTTACATGTTGTATTTCTATTTGTGTCTATTAGACAAGGTTGACATGTCCTAGGGTGTGTTCTAAACATGTCTAGGGGTCTTCCAAACATGTCTAAGGTGTCTTCTTGATATATCCAAGGTGTATATCTGACCTGTACAAGTGTGTATACTTGACATGTATGAGCGTGCTTTCCTAAAAATGATAACATTTCTAGGGGAATTTATGTGATCAAACACAATATATCTTGGTGCATCTCACGATCAAAGCTGAAAATTGCAAGCTGCATTGCATGATCAAAGATGACATGTTTAGGGTTATTTGCATGATCAAATTCGACATGTCTAGGGACTTTTTTAGGATTATATACAACTTGACTAGGGCCTTCTTTGTGATCAGAGATAATATGTATAGGGTCATATTAGGTCATTGTGATACTAGTGAGGAGTAATGTGTTGACAAGATCTTAATAGAATCACGCAATAGGGTATTGTGATCATGTTCAAGGGTATCATGTCATGGATACAAGGAAAATGATTTTAATAGAAGAAGGATTTCATGTATGTTTTTTTTAAATTACATATTTTTGGGTCCATGTGGACATTACATGTCATTGAAGGCATTTCCATGGATATATACAAACATCACAAGATTGAGGGTTCACGTCATCAAATGGTCAAGGCTGTATGGAGGCATCGCAAGACCAAGGATTTTCATTTCATGGTATACCTGTTGATGTCCTGATACTTTTTTGTGTGAATGAAGTTACATTCATGTGCCTCATAACAGAGGGCTCACATGAGGGAACAACATTAGGTTCCAAACATCATGCGATTGCATGAACATGAAGGGATCACACAATGGGTTTTCATGATGTGGTTCCTTCTCTTCCAATCGTTCCGCTATTTTTTTCACTTATCTACCCTTTATCCCCTCTCATCGTACCTTTCAACTCTTTCCTAAAACATATTTCAGATAGGGGGTATGGGTTTATATAGGAAAAGATATCTGAATATATCAAATTCTTTTCACGATGAAAGTACTACCTGTGTTGCCCTATGGAGGTTGGTATCTGTAACAGCCTGAGATTTTATGAAAAATATTCTTTTTAATTTGATTAATGTCTTGTGTTGTAAGCTACACCAAAAGGATCTTTCTCAACACGCATCCTTGACTTGCCTTGCATTACACGCAATCGCGACCTTCCTCGATAGCGTGTGTAGTACGCAATACCGAGTTTCACTAAACACCGATATGCTATTATTAAAACTAGCCGTTATGAATAGTAATAACCACTTTTTTAAATTTTGTAAATTTTATTTTTCAAAATGGACTTAATTTTTGGATTCGGAATATCAAAATTATCTTAGGGTGAAATTTTGGTACTTTTCGAATAACTTTCATATTCTGATGAATAGTGAAAATTACTAAATTTTAATTAAAAACAACCTTTTTAATTGAAATAATTAATAGTGATAAATTATTAATTTGAGTGGTTTTAAAGTATATATAGAATATATTTTTATGATTTAATACAATGTTGGTCATTGGATGCAATTTCACATTTAAACCAGTTATAAACAAGTGTCAATCTTTTGATAGTTATTATCTCTTAAAAACACGCTATTTGTTTTGACGATGGGAATTAATTTTTAAAATAGTTAATGTAACTGATATATTTTGAATTTGATAAAATAGACATCATTTTTGAATTCATAATATCAAATATAGCTTAAATATAATTTTTGGTATTTTTCTGGAAACTTTCATTTTTTTGATGAATAGTGAAACCACTAAGTGGTAGTAAAAAAAAACTGAATTTTTCATAAAACTTAATTTTACCGCTTATGTGAGTGGAATTTCGAAAATTCGAGAGACACGGTTGATGTTAGTAAGTAAAATGTGGTTCAATGAGATGAAAATAATTTTTTTGGTGAATAGTAACTTTTTACTTTTTTTTACCACGGTTAAAAGTAAATAGGGTAATTAAGGGTAAAAATGATATTATTATTACCCTAACACATGTCCTAATTCTATTGGACAAGTGTAATTCGACCGAAAACAACCTTAGGAATAAAATATGACCATTTAGGCCCACCTAGATTAGATTAGGACAGTTATTATTAATTTATTTAAAGAAGGGTAAAAATAGTTAAAATCAAAGTTTAATAACTAAATAATTTTTAATATAGAGTTATACATAATATAAATTCGACTATAAATATTCATTATAAATTTAAAAAGATTTCCTACATAATTATATTTTATTTGTAATTTTTAGACTTTAAATAAGTCAAATTATTTATGACACAAAGATGATGCAGTAATTATCTTATTAATGAAATATTTGCATAATTGATGTTATAAATACCCAAATAAATATAATTTGAGTCTTTTTATGAATTAAATTAATTTTATAGGTTAATATGACATGTTAGGATTAATTTAATTAACTTTGGTCGAAGTAATCATTCTGTTATGAGTTTCCAAAAAATCAACTATTGAATAGTGTCAAAATTGACATAAAATTGTTTTTAAAACAAATATTATATTATTAATTGTTATTTAATTCCTAAAAATATAAGGTTCTTCCAAATGACTTAGATAAGGATATATATATTAATAATAAACAACTCGGGGTTCTTTTTCCTTGTTATGGTAAGTTTATTAACCTTATAGTATAAGAACACAAGAAGACACGGTAAAAGTAAAATTATTTAACTTAATGTTAAATCTAAATGATAAGGTTAAAATAGGAACCTAAACTTGTCTAAATTATATTGGATGAGAGGATTTAGACCGATCTCCACCTTAGCTTCGAAATAAATCAATTTGGAGCTATTTAAAACCGAACTTGACTTTATAATAAAATAATAGTTTTAGTTATTCCAAAGGTGCCCCTCTCCTCCCTTATAAAAGGGCACCTCCTCCCTCTCCTCCTCACACCAATTTGAGCATTCAAGCTCGGCCAAACCCTGCCCAAATCTCTTCTACACTTCCCTAGTATCATCCTAGAGGTCTTTATCTTCTTCAAAGACCATCCTTAGTTCTTTAAGTGGAGTTTAAGTGAAGGCGCCTCAAAAAGAGGTAATATCCATTACCGTTCTTTTTCAATTTCTTTCTTCTTCAACTTCTTCTTATTTAGTTGTTTCATGATAAAGTAATAACATAAGTATTTATTATATACTGATATGTTATTATAAATATTAAAAAACTCTAATTAACCTTCTATCCATCCTACGGAAAAAGGAAATCACCGCGTGTGCGTACGTACAGAATACCGTCTCCACGTCGTGGTGTAATCTATTTTCCGCCACCACCTTAATTGGATGGGTATAATGGTGTAATGAGTAAATATATATTATTATTATAAAGTGATATTTATACTGAAATAGTATACATACACTTTAACACAATTCCATGACCATGGGAACGATATCATCGCTCGTGCGTACGTACGGACTACCGTCTCCACGACGCGATGAGATTCATTATCCATGTTAACCATTACAGAATGATTATAAAGTATATATAATGAATAATAATGAAATATATGACATGGTAAATCTACTGGATTTATGTATATATATATGTTATCTACTTACTTCCATTCAAGACAATAAGGAAAGGAAAACAACGTTCATGCGTACGTACGGACTACCGTCTCCATGAACGGTGTGTTTCATTTCATTTATCTATCTATTATATATATATACTGAATATATATGATATATAAATCATATTATATATTCTGTAAGTAAGTAAATCATGATATAAGTAATAATAATGTCAAGAACAACAAGTCCAAACACCTACGATAAATGAAACGATTTTACCCAAAGCGCTTCTTTAACATGGAATTTACAAAAGAACGGGTAATATAAAGTCATAAGTGAACCATATATGATATCATAACAATGAATATGATTCTGTAATAAGTTAATGATATTATTTAAATCATTATACAGGAGGTACAGATACGTATAAAGCATATCGGACATAACGTAAGGGAAATATCACAATCTCATTTTTATCCGAGATTGTTTATACTTTAGTATTTACTGGGGTGTATTTTATCATCCAAATCCATGTTTCTTCAATATATAATATTATTTCAATCCACTTAAAATTGTTTAAATCTTATTTTACCCTTCGGTGATTTTTTAGTAAAATATATGAAAGGAATCTTTTTTCGTTTCTCGTACGAGGTACTTTTTTGAATTTTCCGACAAAAGTATGAGAATAATGTTTTTTTAACTTATACGGCATGAATGGATTTTTAAAACAAAATTTCCAAGAATCTTCATTTATTGTTTTCATTTTTATTTCTAATCAACTTCATTTAGTTTAAAATTGTATGACATGTTAAGAAAGGAAAATGTTTTTGAAGTAGAAAGGATATTTTCCTCAAGAATGGAGTTCAAGTGTTTTATCAAAATTATTTTCCATCTAAGATAATAAAGGGTTATGTTTCTATCCCTATTATTATATGGATTCGATTATTTTGTGATGGAAATATTTTTATGAATTTTTTTATCTTATATGAATTGTTTTATGATGTCACGATGTTTAAAGATTCCCATTTTTATTATATGGGTTATGCTATGATGTATGGTTTATGATTTTGTGGCACACATAAGAATGGTAACATTATGAGATGGGTGGGACGTATATCTCCCTCCAATGCATTGGGTATAGATTTTATATCTCATGAGATAGACATGGCTGGAACGGTAGGTTATACCGGTTCAGTGAAACAGGACTGAAACGAGGGTGACTCGGTTCAGAAATGGACTTTGTCCACTAAGATAGTCTTGGAAAGGAGTCTTGACTAATAAGAAATGATTCTCTATGATTATGTGTGTATTCCACAAAGTTTCATTTTTTAAGTTTTGATTATTGGTATTTCATTTCACTACTATGATTTATCCCATATTATGAAATTATGCTCTCTTTTGCAGGTTATGATTTCCAAAATGTTATGTTCTTATGAAAATGATGAGATTGATATTTCTTTTGTTTACCCTTACTGAGCATTTGAGCTCACCCTTTTATGTTTTATTTTCCCCAGGATATAAAGAAAGGTTTTATTTAAAAAAAAGAAGATCTTTATGGGAGATGTTGAAGATCTTTCTCCATGATTAGAAGATTATATTCCGAGTTTCCAAAGACACTAAACTATTACGGTCCTTGTGTGTGTGTTTTTTTTATGTACTAAGTATTCCGCAAAAGTAATGTAATTTCTATGTACGTTAAGCTTCGGGTCTCTAAAGTTGGTATCAGAGGAAAGGTTTAGTCATCCTTTGGAAACTAGGATGTGAAAACGTTAGTGAGATCCCTAGAGATATTTCTAAGGTATGTCTAGGTATGTACCTAAGGATAAGTATACGTATAGGATATAGTCCTAGAACTATGGTAACGATCATAGAATTTAACCTAAGATGTTAGATATTGAGGATACTCCCCCTTTATTATGTTTTTTCCCTAGCATGATTTTTTCCTCTCACACTATTCTTTTTGGGTTTTAGATGATGGGTGGAACCCGTAGGAACCATGTTGATCAATGAAATGGACAATGTAATGATTGTCCTCTTGAACAAACAAATGTTATGGGAGATGGAGTGAAAAATCTTATTTCTATACTTACAAAAGCTATGAATCATTCTGGATGTCCAAATGAGTAGAGAAGGGAACAATATTCTATTGAGTCCTTCATGAGGCAACGTCCACCTTATTTCAGTGGGTCTTCCGATCCACTTGTTGCTGAACGATGGATCAGTACCACTGAAAAGATATTTTCAGTTCTTCAATGTTCTGAACATGATAAAGTCATCTTAGTAGTATATCGTTTGGGAGGTGAAGCTGATCAATGGTGGAATCTTATCAAGAATACGAGGACGAGAGATGAAATTGAGTCCATGGAATGGGACGAGTTCAAGAACTTGTTTTTCAGTAAGTACTTCCCTCGTATATTTCGAACAAAGATGGAAAAGGAGTTTCTTGAGCTGAAGCAGAAGGTTGATAAATCTGTTGGTATATACGAAGCGAATTTTACAATACTTGAAAGGTATGCATCTGGCATTATCATCCAACCTGAAAGTATCGTTGACCGATTTTTCAGTGGCTTAAAACAAAGTATTCGAAGGGCATTAGCTATAAGAGACTTCAGTAGCTATGAAGAAATTGTGCATTGTGATATCAAGGTAGAAATGGAAGTTGGTGTTACTTATCCATCTCATGGTTTGGACAAGAAACGAAAGATGGAGTTCAAGGAGAAATCTCAGAATAATGGTGAAAAGAAGATGAATGTTTCCTTATGCACAAAGTGTGGAAAGAAGCATGGTGGAGATTGTCTTAAAGGGACTAGAAAATGTTTTAAGTGTGGAAAAGAAGGTCATCGAGCAGCTGAGTGTCGAAGTAATGGAAAAAGGGTTTCTAATGATGTGAATAAAGTAAAGACTACAGAGAACGCACCACCAACACTTCAATGCTTCAAGAGCAAGGAAATGGGGCATTATGCTAATAAATGCCCTAATCCAAGGGTTAGTGATGATCGACATGAGCAACTGCTTAAGGAAAAGGACAAAGGGAAGTCACATGCAATCACTATTGGTGATGTTGAATATGACAACGATGTGGTGGAATGATTAAGTAATGGGATTCCAAAATAATGTTGTATCATGGAGTATTGGAATATTTATGTATTGGTATAATGTGGTATTCAAAGTGATTGAGATATTTTTGGAAATAAGATGATATGCGCATAGTGAAGGGAAAACTAGAAAATGAAATGTTTAATAGTATTCATGAGCTCATGACTGATATAAGGACTAAGTGATATCATGGTTTGAGTATATAGAATTTTGAGTATTTTTGTATGTGGAAAGTGTTAACTTTTAACTGCATTCATGTTTTCACTATGGTTCAATGGGTATTCAATAGAATACATGATTAAGGCCTTTGAGTGTTTGGAATGTCACCAACCAGACATATCTTATGATATATGGGGATCAACGATGGTATTAAATATCTGTTAATCGTTTTCACTATTATGGATAAGCCTAAAGATTAGAATGGATTATGTTGTACATAAGTTATTATTGTTTAAGGATATAAGTCTTTCGATATTATTGATGGGATGTAATAGTAATATAGTTTTAGAAAAAGGACAACCTGCAGGACAGGCGATAGCCCATCACGTCGAACAAGGCTGTGGGAATCGAACCCACAACCGAAGTGTGACTGGCCTTTATCACCTACCACTAGCCTAAAGGAAGTCCCTATTTAGTAGAAACTAGTTTTATTATATTAATCAGTATGATATATGAAGTATAAGTCCATTTTAGGAACTATATATGACTAATCACACTATAGATGGACTTATGTATTTTTTGATAGCTTTTCTAACCTTTTGTTTGAGACAGATGGAATGACCCATCATTCTATCACATGATCTGCTAACTCATCACGAATGACAAATTCAACTTCATTTCTTTAAGAGATGAAGTGGAAATTGTCCAAAGACCGACAAACGGTGAGATTATACCAAAATCATGAAAGTATTTCTTCTAATTCCAATTTCATCAACTTTAGGGAAATGATATTGAAAACCAAAAATGTTGTCCTAGTGCTCTTATATCTGATGAATAAGATGGTACCTTAGATCGTCACAAATTTATGGCTTTGAGATTGCTGGCTTTTCCATAGCCATGTTCTCTACCACACTCCATCAGAACATGATGGTTAGATTTCTCTTCCATATCCATATTTTCACCTATGTGGAAACCCAGTGATTAGTTTATTTGGGTAATCATTACATTTCATACTTTAGTTTTTAAAGCCAAGTTTTGGTATTCCTTTTTATGATGTGAGTTTATATTAAAGAAACTTTCGAGTAGTAAACCATTTATAACCCCGACGAATTTCGAGGGTGAAATTCATTTTAAGGGGGGTAGAATGTAACAGCCCGAGATTTTATGAAAAATATTCTTTTTAATTTCATTAATGTCTTGTGTTGTACGCTACACCAAAAAGAGCTTGCTCAACACACATCCTTGACTTGCCTTGCATTACACGCAATCGCGACCTTCCTCGATAGCGTGTGTAGTACGCAATACCGAGTTTCACTAAACACCGATATGCTATTATTAAAACTAGCTGTTTTGAATAGTAATAACCATTTTTTGAAATTTTGTAAATTTTATTTTCCAAAATGGACTTCATTTTTAGATTCAGAATATTGAAATTATCTTAGGGTGAAATTTTGGTACTTTTCGAATAACTTTCATATTCTGATGAATAGTGAAAATTACTAAATTTTAATTAAAAATAACCTTTTTATTGAAATAATTAATAGTGATAAATTATTAATTTGAGTGGTTTTAAAGTATATTTAGAATATATTTTTACAATTTAATACAATGTTGGTCATTGGATGTAATTTCACATTTAAACAAGTTATAAACAAGTGTCAATCTTTTGATAGTTATTATCTCTTAAAAACACGCTATTTGTTTTGACGACGAGAATTAATTTTTAAAATAGTTAATGTAACTGATATGTTTTGAATTTGATAAAATAGACATCATTTTAGAATTGATAATATCAAATATAGCTTAGATCTAATTTTTGGTATATTTCTGGAAACTTTCATTTATTTGATTAATAGTGAAACCACTAAGTGGTAGTTAAAAAAACTGAATTTTTCATAAAACTTAATTTTACCGCTTCTGTGAGTGGAATTTCGAAAATCCGAGAGACACAGTTGATGTTAATAAGTAAAATGTGGTTCAATGAGACGAAAACAATTTTTTGGTGAATAGTAACTTTTTACTTTTTTTACCACGGTTAAAAGTAAATAGTGTAATTAAGGATAAAAATGATATTATTATTACCCTAAAACCTGTCCTAATTCTACTGGACAAGTGTAATTCGACCAAAAACAACCTTAAGAATAAAATATGACCATTTAGGCCCACTTGGATTAGATTAGGACATTTATTATTAATTTATTTAAATAAGGGTTAAAATAGTTAAAATCAAAGTTTAATAACTAAATCATTTTTAATATAGAGTTATACATAAGATAAATTAGACTATAAATATTCATTAGAAATCTAAAAATATTTCCTACATAATGATAGTTTGTAATTTTTAGACTTTAAATAAGGTAAATTATTTATGACACAAAGATGATGTAGTAATTATCTTATTAATGAAATATTGACATAATTGATGTTATAAATACCCAAATAAATATAATTTGAGACTTTTTATGCATTAAACTAATTTTCTAGGTTAATATGACATGTTATGATTAATTTAATTAACTTTTGTCAAAGTAATTATTCTGTTATGAGTTTCAAAAAAATCAACTATTGAATAGTGTCAAAATTGACATAAAATAGTCTTTAAAACAAATATTATATTATTAATTGTTATTTAATTACTAAAAATCAATGGTTCGGCCAAATGACTTAGATAAGGATAGATATATTAATAATAAACAACTTGCGGTTCGTTTGGCTTGTTATGGTAAGTTTATTAACCTCATAGTATAAGAACACAAGAAGACACGGTAAAAGTAAAATTATTTAACTTAATGTAAAATCTAAATGATAAGGTTAAAATAGGAACCTATACTTGTCTAAATTCTATTGGATGAGAGGATTTCGACCCCTCCCCACCTTAGCTTCGAAATAAATCAATTTGGAGCTATTTAAAACCGAACTTGACTTTATAATAAAATAATAGTTTTAGTTATTCCAAAGGTGCCCCTCTCCTCCCTTATAAAAGGGCACCTCCTCCCTCTCCTCCTCACACCAATTTGAGCATTCAAGCTCGGCCAACCCTGGCCAAAATCTCTTCTCCACTTCCCTAGTATCATCCTAGAGGTCCTGGTCTTCTTCAAAGACCATCCTTAGTTCTTTAAGTGGAGGTTAAGTGAAGGCGCGTCAAAAAGAGGTAATATCCATTACCGATATTTTTCAATTTCTTTCTTCTTCAACTTCTTATTATTTAGTTGTTTCATGATAAAGTAATAACATCGGTATTTTTTATATACTGATATGTTATTATAAATATGAAACAACTCTAATTAACCTTCTATCCATCATACGGAAAAAGGAAATCACCGCGCGTGCGTACGTACGGAATACCGTCTCCACGCCGTGGTGTAATCTATTTTCCTCAACCACCTTAATTGGATGGGTATAATGGTTTAATGAGTAACTATATATGATTATTATAAAGTGATATTGATACTGAAATAGTATGCATACACTTCAACACAATTCCACGACCATGGGAACGATATCATCGCTCGTGCGTACGTACGGACTACCGTCTCCACGACGCGATGAGATTCATTATCCATGTTAACCATTCCAGAATGATTATAAAGTATATATAATGAATAATAATGAAATATATGACATGATAAATATACTGGATTTATGTGTATATATATATATATATATATATGTTATCTACTTACTTCCATTCAAGACAATAAGGAAAGGAAAACAGCGTTTATGCGTACGTACGGACTACCGTCTCCATGAACGGTGTGTTTCATTTCATTTATCTATCTATTATATATATATTCTGAATATATATGATATATAAATCATATTTTATATTTTGGAAGTAAGTAAATCATGATATAAGTAATAATAATGTCAAGAACAACATGTCCAAACACCTACGATAAATGAAACGATTTTACCCAAAATGCTTCTTTAGCATGGAATTTACAAAATAACGGGTAATATAAATTCATAAGTGAACCATATATGATATCATAAAAATGAATATGATTCTGTAATAAGTTAATGAAATTATTTAAATCATTATACAGGAGGTTCAGATACGTACAAAGCATATCGGACATAAGGTAAGGGAAATATCACAATCTCATTTTTATCCGAGATTGTTTATACTTTAGTATTTACTGGGGTGTATTTTATCTTCCAAATACATGTTTCCTCAATATGTAATATTATTTCCATCCACCTAAAATTGTTTAAATCCTATTTTACCCTTCGGTGAGTTTTTAGTAAAAGATATGAAAGGAATCTTTTGTCGTTTTTCGTACGAGGTACTTTTTTGACTTTTCCGACAAAAGTATGAGAATAATTTTTTTTAACTTATACGGCATGAATGGATTTTTAAAACAAAATTTACTAGAATCTTTCTTTACAAGTTTTCATGTTTATTTCTAATCAACTTATTTTAGTTTAAAATTGTATGACATGTTAAGAAAGGAAAATGTTTTTGAAGTAGAAAGGATATTTTCCTCAAGAATGGAGTTCAAGTGTTTTATCAAAATTATTTTCCATCTAAGATAATAAAGGGTTCTGTTTCTATCCCTATTATTACATGTATTTGATTATTTTGTGATGGAAATATTTTTATGAATTTTTTTTATCTTATATGAATTGTTTTATGATGTCACGATGTTTAAAGATTACCATTTTTATTATATGGGTTATGCTATGATGTATGGTTTATGATTTTGTGGCACACATAAGAATGGTATCATTATGAGATGGGTGGGACGTATATCTCCCTCCAATGCATTGGGTATAGATTTTATATCTCATGAGATAGACATGGCTGGAACAGTAGGTTATACCGGTTCAGTGAAACATGACTGAAACGAGGGTGACTCGGTTCAGAAATGGACTTTGTCCACTAAGATAGTCTTGGAAATGAGTCTTGACTAATAAGAAATGATTCTCTATGATTATGTGTGTATGCCACAAAGTTTCATGTTTTATGTTTTGATTATTGGGATTTCATTTAACTACTATGATTTATCCCATGTTATGAAATTATGCTCTCTTTTTCAGGTTAAGATTTCCAAAATTTTATGTTCTTATTAAAATGATGTGATTTATATTTCTTTTTTTTACCCTTACTGAGCATTTGAGCTCACCCTTTTATGTTTTATTTTCCCTAGGATATAAAGAAAGGTTTTAGGTAAAAAAAAAGAAGATCTTTATGGGAGATTTTGGAGATCTTTCTCCATGATTAGAAGATTATATTCCGAGTTTCCAAAGACACTAAACTATTACGGTCCTTGTGTGTGTGTTTTTGTTATGTACTAAGTATTCCGAAAAAGTAATGTAATGTCTATGTATGTTAAGCTTCGGGTCTCTACAGTTGGTATCAGAGGAAAGGTTTAGTCAACCTTTGGAAACTTGGATGTGAAAAAGTTAGTGAGATCCCTAGAGATATTTCTCAGGTATGTCTAGGGATGTACCTAAGGATAAGTATACGTATAGGATATAGTCCTAGAACTACAGTAATGATCATAGAATTTAACCTAAGATGTTAGATATTGAGGATACTCCCCCTTTATTATGTTGTTTTCCCTAGCATGATTTTTGCCTCTCACACTATTCTTTTTGGGTTTTAGACAATGGCTGGAACCCGTAAAAACCGTGTTGATCAATGCAATAAAAATTGTAATGATTGTCCTCCTGAACAAAAAAATGTTATGGGAGATGGAGTGAAAAATCTTATTTCTATACTTACACAAGCTATGAATCATTCTGGACTTCCAAATGAGCAGAGAAGGGAACAATATTCTATTGAGTCCTTCATGAGGAAACGTCCACCTTCTTTTAGTGGGTCTTCCGATCCACTTGTTGCTGAATGATGGATCAGTACCACTGAAAAGATATTTTCAGTTCTTCAATGTTCTGAACATGATAAAGTCATCTTAGCAGTATATCGTTTGGGAGGTGAAGCTGATCAATTGTGGAATCTTATCAAGAATATGAGGCCAAGAGATGAAATTGAGTCCATGGAATGGGACGAGTTCAAGAACTTGTTTTTTAGTAAGTACTTCCCTCATATTCTTCGAACAAATATGGAAAAGGAGTTTCTTGAGATGAAGCAGAAGGATGATGAATCTGTTGGTATATACAAAGCGAATTTTACAAGACTTGCAAGGTATGCATCTGGCATTATCATCCAACCTGAAAGTATCGTTGATCGATTTTTCAGTGGCTTAAAACCAAGTATTCGAAGTGCATTAGCTATAAGAGACTTCAGTAGCTATGAAGAAATTGTGCGTTGTGCTATCAAGGTAGAATTGGAAGTTGGTGTTACATATCCATCTCATGGTTTTGACAAGAAAAGAAAGATGGTGTTCAAGGAGAAATCTCAGAATAATGGTGAAAAGAAGATGAATGTTTCCTTATGCACAAAGTGTTGAAAGAAGCATGGTGGAGATTGTCTTAAAGGGACTAGAAAATGTTTTAAGTGTGGAAAAGAAGGTCATCGAGCAGCTAAGTGTCGACGTAATGGAAAAAGGGTTTCTAATGATGTGAATAATGTAAAGACTGCAGAGAACGCACCACCAACACTTCAATGCTTCAAGTGCAAGGAAATGGGGAATTATGCTATTAAATGCCCTAATCCAAGGGTTAGTGATGATCGACATGAGAAACCTCTTAAGGCAAAGGAAAAAAGGGAAGTCACATGCAATCACTATTGGCGATGTTGAATATGACAACGATGTGGTGGAATGATTAAGTAATGGGATTCCAAAAATAATGTTGTATCATGGATTATTGGAATATTTATGTACTGGTCTAATGTGGTATTCAAAGTGATTGAGATATTTTTGGAAATAAGATGATATGCGCATAATGAAGGGAAAACGAGAAAATGAAATGTTTAACAGTATTCATGAGCTCATGATTGATATAAGGACTAAGTGATATCATGGTTTGAGTATATAGAATTTTGAGGATTTTGGTATGTGGAAAGTGTTAAATTTTAACTGCATTCATGTTTTCACTATGGTTCAATGGGTATTCAAGAGAATATATGATTAAGGCCTTTGAGTGTTTGGAATGTGACCAACAAGACATATCTTATGATATATTGGGATCAACGATGGTATTAAATATCTGTTAATCATTTTCACTATTATGGATAAGCCTAAAGATTAGAATGGATTATGTTGTACATAAGTTATTATTGTTTAAGGATAGAAGTCTTTCAATATTATTTATGGGATGTTATAGTAATATAGTTTTAGAAAAAGGACAACCTGCAGGACGGGCGGCAACCCATCACGTCGGACAAGGCTATGGGAATCGAACCCATAACCGAAGTGCGACTGGCCTTTATCGTCTACCACTGGCCTACAGGAAGTCCCTGTTTAGTAGAAACTAGTTTTATTATATTAATCAGTATGATATATGAAGTATAAGTCCATTTTAAGAACTATATATGACTAATCTCACTATAGATGGACTTATGTATTTTTTGATAACTTTTCTAACCTTTTGTTTGAGACAGATGGAATGACCCATCATTCTATCACATGATCTGCTAACACATCACAAATGACAAATTCAACTTCATTTCTTTAAGAGATGAAGTGGAAATTGTCCAAAGAAAGACAAACGGTGAGACTATACCAAAATCATGAAAGTATTTCTTCTAATTCCAATTTCATCAACTTTAGGGAAATGATCTTGAAAACCAAAAATGTTGTCCTAGTGCTCTTATATCTGATGAATAAGATGGTACCTTAGATCATCACAAATTTATGGCTTTGTGATTGCTGTATTTTCCATAGCCATGTTCTCTACCACTCTCCATCAGAACATGATGGTTAGATTTCTCTTCCATATCCATATTTTCACCTATGTGGAAACCCAGGGATTAGTTTATTTGGGTAATCATTACATTTTATACTTTAGTTTTTAAAGACAAGTTTTGGTATTCCTTTTTATGATGTAAGTTTCTATTAAAGAAACTTTCGAGTAGTAAACCATTTATAACCTCGACGAATTTCAAGGGCGAAATTCATTTTAAGGGGGGTAGAATGTAACAACCCGAGATTTTATGAAAAATATTCTTTTTAATTTCATTAATGTCTTCTATTGTACGCTACACAAAAGGATCTTGCTCAACATGCATCCTTGACTTGCCCTGCATTACACGCAATCGCGACCTTCCTCGATAGCGTGTGTAGTACGCAATACCGAGTTTCACTAAACTCCGATATGCTATTATTAAAACTAGACGTTATGAATAGAAATAACCACTTTTTGAAATTTTGTAAATTTTATTTTTCAAAATGGACTTCATTTTTGGATTCAGAATATTGAAATTAGCTTAGGGTGAAATTTTGGTACTTTTCGAATAACTTTCATATTCTGATGAATAGTGAAAATTACTAAATTTTAATTAAAAACAACCTTTTTTATTGAAATAATTAATAGTGATAAATTATTAATTTGAGTGGTTTTAAAGTATATTTAGAATATATTTTAACAATTTAATACAATGTTTGTCATTGGATGTAATTTAACATTTAAACAAGTTATAAACAAGTGTCAATCTTTTGATAGTTATTATCTCTTAAAAACACGCTATTTGTTTTGACGACGGAAATTAATTTTTAAAATAGTTAATGTAACTGATATGTTTTGAATTTGATAAAATAGACATCATTTTTGAATTCATAATATCAAATATTTCTTAGATCTAATTTTTGGTATATTTCTGGAAACTTTCATTTATTTGATGAATAGTGAAACCACTAAGTGGTAGTTAAAAAAAACTAAATTTTTCATAAAACTTAATTTTACCGCTTCTGTGAGTGGAATTTCGAAAATCCGAGAGACATGGTTAATGTTAATAAGTAAAATGTGGTTCAATGAGATGAAAATGATTTTTTGGTGAATAGTAACTTTTTACTTTTTTACCACGGTTAAAAGTAAATAGGGTAATTAAGGATAAAAATGATATTATTATTTCCCTAACACAAGTTATATTTCTATTGGACAAGTGTAATTCAACAAAAAAACAACCTTAGGAATAAAATATGACCATTTAGACCCACTTGGATTATATTAGGACATTTATTATTAATTTATTTAAAGAAGGGTTAAAATAGTTAAAATCAAAGTTTAATAACTAAATCATTTTTAATATAGAGTTATACATAAGATAAATTCAACTATAAATATTAATTAGAAATATAAAAAGATTTCCTACATAATGATAGTTTGTTTGTAATTTTTAGACTTTAAATTAGTTAAATTATTTATGACACAAAGATGATGCAGTAATTATCTTATTAATGAAATATTGACATAATTGATGTTATAAATACCCAAATAAATATAATTTGAGACTTTTTATGCATTAAACTAATTTTCTAGGTTAATATGACATTTTAGGATTAATTTAATTAAATTTTGTCTAAGTAATCATTCTGTTATGAGTTTCAAAAAAATCAACTATTGAATAGTGTCAAAATTGACATAAAATAGTTTTTAAAAAAAATATTATATTATTAATTGTTATTTAATTCCTAAAAATCTAAGGTTTGGCCAAATAACTTAGATAAGGATAGATATATTAATAAAAAACAACTTGTGGTTCGTTTGGCTTGTTATGGTAAGTTTATTAACCTCATAGTATAAGAACACAAGAAGACACGGTAAAAGTAAAATTATTTAACTTAATGTTAAATCTAAATGATAATGTTAAAATAGGAACCTAAACTTTTCTAAATTCTATTTGATGAGATGATTTCGACCAATTCCAACATTAGCTTAGAAATAAATCAATTTGGAGCTATTTAAAACCGAACTTGACTTTATAATAAAATAATAGTTTTTGTTATTCCAAAGGTGCCCCTCTCCTCCCTTATAAAAGGGCACCTCCTCCCTCTCCTCCTCACACCAATTTGAGCATTCAAGCTCGGCCAACCCCTGCCAAAATCTCTTCTCCACTTCCCTAGTATCATCCTAGAGGTTCTGGTATTCTTCAAAGACCATCCTTGGTACTTTAAGTGGAGGTTAAGTGAAGGCGCGTCAAAACGAGGTAATATCCATTACCGATCTTTTTCATTTTCTTTCTTCTTAAACTTATTCTTATTTAGTTGTTTCATGATAAAGTAATAACATCAGTATTTATTATATACTGATATGTTATTAGAAATATGAAACAACTCTAATTAACCTTCTATCCATCCTACAGAAAAAGGAAATCACCGCGTGTGCGTACGTACGGAATACCGTCTCCACGCCGTGGTGTAATCTATTTTCCGCCACCACCTTAATTGGATGGGTATAATGGTGTAATGAGTAACTATATATGATTATTATAAAGTTATATTGATACTGAAATAGTATACATACACTTCAACACAATTCCACGACCATGGGAGCGATATCATCGCTCGTGCGTACGTACGGACTACCGTCTCCACGACACGATGAGATTCATTATCCATGTTAACCATTCCAGAATGATTATAAAGTATATATAATGAATAATAATGAAATATATGACATGGTAAATCTACTGGATTCATGTATATATATTCCATCTACTTACTTACATTCAAGACAATAAGGAAAGGAAAACAGCGTTCATGCATACGTACGGACTACCGTCTCCATGAACGGTGTGTTTCATTTCATTTATCTATCTATTATATATATATACTGAATATATATGATATATAAATAATATTTTATATTCTGGAAGTAATTAAATCATTATATAAGTAATAATAATGTCAAGAACAACAAGTCCAAACACCTACGATAAATGAAACGATTTTACCCAAAACACTTCTTTAACATAAAATTTACAAAAGAACGGGTAATATAAAGTCATAATTGAACCATATATGATATCATAACAATGAATATGATTCTGTAATAAGTTAATGACATTATTTAAATCATTATATAGAAGGTTCGGATACGTACAAAGCATATCGGACATAAGGTAAGGGAAATATCACAATCTCATTTTTATCCGAGATTGTTTATACTTTAGTATTTACTGGGGTGTATTTTATCCTCCAAATCCATGTTTCCTCAATATGTAATATTATTTCCATCCACCTAAAATTTTTTAAATCCTATTTTACCCTTCCATGAGTTTTTAGTAATAGATATGAAAGTAATATTTTGTCGTTTTTCGTACGAGGTACTTTTTTGACTTTTCCGAAAAAAGTACGAGAATAATGTTTTTTTAACTTATATGGCATGAATGGATTTTTAAAACAAAATTTACAAGAATATTCCTTTACAAGTTTTAAAGTTTATTTCTAATCAACTTCTTTTAGTTTAAAATTGTATGACATGTTAGAAAGGAAAATGGTTTTGAAGTAGAAAGGATATTTTCCTCAAGAATAGAGTTCAAGTGTTTTATCAAAATTATTTTCCATCTAAGATAATAAAGGGTTCTGTTTCTATACCTATTATTACATGGATTTTATTATTTTGTGATGGAAATATTTTTATGATTTTTTTTATCTTATATGAATTGTTTTATGATGTCACGATGTTTAAAGATTCCCATTTTTATTATATGGGTTATGCTATGATATATGGTTTATGATTTTGTGGCACAAATAAGAATGGTATCATTATGAGATGGGTGGGACCTATATCTCCCTCCAATTCATTGGGTAAAGATTTTATATCTCATGAGATAGACATGGCTGGAATGGTAGGTTATACCGGTTCAGTGAAACAGGACTGAAACGAGGGTGACTCAGTTCAGAAATGGACTTTGTCCACTAAGATAGTCTTGGCAATGAGTCTTGACTAATAAGAAATGATTCTCTATGATTATGTGTGTATGACACAAAGTTTCATGTTTTATGTTATGATTATTTGGATTTCATTTCACTACTATGATTTATCCCATGTTATGAAATTATGCTCTCTTTTGCAGGTTAAGATTTCCAAAATGTTATGTTCTTATGAAAATGATGTGATTGATATTTCTTTTGTTTACCCTTACTGAGAATTTGAGCTCACCCTTTTATGTTTTCTTTTCCCCAGGATATAAAGAAAGGTTTTAGGTAAAAAAAATATCTTTATGGGAGATTTTGAAGATCTTTCTCCACGATTAGAAGATTATATTCCGAGTTTCCAAGGACACTAAACTATTATAGTCCTTGTGTGTGTGTTTTTGTTATGTACTAAGTATTCCGCAAAAGTAATGTAATGTCTATGTACGTTAAGCTTCAGGTCTCTACAGTATCTTCCCATGATCAATAAAATATGATCTATACACAATAGAATAATGGACTTTCATGATCAAATTCTTGAAAAATTCCAAGGTTTCACATGAAAAAATTATGGACTTTGTACGATCAGTTTTTGTTCAAAAAATGATTTCATTTGATGCATGGGATATGCATCAAGTTTTTCACATGATCACTCTATATAAAAATATAAATCCATTGTAAAATCCTCGAAGGATTCAAGCTAATAAATTCTGTAAAAGATGGGAGCCACTCATGAAGGAAACATATGTTATTTTTTCATAAGAAAAATGTGTTGTGAGTGTGGTTTTCATGATCATCATCATTTGATCACTTGATCCTTGAAACATATCATGATGGCTTCTCATGATTTTTTGTTCTACCTCATGTAATGGATATGTTCTTTAAAACATCATTTGTATACAAGGAAAATTTTTCTTGTCATTGGATTTTCTACCCTTTATGTGATGGAGTGGTGAATTATTGATGATAAAACACATGAAAATAATCAGTGGATTTATGTGAACAAAAGATATAAAAGGAGTTAGCCTATCAAGAGGGTAATACATGACTTCACTCATTTGAAGCATGTGATTTCATCGTGGTTCATGTTATCATCATCATTCGATTGAATGATCCTTGGAATGTCTCATGATGAATTCATGTGATGGATCATGGTATTCTTGTGTAGTAATAAGTGATTTTTATCATGTTCTTATGATAACTCTATGATTTTATTCATTTTATTAAATAATATATACAAAATCTTGTAATGGATTCATTTTTTGGATTGGTCATATTTATAAAATAGATTGTTTTCTTTGAAATACATAAAATAAAAAGTTTCATTCATGCCTTTGGGATGTCAAGAATGTCTTGGTTGTATCAGACATGATCATTTGAGATTGATGAGATGGTCAATGATGAGAACTGGAGTGATGATGTTGAGTGAGATAGATTTGTTCAGGCTAAAGACAATTGTCATAGTTGATCAGATGGTCAAGATTAGTTTCATTATATGGAAAATGTTTTATTTGTTTGTTTTTAATGCATGAATAGTGCTTGTGGTTGTTTCTTGTCCCATATAAAACCCCATATGGATGCATGATACTGAATAAAAATTTTTGTGTCATCCATTCTTCAAGCCATGGAGCGGGTATTAGCACCTATACAACCTACACCCATGTCCTAACTGGACACGCCAAGCCCTTACACAACCCGCCTAAGCACTCTATATATAAACTATGCACCTTTCTGGCTCTATAATCGCCAAATCCTCCCCACTCAACAGGATAGATTTGATAGATCTTGGTTTCAGTTGAGGAGAGTCCATCATGTTCCCTAGTAAAGCTAGAGAGCTAGCTAGCTTGGCTGGTTAATTTTTTCTCTAAGAGAAAAATTAAAATACATACAATGAAATATGATTGAAATAAGTCCCATAATATGAATCCTAATAAAATAAATCCCAATCCCAATCCCAATCATTTTTAAAGAATTATGCTTCGACGCCTCATTATAATTCCCCTATGAAAAAATGAGTTTTATTTTCATGGGATTTACACTTCTCAATTATCTGATAGAAGTGGTCTTGGTACAAAATTATGGGTACCAAAAAAATTCCCCCCTTATAATTGGATTCATTTTTAATGTAATGAATTTGATTATAAGGAAAATATGGATCAGTTTTCATTGTATTTTAACATCTGATGGGATTTGATATTAAACCTTATATGTGGATTTGGCGGGAGTGTTGAATGAGGGATTTAGGTACTATTAAGAGTTGAATCATTAACTTGAGCTATTTCCTAAATCTAGAATATATATTTTTCATGTATTGTGGAAGAGATATACTAATATTTTAATGTGAATGAATTTCAAGATGTAAAATAGATTGTGGTGGATAATAATTTGTGGCTGGATCCAAAAAAAGGAACCTGTATGTCGCTAAAAATGTTAAAGGAATGGGAATAAATTCTTCATTAGTTATGAGATAGAAGACTCCTATGCAGATCAAACTCATTCATAGGGTACATTGGATCATAGATAATTAACTATATAATTAAAAACTATAATGTATATCTAGTGTGTTTTTAGGACTTGAGGTGTCATCCCTTTGTGATGAAATCATGGGTGGGACCCATGTTTTCATGGTGATGTCGCACAGATCTATCCCTCATGCCACATTTTCGGCCATATATAGTAGACCACTCTAAGAAATCTTGGGTCTAGTAGGATGGAACAAGTCTAATATAGTTTTAAGGCATAATAGGTCCAGGTTACCTTGGATGGGTCCAGAATTATTGTGATTTTTTCTTAGTTTAGTAGACCTTGAGAGAAAAAATTTATTTCTTCTAGGGACAAATAATGGTCCCTAGAAGATTTTGATATATTTTTCAGCCATAAAGTTTTTCTTATCCATCTAATGAGAGGTATAAAGTTTATGGACTTGGCTTTTTCTCAATCCTTACTTTATGGGTTTTCATCCTAACAAGTTTTGTGTCCTTTTCACTATAAATGCTTAATGTTTCTTGAAGAACATAAAGTAAATGTTTAGAGAGAAGATACTAGAAATTTTCCTAGGGTTACCTTTTTTGGGTTCTCAAACTAGAGTCCATTAGGAATCTTTCAATTGGTTATATAATGTCATGAAATACAGACCGTTGGGATGCTGTGATTTTAGGTCAAATAGCTTGGACCTTATATTGCTATAGTTTAGGTTCTTCTATCTTAGAAAATCTATTTCCATAGTATAGGGTATTTTAACATGAACCATCCATTTATATACTTTATTTTCTTATATATTATACAATCTATTGTTTCAGTTTAAGGTCTTCTAGCTCATATATGATTTTTATTTATATGCTTGATACATAGAATGAATGAATGATGTGTAATTATTAATGGTTTCAATACCCTGAATCCTTTCTTCAATTTTGCAGGGTGGGTATTCCGGAAGGTTTTAGAAACCCTAAAAACTTATTAAGGTCATTAAGGATGTGTATTCATTAAGGTTTTTGACACCCTGTATAAATGCTAAGGTGTAGAAGGATGAGTAGTCATGAAGGGTTTAGACACCCTCCATCACTGGTTTGGTGTATGGTGGCATAACGTTATGGATGAAAAATAAACATTAATTGATGAGATATGGGTTATGTAAATAATGTACCCAAGAGTTTGAACCAAGGATGATAGAATAGGCAATCCATATTGATGATGATCAAAAAACACTCTGAGGTTCTTAATTTTACTACACTGTTGTTGGAGCTCCTTAGGATAATAGGTCCTTCACTTTAAGGAGGATATGCATCTGGTTGATGGTTCTGAGGACCTTATGTAGAGATAACTCATACATGGTTGATGATATGGTTACCCACTCATTTATAATTATTTTGGGATATTTATTAAGATAAAAACATTTGGACAATAAAGTAGAGTATGGAAGAAGGACTATCCTAGGAGTGTTCTAGAATGTTGGGGGTAGTTCTGTTTATTGTTGTGAAGATTGGGCTATAATTAATATAGTTTAGGTTCATGAATTGAGGTATATTAAAATGTTTGAGAATGGAATATTTCATTACTTATTTAAGGATGGGTAGAATACATGATGATGTAATGTTCAGGATGTCAATTTTTTCAGAATTGTCTATTTAAGGGGATTGTAAATTATGTTCTAGGAATATTTGTGTAAAAAAAAATAAAGGATAGTGAAAATTGGTTGGAAATTAATAATTTTGGAAACCACTAGAGCATGTATCTAGCACAACATATAATGAATTCAAGGGGGGAATTCCCTCCAAGACAAAAGCATCGACTAAGATCATGTTCCAGGGTGATGCATTATTCACTAGTGAATCCAAATAGATTCCATTTTGGGATGTCAGTCCCTATTACCAATACATTGTATGGAATAACCCAGAGAAATAACTTGAGGCTATAGGGTTACAACAAAAGTGTATCAACTCAAGGAATTAGTAATGATTCATTATACATCAAATACATGAATTTGGTTTATGGTCAATGTAAGACTAATGAAGGTTTTGAGCACCCGAAAAGTTGTTACACCACATAATTAATATGTTATTATGGTGAGGAAATTTAAAAAATAATTACTATAAATTTTTCCTAGATTAGAGGGCTCCAGTGATCATTGATCTAATTTTACTAGGGACGCATGATAATCACTATGAGATTTATGCCACTTTTATTTACCGTCTATCTTTTTACTGAACATTAGAGATGAATAGTTTAGTGATCAAAGACTTGAATTTGTATCAGAAATACCTTTGTGTGTTTCCAGCCTAAAAGTTTGTATGTCTATTTCACTAGTAGTTTAGGGTCTTATGATTTATACTATAAATGTATAAATTTTATGTTTATACATCTTTGAAAAAAATTCATATGATTAATGTACATGATGAATGTGGACATGGTATCAAGGAAATGATAAAAACAACCTAATTATGTTTTCCAGGGTCAAGGGTACTCCAACACCCTTCCAAGTAAATCATGTAAGAGATATAAATCATTTATCAAGGTTCTAGAATCATGATTGATGATATGGGACAATCATGTCGAGGATGATCATGGACCACTTTGTTTTAACAAGTTAAAATTCAATTATTTCATGGCTCACAAGGATCAAAATTAATTTTTTCAAGGAGAAAAAAACATTTGGTTGATAGGATGGGGACTCATATGAAAGATCCAGGTGAATAAATACATTTTTAAACAAAGGGTCCCTTAATTCTATGTGTTCTTTTCCAAGGGTCATGCAATATTGTAGTAACTTAAGTAAATAAAGTCACAAAGTATGGTTTATTGATTAATGTTATCATAAAGGTAATAGAATCACCAAAGACATTAGTTGAATGGGTTTAGGCTATTATGGACCTTTGATAAAGTGTGACAATGAATGATTTCATGAACATTTTAATTTTATTCAGTGGGGAAAAATATGTTGTGTAATTTAATGCCCTGTGATGAGGATGTAATTTTTATATTGTTTAGAGTCATGTGACCAGGTTGTCTCCTTGTAGTCTGACATCATATTGTGGAAATGTGTAAACTAACATGAAATTATGAAATATATCCTTAATGAAAAATTTCATTAGTAAGGGAAATTTATATAATCTCATGAACAATCATTGTTTATAGATTTGAATATGGATCAAACACTTGGGAAGGTTGTGATAGAGGTATACCTGTGGCTGGGCCCATGATAATATACTTAGTCATCACTATGTATCCTAATATATCAATAATAAAGTCAAATGTACTTATTACAAAAAAATAATCCCCACATAGATCTTGATCATAAGTAAGGAGGGGTCATTTTTTATCTTCCCTTAGTGACATATGAAATCACAATCAGCTATGGCGTTCTCTAAGTAGATAAGACTCATACATAGGGAAAGGGAGTTTTACAACTTGATTTTGGTATGGAGATGCAAGGCACATATTTATCACATATTTATTTGTAGGATGGAATAATTTAAACAATTTTACTTCTTATAGGAAGAACCATATATCTTTTAATGTGACATCATGTGACTATGATGTTGTTGTGTAGTTGAACGTCATGTGACTAGAATGTTTCATCAGGTGGAATGACTACCTCAAGTAAATCCGGTCTTCATATTAGATACATACCTTGGGATTTAGGGGTACAAGAATACGATATTATAAACTCACTTTGAAAATGGGTATGATGCATTAATGTGAAACATAATGTTTTTCTAATTCCACATGAATAGTTTAGTTATAGAAATTATAAATCATAACCCAAGAATATCTTAGTTTATAGGAAGGGTAGACTTGTATATATGAGTCTACTATTAGTGAGAGTGTGGATCCCATACCCCATGTAATTAGGACAATAGATTATATATTTAATGAGGTCATCTTCCTAAAGACCAAAACATCCACTAAGTGTAAGATCTATGGTATTCCATTTTTTCACTAGTGCATATTAGTGACAGGGCCTTTGGATTAACTATTCCTTGTTACTAGTTTTATATATGATAGAACGAAGATCACAAGATTTCATGGTCCATGTGGTTCCAAGATAAAGATATCAACTCATCTAATTTGTTGGTATCACCTATGATATTGAAGATATGAAGTTGGTTCGTGGATAACATAAGAATTAAGAAGGGTTTTATCACCCTAAAGGTTACATCAGTGTGTAATGAACATATTTAGAGGTGATGGGTTAAAACATGTGACTCTATAGTAAATACCCATTAGAGGGGATAATTAATTCAACATTATGACCTCATGTAGTTTATTTTTACACTATGTGAAAAATATGTTGTTGTGGAGTTTAATTTCATGTCACTGGGATGTGGTTCCCTATATTTAGATAGAACACGCCTCTATCACACTATTCAGATTGACGTTCTAGGTTCTTTGGGCTCACATAAGTCATGCTCAATGTGAAGAATAAGTGAGAGCTGAGTATTTGATTTATCCAATTTAAGAGTGCATTATAGAGAATATGTGGGGGTATTCACATTTCAGTATGAATGGGAATCCCAAAAAAACATGGTTCTCATTGAGGGACACAGTTGAGAGTGATGGTAACTCATGGTTAGGCATGGAAATATAGATTTAAGAATCACTAATTATCACATTGTATGGGAATGAAGCAATACATTGTTCTTATAAAGAGAGTTACCTACAAAGATAAGGCTTGTGTGTAGTGAAAGGGGAACTATTACTCTTAGGAACAAGACACTTACATTCCAAAGGCTTCTGCATGGATCTAATTCACATATTGGTAATAATACAAGATAAACCAAAAAGTGATATTTAGGAATCACTAGCTATCTCAAGGTAAAGAGATTCAAAAAATATGTAGTTCTTACATTTTCTCCCCATATAGATCGAGCTCATAGGTGGGAAAGGTTAATTTAATTAGTTGAACATGGTGGTACCTATTATTGGAGAATTAATCATCATTATGTATATTGTTGTAATATGAATCAATCAACATGTAGTTCAAATATAAATTCTATGCAGTTTAGAGTCTTGCCACTGGGACAAGGAATATGAAGGCATAAAACACTAACATAGGGATTATCCCTCTCGGAAATGTGGAAAATGGGTGAATAAAATTCTTTATTTAAATTCCTACTTCAAGGATTATGATTCAATGTTTAGTGGGCCTACCACCACAACATTAGAGAAATTTGTCATGGGATTTTTGGGAACCTTTCGTATGGGACCAAAATATACACTAGGAACAATCTATAAGGAATTGTGTTATTCACGAGTTAATCCTAGAGGGATCCTTTTGGATAAGTCAGTCCTTATTACCAATATTTCACAAGGGAGAACAAGGATGTTATGGACTCATGGTCTATGAAATTACAAGAGAATATTCACTCAAAGTATCTCAAAATTTATACTAGAGAAGGGGAAAATAAGTTTGTTAGATGTAAATGGTGTTGTCCAATGGGGTTTAAAAAGCTAAATTAAATTAGATATTTATAGGCGACACATACCTTTAAATGAATAGGGTATAATAATGTTATTTCATAATCTCTTTTTAAAATTGTGTGTGATGCACATATGAGTACCATCAAGGGCATATAAATCTTATTAAATAGTTGGGTAATGGGATGTGAAAATCATAATCCAAGAATATATGATTAAAATGGATATGAGGACAATTTGGTATAGGTAAACCATTAATAATGGTTAAATATGATATTCAATGGAGTTAGGATAATAGCTCTGGGATTTAAGGGTGTCTCTTTTTTTAAGACCAAAACTTCCACAAGGCACAAGCTCTGAGAAGTTTTGTTATTCACCAGTGAATCCTAGTGGGGTACCTTTAGATTAGTTAGTCCATGTTACATGTTTTATATAGGGGGAACTAAGAGGAATGAATCAAGGTTCATGGGGTTCTAAGAGAAATATATCAACTAAAGGAATTGATTTTTATTAACTCGACTATCAAATATATGAAGTTGGTTCCTGAGGAATGCAAGATATAAAAAGGGTTTGAGTACCCTAAATGATATTACAATGTGTATTAAACATCTTTTTTAGGTTAAGGGACAAAATAGGGGATTATTGAGTACACAATCATCTATATTACGATATGTTTGGGATGAAGACTTCATGTGATGCAGTTTAACATCATGCGACTATGATGTTGTCACAGAGTCTAAAGTTTTTTTACTAAGATTTCATAATGAAGTTTAACTCATTGTGACTAATATATAATTATATATCCAGAATACATCATGATCATTCTAGTCATAGAGGTTTTTATGGTCCTCTATTGTCTCATAATTAATGATTGGTGTTAGTAAAAAGGGGAAACTAGGAAGTCGACTTAGCTGAGTGAGCGTGTGTGATAAGGAATATGGGTTGTTGGTTACAATTTATTTTGGACTAAAGCCTATAAAATGATCTGAATCCCATTGAGGGGCATGATTGTGAGTGATATAAACTCATGGTTGGGATTGTAATTGGGGATCTAGGTATCACTACATATCATGTGATGATAGGAATGAAGCCACACATAGTTCTTGATAATGTTCCTATAAAGGTATGAACCATATATATAGATTGGTGCATTTCTTTATCTCCCTTTCTTTTATATCATGGATGGTTCCAGGATTTGAAATTGGGGAATCACTACGTATCCTATAGTAACAATACTCAATCCAAACATGGTTCTTGCACTAGTAATTACCCACATTGTTTGATTTTCTGTGTGATGAGAGGGAATTTTTATCATATTGTAGCTGGGTCAAAGATTTAGGATTTAGGAATCACTTTGTATCCTATTATAATATGAATAAATCCATACATAGTACTTATATGGAAAATTACCTACATAGGTATGACCCATACACATAGAGGAAATTTATTTTCTTATAGTATAGCTAGACCTGATATTTGAGATATGGGAATCATTACATAACCTTCGATAATAGGAATAAATCAACACATAGTTCTTATAAATGTTCCATACACATGTCTAACCTATATGAAAATAAGGGTATCTTTATATGAATTGTGGTTGGGATAAAAATTTGAGATCTAGGCATCACTTTTTATCATATAGTAAAATTAATCAGACCACATGTAGTTCTTATATAGAAAATCCCATGCATAAGACTAGCCCATATACGGGGAGGGGAAATTTTTCTATTTATATTGTAGATAGACTCAATATTTGAGATCAATGAACCAATACATATCTTTTATGCATAGGAATCCATCCACACTAAGTTCTCAAGAACGTTCCTTGCATAGGTCTTTCCCATATGTAGGGAGGGGTATTTTCCCTTTATGTACAGTGGGTATGGGCCCACGATTTGAGATCTGGGCATCAGTAAATATCTTGTAGAAACTGGAAGTAATACACACATAGTACTTATATGGAAAATTCCTTTCACAATTCTAATCCATATGTGTGGAGGGGAAAATTTTCCATTTATATTATAGTTAGATCCAAGATTTGATATCTGAGCATCACTGCATATCCAATAACGATTGGAATCAATCCACACTTAGCTCATATAAATACTTCCTTATATGGATTAGACTCACACATAGCGATGGGGGTACTTAATTATTACCTTCGTACAGATCTAAATCATGCATAAGAAAAGATGGTATGTCCCTCAAGGTGAACCCATGTCACACAAATTTTAAAGCCTTTAGACCATGACTGTGTTCCATTTATTTTAATGTTATACAGTGAGGACATCCTCCATGTAGTTTAACAACACACATTGGGATGTCTTCCATGTAGTTTAACATCATGTGGAAAGGACATTAAAATTTTATGTTGTTTAAATTCTTTCCATGAAGAATTTTATTTCATGATGGAATATATATGATGTACATCTTTAGAGAACTCATATTAGTGGGGGTGTAATGTGTTCCTCATCTATCATTGCTAACGAGTATTCTCTCTTAGAATAGACTTTATGTATGATGTAAGATCCTTCCCACTTCTGTTCCAACATTAGAGGTTTCATAGTTTATATCATTGGGGTTCTAATAACCATTACCAATTCTCCTTGTCAGAATGAGTTGAGGGAAACAATTTATTATAGTATCATGTGATTCAATACTAATGAAGTTCAAGGTTGCGTAGTGCACACAACCTTTTCTCAACAAGTTGGTTTAAGTCGTCCTACTACCTCTATAATTGTTTATCATATGAGCGTTTCCCACAAAATTAGTTTCGGATCAAGGGAAACTAGAAATCTATTGGAAAAACTTCCTTTATCCCATAAACTAATGAATATAGGATCACTTGTGTGGTTGTGCATGTGGTGGTATGGTAGGCCCATAAAGCATGAAGGACCTTATTTGGACATGACGTATCATCATTGTCCAATATTTCTGAGAGAATATTTCAAATTCATATTAAAGGAATATATATTTCTATTTTATACTACATGATAGTAGGATAAATGGTTTGAATTTATTTTGTATTTCTGATACAAACTATTAAAATAATAATAATATAATTTCGTTCCATTTTCCATCAATATTGTGTGTGGGACACCAAACTCTTTGATAATATTATACATTATGAGGTTGATGATATTATTTTTATCGACTTCATTGAGGGTTATGGACTCAACGAATTTGGAAAATAATTTAGAAGTAGTAATGATATATTTAAACTGTATAGAATTAGGTGGGGGATATGGGCGCACAACATCCATTCCCTATATAGTAAACATCAATGAATAATTATCCATATGTAGAAACTATGGGTGATGATGGATGAAGTTTTCATGAATCTAGAAAATGTGATAATTTTTGGTTAATTCTAAATGGTCTAGAATCAATGTCTTCTGTAGAAACCAAACCTCCAAATTTTGTAGTAGAGTCTGTTTCTAGACTGCTGATCACTATAAGAGCCTGCATGGAATTCTTCCATGATGGAAGGAATATATCTTTCTTTATTTTTTATGAGGATGGCTCCATCAAAAAATCATCTACATGTGGATTTTTTCTTATTTGGGATGTCTCAATGTGTGTAGTTTGTTTCTTGATAATGAATATATTCCCTTTTGGCTTGATCAGATGGGAGGGTCAAATTTTGGAGGTAATATATTACGAGATCCATCTATCTAGGTGTGGATATCATATCATTATACTCTATGTATGTTTTAACCATATTTATTTCCTCCATGTTCTAGATGGTGAATGGTGAGACCACCCATCAGTTTCTGATATGGAAAACCACTTCATGCGGATTGGGATTAGCTAGGATTATAACTGCATTAGACAGTGCGTCAACATGAGTGTTTTTTGATCGTGGGATATGATATAGTGAAGGCTCAAAATATAATTCCTTTATCATTCCTTTGACATAGTCGATATGGGGGGATAATTATTCCTTCTTAATGGAATACTAACCATTCGTCACTTTTATTACTAGCACTGAGTCCTATTTTATATTCAGGTAGGGTATTTGTACATATAAGACTAGCTCTATGATGTTAATAAGGGTTTGTTATTCTTTATAGTGGTTAGTATTTATTTCAGATAGTGTTAAAGAATATGAAAATTTTTCTTTGACTGTGGAAACAAATAAAATCCCCATTCCAACTTGGTTAATCTTTGAGTTTTCCATTCTCTTATTAATAGGACCTCATAAGGTGCCTTCAAAGTGCATCTCGCATGTTTGAAGAGTTTCATGGAAATATAAAACATATTCATCATGATTTTTAGTGACTAATGGGATGCAATTCAGAGAGGGATATTCCACAAGGATATTTGATACGTCATACCCTTTAACTGGCTTCAATGACTTGAATTGGATGTAATAATATTATAGGATAACCACCCATCATTATAAATACATAGTTAACATAGGGAGGACTAGAATGTACATGAGTGGGTTGACATGATAGAACATGATAAATTTATGATGGTGTAGGTAATGCCTCTGATTTTTCAATGCAATGATGAGTTTAATGTAGCTCTTTTCAATTTCAGAATATTAAGTCTTATTATCCAGAATTGTTTGACTGAGATATTAGAGTTTTTTTCATTCCATGTGTATTTTTTCAATGTGAGGAGAGCACCAAGGGATCATTCCATGGAAGATAGATATATCATAAGTGGATTTCATGATACTGGTATATTATGATTAATGGATATAGTAGGTACTTCTTGAGTATCTCGAAAGCATTTAATCATTCCACATCCCATCAGTAGGTGACTCCCTCCTATAATAAATTTGTAAGAGGAGATATTTTACAACTAGTTAGGCTATGAAATTCCGAACCTAAGTGAGGTTCCATTAGAGGCCCCTTGTCTCTTTAAGAATCCAAGGGGGAATAATTTATAGGATTGAACTATTATTTTCTGGATTAACCTATATACTACAGTGGCATACCATAAGGCCAAGGAATTTCCCTAACATTACTATGAATTCACCCTATAGAGAACAAATATTCAAACTATTCTGCTATAATTTGTTGAAAATTAGCTAATGATCAGTGAGGTGAGTAGAATTATTTTGAGATTTAACTTCATGTCATCAATATAAATTTGATGATCCATCCCAATAAGGGTTTAATGATATTATTCATAGTGTGTTAGTAAGTAGTTTCATTACTATTTATTCCAAAGGTCATGTAATTATAGTAAAATATACCCTAAAGAACACTGATGGTAGTAGCTTCCTCATATTTAGTGTCCATCTTTTTCAGATTATACCCTAAATACCCATCCATAATGGAAAGGACTTGAAATATAGAAGTTTCATTGATCAAAATATATGTAATTAGTAACGATAAATCATCCTTTCATTGGTTTTTATTGAGGTCTCTGAAATCAATGTAGACCTTGATCTGTCTATTCCGTTTCTTAATAGGTGTGATGTTGTCAAGCCATTTTTGGTACTTCACACCTCTAAAAAATCATAATTTGATCAATTTATTATCGTTTGATTCTACATTAGTAGAATAATAGGGGTGAATTCTATTGTATCATTTCTTAAATCCTCAATGGTCGTCAAGAAACCCTAGGAGATGAGTATACATATTGGGGTTTATCCTGAACATCTATGTATAATTCCAAATTAACACATATCAATGTCTCTAGAGAAATGAAATATAAATATCCTAGTCCATTAGAGGCATGTTGGAACTAATCATCATAGTTTTTGTGTATTCTTTTATTTATTGATTCAAAATCTCGAGCTCATAAATGGTGGAAGAGACACTTTCCTCAAATGTGGGAGGATTGTTCTTGATTACATCCTCTTCTTCATCTTCAATTTCTATTTTTGTGGAATAATTTTCAGACATGGTGGGTAATTTTGTGGAATCTTTATCCCTATAAAGATATAAGATCCCTTGTGAAGAGTCACTAACATCCTGAACTATCAAAGTCATTGTAGAGATATTCTAGGGATTCTTGTCTTTCATTATGCTACTACCAAGGGAAAGAGATGTGTTTATTTCCTAATTTCAAAATATTTTCATGGGAAAAATTTCAATACATACTAATAGAATAAGGGGATTCATGGATATTGATAGATCCCCAATCCAACCACACTATGGAGAACCCACTTATTTTGACACAATTTTTATCACATAGACATGGTCTAGTGAGGTTTTTCATTTGCAAGAGTTCATTGGGGTTATGTTGAAAACCTCGACCATTTTTATGTTAATCACATAATCACTATTGATCATGCTCTAGGGATTAACATGATTGTTACCAATATATTTGGAGTGGAAGCATGTATATGACCACCAACCATTAGTTCTTTTACTTCTCTCTTGTAGAAATTTTTCTCAACATATTTAGATTCACAAGACTGAAAGGGGGAACTATCAAATTTAATATGTTGACCATTCCATTGATGGTGTATTTTAGGCATTGATGAAATGTTGAATGTACATTATAGTGACCTGACCCCAATATCCTAGAGCTGGTTTCATCTTTATTACATTGGCATAGGAGACAAGTGATCACTTCTTAAAGGACTTAATAGTTTTGTTGTCTTAGTGAACTAGATATATACATGATTCCCATAACATATTAGTACAAAATAATTCAACATCATTTTTTTGAGAAAATAAATTTATTTCATTTATAATATCCTTAAATATTAGTCATAGTAAAATTCAGGTATTACTATGGATGGAAAGAAAATTTGGGTGATCCCAAATGATCAGTTGTGTTTAGGTAAGGTAAAAGAAATCATGAATCAATAGGCATAATCAATATGTAATGGTATATTACGGAACATGCAGTCCATGTAATCAATAAACTTTTAATGAAGTTTATCTATAGATCATTGTAAAAATATCATGGATAATTATAACTGAATTATTAATGAAAAAATTCTTAATTATTGGACAGAGTGCCTTAGGAATATGATACTGATTCTATCAAATCCACTCAAAAGATGGTTTAAATCTACATGTAGAAACCTTCTTAATGCTAACTTACTAATTTGTATCTTGATACATAATGATTCATCTAGGGGCTATATAATGTGGGTCCCCACCCATCACTATAGGTCCAAAACATTCCTCATATATCAAATGATTCATTTAATTCATTAATAAATATTCCTTAACATAACATATCCTTATGGGGTAAAGGATATGAATTTATCAATATTTCCCTTGGTAAACAAATAAAATTCAATAAAGAACAATGTATGTATAAATTTGTTGTGTCCAAAAAATTCTGCGTAGAGTAAGTAAAGAATTCCATGAAAATGGAAAGGGAATAATTAATCCCAAAAGATAAATTTAGAGAAAATGTCCAAAGGGGATGATGCCACAAAAATATGGATTGATCATATGAAGTGAAAATTGTTTCATGGGTAGTCACTATCCATTGATCTCCACCGCTTTGAAAAGTACATATGAATGAAATAGTTCCTCATATGAGATGGAAATATGGCACTAGTGAATGAAACCACATTTTTCCATGGGACTATATAGTGATTTCAGACCCCATGAAAGACAATCCCCTATGAATGAAATATTTTGCGGGGTGAGATGGTACCACTGACCCCTATGAATGAAACTGAATCATTTGCAGGGAAGGATAGTGTGTTCCACCGCCATCACTGACTACCCCTTAAAAATGCGTCATTCTCATGGTGGTAAATACTCCTTGGGATCATAAAAAGGAATCATTGTGACCCCCCAGAGATTATTGGTCATGTTGGTAACCAGACCCTTTGTTATTTTATAAAAATAACCTGAGGGGGACTGAAAAAGGACACAAAGAGAGTCCTAAATGTGATTCGAGTCATGGGTGTCCCTTTCCATAGCACCATCCCACAAACTATATGTAGATGACCCTTCATGGATCCCGTTTCCATTTGTGGTATGAGGCATCATTTTATTCCCTCCCACATATCGAATCACTTGGGATGCTCCTATGTGGTGAGGTAATTTGCAAATGGATCCATCATGAATGAGTATTTATGGAAAAATCTTTCACTGATGGTCCTTTGCATCCAGTGAGTGGCATTGTCATGGGTTCTCTCAAATGAAGTGTAATTTTTGGGTACTTAGGTGCAACAGAGTGGCTGACCAAGGTCATCTCTTAAAGGAGAAAGTAAATTTGACAACTTAATAAAGGTATTTTGAAAATAAAATAAAATGGAATAATAACAATACTTGAAAGGATGTGGGTTTTTTTACCATTCATAATTCTAGAAGATGTTTGTTGAAGACGTTTGTACAATTTGTTGGTTTTTTTTTTAAAATATTGTTTGATTAAAAAGACACAACGAGAAGATACTTTTTTTAGAAAATATTTTTAGTATAAATAATCGATATAAATATACCTCCTCATTTAAATATTAATCATTATCATTTAAATTAATATCCACTTAATTATGATCCTCTATTTTTTTAACCCTCAAACCCTACAAGAGTTAACTTAACCACAGTGATGAAATTACTTAAACCCTAGGCTAGCTTCGAAGCACGCAATCAAAGAACCCTGATTTGATTGATGTTCTAAGGTTAGATTATTTTCAGTGGTTAGTTAAAGAATATATCCATTATTGAGATGAGGATTAATTGATTTTAGGTATTATATTTTATCTCTACAAACTTATCCTGTGTGGTCTTGTATTATCGATTAAGATAGCGCTCTCAAAATTCCCACAATACTCAACCTCATGTGTTTTTTGTGTTAATTGTTAAATTTCTTGATTAGTTTATTATAATTTAAAAAATAAATCCATAGATCATATTAATTGAATTACATTATCTCAATTATTGAATATAATTAAATGAATAGGGTAGAAGATAGATTGATGACTAAGAAAACTACTCTTCTATGGGTGGTGTGGTCATCATGGAAACGTTTTGGAAGAGAAAATGATTGAAAGGGTAGAACCCAATATCATCTACACTCATTAATTATAAACCAAATAGGAAGATATAAAGATGAAAAAATAAAAATCATAGAAGTTTAATTGAAGAAAAATTCAAGATACAAGCATGAAAGAAAAGAAATACAAAGAAGATGTGTGAGAGGAGAGCCTTTTTGGAAGAGTTGTTTGCACAAAGACTTAAACATTCGAATAGTAGTGAGGGGATCCCAAGAGACACCCATTATGAAAAACCTTCCCTATTCCACTAAAAACCATCCCAAAGAGTGAAAACACCAATTTATATAGTGGTGGGGAGGCTAGGTTCAAAGTGGTTTTGAGTGTGAATAGGGAATCTAGTACAAATATTTTAATCCATATTGCACCACCCATTTGACATTAAAACGTGTGAACCAACTATTCTTACAGCATTATAATTTGTGAAAAATTGGGTTTTCGATCTCCTCTAATCATTTGGGCTCAATTCATTGACGGATGTAGACATTATGGACCAAATACAGAACCCGCGTCAAATCTGGAAAGTCCAGCCCAACTTTGACTTCATTGCCCATTTTGACCAACCAAATGCATGATTTAGCTCCAATGTCATAAATTAATGTTGTAGAAACATAAGTCAAGAACAATTTTTCAAAATATTAACTTCAAATAATTCAAAAAAATTATTTATGTTCAAAATACTACAGTGCACTACAAAGTGTAAAATTGGAATTTCAATCAAATTTTCAAATAAATTATCTAATCCCAAATATTTTATAAATAAAAATATTTAACACAATGTGAGGAAATTTTATCATTTAATATAAATGAAAATTTGTATTATCAACTCCCCCACACTTACCATTTTTCATTCATGGGAAAAACCTAATATCACGTATTCTGAAAAATTGTGACAAGTAAACATCAATATCAAATCAAAACAAATTTTAAAACTGATATCCTTGAGATCCAACAATTCCACACCAAGATAAAAAGATATAATGCCTCATAAAAATAAATTATTTCATGTTATCCATTTATATCATTCAATATATTTTCACTTCATTTATCCTCCCATGCACAAAACACTTACCTCACTTGAATTTTCTCTAATCACACAAATGTCAATTTTTCAGCATTGTCTTTCTCATCCAAACTCATACAAGGGTCACCATAAGATTGTTAAATTCCTACATCACCACCCGATGTGATTCAAGGACACATGTTTATCCTGAGGAATTTTTATGGTTGTTATGTGGGTTTCAGTTGGTAGGATTTAGATGTGAAAAATTCTGAGGCTGAATGAGGGGGCCTGACTCTTTTTGAAGAACAATTTAATTAATCTAATTTTAAAAAAATTATGGTCTCCTCCTCAATCCCCATATCATCAATTCTTGTTCATCATCATGAAAAATAAATGAACGTGCACACTATTCAACATTTCAGTCGTAAAAATGTCAATTTACTCAAGCTTGATTTTCTTGAAAGCTCTAGAGAGGCACAAATATCAATATAATGAACGCTCCCGAAAAGGAACAACTTTCAATATAATGATTTTCTTCAGAAAGAAACACATCTCTTTAGAATTTTATTTTCCACCCAAAGTATCACAAAATGTGGTATCAAAACACAAGATAGCTTCCCCCACACTTAAGTTCAACTAGATTATGCAATTTCACTTCAAGAGTTGGTTGGATAAGGAAAAATTGTCTTGTAATGTGGCTAACCTAACAAGATGCTCATAGATTATAAGGGATATAAGTATTAAATTTTCAAGGTAGGAAATTATAAAAAGTATTCTTTGAAATAAAGGATTTAATACCAAATAAATGCCTCAATAATGTAAAACATAAGTACCTAAAACCGTCATGTTTTGACCGGAATAAATAAAATTCTAGTTAAATCAAGCATGGTTTGGTTCTCTCAAGAAGTGAGGTAAATGTAAAGTATATGAAAATAATGGTTCAGAAGCCTCACAGGAAAGTTATTTCAAATATAAATATAGTGAGATGTGGTATGAGATTCAAAATTTAGAGTAATTTCTATGAAATTTCTAAAGATTTTAACCTGAAACAAAGTAATTTTTAGCTTTAATTTAAGTTAAGTTTCATGGTATAAATGTTTTCACTTATTGATTTGAATTTTAAAATGGTGATGAGAATCATTTCAGCTCAAATGCTTCAAAAAACCCCAAAAATTTTAAAATAAACACAATTGTTTTTAAGAAGACACAATTTTGTTTGAAAATCAATTAAAAATAGGAAAACAATTAAAATTACTAAATTAAAAGGTTCCCTCCCCACACTTAAAATATTTCATTGTCCTCAATGTGAACCTATGAGATGATATATGCACATGAAATGTATAATTTTAAATAGGACAAAGAATAAAAAAGTGAAATGGTTAGGAATATCCTGATATGCTCAAGTGATGATGGAGTCATGCAGTGTGAACAAATCCTCTACATCAGTAAGAAGTCCCTTAATGTATTTCTTAAAAAGTTTCCTATTGAATGTAAGGCTTCTTCCTGTGTCTTCTTGTGTGATCTCCACTACACCATAAGAAAAATAATTAGTCACAACATAAGGACCTAGCCACCTAGAATAAAACTTACTAGGCATTAGCTTCAGTCGTGAACTATAGATAAATAATTTCTCTTCATCTTGAAATTCTATTTTCGGGATCATTTTGTCATGACATTCTTTTGATATTTACTTTTAGAACCTTGAGTTCTCATATGAAGACATTCGAATCTCCTAAATATATTGAATTTGTATCTTGCTTTGGATTCCATCTTATGCTAAATTCATGTTCCATTTCTTTATAGCCCAATAAGCTCGATGCTCAACTTCCATGGGGAGGTGAAACACTTTCCCAAAAACAATCCAAAACAGGAACATACCAATGGGTATCTTGTATGTTGTCCTATAAGACCAAAGTGCATCATCCAGGTGATTTCTCCAATCTTTCTTATTCAGCTGCAGAGTTTTCTCCAAAATTTGTTTCAACTCTCTATTTGAAACCTCAGCCCGACCATTTGTTTGAGGGTGGTATGTTGTTGATGTTTTGTGTGTCACCCCATAATTCCAAAGGATGGAAGAAAAATTCTAATTACAGAAATGTGTCCCTTGGTCACTAATTATTACATTTGGTACTCCAAACTACAAAAAATATGCGTTTTTACAAAGTCCACTACAAAATGAGAATCATCAGTGCTGGTGGAATTAGCCTCCTCCCATTCTCTCACATAATTGAAAACAAAAAAAATATACAAAAAACCAAAGGACCTAGGACAAGGACCCCTAAAATTTATGCCCATACATAAAAAATATCATATAATAGTATGAGTTGTTTGAGAATCTCAGGTCTCCTATAAATGTTCCCAGTATGTAGACAATGAGAGCATGACTTACAAAACACACGAGCATCATGGAATAAGCTAGGCCAATATAATCCAGAGTCCAAAAAATTCCTAGATTTCTGTTGGGGTCAAAAGTATCCACCACAAGAAAGTGTATGACAAAAATATAAAACAGAATCCAACTCATGATTAAGAACACACATCCTAATAACTTGATCACTAAACATGCACCATAGGTATGGATCATCCAAAACATAAAATATTCATTCACTCCTTATCTTTTTGAATTTATGTTGCTTTAAATTTGCAGGGATTTTAGAGGCAACAAGGTAGTTAACTAAATTAGCATACCAAGGATGCGTATATAAGATGGAATAAAGATGCTCATCAGGGAAAGTTTCTCAAAGTGGTACCTGTTCGAAGGTGTAATCCTCTAGTGTGTGAGTAAGCCTACTCATGTGGTCCACCATTCCATTTTATGACCCCTTATTGTCCTTTATCTAAATATCAAATTCCTGATGAAGGAGCATCAATCAGATAAGTCTGGGATTTTCATCTGGCTTCTTCAAGAGGTACCTCAAAGAACCATAGTCAGAAACAACAACTACATTAGATCCCAATAAATATAAATGGAATTTATCTAAAGTGAATATGACAACAAGAAACTTTTTTTTGTGGATGTGTATATTGATTGGGATGAATCTAGTGTGCTCGATGCATAGGCAATCACATGTGAACATCCCTCCACCATGTGAGATAAGATAGCTCCAACCTCAAAGTCGGTGGCGTCACACATAAGCTCAAAAGGAATTTCCCATTGTGGGGGAAGTATGATCGATGGAGTGGTTAGACACTTCTTCATCTCGTCAAATTCTACCATGCATGAATCATTAAACACAAAATCAGAATCCTTTTGAAGTAATCATGATAAAGGAAGATAAATCTTACTAAAATCATCAATGAAGCGTCGATAAAAGCCTGCATTCCCTAGGAAGGATCTAATATCATGCACACATGAAAGATAGCGTAAGGATTAAATAATTTCTATCTTAGATCTATCAACCTCTATACCAAGTTTTGACAATATATTCCCTAAAACAATGCCATGATCTACCATGAAATGAATCTTTTCAAAGTTCAAGACCAAATTCTTCTCAATATAATGATTCCACACCATTCCCAAACTAATTAGACATTCATAAAATGAGGATCCATACACTGTAAAATATTCCATAAATACCTACATGAAAGTCTCAATAAAATCAGAAAAAATAATCACCATGAATCTCTTGAAGGTACATGGGGTATTACAATCTCCAAATGGAATCATATGGTAAGAAAATGTTCCAAAGGGATAGAAGAATGTAGTCTTCTCCTGATCCTCTAAAGATAGAGGAACCTAAAAAAATCCAGAAAATCTTTCTAAGATATAATGGTGTGTTTTCCCAGCTAGTATCTCAATCATTTGATCAATAAATAAGAGGGGGAAATGGTCCTTGTGAGTGGACTAATTTAGTTTCCTATAATCAATAAACACATGACAACTATTTTGAACCCTCATCATAACTAACTCATCTTTATCATTTGTAAAAACTGTAACACAACTTTTCTTAGGCAAAACTTGCATAGGGCTTACCTACTAATAATCTTAAAAGGAAAAGATTATACCATCTTCGAGAAATTTCTCAACATCCTTTTTTACGACTTCCAATAGAGTTGGATTTAGTCTCCTTTGTGGTTGCCTAACCAGTTTAGCCCCATCCTCCAAAATAATACTATGCATGCATATGGAGGTGCTAAAACCTGATATGTCAGCCAAGTCCTACCCGATTTCCTTAATGTTTTCCCTCAAAATATTCAAAAAATATTATTCATGTTCAAAATAGAGATTGTTAGTAGTGATAATAGGTAATTTATCACCCCTCAACAAGTATGATTATTTGAGATTTGGTGGTAATGGATTGAGTTCCAGTGTAGGGGGGTGGTGTATGGATGATGAAATTGAAGGAATTTAAGTATGTTCTCAATGAACATTAGTATCAGAATATAAATAATCAAAATCAGAGAATAAAGCATCAATTCCATCAGCATACTCAATAGCCATGTTATAATCAGAGTTCACATGATCAAAATTGGAAAATGATTCAATTTCAAAATAAAATCTATGATATTATTGTGCATTTTAAATAGGTGTGGTATTAATTTTAGATATCAAACTAGAACCAATGCTAATAATCTCTTTAAACATATGAAAATAAAAGTCCACGAGGTTTTTACTTGGTGGTTCAAAATTGGAGATAAAAAAAGCATAATGGTCTTCTAAGTGGTACTTCAATGATTCCATGATATTAAATATCACATATTCATCTCCAAAATCCATGGAAAGTGTACCCTCAATGACATTTATAATAGTTTTTTCAGTTTTGAAGAGGTTTATACCAAAGATAATGGGAGTAAGAAAACTTACCGAATCATCCTCCATGTTAAGCACAAAGAAATCTATAGGAAATATCACGACTCTTACCTGAATAACTACATCCTCAAGTACTCCCACTGGATATGCCATAGCTCTATTTTCCCACAGCACCACTAATCTCATCATTTCAATTCACCAACCTATAAATAAGATAACACAAATTGAGGTATCAAATTTATGGAAGATACCAAATCACAAAGATCATCAAAAAGTTCAACTCCACTATGGTGCATGGGATAGTGAATGTACCTGGATCCTTGAACTTTCTTGGAATCGATATATATGGTTTAATGAGTACTGACACATTCCTTACAAGATTTATCCTTTCATTTCCCTTGATCCCTCTTCGATTGGTACAATGTTCTTTTATGAATTTGGCATACCTTTGTGTTTGTTTAATGGCTTCAAGTAAAGGGATGTTGATCTCCACATGCTTGAATGTGTCCAAATCCTATTTTTACATCACCTCCTCATCCATATTCTTGGTTTGTACAACCATATTTGGAAAGGGAATGGGTTTAAGAGGAACATCATCAAAATTTTTCTTAGCTTTATCTTTCTCATTGGGATTCTTAATAGTTGGTGTGGGATGAGGATTTTTTGGAGTTGAGGTGAATCTCGGTGGAAAGATAGGTGCTGATGTAACAGTTTTCTGATTCCCACTTCTCAATGTGATCACACTGACATTCCACTAGGTATTTGGAGTAGGTTGGGAAGGTATATTTCTCTAATTATTACTTACTAGTTCATGGAGGGTAGTGGAAATATGGATCATTTTAGTCTTTAACTCCCTCAGCTCCGAACCTTGACTCTTCAGCACATTCTGTTGATTAAGAACAATTTTTTTCAAAAGATCATCAATTTTAGAATCTAAATTTAGTAGAGAATTCCATTATTGTTGACTTTTTGATGCATGATATTCAAATCGCCTTTGGGGTTGTTGGAAACCTTATTGGTAAGGTGGATGCTACTGGATGTTTTATTGAAATGGGGCCTTTGTTGTTTTCTAGATGCATACCTCATGTATGATCGATAAATAAATCCTTGGTTGTATGATGGTGAAATATAATCAAACTTATTTTGGGGATGTGGCTATTGTTGCTACAAATATGGTCTCCCAGGAAACACAGCCACATAATTTTCTGTTTCTCGTAGTTGGGGGAAACAGTTAGGTGGGTGAATTATCTCAATGAAAATTCTACAATGCCTTGAAGGAGGGGATTGGGATGTTGTTTTTTTCCAAAGAAATATGTCTCACCATAGTGGTCAATTATTCCAACTTAGTATCAATCAAATGATTTTCAAGAGAGGAAGTACTTAATTGATGTACTCCCCTGACAAATTGTGTACCTAGGTCAGAAAATTGTTGGGAGTTTTCTGCCATATTGTCAATAAATGTATGTGAATATACTGGTGTCTTATCTTACAATGTCCCTATAGTTGCATCATCCACCATAATCTTATCCATAGGTGCGAGTACTTCATAGAAGTATTGGATGAGGAGTTTCTCACTGATTTGGTGATGTGGGCAGTTTGCGCACAACTTCTTGAATCTATCCCTGTACTCAAACATTGACTCCCCTTGCGCTTTCTTGATCACTGATATCTAGATACGAATGGAAGTATTTTTTGATGATGGAAAAAATATTTTTAAGAAAAGAAGATTTAAATCATTCCAACAAGTTACATTTTAAGGTTGTAAATAATACTTCTATCCCTTTGTAGCTCCATGAAGTGAGAATGGGAATGCTCTTAGTTTGATTTGATCTTCAGAAACATTTCTTTATTTTAAGGATGAGAAAACCAAATTGAATTATTTTAAATGTTTATTTGGATCCTCACCATATAATCTATGGAATTTTGGAGGAAGGTGAATTAATCTAGATTTCAGTTCAATGTCTGATTCAAGATTTCGGTATGAAATTCAATTTGGTTGATAATTAATATCAGGTTCATCCAATTATCGAATGGTTATATCAAGTTCATTTCCATTATTTTCTGCCATTTGTTCTTGTTTTATGTTATACATATAATTGTTTCCAATTTCAATGTTCTTGGATTGGAGGAATTCTCCAACTGGTTGAATGCTTAAACATCTCGTAGACTGAGAATGTCTAATTCAAGCCCTAGGGCTACGTTCAATCTCATGTACAAGATCTAAGAGATCCTTGAAATTAGTTTGTGTCATAAATCATATAAAAATAAATATAAGGAAAGTGGACCATAATAAAAATGGGAAGTTTGATTTGTTGGTCCAAAAAGAATAAGAATAAAATAAAAGAAGTAGAAAAAATTCAAATAAGGTAAAGAAGGAAGAAAGAATAGAATATGTGTACAAAATGTAAAATAAATTAAATACCTATAATTGGTTGAAATAATTACTTTCCTCCCAAACAATGGCACCAATTTAAATGGCACTGTCATGGGAACTCTCAAATAAAGTGTGAGTTTTGGGTACTTAGGTGCAGTAGAGTGGCTGACCAAGGTCATCTTTCAATGGAAGAAGTAAATTTGGAAACTTAGTAAAGGTATTTTGAAAATAAAATAAAATGGAATAATAACACTACTGGAAAGATGTGGGTTTTTTTTACCATTAATAAATCTAGAATAAGTTTGCTGGAAGAAGATTGTATAAATTTTTTTGTTTCTATTTTTGAAATAATGTTTGATTAAATAGAAACAACGAGAATATACTTTTTTAAAACTATTTTGAAAAGACGTAATTGATCTACCTATAACTCTTCATTTACTTATTAATTATTATCATTTAAATTAATACCCACTTCATTATAAGTCACTAATTTTTTAACTCTCAAACCCTACAAGGGTTAACTTAACCACAAAGATGAAATTACATAAACCCTAGGCTAGATTCGGAACACGCAATCGCAACACCCTGATTTGATTGATGTTATAAGGTTATCTTATGGTTAGTGGTTAATTATATCACATATCCATTTTTTAGATGATGATTAATTGATTTAAGTGTTATATTTGAACTCTATAAACTTATCTCATGTGGTCTTGAATTATCGATTAAGATCGTGCTCTCACAATTCACACAATACTCAACCTCACGTGCTTTTGTGTTAATTGTTCAATTGCTTGATTACTTCCTTATAATTTGAAAAATCAATTCAAACATCATATTTAGTGAATTAAAGTATCTCAATGATTCAAAATAATGAAATTAAGAGGGTAGAAGATAAATCGGTCATGAAGAAGACTACTCTTTCATGGGCGGTGTGGTCATCATGGAGACGTTTTGTATGAGCAAAGGATTGAAAGGGTAGAACCAAATCTAGTATCCACTGTATAATTCTTGAGAAATGAATAAGACAATAATATGAAAAGGGAAAACACATATGAATAATTTATGAAAAATTCAAGATACAAGCATGAATGAAAATAAATACAAAGAGGAGGTGGGAGAGGAGAGCCTTTTTGTAAGAGGTGTTTTAACAAATCCTTACTCCTTCCAAGAGTTGAGAGGGGGCTCCCAAGAGATACTATTTCATCCAAACCTTACCTAATTTTCTACCAACCATTCCAAAGAGTGAAAACACCAATTTATAGAGTGGTGGGGAGGCTAGGTTTAAAGTAGTCTCCAGTGTGAATAGGGAATCTCAACCAAATATTTTAAGCCAAAATTCACCACCCATTTGACCTTCAAAACACATGAATCAGTTGTTATTTCAGAAGGATAATTTGTTTGAAATTGGGTTTTCGATCTCCTCTCAAAATATGGACTCACTCCATACGTGAATGTAGAAGTTAGGACCCAAATACAGAACCCATGTCCAATCTGGTGAGTCCAACCCAACTTTGACTTCATGGCCCATTTTCACGATCCAAATTCATGATTTAGCTCCAATGGCATCAATTAAAGTTGTATAAAATTAATTCAGGAAAAAATTTTAAAAATATTAACTTCAAATAATTCAAATAATATTATTTATGTTCAAAATACTATAGTACACTATAAAGGGTAAAACAAGAATTTCCATCAAATTTATAAATGAATGATCTAATCCCAAATATTTTATAAAAAAATATTTAACCCAATGTGATGAAATTTTATCATCTAATATCAATAAAATATTCAATAAAAATTAGTTTTATCAGCCAGCTTCATTATGGGTGGTCTTTTGTGCCCAAATTCTTCATGGATGGTCCTATATGGAGAGCTCATATGTGGCCATCCATTCATGCTTGATGGTTCATACCATTGGGGGGTGTGCCCCTACACGCCCACTCAGGATCACCACTTGGATGTAGTCCCAACATTCCATGTTGTTCCCTTCTCTACCATCACTGGGCCCCATGAAGATAGAGATTCACACCAAAAACTATTTGGTCTGGGTCAATGAAATTTTGGGTTCTTCCATATACAAGCCTAAGGCCCACCCCATATAATACCATTAGTCGAAACATTCCTCACGCGCCTCCTAAAATCCCATCACCTGACTCCTATTCTAGGTTAAACAAAAAATCATATCTCTTATGTAAGTCCTTCACCAGCCATTTCTAGGAATCATCCTCCAAGTATTCGTAACCACATGATGTTTAACAATGAAGATATATTTCAAACCACGTGACATTAATCTATATGGAACTCATCCCCACAAAATGAAATTGAAATGTGTTTCCATCGCCTCTGCAACATGACATTAGACTATTCTTTTTTCATCCCTACAACATGATGTTAAACTATTCCGATGTAGTCCTCGCAAAATGACCTTCAACTATACTTTCATCATCCCCAATAGAAGACATTAAACTATGCATCCCTGGTCCTAGTGACCTGATTTTAGACTATATTATACCCAAAATTTCTAACATAGGATGCCGACATTGAAAAACATCATATTCCTTATACATTAATCATAAGATTCATCATGCAATAATCATGATATGACTTCCAAAAATTAAGTCAAGAATCCTTATATTAGTAATCCCCGGCCAGTAACAGGGCATCCCTCCTAGAGTAATCCCATAGCATTTATTATTGGAGGAGACACTCTTTCTCCTCCTAGACTCCCTGGTATACCAAAATAGGTTAGGAGATGGATTCTTCAAATCCCCCTCCCTCTAGTTTGGCCCACACCTTGTCTACTATTAGACATGGATGATCATGTGATTTTCAAATCTACTACATACACTGGTTTCTTACACCAAGCATTACTCATGCGGAATTTAGGTTAGCGGTGATGATGATATATGTGTGATCGAAAACCTCAAACCGGCATCCTCACAGGTGTAAGCCCCAACCTAATACCTTTAAAGGGACATATTCCTGATAGAGAATCAAACAAATTGGAATCCATGAATGTAATCCCCAACCATATCCAGTCAATTAGGGATCCAATATAGTATAAGACTCAAACCAATTTCTCCACATTCCAAGGGCCATATTCCAAATAATGTTAAACCATAAGACCATCCTAGAAGGTGTTATCTCCAATCATGTCTCATAAAATAGTCATCCACCTTATTTATAAGACTCATACCATACTGAAGTTTGTGGGATTTTATTAACAACTAACTAGGATATGTTGGAAGACTCTATGAGGTCTAAACCCCAAACCAAAATTCACCCCAATGTTCCTTCTACCACATTCCAGTTTAGGTTATATAAACATGGGAGACCACATATTCTTCATGTCTGGTAGGATTCCTCAACATAAGTCCCACACCAAAGTTTGACTAGGCCCCTTCCACTTGGAAGTCTATTCTACATGTCGTTCAACTACAATGTTTGTTCCTTGGAAAATGACCTTAAAAATTGACATTTTCTATTAAGTGGTACCGAACTCTGTGGGTTCTAATTCCTCTCATGAAGATACATTTGAAACCATCTTATGGGTTCAATCCTAACATTAAAACACCTTTCATCCGCCGGGAGGATGGTAAAATCTTGAGTTCCCCACTGCATATATTCAAACCCACATCGTTCTAATAAATAATACAATAATATTTGATCCCTATACGAAAAGTGTACCATTAATATGGAACCAAAGATATATACATATCCCTCCATTAATGGAGAACCTTGGATATATACAAATATATATGAACCCATTCATGTTCATAATTTATTATTACCTCACGGTGATCCATGTATACATACTTAGGAATGAATGTAGGATTCACAAGCATATCTTAAATCTATAATAGAGTTTCATAATAGGAAATAGTCCCCCCCCCTAAAGGGTGTGACGAGCCTAAATTCTCATCCTATTGACCAATGTAAGTTATTAAGTATCAACAGAAAATTTCCCCAATGAACTCCATCATATAGAAAGTAGGTCGAAGATTCATCATGGATATGAGAGTTTTTGGTCATTTTTTGTCCCCAGAAAAAAATTCCTTGGATAAAGTTGGAAGATAATGTACACAACTTGATTAATTACACATAACTAAAACCCTTAAAATGAAGCAATTGGTACTAAAAAATTATTTATTTGAAAAAAGGATATATGATTTAAGAAATAGATATATCAATTTTAAATATTATGGGTGTTTAGGGGAAATTTAATATTCAATGATCACAAGAAAGTGAAAATTTCAATGGAAATTTAATCACTACAAAAAAATGAATCAAGGAAGTGAATGTCAATATTATACTTAGTCAAAATAATTATAAACAATATAGATTAAGAATAAGTATGGTATCAAAAAAATATATACCCAGTGGAGTCTATGTAAAACAAAGGGTCGTTGTCATTTATTAATATAAAAAACATAAATAGAAATTTAAAATCACTTTTGATGGAAATATCATTTTCATTTTGAAAATATATTTTTAAAACTAAATTTCTAGAAAAAAATTCGAAAATACTTTTCTTTGAATCTAACCTTTGAAAATTATAAAGGTTGTTTTAAAAAATTATGTGTTCACGATGGTAGTAAATTTTGTACATGCTGAGTAAATTTGAACAAAGAGTCCGTTTACATTTTTTGTAAAATTCAAGTGGGTATTTCTTTAAAAAATCCATAAAAATTCATTTTAAAAAATTGGTAAAAAGTAAAATATGGGTAAATATTTCTTTAGATGTTCATTTTTAACTGGTTAAAACCATATTTTAAAATATTTTTAGAAAACATCATTTTACAAAAAACAAATTTACGATCAGAGAGTGAAATGAATTCGGGTTTTCTTATAAAAATTTTATAAAAAATTAATTACTAAAGATTGAAAAAATGGTTCCATTTCATGAAAATATCATGAATAACTAGAGGAGAATAAAATTAATTTTTTTATTATAAAATAATAAAATAATTTAACACAAAGTTAATTCATTAATAATCAATCTTGATCATAAGGAGACTATGAAATAAATCCTTAAATTTATTATAACATTGAAGTGATAATTAATCAATGAATAGATTATGTGTATAAACTATAAATCCAAAAAAAATTCAAATAGAGCATAATAAAATAAAAATTCATTATACACGTAATTCTTAATATCAAATATAATTAAGATGTTGTATAACTCAATGAAAATTAATTTTGTTTTGATATTCTTTACTAAATAGTAAATTTCTAGTAAAATTCCACTGGATTAAAAAAAATTAAAATTGAAACTTAAAATAAAATTATGAATTGATTTTTAATGATATTAAATTTAAATGTATAAGTATATACCCCATATAAATTAAATTAGGTGCATAACAATGTAATATTCCTAAATGAAATGAAATTGACATGAAATCTATTACCTCATACTTAATTTTTATTGAACATAATTTAAAAAACATTATAGTGGTTTTAAATGTGTTATTAACTTATTCAAGAACCATAGTTTTATTTATAATATATTATAGGATCCTATTATAACATCTTATCACTAATTTGTTAATAATTGTTTATTATTTTCATTGTTTTGGGTGGAAATTTCTTGGTTTTTTCATGTATGCTTCATCATGAAAGATATGATTCATCACATATTATATAGTTATATAATATAAATAATAATAATCATGAAATAATTAACATATTAATACAATAATTATTATTTTAAAATCAATAATGACATTTGGTTATAAAAAATGATGTATGTTATGATCATAGACACGACATGTTGTACATACATAAGAGTAACATTTATATTTTTCACCAATAATTATGGAAAGGATGAAATTAATATTTTATATTAAAATAATTATAATAATGTAATATAATTTTTTTTATTTCATTAGCTATACTTATATAAATTATCAATGGGGTGTGGTGATGAGAAAGGGACACATCGCTTCATGAAGGAATTAATCGACATGTACACGAATGATGTCAATATCAGTAAGTGAGGGGATGAAAAATAGAGTTTTTAAAGAGAACATGCTCATAATTTAACTAATTTTTATATCAAAATTCAATATAAAAATGCTTTCAATGACCTAAATTTTATTAATTGATAAATAATTTTACTAATTTTACTTTTAAAGAAGTTACAAATATAATTTGATATTTTAAATTACTTAAATTAAAAGTAACTTTTCAGTTAAAATTTTGTATTTTTCATTATTCATCAAAAAATGAAACGTTTTAGAAAAATCCAAAAAATTCACCCTAAGATAATTTTGATATTATGATTTCAAAAAATAATTTTATGTTTTTTCATATAAATTTTCTAAAATTGTTATAAATTAATTTTAAATTATGTTCTCAAAGTACTTTTAAAGCTTCCTTTTGGAAAAATATAGTTCTTCAGAAAATATTTATATTTATATTTGAAATTCTTCTTTATGTATCTATAATAAATAAATAATTAATAAAATTGTATAGAATTTATATTTTAATAATTTAGTTATTCATATTCATACCTTCTAATTAAATGGTTTGGTGATAACCATCCTGTTAAATAATATTGGTAATAATATATTATTATTTGGTAAAACTCGGTATTATGTGTGATGAAAGATATCAAAGAAACTCATTGTTGCATGTAATGAAAGATAAGATCAGTGTTGTGTGTAATTAAATCTATTGAAGTTATTTAATTTTAAAAATCATAAATTATTTGGGTGTTATATTTTTATTTCATACTTGATGTTGCATGTCATGTAAACTATCAAATACCATGTTCTTCTTTTAGAATTTCAAGGTGTTACATTCTCCCCACCATAAATTAATTGGGTCATCGAAATTTAAACATATTCTAGGTAAAAAATGATTTGATATATTATAATTATTTTTTTTGAAAACCCATATATTAAAAATATTTAATAAAATTTTCACTTAATAAGAGAGAATGGTAAGTATAAAGGTCATATAGAATAACATATAACTAGGTTTCTAAGTATGAGAACATTTGTGGAATTTGAGGATATAGACATGGAAGAAAATATAAAGTAATATTAGAGATTGATAAAGGCCATTAATCACAAGAAAGTGTGTGACAAATGGAGAATTAAGTTCCCCAAATCTATAAATCTATTATAATTTAAAAGGTAATCAGATTAACATAAATTAATGTATGAGAATAAAATTTTTCTTTAATATCCTTTTCCTGGATAAGAGTAATTATTTTATGATATAATAATATATGGAAACATAAAATTTCATCATTTGGTTGTGCTCTTACCAAACTCCAATTAATCACTTACTCCATGTAATGAATATCTATGAAGTATTTTTTATGCATGAAGCAGTAAAATTAACATTTAACAGATCCTAAGGTCCATAATAGAGTAAAATTGCTCTCCATATATCTCTAAATATTTTCCAAAACCAATATGGGTAGAATATTTAAACCAATATAATCAATTTATCTATAGAACCTCATCCAATTTTCATGTTAAACAATTTCATAAATGGGTAACATTATGAAACTTTAAAAATATTAAGATAAAAAAATTTAGAAATAATTTCACTAACTTTTTAAAATGAAATTATCATTAATAATACAAAAAACATGAACTAGCTCTTATTTTTCACATATTTAGAATTTGAATTCCATCATTCTGTATTCTATTGAAACATTGTAATAACCTGAATTACCATAAAACCTTATTGAAATAATTCATCCTTACTTGTTTGTTAAATAAAGTATATATTATTTTATATATTGATTAAATCACAAAATGTTCTATACTCCATTAATTATTATATAAAACACTTTGTTAACAAATCATTAATTTGATCCATGGTGTTATGTACTATCTAATTTATTTTATACATATAAATCATCACTTTTTCACAAAAAATATTATATTAACATCCGGAACATGTTAAGAGTTGTATTTTCCTCAATTCTGTGTTTTCAAAAGAAGTTCAACTAGCCACTGAAACATTTTTCTTGTTCATTGGTATTGTTTTACATATGTTTTCAAATCATTAATGAAAAATTACTATAGTACAATCATTATACATTTAATAATTCTCATAACCAAGACATCATTGATAAAATATTCAAATGATATAATTCTTGAATACTAACACCATGACAATAATAATTAAATTTCATCTATGGTTTTATAATATGATTTACCATGATCCATTAGCTTCTTTTGAAGTATATTACTTTCAATCCTGGGTTATTCTTTTATGTAGTTCATAATAAACTTACAATCAAAGCATTTTACAATAACACTTTTTTTTAATTTCCCTTGGAATCATGATCATGGTAGAATTTATCTACACATTTACAAAAAACCCTTATTCCCTTCATGATAGTACCGTGGTGTTTCATTCCACAGTTATCACATATGGGAAACCCTTCTTCCACTTATTCTCTTAAAACATTTTTTTTCTTTTTAATCCTCTTATTTTAATTCTTCACTTCATATACATAATACTTAGAGAATTGTTTCTCTATTTTATTAGAACATGATACTATGTAATCTTATGATGATAATGTTTGGGAGACTATTTCCCTTCAGAATGTTGACTTTAGCCTAATCAAAAAATGATCATTCTTAATATTTTAATTATTTAAATTTATGTGGTTATCATTCCTTCTTCAAGGTTCCATTTCAAAATGATGGAATATAGTAGATTAGATCATAACATTATGAAACATAATGTATAATCCCAGACCTACATAACCTAAATTAAAGAATTTATGCTTATATATTCTCATAATAAAAAACATGGCTTCTTTGGGGAAATATATTTTTCAAATACATCATAATTGTTTGTAATTAAAATGTGAATTATCTTATGAATATCCCCCTGGACTTTAAAAAAATGCTTGTATTAAGGAATGTTTTCATGTATTAAGTGATTTTCTAGTTTAGCTCAATGCACCATTTTTAGAGTTATTTCCCCTAGGTACCTCTTTTCAAGAACCACATACACTTATAGTTTATATAGAGGGGTGTATTTATAGGAAAACCTACATAATAGTTTCCTTACCAGAAAATTAGGATTTTATTATATATTTATCCTCAAAATCTATCATAGGGTTATGTTCTATAATCTATGTTTTCCAAAATAGGGTTTATAGGGTTTTACTAAACTTCTTCTCTTGCCAAATATAGTGAATAAACCCTACTATATTGGAACTAGTTCCTCCTCTATTATATTGTTATCATATACAAGGAATCACATCCCGAATGACCTAATAGTTTGGTAGTATCGGTGAACTAAATACATACATGACTCCCATATCACATTTGAATACACAAATTTCAAAAATAAATTGAGAAAATAACTTTATTTTATTTATAATATCGTTGCATATAAGTCATAGTAAACTTCATGGATTCACCAAAAAGGAAACAAAATAAGGATGAACTCAAATACATGGTAATGGTAATCGATAATGGAAGATATCATGAATCAATACAAATAATGAATATGAAAAGGTAAATAGATGAACACACATGTCATGTAATAAATAAACCGAGAAGGAAGTGCATCTAGATATAATATCATTGCAAAAATCTCATGGATAGTAATAACTAAACTCTTAATAAAGGCACTGCTTAATTATTTGACATTCTTTGTTGGGAGCATGATACCTCTACCATCAAGACCTTTCATAAGGCATTTTAAAACAATAGGTGTAAACTTGTTTAATTCTAACTTACTGATTTGTCTCATGAGACCTATTAATGCATCAAGGGGCTATATAATGATAGTCCCTACCAATCACATTAGGTCCATATTATTTCACATATATGAAATAATCTATTTAATCCATGAATCAATATCTCTTAATATAAAATATATTCATTGAGTAAAGGATATATATTTATCAATATATCCATACATAAATAAATAAATTTCAATGTATAACATCATATGTATAGATGATATACTATGTAAGAAATAAAATTATCCATGATAAATAATATGGATATTTAGGGAAAATTTAATGTTCAATGATCATAGAAAAGTGAAAATTTCAAGGGAAAGTTTTTGACTACAAGAATGAATCAAGGAAGTATATATATATATTGTCCTTAGACAAAATAATCCAGAAGAATTTAAATTAATAATAAATGTGATATCAATACCACAATTCTATAGTGGATTTTATGTAAAATAAATTTTTTTTGTCACTGATGAATATAAATTCCATAAAAGGATCTTTAAAACAATGTTGTGAAAACTATCGTCTTTCCTTTTAAAATAGCTTTCTAAAACTAAAAGTTCTCCAAAAAATTTGAAAATAATTTTATTTGAAAATAACCTTTGAATATTATAAAATAAGTTTTAGAAAATAGAGTTTTCATGATGGAAGTAATTTCCATACGTACTAAGTACATTAAAACAAATATTACTTTCACATTTTTAGTAAAATAGAAATGATAATTTATTTGAAAATGATATAAATATTCCTTTAAAAAATTATTAAAAATAAAAATTGTGTAAATTTTTCTTTAATAAATAATTTTGAGTAGGTTAAAATCATTTTGTTAAATATTTTTAGAAAACATGGTTTTGGAATAAAAATAATTTCTGATCAAAGAGCGAAATGAAGTTAGGTTTTCTTAAAAAAATAAAAAATCCATTAAGGTACCAAATAGTGAAAAAACGACACCATTACATGAAAATATCATGAATAGACAAAGAATAATAAATTAAAAGCATTTATTAGAAAATGATTAAATAATTTCCTTCAGCTAAAAATTTAGAATAAACAATGTTGATTTGAATGAAATTGTAAAATAAACCCTTACGATGATCAAAACATTGATGTGATAATTAATAAATGAATCATTTATGTTTATAAACTATAAATAAACATCAAAAATTTTATATATAACATAATATAATAAAAAATCACTATTAACATAATCTTAGAATATCAATGATAATCAATAAGTAATAAAACTTATTTAAATGAACTTTTGTTATGATGTACTTTTCCACTTGGTAAAATTTAAGTCAAATTCCATTGGATGAAATAATAAAATTTAAAACTTAAATTACCATTAATAATGAATTTTTTATGATATTACATTCCAAATGTATTGTAAATACACCATATAAATTTTTTTGTGAAAAACCTTATAATATGCCTCAATAAAATGAAATTGTAGTCAAAATCTCTTACCTCACATTTCATTTTTGTTTAAAATTATTTAACCTCATGTATAGTGATTCTAGACAAGTTATTGAATTATTAGTAAACCTTATTAATATTTATAATATCATATCTTATATTTTTATAAGTTATTATCACCATTTGTTAATAATATTTCAATATTTTCATTGTTTCGATTGTTAATTGACTTTTTTTCTCATGTGTGCTTTGTCATGAAGAATACATTTCTAATGAATATTATATATTTTTATCACTTAAAGAATAATAATAATTGAATAATTATAATATTTATACATTAATTATATTTTTAAAACCAATCATGAAAGATGGATGGGGAAAATGAAATATGTTTTGATCATGGAGACGGTATGTCGTACGTACACATGAGTTATGTTTCCATTTTCACCAAACATTATGGATATGAGGTAAGTAATATATTATATTACTATAATGATAATAATATATTATATACCATATTATGTCACAAAATATACTTATATAAATCATCAATGTTGTGTGTTGATGAAAAGAGAGTCACATCACATCATGAAGATGGTATTCCACATGTAAACGAATGATGTTATCATCTTTAATTGAGTGAAAACATAAGAAATAATATTAACCATTCAGAACAATTAATTTATAATGGATATAATAATTATTTCATATTCAAAAAATATAATGATTAACATTAACAATATTATATTCCATGTAAATCATTAGTGGAAGAGAAATCGCATTGCTTCGTGAGGTGGTAGTCCTCCGTACGCATGGGAAACATTATCATATCCCCTATAGAATGTAATATAATAAATATATATATGATATAATAAAACTATAGGTAAACTTATGGTATTAATATCATTTATATATATATAATTTATATCAATTATCATACAAAACTATGAAAGGTGGTAATGGAAGAACAAATGACATCGATTCGCAGGGCGATAGTCCACCGTACACAGGAACGATGATTTCATAACCTATTTGATGGAAGTGGATATGATTGTAGGTAATTAAATTATTATAAAAATACATCAGCATATAAAATATACTGATTTTATTATATCATAGTGTTTTAATAATAATTTAAGGACGTGGATAAAGAAATAAAACAATGACACTCATTGAAGAACCATACCTCTTCTTCAGGTATCCTCCTTAGGCTTTAACTAAAGCCATCTAATGATGGATTTATACAAAAAAGGCTTATAGAATGATGTGAGGAATTTTTTTAAGTTATTTGGGAGGGAATTGGTTGATCCAAATTGGTTTAAAGTTGTAAATAATAGAAGAGAGGTAGTGGTCATTTATAAGTAAGGTGACTGACACACTTGTAATGTTTTGAAATGATTCAATCATACCCACGTTTTTACCATGTTATAATCTTCAAAAATTGTAAATTATTGAATCTATAAGAGATAAGTCAGATTTAGGTAATGAAGTTTTTTTTTCACAAGTTGGTATGTAATTTCTAAGCATTATCCAATTATTTCAACTCCCCATTAAATCCATTTTTACATTAACCACATTATATAATTTTTACTATTTTCACTATTCCTTTTAATTAAATATTATTTTGACCTAATTATAAAATAAAAATAATAATTATTAAAAATATAAAATCAATTTTTACAAATTCAATTCACATAAGGGAAAAATTTAATATAAAATTAATCTCACAGATGTGATGAGAAATGAAGTTTTTAAAGAGAAAATATTCAAAAGATTACTATGTTTTTATTATCGAAATTCAACATGAAAATGGTTCCAATGTGGAAAATTGGTTTAATTGATATATAATGGAACTAATTTTACAGTAAAAATAATTCAAAATATAATTTAACATTATAAATTATTTAATAAAATGCAGTTTTCAATTAGAATTTAGCATTTTCACTATTCATCAAAAAAAGACAATTTTCAAAGAAATCCAAAAAATTCACCCTAAGATAATTGGGATATGGTTATTTAGAAAATTATGCTTATTGTTTAAAATAATTTTTCTAAAATTATTAAAAATTAATTTCAAATTATGTGGGAAATTCGTGACTAAACGTTCCTTTATAAAAAATACAGTTTTTCAGAATTTTTTTTAATGATTATTATTTTATTTATAATAAATAGATAACTATAAAAAATGATTAAAATGTATATTGTATTAATTTATTAAAAACTATTCGTACCTATCATTCCAACAGCTAGGTGAGAGTTATTATATTAAATAATTTTATTAATAATATATTGTCATTCGGAAATACTCGGTCTTGTGTATAACACAAGGTATTGAAGAAAAACATTTTTCCCTGTAACAAAAGCTAAACTACATGTTTCATGTAATGAAAGATTTTTAATATATTTAATTTTTTTAAAAGGATTGGGGTTTAATATCTTCTTCTATTCTCAGTGTTGCGAGTAACATGGGCTATCAAATACCAAGTTCTTCTTCTAAAATTTCAAGGTGTTACATACTTACACATTGATATGAAGACAAGGAATTCCTAACACTAAATAGTATGATTTTTATTATGGATAGCCATAAAATATTTATTATATATGATTTCCCCAAACTGAGCCTCAAACTTGAACTATTCGATAGGAATTTACTCACACTTATCATATCCTTGAATGTTTAGTATTTTTGGAGACAAATTCCCTCTTTATATCCAAAACGTCAGAGGGTACAAATTAAGTTTATTCTGATTCTAAAACCATTTTCAACTAGATCCCTTTGTGTGTTGACATTATTTAGTTTTCCTAAAACATACAGGGTTTTGATAGGTCCCTAGATAACTTCTTCCTGGTCTTGTTCTATGAAATATGTGGTGGTAAAACATTATATTGGAATAGTATCCACTGAAAATCCTAATATATAGTGACTTTTAACTCAAAAATAAGTGGGATTCAGAGGGACCCAACATGTACCTCTTTGAGCTCTTTTGATAGTTGGGTAACATCTAGGGTTGGGAGCATTTCTGGGATAAATGTGAATAGTTTTTTCGTGTCATATTTTTTTTCTAGATTTCATCACTTCCTAAGGTGGGATTGCTCTTTATCATGAATATTAAGAGATGATGTGTCTGAGGTAGATGGGTATAGTTCTTAGTTAGGGGTCATGGGAGAATCTATTTCAAATGGAAAAGGATATAATGGCCTACCACTTTCTTTGGGTTAATCATACAATCACATCCCCTCTAGTAATTCATTAAAAATGATGGGTTTTGAATGAAAAATGAATTCATTTGAGGAATAGATATGATTCTGTATGGATAATTGAATTTATCATCCATGGTAAATGTTGGTCTATTTGTGTTCTATGGTGATGTGATCGAAATATTAGGTTTTTCCATGCCTGCATCATCCCTTGTACCCTCAGATTCTATGTCCTCAACCCTTGGCTCCCTGATCAGGTATGTGAATCTGGTACATAGGGTCATATTAAACATCCAATAAGGGATACGTTAAGTGAAATAAATTAACTTAAAAATATCTCTTCATTCGATGAGGATTCCATTTTAGGTGATGTTAGTATTTTCCAGATGCCGAAGGAAATAAATCTACAAGATTCATAGTTTTTTTCAAAGTTGAATATGACTTTTTCTATTATGTATTTTACTATTTATAATGATTACATCCACCTCAAGGAGGAATATTCAATAGTGACTCCCAAGGTGTTGGGATCATTATAGTTTTTTGAATCTATGATCTCAAGTTTTGATGATCTATGTTGACTGTTTTATTTTTCATCCATCATCATCATCATCATTTCTTTATTTAATAAAAATAGAACAAAGAGAAAAAAAGGAAAAATCCAAGGAACCAAAGTTCCAAGGATCCAGGAGACAAGAAGATAAGGGGGTCTAAAATGGTACAGCCCAAGAGCATCTGCTCTATCCAGATGCTCTCCCTCAGAATACATCAAGAAAATATCCGGTGAGCAAATGATACTCTCCCCATGGGTTGATATGAAATCAAGATAGTCTTCAACCTTATTACCCTCGCACCTTGTATAGAGAATGTCGGTGTTGGGATCCATAAGACTAAGGAATTTCCTCATAATGTAATCAATGGACCATGGGGTTGAGCTCTTACCTGATATGAAGTTTTGAATGATGATGGTGTCAGTTTCCACTGTACTGAGGGAGATGTTCCTCCTCCTGGACAACTGCTGACCAGACAGCATCACAAGGGCCTCAACCTATAAAGAATCACCCATGTCGAAGCTAGCCGAAAAAGAATCCAAAACCACAAACTTCGTTTCTCGGACCACACCACCCACCCCCCTCATTGTAACACCCTGATCTTCCACGATATGCTTCTCTTTCAATAATGCAATAGCTTGCACTGTACACAAGTTCGAGATTCTAACACACCGCGACCAATCAAAATAGCCATTATGAATAGTAATACCCACATTTTGAAATTATATATATTTTATATTTCAAAATGGACTTCATTTTTATATTCAGAATATCTAAATTAGCCTATTTTAAATTTTTGGTATTTTTCTGAGAACTTCCAATTTTTTATGAATAGTGAAAAATACTTAAAAACAACTTTTTTAATCAAAATAAATTATAGTGATAAATTATAATATTGAGTGGTTTTAAAGTGTAATTAGAATATATTTTTACCATTTTATCCAATGGTGGTCATTATTATTAATTTAACATTGAAATTAGATATAAACAATTGTCAATCTTTTGATATATATTGTTTCTTAAAAACACGGTTTTTGTTGTGACAGCGGGAATTAATTATAAAAATAATTAATGCAAATTATATTTTTGGAATTTTGTAGAATATAAATCATTTTTGAATTTGGAATATCAATTATATCTTAGGGTGAAATTTTGGCATTGTTCTGAAAAACTTCATTTTTTGATGAATAGTGAAACCACTAAGTGGTAGTTAAAAAACTGATTCTTCGTTTAAATGAAACATTACCACTTCTGTGATTTTTTTTTCAAAAATCCGACATACATGGTTTTAATTAAGAAGTAAAATGTGGTTTAATGGGATTAAAATAATTTTTGGTGATTAGGAACTTTTATGTTTAATTAATCGCGATTAAAGATAATTAGTAAAATTTAAGGTAAAGATAATGTTATAATAATATAAAATGACCTTGAAACATGTCCTACCCCTATTTGATGAGTCATGGACGACCAAGAAAATTCATGGGTCAACTTGGGGACCCCATGGAGACACTTTGGTAGGAAAATGACACTAAAAACTTTTTATTTAATGTTAAAATAAAAATGTCACAAACATGAGTTATTTTTACTAAAACAATTTTTAAATGGGGTTATAAAAGTCATATTTTTTACTATAAATATTACTTAGAAAGATAAAAAGCTTTACTACATCATTATAGTTTTTTTATAATTTTTAGACATTAAATAAATTAAATTATTTATGACAACATGATGATGCAGTGATTACCTCATTATTTAACGATTTAAATAAAATGAAAATATAATGTAAAATATAAGATCTAAACATGTCAAAAATGTATTTTATGGGTGGATTTATAACTCTTATCACCTTATCCTAGAAATATATAATTTTGGGACCTTTTAAATCCGAAAATCATTTTATGATAAAGTAACCTTTTATAACTTCCCAAGAGTGCCCCTCCTCTCCTCTTATAAAAGGCCCCCACCTCTACCACCTTACCCACAACTCTCAAGCCTTTGGCTCGGCCAACCCCTGCACATTTTGTTTTTCCACATCCCAATATTACTCTTAGAAGCCTCACTTTGGGCGTAATTCTTCCCAAGGAGGCCTTTGAGCTCAAATCAAAAAGAGTTACCTATTTTAAAGGTAGTGTTTTCTCTTGTGTTCTTATGTATTATTTTGCTTCTCCAACCCCCTAAAATCTTTTTATTCATTTCTTTTGTGACAACACCAGTATCATCAATATACTAGGATGTTGTTATAATAAGGATTCGAGCTAAACTTACACACACCTACATCTAATGGTTTAATAACAAACTGTTTATGTGGATGGAGAATTTCTGTCTCATGAAACGATGATTGTTCAACACTCATATAACACCTTCAAAGGTGGCCATTAAGATGTAACTATATTTATATATGATATATAATATGTTTATGTTTTACTTAAGCTTCTGTATTTTTCAATTATGTCATACCTTTATGGTTTCCATTATGGGTAAACTCGATATTTTCATTTTAGGAAGTGCAGACTACCGCCCCCTCAAAGTGATTTGAATCGTTAATACCATATGTGGGATGTATAAAGGATAGAGTAAATGGTATTATACATTATATTATACTGGAATTATAGAATACCTTTTTATAATTATGATTTCATTCCATTAAATAGGAAATAGAAATGAAAGTAGCGTTCATGCGTACGTACGACTTACCGTCTCCATGAACGGTGCATTTCATTTCTTACCTATAAATGTTATGTAATATTATAAATGAATATATATACTAGATATATAGGATATATATGATATCCACATCATGAATATATTTCTGGAGATAATTGATATTCTACCACATAAACAACATGTAATTATATAAAGTTTATTGTTGACTCAAGTACCAAAGATCGACAAAACGACCGATATTAACTTAAATGACTACATAATTTTCATAACATTATAATAAGTGATATAAAAGAGATAATGAACGTGAAAAAGGTTCTTAAGAATGTAGACATTAACTCTAGTTTATTATTCAGGAGGGTAAAGAACGGTTGAGTCAAGACGGACACGAGGCAAGGGAACTTCTTAACCCAATTTTCGTTCTTTGGGTTAATCTCCTACTTTCAAATTATGCAATGATATTATTATGTCCAATCATTTATTTATACATTCTTTATGTGTACATATAGTGAATACACATAATATATATATTTTATTTAAAAATTATCTTTGTAAGGGAACTTCTTATCCCAATTTCCATTCTTTGGGTTAATCTCCTACTTTCAAATTATGTCATGATATTATTATGTCCTATATTGTATTTGTACTTTATTTATATGTAATTATAGTGAATACACATAATAGATCTATTTTATTTAAAAAATGATCTTTGTAAGGGACATTTTCTCAATCTCCTTTCATTGATCCATATTTGGTTTTATACACAACATTCCTCTATACGGTGTATAAACCCCTTTCACTTTTACTTTTATTAAAAAGGAATCATTTTATACGAAGCGTTTTTACTAAACGAAAAAAGGAATGTTTTTTTGTACATATGTGGAGAAAATGAATTCTCCTCCCCATGTCCATTATTTGAGTTTAGGCTTCCTCTACAAGCTATAACTTTTGTTAAATGAAAAATAAATACCATGTTTTAATTTTATTTTATTTTGGTATTGAAAATGGTTTTGATAATGTTTTTATTATATCAATGTGTTGTATTGATATCTCGTTATTGAAATGTGGAAATGTTATGTTTCCATTATGCATGTTTTATGTGATATGATTAGGTTATGGTTTATGATATGTTTAAACCTGTTCATATGAGGAATGTATTGGACTTAGTACGTGACGGGTGGAGCCCGCTATAGCTCCTCGATGCAACGGTAGGTCTTATGAGACAAACTAGTGTCTTGGCACGAGGCCTTGACAAAATATTATTTGTAGTCTTGGCATGAGGCCTTGTCTACGTGGTTATGATAGTCTGGCATGATGCATTCCATCATTATGAAAGTGGTTATTGATATTGCATGTGGTTATTCGACCAGTAGAATATCCATGTGAATAAGTAAATAGAATTATTTCATTTTATTTTTTCCATATTATGCTAAATTTCAAGTTTAAAAGGATTTTGTTTTATTTATACATTGACTTAAATGTTAATGTCTATTTATGAAATCTTCCGCTATATTGTTATCCTTACTGAGCATCTAAGCTCACCCCTTTCAATGTTTTAATTTTTCCAGGATGTGAAGAAGTATTTTAGGAATGACCTGCAGGGATAGTCTGAAGGGGATATGAGTGTGGAAAATAGAGAGAATGTTATTGTAGTTTTTCACATTATTATGTAATGTAGCATTTATGAATGTATCTAGTGTTTCCAAGGCTACTAAAATAATCGGTATTTCTAGACTTGATCTTTTTTTATCATGCCAATGTTACGCAATAATGTACCGACTCTGGGTAACTGGGGTCGGGGCATTTACAGTTGGTATCAGAGGCAGTTTAGTACTAACCTTGGAATCTAGAATTAGATAAACTCTGATTAGAGCAAATAGCCCAAAGATAGACTTTGAGGATTAGTATAGAATAACTTCCAAGAATTTTGGTATTATAGTGATTTTGTGAGTTTTTCGAGCAATACATCCCTATCGGGATATGAGCAGGTAGAGGCGGCTCTGGCACAGATGTACCTAGGGGTAAAACCCAAAAACAACACTTTGATCTAGACTCGAACGGGAACTGGTGCACGACAACGGGCCTTGCCACACTCTTGGTTATGACACTCCCAAGGGATATGCTTAGGATAATTATCATTTTTTTACAAACCATTATGAAAGGCTTATTTGTATATATTTCCTCAAAGAAAACATTTTTATGATTATGGATTATATCTATAAATAGTATAATTTATGTTAAGTGTTTTACAACTATGGAATTATGTATTTTAATTCATAAACTAATCTAGTTTATGCCATTGTTTAGAAATGGATCCTAGTGGGAGGAATGGAAACTGTATCAATGCACGCACTCCGTGTAGGGATTGCCCTCCTGCTCAAGATAATTATTGTGGAGCTGGAGATACAACTAGTGATGATAAACTTATTACCATACTGGGAAAACTCACTCAGGTTATGAATAATAACCTTACTCGTATGGAGCACCTTGATCCGCAACGTGGAGGATCAATGTTAGACCGCTTCATGAGGTAACAACCACCAACATTTAATGTGGGTAAAAATCCATTAGTAGCTGAGAAATGGATAAAATCTTTAGAGAAAATATTCCATGCCTTGGGGAGTAGCGAAAGGGAAAATGTTGTCATGGCAGTCTACCGCCTCACTGGAGATGCCGATCAATGGTGGTCACTGATTCAAAACACAAAGGAAGATGAAGATGTATCAAGTATGGAATGGAGGGAGTTTAAGGAAATTTTCTTAGAAAAATACTTTCCACATGAACATCGAGCAGATATTGAAAGCCAATTTCTGAGTCTGAGGTAGAAGGAGGATGAGAATGTCGCAAAGTATGAGGCTAACATTACAAGGTTAGCGAGGCATGCTGCAGATTATATACGTAACCCAAGAAGTCAGATTGAACATTTCGTTGATGGGTTAAAACCATTTCTCCATCGAGCATTAGTATCACAATATTTCTCAACATACGAAGATATAGTCTCATGTGCTATCAAGACAGAAAAGGAATTCTCTAAGTCTTATGACAACAAAGTAAAGCAAGAGAAGAAGAGAATGGTGGAACAAGAGATAGATAAAGGGAAAAAGGGAAATAAGGATTTTCCATTATGCGATAATTGTGGGAAGAATCACCCCGGTACATGCCTAAAAGGAAATGGTGTTTGTTATAAATGTGGATAAAAAGGTCACTAGGCTCGTGATTGCAAGGGAAAGAAAGAGGATATCAATGTTGAATGCTACAATTGTAGGGAAATGGGGCATTATGCAAATGAATGTCCTAAGCATCAGGAAAACTTACCTCAGAAAAGCCCAAGGGATCAAGGACAATCATATGCTGTTACTATAGTTGAAGTGGAATAATTAATGTATTGGTGATTTTGGACTCAAGGATTATATTCGGGTTATAAGAATAATGTGATATATATAAGGATTGTACTATAGTACTTGTTTTTTTCATTAAGGTTTTAATATGATGAAGGTAATCATATTTTTAGTATGTGACAATAAGAGAAAATTTACTTTGTTTGGGGAATCAGATTTTACAATTGATTTTGGAATTTAGAGACCTTTTAGAGAAAGTCTGGACAGAGGTATTTTGGATAACTATAAAGGTTGGAATGGATTAAGTTTAACCTTGGATAGTATTGTTTAAGGTTAAAACATTTTTGAAGATTACTTTTGGAATATTATAATACTATATTTTTAGGATAAGGACAACCTGCAGGTCGGTGGATAACCCGTCGCGTCGGACAAAGCTGCAGGAATCAAACCCACAACCATAGTGCGATAGGCCTTTATTACCTACCAATAGCCTACAGGAAGTCCTTGGTTATTACAAAATAGTTTTACTAATCTAAATGGTATGTGTTAATATTTGGAACCTTGTACGATTAGGATAAATATAATATTTTAGAGTTCTATTATATTATTGAGTGAAAGATGGGTTTGTGGTAAATTTTTTTTAAAGAATGAAAGTCTACATGACATGTAATTATATTTCTTTATGTTCTTAGTAAATCTCTTAAATAAATTACACAATATTATGAAAGGTAACTTAAAACAAAAATGTTGTCGGTTAACTTTTCCAACTGGGGATTCAATGACCATTTAACCAATTACAAGTTTGTGATTTTCATGTGGTTAACTTTCTCCTAATCCTATTTTCTATAACTCTCCATCAGACCTTGATGGTTTGTTTTTCCTCCATATCCATATTTTCATAGAATCCTAGTATGGGCTATCTCGGGTGACCTTTGTACTTCTGTTTCTTTCTTTTAAAGTTATATTTTTATTAACCTTATTTCTGATGTGGGTTTTCCACAAAGGTATTTTCTATTTTCAACCTTTTATTTTCAAATAAAAATTTCAAATTGCGATGATGCAATTTATTGAAGGAGGTGAGAATGTAAAACCCTGAGCTTCCACGATACACTTCTCTTTTAATAATGCAATAGCTTACATTGTACGCAAGTTCGGGATTCTAACACACATCGACCAATAAAAATAGCCATTATGAATAGTAATACCCACTTTTTGAAATTATATATATTTTATAATTCAAAATTGACTTCATTTTTGGATTCGGAATATCAAAATTAGCCTATGTTGAATTTTTTGTATTTTTCTGTGAACTTCTAATTTTTTATGAATAGTGAAAAATACTTAAAAACAACTTTTTTAATCAAAATAATTCATAGTGATAAATTATACTATTGAGTGGTTTTAAAGTTTAATTAGAATATATTTTTACCATTTTATCCAATGGTGGTCATTATAATTAATTTAACATTGAAATTGGATATAAACAATTGTCAATATTTTGATATATATTGCTTCGTAAAAACAAATTATTTGTTGTGACATCGAGAATTAATTATAAAATTAATTAATGAAACTTATATGTTTGTAATTTTTTAAAATAGAAATCATTTTTTAATTCAGAATATCAATTATAGCTTAGGGTGAAATTTTGGCATTTTTCTGAAAAACATCATTTTTTTGAAGAATAGCGAAACCACTAAGTGGTAGTTAAAAAACTGATTGTTTGTTTAAATGAAACATTACCACTTCTATGATTTGTTTTTCAAAAATCTGACATATATGGTTGTTATTAGGAAGTAAAATGTGGTTCAATAGGATTAAAATAATTTTTGGTGAATAGTAACTTTTAAGTTTAATTAATCGCGATTAAAGGTAATTAGTGAAATTTAAGGTAAAGATAATGTTATAATAATATGAAATGACCTTGAAACATGTCCTACCCCTATTGGATGATTCATGGACGACCAAGAGAATCCATGGGTCAACATGGGGACCCCATGGAGTCACTTTGGTAGGAAAATGATATTAAAAACTTTTTATTTAATGTTAAAATAAAAATGTCACAAACATGAGTTATTTTACTAAAACAATTTTTAAATGGGGTTATAAAAGTCATATTATTTACTATAAATATTAATTATAAAGAAATAACGACTTCCTACATCATGATATTTTTTTATAATTTTTAGACATTAAATAAATGAAATTATTTATGACACCATGATGATGTAACGATTACCTCATTATTTAACGATTTAAATAAAATGAAAAGATAATGTAAACTCGAAGACCTACACATGTCAAAAACCTATTTTATGGGTGTATTTTGAACTCTTATAACCTTATACTCTAAATATATAATTTTGGGACCTTTTAAATCCGAAAATCATTTTATGATAAAGTAACCTTTTATAACTTTCCAAGAGTGCCCCCCCTCTCCTCTTATAAAAGGCCCCCACCTCTACCACATTACCCACAAATCTCAAGCCTTTGGCTCGGCCAAACCCTACTCATTTTGTCTCTCCACATCCCACTCTTACTTCTAGAAGCCTCACATTGGGCAGAAGTCTTCCCAAGGAAGCCTTTGAGCTCAAATCAAAAAGAGTTACCCGTTTTGAAGGTAGTGTTTTCTCTTGTATTCTTATGTTTTATTTTGATTATCCAAACTCCTAAACTCTGTTTATTCATTTATTTTGTAACAAAACCAGTATGATCAATATACTAGGATGTTGTTATAAGAAGGATTCGAGCTACACTTACACACACCTACATCTAATGGTTAAAGAACATACTGTTTCTGTGGATGGCGAATTTCCACCTCACGAAATGATGATTGTTCAACACTCATATAACACCTTCAAAGGTGGCCATTAAGATGTCACTATATTTATATATGATATATAATATGTTTTTTTTACTTAAGCTTCTGTATTTTTAATTTATGGCATACCTTTATGGTTTACATTATGGGTAAACACGATATTTTCATTTTAGGAAGTTCGGACTACCGCCCCCTCAGAGTAATTTGAATCGTTAATACCATATGTGGGATGTATAAAGGATGGAGTAAATGGTATTATACATTATATTATACTTGAATTATAGTATACCTTTATATAATTATGATTTCATTCCACTAAATACGAAATAGAAATGAATGTAGCGTTCATGCGTATGTACGGCTTACCGTCTCCATGAACGGTGCATTTCATTTCTTACCTCTAAATGTTATCTAATATTATAAATGCATGTATATAATAGATATATAAGATATATAATATATCTACATCATGAATATAATTTTGGATATAATGGATATTCTACCACATAAACAACTTGTAATTATAAGAAGTTTATTATTGGCTCAAGTACCAAAGATCGACAAAACGACCGATATTAACTTAAATGAATACATAATTTTAGTAACATTATAATAAGTGATATAAAAGGGATAATGAACTTGAAAAGGGTTCTTAAGAAAGTAGACATTAACTCTATTTTATTATTTAGGAGGTTAAAGAACGGTCGAGTCAAGACGGACACGAGGTAAGGGAACTTCTTAACCCAATTTTCGTTCTTTGGGTTAATCTCCTACTTTCAAATTATGTCATGATATTATTATGTCCTATCTTTTATTTATACTTAATTTATGTGTACATATATTGAATACACATAATAGATATATTTTATTTAAAAATGATCTTTGTATGGGAACTTCTTAACCCAATTTCCATTTTTTTGGTTAATCTCCTACTTTCAAATTATGTCATGATATTATTAGGTCCTATCTTGTATTTGTACTTTATTTATGTGTAATTATAGTTAATACACATAATAGATCTATTTTATTTAAAAAATTATCTTTGTAAGGGACTTCGTCTCAATCTCCTTTCATTGAGGCATATTTGGTTTTATACACAACTTTCCTTTATACGGTGTATAAACCCCTTTGACTTTGACTTTTATTAAAAATGAATCTTTTTATACGAAGCGTTTTTACTAAATGACAAAAGGAATGTTTCATTGTACGTATGAGGCGACAACGACTTCTCTGCCCCATGCCAATTATTTGAGTTTCGGATTCCTCTACATGCCATAACTTTTTTTAAATGAAAAATACATACCAAGTTTTAATTTTATTTTATTTTGGTATTGAAAATGGTTTTGATAATTATTTTATTATATCAATGTGTTGTATTGATATCTTGTGATTGAAATGTGGAAATGTTATGTTTCCTTTATGCATGTTTTATGTGATATGATTATGTTATGGTTTATGATATGTTTAAGCCTGTTCATATGAGGAATGCAATGGACTTAGTAAGTGACGGGTGGAGCCTGCTATAGCTCCTTGATGCATCGGTAGGTATCATGGGACAAACTAGTGTCTTGGTACGAGGCCTTGACAAAATATTATTTGTAGTCTTGGTACGAGGACTTGGCTACGTGGTTATGATAGTCTGGCATTATGCATTCCATCATTATGAAAGTGGTTATTGATATTGCATGTGATTATTCGACTAGTAGAATATCCACGTGAATAAGTAAATGACATTATTTGATTTTATTTTTGTCATATTATGCTGAAGTTCAAGTTTAAAAGTCTTTTGTTTTAGTTATACATTGCCTTAAATTTTAATGTCTATTTATGAAAGCTTCCGCTATATTGTTATCCTTACTGAGCATCTGAGATCACCTCTTTCAATGTTTTAATTTTTCCAGGATGTGAAGAAGTATTTTAGGAATGACCTGTAGGGACAGTCTGAAGGGGATTTGAGTGTGGAAAATGGAGAGTATTTTATTGTATTTTTTTACATTATGATGTAATGTAACCTTTATGAATGTATCTATTTTTCCCAAGGATACTAAACTAATCGGTCTTTCGAGACTTGATCTTTTGTGATCATGCCAATGTTACGCAATAATGCACCGACTCTGGGTAACTGAGGTCGGGGCGTTTACACTCATGATTCCCATCACACACAAGCCTTCAGTGTTTTGGTTGTGGCCCGTGTGATGCAGGAGCCATTGAACACAATGCCCCTGCCTTCCCATGCTAGTGGGGGAAAAAAGAGTGGTTCTGGCCTGAAATCATCCTCGTGGTGGGAGAATCCTACCAAACTTTACTTAGCCGAAGTAGGCCCACCATCAAAAATCTTACCCTTGCCACCACAGCCCTTGGAGAACATGTGACCCCCTTGAAAACAGCCTTGTTCCAAGCGATCCAGATGCACCAGGAACCTGCTGCCAAAACCAACACGCAGGCCTTCCACTCAGGGCTCTGGCCATCCACACCACAGATCCAATGATCAAGGTAGGGGGCATGTTCCTGGTCTCTATCAGTATAACCCGTAAACTCACCAAAGGCCGACTAGATGGTGGTGGGCCAGCCACCCAATAAGAAAAGATGATCCACAGTTTCCTGCATGATTTCCCTACAACAGCATCAGCGCAAGGCGAAATGGATTTCCATCCTCTTCATGTTTTCATCTCTAGTAATTTCTTGATTCTGTATCCTCCAAACCATGAAATTGTATTTTTCTGGGATTTCTTTTCGCTAGATCGTTCCACCCCACGCATTAGTCGAGACCAATGTTGTGGAGACCCTACGGAACTCCTTTATTGAAAACTCACCCGATCTAGTAGCAGTGACGAAACATTTGTCCCGCTCATTGTTGATATTAATAAGGTCGAAGACATTGTGCTACTCACTATTCAGAACAGCCGCAAAAAAATTAGGATACATTTTAGCCTTTCAGAAGGAAATGTTGGTAACAGGATAGCCTGGGAAGCCAAGACGTGAACCAGACTAGTCTTGGTTACAGAAATAAATCTCCCCTATCCGCATGATCCATCTAGAGTGCGGAATAAGTTCTTCAATGAAAGGATCAATGGTGGGCCAGATAGAGGCTGCATGGCCAGCTTAGTACCCCTCACTCTGTTTTGCGGCCATGAACCTACCCCATTGTGAGCAACCCTCAATCACATCCCAGGAAAGTTTAGCATGCCTGGAATGTAGGGTATCCGAAATTCCCCTCAGATTGATGCCTCCCTCATCAACCGGCTTAGAGAGTCTCTCCCAAGTATCCCAATGACGCTTTCCATATGAATTCACATCCAAGATAAAAGAGACCAACACCATGTCTATGCTTTTGAGATCACCCTTGGGAACTTTAACTGTGGAGAGGGCGTGAATAGGAATTGAAGAGAAGATGCTATTAACCAGCATAATCCTATTGTCAAATGAAAAGAACTTTCTTCTCCATTTGGTAACATGACTAGTAAAATGAGCAACAATGTGGTCGAAATGCTAGACCTACGACCTTCCAAGTGACATGGGGACACCAAGGTAGATCATTAGGAGAGAGCACTGCTTCATGTTCGACCAGTTTCTAAGGGATTCACTCTGGGAGTCTAGGAATCGACTTGTGATAAAGAAGGTGATATTTTTCCAGTTGATACATTGTCCACTCTAGTGGCAGTAGTCCTCCAAGATCCTGTTTAAGCCCAGGATGGACCATTTTTTTACATTTATAAAAATAAGTGTCTAATCGGTGAACATGATGTGTGAGATATAGGTCTGTCTCTGGATGAACCTATAGGGACAAATGGACCCACTTTTGATGCTCCAATTAATGTTTCGGCTGAGGACATCCTGATCCATGATGAAAATACTCGGATAAAGGGGGTCCCTTTGGCATAGGTCGCAGGCTGTATTAATGAAACCTTGATTCTTGTCCATGAAGTGGATAGCTATCCATGAATAGCTGATACAACTAAAAATTAAATCAATATAACAAGTAGAAAAACCCATGCAAGAAAGTACTTTGATGATAAAATTCCACTCCATGCAGTCGTAAGCCTTATCCATGTCCATCTTAATAGCCAAATTTGAACCATGAACCTTCATGTTTAGGTCGCAGATAACATTCACCAAAATGGATAAATGCATAAAATATGGAATTATGAGGACTCTCGTCCACTCTCATCAAATTCCCACAACGTAGGGAAAAATGCTTAGGAAGGTGGATTCATCTAATATTAACCTAAAAGAAATAATAATGAATATCCAATCACCTAGGTAGACCTTTAATCACCTGGAACTCCCTAACTAGAAGCAAAAGTAGTGAAACTTCCCTCGACTAGAGTTGAAGAGATATTATGGTCCCCTATGATTTGAGGAAATAATGAAAAAGTGAATTCCTTCTGAAATTAATATCTTCCTAGTTATTTAATTTTATCTAAAAAGTATCCTCCTCATTCTACTAAAGATGAAGAAACCCAATGAGGCTAACCTCAATAACTGCCCTAACTACTACCCTTTTCATAGGAGACACGATCACACCATATAGGATTGATTTGTATTTAAATAAATAATTTATAACAACATTGATTCTAGACAGGTGATAATATTAAGTTCCCTATAATAGGTGGAATATGTGACTATCAACAACTAGGGGCCCCGTCTGTCTAAACAGACCTCTGGAGCCATGCACCCTAAGGCCAATGCTAGGGCCACCTGCTTTCATCAATGATATCCTTTATCATTTGGAATGCTTGGGGCCTGGGTGCCAGGGCAAAAACAAACTTCCTAGGCATCGCATCTATGTACCATAGAGCCTCAGTTGTGGCTTCCTTGGAGCCCAAGCTATCACCCACTAAAATAGGTGATTTTTTGAGGAGGATCAAACTTAAGGCCGACATGCATGCTTCCCGTACGAATCATCATATTTGGATCTTTTGTAATTCTTCGCCCAATATTAACATGGTTCATGCCTCGGACCAAAGTTTCAAAATCAACATCATCTCTGGTTCTTCACATTTTCTTGTCACTTTTGAGTATGGTAGCTGTGATGCAAATAAAAGAGAGCTTTTGTGGCGCGACCTTGAAGCTTTTGATCCGGGGGATACTCCATGGTTCGTAGGAGGTGATTTTAACATTATTGTGAACCTAAATGAAAATAAAGGGTGTGGTGTTTTCCCTCGCACTTCCAGTGAGGAGTTTGTTGGATTCATGGGCCGCATGGGTCTCATGGATTTGGGCTTCACAGGAAACAAGTTCACATGGTGAAACAACCAAAGAGGAGCTTGACGCACCTAATGTCGGCTTGATTGTTGTCTTGCCAATGTTTAGTCTGTCTCATCATTTCCCAATGCCAAAGTTACTCATCTTGTCCACAACCTTTTGGATAATTCCCCCATTTTGGCCTCCCTCTCCCCACAGCAGGATAGACCACATAATTGTGTCTTCTCCCACTCTTAGACTAGCTTTCTAGGATTTCATGATGTGGTTAGGGACTCATAATGCAAGCCAATTCAAGGTTTGATATAGATTTCCTTCCATAACAAACTAAGTGGACTGAAGGGGTACATCCAAGTTTGGATCAGTGGACATCCCCCTAGTACAATGATATGATTACCCTTTATATGGAGATCGGAGCCATGGAATCCCACCTAGAATCTGTGTGGCGTGATGACCTGTTTGACATCCTTGCTTTCAAGAAGGCTAGCTTAAAGGAAATAACGTTGCACGGGGAAATTATGGCTCGTGAACAAGATTGAATAAAGTGGCTACGAGAGGGAGACCATATTTCGGCTTACTTCCATGCATGCATCAAGGAAAAATGATGATTGGCCAGGCTGAATATCTGCATTGCAGCTGGTAGCTTCACTGATTATAGGGACCCAGTAGGGAACATGGCAGAGGCGCACTTCAAGGATCTGTTGGAAGGCCCTAACCCTGACATGATGGAAAGCTATCCTAGTGTCCATTAAAAGTGTTTGTAGGTGGTTCCTATCATCCTCTCTATATAGGATAATGTAATTTTAGGAGTTATCTCGAAGGATAAGGAGATTCATGAGGTGATGGCGATCATTAATCTAGAGAGTTCCCCTGGGTTAGACGGCTTCTCAGGTAGTTTCTATAGGGATACTTGGGACTTGGTGAAGGGAGACCTGATTGAGGTAGTCCATGACTTTTTCAAGGGAGGTAGCCTACCCCGAGTTTCATGTGACACCACTCTAGTGTTGATTCCGAAGATCACTGATCTTTCTTCCATCCATCATTACAGACCGGTGAGTATGTGTAATGTCCCCTATAAAATTCTTGCAACAATCATCAATAGGATACTGGCGGTTCACCCCCCCCCCCAATGTGACTTCAGTTGAGTATCATGGCTTTGTTAAAGGCCGATTCATTTAGGGGGTGATTGCACTGGCCCTCATAAAATCTGCTCGTATATTTCATTAGGATCAAAGTTGTTTATAACTCATCTTAAATATTATCATCATAAAGTTCCTGAAATTTCTCTTATGCATGTGGAATACTGGGTGAATACGTTAAAAATATCCATCTGGTAATAAAATTAGAAACCCTATAAATTTATATTTGTTTTCAATTTTAGGGTAGGAATTCATTTTTTATTTAATATGGAGAAAAATTTATAAAGTAATTGATGAAAAAGGTGTTCTAAAAAATCAATGGATCTTTCTAAAATGATGGTATTCCAAAACAAACCTGAACTACCAAAGTATATACAAAACACCTCAGTTTGGTCGTCTCCTTCTGCTCTCGAGGACCCATCATTGGGCTGCATTGGGACATGATGTGTATGGGATGCTATTATGTATATCCTATTCTATCGAAGGATTATAATCTAGGATTTTCACAATTGTGTGGGGTAAATGTTTCATCCACCCATTCAGGGTACACTATCTTTTTTTGCATCATGATGGTGTATTGTCCCTCTATATCTTCCATTTGAGCTGCTAGGGATTCAATGGTTTTGAGGAGTTCTAGAGGTATTAATTTCAAGACCACATCACATATATAGGTATTGGGTGAGTCTTGAATCAATGGACTAGATTTAATTTCCCACTAGTTCAAGATCTGATCTAGGATCAGATGATCACCTTATTGGGGTAGTGGATGTCGCCATAATAGAGTAAATATTTTATCATCCCCAACTACAACATTTATATTGACTAGTTTTCTATATCTTGAACCCACCTAATCCTAAAATACTTATCTTTTAAGTGTATTATCTCTCTTATGATGTGTATAGTGAGGGATACACATTTTTTTTTGGAGGCGATACCCAGTAGAAAAAGTTCCTCTAAGTTTTCCCCGACGAGTTGTTTAAGGGTTTATATCTCCTTATCATATTGTGATAGTCATTCCTATATGGAGGTTATTTCAAATATTCTTGGTGATTAGTGGGATATAACAACACCATTACCTCTATCATTTTTATAGTTCTAGTGAGTAGGTTAAAACTCAATGTTTGGCGGTTCCATGTTTTGGATCATTCTCTAATTCTTCATACATTTAGCCTTAGTTTGTGCATCCAGATCGCCTACCTCTTGAGGTATGCTTTAAATTTCCTCCCTCTTTATTTTTTACTTGGTCTGAATTTATTTCCAAATTTATGGTGATAAAGTTCATAGATTAATATCATATGACATCTATTACTCCATCACTCTCCACTTAATAGGGTAGTTATATACCACTTTCTCATCCTTTGAGGGTATTATCATGGTCATTTCCCTAAACCATGGTCTTATTAGACCATCATGTCTTATGAAAATTATGGGGTTTTATTTCCTTTTCCAATAATTCCCCATATATTGATCTAGTAATAGTCATATTAAGGGATTTTCTGTTTATACTTTTTGATTTGGTCCCAAATGAAAGAGGTGTGTCTCATGACAAGTGGAATGATTGGGATATTGGTCATCAATATTTACCTCCATGCCTAGAAAATACTAATTCATTTTAGGGTGAAGATAATGATGAAAATTACTATATCCCTATGTGATGGGGTTAGTTTGATGATATTATTTTAACTTTATGATCTTCATGTCGAGGATATAATGACTCCAAGAATGGAAATTGAGATAAAAATCCCCCTAGATCTATAGGATATGGTTAATATGGAACTACCTCCAATTAATTAAAGACTTTCCAGGATGTTGATGAACCTAGTGGTGTTTATAAAGATAAAAAAACCCTCAACCCTATATGATAGGTTTAATCTGGAACTACCATTGATTTCATCAGGATACTCTTGTGGTATGATGACCATGGTGGTGGCGATTGAGATAAGAAAATACTCCAGCCCTATAGGTTGGGTTTTCTCGAAGATGGATTTCATATTGGCCACTACTATAAACTTTTTGAATATGAGAAATAAATTTTATTCATGTTCTATGTGTAATGGATACTTATGATGGGAGTCACTACATACAAGAAACTTTACCATATTACAAAACATCAACATCTGTGTTTGAGGTGTTTTCCCATTTAGTTGAGAGGCTCAATATAGGTGTCTTCTAGAGTTCATATCTCCCTGTTTTCAGTTTCTTTTCATCCTCAGTGTGGTGTAGCTTCATTTTATTGACCAACTGGTCCACACATTACCCAGTCCTCTAATATTTTATATTTCTATGGAATTACAAGATTCCATACCTAGGGAGCTTTGTTGTCTTGGGGATATGGTAAAGTGAATGGAAATATTCTTACCCCATCCTCATATATAAACATATTATGGGAATTTGTTAACTAGTCATTATATATATTGGATGTTGTGGAGGAAAAGGCATTTTTTATTATCTTATACTCCTACGTCCTGAGCCATAGAGAACATTGGAATGTCCAAATAACAATAGAGTGTATCAATAATCTGATGGCGACACTCATATCCTTGATAAGTGTGGTGTCTAACCTTCAACTCATGATGTGTTTCCCACATATTCTAGCATAATTAGGTCTTTAAATACTCCTATGGATCATCTTTGACAGCGTAGTTGGAAGTGGTAATGGAAAAAACGTGGTCAGAAGGTTCTTGTTGTCCACCTCTATCTATATATCTAAACAATTCTATACTTTATCAAATCCATATTCCTCCAACCGGTTAGAACACAATGGTCATTTCACTAGGTTTCCTGATAACTGAGGTGATGTGTTTTTTATAGTTTCTAGGTAACTATATATAGTCAACCGTTTTGTTTTGAGGACCACTCTATATGAAGGTGTCTAGACAGGGGGATAATTTCCTTTTCCATGGGAGATATTATTATGGAGAGGTTATCCTCCTCAAATTTAGGAATATAGTTAATGTAATACATATCTATACTATTTATAGGATGATAATCAAGATAGTTTTCACCTTATACTTTGGAAGAAGTGTTTTCATAACCACTAGGTATTATAGATTTTCATCATATATCCTCGAGGACACTGGAATGTAGTATATTAAGAATAATATCCTCATTCTCTTTCATGGGTGGGATATGATAACCTTCATTTTGGGGGTGAGTAGGGATATGATCAAACTAAATGATAGTCATAAAAATATTTTGATGATAATTGATTTTTTTTGGAAATTTTAACTTTTTACTGAGAAGCCTTTTGAGTATGCAAGGGCGCATCTATATCGTCGATAGGGATATGAGCCTACCTTTGGGTGGTTCTCAGAATATTATATTCATTATTGATGGAATCATGGGTATGGTCTCAATTCATATATTCATTACCCATTGGATTATGCTTACAGACCTTCATAATAGGAGAAGGGGTATGAGCCTCCTCTTGTATAAACTAAAATAGATGTTGGGATAGTCTTTCATTATCAAGAGTATGGAAATGTTACTAGATCATGTATGCTGCTAAAATATGATAAGTATCTTCATTAATATTAATATGACCCTTCCCTGATCTGATTACAATATTTTAATGATAAAACTCAGTTGGAGTGGTGATATAAGACTGATATTATGCCTTTGGATTATGATTTGGATTTCATTGATAAAAATTTTCTCTTATCATGAGGAAATTTTCAAACCACGTTGATGAGTACTAGTTGAAATAGAAATATGATCATGGTATTATGCCTCATACTTTACCAGGATATGCCGATAATCATCATCTGTAGAAGCATTAATGTGCTCTTACTCAAAAGTATCCACTTGTTCATGTTAATCTTGGTGATATGGTTATCTAGATATTAGTATAGGTTTATGTACATATCCGTATATCGACATCTATTCCTGAATATGTTAGTGAATTTCTTCTATTGTTTCTTGCATAAAGGGAACTTCAAAAGAGATTTTGTAGGAATCTAGGCATGCACGTTCTTGGTCTCCAATATATATTATCAGATCTATTCTATTGAATATGTGATATAATCCAAATCTTGTCCTCCTTATTCCATTTTGATATGTCGGGGACATCATGTGAGGGTGGTACATGTCTCACCCATGCTTGCTGGTGGAATATGTAGGAATAATTGATTTGGGTAGTAGAAATATGATCAGGATCACTATTTTTTATTTGAATATGTTGGTGGGATTCATTAGTGGAAGCAAGAATATGGTCTTATTACCCTTGATCTATAGATTCTAATGATTAGTGAGACCTCTTGATTCCCAAGATTGAGTATCTATGGTGGAGAGCTATCAAGAAGTGCCCATAATAGGTGAGTAAGGGGAATTTATAGATTATTTATGGTGAATATGGTTGGTATGAACCCTCTTAGAAAATTCAGGAATGTGGATGGAGTCGTGTTTGAATCCTTGATCTACCATCCTAAGGAAATGAAGGTTCTGATTATCACGCTCTAGGGATAAGATTTTGAAGTGGTTGGTAGCGGTGAAATGCATCACCGATTTCATTAAATATTTATTTAGAAAAGGTTTCCTTGTAGGCTTTAATTTCTATAAACCTCTATGTGTATACTTAAGGTTCAGGTTCATACAACAACTATGGTATTCTTAGACCATCATTTTCACCACCTAAAGCTGGAGTCGTCAGGTGGGTGATGTTGTTTTGTTACCCATAGTGGTTTCTACAATAGACGAGGTTCCATAGTGTTATCTTGAAGATTCCATGATATTAGTTCAAGGTAATATTTCTAAAAACAAATTTCATAGTCAAAAAGACAATATGGAACAACATCACCAATCAATTAATCAACATAAGTATGAAACATTTTCATTTATCCATGAATGGGTAACAAAATTATTTGTTTTTATTTTCAATTTGTCTATTTTTATAGTATGGAATGTTCACAAAGAATGTATTTTGTGATGGGAACCTGGATTACATTGTATTATTGACTTGTTCACATCATTTTGACCATTTATTTTATTAATGGTTGTGTGAAATTGCCCAGTGTTCGTAAACCATTTTTATTTTACTATTAAAATGTTCTCGATGGATTAAAAGTTTTTTCTGATGAAAATTGGGTCTTGATGATTGATTATGGGGGGTTGGGTACTGTTTCAAAATCATATATGTGAGGTTGAATATTTTTATCTCTAAAAAAACTCCCAATAACTGCTAAATTTGTAAGAAGTTATGGGCCTTCTTTCCAAATCCATGTGATAATTTTGGGTCCCAAAACCAATGATACTTAGGAACACACATTGGTCATGTGGATAGGAGGTCAGGCTCATCACACCATTATAGGGGAATTATTACCTCCTTTATGACTCTATTATAGATTTTAGATATGTTCATGAATCTTTCCCATGTCCTGATACATGATTAGTTACCATAATAAAATAATGAAACTTTTAATTCCTATACATGAAAGAGAGTATTCTATTAATGAGTTCCTCACTTTGGATCAGAGGTTCTCCATATAATTGCAAACATTTCTTAGAAATGGGTTACTTCTTGTGTATTAAAGCCATGTGACTAGACAATCAAGATTTTACTACCATCCAAAAAGGCTATTCATGTTTCTAGAATGGGATTGAACCTATAAGAGGCATATTACATATACTGTGAGAATAGGAACTAAATCCCACGTAGTTAGTTTTATATTTTTTTAGGTTATGTGGAAGGACTACACTAGGTTTTTTAACATCATGAGGTAAGGAATAATATGAGGAAACCTGGGAATTTGGTATACAACTCAGATCATAGGGATGCATCTTATGCATTCGGGTTATAATAGGAATTAGAGTATTTGTGTTTTAGTCTTCCCTCAGCATGCTAACGGTTGGGTTTAGATAATTAATACTTGTGAGGTTTATTTCTCTAGAGTTTATAAATATGGAAATACCTTATATACCTATAAGGCCCCATCCTTAAACGTTAATTAATCTGGATTTATTTCAAGAATACACATTGAGTATCTTTTCAGGTTTAGATTTGTAGAGAATTAGATCATAAATCATGAATTACATTCCACATTTAAACAAGGTGGTTACATAAAATATAGTATTCATTTTTCCAATCAAAGGAGACATATTTAAAATAAAACATGGATTTTTTCGTGACACTTCCTCGACACTATCAACACATCATGTACCTTTCCCTTGACCTGTGAAAAACATTTCAAAAACTTGGGATGAGCATAAAAATCTCAGTAAGGGATATAAAAGTACGAAATGAAAACATTAGTCCATGTATACATAAGAATTAATGAAATAATACTTTACTCATAAAACATAATCACTTTAACATACCTCATAAAATCATGAATAAATCATAGAAATCATAAGACATAAAGGTAACTTCAGGAATTCATAACATTCTTACGTAGGGAGTAACCCTCATGGTTACGTTTGGAATACCCATCACAGTATATTCCCTAAATCTCTTCAGAGAAACCTTAGCATTTAACCCCTTCACGTTACCCAATTAATTGGAGAGATGTATCGGGATCACCTGCCCTTAGTTTATCATGGAACCACCCGTCTTCATAAACAATTCCCAAGAACCATAACATAATCGTATCACATAAAACATGCATAATGGAAACATAACATTTCCACATTTCAATAACATGATATCAATAACACATTGATATAATAAAAACATTATCAAAACCATTTTCAATACCAAAATAAAGGAAAAGTAAAACATGGTATTTATTTTTCATTTAAAAAAAGTTATGGCTTGTAGAGGAAGCTAAAACTCAAATAATGGTCACGGCGACGGAGAAGTCGTTGTCGCCGCATATGTAAGACAAAAACATTCCCTTTTGTCATTTAGTAAAACACTTCATATAAAAAGGTTCATTTTAAATAAAATTAAATGTCAAAAGTGTTTATATACCGTATAAAAGAAAGTTGTGCATAAAACAAATTACGCCTCAATGAAAGGAGATTGAGACGATGTCCCAAACCTCGTGTCCGACTAAACTCGATCGTTCTTTAATCTCCTGAATAATAAACTATAGTTAATTTCTACTTGCTTAAGAACCTTTTTCAATTTTATTATTACTTTTATATATCTTATTACCATGTTATGAATATTATGTAATTATTTAAGTTAAAATGATGGTTTTGTCGATCTTTGGTACTTGAGCCAAAAATAAACTTCTTATCATTACAAGTTCTTCATGTGGTAAAATATCCATTATATCCAGAATTATATTCATGATGTAGATATCATATATATCATATATATATAGTATATACATACATTTATAATATTACATAACATTTAGTGGTAAGAAATGAAATGCACCGTTCATGGAGACAGTAAGTCGTACGTACGCATGAATGCTACTTTCATTTATATTTCATATTTAATGGAATGAAATATTAACGATATAATGGTATATTATAATTCCAGTATTATACCATATGTAATACCATTAACTTCATCCTTTATACGTCCCACATATGGCATTAACGAATCAAATCACTTTGAGGGGGCGGTAGTCCGCACTTCCTCAAATGAAGATATCGCGTTTACCCATAATGGAAACCATAAAGGAATGCCATAAATGAAAAATACAGAAGCATAAGGAACATAATATATATCATATATAAATATAGTGACATCTTAATCGCCACCATGAAAGGTGTTAAAAGAATATTGAACAATCATTGTTTCGTGAGGCATAAATTCGCCATCCACAGAAACAGTATGTTCTTTAACTATTATACGGAGGTGTGTGTTAGTGTAAACCAAATACTTCTCATAAAAACATCCTAGTATATTTAAGATACTGGTTTTGTTACAAAAAAATGAATAAAAAGAGTTTAGGTGGTGTGAGAAGAAAAATAAAACAAAAGAACACAAGTGAAGACATTACCTTTAAATTAGGTAACTCCTATAAGTTTAAACCAAATGGGGTTATTGAAGAGATTTCTGCCTAAGGTAAGGATTCTAAGATGAGGAGAGGTATGTGGAGAGATAAAATGGGCAGAGCTTGTATGATCCAATGGATTGAGATGTGTGGTTAAGGTGGTAGAGGTGGGGGCCTTTTATAAGAGGAGAGGAGGGGCACTCTTGGAATGTTATAAAATTTTACTTTATTATAGAATTATTTTCGGATTTTAATAGTCCCAAAAGGATATATTTAGAGGATAAGGTGATAAGGGTTCTATATACACACATCCAATAGGTTTTTGACAAGTTTAAGTATTATATTTTACATTATCTTTTCATTTTATTTAAATCGTTAATTAATAAGGTAATCGCTGCCTCATCATGGTGTCATAAATAATTTAATATCTAAAAATTATAAAAAAATACTATGATGTAGGAAATCATTTTATCATTCTAATTAATATTTATAGTAAAAAATATGACTTGTATAACTCCATGTAAAAATTGTTTTAGTAAAACAATACATGTTTGTGACATTTTTATTTTAACTTTAAATAAAAAGTTATTAATGTCATTTTCTTACCCAAGTGACTCAATGGGGTCCCCAAGTAGACCCATGAATTTTTTTGGTCTCCTATGACACATCCAATAAAGGTAGGACATGTTTCAAGGTAATTTCATATTATTAAAACATTATTTTTGCCTAAAATTACACTAATTACCTTTAATCGCGATTAATAAAACTTAAAAGTTACTATTCACCAAAAAATTATTTTAATCCCATTGAACCAAATTTTACTTCCTAATTAAAACCATGTATGTCAGATTTTTTAAATTCAATTCACAGAAGTGGTAACGTTTCATTTAAATGAAAAATTAGTTTTTTAACTACCACTTAGTGGTTTCACTATTCATCAAAAATTGATGTTTTTCAGAAAAATACCTAAGATTCACCCCAATCAATATTTGATATTCTGAATTTAAAATTGATGTCTGTTTTAAAAAATTGAAAACATATAAGTTGCATTAATTATTTTAATAATTAATTCCTGCTGTCAAAATAAATAGTGTGTTTTTAAGAAGCAATATCAATCAAAAGATTGACACTTGTTTTAGTCCAATTTCAATGTGAAATTAATTCCAATGATCACCATTAAATTAAATTGTAAAAATATATTCTAATTTCACTTTAAAACCAATTCGAAAGATAATCTAATCATATAAATAAATTAGATTAAAATGAGGTTTTGAATTAAAATACAACATTTTTCATTATTCATTAAAAAAATGAACTCTATCGGAAATATACCAAAAATTTACACAAAGTAAATTTTGATACCCCGATTATAAATAAGGATTTAATTTGGTCCAATAGAATGTATAAGAGTGACCAAAACTATTTTAAGGAGGTTTCTCCATCAAAAGGCGATGAATCGACCTTTCAATGAATATTAGAGTATCTATGCCTAAAATTGAATTCTTTTCTTATTTTAATCCTTTATCTTTTATTGGATAAATGTAAAAACATTTAACAAACATATATAATCATATTTTAGTTATTTCTATTTATTCCCGCCAATATAACAGCTACGTGTTAACTATCATTTAAAATAATATTATTATATTACTAGTGTGCAACTTAAGATTTCAAAGAAACTCGTTGTTGCGTATCAGGTATGCTATCGAACATAGAAACACCTTTAAAGTACAATTAATATTTAATTTGAAAATATTAATAAATATGAAAATGTATTATTCTTTATTTACCTGGGATGTTACATCCTTCCCCCCTTTTGGGAATTGCGTCATCGCAATTTTATTCACTTATCAAATTAAGTGGGGGTATTTATCCCTCGCAGCATTTTCAGATTCCCACATTGCCTCTTCTACCATATGGTTTTCCATAAAACCTTCACCTAATAAATTACCTTATTTCGCAACACTTTCTCTCTTCGGTCATGAATCTGGACTGGTTGTTCTTCATAAAAGAGATTCTCTTCCAACTGAACTACCTCTGGGCTCAAAACATGGGATGGATCTGGTATATACTTTCTCAACATCAAAACATAAAAAACATTATGTACCCGGGACAAACTTGGTGGTAATGCCAATCTGTATGAAACTAATCCAACTTTCTCCATGATTTCATAATTTCCATTGAACCTCAGACTCAACTTTCCCTTTTTACCAAAACGCATTACACTTTTCCATGGAGAAACTTTTAGAAAGACAAGATCACCAACCTCGAAAGATAGATCCTTCCTCCGGTTATCCACATAACTTTTCTGCCTGCTCTGAGCTATTCTCACATGTTTCTGAATCAACTGAATTTTTTATGCCATTTCTTCTACCAATTCTCATCCCATCAACTTCTTTCCCTTACTTCATCCCAAAATGTTGGAGTTCGACACCATTTACCATATAATGCTTCAAACGGAGCCATCTGTATACTGGAATGCAAACTGTTATTATATGAAAATTCATCCAAAGAAAGATGTTGTTCCCAACTTACCTGATAATCCATCGAGCATGCACATAGAATATTCTCCAAGGTATGAATTGTTCGTTCTTACTGCCCATCTGATTGAGGATGAAAAGCCATGTTAAAATTTAATTCAGTACCCAACAACTTTTGAAGGCCTTTCTGAAAGTTTGAAGTGAACCTGGGATCACGATTAGATAAAATAAAGAGGGGAACTCCATGTAACCTAACTATATCTTTAAGATACAAATGAGAAAGTTGATCTCGAGAAAAAGTAGCTCGTATAGCAAGGAAATGAGTAGATTTAGTCAAGCAATCAACAATAACCTAGATTGCATTATTACCTCGAGGTGTCTTCAGAAATCCAACAACGAAGTCCATGGATATATTCTACCATTTACACTCTGGCACAGGTAAAGGCTGAAGCATCCCTTTCGGTAACTGCCGCTTTGCTTTAACCAGCTGACAAGTCAAACACGTCACAATAAAATTAGAAATATCTCTTTTTATTCAATACCACCAGTAATAATCCCGCAGATCTCTGTACATCTTAGTGCTGCTAGGATGAACTAAAAACGGGGGACTATGAACCTCACATAACAAATCATTCTTCAACTGTGAATCAAAAGGCACACATAATCTCTTCCCAAACCTCAAAACACAATCATTATCAATGTTAAATTCAGGCAACTTACCATTCTGAACCAGCTCTACCTTTTTCTACAACCCATTGTCTTTCTTCTGTGCTTACTTAATTCTGTCTGATAGAGATGATATCACTGACACATGAAACAAAACAGAAGAACTTCCTGTACCAACAACTTCTATGCCAAATTTCATCAAATCAAAAACCAAAGGATCTCGTTCCAAACGTAGCACGATTAATGAAGCATTACATTTTCGACTCAAAGCATCAGCAAATTTATTTTATTTTCCCGGATGGTAATGAATTGTACAATAATAATCCTTGATTAATTCCAACCATCTCCTATGTCTCATGTTCAATTATTTCTGAGTGAATATATAAATTAAACTTTTGTGATCAGTATATATTTCACACTTTACTCCATACAAATGATTCCTCCAATTTTTAGAGCAAAAATAACAGCAGCTAATTCCAAATCATGTGTAGGGTAATTTAACTAATGAGTTTTCAATTGATGTGAAGCATAAGCAATTACTTGATCATTCTACATAAGGAAACAAAAAATTACCTTTAACAAAGCATCACTATAAATAAAAAACTCACCATTCCTGGAAGGAAGTGCGAAAATTGGAGCATTCACCAATCTTATTTTCAACTCCTAAAAACAATCATCACATTTTTTTGTCCAGATAAACTTAACACCCTTCTGAGTTAGCTTAGTCATTGGACTAGATAACCATGAGAAACTTTCAACAAACCTTTGGTAGTAACCTTCAAAACCAAGAAAACTATGGATCTCAGTTATATTTCTAGCTCTTGGCCATTCTTCGACAACTTTTGTTTTAGCAGGATCAACAATTATGCCATTTTTTGAAACAATGTGACCAAGGAAAGAAATTTTTTGTAACCAAAACTCACACTTTCTAAATTTCCCATACATTTTCATTTCTTTTAAGGATTCAAAGACATGCCTTAAATGAATTTCATGTTCCTATTTACTTTTTTAATAAACCAAAATATCATCAATAAACAAAACCATCATTTATCACCTGAGTCAACTTTGCCATCACTGTAGTAAACCGTTCAATTATGATTCTGACCATCTCAGTATACTGATTAAGAAGGCCATTTCTCTCTATATGCCTTCCAAGAACAAATGCACTGTTTATTCTATGAAAAACCATTCTTAACAGAGACATATCTTAGGCGAAGCAACATGGTAATCTCTAAATGCTATATCATTTCAATCATACCATAAATTAATTTATGGAAATAAATTTAACAATTTTCTAACTTCTAAAGTTTTCTAAACAGACCTTTGATACCAACTATAAGGAACCAGCCTTAAAAATTAATAAATCTTGGGTTATTTTAAGATTAAAAATTGAGGATATTTTCAGGTTTAGAGTTTTAGAGAATTAGATAATAAATCATGCATTACATTCCACATTTAAACAAGGCGGTTACATAAAAGACAGTTTTCATTTTTCCCAACAAAGGAGACATATTTAACATAAAACATGGATTCTTTCATGACACTTCCTCGACACTATCAACACATAATGTACTTTTCCCTTGACCTGTGAAAAACATTTCAAAAACATGGGATGAGCATAAAAAGATTAGTAAGGGATATAAAAGTACGAAATGAAAACATTAGTCCATGTATACATAAGAATTAATGAAATCACACTTTACTCATAAAACATAATCACTTTAACATACCTCATAAAATCATGATTAAATAATAGAAATCATAAGATATAAAGGTAACTTGAGGCATTCATAACATTCTTACGTTGGGAGTAACCCTCATAGTTACGTTTGGAATATCCATCACAGTATATTCCCTAAATTTCTTTGGAGAAACCTTAGTGTTTAACCCCTTCACATTCCCCAATTCATTGGAGATCTATATCGGGCTCACCCACCCTTAGTTTGTCATGGAACCACCTGTCTTCATAAATAATGCCCAAGAACCATAACATAATCGTATCACATAAAACATGCATAAAGGAAACATAACATTTCCACATTTCAATCACATGATATAAATAACACATTGATATAATAAAAACATTATCAAAACCATTTTCAATACCAAAATAATGGAAAAGTAAAACATGGTATTTATTTTTCATTTAAAAAAAGTTATGGCTTGTAGAGGAAGCTAAAACTCAAATAATGGTCACAACGGCGGAGAAGTCGTTGTCGCCACATACGTAAGAAAAAAACATTCCCTTTTTGTCTTTTAGTAAAATGCTTCATATAAAAAGGTTCCTTTGAAAGAAAAGTAAAATTCAAAACGGTTTATAGACCGTGTAAGAGAAATTTGTGTATAAAACAAATTATTCCTCAATGAAAGGAGATTGAGACGAAGTCCCAAACCTCGTGTTCGACTTGACTCGATTGTTCTTTAATCTCCTATGTAGTAAACTAGAGTTAATTTCTACTTTCTTAAGAACCTTTTTTAAGTTCATTATTCCTTTTATATCACTTATTACCAATTTATGAACATTATGTAATTATTTAAGTTAAAACGGTCGTTCTATCGATCTTTGGTACTTGAGCCAAAAATAAACATCTTATAATTACAAGTTGTTCATTTGCTAAAATATCTATTATATCTAGAATTATATTCATGATATAAATATCATATATATCATATATATCCATTATATACATGCCTTTATAATATTACATAACATTTAGAGGTAAGAAATGAAATGCACCGTTCATGGAGACGGTAAGTCGTACATACACATGAACGCTAATTTCATTTCTATTTCGTATTTAATGAAATGAAATATTAATGATATAAAAGTATATTATAATTCTAGTATTATATAATATGTAATACCATTAACTTCATCCTTTATACATCCCACATATGGATTTAACGAATCAAATCACTTTGTGGGGGCGGTAGTCCGCACTTCCTAAAATGAAGATATCACGTTTACCTATAATGGAAACCATAAAGGAATGACATAAATGAAAAATACAGAAGCATAAGGAACATAATATATATCATATATAAATATATTTAAATCTTAATATCCACCATGATAGGTGTTAAAAGAATATTGAACAATCATCGTTTCGTGAGGCAGAAATTTGCCATCCACAGAAACAGTATGTTCTTTAACCATTAGATGGAGGTGTGTGTTAGTGTAAATAAAATGCTTATCATAAAAAAATACTAGTATATTTAAGATACTGGTGTTGTTACAAAATAAATGAATAAAAAGAGTTTAGGGGGGTGGGATAATCAAAATAAAACAAAAGAACAAAAGTGAAGACATTACCTTTAAATCGGGTAACTCCTCTTGGTTTAAACCAAAAGGGTTTCTTGAAGAGCTTTCTGCCTAAGGTAAGGCTTCTAGAATGGGGATAGGGATGTGGAGAGATAAAATTGGTAGATCTTGGACAATCCAATGGCTTGAGAGGTGTGGGTAAGGTGGTAGAGGTGGGGGCCTTTTATAAGAGGAGAGGAGGGGCACTCTTAGAAAGTTCTAAAATTTTACTTTTTTATAAAATGATTTTCGGATTTTAAAGGACCCAAAATGATATATTTATAGGATAAGGTTATAAGGGTTATATATCAACCCATACAATAGGATTTTGACAAGTTTATGTCTTAGATTTTACATTATCTTTTCATTGTATTTAAATCGTTAATTAATGAGATAATCACTGCATCATCATGGTGTCATAAATAATTTAATTTATTTAATGTCTAAAAATTATAAAAAAATACTATGAAGTAGGATTTTTTTTATATTTATAATTAATATTTATAGTAAAAAATATTTATTGTATAACCTTATAGAAAAATTGTTTAGTAAAACAATACATGTTTGTGACATTTTTATTTTAACTTTAAATAAAAAGTTATTAATTTCATTTTCTTACCCTAGTTGCTCCATGGGGTCCCCAAGTTGACCCATGGATTTTTTGGGTCGGACATGAAACATCCAATAAGTTTAGAACATTTTTCAAGGTAATTTTATATTATTAAAACATTATTTTTTCCTTAAATTACACTAATTACCTTTAATCGCGATTAATAAAACTTAAAAGTTACTATTCACCAAAAATTTATTTTAATCCCATTGAACCACATTTGAATTCTTATTTACTACCATGTATGTGGGATTTTTGAAGTTAAATTCACAAAAGTGGTAATGTTTAATTTAAATGAAAAATCAGTTTTTTAACTACCACTTAGTGGTTTCACTATTCATCAAAAATTGATGTTTTTCAGAAAAATACCAAAGATTCACCCTAAGCTATATTTGATATTCCGAATTCAAAAATGATGTCTATTATACAAAACTGAAAACATATAAGTTTCATTAATTAATTTAATAATTAATTCCCGCTGTCAAAACAAATAACGTGTTTTTAAGAAGCAATATCAATCAAAAGATTGACACTTGTTTAAGTCCAATTTCAGAGTGAAATTAATTCCAATGACCACCATTGTATTAAATGGTAAAAATATATTCTAATTTCACTTTAAAACCAATTCAAAAGATAATATAATCATATAAATAAATTAGATTAAAAATAGGTCTTGAATTAAAATAAAACATTTTCACTATTCATTAAAAAACGAACTCTATCGGAAAAATTCTAAAAATTTACACAAAGTAAATTTTGATGTCCTAATTCTGTAGAAGGATTTAATTTGGCCCAATAGAATGTATAATAGTGACCAAAAATATTTTTAAGGAGTTTTCACCATCAAAAGGCGATGAATCGACCTTTTAGTGAATATTAGAGTATGTATGCCTAAAATTGAATTCTTTTATTATTTTAAGCCTTTATCCTTTATTGGATAAATGTAAAAACATTTAAAAAACATATATAATCATATTTTAGTTATTTCTATTCATTACCACCAATACAACGACTACGTGTTAACTACCATTTAAAATAATATTATTATATTATTAGTATGCAACGTAAGATTTCAAAGAAACTCGTTGTTGCATATCAGGTACGCTATCGAACATAGAAAACCGTTTAAAGTAAAATTAATATTTAATTCTCAAATATTAATAAATTTAAAAATTTATTATTCTTTATTTACCTGGGATGTTACAATACCAACACCAAGGTGGATGCCTACGACATATTTTTATAATGATAGTAACATGGCTATTGAAAATCCCAATGATGACATGAGCCATGATTGGTGTGAGAAATAAGAGATTGAAAGTGATCAGATGCACTAAATATGGATTTGCGACTTGTGCACTAAAGAAACACTTATGAAATTTTTTATATGGATATCAATCCTTAGTAAGGCATCCTACGTATCTTGAATATTACAAGAATCTGAGATTTCAAAGTTTGGCGTGCTCCTAACTCACTTATGAGCATATGTTTGTTGATTGAATTATTTGGGAATACCCTTAAGAAGACTCAAATGTATAATTACATTTCTCATCCACTTATTGAGGAGGAATGATGACAAACTAATAGGATAATTAGGGTCCTATGATTTATATTTTTTGGGATATGGAGGTACTTCCACCATGGTGGATTCAAGCCCTTGGAAGGTGTCTTATGAATCTAATTTAGATAGGAATCAGATTCCCCAATGTTCTATTAATCCCGAACCCACTGATATATTAGTATTGGTGATTACACTTAAATGGATTTTTATTACATGAGGGTATAAGAAATTTAGCGACTTATACCCGGATGGATTCTCATTGAAGCTTGGACCTTAGGAAGAAATCCAATGTGTCATGTTTGGATAGGAATTATAATTCTTATAGTTTAGATAAGTTTAAAAATATGTTGATAGGTAATGAATAATGGTAGACCCAAAATATGTGGGTATAATTAATTGGAGTAAATTGAATTTTGAGGGAATTTCACCGGGTTAGATGTTCATTTGTGAACCGATTTCCTATATGCTAAAAAGATAGTTGGAATATGAAGGGACTTACACCATGGTGGATTCCTATGTCACATATCCGGCACTTGTACAATAACTAGAAAAAATTGGGAACCATGAATGTTTTATTAGATTTTTATGGTTTGGAGACCCTTTCTAGAGCATGGAATTAATTGGTTTTAATGACTATAAAACCCAAACCCATTAAAAACAATACCCTTATAATGTTTGTACTCAAGTGAAGGACCATTTACATGGGATTAAATGGCGTATATCCATGTGTTTCCACCAGAAAAGGTTTACATGTCCTAGGGTATCTACTTGACATGTCTAAGGAATCTTCCAGACATGTCATGGGTGACTTCAAAATATGTATAGGGTGTCTGCCTAACAAGTACAACAGTTTCTACCAGGAATGTCTAAGGGTGACTTCTTGACAATGTTCAAATGTCTAGCAGTCTTCAAGTGATCAAACCCAACATGTCCATGGGGATTCATATGATCAATGCAGACAATTCCATGGTTCTTAGAACGATTGAATATGACATGTTAAGGGTCCTTTATATGATCAAGGATGACATGTTTAGGGCCATTTTAATTTTCAAAGTCAAAATGTCTAGGTATACTCACATGATCAAAGTGGACTTGTACGAGGATGAATGATGGTATTATGAAACTAGTGATGAGTCAAGTGATCTAAAGAATATAATGTGATGGGGTCTCTCTAAAATTTCCAAGGGTTTCATGTCACAGATTCTAGGACTATGGTTTATATCGAATGAGGGGTGAATGTTTTTGGATGTTCACATTGAATTTCAGATGGTTCATGAGGAAATTTAATGTCAAAGAAAATTATTACAATACCATATGAAGATATCATGAGACCAAGTGTTTGTGTGATCATATATTCAAGGCTATCTGGAGGCATTGCAAGATGGAGTATTTTCATGTGAGGGATGAAACGATTTTGTCGAGAGACTACTTCATGTGAATGAATTCACATACCTGTTCTGCATAAGGGAGTGATCATATTAGTGAATTTAATGGTGTTGAAAACATCTTCTAATAGAATTTCCCTGAAGAGATCATGTGATGGGTTCTCATGACCGGGTTCCTTCTCCACCCTTCTTTTCCATATTTTCTACACTACTCCCCCTTCTGCCCCCCTAATATTGTATTTCCCCTATCACCTCCCTCATTTTTCAAATAGGAGGATGGGGTTTTATATAGGAAAAGGAATCTATATATATTGACTAATATTCATGGTGAAGTTTCCACATGTACTAGCCCGAGGCAGTGGAGAGATTCATATGATCATCATCATAGGAAGGATACTCAATCACATAATGGCTTCACATGGTCAAAATCTTGACCAATATTGTGGTTTGACATGGCCAGTTCTAGGGGATCTTATAGCGACCCACATTTTCTTACATTATTATTACCTTATGTTAAAGATAAAAAACATAAAATAGCTACACAACCAAGATCCATAGGTTTAGTTTCTTGGAAAAAATAGGACCATACACAACATTTACAAAATAAATATAAACATTTATTTAATTCCTTCTTCTATATCTTCTTAGAGGTCTTCACATTATCCTTATTACAAGTAATCACCCGATGATATACCTCAAAATGGGTTGATCTAGAATCCCAATTTGCGGATAGATTTGAACATGAAACAATATAACATGGGTTGATGATAATCATTATCATCATAATGTAGGCATAAGACCATTATCATGAGAGGAAGCATTATGAAAAGTATTGGAATGTTGTAATGCATAAAAATAAAACATAATATCTTAGTGGTAAACTACCACACATATTTTTGAACAAATATAGCATAATTTTTACACATAATTCATTTATCTCATTATATTATTCCTACTACCGAATGCATTAGAGCGCTATATAAATCTGGACTCACCTGTCACATAATAACATTTACATTATCATGATTTCAACATAGAACATATATTAATATTGAACATAGAATAACACATTTAAGGGAATGGTATTAATTTCATAAGCAAAAATTTATAAACTTTTGTATCCCCAATGAAAGAGGGAATAAAATACTTCAATCATCAACCTTGAGTGAAGAATAAATAATCTTAAGAAGTAAAAGGTGCGTTTTTTGAAAGAATGGTTCTTTTAGAAAACATTGTGTTTTTCATAAACTCATGTAGAAAAAATGTATATCCTTGAAAAGGTAATATAATTATGAATAAATTATATTTAATGGATATAAATACTATAAATTGGGTAAAATAGGGAGAACCCAAATAAAGAGACTTGGGTTTGAAAATTCCCCTTACCTTGTTTCTAAAAACATGCTTCGTGTTAATATCCTATATAATAACATTAGATTCACTAATTAAAAATTAAAAAACCTTTTAAACCTCAATTGGTTTCATTAAGGGTTTATTACATTATTTTATGAGCCTTTAGATGAGTTATAGAGTTTAATTTCATCATTTAAGATCATTTTTTTCATAGTTTTAATGATCAGCTCAATTGTACACATGAATGGAAGTTCATATAAAATACAGATAAATTTATAGAATTTTTATTATATGTTAGTAATTATATTAAATAACTTTAAATTATCTTATAAACAATTTCATTATATGTAATTAGGATGAATAATTAGATACAAGTTAATGATGATTGTTTTAGGTTAATGTGGGCTATTTTTCTATCACAACAAACTCATTTTGTTTTATCATTTAGTATTATGTTTTTATGTTTGTACCATTAAATAAAGAGGGTTTTCACATGAAATTTATAATCTATTTATACTATTATAATGGGTTTATAATCATCCTTGATGTTGTTAAAGGAAAACTAAAGTGCATCACCGACGCTGATGGTAAATTTACACATCTCGGGAAACGATTTCATTTTTACAATAAAAGATTGAGAAAAGGAGATTCATGATTTACCTTCAATTAAAATTAAATAATTTCATTATACCAATCATTACATTTTAATTATATAAGGTGAGAAGAATATAAGAAAAGAAATGAAATTTAAACAAAATTAAAAGAAAAAGGAAAGAGGATTTTACCTCTTGGATTTATCCTCATTGAGATATTTTTAGGGAAATGTTATGGTATTTTAATGAGACCATGAGATTATGAGAATGGTATATGGGCTTGGTTAAAGGTTTATAAATTTTTTTGGCTCAATTCAAGTGAGGAGTGTGGAAACTTGGTGGTGAGGAGTAGTATTTATAGTGGATGAGAGGGGTGTTTTCTCATTATTAAATTCATTAGTTTATTATCTTGATCAAGAAGACAAATAAAATTTATTGTTGGGAATAAATACATTAATTTTATCATGTGAGTTCTAAATAATAGTTATTAAATTATTTATGACTCAATGAGTTGTGTATTTAACTTATAATGTATATATATCGTAAATTACTGTATTTTACTATTCCCCAAAATTTTACGTGTTACCGAAAAATCCCAAGGTTTCAACCTGAAATTTTTTCAACATGTGGAATCAAAAAATGATATCCATTTTATGAAAATAATTTTATAAATATATTTAATTTATTTTTCAATTAAAATCATCATTTATTTGAAAAATATAGATTTTAAAAATATAACTGATTTTATTACACTCGTAAAAATTACTTAAGGTCTCAAAAATTAACTTAAAATTATAAGAAATAAAAAAATTAATGTATGAATACATTTTTTGAAAATAAATTTTCTTTTAAATAATTTAATTACTCATAAAATTGTAATTATATATTTATGAATTACAAAGATACCAACACTTAATTAATAGTTTTGAAAATATTGATTTACTTATACTATGATAGAATTATATCATATTTCCACTTCTAAGATGCCTAAATTTTATTTATAATTTCATTGATGAGGATATTATACATATTTTTGTTTACTATTCATAAGGGTCATATTACTATTCCTAAGGTCATGTAACTATTTCATCGTCATTGGATCCTTAAAGTCTAGAAATTCTTATTATTTCATTAATTCTTCATGTATAAATTTTTTATTATGATTTATTGGTGATTTTATGAGATATATACTATATGGACGTACTATAAGAATAGGGAAATTATATTAATAAATGTTTGGCTCGTTAAATTCTTCCTCCCTTTTGAAATTTCACCGTTGAAATTTCATTTTACATAAATAGGTTAGGGTACTTATCTTTCATCACCTCATATGGTTCCCAAGTTGCTTCTTCATACTTATAATTCATCCAAAACAATTTGAAATTTTGGTTTTTCTTGTTACATGGAACCTTATCTCTCTAGAATAGAATCTTTTGAGGCTTCTCATCCTAAGAGAGATCATCTTCCAGTTGTAAAACCTCTGAGTTCAGTACATGTGAGGGATATGGTATGTACTTCCTCATGAGGGATACATGCAACACATAATGAACTTGATCCATATTAATTGGAAGTGCAAGATGATAATACAGGGCTCCTAAGAGATCATGAATGTGGATAGGGTCATGGTTGACTCCTTAATTTAAATCCTAAGGTAATGAAGTTTCTGATTGTCACACTCCAGGGATAATATTCTGAAGCGGTTGGTAGTGGTGAAAGGCATTACCAGTTTCATTAAAAATATCCTTCAAAAAATTCATATTGGATTCAGTGTATGGGGACCTCTACATGCAGCCTGATGGGTCAGGTTCATACCACATTAGTGATATTTTCAAAAAATCATATTTGCTACCCAAAACTGGAGGCGTCAGGTGGGTTATGTTGTTTTGTGACCCATAGTGGTTTTTTTCATAGATGATGTTCCATAATCATTCCTTGATGATTCCATGATCTCAGTTCAAGGTAATATTTCTAAAAATATTTTTTTTGTAGTAAAAAAGGTAACAAGGAACAAGGTCACTAATTAATGCATCAGCGTAAGTATGAAACATTCTCACATAGTTATGCACATGTATCATAATTGATTGTTCTTATTTTTACTTTGGCCATTTTTATTATATGTAGTGTTCAAAAAAAGTAATTAATCTTTGGAACCTAAATTACATTGTTTAATTTACATATTCACATCAGGTTGACCATTTTTTCATTAAAGATTGTGGGAAATGGCCCAATGTGCTTAAACTGTTTCTCTTTTATTGTTAAAAGGTTCATGTTTGATTAAAATATTTTGTTTTTGATAAAAATTTGGTCTTGATGATTGATTATGGGTGGTTGGGTATTTTTTCACAATCATTTATGTGAGGTTATTCAATTTTTCCTTTAAAAAAATACCCAATGTCTCCCTCATTCATAACAAGTTATAGGACTTATTTCTAATAGTAGGTGATAATTTGGTGTTTCATAACTAATGATACTTAGGTAATCACATTGTTCAAGATGATGGAATTTCAGGCTCATCACACCATTTTGGTGAAACTATTTCCTACTCTGGGGCTCTTTTATAGATTCTATATATGTTAATTAATATTTCCCATGTCCCGATACGAGATTAGTTACTCTAACAAAACCATAAAAAATTAATTCCTATATATTCAAGAGAGTATTCTATTAATGCGTTCCTCTATATATATCATAGGTTCTCTATCTAATTACCATTAATGCTTAGAAATGGACGAATTCTTGTGTTTCAAATCCATGTGACTAGACACACATGAGTTTATTTCCATCCAGAAAGACTACCAGTGTTTTTGGAATGGGATTAAACCTCTAAGAGTAATCCGGCATATATTGTGAGAAAAAGAACTAAATCATACATAATTAGTCTTAAATGGTTTTTGGTTATATAGAAGGACTACACAATTCAGTTTAAAATCATGCGATAACGATACTTATGAGAGAACTTGGGAATTTTGTATAAATATCAGGTTGTAGGGATGTTTCCTATGCATCCTACTTATAACAGGAATCAGAGTATTTGAATTTCAATATATCATCCACTTGCTAATGGGTGGGGTTAGATAATTAATACATCTGATGTTTATTTTCCCATAGATTATAAATATGGAAGTACATTAGTTACCTACACTAAGGTGGATTCCCACAGGGGATTTCTATAATGCCAGTTACAAGATTGTTTCAAATCCCTAAGATAACAAGAGCCATGATTGGTGTGAGAAATAAGAGATGGAAAGTGATCAGATTCACTACATATGGATGTGAGACACATGCACTAAATAATCCTTTATGGATTGTTTGTTTTAGATATCAAGCCTTATGAAGGCATCCTATGTATCTTGATTGTAATTGGAATCAAAGACTTCATATTTGGACTTTCCCCTAACTCGCTGATAGGCATAAGTTTATTGGTTGAATGGTTGGGGAATACCCTTAAGATAACTCTGATGTATAATTCCATTTCTCATCCACCGATGGAAAAGTAATGATGATATACTCATATAAGAATTTGGGTTATATGATTTACATTTTTTGGGCTATGGAGGTACTTCCACCATGGTTGATGCCCAATGGATTTCAAACCTTAGGACGGTGTCTTATGCATCCAATTTAGATAGGAATCACATTGACCATAACTATGTTAATCCCTAACCCATTGATAGGTTGGGATAAGTGATTAAACATGGAGGAATTATTATTACCTTGAGAGTTTAGGAATGTTAAGGGCTTATACCAAGATGGGTGCCCATTAGAGATTGGGACTTATGAATAAATAAATTATATCATGTTTCGGTAGGAATTAGAGTCCCCATAGTTGAGATAATGTTCATAATATGCTGATGGGTAAGGAATAATGGTAGACCAACCAGGGGTGGATCCTATGAATTAGACTAAATGGAATTTTGAGGGAATTTCAATGAGGTGAATGATCACGTGAGAACCCATTTCCCATATGATAAAATGATAGTTGGAATATATAGGGACTTACACCAGGGTGGATTACCATTTCACATATCAAACACTTATACACTGACAAGAAAATAGTTGGAATAATGAAAGTTTTATCTAATATGTTTATAATGTGTGGTGACCCTTTCAAGAGCATGGAATGGAAAGGGTTCCATGACTATGTACCCAAACACATTTAGGAAAATACCCTTATAAATAGAGTACTCAGGTGAGGGATCATGGCCATGGGTTTAAATAGAATATAACCTTGTTTGTCTACTAGACAAGGTTTATATGTCCTAGGGTTTATTTCTCACTTGTCTAAGGTGTCTTCCAGACATGTCCCAGGTGTCTACTTGATATTTCTAGGGTGTCTACCTAAAATGTCCCATGGTTTTTACCTAACATGTCTATAGTTTAATTCTTAAAAATGTTGACATGTATAGGGGTCCTCACATAATCAAAACCAACATGTCCATGGGGATTTACAAGATCGAATCCAATATGTTCAAGGTGCTTAGAATGATTGAATCTGACATATTAAGGTTCTTTTATATGATCAAGGTTTTCATGTCTAGGGCCCTTCACATTATCAATGCCTATATTTCTAGGAACATTAAAATGATCAAAGTGGTCACGTATAGGGATGGTTTATCATATTGTGAGACTAGTGATGAGTAATGTGATCATGTGATCTTAATATAATCACATGATGGGGTCTCTCCCACATTTCCAAGGGTGTCATGGGTGAATGATCATAGATGTTCACATTGAGTGTCTAAGGGTTCATAATGTAATTTCATGTGAATGGAAATAGTTACAAGACCCCATGTAGATGTCAAGAGACTGATGGTTTGTGTGATTGTATATTCCGGGTTGCATGGAGACATTGTATGACTCAATATTATCATGTCAGGGCTAACACATTAATGTTTGAAAACTACTTGATGTGAATGATGTCCCATGCATGTGTTGCATAAGGGATGGATTATATTTTTAGGAAATTCATGATATTCACAACATCATCTGATTGCATGACATTGAAGGTATCACATGTTGGGTTATCAAAATGGGGTTTCATCTACATCCATATTTTCACTATTTTCTACACTACTCTCCCCTTGATACCCCTCATATTTAATTTCCCCTCTCACCTCACTCATTTTTCAAATAAGAGGGTATAGTTTTATATAGGAAAAGGAATTTGAGTATATCGACCACTTTTCACAGTGGAGGTTCCACATGTACTGGCCTGAGGTGGTGGGGAGATTCATATGATCATTATCATGGGATGCATACTCAATCACATAATGTCTTCGCATGATCAAAATATTGACAAATATAGTTTTTTCACATTGAATGTTCAAGGGGTTCTTATAGTGACTCTAATTTTCTTACATTATTATTAAATCATTTTAATGATAAACAACAAAAAAGGGATACACAAACATGATCCAATGTTTTAGCGTCTTGGGAAAATAAGTTTTACACATAAGTTTTACCAAATAAAACATAAACTATTATTTAATTCCTTCTTCACAAAATTGTTGGAGGTGTTCACATTCTCCTTAGTTTATGTAATAAAATAAGGATGTACATAAAAATGGGGTGAGATAAAATCCCAGTGAGAGGATATATAATATTATGAAATAGTATAACATGGGGTGAGAATAATCATTATCATCATAACATAGGCATAGGACCATAATCATGAGAGGAAGAATTATGAAATATATTGGAATGTTGTAATGCATAAAAATAAAGCATAACGTCTTAGTGTTCATATACCAAACATAGTTTCAAACAATTGTTTTCTCATATTATTATATAATTCTATTTTTATCATGATATTATTCACATTACCCGAAGCATTGGAGGGCCATATAATTCCGAGCACACTCGTCACATCATAACATTTATATTATCAGGTTTTCCACATATAACATATATCAATCATAAAAATAAAATAACAAATGGAAAGGAATGGGTTTGGTTACATAATAATACATTCATAAATATTGGTATCCCAACTTAAATAGGGAATAACATAATTGAATCATCGACCATGAGTGAAGAATAAACAATCTCAAGAAGTAAAAGGTGTGTTTTTAGAAAGATGATTTCTTTTGAAAAACATTATGTTTGTCATAACCTCAAGTAGAAAATTTTTAAATCCTTGAAAAGTTAATTTAATGATGAATACATTATATTTAATGGATATCCATACTGAAAATAGGATGAAATGTGGAAAATCCAAAGAAATATACTTGGGTTTAAGAATCCCCCTTACCTTGTTTTTGAAAGCCTCCTTCACGTTAATATCACAAATAATCACAATATATCCAATTATTAACAAATAAATAATCTTTTAAACATTAATTTTATTCACTAAGGTTTTATTGAGTTAATTTATGGGATTTTAGATGCATCAGAGAGTTTAATTTCATCGTTGAGGAGCATTCGTTTTCATGGTTTTCATGATTAGTTCACTTGTATACATGAATGGAAGTAAGTATAAAATGTAGATAAATTTATAGAATGGTTATTATGTGATATTAATTATATTCCATAAGTTTTAATGATATTATAAATAATTTGGTTATATGTCATGAAGATGAATCATTAGATACAAGTTAATGATGTTTGTTTTAGGTTAATGTTTGCAGTTTTTCGATCACAACAAACTCATTTTGTTTTATTATTTTTTATTATGTGTATAAGTTAGTTTTAGGAAAAAAATAGGGTAATAAAATACACTTTAAAATATGTTCCAACCATTATAATGTTTTTATAAATATCCTTTAAGTTTTTAAAGGGAAAAGAAAGTGCATCACCCATGATGTTGGTAAATTGACACATCTCGGGCAGTGATTTCTTTTTTAGAATAAAAGAGAGAGAGAAAAAGGATTTTCATGATGTATATTCCATTAAAATTATATAATTATAGAATATCACACATAATATATTTATCAATCCATTTTTTTAAGATAATGAGAGTACAATAGAAGAAAATAAATGAAATTAGAAGAAAATTAAAAGAAAAAGGGAAGATGATTTTACCTCTTGGATTTATCCTCCTTGAGATCCTCCTTAGGATCATGTTTTAGTATTTTAATGAGTCTAAGAGGTTATAGAAGTGTGATAGGGTCTTGGGGAGATATTATGGTATAATATTTACAAAGATCAATTCTTTAGTGTTGTGAGAAAAAGGGTGGTGAGGGGTGGTATTTATTGTGGAGGAGAGGTGTGTTTTCTCATTATTTAATTCATTAGTTTATTATTTTGGCCAACCAAAAAAATAGTATTTATTCATGAAACTAAATATATAAATTATATCATGGGAGATCAAACCTATAGTTATTACATCAATTTTGACTCAATGAATGGTTTATTTAACTTATAATGTATATATACCGTAAATTACCATATTTTACAATTCCTAAAAAACATAAGTATTTCAAAAAACAATCCAAAAAATTCACCCAAACCATTTTTTGATGTGTATAATCCAAAACTAAACTCCATTTTATGAAAATAATTCTTTATATTTAATTAATTTAATTTTTAATTAAAATCATCATTTACTTTGAAAATACAAATTTTAAAATTATAACTGATTTTATAACACTCTCAAAAATTACATAAGGTCTAATAAAATTAACATAAAATAATAATAAATTAAAATATTAATGTTTGAATAAATTTTATGAAAATAAATTTTATTTTAAATTATTAAATTAATCATAAAATTGTAATTATATATTTATGATTTACAAAAATACAAACACATAATTAATAATTTTTTAAATATTTACTTTCTTATACCATGATATAATTATATCACATTTTCACTTATAAGATGGATACATTTTATTTATACTTTTATTGTTGAGGCTACAATTAATTTGCCCAGTTTACTATTCATAAGGGTCATATTACTATTCTGAAGGTCATGTTACCATTTCATCGGTATTAGATCCCAAAATTCTAGAAATACTTATTATTTCATTAATTTTTCATTTATAATGTTTTTATTATGGTCTTTAAGTAATTTTATTATATTTATACGATATTAATTTATTATAAGAAGGGACAAATTCAATTGATAAATTTTTGGCTCATTACATTATTCCCCCCTTTTGAAATTTCTCCCTTGAAATTTTTTTTTACATAAACTGGTGAGGGTAATTATCCTTCATCATCCCATCTATCTCCCAAGTTGCTTCTTAATACTCATGGTTCCTCCAAAAAACATTTTCAAGGTGGGTTGTTTTGTTTCATAGAACCTAATCTCTCTAGTCTAGAATCTTTACAAGCTTCTCCTAATAAGAAAGATAATCTTTTAGTTGTACTACCTATGAGTTTAGTACATTTGAGGGATCTGGTATATTCTTCCATAGGATGGATATGTGGAACACATCATGAAAATGATATATATTCCTTGGAAGTGAAAACCAATAAGCCATTGCTCCTATGAGATAATGAATTAGGGTGGAGTCAACGTTGACTCCTTGATCTACCATCCTAAGGTAATAAAGGTTTTAATTGTCACACTCCATGGATATGATTATGAAGTGGTTGGTAGTGGATAAAGTAATCACTAGTTTCAATACATAATTCCACAAAAAATGTTTTCTTGTAGGCCTCAGTATTAGGATACCTCTATGCGCAGCCTCAAGGTTCAGGTTCACACCGTATAAGTTGTATTCTAGGACCATCATGTTCACCAATAGAAACTAGAGGCATCAGATGGGTGATGTTTTTTTGTCACCCAAAGTGTTTTTTGTCATATATGAGGTTTGATAATGATTTATGGAAGATTTCATGATCTTAGTTCAAGTTAATATTTCTAAAAATATTTTTTCCAGTTAAAAAATAATAAGGAACAAGGTCACCAATCAATGCATCTTCGTAAGTATGAAACATACTAATTTAGCTATGCACTGTTATCAAAATTGTTTGTTTTTTTTAGTTGGGCTATTTTTCTTTTATGTAATGTTCACATAAAAATGGAATAACTCATGGTGACCTTGATAATAACTTATTATTGACATATTCACATTGGTTTGGCCATTTTTGTTTCCGTTAAAGGTTGTGAGAAATGGTCCAACGTTCGTAAACCAGTTTTCTATTATTATTACATGGTTCATGTTGGATTAATTATTTTTATGATATTTAGGTCTAAATGATTGATTATAGGGATTGAGTATTGTTTTACAATAATTTTTGTGAGGTTGTCCATTTTTGTATCTCAAAAAAACCCCATTATCTCCCACATTTGAAACATGTATTGTTCCTTCTTTCCAAAGGTAAATGATAATTTGGTGTTTCAAACCCAATGATACTTAATAACTCACATTGGTCGAGAGGATGGGAGGTCAGATTCATCACACACTTTTGGGAGAATTATTACCTACTATGGGACTCTTTTATTGATTTTAGATATGTTTATTAATCTTTCTCTTGTCCAAATATGTATTAGTTACCCTAATAAAAATGTCAAATATTTAATTCCTATACATGAAATAGAGTATTTTATTAGTGATTTACTTTGTTTGTATTAGCGGTTCTCCATATTATTACCATTATTACCAAGAAATGGGTGACTAATTGTGTTTTAAATCCATTTGACTTGACACTCATGAGATTGTTACCATCCAAAATGACTATTTTTTTTGGAATGGGATTGAACCTCTAAGAGGCATCCTATATATATTGTGACAATTGGAAATATATCCCATATGGTTAGTTTTTTCATTGCATTAGGTTATATTGTAGAAATAAACTATATTGTTTAACATCACCCGGTAAGGATTCATATGAGGGATGTTTGGAATTTTTTATATAGCTCAGGTCGTAGGGAGACGTTCTCCACATCCTACTTATAATAAGGATAAAATTATTTTTATTTCAGTCTGTCCACAACCTACTAATGGTTGGGTTTAGATAATTAATATTTGTGAGGTTTATTTCCATAATTTTATAATTTTTAAATACATTAGGTACCTACACCAAGGTGGATTCCCACAGGGGGTTTCTATAATGCTGGTGACATGATTGTTGAAAATCACAAAGATGACATGATCCATTCTTAGTTTGAGAAATAAGAGATGGAAAGATGTCTAATGCACTACATATGGATGTTATAATTTCACACTAAAGAAACCCTTATGGAGTGTTTTATATAGATCTCAAGCCTTAGTAAGGCATCCTATGTATCTTGATTATAATAGGAATTAGAGACATTATAGTGTGACAAGACCCTAACACGCTTATGGGAATAAGTTGATTGAGTGAATGGTTGTTGTATCCCCTAAGAGGACTCTAGTGTATAATTCCATTTCTCATCCAATGATGTAAAATGAATGATGATTGAATCATATGAGAATTTGGGTCTTATGATTTATGTTTTTGGGATATAGAGGTACTTCCACCAAGGTGGATTCCCAATGGAGCTCAATCCTTTAGAAGGTTGATTATGTATCCTATTTATATAGGAATAAGATTCATCATAGTTATGCTCATCCCTAACCCACAAATGGGTTGTGATAGGTGATTACACTTGAATGGATTATTATTAAATCTTTGGTGTAAGAATTTTATGGACTTATACCATGAATGATTCCCTTTCAAGCTTGGACCCTAGGAAGAATTCCATTGTATCATGTTTAGACAGGAATTAGAGTCCTTAGAGTTTAGATAAGGTACACAATATGTTGGTGGATAATTAATAATGGTATACCCATAGGTATGGGTCCTATGAATTGGAGTAAATGAAATTTTGAGGGAATTTCACTAAGGTGGATGCCCATGTGAGAACCCATTTCCCATATTATAAAAAGATCTTTGGAACGTGGATGGACTTAAACCAGGGTGGATTCCCATGTCACATATCCAATACTTATACACTGGTGGTAAAATAGTGGTAAGCATGAATATTTTATCAAATATGTATGTATGATGTGGAGACCCTTTCAAGAGCATGGAATGAATAGGTTTTCATGACTATGTAACCCAACCCTATTAAGTAAAATACCCTTATAAAGGGTATTCCAAAGTGAATAATAATGACCATGGGTTTAAAAGTCATATATCCACACATTTCTTCCAAAAAGGTTTTACGTGTCCAAGGGTGTCTACCTCACATGTCTAAGGTCTCTTCTAGAAATGCCATGGGTGTTTTCCTGATATATAGAGGGTGTCTGCCTAAAATTTGCAATGGTTTCAACCTGACATTTCTAAAGGTAACTGTAAAATCCCAAGTAAGTAATGAATAATAGATATTTTTATCCATGTCTATTAATGAATTAGATAGTGTTTTAGAGGCTTAAAATGAAAATAAATCCAATCTTAAGCATGTAATACACTAATATTCATAAAAGATTGTTTTACTGCCTTATAATAGAAAACCCTTTTTAAATCAGTCTTTTGACAATTTTATAAACTATGTTTGTCAAAATAAACTTATTCTTTATGATTGGGACATCAAAATTTACTTTGTGTGAATTTTTGGTATTTTTCTGACAATGTTCATTTTTTAATGAATAGTGAAAAATACTGCATTTTACATCAAAACTACTTCTTAATCTAATTTATTTATATGATTATATTATCTTTTGAATTGGTATTAATCTTTAATCTGAATATATTTTTACCATTTAATCCAATGGTGGTCATTGGAATCAATTTCACTTTGAAATTAGACTTAAACTGGTGTCAATCTTTTGATACTTATTATTTTATAAAAACATGCTATTTGCTCTGATAGCGGGAATTAATTATTAAATTAATTAATGTGACTTATATGTTTTGAATTTTGTAAAATAGACTTCATTTTTGAATTCGTAACATCGAATATATCTAAGAGTTAATTTTTGGTAATTTTCTGAAAAACTCCAATTTTTGATGAATACTGAAACCACTAAGTGGTAATCAAGCAAACTGATTTTTCAGTTAAATGAAAGTTTACCACTAATGTGTATTGAATTTTAAAAATCCTACATACATGGTTGTCATTAGTATTTAAAATGTGGTTCAATGGGATGAAAATAATTTTTTGGTGAATAGTAATTTTTTTTCATTAATCTCAATTAGAGGTAATTAGTGTAATTTAAGGTAAAAATGATATTATAAAAATATTAAAACACCATGACACTTGTCCAACCCCTATTGGATGAGTCATGGACGACCCATGAAACCCATGGGTCGATTTAGGGTACCCTATGGAGCCTCTTGGGTGAGATAATGACTTCAATGCATTTTTTTTAAATAAAGGTGAAAATGACACTAACATAAATTGTTTTACTAAAACAATTTTTAGAAGGGGTTATACTAATCATAATTTTGTCTATAAACACTCTTTGGAAAGATAAAAGGATTTCCTACATCAGGATATTTTTGTTATAATTTTTAGACATTAAATAAATTAATTTAATTATGACATCATGATGATGCAACGATGACCTCATTAATGAACAGTTTAAATAAAACGAAACGATAATATAAAATCTAAGACCTACACTTGTCCAAAAACTATTGTATGGGAATATTTAGAAGCCTTATCATCTTAGCCTCGAAATATATCAATGTGGGACCTTAGAAATTCGAAACACTTTGGTAAATAAAATAATAGTTTCATGATTTCCAAAAGTTCCCCTCCTCTCCTCTTATAAATGGCCCCCACCTCTACCTCATTTCACACACTCCTCAAGCCTTTGGCTCGGCCAAACCCTGCCCATTTAATCTCTCCACATCCCTATCCTCATCCTAGAGGATTCCATTTGGGCAGAATTCTTTCAAAGGAAGCCTTTAGGCTCAAATCAAAAGGAGTTACACTTTTAAAGGTAATTCATTCTCTCATGTTCATTTGTTTTATTTTGCTTCTCCAACCCCATAAACTCTTTTTATTTACTTATTTTGTAACAACAACAGTATCGTAAATATACTAGGATGTTGTTATAAGATTTATTCGAGCTAAACTCTCACACAACTACATCAAATGGTTAAAGAACATACGGTTTCTGTGGATGGCGAAATTCTGCCTCCCGAAACGATGATTGTTCAATACTCATTTAACACCTTCAAAGGTGGCCATTATAATGTAACTATTTTTATATATGATATATAATATGTTTATTCTTTCCTTAAGCTTCTGTTTTATTCATTTATGGCATACCATTATTGTTTCCATTATCGGTAAACACGATATCTTTATTTTAGGAAGTGCGGACTACGGCCCCCTGAAAGTGATTTGATTCGTTAATACCACATGTGGGATGTGTAAAGGATAAAGTTAATGATATTATATATGTTATTATAATGGAATTATAATATACTCTTATATCATTATGATTCCATTCCAGAAAATACGAAATATAAATGGAAGTAGCGTTCATGCGTACGTACGACTTACCGTCTCCGTGAACGGTGCATTTCATTTCTTACCTCTAAATGTGATGTAATATTATAAATACATGTATATGATGAATATATATGATATATATGTTATCCAAATCATTAATATCATTCTGTATATAACGATCCTTTGACCAAATTAACAACATGTAAGTGTAAGAAGTCTATTTTTGACTTAAGAACCAAATACCGACAAAATGAACATTATTAACTTAAATGATTACATGATGTTTATAACATGGTATAAAAGGAATAATGAAATATAAAAAGGTTCTTAAGAAAGTAGAGATTAACTCAAGTTTATTATTCAGGAGATTAAAGAACGGTCGAGTCAAGTCAGACCCGAGGTTTGGGACTTCATCTCAATCTCCTTTCATTGAGGCATATTTTGTTTTATACTCAACCTTCTTTTATATGGTGTATAAACCCCTTTGACTTTTACGTTTATTCAAAAGGAATTTTTTTATACGAAGCATTTACTAAACGACAAAAGGGAATGTTTTTGTCGTACGTATGCGGCGACAATGACTTCTCCGCCGTCGTGACCGTTATTTGAGTTTCAGCTTCCTCTACATCCCATACCTTCTTTTTAAAAGAAAAATAAATACCATGTTTTACTTTTCTTTTATTGTGGTATCGAAAATAGTTTTCATAATGTTTTTATATCAATGTGTTGTATTGATATCTTGTGATTGAAAGGTGGGAATGTTATGTTTCCTTTATGCATGTTTTATGTGATATGATTATGCTGAGGTTCTTGGGAATTATTATGAAAACGGGTGGTTCCGTGATAAACTATGGCCGGGTGAGCCTAATATAGCTCTCCAATGCATTGGGTAACGCGAAGGAGTGAAACGTTAAGGTTTCTTCGAATAGATTTAGGGAATATATTGTGATGGGTATTCCAAACGTAACCAAGTGGGTTACTCCCTACGTAAGAATGTTATGAATGCCTCAAGTTACCTTTATGTCTTATGATTTCTATGATTTATTCATGATTTGATGAGGTATGTTAAAGTGCATATGTTTTATGGGTAATGTATGATTTCATTCTTATGTATATATGTACCCATGTTTCCTTTCCATATTTTTATATCCCTTACTGAGCTTTTTATGCTCATCCCAATTTTTTTGAAATGTTTTTCACAGGTCAAGGGAAAGGTACATGATATGATGATAGTGTCAAGGAAGTGTCAAGAAATAATCCATATTTTATTTTAAATATGTTTCCATTGATGGGAATGAATAATACTATCTTTATGTAACCACTTTGTTTATATGTGGAATGTAATGCAAGTTTTATGATCTAATTCTCTAAAACTCTAAACCTGAAAAGATCCTCAACGTGTAATCTTGTGATAACTCAAGATTAAGTAAGGTTTAAGGCTGGGGCCTTATAGTTGGTATCAGAGGTCGGTTCAGATAACTTTAGGAGTTAGAATTATATTAAATTATTATCCAAAAATATTTTTTTATGGTCAAATTGAAGTGATATAGCATTTGAAGATTACCATGTTGCTTCATCTAAGACATGTTTGTTCAGAATGGTTTTCCGCAGAGGAAACAAGGAAGCAGTGCTAGGAAGGAATACAGAAGGAAATAACCTTCCGAATCAGCATCCTGAGATGGTCGGAATTGGAACTGAACAGTTTGTTGCAGTAATGGCACAGTTGAATCAGGCTATATATGGCGGTGGTATCAATGCATGAGATCATCTAGATCAACCGCAGAGGAACATGTCAGTGGTGGAACATTTCATGAGGCAACATCCCCCATCATTCAGAGGATCATCTGACCATGTGTTAGCTGAAGGGTGGATTAGAGCACTGGAGAAGATTTTTGATGTCATGGGGTGTTCAGACAATCAAAAGGTTAGTCTTTCCATTTACCGTTTGGAGGGTGAGGCAGATCAGTGGTGGTCGATGGTTAAAAATATCAGGGACGCTGATGAGATTGATGCTCTCGACTGGGATGAATTCAAAGGTATGTTTCTTGAGAAGTATTTTCCTAAGGCTGTTCGACTTAGGATGGAAAAGTAATTCTTGGAATTGAGGCAAGAGGAAGACTTAATGGCTGCCTATGAAGAAAGGTTCACTCGATTGGCAAGGTATGCTCCAAATTTTATCTGAGACCTTGACAGTAAAATCAATCGTTTTTACTCAGGATTAAAGCCAAAATATCGAAGGGAATTAGCTTCTCATGAGTTTAAAAGTTATGAAAAGCTTGTTCGATGTGCTGAGAAGGTGGAAATGGAGTTTGCCGATGACCAAGTGTTCTATAACAACCAGCAGAAGAAGAGACCGAGGTGGTAGGAGAAAGGTAATAATTCTTCAAAAAAGTCTGGTGGTAAGAAAACTAAATTTCCAGTTTGTGATAAATGTGGCAAAAGGCATGCTGGGGAATGTCTTCGGAATTCTAGAAAGTGCTACCGATGTGGTAATATGGGACATAAGGCTCGTGATTGCACTGAAAAAGATCAAGGTGAAGGTAAGACCAAATTTGATTTATAGTTAGTGAAATGTTTTAAGTGAAATGAGATGGGTCACTATGAAAATGAGTGTCCGACAAAGAGCTTGAGTGATGGGAAGCAGTTAGACTACAAGCAGAAAGGGGTGGTGAAATCCTTTGCAAATACTTCAGCAGATGTCGGGCCATCAAATGAAGTTGTATCAGGTACTTTGTTTTTTTTCAGATTATGCCAGTGTGTTGTTTGATTCGGGGTCTACACATTCTTTCATCTCTGAAACCTTTTCTAGTAAAATGGGAATACCATCTCAAGAAATGACTCCTGAACTATTGGTAAAAAAACCTGGGGGGAATTTTGAGGCAAAAAGAATTTATAAGAATCTTCCTATCCTTATCTGTGGAAAGAACCTACTTGCAAACCTTGTTGTTTTACCTCTATTAGAGTTTGATGTTATCCTGGGTATAGATTGGCTCTCAATTTACCATGCTAAGATTGACTGTAGAGCTAAAGAAGTTTCTTTTCAGAAAGACTTTCAGTTTGTGTACAAGAATGAACCCTTACTGTTGATAACATATTAAGAGGCTGAGAAACTTGTAAAAGATGGAAATGAATGTTACCTTGCACACATCATTGAAAATCAAGGAACTGTTCAGATTAATGATGTGCCAGTGGTAAATGAGTATCCTGATGTTTTTCCTGATGAGTTGCCTGGAATAATACCATATCCGGAAGTTGAATTTACTGTTGACTTAGTTCCTGATGCTAAGCCAATTTCAAAACCCCCTTATCGAATGGCTCAAATTGAACTTTTAGAGTTGAAGGAGCAATTGCAAGAATTATTAGATAAAGGTTTCATTCGACCTAGCACATCACCATGGGGTGCTCCTGTTTTATTTGTTAAAAATAAAGATGGTTCTATGAGACTTTGCATTGATTATAGGGCCTTGAATAATATCACTATTAAGAACAAATATCCTTTGCCTCATATCGATGATTTGTTTGATCAGCTCCAGGGAGCTCAGTTTTTTTCAAAGATTGACTTGAGATCGGGGTACCATCAGCTGAAGGTAAAGCAGGAAGATATTCCGAAGACCGCGTTCTGTACGAGATATGGCCATTATGAATTTGTAGTAATGCCTTTTGGGCTAACCAATGCACCTGCTGTATTCATGGACTTAATGAATAGAATTTTCCATGAGTTCTTGGATAAGCTTGTGGTGGTTTTCATTGATGATATTTTGGTGTTTTCAAAAAGTAAAGAGGAGCATGAAAGACATTTAAGGGTTATCTTGCAAACCTTAAAAGAAAAGAAATTGTATGGGAAATTCAGAAAATGTGAGTTTTGGTTGCAACAAATTTCTTTCCATGGTCACATTGTTTCAAAATATGGCATAACCGTTGATCCTGCAAAAACAAAAGTTGTTGAAGAATGGCCAAGACCCACAAATGTAACTGAGATTCGTAGCTTCCTTGGTTTGGCAGGCTATTACTGAAGGTTTGTTAGAAATTTTTCATGGTTATCTAGTCAAATGACTAAGCTAACTCAGAAGGGTGTTAAGTTTATCTGGACAAAAGAATGTGATGATTGTTTTCAGGAATTGAAAAGAAGATTGGTGAATGCTCCAGTTTTGAAAATACCTTCTAGGAATGGAGAGTTTGTTATATATAGTGATGCTTCATTGAAAGGACTTGGTTGCGTCCTAATGCAGAATGATCAGGTAATTGCTTATGCTTCACGACAGTTGAAAACTCATGAGGTAAATTACCCTACACATGATTTGGAATTAGCTACTGTTGTTTTTTCTTTAAAAATTTGGAGGCATCATTTGTATGGAGTAAAGTGTGAAATATATACCGATCACAAAAGTTTAAAGTATATATTCACTTAGAAAGAGGAGATGGCTGGAATTAATCAAGGATTATGATTGTACAATTCATTACCATCCGAGAAAAGAAAATAAAGTAGCTGATGCTTTGAGTCGAAAATGTAATGCTTCATTAGCAATGTTGCGTTTGGAATGTGATCCTTTGGTTAAGGATTTGATGGACTTTGGCATAGAAGTTGTTGGTGCAGGAAGTTCTTCTGTTTTGTTTCAGGTATCAGTGAGATTATCTCTATCAGATAGAATCAAGCAAGCACAGAAGAAAGACAGTGAGTTGTAGAAAAAGGTAGAGCTGGTTCAGAAAGGTAAGTTGCCTGAATTCAACATTGATAATGATTGAATTTTGAGATTTGGGAAGAGATTATGTGTGCCTTTTGATTCACAGTTGAAGAGAGAGTTGTTATGTGAAGCTCATAGTTCTCCGTTTTCAGTTCATCCTGGCAGTACTAAGATGTACAGAGATCTGCGGTTGTATTACTGGTGGGATGGAATGAAAAGAGATATTGTTGATTTTACTGTGAAGTGTTTGACATGTCAATAGGTTAAAGCAGAGCAGCAGTTACCGAAAGGGATGCTTCAGCCTTTACCTGTGCCAGAGTGGAAATGGGAGAATATATCCATGGACTTTGTTGTGGGATTACCGAAGACATCTCGAGGTAATAATGCAATCTGGGTTATTATTGATCGCTTGACCAAATATGCTCATTTCCTTTCTATACGAGATACTTTTTCCCTAGATCAACTTTCCCGTTTCTATCTTAAAGAGATAGTAAGGTTAAATGGAGTTCCTCTCTCCATTGTATCTGATCGTGATCCCAAGTTCACTTCTAACTTTTGGAAAGGCCTTCAGAAGTTGTTGGGTACTGAATTAAATTTTAGTACAGCTTTTCATCCTCAATCAGATGGGCAGTCGGAACGAACAATTCAGACATTGGAAGATATTCTACGAGCTTGTTCTTTCGATTATCAGGGAAGTTGGGACCAACATCTTTCTTTGGTTGAATTTTCATATAATAACAGATTTCATTCCAGTATACAGATGGCACCATTTCAGGCATTATATGGGAAGCGGTGTCGAACTCCAGATTTCTGGGATGAAGTGGGTGAAAGGAAGTTGATGGGACCAGAATCGGTAGAAGAGATGGCAGAAAAAGTTCAGCTGATTCAGAGACACATGAGAACAGCTCAGAGCAGGAAGAAAAGTTATGCGGACAACAGGAGGAAGGATCTCTCTTTTGAGGTAGGTGATCATGTTTTTCTCAAAGTTTCTCCATGGAAAAGTTTTATGCGATTTGGTAAGAAAGTAAAGCTAAGTCCAAGGTTTATTGGACCATATGAAATTCTGGAGAGAGTTGGATCAGTTTCATACTGGGTGGCTTTACCTCCGAGTTTATCTCAGGTACACAATGTTTTTCACGTTTCGATGTTGAGAAAGTATATGCCAGATCCATCTCATGTTTTGAGTCCAGAGGTAGTTCAGCTGGAAGAGAACCTATCTTATGAGGAACAACCGGTCCAGATTCTTGACCACAGGGAGGAAGTGTTACGGAATAAGGTGATTAAGCAGGTAAAGGTTTTGTGAAAAAACCACATGATGGAAGAGGCAACATGGGAATCTGAAAATGCAATGAGGGATAAGTACCCCCATTTATTCGATAAGTAAATAAATTGCGGGGACGCAATTTTCTAAAGGGGGGAATGATGTAACATCCCAAGTAAGTAATGAATAATAGATATTTTTATCCATGTCTATTAATGAATTAGATAGTGTTTTAGAGGCTTAAAATGAAGATAAATCCAATTTTAAGCATGGAATACACTAATATTCTTAAAAGATTGTTTTACTGCCTTATGATGGAAAACCCTTTTTAAATCTATCTTTTGACAATATTATAAACTATGTTTGTCAAAATAAACTTATTATTTATGATTGAGACATCAAAATTTACTTTGTGTGAATTTTTGGTATTTTTCTGACTATGTTCATTTTTTAATGAATAGTGAAAAATACTGCATTTTACATCAAAACAGCTTCTTAATCTAATTTATTTATATGATTAGATTATCTTTTGAATTGGTCTTAATGTGTAATCTGAATATATTTTTACCATTTAATCCAATGGTGGTCATTGGAATCAATTTCACTTTGAAATTAGACTTAAACTGGTGTCAATCTTTTGATACTTATTGTTTTATAAAAACACGCTATTTGCTCTGACAGCGGGAATTAATTATTAAATTAATTAATGTGACTTATATGTTTTTAATTATGTAAAATAGAATTCATTTTTGAATTCTGAATATCGAATTTATCTTAGAGTGAATTTTTGGTAATTTTTTGAAAAACTCCAATTTTTGATGAATAGTGAAACCACTAAGTGGTAATCAAGGAAACTGATTTTTCAGTTAAATGAAATTTTACCACTAATGTGTATTAAATTTTGAAAATCCGACATACATGGTTGTCATTAGTATGTAAAATGTGGTTAAATGGGATGAAAATAATTTTTTGGTGAATAGTGACTTTTTATCATTAATTGCGATTAGAGGTAATTAGTGTAATTTAAGGTAAAAATGATATTATAAAAATATGAAAACACCATGACACTTGTCCTACCCCTATTTAATGAGTCGTGGCCGACCAAGACAACCCATAGGTCGTTTTAGGGGACCCTATGGAGCCTCTTGGGTGAGATAATGACTTTAATGCCTTTTTTTTAAATAAAGGTGAAAATGACACTAACATAAATTGTTTTACTAAAACAATTTTTAGAAGGAGTTATACTAATAATAATTTTGTCTATAAATACTCTTTGGAAAGACAACAAGATTTCCTAGATCCGGATATTTTTGTTATAATTTTTAGACATTAAGTAAATTAATTTAATTATGGCATCATGATGATGCAATGCTGACCTCATTAATGAACAGTTTAAATAAAATGAAACGATAATATAAAATCTAAGACCTACACTTGTCCAAAAAATATTGGATGGGAATATTTCGAAGCCTTATCATCTTATCCTAGAAATATATCAATGTGGGACCTTAGAAATTCGAAACACCTTTGAAAATAAAATAATAGTTTCATGATTTCTAAAAGTGCCCCTCCTCTCCTCTTATAAAAGGCCCCCACCTCTACCTCATTTAACACACTCCTCAAGCCTTTGGCTCGGCCAACCCCTGACCATTTACTCTCTCCTCATCCCTCTCCTCATCCTAGAGGATTCCCTTTGGGCAGAATCCTTTCAAAGGAAGCCTTTAGGCTCAAATCAAAAGGAGTTACACTTTTAAAGGTAATTCATTCTCTCATGTTCATTTGTTTTATTTTGCTTCTCCAACCCCCTAAACTCTTTTTATTTACTTATTTTGTAACAACACCAGTATCTTAAATATACTAGGATGTTATTATAAGATTTATTCTAGCTACACTCTCACACAACTACATCAAATGGTTAAAGAACATACGGTGTCCGTGGATAGCGAAATTCTGCCTCCCGAAACGATGATTGTTCAATACTCATTTAACACCTTCAAAGGTGGCCATTATGATGTCACTATTTTTATATATGACATATAATATTTGTATTAATTCCTTAAGATTATGTTTTTTTTTCATTTATGGCATACCATTATTGTTTCCATTATGGGTAAACATGATATCTTCATTTTAGGAAGTGCAGACTACCGCCCCCTGAAAGTGATTTGATTCGTTAATACCATATGTGGGATGTGTAAAGGATAAAGTTAATGATATTATATATGTTATTATACTGGAATTATAATATACTCTTATATCATTATGATTCCATTCCAGAAAATACGAAATAGAAATGGAAGTAGCGTTCATGCGTACGTACGGCTTACCGTCTCCATGAACGGTGCATTTCATTTCTTACCTCTAAATGTGATGTAATATTATAAATACATGTATATGATGAATATATATGATATATATGTTATCCAAATCATTAATATCATTCTGGATATAACGAACCTTTGACCAAATTAACAACATGTAAGTGTAAGAAGTCTATTTTTGACTTAAGAACCAAATACCGACAAAATGAACATTATTAACTTAAATGATTACATGATGTTAATAACATGGTATAAAAGGAATAATTAACTTGAAAAAGGTTCTTAAGCAAGTTGAGATTAACTCAAGTTTATTATTCATGAGATTAAAGAATAGTCGAGTCAATTCGGACCCGAGGTATGGGACTTCGTCTCAATCTCCTTTCATTGAGGAATATTTTGTTTTATACACAAACTTCTTTTATAAAGTGTATAAACCCCTTTGACTTCTACGTTTATTCAAAAGGAATCTTTTTTATACGAAGATTTTACTAAACGACAAAAGGGAATGTTTTTGTCGTACGTATGCGGCGACAATGACTTCTCCGCCGTCGTGACCGTTATTTGAGTTTCAGCTTCCTTTACAAGCCATACCTTCTTTTTAAAAGAAAAATAAATACCATGATTTACTTTTCATTTATTTTGGTATCGAAAATGGTTTTCATAATGTTTTTATATCAATGTGTTGTATTTATTTCTTGTGATTGAAAGGTGGGAATGTTGTGTTTCCTTTATGCATGTTTTATGTGATATGATTATGTTGATGTTCTTGGGAATTATTATGAAAATGGGTGGTTCGGTGATAAAATAAGGGCGGGTGAGCCCGATATAGCTCTCCAATGCATTGGCTAACACGAAGGAGTGAAATGTTAAGGTTTCTCCAAAGAGATTTAGGGAATATACTATGATGGGTATTCCAAACGTAACCAAGAGGGTTACTCCATACGTAAGAATGTTACGAATGCCTGAAGTTACCATTATGTCTTATGATTTCTATTATTTATTCATGATTTGATGAGGTATGTTAAAGTGAATATGTTTTATGGGTAAAGTATGATTTCATTCTTATGTATATATGTACCCATGTTTCCTTTCCATATTTTTATATCCCTTACTGAGCTTTTTATGCTCATCCCAAGTTTTTTTTGAAATTTTTTTCACAGGTCAAGGGAAAGGTACATGATATGATGATAGTGTCAAGGAAGTGTCAAGAAATAATACATGTTTTATTTTAAATATGTTTCCATTGATGGGAATGAAGAATACTATCTTTATGTAACCACTTTGTTTATATGTGGAATGTAATGAAAGTTTTATGATCTAATTCTCTAAAACTCTAAACCTGAAAAGATCCTCAACGTGTAATCTTATGATAACTCAAGATTATGTAAGGTTTAAGGCTGGGGCCTTATAGTAACTTCTTGGTAATTTTGACATTTATAGGGTACTTCCCATGATCAAACCCAACATGTCCATGGGTGTAACACCCCAAGCTTCCATGGTATGCTTCTCTCTGAATAATAGATCAGTGTGTGTTGTACGCAAGTTCAAGATTCTAACACACCACGACCAATCAAAGTAGCTGTTATGAATAGTAATACCCACTTTTTAAAATGTTACAAATTTTTTTATTCAAATTGGACTTCATTTTTGAATTCGGAATATCGAAATTATCCTAAGTTGAATTTTTCATTTTTTTCTATGTACTTCCTATTTTTTATGAATAGTGTAAAATACTAAACTTTAATTAAAAACAACTTTTTTAATAAAAATAATTTATAGTGATAAATTATACTATTGAGTTGTTTTAAAGTATAATTATAATATATTTTTACCATTTTATCCAATGGTGGTCATTATAATTAATTCCACTTTGAAATTGGACATAAACAATTGTCAATCTTTTGATATATATTGTTTCTTAAAAACATGTTCTTTGTTGTAAAAGTGGGAATTAGTTATTAAATTAATTAATTCAACTTATATGTTTTGAATTTTGTAAAATAGACATCATTTTTGAATTATTAATATCAAATATATCTTAGGGTAAATATTTGGTATTTTTCTGAAAAACTTCAATTTTTGATGAATAGTGAAACCACTAAGTGGTAGTTAAAAAACTGATTTTTATTTTAAATGAAACTTTACCGCTTCTATGAATTGAATTTCAAAAATCTGACATACATGGTTTTCATTAGAATATAATATGTGGTCCAATGGGATTAAAATAATTTTTGGTGAATAGTAACTTTTAAGTTTTATTAATCACGATTAAAGGTAATTAGTGTAATTTAAGGTAAATAAAATGATATAATAATATGAAATTTCCTTTACACTCACACTACACTTATTGGATGAGTCATGGATTAACCAGAAAATCCATGGGTCAACATGGGGGCCCCATGGAGCCACTTGGGTAAGAAAATGACATTAATAACTTGTTATTTAAAGTAAAACAAAGTGTCACAAACATGTATTGTTTTACTAAAACAATTTTTAGAAGGGGTTTTACAAGTCATATTTTTGACTATAAATATACATTGGAAATATAAAAATATTTCCTACATCATGGTTTTTTTATAATTTTTAGGCATTAAATAAATAAATTTATATATGACACCGTGATGATGCAGTGATTACCTCATTAATTAACGTTTTAAATAAAATGAAAAGATAATGTAAAATATAGGACTTAAACTTGTCAAAAACTGATTGGATGAGTATATTTCGAACCCTTATCACCTTATCCTAGAAATATATCATTTTGGGACCTTTAGAATCTGAAAATCATTTCATAATAATGTAACATTTCATGACCTTCCAAGAGTGCCCCTCCTCTCCTCTTATAAAAGTCCCCCACCTATACCACCTTATTCACACCATCAAGCCATTTGGATTGGAAAAAATCTTCCCAAATACTCTCTAAACTTCCCTCTCTTAATCCTAGAAGCCTTACCTTAGGCATAAATCTCTTCAAGAAACCCTTTTGATTCAAACAAAAGGGAGTTACCCGATTTAAAGGTAATGTCCTCTCTTATGTTCTTTTGTTTTATTTTGCTTCTCCAACCCCATAAAATCTTTTTATAACCTTCTTTTGTAACAAAAACAGTATCTTAAATATACTAGGATTTTTTTATGATATGGATTTGAGCTACACTTAGACACACCTCCGTCTAATGGTTAAAGAACATACTGTTTCCGTGGATGGTGAATTACTGCCTCATGAAACGATGATTGTTCTATCTTCTCTTACCACCTCTCATGGGGGCCATTATGATGGAACTATATTTATTATATATATTATATTTATTTCCTCTCTACGATTCTGTATTTTTCATTTAAAACATACCTTTATGCTTTGCATGTTGTGCAAATGCGATAATTTCATTTGAGGAAGTGTGGACAACCGCCCCCTCAAGTGTTGTGACTCGTTCATGCAATACATGCAATGTATAAAGAATGAAATTGATGAAATTATGTGACCTATATAACATATATATTATACTATAATTATAATATATATATATCTATCATTTATTTTTAATTCCATTAAATGCGAAATATAAATGAAAGTAGCGTTCATGCGTACGTACGGCTTACCGTCTCCATGAACAGTGCATTTCATTTATTACCTCTAAATGTTATGTAATATTATAAAGGAAAGTATATACTGGAGATATATGATATATATGATATCTAAATCATGAATATAATTTTGTATATAATGGATATTTTACCACATGAACAACTTGTAATTATAAGAAGTTTATTTTTGACTCAAGTACCAATGATCGACAAAAAGACCGTTATTAACTTAAATAATTACATAATGTTCATAACATGATAATAAGATATATAAAAGGAATAATTAACTTGAAAATATTTCTTAATCAAGTAGAGATTAACTCAATTTTATTATTCAGGAGATTAAAGAACAATCGAGTCACGTCGGACACGAGGTAAGGGAACTTCTTAACCCAATTTCCGTTCATTGGGTTAATATCCTACATTCAAATTATGTCATGATATTATTATGTTTTATCTTGTATTTGTACTTTCTTTATGTGTAATTATAGTTAATAAACATAATAGATCTATTTTATTTAAAAAAATTGTCTTTTTAAGGGACTTCGTCTCAATTTCCTTTCATTGAGGCATATTTTGTTTTATATACAACTTTCTTTTATATGGTGTATAAACCCCATTGACTTTTACTTTTATTCAAAAGGAATCTTTTTATATGAAGCGTTTTTACTAAAAGACAAAAGGAATGTTTTTCTTACGTATGCGGTGACAATGACTTCTCCACCATCATGACCATTATTTGAGTTTCGGATTCCTCTACAAGCCATAACTTTTCTTTTAAAATGAAAAATAAATACCAAGTTTTAATTTTCTTTTATATGGGTATTGAAAATGGTTTTGATAATATTTTTATTATATCAATGTGTTGTATTGATATCTTGTTATTGAAATGTGGAAAAATTATGTTTCCTTTATGCATGTTTTATGTGATACGATTATGTTATGGTTTTTGATATGTTTAAACCTGTTCATATGAGGAATGCATTGGACTTAATAAGTGACGGGTGGAGCCCGCTATAGCTCCTCGATGCATCGGTAGGTCTCATGAGACAAACTAGTGTCTTGGAACGAGGCCTTAACAAAATCTTATTTTTAGTGTTGGAACGAGGCCTTGGCTACGTGGTTATGATAGTCTGGAATTATGCATTCCATCATTATGAAAGTGGTTATTGATATTGCATGTGATTATTCGACTAGTAGAATATCCATGTGAATAAGTAAATTGCATTATTTAATTTTATTTTTCCATATTATGATGAAGTTCATGTTTAAAAATCTTTTGTTTCAGTTATACATTGCCTTAAATGTTTATGTTTATTTATGAAAGTTTCCTCTATATTGTTATCCTTACTGAGAATCTGTGCTCACCCCTTTCAATGTTTTATTTTTTCCAGGATGTGAAGAAGTATTTTATGAATGACCTGCAAGGATAGTATGAGGGGATATAAAGACAAGATGTTATTGTATATTTGTTTTACTTTATGATGTAATGTAAGACTTATCAATATGTCTAGTGTTTCCAAGGCTACTAAACTAATCGGTCATTCGAGACTTGATATTTTGTGATCATACCAATGTTACGTAATAATGCACCAACTCTAGGTAATTGGGGTAGGAGCGTTACAATGGGGATTTACATGATCAAAGTCGACATGTCCAAGGTGCTTCGAATGATTGAATCTAACATGTTAAGGGTCCTTTATATGATCAAGTATGACATGAATAGGGCCTTCCACATTATCCAAGATGATATATTTAAGTACATTAACATGATAAAATAAGACTTTTCTAGGGATTCATGAGGGTTTTGTGAGACTAGAGATTAGTCATGTGATCACGAGATCTTAATATAATCATGCAATGAGGTATCTCAAACATTTACAAGGGCTTCATGTCATAGATTCACAAACTATGGTTTTTGTAGACGGAAGGGGAATATTCACAGATGTTCACATTTCATGTATGAGGGTTCAAGAGGTAAATTCATGTTAAGTAAAATAGTTACAGAACCAGATATTGATGTCATGAGATTGAGGGTATGCATGATCCTATATTAAAGGCTAGAATGAGGCATCACAAGAATGATGATTTTCATGTAAGGTCTGACATATTGATGTCGAAAGACTAATTCATGTGAATGAAGTCACATGCATGTGATGCATAAGGTAGGGATCATATTAAGGAATTTCAAGATGTTCACAACATCATCTGATCACATGACCTTAAAGGGATCACATTATGGGTTCTCTTGATGGGGTTACTTCTCCACCAATCATTTCCCTATTTTCTACACTACTCCCACCTTCATTTCCCCTAATATTTAATTTCCCCTCTCACCTCCCTCATTTTTAAAATAGGATGGTAGAGTTTATATATGAAAAGGGATCCATATATATCATCCTCTTTTCATAGGGAAGGTTTACCATGTACTAGCCTGAGGTTTTGGATAGATTCATATGATAATAATCATAGGATTCATACTCAATCACATAATGGCTTCACATGTTCAAAATAGTGGAAAATATTATGGTTTCACATGGAATATTCTATGAATTCCTATTGTTACTCTACTTTTCTTATGTTATTATTAAATAAATTTTAAAGATGAAAATCATAAAATATCTACAAAAATTGGATCCAAATATTTAGATTCATGAAAAAATTAGGACCATACACAAATTTTACAAAATAAAACATAAACATGCATTTAATTCCTTCTTCTCTATCTTTTTATAGGTCTTTTCATTCTCCTTAGTACATGGCTTGTAATGTTTTAAAGAAAAAACATGAAACATAATGTCTTAGTGGTCAAATAAAATAGATATTTATGAACAAATATTTCTTCATTTTGACACATCATTCACTTTATCTCATGATATTCTTCACATTACACAATGCATTGGAGTGCAATATAATTTTGGGCACACCCATCACATCATAACATTTATATTATCATGCATGCCACATAGAATATATATAAATTTTGAACATAAAATAAAACATGGAAAGGAATTAGTTTAAATTAATATGCATAAATTTATAAACTTTTGGATCCCAAATGAAATAGGGAATTAAAAACTTGAATCATTAACTTTCTATGAAGAAGAAACAATATCGAGAAGTAAAAGGTGTGTTTTTTAAAAGAAAAGTTCTTTTAGAGAACATTGTTTATATCATAGACAAAATTTGAAAATAGTTATATTATAAATAATATAATATAATGATGAATAAATTATATTTATTGCATATCCATACTGAAATAGGGTGAAATATGGAAAACCCAAAGAAAGAGACTTGGGTTCGATAATTCCACTTGCCTTGCTTCAGAAAGCATCCCTCACGTTACTATCCTGTATAATTAAATTAGAGACATTAATTAAAAAATAAAGAACCTTTAACACATTAATTTTATTCATTAGGGTTTTTTTATTTTCATTTATAGACTTTTATATGAGTTATAGAGTTTAATTTTATCGTTTAGAAGCATTCGTTGTCATGGTTTCCATGATCGGATTACTTTAATACATGAATGAAAGTTCGTAAAACATGTAGATAAATTTATAGAATTGTTATTATATGTTAGTAATGTTCTTAAATTTTCTTAAATTTTCTTATAAATAATCATTTTTATATTTTATGAGGATGAATCATTAGTTACAAGTTAATGATGGTTGTTTTAGGTCAATATTAGTGGTTTTTTTCTCACAACGAAGTCATTTTGTTTTATCATTTTGTATTATGTGTATAAGTTATTTCTCGGACATAAAGATAGTTTTAACGTAAAATTTAAAATCTTATTCAACCATTTTAATAGTTTTATCATCATACTTTATGTTTTTAAAGGAAAATTAATGTGCATCGCCCACTATGTTGGTAAAATGACATATCTCGGGCGACGATTTCATTTTTAGAATAAAAGAGAGAGAGAGAGAGAAATGAATTTCAAGATGTATATTCCTTTAACATGATATCGTTATAGTATATCTAACATACTATTGTTATCATTCTATTCGGTTAATATAAGCTGATGAGAAGATAATAAAAGAAATGATATTGAATGGAAATTATAAGAAACAATTATGGGGATTTTACCTCTTGGATTTGTCCTCCTTAAGAACATCCTTAGGAAATGGTTTTTGTATTTTGAGGAGACCAAGAGCTTATGGAAGTGGGATAGGGGCTTGGGAAATTGTTTGGGAAGAATTTGGGCAATGCTCAAAGCTTTATAGATGTGATGAAAACAGGTGGTGAGAGGTTGTATTTATTGTAGAGGAGAGGGGTGTTTTCTCATTGTTTAATTCATTAGTTTATTATTCTGGTCAACCAAAGAAATAGTATTGATTATTGATACCGAATAAAGTAATTAGATAATTTTATTTCTAAACAATGGTGTTTACATTAGAGATGAATCAATTAATATTGTATTTAACATATAATGTATATATATCGTAAATTACCATATATCACTATTCAAAAAAAACCACGTATTTGAGAAATATCCCAAATTTTCACCATAACAATTTTAAAATGTATAGAATATAAAATGAACTCCATTTTATGGATGTAAATTTATTAATATATGTAATTTAATTTTTAATTAAAATCATCATTTACTTGGAAAATACAGATTTTAAAATTATAATTGATGTATAACACCCAAAAAATTACTTAATGCCTTATAAAATTAACTTAAAATAGTAATAAATAAGACTATTAATTGATGAGTACATTTTATGCAATTATTTTTTATTTTAAATTATTAAATAAATAATAAAAGTTCAATTATATATTAATAACTTACAAAAAAACAATTAATTTATAATTTTTAAAATATATAATTACTTATACTATGATATAATTATATCATATTTTCCATTAAAAGATGTCTAAATATTATTTATTCTTTCTTGGGTGAGGCAACTCTTAATTTGTCTGGTTTACTATTCAAAAGGTTTATATTACTATTCATAAGTCCAAGTTGTTATTTCATCAATCTTAGATCATTAACTTATAGAAATACTTCTTATTTCATTAATTATTAATTTATATAGTTTTTATTATTCTCTATAATTAATTTTATGATATTTATACTATATGAAATTACTATAAGAAGGGATAAATTATGTTGATTAATGTTTGTCTTGTTACATTCTTCCCCCCTTTTGAAATTTTACCCTTGAAATTTCATTTTACATAAACAGGTGAGGGTACTTCTCCTTCATCACCTCATCTGGATCCCAGGATTCCTATTGATACTTATGTTTCCCCCACTACACTTTGAAAAGGTGGGTTGTATTGTTTTGTAGAACCTTATCTCTATAGTATAGAATATTTACAAGCTTCTCCTTATAAGAGATATAATCTTCCAGCAGTACGACCTCTCATTTTTGTGCATGGGAGGGATCTTGTATATACTTCCTCAGGAGTGATATGTGGAAAAAATCATAAACTTGAACCAAATTCAGTGGAAGTTCTAGTCTATATGGCATGTATCCTACAAGATCAAGGATCTCAAAGGGTCCAACACACCTTGGGTTTAGCTTCCTTTTAATTTCAAACCTCTCGACCTTATTCCATGGTGATATGCAAAGGAAGATTTTATCTCCAGCATCAAACTCAAAGTCCCTTTGATGGTTTACAACATAGTTCTTTTTCCAACTTTGAGCAGCTTTGATATGTTTCTGGATGAATTGACCCTTCTCTGTCATATCTGGCATAAGATATGGTCCACGTAGCTTTTGTTCTCCAACTTCATCCCAAAGGGTTGGAGTTCTACATTTATTTCCATACAATGCTTCAAATGGAGTCACCTGAATAATCTAGTGAAAGCTATTATTGTAAGATAAATCAATCAATGGGAGATATGGATCCCATACACCATTGAATTATAAAGATAACCATATTATAATATCTTGAAGAATTTAAATAGTCCTTTTATATTGTCCATAACTTTGGTTGTGATAGGTTGTGATGAAATTTAATTTAGTACTAAAATAATGTTTAAGATTCCTATAGAATTTAGATGTGAACCTAAGATCATGATCAGAGACAATCAAGAGTGGAATCCCTTATAGTCCTACCACTTACTTCACATATATATTTGAATGTCGTTCAACAAAGAGATCTTCCCAAATAATGATAAACTAGGAAGTCTTTGTGATTTGGTCCACCAAAAACCATATCAAACCATTTCTTTTTGATGTATTCGGGAGACCCATGAGAAATTCCATAATGACATTCTTCCATATCCACATGGGTATAGGTAGGGGTTTCAAAATCCCTTTGTACTCTATTGATTATCTTTAACTTGCTGAAAAATCCAGCACCATGAGATATACATAGTAATCTACATCTTTATGTTGTCCCACCAGAAGTGTTCTCAAAGATCACAATACATATTGGTACTCTTAAGATGGATAGAGAAATCTAAGCTATGTGAATTATAAAATTACTCCTTTATCCCAAGTGATTAAGTCATACAAATACTCATTAAAAAATTAATCACATTATCATCATTGATATATAACTCTTGTAGTCTCCCTTTATTGCATTCACTTACTTTTTTAACTACATATCATCCCTTTATACTTCCTTAATATTCTCTTAGATAGATGGTTTGGAAATCATTTGGGAATGGTATGATGTTTTCCCTTCCATTATGATTTCCAAATCCATCCTTTGTATGTCTAAGAAGATAGGGTCTATATCAATCCGCAATATAGATAGAGTATCATGTTATTTTCTACTAAGAGAATTAGCCACCTTGTTCACCTTGTTAGGATGATAGTGAATATTGAAATCATAGTCTTTTTTTAGCTCAAACCATCTCCTCTAACCCATGTTGAGATCCTTTTGTATGAATATATAATTTAGGTTCATGTGAATTCTATATTTATCGCACATCTGTTGGCTCCAAAATGTTGTAAGAAAAGAAATAAGAGAAAGAGGCCCCGTGATTGGCCTCGCAGAGCCACTTTGCGGAGTCCCCCCAAGCAACGCGGCCGCCGCACAGCCAAGGAGGCAGGATGCTCCGCGAATGCCGCTGAAATTCGTGAGCCCTCCATGAAGCCAAGGGGGTGGGACACTCTGCAAATGCCGCTGACATTCGCGAGCCCCCCACGAAGCAAAGGAGGCAATCCCCTCTGTGTACGCCCCTGACGTTCGCGCCCCACTACAAAGCAACCCAATCCCTCTTCATGACGCATAAGCTCTGATTCGCGGTGCCTCTTGCCTATAAAAACCAGGCTCCACCTAAGCCCAAAGATGGACAATCCGACCTTTCAACTTCCAAGCTCTCAAATCGCAAAGAACCATTTTCTCTGTGAGTCATGAGCTACACGAGGTACTTTTGCTTTGCGAAGTGCCTCTAAATTGTCTCGTTTTGATCCCCTCTTCCGAGAGGGATGCCTTTCAAGAAGCCTAATGGCTTTCACAAAGGAAGGGAATTTCCAAGGGGACCCGGGTCGTCACGGAGCATTTATGATTCCCTAAACACCCCTCATGTACACATGATCCACATGCCAAGTCGGGGTAACTATACTTCACGAAGCACATTGATTCACAAAATGTTTCTTCGTGAAGATCTTGTGCTCCGCGAGGCAGTTCTCTTCAAATACCTTTCCACTTCACGAAGCACCTCCCATTTTCACCTCTATGCCATGCTAAGGATAAGGCACCCCACTTCATGAAGCACAACCCTTCTTAAGTGCCCTCCACCATGCAGAGAAACTGAGCTCCATAAGTCCTCTGCCTATGGACTCCTCTGCTTAGCAATTCCTTTTCCCATGCGACCCTCCGGGTTTGCACGACATGACTTCGAAGTCCCCTAGACGATACTGCCCATAGAGTTTCTTTGCCTAATGATTATTCACATAGTCACGCTAATGGCTATTTCTTCTTTGCATATCCACGCTAATGTTTAGTCCTCGATGGTTCGCTCCATGACACCCCCCTCACCAAGGAATTTCCGGTACCTTCCCTCCCACAATGAGCAGAGGGTATCGGTTATGTAAGTCCTAGGGGTGAAAAGAAAACCCTCCTCGTCCGAGCTACAGGATGTTAAACTACCAAGAACCCACATCCTCAACACACAAAATTAAACTGTGACATCGCCCTGTGCCTCTCACGCGGGGTGCCCCCACCTTAAACATTCTCCACGCCCCCTAGTCTCCACAATAGATGACATACTTCTTTTTGGGAGTAGAATTTGTCAGTGGGGGGAAGGGAAGCCACCATTGTGTAAGCCCCTAGCTTTTCTTGTAGGAGGCACCACCCCTACCCCCTTCTCACTTCCTCAGTGCCAAGGATGACAGAGGGTGTGACAGGGAACAAGGATCCTCCTTTCTTCGTTCCCAAGTCCCTCTCCCACTGCGCTTTTCTGCCCTCAGGACTCCAACTTGGGGTAAGTCCCAGCACCATGGGATGCCTCCGAGCGTAAGCCCAACTCCTCTTCACTTCCCACGGATGACCGTTTCACGATGCGGTCATTCGGACTTTTATGTCTCTTGTTTCTCAAACCGAGAATGACTCACGTGGGCTTAGAGTAAGAATTGACCATGACACCATCCCCATCCCGCATGACACTAAACTGTACACCCGAACTATGATAACTTTGATCCATGTTAAGGCATGGTACGTAGGAAGCCTCCCTGTGGTTCTAACCAACACCCATCGGACCCCCGGTCCATCTTCACGTCGGTTCGCCGACATGCACACCATTCCGAACTACGTGGACTTTGATCCATGCCAAGGCATGGTACGTTGGAATCCTCCCTGATGTTCAAGACCACCAACCATTTGGACCTCAGGTCATTTTTCACGTCGGTTCTCCAGAATCCATCCTGAACTACGTGGACTTTGATCCATGTTAAGGCATGGTACGTAGGAAGCCTCATGAGGTTCAAGCCCACCATCTAGTTGTTCTGACACCCCTTCATATCAGTTCAACAACCCTTTATCCATCCGAACTAAGAGGACTTTGATCCATGTCAAGGCATGGTACGTAGGAAGCCTCCCTGAGGTTCAAACCGATCATCCACGTAGACAAAGTTCCTCATTCATGTCGGTTCTCCGACCCTGGAACCACCCGAACTATGGGGACTTTCATCCATGTCAAGGCATGGTACGTGGGAAGTCTCATGAGGTTCAAGCTCACCACCCGGTCATTCTGACCTCATCTTCACGTCGGTCCACCCACCACATTGGGCAGCCTAGAGTTTAAACCCCACACATCCATCCCGATCTACGATGACTTTGATCCATGTCAAGGAATGGTACGTAAGAAGCCTCCATGAGGTTCAAGCCCATCATCCATCAGACCACCGGTCCATCTCCATGCCAGTTTTCCTATACATACCCTCATCCCACATGATGATAAATTGTACACCCGAAATATGAGGATTTTGATCCATGTCAAGGCATGGTTCGTAGGATGTCTCCTCGATGCTCAAGCCCAAAAACCCATCTTTCATCCTGATTCTTACCTGGACCGCCACATCCCGGTGAGATCATGCCACCCCATTCCCCTCCACAGCATTCGGGAAGCCACTCACGTGCTGGCCCCAATATCAGTGTTCCCTCCAGGGGGTTCTTCAATATGATCCACTCTATCTTGTGTTCTGATCAGCCCGATCCATCTCCACTGAACATTAAACTTGCAACATACCTTGTGTTAAACACGGGAAGCAGAAGAAACCCTTAGATATATTCTTATGGCATATTATTCCCCACGCTCGATGTGGGATGCCTCGGGATTCTACGCCCTTGAGATGCCCTATAATAAGGGAAAAAAAATAGACACACCAATTTCCCAGTGTCCAGACACGCCAGTGATGCCTCAACGTGACTACTTCCCCAGCAGAAGGTTGCTGCCCTGACCAGACCCCTTGGAATGTTCTGACAGAAGCAGTGTAATTAACTGGCATTCATATCAACATGGTATTGGGAAGAGTTTCATGAACTATGTCTTAATATATAAGGGATACCCAGATTAGGTGATGAATTTCGAGGAGGAATCCATGGAAGGAAAACCAACATCCCATCATCCCATTTCAATCAAGGAGCAGACGTCCCTAAATAAGGAGCGAATACTGCCCGCCTTTGAAAATCGGGAATGCGGGGAAATAGAACAACGCCGACATCCCCAGAACGTGATGGACGCGCACACCATAGCGAAAGCATCATAAACAGAAATGGTGAACCCGACGTGAAATTCTTCTACTCAAAATAAATAATAGTAGCGCTCGAGACATTAGTAGAGTGACGTGTCTGTGGATCTAGATATCTGGTGCCGAGTCCCACCAAGAAAATAGCGGGCCTAGCGTGAAACTCACTAGAAGTTGGGGCAGTCAAAATGTTGGGCATCACAGTCTGCGACATTGTCATCATGGATCCCTCTTACCAGTCGTGGAAGACGGAATGGTGCTGGGGAACTGGGTGTCGATTTCTTTTTTTGTCTGTACTAATGAGCTAAACTCCCTACCTTCAGGAACCCAGCCATTGCATCTAGAACCCAATCACCTCTTTCCCACCGACGAGGGGGCATGGGAAATCTCAAAGCAGCTACCCCGCACGGTTATACCTCTTCTACGATGGCCTCAACTTCCATGATTACTGGGCACCCACGCCCCCTATTCCAATCAGAAATGATCCAACGGAGTGTAATCAATGACCGTGTACGTAGGTACGCAGAAGAGGGGGTCATCCCTATGAGGGACATAGACCTCCTAGATTTAGAGGCGTCTGCGCCTCGCCATCAATGCCGCCCCCAAGGGCCGCGCAGGTAACTACTACTCCCCACTCCACCCTTCAATCTTTTTGGGAGCCTTTCCCTGGAACGCCTAGAAAACTCCATGCCCTACGCCAATGAGGTAGGGGATGTTCGGGCCAGCCTAGCCAGAGTGTCGTCCCAGGGGTTCCTAGTGAGGGCCCCCACTAGGTCGCGCCAGTGCTGCCACCTAGTTCCCCGAGCTGTAGAGCAGGTAGACTACCTACCTGCACCACAGGTACCAGCCCGGCTGACCCAATGCCATTGTCAGGCACAAGCCAAGGTGAGTTCCCATCAAGGGGCATCAATGTCAGTGGCTATTATGGCCCGATCCACATCCGACGTGTATCATCAACCCCCTGCATATGCCGAGTAGGTGCAACTATACACCAGACCTAGATCGAGGTCCCAACCACCCCATGGGTAGGCTGAGTCGACTCTCCTGGTGTAAGGCATAGGCAGTGGCCACCGTGGACTAACCCGCAACAATGCCACCCGGTACGGAGACCCTCCCCATGAAAGTACCATGGAGGATGCGAGCCCTTACCGCTTCCAGGTCCAGCTCAGAGGTATGACCCAAGCTAGATTCTACCTGAATGAGGGTCTTCCCCATGGTAGCAACACCCCATCGGGGAGACTATCTCACTCTCATTACACTGGATACAGAGCCGTCCCTTCTTCCATGAACCGTCGGGGTGGGGAAGTTTCACCTCCAGTAACTATATGATGTGAGGACCTCCCTTACATCCTCATAGTAGCCGAAGAAGTTCCTCCTCGTCCTAGTAACCAGAGGGGTGGCGATCAACTTCACTTCACCAGCACCCATCATAGAGGTCCTACCCGTGTTCGGTCCAATCAGTACGGGGACTTGTCTCACACTGATGTCCCTAAGGTTACTAAGCACAGAGGTCTTACCTATGCTCCCGTCAACTCCAGTGGGGATCATACCCGCACCATCACCCAGCACAGAGGTCCTCCCCATGTCCCCTTTGACATCTACCCCGGTGCTGCTCGCACCCCGGCCTACTCAGGAGGAAGTGCTCCCCGCCCCAACACCAGTACGGCCGAGAGAACTCCTCGTGCCGATAATCTTTCCTTCCCTGAAGAGACGTTCCGAGGAAGGAAAGAGGGTCATTGTTGACGCAAGAAGAACACCGAAAAGCTTCATACTAAGATCAAACCGGTCTGTTTCTCTGATTCTGAAGTAGAGTATGACTCAGCGGTGGAACCCTCCCCTTGATCCTCTATGTCAAGGACTGGGGCAGGAGAAAGGCGTATCAGCCTCATCCTTCTGGAGTTTGAAGTCTACCTGATTCCCGCCTCTCTTTTCTAGTACATGAAGGAAGAAGAAATTTTGGGAATCCCATAGGTTCAGACCATGCAGTCACCACCATCATCACTAGAAGTGTCGTCTACCTCGACCAAAGATTATGGAGAGCTATTTTGGGGACTGATGGCGGTTGAGCAACAATGTGACCCATTTCCAGTTACAGTGATCCCTGCAACAGAAGTTGTGGCCATCAGCCCGTCATACCGTGACATTGTGGTCAGGTCACCACACTCCTCAGATGATGGCCAAGAATTTGGCGGCCAGTCGGCTCGTTCGCTGTATTCTCCGCCACCCATTCTACTGTCTTAACGATCCAATTCAGTACCGCTACCAGTTCCTCACCCACCTCCGGTTGACTAGGGGGGAAATACGGGGCTAGACCCTAAATCCGAGCCTAGGAACTTATGTAACATTCTTTCTGCAGATATCTTCTATGATAAGTTCTGGCCGGCGGTGGCATCGAACTTCTGTGCGCTGGAATCCCTCACCCCAGAGGAAGTCGAGTGATTCTGTCAAACCCTATGGGAGACACACTTCCATCTTTGTTATCATCAAGTGGTGTAACCCAGGAGCCAATTTCACTTTGAGGAAATCGGTAAGAAATGATGTCTGGTCGATTTGGCCACACTCCCCGTGGCCCAGTGCCTTGAGTCACCAGGTCACCAGAGGACCCTCCAACAAAGATCCATTCATAATTTTAGGGTACTTTGCAAAATCATCAGGGAGGCAACCCCCCACATGCATGTCTATGGCGGAGGGAAGTATGTTTCCTTCGTCTTCATCCCTATTGGATGGAATCCCGACTCGATATGCGATATTGAGGACATGAGCCGGGAAGAGTCCTGGTCCACATGGCCGATGTCATGGACAAGGAGGACGAGCTGGAATTTCTTGATGGAGACTTACCCCCTGAGGGTGTGCCACCATTGTTGGATCCATCAGGGAGGATTACTTGTCAGCAACGGAACCTCCTAGGTCTCCCTGCGCCCACCAAGTCATTGGTACTCAGTCAGAATGTCGGTAAGGCTAAAGAGAATGTCAGAGCTGTCAAGCACTCTGACCTGTCTGCCTCAGTGAAGAAGATGGAGGAAGACCCCGAGAAGACCGCGTTGCGCCAGCAACTTGCAGAGCAGAAGAGGCTGGTCGATGAACTCCTAGTTGAGCACATTGTAGAGCGATGATCCGACTATGATGATCCTAGTCTGGGGCAGCATGGGAAGGAACAACCCCCCGGTGAGATTCCTCTGGGAAACCCTGATCATACTGCTCGCACGGACAGGGTGGAAGCCAGAACTCAAAGTAAGAGGGTGCAATATTTCTCACCAAACCCTCCCGAACGACACGAAAATATGAGGAATCCATCTCGGGTTCCCCCTTCTGCCCCTCAGGCCGCTCCGCCAGTCGCTCCATGAGCCATTGAACCTGTATACCATGTCGAAGAACCCGACAATGAACTCATGGTTATAGATCTACATCAAGACATGGACCCCCACACGGACGATCCAATGGCGGCACTCATCTCCCTCCTCAAGGCGTTGGAAATGTGATAGGTGGCAGTCCCACCAGATGGAAAGCCATATCCAGCAATGGTGGATGATATGCCTGAACCCCTGGGTTTTTCAAATCCCACTTTCTTGCCCTTTAACGGGACAGGGGACCCGCCACAGCACCTGACCCACTTTTCCTCCATGTGTGGCCCCATGTTGGGGACTCCAGCACAGTAGGAAGCGGCCAAGCTCCATTGTTTTGTGTAGACATTGGAAGGCCCTGCATTTGTCTGGTATAGCCAGCTCCACACTGGATCAGTGATCGACTGGGAGGATCTTTTCCGACAATTCCAATACCAGTTCAGCTCCACCACGTGGAAGACCGGTATCACAAACCTCTTCAAGTGCAAGAAAAGGCCCGATGAGTGAGTCACGAACATCATCACCCAATGGAAGGGGCTCACTTACTCCCTTGACATGCCACTGATTCAGGAGAAATTAATGAATATGTGCGTGGGGAATGTCAATACAGAACTGGTCCCTTCCCTGATCACTCCGAACTACCCTTGAGGATTTTGAGACTTCTCAGATAAGGCCCAGCGCCTCGAGGAAGCTCTGCAACAGGCTAGTCAGGCACATCCACTGCCCCCTGTGATCCAAGCAAGGAGGGCTTCCAAAGGCGAGCCCACCACTGTAGACCAAATAGAAGCCCCCAGGTAGCTATAATTGCTACTAGTATCACTGTCTCCACAACCTCGTAGAGGCCCACCACCGCAGATGCAGCCTCCTACCCAGCAGCAACCGCCTCAGAATCAGCAGGTTCCCTCGCGCAACCCACCACCGCTGCCTAGGCGGGATAATCAGGCTCTGCCTCCTCGGCAGGCTCCTCTAGCCCATCATCAGATCCAGGCACCCAGAGCCCCCTATCCAGAAAAAAGACACCAGAATTACTCGTTCACTGAGTTTCATGTCCTCGGTTACTTTCATAGTGACCTAGGGAAGGGGATTGTATTACCTGAGTGTAGAGGGCTAGCAGAGGCGAATCTCACCGATCACCCCAACTACTGCCCATATCATTGGATTTTGGGGAACATCCTCAAGCAGTGCTATGTGTTTAGAGACTGGCTCCAAGACCGGTTCGATAACAACATAGTCAGGCTAGGCTCGGCCTCGGCACAAGTGTCAGGTGTCTTTTTGAGGTCAAAAGGTGGTAGTAATGATGAAGGTAAGTGGCAGTAGGTTCCTAGCCATGAATCCCAGAAGTACGACTACAGGATGGCTCGTAAAATAGTCACTCGCACCCATGGAGTTATTTAGGGACACCTGAATCAGCCGGAGCATTTAGAATATGCGGCCATCACCTCTGCATCATCATCTTAGTCGGCATCTTCCCAGAAGAGAAAGCATCGACATCGCAAGAAGAAGAAACGCACTCCACCAATGTCGTCTTCATCTTACACTCTCGGTGAATTCATGCCCCTGAGATGAGGATCCCTCCCAGAATCATCCCAGTGGTGGATGATTCATCAAGTGACAGTCAGGGGTATGCTTTGGTTAATACTGTGGAGTTGGTAAATCTATATATGACTCCCAACAAGGGAGAACTCCAGGCGAACCTCCCCAACGTCCCCAGCTGACACCAACGTCGGTGGAACCGCATCCATATGGGTCGTCATGGAACGTCAGCTGGAATCTTCACCCAGGCCGTGCATGCTACTGGGAGAAGACAACAAGTCCAGCGCAGAGCTCAAAACTTGCAACCTCCTCATCTGGTGTCCTCATATCTACCTCCACCGTCATTTGTGCTACAAGATCAGGTAGAGCTACCTCGTCCGCACCGTGGAAAGTTTCTCCCTACTACAATCCATTGTCAGTTGTTCGGTCCTCATTCGGTAGCTACTCTTTAGACCTCGACTAGAGAGCAACGAGACATTCCTAGCACTATCTATCCACTGATCCACCCGGCAAGGCCCGTCGTGCCTCCAATTGCAGAGAATCCCCATGTGAGTATAGGTTCACGCTTGGCGCAGAAGTATGATGTCCTCAATAACTTCTCCGGCATCCTAGTGAGGCTTTCTATCCTTGAGGCTCTTCTCCTATCGTCAGACATGCGTGAGGTGCTCGCCAAGGCTCTAAAGAGACCCCTCTAGTTTGAGATAGAGGTAGCAGCTGTAGAAGCCTTCCACACTGAGGCAATTGAGAACGCCGAATGTCAGGCAGTTATCCCATTCTCCGGTGAAGACGAAGACCCTCCCATACAGGGTCACATTAATCCATTGTACATCAATGGTTAGTTCAATGGCATGGAAGTCCACCACTGTCTTGTTGACACAGGCTCTAGGATTAACCTAATCTCGACTCCAACACTGTGGAAGATGGGGTTGTCTGAGGATGATTTAACTCTCTCCAACCTAAGAATCCAGGGATACGACATGACGGAGAAGACCCTGGTCACCAAGATCCATTTGGAAACCAATTTTCATGGACTAGTTTCCAGTACAGAATTCATGGTTGTTTCCCAGGACACCACATAAAAAGCATTGATGGGCAGTCCATGGCTCCAATGGCATGCAACGATCCCTTCATCGTATCACCAATTCCTCAAGTACTCCATCGATGGTCGAGTAGTCATGATCCAAGGAGATGTGTCTCCTTTTTACTCTTGTGAATCCCGCTATCTGGTTGCTTACTACTAAAATAGCAAGGATAATAAGATTTTGGAAAGTGATATTGAGCCCGCCACAGTCACAAGTGATCCCTGGGTAGGTCTGGATGACACCTACATCTTCCCGATCCATCGGTTGGAGGCCATGACCCCCGACATGGGGTAATACTTTATCTTTTCATGTACGAGGGGAAGGCATAATCCCAAGTCTAGGCGACGGCGTAAAATCACATCATACTAATACAAAAACCAAGCTCAGGTGATCCTGTAACCCCTACCCCCATACGGTATCGGGATGTCCGGCTCATGGCAACAGTGGTACGTCACACATGTCTGTTTTTCCGGGCTAGAATTAACCGTCTCAAGGCAACGCGCCACTAATGCTTTGATGTTATCAAGTGTGGCCTCATGAGCCGATGACAAGATGGGATCAGATCAACTGCCTTCATCACCATGGTCTCAGTAGCGCGTGAATCTCACGATATGCTGACCAATGTTGCTCAAGATGGCACCAGCCTCCCATCAGATTCTGGTGGCTCAGAAGCAACTCCCCCAGTAGAATATCCCTCCATAAGTAGAGAAGAGGATCTAGAGGATGGTCCAAATACCTTTGAAGAAGGAATCTCTACCACAGTCGATAAACTGGTACAGGTGAACCTTGGTAGTGAGGAAAATCTGAGACCCACATTGATCAGTGCCGCCATGTCCCTCGAGGAGCAGTAGCTGTACATGAACTTGCTTAAGTATCACTGTGATGTGTTTTCTTGGAGTTATAGTGAGATGCCATGACTAGATCCCCAGGTAGCTATCCACCGCCTTGGTCTCCCGAAAAACCATTGTGGGTTTAAGAAGCCTCCCAGGAAGATTCACCCTTCTCACGGTGCCATGGTCGAGGCCGAGGTTAACAAGATCATTAGATCCAACTTTGTCAAGGAGGTCTAGTACCCCAAGAGGCTGGCCAACATTGTTCCAGTTAGGAAGAAGAACGGACAGATCAGAGTCAGCATCGACTTCTAAGATCTCAACCGCCACTGTCCAAAGGATGATTTTCCCCTTCTAGTGACAGAATTTTTGATTGATGCTACGGTTGGGTTCCAAGCCCTCTCTTTCATGGATTGGTATTTTGGGTATAACCAGATCTGAGTGGCCCCTGAAGACAAGGAGTCCACCTCTTTCAGGCACCCCAAGGTACTTTCTGTTACCAGGTTATTCCCTTCGGCCCAAAAAATGCAGGTTCCACCTATCAGTGGGCCATGAACCACATATTCAAGCCAATTCTCAGAACATTGGTGGATTTCTATGTGGGAGATCTGGTGGTCAAATCTTGCTAGCTCCAGGACCATCTCAAGGACATTTTGAAAGTGTTCGGTTTCCTCCATTCCCACCATCTGATGATGAACCAACTTAAATGTACCTTCGGGGTCACCTCCGGAAAGTTTCTCGGCTTCGTTGCCAGATATAGGGGCATTGAGATCAACCCAGAGATGTTCAAGGCCATCATCCAGATGCCCCCTAAGAAATATTCATTAGCTTAGAGAATTTCAAGGTCACTTATCCTACATATTCTGATTCATTACGAATCTGTTTGGCAAGTGTAATCCCTTTTCACGGCTCATAAAGAAGGTCACCGCCTATGAATGGGATGAAGAGTGTCAGACCGCTTTCAAGGAAGTCAAGAGGTATATACTGCAGCATCTGGTCTTCATGCCACCCGTCTCTGGAAAGCCGTTGATTTTCTATGTCATTGCCCTGGATCGATCTCTCGGCGCCCTACTCTCCCAGAAGAACAATGATGAGATAGGGAACAACCTCTACTACCTCAGTCATATGCTCCTCAATACGGAGACCAGATACTCCCCAATTGTTAAGAGCTATCTGGCGTTGGTGTTTGTCATACATAAATTGTGACATTACTTGCTGCACCATGAGGGACAGTTGGTCTCTCGGGTAGACCCACTAAAGTACATCATGAACCGCCCCATGTGGACTGGCCGACTAGCACGGTGGGTGGAGATCCTCCAGTATTTTGACATCAGGTTCGTGTCCCAAAAGGCTATCAAGGGGCAAGCATTAGCAGACTTTCTAGCTTCCCATCCAACCTCTGTGAACCAGTCATTGGACCTCGAATTTCCTGATGAGGCAATACTATCAGTAAATCAAGTAGTTCCATGTTGGCAGATGCATTTTGAGGGTGCCTCTCTGAGTCCTACCAGTAGGAGGGTCAATGATCCGAGTCTCAACAGAGTGGTCTTGGGTATCGTCTTCATCACCTCGGTGCAAGCCTTTATGTAGTACTCATTCATGTTGTTAGAAGGATGCACTAACAACGAGGTAGAGTATCAGGCTCTCATCACTGGCCTCGAGCTGGCCCTTGAGATCGATGTGCCCTATTTGCACGTGAAATGTGATTCTGAACTAGTCATCAAGAAAGTCAATGGAGACTATGTTGTCAGGAAGCCAGATCTCGTGCCATTGTTGGAGTGCACCCTCCATCTAGTGGCCCAGTTCCCTTCTCGACCAGAGGTTACCCATGTCCCTCGGTCACAGAATCGTTGAGCAGACGCTTTAGCCAGCTTAGCTGCGTCACTTGCAGAACTCGAGTAGGATGATCTGATTATACATGTGGCACACCAGAGAGTCATTTCCACTGTCACCCCAGAGGATGATGAAGACCTGTGAGTAAGCCATCTCACCACCAGATCCTCCACGTTAGGATCCCCAGGTTCTTCAGATGCAGGGATTGAGACGACTCCCAACTAGAGATCCCCTTTTGTCAAGTATCTCCAAAATGGTTTCCTCCCACATGATCGGGCTGAGTGCGAACGAATCTAACCCCGTGCACTGTAGTTTACCCTCCAGAGTGGTCCCAGTATTGAGTAGATCCTATATAAGCATGGTTTTGATGGTTTTCCCTCCATTTCATTCAAGGAGTTGATATTTATCAGTTCATGCAAGAGGTTCATTCTGGTTCCTGCGGTGCCCACCAGGCTGGGCCGAAGTTGTCCCATCAGATCCAGAGATTGGGGTACTTCTGGCTCTCGATGATCCATGACTTTATCAAGTTCTCCAAGAGATTTCATGCTTTCCAAGTTCATGATAATTTCCTGCATCAGTCTCTAGAACCTCTCCAATCCACCAAGTACTCTTGGCCTTTCGCGGTGTGGGTGATCGATGTCTTGGGGCCGTACCCACCGGTGATAGCTCTCCAGTGCAGGTTCATCTTGACTGCTAAGGATTTATTCTCCAAATGGGACGAGGAAATCCCACTAAAGGACATGAAGGCTTGATCTATTGTCGATTTTGTGAGATCCAACATCATCTATCGATTTGGATTCCCTCACACCGTTCTCACAGATAATGGCACCAACTTCTACACAGCTAAGCTGAAGAAACTATACTCCAAGTACAATATCCGTTCGAACCATACCGCCCACTATCACTCATAGGAAAATGGGCATATCGAGGCATTCAACAAAACCCTCTCTAAAATTTTGCAAAAAATGGTTGGCCATGAAAAGAAGAGTTTTCCGAAAAAGCTCCCCAATGCCCTCTGGGCCTATAGGACAACGACTCGCAATTCCACCCAGGTAACCCTGTATTCCCTAGTGTACAGAGCTGAGGCCGTCTTGCTGATCGATATCCAACTTCATTCACTATGCACTGAAGTCTATGACTTTCAGGCACCAGATAAGGTAGACGAAATCCGTCTAGCTAAATTGGAAGAACATGATGAGAGTAGGCTCTGTGCCCTGTACAATCTGTAAAGGCATCAGAATAAGATATCTAGAGCCTTCAACAAGAAGTTTCGCCTCTGATCTTTTCTGCAAGGTGACCTGGTGTTGGCCCTTCGAGCACCAATGATCCCCCAGAGGAAACTAACCAAGTTGGATCCTAAATGGGAATGACCTTACATAGTCCACAGGGTTTACCCCAATGAAGCATACTCCTTGGTGACCATGGATGGTGAGCGCATAGCGCCTCCCACCAATGCCAAATTCTTCATGAAATACTTTTCATGATCCCTATGGTCCTGCATAACCTTAAAATAGATGGTCCTACATGACCTTAAACTAGATGGTACTGCATGACCTTAAACTGGATGGTCCTATATGACCTTAAACTGGACGGTCCAGCATGACCCTAAACTACGCGACGGTCCTGCATGACATTAAACTATCCAGTCCTGCATGACTTTAAACTGCGCTTCGACCTGCAAGATGTTAAACTGGATATTGAGAACAACATATGGCTTGATTCCCATTCTTTTGGGATACATTGGAACACTCTGACGCTTTTTTTTGAGCCCATCACCAAACTCTTCTCTTTCAACTATCCCCCTAGGTATAGTTCCCTCAGAGGATCCTTGCATGATATAGAGTAGGCTTCCTTAGCCCCACTTATATAAGGGTTATAATGGTCACACCATGTTCCCACTCCCATTCTTCTATCCTCCCATGTCTTCACTGCATGATGTTAAACTGCATGGCCATCAAGAACTACGTATGGCTTGATTTCCAACCTCATGGGATACGTAGGAACGCCTGAACATTTTTTCTGTTGGCCCAGGCCAAAATACAAAATCTTTCCCTATGGTCAAGACATATGGCAGGGTGCATACTTTTTCCCCAATTAACGTCGAGCTAGCCACGATCCGGCTATACGTCCCCCTCCCTGGAGATGCTCGCCTCTTTCGTAGATGGGTAAAACTATGCTTCACCCACTCCTTGACTGGGATTCCATCACCTTCCCCATCTGGAAGGGCCACTGAATGGTATGGATTCTAGGCTAAGGGATCTCTGACAACTTCGGGCCAATTCCCTTGAGGATTTCGAGAAACAAGACGATTCAAGTCCCACGTGTTGAATGTGGTCAGTGGTGGAAGCTCATTTGTTGCTCCCATTTAAGGCCATTATAGGGACGCTATGTTTCGAACATGGTCAATAGCTGTCCTAGATCGTTAGGGCCACCCCGAGATATCCTGAACATCGAGTGCAGTGGTTAATTCTTCCTCGTTGCATCCCCAAGTGATGAACTCCCTCCGGGCGGTGCCAACTGTCAGGCCCCTTGGCCTTCTCGGGCCCCAACCTAAGCTTTCCCTTCTGGGATTGTGCGGTGTGATATGGGACTATGCCACCATCCACATAGGGTTTTTCACCACGCCATACACATCCCCGGATGAGACACCTTATCCTGTCCTCGTCCTCCCTACAAGAATTTAAACTGCAAGTAGGCCAGGCCATCCTGACTGAGGCCTAGTCTCAGGCCTCTTGGCCTTTCGGGCCCTCGGCCCAGGTTCTCTTATGGGAGCGTACGATGTGGTATGGGATTATTTCCTCATTCACGTACCATACACCCCCCTCGTTGGGGTATCTTTACCGCCAAGTATCTTCAAGAAATACGTTTGTCTTGATTCCAATCCTTATGGGATACGTAGGACCACCCGAATGTCTAGACATTGGGTCCAGCCCCATCTCCCGGAAATCTCCATTTCACATTGGCCCCTGGTCCTATTGTTCCCTTGAGAGGGGAGTATATGGAGTGGCATGTAATTATGTCCTCACTCATGTTGGGCTTGTAATGACCATGCCACGTACCTCTCCCTCTTGAGCATTTGCGTCGACCCTCTTCGGTTGTTCGTCAATGTGCATAATGTTACTTTGGTTTAGTACCTGAAATGATGGGTTCCACTTGGACATGCTACAACCCGTTTCCCAGGCTTCATGTTCCCCTTCATTAGGTCCTCCATCACTCACAAACAAAGGGACCCCATAAAAATGCATGGATACTATGCCTAAGGGCTCTCCTATCGTTTCGAGCCAATGGCCCTGAGGGTTTCAGACAAAAAATTGATACAAATACCGCGTTGCAAATATGGTTAGCGGTCGATGCTTATTTTTTATTCCCACTTCAGACTAACGTGATATGGATGCTACATTTCCTCCACAGTTAACAATTATCCTCCATCGCCACATCATCCCCATTATGCCCGAAATGTCGGTTACATGATTAACATCCTTCCCCACCTTCTCATGTCCAAGTTGATCTTCGAAACTATTAGTTTTAATCCTCAGTGTGCATATGTACATTATGAGGACCAAAGCCATGATAGGGATGTCATTCGAGGCTCCACATCGATTCCCCTATGACCTGTGTTCTGGGTATTGTAGAAGACATCTTCCTCCCTTGTTTCCCACACCGAGTTTGAATCATGTGGGCTTAGGGATTGGGTCGAGGTCTGCGCTTACTTGGAAATCTGTCATCCCTCCATGGTCCGATCTCTAAGACCATAAACTAAGATCTCCCCAGAACTACGTACGGCTTGATTCCCATCTTAATAGGATACATAGGACCACCCAGACCTCTTGTCTATGGGTCCAGCTTGAGTTCTGCTAATTTTTATTTTCTGTCCCACCTTCGGGACTTTTTCTATGAGACCGTGTGGTATGGTATGGGAGTATGTCCCCATTCACGTTGAGTTTTCTAATAGGCGCACCACACAAACCCCATTCTAAGAATTATCCCTCTTGTTTCCTGTCCTGCACGACATTAAAAGGCACCCTCTAGAACTATGTGTAGCTTGATTCCCATCCTTATGGGATACATAGGACCACCAAGACGTCTCGTTTTCAGGTCCAGCTTAGCTGGGAGCTAGTTTCTCCAGCCCATTTCACTTTCACCCCTATTTGGTCCTCATGGCCCAAGGTTCCCCTCCTGGAATTATATACGGTGTGATATGAGATCATTTCCCCATTCACGTCGGTTATTTTCCATGGCACCGTACACATTCCCCACCTAGCATTGTCTCTGCTACGTCTGCACTGCATGATATTAAAATTCATGCTTTGTCCTATCATATTACCATAAACTGTGATATTAGTGTCTTGGCTGCTTGACGAAAAACAAAACTGCATTGTGATGACCTCATCATAGAGAACATCACGTTGGGTATCAGTCATTTACCACAGCATTTTTCAATGCCTACTACGACTTGACTTTAACGGAAATGCCAGGGCCTGCTACCCTACGCTTGTCGCTTCACAAAAAAAAATCACTCACCATAATGGAAAAATAATATTTATAAAATACCACTTCTTTTGGTGCGTGGGCCACGCCTGCACACCCCTTTTATCCCAGACACTGGTACCTCACCATGCCCCCTCTTCAATAACTACGTGTCGCTTGATCCTCATCCCCATGGGGTACGTACGAATACCTTTTCACATTTCTTCAGGCCCAGCTCAACTCTCATTTTTGGTCCCTGACCTAAAACCTCTCCCAAGGAACACGTGGTGGTTGGAACACCCGGTTCCCATTCACTTCAGGTTTTTGGGATTGCTCATCTTGAGACTCCCGCGTTTCCTCCCATCCATTTTCCGAATTCTATAACCCTAAACTAATATCTCCCTATGGGAAGGGACTTGACTCCCTTTATCTTATATGTCTCGTTGTTGTATTCAAATGTTTTTTTCAAAGAGCTCGAAGTGTGGAATTTTCATGGAGACATTCCTCCCGTTCCATGTTCAAGCTTCGTGGGCTCACTATTTGGATCCTCATCCTCTTCCACATCCAAAAGGACCCTCGGATGACATGGATTCTAGGCTTAAGGGATCTCCATGGATAATGGGCCTAAGGTCTCTCCTACCATTTTTGGCCAACGTCCCTAAGCATCTTGGACTAAATTTTTGACAGGTCCCGTGTTTCAAACATGGTCAACGGTCGACCCTCATTTGTCGGTCCCCATTCCAGGATAACGTGATATGAATGCTATGTTTCCTCCACGGTCAAAGGTTATCTTCCATAACCACACCACCATCATTGTGATCCAGATTTCGAGCATCATGATTCATGCCTTTCCACTTCATCATGTTCAAGTGGAATTCCGAAATACTCAGCTTTATCTCTTCATGCATCTAGGTGCGCTACATATACATGTTAGCATCATTGGGTTGGTATTCATCAAGCATCCCTTCACCCTAACATATTGCTTCTAGTGTCGGGAAAGTTCCCCATTACTTCCAGTTTCCCACATCGAGAATGACTCGCGTGGGCTTAGTAGTTTTGGTAGGATATATACCAGCACAACCAGGCTTCTCCTCGTCCCGTATGACGTTAAACTGTGCTTCAAGAACTATGTATGTCTTGATTCCCATCCTCATGGGATATGTAGAGACACCCATGTATTTCGCCTAGCATTCGGCCCCCGGAATCATAAATCCTATTCTTCCCTCTTTCCGGCCTCCTGGCCGGACCCCTCGTAGGGAGCCGTACAATAGTATCTTTTCCCTGAAAAAGTTAGAGGTTCCCCAAGATGACATTGGAAAGTGACCGTTCCCTCACTAGAGAGGCCCTATCTAAAAGAAAGAATGATCCATGATCAGACTGATGCGTTGTCTAGTGCGCTTCCACCATGATGGCGCAATTTCAACAGTATTGGATTCTATTTGAACAAAACATCACTCCACCCTTCATGCTTTGTGTGACCTTCATTCATACCCTCATCCTCTTTCATATCTAGAGGAACCCCCTAACAGTATGGATGTCCAGCCTATGGCTCACCTACTATCCTGGGCCAACATTCTGGAAGACAAATGTATGGAATTTTAAGTTAGGTCTCGTGTTTCGATCATGGTTAGCAGTCGGCCCAAATGGGTCATCCTCACTTCAGGATAACACAACAAGGATACTATGTTTCAAACATGGTCTATGATTATCCTTCATTGTCATGCCACCCCCATAGTGTTCTAGATTTTGGGTATCGCAATTCACACCTTCCACTTCCCTATGTTCGGACTAATCCCAACTCCCCTAGAATTACCCCACTCGAGCACTAGAGCACACCGGAAGAACAACATATCGATTGTTCTGAGGTCATAATCCTCCAATCGGGCCTCTCCCATGTCTTTCCGGAAGATCTGGATTGGTTACTTAAACCCCGGATACCCGAAGATTGGTCGACGCATTATGTTCAGATGGAATAACATGGTGATCAACCTTTGTTTCTCACATTGGGCACGACCCACATGAGCTTAGGGACTAACCACCGGAAAATTCATGAATATAACAGATGCGTATGAAGCCAACCTCGATATCGAAACTCAAGCATGATATGACATTAAATAAATCAAAAAATGAAAGTATGTCTGAGAGTTTTTGATCCTTACAACACCTGGGGGTTTATCCCTCCCATGGACGGGTTGACCCTGTCAAAAGAGAGTTGCAGTTGCACCACCCTCCGACTTGTGGCGTCAAGGAGTTACTGCCGCCGACCCAACTCCCACTCCTCCTCAGCAGCAATGGGGCACAATTCATCAGCCTCAGTTTGGGCCCGCTTTACGTCAGCCTGAATGAAGACCATTTCATCGGAATTGTGCCTTATACGCTCTTCCTCCTCTGCCAGTTGGGCCTTCAATCGCAAGATCAGCAATGATTGTGCATTAAGAGAGGGTGAGTGATCATCCGCCCAGATCTGTAGTCATTGGACCAAATCTTCAGCCTCCCAGAGCTGCTTGATGTTTGTCACCTTTTTCCACAACCAGCCCATGCTGAGGCAACGATCATACTCCCAGATCTTATCTTCCATAAGATCTTGGATGAGCAGATGAGGGTGCTTGGAATCCACTCCCCCAGAACATAGTTCGCGCAACTGCGAGTGATTTATATCCATCTCATCCAACCATAATGCCTGGGGGGGGGGGTCTTTTCGATAAAGCGCACGATCATCTTCCATGATTGGCGGTGGACTATATCACTATCCTCTTTGTTAGAGGCCGTATCATCCCAGTCCACACGGTTGGCAGGCTCGTATGCGGGGTACGCCCTCAAGAAATATTTAGCAGGATCTATGTCTGACGTTGGATAAGGTGTGGCATCTGGCATCGAATCAGGAATTTCCAGACTTGGTTTGATCGGTTGATCCTCATCATCGGACCCCACCTCAATGACCTCGTGGAACGACCCCACTGGTGGTCCCGCCAATGATAGGGAGTGCTGCAGCTCGGGTGGGCTGGGTAACTATCTCCATGATTACTGGTATGCCCCTAGGAGGGGTGCTGCTAGAAATCCTGACCAACCTCTCCGCAGTGGCCCATGCCATTCGATGAACTGTATGTGACAGAGAAGGGCATGGATGTCAGTTGGAGAGATCAACGTGTGGCAGTAATGAATTTAGTATAGAGAACTTACAGAGATCAAACTCCTGGTGCTTCTCCAAAGTTGATGTTGATGGGACCCCGAAGCATGGACCTCCATATATTTTCAGAAGGTCCGGAGATTCTGTAGGAGCCACCTCCGGTGTCCTAGACCTACCATACATAGAACTCGATCTAGCCACAGGTGTGGGTTCCGAGGGTCCTGCATCAGCACCCACCGAGGGGTGAGAATGAGGACTGTGCACATGGTCCTCCTACACGGTTCAGATGTTGGTAAGAAGTCCATAATGACTTGAGAGTAGACCCCAAAAAGAGCATGGAATGTTACCTTGAGAGCCTAGGTAAAATCATAGAGACCCGAGTCTTGATCTCCGACTTCGCCTTCCTCCAACGGGCTCCCTCCACTGGCCTTGTCCCCCCAAGAGGATTCGTCTGATTCTTCCGGTAGGGGTAAGCACTCTCTCAAATCAGCGGTAGAAAGCTGTGGGGGAACCATCTGATCCAGCAGTACCCTCACCCAGTCTCTCATTGGGCATGGGGAACCCCTGTAATGCTGCAAAACCAGCCTGGATAGGGCCTATACCTAGTAGGTCTGTCCCGAGAAGGTTCAGGTGTTTCCACTTCTCGGGTGGGCCTAGGAATTTCCGGTTGACATCCCAGATGTACCATGCCTCTGGGAAAATAGAATTCTCTAGCATGACGATATGGCACAGCCGTTTCCCCATAGCCTAAGTGGATATCCTGTGGAATCCCCTGTGGCCACCCCTCCTGATGGATCTGCTCTCCTAGGACCACCGGATCCGCTGCCACTATTGTATTTTCCAATGTTGACTCATCCTCAGCTGGGGAAGGTCTCACCTCCATGGAAGCCCCGCCACTGTAGGAGGCCCTTGCCACCGTACGGCCCTGGACTCGAGATAGGGAAGGCCCACCATCATTAGTTCGAACTGTTTGCTGCATCAGCATTTCCTCTGGATATGCTACCTCACAGATTAGGGCATACTCCTTCACCAGTATGAAGGCGACAGTAGGCGGAGGCAATGCATTCTGAATTTTCCCATATTCCTATGTGAACATGAGCCACAATAGCCTCATCACACATGGGTGCTCCTCATGGCTCACCTCCCAGTAGTCCCACGGAGTCAGTCCCTGCACGCACTGGAAATGCCTCGCAAAACGGTGTGGGGTGTACGGCTCGTAGAGAGGCTCGCGGTCCACCCTTGATACCAAGACTCCACCTCAAAATGCCAGGAGATAGGCCCGATGCTCCTCTGTCCCCCGACCGTCATCGGTGAGTACCCCTGTCGGCAATGGAAAGAGGTGAAAATTAAACTCATCCACCTTCCACACCCGATTTAGTACCAACGGTATGGTTAATTTGGCTGGAAATCTCCTGAAAGAATTTATAATGGATGGGAGGAATTTTGACCTCGGATGCGAGATGGGGTTTAGATATTCGTAAACCCCCCTAATGTGTGCCTCGATCCACCCATACAGAAGATGGAAGGTCCCACATATCCTCTGCGGCCTTTTTCCCTCGCTAACATGCCATAGCATCTTGTACAATCTAGCGAGCATCGAAATCCCCAGATTGATCCTCCCTCCTGTGGCCATCATGGATGCCATGATAAATGTGCTAGGCCGCACCCCCATTTTGGTATCCCGCACTGGTTGGATCCTACCATAGATAAGGGCCATAATAAATGACTCCAGCCTGTCTATCGGCTGTTATTCAGTATTGAAACTGAAACCCCAAGTCTTCCACTGGCTATCCTCCAAGATCCACCAATACGAGTGCTCCTTGCCCCGTTGATCCCCCTTCGGGAATGTCCGAGGCCTCGCGGGAAACTGTCGATCCACCGGGAAGTTCAAGAACTATGTGAACCACCACCTAAAGTGGATGTCTCTAACTGCTTCTTTGTCTTCCTCAGGGAGAAACCCCATCAGTTCCATCACCAGCTGCAACATCTGCTCCAGATCCTCCCACACACTCATGAATGGGAGGAACTCATCGTACATAGCCCCCAAGATCGGGACCCCTGAAATCTGATGGACATTCCACAGACTGATGCCGACCTCCCCATGGTGAAGGTGAAAAGTGTTGGTCCTAGACGACCATCTGCTCAACAGCTCTGTCATCAGCTGTTTTAGTTGATATATATGGCATTGGGAGGCCCAGGTCACCTCATACAAGCCCACTCTCCTCATCTCAGATCCAAACTCCTCACATGAGGCGCCTACCCAGTAGGCCCATGCCCAATCGTCTGTGAAGTTACCGCCCTGGCACAAGTCCCACTCCATGGACCACCCCTTCTTCGAATCCCTCAAGGATGCCTTCAGTATTATGTGGTACAGAGGAGGAGACGTCTCCGGCTGCAATTCCTACCCATAAATGTTGTTTGGGTTGTTGTATAGGCAGTGAGCGACGATGGGTGTGAAGTCCTCCTATGCATGACCATCATACGCCTTAAACCATTGGTGCTGCCATGGCATGCTCTTGAACCAGCAATCTAGTTCATCCCTACTTGCCTCAGTAATAAACACATCATCCCTCAGCCCAAATCCATACAAGGGAAGCCTCTTGCATAGCGGATAGTTCTTCTGGCTCTCTGATAGCAGCTCCATCAATGAATTATTGTCTAAGTGGCTACAGACCAACTCTCATAGGCCTAGACAATTTTCTATCTCATCCCTCCAGGCTGCATCTGCATTCACCCCCTAGGCAGCTTCTTGATGGACCATTTGGTTTTAAAGACTCGTACAATTTTCATCTCGGGTCTTGAAGCCTGTTCGCGGAGCTCGTTCGCAAAGACAAATCATGGAGCCTATCCTTGGCCTGCAAGCACACGTTGGCATGGCTCTGTCACGGAGTAATAGACTCGCAGTTCATCACGAAGCCCGATTCGCGGAGAGCATGCATCTAATACACGTAGCTTCACGAATCGAGAGAGAAAAGGGAAAAATTCGTGGAGAAGGGAAAGGAAAAAAAGAGAGAGGATATCCTTCCCTATTTATAGGTGGCAGCCATCTATGCTTTGCGGCGCATCCGAATTGTGCCGAGATTCACAGAGCGCTCGGCCTGCGTGTCGGTTGTCCTCCTCACGAGCCCTCTCTGCGGTCCATCTCTGTGAACAGCCGAAGATTTTGGAAATTGACCCTCATACTTAGACACTTGATTTCTTCCTGGCTCCATGTCTGAGGGGGGGGGGGGAATTTGTTTGCACCAAAATGTTGGAAGAAAAGAAAGAAGAGAAAGAGGCCCCACGATCAGCCTCATGAAGCCACTTCGTGGAGTCCCCCCAAGCAACCCGACCGCTGCAGAGCCAAAGAGGCGGGGCGCTTCGTGAACGCCACTGACATTCGTGAGCCCACTGCGAAGCCAAGGGGGTGGGATGCTCCATGAAACCCGCTAACATTCGTGATCCCTCCGCAAAGACAAGGAGGCGGTCCCCTCTGCAAACTCCCTTGATGTTCGCAACCCACCATAAAGCAACCCAATTCCTCTTCTTGCCACGTAAGATATACTTCGAGGCGCCTCATGCCTATAAATACCAGGCTCCCCCCGAGACCAAAGAAGGAAAAATCTGACCTTTCTACTTCCTAGATCCCGAATTGAAAAGCACCCTTTTCTCTGCAAGTCATGAACTATGCGAGGTACTTTTTCTTCGCGAAGTGCCTCCGCATTGTCTCGTTTTGATCCCCTCTTCTGAGAGGGATGCCTTTCGTGAAGCCTAATGGATTTTTCAAAGGAGGGGGATTCCCAAGGGGACCTGGGTCATCATAGAGTGTTTATTATTCGAAAAACACCCCTCATGTACACGTGATCCACATGCCAAGGTAGAGTAACTACACTTCGTGAAGCACATTGCTTCACGACACTTTGCTTCGCAAAGCACCTATGCTCTGAGAGGCAGTGCTCCACGAATGCATTTCCACTTCGTGAAGCACCTCCAATTTGCACCTCCATCTCATGCTAAGGCTAGGGTACCCCACTTCTCAAAGCACACCCCTTCGCAAGTTCCCTCCACCAAATAGAGAAACCAAGCTCCACAAGGGCTCTCCCTATGGACTCCTCTGCTTGGCAATTGCTTTTCCCGTGTGACCCTCCAGGTTTGCACGATGTGACTTCAAAGTCCCCTGGATGATACCACCCATAGCATTGCTTCAGATAATGCTTCTTCACACAGGCACGCTAATGGATATTGCTTCTTCTCATAGCCACGCTAACGTGGACTCCTTGATAGTTAGATCTGCAACACCCCCCTCACCACGGCATTGCCAATACCTTCCCTCCCACAAGGAGTAGAGAGTATTGGTTATGTAAGTCCTAGGGGTGTGATGAAAACCCACTTCGTCCGAGCTGCAGGACATTAAACTACCAAGCACCCTCGTCCTCAACACACGACATTAAACTGTGACATCAACCCGTTCCTCTCACGTGGGGTTCCCCCACCTTGGACATTCTCCATGCCCCCTGGTCTCCACAAGGGATGATATCATTTTTCTGAGAGTGGAGTTTGTCTGCGGGGGAAGGGCATCCACCTTGGTGTAATCCCCTAGCTTTTCTTTCAATGAGGCACCACCCCTGCCCCCCTCCTCACTTCCTCAGTGCCAATGCCGGCGGAAGGTGTGATAGGTAATGATGATCCTCCTTTGTTCGGCCCCAATTCCCTCTCCCTCTGCGCTTTTCTGCCCTCGGGCCTCCAACCAGGAGTAAGTCCCAACACCATGGGCCGCCTCCGAGCATAAGCCCCACTCCTCTTCAGTTCCCACAGACGTACCTTTCACGATGTTGTCATCAGGCCTTTGTTGTCTCTTGTTTCTCACACCATGTAATACTCACATGGGCTTAGAGTAAGCATCGAACATGACACCATACCCTTCCCGCACGACGCTAAACTGTACCCCCAAACTACGAGAACTTTGATCCATGTTAAGTCATGGTATGCAGGAATCCACCCTCAGGTTCAATCCCAACACCCATCGGACCCCCAGTCCATCTTCACATCGGTTTTCCAACATGCATATCATTCCGAACTATGTGGACTTTGATCCATGCCAATGCATGGTACGTAGGAAGCCTCTCTGAGGTTAAATCCCACCAACCATTTAGACCCCATGTCATTTTTCACATTGGTTCACCAACATCCATCCTGAACTACGTGGACTTTGATCCATGTCCAGGAATGGTATGTAGGAAGCCTCACGAGGTTCAAGCCTGTCATCCAGTTGTTCCAAAACCCCTTCATGTCGGTTCAACATCCCCTTATCCATCGAAACTACGAGGACATTGATCCATGTCAAGGAATGGTACCTAGGAAGACTCCCTGAGGTTCAAACCCCTCATCCACCTAGACCAAGGTCCTCATTCACATCAGTTCTCTGACCCTGCCACCACCCGAACTACGGGGAATTTGATCCATGTCAAGGCATGGTACGTAGGAAGCCTCCCGAGGTTCAATCCCACCACCTGGTCATTCCGACATCATCTTCACATCGGTCCACCTGCCACCTTGGGTAACCTAGAGTATAATCCCCACACATCCAACCCAAACTATGAGTACTATGATCCATGTCAAGGCATGGTACATAGGAAGACTCCATGAGGTTCAAGCCCATCATCCATCAGACCCCCTGGTCCATCTTCACGCCGGTTTTCCGACACATACCTTCGTAACACATTACATTAAACTGTACACCAGAACTACAAGGATTTTGATCCATGTCAAGGCATGGTACGTAGGAAATATCCTAAAGGATCAAGCACAAAAACACATCTTTCATCCTGATTCTTACTCGGGCTGCCACATCCCAATGAGATCATGCCACCTCATTCCCCTCCACAACATTTGAAAATCCGCCCATGTGTTGGCCCCAATATCGGTGTTCTCTCCAGGGGGTTCTTCAATCACATCCACTTTAGCTAGTGTTCTGATTAGCCCGATCCATCTCTGCTGGATGTTAAACTTCTAGAATACCCTTTGCTAGACAAGGGAAGCTGAGGAAAACCTCAGATATATGCATATGGAATATGATTCCCCACGCTTGATGTGGGATGCCTTGGGCTTCTGTGCCCTCAAGAAGCCCTATAATAATGGAAAAAAGACAGACACACCAATTCCCTAGTTTCCAGACATGCCAGTGATGCCTCAACGTGACTACTCCCCAAAATGAAGGTTGCTTCCATTACCAGACCTCTTGGAATTTCCTAATAGAAGTAGTGTAATTAACCGGCGTTCATGGAAACATGGCACTAGGAAGCGTTTTACGAAATACGTCTTAATCTATAAGGGATACCCAGATTAGGTGAAGAATTTCAAGGAGGAATCCACAGAAGGAAGGACCAACATCCCATCATCCCGTTTCGATCAAGGAGAATACATCCCTAAATAAGGAGTGAATGCCACCCGACATTGGAAATTGGGAATGCGGGGCAACAGAATAGCGCCGACGTCCCCCGAACGTGATGGTCATGCGCACCCCGACAAAAGCGTCGGAAACAACTTCTCACCATAGAGGTAGTACCACCATATTTGTAATAAAAAATCATAGCTTCTAGCTCCAGATCTTTTGTCAGGAAGTTATTATAATGGATCATTAACTACCATGAAGCATAGACTATCATATTATCATTTTTCATGACTGCATAACCCAATCATCTCTTTGAAGCATAACTCTATATCACAACACTTTCTCCACTTCTCAGTAATGTGAGTACATGAGATGTTGAAAGCCTTGTCTTTAGCTCCTAGAATATTTCGTCATATTCTTCCATCCATATATACATTACACCTTTCATTATTAACTTAGTTAGAGGGCCTTAGAATCATGATAAATTTCTCAAAAAATGCCGTTATTATCCATGTAATCCAAGAAAACTTCTAATTTACATAAAACTATAGGGTCCAAGCCATTCATTAATTGCATTTGTTTTTGAAGGGTCCAAAAAAATCCCCCACTTGTGATCAAATGTCCAAGGAATGTTACTTGTTGCATCCAGATGTCACACTTTCTGAATTTTCCATAAAACTTTTCCTTCCTTAATGTCACCAACACCATCTTTAGATAGTCTTAATGTTCCTCCTTTATCTTGGAGTATATGAGAATATCATTGATAAAAACTATATAAAATTTGTCAAGGTAATGTCTAAATACTCTATTCAACAAATCCATGAGGATTTTATGGGAATTAGTAAGTCCTAAGGGCATTACCAAAAACTCGTAGTTCCCATACCTTCTGTAGAAGGAAATCTTTTGAATATATCCCTTATTTACTTTTAACTAATGATATCCATAATGAAGATCAACCTTAATGAATTACTGAGCTCCTTGCAGCTGATAAAATAAAGCATCAATCCTAGGAATAGGATACTTGTTCTTAATTTTGATCTTATTGAGTTTATAATAATCGATGCACAACTGCATTGATCCATCCCTTTTCTTGAAAAAGAGCACTGGTTCGCCCCAAGATAAAATTATCTTGTAGCTTTTTTTACTCCTCCCATTCGATAGGAGCCATCCTATTGGAACACTTTGAGATAGAAGTATCTCCATATATGAGTTATATGGAGAACTCTTCCTCATGGTCTAGGGGGATTTCAAGTAACTATTTAGGAAACAAAACACCATAGTCCCGCACGATGGGAATTTCCCCTAGGTGGATAAATTCCTTTGACTCAGTCATTTGAGTGAGGTATGCTTCTTTATAGGGAATAAATACCCACACCGTTGAAGGATTTTCCAAAGGACATTCACGATCATCCTTGAATTTGTATAGGTGCATGGGATGGTTTGAAATGTGAAAAGATATATCCTTTTTACAATAGTTGGTATGTGCTCTATATATTGAGAGCCTATCCATCCCTAGTATAGCATAAAATTCAACCAAGTGAAGTATCATGATAGTAAATGGAAGAATCATCCCATATATGACAAAAAGATAAGATTCCAACACTTGATTATCAATGATTTCAACAAAAAGTGTTTTTATAAATATCCCTACTTTAAGGTTTCGGGGCTTTGATTCACTAGTTCTATGAAACATTCAAGATATAAAGGAATGTTTAGAACCAAAATAAAATAATACATTTCCCATTATTGAGTGAATAGGATGTTTACCTTGTATGAATTCATTTTCTCATTCCACTTCAGTGGTAGTGATAGAACAATCCTTGTCTTGATCCTTTGGATTTGGTGGCTACTAACACTATCTACACTCAAGGACTTGAGGTTTTGTGTGCTAGATTCCATAGTGTCCTCTCCCTCTAAAGTTGTAGCATTGGACCATGGGAGGTGTTATCCTTTTCTCCACCACGTTTTCATGCTTCCTCATGTCTGTTGGACATTGATGAGCATGGTGGCCTTCTCTCCCACAATTGAAGCATTTCCTTGTCTCTTTGAGGGATTTCCCCTGATGTTTATTCCCAAAATTTTGATATGTGGGTGGTTGAGTTTTTTTTCCACCTTTCTCATTAGAACCATTAAATTGAAACTTCATATTTTGTTTCTTATCACCATATACATGTGACCATTATCCAAACTATATCTCTACTTTGTGAACACATTGAAAAACTTTTTCATAACTCCAAAAGTCTCAAATTGCTAGAGCCCTTTGAATGGGTGATTTAAAAAACCACTAAATAATATATCAATGTTTATATCATTATTGATAAAAAAAGTACATTCCAAGACATGTGACATTTTATTCATAGGATGTTATTGGTTCTCTTTCCATTTATTCATATCTATGAATTCTCTCTCCAAATTATTTCGAAGAGTTTTATGGAAATACTTGTTAAGAAAAATTATCTTAAAGTCTTACATCTCCATCACTTCAATTTTCCATTTTTCTTGGTGTTCTTAATAAAATGACACCATTGATCAACCTATCCATCTAGGTGATAAATTGAAAGAGTCACCTTCTCTATCTCAGAATAGTGAAGAATAGAAAAGATCTTCCTTATCGAGTAAACCCATAGTTATGAAACTAGTGGATTGTAAAATACACTAAAAATTAGTGGTTTTTCCACATAAAATACTTGACAGACGGTTTATACTGATTAGTTTAAAGATGAAGTTCTAAATTATTCTCATTATTATTCATAAACTGAGATAATTGGGTAATAATTTCCATGAAATGTTTAACTCTACCTCCCAAAGCATTTGGGATTTCAATCAGGCAATCCCTGTATTGTCCCTCGCATGGTTTTTTGGCCTGGTTTCTCCTCGTTGCCCCCATTTTCTAATATATAAAAGGTTAGAACTCAACATAAGTAAAAAATTCATCAATAATTTATCCAACTATAAAATTAACTCAATGGTATCTCTTATGGGATCCCTATGTTTATCATTTTCGAAAACAAATCTTCTTGGGTGCTTTCCTATACTTATCCTCATAGTACGGTTTTTCACTATGGTTTTTCTAATCCTAAATAACAATTTACAAAATTGCGCTCTGATAACAACTATAATGACCATGATTTTTTGACATTATTATTACATAATTTTAAATATAAACAACAAAAAAGAGTTACACAACCAGGATCCAAAGGTTTAGTGTCTTGTAAAAATTAGTACTATACAAAACTTTTACAAAATAAAACATAATCATTTATTTGTTTCCTTCTTCTCCAGATTCTTAGAGGTATTCACATTCTCCTTAGTAAAAATAATCACATGAGGATATACATAAAAATTGGGTGAGATAAAATGGCACTAAGAGGATAGATAAAAACATGAAACACTATAACATGGTGTGAGTATAATAATTATCATCTTAACATTGTCAAAGGATCATAATCATGAGAGGAACGATTATAAAAAGGCATGGAATGTGAAAATGCATAAAAATAAAACATCAAGTCTTTGTGGTCAACTAACAAACATATTTTGGAAAACACCTGGTATCATATTCATATATAATTCACTTTATCACATGATATTCTTCACATTACCCAATGCATTAGAGTGCTATATAATTCTGGGTGCATCCATCACATTATAACATTTACATTATCCTACATGACACATAGAACAAATATCAATATTGAACATAAAATAACCCATGGAATGGAATGTGTTTTATTTTTTAAGAATAAAATAATAAAATTTGGGTTTCCAAATGAAATATGGAATAACATACTCAAATCATCATCCTTGAGTGAAGAATAAACAATCTCGAGAAGTAAAAGGTGTGTTTTTTGAAAGAAGAGTTCTTCTAGAAGACATTGTGTTTTTCATAAAATAAAGTAGAAAAAACTGTATATAAAAAAGGTAATATAATGATTGAGAAATTATATTTAAGAGATATCCATAATAAAAATGGGGTGAAAGAGGGAAAACCCAAAGAAAGATTGTTTGGTTTGTGAATTCCATTTACCTTGTGTCCGAAAGATTCCTTCATGTTAATATCTAGTATGATCACATTATATTCATTTATTAAAAAATAAATAACCTATAATGAACCATACTTTACATACATTGTTAATAATTAAAAATTGAAGCACACTTATTACAACATATAACAAAACCATGGAAGGACCATATAGGTATATTGTCTTTAGAAACTAGGAAACATAAACAACTGGTTCATAAAGTGTCTACACTATCTCCCATTTATTTCATCATATCTATAGTCCCTTTTGGAATATCTTACTTAATAACCTTTTTCCTGACCAGGTGAAAGTAAACATACAAAAGGGTGAGCTCAAATGATCAGTAAGCGTAAACAAAAGAAATATAAATCACATCATATTCATAAGAACATAACATTTTGGAAATATTACCCTGCAAAAGAGATCATAATTTCATAACATGGGATAAATCATGGTAGTGAAATGTAATCACAATAATCATAACTTAAAACATGAAGATTTTTGGAATACACACATAATCATATAGAATCATTTCTTATTAGTCAAGATTGATTTCCAAGACTATCCTAGTGGACAAAGTTTATTTCTGAATCGAGTTCATTCCTCGTTTCAGTCCTGTTTGACTGAACCGGTTTAACCTTCCGTTCCAGCCATGTCTATATAATGAGATATAAAATCTTTAACCAATGCATTGGAGGGAGATATAGGTCCCAACCATCTGATAATTATACCATTCTTATGTGTGCCACAAAATCATAAACCATACATCATAGCATAACCCATGTAATAAAAATGGGATTCTTAAACATCGTGACATCATAAAACAATTCATATAAGATAAAGGAATTCATAAAAATAATTCCATCACAACATAATAAAATCAATGTAATAATAGGGATAGAAACATAACCCTTTATTATCATATATGGAAAATAATTTTGATAAAACACTTGAACTCCATTGAGGAAAATATCCTTTCTACTTCAAAAACACTTAACATGTCATACAATTATAAACTAAAAGAAGTTTATTAAGAATAAACTTGAAAACTTGTAAAGTCTGCTTTTTGGATATAATGTTTTAAAAATCCATTCATGCCGTATAAGTTAAAAAAACATTCTTCTCGTACTTTTGTCAGAAAAGTCAAAAAGTACCTCGTACGAAAAACGACAAAAGATTCCTTTCATATATTTTACTAAAAACTCACAGAAGGGTAAAAATGGATTTAAAAAATTGTAGGTGGATGTAAATAATATTACATATTGAGGAAAAATGGATGTGGATGATAAAATACAACCCAGTAAATTCCAAAGTATAAACAATCTCGGATAAAAATAGATTGTGATATTTTCCCTTGCCTTAGGTCCGATTTGCTTCGTAAGTGTCCAAAACTCCTTTATAATGATTTAAATAATGTCATTGACTCATTCAGGAATCATACTTATTGTTATGATATCATATATGGTCATATTCTTAGCTTATTATTAGTAATATTTTAGTGTTATTTGTTATTCGGGTGTTTATTACTTTTTGTTCTTATGCGGGGTTTGTCGAATAAATTCTTATTCTTATTTTTAGGTTATAGATATATAATTTGAAGAATGGTATTAGTTTAATATATATCATATTTATTCACTCAATTCATTTATGTAATCATTATGCAATGAAAATCATGTAGAACGAGTCACATCACATCGTGGAGACGGTATTCCGTACGTACGCACGAGCGATGATATCGTTCCCATGATCGTGGAATTGTATTGGAGTGTATGTATACTATTTAAGAATCAATATAACTTTACAATAATCATATATACTCATTCTTTACACCATTATACCCATCCAAGTAAGGTGGTGGTGGAAAATAGATTACACCACGGCGTGAAGATGGTATTTCGTACGTACGCACGCGCGGTGATTTCGTTTTCCGTAGGATGCATAGATGGTGAAATAGGGTTGTTTGATACATAAAATAAAATATCGGTATATGAGTGATACTGATGTTATTAATTAATAATTAAACAACTAAAGAAGAATAAGTGGAAGAAGAAATAAAGATGAAAGAATCGGTAATGGACATTACCTATTCTTTGAAGCGCTTCTTTGAGACCTCCTTTTAGGGCACTAAAATTGGTCTTTGAAGAAGACCAGGACCTCTAGGATATTTCTAGGGAAGTGTATAGGAGAAATTGGCATGGGTTGGCCGAGAATGAAGGCTCAAAGTGGTGTGAGGAAGGGAGGTAGGGGGTGCCATTTTATAAGGGAGGAGAGGGGCACCTTTGAAAAAACCAAAAATATTATTTTATTATAAGTCCGTATTCAGTTTTAAATAGCTCTAAATTGATTTATTTCAAAGCTAAGGTGGGTATGGTTTTCAATCCTCTCATCCAATAGAATTTGAACAATTCTAGTTTACTATTTTAACCTTATCATTTAGATTTAACTTTAAGTTAGATAATTTTACTTTTACCGTGTCTTTTTGTGTTCTTACACTATAAGGTTAATAAACATAAAATAACAAGCCAAACGAACCCCAAGTTGTTTATTATTAATATATATAACCTTATCTAAGTCATTTTTCCTAAACTTAGATTTTTAGGAATAAAATAACAATTAATAATATAATATTTGTTTTAAAAACTACTTTGTGTCAAATTTTACACTATTTAGTAATTGATTTTTGTGAAAATCATAACAGAATGACTAGTTCTAACAAAGTTAATTAAATAAATAATAATATGTCATATTAACCTATAAAATTAGTGGAATTCATAAAAAGTCTCAAATTACATTTATTTGGGTATTTATAAAATCAATTATGTCAATATTTCATTAATAAGATAATTACTGTATCATTTTTGTCTCATAAATAAATTAAATTATTTAATGTCTAAAAATTACAAATAAAATACCATTATGTAGGAAATCGTTTTATCTTTATAAGGAATATTTATAGTTGAATTTTCCTTATGTATAACCCTATATTAAAAATTATTTACTTATTAAATTTTGTTTTTAACTATTTTAACCCTTCTTTAAATAAATTAATAATAAATGTCCTAATCTAATACAAGTGGGCCTAAATGGTAAAATTTTATTCCTAAGGTTGTTTTTGGCTGAATTAAACTTATCCAATATAATTAGGACTTGTTTTAGGGTAATAATAATATCATTTTTACCCTTAATTACCCTATTTACTTTTAACCGTGGTAAATAAAAGTAAAAAGTTACTATTCACCAAAAATTATTTTCACCTCATTGAAACAAATTTTACTAACTGACATCAATCGTGTCTCTCGGATTTTTAAAATTCCACTCACAAAAGCGGTAAAATTAAGTTTTATGTAAAATTGAAAATTCTCCTAGGAGGTTGGTAAAAGACGGTGAAAAGTTCAATAAAAGTTTTATACATATAAATTTATTATAAAATTAATCCAATGAATTACATTGAAATTATATAGGTATTATGTATCAATTTTGACCTAAAATAATTATAAAAAAAATAAATAATTATTTAAATAAAAAGTCAGTTTTTAAATAGTAACCCAGTGTTTTCACTATTCATCAAAAATTGAATTTTTCCAGAAAAATACCAAAATTTCACCCTTGGCTAATTTCGATATTCCAAATCCAAAAACGAAGTCCATTTTGAAAAATAAAATTTCAAAAATTTCAAAAAGTGGTTTTTACCATTCATAACGGCTAGTTTTAATAATATTTTAATAGCATATCGTTATTTAGTGAAACTCGGTATTGCGTACGATGCAAGCTATCAAGGAAGGTCATGATTGCATGTAACGCAAGCCAAGCTAGTGTTGTGTGTAGTGAAATATTCCTTTGATGATTTATATAAAACAAAAACAAAATATTTCTTATAAAAGTCTTGGGTGTTACATTCTACCCCCTTAAAATGAATTTCGCCCTCGAAATTCGTCACTTTGTAACAAAAAGATGAGGATACCTCTTCCTAATCATATCCTCAAGCTCCCATGTAGCTTCTTCTAATTGGTGGTTTCTCTATAAAACTTTTACCAAGCGAGCGGCCTTGTTCCGTAGGACTTTTTCACTACGATCGAGAATCTCTATCAGCTGTTCTTCATAAGAAAGATCTTGTTCCAGCGGTACAACTTCTGAGCCGAGTACATGTGAAGGATCAGGTATGTACTTTCTTAGGAGAGATACATGGAACACATCGTGAACTTCAGAGCGATTCGGTGGAAGCGCTAATCGGTAATCTACCTTCCCAACACGATCCAGTATTCCGAAAAGACTGATATACCTAGGGCTCGGCTTTCCCTTCTTTCCAAATCTCATTACTCTCTTCCAAAGAGATATTTGTAAGAACACTTTATCACCCACTTCAAACTCTAATTCTTTTCTTCGGTTGTCGGCATAACTTTTTTGTCGACTCTGAGCTGCTCTTATGTATTGTTGAATAGATCAGACCTTTTCTGCCATCTCATCAACAAGATCAAGTCCTAATAGCTTTCTTTCCCGAACTTCATCCCAGCAAGTTGGAGTCCTTCATTTCTTTCCATAGAGAGCTTCATAAGGAGCCATCTGAATACTGGAGTGAAAGCTATTATTTTAAGAAAATTCCACCAAAGGTAGGTGTTGATCCCAACCAACTTTGAAATCCATAGAGCAAGCTCTCAACATATCTTCTAGAGTTTGAATTGTCCTCTCATACTGACCATCTGTCTGAGGATGATAAGCAGTGCTGAAGCTCAACTCTGTATCCAGAGTATGCTGAAGACTTCACCAGAACTTTGAGGTAAACCTCAGATCCCGATTATATATAATAGAAAGTGGTACTCCATGAAATCTTACCACTTCCTTTACATATATCCTGGCAAGCTGATCCAGAGAGAAATCCTCTCTAATAGCAATGAAGTGAGTAGACTTTGTAAGATGATCAACTATTACCCAGATAACATTACTTCTTTTGGATGTTTTTAGAAGTCCTGTGAAAAAGTCTACAGTGATGTTTTCCCATTTCCATTCGGGTATGTGTAATGGTTGTAACATCCCCTTAGACTTTTGTCTCTCAGCTTTATCTTTCTGAAAAACCAAGCATCGAGAGACATATTCAGCAACATCTCTTTTCATGCCATCCCACCAGATGTACTCTTTCAGATCCCTATACATCTTCGTGCTTCCAGGATGAATAGAGAATGAAGAACTATGAGCCTCATCCAGCAGATCCTTCTTTAATTAGGGGATGGGAGGATCCCAAACCCAATTCCTGAACTTTATTATCCCATCACAATCAAGGTTTAATTCAGGAACATTTCTCACCATTTTTGTAACTCTACATCTTCTTTCTGTGCCTCTTTAATCTTAACATGTATAGATGGTTGAACATTCATTTGAGAAAGATACAATTTTCCCCTTTCATTATAATTCAAAGATCCATCCTTTGTAAATCCATAAATATTGGATCTTTTGTGATCCTCATCATGGATAAACTGGCATGGTCTTGTCGACTTAACGCATCAGCCACCTTGTTTGCTTTCCCAGGGTGGTAATGAATTGAGCAGTCGTAATCCTTAATCATCTCCAACCATCTTCTTTGGCGCATATTCAGCTCCTTTTGTGTGAAAATATACTTTAAACTTTTATGATTCGTATAAATGTCACACCTTTCTCCATAAAGATAATGCCTCCAAATCTTTAATGCAAAGATTACCACAGCTGACTCCAAATCATGAGTTGGGTAATTGTGCTCATGGATTTTCAACTTTCGTGAGGCATAAGCTATCACCATATAATTTTGCATAATAACACACCCCAATCCCTTCTTGGATGCATCACTGTAGATCACAAACCTTTCTCCACTACAAGGCAGTGTGAGCACAGGGTCACTGGATAACCTTCTTTTCAACTCCTTGAAATTCTCTTCACATTCCTCCGTCCAAACAAACTTAACTCCTTTCCGAGTCAACATGTGGAGTGGATTAGATAATCATGAAAAATCTTTCACAAAACATCAATAATATCCAGCCAAACCAAGAAAACTTCGGATCTCAGTTACTATTGTTGGTCTCGACCATCTTTCGATAACCTCTGTTTTTGCTGGATCCACAGATATCCCCTCTTTTGAGATTATGTGACCAAAAAATGAACCTTTTTGAAGCCAAAACTAACACTTGTTAAATTTGGCATAAAGCTTCTCCTTTATTAGGGTCATCAATATAATTCTCAAGTGATCTTCATGTTCTTCCTTGCTCTTTGAATATACAAGAATATCATCTATAAAGACTACCAAAAACTGATCAAGATAGTCTCTAAAGACTCTATTCATCAGATCCATGAAGATAGAAGGGCCATTAGTAAGACCAAATGGCATCACTATAAATTCATAGTGTCCATACCTTGTACAGAAAGACGTCTTTTGTATATCCACCCTTTTGACCCTTAATTGATGATACCCTGAACGAAGATCAATCTTGGAAAAGTATTGAGCTCCGTGTAGTTGGTCAAATATGTCATCAATGCGCGGGAGATGATATTTGTTCTTGATAGTGAACTTGTTAAGTTCTCGATAATCAATGTAGAGTCTCATTGACCCATATTTCTTCTTAACAAACAGAACATATTCTCCCCAAGGTGACGCACTAGGGCGTATGAACCCCTTATCAAGATTCTCTTGGATCTGCTTCTTCAATTCCAGCAACTCAATTGGGGTTATTCTATAAGGTGTCTTTGAAATAGGTAAAGCACCTGGTACGAGTTCTATTGAAAACTCAACTTCACAATTTGGTGGAAGACCCGGCAATTCCTCTAGAAAGACATTATCAAACTCCCGTACAATGGGAATATTCTTAATCGTGAGTTTCTCACCAAACCTTTGAGATAAATAACCTTAATTTAGTGGAATCAAGACCCATAAGATGGAAGAAATTTCCACTGGAAGGTTATGTTCATCCTTGCATCGATAGACGATCAAAGATTGATCTGGAATATGAAATGTGACTTCCCTTCTTTAGAAATTGATATGACTTCCATATAGAGAAATCCAATCCATGCCAAGAATCACATCAAATTCCACTATAGGGAGGATCACAATATTTTTAGGAAGCACTTTCCCACAAACTTCAATTGGAGAAGAATTATAAACTTTTGATGCGACTATTATGCCATTAGGGGTTGTCACAGCTAACTCAACATCTAATTGTTGAGGCAATACGGTGATACCCTTAGAAAATTCTTTATAAATAAAGGAGTGGTGGATCTAGAATCAAATAAAACATTTGATACTTTAGAGTGGATGGTAAGTGTACCTTTCACCACTTCATTATCGTACTCCACATTGCTGATAGAAATTGCATGTGGCTTTACTTTGTCTTTAGCCTTAGGAGTTTGTTGACGTCAATCATCATCAACAACCCTTGTATTAGGGAATTTATTGGAATAATTCCCTATTTCCATTCACTTGTAACATTGAAGTGTAGGAGGTGCACTCTGTGTAGCCTTTTCATTGTTCGCTTCACTAGATATCTTCTTCCCAACATTACGGAATTCTAATGCCCAATGACCTTCCTTTTCACATTTGAAACATTTACTTGTCCCTTTAAGACAACTCCCTCCATGTTTCTTTCCACACTTTGAGCATAAGGGAAAACTCATCTTCTTTTCAGTGTGCTCTTTAGATTTTCCTTTGAATTCCATTTTCCTCTTCTTATCAAACCCATATGACTGATGGGTTACTACAATATCCATCTCAACATTGAGAGCACATCAAACGATTTCCTCGTAGCTATTGAAGTCCCTTATGGAAAACACCCTTTGAAGACTTGGTTTTAAGCCACTAAAGAATTGATCGATCTTACTCTCGGGTTGGATAATAATCCCAGAAGCATACCTTGCAAGTCTTGTAAAATTTGATTCATAGGTACCAACAGATTCATCATCCTTTTGCTTTAGTTCATGAAACTCCTTCTCCATCTTTGTTAAGAGAATACGAGGGAAGTACTTATTGAAAAATATGTTCTTGAACTCGTCCCATTCCATGGACTCAATTTCATCTCTTGGCCTCGTATTCTTGATAAGATTCCACCATTGATCAGCATCACCTTCCAAACAATACACTGCTAAGATGACTTTATCATGTTCAGAACATTGAAGAACTGAAAATATCTTTTCAGTAGTACTAATCCATTGTTCAGCAACTAATGGATCAGTAGACCCGCTGAATGAAGGTGGACGCTGCCTCATGAAGGATTCAACAGAATGTTGCTCCTTCCTTTGCTCGTTTGGAAGTCCTGCATGATTCATAGCTTGAGAAAGTTGTGTGATCATGGCTACAAGATTTTTCATTCCAGCTCCCATAATTTTTGGTTGCTAAGGGGGAAAATCATTGCATTGCCCATCGCATTCCGTATTGACATGGTTCCTTCGGGTTCCGGCCATTGACTAAAACCAAGAAGAATAGTGTGAGCAACACTAATTAGAATAGGAAAACCACATAATCAAGAATAAAATTTCACACTTAAGGTCTTATCCTAGGTTATTCATGGACATTTCTAAAACACTAATATTGTGTTCTATGCTTAGACTTATCCTTAGGGTTCTTACTAAGGCTTTCACATCCTAGTTTCCAAAGGTTGACTATACCTTTCCTCTGATACAAACTATAACGACCCATAATTTTCATACATTGTTAATACTTCAAAATTGAATCACACTTATTACAACATATAACAAAACCATGGAAGGACTGTATAGGTATAGGGTCTTTAGAAACTGGGAATCATAAACAACTGGTTCATAAAGCATCTATGATGTCTCCCATTTATTTCATCGTATCTATAGTCCCTTTTGGAATATCTTACTTAATAACCTTCTTCCTGACCTGGATAAAGTAAACATACAAATGGGTGAGCTCAAATGCTCATAAGGGTAAATAAAAGAAATATCAATCACATCATATTCATAAGAACATAACATTTTGGAAATCTTACCCTGCAAAAGAGATCATAATTTCATAACATGAGATAAATCATGGTAGTGAAATGTAATCACAATAATCATACCTTAAAACATTAAGCTTTGTGGTATACACACATAATCATAGAGAATCATTTCTAATTAGTCAATACTCATTTCCAAGACTATCCTAGTGGACAAAGTCCATTTCTGAACTGAGTTCATTCCTCGTTTCAGTCCTGTTTCACTGAACCGGTTTAACCTGCCATTCCAGCCATGTCTATCTCATGATATATAAAATCTTCACCCAATGCATTGGAGGGAGATATAGGTACCACCCATCTCATAATGATACCATTCTTATGTGTGCCACAAAATCAGAAACCATACATCATAGCATAACCCATGTAATAAAAATGGGATTCTGAAACATCATGACATCATAAAACAATTCATATAAGATAAATAAATTCATAAAAATAATTACGTCATAACATAATCAAATATATGTAATAATAGGGATAGAAATAGAACCCTTTATTATCTTTGATGGAAAATAATTTTGATAAAAAACTTGAACTCCATTCTTGAGGAAAACATCCTTTCTACTTCAAAAACACTTTTCCTTTCTTAACATGTCATAAAATTCAAAACTAAAAGAAGCTGATTAAGAATAAACTTGAAAACTTGTAAAGGAAGCTTCTTGGAAATAATGTTTTAAAAATTCATTTATGTTGTATAAGTTAAAAAAACATTCTTCTCGTACTTTTGTCAGAAAAGTCAAAAAGTACCTCGTACGAAAAATGACCAAAGATTCCTTTCATATCTTTTAATAAAAACTCACCGAAGGGTAAAATTGGATTTAAAAAATTGTAGGTGGATGGAAATAAAATTACATATTGAGGAAACATGTATGTGGATGATAAAATACACCCCAGTAAATTACAAAGTATAAACAATCTTGGATAAAAATGAGATTGTGATATTTCCCTTACCTTAGGTCCGATTTGCTTCGTAATTGTCCGAACCTCCTATATAATGATTTAAATAATGTCATTGACTCATTCCAGAATCATACTCATTGTTATGATATCATATATGCTCATATTCTTAGCTTATTATTAGTAATATTTCATTGCTACTTGTTATTCGGGTGTTTATTACTTATTATTCTTATGCGTGTTTTGTCGAATAAATTATTATTCTTCTTTTTAGGTTATAGATACCTCATTTAAAGAATGGTATTAGTGTAATATATATCATATTTATTCCCTCAATTCTTTTATGTAATCATTATGCAATGAAAATCATGTAGAACGAGCCGCATCACATCGTGGAGACGGTATTCCTTACGTACGCATGAGTGATGATATCGTTCCCATGATCGTGGAATTGTATTAGAGTGTATGTATACTATTTCAGAATCAATATCACTTTATAATAATCATATATATTCATTATTTACACCATTATACCCATCCAAGTAAGTCGGTGGTGGAAAATAGATTACACCAAGGCGTGGAGACGGTATTCCGTACGTACGCACACGCAGTGATTTCGTTTTCCGTAGGATGGATAGATGGTGAAATAGGGTTTTTTCATACTTATAATAACATATCATTATATTAGTGATACTGATGTTATTAATTCATAATGAAACAATTAAAGAAGAAGAAGTGGAAGAATAAATAAAGTTGAAATAATCGGTAACGAACATTACATCTTCTTTGAAGCGCTTCTTTGAGACCTCCTTTTAGGGCACTAAAATTGGTCGTTGAAGAAGACCAAGACCTATAAGATGTTTCTAGGGAAGTGGAGAGTAGAAATTGGAAGGGTTTGTCCAAGCTTGAAGGCTCAAAGTGGTGTGAGGAAGAGAGGGAGGAGGTTCCCTTTTATAAGGGAGGAGAGGGGCACCATTGAAGAAACTAAAAATATTATTTTATTATAAAGCCATATTCGGTTTTAAATAGCTCCAAATTGATTTATTTCAAAGCTAAGGTGGGGATGGGTCGAAATAATCTCATCCAATAGAATTTTAACAAGTTTAGTTTAATATTCTAAACTTATCATTTAGATTTAACTTTAAGTTAGATAATTTTACTTTTACTGTGTCTTTTTCTGTTCTTACACTATAAGGTTAATAAACTTACTATAACAAGCCAAAATAACCCCAAGTTGTTTATTATTAATATATATAACCTTATATAGGTAATATTCCCGAACCTTAGATTTTTTTAGAATAAAATAACAATTAATAATATAATATTTGTTTTAAAAACTATTTTATGTCAATTTTGACACTATTTAGTAATTGATTTTTTTGAAAATCATAACAGAATGATTAGTTCGAAAAATGTTAATTAAATCAATACTAATATGTCATATTAACCTAGAAAATTAGTTTAATTCATAAAAAGTATCAAATTACATTTATTTGGGTATTTATAACATCAATTACGTAAATATTTCTTTAATAAGATAATTACTGCATCATCTTTGTGTCATAAATAAATTAAATTATTTAATATCTAAAAATTACAAATAAAATACCATTATGTAGGAAATATGTTTAGATTTATAATTAATATTTACAGTGGATTTTCTCTTATGTATAACCCCATACTAAAAATTATTTACTTATTAAACATTGATGTTAACTATTTTAACCCTTCTTTAAATAAATTAATAATAAATGTCCTAATCTAATCCAAGTGGGTCTAAATGGTCATATTTTATTCCTAAGGTTGTTTTCAGTCGAATTACACTTATCCAATAGAATTAGGACATGTGTTAGGGTAATAATAATATCATTTTTACCCTTAATTACACTATTTACTTTTAACCGTGGCAAATAAAATTAAAAAGTTACTATTCACCAATAATTATTTTCATCTCATTGAACCAAATTTTACTTACTAAAATCAACCGTGTCTCTCGGATTTTTGAAATTCCACTCACAGAAGCGGTAAAATTAGGATTTATGTAAATTTGCAAATTCTCTTAGAAGGTGGGTAAAAGACGGTGAAAAGTTCGATAAAATTTTTATATATCTAAAATTATTATAAAATTACTCCAATGAATTACATTGAAATTATATAGGTATTATGTATCAATTTTTACCTAAAATAAATTTAATTAAAATAAATAATTATTTAAATAAAAATTCGGTTTTTAAATAGTAACCCAGTGTTTTCACTATTAATCAAAAATTGAATGTTTCCAGAAAAATACCAAAATTTTACCCTAGGCTAATTTCGATATTCGAAATCCAAAAAAAAAGTCCATTTTGAAAAAAAAAATTTACAAAATTTAAAAAAGTGGTTATTACTACTCGTAATGGCTATTTTTAATAATATTTTAATAGCATATCGTTGTTTAGTGAATCTCGGTATTGCGTACGACGCAAGATATCTAGGAAGGTCGTGATTGCGTGTAAAGAAAGCTAAGCTAGTGTTGTGTGTAGAGAAATATTCCTTTGATGATTTATATAAATTAGAAACAAAATATTTCTTATAAAAGTCTCGGGTGTTACATAACCTCTTAAAAATTAATTTTATTTATTAAGAATTTATTAAGTTCATTTACAAGATTTTAAATGATTTATATAGTTTAATGTCATCATTTAGAAGGATTAATTTTCATGGTTTTTATGATCAGTTCACTTATATACATGAATGGAAGTTTTTATAAAATGGGGATAAATTTACATATTTGTTATTTTATGGTTTTAATGAAATTAATTAATGTTAAATTATCTTATAAAAAATCTGGATATATTTAATGAGGTTGAATCATTAGATACATGATAATGATGATCGTTTTAGGTAACTTTTGGTGTTTTTTTGATCATGATGAACTCGTTTTGTTTTATCAATTAGAATTATATGTATAAGTTAGTTCTAGACCATAAAGAGGGTTTTAAAAGACACATTAAAATCTATTTGAACAATTATAATGGTTTTATAAACATCCTTGAAGTGATTAAAGGTAAATGAATGTGCATTGCTCATGATATTAGTAAATTGAAACATCTCAGTAAACAATTTAATTTTTCAAATAAAAGAGAGAGAAAGAAGTTTCATGATGTATATTCTATTTACATAATACAATTAATATATATCAAACATAATGGGGTTATCATTCCATTTTTATAAGAGAAGGTGAGTATAATAAAAGAAAATAAATGAAATTGAGACGAAAATAAAAGAAAAAGGGAACATTATTTTATCTCTGGCATTTATCCTCCTCAAGAACCTCCTTAGTGATAGGTTTGGATCTTATAATCAGACCAAGAGCTCATGGATGTGGGATAAGGACTTTAGGAGAGGTTTGGGAATAATTTGGACAAGGCTCAAAGCTTGAGAGGTGTGAGGAAATGGGGTGGTATTTATTGTGGAAGAGAGGGGTGTTTTCTCATTATTCAATTCATTATATTATTATTTTTATCAAGACAATAAATAGTGTTAATTCTTGAGACTAAATACAGTTATTTGATAATTTGATTTCGAACCAATGGTTTTTACATTTGCAATGAATCAATGAAAAGTTTATTTATCTTATAATGTATATATTCCGTAAAGTACTATAATTTACAATTCCTAAAAATTCATGAATTTTTGAAAAAAACTAAAATTCACACTAACCATTTTTTGATGTGTAGAATCTAAAATTGAACTCTATTTTATAAAAATAATTTACTAAATCTGAGAAATTTAATATTTAATTAAAATAATCATTAACTTGGAAAATACAAATTTTAAAATTAAAACTGATTTTATAACACTAAAAAAATTACTTAAGGGATCATTAAATTAACTTGAATCATAAGAAACCCAAATATAAATTTATAAATAAAATTTTTGGATATAGATTTTCTTTTAAATTATTAAATTAATCATAAAAATTTAATTAAATATTTATGACTTATAAAAATACCAACAGTTAATTAATAATATTTTAAATATTTACCTACATATAATATGATATAATTATATCATATTTTGACCTATAATATGAAAAAAAATTATTTATACTTTCATGGGTGAGGATACTATTCTTTTGATCAATTTACTTTTTTTAAGGGTTATATTACTATTTCCAAGGTCACATTTCTATTTCATCGGTATTGGATTGTTAGCTTCTAGAAATATTTCTTATTTCATTAATTATTCATTTATAATGTTTTTATAATAGATATAAGTGATTTTATTAGATATATACTATATGAAATCACTTTAAGAAGGGATAAATTCCATTAAAAAAGTCTTGGTCGATAAAGTTCTCATGTTCATTGTTTGTTCATGCGATGACTTCATGCGATATGTGGGATAGGCTATCAATGTTTTGCATGGCCACATCACATGATCAATTGATATGTCATGGATAGCCATTGGAAAATCCTTTAAAGTCTTAATGATGAAAAATATAAAAGGTGGAAGTCTTTTATGATGGAAACATATGTTTTTTCATGAAAAACAATTTATTTCAGCACAGTTCGCATGATCTTCATCATTTGATTGCACGATCCATGATAGGTATCATGATGGATTCTCATGATCTTATCATTGTCCTCATATAAAATATTTTTTATTCAAAATATAATTTATTTACAAGGAAATGTTTTTATTTGTTGGATTTTCTATCCTTCATGTGATGTAGTTGTAGGTAATTAACGATCAAATACTCGATCACAATCGACATATTTTTACAAAGAAAATGTATAAATGGTGAAAAAAACTTATGATGGAAACATATGTTTTTTTCATGCAAAAGAATCTGATTTCAGTGCGCTTCTCATAGTCATCATCATTTGATAACATTATCCTTGGCTCATCTCATGATGACATCATGTGATGGAGCATGGTGTTCATGAAATGTCAGAGGTGATTGTTACTATGTACTTATGACAGAATGGTGATTGTCATTATTAAATCATTTGATATAGTGAACATCTTTTGATAGATTATCATGGTAGATTGTTTGGCATCATGTGATGCCTTATGTTCTTCAAAAAATGGCATACAGGTAAGAAAACGTTTCATGAGCACCTTTGGGACGTCGATCATGTCTCATTTGTATCTGGATGGATCATTGGAGATGGTTTCCATTGAAAATAGTGAGATATATATTGCTTATATCCAGTGGTATAAGGTTATTTAGGTTGAAGATGGTGGTTTCATTTGATCATATAACCATGATTAGTTGTATTGTGTGGCCCGTATTCTTTGTGTAATTTTTTAAGGCATGAACAGTGCGGACAATTATTTTCCAACCAAAATAAAAATCCAAGATTGATGTGTGGTGCTTAATAAACCTTGTTTTTTAATCCATCAATCAATCCATGAAACCGAGGTTGGAACCTGGATACCATGACATCCAAACCCCCATCGTATGAGATACACCCTTGTGCAGCCCACCCAGGAACTCTACATGCTCTATGCATGCATAGCAGGTACTATCCTCTCTCACACCTTATTTCATGGTTGTTTGGCTATGTTGTATCCTAAGTGTAGTTGAGGATACTCCCACATGTTCCCTAGTTTATTTTTCTAGCTAGCATGCTTTTATGACTAATTTGTTTTAGATAAGTTCATAATTAAATTTACTTAAAAATATAATTGAAATAAGGTCCATAATATATTTCCTTATAAAATGAACCTCAATCAAAATCCCAAGAATTTATTCTTAAATAATTTCACTTCCACACATCCTTATAAGTAATCCATGCTAAAATATGAATTGTATTTTTTTCATACTGCACACTTCTTTAATTTTTTATTGAAAAGTTATTGGTACACAGTTATGGGTTCCAATAATCACTTCAAATGGAAATAATTTTTAAAAAATATTCATTTTCAATTAATTTATAAAACATAAAGAATCATTTTCAAGATTAAAATTTTTTAGATAGGAAATAATCTCTAATTAATAATGAAAATTCATAGAAAATAATAGAATTATGGGATTTACCTCATATAATTTAAACCTGAGACGGAATAGAGACGGAAAGATGAATTAATTAAAAATATTTTAAAGAAATATTAATTTTTTGATTTAAATGAGGATTTATATTGCTTAATATATTGGTATGCTTTTCAAACTATTCCATCATTCAAATTTAGTTTTTTTAATCTCATTCTAGTTTATAATTCCTGAATTTGAAAAATGCGTGTGTGATATAGTGACTAAGGATTATATTCCAAATACATGAATAACTAACTTGTGTACTCGAGCATTGGATTTTTTGATAGATATAAATTTTAAATTATTTTTTTAAAAATATCATTATTGGATGTAGTAAATAAAAATTTACATTTTTAGTTGAGAATATTTCAAAAATCATTTTCAAAAGTAATTTTAAAATCTCTATCAATTTTTTTTAATAATTTTAATAAATTTTTGATTCCTGACTTTAATGATTATTTTTTTAATAAGATATGAGTTAGAAAATATGGTTCTACCTTTACCAATTATCATACATTTCTTTTTATCACTGAAGGTAGGATAACCTCCTTTTAGTTTATCGATTCGATTGAATTCAAGAAGTAGGCCACACATGTGTCTTGAGATGACATTATATTGGTACTATAGTGTTTCATGGGTTTTCATGGAATAATCTTTTCCAATTAAATAAAACTGCTAAAGGTTTTGGTATCTACATTAAATTTGGTCTACTCATATTAGCCAATAATAAATTTCTAATCCATATTTTCTAATCATGAGGTTTTATTTTTGAAAAATTAGATGAAACATAGATTTATTTCAGTCTATGATATCATTAATTATTTCAATCTCATTCATGTATTAAATATATAATTCATTTAAAATAATTGATAAATTTTGTCTTTTGATAAACCTTTTAGAAAATATTTTTTTAATGATTTGTTGAGTTTCATTCATTATTTGAGAAAATAAGACCAAATAGTTATTTTTCATATCTTTAAGATCAAAAAATGTTATATAAATTATTTTCACCTTGAGTGAATTTGGAAAGATTAATTTTGAGTCATTTGAATGTAGATATAATTTTTTAGACATCTAGATTCTTTTGAATTTCAAGGATGCTTCATTTTTTATTTCAAGAAAAGATCATTTTCTTAGTTGGGATGATCTTTTCCTTGAACCACTTTCTTATATTTCTTTTATGGATCTTTATATAATGAATCAAGTTGATAACAACCATTTTTAATTTGATCATTATTTTATTTTAGGTCTTCATAATTATCGTTACATGAGGAGTAAGAAGAAGAATGTGGTGGGGAAGAATTAGGATAAGAAGGGGAAGATGATTAAATTAAAAACAGTGGTACTAAACTCAATGTCTTAATCAATATATACTATATGGAAATTAGAATAAGAGTCAGTTGAAGTGGATGAATAAGTATAGTCTAAGGATTCATTGCTTTTACTCCATATAGTGACTTTGAAATCCCTATTATCTTGTTTCATTTGTCTTATATTCATTTTGTATATAGGTAATTCTAGAATAACGTGGCTTTTCTTTTTTCCATTCATAGCATGCCACTTTGTGTTTCATATTTTGACTTATCTTCTTGGATCGATTGAAAAAATTATTTTTCTTGAGTAAATTGTTCATTTTCATAAAGAGTTGGGTAAAATAATAAATTTAACCTCTGGATGGTTCACCTTTAATGTCTTTAAGGGTGATAGTTTTATTTACATCTTGAATTTTATTGGCTTTTTTCTAATCTTTCTACTTCATCTGTATTTTATATCTCATTAGGGATCTGATGTTTTAATCTACCTCTATATTCTTCATGTGATTTTATTCTTGAATGGTTGTGTCTTTGAGAGCCTATAATCTAGTTAAAACACATATTATTTTCATTTTGGGTGTTTTTGTAGATAAATCATATTCAAGGGATTCTTTATCATTACAAATGTCATCAAAAATATTAAACATGACATTGATAAATTCATTATGGTCTATGAAGAAACATTAAAAAACATTATAATAAATATCCAATCTAGTTTCTTTTACTTTATTTTATAATTTGTGTGTTAATTATAATAATTTTCATATTTCCTAATCCATTTTTCATATAGAGACACAATTAAACTCATTTCTTTCAAGACTAAAATGTAAGGAATTCATAAATTTTAAATTGAGTTAAAAATTATTAACATCATTTTGAGTCAATTTTAATTTATATTATTTAGTTATGACATATACATACATTACCATTTTCTAAATAGGGTAAAAAATAAAACCATGAAAAGTTGAAATATGAATTTTCACATATGAATAATCAATGCTGTCAAAATAGGATAATGGTAATAAGAAGTATTTTCTAGAATAAAATAAAAATTTGAAATCGATTAAGATATTTTAAAATTTTAAAAACAAAATTTTGAAAACAAAATATTTTTTATCAAAACAAAATGTACCCCTTTGATATAAATTTTATGTTAGATAAATATGGTATAATGGTTAGTGAATTCTACATTTATTGATTTAAAGAATAAGAAAATATTAATTAAAAATAATTTTTTTGTATGAATGAAGATATAATTCAAATGAGAAATAATCGAACAATTATATCTTTTTTATAAATTTAATTTAAAATTAAATTATATATTTCTGTACATTAGAGATGATAAAATAAAATTTAAGCAATAATACAAATCGATTAAGTATGATACAATACATAATATAAAAAAGTAAAACAAACACAGTTCAATAAGGAGTTTTGAAATAGGTGGATGTGACACTCTACATATCCACCCCACGACTCGAGAGGTCAATATTATTAATCCATTTATCTTGGAAATAATAATGAAACTTTCACCTCATGATTTTAGTTTTTAGAACCATATTTAGGTTCATTGGTAACCAAAGAACATGTCCCTCACTTGTGTAGAGTGAGAAACTATTGTTCAAATGTGATGAGAGGAAATAAGTTTTCTTTCAAAAAACCTATTAAAATTTCACTCAGAAATATCTTCATAGTATGATTACAAATTTCAGAGAGATGTTTGAGAGAGAGGGTGATATCCTTAGAGAGATTGAAAAAAGGTGAATTGATCTTTATGATGTTTTTAAGAAATCTGGGAATTTAGTGTTGAATCAAATAAAGAATTTTGTTGGGTAAAAGTTATTAATTACAAGTTAATAAGAGAATCCTTTTATAATGTCTAAGAGTATTGGTAAAATTATTAAATTTTCAGGTTTAATTAAGATGTTAACTACCAACATAAATTCTGTTTTTTTACCATATTCAATGTTTTCATGAACATGTTGTCTCAGCTCAATCAGATACTTTATAGCCTCCACTGGGTAACTGGTGGGATACTTGGAACTCAGTTCTTGGAGGAATTCTTCCACTGGCTAGCTAGTTAACCTCTACTAGGTAGATTGTGACTCTCTTTGAGATATGGGAACTTCTACCATAACCATCGGTTGGCCTATGAGATTCCACCAATTAGCAGGTGGGTTTTATGGTCACCAAAGATTCTCGAACAAGGTACATAATGATCGGTGCAACCAACATAGTTCCACATTCATGTGTATCCACTCTTTTTTCCTTTCAAATATTCTAATTAATCATTCAACATGATTCCATTCACTTTAAGGACGAAAAAGGACAAGTCCAATCCTTCTAAAAGGCTTCAAAAGAACCTTAAGATTTCAATGAATTCTATCACATTATATTCAAAGTAATCTCTTAAAATCACATAAATTAAATCATTAAAAATATTGTGTAGAGGTTTTGATCATGAAAACACTATGGGAGAAAGAGATTTAAAAAAAATATACAAGATAATCAATATTACTTAACACATATCAGGTGGATATATATAAATTTATCAAGACATGGGTGATCCATAAATGTGTTTAGAGGAGAAAATATTTGTTGAATACATACTCTTTTGTGAAGATGGGAAATTCATGTGAGGAATTTGTTTTATGTCAATGGGAGGATAAATGAATTTGTTATTAATTTTATTAATTAAATGGAGAAATTTAAATAGTATTCATCCTTTAGGCATGATATATTTTGGTTGCATATTGAATTGATCGATCTCATGGTAATGTGTTTTGAAATTTTCTTTGATAAGATTTTGATTCATACCTATCCATGGATCTAAGTGATAATTGGGGGGGATAATAGAGTTGAAATTGTGGGGGGAATAAAAAAGTTGAAAATTTCATTGATAATATATTGAGGAAATTACCATTATTATTCTGCCCACATTTTTTATATATGGTTGGTTGGATCTTCTTTCCCCATTGTTATCTGATCCCTCGCTTGAAAAATCGATATTTCATTTCTTTTCCCCATAACCACAAGGCCATTCTACAAACTGCATATCTAATTTAGGATCACATAGAACTATTTATTAATAACTCTCAAATTCTCAAATGGATATATCCTTTAGAATGTGTAATTTTAAACTACTAAAGTATCTATCTCTTTTTTATCATTGTTGATAACAAAACCTAAGGTTTATCTTGCAATCCATCCAAAAATTTCATAATAATAAATGATATATTTGGTTTCTATTTTCTTACACTCTAGAAATTTTCTCTTGATCATGGTTTGAAAAGTTATAGGAAAATAGAGGTTAATAAATAACATATTAAATTCTTCCCACTCCATTTTTCAATTAATCCTTTTGATTGATATACTTTATCAATTCCCACCATTTATCTACCTATAAATTTAAAAAATAGACTCCCAAAGTGACTTTCTCTTACATAGATAAATGAATCCTAAAATATATATTCTCTATTATATTAACCTGGTTTTCTATGAAATGTGTATCGATAGATCTGTTAAACATTAGTGGTTGTTTTCATGTAAAGGGATCTATGGATAGTTTCTCCTTCTATTGTAAAGGAATACCTTCTATATGATTAAGATTACTGATCACATCCTGAGATGGATGGGTAATCATATAAATTATGTTTTTAACTACTCCTCCCATAGAATTGGGAACATCATTAAGACAATCATTGTATTGTCTCTCACATTTTTCTGGTATAGTTTCTCATGGTTCACACCATTTTCAAAAATAGAAAAGGATAAAATAAAATGAAATTTCCTAAACAATGAATGAATAATTTATTAATATATGAAAATTAATTCTAAATTAATATCTTTTGGGATCCCTATGTTTATACTTTTTCTCAAATAGAGATTCTTATATCATGTAATTTAATCCCTTTATAACTTTAAGAGGAATAATTATTTTAGTTATATATCCTTTATAATGGTTTCTATATAGCTTGTGATTAATTGAATCGTATCCTGCAGGATTGTCAAAACATGTGTGCATCAAGGCCTTTTTGTCATGCACTAGGTGGTAACTGAGTTAATACCCAATCCAATTTTATGGGTTATTAATTCTAGGTACCTCTTGTCCAGATCCACATCAACTTGTTGTATCTATATGGGGAATTAATTTCACAAAAACCACACACCCTTATACTTTACAAAAAACATAGAATGTTTACCTATACATAGGAATGTCGTTAGAGTGTTTACAAATGTTTTTAATAATAATTACAAAATTAAATAAATTTTGAATCTTATTGTAAGTATAGTAACCCAAATTTTATATATATGAATATTACATAATTTTTTAGTAAAAAACATAATATTAATACATTCAAGGATCAAATGGTTTTTTATCGAGGGAGAATAGGCTCATACATCACTAGTAAATTATAAAACATTAAAATTTATTAAAATAATTCTTATTTATCCACCTAGAATCCCAAAAATTCTCCTTAGTGTATGTAATCACTTAAAAATATGTATCTACGAAAGGGGTGTGCTAAAATCATGATAAGGGGACGAATAAGGGAAACAAATCAATATTACATGAGTGATCATAATAAACATCATAATATCATAAGGATAGGATCATAATCATAATCATGAAGGAAAATTTTGATAATTTCATTAAATTTAGGATGAAAATAATAATGAAATAGCACAACATATTAGTGAAATACCTTATATTATTGTGAAAAAAGCTTACATCATGTTCACACATAATGTATGTGCCTAAATCATGACATCATAATTCTAAGAAAATATACAATCATGTTCATGCATAATTACTATAATACCATGAGATATATCACATTACCCAATGCATTGGGTGGATATATAATATATGTCTCTCCTCACATCATAAAATACTCATAATCATACATGATGCATTGAACATAAAATAGTCATACTCTTGAAATAAACCCAGGTAAAGGAAAATGTTTCACAATGGTTTTATAAATAATAATTTCATGAATAACCTTTAAGATTCCCAATTGAATAAGTGAAATCATATTTTTAGAATAAAAAATCATAAATATTGAGTGGATAAGAAATAACTCAAGAATAATCAATGCAATTTTTGGGTCATTAATGTCTTTTTGAAAAATATTTGTAAAAGTCCTAGAAATTTTATTAAATTGCAGGAACATTTATATTCATGAATATAAAAGGGAAAGAATATGTGAAGTAAATTTTAAGAGTATTTTAAGAACATAAATATATAGAATAATGTGAAATAGGAGGTAACAAAAAAATAAATCATTGGGTTTGATATTCCCCTTACCTTAAATCATACTTCATTTTATTTCTTTTTGCCTCCTGAATAATAAAAATAGGTTTATTGTTAGACCAACAATTTACATAACCAAAGAGGGGAGTCATTCAGGGTGTGATTGATTAAACCAACTACCCCTTGTTATCTTTTTCTATCATTAAATAAAACACTCTTCTCTCTCTTTCTCTTAGAAAAGTATAAACAGAAATTAAAGCATGCATGGGACACAACAATTTTACTTGGTTTACACTCATTGGGCTACATCTAAGGGGCATACAATGATAATAGATCGATGTACCAAATACACTAGAGCCCACTGCCAAAATACGTTTTGGTATATATCACTTTAATTCTTAGGCTCACTTCCTTTACATGGTTTAGGGATAGCTCACTAATTCCCAAGAGTCACTCCCTCAATATTTCCTTCAATCGCTCACTTATAGGGGGAAGCACCACCTTCTTCCTATTCATTTTATTACTTCTTTGGAATGGATTCAAAAATGGTTTATGGACATGAATGTCCTTTAATTATCAATAATGAATTAATCCTTAATTGTAGGTTGATTCACCTTTTATGTCTCACTTTCACCCACATGATGAATATCACTTTACAACAGATTTACTGGGAAATACCTTTTTATTAATTTCTTGATACTCACTAACTTCATAAAGATCACACAACCTTTGAAAAAACTACCCAACTCTTCATAAGTATAGAGTTCCTTAAAAACCCCACATCTTTTGAAAATCTCACTTCTTTCATCAATATTAACTAGCCTTCATGAATTAACCTCCTTTTATAAAGCTCAAACACTTTCATGAAGCTCATATTGCCTTCATGAAGGTCACAACTTTTGGTCTGATTTTTATAGACTTTAAAAACATCAATAATTTTTTGATTGTTAACAAATTCACCCAGCTTTCATATCCTTCAAAAAATTCAATTCTTTTACAACGATTACAACTTTTGTTCGACATTCATAGCCTTCATGAACATCCTTCCTTCACTAAATTTTATTCAAGAACAAAATTTTTGAATTTAGAGCCTATGGATTTATGTTATTGATTCTTATGATTTCATAGGGGGTATAACCCAATTTATATGTGTTGAATCCCATTCTAGATGATTTCATCATCATCATAAACTTTTTATGAAGCTATCCCATATCATTCATGAAGCTCCCTATTTTTATGAAGAACCCAAAAAGTTTCTTATTTTAAAATATTTTCATAGTCATAGAGAATCACCATCAATCCTTCATGTGTTCAGAATTCTCCACTTCTCATAGTTGTTGAGATACACCTTTTTTCATCGTTTGTTTGTGATGCTCCACACAATCGTTAAACCTAGACTTCGTGACAATGAATGCCTTTGGGAAGCTCCTTACCATAACAAAACTCCAATATTTACAAAACTCATTCCTTTTCCATAATTGTATGATTAATTCATGTAAATATAACTATCATTATGATTGATACACCCTCGTAATTTTAGACCCAAAATATTAGAAAAGGATGGAAAATGGCACCCCTTGTATACACAAATTCTTGTACTACCTCCAGAGCATCCATTACATTTTCTTGAATCTTTTTCAACATACCTTGTCAACAATATCTCTTGAACTCCATAACATAACTTAGAAACCCACTTTTTAAAACATACACAATCATACAAAAAACATAGCAATGATACCTTGAGAGATTTTTTACCAACATTTATTAAAACATGGAACCATAAGTGAATAATGTTCATTCTTAATAATCTTAATCAATTATAATCATTGGAATATATTTCTTAATTATCTTTGTTAATGGTGAAATTTTATGATATCATATTTTCCTTAAACTTGTACTTAATTATGTGATTTAATAATGTTTTTTTCTACTAATAAATTTTTATTATTAACTACATAATAATTAAATTATATATATTTATAAATTTATATATTATAAATTATTTATTGAAATAATAGATAAGGTTAATGGATAAAAAATAATTTGAAATTTCCTTGTTTCTGGCTAACTGACTGCTAATGAGATATTTTCCCAAGAGGAGATGTGAGATATATATTATGTGATTATATTAATATTAAAATTTTTATAGGCCATTATCATTATTAAGATCATGTGATCATACAATTTAATTTTAATTTATAATTTTTTTGGATAAGATAATAAAATCGGGATGGGTAGTTTAGAAAATGGAAACAAACTAAATTAAAAAATGAAATTACCTTTTTCTGGAAGATGTTCATTTTCTACAACCCTGACTTCTTTTATGATTATATTTTGATTACTAATAAATAACTCTAAGGATTATATGGAGCTTGAGAGTGTAGTTTGGGAAGATATTTGTATATGGAAAGTGTACTGTAAGTGGATTTTCAAGGGAGGTGTGAGGGGTTATTTATACATGATGAGAGGATTATTTGAAGAATAACATATTAGATTAATCTTTATTTCTAATGTAATACTTTCAAAAGTGATATTATTTAAATTATGAATCATATATCAATAAAAAGCCGATTTATTACTTTAAACACCTTTATAAAACAAATTCATGGGTTTATTAAAAAGAAATGTGGATGAAATGATAAATTACTATTTTAGTGGAACACATTTGACTTTAGACTTTGGAAAATAATTTTGATGTTTGGAAATTATGTTTATTGTTTTTAAAATAGTCATTTATCAAATTAAACTGTGTTTGGGATAAAATAACCAATTTACCATTTCTTGGGTCCTTTTACATTATAATTATGTCAAAAAACTTGTAGTATTTGAAAAATTGTATTTTTACTAATGACATAAAAATTGAATTATTTAAAAAAATTATAAAAAATAACCCTCATAAAATTTCAATTTTATGAGTATAAAAATGAAATTAATTTTATCAAAAAAATTTCAAACATAGTTAACATTAATTTTATGATGTTTATGAAGTACATAAAAATATTGTTTATTTAAAATGTGTTCATATTTTATTTGACATTTTAAATATGATATATATATTATATATAATTAAAATATTTATACTTTCATAAATTACACAAGATAGATATTATTGAAAATACATTTTTTTTTGAAATTACTATTTCAGCGATTAAGTTAATATTCCTAGTGGTCAGGTTACTATTCCCAATGGTTAGGTTACTATTCTAATGGTCACATTACTATTCAAAAATTTAAATTACCTCCTATAAATACCTATTCATTATTTCATTCAATATTCATATAAATTTTACTCAAGGATCAATATTTAAAACATATACGATTTCAAATGTTTTACTAATATTTTTTTTACATAATGTTCATAGTGGGAGAGACAATTCTATAAGATTGGAATGTTACATGTTTTCTCATTCTACTTCTTCTTTTTAAAATTATTTCCCCTTTTAGTGTTTTATTTTTAATTTTTTTAGTGTCTAAATAATGTAACGATATTTATTAATGAAATGAATTGTTTTCTATATCTATATGTGTTTTATGTGTGTGATAATATATAATATAATATAAAATCCATTTATTTATATTAAAATATCAATTATAAAGTCCGAGTCATTTTAGGAATAGTTATAGGTTGGGGGACTCTCCTTATCAAAAGAGTGGTATCCCTATGTTTGAGTTTCTTCTTTTATATAGAACCGTTTTTGTTCACATAGAAACTATATAGAATGCATAGAAATCCTTTGATTTTTAGGATTAGTACAAGAACTAAATGGTAAATACATGAACCACATGGACTCTAAGTAATGTGAAATTTAATTGAACTACCTAGCATATAGTCGATCCTCATTAGTATGAGAAACTACTGTATGAAATTAAATCATCTTATGTGAAGTTACACTTAATTCCATAATCTCTTAGTTAATTGTAAAATAACTCAAAATTCAATGGTACAAATGAATAGGGATCAATTTATTTAAAAATAAATTCCCACCACATTATGGATAATATAATGTTCTTGTGTTCCAATGTTATTCATTGATATTATCTATTCTCTAAACTAACCAGATCCCATTATGAGGGGTAATTTTTTGAGTTCCAAAATGTGTTGATAAATTTCAAAGATAATATCAATTCTATAAGAATGATTTAAAAATAAACTAAAATTTAAAAAGGAGGTGATTCTGTGATTAAAAAAACAAAGTTGAATTTTCTGAATAGAAACTATGCCATCTGCATAATAATAACATGTGTTGAATAGTCTCTATTAGATCAAAATGAATGGTCATTTGTGAATCCACCAAAAAGATCCTATGTGATGGGGGAAGGAATTTTAGGACCCATTTTGATCTTCATATGTATTAAAAACAAGTAATTTGAGGCCCACTATACACCACTTATGTGACACTGAGGTGGTAATATAGGGCCCACTACATGGTTCCTTCATGAACACTAGTAATTTGTGTCCCCACAATGATCTCAGTATGTATTCACAAACATCATTTTTTTCAACCATTTTGAGAAATATGTTATCTTAGGCCACCTATAAATAAATTGAATCCTTTTTGTAATAGGAATCATGGATAACCAAGGACCACAAATAAATCAGTTTTAAAGTTGGAGGATATTCTTTGGAGAAATACCCCATGTAATCTCAAAGGTAAGACCCAAAAGTATAATGAGTGAGATATTCTAAATGCATTTAATTATAGAAATCACTTATGTGAAGAATATCATTTATGAAAGATACTTCATGAAGGGGACCTTTAAACCTAGTTTATAAATGGAGTCTTCATCCAATGTATATAATAAAGAATCATTTAAATCATATGATATGTGTTTAATCCCCAATTCCTTCACATAGTAAAAAATCCATGGAAACTATGCGATTGCGAGAGTAATTTCTAGCCTATTTCTACTGGTTCCCTCTAATGTAGAATTTCAACACCCCATCGCCACATCACAAAACACCCAAATAGTATGTAAATGGGTAAATTAAATGTTTTATCCTCTCCCAAGTCACCCTGTTGGGTTATTTCCACCCAAATGACATTTAAGGTTTCCTATCACCAGGAAAAAACAACTAAAAAGGCCAAAATCTGATTTCATCTCAAATCAACTGATCAGTAAGATAGAGACATCAGGCACATTAGGGTACCCTCCTTGAATAAGTATTCCCTCAATAAATGGAGTCTTGAGAATTGTCACCCCATATAGGTAAAACCCTTAGGGTGATCAGTATTTTTAATTCCCTTAATGATGTGTTTTCCAATCATGATGACTCTAGAGCAGCCTGTCTTGGTGCAATATGCTTATCCTGGATACCGATTCCAATCAATGAGGAATGTGCCAATGGGATTCCATCCTATGTGTAATCAACTGTCATATTCCCATTATTGGGTTTATCACTAGGAAACATAGATGATATAGGGATACCCAAATTTGGGTAGCTCATAGTCATGAATAATCCTCATTCAGTCCCATTTATCCACCTCTTTCATGACACATATTTCCTAGTCTCATGACATAAGACATTACAACAACATCCATGTAATATAAATTTAAACTATATAGTACAGTCCTATCATAAGGCCATAAAATATATGACTCAAAATTTATGGGATGTGATTCTTGTTTATTAGGTTGTTTAAGACACATCTCGGATGTCCTAACCCATCATCTAAAACTCCCATTTATTCATTAGTGATACATAACCTATGCATCCTTTTCTATAGGTCATATTTTTTATTAGACTATATCCTACTCAGTAGGGTTATATCCTCCATATCCAAACTGGTAACTTACCTCATTGGGACATATTTTCTTTTAAATAAACTCATCCTCATTATGTTATATTCTCTTCATGTTCAATCTTGTGTAAGTCCAACACCAACTAATTTTACATATCTATTGCTGAAAATTCTATTTTAAAAGACATTAAAATCCATGGAAAGTGTCCTTTTAACATGAATTTAAAAGTTATGATGTGTCCTATTAAGTTGAATTTAACTACATGGGTTCTAAATCCCTTCATAGGAATATATAGGAATCCCATTTTAGGGGCCCAATCCCAACACCAAGAATACTCATTTCCACCCTAGACGACAATGAACTCCATAGAACCTAGATATGTGCAATTAAAAAAGGATCATAATTAAAATAACAAGATAATTATAGATAACATTGGATACATACATATGGTTGAATTTATGGATAGCCTCTAATATGTAACAAATTTTAACATAAATAGATGACATAAACTAATTTTAATCATAGGGGTGACCAGTCTAAAACTATGATTTGGGAAGGATTCATGAATAAATATTAAATATATAATTGAGTATAATATTATTAATTAATTCCCTCTCAAAATGTGTTGATAAATTTGGAACCCCACCCTATTGGCCAATTTTCATTCTACAGTGTTGTTGGAAAAGTATCATTGGCCTCTTTCCTTTGGAATGGAGGCCTTCTTAAACTAAAAAATAGCCTAGTTATTTTTTAACAAATATTTTTTTATCTCTAGCTTATTTCAATCTCTAATCCTAAGAAATATTTTTGTTTGTGTTTTTAATTATTTGATACATGGATAAAAAAAATATTTAGTATCTCAACATTACATGTATGTATTATCTAGAAATCTATCAATTTAAATGAGGATTCTTTTCCAACTGCTAGACCAAAAGTTTAAAATATTGATGATTTATTTCCAAATATAGACTAAGTTTTATTATCATCAATACGTATTTCTCAAATAAATCTTTTCCCTATAAAATATAAATACCTAAAGTCGAAGGTTAATTCATTTATGTCATTACCATTTTTTGTTAATGTTGTTTAACACAATTATATTTTATTCTATTTTATCATTGCACATCATCATCCCATGGGGGACTGAATATGGAATATATTTAATTACCCATTTTTTGTTATTGATATTGTCATGATTTTTGTATTTTTATTTCTTATCATCAGTAGTTATTTTATATAGTTTATGTTATTAATATTTTTTATTTTTATTGTGATTCTGACCCGATGGTATAGTCTCCCCATGGTATCTTGAGACCATCATTACTAGTTGATATCCTCTTACTTACAAAGTGTCCATCTTTAGATCATGTGGCATACTAGCCTGGGGTATAAGTTTATTGGTCACTGGTTTGGGGAGTTATAAAGTGGGTTTGAACTCTTTTCTTTTATCATTATTTCTATTCGTAGTATATACGTGATTAGGAACATATCAGAATTTGGTAATGAGATCACTCTTAGAGGGGATCAACTGATACAAGTTGGAAAGACACGTTTTCAGGGATGGGACATGTTTCTATTGGATTTCACTAGTAAAAGTTGAATTTATTTTCACATATGGTGAGACACTTGATTTATGGTGTTATGATCTTATGGTATTTATACTATTAGGTTGATATGGATAGATTTTGAGACAGTGTGGATAAACTTATGCATCATTTTAGGCATGTCTAGATTCACTTGATATGTATCATTCTAGGGACATGGCTTTATATGTCAATTACACATTTCTTGTGATTTTTATAGTCATGTATTTTTATTTTCCAAATTTTATCTATTTGATTTATGTCTATATATGGTCTATATTTTATTGGTAATGTGGGGGTTAGTATTCAACATTCCTAAAAAATCATATATATTGTTTTCAATAAACATATATAGTTCCATATTACATGACCAATTATCATGAATCTTGATTCATTGGAAGATATAGAATGTTTGATGAAAGTCATGATTAAATAAAGTTTCATTAAGCATCCTATATGGTGTTTTCCCTCATTTAATGTGAATAAACACTTATTTAATCAGGATTTGGAACCTTGAAATATTGTTAAACCCTAATGAGATTTAGAGTGTAACTTCAGGAAAAAGGTAAATGAATTTTTAGATGATTGTTTTGGTAAAATTAAGTTCCAATAAATAAATTTTGAAGAACCTTCATATATACCTTGTGAATCGAAATATATTTAACTTAATATAGAATTTGAACCCTATAAAATGGTAAAGGATTAATGGTGTATGTTTTTGAAGTTTTGAAATTTATGTGATAAGGCGTCTTCAAGGCCTTAGTTGTTTAAATTGACCTGGTTTATGGGTAGTTGAGGCCACTATAAGCATATAGTTATGAATATTGTATGTTATGTTGTCATGAACCAGCCTGAGTCGACCCTGAACTGGTCACCTGAGCCGGTTCGCGGCAAGTCCCGAGGGGCGTTCCATATCCCCCCGGGATGGCAACTAGTGCCGAGCATCAAGTTTTAATCATTGGGAACGATTTAGCCCAAACAAACCAGGATCTGTAAGAGAAAAAAAAACAAAACAGACGACCCTAACAACAGAAAAAAAAATACACCACAAACATACCTCCACGTGACCTCGCGGGTCACCACCCAACTAAAAACCAGCGTCGCTCCATCACTGAGCGACTCAAGCAAGGAAAACCTGAACACAAGGAACCTGCAACTTAAATGGTAAAAGATAGGCATGAGCACAAAAGTACTCAGTAGGTGAGCCCAACAACAAATCCCAAATCACTACCAGTAAATAAAGAATCTACAAATTCTAGGTTTGAACTACATTGTACTAAAGTAAAGTTTCATAATGTTTCACTTGAAAATCAAACCACGAGACATTACCCTTATTCCTTTTCAAAAGTTGAATTTATTTTCATTGGTGCCAAATTCATTCTAAAAGAGAAAGAAGTGTTACATTTTCAAATTTTATACAAAGAGAATAACACATTTTCATTTGAAAAACATTTTCACAAAGTAACCAGTATAAGCTATAAAGAACAACTGAAAGTAAACAAGCATGGGAAATCAAGTAACCATGGGTGATCCTAAACATCCCTAGAAAACCCCTGGACGTACTCGGGTTCAGACTACATGTCAGCATGGTACTCCACAGTCAATAACTAACTGGCCGCCCTAACAGCCAACTAGTGGCACACCCCACAAGGCCTACATACCAAGGAGGGACTAAACCGTCTAATCGGGGTTAGCCAACAACCGTCACTCGATTCTCTAAAAGACGTCTAGGAACCCACGGTGGTTTTAATAATACAGTTTAAGTGGGAGGCCCTCGCACGCATGACTCATCTCACCACACTTTCCAACCCCTTACACGGACACCGCTACACGACATTCCTCGAAGGGAAGTCCCCCTGTAGAGATGCCCTATAAGTACGTATATATATATGTAGTTAGTTCACAATCAATAAAGTGCCAACTGGGCCACCACATCATTTATATTTAAACCATTTAATATCAAAGCATTTTCAAAAGATATGACACATGCCATCACATTGAAAACTAGAAAAACATACATAGAAACTCATTTATGGAAAACCAAACCACCACTGAAAAATTCCAAAATCCAATTTAAAGGGAAAACGACATTTCATCTATCCACGTTTTCAAGAGATCACTACTTTCTATAAACGATACACCCGCTATTCCACACACACCAAAATCATTTCAAAACACAGTTCAGTATTACATGTACATTTCATAAAGTACTAATTCAGCAACAACACAAGAAAAACAAGTAATTAAATCCAAGAAAGATATTTTTTGTATGATGCGGGAAATTAACAGTTTCCAATTTCAGCAAGTCGCCATTCTAGTAATAATTATCTAATACTACTCTAAATTTACTGAAAAACAATGAAATGACATGGAATAAATAAATTTCTAAATTTAAAGGCGTGTGCAGTGGGGGACCTACCTTGACTCACAGCTCGATCACGACCATGTGACACGCCCCGCACTTACGCACAAGTATGTGCAACCAGCAGACCACATTATCGCGGATTTTCTTCACTGACACGCTGCAACAACCGCACAACAACCAAAAACACATAACCAAAGACTTATTATAATTTATACGAATGACGAACACAAAAAAAGTAATACATATATATATATATATATGTATATTGATACATATATGTATATATATATATACACATATATATAAACGTTGATATAAAAAAAATATTCCAAGAAAAAGCAGTGGAAATCTAACCTTGACACCGGAGCACATGAAACGGGTGAACCCGAACCGCTCGCCTTCTGCAGTAGGTGTTAGATGCACACATATAAAGGAATGAGGCGTGCGGCTAGTCGTGTGAACAAGAGAAGTGGTGGTCGGTGGATCTGGGTGTCGCGATCGGAATGCCGGCGACAAATTACAGGGTGCCGGACAGCGTAGTGGTGCTACGAGTGGCTGGCCGGAGTGCTGTAAGGAGGCTGGAAAGTCGGAACAAGTGGGCGGAAGACGCTGGCCAGAGCGGGGGCTCACCGGAGAAAGTGTCGGATGGAGGCGGAGGGGTACAGGAACAGCGGGGTACAGGAGCAGCGGAGTACGGGTGACCAGCAGCCCAAGAGAACGCCGAAAAGGGAGGAGGGCAAGGGTGCGGCCGACGGAGTCAGTAGCGGGCTGGCCGGAGGTCGTGCAGCCGACGACGGGATTGCCGGAAAACGACGGAGGCCAGGGGGGTCGTGCGTGGGAGCGGCAGAGGCCAGTGCGGGTGCGGCGGTCGAGAAACGGCGGAGGGTGGGGGGGCAGGTCGCGGATGCCGGAGGGGGTGCAGGTCTTAGACGCCGGATGTCGGGGGTCGGGGCGGAAGCAGGGGGTGCAGGCCGCCGGAGGTCAGAGCGGAGCAGGGGGTACGAGCCGCCGGATGCCGGAGCGGCAGGGGTAGCCGGTGGTCGGGCTAGCGGAGGCGGGGTGCAGCGGGAGGCCGGAGGAGGTCGCCGGAGGTCGGGGCGGTGCGGCGAGGTGAGTAGCAGCGCTGGGCGGAGGGGGGGGGGGGTGGCGACGGGAGGTCGGGGCCGCCGGGGTGTGCTGGTGCGCAGAGGAAGGGGGGAGAAGGGAGGCTTGGTAGGGGAGAGGGAAAGGGAAGGGAAAGGGGGCCGCCGCATGGGGGAAATTGGATTAGGGTTAGGGGGGTTTAGTTTAGGGTTATAATATATATATATATATATATATATATATATGATAATAATAGTAATAGTAATAATAATAATAATAATAATAATAATATGATGAAATAATTAAATAAATAAAATCATATCTTAATAATAATAATAATAAATTTATAATAATAACAATAACAATAAAATAATGATAATAAAATAAAAATTAGTTAATTATAACAATAATTATTATAATCAAAATATTTAGAATAATAAAACCATTTTAGAAAAATAAACACACACACATATATATATATACATATATATATACCTATATATAAACATATAAACCTAAATACAATATATATATATATATATATACATATATAGACATAAACATATATAAACATATGTATATACATATATAGACATATATATATACATTAATATACCCATATATAAAGATATATAAAAATAACTACAATAATGATAACACAATTTAAATAGTAATAATAATAAAACGTCAACATAAAAAAAATTTAATATTCAAAACGCCGGGTGAACGCACAGTCACTCGGGCCGAACGCGTGGTCACCACTAGCGATGCGGTGACTGCGCAACGGCGTGAAACCACCAACACAATTAAACTTTAAAAACAAATTAAACCGAGTCCAAGAAGGAAGTAAAAATAAGGTTACCTGTGGTCGGGGTGTGACAATTCTACCCACCACAGACACTTTCTGCCCCCAGAAAGTCACCAAGCCAAAATTTTGTCAAGATTCAGGTCCATGCCCAAACAGAACTAAAGGAACCGAAGAGAACTGAGAATCTCGGGATGATCTTACTCTACACAGGTCACACCCGTCCTATTCAAGAGAAAAATGAAGTCTGAGGTTGAGGGGAGAACACGAAGGGGTTCTCCCCACCACAAGAACTTAACTGGTTCGAAAATTTAACACCCAAAACATACTACCACAAGGAGGCAGGTCCAGTGCGGAAAATCACAACCGATCCAAACCAATTCCTATAGTATGACCAAAACAACACCTCCGTCGAAATGTTGAACCCTCGACTAGAGTCAACAAACTTATACACCAAGGATAACCCATAGAAAAATACTTAACCAGACATCAAATTGGAGGTATGATCCATTTAATTCCACAAATCATAACCACATTCGACAAGCATAACTAAACCGAGGTCAACCTACACGAAGGTCTAACACACATTACAAAAGACACACAATTTACAAGATCACATCCACACAAACAAGATTGCTTGGATTATAATTGAACAAGTTCATCATTACTTCATAGCAAAACAACGTACTTAAAACGATGTTGATACTTTAATATCATATAAAAAAATATGAAAATATTTCTAATTGTTCCACCGGCAACACGGAACAAAACCTGGACCAAAGCTTCATAGTCTTGGGAACTCCTGACTGTGCACGAGCTTCACCCTGAGACCTGTGGCTGGGGCTCTGATGGCTGAAGCTTCTCCTGCCTCATAGTCAGGAACAGACATTCTCCAATCACAGCATCCTCTTCAAGCAACGTTTCCTGCAAAACTTCTCCAGATGACCCAGACAGCCGCAACGATGACACGTCTTTGGAGGGTTGCGACAAGACGACATTAAATTCCCGAAACGACCACACTGATTGCATACCATTGAACGATTTGATGAACTGGAAACTAGGACCAAAGGGTATAACTCCTTAGGAATAGGTATCTCTGGCGTATTTTCCACACCAGAGGGGGAACTCTTACGAACAACTGGGGATACTGGAGTACTAACCAACTGTGTTCTGGAAACCAACTCAGCCAAAAATGATTCCTCCACCAGCCTCTCAAAATGATGGTCTTTAGAAGGGAGGAATCTCTCCTTGTTCTCTGGAAGAAGACCCCTGGTGAAAAGAAGGGCCTTCATGAGCTCATGCGACGCTACCTCTGGAGAAAATGAAATCAGTTCCTTGAAATGGTCAACATATGCGTTCATCGTCCGTTGGCCTTGTTGAATATGCACAAGATCTCTCTTTTTCTCCAGCTTCACTTCCTCATGTACAAACCATTGGATAAAAATGATTTTAAAGACATCCCACGTCATTCTAACTTGCGTTGACGATGGGGTAACCGTCTTCCACTGGTCCGGAGATGGACCCTCAAACAACTCCATAATTGCACGAACCTTGACAATATCGGGAGTTCCCAACATTCTAAAGACACACTCCACTTCCTCGAGCCATTCCACTGCCTCTAGAAGACCCTGATCACCATGGAGAATAGGTAAAGTTTGAGGAGGACCAAAAACTGGGCATGAATTATCAGAATCCTTAGAGACCTTTTGGGGTGGCATTTCCTAAGCGACATATAAAACACAAATCCAATACCAATATCAAATCAAATCAACATCAATAAAAGCACCTTCATCAAAAACAGTCAGCACAAAGACTAAACAAATAAAAACACAACCCAAAATAAAATCCCCTTTTTATTTTAGATTCCAAAACCACCCTATTTCAAGACCACTTTCCAAAACCATTTATCCTTTAAAAACCAATTTAGAAAACAAGGTCAAGCCTTTAATTTTAATTACACACCCAGGTAATCCCATGAACTGTTGCACATGTCTTTATCAACTTTACATTCATACTCGCACCAACACACATTTTCCATGAATTCTCACACATGTGCAAACGTTCATAAAGAGGACATGAGGTTTCACCCCAAAACATTCTTAACCAATTCCAAGCAAACAAAACATTTCCAAATCAAGAGATTTTAGTTTAAAAACCCCATTTTATAAATTTAAAGTCTTTTAAAAGAAACCAATCCAATTTTTCAAAAACCCTTTTTATTTTTCAACAACGCACCTACACCGATAAAAAAGAAAGCCGCATCCAAATTTGCATCAACCACTGGAGTGAGGGACTAGTAGTCACGCTCAACCTCCCAACATCGTAGTGGGCCATGTCCCAAGTTAGCGTCGACCACTAGGAAGAATTAAAACCGTGTACTTAGACTCCACATGGGTCACTACTCCATGTGAAATCACGATGTAATGTCAGCTTGCCTTCGTTGTCATCTCTCAATCCAAGACAAACTAGAAGAGGCAAGGACACAATTCCCAGACTACCCTTGGAAACTCGAGGTGCAGAACGGGCGAGGGTTCATGACATCCTTCCCGTACCTACCTCTCAAGTCCTGATAGTCCTAATCTCCACCTACCGGACAACCCAAATAATAAGAACCTCCTATGATACCATTTTGTCATGAACCAGCCCGAGTCGACCCTGAACTGGTCACCCGAGCCGGTCCGCGGCAAGTCCCGAGGGGCGTTCCCAATCCCCCCGGGATGGCAACTAGTGTCGGGCATCAAGTTTTAATCATTGGGAACGATTTAGCCCAAAAAAACTAGGATCTGTAAGAGAAAAAAAAACAAACAAAACAGACAACCCTAACAACAGAAACAAAACTACACCACAAACATACCTCCACGTGACCTCACGGGTCACCACCCAACTAAAAACCAGCGTCACTCCATCACTGAGAAACTCAAGCCAGGAAAACCTGAACACAAGAAACCTGCAACTGAAATGGTAAAAGATAGGCATGAGCATGAAATTACCCAGTAGGTGATCCCAGCAACCAATCCCAAAGCACTGCTAGTAAATAAAGAATCTACAAATTCCAGGTTTGAACTACAATGTACTAAAGTAAAATTTCATAATGTTTCACTTGAAAATCAAACCATGAGACATTACCCTTATTCATTTTCAAAATTTTAATTTCTTTTAATTGGTGAAAAATTCATTCTAAAAGAGAAAGAAGTGTTACATTTTCAAATTTTACACAAATAGAATAATGAATTTTCATTTGAAAGCCATTTTCACAAAGTAACCAATATAAGATGTAAAGAACAACTGAAAGTAAACAAGCAGGGGAAATCAAGTAACCATGGGTGATCCTAAACATCCCTCAAAAACCCCTGGAAGTACTCGGGTTCATACTAACTTCGGTCATGGTACTCCATAGTCAATAACCAACTGGACGCCCTAATAGCCAACCAGTGGCACACCCCACAAGGCGTACCTACCAAGGGGGGACTAACCTGTCTAATCGGGGTTAGCCAGCAACCGTCACTCGATTCTCTAAAAGACGCCCAGGAACCCACTGTGGTTTTAATAATACTGGGTAAGTGGGAGGCCCTCGCACGCGTGACTTATCCCACCGCACTTGCCAACCCCTTACACGGACACCGCTACACGACAATCCTCAAAGGGAAGTCCCCCTTTAGATATTCCCTATAAGTACGTATATATATATATGTAGTCAGTTCACAATCAATAAAGTGCCAACCGGGCCGCCACATCATTTAAATTTAAACCATTTAATATCAAAGCGCTTTCAAAAGATATGACACACACCATCACATTGAAAACCATAAAAACATACTTAGAAACTCGTTTATGGAAAAATAAACCACCACTGAAAAATTCCAAAATCCAGTTTAAAGGGAAAACGGAATTTCATCTATCCATGTTTTCAAGAGATCACCACTTTCTATAAAAGATACACCCGCTATTCTACACACACCAAAATCATTTGAAAAAATAGTTTAGAATGACATGTACATTTCATAAAGTACTCATTCAGCAACAACACAAGAAAAACACACAATTAAATCCAAGAAAGATATTTTCTGTGCGATGCAGGAAATTAACAGTTTCCAATTTCAGAAAGTTGCCATTCTAGTAATAATTATCCAATACTACTCTAAATTTACTGAAAAACAATGAAATAACAAAGAATAAATAAATTTCTAAATTTAAAGGCAAGTGTAGTGGGAGACCTACCTTGACTCACAGCTCGATCACGACCATGCGACACGCCCTGCACTTGCGCACAAGTATGCGCAACCAGCAGACCACAGTATCGCAGGTTTTCCTTATTGACACGCTGCAACAACCGCACAACAACCAAAAACACATAGCCAAAGACTTATCATAATTTATACGAATGACGAACGCAAAAAAACTAATATATATATATATATATATATGTATGTATATTGATACATATATGTATATATATATACACATATATATAAACGTTGATATAATAAAATATTCCAAGAAAAAGCAGTGCAAATCTCACCTCGACACCGGAGCACATGAAACAGGTGAACCCGAACTACTCGCCTTCGGCGGCAGGTGTTAGATGCACACATATAAAGTAACGAGGCGCGCGACAGGTCGCGCGAACAGGAGTAGTGGTGGTCGGTGGTTCTGGGTGTCACGCTCGGAAGGCTAGAGACACATTGTGGGGTGCCGGACAGCGTAACGGCACTACGAGTGGCTGGCCGGAGTGCCGGGATGATTCCAAAAAGTTGGAACGAGTGAGCGAAGGCCGCTGGCCAGAGTAGGGGCTCATCGGAGAAAGTGTCGGATGGAGGCAGAGGGGTACGGGAACAGCGGGGTACGGGAGCAGTGGGGTACTGGTGACCAGAAGCCGGAGGGAACACCAACAATGGAAGAGGGCAGGGGTGCAGCCGGCGGAGTCAGTAGCGGGCGGGCCGGAGGTCGTGCAGCCGATGGCGGGATCGCCGGAAAACGGCGGAGACCGGGGGGGGGGGTCGCGCAAGGGAGCGGCGGATGCGGCAGTCAGGAAATGGCGGAGGGTGGGGGGTGTAGGTCGCGGATACCGGATGGGGTGCAGGTCACAGATGCCGGATGTTGGAGGTCAGTGCAGAAGCAGGGGGTGCGGGCCGCCAGAGGTCAGAGCGGAGCAGGGGGTACGATCCGCCAGACGCCGGAGCGGCAGGGGCAGCCGTCAGTCAGGCTAGCGGAGGCGGGGTGTAGCCGGAGGCCGGAGGAGGTCTCCAGAGGTCGGGGTGGTGTGGCGAGGCGAGCAGTGGCGCTGGGAAGAGGGGGGGGGGGCGTGGCGAGAAGAATCCGGGGCCGCCGGGGTGTGCTGGTGCGCATAGGAAGGGGGGAGAAGGGCGGTTGGGTAGGGGAGAGGGAAAGGGAACGGAAAGGGGGCCACCGCATGGGGGAAACAGGATTAGGGTTAGGGGGTTTAGTTTAGGGTTATAATATATATATATATATATATGATAATAATAATAATAATAATAATATGATAAAATAATTAAATAAATAAAATCATATCTTAATAATAATAATACTCACTTTATAAAAATAATAATAATAAAATAATAATAATAAAATAAAAATTAGTTAATTATAATAATAATTATTATAATCAAAATATTTAGAATAATAAATCCATTTATAAAAAATAAACACACACACACATATATATACATATATAGACATATATATATACCTTTATATAAACATATAAACCTAAATACAATAAACATATATAAACATATGTATATACATATATAGACAGAGATATATATATATACACATTAATATACACATATATAAACATATATAAAAATAACTACAATAATGATGAAACAATTTAAATAGTAATAATAATAAAACGTCAACATAAAAAAATTTAATATTAATAATGCCAGGTGAACACACAGTCACCCGGGCCGAACGCATGGTCACCGCTAGCGATGCGGTGACCACGCACCGGCGCAAAACCGCCAACACAATTAAACTTTAAAAAAAAATTAAACCGGGTCCAACAAGGAAGTAAAAATAAGGTTACCTGTGGTCGGGCTGTGACATATGTGTTAAGATAGGCCCAATGAGGGTGACTTATGTATGATGAAGTAACCCTAGTGTGGGTAATCGGGCTAGAGAGAGATCATAGATTTCAAAAACCCAATTTTGTGTGTTGGGTATGCTAGATTTTTTGATACATTGATATGGGAAGGAATTTCATCCCATGGGTTATGGTTTCGGTGAGACCTTTATTTATGGTCTAGGTGGAGGACCTAGTGACCTTTTAGTTCTGAATCAGGTTAAATAATTTGATGCCTCATCACCTTTTAGGGTAACCCAGGAGAGGTGTTATTCAATTATTTTGAATGGATTTAGAGGTATCAGTGTTGGTTATATGCTTTAGATTAAATGATTGGTTTCTATTCAATGATTCAATGTGATTATTTAGTTTCATTTAATAACCCATGGGAATAGGGATATATATCCATGCCAGATTCAATGAAAAGAATCATTTGGTTTCCTAACCTTATCATGTTGTTTTTATTTTAAGATACAGTGGTGGAATATGCGAATCCATGAAATTCTTAATATGTAACTTGGGATAAATTGTGGTCATGCACTTACCCAAAATACAAGCAGGGTGTCAGATTATTGTAAGAGATAATATTTAATGAATCTATAGTGGAATTGACATGTCAAGAGCATGATTGGTTTTTTGGATAGACACATGAATCTAGGATCAGTAGAGATCGACTCATGAGAAGATGAGTCTGGTTCTGTGAGCTAGATGTGTTGGATTTGTGAGCTCTGGGTCTTGTGATATTGGACGATTTTAGAGTGATCATCCATTTTTTATGGAATTTAGGTGATTCTTTAAGGTTTTATCTGTGTATTTAAAGTGTGACCAGGTGTATGGAATATCAGAAGTTGTAAAAAATTAAATATTTCAAACAAGAAATAAACTAAGGTGTTGGGGCTCAGTATCAAATTTTGGGGTAGTGGGAAAGTTTGTTCATGTTCCTAGACCTCTCATGTTCGGTGTATGATTCCAAAAGTGTGGGGAAAGTAGGGTCATATTTATTGGATGGTGGTTATGTGTTAGACCTTGGAATGGGTGGAGTAGCCAATTTTTAAGAGGAGTACTGTGGTTACTCCATGTTAATTTAGGATTACCTACATGTGATAATGGTTAGTGGTTTATGTGTGTGATCCTAGTTGGGGATAAAAGTGACTCTTTGGAGTGTGATTCAGGCTATGTGAATAGGTGGAATATGATTTTTGTATATTTAAAATGATAGATCAAGGAAGTGCACACTAGTAAGAATGATGCTTATTAAGTTCTTGGTTAGTGAGTAAGCATGTGAAATATGAGTTTTGATGACCTTACATATGTTTTATGGGATCAAATTCATGGTGTTTTGATAAAAATAAAAGCTACCATTATTTGATAGGGGAATAATTAGTTTGGATCAATGTTTTGTGACTTGGAAGATCCATGAGATAAATCTTGGTCGGGTTTTGATAGGATAGTCGGTGTGTCTTGGGGGGATTGACACATGTTTGGTTAAAAATAGAACCCATCAGGGTTTTCTCTATAGGATAAATTTAAGAAATGTTATATAGTGTATATCACATCATAAGAATTTGATTGTGCGGCCCTTTCTTGAATTAATCATTTTGAGGAATGGGGTTGGTGCTCTATGATCCAGAAGTTGTTAATATTCCATGGTTTAAGTAGTGATTTGTTGTGTGTGAGTCTGGACATATCCAACCATTTTGTTTGTTAATGTAAGGGTTTTTGGCCATGATATTAGAGTTTCAAGAAATTGGAATAATGTTAATGGAAATCTAGTGGTAGGGATAATAATGTCAGTTTTGAGCATGTGAACTTCATGATAGAAAGGTTATTGAAGTGTGAGACTGTTCTGTAGATAGTCCGGGTGGGACTAAATGGAATTGCACTAGTGGTTCCAATATAATCTAGATTCCTTGAGAATCCCAAATGTTATAATCTATGCATTATGGTTAGTGTTTGAGTTGTTTTTTGGGGTTGGTATGATATGGTGTAATCCAAACATGGTTTGACGTGGTGGCACGCCAATGCTCTCGTGGTTCCATGGTGAGTAGTGAATGTGTTTTGAATTTCTAACATGGAATTGAAACAATGGTTCTGGGTTATACCTTAAGATCATTGGATAACTATGGAAGACCTATGGAGATGATGGTATCATGGTTAAGAGTTTTAATGGAGAACTAGTATTAGATTACGATTTTAATTATGGAGGGTTGGCTGGAGGAGGTACGACTAGATGTTCTACATAGGACTTCACTTGGTGGGTTCAGAACCACATTGGTCGCATATATGGAAATATAAGGGTCTTTTTTCCGTTTTTTTGGGAATTTTGAGGAAAATATATCATGTTTTTCGATTCTAGGATAGTTTAGGCACATACATTTTACCTCTAAATAGGGGAAATGAGATTTGTTACTAGCATTGATCGACCTTATCATATTTTTAGGTATGTTGTAATTGAAAATATTTTGAATGGATTAGTTGACCACTGAGAATTGTCTTTGGTAGGGAAATTATGATAGGATTAGGAACCAGTGTTTGGTATCATCCACCTGAGCCAATTTCCTTAGTGTTGACACCATAAGTTAGTTAACTAATAGGTAAATTCCATGTGGGTGTCTCGGGATACACAAACATAGGTGATCATTGAAAAAATGTTTTTTAATTGAATGATATTGGATACTTATTTCCTAGTTAATAAGGCACATGTTTTTTGGAATGTGGTGCTTGAGAAGTGGTTTAAACATTTGGAAATGGAAAAGCGATGTTCTATAGGGAGTTGGTAGTCAATTTGGGTCATGTGACATGGTTGGGAAGCCGGGAGGACTTCTCAGGGATGATAAGTTATACAGTGGGGAATTTATATGGATTGGATATAATGATAGGCCATGCGTCCTAGTGAATTTTTTTACTTTTCATATTAATGATAGGGTCAGATATTTTAAGAGTGTTTGAAACCCAATTCTATGGGTTAGAACCCATCAAAGGGGTATTTTTTTGATTTGTAATGAGGGTTTGGGGTGGTCAGAGAATCATTTGGAGGGCTCGAGAGGGTATTATTTATACAGTAAGGATGATTTAGTGCCACCGGCTAGCTGGTACTAAGCCACCAACTAGCAAGTGGTGTATCCAGTAGGTTAGTAAGGGATAGATAAAACACCAGCTAGCCGGTGGGGGAAACATCTTTTCAGTGGCCCATTCGGTGTTTTTTTGATGTGAGGAACCCCATTTATTTAATCTATGACCTTAATTTATCCTCTTATATGTTATTCTGGACCCCAAAAGACCATTAGTCCTCTCCAAATACCAGGAAACCTCCTCCCCTATTCCATGGATAATTATCCTTTATCAGGTGTTTCAATCAAGTGTTGTCACTAACAATGTGAATCTAGAGGTAAGGTTATGCATCATCTTCTCTACTTTGGTTTTCACTAATTATTAAGTGGTGTTCAAATTGGTTGAAAAAATATACCATTTTAAGGTGTTTTTTTATTTCTTCTATTTTATGTAAATTCATTTAATGAGAGTAGACTATTTATATTCCCCTAGAATAATGTATGTTCACTCTAATCCTAACCCAAAGTTTTTCTAATTTTCACAAGTGATTTATTCATGTGGTCAATCCAGTCATATAATCCCCTAAATTCAGTCAAATAAAATAATTTAAATTGATATTTCATTTTTTGAGTGCCCTTGATAATGTGCCTTGAACCATAGAAAATTGTGGTTTTTTCAGATATGACCTTGGATAGGTCTGAACAAAAATAATTTTAGGGTGAGTAATGATTATATATCTACAAAATTTAGAAGATAAATTATAAATAAAATTTATGTTTGATAAATGAAATTTAATAACCATCAATAATTGAGAATAATCATTAATCTAGGAATTTGACCTAGTGGAATGTGATTATTTATTGGTAAATGAATTTGAGCCTTGATATGACTATAAGGGAATGATAAGTGTGTATATGAAAATGATGAAATAATTTTTATAGGGATTTTATGGTAAAGTGTATATGGTTTTGGAATGACCCTTGATTTCTTTGAGGTGGTGAACTGTGGCTATAGAAAGGGTACCAAATGTTATTATGTGAATTGTTAACATGTGGAAATTAATGAGATGTAAAATGACGGTGTTGATTAAATATAGTTTCTATAAGAAATCTATAAGGATTTTTACCATATATATTCTGAATAAAATATTATTTAATAATAATTGGGAAACATTAAATACTTATGAAATAGAAGTGATAAAGTATAATGGAATGGGCCCTAGTGATGTTTTTTGTATGTTTTTGGTTATTCATTCTTGTATATATGGATATTATATGGTGAATTCCTTGGTGTTCACACCTTGGACATAGTTCTAAAAATGATATGGATGGAATACCTTTAGTGAGCATGGATTAGGTTAGGGGACACACTTTTATTTCATGGGAGGATTCCTCATTAGATATGAGGACATAAAAATATAAGGAATTCTATGATCTACCTTAGAGTCCATTCTGATTAATCAATTTGAATCCCTCTAGGTGGATCCACCTTGGATTTTTACGATGTATTATATAATGAATACCATAAACTAATATCATCGATTCACTTGGGGTAACCTTGTAAATTTAACTGAATGATCTCTCCAAATTTGGATTGGTTTTATGAGATGGAATTCCATTAGTGTGGACCAAAATTCTGGTTAAGCCATATACTCGGAATTCCTTAGATTGGAAGTTTATGGGATTAGGTTTAGAGAATTACATTGTTGGTTTTCCTTAAATTATCCTTGATAGCACAGTTAATAATTCCATAAATAACTCCCATAGTTTCTAAATGGATTCCTTAGATTGTAATTCTAGGTGGATCCCCCAAGGATTTATATGTTCCTTTCATGTTTATGGTTTCCTTATTTTTATTCCATGTAATGTTTTGTGTTTTAATGTATACAATGAATAGAGACTCCCCATTGATGACCTATCTAGGTATATATCGATGTTAGTTATCACCATAGATCCTAGGAATTTGTGGTTTCATTAATTCCTTTTTATTTAGAATACTAAATTGTTAAAATGTTAAAAGGCAAATTTTTATTTGTTTCCCTCCTACATGAACACTCTTATGGATAGGTTATTCTAGGGAGACTGTGGGTGGTGGCCTATTATGTTTTACTCACACTCCACTCTGGCCACCATATCAATTAGGTATCTGGGGAGAAGGATTTATAGTTTTATGTTTAGGTTAGGGAATGTTCTCTATTTCTCTATTTTTTTTATAATGGATTGTGTAAATCGTGGATAACAATAAAAGATGAGACTTGGAGATGATTAGGGGATGAGTTCAGTGTTATTGTTTTTTTATTTTTTTTCATCCTTGTATGTGATCTTCCCAAGGAGGATCAGTAATATAATGAAAGGAATTACCATTTTTATATTTTTATACTATTATGATTTTTTTGTTTTTATATCTTATTTGTGATGATTATTTTCTATAGTTTATTTTATTACAAATTTTCACTATTATTAAAACTCTAACAAGGGGGTATATTCTCCCCATGGTATCTTAACACCCTCACACATATTTGGTAGCATTTGGTGTATCAGGAGGAATTATTTATTTCATATGGTGCACTAGTCTAAGCAGTGGTTCAAAAAAAAACTAGGTTTCGGTTCTATAAAATAAATTAAGATTAAATAATGACAACCAACACTTAGTTCCAAAATTATTATATAAAAAATAATCTTTTCCATTTAAATGATCTGGTCGAATAGTTCACATTTCCTCCTTAAAAAGTAGTGATGTCAAATATATTTGAAAGTATAATCTATAATTTCCAAAAAATAATGTCGGTTACCTTCAGGTAAGATAAATTCAAAAGATAAAATTCATGGAAGAATGATATTTATCAAAGAATGAAAAGTAAAATTAACAATATGTTTTTTAAATTTTATTATGATATAAACAAAAAAAATTTAGACACCTTAATGTTATCTTCAAATCTTTTGGCTTGATTTTATTCCATATAAGATAGTTTCAAATTTTCTTCTCGAATCATGTTCCTAACTTCCATTGAATATATTGATAGGTAAAACATTCCATGGACAAAAAATATCCAAAATAAAAAAACCACAAGAAAAATTATTTAATGTATGAAGTAATACTTTTTTAATATTAAAATTTATTTAATATTAAAAACCTTTCATGAGAGTGAAGAATAAAACTATACATGTAAAAAATCAAAGAGTAAAAGTGAAAACTATGATAAACTATTTAGATATATAAGTATGTAAAAAAACATAAGAGTAAATTTAGTAAACATAAGAGTAATAACTTATAATATAGAGGTATAAAATTATTAAACATAAGAGAAAAAAATTACCAGGTGTCAACTATTGAAGTTTAATTTTCGGTCTGTAGAATTCTTTACGTGATTGAAAATTAACACCTTTTCATCTGAACCTTCTTAGTTATGAAAATGTAAAAATTAATACTTTTTGTAACCAAATGTTCCCAACTCTTATATATTCCAAGTAATCAAATTTATTATATATAAATTCTTTATGTGTTCAAATTTTTTGAATTTTATTCAATGATCACTTGTTCTTGAAATTCCCTCCTCTCAAGTATTTAGTACAAAAAGGTGCACTGCTCACTAAAAAATAGTTTGAATGATTGTTTGATAGTTTGATATATTTATTATCAAATATAGAATATATTGAATTTTGTCTCAAATATTTATACAAGATATCATAACACAAACATTACTATTAAAATTAATAAGAACTTATTTATACCTTTAACATTGGATCTTTGCTTCACAATCTGAATTCCATAAACCATAGTATCAGGATTTGAATTGAATTTAAACTTCATCATAACATCAGTACATTCCTTATTCATATTAGTAACCTTAATTTATACTTTTTAAATTGTATAATCCTTATAATTAAATTACTAAGTCAATATTGAAACTTCATTTTTTGACTAAAAAAACACACATTTAGTGTCAGTATACCTCTTATAAATTCTACGATATATATATATATATATATATATTCAATTTTCACCACCTAATATTTTATCTCATCATATATATATGGTGATAATCCCTCATCATATGATTTTGAATCAGTATCTAATGAAAATAACAAATATCCTCTTAAAGATAAATTAATCCCTACTTCCACAAACATTTTTCCAATAAAGCATAGTTCACTTTTGGGAACCATTGTGTAGAATTTGATACCTCTCTTTCTAGTATCTATATATAAACCATTTTTATGATCCAAATATGGGTTTTCACTAGTACAAAATTTATCATTACTAGCTCTAAATTTCTTTTTCAAATTACTTTTAGATATTTTCTTCAATTATATTTCTTTCTTCTTAAGTCACAAACAATATAGTCCAATTTATCTAGGATTTTTAAATTTATAGAAGATAAGTTCCGATTAATTTTTTCCTTTAAAATTTATTCTTTTTTTTTCAACCATACATTCTGTACATCCCTCTAAAAGGTTTTATTTCTTAACATTCCCCTTTTCATCTGTGAAATTTCACCATATATATATTTTTATACTGCTATAATCTAATTTTTTTAGGAATTTCTCTTATATGTACTAGGTTTTTAAGTATTTAGTAAAAAAATTAATCCTCTGGTAGTTTTATTGAATGAAATAATATTATTCTTCCATTATTTTTCAATATGTCTTTTAATTCAATTCTCATATTCCATGATATTTATAATAAAATCCTCAAGGCTCAGCTTTGTAATATTATTAGTATCATGAATAGTTATTTTATTTCATTCAAAACATTAGGAATTATATCTATCATCTTTTCTAAAAGTTGATAATATATGAATTTATATTTTATAAATAATTTTTTTCTATTAAAAATAGTAAAAAATAATTTATGAATTTATGTAATGAATTCCCCTAGTTAAAGGTCAAAATTGTAATAATATACCTTGAGCATCATTCCTTTTATTTCTTGAATTTTTCAAGTTATAAAATGAGTAACCAATAAATTATTTTAAATTAAATTAGTTTTCCCACCCAATGATACTTGACAATAGATATTTATGTGAATAAAAAAATATATATTAATTTTTTAATCAAAAGATCAACTAAAATATAGCTCTCTCAATATGAGTAAAATTAGTAAATTCTCTCTATGGTATATTATACCATTTAGTAAGTATAAGATAATTTTCAAAACCATTATTTATCACTATTTATCAATCTAGTACCTATATTACTCATAATCATTACCATAAAAAATTCTTGTTTGATTGGGATTGATATTTTATAAACAACCCAGTGGTAACATTCCTACCATAAAAAAAATAAATCGATCTTTACTCTATCGTACATTTGTGTAAGGAGAATTATAATTTTTAAAAATAAAATGGTATATATATAAATACAAGGTCTATTGAAATTTTTATCATATAGACTAGGTAGTGAAAGGAATTGATACCAAATGTCTTCCCATTCAATAGATGATATGGAAGTTACATGAGGGCAGTGGATTTTTGTCACAGTGAAAACTAACAATTTAATTTCTAGTGGATTATATAAAATGTTTGGAATATATAAATTTCAAAAAATTATAGTAAAAAAATAAAAAAATCATAGTAAGTATATTAGAAAAAAATATTCCTAAGTTAAAAACATAATTTATATAAATATAATTAAAACAGTAAAAATTAAAACAAATCTATGAGACACAAAACATTGATTTCTGGATGAAAATCCAAATACTCATATAAGATATATTATATTACTAAAGACTTATTTTTTTGGGAATTATTCTCTTTTAATTAAAAATATTAGGATGATCAGTTGACCATATTCATGGTATCAAAAAATTATAAACACCAAAACTTCTATGACTGGGATAGTAAACCACAACTAGTTCCAAACCAATATCCTATTTGACATGAACATCATCAATAAGTATATCTATCTTTGATCACCAATTTAATCACATTATTTGGTATAAAGTCCAAGTACATTATTCTTGTTCCAAATCCATGGTTTTGAAGATATTGTTTCTACATCTATAATTCCACAGATATCAATGATTGGAATAATGATTATATATTAAAACCAAGATATTTATAATGAAACCTCTCCAAATGGAAGATACTTAGAAATAACACTAAAAGAAAAATATGATAAAAATTTATAATGGAAATGAGATGATACATAGCTTAAACACAGTCACTTGAATTTAAAAATTTGTAACATATTCTACTCCTTTAAACCTTATTTAAATTTATAAGAGTCTTTGAAAACAAATTCTAAATTCATGTTACATTTTCATTGGTTTTAGTTGTAATAGAATCTAAAGGTACACTATCTTTCAATGAATGTAATCCATAATTACATCATAGAAATCCAAAATGTTTTGTAAAGTGTATATATCTCATCATTTATATAGAACATAGAATCAATGGATACAAATTTCACATAGAAATCTCAAATAAACCACCTCAATTTAATTCAATTCTACTTAAGTTTATCTTGATTTCCAAAAATTGATATGAAAGTAGTTGATTGACTTAAAAATATCCATAAAATAAATGTGGTAATTAATAAATTGGGAAATTATTATTCATAAAAAATTACAAAATAAAAATAAAAATAACTCACAATGGGATAAATCCATGGATAAGGTATAGGTCCTCCATATTTACATTCATTTACCAAATAAAATTAAAAATTATTCATCATAGTAAACAGTAATGGAGTAATATCATCTTTAAATTACAATTTTTTTATATAATTATTTCTTAAAATCTATCCATCTTAATAAGGATTAGGGTATTCAAAAAACGTTTTCTATAGAATGTGTAAAAATCAATTAGAAGTGTGGTTTTTTCCAATTAACAATTTTTCAATTAATACAAGCATAAAAATTTCCAATATAATGTATGAATTATGAATTTTAAATCCATGTAATTTTTTATATCTGAAATCAATAAATCATGAAATGTTACTTGGATATCTAAAAACCACTTTCACAGTTTTTTATATTTTAAGGTTAAAATATTTTTATTGATTTTTAATTGTAAAAATAGCTTCTAAAAATATCCCATTATCATTTTCCCATAGATTATGGTATATTTTTTGTGCTTATAAGTCCTTATGATCATTTATATTATCCTTAGTTTTCCACTTATCATTAATCATTGTATAAATAAAGTCATCACACTCATTCTCACAATGTGAAAAATATCAATATAGTAACATTAAAATTTAAATTAAAAATATGGAAGATGAAAAAATGTGCACTTTCTCTTACATTATTGTGATCTACTTGTATCTACTAGAGTTTAGAGTATTTTTATATATTCATTTAAATGAATATGTTTTTTAAAATATATATTAAATTTTATAATTATGAAATGATATCTGATATATATAATAACTTTAGTGTAAGACTGAAATATATTTTTCTATTCAATAGTGACTTATCAGATTGAAATTTATGAGATGTATCATGGAATCAATGATGATGAATAAAACACCATTTTTCTATTAATTGGTCATTTATGCTCAAAATAAAAGTTATAAATTGGAAAATTCGAACCATTATGTGTTTTCTAACTAGAAAAGTTTCATAGTCTTGTAAAATCAACGATATTCAAAATTAGGGAGATGTTATTTGAGGCAATTTTCATGATAAATGAATCATAAATTTTTCTCCATCACTCCACAACTCCTATAATATTAGTATAAGATACTGAAGATAGGAATCAAGGTTTTTTACAGACATTTTTTCAAGAAATAATTATAAATATGATAAACGAATTTTGGTTTATAAAAATATTGTGATGTAACTTATTAGGGTTCAAAATAACTAACCATTTGATATAATTTATACTTAATTTACAAAAATAGTTTATCTTTTTGATACCAATCCCAAATTCACATTTTTAAGACCGGGATATAAATAAATATGTAATGAATCAAAGGTCTTCATACTTTTAAATCTATTGGATGTCACTGGAACACGTAGTATTTATTATCTAATGCACTTCACTACATTTTTTCAGTAGTTTTAGATAACATAAATAATCTGCACAATAATTATTTTCAATTAATGTTACATGAAAAATTCAAATCAGTTTTATTTTTATTTTTCATCATGGTATTACATTTATTCAAATTAGAATTAGAATATCTTGATTTATATCTAGATGTAATGTAAATTTTAAAATGTTTTCAATTAGAACTTTCTCCCCATTATAACATTAAATCTTTAGGACATGTATTTATCTTCATATAACTGAGTCCAATACAGATAATAACTTTCTTCATATCATAAAAGGATGCATGGATCTTAGCTTAATCAAATGCATCATGAAAAATTCAAATATCTTAGAAATTTATTTATTTTTAATTCCATATAGGCACTTTATGTGGTCAAACTTTGATATCAAGGATAGTTTTGAATATGTGGAATATTCTTAATATAATTACTGATTTCCATTTTCAAATAATTAATAACAATAGGTTTTTAAATAATTATAGTTTCCATTGATTTTTTCTCTAAATTTTCATCTACTTATATGTTATTATCTTGATTAGATTTTCCTAGGGTTCTAGATTGACTGCTAATATTTAAAATATCAATATGTGGATCAACCAATTTTTTATATCCTTATAGTATTTCCCTATTATTCTATAATCGTTATTTATCAAGTTCATAATTTCATTATCCACTATAAATCCATTAACATCCTATCACTTTTCTTTTTTTAACACCAAAGGTATTTCACCATACAAATACATCACCCTTAATTATTTATATGCCTAGTTGTACCCATATTTATCTCATATCCAAAATTCATTCAAAAAATAAATTATTATTATCTATCTATTTCTCATTATATTAAGACTCTCAATAACCCCTAAGAATCTAACAATATTTCTCATGAAATTCATTTATGTCTTTGAAAACCATAAACTCCCCTTTTATAAAACCTTATTCAAGGGATCCAAGGGCCTATGACATGAACATTTTAATGGGAAAGGATTCTTTAGTGCTAACTCTGGGATAATGTTTCATTATACACTATTGATACTGGGATTATATGTCTCAATAAGATATTATTTTTCAACAACATTATTTTTAATTCAATTTATATTCTATTATAATCTATCGATCATAATATTTAAATAGGAATGTAACTCCATGAATATACTATTATCATATAATAATGTAATTTCTTCAATTAAGTGTAGGATTATTGGTCAACATTGAAGGAGGTGTGGATGGAGTGATAAAGATCAAAATACAATTTTTGATAGTGATGGAGAATGGAATCAGAGTGGAGCACAATGATTGTGTAGAAACCAACAAGGAAAGGGTGAAAATATAAGAGTATAGGTCGGTAATAGAGGAGTGTAGACCACCTAGGGCTTGATATATTAGGTTGAAGTCTAAGCAAGGAGGGAGGAGTAATTTTTTAGAAAACATTAGTGTCAGTTTTCATAAAAAACACTAGTAATAATTATTTAGTTGTATTTGTTTTATTAAAATCATTGATAAATACTTGATTTAGTGATTTATTTTGAAAAGATTCACTAAATGGGGTAGAAATGATTGTTTATCAATGGTTTTCGAAACTGAGACTATATAAGATTTTATAAATATAAATTTACCTATAGTTTATTCAAAGTACTAGTGAAATAAAGAAAAATGTATAGTATATGCATACTGGTTAGTCCCATAACATGATAGGTGACAAATTAAACTTATGGGGCACAAAGTAAATCTAAAAACGATTTAAAACATTTGGGGAAAACATACAACAAAAAATTGTGGCATAAGAAGATTTCACTCTATATGGTAAAGAATTAATTTTTCATGTTCTTTGCATAATGTGACTTAAAAAAATATTATAACAATAAGAAAATTTATTAATGATGTATATTGTGAAGGAATAATACATAATTAATTCCTAATTACTAATTATTAATCATATAAAATATCGTCACAATATTTTCATGAAAATATTTTTACTAAAAAAATGAGTGGAGTTAAAATTTAGAACATACCTTACCATAAATTTGTGGATACAAATTCCTAGTTATAATATTAGAAACACATATATTTTAACCTTTAGAAATTGAACAATCTATTTTTAAATAATCTAATTAAGTTCTAATCAATGTTAATGTGTGATTCCTCAAAGTCTATGAAACCTACTATTTTTGTAAGGAATATAAATTTAGCCTAAATCCAACAAAAAATGTGTAAACCTATGAACCCATTTATTTCATTCATTGGAAAAATTTTAGACCAAAAAATATATGATAAATAGATAAAGGGGAAATGTTTATATACTATTATATGAATAAGCTCATTATACGTTTATTTACACTATTTTAAAAAATCATAACCACTTGGGTTTGCCAAAAAAATCTTAGTTAAAAATAAAAAATTCATAGCATTGGTTACTATTTGTATTAATCCTTATCGTGAGTTTGAAAATCTTTATTTAAAAAAAATTTATAGGTAAAAAAGAATAAAACAAAATTTTATGGAACTAAGAACACCATAAACAATGATGTATTAGAAATAAAAAACATTATGAGTTTACCTAAATGATGTTATGGTGATATATAGTTATAAATTATTTCTTGGTAAAGGAATTAAATAAATAATTTTATACTATTAATCTTGTTTTACTTTTCCCACTTTAAAGAAAAATCCTTATGAACTATAAATTCCAAGGAAGAAACATTTCTATGTAACTTTTTTATGTGAGAGACCTAATGGGTCTTTAATAAAAGTATGCATACCATTGAAAAGATGTTATATGTAAAATTTAATTTGAATTTACTTTGATAAAATGACATTCAAATTTTATGGTATATAATTCAGAGGATATTTTTAGACCCTCTCATATTTTATAAAAAATTATGTTTGAGAATTCATATCTATAAAATTATGAACTGAAATGGGATTAACTTAGTGGAGTGTAAAAATATTATTTTCATCCTAAAACATGAAGAATAATTATGTATAAACCAATTGACATGGTCATTGGAGATATCAGTCAGCTTGTTTCATCTATAAGTTTATTCCAGAATGAATTTGATCTTGTCAATTTATTTTCTTAATATCATCATAAAACAGCTAAAAAATCCATTAATAATTAAAAAAAAATTATGATAGTAATAGAAGAACAGAAAAACTAATTTAAGAGGAACCAATATGTAAATTTTTGGGAGACCTAAGGATTCTTTGGTTATCATATGAAAATGGATTTGTTTAAAATAATTTTGATGAAAATTTTATAATTTAATAAAATAAATCAAGGTTCATCAATAAATGGATTAACTAGGAAGAAGGAATAGAATATGGGGTGACCATTGCTCTAGTATCTAGACTCAGATATTTGCATACTCTATTTTCAATTACATCAAATTGAAATATCATTCTTTATTAAATGAATATAAAAATTTCATTTTCAAATTTTCCTATTCTAGATGGAGTTTAATTATAAAAACCCACAAGTTTGTAAAATCCACTTCTCTGAGAACATGTGTTTAAACATACTAATGATCTTTACAGACATAAAAAAACTCCATGTTATTATATGGAAATTTACCATATTATCATTTACTTAGTTTATTTAAAAGGAATGAATCATCCAACCTATTTTGAGAAATTTTTTAAGGGAACAAATTTTTTTTAGATCTATGTGGATTATATCATCTTTGAATCAATTTCAAAAAAATACACCCTAGTTTATTTAAAAAATATTGCAAAATGAATTCAAAATAATGACTATTAGAGAACCTAATTTCATCCTCAATTTTTAAATTTAATGAACTTTAAAAGGTAACACAATAAGAAAATGACCCTAAGGATAGAGTTCTATAACCATAATTTGGAAAAACTTAACCCTAGATAGCCTATATCTATATAATCTATAAACCATGGCTATGTGAAAATACACAGAAATGATTATATGAAATATTTTTGTTAGCCAATCGGTGAACCCCTAATAAAATTTGAGAAATTGTAAATAAATGGATACTGCCACAGTTTAGTAAAATGTGGCCATGGGATCATAAGGCCTTGGATTTAAACTGTAAAATATTGACCTGGGTGCCACACACCGCTTCCCCTAGCTGGTTAGTCACTTGGAATTAGGCACATATCCCCATATGCAAATAGATTCTGACTAGCAGGGATGGTATGATATATCAATCACGGGGAGACTATACACTATTTTATTAGACTAAATACACTACTGGGAAATAATAAACAAATACTGAATAATATGTAATCATAATCTGAAATAATAAGTATCAAAAGATAGCCAAATTTAGAAAATACAATATCTAAACTAAACCAGAAAAATATTCCATGCCAATGTATCTGTCAACTGTCTAAAATTCACCCCAAAATAAAGACACGAACAACTCCCCCAAGTGGATCTTGAATCGTGTCCAGTTCCCTATTTCACATTACATCCTATACCAGCCATCTAACATAGGTTCTTTTCCCTTAACATGTTCATTAAACACAATGTCTATTCAGGTACTGATTAGGTAGCTTTAGTAGGTTATGAGCATAACTCATTCGGCCACCACCAACAGTGTCTAAAATAATATCCTATAAATAAAATGTGTATGAAGTTGTATAATGAAATAATTACAGTGCATAAGTAAACAATTATAACATTATCAATTAATGTTTATTTGACCACATAAATCCTTAGGTTCCTACAGATAGTAGTACCTTGATACCTGCTTCGGCTCATACTGAAACCCGATGTATGTCTGAGGCGATATCTTCTCTCAATACCAAATTCAGATCATTCTGAAGACTAAAGTATTTCTAAGTGATATCATATCTCATAATTCCATTCTTTCCATTGTTTAATTTATACTCTAATGCCCATGTTACCATTCACACATTACAGAATAGAATGACTGTGGTATCATTCTTAATACACAATATAATGACAAAATTACCACTCTAAATACGCATTAGAATGACCATGTTACGCTACTTAACACACAATAGAATGACCATGTTTCCATTCTTAACACACAATAGAATGACAATGTTACCATTTTTATTTCAAAACTAAATGACCATATTACCATTCATGATTCACAATCAAATGACCATGTTACCATTCATAAACATATAATTAATTCAAAAATTAAATATCCACATCAATTCCATCACTAATTCAACAATTTATTTAACAAAATAATTCCATTAGTCAATTCAAAAATTAACTAATCACATCAGTAATATTAATTAATTATATGATTAGTAAATAACTTCAATTCTATTATTCAATTCAAAAATTAACTAATCACACCAATTTCTTTGCTAATTTAACAATTAGATTATCACATAAATCTCCTTAATTAATTCCCTAATTAATTAAGTATTTCAATCCCTTCAATTAATTCATCATTTAGTTAATATATTATCCAAAAATAAAAATCCCATAATTAATTACCGAATAAATTATCTCATTTAAAATATTGATAATTCATAATTAATTCCAAAATTAATTATCTTAACCTACAATTCTAAAAATCTTCAATTCTTCATCTCCTTAGTTAATTAATTCATCAAATTAATTAATTCAATCAAGAATAAAATTTCTGAAAATCTAATAGTAATTATTCAATTTCTTACACATAATTTAGGTAAATACTTTGGGATTTTAATTATAGGACACCTACCTCTATTCATTGATTCTCAATTGACTATTCAAAATACCAAAATTTCAGCAACACAACGACATAGAATGAGATCCAAATATAAAAAACCAAATTCAGATTAAACAAATAAAGATCTCTTAAATCTAGATATAGTCATACAATCCTATATCTCGATCCAAAAAACAAGATCTATTTCTAAAAAAATATGAGGAACAACCCCTTTCATGATTGGAGTGGAAATGAAGAGGAAGGGAAAACCCAACAAGATTGGATTCACTTACCAGGAGAGATGTTGATCATAGATCTGTGCTTCAAATCATGAATAATGGAGTTCAGGATGGCTTGAAATCCATCTAGGAGTCTCCAAAATCATGAAAGATCATTTATGGTCAAATGGATGTCGAATAAGAGTTAAATTGGGGGTTCAGATGATTAAAAATATAATTTTTGGGTGATTTAGAAATTCATTCATGGTTTGCTGGGTAGGGGATCATGGTTTTCCATGAATATGAACCTCTATTATTGGATTAATTGTGTCTCCCTATAGGGTGTACGGTTTGAAAAAAATCATGAACCAACTAGGAAAATCCCCATTTTTTGGGGTTTCATGGTTTTTTGGTTCACAGTGCATGGTTAGGGAAAACTATGCACCACCTATAAACTTCCCTCCTCCTTTCAGTTTTTCTCAAATTTCACTAAAACTCACGCCAAGGTAAAACCCAACCAATGTATTCTCAAACAAGGAAAAATAAATACATGAAATAAAGTCTCTATCATCCCCAGAAGAGGTCAGGATCTTAAAATCTCCCCACCTTATATCATATCATCCTCCAATTATACTCAGAAGAATCTCTAACATTCTCAGTCAAAAATACAGCTCCATTGAGCCTCATAACTGATTTCCATTCCCATGTTTCCTCCTTCACACATCCATATTTCCACAATACATGAACAATTGATATGATCTTTCCCAGCCACACTTTCTCAATGTGATCATGCACATGAATTAGATGATGGTCAAAGAATTCATCTATCTCATGATAAGGGTTGAGGTGATACTTATAATGTTTTGGCACATGGATAACATCATGTATAGAACTATATCTCTATAGAAGAGAAAATTGGTATGTCACCATCTTAACTCTCTCTACAAACTTAAATGGTTTTAAAAACATGAGATCCATCTTTCCCTATATATGTATCATGCAGTTCACCAACCTAGGAGACACATGAAGGAATACACAATTACACTCTATAAACTCTAGGGGTTGTTGATGTGTATCAGCATATGACTTCTGTCAACTCTTATCCATATTCATACATTTTGAAATAAGTTTTACCTTATTTGATGTCTCCTGCATGAGGCTAAATCCCTATAGCTTAGACACACCTGCCTCCAACCAATAGGGAGGGTATCTGCATGGTATGTGATAAAGACCCTCATATGGTTCCATATAAATATATTCCTAATAATTTCATTTATAGTCAAACTATACTCGTGCAAGGTGTTTCTCCCAAGACCCACTGAAGTATACAAGGAAATATCATATCATATCCTCAAACACACATACAGTATGCTCTGACTACGCATCCGTTTGTGGGTGGAAATCTATATTCAAAAAACATTTATAAAAAGTGAATTATACAATCCCTTACATAAGAATGAAGTAAGATGAAAGTCACAGTATAAAATAATAGAATGTTTCACTCGGTGCAAATGGTATATATTTTGAACATCAATTTCTGCCTACTACTCCACTATTAAAGTCTCCCTGATTAGCAAGAAATATTCTACCCTTTTTAAATAGTCTACAACCACCCAAAAATATTCATTCTTAAAAGTAATCCTTTGGAGACCTACCACAAAATCCATGGTAACATCTTCCCACTCATATTATTGAATGGGAAATGTCTATAGAAAATCTTCGGGTCATTGATGCTCTACCTTCACCTACTGACAGGTGTAGCATCATGTCATGAACCCCGCTATTTCCTTTTTCATGTATGGCCACCCAAAATGTTTTCATATGTAACAGAACATTTTGGCCACACATGAATGTACCACCTACTTCGAGTCATTATACTCATGCATCAGGTCCTCCCACATGCTCATAGGTACAAAAAATCAATTCCTAACATAGAAAATCTCATCCTAATCTCTGATTCAACAGAAATGTGACCCCTCACCTCCAAGGATTTCCCTCAAGGAAAAAAACTATGGATCCTCATTCTGTCTTTCTCTAATCTATATCAAATGAGTAGGCTCCAATGAAACATATACGAGAGTAATCGTCTTCTAGCTCTATTAAACCACAATGTTTGTCTCTGCCGGAAAAACTAGCATCATCTACCCACCATTAGACTTCTAAACCGTCTAAGTCAGAGTTTTTATGCTTGAAGAATCATCCAAAGTGTTACCCTTTTCGTGTGTATATTATTGCTCAAACATGGAATGAATTCATATACTCAACCTGCCTTGGATGATGGAGTATCAAACCATGGTGTGAAAAGATATACGTAAAGACCTTGTTATCCATATACACAGTACACTTTTCACCCAACAGATAATGCTTATGACACTTTAAAATCATAAACCTGTGTACCCAACTCAGGGTCATGCATAGGGTAGTTCTATTCATGAGGCCTCACCTGCTGAGACCCATACGCCACAACCTGATCTCTCTACATTATCCCAAATCCAAATCTAATTCTATATGTGTCACAATATACTATATTCTCCACACTAGGTTTAGGTAAAATCAAGATTGGTTTCAATGTAAAATTCTTATTCATCTCCTGGAGACCATTCTCAGAATCATTCGATCATACAAACACTATCCCATTATTGTTCAAACCAAAAATTGGAATTACCAAATGGGAAATTCCCTAAATGAATCTCCTATAATAACCGTCTAGCCCATAAAACTATGAATATTGGACACCTTCTTGGGATACTCCCATGAAATCACAACTTCAAATTTCACTGGGTCCACCGACACACTTTATAAGATGATGTAAACAATGATATTTACCTAATCAATTCATAACTAAAACTTAGATACCTTAGAGTATATCTAATGCTCTATTAGTGTACTCAAAATTATATCAAGATATTGGGAAGTTCACAACGAGTCTTGGAGTACACAATGATGTAATCCAAAAACACTTCCACAAACTAATCTAGGTATAGATGGAATATTTTATTCATAAAGTCCATAAACACTACTGGTGCATTATTCAACACAAATGGAATTACAATGAACTCATAAAGGCCATATGTACTTCTGAAAGCAGTCCTCGGTATATAAGAAGTCTGAAATCTTAGTTGATTATGCTCTAGTCTAAATCCAATATTTGTGTATACACAACATCTTCTCAATTGATCTAATATATTTTTGATGGGTGAAATATGACACTAATTATTCACAGTCATTTGGTTCAACTATTGGAAATCAACAAATAAGGGTAGATTCAGGCCATCCTTCTTTGAAAAAACACTGGTGAACCCAAGTCGATATACTTAGATAGATAAATATCTTATCCCTTAACTCCTCTAGCCGAGTCATGTGTTTCGATAGCTCTATATGTATTATTCTGTATGGGGGAATAGAAACTCGGTCGTCCCCTAGTGTTTCCTCAGTAGTGAATTGTACATCTATATCAGATGAAAACACTGAGAATCTTTTAGGAAAGACATCATGAAACTTGTCCAATATAGGTGGAAATACATCATACTTTACACCTCTATCATCTATCAATAAACTAGGAACCTAGGTTGAGAGATCTCCCAACCTCTAAGTAATTGGTCATGCCCATACTTCCTGGATATCCCACTCTCTATGGGGAATATAACCCTCTCCATTAGGAGAGGAAAAAAGACACTCTCTTATTATTACAGTCTATGTGGTCTTGGTATACCACTAACTAGTCCATACATGTAATATGGTTGAAGTAAGACATGTTAAGAAAGTATAAATCCTATATAAAGAGATAATACCTAACCACAAGTGTACATATCTTGCACAAGAAAATGCCTCTTGATCTTACACCCATAGGTGTGTCTATCATCAACACCCCACTCATGAACTCCACCTCCAGACTCAAACCATTCACTAGTTTCTTATAAACAAAGGAATGAGAGGCACAAGTATCAAATAATGCACTATCTAAAGTAAAATCTATAATAATATTATATCTCAATATTGATGGTCCAGCCTCATCCTCCACATGTGTTGGTTCCATATCATGTAACTATCCTTCCCCTCTTCACAGTACTGCAGTTTAACTCCCATGAGCTACACCACTCTGTTGATTTGGGAAGTCTTTCCCCAAAGATCCATTTCCAATGCATCTACATCTTTATCCAATATAAATCTATATCTCAACTTGATATGGTGTGTAAGGTCCCCTTCATACACACAGATTCTTCCTAGGTGAACCCTCATAACCCGCCTCTTGTGGGTTCCCACAAAACCTCTATAGATTTCTATCTTTCTACATGATCATTACTGAATTTATGGTTAGGGAACTATCTCTTAATGTTTCAGAAACTACCAAACTTGTGAACAATCCCATGGTAAAGGTCTTATTCCACTATACCCTCTATCTGGGTAGTACATTTCCCACTTCCCAAGGTGAATTTGTCGTAATGATGTTTCATTCTCTCAAAAGTCACACCTCATGATCGTCTAGCTGCAAATATCTCTCATACACTAAAAGCCTCCTTCAGGTTCCCCTCAACTATGATATCCTAATTCACCACCGCAAAAAATTATCTAACAAAAAATGGTTAACCTGGGACTTAATCTCGCATTTAATACCACCCTGAAAATTACTTCCCATAGATGTCTCATCCCCTAACAATGTTGGAAAAAATAATTCCAAATCTATAAAGCATCTAGAAAAGTCTATAATGGAGATACCCCCTTGAGTAAACCTCATGAAACTTGATGTTATTTTCTACCTAATCCCTTTATGATGAAAGTGATCCAGGAAATTCTCTAATAAGTCCTCACATAACAAACCATCAGCATGTCAATTCCTCACCTGCACATCCCACAAATGCTTTGTTGATCTCTGAATCATATAAGAATCCAACTTGACCCTCCTCTCTAGAGAAGTCTCTAAATGGTCATGTGTAGTCTCAATGGACTCAACCCAGAACACAACTCCCTCAGGTCCGCCCTCTCCAAAAAAATTCTAAGGGTACTGTAGCTGAAACTCTCTTATCAGACTAGACATACTCATTACAACTAGAACTTGGTCACTTTCCATTAACTGCATGAAGTGGGAGAATTTCTCTCATAATTTCTCTTTGGTTTCCTCATCCAGCACAAACAGTGCCTCAAGTCCCACTACTCAAGGATCCCAAGCCATGTTCTTTGGCCATCCTCTCAATAAGCATGCAATGGAGGTATACTCTCTATAATGAAAAAATAACTCTTTAGGACATATTTCAAAATATTAACACATTTACGTTAATTAAAATATTCCAAAATAAGTCATTTCCTCAAACCCCACCACATGGTCAAAACCGAGGTGCTATCACTTCCTTTATCCATCCTAAACCATGGTCATGGTTCAAAAAGGGTGAATCATTATCATTAATCAATTTTCTTATTTAGACACACATTAATTCTCATCATTCTTCATTTTAAAATTCTCAATTTCACATTAGGCACCTTTTTCAATTCCATTTCACAAGAAAGGAAAAATAGTTCAAGTTCAACAACTTACCCATAACCTATTTTTCCCATGAATGCCTAAAATGATCATGCCAAAAAATAATCTTGAGTACCTATTATGATGTAAGAAAACTCAACTCTACTTTAATACCAGGTCATGAGTTAAGAAGAAATAATCAAATAAAAAAAAGTGTGTCACCCAATGTTAAATTATATTCAATTGTAACAACAAACTGTAATAAAAACAATCCCACCATGGTTAATTTGGATTTCCCCCATAAATGAGTTATCTGCTCCCAAGAACAAGCCCATAAGCAAGGCACAACTCATCCTAGTCCCCAATATACTATTCAAAAATAGTATGATAAAAGAAAAAGTAAATAAAATTGGTGTGTGATACCACATTGTAATGTCCAATCCCAGGTGCCACACACAGGTCCTCTGACCCATTTGATTACATAACCTTAGGCATGCCTCCCTATACACCAAAGTCTATCAACTAACAGTGAGGGTATGATGTATCGATCATGGGGGAAACTATACAATCTTTTATCAGAGTAAATAAATAGTCATCAAATAAGAAATAATAAATGAAAAAAATGTAATCCTAACCTAAAATAACTAGAATCTCAAGTTGTCCAAAACTAGATACACAATATCAGTACTAATGTAGAAAAAATATGACATGCCATGGTACATGTCAAGTGTCTAAAATGCATGCCAAAATAAATACCCTAATGACACCCCAAGCATGTTTCGAATCATGTATGGTTCCCTCATCCATGCTCTATCCCATATCGGCCATCTGATATAGGGAATTTTCCCTAAACCTATTCAAAAAATACAAAGTCTTGCTGGGTACTAATTCAGATTCTTGAGAAGGGTGTTAGTAAAACTCAGTAGGCCACCATCAATGGATTCTAAAATAATATCCTAAAAATAGATTGTTTATGAAATTGTATAAAGAAATAATTTCAATGCATAATTAAATAGTTATCACATTATCAATTAATATTTATTTAACCACATAAACCACTGAGCTTTTATAGACACCCATACCTCAATTAATTCTCCATCTCATGTTCAAGCCTGATGTATTCCCATGTGATATCATATATGAAAAATCCATTGTTACTATTTTTTTAATTCATACATGAATTCCCATGTTATCATTCACTCATGACACAATACAATGATCATGTTATAATTCTTAACACACAATAGAATTACCATGTTACCATTATTTACACACAATAGAATGACCATGTCAACATCATTAACATGCAATAGAATTACCATGTTACCATTCAAGATTCAAAATAGACATACCATGTTACCATTCTAGCTTCAAAATATAATTACCATATTTCTATTCATAAACACATAATTAATTTAGTAATTAATTCTCCAAATCAATTCCATCACTAATTTAAAAATTAGTTTAACATAATAATTCTATGAGTTAATTAAACAATTAAGTAATCACATTAATAATATTAATTAATTATAAAATTAATTAATCAATTCAATTTTATTACTAATTAAACAATTAGTTTATCACATAAATCCACGTAATTTATTTACTATTTAATTATATACATTAATCCCATCAATAAATTAATCAATTAATTAATCAATTATCCAAAAATAAAATCACATAATTAATTACATAATTAATTATCTCATTAACATTCTCAATACATCATAGTTAATTACACATTTTATTTTCTCAGTCTATAATTCCAAAAAATCCCTAATTTCACATCTTCTCAACTAATTATTTCAAAAAATTAATTAATTAAATCTGTAACATAATTTTTAAACCTCTAATAGAAATTCTAAAATTAAAAATACATAAATAAAATAAATACTTTGGGATATTAATTATAGAACACCTATTTCAATTCATTGATGAGAGATCTCCCAACCAAAATAACAAAAATTTGAGCATCATAATGACGTATAAAAATATCTGAATCTAAAACCCTAAGTGAAGATTAAACAAATAAAGATATATTAAATCTAGATCAAGATCTAAAATCCTAGATCTAGATCCATAAAATGAGATCTAGATCATTTCCAAATAGTAGGAACACTCCATTTCTTGAATCGATAAGAATGGAAGATGAATTTGAAACCAAGCAGGATTGGATTCACATACAGAGGAAATGTAGATCATTGATCCAAGATTCAAATCACAAAGAACAGAGGTTAGGAAGGCTTGGAATCCATCCAAGAGGATCCAAAAATCATGAAATATATTCTATAATCAAATGTGGTCGAATCAGATGTAAAATGTGGGTTCATCGGATTAAAAAAGTCATTTAGGGTGATTTGAAAATTCATGTATAGTTAGGTGGGTAGGGGAACATGGTTTTCCCTAACCATGAACCTAATTGTTAATCTATATTTTTTGGGTTGATAGTTTAACCTTAGAGGGGACATGGTTTGACAAAATATGTTCTAACCATGAAAATCCCCACTACTTAGGGTCGCATGGTTTGTTTGTCCATGGGACACAGTTAGGGAAAACCATGCTCCACCTGTGCACTGCCATCATTCTACCAATATTTTGTGAAATTTCAACTGAACACACCCCAATGTAAAACAAAACCAAAGTATGATCAAACAAGGAAAAAAGAAATACATGAAATCAAGAATGTTTCATCTTTAGAAGAGGTTGGTAGGTTACAAAAACCACCACGAAATCCACAAAAGGATATGGTATCAAATTGTTACTATATGCACCCAAGGCCTCAGTTTCAAACCATGTTCATAGAATCCTAAGGTCATTATTTCAAACTAAACCCATATCCAACTAAGGCCACAATGTCAAACTATGGTGATATCTACCAAAGTCCATCTTTTATTTATTTTTAAATGATTAATACTTATAATTATATATAATTATGTATTTATATATATATATATATACCTATAGTAGAGTTAGGTGTAGTGGTAAATTGTTAGAAGGTTTATAGGTTAGGTCGGAGGATCAAACCTCACTGGATATATTTATTTTTTGAAATAATTATTCCATGGTTTTGTAAACTATCACCATATCCACCTAAGGCCATTGTTTAAATCCATGTCTATATCCACCTAAGGAAATGACTTCAAAAAAGGATCTAGGTACCTAAGGAAATATTTTAAAAACATGGACATAGACACATAATCCCGTGATTTGAAATGTTGGATATACAGTAGTCCCTATTACAGTGGTAATAGGGGCCAAAATTTATGAAAACCATGGACGTAGGCTTTGGTCATAGTTTTGGATCTTATTATAAAGGTTTTAAACCATGATTATAGGTTGATTATGTGGTTTTGTAACATTGTATCATAATAAAAAAATATTATTAACATAATTAAACAATTTGGTTTAGACATTGAATCTAGTATAAGTACTCCCATGAGTACCTCATATAAGATAGATATCAGTGATACCAGGAAACTCTTATACCAAAAACAATATAGAGAAATGATCTGAAATATATTATATTTGATGTAAATTTAAGATGAATTATGTTTTTAGTGTACATATTTAAAAGATTCTTGGAATCCCTAAAATAATCACATAAAAATTCTAAGGAATGAACATTTGGTTATTTAGAAGGGGATTTCTAGATTTATTTATTTTATCCCCCTGATGGATATTTTATTCCCCAAAATAAATTTGGATGTTTTCTTTGAGGACGTAGTTTAAATATGAAAAGTGTGAATGGTACTTTTCATTTTATCACAAAATATATTTTATATTATTATTGAAATAAGAAACACTATATTAAACTTTCCATTACTGAATATGAATATCCAATTATTGGATGTTTTGTGAACATTTTTTCTAGATAAAACACATCCCTCTCAATTTTGGTTTCACATACACAAATGTACCAATTCTTTATGATAATAAAAACTCCATAAATCTATCTAAATATCTAGAACATAAATCTATATTCAAAAAAATTTATTCTATATTAGTTTCTTAGATATCACCCATAAAAAAGATATGTCACTCTTATGTTAAATAAAAACCAATGATCAAACTACAAATATTTTTACAAAACCAATGAACATAGATAGGTTTACCTTTGTCAAAATAAAATATATAAATGATGTAAAATAAAATATTCAATTATAGTAATTTAAAATTTTATAGTTCAATTTTTAATATATCATTGATTAAAAATTTCAATTTTATTGGATGAATATCAATCCAAAACTTACTATGTCAAAATAATCCTAAAATTAATTTTTTAAATTTTCCCATAGAACTATGATTTATGAATAATTGAAAATTTAGTATTTAAATATTAATCATATTGTTTATAATAATATTTTATAATATGTTTAATTAACCACTTATTTATTATAATTTTGATAAAATTAAGATAAGATCATTTCAATATAAAAAGGGATATTTTTTAGGAAACAATTTTTAAATGCATAATGTATCTCAATTTATTAATTTAAATAATATTTGATGATTTATTATTTTAATAAAACATATAAAAAATATATCATAATATATTAATTTAATTCCATATATTGATAATTAATGGTCATGTAGTTAATGTAAGATCATATTATTATTAAAAAATGCATTTCTTAAAAAAAGGTTTTCCATCACGTTTTGTGAGTTTATTTTTAAAATAATTCTATCAATTATATGATTTAAATTTGGTAAAAATTATTTCATATTTTAATCATAATAATTAACATTATTTAACAAGTTAACATAATTTTTTCACATAATGAAGAGTTAAAATAGTAAAAATTGGTTACTAGGGTTAAGGTTAAAATTGGTTTACTGGGGGTTAATCTAAAAATACAATGGTTAAATTGATCTAAATAATTTATTACTATGAGTTTATTGGATTTATTGTATAATTAAATTTATCATCTTTTAATATGAGTCATTGTGGATCCATTATTCCATGAATGTGAATTAATAATATTTTAAAACATTGAAAAATTACAAGTGTGCCACTCACCGCAATTTTAAAAGGTCACCATCACCCCTCACTTATACACACCCATTGATCCATTTCTCTAAAAAAACCATATCATATGTCTCCCCAAAATCCTTATAAATGATATATAGGTTCTAGTATTCCCAAAATACCAATCCTAGGGTTATTAAGAAAAATCCAATGGAGGTTTCTCTATGAGAATGTAATCATCTTAACGAAGCTCTCCTTTTTACTTCTTCTAACAGAGCCTTCAATTATTTACTAAAAATTATAATATAAAATCATAATTGTTTCCCATATACTTAATTTTTTTTATTTTTATGGCATAATATTTATCCATTGAATGGGAGATAAAACCACCACTCCTATGTACGACGAATTACCGCCTTGTGAATCGATGTAATTTATATTCCATCACCAAGTTACATGCATAGTAATAATGATTGAACCAATTAAGATATTTCATAATTATTAAATAATATTGATTATACAAATTTAAAATATAATCTACCTACTTACCCTTTAAACCATTAATAAATTATAATGTCATTCATGCGTACATATGGCATATCATCTCCATGAAGCAATCTACTTCATTTTTCATGTCCAACTTCGAAGAAATGTTCAAAATTTTTTATAATGAATATATATGATATATTTAACAATAATATCATTCTTTAGATGATGAAACTATATCTTATTCAAAATAACTGGAACATGAGTAACAAAACATGTTTGATAAAATGAAATAATTAACACCAGAAACAATATTAATAATGAATGATTGTAAATGAATGGGTTATAAGATGTTATAAGAATATAATATATGATATTATTAATATAAATATTTTACCATAATAAAATAATTACATCTTTAAAACCATTACACATGAGGTTAAGGAATGTCTAACAAAGGGGGAGCATTTGGCAGGGGAATTGTCTCGATTTTCACTCCACTAAGACATATTTGGAATTATGGACCTACTAACTTTTATGAGGTATGTATACTACACATTTTATGTATTTTACATGTGTATATATTTATTAATTATAAATAATTTTTTAGTCCATTTTTAAACTTTCAAGGGGTTTCAATTTAAAAGTTACTAAAGAGGTATGTATTTATTTTAACAAACACAGTTTTGGGATTTCCATTAATTTCATTGAAGTAATATTATAATGTTTCCTTCATAAAATTAATTTGTTTTATTATCCTCTAGATATTTAATGAGTTTAAATGTTTTCATTAATCGTATCTTCTCTTTGTCAGTTGAATCGAGAAAATACTTGTATAAAATAAAATTAGATTATATCTATTTTTTAAATCAGATATATTTTTATTTCGGGTTCATATTTTTCAAAATTATTTTACAAAAATAATTTTTATCTACCCAAATTATTTATTAATGAAATATTAATTTATCATTTAATTTTTACATAGTTTGAATGAAATATTAATAGTTTTTTCTAAAAGTATTATTTTTGTCTTTCATTATAAATATTCAAAAGGAATCTGATCTTTTTAATGTATAATGCATTAATAAAATTTCCCATCACCATAAATGTTTTATGATATTTATATTTTTCATTGAATTTTCAATGTTTTTATAAATAACACTATTAAATTAAACTGTATCTTAATGTTTCACATCCATTTTCATTTATTCACCAAAATATATGGATTTTTAAAAAACCTATATTTTTAATGAATTGGTATCTTATTTATTTTGGGGTCATGAAATTTCTATTGAAAATAGTCACTTTATTATGATAATTTTTCATTATACATTAAATATATCTTAAATATCAATGTCATTTTTATCATGGATAAGCTTATTGTCTGAACTGTATACCATTTCTACTTGCAGTGTCCTACTATGAATGTTATTTGATTGGCTGGGAAAATATTGATATTGTATATCCATTACTCAATATATTTATTTATGGATAATTAATAGTTTTATGAATTAAATTGATTATAAAATATATGAGGAAATAATTATATATCAATTGATGGGTGGGGAAAAATTATAGATATCCCCTTGACACACAGGCCTCGTGAGACAAACTAGTTATCCATGCCCATGAAATGCATTTTTAGTATATACATAACAATAGTTTAAACTTTCTTGGTGAAATGAATTAACAGTAAATATATAATGATGTTTAAGATCCTGATTTAAAATTTTATGAATTTCATTTATTGTGAATTTAGTTATTATTATCCATGATATTACTATATTTCTTTTTCCCATGGACAAATTTCATACTCACGTTATTTATTAAATGAAATGTGATTTCAGTTATCTACCTTGACATATTGATCATGCCTTATTTACAATTGATTGATTTTACTATACATAACCCTGACTAAAAATTGAATTTTTATTATGAAGGAGTGTAAGGACTCGTCAACAACAAAGGTGTCTCATGGGAGCCTGAAGTGATGAAGACCATGGGCATCCCCTTGGACAACAATTTGAATAAGTTCTTGGATGAAAAAATATTCACTCCCATTATGCCTTTATATTTTATTTCTAATATAATATAGGAACCATGTTGGTATCTAGTTCTTCAAGACTACTAAAAATGATCTATCCTTGCTAATCTGATCCCTTTTTTCTTATGTAAATTTAATAAAGTATAATTTCTCTATGGTTTACTATAGTTGAGGTCCTTATATATTGTTAAATTTAAATGATCATACTCAATCATATGATATACTCTAAAAATAACCCAAACCATTTGTAAAGGGATAATATTCCCTTCGAAGATAACTTCTCTTTTGAGAATCCTTTTGAAATAATGGTTGGTCATAATGTACCTAACCTACGATCTCCTTCTAAACAATAAATAACAAAAAGTAATTCTTTGAATATAGTAACCATAATTAAATTAAAAATATTTTTAACCATGATTGATATTAATTTCTATTTTTTATTGATATTAATTATTTCATCATTAACTGAATACTCACTTCAATGTTATCAAAAATATATCATCAAATTTATTTTTGGGATAATAATTGATACACCATTATTAAGATAGATTATTCAATGTGAAATGATTAACTAACAGTGCTATATGATGCCATCAGAAATAAAGATTCTATTTTTTCCATTCATCTTTTTTCGTATTTAGGGATTAGAGATATATCTTGCTTTTTTAAAATACAAATTACCTTACTAACTATTATATATCTATTTTGATGTTATGATTCTATATTTCTCTAAATATTTCTTTTAATATATGATCTTTACATATTTATTTAAACTAATGTACAAACATAATGATAGTTTCATGAACATGGAAGTCAGATTTGGAAAATTAATTGACAAGAAGTGGTATGAAACATATCCGTCCACTCCAAAAATTTCCATCAACAAACAAAAATTTGTGGAGTTTGACCTACCAAATTTCAATACTTTACCTTATCACTCTGATATACTTTGGGAGTTATTTTCCATTATTAATCCTTTAACCATTATGGAAAATTTGTATATCTCATTCACAATAAAAGGTAAATGTGTCTTTATCTATAAATAGTGGTTTATATACAATCATTGTGTATCCCTCATTATTTATTGAATGGTTATCTCTCCTTGGCTCCTTAATGAACATTTAATATTCCATAAGGAATCATCTATGAAAATTATTTTCCAAATAATTGATAAAACCTCCAAGTTCAATGACCTAAATCATGAATTATAGACCTTTTATAAGGGGATTCATATTATTTTATTTCATTTAAAAGGGAAGGTTACAACCACTAATTTATAAGACATCTAAGTATTATTCATTCTAATTATAATTTTTTAATACAATGTTACAGAATTTATCTTCAAATACATCCTCAAAATCACACCTGGAGTGCTCAAGGTAAAAATTATTCCCTAAGGATACATAATTTCTCACATTATATTCATTATCCTTTAGAAAATGTTTCTATATATTGGGTTAGGTCATTTATTTCTTTTTATAGGTTTAGCCATTAATGAGAAAAACAAAAAAAAACAATTATTTAGATATGATGAATTCCTACATCATCTACAAGTACATATGAAAACTAACTATTATAATGGATTTTGTTTTACCAATTAATTGACCCCACATTGGTAATCCGAAGGCCCCACCCCTAGGCAATCATCTATCAACTAATGATTCTTCTAACCAAACCCACCATCCAAGATCTTAGTCCCATCATTCCTCTACCACACCCCAACCTCATATTCACCATTCTAAAATAAGAACCCAATTGGATATGATTAATCACATCTAGTTTCTAAAAAATTTGGATAAGAAGTACACTAGAAATCACAATTTATGGTTTCCTAAAATATATTCCATTTTTCTCACTCCCTAGACAACTAATAAACCTACTTTCCCCCCCCCCCCCATTTTTCCTCATTTAGAACCTCATTTGTAATACCCAATATATCTAAATGTTTGAATTTTTATAAATTTTCTCAAAACACCATTTATTTAAGTGGTTTTGTAATTTTAAAGGGGTTGATGGGGGCCCAGGAGTCAATTTCATAAGTCAAGTTGGATGTGAGTTTTTTCTATCATGATGATAGAAGAAAATGGATATTCAATTAGCTGTTATTGAGTTATTGGTATTCCCAGTATGGGATAAAATATCCCTTTAAGGGTCACCATGTTCTCAGTAAACCTGGGGTGGGTAACCCATGGGTGATTTCATACCCAAGGGAGGTATGGACTTGGTACACCTCTATATTACTTTAAATTTTTTAATTAAATTTATTAATTTTTATAAATTTTGGTTAAATTAGGATTCAACCTTATTTCCTCCTAATAATGATTTGCATTATCATCTATCTTACTCTCCATTTTACCTATCATAAATACTGGATCTTGTATTTTCAATCTGTGATCGGAGTCTCATCTTCCATAGGGTGATTTAATTATCCCCATGTTTCTTATTACTGTTTCTCTAACAGGTTCACAGTTTTTCTCTAGTTATTCCTAATTTTAAGGCATTCTTAGGTTTTTAAATTTATTCCATTTAAGGTAAAATCAGAAAATGGTATCACTACATTAATTATAGTTTTTACTGATGCCCCTATCACAATGGCTCTTTAAAACCATTGGGATATGGTACCCTTCACAATGGTTTTCTGAAAACCGTTGGTAAAGGGTTTTCAAAACCACTCTATACCAATGGTTTTAATTAACCATTGGTATATGTGATGTAACATCCCAGGTAAATAAAGAATAAAGAATTTTCATATTTATTAATATTTACGAATAAAATATTAATTTTATTTTAAATGGGTTTCTATGTTCAATAGCGTACCCGATACGCAACGATGGGTTTCTTTGAAACTTACGTAGCACACTAGTAATAAAATAATATTATTTTAAATGTTAGTTAACAAGTAACCGTTGTACTGGCGGGAATGGATAGAAATAACTAAAATATGATTAGATATGTTTTTAAATGTTTATACATTTACCCAATAAAAGATAAAGGCTTAAAATACGGAAAGAGTTCAATTTTAGGGCATATATACTCTAATTTTCACTAAAGGTTCACTTATCACCTTTTAATGGTGAACCGTCATTAAATATAGTTTTGATCACTCTTATACTTTATTTTGGACCAAATATAACTCTTCTTTAGAATCAGGACATCAAAATTTACTTTGTGTAAATTTTTGGTACCTTTCTGATAAAGTTCATTTTTTTATGAATAGTGTAAAATGTTGTATTTTAATTCAAAACCTCTTTTTAATCAAATTTATTTATATGACTAGATTATTATTTTAATTGGTTTTAAAGTGAAATTAGAAAATATTTTTACCAGTTAATCCAATGGTGGTCATTGGAATCAATTTCACTTTGAAATTGGACTTAAACTGGTGTCAATCTTTTGATACTTATAGTTTCGCAAAAACACGCTATTTGTCATGACAGAGGGAATTAATTATTAAATTAATTAATTTGACTTATATGTTTTGAATTTTGTAAAATGGACTTCATTTTTGAATTCGGAATATCAAATATAGCTTAGGGTGAATTTTTGGTAATTTTCTGAAAAACTTCAATTTTTGATGAATAGTGAAACCACTAAGTGGTAATCAAGCAAACTGATTTTTCAGTTAAATGAAAGTTTACCACTAATGTGTATTGAATTTTGAAAATCTGACATACATGGTTGTCATTAAGAAGTAAAATGTGGTTCAATGAGAATAAAATAATTTTTTTGGTGAATAGTAACATATTAAGTTTTTAATCGCGATTAGTGGTAATTAGTGTAGTTTAAGGTATAAATAATGCTTTAAAAATATTAAATGACCTAGACACATGTCCCAACCTTATTTGTTGTGTCATGGCTGACCACGAAAAGCCATGGGCCAACTTGGGGACCCCATGGATCCACTTTTGTTGGGAAATGACATAAATTACTTTTTATTTAATGTTAAAGTGAAAATGACACAATCATAATATGTTTTACGAAAACAATTTTTATGTGGGGTTATACAAGTCCAAATTTTGATTATAAATAGTCATTGGAAAGAAAAAAAGATTTCCTATATCATAGTATTTGTTATATAATTTTTAGACATTAAATAAATTTAATTATTTATGACATAATAATTATGCAGCGATGACATCATTATTTGGCAATTTAAATAAAATAGAAAGATAATGTAAAATCTATAAACTACACATGTACAAAACTTATTGGATGAGTGGATTTAGAAGCCTTATCACCTTATCCACGAAGTATATCAATGTGGGACCTTTTAAAACCGAAACACATTTTCAAATAAAGTAATATTTCCATACTTTCCAAAAGTGCCCCTCCTCTCCTCTTATAAAAGGCCCCCACCTCTACCCCATTTCACACACTTCTCAAGCCTTTGGCTCGGCCAACCCCTGCCCAATTACTCTCTCCACATCCCTCTCCTCATCCTAGAGGATTCCCTTAGGGCAGAAGCCTTTCAAAGAAATCCTTTAGGCTCAAATCAAAAGGGAGTTACACTTTTAAAGGACGTTAAAGAACGATTGAGTCAAGTCGGACCCGAGGTAAGGGACTTCGTCTCAATCTCCTTTAGTTGAGGCATATTTCGTTTTATACACAACTTTCTTTTATACAGTGTATAAACTCCTTTGAATTTTACTTTTATACCAAAGTAATCTTTTTCTACAAATCGTTTTACTAAACGACAAAAAGGAATGTTTTTTAACGTACGCGGTGACAACGACCTTTTTCCGCCGCTGCGAGTATTATTTGATCTTTGGCTTTCTCAACAAGCCGTAATGTTTTTAGAATAAAATAAATACCATATACTCTTTTATGTATTTTGGTATTGAAAATGGTTTTGAAAAAGGATTCTATTATGTCAATATATTTATGATATATTGTGATTGAAATGTGGAAAGGTTATCATTCCTTTATATTGGTTTTATGTTTTATGATTTTATACTGGTACTTAGACATTTTAACGGGTGGTTACGTTATAAACCATATGACGGGTGGTGCCGTGAATACCAGGACGGGTGGTTACGTTATAACCTCCAATGCATTGGGTATGGAAGTCGGCCGTATGGCTATTCCATTAAGTATGTATGGAAATTGGCCGTATGGCTATTCCATTAAGTGATATGTGTGGAAGTCAACCGTATGGTTATTCCACTTAAGTATGTTTATGTCCCAAGTTACCTTTATATATTCTATGTGTTCTTTATATGGATTTTATGGTAATCTTTTGGTTACAAAAAGGTAAGTAATGATACTTTATTCAGTGAAGATTTTTTTTACTACTTCATGAAGGTGAAGGCATTACTTTGATATAGTATACATGGTTTACTTGATGTTTGAAAAACTAACAGTTTTCATTCTTTTTGAATCCCTTAATGAGCTTTTTATGCTCACCCCATGTTTTTCGAAATGTTTTTCACAGGACTTAAAGTGGAATAAGGTCAAGGATGGGATCAAGGGAATTTCATGCTATCTAATACATGGAATCTAGACCTCTTTCTTTTTAAGAATTTTTATTTTATGGAGACTTAGTAGAAGTGTCTACTTTGTAATATTTTAAGATGTAATAGTTATGTTCTAATTCTCTAAAACTCTAAACCTGAAAAGATACTCAATGTGAATTATTCATTTAATTCAATATTAAGTAAGGTTTAAGGCTGGGGCCTTATAGTTGGTATCAAAGGATGGTTTAGACAACTTTAGGAGTTAGAAAAGTGTTAAATTATAATATGATTGAAATGATATAGCATTTACGGATTACCATGTTGCTTCGCCTAATATATTTCTATGTTCAGAATGGTTTTCCGCAGAGGAAACAAAGCAGCTATGTTGGGACGACATCAGGAGGAAGACAACCTTCCAAATCAGCAACCTGAGATGGTCGGAATCGGAACTGAACAGTTTGTTGCAGTGATGGCACAGTTGACTCAGGCTATAAATGGTGGTGGTATCCATGCACGAGATCAGCCAGATCAACCGCAGAGGAACATGTCAGTGGTGGAACATTTCATGAGGCAACATCCCCCATCATTCAGAGGATCATCTGACCCTGTGCAAGCTGAAGGGTGGATTAAAGCACTGGAGAAGATTTTTGATGTCATGGGGTGTTCAGAACATCAAAAGGTTAGTCTTTCTATTTACCGTTTTGAAGGTGAAGCTGATCAATGGTGGTCGATGGTGAAAAATATAAGGGATTGTGATGAGATTGAGGATCTTCACTGGGACGAATTCAAAGGTATGTTTCTTGAGAAATATTTTCCTAAGGTGGTTCGTCTTAGGATGGAAAAACAATTCCTTGAATTGAGGCAGGAGGATGATTCAGTGGCTGCTTATGAAGAAAAGTTCACTCGATTGGCAAGGTATGCTCCAATCTTCATACGAGATCTTGATAGTAAAATAAACCGTTTTTACTCAGGGTTAAAGCCAAAGTATCGAAGGGCTTTAGCTTCTCGTGAGTTCAAAAGTTATGAAAAACATGTTCGATGTGCGGAGAAGGTGGAAATGGAGTTTGCCGATGATCAGGTGTTCTATGAAAAACAACAGAATAAGAGATCTAGTTGGCAGGAAAAGGGGAGGAATTCATCAAAGAAGCAAGGAGGTAAGAAAACCAAATATCCATCCTGTGAGAAGTGTGGTAAAATGCATCCTGGAGAATGTTAATCCAAGTCTATTAAGTGCTTTCGGTGTGGTAAGCCTGGTCATATTGCTCATAACTGTAAGGTAGATGATCAAGCAGGAAATGAAAAGCCAACGGTAAGATGTTTTAAGTGTAATGAAATGGGTCATTATGCAAACGAGTGTCCAACGAAGAACTCAACTGGGGGAATGCAGCCAGACTACAAGCAGAAAGGGGTGGCGAAATCCTTTGCAACAACTTCAGCAGATGTTGGGTCATCGAATGAAGTGGTATCAGCTCCAGGGAGCTCAGTATTTTTCGAAGATTGACTTGAGGTCGGGGTACCATCAATTGAAAGTAAAAGAAGCAGACGTTCCGAAGACTGCGTTCCGTACTAGATATGGCCATTATGAATTTTTAGTTTTGCCTTTTGGGTTAACCAATGCACCTGTTGTATTCATGGACCTTATGAATAAAATTTTCCATGAGTTCTTGGATAAGTTTGTGTTTGTGTTTTGAGGTTTGGGAAGAGGTTATGTGTGCCTTGTGATTCACAGTTGAAGAATGAGTTGTTATGTGAGGCTCATAGTTCCCCGTTTTCAGTTCATCCGAGCAGTACTAAGATGTACAGAGATCTGCGGGAGTATTACTAGTGGGATGGAATGAAAAGAGATATTGCTGATTTTACTGTGAAGTGTTTGACATGTCAACAGGTTAAAGCAGAGCGGCAGTTACCGAAAGGGATGCTTCAGCCTTTACCAGTGCCAGAGTGGAACTGGGAAAACATATCCATGGACTTTGTTGTGGGATTACCGAGGACATCTCGAGGTAATAATGCAATCTGGGTTATTATTGATCGCTTGACCAAATCTGCTCATTTCCTTTCTATACGAGATACTTTCTCTCTAGATCAACTTTCCCGTTTGTATCTTAAAGAGATATTCAGGTTACATGGAGTTCCTCTCTCCATTGTATCGGATCGTGATCCCAGGTTTACTTCTAACTTTTGGAAAGGCCTTCAGAAGTCGTTGGGTACTGAATTAAATTTTAGTACAGCTTTTTATCCTCAATTAGATGGGAAGTCAGAACGAACAATCCATACATTGGAGGATATGCTACGATCTTGTTCTATGGATTATCAGGGAAGTTGGGACCAACATCTTTCTTTGGTTGAGTTTTCTTATAATAACAGTTTTCATTCTAGTATACAGATGGAACCATTTTAGGCATTATATGGGAAGCGGTGTCGAACTCCAGCTTTCTGGGATGAAGTGGGTGAATTGAAGTTGATGGGACCAAAATTGGTAGAAGAGATGACAGAAAAAAGTTCAGCTGATTCAGAAGCACATGAGAACAGCTCAGAGCAGGCAGAAGAGTTATGCGGATAACCGGAGGAAGGATCTATCTTTTCAGGTAGGTGATCATGTTTTTCTCAAGGTTTCTCACTGGAAAAGTGTGATGAGATTTGGTAAGAAAGGAAAGTTGAGTCCATGGTTGGTTGGACCATACGAAATTCTAGAAAGAGTTGGATCAGTTGCATACCGAGTGTCTTTACCTCCGAGTTTATCTCAGGTACAGAATGTTTTTCACGTTTCGATGTTGAGAAAGTATATGCCAGATCCATCTCATGTTTTGAGTCCATAGGTTGTTTAGCTGGAAGAGAACCTATCTTATGAGGAACAACCGGTCCAGATTCTTGACCATAGGGAGCAAGTGTTACGGAATAAGGTGATTCATCAGGTAAAGGTTTTGTGGAAAAACCATGTGATTTAAGAGGCAACGTGGGAATCTGAAAATGCTATGAGGGATAACTACCCCCACTTATTTTGATAAGTGAATAAAATTGCGAGGACGCAATTCCCAAAAGGGGGGAAGGATGTAACATCCCAGGTAAATAAAGAATAAAGAATTTTCATATTTATTAATATTTACGAATTAAATATTAATTTTATTTTAAAGGGGTTTCTATGTTCGATAGAGTACCCGATACGCAACGATGAGTTTCTTTGAAACTTACGTAGCACACTAGTAATAAAATAATATTATTTTAAATGTTAGTTAACAAGTAACCGTTGTACTGGCGGGAATGGATATAAATAACTAAAATATGATTAGATATGTTTTTAAATGTTTATACATTTACCCAATAAAAGATAAAGGCTTAAAATACGGAAAGAGTTCAATTTTAGGGCATATATACTCTAATTTTCACTAAAGGTTCACTTATCACCTTTTAATGGTGAACCGTCATTAAATATAGTTTTGATCACTCTTATACTTTATTTTGGACCAAATATAACTCTTCTTTTGAATCGGGACATCAAAATTTACTTTGTGTAAATTTTTGGTACCTTTCTGATAAAGTTCATTTTATTTATGAATAGTGTAAAATGTTGTATTTTAATTCAAAACCTCTTTTTAATCAAATTTATTTATATTATTAGATTATTATGTTAATTGGTTTTAAAGTGAAATTAGAAAATATTTTTACCAGTTAATCCAATGGTGGTCATTGGAATCAATTTCACTTTGAAATTGGACTTAAACTGGTGTCAATCTTTTGATACTTATTGTTTCGCAAAAACACGCTATTTGTCATGACAACGGGAATTAATTATTAAATTAATTAATTTGACTTATATGTTTTGAATTTTGTAAAATGGAATTCATTTTTGAATTCGGAATATCAAATATAGCTTAGGGTGAATTTTTGGTAATTTTCTGAAAAACTTCAATTTTTGATGAATAGTGAAACCACTAAGTGGTAATCAAGCAAACTGATTTTTCAGTTAAATGAAAGTTTACCACTAATGTGTATTGAATTTTGAAAATCCGACATACATGGTTTTAATTAAGAAGTAAAATGTGGTTCAATGAGATTAAAATAATTTTTTTTGGTGAATAGTAACTTATTAAGTTTTTAATCACGATTAGTGGTAATTAGTGTAGTTTAAGCTATAAATAATGATTTAAAAATATGAAATGACCTAGACACATGTCCCAACCTTATTGGTTGTGTCATGGCCGACCAAGACAATCCATGGGCCAACTTGGGGACCCCATGGATCCACTTTTGTTGGGAAATGACATAAATGACTTTTTATTTAATGTTAAAGTGAAAATGACACAAACATAATATGTTTTACGAAAACAATTTTTATGTGGGGTTATACAAGTCCGAATTTTGATTATAAATAGTCATTAGAAAGCTAAAAATATTTCCTATATCATAGTAGTTGTTTAATAATTTTTAGACATTAAATAAATTTAATTATTTATGACATAATAATGATTCAGCGATGAGATCATTATTTGACGATTTAAATAAAATAGAAAGATAATGTAAAATATATAAACTACACATGTCCAAAACTTATTGGATGAGTGGATTTAGAAGACTTATCACCTTATCCACGAATTATATCAATGTGGGACCTTTTAAAACCGAAACACATTTTCAAATAATGTAATATTTCTTTACTTTCCAAAAGTGCCCCTCCTCTCCTCTTATAAAAGGCCCCCACCTCTACCCCATTTCACACACTTCTCAAGCCTTTGGCTCGGCCAAACCCTGCCCAATTACTCTCTCCACATCCCTCTCCTAATCCTATAGGATTCCCTTTGGGCAGAACCCTTTCAAAGGAAGCCTTTAGGCTCAAATCAAAAGGGAGTTACACTTTTAAAGGACGTTAAAGAACGATCGAGTCAAGTCGGACCCGAGGTAAGGGACTTCGTCTCAATCTCCTTTCATTGAGGAATATTTTGTTTTATACACAACTTTATTTTATACGGTGTATAAACTCCTTTGACTTTTACTTTTATACAAAAGGAATCTTTTTCTACGAAGCGTTTTACTAAACGACAAAAAGGAATGTTTTTTTTAACGTACGCGGTGACAACGACCTTTTTCCGCCGCTGCGAGTATTATTTGATCTTTGGCTTTCTCAACAAGACATAATTTTTTTAGAATAAAATAAATACCATATACTCTTTTATGTATTTTGGTATTGAAAATGGTTTTGAAAAAGCATTCTATTATGTCAATATATTTATGATATATTGTGATTGAAATGTGGAAAGGTTATCATTCCTCTATATTGGTTTTATGTTTTATGATTTTATACTGGTACTTGGACATTTTAATGGGTGGTTACGTTATAAACCATATGATGGGTGGTTCCGTGAATACCAGGACGGGTGGTTACGTTATAACCTCCAATGCATTGGGTATGGAAGTCGGCCGTATGGCTATTCCATTAAGTATGTATGGAAATTGGCCGTATGGCTATTCCATTAAGTGATATGTGTGGAAGTCAACCGTATGGTTATTCCACATAAGTATGTTTATGTCCAAAGTTACCTTTATATATTCTATGTGTTCTTTATATGGGTTTTATGGTAATCTTTTGGTTACAAAAAGGTAAGTAATGATACTTTATTCAGTGAAGATTTTTTTTACTACTTCATGAAGGTGAAGGTATTACTTTGATATAGTATACATGGTTTACTTGATGTTTGAAAAACTAACAGTTTTCATTCTTTTTGTATCCCTTACTGAACTTTTTATGCTCACCCCATGTTTTTCGAAATGTTTTTCACAGGACTTAAAGTGGAATAAGGTCAAGGATGGGATTAAGGGAATTTCATGCTATCTAAAACATGAAATCTAGACATCTTTCTTTTTAAGAGTTTTTATTTTATGGAGACTTAGTTGAAGTGTCTACTTTGTAATCTTTTAAGATGTAATAGTTATGTTATAATTCTCTAAAACTCTAAACCTAAAAAGATCCTCAATGTGAATTATTCATTTAATTCAATATTAAGTAAGGTTTAAGGTTGGGGCCTTATATATGATATATTCCAATTGTTTTTAAAAGACTTTGGGATAGATTTCCCTCAAATTTAGTGCAAGCCACACACTCCCCTTTCTAGATCTGTTCTTTTTCCATAACATCATGCAACTCACACTTTCATTCAGCAAACACTCTTCCACTGATAATCCATCATTGTTTTAATTTGGTTTCATCCACTTCAAATCAATTTCTCAGACTTCAAATAAATTTCAGCCTATATTTATCTTCAAATTGGTGATTATGGTTTCTTCCATTTATTTTTAGTTTCCCCATCAATATGCAATCTCTCATAATTTATATGTATTGATTATGTTACATATACTATATCTGTATACTAATATATTCATTGATTATTTTTCATGTACGACATATGTATACACTAATTTTGTAAAAAAACAATTATATTGAATCTATATAGACACACTACATCTTTATACACATAGATGATGATACACATAAATGCCGATTCTATATCATTATACACATAGATGCTGATCTTGAGTGAAATTACATTATTTTATTACCATCCTTGAATTGGTATTAAACCACACCATGGGTGTGTTATTTAAATTTCATGGAATGTTATAAATGATTTAATAAATTGAAATTGGTTTTAATGAAATGATTTCCCTTGATATGTTTATTTACGTTTGATGTTTATCTATCAATCAAAATTATTATTTTAATTGAATTAGAATTTGTTTAATTTTTTTTGACGAATTATATTATGTAATATATGATCTAATTGAAAATTATTATATTTTTAATTGAAATACAATAATGATGGTACACTTTACCTTGAGCGATGTTGGGTTCCCCTTTATATATTTTCGTAGATAAGGTATCATATGTAAAGTGAGGCTACATTATAATGAATTATTATAGATGTAACTTGGTTAGTTTTGTGACATAGAATTTAAAAATCCCTTGGTTTAGGTTGTTTGAAATGGAATTTCACATCACTTAGTGTGCTGGGAATAACATCCCATTCCCCTCTATTAATATTACTGGTGTGAACCCCATCAATGTTATTTATAATACTTGGCATGAAATCATACATTTATTATGATACTCAGTATGAATTTTTGTATTAATTAATAAATTCAATCATGGTTCCCATCATTTTTCTATGATAGAAATGGGCACAGTGACCCTTATTTAAATTATGAGACTCCTATTATTATATAGGGACACTGGATTAAGGCCTCAGGTCTTGGCTAGTCCAACAAATCTAAATATATGGGTATATACGTTACAAATTATATAGTGAATATATATGCATGCATACTTATATATAAATATAAACCAATATACACAGAGACACATCAAAAAATGTATTCCATCTTAGACCAAAGTAGGTATAATGGGATAGGTGTCCCTTGGGGAACCCACGTTTCCCTTGAAAATGTTGTCATGTATTAGAGTAAGGTAAATATAATTCATTAGGGGTATAACATGAAGTTTTTAAACCCTTTAATAACTCATATTTCTGTATTTATATCGTTTTTGTTGAGCACCTACATGTTTCTAGTACATGACACTAAGATGGTTACCTCTTAAATAACACACCCTATAAAAAATATCCTTGATCACTAATACTACAATGACACCATTGATTATAAATATAACATTAATTATGCAATATAGTGATCTCTATAAATTTAAACATAATGCCAACTATTCTATCAAAAATATCCTAGAGAGATCAATCTTTATACAATTATTTTCCATCACATCCACCATGTTTCAATTAAATATCATTGTTTTATATTTATATAATTTTGTTATATATATAGTATTTTGTTGTCTTTCATATTATGATTATAATATAGAGTCATTTTTTAGTTATAGTTTTATATAAACTGAAAAATTTTCATTTTCTTAAATATAATTTCAATTGAACTTCAATATTATTGAATTTCATTCAAAAAATTACTTTTTACGATTTTTTTAAATAATGGATAGAAGTTGGATGTATGAAACTGATCAGATCTCAAGTGATTTTCAAAAAATATTGGAGATATATTTTGATTTTGAATTTGAAAATTCTGCATATAGTGGTCACATACACTGCCCATGTTATAATTGTTTTGGAATTCCTAGTTAGAGCTATGAAAAAGATAGATACCATATAACTAAATATGTTTTTTGAACAAACTACTATTTGTGGTATCACAATGGGCTGAAAATAGAATCACAAATTGGTGATGATCCAAATAAGAGGACTGGATTGGAGAATTCGATATATGTCCAATTTCCATTTATTTTTCATCATGAGAATAGAAGGATGTTGACCCAAGAAGACTTAGATATGATCAAACATGATGCATCCAATGGAAATTATGATGTTGACAGGGTGAAAAAAATGAATGATGTTGCAATGACACCAGTATATCAACAATGTGGTATAATGAAAAAGTTAGAATTTCTAATCCGATTGTTTCATGGGAAAACCATGTATAGGATTTCTAATACTTTAATCGACTAAATTCATAACTTTTTAAGGAAATACTTTTAGATGATGCAATGGTTCTGTTTCGGTGCGGATGTGCGTCGGGTTACGCTGTTCCGCCAGGACGCGTTCGCGCGTGCACCCGTCAACCCGAGGGGATGGGCGCGCGGCTTGTGGTCCCGCAGTCCCGCTTTCCAAGGGCGGGCGGCATCCGTCCCTTATTCAGGGGCGTCTGCTCCTTGATCGAAACCGGGATGATGGGATGTCGGCTCCTCCTTCCTTGGACGTCTCCTCGGAACTCGTCGCCTAATCCGGGTCTCCCTCATAGACTTAAGAATGTTCGTGAATCTCGTTCCCGGCGCCATATCTTCATGGACACCGGTTAATTACGCTGCTTCCGCCCGGACGTTCCAAGGAGTCTGGGCGGGGCAGCAACCTGCAGTGAGAAGGCCGGGTGGCTCTGGGTGCTAGGGGCGTGTCGTAACACTGCGGCTCTGCACATCTGTCTTTCGTCCCTAATAGGGCTTCTCGAAGGCATGATGGCCTGAGGCATCCCGCACTGGGTGCGGGGAACTGTGTCACCTGAGGTTTTCCTCAGCTTCCCGTGTTTAACACGGGGTATTCCGCGAGTTTAACGTCCAGCGGGGACGGCATCGGGCCGATCAACACGAAAAGTGGATCAGATGACGGAACCCCTTGCGGGAACCTCCGACGCTGGGGCCAGCACATGGGCGGCTTCCCAAGTAACGTGGAGTGGAGTGAAGTGGCATGACCCCACCGGGATGTGGCGGCCCGGGTAAGGATCAGGATGGATGATGGAGGTGAAGAGCTTGGACCCCAGAGGGGCTTCCTACGTACCGCGCGTTAACACGGATCAAAGTCAACGTAGTTCGGGCATACAGTTTAACGTCATGCTGGACGTCGGCAAGCCGACTCACGAAGAGGTCGAGGCCGCCGGGCGGAGGATTGAACCGAACCACCTCGCACAGAGGGGGATGGAACGGCCGGGTGGATCACAGTTTCACGTCATGCTGGACGATAAAAGGGGAAATGGAAAAAGGGGGGCTGTGGGGAGGCACCATGGAGATACACACGGGCAGTCTCCCACAGGGGCGGATTCATAGGTGAATCGACGCAAGCGTGAACCCTGGAGGGGTCCACTGATGGACGAACCGACGTAAATACGACCGGGACGACCAGGTGGTGGGCTTGGACCTCAGGGAGGCTTCCTACGTACCCTGTATAGAAGACAGGGATCAAAGTCCACGTAGTTCATTCTGTCAGGACTTACGCACTTGAGGCAGCCCGGTTGCTGCAAAGCTCAGTTGGAAGGGACTTGGACCGAAAGCAGAAGACACCTCGATCCCAGTCATACCCTCTACTGGCTTCGGCAGTGGGGAGGCGCAATGGAGATACACATGTGCAGCCTCCCACGAGAAACTAGGGGTTTGTAATACCCTGCCCCCGTAGGGAAAAGCCACTCCCATTAAATCGCCCCGAAAGCGGGACAATCCCGACATCCCTGCAGAGACGAGCGGGTGGGGGCCACATCCAAACCGGGGGAGATCCTGCATGCAGAGCACGGGATCGGATGAAGCGGACGGTTTAACGTCTTGCCGGACGAAGTACAGTTTAACGTCGTGTGTTGAGGACGAAGCGGACGGTTTAACGTCTTGCCGGACGAAGTACAGTTTAACGTCATGTGTTGAGGACGAAGCGGACGGTTTAACGTCTTGCCGGACGAAGTACAGTTTAACGTCATGTGTTGAGGACGAGGCACTTGGCAGTTTAACGTCTTGCAGCGCGGACGATGGGGCTAGGCAGTTTAACGTCGTGCAGCTTGGACGGATGTGCAGTTTAACGTCATGCTGGACGAATGTGCAGTTTAACGTCATGCTGGACGTATGCGCAGTTTAACGTCATGCGGGACGAATGCGCAGTTTAACGTCATGCTGGGCATAGGTTGCCGGACGAATGTGCAGTTTAACGTCATGCTGGGCATAGGTTGCCGGACGAATGTGCAGTTTAACGTCATGCTGGGCATAGGTTGCCGGACGATGGGTGCATGTCACTTCGCACGAACCTGGAGGGCCGCACGGGAAGACAACGCACGGTGCGGGCACCCAGGATGAGGAGCATCGGGCGCCACGCAGGCAGGTGCCCTCAGGGGGGTGAGGGGGCGACCCTGGCAGATTGCACGCAAAAAGGAAGCTTTGCGCGCAATACTGCGGGCCGGCGCGCAATCGGGGCGGCTGGCGCGCAATTGGGCCAGTGCCTTGCGCGCGGATGCTTGAGATTGCTCACACCGGGCTTCGGATAGCGCGCGGGGGCAACAGCTCATTCTCTAATGAATGGCCACTTGAAAGAAGGGGGTGCGCGCAATCGGGCCGGATTGCGCGCACCCCGGGGGCAATTGCGCGCAAGCGGGTTCTTTTGCGCGCAAAGGCCTTAGGGTGAGTTTTTATTCAAATGAAAGGAGCCAGCGGGGATTGCGCGCGAAGGCGGACCCCAAGGCTTTCTTGCGCGAAAGAAAGGAGGTTACCTGAAGTTCGTCATTGCGCGCGGAAGGGGTTGAATTGCGCGCACGAGAGACGTTTCGACTTCCAGCAACCTTTGAAACGTTGGGGGTCGCCTTATATTTATAGGCAACCCCGGGCGCGGAATCCAGGGTGCGAGCGCGAAATTCTTCTCGCGGGCGCGGAATCGGGCGCGGCGCGGAAGGGAGTCGCGCGGACCCGCGGCGCGCAAAATTGCGCGCCGGACCGGTGCCTTGCGCGCATCCCGGGGGGTTTGCGCGCTGAACATCACCTTTGCGCGCGGGCCTCTCAAATTCCGCGCAAGGCCTCCGGGCCCTCAGAAACATCCTTCCGACTCCAAATATGACCTCGCTTTCCGCATCCGGAGCTTCGTTTGGGAACAACGGACTTTTCCGGCGTCTACAAAAGCCCCCCCTCGGAATCTGATCGGCGAGCGGTCGCAACGATCGGGTTCCGAGGGAGACGCCGGAATGCCGAAGTCCTGGGCGACGCGGGACTGTGGCGCGCAAAAATGGGTGTCGGGCGCGAAATCGGCCGATGCGGTCGCGCAAAGCCTTTTCCGCGCAGCGCGGACCCCGGCCTCGCCTATAAATAGGGGCACTGGGTCCCTCCGTGCCGTACACTGGCCTTCCGCACGATAAGCCTCTTTGCTCTCGTGCGCGAAATTGCCTTTTCCGGCGCGGAATTCGCTCGCTCGTCGCGCAAAACCGTCCGGACTTCGCTCTGTTTTTGCGCGAATACCCGGGGTTTTTCGCGAAGGACTTCCCGATTGCGCGCCGTCCACTAGGATTGCGCGCCGCCTCTCAAACTTTTCCACCAGCCTCGTCCGATTCCGCACACTTCATCCCTTAACCCGCACGACTCCCGAATCTTCCGAGATGGCCGCGCACAGAGGAAATGAGGGGGATTCCGCCACTCGCAGGGCTGAGATGGCGACGAACGAGGAGGTTTACGGAGCCAAGGAGATTGTTTCTAACAATCAATCCTTGTTCGACTTACTAACGCCGGCCCAGAAGACATATCCACTGTCGGACAACCTGCCGCTCTGGAACTTCGGCATCCTGGATGAGGTTCCAGTGCCAGGGTTCGAGGTTGATGCGCCGCGGACCTGGGTGACCCGGGAGGACGAGCTTCTCCGCTATAACATCACCAACAATGGGCATCCTGCCAGGGAGACCAGACACTTGGACGTCTATGTCCTGAACCCGAGGACGCGAACCATTGACGGGGGTGAGCCTACAGCGGAGAATTCTCCAGCCCTCTACTCGAGCATATATCGCCAGAGCGTCACGGACGACACCAAGGGCTGGCTGAAGGACTGGGACTTGCGGTCTGGGGGAAACTTTACCAGTGAATGGGCCTGGGCGTTCTGGGTACGCCACACTTGCGATCACTTCGCAGAGGAGCTGCGGTACATCGGCCTGTTCGAGGCGGTGTGGACGTCGCAGTTCCACTTCTACCAGCAGTCTGAGCTCGGGCCGGAGCTGTTCACTCGCTGGTCCCCGGATACCAACACCTTCCATCTTCACCATGGGGAGGTCGGCATCGGTCTCTGGGACATCCACTGCATCGGAGGTATCCCGCTGGAGGGCTACCAGTACGATGAGTTCCTGCCACCGAAGAACATCTGGGAGGACAGGTCACGGACTCCCATTCTGACCTGGCATCTGCTTGACCTGGCTACGCAGCGGCTCGGGATCCAAGACTTCCAGAAGGACATAGCCTACAAGGATTGGTTCGGCCAGTTCCTGGAGCATGACCCGGCGGTCAAGATGCCAGGCAGGGGGAAGCGGTGCCCGACCGCAGCTCAGAGGAGCCGGAACGGGTCGTACTGGCGGGTCCTGGAGACGGGCGATTACCGCTCATGGGGGTACCGCGTCATCGAGGCCCGGGACCCGAACGTCCGGTACGCGGCGTTCCTGGCCGCCTTTCTGAGCGGGTGGCTCCTGCCAGTGCGGGATGCGAGGATGGGCGTCCGCCCGACGACGCTGGCGATGGCGGGCGCCATGGCTGCCAATAAGAGGTACAACCTCGGGGTCCCAGTACTGGCGAGGCTGTATGCCATTCTGGGACGCATCTCACGAGGGGGGTCGCCACGAAGGATCTGTGGGCCCTTTCAGTTCTTCCACGGCTGGGTGGCTGCTCACCTTGGTGGGTATACGTTCCCAAATGCCATCAGTCCTCCGGGAAACGGCCTGCGACCCTCCCTGCTGAACATTGCGGGGGTCGCTCCGATGACCCTCAGTGAGGAGGGCGTGAGGGTTCGGATTGGCAATCATGCCAATTTCAACTTCAGCCCGTTCCCCACTCCTGTCGGCCAGATGATCGACAACGGACAGGGCCCGCTGGAGCAACATGAATATTTCCTGAACATGCGGGGCGGGGTGCTCGTGGCTCGGATCGACGGGAAGGTGATCTGCAAGCCTTACGTGCCGACCCGGTTCGCCAGGCAGTTCGGGTGCCTTCAACGGATGCCGAAGAGGGTATTCGCTGCTGTCCGGGAGGAGACGAACCCTGGCGTCCTTCGCCAGATGTGGCTGATGTTCGTCGCCTTCGGCTCTGGCGACGTCATCACTCTCCCTCCTACCGGGATCGACGCAGGCTTGGCAACCGAGTACGCCGAACACTGGGCCATCGCGTACCCTGAGGGGCTCTTGCGGAAGCTAGTTCGGCGGCTCGAGGCTACCCGTGCGGAGACCGGGCGTCAAGGAAGGAGGCGAGGCGCCGCCACACGGGGGAGAACGGAGGCGCGCCAAGCAGCGGGGCCGGCGCGAGCAGGGACTTCGGCGGCGGGCGCATCGCAGGCTGCCGCCACGACCTCGGCGCCCAGAGAGGGGGCGCATGCGTCGGTCGAGGAGCGGCCCGGGAAGCAGGTGAGACGTCTGCTCGAACCCTCCCACGATGCAGTCTTCCCGGCGCTGTGGTCGGCCTGGATGACCCTGCGGCAGTCACTGGGGACCGACGTCATCTGGCGAAAGATACTCAGAGAAGGAATCTATCTGCCAGAGGTCGGGCGCATCCAGATCACCGACAGGGTGGACTTCAACCGGCAATATGCATATCTGACGGCCATGGACGAGTACGCGCGCCAACGTGGTCAGCGTGCGGAGCCATCCCTTCTGGTGAAGGTGATGCTCGGCCTCGAGCCCGCTCCGGAACAGATGCCGCCGGAAGAAGATGACAGTAACGACTCCGAGGAGGAGGAGGAGACGGGGGAGGATGAAGGCTCCGAGGGAAGGTCCCATCGGGGGAGCCCACGGGAGAGCGGCGAGGTGGCCGGCTCTGACAACGTTGATGTCACTGAGCTCCTCGAGGTCCGCTTCTATCCCTACTCAACTTGCTTCATCCATTCTCTTATGCAGCTTCTAACCCGTTTCTCCATCCTTCTCAGGAGCACACGGACGTCGGTCAGGCGTCCTCAACAGGAGTAGGAGAGGCGCCAGCAGGACAAGGCGGGGGCCAGGCACCCATTATCGAATTGACAAGCGCTAAGGGGTCCCCTGCTGCAACTGTTCCTGCGGCGACCGGGGTAGCGGAAGATGACGCTCCGAACTCCCGTAAGTCTCCCTACTTTACTGCTGGTGCTTGCCATTGACGATCCGTGACTAACCATGGCATGCCCCGCGCAGTGATCTCAACATTGGAGGCTCGTCGGGTTGCCGAACCCGGGCCATCTACGAGTGGACCAGTGGTGGACATGCCGCCTGCTCCGGAACAGGCTTCCCAAACCGAGCCGGCCCCACCAACTGCTGATCAAGGGGCTGCGGACGTCGGCGGTGCTGCCACCGGAGAGAGGTTGGGGGCTGACGAGGGTGTCAGCGCCGCTGGGGAGAGAGAAGAAGGTTGCCCGGATGTTGGGGAACCTATCCCTCGTGAGGACCTCCCAGGGGCGGACCCTGCAGCAGACCTGCTGGCTGCCTTCCCTGCTTACCGGCCTGCCGACCCCGAGGAGATGGATGACTCGGACGCGGAGGCGGTCGAGGATAGCCGGGTAACGCGACGCAGGGGGTGGAAGTGCATCCAGCGCTTCCTCAAGCGAGACCCATCGGAATGGCTGGGGCGCATGGGATCACTTCAGACCTGGCTGCGCTTCCTGTGTGCCGGGGGAGCTGATGCTCAACGCCTCCATCTGACGGTCCGTGATTTCATGGCCGAGAAGATGCGCGAGAGCCGCCGGCGTGCCGACGTCGCACAAAGTCGGGACATGTCGGAGAGCACGCAGGCGCTCATCGCGGCAGAGCAGGAAGTCCGGCGCCTCGAAGGGCAGGCGGCAGAGAAGGAGGCCTTCGTCGCAGCATGTACCGAGCTTGTGGAGCAACTATCGGCACAACTGATCGACGCTCAGGTACAGCTGACGGAGGCGGGCCAACAGATGGTCACACTCCAAGTCGAGCGGGAGCGTGCACAGGCCAGGATCGACGAACTGCGCGCTGCGACCGCCGACGAAGAGAGAGCACGCAGAGAGCGAGAAGCAGCTCTGGAGGCCACCAGCCAAAGGGTAGCGGCATTAGAAAGACTCATTCAGCACGCTAATCCCTAAGGGCTGTTTTTTGCCATTCCCAGAACATTTGCTTCCGCTACTTAATATTTTGATCCACTTGTATGAATCGCCATATTTATCTGCGTCTTTTGGTTTAACATGCTCAACCACAAATTGTCTCGCGGGAGCGTTAACCAAGCATCAGGCATCCATAATTGGGCCTGGGTTTCTGGAGCAAAGAGGAAGGTCATTCCTAGGAAAGGAGACCTCAGACCTAACCAATGTATCATCCCCCCAACTTGTTCCAACACACGAGCGGGACAACGCTAGGGGCGTTGAGATTTTATCCGAACATAGGGAAATGAGAAAGGGTGAATCGCGTGTCCCGAATCCAGACATCCACAACGGTCGGCCTTCCAGGAAATGCCCAAGACGGTAGGCGGACAGTGGATCGACCATAACAACTGCAATAGACGGACCGAAAAAGGCCATCATTCATATTGCAGGAGGCGGACCACATGTCATCATGAATACCGCTTTGGGGTTCCTTCAGACACAAGGGTGGAAAATCCAGATCAACAGGGCATGCGAAGCGTGGGGCGAAGTGACGATTTGTTCGGACAGAATCCAACGCTCTCAAAATTGCGCCACCGTGGGGAAAACGTACTAGGCGGATGCACTAATCTGGCCGTGAGTCACCTCAATTCTCAGACAGCACCTCTCTGACGAGGAAACTGTCGCTTCCCATCCTTGCGATGGGGCATCCCGAGCTGAATCGGGGAGAATATCACAACTGCACCACTCTACCCGAAGTCAGGACAGACGGCCGGCGACGAGGAGGGGAGGGACTTAACGATCCCTGAGGCTGGACCCGAGTCGGAATGCCCGGGCGTTCCTACGTACTCCATCAGGCTGGAGATCAAGCCACACGTAGTTCTGTGAGTGCAGTTTAACGTCATGCAGGACGTAGGACCCCATTTGGGGTAGATCTTAGTTTAGGGTCTTAGAGCTCGGACCATAAGGGCTGGATCTTAGTTTAAGGTCTTAGAGCTCGGACCACAAAGGTGGAGGATCTTAGTTTAAGGTCTTAGAGCTCGGACCATAGGGCTAGAGGATCTTAGTTTAAGGTCTTAGAGCTCGGACCATAAGGGCTAGATCTTAGTTTAAGGTCTTAGAGCTCGGACCAGAAGGGGGGATCTTAGTTTAAGGTCTTAGAGCTCGGACCATAAGGAGAGATCTTAGTTTAAGGTCTTAGAGCTCGGACCATAAGGGGGGATCTTAGTTTAAGGTCTTAGAGCTCGGACCATAAGGAGAGATCTTAGTTTAAGGTCTTAGAGCTCGGACCATAAGGAGAGATCTTAGTTTAAGGTCTTAGAGCTCGGACCATAAGGAGAGATCTTAGTTTAAGGTCTTAGAGCTCGGACCATAAGGGGGGATCTTAGTTTAAGGTCTTAGAGCTCGGACCATAAGGAGAGATCTTAGTTTAAGGTCTTAGAGCTCGGACCATAAGGGGGGATCTTAGTTTAAGGTCTTAGAGCTCGGACCATAAGGGGAGATCTTAGTTTAAGGTCTTAGAGCTCGGACCATAAGGAGAGATCTTAGTTTAAGGTCTTAGAGCTCGGACCATAAGGGGAGATCTTAGTTTAGGGTCTTAGAGCTCGGACCATAAGGAGAGATCTTAGTTTAAGGTCTTAGAGCTCGGACCATAAGGGGAGATCTTAGTTTAAGGTCTTAGAGCTCGGACCATAAGAGTTCAAAGCACACCACATCGTGGTCATATCCCCTGGATATGCGAAGATCCACTGAGGGATAGTGTCAAGAGTGTCGAGGTTTCGCCTGGTCAGAATGGGAGGTGGAAAATGTGAATCATGCGGCCATTCACTCAAGGACTGGGGGCACCGGTGTAACGATATGGGAGTACTGCCGACCGTGGCGGAAAAGCAGCATCAATATCGCACTAACCGTTGGTGGAATGAGGCAGCAAACGAGCATCGACCGCTCAATCGCAGGATTCGTATCGATTTGCTGCCCGAGGCCATTGGGGGTACCGGCCCGAGTCGGTGGGAGAGCACTGAGGCATTGTGTCCGAACCGTTCACGGGGGCTCCACCCAGGGCGTAGACGATGGGTCCGAATGAAAGGGAGCACGAAGCCTGAAAAGTGGAGGAAACCTGACCAAGCGGATCCTGACCCTCCTGGAAATAAACCAGAGTACTCTTGACACCGGTGGACCACGGCAAGAGGTCGGGGAACACGCCTTGAGGGTGACCTGAGGGCGGCGGATTCCCCAGAGAAGGGGGAATCTCTAAGAGGTGGGGGGCTGGACCCGAAGTTTCAAACATCCGGGCGTTCCTACGTATCCCATAAGGATGGGAATCAAGCCGCACGTAGTTCTTGAAGCGCGGTGCAACACAATCGGGCACCAGCGCGGGGAAGAGTGCGGGTCTGACCCTCGCACACAAAAGGAGCGGCATTTGATATTTCTTGTTTGTCCTTAAAGATGAATGGTTTTTTCTTTGTGCGGCGACATGCCTGTGATTGAGAAATCTCTGGCGTCGCCGCAATAATCAAGCCACGGAAGGCATTGACGAATGGCGTGGTTATTAACCAGCGCCCAACATGAGTGTCCCCTGAGGGGAACATCACGATGCAGTGCCGTTTTCTCGTCGGGCGGCCAAGACGATCACAGTTTACGGTCGTGTGGTAGGACCAGACAACACAGTTTAAGGTCGTGTGGTTCGGACCATGGAGGAATCCGCTTATTGCGGTACGGCGGACACGGCGGAGGTGGGAACATACCCAGCCCTGCGGTCACGCACGATTCCAGGAGAAGAGTCTTGGGATAGGGGTCTGCACATGTCCATCACCCGAGGGGCAGAGATGCTAGCCTCCAGATATACTGGGCCCAGAACGCAATTGTTCGGGCGACTCCCTCCTCCTTATGGGGACGAGGGTCCAGCTACGCATGGCCCTTTGGGGAGAACATCCGCATATATCCTTGGCGCTCAGATCATGGGAGCCTCGAACGACATCATTACCCTGGTTGGTCTGCCTAACGTGTAGAGGCGTACCGGAGGTCAGTATGAAGAGAGTGTCAAGATTCCACCACAACGCACAAAGGCGGAGTGTGATGAGGACTGCGCAACCGATGTTCAGAGCCTGAGAGAGCTGACATGGCGATCAAGGACGTTGCTGACGCATTCGCAACACAACATCCGATCGCGTCAGCCTAAGACGGGGCAAGCAAACGAGCATCAACCGCTCAATCGCAGGATTCATATCGATTTGCGGCCCAAGACCCGCCGGTAAATCGACCCGGAGCGGTGGGAGAGCACTGAGGCATCGTACCCAAACCGCTAACGAGGATCCCTTTGAGTGAAGGCTCGAACAAGAGGAAGCGCGGGGCCTGACAAGCAACACAGGACTTGTCGGGATTGAATCTGACACTACGAGTCATAGACCGAAGCACCCAAAACATGTTAACAGATCTCCGGAAAGGGTCGGAGGACTCACCCTGAGAGCAGCCGAAGGGGGGCAGATCCCCGTGATCAACCAAGAGACGGGGCTGGACCCGAGACACAAGCGTCCAGGCGGTCCTACGTATCCCATAAGGATGGGAATCAAGCCATACGTAGTTCTTGAGAGGCAGTTTAACGTCATGCAGGACGATGAGGGGTGTGAGGTAGTCCCACACACGGGGGAGGCGTACGGCGCGGCCAGTAGACCGACGTGAATGAGGACATAATCCCCCGCTCACGCGATACGCCTCGCACAAAAAGGAGGGGAACTGGGGCCAGAGGCCCAACGCGGGATAGGGATTCCCGGGAAATGGGGCTGGGCCTGAAACATGAATGTCCAGGCGGTCCTACGTATCCCATAAGGATGGGAATCAAGCCATACGTAGTTCTTGAAGTGCAGTTTAACGTCATGCAGGACGATAAGGAAAAAAGAAGGGGGGAGCAGAAGGCATCCCCAAACGTGGGGGGGCGTACAGCGTGACGAGCAAACCGACGTGAATGAGGGCATAGCCCCGCACTCACACCATACGCCGCACACCCGGGGCAACTGGGCCAAGGGCCCGAGATGGGATGGAAATTCCCGAAGGATGGGGCTGGGCCTGAAACACGAGGGTTCAGGCGGTCCTACGTATCCCATAAGGATGGGAATCAAGCCATACGTAGTTCTTGAGTGGCAGTTTTACGTCATGCAGGACGAATGCTGAACAGTTTAACGTCTTGTAGCTCGGACGTAGTGCAGTTTAGCGTCATGCGGGACGAAGTGCAGTTGAGCGTCGTGCGGGACGAAGTGCAGTTTAGCGTCATGCGGGACGAAGTGCAGTTTAGCGTCATGCGGGACGAAGTGCAGTTTAGCGTCATGCGGGACGAAGTGCAGTTTAGCGTCATGCGGGACGAAGTGCAGTTTAGCGTCATGCGGGACGAAGTGCAGTTTAGCGTCATGCGGGACGAAGTGCAGTTTAGCGTCATGCGGGACGAAGTGCAGTTTAGCGTCATGCGGGACGAAGTGCAGTTTAGCGTCATGCGGGACGAAGTGCAGTTTAGCGTCATGCGGGACGAATGAACACTCAGGCAAAGTATTGCTTGAGGAACCTAGCGTTGGTGGGAGGAGTGACACGCTCACCATCCATAGTCGCTAGGGAGTACGCGCCATTGGGATAGACCTTGTGGACAACAAAAGGTCCCTCCCACTTGGGCTCCAACTTGGGCGGCTTCCTGCCGGGGATCATCGGTGCTCTTAGGGCTAGCACTAGATCACCCTGCAGGAAGGAGCGGAGGCGAACCTTCTTATTGAAAGCTCGAGCCATTCTTCTTTGATGCCTCTCCAAGTTGTGCAAAGCGCGAAGTCTATTCTCATCCAGTGCTTCCAACTCGACTAGACGGGCTTCAGCAACTCTGTCCGGCGCTTGCTGGTCGTAGACCGCAGTGCGCAGGGACGGTAACTGGATCTCGATGGGCAGGACGGCCTCAGCTCCATACACCAGGGAATAAGGGGTCATCTGGGTGGAATTGCGAGTCGTCGTCCGATAAGCCCAGAGGGCGTTGGGGAGCTTGTCCGGCCAACTCTTCTTGTTCTGACCAACCATCTTTTGCAGAATGTTAGAGAGGGTTTTGTTAAACGCCTCGATCTGTCCATTCGCCTGCGCATGATAGCGAGATGTATGGTTCGAGCGGATGTTATACTTGGCGTACAACTTCTTCAACTCGGCTGCTCGGAAATTGGTTCCGTTATCCGTGAGGATAGCGTGAGGCACTCCAAATCGATAGATGATGTTGGAGGTCACGAAGTCAGCGATCGAACAGGATTTGACCTCTCTGAGCGGAATCGCTTCTGCCCATTTGGAGAAGAAGTCCGTGGCGGTCAGAATGAACCGGCACTGGCGAGCTGTCGCCGGCGGGTAAGGTCCCACAACGTCCAGTCCCCAGACTGCAAAGGGCCAGGAATACCTTGTGGTATGGAGAGGCTCCGGCGGCCGATGCACAAAGTTCGCATGAACCTGGCACGCATGGCACCTCCTGGCGTACTCGATGCAGTCATGGATCATAGAGGGCCAGAAGTATCCCAACCTCCGAATCTGGTGGGACAGCTTCGGCCCAGTCTGGTGGGCGCCGCATGAACCAGCATGAACCTCTTGCATGACTCGTGGGATCTCAACTCCCTGAAGGCAACGGAGGAGAACACCATCAAATCCGCGTTTGTAGAGGATCTGCTCTAGGCCGGGACTGCTCTGGAGGACGAACTGCGATGCGCGGCGTCGAACTCGCTCGCGCTCGGCCCGATCTGACGGAAGAATGCCATGTTGGAGGTACTCAACCAAAGGCGCCCTCCAATCACGGGCTGATTCGACTGCTATATCTGGGGTACTCGGGGCTCCGGGCATAGGGGCAACCGTGGTGAGGTTACTTACCAACGGGCCGCGATCTTCTTCCGGGACAACGGGAGCGATGAGCCTGCGGCGCGTCACGCGGACGATCAGGTTGTCCTGTTCAGGTTCCGCAAGTGACGCAGCCAGGCTGGCCAAAGCATCTGCTCGACCGTTCTGCGACCGGGGAACATGGACAATTTCCGGCCGAGAAGGGAACCGGGCCATCAGAAGAAGGGTGCACTCCAACAATGGCACAAGTTCCGGCTTCCTGACAACGTAGTCGCCATTGATCTGCTTAACGACCAGCTCGGAGTCCCCTTTCACGCACAGACGGGGCACGTCTATCTCGAGAGCCAACTCGAGGCCGGTGATGAGGGCATGGTATTCCGCCTCATTGTTGGTACAGCCCTCTGACAACAGGAAAGAGTATGGCAGCACGGCTCGCTCCGGGGTAATGAAGACGATGCCCAAGCCCACTCTATTGAGCTTAGGATTATCGAGTCTTCTACCGGTGGGGCTCCGGGAGGCACCGTCAAAGTGCATCTGCCAGCATGGATCGGCTCGATCAACCGAGAGAATGGTCTCATCAGGAAAGCCTAGATCCAGCGGCTGATCCGCGGAGGTCGGGTGAGCGGCCAGAAAGTCTTCCAATGCCTGCCCTTTGATGGCCTTCTGAGACACATACCTGATGTCGAACTGCTGGAGAATCACAGCCCACCGCGCTAGACGGCCAGTCAACATAGGTCGGCTCAGGATATATTTCAACGGGTCTACCCGAGAAACCAACTGTACCTCATGGTGCTGCAAGTAGTGCCGTAATTTCTGTACGGCAAATACGAGCGCCAGGCAGCTCTTCTCGATGGGGGAATATCTAACTTCCGCGTCGAGGAGCATGCGACTGAGGTAATAGAGGCTATTCTCTGTTCCCTCGTTGTTCTTCTGGGCGAGAAGGGCACCCAGGGACCGTTCCAGGGCGGTCACATAAAGGACCAGCGGCTTTCCGGATACGGGCGGCATCAGGACCGGAGGTTGAAGCAGGTACTGCTTGATTTCCTCGAAAGCGGTCTGACACTCTTTATCCCATACATAGGTGGCACCTTTCTTCATAAGCCGAGAAAAGGGCTTACACTTTCCGGCCAGATTCGCAATGAATCGGCGTATATAGGCTAAGTGGCCTTGGAACCCTTGCAGTTCCCGGACGGTACCCGGGGGAGGCATCTGGCTAATCGCCCTGATTTTCTCTGGGTCGATCTCAATACCCCGGTATCTTACCACAAATCCAAGGAACTTTCCGGAGGTGACCCCAAAGGCACACTTCAACGGGTTCATCTTCAGGCAGCGAGACCGGAGGAAGCCGAACACTTTCTCAAGGTCTTTGAGATGGTCCTGACGCTGGCGCGATTTGACAACCAAGTCGTCGACGTAGCATTCCACCAGTGTGCCGAGGATTGGCTTGAATATGCGGTGCATCGCCCGTTGATAGGTGGCACCTGCATTCTTCAGGCCGAAGGGCATGACCCGGTAGCAAAAGGTACCTTGGGGGGCCCGGAAGGCAGTGAACTCCTCATCCTCAGGGGCCATCCGAATTTGGTTGTATCCGGAGTATCCATCCATGAAGGAGAGGGCTTGGAACCCTGCCGTGGCATCAATCAACAGCTCTGTCACTGGAAGGGGAAAATCATCCTTCGGACAGTGGCGGTTGAGATCGCGGAAGTCGATGCAGACTCTAATCTGCCCGTTCTTCTTCCTGACCGGCACAATGTTGGCCAGCCATTTGGGGTACTGAACTTCCCTCACGAAGTTGGCTTTGATAAGCTTGTCAACTTCGGCCTCAACCATGGCACCATGGGATGGGTGCATCTTCCTGGGAGGCTGCTTGAACCCGCGATGGTTCGCCGGGAGACCAAGGCGGTGGACGGCTACCTGAGGATCTAGCCCCGGCATCTCGTCATAGCCCCAAGCGAACACATCACGGTGCTGCCTGAGAAAGTCCACGTACTGCTGCCGCTCCTCAGAGGGCATGGCGGCACTAACCAACGTGGGTCTTGGATCGGCCTCGGTTCCAAGGTTCACCTGTATTAACTCATCGACCGTGGCGGGGACGCCCTCCTCAAAGGCTGGGGGTGCGTCTTCCATACCCTCTCCACTCGGGGAGGGATCATCCATGGGAGAGACTGCGTTGGAAACTGCATTGGGGCCACCAGATCTTGCTGGGCCGCTGGTGCTGGCACGGGCGGTCGCGGTCATCTCATCAGGAGACTCACAGGCCGTCGAAACCATGGCTACGTCCAACCGGTGAATCGGGAGGACGTAAGCGTCATCCAGACTTGCCCAGGGATCGCTTGCAACAGCGACAGGCTCAACCTCACCTGCCAGGATCTGCTTATCCTTGCTCTTGTAATAGTCCGCGTCCAGATAGCGGGCTTCACATGAGGCAAAAGGAGAGGCATCTCCTTGAAGCACGCCCACTCGACCATTAAGGGAGTATTTGAGGCATTGGTGGTATGATGAGGGAACCGCCGCATGAAGGTGGAGCCATGGCCTGCCCATCAATGCGTTATACGCAGTGTCCTGAGAGACTACCATGAATTCGGTGTTGGCAACCAAATCACCGAACTGGGTCTTCAAACGTATCTTGCCGATCGGGGTTTGCTCGGTGCGGTCGTACCCCTGGATCCTGAGGTCGGAGGGAATCAAGTCATCCTCAGACAACCCCAATCTCCGGAGCGTCCGAGTTGGAATCAGGTTAATCCCGGACCCCGTGTCGACAAGACAACGCCGGACTTCAAGGCCGTTGAACTGGCCAGTGACATACACCGGACGAATGTGTCCCTGTATAGGAGGGTCTTCATCCTTGCCAGAGAACGAGATAACTGCCTGACATTCGGCGTCCTCGATCGTTTCGGCGTGAAAGGCCTCTGCAGCCGCAACCTCTGTCTCAAACTGGAGGGGGCTCTTCAGGGCTTCAGCGAGTGCCTCGCGCATCTCAGATGACATGCGCAGAGCCTCAAGGATGGAGAGCCTTGTTGGGATGTCGGCCAAGTGCTTCAGGACATCATACTTTTTGGCCAAGCGCGAGCTCCTGGTTGCAGGAGGTTGCTCTGCGGTTGGTGGCATGACGGGCCTTACCGGTTGGGTCGGCGGCCGACTGGTACTTGGCGCATCTCGCTGTTCACTGGTCGCAGTCCGGGAAATGGTCACCGTACTGGAGTCAGGAGGCCGGGATGGACTTGTGGCAGGGCGGAGCTGGTCGCGACGCGGCTGAGGCCGTTCTGCCTGGTCCCACACCACAAACAGTGGCGGAGGCGAATCCGTCATCCCTGAATGGGGGGCCTGCGCACGCTGAGCTCGATCTTGAGCCTGATGCCTAGTCTCAGTGGCGTGCACGGCCTGGCCGGAGGTACCGACGGCTGTGCCCCGGCGACTCCTGCTGCTGCGGTTCTTCCGACGGTGGCGACGACCGGGGACACTAGGGAGGTCCACCTGGTGTTCTTCAACGTCGGGAACCGAAAAGGGATTTACCAGCTCGACGGTGTTAACCGAAGCGTACCCAATACCGTCATCGACGAATCATCCATCACCGGGCGGATCCGAGGAGGGACCCCCCATCTCCGGGGGCATGAAATCGCCGAGAGTACGGGATAGTGGCGGAACTGGCGGGGCGCGCTCTTCCTTCTTGCGCTGCCGCCGTTTGCTCCTCTTGGAGGAGGCAGACTGGGACGACAATGCCGAAGCAGCACCCGCAGGTTCTGGGGGCTCAGGCTGATTCAAGCGCGCACGGATGATTCCCTGGGCGCGAATGGTCGTCTTGCGGGCCATCCAGTTATTGTACTTCTGGGATCCGCGGTCGGAGACCAGCTGCCATTCTTCCCCATCACCACCATCGTCATCTGATCCCACGAACACGCCCGCTACCTGTGCTGGAGCTGGGCCCAACCTGATTACATTGTTGTCAATCTGGTCTTGGAGCCAGTCCTTAAACACATAGCACCGCTGGATGGTGTGCCCCAGGGCCCGATGGTAGGGGCAGTAGCGGGGGTTATCCGTGAGATGTGCCTCCTCTGGCTTCCAACACTCAGGCAGTCGCACAATCCTCTGCTCCAGGGCGCTCCGGAAATAACCGGGGACCTGATCCTCATGGAATGAGTACGTCAGGTGTCGCGGGCCCCTGGGAGCGCGATCTTGACGAGGGGCTGGAGGGGCCTGCCGAGGAGGTGGACCCTGATTATCTCGCCTAGGTTGTGGCGGTACATTACGCGGAGGGGCCGGCCGGTTCTGAGGCTGCCGTTGCTGGGCCGGGAACTGAGCCCGTGGAGGCGGATTCCTGCGAGGCTTCGGAGCTGGCCTCACCGGCAGCAGTTCCAACGGCCTGGGAGCCTCTATCTGGGCCACAGCAGCGGGCTCAGCCCTGCTGGCTCTCCTTGCAGGAATCATAGGAGGCAGCGGGTGTGCCTGGCTGGCCTGTTGCAGGGCTTCCTCAAGACGTTGAGCTTTGTCTGAGAAGTCCCTGAACCCTCCGGGGTAATTCTGAGTAATCAGGGAAGGGACCAGCTCGGTCTTGACGTTCCCGACGCACATTGTCAGCAACTGCTCCTGAGTCAATGGCATGTCAAGGGAATACGTGAGACCCTTCCATCGGGCGACGAAGTCCGCGACTCGCTCATCAGGCCTCTGCTTGCACTTGAAGAGGTCTGCGATACTCGTCTTCCGGGTCGTGGAACTGAACTGGTAGAGGAACTGTCTACGGAGGTCCTCCCAGCTGGTTACCGACCCGACGGGAAGCTGGCTGTACCAGACAAATGCTGGCCCTTCCAGTGTCTGAACAAAGCAGCGAAGCTTAGCGGCCTCCTGCTGCGCCGGAGTCCCCAACATAGGCCCGCACCTCGAGTTGAAGTGGGCTAAATGCTGTGGCGGATCTCCAGTCCCGTTGAAGGGGGCGAAAGTGGGGATTCCCGAATCCCGGAGGCGCCGGCATGTCATCCACCCATGCTGGGTATGGCTTGCCGTCCGGTGGGATCGCCACCTGCCGAGTCTCCAAGGCCTCCAAACGGAGCGATGAGCGCCGCCATCGGATCGTCCGGACATGGGTTCCAGTCCTGGCGAGGATCTCTAACCACGAGCGCATTGCATGGCCCTTCAATCGGGTCGTCGACCGGGTCGTCGAACTCGGCAGCTCGTGGGATGGCGGGCGGAGCGGCCCTTGGGGCAGCGGGAGGAATCCGAGCGGGATTTCTCAGGTAATCACGCCGCTCGGGAGGGTGTGGCGAAACATACCGCGCCCTCTTGCTCATAGGCAATGGCCTCTCTCCTGTCGGCGAACACGGCATGATCACGGTTGCCCGGGAGAGTCTCGTCGAGGTGCGGTTGTTCCGGTCCCCTGTTGTCCTGGCCTGGGATCACCGTAGTCAGGCCGCCGTTCTGCAGCGCGCTCGATCGCTGGTCAACCAGCCTCTTCTGTTCGGCGAGCTGCTGACGTAGCGTAGCCTTCTCGGTATCCTCCTCTGCCCTCTGCATGGAGGCAGATGGGTCGGCGGGCTTTATAGCCTCGCTGTGCTCTTTTCCTTTGCTGACGTTTCGGCTCAACGTCAGTGCTTCAGTGGGTGCGGGGAGCCCCAGGAGGTTTCTCTGATGACGAGTAACTCTCACTGATGGATCTGACGACGGCTTGTCTTCGGGGGGGAAGCCCCCGTCGAGAAGTTCCAAGTCGTTCCCCTCTCCCGACAGGTCAGCCATATTGACCGTTCCTGTCCCTGGGGATATACCCTCAGGGCCACCCAGCGAATCGGGCTGTCGGCGGATCACACTGAAGCGTAGGGCAGCGTACTGCCCCCATCCACGGATATACACGTGGGGAGTGGCTTCCTCGATAACTTTGCGGAGTACTTGAAGACACTCAACGCATCGTTGTTGGAGGGCCTCGTGGTGCCCAAATGACCCGGGGTGCCGGACCGCGGGGAGCGTGGCCAGGTCAATTTGACGGCACTGCTCACCAATATCCTCCAGGTGTAGTTGACTCCCGGGGTATGGCATTTGTAGGCAGTGAAGACGGGAGTGAGTCTCCCGGAGAGTTCGGCGGAAGCACTCGAACTCATCCGGGGTGAGCGATTCGGGTGCATCAAAGCCCGGTCCTGCGACTGGCCAAAACTTCTCAGGGAAGTGGCCCTCTGCAAGGACGGTCCAGAAGCTCCACGACTCAAACTCGGGACCCAGATCTCCTTGGTCCTCTTCCATGGCTGGGAACAGACGGGGAACTGGTAGTGGTGCCGAGGCGGGCCGCCGGGCCGCCGGGCTGGCCGGCGGTGAATACGGCGAGCAGGCCGATTGGCCTCCATATCCCGGGCCTCCCCCTGAGGGTGGCGGTGCCCTAGCTACCACATCACGATAGGACGGGCCGGCGAGCGAACATCCTGCCGTAGCATCGGTGCTCGCCAAGGGCGCACCAGATCGTGGTTCGACCGTCGGTCCCCAGAAAAAGTCTCCGGCTTCTCTGATCGAGACGGAAGGCACTTCCGGAGGGGCCGGTACCAACCACAAGTTTGATCCTTGGGGGTCTACCAGGCCCTCGTTACTCCGGATATACCTTCGGAGAGACGCGGGGATCACATCGATCTCGCTCTCGGGGAGCACGAGGCTGACGTGCCGCATTCCTACCCCTGCCCTTGACTGGCGGGATTGGGGAGAGGGCTCTGTCGCCGAATCGTACTCCGCCTCTGAGTCAGAGAAGCAAACCGGTCGGATCTCTGTCCGGAATTCCGCAACATTCTTCCCTCGGCGTCGACGCCTTGCCTTCCTGCCCCTGGGTGGTTCTTCGGGGCAGGGCTGATCTCTGTCCTGGCGTCCTCCGGCCGCACTGGTGCTGGGGCCGAGAGGACTGGGAACCAAGGTGCGAGGGGCACCGGGACAGATATCGAAGGGGACGCGGGGAGAGATGATTCCGGGCAGGATTCCGGGCCGGGATCGGAAGGTGGGATGACCCATGCCTCCTGGATCGGCCACACAGAGTAGATCCTGCCGGTGAATAGCACTACCGCGAGGTGGTCCGCGGTGGCTACTGTCAGTGCCAGCAACCGGGAGAGTCAACCCAACCTGCCTTTGGGGCGGTCGGGGCCTCGATCCGGGTCGGGCATAGGAGTTCCCCCGCTCAGGATGCGCAGAGGCCTGGCGACTGGAGCCAGCAGTGGCTTGGGCCAATGCGGCCGCTGTTGCTAGAGCCCCAAGGTGGGCATCCTCTTCCGCTCGTGCCCGACGTTGGCGTCGAGACAGACGAGTCGGGATGAGCGGCGCGGGCAGGTGGAGAGCCCGCTCTTCGACTGGAGAGGCCTGGCGGCGGTGTCGCCGTGGCCTGGCGGGAGTCCTTACCGAAGATCCCTGGAGCGAATCCCGGATAGGGTGATCCCGGGCCTCTTCCACCTCATCCGCGTAGGGAAGGGAACTGTCAGAGCGCTCCGGGGATAAGCTCCCGAAGCGGTTGGACGTTGAGGTAGGCAGCGGTGCCTCCCTGCGCGGCCCTCGGGGGCGGCGGTGGTGGCGAGGCGCAGCCTCCTCAAGGTCTAGGCGAGCCATTTCCCTAGTGGGGATGACTCCCTCTTCCTCGTATCTCCGCACCAGGGTGTTGATCACCCTTCTCTGGATGACCTCCGAGGGGGAGAGAGGGCGTGGTCATCCCGCAATTGCGGCTGCTGGGACGGCTGCGGAACGGGCGGGACCGCGCGGAGTAGCCGCGTCGGTGTTTCCCCTGTCCCTGCGCCAGTGGGCGGGTGGCGATCGGGCACTGGATCGGGCGACCTGATTTCTGAAAGCAGGGAGAAAGACCCATTAACACTGACAGGAAAAAGGAATCGACAACCAACCATTAGCGCCACGACGCCTTCCGTGGGGGGAACCCAGGCCCTCGACGTTGCGAGACGGAGTGCCCGATTTCACTTCCCCAGCCCCTGGCGGGTAAGACTGAATGCTTGGCCGGGCAACATGCCGGTCTTCCAACACCTCTGAAAGCCATCGGTCTTCGTATCGAGGAGAAGAGATTCACGTCGGGTTCACCATTTTTCTGTTTCGGTGCGGATGTGCGTCGGGTTACGCTGTTCCGCCAGGACGCGTTCGCGCGTGCACCCGTCAACCCGAGGGGATGGGCGCGCGGCTTGTGGTCCCGCAGTCCCGCTTTCCAAGGGCGGGCGGCATCCGTCCCTTATTCAGGGGCGTCTGCTCCTTGATCGAAACCGGGATGATGGGATGTCGGCTCCTCCTTCCTTGGACGTCTCCTCGGAACTCGTCGCCTAATCCGGGTCTCCCTCATAGACTTAAGAATGTTCGTGAATCTCGTTCCCGGCGCTATATCTTCATGGACACCGGTTAATTACGCTGCTTCCGCCCGGACGTTCCAAGGAGTCTGGGCGGGGCAGCAACCTGCAGTGAGAAGGCCGGGTGGCTCTGGGTGCTGGGGGCATGTCGTAACACTGCGGCTCTGCACATCTGTCTTTCGTCCCTAATAGGGCTTCTCGAAGGCATGATGGCCTGAGGCATCCCGCACTGGGTGTAGGGAACTGTGTCACCTGAGGTTTTCCTCAGCTTCCCGTGTTTAACACGGGGTATGCCGCGAGTTTAACGTCCAGCGGGGACGGCATCGGGCCGATCAACACGAAAAGTGGATCAGATGACGGAACCCCTTGCGGGAACCTCCGACGCTGGGGCCAGCACATGGGCGGCTTCCCAAGTAACGTGGAGTGGAGTGAAGTGGCATGACCCCACCGGGATGTGGCGGCCCGGGTAAGGATCAGGATGGATGATGGAGGTGAAGAGCTTGGACCCCAGAGGGGCTTCCTACGTACCGCGCGTTAACACGGATCAAAGTCAACGTAGTTCGGGCATACAGTTTAACGTCATGCTGGACGTCGGCAAGCCGACTCACGAAGAGGTCGAGGCCGCCGGGCGGAGGATTGAACCGAACCACCTCGCACAGAGGGGGATGGAACGGCCGGGTGGATCACAGTTTCACGTCATGCTGGACGATAAAAGGGGAAATGGAAAAAGGGGGGCTGTGGGGAGGCACCATGGAGATACACACGGGCAGTCTCCCACAGGGGCGGATTCATAGGTGAATCGACGCAAGCGTGAACCCTGGAGGGGTCCACTGATGGACGAACCGACGTAAATACGACCGGGACGACCAGGTGGTGGGCTTGGACCTCAGGGAGGCTTCCTACGTACCCTGTATAGAAGACAGGGATCAAAGTCCACGTAGTTCATTCTGTCAGGACTTACGCACTTGAGGCAGCCCGGTTGCTACAAAGCTCAGTTGGAAGGGACTTGGACCGAAAGCAGAAGACACCTCGATCCCAGTCATACCCTCTACTGGCTTCGGCAGTGGGGAGGCGCAATGGAGATACACATGTGCAGCCTCCCATGAGAAACTAGGGGTTTGTAATACCCTGCCCCCGTAGGGAAAAGCCACTCCCATTAAATCGCCCCGAAAGCGGGACAATCCCGACATCCCTGCAGAGACGAGCGGGTGGGGGCCACATCCAAACCGGGGGAGATCCTGCGTGCAGAGCACGGGATCGGATGAAGCGGACGGTTTAACGTCTTGCCGGACGAAGTACAGTTTAACGTCGTGTGTTGAGGACGAAGCGGACGGTTTAACGTCTTGCCGGACGAAGTACAGTTTAACGTCATGTGTTGAGTACGAAGCGGATGGTTTAACGTCTTGCCGGACGAAGTACAGTTTAACGTCATGTGTTGAGGACGAGGCACTTGGCAGTTTAACGTCTTGCAGCGCGGACGATGGGGCTAGGCAGTTTAACATCGTGCAGCTTGGACGGATGTGCAGTTTAACGTCATGCTGGACGAATGTGCAGTTTAACGTCATGCTGGACGTATGCGCAGTTTAACGTCATGCGGGACGAATGCGCAGTTTAACGTCATGCTGGGCATAGGTTGCCGGACGAATGTGCAGTTTAACGTCATGCTGGGCATAGGTTGCCGGACGAATGTGCAGTTTAACGTCATGCTGGGCATAGGTTGCCGGACGATGGGTGCATGTCACTTCGCACGAACCTGGAGGGCCGCACGGGAAGACAACGCACGGTGCGGGCACCCAGGATGAGGAGCATCGGGCGCCACGCAGGCAGGTGCCCTCAGGGGGGTGAGGGGGCGACCCTGGCAGATTGCGCGCAAAAAGGAAGCTTTGCGCACAATACTGCGGGCCGGCGCGCAATCGGGGCGGCTGGCGCGCAATTGGGCCAGTGCCTTGCGCGCGGATGCTTGAGATTGCTCACACCGGGCTTCGGATAGCGCGCGGGGGCAACGGCTCATTCTCTAATGAATGGCCACTTGAAAGAAGGGGGTGCGCGCAATCGGGCCGGATTGCGCGCACCCCGGGGGCAATTGCGCGCAAGCGGGTTCTTTTGCGCGCAAAGGCCTTAGGGTGAGTTTTTATTCAAATGAAAGGAGCCAGCGGGGATTGCGCGCGAAGGCAGACCCCGAGGCTTTCTTGCGCGAAAGAAAGGAGGTTACCTGATGTTCGTCATTGCGCGCGGAAGGGGTTGAATTGCGCGCACGAGAGACGTTTCGACTTCCAGCAACCTTTGAAACGTTGGGGGTCGCCTTATATTTATAGGCAACCCCGGGCGCGGAATCCAGGGTGCGAGCGCGAAATTCTTCTCGCGGGCGCGGAATCGGGCGCGGCGCGGAAGGGAGTCGCGCGGACCCGCGGCGCGCAAAATTGCGCGCCGGACCGGCGCCTTGCGCGCATCCCGGGGGGTTTGCGCGCTGAACATCACCTTTGCGCGCGGGCCTCTCAAATTCCGCGCAAGGCCTCCGGGCCCTCAGAAACATCCTTCCGACTCCAAATATGACCTCGCTTTCCGCATCCGGAGCTTCGTTTGGGAACAACGGACTTTTCCAGCGTCTACAGGTTCCCTGAAAGCACTATATGGCATAGAAGTTAGATGAAGAACATGGATCTTCAAAAATCAAAATTCATGCTTTCCTGAAAGATTTCAGCTTATTCTTGGAGGAAACTACTGAAATAAATGATTGTATAAAATCTAGAACATTATGATGTAAGCCAAAAGATAATGGAACACTATATTGTGTGCCACAGAAAGTAATGTGAAAACTTATATTGATCCCCAGACTACAAAATATTTTCATGTCTCGTGAAATATCTATAAAAATGCAATGGAATGATACTAAGATAAAGAATAATAATGAAAATTTGGTTTACCCTACATATGTATTTTCATGGAATAGATTTGATTCCTAATATCCTCATTTTATAGTTGATGTACGTAATGTGAGGCCGAGTCTTTCACATGATGGTTTTAATCTGTTTAGGAAGATTCTTAATTCGCACGACACATGTCTAGTTTTCAAACACATTTATTACCATACCCATGGTTATGTATGAAAAAAACTTTCACTTTCATGATTGTACTCATATCTATCCCTTATGATCCTATAAATGATATAGATGTATGCATGAAACTTTTAAAAAAGAGTTGAATCATCCTTAGGCTGTGGGAGTTTGCATAAATGATGCATGTTTGAAAGAGATATTTCAGATGCATATTTCTATTATATGGAGGATCAATGATTTTCCTGATTATTCCATAATGTTTGGATAGAGAAAGAAGGGAAAACTATCATGTACTATTTGTATAAAGAATACTCGATCCAAAAGACACTATAGTTTTAGTTTTATGAGACATCAGTGATTCTTTCCAATGGACCATCCATATTAAAATAATCTTCGAGTATTTGAAAATACCATAGAGACCAATGATCCACCTCAGCATATGTCTAGAACTGATGTGCTTAATGATTTTAAAGACTTCAGTTTTTAATTCGAAAAGTGTCCAATGAAATCTAGAATGAGGGAAAATGTTTTCAATGATACCAATTACAATTGGAAGAAGAGGAGTATCTTCTTTGAGTTTTCTTATTCATCAATCGATTTTTTACATCATTTATTAGACGTACTTCAGATAGAAAAGAATATATTTGAAGTGTTTTTTTATTCTTTTAAAAGTCAAAGTAAAGAAAAAAGATGATTTATGATTGCAGCGTGACTTGGTGGATTTAGGGATCAGACCAGAATTGCATCATGTGTGTATCAATGAAAATCAATGGAATGTTCCAAGTGCTTCATATATGATGAACCTATAGAAAGAAATTAATTTTTAGAAGTACTAGAGATTGTAAAAGTTCTTGATGGATATTCAAGAAATATATCAAAATGGGTCAATAGAAGAGAATTGAATCTAAAATAATTGAATACTCGTCATTATCACGTCCTTTTTCTTGAAATGATTCCAATAGAAATACACAATATTTATTCCAATAATGTAAGGGTGTCAATTTTTTGTTTGTTCCATTTTATTATAGTTCTTTGTGCTAAGAATTTGAAAAAATATTTCTTTCAAAAAATGTTTGGAAATACATCATTAATTTCGTGTGATTGGGAGAAAATATTTCCTCTATCATTTTTCACATACTTGTTGCATCTGAATATGAACCTTCCAACAGAAATACTTCTTAGAGGACGTGTTTCTTTTCATTGGATGTATCCAAGTAAAATAAATATGTAAACATTGAAATATTATGTTCGGAGTATGCATCTTCTCAAAGGTTCTTTCATAAACTATTACTTGGCACAAGAATGTATGGATTTCTACTAAATGTATTTGTCTGATCTTACAATGATAAAGAATAGACCAATGACAAATAAAGAAGAATAGTAATAGAAAATTGAACCCTTTTTTTTATCACTTCTTCAAACTGGGGGAATTCCCATATCATATACATTGATGATAATAATCCTTGAGGAGTGGGATATGGCACATCGCACAGTGTTGTTAAACTGTGATTTGTTCGATGACTACATCAAGTATGTATATAGAACATGTGTATCTTATCTCATCTATTGTAATTGTACATATCTGTTAAACTATTTCTATTTTTTCCTTCAAGGAATATAAAAAAATTATAAACCAAAATCATTGTTCTTTATCTTTGAGAAGGAGAGATAATTTTCATAGAAAAGTGTTTTCTTCTTGATTGAAATTGAAGGTAGAAATATTGATGTAATAAATAAATAAAGTAAATATATAATTAAGTTTAATATTTTTTTAAATTTTAGGTATCGATGTTGTCCACTGACACTATATCTGAAAACATAAGAGCATTGGCTTTTGGTCTTAATATCAAGGTTTGTGAATGTAAATCAATTTTTATCAATGGGTGTATATTTATTAACACAGAATGGGAAAAGAACATCAGAACACAAAATTATGGTGTTATGATAACTTCCACAAAAAATTATTATTCTAGTGCATCAGATAATAGATCTCATTTTAAAAATGTAGCTTATTATAGAGTCGTTGTAAAAATAATAATATTGGATTATTACTCTCATGGTTGAGTCACTATGTTGAAATGCCACTGGTTTGATTCGATGACGAGGCATGGAACCTTTATTAATGATTATGGATTCTGAGTTATTGATATGACTCACTCTCTTAATACTATTGAACCATATGTATTGATGTCAATGGTGAAACATATTTTTTATGTCAACTATCATATTTGACCTGAATTTGGTGAAATTATTGAAGTAATCCCAAGACATATTTTTGATGATGGTGATGATGGAATTTACATCATCCCTACTCAATTGGACCAGATCCATTTATTACTTATGATGACTCCAATACTTCAATTGTTTGAGTTGATTATGAACCTAAAGTTGTGGTGGGAAATATCTAGAAGCATTAGTCTTTATTCTCAATTCTATTGGTTTATATCAACATCAGTTTTTCAGGTTTGTGCAATAAAAATTAATTTACTATTTATTACAAATATTTAGTATCCAACTAGACTTTCATGTGAATTTTGAATATTTTCTAGTTTCAGTTTTCTTTGAGTTTCATTTTATAATATTGAATTGAACTTTATTCTGACCAACCAAACCAAACAAAATCTAAACAGTTAAATTGTAACAAACAAACAAGATGAATGGAATTGGAAATATTAAACTAATTTATATGAAAATAATTACCAAACCCAAAAAATAGATTAATTACTAAACTAAAAATATGAACAAAATGACCTAAGACAAATAATCCATGTCACAATTTTTTTTGGTTATACAGTAGTAATACTTTGATAATTACTTCCATATTTGTTTTCAAATGAAGGAAATGAAACTATATATGGAGCATCAAAGAAAAAAGATAACAGACAAAAATTGTCAAATTGAAAAGATGGGAATTCCTCCATTAGTTCCTATTCTGGGTATTTTATTTTAAATATATATATATATATATTATTTCAAATATATGTATATATATATATATATATATATTTATCAATAACAAATAATTTCATGTGATTAATTTTGTTTTAAAATTTTATGCAGGATCCACCACTTCAGCACCAGTTATTCGACAACCAGCCTAGTTGTGGTCCCAGTACTTAGGCCAATGGTACGAGGGGGTGGTATGAGAGATAAGTGCCCCATTTGGTGTACTCGTTTAGACCCTTCCCCTCTCACCGACATTACATCTTCCACACATTCTAATCCCACTGTGTCGTTATAGACAAATATGATATTTTGGCCTCCCATGTTTTCACCACCTATAGCATCACACATTTTTATCACATAAACTTTCATTACATTATACATAATTGAGGATATTTAAGGTTTAGTGTCTTGGAAACCAGGAACTTATTACATGAGAAAAAAAACCCTTCTTAAATACTTGAAAGGATTTTTCATTTGTTCATCTTATGTTCATTACAGCATCTCAAAACTTGGGAGCATACATCAAAGGAAATAGTGAGCAAAAGGCCCAGTAAGGGAAACAAGCGAAACATTTTACATGAGAACATGAGATACATCAAAAGTCATGAAAAATAACTTTAAGGCATGAGAAAGAGATCATGAGGCATATCATAATAAAAATAATGTATTTCATAACTTAAATATGTGGCTACAACATTTAATATTGACAATCATTTCCGTTTCACCAAGGTCCATCCCCAAGGTGTCATTAAAAATTACCAAGGTTATTCACCAAGGCATCATTAAAAATGGTCATCTCTAGAGATTAAGTCTTTACCCAATGCATTGAAGCGCTACCAGGGAGCACCCTTAATTTGTCATTATTATTATGTGAACCATATATATCATCATCAATAATTTTATAAACAACCTATATAGCATAAAAGAAATGGGTTTCATTTCATAATCATAACGTTTTCAAAACTGCTTCAAAAACATGATCTTTAAGTCACTTTAAACCCATAGAACGGGAAAGTAGGTATCATGTATGTAAATACCAGAATTTAAAATAGAACATTTTGGTATATATGTGAATACCCCTTTATAAGAAAGATATTTGAGTATTCACTTAATAAAATAAATGAATTTGATGATAAGAGAGAGACATTTTGAGACGGAAATTCTTTAGGATAATGGCTATGTTTCGGGGTTTTAGAAAACATTGAAAAGAGAGGGGACATGGGTCAACCACTCATAAATGATCCATAAAACAGCATAGGGATAGAATATAAAGGGTATAAGAACATGGTAATTAAATTTGAAAGATATACCATATGAACTGAAAATCATGGAAGGAAGACAAAAATAAGATTTCTCCCATGAAAATTCGGCAGCCTAACGGTGTCACTTAAACTTCAACAAAATTGAATTGACGAGATCAAATAGGGTCTCTCATAATATGAACATAAAAGATTAGTATGATAGATATAGATATCATACTCCAAAATAATAAAAGGAACTTGAAAGCCTTGACATGAAAGTAGAATTTTGAAAAATGAGAAAGGTGAAAGTATCCCTTAAAAATTCGGCAACCTAATGACATCACTTAAACATCAACAAAAATGAATTGACGATATAAAATAGGGTCTCTCATCATATGAACATAAAATATCAGTATGATAGATATATAGATCATACCCTAACATAATAATAGGAACTTGAAAGACTTGACATGAAAGTAGAACATTGAAAAATGATAAAGGTGAAAGAATCTGTCACGAACCAGGTCGGGTCACCATCAACTCGACGCCTGACCCGGCCCGCGGCAAGACCCGAAGGGCGTTCCCGATCCCCACGGGCTGGCACAAGTGATCGGGTATCAAACATTACATGGGAACGATTTACCCGAAGTAAAAGACAGAAAAACAATTAAGCAGATAAATAACTGAAACTAGAAATAGACAACCAAACATGCCTTTAAACTATGAACAAGTTTAAAATCTACAAATCGAACCAATAACTAAAAAGAAAAAGACGACAGCGAAAACTAAAACTCATACTCAAACCTCCCGGTAAAAGAGAGGTCACATCAGCACCACTCTGCATGAAATGACCAACTGCAACCTGAACCACCATCACTGAGCACAAAGTCACAACCTGGAATACACAAGAAACAAAGTCTACATACACCCAAAGGTTTATGTAGGGTGTGAGCCAAAAGCCCAATAGGACGTCACCCAATAAAAAGGTTCCATGCCACAACATCAAAAAGACAATTTAATGTGTTTATTCAAAATTATACTTTCAAGATGGTTATAAAGAAAACTTTTACAAGCCAAATGCTAAAGGAAAACACTAAAAAAAATGCATTTCACAAATATGATTTTTGAGAGGAAGGGAAAAGTTTAATATGGACACACACACACACACACACTCTCACACACACACACGCACTCACACACCCATACAGACACACAAAGACACACACACACACACACACACGCTAACACCCAAATGGTCCTCGATATGCCGACGGAAGGCACCATGCCATAGATGGTAGAGCACTATAGGTAAAACCCCTAAGGTTCATCTAGCTCGAGTGGGACCCTAGAAACCTCGTGTCTCGGTGAAACGTGGCTTAGAAGGCCAAGACCCTCAGAAAACGTGGCTTAGAAGGCCACGACCCTCAGAACACGTGGCTTAGAAGGCCACGACCCTCAGATATCATGTTTAGTTAGTGTTGCAATCGTCAATCCAGCTAAGTGAAATAGGGACGACACCCATCCGGTTCACTAGCGCACTAGTTCTAGTTTGCCCACCTAGATACCCAGGGTTTTCCTTTGTGCTCAAACATGTTTCACATTCAAATAACACACCACTTTCACATTTCACAAACCAAGCTTGACATTACACAAAAAGTCACCTCTTTCATACCAAAACACTATTTCAAAGACACACGCACACCAAGGACATGTCTCATTTTATAAAAAAAAATTACACCACTTTAATAATGAACGCGCATTCAACTCCTTCAAAATACCCTTTTCACGTCATATAAATATATCAAAGAACCATTTGATTTTATATTGAGGCATCACTTTAAAACTTGATACACGAGGTAACCATATCAATACTTGTTTTCCATTATTAAAACAATTTTGCATTTCAATTTCAAAAGTACACAACAAGTCAAACACACCAAATGTGATTCATATACTTTGAAAATGTCTATTTAAATACACAAACATCGAAAGAGACTTGAAAACACCTCTCGCACCTACCAAACATCCCTCAAAACCTTTCAACCATGTTTGGAATCCCAAATACCGCTCAAATAAACAATCGCTCAGTTCACAAAACACATCACATGTATACCATGAAACCTCACTGCAAAACACACAAATCTTTACATAAAAAGAACATTTTAAAATCAATTGAACACTCAACTTTTCTAAAACCTCATTTGCACCATTTGCACAATTTATTAGACACTTTTAAAATTTACCACAACAAGGTCGGAAAAAAAACCATTTCAAAAGAGAGCGCAATTTTCTTCAGGTACGCATGTCAAACAAATTTATAAAACGCATTTTGTGCCACTTACAAAACACAACCATTCATTTATACAACAACACATATAAACAATAAAAGAATACTATTTCGGAAATCCAATTTTCATCAAACAAGCAAGCCAAAGAATTATAAACATAGATCGCACAGTGCAATTATATCATGGAACATATTAAGTTTAATTAAACAAACAAATTAAATTATCTAGATGATGAAAATGCATGGAACCACCTACCTTGAACCAAGAATCTTCTGCAGAATGTGCGTAATCTCCATTTCACCTCGACCGCGCCACAGACAACCACAAACTGACCCTAAATCAAGCATTTAAACCATAAAAATCAAAATCAAACCCTAAACACCAAAATGACAATGGTAAAAATCCTCACAAGGAGGAGACATTCACCTTTAGGGCAGCTATCAAAGCTTCGTCGGAAGGAAAGAAGAGATGTCAGAAACAAGGGGAGGGTCCTTGGCTGGGAAGCGACCCGAGGCGCTGTGCGAGGCGAGGAGGACAGCGGATAGCGGTCACCGGACATTGGATCCAGAGGGAAGCAAGGTGAAGGCGCCAGGTTTTTGGGATAGGCGCAATCCGGCCTAGCAGGGGGGTTGGGGCAACGGTGCAAGCCTAACGGAGCAAGGGGTGTATGGCGAAGCAGGAGGTACCGAACGGAGTAGGGGGCGCCGGGCCGAGCAGGGGGCGCCGGGCAGAGCAGGGGGCGCCAGGCGGAGGAGGGGGTGCCGGGCCGAGCAGGGGTCGTCGAACCAGGCAGGAGGGTTCTTGCGGCATGAAAGAAAAACAAGAAGAACAAAGAAGAGAAAAAGGGGGGGGGGGCTCGACGGGCCGTGGGGATGTCGCCGATGGGGATGCGGCAGCGCGAACCGGGATTTGCGCCTCGGCTGGACCAAGGGAGCAGGTGGTGGCACGATGGGGTTCATGCGGGAGGGGGGGCGGCACACAGAAGCTACGGGAAAGAAGAAAAAAAAAAGAAAGGGTTGGCCGAACCCTAGGCAAGAGAGGGAAATAAATAAATAATAAATAGAAAAAGAAAATAAAATAAAAAGGAAATGAAATAAAGTACAATGAAATAAAATAAAACTAATAATAATAATAATAACCTAAATAAATTATTATCTTTAAAACTAAAAATAATAACGATAATAACATCCCTCAAAATTAAAACAAACCACTAAATTTTCTCACGTCTCTTATTTAATTTTATTTCCATTTTATCCCTCTTTTAAATTTTTATTTCTTTATTAATAACTTCTTTATTTAATTGGTTTCACATCAAGAAGGCGTGCGAAGGGCAGAGGGAGGTCACGCGGCAACCCAAGAAAGTCCGCGCGGCTTCAACAGTGGCATGCTGAACGCCAAAAAGGCCAAAAAGTGTGTTTCAAAAATAAAACTTAGAAATTGTAAGTTCGGGTCTCGACCTGAACTATCTAATGCCTGATAAAAATAATAATATAAATAATATAAAAAGGACCGGTGTGACAATTCTCCCCACCATAAAGCTTTCCGTCCCCGGAAAGCCACAACCAGAACCAAACCCCCAAATTAGAATACCACACTCCCTTAAGGTTCAAAGGGGATCCCCACAAACACCAAGAAAAGAGAGACAAAATAATCGTGCTCAGAGAAAGTGACTCAAAAAGAACTTCAGGAAACTCATATAAAGACTTTCTGATATATGTCGCTCACCCCGAAGAGCTAGAAGGCCTCTAGTTGACTGATCAAGGAAGGGAACTCTCGCACCCACGGGAACCAACTTCACAAGCCGAAACAACTCAAACATTATTAAACGAAAACCCCATCATTTAGTTAGAATGGTCAAACCACGTCCAAGAACACTCTTATCACTTATCACCAATCCATATTTAAAAACAGAAGTAGAAGGTCAACAAGAGGAGGCCTAAGGGGCTCCCCACCATTAGAAACTCAGTGATGCTCGAAACGAGACTAGAAAACTGACACGGGTAGGTTCGAGCGGACTCCCCGCCATTAAAGAAAAGTCTAGCACAGATTCATTCCAGATACATTCGTACGAGACCCAATGTGGGTCTCCCCACCATTTGAACTAATTGAAGGTATAGAACTTTGAAAATTTCTCAATGGTGACCAAACACCCCACCACAAAGGGCGGGGAGGGAGGGCCCCCGACCACCAGGCGTCAAAACCACGGCCGGTCACAAACCAACTTCTCAAAATTTCCTGGATGAACACCATTCAAATTTGAGACTGAGTTACCCAACAAACTCTCATAAGGACCACTAAAGCGATTGCATCCAGTGGAACGCAACCCCAAAAACTTTAAGGCATGAGACAAACACGCCTCCACCTGGTCTCGAAAACCTTGTGCAACCAGATGACTCATTCGGAGTGGAACAACCATAGAATCAATTTAAACATCCTATACTTTTAACACCGATGACAGAAATAAAGTTGGGGTCTCATACACTCCCGGGGTTCCTGACCACGCGCCAGCTTCACTCCGAGGCCTATGGCTGGAGCCTTGATATTTGAAGCATCTCCTGCCTCACAGTCAGGTATTGAGGACTCCCGTGCGAAGCTTCTCTTTTCGGTGTCACACACAACCTCACTGCAACTGCGACAACACCAGCAGACACAACACATTACAACATCTCACTGATCATACACGGAACATTTACCATCACAAGAGCTGAAATGGTGCATGCACATCACCCCTTGTCACACTGAATGAGAACATGACATCACAAATTGTCATCGAACACGACAGCTATTTTTGAGAGGAACATTACGCTAAGAAAGTCCTTAAACTGCGTCTTAAACAACACGTGATTCCTGCAAATGACCAAAGAAGGCTCATACGACTAGGTCTACCAAAATAGTAGTCCAACACAAACCTTTCCTTAAACTAAACAAACCAAAGACCAGAGGTCATTTAGGACGATATACCGCACCAACAACTTAGGGTTGCTTCCACCTTTTTCCCATTGGAGTCTCCTTTACTATGTCCACACCATCGTTGACTATCAAAGGGGCCTCACGCTGCAAGACGTCACTGAACATGACCCTTGCAGCCGATGTAAATACTACAAATCCCTTCGAGACACTAGTCAACATCGATAATTCTGAACCACCTTCAACATTCCCCCTGGAATTTCTTTCACCGCTTCTAAGGGGGAATCTTTAGACGTAACGATGTAAAACTTCATACCTGACAACTAAGACAAATCAAAGAAACCAAAGTCCCCTTCGACTCCTCTCGTGTCTGTAATCCCACTGCGAGAGGATCCGCTTAGCTGGAAAGGACAAGGGACAACTTATCATTATCGCTCAAAAGGGAGAGTCCTTACATTAGTCAACTGGAGGGTCGGCCAACGGCGAACCATCTGTGGTCGCACGTCAATTGCACATTAACTCTTTATTGGGGGTGTACACTAGCCAAGAAAGAAAACCATGGACCTGACCAAACTGGTCCAATGATCAAAACATACCCCAAGCGAACACCAAACGTGCAGGGGAAACCACTACAAGGCTCCCCGATGCACTTTTCAAAAGTACTAACAAGGTACATAATTACATACCAACCTACAAATAAGAATTTAAACTCAATACACAAATCAGTCAAAAGGATTCTCGACATGAAACGCCTCATGGCCAACCTTTCAAAAATACAAGTACACACCACACAATCACCGGTTATTTAAAAACACCAAATTTTCCTTGAACAAAACATTTTTGAAAATAAACAAAGCCAGTGGGTTTAAAAAACACCAAAGGTTTCTCATGGGCCTCACACATTCATGTTCCCGTGCCACACCGGCACCCACCTCATACCCATCCAAGCACTCATCCGCTCGTGCCATTACCCATTTCCCTTTTCGTATACACTCATGCATGTGGTTGCCCATGAGAGCGCCAAGGATCAAAACCAAACCCTTTTTTTTTCAAAACCAAAACATCCAACCCACGCTTTTCAAACCTCACACACCATTTCATTTTTAAAGTGCTTCACTTGAAAACATTTTCCAAGACCAAAACATTTTTACATAAAAACCAAATCTCACAATTCCAAAACAAAGAGACGAGAAGCAAATCAAGAGGAAAATAGGGACAGTGGGTGATTGGAAAATATGGTTGGCGGCCATACACCGATCACACCACTGGCCACAGAGAGTATTTTAGGATAGTGTCCCTGGCTCCACAAGGCTTTCCAGACCCTGCGAGCCCACTAAGACCACTGACCTTACTCCCTTTTAATTTTCCTTAGACACGATTAACCGCAATGACGAAAAACATAGACAAAACTCAACACACTTTGGTAACTCGAGTCCCTCCACGAGGTGTGCTGGCCAGGCACATTGCTCGTAGCTAGAACGTCGAGTTACGACAACCTAAATTTTTGTCCACTCTGACTCCATCTCAAAAGAAATGACCCAAGAGAGCAAACCTTGCCCTCTGATACCATTTTGTCACGAACCAGGTCGGGTCGCCATCAACTCGACGCCTGACCCGGCCCGCGGCAAGACCCGAAGGGCATTCCCGATCCCCACGGGCTGGCACAAGTGCTCGGGTATCAAACATTACATGGGAACGATTTACCCAAAGTAAAAGACAGAAAAAAATTAAGCAGATAAATAACTGAAACTAGAAATAGACAACCAAACATGCCTTTAAACTATGAACAAGTTTAAAATCTACAAATCGAACCAATAACTAAAAAGAAAAAGACGACAGCGAAAACTAAAACTCATACTCAAACCTCCCGGTAAAAGAGAGGTCACATCAGCACCACTCTGCATGAAAAGACCAACTGCAACCTGAACCACCATCACTGAGCACAAAGTCACAACCTGGAATACACAAGAAACAAAGTCTACATACACCCAAAGGTGTATGTAGGGTGTGAGCCAAAAGCCCAATAGGACGTCACCCAATAAAAAGGTTCCATGCCACAACATCAAAAAGACAATTTAATGTGTTTATTCAAAATTATACTTTCAAGATGGTTTTAAAGAAAACGTTTACAAGCCAAATGATAAAGGAAAACACTAAAAAAATGCATTTCAAAAATATGATTTTTGAGAGGAAGGGAAAAGTTTAATATGGGCACACACACACACACACTCTCACACACACACACACACTCACACACCCATACACACACACACAGACACACACACACACACACGCTAACACCCAAATGGTCCTCCATATGCCGACGGAAGGCACCATGCCATAGATGGTAGAGCACCATAGGTAAAACCCCTAAGGTTCATCTAGCTCGAGTGAGACCCTAGAAACCTCGTGTCTCGGTGAAACGTGGCTTAGAAGGCCACAACCCTCAAAAAACGTGGCTTAGAAGGCCACGACCCTCAGAACACGTGGCTTAGAAGGCCACGACCCTCAGATATCATGTTTAGTTAGTGTTGCAATCGTCAATCTAGCTAAGTGAAATAGGGACGACACCCATCCGGTTCACTAGCGCACCAGTTCTAGTTTGCCCACCTAGATACCCAGGGTTTTCCTTTGTGCTCAAACATGTTTCACATTCAAATAACACACCACTTTCACATTTCAAAAACCAAGCTTGACATTACACAAAAAGTCACCGCTTTCATACCAAAACACTATTTCAAAGACACACGCACACCAAGGACATGTCTCATTTTATAAAAAAAATACACCACATTAAAAATGAACGCGCATTCAACTCCTTCAAAATACCCTTTTCACGTCATATAAATATATCAAAGAACCATTTGATTTTATATTGAGGCATCACTTTAAAACTTGATACACGAGGTAACCATATCAAGACTTGTTTTCCATTATTAAAACAATTTTGCATTTCAATTTCAAAAGTACACAACAAGTCAAACACACCAAATGTGATTAATATACTTTGAAAATGTCTATTTAAATACACAAACATCTAAAGCGACTTGAAAACTCCTCTCGCACCTACCAAACATCCCTCAAAACCTTTCAACCATGTTTGGAATCCCAAATACCGCTCAAATAAACAATCGCTCAGTTCACAAAACATATCACATGTATACCATGAAACCTCACTGCAAAACACACAAATCTTTACATAAAAAGAACATTTTAAAATCAATTGAACACTCAACTTTTCTAAAACCTCATTTGCACCATTTGCACAATTTATTAGACACTTTTAAAATTTACCACAACAAGGTCGAAAAAAAAAACCATTTCAAAAGAGAGCGCAATTTTCTTCAGGTACGCATGTCAAACAAATTTATAAAACGCATTTTGTGCCACTTACAAAACACAACCATTAATTTATACAACAACACATATAAACAATAAAAGCATACTATTTAGGAAATCCAATTTTCATCAAACAAGCATGCCAAAGAATTATAAACATAGATCGCACAGTGCAATTATATCATGGAACATATTAAGTTTAATGAAACAAACAAATTAAATTATCTAGATGATGCAAATGCATGGAACCACCTACCTTGAACCAAGAATCTTCTGCAGAATGTGCGTAATCGCCATTTCACCTCGACCGCGCCACAAACAACCACAAATTGACCCTAAATCAAGCATTTAAACCATAAAAATCAAAATCAAACCCTAAACACCAAAATGAAAATGGTAAAAATCCTCACAAGGAGGAGATATTCACCTTTAGGGCAGCTATCAAAGCTTCGTCGGAAGGAAAGAAGAGATTTCGGAAACAAGGGGAGGGTCCTCGGCTGGGAAGCGACCCGAGGCGCTGTGCGAGGCGAGGAGGACAGTGGATAGAGGTCACCGGACATTGGATCCAGAGGGAAGCAAGGTGAAGGCGCCAGGTTTTTGGGATAGGTGCAATCCGGCCTAGCAGGGGGGTCGGGGCAACGGCGCAAGCCTAACGGAGCAAGGGGTGTATGACGAAGCAGGAGGTACCGAACGGAGTAGGGGGCGCCGGGCCGAGCAGGGGGCGCCGGGCGGAGGAGGGGGTGCCGGGCCGACCAGGGGTTGTCGAACCAGGCATGAGGGTTCTTGCGGCATGAAAGAAAAACAAGAAGAACAAATAAGAGAAAAAAGGGGGGGCTCGACGGGCCGAGGGGATGTCGCCGATGGGGATGCGGCAGCGCGAACCGGGATTTGCGCCTCAGCTGGACCAAGGGAGTAGGTGGTGGCATGATGGGGTTCAAGCGGGAGGGGGGGCAGCACACAGAAGCTACGGGAAAGAAGAAAAAAAAAGAAAGGGTTGGCCGAACCCTAGGCAAGAGAGGGAAATAAATAAATAATAAATAGAAAAAGAAAATAAAATAAAAAGGAAATGAAATAAAGTACAATGAAATAAAATAAAACTAATAATAATAATAATAACCTAAATAAATTATTATCTTTAAAACTAACAATAATAACGATAATAACATCCCTCAAAATTAAAACAAACCACTAAATTTTCTCACGTCTCTTATTTAATTTTATTTCCATTTTATCCCTCTTTTAAATTTTTATTTCTTTATTAATAACTTCTTTATTTAATTGGTTGCACATCAAGCAGGCGTGCGAAGGGCAGAGGGAGGTCACGCGGCGACCCAAGAAAGTTCGCGCGGCTTCAACAGTGGCACGCTGAACGCCAAAAATGCCAAAAAGTGTGTTTCAAAAATAAAACTTAGAAATTTTAAGTTCGGGTCTCCAACTGAACTATCTGATGCCCGATAAAAATAATAATATAAATAATATAAAAAGGACGGGTGTGACAGAATCCCTTAAAAATTCGGCAGCCTAACGGCGCCACATAAACTTCAACAAAAAATGAATTGACGAGATCAAATAGGGTATCTCATAATATGAAAATAAAATATCAATGTGATAGATATATAGATCATACCTCAACATAATAAAAAGGATCTTTAAATACTTGACATTAAAGTAGAACTTTGAAAAATGAGAAAGGTGAATGAGTCCTTTAAAAATTTGGCAGCCTAACGGCGCCACTTAAACATTCTTAAAACGAATTGATGAGAGAAAGAGGGGGTATCTGATTATATGAAGATAAAAAGGAAAGTAAGAGGAATATAAAAGATCATCCTCCAACATAAGAGCATAGAGCATAAAAGAAATGACATAAAAAAGATTACTTGAAAAGAAAGAGAGAGGTAGGATCCCTTACGTTAAAACATATCTCTTAAAACTCAAAAGTTGGGACCTTGAGGGCTTGGGGGAAACTTTAGAGGACTACTTGGGAGGTAATTAGACCAGATCTTAGTTGGGGAGAGTTTGGAGTGAAAACTAAAGGAGTAAAGGGTGGGTATTTATAGGGAATGTGAGGGGACAAGACATTAATGGCCAAGGGACACCTCACAAGTGGTTTTCTCAAAACCATGGGCTCTCCCATGGTATTTACCATGGAGTTAGGCCACATGGGGCCCCCAATATAATAATTCATCACCTTTGGTCGGACAACCCTTAAAATATCTCATGAAATCATCATGACACAGTTATGATGTCATTAAACATACTGAAACCCTAAAACTGTATTTTTACTATTCACTAAATATTCAACATTCTCAGAAAAATCCCAAAATTTCACCTTAACCAAATATCATTACTCTAATATGAAAAAATGAACTCCATTTTTTAAAAATAATTTTCTAAATATTTTTAATTTAATTTTTAAATAAATACACTATTCACTGAAAATTCATTTTTTTCATAAAAATCCCCAAAAATTACATTAACATTATATCAATGCTTTGAGTTGAAAAATGAAATCCATTTTATAAAAATATTTCTCAAAATATTTTTAATTTAATTTTTAATTAAAAAAAACTATTCACCTGAAAAAACTAATACTTGACTAATAATTTCTGAAACAGTTATTTACCTATTTTATTTAATCTCATTACTTAATCACGGTACGTAGATTATATTAATACTTTCTTTAAGTGAGATTACTAATCCATTTGGTCACATTACTAATCCTAAGCATAAAATCACTATTCATAATTTACTATTCATCAAAAAATTAAGTTGATCTTATCAGATTCTAAATTTTGTACTGAACATAATTGTAGAAGACCATTTTTTGAAAATCATTACACATTTTTAATTATTTAAGGTTTACATAAACATTTTTAAAATATCCTTTTTCTAAAATTCATCAAAAATATGCATACTATATTTATCCAGACATTTGAAAATTCACAAACTTCACCATAAGAAGAGAACACAATTTTATTTATAACAAAGGATTACACAAGGCAGTTATGGTCTCGTTACATAGCACCTTATAACACCTGCATAGGACCTAAGAGTAAGGTGTGCTAGGGTGATAGAATCTTGGGGTGGCTCGGCCAACATTACACGAGTAGTAATTTATATCATTTTGAACTTCTCACAAAGGCAATTCCGTTCTAGCTTCACACGATGAAGTTTGGCTTGGATTTGGTCTAGAGCAAAGCACAATGGTGCTACCTCTATCCCAAGTTCTGTTAGATGGGCTTCGATTGGCCCGAGACTACTGGATGAGGCCATCAAATATTCTTTCTTTATTAATTAACCAAGATCACTTGTATTTAGTGACAATAATCGAAACGTTTAGTTTCCAGCGGTCATATTGACCAACGATCATATAACAGTCAAAACCCAACATTCTCATATTAATTATACTCATGTTATAAATGAAACAGTTTTGTTGAGTATAAAATAACACAAAAAATTAGGAAACAATATTTATTCAAAATTTCGGCTCGTTACAATCTTCCCCCTTAAGAAATTGCGTCCTCTCAATTTTTAAAATCGGGATTGGAAATTTCATTCAATGTCCCTCATCAGAAAAAGACTCTGTAACACTATTACTTTAAAAGAAAGAAAAGGAAGTAAAAAATGTCACCCGAGTTAACCCATACTAGGATTCCATGTATGAAAACATGGACATAGAGGAGAAAACAAAGGGTCTCGTTCTGAGGGAGAGTGATAGAAAACATGATTAGGAGAAAGTTAAAAACAAGAAAATCACAAACTTATGATGGGTAAAACGGTATTTGATTTCCCAGTAGGAAACGTTAACAGATAAAGTTTTTGTTTTAAGTTCCTTTTCATAGTTTGGAGGAATTCATTTACTACATAGAATAAAACACAGGGAAATATACCTACCTTCAAGTAGAGTTTCATCCTTTAATAAGTTTCTACCAAAACTAATATTTTCTCCAAATGATGAGCATTCAAAACTACTTGGTCTCATCAAAGAACTAAAATCGTCTTCTAGAGAATAACATAATCAACCAAAGATTAACTATCTATTTCTTCTATTATCCCAAAAATAGAAAGGGTAAGATAAAAAAAACTCTTCAAAAAGAAAGAATCCCATAGGAAGAGAAACTTCTTTAAATCTTCAAAATTCCACGGTACTACCCAAAGTTTATCATAGACCATTCCATAAATAACTGTCCTTAAAATTCCTCAAAATAAACCAAACTAAGATTGAAACCCCAATACAAGAAATATTTGATAACACAGTCTTCCAAAATAAACTTCATCATTCATCTCCAAACAACATCAACCACTCCAAACATATTATAACAAAAGTAGATATCCAAAACATATTTTCCCCAAGATAGGTTAATCATTTCCATAAGTAACCTAAATTACTATAAGTCTACCTTAAATTCATTGATTCCTCAAAATTTAAGTCATCCTTTACTCCTCAAAGAAAATACTGTAGTAATCTATTTACCTCGATCAAATAGGGTTCCCAAAATAGTGAACTTCTTCCAAAATAATAATCATCTTTTAATTGCCTAATCATCTATGTCATATTAATACGGAAATCATCACATTTCCTATATCATTGGTTGATGGGACATGTTCTTCCATTTCCCGCCAATAACTAAGAAAATAAAGTACAATTAGGGGCTTAAATACTTCGCCAATAATCATGAAAAGGAACTTAAATCATCGAAGGATAACTTGTAGAAGAAAAGTATACCCTAAATTGTGACCCCCTAGGTTCCAAACTAGGTTATCCATGATCATATATTATTATGTGAATCTTTATTGTATTTTATCTTTGTTCCTTTAATAATGGTTCATACTAAGCTTATGAATTTACCAAAGTATATCCCCCAGGACTGTCGTAACCAAGAGTGCAGCAAGGCCCGTTGTCGTGTACCAGTTCCCATTCGAGTCTATCTCAAAGTGATGTTTTTGGGTTTTACCCCTATGTACATCTCTGCCAGAGCCACCTCTACCAGCTCGTATCCAGATAGGGATGTATTTTCTTGGAAACCCCTTACTCAATACTCACCAAAATACCAGGAAGATTTCCTATATATAATCTTTTCTATAGGCTTATTCCTACAATTTTTATATCATAATTTCCATAAATAACTAAACCATCCTTTGATACCAACTATAACATCCTGCATTTTTATCACATAAACTTTCATTACATTATACAAAACTGAGGATCTTTAAGGTTTAGTGTCTTGGAAACTAGGAAATTATTAAATGAGAAAAAAACATTATTCTTAAACACTTGAAAGGCTTATTCATTTGTTCATCCTAAGTTCATTACAACTTCTCATAACCTGGGAGCATACATCAAAGGAAAGGGTGAGAAAAAGGCCCAGTAAGGGAAACATTTTACATGAGAACTTGAGATACATCAAAAGTCATGAAAACTAACTTTAAGGCATGAGAAATAGATAATGAGGCATATCATAATAAAAATAACATATTTCATAAATTAATGATGTGGATACAATATTTAATATTGAAAATCATTTCTGTTTCATCAAGGTCCATGCCCAAGGTGTCATTAAAAATTACCAAGGTTATTCACCAAGGCGTCGTTAAAAATGGTCATATCTAGAGATTAAGTCTTTACCTAATGCATTGAAGCGCTATCAGGGCGCACCCATAATTTGTATTTATTATCATGTGAGCCACATATATCATCATCAATAATTTTATAATCAACCCATACAACATAAAATAAATGGGTTTCATTTCATAATCATAAGGTTTTAAAAACTGCTTTAAAGACATGATCTTTATGTCACTTTAAACCCACGGAAAGGGATGGTGGGTCTCATGTATGTAAATACCAGAATTTAAAATAGAAAATTTTAGTATATATGTAAATACCCCTTTAGAAGAAAGATATTTGAGTATTCACTTAATAAAATAAATGAATTTGAGGATAAGAGAGAGATGTTTTGAGACGGAAATTCTGTAGCATAATGGCTATGTTTTGGGGTTTTCGAAAACATTGAAAAGAGAGGGGACATGGGTCACCCACTCATAAATGATCCATAAAACAGTAGAGGGATAGAATATAAAGGGTATAAAAACATGTTAATTAAATTTTAAAGATATACCATATGAAATGAAAGACATGGAAGGAAGACAAAAATAAGATTTCTCTCATGAAAATTCGGCAGCCTAACAGTGTCATTTAAACTTCAACAAAAATGAATTGAAGAGATCAAATAGGGTATCTCATAATATGAACATAAATGATCAGTATGATAGATATAGAGATCATACTCCAACATAATAAAAAGAAACTTGAAATACTTGACATGAAAGTAGAATTTTGAAAAATGAAAAAGGTGAAAGAATCCCTTAAAAATTCGGCAGCCTAACGACGTCACTTAAACTTCAAAAAAAAAATGAATTGATGAGATAAAATAGGGTCTCTCATCATATGCACATAAAAGATCAGAATTATAGATATAGATATCATACCCCAACATAATAAAAGGAACTTGAAAGACTTGACATGAAAGTAGAACATTGAAAAATGAGAAAGGTGAAAGAATCCATTAAAAATTCGGCAGCCTAACAACGCCACTTAAACTTCAACATAAATGTATTGACGAGATCAAATAGGGTATTTCATCATATGAAAATACAAGATCATTGTGATAGATATATAGATCATACCCCAACATAATAAAAAGGAACTTGAAATACTTGATATGAAAGTAGAACTTTGAAAAACGAGAAAGGTGAAAGAATCCCTTAAAAAGTCAGCAGCCTAACGACGCCACTTAAACATTATTAAAACGAATTGATGAGAGCAAGAGAGGGTCTCTCATTATATGAAAATGAAAAGGGAATTAAGAGTAATATAAAATAACATCCTTCAACATAAGATCATGGGGCATAAAATAAATGACATAAAAGAGATTACTTGAAAAGAAAGAGAGAGGTAGGATCCCTTACCTTAAAACGTATCTCTTAAAACTCAATGGTTGGGACCATGAGGGCTTGGGGGAACCTTGAGAGGACTCCTTGAGAGGTAATGAGACCAGAGTTTCGTTGGGGGAGTGTTGGGAATGAAAACTATAGGAGGAAAGGGTGGGTATTTATAGGGAATGTGAGGGGACAAGGCATTAATGGCCAAGGGACACCTCACAAGTGGTTTTCTCAAAACCAAGGGCTCTCCCATGGTATTTCCCATAGAGTTAGGACACATAGGGCCCACATATAATAATTCGTCACCATTGGTCATCCAACCCTTAAAATATCTCATGAAATCATCATGACATAGTTATGATGTCATTAAACATACCGAAACCCTAAAACTGTATTTTTACTATTCACTGAAAATTCAACTTTCTCAGAAAAATCCCAAAATTTCACCATAATCAAATATCGATGCTCTGATTTCAAAAATGAACTCCATTTTATAAAAATAATTTTCTAAATATTTTTAATTTAATTTTTAAATAAATACACTATTCACTGAAAATTCATTTTTTTCAGAAAAATCCCCAAAAATTACCTTTACATAATATCGATGCTATGAGTTCAAAAATGAAATCCATGTTATAAAAATAATTTTCTAAATATCTTTAATTTAAATTTTCATTAAAAAACACTATTCACCGAAAGTTCATTTTTTTCAGTAAAATCCCAAAAAATTACCTTAACATAATATCGATGCTCTGAGTTCAAAAATGAAATCCATTTTATAAAAATAATTTTCTAAATATTTTTAATTTAATTTTTAATTAAAAACACTATTCACCCGGAAAAACTAATACTTGACTAATAATTTCTCAAACAGTTATTTACCTATTTTATTGAATCTCATTACTTAATCAAGGTGCCAAGATTATATTAATACTTTCTTTAAATGGGATTACTAATCCATTTGGTCACATTACTAATCCTAAGCATAAAATCACTATTCATAATTTACTATTCATCAAAAATTATGTTGATCTTATTAGATTCTAAATTTCGTACTGAACATAATTGTATAAGACCATTTTTTTGAAAATCATTAAACATTTTTAATTATTTTAGGTTTACATTAACATTTTGAAAATATCCTTTTTCTAAAATGCATAAAAAATATGCATACTAAATTTATACAGACATTTGAAAATTCACAATCTTCACCATAAGAAGAGAACACAATTTTATTTATAACAAAGGATTACACAAGGTAGTTATGGTCTCGTTACATATCCCCTTATAACACCAGCATAGGACCTAAGAGTAAGGTGTGCTAGGTTGATAGAATCTTGGGGTGGCTCGGCCAACATTACACGAGTAGTAATTTCTATCAGTTTGAACTTCTCGAGAAGGCGATTTCGTTCTAGCTTCACCTGATGAAGTTCGGCTTGGGTTTGGTCCAGAGCAAAGCCCAGTGGTGATACCTCTTTCCCATGTTCCGTTAGATGGGCTTCGATTGGCCCGAGACTACTGGATGAGGCCATCAAATCTTTTTTCTATATTAATTAACCAAGATCACTTGTATTTAGAGACAGTAATCGAAACGTTTAGTTTCCAGTGGTCATATTGACCAACGATCATATAACAGTCAAAACCCAACAGTCTCATTTTAATTATACTCAAGTTATTAAATGAAACAGTTTTTTTTGAGTACAAAATAACACACAAAATTTAGAAACAATATTTATTCAAAATTTCATGTCGTTACAATCTTCCCCCCTTAAGAAATTGCTTCCTCGCAATTTTTAAAATCGGGATTGGAAATTTCATTGAAAGTCCCTCATTAGAAAAAGATTCAGTAACACTGATACTTTAAATGAAAGAAAAGGAAGTAAAAAGGTCGTCCGAGTTAACCCATACTAGGATTCCATGTAGGAAAACATGAACATGGAGGAGAAAACAAAGGGTCAAGTTCTGAGGGATAGTGATACAAAACATGATTAGGAGAAAGTTAACAACAAGAAAATCACAAACTTATGATGGGTTAAATGGTATTTGATTTCCCAGTAGAAAACGTTAACAAACAACGTTTTTTTTACGTTCCTTTTCATAGTTTTGAGTAATTCATTTACTACATAGAATAAAACATAGGGAAATATACCTACCTTCAAGTATAGTTTCATCCTTTAATAAGTTTCTACCAAAACTAATCTTTTCTCCAAATTATGAGCATCCAAAACTACTTGGTCTCATCAAATCACTAGAATAATCTTCTAGAGGATAACATAATCCAACAAAGATTAACTATCTATTTCTTCTATTATCCCAGAAATAGAAAGGTCAAGATAAAACAAATATTCAAAAAGAAAGAATCCCATAGGAAGGGAAACTTCTTTAAATCTTTAAAATTCCACGATACTACCCAAAGTTCATCATAGATCATTCCATAAATAACTGTCCTTAAAATTCCTCAAAATAAACAAACAAAGATTGAAACCCAAATACAAGAAAGATTTGATAACATAGTCTTCCAAAATAAACTTCATCATTCTTCTCCAAACTACATCAACCACCCCTAACAACTTATAACAAATGTAACTAACCTAAACATATTTTCCCCAAGATTGGTTAATCATTTCCATAAGTAACCTAAATCACTATAAGTACACCTTAAATTCATCGATTCTTCAAAATATAATTCAACCATTACTCCTCAAAGAAAATACTGAAGTAATCTATTTACCTCGATCAAATAGGGTTCCCAAAATAGTTAACTTCTTCCAAAATAATAATCATCCTTTAATCCCCTAATCATCTCTATCATATTAATATAGAAATAATCACATTTGTTATCTCATTGGTTACTGGGACATGTTCTTCCATTTCCCGCCATTAACTAAGAAAATAAAGTACAATTAGGGGCTTAAATACTTAGCCAATAATCAAGAAAAGGAACTTAAAGCATAGAAGGATAACTTGTAGAAGAAAATTATAGCCTAACTTGTGACCCCCTAGGTTCCAAACTAGGTTATCCATGATCATATATTCTTATGTGAGTTTTTATTTTATTTCATCTTTGTTCCTTTAATAATGGTTCATACTAAGCTTATGAATTTACCAAAGCATATCCCCTGGGAGTGTCGTAACCAAGAGTGAAGCAAGGCCCGTTGTCGTGTACCAGTTCTCGTTCGAGTCTCGCTCAAAGCGGTGTTTTCGGGTTTTACCCCTGTGTACATCTGTGCCAGAGCCACCTCTACATGCTCGTATCCAGACATGGATGTATTTTCTTGGCACCCCCATACTCAATACTCACCAAAATACCAGGAAAATTTCCTATATATAAACATTTCTATATAATTATTCCTAAAGTTTTCATATCCTAATTTCCACAAATAACTAAACCATCCTTTGATACCAACTTTAGTATCCCACATTTTTATCACATAAACTTTCATTACATTATACAAAACTGAGGATCTTTAAGGTTTAATGTCTTGGAAATTAGGAACTTATTACATGAGAAAAAACAAATTCTTCTTAAACACATGAAAGGATTCTTCATTTGTTCATTATATGTTCATTACAACATCTCATAACCTGGGATCATACATCAAAGGAAAGGGTGAGAAAAAGGCCCAGTAAGGGAAACATTTTACATGAGAACTTGAGATACATCAAAAGTCATGAAAAATAACATTAAGGCATGAGAAAGAGATCCTGAGGCATATCATAATAAAAATAACGTATTTCATAACTTAAAGATGTGGCTAAAACATTTAATATTGACAATTATTTCTGTTTCAGCAAGGTCCATCCCCAAAGTGTCATTAAAAGGTTATTCACCAAGGCGTCGTTAAAAATGGTCATCTCTAGAGATTAAGTCTTTACCCAATGCATTGGAGCGCTATCAGGGTGCATCCTTAATTTGTATTTATTATCCTGTTAGCCACATATATCATCATCAATAATTTTATAAAAAACCATATAGCATAAAATAAATGGATTTCATTTCATAATCATAATGTTTTAAAAACTTCTTTAATGACCTGATCTTTATGTCACTTTAAACCCACGGAAAGGAAAAGTGGGTCTCATGTATATAAATCCCTGAATTTAAAATAGAACATTTTGGTATATATGTGAATACCCCTTTATAATAAATAACATTTAGTATTCACTTAATAAAATAAATGAATTTGAGGATAATAGAAAGACATTTTGGTATGGAAATTCTGTAGCATAATGACTATGTTTCAGGGTTTTAGAAATCATTAAAAAGAGAGGGGACATGGGTCTTCCACTCATAAATAATCCATAAAATACTAGAGGGATATAATATAAAGGGTATAAGAACACGGTAATGAAATTTGGAAGATATACCATATGAAATGGAAAACATGGAAAGAAGACAAAAATTAGATTTCTCTAATGAAAATTCGGCAGCCTAATGGTGTCACTTAAACATCAACAAAAATGAATTGACAAGATCAAATAGGGTCTCTCATCATATGAAAATAAAAGATCAGTATGATAGATATAGAGATAATACTCCAACATAATAAAAAGGAACTTGAAATACATGACATGATAGTATAGTTTTGAAAAATGAGAAAGGTGAAAGAATCTCTTAAAAATTCGGCAGCCTAATGAGGTCACATAAACTTCAACAAAACTGAATTGACGAGATCAAATAGGGTCTCTCATAACATTAAAATAAAATATCAGTAAGATATATATAGAGATCATACCCCAACATAATAAAAGGAACTTGAAAGACTTGACATGAAAGAAGAACATTGAAAAATGAGAAAGGTCAAAGAATCCCTTAAAAATTCGGCAGCCTATCGGCGCCACTTAAACTTTAACAAAAATGAATTGACAAGATCAAATAGGGTATCTCATCATTTGAAAAAAAAAGATCAGTATGATAGATACAGAGATCATACCCCAACATAATAAAAAGGAACTTGAAAGACTTGACATGAAAGTAGAACTTTGAAAAATGAGAAAGGTGAAAGAATCCCTTAAAAATTCGGCAGCCTAACGGCGCCACATAAACATTCTTAACACGAATTGATGAGAGAAAGAGGGGGTCTCCCATTATATTAACATGAGAAGGTACGTAAGATGAATATAAAATAACATCCTCCAACATAAGATCATGGAACATAAATGAAATGACATAAAAGAGATTACTAGAAAAGAAAGAGAGAGGTAGGATCCCTTACCTTAAAACGTATCTCTTAAAACTCAAAGGTTGGGACCTTGAGGGCTTCGGGGCACCTTGAGAGGACTCCTTGGGAGGTAATGAGACCAGAGATTCATTGGGGAAGAGTTGGGAGTGAAAACTAAAGGAGGAAAGTGTATGTATTTATAGATAATGTGAGGGGACAAGGCATCAATGGCCAAGGGACACCTCACAAGTGGTTTTCTCAAAACCATGGGCTCTCCCATGGTATTTCCCATGGAGTTAGGCCACATAGCCCCCCCATATAATAATTCATCACCTTTGGTCGGTCAAACCTTAAAATATCTCATGACATCATCATGACACAGTTATGATGTCATTAAACATACCAAAACCCTAAAATTGTATTTTTACTATTCACTGAAAATTCAACTTTCTCAGAAAAATCCCAAAATTTCACCTTAACCAAATATCAATGATCTGATTTCAAAAATGAACTCCATTATATAAAAATAATTTTCTAAATATTTTTAATTAAAATTTTAAATAAATACACTATTCACCGAAAATTCATTTTTTTCAGAAAATCCCCAAAAATTACCTTAACATAATATTGATGCTCTGAGTTCAAAAATGAAATCCATTTTATAAAAATAATTTTCCAAATAATTTTAATTTAATTTTTAATTAAAAAACACTATTCACCCAAAAAAACTAATACTTGACTAATAATTTCTGAAACAGTTATTTAACTATTTTATTGAATCTCATTACTTAATCAAGGTGCCTAGATTATATTAATACTTTTTTAAGTGATATTACTAATCCATTTGGTCACATTACTAATCCTAAGCATAGAATCACTATTCATAATTTACTATTCATCAAAAATTAAGTTGATCTTATTAGATTCTAAATTTCCTACTGGACATAATTATAGAAGACCATTTTTTGAAAATCATTACACATTTTTAATTATTTAAGGTTTACATAAACATTTTTAAAATATCATTTTTCTAACATTCATCAAAAATATGCATACTATATTTATCCAGACATTTGAAAATTCACAAACTTCACCATAAGAAGAGAACACAATTTTATTTATAACAAAGGATTACACAAGGTAGTTATGGTCTCATTACATAGTCCCTTATAACACCAGCATAGGACCTAAGAGTAATGTGTGCTAGGGTGATAGAATCTTGGGGTGGCTCTATAAGGCCCCAGCCTTAAACCTTACTTAATCTTGAGTTATTACAAGATTACACATTGAGGATCTTTTCGGGTTTAGAGTTTTAGAGAATTAGATCATAAAACTTGCATTACATTACACATATAAACAAAGTGGTTACATAAAGATAGTATTATTCATTCCCATCAATGGAAACACATTTAAAATAAAACATGGATTATTTCTTGACACATCCTTGACTCTATCATCTTATCATGTACCTTTCCCTTGACCTGTGAAAAACATTTCAAAAACTTGGGATGAGCATAAAAACTCAGAATGGGTTATAAAAAAAACATGGAAAGGAAACATGAGTTCATATATACATAAGAATGGAATCATACTTTACCCATAAAACATAGGCACTTTAACATACCTCATAAAATCATGAATAAATCATAGAAATCATAAGACATAAAGGTAACTTGAGGCATTCATAACATTCTTACGTAGGGAGTAACCCTCTTGGTTACGTTTGGAATACCCATCACAGTATATTCCCTAAAATCTCTTCGGAGAAACCTTAACGTTTCACTCCTTCGCGTTACCCAATGCATTGGAGAGCTATAACGGGCTCACCCGCCCTTAGTTTATCACGGAACCACCTGTCTTCATAATAATGCCCAAGAACCATAACATAATCATATCACATAAAACATGCATAAAGGAAACATAAAATTTCCACATTTCAATCACGAGATATCAATACAACAAATTGATATAAAAACATCATGAAAACCATTTTCAATACTAAATAAAAGAAAAGTAAAACATGGTATTTATTTTTCTTTTTAAAAAAAGGTATGGCTTGTAGAAGAAGCCGAAACTCAAATAACGGTCACGACGGCGGAGAAGTCGTTGTCGCCGCATACGTACGACAAAAACATTCCCTTTTGTCGTTTAGTAAACGCTTAGTATAAAAAAGATTCCTTTTGAATAAACGTAAAAGTCAAAGGGGTTTATACACCGTATAAAAGAAAGTTGTGTATAAAATAAAATATGCCTCAATGAAAGGAGATTGAGACGAGGTCCCATACCTCGTATCCGACTTGACTCGATAGTTCTTTAATCTCCTGAATAATAAACTTGATTTAATCTCTACTTGATTATGAATCTTTAACAAGTTCATTTTTCCTTTTATACCATGTTATGAACATCATGTAATCAGTTATGTTAATAATGTTCATTTTGTCGGCATTTGGTTCTTAAGTCAAAAATAGACTTCTTACACTTACATGTTGTTAATTTGGTCAAAGGATCATTATATCCAGAATGGTATTCATGATTTAGATATCATATATGTCATATATATCTATTACATACATGCATTTATAATATTACATAATTTAGAGGTAAGAAATGAAATGCACCGTTCATGGAGACGGTAAGCCGTACGTACGCATGAACGCTACTTCCATGTCTATTTCATATTTTCTGGAATGGAATTATAATGATATAAGAGTATATTATAATTCCAGTATAATAACATATATAATATCATTAACTTTATCCTTTACACATCCCACATATGGTATTAACGAATCAAATCACTTTTAGGGGGCGGTAGTCCGTACTTCCTAAAATGAAGATATCGTGTTTACCCATAATGGAAACCATAAAGGTATGACCAAAATGAAAAACACAGAAGCTTAAGGAAAACATAAACATATTATATATCATATATAAAAATAGTTACATCATAATGGCCACCTTTGAAGGTGTTAAATGAGTGTTGAACAATCATCGTTTCGGGAGGCAGAATTTCGCCCTCCACGGAAACCATATGTTCTTTAACCATTTGATGTAGTTGTGTGAGAGTGTAGCTCAAATAAATCTTATAAAAACATCCTAGTATATTGATGATACTGGTATTGTTACAAAATAAGTAAATAAAAAGAGTTTAGGGGGTTGGAGAAGCAAAATAAAACAAATGAACATGAGAGAATGAATTACCTTTAAAAGTGTAACTCCTTTTGAGTTGAGCCTAAAGGCTTCCTTTGAAAGGATTCTGCACAAATGTAATCCTCTAGGATGAGGAGAGGGATGTGGAGAGAGCGAATGGGAATGGGTTGGACGAGCCAAAGGCTTGAAGAGTGTGTGAAATGAGGTAGAGGTGGGGGCCTTTTATAAGAGGAGAGGAGGGGCACTTTTGGAAAGTAAAGAAATATTACTTTATTTGAAAATGTGTTTCGGTTTCAAAAGGTCCCACATTGATATAATTCGTGGATAAGGTGATAAGGGTTTGAAATCCACTCATCCAATTGGTTTTGGACATGTGTAGTTCATAGATTTTACATTATCTTTCTATTTTATTTAAATCGTCAAATAATGATGTCATCGCTGCATCATTATTATGTCATAAATAATTAAATTAATTTAATGTCTAAAAATTATAAAAAAAACTATGATATAGGAAATATTTTTAGCTTTCCAATGACTATTTATAATCAAAATGTGGACTTGTATAACCCCACTTAAAAATTGTTTTCGTAAAACATATTATGTTTGTGTCATTTTCACATTAACATTAAATAAAATGTAATTTATGTCATTTTCCCAACAAAGGTGGATCCATGGGGTCCCCAAGTTGACCCATGGCATGTCATGGTCGGCCATGACACAACCAATGAGGTTGGGACATGTGTCTAGGTCATTTCATTTTATTAAAGTATTATTTATACCTTAAACTACCCTAATTACCACTAATCGTGATTAAGAACTTAATAAGTTACTATTCACCAAAAAATTATTATAATCTCATTGAACCACATTTTACTTATTAATGACAACCATGTATGTCGGATTTTCAAAATTCAATACACATTAGTGGTAAACTTTCATTTAACTGAAAAATCAGTTTGCTTGATTATCACTTAGTGGTTTCACTATTCATCAAAAAATGAAGTTTTTCAGAAAATTACCAAAAAATCACCCTAAGCTATATTTGATATTCCTAATTCAAAAATTAAGTCTATTTTACAAAATTAAATTCATATAAGTCACATTAATTAATTTAATAATTAATTCCCGCTGCCAGAGCAAATAGCGTGTTTTTACAAAACAATAAGTATCAAAAGATTGACACCAGTTTAAGTCTAATTTCAAAGTGAAATTGATTCCAATGACCACCATTGGATAAAATGGTAAAAATATATTCTAATTTCACTTCAAAACCAATTCAAAACATAATCTAATAATATAAATAAATTATATTAAAAAGCAGTTTTGATGTAAAATGCAGTATTTTTCACTATTCATTAAAAAATGAACATTGTCAGAAAAATACCAAAAATTCGCACAAGGTAAATTTTGATGTCCCAATAATAAAGGATAAGTCTATTTTGACGAACATAGTTTATAAAATTGTCAAAATATAGATTCAAAAAGGGTTTCCCATCATAAGGCAGTAAAACAATCTTTTAAGTATATTAGTGTATTACATGCTTAAGATTGTATTTATTTTCATTTTAAGCCTCTATAACACTATCTTAATCATTAATAAACATAGATAAAAGTATATATTATTCATTACTTACTTGGGATGTTACATCCTTCCCCCCTTTAGAAAATTGCTTCCCGCAATTTATTTACTTATCGAATAAATGGGGGTACTTATCCCTCATTGCATTTTCAGATTCCCATGTTGCCTCTTCAATCATGTGGTTTTCCCACAAAACCTTTACCTGACGAATCACCTTATTCCGTAACACTTGCTCCCTGTGGTCAAGAATCTGGACCGGTTGTTCCTCATAAGATAGGTTCTCTTCCAGCTAAACTACCTCTGGGCTCAAAACATGAGATGGATCTGGCATATACTTTCTCAACATCGAAACGTGAAAAACATTGTGTACCTGAGATAAACTCGGAGGTAAAGCCACTCGGTATGCAACTGATCCAACTCTTTCCAGAATTTCGTATGGTCCAATGAACCTTGGACTCAACTTTCCTTTCTTACCAAATCTCATCACACTTTTCCAAGGAGAAACCTTGAGAAAAACATGATCACCTACCTCGAAAGATAGATCCTTCCTCCGGTTATCCGCATAACTCTTCTGCCTGCTCTGAGCTGTTCTCATGTGTTTCTGAATCAGCTGAACTTTTTCTGCCATCTCTTCTACCAATTCTGGTCCCATCAACTTCCTTTCACCCACTTCATCCCAGAAAGCTGGAGTTCGACACCGCTTCCCATATAATGCCTGAAATGGTGCCATCTGTATACTGGAATGAAAACTGTTATTATAAGAAAACTCAACCAAAGAAAGATGTCGGTCCCAACTTCCCTGATAATCCATAGAACAAGCTCATAGCATATCCTCCAATGTCTGAATTGTTCGTTCTGACTGCCCATCTGATTGAGGGTGAAAAGCTGTACTAAAATTTAACTCAGTACCCAAAGACTTCTGAAGGCCTTTCCAAAAGTTAGAAGTAAACCTGGGATCATGATCCGATACAATGGAGAGAGGAACTCCATGTATCCTGACTATCTCTTTAAGATACAAACGGGAAAGTTGATCAAGAGAGAAAGTATCTTGTATAGCAAGGAAATGAGCAGATTTGGTCAAGCGATCAACAATAACCCAGATTGCATTATTACCTCGAGATGTCTTCGGTAATCCAACAACAAAGTCCATGGATATATTCTCCCATTTCCACTCTGGTACTGGTAAAGGCTGAAGCATCCCTTTCGGTAACTGCCGCTCTGCTTTAACCTACTGACAAGTCAAACACTTCACAGTAAAATCAGCAATGTCTCTTTTCATTCCATCCCACCAGTAACACTCCCGCAGATCTCTATACATCTTAGTACTGCCCGGATGAACTGAAAACGGAGAACTATGAGCTTCACATAACAACTCTCTCTTCAACTGTGAATCAAAAGGCACACACAATCTCTTCCCAAATCTCAAAACTCAATCATTATCAATGGTGAATTCAGGCAACTTACCTTTATGAACCAGCTCTACCCTTTTCTGCAACTCACTGTCTCGCTTCTGTGCTTGCTTGATTCTATCTGATAGAGAAGATCTCACTGATACCTGAAACAAAACAGAAGGACTTCCTGCACCAACAACTTCTATGCCAAAGTTCATCAAATCGTTAACCAAAGGATCACGTTCCAAACGCAACATTGTTAATGAAGCATTACTTTTTCGACTCAAAGCATCAGCTACTTTATTTGCTTTTCCCGGATGGTAATGAATTGTACAATCATAATCTTTGATTAATTCCAGCCATCTCCTTTGTCTCATGTTTAACTCTTTCTGAGTGAATATATACTTTAAACTTTTGTGATCGGTATATATTTCACACTTTACTCCATACAAATGATGCCTCCAAATTTTTAATGCAAAAACAACAGCAGCTAGTTCCAAATCATGTGTAGGGTAATTTACCTCATGAGTTTTCAACTGTCGTGAAACATAAGCAATTACCTGATCATTCTGCATTAGGACGCAACCAAGTCCTTTCAATGAAGCATCACTGTATATAACAAACTCACCATTCCTGGAAGGTAGTGCCAAAACTGGAGCATTCACCAATCTTCTTTTCAATTCCTGAAAACAATCATCACATTCTTTTGTCCAGATAAACTTAACACCCTTACGAGTTAGCTTAGTCATTGGACTAGATAACCGTGAAAAATTTCTAACAAACCTTCGGTAATAGCCCGCCAAACCAAGGAAGCTACGAATCTCGGTTACATTTGTGGGTCTTGGCCATTCTTCCACAACTTTTGTTTTTGCAGGATCAACAGTTATTCCATCTTTAGAAACAATGTGACCAAGTAAAGAAATTTGTTGCAACCAAAACTCACACTTGCTGAATTTCCCATACAATTTATTTTCTTTTAACGTTTGCAAGATAACCCTCAAATGTCTTTCATGCTCCTCTTTACTTTTAGAAAACACCAAAATATCATCAATGAAAACCACCACAAACTTATCCAAGAACTCATGGAAAATTCTATTCATTAAATCCATGAATACAGCAGGTGCATTGGTTAGCCCAAAAGGCATTACTACAAATTCATAATGGCCATATCTTGTATGGAACGCGGTCTTCGGAATATCTACCTCCTTTACCTTCAGCTGATGGTACCCCGATCTCAAGTCAATCTTTGAAAAAAACTGAGCTCCCTGGAGCTGATCAAACAAATCATCGATATGAGGCAAAGGATATTTGTTCTTAACAGTGATATTATTCAAGGCTCTATAATCAATGAAAAGTCTCATAGAACCATCATTCTTTTTAACAAATAAAACAGGAGCACCCCATGGTGATGTGCTAGGTCTAATGAAACCTTTCTCTAATAAATCTTGCAATTGCTCCTTCAACTCTAAAAGTTCAATTTGTGCCATTCGATAAGGGGGTTTTGAAATTGGCTTAGCATCAGGAACTAAGTCAATAGTAAACTCAACTTCCCGATCTGGTATTATTCCAGGAAACTCATCAGGAAAAACATCAGGATACTCATTTACCACCGGCACATCATTAATCTGAACAGTTCCATTATTTTCAACGACATGTGCAAGGTAACATTCATTTCCATCTTTTACAAGTTTCTCGGCCTCTTGATATGTTATCAAAAGTAAGGGTTCATTCTTGTAAACAAACTGAAAGTCTTTCTGAAAAGAAACTTCTTTAGCTCTACAGTCAATCTTAGCATGGTAAATATAGAGCCAATCCATACCCAGGATAACATCAAACTCTACTAGAGGTAGAACAATAAGGTTTTCAAGTAGGTTCTTTCCACAGATAAGGATAGGAAGATTCTTATAAATTCTTTTTGCCTTGACACTTCCCCCAGGTGTTTTTACCAAAAGTTCAGGAGTCATTTCTTGAGATGGTATTACCATTTTACCAGAAAAGGTTTCAGAGATGAAAGAATGTGTAGACCCCGAATCAAACAACACACTGGCATAATCTGAAAAAACAAACAAAGTACCTGATACAACTTCATTTGATGGCCCGACATCTGCTGAAGTAGTTGAAAAGGATTTCACCACCCCTTTCTGCTTGTAGTATAACTGCTTCCCATCACTCAAGCTCCTTGTCGGACACTCGTTTTCATAGTGACCCATATCATTGCACTTATAACACTTCACTAACTGTAAATCAAATTTGTCTTTACCTTCAGCTTGATCCTTTTCAGTGCAATCACGAGCCTTATGTCCCATCTTACCACATCGGTAGCACTTTCCAGAATTCATAAGACATTCCCCAGCATGCCTTTTTCCACATTTATCACAAACTGGAAACTTAGTTTTCTTACCATCAGACTTTTTTTGAAGAATTCTTACCTTTCTCCTGCCACCTCGGTCTCTTCTTCTGCTGGTTGTTATAGAAAACTTGGTCATCGGCAAACTCCATTTCCACCTTCTCAGCACATCGAACAAGCTTTTCATAACTTTTAAACTCACGAGAAGCTAATGCCCTTTGATATTTTGGCTTTAATCATGAGTAAAAACGATTTATTTTACTATCAAGGTCCCGGATAAAATTTGGAGCATACCTTGCCAATCGATTGAACCTTTCTTCATAGGCAGCCACTGAGTCTTCCTCTTGCCTTAATTCCAAGAATTGCTTTTCCATCCTAAGTCGAAAAGCCTTAGGAAAATACTTCTCAAGAAACATACCTTTGAATTCATCCCAGTCAAGAGCATCAACCTCATCGGCGTCCCTGATATTTTTAACCATAGACCACCACTGATCTGCTTCACCCTCCAAACGGTAAATAGAAAGACTAATCTTTTGATTGTCTGAACACCCCATGACATCAAAAATCTTCTCCAGTGCTTTAATCCACCCTTCAGCTAGCACAGGGTCAGATGATCCTCTGAATGATGGGGGATGTTGCCTCATGAAATGTTCCACCACTGACATGTTCCTCTGCGGTTGATCTGCCTGATCTCGTGCATGGATACCACCACCATTTATCGCTTGAGTCAACTGCGCCATTACTACCACAAACTGTTCAGTTCCAATTCCGACCATTTCTGGATGCTGATTCGGAAGGTTATTTCCTTCTGTATGCCTTCCTAGCACTACTTCACTGTTTCCTATGCGGAAAACCATTCTGAACAAACATGTATTAGATGAAGCAACATGGTAATCTTTAAATGCTACATCATTTCGAAAAAAAAATATTTTTGGATAATAATTTAATAGAATTCTAACTCCTAAAGTTATCTAAACCGACCTCTGATACCAAGTATAAGGCCCCAGCCTTAAACCTTACTTAATCTTGAGTTATTACAAGATTACACATTGAGGATCTTTTCAGGTTTAGAGTTTTAGATAATTAGATCATAAAACTTGCATTACATTCTACATATAAACAAAGTGGTTACATAAAGATAGTATTCTTCATTCCCATCAATGGAAACACATTTAAAATAAAACATGGATTATTTCTTGACACATCCTTGACTCTATCATCTTATCATGTACCTTTCCCTTGACCTGTGAAAAACATTTCAAAAACGTGGGATGAGCATAAAAACTCAGTATGGGTTATAAAAAAAACATGGAAAGGAAACATGAGTTCATATATACATAAGAATGGAATCATACTTTACCCATAAAACATAGGCACTTTAACATACCTCATAAAATCATGAATAAATCATAGAAATCATAAGACATAAAGGTAACTTGAGGCATTCAAAACATTCTTACGTAGGGAGTAACCCTCTTGGTTACGTTTGGAATACCCATCACAGTATATTCCCTAAAATCTCTTCGGAGAAACCTTAACGTTTCACTCCTTCGCGTTACCCAATGCATTGGAGAGCTATAACGGGATCAACAGCCCTTATTTTATCACGGGACCACCCGTCTTCATAATAATGCCCAAGAACCATAACATAATCATATCACATAAAACATGCATAAAGGAAACATAAAATTTCCACATTTCAATCACGAGATATCAATACAACACATTGATATAAAAACATTATGAAAACCATTTTCAATACTAAAATAAAAGAAAAGTAAAACATGGTATTTATTTTTCTTTAAAAAAAGGTATGGCTTGTAGAGGAAGCCGAAACTCAAATAACGGTCACGACGGCGGAGAAGTCGTTGTCGCTGCATACGTACGACAAAAACATTCCCTTTTGTCGTTTAGTAAATGCTTCATATAAAAAATATTCCTTTTGAATAAAAGTAAAAGTCAAAGGGGTTTATACATCGTATAAAAGAAAGTTGTGTATAAAATAAAATATGCCTCAATGAAAGGAGATTGAGACGAGGTCCCATACCTCGTATCCGACTTGACTCGACCGTTCTTTAATCTCCTGAATAATAAACTTGAGTTAATCTCTACTTGATTACGAGTCTTTAACAATTTCATTATTCCTTTTATACCATGTTATGAACATCATGTAATCAGTTAAGTTAATAATGTTCATTTTGTCGGTATTTGGTTCTTAAGTCAAAAATAGACTTCTTAAACTTACATGTTGTTAATTTGGTCAAAGGTTCATTATATCCAGAATGGTATTCATGATGTAGATATCATATATGTCATATATATCCATTACATACATGCATTTATAATATTACATAATTTAGAGGTAAGAAATGAAATGCACCGTTCATGGAGACGGTAAGCCGTACGTACGCATGAACGCTACTTCCATGTCTATTTCATATTTTCTGGAATGGAATCATATTGATATAAGAGTATATTATAATTCCAGTATAATAACATATATAATATCATTAACTTTATCCTTTACACATCCCACATATGGTATTAACGAATCAAATCACTTTTAGGGGGCGGTAGTCCGCACTTCCTAAAATGAAGATATCGTGTTTACCCATAATGGAAACCATAAAGGTATGCCCAAAATGAAAAAAAACAGAAGCTTAAGGAAAACATAAACAAATTATATATCGTATATAAAAATATTGACATCATAATGGCCACCTTTGAAGGTGTTAAATGAGTGTTGAACAATCATCGTTTCGGGAGGCAGAATTTCGCCATCCACGGAAACCATATGTTCTTTAACCATTTGATGTAGTTGTGTGAGAGTGTAGCTCAAATAAATCTTATAAAAACATCCTAGTATATTTATTATACTGGTGTTGTTACAAAAGAATTAAATAAAAAGAGTTTAGGGGGTTGGAGAAGCAAAATAAAACAAATGAACATGAGAGAATGAATTACCTTTAAAAGTGTAACTCCTTTTGAGTTGAGCCTAAAGGCTTCCTTTGAAAGGATTCTTCCCAAATGGAATCCTCTAAAATGAGGAGAGGGATTTGGAGAGAGCAAATGGGCAGGGGTTGGCTGAGCCAAAGGCTTGAAGAGTGTGTGAAATGAGGTAGAGGTGGGGGCCTTTTATAAGAGGAGAGGAGGGGCACTTTTGGAAAGTAAAGAAATATTACTTTATTTGAAAATGTGTTTCAGTTTCAAAAGGTCCCACATTGATATAATTCGTGGATAAGGTGATAAGGGTTCGAAATACACTCATCCAATTGGTTTTGGACATGTGTAGTTCATAGATTTTACATTATCTTTCTATTTTATTTAAATCGTCAAATAATGATGTCATCGCTGCATCATTATTATGTCATAAATAATTAAATTTATATAATGTCTAAAAATTATAAAAAAAAACTATGATATAGGAAATCTTTTTATCTTTCCAATTACTATTTATAATCAAAATTTGGACTTGTATAACCCCACTTAAAAATTGTTTTCGTAAAACATATTATGTTTGTGTCATTTTCACTTTAACATTAAATAAAAAGTAATTTATGTCATTTTCCCAACAAAAGTGGATCCATGGGGTCCCCAAGTTTACCCATGGCATGTCATGGTCGGCCATGACACAACCAATGAGGTTGGGACATGTGTCTAGGTCATTTCATTTTATTAAAGTATTATTTATACCTTAAACTACCCTAATTACCACTAATCGTGATTAAGAACTTAATAAGTTACTATTCACCAAAAAATTATTATAATCTCATTGAACCACATTTTACTTCTTAATGACAACCATGTATGTCGGATTTTCAAAATTCAATACACATTATTGGTAAACTTTCATTTAACTGAAAAATCAGTTTCCTTGATTATCACTTAGTGGTTTCACTATTCATCAAAAATTGAAGTTTTTCAGAAAATTACCAAAAAATCACCCTAAGATATATTTGATATTCAGAATTCAAAAATGAAGTCTATTTTACAAAATTCAAATCATATAAGTCACATTAATTAATTTAATAATTAATTCCCGCTGCCAGAGCAAATTGCGTGTTTTTACAAAACAATAAGTATCAAAAGATTGACACCAGTTTAAGTCTAATTTCAAAGTGAAATTGATTCCAATGACCACCATTGGATAAAATGGTAAAAATATATTCTAATTTTACATCAAAACCAATTCAAAACATAATCTAATCATATAAATAAATTAGATTAAAAAGCAGTTTTGATGTAAAATGCAGTATTTTTCACTATTCATTAAAAAATGAACATTGTCAGAAAAATACCAAAAATTCACACAAGGTAAATTTTGATGTCCCAATCATAAAGGATAAGTTTATTTTGATGAACATAGTTTATAAAATTGTAAAAATATAGATTCAAAAAGGGTTTCCCATCATAAGGCAGTAAAACAATCTTTTAAGTATATTAGTGTATTACATGCTTAAGATTGTATTTATTTTCATTTTAAGCCTCTATAACACTATCTTAATCATTAATAAACATAGATAAAAATATATATTATTCATTACTTACTTGGGATGTTACAAGCTCGGCCAACATTGCACGAGTGGTAATTTCGATCAGTTTGAACTTCTCGCGAAGGCGATTCCGTTCTAGCTTCACATGATGAAGTTTTGATTGGGTTTGGTCTAGAGCAAAGCCCAGTGGTGCTACCTCTTTCCCAAGTTCTATTAGATGGGCTTCGATTGTCCCGAGAATACTGGATGAGGCCATCAAATCATCTTTCTATATTAATTAACCAAGTTCACTTGTATCTAGAGATAGTAATCAAAACGTTTAATTTCCAGTGGTCATATTGACCAACGATCATATAACAGTCAAAACCTAACAGTCTCATTTTAATTATACTCATGTTATTAAATGAAACAGTTTTGTTGAGTATAAAATAACACACCAAATTAGGAAACAATATTTATTCAAAATTTATTTTCGTTACACCACCCATTACATCTAATCGTCCTCACCAATATTTATTGTATCCCATGATGATTCCCTATCCTGATCCATACTATGCATTTGGTCATCAATCCATGCCATCTTCTTTACCATCTACTTCTTTTTATCTGAGCTTCTACATTTCTTCTTCGAATCCTTCCCCGATATAGTCTATGCTTACTGAGTAAACACTGGGACCTACTCTACTAGTACAGGGTGATGTTCCTTCATTGGCAGTAGATCCAGAGGTACCTATTGAGCAAACTACTATAGATATATTTTAGAACCCAAACACAATTTTTTACCGTAATTTATTTTCATTATAACCAGTATTGATATAATATTTTTTATATTATAATAGATACATCTACTGATAGGAGGAGGGATTGGGGGCATAAATGCATGTGTTTGGTGTGGAACTTCCACACATAGTTGATGGTTGATTATAACTAAGACAACCAAATGATCAAATAAATAGGGTAGTAATGTTGGAGTATTTTGGCGATGCTTTCCAAATACTCCAATATAATTCCTGTCAGCCCGATCTCATGGATATAGTTTCCAAACTAAGTCAAGGATAATTATTAGGAATATATATGGGTAAATTAATGTAATATTATTTTTGTATTTATATGAATTGATATTTTGTTTTTAGCTTTTGATTAATTTTCCCATTGGTGAGGGTGCACGACCATCACTTCTAAAAGATTTAGGTGAGTTTTGGAAGGCATATAAGGATGAGTTTTATATTGGATCCCCTACTAGGGTTGTCATATAGTTATAGTTGGTACCTATCGTGGATAATTTTAAAATAGAATAGTATTGGCAAATGATTACTCAATAGATGACTATTAGGTTTACGGTATTAATTAAATCTGTGGTATTGAAATGAAAATTTTCAAGTTTTGAATTAATAATATCTTTTTCATTATTGAATTTTATTTAAGAATAATCTAGAAAAAATAAAAAAACATTGATGATAAAAAATACATCCACACTTTGGGGCGTACAACGATGTCAGATCATGAGAGGAAGCTGCTATGATGGTTATTTATATCTTGTAGGCCTTTCACTTTCTATTATTTCCTCTATAATTTATTCAATTTATAAAGATCTAATATAATTTTTGATATGAAAATAAATATTGGTAACGTATTTTTAATTATGGTTTCCAACATTCAATTTCATTTCAGAGGGAGGTATTGAATATTGAAGGATGTGTGCCTCGAGCAAAACTGTTTGGCTCAAGTAGAAAGAAAAAATATTGAAGTGTGTTTAAAAAACGGACAAAACTTACCGATTATATGTTTTACATTATTGATTTAAAATTTTAATATCTATTTTGTAAATTTATAATCTAGTTATATTTATAACAAGATACTTTGGAGGCCATTAATTCCCAGGAACCTGACAATTATGGGCTAAAAGATCACTATCATCAGGTGTTGGGAGATGATCACCCTGACAGAGTACACTGTTGACCTGGGAAGAGTATAGTCTTAACGAGGCATTGGACCTTTTTAGGTACCATTTTTAGTGCCACCATGTTTTAAAAGGTTAATGAACAGGTGGAACGGGCTGAAAAAGGGCTACATAGGTAGAAGAATTGTCTGTTAGGGAAAACATTGACTTTATGAAACTGATGAATGATTTATGTCCAGCACTTCCACCAGAGGTTAGTATAACATGTGATGAATATATTTCATTGATGAATTAAATATATAGTGCATCATGTGAAATTTATATTGTTAGTTGAGATGATTTCATTCTTAGCGATGATAATGGAGAAGAAGAGGCCAAGGTCGAGGATGATGTTGAGGCCGAGGACAAGGATGATGTTGAGGCTGAGGGAGAGGTAGAGGCCGAGGCAGAAGATGAGGGAAAGGATGAGGTCAAGGTTGAGGCCGAGGATGAGGATGAGTATATGGATAAGGATGGGGATGGGGATGAGGAAAGGGGAAGGTATTAGTACGAGGATGAGGATTAGGCTGATAATGATAGTGATGATAGTGACATTGATAGTGATGAGGTAAAAATGATCTGTTACATTTTTGACAGATATTATCGATATTTTATGTTATTAGATTTGTTTTCACAAAATTTTTGTGTGGTTTTTTTGGTCACATTATTCTTATGTTGGGTATCCTAAATAAAATATAATTTTAATTAGAACACCTTCTACCAATGGATTATCATCTTTTTTTTGATAAATTAATTAGGGTATTTGGATATTTAATATATGATTCAACATTTTAATGATTGATTAGGTCAGTGGTATTACTTGTATCTTTATTACTTTATCTATAATTGGATTATATGAATTCTCTTTTTTAACTCTTATTGAATCTCTTTCACAATCCTTCCCATCCTTATGCATGAAACCCTCCCCAATAGAACACCCTCCCTACCAAAATAACTCATGTTTATGGCCCCTCCTAGTATTCCCTTCAATGTTATCTCCTTATTACCCTCTCATGGTGCCATGATGATAAAACACTATTTTATTGAATATTTTATTGATAATAAATGATATAATTTCCTCACATTGTGTTAAATATTTTTAATTAGAAAGTATTTGGGATTAGATCAATCATTTGAATATTTGATGAAAATTCCAGTTTTACCCTTTCAAATTCACTCTAGTATTTCAATAATAAATATTTTTATTTGAATTATTTGAAATTAATATTTTTTAACTATGTTCCTTAATTCATTGGATCCAACTTTTATTCATGACACGTGATAAAAAGAATGCATCTAGATGGAGTAATTGGTCCATAAAGTCAAAGGTGGGCCGGACACGCCAGAATGTAGAATTTTCTGTATTTCGGGCATAACTCCTTCATCTGGGATTTTATTGAGACCAAACTTTTAGAGGAGATATAGGACCCAAATCCTCACATATGATCATTATAGAAGTCCAGCCAATTCACGCGTTTTGGTGGTCAAATGGGAGGTGGAAGTTAGAATAATATATTTGGTCGAGATTCCCCATTCACACTTGAAACCACTTTGAACCTAGCCTCCCCACCACTCTATAAATTGGTGTTTTTATCATTTGGATGGGTTGAGACGTGAATTAGGAGATTTTATACAGAGGAGAATTTGTTTCACCTAAATCCTGAAACCATTGTAAAAGGGGTTGCTCTTTAAGCTAGGATCCCCTCATCGAAGCCTCCTTCTCTTCTTCATTTTGTAATGTTTTCATTTGTGTAATAAACTTCTTTGATCTTATTTTATTCCTCATCTTTTCTTCTATTTTGTTTAAATTTATTCTTCTTTTAATCTTCCTAATTGGGTTGGAATTCTTGAGTAGAAGCGTTATTGGGTTATACCAATTCTAAACCTTTGCACATGCAAAACGCTTCTATGATGATTATGCCACCCATGGAAGAGTAGTCCTTTAGTAATCGATCTATTTTCTACCCTATTTATTCAATTATTTTGAATCATTGAGATAATGTAATTCACTTAATATGATCCATGAATTTTGCTTTTAAATTTTAAGAAACTAAGCAGGAAATTGAACAATTAACACAAAAACGCGCCAGGTCGGGATTTTGTGTAAATTGTGAGAGCGTGATCTTAATTAGAAATACAAAACCATATGGGATAAATTTGTAGAGTTAAAATGTAATCCCTAAACCCAATTCGTCCTCATTTCTAGAATGGATATGTGACTTAATTTACCACTGACCATAATCTAATCTTAGAACATCAATCAAAGCAGGGTGCTGCGATTGCATGTTCCGAAGTTAGCCTAGGCTTAAATTCACTTCATCTTTGTGGTAAGGTTAATTATCATAGGGATCATGGGTTAACATGTTAAGGGGTCATAATTAAGTGGATGTTAATTTAAATTATAATGATAAATAATTTATTGAAGAGGTATAGTTAGACCGATTACGTCTTTTAAAATATTTTCTAAAAAACATATTCTCGTTGTGCTTTTTTAATCAACTTTCATTTCAAAATTAAAAACAAAAAAAATGAAATCTTCTTCCAGAAAACATATTCAAGTTTTATAAACTTCAATAAACCCCCATCCTTTCAAGTAATGTTTTTATTGTCTATTATTTTATTTTTGGAATACCTCTGAAAAGTTGTTTTAATTCACTTCCTCTTTTGAAGGATGACCTTGGTCAGCCACTCTACTGCACCTAAGTACCCTAAAATCACACTAATCATTTCAGGGTGTCCATGACAACGCTCTTTCAAATTGGTGTCGTTTCTGGGGAGGAAACTAATTAGTTCAACCAAATAGAGGTATTTATTTTATTTTACATTTTATTCTCTTTGTCTCTTCTTTCTCCCTTCTTTACCAAATCTAATTTTATTTTCTTTTTCTTCTTTTATTTTCTTCTACTTCTTTTTGGACCATCAAATTGAACTTCTAATTTTTATTTTACTGTGGTCCACTTTCCTTCTTTTCATCTTTCATTGATTTATGACATGAAATAATCCCGAGGATCTCTTAGATCTGGACCCTGCGATTGAACGTAGCCTTAGGGCACAAATCAGAAATTCTCAGTCCATAGGAAGTTTCAACATTCAACCAGTTGGAGAATAAATCCTATATCCGAAAATAGAAATTGGAATAAATTCAAATTCAACCATAAAACAAGAACCAATGGTTGAAAATAATTGAAATGAACTTAATGTAACCATTCAAGAATTGGATGCACCTGATATTAATTATCAACCAAATTGTTTTGCATACCCAAATCTTGAACCGGACTTTGAACTAAAATCTGGGTTAATTCACTTACTTCCAAAGTTTAATGGCCTCTCTGGTGAGGATCCCAATAAACATTTGAAAGAATTTAATGTGGTTTTCCCAACCCTAAAACCTAGAAATGTCTCTGAAGATCAAATCAAATTATGAGCATTCCCATTTTCACTTGATGGAGCTGCAAAGGATTGGATATACTATTTACAACCTGAAGATGTAACATGTTGGAATGATTTGAAACATCCTTTCTTGCAGAGAGTTTTTCCAGCATCAAGGACCACTTCCATTCGTAAGGAGATCTCGGGGATCAATCAAGCACAAGGGGAGTCATTGTATGAGTATTGGGAGTGATTCAGGAAGTTGTGTGCAAGCTGTCCACATCACCAAATCAGTGTGCAACTCCTCATTCAGTACTTCTATGAAGGACTCACACCTATGGAGAGGTGAATAGTGGATTCCGCAGTTGAAGGATCATTAGTGGAAAAGACGCCGGTAGCTGCACATGCGTTGATCGACAAAATGGCCCAAAACACCCAACAATTTGGCGATATAGGTACACCACATGTCAGGGGAGTACATCAGGTAAGCCCCTCTTCTCTTGAAAGTCATTTGATTGATACCAAGTTGGAATAATTGACCACTATGGTGAGGAAGATTGCTTTGGCTCAAAATACATCCCAACCCCCTCCTTCAAGGCCTTGTAGCATTTTCACTGAGACAAGCCACTCAACTGACTATTGCCCACAACTACAAGAGACAGAGGATTGTGCTGCAGTATTCCCAGGGAGACAATATCAGCAACAACAAAAATAGACATATCCCCAAAAGAGGTTTGATTAATTTTCTCCAACATACAACCAAGGGTGGAAGGATCAACCAGACATGAGGTATGGTTCTAGACAACAACAAAGTCCCCATTTTCAAAAAATCTTCCAGCAGCCTCCACCTTACCAGTAGGGTTTCCAACAAACCCAAAGGTGATTTGAATCTCAAGAATCAACAAGCCAACAACAAGGTAATCCCCCACCCAAGGTAGATTCTAACATTGATGATCTTTGGAAACAAATTGTTCTTAATCAAAAGAATGAGTTTAAGAGTCAAGGTTCAGAGTTGAGGGAGTTGAAGACTCAAATGAGCCAGATTTCAACCGCCCTCCATGAACATGTGAGTAAGAATTCTAGAGATCTACCCTCCCAACCCACTCCAAATCAAAAGGGGAATGTCAATGCCATCACATTGAGAAGTGGGAAGAAAATGAATGATACATTTGTACCTACTATTCCATCGGGGTTCACCTTAACTCCGAAAAAGCCCCATTCCATACTAACTAATGAGAAACCCAAGGATAAAGATAAAGGTAAGAAAAATTTTGATGATGTTCCTCCTAAACCTATTCCCTTTCCAAATAGGGTTATTCAAACCAAGAAGATGGGTGAAGAAGAAATGCAAAAAAAGGTTTTGGACACATTAAATCGTGTTGAGATCAACATCCCACTACTTGAAGCCGTCAAAAAATCCCAAGGTATGCCAAATTCTTCAAAGAACTCTACACCAAAAGAAGAGGGCTCCTGGGAAATGAGAGGATCAATATTGAAAAAAATGTGTCATCACTCATTACACCAACTCTAGCAATGCCGGCAAAGTGAAAGGATCCTGGGACATTCACCATCCCATGTACTATAGGGGAGATGCACTTCTCTGATGCTATTTGTGATTTGGGAGCTTCCATAAATGTGATGCCTCACTCTGTATTCTCTTCATTATAGGTTGGTGAGTTGAAGCTGATGAGAGTAGTGGTGTAGTTGGCGAATAGAGCTACGACATATCCAGTGGGAGTTCTTGAGGATGTACTTGTCCGGGTAAGAGACATGATCTTTCCAGCAGACTTCTATGTTCTCAAAATGAAGGATGATCAAGTAAGTTCTCATGCCCCCATTATCTTAGGTAGGACCTTCCTCAAAACTGAAAAAACTATCATAAATGTCAATGAGGGTACACTTTCCATGGAATTTGGGGATAAAGCTGTGATATTTAATGTTATGGATTCCATGAAGTACCCCTCAGAGGATCATTCTGCATTTGTTATCTCCCATTTCAACCACCAAGTAAAAACACCATGGAATTGGATTGTATTATGCTTAGGGAGATTATGAGTATTGGATCTAGTTTGATGTCTTAGAGTACTTCCCCACCCGTTTCTAAGGAGATTATGGATTTGATGCATTTGTTTCTGATTTTGAGGATTTTTATTCTGATACTGATGTTCATTGTGCAGATATGTCGGTTGCATCAATTTCTCAATCCATACATCACCCCTTACATTGGAACTCAAGCCATTGCCCCCAAATCTTAAATATTCATACCTACTGAGTGGTGATAGATTACCTGCTATCATTGCTAACAATCTCTCTTTTGAACATGAAGAAAAACTTTTGAATCTTTTGAGAGATAACATTAGGGAAATTGGTTGGACATTGGCTGACATATCAGGTATTAGCCCCTCCATTTGCATGCATAGGATTATTTTGGAGGATGGGGCTAAACCAGTGAGGCAACCACAAATGAGACTCAATCAAACCCTTATGGAGGTTGTTAAAAAAGAGGTTGAAAAATTGCTTGAGGAAGGTATCATTTACCCTATTTCTGACTCACAATGGGTTATCCCTTTTTAGGTTGTACCAAAGAAAACTAGTTTCACTGTTAAAAAAATGATAATAATGAGTTAGTTCATGTGAGAGTACAAAACAGTTGGAGAGTGTGTATTGATTATATGAAACTAAATCAATCCACTCGTAAGGACTATTTCCCACTTCCATTAATTGACCAGATTCTTGAGAGACTTGTAGTTAGGACACATTATTGCTTCTTGGATGGTTTATATGGCTATTTTCAGGTTACCATTGCAGTAGAGGACCAGTAGAAGACGACATTCACCTACCCATTCGGTAACTTTTCTTACTGAAAGATGCCATTTGGACTTTGCAACACCCTAGGTACCTTCTAGAGATGCATGGTCAGTATTTTTTCTGATTTTATTGAGACCTGCATGGAGGTATTTATGGATGATTTTTCATTGTATGGATCCTCATTTGATGAATGTTTAAATAGTTTGGGAAAGATATTGAATCGTTGTATTGAGAAGAATCTGGTCTTGAACTTTTAAAAATGTAATTTTATGGTAGATAATGGCATTGTCTTAGGTCATATTGTCTCACAAAATTGCATTGAAGTTGATAAATGTAAGGTACAAATTATTTCATCCCTGCCATATCCTACATGTGTGTGGGATGTTCGATCATTACTTGGACATGATGGATTTTATCGATGTTTCATCATAGATTTTAGTAATATCTCTCTACCCTTATCTTGATTGCTTCAAAAAGATATTGACTTTAATTTTTATGATTCATCCATGGTATCATTTGATGAGCTAAAGAAGTGTCTGACCACTCCACCGATCATACAGCCCCCACGGTTGGACCATCCTTTTGTGCTTATGTGTGACGCCTCCAACTTCGTGATTGGAGTTGTCTTATCTCAGAGGGTGGAGGGACGTTCACATGTGATCAATTATGCATTAAGGACACTAGATTCAGCCCAATCAGACTACACAACCACAGAAAAGGAGTTTCTTGCTGTCATATTTTCTTTAGATAAATTTCATTCATATTTATTGGGCTCTAAAGTAGTTGTTTTTTCAGACCATGCAGCTCTGAGGTACCTCTTGAAGAAGCCAGATTCAAATCCCAGGATGATCCGATGGATGCTCCTTCTTCATGAATTTGATATTGAGATAAAGGACAAAAAGGGGTCAGAAAACATGGTGGCAGACCACATGAGTAGGCTTACTCACACACTAGAGGGTGACACCTTGGACCAGGTACCACTTCGGGACACTTTCCCTGATGAGAATCTCTATACCATCTCAGGTACGCATCCTTGGTATGCTGATTTAGTTAATTGCATTATTGCCTCAGAAATCCTAGTAAATTTGAAGAAGCATCAAGCCCAAAAATTAAAAAGTGAGTCTAGGTTTTATGTGTGGGATGATCTTTACCTCTAGTGCATATGTAGTGATCAATTCATTAGGATGTGTGTTCCCGATCATGAGTTTGAGTCTTTTTAACATTTCTGTCATACACTTTCTTGTGGTGGACACTTTGGACCCCAACGGATAGTTAGGAAGGTTTTGGACTCTGGATAATATTGAACTAGCTTATTCCATGATTCCCATGTGTTTTGTAAGTCATGCTCTCGTTTCCAAAACACTGGGAACATTTTTAGGAGACTTGAGATGCCCCAACAACCCATACTATTCCGTGATATTTTTGATGTATGTGGCATCGATTTTATGGGTCCTTTTCCTAGTTTATTTGGTTTTTTGTACATTTTGGTTGTTGTTGATTATGTGAGTAAATGGGTGGAGGCTAAGGCCACCAGGACTGATGATTCTCATGTTGTTGTGGACTTTGTGAAAGCGCAAATTTTTTGCAGGTTTGGAGTACTGAAGGCCATCATCATTGACCAAGGGACACACATCTGCAATTGGGATTTTTCTTCCCTACTTCAAAAGTATGGGGTGACGCACAAAACATCAACACCATACCACCCCCAATCAAATGGCCAGGCTGAGGTTTCAAATTGTGAGTTGAATCAAAATTTGGAGAAAAACGTGCATCCAAATAAGAAGGATTGAAGCCAGCGCTTGGATGATGCATTGTGGGATTATAGGACAGCATACAAGACACCCATTGGTATGTCCCCATTTTGGATTGTTTTTGGGAAAGCATGTCATCTCCCCATGGAATTTGAGAATCAGGCTTATTGGGCTATAAAGAAATGCAGCATGGATTTGGCCCAAGATGGAATCCAAAGGAAGCTGCAAATTCAAGAGATTGAGGAGTTTAGATTGTCTTCATATGAGAACTCAAGGCTCTATAAGGAAATATCAAAAGTAGCTCATGAAATAATGATCCAACAAAGGGAGTTTCATGTTAGAGAGAAAGCCCTTCTCTATAGTTCACGACTGAAGTTGATGCCTGGTAAGTTGTGTTACATATGGTTAGGTCCTTATATTGTATCTAATGTTTTTCCTTATGGTTCAGTGGAGATCACACAAGAGGACACTGGAAGGAGCTTTACAGTCAATGGGCAATGTTTGAAGAGATACATTGAGGGACTTCCTACTAATGTTGTGGATTTTATCACACTGTATGACCCCATCATCACTTGAGCACATCAGGCTGTTCCTAACCCTTTCACTTTTATATTATTTGTCCTATTTAAATATTTTGCATTTCATGTGCATATATCATCTCATGGGTTGACATTGAGGTCAATGCAATATATTAATTGTGGGGGAGGGAACCTTTTAGTTTAATAATTTCAATTGTTTTCCTGTAAAAAAAACAAAAAAATGCGTGTTTTTCAAATTTTGTGTGTTTATTTTTCATTTTTCTTTGTGTTTTTGAAATTTTTGAGCTGAAATGATTCTCATCATAATTTTTAAATGCATATCAACAAGTAAAACAATTTATCCCATGAAACTGAGCATAAATGAATGCTGAAAATGACTTTGTTTCAAGTTCAAATATTTAGTAATTTCATGAAAATTAAAATTAATTTGGAATCCCACCCCACATATCACTATCTTTATATTTGAAATCACTTTACTGTGAGGCTTCTGAACAATTATTTTCATATTATTTACATTCACTTCACTTCTTGAGAGAACCAAACCATGCTTGATTATACCAGAATTTGATCTATTCCTGTCAAAACTTGAGGGCTTGAGGTACAATTGTTTAAATGATTGAGGCATTTGTTTGGTATTAAAGCCCCTATTTCAAAGAATACTTTTTTATAATAGCCTACCTTGAAAATTTAATCCTTTTAGACCTTAGAATCCATCCACAGCCTGTTAGTTTAGCCACATTACAATCCAATTTTCCCTATCCAACCAACTCTTAAATTGAAATTGCATAATTTAATTGAACTTAAGTGTGGGGGAAGTTATCTTGTGTTGTGCTCTCACATTCTGTGATACTTTGGGTGGAAAATTAAATTTTGAAGAGATGTGTTTGCAGCTGATGAAAATCATTATATTTAAATCTATGCCTTTTCTGGAGCTTTCATAATAAGTGAAGCTGTGCCTTTTCTGGAGCTTCTAATTGAGGTGGAAAGTTGTGAACATCTAGAGCTTTCAGGAAAATCTTGTTTGAAAAGATTGACATTTTTTATGATAAAATGATGAATGGTGTAAAAATTCCATGAATTTTCATGATGATGGAGCTGAATTGATACCATGAGGATTGAAAAGAAGACCATATTTAAGTGAAAATTAGATTAATGCAATTTTTCTTCAAAAAGAGTCAAGCCCTCCTCATTCAGCCTCAGAGTTTTTCACATATTAATCCTACCAACAGAAAGCCACAGAACAACCCTAAAATGTCTTCATGATAAAAATATGTCCTTGACTCACATCGGGTAGCGATATATGAATTTATCAAGCCTATGGTGACCCTTGTTTGAGTTTGGATGAGAAAGACAAAAAAAATTGACATTTGTGTGATAAGAGAAAATTCAAGTGAGGTAAGTGTTTTGTGTATGGGAGGATAAATAAAGTGGAAATATATTGAATGATATAAATTAATAACTTCAAATAATGGCTGTTTATGAGGCATTATACCTTTTTTTTTTCTTTTTGTGTAATTGTTTGATCTCAAGGATATGTGTTTTAAAATTGGTTTTGATTTGATATTGATGTTTACTTGATATGAGATTTTTCTCAAGAGTGTAAAAGGTTAAGTGTGGGGGAGTTGATAAAACAATATTTTATTGATAATAAATGATATAATTTCCTCACATTGTGTTACATATGTTCAATTAGAAATTATTAGGGATTAGATCATTCATTTGAATATTTGATGAAAATTCCAGTTTTAACCTTTCAAAATCACTGTAGTATTTCAATCATAAATATCTTAATTTGAATTAATTGAACTTAATATTTTGTAACTATGTTCCTTACTTCATTGTATACAACTTTTATTCATGACACTTGATAAAAAGAATGCATATGGATGGAGTAATTGTCCATAAAGTCAAAGGTGGGCTGAACACGCCAGAATGGAGAAACTTGTGTATTTTGGCCATAACGCCTTCATATGGGATTGGATTGTGCCCAAATATTTAGAGTAGATGGAGTAATATTATACTCACATATGATCCTTCTGTAAGGCTGGCCAATAACGCATTTTGGTGGTCAAATGGGTGGTTAAATTTGGCATAAAATATTTTTCCGAGATTCTTCATTCACACTTGAATCCACTTTGAACCTAGCCTCCCCACCACTCTATAAATTGGTGTTTTTCTCATTTTGAGGAGTCGGGAAGTGAATTAGGAGATTGGAGACAGAGGAGAATTTGTTTCACCCAAATTATCCAACCATTGTAAGAGGGGTAGCTCTTGAACCAAGGATCCCCTCATCGAAGCCTCCTTCTCTTCTTCATTATGTAATGTTTTCATTTGTGTAATAAACTTATTTGATCTTGTTTTATTCATCATCTTTTCTTCTGTTTTGTTTAAATTTATTTTTCTCTTAATATTCATAATTGGGTTGAAATTATTTAGTAGAATCATTATTGGGTTATACCCATTATAAACCTTTTCACATGAAAAACGCTTCTACGATGATTACGCCACCCATGGAAGAGTAGTCCTTTTGTAATCGATCTATCTTCTACCCTCTTCACTTAATTATTTTGATTCATTGATCTACTATAATTAAATTAATATGATCCATTAATTATGTATTTAAATTTTAAGAAACTAATCTATTAATTGAACAATTAACACAAAATCATGCAAGGTTGTGATTTTGTGTAAATTGTGAGAGTGCGATCTTAATCTGAAATACAAGACCATATGGGATAAATTTGTAGAGCTCAAATACAATCCCTAAACACAATTCATCCTCATTTCCAGAATGGATATGTGCCTTAATTTACCACTGACCATAATCTAATCTTAGAACATCAATCAAAGTAGGGTGCTGCGATTGCATGTTCTGAAGTTAGCCTAGGGTTAAATTCACTTCATCTTTGTGGTAAGGTTAATTCTCGTAGGGTTCGGGGGTTAAAAAGTTAAGGGGTAATAATTAAGTGGATGTTAATTTAAATGATAATGATAAATAATTTATTGAAGAGGTAGAGTTAGATTGATTACGTCTTTTAAAATATTTTCTAAAAAAACATCTTCTTGTTGTGCTTTGTTAATCAACTTTCATTTCAAAATTAAAAACAAAAGAAATGAAATCTTCTTCTAGAAAACGACTTCATGTTTAATAAACTTCAAAAAAACCCCATCCTTTCAAGTAGTGTTTTTATTCTATTTTATTTTATTTTTGGAATACCTCTGAAAATTTGTTTTAATTCACTTCCTCCTTTGAGAGATGACCTTGGTCAGCCACTCTGCTGCACCTAAGTACCCCAAAATCACACTAATCATTTGAGGGTGCCCACAACAACGCTCTTTCACATGACATATTTTCAAGGAAATGGTGGTGTGCACTATTAAACTACTCATGGAATTTCATATGTAAGTGGCCATAGACACATAATTTTAAACACTATGGAAAATAATTATATCACATTAATGTCAATAAGACTCTTAATGGATTCCTAATTGCCCTTCACTTTGGTGAGTCACAAGATCCACCATAACATACACTCAAACACATGGATAAAAAACGTCATCTTATTCATTGCCATTATACAACTTCTTAGTCATATTTATCTAATTAATTGTATTTTGATTCTTTACATTATGGGACACCTTTTTCATCCAATCTCATTCCCACTTTCGAAATGTGATTAGTCTCTCACCGTTGGGGTGATGATGAAGGATCCCATCATCCATAAATTCATGGATTGTTTCTTCATGTAGGTGATGGGGACAACAGTAGCGCATGAGGGGCATGTACCCAACCTTGCAAATTTCAATGATCAATGATTAATCCAGAATAAATATGATGATAAAAATCAGTATCCATGGAATTGAATCAAAGATAAAAGACAGAGGAGAGAATCCAGAACCAAGAAGAGAGGATTAACATATTTTGGTTATAATTAATTAAATTAAATTAAATAATTAATCCGAGGTTATTTTTTCTTCATTGATGTATTCGACCACGGGTCTGAGGTGTGGTATTATTGTGATGTAGATTCCAAGGATATAAATCCTCTAGCGGTGAACCACATATTCTACACATATCTACGAACGTTGCCAAAGGAGTCTCTAAGTTATAGTGTGTAAGATCCTTGTTCATGAAATGTCCACCATTTATTTCCTTGAGAATCACTTCCCATGCATTCTCCTAGGTTTGTTGGAGTAGGATATCTCACATTCTTGAGAGCGTTCTTGGGGAGGGAAGAGTTTTTTAGGATCAAAATCTTTTCTATAAGGTTTTTGTGCAGAAAACCATTGGTTTGCCGATGGAATGACTCCTTGGATAATTAGATAATAATAAAATAATGGGGAACTTAATTCACCAAGTTATAATAAATAATTAGTACAAGTATAGTTACTGAATTTATTGTTCCGTGTGAAACCCCATGTCAAATAAAAATATAAATGCGACTATTTTCATGACATGTGATTAACTTGAACGTTATATTTAAATATTATTTAACCAAATAAAATATAATAATATTTATCACTTGACCCATAACTTGGTCCCCCAATCCTCCTCAATATTTATCAGGCCTCAAATAATGACTATTTATTTATTAAATAAATATAACTACATTATTTATCAGTAAATAAATATTACATCCTCAATATATTCTCTTGAATAACTTGGGAATAAATAAATGTGATCAAACATACTTGAATAATTATTAAACCATAACCGGGAATAATATTTTTTTCAACTTTTTAAATAATAAATTATTTAACAGAGATATTAGACACACACAATGTGTGACCATCTTGGACTATTTCCCATTGGCATTAGAGGAGATTGCCTAAAGTCCGTGATTACTATCTAGCAACGGTTCAAGGAACCCTCGAGAAATAAGTTGATGTCATTATGAATTGTCACCTCATACGAATGCTTACATTGTAATATAATCCCTTTGTCCCAATAAATCTAATCAAGAAGGTTTTATTCAAGTGAAATCAACCAATGTTCTTGATTTCTCACTCTTTTAATTCTTGAAATTGAACTTTCCTAAAGAACACCATGGCCATGGATTTATCTAGGATATATCATTTCTATAAAAGGGCCATATATATGTACTTATGTAGAAGAGAAAAATATTTCTCTCATTATTCATTATTGTAGTATTACTCGTGACACACCCAACATATCCTACCTCACCGCGTACATATGTCATCATTGTTTTCATCAATACATATAAGTGGGTGAGTCATGATACCCATTAATAATAATATTAAAGCCTAAGGACTGATACACATGTAAGCATATCGGAACATCCAATGAAACTTAGGAATGTGGATATCCTACTGACGGGTCTTGTTCTCATAATACTATATTAGATATTTCTAAGTTCACACATCACGAGAAGGTTCCTCAAAGTTTCATGAGTCCCCACCCATAATTTCCTATATACATTAGGTCCCTTCAAATGATATCCTTGGGCCATTGAACATATATTCAATAATAGTGTCATGGAACTTCCAGGTTCTCAACATAGCAGGGTTCCTCTATGACCTTTTAGTTCCAGAACTATTCTTAGGACATTATCTCATACTATGTCATGGAGAAGAACAATCATGACGTGATAAGGTGTTTATTAATATTCATCCAATGAATACAGGTTTATCAAAAAGTACAAAGAAGTTCATTTTTTGGGAACCCACTCGCATAGACTCCCACTTGAACTAGAGATGACTACTAACAACCTTCAATCCGCTATCCCTCACATGATATTCCTACTTATGCTGAGATTGGCCTTTATTCAAGGTTTCTACCATGTTCTCATCTGTGGAAACACTTTTCACTAAAAATTCACCCCTTTGATATAAATACCTTAATAGGTGATACATTCAAAGTATGTTCTTTGTTCGTTGATGTGACCGTGGTTACTTTTCAAGAGCCTCCATTACAGTATTATCACAATACAATGTAATAGAAACCTTATAGATAGGTATCCCATCAGACACTTAGAAAAATTTCCAAATCCAGACAGCTTCCTTGGCTACATCAGAAGCCTCTATATATTTGGGCTCTACTATAGAATAAGTTAAAACTAGTTTCTTTTAACTCTTCCATATCAAATATCCTCCGCTGTGACAAAAAACATATCACGATTGTGACTTTAGATCCTTCTGATCTATTTGAAAACCGTCATCAATATATCAACTGATGACAATCTACTCATTTCCTCCATACTCCATGAACATATCCATAGTTATTCTCAGATATTTAAGGATAGTATTGATAGCAGTCCAATATTGTTCTCATATATCTTATTCATATATTCTTACCATTCTCAGTGCATCGTCAACATCATGTCTGGTACATAACATGGAATACATGACATATCCTATCGTTAAAGCCTATGAAATATTACTCATCCTATATTTATCATGTTGTGTATGGGGAACATTTTTCTTAGAAAGATGTATAACATGTGACACTAGAAACAATCCCCTCTTGGATTGTTCCAATGTAAATATCTTTAGTATAGGTCCAATGTATGTACTTTGACTTAATCCAAGTAGCCTCTTGGATCTATCATGAATGATCTTGATCCCTAGAATGTATGATTCTTCTCCAAAGTCCTTCCTAGAGAAGAACTTGTTCAACCAGTCCTTGAATGACTGCAAGAATGGTATGTTGTTTTCAATAAGTAATATGTTATCAAAATACACTACTATGATAATGAATGAATTAATATTAAACCTCTTGTAAACACATATATCACATTCATTCTTAATGAAATCTAATTCTTTTATGGATTCATCTAATCAAATGTTCTAAGACCTGGATGCTTTCTTTAATCCATAAATGGATCTTTGAAAATTTATTACCCTTTTAGCATCACCTGGTATCACAAACACTTCTGGTTGTGTCATATAGACATCTCCCTGAAGGTTTCCATTAAGGAATGTCATTTTGACATTCATCTACCAAATCTCATAGTCATGTAAATATTCTATGGCAGGTATGATTCTTAGGAATTTAAACATTGAAACTGGTGAAAAGGTATCATCATAGTCAATTCCTTGATGTTGTTTAAAACCTTTATCCACTAGACTTGATTTATAGGTACTAACATGACCCTCCATGCCCAGTTCCTTCTGGAATACCCATTTACACCCAACATGCTTTACATCAACTAGAGCTTCGATCAGAACCCATTATTGGTTCTGTTACATGGAATCCATCTCAGAATTCATATCTTTTATCCATCTTACAAATTATGAGATCTCTACAGATTACTTATAAGCGAGAGGTTAATTGTATTCTAAAAATAATTGGTCACCACACTCAGATACAAGGAAACCATATCTCTCTAGTTACCTTACCTCTCTTGTACTCCTACACAGCACTTATGTTTTAGGAACAACCTCTTCTATAGGGACCTGTGGAACTTTCTTCTGCACCAAATCCTATGTATCTTGAGCATTAACTACATCAAATTTAATCTTTATCCCACTATCCTTTTTGGGGATGTGATCCCTCTCAAGAAAGATTGAATGTCTAAAAACAATAACTTTTTTTGATGGGTTGTGTAGGTTGTATCCCTTTGTTTACTTGGGATACACTATAGATATACACTGTGCGCCAGGGTGCTAATTTGTTTCTTGGGAAAGCCTTAACAAACTCCTCACATCCCCATACACATTCATGTTAAAAGTGTGTTTCTTTCCACTCCATATATTGAATGGAATCTCATTTTCCTCCATATATAATACTTCGTTTAATGTGTATTTCATGGTTTTCAATGCATATCCCCCAAAGGATAATGAAAGATCTACATGGCTCATCATTTACATTACCATTTTTAATAAGGTACAGATCTTAATTTGACTTATACCTTTCCAATATGGTGTATATGGTGGAGCAATTTGAGATAGAATCCCATGCTCCCATAAAAGGTCGATGAACTCTTGTATAAGATATTATCCACCTCGATCTGGTTGATGCTTATTTGTATTCATACTAATCTGATTCTCTACTTCAATCTTTAATTCCTTGAATTTATCAAGAGACATTGACTTATACCTCATTAAGTAAATATATCCATATCTACTCAAGTCATCAGTAACAGTTATGAAGTAATAATATCCACCTCTAGCCTCTAAAAGAAATGTTCCACATACACGGAATAAATTACACATTTAATAAAACTAGAATTCAATTTTTTAATAATTATTATTAAGAAAAATTACACTCAAATCAATTAATTATTTTCTTTAATTAATCAATCTTCTTTTATCTTAATCCTATTATGAGTTTCCTAGATATTCTCATCCATAACCTTGTACGTAATTTGAACCTTGGAGGTAACTCGGTGAATACCCATCCATGACTAACCAGCATGTTTTTAAACTTGTATACACTTTATTTTTTGTGACATTTAGCATGCACGCATAATTATAATTTTAATAAAACTCATATATGATGTGCAGATATTTGAACATTACACAGATATTAATTAAAAATATATATATAACACCGATATGATGTTGTGTCCCAGCTTTACACCTAGACAAAGGTACTTATATTAAGAAATACATAATATAAAAATAAAATTTTAAATCTATGTAATCTAGAAATTATACATGGCGTGTAGATATGACTACACGATGTGTACCCTCCTCACCATCCATTCGACGTACACGCCTTGGGAAATGGTGTGTGAGGTGTGCTATGGAAATCTTCAGAGTACACAACATGTCCAATGGTCCACACTCCGTGTAGAATCTTTGTTTCATGGTCACCAGTTGGGAAATCCATGTATGGGATATATGACTTAACACTAACCTGAAGGGATTACAAACCATGTCTAGTGGTCCACACAGTGTGTAGTCCAGCCAGACATGCGCTAGTATGTCCTGGTCAACACGTGGTGTAAGAATTAACAACAATACATTTCATTAATGCACATGACATTAGTAAATGTTGAATTACTCTGAGTGCATTGATCACAACTAAACAATGTGTAATATCAGTCACACGGCGTGTGTGGAAGATTACACATTGTGTAATTTTTAATACATGGTGTGTAATATTGTGTTACCAGGACATAATCATTGGCACCTCCTAATGAGATCATCAATATAATTTTAATTCAAAAATAATTATTTTCTATTAAATCTATGAGAAACGAATGAGGAAGAATAGATCTCAAAAGTCATATTATAGTAATCATTAAACATGAAATGAAAAACTAAATTATTAAATCTTAAATCATTAAAAAATTACTTAAATATTTATAAATACAAATATGACATGTCCTGATACCACTTTTAGGTTATGGGTGCAGTAGAAGCACAAGATGGGTGTGTAACTATCTTTTCTAATTTCCATGATTGATGATTAATTTCGATCAATACAATGATAACTACCATTATCCATGGAATGGAATGAAAGATAAAAGACAATGGAGAGAACATAGAACCAATAAGAGACGATCAACATATTGGGTTTATAATTAATTTAATTAAATTAAAAATTTTCCTCCAAGGTGATTCTTTCTTCGTTAATGCATTCGGCCATGGGTCTGTGGTGAGGCTTCATTATGATATAGAGTCCAAGGATAGGAATCCAATAGAGGTGATCCAGACAAGCTCCACATATCACTGGACATCATCGAAGGAGTCTCTGAGTGCTAGTGTGGACAATCCTTGCGCTTGTGATGTCTGCCATTTATCGCCCTGAGAATCAAGTCCAAAGCGTTCTCCTAGATCCGGTGGAGGGGGATCTCTCTCATTCTTGAGAGATTTATTGGGGAGGGAATATTTATCTAGGATCAAGAGATTTTATACTAGAATGTTGAACATAAAACCATTGGTTACCCAATTTAATGACCACATGGGTTATTAGAGAATAATAACATAATGGGTAATTTAATTCACCATGTAATAATAAATAATTATCACAAGTGTCGTTACATATTTTATTATTCCATGTGAAACCCCATGTCAAATAATAATATCAATGCTATTAATTCAATGTCATATTCTTAACATGAACATTATATTTAAATATTATTAAACCAAATAATATTTAATATTATTTCTCATCAGACCCATAACCTTATCCACCAATCATCCTCAATATTTATCAGGTCATGAATAATGACTATTTATTTATTAAATAAATATAACTGAATTATTCACCGATAAATAAATATTTTTTCCACAATATATTCTCTCAAATAACTATTAATGAAATAAATTTCATTTGGAATACTTGAATAATTATTTGACCACAATTGGGAATAATATTTATTCAAATTGTTAAATAATTATTATTTAAACTGAGATACTGGCTACACTTCGTGTGTGACCCTCTAGGACTCTTTCTCATTGGCAGTAGGTGGGCTTGCCTAAAGTCCAAGATTAATTTCTAGAAATGGGTAAAGTCACCCAAGATAAAGAAGGTGATGTCACAACAACATGTCACCTCATACGAATGCTTACCATGTAATATTATCCCGGTGTCTTAATATCTCTAATCAAACGTGTTGCATGTAAGTGCCATTAACCCATGTGTTCGATTTCTCATTCTTTGACTTCCTGGAATTGAACTTCCCAATAGAACACCACAACCATTTATTTAGTTATGATATATCATTTAAATCAAAGGTCTTGAGATATCTACTTCTGTAGAAGTGGAGAATCCATTCACACATTATTCATTAATTCAGTAATACTCTAGATGCACCAAACATATCCTACTTCTCTGAGAACATCTTTCATAACCTTTTTCATCAATAAATCTAATTCCGTGAGTCAAAATACTCATTAATATTATTATTAAAATCTAATGAAAAATACACATGTCCACATATAGGAACATCCAATGACACTTATGAATGGGGATTTCCTACTGCTGGGTCGTGTTCCCATAATATCCTCCTGGATATTACCATGGGAATACAACATGAGAAGGTGCCTCAAAGTTTCATGTGTCCCCACCCTTGGTAGCCTATATAATTTTTCCCTTAAAATGATATCATCCATTAATATAACATATATTCAAGAATAATTTCATGGAACTTTTAGGTTATCCTCATATTAGGGATCCTCTATGACCTTTTAGTGGGACAACTATTCTTAGGAGATTATCTCACACTGTGTCACACAGAAGAATGATCATGATGTGATAAAGATTTTATTAATACTCATACAATGAATATAGGTTTATCATAAATTACAAAGAAGTTTGTTTCTAGGGAACCAAATCCAACATTTCAATCTCACTTTGAGTAAGCATTCTACTCAATTTCATTAAAACCCTTAATGTAAACATGTTTATAAAAATCAATACCTAACATCAATAAACTATTATAAAAAATTATTAGTTTTTTAAATACTAAACTCATCAATCAATAATAGCAACATATCGGGGATATATAATGATCATATGGGAAGTAAAAGTTATTTTCTACACAAGAAATGAGAATCTTTTATGTCATTTTCTAAAAAAGATTTTTTAATTATGTCATGGTGTAATTGAAAAAACACTGTTGACTACTCAACGATATAATATTTGTTAACATGATAATCATATGATGGGAAACGTGGAAACAAGATAAAACATAGCATCATAAACATATGACTAGGCTAAACCCACCAAGACTTCATGGTGGACAAAGTCGCATAAATGAATCAGGTTCACTGTCAATCCCAATATGAAATATCATGATACTAAACATTACCCAATGCATTAGGGCACTATCTAGTTATACCAATAATATTCATTTCATACTCAGGCTTAAGTGTGCCACATAAATCATACAACATTGACTCATTCATCATCATAGTTAATTCCACGATAAAGGATTATAGAATACAACTATTTAAGTTATTCACCCATTGATCTTCATAGAAAATATCATTATCCAATGGTACCACCACTAGATTTAGTAAATTTAATGGGTCTGGAAAGTACTTATGTGATAGGTATACATGGAAAACATCTTGTACTTGATATAGGTTCATTGGGAGTGCTAGTCGGTGGGCCACCATTCAGATGCGATCAGGGATCTCAAAAGGGTCGATGTACATTGGACTAAGCTATTACTTCTTATCAAATATCATTACATTCTTCCATGGATATGTAAAAAGAAATGAACTTTTACCAACATCAAACTCTATGTCTCATAAATGGTTTTTAGAAAATCTCTTTTATCTATTTTGAGTGGGCTTGATGTGTTGTTGAATGGTTTAAATCATTTCCACCATTTACTTGACCAATTTTGGACCTAGTAGTTTCTGTTCCCCAAATTCATCCCAACATGCAGGTTTTTTACACCTCCTCTTATAAGGAGATTCATATGGAACCATTTTCATGATCAAGTGGAAACTAATATTTTAAAGGAACTCGGCCATAAGAAGATATTATTCCCATCCTCCTTTAAGGTCAATTGAGAATTATATCAACATTTACTCATGTTTTTGTGTAGTCTGTTCATGTTGTACATCAGTTTTAGGGCGATAACCCATATTGAAGTTTATCTCAGTGTTTATTTCATGTTGGAGACTTTTCCAAAACATAGAGGTGAATCTTGGATCTCGATCAAACACAATCGATAGTGGAAATCCATGAAGCCTCACCACCTCTCTGATGTATATTCATGAAAGATGATCAAATGGAAAATCCTATTGAATCATAATGAAGGGTGTATTCATAGAAAGATGATAAAAAACAACCCAGATAGCATTATTTCTTTTAGATATCTTCAGATATTTGGTGACAGTGTCCATAGTGATGTTTTCCCATTTCCATGTTGGTATGGGTAATAGTTTCATCATCCCCTTAAACTTATTCCATTCACCCTTCACCTTCTGAATTGCTAGGAACATTGATGTATATTTAGTGATATACTTCTTCATGTTGTCCAACCAATAGTGATATTGGATATCACAATACATCTTTGTGTTTCCTATGTGAATGTAGAAATTCAAACTATGTTCATTAGCCAATATCTCCTTCTTTAACTCATGATTTTATAGAACACATAGTCTTGACCTAGATTTCACAATTCCTTCTTCATTAACATTGAACTCATGGTATTTACCTTTTATTTTAGTTTCCAATTTCTTATGAATTATAACATCATATTTGTCATTGTTATTTAACATTTCAATAAGATATTTTTATGAAATAACTTGGGAAAGGATTGATGATTTTCCTTAATTTATGATTCACATTTCCATTCTCTTCAAATCTAAAAATATTGGATCCTTGTAAATTCACATAAATGAAAACATTTATGGACTATTTCTACTAATATAATCTACCACTTTATTTTATTTACCAGTATGGTAGGGAATTGAGTAGTTATAGTCATTGATCAGCTCTATCCATCTTCATGGGTGCATATTCTGCTCTTTATATATGGATATATAATGGATCCTTTTGAGATCCATATATATTTTACAATTATCCACAATGATATAATGCCTCCATATTTTCAAGGAGAATATTACTATAGAAAACTCCAGATAATGTGTTGGATAGTTCTGTTTTTGAACTTCCAACTGCCTTGAAGAATAGGCTATAACATTGTAGTTTTGCTTCAACAAACATCCCAATACTATCTTCAAAGCATTGCTGAATACTACAAAAATTTCTCCACATGTGGGTATTATGAGAACATGGTTAGTGATAATCCTCATTTTCAACTAATTGAAGCTTTCTTCACATTCATCATTCCAATAAAACTTGACTCCCATCTGAGTGATCATGGTAAGAGGCTTTTACAATCGTGAGGAATTTATCAAAAAATGGTGATAATGTCCAGCTAAACAAATGAAAATATGGATATCTATCACATTTTTTGGCCTTGGACATCCTTAATTTTTTTTGAACGATCCATGTATATCCCATTTTTTATGATGATATTCCACGAGAATGGGACATCCTTTAACCATAACTCACAGTTTTTGTACTTTTCATAAATCTTATCCCTTGACAAGGTCATTATCACATTGCTCAGATGCTCCCCATGCTCCTACTTTGTTTTTAAGTATATCAAAAAATTATCTATAAAGACTACAAGATATTTATTAATGTAATATATAAATACTCTATTCATAATGTCCATAAATATTACTATAGAATTAGTGAGTCTGAATGGAATTACTATGTTAAATTTATGACTATACCTTGTATAAAAAGTTGTATTAGGGATATCATCCTTCTTCACCCTAACATGGTAATATCCTGACTTTACATCCACCATGGATAAGTATTGTGCTACACGTATCAGATCAAAAAAGTCATCAATCTGTGGAAATGGATACATTTTTTGTATCGTGATATTTTTGAGATCACAATAGTCAATACAATGGTGTATTAACCCATCATTCTTCTTGATGAAGATGATTGATGCACCCCATGGTGAAGCACATGGGAATATAATCACCATTTCTAGATTCTCCTATAGATGTTTCTTTAGCTCCATAGGTTCCACAACATCCATTATATATGGAGTCTTGGATTTTAGAAATTCCTCAAATATATGGTTGACTAAAAATTTAACCTCTCGACTAGGAGGAAGACCATAAAATTCTTCAAGAAATCCATCAATGTATTCCCTTACAATAGGAATGTATTTGAGGATGATTCATTCCTTATACTCAATCACTTTATCTAGATACACTCACTCTTAGGAAAATAATATCAATGCTTGAGATGATGATTCTAAAGAAGATTCATCATCCTCCTTGAACTTGTACTAAATCGGGGGGTCAAGTCTTCATATGTATAGTTATTACCTTCTCATGTAAATTTATGTTGGCTCTGTATAGGGAAAACCGATCCATTCTGATAATTGAATGAAATTCCACCAAAGGTATTATGACATGGTTCTCTAAAGGGTTCTAACAACAAATTGTGACAATGGAAGAGTTATATACTTCAACTGAAATAATTTCTCCATTTTCCATTTTCATCTTTAGATCTAATTCCATGATTTGTGGTGGAATTTGAATAGTTATTCAAAAAAATGATATAAAGGAATGAGTAGAACATGAATCAAAAATTACTTTCTCTATTCATGAATTTATAACCAGCATACTTGTCACCACTACATTGTTGGGATCCACCTTAGTAGTTGTGATGGAAATAGCTCCCCCTTTCTACCTTGGAGGGTGTTGGTTGTCTCTGAAAACAATTACCTTAGGGAATTGGTTTGAAAAGTTCCCTTGTTCCTTAAATTTGAATCAATGGACATTGTATTGAGGGTTGACTCGAGCATTCCTTTCCTCTTTCATATTAGCAGGGTTCTCCCATTGGAAAATGTTAGCTAGGTATCCTTCCTTCCAACACCTAAATCATTTCTTCATTCCCTTTAGGAAATTTTTAGGGTTCTTCTTTCTACACCATTGACATGTGGGATGTTGTAATTTCTTAAGATTGTTAGATTTCTGCATAGGACTTCAAATATTAAACTCAACTTTATGCTTATTATCTCCATGATACCCTTGTGATTATCCAATAATTATATGGACTTTGAGGACTCATTGGAAATTTTCCTCATAGCTATCAAATTCAAAGATCCCCAAGGATTTTTTTGTACTACATTTTATCCCCCCAAATAAGCGTTCAACCTTTCGTTTAGGGGTAATGAAAAAACTGATGGCGTATCGTGAAATTGTTTTGAGGTTTTCCTCATATTACTTAATTTATTTTTTATCTTTTTTACTTAGATTCAAGGAAATACCTTTTTATTTTAATATAGAGAGTTTGAGGGAAATATTTATCAAAAAACAATTTTCATAATTTCTCCCACTCCATTGCATTGATATCTTACTTAGGATTTTTATTCTTGATCAATTAATACCAATAATTTGATTCTCAATTCATATGATAAACAATAAGAAGATCCCAATCTACTTATAAGCATTGAAGGGTGGAGAATATCTTCTCAATGGATTTTATCAATAGTTCTATGATTAAGGTATTAGATGATCCATTGAATGTAGGAGTCCTTTATTGTATGAAGATCATGATTGTGGATTGTTCTCTATTAAGGGGGTGGATGATTCTCCTTATCCAATTTCTATTTAGAACCTATTTCATCAAAGAGAGTATCATCATGATGTTATTAATTCATTTTCCCATTGGCTTTGGGATCTCATTGGGGTAGTCATCGCATTGCTCGTCTCATCGATTATTTATCTGATTCCCCCTATTTCCATTCATTGGCTAGAATAAGGGGAAAATTAGGGATGATTATTTTAAACTATTAAAAAAATAAAGGTGAATCCAATTACATTAAAGTGACAACTTATAAATTTCATTTATTTCCCTAAATTATCAATTTTTAGTCTTCAATCTATGTTATCCATGATCTATTTCCTAACATGTTTTATTATGGAAGTTTTTCCCTTAATAATGGTTTACAATGGGATTATGAATTAACCAAATCATGTCACCTTGTAGTGTCAAACCAAGTTCATAGTAATCATGTTGTCACGTAGCAGGTTACCCTGAGTTAGTGCAGGAACACCTTTTCAAAGTTGTTACTCCTAGGTACATCTGTGCCATAACCACATCCACTTGTAGTGTCCAGACAAGGATGTATTTTTTTGATAAACCACTAACTTTATACTTAACAAAATTTAGGGATTTTTTCTTATAAAAATTATTTTCCATAACTATTTCATTAAATTCTCTAATCCTAATAAAAAAATATCTAAATGTTTCATTTGATACCAATTATAATAACCTTACTCTCTATTTCACATTAATACATGACTTATTACATAAGAATACACTTAATAAAACTAGGATGATTGATAAGTATAGTGTATTTAGAAATTAAGTACATTACATAACAACGTAAAATATGTAATACAACATCTTTAGTAAAAACGTCTTTAACATGATAAAAATACAACTTCAAACTTAAAACTACATGGGATAAACTGGGAACAAATATAAGAAAGGGGTGGGCTATAATGATTAGTAAGGTAATGAACATGAAATAACATGAATAGGAAAATAAATCTAAAAAATATTCATCTCAATTAGGCATAAAAATATTATGAATTATAGACATGAACAAAGAGTCATGATATAACATGATAATAATAACATGGGAAATGTGGCTACAACTTAAATCACTACATCCTAAACATACGCCACGACTAAACCTGAGAATACATCATGAAGAAAAAAGTCCCATAATGAAATTAGGCTCACTCCACATCCTAACTTGATACATCATGATACCAAACATTACCCAATTCATTGGATTTCTATCTGGGTTCACCCATTATATTCATTTCACACTCATGCTTAAGTGTTCCACGTAGACCATACAACATGGATTAATTCATCATAATAATTTATTCCATGATCAAGGAGTGTGGAATAGAAATATTTATGTCTCTAATAAAATTTTATATATTCATAAATGTAAATAACATTGATAGGGAATAGTTATGGTTTTTTGTACACAATGTTTTTAGCATATAAAATTGAGATGACATTTTGACAACATAACGATGTCACATAAAAATTAATAAAATTGTTTAATGAGAGAGAAAGTAGTATATAATAATTTAGAAATGAAATTTAATATAATAGGGAAATTTAAATATATGTCCCAACATGATTAATTAGAAATATAAGGAATATGACATTGAAGATACTTTAATAAAGAAGAGGATGGAAAGAACCCTTACAAAATTTTGCATGGTAACAGGTGTACATAAGGTTTCATATGAGGGAAATAGAGAGTTATAGGGGATCTCATATTTTATATATAAAATGGTAAGTAATGGTGATATTGAAGAAGAAATACCAATATATGAAAATTTAAATTAAAATGCATGACATAAAACGAGTGCTTGATAAAAGATGAGAGTGGAGGATCCCTTACATGATTGTGTGACTTAGAAGGATTGGGATGGGATTATTGAGAGCTTGGTAGAACCATGGGAGGAATTTATGGAGTTTATGGAAGATTTTTTGCATTCTATAATGAGTTTTATTAATGATAAATGGGGTCTTGGGGTGGTTTAATTTGGAAAAGACGGGTATTTCTTAATAATTTAGGCTTTAGAATCTATATAATAAAATATCCAAAACCACGAACCATACCCTGGTTTTTGCCCATGGTTTCTCCCAAAAAGGGGGTGATTTTTATTATTTAATAAAAAAGGGTCGAACATATTAAAACAATTTCATTTCTTATGTGGAGGAGAGTAACACTCTTAAATAAATGATTTTAAAACCTTAAAATACATTATAGGTTTTTGAGGATTCATAATGGATTTATAAGATATATACAATAAACAAAAAATCAAAAAATTTTAAAGGTCAAATATATATTTGGTCTTGGATCCGATTAATAGTAATTATTACATCACTTTTAGGTCATTATGATGTCATAATACACAAAGTATATTTATATAGTATTTAATTTTTTCCTGAAAATTTGACTATCTAAAAAAATTATGAAAAATTCACAGTTGGATAATTTTGACATTATTATTTAAAAAAATATTAATTTTTTCCAAATAATTTAAAAAATATTTTAATTTTCACTTTAAAAAAATGGCCGACATTTATTGAAAATGATGGGTTTTTTTAAATAATAGTTTTCAAATCCTTATAAAAAATAAATTTGACATCAAAAAATATTATATGATAATTTATATTTATTAAAAATTAATTAATAATAATATTTTATTAAAATATTATTTAATTCAAAAATCCATTAGTTCATCAAAATAAAATCCTTAATTTAATTTGAATATAACTCAATAATATGACATGTGCTTTATTGTACCAAATAAAAGTAATTTATAAATTAATAATAATAGGATGAAAATATATTAATTATCCTATAACAAAATAATGTACATACTCATAATTCTAGGGTATTGATACATATCCCTTTAAAAAATAAATAAACACCCAAAGAGTAAGTTGTGTGATGGTTAGACTGTCATGGGGAGGTTCAACGAACATGGTTTGGGTCGTGATGTCAATGAGCTTGAAATTTTCCCATAAATGGTTACTCTCATGCGTATATTGTTAGATATCATCTTGTTCATGGTCATGGGAAAATAACAAAAATTTTATCTCCCCCATTATATTTGATAAATGGGATTCATAGGGAACGATCCTACCTATTGAGTACATCCCTTCTTTTTTGTATTTCAACTAGATTTGTTAAAAGCCTATATTTATACTATCCATGTTATCAGAATTCAATAGATATATTATCAATGATAAATATTCTTAATTCAAAATTATATCCAATGTGAAAAATAAAACAAAATAAGTGCATGTTTTTTCTATTACCATATTATATCATAATATTTTAATTAAATAAAAAGGGGAATTTTATTTATAATAGTTGGGGTCATTACAGTAAGGATGTCTAGGGACATGATATATCTTTTTGGATTATATGATTTGGTGTTATGGTCATGATATTTATATAAAATTGGTTTAGACTTATCCTTTGAATCAAATAATAGGTTCTTTTAGTTTTATCTGAACATAGTGGGCCTAAATAGGTTTTAATTAGCCGCCATTGATTTGAAAATATATTCACACCCTAGGAAATAGTTAGAATTGGTACTTACTGAGTAGGTGATATTTTTTATCCTATATTAGATTGTTTAATAGGTACCAGGAGTGTATGACCTCCTCCTTTAATATAATAAGATCAAATAGGGGTTATACATTTGGTTTTACTTATAGAAATAGGTTTGTCATATTAGGACCAAACTAGTTTGATCCTTAAAGATTTGATATGATGGTTCACGAAACCTATGGGTTGAGAAAGATATAGACCATTTAATTCATTCATATGATATTATTATTACAATAAAATAAATCAATTTTCTATTGAGATGATATCATTATAGGATGGACACTACTTTTCCCCATCATCTTTGAATTGAAATGAAATAGGATTAGGATACCTAGGGGATGATATCATTCTAGAGCTAGGTAGTTTTCCCAATGGTCTATCCATTATTCTAATTATAGTATGTGATTGCCATCAGGTGAGATTGTATAGACATGTTCCACTTTTCCCCTTGTTATCAATACTGATATGTGAGTGTTGAGATGTCTTTGGGTGAGACTATAAAAATAAGGGATTCCTTCCCTTTAGTAAAGATATTGATATGTAGTTTTCGAGATACCATGAGTTGAGATATTTAGATTCATTGGCCACTCTTTTATTGGCCTTATATTATTTTGAGTTAGGAACAATATTACTATAGGATTAGATCATATAGGTATGGTCTATCTTTACCCTTGACCTTATAATACTATGTTTTGGCCAAAATGCCTCTAAGATAAGACAAATATTAACATGGGGAAACTCTCCAATTTTCTTGATATTGTTATGATGTATGGTCAATATAATTACGAAATGAGGCTAGTATAAGCATAATTTATGTATTCTATTGTATTTATATCATTATACATGGTGATCAAGATACCCTTTGAGCGAATATCTTAATAGAAATGGTAATGTACTTCCCCAAAAGCCATATGGTCTTTGTGACATGATTATAGCCATTATGACACAATCCATATCTATTATTTTTACACCCTAGACTTCTTATTGATAACTAAATGGAATTTCAATTATTATCATTATTATTTTTCATTATTCTAGAATATTACATCATGAAAGAACATATATATTATTGTTTTTTAGTTATAATATTGATGGTGGCATACTGAAATTTAATCACACACTACTCAGGTGCATTGTTAACCAAGTAGGCCTTTTGTTTCATGACCCATGTATGGAAAGGGCCTATTGAGTATGGGGTTAAGCTTAGAGGTAGGATCGATGAAGAATTGGTTCCAACTTATAGACATGATGGTTTTGTAAAAGTGTAGTACAAAAGATAATTCATTTTCATAATATAGCACAAAGGTTGACCAGGTTCATCTCACATGATAATATTTTTAATTAATAAAACACTAATTTATAATTCACTTAAACTATGTATTTTGGTTTTTTTATTAATTTATCAAAATATTGAATTTTTTAGCTTCTGTGTTTTGTAAAAACAATGAAATTCAAAAATGAAACCTAATTGCATAAGAAATGATGAAAGAAATTAAGGAAGAAAGGAATTTTTCCTAAGATATATTTCTAGGTATCACCTTTATTTTCTGGTTTCAACTCTATTTAGTGAACATACACTGCCATATGTGTGCACACATTAATATACCCCTGTTTTGAATGGAAAGTTCACTTACCCAATTCTTAGGACAACCCATATCCATATCCTTAATTAAGGGAGAATGAATATATAATATGAGGTAAAACCATTTATAACTATAGTGAGGATTACCACCACTATAAATAATCATTATATGAAACAAAGTAGATTAAAACATGGACTTGGGTTCAAGCACGATATTAATCCCTCAGGATATTCCTTTAGTCAATTACTCATCATCATGAGTGCAAGGGTTCATGGTGGAGAAAGGGGGAAGTGAGAAAGATATGGGATTGAAATAACAACAAAAAAGTGATTTATATTGGAATATTCAATTACATGGGGAATAAAATAAAATAAAACCAAAAGAAAGGTAAAACATATATTATTTTTATCCCTATAGTACATTGTAGCAGAAAACCCCTAGAACCGATCCTTTTTCAATAAAAACAATCCTCTTATTTATATTATTTTTTAAATGATTGAGTCATCCAAAACGCCTTCATAATTAGTCCTTTATGCATCGAGCTCATAATGAGGACCCCTGTCATAAATTACATCAAAACTTTCCATTTCTGAGTCAATTTAGCATTTTCAAATCATGAATAGTGTTCATGATGTGTAATGTGTGGGCTTGTTAATCTTCACACGACTTGTTTCATGTCTTGTAATACTTCAAGTTACACATCATGAAATAGATTCAAAATGTGTAATGTTTCATTCATCTAGTTTCTCTCTAATTATTCTTGTTTCTTCAATTTGAAGACTTGGGAATGATCCTTGACTTTCCCTTACAACTAAACATCTTTTTGATGATGAATTCATCTATTTTGGATTCTATCTTCAATATTCCAGTGTCACGTCACATCACTTCACATCACGGTGTGAAGTTTCTTTATCCTAATTAACTCATTATTTTTTAATTTTCAAAATATTTTTGGTATCCTAACATAAATCACAATAAAAAATTGAGTATCTATATGAATAATATATTAAAGTATAAAAACATATCGTTTTATATACAAAAATAGATGGAAAATATGACTCTGTCTAGTTACCTCAAATGATTTGTTTATTTGTTGACCCTATTGTATTTAACTAGAAAATGAACAGTCCTAGTTATATTTTTATTCCTTTTATGAAATTACTATAACACATGTTTTCATAGTGTTTGAGTCTTTATTTACATGGAGTTTTCATTTAGCTGTGATTTACACCTTTACACAATTTTTATCATGTGGTGACTATTTATATATATTTCTACAAGTATGATTTATGGTAAACTACACTAGAGAGGATACAATATCCTTATATTATATATTGATCCTCACTACTAATTATTAGCCTCTAAAATATGGGGAGGTATGATTGATTTATGTTCCACCAAGTTCATTCATGGAAGTGGGGAACCATGCTAGTGATGCTACAAAATTGTATTAGAGCCTTTTTTCTATTTTTATTACTATTTAGGAAATGGTAGATAGAAGATAGTATGTGATAAGATTTTCTGATGGAAATTACACATAGGTTTGGATAACCCATGTATCTAGAATGTGTATATAACCAAGAACATAATTATTATTATTCATTTTTACTATTGAGGTTTGGTTAATTTTTTCTGAATATAATGAATTATTTATTGATTTATGGTTTTATATTAGTCTGGGATGGAGAGAGGTTTGGATTCATGCATTTTTCATGGAATATAGGAATCATATTAAAACCAATTCTTGCTTATGGTTAATCATATTGTCTATGATATAGGGTTTTGTAATTTAAAGTTTTAGAAAGAACTTATATAGTGGATTACTATATAACTTGACTGTGGAATTATATCTAAATACAATTGTGTTCTAGAATACATTTTCATCATTTATAATAGTTTATTTTATTAATAATATATTTATCATAGTGTTTACCCTTAGAGAGTGTGTAGTTGTGGAAATAGAGAGTGCATGAGTTATGTGAAATTTTGTATGTTAGGGTGTGTGTGTAGAAAAGTGAGACATAATGCCTATTCATTTTTATCCTATATGTGATATCAATACATATGATAGATGTTTTTTTATTCATTTTGTATTTTTGTGACATGCCATCATGATGACCGCTTGTTGAGTGCCAGGATGGTGAGGAATAGAATGCCCCACCATTTGTTGTGTTGGATCCCTCAAATGTTCATGTACCTCATATTGATCTATATCTAAGTGAGACTCTACTTAACATGATACAATATATGTGACCTAGGGCATCAAGAGGTGATCCTTTTATATCAAATCAATCTAGAGATTATTAGTTATGACGTCCACCTCTATTTTCTGAAAAAGGATAACCTCCGGATGTAGATTTCTCATTCAAGTTTATACTGTCTATATTTCACCATATTGAAACCCCGCCTCAGAGGTTGGTGAATTTTATTGTATATTTTAGGATCTCAATTTTTATACATGGTATTAATATTTTAATATTCAATTTAAATATCTTATTTTATCTACAAGAGAATTTATAAATCATTAATTAAGGTTTGAAGAGCATCTAAGGCATTTTCAGAGCCTGGAGATTTGGTTTTGGATGAAACAATATGAGAAACATGGTTAGAACATGGTTTATAGTAACCATGAAGTTGAACTATATAGCCCAAAATAGGAGGTTCATATTTTGACTAATAATGAAAGGTACGCCACAGAAGCATGAAAAAACTATATACATGTTGCAGAGGTCAAATGCATAGTTGGATCAAAGTTTTTCAAACCATGAAATGATGAGATGGATTTTTTATATAGAGTGAACATGGGCCACACAAAGTTAGTCTAACTGTGTGTTAGGCTATGCGAGTGATTCCCTCTCTTTTATAGTATTGTCACATAGTTGGTAAAAAGGTAGTCTGATAGTATGGAAAAAAATATTCCCCCTTTTTAAAGGGTAAAATTAAATTTCCCCCCTATTACATTAAAATTTTAACACTTCTTCTTCATTTCATTTCTAGTATTCACCAACTACAGATGTTCTCTCTCTCCTTCTAAACCTAGGACTTAAGACTCCCCCTTCATACGACATCTGATTCGACAACCACTTTTCATGTTGGATATCTTGTAGTAAGTCCTACAATCCTCATGTTTAATTTCAAAGTTTTGTTCAGTATATTGAATAATAAAACTATGTGATAAAATATGCGATATTTTCAGCATTGTTTCCAATTTCTATTATTTATGATGTTCTTTCCTAAACTAGAGGTTGACACTTCATTCGAATTCCACTACTAGTATAAGGTTGATTTTATTTATCTTTTCTCTAAATGCTTGTATGTTTATATTATACACCACTATATCACATTCTAGACCTTCCCAAAAACACCTCTAAAATGTGAAATTATTTTAATTAAATATCTACACTTGATGATATAATTCCTTAGACCCTGTACATCATATATGGTTAATGACCATAAATCAAGACATCCCATCAGTTGTTTTGATATATATATATATATATATATATATATATATATCATTGACACATTTACTCTGATTATACGAGAAAACCACCTAATAAGGTGGGATTATTTAACTTATTAAAATAAAAATGGGTAAATTGAATTTATTGAAATGTTAAATGATACAAATAATATATGAATGGAAATTCCATGCCATTTAACCCTTGTTAAACCATGAGTTATACCCATGGATAAAGGGTATTAAATGGAAGGACAAATGGAATGAATCTTATCATGTCCCTCATATATATTTATTAAAGGAATGAAATAATTAGGATGATTGAATTTAAAAGGGAATGGACATTAACTTATCCTTATGTAAATTTATATATTTCTTTACTATAGTCATGGACCTTGAGTTAATTTAAATGTGTGTATTTCTATTAGAGATACTTGGAATATCATTGTGTTTTTCCTAGGACAGGCTTATGGGATGCTGACTGATTCATTGATTAATTTTCCAAGTGAAAGACCACACATGGATTCAATATTTGTCTTATGATTCTAACTACCCAAGCTTGGAACTGAGGTTTCGCCAATATTTTTTGAAATTAAATAAATTTAATGTTTTGGATGATTCTCCATGGGTTGATATTTATATTATAGATCTCCATGGTTACAACCTTGGGATCCTTTTAAGTCTAGAACTATGGCTATGTTGGACATGTCTTTGGGCTCAAGTAGAATTTTCTCTAATAGGGTGAACATCCAAGGGTATACCCCTATGGACTTTAACTTGTATACAAACATAAATTCAATGGAATTTATAGAACCTTTTATGATCATCACTATATATGGGTTCCTTGTGTGTATGACTCAGGTCCCTAGTTATAAATATAAATTAAAATTTGAACTTATAAGTGACATTCCTAGTTCAGTTTGAAGCATGTAGTATGGGACATGTGTCCAATGGGAATCCCAAATCGACATGGTTTATTATTTATTAACATTATGGATTATACATGTACACTACTCCTGGTATAGTCACAGACTAGATTATGAAAATAACTATTGGTGGGGCCAACTAAGTTTTACTCACACCATATTTGGGACTTCGATTATTACATGGATAGACTTTATGGATAATTATAGGGGAAAAGGGAAGGACACCGCTATGGATTCTTGATTTCCTCTACTAAGAAGGAGTATGGGGGGAGAGGATAGATCTTGTGTTCATGATTCAATTGGAGATAAATGTTTTCATTTCTGTTTATTTTTTATAACGTGTACTTTGTTTTCCTTCTACTATCTTCCCTTTTGTATTCCCCATTTTTTATAGCATCGTGACATCATAATTTTGTATACAAAACTACTTCCAATTGTTTATTACTATTCATTCTTACCTAGATATTCACTTCAACTAACCTATTTATTTTTCTTTTGTTTCCTTTATTACTGATTACAATATTTTATTCCTAAATTTATTCATCTTTCTTCACTCTGGTCATAAGGGTATAGTCTCTCTATCGTATCACCTTAAAACCTCACTATTAGTCAATATACTTTGGCATATAGAGTGGGGAACGTGAGACTATGTTGGAAATAAGGTTCAATTACTTATGAGTGAATCCGGTCTGAGATGTTTCATATATAATCTTTGAGGACCATTAACGAGTTGGTATGATGTCTTATCCTAGGAAGGTCAACATGTGGGGTTGTTCTGGAAGGAATTTTTGGATCATTTATTTTGTCAATTCATCCATAGTATGAAAAATCTAATATATATTGCGAGTTTCTACATATGGATCAGATTATCATGCTAGTGATGGACATTGTATCCTAATTAAGAATGTTTCTTTGCTTTTCACCCTCTTTAGTGAGTGAGAATAGCACCAGGGTTCATCAATTTGTGTATGGGATGAGTGATTTGATTTGGTCTCATGTGAACATGTTTTAGCTTATAACATCTTAAAAGGATGTGAACTAGGACCTCATTATAAAGAGGAACCTTGTTTAGGATATAACCTATGGATATTTTTGTTCTTATATTATGTCTAAGAGTCGATCTTAGGGTAGTACAAAGTGGTGTTTTAGTGATTATTTTAGGAGTGATGATATTCAGGCTATTCAGGGTCACGGTTTATCCTCTTCCCAATACGGGTACATTTCTCCTGCTTATTACCATTGTGGTTGAGTGGGGTATAGAAGAATATAGTACCATTGAGTTCCAATAGAGTGTTGATCATGTAACACAATACGGCATTATTAGTGATTTTTAAAAAATAATTCTTAGTCAACTAATACTAAAAGAGATGGAATTATAGGGTAGGAGTATATAGATATGGTGTTGTGTTGTAGGGAAGTATTTAATGTTATTTTTTCAAAAATGACGTGGACATGGTCTTGGTCTATAGAGTTAAAAGTGGTATCCTAGTGGGGATCCTTCGGGAAGCCTTAGATGTAGTGTTCAAGGAAGTTCCTTGGAGTTAATTCAACTTTTTGTGTTTTATTTGATACCTATTAATCATAGAAAGAGTCCATGAACTGTTCATGTTATGTTTCTAGTAGATTATTCATTATTCGTTATAGTTGTATCACACTCGTTTATCTCTTATTAATTTCCTGATGATTTGGGTTTGACCATTGAGTATCTATATTTGGTAATGTATATTGATACTCTATCAGGGTTGTGATCTATGGATATCCATACATGTTCTAAGTGATCCATCATTATTATTCGATATCATCATCTCTGTTTTTTCCTTAAGTTAGAGATGTACAGTTTCAGTGTGATCCTCGATATGGATAAGCCAATATGGTTTCAAGGGCATAGTGAGTACTATCACTAATGGGTATCATTAACTTATTTTGAAGGTGACTATTATACCCTTTTAAGAGAATCAAGAATACAAGATGATCATTTGGGATGTAACCATTGGTAGATGGGGAATATTTCACACAAATTCCTATTATTTTTCCAGATAAGGAGGGAATGTGTTATCTAGTCTTTCTTTCTAATTATGATCAATTATACGATATCTTTCCAAATTTATTTTTGGGGTTTTCCCTAATATAATGGTTTCTTTTATGATTTATCTAGTCTCAACTATGGATCCCATGTATATTCCATTGTATAGTAAAAATCTTACATATCTTAGAGAGAAAAAGTTTCTTTAAGAGGACTTATAGGTGATGTTTTTTATTCACTGAAGCTTATCAAATTGGGGTGATTAGTTATTAGTCACTAAGAAGGTTGATGTATCATTAAAATTTTTGTGGATTATCAAAAGTCTAACTAGGTGATAACTAAGAACTGGTATCCTTTTCCTTATATTGATGACCTATTAAACCAATTTTAGGGTGCCAAGTGGTTTTAAAATATATAATTTAGGTCAGGGTATTATTCGTTGTGAGTGAGACCCTTTGATATTCTTTATACTACTTTTAGGAGTAGGTGTGGATTGTTTGAGTATTTTTTAATATCATTATATTTGATAAACATTTAGTATATATTTATTTACTTGATGAATTGGGTATTATATTTATATCTAGATTAATTTTTAGTAGTCCTTTTAAATGATATTTATTTGTATTTCCAGTCATGAGAGGACCATGCTTGGCATATAGAGATCATTCTATGTACTCTAAGAGTGAATTATCAATATTACAATCTCTTTAAAGTGTTTTCTTTGGATTTTTTAGGTTTTCTTATTAGGAAATATGATATCATAGGTTTTTATGTCAATATCCCCTATGATGGTTGAGGTTAGGGTTTCTTGGTAGTCTCTTATGAATTTTTACAAGATCCCATGATTCCTAAGATTAAAATTATACTATAGGACATTTATTCAATACTTATATTATCAGGAAGTATTTATGGTTGCACTGACTATAAAGGGGGTATGTTTGAGTATTTTGATCCTTTTGAGAGTTCCTTTCAAGATCTAATGTCAATGTTAACATTTTCATCAATTTTTACCTTACTTAAGTTTGGGTAAGATGTATGTTGGCAATTTATAAGGATTAAAATAGCACTTCAAGAGGGTTTAAATTAAATTTAGACATGGATCAAAATTTTTCACCCACCCAAAATAATTATTTGATCCTAAAATATATGTTTTGATCACTTATCATAGTATTAAAATTAAATTGACAAACACAATATAAATTAGGTGAATCAAAATTCAAAATAATTTTTTTTTGAAAAATCTAAAAAGTACAATTGAAAAGAAATAATAAGAATAATGTAATAAAACATAGTGTAGAGTGTTGATAAAAATCCTAGAACTCCATGAAAGGATATTATTTATCAAATAACTACTAATTCATAGTGGCCTCTAACTTTTATTTAAATTATTAGGAAGGTTTGTAAACATGACCATATGTATCGCCTATCCAGATGAGGAAATTTATCGATTGGTAAACTCATTAGATGGTGTATATGTATATTCACCGTACATTATATCTTCATATCCAATATAATATATTGATCAAACTAACTGGTAAAAATATCGTCTGCATGATCTTTTTGGACTATAAACCTGTTAAAAGGGACCCTATATTTCTATCCACTAGAATTCATCAATCACAAAGATCATACAATCTATCATCTAAAAAAATAAACCCTCAATCCTGAAGATCTTAAATATTGTCTTCCAAACCCAAAAACCATTGATCAAACTAATCAAAGGGTACCAACTCCCACACATGGAATATATTCAATAAAAATGATTGATCAAAGAATGATTAAAAATTAAATCATATACTTATACAATTCAAACCTCACTGATAAAGCAGTTTGTAGAAAAACTCAAAATAAAAGCAGTGATAAAAAAATCCTTAGGGGCAATGAGATTATTTATTGCTTCAACATGATCAAAATATATTTCAGTAGTGTTTATTCGTATAATCACTTAAATATCTTGATTCCTTGGGTTAAATTTATATATTTCCATGAAACTAACTCCGATAGACATATTTTGAGTTCTTTAGGTTCAGTTTCACCATAATGAGACACAATCATATATCATTTATAGGGTTTACCGTTGGCCACTATTTTCTGATGTATTAAGTGCTATTATAGTGTATCAATCTTAGTATGATTAAGTAAATTTAACCAAATAATAATCTAGAAAACAATAAACCTACACCTAAAATTATAAACCAAACATTTCAAGTTAATAAAAATACGTCATGATGGTATTTTAAATTTTAAAAAAGGATAACAATGTGGTATTTTACTTAACAATCTCTCCATTATCTATAATCATAATACAAGAGCAAGGTAATTTGACTAAATAATAATAAAAAATCTCTCTATAAAATTTTAAAAATTATAATGGTCATTAATTTAAAAATATATCAACCCCAAGTAATCAAGATTGAAAATATTATGTGAAGTTTTTAAGATTCTCTCCCTTAATGAACTATTATGGAAATTTGAAAAAAAAATCATAATCATACCATGTTTTCCAAAACATCTCTTACTTTTTGATAGTTGTAAATCATAAAAAAAGTAAAAAATATTAAAAATATTTTAATGTAAAAATAATTTAGATTTATATAAATAATTTCTAATGTATATATCCATAGTCATAAAGTTTGTGAATCTAAAAATTTAAAAATAGAATTAGTAGTGTTTAGAATGTTTACAAGACAAGATTGAACAAATGAATTACATCTCAATAATATGTATTTAATTATTATTTTAAAAAAATAAATTAAGAAAGATCCCCCTCTATTTATCATCTAATGTATTTTTTTTTAAAATTTTCACTTATTTAATAAAATTGGAAGATGAATAGAACTAAGGATAAAAATATGAATATGAAAAGAAACATTCAATAAAAAATGATAGAGTTGTAATTTCATTTGTGATTTTAAACCAAGGATGGGTTGAGGATCATTTTTTTAGTGTCAAAATATTCATTTTCTAGGTATTTGGATTGAGATATATGGAAGAAATGGACTAAATGGTTTGAATAGTAATTAAAACCATTTAAAACAAATAATCAATCAGCGTTTATTATTGAATGAATCTATAATGTAGTGAAGTGTTCAGAAATAGTGTAGAGGAAATTAAATTATGAATAATTTATTTTTATAGTGGTTCAGGAAACTAAGAACCTAGTACACTCTTCAATCTCCTTTGATTGGAAATAATATTGGTATTCACTAAGAATCATCACTTTCAATGGTTTGATAACCTATTTATGAACCCTACATTTTATAATACCTAGAAGCACAAACAATACCAAAATTTTATGAAGGATTAAAAACATAATTTGACCAAAATTTTGTTCCCGAGTCCCAACCAAAAAACATTACTTTTTATTTGTAGAATAAAAAATTCCTAACTTTCTTTTTCTTGTGAAAAAATACCAACCGATGCATTTTCAAACCCAGTTTTTCATATCATGGTTTTCATCCGGTTTTTTGGAAATTATAATGCTTTTCCTGGTTTTTGGGTGATATTAATGATGATTTTTTAACTTACGTCTTTGTATAATCATCATACAATGGGTTTCTCATAGCTTGTTTGGGAGTTTTTGGAGAAAAGGGTTGTTACTTCAAGATGTTTTCCAACCGTGAGCCCATTTCTATATTTAAAATCAAAATTTGTTTCTTTTTATAACTCCTTATTTTTTTGAACATTATTCACAAATTAAACTTCCAAAATGTCCTACCATGGCCCATTCAAAAAAATATATCCATTCATACCCCTTAAGAATTCCTAATCATTGTGGATTTGGTTTATTTATTTAGGTACTGGGCCAAACCGTGAGCCCATTTCTAGTTTTAAAAAAATAATTTGTTTCTTTTATATAATATTAAATTTTTAATATTTTTTTCTTATTCAACCTCTCAATCAAGACCAAAAACCCCACTATAACCCCCATGTTCCATTTTAAAACATTGGATCTAATATTTATCATGCATTAGGGATAAATATCTCAAGGATTCTCAAATCATCCAGATTTGGTAAGGTATTTTGTTTTTTTCATGATTTATTCATATTATTATCTTTCCCACCATAAATCTAATTTCCCTGGTTCTTACAGAACTAATGAGCCTCTCCATTGAGTTATAATTCATTATTTCTCTTCTTAGGGTGTTGATCAAAGGGAATATTAAGAGTTCTCTAGTTTTGAAGGTGACTTTCCTTCTCCATTCCCGTCCCTCCTCCTCCTTCAATTATTTCTAGGATCTATATTCCTAACTAGTCATTAAAGACCTAGGTTTGTGTTATACCATGATATTTTCTGTGGGTTTAATTCTGTTGGGGTTGGAATTAATAAAAATAGGGTTTTTAACCCTCATATAAGGTTTTCATGGGCGTGTTTCCATTCCGCCACAGTTTTGGGGTCATTTCTCCCAAGAAAATCCTTTATAATTAAATATGCATCTGTTTATTGATGTTTTCACCTTTTATGTATTTTTTTTTATTTTTTTCACCCTTTGGATTAATTATTTAGAGTGAAATAAGGGTAGTTTATGCCTTGTTTTGTGAAAATTGTGTCGTTTTAGTTAAATATTTCACACTGAGGGTTTTTTTAAATGATCTATTTGCTTTCACACCTAAATTATAATGTTTATAACCTTTTATTGATATTTAAATAAATTTTTTATGCAAATATAGTTTTATAACATTTTTAGGGTTTAGTAGAGTTTGTTTCATTAATTGTTGCATGCCTCGTTTTCGGGAAAATGCACAGTTGGCATTTGTGTTCTAATGGGGATATAAAAGGATTGTTTGGGATTATCAAAAAAAAATCCAGCATGTGAATCAATGTTTTTGGGTTCATTATTTGGAATCCAATCTGGTTTTGGGTTTATAATGAAGTGATTATTAGTTTATAGGGTGTTTTGGCATGTGTTCTCGGTAAATGGCATGTTTGGCACCTTTACAGAAATGGATGGGTTTTGAATGTAAAAATTGAGTTTTTAGGGGTTTAAGTAAATTTTATATTAATGAATATTGTGGGTTTACACCACTATATGAATATTGGAATTGGTTCTCATGATAAATATTGTTTTTCTGAAGAATTCTTAAAGGCTCGTTTGGCATTTTTCTTATTAAAATGGTTTTCATGTGTACTTCATGTTGTATCATTTGGATATATTTTATGGTCTATGAAATGGATTTATAAAATTGGTTTTGGGGTTTCTAATTCATTTTTGATATGGTAATGATGGGTTTTTTTCCGTAAAACAACATTTTTTAATCGAATTTATCTACAAAGCCTCATTATGCTTCTTGAAATTGTTATGTGAAACTTTTATGCAGTTTATTGATCTGTAAAAGAAATATGAAGCATGTTTGTGGGATGTTTGTTTTTTTGTGATTTTGGAATGACCTTTTCATGTGAAAAATTTATTTTATAATATATGGGAATTGATTGAGCACTAAAGGGAAACCCGACTATCTTGGTAGGCGGACGTGTACTAATATGGTAGTGATCTTCAGTGGTTTCGTCCATGTTTCACGTAGCAAGTTTGATAATGAAAACACAAACTAAACTATGATGATTATGTTTGGTACCACTAGGTTATGGTTATTTTTTCCCTACTAGTGGAACGTGCATGAGAATAGATGTTTTTTATGGTTACTTTTACACATAGATACGAGGTACCTGGGGCCCACAACGAACTAGTGCCAAGAGGTGTTCCCGTGTCTTGTGCTCATCGGATATTTTCTACTAACCATCATTATACAGATTGTTTGGTTCATAAATTTAGAATCATGTGTGTTTTATTTAAAAGTGTACATTCTTTATGTCAGGCCTCTTGAAAACTATTTTTATTTTGAATTTCCATCTCTTTGAAAATGTTTACTAAAATTTCTTGGTTTTGAAAACTTGAAACCATTTTATTTTATAATGATTATAGCATGGAAACATATTTTGGAAAATATACCTTTATATTTTGTATTTAAAACATTGTATTTATGTTGTAATTCCCCAACCCAAGTTACCTAGAGTCGGTGAATTATTACATAACATTGGCATGATTACAAGAAAGATCAAATCTCGAAAGAACGATTGGTTTAGTAGCCTTGGAAAAACTATATATATTCATAAAGTTTTACATTACATCATAATGTGAAAAACTACTAAAACAACATATTGTCTCCATATTCCACATTCATATCCCCACATAGTATCCCTGCAGGTCATTCATAGTTTACTTCTTTTATTACTGGGAAAAATAAAACATATAAAAGGGGTGAGCTCAAATTCCTAGTAAGGATAACAATATAGCGGAAACTTTCATAAATAAGAATAAATATTTAAGGCAATGTCTAACTAAAACAAAATTCTTTTATACTTGAACTTCAACATAGTATTGAAAAAGTAAAATGAAATAATGCCATTTACTTATTGACATGGATATTCTACTAATAGAATAATCACATGCAATATCGATAACCACTTTCATAATTATGGAATGCATAATTCTAGACTATCATAACCACATAGCCAAGGCCTCGTGCCCTGACTACAAATACGTTTTTGTCAAGGCCTAGTGCCAAGACACTATTTTGTCTCATGAGATCTACCGATGCATCGAGGAGCTATAGCGGGCTCCACCCATCACATATTAAGTCCAATGCATTCCCATATGAAAAGGTTTAAACATAACATAAACATTCGTATTAAAACTAGCATACGAAATGTCAATATTTTCACCATAAACCATGAATGGTATAAAAATAGCACATCCGGAGTCAAACATATCACAAAACCTTCAATATAATATAGAAGTTTTGTATCATAATAAATCATCTTCAAATAAGCTTAAAATCCATCAAAGGATGTTTACATAGATGAAATCAAAACTATTTGAGAGAAATATCTCTTTTGTCGAAATCATTGAAAAGTCAAACATTTATAAAGGAAGTAATTTAAAAGATATTTTTGAAATAAAAGTGTCCCATACCACTTTGAAACATTTTGAAAGGAATTAACATTTTAAAAACATTCATTTACATATAAATAAATCCTTAAAAACCATTTTGATGACATGTACATTAATTAAAAATATTTAGAAAGATAAATCATTAAAACATTTAAAATTCTGATTTTGATAAAGAGTACCTTTCATAAATTCTTAAAATATTCATTTTGAAATCATCTAGAAGTCACCTAATTATAAAATAAAACATTTACTTTGAAAATATACTTTTAAGCTTGTAAGGGAAGCTTTGAAGATTTTATAACGGCGGTAAATAGCCACACCCGCCGTATAAGTTAAAAAAACATTCTTACCTTAAATTTGTCGAAAAGGTTAAAAGTGCCTTTATTGGAAAATGACGGAAATATTCCTTTCAAAACACATAAGGGTATAAATGAATTTAACCATTTGTCTAGTAAATATTAAAAATGTTTTTAAATACATTTTTAAGGAACATGGATGTCGATGATAAAGAGATCCCATTAGATAATTACGTATAAACAACCTCACATAAGGAAGAGATTGTGAAATAAACACTTACCTTGTACTTTTCCTTGGTTGGGGTAGGTTAAACTCCGCTATAATGGTGAAATAATAATTATTAAATTATACAAAAATCATATACATTCATATGATATCATATATGATCTTTTAACATTGATTTGTTAATAATATCTTATTATTATCATTGTTTCGGGTGTAAACTTACTCATTTTCTTTTATATGTTTTGTTACATAAGCCATGTTTGTCATGGATAGGTTGTATATTATTTATATACACAATGATATCTTGTCCTTAAACATCATTTTTAAGTCATCAAATGATAATTATACTTGAATCGATACGATGGAGAATGAATCTCATCGCGTTCATGGAGATGGTAGTCCGTACGTACGCACAAGTGACAATATCATTATTTTGATATTAAAATAATTTATAAATGGATGTTATATCATATATACAGAATCATTAACATGTTATATTTATTATTTACATGAGTTACACATCATTATTACAGACATCCAAATAATAATATATTGAATAACAATTACACCACGTCGTGGAGACGGTAAGCCGTACGTACGCATGTATGGTGACATGTTATTCAAAGGGTGGATAGAATACTGAATATGGTTGTAACATATTTATTATAACATCAAATTATATATATGATACTGGAGTTATTATTTTAGATTGGTAAAAACAAAGGAAGAAGAAGTGGAAGAAGAAAGGAAATTGGAAAATGGTGGTGAAATCATTACCTGTTCTTCGGGTTCTTCCTTTTGATTTGATCAAAAGGGCTCCTTAGGTTGTCTTTATGATCCAACTAAGGCCTGTAGGTTGTAGTGAGGGATGTTGGGAGAGTATTTGGGCAGAGTTTTTCCGAACCAAAAGGCTTTTATGGTGTTAAGAAATGAGAAGGAGGATTTCCCTTTTATGAGAGGGGTGATGGGCACCATTGGAAAAGCTAGAAATAATTATTTATAATAAATTCATATTCGGTTTATAATGGCTCCAAAGTAGATTATTTAAATGTTAAGGTGGGGATGGGTCTAAAAGTACTCAACCAATAGAATTTATATAGGTTTAGGTACTTATATTAACCTTATCTTTAAGTATCAACTCTAAGTTAAATAGATTCACTTTTACAATGTCTCTTTGTATTTTTATATTATATGGTTAATAAACATACTATATACATCCAATAGACCCCAAAGTTCTCCATTAATGATATAAATATCATTATATAAGTCTCTTGGCCGAACCTTAGATTTTTAGGAATTTAATATCAATTAATAATATAATATTTGTTTTAAAAACTCTTTTATGTCAATTTTGACAATATTCAATAGTTGATTTTTGTTAAACTCATAACAGAATTATTACTTCTAAAAAAGTTAATTAAATAAATCCTAATATGTCATATTATTCTATAAAATTATTTTAATTCATTAAAAGTCTCATATTATATTTATTTGGGTATTTATAATATCAATTATTTTAAATTTTCACTATTATGGTAATTACTGCATCATCATTGTGTCATAAATAAATTAAATTATGTAATCTCTAAAAATTATAAATAAACTATCATTATGTAGGAAATAGTTTTATATTTCTAACAAATATTTATAGTCGAATATCCAATATATATAACCCTATGTAAAAACTGTTTTTCTAAAAGATATATGCTTATGTCATTTTTGTACTTATTTTAACTTAATTAAAATTAAGTGTCCCTATCACCTACAAGTGGCTCCATGGGGTCCCCAAATCGACCCAAAGATGCCTATGGTATAACATGTATCAAAAAATAAGTCTAGGACACCTTTTAGGGTAATTTATTATTATTATAATATTATTTTTTAACCCTTATTTACCAGATTTACCCTTAACCATGGTAAATAAAATATTTACCGAAGTAATTATTCAAAATGTCTAAAAATAAAAGTTATCTATTTACACAATTTGAACATCCTGATTCCAAATATGGAATCCATTTTTCCAAATTCAAAACATAGAAGTGGCGGAAATTAATTTAAAATTAATTCCCGTTGTTAAAATAAAAAGCGTGTTTTTAAGAGATAATAACTATCAAAAGATTGACACTTGTTTATGTCCGGTTTAATTGTAAAATTATGTTCAATGACCAAAATTGTATTAAATGGTAAAAATATATTCTAAATATACTTTAAAACCACCCAAATTAATAATTTATCACTATTAATTATTTTGATTAAAAAAGTTGTTTTTAATTAATATTTAATAATTTTTACTATTCATCAAAATATTAATGTTATCCGAAAAGTACCAAAATTTCACCTTAGGCTAAATTTGATTCTCCGAATCCAAAAATGAAGTCCACTTTGAAATATAAAATATATATAATTTCAAAAAGTAGGTATTACTATTCATAATGGTTAGTTTGATTGGTTGTGGTGTGTGTTAGAACTCGAAGTTTGCGTACAACACACGCTATGATATTATTCAAAGGAAAGTGTACCGTGGAAGCTTGAGATGTTTCATTTTAAATTATTGATGACCCCATTTAGTCAAAAAGTTTAAAATATTGTATTTAAAAAGGGTTCACTATTAAAAGTTGGTAAAAGTGCAACACTGAAAATGAATTTGTTCTTACATTATGTCTAAGAAACTCATAATATGGATTCTAAAATTATAAGGATTATATAAAGTTTAAAGTTTAGTCAATACTATTCATAACCTCTTTTGAATGGCTTGTTTGGTAAGTCATGGTGCGCTTGAACTCGGTGTTGCGTGTAGTGCAAGTTATTGTATTATTTTGAAGAAATAACACACTATGAAATCTTGGGGTGTTACATTCTCCCCTCCTTCAATAAATTGCGTCCTCACAATTTGAAATTGTTCATCGAAAATAAAAGGTTGAAAATAGAAAATATCTTTGTAGGAAAACCCGCATCGAAAATTTGGTTACTAAAATTTAGTCTTAATATGAGGAAAAGAGAAATGAAAGGGTCACCACCAAATTATTACCTCGATTAGGAGAACAATGGTGGCAATTAGAGACATATAATTAGAAGAAAAATGTAAATATTTATAGGTAGTGTTTGAGGTCATCAATCACAAACAAGTGTAAAATTGAGGTCCTTAAATTCATAAATCTATGATGATTTTAAATACCATCGGTTCAACAAAACATAGGGTATTAGGATAACACATTTTTGGTTTTTGGATTCCTTAAATAAAGTATAAGAATTAATTTCTTCAAAGAATAAGAGAAGAAGAAAAATATATTCTTGACAAGTAGAGTTCCATCCATTAACTAATTTTTACCTCAAACTCATCTTTCACTCTAAAAGATAATAGAACGTAAAAAAAATTCTATTTATCCTATATGTATAGGGTAAAAAAAACGAATTTATAATTCATCTCCCAGATCTTTTTTTTAAAAACTACATTATTTAATCTCGGACATCACGTGGGTCAGTGGTAGGTGATACACCCTTGTCGCCCTTCGGTTATGGGTTCAAATGTCACGGCCTTGCTGGACGCGACGGGTTGCCGCGTGACCTCCGGGTTGTTCTTTAATGGAAATACAAAATAATCCAAACTAGAACTATCCAAAATACTTCAGTCCAAAATTTATAAGGAAGGTAAACACAATAAAGATCCTTTTTTCCTCGTAATAACAGGCGAACACCTTCATCATGTATTCTTTTAAAACAACGCAACATCCTGAATTACCACAAAACCTTATTGATTACATTCATGATCCCTTATTATTTAAAGAATAATAGATATACTCTTTCAATCCAAAAATGTTATAAAACCCAAAAATGATGGAATATACAAATCATTAATCAGTTTTAAGGTAGTCAAGAATATCCAATATAATTTATCCAAATCAATCATGTATTATTCCGAAATCACTACCTCTGTATCAGAACTATATTATGGTTTATCATTATCTCAACCATATATTTTCCAAAAATTTATCCTGCTATTGAGTCACTTTTCTTAGTTCCACACAATCTCAAGTCCTTAATGAAATAGTACTACAGTACAATCCTTATATACTCCATAATTATTATAACAAGTAAATTGTTGATACAACACTCAAATGACATAATCAACACAAGAACTCTAATCATTCCTCTTCATCTGTGGTAGTATCATAACTTGATTATTATCCAATAGCATCATTTGCGGCATAGTCTGATGACTGGGATATAGGTTCGCGTAGTTTCCAAACTCCTTGAAAATGAAGAATTGTACATTTGAAACCATTTTCTTACCCTTTCAGTCATGTACTTTGTGCCCTTTTCCTCCACACTTATAATAAACTCTCATCCCTTTCAGACAAGTTCCAGGGTGTTTCTTCCCACAGTTATCACATTTGGGAAAATTCTTCTTTTACCTCTTCCCTTTATCCATATTTCTCTCTTCCATACTTTTCATCTCTTTCTTCCCTTCAAATCCATAGGACTCAGTAAACTCTTTACTTATATTATCAACACATGATATTATTTCTTCATATGATGATAATACATGAGAGACTATTTCTCTTATAATTTCTATCTTAAGAACATGAAATATATGATCCTTCTTTCTCTTTGGATCATGTGCATTGTTGTAGTTCTCATTCCTTCTACTGGGCACCATTTCTAAACCATGGCATACACTAGATTAGTCTATGAATCAAAATACATAATCCCATACTTATAAAACAATTAACATAAATTGAACTATTTATGGATATAATCCATAATCATAAGAATGTTTTCATTGAGGAAGTATATACTCATAAACCCTTTATAATGATTTTTAAAGAAAATGAGAGTTATCCTAAGCATATCCCCCAGGAGTTTCGTAACCAAGAGTGCAGCAAGGCCCGTTGTCCTGCACTAGTTCCAATTTGAGTCTAGCTCAAAGTGGTTTTTTCGAGTTTTACCCCTAGGTACATCTGTGCCAGATCCGCCTCTACCTGCTCGTATCCATACAGGGATGTATTGCTCAGAAAACTCAAAAAATATCTACAATACCGAAATTCTAGGAAGTTCTTCTATACTAATCCTCAAAGTTCATCTTAGGTCTACGTGCTCTAATCAGATTTTATCTAAATCTAGCTTCCAAGGTTTGTACTAAACTTCCTCTGATACCAACTGTAACGCCCCGACCCAAGTTACCTAGAGTCAGTTCATTATTACATAACATTGGCATGATCACAAGAAAGATCAAATCTCGAAAGACCGATTGGTTTAGTAGCCTTGAAAACACTAGATATATTCATAATGTTTTACATTACATCATAATGTGAAAAACTACTACAACAACATATTGTATCCATATTCCACATTCATATCCCCACATAATATCCCTACAGGTCATTCATAATTTACTTCTTCACTTCCTGGGAAAAATAAAGCATAGAAAAGGGGTGAGCTCAAATGCCCAGTAAGGATAACAATATAGAGGAATCTTTCATAAATAAGAATAAATATTTCAAGAAATGTATAACTAAAACAAAAGCCTTTTAAACTTGAACTTCAACATAGTATTGCAAAAGTAAAATGAAATAATTCCATTTACTTATTCACATGGATATTCTACTAATAGAATAATCACATTAAATATCAATAACCACTTTCATAATGATGGAATGCATAATTCCAGACTATCATAACCACATAGCCAAGGCCTCGTGCCAAGACTAAAAATAAGATTTTGCCAAGGACTTGTGCTAAGACACTAGTTTGTCTCATGAGATCTACCAATGCATCGAGGAGCTATAGCGGGCTCCACCCGTTACATGTTAAGTCCAACGCATTCCCATATGAAAAGGTTTAAACATAACATAAACATTCGTATTAAAACTAGCATACAAAATGTCAATATTTTCACCATAAACCATGAATGGTACAAAAATAGAACATCCACAGTCAAACATATCACAAAACCTTAAATATAATATAGAAGTTTTGAATCATAATAAATCAACTTCAAATAAGCTTAAAATACACCAAAGGGTGTTGACATAGATAAAATCAAATCTATTTGAGAGAAATATCTCTTTTCTCGAAATCATTGAAAAGTCACACATTTATAAAGGAAGTAATTTAAAAGATATTTTTGAAATAAAAGTGTCCCATACCACTTTGAAACTTTTTGAAAAGAATTAAAATTTTAAAAACATTCATGTTCATATAAATAAATCCTTAAAAACCATTTCGAAGACATGGACATTAATTAAAAAGATTTAGAAAGATAAATCTTTAAAACATTTAAAATTCTGATTTTGATAAAGAGTAACTTTCATAAATTCTTAAAATATTCATTTTGAAGTCATTTAAAAGAAACCTAATTATAAAATAAAACATTTAATTCGAAAATATCCTTCTAATCTTGTAAGGGAATCTTTGACGATTTTATAACAGCGGTAAATAGCTGCACCCACCGTATAAATTAAAAAAACATTCTTACCTTAAATTTGTCGAAAAGGTTAAAAGTGCCTTGTTTGGAAAACGACAGAAAGATTCCATTCAAAACACATAAGGGTATAAATGACTTTAACCCTTTGTCTAGTAAATAGTAAAAATGTTTTTAAATACATTTTTAAGGAACATGGATGTCGATGATAAGGAGATCCCAGTAGATAATTACGTATAAACAACCTCAGATAATGAAGAGATTGTGAAATAAAACATTAACTTTTAATTTTCCTTGGTTGGGGTAGGTTAACCTCCTGTATAATGGTGAAATAATTGTTATTAAATTATACAAGAATCATATACATTCATATGATATCATATATGATCTTTTAACATTGATTTGTTAATAATATCTTAGTATTATCGTTGTTTCGGGTGTAAACTTACTCGTTTGATTTTATATGTTTTGTTACATAAGCCATGTTTGTCATGGATAGGTTGTATATTATTCATATATAGAATGATATCAAGTCATTAAACATCATTTTTAAATTATCAAATGATAATTATACTTGAATGGATACGATGGAGAATGAATCACATCGCATTCGTGGAGACTGTAGTCCGTACGTACGCACGAGCGACAATATCATTATTTTGATATTAAAATAATATATAAATGGATGGTATATCATATATACAGAATCATTAACAAGATATATTTATTATTTACTTGAGTTACACATCATTATTATACCCATCCAAATAATAATATATTGAATAACAATTACACCACGATGTGGAGACGGTAAGCCGTACGTACGCACGTATGGTGACATGTTATTCAAAGGGTGGATAGAAAACTGAATATATTTGTACCATATTTATAATAACATAACAGTATATATATGATACTGGAGTTATTATTTTAGAATGGTAACAACAAAGGAAGAAGAAGTGGAAGAAGAAAGGAACTTGGAAAAGGGTGGTGAAATCATTACCTCTTCTTCGGGTTCTTCCTTTTTATTTGATCAAAAGGGCTCCTTAGGATGGCTTTCTGATCATAATAAGGACTCTAGGTTGTAGTGAGGGATGTTGGGAGAGTATTTGGGCAGAGTTTTGCCAAAACAAAAGGCTTTGATGGTGTGAAGAAAGGAGAAGGAGGAGTGCCCTTTTATAAGAGGGGTGAGGGGAACCTCTGGAAAAGCTAGAAATATTAATTTATAATAAATCCATATTCGGTTTATAATGGCTCCAAAGTGGATAATTCCAATGTTAAGGTGAGGACGGGTCGAAAAATACTCAACCAATAGAATTTAGACAGGTTTAGGTACTTATATTAACCTTATCTTTAAGTATTAACTCTAAGTTAATTAGATTCACTTTTACAATGTCTCTTTATATTTTTATATTATATGGTTAATAAACATACTATATACATCCAAGAGTCCCCCAAGTGGTCCATTAATGATATAAATATCATTATATAAGTCTCTTGGCAGAACCGTATATTTTTAGGAATTTAATATCAATTAATAATATAATATTTGTTTTAAAAACTCTTTTTTGTCAATTTTGACACAATTCAATAGTTGATTTTTGTGAAACTCATAAAAGAATTATTACTTCGAAAAAAGTTAATTAAATCAATCCTAATATGTCATATTATCCTATAAAAGTATTTTAATTCATTAAAAGTCTCAAATTATATTTATTTGGGTATTTATAATATCAATTAATTTAAATTCTCACTATTATGGTAATTACTGCATCATCATTGTGTCATGAATAAATTAAATTATGTAATCTCTAAAAATTATAAATAAAATATCATTATGTAGGAAATCGTTTTATCTTTCTAACAAATATTTATAGTCGAAAATAAAATATATATAACCCTATGTATGAATTGTTTTTATAAAAGATATATGCTTATGTCATTTTTGTACTTATTTTAATTTAATTAAAATTAAGTGTCCCTATCACATACAAGTGGCTCCATGGGGTCCCCAAATCGACCTAAAGATGCCTATGGTCGAACAGGTATCAACCAATAAGGCTAGGACACGTTTTAGGGTAATTTATTATTATTATAATATTATATTTAAACCCTTATTTACTGGATTTACCCTTAACCATGGTAAATAAAATATTTACCGAAGTAATTATTTAAAATGTCTAAAAAATAAAAGTTACCTATTTACACAATTTGACATCCTGATTCCAAATATGGAATCCATTTTTCCAAATTCAAAACACAGAAGTGGCGGAAATTAATTTAAAATTAATTCCTGTTATTAAAACAAAAAGCGTGTTTTAAGAGATAATAACTATCAAAAGATTGACACTTGTTTATGTCTTGTTTAATTGTACAATTATGTCCAATGACGAACATTGTATTAAATGGTAAAAATATATTCTAAATATAATTTAAAACCACTCAAATTAATAATTTATTACTATTAATTATTTTGATTAAAAAAGTTGTTTTTAATTAAAATTTAGTAATTTTCACTATTCATCAAAATATTAAAGTTATTCGAAAAGTACCAAAATTTCACCTTAGGCTAAATTCGATACCCCGAATACAAAAATGAAGTCCATTTTGAAATATAAAATATATATAATTTCAAAAAGTAGGTATCACTATTCATAACAGTTAGTTTGATTGGTTGTGGTGTGTGTTAGAACATGAAGTTTGCGTACAACAGACGCTGCTGTATTATTCAAAGGAAAGCGTACCGTGGAAGCTTGGGATGTTTCATTTTAAATTTTTGATGTCCCCATTTAGTCAAAAAGTTTAAACTATTGTATTTAAAAACGGTTCACTATTAAAAGTTGGTAAAAGTGCAATACCGAAAATGAATTTGTTCTTACATTATGTCTAAGAAACTCATAATATGGATTCTAAAATTATAAGGATTATATAAAGTTTAAAATTTAGTTAATACTATTCATATCCTCTTTTGAACGGCTTGTTTGGTAAGTCATGGTGCGCTTGAACTCAGTGTTGCGTGTAGTGCGAGTTATTGTATTATTTTTAAGAAATAACACACTATGAAATATTGGGGTGTTACATTCTCCCCTCCTTCAATAAATTGCATCCTCGCAATTTTAAATTGTTCTTTGAAAATAAAAGGTTGAAAATAGAAAATATCTTTGTAGGAAAACCCACATCAGAAATTGGGTTACTAAAATTTAAAATAGAAATGAAAGGGTCACCACCAAATTATGATCTCGATTAGGAGAACATTGGTGGAAATTAGAGACATATAATTGGAGGGAAAACGTAAATATTTATAGGTAGTGATTGAGGTCATCAATCAAAAACATGTGTACCATTGAGGTCCTTAAATTCATCAATCTATGATGATTTGAAATACCATCGGTTCAACAAAACATAGGGTATTAGGATAACACATTTTTGGTTTTAGGATTCCTTAAATAAAGTATAAGAATTAATTCCTTCAAAGAATAAGAGAAGAAGATAAATATATTCTTGAAAAGTAGAGTTGCATCCTTTAACTAATTTCTACCACAAACTCATCTTTCACTCTAAAAGATAATGGAACATAATTTTTTTTCTATTAATCTTATATGTATAGGGTTAAAAAAACGAATTTATATTTCATCTACCAGATCTTTTTTAAAAAAACTACATTATTTAATCTCGGACATCACGTGGGTCTGTGGTAGGTGATACACCCTTGTCGCCATTCGGTTGTGGGTTCAAGTCTTGCGGCCTTTCCGGACGCGACAGGTTGCTACCCGACCTCTAGGTTGTCCTTTAATGGAAATCTAAAAATAATCCAAACTAGAACTATCCAAAATACTTGAGTCCAAAATTTATAAGGAAGGTAAACACAATAATGATCCTTTTTCCCTCGTAATAACATGTGAACACCTTAATCATGTATTCTTTTAAAACACTGCAACATCATGAATTACCATAAAACCTTATTGATTACACTCATGATCCCTTATTCCTTAAAGAATAATAGATATACTCCTTCAATCCAAAAATGTTTTAAACCCCAACAATGATGGAATATACAAATCCTTAATCAGTTTCAAGGTAGTCAAGAATATCCAATATAATTTATCCAAATCAATCATGTATTATTCCGAAATCACTACCTTAGTATCAGAACTATATTATGGTTTATCATTCTCTCAACAATATATTTTCCAAAAATTTATCCTGCTATTGAGCCACTTTTCTTTGTTCCACACAATCTCAAGTCCTTAATGAAATAGTACTACAGTACAATCCTTATATTCTCCATAATTATTATAACAAGTAAATTGTTGATACAACACTCAAATGACATAATCAACACAAGAACTCTATTCATTCCTCTTCATCTGTGGTAGTATCATAACTTGATTATTATCCAATAGCATCATTTGCAGAATAGTCTGATGACTGTGACATAGTTTCTCGTAGTGTCCAAACTCCTTTCAAATGAATCATTGTACATTTGAAACCATTTTCTTACCCTTGCATTCACGTACTTTGTGCCCTTTTCCTCCACACATATAACAAACTCCCATTCCTTTCATATAAGTTCCAGGTTGTTTCTTCCTACAGTTATCACCTATGGGAAAATTCTTCTTTTCCCTCTTCCCTTTATCCATCTTTTTCTCTTCCATCCTTTTCTTCTCTTTCTTCCCTTCAAAGCCATAGGACTCAGTAAACTCTTTACTTATCTTATCAACACATGATATTATTTCTTCATATGATGATAATACATGAGAGACTATTTCTCTTATAAATTCTGACTTAAGAACCTGAAAGATATGATCCTTCTTTCTCTTTGGATCATGTGCATTGCTGGAGTTCTCATTCCTTCTACTGGGCGCCATTTCTAAACCATGACATACACTAGATTAGTTTATGAATCAAAATACATAATCCCATACTTATAAAAAACTTAACATAAATTGAACTATTTATGGATATAATCCATAATCATAAGAATGTTTTCTTTGAGGAAGTATATAATCATAAACCCTTCATAATGATTTTTAAGGAAAATGAGAGTTATCCTAAGCATATCCCCTGGGAGTGTCGTAACCAAGAGTGCAGCAAGGTCCGTCGTCGTGCACCAGTTCCCGTTCGATTCTAGCTCAAAGTGGTGTTTTTGGGTTTTACTGCTAGGTACATCTGTGCCAGATCCGCCTCTACCTGCTCATATCCAGAAAGGGATGTATTGCTCAGAAAAATCACAAAATCTCTAAAATACCAAAATTCTAGGAAGTTCTTCTATACTAATCCTCAAAGTTCATCTTTGTTCTACGTGCTCTAATCAAAGTTTATCTAAATATAGCTTCCAAGGTTTGTACTAAACTTCCTCTGATACCAACTGTAACGCCCCGACCCGAGTTACCTAGAGTCGGTGCATTATTACATAACATTGGCATGATCATAAGAAAGATCAAATCTCGAAAGACTGATTGGTTTAGTAGCCTTGGAAACACTAGATATATTTATAAAGTTTTAAATTACATCATAATGTGAAAAACTACTACAAAAACATATTGTCTCCATATTCCACATTCATATCCCCACAAAATATCCCTACAGGTCATTCATAATTTACTTCTTCACTTCCTGGGAAAAATAAAACATAGAAAATGGGTGAGCTCAAATGCCCAGTAAGGATAACAATATAGCGGAAACTTTCATAAATAAGAATAAATATTTAAGGCATTGTATAACTAAAACAAAAGCCTTTTAAACTTGAACCTCAACATAGTATTGCAAAAGTAAAATGACACAATTCCATTTACTTATTCAAATGGACATTTTACTAATAGAATAATCACATGCAATATCAATAACCACTTTCATAATGATGGAATGCATAATGCCAGACTATCATAACCACATAGCCAAGGCCTCGTTCCAAGACTACAAATAAGATTTTTCCAAGGCCTTGTGCAAGACACTAGTTTGTCTCATGAGACCTATCAATGTATCGAGGAGATATAGAGGGCTCCACCCATCACATATTAAGTCCAATGCATTCCCATATGAAAAGGTTTAAACATAACATAAACATTCGTATTAAAACTAGCATACGAAATTTCAATATTTTCACCATAAACCATGAATGGTATAGAAATAGCACATCCACAGTCAAACATATCACAAAACCTTCAATATAATATAGAAGTTTTGTATCATAATAAATCAACTTCAAATAAGCTTAAAATCCATCAAAGGATGTTGACATAGATGAAATGAAAACTATTTGAGAGAAATATCTCTTTTTTCTAAATCATTGAAAAGTCACACATTTATAAAGGAAGTAATTTAAAAGATATTTTTGAAATAAAAGTGTCCCATACCACTTTGAAACTTTTTGAAAGGAATTATCATTTTAAAAAAAATCATGTCTATATAAATAAATCCTTAAAGCCCATTTTGAAGACATGGACATTAATTAAAAAGATTTATAAAGATAAATCTTTAAAACATTTAAAATTCTGATTTTGATAAAGTGCACCTTTCATAAATTCTTAAAATATTCATTTCGAAATCATTTAAAAGTAACCTAATTATAAAATAAAACATTTACTTTGAAAATATCCTTCTATGCTTGTAAGGGAAGCTTTGACGATTTTATAACGACGGTAAATAGCCGCACCTGCCGTATAAGTTAAAAAAACATTCTTACCTTAAATTTGTCGAAAAGGTTAAAAGTGCCTTGTATGGAAAACAACGGAAGGATTCCTTTCAAAACACATAAGGGTATGAATGACTATAACCCTTTGTCTAGTAAATAGTAAAAATGTTTTTAAATATATTTTTAAGGAACATGGATGTCGATGATAAAGAGATCCCAGTAGATAATTACGTATAAAAAACCTCGGATAATGAAGAGATTGTGAAATAAACCCTTACCTTTTACTTTTCCTTGGTTGGGGTATGTTAACCTCATGTATAATAGTTAAATAATTGTTATTAATTTATACAAGAATCATATACATTCATATAATATCATATATGATCTTTTAACATTGATTTGTTAATAATATCTTAGTATTATCGTTGTTTCGGGTGTAAACTTACTCGTTTTCTTTTATATATTTTGTTACATAAGCCATGTTTGTCATGGATAGGTTGTATATTATTCATATAAAGAATGATATAAAGTCCTTAAACATCATTTTTAAATCATCAAATGATAATTATACTTGAATGGATAAGATGGAGAATGAATCTCATCGCGTTCGTGGGGACGGTAGTCCGTACGTACGCATGAGCGACAATATCATTCTTTTGATATTAAAATAATATATAAATGGATGTTATATCATATATAAAGAATCATTAACATGTTTTATTTATTATTTACATGAGTTAGACATCATTATTATACCCATCCAAATAATAATATATTGAATAACAATTACACCATGACGTGGAGACGGTAAGCCGTACGTACGCACGTATGGTGACATGTTATTCAAAGGGTAGATAGAATACTGAATATGGTTGTACCATATTTATAATAACATCACAGTATATATATGATACTGGAGTTATTATTTTATAATGGTAACAACAAAGGAAGAAGAAGTAGAAGAAGAAAGGAACTTGGAAAAGGGTGGTGAAATCATTGCCTCTTCTTCGGGTTCTTCCTATTGATTTGATCAAAAGGGCTCCTTATGTTGGCTTTCTGATCAAACTAAGGACTCTAGGTTGTAGTGAGGGATGATGGGAGAATATTTGGGAAGATTTTGGCTGAACCAAAAGGCTTTTATGGTGTTACGAAATGAGAAGGAGGAGTGCCCTTTTATAAGAGGGGTGAGGGGCGCCTTTGGAAAAGCTAGAAACATTAATTTATAATAAATTCATATTAGGTTTATAATGGATCAAAATTAGATTATTTAAATGTTAAGGTGGGGATGGGTATAAAAACACTCAACCAATAGAATTTAGACAGGTTTAGGTACTTATATTAACCTTATCTTTAAGTATGAACTCTAAGTTAATTAGATTCACTTTTACAATGTCTCTTTGTATTTTTATATTATATGGTTAATAAACTTACTATATACATCCAAGAGACCCCCATATGGTCCATTAATGATATAAATATCATGATATAAGACTCTTGGCCGAACCTTAGATTTATAAGAATTTAATATCAATTAATAATATAATATTTTTTTAAAAAACTCTTTTATGTTAATTTTGACACAATTCAATAGTTGATTTTTGTGAAACTCATAACAGAATTATTACTTCGAAAAATGTTAATTAAATCAATACTAATATGTCATATTATCCTATAAAATTATTTTAATTCATTAAAAGTCTCAAATTATATTTATTTGGGTATTTATAATATCAGTTATTTTAAATTTTCACTATTATTGTAATTACTGCATCATCATTGTGTCATAAATAAATTAAATTATGTAAACTCTAAAAATTATAAATAAAATATAATTATGTAGTAAATCGTTTTATCTTTCTAATGAATATTTATAGTCGAATATCCAATATATATGACTCTATGTAAAAATTTTTTTTCTAAAAGATATATGCTTATGTCATATTTGTACTTATTTTAACTTAATTAAAATTAAGTGTCCCTATCAACTACAAGTGGCTCCATGGGGTCCCAAAATCAAACCAAGGATGCCTACGGTCGGACAAGTATCAACCAATAAGGCTAGGACACGTTTTAGGGTAATTTTTGATTATTAAAATATTATTTTTTAACCCTTATTTACCGGATTTACCCTTAGCCATGATAAATAAAATATTTACCGAAGTAATTATTCAAGATGTCTAAAAATAAAAGTTACCTATTTACACAATTTGAACATCCTGATTCCAAATATGGAATCCATTTTTCCAAATTCAAAACACAGAAGTGGCAGAAATTAATTTAAAATTAATTCCCGTTGTTAAAACAAAAAGCGTGTTTTTAAGAGATAATAACTATCAAAAGATTGACACTTGTTTATGTCCGGTTTAATTGAAAAATTAAGTCCAATGACCAAAATTGTATTAAATGGTAAAAATATATTCTAAATATACTTTAAAAACACTCAAATTAATAATTTATCACTATGAATTATTTTGATTAAAAAAGTTGTTTTTAATTAAAAATTAGTAATTTTCACTATTCATCAAAATATTAAAGTTATCCGAAAAGTACCAAAATCTCACCTTAGGCTAAATTCGATACTCCAAATCCAAAAATGAAGTCCATTTTGAAATATAAAATATATATAATTTCGAAAAGTAGGTATTACTATTCATAACAGTTAGATTGATTGGTTGTGGTGTGTGTTAGAACTCGAAGTTTGCGTACAACACACGCTACTGTATTATTCAAAGGAAAGCGTACCGTGGAGGCTTGGGATGTTTCATTTTAAATTTTTTATGTCCCCATTTAGTCAAAAAGTTTAAAATATTGTATTTAAAAAGGGTTCACTATTAAAAGTTGGTAAAAGTGCAATACTGAAAATGAATTTGTTCTTACATAATGTCCAAGAAACTCATAATATGGATTCTAAAATTATAAGGATTATATAAAGTTTAAAACTTAGTTAATACTATTCATAACCTCTTTTGAACGGCTTGTTTTGTATGTCATGGTGCGCTGGAACTCGGTGTTGCGTGTAGTGCATGTTATTGTATTATTTTGAAGAAATAACACACTATGAAATCTTGGGGTGTTACATATGTTCCTTTATTTTAAAGGAAGTGCATTGGGGATAGAATATCGGTATTACCTACAGATATTTAATTCTCACACCTATATTCTTCTTCTTTTTTTACCACTTCTGTAGGTTTTAGCTCGAGTTCGATCGCCTTGGGTTATGTGTGATCATTATGTTGGAGTGTGACTAGCGGGGTCACATGAAGATAGTTAGTTGTCAGGTTTTTTCAGTTGAGTTGTTTGGTTTAGTTGTAATATAATGTCCTTGTGTAAATAATATTCAGTACAACTTTTATATAAATGTTTATTAGGCTATCCATTTCATTCCATTGGTTTTTTAATTATTTATATATGTGAAAAATTATTCCCTTGTCACTCTACTTATTCCCTAATTGTTGGTTTCCATCCTGGGAAGATCGAGAATGCCTCTCGGGAATTTTTTCGAGATGTCCTGGGTAACCGGTTTAGGGTCGACTCATGCTGGTTCATGGAAAAATAGTGTCAGAGGAGTTTGGCTATTAGAATACCTTGATTTTTAGAGTTCCCTTTTTATTTTGGGGATCTAATGTTATAAGAAGTTGGATTTTCGAGACTTGAGGGGTAGGTTTGGGAAGATCATTGTGAACTCTTTTTTGTTCCGATCCATGAGTTTCTATGGGATGTCTGGTTTTAATAGTTTCTTTATTTCTTAAGGATTGTTTGGTGATGGGGATAAAATACGGAGAGTTGGACTAATGGCCTCCATGAGCTCACAGGGCCTAGGAATCCCTATGGATCCAGGGAATGGTCCTAAAAAGGTTCTCCATGTATGTGGTGTGTTGGACATATGGCTACCAACCATATGGTCAAGTCACCCACTAACACTAGTTCAATTTTATGGGTCTCCTAAACCAATCTTGAATTCTGAATTTTGTTTTGAAAATACATGTGTGATAATTTTGGGTGTGGGTTTTCAATGCTTAATATAACTATTTTTTTTCATGTTGGGTTTTTTTAAACAAATATTTGGGAAGAAAGTGAAAAGATTTAACAGGGTCAAAATTTCATAAACTAAACTTAGTGTTTATTGAAATAAAATGGTGGAAGACATTAATTATTTTATGATGATTCTAATTTTTTTTTAAAAATCAGATGTTTTGGGTTGTTGAAGAGTGTTTGAATATGATTAATTGGTTTTGGGAATTGGTTTTGAGCAGTTGGTGTTTTCTTAAAAAGAGTTTTGTCCTTTGTGGCTGTCATATTAAGAAAATACACCTTGACAATGTTTTGAAATTGGGAAAGGGATATTTAAATGTAATTCTTGTTTTGGTAGTTGTTTTGAAATAAATTAAATGGTTTCTAAATCAAATGGTTCATGAAAAAATGGGGTTTGTTGAGATGCTAAAAATGACTTGAATAAAGGGATAGGATTTTGATGAAGACCTTTAGGGTTTCATTTTCAAGCATGGTAAAATGGTTTGTTGTGTGGTAATATGAAAATAGTTTTTAACTTAGTGGTTAGTGTGCCTATGGAAGAAAAATTATTTTTTGAAATGGGTTGAATTTTTTGACTTGTGTGATTTAGATGTTTGTTCTAGAATTTTTTTGGTTTCATGGGTTCTCACATGCATGGTTTTTTATAAATATTCTGATGGATTCTCAGTATGGAATAGTGGTTGGGTGCCTAGGGTGGCATGGGAATGTGCATGTGAGTGAGACTTAATGAAACCCCATTGGTGAACAAAAAAAATCCACCATGTTAATTTGTTTTTCAAAATTATTTTAAGATGAAAATGTGTTGTGTTTTTGTAAATCAGTTCTTATGTGGGTTTTTATTTCATATTTTAGAAGTGTGGTTTATTTGGAATGCTTTCACTTGAGATATAGTGACACTCTTGGTGTGTCTTGAGATGGGATCTTGGTGGTGGTCTGGTTTTGGAGTAATGTTTATTGGGTTTCTAAGGATATGTTAAATGTTGTGATATGGAAATAGATTGTCCTCCCTTGGAATGAATTTCAGTTGATCATCCTAAGGATTCATTTAAAACATTATATCCACCTCTTCGGATGATGCCTCAACTCCTGTGATTGAATATATAGTTGTTTGGGCTTCATTTAAAGTGTTTCCCTATTGTGATAATTATTTCGGATATAGCAATTTTGTTCGGTGATGTTAATATTTTACTATGTATTCCTTGTACATTATGCTCCATATTCATAGAGAGAGATAATGGTGTTATGTATCATTGGGTTTCTATTTAGATGAAGTTATTTGGCTAAGAAAGTGAGTTTCATGGGTCATTGTGATCCATATCTCCTGACTGTGATACAGTAGATGCTTCAAACATTAGGGCTCTAGCCATATGCCTCAAATTGAAGCTTCTCATGCAGTTATAAAATCTCCATAGGTGTGGGGAGATCGACTAATCTCACACCTTCACCACTGTGGTAAGGTAGTTTCTATTTTTTTATGGTTTCTCATCACTATGATTTTAATTTTAACTTTTTGAAAAATAGAATGGCAATCTAACCCCTCACACAGTTTCAATGGTTATGTCATCTTCGATGTGGGTTTCAGATCAATGTCCCTCTGTGGACCACCAATGTGAATCATGTGTGGTCGTGGTTTAACCTATTCATAGGTGGAGAGTGTTGGCCGGTTCCTCTATTTACTTTTTGGTTTCCCTGGCCCCCAGATTGGGTCCCCTCCCCTCCCCACCCTGAGTGGTGGGGGTTTTGATCTGTGCCAAATGTGTTGGGCCAGTTCTTGACTCCTTCATTTAGGATTGGGTGGTTAAATGTTCAAATTGTAACCCTATTAACATTGGTTTGTAGGTTGTTGTGGGAGAGTTTTGGTGGGCCTTAGCGAGTGAGGCCCAATTCTAGTTCATGTTGAATTCTTATTTATCCATTTCTAGTTGGTATCTAATGGTGTAGAGACCCCCTGTGGGTCGCGAAGATATTTAATTTAAGGATTTTTCATATGGTAGTTGTGATTTAATGGTGCGGAGCGCATTCATCCCCCCACCCAAGTAATTGGATTTCATGAGTATACTTTGGTTTGGGTGATCATTGGGTTCATTGGGAGAAGGACCAATAGTGTGGTTCTAGTCTTGGTTGCAGGGGTGGTGGCTTGATCTTTCCGTTGATTCTCAGAAAGTGGTTGGGATTTGGGGTTTTGATTGAGAAAGAGGCTTAAGTTCCATTTAAGTTGGATGATATATCATTGTCTTGAGGGGATGGACCTTTTTGATAAAGAATCCGTAGGGGTTGATATTTTATATGTAAAGTGTTATGGATTTCTGGGAGCAGAAAGCTTTAATGGTGGGGAGAATTGTCACAGCCAGTTTTTCATGTCTTGGTTTTGATCCGGTTTCTTGGAAAGCCTGACCTTTTTCATGGATTTTGGGTAAGATGAATGTTGATTTTTTAACTCCCATATATGTCTAATCATCCTACCAAGGGTTCCCCATAGCTTGTTTGGGAGTTTTTTGAGAAAAGGGTGGTTACTTTAAGATTTGGTCCAACATGATCCCATTTCCATATTTTAAAACAAAATTTATTTCTTTTATTACTCCTTAGTTTTTAAAAAAAAATCACTCATTACACTTCCCACTTGTCATCCTCTGACCTATTAAAACCACCATATCCATTTGGACCCATTATAAATTCATAATCATGGTGGATTTGGGTTATTTATTCAGGTATTGGGATGGCCTATATGCCCATTTCTGGTTTTAAATGGATAATTATTTTATTTTATATATTTTTAGTTTTTTAATTTTTTCGGTGATTCCACATCTCACTTGATCCCAAAAACCCAAGGAAATCCTTCAGGTTCCATTTTCCCACTTTGGAGATAATATTAGTTCCCCTGAACAATGAAAACCATCATGGATCATTTATTTTTTTCTATTTTCCTCAAAAATATTATTTCCCTATTTTTCTAGACATAACAATATTCTCCATTGAGTTACAATCCATTCCGTCCTCTAAGGGTGTGGATCTAATGTAAGATGAAGCGTTCTCTAGTTTTCAAGGTGATTTTCCTTCTCCTATCTCCTCCTTCTTTCTCCTCCATCGTTATTTCATTGTTCTCTCTTCTACCCTGGTCATGAACGTCCTAGGGTATGTTATCCCATGACTTTTAATGGGGGTTTCTGTCTTTTAGGGAGGGTATTCATAGATATATTGTTATTGAACCCTCATGGATGGTTTTCGAGTTTACGTTTCCATTCCGCTAGAGTTTCAATGCAGGGATAGTATGAGGGGATATGAAGACATGATGTTGTTGCAGTTTTTTTACCTTATGATGTAATGTAAGACTTATGAATATATCTTGTGTTTCCAAGACTACTAAAATAATCGATATTTTGAGACTTGATCCTTTGTGATCATGCCAATGTTATGTAATAATGCACCGACTCTGGGTAACTGGGGTCAGGGCGTTACATGGATATTGATAATTGATTCTAAATTTACAAAGTTATGTATGTATTCTAAAAGAATATTAAACACATATGTTTTGAATCCCACTATGCTTGGGAGATTCAAATACCACAGCGTCCAGAAGAAGCTAAACTATAATGTGAAAGGTATGGAAAATATACAAAATGAATCATCCCTTTTAAAATAAATCATTGTTCACACATCAGCTGGATGAACAAGAGGGATCTTCTTCTTTAAAGCTCTTAAAGGTATGGATCTATTCAAAACTACCCTTATGATGCTTCTATTATGCAATAAATTGGACAACAGTCATTTCTTAGTAGAGGCTGATCTAGAGGCCCTTCAACATCAAGCAAAAATGTATAAATTTACTATTATGGTTTTCACATTATACTTTAACGGTGATAAAATTTTTCTTTACTCTGATATTAAATTGAGAATCACTCACAACTTGGGGCTTTTCTGATAGGGAACTAATTCCAATTGGATGTGGGTATTTTTATATTTTATTGAAATCACTGGAGGAATATAATCAGGCCTAGAAATTAGGAAACATTCATATTAAACCTAGTCTCCTTAAAATCTCATAATGGGGACGAACTTTTAATCCTCATACTCATAAAAACACAATGTCGAATGTATGGATTTGGTTTCATGGTCTAAAATTGTTCTTATGGTACACTATGATTCTGAATGACAGAGTCTCATGTGTAGGTACCCATATTAAGATTAATAATGTACCCTTAATGTAGAATTAGGAATGTTTTCTAGGGTCAAGGTTGAAATCAAATTATACTCTAAACTTTCAACTCATGTTATCTTCAATGAAAATGATTATAAAATAGAATTTAGAATTTATTATGAATGAAATCCACCCTTTTGTGAACATTGCAAGATAGTTGGAGATTTCATCCATAACTGTAGGGTGGTGAAAACCCATGTTGTCCACCCCAAAAATAGTGAGTAAATTGTTGTTAGAAACTGGAGAGGGAATGGTATTGTAATATACATACCTGAACCCCTTAAGATGAGAAATGAAATTTTGGTAAAGAAACGACTTCAACCAAACCATTTATGAGACATCATGGGTAATATATGGTCTGAACTGGTTGAAATTGAAGAGAATGACAATACAGAGTAGGATATTATAGAAGAAATTGATAAAATGGTTATAGACGTCATTAAACAATATGAACAGTTAATGGAGGAGCCTCATAAAACCCCCTATAGTAATCCTATTCATTAATATTTTGGTTTCACAGACTCTACTACGACTCAAACTATTAAGGTTGATCCCTAGCACTCTTCAAATATTGATATTGAATAGGTTCTAGCACATATTTCTCTGGAATTGAATGTCTTGGTTAGGTCACAATAGGTAAAAAATGATGATAGAAATGTAGGTTCAATGTACCATCTTAATGAACGTAGTAATGTTAAGAAGGTAGAAAACGTCAGTCAATCTTATTTCCCTGCTTGAAGTATGTTTTTTGGATCTCAAAAGGTGATTTTCACTACACTTAGTACTCTGAACAATGTCCCCAATCATAGAAATGAGTTTTCCCAAGGTAGAAACACATTCAATTAATCTTCAGACTTGGTCAGTGATGTCCAATTGTAAGAGCCTGCAATTAATGAAGGAAATAAAGACAAACAAGTGGGAATTTATAAACATATTTCCTCCTACTCGGATAAAACATGTATGGATACCAATTAAATTTTCAATGAAAAAAATAAAGGTAAGATGGATGAAAATTCTTCTCAACCCTCTTTCCTTTCTTCCAATTTGAAGAGTGAACAGGTGGTGCCTATGAAGTATATAGGATTAGACAATTCACAATAGCTACACCCTGGAAGAAAAAACATGATTCACATATTATTCTTAATGATAAATTTCACATTGAATTAGGTAAAAGTTATCTTGATTCCAATTAATTACCATTTAACGTTTTTAATGTTAATGATGCCTCCAAAAAGGGTACTAGTGATATTAACTTAGTAGTACTATAACCACATTTGAACAGAATGATATGAAAGATATTTCTAATTAAAAATTGATCGAAAGACCCAATTATACCCTTATTTTCCTCTAAAGGAAAGAAGGAAAAAACCTCATGCCCAAATATGTCTAAGAATTCCAGAAGATCATCTAGAAAAATGGGCTTAGATGCTAAGAAAATGGGATGTCCTAACTCCAAACATGGGTATAAATAAAGATCTTATTCTAGAATTTTTAGGGTATTACTAACCCTAACACCATTAATGTTTTAAAAATAAAGCTTATTATTCAACTTCATTTTAATTTTTTTCATTGATGAACCTAAGATTAACTTTTCAAAAAAGTTACAACATTTCCATCATTTTGGTTACTCTTTCATAGGTAAAAACCTAAATATTTCCAACACAGAAACTCTTTTTACATTTTATTTATCTTCTATGAACAATATAACCATATTTCACATCACAGAACAAATTTTCACCTATGATTTTATGATAGACAACACACATCATTTCTATTCATTTGTTTATGAAAAGAACATGTATCAAGATAGGAGACCTCTATGGATTGACCTCTGTAATAAATGTTCTAACATACATCACCCCTAGTTTTTCATCATAGTTTTTAATTCTATTCTTGCTATATGTGAGAAATTGGGTCCATCACAATCTAATATATATATATATATTATGGAATTTAAGGCTACAACTGAGAACATAAAACTTATTAAAATCACTCTCACTGGTGCCAAATATACATGGTAAAAAAGGAATTATAATATAGTGTTCTCTAGAAAATTGGATAAAGATTTTGGTAATGATCATGATTTTGATAAATGAGAGACCATTTCAATCACTAATATCCTAAATAGGAAATCATTCCAACATTTTATTATGGTCTATATCTCTTAAAAAACTATGAAACTCCATATTCCATTTAGATTCAGCAATAATTGGTCCTTGGACTTGTAATGTTGTAATATAATTAAAAGATTTTGGTCCTCTATGAGTCACTATAATATTTACTTTTCATGTACACTCAAACTTAGTCTTTTCAAAGAAATGATTTAAAGTTCATGTAGTGTAAAATCTATACAAATTTACAATGACATCTTGATTCTTGAGAATGACATCCACCAACTCCAAAAGAGCAATACCAACTAACTTTTATTTTGATCAAAGTCACGAGATTAACATCTCAGTGAAACTCAACTCTCTCTTTACCTTTTGGGATAACATGTCTAAACACACCTTCAAACTAAAATGGTTAACTGATGGCTATGGAAATTCTAAATTTTATAATTATTTTAGATGAATTAGAATAGCCTGTAGACCTTTAGCCTTCCTAAAATATTGGGAAGATCTTCTGGATAAAGATGATGATAATACTAATGGCATTGCATCTTATTTTGAATCCTTAATTAATTGATCGTGCATCAACAAGGATCTTCTTAATTATATTATTCTGACAGTTTTCACTGAGGAGGATAACACGTTTCTCCAAACCATTCCTCTTGATCATGAAATTAAAGACACTTTTTTTTACATGAGTCCTAACATTACCCCAAGGCCTAATGGTTTAAATAATGTATTATTCCAAGAATTTTGGGATGCCATTCAACCGGATGTTTTGAAACTAGTGAAATATTTCTTTTATAGTGGTTTTCTTCCACATGGGTTAAATGTGCAATTCCTCATTTGATCCCGAAGGTTTAAAATTCCTAGAGATTCACCATTTTCATCCCATATCCCTTATCAACACTCTTTATAAAATCATCACCTAATTTCTTTCCAACAGACATTCCAAAATTACTAAAAAAATCATATATTAGAATTAATTCTGTTTTTTCAAGGGCAGATCCATCTATAAATGCATTTTATCTCCTCAGAATCCACTAACACCTTAAACAAAAAATAGATGTGGAAATATATCCATTATACATGACAATAAGAATTCTTTCGATACTATAGACTAGAACATTATCTATAAAGTTCTTCAAGGTTTTTCCTTCAATAACTCCTTCATAATGAAAATTAGAACTTTTTTTTACTCAGCCACCATTTATATCTTAATAAATGGATCACTTAGAGGCTATTTTAAAATCACTAAAGGTGTCAGATAGGGTGATCCCCTCTCTACCATTATTTTTTCTATTGTAGAGGATTATTTAAGTTGTATGCTCACATGCATGGTGGAAAAAAATAAATATAATCCCATGCTTGATTCAAGGAATGTAAATGTCCCTACACATCTTTTATTTGTAGATGCCTTTATTCAATTCTTACATGGAGACAAAAGAAACAACAAAATTTTCAAATATGATCTTTCTCACTCAGTGGAGTTCTTGGGTCAGGTCATCAGCTGGAACAAATCATATGTATTCTTTATAATAAACTTTACAACTAATAGAAAAAATAGTATTATCAATTATTTAGATATTAGTGAAGGATAATTTCCTTACGCAAACCTTAGAGTGCCTATATTTTTGGGTAGGACCAAATCAAGATATTTGACTAGAATTGTTGATCAAATCTCTAATCAACTATTATCTTGGAAGGCGAAGACTCTTTCTATGGTGTGGAGAATATGCCTTGTGAAGTCAATTATTGTTTCCAAAATTTTATACTCCACCATGGATTATAAATGGAATGTTGGTTTTAAAAAAATTCATATTTACATTAAATACATTGTTTGGTTTGGTAGTACCTTTGATAGAAAGACTGTGATTGTTCCTTGGTATACTTGTTGCAAACCTCTAGACAAGGGGGGTATTGGAATTAAAAATTTTATCCTATTTAATGAATCTTTTCAACAAAGACATAATTGGAACCTAATTCACAATTATGATCCTTCTATTGCCTTCATAAAAAACAGGTCCCTTGATAAGATGAAATAATGAAACATGAATTTTCTAAACTCCTCCATCATTCTGTCCATAATGAAAAATATCCCAACCTTATGACCAATTCATGATGGATGCTCTCGAGGGACTACTCCATGGTATTCTGGTTAGACAACTTCTCTAGTTCTCCAATAACTACATTAATCACTAACCAAACCCCTAAAAATATATATATTACCATCCTAGATGTCCTTAATTTACAACATGATAGCCTCCCTGAGATTATCAATAATTTGATTACAGACTATACATTCTCAAAAACAGATGATTTTCTTATATGGGGGCCTGTTTATAATGGAATGCTTGACTCAAAGAATTTTTACAATCTTCAGTTTTATAATGATGGGAAAAACCGTAGTTGGATCAAAATTATTGACAATACATGGATAAAACCTTCACAACATACTCTTATTCGGTGTGATTCCTACAATAGGATCTCAACTGATTCTTATGTACAATCTTTTGAGATTCTCATTTGTTTCAAATTCCGTCTTTGTAATTAGCATAGAGAGAATAAATTTTTTTTATTTCTTTCATGTTCCAAAAAAACAAATCTTTGAAATTATATTTTTATATCATTGATTGTAGATGGTAATTCTTATCTCTGTCAATGCTAAGCTAAATCATTTTGTGGAAATGGAAACCTCTCAAAAAATCCAAAATCGTTTTCTTGCTTCTATCAGTGAGATTGTTCATGTGATCTGGTACGATAGAAATTCAATATTTCAAAATAATTACTCAATCAACATCAATGCAGGTTAGATGAAGATTCTAATTGCTATTTGCAAAGCATCCTTGATTCAAAAGTGGAATTGAAACAACACAGAGAACGATTTCATGATTTTCGGAAGGCTTCAGGTTAATGGAATTTTTCTCCAACTACGGCGTATGTTTAATGTTTCTTGGAAACCCACACCTCTTTGTTTGATCAATGTTAATGTTTATGGAACTTCTAAAGGTAATCTGGGACCTACGGGATGTGGATCAATCTTTGAAAATCATCTTCGTCCAATCCTCAGGTGTCTTTTTGGAGGTTGTGGTACCACCTCTTCTCAAGAAGCTAAAATGATCAGTGTTATTCATGATATCTCCTATGAAAAACATCATGGTTGTATTGACATATGGATTCAATGTGACTCCACTACCATTGTCCAAGAAAATGAGAAAGGGGTGTTTCATATGGGATGGTCGAATACTACCTGGTGGATGGAGAGACTTCATTCACTCGAAGATATCAACCATATCACCACTCATATCTACCGTCAAGATAATGTATCTATAGATACGATTTCCAATAATGGTGTAAGTCAGGGCATTACTAGGCTAGATGATCTCCCATGTGGCTTACCCCCCTTTCATGTGAATGATTGTAAACTGGTATCTTCTTTTAGGCCCATGTAAACATGAAATTTAATATTGATAATGCATTGGTTATTTATAAAAAGCAACACATCCATCCAAAAAAAGTTCAACATAGTTGGAATCAAAAAGATGGATTAGATATTTTATGGGATTAGGTCCTGAAGAATAATAAGATAAAACCTAAAACATCATATGATGCATGATAAACTTGAACATTCATTGGTTTAAACAAGGGATTAATAGTATAGGGAAATATAGTAATTATTTTCCCCATTATATTAATTCTTACTCTAATTTAGGATGAATGATACTTATAATAATAATTTTTTATTTTAATCAAATTCATGGATGATGATGATTTATTTTAACATTTATTGTGAATGATTGTATGAATGTGAAATTTTAAAACCAAGAGGGATGGGTTTTTGGAGTGTAATGTACATGAAAATGATGAATCAACATTCTCAATATATGAAAAATAACATGAATCATGAAAAAATAACCCACATTCCAATGAATGAACAAGTCTCTATTGATTCCGTCTTTGAATTTCTCCCACCACATTATTATTTCTTCAATTTAACTATTTATATTGAAGTTGATCATTAAATTAGAAATTATACTTTTATATATGATCACCTTAGAAAAATAAAAGTTTTATATTTTTTTTGTCAGTTATAAGGGGACATAGAGTACTGGTGGATTATGATTATTAATATCTAGAAGGGGAAGAAATTTAATCCTTGAAATTCAAAAATATTAAAAATGTTTTTTCGAATTTTTTTTAATGAACTCTTCCCTATAGAATAGATGGACAATTCCTTTTTCTTTAGAAAATTTAGGGTTATTCCATTGGTACCTCTATATAAAACATCACTTGACATTTACAATATACTTATTTTATTATGGTTGACCATGAATAAGAAATTTATCTTTACAATAGATTCATTAAACAATGTCATTGAAAATATTTACTTATAATGGAATTTGATATTTTTGAAGAATTTATTGTATGTACTCATAATTTGGAAATTGAATATGGAGTCCCTAATTATCCTCTATGTTATAGGGACAACATGGAAAAAATGGTGTTTTGTGGTATAAGAAATTACTAATTTTATAGAGTAAATAAAATTCACCATGAATTTTTTTTAAATAATAAAAAAATCATGTGATAAATTTAATAATAAAGACTGGTAAATAATTAAAGTGTGGAAGATATTTCCATTAATAAAATGAATATTAAAGAGATATGAAGAAATAAAACAATTAAATGGATGGAATGACATCCCATCCTAATCTAAAACCCGCAATCATATGATTTCATTGCAAGGGGTATTGAAAAATCATATTTAAATAAATAAATCATTGTTTAAGGATTATAATCAATGTTAAACGCCTCATATTCCAAGAGAATAAAGGAAATAATTTGAAGTCACAAATATAAAAGTGGGTAACAAAAATGATGTGGATAAAAGTAAAATCATTATCCACTCAAGAACTGGAAATTTATAATTTAACAATTATTCTACCCCCTACATTATATATATAAAATATTTACTACGAATAAAATTAATTAACAAATAATTATATTATATATTATTAGTAAAAATACTAATTTTTTCTGTGATTATATTCCCTATCTATGACAACTCTTTTGTAAAATAATGTGGGAACATGCTTCTTATAAAATTTATTATTCTTCACATATCCAAATTTGAGGTGATTTTCTCCATGGATAACTTATATAAATATTGAGTATATAATAATTTTATCAATATGTAACTCACATATTATATCCCAAAAAAATGTTTACTACCAATCAATGATTGAATGAATATGAACACCCTATTAGAATTACACCCATTATAATAATCAAAATACCCTATAAAGAGTGGAATTTAGATCAATTAGTTAGGTAGAATAATAGTAGAAATTATATGCGTATTATTGGGAATATTATTTTATAAATATTAGTTTTATAGACTTCCTCAAGATCAATATGTTAAGATTTAAAAATAACTAATTCTTTCTGTTATAAATATATCATGGAATCCATATTGAAATGCCCTTATAGTTTTATCTTAATTCGACAATAAATTATATGAATATATGGATATGGTTTTCTTACACATATATGATACCTCGTAGGGTACACAATTTCAATTTTTTATGATGAAATGTGGATTGGTCCATCCCTATATTGAATTTAATAAAGTTATTAAGATTATATGAATATAAAAACATGACATAGGCCATATTAATTAATTATTAGATTAAATGTGTGGAGATGAATACATAATTATTATTAACCTCTGGACCCACGTCATCAATTAAGAGTGAAAAGGGAAAGTGTACTCATGGAATCCTTTATACATGATATAGAAACTATGAATTCATAATTACATTATTCAGACATAAAAATTCCCTTGCTATATTCATGGATCTAATTAAAAGAGTCTTTAGTGACTAATTGGTTCATCATATATAAAAACTTATAGATTAAATTTTCATATATTTATACATAAAGGGATAACAAGAAAATACATTGAGGATATTATTATAGACAATGAAAACAGATAATATTTTTCAAAATTCAAAAGTGTGAATTGAAGCAATAAAAAGTATCATTATTGGTTCATGTAATCAGATTTGATGGTATATTTTTTCCTTAAAATTGATAGGTCATTAAATAATTTATTATAATAGCCAAAATTACATTGATGCATATATTAGTTAAATTATATCTATATTTTTGTCGTTTTTGATAAATTGTTCACGAATAAAAATTAAACATACCATGTTTACATGGAAATGATTCTTGTTTCATTTGTTATATTAATATTAAAAAATTAACATGATAAAGTATTTGGATCTAGAATTGTAAATATTTTCATTATTGATATTGATATTTTTAAGCAGAAAAGTGTGATATATATTCTGGTCAACAATTTTTAAAGATTATTTTCAAATAGAAGGAGTTAAAGAAGAACCAAATGAGATGGTTTGAGATGATCAAGGGCATTGATTACATAATACATTACCCAAATATAAAGGAAATATTTTTGACGATTAACTTAATTTTGAACGTGCATACTGTGTATCGATGATGGGGATTAATGGAGGAACAATACTATATTATATATGATAGGGAGACCTTGTTATCATAAGAATGTGAGGAAATCTTGTCTTTACCAAGTGACTTCTTATCCAAGAGCCAATTTGAAAAAAAGGTACAAAAGGATGATAGGTAACTTTAGAAGAAGGTAAGGACTATGTGTACCTTTAATAAATGAAATTGGAAAGAGAGTTGTCAGATATTGCACATATCGCATTATTGTCTATCAAACCTACAATAATGAATGTTTATAAAACGCACATAGATCATATATAGTGGTACAAAATTAATAGAGATATATTGGAGTGTATATCACGATGCATTGTGTACTAATATATTTTGGTTGAAAGGCATAAAAAATGGATGAGAAAACTATTAACCTTACTGGAATGGATATGGGGGAACATCATTATGGATTTAATCGTGGGATTCTGTATGAATTCTAGGGGCCTTCAAACAATATTTTTTGGGTCACTTTAGAGTATTATAAAATTTCATTTCTTTTATTGAATATTTATATCATGATAAATAATCCAATATATTTATAAATAATGTGTTATAGTTTCTTGGATGAACACAGTAAAATATATATGATCAAGATCTAATGTTTTCTATAAATTTTAAGAGATGTTTTCAACAAGAAGTTACTATTGAGTTGTTCCTTGTCATAATTTTTCATGCCTAGAGTTGTAAACAATCTGAAAGGACCATTTATAAATTAGATGATATATTTATATCCTACTTAATATATTTCATCAGATGTTGGGATCAATATTTTCCCCTGGTAGATTTATCATATAAAAATATCCACTATTATAGAATTCAAATAGAATCATATGAGGCTCTATATAGGATCATATTTAGAACGAAATATTGGTTGGATAAAATCCAACTGTGTAATATGCCGAGACAAAATCATTTTTAATATTTTTAATAAATAATTCAAACCATTTTTCAACAAATTAATGACATAAAATGATAATAAAAGATCTACATTGATAAAAATCAGAGATATTTTGAATTTGAAGCTGTAGATGTAGGTTTTCATAGAATAATAATATATAATATGTTTTTTTATTTATGAAGAAGGGATTGTTACTTCCAAGATTCCATTTCACTTTTCAAATACTTAGTCATGTGGAGATGGTAGTTTATTTTCTTACAATTCAACTAAACATATCACATGTTCATGATGTGTTCCTTGTGTCACTTTTTAGGATATAGATACAAAATCCTCATTTATTACTTCAATATAAAGTATTTATAATTAGAATGTGATCTATATTACAATGATACATTAAGAATTTTTTTTATCATAGTGATAAATTAATATGAAGAAAAAAACATACCTAGTAAAATTATTCTTAATAAATACCGTGTTTTGTGTTGTAACCAGTTAACCTGAAGTCATTATGAGTGAAATATGGACTCAAATATTTCACAAGACTAATAAAATTATAATGGAGGAATTATTTTAATTTATATATAATTTTAAACCGTATGATTTTAAAATAAATTCAATTTTTAAAAAATATTTTTGTATTGTATTGCATGTTATTTATACATCATTTAAATAAAATGATGCTTAATATATTTTAATGAGATGAAAAACTAAAAACCATGATAAAACTTTATTAATTTAATGAATAAAATATTAAACATCACTAATAAAACAATTAGTGGAATAAAATAATAAGTAAATAAAAAGTACATTTAAATGAAATATTTACCCTCATGGTTTAATTTAATCATCATACCATTAATTATAACTATAACAGAAAGAATGGTTTTATAAATATATTATATAATTTTTAAAATATTTAATTGAATGTTATGAATGATTATTGACATGTTTGTAAGTCTATATATAAGAATATAATATTACCAGTATATATATTTTCAACAGAAATATGGTTATTGGTTATGTTCTGGTTTATAATCTGTTATTTCATATAAATCTATTAAATAGATTCATAAATTATTTGAAATTTTTAGTAATAAGTAATAAATAATTTCACTCATATAAAATAAGTAATTATGGAATAAAATTAGAAGTAAATAATTAACTCAGTTGCACTATTATAAACAAGTGAATTTTATTTCATACTTATTATTATTATTATTATTCAATTACTTTATTTGATTACAAAATTTAAAAATATTATAATATGAATTAATCTACAAAAATTTATAGTTATATGAGAAATATTTAATGTAATGTGGGTAAATTCTTGTAATGTTTGAAGATAATATTTTATAAAACAATATTTTTACTATATTTTGAATTGTTGTTTTAAAAATATTTTATAACTATTTAATGAATATTTTCTTATATTATAAATATAAATGTATGAAAAATTAGATTAAAATTCATTGAATAATTAGTAAATGAAAATAAAATTTAAAATTAATACATATTGGTTAAAATGAAATTTTATACAAAAATTAATTACCAATTTTTTTATATAATTTCATTTTAATGTTACATACTGAATAAAATTATTAGGATTTTGATAAATTGTTTCAAAATATTCAATTATCCAAATAAAAATAGTAAATAAGTGCAATCATATATATTTAGTTAATATTTAATTACTATTGGAAATATTAAAAGAAGTTAAAATTGTTAAAAATGAGGTAAAATAGAATATCACAAATATTTTATAATAAACATGATATTTAAGAATATAAATCACCATTTTATGTCCTTAGGAAAAATTACTACTTTCTTAATCAACATTTCCTTACATAATTTTACTAACATCTATTTGATTATATACCTTTTTATCAATTGACTTGTGTTTCAAATGAAATATACCCCATTTTGAAAATTAAAATGATCTCTCTATCACCTGTATAAAAAAATAAGTTCTTTCAACTCTTGAATAAGATCATATTTTACTCATATAAAATAATATACTAATATAAGTACACTTCTATTTGAATAAGGAGGCCTATGTTCATTATTTTGAGGGTAGAAATTGTGAGAAAGAGATATTCTATCAATGTAAAAACTGATTTCTTCTTTATACTATTAATTTATGACAAATATTTGAATAAGGAGGCCTATGTTCACAAATATTTTATAACTAATATCACTATACCTCATTCTCCTCAATAGATTCAATATTTTCATTTGAATTATATGATAAAAATGATGTTATCATAATGAAAAACTATTTTATTAATCATTCATTAGTTACAATTTTTTCTTGTTCTGATTGGATTTATCACATACATGGACAATATTAAAATATTAACATCATGAAAATATAGTATAACAATAATAATAGAAATATGATGTTGTAATAATTATTATAATATATTTTTTTAATTTTTAAATTGTAATATATATAAATATAATCATCAATAAAATCAATTCTTGTTTGTGAAAAATGAGTTGGAATAATAAGAGCTTTTATCCACTCTTACAAAAAAAGATGATAACATATATAAAATGACATTAGAATTATGAACTATATCCAACACATATAATATAACTTCTTGTAAAATCCTAATATAATTAAATGAGGATGAAGGATAGTATAGTGGATCTAGTATAACAATACTTGAAAGGACCTATTGGGAAAATTATAATCTGAATATTAATTTTAAAAATTAATTATCAATTAATGTGTGATAAAAATTATTAGTTCAAGTAATCATGAAAAATATATTAAATAATTGTTAAAAAATACACTAAAAATAATATAGTTTTATATATATAGATAAATAGAATTTTTTTGGAATCCAATGTTCTAGGTAAGTATTTTTAATTTTAATTTCTCATTATTGATCCATTTTTAATATTAATCACATTTTTTCACTCATATTGTGCATATGGTACCTATTTGAGATATTTCACTGATATTATCTTTTGATTAATGATATTATTTTATTCAAGTCATGTTATCTAATTTATGTTTACTTTTCTTATTAATTAATAATGTTGTACAGACTTATCATTTAAATTTTCTATGTTTGGGATATGTTTTATCTTTAATACTTTTTTCATCTCTGTAATTTGTTTGAGATAAATAAATGTATTTTCTAATATTTTTCCTCAAATTATTGGAATTTAAAAATCAATATATATCTTTTCTATGAATGGGAATTGATTCAGATTATACTAAGTCGTATGAGTTATTTTCCGATCTTATATCGAATTCGAGATTGTAAATGATTAAACGTGCACTAAGGGGAAATTAAATTTATTATCAGTAAACTACCACATATTTTCTTCTACCATTTTTATTTGTAGGGTAAAAATTACTTTTAACAATTTAAAATCCTTTTCAGTAATTATTCAAATTAAACATTTCATAAAATTTACACCGACCTTAGCTCATTTTTCTATATTTATGTTCTAGATCCATATTCCCTTTTTATATTAATGAACATATATGTAACTCTATGATTTATTTATTTAATTTTCTACTTTCCATAACTCAATTTACAAAAAATTTACATTAATATATTTACACTTTATAATTCATTGAATAATGTTTTTTGGGTACATATTTAGAAGATAGAATGTAATTTTTTTAGAATTTCTAATATAATAATATTTTCTTTTATTATTATTTAGTTTTCTTATTAAATATAATTTACATATTTTATGGTCTTACAAGTTAATTATTATTCAAAATGAGATATATATTACATCATTTAAAAAAATAAAATATTTTCAAAAGTGAATGTTATTTCATCATATTATTTATAATAGTTTTATAATGCCCTAAAGAATTGTTTTCAAAAAATTTCAACATAAATTAATTGTTATTAAACTTATATATTATCTAAATATTATTTAAACCTTATTTCTCTTGATGGATTATGATTACATATTTCTTATGTCTTCATAAAACTTCTCTCTTTTGCACAGGAAAATTATGAAACAATGGGATTCTAAATGTTATCATGTTTATGTAGAATAAAAAATATATGGGTTCTCATTTTATAATATGAAGGATTATAATTATATATCCCTTATCTTAAATGTATAATTATTTATATCCAGTGATATTTTACTTATCGGATTTGAGAGTGAACCCAATCTAATATGTTTATGAGTTGGATGGGCCCAAAATTATATAACTCTCTTATTCATTTGTTATTTCAATATATATAATGAGTTGACATATTAGAAAATGGGGTAAAAAATATATATTTTATAACGATTTACCATATGTTATTTTTGTCTTGGTAGTGAGCTTCCATGTGAATAATTCATTTTGTTCTTATATATATGTAATAATCTTAAGTCACATTTCTATGCTATGGAATACAATTGTGTTATGTTTCCATGGACCATGATTAGTTGCTTATGGTTCCATACTAATTTGATTCATTTATAATTTTATTACAAAATCACTATTCAATAACTCATTATTTATGTCATATGTTTTATTTTTATGACTCTATTATGTTATTCCCATATAGAAATATATTTTTTTCATACCTATATTATCTTTTTATTCACACTCATGACATTTTATTGTTATCTCTTATCATATCCCCTTAATAATAATGTGATCTCACCCATTTATATTTCCCCATTCCACATATTGAGAATAAGAGTATTACATATGATATATTAATAAGGGTATCATGTGAGAAGAATATTTATAAGAGAATTGAAATATTGACTGATAAATTTGATCTTTATTTTTAAAATATATAATGATCCAAATACTATTGTTTTAATGGTATAATTAATTGTGAGATGTAATGATTATCCATTTATAACAATGTAATATATATTTATGTTATGTTCATATCATATTAGACTACATCACTGAGGCCCTATATGAATTTAAATACAAATTTAATTAATTACTAATTTATTATAAATTATGAACTAAAAAATTAGTATTAATTGAATTACATTAAGACGAATTTAAATTCACTACGATATGTACCCTTATTAATACATCATCATAAAATTTCTGATATACTCTTAGAAAATATTCTCATATAAAAACAGATTTCTTTATTACAAATTTAAACACGATTTATTAGATAAGCATGAACTTATGACAACTATGCGGATTGATAGGTTTAGTGTATTGAAAAATTAGGAACATTACATGGAAACATAAGACATAAAATATAACACCTTTATTAATAACATATTTTATATAACCAGAACATTCCACTGTATATATCATTGCATGGGATAACCTGAGGACATACATAAAAAAGGTTAAGATATAAAGCCCATAAAGGGAGTTAAAAAGGAATAACACAAAGAATACAATAAATTTTAGGAAAAATACATATCAATAGAGGATAAGAGAAACATGAATATAAAGGAATGATATAGCATGATTATCATAACACGGAGATGTGGCTACAACATTTAACATGATATTAGCATGAGACAAGGCTCATTGTAGATAGACCATGAGTAATCCCTCATTTCACATGAATTAGAATGTTTAAAACCTCAATTCACATGACATATCATGATAATAATAATTACATAATTGATTGGAGGGCTATCAGGGAACACCCTTCTTAATCATTTCATTTCGTGTATAAGAGTGTCACATAGATCTGACAACATGGATCCATTAAATTTCATAATTTAATATATTAATAATAGGTGAAAAATATATAATGTAATCCGTCAATCAAAAATTACATTATATTGAAGTTGAATACCCTTAATAGAGAAATGGGAATGGTATTCACTTACACGATGATTTTGGCATGGGAAATTTTGGTGTAACTTCAGAAGCATAACAACGTCAAATTGAAATAGTAATTTGGTTAATGAGAGATAAAGGGGTATCTTATCATTTATACACGAAATGGACAGTAAGGGGGTCATGGAACATAATATCCCAAACATATATAATGTAATTTAGAAGCATAATATAAAATAATTTCTTGAATGTAAATGATGAGAGAGAAAACCCTAATGGAATTTTGGCGTGGTAACGAGTGTACATGAGAGGACTTAATGTGAGCGAATGGGGTCTCTCTTTTTCAAACATAAGGAGGGAAGTATAGGGGAGGTTATAAATAATACCCCAATATTTGTTATTGAAAATAATAGGGGAATTACAATATAAGGAAACTTGGACATAAATAAAGAAGGAATGTGAGGGTCCCTTACTTGAGTGCATGACTTCAAGAGCTCGGGGAGGGGATTCCTGAGATCATGGGGTGCCTTGGGAGGATTAAAGAGAGAGGAGGTAAGATTATGGACGTTTTACAAGGGTTATGAGTGAAGAGAAGTGGGATATTGGGTGGGTATATGTAAGAAAATAGAGGGCAATTATTTAATATTTCACAAACATAGGTTTTTGGAATCTATATAATTAAATATTCAAAACCACAACGAACACATTATTTTTTCCAAATGGGAGTAGAAAATTTTATTTTCTAAGGCCAATGGATGAGCATATTAAAATATTAGGATTTTTTATTTTTAGGTGAGTCACACTCTCAATGAAATCATTTTAAAATGTTAACATATTATACAAGTTTTGGAGGGTCCACTGAGGAACCAAAAAATTAATCAAAAACAAAAATATAAAATCAAATTATTTTAAAATTAAATCATATATTTGATTAATAAACCTTTTATAGTATTTTATTACATCCTTATTGGGTCATTATGATGTCATAAAACACATTATATATTTAAACAGTATTTAATTTTTACCAAAAAATTGACTATCACAGAAAATTATGAAACATTTACCATTACATAACATTGACATCCTAAATCCAAAAATAATATTCATTTTGTCTGAATAATTTTCTAAATCTATTAATTTTTTGTTTTAAAAAATTGTGCATTTATCAAAAATTTATCGGGTTTGAAGAAAACATCTTTCAAACCATAATAAAAATTGAAATTGTATAAAAATTATAAGATCATTAATATTTAATAAAAAATAATTTAGAAATAATATTTTATTAAAATAATATTTTATTTAAAAATCCATTAATTCATCTAAATAGATTTCTTAATTGAATATTAACTAAAAATACTATTTGTTCTTTAGAAACCATTTAAAAAGTAACAATAATAAAATGAATGTATATTATTTATTCCAAAATAATTCACATAATAATATTGCTAGGGTATTGTTATGTAACCCCTTATAACACCCAAATAAGATCTAAGGATAAGGTGTATGATGGTGACAGACTCTTGGGGCGTCTTGGGTAACATCACATGGGTGGTAATATCTTTTAAAGTCCACTTATACCGTAGGTGGTTCCATTCAAGTTTAATGTGGGGATGCTTGGGTTGGGCTTGGTAAAGAGTAAATCCTACTGAAATTACATCCTTTCCGAGCTCAATAAAATGGATTTCATATGGATCAACTCTACTGGATGAGGTCATCCCTTACTTCGTCTGAGTAAATTGGATTTTGTAAAGACCTATATTTATAATAATCATGTGATCACTTTTAAATGGCTATATTATAAGTGGTAAAATTTCATAATAGTATTTTTAAATCGAAAAAAATAAAACCAAGGAAGTGTATATGTTTTATATAACCATTTTACATAATAATACATTTAATTTGATCAAGAGATATTTTCATTAATAAAAGTTAGGGTCGTTACAATCGTCACCCCTTAAGAAATTTTACCCTTGAAATTTTCATTTCCCACAATAAAATAGATGAGGGTAACTATGATTTATCACTTACTCTGATTCCCATGCTTCCACTTCAAACTTTTGGTTTCAACACAACACCTTGATGATGGGCATTATCATATTTTGTAGATATTTTTCACTATGATCTATGATCTTCAGAGAATTATTTTCATAGGAGAGGTAATTATCTAATGGTACCACCTCTGGATTGAGTACATGTGATGGGTCATGTATTTACTTCCTCAAGAGTGATAAATGGAACATGTTATTTACTTGAGATGTGTTCATTGGGAGTTATACTCTATATACCATTTCTCCAATGCGATCAAGGATCTCAAAAGGGCTTATGTACCTTGGAATAGGCTTTCACTTCATCCCAAATCTCATAACTCTATTCCATGGTGATATGTCAAGGAATACCATGTCTCCAATATCAAACACTATGTCTTTTCGATGATTATTATCATAGATCTTTTGTCAACTCTGAGAAGCATTAATGTGTTGATGGATGGTACTAACCTTATCCACCATCTCTTAAACAATTTCTAGACCCATGTGTTATAACTCCCCAACATCATCCCAACATATCAGTGTTTTCACCTCTTCCCATCAATAGATTCATAAGGATCCATTTGGATGCTTGTGTGGAAATTGTTATTGTTAAAGAAATCATCCTGAGAAAGATGTTGATCCAATCTTTCTTTTAAGTCCATTGATCTTGCTCTCAACATATCCTCAATTGTATGGAAGGTTCGCTGAGATTGGACATTATTTTGAGGATGATAAGCCATACTAAAGTTCAGCTCAGTATTAATGTCATATTGGAGACTCTTCTAGAAAATTGAGTTGAATCTTGGATCTCGATTGGATATAATTGATAGAGAAACTCCATGCAGCCTTACCACTTCATTGATATATATCTGTGCAAGTTGATCTAATGAGAAATACTCTCAAATTACAATGATATATGTAGTCTTTGTAAGATGATCCACAACAACCCAGATAGAATTGTTTCCCTTGGATGTCTTTGGATGTCCAGTGACAATGAACATAGTGATGTTGTCCCATTTCCATGTTGTTATGGGTAATGGTTGGATCATACCCTTAGACTTCTGACTCTCATCCTTCATTTGATGACATACCAGGCCCATTGATGTTGTAACTCCCCGATCCTAGAAGCCTAGAGTCAGTGCATTATTATGTATCATTGGCATGATCACAAAAGATCAAGTCTCAAATGATAGATTAGATTAGTATCCTAGGAAGTACTAGATACATTCATAAGGTTTATATTACTACATAAAATGGAAAACTAAAATAACATTGTTTCCATAGACAACACTGAGATCCCATAGAATATTCCTACAGGTCATTCATAATATACTTCTTCGCATCCTGGGAAAAATAAAACATATAAAGTGGCGATCTCAGATTCTCAGTGTGGACAACAATATATGAAAACATTCATAAAAAAGCATAAACATTTATGGAAATTTATAAGACAAAACAAATGACTTTTAACCATGAACTTTAGCATAATATGGAAAAGATAAAATCAAATAATTCCATTTAATTATTCAAATAGATATTCTACTAGTCGAATAATCACATGAAATATCAATAGCCACTTTCATAATGATGGAATGCATTATGCCAGACATTCATAACCACATAGTCAAGGCCTTGTTCCAAGACTACAAATAAGATGTTGTCAAGGCCTTATTCCAAGACACCAGTTTTCCTCATGAGAACTATCGATGCATTGATGAGATATAGAGGGCTCCACCTGTCACTTAATATGTCCAATTCATTCCTCATATGAAATTGTTGAAACATAATTTGAACATTCGTATTTAAACTAGCATAGGAAATGTCAATATTTTAACCACAAACCATGAATTCTATAAAAATAGCACATCCACAGTCAAACATAACTCATTCAATACAATATGGAATATTTAATTATAATATATTAACCTCAACAGAGAATAATTATTGATAATGACATAGATGAAAATAATCATCAAAACTATTAGAGAGAAATATCCCCCTTTTTCATGAAAACATTTCAAAGTATCAATATTTATCAAGAAGCCATTTAAAATTGATTTTTGAATAAAAGTGTCCCATACCACTTTGAAGCTTTTAAAAGTAATTTTAATTTTAAAACATTAATTTCCATATAAATAAATCCTTAAAACCATTTTTAAAACTACGACATTAATGAAAAATATTTAGAATAATAAATCTTTAAAACATTTTAAAATGTTATTTTAGTTAGAGTTACTAACCAAAAGAGAGACACTTGAATAAAAATAATTGAGATAACCAAAACATTATAATATGATGGGAATAATGGTATTCATGATATACTAGGTCAAATTACATTATATAAACCATATAAAACTGAATTGATGTATAACGACAAAGAAGTCTCAATGGAATGTAAATTGAGATGAAATCTATTATAAAGACCATATCATTAGGTGATGGATAAATAAATGGAATAATAATGTAAGACAATTGTGAATACACTAAATATTATTGGATACTACGTGTAAATAAATCAGCGTACATTCACACATATTCTTGTAAAAACAACACCGATGAATTGAATGGTTAACTCAATAAATGGATATTGAGTTAAATTACTCTTATCAAGTTAATATCGATGACTTGAGACTTTATAAATGGAGTGATTATGTGTATAAAAATTATATCCAAATAATGGGGATTATAAATTACTACAAAAAAATAATTAGTGATTCCACATATAATCATGGAGTAAAATAATCAATTAAGTATGCATAAATCCCAATGAGTGGAAATTGAAATTTGAAATTCCCTTAAAAATTTGGTAATATACGAAAAATAAATCCCATGAAAGATGGATCATAAAATGAAGATTTAATTACTAATAAATTAAAGTATATTACACAAATAATACAATCATTGGGCAGTACATACACCACACAAAAGGAAATAGTGGCAGTATGGCATTAATCTCACGGAAATGAGTAGTGAGATGAAAACCCTTACTTCGTTGTAATCAATCGATTCGTATGGCCAAAAGTTGATAAAAAACAAATGAATCACAGAATACCCTAATATAAAGATAATCATAATAATATATATATATCAAATTATAGTACATAATACACCACATTTAATAAATAATTGGCGAACAATGGAAATCTCAGGGAATTAAAAATGAGAAAAGAAACCCCTTAACATGTACTTTTCCTTGGTGGAGGGTAGGTTAAAATCCTGTATAATGGTGAAATAATTGTTATTAAATTATTCAAGAATAATATACATTAATATGATATCATATATGATCTTTTAATATTGCTTTGTTTATAATATTTTTGTATTATCGTCGTTTTAGGTGTTCACTGATTCATTTTCCTTTATATGATTTGTTTCAAAAGTAGTGTTTGTTATGAATTGGATGTATCTTATTCATATTCATTATTATATTATTTCTTTAAACATTATTTTTAATCATACAATGAAAATTAGTCTTCAATGGATTGTGATGGGGAATGAATCTCATCGCATTCGTGGAGACGGTAATCCGTACGTAGGCCTGAGCGAAAATATCATTCTTTTGATATTGAAATAATATTTACTTGGATGGTATATCATATATACAGAATCATTATCATGTTATATTTATTATTTACATCAACTAAACATAATTATTATACCCATCCAAATAATAATGTATTGAATAACAATTACACCACGATGTGGAGACTGTAATCCGTACGTACACTCGTATGGTGACATGTCATTAAAAGGATGGATAAAAATGAATATGGTTGTACCATATTTATAATAACATCACACTATATAGAAGATACTAGAGTAATCATTTTATAATGTAAAAAACAAAGAAAGAGGAGGTGGAAGGACAAAGGAACTTGAAAAAGGTGATGAAATATTTACGTCATCTTCGAGTTCTTCCTTTTGATTTGATCAAAAGGGCTCCTTAGGATGGATTTATAAATAAAACAAGGCCTATAGGATGAATGTAGGATATTTGAGAGGGTATTTACGAAGTTTTTGGCTGAGGAAAAAGACTTTGATGGTGTGAATGTGAGGGAAGGGGGAGTTCCCTCTTATAAAAGGGGTGAGGGGCACATTAGTAAATGCTAAAAATATTAATTTATTATAAAATAAGTTTCGGTTTCTAATGGATAAAAAATGAATTATTTAAATTCTAAGGCGGGGATGGGTCAAAAACAATCAACCAATAGGTTTTATACAGGTTTGGGTCACTATATTAACCTTATGTGTTACATTTAACTTTAAGTTAAATAGATTGACAGTTACCATGTCTCTTTGTATTTTTATATTATATGGTTAATAAACATACTATATTCTTCCAATAGAACCCCAAGTTGTTTATTAATGATACACCTATAATTATATAAGTCTTTTGGCTGAACCATATATTTTTAGGAATAGAATATCAATTAATAATATAATATATGTTTTAAAAACTCTTTTATGTCAATTTTGACACTATTTGGTCTTTTGTTTTTCCTAAATTAATAAAAACATTATTACTTCAAAAAAAATTCATCTAAGAAACCCTAACATGTCATATTAACCTAGAAAATTAGTGGAATTCATAAAAGTATCAAATCAACTTTATTTGGATATTTATAATATCAAATAGTTTAATAATTCATTAATTAGGTAATTACTACGTCATCATTGTTTCATAAATAAATTAAATTATTTAATTTCTAAAAAACATAAGTAAAATACCATTATGTAGGAAATATTTTTTTATTTCCGAGGAATATTTATAATCTAATTTATCTAATTTATAACCCTATATTAAATTTTTTAGTAATTAAGCTTTGAATTTAACACTTTTAACTGTTTTTTGAATTAAATAATAATAAATGTCCTAATCTAATCCAAGTGGACCTAAAGGATCATATTTTATTCATAAGGTTGTTTTTGGTATAATTACACTTATCCAATAGAATTAGGACATGTGTTATGGTAATAATAATATCATTTTACCCTTAATTACTTTTAACCATGGTAAATAAAAGTCAAAAGTGACTATTCAAAAAATTATTTTAATCTTATTGAACCACATTTTACTCACTGATATCAACCGTGTCTCTTGGATTTTTTAAATTAAATTCATATAAAAGGTAAAATTATGTTTTATTCAAATTTTCAAATGCTCCTAGGAGGTGGGTAAAAGAAGGTTAAAAAGTTCAATAAAATTTTTATATATCTAAAATTATTATAAACTGACTCCAATGAATTACATTAAAATTATATTGGTATTATGTATCTATATTGACCTAAAATAAATTTAAATAAAATTAATAATTATTTAAATAAATAATTATTTATATAAGAATTTGATTTTAAACTATAACACAGTGTTTTTTCACATTTCATCAAAAATTGAATGTTTTTATAAAAATAACAAAAATTCACTCTAAGCTAATTTAAATATTTTGAATCCTAAAATGAAGTCCATTTTGAAAGATAAAATTTATAAAATTTCAGAAACTGGGTATTACTATTCATAACGGCTAGTTTGACTGGTCGCGGTGTGTTTGAATTTGGAAGTTGGGTACAATGCACGCTATTACATTATTTGACGAGAAACATACCGTGGAATCTTGGGGTGTTTCATTCTTCTCCACTATTGAAAATTTCAACCTCGCAATTTTTAAAATTGGGATTGGGAACATAATTGAAAGTCCCACATCAAAAAAAGTGTCAATAAAACTATAACTTTAAAAGAAAGAAAGAGAAGTACAAAGGTCACCTGAGATAACCCATACTAGGATTCCATATAAGAAAAAATTGATATGGAAGATAAAATAAGTGTCAAGTTCTGATGGAGAGGGATAGAAAACATGATCAAGTGAAGGTTAACAATAAGAAAACCACAAACTTGTGATGGGACAAAAGGTCATTAGTTTCCTAGTATGAAATGTAAACGGAGAACTTTTTTTTGTTTCAAGTTACATTTCATAAAGATGTGGAATTTATTTATGAGATTGAATATGAACATAAAGTTTATAATTACTTTTTAAGTAGAGTTTCATTCTTTAATAAATGTATACTACTAACTCATTTTTTTTTTTCAAATGATGAGTATTCAAGATAACTTGGTCACACGGGAAGATCAAAAATCATCTTCTATAGAATCACCTGATCCAAAAAGGATAAACTATATATTTTCCATGTCTTCAGAGATTAATCAAAAACAAAACCGTTAGTACAAGATCTGATGATCCCCCAAAAGCGTATTCCTTTAGAGAAAAAAACACTAATCTTAATTTCTAAAATTAAACGAACCATACACCAAAGTTATATAAATACCATTCAATAAACAATTTTCCATAAAATCCTTCAATATAATCAAAACTAATATTGAAACCCAAAAATTAGAAGAATGTGTTTATGTAGTCTTCCAAATTAAATTGTATCTCTAAATGACATCGATTACTCTTAAAGTCACATACTTAAAGGTAATTAACCTAATCACATATTATCTATTATAAGTTATTCATTTCCATATTTAACACAAATCAATATAAATCCATAATAATAACATAGATAAAAATCCACCATTACTCCTAAAATGAAATCCCATAGTATTCTATTATCCTTAGGTATATAGTATTACCAACAGAGCAAATGTCTTCAAAAATAACATTTATCACTTAATCACCAAATAAATTTACTATACTAAGGTTATTAATTTTATAAGACATAAGATCCAATATAAAATTATTATTTATCAATAAAATCATTTAACTAAAAATAATTAGTCACACAAACCAGAGACTTCACGTAGTATAGTGGTAGGTTATAAATCCCAATCGCACTCTGGTTGTGGGTTCGATTCCCAGAGCTTTGTCTGACGCGATGAGTTGCCACACGGTCTGTGTGTTGTCCTTTTTCAAAAACTATAATTTTATAACATTAACAAAATGAGTTAAATTATTCAAAATAACCATAATATATTTTAACTACAAATGTTATCTCATACATTGCATTTTCATCCCAAAATATAATAACTTGTTATTTCCTAAAACCCAATGATCATATAAAACCAAATGGTTATTGATAACTATATCTACAATAGAAAAGATAATTCTTCCTCAAATATCATTTTCACATGACAAACATTATTGTTACAAATACAAGAAAAAATTATTGCAAACTAATCCAATCAATAAGGAGAACTAATACTTTTAAACATTTCTCCAACCATTTATTTCCACAGAGCTTCTTCTTTGACCAAGAAAGTATTCTACAGAATAGGGCATTCACTTGGTTAATGGTAATGCCCCTACATTTACGAAAAATGACTATAAATGGATTCTTGGGACAATTTTTATTTTCTTCCATAGTACTATTAATTTTTTCTCGGTAATTCATTACTTTATGTCCTTCTTTCCCACACGTATAGCATTTTTTGGTCCATTGAGACACTTTCCTGGGAGTCTCCTTCCACATTTCCTACATGATGGAAATTAAGGATTCTTTTCTGCATGGTCTCCACTGTTGGAGCTCTTATCATTCATCACCATTCTCTTCTTTGTTGAGTTCGGGAGTTGGTTAATATATGTGTTGTTGAGCATATTTTTGGAAAAATGATTTGGCATAAACACGATATCTTTTACACTGATCGAAATTTTATTTTGTTGCTCATTTCCACCACCGCTACCACCTTGTACATCATGCTCAAAGTTACTATGACTTCCTTGGAATCCTACTATTGACTAAAACCAGAAAGAAATTTCATGAGTAACAGTAGTCATAAAATCATTTAGACAATATCATGACACCATATTTTCAATTTGAAACACCTTAGGATTAACCAAGGTAATTTATTCTCATATTATATTAAAATCAGTCAAATCGGTTTATAATGAAAATTTAAATTATCCTAAGCATATCCCCTATGAGTGTCGTAAACAAGAGTGCAGGAAGGGTCGTTGTTGTGCACCAGTTACCATTCGATTCTAGCTCAAAGCTGTGTTTTTGGGTTTTACCCCAAGGTACATCTGTGCCAGAGCCACCTCTACCTAATTGTATCCAGACATTGATGTATTTCTTGGAAAACTCACAAAATCTCTACAATACTAAAATTTTAGGAAGTTATTCAGTACTAATCCTCAATGTCTATCTTAGGGGTATGTGCTATAATCAGAATGTATTTAAATCTCGTTTCCATGGTTTGTACTAAAATTCCTATTATACCGTCTATAACGCCCTGATTCTTAGAAGCCCAGAGTCGGTGCATTATTAAGAATTATTGGCATGAGCACAGATGATCAACCCTCGAAAGACCGATTAGTTTAGTAGCCTAGGAAGTCCTAGATACATTCATAAGGTTTAAATTACATCATAAAATGGAAAACTACAACAACATTGTTTCCATAGACAACACTGATATCCCATAGACTATCCTTGAAGGTCATTCATAATATACTTCTTCACCTCCTGGGAAAAATAAAATATAGAATGGGGTGAGATATATGCTCAGTAAGAATAACAATATAGTGGAAGCTTTCATGATTAAGCATAAACATTTAAGGCAATGTATAAGACTAAAAAAATCATTTTAAACTTGAATTTCAGAATAATATGGAAAAGATAAAATCAAATAATTCCATTTAAATATTCACATAGATATTCTACTAGTCAAATAATCATGTTCAATATCAATAGCAACTTTCATAATGATGGAACTCATAACATTAGACATTCATAACCACATAGTCAAGTGTTTGTACCAAGACTACAAATACGATTTTGTCAAGGCCTTATGCCAAGACCCTAGTTTGTATCATGAGACCTACTGATTCATCGAGGAGCTATAGTGGGCTCCACCCATCACTTACTAAGTCCAATTCATTCCTCATATGAAAAAGGTGAATCATAATATGAACATTCGTATTAAAACATGCATACGAAATTTCAATATTTTAACCACAAACCATGAATGGTATAAAAAAAGCCCATCCACAATAAAAAATAACTCATTCAATACAATATGGAAGATTTTATTATAATATATCAACCTCAATAGAGTATAATGAATGATAATTACATAGATGAAAATAATCATCAAAACTATTTGAGAGAAATATCCCCCTTTTTCTTGAAAACATTTAGATGTCTTCCTATTTATCAAGATGACGTTTAAAATATATTTTTGAATCAATGTTTCCGATACCAATTTGAAACATTTAAATGAGTTATAATTTTAAAACTTCAATTCCCATATAAATGAATCCTTAAACCAATTTTTAAAATATCAACATTAATGAGAAATATTTAGAATAATACATCTTTAAAACATTTTGAAATGATATTTTAGTTAGATTTTTTAACCGAAATAGAGACACATGAATAAAAATAATTGAGGTAATCAAAAATTTATAATATCCTGGGAATAAATGGATTCATGATATGCTATGTCAAAGTACATTATATACACCATATAAATGTGAATTGGCGTATGACAACAAAGAAGTCTCAATGGAATAAAAAATGAGATGAAATCTATTATAAAGACCATATCCTTAGGTTAAGGATAAATAAACAACATAATTATGTGTGAAAAATATAAATACACTCAATATTATTGGATATTAAGTGTAAATAAATCAGAGGACATTCACACAAATTCTTGTAAAAACAACACCAATGAATTGGATGTTTAACTCAATAAATAGAGATTGAGTTAAAATTACTCATATCAAGTTCATATCAATGACTTGAGAATTTATCAATGGAGTGATTATGTGTATCAAAAGTATATCCACAAAATGGGGAGTGGAAATTAGTACACAAATAATAAAAAGTGATTCCACACATAATCATGGAGTAAGATAATCAATGCAGTATGTGTAAAGATGAATGAGTGGAAATTGAAATTTTAAATTCCCTTACTAATTTGGTAACTTATGAAACATACATCCCATGAAATATAGATAAAAAAATTAAGATGTAATTAATCATAAATTAAACTATATTACACAAATAATACAATCATTGGGCAGTACATACTCTACACAAAAGGAAATAGTGGCAGTATGACATGAATCTCATGGAAATAGGAAGTAATATGAAAACCCTTACTTCGTTGTAATCAATCGAGTTGTATGTCCAAAAGTTAATAACAACCAAATGAATCACATAATTCCATGAATATAAAGATAATCATGAAAATAAATATATCAAATGACAATACACAATACACCACATTTAATAAATAAGTGGCGAACAATGGAAATATCGCGGAATTAAAAGTGAGATAAGAAACCCCTTACCTTGTACTTTTCCTTGGTCGAGGGTAGGTGAAACTCATGTATAGTGGTGAAATAATTGTTATAAATTATAAATGAATAATATACATTAATATGATATCATATATGATCTTTTAATATTTATTTGTTAATAATATTTTAGTATTATCGTTGTTTTGGGTGTTAACTGATTTGTTTTCCTTTATATGATTTGTTTCGTAAGTAGTGTTTGATATGAATAGGATGCATATTATTCATATTCAGAATGATATTAAGTCTTTAGACATTATTTTTAATCATCTAATTAAAATTATTCTTGAATGTATTATGATAGGGAATGAATCTCATCACATTTGTGGAGACGGTAATCCGTACATACGCACGAGCGACAATATCATTCTTTTGATATTAAAATATTATATAATTGGATGGTATATCATATATATACATATATAATTTACGTATGCACATATGGTGACATGTCATTCAAAGTATTGATAGAATATTGAATATGGTTGTACCACATTTATAATTACATCACAGTATATATAAGATACTGGAGTTATTATTTTATAATGGAAACAACAATAAAAGAGGAAGTTGAAGGAGAAAGGAACTTGAAAGAGGTGATGAAATATTGACCTCTTCTTTGGGTTATTCCTTTTGATTTGATCATAAGGGCTTCTTAGGTTGGATTTATGACTAAAGGAAGGCCTCTAAGATGAAGGTAAGATATTTGAGAGGGTATTTGGGTAGATTTTGGCTGAGACAAAAGACATTTAATGTGTGACTTTTAGGGAAGTGGGAGTTCCATTTTATAAGATGGGTGAGGGGAACCTTAGGAAATGCTAGAAATGTTATTTTATAATAAAATCCTTCTCAGCTTATAATGGCTCAAAAATGATTTTTTTAATGATAAGGTGGGGATGGGTCCAAAACCACTCAACCAACAGGTTTTATGCAGTTTTGGGTCACTATATTAACCTTATTTGTTAGATTTAACTCTTACTTAAATAGTTTTACATTTACCATGTCTCATTATATTTTTAAATTTTATGGTTAATAAACTTACTATATACTTCCAAGATAACCCCAAGTGGTTAATTAATGATAAAAATATCATTATATTAGTCTTTTTGGTTGAACCTTATATTAGTAGGAATATAATATCAATTAATAATATAGTATTTGTTTTAGAATCACTTTTATGTCAATTTTGACACTATTTGGAATTTCGTTTTTTCTAAATTCAAAACAGCATTATTACTTCGAAAAAATTCATATAACCAACACTAAAATGTCATATTAACCTATTAAATTAGTATAATTAATAAAGAGTCTCAAATTACATTTATTTGGATATTTAAAATATCAAATATTTTAATATTTTATTAATTAGGTAATTATTGTATCACAATTGTGTCAAAAATAAATTAAATTATTTAACGTGTGAAAAATATAAATAAAATACCATTATGTAGGAAATATATTTATCTTTTTAATGAATATTTATAATCTAATTTATCTTATGTATAACCCTAAATGAAAAATTGTTTAGTTATTAATATTTGAATTTAAAACTTTTAACTATTCTTTGAATTAAATAATAATAAATGTCCTAATCTAATCCAAGTGGACCTAAAGGATAATATTTTATTCCTAAGGTTGTTTTCAGTCGAATTAAATTTATCCAATAAAATTAGGACATGTGTTAGGGTAATAATAATATCATTTTTACCCATAATTATCCTATTTACTTTTAACCGCGGTAAATAAAAGTCAAGAGTTTCTATTCAACAAAAATTATTTTTATTTTATTAAACCAAATTTTACATACTAATATCAACCTTGTATCTCGGATTTTTGAAATTCAATTTGCGGAAGCGGTAAAATTAATTTTTATTCAAATTTGCAAATGCTCCTAGGAGGTGGGTAGAAGATGGTTAAAAAGTTCAATAAAATTTTTATAAATCTAAAATTATTATAAACTAACTCCAATGTATTAAATTGAACATATATAGGTATTATGTATCTATTTTTATATAAAATAAATTTAAATAAAATCAATAATTATTTAAATAAAAATTCGGTTTTAAACTATAACTCAGTGTTTTTTACTATTCATAAAAAATTGAATGTTTTAAAAAAAAACCAAAATTCACCCTAAGATAATTTTGATATTCCCAATACAAAAATTAAGTCCATTTTAAAAGATAAAATTTATAAAATTGTAAAAAAGTGGTTATTACGATTCATAATGGCTAGATTCATTGGTCGCGGTGTGTTAGAATCTCGAAGTTGCACACAATGCAAGCTATTACATTATTCAAAGAGAAAGATACAGTAGAAGCTTGGGGTGTTACAGATGTATAATCAATGATCTTCTTCTTTATGTTATCCCACCAATAATACTCTCAAATATCTCAATACATATTTGTGTATCCTGGTAGAATTGAAAAATTCAAACTATGTGGATCATCCAAAAGTTCTTTCTCTAACTCCGGATTTGATGAAAAATGTAGGCTTGACCCAAATCTAACAATTCCTTCTTCATTAATAATGAACTCTGAGGATTTCTTTTTTTATTATAGTTTCTTATTTCTTCTAACTTCCTACACCATCATTTTGAACATCCTTTATCCTTTCCCACAGATATGGTTGAGCAGTCATTTGTTGAAGGATTTATGATTTTCCATTATTTGTGATTCCCATATCCATATCCATCAAATCTATGAAGATTAGATCATTTTTAATCCTTATCAATGATAGAATATTTAAGTCTTTTATACTTAGAGCATCCACCACCTTGTTCTATTTCCCCGTATGGTAGTTAATTGGGAAGTCATAGTCTTTGATCAGCTCTAACCATATTCGTTGGTGTGTATTCATCTATTTCACTGTGAATATGTACTTGTGGATTTTGTGATCTGTATATATTTTAAACTTCTCCCCAAAGAGGTAGGGTATCCAAATTTTTAAAGTGAATATTACAGTATCTGACTCTATATCATGTGTTAATTAGTTTTTCTCATAAAAATTCAATTTCCATGAACCATAGGCATTGAATTTGTCATTTTTCATCAACACACAACCCAAACTCTTCTTCCAAGAATCTATAAATACCACAAAAAGTTCCCTTCTTTTGGGTACTGTGAGTATGGGTGCGGTGATAATCTTCCTTCTCAACTCCTTGAATCTATCCTCACATTCTTCACTCCAACAAAATAAGACACCCTCTCATGCAAGCTTAGTAAGAGGGTTTGACTATTGTGAGATATTTCTCTCCAATCAATGATAATATCTAGCTAACCATAGGAAGATACGAATATTTGTTACTAATGTTAGCCTCATCCATCCCTCAATTTCATTTTTCTTAGGGATCCATATATATCCCATTTCTTGTGATGATATGAGCCAGGAATGAGACATCCTTTAACCATAACTTGCACTTGCTATAAATTTAACAGAGCTTCTCCTTCTTGAAGGTCTCTAGTAATGTTCTTATATTCTCCTCATTCTCCTCCTTGGGTTTGGAATATATTAAAATATCACATATTAAGACTACCAAATTTTTTGAGGTAATATCTAAAGACTCTATTCATAATTTTCATGAATATTTATAGACATTAGTGAGTCGAACAAGAATTACTATGATTTCCTAGTTCCCATACATTGTACGAAAAGTAGTTAGGGGGATATCATCTTTCATCACTCTTACATGGTAATATTATGACTTCAGATCAACCTTGGAGATGTATTATTCTCCCCGTAGCTGATTAACAAGTATTCAATTCGTGGCAGGGGATACTTTTTCTCTATCATAACTTTGTTGATATCATGATATTTTAAGAAAAGGTGTGTTGAACCATCCTTCTTCAAGACAATGAGGACTGGTGCACCCCATATTGAAGCACTTGGGAATATATGGAGTCTCGGATATTTGAAATTCCCGGTATAAGATCATTGGAGAATTCAACATTTCTTCTTGGAGGAAGACCAGACAATTCCTTGGGAAAGTCTTTAGTGATTTACCTCATAATATTCCTATCTTCATGGATGGTTGATTCCTTAAACTCAAACATCAGAGAAAGATATGCATGACCATATTGAAGTAATATCCACACATGAAATGCTTGTTCTAGAGGAGATCCATCCCCCTCCTTGCACATGTACATAATCGAGGGTCGATTCACCACAACGAGAGTTATTTCCATCTCATGTAAATTTATTTTGTATCTATATAGGGAAAACCAATTCATTCCAAGAGTTATATCAAATTACACCAGAGGTAGTATGTAGAGGTTCATTGGGAACTTCAATCCACAAATTGTGATAGGGTAGGAGTTTTATTCATGGGATTCAATAATTTCTCCATTTTTTGTTCTCATCGACATATCTACTTACAGGATCTATGTTGGTGTTTGTATTGTTCTACTAATCTTTTGAGATATATAGAATGTGTAGAACTAGAATAAGGAATCACATTCTCAATTAATTGATGAATAACTAACATACCTATCACCACTTCTTTTTTGGGGTTCTCTTTGGTGGTAGTGATGCGAAAATCATTCCCTTTATACCTTGGAGATTGTTGGTTACCTCTAAAAAAACTTGTCTTAGGAAATGGATTTCATAGTGTCATGGTTCTTTGCTATTGAATCAATGAACAATGTCTTGAGGGTCAAATGAAGTGTTCCTCTACTATATTTCAACATTGTGTTTTACTTTCCAATAGTTAATGTCTAGCTTACCTTATCATCCACACCTAAAGCATTTCCTCATCCACTTCAAGAAATTTTTGGTGTGCGTCTTTCCGCACCTTTGGAAAGTGGGGAGCTAGAATTTCATGGTACCATTGGATTTATCTATCGGACTAAAATAATTAAAGTGCACTTTCTGCTTATTATCCCTATGATACCCCTTAGATTAACCAATCATTTTTTAGTCTTTGAGGCAACATCAAACAATTTCCTTATAGCTGTCAAAGTTATAGATCGCTAGGGATTTCGATTGGATAGGTTTTATCATAAAAAAGAAGTGGTCAAACTTGCAGTCTTGGGTAATGACAATGCCAAAGGTGTATAATGAAAGCCTTGTGAAGTTTTCATCATATTCTTTGATTAATTAGTTGTCTTTTTTTTCTTGGGGGTAAGGATGCCCCTTTCCATATTAAGTGAGAGGGTGTGAGAAAAATATTTATCAATAAGAATTATAGAAATATTTCCATTCCAATGCATCAATCTATTCCTCAGGCTTCGTATTTTTGTTCAATGTCCCCCATTGATCAGCTTCACCCTCCATATGTTAATATTCTAGAAGAACCTTCTTTTGTTCGGAACATTGGTGGATAGAGAAGATAATCTCAATAGAGATGAACCATTTTTTGGAAATTGAAATATTAGATGATCTAAGGAAAGTAGGAGGCCTTTTGTCTCATTAATCTCGATTGCATCTAGCTATAATTAGGGGGAGGGGGTTTGATGATCCTCTTGACCCATGTTTCTCTTCAAAACATTAGTAAACTGAGAGAGTATCAGTAAAAAGTATGTGATACCTACTCCGATCGGATTGAGAATCTCATTAAAACAGTCATCACATTGATCTTCTCATCAGTTTTTAGCCCAAGTACTCATATTACCAACAATTGTCTAATGGAAAAGGAATGTTAGGGGTAACACATAAGGGGGAATCCATTAAAAAAGACCCATAAATTACAAATTACATTTATTTTCTTTAACTTATGAATTTATCAGCTTCAATATATGTTATCCATGATCTAATTTCCAATAAATATTTTGAGGATAATTTTGTATTCCATCAATAATGGTTCATGATAAGATTATGAATTTACCAAAGAATATCCCTTGGGAGTGTCGAACCAAGAGTGCAGCATGGCCCGTTGTTGTACACAAGTTCTTGTTCGAGTCTTGCTTATTGTAGTGTTTTCGGGTTTTACCCCTAGATACATATGTGCGAGATCCACCTCTAATTATTCGTATCCATAAAGGGATTTATTTTCTTGATAAACAACATAATCTATATTTACCAAACCTTTGGTATGTTTTTCTTATACTTAGTCTTATATTTATGTTTTTCACTAGGGGTTTCTCATCTTAATCCCAAAAATAACTAAACTTTTCCTTTGATACCAACTATAATATCCCTGCTCTATAATAAAGTATGTGAACATGATTAATTACATAAACATTCCCATAAGATGAATCTAAGGATCTAGATTTATAGTGTCATTGGAAATTATGAGAATTACATGACAACATAAGACATTAAATACGACTTATTTCTTGAAAAAATATTATATATGACCACATCATTCCATCATACTTATCATTGTGTGGGATAACCTGAGGAAATATATAAAAAAATGGTTTGATATAAATCCTAGTAATGGATTAAAAAAAGAATAACATAAAGAAAAAAATACATGTTAGGAAATATACTTATCAATAGAGAATAAGATAAACATTAAAATAAAGGTAGGAAATAACATTATTATCCTATCATGGAGATGTGGCAAAAACATTTAACATGATATCAGAATAAGACAATTTTCATTGATCATGTAGAATAATAAAACCATCATTTAAAGTGAATTTTTATGAGTAAAACCTCATTGTACTTTCTGTATCATGATACTAATATTTACCCAATGCATTGGAGCACTATCAGGGTGCACCATTCTTAATCATTTAATTTCATGCATAAGTGTGCCACAGAGAAACTAAAACATGGTTTCATAAAATGTCATAATTTATTCTATGAATATATATAAATATATTTACTCAATAAACAAGTACCTGTGCATAATGGTGAATACCCTTGATAGAGAAATGGGTATGGTATTCAGTTACACGATGATTTTGGCATGTAAAATTTTGGTATAACCTCAACTGCATAACGACGTCAAATAAAAATAGTAAAATTAGTTGATGAGAGATAAAGGGGTGTTTTATCATTTATAAATTAAATTTATATTACGTGGTAATGGAAAAAAATTTCCCAATAGATGTAATGTAATTTAGATGCATAATATAAAGGAATCTCTTGAATGTAAATGAGTAGAGTGAAATCTCTTATGGAATTCTTGCATGGTAAAATATGTAAATGAGAGGCATTAATGAGAGATAAAGGGGTCTCCCATAATTAAAACATAAGGAAGGATTTATATGGCAGGTTATAAATCATACCCCAACATTATTAATTTAAAATAAAAGGGGTATAACAATATAAGGAAACATGGACCTAAATTAGGGAGCAAGGAAAGTGAGAATCCCTTACTTGAGTGTGTGACTTCAGAAGCTTGGGGAGGGGCTTCTTGGGAGTTTGGGGAACCTTGGGAGGATTATAGAGAGAGGATGGATGAGTATTCACGTCATAAAAGGGTTTTTAGTGACAAAAAGTGGGACATTGGGTGGGTTTATATAGGAAAAGAGAGATGAATTCTTTAATATTTCACAAACATAGGTTTTGGAATCCATATAATTAAATATTCAAAACAACAAACCAACCCATAGTTTCTGCCTATTGTTTTTTAAAAATGGAATTGGATGAAATTATATTATAAGTCCAATGGAATATGTTATTAAAATACTAGTATTTCTAATGTATAGTTGAGTCAGACTCTCAAGGAAATCATCTTTAAATGTTAAAATATTTTATAAGTCTTAGAGGGTCCACTAAGACACCATAAAAGTAATAAAAAAAATATAAAATCACATTATATTAAATTTAAAACCTATATTGAATGAATATACATTTCATATTATTTTATTACATCACTATTTGGTCATTATGATGTCATAAAACACATTATATATTTTAACGGTTTTTAATTTTTACCCAAAAAAACGAGAGTCCCAGAAAAATATGCAAAATTTACCGTTAGTTAATTTTGATGCCCTGAATAAAACAATAATATCCATTTTATAAAATTAATTTATTCAATATGTTATTTTTTTACATTTAAAATAAAAACTATCATTTATAGAAAATTTAAGGGTTTTGGCAAAGAATAGCTTTCAATCCTTAATAAACAATACAACTTTACAAAAATTACATGATAATTTACATTTAATGAAAATTAATTTAGTAATAATATATTACTAAAATATTATTTAATTTAAAAATGAATTATTTCATTAAAATAGATTTATTAATTTTATATTAACTAAAAATACCATGTGTGCTTTAAAAACAATTTACAAAATAACAATAATAAAATGAATTTATATTCTTTATACAAAAATAATGAACAGAATCATAGTTCTAGTGTATTTTTACATAACCCCTTACAACACCCGCATAAGAACAATGGGTAAGGTGTGATATGGTGATATACCTTTTGGGGCAGCTCGGATAAAATTCCATGGGTGGAAATTTATATTAACCTCCACTTCTTCCACAGGTGGTTTCATTCAATGTTAACATGTCGAATCTTGTCTTGGGATTGGTTAAGGTTGAATCCCATTGATGGTACCTCCTTTCTAAGCTCAGATAAATTAGATTCGTATGGAGGAATTCTACTATATGAGGGCATCACTTCTTTTTTCTAAGTAAATTGGATTTTTTAAAACCTGATATTTATATTAATCATGTGATCACTGTTAAAAAACTATATTAGCAATGGTAACAATTGTTTAATGGTATTTTAAAATAAAAAAATTCTAAAACCAAGGAAGTTAAAATGTTTTATATAACCATTTCACATAATAAAACATTTAATTAGATCTAGAAGAATTTTTATTAATAAAATATTGGGTCGTCACATTGTAGCAACTAAAACCCAAATCCTTCAGAACTAGTTGAAAAATAACTTCAATATAAATTCAAATTTGAAAACAACCATTATATAATAAGGTAAGTGTGTTAACATTGGGGAAACTACATTCAAACATGAATATTAATTCTCCAGAAGCCTCCCATATCAATGGAAAAACAAATCACCATCATATATCGATTATTATACCATGCTTCATGGAAATTATAATTTAAATCCCAAATCCAAGCCCGTGAATTTAGTGTATTAATAGTGACAAATAGACAAGATTCTCTGATTGTAAGAGATTAACTCACTGTGGAACAAACCTTCACCAAGCCACATTGATCCCCCGATGAAGAGGGGATTGATTTGGGAATCATGGGTGGTTTTCTTGCCCAAAATTTCAAAATCCCAATAACCCCCAACATACGTGGGGTTTTGAAAATATATAAACACATAATTAAAAAAGTTACCCCACTTAATAGGAGGGAGGTAGCTTCTACAAAATTATGGTGGGTTCCTCTCGAATTATAAGGGCTCACTGGGGTCCTTCTAGCCCCCACTCGCCTTATGGAAGGGTGTCCAATTACCACTCCCAATGTAAACAATAATCTAGGGGATTCTAACATTGTTCTAGTGTTATGTTTCTACTACTAACGAACTAAAAATTACCAGGAAGATTCCACAAAACAAGGTTTTATTGTTCTCTAAAAGAAAATATAACTTAATAAAATATTTTAAAATATATAAAATAAATCTAAATAAAAAAAATCAAAAAATTAAAATCAAGAAATATATAATTGACAAGGTTATAACCTCTTTGAGTTTTATATTTTATAGATCCCCCAAAAAATTATATGCTTTATCATTATGACTTCACCACCACTTATTACCCAGGAATTTTCCTCTAACTACGTCATTCAAAATATTCAGATGCACATTTAATTTCAACATTTCCTATTGGATATACTCACTTTGAAAACAACCAATCCTATTCAAATAAAAATAAATGCCCCACATCTGAAACCATCCCACCAAACATTTGAACCATTTCAGGAATGACATGTTTCCTTTATCTCTTATTTTTCTACACTCAAACTAATGAGAATTATTATAACTCACACCTAATTGAATTTTATAACTATAGTAACCCTATATTCCACACACTTTGGTGTTGGAGAATTTCAACCACTCAATAACAATTACATATCCCAGTTAAATTTATGAATTCCCTAGTATCTGATGTCAAATAGTAGTTGTTGGCATCAATGGCCTAAAAATGACAATACATTCAATGATACAATTAATATACCCAATGAACCCGATACCATAAACAAATATCCTCACTCCTTAGACTCAATACAATACATTAATACTCAATATATTTCATAAGATACCATACATAGTTAGAGTAATGGATTAATATAGACCTAGTCACCCTTCTTGAGCTTTTAAAAAAATTCATACTTGATCACTCCTCTAGACCGTAACCAAAAGCACAAATGCGTCAACTTATAAATATTTTCACATTACCCATTCCAAATTTATCCATGAAAATAACATGGAATCCTTTATTTACTAAATAGTAATCAATCCCTTTCATACATGAACTAATCACAAACTATGACCACCCCCAGGTTGGGTCATCCAATATATCACCCATATTGCTTACCTAAAAAATTCAAATGATTGTTATGTGATTTGATGAGATTTCAGGTGATAGCCACCATAGAATTTTCCATAGTCCATCTATAAATATATAATACCACTCTTGACCACTATTATGAAAACACTGAATCAAATTTGACCAACTAATTATATTATGATTGATAATTACCATGAATATTCATTAATGTTTATAACATCATGGTACTCCTCAAATTTCCAATTAAAATCTAATTGTGATCTGTCCCTAAGATCCAAGTTTCAATGAGTATATCCCCATATCAAATATTTAACATTTTGGGGCACAATTATATAATTATTATTCCCTATGTATTCTCATCACCCCATAAAAAATTCCATGATTTTTTATTCCTCTTCATATATGATTGAAACAGTCTATTGGTCCCATAATAAATCACTAAGAACCCAAAAATCAATGTTCCATTATTTCCCAATGATCCTAAAATCACCACACCTCACACTCAGTGAAAATTCATTGATCATTGTTTATATGATCTGATTATCGCATATATTGACACACACTATGTTTCATTTTTATTAACATCTCAATTCATGTAGTTCTTATTATATATATTGTATTTCTCTCACCCATGAAATATATAATATTATAATAACCAACCCCATCAACCATTTTCAATAACAAAATGTGTATCCTGCCGATATAAAGGTTATAAATCTCCTAATCATGTCTTGGGAGTTTCTATCAACTTATTTCAAAGGATTCCCTATATCCAGCTTCCAGAAATCTAGGAAATAGGGATTCCCACACCCAAATCAAATCATATAGGTACATGAGATGTTCTTGAACACCATATGGGTATCAAGCAACCTAAAATTCATCTTAGTTTAACCAACCTCACATATTAAATTTTTATTTTCTTCATATAACAAATATCAAAATTTTCATCACTACTTATCCATTGTATGGATGGACCCTCAAATCCCTATCAATGTCTTTCCAAATCCGCTAAACATTTTTCAATAACATACCCTCAATGATGATCATGTTTTTCTAATCACTATTTTAAACATAGAAGGTTATTCATAGATTATTCTATTCCACATAACACATGAATACAAATAATATCAATCTCTTTTCTACGTGATAAGATAGAATCCATTGAAAAAATCCCCTAATGGTGTATAATGCCTCAATTTTCAATTGAATCCCATATCCCAGAAGGCATTAATTATAATGTTACCTTACCACGCTTCCCAAATCATGTTCCCGAAATACACATGACATCAATAATAGGATCAAATATATATAAAACTAGTTTTCCATTCCTATAGGTATGTTAGTAATCTCTAAAATTAATCACAAACTGAGAATCTCAATCCAATAAAAATCTATAAAATTCTTTATACCTAAATAAAAAATATCTAATTACACATTTTTCATTTAAATTATATGTAAATTTGTCCCATTATTATAACCTATAAATAATACATGTTCGTAGGATATCCCTTACTTCTTGGATTGTCATATATGTCAACCAATCAGAGGACTTGATAGTAAAGCTACAAGAAATATGGAAAATACTTCACTCACTTTTATGTTGAGTTAGATTCATTGACATTAGGTTCTCAAAACTAGTCTATAGGCCATATCTCATATAATTAATATCCAATGAGTAATTCCAATATATAAAAATAATACTTACTCTATATAGAAACACTAGGTAAACTCTACATTATAGTAAATAAATAACATTATTAAAATAATATATCTCCCAAATGTAAAATAATCCAAGGACCATAAGGTTTTGTATCTAGTAAATTAGCTACATAAACATCTTTTTTATTTTAACAAAAAACCGTTTATCTATAATCATGATCCTATCAAAACTCTTCTATATATCCCATATGATATAATCATATTCATAACTCAGTGATTGGAAACATTTGATTAGATATGGATCAAACACACAGTTAGTGACAAACATATGAAGACATTGTGGAATACTTGTGGAATACATTATTATAAGAATGAATGATCAAAATAAATTATTCTATAATCATAAAATATGTTATACTATAATAATATCATAATAATATCATTAAGGAAGCATAACAAATATGAAATCAATAAAAAATATCAACAATCACATAACATGGGAGCATGTATTAAATGTGTACAATACATTAATAATACACCATATTAATGAAAAAAATACCATTTTAATTGAAATGAAATAAATTTTCAAAATTCATAAACATTGGATGAACATCCTAAAAATGTAAAAATCCATTATCATAGAAAACCCTATGTTAAAAAACTCATTATTCACAACATTATGTGAACCTGTGTGAGTAAACACATTATTCCCACTCATATGTAGACAAACTCTTATTTTCCACACCTAAAATGTGACCTAACCCATTTTTTCTAAGCCTATCTAAAAAAATGCATTATGTCCACACCGATATATTGCATTATGTATAATATTAAACAAATTTATTTGATGATTATATTGGAAACTACATTCAATCATACATAAATATGAATGATAGTAAAAAATTAATCATCATATCAAAAATAACTACTTGAATAATACTTTTTTTATTTAACAATACCAAAATAAAGAATATCATTTATAGAAAAAATAATATCCTATCAAAAATAAATTTCTTTAAAAGTATTCATATAATAATAACATATTGTAGTGACTAAATCACAGTATCCCGGAGCTGTTGTCTCCTTCAGAAAATTGGCATAAGATATAATAAATTACATCATGATGGAATGAATAGTATAATAGTCATGGTAAAATAGATATATAAATGAAATTTACATTACATTATAAAACATAAAAAAATATTTTTATCAAATAATTTCATTATTAAACTTAGTGTATCCATGAAAATCAATAAAAAAATACATCCTTGTATCACAGGGAAAATAAAACAAAAACTGTGTGAGATTTGATGCTCGGTAAGGGTAAGCATACATAAAAAGATATGAATAAAAAAAATTACAAAAATTTAAATGTAAATAAATAAATAAATATCTATTTAATCAATAATGTATGCATTAAGTGGAAGTAATAAATTATGGTGAAATAATTCCATATAAATAATCACATGAAATTTCTACTTGAGCTATGTAATTCTAACTAATCGAATAACCACATGAAATATCAATAAATTAAATCATAAGGATGGAATTTATAACACTGGAAATATAAAATATACTATAAAGGATTGTAACAATATATCTAATAAAATTTGTTCTTTTCAAAGGAAACTAATACCGCTGTGTCTTGTGACATAACATTTATATTAATAGGTAAGGCCTTTTCCAAAAACCAATATAGGTTTTATCATAAGACCAACCAATGCATCTAGGAGATATAGTGGGCCCATCACCTCAATTATAATTCATACTCCTTCATCATATTAATGGGTAGAAGTATAATCAACATAAACATTCATATTTAAAAACATACATATGAAATATTTTTACTTAACCTAATCAAAAAACATATTCAAAACCCATTCAAAGTAAAATGGAGAATAATATAAAAATTATTCATCATAAATTACACATATCATAAATCATCCAAAGAATAAATAAAGATGATATCAATACAATATAACCCTAGTCCATTATAGGTCCACAAATGTTTGTATTTTTTGGGAAAAATAAAAAATATCTTTAAAAAAATTATGGTGGAAAATACCCTTTTCATTTTTAAATTCACCTTTTCAAACTAAAATCCCATAGTAAAATTTTAAAAAAAAATTAGTTAAAAGTAGACATTAACACATATAAAGTATTATCTAAAAAATTGAGTCTTTATTATAGAAGGAAATTATATACTTGCATATTTTGTTAAATTAAAGATTCATATCGCATTTTTAGTAAAATACAAAGTGGAATTTTAAAAAAACTTTTATATTACATCAATATTTGAAAAAAAATAAAATATACGTGAAATTTTATTTTATAAATATTTTTGAAAATGTTAAAAAAATTGGAAAATAAAATTTAGATAACATGGATTTTTATGAAAAAAATATTTCCTTCCAAATACACACTAAGTATTATTTTCATAAAAGCATTTTCTAAAATATTTTCACTACATAATTGTTAGAAAATGATACTATTATATAGTAATGTTAATAGATAAACAGAGTTGGAAATATTTTTATTTTATGATGAAATTATCAAAAAAATCCCACAAAGGGAGACTTAAACAAAAAAAATCCCAAATAATGATGATATTATGAAATTATGTTTTTTGAATTTGGTAAAATGTTTATCATATTCCCAATGAAAGTAATAAAATTAAATGAAAAATTAAATACCTTGAATATAAATGAATTCGTGATATAATTTATATTTTCTAAATAGTTTTAGGACCACACCCATTTCATGTTAATTAAGAGTTTATTTCCAAATGTTGTTTTTCCTTAGGACATTTATAATGACATATTAGAAAATTTATTGTTTGTGAGGATGTGGATTTGGGTTTTTTGGCACCCTTTTAGGGGGAATAATGGAATAATATGTGAAACTATGATATACTTGACAAATATTCATGAATCCATACAAAATCCAAATGTGGTACAAGGTACCACGTTGCTAATGATATGATCTAGAAAAAGTGTTTGAGGAAATCATCTATCTGTATTAGAGGTTCCCCATACTCTCCTATAAATTTTATCATGATTTGGTTTAAGGATGGATAATTGGGATGTGTAGTATATATTTCCTTATATGTAGGGTTTTATTGATTTGGAGTTGGTATTGAATTTTGAAGAGGCTTCTTACGTATCCTCTGAAAGAAGGAATCAGAACCCACATAGTTTGAGGGATGGGTAAATGGGAAATGAAATGGGTTTAGACCTCAAAGATGTGTCCTACATAACCTGATAAAGACATGAATTATATAACATATAGTTTTATTGAATATTAAACGATTACTACTTAAATGGATACCTAAAATGGAGGCACATTGATGGTGTACATTATATGATCATCACAGATCGTTGATCCCACACAAGTCATTCTTAGTGTGAAAAAAAGAGACAATGCATGACTAGTCACATTGCATCAAAGAATACCATATGTATTAAATATTTGGTTGGGAATTTCACATAAGAGGAGTCTCATTTCATATAACCATGAGGTGAATACCAAGTCATATAAATTTAGGTTTGGATGGGGCTTACACCTTAGAGAATTCCCATGTTCTTGGAAGGATGAGGAGAATATCAAATCATTGTAATTTTGATGTTTGGTTGGAGCTTACAGATAGGAGTATTTCCATGTTTCTAAAACCATTAAGAGAATTTCAACACATTAAAATTTCATTTTGATCCGGGGTTACACCTTGGAATATTCCCATGTTTCTATCTCAAATGGGTAGAATCTTAACTGATTGTGATTATTTGTATTGGTCTGATATTACACCTAAGAGGATTTCCATGGTTTCTATTTTCAATTCATCCCAAGATCATTGCAAGAGGAAGCTTTTGACTAAAGCATAAGGTATCTCATTCTTATCAATGTAGGAATACAATGCTAGTCATATAGTGTAAAGAGATGTTTAACATCACATAGTTGGGACTAATTGGTAGAATATTCCTTGAAATTTTGGTTTGGGAACTATGGAAGTGCATCCCTTTTGGAATCTACCTTCAATAGGAATTATGTAGTGTGGTTACAAAGTTCCTTGAGGAGTATTTTGAGTCAAGGATTTAAGATAATCAGAGAGGGGAATAGAAACTTTTAGAACCATGAAGGGATGAAGATGAGTAGTTAAACTAAATGTATTTTAAGGTGTGTGTAGGTGTACCATGACTCATGGAATTTTAGAGGTGGACATGGGGTTTTATAAAGGGGCAACCCGAAATTTTCATGACGCCACTTGAAATTGTTTATTTCAACTCTCCATTTTTTAAATGGGGATAGTGACGATAGAAAATGGACTAAGAATGAGGGTCGTGCCAATTGGCTGATAGTAATTATGAGTTGAGGTGTGGTAGCGTAACCACCACATTATGTACCAGTGTGCATAAAGGGATTGACTCATAGTAATTTCCACATAAGGCTAACTGCATAGCATGTATTTCATAGGGTTGACCACATAACATTTCTAAATATTGTCTCTACAAATCATTATCCTCATAGGGGATCCTCAATTCATTTTCCATATTAGGGATTGAAAATACTTTTCTCTAATAGGGACTCTGTATTGTGGATTTTTCACAATGTAGATCAAAAAATGGTGTTATGGGAAACTTATCCATAAAGGGGCTTCCACATAGTGATTTTTTCGTTTTTACAGGTGGCCATAAAATGAAACCTTGTACGAAAAATAACCTATATTAGTCATGGTTTATGAAATTTTCCTACATCATGAGGTGATTAAATTATGGATTTTCATCACGATATTTCTTCACAAACTCCCCCACTATTTTGGAATTCATTAATTTTACTAGAATGAATCCAGCAGCATTCATTCAAGATGAGCATACTCTATGTCTTTTACAGACATGAACTAGTGTTTCACCCATATATTTGATGTCGGTGTCAATATTTATAGGGTTTAGTGAATAAATAATTACTAAAAATGGTAGGTCAAATAGAAACAGGCAGTCAGATAGCACATCATAAATGAGGGAAGCTACATAGGATTTTGGAAATGTATTCTCATAAAGGACATTCTATATTAGGGATCTGCAAATGATTTCCTCGAAGGGGCTATGAAAATGTGCCCAAAAATGTCTTCATAGAGGGGATTCCAAAGATGGGCTCTGAAAAGGGGCTATACAAAGGCACTTCAAAAAGGGGATCAATAAATGGTCTCTACAAAGGGGATCTGTGAAGGGGTCTTTCAAAATGACATTAGTTTGTGAGCTGTTGAAATCCACCACCACAGACCACAAATTACTTCATTTTGTTGGATGAGTGATTCCAAAACATTGAAAACTTCAATTCAGTGAATGAAATGCGGTATTTTATGGGAGCAAAGTTCTATTTCGGATTTTATAATTTTTCAATTTGATTCAGGATAAATTTAAACTCAACTTCAATAGTTATAACTTCTAATTTTTAAATCCATTTGGGCACTGTGTGTGGTAAAATTGGAGACTATAATGTGAACTACAGCCTTAGAAGTGGTGTATCCACCCACCACACCCCTATATTAGGAATATTTTATGAGAAATATACACCCCTTAGGGTGTGATAATTTATGAGGTGCATGGGATTCTAATAGGATTCTTATTCTGCCACGGAGACATATCTTTACTAAAAAACTTCATGTGTTGACCAAGTGAGGATTATATAAGGGGTCGGGTAGAAAAGTGTATAAAATGAATTTTTTTATTCCATAAAAATTCCTACACATAGAACTGTATTCATTAAAAATTTGAATAATCTTATTCTGTATTAAATATAGGGCACATTGATGGATTCTAAAATCATCTTGTGGGAATATGATTTTCTAATAACCCAACTTTTCATGATGTTATATTGCATTTTCTCCAGTTTAAATTAGTTGTTTTATCTTGGTAAATGTTTACTATAGCCTGTGGAATGTTTTTAGAGAATCTAGGGATTTTTATAAGCCTATAGTTTCAGAAATTATAGAAAATTAGTTGGTTTCATGGTTGGTTCATGGTTAGGGCTAACCATGTGACACCACTATGCCTGGTAACCATTGCACATAAGAGGAAACTTGGTTTGAATAAAACAATGTGATCCATGACACATTCCCCTATAAAATTTTTAGATATATCGATGGAGGAATTTTCATGTCTTGCAAATGGTTAGTAAAACTATGTTCCTTGACCGTATGGGGATGGTCCATGGGTAGTAGAAAAAGAATAGTTGGAGAATGGTTTGGAAACCCATACAGCCAAACTATGCAACCCATTTTTGCGTGTGGAAATTGTGTTTCCACTATAAGTTTATTAATACGTCGTTTTTAATCTTATATAGTGGACATATCTACCTCATTTTTCTTGTGAGAGTTCCTCCATAATCTCTCCACCAAGGATTTTCATTTATCCTCCACAAAATCTCAAGTTTCATCACTGCAGGCCATTATGGATTTGGAATAGTAAGCCACGTAATCCAATTTCATAACATAATATATTATCTTAAAATATCTCATGGAATTTATGTGTGAGATTCTTTTCCCTGTTTTGTTTTTGTATTTTTTCTATTTTGGTTATGTGTTACCTTTTTCTTTGACTCAATGTATAAAGCTAGATGTGTGGTCATCCATGGACATAAGGTATGTGTTCACTCATTCCTTAACAAGACTATTGACTATTTTTATATTATATTTTCCTTGTTCTATATTCTATACATTCTCACATGTTTAATAAAATTTATTATGCCTCTTTTCATAATTAATCATTGACTAATTACTCCCATAGACTGTATTGAATGATTAGAGGATAACGAACTCATTGGCTAGCAACCATTTGGGTGAGAAAGTTTATTTTACCTTTCTAATATAAACTATTGTTTGAATAAATCCCCTCCTATATGTTTTGAATGAAATTTTAATTTAATTTCTCTCTTTCATATAATTTTTAAACTAACCAAAAAACATTACATGTGTTTTAATTGTATCTAAAATTAATATATCATAATTTGAAATCAAATGGATAAATTAAATAAAATTTTAATGGGTGGTAAGGACATAATGGATTTTTAATATCTCGAAATATTTATTATTTATATAATTGTGACATTGATAGATGGATTTTTTAGCTGATGAAAAATGTTTTGAGTTGATCCCTTAATAGAATTATTATTATGATTACCACATTATCATTGGTTATTGAACAATGGTTAATCATTGTATTGATAATGGTGTTTCATGATCCATTACATTTGGTAATAGACATGACATCTCACACTATTATTATTTTTATTTGGGTGATGTTAATGATGTTCCACATTCTTCTATATTGAGTGTTGGGAATGATTCCTCATCCCGCGATCTCGTGTGAAGAGAATGATGTCTGACTTCCATAAGATATTCAAGGATAATATCCTTGAGGGATCCATTGGTTCATTATAATTATTATGGATTCTTGAGTTATACCCCAAACACATCTATCACATATTATGCACGAATATGGATACAGTTTATGTCACTTGTCCACTTCACTTCCATTAATAAAAATTATATATGATCACATTTATATATATGTGTGTGTGTGGATAAATAAAAATCGTTACCTAGATCAAATATGAGGACTTATGCCAATATCATTAGATGTTTCCAAGTGTCCTATAGGAACATGATCCGAATGAAATTTATTTTCTAGCATCTTCAATTATTCATTTATATCTTCACACCTCTATGATATGTACACAAGATTGATTATTCCAGACACCAATAGTGGTGTCCTAATTGGTTTATATCACTCCCTATTCAGGGAACATTTCGTACCCAAGTATACATAATGACATTAGGTTTGGATAATACAAGATACCTATAATTTATGATTAATATATTTTTCTTATACCTTGGATCAAAAGCGCAGAGGACTTAGATTATGCACATGATAATTACGGAGCTATATTTTGGCCAATTTTAAATTTTTAAACCATTTTATATATTCATATTCCATGTATCCCCTATTTTCCATTTTTTATATCATCATTTTGTGATATCATTTTTTAAATGAATCTACCCATGGATTTTATTTATTATTTTAGTATCATGGAAGATTATTCTTCCACTATTTATATATTATATCATTTTAAACTATGCTATCTGTTATATCATGATTATAGTATTTATTATCCATGTTATATCTTGTATTCTGATTTAATATGATGTTATCATCTCCCCACTAACCCACATTGGACCCTTGACACTATTTAACAGCCTCTACAATATAGGGAAGTACTATTGAGGCCATGTCACCCACCAGATGAGAGAATAATATTAGTAGAGCCTGGGCTGGGATGTTGCAAAGTAGTATAGAATATTTCAATTTATTTTTCATATTCTATTGGTATTAGATATGATACTATGATAGAATTGAATTTTTTAATGATACTATGTTTGTGTGTAGTTAACCCATGCATAGGGGAAACCTAAATTACATGTCCTTGGTTATTACTGAAATTAGATTATGCCTATTATAGTTAATATGATTTTTGATTAGGGAAAAAACATGATTTGTGATATTGTTATTGTAAAATTCATTGAAATTGTATCTATTCCTTATCATAGTGAGAAAATTTATTAATATCTCATGCATCATTATATGAACCATAGGACTGATATGCAATTAATTTTCCCTTACCATGTCTATTTTCTACATGAATTTTCCTATGGTATATAGTTAGTGACTTGATATTCATATATTGAAATATTCTAAAATTTATTCTAGGGATAATATAATTGTATTAATTGAGGCTCCTAGATCAATATAAATAGATTAACCCACATATATTGTTGATGAATCCATAATTTCCAAATTATAAAATGCTTTGGGTTCAGGACCTACTTGATCTATTGACCACAACAACATTAATTGATTTAGTTATATTAATGCCATAGGTGATTTTTAGAGAATGTTATCATATTAAACCTAAAAGAGATTCATGTAATCAAATAATTTAATATGACAAGTTAGATATTGGTACCATATGTATATGATAGGTTAAAGTTAAATAGCATGTCGATTTCTATTTATAATGAATATGACCTTTATATATTTGTAATGGTTACACATCTAACAAGACTGTGATATATATATATCTATATACATATATCAATATATATATTTTATAAAATATTATGAACACAATGGAATTTAATCTTTTAAATAAAAAATATCAACTAAATGTGATTAGAATTGAAATTCAAAGTATATTTTCCTCCATACTTTGCAATTAATACTAAATATATCAGAACATTTTCCATGTTTTACAATACCTTGACATAAATCCAGCCTAAAAAAATGGGTATTTGGGGGTGTCTCATTGTTGTTACCAGATTTATTTCTTTGTATGACGTTAAAATATTAGTAAATATATTTCTAGAGTTTGGCGTTGAGATAGTGTGCAATTCCAAGGCATGGGATGCCCAGTAATAATCTTATACAAATTTTAAACATATTTTGTATAGTGCACATGCAGTTAGCTAATGAAAATGAGTATAACTCCTAAATAGTTTATCGGATGATAAATACTATATCATAGTTGGGTTTATAACATATTTTTTACCGTAGGAAAGACATAAAATGATTTGTCATGGGACGTTCGGACCCCTCGCTTGTTGGTGGTGCATTTAGTAGTTTTACTAAATAAACTTATTTTTTTAATTAAATTCCTTTTGACCTAATAAATTTTTATAAATATAAGGTTGAGGGTTTCATCAATGGTTGATTAATTATTCTCCCACCACCCATATATCACTCTTCCACCTCCCATTGACGAATCAAGATCGATGAATGATGAACCTCAGGATCAAGGCGGATCAAAGAAAATTAAATGAACCACCTTCTTCTGATCAATTCACAATCATGTTATTCACCAGAAATCAATCAAAATAAGAGGTAAGACTCATAAGTTTGTGTTTTAGACCCTTAAATTATATTTATTGAAAATATACATATTTTTATTCTTGTATATGCACTCCAAGAAACCATTGTATGTACCTATGTATTGAAATTTAACTTCTATCTTATGGTTCAGTCAACCCTTGTGCCCCAATCCTATTTGTCAGCCAATAAATCTTGGTTAGAGTTATTTAAACCTTTGTTTTATTTCTTTGACCACTCTATTATTCACATTCTCTACTGTGGAATTAAAATGGATCCTAGTTTGATAGTTTTTGGAATCCTGAGACAGATTGGGTGCCTAGATTTGTGGCAGAATGGTGAAATGATGATGGCACTTCAAGTGAAGGGTACATCTGGAATTGTTGTGAGAAATAGTTTTTAAATACAAATAATTTTGTAAAAATAAACAAGGATAATATTCATGGTAGTGTACAGAATGAATAATTGAACACATCTTCTTTCTAGTGGTATATTTTACAGCGAACGATGTTTGGAGAACTTGAATGTCCATTAGATCCATCAGATTCGGGAGGAACTAAGGTGCGTTCTATGGTGGCTGGACCATATTCAACGAACGTACATAGATCTATAAAATCATATATATCAATCAAAATCTCAATTACAAGCCATGTTCAATGTAGGAAACACGACATGTATCCTCTCGCAGGAGTGATTCTAGTGTTAGAGAAATTTTAATCGTGACATGTCATTTAGTACCCTCATACATGCCAGGTTTCCTTCCTTAGTTGGAAAATCTGTATGATGGGTCACATGGACATAGATTCCATGTAGAACTACATAGATATGGTTTGGTCATATGTAAAATATTCCATGTAGACCTACATGTTGTGTACCAAAATAAATGGATACATGGTCTGAGTACACCGACATGGCCAACCGACATGGTCTAGTACACATATATCTGGGATAAGCCCTATAGTCAACCCAAAAGACATGTACCCCTACATAGATGAGACCCATGTACCAAGCCTAAACATGGTCATACAACGAAGAGGGACCACACACCGTGTGGGTCCCCTAACCAGACGTGTACCCCTTCTGCTCTTTCGACTGATCTTCAAACCCTTATATCTACTTCATCTGAACTCACATTTTTTCATGTGATTTGATTATATTGAGTGTTTATCTATGTAGAACATTATGGTTACCTCAATGTATCTTCTGAGATGTGATGTGAACCATCATGTTTTGGAACACGGTGAGGGGAAACCTGATAATGTAAGAGATCATACTAAATTACGAGAGAATTATTGGGCATAACCTTTAACTAGGATGGGAAGTGGATTTACTTTATGGAAGTTTCATATATACCTACAGCTGGGATAGACTATGGAATTCCCCAATAATCATTCTGAGTTACCCTCTAGTAGGACTGGGTAGTGGAGTTACTTGACATTCTGGAATTACCCTCCATTTGGGCTGGGCAGTGGCATTCCCCGATGATATATTCTAGGTGTAAGCCTCCAGTCGTGCTGTGTAGTGGTGTTTCCATGATGTCTCACTTGGATTTCCCTCTAGTAGAAATGTCCAGTTGAATTATCAAGCTACCCCCCATGTGGTACCCTCTAGCTAGGCTGGGAAGTGGCATTCCTCCTCAACTACTTGAGTATTTCCCGTTTTCCATACCAGGGAACATATCCTTTCATAATACTAGTAACCCCTTGACTATGTGGTGTGGTTTTACATACCTCTTGACACATGATAAATAGGGAAGCTTTTCCCACTGATACATGTTCTTGTGATGCGACTGAAAACTATGAGGATAAGTCAGTTCTTCCCAATGAGGATAGTGTCAATGTGTGGTTATTGAGTCCCTTTGAATTGTATGTCTTGGGAAGACACAAGAGGTGTTGGGCATCATTAATTTATTTACCATGGAACTATTGTAAAATCTACTTCGTCGGCTGAGTTGTGAGATATAGATCTCGTAACTCACTTGTTTGGGCTTCTTTGATTGGGTATAAATATATATATTCTTTCAGTACACATTTCATGTGTTTTTGATAATCTCGTTCTAGTTTAGGCGATGATGTGTAGGGCATTACACATTATTTACATGAATATAATCTTGTGGTTTCACAAGTATATTTTCTATTCTAGGCAAATATGACACCACGATAAGTTCATATTCTCACCATTTAGAGCACCTTGTGTTTGGATGACTTTACTTCTTCTCTTTTATTTGGTTGACTTGTACATATTTTTAACAAACCTTATTTTTTATAATTCTTTCTTCTTCAATTGTATCTATTGCTTCTCCCCCCAACCATTTTCTGGGCATTCAATGAGACATTTATATACTCACCATTTTATGGGATTTTCCCAACACATGTTTTTTCTTTTATAGATCATGCAGATGTCGATCGTGACCTCATTGGAGATTAAAGGCAATGGGTGATTGGACCGCAAAGGATGGTCATATATTGGGATATATGAGTTGGTAAATTTCATATATTTACTCATTTCTAGTTCTTTCAGTTGGGACATTCTTTTGGGTTGGTGATTATTTTTTCCTTTTGCTTTACGTTTACACTATCGTACATTATTCAGTTTTAGGGGTCCATGATTCATTTTATATATTTATAGTAGTGTTTCATATTTTATTAAATTCCCTATAAACGTTTTCATTGAGTGGGTTGTGTGTGTGTGTGTGCAAGTTTCCAGGAAAATGACTCCTTGAGTTTTGTTTTCCATCAGGGCCTGTCACCACCCCCTGGAATATTGAGGCGGGTTTGTGTAGTTATGGCTCGAGCACCAACATGTTTTGGGTCATGAAATATTGGTATCTAAGAAAGTTCATCATTTGGAATTTTGTTTATATTTCTTCCCTTAAAAGTATTTATTTGGTTTTGGGTGATAGTCATAAATTGTCTTGAGAGAGGCTCTCAGTCTATGTATTTTAGTGATGGTATGGGCAGATGATGTATCCATTCCTTAGAACCCTAATTACCCTCCTAGAAACTCAACACCCTGATAAATTTGTTGCAGTTAACAATGGAACATGCATCATATAGGATTGAGTCATTAACCTTCCTTATGGAGTCATATCCCTATTTTTTATCTATCTATATATATATATATGTTCATATGACTACATTACTCTTTCAAAACACTCAATATGACTCCGTAATGAAAACCATATAGGATACTAGTTCTAGTTCATGATTAAATCCCTTTGAGTGATGAGGCCTTAGTTCAGGGTTTATCATGTGATCCCCTTCCTCCGGTTGTAAGAAGCCGCACCTGCACCTGTTGAGTAACAAATCCTTTTACTAGGGTAGGCAGAGGATAAGTGCAGGTTGAGCACACTCTGTGAGTTATAGCATCAGTGACTGCTAACGTTCCTCAGTAAGCTGGATACCTTGGTGGCAGATTATTGGCCAGAGTTAGTGGTCTGCATATTCAGGATTGTTTGGATCTCAACAGATCTGATGGTGGCTTTGGTAGGCAATCTTTTCTATAGAGCAGTTGGGTGTTGGTGGAGCCTGGTTACCCAGAAACAATATGAGTTTAAACTCTATTGGGAAGGCATCTAGAAGCTATTTCGTGAAGAGTACTACCCTCCTACTTATGATGTGTCTGGATTCAGGAGATTTTGGAGCACCCGTAGGGATGGATGTCAGTAGAAGAGTACATATCCATGTTCATCAACCTTACATGATACTCTCTCGACAAGATCAGGGATGGCTATTCCGATCATAGAACTTTGAGTAGGGGCTCCACAAAGAGATTTGATACAACATAGTTTCCTTTTACATCCCCACCTATGTCGGGGTGCTGGGGATATAGAGTTTTTTGTTGGATCCATGATAGTTAGATGGGGATATAAGTGGGTATGACATGGCTGAGTCATCTATATTCGAATTCATTATGTAGAGACATCAAAACTGGTTACCCTTCAATGACCAGGCTCATGGTCATGGTATTATAGTTTAGGGGAAGCATAGATCAGTTGGACAACCTAGTGAAGGTTGGTTCTATGCCAGTGATGGGAAAGGTCACATAGAATGTGATTTCCCAAAAAACATTGCTGATCATCCCAAGAAGATAGTTGATGGACCACCACGGAAGAGGTTGCTCCATGATCAGGGATCTCCCAAGTGAGGGCAGGGTTGTTCCTAGGGATGCAATGTTTGTAGATGAGCAGGAGGATCTGATTTTCGGGGAAGAACCTATGAAGTCCTTTCACCACCACCAATAGGAATCCCATGTCAAGCTCAGGGAGATAAAGGATGGGGTTGTGGATTGCTACAAGATTTAGATGTTTAAGATCCCATGACACATGATATGATTTACAATATGACCAATTTTTATTATACTCTTGACTTAGTATTATTAGAAATGAGTTCTTGATATTATTTTATATTTATCTTCATTGTGTGGTAGTTGGATCTCCCAGTATATATGCAAGGACAATAACCTAGTATTGAGGTTCCTATAGATAATTATTCTTCTTTTCATTCATATTTTGGTAGTATGATCTATCTCTTGGATGGGATTGGATCACTTGTGACCTTTTGTTCATCATGGTGGAACCCTATGATGTCTTCTTGGGAATGGACTATCATTCTTTGGGTTGAGCCTAGCATGGTTGTCAACATAGACTAATCAGATGCCTAAACACAAATGACACGAGGTTCTCCTTTTTAGACGAGAGAGACCTCATAGTAGGACAAGAAGGTACTATGAGCTAGAGGGGTCAGAAAATTACCCAGCAGTTTGAAAGTGTAACTATTAGTGCATTGGAATCTTCAGTCAGCTAGGTCCCATTAGCTGAATAGGAATACATGTATATCCTCCCCAAAGATTTTCCAGGACTACCTTAGATGCATGATATAGATAATTTAATAGACATGAAACCTAGGACCACCTTGATATCTTATCTGGAATATCATATTGAACCTACAATGTTCTGGGAGCTACGGTTGTACTTGGAGTACCTTCATGGGGAAAGTTTCATTAGACTCAGTGTGTCCCCATGGACCACTCCAATTCTATTCATGTAAAAGGAATATGGGATCTTGTGGATTGTTTTGGATTTTCATCACCTAAAATATGCCATGATAGTGAACAAGTACCACTTGTAGAAGATTGAAAACATCTTCGATCAGTTTCGGGGTGTGAGATGGTTCTCCAAGATCTATCTCAAGTCCGACTAGCAACAGTTTCTAGTTTGTGAGGATAACTTTAAAAATTTATTATTCTGCTGTAACTATGTAAATTATAATTTCCTAGTTATTCCATTTGGTATGAGAAATTCCCCCACCATCATTATAGATTTGATTAACTAGATTTTCTATCCATACTTGGACTAGTTTTTTTCTTCATTGATGACATAATTTTTTACTCTGCTACAAGGAGGAGTATGATGAGCAAGTGAGGATGGCCATTGATGTACTTCAAAAGCACAATCTTGGTAGAAGGATCTTGAAATTTTAGTTCTAGGTACAATATGTTAACATTCTGGTGAATACCATTTTTGATCCAGGATTATTCGTGGATCCAGTAAAGATCTAAGCATTTCTTTCATGGGATCCACCAAAGAATGTGTTAGAGGTGCAGAACTTCCTTGTCTTGGTAGGTACTACAAGATATTTTTAGAAGAAATCTCCAGAATTAAAGACCATTTCATCACTATGAAAAGTAAGGGACTACATTTTACTTGGTTTGTGTAGTTCCAGAAAGACTTTGAAGAGTTGAGAATGATTCTTTCAAGTCCTCCAGTTTTGAGACTACCAGAGGAAGGCATTGAGTTAATAGTGTATTATGATGCCTCTAGAGCTAGGATAGATTTTGTGTCGATAAAATGAAAAAACATTATCTCATATGGTTCGACATAGTTGAGACCCCATGATTAGAACAATGAAACTCATGACCTAGAGATGTTAGTAGTAGTCTTGGCCTCGTGGATATGAAGACAATACCTTTTATGACAATGATTTTTTGGTATTCTAAAATCACTAGAGTCTCATATACATATTCACTCATACAGACTTGATCTTAAGGTTGTGATGTTGGTTAGAGATCCTTCCAGACTATGACTTTGAGATACTCTATACTCTAGGAATGGTCAATGTGGAAGGAGATTACATTATCAATACGTATCTTGATCGACTAGTTTAAGAAGCTTCATTGTAGTTAGCTTCTTTACAACTGGACCTGTTAGAGCATGATACAACATTTCGTCAGTCGATGCTATCGAATCCTTCACTCATTGAGTATGTGAGAGAGTCCAAGTTGGGGGACATTGACTACAAGGTTCTATGTGTCTAGATATCCACATGAGACACACGTAATGGATATTCAAATGGTGGGAAACATGAGATCATGTTCTAGGAGTGAATAGTGGTTCCAGTCCTAACATGGGAAGAGGTGATGCAGGAGATCCAAAATTCAACATTATATATATATCCCAATTTTGAGAATATTAATAGAGACCTTTAGTATTAGTTTTGGTTGTTTGACATGATACGAATCGTACATTAGTTCATCTCATTGTTCCTTACCATCAAGCATGTGAATTCTAAGCACCAAGTTCAGGAGGTTTTATTGCAGCCTATTGTTATTTGGGAGTGGGAATGAGACATAATATCCATGGACTTTATCACAAGTGTTTTTTGCACAGTTAAGGGCCATGATATATTATTGGTGATCGTATATTGACTCATGATGTCTATGAACATCCTTGCTATCAGGGGGTAGAGTTTGGTGTAGTGTTTGGAGTAGTTGTACTTAGGAAATATTTCCATCCATTAGGGGTTACCCTTAACGATTATCTCTCATCATGATGCATGGATTACATCAGAAGTATAGAGAGTCATGTAGGAGACATTTATGACATAGTTTCGAATGAGTATAGTCTTTCACCCCCAAACCGATGGAATGAACAAGAACACTATCCAAGTGCAAGAGGATATGTTGAGGGCTTATAGAGAATGTAGAGATCATCGATGAATGGATGATGATGGTCTAGAGAAGAAACAATTCTTATACAGATCATAATCATAGGCCCTTGGAGTTCGAGTAGGGAGACCACATCTTCAAGCTAATATCCCTATAATGAGGAATAGAGAGGTTTATACAGGGAAGAATGTTATCCGCGAGGTTCATCGTGCCATTATAGATCATGTAGTGGGTTGATGAGGTTTCCTACTTCCTTGCCTTACCTCCAAAGATAGAGAGGGTGCACGAAATATTTCATGTGTCTCATATATAAGATATGTGCATGACCCCACACACATCATTGACTAGGATGAGCTGGACATTGGGGATAAAGCTACATTTTTAGAGCACCTAGTGGTGATCAAGGACTAATATGGTTGGACCTTCCTTGTATGGATAATCCCTTAAGTTTATGTTATGTGGAATCATGGAAACGTGCAAGAGAGATCTTGGAAATGGAAGATCCAAATGAATGATCACTGCCTTGAGTTTTTTTCCTAGTTTATCTTTTCATGGATAAAATACTTGAAGGATGTAATGATTTAGAGACATGTTTTTTTCCATTTTATACTTTGAAATACATTAAATCATATTTATAGTGTTAGGAACTAAGACAATGTTCAATTCCGAGGCCCAGTTTTCCAAGAAATAATTATATGAAAATATTAAATATGTTTTATATTTATCATGTGTAGTAATCAAATGAAAACAAGATAAATCCAAAATGGTTGATCTGATCAGAAATCAGATATCACAGTTGGATCCAAAATGCATTTTTTATCATTGGTGTGAAATAAAATGTGTCGGTGTGGGACGATTGGTCCCCTTGATCACTAGAATTATGTTTAAGTTATTTAATTTATGATATTATTATTTCAATTTTATTATTTTTTACTTAATAAATGCTTATTAATATATGATTAGAGGTTTTTTTCAATGTTGGATCATAATTCCCCCACAATTGGCGGAGAAATATTCATCTTTCCTTTGACAAATTGAGTTTCACGAATGAAAGACCCTAAGATTAAGGTCTATCAAAGTGTAATGTATGCACTAATATCTTCCTATCATTGCATGAGTATATTGGTCACTAGAAATTGATCAAAATATTTTGTAGGAATTATATTTTGGTGATTTATGTCATTAGATTAAATGTATCAAGAAGAACCGTCTTTTTCCTCTTAGATATATGGTCGTTGATACCATTACATGTTCTCAGGTTTTGAAATTTAATTTATTTCATATTGTTCATCTATAATAAGTGCCACAATCCTATTTTTAATCCTTGAACACTTGGCTGACGATTCCTAAAACCCTGTTATGGTGATTTTATCCATATATTATTCACATTCTTCACGGTAGATTCCCCAAAGATCTTGGTTCGATAGTCTCTTGGAAACCTGAGCCTCATTGGGAGCCCAGATTTGTGGCAAAATGGTGAAACAACGATGGTTATTTGAGATAAGGGTAGATATGGAATCAGTATGATGATTGGATAGAAACTATGAATCATTGAGGCCAAATAATCAAGTATTGAAGACACAGTGGCGTTTAGAATGAAGAACAGAAACCTCCTTCTTTATAGTGATCTATTTTAGGAGAATAACGACCAACAAGAATGAATATAGGTTAGATCCGTGAGATTTGGGAGGTACCGAGGGGGGATATATGGAAGCGGGACCTGATTCTATGAACAGACTCATATATAGAAAATATGATTTTTCTATTTAAATCCCAAATACACACCATGTTAAATGAATAACAGATGGTGGGTATCCCCTTATGTGGTGGTACTATGGTTTTGGAAAATTTAAGGGTTACATGGTGTGAAGTACTTCCTTACATGTCGTGTAACCTTCTCCAGTTTTATAATCCATGAGATGGGTCACATAGATGGAATGTCTGTGTAGAACTAAACAGATATAGGTCATTCACACAAATATTATTCCATGTGGGCCTTCATGACACATACCAAAACACATGGACATAGGGTCAGAGTACATGGACACCAACAAGCCAACACAGCCCAGTCTTTGGATATGTGGGACAAACCATGTAGTCCACCTACATGGCATGTACCCCTATACGGACGAGGCAGGTGTACTTACCAGAGACTTGGTCAGGAAATGAAGAGGTACCAAATGCCGTGGGGGTCCCCTCACATTCCATGTACCACTTGATCTCTTCCAAGCGATCTTCAAACAAAAATATCTCCATCCACTAAAATCTAATTTTTGACCATGATATTAAGATGAAGTGTGTTTTTTTTCACATAGAACACGATGGTTCCCTAGAAAGTGGGTTATAGGATACTATATCATTGTTTTGAGTTGGGAATGTGATGATTAGACATTTGATGATGAGAACAATCATTCAAAATTACCAGAGCAGTACCGGTTTCACCCTCCAGCTGGGCTTGGAAGTGGTGTGCCCTGATGGCAATTTCGGACTTACACTCCAGCTGGCCAGGGTAGTTCCATTCCCTGGTGATCTTTCCTAATTACCCTCTAATGGGACTTGGCAGTGGATTTAGTCAATGTTTTGGGATTAACCTCCAGCTGGGTTGGTTTTTGGCATTCCCTGATGACATCTTCCAGATGTAACCCTACAACCGGGCTAGGCAGTGGCATATCCCTAAAAACTCACAGGGGTTACCCTCTAATAGGATTGGAAAGCAACAATCCCTGGTGACCTCACTGAGTGGTACCCCCAAATAGGCTGGGAATTGGTGTTACATAGTGGTAAACATAGTATGAACCTCTTGACGTACCATGGAACATGATCCTTTCCTAAAATTTTATACCCCTTGACTATGCGTCATAGAGAAGAGTCACGGTTTGATGTACATTTTGACTCATGAGAAATAGGGATGCTTTCACCACTAAGATCCATTCTTATTATTTGACCCAAAACCACGGGGGTGAGTCAGTGCTAGCCCAAGAAGATATTATTAATATGACATGATTGAGTCCCTTTGACTAGTATGCTTTTGGCTGCCACATGAGGTGTTATGCATCATTTGTCTATTTACCTTGGATCTATTGGAAAATCTTCTTACTTGGGATGAGATGTGAGATGGAGCTCCCCTTACTCTCTCATTTGGGGTTCTCTGACTGAGCATATATATATATATATATATATCCAATTTCTGTACACACTCATTGGTTTTTAGGTACTCTTCTTCAAGGATAGGCAATGTCCATGGGGCATTCCGTGTGCATTCCATGTCTTGTATCTAGTGGTTGGAGAATACCAATTTCCTTGTTTAGGTAGTTAAGACTTGATGATATGTTTATCATCTCTGCATTTCATGCTCCTTGGGTTTGGATGAGTTTACTTTCACTCTTATATTTGGTTTAGTTGTATCTTTTTTACCATACCTTGTTCTATGTACTACATTTTTCTTCAATTGTATCTTTAACTACTCCCCTTCAATATTTTTGAGGAATTATAATTGGTATGTATATATTCAGCCCTAAATGGGATTTTCCTAACACATTTCGTCTCGTTTTTAGTGGGAACAAATGTAGATCATTACTTTAGAAGAGTGTAGAGGCATTGGCTTCTTGGAATGCATACAGTGGTCATAGCATGGGATATAGGAGATGAGATCATTCAAATATTAACTATTATATATTTTTTTTCAGTTTGGTAAATTAATTTGGGTGTGTGTTTATTTTTCCCTTACCCTTTCAGTTTAAACAATCATAATTTTTTTAGTGTCAGTGGTCCTTGTAACTATTTATTTATTTTAAGCAGTGTTACAACTTTTACATCTTTCCATCTACAATTTTTCATTGTGTGGGTTGTGTACATGTGTATTATATTCTAAGAAAATTAATCCAAATGTTTATTGTTCCTTTAGTGCTTATCACAACCCCGAGCATATGTAGGCGGTCTTGGGGTAGTTGTAGCTCGTGCCTTGACTTGGGTCAGGTCCTGACCCTCATACATTCTTATGGACTTTTATTTTATTTCATATTTCACCTAGAATTAGATTTTGTTGAAGGAAGATAAATGTTACCATTTTTTTAGGATGGTTTTGAACCTAAAATTAATATATCTGTGGCCTTTTAAATTGAATTTTTTTCTAATGAATGTGTTTTCAATGTAAAATCATGCCACCATGACAGCTATGAGTTGTAATCCAAGAAGGTGGTTATGACCATGCTATATAGGTGGTGGGACCAAAGACAATAGTGATACCTCTTATAGTTCCACCTATCGAACAATTTATTGTTCTTGATATGGTAACAATCAACCATTTTTTACATATTTACCTTCACATGGTGTAGTCATTAAATGTTCATGATCTAAATTCCCTTATTATGGTAGTGTATACATGTGATTCCATGAATCATATTCCTTAAAATTTATTGGGGTATGGTAGAAGAAATTCATTTGTGTCAGGGATGGAGGCCATTCTTTCTATTTTTGAGCATCTAGAGACTCTTCCAGAGTAGATGTCCATGCACCTAGCATATAAGCTTTTCTGTTCTTCCAGGTGATGGCATGATTTCTTTACCCAGGATAAGTACAAATGAGACAAGATCAGGAGGCATTTCTGGATATCATTTTATGATTATTTCCATTAACATACAAGGAGGTTTTACCAAGGTATAGAGTGCATGAACCCAGAATATGAAGAAATTTTTTTCTAGGAGTATTCCTCTAATTTTACTGAGTTGTAGTGGTGATCGCCAATCTTAACTAGTGATGAGATCATCAAAGTGATGAAATTTGAAGAATGGATGGTGTATGCTATCGAGTTACAGCTTAAAACCATCATGTTGACAACTATTTATGAGATAGTCATCCAGGGACTCATTATTTAGAGGAATATGGTGGGATGTGATGGTGGGAATCGGGGAGGTTCTTCACCAATACATGCTTGTGGTTCTTCTAATGAATTTATGTTATGTTTTGAGGATTCTCAAAGGGTTGGAAGTAGTCAGATGGATTGTACTGGAAACTTAATTATATGTCATAAGTGCCTAAAGCTACTAGAAATAAAACTATAGTGTCTATGATATAAATTATAAAGGAAAGAATACATCAGGATAGGGCATATCCAGAACTTCTTCTTAAAATATTCACTAGTTTTGAGAGAGAGATAGAGGATTTATAACTACAAAAGATTATAGGGTATGGCTCATAGTGTCTTCTTTTGTAGGAAGTTGGAATACCACTTTCTACTCAAGATGTGGTGGTGGTTGGGTAAGATTTAATTATTCTAAGGAATTGTAGTTCCAACTCAGCATGCCAACTCAGGGGTGTCAGGTTGTGACTCAGGGCTATGGTATATTCCTGTTAAATTTAATTCATATGATTCCTGAGGTGAAGAAAAACTCACCAAATAATATTTAAGATACTATTCTCATATACTATACACCAGTGTCTTATTTATTTGATGTAGGTGTGACACACACTTTTATATATGTATAAATTCAAGAGATTATCGATCTAGATATAAAATATTTTTTTGTTTGATGACACTCAATTACCAGTTTAGTATCCAATCAAGGGTTATTAATTATTTTGAGGGATTTACCAGGATGAAAGGTGGATATATTTTTATGTTGATTATTTTCATCCACAACATTAAAATATTTGATGCAATTCTCAATATACATTGGTTAGTTTCTAGTCAAGACTGTGTTCATTGTTATTACTGTAGAGTGACATTTACATCACCTGAGGAAATTTGACATGTTCATAAGGGATAATGCCATGTCCATGAATCTTAACCTAAACCTCAGAATTTGTGGCTGGGAAGAGTGTTAGAGAAAATATATTGTCATCATATTGATGATTACTAAATAAAACCAAAGATTTTCCATCCTATAATGGGTTATTTATATGAAAAATTACATATTGATTTTTCTATGCTAAATCCTAAGAAATATGTAGAATTAATCATTAATATAGTTCCCAGAGAGAGACCTATTTCCATTCATCCTAATATTATTTTACATACATGAATTCTAGGACATAAGAAATAGAAATAAAACCTTCTGTATAAAGGTTTTATCAAACCTCTAATTTCTCCATGGAATTCACTGATCCTTTTTTCAAAGAAGGTGGATAATACCATAAGCCACTTTGTGTATTACCAATGGTTCAACCCTCTCATAGTAAAGAACCATTATCCAATTCCTTAAATAGATGGCCAAATCGATAATTTATGAGAAATGATTCTATTTTCAATGATTTATTTGAGGTTTGGATATCATATGATGCATATTAGGCCTTCCAAAATTACACCCACAACTTTTTGGATAACGTATAATCTTTATGATAACTGGTTAATGTCATTTGATCACATGAACACTCTTTCTATTTTTATGGATATGATAAATTATGTTTTCCACATGTATCTGGATTCACTCATGGTATTATTTGTGGATGGAATCTTTATGTATTATCATTCTTGATACAACCATTCATAACATCTTGAGGTCTTTCAGAATACACCGAGAGATAACCGTATTCTCTCAAAGCTAACCAAATTCCACTTCTGGATTGAAAATTTTCAATTCCTAGTATATATTATATCAGATTCATGAGTATCAATATAATTACATATGGAAATATATGTAGTTTTCTAGGAGAAAAAAATTCTATTGACATTTGATGATTCTTGGGGATAACTGAGTATTATAGAAGCTTCATCCAATATTTATCATATTTAGAAATGGATCTTATGGCCTTGACTATGAAGGGTGTTTAGTTCATATGGTTATAATATTTAAAAGTATCCTTTTAGGTGTTGAAAGGAATATTCACATTAGGGATGATAATTATTCTTCTAGAGCATGGTAGGAGCTACACAGTTTATTGTGATGCCTTGGGTATCATGCTGGGTGTTGTTATAATGTTGGAAAAATAATATGTAGAGTACAAGTATCATTAGTTGTTTCCTCATAAGTAGAATTAACCATTTCATGATCTCGATTTGGTTTATTTTTTCACTATACACTATTGTAAGAATTATATTCAGGGGGATCATTTTAAATTATTAATATATCACAAAATCCTCATGTATATCTTTATGTACCTTGATCTAAATCATCAGAAGCATAGATGGGTTGGGTATCTATAGTCCATAAATTTTTATCAATACTATTCAACCATAAAAAGAAAGACAGTAGCCAATTCTATGAGCTATAAGGCTCTGAATAGGAGGGGTATAAGGCATGTGGCGAGTGGAACCACTTGGAATATTTTTCAGATATGCCTTTTGAGGTTCAAGAGGTCGTTGGTAAGACAGTCCTCAAAAATTTTCTAGTGAAATCTACACTTTAAGAACAGAGGAGAATGAGGTGACTCTGATATATTGATGTCCTAGTCCCAATGGAGTGTATCTCCAATTAATTTTCACCATATTATTATAATATCGATGAGTATGAGACCATACACAATTGTGTGAATTTCTACATCCCAGATGGAATTAGTGAGGATTTGATGCATGATTGTAACACCTCAACATTGAATAACATCCTGGTTTTACCACATTGTAGCAAGAAATATGTCACCACTATTGGTGGCCTAGTATGAAATGTGAGACAAATAGATTAATCACTATGTGTTCCACCTGTCATCCAATGAATGTAGAACATGAGAGATCGACATGAATTTTATAGTCATTTTACATTTCCAATAGAAAATAGGATGATGTGTTCATGGACATCATGAAATGTTTTCTTATATCACCAATAAGAAATTATATTGTTCTAGTTGTTATTGATTTATTGACTAATGAGGAACACTTTATACATATTAATGAGACATTCTCACTTGATGAGCTAAGGAGGTTATACAGAAAGAGGTCATATGTATTCACAGATATCCATGATATATCATATCAAATTTGGTTGATCCCTTCATTTCATGGTTCTAAAAGGTGTTACAGAAGTCCTTGGGCACACAGGTTCTTCTGATCATGTCCTATCACTCTTATACTAATGTAAAAGGATAGGGGAAGTATCATGTGTTAGAGGACACGATCCATGCATGTTTCCTTGACGTTGGGGGTTTATTTAAGAAACACATACCCATTTTTGAGTTCATATATAATAATTTTTTTCATTATACCATCCATATGGATCCTTGGAAGACCATATATGTAGGCCAAAATGATCACCTCTATGATGGGCAGAGGCGGGGGAGGAAACCATGCTTCGACCACGTCTCTTATGTGAAACTTCATTGTTTTTCAAGCTGATAAGGAATCTCTTATTGAAAGCATAGTCTAGAAATCATTCATATTACAATCAAAAATGACTACCGAACAAGTTCGTGGTAAGAGGTATGGTTTTATTGTAAAATTCACATAGGTTTTTCATTGATTTATTGATTGGTAGGGTAATCTTTCCCCTCGATTCACTAGATTAATTGAGATTTTTAAGTGAATTTTAATATTAGAATACTTGATAGCCCTTCCCTAGAGATATTTTTCAATAAATAGTATCATATATGTATCTCATATCCACTAAAATTATAGAAAACTATATAATTCTTTTCATCATAATGAGGCCAAGTTAGATGTGGTTGCTTCTTTCAAGGAGTACCTAGTGTGTATTATAGATTGGGTGTGATGACTCTATAAAGAATATAAATTCCTTTTTTACAGGTGTTATGGAATAAAGATACAATACTTGATCATACCGAGGATGATTAAACATATATTTGAGCCCAGTGAATAAAACATTTCTCAAATGATCCCTCTTTACCATCAAATGGATAACATAGTGATGGGTTTCTATAAGAAAGGGAGGTTTAAATTACTTGGACAATCAAGAAAAAAATGGTCATATGGTTTTTTGGATTGATATCATTTTTTTAACTTGGGAAACATTAACTATATCCCATGTAAGGATTCATGATATTTATGGGATTGTTTGGAGCCTAGAGTTCTATAAATTTGAGAAACTGAGTGGGCCTCACTATTAATGCAGGGTTAGTGATAATCATGCAACTAAACAATGCATGTACCAAATATATATGAGAGGAAACATATTTTATCTAGAACTATGTGATTCATGTAACATGTGTGCTTTAAAATTATAAACATATTGGAAATTTAATTTCACACCACATTCACATGGTTCATCAAACCATTCACCTATTCCCTAAAAGGAGGGTCCATAGATTGTAGAGGCAGCATGGTTGGTGCACGGTTTGGGAACCATGTGGAAAGATTATATGGCCTATATTTTAAAGGTAAATAAGATTTTTGTGCCTAAAATGATTTCAAGCCTTTTCTTTCTAATTATTCTTCTCTAGTGGACATCTCTCTATGATTTCTCCAATGCAAGATCTTCCCCAAGATGTTAACATATAATTTTATATTTCTCCTCCACTCAGGCTCCAATTACATCACAATTGGTTATATTGGGTCTACAATGGTAAGTTATCTATTCATCGTATTTCATATCATAGTTTATATTTACATCTCATGCACTATTTTAGAGGAAGATCATTTTTCCCATTTTATGGTAATTTTCCTATTTTGGAGATTTCATTAGTTATTATATGAATCTGAGGTTTAATATAGATGAGTGTTAATCGACGCACCAATGTTAGATGGTCTAGAAATCAATAAAAAAATTACAAAGTGTTTTCATAGTATTCCCCTATAGTTCCACACAATGTAATATCCCACACATTGCCTAAAATTATTTAGCCCTCATTTAATAATAAGGCCATGTTTGATTACTCTCCTAGAATCTGTTAAAAGATTATAGGATACTAAATTCATCAAATGGAACACCTTTGGGTGTGCTAAATTAATTCTATCACAATTTTATAAATGATCAAATGCCCAAAACATCGCATAAGTGTTTGGAATGAAATTTAAATGGAATTTCCCTATTTTATATAATTTTAAAATTAACCAAAGAACATTCTACGTGTGCATTTTTAATCTAAAATTGATTTTCCTTACTTTGATGTAAAATGGATAAATTAAATTAAATGGTAATGGGTATAAATGACATTCTTGTTGATTCATATCCATTAATATGTATTATTTATCTAATTTTTACTCTTGTATATGGATTTAGACTACTAATTATATATTTTTCGAGGTGATCTCTCTTTTTTTAAATATTATTATTACTCCATAGATATTGGTTGTCAAAAAATTGTAAAATCTTCTATTAAAAATGGAGTTTTAGGTCCCTTACATCAGGTTATCGGAATGACATGTCACACCATTATACTTTTATTTTGTTAACGGGAATGGAATCCCACATTCATCAATATTGGTTCTTTAGTATGATAACTCACTCCACCATATTTTGTGGTGAACATGATGTATCACATTAATATGATATTCAGGGATAGTAAACCTTATAGATACATTGTCTTGTGAAAATAGTTATGTATTCTTGAGTTACTACCCAATTCCATCTAGTATCAACGTATATGCCTTCATATATCCTCATGTATCTTGTGCATGTACATGTATATATATTTTATACATTTACTTTTTTGTATATGTATATATATATAATCATGGTTATAAAGATCAAATATTTTACCATTTTTGGAATCATGTAGAGTCTTCCAACTATCCTATAGGAACTTGATTCAACTTATATTTATTTTATGGCATCTTTTATTATTTATTTATATCTACAGAACAAATTTTTATGTACACTTGATGGATTATTCTATAACGGATTGTTTTTTCCTTCTAAGTTTATATCAAATCCTACCTGGGCCACATTTAGTACCCATGTAGACTACATGATTGTAGGTGTGGATAAAAAAATGTTCCCTGTCATCATTCTTGATATATTTTTCTTATTGAATTTATCACGGTAGAAGAGGACTGAGCATATTCTCATGATTCTAGTGGAGCTTCCATTTGGTATTTCATTTCTTTTTTACAACATATAATATAAACAAGTGCCATGTATCACCGGTTTTCACATTTTTGTACCATCATTCCATGAAATCATCTTGAATATTTCCTGCTCTGTGGATTTTGAATATTATTCTAGTCACCAAGATGATTATTCATCCACTGTTTATTTATGGTATATGTTTCCATTATTCTATATATTATATCATGCTTCTAGTATTTATTATATTTTCTATATATGATTTTTAACACTGATATGAGGATACTATATCCACACAATACCACATTGGACAATCACTACTAGTTGACATCATCTGGTGTATGAAGATTTTCTATTGAGACCAGTTACCCAATAGATCATGACACCATTTTATTATATCTTTGTTCGGGATGTTACAGACTACAAAAAGGAAGATCTCTAATTAGTGAATTTTTTTTTGTTACAGAGACAAAGAATTCCACTCATGTGGTCTGGGTCGCTATAAGGGTTAACCATTGGGTTTACAAGATGATAAGCTTCTCAATTTACTAGGTTTTTTATAGGGAAAATCTTGTCTTAGGGATTCAGTTATGTGATATCAGAATGTGCATTGATTCTATGATGGAAATGGGATTCAGATTAATGGTATTTGTGGCTAGGACAAATATAAGGGATCTGGGTGTCACTATGTATCCCATGGTATGGTTACCAAGCCTCATATAGTTCTATGGGTCTTCTTTGTAGAGAAATATCATATATATATATAGGGATAATTATTTTAAAATAGGCCCATTGATGAACAAATCTATGATTAAATATCATAAAAATATAAAGGTTAATGTGTGATAGATAGGATATCATCTATTTTATATGTAGTTATTGGATATAAACCATGTTTCCATAGAGATGTTGCATGGATCTAACCCTCATTCCAATATTTTAGGACACATTGGGAATTCGACTCTAAGTTGTTTAAGGACATGCATTAAAGACTAAGTCTTTCATAGTTTGAATACATGATAGAAGTTGGTACTATTAGGTCGATATCGATAAATATATATATGTTCTATAATTTTTACCTATTCCAGTGGGCCAAGAGGGAATATCTTGGTTTTTTATAGGGGTATATTAGGGTACATACTAAATTTGAACATTTTTATTTTCACACAAAAGATTTCATAATTCATCCCTAAGAGGCCAAGAATGAAAGGAAGTAGATTTTACCCATGCTTAACTTGGTATATTTTTAACCTAGAGTTTTCTTTACCTTTTTCATTTTAATTTTAATTCTCATATTTTTTCTAGGCAATTCAGATTTCATTCTTAGTGATAATATACTACACAATTCTATAGGGTGACCTTTGAGGGGTTTTAACCTTGTGAGTTCTATGTCACCATCCATTTGTAGTTTAGTTTCAAGAAATCTAGACCAATGTATAGATAGAATTTATGTTCATAAAACATTAAAAAAATGGTTACATGGTTTTATGAATACACATCATGGAATCAAATAGTGGGTGAGAAGTTCCATATATCAAGGTATAATAGAAATCTAGTGTTAATGAAGTGGCCAATATTGGTATAGATTTTCATGATTCATGGACCCTAGTTGGATTCATGTTTCCAATATGAAAAGATGAATATCTAGATTTAGAATCATAAAAGGAGATTAAACCCATATAGGAAGAGGAAAATGAATTTAGTGCCAAAATCATTCTTTAAAAGTGAAAATGATACCTGAATGACTAACATTGAGGGTACTTTAACCCTATCGAATATGAGATTTATGAACTGTGTAGATAATAACCTATGAATGTATGAATAAATGAAATAAGATAGATGTGGTAAAAACAATAACTATTATTAATGGTGGAAAACTAATACCGCACTCAAACAATTGAGATAGGGGGTGTTTGTATATAAATTACCACATTCAACATATGACGAGAGAAAGTGGTTCTGGTGGACCAATCAACTAAGAAAAAAACATTTACTAGTGGTAACCTCAAAGGATAAGGGGAAAATTGTTGTATTAAAAATCATTTCCTAACAGGGTCCCTTTAGGTTAGTCAAATCATGCCACCAAAAAAAATTTGTGAGAGGCAACCAAGACGAATAATCAACTCAAGGAACATGAGGATTCATCCACAATATGGTTTGAAGATATTTCACGGATAACATGAATATTCATGAAGGTTTAAAGAATAATAATGGTTATGCCCCCATATATTGATAACATTCTCATAGTGAAGGGATGAAAACATTGATTATTTTGATTTTAAATTTTAGATCATGAAATTAGGACCATGAAGAGAAAATGTTTGTGGTCTTGCATCTTGGAAAAGTTCTTTATTGAGGTTGAAGATCCTAAGGCTTTAAAAAAAGGTAGTGGCATCATTCATGGTGATGATATAAAATAACCTAATGGAAAGGATGGGACCACTGATATAATAGATTATTCCATGGGGTTAAAAATATTGTTTATGGTAATATTGCTTTGACCAAATGTGGGTGGCTGGTCCAAGGATATAAACATTGACTACACTATGTATCACATTAGATTATGAATCAAGGCATGTGTAGATCATTGAATGAAAAGTATTATACACTTATCTGAGTCATATACTAGGAAATGGGAAATTTATTCTAATAATGCCACTATAAACTAGAAAAAAAATTTAATTTCCTAGGAAGATCAAGATCATGCACATTTTAAGGTTATTTAAATGAAATTATTTTTCATATCCTATAATAATTATGAAACTAAATCTTGTTAGAAAAAATGACATTGTAGGTCCTCTAAGCTCACACGATTCATTATCATCATTTGAAACAAAAATCCATATGGGAAATTATCCAACCCACATTAGAGTGCATGACATCAAACATGTGGGATCATTTTGATTTCAATGAAAATAATAATCTCTAAATAGATTATAATTTCAAATAGGGACACATTTAAAATCAATGAAAAATCATGAGTGGACATGAAAATTGAATATCAAGGACTCGCTATGTATCCTATTAAATGGTAATCAATCCAAATTTAGTTCTCAAAATGATTCCCCTATATATATTGAACTCTTACTTAAGGGAGAAGAACATTTATATTTCATCCTATAACTGGATTGAAATTATGTGAAGCTCTATAGCTATTACCCAATATAAAAGATCTTTGTTTCTCTTATAACATTTTGTATTCAACCCTACTATTGATTTATAGATTGATGTCATATACCTAGTTCATTTACATGGTTCAATCTCTCATGTAAGTAATAAACTACATAGAATGGACTATGTGTCACAAAGTTTAATGTTGTGATGTATAGAATCATATTTTCTATAGTTTTGGTTCATGTGACAAACAAAATGGACTCAATGTTTAATTTTATGTTGTGAGTATTTTTATTATAAAATTTAACATCATGTTAGTATGTCATGTTTAACATATGTGAATTTTTTTTCAAGAATATTTAGATAAACCATGAATTTTTTTGGATGATTAAATGAAAGGTACATTCACAAACATCAATATGATCATTGTTCAATGACCATTTTCTGGGGAATAATGTATATATCTTACTCATACATATGGAACGTGAGTATAATAGACCACACCATTCAATGAAAAAGTTTCATTAGAAATTGGAGTTGAACCTAGATATAGGATTTGTGTGTGACTATGTATCTCATCTAGGAATTAATCAAACCACACATATTTTTTTGAAAATATGGGTGGTGGGGGACCAACAACCAATATAGTGGTACTCGGGGGAAGGGTCTACATACATCATGCAAGATACATCAACTATGATGTTTAACATCACGTGACAAGGATTTTTTGTGTGCCTATTAATGTCATGAAAGGAGGACCATATTAACATATACATGAACATATTCCCCTTTATCATATAGTAAATACCTTAAAGAAAACTTATAAGATGATGTAAGTTATGCTCACTAAGAGAAAAAATTAATATAAATGGTCTCTATCATGACATGGAGGTTACTAAAAACAAGGATGTTGGAATTTTTATCATGTGGTGGATGGATATTAATGTAGAATCTAGGCATAGCTACATATCTCACATGGGTAAGAATGATGTTTTACATAGTTCTTGGATAAAAAATTCACTACTCAAGTCTAACCCGTACGTAGATAGTTGGGATACACATGAATTTTTTTATTATTGATGGAACCATGATTTGGGATCTGGGTATCACTACAACTACTGTATAGATCAAAATCAAGATAAATGTAGTTCAAAAATGGTTTCTATTATTTATAGTCTCAAATATTTGAACAATGATTCTGGAATGATGGATTCGTCAACCATAAAAAATAGGAAAATGTGAAGAGAGGTCTTAGGATTTAATAGTTATTCAAAATAATCTTATGATTGGGGTAAATTCAACGTTGGCCCAAATAAATATTGTATGATGTCACTATACATCTTGTGTAGATTGGAATCATGCCACATGTTGTTCTAAGACATTTCATTGTGAGAGACCATCAATGGGAGTTACACCTCCCCTATAATGATGACCCATGGCATCAAGTGGATTGAAATCATTTGATAGGAAAATAACCTTATAGTTTAACATATTATGGAAAGGAAATTGAACATATAGATTATATTTAATTGTCACCCAATGGTGGATCATTTTATCACGTTTTTCCCATGTGGTATATCCTCTATCGTAGAAAATGAGTCCCGTGTTCATTGAATATATTGCATAATGTCATACAAGTCATCCTCTAATTCTCAGTCAAGGAATCCAATATTTTTTGCACAGGGTATTGGGTATCATTTTTTATAGTTTTGCATCATTTGAATAGGATATTGGGTCTTTGTAGTTTAAATTATTACATATCATACTATAGTGTCATTTAGTTTAAGGTCATACTACTAATACCTTTTTTTCCATCCCTTTTATGATCATGTGATAATGGTATTGGGTGTATAAGCCATTATTCAAGTTGACCTTATGATGGAGATAAAATAACTCACATGCATGTAGAATGTATTCTGAAATTCTCTTACACAACTTGGCCTTCAAATAATTGTTTTTAGAGAAAATATTTGAATTCAATGCATTCCTCAATTATTTTCCCAAATATTCTATGGCAGCAAAAATATGTTGATCTTTCATGACATACATCATGGGTATATTGATCCGAGGAAGATCGAGAGGGTTTTGATTTAATTATTTTTGACATATGCAGCCACATTAATGGGCTTAATGGAATAGAAATTTTTTTTCTATATTTGTGACATGGGTGGTCCAAAGGATTCTATACATATTATGTTTTCTGATCAAATTTTCCATAGGGATTAAACTGAGAATTTATTTTCAATAACTAAAATATTCCCTCTTCTATCTTCATCTGAAGTGAATCCACACAAAAAAATTTCCCTTCTGTTTTATATCCTAACAATTGATGATAATTGATGTATATTGAATGTTTTAACAAATAACCATCTTAAGGTATGTTAATTTTTTGATACTGATCAAATCATGATCCATGGATTTGGAAGCATACTCAGGATCATTTTCCAGAAGTAAGTAATACATTTTCCATTTTCTATCATCAATTAGAATATAAAAAGGCCAATTCCAAATTATATCACATCTCTATCAATTGTTATATCCATATTGGTAAATAAAAGATTCAACAAGAAGATCATTGATCTCGATCAATTTTGTTGAAGAAGAAAGACCATTAGAGGCCCTAGATAATGATGATGTTTCCCCTCAACTGGGGAAATTTGATCATGTTGGATGTTATATGGAAACCATTGAGGTTAGACAAAATTAATATTACAACTGATGATGCAATCCACAATATCAAAATCAACCCATCCATATTGGATGAGGAAATTTAAATTATGAAAATTCTCCGATCCCCATGGGTTGGGGTGATGTGAAACATGTTAAACAATCCTTGCAGTGAGGGGGTGAAAAAGTTTTAAATGCACCTGACTTTGTAGGATGGGGTACTTCATTCTAAGTAGGACTTTTGTTAGAGGATTACAGATTTACATCATGAATAAATGATCCATGAATAATATTCATATTTAAATTAGGAATACACTCATTTTTTCTTCCACTAAGTGATATGTTCTTTGGAAAGACAGGCTTATCACCATCAAGGGGATGAGAACTAGAAGATTCATCAATAAACCTTCAATTTTAAGGGCATGGATTCACAACATAAACTCTAGATGTTGTATTTTTGATGAAATTTTCCATCTTTCCCATAAATATATATCTATAAAACATAAATTGGTTTGATAATGTTTTCTGTAGTGGTTGGAAGGCCATCAATAATTTTTCTATCACTAATTATTGGTGAAGAGGTAAATAAAACTTTATGAGGATATAATTATTATAGAAATATAATATCATCCTTATATAGAGTGTGCTCATCCAAACCATATGGATAGTATTCTGGCTTGGTTGATGCCTTGTTGATAGAAATATGGTGTCGTTAGTGCTCATCCACGGTTGAATATCTCATTTGGTGGGGCACTTCACATTTTTTCCATTTGGTGTGTCAGCTCCAATATTCTCATTTGGTTGGATTGTTTTGGTTTTCTTATTTGGTGGGTTATCTCCCTTTCTATCATTTTTTCGGTCAAATCCATTTTTCTCGTTTGTTGGATCGTCACCCATTTAGGTAAGACTGTTGAATATGATGCCGCATGTGCACTATATTCATAAACTGACTTATATCCCTCACCAATCATCTATTGTAGTAGATCATTTATGGAGAATCTTTCCCAGGTCATGTGGCCAACCATTCAATGATATGTGTAGTAATATGAATCATCATGCTGCCCTGCTTCTTTTGGATTCGAAATATCAAGAAGCATAATCAAGTTGTTTTACCCAGAAATGGTGTAGTACCTATGAACCAATTCATTATAAAAGGAATAAATTATATCCATCTTCTTTTCAATATCATATCATATAATCCTTTTTGTTACGAGTTATAAAATAAATCCTTCATGTTTTCCTAGATTCCATACATGTTTGGGTGTTTCTTGATAATATCCTTCCTTAGTTCTATTATTAGCAATTTATTTTTGTTATGCAATAGTATAAAAACCTCATAAACAAAATGGTACATCAATGAAATTATAATAGTCCAAAACTCATCCCAAATGTTTTCAAAAAATATCTCCAATAACCGCTCCTATGTATATTTTGTTTCTTGGGAAAATGTCAGATACTTCTATCTTGTAATGAAATAAATAGCTCTTTCATATTCTTATTTCTTGAAATTTTAGAAAGAAGAATTGTTTTATCCTTAGGGTAGAGGTGAACTGGAAAAGGAATTGATAAGGGATATATTCCTAACATGAGATAGAACCAGCTACAATGTTATTATACCATGGAATGGAAGGGACTTCCAATGTCTACATAAAGAATATTCACATTGAAGGGTACTATTGTTCTATCTTTCCCAAACTTTTCCCGCAATTGATAGGAAATTGGGAGATATTCTATTCTATATTACCATCTACACTGAATGAAGAGAAATCTGAGTTCCCAAAAATGGGATGTAGAGGTTACAAATAGGCCAACACATGATACATATTCCTCCATAATTTTAATAGTTCATCTCTTCCTTCAAGTAAATTAATCTTCTCAAAGATGGAATATAGTAATTCCTGAAATGTCACAATCAAAGTTAACTTCAAATGCGTTTCCAAAACTGGTAGTCAATTCCATCCCAAGGGTGGATAGACATGGAAATAAATCGATACTATTTTACAATTGAAAGAATAATGTAGTCTTAATTTGAGGAGGTGTTTCAATTCATCCATTATGGCTTGATAAACAATTTCACAATGAAGAGGTCCAATTAAAGTCATAACATATTCAATATGAAGAACTAACTCAGATATGTTATCTTCGTTGGGAAATATATAATTGATTTGTGTATGTTGTACTACTCTTTCTTTGAGTGGATAAATCATCTGTTCTACTGAGACAATTTCACCATGTTTGGGTGATGGGTGAGTAGTGAATGTGTCGAAACTGATACAATTTTATATTGTATATAGTTTTGTATCATTAGTTGTTCGAGCAATGATGAAATTCATTGGAGTGAAACACATGGGAGGAAATAAATATTTCCATAGTTGAGGAATATCTCTAATTTAGGCAGGTTTCTTCCCAATATATGATAATGGAGGTGACCTAATGGATATAAATTCTCTATTCCATGTGGGTTGGGGTTTACTATGGGATTATACAATCTCTGAAAAAATCTGTATCGATTATTGATGTTTATTTCTAGTGGTAATATGGAATCGAACTTAAGTCAATGTTGGGATTCAATGAAGGATCTTAGTGTTTTTATGATATTAGTGAGATGAACCTATACCAAATTATTGAAAATTTGCTTCCCCAAGCAATATATCTTTTTAGAGACCTGAATCATAATGGAAAGGATAAGAATGGTTTAATCTATTATTTTATGTTTATTTTGTGTCATATGGGAGTGTTGATGACCATATTGAACATTTGTTTTCCTATGTATCTCTTGAGAATTTTCCATGAAATGGTGGAAGTAATCTTCCACCTCCCCAATATAGGGAAGGAACGAGTTATAACTCTTCCACGATAGGATACGAAAACTCTTAGATTTTATAATGGGTGAAATTTTCTTCCTAACATTCTATCATTGATATGCCATCTTACGGGGATGCATCCTATAGAGACATTCATGAGATAATTCAAGTGTTGGGATGAATCCATTTCATTGACACTTCTACACAAGTATATGTTTCACATTGATATAGAGATGATACACTAATGATAGTGTATGCTAAGTGCATGAGGTGATGTTCACCTTGGGATTCAAGGCATATGTTTTTAATTTTCAATGGTTGTGTGGAGTTACATAGATGATACTACTATCATTTTTTATGTTTTTGGAACTCATTGGTTGATTTAGAAACAAAAATTATATTTATGTCTGAGTACTATGAGTTTGAAACAAAAACCATAGAACAATTAGAACAGTATCAAATAAAATATTTAATGGTCAATAATGTTTTATCATCATTAAATTTTTTTGATCATGAAATTTTAATTCACATGAAAATGGAATAAAATTTGACTATGAATGAATATCATAGATAAATTATTTATATGAGGTTCATAATTTCTTTATTCCGATATATTTTTCACCCACAGTCATTTTGGGCTAATGTGGATGGGCTTTCCAAAGGTAAGAGGTCACTAGGATATTTCTAATAAAACCCTAGAAAATGATTTTTTTTAGAATATGGGTTTTTGGGATGACCACACCCTTTTAGGGGGGATTATTTCTTACTTGGTATCTATTATAAATTTAATACATATTATCAAATACATACTATATCCAATTGTATGACTAGTTACCCATGTACTAGTGATATGATTGAGGACATGTTTTTTAGGTAAACCTATATATGCATTACTGGTTACCCATATTATCTTACTAAATTTACGAGGTTTGGGATTTAAAAAAAAGATTTTTCAGATATATGTGGTTTATTTCATTCTAGGTATGTTGTTAGTGGTAAAGAGATGGTGTTTAACCTTAATGATGTGTCCAGTCTAACCTATAAAAGAAGTAAACAAAACCCATATAGTAAAATAAAATGGGTAACGGGAAATGACACTGGGTTCAAACCTCAATGTGGTTACCTATGTGTCTAACTGAATATTGGAATCCGAGATTGCATATTTCAATGGAATTGTCAGGGATTACACATTAAAAAGAGGCACATAATGTAGAATCTTTCCAAATGAAATGGGATGAATATAAAATATATCCAATACCACGTGATTCATGCTCATTGTGAGATATAGAGGATAGTGTTTGATCAGTCACATATCATTAGATAATACCATGTGATTTGATTATTTTCTTGTGGATTTCACCTCAAAGTAATACCATTGTTCTGGAACTATGAGGAGAGTCTAAACTCATCTAAATTTATGTTTTTTGGTGTCTTATACCTAGTAAGATTCTTGTAAAGAGACCAATATTTTTATTACATTAATATAACAAAATTTTAAAGATAAAAAACATTATAGTGCTATAAAAACACGATCCAAAGGATTATTTTTAATGGAAAATTAGGTCAATACATAAGTTTTACATTATAAAACATAAAAAAATAATTTAATTCTTTATTCTCTAGCTTGTTTTTGGCCCTAATGTTCTGATAAGTAAAATTATTCAAATGAGGACATACATCAAAAGAATGGGTCGGAAAAATCCTAGTGAGAGGATTAATAAGAAATACGAAACAAGGGTGATCATAATAATCATAATCATAATATAATTGAAGTGTTTTCAACATAATTATTAAATGAATCATTAGAAAAAGGTAAGGAACATGGAAACATCTAAAAATAAAACATCACGTCCTAGTTGTTAACCACCACATGTAGTTATGAAAAAATCATGCATCATGTTTAAGAATATTACACGTTTCTCATGGGATACATAGCATTACCCAATTCCTTGGCCTCCTATGTAATTTTTGGCAGACCCTTCACATCATAAAAGTACACGGTTTATATAATTCAGATCATAATAATAACATCTTAATAGTAACATTATCGAGATTTCCACCAAGAACATATATCAGTAATGGATATAAAATAAGACATGGAAAGGAGTTAGTTTCATTTCATAAGTAATAAATTTAACAATAAACTTTTGGTTTCCAAAAATAATGTGATAATAACATACTTGGTATAATAATCATCAATATTTAGAGAAAAAGAAACAATATCATGAGAAGTAAAAGATGTGTTTTTATAAAGAAGATTTCCTTAAGAATAATCCTTTAATTTTTCATTAAATAATATGGGAAGCATTTATATCCAGAAAATAAAATATAAGGATAAATGATTTATATTTAAGGAATAATAAAGGAATATCCATAATGAATGTGTAGTGACTGATGGAAAACCCAAGGGAATAGAGTTGGATTTGAGAATACCATTAACTTATCTTCGAGTGTTTTCTTCATTTTAATATACTATATAATCAAGTTAAATTCATTAATTAAAAAAATAAAGAACATTTGAAACATTAATTCTATTAATTTTAATTTTTTATGTTCATTTATGTGATTCTCTATGAGTTATGGAGTTTAATTTCATTGTTCAAGATTGTTTGTATTCTTAGTTTTCATAAACAACTCACATGTATATGCATATGAAAGTTCATGTAAATTTTGAATAGTTATCAATAATTGAAATTACATGTTACTAATGAAAATTTATAATATTAAATGATTTTATATATCATATTTTATATGTAATGAAGATGAATAAATTAATAAATATATAATGAAAATAATTTAATTTATTGTGAAAATTTTACAACTATTAAGAACCCGAATCATATTATTTAATATAATGTTTATATAATTCCTACATAACATTATATAACTTATAATGTATAAAATAAAATCAATTTTAACCAAAAATAAGGTTTTATTTTAATTCATTAATTAAGTAGTGAAAAATGAAAATGCATCAACCACGGTGGTGGTAAATCGATACAACAAAAACTAAAAAATTAATTTTTAGAATAAAAGGAAAAGGGAAGAGATTATAAGATTAGTAATTCCACTAACATAATAAAATTATCGTAAAAAAGATAATGGAGTTGACATTAACCTTGGATAGGTAGAGGTGAGGAGAGTATAAGAAAAAGAAGTTTAAATGAAATTAGAAGGAAATGAATGGGGAATTTACCTCTTGAATTTATCCTCTTTGGGAACCTCCTTAGGGAGAACATTTTGGACTTTTCATGACACCAATGGATATTGGTTGAGGGGGAGGGGATTGGGAAGAGTGCTGGATAGAATTTGGAAAAGTCTCAAATGTTGGATGGTGTGAGGAGATGAGGTGGTTAGAGGTGGTATTTATAGGGGTAGATATGAGTGTTTTCTCTTTATTTTATTCATTAATTTATTATTTTTTCTCAAGAAAATGAATAATTTTAAAATTATCAATAAACATAACAAAATAATTAATGATAGTTCAATTTTTTTAGTTTAAATCATCCATACAGTATCTATGACTCAATAATTAATGTATTTAGTTTATATAGTAAATTATCATTTTTACTATTCCTTATGAAATAAAGTATCAAAAAAATTTAAAAAATTCACCCTAACCTTTTTTCAATGTGTAAAATTCAAAAATGAACTGCATTTTAGCAAATAAATTTTCTAAATCTGAGAAATTTAATGTTTAATTTAAATAATCATTTACTTTGAAAAAATTGATTTCAAAATAATAAATTATTTTATAAGACTTTGAAAAATTAATTAATGCATCATAAAATTATCTTATAATCATTAGAAAATAAACTATTTGTTTATGAATCTATTTTTTTGAATGTGAAATTTATTTAAAATCATTTTATTAATTATATAATTGAAAATAAAAATTTATGTTTTATAAAAAAATACTGACACTTAATTTATCATTTTAGAAACATTTATTTACATATATAATGATATATTTATATCATATTAACATTTATAAGATGGATAAATTTTATGTAAACATTAATGGGTGAGGTTACTATTCTATAGTTTGTTTTACTATTCATAAAATTCATAATACTATTCGATAGGTAATGTTATTATTCAATTGGTAAATATTCCATAACTTCTAGAAATTCCTATTATTTTGTTCACACATAATTTATAATTTTTTTATTGTATTCTGTATGTATTTTTACTTGATTTATACTATATGAAAAAATTACAACATTGGAATTTCCATTGATAAAATTATGGGTTTTCACATTCTTCCAACCTAATGAAATTTCGCACTTCAAATTTAATTTGACATTCTATGTTGTAAAAATGTTAGGGTACTTCTATTTTATCGCTTTCTATGATACCCATGTTGCCTCTTCATTCTCATGGTGCTTCCATAGTACCATGACCATATGAGTATTCTTGTTGTGTATGCGTTTTTCTCTATGGTCCAAGATCGAAACTGGCTCTCCACGTATGAGGGATCTTTTTCCAATTTTTCCACCTTTGGATTCAGTACATGTAAACAATCTAGTAAGTACTTCCTCAGGAAGGATACAATGAATACATCATGTACATAAGACTAGGTAGGATTAAGTTTTAGTCAATTGGACACATCTTTGACATGATCATGGATTTTAAAGGAGTTGATGTACATGGGACTTCTCTTTCTATTCATCAAAAATTTCATAATCCCTTTCCATATATATATGCAGAGGAATAACATGTATATAACCATAAACTGAAGGTCTCATCGATGATTATATACATGGATCTTTGGTTGAATTTTCCACTTCTTGGATTGATTATAAATTATTTTCACCTTTTCCAACATTTCTTGGACCATTTATTGTACGAGAAGCTAATATTATTTGTCTTCAACCCCTCAGGATAGTGTTCTACCTCTTTTCCCAAAATGGGAATTATATAGTTCCATATAGATTCTTAAGTGGAAAATGTAATCGTAAGAGGACTCAACTCGAGGTAGTTGTTTGTCCAATCCTTCATTTAAGTCCATAGAATATCCCATAAACATGTCTTCTAATGTCCGTATAGAGCATTTAGATTGGACATAAATTAGATTAAGATAAGTCATACTAATGTTTAGCATACTATTTAGATCACGTTGTATAATTTTTGAGAACACGGAGGATAATCTAGGATCTTGATCGGACACAATTGATAGTGGTACTACATGAAGCCTTAAAATTTCAATGATGTATACTTATGCAAGGTGATCCAGGGATAAGTCCTCTTGAATTGTGATAATGTGATTTGTGTTTGTAAGATTATCCACAATAACCCATATAGAATCTTTTACAATGGATGCCTTTGGATTTCTGGTGACAAATACCATGGTTATTTTTTCCATTTCTAGGTTTGGATGGGTAATGCGTGCATCATACCCTTATACACTAGTCTTTCATCATTCACTTTTTAACATACCAAGCATCGTGATGTTTATTATTTGATTTCTTTCTTTTTATTTTCTGACCTATTGTGGTCATAGGGATCTTGATACATCTTTTTTATCCCCTTTGTGAATAGAGAAGGTTAAGCTATGTGTTTCATTCAAAATATCCTTCTTTATCTATGGATCATATGAAAACCGTATTTGTGACCCAAATATTACAACTCCTTTCTCCTCAATTTTTAACTCTATGTATTTCCCCTTTGTCATAGATACCCCCGTCTTCCATATTTCCAAATCATTTCATTGCTAATAATTTATTTTCTCCATGAGGGATTATTGAGTAATTATTTGAGAATGGATTGGTGATGTTCCTTCAATATTGATTCCCATTTCTATCCTTTTCCAATATATGAGTATTGGATTGTTCTCAATTGTCATCCTTGATAATGTTTCAAGATCCATTCTATATAGAAATTTCACCACAATATTTTCTTTTTGGAATGGTAGTGGATTGAGAAGTCATAATCATTGATGATCTCTAACAATGTTCATTGGAATATATTAAGATATTTCTATGTGGATATATATTTTATGCCCTTATGATTAGTATATATTCCACACTTCTCCCGATAGAGATAATGTCGTCAGATATTCATCCCAAATATCACCCCTTCCTACAATAGATAATGCCTGATATAGTTTTTTTCATGAATTTTCATCTATCTTCAGTCATAGGATATCACTTATTAATTTTTAATCAGTACATATCCTCATTACTCATTTAAAGAATCATTTTATTCCACAAACTATTCCAATATTTTTGGATTTTTTAGTATTGGCATAGTGATGTGGATTTTTTAAATCTTTAATGAATTCACCAAATTGACCAATCGAGGAAATATTTTCCCCCTTCTAAGTCATCATGGTTAGTGGTTTTGGCAATTGTGATATGTTCTTTACAGATCGCCAAGAATACCCTGCTAGACCAAGGAAACTACGAATCTATGTTACATATGTTTTCATGGTCCACTCTTCAATTTCATTTTTATTATAAAGGTCAATATATATTCCTTTCGTGGTTATAACATGCCCTATGAATGATACTTCCTCCATCCAAAACTAACATTTACTATAATTTGAATAAATTTTCCCCCTTTGAATGGTCTGCATAATAGTATTCAAATGCCCCTCAAGTTCATCCTTTCTGTTAGAGTATATCAAAATATCCTCAGTGATGACTACCAAAAATATATCGAAGAAATATATAAAGACAATATTCTATATGTATATAAATATTTCTGGGGAATTAGTGAATATGAAGGGTATCGCTATGAACTCATAGTGTACATGCCTCATTTGAAATGAATCTTTTATAATAACTCCTTTCCTCACCATTAATTGGTGATATCCCAACTAAAGGTACACTTTAGAGAAATACATTTCCCCACAAAGATGATTAGACAAGTCTGTAGTCCATGGAATGAGATACTTATTCTTCCTCATGATTTTTCTGAGATCATAATAATCAATGTAGAGGCACACTGATCCATCCTTCTTCTTAATGAAAAGGACTTGTGCACCCCATGGTGATGCACTCAAGAGTATAAATCCATGGACATATTCACTTACAACTACTTATTTAGTTCCTCTAAATAAATAGTGGCCACTCTAGAAGTTATTTTTGATACCAAAAGAGATCCAAGAATAAGTTCAATTGATAACTCCACCTCTTGGCCAGGTTGAAGACCCAAAAATTCTTTACATAAGATATCTTTATTGTCCCTCACAATGGGCATGTCATCAATCATGATTCTCTCATTTGTCTCAATCATTTGAGCTAGATGTGTTTTCTTACATAGAAATAATATCCACACATGATATGATGGATCTGAAGAATATTGACCCTCCTCAATACACTTGTATAAAAATGGAGGACGCTTTGGGGTGTGATGAGTGATTTCTCATTCTGAAAAGTTGATGTTGTATTATTTTTAATCTAGAAAATCCATACAAAAAAAAAATGCATCGAACTACCCTAAAATAAGTAAGAAAATATTTTATGGGAGGTTAAATCCACAAAATTTAACTAGGGTGAGTGATATACTTTGGATGTAATAATTTCTCCATTTTAGGGTCTCAATGTTAACTAATCCTTAAAATTAGGAGGTGGTGTTTGAATAGTTATGCTAAAAATTCATGATATGATAGAATATTTAGAAATAGAAACAAATATTATGTTCATTATTATTGGATGAATAACTAGAGTACCTCTCACCACATCATTACTGGGTTCCAACTCAGAAGTAGGGATGGAATACGCTTTCCCTCTCTCCTATGGATTTGGTAGTTTCTAACACGGATTACCCTAGAGAATTATAGGATTATTGCACTAGATTTAATAGTTACCTTTCTCTATATAGTTTAAGTATTGAACCCTAGGTGTTTCTCTCATGTCTTCCATGAAAGTTTAAGGTTTCCTCATATATTTTTGAAATTCATGAGAAAAGTAGAATTCTCTCTCACACTTATAGTATTTCCTGATCTATTTGAGGTAGTTCCCATGATGCTTCTTACCACACATTGAAATGCTGTTAGTTGAGATTTTATTTCACATTTCTCATTAGATCCTACAGATTTAAACAACATATTTCATTTCATAACACCATAGCCATGGGACATTTCTCTAAACTCTATCTCCACTTTGATATAATGTCAAACACATTTTTGATAACTACCAATATCTTGAATTCCTTGATACTTTTGTATATGTGGTCTTAAACCACTAAAAAGTCCATCTATTTTTAAATCATAATTGATAAAAAAACTAATTCTTACCCAAAAAGACTAGTTGAATTTTATTCATATTCCATGACATATTCTCATTCCTTTATATTAACCAATATTATTCTATATTTTTCATCATATAAATATTTGGAGTAAAATACATGTTAAGAAAAATTTTAATAACTACTTTGCACTCAATATGATAAATTTCATCCTTCAGCTTGGTCTTATTAATCAATCCGCACCATTCATTAGAATCTCACTCTGGATGATAAATGTCCAGTGTCCACTTCCCCATCTCAAAAGAGTGATGTATAGAAATGTTTTTCTCCACTCAGTTGACCCACTATTCCATGACTTGTGGATCATGAGATCCACTAAATATCTGTTGTCATTGTAGTATTAAACACTAGATATTTAGTTTCCCTATATTGGGTGAAGGATGAAATTTCACATTATGTAGGTTATTTTTCATAGCCTAAGGTACCTAGGTAAGAATCTCTATGAAATTTTTAACTCCACTCCCATGGAATTAGGTATGTCATTTGGGAAATCACTGCATTTTCCCTCAAATGGGGTTTTGGCCTGGTTTCATTTGGTTCCCACCATTTCATAATATTTAAAAGGTTAGAACAAAACAAAATTTCAAAATTCATTAATAAATTATTTATTTATTTATTTTAGTCAAACTCTAATACGATATCTTGTGTGATCTCTATTTTAATCATTTTTTTAAAATAATTTTTATTTGCTGCTTTCTTATACTTAGTCTCATGGTAATTTTTCACTATGGTTCTGTAATCATAATTTCCATATTAACTAAACCATTCTATAATACTAACTATAGATACCTTGTATTTTCATACATTACTATTACAATATTTTAATAAAAAATAACCTATTAGTGATACAAAACTAGTATCCAATGGTTCATTGTATTGGTAAAATTAGGTCCATACTTAACTTTTATATACTAAAATGTAAATATTTATTTATTTCCTTCTTCGCTATATTCATATTGTTCCTCGTTCTATACTTAGTATAAGTATTCTCATGAGGATAGAAATAAAATGATGGGGTGAGCTAAAAGAAATGTAAAATGATTTATAAGAGACATCAATAATGGGGGATCATAATCATCATTGTCATAATATAAATAAATTTTCATCAATATAATCATGAAAATAAGAACTATACAAAGGAATAAAATGTGGTAATGAATAAAAAATAAAAATCATGTATCAGTGGCTAACCCCAACATAATGTTTTAAACAAATCTATAGTAATGTTCAAACATATTTGACTTTTTACCATTATATACATGACATTATCTAATAGATTATAGATATATATAACTATAGATTCACCCATCATGTCATAAAATTCACATACATTATATATTTATAGGTGCACCTTTCACATATTAACATTTACATTATCATGCATGCCACATAGATTGTATATAATCTTGGACCTAAAATAACCAATGAAAAGAATGGGTTTAATTTCATAAAGCATACATTCATGAATAAACATTTTATTTCCCAAAATATAGATGTAAGAACAAAATTTTATAGTAATCATCAATCTTCAGTGAGGAAGAAACAATTTCATGAGAAATAAACTATGTATTTTTAGAAAGAAGAGTTCTTTTTGAAAAATAATTACATTCATCGTAGAGTAATATTAAAAAAATTTATATCCTGAAATGAAAAGGTATGGATAATGAATTTATATTTATGTAAATTTAAATTAAAATCTATACATCAAATTGAGTGAAATAGGGAAAACACAAAGGAATATAGTTGGGTTCGAGAATCCCTTTAACTTATGCCTGAGTTCTTTGTTCACATTAATATCCTTGATAATCAAATTAATTTCTTTAATTAAAACATAAAAACATTTATATAACCATTTTATTCACTATTATTGTAATGAGTTCAATTATGGGATATTTTATGATTTATAGAGTTTAATTTAGTCATTTAAGAGTGCCTGTTTTCATGGTTTTCATGATGGGTTCCCTTGTATACGAGTATGGAAGTTCATGTAAAATTGGAATAATTATCCAAAATTGAAATTATAATTTATTAATGAAAATTTAGAGGATTAAATGATTTTATATATAATTTAGTCATGTGGTATCAGGATGAATCAATAGATAAATAGAAAAAAATGATTTAATTTATTTGGTGAATTTTACGACCAACGCGTACTCGTATTATTTTATTTAATATAATGTAAATATATTGATTATATAATATTATATATCATATAATATGTGTGATAAAATATTATTTAACCATAATTATTCTTTTATGACAATCAATTAAGGTTGTAGTTAAAAATGAAAACGCATTATCCACAATTGTGGAAAATCGATACACCATGGAAAATAATTTCATTTTTAGAATAGAAGAAAAATGGATGAGATTAGAAGATGGAATATTCCATAATATAGTATAAAATTATAGTATATACTATATACTATAGTTATCATTACTCTATAGTATATGGAGTTTAGGAGAGGATAAGAAAATAAATGAAAATAAAAATAAATTTAATGAAAAAGAATGAGGATTTTACCTCGTGATTTTTTTCCCATGAGAACCTCCTTAGGAAAAGGGGTTTTCTCTTTTTATAAGACCATGGATCTAGACTATTTATAGGGTAACGGGAAGTGTTTTTTTCATAATTTTAAATGTTATCAAATCATTGAAGGTGATTGAAGAATATGTGTTCTATTGCGGTATTTATAGGGGAGGACAAGTGTGTTTTCTCATTATTTTATTCATTAGTTTATTATTTTGGCTCATGACTTCAAATATATTTTTAATTACAACAAAATATAATAAAATAATTAATTATAGATATATATTATGTGATTAAATCATGAATACATCATCTATGAATCATTAATTCAAGTATTTTTATTTTATTATAAATTATATTATTTTACAATTCTCTAAAAATTCAAGTATTTTTGAAAAATCCAAACAATTCACCCTTACCAATTTTTGTTGTTTATAATTCAAAAACCATATCCATTTTATGTTAATAATTTTATGGTTATGTGAAATTTAATATTTGTTTTAAATCATCATTTAGAAGGAAAATATCAATTTAAAATTATAACTAATTTTATAACACATTGAAAAATTAATAAAGGTCTTAAAAATTATATTATAATCATAAGAACACAATATATTAGTTTATGAATCTAATTAATGAAATTAAATTTTCTTTTAAATGAATATATTAATTATAAATTTGTAAAAAACATTTACTTTTTATAGTAATTACAAACATTTAATTGATTATTTTCAAATAGAAACAATATTTCCTTATAATATGATATAATTATAGAATATTTTAACTTAGAAGTGGAAACAATTTTATTTTTACTTTAATGGGTTATGTTATTATTATATTTTTTGGTTTACAATTCCTTATTGTCACATTAGTATTCCATAGGTCATGTTATTATTTCATTGGTAATGGTTTCTTATCTTCTTGAAATAACCTTTATTTCATTCACTATTTATTTATAATGTTTTTATTGTTCTATATTTGTACTTTTATGAGGTTTATAATATATTAAATTTTAAATAGAATAGAATTTCCATTGATAATATTCTACGTTACTAAAGTTTTTGTTTATATAACCATGATGAGAATCTATAATCATGGTAATTTAATGGTATGATTTGATTATACACTAAGGATAATTACAATATTTCTATAAATAGGAGGAGAACCTAAAAAATTTGAAATTTATGTGTATTTTTTTCATACACCAATAATGATTCTCAAGTTTCTAGAATTTTTAGGATAATATCGAATCATAGTGATTATGGTTTGGTTTGGGATTCAACTAAGGAGGATTACAATGGTTATGAAACCATGAGGTATACACCCACCACAAAACCATATTGGGTTGAGTTTTTACAGAACTATGTAATGTGATATAAAGTAATAGAAAACTGATATTTGGAATGACAAATGTAAAATGTGGTATTTCAGACATTGTAATGTTTTACTCAGTCTAAAATGAAACCTGAATTCGAACATCCATATAGATTAATATGTAGGTGAGTTTGGGTTCTTTTAGTTCTCAACTAGAAACCTATAAATTGTAATATTACCCTGAAAATGGGGTATACACCCACCACATCACCATAATGTGAATCATTTATGAGTAATTACATCCCTATGTGAGTGACCTTTTTTGAGTAACATGCAAATCTAATCTTCTTCGTCCAACTATATAGAAACATATAATACTCAAAATTATCATGTGTTTTCCAATTAAGGATATCACTGTTATACATGTGTAAAAGTTAATGGAATTATTTTTTTTATTCCAACACATTCAAATGTTTAGTATGTACACTACAAAAAATAAATACGTGTTTAATACTACATATATCCCATGAATGTAAAAGTGACACGAGAAACCCATACACTATGTCTAAATCATCACATACATTTTTTTTCATCCTGATTAATAATATTCTTCAAATTATTTATCTTATTATAAAACTTTATTGTGTTTATTATACATTTTATTTCACATATTACAATTTTATATATTATTTCTTAATCTATTATGTTTAATATGGATATTTCTACGATATTTGGATTATGTTTTGAAAATAAAATTTGTTGGGTGACTATGGTTGAAAAGGTAATTATTTAGAAATATCTAGATTATTAATCATGAACTAATTATCATATTTATACAGTAGTTATACTTATAAAACTATTCAGGTAATATGGTTAAGAAAAATTGAACTATGTTACGATTATAGAGATGGTAGGGCATACGAACGCATGAGTAACATTTCCATTATTCAATGATAATTACAAAAAAAAGATGAGGAATATTTTATCCTTAAAAAAACATAATAATATATTGTATACCATATTATTTATTTAAATATAAAAATATATATCATCCTCTTTTATGTTTATGAAATAGAGTCACATCGCTTCGTGAATTAAGTAGTGCACACATACACGAACTATGTTATCATTTTTCAGTATAAAAAACGAAATGATATAATATAATTCAAGAATAATAATTATTTAGTTAATATCATAATTATATCATATATATGATATATATTAATTGTGACTATACTTATTACCTTCCAGGTAAATCATTTTTGAAAGAAGAGTCGCATCGTTCTACGAGGAGATTTTACACTACACACATGACTGAGGTAATCATATCCCCAAATAAATTGAATATCAAAAAGATATATACATTATAATTACTATAAATTTATTATTTTAATATTAATATTCTATATTTACCATATATCTATCACAATAACTAATCATGATGGATACTAGTAGAAAGATGATTGATGTCGCTTCACGAGGTGGTAGTCTTTTAAATACACAAATAATGATTACATAACACAAATGATATAACTAGATATAGTTTTATGTCATTAACTTAAAATAACAAAATATTTTAATATGTATGATAACTTTTTTCTTATATAATCATGGTTCGATTGTAATTTATGTTATTAAAGGATAATCTAAAATAAAAACCCTAATTGAAGAACACGACATCTTCTTCATGTAAACACCTAAGGTTTTCACCAAAATCCTTCATATGTTGGATTTCTTCCAAAACTATGGCTTATATAATTATATTTAAAAAAATGTATGTTATTTGGTTAGGTATTTTCTAAAAAATGGTTTTATTGTGTGAATAATAGTGAATAGGGGTTGACCTTTTATATGTGATTTGAGTGGGACCCTTGTAATGGTTTGAATGAAAAATATGTACCCACTTCTTTCACATACCTAAAGGGTTAATAAAGTTTTAGCCTCAAGAAGTTAACATTACAAGGTAATAATATGGCCATAAAGTGGATATTATATAGGAATTTAGGTCATATTAACCCTTATCTATTGAGTTTAACCACTTAGTAACTCCAATATTACCTTAATAGTAATAAATATTTTTTTGTATTAAATATTTAATAAGAACCATAGATATGTTTTCCTTTTTTTGAAAAAAATATAATGATTCCAAATATGGAATCAATTTTTTAAAATTCCATTCAAATAAGTTAATAAAATATAGTTTAAAATTTATCCCATAAGAAAAATGGGAATGTGGGTTTACAAAGAGATAATTCTTAAATGTTTATTATGTAATTATACCAAAATTTTAAAAAAAATGTTTCCAATTATCTATAATTGACCAATTGATAAAAAATTAACTAGTGATAATTTCAAACTGATTTGAAATATATTTAAAAAAAAATTAAATTGGAAGTTTTTAATTAAAATTCATTATTGTTCATTAATTAACAAAAATTGAAATTATAATGAAAAATATATAAAACCCACCCTAATATAATTTTTATATTCTAATATTTTAAATGAAGTTAATTTTATATAAATATATTTTTTGTAAATGATATAATTTTTTTTATTTCAGGTACTCAAATAATGACCAAAAATTATATCATATAAAATTTATTTTAAAAAGAACATTTATTTTTTATTTTAAATGAATCTTATGTTATTTATGTTAATTATATGATAAATTTTTTAATGATTTACTTATTAATATTCATACACTCTAACTTAATGACTACAATATAATAGTGATTTAAAAAAATTAATGGTGTAAAAATGATTTATCATAGTGTTGGGTTGATCATAAGTTATCAATGAGAGTGAATTTATTTAAAATAAAATATATCACAATGTATTTGGATACAAAATTGACTAATAATATTTTTATTAAATGACATACATTATATAGAACATGATTATTATATTTTAAAATCATGGGTGGTCAAATTATACACCCCTCAAATAAATTGCATCCTTATAATTTAATAATGATCTTATTGATAAATGGTTTGATGTTTGAAAGTACCATTTTTGAAAACCAACCTTCATAAAAATCATTGATAAAACATTCTATGAATTAGAGAGAAATATAATTACAAAGATCATATGTAATAACATATAAATATGTTTCTAATTTTGAAAACATGGATAGAAAGTGAAGATGTTCAAATGGAGGAAAAGAATGAATAATTATAGAGAATTATATAGGAAATTTATCACAAGAATGTGATTGATGAATGGAATGTTAATAACCTAAATACCATTTTTGAAACCAAGAATTTTCTTTTTTGGATATGGTGTATGGTTTGTTTTTATTTTCAATCATCACAAGGATGATCTAGTATATTTCAAGTAGATGAATATTACAGTTTAAGATGACATTGGTTCTGAAGGCGGCGTCATTTTCAAGTGTTTTCCAAATAATTGGGGTTAAAATTTTGGAAGTTGTATTTCATTGAAAAAAGTGAATTTCCTTTATGGGTTTATGAAAATATAGAAATGGTAAAACATTATTGAATATGGGCTTCATGAGTTGTGTTTCATGTAAGATCAATGATTAATGACGGTGATATACCCTATAATGAAGAGCATCATAAATGATGAAGAATTGTGGAATAACGGTTAGGGATGCAATGTTATGTGAATCTGATTAGAACAAATCATAGATTTGATAGAAATATCCATGATTTTGAAGAGAAACACAATGGTTTTTTATTGAAATATACCTAGCTACAATGGGCATCAGAAATAGTGAATTTCCATAGAGCTTCATGATATAATGAGCTACGCGAAGATGTTTAGGAAAGATACATAAAATACATGAAGAGGATGTGGATCATCAAAAAAATCCAAGACTATAAATATGTGGCTACCCCTTGTATTTTTGATGAGTTTTTCAAGGAAAATTTGAAAACACTCTGATTTCATAAATCTAAGGTAATATCACCAATATGGATTTCTATGCGAGCTTGGGAATCTTGAAAAGACCATAATTCTTAACAGATTCCCATGCTTTTTATTAAAGGGATATGTGTGATGATGGGGAATTCTGTGTTGGATTTGTGAGATTCTTGAAGGAAGTTTGTTCCCGCAGAGGAGGTGAGTTTTATGAAGGAAATTTGTTCTACAAATCAAGTGAACTTCATGAAGGTTCTGAACTTCACAAAGGAGAATCATGAATAGAAGTATTGAATATTATTTTTAAGTGGACAAGGCATTCAAATAGAATAAACATAGTTATAAGGTGAAAGTAGAGTCTCATTTTATGATTTGAACAAAGTCTAAAATTCTAATTCATTGAAGAGTCCTTTATATAGATAAATTGAGTAGACTTATCTCAAATTAGTGAGCTAGGGGGTGTCATCATAAGTGTTTTGATGGATTCTCTATGTTATCCCTAAAACCATGTAATGGTAGTGTGTCAGGCACTAAGTAACTCTGTATGAACTCTTGTATTCCACAACTAGTAAGGATTTTTTGATTTAGGTATGACTGAAACACTGCTGGTGTATGATCCTTGGACTAGCCCTTTGTGGTGAACAAAGGGATATTGTTGTTATCTCTCTTTAATTTTTAATGATTTATTTCTACATTATGATAACAGATAGGTTTAACAAGTTCTTACCAACGTGGGAACAAGATACTTCACTTTAGAAGAAAATGTGGTCACCCTGATTCACCCCTCCGCTCTCAAGGTGATTTAGGGTCCAACAATCATAAGTTTTTAATGATATAAAAAATATTGGTTTTATATAAATGATGTTATTATGATATAATTTTTTCAATATCGTTTAGAATGATAATATATGAAAATTTACATACATGATATACATATATTTTTGAAGAATAATGTAATATTTATATTATGATTTTGTCATTTTTGAATTCATTTATTAATATATGAAAATAATATCATAGTTGAATGTTTTATGCATGAAACACTAAAATTAACATTTAATGGATGATAAGAACCATAAAATAGTGTCAATTCATTACATATTTATTTTAATATTTTTTAAAACCAATATGGTTATAATAATTTATCCTATATATGTAAATCTCGATATGATGAAGTAATACATTAATATCTAAAAAATCATCCAAATATCAACTTTAACAATTTCACATAAAATAGATTATAATCCTATGAATTAGTAATAGCTTCACTAAATTTCTCAAATTAACATATCATTAATCCCCCAAACAATATGATAAATAATTTATTCATCCTATACCAAACTTGTTAGTGCCATCATCATGTATTCTCTTTAATCATGGTAACAACCAGAATTATCATAAAAACTTTTTCAAATTAGTAATTATTCCTTATTATATATATATATATGAAATATATTTTTTGGATATATTCTCTAAACCAAAAAACTGTTGTAAATTCTATCAATGATAGATTCAACCACTATGTAATAGAAATAATAATAAATTCAAATCTAGTATGTTTAATCCAATTTAATTTATCTAATAATTTATTTTATCATAACACCATAATTTCAACATCAATAATAATTTAAGGGTTTTCATTCCGTCAATCATGTGTTTTATATGAAGATCAACTTGAAACTGAACCATTTTTTAGGGTCATCGGTACCATTCAATATATTCTTTTAAAACCTTAATTATATAGTACTATAGGAAGTTACTTATACATTTCATAATAATTATAGGTAGGATATAATTGATTAAATACTCGAAATACATAATTCATTAATCCAAACAAAAAAACATTAATCATTCCACTTCATCTATGATAGTTGAATAATATTGGTGATGGTCTATTAGAAAATGTTGATGTTTATTAAATTTATACTTTAGAAATTTTTTGTGTGTAGTGCCCCATCTCAATACCAAATTTTTATATGTTGGAATATACTTATTTCCCCTATCACTATTATCTATTTTTTCTCTCCCTTCTCCCACTTATTTTCATATAATCATAGAAATAATACTTTGAGAATTATTTCTATGTCTCTTTTGTACATGATATTATGTTAACATAAAATGAAAATTTTTTGGAGACTATTTTCCTTAGAAATAATAGATTAATCCCATTAATGAAATTACCATTATTACTCCTTTTATTATGTTCATCAATACCAAAACTATTTAAATACACAACATAAATTGAAAATTTTATGCATAGATAATCTCAAAATCAGAAACATGGTTTCTTAAAGGATATAGTAATTTTCATACACATCCTCATTTTTGGGATATAAAATGTGAACATTCCCAAGAATATCTGCCCAGATTGTAAAAACAGGTGGGTAGTAAGGCCTGTTTTTATGCCCAATGTTACTATAAAGCCGAGCATAATGCTCCCCATTCAATGTTATTACCATATGTTACATCATTTACAGAATCACATCCACTTGTAGAATCATGAAATGGATTTATATTCTAGAAAAATAAAAAAAAAGGTTCCTTACCAAAATATTATGATTCTCTTATATACATATCGTAAAATTATTTAGACATTTACATTCCTTAATCTATGTTTTCCTATAATTTGTTCCTAATGACTATACAAAACATCACATAATACAAACTTAAGTTACCCAAACCCTGTATCCCAGAGCCAGTGTATACATTATTACATTAGCATAATACATACTGAATCACATCTCCATGGTTTGAATGTTTTTATATGTTTGTTATATTATATATGTATAAGAATTCAAAATACATATTAAAACAATATATACTAAAATAATTTTCATTGATAATTCCATTATTCCCCTTACTGTATCCACATATACCAATAAAAAAATACATCTTGGTATCCTATTAAAAATACAATAAATTCATGATCTAAAAGGAAAATTAAAAGTTTACATACCAAAAATATTATGAATAAAAAATTATTTAATATTAATCTCTAAATAAGTTACACACATTCCATTTAATCAATAAATTGATCATAATATGGAATTAATAAAAGATGATAAAAAAATAAAATATTAATAATCACCTGATATTGAAATTTTAAAATGAATATTCTATCTAATTGAATAATATCATGAAATATCTATAAATAATATTATAATAATGTAATGCATAACATTGGGAATCCAGTACATACCAATATGGCTTGAGACAAAGGAAAATATTAATGTTGAGGCTTTCTTAAATAAGTATAATTATGTAGAGTCTTCTTCTACGAAAAATATAAAAATGGGTAAGGCCCCTACTAAAACCCAATATAATTTCTCACATGATACCCAATAATGCATCGAGGGGATATAGAGTACTCTTCACATCAATTATATATTCTAATGTATCCCACATATTTATGGTGTGAAAAATAATCTACATAAACATTATTAGTGAAAAAAAATACTATTAATAGTTATCCTCGATAAATGAACATTATAATAAACCACTTAGAGTAAAATGGTGAATGGTAATAAAATTGTACTTCCTTAATGAATCATATGATAACTCAGCCATATAATGAATAATAATGATATCAATAGAACACATCCCCACTGGATCATAAGTATATTAATGTGGTGATTTCAATAATGAATAGAAATAACATAAAAATATCTATAAAATTATTCAGGAGGAAAATACTCTTTACATTTTGAAATTCACCATTTAGATCTAATAGTTCACAAAAAAATTGAAATAATTTTATTTTTTAAAAAACAAACATATAATAGAATCTCTAAAATGTTTATTGGTAATAATGGATGAAAATTCCATAAATGTATTGTAAATTAAAATTAAGATTCATTTAATGGTTGATAGTAAGTACAAAATATCCTTAGTGGATCATAATTTCAATTAATGGTTTACTCTATTTTCAAATAGAAATTCCAAAAAAATTATTTTATAAAATACTTTTGATATATATTTGATCCATTTTGAAAATGATATTTTGAAATAGAAATTTCAAAAAACAATTGAAAATTATTATTCATTTAAAATTACCAATGAATGATTCAAATAAATCATTAAAACAATTATTGGTAATGACAAAAAGAAATTCCATCCATGTCTATTATGTTAAAACAAATATGCCTTACATTTTTGGAAAAATTAAGTCATCCACTTTTTTGAAAACTAATTGAAAATTAGTTAATTTTATTATAAAGAGAAAAAATAATTTTAAATGAATTTAATAAATTATTATGGAATTTTAATAATTATCTTTTCTATCATTTTTGTATTAAAAAATATTCCAACCGAAGAGATAAATCATGTCACATTTTCCTAAAAACATATCAATCCTTTAATGTACCAAACAGTGAAAATTTTATTTATTTATATAAATGGTTCCTAAATATACATGTAAGACTAATATATATTTTTTAGTAAATAATTACAAAATAAATCCCCCATGGGAAACTTTAACAAAAAAATCATAAATAATGATCAGATTGTAAACTAAACCCTCACCACATTGGAAGCATTTTATTCATAATCCACCTAAAATAAATAACATTTTATGAAATATTAAATAACACTAAGATAAATAAATTATTTATATAAAATTAAATGTTTAAATATATACTCAAAAAAAAAATAAGTTGTCAATATGGATTTAGTCTCACAGACATAAAAGTTATACTAAAAACCCTTAACTTTGGTCTGACTCATTCCATATGTTATTTGTCTTTCAGATTGATAAAAATGAGATAATTATATACAATATTTAGATATTTTTTATTTTTCGAATTTATTTTACTAATTTTTTTACCAAGTTATATTTTATTACTTAATAATTTATTTTTACCTCAGATATTTTGATAAATATTTCTTATGTGTGAAAAATAACATAAGTAGGATTACTATGGTAAAAGTGGTTGTCACTTAAAAATATATAGAGTAATAATCACGAAGTAATGATCATATTTATAAATCAATTTTAATTATAAAACTAATCAAATAATATTGTTGTTAAAAAGGTACTATGTTATAATCAAGGTATGGTAGGTCATACGTACTAATTACTAACATTTTCACTTTTCAATGATCATTTGGAAAGTCTTTAAGAAATATTACATCTTTATAAAATGACTATAATATATTTTATACCATATAATTTTATTAAATATAATTTATATATCATCCATTTTTCTGGTTATTAAATAGGGTCACATCATTTTGTAATGGTTTTAGTCCACAGGTACTCGAATGATGTCATCAGTTTGAAGATTAAAAAATAAAAATTATATACTATCATTTCATAATAATAAAAATATCATGAATATAATAAATATTTCATTTATATCATATAGTTTGGTTAATAGTTTCCACATTAATTACTTTGTTAAGTATTATTGAATGAAGACTCACATTACTTCATGGGGTGGTAGTATCCCCTACACATGAGCGATGTTATCGCATCCCCTATAGAATGAAAAATTAATATATATATATATATATATATATGATAAAATGAATAAATATTTATTATTATTATATAAATAATGTTTATATAATTTAAATCTGTCCTCTTACCCAATCATATGATGTGGTAATGTAAAACTTAATGGCATTGGTTTGCGAGGCAGTAGTTCTTCAAACAAAAGCATGATGATTTTGTAACCCATTTGATGGAAATTATTATTTTATAGGCTATAAATCTTAATAAAAAATATATTTATTTTTATGCTCATGGTATTATTATATAATAATAGTTCAAAATTAATTTAGGAACATGATGTAGGAACTGAATTATAAATACTCTTTGGTGATAATTACAAATTCTTCAAGTATCCACCCTTTGATAGAACCAAAAGAATTCGAAGGAAGGATTTTTTTCCCAATATAATCTTATAGGATAATTAGAGGAAAGATGGGATGTTATCTTTTCATGTAGTAGATTAACCTAAATGGATTTCATGTGTGAATAGAAAAGAATATGGTGTGGAATTTTATATGTTTGGTGAGTTGCACACTACTAATCATTTCAAAAGAAATAGGTTTACCCATGTTTATCACAAGCCACAAGGCTCCCAAAATGTCGTATTATAAACAAATAAAAATTATATGGTATAAATATTTCAATAAAATTTATTTTATAAATTTTATCTTTTCATTTTATCCCTTTCCATTTTAGTTTAACACCCTATAAATTTATTTTTCAACTTAATCTTAGTAAATAATTTTTACAGTTTTTTATATTCATTAAGGTTTAACATTAATTTTACATTATTAGAAATTATTAATTATTTATATTATAAATATATAATTCATTTATTTAAATTTTAATTATATTTGGGGAAATATTTAATTTAAAATTAACCCCACATATGTAGCGAGAATGTGGGCTTTCAAAGATAACATGTTCACAAGTTTACAATGTTTTTATATCAAAATTTATTATTAAAATTATTGCAAGGAAATAAATTGTATTAAATGATATATATTTGGTCTAATTTTTTTAAACCAATTAAAATTTTAATCTAAACAATTTAAACAAAAAATTTATTTTCAATTAGAATTTATTATGTTTCTCTATTCATCAAAAAGTTACACTTTTTAGGAAAATCCAAAAACAATTACAAAGAATCTTTTTATATAAAGATTTAATAAATGAATGTAATTTTATGAAATAATTATTTTAAATGAGAAAAATATAATTCATTGTATATATTAAAAGTTCAACTTGACCACCTAATAGAAAAATACAGTTTTCAGAAAACATTTCTTTTTCATTTAAAGGATTTTTATTTTATTTCTAGAAATTAAATAAAAAATGTTAATTACATATTAAGTAATATTAATAGATTAATATATAATGGCTAGGTTATAATTTTAATATTTAAATTACATTTTAATATTTAGTTATGCTTAATCATGTTGTGGTGTGCATCGAATGATATTGAAGAGATTCTATTTATATAAAAACAAATATATTAAAAAAGCCTCATGATGTTATATTTTATTATAATCATGGTGTTTCATTTCAAACACAGTATCAAAAATGATGTTCCAATTTAAATATCATAGTGTGTTATATATAAATATGATGATAATATCATTAGTATGTAAATTATAACACATGGAGGTTAAATATAATTGAAAATAAAAAGGTTTTCACAACATCTTTTAAAACATTGAAGTATAAATTACATTTAAAAATATTTATTATATAGAATAATGATGGTTTATGAAAACCTTATTATATAGAGTTCTTAATAAAATTTCTTAGAAAATAGATAATGGTTACTAAAAGTACATTTCACTTTAAAATGAAATCATTTAATTTTAAAAATAATATCTAATAATAGAACCTTTAATAATACATAATATAATAAAAAGCTACTATATAGTGGATAATAAATAGTTTTATTTTGATATGATTGAAAAAAAATTTGAAAATTTTGAAATTAACTTGTTGAAATTCTAGATCAATTAAAACTAATATGAATGAATTGATTTAAAATGAAATATATGTTGGAGAAATATTACACAAAAAATTACTTTAATTTATAAAATAAAATGGTGAAAATTGGTAGGAATTAAAAATATGGATATAGAAGAAGAAAATTTTAAAATAATTTGTAATTAATTACAAATATACATTTTAATGAAACATCTGAAGAATTAAGGAAGACAAAATTTATTTTAAACATGGTTTCACTATTAAGAAATAGGATATAAATCATATATTCATCATATGTTTGAATAGATAAATCATGAATGATTACATTAAAATAAGAGTGATTAATACCCATATAATAGAATTTAGTCCAAAAAACCCCTTACAACATTAGTAAATTTAAAATATAATGTCCTTATAAGATTGAAAATAATATTAATTTTAAATATCATGAAATATATCATGTATTATTCCAAAAATAATTTTTTGTTATTTATTTTCCATATTGTTAATAAGAAATTTCTAGGTTACATTAGAACATTCCCTAATGAAGAGATATTGAGATAAAAAAATCTGTAACTTGTTTCCTTAGTAGATTCCACTCTAACATGCAATAAAAAACATACATACCTTAACTGTATATTTAAAAAAAGTATTCATAAATTTTATATTTTATATAACTGAGTTATAATTATTTACTATGACTATATTAGGGAGTTATATCTTATTTTCAACCACCAGGTCTTAATAACATTAACCATTTGCACGTATTCTATATTATCCATGTCATAAATTCAGCGATAACAAGTACATAATTAATATATAATTAATTATACTACAATATACATATCTTATATGGATTATTTAAGTCTCTTTCACCATTTTGTATGAGTTCTGGTTATGCATCTTGAATATTAAATCTGTGATGGCTTATTTATTTGATATTGGAGAATATAATTGATATTTTTATTATATATTTATTTCTTATAGTAGTATTTAAAGAATAATATACCAATAATGTTTTTTTGTAATATTTTAACAATGTTAGTTTTATAGTTCCCATAGTCAACTGTAATTATATTTTATATGGAAATATTCATTTAAGATGTTAAACAGACCTATACATGAATTATTTTACCTTGATTAGTGAGTTTTATTAAGTAGTTGTTTATTTAGATATATTATCATTATAAAAAAATATAATGGTACATGTTTTTCTATGATAATGGTTTTATGTATATAAGTTTTCATAAATAATGGAAAATAATACAGAAACCAAAAAAATGATTCCTCATGGAGGTGGTAGTGTGTGCACTCCCAAGATTAATATTCAATTGTTATTATATTTGGATGGAAATAAATATATATGTTTTGTAAAATAGAAATGAAAAATTATAATTATAATAATGATAATTAATCTATATTATAATTATTAGGATATAATATTTATTTGAGTATGATTAAGTATAATAACATAATAAGGAGATAATACTTATGTCTAAGACTCGATATTTCCTTGTAAGTCCCCTTGAAATTGAAGGGAAAAGGATTCCTATGAATGAGGTGGGGAATATTATCAATAGAAATGTTTCTAGGGTGATTAAAATTTATGATTATAAAGTATTAATTATGTGTATTGGTGAGTCTGGAAGTGGTAGAAGTGTTACATATTTTCAACTCAAGAGAATGGAAATTTTAAAAATTTCCATTTGTGGAGAGTTTGGAATAATATTTAACACACCTATAGTAATATAAATGCACTTTAATTTACTATGAAATTAATATTCTCATTGAACTCCTCTTTCGTATATAAAAACTCTTCTAGTCCCCTTATGTAAATTCTATTATTTATTCTTCAATAATTTTTTTTAAAATTAAATAATTTAATCGTTTTCCTTAATCATTTGAATTACTAGGTCATTCCTGTGACTCGATGATTATATAATTTTTTTGTTTGTAAGATCTAATATTTTCTCATTATTAATCATGATTGGTGATAAATGGTTTATCATAATCACTAGGTTCTTCAATCCATCTCTTATTCAAATGGGTTGTTTATTAAAAACATTTCTGCATTATCCCTCACACCCATTGGTATGTTAGTATTCCCTTTATTACAAAAACAAAAATGGATGAAATGGGTTATCACTAAATTATACGAAAAATATATTTTTTTAATCCTAAAAAATGTTTTTTACCTTAAAACTTCTTATTATTTTTCATTTTATATTTTTATAATTATTCGTTTAGTTCAAGCTATATCAAATTCTATTTGATATAGGACACATTAATATTGGTTATCATATCTTCCTTAATGTACAAAAGGGTTTCAATCCATAATAGTTGTTCAATAATTGATTTTGATAACCCACAAAATATCACATAAGAGTATCAAATAATGCATATAGTTATGCCCCATTCTTGTGTACCCTGTTTGGATTGAGTAAATACCCATCAATCCCTTTTCAGGGTTAATACCCAAGGTATATAGGTTCCAGAACATGAATTCAATTGACAAACCCAAACATGGATGTATTCAAGTTAAAACTATTTACTATAGAATTTAACAATATTATATGATATCAACCTATACTTAAACTCAACTATTGGGTTTTTCTAATTTTATCTAACCCTAATACCAATGGTGACTAAACTAATATCCAAAATAAATAAACTAATATCTAAAATAACTAAACACTTGTTTTGATACCATTTTTTGTATCCCTTAATACTATAAACATAAAAAATATATTATTCCCAGGATTTAAATAATATATCTCACAATTGTATTAAAATCTAATGAATGAAGAGTTTTCTATCTTAGAAATTAGCTATATAAAAAAATATTTAATTGTTCTATTTAATATTTCTCCATTATCATGATTATTCAGACCATATTCTATAAAACTCACATTATTTAATGATATTTATATATTGTGGATCAGAAAAATAAAAAAGGGGTGAGAATATATGCCCAATATTTGGTAAACATATCATAACATGAAATAATACACTCATCATGTCCACACCAAAATATGTTAAAAAATCCTACTACTAAGCCTATATGATAAAACACATTATCTCGATGTATAGCTATCTCATGGGATATATGATAAAGCTAGTTCGTTATTGTTATATATAGGACCCCACTAATAATTATTAATATATATTTCTGCCACATTTAATCAAGATCAAGCATTTTATAAATAACTCAATAAAAAGTAATTGGATTCACATACCTTCCAAAAAATATCACATATCATGATCATAATAAAAAAAATTAAACAAAAAATAAAATAAATGAAAAATGAACTATTATTATAATTATAAAAAAATTTCATAGTAAATAATATAATAAAATTATACTTATGAAAAAATATAGTCTATTTTTCTATTAAAATACATCATAATAGTAATATAACATATGAGGACAACATAAAATTGTGTAATACTTTTAAAATAACGAATAATCATGAAAAAATTGTATTTCCTGAAAATAAAATATATATTTACTATTTGTAATAACTTGATTAATAACATGTAATGGTTTCAAAACACTAAAAATAAGAAATCATGTTTGAGAAAACTCATAATGTTCATCTCACTGTGAAAAAAAATCATTATGTACATTCCTTAAATGTGAGCCACCACATCAAGCACATGCCTAGATGAAACAAATTATTATGAAAAATCATGAATTTCTCATGATATATAAGCTTAATCCAACAATATTTATGGTGATATAATATCGCACTAATAATTACCCATATATAGGTATTCCATATAAAATAAATCAGAAACCTATCATAATGAACCAATAAAAAAGGGTGGGTATATTAAAAATTACCAAATAATAATATAACATAAACATAAAATATATCAGGATATAAATAATATAAATTTACAAAATGAATAAAAACATAATATCCAATAGATGTTGATAAAAACATTACTTTTTGAAAAGAAACAATGAATGATAAATTTAATATAAAGTAATGTTTTTAGAAAAATTTTTAAAAATTGAAATTCTAAATACATTCAATAAAGCATTTTTCTGGTAAAAATGAGAAGACATATTAAGTTATTAATATAAATATTTCTATATAAAATATCCTTCAAAATATATAATGGTTTTAAAAAATGTGATGAGAAATAAGTTTGAATATTGATACATATAAAAATAATATTTATTTATGTAACCATGAAAAATGCATTAACGTGTTTATGAATATTCATATTGTAAAATAAAATAATTTTATTTAGATGATAGAAAAGACATTTGGAAAATTTAAAATATACTTTTTTAAATCCCAAATTGTTAAATTGATGATGGAAATATTTTATAAAAATGTGAAATGGAAAATTAGAGACAAAAAAATTATTTTCCACAAGATAAAGTAGAAAACTATTGGAAAGTAAATACATCTAATTGGAGGTAATATTCATTAGAAATAAATTATAATTATTTATAAAAAATAACTTTGAAAAAACATTATAATCATAGAGAAGAAGGATTTATTTTTGAAAACATAATCTCATATAAATGATGGTAGAGTTCCATACAAATAATTAATGGTTATAATATATCAACAGTGGAAGATAAAAGATAATGATGAGTGATGATTACCTAAGGAAGAGAATTTATTTAGATAAACACCTTACAACATTAGTAATTTATTAATAAAATTTCATTTTATTATTGAAAATTATATGGTTTTTTAAATAGACTAAATTTAATAATTTATTATTCAAAAATATATTTTATGTAAGTATATACACTATAGAAATATGAAATTTTTTCATAATCATAAAACAAGTCTCAATGAAGAGTATTTGTGAAGAAAATACCTTAAATATATTTCCATTCTAAATACATTATAATATAATATCCTATAAAGTTAAAACTCATACATTAATAATATATTGAACATCCTCTTTTATATAGGTTTCCTTTTATATCCCATATTTATTAATATTTATTATGGATATATTCGATAGTTATTACTTAGTTTAAACCACTCGGTGTTAAGAATTTAACAGTTAGTGCATGTCTTATAATTATTATGTCATTAACCATTATTTTATAATAGGTTAATAATAAATGAATATAATTAGGGATGATAAAATATATAATTAATATTACTTTTTAAGTCTCTCTTACCATTTCATAATGGTTCTTGTTACACTATTTGAATATGGAATTGAGAATGTAATATTTATGTGATTCTAGTTAATGAAAATGATATTTTAGAAATAAGTTCAATACAAATTATAATATTCAAAAAAACTCATAAAAGTAGTGATTTCATAATTAAAATATTTTAGTAATTTGATTCATTTTCAAATACTCATAAATAATAGAGTTTTATATCCTCATTCATATATGTCGTTAAATGGATCCAAACATTAACACTACTTAACATTGATTGGAGATTATAGTTGAGGAGGTGTTTCTTTTGATATAATATCATTTTACTGGAATAATAATGATATTATTATTGTGTTATTATTATTTTTAAAAAAAATATTATTCTTTGAAACTTTAGGAAAATTTTAAATAAAAATGAAAAAATATAATTAATGGACGTTGTTTGTAACACACATTCACAATTGACATTCCAATGATTTTATAAATGGATATAAATGAATACATTTGTTTTTTACCTTTAATGTAACAACACATAAGTATAATAATATAACTAAATTAATCATATTATTATTGTAATATGGTATTTTAATGATTAATATTTGGTGAACAAAATTATGAAGAATAAATTAATTATGTCGTAGACTTGATCATTCCTTGTAATTAACCATAAAATATAAGTTATTATGATAGATTTGTGTTTTTAGTGACATATTTTTATTAGATATGTTTATATGGAGAGTTAAATGGAAGTGTTTCATAGAGTAATTGGAATGATAAGTGTGTCTTGATTCTGTGTAAGTCTATCCTTTTTTAGGTGCATATAAGGGTCGTATTTGAAGTCCACATTGAATTTATAAAATTTTATATCTTAGTTAAATGTTTATGGTCTCAAAACAGTAAAATATGGAGTGGGGGTATATATTTGTTGATAAATTCTCATTGAGTCAATTTGGTAACATATTTTTAAAAGGGTATAAAAATATGGATTGGAGGTCATCATTGAATGAGTTTTAACTCGCAATACAATTAGGAAACCTTTTTGTCCTTTTACCCTTAGAAAAATAAAATTCACCATTTAATTTTTTTACCAAAGTTATAAATATCAAATAATTTTAATTAATTTTAAATAGAATAATTAAAAATGACCTTATTGTTAATTAATATCCTTCAGATTTTATATTTAAAAAAAATTTCACTGAAAAATATTTTTGTACGTATGAAAATTTTATTTTAAATAAAAAACATATTCACATAAACCCTTTATTGAAAAATAATGTTATTGTGTTTTTTATTTTTTATATGGTAATTTTAGAATGGTTACTAATTTAAGGGATGGAATTTGATTTATTATCATTTGAATATATTGAACGATGATTCTAAGGCAATTCAAAATAAAAATATTCCTTGGAAATAAATGGTTTAAAGAGAAGATCAAGTTTTTTTTCTTTTAATATTAAATAATGTTTTAACATTAGTACTTGAAATGTTTTCCATATAATTTATGTGAACAAATAAAATAAATTAAACTTATAATGGTATTTGATAATTTAATATATTATTCTATTAATGATTTAGAAATATTGTCGGTTATTCCAATATTTTGATGAAATATTCAAAATTATAATTATCATAATTCCCACATTTTTTTATTAAAATTAAGTCTTGAAAAATTCAAAAATGATGTACATTTTTTCAAATTCACATCTTATATTTTTTAGACTTTATTTCTCTTTAAAAACATAAATTGTCGTGTAACTGTTATTTAAAAAATGATATTTAGTACATTAATTATATATTTATAAATATGAATAATTAATCTAATACGAAAATATCACGATATTATTAAAATTAAACATAATTTCTAGATATATAATTCTAATTGATAAATAATAAAATATTTAATACTAATGAAAATGTAGGGAAAATGAAAAATGAATATTATATTAATTCATGATAGATTTGTACATATAAATAATTGATTACATTTTTATATAATAAATATGTGTAATTAAATAACACCATATTATTTTTCTATATGACCTAACAATCAAATATTATTTGGTTGTAATTACAAGTCGTTGTTCACGTATCAGGGACTTTCATGCAATCTTGATGAGCTTGAAAATCACCTATATACGGTTCTTATCAATTTGTAATTTCATTAGAAAAGCTTGGTCTTCATCTAAGGAAAACCCTAAAAGAATCCTCTAATCAAATTCTAGATTAATAGGATCCAGAATGAATTATTATTCTTCATGATTCATTGTCATATTACTTTTTTATGGGTGTTCAATATCGTTACATCATTTTATAGCCCTTAATTTAGCACCTATGTTTTGATGTTCATATATAATATTACAATTATATCATATTTTCTAACATTATTTAGGGTTTTCATAAGAAACAAAATATTTTAAAAATAGTCATTTATCGATAATTTCCCATTAAATCTCAGGCCATTACAATGTACCACTCAAATAAATTGGGTTCTCTTATTTTAAATTATTATATACTAATAGATTTTATCTAATGAAATTCAAATGGTGAATCAATATTTAATTTTATAATAAGGTATAAATCATGTATAATTTCTTATAATAATCCTAATCCTAATATTGAATTTCTTCATTAATTAATTTTGATAAATTGCTTTTATGGGTTGGTATTGAGACCTTTTTCATTTAACATTTTATAACCATAATGATATATATTAATAAGTTCATTTAAGGAAATAACTATGATTCCATATTATTATAATTAATACACAACTTAGACTAATATCTCATCTCCCATGGTTCATTGACATGGAGGTTTATGATGAAATTTTAAGTGGAATGAAAACATCAATGGAAATGTTTACACTAATTTATAAATATCATTAACATAGTTGTTTATTTCCCTCTTTACCCATTCTAGAGTATTCATTACAATGGAATAGATCTAATACCTATTATTCTTGTTTATTTCCTAGATTTATAGCTTTAAAAGTTAATGATACATCTTTCTACCCTACTATTTCACATTTCCTAGCAACACTCACACCATACAACCCTCTTAATAAATGGTTTTTATGGGATGGATACCTCACCATGGTTGTTTTGAGTTTCATTTTTTAAGTCCAAATATAGACATTGAATATCTAATCTATTTCCCACAAACATTGTATGGTATGAAAATATCATGTTTATAAAACCTAAATATAGAACATCTCTTAGCCCCAAGGATACTAGGTTTCTCTTTTTTCACTTGGACACCATGTCATATGGAACTAGTTGTGTTGAAGGTTGATTTTACTCTATATCCATCATTATCATGGTTCTCGCAACTTCTCTAAATATTTAACGGAATGTTGATGGATAATGTGAGTTGATATACAATGATGAAGAAGAGTTATTATTGTATTCTTCTATTGGAATGTTGATATTATATCACTATGATAGATTATGGTGTCTATTTCCACACAAAACAATTTATAATTGTGATGTTTATTTGGGTAATCTGACCAAGATTAGATAGTATGGAGTCTGTGTTTAAATAGTTATTTCATTATGTCGAATCAAACTATGAACCCACTCAATGATTTATATTCTCAAAAACATGAATTAAAAAATGAAATTTTCATGAAACTATATTTTTTTATGAAAAACATTAGGTTTCTATAAATAGAAAAGGATCCAAGAAACCATGATTGTCTATATGATTCATCACATGTCTAAATTTATGAATAAAGGATTTATTTTTTACAATAAACCTCATCACAAGTCATTGAATAGGCTCCACCATGTTTCCTTTATTATGGTTATTTTTATTCCAACTATTCATATCCTACATATATTTATAATAGTGAAGTAGGTACTATCCATGATTACAAAAATTAAGGTGTTAGAATATTTTTTGTGCCTTTTGATTATTAGTTTCTAATCCTATTATAGAAAATTACCTATATATTTTCTTAATATTTCATGATTATAAATGGTCCCATATTAGACATGTAAATCATCGTCTAGTCACATTAAGGAAATTCTATATAAGATTATTCATTTTTTGATATTGAATTTAGATTATTTATTCATTCATCATAATTTTCAATCATTCATTAATGATACCCCATTGTTATTGTTTTAGTTTCTTTGTGAATTTTACCATGTACACATTTTTAATCAAATATCTGTTGTAAATTATTTTTCATAAATAGTAGGTATATCCCCTTATCTCCTATTATGATAAAATTTTCATTGTGTTAATATCTGAATTTTCCATTTAACCCATGGGTACTTCTAGTTTTCCAATTATTACTTTTTCATACAAAATTACTTATAGTTTGATGTAGTTTATTTTTTGATTATTTATCATACTCTCCTTAATATAAATAGAATTTAATTCCTTCACAATCATTCATAATGAAAATATGATAACCAAAACCATATCACTAATGAGTATCAAACCTGTAGTGAATCTAGATAACATTTGCATGCTCTAGTGGATAATTGAGTAAATACCAAACATATCATCTGAAGGGTTTTTAACCATTGGTACATGTTTCTATGATCCTCCATCTATTTCTAGTATACCGAAAACGATTCGTTTCTATGAAAAATAAAATTTACTAGACCTTTCCAATAATTCAGTGTATCATCTTATAATTAAACTAAACTCTATGGTTTTTACTGATGTTATTTGACCCGAATAAAAAAGTTAACTAAACTATTCACAAAAAATAACTAATGTAATATATAAATTAACTAAAGCATATCCCAAGATAAAAAATAAATTTTCTAAAATAACAATACTCTATTTTTATTCCAAAAAATGACATATGATAAATAAGATATAAATCTTTCATTAATCAATGATTTATACAATCTAATTAACAAATGGTACCATTTCCCAAATTCTAAAGGGATTATTGTCCAAGTAATTATATATAAACATATAATTTTATTACCCTTGGGTTAATTTCTCCATAATCATGTTCCTATATACAATTTTCTAGATAACTAATATGATAAAATCAATTTCAATTCCTGAGAAATGGAAAGATTAAAAAAGGTTTATATCAACCCTCGGTATGTATAAAACATATCAACCCGATGAAAGAAATGGGAAAGACATAAATATCCTAAAAAAGGTCAAATGTACATATATGAGAATAATTTTTTTTACTATAACATAATAACATATTAATATTATTATTGAAGAATAAAAGACATTACATGGATTTAAACACATCTAATTAGTCATATGTCATTATATCATGACCAAAAGTTCTGATATACATTAAAATGAGTCATAATTCATTCATGGAATTTTGTGGGGAACAAATTCATCCTGAATATTTATAATAACATCATAAAGAACATGTAATTATAAAAATACCATAATAAGAGGAAATTTATGTGATCAAAATTCTTATTCCCTTGGTTATGTGAACAGACTCCTTATTTCTAGACCTGAAAATGAATGAAATCCAAGAAAACCCAAGACTTTAAAAAAAACACATTTTGTCTATGCTAGAATATTATATGAGATAAAAGTTTAAAATAATGGATTTGAGGTAGATATAATACCCCAAACCTTATCATATATATATATGGGTTCCACATAAATGAAATCATACACGTATCTTAATGAAACCATTGATAAATAGAGGGTTTGTTAAATGTTTCCAAAACATCAGATTAGATAATAATAAAGGATTAATGGATTTCAAAAAACTAATTTTCCAAAAGAAATACTATCATAACATAATATGGATAATGATTGAAATGTCACTTAATAGAAGAAAATAATTAATGTTAAAATAGAGGTGAGAAATATTTAGAACACTATTTATAACATCAAATAATAAATTTAATTCATGAAACAATTTCATTATAAGTAAATTTAAGACCATTGAAACCCAAAATATAAAAAATATCAAATATAATACCCTTTAAAAACATAAATATTTTCTATAATTTTAATTTATTTTATAATGAAAAATTGTACTCTTTGAGTGAATCATTAATAATGGATCCCTGAAAATGGATTAAATTCATTGAAATAAAATGTGAAGTGGATGATAAAATATTTATTTATAATGAATGGAAAGTCAATTTCAATATTTTTTAATAACCTTTTTAAAAAACTACATCATTAAAAGTAATATGAAACCATATTCTATTGAATAATGGGTGAAAATGATTGTTGGAGTGAAAAAACTAATTTTCAACTTGAGAAAGGTGTGATTTTTTTGGTAATTAAAAACATGGATGTGGATGAAAATTCGACTAAAATAAATGTTAATTATGCTTAAAAAACAAAACATAGTGAAACATAAGAAAAAAGTGAAGAATAATTTTGTGTGAAAAATGGTTATTCCCAAAAATATGTTATAATTATATCCTTCAATCCCAATTGGTTTGACTATAACATATATGAATGAAAATAGATACAGAAGAGTGAATATGACCATAATAAGAGAAATTGAGTCAAAAAACTACTTATTAATTTCATAATTTCTAAATAAAAAGAAATTGGATACATAAAAATCATATGTTTATGTAAATACAATTAATTAAATCTTTTATTATTGAAATATATATTCTTTGTATTTATATAAAACATAGAAATAAATAAATTATTTTATAACATCAAAACAAGTCTCATAGAAGTTATGTTGAGATGAAAAAAACTCACCTTGTTTACTTGGTTATTAGATGAAACTATAAATTCTTGTAAAAATAAAATCAATTTCTTAATTATCTATTCTATAAGAAAATTCCTATACATTATCTTTTATATCCCTCTCATATAATTATTAATTATTGAAATATTTTTTAGTTATAACTTATGTTCCACAATTAGGTGTTAGTAAATTGAATTATTTTTGTACATTTTATCGTGTTTAAATCATTATCCAATCATTTAAATAATTATAATAATTAATATTTCATTAAATATAATTTATTATATAACATAAACAATTTTTATGTCTCTCATATGATTCCATCTGTGTTTTAGTAAAACCGTGTGAAAAGGTAACTCGTGCTAAATTATTTATGTGATTTTATTGATAGAAAATGAAACTATAATAATAATATAAATACGTAATATAATAATTCTAGAAAATTATAAAAATAATTTCTATATTATTAAATTAAAATAATATTATTTTTCATATTCATATAGATATTCATAATAAATTTTTATAGAGTCTTTCTGGTAGTTAGTAAAATTAAGCCAAACTTTGTCCCACTTTAACATGATTATAAAGGATTGTTATAATTGTGTTAATTTTTAAATTACCTATTATATATTGCAAATAATGATATTATTTTTACTTCTTATTATTGTGAACCTTATATGATATTTTTTTATGTAATCAAAAAATAAGATTTAATATTTTCTTCATCACTGAGTTGGTAGTTGGCATACACACGTGATTAAAATTATATTTTTTACCTATGTGGATGGAATTGAATAACTATAGATTTTTTCATTAAAATAATACGATATTCTGAAGTTGGGTATTAAGAAGAAATACATAAGTGGGAGATATTACTTATATAGGAAAGATGATCATTCATTTGAAGCCCCTTTAAAATATTAGGCAGTATGATAACTATGAGTTTCCGAGGGCCTTTGTTCATGAGATAGTTTTCAAGTTAGAGTAAAATGGTAGTGTTTAATGGGGGAAATTTATAATGTGGTGAGTCTAAAATTATTATAAGTATTTAATTTTTATTTTTCAATAGAGGGGTTGTTTTATGAATTTCCATTGAATATCAACAATTTTATTTAACTATTACATAATCAAAGGATTATATAAGTGGAAAAAATGAGGAAATGGATTAAGTGTTGGTGTTGACACATCTCAACGAATTATTTGTAAAAAAATAATGTTTTAACTTTTTCCATTATCAAAAAACTTTCAATCAATTTTTCTTTTTACTGGTGTAACTGATTTTTATCCTATTTGATTAATATTTAGCACAAAATATAAAATTTCCCAAATTTCCCTAAATAAATATTATAATTTTTAATTTTTTAAAAAATAATCAAATAATATTTATAAATATTTTAAATTTTAATTATAATATAAAAACATAATGTAATTAAAGTCTTTTTTGGAAAAATATATTTATTAAGATGATAAATTAAAATACGATAATAAAATCAATATCTCTGTTTTTTTATCGCTAAATTTATTTATTATTAATTGAATACATTTTATAGGGATTCAAAGGAAAGATAAATCCAAATCCAAGCATGAGAATACATGATTCTAGGAGAGGCTAATCAAATCTTTATTAGAAAATAAAAATAATAATATTATACTAATAACGAAATGATAGATCAACAAATGATGTCGATTCATTCAAATTCAAATCCGAAATTTTAAATACATCATTTTTAAATAAAAGTATAAAGTGTAGAAAAAATATTTTTCTGATAAACAATATTAGTTATATTCACATTTTTTTCTATAAATTAATAATTAATGTAGTGTTAATATAGATTGTATTTATATAATAAAAATAAACTTATTTTGTAGATTTAAAATTTAAAATTCATAAAATTATATTTTTTTAAGAATATTGTTAATATATAAAAATTATCCTATTAAAGTTATAAAAATTCATGATATATTTGTCAATAGAAATTTTTAATTAAATTTACAAATAATCATAATTTATATTTACATAACCCTTTATGACCTACATCTACGACCCAATAATCAAACAAGATCTCTTTGATGTTTTCAAGTGGCAGTTTATTATGTATATTTTTTTATGGAATTCTCTATGAGTGTGATATTCTATAGTATACAGTTTTTCTGAACCTCTAATTCCTTGAGTAAAGAATATGGCTGGTCATGGGAAAACATTATAAATTTAATATCCCTTCTGTGTTCTAATAAATGGGATTCATTAGGTAGAATAATAATTCTATATTCCATTTATTCATGTATTCTTTAATTATTGTGGGATACATTTACATCAATTTATAATAAAAAATTTAACGATTATATTTTTACAATAATATCTAATTTGAATAATATATCATATTTTTTAAGAAACCATATATTTTATGACATAGTTTTCTTTAAATAAATTTTATTTACCGGATTTCTTGATTTACATGAAACATCATGTTCAGATAGACCATGACATGTGAGTGAAATATTATAATTTAATTTCAGAGTTGTCAACTAGCTGTTTTATTTTAGAGTATGAATAGAGCATAAAATATTAATATTTTTTTCTAAGAATATGAAAAATAAATTCCATGGTTATGAAATTTTTAGAAGTTATAATTTAAGAATTAAAAGGTAAAATAGATATTTTTATGAAAAACATTTACTATGTGCATAATGTATTATTATTTAAATAAATTAGATAAATCTCTATTACTTAAATATTTAAGTTCATTTAAAATCTAATATATTTAATAATGTGTTATAATATTTATCCGAGGTGTTTAAATATATGATATAATAATAATAATAATTTATTTATTTTCAAGTATGAATTTTTCTAAAAATGGGTCTGTTTCATATTTTACAGATATTGTAAAATGAATTTCTTAAACATATAATAATTGATTATTGAAACATGAATACCATATTTTGAATCTAAATGTTCATATTTTTTAAATAGGTTCCATTTATTTTTATCCAACAAGAATAGTATAATTGAATAACAATTCCAGCATTAGTTAGAGTAAAATGGAAAAAATAAGATTACAAATTTATATAATATTTTTACTGCTCTATAACTATTAATATAATATTTTTTGATTAGTGGAGTTCAACCAAACTGATTTATTTTATGAGAACATGGTCTTTGTGTGCCATTTTTCTATTATTATGACCTTTATATTATATTATTAAACCAATATTAAAAAATTTCATTATTTTAACTTTAATATCACTATTATTTTCTAAAATGATTAAATGAGGTAATCTTATGTTATAGAATCGTATATTATATATGAATTAATTATTATTATAAGTATTTTTATTAATTTTTTGAGAAATATAAATTATTTTAAATTCATATGTGATGCCAACACATTATTTATTAATTAAATTAAAAAATAATATAAATTATTATAAAAATTATAAAAATTTCTTTTAATTATTTTTCCATAAGAATTATATAGATAAATTTAGGATAATATATATCTTTTAAAAATTTATATTTTAGATTTTACTATTATATTGATAATATTAATTTCAAAATAAATGGATTATTCCAAAAATAATATTAATGATACTTTTCATAAAAATATTTTATAAATTAATTTGAAATGTATGAAAAGGTTATATTCAAAAAAATTAATGTGATTGATTTTGAAAATATAATTTACTATCCATTTGCGGGTCACTTGTCTTTCTATTGTAATATTATTTATAGTTAATGACTTAAAACATTGATATTATGGTAAATGTCAGAAGTGTTTAAAGGTGTTAAAACAACACAAAAAACATCTGTAAATATTGTTATATTATTTTATTTCGATTTAAACTCATACTATACTCTGAATATATAAATTTGGATCTACATGAACATGAAAATAATTTTATATTAATTTAGATGTTTAGGTAATTCCATGAGTTCCCCTCCACTCACTAATAAAATGATGCCTTTTCTCCCACATTCCACAATCATTTTAGGCCTCCTATCTAAAAAAAATCTTACCATGATACATTTAATAATTAAACACCTATATCCTAGATTAATGTTTCATTCCAAAATACTATCTTCTAAAGGAAGATGGTGTTAGTAACCAGAGGATTATCAAAAAAGAGGTATGACTCAAAAATGAGTATGTCTCCCCCAAAACACAGATTCTAGTTAGAAATCTGTAATTCCAGATTGTTTTCATATGATTTATTTATTGAACCAGAAACACCCAACTGTTCTATATCCAAAGGGACCTGCATTCCAATAGTCGGTGTTCGTTAGGTTTATTGAACTACGATACTTAATAACATACATAGGTTGAGAGGATGGGAGGTTGGTCTTTTCACACTCTTTTGGGGGAAATTATTTAATACTTTGAAACTCTCTTATAGATTTATGATATGTTCATTAATCATTATTAATTTATCATGAAAATGTAGGTTTCCCTAGAAATTTGAAATATATTATTAGCATATATAGAAATTATTATCATCTACATTTATTCTAGGTTATTATTCAAGGGAGATACATGTATTTATTTTCGATTCTCCATAAATATTATCCTCTCATATACATCTTAAATATTCTTTGGTTGTTATTACAATAATGCTGGTTTTTAGCCACTCAGTGGGGTACTCTGGAATTTATCACCACCCATGGGAATGTAAGTTGATTTGATGTTGGGATTGTACCCAAAGATGAGATACCTACATGTCCTCGTAAAGTGGGAACATCATACCTTTTAAGTTCATGTGATAAAGAACCAAACCATATAGTTTTATGTCACGTGGTAAAGACATATAGGCAGAAGGTTCCTAGTTAACGTTTTGTGTATGAATTACACTGAAGTTACCCATGGAATGTAGAAAGGATATTAGTATCCAAGTAAGATTATACATTATTGTAAATTAGTTCTATAGAGAATAGGGTTGATTTGGAGTGTTGGGTTTGAACCTATGGGAGCCTTCCTATGTATCCCACTTGGATGGGAATGAAAAACCAAAGAGATCGATAAGTCTCACAGGGGATTTTATCCCTTTGAGAGAAATTTGTTAAGGATTACAACTAAAGTGGACTATATTGTAAGAAGGTCCATGACTGATATCTTAACTCATGGAGAATAAAGGGGAACTTAATTCAGGGTATACTCGTAAGGAGGATGCCCAAATTAAGGGAATTAGGGTTATTCTCCTGAGGAGGATATCCATTGTGCTCATGCCCTGGGTGAAGGCCTCATTCTTATCAAAATTATAGTGGGAATTAGAGTTCTCATAGTTAAATAATGGGGGGGGGATTTTGATGATGTTTTAATAATAAAAATTCAATCATCCCACGTGAGTTATGATCATTGTGAGAAATAACGTGTTGTGAAATATTCAACAAAACACACACTTTCTCCTCTGTTGGTGGAATATGTTGGGCCTACAGCGAAAGAAGACAAGGAAATGGTAGATGATGGCATGGAGAAAATAAAATTTTAATGGGAAATTCATGTGAATTTCATTTGGAACTTTTTGAAAGGATATAGGCGTACTCAATAAGGGGTTCACTATAAAATTGGTATCATGAGTAATGTATTGACTCATGGTGATTTGAGAGCTTGATTTGGGGAATACTTTTAAGGAGGATGTCCAGTAATGATATGTTCCCTGAGGAGTGTTCCCATACATGGAGAATTTATGATTTACCTCAAGGATTACTCCTATAGAAGATACCCAATTTATGGAAATTATGATTGTTATCTCATTTTAGGGATGATATTAAATGCAACTCGAGCATTAGGAAGGCTTCCTACATATCCCAGTTATTATGGGAATCAAAGTTCTCGTAGTTAAATCTTGAAATAACTCACCTATAGTGGACCTTTAGAGAAATGTCTCATATGGGAGTATGGTCCTTTTAGGGGATTAAGATGGGAATTAATTCTAAAAGATAATTTCCTAGTGATTGGAATCATGTGGATGTTGGGATCACCATTGACCTCAAAGATCACATGAGTCTTTCTTAGTGTGCAAATAAGAAGAAACAGATGATTTTAGAACCACACAATTCCCTCTATCCGATGACAGATGAGTGCTGGAGAATACTGGAGCTTAATCATAATGAGGATGCACATGGAGATTGGTTAGGGATTACAATTATGGAGGATTCCAATTTAATATTTTTTGGGTCTTACACCTAAAGAGGATTCCCCTATATTGGATGGGGATTACTCCTAAAGAGGATATCCAAGTATTTGTTGGGTCATACTCTTAGGGAGGATGCTCATGTATTATTCAACCTAGTATATGAGTTAGGTGATGAGGTATGCAATGTTTCTAGAGGAATTTATCAATTGTTTTTACTCAAGGAATCTGAGAGGAGAATATCAACTTGAAACATGAGAAAAAAACCAAGATGAGTAAGTCGACTCATGGAATTTCAGTGATCATGGAGGAGTATCTCAAATAATATTATTCCTTGAGGATGAAGTTGGAATGCATAATGGGAAACATGGAAAATGTTTTCAACCAGACCCAAAAAGTTCACGGTGAACCTCTCAATAGTCGTGGGGGTCAGTGAGAGAAGTGAAAGGACCGACCCGGAGGGCTAGGACAACAGGCCGACATCGATGTAGATCAGGGGTGCCAGGATACAACCCCTAAGGTATAGATCTGTAGGTTCTTCTAGATGGGATGCATAGGTGGGCCACATATGTGGGTCACCAAGGTGCACTACACATGTGCTCCTCCAAGATTCATTGTACATGTCCTATGCACAGCTCCTCTACAAAACTTCTTCGTGCTGCTCCTTATTTTGGGTCCTTGTGTTCTAGACCTAGATTGGACTTTGATTCACTTGTCCCATTTAATTCTCTCAAATCTTGTGTTTTAGTGAGTACGCTATATTTTCTGAGGACCTCGGTGAAGGGGGTGTGCAATGAGTGATATGGGGCTTCTTTCGAATTTTCATCATCTCAAATGGGGAGCCCAAGGGTCATATTTATATGAAATAGGGAGACCTAGTCTAAGGGAGGTTTTCCATGTCGATCCATCTCATAGCCCCTCGGTGTAGTTGTCCCATATTGGGGTGGAAGAGAAAAAAATTACTGGGCCATATAGGATCTCTAGCGTAGGTATTCCACAAACACATTTCGGCACAGTTCCTCTGCATATTTATTGTAGAGACCCAAAGCTTGATGTACATAGAAATTACATTACTTTTTCGGAATACATAATACATAACAAAAACAGACACACAAAGACCGTAATAGTTTAGTGTCTTTGGAAACATGGAACGTAATCTTCTAATCATGGTGAAAGATCTTCAACATCTCCCATAAAGATCTTCCACTTTTTGTTTCCTTACCTAAAACCTTTCTATTAATTCTGGGGGAAAATAAAACATAAAAAGGGTGATCTCAAATGCTCAGTAAGGGTAAGCATGGATAAAATAAAACATACCACACACATTTGAACCTAAAAACATGAACAAAATGTTTAAACATCAAAATCTTGAGAAACAACTTAAAACATGGAAGTACATAAGGCATAGATCATAATGGAACATAAATAATGATAACATAGAATGTGAATAAAACATGTAATTTTAGCATCCAGTAAGCACATGTAATGATTTCCATAGTAGCCAAGGCATTGCTGCCAAGACCATCTTAGTGGACAAAGTCCCTTTCTGAATTGAGTTCAATCCTCGTTTCAGTCCCGTAACACTGAACCAGATTAACTTACCATTCCATCCATGTCTATCTCATGAGATATAAATCTTTACCCAATGCACTGGAGGGAGATATAGGTCCCACCCATCTCATATTGAAATCATTCTTTCGTGTTCCACAATATAAACATAATTCATTCATCATAACCCAAGAATAAAATGGGTTTCATAAACATCATTCCATCATCACATAATCCATAAAAAAGAAATGGACATCATTTCATAATAAGAAAAGTGTATCCATGTAAATTATAGAGACATTATACTTGAAACATACCCATATGAAATAATGTCATCTAAGATAAAAATGTTTTTGATAAAACACTTGAAATGAATTTTTGAGGAAAAAATACTTTTTTCTTCAAAATCATTTTCTTTTCACAAAATGTCATGCAATTTTAAAAGAAAAAGACTTTGTTGAAAATAGTCATCAAATCTTTTTTAGTAAGCTTCATGAAAATAAGGCTTTATAAAACCGTAAAAATCTGTTCGTTCCGTATAATTTAAAAAAACATTCTTCTCGTACTTTTGCCGGAAAAGTCAAAAAAGTACCTCGTAACGTAAACAAAAGAAAGATTCCTTACATACCATGTAGTAAAAGTCAAAATGGGTAAAAAGGACTTTAAACATACATGAAAACACTTTTATAAAACATGGACATGGATGATTGCAACAACCCCAGTAAATACTTACGAATAAGCAATCTCGGATAAAAATGAGATTTGCAAAATTATCCCTTACCTTAGGTCTGATATGCTTCGTACGTATCCAAACCACCCATATAATTATTTAAATAATGTCATAGACTTATTACAAAATCATATTCATTGTTATGATATCATATATGGTTCACTTATGACTTTATATTACCCGTTCTTTTGTAAATTCCATGTTAAAGAGCGTTTTGGGTAAAATCGTTTCATTTGACGTCCGTGTTTTGGCTTGAAATTATTCATATTATTACTTAGATCATGATTACTTAATTACAGAATATAAAACATGATTTATATATAATATATATTCAGAATATACATATATATAATAGATCGATAAATGGAATAAAATACACCGTTCATGGAGATGGTAGGTCGTACGTACGCGTGAACGTTGTTTTCGTTTCCTCATTTTATTGAATGGAATTAATTGGATGACAAACATATATATATACATAAATACAGTATCATTATTATGTCATATATTTCATGATTACTTAATATATATACTTTGTAATCATTTATGAATGGTTAATCATTGAGAATGAATCTCATCGCGTTGTGGAGACGGTATTCCGTATATACACACGGGCGATGATATCGTTCCCATGATCGTGGAATTTTATTGGAGTGTATGTATACTATTACAGAATCAATATCACTTTACAATAATCATATATAGTTATTATTTACACCATTATACCCATCCAAGTAAGGTGGTGATGGAAAATAGATTACACCACGGCGTGGAGACGGTATTCCGTAAGTACGCACGTGCGGTAATTTCATTTTCCGTAGGATGGATTGATGGTGAAATAGGGTTGTTTCATACTTATAATAACATATCAGAATATTAGTGATACTGATTTTATTACTTCATAATGAAACAACTAAAGAAGAATAAGTGGAAGAAGAAATAAAGTTGAAAGAATCGGTAACAGACATTACCTCTTCTTTGAAGCACCTCTTTGAGACCTCCTCTTAGGGCACTAAAATTGGTATTTGAAGAAAACCAAGACCTATAGGATGTTTCTAGGGAAGTTTAGAGGAGATAATGTCAGGGGTTGGCCGAGATTGAAGGCTCAAAGTGGTGTGAGGAAGAGAGGGAGGAGGTTCCCTTTTATAAGGGAGGAGAGGGGCACCTTTGGAATAACTAAAAAATTATTTTATTATAAAGTACAATTCGTTTTTAATAGCTCCAAATTGATATATTTCAAAGATAAGGTGTGTCTGGGTCTAAATACGCTCATACAATAGAATTTAGACATGTTTAGGTATCAATTTTAACCTTATCATTTAGATTTAACTTTAAGTTAGATAATTTAACTTTTATCGTGTCTTCTTGTTTTCTTACACTATAAGGTTAATAAACTTACTATATCAGGCCAAACTAACCCCAAGATGTTTATTATTAATATATATAGCCTTATCTAAGCCATTGGGCCGAACCATAGATTTTTAGGAAAAGAATAACAACTAATAATATAGTATTTGTTTAAAAACCTATTTTATGTCAATTTTGACATTATTTGGTAATTGATTTTTGTGAAAATCATAATATAATTATTAGTTCGAAAACACTTAATTAAGTCAATAAAAAAATGTCATTTTAACATATAAAATTATTGTAATTCATAAAAAGTCTCAAATTTCATTAATTTGGGTATTTATATCATCAATTATTTCAATATTTCATTAATAAGATAATTACTGCATCATCATTGCGTCATATATAAATTAAATTATATAATGTCTAAAAATTATAAATAAAATACCATTATGTAGGAAATCTTTTTAGATTTCTAATGAATATTTATAGTGAAATTTATCTTTTGTATAACCCTATATTAAAATGCATTAGTTATTAAACTTTGATTTTAACTATTTTAACCCTTCTTTAAATAAATTGATAATAAATTCCCTAATCTAATCCAAGTGGGCCTAAATGGTCATATTTTATTCCTAAGGTTTTTTTGGTCGAATTACACTTATCCAATACAATTAGGACATGTGTTAGGGTAATAATAATATAATTTTTACCCTTAACTTCCCTATTTACTTTTAACCGTGGTAAAAAAAAATAAAAAGTTACTATTCACCAAAAATAGTTTTCATCTTATTGAACCACATTTTAGTCCATGATATTAACTATGTCTCTCGGATTTTCGAAATTCCATTCACAGAAGCGGTAAAATTAAGTTTTATGAAAAATTCAGTTTTTTAACTACCACTTAGTGGTTTCACTATTCATCAAAAAAATGAAAGTTTCCATAAAAATACCAAAAATTAGGCCTAAGCTATATTTGATATTATGAATTCAAAAATGATGTCTATTTTACCAAATTCAAAACATATTAGTTACATTAACTAATTTAAAAATTTATTCCCGTCGTCAAAACAAATAGCGTGTTTTTTAAGAGAAATAACTATCAAAAAATTGACAGTTGTTTGTGTCTGGTTTAAATGTGAAATTACATCCAATAAACAACATTGTATTAAATTGTAAAAATATATTCTAAATATACATTAAAACCACTCAAAATAATATTTTATCACTATTAATGTTTTCGATTAAAAAAGTTGCTTTTAATTAAAATTTAGTAATTTTCACTATTCATCAGAATATGAAAGTTATCTGAAAAGTACCAAAATTTTACCCTAAGCTAATTACGATATTCCAAATCTAAAAATGAAGTCGATTTTGAAAAATAAAAATTTACAAAATCTCAACAAGTGGTTATTAGTATTCATAACAGCTAGTTTTAATAATATTTTAATAGCATGTCGTTGTTTAGTAAAACTCGGTATTGCATACGATGCAAGCTATTGAGGAAGGCCGCGGTTGCGTGTAAAGAAAGCCAAGCTAGTGTTGTGTGTAGTGAAAGATTCCATTGATGATTTATATAACATAAAAACAAAGTATTTCTCATAAAAGTCTCGGGTGTTAAATTCTACCCCCCTTAAAATGAAATTCACCCTCGAAATTCGTCGAGGTTATAAATGGTTTACTACTAGAATGTTTCTTCAATAGAAACCCACATTGTAAAAAGGAATACCAAAACTTGGCTTTAAAAATTAATGAATGAAACATAACGGTTACCCAAATTAACTCATCCATGGGTTTCCACGTAGGATAACATAGGTGAAAATATGGATATGGAAGAAAAATCTAACCATCAAGTTCTGATGGAGTGTGGTAGAGAAAAGAGCTATGAAAAAGCCAACAATCACAAAGCCATAAATTTGTGACGATCTAAGGTGCCATCTGATTCATCGGATATAAGGGCACTAGGACAACATTTTTGGTTTTCAAGATAATTTCCCTAAAGTTGAATAATTTGAATTAGAATAAATACTTACTTTATTTTGGTATAATCTCACTGTTGTTTGTGCCTTGAAAAATTTCCACTTCATCTCTTAAAGAGATGATGTTGAATTTGTTATTCGTGAAGTGTTTGCAGATCATGTGATAGAATGACAGGTCATACCGTCTATCTCAAACAAAAGGTTAGCAAATGTTATTAAATATACATAAGTCGATCTATAGTGAGATTAATCATATATGGTTACTAAAATGGACTTATACATTATATATCATACTGCTTAATATAATAAAACTAGTTTATACTAAACAGGGACTTCCTGTAGGCTAGTGGTAGGCTATAAAGGCCAGTCGCACTTCAATTGTGGGTTCGATTCCCACATCCTTGTCCGACGCGATGGGATGTCACTCGTCCTGCAGGTTGTCCTTTTTCTAAAACTACATTACTATAACATCCCATCAATAATATCGAAAAAAAAGTTTTATCCTTAAACAATACTAAATTATGTTCAACATAATCCTTTCCAATCTATAGGCTTATCCAAAATACTGCTGTCCAATCTCATATTATAGTCAAAACGATTACCAAAGAGTTCATATAACAAGAATGTTAATACCATCTTCGATCCCCATATATCATGAGATATGTCTTGTTGGTCACATTCCAAGCATTCGAAGGCGTTAATCAGGTATCCTCTTGAAAAATGAATACCCATTGAATCTTAGCGAAAACATGAGTGCTGTCAAAAGTTAACTCTTTTCACATACCAAAACCTCAAAGTATGGTATAACTATTTCCTTATATCAGTCATGAGCTCATGAATACTATCAAACATTTCATTTTATCCTTATCCCTTCATTATGTGCATATCATCTTTTTTCCAAAAATATCTCAATCACTTTACATGGTAACCGGTACCATAAAATTATTGCAAACCACAATAGACCAATACATAAATATTCCAACATTCCATGATACTATATACGACATTATTTTGGAATCCCATTACATAAACACTTAATCATTCCACCACATCATTATCATATTCAACATCGCCAATAGTGATCGCATGTGACTTCCCTTTGTCATTTTCCTTAAGTGGTTGCTCGTGTCGATCATTAACCCTTGGATTAGGAAATTTATTAGCATAATTCCACATTTCCTTGCACTTGAAGCATTGAAGTGTTGGTGGTGAGTTCTCTGCAGTATTTTCTTTATTCACATCATTAGAAACCCTTTTTCCATTACTTCTACACTCAGCTGCTCGATGACCTTATTTTCCACACTTAAATCATTTTCATGTTCCTTTAAGACAATCTCCACCATGATTCTTTCCACACTTTGAGCATAAGGAAACATTCATCTTCTTTTCACCATTATTCTGAGATTTCTCCTTGTACTCCATCTTTCATTTCTTGTCAAAACTATGAGATGGATAAGTAACACCAACTTCCATTTCTACCTTGATAGCACAACGCACAATTTCTTTATAGCTACTGAAGTCTCTTATAGCTAATGCACTTCGAAGATTTGGTTTTAAGCCACTGAAGAATCGATCAACTTTACATTCAGTTTGGATGATAAATCCAGATGCATACCTTGCAAGCCTTGTAAAATTCGCTTTGTATACACCAACAGATTCATCATCCTTTTTCTTTAGTTCAAGATACTCCTTCTCCATCTTTTTTCGAAGAATACGAGGGAAGTACTTATTGAAAAATAAGTTCTTGAACTCGTCCCATTCCATGGACTCAATTTCATCTCTTGGCCTTGTATTCTTGATAAGATTCCACCATTGATCGGCTGCACATTCAAAACAATATACTTCTAAGATGACTTTATCATGTTCTAAACATTGATGAACTGAAAATATCTTTTCAATGGTACTAATCCATTGTTCAGCAACAAGTTGATCAGAAGACCCACTGAATGAAGGTGGACGTTGCTTCATGAAGGACTCAACAGAATATTGTTCCCTTCTCTACTCATTTGGAAGTCTAGAATGATTCATATCTTGTGTAAGTATAGCAATAAGATTTTTCACTCCATCTCCCATAACATTTGTTTGTTCAGGAGGAAAATCATTGCATTGTCCATTGCATTGATCAACATGGTTCCTTCGGGTTCCATCCATCATCTAAAACACAAAAAGAATAGTGTGAGAGGAAGAAATCATGCTAGGGAAAAAACATAATAAAGGGGGAGTACCTTCAATATCTAACATCTTATGTTCAATTCTAAGATCCTTACCGTAATTATAAGACTATAACCTATACTTATACTTAACCTTAGGTACATCCCTAGACATACCTTAGAAATATCTCTAGGGATCTCACTAAAGTTCTCACATCCTATTTTCCAAAGGTTGACTAAACCTTTCCTCTGATTCCAACTGTAGATACCCGAAGCTTGACGTACATAGATATTACATTACTTTTGTGGAATACATAATACATAACAAAAACAGACACACAAGGATCGTAATAGTTTAGTGTCTTTGAAAACTTGGAACGTAATCTTCTAATTATGGTGAAAGATCTTCAACATCTCCCATAAAGATCTTCCATTTTTTGTTTCCTTACCTAAAACCTTTCTTTTAATCCTGGGGGAAAATAAAACATAAAAGGGTGATCTCAAATGATCAGTAAGGGTAAGCATGGATAATATAAAACATACCATACACATTTGAACCTAAAAACATGAACATAATGTTTAAACATCAAAATATTGAACATCGACTTAAAACATGGAAGTACATAAGGCATAGATCATAATGGAGCATAAATAATGATAAAATAGAATGGGAATAAAAAATGTAATTCTGTAATACATTAAGCACATGTAATGATTTCCATAGTAGCCAAGGCATTGCTGCCAAGACCATCTTAGTGGACAAAGTCCCTTTCGGAATCGAGTTCACTCCTCGTTTCAGTCCTGTAACACTGAACCAGATTAACTTACCGTTCCAGCCATGTCTATCTCATGAGATATACATCTTTACCCAATGCATTGTAGGTATATATAGGTCCCACTCATCTCATATTTAAATCATTCTATTGTGTGCCATAATATAAACATAAATCATTCATCATAACCCAAGAATAAAATGGGTTTCATAAACATCATTCTATCATCACATAATCCATATAAAATAAATGGACATCATTTCATCATAAGAAATTTTAAACCATGTAAATCATAGAGACATTATACTTGAAACATACCCGTATTAAATAATTCCATATTAGATAAAAATGGTTTTTATAAAACAATTGAAATGAATTCTTGAGGAAAATATCCTTTTTTCTTCAAAATCATTTTCTTTCCAGAAAATGTCATGTAATTTTATAAGAAAAATATTTTGTTGAAAATAGTCATGAAGTCTTTTGTAGGAATATTCATGAAAATAAGGCTTTATAAAACCGTAAAAAATCTGTTCGTTCTGTATAAGTTAAAAAAAAATTCTTCTCATACTTTTTCCGGAAAAGTCAAAAAAAGTACCTCGTAACGTAAACAAAAGAAGGATTCCTTATATACCATGTAGTAAAAGTAAAAATGGGTAAAAAGGAAATTAAACATACATGAAAATAATTTTATAAAACATGGACATGGATGATTTCAACAACCCTAGTAAATACTTACGAATAAGCAATCTCGGATAAAAATGAGATTTGCAAAATTATCCCTTACCTTAGGTTCAATACGCTTCGTACATATCCGAACCTCCAGTATAATGATTTAAATAATGTAATTTACTTATTATAGAATCATATTCATTGTTATGATATCATATATGGGTCACTTATGACTTTATATTACCCGTTCTTTTGTAAATTCCATGTTAAAAAGCGTTTTGGGTAAAATCGTTTCATTTGTCGTCCGTGTTTTGACTTCAAAATTTTTATATGATTACTTAAATCATGATTACTTAATTCCAGAATATAAAACACGATTAATATATAATATATATTCATAATATATATATATATATAATAGATCGATAAATGGAAAGAAATACACCATTCATGGAGACGGTAGGTCGTACGTACGCATGAACGTTGTTTTCGTTTCCTCATTGAATTGAATGGAATTAATCGGATGACCTAAATATATATATATATAAATCCAGTATAATTATTATGTCATATATTTCATGATTACTTATTATATATACTTTATAATCATTTATGAATGGTTAATCATTGAGAATGAATCTCATCGCGTCGTGGAGACGGTATTCCGTACGTACGTACGAGCGACGATATCGTTCCCATGATCGTGGAATTTTATTGGAGTGTATGTATACTGTTACAGAATCAATATAACTTTACAATAATCATATATTTTTATTATTTACACCATTATACCCATCCAATTAAGGTGGTGATGGAAAATAGATTACACCACGACGTGGAGACGGTATTCCGTACGTACGCACGCGCGGTGATTTCGTTTTCCAGAGGATGGATAGATGGTGAAATAGGGTTGTTTCATACATATAATAAAATATCAGTATATGAGTGATACTTATGTTATTACTTCATAATGAAACAACTAAATAAGAAGAAGTGGAAGAAGAAATAAATTTGAAAGAATCGGTAACGGACATTACCTCTTCTTTGAAGTGCATCATTGAGACCTCCTCTTAGGGCACTAAAATTGGTCTTTGAAGAAGACCAGGACCTCTAGGATGTTTCTATGGAAGTGGAGAGGATATATTGGCAGGGTTTTTCTGATCTTGAAGGCTCAAAGTGGTGTGAGGAAGAGAGGGAGGAGGTTCCCTTTTATAAGGGTGGAGAGGGGCACCTTTGGAATAACAAAAAGTATTATTATATTATAAAGTCAAATTCGGTTTTTAATAGCTCCAAATTGATATATTTAGAATCTAAGGTGGGGATGGGTCGAAATACTCTCATAAAATAGAATTTAGACAAGTTTAGGTACCAATTTTAACATTATCATTTAGATTTAACTTTAATTTAGATAATTTAACTTTTACCCTGTCTTCTTGTTTTCTTACACTATAAGGTTAATAAACTTACTATATCAAGACAAAAGAAACCCAAGTTGTTTATTATTAAAATATATAACCTTATATAAGTCATTTGGCCGAACCTTAGATTTTTAGGAATAAAATAACAATTAATAATATAGTATTTGTTTTAAAAACTATTTTATGTCAATTTTGACACTATTTGGTAATTGATTTTTGTGAAAATCATAACAGAATTATTAGTTCAAAAAAACTTAATTAAATCAATAATAACATGTCATAGTAACATATAAAATTATTATAAGTAATAAAAAGTCTGAAATTACATTTATTTGGGTATTTATATCATCAATTATGTCAATATTTCATTAATACGATAATTACTGCATCATCATTGTGTCATAAATAAAATAAATTATTTAATGTCTAAAAATTATAAATAAAATACCATTATGTAGGAAATATTTTTATATTTCTAATGAATATTTATAGTCGAATTTATCTTTTCTATAACCCTATATTAAAATTCTTTAGTTATTAAACATTGATTTTAACTATTTTAACCCTTCTTTAAATAAATTGATAATAAATGTCCTAATCTTATCCAAGTGGGCCTATATGGTCATATTTTATTCCTAAGGTTCTTTTTGGCCGACTTAAACTTATCTAATAGAATTAGGACATGTTTTAGTGTAATAATAATATCATTTTTACCCTTAACTACCCTATTTACTTTTAACCGTGGTAAAAAAAGTAAAAAGTTACTATTCCCCAAAAATTGTTTTCATCTCATTGAACCACATTTTAGTCCCTGATATTAACCGTGTCTCTCGGATTTTCGAAATTACATTCACAGAAGTGGTAAAATTAAGTTTTATGAAAAATTCAATTTTTTAACTATCACTTAGTGGTTTCACTATTCATCAAAAAATGAATGTTTCCAGAAAAATACCAAAAATTAGGCCTAAGCTATATTTGATATTATGAATTCAAAAATTATGTCTATTTTAACAAATTCAAAACATATTAGTTACATTAACTAATTTAAAAATTTATTCCCGTCATCAAAACAAATAGCATGATTTTTAAGAGAAATAACTATCAAAAGATTGACACTTGTTTATGTCTGGTTTAAATGTGAAATTACATACAATGACCAACATTGTATTAAATTGTAAAAATATATTCTAAATATACTTTAAAATCACTCAAATTAATAATTTATCACTATTAATTGTTTCGATTATAAAAGTTGTTTTTAATTAAAATTTAGTAATTTTCACTATTCATCAGAATATGAAAGTTATCCAAAAAGTACCAAAATTTCACCCTAAGATAATTTCAATATTCCGAATCCAAGAATGAAGTCCATTTTGAAAAACAAATTTAAAAAATTTCAAAAAGTGGTTATTACTATTCATAACGGCTAGTTTTAATAATATTTTAATAGCATATCGTTGTTTATTGAAACTCGGTATTGCGTACAACGCAAGCTATCAAGGAAGGCCACGATTGCGTGTAAAGAATGTCAAGCTAGTGTTGTGTGTATTGAAAGATTCCTTTGATGATTTATATAACATAAAAACAAAGTATTTCTCATAAAAGTCTCGGGTGTTAAAGTTCTTCTACATAGTTCCTCTATGCAAGTCCTCCATATAAGTGAGACAAATAATTTTGTAACATTTATCCCTCTATTAAGTGCAATAAATTTTGATCCTTCAGTCCATTTGGGCTTCTTGAACAGTCAAATAAATGCTCTCAAAGAGATCTACACTAATTTATATGATGAGTAAACCGTGTATTATCAGAAGAAAATATTAAATTGAATTATAATCAATTGAATCCATTTCATCCTTGATCATTGAAATCCACAACCAACTCCTTAAGGGGTATTTTTCCATTTATCCCTAACTGTGGAGAAGTATTTTGGAAGATAGAAATTCATAATTCATCTTCTTCCTTCATGGTGAAATATCTTAACTCATACTTGTAATTTGTTTTCTATGTGAGGATCATATCTTCAGTTTTTCAGAGAAGTGCATTGAACAAATTTCAGGGTGTCTATAGAGTACATTAAATTTTATTTCTTCTTCTACCTCCAATAAATGAACAGTATCCATTATAAAATAAAATTTACAAAATATTAAATATTTATAATTTTTATTATTAGATTTTAACACCCATTGTTCCCCTCCACTCTATCATATGTGAGAATAAAACCTCACACCTATATATGTGTGGACTACCGCCTCCATGAAGTGATGTGTTTTTGTTTTCATCACCACTTCATAATAATGGTTAAAATGATGGAATTAATGTGTATATATATATTACATATATGATATAGTTATTATTCTTCAATGTTGAATTATTATTAAACATTCATTTCTTTAATTCGTTAACAAATGAAAACATTACTCAAAATTATGTATGGACTTTCATCTCCTTGAAGTGATGTAATCTATTTTCACCTATAATTTATAATAATATTTATAGTAATGTTTATAATGATTAATTATGGCACTGATTGCATTATTAATATTTTTTAATTAATGTAACCATAATCAATGTACAAGGATAAAGACTTCCTAACTAAAAAATGCTTGAAAAAGAAAGAGTTTTCACCTAGAATAGTTATTTTTAAAAAATCATAACAAATTGTAGTATTCAATAATTCTTCTAGGTCTTACTATTATAAAATTATTGGTGTAGATGGGTGGTCTTTTTTTTAAAAAACAATAATATTTTATCAGAAAAATTTTGAAAATTTGTTAAAAGTCTTATATGACAATTAAAATATTTCAATAATCAATTGGATATTTTTTGAGTTCGACGCTGAGTTTGTGTGAGATTCCGGGGCCTGTAAATTCTTGGTGAATACATAACAAAAATATTAATTATAATATATTAAGATCACACTTCTAATTAAAAATAATTGGAGAACTCCAAATTGGTATGTCGTATGAGACATCTAAGACAAATTTTGTGTCCATAATAAAGTGTTTATCCTGGGTGGGGTATAACATTTGTATATAATTTTTTTGATAAGTCTCTTATGAATATAAAATTTTTATATTAAAGTAATTTTTAAATCCATTTTATCAACATTAAATAATTAATTTCTCTTAAACGACGCATCTTATGAGAAATATGAGACAACCACTTCGGTCTAAAATAGAGGGTTTACCCTAGTTAGGGTATGAATTTTATTAGAAAAGAACATTTGATGATATTTAATTTTTAAGATAAACTAATTGTCAAATTAATTGATATAATTAATTGATTTATTTAATAATATTATTAATGAGATTGATTAGTTGTCAAATTAATAATTGATAATTTTTATATAGATTCAATTGATAGAATTAAACAATTAATTATTGAATTAATTATGGGATTTTGAATTCATGAAAATTGATTAATTAATCGATAGATTAATTACTGGGATTGACATACTTAATTATTAGGGGAATTAATTAAATTTATTTATATGGAAGAATAATTATTCTCAAATCACCATTTTAGATATAACTCTTTTATATGGCGACAGATCGACATGTCGTCAACAGCAGCAGGACCCTAAAATTGAGGTGGTCATTTCAAGACCAATGTTGAATATTTAATTTAGGCTCATGGTATAGGTCCATGAAATTCCCAAAATGATTATGGGTTGATGCAAGAAATTAATATGAGAGATTAATAAATAAATAATTCAACTAATAAATGTAACTAAATTAATTGATTAAAAAGTCTTATAAATTGGATTTTTGGTGGTGCACATAGCATGGGTAGGAAGCCCATAATTTATGACACTCCCCTCTCTCCTCTCCCTATCTATCCTTTTAGACATAATTAATAAATATCTTTTTCAATATTGATTATATTTACATGTCATTCGATTAATTGGATTTGTATTTATATGTTAATAGTGTGTATCAAATTTGATTCCAAAGAAAATGACGTATTTTTTGAAGATTTTTATTAATCTTGATCTTATTATTTATATAATTTCTCATTCAATATTTTTTAGAATAACACGTCATCAATGATGTTGGATTGATATCTCATACTCATCATATTTGATATATGTGGTCCAAAATTCAAATATCGTAGTATTTATTATCAATTTCATTAATCTGATTTTAGATTTTCTTGGGTTATTTTAGCTATTAGTATTCCAAATTGAATTAATTAATGTGGAATATTAATTTATTTAGGAATTGGTGATTTCAGGGAATAATGAAATTATAGAATATGGATAATTAATTGTTAAAATTAATTCTCAAGGAATTTAATTGGGAAATTGTGGATAATTAATTATTGAATTAATTACATAATTACCGAGACCATGGAATATGAATAACTTATTATAGAATTGTTTAATTTTAATTGTTAGTTTTATTAAATTGTGATTTGGTATAATTAAATTTTGAATTAATTTTGCGAGATAATGATTATTGAAATTTAGTAATTGACATTCAGTTATTGAGTTATGAAAATTAGAATAAATAATTGGTAAATTAATTGTTCGGTTATTGAATTAATGAAGCTTGAATAATTAATTTTTGAATTAATCATGTGGTTTGCTTAATTAATTGAGTTGGAACAATAAATGAATGGATTATTTGGTTTTGTTGAATCAATTATGTTAGAACAAATAATTGTTCAATTAATTGATGAGATTTATTTTGATTAAATAATTAAATTACTAAATAATGGATTTTATGTGAATAGTTAATCAGTGAAAAAATTTAAGGGAATGAGTTAGATTAATTAATTGTAGAATTAGTATATTATGTTGATGTAAAAAATTAATCTTTTAATTAGTTAGAGTGATTGAGCTAGATTAAATAACTTAATAGTTAATTAATCGAGTTTATGTGTATAATTAATTGGTGAATTAATTGAAAGGATTGAATGGGATTAATTAATTTTTAATTAATTAATGATATTTTCCATGATCACCTATTTGGTGAATTAATTTAAGGGAGTAAGTTAGTTTAATTAATAATGAAATTAATAAATCGAAAAGATTCAGATTAATTAGTTGGTAAATTAATTAATATGGATTACTAAGATATTGAATTTATAGAATTGGACAATAAATTGTTGAATTAATTAAGAGGTATTGGTATTTGAGAATTAATGTAATTAACTATGGAATTAATTAGGAAATATTAAATTTTGGAATTAGATAATTAATGGATTAATTAATTATTGGATGTAGAGTTTTGTAGAAGATATAATTAATTGATTAATTAATTATGAGTAAGAGATTAATTAACGATTTATTTAATTAAATTTATTAATGTGCTTAACTAACCAGGGAATTAATTAAGATATTTTTGTGATGTTTAATTATTGAATTAGCAATGAGGGTGAGCAGATTAATTATTTAATAAATTAGTGTGATATTCATGTAAGAGGTATAATGTTGATTAATTTTTCTTGATGTGATGATGTCCTATATGTGATAATGGGGTTAATAATTTCATAACCATGATAAATGAGATACATGTGATTTGGGTAAAGAGTGAATTATGTATTATTAAATGGTGAATGGTAACATTCTCACTCCTCCAACTATTAATAATGGTAACATGGTCGTTCATGGGTGCATGCGTATGGATTGATAATGTGGACATTCATGGGTGCATGTGTATGAAATGGTAACATGGATATTCATGGGAGAATTAGTATGGAATGGTAACATAGACTGACTAAAAATTACTTTTTTATAATCAAAACACTTTTAAGGATATGTGAGAAACCATGGGATCCAATACCAAACAAAAAGATACCAAAACATTAAAGAACCAACACAGGACCGACTCCTCCCTAGCAGTTCCACAATATCAAAGCCTTCATCCAAGAATAACCCTTCAGTGAATAGTCTTGTGCATAATTGCACATGCACGGAACCGATGTAAAATCCATACCCTCTCAAGAATGGAAACATATAAATTCATGGGCTTGTAAGTATTGAATGGTAACATGGATATTCATGGGTTAGTCAGTATTGAATGGTAACATAGACATTCATGGGTGCATGAGTATGGAATAGTAACATGGGCATTCATTTTTGTGTGAGTATGAAATGGTAACATGGATATTCATAGGTTCTTGAGTATAGAATGGTTACATTGACATTCAGGTGTGTGAGAGTATGGAATGGTAACATAGGAATTCATAGGTACAAGAATGTGGAATGGTAACAAGTACATTCATGAGTTCCTGAGTATGGATTAGTTACATGGACATTCATGGGTTCGTGAGTATGGATTGGTAACATGGAAATTCAAGTGTATGTGTGTTATGGAACAGTAACATATTCATTCAAAATGGTTGAAAATAAGAATGGTTTCATGGATATTTATGGGAACATGAGTATCAAATGTTAACATGGACATTTTTGGGTGCATGATTATAGAATGTTAACCTAGAAATTTATGTGTGTGTGAGTTATGGAATGGAAATATAGTCAATCAAATGGGTGGAAAATAAGAATGGTAACATGATCATTCAATTTCAGGGATGAATAAAGACTATTATTTAACATGATAAACTATTTAATTATGTAGAGTAATTACCTTCTTTATACAACTCCATACACTTTCTATTGACTAATTTTTTGGATACTATTGGTGGTAGCCTACTGAGTCATACTCATACCCTATTCAAGATTCCACATTGGTTCCTTAATAAACTTTTTTCTTATAGGATAAGTTAATGTAAAATGGCCTAGATTAGATAGATGATTGGGGATGGATTATGGATGTGGGAAGTAGACGTGGTTTGGGAACCGTTTGGTAGACTTTGATTTCTTTATTTTCAAGTTCTCTATATTGAAACATGTCCCATATATTGGAATGGTGTGTTTTCCTATTAATTGTGTACTGTATTTGTAGATTTTTATACCTTCTAACATTATTAATATTATTATCATATATTCTTCATATATTCCCTTATTTAATTCCATTGGTTTTTTACTCAGATAAGAGAGGGTACACTCTACCCATGACTAACGCACTATATCATCACTGCTAGTTGATAGCCTCTGGCATACAGGGAGGCATTCTTAAGGTCATTTGAAAAACCGACTCGGGGAAACAGTGCATGGAACCTAGGCCACGATGTTAGATAAATGGGTGATAATATGTTTTACGTAAATCAGATATGGTATGATATATATTATAATAGTTCTATAATATATGTAAAGTTAATAAATATTTAACAAACATGGGGTTTGAATGTGAAATAAGCTAGATGAGACTTGAAATAATTGGATTACTTGTCTCAAATTTAATTATGTGGTATATATGTCATATTCACCACTGGTTACTATTTTATAGTGTATATAATAACAATAACATTTTTTTTATTCTTATAAGGAAAATTAAATGCATTTAAAAATCTATCAATATTTCTCATTTTCATTATGTTGTTATTTTGAGATTGTCACGACCCATCCCCTGGGGCCCATGACGTGACTACCCAAAGGCCGCCTTCAATAGGCTTGGGGATAGCGACTAGAACCAGAAGGGATATCTGTATAATGGGAAGGTATTGACTTTAAACCTAAACAATCCCACAATTCAAGGACACAAAAAGAAGCAACCACGAAGTAAACTGATGTAGTAAAAATTTTGTACTAAAATTAAATGGGATGGAATACAAGCCCCACTAAAAAGTACAAGTAAAACTAAAAAGTGAAAATAAAACCAAATGAACAAAACATCTCATGGATCATCCAGCGAGGATCCTACCTGAAGGGTAGGTATAGCTCATGATCATTAGAACCTGCGTCATGTCAAGCCAAATGATCCACCTCCGAGTACTGTCCAGTCCTGGAACCATCAGCCTTGATCAATGTTGTCTGTCATCTTCACAACACACAATAAGGTGCAGGCGAAGCCCAAGTAGGGGTGAGTATAACAATACTCAGTAGGGTCCTCGAGACCCCTGAAGGTATCCCAAAGTTCCACAAAGGAAAAACCACAAAGCAAGACCCCAACTCAAATAAAGAAGTGATAGACATCAGCTCTACTTAGGTATATGCCCATTCATATACCTATGTTATCAAGATAAACTCATCTCACATATGACAGAAGAATAACTCAAAGGTAACACCATGAAGGTAGAAGTACCACATAGGTAACACCACGAAGCTAGAAGAACCACATAGGTTACCCCAAAAAGATAACACCATGAAGTTAGAAGTACCACACTGGTAGAACCACGAAGAAAACACCATGATGGCAGAAGTACCACACTGGTTACACCACGAAGACAGAACCACAAAGGTAAAAGACTCAGCTCAAACCACGTATAACTGAAGTACAGAAGTGAATATTATTAGACGTAAGCTAGATAATATTATTCAGTTAAGAGGAACTGCTTCTAACCCACACATGATCGATAGGTAATAACCCCCACTGACCCAAAAAAGATCTGACCAACACAGGATTGGTATGAGTAGACCCACACATGATCGCTGAGCACAGACCCACATAGGATCTGATAGATTCTACCCATATATTATCAAAATATGCTGACCCACATAGAATCAATGTTCTATCATCACATTACTGCCAACCATAGGATTCATCACACATGGTGCGCTCAATCACCAAAGAATCTTCCCCTTGAGATATCATTCATACCTCAACCACCACTAATATCTACAACGGAGTAACCCAAAGGTCTTCCATGCCTTAAGGGTTCCAATGTGATAGACGGTGTGTCAATCAGATGCCCGGTCTGTTAGTTTTAAGCATTTTAGTTCTGAGGTCCTAGTTGGATTCAGGTTCGATCCAACCTAGTCATACATAAACTCTCTCCAAAACTCATGTTAAGTATACCAAAAGGATTTTCTTGCTCTAAGGGTTTTAGTTACATAGATGGTTCATCAAACGGATGCCCGGATGTCAAGATATGGCCTTTTAAGTGGAACTAGGCATGGTGGGGTCTAGGTCCCGTCCCACCTGGGCTAGGTTGATCTGACCTGGTCCGGGTCCGACCCAACTGGGCTAGGCTGCATTGGCACCATGTTCCACCACCACGTATCATGCGGGATCCACTGGAGCAGGTTCTGCCTCTTGTCGCGACATTCCAGTGTCGGCCGCCGAATCCAGAAGCACGTGATGACGCGCCCCTCCGCCACTCACGACCAATCGGTGTGTCGGCCGCCTCCATTAGTTCACCACGGCTAATGAGCTGCAGCCCACATCCTCTAGCGGGGTGCTGGTCATGCCACCCACCTCTTTTGCGGTCGGCCGGTGAGCCGACTACTTCCTTGGTCCCTACTGATGTTGGTCACTGGTACCGCCACACCGATGGCCTTCTGCAGGTCACTGAGTGAGCACTTGTGGCACATCTTTCCCTCTGAATGTGTCGTTGAACTTATCGAGACATCATCATCACTTCTAGACCATAAAAAATTTTGTTATGTCCCTCCCTATGAATCGCCTACGATGAATGCACAAATTAATCAAGATAGTAGAGGGATTATTCCTTTTTTGTTTTGACCACTCCCTTCACATTATATTGATAGTTATACGTTGAAATGAATGAATCATCCATACTTGAAATTAAACAAGTTCCAATATCCACCATAATAACGATGGAGAGTGCATGTGATTAATGGAGTGGGTCGATGTTCATCGTTCCCACAAAAAGTTTCCAACGATGTCGCTCGTAAATCATCCTTCAGTTTGTGGTTTGGAGCCACCCATCATCGCCCGCTGGAACTGGCCCCGCCCTCCAAAGGTTTTGTGTCTCAACACATTATAAAGCACTTGGTTGATTTCTGAATCAATGTCGATACCTCTCCCCAAAATCCTTATAAATATGAGAGATGGAGGGTGTCTAACTCTCATGAGATTAATGAGGGTTCATTTATTAGGAACCTTTATAATTCCCAATGATGTTGTTACTTAGGATATTAAGGGTCAATCCATTTAATGGCTTGATATGCCATAGTTCCGAAGCTGTTGTTTGTCCACTGGAGAAAAATAAGGAAATAAAATAAAATAACAATTTTATTTTATCTATTATTTTTAAAAAGTGTAAAACCTAACTTTTTCAACCGACCTACAATGGTCAAAGTGAAGAATCCTTTAAGAGAATCCTGGCACTGTGGATTCAACAGTGCCTTCAAATTTTTAATACCATCACTGGTTCAAATGATAGAAAAAGTCACTCGCACGTTTACTGAACGTACCTAAAAAAAGATCAGAAATTTATTATGGGCACATCGGTCCTCAAAATCATGCATTTTCAATTTTCATAGACTCATAATAATTCCATATAATTAAAAAATTACATAGAAAATAAACGTCTTTACATTCTCCCCAATATAGGGATTTGCAACCTTAAAAGCCACAAAATAGACTAAAAAAATCAGGGTACTGAGCACGAATCTTATCCTACAGCTCCCAAGTGCTCTCTAGGAGGATCCCATGCTAACAGCAAACATGCAAAAGAGGTATCAACTACCCATAGAGGACTCCATCCTATCAATACTTGATCTCTACTGGAACCTCCGCAAATGTCACCCCATCATCAAATTCCATCTCTCCATGGACGATAATGTGATACGGGCATGCATGTATCTCATCAGCTGGAATACGTGGAAGATTTCATGCACCCTCTACAATAGCAGTAGAAGTGCCATGCGTTATTTCACCTTGAATATCCTCAGAAGTATCATAAATTGTCCGATAAACCTCAGTGATAACTTACTGCCTCAACCAAATATCGATAGACCTCGTCGAGGTGAGACCGGTTGAAAGACATAGTGTCCCTCCGTAAACTCCAAAAGTCTCCACCTCTTATCAGCGTAAGACTTCTATCTGCTATGTGCAATCTTCATCCATTCCCGGATGACCTAGACCATCTCAGTGGTATCCCATACCAACTCTAGACCCATATGTGTTGACTCCCCTAGGTCCGTCCAGTAGAGAGTTGATTTGTATAGTAGACTGTACAACTCCACAAATGCTGCCATTCCGATGGTGGAGTGATAACTGATGTTGTATGCGAACTCTACAAAGGTTATGTGATTCTCCCAACTATGGCTAAAATCTTGGATGCAAGCATGTAGTATGTCATCCAATGTCTGAATGGTCCACCCCATCTGACCATCCGTCTAAGGATGAATGGCGGTGCTCAAACATAGATAAGTCCTGAAATTCCTCATACAATCCCTTCCACTATTGGGAAGTAAAACGTGTGTCACGGTCAGAGACGATCATCGATGGAACCCCATGAAGTCGAACAATTTACAGTACATAAAGGAATCCCAAGCCCTCTACTGATCCCTACTCTCGCATAGGTAGGAAGTGGGCTGACTTGGTGAGTTGGTCAATGATCACCCAGATGGAATCATATCCCATGGATGTATGTGGAATCCATGTCACAATGTGGATGGATATTCCATCCCACTTCCACTCCAGCACCTCTAGTGACTCCGCTAAGCCTGCTAGAACCTGATGCTCAACGTTCAATTTTTGACAAGTGAGGCAACGAGAAATAAAATCTGCTACATATTTCATTATCCATAGCCACCAGTGTTGATGTCACAGGTCATGGTACATCTTCTCCACACCAGGATATACCACCAGAGGGGACGTATGGAACTCCCTCATCACCTCCTTCCGTAGTGCCACTGGTACCATGGTTTGCCCTTTGGATATTATTTCATGTTCCCCACCTTTAGAAAATCCATCATGTGCTTGTATTGAAGAGATATGAGCACATCAAGCCTCACAGTCAATGTATCCTAGCTACACCTCCCAGACTCACTGATTGATTTGGGGAGTTACTCTCATAGACTAGAGGTAAGATGCTCCATATCTATCCATGAAGGATATCTATAACACGGCTTGCTGCTATGTCTCCTCACTCAGAAACAATAGACCATGCCTCCTACTGAGTGCATTTGCTACCACCTTCCATTTCATAGAAGTATAGACTATCTCAAAGTCATAGTCCTGGAGGAACTCTATCCATCGTCGTTGTCTATAGTTTAGGTCCTTCGGAGAAAAGATATATTTGAGACTCTTTTGATCAGAGTAGACTGTAAAATATTCTTCCATTAAGTAATGTCGCCATATATTTAGGGCGAAGAACACTACTGGCGGCCTCTGGCCCCTTTGATGAAAACTAGCTCTAGCTGTACCACTTCCATTCATGGCTTCACATTTGTACATTTTATGATCTTCAAATTTAATGGATCTGTCTTTTATCAAAAAAAAAGTAGACCACTACTGCTAACTTGAGATCATGGGTAGTGTAGTTCTTCTCCTGTTGCCTCACCTGTGTTGTGCCATAAGCGATAACTTCTCACTCTTGCATCTAGAAACATTTATATATGTTCCTTGATGTGTCATAGTAGACTACATACCCAATTCATACTTGTGATAGCCTCAATATGGGGGCACTCATCAGTCTCTACCTCAAATCCTGAAAACCCTACTGATATCTCTTCTTCTATTAGAAGGGATGTCCCTTATTCTTCAATGCTGAAAATTGTGTCGTAACTCTCGAAAAGTTATGATTGAATATCCTGTAGTATCCAGCCAACCCCAAGAAACTCCGCACCTCGATCACACCCTTGGGTGGATCCCAAACAAGCACAACCTCTATCTTCACCGGATCCACTACAACTACAGCCTCCAAGATAACATGTCCCAAGAAATAGACCTCTCAAATCTAGAACTGAAACTTCAAGAGAATACCATAATTATGGTGCTCTTAGATTTTATCCAGAACTATATGAAGATGATAGTAATGTGCCTCCTCTGATGTTGAGTATATCAAGATGTCATTGATGAACACCACCACAAAGTAATCATGGTATGGACAGAAGATCATGTTCATGATTCCCATAAACACTGCTGGGGAATTGGTCATGCCGAATGTCATAACCAAGAACACATGATGGCCATTCCAACATCTAAGGCCATCTTCAGCACATCCTTAACTCATACCCTGAGCTGATGATAGCCTGATATGAGGTCTATCTTCAAAAACCAAATAGCCCCTTCATCAGATCGAAAAGATCATCAATCCCCTAAAGTGGATACTTGTTCTTTATGGTCACCTGGTTCAGGAACTGGTAGACCACATAGAGTCTCAAAGTCCCTTATGCCTTATTATGGAAAAAAATCGGGGCTTTCCATGGAGAAACACATAGCCTTATAGACCCCTTACTCTGCAAGTCCTCCAACTGAACTCATAAATCAAAAATCTCCACGAGAGCCATCTGATATGATGGTAGAGATATCGGTGCCATTCTGGGGTTCTAGTGAATGTAAATGTCTATCTATTTTAAAGGAGGGAGCCCCAGAACATCATCTGGAAAGACATCGGCATGCTCATCCACCATTATAGGATAGCTAGGACTCTCAACATCAATTGCCCTGAGGGTATAGCTGGCCAACTGATGTGTGATCGGTTGCACCCCACTCTAGGTAATTTTATTTTGTGCTGCAAAGGTTCCCTTCTCTCCGGTGAAGAAAAAACTGGTCCCATCCTCAAGGACACACCAAACGTTTCACTTATTATAGTCAATCTGGGCATGGACTGTTGATAATGAGTCCAAACACAAGATGATATCATAAGGCCTCGACACCGCTAGTAGAAGATCCCTGCTGAAGCTCTCAGCTCTTAGAGTAATCTCACACTACTGAAACCAGTGTGTAATCATCGAATCCTCTCCCGTAGAAGTATCTAGCTATAAGGATCGATCCAACGGCTCCACCAGAACAATGGTCGTGGAAATTAAAGAGTGAATAGAACTTTTGTCTACAAGTATTGTAGCTAAGGTAGAGTAGACACAGATCATACCTCTAATAATATCCAGAGATATGTGGTCATAGGCCTCACCTACTTGGATTTGACCATGTCCTTGTCCACATACTCCTTGTGGTCGGGGTGGACCGCCTAGAGGTGGCAGCGGTAGAACCTTGAATCACCGCTCACTGCCTGCTGCACTGCCAACTCCTCTTCCACGTCCACTAGCTTCATGCGAACCTCCCCGATCGAATATATGACTCTGCCATGGTGGTCTCTTGATCGTCTTCTGGTCATCTGTATGGTGGGTCAGACAATTGGGTTCTATGGGAGCCTACCTGCCGCATGAGAAGCACTGCATACTCCTAATATTCCCTCCTCTGTCATGTGAGCCCTGCACCAATGAACTTGTATCCTGAGGTCCTTCAATATATGGTCTGGCCCACTTGGTCCCCTGCATCATCTTCCTACGGAGTGTTGTTTCTAATTCTACTACCTGACGCCCGCTGGTGGCTCTCACTGTATGTGCCTACACTGCTAGGAAGCTCTCTGCCAAAAGTGCTCTCTCTAGTACCCCAGCCTGCATCAGTGTGTTGAGGGATATAATTGATTCTATAATATCACTTTGGAGACCCTGATCAATGGTTCGGGCCCTAAAAAAGGATCTTGTACGATGCTGGTGGAGTAGCAGGAGAGATCAGTGAACCTCACCGAGTACTGGGCCACAGTCACGCTGCCCTACTGTAAGTGTAGCAGATTTTGTATACGTAATGAGTATAGAGTCACTAGGACGTACTACGCCTGAAAAGGCCCTCGATATCCTCCTAGATAAGGGTCACATCATCGTGTAACTAGAGTGTCAGACTCCACCATCTTCCAGCTGCTCCACGGAAGAGACTGGAAGATATGATCACCATCAGATCAATTAGTGTCCCAAGTAAGAAAAATACTCTAGCCACAACATCTGGACAGTCCTCATCTTCCTGTGGATCCGTATCGCCATGGACCCTTAGAGCTCTCATCCATTGAAACTCATGAAACACACTCAGTCGGCGTGCACCCTCTGCTAGTGGGGCTTGTGGCATCTTCTACGCAACGGGTGGTGGTGCTCCTCGTACACTGCCTGAAGTTGATGACACCATAAGAGGGCCTTGCACCGAGGCCTCACTGCTCGGTGGGCCATAATCGTGTACTCTCTCGGGAATCCTAGATAGTTTTCTATGTGGCAGCATCCGGAAAAAATACATGTATGTAAAGATCAATAATTTTTACCTGGTGAGAATACTCAAAGATATCATAAGAAGAACTTTTCAAAAACACGCGTTATTAGTGTTTCTGTGAACATAGTCAGAAATCAGAATTCTGCTTCCTAGTTTATGGATACGTCACCGGCCACACCAACACTGGATTCCCCAAACTGAAAACCAAACTTGTTACAGATACCACTATTTCCACATTTAAAATATCAGAGTCCTAGTAGTTCTGTAGAACCAACTCCTCTAATTCCACCTGGTCCTGAACCCTCCCCCGTGGCTCATGTCGTGACTACCCCAAGCCCGCCTTCCATAGGCATGGGGCAAGTGACTAGCACCAGAAGGTCATATCCCTATAACGGGAACACGCAACATTTAAACCTGAACAAACACACAATCCAAGGACACAACAAGAAGAAACCATGAAGTAAAATATTATAGTAAAAGGTGTACTGAATGTAAAGTGGCCAGAATAGTAGCCCAACTGAAAAGTATAAGTAAAACTAAAAAGAAAAAATACAACTAGAAGTACAAAACAGCTTCTGGATCATCCATTATGGATCCTACCTAAAGGGTAGGTACAAATCACGATCAGTAGTCCCTACTTATTGTCATACAAAATGGTCCACCTTCGAGTACTATCCAGTCCTGGATCCCTCAGATTCAATCAATGATTTCTATCTTCTACACAAGACACAACAATGGGTGGGTGAAGCCCGTGAAAAGGTGCGTATAACAACACTCCTTAGGGACCTCAAGACCCCTGAAGGTCTCCCAGTGTTCCTCAAATGAAAATCCTCAAACCAAGACCACAACAGAATGCATGAATAGATAGACATAAACTCTAATTAGGTATATTATCATACATATACCTATGTTATCAAGATATACTCATCACACATATGATGGAAGAATACCAAAAATGTCACTCAACAAAGGTAGAAGTACCACAAAGGTAACACCACGAAGCTAGAAGTACCACACATGAAACACCATGAAGACAAAAACACGAAGGTAAAAGGCTCAACTCACACTAGGTATAAATTAAGTACAGATGTAGAAAAGATTAGACGTAAATTGATCATCTTATTTGGCTAAGAAGCACTGCTTCTAACCCACACATGATCTATAGGTAATAACCCACACTGACCAACACAGGATCTGAGCCACACAAGATCAGTATTCACGGACCCACACCAGATTGTTGAGCGCTGACCTACACAAGATCTAATAGATTCTGACCCACACAGGATCGATAGATACTAACCCACATTGGATCGATGTGATTTCTTCACGTTACAGCCATCTACATGATTCCTCGCACCCTATGAGCTATGGATCCTTAGAATACGCCCCTGGAGATATCGTTCATACCATGAAAAAAACTAAGCTCCACAATGGAGTAACCCAAAGTACCCCCATGTATTAAGGGTTCCAACCTCACAGACGGTGCGTCAATCGGATGCCCAGTCTGTGAGTTAAGAAGCGTTTTAGTTCTGAGGGCCCGATTGGATTTAGGTTTGATCCAACCATATTGTACTCCAATTATCTCCAAAACTTAAGTGGATTATACCAAAGGTACTATCCCACTTCAAGGGTCACAGAGCCTTAGACGGTTCGTCAAACAAACACTCGTATATCATGATAGGGACCTTTAAGCAGAACTGGGCCTAGTGGGGTCTTGGTACGGTCTGACCTGTTTAGATCGACTCGGCCCGACCCGGTACGGGCAGACCAACTCAGGCTGCCCTAGTCCGAGCCGCCCCGACACGGTCCAGCCTTCCACCGTCATGGACCCGGCCGCTCGCCCCGTTCCGGGATACCCCCACCCTGGTCCTGGTTGTCTCCTACGGTCCTCGCTGACCCGCCCCTGTCCAGGCCACCCCGTCTGGTCCTAACTGACCAGCAAGGTTTGGGCTGCCCCGTCCCGGTCCGGAATAACCTGCCTGATCGAGGACGGCTCAGCTTAGTTCGGGCAGACCCGCCCCGACCGAGCGGGGTCGCGGCGGGCTCGCCCTGCTAGGCCGCGGTCTGGAATAGCCCGCACAGCTCGCGGCCCGCTGGGAGCACGGCCCACGGGGCACACAACCCGACCTTGTGAGGCGTGACCTGTGGCTCTGTGGAGTAGCCCGATGTGGTGGGACCCACCCTAGCCACCACTTGAGGGAGTGACCACCAGTTTTTTCTTTCGAATGACCATGTGGGCCATTCGGTCTCCTATACAGTGGAAGAACCATGTGGCACCACCATGTGACATGCGGGACCAAAGGGAGCGGGTCCAACCTCATGTCACGGTTGGTCGGCATCAGCCTCCTATTCTAGCTGTGCACTAATCCACCACGAGTGGCTTTCTAGTTTGTCAGTTGCCTCCTTCGGTCTGACGCATCTGAGGTGACGCGGCCCCCATCCTCTGGCGGTGCGCTAGTTGTGCCGCTCTCCTATTTCGTGTCCTGCCGGCTAGCCGACCACCTCCTCCGACTGCCACAACTGAAAAAATGTGGCCAGTTCCTCTGGTGGTGTAAGTGGGCTACCTCCTCCCTCACAGCCTGCTATCGCTTTGTTCCCCGCTAGTGCCGGTCATCAGTACCATCACGCCGGTGGCCTTCCGTGGGTCACCAAGTGAGCTCCAGTGTCCCGTTTTTCCTTCTAAATGCATCATTAAACATCCTGTGACATCTCCGTCACATCTATCCTATCAAATATTTTCTTCCATCCATCCCGAATAATCTCCTGTGAAGAACACACAAATTAATCAAGATACCAGAGGGACTAGGCCTAGTTCATTTGGCCCAAACCCTCCGTGTTATCATGAAATCAATAGGTTGAAGAAATAGAATCATCCATACATGAAATTAAAAAAGTTCAAATCCCAAACTCAAGAATGATGGAGAATTCCTTCCATTGAGGGAGTGGGTTGGTTTTCGTCTTTCCCGCAATAAGATTACAATGGCGTCACTCGTACATCGTCCTTTGGTTCGTGTTTCCGAGTCACCCGTCGCCGCCCGCTGGAACCGGCTCATTCCTCCCTAGGGTTTTCGTCACGACACTTTATCAGTACTTCATTGCTTGGTGAAGCAGTGCTGATACCTCTCCCCAAACTCCATATAAATAGGAGAGGTGGATGGTGTCTAACGCTCCTAGGAATTACGAGGGTTCATTTTTAAGTAACCTTCCTAATTCCCAATGATGATTTTACATTAGATATGAAGGGTTAGGCTATTTAATGGCTTGACATGCTGTTGTTCCCACATTGTCGTTTTTCTTTTTTAGAAAAAAAGAAATAAAATAAAATAAAAAAGGTATATTATCTATTATTTTTAAAAAGTCTAAAACATAATTATTTCTCCAGACATACTATAGTCGAAGTGAAGTCACCCTTAAGAGAATCCTGGCACTACAGATTCAATGGTGCCCTCAGGATTTTTAATCCAAGAACCTGTTCAAAAGTTAGAAAAAACGAATCATGCGTTTACAGAACATATCTTAAAAAATGTTCAAAAATTCATTCCAGGAAAATCGAGCCTCAGAATCAGGTGCCGTCAATTTTTGCAGACTCGTAATTATTCCATATAATTTAAAAAAACATAGAAATTCCAGGACTTTACCGAGATTATAAATATAGTATGGGATTTATTTTTCAATCTCATTTTAATAGGGATTATTTATTAGTGAATTTACTTTTAGGAAAATATATTAAATTTATCCAATAAAACCATGTTATTATTATTCTCCTCTAGTTAGTTAGGATATATTGATGTTTTAGTATGATTTTTTTCTCTTTGGAACAAAATATCATTCATAATACTTTTTTTTATGAAAATCCAATCATATTGAGATTCTTTTTGTAGAATAACTCTTTCCTTCCTCATACATGTATTATAAACAAATCAATTGTTTTTTTAATTTTCACAAATGTATACTTAATTTTCTTTTTATTTATATTTTACTTTATATAACGTTTTTTCATAGAAATATTCCAATCAATTTATGAATGTGGTAATTTTTACATTTTTAGAAAATAAAAATAGAATATTTGTTTTAACAAACAAGAAATTAAAATTATTTTTTATCATCATTTCTAGTCAATAATAGGAATGTTAATTAAAATATTCATATATTATTTTGAATAACAATTTATTCATCAATATTTTATAAATATTTTAATTTGAAATATTTAATTTCGAATACAATGTATATTTTCTGAAAAATCTTTTCCAAAAATATTTTAATCTTTTTTTAGCTTGATAACATCATATAATTGTATTTATGTTTTCAGAGATTTTATCTACTGATAATATGTTTATTCATTCACAAGAAGTTATATAGTTATGATGATTTTATTTGTATGAAATTTATTTTTTCTAGATGTTATTATATATTGATATGATAAACATTTTATGAAATATGTTTCCCTTCTATGAGTTATTTTATGTTGATAAAATTAATTATTAAATATTTTATGGAATAAAAATGTTGTTATTACATTATTCAATGGATCGACCTGAATTTATATAGACCTTTAATAAATTGGTTAATGATGTACATATCCTAATATAATTATTAGAAATGAGTTGATGCGATTTATCCACTATATGATTTTTTTAGATTCCTTATCTACAATAGGAAAATTGTGGTTATTCATGATCAATTTATGATATGTGAAATAAGTGTAGATGATGGATCCACACAAATTTGATTATCTTGATAGATAATGTCTCAAACCAACCAAATCCATTCCTCCATCAAATCACTAATCTATCCTGTGAAAAGTCTCAAATGGAGTTATTAATCCACATGGGTTAGCAAATGTTCATGGACAACAAGGAAACACCACCTGTAAAGGATTTCACATAATAAATAATTAATAATAGTATCAGTTGAAATTAAATAAAATTACAGCTGAACCCATCCAAACATAGAAAATCCACATTGAGGATAGATAAGCTAAAAAGAAACTAAATTAAAAACTCAGAGTTCATAAAATAGTAGTTATCCCTAAAAACTTCCCTCAACATCCAATATTCCGCCCATATAAGGTATAAACACCACTCAAATGGACCAAATTTTACCACTAGTATTTATAGCTACTATCATTAAATGAATGTAGAAAATGACTATGTGCCTGAAAAAATAAATGAAACATAATGAAAATGAAATGGAAAACATAATAATATCCATGTGAATAAGAATTTTACCACCAAATAAATAAGAACCATGACACATCTTGGGTGATATTAACAGATAATATGGACCCCTTAACTAAAATATGATAGAGATATAGGATTAAAAAAAATTAATTTGGTTTTCTAAAAGAAAAAAATGTTCCATATTACAAAAATATGAAGATAAATCCATTATATTCTCGTTTAAAAATATAATATATATATGATTTTAAATGATTTTTTTAATTAGTAAAAAGTTGTTTTTTCTTAAACCCAAAATTCCTTTGAAAATTTAGAAATTGATTCAGATGAATGAAAAGAATTATGAACCCCAAATTTATAAAATAAATAATTTAATGAGTGAAGTTTTACAATGGTAAATCTTTACTGTAGAAATCATATCTGATGTTGTTATATAATAGAGGTAACTAAAACTATTTTTTATGATTTCATACATTATATAGAAACTAATCAATGGAGAATTATAATACAGTACCAATGAATATAAAGACAAATTGGGGGAATCACGGTGGAAATCCCTATGTATCATGGGATAAGGGGGACATCATATCCACTTACACTTAGTGTTCAAACATAACCAAGAAGGGTTTTCTCACCCTTGATCCAACCACTTCACATCATCATAGTTTATTTTACATTTTAATGTAATGGTTTATGGTATGTGGGTCATTCCTAGTGCACTTTTAATAATCCTCCCACCTAATATACAAATAAATATAATTTTTTATTTTTATAAGCATAAAACAATATAGTGGAGTATTAGAAAACCAAAATACATCACATGAAAATTAAAAGAAAATGCACAAAAACCCCTCACTTCATTTCACTTCAATAGAAAATAACCTTTTCATTGAATCATACTGACGTTCTATTCACATCCATCAAAACACAACAAATACACTAAATTTTATGTTTCCAATCATGTGTACCACTCTTCCCAAAAATATTTTTAATATCTCAGTTGATCCATAGATTTTTATAAATAGAAATTGATAATTTTGAAAACCTTTTTTATACCATATATTTTGATGTTCGAAACAACACTACCCAAATAGAAACATATACACCGTGATATATATATATAAATATAATCTATCCAAAATCAAATATTCTCAAATCTATATGTGAATATGTATTAATAGTGAAAATATATATAAATCTCATATATACATGAATATATGCCACTTTCAATACATTAAGGGGTTATAAATCTTATGATTGATTTTTAGGAAACCATAGAATTACACTAATCCTTCATAGAAAACCAGTCAAAAGGAAAAAAAATATATAATAATATCCATTTTAAATGATAAAAACAATTTTAAAAACTAAATGAGTTCTTATGATGTTATATATTTTAAAACAATCACTAAAAAATATTTTACAAAAGGAAGATATGATTTAAATAAAATTAATGTGTGTAAATGGTGAAACACAGTCATTCCATTAAAAAATCATTCCATAACTTGTATAAATAATAGTAAAATATAATAAAATTATAAGACATCCAATAAATCATATAATTTTGTTTTAATTCTAGGATATAGGGTTACCTACAACAAACTGAATAAGAACTCACTACCTTTGATTCATGATACCCAAACCCATATCAGTACTATATAATGAACACTACAAATAGAATTAATCCATATATATAATGAAACCCAAAAAACCAATAGAATTAAAACCCTACGGTTTGGATGAACGCATGACTAAATGAGGGAGAAGAATATGGGAAATAATGGAATAATGGTGATGAAGAAATACCAATCTAATATAATCAATCCCAAATTTATGGTGAGAAAAAAAACATAAATGGATAGAGGATAGGGAATGATGGTGTGTGGTTAGGAGAGTGGGGTGTGGTCTAAAACACATAAGAGTTTCATGGGATGTAGAAATAAAACAAAGGGGTATTTTAATGCTAAAAATATAATTTTTATAAAATTACACAATGAAACTGCACGTCGTATAGCCCCTTGGTGGTCACATTTATGTGATAACCATGTTCCACTGCTAAAAATCAAGGACAAATCATATAGAATGGGTTCATTGTTAGGGATTTCATGTCCCTGCCGTTTAGTCAGCTCTTTCAAAATTAATTTCACCCCCACACGGTTGCATATTGTTTCTTCTAACCATGGGCCTTCTAGGATCCAATACTAAAATACCAATAATTTAATAATTAATACATATTTAGATAGAAAATATTAAATGAGTAAAAAATATAAAATAATTCTAAAAAGTAATGAATAATTTTTAGGGAGTGAAAATTCTCCCCAACATGAAAATTTTCTCATAGAACATCCCAAAATTCATGGTTGATCATGAAAATAGTATTTACAATATTTTACTCACGATGAGAACTACAAACTATAAGAGTAATGAACCAACACTCACATTCCTCTCAAACCCCCAAATAAATTAATAAAAATAGATAATATATCATCCTAAAACAATTCATTATAATCAATAGAAACACCAAGAAATACCATGGATCCCAAACCAATCGAAAATAAAAATCAACGAAAGGGACTCAGATTAAAAAAACCAACCTGAAACAAGGAACACACCACCCCACACATTGAAATAAAAAGTAAAATAAAAAAGTACTATTTAGGATAGTCACGAGATTCATTCACTTTTCATACAGTCCATGGTGAACAAGCTTTTATTATCATGGTTTGTTGGGGAAGGAATGTTAATTTCCCCATTAGGGAATCTTAAAGACGATATTCCGCAAGAGATCCTTCAATGGGGGCCACCTCACCATATTATAATTTCTTTTGAACATGGATATCACAATTATAAAAAAATCATGAATCCTGGTGAGAACAAAGCTATGCGAAATGATACAAGGAATGATGAATGCCACCCCTTGATAAAAACATTATTCATAAATATCCCTAATGATACTTCTGTATGAACCATAATTACTAATATAAATAGAAAAAACTAAAATCTTCGATATTAGAAATTGATTTCACCAAAAGATGATAATCAATAATAGAACATAAAAAATCCCCAAGAAATTACAAGAATGAAAAATTCTATTATGAAACTAAGTGAAACCACATTAACCCAACCATCCTTAAAACCAATTATAGGACTCAAGAAATCTCAAACATAGCCCCACCAAAACACCTTAGACACATAATATAATAAAAAATATGGAATACCACTTGGAATTTTGATAATGTGAGTAATGTTATTAGAATAGAGTTAAATGACATGGATAGGTATTCCCCTGAAGAACAAGACTCAAAAAGATCAATATGAGTTCAAGTCTAGGGAATGGGAGTATAAAAAAGGGAAAATCTCATAACACTAACTGTTGAAGAACCCATCTGATAAGAAAAACCAATCACCCATCCCATTTTTCCCAGCCCCTCACCCATTGTTTTCTTATTAAATGATGTGATAATAATAACGAGGCTTGTGCCTCATCAAAATGGATGATCATGGAACACTAGATAATTTTTATGGGTTTTTCTTGGTGTAATACCTAGTGAAATTATAAATGAATATGTCCATTGGTACACAAACCTCATCATACATGACTAGATAAAGACACAAAAATAAGATGATCACTAATTTAAAAAACTGATATTCACCAATATATGGTGGAATAAATGCATGATACTGACTATCCACTCTTTACGAAACTTTTATATGGAAAAATAAAATAACCTGAAAAATGAATCCATCCATTCAACCGTTCCATTTAAAAAATTCTTATCTATATATGAATATAATACTGATATTAAAAATAAAACTCACTAAAATGAAAAGGCATTTACAAAACTACCACATATCCATTTAAAAGTCCACGACATTATATTTCATTTTTCAAAACACATTTTTCAAAACATTCCCTGAATCATTATCATCCCCCTTTGAGAAATCAAACCAAATTAATTTTAATGAAACATATATACAACAATATAAAATAATTTATACAATTCTAACTTTTTTAATCTCGCATTGGAAAAATAAAAAACTGTTAATGTATTGAAATTTACCATTAAAACATTTCTTAAAATAATGTATCTAACTAATGGAAAAATATTTACTAACCCTTAAATTCATAAATACATTTTAAAAATTATGGTCACACCATTTATTAAAAAACATTTTTAAAGCACTCCCTTTGAAATTTTTAAATCCATATTCACATTATTTAAATTCCATATTTACAATCAATGAGACGATTGATATCCTTTTGAATAAAATTACACACAAAAATACCCCATTTTAATTAAAGATCAATTTTAACCATTAAAACAATATTGATTCACATTATTCAACTTTTAAAATTTAAAAAAACATGAAAACCATATGGAAATACAAAACCATTTATAAAACATCTATCAATGGTAATTAACAAATAAGACGAATATAAGCCAACACTGAGTGGAATAGTTACCATGAATGAAATTGACACATTTTATGGTGGAAAAAGTCTAAACCCCACTATAATTGTATAAAATAACACAAGACCATGTATGTGGGCTCCACACGGGTTACTAATATTTATGGATCCATCGTGTACCACCATATCTGTAAGAACCCGGATCTTCTTTTCATGTATGTTTTCCTTTTTCACTTGTTTTTTAGGAAAAATAGGAGTTCTCTGACAAATACATAACTACATGCCATGTACATTATAAGTACACATTGAGGACTCAGTTACCATTGGTAGCCAGGTGTTGGCCATGTCACGGGCATGCACACGACCATGTGTGGTGCCCTGGAGACCTCCTTATGTTGTGGGCGGTGAAGCCAAGTACACACTGTGTACTTCAAAAGTACACGCTATGTATGTTTTTTTCCATTAATCATACTGGGGTCACATCTGACGGACATAACTATCTTCTTCTTGACATAGTTCGTCTGAGAGAATTGGTATGATATGGATCTTTGTTGAGCCCTCGATCGAGTGTCCATTCTCCCAATCAACCACTGTTGATTGCGTTGGGATCACCTCGAGAACCTCTTCCTTCTACTAGAGCTTCGTTTCTTGATTCCTCTTCTTTCTCAAGTTATCTTCTGTTGAGTGTTTTTAGAGTTTTTAATGACATACGGTGTTCTTGGGTGATTCAAGGATCAAGGTTCACATATAAAGATCATTCAACGCTGAGGTATGTGGTTTGTGCCTTTCCATAGTTAGTCATTGAGTTATATGTGAAAAAGTTCCCAATATCCTTGAACAGGGTATTGTGTGTTTATGTTTTTGGACTTAATGTTTACCTGCTATGCCTGGTATGTTTGGATAGAGGTTATATATAGAGAATAGGGTTTCTTTCCATTCTATTTCTGTTTTCCCCATGTTTTCTTGTTTTGAATATTTGGTCTAGTTTTTATGGTTGGGCTACTGCTTTTTTTTCAAACCTAGAATTTTAGGATAGAGGGATTATTATATTTCTTGGTGTTATACAGTAGATTGGTTAGCCAAGCAGTTCATGAGGTTTACTTCATCCACTTTGCATTGCTATGCTTGTTTTACTTACAGATGGCCTTGAGAACCTGGTGTAGTGAACCATAGTAATAATGGATCTATGTGCTCCTCCAGAGTGTCTATTATTATGGTTATGATGAAAGACAATTGGAGGAATTGATATAAGTGCTTCCTCATAGTGTATGTAGTTCCTCGACGCAGGCCACAGGGAGAATGAGACATAAGTGCTTCCCCATAGTGCCTTTTAGTTAAAAATACGACACTATGGGGGGAATAGACGATGAGTGCTTCCCTATAGAGTCTATACTAAATTTGGACTAGAGGGGTTAGACAGTGTGTACTTCCCAGAGGGATTCTTGTGTTTTCTAGGTAGGACTAGAGTGGATTAGGCTACGAGTACATCCCATAGGGTTACTTGTTTGTAATTATCTATTTACTTTCATTGTGGAACTGAATGCTTTGAAACCGTGGAACTGTTTACTGTTGAGTACTTCCTTGTTTACTCCTTATTTTGTTTATTGCATCCCATATATAGTTACTGATTATTAGGCACATATAACTTGGTGTTTTCTTATTGGTATTTAGTCTCACGCCCTATTTGGTCCATGCTTTCGAACCCAAACAGATTATATTATTATAGGTATAGATAAGGGAAACCACCTTTCTACATCAGGCACTTGACTGCTTTAGAGTTGGAGAGTATGGGACCAAGCTGAGGATTGTGATGCTAAAAGGTTGTTTAATGTTTCATTGTACATTGGTTTAATTCTGTATTTCAGCATTGTGGCATGTTTGGTTGATTTCCTAGACATATATATCATGAATCATTATATATGTTCTCCAACTATTTATTTCCTTCAGTCTTCCACTGTTACTGTTGTTTGACATTATCACTTATTACACTATTTATATATGTTTTTTTTACTTCCACTAGGTTACTCTTCCAATGAGGGCATTGTTTCCCCACTATCACAACCAATTCCCTTTCTTCTAGTCTGCAGCCTATGGCCTTCATGGAAATGCACTTGAGGCCAAGTGATGAACTGGGTACGGGGCACCTATATGTGGCTTCTAGAACCAGGATGTTACAAAGTGGTATCAGATGGATTATTTTCTTCTTGACTTACTGTTTGAAGCCTATAGTCTGGGATAGGACATAAATAGGTACTTGGTAATATGTTGTGTCCAGGAGTATCTAACTCATGTATATGGGAAAATCCAATTTACCTCATTTATTGCAATTTTTTGATTTTTCAATTTTACAGTTGGTTTGATTTCACCATTGGGTGATTCACTTATTTTGTGCTGTTACTATTGATATTATTGATGTTCTACTTTTGTTGAAACACTATGAGATGAGGGTATGCCATCTCATGTATCATATATACATTTTCTAGGAATCACATGTCATGCATTCCTACCATGCCATTTAGGGTGCATTAGAGATTTCATGATGTTGTGATAGATGTTGTTCTAGATATGCATGTTTTTGTGATAGATGCCTTGATATAATACCTGCTTTTTAATAAGGTATTGATTTTGTAAGGTTATGTTTTAATGAACAACAAACTTTGGATCTTGAGGAGTTATGGGACCTCATGGATCGGAATTTGGTGGATTATTACCTTGTTTTTAATGTGTATAACATTTAAGAGATCCCATGATTTGATTCATGGAGAGTATAGGCCCTCACGGGTCATAATTTAGAACTTTAATGTTCATTTTAGTGTTTTTCTAGGCTCCCGAGATGTTTCCGAGTCTTACTATTTGGTAAAACCCAGAATACACACCGTGTATTTTGAAATACAATCCATGTGTCCATCTGTTTGGGACGAAAATGTTTTTCTTAAGTGCATGCCATGTACTCTATGTACATGCCGTGTAGTCTCTGACCATCTCGCTGGCTCTCTGGGCAGAGACACGAGGTTGGGGAAAATCCTTGGTGGAACACACTGTGTAATGAACGTACACACCATGTGATTAGACTCATTGTCTATCTGTGTGACTAATGAAACGAGTGGATAATAACTTAAGCAATACATGTCATTTCAGCCTTGAACTTGCTATGTAGTATAATCCCTGGAATCCGGTCATGTAACTAACAACACGGGTCGGTGGAAATATTTTAGTACACACCATGTCCATCTAGAACATTCCATGTAGTGTGAGCCATGTATTCGGACATGTCACTAACAACACGGGTCAGTGAATCTCATCTAGTACATGTTATGTCTTTCACAAAAACGTCATGTAGTCTTGTTCTAGAAGAACCGTTTTTCTTAGTCATATAGATGTACTTAGGCAGGGGAAGAGGAATGAAGTACACGCTATGTGTTAGGACAACATTCCATGTGTTTGTGGTTTTACACATCTAGTTTTGGCAGAAGTACATGCCCATGTGAATGGATTAAAGAAACACACCATATAGTTAAGCATACATGCGGTGTATCTTTGTTTTGTAAAACTTAAATGCCTTTTTTCTATTGTTACCTTTTTACCCTTTCACTTTTCAGTCCTTGATAATTTTGGTCCAAGGTGTGCGCTTGACCTTGGAAAGTCATGCCAGCGAGACATCCTCTAGTTGTACGCCCATTACAAGGCAATGATCAGACACCAGACATGGCTGATCAGGGACATCCCACAGATCCTCTAGTTGTGCCAGTCTTGGCACCAACCATCATTCTGGACACAGGTGCTAACACATAGTTCTGAGAAGTCTTTATAAGGTTTATACAGACCTTATAAGGAGTACAACATCTCACCCCTTCTATAGGAGAGTTGACGTGGGTCTTTCAGCAACAACATCCTCCCACCTTCAGAGGGGAAGGAGGACCGCAGGCTGTAGAATCATGGATAGAATCCATGCTTTCTATCTTCGAGCATATGGAGACGCCTCAAGAGAGGAGGGGTGAAGCATTCTACCTATATGCTTCGGGATTCCTCCATGATATGGTGGGATGTGATCTCACAGGCTGGACACCACCAGGTTATCGCCTAGGGTGAGTTCCATTGTGCCTTCTACAATTACTACTATTCGGAGACTTTGAGAGCCGATTGAGCCTGAGAGTTCATGAGTCTAGAGAAGAGTACTCTTTCTGTTGTGGATTATTCTTCTCACTTCGCTGAGCTACAACGCTTCACACCTATTCCAAGAGGTGATGGGTTATTCCTGGATTGTAAGTTTGAGGATGGTCTAAGGATAACATTCGATCATAGGTTAATATCTTTAAGTTATATTCCATCACTTCTACAGTAAACTAGGAACCGATCCCATAGAGTAATTTTGAGGGATTCTAGAGTTGTGAGATAGGATGGTTCGACATATGAAGTTCATATCCCTCATATTAACAGCAGGAATCGCCACAGGGGGTCTTTGGGAAGTGATCCAAGGAGGCGAGGCAATTCTTTTGGTATTCAGGCGGTGTGCTACTAGTGCGGAAAGAGCGGGAATACGATACCACATTGCCCGAGAGACCTAGTGGAGTGCCGATCTTGTGGAAATATGGGTAATCTTTAGTGCTTCTGTCAGTTCGTATCACCAGCTGTTGGTGATAAGGGTTCTTCTATGAGTCCTCATACAAGAGCATCACCACCAATTTTTCATCAATCCTGGAACTGGAGTTCTTCTGGACATTCAGGATGAGGTGGAGGTCGCGACCGTGGTAGTTAGTCACCATGATTTCAGTGAATATAGGTTGGATTATATCATAGTGGTTAGTGATGGTCACAGGGCCACAGGGCAGGTCAGACTTTTTCAGTGGAGCAAACCCAACAATAGTAGGATCCCAGACCCTCTACAGTTCGAGGCACCATCCTAGTTTCTTCAGTTTTATCTTCAACTCTTTTCAATATAGGGGCTCTCCATATCATTATATCTATTGCTATTATGGAGATCCTTGGGCTTGGTGTATTTTTCTTCTTTGATATCTTGACGCTATACACACCATTGGGGATAAGAACAGCTACTGTAAAACAATTTCAAAAGTTCCCTCTTGAGGTTGATGGGTGTCACTTCTTATGGGGAATCTATGTCTAATAGTTGATAGGCTATGATGTAATTCGTGGAATTGAATAGTTAGTTCCCTTCCAGGAATTTGTCAATTGTTATCACTGTTGGGTGAGTTTTATGTCACCAGAGGGCAGATTGTTTCTTTATTAAGGGGAATGGAATGTCTAGGAAAGTAGAGCGGGACCTGAGAATCATGGGTTAGGAGGAGTTACAACTTAGATTTATATTCTTTATCTGGATGACCAAGGGACTTCACAGGTGAACATTCCTCCTGTGGTGGATCATTTCAGATATGTCTTTCCAGAGGATTGTTCATGTTTGCATCTAGAACGAGAGGTAGACTTTTCAATAGAGCTTCTTCCAGGAGTGGAACCGATGTCCATAACTCCTAATAGGATAACTATACCTGAGTTTCAGGAGCCCATGAATCAGTTGGAGGAGTTGTAGACAAAGAGATTTATCTGACCTAGTACCTCTCCTTGGGGTTCGCATGTATTATTTGCAAAAAAAATCCAGACAGTACCCTTAGACTCTATGTGGGTTATCAGAAGTTGAACCTGTTGACGGTCAAGAACCGATATCCCTTTCTGAGGATTGATGGACTCTTTGATCAACTTCAAGGATCCCATGTATTCTTGGAGATTGACTTGAGATCCTATTATCATCAGTTGCACGTTATACCATCTGATACACCTCTTATAGCCTTTCGTAGTAGGTATTCTCTCTACAAGTATGTGGTTATTCCATTCGGTCTCCCAAACTCCCCTAATGTTTTTAGGGCACTGATGAACCGAGTGTTCCATCCATACTTGGATTCTTTTGTGGTAGTCTTCGTGGACAATATCTTGGTGTACTGTCACACTTAACATGACCATGAAACCCAACTTGAGATCATTTTGAGTACACTAAGATAGCATTAGTTATATGCTATGATCTCAAAATTCCACTTTTGGATGGACCAAATCCACTTCTTGGGTCATGATATCTTAGAGACAGGAGTATCTATAGACCCATAGAAAGTGGGAGTAGTAGTTTTCTAGGAGAACCTGAAGAACATCTTTGAGGTGCAAAGTTTCCTAGGGATGGATGGATACTATAGAAGTTTCACATAAGACTATTCATGATTAATAACTCCACTGAAATACCTGACTAAGAAGGGTGCAAGGTTATTGTGGTCAGATTCTTGTGAGTCAGTCTTTCAGGAGCTGAATGGGAGGTTTACTTCAGCCCCAATACTTGTATTTCCTGATCCAATAAAGTGCTATATAGTTTACTGTGATGCTTCAGGTATCAGGCTCGGAGATATGCTTAAGAAAGGAGAAGGTTTCATTGCATACAAGTCTGGGCATCTAAGGCCAGATGAGAGGAATTATCCGATGCATGAACTCGAGTTGGAAAAAGTTTTTTTACCTTACACTGTTGGAGACACTACATTCTAAAAAAATCATTTTGTGGTTTTCACCGATCACAAAAGTCTCAAGTATATTTTCACTCAACATGATTTGAATTTGAGATAGTGAAGGTGGTTTTAGTATCTTCAATCTTTTGACATTGAGCTTGCCTATATGCACGGGAAAGGAAATGCATGGGCCGATCCGCTGAACAGGAGGACGTAGGTACATGTAGTTCAAGAGTCAAGTAGTGAGTGGATGCATATGGATCTATTCTATGAGATGCATTTTGAGGTTCACAAGAGACATGGGCATAAATATATCTCTTCTGTAGTTGTTACCTCAACTCTTACTGACAGAGTACAAATGAGGCATTTAACATATTCTTAATGCCTAGTCCTACGGGAAAGTGTGTTAGGAGAGGACCCTAGTCCTGGATGGACCATAGGTGAGGATGAGATCTTGTGTTTTCATGGGTGCATATGGGTGTCAGCAAAAAAATGTGAGGAGATGATGTGGGAATTTCATTCCTCAATTTGGGATGTTCATCCTGGAGTCACCAAGATGTATCATGATATACACCAGCAGTATTTCTGGCCATGTGTGAAGAAAGATGTAGCTGAGTTCTTCATGAGGTTTTCCACCTGTCAGTAGGTGAAGGTAGAGCATCAGCGACCCGTGTGACTTTTGTATCAGTTACCTATACCCGAGTGGAAGTGGAATGTTGTCATGATAGATTTTGTGACAGGTTTACTGAGGTCACCTCAAGGGAATGATGTTGTTTGTGTTTTCATTGATAGAATCACGAAGGTTTCTCACTTCATACCGATCAAGGAGACCTTCGGTGTTGATGATCCTGTGATGGTTTTACATTGGAGAAATTGTATGTATAAATGGGGTTCCACACTCCATTTGTTCATACAGGGATGCACGTTTTACTTCACGACTCTTGAAAGGGCTACAAAAGTCTTTGGGTACAATGGTACTTCTGAGTATATCATACCACCCCCAGACAGTTGGCCAGTCCAAGCGTATGATTCAGGTGATTGAGGAATTTCTTCAAGAATGCTTCTTAGATTTTGGAGGTTCTTGGGAGAAGCACATACCTCTTGTGGTGTTTTCTTATAATAATAATTTTCAAGAAAATATTCTGATGTCTCCTTTTGAGGCTTTGTAGGGTAGGCCATGGAAATCCCACTTATGTTTGGTGAAGGTCAGAGAGGCAGTTATGATGGGACCTCGTCTCATCCAGGAGACCACAAAGCAGATAGAGTTGAATCAGAAGAGAATAAATATTTCACAGTCTCGACAGAAGTCCTATACTGATCATCGGAGATGACCTCTGGAGTTCAATGTTGAGGATTAGGTTTTCCTATGTGTCACACCAAGGTTGGGGAACAAGAGGATTCGGACACAGGGTAAGCTTTCACTAAGGTACGACGGGCCATTTGAGGGTCTGGAGAGAGTCGGGCCGGTTTCCTATCAGCTGCAATTACATTAGAGGTATCAGACTATGGACATCATCTTTCATGTTTCTCACCTTTAACGTTACTTCTTAGAACCATATCATGTTCTTCAACCCAACGTGTTTGAATTAGAGGTGGATTCCTTGATTGAGGATCATCCTATCCGGATTGTTTATCACAGTACCAAGGTTCTCCATGGACAGTCTGTTCCTCTGGTATGAGTGCTATGGAAGCACGGGAGAGTACAAGATTAGACTTGGGAGAGGGATGCCGTTGTACAATCACAGTTTCCAGAGTATTTCAAGGATTATTCTTCTACACATCCTTGCTAAGGAAATTCGGGGATGAATTACTTTAATAGGGGATGTTTTTAAGAACGAAGATCTTCTTTTCAGGTATAATTTCCCTTTTCTGGTGGTTTTGAAGAAAATAGGAGTTTTCTTAAAATTTCTTAATTACATAACATGTACATTATAAGTACACACCATGTACTCAGTTATCGCAGGTAGCCGGGTGCTAGCCATGTCACGGCAATGCACATGGCTGTGTGTGGTGACCTAAAGACTACCTAATGCAGGGGGCTGGTAATGGAAATTAAACGTCATGTACTTATAATGTACACGCCGTGTACTTTCTTTTTTTCATTAAACATATAGGGGTTGCGTCTGACAGAAAAAACCTTATTCATATAGACTTAGTTCATTAGAGAGCATTCATACGATGTAGATATTCTCCGAGACCTCGATCGATCATCTGTTCTCATAATCAACCGATGTCTATTGCATTGTGATCCTCTCGGCAAGCTCTTCCTTCCCCAAGAGATTCATTTCCTAATTTTTCCTCTTTCTCAATTTATCTTCCGTTGAATTTTCTTATCATATTTTTAGACCTAATATGTTCATGGGAGATTCAAGGCTCTAGGTTCATGTAAAATGATCCTACGAGGCCAATGAAGGTGGTTTGTGCCTTTCCGTAGTTCATCTTTGAGTTATATGTGCAAAAGTTCCCAATACCCTTGAACGGGGTACTGTGTGTTTACTTTTTTGTCCCTAATGTTTACCTGCTATGCCTTAGTTATTTGGATTGAGGTTATATGTTGTGAATAGGGTTTATTTTGCCATGCTATGGAGTTTTTCCCATTTTTGCTTGTTTTGACCGTTGGGTCTAGTTTTTCCTATTAGGCTGCTTCTTTGTCTTCCATGCCAGCATTGTAGGATGGATTGATTATTATTTATCTTTTAGTTATGCTATAGACTGGTTAGAAAAGTAGTTCTTGATGTTTACTCTGGCCTCTTTTCATTTCTATGATTGTTTTACTTATACAGGGCCATGAGAACTTGGTGTAGTGGACCACAGGGAGAATGGATTTAAGGGCTTCTCTGGAGCGTCCATTATTATTGTTACAATGCGAGACCACATGAGGAATTGATGTAAGTGCTTTCGTAGAGTTTATTTAGTTCCTCTATGTGGGACACAGGGGGAATGAATTGTATGTACTTCCCTAGTGTGCCTTTTAGTTACTGATACGAGACTATATGGGGAATTGATGGGGAGTGCTTCCCTAAAGATTCTATACTAAAGCTAAACCAGAGGGGTTAGACTGTGTGTAATTATCAGAGGGTTGATTGTGTTCTCTAGGTAAGACCAGATGGGATTAGGCTATAAATACATCCTAGAGGGTTACCTATTTTTGATTATCTGTTTACTTGATATGTGGAACTAAATTCTTTCAAACATTGTAATTGTTTAATAATGAGTACCTCTTTGTTTACTGATTATTTTGTTTATTGCCTGCCATATATATTCACTGACTGTTAGGCCCAGATCAGTTAGTGGTTTCCTACTTTGATTTATTATCACAACCGGTTTGGGCCATGATTTTGGGCCCAAACAGATTATATTATCTCAGGTATAGATAAGGGACATAACCCTTCTACTTCAGGTACTTGACTACTTTGGAGCTGGAGAGAATGGGACTAAGTTGAGGCTTGTGATACTGAGGAGTTGTTTACTGTTTCATTTTACTTTGGTTTATTACTATATTTCAGAATTGTAACATGTTTGGTTTCTTTCCTAGACATATGTATCATGCATCATTATATATGGGCTCCAGCTGTTTATTGTTTTTAGTCTTACATTGTTACTATTGTATGAAAATATCACTGATTCCACTATCGCTATCTATTTTTACATCTGATGTGTTACTCTGCCAATTAGGGCATAGTTTCCCCAATATCACACTCAAGGACATTAATGCTAGTTGATAGCCACTAGAGTTCGGGGAAATTTTCTTTAGGCCATGTTGCCAACTGGGTACGGGGCAACTCTGGGTGGATTCTAGAACCAGGATGTTACGATATGCAATCTCGTTTTCCCTAAAATAAAATCAAAAAAATAAAAATCCCAAAATATCCTGATAAATTTGTTTCATAATGACTTGTTTTGATCATGTACCAACCCATGAATTAAATTTTGATCCCCAATGATCTTATATCCTTCTACAATACATCTCAAATAAAAATATCTACATTTGGAAAACATTTCCACTTAAGAACCATAGGTTATGAAACTAATTTTTTAGGAACCAAACAGTGTTATCCCTCCTTTGGATACCCATTCCTATATGCAACAAAGTTTCATTGGAATTCACAATCCCCATTAATTGGTAAATGTTCCTAGTCCTTAAGGTAATAGAACATGGTTGTGATTTAACACATTAAATTATAAAAAAAATGAACTAATAAAATTAAATTAAAATCTATCATGATAGTCCAATACATTAGATATCCATTTTATAGAAAACAAATCCTAGAATACATATATCAAAATTTTGAATTTAATAAAAAATAGTGTACACCAAAACCTCCCTCACCCTTTAATCTCCCACTCCAATTATGATAATATAACCCAGTGGCTTTTCTTCACCCACCAGTAGTAATAGCTAACCTCCATCCATATAGAGTAGTAAAATACTAAATGGTTGATTGGTTAAAGTTAAATAAAATAAAAATAAACTAATAGAATACCTTACACAATGCGACTATTCAATCCACCACCCAACAGATTAGAACATGACACCCCTTGGTGGAAAATAGTAGATAGATTGAAATTGACATTTGAAAAATTAAATACATATAGGGGTGTCTATAAACAAATTTAGTATGGATTCCAACACAAAAACCACACCCCATGACATATAATTCAATATAATATAATTTTTTTCTAGATTTAAAATATATTATATATAAATATAGGATTTCCCTTACAAATTAAACATGTACCATGTTATTTCTTCCCAAAAACCACATTCCATTGGAAATTCAAGAAAATAGTTTTCTTAAGAAGGAATGAATCTAAAAAACTTCATTTATAAGTAGAAACATGTAACTAAAAAATAATTTTAATTGGAAATAATAACTGTATAATGAATAACACAATTTTTCTCAATGTATAGGAAAGTATGATGGTGTTTTTAGGACTTTATACATGTAATGGAAAGTAAAAATTGGAGAATATTAGTATAGGGTGAATGAAACTGGAAAACAATTAGAGTAACCACCAAGGGAAATCCCCAAGTAGTGAGGTTATGTATGAACCAAGGATCCTAAAAATCTTAGTTATATACTATGGACATGAAATTATGTCCAATTTCTATATCTAAAATCCCCATTTCATCATAATATAGTTAGTGTTGTAAAAGAATCCTGCTAGGTTGGGATGGTATTTCATAGCAGACATGTCTGAGAATGCCTACATTTTCTCCAAAGATTCCTATGTAATATTCCCATAAATAAAATACACAATAATGGATTAGTATGAAAAAAACTAAAACACACAACAATAAAAATAAATAATACAACGACAACTCATATCCATGCACAACCAATTCAAATTACCATTTTCTTAGAATTATACACCCATAACAATCACATCATTAAATTTTATAAAATGTATAAATTTATATGCATCCAACACAGTTCAGCTAACTTCTAAAAATTATTAAAAAATTTCCACCAATCTATATGATTTATAAGTCAAAATTACTCAACGATAAAACATTTATTTATATTATTTACTTCACTTTCCAACCCATAAATCACATTCAAGTGCATATAAACCTAGATATATATAAATATAGCTCTTTTCATAATGTACATATTCTTAATACCATGTGTAAATGTGTATATATATGGGACATATATATAAATATCTATATATATATATATTAGTAAAAATAGAAAAATAAATTTGTTAGAAATTCCTTAAATGTTTTCAGGAAACAAAAACATGTCATGGAGCCTTTATGTAAAAATATTCATGAGACAAAAATATCATTAAGAATTTCTAATTTAACTGAATAAAATCAGTTGAAAAAATGGGGATCATAGGATGTATATTTTTTTAAAACTAACAAAACATGGTTTTATAAATTTAACGTATACCATGAATACAAGGTAATAGTGGAAATCATGAAACAAATTAATTATATTCATCAATCAACCTTTATATAATGTATTCATGTATTATTTTAATAATAACACATGTTAAGGAAAAAAATTAAATCATGTATTTCAATTATATTTCATATTCATATAGGAACTCACATCAAACCGAATAAGCAATCATTACAATTGATGTGCATGACCCAAATATATTTTACCTATGTCCACGAATGATGTTAAATAGAATGAAACCATGTCCACAAAGTGAACCCAAATGATCAAACCATAAAAAAACTATGTTTTTGTTTTACCACACACCATATTGAGAGAATATAAATTAATGAATAATATCATGAAAAGGGTAATAAATAAGAACCTGATATGATTACACCCATATTTATGGAGAAGGGTGACCATAATAAGATAAAGCAAAGGAATTCGTTTTGTGTGTCTGGGAGAGAGTAACATTTTATGGGTTGCTAGAGTTTGATTATATAGAGGCGAATAATCGATTTTGAGTTTTATTTTTTAAAATTTATAAACCAGCTTCGAAAAAAAATTACCCCTTGAAAATGTGTAATGTCTGTCCACATTATTTATCCAAACTATACTCAAACCATAAAACTCTCCTAAAAATCCTAGATACATCACATGGTCATGATGAAGGGTTATGGAAGTTTTGCTCCAAACACATTTACTTCTCAATAAAAATTATATACACACCTATATGGATTTTACATTGTTTCTACTAAAAATGCGCTAAAAAGTATCCTATATAGACAAGATAAAAAATTAATATTTTAAATCGGTTCTGCTCTAATAATCTAAAACAAGGATACAAATAATTAAATAATTAAGTTCAATTTATGAATCATGGTCAAGTTTTTATATTTAACCATTAAATATTAAATTATTTCTATTCCTATGATATTGACACACTTTGACAACATATTTATATTCACATGTTTTGAACGCATTGTTCATGATTTGTTAATAATTATTTCCCGATCAAATAATTCATTAATTTCAAATCATAATGTTTTTCCATGAATTAAAAATATGATTTCTTATTAGTTTGTTATTAAAACTATTAATTGGAATCATGGCATAGTACCCTTACACATATCTTATTCATCATTGTAATCATCGATTGATATCACCCTTGTTTACCCTTACTAATTATCTGAGCACACCCTTTCATATGTTTCCTATTCCTAGTTAATGAAGAATGTTTTTATATTGTGTTTATCAATAAAGGTACAATATGAGAATAAAATAATGAGATATAATGACGAATGTACCTAAATAATATATTTATGTATTCAGTATCCAAATAAACAAAATATTTATAATTCTATTAGGATTTTAATTTTATTTATTGTGCATTAAATTAAAATGTTGTAATATTTTGGTATAAAAACATTTGATCGCCTCTATTAGTATCACAGTAGGGTTACACAATATTTTGAGATTATGAAGAGTTAAATTTAATGAAATCACTAACACCCTAATTTTTTAAAATATATATTTTATGTGGTTACTTATAATGACTGTTGTAGATATGGCTATGTTTTTAAATTTTAGTCGATGGATAATACCCAAATGAACATTTATTATATTGTATTAGATGTAAAATTTTATGATTTTCCACATGATAAACCAAATTATATAGGGGATGGAATGAAATATTGGTCCATTTTTTATCCAACATTCTCATTCTTGGGATCATGTCGAGCATCCAACCAAGAAAAAAAGGGAACAATATACTATTCGATATTTTATGAAGAAAAATCCCCCTAATTTAGACACCCATATGATTCCCTAGTGGCTAAGAAATGTATCATTACCACTAAGAAAATATTTTCAATTATTTATTTCATAAAACAATAAAATATTTCACAGACATTTATTTTTTATATAGAAAATTATATCAGTGGAGTATTGTTATTAAGAATATGAACAATGATTTTGAAATTGAAACTTTAAAATGGGGTATGTTTAAGTGATTTTTTTCAGTATATATTTACCATGTTTTATTCATATAAAAATAAAAAAGGATTTCATAGAGCTTAATATTAAGGATGGTGAATCAATTGATAATAATGTGGAATATTTTTCAAGACATTAAAGGTTTTCTTTATGTTTGATAAACATCCAAGAAATAAAAAATTACTGATTCTTTGATTTCTTAAAACAATGATTCTAAAATGTGTTAACTATAATATATACTAGTAGATATAATAAAATAGATAAATATATTATCATGGTAGAAATTTTAAAGAGATACTCCCACCATTACCAATGTTTATATAAATGTAAGAAGATATAATATCAAGAGAACATGAATAAATAACCATTTGGAAACAAATTCAAACAATCAATATGATTGAAATGTGGGAATAAAAATTAATGAAATTTCATGAATGGATCTATAATTTTTTTTAAATTTTGATAGTTTAGTAATAAAGAATATGAATGTTAAAATATGACAATTAGGAAGTTAATGAAATGAAGTAAAATAATACACCAACAAATGAACCACCCTCACTCTTATAATTAAAATTATATTGGTATGTGAGTTATACTAACCAATGAAAATATCTGATGGTTTCTGATTATGATCTACATAAAAAAATTCTCAAACACAATTGAAAATAGAAAAATCATGTTATCATGACAGCTAAAGTGGGTTATATGAATTAAACTGTGAAATGTACAATTATAAATCACAAAATAATAACTAATGAAAATATTTATCCTCAATATACCCACACTTTTATATCTATATAATTTTATATAGGAATCACATTATTATTCTATTTATTATAAATTGAGATGTCTTGGAAAATATTTATCATATGATGATCATGTCTCCTATTTATAATTCATGTTCAATAAATTTATGAGATTACGTGATTTATAATTTTTTTTATTCTTCTTCTATTAGAATATAATGTAATTCTTGGATCATTTTAGATTCCTTTACATGTATCTCATGACATTTATCATGTAAGGGAAGGCACAATTTATATTCCTCATAAACATAATTTCATTTATCCTAGTGATGATGAATATGAACATCAAATGGATATTAATTATATTTTTTCTTTCAAAATTCCTATATATGAAGGTTATTTATCTCAAATTGGTGGGGATAAATTTATCATTGAGGATAATCAAATTGAAAATATGTTTGTTATATTATTTAAAATAAAATTACATCCTACCTTTAATTTATAATGATGTGTTTTCAATAGATATCTTACCCTTTTCCACACCTATTTCAATGACCCCATGTATAACAACCAGAGTTTAGTTTCATGAATTGAAGAATAATCTCTAGTTGAATCATGATAAGGTTATCATACACTAAATTTAATCACCTTGGGGATAAACGATTATTTATTTTCAAAAAGTTAAACTCATCATTTCATTGACTATTATTATCATAATAAGATATCTACCATGAAAAAGTGTTATCTACACCACATTAATGAAATTTTGATCAATTACTACGCGGAGAATATTTTATAAAATTGATCTTTCATCTTGATATTAAGGATTATGTTTCAAAAATTAATTCATAAACAAAAATTTATTCTATATTAGGTATTAAATATATAAATTCTTAATGATTTTTTCGGTACATTAAATCTTCAACTATCTTAAATGATTTTTTGTGTATTGTCTTTTTATATTAATTGGATCTATTTTTATTGACCTTCATTTATAATATTATAATATGTTTCTACAATATGTAAGTACATGTATATCACTATGTTTTTGTACCAAATATCATTATTAATGATAATTTGTAATAAAATTTAACCAATTGTTAGTTTGTGCTTTTGCAAGTTTCATTCATGGGCCATATAATATCAAGTGATGGTATTTTTCTAGATCCTACAAATATATATTTTTTATATATATGGATTAGTTGGACCACAATTATAAAGATAAGTAGTTTCGATGAACTATATGGATCTTACTAAAACATAGTGTTATATTCGCAATGATTACACTATCCACCCTCTATGTTCACTCTAGGAGGGGTCTAATTCCACTGGGTGTATGTTTGTGAGAATAATTTCATAGATCAATAGAGAATGTTGGTCTTTGGGCATATCCTCACACTACCCTATAGTAGAGAAGGGTTTTAGATATATAGTGATTCATAAAAGGTGATATATGGTTGTTTCATCTTCTAGAATTATATTTTTATATCATATGCCACATGCTTAATGAAAAATAATGAGAATTATTACTAAAATCTAGATCTAGATCAGAAATAAATATTTTTATGTTGATATGAATGAGTTTATATAATTTTGTTGAAAAGTGTGATATATATATATATATATTATCTTAAAATCAATATGTAAACATTTTCATAGAAATAATTTAATATATTCAAGATAAGATGGTTAGATTTAATTAAATATTTTGACTTATGAAATCATTACCACTATAAGAAGGTGAAAATGTTAATTATTATTTGAGTTGAAAGAACATTTATAGAAAGTCCATTATTAGGATTGAAAGAGATCAAATAAAAATTGATTTATATAATATGGAATATGAAGTCATGATCAAAGGGGACATATCCTATCTTGCAAAGATGAATGTTGATCCATCAATAAATGTGAGGATTATAGTAGAAGAAAAGGATGATATGGAACTATAAAACAAGATTAGAAATGCTCTTCAGTTCAAACATGATTGTGATGGAATTATATGGCTCATGAACTGTGTATGTGACCAATAAATATATGATTTTAAGAATGATCTATTATAATAAACTCATGTTTCTTTATTCTCAATTCAATCTTGAATTATAAATATCAATAAATATTTGAAATATTATTTCCAGTGGGATAACATGAAAATAAATTTCCAAGAGTATGTATCTAGATGGATGATATGTCACTGAGATAAGTAGGAAAGATAAAATTTTAAGGGGATGATACATAAATAATCTAGATAATAATTGATATGGGAAAACATCACAATAATGTTTTATAGGATTCAAAAAATAATAAATTGGAATAATTTTATTTGGGTTAGAGTTGATCACGATATAAAGTGAACACACATCATTACATTCAGAGAATATTTCTATCTTGATCATATTTCTATAATTTATATTATAGAACAAGTAAGGTTTCTTGGTGTACCATATATTTTTGTATAAAACTGTGATATGACTTTTACAATGTTGTTCCGAAGAGTTCCTCAGTAATATCTAGATTCATAGATATGATTCTATACTTCTTATCAACCATATATGGATGGATAGTCTTAGAGAAACATTTAAAACATGGAGGATATTTTGAGATCATTTTTATTGGATTTCAAAGGTTAACGAGATCAATATAACAACTACATGAGAATTTATGAATTCAGTTTCCCATCATATATTTTGTAGTATAATATTATATAATTCACATGAACAAAATGATAAAACAAAAACTATACAATTATTTTAGTTTTAAAAAAATCATGGGAAAAAAATATGAACATGAAAAAGATATTGAAATTTTATATAAAATTTAAAACAATACAACTAAAATATAAATATTTTGTTTCTTCTTGATCCACCCGAATAACTACAATCATTAACAATATGTCATAAATTTTGATGAATTTTTATTATGAAAAATTAATTTTAATAAATAAAATATATAACAATGTGTGAAAATAGAATATAATATATTATTAATGAAATATGAAGTATTTATTAAAATTAGAGAAATCCTATGACCCTTACAAATATCTATTTCAGAATAGTAATATGAAAAATATGAATTATAAATATAAGATTATAATGGTAAAATAAATTAAAGAATAATAAAATAATATATATGTATTTTATAAAATGATATTATGAAATATTTTCTTCATGGTACATGTAAATAAATTTTTTAAAAATAAAAAAATATTTTTATTTTTAAGAAAATATAAATGTTATTTTCAATTTTTTAATAAATATAATGACATGAAATAATTTTATCTTCCAAAATTGGATTTTTAAATTAACATCATGTTTTATCATAATTAAAATCTAATTTAATGATACCTTTACAAATTTTTGCAATGGTCATAAATTTGATTATAAAATTATAATAGGTATTTTTTATATTAAATGTGGATTTTATTTATAAATTATATTCATCATATTAAAAAAATATTTCATTCAATGGATTTATTTTTTGTAGTCTAAAAATTGTGAAATATCCAAGGTTAATTTTTGACATTTTCTTATAATATTTTATTTTTTGGGAAATTAGTGAAATGCGGAATTTAATATTAGAAGATAAATACATGAATTTCTTATAAATTTATAATGACTGTAGACATTATTTATAACTCTAATACATGATTTAATATATATATTTAAAATAATTTACACCATTTATTATCTTGATGAATAATAATATACTAATGTAGATAATATTTTAAAACACCCATCTCTTCCTCTTATAACTAACTACCCCCAAAATCTCTTCTCCTATAACATTATATTACTTGGAGATTGAAATATTTCTTCTTAACTACCTTCCCAATCCTATTACCCGCATCCCAGTTCTATCAGTATTATCACAATACCATTTCATCAATCCTGAAATGGTATCCTAATTGGAATAATCCAATGTTATATGTAAGATTACTGACTAAATGTTTTCAATTTTAATCTTATTCTTCCAACCCATTATTTTTTTCATAAACCAATAAATATTATCATTAATATACTAAATGTAATGATATGTTTTTATTATTGGGTAATATCCATCTCATAACCTCCCTTCCTTCATTTATAAAATATAAATGATGTTTATTAAATGGTTTGTCCTCCACCACCATGAGAATCACACATCATTTTTATCCACATATATCAAGGATAATTATAAAAAATTATTATGATTAAATATTAATATATTTAGTATTTAAAAAAATTGATTCAATTTTTTCATTTATTCAATAATCCTTAATTTTTTAAAAAATAAATCTTTACTATGTCTTTCATAAAAATGGATTGAATGACAAATTGTATAACATTTAGGTTTCTACTAAATGAATAATCCTTATATTGGAACACAATATGACATTTGGATCGATTTCAATTTACATATGGAAATAAATTCCTTTCACTTATAGAGTTTTACTCCCATTTTATAAGAACATCTTTTATTATTCACAAGTGGTCTGAAATAGGAACCAATAAACAAGAGATATCCTAACAAAAAAATTAAACATCATATCTAATTGAAAATGTTATAAATGAGAACAATAAAATTATAATTAACTAAATATAGATGAAAACGGTTCTGAATAATTAATTGAGTAATTTAATTTTATTATAAATTAAATTATGTTGATTTAACGAGAAATTATGTAACATATTTTATAAAATTCATCGAACCACCTTTTTCTATTAGTTGTGAATTTTATCTCTCTAACTGACATTTGATCTCTATTTTATGTCATTTAATTATTCTAGAATATATATATATATATATATATTAAATATATATCCATCTTACATTCAATTCCATATATGGGGTAATTCATTAAAAAATTTCATTTCTCTAATGCCTTTAATAAAATCAAACATGATTAATGAGAACTTTTTTATGAATTAACTCTTTTATGTTACACTAATTTGAAGACATTATTCATTATTGAACACCATATTTTGTGAACCCTTCTTATATATCCAGATATCAACATTCATACTACTAAATTCCTTTTTATCTTAAGAATATTTATGTAATTTCCATCTTTTATAATATTAGACATGATTAACCCACCAATTTTTGTCCACGAGTGATTCTTATGTTTAATACATACAATTGATTTCCTTTTGTGTAACATATAATAATGTAGTTTTTATGATTGGTGTTAAAATATTACACTCCAAATCATTATTTTTTGTTTTTTTCTCCGGACGCAATATATTTGGGAATTGGGAGTAATCCTAAGCCATAATTGGAATATGTCTACCCTATAATGTTGTCGTAGTAGTAATCATTGAATTATATTTTTATAATGTTTTGTATTCCCTATAGTATTCTGTATTTTCAAGATCATATTAATATATTATTTATATGTTATTATACCATGTTATGTTTCTAGACCCACACCTTTAATAATATCATGTAATTCTAATTTACTCACATGTTTTGTTTCATTTTATTCATATTCTTCACTGGTATTTATAGATCACCCCTTTCATCTTTGAATTCTACAAGTTATCCTATAATGTAATATAATGTCTAATGTATTTGGGATGTTATTAAATATAAATGCATAATGATTTTGGGTTCTATTTTCTTATTAATGTTTTATGTAACAACTCTTCTAATGACAATAGGCTTGTAAATCCTATAGTAGTATTTATTGGATATTTATGTTAAAAATAATGAAATTATTTCTACAAATGGATTGGGTTTCAATAGATTGTATCAGATGATTCTTTAGTTATTTTCATGTATTATTATTATAATACTTTTTTAGAAAATTTCAAATATGTCTATGTATAGGAAAATTTCAAGAAATTTTAATTATCTATAAAGGTTGTGGATTCGATGATATTTCATCTGTGTCTAGATACAACATTTGTATGTTTCACTAGGATATTTGTACACTAGGTTAATAAAACAAAAAATGGTGTATTGGTTATTAATACAATAATCACCAAGTTCATATCAATGAGTCCAAGATTCACACCTCATTTGTAACTCCATAGTAATATAGTTTGGGAAACTAACAAACTCTTGATGTATATAATTAAGTACATGAGAGGATTGTTTTTCAAGAAAACCTAATATGAAAATAAATGATGATAAAAAAATTTTGAACTGAGGGAATAACAAGTTTATATATATATTTAATTTATATGTTATCCATTCAATGTTCATAGTTTACCTTTTTAAATTCATGTTAGTTAAATTATTCTCATTTCCAATTTTAATTTTTTACTACTGGTATTTATGAGGAACCCTACAAACAAAAAAACTGATAGGAAATGATATGATTCCCTACTGATATTTCTATCATCATGGTAGTGGGAGATGAGAACATCTTGGTATTATATCCTCAACTAGATCTTATTGTGACTAATGATTTTAATCAGGTAGAATACCTTTCATTTCCAGAAAATGTGATAGTTTTAGTAAATTCCTTTAAGAAACAAACACCTCAAAACTAAAGTGGATATTATAATCCCCTCATCATTGAAATATGGATTAACTCCATTGAAAAAATATTCTTTACAGTCAAATTCTTGGAGAAATTGATATTCATGTTGGTTATCTATATGTTATATTGTAAATATGATTAGTTGTGGGAATAGATCAAGAACACGGATACTAATGAGCAAATTAAATTCATAGAATGGAATGGAATAAATAAAATATTTTTTCATGAAATATTCTCCCAAAATACTTCACCATAAAATGTAAATATAATTATATAGAATGAAATAAATTAAATACAAGACTATCGGGGAATATTAGGGAAGCATGGAATGTGTTTCAAGGTATACCTTTAGCATTGTCATGAAAATAGAAATCTAGGTGGAATAGTTATATAGTATTTTAACATATATTCTATGAAGATCATTACTGATTTGAAAATTTTACAGCTATTAAGATATTTATTTATATTCCATTATGGTTGAGATGGTGATTAGAGACTCTCATCTCTCTTGTCTACCTATAGATAAAATGTGTTAGATTCTATTCTCTTAGGGGGAAGTAATGGATAAATCTCATAGTGGAATTAAAACCTATTATCCCACAAGTCAATAGTTTTGGAAGAAGAATCCTAGAAATAATCTCAATGGAACCTTGTGATGCATCAATTAGAGAAAATAGGGGCACTGGGCTAATCAATATAGAATGAATATGAAGAATCCCACCAATGTGATATATAAAAATAATGATTATATAAATTGAAATCCTGATTTATAGTGTTTCAATTTAGAGGAAGAAAATAATTATGTGATCTGATTACCTATATTTAGTGTTCTCTAAGGGAATCCATGAAACCAACCTCTATTTCCAAGAGAACAAGGAAGGGTATATGTTTTTACTACTACTAAGGTTGATCCTTATAATGATGTGGTGAAATTTATTCTTGTTATCCATTGATAAATAATGAAAATACTTAATTATTATTTTTTACATTATGTCATTTATAACATTTTAATATAACATTTAAAACACAACATGAAAATAAAGGAGTTGGTCTACATTTGAGAAAAAAATGGATAAATTTTTTCATCTTGATAAAATAACTCCTGACCCCCTCGAAAATATTTTTTGGACAAAAACTAGGAAAAAATCACAGCATAGTTCCTTTAGTAAAATTTTATTCAATATTGAGTAAGTATTATCAATTCTTATATAAGTAAAACATTAACTTTTGGTTATGGAAGATAACACATCACATCATGAGTCATCATGTGATTCTATTCAAGTGTGTGTAGAAGGATGAATCTACATTGGAAAATTCATCTCAAATGTTGGTAATATTTCCTTATAAGAAAGAATATATTTCTAAAATGATTATGACTAATTGGATAATCCTACGTAAATACATGCCAATTGTGAGGAACTATACATATGTATACTATGAATATTTTTATATCCTTCTTCTTCATCAATAAGTTCAAACATACACCTAATTAACATCACATATCCATGTCCCTCAAAATAATGTCCATCATTGTGTATAAAAAATGGACGAAGTTGTTACTAGAGAATATGGGCAAGGGTTTAAAACTCTTAAGTGCTTCTCCATGGGGTGCACCACCCCTCTACATCTAGAATAAGGTTATTTTTAATTTGTCTCTGTATTGATAATCATAAATTCATTAAAATTAGGATAAAAAACAAGTATACCCTTTAATGTATTTATGACTTGTTCTCCAAACAATATATGCCCGATTATTTTACTATAGGGGCCTTTTATCTAGATATGACCAATTAATAGTGAATAAGGATGATATTCCCAATAATAACGTTTGAATGAGGTATACATAATATAAGTATAGTTTGATTCCTTTTAGACTCACTAATGCTCCAAAAATATTAATATACAAAAAGAATATTATATTCAGATATTCCATCAAAAAACATTAACTCCTTATAGACGAAATTATAATATATTCTAAAATAAATGCGGAGCATAAGGGGTATTGGAATACTATTCTTAAAACATTTTGAAATGGGAATCTATATAGAATTTATAGTAAAAGTGTGTTCTAGGTGGAGAATGTATCTTCCATTGGTAATTTTATCACCACTAAATGGATAATTCTAGAACATTCTATGACAATGGAAATGATGTATTTGTCCAGAGCATCATATGAAATTGAGAATTATTTTCATATTAACTGAGTAATACCAACAATTTGAGAAAAACTTCTAATTAATGTAAAACCAACTATCCAATATGACTTGTATTTGAGTAAAAATTCTCTAGACTAATAATTGTGAAGAGAGATTAAGAGAATTTAAAATGGGATTTATCCCTACACTAGTCAAGTGGTGAAAATATTTTGGTATACAATAATAATTCTATTAAATTAATGGGACATGTACTAATAAAAAAGGTCAAATTGATATCTTATGACTCTTGGAAGATGGATGTTTATGATTATAAATACCCAAAACACAAAATTTAGTTTTATATAGTAATTTAACATTTAAAATCATGTTGAATTATCTCTATTGGGAGTATTTTAAAACAAATATTGTTCATAAGAGACTCACATATATATAAGCACCGAATGAGCTTAGTATGAGATACTGATGATGTATCAAGCTGATGAAAGAATATGTCTTATGAAATTAATATGATTCCTGGAAATCATATAATGTGGTATGTAATATGTTTATATAGGATATTTGAACCTTATATCCTAGTAGAAATAATAATGTTTCTATATTCTATGACCTAAAATGGATTGATGTGGGAATAATTTTGGATGGAACATTATCAATCCTTTCTCAAGTGACTTCACACTAATTTAATTGACATATGATGAAGTATTCTCAATTAAATGATATATAAATAGAAAATATTATGGGAGGAATAAGAAATGGGAAATCCATAGAGTCCAAAAATGATAAATAAATTGTATTATGATTAGTTTCATGATGATTTGTACCCTGAAAACATGATACAACGATTTATATTTTTAAGTATTTACAAAACAATACATCCTCAATCCACCTATAGAGAAATAATATATAGAAAGATCTATGATATAACCATTGGTACCATAATATGAAGATATATATTAGAAAATATAAATCAATGTTTCTTCTTTATAGTAGATGAAGGCATAATGAAAAACGTTTAATGGGATTATGAAACCAATACCCATACCTACATGGAATTGGGAAAAATCACCATATAAATTATCATTACTCTTTGGAAAACATTAATAGGAAATAATTCAATATTTATTTATGTATATCATCCAAAAAATTATACTCACTTATATAAATTTTTTTAGTATATATCACTCGTTTAACATACAAGGATATAAATCAGACAACTAGTGAGATTTCGGGGAACATAATAATTTATTTTATATAACTAAGATCAGAGACTTACTAATAAATTATTGAAAGTAATTTAACATAATCCAAACACTAAATTGAACTTTTTTAAGGATTATCACCCCTAAAGAGATTTACAATCAATCAGACTATCTATAAAAATTAAACAATGTTGATATCATGATTGATGGAATTTAATGTAATATGGGATCAACAAAATCCTCCATCTAAATTCTCATAGTTTAATAGTTTTTAATCAATCATTTAAATGTATAAATATGTCTATATTTGTTGGAAGATAATTTTAACACCTTCATGATGGGATGATGTAGGTGAACACAAGAAGTTGGGGCCCAAATAGTTAAAAATGGAATAAAACGTTCATACCATTTGACATGACATCATGGATTATCATAATAAAAATATAATATATGAAGACAATGTTTAATGGCAGCTACAATTTTATGTTGGAGAAAATGTTTTCATCTATATATAGAAATTCAACAGGATCATGATATTTGGAAGGAAGGTCAATCTAAGACCCCATTACATCATCCCTTTTAGATTCTTGATCTCATTTATGTCGTTAATTATTGAAAAGCACTCCCAATAACACTATTTAAATAACACAATGTACTCAATGTATCACTCTTGATCAATTACATATAGATCCCCCACACATACATAATTCTGAGGTGGTAAATATGGAAAATGATATCTCTTATGATGATAATATGATAATAATCTTGGACTAATGAGATAGTGTTCTATGAAAAATGACACCACACAAATTTACATTACTTATGTGATTGCATACATAATTCGAGGCGGTAAGAGAAGTAAAGAATAAAACAAAGCCTATGTATGCTCACCTATTTTAATTTTAATGTGTAAAATGAAATATTGAGGAATAAATTTATTAATCCGTAAATAATGTCATAATACCAAATTTTATAAAATGATTTCCCTCCCTATAATTAGGTCATATTTAGTAATATATTATTATATAATTCAAACACACCACATGATAAAACGTAAAAAAATATTTTATTAATTTCAAAATAAAATATAGTGAATAATAGTTTTCCTAAAAATAAAAAACATTACATTGTGTTGAAAATATAAAACAAGGTAACATAAATATGAAAATATGGATATGCTTGATTCAACAAAATAACTACACTCACAAACTAAATTATAGACATTAAGAATAACTTTTGAAATGAAAAATTAATTTTTAAAATGAAAATATATATAATTTTAATAAAATAGAAGTGGGTGAAGAATGAATGTAATGTGAGGTATTTATAGAATGTTGAGAACCCATTTTACCATTTTAAATCAGACTATTGGAATTGTTATTTAACTATTAGTAATAGTAATGTGATATTTAGAATTATAACCACAAATGATTAAATTTAAAATTTCATTATGTTATTATCTAAAAAGTGAATGTTTCATATTTATATCATGTTAATATTAAATAAATGTATTAAATTTTATATAATAAGTATTTATATTTTTACAAAACATAAATTTTTTATTTTTATTCTTATACAAAATATAAATATATAATATAATGTTTTTTTTATATATTTTTTTACATAAAAATACTATTTATTATTGGGATAAGTTAATTTTATGAGACCTTTTGAAAATTTCCAAAGTGTGATAAAATTTATCATAATATAAAATTTGTAATTTTTATGTAACCCATGATTTTAAATAAAAATAAATGTATCGTATTTAGAAATTTACATTTGAAAAATGGGATTCATTTATTGAATCTATATGAAGGAGAATTGTTATGGTGAATTTTTAGTATTTTTCTAAAATAGTTGAATATTTGGTGAATATATAAATTAGATTAAAATACAATTTAACGTTCAATGATAAAGAAATGAGTTCCTAATCCATGAATGATGTAATAACCCATTTATTTAAAATTACATGAATAATTTAATTTATATATTCATTAGAATCAAAACTATTTTTTACATGAGTTTAAATAACAATATATTTTATTTAATATTTTTAAAACACCCCACTCATCCCCTTATAAATTCCACCCATCACAAACCCTTCTCCTCATACATTAGATGCCTTAAAAGATTTTTAAATTTCTACCCAATTACCTTATAAATACTCTTCCTCAAATACTATTTATGTTTTAAAGAGTAGATAATAATTTCAAGGAGCCTTAAGTGGTATCCTAATAGGTGATAATAAATGGTTGTTTTGAGGTTTGAGCATATCTTTTTTTATTTTATTCTTCTTCAACCACCCCCTTATGATTTCCATACAACTTCAAATAGTAAAAAACATCCTAAATATCCATATATGTTTTTAATATTATGTAATATCTAATATATACCCTCCCATTATCCATTTCAGAAATTTATATATTTTTTAAAATATGGTTGGTTCATGACTGTATTTAACAACATACGTTGTTATTATCCTCCGCATTGAATTATTTTCATAAAAATAATATTAAGGTTAAATATGATTATAAAAATATTATTATATCTTATTTAAAAATCATTAATTTTAAATATCTATTTATTTAATTAAAATGAATCTATTAAGTATAGGTTCGTAAAAAACCTAAATGAACTAAAGACAAAACAATAAAAGTTTCACTAATGTAATAGTCCCAAATTCAAAACAAGAAAAGACATTTGAGGGAATTTCAAATTTTGCAATCAAATGAATACCATTTATTTAAAAATTGGTATTTATAGTATTTTTCTAAAATAAAATCAACAATTATCCACATGTGATCCAACCTCTTAACCCTGAAATGAATTCTCTCAAAATAATGAAATTAAATATTATATCTAATTGAGTTTAATATAATTGGAAGTAATTAAATTTTAATTAATGAAATATATTTTGAAATGGTTCTAAATAAAGTAATTAATGAGTATAATTTGATTATTTTGGACATTAAGTGGGTTTATAGACTTATTCTAGGACATATGGCATTGGATGTTTCTAAACAGCCATTTTATGGGTTATAAACTTTCTTTTTATAACTCTATTTATCTCCCTACTTGATGATATGTAATTCTTATAAATTATATATATATACATATCTATCTTACATATATACCATGATTATTTATTGTTTCAGTGAAATGGGAAATAAATTCTTAATTCGAGTCTTCAAATACATTCCTTAAAATCGAACACAAATATTGGATACTTTTCATTCCTTTAATACTTTTTAAATGTGCACTTAATGACTTTATCCACAAATGAACACTTGTTTTTTAGACCTATGAATATGTACATAGATATTAATGTAAATTATATTTAATTTTTTTATGTCTTTAAAATATTTAGGAAATTTCAATTAATTTTTGTCACACCCTGAGAGTATAAAAGAACATTATGTACGATAGTGTATTCAACACACAACACTGAGTTTAAAATAACCACGATATAATATTAATAGATTATTATAAAATTATAAATGATTTATCCTGGATGATAAATTATTGGGTTTGAATAGTATTAAATACATTATGAAATCTATAGAATGGCCCTTCTCAATATAAAATTATTTATAAATTAATTGAAAATAATAGCTCAATTCTATATAATAGAATTTTTTCATAAAAAATATGTTTTCTACAAATAATATGTTTGTTTAATTTTGTGAGAAAATATTATCATTGGTTTTTGAAAATTTTATAATTTATATTTAAAAAAATAAATAACATTTTTAAATAATCATATCAATATTCTCATTCACTAAAATTTTGGGATCCTGAAAATATCAATTTTTAGCGAATAGTAAAAAATAGTGATTTTTTCTAAATATTTCATTTATGTAAAATTAATTAAATAAATTAGAAGTACCATAATTATTTTATATTAACTTAATGTTACAGTATAATTATATATTTTTATTTATAAAATTAATTTATTTTAAATCATATTTACAATGGGGAATTATTATTATGCCTTATAACACATTTTTTAAAACTATTTTAATGATATGAATGTTTCTACATTTTACTAATTAAAATATATTCTAATGAAAAATGACTTAAATAAAATTTATATATTTTATATCAATATATATGAATTAAAATTCTTTTAATTACAATTAATTGTCAATTTTTTAATATAATATCATTATATGCTTGAAAAAAAATTCATGAAAAAAAATCAATTTGTCAAATATGTTGATTTTCTATAAAATATAATTCATCCACATGTGTAAATATAATTTATAAAAATTGGATCCATATTTTGAATTATTATAATAAATATTTTATGATATTTTCAACTTAATATTTTGTCATACTGGATAGAAAAAGAGTAAAAAAAATTCATTTCGGATAGTATAAAAAGACATTTACCTAGAGTTTAACTAAATATGTATATCTAATAACATATTTATAATGTTATTAATTTGAATGATTGATTTATCATTATTCTGTAACTCTTGTAAAACCCTTTAGTTTTCAATTTTGGGTTAACATGGAATTAGAGTGAGTTCCCATTAATTAATAGTTTGGGGGTATTTAGGAATTCAAGTCCACTTATCTTATAAAAGGGCATCCCCTCTCTTCAATATCCCCCCGAAAAAAAAGCAAATTGTTTTCGAAAAACCATACCCTAATAACTTAATTATATACCTTCACACATCCTATATTCCTTTTATTGATCTTAAATATGCTCAATGGTGACATTAGTTATAATCATAATGTCGTGGTCCGAATAAGAAGTATATCTCTTAAAAGAGAATATTCATTTTATTTATTCTTCCAAATTATTCAAATCATTCATAATCATGCTTAAATAAGTTATCTAGTATCTCCCATATTATATTATTTTATTATGTTATTTTAATAACCTATATCAATCTCTAATTTCATCAAATGGGAAAGGAAACATATTTTTATATGTACGGCGGACTACCGCATCCCAAACTAATATAATTCCCATTCCATTATAACCTAAAATTTATATTCATGAGTATGGATTTCATATTTTCATTTTATATTCAGTAAAACGTAATCATTCTATAAATTTATTATAATATAAACATTCTTATGTAACCATCCAATAAAAATGAAAACATCATTCGTGTGGATGGCAGACTATATCCTTATGAAGCGATGTAATTATTTTTTATTACTGCATCATATTGATTGTAGATGTAGTTATGTTTGATGAAACAATATTATATTTATGATATTCTTGTAATTTTTAAAGGAAAAATTATATTTACCTTCTATACATAATTATTATTGAAAAATGTAATTGTTATACATGTGTATGTACAACCTATCGTCATTATGATTGTAACAGAGTAAATTTTTTATAACTGTAAATCATGATTTATTTTAAATGTAAGTTTTTTTAAAAATGATAAGAATTTAATTATTTTTCTTCTACTAATTATGGAATAAAGTCCCCTTTTACATTGTTTAAAACACCTAATCCCTTTTGAAAATATGTATCAAGCATCCTCAAAACACAATATGTGGACATACCTGATTACGTAAATAAACATGTTAATAAATTAAATTAATAAAATTGTTTTTATATAAGAGGTTAATCACAGAATTTTTTTCATAATAAAACAATAATTGATGTATGTTAACCATACGTGAAATAAAATACATGCGTGAAAAATCAAGATTGGTGTATATACATGTCCTTTACATATAATATCATAAATACATAATAATTAATAATTTTTTATGATAAAATTAATATAATTCTTTATGGGAATTAAGATTGAATAATTTAAAAATAGGCAAGGGTTTATGTTTTGATTTCCTTTTAATCGAGATTATTTATGCTTGAATTTACATTATAGTAAATTATTTGATAATTTTCAAATAGAAAAAATTAATTTTATAATCCTATAGTAATTTATGGTGTTTTCATTTAATAATAAAGTTTTCTACTAATTTTTACGTAATATTATTGAGGAAATGTTTTTAATATAAGATAACATCATTTCTCTCTTAGGTCAAAAATAATTTTTCTAACATTTGCAGGTTTTCTAAAAAAAATCAATAATATTTTTAACATTCCCCAAAATATTTTTTAACAAAATATTAAACCATGTAAGAATTTTTAATTGATTTTTTATAATTAATATTCCAATAATTTTGTGAAAAAATTCATTTTCTTAAAAAGGAAAGGAATCATTATTTTAACGTACATATCAAGAAAACATATCCAGGTGTCATGACCAATATTTTCATTTAATCTTAAATTACAAATTCCCATGATGATTTCCACACACAAAAATTCATGAATGTTTTTTAATTATTTTTTTAATATGAAATGGGTGTTATCATCTAGAAATATTCGACATAATTTTTTAATGTAAATTTCATTGATGACGACCGAAATTCATGTTATTAATTTCTTCTAAATTATGTATATATGTATCACACACACACACACATATATATATATATGTCCTGTTATACCATACATTAATGGAGTAATATATGCATTATGATCATCTCACAAATTAGCTCATTATGGAATTTCTTCTGATTATGATACGAGACTAGATTGTGCATCCAATTTTATCTAAATGGTTAATTCTTATGTTATTAATTAATATTGATTCCTTTTTTCTGGAATACTGAAATCAGATAAAAGTTATGAAGGGTGCACTAAAATAGCCTGAAGTGGTCTTATTATAGCTTGTATGATTGTTTTGGCCAGATAGAGCACCAATGCATTGCATACTATTTTTAGTCTCTTGAGACATCATATATAGAATTAGGGAGTAAACTTAATCTATTATGTGACTTTTTCTACCATTTGATATTATCTATGTAGTTATCAGTGACTAGATTTTATGTCATGTTAGATGTATCTACCACATTGTATACGTTCCAAAAATATTATGATACCGGGTTTTTTATATTATTCTTTTATGTTATTATTCATGATCTACATTTTTAATGATATCATTTAATACCATTCACCAAAATGTAATGATTCTTTATCATTTTTATTTCCTTGTTGGTATTTTTTGCTCATATGATTTTGTCTATGTACTCCTCAGTTTATACCTTGTTGTTTATGATCTTGAAATTATTTAGTAGCTCAAAATAGATAATAAAACAAAGATGATTTATTTAAGTCTCCATTTTATGTATTATGATGATATTATTCTACAAGAATGTGGCCTCCTGATCTTTGAGTTTTTCTTATTGGATTTTGGTGTTGAAAACCATGTAATATTATGTGTAAATTGTTGAATTTCTAATTTTTTTATACGAGAAATGTATATTTATCATTAGGGATTATGAATAGAATTATTTATTGATAACCCTAAGAAGGATTATAAATATATGTATATTTATAGGAATATATGATATAATTTTGTTAAAAGATATGGCGATAGGATTTTGAGTAATTGCATCCCTTTAATGATCAATTAATTAGTGGATAGTTCTCTTGCAATGTTGTAATTATGGGTAGTAATTATGAAAATTAATCACAAGGCTAGACTTGATCATTACATAGTGCATGAAAATAGGATTTGGTTTTGGAAATTCACATGCTCTTTATGAACCATTCTCAAGGACTTAATGAAATTGATATGTTAGAAAAAATAATATGAAATGTTAATGTGGATAACCTAGATTGAATCCTATAGACTCATAAATGAGTACATTCATATCAATTAAATGTTATTCCATGATGGTTTGTATATATACCTTTTTATTTAAATGAATCCTCATATTGTTTAATTTATTCTATTTAGTTATTAGTGGAAAATATGTGAATGAATTTCAACCAACAATGTGATCCAAATTGTATTTATTCAGGTATTGAGGTTCATAATTTAATTGAAAAGGTATTTAGATATATTTTCATCATACCAATGGATATATCTTAAGTTTTGATTAATAATTTAAACATAGTTCAATTTCCAAAAACTAAATGTACATAATGTTGTTTCCTCTTGGATTTTTATGTTTTAGAAATTGTACAAAAAAGATGAATAAATTTCAAACATTTCAAAAATGTTGGAATAATAATACATGAAAGTGAATTAATTGATCTGGATGGTTATTTATATTTGCGAAAGGAGGCCAAGTAGTATCCAATTAATAAAGGAAAATAAAGTGTCCTGTTAACAAGAGAGAGGGAAATAAGTTCCTACCAAAGACACCATAGACAGTTCAATGTTATTGATGTGGGGAACAAAGTCATTATCCAATTATGTTATCGAATTCAAGTACAAATTCCTAATGGCCTATGTTACAGAAATAATTGAAGTAAAATTATTTAAATGATTAGGTGTGGAATCAAGATAATAGTCTTATTGAGGCTTTTTTATCAACTTTATGCTAGCTATAAGAATCATGAAACATTTAAGGATTCTTATGATGTATTTTTCATTATGTATTTTTAATACTATGTTGAATAATACTAATGAACTTGAAAGGTTATATAATAATAATCATATATTTTATTGAAAAATAATGATATATTTAAATATATTAATTGATATTTATATGACTTTGTGGTATGTATAGTCAATTATAATTAATATATTTTATGGAGGAATAATAAGATATATAGAATGGTTCATAAAGAGAACTATTGTTTGATGATTAATATTTTTTTGTGTATTTTCATCATATGTTTTGGGAATTTTTTTTTGAGATATACATAACATTTAGGTTTAATAAAATTATTTATTTTTGAAAAATTTTGTTATGTTTTTAGAGATGTTAGTAAAATGGTATGAGACAACCATATAAGTTAAAGAATTCATTCATTCTAAGGTTAAGGAGGTTATTTGGGATATTATTTTATTTATTTAAGGAACAACAAGTCTAAATCGATGGGTTTTACTGTTATCAATTTGAGACTAATATACTAATATTCATTTTAGGTATTTCATTATTCAGTTATAAGAATTTGGGATATAATAATGATAGAGTAATAGCTTGTAACTATTTTCTTCTTATGATATGTAAAAAGTCATTTTTAGTTCTTTAGGTATAAAAACAATTCATATTGTTTATTCATTCTATTGAGTGAGAGGTAAAGTTTAATGTGATTGAAGTAAAACCCATGGAATAATTTTATTTGATAAATAAAATTATATCATTTTAGAATGTTTTATGTTATTCTCTATTTTAATTGTCAAATAATCTCTGAACTATAAGAAAAAAGTTTTTTAAACAACTAAAATTTCAGTTACTTTCATATCTGATGATTCGATGGTCTTTTAACTCATCACAAATTTATAGATTTGTGGTTTTTAACATTCCCATGATTACTCACTGTCTTTTAATCAATGATCTCTATCACTTACAATAGTTATTTACACTTTTAATCCATTTCTATATTTTTACTTATCACAAATTTTCTCCTATGTCAAAAACTAGTTATGTGATAACCATTTTATTTAACCTAACCAAGCATCGTTGTTTTATTTCAACTTATTCCTCCATAAAATCATTCCCATTCACGATAATATAATGATATAAAAAATAGCGTATATGAAGATATTATTTTTTTAATTTCAAATCCTAATTTTGTTTTAACATCCATAAAATGGGGAATGAACCCATCATTCATGTGTATGGAAGAATATCATCATGAGGACTAATGTAATGGTTTCTCCAATCATCATAAAATAAGGTTATTAATGATTATGGATTTAATGTATATATATTATATCCATTTCATATTATTTATTCTATAAAATTTACTTATCATATACCTTATTAACTAACCATACATTTAAAAATTATAAAATTATTCATGTGTACGGAAGACTACCGCCACATAAAGTGATTTGATTCATTTTTTATTTTATCATCACATGGGTGGTATATATAAGTGTATTTAAAAAGTAAAAGTATATTTCTGATATAATTATCATTATTTAATGATAAACAAAAACTTATCGTCATTCTATAATGATATTTTAAAAATGAAGACATTACACATTGGTATGTATAACCTATAATCTCCATTATTTTAAGATAGTTCATTATTTATAACCAAAATTGAGGGATATTTTAAAATAATAATACATGTATAAAAATTATTTCTCTTTCATGACTATAATTCATGAGGTTGTGGAATAATGACCCCTATGACTATGGTAAAAACACTTATGTTGTTTTGATAATATGAACTATGCATCCTTAGAACACCAGACGTGGACATAACTGGTAATGCAATTAAAAAAATCATTAAAATAACAAGTGTATTTTTTAAGTTAAACAGATTAATCCATTATATTTTTGAAAGGGAAAACATTACTAAAATTATTTGATTTTACAGGAGATAGAATACATACATTAAAAATCCAAGGCTCGAGGTAAGGGTTTTGTCTACAAATGTATTTAAGGAAGTTTTTCTTTTATACAACTAGTGTTTTTTAAATAGTGTATATAATGAACCATTAAAAATAATTTAAAGATTAATTAAAACATAATGATATAATATGTTTGAATTAATATAATTTATTCATGGGAGTTAATATTTATAAGGTACCTAATTTGTAAGGGTTTAAATTTCAATATAATTTTAATCAGGTTATTTTATGCACGAATTTAAATTATATGATTTTTTACCACTGTATAAAAAAACATTAATTTTCATATCCTCTATTAATTTATTAAATTTTAAATAAATAGTAACACATTATAAACTTTTGGATATAAAATAATACACATAATATTTTTTTATAAAAGTTTTCTTTATTTTTCTATTCCGTCAAAACACATTTTACTTCCTTATTAATGTCTTCTAAAAATAATTTCAAAAATATTTTAAACATTCCCAACAATATTTATTATTGAAAATTTTTACCTATGATTTACTTTTTTATAGATCATATTAAATGTAATATTATAGTTATTCTCAGAAACATGTTATTTTTAACATTTTATTAAAAACGAGAAAGGACTCCTTGAGTTAACATACACAGCAAGAAAGAATTTTCCCTCCATCATTACCACTAATTTGGTTGAAGATTCCTTTAAAAGTTTTAATGATATATTTAAAAGAATTTTTTTTCTAAATATTCCAGAAATATTTATTCTTTAGTTGTCATTTTTTTGTGAAAATGGTAATTTTGTCTTGAAATATTCGATGTTAATAATTGAAATAATTTTTCATCAACAGATAAAACCATTGATATTATGGACTCATTATAAATTATGAAAATATGTATATAACATATGTATGTGTATTAACATCACTTTTATATGGTAATTATTGCCTTATGTATATCTATCAAATGTATGCATTATAATATTTCATTTGATTATTTTATGAGATATGATTAAGAAAACCATTTTTTTCATGGATAATTATTTTTCTATTATGTAATATTGATTTCCTTTAATGGAACACATAATTCATGAACATATTATAATTGGTGTTCCTAGATAGATTCAAAAATTATGGATATATCTTATTTGGTGGGTGTACACAAATAGTAGTATAATGCATTAGGTAATTTGTTTTAGTTTCATAAGACATCATGTATTGGATTAGGTAGCAAACCTGATCCATTATATGTATTTTTCCACCAAGTGATATTGTGTATGATATTTCTTTGACTTGTTTTCATGTCATGTTATATGGTTATACAATATTTCTAATTTTAACATGATTTTATGAACCATGTTTTTAATATTATTTATTCCGGTTATTGTTCATTAGACATCTATTTTATGATGTCAGGTTAACACATTGAATATCATGTTAGGATTCCTTATCATGTTTAATTTCTTAAAATTATTTTTAGATCACCCCTTCTATCATGTTATTCCCCAAATTATCCTATTATGTTTAGGAAATAAAAAATATTTAGGAGATTATTTTGGAGAAAAAAGTTAAATTTCATTGTTGTATTTTTACATTTATGTATCAGGATCGTAGTATTCCCAAGACACCAGGCCTCATGATCTTTATACTGTATTTATTTTATATTAATGTCAAAAATAAAGTACTAATATAAGTAAAAGTCTCTGGATTCCATAATTAAGATATGAGGAATGATTATATAGTGAATTTTATTCCAAGGTTAATTATTATTTTTTGGCCTTATGAAAGATTTCAATTTTTGTCAAACATAAAAATGTACTTGTAATGATGGGTGTTCCTAGATAATGCTATAATGCATTGGGTAAAGTAATTCTCTCATGGGATGAATTGTATGAAAATATCTAGTAAATATAATATATGATCTACTCTTTCTAGCAAGTGATGATGTAGTGGAGGTTATCATTAACTTATGTTCACGTCATGTTTTATATTGTTTCCAATTTCTTTTGTTTCAATAATATTTTTAAAACATTTTCATTATGATATTCTTCCATGTTATTCTTAATAGGAATTATTTTTTTATGATAACATATTATACAATTTTATTCATATGTTAATTTTCATTAATATAATTTTCACCTAATCAGATTTATATCCCACCCCATTCTTATATGAATTATCTAGGTTATTCTTATCATTTTTATCAGCTCGAAGGTAATTAGGGGCTCATTAAGGTGACATAAAAAAGATGTTTTATTATAGTTTTTTATTGATGTTTTATATACTTGTATTCCAAATACAATAATCCTCATAGTGAGCTGGTTATAATTATTAGATATTAATTATAAAAATATTGTAATAACATGTGTAAAAGGATTGGGTCACTATAGGAACGTTCCCTTATATTAATTTTCCAACAAAAAAATTAACAACCGTAACAAAATGTATTCTTATGAAACCCTTTATAGAAGGAACTATGGAACTAAAACATTCTTGTATGAATAATAATAAATAAAACTATTTTTACCTTTTATATCCAAGGATAATTCATAAAAAGTTTAGTATAATTTAGAAAAATATATGGGTTTAACATTGTCACACCAGACATTAAAATAAATAAATCTTATATTTTTTTTACAATATCACAAATCACATGTGAATAGAAGATAAATCTTAAAATATTATAAATTTAATTTTCTTTTGGAAAATATCATAGCAAACTTATCTTAGGGGGAATGTTTTTTATTTTTCTTAAATAATTACATTTTTCGGTGAGTAGTGAAAATATTAATTAATCAAATACTCCAATTTACATTCATCAAATATATTAATTGAAATCATCCATTATTATATAGAATCGTTCTAAAAATAAAATATTTTCTATTTTATTTATTATAAATTAGTTATAATCTATAATTTCCATTATTTTGATATATGTTTTTAATGCGTTAAAACCATTGTTTTTGGAAAAATGTGTTTCATTAAGTTTTATGAATTTAAATTTTTATAAATTAATGACACTTATATAAATTAGGTCATGAAAATTTAATTTCAAATTTGAAATCATGAGGTTTATAGTTTTTAAATTGAACCCTTTTATATTTTGACAATATGAAAAGTAACAAAGGTAAAATTTATCTCATTGGTAAAGGGTTAATAGATAGTTAAGGTCGTAAATAATTTTATAATTCATTTAGAATAAAATTAACACATGTATTTTTTATATTTTAGGAATTGAGTTCAAACATGTGCATATATGTTTTGAAACCCTATATTCATTTTCAATATTTCATTGGTTTTTTCATTTATAGAATTTCAGTGAGAGATGATGGAAAAAAATAATTTCCATCATTTAATATATATAATATTTTTTATGAAAATAAATAAAAAATATTTAGGGTTCTAATATTTTATTTTAATTTCGAATAAATTTTTTATATCATGTCAATTTATTCTTATTTTTTTTTGTTTTTGAATATTTTAATTAAATGCTTACTTCACTATAGAAAATATTTATTCAATTAATAGAAAAATTTAGTAAATTATTTTAAAAATAATAATAGCAAAAAAACTAGATGAATTATTTTGTTCCACATATTTTACATGAAATTATGAAATTATACTTACATTCATAAAGGAATGGATTTTAATTTATTGTTATTCTTGATTTATTTATAGTCAAATTAATTAATATTTTTAAAATTAAATTAAAGGTATTTATTAATAAATTATATTTTATTAAATGATTTAAAATTTATAAATTATTTTTATTTTCCAAATTAATGGGATATAGTTGATAACATCCACCATAGTCTATTTATGGTTAAATTTGTGTTTTTTGGGAACATTCTTGACCCTTATTCTGTAGAAAAAATTAAGATTGTGGTAATTTTCCAATAGGATAGCAAGGGGTTTAAAAATAGAAGGAATAAAATATCATGAAAACATGTCTAAATATTATTATAATAAAAGATTTAAAATCATACTCATATTAACATTTATTTTTATCAACTTAGTTCCATTTGGACTTAAAAAAATTTATATTAATTTATTAAAAATAACAGACAATCTCATAGTTAAATATTACATAATAATTAATGATTATTAATGATATTACATAATGATACATGAACAAATCATATAGCCCTAGAGATGTTTGAAAATTGTAAACCAAAAATACGAGTTCATATGTGAACTATAACATCTCTGACTAATTTCTTCATATCAATCAACCTTCCAAGGAATATCATATATAAAATATTTCTTTAATACCTGGGGAATGAAACATAAATAAGGGGGATCTCATTTGATCACTAAGGGTAAATAAAGGATATATAAATTATTATATAATTATAATATGATTATAGAGGTATTTGAACGTGATATTGACATTTCAAAACAATTCATGTTATATAAAATATCATAAACTCCGTTCATGGTATTAATCATGGTAGTTTATAAGACATGAATCATAAAAAAATTAAAATAAATAATCAATTAGAGAATAAAATATTCAAAAGTCCTAAAGTTGTTGTATAAAAGTAACCATTTAGAACCTTCATTCTTGGATACGAATGATGACATTAATAACATGTTATTCATGGGAAACAAACTCGTGTACTAACTTTTTTCTTGGGAAAATCACATTTTTACCCTCTTTCAGGTTAGGGAGAACTTATCGTGAACCATTCAACATCATTTATCATTAGTAATTACCAATTGTATTATAGAGAGATATTGTTCTGAACTGATAAATAGTTCATACTTTTTTATTCCAGAATATGATAAAATATTTTTCATATCATAACTCATGAAATCGAATAGGTTTTATATTCATTTCATCATAGAATAACATGTGGAAGTGAAATGGGTTTCATAAACATCGTGCCAGCATAGATATAAACCATATAGAGAATTAATAATTATGGTATCATTAGATCATATCTCCAATAACTCTTATGTAACATCATATTATGTCATCATAGAAGTAATATTATTTCTAAAGATCAGTTGGAACATTTCTTGGGGAAAATAATTCATTTTGAGGAACATGTTTTTCATAGTAATAAATTCATAATTTTTATGAAAATACTTATCATTGAAAATAACCGTTGGAAAATATAATTGGTTCTTTAAAATATTATCTTTCCATGGTGGTGAGAAATTATATTCATTTCATTCATGTTAAATTAATGATTCCATTCACATTTTCAGTAATATCCAATTAAGGCTTGTTTAGAAAATGACAGGAATAATACTTCTTAAACATTTTTATAAAATAAAAAAGAGTAAAAGTATCTTTAAAAATCAATATATAGTAGAAAATTATTTATTTAGAACATATTTTTATAAAATAAGGATATATAAGAATTTTTTTTTATCAAAGTGATTAATATTTTTAATTCTTCATAAAAACGAAATATTGAAATGTTGAGTACACAAAGAGTGTTAACTGAATGTAGGACATGTATTTTAATGTCTCATAAATATATGGAAAATTTAAGTGTATTTTTGTATACAAGGAATAATAGTTCATTATTTTATGCATAATTATAAAAAATATTGATAAATAATGAGATAGTATCACAAAACCCTTACGATATTAGTAACATTTTATTATTTTCTCCAGGGAATAAATACCACAAATTAAACATAATAGCTCATGAAAATAAATAAATTCATGATATTAAAATTAAATGAGTATTAATAAATACCTTATCAAATAAGATAATTTCATAACAAATTGTATGTCTTAAAGAGTACAAATTGAGACACAAATACCTTTTTGTATGTCTTGACATCATCTTTACACTATTGAAACACCATTAAAATAAACATAATATTATTATAATTCTATTATAGGGATATATTTATATATATACAATACTATATATAGTTTAATTATGATAACTTTATAACCTTTTATTAATAATGCCTTGTCAAAATCAAGTTTCATGTAATAACTCTTATATTTTCAAGTATGTTTTTTTGAAATTTCAATGATTTTTTAATTTTCATAGTTATGTAATTTCCAAAAAAAATTCCAATATATTACTAGAATTTATATTAAAATATTTGTATCTATATTAATCAATAAAAGTTAGAGATAAAAAATAAATACATTAATCCAGGAGATGTTAGGCCATATGCACACACAAACACTCCTTCCATTTTTTAAGTGATGTAGAGAAATAAATATAAAACATATATTACCATTTTAGTTTCTTTAAAATTTAATATATTTCAAATATATTAATTAAATAAATCCCCATCACCTTTAATGTAAATCACAAGTGAAAAAGGAATCACATCGCTAAGTGAGGCGGTAGTGCATCGTACACAAAAGCGATGTTATCGCATTCCCAAGAATGGAATATAAGAATGTATGTGTTATTTTATAATTACATAGTTATTTTAATTTCATAAATATAATATATAATCATTAAATAAATAATTATATAAATCCATTACAGGCGGTGATAGAAAATTAATAACATCGGTTCGTAGGGTTGTGGTCTTCCATACATTTGATTGACAGTTTCATTTCATATTTGTTGGAAGAAGAGGTTGATTTTGGTAATTTAATTAACATAAAATCTTTTTAATATATGTGAGATAGAATTATTATTATGTTATAACATATTAAGAGTATTTTATTTAGGATGAATAATAAATAAATAAATAACACATGTTTTTTAATTTTAACTCTTCTTTAAAGAGCCTCTTTATATTTTTACCTAAATATTTACTACACAGTAATCATAATAAAAATAAATACACTAGGATGTGGGGAGTGAACTAAGTTAGGTATTATTTTAGGGATTGTTTAAACAAATGGATTTGGGTTTATGAAGTGGATAAGAGTGGGATTTTCCTTTTATATGTGAGGGAGAGGATATATATGGAATGTTTGGAAATAATAAATTATACCCACATTTTTGAAATGCCTCAAGAATCCAAAATGGTTAAATAAAAAAATTAATTCTTATAATGTTGAAATATTTCCATAAAGTTTGTTTTCTAAATATTTTGAGGTCATTTTTACCCTATATCATTTTATTTTAACAACTAATAAATCAATTTTTACATTAAATGTTGTAATTAGTTTTTACTATTTTTTACTATTTATTTTTACCATAAATTATGTTTATCCTTTTTAATAACATATATTTTTATTATTATAAATTTTTATTATATTCGACCAAATTTAATTCTTATTAGTGGATAAAAAAACTTAAAACTAATCCATCAGAAGACATGAAAAAACTGTTTTCCAAAGTGAATCTTTTCCAAATTATAAAATGCATTCATATCAAGATTCAATATGAAATTTATTCAAATGAAGAAAATTGGATTAATTATAACATAATTTTTATAATTTTTATATTTAAAACAATTTGGATAATTGTTTTTATTTTAAATTATTCTAATAAAATTGTATTTTTCAAGAAAAAATAGTATTTGTTTATATTCATCAAAAACCAATATTTTCATTAAAATCAATAAAAGTAACCATTTGATGATTTTTTTTATTTTTATTAGAAAAATAAAATTTCTTATAACTAATTTCAATCAATTTTCTAAAATTAATTTCAATATTTTTTCAAAAAATAATTAAATTATTTTTTTGCAAAAAAAATATTTTCAAAGAATATGAAGCCTTTAACAAAATTTTAACTCATTTTTATTATGATTTTTTATATATAAAAATTATTACTAAATATAGAAAATTTGCATATTCATATTCATACCAAAAAAATTAACATCTATGTTATAAGAGTCTTGTATAAGTAATAATATCAATAGTATATCATGGTTCAATAAAAGTCCACGTTGCATGTAACACAATCTGTCGAATGAATTAAATTTATTTGGAATTTTCTTTTCATAAAACCTCATGGTGTTACATTAAACCCCACATAAAAATATTTTTTCCTCAAAATTTATCATTCCAATACTAAAACAAAATGACAAACCTTTTTCCTTTTCACATTCTCGGTTTCCCACATTGCTTCCCTAAGTTAGTGGTGTCACTGTAAAACATTTATATAGTGAGTGGTATTCTTTTATAGCACATTCCTTCTATGATTGAGAATATATGATAGTTTCACATCATAATAATGAACATTATCCACTGATATGATGTCTATGTTTAGTGTATGTAATGGATCAGGTGTGTACTTCCTTAGGAGAGATATAAGAAACACATAGTTATCGTGTGAGAGGTTTGTTGGATGTGCAAAATGATAATATTCCATCCCAATGTGATCAAAAATATCAATGGGAAAGATAAAACTAGGGTATATTATGGCCTTCATTCTCAATCCCATTATCCACTTCCGTGTATAAATTCATTGAAGCATCTTCTCACTTACTTTGACATCCATATCACATTATAGATTATCAACATATCTTTATGGTTAGCTTTATTATTCCCTTTCTTTTTATTTAATCGATCTTTCCTTCATTCCTATTTCATAAATTAGATCAGTTCCAAACAAAATTATTTTTTCTAAATCATTATAGTACATTTTATTTCTACAATTACTACATATAGGGCATCATAAATATCAATCTGAATGATCACATGAAATGCATTGTTGTAAAAAACTCAATGGGGGGTGGTTTGGATCCAAACCACCTTTGAAATCTATAGAACAATATATAAATAGATTTTATAGGGTTTTAGTTTCTCTGTTAGAATTACCATTTCCCCATTAATGATATTAAGTGATAAAACTCAATTCTATATTAAGATTCTACTAAGGCTTCTCTAGATATTAAAGAAAAACCATAGATCCCAATCAGATACAATGGAGTGTGCTACTCCCTAGAACCATATCATTTCCATAATGTATATATAGTAAAGATGATCAATATTTAAGTCTCATATGAAATTGATTATGTGTGATTCCTTTTTAAGGTGATCGACTACAACCTAGATAGTATTTTTAACATTATAATTTTTTACATAAATGATAAATACAATGCATTGGTATCCCATTTCGATTCTAGAATGTATATTTGTTGTAGCTTCTCAATTGTATTTTTCTATCAGCCTTAACATGATAACATACTGAGTTATAATCTATATAAATAAAAAAATCCAACTTTCTGTTTTCCTATGAGAAATATTATTCATGTCATCAAGTGTTAGGAACTATACATTTTTCATCCTTCAATTATGGGTTTGAACCTCATAGTCATGCTAGATGAAACAAGTTGTATCCAATACTATGTGATATATTTTTTCTGAAGCCATACTAAAATATATAACATAGTCAATCTGAAATTTGAGAAACCCATAATAACCACAACATCAACGATGATAAAATTCTAAAGGTTTCTCATGCCTTTGTTTATATGTACACAAAAAAAACTCTCTTCAAATGACATCATGAATAAAACATATACAAAATCGATTGTTTGTATTTTCTATAATGTCTCTCAAAATATCCTAGATGATGATATAGTTCTATTTTTTAAGAATTCTCTGGGTCATGGGCATTCGTATGTCGATGAAGTGTTGATTGTTGCCCCGCATTTCTGCTTTCCAAAGGAAGGCGATATTCGTTCCTTATTTAGGGATATTTTCTCCTAATTACACTACATCCATCATGACATTCCATGGGGCCTTGACACGGTATCTACCTTCAGTTGGAGTAGATGACAACATTAGGCATGCCAGGGAATATTTGGATGTGTGGAAATTGGGGAATCTGTATTATTCTTCATAAGATGGTATCTCAAGGGTGCATAACCTGAGGCATCTCATGTCAGTCACGAGGTATCTTATGCTAGAGGCATGTCCCTGAGGTTTTCCTCAGCTTCCCATGTTTAACATGGGGTATGTCATGAGTTTAATGAATAAGAGATATGGTTACTCCAAAGGCATGTCTTAAGATGTTTTTCTCAGGCATATCATGTTTAACAAAATTAGGCTTTGAGTTTAACATCTTGTGCATATGGAGTGAATGTGATAATAATGTTCCCTAAAGATGGATCGGATTGGTACATTCCTATGAGGGAGAACCATGAGTGTTTACCGAGTGGATGGATCAGAACACTCAATTACCGTAAACCAAAGATAGTGTGTCCCATAAGAGGAAGATTTCACACCGTGAAGGCTAATCTGGACACCCCTAAGGGAGGATCAGGGAGTTTACACCCCAGAATGGGGGAACACCATGGTTTACCTTTGGCTGGGATTGAACCACGGGGAAGTTTCCTACGTACCATGTGTAGATGATAGGGATCAAAATCCACGTAGTTCAAAGGTATGATGAAGCAAGGTGTACATATAGGAAAAAATCCCAAATAGATGTTGGGGATTACACATGGATATTGGCCCATCAAAAGATGGATACTCTTGGGTGGATGGTTATGGATTGATTGGTGCTTATGCATGGTTAGTTTCCAGGGTGCTGCAAAGAGCGACACTGTAATGAATGTCATGATCTCACTAGGATATGGCGGCCCGGGTGAGAATCTGGATGGATGATGAAGAGTTGAAGGAAGTGGAAGTGGAATGAGAAGGAACCATCGTAAAGGTGATCCTAGTATTGGGATTGACCCTCGAAGAGACTTCCTATATATCCCCATGGTAGGTAATCAAATTCCTCGTAGTTCGGTGACTTGATAGGATAGTTGAGGAGGGGACCCGTGAGAATGGACGCTCGTATGGTACCTGAACGAAGTGGAACCTCTAGGTTGGGGAATTACCTTCCCAAAAATCATAGGCTCGAGGGAGATATTAGGATGAGACATGAGAAATGGGCTTGAACCTCAGAGAGGCTTCTTACATATCCCCGTGGAAGAAAATCAAAGTCCACGTAGTTTATCTGACGATGGATTACCATCGATTGGGGACTTCAATAGCTTACTGTGGATTGGGGTACATCAACAGCTTACCATATAATGTGGTTGAAAATGCTTACCATTGAATGGGGTTGACAATATATTACCACTGAAAGGGGTTGACAATGACTCATTGTGGATTGGGGTGACATTTTTGTGTCATGTGGGATAAAAAGGGGAGTGCAGTTTAATGTCAGGTAGGACGAGTGTGGAACGACGTGAAGTAATTAAGACTGATGGGTGTTGGGCTTGAACCTCACGGAGGCATCCTATGTACCTTGCCTTGGCATGGATCAAAGTCCATGTAGTGCATAATTGTGTTGGTGAACCGACATGACGGGTGTCGAGACCAATATATTGTGGGCATGAACCTCGGGGAGGCTTCTCACATACCTTTCCATGGAAAGGATCAAATTCCACGTAGTTCAGAATGGTGGGAACCGATGTGAAGGGAGTCTGCACTAATGGTTGTTGGGGAAGAACCTCAAGTAGGTTTCTTAGGCACCTTTTTAGGGCAAGGATAAAGGTCCACGTAGTTTGGGATGGTTTTGGTGAACCTACGTAAAGGGAGTCGGGACCAATGGTTGTTGGGATTGAACCTTAGGGTGGCTTCCTAAATACCTCACCTGGGAAAGCATCAAAGTCCATGTAGTTTGGGATGGTGTTTGGGGCTTACACTCTATGCTGCACATAGAGTATTTTATGGTTGATGCATACTACTCAAAGACCACATGAGTCATGCCCGGTGTGAGAAACAAGAGGCATCAATGACCTGACGAACACAACGCAAAGGTTCATCCATGAAGGGTGGTGAGTGGAGCTTATGCAAGGAAGCAGCCTAGCTGCTGCGATGGAGAAGAAATGGGGAAAGGTGCTTATGCAAGGAAGCTCCCTGGTTGATGCCATGGAGTGGCAATGGTGAATGGGGCTTATGAAAAGAAGCTTCCCAGGAGCCGCTATGGAGCTGAATTGGTGAATTGGGCTTACGCAAGAATGCTTCCCTGGTGCCGATATGGAGCGACAATGGTGAATGGGTCTTACCCAAGGAATCTTCCCAAGTGCTGCTATGGAGCGAAAATGGTGGATGGAGCTTATGGAAGGAGGTTTCTTGTGTTCTACTAGGGAGTGAAAATGGATGGGGCTTATTCAAGGAAGCTATCCGGGTGCTGCTATGGAGCGGCAATGGATGGGGCTTATGCAAGGAAGCTGCCTAGGTGCTGTTATGGAGCAGAAATGGTGGATGGGGCATACACAAGGAAGTTTCCCATAATGTATTCCTCATGTCCAACCATGAGGGCATCCCAACCCACTAGTGGGTTGAGGCCTTCACCTATGCGCTAGTGTGCAAGAGGTTTATTGCCAAGAGTGTTGGAATCAGTCCGAACAAGGGGAGATGAAAAGTGTAAATCACACGTCTGACATTCAGAACGTAATTATAGTGGTGTGGAGGTAGATGATAACTATTGAACATGTCTGAAACACAGCATCCACATCGCTTTATCCTGAAATGGGGACAGAAAAATGAGGGTCGAACGCAAACCGTGTTCGAAACACAGTACCTGAATCGAAGTGTCGTCCAAAGTCTTACAGGGCATTGAACCAGGACAGTAGGTGAGCCAATGCGGCATAGGACCAGACCATTAGGGGGTCCCTTCAGACATGGAAGAGGAAGAATATCCAAATGGAAGACATTCAAATCATGATGTGGAGTGATGTAATGTTTGAACAGATTCCAATACTCTTGAAATTATGACATTGTAATCATGTAATGAGGTATCTTATGCTTTTCACATAAGGTATATCTTATTTGGAACAATAGGCATCATATTATTAAATGATAGGGAATGAAACAGTTTAAAGTCATGTAGTGAGGAAAATTAGCATCTTATACTTGGCACATAAGGCATCCCTCATTTGGAGCGAGAGGCATCCTTTATTTGTCACATAGGATTTTCTACAGTTTATAGTCATGTAAAAGGGACTATTTGTCATCTTTTTCATGGAGCATAAGGCATCTCTCATTTGGATCAAGAGGCATCCAATGTTTGGATCATAGGGAGTGCTATAGATTATAGTAATGTTGAAAGGACGGTTAGGCAGAAGGAACCTAGCAATGGTTGGTGTTGGGACATACACAAGAGAACCCATTCTGGTTCAACATAGAATATGATCCATCTAATGGGGGTTGGAAGAGTTACTTGAGGAATGGTTCGACTCAAGGTACACGGGAAATTGATGATGAAAATCTCAACTCACGACATGGGAAATGAACTTAGAGGAATATGACGACTCAAGGTGTTTTTGGTTTGCAGAGGAGTATCTCCAATCATGGTATTCCATATGTGGAAGGTGGGTGTGCATAAGGGTGTAATGGATAATTTCAATGTACCAGCCCAAAAAGTACACAGTCCGACTCTCCATTTTTCACGGGGGTATGTGAAGAAAGCGAGGGGACTGGCGTAGAGGGATGGGGCCACTTCTTGGTAGTTTTCTCGAATGGGGGTGTGGGGTCACAACCACCGCGGTATGTCCCGGTGGGTGTTATTGTAGGAGCTTCACAAAGTATGGGTCTTCACGAAGTAGCTTCATGGAGGAAAGGATCTCGTGGAGCATCAGGTCTCATGATACAGCTTCGTGAGGGAAAGCTGCTCACGGAGCATGGGCTCACACTGCAAAGGGGATCATGGAGAGAAGTGGCTCACGGAGAAAAGAATTTCACAGATCCAAGCAGCTCACGGAGTAAAGCGGCTTGCAGATAAAAGCGTCTTGTAGAGAAAATCTTCTTGTGGAGTTAAGTGTCTTTCAGAGAAAATCAGCTTGTGTAGCAAAGCGTCTCGCGGTGCAAAGCAACTCATGGAGCAAAGCAGATCACGGAGCCCTTTGCAAAGGGCATCACTTCGTGGTGCATAAGAGATTTGAAAAATGGAAGATTGGTCACCCAAGGGATGGTGTGACCATCTTTATGATGGGGGTGAATTTTTTATTATAGGAGATGGAGGTCGGGAAAATGCACCGTGAAGCACAAATGCGCGTCACGAAGAACAAATGTGCACTGTGAAGCAAATAATGCTCCGCAACTTGAGGGAGTTCCCTCAAGTTTCTCATAATCATAGCACCGACCATCATCAAGCTTTGCGGCACTCACGGAGGCTTCGGTCTAGTTCCCTCTATTTTTTCGTAACTACCAATCCAATTGTCATCGAGATTCGCGGTGCTTGCGGAGGCTACATTCAAGTTCCCTGAAGTTCTTCATAACCATGGAGCTGACCATTATCGAGCATTGCAGTGCTCGCAAAGGCTCTGGTCAAGTTATCTTGCTCTGCGATTGTGGAGGGAGCTTTATGATTGGGCTTCACAAACTAGTTTTCTAGCCCATATTAAAATGTCCATAACTCTTAATCTGTAACTCTGTTTGATCCCTACGACATACCAAATCGAAGTTTGTGAAATGGGATTCGATCTTGGGTCATGTGTGGAAGTAATTGAAATTTTTTGGGGACCCATTTTAAGGTGCAAAAAAATACCATAACATAAATCCTCAAAATAGGTGTTTATGATTTTTAACATATGACTACCCATATACTGATAAAAAAATTATTGTATCCATAACTCTTATATTATTCATACATGGAGAAATATATTCTTTCAAAAGAGAAGTCACACATAATTTTTTAAATAATCTCTTATCCAAGATATAAAAATTAACTTTCGGATAATGGGTTCTTCCTTGGGTCAATCAAATATAATATTCGATTTCATTAATATAAAATCCATGTTGAGGGAGATTGGAAATTCATAGAATATTATCATATTTTACTATAGTACGTATAAAATAATTTCAGAGGGCTCATTTATAAAAACACCTACATCAAATTATTAAGTCTAGTTTGAAGGATAAGTGTGCCCTAATTGTCTTGATTCACTTCTACTGCCAGGATTCCATATTATTTCCATTTTTCTTTTAACATAAGTGGTTTTGGTGGATTATTATTTGAATTAAACTTTGGATGAGGTAATTAATTCTCAAAACTCACAAATTCCTTTCATAGGAATGAATATAGTGTGGGTGGTTCATTCCATGGACATTTTCCGGTATTTTCATAGTTAGCCAACTTATTCTCATCCCTTAATTATTCAAATACTCATTGAACTAACTTTCAACACATTAAAAATTTAGTAGTGCCCTTATCAAATTTACTCTATGTTTCTTTCAACATTTCTATGATGAATGAATGGTTATTTTATTATCTCAATAATGTTTTGAATTTCTGTTGAATTACATATTTAATTTCATATGAGGACCATGAAATTGATGGGCATCTCCAATCTCAATTTTTCCACAGATTGATCACTAAACGATTTCTTCATATCTAATGATGTCCCTTATGGATAACACTCCTCATAAACATTGTTTTAATCTAATGAAGTATAAATCAATCTTACTTTCAGGATTGATGATAATAAAAAGTGTACCTTTCATTTCCTCTTAAATTTATCTCATAGGTACTAATAGATTCATTTTACTTCCTTTATGGAATTCCTTCACAATTTTCATATATTGATTAAGAGGAGAGTACTATTTCAAAAATAATATCTTAAATTATACCCACTCTTTGGAGTTAATATTATCTTTTTACCTTGTATTCATAACAAGATTCCACAATTGATCCACTAATTCCTCCAAAAGGTAGATGAGAAAAAAAATTCATGATCTAAACACTAGAGAATGGAAAATAAAATTTAAATGGTACTTATCCTTTCATTAGAAACAATTAGAGTAGAATAACTACTAAATGAAGGTATATGTTTCAACATGAAGGACTCAACAGAACATTTTTCTATCATTTTCTCATTTGGATTATCATCATGTATCAAAACATGATAATGTTGTGAGATCATGGAACTAATATTTTTCACTCTATCTCCCATAATATTGGTTGATAATTAGAAAATTCATTGAATTTTCAATTTATTTCACTATTAATATTGTTAATTTAGGATATATCCATTTATTAAACCAAAATACATAGTGTAAGAAACAATAAACACAGTGGGAGAACACATAATCCAAAAACATCACTTATATGATGGATAAATCATGATACTTCAATTTAAATATATAGAACCATAGGATTAACCTAGGTCATTCATGATCATTATTAAAATAGTTTATGATGTTTCATAAAGAGCTTGTTAATTTAAAATGCATATCCCCTAGGAGTTTCATACTTTGTGTGATGTAAGGCCCATTTCGAATCGTCATGTGATGATCAAGTCCAAATCAATACTCCCTTTTCAAATTTGTTACACCGTGGTAAAACTATTCCATAGCCTCATCCTCATATAGTATCTATACATGAATTATTCTTATATGAATAATACACCCTATCCTTTAAAGAATATTAGTATTTTCTCTATTCATATGATTACCATAAGGGTTTTGACTAATATTTAACAATCCTAATATCCAATGGTTTACTAACCATTCATTGATACTGACTATAATGACAAGAACATCACATATAAAAATATTACATCATAATAAATGAATATTCATTACATAAAATAAGGAACAAAATAATAATAAATGTTTAGTTCTGTCATCTTAAGAAACATGGAGTTATAAAAAACTGGTCTATATGTGAATTGCATCTTCTCTTATTAATACCTTCATATCTAGTACCCATCTTATACTTATCATATATAAATATGTTATTAATAATATATGAAACAAATATAATAAGTTGTTAGATTTTATTATTATTATGTGAAAAGATGGGAGATATGAATAATAACATGACCATAAGGGTATGAAAATGTGACATTAAATTTGGAAAACAGAAGCCTACATATCATACATCATAAATATGAGTCATGGAATAAATCATTTTAGTTCATAAAATGTGAATATTAAAGCAATAAAAGTACATAATTTATGAAATAATATTATCCTAAGACTTAATGTTATTTAATTAAAATTATAATATAATATGTAATGTATAGGATCCACACCAATACATTCATAAATTGTTAGGCATGGGATAAAAACTCGTGTACCTTCGTTATCAATGGGATAAACTCATGCGTACCCTCTTCTGAGCCTTGTATAATCTATCATGTCCCTATTTCATGATTGGGAAAACCTCCCATTTTTTATTTGATATCATTTAACATTAATCAATGCCCAATTCATTATAGGGATATATAGGTCCCACCCGTTACATATTTTTGGTCCCATGTTTTTCCAAACTAGAGTTTTGAACATAAATTTTAATTTTTTCATTCAAATGCATCAAAGTGTAAAATGGTCCATTCCCATATAATATGACCTCAAATATTTTTTGACCACTCTATTTTTTCCAAAATAGGGTGGCTACCCTATGATAGGTTTCTAGTGAAAATCATATTCATTTTATTTTTGATAGAATAATTAATGTTTAATATAGAAAATATTACATTATTCGTATAGGTTTGTTTGCTTATATATTTAGAAGAAAGTGTTGAATTGTGATTTTTTTTCTATCATTGAGACTATTATATAAAATTTTCCTAGTTAGGGAATAAACTCGAGTAGGGAAAAGGGGCAAGACTGGGCCCCTTTTTATTTTATTCTCCTTTTTCATCTTTCATTTATTTTTATTTTCATTTCATCATTTCTCCTATGGATTCTCATTTGATCCCCTGGGGAATCCTCCATAGCATGAAAATGTGAGAGTTATAGGGTGATTGAGAGATATATGAATAGATGGGGATATATGGAGGCACCACAATGAAGATTGGGATGTGCCAAAATATCATGTTGTAGCCATGGAACCTGGAAATGGTCGGAGATTCAGCAGATTCAATCCAAATGTGGATTACATTTAAGTTTTTCCATATAAACCCATATATTTTTAATTTTCATATTATAATCCCCATTTATACATTCTTATGACCCCTAGTGGTCTGAGAAATTTTTTATGAGGTGAAAATAGGGGTTTTGGGAGTTTTTGAGGTTTCCTATTTGCAAAAACCCATGTACAAAATGTGTGTTTAATAGAACAAATGCAATTTTTTCTTCCTATTTGGGGAAAAAACATTTATCTATATGTTGTGAATGGATCTTACACACCATGTACTGGTACTCAGATGTGTAGTCGAGTACACTGATAGACAACCCCTATAAGGGGCACATGCCATATAGAATACATGCATAGACCCCATGTGGGTTGAACACTATATAGAAGTACACGACTGGTAAAATACATTGGAATGTACCTTGTGTTGGGTATGTTACATGGAAATTCCTTAAAAACTATTTAATTGGGTGTTTACTTTCCATGTCTGGATAGAGTACTTTCCCATTAAGGGATTTTGGAGTACACATTGTATGATCATGAAGACATACCATGTACCACCCCATTTCAACCCTATTTGGGTTAGTCATGACTTTTCTTCTATGAGTCATAATTGGACCCAAGAGTAGTCGATTATGATCATTTTTACAAATATAGAATGATGGTTAAACAATTGTGCTATTTTGAGTAATCCTATATGGATTTTTAGGCATTTATTGAATGGAGACATCAGATTTTTTTATTAGGGTGGTTAGGCCTTGTGAACTAGTTGTCAGAATTATTTTGTAGGGATATATGGTAGACCAATATTCCCTTAGTTTTGACTTGGACCGTTGAATGTCTACATCCATTTTCATCAACGGGAACCCATTAGATAGGTTTACTAGTGGTATTATATTCCCTTTTAGGCAGTGCATTTGGTTTTAGAATCTTTTTGAGATCAATGAGGGTCGGGGATGATGTTTAGTTATATAAGATTAATAATGCCTTAGGCTTTTGATAATCACCTTAGGTGCTTTGGTATCAATGTTTTCTTAGATGAGCATGACTATTAGAGTGTTGATCCAGATTTACTGGTGTTTTCGTTATTACTAATGTAGTCAGATCACTAGAATACACACATGACGGGATGGACGTCAGGTGGCGGGTGATCCTTAAATAAACCGTGGCACTTGTGAGGTCACCAATTTTGATGTGATTTCCAAGGGAGGTTATTTTTTAGTTAGACTATCCTTCCATGTGTTTTGTTTATGTTAGCCTTGTTATAGACAACTCACTATATTTTGAGCTAGGTGATAATCGTATACACTAGTTCCACGTGGTACCATTTAATTGTAAATCAGTGAGTGGCCGAGTGTGAGATGAGAATCCATTTTTCCAATATTTTCCCTTGGAATTATATCTTGTTATTTTTTGTTAAGTGACATATGTCCCTTTTGGTGCAGCTGTCATTGGGAAATGACATGGTATCGCAAGACGGTTGACCAATGGCTCACCATGGACACACATGGTGAAGAGACACAACGTCAGGTTTTAGCTAAAGACAATTTCACCTTATTCATATTAAGTGTGGATCAGATAGAGATTCACAAACTTTTTATGTAATATTAGTATACTCCTAGTTAGAGTGGATTAGGCTCTATCTTAACTTAATTTTTACTACGTTGAGGGAGCATCATCCCTACACCAATATCATTTTCTTTTCAAATGTACTTCCCTAGTTGAGGAAGGAAACACGTTGGGGATAAAAATGAGGAGCGGTGTAAGGTAATACATATTGTGGGGGAGTTCGCCATTTTCCATTACAGGGTGGTTACTCTTGTTTTCGATTTAAATTCTTTGTTTCCCATGGGCCATTAGGATTGATTTATATTGTTTAGATAATGATAAGTGTATTCCTCTAGCGATGAATACTAGATAACTCATAGTAAAATGGCTTCTATATAGGAGACACATGATTACTCTATGAGGCTTGTTGTTGGATACTCCAAAAATAATATTGTGCATATGATCATGTTTTGAGCATGGATACTTATCTTAAAACAATTCTTATTAGGGACATGAAGTGTTATGGTGGGTATTTTGTAAGATCCAATTTTTCCTAGACTAGTGTTTCTAGAACAAAATATGATTTTTTCAGATTCTAAAAAGGGTTAAAATGATCTTTAACCCTAGTATATGACCATATCTAATTTTTCAGAACACTCTATTGGTCATGGAATATGTTTTTTTACTCTAGAAAAGGATTTTGATGAAAATTTAGATCCCATTGAATTTTAGTTGAATAATTAATAATTAATATTAAATATATTAAATATTAATAAACTCACACATTATTTTTATGTAATATTTGTTGAATACAGATCCAAATTTCAATTCAATCTCCACTATTCAGTTTGGAATGGAGAGTGTTTTTAGGTGGGTCATAAACTCATGTTGGTCACCCGGGCCGAACCGAACCCCACTTTCTTTTCATTTTCATTTTCTTATTTTCATTCATTTCATTTTCATTTATTATTTCCTCAAATGGATTATAGTGTACACCCATGGGGGGATTCATCTTTCAAAAACCTAATATAGTTGGATTATGATATAGGGGAATAGATGTGGATTGAAATTGGTACCTTCTTGGAGATCGTGACATGCAAGATCATCGTGCGGTAGCCGAGGTGTATGGATAGGGGTGAATATTTGGATGATTACTCCAAATGGTATTCCATTTTATATTTTCTTATGAACCCTCATGGCCTGATATTCTTTTTGTGGAGAAAATATTATTTTAGGCATTTCAGATCTTTTCGATTTGGGAAAATCCTTGTACACAATGTTTAGTTTTGGGAACACATGAGGTGTGTTATTTCTATTTGGGAATGATGAACATTTTGATGGAGACACCGTGTATTGGTATTATACCCCATGAACTAGTTCTCATCTAGGTAGCCGATTACCCAACAATTCTACTCGTGTAATGGGAACATGTCGTGTGGAGTATATGGTCAGAACCCATGTGGGGATCACACTTTGTAGAAGTGCATGGCCAAGCCAGGTACATGGAAATACCATTTGAGGGACACAGACATGTACCCCAAGTCAGTTACAGTCCATTCACTACACCATTAATGTCATGTACTGTGGTATTTACAGACCATGCCCATCAAGAGTACATCCCCAAGTGGGGATTTGGGAGGACATGTCATGTGCTCATAGAGAGACAATATGCATTGCCTATTTTCAACCCCTTTATTTTTTTGTGTATTTTCACCTAAGAGACAATATTGATCCAAATGGTAGTTAATTCTAAGTAGTATTTTACATATATCATGATGGGGAAACCATATAGTGTTTTGAGGACTCTTACACGGACATTATTATTTTACTAATTGGAAATGTTATTCCTCCAGTAACTGTATCCAATGAATTTGGAGAGTAAGACCTATTCTGAGATGATCCATGATCAAAATCACATGAACAATGTTTTTTTATGTTTCCAAATGAGGATTTCCCCATTGAAAGAAGTTTCCTTCTGATCAATGAGGTTGTGAGACTATTTGTTATTGATAATCCCCTGTAGGATTCATATGATTACATTTTGACTTATAGGATCTTAAGTTAGATGCCTCTATCTTCTTATAGGTTATCGAAGTTACATTGTGAGTTACCTTCTCTTGAATGTTTACCTATAGAATATATTTTGTGATACCGTTTCATCTTTATCATTTATAATATCCCATGTATGATTCCTCTCCCTTTATTCTGTGTTGAGAGGGTCCCCTATGGGTTTCCTTTTATTATATACATTTCTTAGGATCTCGTATTGTATGGCACACTTTTTATTACAATTAGATGACTCCCTATACGATTTATTCTTTTATAATTCATTTAAGGATACCATGTAGAATATGTTCTCTTATGTGTAGACATTGAGGGTCCCATGTTGGAATAACCTCTTGTGTTTTTCATAAGGGACCTAGTGGGTGCTTCTTTTTTGACCAACCATGAAATAGTATGTTGGTTTTGGATAGAGATAGAAGAGGGTGTCACCATATAACTCTTTCAGAATATATGAGTACATGGGGTTGTGGCATTAGTGTTGGGTATACATGTTTATACACCCTTAATAATTTGTTAATATATTCACAAGTTTACTTCTGATACAATGATGTTAACCATAGGTGCTTCTTGGATATTGGTTGTTGAGCCTGACGTGAGGCATCTTTCTTTATATTTGGGATTCCCAAAATTTCATCATCAGATTTGGATTCTCATCCATGTATTTTTTATTATTTTTACTTGTATACCTAGATTAACTACATGTTTCTTTGATATTGACCAGATAAATATATTTTAATTATATTATTATTGGGTTTCTAGAGTTGTTTCTAGGTATCTGACTATATGAATACTATCAGGTTTCATGGACATTACATCCCCAGTAATGATTCTCATGGATGATTCCACTCTCATGAGTGATGATGATGATTATGCTCTCATCATCTCATGGATCGAATGATGATGATTACACTTTACACAACCTGTGGTTATTAGGTGATTATTATGATCTCCCCAACATCTGGTCTTTAAAGGATTATTATGCTCTCCTCATCCTATGGAATTTGAAGGATAACTATGCACCACTTGATTAGGTCGTATTATTTTGATCTCCAACTATTATATTGCGGATCTAGCTTTTGATCCCTTTTCATTTTCAGGGTGTTTAACCATAGAATCTCACTCATGGGATTTACATTCAATTTGGATCTTTTTGGGAGGGAAGGACACCTCTCCATTGAACCGTCTTACAGATCGCCTAAGGGGCATACCCTTAGGGTTTATCTTATTCTCAATGTTGTGACCACCTATGGAATGGGATGAAGGGCTCCGAAATTGGACCATATTTAAATGGCATGATTCCCATGAAATCATGATTAATAAAAATTTAATGGTTGTCAACATTTACATACATGGAATTCTTCATTATAGTGATTATAGGTGAGTATTGTTGAACCCACGAATTGTATGAGTATCCCCATACTGTGATGTTTCCGGCTAAGAGATATTTTTGTTTTTGAATGAATCTAGTACTTGTTGATTGGGATTACCGACCCATTGTTTGACTTACCAAATCATGTTTTTAGTGGAACAACATCCATCTCAATTTCCTTTCATAGTATATCAAGAAGCCTAGGATTACAGGCCCAAAGATTTACTACTGATTGGTTTTATGTTATCTCATTCACCATATACAAGGATGTTAATATTTTATATATATTTATATGTATGGGACTATACATGTATAAAAATATAGATATTCACATACATGGTGTACCATTCACAGTTGATCTAGATCTGGGACCCATGGATCGAATGTGGTTTATTGATATTGGTTTTACTTATCTTTTCAGTTTTCTCTCAACTAGGATTTTTGGGGGATTTTTCATTCACTTATATAAGAATATTTCATAGGTTCATCATTATGGTGGCCAATTGAAATTATTTAACACCCTTGGACATGCAACTCAGCATACATGTGGACCATATATATTATTTTCTGCATTAACATAGTTGCATTGTGGATAGGATTGAGGCCTAGATTTACATGTTAAGTCAGAGATATTCAAGTGGTTTCTCATGATTAAGATTGTATAGTTAAATATTTTCAAGAGATAAGGTATATGGGGAGGCTCGAAGTTAGTTGTAGAGTCCTATAATTTTATTTTAGTTTATTTTCATACAATTATACTTGTATGGTTGGCCAAGTGGGTGACAGATGATGTATGTATGGCACAATGGTTTAGGATTTTATATAATTTTCATATATCAATAAAACATATAATATTTCAGTTAATTTATTTATTTAACAATTCATTTATTTTTAAATGTGTATTATACATAGCTATTTATGATATTTTCTTACTATTATAAGATGTAATAGTCTCCCCACTGTCACACCCTTGGCCCTTACTACTAGTCTGAATCCTATATCATATGGCGAGATGTTCTTGAGGCCTTGTAACAAACTATATTGGGGAACCGTCTGAGTGTCACCTGGGCTAGAATTTTATATCATAATAAAAACATTCTCTTATATCAAGATTATAATTTTTTTATATCACAACATATTAATGGAGATGATTTTAATAAACATTTCATCATTTTATAACCCATGAAAAATAACTAGGTTCTATAAACATCATGACACCGTAAAAATAAACCATAAAGAGGAATAATTAGGATGTTACAATGGATTTGATCCTTATTATATTTTATGACCCATTATACGATGTCATTTTTGATGGAATATAATTTTCAAATATAATTTGGATCATTTTGGGGGGGGGGGGAAATAAACCTTTGACATTGAAAATATAATTTTTCAAAACTAAAATATCATAAATCATTTTACATATTATCTTCATAGAAAATATCCATTGAAATTATAATATAATCAATAAAACATTATGATTTGATGATGTTGAGAAATTCTCTTCAGGTAAAATATAATAAAATAATGAATCCTTTCAGATTTTCGGTAAAATACATACATGAATTGTGTGAAACAAACAACAAGATTCCACTAAAAATATTATTAAAAGAAATTCAAAAAAGGTAAAAAAAATTACATCAAGATATCAATTGAGGGTATTAAAATATTCATAAATTGTTTAGGAAATAATTAATAAGGATGAATATGGTTTTTTGAATGATTAAATAAATAAAGTCCATTTTTCATAATGAAATGCTTTCGAACTATTTAGTAAATAAAGAGAAGAAAAAGATATGAACAAATTATGTTCTTAATAAGAAAACTGGATAATAAAAATAATTTTTTTGAGATACATATCAAAATATTTCATCACCAAAAGTATATAATCTAACCATCTTGATAATAGAATAGATTATATCATAAGACCCTTACCACTTCGGTTACATTGAATAACAAGCCACATGAAAGAATGAAATATAATGAAACAAAAAATACAATGATAATAAATAAAGTAAAGATATTAAAATTCAATGGGTATGTATATACACCTCATAAAATAAGATAGTTACATACCATATAGTATGTCCCAAATAAGAAAAATTGATAAAAACATACCATCCCTTAAGTCTCTACTTCCTTCATAAACATTAAAACATCATATATAATAAATATAGGTTTATTATAAATATATTATTGATCTATAATATAGATATATATAATTCAACATAATAATTTTTTAGGACATTTAACTATCCATTTATTAACAAATCATTGTTAAAATCATGTTTCAGAAAATAACTATTTTTCAGTATATAATGATTTTTTTTATTTTCAAACCTTTTACATTGATCATTGTCCAATCTTCACTAGATTGTTATTCAATATATAAATTTACCATTTATTATGAATATTCATATTTACAGTAATATATAATATTTAGATATTGAAAATGAAACACATCGTTCATATAGATGATAGGTTGTAGGTCTAAATGAACAATTTTTATCTTTTCTCAATGAATTGAATAAAACATAGAAAAATGATATGAAAATATAAAAAAATATTATTATTTTATATATGTCAATAAAATTTCTTAAATTTCACTCCTTAAGATTCATGTAATATATACATGAAAAAATAATCACATTACTTCACGAGGTTCTAGCCCTCTATAAACATGAATGATGTTATCACACTCTCACAAAATGGAAAGTAAGAATTTATATGTTATAATATAATTAAAATTTATAATAATATCATATATATGTATATATATATATATATCATATATTAACATTAAATTGATCATTATTTCTATCCATGAGTGGAGGTGATGGATAAATAATAACATCGGCATGTGAGGCGGTATCCTTCCGTATACACGATTGATAATTTCATTTCAAATTTTATGGAAGTGGAGAATGATATATGTCATGACATTATGATTATAAAATCTTATCATATGGTAGATGATGTTTTAATTATGTTATTATAAGGTTCGACTATTTAAAGGTGGTGGAATATGGAATAAAACAAAAACATTGTTTATGTATTTTAGTTCTTTATCAAAGATCCTCTTCATGTTTATAACTAATTAACTCATAGATTGTCTTACATTTACAAATTAGTACTCTACTATATGGTATGGGTTTTATGGAATTTATTTTAACATGTATTAGTCAAAACAATGAGTTATTCAGTTATAAATTTTAGAGGAGGGGGATGGCCTTTTATAATTGGGGGAGAGGACACAAAATGAATTTTTCGGAAAAGAACATCATGTTCCTTGGTTTTTGAAATGACAAAAAGATCCAAAATGGGTTATCCTCAAGCCCTATTGATTATAAGGTCTAAATAGGTCCTTTTAACTTGTAATTTACTAGTTTCTGCATCATTTTACACCTAGAACGCATATTAAAACCTTTTTAACCATAACATCAATAATTAATTGTTATTATATTAATTTTCAGTTTTGTAAAAAATTATGTCACACTAATTATAAAATTTAAATTGTGTATATGGTATCTACTTTTTCTAAATTCCATTTATATAATTGGAAAAACTGAATTTAAAATTACACACATAGATGAGAAAAAAATATGTCATCCAAAAAAATTCAAATTCCTTATTAGTTTTTTATATCAAAATTCATATTTTGTTTATTCCAACAAAAAATATTTCATTAATTATAATATATTTTAGGTGATGTTACTTTTAACTAAAATTATAACATCATGGAACATTATATGTTCTATAAAAAAAATTCCATTAAAAACTAATATTTTTACCTGTTCCTCAAAAAACTTTATGTTCTATAAAATCCAAAAAATTCACCTTAACATAATTTTGACAGGTTTGTTAAAAATTATATTTAATTTATTTAATATTTTTTTTAAATGTAAAAAAATAATTACTATAATTTTTTTAGAGAAGCAATACAAATAATTTCTTTGAGAATAAAGTTATTTTAAAAGATTATGATTTATTTCACATAAAATTTGTTTTTTTCTTAATATATTTTATCAATATATATCTAGTATATTTAATTTTAAAATTTTCTTATTCCTATTTATACTTACATGATTACTTGATATGTCATAATGGTCATGTTTAAAAAATAATTTTAATATTTTCTGATTGTTCAATAAAAATTAATGTTGTGTGTAACAAAACATATCAAATAAATCATATTTATTATAAAAAGAAACAATTCATAAAAAATAGTGTGTTATAATTTAACAATTTATGAACTTCATATATTTACCCTCCCCTCACTTATAAAAGGTAATTGGTTCTCACTATTCATTACATATAATTGAGTTGCCTAGCTAGACAACCCACTTTCCAATTACCTTCTAAAATTATTTATACATGTTCTAGTGGTTATATCACTTTTAAATTAATTTTTATAATATGAATAGATCAAATGGATGTATAAAAAAGAAGTAGTAATTGTATTTACCTACACCTTCATGAATATTTTATCTTCTACCACCACTTATTGGGTTTTTCAATTACTAAATTAATAACTACAAAATAAAAAATATATTGATATTCAATTATTATTTTAGTACAACCAACTAAATCTCATTTTAGCCTTATGAATATTAAAAATATTTATCATACTTACATACAGTTTATCATATCCGCATATAGGGAAAATTCATTTTTCTTCACTGATTTACATTAATGGTTTTAGAGATGGAATTATTGAATATATTTGATATTTATGTCATTAATATTCTATTTAAATTATAATATCATATATATGTTGTTACCTTCTAATTAATTTTAGAATGATAAACTTTTTCATTCATATATTTATTTCGTATATTTAATTTTTTTTGTTTTTATTATAAATGGATAAAAATAATTATATATTTAATTAATATATATAATATTTTTAAAATCATTAAAATCAAATAGATTATGTAACCTTAGGAAATTTACCTCTATCGAAACCCTTGAATCAAAATATACATAAACAAAAGTAGTTAACCCAAAAAATATTATAAATAATAATATATTGTTAAAAAACATGTGATGACTAGTGGTAACATTATCTTATATTATTCGATATATATATATATGGTTCATTGATATATGTATAATAATCCTAATTTTATTTTATCAAATTCTAAAATAACATTAGAGGCATGTGGAACATGAGGTAATTTTTTTTCTCATTTTACAATCCATTGAGATATATTTTATATTATGCACTTTTTTAATTTATCTGGTTTATACACTTCACCATTGATGTATTTAATAGGAATATATATTTATTCATGATGATTAATTAATAAATTCAAGTTCCTTTTAAAAGTGAATCATTTAAAAGAAAAGTGTATCTTATTTATCATTTTTATTAGGAACACTTTTCTTCCATGTCCATATTTTATGATGATATTATACAAATGTTATTTTATTTAACAAAATAATTTATTAAGGTAATTTTAAATTGTAAATTAGTATAAAAAGTGGTTTAAAAGGAATATTTCAAATATTTTATAATCGTTTTAGTTTCTATATTTTTTACAAAACATCAAGTCATTTTTTAAATATACACATGATTGATGGGGTTTCCTTCCATTATAACCATTTTCATAACATTGATTATTCTACATGTTTTATTGTACTAAAATATAAAATAAAATAATAAAATATTACATCAAGTATAATTTCTTTATTTCTCCAATGTACATGGCTTTATTATAGAACCTAAATTTTTTATGAATCGATGGTCAACTTTAATCTCATGTTGGTTTTGTCGTCATTTTATATCATTTGAAACATTCACCTTATAATGACCATGGGAAATTATATTTCTCTTAAATATAAATATTATTTTTATCCCGGAAATGATTATTTCTAAAAACCATATACCATTTATACATACATTTTTTCATTTTTAATGTTATCAAATTGACTTGTGAAATATTTATATTAAAAAATTTTTAATCAATACATATATTTTTTGATAAAGAATATTATTATGAATTATATTTAATATATTAGGAATACAATGAGCATGTATTTATGGGAGGTAATTGGAGATAAATATCCCCTCGATGTATTATCCATTATAATGTTACAATTCTATTGGTAAAATTAAATGGATTTTGGTCATATAACTACTCATCCTTAATACTATCTTGGTGCATGGATTTAATTTTTGAGCGATAATGATGTCTAAAATCATTGTATACAATATTATTAATTTCCATTATTTTGAATTTAGTTATTATTATCCATTATTTTATATCATTGATTATTTTCATTGATGCCTTTTATGATCATGTTAATAATTATATAAAATTTTTTTCTCTTATTAACCATTCCAAATTAATTATTCCTTATTTAATTATGATATATTATACTATAAATAAAACTTAATCAGAGTTTGAGCTCACCATTTATTTATTTTCTCTAATGTTATGAATAATGATTTTATGAATAATTTTATGAATGGGAGAATAATTTTTATGTCATGTATTTTATATATTTTCAATGTAATATGGGACTAATGTATGTCTCTAGTTTTATAAGGATATTAAGATAACCAATCCTATGTGGTGAGATACCTTGTACCTTACACCAATGTAAACAAATAAACACCATCCCTATATTACTAGATTCAATATGTTATAGATTGAATGAGTGAGAGATTATTAGTTTTATTGGGAATGAGATTTTAAATAAACATAGTTGACATGAGAATTATGACAATCCCTTATAGTATTTAAGAACTATAAAAATTATAGTGACTTTATTTTGTGGCTAAGTATTCATAATGATTTTGAACTAATTCTGGCTATCTCATTATTCAGTGAGAGTGCCTATAAAAAGAATGGTAATTAACATTGGTAGACAATATTGGGATTAAAATTTAAAAAACCCCATTTAGATGGTGTTGGAATTGGGTAGATCATGTCTGTGATAGGGTATCTAAAATAGGTTATTGAAAATAAACATGACTTTTTTTGGAATCCACTTGTCCTGAAACATGAGTCGTATAAATTGTGTCACTTCATGAGACAAAATCCTTCATCCATTAGTGGATAAACTAATCAATTGTAACTAATAAATGGATTAAATATCTCAAAAATATATTCCCAAATTTATAATTTAAAGATTCTAAATGGATAACCTGATAGTATATTTTCTAAGTTGATATTTTGATCAATGGTTTCCATTGATCCATAATTATAAAGAGGATAAAGAAATCAAAATCATGTAATAAATAAAATTTAAAGTGATGATATTCATGAAATAGTTCCTCAATAAAAATAAAATGAAATGGAGTGGAGGATCCTCACTAGAAAGAAAATGGATGTGAAAATTATAAAAGAATATGATTTTAACTTCGGAATATTAACTATGCTTAGTTCAGATTGAAAATATTACATAGTTATAATGATTGACTATTTATCTAATGGGCTTTGGATGGGTCTCTAAATTGAAACTGTTTTTCAATTATTTTCAATATATGATGATATACTATAAAGATGTATTAAGACAATGAATTAATTTTTTTGAACTAATATCTTAAATGGAAATCAAGATAAGAAGAATTCATCAAATAAGATAGAAAATGTATAAGAATCGTGAAGAATATGTGAGGGAACAAATTTCTGTAATGTGAAAATTTTGGAATATAAAATCCTAGAAAATAATTAATGGTCATATGAAATTTTTATAGGTGTGGAGATAAGGGTCATATAGAAAATGAATGGAAGGATAAGAATGGAATAAATGGTTTCTGGTTCATCAACTATAGATATGTAGACAATTAGTTTTAGAAATTTCCCAATAATTCTGTGTAACCAACTACATAAGTGATCAATGGAAGAAATCCAATCTTGTGCAATCATTACAGCTGGGGTTGAAGTTCATAAAAACATGGTGGTTAGTACATTAATCATCGCATCAAATTTATTTAATGGCTTATATGATTTTTCATCTTCTCACTATAATATATCATCCAGATTTTCTAATAACTTTAGATATATCAATATAAGTTTAATAAAAATGTTATAAATGGTGACTCTTAGTTGAAATATCATTGCAAAAAAATGATGTAATGAGTTTGCATTATAAAAAATAAATGTTCCCTATTTATCCACTTCATTATTATACTAATGGTTAATTTTGATATAATTATTATTATGTGCTATCCTTCAATATATAAGAAAAACATTTATTCACAAGGGACAAAAACATTGATTTGTGATGAGAATTTTGAAGTTGTTGTATTCATATTGAAGAAAATGCCATCTGAGAAATATCTTGATTAATGTATGGATCCTTTTCAAAATGAGATTCTTGGCGTAGAACATAAGGACAAATATATAGATGAAAATTGAAATATTCACATTTATGATGTACAAATTGTATAGGAATACAATGATTTAGGTTATGGGGAATTACCAAGACATCCACTAGAAAATTTATTTATTTTTCCATTGATATAATTTGTAATTCAAGACCTATATTAAATAATCACTAATGAAGGGACACTATGAAATAAGTGTAGATGAAGAATAAATTGAATGAATTTTGTGGTAAGGGATTTATATTTAATAGTGATTATAAATGGGAATCCCCTGTTCTTTGTTTTTCAGAAAAATGATAGATCAATGAGTTTATACATTGATTATGGGAAAATAAGTGCTATTTTAAAAATTAACAAGTAACCTCTACCTCACATTGATGACATGTTTGAATAACCTCACAAATCTTGATATTTTTAAATGAATGACATTATTTTTTATTATTATAAATTAAAATTAATGAAGGAATACATTCGAAGGAAAGAATTTCATATAAGGTATGGATATTAAGTGTTTATAGTAATTCCATATAGATTTAAAAATACACCCTATGTTTATAAGGATTAAATTAATTGATTATTCTAAGAATATATTGATTATTTTTTGTAATGTATTAATGATATCCGGTTATACTCTAGAAGTTATGTGGATAATGAGAATCATCTATGTACCATTATTGGTACTCTTATTAAAAATAAGTTATATGGGAAAATTAGTGACTGTTAATTCAAGATTTAGTTGGTTTTTTTCTTATACATATTATCTCAATGGATGTTTAATCAAACGATCAAGAAATTATAATGGAAGTAAATGAATAGAATAAACCAATGAACATAACTAAGGTTTATAGAATCATTATATTGGAAGGTTACTAATGACAATAAGTTCAAATATTTTCCTGATTGGATAACAAGTTGACAAGTCTTAATTTAAAGGGGTTCAGTTCATATTGAAAAAGGAATGTGAATAATGTTTGGATGAACTAAAAAGGAAATATACTATTCCAATTATTTTGACTCTACCATTTGGGAGTATATGATTTGTTAAATATATTAATGCATCAAAAAAAGTTTTTTTTTATTTTTTTATAATTATAATTTTATTAGTTATGCATCAAGGAAGTTAAAAACTCATTATAAGAATTTTCAAACTCATTATCTCTAGTTTGAACCTTTAATCGTTGCATTGAAGATATTAGGTCTTCATCTATGGTGAAATATGTGAGATATACTTCAAAAATAAGCTATTTAAATAAATAATGTCATAGAAATACATCAATGTGACACAATGGTGATGGATCGAGATACTCAAGGAATATGATTTCTCAACACACTACAAACCTATGAAGGAAAATGAGGTAGTAGATTCATTTATAATAAAATGATAATGGAGTGGTGACAAAAATGATGACTGATAAGTATCATATATTCATCGATTTTGTGGAGATGGATATTGGAATTGTTGTGTATGGGGGGAAATCCAATTTTTTCTAAATGACTTACAAACCATAATTATTGGAACCAATAAAATTGTATCAACCTAATGATAAAAAAATTATTTGGAAATTAATAATGTAAATGATAAAAAATTAAAAGGCCTCATATATAAAGATGGTGTTCAGAAAATTTAAGGAGGATATGTGTTCCAAAAATAACTAAGTTAAGAATGGAATTATTAGATGAGGATCATAGTAATAATTTATCTATAAACCCTAGAAGAACCACGATGTATAGAAATATTGTGGATGATTTGTTTTGGAAAAAAATGAAGAAGGAAATTGATTATTATATATCATGATGTTTGGTTTTTCATGTAGTTTATTGCTATGATATAGAATCCATTATGATTAAAGATAAATAAACCTTTTACTATATGTAAATGGGATGAAATTACAATATAAATTTTTAGTAGATTACTAAATATGCCTAGAATTAATGATGTAATATGGGTTATTGGAGATCGACATATACAATCTAAATATTTCCATGTTATAAGAGAAAATTTAACACATATGAACCTTGCACGAATCTATTTGAATGAACTCACAATACTTTATTGAGATCATATCATCATTATATATTATTGTGGTATATGGTATACATACAAAATACAGAAATTTATTTATAAGGCTCCGGATACATAGAATCATTTGATTATTGCCTATCATATTCAAATCGATGGATTGTCGGAAAGTTCTTTTCAAACTTTTTATAACATTTCGAGGTTATTATCACATCACGTTCAATGTATATCAAATCAGTATTTTAATTTGGAGGATTTTTTTATAAAAATAAATTTCATTCATGTATTCAAATGGATATTTTTGAATTATTCTATGGAAAGATATGGTATTCCCCATCGTGTTGGGATGAATGTTACGAAGGAAATCTTATGGTCTCAAAACTAGTTGATGATACAATGATAAAAACAATGGTTATTAAATCCCATTTTAAAGTATATCAATGAAGGAAATGATATATAATAATAACTGATTAAAATATATTGAATTATTGTTGGAGGTCATGTTTTGTAGAATGTGTGTCTATGGATGGGTGTTATATGTTTCGATAAGATAGGAAAGCCAACCCCTACGTACAACAGATCATTTTGAATTCTAGACATTGTTACAGTTGTTGATTATTATTTTTAAATGATCCTTATCCAATATATGTACATGATATATTCATTGCCTCTATATTTTTGAATTTAATCTGCATCTAACACATGTTATAACCTATGAGGAAGTATAATTGGATCCATATTCTACATATATTGAAGAGTGTTACCAGATTGTAGACACTAAACAACAAGTGTCGATAATTTGGATTAAATAAATGGTTATGTTACTTCCATGAAATCATAATATAGAAGCATTAATGTGTGATCCTGAATAAATTATAATGTGGAGCTACCCGAATCAGTTTATGAGGTCTCAATATTTAAATTTTTAGAGAAACTGTTTTGAAGGATGGAAGAATGTAACACACATTATTAAACTATAGTATTATTTTAATTTTATAAAATATCACAACAGACATGTGATAAAAAATGTTTCAAATATTATACATTTTATTTCCTTAAATTAATTTCATTTTTTAAATTAGAACATCAAATAAAACATATGATAATTTTTTTTGTATGGAATAATTGATTTTTCATTTAGTAGTTAAATCTAATAGTCTCCCAAATATTTTCAATTTATTTAACTAAATAAATTAATTTATAAGTCCCATTTATATTTTATATAACTTATTAATGTAATATATGATGCCATTGATTTAGAATAATTTAATTTTAATTAATAATTTTCATGATTTTGATGTAAGTTAATTTGTATGAATACTTTATTTTTTCAAAATACAATTTTCATTGGGTTTTAGATATTTATATAAAAAATGATATAATCCACTTATAGAAAATAAATCCAAAATTTGTATATAATTAATCAAATTAATCTATTTCAACTTTTTTAAATATAACATTTTTAATTTTAGACACTATGAATAATAATCATGGTAAACATTATCCCATCGGTAAAGGTTAAATTGAGTAATTATGGTTAAAGATAATGTTTTAATGCGTTAAAAACACTATATATAATCATATTGGTTGAATTTATTTCATTCATTTCCATCATTGATTCTAAATTATGAATCATTATTTCCATATTCAATTGATTTTGACCATTATAATATTTAAATGGGAGATAAAGACAAAAATGACAAATTTTTTATTTCAATATCTTTAATATTTTTTTATTTGGATAAATGGAAATAATTTTATTTATGAAAATTTATTTTAAATATTAATGACACTATAATTATTCAATTTGTAGAAAAGTAACATTTATGGAATTAAAAATATTAAAAATAATAGAAAATGGCTGAATTAATGTGTTCGATGACATTTATAGATATATATGTAATATTAGGGATGTGTAGAAGAATTTTATTTTAATTATTTATTTATCAAGATGTATTACAATTAAAATTATATGAAAATGATCAAAAATGGATTGAATAATATTTTATAATAAATATTATTTTATTAAATGATTTAAAATTAGTACTAATAATTTATTTAGAAACAATAATGGTATATAGTTGAAGACCTCAACCATGTTCCACTAATAGGTATTTTTTCCTTTTAAAATGACACTCAATACCCTTAAATTGTTGTAAAATTTAATATATGTCTATTTTTCAAAATCTTTAATAGGTGTTTAATACTCAATATAAGGGCAGAAATATAACAAAATATTGTCCAAATATTATCCGATGTAATGATTTTGAATCATCCCCATCAAATATATAAATGATATCAAATTGGATCTTTTTTAAAATAAGATTATATTTATTTTAATTTAATACTTTATGAAACTATTAGAATTCCCCTCCCATCACAAATAAAAGTACATCCCTTCTACCATTTCATTTTGATAATTTGAGTAATGAATCTTAATGAAACACATTACAAATTACCTTATTTAAAAATTAATGTTTTTTTGGATAATTCATTTTAACAGGGAATCCCTTTGTCTCTTCGTATGAGATCTAATGGATATATACCTAATAAGAGGTAATTTTCTTTATCAAATCTTTCATTTTTTATTCTTCTACTTAATATTAATTATTATTAATCACCATAAATTAATATCAATAGTATAATATGATTACATAGAGTTTATTATGAGTATGTTACAAACATATTACATCAATTTTCCACCCTATGAAATGATAAAAAATTTCTTGTTCATACATATGGGTTACCGTCTCCATATACAGATGAAATTATTTTTCATCACAAGTTGAGATAGATGGTTATAAAGAACAAAATATTTAATTTTTATGATATTTATGATGTAAATATTATTATATAGTTATAATATCCAAAATAACATCTGAGCTTTTAATTCATTGTAAAATGATATTGTTGCCAATGTGTATTTTAAGACTACTACCTCCATGTAGTGATGTGATTCATATTTTATTTTTATTTTAAATGGTTGATGGTAAGGTTATAATATATACATATATATGAAATTTATAGCATGAATAACATTCAGTAGATTATAGAATAGTAATCAATTTTCAAGGACAAAAACTACAATATCGATACAAAAACAGAATCATTTAACATGAACAATAATGATAATAATGATATATTATAAAAAACAAGGTGATAAATCGTAATTAATGGAAAATAAGAGATATTATATATTGATGAATGGATTTACTATGCATGTATAATATATCTAACTAGATTATATAGGATTTTAAAATATAATATGAGGTAATTTGAACATGATGTAAGGGATTTTATCATAATTTACCCTTCTTTGAGATATATTAAGAATTATTCCCAAATTTAAATAATGTTGTTTCAAAAATGCCTCATTGAATTATTTAAAATGAATATATATATTTATTCCTATTGTTTAATGATTCAATTCACGTCATACATTCATGATGAATTTTTGTAATAAATGATCGTCTTATTTCTCTATTTGATAGATAATATTATTATTACATTTCCATATTTTGAAAAGATGTTTTACGAAAGTCCATTTATAAAATCAAATTATTTTAAAAGAAATTTTAATAATTTATTTGAATTTTAATGTGTTTAAATGGAATATTTAAAATGTTTTCTGAAATGGACTTTTTTATCATTCTTCAACAAATTTTAAGAGGAATGTATTATAAGATATCCACCATTATGAAAACATACATATTCCATATGTTTTTAATGGTATTAGCTTCTCATACTACGATTCAATGCTTTTAAAAAAAACACATCAATAAAACATTATTTAACTTACATTTTATTTTTGTCTCCCATGATCATGATTTTTAAATAAAGCAAATATTTTTGTTGTATTAATGGTTATATTTTTTACCTTATTAATTTGTTATCCATTATCATTCACATAAAAAAATTAAAATTAACATGGTCAATGGAAATAATATTTATATGAAATATAAATATTCCTTATATTGAGGATATTATTATTTTCCAAAATATTCACCATTTCGACATATGTTGTTTTACTATAAATTTTATTTGATTAAAATGGGAAATATTGACATTCTGTATCCTGTAAATAATAAATATATTTTTAGATACATATAATTATAATAAAATGAATGAAATTTAGATATAATATTATTTGTGTGAAATGAAATTATCTATCCCCTGAAGATTTTTTAGACAAATCAATTTGACAAAATAAATTCATTTTTTGTGTATGCTTACCTATAATTCAAATTTTCTTGGAACAAGGATTTGACTGTAGACAAATCATGATGTATGAGATCATGAAATAAAAAATTAATTATTTCATTTATTGAGAATTGATTTATGGTTGTCCAACAGATTACTATATTGATATTATTAATGTAATCATTTTATGTTCAAATTATTCATAAAATGGATTGTATTTAATGTTATTTACCATACTAAATTGATTCTTCCTTATTTTTCATGATAAATTCTACATTAGATAACCCATATTGAGTATTAGAGAACATCCAATGTATGTATTCATTTCCCTACGAAATGAATATGGATATTATTAATAATATAAAAATTTTATAACATTTCTTATAAAATATATATTCTATATTTCAAATGTAATATGGGAAACATGTATGTATATTTTTTATAAATATTAATATACTAAATGATAAGTCATCGAGAGATTCCCTGATTATTGTGAAAATGTATTAAATGAAACATTGTCCCAAGGTTACTAGATTCATGGTGTTACTTAAAGAATTAATCAAAAGTTTATGTTGAAAATCTTTATTGATATCTTGAGTTCATGGTTAGTGATAAGGTGTTTCTATGAATATCAATTTAAAAAAAGGTTATAAGATTTAGAAATAAAGGAATAACGATCCCAAAATATATATATCCTTATGACATTCTTGATTACACTAGGATGATAACATATCATTTATAACATCTATTGAATCTATATAAAGATTATTTTGTGCTCTATTTTTTCTAATGAGGATGAACATTCCGATTTCTTCACAGGAATTGAACTCTAAAGTTATACCATTGGAAAAACATCCCAATAATGAGGAAAATTCAGAGGAAATTATTTATTATTAGATAATGTTTTATAAAAAAACACCACTCAATAGGTCTTTGTTTTTTATAAAAACATAAAGTATAGGATGCTACATGGGAACACAAGTACGTGGGGAGGTATAGATTTCTTCGGTGTTTTATATCAGTGTGAAGGAATTTTGTGGGAGGAATTATTATAAGGGGTGGAATGTTAAACCATAGGATAATAGGATATATTACTCTATAAATAAATTTTATACCTTAGTTAATGTTCATTACAAGAAACGCCTTTTCTAAATAATGTTTAATATACTATTCAAATATTATTATTTATTGTGGAAGATATTGGATAGCCAATGGATTATCACATTTGAATAGTGATAAATAAATTATGAAATTCAATTTCATATGTATAAAATAAAATAATTACTCATAAAGTGTTTTTATATAATAATAAATTTTATTTAAGCTAAAAAGATATGTTTTTCTGAAAAGTCATTTTTATATGCACACTAGGTTTTTATTTAATTAAATAATATAAATAACGATTTATGTTTAATTATAAAAAATAAAATATGGTATATTTAAAATTATGAGTTAATATTTATCTATTTTTTTACTAGAATTATAATTTTAATAAATATATTAATTATGTTTAAATAAAAATTTATCTTAAAACAAATTTGGTGCATTTTGGACCCTTTTCATTCCTCCTCTCTGTGAAATTGATTCATGATAAATGCATATAATATTTGATATCCATAGCATAAAACATGGTAAATAGTTCAGTTTTATGCTTTTTATTATTTAAAATATTATCCTAGGAAAATATATTTTCCCTTAGTAAGGGTAAAACTGGTAAAATAGTGTAAAATATTTGGAATAAGGAATTTTAATTTCTCTAACACATGCCTTTCTCGGTTTGGGTGAATGATGTTCAACCATTCTAGTAAAAAAATAATATTTTCTCACTGGGTTCCATTAATAGTTGACAATGATGTATATATTAATTTAGTAAATGGATAAATATCATATGTAAATCACACACAATTAATTTCTCTAATATTTTTCCATAATGACAAAAGGTGGTTATTTTTAGATCTAAATGATTATTTTAAATATTAATTTATTGATTTTTTATGGTTATTTTTTACTAATTTTTACTAAAATAATAAGAACATTAAATTCATAATGAACTACAACATAGTCTTTAATGGATTCATGTATTAGTAAAATAAATTATTTTGGAAATATTAAATGTAAAAAAATTAAATAATTTTATTAACTAAATGTTTTACCAAAATATAATAAAATAATTTTATTTAAAAAATTTATATTTAAACAACACATTATATTTATGACATTATTTTAAACATTAAAAAAATTCTAAATATGAGATTAATGTTATTTTATTAGACAATTTGAAATTCATAAAACAACTATCAAAACTCATATGAATGCGATGTGACTTAAAATATCTACCATGGTACATTTATTGTCCCCTTTACTTCTTAAGGTAACATTATTTTCCCTTAAAGATAAAAATCATTGATATTAAGGTAACTGACCAAAGGGTTAAGCATGGGTTAAAACATAGTAATAATGGTTAATAAATAATGTATAATGTTTATAAATACTATTTTATGAAATGATCCTGACATTTACTCATCGTATTGTTATAATATATCAACTTGTATCCACTTAAATCTTAAAAATAATTTGTATTTATTTAATAATTCATATTAATCCAATACTTCTCCTCCCCTCAATTAGAAAAGGACACACCATCTCCTCCATTCCTCAGAAATTCTAATCCTTTAATATTGAAGAATCTTAGGTATTATAACTTCTGAGATTGAGTTTATAATTCATAGAGCTTATGATCTTTCAAAAAATAACATCCATTACTTTCATAATGTGTAATCAAAAATATATTTATCAATAAAATTAAAAACTCTTACCTAAAAAATTTAAATTTTAATTCATCTTCTACCTCATCCAAATCATTGGAATCCTTAAAAAAATTATATCAGTATACTACATATAATAATTTCTTATGAAACTAGATAACCCATTATTGATCATAACTTTTCTTACATGTGGATTACAACCATCAAAAAGTGATGGATTTTATTTCCCATTACCACTTCACATTGATGGTTATATTGGTAGAATTAAAATATATATATGTGATAATAATAATAATATTTTTCTATAAATGTAATATGTTATTTAAAATTTCGTTATTCTATACATAAAAAAATATAAACATCACCAGTGGGTATATACAAACTAAAATGTTCTTGGGCCCGCATCAGAAGCTGGTGGGTCAGGGATTTTAAAATTTTATGTTGATGGGTTGATGGAACTTATCAACGCTGACAATTTGAACCCCGGTAAGGTCTGAGGATCTCATGTAAATTATAAAGATCACAAAAATTATACTAAAAACATACCTATTTCAAATATGATACCATGTTTGAATTCATCTGATCGATGACGATAATTTTTCAAAGGATTAATAGTAGGAACCCTCAAGATCTTCCACATGCACTTCAAAACCCCACATGAGCATCGATCGCTGAAATCCAGGTGTTAGCGCAGAGATTCGACATTGCTTTCGTGGTCCTTGCGATCACCACATCGAGATGCCTTCAATGCATGAGATAGATCTTGCTCCATGCTTCTTGGATTGAGACCTTATCTCTCTAGAGAGTAAGAGGAGAGAGAGGTTCATGATTTCCTTCCATGAAATTAATGAAAATTTTGAATAGCCACCCAAGAGAGAGATCCTTCTCCTTTATTTATAGCGGCGTTGCATAATAATAGGTTTGGTTCATCGACCTCCGTTTATTTCAACATCCACTAAATAAATAATTTTCACAAACTAAACTTTATCAAAATTATTTATTATTTTATCTCATACCTGTAATGTATATATATAATATATAATGTGATAAAAATCAAGCCATTTAACTCGACTTGATTTCTTGCTTAATATTAGAAAATGCCTTGAATATTAAAATAATATTCATTCAATTAATATATTTCCCAAATTTACTAAACATGTAAATACATTAAATAAATTCAATTCCAATTATTAATAACTTGAAATATAATGGTTTTATTTTATTCTTTAGGTGATAAAAAACTTGGACAACACTTAGACCACGTGGTGGGGCCCACTATGTCCATAGACTTATTCAATTGAATAGAGATGATTCTTGAATACGCTATTGTGTGTTACACTCTAGGATATTATTTCAAGAGCAGTGAATAAAATCCATAGACTAAGAGCGGATTCTAGAATCCCATCATGGACCCTAAATAGACATAGATTGTCATAGCAACTACAACCAACCTACGAACACTGATTGTGTACTATAATCTATTGGTCATTAAATGTATCCTAATATAGGATACACACTTCTATCATCACACTTTCTTTTCTTTATTATCTGTTAATCTATCTAGATAGATTTTCTCTTTGAATGCTTTGGCCAAAGACATATAATTGTAGAACCATCCTAATCAACTAGGAATGAGATATACAACTTCTTAAATATGGAAGCGACAAATCCTTTGTTGAACACTCAACCAATGTCATACCACCAACGACACAACCAACACAAGATACCTCTCCATGATTTCAATACCATGGTTTTTTCCTTGAATCAATGTACACAATCAAATGATGCACATTAGTAAAGGTCTCAAGTTAGGAGACCAATACAAATGTCCATATATAAGAATGGCCCATGACACCCAAAACATGTGGTGTTTCTATTGGCAGGTTTTCCCCCTTGATTTCAATACTAGAGATCACCAAGTGAAAACTTCGTGATAAGAAGTCTGAATGCTTGTGATCCCCCAGCACCTAATAGTTATACATCAATTGTGTCCAGTTAGTAAGATGTATCTAGACCATAGAACATTTCTTTACGATTAATGTCATGGTATCTTGAGGTTCCCATTATATCCTATTATCTGTTATAACCTCTTGACACAACAATTAATCTTTGGATATTACCATTTTAATAGGGGACACCAAAAATTATATACTATAATGGAAATATGACATCATGTGTAACTAACTGTACACATGATATGGTAATAAAAACTATGACATAGTTGGGTCTAGGGAACCCACTATTTCAACACTCCCACATACACTAGAGACAACTTTCTAACCAAACATGTTAGCTACTCATATGATAAAATCATGCTTCTGCTGAGTAATGGATTTAACTGCTGGTTCTTTCACATTTTCACCGCATGGGATATCTTCTATATGAGACCTCATATCCTTGACCAAAACATCTAATGATATGTTATCTCCATGTATATAACTTTTTTCAATTGTCATGACATGACAACATGTTTAGTAATAATATCATAATTAACATTATTATAATTCATTTCTCAAAAGGTGTGATTTAAAGATCTGGAACTGATATTTTTATTTTACTACTTCTCCTTTTCCTTAAAATCATGCAACATAATCAATATTTCTAGGTATGGCTACCAATAGATATTAAGAGCTTGACTCGCTCGTCTCCTTTTCTTAACTGTTGTACTAGATCAGATTGATATAATTATTACTACCTTGTGTCTAAAAAAACTATTATATAATCTTATCCATATACCAGGTACATATCATTTGTACCTACCAAAGTACACGATGATAGTTTTGACTACATTACATGCAGTTCTTTTGAATATAATTGATATCTTCCTACTATAATGTATATCCAGGCAGTATCAATTATTGAACATTTCATTCCATAAGTGATTGATCCATTTTTGAAGCATATGGAACTAAACTAACAAATTTAATCTCTTACCATGTTCCGAACATGTTAAACTGGAAATATTATTCAATGTCACATTGGCAACAATTCTGAACATGACTTGTTCCATCTTTTATTTTTCAATACAATATCACATTATGTATTATTGACTAGGTCCAAGAAACCATTATCTCTTATTCGATAGATCCAAATCCCTAGAACATGGGTTACTACTTTAAATTAATCAATAGAGAATTAGTTTTATCCTAATCTCAACTACCTATAAGGCCAATATATTTTTTCCATATGTTTTTGAACATATTTCACTTTAAAAACTATATCACTCCAACTAACCTTTGGTAGACACAGGACAAGGATTCATTTGAAAGGAATACTCTATGATCATATTGCTTATTTTATTGTCGAACTAGATTTCAGTAACTTGCAATCCTTTTTGGCATTCGATGGATTCATCATCCCTTTCCGGTTAAATCATATATACACCATCCACTAAAGATGATCTTGACATCCAATGACAAATAGAATTAACATAGAATTTATCTATGACCAATAAAATTTTAATGGATTTAGGCATACCGATATGGTATAACCAATCGAGCCTTGTTGGTACCATGCCTTTACCAACCATGTGTCAACTCATATGAATACCCACCGCAATATTCAATTTATAATCCCCTTTTCAATTTGATACATGTAATCCATTATGATATTTTAATTTGACTTGTTATTCTTAGCTCATTGAAATATACTGCTTACTTGAGGGATTTATTATTCTCAATGAATAATTAATCACAGTCCACGAAGAATTCAAAAAAATTATCATTGTTTTTACCCTTTCAATGCTGTTTGTGTCACTGAAACATGTCTCTTCCACATGGACTTATAAAATTTGATCATATGTCAATCATATGTGCTTCTTGTGCATTGACTTAGTCCAAGTGAAATCAGATCCCACTATCTCAAATAGATATGTGACCTATAATTTAAAATTTTAGTCTTTCACATGACCAAATCTTTTCTATCTTAGGGATTTGCGTAATATCCTAAGCAACCGTTATGATATTTACATAGATGCACCATGTGTTTAGATTGAGGCATGTTTTTTTGTTTTCATTGACAAACAATTTTCATCTTCAACACATGTCTTATAACATAATAGATTTCATCATACTATGAATTGTATGATTACCATTTGTCATTTTTTTTGTCATATTGGTTATGGGTTTACGCCTTTATTTGCAAAGAACATCTGGAAATATGATGGAAGTTACTTTAGGTTGTAACATTGATACAACTTACATTATAAATTTAATGTATAAAATGTTATTTTAGGAATTACGCCATGCTACATTTTTTAGATCAATGTTAAAATGTAATTATCATCACCTATCCTCTTTATGAACATCAATATCGTGATGTAGATAAGGTAACATGCTCTTAGGAATTACCCCACACTACATTATCATGATCGATGAATGTTTGGTCAAGATATTCTTCAGCATGCGGATCTGAAGCCACTCAAATCATCTGACCATGCATATACTTCAATATTATATTCCATAATAACATAAAGAAATCTTATGAAGTATCTTTACATCTAGATTTACTTTGGAATATATTACACTCTCTTATTGAACTAATCCTGAAAGCATTGTGGCATACTTTTATTTCTAATTGTTTCTTTGTGTAAACTAAATACATCAATAATACCACAGGTGTTTAGATATGGTGAGCCTAAATAACAAATTAGGTATTTACTTGAATTCCAATTTAAGTTTTACTTAACAAATAATTAAATTTCTATCATTGGGTAAGTTTTACATTTTATATTCTTTTTGAATTTCCATTGATTCAGGTATGTCTGAACTATATGTTGAGTATGTTACACCACACACAACATTCATTCATTAAACTAAAATAATGTCTCCTTATGAACAAAAGGGAATGTGAGATAAATGTTTTTCTTATAATCAACAACTTTTTCAATTTCAATCAATCACATAAAAATAGAAGTTATGTGTTTCTCAACGGTGACTTACGAATCATCCTTTCTCAGCTACTTGGAGGAGGAAATTTAATTCTTATAATTTTCCTATAATTACATGGTTGATGTATTTAAATATGCATAAGTTATTGGCATATTTTATTAAATACCTAATAAGTATGTTAGAAACATTAATTTATATTAATTAATATACCTGAATGAGAAGCAGGTATTTGCTTCGTGTATTTCAGTTCATTACATCTTAAACTTCCATATATTTAATTCATTATATGTGATGAAAATAACCTCCTATTAAATAAAAAACCATTTTTCATTGAAGGAAATTATAAAGGTTCCTTTGGCGTACATTCCATAGGCATTTTTTCCTTGTTATTCAATATATTCTCCATAAGAACAAAATATGGTGTTATCTATAATATTATTATTAAATTGATAATGTTACCATAATGGTAATGAAGTGATTACTCTATATCGTTTGTTTGAATGCTTAAATGAAAATAGAGTAATTGGGTGTAAAAGGCATAATAATGGGATGCCATGAAATATTTTGAACAGGCTTGCACTTTACAGAAACTGAGTGCAATCATCGCATTCAAGTCTTGTTTAGCTTTCTCCTTGGAAACATCTCAGAGATGAGACAACATGTAGCATCATCCATGTCATGATGTAGTGACCGAAACTAACATCCGACGCAAATGATGGCATTATGAAAATAACATCATATACTTGATTAGTGAGTCTCTGGTAAGATATTTTTACACTCTCACTACTTTATGTGGATTTACAGGTTGGGAGAAAAGAACCTTGAATTTACAATATAGTTGTAATGTGTGGAAGAACCTATACTACTCTTGATAATTCATGCTAGTTTGAACATTAACTTTGTTTCAAATTTATCATAGATTTATTTGTTGTATTAATTGTTATTATCTAAAAAAATCTTTAGATGATTCATAATTTTATGTTGATTAACGAAGGTGATATTATTGATTAATTTAATATTCAAATGTCCCCCATTAATTTTATCTAATTCTAGTAACCCTCTGTTCTAGTATCGGAATACTATATTGTTTGAGTATTCTACTTGAATGGTTCCCTGAACCCCCCCCACTCATTGTTTACAATCTAAGGATACACCACTACTCAGAGGGTTCATGGTAGGGTTTTAGATGTTCAACAATATTAACTCATGGTTCCTTGATCTGTTGAGTGATGTCCCAGTATCTATAATAATTTCTTGATTTACTCAATAATTGCCACTAAAATTACAATAAGCTAGCTATAGTTATTTCATTACTGCAGTTTTAGTTATGTCAACCCACTACCCTAATAAGAACTCCCCAGTAGTAAGAGGAACCCTCAACTATGGCATGAACTAGACCCTAAATAAATAGTTTTGTTCAAACTTTAATGAAGGAAGGCTATGGTGACCTAATATTTCTTTGAGGGTTTTGTGTTTTCCTCTCGATGAATGTAATCCATTTCTATTAAGAGTGTTCATCTATGTTGTCGCACTCAAATTTGAACATTAACAGTAAAACATACACTGCTTATTTATGGTTTTTAGTATATATTATTATATGTTTTTATCTCTCTATTTATAAATGCATAAAATAATAAATATATTCATAAAGGTAATATATTACCTGACTAGTCTTGAGCATCTAAATGACCTAAGGACATCATAACTAAGTTTAATTCTTGACTTTTGATGTAGATTCCCCCTATCATGTATTTTCTCTTCTCTTTTGATGTATTTCCATGTTTTGGAAGGTTCCACATCATGTCTTGGAGTAACACATCATCTTGGCGGGATCCACGTCATGCCTTGCATCATCTTGTATAGTGGACACTGCCTCATCATGGAGGGGTCCATGTCGTTCTCTGTCTTAGTCTGATGTACATTGATACTCATGCATAGGCGAGGGGGACTAGGGTTATAAATGTACATCAGGTAAATTGGACATGTAGGACCTTATACATTTCACCCAAAAATACAGATGTTGCGCAGAACGTCATTTAATTAATAACAATCATTGCATAGAATTAAATAAATTATGAAATGATGACATAAAAGGGTTGGTGCTTAAGACCAGTAGATAGGTAAATAATGTGTAATAAAATAAAATTTCATAAATTAAGTACAAGAGTTATTTAATTAAATAAAATGAATTAAATTATTAAATTATTTATCAGTCCTCTAATAAATTTAAATTTAATATCTTCAATAAATTAATTTAACATAATTCAATTTAATAATGAAATTGAACTAATTTATATCCTGGTATTAATATTTATTTATTTTCTTCCAAAATTAATATATTTATTAATTAAATTTAAATTTTGTATTTGAATTAATTAATTCTAATAATTAAAATTAAAACTCAGGTCTTGAAACCTTTTTCTGCCCGTTGTGGGTCACGCTGAACCTACGCAGACCCATATCGGGTTCGAAAACCCTGTTCATGGTTTATCTTGGTCAGGAAGGTCTTCCTAGACCCAAAACATGGTTAGGCAGATCTGTCTGGTCCGGTTTGAAGACAATTAGGTACCAGAAATAGGTGTTAGGTGTTACTTGCACCCATGTTCGTCCAAAGATGATGGAACCACTATAGAGGAGGATGGGGAAGGACCTTGTGGAAGTAGTGAGTCTGGTATCTGAGCCAAGCAGCTACGGAGCTGTGCCAGAAAGGATCGACACTACTATTGTCTGGTGGAAAGTAAGGTCGTCGGTGCTATCCGAAGGTCAGATGGAACCACAAGCGGCAGCCGGTAGAGGATCCCGAATTGGGAGGGGGCCTCACCACAAGTTGATAGGGGTGGTGGTCCGGTGCCTATTCGAGGTGTTGTAGCCAGTAGTCAGGACGCTAGAGTGTCCGAGAGCTGAGAGTCGAGGTGGCGATGCGGGCGGATGATTCTAATGGAGGTGGGATGGGAGCTGGCTAGGAGGAGGGAAGTGGTGTCGTCTGCAAGAGCTGGACGGAAGGGGGATAGCTGGGTGGAAGCCATCAACCATCACCTGGAGGCAGCGACTGGGAGAAGATCACCTGGTGCGGTGCTGGGAGGTCAAAACGGCGGGCCACATGATGGTCGGGAGGCGAGACCAGGCTGCGGCCTGCTGTGAGGTCGCCCCTGCATGCTGGGGAAGCCACAACATGGGATATGCTACAGACCCCCTATTCCCCCTTTTAGGTCTTTCTTTTAATTTTTTTAATTAAGAATTCTCCTTCCTTTTTTAAATTATAAAAGGTTGAGTCTACCGTCATTTAAAAATTCCAGGTGTCCTGCATGAAAACCACACCCCCTTTTGGTTTTTCTAAAAGGCTACATATCCTTTTAATGTAATAATAATAAAATTATTATAATAAAATAATAATTTATTACTGTTATATTATTATATTAAAATAATAAAATAAATATCATTATAATAAATATATTATTATGTTAATTATTTAATTATAAAATTATAATTTTCAAAATTTTAGTTAAATCCAGTGATCCTATCTTGACTTGATCAGTTAATTAGAATGAATAACATTAATACCCATGATCAATCCACAAAAGTGACCTAATCTGATTAATTAAAATGGACATAACATGGCCATTTGAGATCGGATCGACGTGCGGTTTGAATCACTGAGATCGTTTCTAAACACTATACTTAATTGTAATGAAAATTTAATTTTATAGGCCTAGAAAATTTACGAGATCCCTGTGATACCACTGAATGGTTTTGGGGCCCGCAAAGAGAGTCAATGGGATAAGGATTTTAAAATCTTTCATTAATGGGTCGATGGAACATGTCTACACAGATTATCCAAGCTCTGTCAAGGTCTAAGGATCTTGTGTAAATTATAATGAGAACAAAAAATAAACTGAAAACATACAGGTTTCAAATATGAAGTTTTGGTCCTCTGCATTCTGTCAAAGGTGATTGTTGCATAAAGTATCCATAGCGAAAACCATCTAGATTTTTCACACGTACTTCAAAAATATCACGGGAGCGTCAATCGTTGAATTCTGGGTGCTAGCATAGAGATCCGATGACCCTTTCGATTTCCTGATTATAACTACAATGAGATTCCTTCGATGCTTGAGAGAGAACTTGATCCTAGCTTCTTGGATAGAGATCTTCTCCCTTTAGAGAGCATTAGGAGTGAGGGGATATAGATTTCATTCTATTAAATGAATGAATAGTTTGAATAGCGACACAAGAGAGAGAGCCTACTCCTTTATTTATAGTGGCATTACAAAATACGTGGTTGGGTTCCCTGACCCCAGTTTATTTCGACATCCACTAAATAAATAATTTTGATGAACTAAACGATTTCAATATTATTATTATTTTATCATATACCTAAAATATATAAAAAATATATTACGTGATAAAAACTGATCCATTTAACTCAACTCATTGTACATCATAATATTAAATGATCCATTAATATTAAAAATAATATTCATTCGATTAATATTTCCCGTATTTACTAAACTTTTAAATATATTAAATAAATTCAATCCCAATTATTTATAACATGAATAATAAATAATTTATTTAATTGTTTCAGGGATTAAAATCTTGGACAACATTTGAACCCTCTGGAAGTGCCCAATATGTCCATATACACATTCAACTGAATAGTGATGATTCTTGATTACACCATTGTGTGTGACCCTCTAGGCCCTTATCTCAATTTCTTTGAATAAAATACATAGACCAAGAGAAGAGTCTAACAACCCATCATGGCCCCTAAAAAGAAAAAGATTATCATAGAAATGGCAACCCACCTATGAACACTAAATGTGTACTACAATCGTTTTTTCATTAAATATCTCACAAATTAGGACACACACTTGTGTCATCATCCTTGATTATCTTTACTATTTGTTGATATATCCATTGGATTTTTTTTAATGCTTTTGAAAAATACTCATAAAGACAGCACCATCCTGATCAACAATTCCTAATATATTCAAGTTCCTAAACATGGAAGCAACATATCCTTTCTTGACCATTCAACCAATGTCATACCACCAACGATGCACCCAACACTAGCTACCATGTCACTATTTCAAAAACATTGTTTTTTCCTCGCATTAAAGTACACAATCGAATGATATTATATGAATAAATTTAAAAGTTAATTAAATGATTAATTATGAAAAATATTTTCAATACTATTCTTTTGGATAATATGAAACCATTATCTGACTACAAGGACGATTACTAATGAATAGAATCATTTATGAAGAACGAAGAAGTTATCACCCAGTACAACAATTTCAATAAATAATTATTAAATAAATGGTGATAGGATTTTAAAAGAATATCATATAATGTATGATATATATAAATTTTATTCTCTAATAATTTCATAATATATATATATATATATATATATTATTTTGGAGTTTGGAATGTGTATGAAGCATCACAACACTTGAGGTAATGGGATTTCTCATAATAGTTTTATTTCTATGAGACATAAGACATATTCACAACATGATTATGTTGGGTGGTCTATATACTACCCATGAATGTATTATATGATTCATCTCATGAAATTATTTGTGTATATAAAAATTTATATGACATTATCTCTTATAATAGTTTTTTTGTAGATTACTTATGTCATAAATATTTATAATTAAATACCAGTTTAATAAAGACTATTTTTACATTAATTTAGATTATATAAATCATATGATCCTTTTCTAATTAACCCCATAAAAGTTTCTTATCAACAACCGACTTCTAATGTTTTTATGTTTTAGTGATATTTTACCCCATTTCAAAATCAAAATGGAATAAATTATTTTTATGAATATCCAACATTATTACAAATAATTTTTTCAAAAAAACCTTTTTTTTCAAATAAAATTTTTAAAAAATTATATAATAATTATTTTTCATTATTCTCTGATTATTGTGTACAACCATTTTTACCCATGTTGTACTTTTTATAAAACAATAAATGTAATATTCTTTACATCTTTTAAATGAGGTAATTTCTACTTTTTACTAAAAATATGAATGGAATCTTAATTTATCCATCGTTCCATGAAAATAAATTTTAATCTTCATGACTAAAAATATTTTGAATATTTATTGAATTGTAGTGATTTTTATTTAAAAATGAATTTTTTCCTTAATATTTATTAAATATTTGGATATAAAATAAATTTTTTTATAATGAAAATATTACATTACAGAAGAAATATTCTAGTGTTGTTTTAAAGTAATTTTCATCTATGATAATATACTTTCATATTATTTATGATTTAATGTAATTATGATTTAATGAAACCAACAATATTCCCTAGGTAGATGGTTTATGATTATGATGTTGATATTTTTATTAAACATTCTTATATTCTATGGGTTATACTGTGATGAAATGTTAAATGATTTATGGAACATGTTTCCTCTCCATGAGTTTTGTTATAATTACATGATAAATGTTTTAGGAATAAATGGAACAGATATGTATGTTTTTAATTATTTTATTTGAGGGACCATAATTATATATCACCCAAATAAATATGGTAATTCTTTATATGTCATGTGATAATTATTCTAGATGTGTTTATGTTTTCTATACATTATAGGAAACATGTAGGGATTCCTGATACACTCGATGAACTATATGGTGATTCCTAATATGTTATGATATGGAAAATAATTGATTATGCCTAATTAAATATTATTTGATAGTAATCATTTTTATCCTTTAAATATTAAATGAGTTGTTCCTATAGTGGTGACACATATTTTTATCTTATTAATATTATTATGATTTGAATTTGGGATTCATGTTTTATAAATGATGATTTCTCACTCTTAAGACTCTTTTTTTAGATGATAATGTTTTATGCGATAACTTTTTTTTATGTTCACTGAAAAATTAGGTATAAACATTGTATGTTTTGATCAATATTTTATACAATTATACTTATACTATTCTTTCACATGATCATTGTTTGATAGCTCCCTTTCATTCCCATATTTAGCATCTGAGTTCACCATTTTTTATGGTTTCTCTTATGGGTTATAATAAAAGGAATTAAGTTGTGCATGTCTACAATAGTATAAAGTTTGAATAAAATTATGAGAAGTTATTATCATTATAAATAAATAATATTTTTATATATCTTTTCACCAAATATACTAACCATTATCTTCTTGGTGTTGATTATATTTCTATTTATTGAATATTATTCTAAAATGATATAATTTTTATACCAGAAAATATTGAGACACCTCAATTTTTTATAGAAACATTTATCTAATATTTATAAATTATGATTTGTAAACATTTATAAAAACCAAGGGACAATTATATGTATATGTAACATCCAAATGATTTTGTAAGATATATATTACATGGTTTCTCATTACGACTCTTGTTTCTCACATTATTGTTTTTTGTTTTAGTTGATTAATGGAACATAAATGAACCTTTTTACTATTGAATGTGATAGGCAATGAAATTATTTTCCTCTTGAGAATCTAATTTTTATTGTGGGTGGAATGAGGAATATTATTGTTATATTTTTGTAACATTCTGAATCTATGAATATATTAGATCTTTTAATCAAATATAAAATAAAATATTAATATATTGTTCATCATAATGCAAATTCAAATTTATTTTAGTTGGTCATCTGATCAAAATGTGCTTTAACTATGTATTATTACCATTGGAAAAATAAATTTATATTCCATAGTTATTGTAATATGAAAATATTTTTCTAATAATTTATTATATAGATATCAAAGCAGGTCAATGGATTAATCATCTTAATAATATAAGGAAAAAATGAAATTAAATCCTTGGAATGGGATGGTTTTATAATGATATATTTTTAATAAGTATAACATTTTTGTTTTACATACAGAAAGGGAGACTGAATTACTAGAACTGAAGTTGAAGATTGTTGAATCTATTTTCACTTCTGTGAAAAATTTTATGGATTTTATTTTTATAATTATTGGTTAATCATCACTCATTAATGTGAGTTTTATAAGTTCATTTTTGTATTAAACTAATGTATTTGAAAATAATTAGGTATAAGTGAATTTTGAAGCTATGGAGAAATCTTTCAATGTGTACTCAATATAGAAATGGAAATTGAGGATTTGAAGTATTGTTGTGGTATTGATAAGAAAATAAGGATGGAGTATCGTGATAACATTAATAAATCACTTGTTTGAATGAAATTTCTACAACATACATTAAAAAAAATGGGATGAAATATCATTGGAATTTATTTTATGGAATTGGGATGTTATAAAAATGTGGAAATATTGGTTATAAAGTCTATGAATGTTAAAAGGTGATGAATAGGATATTATATGTAATAGAGGAAAAGAATACACTAACTAATTCATGGCTAACAATCTAATTATTTAAATGAAATAAATTATATCATTACAGCAATAGGTGGATGAATATAGAGGTTTATGATGATTATCATCATCAATTACTTCCTAGGACCAAATAATAAGGGAAATATAATGTGATAACATCTTCCTAAATAGAATGACATGGTGAAAGCTATATATATCATCATCTATAGAACATATAGTGTCTTATTGTTTTTAGACCTACCCAGAAATTTATGTAAAATTAATATGCTAACATTATAACTATACTATATAAACTATTATATGTTGAGTTGGTAGTGAAATATATTAATGGTATTAGGGTTACATGTCACATTTATATTTTTTCTTTGATTGAATTTTTTTTGGAACATGCTTCCAAAAAATCATTTTACATTTCCACTAGTCGAACATTATGTCCTTTTATGCATTTATTAGCTTTAGATATTTGTATTCCATTTGAATTTACAATGATGGGGTGTCACATTATATATTTCAAATTATCCGTTTGTTTTTTGTACGTGTGAGGATGACTAAAAGTTAAAAAGTATAAAACATCTATATTGTGGGTCTTCATTCATTTCTATTAATGATATTTATTTTTATATGGTTTTTGAGGAACTCAATATTAAGGATATACATATTGTACATAACTTGTTTGATGATTTTCCAGAATATTTTCCATCATTACCTCCAAATCATGAAGTCTATTTTTTAATTGAACTTACAAATTCTTTTACCAAAATTTAAATTCCACGGTATATAATCACTCTAATTGTGTAATTGGAATTAAAGAAATAATTATGGGAGAATCTTTATAAGGGATGCATATTCCCTAGTTCATCTCCTTGGGGTTCACCTTCTATTTTAATTAAAAAAATGATTGGTCAATGTGTCTTATTGTTTATTACTAAGGACAAAAAAAAAATTTACAATCAAGAATAAGTATCATATAACTCATATCGATGATATATTAGATTAATCACTAGTAAGTCATTTTTTTCACATATTGATATTTGATTTGGATATTAGAAATTCACATTACAAACTATTGAGATTGAAAAGAAATCATTACATGTGATTAGGGACACTATGATTTTAAATTGATTTCATTTGTTCATACTAATTCCACAAATTTATTCATTGATTTATTAATAGAGACTTTTGATATTACCCTGATCATTTTTTGGTAGTCATTATAGGTGTTATTATAATATATTTCAAGATTTTGAATGAGAATGAAGATAAATTAATGTTGCATTGGAGACTGTGTATAAGGAGATTTTATATCTATTTTTTTTTAATGTATGAATTACATATTCATATCTATTCATTCTTAGGCCGTTTATTCTATTTTGAGGGGTTTTTATCAAATCCTTCAAAGACATAAGTCATTGAGAAATTACCTAGATGTCCTAGACATACTGATATTAGTAGTATTCATATGTTGTCTTGATATTACAGAATCATGTAGAGATATTTATCTAGAATATCTATTCCACTCACTATGTTTACACATATATGGGTTCTATTATTGAAGAAGGATGAATATGAGGAGAATTACAAGGATACGAAGAGAAGTTTTTTTAGTGGCCCTTTTCTTACACTATACTCTAATGGAGAATTGTTTGTGATCAATTAGGATGTATCAAATAAGGTACTGTGATGTGAAATATGAATAATGATAAGGTTAAGGAATATGACTCATCCTAATTGAAAATTTATTAGTAAAATTACCTATGTCAAGATTTAGAGATGTCATTGGTTATTTTTTCATTAAAGATATCAGGGAATTATATCTATTGTGATTGATGTGATATATAAATATATGTAATAAAATATTTAATTATTATTTCACAAAAAATAAGAATGAATATGAGGTAGGTATGTTTTTTTATTAAATTATTGATTATCACTGCTTAATACATTACCATCCTCGATGGATAATAAGGAAGTTGATGCTCTGTGTCAAAATAATCATACTAATATGTTGAGGATGAGGATTAAAAGAGATAAAATACTTATTTATTTATAGAATATGTAACATGAAACCCAGAGGAAAGGGGAAATATCTAATAACTCTTCGATGAATGTTTAACTATTTATTATATTTTGGGTTAAAGAGGCATAAATGGGAGGTCTAAAACTATAGAAAAAGGTTTGAAATATTTCTATGCTCGACCATGTTTATGATGTAATAATGAGGTTGATGAAACAATTATGTGTGCATAAATAATAGATTTCAAGAATGAGCTATTAGAGAAATCTCATTATCTTTCCTTATCTATACATCCTAGAATTATAATGATATACAGATATTAGAAATAGTATTTTAGGTGGGATAACATGATAGGGGATATTGTAGAGTATGTATCTCGATACATGGTATACCAGTATGTTAAAGCTGATAGATATAATTTTATGGGGTTGTTAAAACTATTCAATATACAACAATTGAAATGGAAAAAAATCACCTATATTTTTTCAATAGACATTCCAAAATTTCAAAAGGGGACTATGAGATTTGTGATGAAATCAATCACATTATAATTATAATAAAATTAATATCCATAAAATAAGATTTCTTTTTCAACTTCCTTGATAAAATATATGTCAATAAGGAGGAATGTTTTCATGAAGTCCCACATTATATTTTATCTATCCAAGATCTATGTTTTAATTAAATGTTATGGTGAATTCTTCTGTAGGATCTGTATTTTTAGTTATGTTTGAAAACAACTTATCGTCATTTGACATATTGTTAGTCTAAGGGAACTATTGAATTTTTTTTGAGAACTACTCTATAGATTTCAAATATTGTTGGGATCAATACCATAATTTATATGATTGTTCATATATTAATATCTTTCACTAAATAATTTTTAAGTACCCTTATGAAATCACATAGGATATAAACTTTAAAAATCCAAAATACTATGAATATTTTTTAGAAATAATTATTTTGGACTTCATATTGTTTAGGAGATGTAAAGGAATGATATATCTACTCAAAAACACGTAAAGAAAAACTAATAGTTGATGAAAATCATTTTTTGAAAATCAATCACCAGTATATATTATTATATATTTCTAAAATGGTATTCATATAAATATATATATTTTAAAATGTTAAGAAATTTCGAATGAATGGATAGATGAGGTTGAGTTATGTAAGATCCATTGAGATTATATATTTCACTGGGATGATAAATTAATATTTTCCATATCGATTAAGTCTCTCCCAATTACCAAATGCGTTCTAGGAATATATATGAGTATGTACATACTTGATCCATCGTATTTATTAAAATTATTTTCCAATGCTTTATCAAGAAACGATAATGTATATGAAGCTTCTTTGAAACCTTAGGAAATTACGACATGGAAGTATCATTAGTTGTTTATATCATAATGATTAAATTTAGAGGGAGAGATTATTGTTAGGGAATATCATGTAACACCAATAGATTTTATGTTATTGTTTCTGATAAATAATTGGTATTTCTTTTAAAGTATTCTTTACATGCATCAGCAAGTTTACAAGAACTGTGCTATACATTAGAATTATTATTATTTAATGTGATAGTTATCCCTAATAAATTGGATTATTGGGACTTAATATGGAAAACTATATTATAAAAAAATCTTTTTTATATATGTATAACATAAATTCATTTCATGTAAAATGGTTGTAAATAAAAATAAATTAATTTAAATGAAAATATAGTTTTTTTGTTGAAAAAAGCCTTTTTACGCAATGTGTATTTATTTAAAAAACGATTAATCACTATTCAGGAATTATTTCAATTTTATTAAGGGATAATATAAAAAATATAATTTTTTAAAATACATTTTATGGTTTTTAATATAAATGTGATAGAAATAATTCCTATTTTATGTAGAAATATTCATTTTTATAATAATTATTTTGTTAAATTTTGCACACATATTGCAACCTCAATTCATGAAAATTAATGGAATTGAATTTTGATAAATAGATCCCATATTTGGAATTAAATGATTTATATTTTTTAAATAATTTAATTTTATTTTTAGTCATTATGAATTTTATCCCTGGTAATATTTTTCACCATTGTAATGGTAAGAAGGGAAAATATGTTTAGAAATTTGGGATAAGGCTTCATAAGTTTAATAACAGTTTGTATTATACTATTGTGTGTGTGGACATAGACGAATATCATCCACATTTCGAATAGTTGTCTACATTGATCATTTTTTATTTTATATCCCCTTTATATTGTTTTATGAAGATGATAAATTAAAATTGTCACCCTCTTGACATTACTAGCTAAAACGTTTTCATTATAATGATAAAAGGTGTTTTTGTTTAATTAAAAATCTATATTTAAAATATGAAATTAATTTTTTATAATCATATTTCATATTTAACTTATAGGTATTGAATAATTCACAAAATTCTTAGGAAATAGTAACACCATATTTATTAAATTAACTAATTAATATAATAATTGAGTTAAAACTGTTAAAAGAGATACAATATTGGTGACTAATTGTATTCTAAAATTATTTTTAGTTACATATAACATATTAGTCATGTTTTAAAATAATATATTTTATTTCTATACTAATCATGATGAAATTAATGTTAAATTAAATGTATTTTTCCACAAATGACATTATTGATATTTTTTTATAAATAATATGTTTTTAAATTAATTAAAATTACTAACAATCCTATATTAATAAAATGAACGTGATTCGGTTTAAAATATAATTTATGGTACATTTATAGGTTATGTTTCTTTCTAATGGTTTCATTTTTTACCTATAATAAATTAAAAACATTAATATTTTGGTAATTATCAAAATGATAAATGAGGGTCTTAATTAAGTGATGAGAGATAAATTTAACATAAAATGTGTCTATATTATTTTAGATGATTTTTTTAAACAAATATTCTTACTATATTTAATATATATATATATATATATATATATATATTGATACCATTTAACGTGAATATTTTTATTTTAAATAATTTTTTTTTCTATTTATAATAGTTTTCCTCTATTATTGTGACACCCTTAGCTTCCACGATACGCTTCTTTTTCAATAATGCAGTAGCTTGCATTATATGCATGTTTGATATTCTAACACACCACGACCAATAAAAATAGCCATTATGAATAGAAATACCCACTTTTTGAAATTATATATATTTTATATTTCAAAATGGATTTCATTTTTGGATTCAGAATATCGAAATTAGCCTTTGTTGAATTTTTGGTATTTTTCTGAGAACTTCCAATTTTTTATGAATAGTGAAAAAGACTTAAAAACAACATTTTTAATCAAAATAATTTATAGTGATAAATTATACTATTGAGTGATTTTAAAGTGTAATTAGAATATATTTTTACCATTTTATCCAATGGTGGTCATTAGAATTAATTTAACATTGAAATTGGATATAAACAATTGTCAATCTTTTGATATATATTGTTTCTTAAAAACACGCTATTTGTTGTGACAACAAGAATTAATTATAAAATTAATTAATGCAACTTATATTTTAGGAATTTCTTAAAATAGACATAATTTTTGAATTCGGAATATCAATTATAGCTTTGGGTGAAATTTTGGCATTGTTCTGAAAAACTTCAATGTTTAATGAATAGTGAAACCACTAAGTGGTAGTTAGAAAACTGATTTTTTGTTTAAATGAAACATTACCACTTCTGTGATTTGATTTTCAAAAATCCGACATACATGGTTGTCATTATGATGTAAAATTTGGTTCAATGGAATTAAAATAATTTTTTAGTGAATAGTAACTTTTAAGTTTAATTAATCGCGATTAAAGGTAATTAGTGAAATTTAAGGTAAAGATAATGTTATAATATTATAAAATGACCTTGACACATGTCCTACCCCTATTGGATGAGTCATGGCCGACCAAGACAATCCATGGGTCAACTTGGGGACCCCATGGAGCCACTTTGGTAGGAGAATGACATTAAAAACCTTTTATTTAAAGTTAAAATAAAAATGTCACAAACATGAGTTGTTTTACTAAAACAATTTTAAATGGGGTTATACAAGTCATATGTTTTACTATAAATATTCATTAAAATATAAAAATATTTCCTACATCATGATATTTTTTTTATAATTTTCAGACATTAAATAAATTAAATTATTTATGACACCATGATGATGCAGCGATTACCTCATTATTTAACGATTTAAATAAAATGAAAAGATAATGTAAAATCTAAGACCTACACATGTAAAAAACCTATTTTATGGGTTTATTTCGAACTCTTATCACCTTAACCTATAAATATAAAATTTTAGGTCCTTTTTAATCCGAAAAGCATTTTATGATAAAGTATCCTTTTATAACTTTCCAAGAGTGCCCCTCCACTCCTCTTATAAAAGGCCCCCATCTATACCACCTTACCCACACCTCTCAAGCCTTTGGCTCGGCCAACCCCTACCCATTTTTTCTCTCCACATCCTACTATTACTCCTAGAAGCCTCACTTTGGGAAAAAGTCTTCCCATGGATGCCTTTGAGCTCAAATCAAAAAGAGTTACCCATTTTAAAGGTAGTGTTTTCTCTTGTGTTCTTATGTTTTATTTTGCTTCTCCAACCACCTAAACTCTTTTTATTCATTTCTTTTGTAACGAAACCAGTATCATCAATATACTAGGATGTTTTTATAAGAAGGATTCGATCTACACATACACACACCATCATATAATGGTTAAAGAACATACTGTTTCTGTGGATGGAGAATTTCTGCCTCACGAAACGATGATTGTTCAACACTCATATAACACCTTCAAAGGTGGCCATTAAGATGTCACTATATTTATATATGATATATAATATGTTTATGTTTTACTTAAGCTTCTGTATTTTTCATTTATGGCCTACCTTTATGGTTTCTATTATGGGTAAACGCGATATTTTCATTTTAGGAAGTGCGGACTACCGCCCCCTCAAAGTGATTTGAATCGTTAATACAATATGTGGGATGTATAAAGGATGGAGTAAATGGTATTATAAATTATATTATATTGGAATTATATTATACCTTTATATAATTATAACTTCATTCCATTAAATACGAAATAGAAATGAATGTAGCATTCATGCGTACGTACGACTTACCGTCTCCATGAACGGTGCATTTCATTTCTTACCTCTAAATGTTATGTAATGTTATAAATGAATGTATATACTGGATATATATGAAGTATATGATATCTATATCATGAATATAATTATGGATATAAAGGATATTTTACCACATGAACAAAGTGTAATTATAAGAAGTTTATTTTTGACTCAAGTACCTAAGATCGACAAAACGACCGTTATTAACTTAAATAATTACATAATGTTCATATCATGGTAATAAGTGATATAAAAGGAATAATGAACTTGAAAAAGGTTCTTAAGCAGGTAGAGATTAACTCCAGTTTATTATTCAGGAGGTTAAAGAGCGATTGAGTCCAGTCGGACATGAGGTAAGGGAACTTCTTAACCCAATTTCCATTCTTTGGGTTAATCTCCTACTTTCAAATTATGTCATGATATTATTATGTACTATCTTATATTTTTTACTTTATTTATGTGTAATTATAGTGAATATACATAATATATCTATTTTATTTAAAAAAATGATCTTTTCAAGGGACTTCATCTCAATCACCATTCATTGAGGCATATTTTGTTTTATACACAAATTTCTTTTATATGGTGTATAAACCCCTTTGACATATACGTTTATTCAAAAGGAATCTTTTTATATGAAGTGTTTTACTAAATGACAAAAAGGAATGTTTTTCTTGTCGTACGTATGCGACGACAACATCTTCTCTGCCGCCGTGACCATTATTTGAGTTTTGGCTTCCTCTACAAGTCATAAATTTTTTTAAATGAAAAATGGATACCAAGTTTTCATTTTCTTTTATTTTGGTATTGAAAATGGTTTTGAAAGTGTTTTTATTACATCAATGTGTTTTATCGATATCTTGTGATTGAAATGTGGAAATGTTATGTTTCCGTTATGCATGTTTTATTTGATACGATTATGTAATGGTTTATGATATGTTTAAACCTATTAATATGAGGAATACATTGGACTTAATAAGTGACGGGTGGAGCCCTCTATAGCTCGTCGATGCATTGAAGGTCTCATTAGACAAACTAGTGTCTTAGCACGAGGCCTTGAAAAAATCTTATTTTTAGTCTTGGCACGAGGTCTTGCATACATGGTTATGATAGTTTGGCATTATGAATTCTATCATAATGAAAGTGGTTATTTATATTTCATGTGATTATTAGACTAGTAGAATATCCATGTGAATAAGTAAATGACATTATTTCATCTTATTTTTGCCATATTATGCTGAAGTTCAGGTTTAAAAGGCTTTTGTTTTAGTTATACATTGCCTTAAATGTTAATGTTTATTTATGAAAGATTCCGCTATATTGTTATCCTTACTGAGCATCTGAGCTCACCCCTTTCAATGTTTTAATTTTTCCAGGATGTGAAGAAGTATTTAAGGAATGACCTGCAGGGATAGTCTAAAAGGGATATGAGTGTGAAAAATTGAGACTATGTTATTATAGTTTTTCACTTTATGATGTAATGTAACATTTATTAATGTATCGAGTGTTTCCAAGGATACTAAACTAATCGGTCTTTCGAGACTTGATTTTTTTTGATCATGCCAATGTTATGCAATAATGCACCGACTTTGGTTAACTGGGGTCGGGGCATTACAGTTGGTATCAGAGGATGTTTAGTACTAACCTTTGAATCTAGATTTAGATAAATCCTGAATAGAGCACATAGCCCAAAGATAGACTTTGAGTATTAGTACAAAACAACTTCCTAGAATTTTGGTATTATAGAGATTTTGTGAGTTTTCTGAGCAATACATCACTGTCTGGATACGAGCAGGTAGAGGTGGCTCTGGCATAGATGTACCTAGGGGTAAAACCCGAAAACACCGCTTTGAGCTAGACTCAAATGAGAACTGGTGCACGACAATGGGCCTTGATGCATTCTTGGTTACGAAACTCCTGGGGGATATGCTTAGAATAATTATCATTTTCTTTACAAACCATTATGAAGGGCTTATGAGTATATACTTCCTCAAAGAAAACATTTTTATGATTATGGATTATATCCATAAATAGTTCAATTTATGTTAAGTATTTTACAAGTATGGAATTATGTATTTTAATTCATAAACTAATCTACTTTATGCCATTGTTTAGAAATGGTGCCTAGTGGGAGGAATGGAAACCATATCAATGCACGCACTCCGTGTAGGGATTTCCCTCATGCTCAAGATAATTATTGTGGAGTTGGAGATACAACTGGTGCTGATAAACTTATTTCCATACTGGGACAACTCACTCAGGTTATGAATAATAACCTTACTCGTATGAAGCACCCTAATCCCAACATGGAGGATCAATGTTAGACTACTTCATGAGGAAACAACCGCCAACATTTATTGGGGGTACAAATCCATTAATAGCTGAGCAACGAATAATCTCTATAGAGAAAATATTCCACACCGTTGGGAGTATCGAAAGGGAGATGGTTGTCATGACAGTTTGCCACCTCACTGGAGATGCCGATAAATGGTGGTCGCTGATTCAAAACACAAAGGAAGATGAAAAAGTATCAAGTATGTAATGGAGGGAGTTTATGGAAATTTTCTTATAAAAATACTTTCCACATGACCATCGAGCAGATATGGAAAGGCAATTTCTGATTATGAGGCAGAAGGAGGATGAGAATGTCGCAAAGTATGAGGCTAACTTTACAAGGTTAGTGAGGCATGTTGCAGATTATATACGTAACCCAAGAAGTAATGTTGACCATTTCTTTGATGGGTTAAAACCATTTCTCCATCTAGATTTAGTATCGCAATATTTCTCAACATATGAAGATATAGTCTCGTGTGCTATAAAGACAGAAAAGGAATTCTCTATGTCTTATAACAACAAAGTAAAGCAAGAGAAGAAGAGAACGGTGGAACAAGAGACAGATAAAGGGAAAAAGGGAAAGAAGGATTTTACATTATGCAATAATTGTGGGAAGAATCACCCAGATACATGCCTAAAAGGAATGATAGTTTGTTATAAATGTGGAGAAAAAGGTCACCAGGCTTGTGATTGCAAGGGAAAAAAAGAGGCTATCAATGTTGAATGCTACAATTGTAGGGAAATTGGGAATTATGCAAATGAATTTCCAAAGAGTCAGGGAAAATTAGCTCAGAAAAGGCCAAGGGATCAAGGACAATCATATGTTGTTACTACAGTTGAAGTGGAATAATTAATGTATTGGTGCTTTTGGACTCAAGGATTATATTCCGGTTATAAGAATAATGTGATATATATAAGGATTGTACTATAGTACTTGTTTTTTTCATTAAGGTTTTAATATGATGAAGGTAATCATATTTTTAGTATTTGACAATAAGAGAAAATTTACTTTGTTTGGGGAATCTGATGTTACAATTGATTTTGGAATTTAGAGACCTTTTAGAGAAAGTCTGGATAGAGGTATTTTGGATAACTATAAAGGATGCAGTGGATTAATTTTAACCTTGGATAGTATTGTTTAAGGTTAAAACATTTCTGAAGATTACTTTTGGAATATTATAATACTATATTTTTAGGAAAAGGACAACCTGCAGGTCGGGGGATAACCCGTCGTGTCGGACAAAGCTGCAGGAATCAAACCCACAACCATAGTGCGACAAGCCTTTATTACCTACCACTAGCCTACAGGAAGTCCCTGGTTATTAAAAAATAGTTTTCCTAATCTAAATGGTATGTGTTAATATTTGGAACCTTGTACGATTAAGATAAATATAATATTTTTGAGTTCAATTATATTTTTGAGTGAAAGATGGGTTTGTGGTAAATATTTATTAAAGAATGAAATTCTACATGACAAGTAAGTATATTTCCTTATGTTCTTAGTAAATCTCTTAAATAAATTCCACAATATTATGAAAGGTAACTTAAAACAAAAATGTTGTTGGTTAACTTTTCCAACTGGGGATTCAATGACAATTTAACCAATTACAAGTTTGTGATTTTCTTGTGGTTAACTTTCTCCTAATCTTGTTTTCTATAACTCTCCATCAGACCTTGATGGTTTGTTTTTCCTCCATATCCATATTTTCATATAATCCTAGTATGGGATATCTTGGGTGACCTTTGTACTTCTCTCTCTTTCTTTTAAAGTTATATTTTTATTAACCTTATTTTCGATGTGGGTTTTCCACAAAGGTATTTTCTACATTCAACCTTTTATTTTCAAAGAAAAATTTCAAATTTCAAGGACACAATTTATTGAAGGAGGGGAGAAATGTAACACCCCGAGCTTCTATGATATGCTTCTCTTTCAATAATGCAGTAGCTTGTATTGTACGCATGTTCGAGATTCTAACACACCGCGACCAATCAAAATAGCCATTATGAATAGTAATACCAACATTTTGAAATTATATATATTTTATATTTCAAAATGGACTTCATTTTTGGATTCAAAATATCGATATTAGCCTATGTTGAATTTTGGGTATTTTTCTGAGAACTTCCAATGAATAGTGAAAGATACTTAAGAACAACTTTTTTAATCAAAATAATTTATAGTGATAAATTATACTATTTAGTGGTTTTAAAGTGTAATTAGAATATATTTTTACCATTTTATCCAATGGTGGTCATTAGAATTAATTTAACATTGAAATTGGATATAAACAATTGTCATTCTTTTGATATATATTGTTTCTTAAAAACACGCTATTTGTTGTGACAGCGGGAATTAATTATAAAATTAATTAATGAAACTTATATGTTTGGAATTTTTTAAAATAGAAATCATTTTTGAATTCAGAATATCAATTATAGCTTAGGGTGTAATTTTGGCATTGTTCTGAAAATCTTCAATTTTTGATGAATAGTGAAACCACTAAGTGATAGTTAAAAACTGATTTTTCGTTTAAATGAAAAATTACCACTTCTGTGATTTGATTTTCAAAAATCCAACATACATGGTTTTCATTAGGATGTAAAATTTGGTTCAAGGTGATTAAAATAATTTTTTAGTGAATAGTAACTTTTAAGATTAATTAATCACGATTAAAGGTAATTAGTGAAATTTAACGTAAAGATAATGTTATAATAATATGAAATGACCTTGAAATATGTCCTAACCCTATTTGACGAGGCATGGATGACCAAGAAAATCCATGGGTCAACTTGGGGAACCCATGCAGCCACTTTGGTAGGAAGATGACATTAAAAACGTTTTATTTAATGTTAAAATAAAAATGTCACAAACATGAGTTTTTTTACTAAAACAATTTTTAAATGGGGTTATACAAGATATATTTTTTACTATAAATATTCATTAGAAATATAAAAGGATTTACTACGTCATGATATTTGTTTTATAAATTTTAGACATTAAATAAATTAAATTATTTATGACACCATGATGATGCAGCGATTACGTAATTATTTGATGTTTTAAATAAATTGAAAAGATAATGTAAAATCTAAGACCTACACATGTCAAAAACCTATTTGATTGGAGGATTTAGAACTCTAATCATAGTATCCTCTATATATATAATTTTGGGACCTTTTAAATTTGAAATGTATTTTATGATAAAGTAACCTTTTATAACATTCCAAGAGTGCCCCTCCTCTCTTTTTATAAAAGGCCCCCACCTCTACCACATTACCCACACCTCTCAAGACTTTGGCTCAGCCACCCCTTCCCATTTTGTCTCTCCACATGCCACTATTACTCCTATAAGCCTCTCTTTGGGTAGAAGTCTTCCCGAGGAATCCTTTGAGCTTAAATAAAAAAGAGTTACCCGTTTTAAAGGCAGTGTTTTCCCTTGTGTTCTTATGTTTAATTTTGCTTCTCCAACCCCCTAAAACATTTTTATTCATTTATTTTGGAACAAAACCAGTATCATAAATATACTAGGATGTTGTTATAATAAGGATTCGAGCTAAACATACACACACCTACATCTAATGGTTAAAGAACATACAGTTTCTATGGATGGTTAATTTCTGCCTCACGAAACGATGATTGTTCAACACTCATATAACACCTTCAAAGGTGGACATTAAGATGTCACTATATTTATATATGATATATAATACATTTATGTTTTACTTAAGATTCTGGTTTTTTCATTTATTGAATAACTTTATGGTTTCCATTATGGGTAAATGTGATATTTTCATTTTAGGAAGTGCGGACTACCGCCCCCTCAAAGTGATTTGAATCGTTAATACCATATGTGGGATGTATAAAGGATGGAGTAAATGGTATTATACATTATATTATACTGGAATTATATTATACCTTTATATAATTATAACTTCATTCCATTAAATACGAAATGGAAATTAAAGTAGCATTCATGCGTACGTACGGCTTACCGTCTCCATGAACGGTGCATTTCATTTCATACCTCTAAATGTTATGTAATATTATAAATGAATGTATATTGTAACACCCCGAGATTTTATGAAAAATATTCTTTTTAATTTCACTAATGTAATGTGTTTTACGCTACACCAAAAGGAGCTTGCACAACACGCATCCTTGATTTGCCTTGCATTACACGCAATCGCGACCTTCCTCGATAGCGTGTGTAGTACGCAATAACGAGTTTCACTAAACAACAATACGCTATAAAAATATTATTAAAACTAGCCGTTATGAATAGTAATAACCACTTTTTGAAATTTTGTAATTTTATTTTTCAAAATGGAATTCATTTTTGGATTAGTAATATCGAAATTAGCTTAGGGTGAAATTTTGGTACTTTTCGGATAACTTTTATTTTCTGATGAATAGTGAAAATTACTAAATTTTAATTAAAAACAACTTTTTTAATCGAAATAATTAATAGTGATAAATTATTAATTTGAGTGGTTTTAAAGTATATTTAGAATATATTTTTACAATTCAATACAATGTTGGTCATTGGATGTAATTTCACATTTACACCAGAAATAAACAAGTGTTAATCTTTTGATAGTTATTATCTCTTAAAAACACGCTATTTGTTGTGACAGCGGAAATTAATTATAAAATTAATTAATGAAACTTATATGTTGGGAATTTTATAAAATATAAATCATTTTTGAATTAAGAATATCAATTATATCTTAGGGTGAAATTTTGGCATTTTTCTGAAAAACTTCAATTTTTGATGAATAGTGAAACTACTAAGTGGTAGTTAAAAAAAGTAATTTTTTCATAAATCTTAATTTCACCGCTTCTGTGAATGGAATTTAAAAAATCCGAGAGACACGGTTGATGTCAGTAATTAAAATGTGGTTCAATGAGATGAAAATAATTTTTGGTGAATAGTAACTTTTTACTTTTATTTACCACGGTTAAAAGTAAATAGGGTAATTAAGGGTAAAAATGATATTAATATTACCCTAAAACATGTCCTAATCTGATTGGACAAGTGTATCTCGACCAAGAGAAACCTTAAGTGTAAAATATTATCATTTAGGCCCACTTGGATTAGATTAGGACATTTATTATTATTTAATTCAAAGAAGAGTTAAAAGAGTTAAAATCAAAGTTTATTTACTAAAACATTTCTAATACAGGGCTATACATAATATAATTTCGACAATAAATATTAATTAGAAATCTAAAACTCTTTCCTACATAATGGTAGTTTATTTTTAATTTTTATAATTTAAATAATTTCATTTATTTATGACACAACGATAATGCAGTAATTACCTTTTTAAGAAAATATTAACATAATTGATGTTATAAATGCCCAAATAAATGTTATTTGAGACTTTTTTTGACATAAACTAATTTTATAGGTTACAATGACATGTTATTTTGTATTTCAGTAACTTGTTTCGAACTTATCATTCTTTTAAAAATTTCATAAAAATCATGTACCAAATATTGTCAAAATTGACATAAATTAGTTTTTAAAACAAATATTATATTATTAATTGTTATTTAATTCTTAAAAATCTAAGGTTAGGCCAAATGACTTAAATAAGGATATATATATTAATAATAAACAACTTGGAGTTCGTTTGGCATGTTATAGTATGTGTATTAACCATAGAGTGTAAGAAAACAAAAAGTCACGGTAAAAGTTAAATTAGTTAACTTCGAGTTAAATCTAATTGATAAGGTTAAAATAATAACCTAAACTTGTCTAAATCCTATTGGTTGATATGATTCAGACCCATACCCACTTTAACTTCTAAATAATACCCTTTGGAACCATTATAAACCGATTTTGACTTTAATATAAAATAATATTTTGAGATATTCCTAAGGTGCCCCTCTCCTCCCTTATAAAAGGGCACCTCCTCTCCCTCCTCCTCACACCAATTTGAGCACTCAAGCTCGTCCAACCCCTTCCAAAATCCCTTCTCCAATTCCCTAGAATAATCCTAGAGGTCCTGGTCTTCTTCAAAGACTAATCTTAGTTCCCTAAGTGGAGGATTCAAAGTGGCGTTTCAAAGAAGACGTAATATCCATTACCAATATTTTCAATTTATTTCTTCTTCAACATCTTCTTCTTTAGTTGTTTCATGATAAAGTAATAACATCAGTATTACTTACATACTGATATGTTATTAAAATATGAAACAACCCTAATTCACCTTCTATCCATCCTACAGAAAAATGAAATCACCGCGCGTGCGTACGTACGGAATGCCGTCTCCACGCCGTGGTGTAATCTATTTTCCACCATCACCTTACAAGGATGGGTATAATGGTGTAATGAGTAACTATATATTATTATTATAAAGTTATATTGATACTGAAATAGTATAAAAACACTTAAATACAATTCCACGATCATGGGAACAATATCATCGCTCGTTCATACGTACGGAATACCGTCTCCACGATGTGATGCGACTCGTTCTACATGATCATCATTACATAGTAATTATATAAATGAATTGAATGAATAAATATGATATATGTTACACTAATAACATTTTGGATATAAGGTATCTATAACCTTAAAAGAAGAATAAGAATTTATTCGGAAAAACACGCCTAAGAACAAAAGGCAATAAAGACCTGAGTAACAAGTAACAATGAAATATTACTAATAAGAAGCTAAGAATATGACCATATATGATATCATATCAATATTTATGATTCTGTAATAAGTCAATAACATTATTTAAACCATTATACAGGAGCTTTGGACACGTACAAATCAAATCGAACCTAAGGTAAGGGAAATATCACAATATCATTTTTATCCGAGATTGTTTATACTTTGAAATTTACTGGGGTGTATTTTATCATAAACATCCAAGTTTCCTCAATATGTAATGTTATTTCCATCCATCTAAAATTTTCTAAATCCAATTTTACCCTTCGGTGAGTTTTTAGTAAAAGATATGAAAGGAATCTTTTGTCGTTTTTTGTACGAGGTACTTTTTGACTTTTCCGACAAAAGTACGAGAAGAATGTTTTTTTTTAAATTATACGAAATGAATGGATTTTTAAAACATTATTTCCAAGAAGCATCCTTTACAAGTTTACAAGTTTATTTTTAATCAACTTCTTTTATTTTTAAAATTTTATGACATGTTAAGAAAGGAAAATGTTTTTGAAGTGGAAAGGATATTTTCCTCAAGAATGGAGTTCAAGTGTTTTATCAAAATTATTTTCTATCTAAGATAATAAAGGGTTCTATTTTTATCCCTATTATTACATTGATTTGATTATGTTGTGATGGAGTTATTTTTATGAATTCCTTTATCTTATATGAATTTTTTTTATGATGTCACGATGTTTAAGATTCCCATTTTTATTACATGGGTTATGTAATGATGTATGATTTATGATTTTGTGGCACACATAAGAATGGTATCATTATGAGATGGGTGGGACCTTTATCTCCCTCCAATACATTGGGTAAAGATTTTATATCTCATGAGATAGACATGGCTGGAACGGTAGGTTATACCGGTTCAGTGAAACAGGACTGAAACGAGGGTGACTCGGTTCAGAAAGGGACTTTGTCCACTAAGATAGTCTTGGCAATGAGTCTTGACTAACAAAAAATGATTCTCTATGATTATTTGTGAATGCCACAAAGATTCATGTTTTAAGTTATTATTATTGGGATTTCATTTCACTACTATGATTTATCCCATGTTATGAAATTATGCTCCCTTTTGCAGGATAAGATTTCCAAAAGTTATGTTCTTATGAATATGATGTGATTGATTTTTCTTTTGTTTACCCTTACTAAGCATTTGTGCTACCCTTTTATGTTTTCTTTTACTCAGGATATAAAGAAAAAATTTAGGTAAAAAAAGGGAAGATCTTTATGGGAGATATTGAAGATCTTTCATCACGATTAGAAGATTACGTTCCGAGTCTCCAAAGACACTAAACTTTTACGATCCTTGTGTGTGTGTTTTTTTGTTATGTACTAAGTATTCCGCAAAATTAATGTAATGTTCATGTATGTCAAGATTCGGGTCTCTACAGTTGGTATCAGAGGAAAGGTTTAGTCAACCTTTGGAAACTAGGATGCGAAAACGTTAGTGAGATCCCTAGAGATATTTCTTAGGTATGTCTAGGGATGTCTCTAAGGTTAAGTATACGTATAGGTTATAGTACTAGAATTACGCTAACGATCATATAATTAAACCTAAGATGTTAGATATTGAAGGTAATCCCCATTTATTATGTTGTTTTCCCGAGAATGATTTTTGCCTCTCACACTATTCTTTTTGGGTTTTAGACGATGGCTGGAACCCGAAGGAACCGTGTTGATCACTGTAATGGACAATGCAATGATTTTCCTCCTAAACAAACAAATGTTATGGGAGATAGAGTGAAAAACCTTATTGCTATACTTACACAAGCTATGAATCATTCTGGACTTCCAAATGAGCAGAGAAGGGAACAATATTCTATTGAGTCCTTCATGAGGCAATGCCCACCTTCTTTTAGTGGGTCTTACGATCCACTTTTTTCTGAACAATGGATCAGTACCACTAAAAAGATATTTTCAGTTCTTCAATGTTCTGAACATGATGAAGTCATCTTAGCAGTATATCGTTTGGATGGTGAAGCTGATCAATGGTGGAATCTTATCAAGAATATGAGGAAAAGAGATGAAATTTATTCCATGGAATGGGACGAGTTCAAGAACTTGTTTTTCAGTAAGTACTTCCCTCGTATTCTTCGAACGAATATGGAAAAGGAGTTTCTTGAGCTGAAGAATAAGGATGATGAATCTGTTGGTATATACGAAGCGAATTTTACAAGACTTGCAAGGTATGCATCTGGCATTATCATCCAACCTGAAAGTAAAGTTGATCGATTTTTCAGTGGCTTAAAACCAAGTCATCGAAGGGCATTAGCTATAAGAGACTTCAGTAATTATGAATAAATTGTGCGTTGTGCTATGAAGGTAGAAATAGAAGTTGGTGTTACATATCCATCTCATGGTTTTGAAAATAAACGAAATATGGATTTCAAGGAGAAATCTCAGAATAATGGTGAAAAGAAAATGAATGTTTCCTTATGCTAAAAGTGTGGAAAGAAGCATGGTGGAGATTGTCTTAAAGGGACTAGAAAATGTTTTAAGTGTGGAAAAGAAGGTCATCGAGCAGCTGAGTGTCGAAGTAATGGAAAAAAGGGTTTCTAATGATGTGAACAAAGCAAACACTGCAGAGAACGCACCACCAACACTTCAATGTTTCAAGTGCAAGGAGATGGGACATTATGCCAATAAATGACCTAATCCAAGGGTTAGTGATGATCAACATGAGCAACCACTTAAGGCAAAGGACAAAGGGAAGTCACATGCGATCACTATTGGCGATGTTGAATATGACAATGATGTGGTGGAATGATTAAGTGTTTATGTAATGGGATTCCAAAATAGTGTTGTATATAGTATCGTGGAATATTGGAATATTTATGTATTGGTCTATTGTGGTTTTCAATAATTTTATGGTACCAGTAACCGTGGAAAGTGATTGAGATATTTTTGGAAAAAGAATGATATGCGCATAATGAAGGGAAAATGATAAAATGAAATATTTGACAGTATTCATGAGCTCATGATTGATATAAGGACTAAGTGATATCATGGTTTGAGTATAAAGAATTCTGAGGATTTTGGTATGTGGAAAGTGTTAACTTTTAACTGCTTTCATGTTTTCACTAAGGTTCAATGGGTATTCAAGATAATACATGATTAAGGCCTTTGAATGTTTGGAATGTGACCAACAAAACATATCGTATGATATATGGGGATCAACGATGGTATTAAATCTCTGGTAATCGTTTTCACTATGTTATGAGAGTGGACTGCAGTATTATAGATAAGCCTAAAGATTGAAATGGATTATGTTGGACATAAGTTAGTATTGTTTAAGGATAGAAGTTTTTTTCGATATTATTGATGGGATGTTATAGTAATGTAGTTTTAGAAAAAGGACAACCTGCAGGACGGGTGAAAACCCATCGCTTCGGACAAGGCTGTGGGAATCGAACCCACAACCGAAGTGCGACTGGCCTTTATCGCCTACCACTGTCCTACAGGAAGTCCCTGTTTAGTAGAAAGTAGTTTTATTATATTAAGCAGTATGATATATGAAGTATAAGTGCATTTTAGGAACCATATATGATTAATCTCACTATAGATCGACTTATGTATATAATTTTTTCTAACCTTTTGTTTGAGACAGATGGAATGACCCATCATTCTATCACATGATCTGATATCACTTCACGAATAACAAATTCAACTTCATTTATTTAAGAGATGAAGTAGAAATTGTTCAAGGCACGAACAACAGTGAGATTGTACCAAAACAAAAGTAAGTATTTATTCTAATTCAAACTCTTGAACTTTAGGGAAACGATCGTGAAAACCAAAAATGTTGTCCTAGTGCCCTTATATCCGATGAATCAGATGGTACCATAGATCGTCACAAATTTATGGCTTTGTGATTTCTGGCTTTTCCATAGCCATGTTCTCTACCACTCTCCATCAGAACATGATGGTTAGATTTCTCTTCTATATCCATATTTTTACCTATGTGGAAACCCAGCGATTAGTTTATTTGGGTAACTGTTACGTTTCATACTTTCATTTTTAAAGATTGGTTTTGGTATTCCTTTTTACGATTTGGGTTTCTATTAAAGAAACTTTCAAATTGTAAACCATTTATAACCCCGACGAATTTCAAGGGTGAAATTCATTTTAAGGGGGGTAGAATGTAACACCCCGAGATTTTATGAAAAATATTCTTTTTAATTTCACTAATGTCATGTGTTGTACGCTACACCAAAAGGAACTTGCACAACACGCATCCTTGATTTGCCTTGTATTACACGCAATCGCGGCCTTCCTCGATAGCGTGTGTAGTACGCAATAACGAGTTTCACTAAACAACAATACGCTATAAAAATATTATTAAAACTAGCCGTTATGAATAGTAATAACCACTTTTTGAAATTTTGTAATTTTATTTTTCAAAATGGAATTCATTTTTGGATTCTTAATATCGAAATTAGCTTAGGGTGAAATTTTGGTACTTTTCAGATCACTTTTATTTTCTGATGAATAGTGAAAATTACTAAATTTTAATTAAAAACAACATTTTTAATCGAAATAATTAATAGTGATAAATTATTAATTTGAGTGGTTTTAAATTATATTTAGAATATATTTTTACAATTCAATACAATGTTGGTCATTGGATGTAATTTCACATTTACACCAGACATAAACAAATGATAATCTTTTGATAGTTATTATCTCTTAAAAACACGCTATTTGTTGTGACAGCAGAAATTAATTATAAAATTAACTAATGCAACTTATATGTTGGGAATTTTGTAAAATAGAAATCATTTTTTAATTCAGAATATCAATTATAGCTTAGGGTGAAATTTTGGCATTTTTCTGAAAAACTTCAATTTTTGATGAATAGTGAAACTACTAAGTGGTAGTTAAAAAAAATTAATTTTTTCATAAATCTTAATTTTACCACTTCTGTGAATGGAATTTCAAAAATCCGAGAGACACGGTTGATGCCAGTAAGTAAAATGTGGTTCAATGAGATGAAAATTATTTTTTGTGAATAGTAACTTTTTACTTTTATTTACCACGGTTAAAAGTAAATAGGGTAATTAAGGATAAATTTGATATTAATATTACCCTAAAACATGTCCTAATCCTATTGTACAAGTGTATCTCGACCAAAAACAACCTTAAGTGTAAAATATTATCATTTAGGCCCACTTGGATTAGATTACGATATTTATTATTATTTAATTCAAAGAAGAGTTAAAAGAGATAAAATCAAAGTTTATTTACTAAAACATTTTTAATATAGGGTTATACATAATATAATTTAGAGCTTAAATATTCATTAGAAATCTAAAACTATTTCCTACATAATGGTATTTTATTTGTAATTTTTATACTCTAAATAATTTAATTTATTTACGACACAACAATGATGCAGTAATTACCTTTTTAAGAAAATATTAACATAATTGATGTTATAAATGCCCAAATAAATGTAATTTGAGACTTTTTATGACTTAAACTAATTTTCTAGGTTAATATGACATGTTATTGTTGATTAAAGTAACTTGGTTCGAACTTATCATTCTTTTAAAAATTTCATAAAAATCATGTACCAAATAGTGTCAAAATTGACATAAATTAGTTTTTAAAACAAATATTCTATTATTAGTTGTTATTTAATTCCTAAAAATATATGGTTTGGCCAAATGACTTAGATAATGATATATATATTAATAATAAACAACTTTGGGTTCGTTTGGCTTGTTATAGTAAGTGTATTAACCATATAGTGTAAGAAAACAAAAAGTCACGGTAAAAGTTAAATTAGTTAACTTAGAGTTAAATCTAATTGATAAGGTTAATATAATAACCTAAACTTGTCTAAATCCTATTAGTTGATAGTATTTCGACCCATCCCCACTTTAACTTCGAAATAATACCCTTTGGAACTATTATAAACCGATTTTGACTTTAATATAAAATAATATTTTGAGATATTCCTAAGGTGCCCCTCTCCTCCCTTATAAAAGGGAACCTCCTCCCCCTCCTCCTCACACCAATTTGAGCACTCATGCTCGGACAACCCCTTCCAAAATCCCTTTACCACTTCCATAGAATAATCATAGAGGTCCTGGTCTTCTTCAAAGACCAATCTTAGTTCCCTAAGTGGAGGATTCAAAGAGGCGTTTCAAAGAAGAGGTAATATCCATTACCAATCTTTTCAATTTCTTTCTTCTTAAACTTCTTCTTCTTTAGTTGTTTCATGATAAAGTAATAACATCAGTATTACTTACATACTGATATGTTATTATAAATATGAAACAACCCTAATTCACCTTCTATCCATCCTACGGAAAAATGAAATCACCGGGCGTGCGTACGTACGGAATACCGTCTCCACGCCGTGGTGTAATCTATTTTCCACCATCACCTTACAAGGATGGGTATAATGGTGTAATTAGTAACTATATATGATTATTATAAAGTTATATTGATACTGAAATAGTATAAATACACTTAAATACAATTCCACGATCATGGGAACAATATCATCGCTCGTGCGTACGTACGGAATACCGTCTCCACGATGTGATGCGACTCGTTCTACATGATCATCATTACATAGTAATTATATAAATGAATTGCATGAATAAATATGATATATTTTACACTAATACCATTCTGGATATAAGGTATCTACAACCATAAAAGAAGAATAAGAATTTATTCGGCAAAACACGCATAAAAACAAAAGGCAATAAAGACCTGAGTAACAAGTAACAATGAAATATTACTAATAAGAAGCTAAGAATATGACCATATATGATATCATATCAATATGTATGATTCTGGAACAAGTCAATAACATTATTTAAACCATTATACAGGAGCTTCGGACACGTACAAAGAAAATCAGACCTAAGGTAAGGGAAATATCACAATCTCATTTTTATCCGAGATTGTTTATACTTTGAAATTTAATGGGGTGTATTTTATCATCCACATTAATGTTTCCTCAATATGTAATGTTATTTCCATCCATATACAATTTTTTAAATCCGATTTTACCCTTCAGTGAGTTTTTAGTAAAAGATATGAAAGGAATCTTTTGTCGTTTTTCGTACGAGGTACTTTTTGACTTTTCCGACAAAAGTACGAGAAGAATGTTTTTTTAACCTATACGAAATGAATGGATTTTTAAAACATTATTTCCAAGAATCATCCTTTACAATTTTTCAAGTTTATTTTTAATCAACTTCTTTTAGTTTTAAAATTGTATGACATGTTAATAAAGGAAAATGTTTTTGAAGTAGAAAGGATATTTTCCTCAAGAATGGAGTTCAAGTGTTTTATCAAAATTATTTTCTATCTAAGATAATAAAGGGTTCTGTTTTTATCCCTATTATTACATTGATTTGATTATGTTGTGATGGAATTATTTTTATGAATTTCTTTATATTATATGAATTGTTTTATGATGTCACGATGTTTAAGATTCCCATTTTTATTACATGGGTTATGTAATGATGTATGATTTATGATTTTGTGGCACACATAAGAATGGTATCATTATGAGATGGGTGGGACCTTAATCTCCCTCCAATGCATTGGGTAAAGATTTTATATCTCATGAGATAGACATGGCTGGAACGGTAGGTTATACCGGTTCAGTGAAACAGGACTGAAACGAGGGTGACTCGGTTCAGAAAGGGACTTTGTCCACTAAGATAGTCTTGTCAATGAGTCTTGACTAACAAAAAATGATTCTCTATGATTATGTGTGAATTCCACAGAGATTCATGTTTTATGTTATGATTATTGGGATTTCATTTCACTGCTATGATTTATCCCATGTTATGAAATTATGCTCTCTTTTCCAGGTTAAGATTTCCAAAAGTTATGTTCTTATGAATATGATGTGATTGATTTTTCTTTTGTTTACCCTTACTGAGCATTTGAGCTCACCCTTTTATGTTTTCTTTTCCTCAGGATATAAAGAAATGTTTTAGGTAAAAAAAGGGAATATTTTTATGGGAGATATTTAAGATCTTTCACCATGATTAGAAGATTACGTTCCGAGTTTCCAAAGAAACTAAACTATTACGATCCTTGTGTGTGTGTTTTTTTGTTATGTACTAAGTATTCCGAAAAATTAATGTAATGTTCATGTACGTCAAGATTCAGGTCTCTATATATATACTGGATATATATGATGTATATGATATCAACATCATGAATATAATTATGGATATAATGGATATTTTACCACATGAACAAAGTGTAATTATAAGAAGTTTATTTTTGACTCAAGTACCTAAGATCGACAAAACGACCGTTATTAACATAAATAATTACATAATGTTCATAACATGGTAATAAGTGATATAAAAGGAATAATGAACATGAAAAAGGTTCTTAAGTAGGTAGAGATTAACTCTAGTTTATTATTCAGGAGGTTAAAGAGTGGTTGAGTCAAGTCGAACATGAGGTAAGGGAACTTCTTAACCCAATTTCCATTATTTGGGTTAATATCCTACTTTCAAATTATGACATGATATTATTATGTCCTATCTTGTATTTTTACTTTCTTTATGTGTACTTATAGTGAATACACATAATACATCTATTTTATTTTAAAAAAATAATCTTTTCAAGGGACTTCATCTCAATCACCATTCATTGAGGCATATTTTGTTTTATACACAAATTTATTTTATAAGTTCTATAAACCCCTTTGACTTTTACGTTTATTCAAAAGGATTCTTTTTATACGAATTGTTTTACTAAATGAAAAAAAGAAATGTTTTTCTTGTCATACGTATGCAGCGACAACGACTTCTCCGCCACTATGACCATTATTTGAGTTTCAGCCTCCTCTACAAGTCATAAATTTTTTTAAATGAAAAATAGCTACCAAGTTTTAATTTTATTTTATTTTGGTATTGAAAATTGTTTTTAAAGTGTTTTTATTACATCAATGTTTTCTATTGATATCTGGAGATTGAGATGTGGACATGTTATGTTTCCTTTATGCATGTTTTATGTGATACGATTATGTAATGGTTTATGATATGTTTAAACCTATTCATATGAGGAATGCATTGGACTTAATAAGTGACGGGTAGAGCCCGCTATAGCTCCTCGTTGCATCGACAGGTCTCATGAGACAAACTAGTGTCTTGGCACGACGCCTTGAAAAAATCTTACTTGTAGTCTTGGCATGAGGCCTTGGCTACGTGGTTATGATAGTCTGGCATTATTAATTCCATCATTATTAAAGTGGTTATTGATATTTCATGTGATTATTCGACTAGTAGAATATCCATGTGAATAAATAAATGGAATTATTTCATTTTATTTCTTACATATTATGTTGAAGTTCAAGTTTAAAAGGCTTTTGTTTTAGTTATACATTAGCTTAAATGTTAATGTTTATTTATGAAAGCTTCCGATATATTATTATCCTTACTGAGCATCTGAGCTCACCCCTTTCAATGTTTTAATTTTTCCAGGATGTGAAGACGTATTTTAGGAATGACGTGTAGGGATAGTCTAAAAGGGATATGAGTGTGGAAAATGGAGACTATGTTATTGTAGTTTTTCACTTTATGGTGTAATGTAAAATTTATGAATGTATCTAGTGTTTCCAAGGCTACTAAACTAATCGGTCTTTAGAGACTTGATCTTTTGTGATCATGCTAATGTTACGCAATAATGCACTGACTCTCGGTAACTTGGGTCGGGGCGTTACAATTATCTTATAAATTGAACCATTTAACTTCTTTATATCACACAATTTTAGTCTTCTATCACATCCATTACCATCCTTGATATCATCCTTTATTCCATATCATTTTTAAATATAGTGTTTTCATACCTAAATACCATCCGTTAATGTCATACTGTGTAATCCGAATGTGGTTTCTAAATAATGATGTATTACTCTTAATCAAGTACTTTTAGTTTTATATATTCATCTACATAATTTAATTCTATGGTGTATGTTATAAACTAATAAATATATTATATTCAATATGAATAATTATTTTAATGATAATGTAACATTGATTATCCACATTGTTTACATCATATAAGAAGAAAAAATATCGAAAGTGTGTATGTGTCAACTACCACCTCCATGAAGCGATGCGTTTAATTTTTCATAATGAATTAACATTTATGGTTATAATAATAATATTACTAAATACAAATATATATAAATATTATATTAAAAAAATGAAATTTTTATTTTTATTTATTTCATTCCATCAGTCAAAAAAAAATTAGTCGTCTGTACATATCGACTACCATCTCTATGAAGTGAATTAGTTAATTTTTTATCACTAATTTTTATTAATTATTACATAACTGCATATAATGAATAATTCTAAAACTCATGACATTATATAATTCAGGATAACAAGTAATAATCATCATAGTGCATGAACTAAAACTTCAAATCCAAACATAAATCAATAACTAATAATTTTTCAAGAGGAAACGTGATTTTGATAATAAATAATTAATAAATATATTATATAATATTATAAAAAAATAATATTTTATTTGATATAAATGGTTATGGTTGTTTGATTCGTGTATAATAAATCAATATTTATTATAAAGGATGTTTGAAGATGTATGAAACGTGACTATAATTGGGTTATATGGATATCTCATCTCACTTTTATATTTTTTATAAATATAAAATATTCATCATCTATGACTATTGTGTGGTGTATAAAATTTTTATTGATATATTTTTTGATGAATATAATGATAATTACATTTCCTTATAAATCCATCTAATGTTATCCCTATCATGAGATTTTTATTTTATGATTATCAATATGGTATGGAATTTGTGTATCAATCGAATTTTAATATATATTTTTTATGTATGAATTTTACATGTGGAACTTATATGATCCATATTTAATAAACCTATCTCATTTTACTTACAATATGATGTTTTAAAATAATTTCATGTATTAGTAAAATTATCCTCTCTTTGGAACTCAAAAATATATATAAATCATTTTAATGAAAATAAAACCATATTTCTCCACATTTGGTCTGAAAAAAATTAAACTATCTTAGTGTTTTCCAAACATTGTTAAATAAATGTTTTTGAACAGTCACTAATGATTGTTTAAATTAATTTTTTCCACATTTGGATTGAATAAATTTTCTTATCATCACAACCACTTAATTTTTTTAAATATTAAACTATATCATTCCATATTTTGTTTTGGTGAAAATGTTTGAAATTTTATTTTAAAAATATTTTGATTTTATATAAGTTATTCAAAAATGAAATGGTTTTTTCCCTCATGAAATATTCCTATGATATTTCGAAGGATTATTCATCTAGGGTGACATAAATTAATGTTAATTATGTTTTTTTGTTTATCCATAATCCATCTATTAAAAAAATTATATTCTTTATGATAATGATATAATGATTTTTTAGAAAAAATTTATTTTCTATTTGTTATGATATGATGAAATAATTAAATATAAATGAATACTATTTTCTTTCCTTTGGTTATGTTAAGTTGATATGATGAATGTTTTTATGATCTTATGGGAAACATATGTATGGTTTGAATTATGTTACAGATGGACCTAAAATTACATGTCTTTATAATATAGTGAATTTGGATCTATATGTTTGAGAAATTTATGGGAAACAAGTTAACTTTCTCGATCTACAAGGGGAAACATATATTGATTCCTAATCTATTATAGGAAATAGGTTTCGATTACGAGTCCACTATGATATGGGAAATAGGTATTGATTCCTAATCCACTATGACTTTATGGTCAATGTAGTAAACCATGACATATTAAATGGTTTTTATTTCTAATATGGTTCCACAGTTTTATGAAATATTTTTATGATTTTTATTTGAACTCATGGTTTATGATTAATTAATGATAGTCTCTCACAATAATGATTAATTTCTTTGTAATGTTGATTATTTATGATATGAATCATTAATTTGATCCATGAAAAATTTGGTTTTAACATTGTATGTTATCATAATTATCTCATATCCTCAAAACATATCTTACCCATTCATATGATCATTGATTAATAAGTCCCTTATTTATCCTTAGTGATTATTTCAGCTCACCATTTCTTAATTATTCTATACCCTGGTTATGAATAATTATTTATTGGATAGTATGTCAAAAGTATAAATTTTAGATGATATTTATGAGATATGATAATGAATATACCAAAATAAAATATTTAATTTCCATGTAACCAAAGACACTAAACCTCTATGATTCTTTCATGGATTGAATTGTTATGTATTTACTATTATTGTAAAAAGATGTAAATATTTTTGTACAAAAATAATATTTCACCTAATTATATATATATATATTGTGTTTTCATGAAATACATATTATTAAAAAAAATATTTAATAAAGAATAATACTTGATGAAATCTTTTATAGTTAAATTCTCCCACAAATAAATAAATTTCATCCTCAGAATTTTAGTTATTTTATACAAAAACTTTTTCTCTAATGATATTAATAAAATAAATTGGGATATATTTTTATAATGAGTAATAAAACTCATAAATTTACTTTAATAAATATAACACTAATATTGTGTTTCTTCCTTTCTTTTTTAGTTGAATTCCCACAATTACTTAATTTAATGACATGTTGTATTTTCCTATGAGTTTATTATTTATACCTATAGTGAAAAAAATTTCAAAAAGTGTATTAATGATAAAATGTGATTACATTATTTTATAATAAATTTACTAGACACAATAATTTCCCATCACCCATGGTCCCTCAACATGGTGGTTTAGGTAGAAAGACTTGTTTAAACAATAAATTCAAAGATGAATTGAATTTTTTCTCATAAGGAACATTGAATTCGATGTTCATACCCCTCCTGGTAATTTATATATTATCCATATCTAATGAATCATCATGTTCCTTGTAAATATTATTTATCATATATAGTTTCGTATTCAATAGATAATGACCCATCACTTCACCAGCCTTTTGTACCAGTCCTGTCTATAACCACTCAAAAAAACACTCTTGACTAATAGTTATAGGAGGGTGGCTTCCATTCCCAATTCAAAACTGGCATTTCATGTGTCCACATACTTTCTTCCAATACCCAAAATATTTCCCACACATATTTCATGGGTCCATATGCTTAGGGTTATCAAATTTCAATTTTGGTATACTCCCATATATAAGACCACTAGGTGGCCTTCTTTTACTCTAAACAATGGTGTCTAAAGACACTAGGGGTGTTGGATATAATTTATACTCTACATCAACAATTTTTAAGGTTATTTCAATATATTGTGATACAAAGAGGGACACGTATATTGGTGGTCCATTGATGGATGATGTCAAAGATGAATCATTGGAAGAATCTTTTATTGTAGTGACAATAGGATATATTCATTGTGTTTGTTGGTTGCTGTTCGTGACCCATGAATTTTTAATAGTGACGATGTTGTGGGTAATATTACCATGAATGGTGAATAATATCCTATATTAAAATAGTTAATCCATTATGATAAATCCATCTAATGGTATCGTATGAATATTTTTATTCTCATAAAAGTTAATTTACAAAAAAATCATCATATTACTTGAATTTTTATTTAATAAAATGATAAATTGTTGGTAATCTTATAAAACAATCCGTAAAATGAATAAAGGATTTAATAAAGATAATATATCTAAAAATATATTGTAGTGTTTTAGTTATCATAATTATCTATATAAAATTTTATTTAATAGGTTTCACCTAGTTCCGTTGGTTTTTTATATATTCATGTTAATCAATCTTATACCCAATAGATTTATAATGATAAATTGGGTAACATTTGTTATGTATACTCTTAAGTAATCAAACCATTATTATTTCATTTATATTCCCATTTTTCATAACCATAATGTCAACTGATATCATTATTTTTTTATTAGTTATTTATTATTAATGATCCACTATTTCCCATGAAAATTATCTTCATGTCCCCTTAATTAAATTCTATTTGTATTTATCGAAACATTGTTGACATATTGAAAATTGAAAAAATAACTTCTTCCTCATCATCCCTTGTTATTTCATAGGAAAACACATTTAACTCCATTGGTTTTCTTGGGACATTCAATATTCTCACTTTGTTAATCATGATACCAGATATATTATTTGGAATATTGAAACTTTATCTCATTCAATCTCTCATTCTAATGGGTTGTTCCTTTAGGTAGTATATGAATTTTCCCTCACACTAATGGTTTCTTCTAATTTAATTAATTAACTAAAAAAAATTTATTAAATGGGTGATGAATAATTTAAAATCTGTTTTTATTATCATAATCAAAAAATGGAAATCCAAATCCAATTTTTTTGTTATTTTAAATTTTCATGTAGTCTTATTATTCATTTAGTTAAACATATATTATTTATTGTGTGACATAAATTAATTTATGATGGATATATAATGCTCCATATATTAAACAACATATTAAACGTGTATTGGTTTTCATAAATATATAATTATTATCTAATGTATCTCCCCTAGGGGTCATACCAGGTATATAGTGAGGCCTCTTTTTTGTGCACCAGGTATCGATTGAGTCAATACAAAACAAACCATTTTATGTGTTATTACACTTAGGGGAATTTTCAATATAGGGTTAATTACCATATAGTTTCTAGATAGCAATTTATTTCCTAGGAAACTAATCTACTGTAGATATTTACCATATTCTATGATATTATCATATACATATACTAAACTCAATGCTTCTTACTACGGTTATATGACCAGAATGCCATATATAATTAAAAAAATATCTAAAAATATCTAAACTAATATCTTGATACCAAATATAGTATCCTGACATATAATAACCCTAAATAATACATAGTCTCATAGTTCAAACAAATATATGTTTTATTTTTTTGGGTATTATCTATGTATACATATTATTTTGACACAAAAATGAATGTTTCACTATAATCATGATCTGTATAAAATTTTACTACCTACCTCACAAGATATAATCTTCTTCATAACATATGGATTCAAAGTACAAGAAAGGGGTGTTCTCAAACACTCAGTTTGGGAAACATATATCATAACATGTGGTGAAAAAATTAGGAAGACATAGTTATCACAATAAATGATCCCAAGAAAATATACAATAATCATAAAACAATTTAGAGTAACATATGTTCATAAAATATTCTCTAAGGAAGAATAAATTATATTAAATGGGAAAAAATATTATTAATTTCACAACATGGGATCATTACATAAATTTTTTTCTTATATTTAAAATAGGTTAGAATCATGAAAATAAGGAATTTAATGGAATTAGAATATATCTTGAAAATATAGAATAACGTGATAAATAGATTTGAAAATTTTCACATCCATATGAACATGAAATATTGTATGGGAAAATTCATTATTCCAACACATATGTGAGAGAAATCATAATGTCCACACAAGAAAATATAAGCAAACCCATCTATCACAAGAATATGTAAACTAAATCCTTATCCGGATTCCTATCAATCTGGTAAGATTTAATATTAAAATAATGCATTATATTGTGAAATTATACCCCACACATTTTCATCTATAAAAATGTATGACAGTTTATAAATTTCATATACATATAATAAAAACCATATGGAATATAATGGGTCTCTCAAAACATCCATAAAAACACATATTTTTTACTTAAAAAATCATAGAATATCGAAAATAAAATTTTCTAGATTGAATCATATCATAATAACATATATAGGCTGATAATAACATCACTTCATGAAATAATTTATTTATAAATCGCATTCAAAAACATTTTATTTAACAACTATTGCATTCCAAAAACAATATATGGTGTATAAAATTTAATTAATTTATATGTAACTTTCATTCAAAAACATTTTATTTACGAAAACTAGATTCATATAGAAAACATTATTAAAAAATACCTTTATAATTAGTCCTTTATAAGACTAACTGATTTCAAAAAGAAAATATTAAAATTTATAATATTTATATTTGAAGAAATTAATTACCAATAGAATATTGAAAAATATATAAATCATAGAAACATAAAATGTTGATTGGATGATAAGAAATTTCATTTTTAAAGGATGGAAAGACTATTGGGCCATTTTTAAATAATCTTGTTGAAAACCTACACCATTAAAATAGTGGTGAAACATTTTTTTGCTGAATAAAGGGGAGGAGTTGATCATTAGAAAAAATATTTATATTCTACATAATATAATTTATTACATTTGGGGGATGTAAAAAATCATAGATATAGAGGAAAAGGCAATTTAACAAAGTTTTAATTATTGTTAAAAAATTAATTTTAATGAAACATTAGAAGAATCACAGAATGAGGCAACGGTGTGAAACATGATTTCTACAAAAATAATAAGATTTAAATACATTGTAAAATAATAATTTTTTAGATACATCATTAATTAAATCCAAATTAATAGTACACTGTGATAAATAAACAATGAAGATAATTGAGTCCTGACAACCTCATTAGTCATTATTAATTTTTGAATCAAACATAATTGAAATAAAGAAAATAATATTGTTTTTATGCCACATGAAATAAATCTTAGATAATGAAAATATATATTATTAGATAGTAGATACAACATCAAAATATTAATTTTTTGGAAAATAATAAAACAGATACCACTGAGGAGATGTTGAGATGAAAATCCCCTTACTTGTTTCCATGATTTTTGGATAACACTATAACATCAATTAAAATAAAAATAGAAGTAGTAATCATAAATTTTAAAAACATATTCAAATATGTTACTATTGATATCCCAAACTTATAATCATTTATTATTGCTACATTGGTGAGTTATATATTATTTTTTAACCATCGAGTGTTAGTAACATTTCCCATTTTCCTAAATTTGATAATGCTAATAACATTAACCATTATTTTATACAATGTTGATTATTAATATATATTTTTAAAAATATTACAATATAAATAACAGATATTTTTTGTGTCTCTCATACATTTACATAAGTGTTTTTGGTATGGTGTGTGAAAATATAATTGGTGTTGGCTTATTTCAATGATTTTGTGTAAGGATGATAATTCTTCAATCATATATTAAATAACTAAAATAATATTTAAAAAAACATATAAAAATCCTTATTTTATCATTTTAATATAATGTTATTAGTTTTCATGTTCACCTAATCATCTATTATAGATACTTATACCAACATTAATCTAGGTTGTTAATCTGACTCAATAATGAATAAGAAGAAAAGTCTTTGACACCATCAGAATTCACGATGCATTGACATGCTATATTCAGAACCTTTTCTCTACAGGAACTGCTTTCATGGCTATGGAGGTGGAAGAATGAATCAGACCTGTGATCACTGAAGAGATCAATCAACAACTTACCAAATATGTGACAAATTAAGAGATACTCCTTGCTCTGAAACATATCCAACTCACTAAGGCCCATGGACTGGATGGATTCCAGACCCTTTTCTTTAAACAATACTAGCACATCATCAGTCCCGACATCTGTAAAATGATAAAAAAATATTTGGGCGGGGAATATAAGCATTTCTTCCATCAACAAAATGCTCCTCGTCCTCATTCCCAAAATCAAGAAACCCCTGGAGATCCCTGATTTTAGACCTATCAGCCACTACAATGTATCTTATAAGATATTCTCAAAGATCCTTGTTAATCGGCTGTGCCCTTGGATTCCTGATATTATCTCTGAAAACCAGAGCACCTTTGTGGCCAAGAGACTAATCACTGATAATGAAATTGTGGCCCATGAAGTGTTCCACTCTATGAAAACATGCTCCACTGCAAAAAGTGGAACCATGGCCTAGAAACTGGATATGATGAAAGATTATGATAAAGTGGAGTGGCATTTTCTTAGATTTGTGATGCATAAAATGGGGTTTTGTACTAAATGGACAGATATAGTCATGTGTTGCATATCGACCATATCCTTTAGAATTATTGCCAATGGGGAGCTCACTCGGGGATTCTCCCCAACCTGATGCCTGATCCAGGGAGACCCCCTCTCCCCATTTCACTTCATCTTAGTGGCTGATTTTTTTATAAACTTATTTCCATGGCGGAATCCTCTAATTCTATTCATGGGGAAAAGGTCTGACCTGAAATCCCACTAGTGTTGCATCTCTTCTTCGCCGACAACTGCCTCCTTTTCTCCAGAGCAACTATAAATGAATTCTGGGTGATTAGCCATGCCATCCAGTAGTATGAGAGGGCGCCTGGATAGTCTATCAATCATGGAAAATTAGAAATCTCCTTCCATGAAGGGGTGCCTCTTGCCAAGAGAGATGAAATCTATGCATCAGCATGCATCCATATGGTCGATAAAAACCAGAAGTATCTCGGGCTACCCACGGTGATTGGCCGGTCCAAAAAAGGAATCTTTTCATTTCTGGTGGATAGGATTGAGAAACAAATTCAAGGCTAGACCCCAAAAATAATCCCCAAAGCAAGCAAAGAAACCCTCATTAATGCTGTCATCCAGTCTATCCACAGCTATATTATGTCCCTGTTTAAGCTCCCAGTGGCCATCATTAATCAGATCCATACACGTACTGGCAACTTATGGTGGGGGAAAATGATGGCAAGAATAGACCCCACTAGATGGCCTGGGAGAAGCTATGAAAAACCAAGTCAGAGGGAAGGATGGGATTCCGGAATCTATTTCTCTTAAATGATGCACAGTTGGCCAAGAAATGATGGAACCTTATTAACCAACCATCATCTCTCTGTGCACTGGTTCTCCAAGATAAGTACTTTCCCCACACAGACTTCCATGTTTCCCCTCTTGGCCCTCGTCGTAGCTTCCTTTGGAGAAGCATTTTGGGGGCCCGAAATCTCCTGGAAAAGGGCTCGGCTAGAGGATTGGGAATGGATCATCCGTCAACATCTGGACCGATCCCTGGCTGATCGATAAGGATGGTATGCGGGCTACATCCCCTACCCAACCGAATCTTGAAGATGCCACAATCACCAGCCTCCTTTCAGACTGGGGACTGGGGTGGTGTGTGGAAAAGATACATGAATGGTTTAATGAAAGAGACCAAAGAATTATCATGAGCATCCCCTGGGTCCCAAATTCAGGCCCCGACCATCTTTTCTGGACCAACGACATTTCGAGCGACTACATGGTGATATCTGGTTACAGAGTTTCTCTTGGAAACCACTCTGGAAACCAAGAAGAGGGACCATGGAAATTGCTTGTGAAGCTCAACATTCCCAAAAAAATATACCAATTTTGGTGGCAGATGTGAACGACCACCCTCCCTACCAAGAGCATGCTCATTTACCGACATATGTCCAGTGCTGAGTCTTGCCCCTTCTACCAGAATATTCCAGAAACAGCTTTGCACGCTAGCATTCACTACCCGGGAACTAAGGAAATTTGGAATAAATGGGGAACGACTTTAGATGCTTCAATTTACATTATCTCTAAACTCCCCGATCTTCTGATGCATTGGTGCTCCTCTCTCTCATTGAACAATGTAGGCTCAATCTGCACCCTGACATGGATTATTTGGGTCCAGCGTAACGATGCTGTTTTCACCACATTCATAAACCTCCAGAGTTCTAGATTGAACAGGCCATGCAATGGATTGAGGGCTGGAAGGACCAAAAAGGGAACTTTTTTCCATGTGTATCCCCCTCCTTCCCCCCTCATTGGAATCCCCAAGTGGAAGGGATTATTAATCAAAATGTAGACGAGTATCTCCCCAAGGATGGGCTTGTTGCTCTCGGTCTCCTGGCCAGAAATCAGCTGGGTCAAATCATTGCTGTAAAACATGAGCAACATCATGACTTCTTGGAACCTGCAATTGCTCAGGCCTCTGCCATCCTAGTAGGTATGATGCTCACTATAGAACATGGATTGGTTGATATTATCATGGAGTCCTACTACCTCACTGTAATCAATTCTATTAACCACAACGACAGATAACTATAGTCATTTGGCTTCATCATCATGAGAATTTGCTCACTTCGCCAAGGATTTTCTCAATGCACACTATCCTTTACCAAAAGGGAAAGAAACAATGCAGCCCATCAGCTGGAAGCCTCCAGCCCCTTCGATGTCAACCATCTCTAGCTAGAAAATTTCCCTTCGTGGCTTTTCATTTCAACGTCGGTTGAACTTGTTCATTAGTGTTATCTGTCCTTTATTTCAAGAAAAATTGAAAAGAATCATATATTTTTATTTTTTTTATGATGGTGAACCATCTTATAATGTGTTTATATAAAAAATATATGAAGAAGAAAACAATTATTCTTCTGGGAGGTGGTACTCGGCAGACACGGTCAATTTTTGTTCATTTGTTATCCTATGTGGAAGGAAATGAATAACTAATGGTTGTGAAATAAATTTACAAAATAATATTACAAAAAATATAAAAAATAAATCATACTATTATGGTGATAAATTATTTATAAGAATGTGAAAAAGAAGAAAAATAGAATAAAAAGATAGTACCTACGTTAGACACTTCTAATGTCCTTGAAATTCCCATTGGATCTCAAGTGATTAGGCATACAATGATTGAAATGGGGTTTATTGAATAACAAGACTAAAAGGAGTATGATGTGGATTATTTCAAGTAAAATTTGTCTATTGATAATGAAATTATAGAAAATAAAGTAAAATATTCACCAAATATTATGGAAACATATTTAATAAGACAATATTATTGTCCAAAATGATAAACATGCCCAAACTATAATGATGTTAAGACTTATTTCCAAAACTATTAATATATCTAATGTTTAACCAAAAACTATTTCTAGATTTATTTAGTAGGAGGAATGAATTTCATCTATGAATAAATACAATGATCAAATTATGATGAACCGCACCTGATATCTTGTTCCTGGAACTAGAAAATATATATTGGTAACAATAGGGGTTTCTGGAATAAATTGAATTAGAATTATGAAGTCAAAATAAAGACAGAGATTATGGGTTATAATAAAAATTATAATATGTAATAATTCAAATTAAATGAAAGTATATCTCTAGTGGATGGAAATATTAATATAATGTTATTATTTTTTAAAGTGAAAGAACAGAAAGATTACAGAATTTATAAAATAGATGTGAAATCCATAATCTGAAATGGTGGTCTTTATGAATAGGTTTTAATTGAAACATATGGGGTAATTATTCTAGATAAACATATAATCATTATGTGAAAAATCATGAATGAGTTATATGTGAAAATATATTTCCCTATATATTTTTATTCCAATATAGATTTATATTTTATATGTATACACTTTTAAAGGGGAAAAATAACAAAAATCATTATGTTATGGTGCTTTCAATAGATAGTAACATTGAAATTATATATATTAAAGAAAAAATATTTTTTTGAACAATGATTATATTGATGAATAATTTTCTATTTGTTTTAAATGATAATTTAAAATTTCCATATTTGATTACATGTGATGTTCTATAGGATTACCCATCATTCAAGTGGTTGATTATAATTTTAATTCCCTAGATAAATATGCTTGAGTTTTATTGATCATGTATAGAATAAAATATATTAATGGAATTTATAATATTATTTATATTTTCACTAAACTAACAAATTATGGTGGTGGGAATGGTTAAAATAAAAATTATTATAAGAAAAAAATTATAATCCTTTTATTAATAGTAGGATACAATTTTAATAGTGCATTTTTCTTAACACTATGTGATAATATTCAAAGGGATACCAATGGTTATCACATTTTAGTAGAAAAAATTAAGATTCATTATGAATACACAGATTTTCGTCCTATTGTACCATACTAATTAAAATTTGTCCTTACAAGGCTTTACAGATGTTTATTGCGTAGAAGAATCTATTGATAAGTAACCCACTATATGTGGGGATTTCATTCCTTTTTAAATCAATGTTATATAGAACCAAAGTATGGAAGAATTTATATAATTTTTCATAGTTAATGTTAATTAAATAATTGTTACTCATATATATTTATTGATGATATGGAGGAAGGTAAAACAATATGACTTAAAAATTTAGGTTTATATGAAATTATATATTTCATATTACTATAAATGTACTTAATATATTTTAAATAATCTATTTTAACAATATATATCAAATAAAATTGATTCTTTATTCCACTAAAGAGAAGGTGGTAAAATAAGACAGAAATATGAGTTTTTTGGAATCGAATAATAGGTTGTAGATACTATTATAAAAGAATTAAAAAAGTAAAGGATATATATTTTAATGTTTTAACAATAATGTTAAACCATCCCCTCTCACATATTTTATGAAACACACCAACCCCCATGATTATTTGGATTATCTTTTCAAACATGGATATGAAAATTGAATCAATACATACTTTTTTGTCTAGGGGAGTGGTATTGAAAACGGATGAGTCTTCACTTATTATTTCATATAGATATGTGTAAATTAAAAAACAAATTTTGTATGTTTTATGAATTTTAGGTATTTGTTTAAAAACAAATATAATTTGAATCTCATATCTAAAATATTCCTTTCACCAATAAAATAAATTCCATAGAAAAATAATATTATCATGTTGTGTAGTTTTATGTTGAATCTCATTTGAGATAAGATATTATTTAATGATTAATTCGTCAGTTTTATAAAATCCTTAATGAGATTTATTTTCTTGAATAAGAGTGAAATTTTGCGTTATCACCAATCAAAATATGGATATTTAATTACAATTTCGAATTATTGATGATCATTTAAATTCTTCAACCTCTTTCAAGATGTTTTGAAAAATTAGTTAAAATATTTTTTAAATTTTTTAATGATTTATGGATCTAGGTGGAAATTATTTGGAATAATTATTATGATTATATATATAAGACTTGAATTTATTGACTTTTTAGGGAAAATTTTGATATTTTATTTTTTTGAGCCAAACAGATCTGCATGATCATCAATATATGATTTGTAAACTTAATTTTGAGTCATTTTGATAATATTTTCTCTTGTCTATAAGTGTTATCAAATGGATATGATTTTAATATAGCAATGGTATGGATTTATAAATATAATTTAATTTACTTCTTAAGGATGAATTATTATTTCATATGGTTGATTTCAATTTGTTCATAATAATTCATAATGTTTATAAGGGTAAAATTTTTATTATTCATCATAAAGTATAATTTCTTTCACCCTAAATAATAGTGAACCCTACTTTCATCATAAATATTTATGGTTATTAATAATTCTTAGAGTAATACATCATTATGTTCATTTATTTCTATAGGGATCATGAAAAATATTGTGAGTACATCATAGGGTATAATAGAAACAGTCTAAGTAGAATTATGAATTCTTGGAAAGGTATGACCCAAATGTATTTCATAGTAAATATGGCTTTAATATTGTATATCTACAATTAAAATTTCTAATTAAATATATGAAATACTAAATTCATATTCTAAAAAAATTGTATCGGATTAACCTTGATTCTCACATCGATGATTATTATATTGTATTTAAATGTTTATTCATGAATTTATATAATATATGTTCCTTATATAACACGAAAAAAGATTAACATTAAGGAAAACTATTTGGAAAAAATACTCAATTTCATTAATCTATTTATACGAATAATGTATATATAATTGATATGATGCCTCTATCATCTTCAATTACTATTTTCCAAGCTAATTAATAGAGGATTTAGCTATAAATTAAAATGATTTATTTTCCCAAGAATCTGAAAAATCAATTATAATGGTTCCTTACATATATTCCTCATTTAGTAACTCTACTGAAGATGGTACAAAATAGAGGCTATTCAATAGAAATTAGGTGAATACTATTGAAATATAATATTGGGAATCAAAACTACATATTTCATTATCTTCAAATGGAATACTGAGCTACTGGGTGCCTTGGATTTTTTTTCAATGTTGATGAAGTTGAAGATTGGATTTATAGAACACTATATACGAATGCTAAATGGCAGTCCAATATTCAATTTCTGTGATATTTTCTTGAGGATCATGAATCAAAAATTAAATTAATTATAATTGATAATTCCATTATAATGATTGATACAAATGATAAAATACTAATATAAGTATATGGACAATTATATGAGTGATTAATGTAGTTTCTAGAATAGGAATATCATTTTTCGTGAGTGAAAAAATTTATATTGGGAACTGTAGAAGAGAAAACATCAAGAAACAAGACGGGTAATAGAAATAATAAATAGTATTATGGACAGCTTATTTTAGTAGTTTAAGGGGAATATAGTGTATCTAATACTGAGTTTGTGATTTATTTGTAAATTTTCATTCCCTAGACTTTTGAGATGCGAAGAACAAGGATACATAAAATGGTATACATGATGTGAGTTTGATAAAACTAGGAACCATAATTATTATTCCCTAGATATGTTTTTTGGTTTCTATTCTGGAATATTAAATTTTATTCATGAGATATTTTCAGGTTTTGTTCAAAAGAATTGTTTACTATTTTCTATTGATGAAGCTTCACTCAAATAGATGTTCATTCTCAACTAGTGGTGTTTTATAAATATATATACCAGGGGTAGTAATTACTAAATATAAGACTTAATGTATTTTTAGTCATGGGTAATATGATGACACATGACCCATCCACTTGCAATTGATAGGAATATTATTATAAACATTTTGTAGACAAGTAAAAAAACTATTTTTAAAATATATAAGACCTCAAATTGAGGATTAAACATATAAATGATTTTGTGGTCCCTTAACATATTTACATTATATATTCAATGTACATGGGTGAGTTTAATATATCAATTGGATAATCTTATATTAACCAATCACAACGGCTATTTTATTTACAACCGATTATCATCATTTTGGTATTTCTATCATCTTATTTTGTTTTGTTTCATCATTTGGGTGTGTATTGATACCCCAAGTAATGAAGGGAATTTGCTGGGGAGAATGGAATAATGTTCAAGGACGTGTGCTTTATTTAATTAATGGTGTCAAATAATAATTTTGATAAACGATTATGGAACTCTACTTGATTATAGAGAACACTCGATGTTATTTAGTAGTTTGTGTAAGAACCAATGGTATTGGATATCTTTTAATGAAAAACATGATGTGTATTGACTACATGATGTGTAATTGTTTTTTGATTCATGTCGTGAGTTGAGTACATAATTTTAAATACTATATCCCATGAATAGATTAAACAACATGTAATATAAAATTATAGTGTTTAATCAAGATGGTGATGTTTTTTTGGTGACTACAGACTGCATTGATTATACATCATGTGATGGGATTCCAAAAAATATATTCATCCTGATTTGAAATTTTAGTGTGTTTCACTAATGATTCGTACTTAATTATTATTCATCCCTATTCCCACATGACCTAGAAGAATTCTCTAGTGATTTTGAAAAACTTTAACCCTTCCGAATCGATACATTCAACGTTTGATCATTAAGGTTGCCTTCAGTTTTCTTTCCATGTAATATAATCTTTTTTTAAAATATTTATTTTTTTATCATTGTTTTTTCCTCGCATTTTTCTATCGGTTTTTTTGATCCATGGTGTTGATTCTCTAGTCTTCTTTAGATATTTTTTTATTCCTCTAAGGGTTAATACACCATTTCTTGTGGTGTACTAGGTGTGAGTTCTTTGAGGATTCTTATTATCTTGCCCTTCCAAAAATATTTATGTGTTGAATCAATTCTATCGAATTAGATGTTTGATTATAATTCATATATTGTGATTATTTCAATCTTCCTTGTTGGTGCATTCTATTGCGGGCATGATCAACCCATTTTTTGAGTTTGGTTCTATCTCTTTCCTATGGTGGTTGAAATAGATTACATGAATTAATAAATTGTTTTATAAACTAAAAAAAAATTGCTAATTTTTTTGTCTGGAAAACAGTTTTTTGAAAAATAATGGATTTCATTCGTTTTTTAAAGAAAAGCTTATTTCAAATCATTTTGACCTGGTTTTATAAATTTGTTTCCAAATCATGGTTTTTAAGATATTTATTAGAGAATATACTATATGGGAATCCTTTCATATGTTTTTAGATGGTTTATTAACAAACATATTGTGTTGATACTATCGAGGGGGTCTCTCATGGTGCTTTCATATTCTCCCTTGGTTGATTGTTCTTGGTATATGATAGACACTATTTAGAATGTTCTAATTTTAGTTTTTTCATATTCTTCCTATATAAAAATTATATATCTATATTCTTTATGGGAATGTGATTGTATATAGTTGTGGCATGATTTTTCGAACTCTCTGGACCTAGTGGTGAACATTGGCATGACATTACCTATGCATTTTCAAATTTTTTCTTCATTGGACTGTATAGTTCTAGTGGTACTTACATGGATTTGAAATGATATTTAATATATTATTGTCTTTGATTTCATATATCTATTTTGATATATTCATGTAAAATTATTTGAAACTGATTTACCTATTATATTGTGAAATGTAGAAATATGGGAATTAAATATTCTTCTATGCTTTTGATATATACCTTTTAAACTATTTTTCATCCACTATTTTGTTTATATTTAATCATTCATATATTATTTGAATATATACATGTTATGAAACACCTAGTTTTGATATAACTGGTCATGTTAGCTTACACCCGTTCTCTCCTTTTTCGGTAAGTAGAACATTAAATTTATTTTGATGCGAGGAATGGAAGGGTGTCATGGTGAGGCATTGCATATTTCTACCATATTTTTTGTATAGTCCGTGGTGATAAAGTGGGAGTTTTATAACTCTATAAAATGGAGTAGTTGGATTATTAATTTTATATTCTTTTAATGTTTGGTCTTATCCTTTTATTTATTACGGCTAATTTCCGGCTGTGTATTTTATGTTTTTTTCTCTTAATTATTGAATTTAATTACCCATTCTGATGATTATCTCTGTTGGGTATGTATATATGACTTGTGGTTTCTTCCTATTGAGATAAATAATTCCCTATGGTTATTTTTTGATGACATGGTTCTGCTTATGACCCTGAGGGGATAGGTAATTCCACACAAATATATGGATGATCAGGTAATGTTCCATGTTTAGAGGGTAACATTGGACAGTTCATTACAAAATTTAATAAATGTGTTCGGTTAACCTCAGTTGTAAAATTTTGATACACTAGATATAGATTAATTAGTAATAAAGATGAATTTTTTGTTGTGGGCATGGTTATCTAATTTCATGATGAGGATCATGTTAACAAGAGATGATTGGATGTGTTTATCATGTCTTGAGATCATGTTATTAATATTATTTTTTATGTGTTTCAATGTTAAACTTATTTTATTCTATATTTAATTTTAGATTCTATTTTAGTGTGCGACATTATAACTCTGATACATTTTCCACATGTATTTATGGAGGGGGCAGTTAATTCTCCTCAAGAGAATCCTCTTATTGATCAGAATCTTATGGAGACTATCATGTGAGAAGTTCATGTTGTTAACCAGAATGTACCACATGTCTAGACCATATTTTTTAATGTATATCTTGGAGTTACTAGAGAAGGATATCAATCAAGTGAGTTCATGTCCGAGGAGTCACTATCTATTAAAGGTAATAATAAACCACAAGAGGTGGAGGACTGAATATACAAGATCAAAAATATCAATGACTTCCTAGATAAACATGAGAGTATCAAGGTGATTCCATAAATGCTTATCCCTGAGGTTCATAGCCAGCGATTGTGGATTCTATGTTACAAACTGATATAAATTTGGGAATGGATTTGAAGGGTATAAAGCCTCTTTTTCAGTAGTTTCATCCAGTCTCAATAATGATGGATAAGTATCTAGAGTTACAATCAATAGATATAGTAGTGCATTTGGTGTCATTATATATTAATCATTTTTCATTGAATGATTGATTTACACCATGGTTGTAAATAACGAACAACTATAATCCTAAAAGTACAATCATGTTTATAGACCATATATTAGATTTATGGTATTTATGTTATATATTTTGACCTATACAGATGTAATGGACATGGTTATGGTGGAATATATTATTGTGGAAGGAAATTTGGGTTATTATGTCCATTCTCTTACACCTTGTGGTAGATTCAGTTTCAATGATGGAAATAAAAGTACATGAAAGATCACTACATGAGTGGTGGAGGTTGTTCTCAGTGGTGGCCTTCCAGAAAACATGTTGTTAAAAAAAATAATGTTCCTATAATTATCAATCAATGTTTCAATGTTGGGCTCACCATGAATTCTTTTCCTCAATCTAAAAATATGTTTAATGGTTGTGTATTCTACGTCAACATGTACGGATTCTTTCAATCTATATCAATTCCTTGTTATGGTGAAGAATTATTAGCTCTAGAGGCTACTACGGGGATGGTTGATCCTTCAAATACTATTGGGATCTTTCTATATGCCATTGGAGATATGCAATTTCATGTAGTAGGTGATTTATTAGTTAGAGTTAGATGTACATCTAGAGGCATTGAGAGGTACCATATTTTTTTAATCATTAGTAGTGATTTATTTATTTCATACTACTTCACCACACTGATTTTTATCTGGATATTTTATTGATATTCATATAACAACAAATGACCAAATACCCTTTGTTATGGAGTTAGAGATATCCCTTTAAAAGAGTAAAGAGATGATGTTTTAGTTTCCTTCATTTATGACATCAGTAGATGATGAAGATTTACTATAGGATTTTCTTTTTCTCAATCTGGATGTGTTTAATTTATTCATTGGGAGGACTAGATTATCTCTCAACGATTTGAGGTTGATTATCATCATTGGCATGTTTAATTTCTTATTAATGATTGGATCTCATGGGTTTTTCTATGATTTTGGGATCAGATGTCTGGTCATGTATGGAATTCCATTATAGAGTTCAAGAGTTTGTTATCCATCACTGTATTTGATCCCAATGATGTTTCTTATATTTTTGAGCGTCTCATACTTGTTATGGAATTTACAGTTTTTCTTTCATAATATTTCTCTATGCTTCCTCTATATAGGGAGTTCAATTTTATGATTGACCTAGTGACAAGTACCCACTAGATTGTGATTCCATCCTTTCATATGAAGCCAATATAGATAAAGGATATTAATATGTAATTGTATTATCTTATGTTAAAGTGGTTTTCTAACTTGTTTTTAAAATTGCGAAGCCCCTATACTCTTTTCCATGAAGGTTGATGTTTCACTCTTATTATGCGAGAAATAATGGATGTTTAACCGAATACCCATCAAGAACAAGTATCATTTTACTCATAATGATGATTTGATTGATTATTTAAATTTGGAAAAATTGTTTTTGATGATCAGCCTTTTGTTAGGTTATCATCACCATAGAGTTCAGGAGCCTAATATACGAACGATGTATTTCAGGAGAATGTATGTCCATAATTAATTTCATGTGATGCCATTTTCTATTAACAATTCTCTTGTAGATTTTAAAGATTTGATGAATTTGGTATTTCATTAGGTTCATGAAAATTTTCCGTTAGTGTTTTTGGATGATATTTTGGTTTATTAGATGTTTTTGAAAAATGATTAGAATAATTTGGTTTTGGTTTAGAATATACAAATGAGTATCCATTTATATGGAATTATTTATAAAAAAACTTATAGATATGAGAATTAATGTACATAGGGAACATGATTTTGGATCATTGCATATCATTTTACCATGATATGGTGAGGGATATCTTGTCATGGGAATATCCAAGGAACAAAATCAATATTTGGAGCTTCCATGGTCTCACTGAATACTAGATAAGGTTTTTCAGAAATTTCTTAAAATGTTTGTCATGTTTGACTTTGATTACCATCAATGGTGTTAAATTCTTTTGGGATGAAATGTTTCAGTCTTCTTTCGATGATCTGAAATGGTTTTTTTGTGTCAACTATTATTCTAATCTAACCTGATCCCAATAATGGGAATGTGGTTTTTTGTGATGCATCAGGCATGGGATTGGGGTGTGTTATCATGATGGATGATCATGTGATGGATTAGGATATTCAGTATCTTTTACCAGATGATAATAATTTCCCTATCCATGATTTCTATCTTACTGCGGTAATGGATGCCCATAAATGTTTGTGGGAACATATTTTTGGGATATGTTCATAGTCTTCTCTAACCATAATAATCTACTATATATTTTTTCTTATAAGTAAATGAATTTTATATAATGTAAGTGCGTTGAATACCTCCTGATATTTTACATTGACCTCTCATACACCCTATGGAAGTGGAATGTCATTATAGACACTCTATGTATGAATGTACCATAGCAAGGTATTTTGGGATTAAAATAGGAGTAAAACCATATCTATATTTTTTTTCACGGTAGAATTTGGATTCTAAATAATATGTTTTACTTATGGTTCTATCCAACATTCCTTCACTATTATCTATCATTGAGTTTATTCTATAGAGGCAGTTATAGGATTATGAGTCATAGGAATTGAGAAACCCTATATTAATGGGGACTGTTTAATGTTGGTCTCTATCGTTAGATGGAATTATCATCTTCAAGGATTAGATACTTATCCAAACATATATTAAGAACTATGTTTTGATTTATTTTTATAATTCATTATGTGTAACTAATTCTGGAACTATTAAGATGTATTATTACATGAGATGAAAATTCTATTGGATGGGTATAATACTTAATATTGTGGGTTACAAGACACATTGTTACTCCTTACATTAGATAATGATGGAGATTATCATAGCTTCATGTTTTCATTTTATCCTTCTTATGATAGATTAGAAATCATATAATGTATTGATGGATTGTTTTGGTTTGATAACCATATATTTTGTGAGGGAATAATTCTATCTAGGAGGTTACTTTTTTGTTATAAAATATATCTCATTTCATTCTGATCTGGGACACCAAATAAGATAACGATCATGGTATGATGTTTGTGTAAGAGATTTTGAGGTTACATGTGTTTAATTATTCCATTATTTCAAATAGGGATCATCGGAATCCTTTTATGTACTAGAGGAATATCTATAAAGCAATGGGGAATCAATTCATGTTGAGTATTACTATCATCCAATGATAGATAGTCAAACAGACTATGTTATTCAGATTTTGGATAATTTTCATCACGATAGTATCTTAGAGTTTATTGTATCTTAGCATAGCCATTTTTGATAGGTTTAGTTTTCTTATATCACATAATATCATTAGTATATTGGAATGTATAATTTAATGATTTTTATTGTCTCCCATTAACGATACCTCTTTGTTTGGAAAAGGTGGTTGATGCATTTTTGGGAAGTCTTTGTCTACTTCATGGGGAATCTGTTTGGATTTTGGTTATACATTGGCATCTATGAATAGTAAACAGTTTTTAGAAATATTTTTGGGATTAGAGGAATCATATTTGGGAATATTATAAAAATTGAACAATTTTTTTGATTGTTTATCCTATGTTGGGTCATCATTGGCTTGGAATAAAGAGAATTCCATCTCCAAAATATGTTGGAAAATGTGAGGTCACTAAGAAACTTGGGATATTTTCTTATCAGTTTTCAATTTTGGTTTATTTGATGGGTATTCATGATATTTTCCATGAATCTCAACTTAGTAAAGTCCATCAAGATCCTAATCATGTTCAGATTTGGGAAGAGATCAGGTTAGAGATAAATGCTTATGTCGGGGAAAATATAGTTGAGATCATTGACACTCATGTGAATGTATTACATGGGATTTCAATTAAATTTTTCATAGTTTTCTAGTGACACATATCAGCATCTCATGGTACTTTTAAGAATTATTTGTTGATGAGGTAGTAGTGGAATCACCTATTTTGCATACATCATTATCCCAAATGACATCCCAAGGGTGGATATTATTATAGTGGGGAGTTTGTAAATTCTAGTAACCATAATTCAAGTATTTACCTCCTATTTATTTGTTTTTTGTCTTCATTTGGGTGTATCTTGAGACTGTAGAAGAAGGAGTACAATTTTTGTGGAAATTATTTAATGCCTAGGGATGTAAGGTTGTTTAATGGATTCTAGTAAATAATGTGTTAAAGTATATATATTTCTCCATATGTTTAGGAAATTCTTGATAAAAAAAATTTTATTGAATATTTCATTGAAAATAAATGAAATAATATCCTCAAATTGTGCAAAATATCTTTATTTATAAAATATTTAGCATTGGACCATTAATTTTAAAATATCCGAAAAGTTTTGTTTTACACTTTAAAGTCCACTATAGTAATTCCAACATAAATAATTATATATATATAATTTTAACTTAATAATTTGTATATATGTTTTTAATGTTAGGTAATGGAACATTAATTCAGGTTATGGGAGATAACTCGTGCATTTGATTAGAGTAAAAGTTTCAAAAAGTCAAATATGGATTAGACTCACCATGTTGGACATCAGTTCTATATTCGGGCCATAAATTCTTCATAATTTCTTGGATTGGGACTAACATTAGAGAAGAGATCAAGAAAAAAATTTATCAAAAATAATCTATCTGGAAGGAAAGCTGGTTCATGTGTTTTGAAGGTCAAATAGGTGGTGCAACTTGGAATAAAATATTTGACTGAATTTCCCAATTAATTCTTGAAACCACTTAAAACCTAGACTACCCTCCCCTATATAAATTGGTATTTTTCTCATTTGGATGTGATTGGGACATGAATTTGGATTTTCATGGTATATTATAAGTGGTTAAACTCTAATTCTCTTAGAATTTCATCAGTGTTATCTCTTGAAGTAGGGATCCTTTCATCAAAGCCTTCTTCTTCTTTTTAATGTTGTACTGTTTGTGTTTGTGTAATAAAATTCTTAGTTCCTATTATATTTATTCTATTTTCTTATGTTTTATTATATTTTATTATTCTTTAATCTCCCTTTTTTAATGGAACTGAATTGTATAAACATGATTGGGCTATACACATTCTAAATCTTTGTAAATACAATTCTTTTCTATGATGGCAACACCACTCAGGGAAGAGTAGCTTGATTAATAATTGATATTAATTTTAAATTATTTCTTTATTTAGTTTTAATTTATGGGATGTTATAATTCAAATATTATGATTTATGAGTTGTTTTTTTTAATTTCAAGAATCATATAAATAAATTAAATAATTAACACAGATCTCGCAAGGTCTAGTGTTGTTTGAATTGTTATAGCACAGTCTTAATCTTTGAAAAAAAAAGCACAGAGGATAAATTTGTACAGTTCAAATAAAATCCATAAACAAAATTCATCCCCATTATCCTTAATGGATATTTTCACTAATTTACCACTAACCATAAGCTATACTTAGAATTTCAATCAATGTAGGGTGCTACGATTTCATGTTTTGAATCTATCCTAGGGTTTAATTCACTTCATCTTTCTCGTACTGTTATTTCTCATACAGTTTGGTAATTAATGAATTACTAGATCATAAATAAGTGGATATTAATTTAAATTATAATTATTTATAATTATGGGAATAAGAATAGTTAGATCAACTAGGAATTTTAAAATATTTTCTAAAAAAATATTCTCGATGTGTTTTATTAATCATATTTCATTTAAAAAAAACAAAAAAAATATATCCTTCTAGCATGATTCTTCTATATTTATAAAATAACCTCATCCTTTTAATTATTTTTCTTCTTCCCTTTTATTTTATTCTCAATATACATTTATTATGTTGTTAAATTTATATTTTCCTTTGAGATACAACCTTGGCCAGCCACTCTACTGCACCAAAGTGTCCAAAAATAATACTTCTTTTGACAACACCCATGATAACACCTTTCAAATTGGTGTCATTTTCTACGAGGTGAGTATTTTATTTAAATATTTATAGGAATATTTTTACTTTTATTTTTGATAGTTGTTTTCTCTTCTTTCTACTTTCTTATTTCCCCATTCTCTCAAATTTTTTGTTTGTTTTTTCTTTCATTTCTCTCTATTTTCGTATCATTTAAAACATAAATTGAATCCTATTATCATGATATTTTAGTCTACTCTTATTAATTTATAGGATTTAGGACATGATCTCATCCCATGTGTCTCTTTGATCTAGACCCTGATATTTAACACAACATTAGGGATTGAATCGGAAAATCACAGCCTACAGGAAGTGTGGACATTTACCCAATTAAGGATACCTATACTCTAAGAACACTGAAATTGGAAAAAATTTTAAATCCAACAAAAAATAAATAAAAAATGGATGAAAACAATAATAATGAACTCAACATAACCATTCGAGAATTGGATGCATCATATAATAATTATCAAAAAAATTTTATTGCATACCCAAACCTCAAATCAGAATTTTAATTGAAATATGGGTTCATTAACATTCTTCCAATGTTTCATGGGTTATCTGATGAGGATCTAACAAAATGTTTGAAGGAATTAAATGTGTTTTTCTCAACCGTTAAACCCTGAAAATACTATAAAGATCTAATAAAATAATAGGGATTCCCATTCTCAAATGATGGAATTGTAATGGATTGGATGTATTATTTACAACCTGAAGATGTAACATGTTGGAATGAATTGAAATGTATTTTCTTAAATATATTTTTTCCAGCATCAAGGATTCGATTTATAAGGATATCTCATGGATCAATCAAGCACTCGGGGAGTCAATGTATGGGTACTAGGGGCGATTCATAAAGTTGTGTGCATGCTCCCCACATCACTAAATCAGTGAGAAACTAATCATCCATTACTTATATAAAGGAATCATACCTTTCAAGGGAAGTATGGTGGATGCTGCATCTGGGGGAGAATTGGTGGACAAAACACCAGTATCTGCATGTGAATTGATTAACAAGATGGCACAAAACTCCCAACAATTTGATGATCAAGGTACACCACATGTTAAGGGAGTACATCAGGTAGGTCCATCTTCTCTTGAAATTAATTTAATTGATACTAAGTTGTAATAATTAACCACTATGGTTAGGAATGTTTCTTTGGATCAAATGAAATCCCAACCCAATCCTTTAATCCCTTGTGGAATTTTCATGGAAGCAAACTACCCAACATATTATTTCCCCTATTTACATGAGACTGAGGATTGTGTAGTTTTATTCCCCGGGAGACCATATTGGTAGAAACAACAACCATATCCCCCAAAAAAGTATGATTCCTTTAATCCAATTTACAACCAAGGGTGGAAGGATCATACAGACCCGAGTTATGGTGTTGGAAAACAACAAAGACCCCATTTTAAACAAAACCTCTAATAGACTCCACCATACTATCAGTGTTTCCAACAAACCCAAAGGAGATTTTAATCCCATGAATCGACATGCTAACATCAAGGGAATCCTGGAAAAAATTATAATTCTATAAAAAATGACATTTTGAAAAAAATTGTTCTTAACAAATTGAATGAGATGAAGAGTCCAATTCTGAATTGAGGGAGATGAAGACAAAAATGAGCCCGATTAACAGCACCCTTCATGAGCTGGTAGAAATATTCCATCCCAAACTACTCAAAATACTAAAGGGAATGTTAGTGACATCCCATTATGAAGTGGGAATAAAATGAAATAGACTTCATCACCCATCATTCCACCAGAATTCACCTCAACTCTGAAAATGCCTTATTTACGACAAGCTGATTAGAAACCAATGAAGAAAGACGAAGTGAACAAAAATATTGATGATGTTCCACTTGAACCCATTCCCCTTCCAAACTTTTTATTAAAAACAAAGAATCGGATATGGGAGGTAATGATAAAATATGTTTTGGACACATAAAAGGGTGTGGATATCAACATCCCTATACTTTAATTCATTAGGAAAACCCCAATGTATGCTAAATTCTTAAAAGAACGTTGTACCAATTGAAGAGGGATCAACATAATTGATAGGATAAATCTTTGAAAGAATGTGTCATAACTCATTACACCAACTCAAGAAATCCAACAAAGTGTATGGATCAAGGGATATTCACCATCCCATTCACTATAGGGGAGTTACACTTTTCATATGGTTTATGTGATTTATGAGCTTCCATTAATGTGATGCCTCACTCTGTATTCTCTTATTTATAGGTTGGTGAGTTGATTCATATGAGAGTAGTGGTGAAGTTAGGGAATAGAGCCATGGAATATCTTCTAGGAGTGCCTGGTGATGTACTTGTTTGGGTAAGAGACATTTTATTTTTAGTAGGTTTCTATATACACAACATAGAGGATGATCAGGTAAATTCTCATTCTCCCCTTATAATAGGTAGGACCTTCCTAAAAACTAAAAAAATTATCCTAAATTTCCATGAGGGAAAAAATTCATTTGAGTTTGGAGATGATGTTGTGATATTTAATGTTATAGACTCCATGAAGTTCCCCTTATAGGATATTTATTCTTCTATTATCTCCCATTTTAAACTACCATTTAAAAACCCCATGGAATTTGATTATCCTTTGATTACAGATATTATGAATATTGATTAAAATTTGATGTGTAATAGCACTTAAAAACCTATTTCTAATGCACCAACATATCTTATATTTTATATTGAAATGGATTCATATTCTGATTTTTATCATGATCACTCTGATTATGACTTGGTTTTTTAGCCTAATAACAAATTTGAGGCATTAATATATAATTTTGATGTTGTGTATTCTGTTAATAATGTTCAATATTCCCATATTTACACTCCTTCAATGTCTCCATCGATACATGACCCCCTACACTGGAAGTCAAACCATTTCTACCAAATCTAAAATACGCATACTAGTTGAGTGGTTAGATATTACCTGTTATCATTGAAAACAATATCTATTTTTTACATGATGAAATACTATAGATTCTTTTAAGGGGGAACATTAGAGAAATCATATGGACCTTGGCTGACATATAATGTATTATCCCATACATTTTCATGCATATGATTATTTTGGAGGATATGGATAACCTAGTTAGGCATCCACATAGGACACTGAATGCAACTCCTCTAGAAGTTTTTAAAAAAGTAGTTGAAAATTTGATCGAGTTAGGTATAATTTATCCCATTTCAGATTCTCTATGAGTGAGTCCAATTTAGTGTGTTCCAAGGAATAATGGTGTTACTATTGTTAAAAATGATAAAGATGAGCTAATTCCAATGAGGGTGAAAAAAATGGATGTCTGTGTATTGATTATAGGAAACTAAATCAATCCACTCACAAGAACCATTTCCCCCTCCCATTTATTGGTCAAATTCTTGATAGACTAACTGGGAAGATAAATTATTGTTTCATGGATGGATTTTCCTGATATTTTCCGGTCCTTATAGCCATAAAAACCAAGATAAGACAACATTCACTTTTCCATTTGACAAATTTTCCTACCATATGATTCCATTTGGACTTTGCAATTGCACAGGTACCTTATAGATATGAATACTGAGTATCTTTTATGATTTTCTTAATATATGCATGGTGGTATTTATGGATGATTTTACATTGTATGGGACTACATTTGATGAATGTATATCGATCATAGAAAATGTGTTGAATCATTATATTGAGAAGAATTTGGTCTAGAAATAAAAAAATTATTATTTCATGGTAGAGCATGGCCTTTTAATAAGGCATGTAGTGTCAACACATGTTATAGAGTTTTATAGATCTAAGGTAGATATTAATTAATCCTTAGCTTATCCTTTATGTGTGTGTGTTGTTAGATCTTCTCTAGGGCATGAAGGATGTTATCGGTGATTAATCAATGATTTTAGTATGATTGATCTTCCTATGTCGTGATTACTTCAAAAGGATTTTGATTTTGTGTTTGGTGATTCTTGTATGACTTCCATTGATGAGTTAATGTACTGTTTGACCACTCCACTTATTATATAACCCAAAATGAGGGACATTCCATTTAAGCTCACGTGTGATGCTTCAATCATTTCAGTTGGAGTCGTCTTATCATAGATGGTTGAGGGACACTCACATGTGATTGATTATGCATTGAGTACATTGGATTCGGTCCAATAAAACTAAAAATTCATAGGAAATGTGTTTATTACTATCATATTATCTATAGATGAATTTTATTCATATTTATTGGGCTTTAAGGTATTGTTTTCTGACCATATAGCTTTGAGGTACCTCTTGACGAAGCTAGTTGAAAATTCCTGACTTATCTGATGGATTCTCCATCTTCCAGAATTCGATATTGAGATAAATGACAAGAAGGGTTCAGTGAACATGGTGGAGGACCACATGAGTAGTATTACTTACACATTAGAGGCCGGTACCTTAGACCAGGTATAACATTGGGACATTATCCCAGATGAGCATCTTTATTACATTCAGTTTTGTATCCTCTTTATGTTGTTTTAGTTAACTACCCTATTGGATCTGAATGTCTTTAAATTTATAAAAAACATCTTTTCAAAATGATTAAGAGTGAGTCCATATTTTATGTTTGGGATGATCCTTACATCTACACATGTGAAGTGATCATGTTTTTAGGAGGTGTGTTCATGATCATGAGTTTGAGTCTGTGATGAATTTATTCCATACACTTTAATGTAGAGGAAACTTTGGACCTCAACTGAAATCATGGAAAGTCATAGACTTTGGATTATAGTTTCCTAGATTATTTCAAGATGCTCATGTGTTTTCTATGTCTTGTACACATTTCCAAAACATAGTGATCATTTATAAGAGGCACGAGATGGCCCAACAACCCATATTATTCCTTGAAATTTTAGATTTTTGGGGCATAAATATTTTGTGTCCTTTACCTAGATCATTTGGTTTCATGTATATTTTTCTCTCCATTGATTTTTCTAGAAAATGGGGGGAGTCTAAAGCCACTAGGATTGATGATTCTCATGTTATAGTGGGATTTTTTTGGGAATGAATCTTTTAAATTTTTTGAGTACCAAAGGCCATCATTAGTGAAAAAGGGACACCCTTCTTCAATCATAATTTGGATTCACTTTTTTATAATTAGGGGGTGACATAAAAAACCTCAACACCAAACCACCCTAAAAAATGTCCCGGCAGAGGTTTCAATGTGGGAGTTGAAACAAATTTTGCAGAAAATCATTCAGCCAAATAGGAATGATTAGAGAAATAATTTATATGACATTTTGTGGAATTATAATAAGTCATACAAGACCCCCATCAGTATTTCCCCATTTTTAATAGTTTTTGGTAAATCATTTCATCTCTCAGTTGAAGTCAAGAATCAGGTTTCTTGGGCTATAAGAAAATGAAACAATGATTTGGCCCAAGCTGGAATTCAATGGAAGTTGAAAATTCAAGAGCATGAGTATATTTGATTGCCATACAATGAAAAATCACGGCTATGTGAGAAGAGATCAAAATCATATCATGATAGAAGGATCCAAAATTGTTAATTTCGATTTATAGATAAATTCTTTCTATACAGTTCATGCATGAATCTGATACCTGGTATGTTGTGTTTTAGATGGTTAGGACCTTATTTTTTATATAATTTTTTCCTTTATGGTGAAGTTGAGATCACACAATAGTACAATGGAAGGATCTTTATAGTCAATAGGGAGCATTTTATGCAATACATTGAAGTACTTCCAACCGATGACGTATATTTTATCACACAGCATGACCCCATCATCACATGACAATATTAGGATGTGCCTAAACCTTTTAATTTTATTTTAGTTTTACTATTTAAAATTATATATTTCATGTGAAAATATCATGTCATTAGTTCACATTATGTGTGGGGGAGGGGAAATTTATTTCGTAGATATTTAGGATTTTTATTTGTGTGTTTATGTGCATTTTCTATTAAGATTTATGTTAAATTTTAAAAAATAATAACAAAAAACATTTCTATTTTACATTATCATGTGGAATATATGGAAAATATATATTTTACAAATTCATTAGTGGAATGATAAGAATTCAAAATTTTTCATCATCAAGTGTTGATTTTTATAAAAATTACATTCGTTGATGATGTGATTGGTTGTTTCATTATGAAAACTTTTAGATCATGACACCATTATTTCGGATTTTTGTTCATGGTAAATTATTGTATTTATTTCTCCACATAATTTAACATAATTTGGACTTGTGAGTTTCTCTTGCCCAATTGAATGTATATTTTGGGTAAGTAATTCTTTTCAAATTAAAACGTGGTATTATCATATGTTTATCTCTCTTCCGATCATTTTCATCATTGTAATAGATTAACATATTCTTGTGAAACTAATATCTCACTATTGGAAACCCTCAAAAAAACAATACAAAAATAATAAAAAATAATAATGAGTGGAGGGAATAAATGTACAAGAGATGGAGATATTTTGGTCAGGATCTCATGGTTTGACTTATGTGAATTCTTAAATGAGCGGTTATAGGAATTTGATTGCAAAGGATGTTGAATAGGTTCAGTGGAATAGAATAAGGTAAGAATACAAGTTTGTATTGACATTAATATACTGGACAATGGGCCAGGAGAAAATATTGAATTGATTGGCACACACACATATGGGGAATTTTGTGGCATGGTAGACCCTTGACTAGTTTTCACTCTGATTAGTTTTATTTGTATCACTGGATTTTGGTTTGACTCAGTTTAGGAGATAATGAATTTTAAATTTATTGATACTGTATCTTTATGGGACAGTTACATTGCTTATATTTCTACTATGGATTGAGAAATATAATCATTCCTATCTAGTCATATTTTCTTAAATCACACGATACACGGTTTTATCCAAGGGTGAAAAGAGGTAATTTTGGGGGAGTGGAAAAAACAAAATTTTATTGAATATTTCAATGATAATAACTAAAATAATTTCGAATCATTGTTATAAATAAGTTTATTTAATAAATATATTGTATTAGATCACTCATTGGAAATTTTTCTGAAAATTCCAATTTTATGCTTTCAAATGCACAATAGTAATTCAGAAAACAATATTTTAATATCTATTAATTTAACTTATACACTGTAAATATGTTCCTAAATTAATATGATACAATATTATTTTAGGACAAGGGAGCTAAATTGTGCATTTTATTAGAGTAAAAGGGTGATGAAGTCGAATATCTGTTGGACTCACCTGATTGTACACCAGTTCAATATTTAGGCCATAACATCTTCATACATGCTTGGATTGGGACCACATTTGGAGACAATTTCAACATCATAATTTCTAATGAATAATTCGGATGGAAGGATAGCTTGTTCTCATGTTGTGAAGGTCAAACAAGGTGTTCAACCTGGAATAAAATATTTGGCCAAATTTCCCCATTCACACTTGAAACAGCTTGAAATCTACCCCCACTCTAAAAACAGGTCTTTTAAATTTTTAAAGGGGTATTGGGACATGAATTAGGATGTTTATAGAAAAGTAGAAGTATTTCAACTCCAATTTTATGAGCTTTGAATGAAGGGTACCTCTTGAAACAAGGATCCCTTCATCGAAGCCTTCCTCTTCTTCTTCATGATGTAGTATTTGTTTTTGCATAATAAAATTTATATATCCTCTAATATTTATTCTATTTTTTGTTTGATTGTTATTTATTCTTATTCAAAATTCATATTTGGTCTAGAAATCAAGAGTATAATCATTATTGTGCTATAACCATTCTGAACTGTTGAAAATACAATTCTCTTCTATGATGATTACACTGCCCATGGAATAATAGTTTTCTTAGTAATTAATCTACCCTTTACTATCTTCATTAACTTATTTTTAATTAATGGGATTCTATTATTCACATATTATGAATTACTAACTGTTTTTTAACATAATGGAAACTAATCTACTATTTCAACAATTAACACAAAACTCGTGAGGTCAAGTGATGTGTGAATTGTGAGAGCACAATCGTAATTGGTGAAAAATAGAACACATGATTAATTTTTAAAGTTCAAATATAATCCCTAAACATAGTTAATCATCAATTTACAGAATATGTGTGTTCTTTAATTTACCACTAAAAATAATCTATACTCAGAACATCGATCAATATATGGTGATACGACTACATGTCCTAATGTTAGCCTATGGTTTAATTCAGTTCATCATTGTGGTAAAGTTATTTCTTATAGGGTTTGAGAATTAAAACATTAGGGAATCATAAATAAGTGGATATTAATTTAAATGATAATGTTTAAAATGTATGTGAATATGTATAGTAAGATTAGTTACACATTTTAAAATATTTTCTATAAAACATCTTCTCATTGTGTTTTATTTATCAAATTTCATTTCAAAAACAAAATAAAATCTCCTACCAGAAAATTCATAGAGTTTTATAAATGAAAACACCACCATCATTTTAATAATTTTTCTTCTTCCATTTTATTTTAGTCTCAAAATACCTTTAATATGTTATCGAATTTACTTCCTCATTTAAGAGATGACCTTGGTCAACCACTCTACTACACCTAAGTTACCAAATATCTCACATCATTTTAGAGCGTCCATGACATTTCCATTGAAATAGATGTCATTTTAGGGGAGGAATTTATTTTATTAAACTAATTATAGGGATTGTTTTACATTTACTTTATCCTTTTCTCTCTTCATTCTTCATAATTCTTTCCCCTTTCTCTCAATTTTTTTTTATTTCTTTTCTCTCTATTTTCTTATCTTTAAAAACATCAACTAAAAGTTATTATCATTGTATTATGGAATAATAATATTAAATTATATTATTTATGACATGATCCCATCTTGAGGATATCTATGATCTAGAAACCGAGATTAAACATAACCTTAGGGCTTGAATAAGACAATCTCAGTCTACAGGAGGTGTCGACATTTTCCCAAATGGGAAATTCCTCCACTATAAGAACATTTAAATTGGAAACAATTTTTAATAATATATAAAATAAGAACCAACGGTTTAAAACAATAACATTGATCTTGATAGTACCATTTGAGAATTGGATTCCCCAGATATTAACTATCATCCAAATTTTATTTCATACCCAAACCTCAAATAAGACATTGAATTGAAATTTGGGCTAATTAACTATCATCCAAAGTTTCATGGGTTATCTGATGAGGATCCAAAGAAACATATGAAAGAATTAATTGTGGTTTTCTTATCCCTTAAGCCTAAAACTGTCTCATAATATCAAATGAAAGAAAGGGTGCTCCCATTCTCACTTGATGGAATTGTTAAGGAATTGATGTATTATGTACAACATAAATATGAAAAATTTTGGAATGATTTGAAATATATTTTCATTTTGAGATTTTTTCTAGAATCAAGAACCCCTTCCATTGATATGGATATCTTAGGGATTAATCAAGCACAAGGGGGTCAATTTATGAGTACTGGGAGCGATTCAAGAGGTTGTGTGAGAGCTTCCCACATAACAAAAATAGTCAGTAAATAATTATCTAGTACTTCTATGAAGGACTCACACCTATGGAGAGAGGCCTATTGGAAATCGTATCTGGAGGATCATTGGTGGGAAAACCACCAGTATTTTCTCGTGCATTGATTTACAAGATGGCAAAAAACTCCCAACAGTTAGTTAATTGAGGTATGCAACATGGTAGGAGAGTACATCAGGTAAGACCATCTTATCTTCAAAGTCATTTAATTGATACCAAGTTATAATAATTTAACCCATTTGGTGAGGAATATTGTTTTGAATCAAATTAAATCACAACCCTCTCCTCTGAGACCTTGTGACATTTTTACTGAAACATGCCACCCGATTGATTGTTTCCCCCAATTAAAAGAGTTAGATTTTTGTGTGGTAATATTCCATGAGAGACCATATAAACAGCAACAAAAACCACATCCCTAAAATAAGTAATATTTCTTTGCTCTAACATTCAACCTAGGGTGGAAGGATCAAACAGACATGAGGTATGGCTCTGGACGACAAAAATGCCCCCTTTTCAGCAAAACTTCTAGTAGCCTCCACATTACCAAAGGGGTGTCCAACAATTCCAATGGATATTTGAAGCCTATAAATCAACAAGACAACAAATATGGAATCCCCCAACCAAGGTAGATTTTAATAGTGATGGTCTTTTGAAACAATTTTTTCTCAATACACAAAATGACTTGAAGAGTAAAGGATCTAGGATGATGGGGTTGAAGACACATATGAGCCCAATTTCAACCGCCCTTCATGAGATGGTAAGTAAGAGCACTAGAAATATTTCTTCACAATATACTCCAAATCCTAATGGGAATGTTATATCCATCACATTAAGAAGTTGGAATCAAATTAATGATACTTCAGTACCCACCATTCCACTGGGATTCCGCTCAACTCCATAGATGCTCTAATTATGACCAACTGAGGAGAAACCAAAGAAGAAAGTCAAAGGTAAGAAAACAATTGATGATGTTCCACATAAACCCCTTCCCATTCCAAACTAGGTTGTAAAATCCATGAATATGGATGATGAAGTGATTCAAAAATAATTTTAGACACATTCATGTCTGTGGAGATTAACATCCCTCTACTTGAAGCCATTAGAAAAATCCCAAGGTATTCCAAATTCTTAAAAGAAAATTATACCTATCTAAGAGTCCTGAAGGGAAATTATAGGATAAATCTTGGAAGGAATGTTTCAGCTCTAATTACACCAACTCAATCAATTCAATCAATGTGCTAGCATCCAGGTACATTCACCATTCTATGCACCAAAGGGGATTTAAACATTTTTTATGCATTTTGTGATTTATGAGCTTCAATAAATGTGATGACTCAGTCTTTATAATCTTCATTATTGGTTGGTGAGTTGAACCTGATGTGAGTAGTGGTGTGGTTATCAAATAGTGATGTAGTATATCTCATTGGAGTGCTTGAGGATGTACTTGTTCGGGTAATAGAAGTGGTATTTCCAATATATTTCTTTGTAAATAACATGTAGTATGATTGGGTAAATTCTCATGCTCCCATTATATTAAATATTCCCTTACTAAAAACTATAAAAATGATCATAAATTTCTATGAGGGTACACTTTACATGGATTTTGGAGATAACTTTTTGATATTCAATGTTATGGAAACCATGAAGTACCCCTCATAGGACTATTCTATATTTGTAATATCATATTTTGAACCACCACATAAAAACACCATGGAATTTGATTTTCATATAAATATGGTTATTATGAGTATTGGTTCTAGTTTGATGTCTACGGGAACATAAAAACCTATTTCATATGAACAAAACACTCTTAGATTTTATTTTAAAATTGATTTATATTCTAATTTTAATCACGCTCAATATGATTATGACTTGGTTGTTGAGTACGATTATGGATTTGATGAATTATAATCCAATTTTGATGACTTAAATTTTGGTATTGATATTCAATATGCATATTTTTCCACTCCTTCACTCTCTCCATACATACATGACCCCATAAACTAGAAGTCAAAAACATTCCACCAAATATAAAATAATCATACTTGTTGAGTGGTGAGAGATTACCTATTATCATTACTAATAATCTTCCTTTTGGACATGAAGAAGAACTTTTGAAATTTTAAAGGGAGAATATTTGGGAAATTGGGTGGACCTTGGATGACATATCAAGTATTAGCACCCTTTATTTTCATGAAGAGGATTATTTTGGAGGATGGATCTAAATTGGTTAGGTAGCCACATAGGAGACTGAATCCAACTCTTTTGGACATTAATAAAAAATAATTTGAAAATTTTCTCTACATGAGTAAAATTAATCCCATTTTATATTCTTAGTGGGTGAGTCTAATTCAAGTTATGCCTAGGAAAAGTGGGGTTACTATTGTTAAAATTGAGAAAGATGAGTTAATTCTAATGAGGGTGCAAAAAAATTCATGTGTGTGTATAGATTATTGGAAACTAAATCAAGCCACGTGAAAGGAAAATTTCCCCATCCCATTTATACAGCTAGAGGATCAATATAAGACAACATTCACTTGGCTATTTGAAACATCTTCCTACAAGGCGATGCAATTTGGACTTTGAACACCCCATGTACTGTCCATAGATGTATGGTGGGTGTTGTTTCTAATTTTCATGAGACATGCATGGAGGTATTTATGAATGATTTTATAGTGTATGGGTCTTCATTAGATGAATGTATCTCTAGTTTTAAAAAGTTTTTCAATCACTGTATAGGGAAATATCTAGTCCTATAATTTGAAAAGCTTCATTAGATGGTAGAGCACGGAATTATCTTATAAAATGTGGATTCAAAACATGGGACAGAGGTATATAGATCTAAGGTATATATTATTTCATCCTACCCAATCATTTATGTGTGTTTGATGTTAGATCTTTTATTGGGAATGGATGATTTTATTAGTGCTTCATTAAATATTTTATTAATATTTCTCTTTCTATGCCATGATTACTTCAAAAAGATTACTATTGTTAATTTGATGATTATTTTATTACTTCCATTGATGATCTAAAGCATTGTTTTAACACTCCACCAATCATAAAAAATCACATTGGGACATTTCATTTGAGCTCATGTGTGATGATTCAAAATTTAAAGTTGGATCAGTCTTATCACAAATGGTAGGGGAAATCCCCATGTGACTGACTATTCTTCGAGGACATTTGATTAAGCCCAATAAGACATAAAAACCACAATGAATGAGTTTATTAACATCATATGTTTTTATATAAATTCCATTCATATTTATTAGGCTCTAAATTAGTTTTTTTTTCTAACCATCTAGCTCGGAGGTACCTCTTGAAGAATACAGATGTGAATCCCCGATGTATCCAATGGATGCTCATTATTTAGGAATTATATAGAGAGATAATGGAAAATAGGGGGTCATAGAAATAGTTGGAGGACCACATGTGTAATACCCCAACCCCATAATCCTGGAGATAGTTCATCGATTATTATGCTGGCATGATAAAAAAGAATTAAATCCTGAAGGAACATTATGTTTAGTATTCTTGAAGAAACTCAATACATACATGAAACTAACATTAATTGTGAAGGTAACAAAGTACAATACATGAAAAAAACTAATAAAAATCATCCATGATAACCTAATAAATGGTCTCCTCATAATAACCTATTGAATGTTAACAGATGAAATGGGTGAACTCAAATGATTAGTAATGGTTAAAAATAGATTAAGCATGAATCAAAAAATAATTTAATCATAATCAAATTGGTATAGTCAATACATCAAGGTGAATAAATGAAAAACACATGATTTTAGTAAACTGATAATGAAACAACATCCATAGAGTTTTTCATAGTGAAAATCTAATGGATCGTAATAACAAAAAATGAATAAAGATAGTTATTATTAATTGGATTTCATGTTTCTAGAAAATTATTCCACTATATCATTGAAACAATTTATGTTTATGGGTAGAAACCTGCTTGATTTTTGGAAACTAACTCGAAGGGTTTGACACCAACTAATTTGTCTAATGAGACATGTCAATGCATCGAGGGGATAAATAGGGACCCTACTATCACTACATGTCCATATAATTATTTATAAATATATATTATATAAGTAAAATATGCCTTCACAATGTCTGTATATAGTAGAGGATACATATTCATCAATACATTTATAGTTAAAACAAAATTCCAAATAAACACCGAAGGTAAAATGGTATGCGGATTAAGGCAATTGTCATATACATAAAACCAGAATATGGATATATAATATATCTACAATTTAAAATTTAAAATGACCTCAAATGGGTATTAGGTACACCACATAATAATGATTTGGTGCACAATAACAATTAAATGACAGTGAAATGGAAATTAAGATAGAGTCCCTTAATAGGTCGTAATTAATCAAGTCGTATGACCAAATATTAATAACCACCAAATGAATCATATAATAGCATAAATAATAAATATAAATAGAATCATGATAATATATATCAAATTTAATCACACAATACACCACATGCAAGAAATAATTCATGAACAATGGAAATCTCACGAAAATAAAAGTGAGATGAGAAACCCCTAACCCTATGCCCGAAGGTGTTCTCGATTGATCTTAATGACCTGAATAATAAAATTTACTTTCGTTAATTAATAATTCCAGAACCTCGTTAACATTTAATTGATTTATTATAACCTTTTTAGGTTCATTCATGCCCTTTTTGATGGGTTTAAGGGGATCAATTTTATTGTTTTTGAAGCATTTTCTTCCTTGGTTTTCATGATCGATTTACTTGTATTCATGAATTGAAATTCTTTTGAAATTTTATTAAACATATAGAATTTATCATATATATTATTAGTGACATTATAAATGATATTATAATTATTTTGGGATATATACCTTGATGAGGACTCATTAGTTAAATGTTGATGATAAACGCATGGATTAACTTGGCCGTTTTGTGCATAATGAATTTGTTTTGTATTATAATTTTATATTATGAGTGGTTATGGATTATAGAATATTTCATAAGTTAAAATAAATATATTATGATATGGTTCAATAATTAAAAACTTTACACAATAATTCTTGAAGATAGTAATAGAAGTATAAAACCCATCGTCCTTAAATGTGATAAATTAACATATCTCAGATGGTGTTTTCATTTATAGTATAAGAGGAGGGGGGAAAATATCGATAATGATGAAATAACCCATTAGCATGATAATATAAAAGTTCATGTATGTTATTGGAATTATCATTGAATTTGGATTATGGGAGGTTAGGAGAGAGAAAAAAAATAAAGGATCTTGTAAAAGAAGTTGATTGAAAAAGGAAGATATGGTCATATCTTGAGTACTCCTCCTTGAGAATCTCCATAAGGCCTTTTTTTGGCCTTTTAGTGAGACCAAAAGGTCTTGAGATTGGGAGGAATCCTTAGGGAGAAATTTGAGAAGCATTTATTCATGTATGGAAGCTTGAGTGGTATGGGATGAAGAGGGGTGTGGGGTAGTTTATATGGTGGAGGGGAGGAGGGTTTTCTTATTATTATATTCATTAATTTATTATTTCTCCCCAGGAAAATCAATAGTGAGGATTCCATGACCTAGAATAGTAATAAGTGCATGTGATTTCAATATTTTGTGGCTTCCATGACTCATGATACTAGGAATAGAGAATGTAAATTATAATATATTTATACTGTAAATTAATGTATTTTAATATTCCCCAAAAATTTATGAATTTCTGAAATATCCCCATAATTCAACATAACTATTTTTTGACATGTAGAATCTAAAACATAAGTCCATTTTTCCAAAAAAAATACTAAATATCAGAAATATAATTTTAAATTATAATCAGTATTTAAAATAAAAATACAAACTCTTAAAATATTCATCTTCATATTTAAGGTGCCTAAATTTATTTATACATTTGTGGGTAAGGATATCATTCACAAGGTTTGTATTTCTATTTATAAGGGTATGTTACCATTCATAAGGGTATGTTACTTTTCATAAGGTTATGTTAGCATTGATAAGGGTGAGATACTATTCATTGGAAATTAAGTTGATTCTTCCAGACTCCAAATATCACCCTATGCACAACCGTGTATGTCCGTTTTTTAATATTCAATGCACATAAGTGGAAAATTTAAGTTTAATGGATATTTTTTGACTATATATTAAATAAAAAAGAGTTGTTTCAATGAAACTCAGTGCATTATAAAATATTGTATATATAATTAATAGAATATATTAAATAGAAACATACCAAAAAAATGTTTGGGGTGTTATATTATTCCCTCCTTTAGAAATTTCACCCTTGAAATTTTTCATGTATAATTATCTCTAAAAAGATGTGTGTGGTTATTCATCATAACATTCACAGGTCCCCACATTGATTCCTCCATTTTATGCTTTCTCCAATGATTATTTACTTGTTGAGTTTTCCAATTTCTCAATACATTCTCCCTTGTGTCATGAATATTGATAGGCTCTTTAATGTATGACAAATTAGGTTCTAGTTCTATTTCATCATAGGTGAGTACATGCATTGGGTTTGTCATGTATTTCTTTAACAATGAGACATATAAAACATTATAATCTTTGGAGAGGCTTGGTGGCATTAATAAATTGAAAGCTACATATCCTATACTTTCCAAAACATCAAATGGACTGATGTACATGGGGCTCATTTTCCCTTTCACACTGAACCTCAAGACACCCTTCCATTGAGGTACTTTTAGAAAGAGATAATATCATACCGGAAATTTGAAATCCTTTCACTAGTTTTCAACGTAACTATTTTTCCTACATTGAGCTACTTTAATATGTTCCTGAATTTTTGTTACATTTTGAATTTTATCTTCGATAATTTTTGTTCTTGTAAGTTTCCTCTCACTATCCTCATCCCACCAAGTTGGAGTTCAAAACCTTTTACCTTATAATGTTTCATAAGGCATTATTTGAATGATTGAATGGAAAATATTATTGTAGTCAAATTCCACCAAAGGAAAGTATTGATCTCACATAAATTTAAAGTCAAGATAGATGATCTCAACATGTCTTATAGTGTTTGAATAGTCCTTTCAGATGGTCCATTGGTTTGGGGGTGATAAGTAGTACTAAGATGAATCTCAGTATCCAAATCCTTCTAATGACTTTTCAATAATTTTGATGTAAACTGGGGAACATGATTGGATTCAGTCAATAGATGTTCACCCTGAATTCATACAACTTCATTAATATAAAGACTGTAGAGGCAATCATGTGGTAAATTATTTCATATATCAAGTAAATGTGCTAATTTTGTGAGATGATTAATAATTACCCATGTTGTATCATTCATTTTAGGTGTCCTCAGTAGTCCTATGGAAAACTCCATCGTAATGTCATATAGATTCCACATAGGAATAAGTAGAGGTTTTATAACCCCTATAAGATGTAGTCTCTCGGCATCCACTTGTAGAAAAACTAGACACCTTGACATGTAGTTAGAAATTTATCACTTCATATTATCCCCAAAAGAATATTCATTCATATCTCTATACATATTTGTGAAACCATTGTGTATAGAGAAATTTGACCTATGAGCATTATCTAATAGTTCCCTTTTTAGCTTTGATACTGATAGAACACATAACATCTTCCCAAATTTCAGAACCACATCCTCATACCCAAAGTCTACCAATCTTCCATCCTTAATAGATTTAATTTCCTTTTCAAAATTCTAATCATCAGATTGAGTGATTTTTATATTCTCTATTAAATATGGGTTACAAATCATTTGAAAGAGGAAAGATGTTTCCCCTTGATTAACAATTCCCATATCCATATTTAGTAGTTCTATTAATATTGGATCTCTCTCAATCCTCATTTGGGTTAGATGTCCCTGATTTTTAATATATAATGTATCTTCCAACATATTTTTCTTTCATGGGTGGTAGCGTATTGAATAATTATAGTCTTTGAGTAATTTGAGGCATCCCCTTTGCCTCATGTTGAGTTATTTCTGTGTAAAAATGTAATTCAAACTATTGTGATCCATATATATATCACATAATTCACTATAAAGAATATTTTTCTATATTTTTAGTGAAATGATTACATTTTATAACTCATTATCATGAGTAGGATAATTTTTCTCATGAGTATTCAGTTGCCTTGATGTATAAGTAATAAATTTGTCATTTTTCATAAGGACACAACCCAGTCCATTCTTTGATGCATCATTGTATATCAAAAATACATCATTTGCCTATGGAAGAGTTAAAATTGTAGCATTGACCAATCATATTTTCAATTATTAAAATCATTCTGTACATTCTTTCGACCATAAACACTTAACCCATTTATGTGTGAGCTTGCATAGCAGGTTAGCCAGTCGGGTAAAGTTATGAAAGGAACACTGATAGTAACCTGATAAGCCAATAAAACTACAGACCTCAGTTATTTTCATTGGCATGGGCCATTCACGGATTTCCTTTTTTGTCACAAGATCAACTAAGATTCCATCCATGGATACAATATGGCCAAGAAAAGAAACTGATTAAATCCCAAATTCACACTTACTAAACTTCCCATAAAATTTATTTCTTCTAAGAGTTTTCAGAATAATCCAAAAGTAAATCTCATGGTATTCATAGATTTTAGAGAATACTAGGATATCATCAATAAATTCAACAAAAAAATCATCAAGATATTCCTTGAAACCTCTATTCATTAGATATAAGAAAAACGAGGGTTTATTAGTCATCCAAAAAGGCATTACTGTAAACTTGTAATGCCCATTCCTTGTTAGTAATGTTGTCTTTGGAATATGTTCCTTCCTCACGCATAGCTGATGATATCCTAATAAAAGGTACATCTCTGATAAATATTTTACTCCATGATATTGATAAAATACGTAATCAATTCATGGAATAAAATACTTATTCATTATTATAATAGCATTAATCTCCCTACAATCAATGCATAGCCTCATGGATCCATCTTTCATATGGAAAAAGAGGACATGGGAACCCCATGGAGAAATATTGAGTCGAATAAATCCTTTGTCACTCAATTCCTCTAGTATTTTCTTTATCTCCACTAATTACACTCTTGAGATTCTATAGGGAGTCATTGATTTAGGTCTTGCACCAGGAATTAAATCAATAGAGAACTCAACTTCCCACTCTATTGGATGTCAAGGTAAATCAGTTAGAATTACGTCAATGTATTATTGAACTATATGTACATCTTTAATTTGAATATTTATTTCCTCACCAATAGATATTGAGTTCTCTTCCTCTCCATGAATTTCATTCTGTAGTACTACTATGGGTGGATCTGGATAAGAATCATATGGTGAGGTTTCTACTCAATAGATAAGGGATTCTACACCACTTTAAAAAATGTAAGTTCCTTATTCCTACAATAGATATTCGCATCATAATTTGACATCCAATTCATAACATGAATTGTATCAAATTCAATCATTGATATGATGATAAGGTTAGAAACTGAAGAATGTTTATGTGTCATGATGGGGATTGATCGACACATATTTGTTGAAATGATGCATCCCCTATGGGTTTTGGCTGATAACTCCTTTATTAAATCAAATTGGACATGTCTAATTTTATTTGAAAATTGATAAGATATAAATGAATGTGATGATTCAGGATTAGATAAATCGTTTTCTATGTTTGAGGGAACAACTAATGTACCTGCCACCACAACATTAAGAACATCAACATCTGTGGTTGTAATCTCATAAGCTCTCCCTTTCTCCGGTGGCCTTTTTTAGGAAAATTTCTTTTGAGCTTAGGACACTCATTTGGATAGTGTCCCATCTCTCTACAATTTTATCCTTGAACATCATTGACTTTTCTCATCTCTTTTCATTCATTAGATCGATGACCATTTTATCTACAATTATAAAAAACCACATTTCATTCAAGTATTTCCCATTATGATTTTTTTACAATTCTCCCATAATGAAAATTGTTTCATTCACTTCTTCTTCATAGGCACTTTAGCTTTTACATGGTTATTAAAATTCTTCTTCTTATCTTGATTTCCATTGAATAAATTTGATCTAAAAAATTCCTTCTCAGTTTTGATGTCACTTTATATAATTTCATCATATGAAGAATATGATTTAGAAACTAGTTCCCCTCGAATACATGGTTTAATTAATTCAAATAAATGATCAATATTGCCTTCTGAGTAACGTATATAATCTATGGAATACCGGGCTAGTCTTGTGAAGGTAGCCTCATACTCTATAACACTATCATATTCCCTTTTCTTTAAACCATGGAATTTCCTCTTCATTTTGGTTTGTTTCTCATGTGGTAAATTGTAACGCCCCGACCCCAGTTACCCAGAGTCAGTGAATTATTACATAACATTGGCATTATCACAAGAAATATCAAGTCTTGAAAGACCGATTAGTTTAGTAGACTTGGAAACACTAGATACAATCATAATGTTTTACCTTAGATCATAAAAAACATCTTGTCTTCATATCCCCTCATACTAACCCTGCAGGTCATTCATAAATTACTTCTTCATAATCCTGGGAAAAATAAAACATTGAAAGGGGTGAGCTCAGATGCTCAGTAAGGATAACATTACAGCAGAAGCTTTCATAGATAAGCATAAACACTTAAGGTAGTTTATAACTAAAACAAAAGCCTTTTAAACTTGAACTTCAGCATAAAATGGAAAAGATAAAATAAAATAATTCCATTTACTTACTCACATGGATATTCTACTAGTCTAATGATCACATGCAATATCAATAACCACTTTCATGACGATGGAATGCATAATTCAAGATTATCATAACCACATAGCCAAAGCCTTGTGCCAAGACTACAAATAAGATTTTTCCAAGGCCTTGTTCCAAGACACTAGTTTGTCTCATGAGACCTACCGATGCATCGAGGAGCTATAGTGGGATCCACCCGTCACTTATTAAGTCCAATGCATTCCTCATATGAATAGGTTTAAACATAACATAAACATTTGCATTAAAACTAGCATACGAAATGTCAATACTTTAACCACAAACAATGAATGGTATAAAAATAGCACATCCACAGTCAAACATAACTCATTCGATACAATATAGAAGATTGTATTGTATCACATTAACCTCAATCAAGAATAATGAAGGATGTTGACATAGATGAAAATAATCATCAAAACTATTTGAGTGAAATATCCCCCTTTTCTTGAAATCATTTAAAAGTCACACTATTTGTCAAGAAGCCATTTAAAAATAGATTTTTGAATCAAAGTGTCCCATACCACTTTGAAACTTTTAAAAGGAGTTTTAATTTTAAAATTTTATTGTCCATATAAATAAATCCTTAAAACTATTTTTAAAACATGGACATTAATGAGCAAGCTTTAGAAGAATAAGTCTTTAAAACATTCAAAAATGGTATTTTAGTTAGAGTTTATAACCAAAAGAGAGACACTTGAATACAAATAATTGAGGTAATAAAAACATTGCAATATCATGAGAATAAATGAATTCATGATATACAATGTCAAAGTACATTATATACACCACATAAAAGTGATTTGGTGTATAACAACAAAGAAGTCTCAATAGAATTTAAGTTGAGATGAAATCTCTAATAAAGGCCGTATCCTTAGGTTAAGGATAAATCAACGACATAGTTATGTGTAAAAAATATAAATACACTAAATATGATTGGATATTTAGTGTAAAACAACGAAAGGATATTCACACATAATCTTGTAAAAACAACACCAATGATTTGGATGTTTAACTCAACAAATGGAGAATGAGTTAAAATTACTCTTATCAAATTCATAGCGATGACTTGAGAAATTATCAATGGAGTGATTATGTGTATCAAAAGTATATCCACAGAAAAGGGGAGTGTAAATTATGACATAAGAAAATTAATAGTTATTCCACACATAATCTTGGAGTAAAATAATCAATGGAGTTTGTGTAAAGCCGAATAAATGGAAATTGAAATTTCAAATTCCCTTATCGATTAGGTAACATACGAAACATACTCCCATGAAAGAAGGATCATACAATGAAGATGTAAATACCCATAAATTAATGTATATTATACAATGAATAAAATCATGGGCAGTACACATACACCATATGCAATAATTAAGTGGTGAACAATGGAATTCTCACAAAATTAAGAGTGAGTTAAGAAACCCCTTACTTTGTACTTTTTCCTTGGTCGACGGTAGGTTAACCTCCTTTATAATGGTGAAATAATTGTTTTTTAATTATACAAGAATAATATGAATTAATATGATATCATATATGATCTTTTAACAATGATTTTTTAATAATATCTTAGAACTATCGTCGTTTCGGGTGTTAACTTACTCGTTTTATTTTATATGTTTTGTTATGTAAGCCATGTTTTTCATGGATAAGTTGTATCTTATTCATATCCAGAATGATATCAAGTTTTTAAAAATTATTTTTAAATCATAAAATGATAATTATACATGAATGGATATGATGGAAAATGAATCTCATCGCGTTCGTGGAGACGGTAGTCCGTACGTACGCACGAGCGACAATATCATTCTTTTGATATTAAAATAATATATAATTGGATGGTATATTATATATACAGAATCATTATCATGTTATATTTATTTTTTAAATGAATTATACATCATTATTATACCCATCCAAATAATAATTTATTGAATAACAATTACACCACGACGTGGAGACGGTAAGTCGTACGTACGCACATATGGTGACATGTTATTCAAAGGGTGGATAGAATACTGAATATGGATGTACCATATTTATAATAACATCACAGTATATATAATATACTAGAGTTATTATTTTAGAATGGTAATAACAATGAAAGAAGAAGTGGAAGAAGAAAGGAACTTGAAAAGGGGTGGTGAAAACATTACCTCTTCTTCGGGTTCTTCCTTTTCATTTGATCAAAATGGATATTTAAGTTGGCTTTCTGATCAAACTAAGGCCTCTAGGTTGTAGTGAGGGATGTTGAGAGAGTATTTGGTCAGGGCTTGGCCGAACCAAAAGGCTTTGAAGGTGTGTAGAAATGAGAATGAGGAGTGCCCTTTTATAAGAGTGGTGAGGGGCACCTTTGGAAAAAATAGAAATATTAATTTATAATAAATTCATATTCTGTTTCTAATGGCTCAAAAGTTGATTATTCAAAGGTTAAGGTGGGGATAGGTCGAAAATCATTCAACCAATAGAATTTAGACAGGTTTGGGTTTCTATATTAACCTTATCTTTTAGTTTTAACTCTTAGTTAATTAGTTTGTCATTTACCATGTCACTTTGTATTTTTTATATTATATAGTTAATAAACTTACAATATACATCCAAGAGACCCCAAAGTGGTCCATTAATGATATAAATATCATGATATAAGTATCTTGGTCGAACCCTATATTTTTATGAATTTAATATCAATTTATAATATAATATTTGTTTTAAAAGCTCTTTTATGTCAATTTTGACACTATTCAATAGTTGATTTTTGTGAAACTCATAACAGAGTGATTACTTCGAACAAAGTCATTTAAATAAATTCTAATATGTCATATTATCCTAGAAAATTAGTGTAATTCATTAAAAGGCTTATATTATATTTATTTGTATATTTATAATATCAATTATGTTAATTGTTCACTGTTATGGTAATTACTGCATCATCATTGTGTCATAAATATATTAAATTATTTAATGTCTAAAAATTATAAATAAAATATAAGTATGTAGGAAATACTATTTTCTTTCTAATGAATATTTAAAATCGAATTTATCTTAAGTATAACCCTATATGAAAAATGTTTTAATAAATAAACTTTGATTTTAACTCTTTTAACTCGTTTTTGAATTAAATAATAATAAATGTCCCAATCTAATCCAAGTGGACCTAAATGATAATATTTTATTCATAAGGTTGTTTCTGGTCGATATACACTTGTCCAATAGAATTAGGAAATGTGTTAGGATAATATTAATATCATTTTTACCCTTAATTACCCTATTTACTTTTAACCGTGGTAAATAAAAGTGAAAAGTTACTATTCATCAAAAATTATTTTCATCTCATTGAACCAAATTTTACTTCTTGATATTAACCATGTCTCTCGAATTTTCGAAATTCAATTCACAGAAGTGGTAAAATTATGTTTCATGAAAAATTCAGTTTTTTTAACTACCACTTAGTAGTTTCACTATTCATCCAAAATTGAAGTTTTTTAGAACAATGCCAAAATTTCACCCTAAGATATAATTGATATTATAAATTCAAAAATGATTTCTATTTTACAAAATTCTAAACATTTAAGTTGCATTAATTAATTTTATAATTAATTCCTGATGTCACAACAAATAGCATCTTTTTAAGAAACAATATATATCAAAAGATTGACAATTGTTTAGGTCCGATTTCAAAGTGAAATTAATTCTAATGAACACCATTGGATAAAATGGTAAAAATATATTATAATTATACTTTAAAACCACACAATAATATAATTTATCACTATAAATTATTTTGATTTAAAAAGTTGTTTTTAATTAAAATTTAGTAATTTTCACTATTCATCAAAATATAAGTGTTATCCGAAAAGTTCCAAAATTTCACCCTAGGATAAATTCAATATTCCAAATCCAAAAATGAAGTCGATTTTGGGAGATAGAATTTATAAAATTTCAAAAAGTAGGTATTACTATTCATAACAGCTAGTTTGATTGGTTGTGGTGTGTTAGAATCTTGAAGTTGCGTACAATGCACGCCAATGCATTATTCGAAGGGAAACGTACCGTGGAAGCTTGGGGTGTTACATTCTCCCCTCCTTCAATAAATTGCGTCCTCGCAATTTTTATAATTGTGCTTGGGAATATAATGGAAAGTCCCACATCGGAAAAAGAGTCAATAAAAGTATACTTTAAAAGAAAGAAAGAGAGGTATAAAGGTCAACCAAGATAACCCATACTTGGATTCCATGTAGGAAAACATGGATATGGATGATAAAGTAAGTGTCATGTTCTGATGGAGAGGGATAGAAATCATGATCAGGAGAAAGTTAACAATAAGAAAACCACAAACTTGTGTTGGGACAAACGGCCATTAGTCTACTAGTAGGAAAGTAAACGGTCAATATTTTTTTGTTTTAAGTTACATTACATAAGGATGGGGAATTAATTTATGATAATGACTAAGAATATAAAGATATATACATACCTTTTATGTAGAGTTTCATTCTTTAATAAATTTCTACCACTAACTCATTTTTTTAAACGATGAGTATTCAAGAAGACTTGGTCACACTGGAAGAGCTAGAATAAACTTCTATAGAATCAAATGATCCATGCAGGATGAACTATATATTTACATTGTCTTTAGAGATTAATCAAAACCAAAATGGTTAGTACAAGTTCTAATGATCCCCCAAAAGGATATTCCTTGAGAGAAATAAACACTAATCTTAATTTCCAAAATTAAACCAACAATACCCCAAAGTTAAATAAATACCATTCAATAATCAATTTTCCTTAAAATACTTCAATATAATCAAAACTAATATTGAAAACCAAAACTTATTAAGAATTTAGTCTTCAACGTTAAGTTGTATCTCCAAATGACATTAATTACCCTTAAAGTCACATACTTAAAAGTAATTAACCTAATCATTTCCATAAATAACCCAAATCATTATAAATCGACAATAAAATCATAGATAAAAATCCACCATTACTCCTCAAATAAAATCCCATACTATTCTATTTTATTTGGGCATATAGTGTTCACACCAAAGCGAACAACCTCCAAAATAACATTTATCACTTAATCACCAAATCATCTTCCTATACTAAGGGTATTCATTTGATAAGACATAAGATCCCAAATCAAATTATTATTGATCGATAAAATCATTTAACTAAAAATAATAGTCACACTTACCAGGGACTTCACATAGTCCAGTGGTAGGCGATAAATCCCAATCGCACTTTGGTTGTGGGTTCGATTCCCACAGCTTTGTCCGACGCGACGGGTTGTCACACGGTCTACGTGTTGTCCTTTTTCAAAAACAATATTTTATAACATTACCAAAATGAGATAAATTCCTCAAAATAACCATAACATAATTTAACCACAAATGTTATCTCATACCTTGCATTTTCATCCCAAATTATAATTATTTATAATTGCCTCAAACCCAATGATCATATAAAACCAAATGGTTATTTATAACTATATCCAAAAGAGAAAAGATAATTCTTCCATAAATATCATTCTCACATGGAAAACGTTAGGGTTACAAATACAAGAGAAAATTATTCCAAAGTAAACCCTTAAACAAGGATCACTAATAATTTTTAAACATTTATCCAACCATTTATTTCCACATAGATTCTTCTCTGACCAATAAAATATCCTATAGAATAGGACATTCACTCGGGTAATGTCCAGGTCCCCTACATTTATAGAAAATGATTGTAAATGGATTCTTGGGTCCATTTTTATCTTCTTCCATAGTACTCTTAATTTTTCTTCATCAATTCTTCACTTTATTTCTTTCCTTCCCGCACGTAAAGCATTTCTTTGTCCAATTGAGACACTTTCATGGGTGTCTCCTTCCACATTTCCTACATGATAGAAATTGAGGATTTCTTTCTCCATGGTCTCCACTACTGGAGCTCTTATCATTCATCACCATTCTCTTCTTTGTTGTGTCCGGTAATTGGTTAATATATATATTGCTGATCATTTTTTTTGGAAAATTGATTTGGCATAAAGATGATATCTTTTACACCTATCAACATTCCATTTTGTTGCTCATTGCTACCACCGTTCCCACCTTGTACATCATTCTCAAAGTCCCTATGACTTCCTTGGAATCCAGCCATTGACTAAAACCAGAAAGCTTTGGGTGAGTAATAATAGTCATACAATCATTTAGAGATTAACATGTCACCATATTCTCAATTTGAAACACATTAGGATTAACCAAGGTCATTTAACCTCATCTTATATATATAATACTTTAAATCGGTTTGTAAAGAAAATGTAAATTATACTAAGCATATCCCCCAGGAGTGTCGTAACCAAGAGTGCAGCAAGGCCCATTATCGTGCACCAGTTCCCGTTCGAGTCTAGATTAAAGCGGTGTTTTCAGGTTTTACCCCTAGGTATATCTGTGCCAGAGCCACCTCTACCTGCTCATATCCAGACAGGGATGTATTGCTCAGAAAACTCACCAAATCTCTACAATACCAAAATTCTAGGAAGTTCTTCTATACTAATCCTCAAAGTTTATCTTAGGTCTATGTGCTCTAATCAGAGTTTATCTAAATCTAGCTTCCAAGGTTTGTACTAAACTTCCTCTGATACCAACTGTAATGCCCCAACCCCAGTTACCCAGAGTCGGTGCATTATTACATAACATTGGCATGATCACAAGAAAGCTCAAGTCTCGAAAGACCAATTAGTTTAGTAGCCTTGGAAACACTAGATACAATCATAAAGTTTTACATTACATCATAAAAAACATATTTTCTTCATATCCCCTCATACGAACCCTGCAGGTCATTCATATATTACTTCTTCATAATCCTGGAAAAAATAAAACATTGAAAGGGGTGAGCTCAGATGCTCAGTAAGGATAACACTATAACAGAAGCTTTCATAGATAAACATAAACATATAAGGCAGTTTATAACTAAAACAAAATCCTTTTAAACTTGAACATCAGCATAAAATGGAAAATATAATATAAAATAATTCCAGACTATCATAACCACATACCCAAGGCCTTGTGCCAAGACTACAAATAAGATTATTCCAAGGCCTTGTTCCAAGACACTAGTTTGTCTCATGAGACCTACCGATGCATCGAGGAGCTATAGCGGACTCCACCCATCAATTATTAAGTCCAATGAATTCCTCATATGAATAGGTTTAAACATAACATAAACATTCATATTAAAACTAGCATACGAAATGTCAATACTTTAACCACAAACCATGAATGGTATAAAAATAGCATATCCACAGTCAAACATAACTCATTCGATTCAATATGGAAGATTGTATTGTATCACATTAACCTCAATCAAGAATAATGAAGGATGTTGACATAGATAAAAATAATCATCAAAACTATTTGAGGGAAATATCCCACTTTTTCTTGAAATCATTTAAAAGTCACACTATTTGTCAAGATGCCATTTAAAAATAGATTTTTGAATAAAAGTGTCCCAAACCACTTTGAAACATTTAAAAGGAGTTTTAATTTTAAAACATTAATGTTCATATAAAAAAATCCATAAAACCATTTTTAAAACATTGACATTAATAAGAAAGATTTAGAAGAATAAGTCTTTAAAACATTTAAAAATGGTATTTTAGTTAGATTTTATAACCAAAAGAGAGACCCTTGAATACAAATAATTGAGGTAATAAAAACATTGTAATATCATGAGAATAATGGAATTCATGATATACTATGTCAAAGTACATTATATACACCACATAAAAGTGATTTGGTGTATAACAACAGAGAAGTCTCAATGGAATTTAAGTTGAGATGAAATCTCTCATAAAGTCTGTATCCTTAGGTTAAGGATAAATCAACGACATAGTTATGTGTGACAAATTTAAATACACTAAATATGATTGGATATTCAGTGTAAAAAAATAAAAGTATATTCACACATAATCTTGTAGAAACAACACCAATGAATTGGATGTTTAACTCAACAAATAGAGAATGAGTTAAAATTACTCTTATCAAATTCATAGCGATTTGAGAAATTATCAATGGAGTGATTATGTGTATCAAAAGTATATCCACAGAAAAGGGGAGTGGAAATTATGACATAAGCAAATGAATAGTTATTCCACACATAATCTCGGAGTAAAATAATCAATGGAGTTTGCGTAAAGCCGAATAAATGGAAATTGAAATTTCGAATTCCATTATCGATTAGGTAACATACGAAACATACTCAAATGAAAGAAGGATCATACAATGAATATGTAAATACCCATAAATTAAAGTATATTACAGAATGAATACAATCATGTGTAGTACACATACACTATATTCAATAATTAAGTGGTGAACAATGGAATTCTCACAAAATTAAGAGTGAGTTAAGAAACCCCATACATTGTACTTTTTCCTTGGTCGACGGTAGGTTAACCTCCTGTATAATGATAAAATAATTTTTATTTAGTTATACAAGGATAATATGCATTAATATGATATCATATATGATCTTTTAACATTGATTTGTTAATAATATCTTAGAATTATCGTCGTTCCGGGTGTTAACTTACTCGTTTTATTTTATATGTTTTGTTATGTAAGCCATGTTTGTCCTGGATAGTTTGTATCTTATTCATATCCAGAATGATATCATGTTCTTAAACATTATTTTTAAATCATCAAATGATAATTATACTTGAATGGATATGATGGATAATGAATCGCATCGCGTTCGTGGAGACGGTAGTCCGTACGTACACACGAGCGACAATATAATTCTTTTGATATTAAAATAATATATAATTGGATAGTATATTATAAATACAGATTCATTATCATGTTATATTTATTGTTTACATGAATTATAAATCATTATTATTCCCATTCAAATAAAAATTTATTGAATAACAATTACACCACGACGTGGAGACGGTAAGCTATACGTACGCACGTATGGTGACATGTTATTCAAATGGTGGATAGAATACTGAATATGGTTGTAACATATTTATAAAAACATCACAGTATATATAAGATACTGGATTTATTATTTTAGAATGGTAATAACAAATAAATAAGAAGTTGAAGAATAAAGGAACTTGAAAAGGGGTGGTGAAAACATTACCTCTTCTTCGGGTTCTTCCTTTTGATTTGATCAAAAGGGCTCCATAGGTTGTATTTCTGATCAAACTAAGTCCTATAGGTTGTAGTGAGGGAAGTTGAGAGATTATTTGGGAAGGGGTTGGCCGAACCAAAAAGCTTTGAAGGTGTGTAGAAATGAGAAGGAGGACTGCCCTTTTATAAGAGGGGTGAGGGGCACCATTGGAAAAGCTAGAAATATTAATTTATAATAAATTCATATTCGGTTTCTAATGGCTCCAAAGTTGATTATTAAAAGGTTAATGTGGGGATATGTCGAAAAAAATTCAACCAATAGAATATAGACAGGTTTGGGTTACTATATTAACCTTATCTTTTAGTTTTAACTCTTAGTTAATTAGTTTGACATTTACCATGTCACTTTGTATTTTTATATTATATAGATAATAAACATACTATATACATCCAAGAGACCCCCAAGTGGTCAATTAAAGATATAAATATCATGATATAAGTCTCTGGGCCTATCCTTAGATTTTTTAGTAATTTAATATCAATTAATAATATAATATATTTTTAACAAACTATTTTATGTCAATTTTGACACTATTCAATAGTTGTTTTTTGTGAAACTCATAACAGAATTATTACTTCGAAAAAAGTCAATTAAATCAATCCTAATATGTCATATTATCCTATAAAATCAGTGTAATTCATTAAAAGTCTTAAATTATATTTATTTGGATATTTATAATATCAATTATTTTAATTTTTCATTATTATGGTAATTACTGCCTCATCATTGTGTCATAAATATATTATATTATTTAATGTCTAAAAATTAAAAATAAAATATCATTATGTATGAAATTGTATTATCTTTCTAATTAATATTTACAATCGAATTTATCTTATGTATAACCATATATTAAAAATGTTTTAGTAAAACAACATTGATTTTAACTCTTTTAACTCTTCTTTGAATTAAATAATAATAAATGTCTTAATCTAATCCAAGTGGACCTAAATGATAATATTTTATTCCTAAGGTTGTTTTTGGTCGATAAATACTTGTCCAATAGAATTATGACATGTGTTAGGGTAATATTAATATCATTTTTACCCTTAATTACTCTATTTACTTTTAACCGTGGTAAATAAAAGTAAAAAGTTACTATTCACCAGAAATTATTTTCATCTTATTGAACAACATATTAATTCTTGATATTAACCGTGTCTCTCGGATTTTCGAAATTCCATTCACAGAAGCGGTAAAATTAAGTTTTATGAAAAATTCAGTTTTTTTAACTACTACTCAGTAGTTTCACTATTCATCAAAAATTGAAGTTTTTCAGAACAATGCCAAACTTTCACCCTAAGATATAATTCATATTCCGAATTCAAAATTGATGTCTATTTTAAAAAATTATAAACATATAAGTTGCATTAATTAATTTTATAATTAATTCCCGCTGTCACAACAAATAGCGTGTTTTTAAGAAACAATATATATCAAAAGATTGACAATTGTTTAGGTCCGATTTCAAAGTGTAATTAATTCTAATGAACACCATTGGATAAAATGGTAAAAATATATTCTAATTATACTTTAAAATCACTAAATAATATAATTTATCACTACAAATTATTTTGATTTAAAAATTTGTTTTTAATTAAAATTTAGTAATTTTCACTATTCATCAAAATATAAGTGTTATCCAAAAAGTTCCAAAATTTCACCCTAGGATAAATTGATATTCCGAATCCAAAAATGAAGTCCATTTTGAGAGATAGAATTTATAAAATTTCAAAAAGTAGGTATTACTATTCATAATGGCTAGTTTGATTGGTTGTGGTGTGTTAGAATCTCAAAGTTGCGTACAATGCACGCCATTGCATTATTCGAAGGGAAACGTACCGTGGAAGCTTGGGGTGTTACATAAATATTTTTCAAAAAATATTTCCTTAAAATTACAACATTCCCTATCATCTATTTCTTCTTCCATTGTGTAATTCTAAATCAAAAACCACCATTGATCAGTGTCACCCGTGAGACAATATACTACATGCACTAATTTTTCATTGACATAGAATCTTAATTACATGAATATATTTTAAAGGGACTTGATCCAATGATCATCTACCAACGGATTAGTAGTACCACCAAATCATGGGGGATTATTCCACATTAAATGATCCAACATAGGTGTAGCATGGTTATTAGTCACAACTTGAGTATGCTTTCCTAATATGGTTTTGATCTAATCTTCACAAACATTGACTTTTTTGACATCCTATGTGGTGAAATCCCCACATTTTCCACAAGTACTGATTACCCTTCTCCTATTTGGAATTATTTTTAAATAATGAAAAACACTAGATTAGTTTATGAATCGTAATTTTATAATCTCAACTATAAAAGTATGTAGAATAAATTGAAATTATGTCCATAGATAATCTCATAAACATGGTTTCTATAAGGAAAAGATTAAATTTAAATCCTTAATGATGGTTTGTAAAGAAAATTTGAATTATCATAATAATATCCCTTGGGATTTTCAATCCAAGAGTGTACCAAGGCCTATTGTGGTTCCCCAAGATACTCTGAGCCATGCCTGAAATTCCTTGTCGTAGTTCTCACTCCAAGGTACTTTTGTGCCAGAGCCATCTATACTTGTTTGTATCTAGATAGGGATTTATTATCTAGAAATATCAACAAAATGTATTCCTCAAAAAAATTATATGATGCTCTTTTATATTTTTCCTAGAATACTACCTTAGTGATTTGTTCCTTAATTTACGTTTTCTAATCTACTTTCCATGTTTTTTTATTAAAGTTCCTTTGATTCCAACTATACCTCCCTGACCCCAGAAGTCTAGATCCAGTGCATTACATATTACATTGGAATGAATAATGGAATTAAATACTTAATGAAATTTACATTTAGTAGTCTTGAAGAATCTAGATACATACATGAAACTCACATTACATTGGGAAGGTAACAAAATAAAAGGCATAACAAAAAATAATAAACAGCATCAACTAGAACTCAATTAATGGTCTCTTATTCCTAACATGTACAAGGAAAACAAATGAAAGGGGTGAAATAAAATTCTCAGTAAGGGTAAAATATTGTGGAATCATGAATCAATAATAACTGAATCACAGTTAAATTATCATAGTCAATATGACATGCTGAATAAATGAAAAACACATGCCATTAGTAAACTCATAATTAAAAGAATCTACAGATATTGTTATAGTGAAAACCTCAAGGAAATTAATCACTGATAATTAATCAATAGAATTCTTATATTTTTGGATTTCATGTATCTGGCACATGATATCGCTATACCGTTAAAATGGTCTATGTCAGTAGGTAGAAACCTATCTAATTTTTGGAAAAAAACTCGAAGTATTTGTCACTGACTTATTTGTCTCATAAGACCTGTCGATGCATCAAGCGAAAATATAGCGGGGACCACCCATCGTTGCAAGTCCAAATCATTATGTATACATATATTTAATACAAGTAAAATTTTCCTTCTCAATTTCCATATAGAGTAAAGTATATATATTGTTCAATATTTTAATAGTTAAAACTACATTCCATATAAACATCATAGGTAAAAGGGTATACAGCTTAAGACAATAATATTATCAATGAAACTAGATTATAGATATATAATATATTTACAATTTTAAATTAAAAAGGATCGATAATGAGATGTAGGTACACCACATAAAAATGATTAGGTGTATAATACCATGTAAATGACAATGAAATGGAAATTAAAACAAAGTCCCTTAGCATGTTGTAATCAATTGAGTTGTATGACCAAAAATTAATAACCATTGAATGAATCCTGGAATACCATGAATATAAATATATTTATGATAATATATATCAAATTTCAATAAAAAAATACACCACATGCAACAAATAAGTTTTGAATAATGGAAATCACATGTAAATAAAAGTGATATGCGAAACCCCATACCTTATGCCCGATGTTGTTATCAATTGATCTTAACAACCTGAATAATCAAATTTATCTTCATTAATTATTAATTCCAGAACCTCATAAACATTTAATTTATTTATCATATCCTTGTTATGTTTATTCATTCCATTTTTGATGGGTATAAGGGGTTCAATTTTATTTTTTTGGAAGCATTTGTTTCCTTGTTTTTCATGATCAGTTTAATTGTATTCATGAACGGAAGTTCATTTTAATTGTTGTTAAACATAAATAACTTTGAACATATATTGTTAGAGACATTATAAATAATCTTATAATTGTTTTGGGATATATACCTAGGGGATGAATCACTGGTTAAAAGTTAATGATAAATGGATGGATTAACTTGGCGGTTCTATGCACAATGAACTAGTTTTGTATTATTATTTTATATTATGAGTGTGTAAGGATTCCAGAACATTGAATAAGGTGAAATACATATATTATGATCTGGTGAAACCATTAAAAGCGTTTCATGACCATTCTTTAATATTTCAATTGAAATTGAAAACTCTTCATCCTTGAATTTGATAAATTAACACATTTCGGACGGTGTTTTCAATTTTACTATAAAAGGAGGGGGGAAAGAGAGATGATGAGGAAATAATCCATTAGAATTACAAAATTCCAGTTCATGTAAGGTATTTTAATTATCATAGAATTTGGATGAGGGGAGGTGAGGAGAGGGAAAAAAAGAACGGAACATGACAAAGAAGTTGGATGAAAAAGGAAGAGAGGTTCACATCTTGAGTACTCCTCCTTGAGAATCTCGTTATGTCAATTGTTTTGGCCTTATGGTAAGACAATTAGGTCATGGACGTGGGGGAGGAGCATAGGGTGATATTTTAGCATAATTTAAGAAATTATTGAAGAATAAGTGGTGTGGGAGGAAGAAGGGGTGAGAGGTATTTTATATAGTGGAAGGGAGGAGGGTTTTCTTGATATTATATTCATTAATTTATTACTTCTTCACTAGAAAATAAATAGTAAAAATTACATAACCTAGATTAGTAATAAGTGCATCTGAGATCTATTTTTTGGTGCTTACATTACTCATGATTCCATTAATAGTGAATGTAAATTATAATTTATTTATATGGTAAATTAATGTATTTTACTATTCACAAACAATTTACGTATTTTTGAAAAATCCCAAAAATTCACCCTAACTATTTTTTGATGTGTAGAATCCAAAAATAAACTCTATGTTTTTTAAACAATTTTCTAAAAATGAGAAAATTAATTTTTAATTAAAATAATTATTTAATAAAAAATACCATCACTTAAAATATTCAACTTCATTGTTAAGGTGCCTAAATTTAAATATACTTTTAGGGGTAAGGATACCATTCATAAGGATAATATAAAAATTAATAACGGTATGTTACTATACTTAATAGAATGTTACTATTCATAAGGGTTAGTTACTATTCATTGAAAAATAAGTAGATTCTATCAGACTCAAAATATCACCCTCATCACAACAATGTTTGTCCATTTTTTGAAATTCAAAACACAAAAGTGAAAAATTTATGTTTACTATTAAGGTTTTGACTATCTCCTAAATAGCCAAGTTTTTTTTAAGAAACTCAGTTCTTTTTGAAATATAGGCTATCTAATGAATAAAATGTATTTAAGAGAAATATTCCATAAATTGTTTGGGATGTTATAACATTAGTATCCTTAATCAGATAATAGAGGCTGACACCATGGAGAAGGTACAACATCTAGAAATTATCCCTCATAAGCATATTTATTCCATCTCTAGTACAAATCCATAGTATGATGTTTTAGTTAACTACCCTGTTGCCTTTAAACATTTTGAAAATTTAATTAAACAATATGTCCAAAAGTCAAAGGGTGTGTCAATATTTTATGTTTGGGATGATCCCTACCTATCGTACATATAAAGTGATCATGTTTTTTGGAGCTATGTTCTTGATCTCGAGTTTGAGTCTTTTCTAAATTTTTCCATACAATTTCATGTGGAGGAAACATTGGATCACAATGGATAGCTATTAAAGTATTAGTCTTTGGATTATATTTTTCTAGCATATTCCATGATTCTCATGTGTTTTTAAGTTATTCTCACATTCCCAACACACTATGCATTTGTAGAAGACATGTGATGCCCCAACAACCCATATTATTTTGTGAATTTTTGAATGTATTTAGAATATATTTTATGGATACTTTTCCTTGTTAATATTGTTTTTTTATATATTGTTTGTTGTTTATTATGTTATAAAATTGGTTGAGGATATGACCACCAATATTGAGGATTATCATGTTTTAGTGGAATTTGTCAAAGCACACATTTTTTTCATATTTGGTGTAAAAAAACCATAATCAGTGACCAATGGACACACTTCTAAAAATAGAATTTGTCTTCCCTCCATCAGAAATATGGTGTGACAAAAAAACATCAACATCATACCACCCCCTTACAAATGGTTAGATTGAGGTTTTGAATTGGGAGTTGAAACAAATTATGGAGAAAACTGTGCAGCCAAATAAGAAAGATTAGAGAAAGCATTTGGATGACATGTTGTGGGATTATAGGACGACATTCAGGACCCTCATTGGTATGTACACATTTCAAATTATTTTTTGGAATGCTTATCATTATCCCATTGAGGTTGATCATTAGTCTTGTTGGGATATAAGAAAATGAAACAGGGATTTATCCCAAGCTAGAATTCAATGGAAGATGAAAATTCAAGAGTTTGAGTATATTAAATTGTCATAATATGAGAAATCAAGGATCTAAAAGGAAAAATCAGGAGCAACTCATGATATAATGATCCAACAAAGGGAATTTCATATTGAATAGAATGTCCTTTTATACAGTTGATACATGTAGCTGATGCCTAGTTTGTTGAGTTCAAGATGGGTAGGCCCTTATGTTGTGTCTAATTTTTTCCCTTATGGTGTAGTGGAGATCATACAAGGTGACACAAGAAGGATCCTTATAGTCAAATTAATTCATTTATAGGATAACATTGAAGGACTTCCAACTAATGTAGTGGATTTCATCACACAGCATGACCCCATTATCTCTTGAGAATATCAGGCTATTCCTATACCTATCACTTTTGTATTAGTTGTCCTATTTAAACGTCTACATTTCATGTGAACATATCATCTCATAGGTTCACATTATGTACGGGTGAGGGGATAACATTTTGGGTTAGAAATTTTGGATTTTCATTTCTGTGTTAATGTATGTTTTCAATTCAGTTTCATGTAAAATTTTCATCAAACACCCCAAAAAATCAATCAACAAATTATCATGTAACATTCTAATGTGGAATATATGGAAAATATATATTTTAAAAATTCATTGGTGGCATGATAAGAGTGGGTAATATTTCATCATATAAGGTTTATTTTAAAAAAATTGATGTCGTCGATGATATGATTGACTATGTCATAATCAATCCTACAAGATGTTGAAAACCTTCTTTGTTATGTTTTTCCACGATAAATTGTGTCCCTGATTTCTCCATAAATTTTTACATATTATTACTTGTGAGTTTCTCTTACCCAATTAAATTTTTATTTAGGGTATGTAATTATTTTCAACTTATAACATGGTCTTTCCATATGTTCATTTCTATTCCAAAAAAATTGATCACTATACCATATTGACCTATTCTTGTGCACCAAATATCTTACTATTGTATGCCTTAAAAAACAAAACAAAACAAAAATCTATAAATAGGGTAGTGATGAAATGTACAACATGTGTGGATATTTTGGTCGGGAGCCCATGGTTCGACTTCAGGGAATGCTTAAATGAGTGGGTTTTGGAATTTGATTGAAAAAGATGTTGAATAGGTTTGGGGGAATATAATTAGGTAATAAAAGTTTTTATATTGACATGAATATACTAGACAAAGGGTGGAGAGATAAGCTTGAAATGATTGGCACACCTACACATGGGGAATTAGTGGCATGGTAGACCCATGACTTGTTTTCACTCTAATTACTGTTATTAATCACACTAGGTTTTTATACACAAATTATGATATAATAAATTTTACATTTATTAATATTAACACTTTAAGGGATTTTTATGTTTCTTATATTTTCATTTTGGGTAGTGAAATATAATCATTCATATTTTTTCATAATATTCTAGATTACATGATACGAGGTTTTTCACAGGAGTGCAATGGGTAAGTGTGGGGGAGTTTATAAAACATAGTTTTATTGAATATTTTATTCATAATAAATGAAATATTTTCCTCACATTGTGCTAAATATGTTTAATTATAAAATATATGGGATTAGATCATTCATTTGAAAATTAGCTGAAAATTCCAATTTTACCCTTTAAGTACACTATAGTAATTCCAAAATATGTATTTTTATATATATTATTTTTACATAATAATCTATAAATATGTTCTGGACATAATCTTAAAAAACATTCATTCAGTAAATGGGTGCCAAATCATGCATTTTTTAGAGTAAAATGGCCATAAAGTCAAGATGTGATGACCTTCATAGATTGAACATCAGTTCTATATTAGGACCATAATATCTTCATAATTTCATGTATTTAGACCAAATTTAGTCTGGAGATAGATTAAAATATTTCTCACAAATCATACAATTGAAAGGATAGTTTTTTCTCGCGTTTTGAAGGTTAAAAAGGTGGTGCAACTTGGAATAAAATATTTAATCGAGTTTCCCCATTCACACTTGAAACCACTTGAAACCTAGCCCCCCATTCACTATATAAATTGATGTATTTCTCCTTTTTAGGTGTTGTGGGACATGAAATAAGAATTTTATGGAAGAGGATAATTGGTTCAACTCTAATTCTCCAATCATTTCTAGAATCGTAGCTCTTGAATGAAAGATCACTTCATTGAGGCCTTCTTCTTCTTTTTCTTGTTGTATTATTTGTGTTTGCATAATAAAATTCGTAGTTACACATATATTTATTCTTGTTTCCAATTTTTTATTTTGTTTTATTTTTCTTTAATATTACTATTTTTTCTAGAACCCAATAGTTGAAGCGTGCTTGGGCTATACCCATTCTAAAATGTTGGAAATTCAATTTAATTTTATGATGACTACACCACTCATGGAAGAGTAGTTTTCTTAGAAATTTATCTACCTCAAACCTTATTCCTTTAATTATTTTTAATTAATGGGATACTGTAAAACAAATATTATGAATTATTTTTTTATTAAAATAATCTTAGAAATAAATTCAATAATTAAGTCAAAACTTGTGGGTTTGAGTGATGTGTGAATTGTGAGAGCATAATGTTAATAGGAGAAATGAAGGAAGACATGCTAAATTTTTAGTGTTAAAATATAATCTATAAACACAATTCATCTACATTTTCAAAAATGGATATTTTCCTTAATTTACCACTAACCCGAAACTATAATTAGAATATCAAGAAATGTAGTGTGATACGATTGCATATTTCGAAGCTAGCAATGGGTTTAATTCAATTCATCTTTGTGGTAATGTTATTTATCATAAGGTCTTTAAATTAAACAAATTACGGGGTCATGAACAAGTGGATATTAATTTAAATGATAATGATTAATAAGTATGGTAATTGTTAGAGTGAGACTGATTATTCCTTTTAGAAAAACTTATTAAAAAATATCTTATTATTGTGTCTAATTAATAAAATTTCATTTAAAATAACAAAAAAATACAGTCTCATTCCAACATAAATCTTATAGATTTATAAAAGAAAACCCGGATCCTTTTAAATTATTATTCTTCTTCAATTTTATTTTATTCTAAAAATACCTTTAATATGTTTTTATATTTACTTCTTCCTTTTAGAGATGACCATGGTCTGCCACTCTGTTGCTCTTATGTAACCAAAAATCACACTTCATTTGAGAGTGTCCACGACATCACCTTTCAATTCCCGATGTGGTTTGAGGATTTTTGTAAGGAAATGATTTTTCATATTTATTTAATTACATTCCATTTACTAATTAGATGAAATGTGATTATATAAATTTAGGATTAACATAATTTGTTATTATATTATCTTAGATAAATATTCAAAACATTATAAAAATACATTCTTGATGACCATAAAAGTTTAGATTCTTTGAAAACAGGGATAAAAGTATTCTAACACGATCAAACATCTTCAATTTTTGCCAAAAATATTTTCCCCTTTAGTAATTCAACATTAAAATTTCTTCATAAGTAAGGTAATAAAAACATAGGAAAGGGTGAGCTCAGATGCTCAGTATGGATAAAAAAAGAGATATTTATGAATAACATTGGCATATGTGTTTGAGAACAAGATAATATCATTTTAAGGTAACACCATATATATATTATATCATATACATGATTCATGGAATAAATAATTGTAGTTCAAAATACACGAATCATAATGGAATAAAGAGTATAATCCATGAAATGATAACAAAGGAATAATACATAGAATTTGTGGCTTACCCATAAGTATATAAAAATTAATTTCATAACAGTCAATAAATTGTTTCTATTTCCATATTAGTAGTATGGTTTCACTCCTCATACACTCATGGTAGTTATGGTTCACTAAAATAACCATCATAGTAGTCAAGGTTCACAAACAAGACTACCTTAGTGGAAAAATTCCTTTACTGATTCGAGTTCACTCCACATATTATCCATGTCAATATCATGAGATATAAATATTTAATGAATGAGTTGGAGGGAAATATTGGTCTCACCCATGTCATAATGAAATAATTCACACATGTTCCAAAATATCATAAAACAGATATCATAACCCATTAAATTAAATGGGTATTATATTTTACCTATGGGAATGACTCACAGAGATTGCGAGGAGGCGAGGCGCAATGATTTCCATCCCCCAGCCAATGATGCTGTAACTACTGAAGGATGATGATTCCTCCCATTTGTGTTGATGGGAGGGGGAGTATGGTCTAGTCTTTCCACATCCAGCTCCATGGAAGCACCCATTTATCCCTTTCTCTAACCCTAATATTCTCTATAATTTACTTCCTATTTATCCACCCTAGAGGTTCTAGATCTTTATTGTTGTGATCCTCCACTCTCTATTTATACATCAAATTTCACTGATGCCTTGATCCTCTTGGATATAAACCTTGTAGATTTTTTATGCATCTAATTCCTTCAGTGGATGACTTTGACAGGTTCGTTTTTGGTAATTGGGGGTTGCAGTATCACATTGTTATGGGTAACCTCGATTAATGCCCTTTGATGATTCATTTTACCTTAGAAGAAGATCTGATATGTTCATGGTCCAACACTCCTAATAGATGAAATGAATGATACTTCTTTCTATTTCAATGTTCTTAAGATATTTACATTGACAAGGATACATATTTCATCCTGAACTTGGTATGTCTCCCATAGCTTCCCTATCCATTTAAAAATCATGTAATTATTCATTTGTTGGGAAACTATGTGGGTTAATTTTTATGCTATGACATTCAAACTGTATCTGTGAGTAATCCAATTAATATGTGGATTTTTGTTGATGTGTATGTATAAAATCCACTAGTTTAGTGGTTTGATATGATGATTTTTAGAAGAGTTCATATGTAATAAAGCTGTTGTCTTTGATTCCTAGGTTGATTACTACTTTCAGTGTAGTTGTTTGGTACACTGGGCCTCTTACTATTACCATGTATTTAGGCATGGGAGAAATTCTCCCTAGCTGGGTAATAATATCTATTCGGTCTAGGAAGTGGTGTAAGAGGGATGTATAGGAACTAGATTGGATCATCCAACATTGAATTTTAGTTACAACAAGGATGATCTCCAACATACCCTAAATGTGCATGATAATGCTCTATATATGGGTTTTGAGTTTCTTTATCCTATTATCATTACTTGTCAAGATACTAATCTAATGTCTTCAAGTAAAGAATTTCATGGAATAAAAAATACAAAAAAATAGATATCCCGCTTGATCCAAAAGTTAGAGTTACCTTTGGAATGGTGAGACATGATCATGAAGGTCCTTCAGCCTGTAGTGAGACAACTGTTAATTCTTATGCTAATTCACCTGATGTTAGGGAAACCCATGTTGATTATTTACCAATAAGAGAGGAAGTAACTACATAGGGTGTGCATCTGGACACATTGCATCGTTCACTTTCCCATTCTTAAAATATGGGGATGGATGTGGTTGACATTATTTTCTTGAAGGCCACCAACACACAAACCGAGTTCATGGGGTGAGGCTTTATACAGATATGTGGTAATGCTATGAAAAAGTCAAAATACATCTGATGGGGATTTCATTAATTATATATATAGAACCAATCCTCAATAGAAGATCTAGGAAAATTTTAAAACCATTTCAATTCCTAGTAAATGCTAATATTCTACTAATTAAGAAATGTTTAATGATATCATCCCCATTAATATCTTGGGTGGTAGTAAATCCACCTTCAAGGATCTCATATCGAAAGGCCGATAGTGGGGGAATTTCCTTGACTCCACTGACGAGAGAGCCGTGAAGGGATTATTCCAACATATCAAATATCGTTAATACCAAATCATCATTGATGGATTCAAGGAGATCTTATACTGATATTCTCAAGATCTTTAATTTAGGGACCTCTCTCTATGAATGGGAAACTGAATATGGATCTTGGTATCGGAATGAGTTATCATATTTCAATATGTACTTTTGTTTCTTCTAGATGTGGGATGGATGTATTCTCCATAATATTTGTTTTTTTAACTCTTTTTTATTCTCATAATAAATGGTCATAAGCTTCTAATTTAGATTCGACTTTATGTGTAAATGTGTATTATAAACATTTTCTAATATTATAAATTGTGGAAAAATAGAATGGATTCATAATAATTTTATTAAATCATAATTTTTTAAAGGAAGAAGGTTTCATAATAATATAAAACTTGATAGAAAAACTTGTTTCATAAACATATAACAAATTAATGAGAAACGGGTTTCATAAAAATCATGAAATAAAAATATACACATTTATGAGAATTAATCTGAATGGAACCACTGGATCATTTTTCTAAAGAGGCATGAGTAACACTAAATAATTCCATATTAGATGTAAAATTATTTTTCAAGATCCTCTAAAACAATTTCTTGAAGAAAAAAATGCATTCTTATTTGAAAACGTTTTATTAAAAGACATTTACATTTGAAAACCTTTTTTATTTCAATACATAATAGAGAAACTTGACAAAATGTTGAAAAAAAATTCATTGAAAATAGATTTGAAAAATATAAAAAAAATTGAAATAAAATTTCCTTAATTATTATCTTTAAAGACAATTTTCAAAATAATTCAATTTTTTCAAAATATGGTTTTTCAAATAAATGTTTTTCAGACCGAAAATAGAAATGAGATCATTTTTATTACATAAATTTTCTTTATTATATTGACTCCCCAAGAGTGGAATGATTGTAACAATACAAGAAGATATCATGAATGAATAGATGAAATGAAATTTATAGAATTTATTGAGATGTGGATCATAATATTTCTTCAATGGAACTACACTCATAAATAATCCTGATAACGATGAGATTGTATCAATAGAAACTTAACATTTAGTAGCATTAAATCATAATCCCAATGTATGAAAATGAAATTATATGAAGCTTAAAATATCATGAATAGAATGAGACTCATGATATAACACGTAAAATGTCAATATATACCCCTCATAAAAGAATATAGGTGCATAACAAAACATGTGACTAGAAGAAGGAAATAGAGGCAAAATTACAAAACCAATTTGGTACCATCTGAACAATAAATTCCATAAAATAATGATTATAAAATGGATATGTAAATAAAAATAAATTTCATTATATGAATCATAAAATAAATTCATGGTAAATATATACACCACACATAATATCTGGGTGGAAAATAAGGAATAAATCACTCAGAAATAATAGTGAGATGAGAAAACTCTTACCTTATGTATTTACTGTCGTCGTACTCATTGAAACCTCTTATATATTAAGTATATGTTTATTATAAATCTAAAAAATAACAATATTAATATATATAATACCATATATTATTAATATAAAACTTTATATGATTCATTTATTAAGAACACCATGTTAATGTTACATTTTGGGTGATAACCACCCAATTTTTCTTACATGTTTTGAATTATTATGCTCCGTCCTCTTACTTATATCCTGATTTAATTATTAAAGAATGTAAAACATTATATAAATATCATATATATATTCATTATATATTTATTTATAAAAATCTACAAATGATATGAATATTCAATGAAATACACTGTTTATGGAGGCGGTAGGTCTTACGTATTAAAGAAAGTTGTTTCCGTTTTCATGCCATATTGAAAGAAAGAATGAAAATGAAATTTATATATATATATATATATATAATTTAACTGCCTAGTTACTTATAAAATTATTTATTTTCATTCTTTAATTAAATTGTAAAAATCATTATAAATGGGTAATTAACTAAGTGGCATTTATAAAAATTAAGGAATTTGTAACGATGGAATAGTAAATTGACCATAGGAATAGTAACATGAGCATTAAGAATAGTAAATAAGACATTAGAATAGTAAACTCACCTATTAATGTGTAAAATAAATGATGTTTGTTATAATTGAAAATATTATAAGTTTATATCATATAATATTTATATAAATATCGTGAAAATGATAAATTAAGTGTTGGTATTTTTGTGACACATGAATTTGTATTAACTATTTTTTAATTAATATAATGATTTAAAAAAATTTATTTTCATAAAAAAAATGTAAATTAATATTTTATTTTTTTATTATTATATGATAATTTTCTTAGACCTTATTTAATTTTCTGAAGTGTTAATAAATCTCTTATAGTTTTCAAAAAGTTAATTTTCCATTAAATTATGATATTAACAATATTTTAAAATTATTACATTCTATTTTTTTCATAAAATAGGGTCTGATTTTTAATCTACACATTGAAAAATGGTTTGGGTGAATTTTTTCTATTTTTCCAAAATAGTTGGATTTTTTAGAGTAAAAATGTAGAATAATTTAATATATTAAAAAATAAAGGATATATTGATTTATAGATGTTGTATGGATAATTTAATCCCATAATAATAAACTATAATCCATTAATATAATATATTTATTGATAATTATTAATCTATTCATATTATTTCACCAAAAAATATACTAATGAATAAAATAATAAAAAACACACCTCTCATCCACTATAAATATCACCCCTCGCCACCTTTTCTCCCCACAAATAAAAGCCTTGTATATTGTTAAATTTCTTCCCAATTCCCTTAAAAAGCCTCTTATCCATGTTATGGAAACACTAGTCACATGAAAAGATTAAAACCATGTTACTTAAGAAGGTTTTCAAGGAAGTGAATTCAAGAGGTTATATCCTCTTTCATTTTTTTTCATTTTAATTACTTTTTTCACTCTTTAGCTACACTTATCAAATTTTAAATAATAATATATTAAGTTATATATATATATATATTAATGTGTTAATGTATATTTAAACATTCATCATCAAACTCTTTCTCCTCATGATTTTATTTAAAAATGAGAACATCGTCTAGTGATGTGTTACCACCATCATGGTCAATGAATTTTCATTTTCCATTAAATTATTAAAGGGTGGTCATAAAACCGTTAAAATACATATGAAATATTTTATAATATTTATTATAAATTATATAATATTATGGAACCATCATATAAACATTATATTAAATAAAATGTTACAAGTTCGTGATAGTCTTAAAAACTGCCAAAATAAATTAAATCATTTTAATTAATTTTTTATCTAATGATTCTTATTAATATCAGAAAAATGATATTTTGCATCATTTAAAATTTTGGGATAATTTTAATACCATTTATATCAACTTTTAAAATTTTTCTTCCATTCTACAATAAAATACAATATGAACTAATCATAGAAACCATGAAATGAATGCTCTAGAAACGATGAATATAAAAAAATATTATTAATAAATAGGTGTAAATATTCCATAATAAAATATATAAAGAATTCTGAACATTAATATGGTTATTTAATATTTTATTATCATTATTTAAAAAATTATACATTTGGTTTGAACACATTTGATATAAGACGAACCTGAGGTGAGAGACTATTCTTTAAAAATCTTCTTTGAAATTTGTAATTTTAAAAAATTCTAAAGAAATGTTTTTATGATGAATGTATTCATTTTTATTGATTATTTTTTGGTTCTTATAAATTTTTATGATGAATTTCAGGACCTATATCCCCCGCTAATTCGTAGGTTATCTTTATGTTAGATGTTGGCCATAATGGTTTTTCCAAGTGCAACAATTATGGTTACATGATAAGGTATCCATGAGGGTTACATCATAAGGTACCTGTGCGGGTGATATTATAAGGTAGTTAAGAGGGTAACAAACCATATGGTATCTATGAGGGTGAAAATATTACCAAAGTAATTCACTGTGTTAATTAAAAATTTTATTTATGTTATTTATGTTTTTATGAAATCTATTGTGTTCACAATATATGTATGTGATAATTTATCAGTGATAATTATGTCTGTGTGGAAATGATTTCATATTTTATTAATTATTCATGGAATAATGATTTATTTTTATTTTTATTTCCATTATTGAACTTTTTTTCTCACCCAATGTTTTAAAAAATTTCCACAGGGTTTAAGGATGTGTAAGTGGAAAGAAAAATGCAAGAAAAATATAGTTAACATTTTTAATGAAATGAATAAATTTTTATTAAAACAATTATGGAAGAAATATATATTATCTTAGTAGTATCCACATTTTATGATTGTGGGTTTTAATTTATTTTTTATGACATAATTTTGTAAACCAGTAACCCAAAAATATATTGTGGAACGTTATAAGAGTTCACTTTTGGAATTAACTAGATTATGAAATGATTAAGGAAATTTCCTTAAAGTTGGAATCGGATCATGGTTTAGATATATTGTGGTGTTAGGATGATGTAATAAGAATATCATAAATTATTTTACATTATGGCTATATGGAAATGATATTTCATTTATATATAAACAGGTTTCTTCATCTATGATATGTCGGTACAGAATATTTTTTCAAAAAAAATACATGAAGCCAAAGTAGGACGGTAATGAGAAGAAGATATCTTTCTAATTTCCCAACCCGAAATGGTTGTAATGATAACTGAAATGTTTATTTATAGTGATCGATCTGTTGGTTCAGGCTATAAATGTCAAACATCATCCAAGCAGAAGAACAAACGGAGCTACCTTAATGGAACATGATGATAGTGGAACATTTTATTAGGCAACACCCACATACTTTTAGTGGATATTCAAACCTTGTGGTTACTACAAGGTTGATTAAATCCCATGAATTGATATTTGATGTCATTGGTTGTTCAGATAAATAAAAGTTTAGTCTTTCAATTTACTATTTTGATGGTGAATCCATCTTATGGTGGTAAATGGTAAAGAATATAAAATATAGAAAGGAGATTGATAAATTTAAATGGGATGAATTTATTAATATTTTCTCTGAAAAATGTTTTCCAAAGGTGGTTAGATATAGTATATATAGGACATTTCATAATATAAAACCAATGTATTAAGATTCTCTGTTTTTTATAAAATCATCGCCATCATGGAAAGGTATACACCATATCTTATTCGGAGTCATGATAGTAAAATAAATCATTTTTACTCATTATTTAACCAAAGATAACCAAGGTATTTGTACAAACATAAAGTAAAACAATTATGAGAAACATGATCAGTGTGCTGAGAGGGTAAAAAATGGGGTTTTTAATGATCATGGTTACTTTGAAAACATGATAGAGAAGTGGTCCAGATGATATGAAATGAGAAAAGGTCATTTAATGATATCTGAAGTTAATTAAATTCAGATTTAGTTTGTGTGAAGTTTTATAAAAGAATCACGTTGAATGCCTTAAAAATCTGGGAATTATTTCTAATGTGGTAATTATAGAAAAATGGGCCAATTGTTAAATGAAAAAAGAACATAGTAATCATATGTTTAATTCTAATAAAAAAATTGTAATGTTTATTAAATGTTTTATGATTGCTCATTATGAAAATACCAACCCAAAGGAAGATCTTAATGATAGGATGCAGCCAAACTATTAGAAGAAAGATGTAGTTAAATAATTTTTGACTACTTTAGAAGATGTTGGGTAATCCAATGAAGTACTATCAGGTTCTTTGTTTGATTACTATGATTCTTCAAATGTGTTATTTGATAGGAGGTCTACACATTTATTTATTTTTGAAGAAGTTTTTGGAAAATTTGATATTTCACCTCAACAAATGAAAAAGAGCATATTGTTAAAACAAAAAGGGTTGATATTAAGGAAAATGAAATTATAAGAATATCCTGCTGTTGTATGTGAAAATATAGTACCAGCAATCCTTATTGTTTTTCCCTTAGTAGAGATTGATTTTTTTCTTGGTATGGAATGGATTTTTTTACATGATAAGTTTTTTTGTAGTTATAAAGAAACTATTTTGTCATAAAAAAATTTTAATTTGTACACAAGAATTAACCTAGAGCACTTATTACATATCAGGAATCAGATAAATAGTTAAAAGATGGAAATGAATGATATATTTCACATATTGTTGAAAACAAGTGAAATGTTCAAAACAATGGTGTACCACTGGCAAATGAATACCTACATGTTTGTAGTAATTATTTTATCATATTTTAAACCTATTTGGGAAGATGAATTTAATATTGACATAGTTATTAATGAAAATAAAATTTAAAAACCACATTTTCAAATGGATGAAGTGGGACTTCTAGAATTTAAAAGGAAGTAACAGAATTTTATTGATAAAGGTTCCATTAGTCCTATCACTTAACCATGGGGTGATCCTGTGATTTTTTGTAAAAATTAAAGATGGTTCCTTTATGATTTTCCTTGATTATAATTATTTGAATAAAATTTCTATTAATAATAATTATAAATTGACTCATATCCATAATTGTTTTGATTATCTCTAAGGAGGCCAGTATTTTTACAAGACTGACTTTAGATCTCGATACCATTAGGTGAAGGTGAAAGGTGATGACATTATGAAAATATCATTCCATACTAGATATAAGAATTATGATTCTTTTGTTCTACCATTTTATATGGGAAATGGTCTTTCTATATTTATAAATCATATTAATGGAAACTTATATGGATATTTGGATAATTATGCTATAGTTTTTGTTGGAACCAAGGATGTTATTCGATCTAATATGAGTTTTGTGGGTACTTATTTTCAATCCACATTGGGATGACCAAGGAGCTTAAAATACAAGTAATTTAATAGTATAGGCCGACAATCATGTAAAATGTGGTGATGTTTCCTAGTATTTACTAAATTTTTTGGTCAAAATTTATAGGAAGGGATAACATTAGGAATTGTTGTTTTCTAGAATCAACTATTCATATTTACAGTAATGGAATGGGTTTCCAGATGATTAGGATTATTTTCATGAAGATATTAAGAATCGATATTACTAAGGATATTCTATATGATTAAAAGAAATTGTTTATTTTTGGTATGTGATGGTTTTACTGAACGGTTCTTGACAACATCAAATCTCAATGGAGCATCACTAATGGAGGAGTGTCACAAAAATGTTTTTGGAATAAAAAAAATAATTGGTGGAAGTGGAGAATCAATAATGGCTGATCTTATAAATATGAGGCTACCCCCACATCAATTCAATGAAATTATTTAGGGAAAATATTGAATCACTCTGATTTCAAAAAATTTTGGGAGCTCCATGAATATGGGTCTCTACTTGAGTATGTGCATTGTAAAAATACTAGTTTAGTATTTAATGATGGAAATGCATCTATGAAAATTTTTCTTCATGATGATGAGGTATTCCAAATTGACTCAATGAGTATAGTGAATGAATTTGGTTCCTTAAATTATGTTAGCATTTCGATGGATTGATATTCCCAAAGTAGCTTCATGAAAGGAAGTTCTAAAAATCAGTTTTCAGTGATGAATTCATTTAGAATGCATAAACATATATCTATAGTGTAATAAGAGTCTCACATTAGAAATAGTTGAATAATTTAATTTTAATCCATTAAAGATACCCTCATGGGATTAAATTTGTTGGGAAAAAATCCCTCAAGGTATCATTGAATCATTTTTGAGGTGATTGTGTTTTTTGACAAAGTGGAAATCTGTGATGTGATTGTTGACAAAGCAAACAAATGACGAACAAATTTATTGACAAAGAGTATTTCAAGATGGAATGTCATGTTCAAGAGATGAGGTCAATGATCCATGTTTTATTCAAGAACGTCGACAAGAGGAATGGATGATCTAGAGGCGGTACAAAAAGAATAGATATAAGGTGGTGTCGTTTTCTAGTGTTTGCCAAATTTCAGGGCCTCAAAATCAAAAAAATGAAGAAAAGTGAATTTGGAAAAGGGACTTGCGTTCCGAGGTCTTGGAAGAGAATAATCTTCCACACCATATGTTTTTCAAGATCATACCATAATAATATGGCAAAGGAAGAAGAGTTGCGCAAGTATTATGTTTGGTCGTGAAAGTACTAGCACGCCGTGAAGAGACTTGCGCGCCGATGCATTGGAATCTTGGGAACTTGCACGCATGTTGTTTTTCAGGATTAGAACTTCAAAATATGGAAAAGGAAAGAGGTTCGTGCAAGTTTGGAAGTAGGTCACGCAAGTGACATGCAAGAGAAGAGACATGCGCCCCAAGATTTGCATGCCGAGGAGAGACTTGCGCGCTGTCACGTAGGGGTGAAAAAATTCCTATAAATACTGGGCCACCCCTACTCATTTTTTCTGGAGTTCAACACTTTGCAGATTCAGATCTCCCGTCACGCAGGTGTGGTGGTCGCGCAAGTGGTGGTGTGTCGCACAAGTGGGACTTGCACGCCAGAGAAGGAAGTTGCGCGTGAAGTGTTTGTTGCGAGCCTGAGGTGGTTTGGGTAGCAAAGGAAGTGTGTCATGCATGTTTGGAGAAGCTTAAGCTTGAGTCACACAAGTGTTAAGAAATAATTGAGTGACAGTACTGACTTGCATGTCGAAACTGGAACGCCGCCTTAGAGAAGGGCGCCAAGTGAGGTTGATTTCCGGCATTGATTTTGGGCTGTGTGGAAGCTGGGGGATTTCCTGGTACCTTTGGTGCAAAGGGAAATTCATCTATGGGTGAAGGTTGATCTTCAAAAGAGCATATACATACAGAATAAGATGAATTCATTGATGGAAGTGAAGAGACCTATAGGTCTATAAACATTGAGTGGATCTTTTTCGGAGCAGTGAGCAAAGGGAGAGGAAGAAGGTGATCCTCTCCACCGGCAGTGAGCCAGAGAGAGAGAAATAGGGAGTGACCCTTGGGAAAGCAGTGAACTGACCCTAAACTTTGTAAAGGCAGTGAGCCTGGGCATAGAAGTGATCTAGCCCAAACCTTGTAATCCATAGCTAGTAAAGTTTAGTGGAATTTGGTACGACTGACAACTTGTCGGCATATGCTCCTTGGACTTAGCCCTTTGCGGTGAACCAAGTAAAATCGCTATGTCTTGTGCATGCTTTACATTCTATTTACTTTGTGCAACAATAAAGAGAGAGAAGAGTGTTTTTCTTAACAGCGAAACAAGATCAGAACATGCTTTAATTTTAAATTAGACATACCCTGATTCACCCCCCCCCCCTCTCAGGGTTTTTAGCCTTGTGGACCTAACAATTGGTATTAGAGGGAAAGGTTGATAGTTGTTCTTCTCTCAATGGAGGTCAATAATCATAAAGGTATTCCGATCGTTGACGGATGTAATTTTCAGATATGGAAGAATCGAATGAAACACTATTTCCGATTTTTGGGAATGGATGTGTTTTCAGCAGCTATGCATGGTATCACAGCTGATATTAATAATGGTGCATTATTAGAAGCTAAATATAGAGAATTGGATGCTGATTCCACAACGATCAATGCCTTAGGGGGATCCCTCTCCAATCCCATCTATACAAAGGTGATTTCATGAAAAACGTCACATGCCATATGGGAAAAGATTTTGAATATATATGAAGGGGATACAAATGTGAGAGAGGAAAAGATGCAAGTGTTGGGGAAAAAGTATGATGATCTGAGAATGAACCCGAATGAGTCCGTTGATGCATTCTTTGACAGGGTAAATGATGTGGTAGAAGACATGCAGGGTCATGGAGATATTATCAAAGATATAAAAATAGTGAAGCGCATATTGGGAAAACTTCCACCTCGATTCAATCCGAAAGTTTCTGTTTTGGAAGATAAAGACCCAAAAGAACTGACCTTGGATAACTTACACAACACTATTATTGCATATGAAATGCGAAATGATGATAACGAGAATGTGGAAAAAGGGAATCCAAAGAGGTGGTATTCAAGGCCATGAAGAAGCTCACCATTGAAGATTCTAATGAGGAATAAGAGACATATGAGGTGATGTCATTCCTTTATTAAAATATTCAAGTGGAAGATGAATGTTTAAAGGGAAACTTCCACTAGCCTGTTTTCACTGTGGAAAGGTTGGTCATCTTGTGGTAAGATTCCCCAAGAAGTTTCAAGATAACGATAATGATGATGATGAAGTTGAAATTCCCAAGAAGATGACTTCAGCATTTGTGAAAGCAAAGAAACAATTCAAGAAAAATTTCTTCAAGAAAAATAATATTATTTCACAAGAATTTGAATGTTCAGATGAGTCTGAGGATGTAGAGGTTGAGGAGATAGAAAATTGCAGAGATCATGTGGTAAATTCTTTGGTGGTGATTGTTGGTAGTTCTCAGAAAAAGGAAGAATCTGACGCTGAAGAAGAAGAAGAAATTGATGGGGGAGTTGATATGGAAGCTGAATTGGAAGCACCTCTTGCGGAGATAGATGTTTGGAGAGCCAAAACGAAGAAAGAAAATAATGTGGTTCGTGATTCCAAACTCTATATGAAACAACAGGATGAAAAAAAGTCTGAGCTGTTAGAATAATTTGAATGACTAAAATCCTCAACACCAGAGAGCTCAGAAAATATTGTTGAGTATAAGATTCAAATTGAGGAACAAAAGAAGGAAATTTATTGTTTGAATAACATAGGAAAAGAGTAGTTCAGACGTATCAAAGAGCTTGAAGAAGAAGTGGTCAGTCTGCGAAAAAAAAGTAAGGATCAAGAAAAACTCTTGACCCCCAATGTGATATCAGAAAAGAAGGCCATTCAGAAGATAGAGAAGATGAAAGCGGAGCCTAGTAGTTTAGTAGGGAAGAAGAAGCAATTGAGCTCAGATGTTAAGGACGTTTTATGGGGAAATCAGGAAAAAAAGTCTGTGACAATTGTAGTCAGACTGCAAGCACTCATCCCGAAATTGAAGGTTGATTTGGGCACAAAATAGAATCAGAATATTTAGAGATCCCAAAGGGAAAATCGTAGTGCTGAAGTATCATGAAGGAATGCATCCTATATCAGGTGTTATTGTTGAGGGAAAATGGGACATTCACAGTATGTGTGTTCCATATCCAAGAGATATAGAAGGGAACAGGAACAGAGATGGAAGCCAAACAGAGAACATTTATCCAGAACATATTTTGAAGGAAACTGTTTTCGGTGTGGAGGATTTGGACACATGGCTAGGTATTGCACTTCGACCATTCAGAGAAATGTGCCAAAGCATAATGAAAATGTTCGCAAGCAGCAGATCAATAAAATGAAAAGTGAGTTAAAAGATCATAATAGATTTGAAACTTCGCAAGATGAAGCTGGTCCGTCATACTCTGAGAATGATCATGAGTCTCAATCTATACCAAGTATGGAGACAAAAATATAGACCAAGAAGAAGAGGACATAGAAGGAAGTAGTTGCTGAAATTTCCCTTAAAGCATCAGATCATTCTAGTGTGTGGATTCTTGATAGTGTTTGTACATCTCACATGACATGCAACAAGGATCTAGTTACAGGCATAAAATATGACAAAGAATGAGTTGTCATGTTTCAAAATGATGAAGGCCTGAAGATAATTGGATCAGGAAAGGCTAGGTTTGGGGGTAAAGAAATCAGACGTGCTGATGTCTTGGTTGTAGAAGGTCTTAGTCATAATTTTCTCAGTGTCAGTCAGTTGTGTGACTCAGGACATTCTATACGGTTTACCCAGAAGACATGTACTATCACGGGAAAAGATGGGGCAGTTGTTCTATAGGGAAAAAGGACAAAATGGAATCTCTACCTTGTAAGTGGAGAAGAAGATATCTGCCTCTTATCCAAACCATCTATGGAAGATCTGGTAAAGTGTGATGCTGTTAGAGACCTTCCCAAAATATCACGTGATCGCACTCATACGTGTGATGCTTGTCAACAAGGGAAGATCATTAGAAATACATATAGGCCAAAGGAACAGAAATCAACTAGAGTGCTTGAATTGGTGCATGCTGATGTATGTGGACCTATCTCACCATGAGATATAAATGGGAAAAGGTACTATGTTCTTTTCATTGATGATTATAGCAGAATGGCTTGGGTATTTGTTATTACCCATAAGACAGAGGTGTTCAGTTGCATAAAGCAGTATAGGAGGGAATCAGAAAAGATGCGTGGGCAGATAATTCAAAAGTTATGTACTAATAATGGTACATAATTCACAAATACTCAAGTTGAAAACTATCTCGAGATACATAGGATAAGGCATCAAGTTTCATCAGTGAGAACTCCCCAACAGAATGGAGTGGTTGAAAGGAGAAATCAGATCATCAACAACATGGCTAGAACATTGCTTATTGATAAAGACCTACCAGAGAAATTTTGGAAGGAAGCAGTTTTGACATCGGTCTATGTTTCGAACAGGTCTCTATTGTGTCTGAAGCAAGGGAAGACTCCGTATGAACTATGGTACGGAAAGAAGCCATCGTTGAAATACTTTCAAATGTTTGGATGTAAGTGTTTCATTCTCAACAAAAAAATCACAGAATGTTTGAGGCACGAGGAGATGAGGGGATATTCTTTGGCTACTCAGGGAAATGTAAAGCATATACATGAATCAAAAAAAGGCTGAGAAATATTGTTGAGAGAAATGATGTCACTATAGTTGAAAATGAACAGAATGCTCAACGACTTAGTGAATAGTTTTTAGATGAAAGTTATGATGAGGTAAGCGAAACAAGGGGAGTAGAAGTGGCAGAGGCTGACTCAGAAGAAGATACTGATGATGAACAAGAATGTTTCAAGTTTGTGTCTGCACGGAAGCCAAAGAGTCGAGCTGAAATTGATAGGCATAATATCATTGGTGATCAGACAGCTCCAGTTCAGACTCGAAGAATAAAATCATTACAGAAAACATCATTTTTGTCTCAGGTGGAGCCGAAATGTTTTTTTGATGTAGCTGAAGATGAAAACAGGGTTCAACCTGTGAATGAAGAGCTTGATTAGATTGATAAGAACCAAACATGGGAGATTGTTTCGAGGCCAGCAGACAAGAATGTCATTGGGACTAAATGGGTCTATCGCAACACGATGAATGAATATAGAAATTTGATTTGAAACAAAGCACGACTAGTGTGCAAGGGATACTCCCAGATAGAGGGAATAGATGTAGATGAGACATTTGCACCGGTTGCAAGGCTGGAGACAATCAGATTATTTTTTGCCATAGCAGTGCAAATAAAGGTCAAAGTGTTCCAGATGGACGTCAAATCTTCATTTCTCAATGGGGTTCTGGAAGAAGAGGTGTACATTGAGCAGCCAGATGGTTTTCTTATTCCTGAGGATGAGAAACAGTTTTTAGGATGAAGAAGGCATTTTATGGGCTGAAACAAGCACCAAGAGAATGGTCCTAAAGGCTTGATCAGTACTTGAAGAAGCTTGGTTTCCAACATGGTGGAGTTGATTACAATTTCTGTTTCAACAAAAATAGTAATCAAAGGATGATAGTGATGGTCTATGTCGATGACATAATATTTGGTGGATCAGATTAAGCTCAGTGTAGACAGTTTTCCAAATTCATGAAAAATGAGTTTGAAATGTCAATGATTGGAGAGCTAACGTTTTTCCTTGGTCTACAGGTGACACAAGGAAGGAATGGAACATTCATTTCTCAATCTAAATATGCCAAGGAGGTCTTGAGAAGGTTTGGAATGGAGAATTCCAAGGAGATGAAGACTCCGGTTTCTACCCGGATGAAATTATCAAAAGATGAGGATGGAAAGGCAGTTAATATCATAGAATACAGGAAAATTATTGGAAGTCTGTTGTACTTAACCGCAACAAGGCCTGATATTGTTTTGCCACATTCCAAGCAGCGAGATATCAGAGTAATCCCAAGGAAAGCCACATGATTGCAGTGAAAAGAATACTTCGGTTTATCTAGGGCACAGTGGATTTCGTCTTGACATATACTGACAAATCTCAGACATAGTTATTGGGATATACTGATACAGACTGGTCTGGATCAGCAGATGGTAGAAAATCAACGTCAGGAGGTGAATTCTATCTTGGTGGACTATGTATTGCTTGGTTAATCAAGAAGTAGGATTATATTTCGTTGAGAACTGCAGAAGATGAATATATTACGGCCACTCAAGCATGCACAGAGTTATTGTGGATGAAGCAGCAGCTTGAAGATATTGGAGTTGAAGTGAAGTCTCCGATTGGAATCTAGTGCGACAACTCAAGTGCTATAAATATTAGAAAAAACCCCGTCCATCATTCAAGGACAAAGCACATTGAGATTAAGTATCATTTCATCATGGAGAGGGTGTAACAAGGGATTATGAAGTTGGAGTATGTGCCTATAGAGCTATAAGTTGCAGATATTCTGACAAATGCATTACCCAAGGAAGCTTTTGAGAGACATCGATTGGCTCTGTGAGTTCAGTCGACTCCCCACACTTGAAATAGTGTGGATACGGGAACCTCCCCCTCTCCCTGAGGTATGATGTGTTTTTCCCAAATGTGATGATATGTTTTCTCTACTCTGTTACAAACTACAAAGGCATGACCTTTGGGTTCATTGACAAAGGGGGAGAAAATAGTAATTGTTCAAGGGGGAGACAATGTGGAAATTTGATAAATCATGAATGATATGGGGAGAAGATAACAGGTGGATCAACGAGATAGTGAGAGCAATGACAAAGGGGGAGAGTATTAAAACTGATGATGCTATAAGTGATCAATCAAAGACAAGATATCACGACAGTTGAGGATCGTGATAAAAGCAGAAGAGTGGTGCAGAAGAGTAGTGTTGGAATGCAGTGAGAATATTTAAAAAAAATTTTTTTTCCAAAAATTGGTTTCAGTATGATGAATATTGGTATCAGTTTAATGTCAACAATGGGTGTAAGAGATGAAGTGATTCATTGATTAAATTTTCATTTACTCTTATTTCTCACGCCGAGCATTGCTTATGTGGGCTTAGAGTATGTGTTGAGTGAATCCTTGATTGCTATCAGAATCGCAATGAAATGAATGGTGGTTGAATAATTAATAATTTATCTTTTCATAGAAGAGTTGTCAACAAACCCAAAGGGGGAGATTGTTGGGAAAAAATTCCTCAAGGTATCATTGAAGAATTTTTGAGGCGATTGTGTTTGTTGACAAAGTGGACATCTGTGATGTGATTGTTGACAAAGCAAACAAACAACATAAAAATTTATTGACAAAGAGTATTTCTAAGTGGAATGTCGATTTCAATAGATGAGGTCAACGATCCATTTTTATTCAAGAACGTCGACAAGAGGAATGGATGATCTGGAGGCGGTACAAAAAGAACAGATACAAAGTGGCGCCGTTTTCCAGTGTTTTCCAAATTTCAGTGCCTCAAAACAAACAAAATGAAGAAAAGTGATTTTGGAAAATTAATTTCACGCCGATGTATTGGAAGAGAAGAAACTTGCACGCCACATGTTTTTCAAGATCATACCATCAAAATATGGCAAAGGAAGAAGGGTCACGCAATTACTTGCACGACGTGAATAGACTTGCGCACCGATTCCTTGGAAGCTTGAGAACTTGCGCGCCTGTTGTTTTTCAGGATCATAACATTAATATATGGCAATGAAAAGATATTCTCTCATGTTTGGAAGTAGGTCGCGCAAGTGACATGCAGGATAAGAGACCTGCCCGCCAAGACATGCATGTCGAAGAGAGACTTGTGTGCCGTCGTGCAGGGGTGAACAAATGCCTATAAATACTGGACCACCCCTCCTCATTTTTACTGGAGTTAAAAACTTTGAAGATTCAGAGCTCCTGTCACGCAGGTGTGGTGGTCGCGCAAGTGGTGGTGTGTCGCGCAAGTGGGACTTGCGCGCCAAAGAAGGAATTTCCGCGCCAAATGTTTGTTGCGCGCCTGAGGTGGTTTGGGCAGCAATGGAAGTGTGTCGTGAAAGTTTTGAGAATCTTAAGCTTGAGTCACGCAAGTGTTAAGAAATACTTGTGTGCCAGTATTGACTTGCGTTCCGAGACTTGCGCGCCGCCTTAGAGAAGGGCACCAAGTGAGGTTGATTTCCGGTAGTGATTTAGGGATGCGTGGAAGCTGGGGGATTGCCCGGTACCTTCAGTGCAAAGGGAAATTCATCTACGGGTGAAGGTTGAGCTTCAACAGAGCATCTACATACAGAAGAAGATGCATTCTTTCATGCAAGTGAAGAGACCTGCAGGTCTATAAACTATGAGTGGATCCTTTCCGGAGCAGTGAGCAAAGAAAGAGGAAGAAGGTGATCTTCTCCACCGGCAGTGATCCAGAGAGAGAGAAACAGGGAGTGACCCTGGGGAAAGTAGTGAGCTCACCCTAAACTTTGTAAAGGTAGTGAGCCAGGTCATAGAAGTGATCTAGCCCAAAACTTGTAATCCATAGCTAGTGAAGTTTAGTGGAATTTGGTATGACCGACAACTTGTCGGCGTATGCCTCTTGGACTTAGCCCTTTGCGGTGAACCAAGTAAAATCACTATGTCCTGTTCATGCTTTACTTTCTATTTACTTTGTGCAACAGGAAAGAGAGAGAAGAGTATTTTACTTAATAGTGAAACAACATCAGAACGGGCGTTATTTTTAAATTAGTCATACCCGGATTCACCCCCCCTCTCAGGGTTTTCAGCCTTGTGGACCTAACAAAATTGAGTTATACTTCTCTTAATGGTGTGAGTTAGGGGTAGTCAATAAAATGTTTCTAAAGGATTCAGTATGAAATCAATAAAATATTGTAAAGGTAGTGTGCCTGGAACAAGTGACTATGTCTGAACTATTATTTTACACAACTAGTGAATATTAGTGGATTTATTTATGACTAAAACATTTTCGGTCTATGATCCTTTGACTAGCCCTTAGTAGTGAACCATTGAAAATTGATGTGTGATCTCTTTTAATGTGGTTGTTTGAATTATTAACATTCCTTTTGAGACATGTTTAATATTTCCCTACCAAAATGGTAACAAGATACATCACTTTTGAAGGAATCTTTTATACCCCGATTCCCCCCACCCTTCTCAAGGGGTTTTGGGGTCATTCAGTTTTTATTGATGATATTCTAGTTTTTCTAAAATGTTATAAGGATCATGAAAACATTAAATAATTTCCCTACAAAATCTCAAAGGAAAAAAGGTATATGAAAAACTTATCAAATATTATTTTTAGTTTCAATATATTTTTCTTGGTCACATTGTAAATAACGATTGAACAATAGTTGATCATTGTAAAACAAAAGTAGTTGATGAATGCCCAAGACATAAAAATGTTACTATGATTCATAGAATTATGGGATAGTTATTCTATTTATAATGTTTTTATAATAAAATTTCACCATTATTTATCTTGATAACTAAGTTAACACAAAAAGGGGATAAATTTAAATGAAAAAAATTATGTGATGTTTTTTTAGTAACTGAAAAGAATATTTGATAATTCTCCATCTTTGGACCTACCCTTCTAAAAATGTAATTTTTTCATCTACATTTTTTATTCCTTGAATGATAATGATTTTTTTCAAATGTATAATGATCTGGTAGTTTCTTATGAATCAATAAAACTGAAACATCAAGAGATAAATTTTCTCACTCATGAATTTGAATTACCTATCATTGTCTTACTTTAAAAATTTAGAGGTATCATTTATATAGAGCTAAATGTGAAATATATACCAACCATATATTTTTGAACTATAAATTCACTAAGAAGGAATTGAACATGAGGTGGGAGATATGGATTGAATTGATAAATGAGAATGATTTCATGATCAATTACCATTCTATAAAATAAAATAATGTGGTGGATGACTTGGATTGAAAACATCATGCTATATTGACCACGATAAGTATGGAACCTAAAATACTGATTAATGATTTGTTGAATTATGACTCTGATGTTTTTTGTGTGTATTAAATTCAACTATTTTGTTTTAGGTGTTAGTACAAGATTCTCTATCATATAGAAATAAGAAATAGTTGAATAAGACCATGAGTTACAGAAAAAGGTATAATTTGTTAAAAATGGTACGGTCCCATAATTTGACAATGATAATGATTGAGTTTTGGAGTTTCAGAAGAGATTATGTGTTCCTAGGGATTCACATCTAAAGAAATAATTGTCCAGTGAATCCCACCATTCTATATTTTCAGTTAATCCTAGCATAACTAAGATGTGAATAGAATAGTTGGAGTATAATTTGGTAGATGGAATTAAAAGAGATATCGTTGATTTTTCAATGAAATTTTTGTCTTTTAAATAGGTTAAAGCATAGAGAAAATAGATTAATGGAATTTATAAACCTTTTACAGTACTGGAGTGGAAGTGGGAAACTATAACCATAGATGTCACGATGGGACTACTAATGTCTTCTCGAGGAAACAATGTGATTTTGTGTATTGTTCTCCAATTTACTAAATCTAATAATTTTTTCATATTCGAGAAAATATTTCTCTATATAAACTTTCTCAATTATAAAAAAACATATTTCCAAGTAACATGGAGTTATTATATCCATTGTGTATAATTTAGATCCAATTATACCTTATATCTTTTGGATAGGTCTTCAGATATCATTTGTAGCTGAATAAAATTTCATCAAAATCATTCATCTTCAATATTATAGATAGACAAAGTGAACTATTCATACATATTGATAAATTTTATTTTCTTATTCAATGAATTACCAGGTAATTTGGGATCAATATCTTTATTTAGTTGGGTTTTCCTATAATAAAATATTTACTTCTTTTATATAGATGGATCTGTTTGTGTCATTCTACTGAAGGAGGTGTCGAAATTCATCACTTTAGGATGAAGGGTTGAAAATGATATTGATGTGACCACAATTAGTAGAGGAGGATTCTAATAAAGGAAATATGATATAGTAACACATGAAGAGAGCTCACATAAGGTATTAAATTTTTCAAAATAACATAATGAAAGACCATTATTTTGATTTAGGTGAACTTGTTTTCCTATAAATCTTTCATTAGAAAAGTGTTATGTGTTATAATAAGAATATAAAATTGAGTCTATATATCATTAGACCTTTTTAAATCCTAGAGAATGTTGGACTAGTTTCCTAACAAGTAGATTTGCCTCTTATTTTACCTAAGGTACACAATTGTTTTCATGTTTATATGTTGAAAAAGTATGTATCATATTCAACTCATGTTTTGAGATGATAAGTAGTTTAGTTGGAAGAGAATATTTATTATGAAGAGATAAATATTCATTTCCTTGATCATAAAGAGTATTAATTGTGCAATAAGATAATTTTCTAGGTTAAATTTTTGTAGATAAACCACTTGGATGAAGAAGAAACATGGTAATATATAAATGCTATAAGGGAAATCTATCCTCACATGTTCAATAAGTGAATAAAAATTTTCAAGATGTAATTTAATGGGGGGGATGTAACAAATCAGGTCATTATGATTTTTTATTCTAGAATTAAATATTTAAATCCATTATAAATGTGTAATGAATTTGTGGAATTTATTTAAATTAAGGAATTCATAATGATGGTATAGTAACATTTCTTTATGAATAGTAACATGAAAATGAGGAAAGTAATATAGAGAGTAGATTAGTAACCTCACCTATAAAATTATAAATAAATTTTATGTATCTTATAAGTGAAAGTATTATATATTTATATCATTGAATAAGTACAAAAATATTTTTAAAATGATAAATTAAGTGTTGTAATTTTTGTGAGACACATTTTTTTTCAATATTATAATTAATATAACCATTTAAAATAAAATTTATCTTTATTAACATGATTCATAAATTTATATTTTATTATATTATAATTATAAGATAAATTTATGAGACCTTAATTAAATTTTTAATGTGATATAAAACGATTTATACTTTTAAAATTGGTATTTTCCAAATAAATTATTATTTTAATAAAAAATTAAATTTTATTATTTACTAATATATATTAATAATATTTATTCCACTTTTGAATTTTACATTTTAAAAAATGGTTAGTGTGAATTTTTGGGATTTTTCTAAATAGATGGATTTTATGTGAATAGTATAACCATGTATTTTACAGTATTTAACAAATACATGATTTCATTAGTAATAAATGATTAATGATTGATGTAAACCACAATATATAATGACCATTAATTGTTTGAATATATTTCGTGATAATTATCATTTATACTTTTGAGCCAAAATAATAACCAATAGAATAAAATGATTAAAAAAACACTCATCTCCTCTACTATAAATTCCACCATCACCACCTCTTCTCCTCACACATCAAATCCCTTTGGATTATTTAATTTCTTCCCAATTACCTTCCAAATACACTTCACCACATCCTATAAAATATATTCTCACCAAAACACCCACAACATGTTCTTTAATGATTTTCTCATGGAGAATAATTCAAGAGGTAAAATCATCTTTTATTTTCATTTATTTTCTATTTAATTTCTCTTCACTTATTACAATCTATTCACCTCCTCAAATATAAGTGGCATGAATGGAATTTTATCTTATATATACATTAATTTTATCATTTTCATAGAATAATTTATCATACAAATCCTTTTCATATACTATTTATTTTAAAATGGGAACATTATAGCTGATGTGTTGATTTACCACCACCAAGGATAATGCATTTTACTTTCCATTTTCACCTTTAAGTGTAAAAATAAAACCATTAATGTGGTCAAATAATATTTTATTATATATATTATAAGTTATATAATGTCTTGGAACCATTATATAAAATTATTTTAAATGAAATGATATATGTTCTTCATGGTTGTAAAAACCACAAAAAATAAACTAAATATGTTTCCTTAAAGTTTTATCTAATTATTAATCCTCATATTATGAAAAAAAATAATATTTTCATCATTTATAAATTTGGGGGAATATTAATTATTTTCACTACTGGTTTTTTCATCCATTGGACAAGAAAATCCACTATGAACCTATCATATAAACCCTGAAAAGAACACATCCAAATTGATGAAAATAAAAAAGTAGTATATTTAAATTGGTGGAATGAATTTATAATAATAGAATATAAGTAATTATAAATATAAATAGGGTAATTAATATTTTAATAACACTCTTTCGACTATTATTCAAGAGTTTTTAACTTGTTGGATGTTAGATGAACCTGAGGTAAGAGGATTTTCTTTAAAAATCATCTTTTAAATTTTTATCTTTAAAAATTAAAAATGAATGTATTTATGATGCAAGTATTCAAGTTATAGGATTTTTTTGGTTCTTGGGAACCTTTTATGTTGAAATTTGGTACCTATGTCTCCATCCAATTAATTTGGTATGTTTATGTTGGATGTTGACCGTAATGGTTATTTCATGTTTAACAGTGACGATTACACTATAGGTTTTCCATGAGGGTTTCATCATAAGGTAACCATTTGGGTAAGATTGTAATGTATTTGTGAGGGTTAAAAATCAATTGGTTTCCAAGAGGGTTACAAAATTATGTAGTTAATTACCCAGGATACCTAAATAGTTTATTTTTGTTTCCTATGTTTCATGAAAATATCTTCTCTTCACAAAGTATGTATATGATACCTTTTGGGTGAGAGCTATGCCATTGCTAAAATGATTTCATACGTTTATAAGTGTTCATTTAGTAATGTTTTCCTCTTTTTATGTACATTACTGAGATTTGTTTTTCTCACCCAATGTTATGAAGTTTTTTCAAAGTTTTTAAAAATTGGTAAGAGAAAAGAAGAAGGAAAGGTGAATATTATGAATATTTTTCATGAAATGAATTAATGTATTATTAAAAAAATATTATGGAAAAAAAAGATACTATTTTAGTTTACCACACTTTGTATTCTTGTGGGTTTTCATTTATAGTTTATGACCTAATTCTCAAAAACTCAAAAACTGAAAAGATCTTTTGTAGTGTAATAAGAGTATTCTAGTTTCATTAACTAGATTATGTAATGATTAAGGCCAAGTAATTATTTATAATTTAATTAATTTAGAATTATTATTTAATATATATATAATATATGTTCACTAAAACAACCATTAATACATTCCATGTGATTTTTGAACAAACCACAAGGCTCTGAGGAGGTGGTTGTCCAGATATCCACAAACAAAGTTATCACATATCGACAGTATGGAATGCATGAAGGTATGTTTTAGATGGAAAATACATAATATTAAATAAATACCTAACATAATATATATTATATATAAACAAAAAATTATTCATAAATAATCCCCAGGAGAGCAGGTAAAGTAAAAACTAACGACATCATTTTTTGAGGTTGTATTTTACCACACACAAGAACTATAAGTTCTTCATGCATTAAATTGATGTGTTTCAATGTTTGGGATGATACAATAGAATAAAAAAATCCTATTATATTTATTATACTTAATTAATTATATTATAATAGAATAATAAGGGTTCTGGTGTTGTTGAAAAAAAATAATAGTATGGATCTTAAAAAAGGATGTTGCCTCTTATTTGGGTAACTTCTTTTGGTTTTACCTAAAAGGCTTCCTTGAATGACTTTCGTCCCAAATGAAGGATTAAATGAGGAATATAAGGATTTTAGGAGTATATTTGAGAAAAGATTTTCTAATCTAATTTTGTTGATATTTGAGTAGAAGTGGGAGGTGTGAGTACATTTTTATAGTGGAGGAGTGAAATTCTTGTAAATTTTGAAAAGGTATTTACACCAACATTTTTTCCTTTCTAATTAGATCCAATAGTGATTAAACCTATACCCAATGAAATATAGAGTCTATATATTTAAATAAAATTGATTTTTTAAAATTTTTTATTTAATTATTTCACTTCAGATTAAGGTTGAGTCCCCTATTAAGCTAATTTTTATCTGAATCGTTATAAATAATTTCAATTAAATATATTAATATGTTTTTTTGAAAACAATATTGAACATATTAGAAATTAGAAATTATACTTATTCCAAATATGGATACAATTTCTCTAAATAAAATTTAATAATTTCAATAAATTAATTATAACATAATCCCATAGATGAGAGACTATGTGGTTTTTTTAAATAAAAAGGTCCAAAAGATTGTAATGTTTTTATATGAAATTTCAATATGAAATTTTTAGAAATGAAATAAAATGGATTAAATTATTTATATTTGATCTTAATAAACTTTAAAATTTTACTAAAATATAATTTAACTATATATATAAACTATATGAAAAATCATTTTTGAATTAACATTAATTAATCTTCACTATTCATCCAAAAATGATGTTTCTCATAAAAATTTCAAAAAATATCCTTAAGTATATTTTATATTTCAATTTAAAAAATGAATTATATTATGAAAAATAGAATTTATTAATATGTAGAAAATCATATTTACAATGGGTTATCCATTAAAAGATTGTAAAATTACCCTTTTGAAAAATATATCTTTTTACAAATAAAATATGATTTTTCTTTTCTTAAACCTATGAAGCATATTAGAAGGTTAAAAAAATGTCAATTTAACACATAATATATTAATTTTATTGAATAGGTTAATAAAATTTGGTCTGCTAATTTTTTGACATAAAATTGTGTTTTTAAACGGAAAAATAGTTGTCATTGAAATGTATTTTCATTATTTTCATATAGTTATTTAATTGACATATAATAATTTATAACCTAAAGAATCATTTTATAAAGAGATTTAAATAATATTTTCCCAACATACTTAATATTATTTTAACTTTTATTCAAATGGTATTTTGGTAGCTATAATAATTTGAAAATAATATTATTAATTTTATATTTTAGTTTGGTAAAAATCATCTTTGTGTGTGAATAAATATATTCAAGGAACTCAGAATTGTGTGTAATACCTTCCAAAAATAGTTTATGTGTTCTAAAATTAAAAATAAGTGTTTCATGTAGTTTAATATTAACATGGTGTTATGTGAAATACAATGAAAACATGGTGTTTCTAGATTACACAACCTGCATTCAGTGTTGTGTGAAATAAAAAATACATAAATGATGAAATTAATTCAAAAAATTCACAAAATATAAGGTTATGGAATTCTAACCCCCTTAAAATTCTTCAGGTTTATATGGTTTAATACTTTAATTTTTCTTTCATTGAATCCCACATCATAAAAATGAAAACTAAAAGGATCATTAAAAAGTGAATTTAGAAACATGACGGTTTTCTATAGTATATCATAACTAGTTCTTGATGAAGGAGAAAATTGGTTACAAGTGAAAACATGGACATGAAAAATTGAAATAACCATCACATTCTGATTGTGGGTGATAGATAACATGGTTAAGAGAAATTTAAAAATCAAGAAGCCAAAAATATACGATGATTAAAGGGACCACATCATTCATCCAAAACAGATATACTATGATATTTTTTTTGTTTTAGGATCATTTTTCCTAAATATTAATAACTTTCGCAAAACAGATATACTTATATGATTTCATTTCATCCCATACACACAATAGCACACACTGGATGTGACTTGATCAATTCCAACTTCAAATATTAATCCAAGTAATCAAGGTGAATTTTCCATTCCTCAAGAACTAAGAGATCATGAGACCCATAAATAAAATGACAATTCACTAAATATGTCATTTTTAACACAAAAATAGTCCTGAGAAGTTATCCAATATGCATAAATCCTCATATAGTGAGATAATACTTTATTCTCTAAAACCTTATCTCATGTTTAACATAAACTAGTCTATAAAACGTTGACCATGTTACTAATCTGAAAGATGAATGCAAAAATTCTAGAAAGAAGGTCAATATATTTCTCACAAACAGATTTATATCGTTCTCACATATATCATAAAGTAGATCTTATTTTCACATATCAAACATTTTAAATTCTTCATTATATATTCTCTTGAAAATTTATAATAACATGAATATACATAAATCCTTATTAAAAAAAATTACGTTATCTAATACTTATATTCCTCATATCCAAAAATTCTATAAGCATCATCCATGATATCATAGAATGATTTGTCATCAAATCCTCAATGAGATCTAAGGAAATTAGTATTATCCAATTTACTTATTCATATGTAAAATATATGTTTCCACACATCATTATATTTATACTACAAACATATTAATAGTTATGTTTTCTTTAATCATGTGTTTCCCCAGAAGATTTCTTTATCATTCAATCACTTTTCATGTCCATCGAAAAAATTCATAATATTCATATAAATCAGTAGTAAAAAGAAATAAACTAAAAAATCCTTATATATTTCATTATTATTGAATCCAAATAGATAAACACTTTAATCCTTCTTTATAAATTGTTGGGTTGGAATAGGTTCATCCTTGGTTTAGAATTAAATTCACAGGTATGGGCATTGAGTTGGGTAATGCCCATTTTCTCCACATATATGACATTGAAATTCATGACAATCTGTTACTCTATGTCCTTCATTCCTACGCATATATCATATTTCACTCCATTTAAGGTGTTCCTCGAGGTTCTTCTTCATTTATTGTTGACATGTAGGAAGTTGAATCATCTTTCATGTGCACCCTTTACTATGTGAATGTCTATAAAAGTCATCTTTTTCTTTATTTTATTTGTTTTAAATTTCACTAATGATAACATTGCTAATTATATTGTGAGGTCTCGAACCCGGATTCCACTTAAGAGGTTCCCTAAGCCTGGTGGTCCATAAGTCATCAATTGAATCTACCCTAACACCAGAATTTTCCTACTAGAAGTGAATTCTAGGGTGTGTCTATGGGGAGTCTATGACCTCATTACCAGAGTGTAGCACAATGAATAAATATAAATATAGGTAAATAGGGGAATAATTATAAGTAAATAGGTTGCATGGTTGAAATAGATAAGGATAAAAATGACTAAAATAAATGGAATAACATAGAACAAATGATGATGATATGTCATGTATCTATTAATATGTTAAAATTGGATACAAAGTATAAGGAATACATCATAAAACCAATTTAGAAAAATGACATACATAAACAATCACAAGCATCCTAAGCTCCATATCAGTCATCTACTACCAGTACCGTACTATCATTGTAAGCCATCAAGTGTTCTATATAGTATGCTTTTATTTATCAACACTTGCAATCATGTTGTCTTCCTGGGTACCAATGTTTTATGGATAGGCTGTGAGATAAATATTAGTGGGCCACCACTAATGGTTTCTATAACATTCATCCTATGTAATTTTTATCTAATTTGTTACACACATTCTAATATAATGTAAAGATGTACAATGTAACTAAATAAGCAAGTGTGTTCTTCATCCCTTGACTAGTGTCTAAACATGTAACTAGTTCATTACCTATTTATTACGATTATATAATTAATACACATGGTATAAATAGTTATAGTTCCATGATGTAATAAGTAAACCTATAATGATAACTACTAACAAAGTTCCAATGAAATAACAAAGAAAACATAGAACTCAAGGGTCACCAACTTAGTAAAAAATGTCGTATGGATATGGTTAATATTGTAATCAAAGGAGCATAGTCCAAGGAATTCCATAATAAAACACCTACCGAGTCTAAGGAGGCCATCCATGTTAAAATGAGTCTATGAAATGACTAGGCTCGATGCGATTTAAACATGGAACCTAATTGTTTATTCTCTATCCAAGGAGGGTATCCAAGGAATCTTCTAGTAATACAGCAGGGATCCTATGTTTTCATTCCCAGAATCCAAATTTAGGAAAGGACTAGGTTCTTGGTGGGTCTCAACCTAACCAAGTTGTATCCTTGAATTAAGTATGCGGTCCACAAGTGCTCAAGGCATTCCCTCAAGAATCCAAGGTGATCTGAAGTTAGGACACTACTATTTTGATAAAAAAAAGTCATATATAATTCATAAGATTCATTCCATTTCCATTAATTTGTTTGAAATATCTAATTGAGCATCAAACTATTTAATCTAATCATAATTATTCAATAAGTCTATTTGGTTCAAGAAATTCCTTTCATTAGTGTGACAAAGACACATAACTTCCAACCATTTATTTAATCCATTTAATTCATTTTAAATAACCATGGTCAACTCCCCTACCTTCTATTAACGTGGTATGTTCATCTATATAAATGAAACCTAATATTCATTTACATCTAATAAGGCCTACTTATATACATATTATGCTATACAATTCCCATTTCATTTATAAATATAAAATTGAAGAATGTAACATAGTTGGGTAATGTGGTGAGCATACATGGTTCATTCCACAATGCACTTCACAATATAAGTCAATTAAGTTAATATATAAAAGCATATCCTTAGAAAGATCAAGCCATGGAAAACCCGAAGGGTGGCTTAGATCTGTCAAAACACTAAAATGACAATTATAGAAAGGAATCCAACATGGGATGGATGGAGTTGATGGAATAACCACTAACAACTAATCATATATTTAAAAAGATCATAACCATACAGTTCATATTATTATGAGCATGGAATATAAATTAAATAAATAGAAAACAATTAAAATGACATGCCCCACAAGTGAAATAAAAAATCAACGAACATGGGAGATGAGTTGTAGACCACCCACCTTATACTAGTATGACTCTTATATTCCATTATTAGCCTCTAATTCAGAATGGAATGAAGTAAATTAGAGAAAAAGATAAAAATTATCACACCATGAGAACTAGGCCGATAGCAAGAGATATGAATAATAACTAAAAAGTAACTGAGAACATAATGTTGTGCTTCCATCCTGATGAACGGAAGCTCAAAAGGATCTCAGATGAAGGATATATCTTGAACCCTATTTTAGGCATTAAAAAGATCCAAAATTAGGGAAATGGAGGTTAATTCCATTGGACATTGGATTAGGGAAGAATGAGAGATTAATTAGACCATTAAGGGTAAAAATGTAAAATTTTCTAAAATGTATCATTTGCATAGTTTTATCACATGGTTTACCAAACCATGAGCAAACCATTCATGGGCACTTAGAGAAGAGTTGAACTCACACGATTAGGCTAGCATGTTTTAGAAACCATGTGCCAACCGGGAATTGTTGATCTTCCCGAAAATGAATACCATCTGAATAGTTTATACTAACCGTGTGTCCTAAATGCATGGTTTACTCTAACTGTGTGGTAGGCCCATATTTCCCAAATAGATGGGTTGCATACTTGGAATAATCCACAATCACCCTCAAGAAATCCTATAACTCTTTATTCATTGATATTATGTCCAAAATAAAGAATTATACCTAAATTTAAAGGATTCACACCAATGTGAAAAATTGAGTTTCTATACTCTTTCCTCATTAAGAGAACTTCTCCCCATGTTCAGCTTCTAAGGGTTGCAAAATAGTATCTTAGAACAACACTTTCCATTAGGGATGTACATAATCCTCTCGATCCCAAGTCTCATCTTGTAAATGGTCTTACTTCCATAACACCCATACCAAAGGGACATAACTGCCTTGAAAATCATTCATTATTCAATCAAAGATGTGTAATGGATACTCCACAAGGTAGCATCAACATATAACAGAAATTCCTCAGGATCAATGGTATGATTTGGGTAGTCATGATAGTGGAAAACATGTGAAATGTGGAAGATGTCTTTGATGGCATGGTACCTCTGATATAGAAGAACTCATACCCTACAAGCCCAACACTCTCTAGAATATCAAATAAACCTATGTAATGATGTGAAAGATTCACTTAATTACATAACAATCTATTCCCAAGCCTAGGTGATATCTGAAGGAAAACAAGATCCCCGACATCGAACTCTAGAGGTCGTTGATGGAAATTGGAATAAGTTTTCTATCTAGACTCAATAGTATTCATATGATTCAAGAACAGTTGAACCGAATCTAAGGTCTCTTGAATGATAGAACGACACATTAGGGATGCCTCATTATTCTCTAGCCATCACAAGGGTGAATGGAATGACCTACCATATAAGGCCACAAATGGAGCTATATTAATTATCTCTAGAAATATATTATTATAAGAAAACATAATGAGCTAGATATTATTCTCATAAGAACTACTGAAATCAAGGACACATGCGCAAATTTTTTCCCATAGAACCTATATCATCTATTCTAATTACCCATTGGTCTGAGGGTAAATGGTTGTTCTTATAAGCACATGTGCACCCCTATCTTTCAGTGAGACATGCCAAAATCGTGACATGAAACAAGAATACCTATATAACTATAGTACGTGGGAACCCATGCAGTCTTATGATATCCTAGTCATACATTCTTCCCAGGTCATCAACTGAAAAAGTCACCTGAATAGGAATGAAGTGGGATTCTTTTTTAAGTTGTTAAATAACTACCTAGTCAGTGTTGCAAGCCCTCAACGACATAAGTAAGACAAAAACATAATCTATAACATTATTTACCAATTTTCATTTTGGAATTGGTAGAGGATGTAACAAGGATGCAGGTCTCTGGTGCTCTTCCTTCGCCTTCTCATAGGAGGAACCCATAGTGATAAATCATGCAATCTGATGTTCCATCACATGCCATCAACAACAGAATCACATATCTTGATAATTCTTGGAGAGCAATGGATGAACTTCCCAATAATAAGTTTGGGAATCATGAATCAACTCCTATCAAATATTTATAGGAACTCAAACACCCTCAAGAATATGAAGGATGTCCACTTAATCCACAGAATAATATGGAGTTCATTTATCTCTTGATATAATCTCATGGTGATCCGAACCATTCCGATCTGGAAATTATCTACCCATCACCTTTTCAATGAGGGAAAAGATAATTGTAAAATATAAGGGTTAATGATACTAATAATTACCGTTATAATCCATATGTTTCTTAGAAAATAGGGCCATTAACTTCCATTTATCATTGGATTCTCGTGTGTCTTGTGTTTAAGTTTTTCGACATTGTGCATCTACAACCACATTGCCCTTCCAAAAAATATAAGGAAGATAAAAATAAATGTACAGTAGATATTCGATAGATCATAACAATCTGAGGTTCAATTCGCACTGTGTGAAGATATATTTGAGTCTCTTTTTGTCTATGTACACCACAAAGAACTCACCAAATAGAATGTGTCTCTTGAAATGTAAAGCTTGACCATTACTGCAAACTCAAGGTTGTGGATCGGGTAGTTTCTCTCATGAGGAATCAATTGATGAAATCTATATGCGTAAACTCTATCCTCTCACATTAGAAATTCTCCTTGAATGTTTCGTGATGCATCATAGAATATAGTATTACCTATAGCAAGAATTAAAAAAGTTAGAATAGGTTCCAAGACAAGCCTCTCTTTCATCTCCTGAAAGGATTTCTCACACTCTTCTTACCAGAAGAACATAACAACCTTCTTTTTCAAGACTAGTAAGATGTAAATAATAGAGTGATAATATCTATATCAAACGCCTGTAATATGTATGTAGTCTTAAAAAACTCTATATATCAAATTGTTTCATGGGGTGCTCCTAGGAAACTACAACACTGACCTTCTCAAGGTCAATAGATACTCCTAATTATGAGATAATATGTCTCAAAAAATTAAACATTTTCAATCTATAAGTGGAACTTAGAATTCTTGGAATAAATTTAATTTTCTCTCGGTGTTCATAGAATGATCTCAAGGTTCTTGTAATGGTTGTTAAAAGTGTGAGAATACACCAATATGTCATCTACAAAGACTAGGAAAAAATTATCCAAATAGTGGTGGAACACCATATTCATTAGATCCATGAAAATGGTGGTAATTTTAGTAAGACAAAATGGAATAATGAGGTACTCATACAGAACATACCTTTTATGGAAATCTATACGAGGAATGTCTAACCATCTAACTCACACCAAATGATAACCCAATCTCAAGTCGACCATAGAGAAGATTATTTCTCCATAGAGGTGGTTAATGAGATCATATATTCAAGATAGTGGGTACTGATTCTTGACCATACATTGGTTTAACAATCTATAATATACACATATAGGTATGGTTCCATCAGCCTTCTTGTAGAAAAGTATGGGCGAACCCTAAGAGGATGTATTGAGCAGTATAATGTCTTTTCCCACTAAATCCTATGAATGTAACTTATGTTCATAGTGATTAGTGGGTTCCATCCTATTTGGAGTAATTGACACTACATATTCTCTTGAGAAAAGATCAATCATAAACTATACTTCTCTCCCATGAGGTAATCCAATAATAGCCTCAAGAAAGACATCCCTGAAATGATCAAGTACTGGAGAGAAATCAGTTTGATGTAAGCCCGAATATTACATGAAGAGATTGGTAGTCAGGGTGGACAGTCCACCTATACCATGATGCTCGGGTCCTTCCTTACCATCCTAGGCATCCCACTAAACCTTATGTTGATTATTGATCAAAACTAGTGATGAAAAAGATTATCTGTAGTGATAATAGTATAAAAAATCAGGATTCTAAACATACCAATACATTCTTAAAATGGAAAAAAAAATACAATCATCTCGAGTATAATTAGGTTCCCCAGGAAAGGGTAACTTCCTACCTCAAGGGGAAAGTCCCTATATTGGTGTATTATCTAAGACGGAAATATCAATGGTGTATCAAGGGTCATTACACCACAATAATACTCTATCTCTAATCGGATACTTTCAACGATATATATAGATATAAAAAATATTTTTTCACCAATATCTACTAATGCAGACACTATAGTATATGTGACTAGAATAGTACATTTTAATTTAGAAGGTAATACAACATGATCCTCTTGTATCAGATGAAGTGCCTGAAACTGGCCTATTCTATAGAGATTTTTAAAAGATGTACTGCTAGGATCATAAGTGCTTTGTTGGAACTTCTGGTGATTTGGTGCCTAGAAACCACATCCTCAACCTCCTCCTATTCTAGTCCTATCAGTGTTATTCCAACTCCCCACCTGATGTGGTGAAAAAGAACACTCTCCTAAAGCTGGAGCTAGTGCGGATCATTTTACACTCAAAACTAATGAAAAGGTCCCATAGATTTAATGAATATTCCCTATAAGGCTACAATCCAATCACTCCATTAAGTCACTATAACAATGAGGCCTTAGGTTCCATAGTTGTCCAAACTGATGAAATACCATAGAGATGCCAATATAGATACTTCTGTTTTCCCTTCCCTAATTAGACTCCACATGGGAATGATTTTTTTCCACCAGTATAACTATTTTCCTACCATGACACTGATCCTCTATGCCTGGTGCTATTTATTTCCCTCAATTTGTGCTTATTGATAAGATTATAATTGACTATTTCAGAAAAATCATGCCAGAAAATGACAATAACCTACATATAGATGGCGTACTGAAGTCCATCCTCAAAACATCTAGCACATCAATGTTCACCACCAGATAAAAGTGGTGAAAAGAACTGTCACTCAATAAAATGTGTTGAATATTCTATAACTGACATAGAACCCTACTCAAGATAAAATAACACTTTGGATTTATCATATCGTAGATTTGGAGTAAGGAATTAATTATACAAAAATGTCTGGAAGTCAACCAATACCATGCCTTGATGGAAACCGGCCTAGGTAACCACATCCCACCAATGCTTGGCCCAACACTAAGGAATGTATGTGGAAATCATGACCCTCTACTATTGAGGCATATCCAGATGCTTAGTGATAGACATAGTGGACTATATCCATCACTCTGCAGCCTGTAGGCCACCATCCCTTGATAAATGTAAGAGGATCTTTTTGCTAGAACTCATAATTCAGATTAGCAATAAAAGGTGGAAGACCTGGAGAACCATGTATGGAATAAATCAGACATAGTAAACTATCACGAACTTGGTATTAAATTCTCAAATCAGGTAATGTATGTGGTTCCTCATGTGGAACTTCTGAAACTATGATTGGAGGCTCATGACCCACCACATTTAGAGCATGGTTAATTCCACCCTCATGGCATACAATATAAGGAAATCATGGCAGCATTGGTCTAAAAATTACAAACACATGCCTTGGAAAAATATTTATGAAGATAAATAGAAACACTTATGGATGCTACACATATAAATGCTCAATAACGAAGGTATACTACCCCAATTACCATCTTTGATAGCCAAGTACTGGTATGTGATCAAATATAATCTCCATTACATTTTTCATTTAATTTCCAAGTTTACTCGTTTACCCTTCATAAACATGACAAGGTAAGATAAACATGTGAACCCATATCATTTTAGATCCCATATTTTACTTAGTAATTGATAATTATTACCATTTAATAAATTACCCATCACCATAGATAATTGAAAATGAAACTCATTTATTCATTTCACAATAGATCAACTCGGTAAATTACTTATCCCAACCCTTGATGGCCCGTAACACCTCATTTTTTGAAATAAGAAATCACTCAATCAGATATCAAAAAACAATAAAATAATGCTTACTCTGAAATTATTAATCAACAATTACAGGTATAAAAATCAATTCAATGTAGTAAAATGGACTTTTATGGATTCGAAACATTCTTGGCATACGCAATTTATGTGCCTATAATGATGCATGTAACAATTATCAATGCCCTAAAATCGTCAGGACAAGGATGGAGAGAAATTTGAAATGAAAATAATAGTAAAAAACATCCCAAAGCATGTGTGGTTCCCAACCGTGAAAGGATATCAACTATAATAAAAAAATGAAGAATGGAAAAATAATAATGGAAACTCAAATTTCAATGCGAACATGGGTTCACAATACCAAAGCATAGATTAGTACCATGTCCCAAACAATCCTAATCTTCTTACTATAGTCTCAAAATAGTAAATCATGAAAGAAACCACTTTGATACCACTTTGTGACATCCTGGACCCGAAATCCAATTAGAGGTTCCCTGAGCCCAGTGGGCCCCATGGCCCCATGTGATCCTCCCCAAACACCCCAAACACAAGAAGATGATGACTATAAGTGAGGGCCAAGGGTGTGTCTATGGGGAGAATATTTCCTAATCACCATTGTGTATCATAGTGGATAAATAAAAGTAGAGTTAAATAACAGAAGAATTATAAGTAAATAGAATTCACATTAGAAAGAGACAAGGATAAAAATATATAAAATTACTAGAATAATATACTACAATTGATGAAGATATTTCATGTATCTAGTATGCTAGAATACATGGATACAATGTAGTAGGAATACATGGAAAACATAATGTAGGAAATAATAAATATAAAAAACAATCCCAAGCATCCCGAGCATTAGCTCGGTCATCTACTTCCAGCTCCATACTAACATTGTAGGGAATCAATTATTTGAAGCTGTAAGATTATCTTTATCAAAACCTACAATCATTAATCTTCTCAGGTACCAGTGGATCTTGGATAGGGTTTGAGATAAGTATCATTGGTCCACCACCAATGTTTTTTATAACATCTGGCACAAGTAACGGTAATGAAACTATGTACAACATGCATATATAAAGTAAAGTAGTTCAACATAACTAAATACCCAATTAATTGTTTGATCCCTTGGATGGTGTCTGAAAATGTAACTAGTTCCTTAGTATAAAATTACAAATTTATAATAATGAAACATGTTATTAATATTAAATGTTCAAATTTTTAATAAGGAAACCTATAATGATAATTTCTTATAAAGTTCTGAGGTAATAAACAAGGAAACAAAGACCTCCTAGATTGCAAAATTAGTAATAACTAAACCCTAGATAAGGGAAACAGTGTAATATATGGAGCATATTCATATTATTTACACAATATGATTCCATCCTTGTCCAAGGAGTTCATCAAATTTAAAATGGGGCTATGAAATGAATGGGCCCAATAAGCTTTAACCATGGCACCCGCACATTAATGTTGAATGCAAGGAGTGTATCCAAGGCATCTTGTAGTTCTACATGTGGGATACTATAGTTTCATACCAAGAATCCAATGTTAGAAAAGGTTCCAATTATATGAGGGTCTCAACATGACAAAACTATATCCATGAATTCATAATGGGGTCCTCATGTGCTTAAGTAATTCCCTTTGGAATCCAAGGTGAGATTTTTTCAGGACACTCCAATGTTGATAATTAAGATATATATAATTAATTAGGTTCAATCCATTACCTATAATTATATTCCAAGGATAATTGGCATAAACCCATTTTATTAATTCATAATTAATCAATGATTCCATTTGGTTCAAGCCTCTCCTTTCATTAGTGTGACATTTACATGTAGCTTACAACCATGAATTTAATCCATCTATGACATTTTCAATAATAAAAGTTCACTCTTCTACCATCCATTAACATGGTAGTGGGTTAAACAAACATTCAACCAATTATTCATTTAGATTTTATATGGCTGTTTTATATTCTTAGTATACTTTCTATTTCGTCTTTCACATTTAATTATCAAATTGAAGCACTTTCCATTAAGGGTTCAAGTGGTGAGCATACATTGAACATGACACAATTCACTTCACAATATAATTAAATCCATTTAATATAGAAATGGTTACCCCTAGAAAGTTAAATCCAAGGAACACCCGAACGGTTTCTCAAACATGTCAAATCACTAAAACAATAATTATTGAAAACAACCTACATAGGATGGATGGAGTTCTCATAATAAACATTAAAAACAAATCACATATTTTTAAAGATCATAACAAAACTATTCTAATGATTATAACTATGGAATATAAATTTAAGAAACAACACCTGATGAATTAAATGGGCCTCACACATGAAATCTCAAATCAATGAAGTTCAGGGATGAGTTATAGACCACCCACCATAGGCTTGTACAACTCTCCTCACCCATTATTAGCCTCTAATTCAGCTTGGAATGGTGTCGATTTGGGAAAATAAAAAAAATAGCACACCTCAATAACTAGGCCGAGATAAAGATAGTAAATAAACAACTAAAAAGGACTCCAGGAATTACCAATGCACATCCAACGTGATGAATGTTATCTTGAATAGATCCCATGTGAAGTTGATATATTGATACCTAGGTATATCCATTGATAAACTCCAAAATTGGATAAATGGAGACTAATCCCCTTGAAATAGTAATAGGGAAGAAGGAGAGCATAATTAGATCATTAAGGGTAAAAATGTAAAATTACCCAAAATTTAGCATGTGTGCAGTTTGGATGAACAGTTTATGGTACCATGTGAAAACCATGCACGAGTACCTAGAGACGAGATGAAATTGCATGGTTAGGTCACACAATTTAAGAAACCAAGCATTTTGGTTCTATATAAAAATGTATACCATACACATAGTTTAGACTAACCAAGCATCCTCATTTCACGATTTACTCTAACAGTGCAACATGACCATTTTTTTCTAGAAGTATTTGTTCTGGGCTCTAAACAAGCCCAAGACACCATCAGTACCTTCACTAACTCATGAGAGATCCATATTAAGTCCAAAATAAATAATTGTACTGATATTTGAAGGATCCAAACCTTATTGAAAACTTGGGTTTTTACATATTGTAGACATTGAAAAGCACTCAAGGGATAAAGAAGGATTCCAAACGACAAAGTTAAGTCATATTCGGATCCGGGGACCCAGTCCGGGGGGCCCAGAGGTGGGGTGTGAAAAAATTCCTATGTGCAAGGAAAAGTTATGCCCCGCATGGAATGTTCTGGGATTCGTGAGAGTTCATCGGGGTGGGCGCAAAATATTTTGGGCCCCGCCCTGCGTGGTCTCCATTTCATGATGCTGCAAACGTCGCGCAATGTTTTCACAATGACCTGGTTTACGCACCCCCAAACTTCTATAAATTGAAGGAGACCCCCTTCCACTTCGGGGCTGATGAATCTGAACTAGATCTCATGTGCGAAATTTGACTTTCGTGCGTGAAAAATGGTCTTATGGTATGGTTATTTTCGTGCCAAGTCGCCCTGGGGTCCGCCTTCGGGTGAGATACCCTTGGTTTAATACTGAATTCCAATCCCTTAAGGGTCTACCCCTTATGTGAAATCCCTTACACTTGCGTGTAGGCCGTCCAATTGTGCGCACTTCCATTCTGTTGCATGCACCCCAGCCAATCGCACACAATCTTCCCCAATTGTGTGCACCCCAGTCATTGCGCACATCCTCTTTCAATTGCCCGCAATTCATACTCATTGCGCACAATCCATTCTAGTTGCGCACAAAACCTCATCTCTATTTATGCACAATCATCATTGATTTCGCACCAACCTGGTGTTTTTTGCGTAGGGATACTGATTTCTCACGCAAGCCTCAAAAGTTTCATGAAATTCCTTAGGACCCCTCACTTTGGTGCTCCAGGTGCATCCCCTTGCGTGAGTGCTCGATGCTCTACTTATGGATTCCATTCGTGGGTGTCTCTCATGCCCCGGGCATACACATCATGCACCATTTTTCCATGCGACCTTCTAGCCTCGTACGATGTAACTTTATGGTCCCCCTAGATGATACCGCCTGTTGCGTTGCTTGGCCTCATTCTTCTTCAAATAGGCACACTAACGGCTATTGCTTCTTCGCATAGCCACACTAATGTGGACCCCTTGATGGTTCACTCCATGACACCCATTCGCTACGGTGTTGTCGATGCCTTCCCTTCCACAAGGATCAGATGGTACCAGTTATGTAAGTCCTAGGGGTGTGGAGCAAACCCAACTCATCCGAGCTATAGGACGTTAAATTGTCAAGCACCATCGTCCTCAGCACATGATGTTAAAATGTGACCTGGCCTCGTGCCTCACATGCAGGGTCCCCCCACCATGTACATTCTCCATGCCCACTCGTCTCCATGGGGATGGGAGAACCCCTCATAGTGGATGATATCCTCCTTATTAGAGTGATGTTTGTCCGCGGAGCAAGGGAAGCCACCTTGGTGTAAGCCCTTAGCTTTCTCTGTAGGAGGCAGGATCCCTAATCCTCCTTTCATATTCGGTCCCCCGGGCTAGAAAATGGTGTGGTAGGGAATGTGGCTCCTCCTTTATTCAGTCCCAAGTCCCTCTCCCTCTGCTCTTTGTCGCCTCGGGCCTCTATCCTGGGGTAAGCCCCGACTTCTCGGTCTCCTAACCACACATAAGACCCTGTTTCCTCTTTGGGAAACTCTGCACGTAAGCCCCACTCAATTTCCCACGGACACACCTTTCCCGACATGATCGTCAGGTCCCTACTACCTCTTATTTCTCACACTGAGCATGACTCATGTGAGCATAGAGCAAGCACCGACAATGAAAAACACATTGGGCCGCCTCAGAGTGTAATCCCCAACCCAAACCGAACTATAGGGACTTTGATCCTTGTCAAGGCATGGTACATAGGAATCCTCCAATAGTTTCAAGCCCCAACACCTTGGGCTGCCTCAGAGTGTAAGCCCCAACCCATCCCAAACTACAAGAACTTTGATCCATGTCATGGTATGGTACGCAGGAAGCCTCCACGAGGTTCAGGGCCCAACACCTTGGGCCGCCTCAGAGTGTAAGACCCAACCCATCCCAAACTACGAGGACTCTGATCCATGTTAAGGAATGGTACGTAGGAAGCCTTCACGAGGTTCAAGCCCCAACATCTTGGGTCCCCTAAGAGTGTAAGTCCCAATACATCACGAACTATGGGGACTTTGATCCATGTCAAGGCATGGTACGTAGGAAGCCTCCACGATGTTCAAGCCCACCACTCGGTCATTCGGACCCACTTCACGTCGGTTCTCCCCCGTCTCGCATGATGTTAAATAGTATTCTCTATTTGAAATATATGGTATTTGTTCCATACTAAGGCATGGAACGTAGGAAGCCTCGTCGAGGTTCATGACCCATCACTCATGTCTTATCCTGATCTCTCCCTCGAGCTTATGTGTCTCGGGAAGCTCATGCCCCAACCATCAGGTTCCACTTCCTCTGCGTCCCATCCATGCGTCCATTCACATGGGCCACCTCCTCAGGTGTCCCATAATCCCATCTAACTACATGGACTTTAATTACCTACCACAGAGATACATAGGAAGTCTCCTCGAGGCTCAAGCCCCAAAACCATCGTCATCCCCATGACAGTTCCATCCCATTCACCATCTAATTCACAGAACCTTCCATTATCCATCATGATCATTTCTTGGGCCGTCACATCCTGGGGGGAACATACCACCCCATTCCCCATTCCATCAAACAACATTTGGGAAGCCACCCACGTGTTATCCCCATTATCGGTGTTCCCTCCCATGGGTTCCTCCATCTGATCCACTCTAATCAATGTTCTTATCACTTTGATCCGTCTCCGTTGGACATTAAACTTGTGACATACCCTGTGTTAAATATGGGGAGATAAGGAAAACCTCAGATACATGCCCATGGCATATGATTCCATGCGTTCGATGTGGGATGCCTCGGGCTTCTGTGCCCTCGACAAGCCCTATAATAAGGGACAAAATACAGACATGCCAATACCCCAACATCAAGACAAGCCAGTGATGCTCAACGTGACTACTCCTCTAACTGAAGGTTTCTACCCTGGTCGAACCCCTTGGATTGTCCTGACAGAAGCAGTGTAACTAACTGGTGTCCATGAAGATATGGCACCAGGAAGACTTTCATGAAAAATGTATTAAGTCTATAAGGGAGACTCGAACTAGGTGACGAGCTCCGAGGAGGAATCCATGGAAAGAAGAACCGACATTCCATCACCCTTTTTCGATCAAGGAGAATATGTCCTTGAATAAGGAGTAGATTTCACCCACCTTTGGAAAGAGATAATGAGGGGAAACAGCTGCACGTCCTCTACATGATGGATATATGCACCCTAACGAAAGCGTTAGAAACACATATATATCGTGATAGCTAATTTGGAATAACTGCAATATCTTTATCTCTAGTAATAATCAAATTTTATCAACAATTATCAGAACATTTTTTGTTATATTCAATATTAATCTAGTTCCCTTTGGCTTCTTCTAATTTCTAAAACCCAAAATCATTGTTTTTTGAACACTTACAATAGTTTAAGTCTACATAATCATGAATAATTACTTATAGGATGCCTAAGTCATGACACCTACATTTCAGTCGATGGAACCATTGTATTATCCTAAGATAAATCCATTGATATATCTTTATAAATATTTTTGGGGTCTCATTACTATTTTTCCATCCCAATTTTCAAATTTTGACTAAACCTTTACCATGATACCAACTACAATATCTTGCTCCCAATGGGTTTTGAACCCCCATTATCCCATTCCAATTTTCAAGTAATATCTTACATGGACATATTATTAGTGTGGGTTCTCTCCACATACAATCTTGGTTGTCAGGGTTCACTCCCATGCCCATATTAGTTGTCATGGTTCACTCCAAAGACCATCATTATTGATAAAGTCTTTTGCTAAACCTAGTTGACTCCCTGTTCTAGCCTTGACTATATCAAGAGATATAAATCATTTCCCAATACATTTTTGGGAGATATAAGTCACACAAATCTCATAATTAAATCATACATATGTGTGCAACAATATAAGAAAGCATCATATCATAACCCATGAAATTAAATAGATATCATAAATATGTAATCATATCACAACATATGGAAAGAGAGATAGGTTTCATAATCATTTCATTAAAGAATAACTCGTGAATGTATGTGGGTTTCATAATAATATAATTTATGAAATAGAAATGGGTTTCAAATACATATAACCCATGAGAAAAAAGGGATTCATAATCATCATTCCATAAAACCACAATCTATTCAGGGAAAAATATAAATAGAAGCTTTTGATAATTTTCCCAAAAAGGAATGAGTAACAGAAATAAATGTCATCTCATATGTAAAACAATTTTGGAAATATTTGTTAAAACATTATCTTGGGGAAAATATCATCTGTTTTTTGGAAATTTATTTTTAAAACATAAATCCTTTAGAAAAACTTTTTCTTTGAATGCATATTAAAGAAACATTAAAACATTTTTAAAACCCTTTGATTTGTAAATATAATTTGAAAATTATAAAAAAATATTTATAAATACTTTTTCCAAGAAAATGGCCTGTAAAAATAAATTTAATTTTTTTTTATTTTTTTTAAAACATATTTTTTAAAATAAATATATTTCCTACAAAAAAGGGAACTGAGATCAAAATTTCCTGAAAGCATTTTATTAATTTCCATAATTGCCAAAGTGTAGAAAAATGCGAAAAAATACATGAAGATATCATGAATTTAGAAAGCACATGAAAATTCATGATTTTCCATGATATATGGATCATAATATTTAATAAATGGAACCATAATCATAGACCATCCAGATAGATGATCATATTGTTTCAATAGTCTCTTACCATTTTGTAACATTGAATCACACTCCACATGTAAGAAACTAAAATTTAACGAAACATAAAATATCCTGAAATGATTTATATTAATTATATAAAAATTCATATGGAAGTATATATATATCATAAAATTGCATTGATTTATAACAAAGCATGTGTCTCAAAGAAGTATAATTGAGAAAACATTATTTTACCGAGTTGGTTACTTTTGAACCATAAACCCAATGAATGAAATACAATAAAATGGATATGTTAAAACCCATAAAATTTTGTATAATAATAATATAAAACATTCATCAAAAGAATATACACCACAAATAAATCAAGGGTAAATAAGGCATAAGTCCCATATAAATAAAAGTGACATGAGAAAACCATTAACTTGTGTATTGACTCTCATCTCACACATTAAAACCTCAGGTATAATAAGTATAAATATATTTTACATATATTATAGATCCATATTCATATATATAATATCATATATTATTTACATATGACATTATATTAACTTTTTTTAATAACTCAATGTTAATGTTACATTTCGGGTGATAACCTCCTTGTTTTACATACTTGTTTTGACTTATTATTCTTGGTCCTTAGAACTAGATCACGGTTTAATTATTTATAAGATTTAACAATGATATAAATATCATATTATCTATGATATATGATTTTATAATTATCTCTAAAATATGTTAATATTAAACCAAATACATTTTTCATGGAGATGAACGGTTGTATATATGCATGCATGTTTTTTCAGTTTTCTTTTCATATGGAAATAAAAAATATAGATGATATTTATATATACATAAATAATATAATTAAATTATTATTATTTAAGATATATGATAAAATTTCACTAAAAGTATCTTTAATAAATTCTTTATAATGTTTGAACGAGTCACATCGCTTTGAGGTTGCGACAGTCGATACTTCCACAGATTAAGTTATCGTAAATCAAAAATTAGGTAAACATAATGTTATGTCTTATATAAAACATTTGAAAGTTTAAATAAAAATATATATAATATATATCCTCTAAATATAGATTATCCAATAAAATTACCACCTAAGATAGAGGGTAAAGGGAAAAAATAAAAAACATCATTTCGTGAAGAGGATGTTTTCCAAAACAAATAGTAAGTTCGTTAACGATTAAATGGAAGTGTGTGTACCTGTAAGTTGAAAAATTTTAATAAAAAATATCATTATATTATTGAAAATAATTTTTCTATAAAATATTGGAAAAAAAAATTATTGTTGTGGTGGACAATAAAAATAAAATAAGGGAGCTCAAGGATGTATGTAAACTCTTAATTGGGTAACTCCTTTAGGTTTGCACTATAGTGAATACTTGATTGTTATTATTGAAAAAAGTTGGATTAATGGATTATTTTTGGGATATTTTTGGTGAATTGAGAATAGTTTTTCAAAGATAATGGTCTTGAGATGTGTGAGGAATTTGGAGGGACGCGTACATATTTTTAGTGGAGGAGGAGTGTCATTCTCGTAAAAAACATTTATATTGAATTACACCAACATTGTGTCCTTGTAAAATGGATTCACTTATTTTCTCCATATAATCCATTAATGTATAGGGTCTAAATATTCTATCCCATGGATATTTTAAACTTTATAGTTCATTTTGGACATTAAGATGAATTTTTAGTATATTGTTATGCTAATGTTTATCTTAATCTCTATAATAAATTTTAATTACATTCACAAATATGTATGGTCAAAAACTAGGTTTAAATTGTTATAACTTATTAATTATTATGACTCAAAATTTAGGATCCATTTTCCAAAATTTCAAAAACCTATTTTTAAGAAATTAATTTATTCCCAATCCTACATACACGATGAATAAGCTAGTTTTTAAAGAGAAATGTCCAAACGATTAGAATACTTTTATATCCAATTTCAAAGTGAAATGACCTAAATTAGATTAATGGGTGTATAATTTATCTAAATAAATGTTAAATCAAATTTAAAACATAATTTTTCTATATAAATAATTCAGATGAAAATTTTGTTTTGGATTAAAAATTAGTATGTTCACTATTCATCCACAAACGATGTTTATCATAAGAATACCAAAAACTCACTGAAATAAAATTTGAGATTTCTGATTCAAAAATTAATTTAATTTTATCAAATTAATATTATAAAATTGTAGAAATCAGATGAATATTATTTCTCTATTAAATGGTGTTAAAATTGGCTTTTATAAAAATATATATTTTTATTCATAAAATAGGATATATTCTTGTCGTATACATATCAAATAAAGTTGATGAGTCAAAAATATTAATTAAACATATAATATAAAACTTTTACTGAATAAAATTATCAAAAAGTTGATTGTTTAATTTATTCATTTAAAATTATATTTTTATATACAAAAATAGTTTTTTAGAAATGTATTTTCTTTATTTCTAAATACTTATTTCAATAACATATACTAATTGTTAACCAAAGGAATCATTTTATACTCAGTTGTAATTCTTTTTTCCACAATTTAATTAATATAATTCACAAACTTCCATTCCAACATCTAGGTGATAACTATAATAAAATTTAAATAATAATATTAATAGTATATTGTAGTTCTGTAAAACACGGTCTTGTGTGTAACAGAAGCTATAGAAAGAACATGGAATTGTGTTAAATGAAATAAAAAATTGTTTTGAATGTACTTAATATTGATCTAATCATTTCGTATAATTTAATATTATCTAGTTGTAGTGTCAAATGCATGAAAAAATTAGTGGTTTCATAATACAAGGGTCATATTCAGTGTTGCGGGAAATGAAAAATATCAAAAAGATTATAAAAATTCCAAAAACAATTTAAAACATATTGTGGTGTTATATTAATGGTTAATAGGTGATTGTCATGAGATATTTACAAAACATTAATGAGTATACAAAATTTATATATTACATGTCGTGTAATGTTAAAAGTTATTTTTTAGTTACTAATGAAACATATTTTGTAATTATGGACCCATGGATTATAAGACATGTAAGGTTATTACATTCCATATAATCATCTAAAGTGGGTATTTTATGTTGATTAATAATTGATTTATATTTCATTTTTCTATATCCCACTTCCATGTCAACCTAGTAGAATTCTCTGATGATTTTGAGTACCTTTGATACTTCTTGATGGATTCGATCAAAGATTGGTCATTATGGTTGTGCATGATGTATCTTTTGGTAATATAATTCATTATTCGTATTTATTTCCATTTATCTCACTAGAAACATTTTATTTTTGTATTGGTTTTTTGATCTGTGTTATTGATTATCTTCATTCCTTTTAGATCTGTAGTGTTATCTTCCTTTGGGGTCTATTTCATTATTGGTTGCAGTTTAATGAGTGTGTATTCATATAGGTGTATTTTAATCTACCCATAAAACAATCAATTATGTATTGAATCAATTTTAATGGATGTGAGGATTTATTCTAGGACCTCTGTTGTAGTTTTTTCCTTCTTCTTTATTGGTGTATTCTGTTACGGACATGTGCGACCCAAGTTTTGAAGTATGTGGTTCCATATCATGACTATGTTTGATTCCCTACATTACTTGGTTTGATAAATTATTTTATAAACTGAAACGACATGATCAATTTATTGTTTTGTGTTGTGAAAAGGGACTTTTGATTGGATGGGATTCTACTGGTATTGATAAATGACAGGGGTATTTCAATGTGTTGTGAAATAGTTTTAAGAAATGTTTTTGAATGCATGGTTTTGATGAAATAGTTTGGAATGTATCACACATGGAAACACTTGGGAACTTAGGTTAAAATTTTATTAATAGGCCTCTTTCCTTGATACCATTATAGGGTTTCCTCATGGGGATTTCATATACTCCCTAGGCCTTCTATTCTGGGGACTTGAAAGACTCTCTTAGGAGGGTCACTTTTTGGATGTTCCTCTGGTTCCTAGATTAGATTAATATATCTAGGAAATTAATGTGTATTCTATTGTCGATGTTAGGGGTACATGTTTCCATGATGTACCGATGTATTAGTGATTGTTGGTTTGATGTAACCTGTTATTTGTTAGGATTGTTCCTCATTGGCTTGTGTAGTTCTGGTTGTACTGCCATGGATTTAATTTTATAATTTGATACATGATTTTTATTAATTTGGTATATCTTCTATGACATATGTAAGTGAAATTATTTGACACTGAATTACTTGGTTAATTGGAAAATATGAAAATATGGTAAATTAAGTATTTTTCAATATTTTTTATGTAAAAATATTGAACTATTTATCAAGAAATATATTTGCTAATTTTTATAATTATTGGATTGTTTTTAATGAGAAATTTTAAGGAATATTTGGTTGGGATCCAACTATGACTGTTTCTTACCACCCTACGCACTCTTTCGATGGTGCATAAACCATTATATGTAATTAAATTCTAGGAATGGTATGTTTTTATAGTTAGGTAGAGATGTTTTATAGTAGTTGTGCTAGAAATATAATGGTGATGTGGGGGGAGTTTTCACACTCTACCAAATAGAGATGTCGATTTCCTATTTTTCTTTTCCTTTTATGGTTAGACTTATACATTGGGGTTTTTCAGAAGATTTAATTTTTCTAGTTTCGACTGGTTTCTCTCAATAAGGACATATATTAATAACTTCTACTATTTTTCTTTGATTTGTATGTATATATCCCATGTGGTTGCTTCATTATTAGAGAAATAATTTTTTCTTATCATAGATTAATGCCTGATTTCTAGTCACTCTATTTTGGGGACCAGGAACACCCTTTGGGTATGTGGATGATTAGGTAATGTTCCTTGTTTAGAGGCAATCATGGGTTGTTTATTAAAAATTTATAAATAAAGAACTAATTAAAAAATATGATCTATAATAATTCACCCATATATGTGTTTTCAATTGATTTACTAGAACTAACATCACTAAATATTGAATAATCTGTGAAATACATCTGTTCAGGCTCTAGGAATTCCCCCCATTTAATTTTTTGCTTTCTTAATTCAATTTCATTTTTATTTAATGATTTTGGTAAATTGGACTTATCTGATTCTTATTCACATTTAATAATTAGTAAATTTTTATTTACCACATCATTAAATATTTTTTTGAATATTGGTTTACAAATCAACATATTTATATATAATATTAGCTCAACATCATCAAATGTTTTCGATTAATTAAATAAATTATACTTTTATTACTTCCAGATGACCTACCATATTAATATATTTATTCCAATATTGATTTTGTTCATTCAATATAACCATAAAAATCTCCTGAACATACGAACATATTCATATATAAGATAAATATATCTACTAATCTATAGATTATAACATATCATTTCATTTCCACAAATCTCATCCTCACTACTTCTAGTCTTCTCCAAAACCAAATCATTAATTATCCTAATATTATTTTCTACTTAACTACCATTATTAACTAAATATAAAAACTATCATCCTTAAGCATTTTCCTTTAATTAACAAAAACACACTATTATATTTTCCAAACTTTTGATCTTCCCAATATAGTAATCTAAATTAATGAATCTTTAGGACATTATTTTTTTCATTTACTCATTCACCATCCATATCACTATTGAGAATAATAATTCATTGAAATTTAATATTATATTGATCATGCATCATAAGTATTTTATTTTTATTCCATTCATCAGTATCCATTAGAAACTATCAAAATCACATTACTTCCAAAAACTTATTCTTCCTTTTGTTCGTTATAGTTGCTAACACATAGTTTTTCTATTTCATTTCATGTTATGGAGTAACCAAATATATTAATAAACTTATTATATTTATTTAATTAAAAAATTATTATCCAATCATATCCTAGCATTTTTCAACCTTCTTGTAACATTGAACCTATTTAATTTCACCTAAACAAAGAAATTGTTATTCCAATTTGAGACATTGCTAATTATTCAACTTCTTAATACTCAAAAAAGGCCATATATCCAACATAATCCCCATTTCATATTATAAAAAACAATTCTTCTAGAAAAACATTTCCATTTAATAAATTACTCAAAGTCAACATTTTTATTCATCAGTCAGTTTGACTCAAGAAATCCCCTTATGGAAGTATATAACTTCTTTCATCTCTATAACACCACACATATCTTCTTCCAAAATATTTATTTTCTAGAAAATTTGATTTGGGAACATATCATGTTATATATATTCCCACATCTATTATTCTCCTTAAATACATGTATTTTCAAAATAATGATTCTAGATTTATATTTTCTCTTAACCTACTTTATCAACATCATTGAATTGTCGTTCATATCACTACATTAGTTTTATTGATTTATATAAAAAATGATAGATTCTAGGAACCTTTTAGAAGAATATATAATTTACATATCTCCCAGCTACTGATAGCTTATTTCCCTGATTCCCATTAATTCATGATGAATATTCAAAAAACATATAATCTACTTCCATAATGTACTCGTAATAACTCCAAATATAGTCATTCCACATATTAATGATGGAAAAACTTCATCCATAATCCATTTGAATTAATCAAACTCACTATCCCCTTTAGTGTAACATTATGGTGTATTCTATCACAAGATATCAGTTGTAAATTCAACTTAACTAATTATCATAATCCATGTTAGACCTTCATTTCTTAATTTTTTTATTTTAATATTCAAACGGATGAACCTCTTTAATATTTGATTTATACTTCTTCTATATAACTATTTATCATCAACACATATTATATTTATTTTCAAACGGACAAAATTTATTAATCCTCACAAAATTCTATTTTGGTACTTAAATCTCCCACTTTGGAAATTTTAATTCCCATTATAATTTAATGGAAATATCATTCTTTTTTTTCACTCAAATTCACAAAAAATACAATGATCATTTTATTTATTTTTTAATATATTCATGAGCAGGGGAAATTCATACATATCATAGGTTTTATTCACAACAAATATTTCATCATATCTTATTTATTGGAAGAAAATTGGATTCAGATAAGATTAATATCACATCAAAATTTCTACTTTAATGAGCCATAAATGAATCAAATAACTGCATATGTGAGTTATTACTGTGGTAGAAATAAATATATATCAACATAGATTTAAAATATGTCTAATAACAATCGAACATATTATAAATACGCTAAAATATTATTTTAGGGGTTTCTAGAAAATTATAAACTTTTCTCTTATATACAACTTAACAAATTGATAGAAATTATTTAAACTAAAGTAATTTTACCCCAATTGGTAATATTTTTATTATTATCATCCAATCATAAATTTATCCACTTTATATTTAGAATTTATCTTTCAAAACATGATTTTACAGTATAATATATATATTTTATCAATGATAAAATTCAATTTTCTAAATATCAACATAAATAATATATTCATCAAAAATATATATTTTGACAATATTATAATTCAGAACAATAATACCTAAAACCACAAAAATCCTATATTTTCAAGAATTTAATATCTTACTCCTTTCCTTAAACAATTAGTAATCTGAAATTACATTACATAAGAAGAGTATCAAATTCACATGAGATGTTGATATCTTTAAATTATGAAATATAAAATCCCCTTTAATGTGTAATATCTATTAATCACATATAAAACGTTTAGAGAAAAATGAAGCGATTAGAGGAAAAAAATGATAATAATTAAATAACTCTATATTAGATATCCATCTAGTTTAAAATTTTCAATAATTTTCCATTCTCCTTATTTTCCATACATTGATTGGATCACTTTAAATTCCTAAAATAATGAAAATAATCACAACATATGTTGGATTTAGTTGGTTTATCCTTTTAATACTAGTTTAAGAAAAATGATTTATAGATGTTTTACTATATAGATACACTACTAAATGCTGATATAGTTTAGAAAAATTATTTCTACTTTACCATCCTTTAATTTTCTAAGAAAAACATTTCTTCTACAGAATAGTATTCTCTTATTCATTATCTTTCTTCTTATGTTAATCTCTTCATGTCAAATGGAGAGGGACATTCATTTTTTATTTAAATATCCTTAATTCTAATCCCTACTAGAGATGAAAATATATTGTGAAGTATTTACCAGAATGGGAAGCCTTCTTAGATATTCCACTGAATTTCTCATGGAATCTTACATAACCCCTCTTTCAAAAACTCGCTTAAAATTTAAAATAATATTGATAGATCTCTTCAAATAAACCAATCATATTGTTTCTTTATTAGTATATTTTATCTATATATTAACCTTACTTACATTAATATTAATGTTCATAGATTGATTGTAACTATCCATGATATGACTTTTTCATAAACTATATAAGCATAATTTCTATGTTTTATCACCATTCACACCATTATTCTAGGGTATCTTTTATTATCATTATTTTTTTGGTTGCATCGAAATGTGAACTCATCAACCATATATAATTCATGTTATTCTACATTATTGGAATTATATCCTAAAATTGAATAAAACATTCTCAGTAGGTGTAAACCTAAAATCACAATCATAATGAAAAACATAATTTATATTTCTATATAAATTTTGATTGTACTAAAATAATGTCAATGTAAACCAATTTTACATTATTTGTGTACATTTCCTTATCATAGTATGATATCTGTTCACCCTAGTATTACTCACCCTTAATATAGTAATTCATTTTTCCCTGAATTTTATACCAATATTCATTGGACTTGTGTCAAAAGGTTTATCAACAAAAATATAAGCTAAAAAATGCATATTTCATCCCTTATGATAAATTATGGAGAGCATTATCTTATTATTGGTACATTTAAAATACATCTTTAGTTTGAGATTTTCATAGAGAATTAGAATTCATGATATTTCTCACATTTAAATTTCTTGAATTAGTGGTTTTATAACTATTTTTATCCACACATATAAGTCCATAATTTACCTTATAACCAATATATAAATGAAATTATTTTTTAGTTCCCACATTCGTTAATATAATAGGGGATACCTTATTCTATGATATTGTAGTGGATTCATCATTTTTTTATTTCAATAATATATTTCTACATGAAATGGTTTTTATAGAGGTAATGGTATTAGTATAATATTTCATAGAAAAAAATATTCATTCACTATATTGAGATGTAACATCTTTTTTTACATCTAGATTCCACATTTATATCTCCAACTCAATACACATTAATGTGAAGGTATGTTTCTCATCCTCAACCGAAATAATTATTTCCTTTGATTAATTATTCATTTTAATATCATGATCTTCATTAAATTTATATTTTCATTATAAGTAATTTTTATGCTTATTTACTCTTATATCCTTGATTTATTTCCAACAAATGATTCTTACAAATAACGGTAGGTTTATTAGTTTTTTCAAATGCATTGATGGTATCATCACATTCATTTCATTTCATCTGGTTCAAACATATGAAAATTATAATTGTTTTTCTTCATAGATAAGTTTTCAATATATATCAATGATTTAATCTCTTTGGATAAACCATCATGATGATAATGATTCACTTTTTTAACATCTCATATGATTCAATTTCCATATAATCTAATTCTATATCATGTACTGTGTTTTTATTTCGTAGGAACTGGATAAAAGAAATTCTATATACAAAAACCATGATAGTAATATTTTTCATGTTGTCCTTTACATAAAACTAATAATAACTAAATAATGAAATTTCAATATAAACGACATATTCTAAACTAGATTAACCAATATTATAATTAATATAGATATAATATTAACACATTTATTTCCTTCAACTATTGTTGAATCTATTTTTCCCATCCTTAGAGAAAAATACCTCCTCAATTTCCTATCCTCTTTATAATTTATCCATTTTTGGAAATAAACCACAATATTGATTGGGATAACATCCTTATTATAAAATGAAGGATCCCCAATAACATTCTCCAAAATTTACATCATATAATGAAGTTAAATGAACAATGAGTTAAAATATAGATATAAAAAGAGGAAGTAACATATGCAATGATACTATGTTTAGTACCTAGTAGACCAAGTAGTAATAGTTAGAGTGGGTTTTATCGGTTTAATATAATGTTACCAAATTCTCATCACATAACATTTAACTGTATTCTTATTCGATCCAAAAAAAATTCTAGGAAGAATATATCATATATGCATCAACCAACACACTCAAACGTTATGAAAAAATATATTTTAAATTGATAATGGAATATAGTATTTTTATGTGGTTTTATCCAAATGTATGTAACTATTATATTATATTATTGTATTGAGCTTCATACATATAAATTATCAGTAGTCTAGAAAATTTATTACAATTATTAATAATGAATCACCCCCACTCAATAGTTATACTATATGGGATGCTATTATCCTTAACCTGACATGAGGATGTGTAATACCTAACCCTAAACTTTTTTCCTAATACTTTAATATATATTCACTTTTTATTTATACATGAATACCTCTAGGATTAAATAGTCCCCCAAAATTCTCATCTTATAAAATATTTTTCTTATACGTAAGAATGTCAATAAAATAAAAATGTAATTAATTATTCCAAAATATTAGGCCATTGACTACCAGTAAATGAATAATATTACATCATGAATGTTTTATCTACTCTATAAATATTTAAAATTTCCTACATAAGAATTCATAACTAACAAAAATTAATCATCTTCCTCAATAATGAAAATTAAAAATAAACTCCTTCCTTCGAATCAACTCAACTACTAAATTATTTCTTTCAAATACATTCTCATCAAAAGCATATAAGCCTCTATATATATTAGGGAATTAATGATAAAATTTTTCCTTCTCACTTACTACTTTGAGTCAATAAATCCCCTAGAACATGTCGGTCAATATTACTTATTCAGCTAGATCAAATGATTTCCTTGAGTATACAAGTCATCATCATTTATTCAACTCAATAATCTTCTAGAACACATAGATATCTCTCCTAATTTATTATTTATTTCCTATTCAATATCACAAGTTCAATGAATAATCTATAAACATTTTATTACCACCACTAAATGAATAATAATCATTTATATAAGATGTCATGAGCTACAAGGGTTACATTCAATGATTTTTTTGATTTCATAATTCACATTCCTCCTTTTTTAATACAATTGTTGTATATCACTCAAAAAACACTTCGACACATTTATATATATGTATATATCAATATTCTTCACTAATTAATAAAATAATTTATTGAATCATGGTTTATGGTGCATGAAATTAAAATATTTTATAATATATCTTCAATGTGAAATTTATTCATCAACTCAATAAATTATTTTTCCATTACATCATTTTGATCTTTTGAATCATTATAGTTCTTCATACATATATATTGGATCATTGAATGTAATTATATATATATATGATGAGAATTTAGAGATATTATTCCAAATAATTAATGTATCATATGATCTCTAGATAATTGAATCTCAAAATTCATTAACACAACTCTGCCTCACCACTTATAATCTTATGAACATATGAAATTATAAAAATAATTAGTTTATAATCTCTATTACATAAATATTTCTGGATTAATTATCATATATAAACATTAATAAATGTATAAATCTAGGTGATGATTATTCATCTATAAGCCTTGATATTCATCAGTTATAATTTAACATCAGTAATCCATTTGGACTTCATTTATGCTCAAGGACTTTTCTAGATTCAATATCATTTATCATCATGACAGTAATTTTGCCTATAGAATCACTAGATTAAGTAACATTTGAATATTAATATTTTATATATCCTGAACATATATTTGGAACTATCATCTTCAATTTTATTTTATATAATTGGTTTTTAATTCTATAACATCTAATTTTGGACTTCTCATTTTTCTTTTTATTGGTCTTGGTTCTGGACTCACCATTGAGAAGAAGCTACCTATTTCACTATTATTATTCTTTAATACCATCAATCATAAATCTAAAAAATATGATTCTAAAACATCTTTTGATATAAAACCTTTTTATCATTATTTAAAAAATAAAAACACAGGTTAATCTAATAAGTTCTTTTCTCAAATATTAGTCTTTAGTAAAGTTACTGAGGCCTTATTTTTTACATATATTGTAACTCGTTTTATAGAATTTTATGTTTCTTGAAATAATATTATTCCATTAACAAATCACTCAATTAAAAAAATTTATATTCATCACTCCATATGCATTATAAACGCATCTTCATGTAGTATAGGTCTTTATTAATTAAATATTACTTATTTTATGTCACAATCTCAATATTCCTTTTAAGACATAATGTTTCTATAATATATCAAAATACACTTATGTGTGTTTATTTAAATGCATCATCTATAATGTATCATCATGATTTTTCTACCACAATTATTCATTCCCCAACTCCTATTCATTAACATCGACCATGTGTATTTAATCATTCATAATTGTTTTTCATTATTTATACAAACAATGATTGTTTCTCACAAACATTATAAAGAATATATAGTAGATAGTGTTATATTATACTATAACAAATTTTCCTTTATTAAAATTATATCCACAACAATAATTAACAAATAGATACACTTCTTTCATAAATTAGTAGAAATAATTTCATATATAACCTATTCTAGCCATATTTTTTTAAATATGTTCACTTTATTAATCTTTATTAATCATGTGAACTCACAATCACCTTCATTTTTTCTTACAAGAGTGATATCTTATAAAACCCTTACTGTCCATTATTCTTAGTTAATTCTCATCATTTAAGGGATAATTATATTTCATACATATAAAATTATTTAGAAATTCCTAGTGATAAATTTCTTCATTTATTGAGTTCATCTTCATCATTTTTATTTTTTTCATCTCCATGTAATGAAATTATTTCACATTGATAAAAAATATAAAATTAACCATAAAAAACAAATATGGTTCTTGAAAACAATGAAAAAGAATGAAAATTATGTAATTCTAATGAAAACAAAAATTTTAGTGTTGCTTATTTAAAAATTGTGAAGTTATTTTCAAAAATAAAAATCTTTTTCTTTTATTTTATTGAAATAGATTAATTATTATTTCAATTTTTTTATTAACACATAAATATTGACATAAATTTAAAAAAGATATTATTTCTAAAAATTTAATAACATTAAATAATGAATTTAATTTAAATAATTTTATATATCATTATAGTTTTAATTAGATTCTACGTGTTCATATCACCTATAACTAAAATAATTAATTCAACTATATTGAACTTTTAATAAAATCTATTAATGTTTATATGATTTTCATACATTATTTGAAATAGGGTTCTATATGTTTTATCTGTTAATTTTATTCCGAATATATTCATGGATATTCATTCATATTAATTCACTATGTAAATTAACTAATAAAGAATGGGATTGATAAACTATTATCAAGAAAGTAATAATTAATACAATTATCATCAAGTACATTTCAATAATACATTATTAATACACTATTAAACTCATCATCGTCCAATAATTAAGAAAATTATTCACATAATAATGAATGAAAATAAATAATAAATGAATTCAAAACCATAAATTATTGTGATTAGAATGATGAAAACGACTTTCATGAACTAGGAATAACAAATAAATAAACAAAAGCCAATATTTTTTCAAACTCTATGAAACATGTTTCAACACATTCCTCTATCATGGATAATGGAACTAAAAATAAATTCTTGAAATGATCCCAAAAATAATATGTAGTATCCCATCTTGAGTGACACTCAACAGTTCCCCGAGATATTTGGCCATGAAACCTCAAGTTCATCTATACAAATTCCATCAGCCATAGACAAGTTGTGAGGTCCTTCAGTTTGTATGTGGGGAGACTATGAACCCACTTCTTAGAGTAGATCAAATCAGTAAATATATTAAAGAGATGAATTAAACAATGAAAATATCAAGATACCAACAGAAACAAACAACATAAAATTGATGAAAATGAAATAAAATACAGAAGTTGAATAATAAATAGAATCAACTGATGATGATAGTATGCAATGTTTTATAAAAACTATAAAGTAGGGGTGGAGGATAAAAGCTTATACAATATGATAAAAAGTAAATAAAAAGGGAAAAACTGTTATAATGAGAAACTCAAGCAATGGATTTGTCCTCTACTCCCAACTCCATCCTATATTGTAAATCATGAATTGGAAGCTGGCGAATTCCATTTTTCTACAACTATAATCGTAAATTCTACTCAGGTACCAAAGTCGCCTAAGTAGGGTGTGAGACATAATCTTAGCTGGCTAAAACCCATAGTGTTAAGGACTTTCTATTTCATGCCACAAAAATATAATAGTGTTCCCCCAAAATTTTAAATTCAGTCCAAAGTTAAATAACTAAATCATTATAATGGGATCCACATGGACACCCAACCAACTGCCTACATTGGCCTATGTTAGTGTGTTTGAGCCACTATGACCTAAAATGGTATGGTGATACGTGTAATGGGAAATAGAAAAGGGTTATCCCCAAGCTTTTTTCTTTGTCTTCTAAAAAAATTACCTACATTTATAATATCAAGGATCATTACCATTATGAAAAAGATCATTTTATTTTAAAATTTCATTTTAAACCCGCTTTTAGAAATAGTGTATGACACATAGAGCCTGTTATTGAAAATATGATATCACTCAACATGTATCACTCAAGGGTCTCACCAAGACCAATGAGAAAGAGCACATACATGGTAACCCAATGATAAAGGCCCATATCTTACTCCATGCATGGGGTAAAATTCACGTACTAGCCTCCATGTTCTTTCCTTGTATGGAATATAGGGGACCAAGTCTCTCTCATAGAATGGTTCATCCAATCATGCCTTCAACCCATCCAAGGGGTCTCCCCTTGGGAACCAGAGTCACTTGGTTTGAGGTAAATATAAATAATAAATGGAGAACCCATCCAAGTAATATATAGTATCATCTTCATTGAGTTTAATATGCTTCAATGAATCTATCATAGTGGAATGAGAGTCTGTTGAAGAGGTCCTTAAGTCGGAATCCTTTATTTCACCTGTGTATCTAAAGGAATAACACCAAACAATAAATTATCATTTACAAAACTCATTTGAATTCATGTTTATTTAATTTGAGCCATTGGGTCACATTAAGCCTATTATCAAAGGCATTTCATTGAGAATTTTCTATTTAATTAATGGGGCATAATGTGTTAAGGTCTAACATATGGATAATTTAACATAGGGATGAAGTACACATCTTATGGAACTTAGTCGAATTCATTTAACTCATCCACCTATATGTGGAAAGGACAAAAGTCTAGTCACTATTTATAACCCCATTTTAAATTAAAAACATGGATCAAGGAATTTAATATAAAGAATAACACCGTAGAAACATTAAAGAAGCTTAGGGGAAAATGAAAATTTTCATTACAGGTAAAACTCAACCCGTTAGGGTGGAATATCTCATGGTGATAAACCTGGGGAATTGGTTAACCATTTACATGGGACGTTAAAGGATATACAAGGAATCAATTGGATAAAATCTGACAATATATGGGAATAGATAGAGAAGCTTAACCCATGACACAATGGTATAATTTATGGAAATAGATGAAATGGCATGAAAATTGTATAACCACCATATCCTCGCAGAGCTCAGCATATCCAGTATCAAGCTTTGATTCATGATAGGTTGGGACAAATAAATGAAACAATAAAATGCCCTATAATTGGGTCAAATGTGATTTTACCCAAATATCACAATATATGGGGGATGAACCATGAAATATACTATAGAGGATTATAGATCATGCCTCAATAATTCCATAGGATCCTACAACAAATGAATTGGAGTTTGTATAGAGGCTCTACCTTGATTATTAGGTTCCTGAGGGATATTGATTTCAATAAGAGAAGATGGAGTCTACTGAAGAAATAATGAGGGAGGACGGAGGATATTATTTTAATTCATTAATGTGAGGATTTTATGTAATTAAACCAAAAATTACACTACGCATGGTTTGGCCGCACTCTTTGTCCATATCGTGAACCAACTATGCACCATTCACTACTATAAGTAGAACATCACACAATTTTTCACACTATTGTACTAACTATGTGCAAACCATGAAAATGTCTCTATCATTATAAGAAAATGGCTCGCACCACTTTGGGTACTAGTTCGTATCGTTTTATACAAATTGTGTGGCCTAGTCTGCACTTCATTTTTTTGTGGTTTTAGGCTCCAAACGACCCTTAGACACACCCAAGGCCTTTTTGACTTCATTTGGATTTATAATTAATGTTTCATAAGTGCATTTTGATCAAAATCTTACCATATAATCCTTTATGAGAAACTAGGATGTTACAACCTCACATCCTTAAGTCAACTCATCCCTAAGTTACCCGTCCGAGGTAGTAGAACATTGTAGGATAAGAGTTATTTATAGTGTACATGAAAATTGGACACCCTATCCCACAACTCATGACATATTCTTTCCAAAGAAAAAAATACTAGATGAACTAACCTACTCCTTAAAACCATTATGCTACAATCAAAAATACAAATTGGATTCTCCTGAAATGATGCATCCACTTCTAGCTCATTATATTTAGGATGGAATTAATGAGATGTGTTAGTATGTTACTATCAAAGATGAGATAAATGTAATACATATTTCATGGGATACAACTTCTGAGGTAACAACAACTGATAGTCCAGTATCCCAACTTGATATACTATCACAAATGTCCACACATATCTTAGTGAAAATTTTCCATGTATCCTTATTCGTTTGTGACCTAATATGACTGATATATGCAGAAATAATCGATGCCCCACCTCATTCTAAAGATTTCTATAGCAGTGATATAAATAAGTCTTCATTCTAGACTAATATATATCCAAATTATTCTATATCATCTAAAATTTATCTAATGTGTCCTAAAAATTACAAGGAGCCACTAGATATTCCTCACCATCCGGGAGCCACCATAGAGGGGAATGGAACGATCTACCATAGATAGCTTCATTAGGAGCCTTCAAAATTATATCCTGAAATCTATTAATGTAGAAAACCTAAACCATAGGAATATGATTCTCCCACAAACAACCAAAATAAAGGATACTGGGTTGTAACATATCCTCTAACACACATTATGATCCACTCAGAATTATCATCAGTATGAGGGTTATATGAAGTATACAAGAGAAAATGTGAAACCAGGGACTTTTGAAACCCTTTCTTTAATCATGATGTAAAGCATGAATCTTTCTCAAATACAAAAAAAAATTGGGATCACAATTATGTCACACTATCTTCCAGATGTATAACATTATTAATTCATCACACTTTAAGGTCTCTCGAATTAGTAAGAAGTTTGAAACCTTGATTCGCATATCAACTATCACCGAAAATGCATTGCCGCATCAAAAGAATCTTGTAAATAACATAATTAAATACATGGTGAAATCATTCAATTTTCACTCAAGAATAATGATAGGCTATATTATTCTAATCGGTTGGTGGAACTCTTCCTTCACCTACTGATAGGTGGAGAACTAAGTGATAAATCCTATTATCATCCTCTTCATAACATGCCACCAATCCTAATAATGCATATCCCAATACATCATGGTATGGCTTGGATTAAATTCAAAAATAGTGGCATTAGATTCATATATCAAAACCTCCCTCATATAATAATTCTCCCATAATATTAAATGTATGAGTATGTCCTCACTACCATCAACAACCCAATTAAGAGGTGTGTTCTCTCTAATGTGATGTTATCCGAAAACAAAAGGTGGTTCAAATCCAATAATGGCCTCATATAGAACTATTCTAGGAGAGAGTAAATCACTTCTAGAGCAACTAGAACTAATTTACCCAACAGATCTTGAGCCTCAGTGTCTATTTTAGAAATCAAATCCATCAAATTCCACTCATTTCTAGCCTCCTTGACAGCTTGAATATATGTTTTCCAGCTCAAGGTGTCACCTATAACATTTCCCTTTCTAGGCATATAATCTATCACCTAGTTAAACGAATATATCAAATTCTTGTAATATCCATCCATCCTTAAGAAATTGTGTATGTTAAATAGATTGTGGGGATGCTCTAATAAAACCACATTAATCACCTTCTCTGGGTCTACTGATTTGAATCCCTCATATAATATATGAACCAATAAGTGATCCTTATGAATCCAAAAGATTAATCTACTAATCATCAAATATGGTAGGTTCTCTATTGTGTACTTGACATGATATCAAGACAATTGGAATGATTGTTTCTAGAAAAATTATACACCATGATTTCATCTATGAAGACAACCACGATCTAATCAAGATACGGGTGGAAAAATCAATTCATTAGTTCCATAAAGAGTGCTGGTGTATTCATTTGACCAAAAGACATAACCAGAAAATCTTACAAAATTTACCTACTGTGGAACACTGTTTTTGGTATACCTAATTGTCTCATGTGATCCTAATGATAGACTAACCTTGTATTGAACTTAGAGAAAATAATTTCTCCTCTTAGTTGGTCAAAGAGGTCATCTATAAAATGTAGTGGATAACTTATCTACACCATAATCTGCTTCGGTTGGTGATAATACAAAAATAATAACATGGAATAATACTCTTTATTGGGAAAAATCACAGTGAACCCCATGAGGATGTGATCACCCATATAAAACCCATAGCCTCTAAGTCTTCAAGATACTTTTGGAGTTCCAAAATAACAGTTTGTTCCATCCTATAAGGAGGAATATAAAATTGTGAAACCCATAGAAAAAAAATAGTGGTGAAATAAATCTCTCTAACAGGAGTTATATATGAAAAAATGTCAGGGAAAACATCCCTAAAACAATTCACATTATAAGGGAATTCTGCCAACTACATTCTCTGTTCACTCATGAAGTGATTGGAAAGCTGGGCTATCATCCTACCCATCCTAGTCCACATCAACCCATGTTGATCTTCTGTGATATCCCATTAGCCATTATAGATACATGTGTTTCCCTTATGTTATGTAAATGACACTTAGTGATGATATAAATACACTTAGACGAAAGCACATACCTCAGATACTACCTAATTATATTGAGGATGATCACTCTGTTGATGATAGTACTCGTAAGCCAGCCTGCCTCGGCCCTGATCACCTACTCTGCCTGAACGTCCTATAGAAGACCAGATACCTTCCTGAAGAGGTGTCCCAAACCATTCAATTTATGGAAGTGGTGGGATAGAACCTCACCCACATGGAACCGAATGAATATAACATTAAAATGATAGAGTTGACCCATCCTGACACAAAACCAGTATTCAATCAGGTCCCTTGTACACTGGGGGATATTATGGCCTAGTCTACCACACTAGTGACACAATATAGGATTATATACTTCCACATTTATAGTATTTTAACCACATATACCATTGAAGTGTCACTTCACACTGCTATATAATTCATTGTTAGTATTCTTATGAACTGATGTACCCTTCTTGATGTCACTTAATTCTCTTTAGATCTACTCTGTGATAATGGAATAGTTGACTATCTTAGAAATGGTGGTGAGATGAATGACATTAAATTTTGAGTGGTTGTTATAAGCAATCCCATCATCAATTGTCCTCATAGTAGTAATCTCATCACCAATTCTGGATGGTAAACAATTTGTAATTTGGTTAATTCTAATGTGTATTCCATCACTGACATGTCACCTTGATAAAGGTGAACAGATTCTTAAACATGATATATTCTCATGTTATATGAGAATATGTAGTTAAAAATGTTTCATAGATATCCACCCATTCTATAACCTGATATTGACTAGCTGGAGTCAGAACATCCCACCAACATTTGGTGGAGTAACGTAACAGACAGGTCAGTAGCTTGACCCTCCACTCTGAACGTTTCTCGATATGATGGAAGATATAAACCATAGTCTCTATCCATGAGTCGACATCCTGAGGTCTGGAATCCCCTGATAAGGTGGGAGGATTTTGTTGTTTTAATTCCCTTGAAAGATCTACCGTATATGGGGTTGGTCGAGGAGCACCATGCTCTATTTTCATAAAGTAGAAAAATATAACCTAGAACTTGGAATCATCAACCAGTGGATGGTATATAGGAAAAGGTGACTTAGGTCACACTAAAACATGTATCATTGGTGGTTCAGGGCCCAACAGTTCCTGATTATTTTCGTCTCCCCATTCTTGTCACACAACATGAGGTCTTCACTTTGGCATGGATGTAAATATTATATGTGCGTTCCTCACACTATATTTATAACTTATTGGAAAAGATGTAATAAAGGAAATGTGTAAGGCCATCCTACCAAAGAAGAACACCCATATAGCTTCTTCAAGAGATAGGTCTAGGTGATAAAGCTAGTAACAAAAAGAACAAAATAGAAAATAATAAGATACATTGCCTACACCCCACTATTACAGTTGGTTCAGGTGAAGGTATCACATTTTCGTTACAATGTAATAATTTTTCAAGGAATCATATTAATTTCATTTTTAGGTCTATTATTATTTGATTTTTTATCAAATTCATGATCTAATTAATTGTGTCGCCAATTCAAACTCATAGGGTCCCATTAACATAATAAATTGAAATGGACACATCAATTAACAAAATCTATACATTTACACTAAGAAACAGGTCTAACAGGCCATGAGTGTTTTGATTGGATGATATGCACTTGAAACTAACCAATAAAAATAACTTATGTGGAAAAATTGGTCAATTGAAACAATTATGATATCGTATAAAATAAAATCACACTATAATGAGTGACTGAAAAGGTGCACACATTAATAACATGAAACAATGTAAATGCATGCTAATAATTAGATATAGCATGGAATGATGCATGTAAATAAAATCATATTGGTCATAGTATGATACATGATTTCAATATTCCCTCATATCATTAGTCTAGGTCTAAACAACCGAATAAAATAATTTCAATATTAATAACAAAATAAATCTAGTGATTCACCCATTAGTGAAATCCAGTGAAGCCATAACTTGTGAAAGCAATAATAGCATTTACTTAACCCAGGTAATTTGTGATTTCCACTATATGTGGGGTATTTAATCCCATGAACAGGCTTTTATCCAAATTTCCATTTCCTATCCTGATTTCTAACCCTAGCAGTAAGTAAAAAATGAAAAAAATAGCTACTATGCCACATTGTAGAGTCCTTTCCTAACTTACACTCAACAGTTCCTCAAGACGGTTAGAGGAAAGTCCTCAAGTGCAACTCCCCAAATTTCAATGACTTTCGAATTGAAGAGAGGGCCTTGGGTATGTTTGTGGGGAGACAATTTCCATATTTTTTAGAGTAGAGTGCAGTAGTAGAAATATATATGGCACCACATAATAAATGGAAATTATCTAATTTTACTAGAAAATAAAAATATAATAATGTAAGACAATGAAATATAATGAAAAAGTTAAATAATAATTATAATAATGAGATGATAAAATTATGAAAATTTAAATAAAAAAATGAGCAGGTAGGGGTAGGGGATACACGAATGATGAACATTGAGAAAAATAAACCAATGCCAACAACTTAAAAAACTAGAATCTCAATCATAGGCTACTTTCTCTTCTCCTCACTCCATCCTAAAAATAAATATCTATCATTGTAAAAGGATTATTTACCTTTTTCTACACATGATATCATAATGTCTACTCGGGTACAAAAGGTGCACGAGGAGGGTGTGGGACATAATCATAGTAGACTGACACCCATGATATCAAGGAATTTCCATTTTATACCACATAAATATAAAATTTTTCTATAATGTTTTAAATGACTAATAGTGTTAAAAAGCTAAATAACTAAAATTGGTTACACTTAGAGAATAGCCAAACAACATTCTTCAACCTGATTTTGTTTTTACCAATAGGACGTAAAATTATATGGAGAGATGTATAATGTTCTGTAGAAATAGACTATCCCAATGATTGTGTTTTTTCTTGTAGAAAAAGTCCCTAAATTTATAATATCACTGATCATTCCCATTTTTAGAACATTCATTTTAGTTTTAAATTTTCATTTGAAAATCACTTTTTGAAACATATAGATCCACCCATATACCTTCCTTTATGATCATATATGAAATTCCATGTATCTCTAGAGGGGATCATGAAGGCCAATTCAAAGTATATCATACATGGTAAACCATGGATGAAGTCACATATCTCATTCCAATCATGTTAATAAAATTCACCTACATGCCTCCGAGTCCTTTCCTAGTATTTCACATAGGTATCCAAGTCTCTCTCAAGGAATTTTTAAACTATTCATCAATTGGATACCATCCAATGGGTCTCCCATGGGGAAGTTACGTCACTAATATTGAGGTAAAAATAAATAACACACAAAAAAACCATCCCATGAATAGTGGGTAACTCCCCTATCAGGTTTACTAAACTTTAAGGATTCTGACAGAATGGAACACAGAGTCCTTAATTGTGTTACATAAGTTGAACCCCATTGTATGACCCCCGATACTAAAGGAATAACTACAAACAAGAAATTAAAATTTAACCAGTGCATTTGATGGGTTGTTTAATTTAATTAAATTCATTGGGTATCATTAAGCCTATTACTCATGTGATTTAATTTAGTACATTAAATTTATGTAATATGTCATAGGGTCGAAAGGTCTAACTAAATTCCAATTAAACTTATGCATGAAGTATAAGGATTAGGCACTATTCCAAATTAACTTAACCCATCCACTCATATATGGAATTGAATAGAGGCTAGTAACTAGTTCCAACACCCCTAGAAATTCAAAACATTTCTCAATACATATAATATAAATAATTTCCCCTTATAAACATTTAAAAAGATAAAGAAAATGTGGATTTTGAATTATAGGTGTATATTGACTCATTATGATGGAATATCTCAAAGCAATTAATCCAAAGAATTGGTTCGCCGCATACTCGGGTCACCAGTGGTTTGTAAAGGCATCCATTTTATTAAATTTGAAAACATATGAGCAAATATATAGGATCCCTACCTAAGGAACAATGAAATAATTTATGTAAAGTGAGGAAACAATTTTAAAAGAGCATGAAAAGCTACCTTACCATCATAGATCTTTTCTCATCTTGTATCAATCTTTGATTCGAGCTAGTTTGGGAGAAATCAATGAACCCATAAACTTCCCTAAAAATAGGGAAAATTATCTTGTATCCATGTAGTGAAATTGAAGAGTGAATAACCTTGAAATATATTAGAGGTGATTATAGATAGTACCTCTTCCAATCTGTAGGATCTGATGGTGGTTGAACCATAGATCATATGAGGTATCCACCTTGATTCCATCTTACTTGAGGGTAAGACCATTCAATGACAGTATAAGGAGGATACATGAGAAATAAGGTGGTAGGAATGAGATAACTATTTTAATTAATTAAATAGTGTATTCTTGGTAATTTCACCAAAAACATTCATTATGCATGGTTTGGCCACATGGTTTGGTGGAACTGTGTTCCAACCATGCATCATTCGCTACTGTAAGGAGAACATCACACAGTTTTCCACATGGGATGAATAACTATATGAAAAATGTTCAAAAACTCTCATCCATGGGTTTCATATGTCATTCATGGTTTTGTTCCATGGGTCTCACAATTGCATACAAACCATGTGACATAGTCGTCTCTTCCATTTTCTTGGTTTTGGGCTCCGAATGACCCCCGAAAACAGCTAGGGCCTTTTTAACATTACTTGGAATCACAATTAAGGTAATTTAATGGAATTAAAAAAATATAATTAACCATATTAACCTTTTTGAGAGTCTAGGATCACATATAATAGAGTAATTATTTAATTATATATGATGTAAAATTATGTAATCGAGCATCATATCACATCTTGGGGACTCCCTCTTTGTACAAAAAATATAAAATAATTCTCCATATCCTCTATGAAATTATTAAATATTCATTATTTAAATATTTATATTCCATCCATGAAATTGAAGATTCGGTGGTAAATGTAACATTAACATCATCCACTTATATAATTTAGAAATATCTTGTTTATTTAGGAGGTCTAGAATATGAACTATAAATTTGCAGTTTACTTGGCTAAAATTAGTCTAACTCATTTATCTCTAATTAAACCATGTGCCACTATAGAAGATATTAATCGACCCAATTTTATTTACCTCTATAGAAAATTTATGAATTATTAATAATCATGTATTCTATTATGAATTCCATTAAAAAAACATGAATAATGAACTTCTGTGGTATAGTTTGACATAGTGATTTCAAAATACTTCAATCTTCTGGAAATAAACAATTGAGATTTATCTTTCATAAAATTATTAAAACCCGAAAACATTTGGAAGTATAATAATATTTTAGAATTAATATTTATTTTTAAAATAAGTAATATATGTATGTATCACACATATAATGTTAGAAATGTTATTATGAATTCATTTAAATAAAGGTATGTACTATTTTTGAACTCTATAGAATACTGGTTGACTTTAGATATTCTTATCAAGTATGATTCTTATGAAAATCAAAGCGTGAGTGAGATAAAATGTATACTCACAGAGAAAATATAAGGAAAATTTAGGTTGTGCTTCATTGAAAGACCATTTAATCAAATAAACATAACACATGAATATTTTTGTTAATAGTGTTTAAGTCCATTTAATCGATATTTTTTTATTTAGGTATATTTACCATGTTGTATTTTCAATATGTAAATTTTAAGCTCTAACGATGGTAAAAAACAAATAATATTAAGATCAATCAAACTAATCATATATTTGTGAAATATATTAAAATTTTATTACATTATTAAATCAATGATAGAAAAAAACAATCATGTCAATTAATGTGATTATTGTGACAAAGAGAACAATATTAAGAGGAAAATTGATCAATTATCCATTCATTGATTAGAATTGAAAAAGCCTATGGTTAAGAGTTTGAGTAGATTTTAAATAGAAGAGGTGATGGTGGGTGATATTTATATAAGGGGGTCAGATTTTCAAAATAATGATGTCAATTAGGGAATGAAAAGAAAATTAAAAAATTAAAAGGGGGAATAAAATTAATATAAGAATAAATGAAATTTAACATGGTAAAAATATTTCATCCTTAAAAGTATATTTATATATATTTCATTTTTATATTTTATTTTACTAAACCCGTTGAAATTATTTTGTTTACAAGTGCATTAATTTATCTCATTAATTTTTAATTAATATTTAAACATTAATAAATACAATTTTTTATTAGATATTGAATGATAAAATAATTAACCGAATAATTAACAATTTTAATTTAATAGTATTTTTATAAGATTATAAACATTATAAAAGTTTCAAAAAATAAATTAAACTGATTAGATATAACTTTTATGTGTTGAAAATATTATATTTTTAATATTAAGTTAATCATGAATGTTTTATGGTTTTTTTAGATATAAATTTTATTTACACCAATCCATATTTCTAAATGAACGTCCTAATAAATATTTTTTAAAAATAACAATATTTATAATTTTAAAAAGATTATATTATTTATTAATTTCATAATAGTGTGATATTGGTTCTTTGGAATTTGGAATCAGTCTCACATTAACTACAGAGATTTGAATATTAGTTATAATAAAGTACAAGTAGTTACATGGTTTTTTAAAATTGATTAATGATATTTGACATGACATAAGGGGTTTTAGTATACGATAAAATTTATTTAGGAAAAACTACCAAAATCTAATATTTTAGTTTATGAATATAATGCATGATAGTTAATTATATATTCAATTTTGTGCTTAATCAAACAATTACATTCTATAGAAATTTTATTTTATAAATAGGACCATTATGACCAAGACATTGGATTAATGGGTATGAATAAGAGTAATCACATTATGAAATATATGCATGATTTTTTTCATAATATAAATATATTGATTAATTCAAAGGAAATATTTTTCAAATTTGGATGATAATAATAAACAAATAGTTTTAACATGAGACGGGGTTTCCTAATCCTTGATACAGTGGGTAGAGTTTGGCTACAAAATATTCATGTTGGGTCACAAATTTTATATGCTATAGGTTCTAACATGTTTATTCATTGAAATGAAATATCCCATTGACTCTCATATCCATTAAAAGATATGTCTCTGTGAACCCCCAATCAAAAATCTAAGTGGTAAATGGGGTTTATTATTAATGATTCATATATGTTTACATTCGTCAAGAGGATGATATCGGGGATCGTCACTATATATTATGGGGTATTGTTTCTTACCGAGAGACTAAATTATAGATTTATGTCTTCTTCATGATTACTTTCCAAGTCCAATTTTATAACTTGTTAACCCTTTACCAATAATCAGTTAACATAACACATTGATGTAAATATATGTATATATCAGAGGTATCCATATGATGAAAACATCAATATGTATCATATGTTCACTATCAATTATACCATTTGATTGTATCCTAGGTTCTATATCATTATGTTACTATTACATTGAAATTTTATTCTACATGTCACTTTAGTTTAATGTCACAAATTTGGGAACTCTAGGATTATCATCATAAAATATTGTAGTATGTATTTTTGTTCAATGATATAGAACGTAAAAGAAATCTAATGTATCATTTTCAAAGGAACCAAAAACCATGTAGTTTGGTAACACTTAATGGAGAATGTCATGTTAGTTAATGTATTGTGCTTGGGAAAATCTGTGGAGTTCTACATCACGTGTTAAGGATGACTATATGAATGATGCCTCTAAATGGTTAGAGTGATTCATAAGTATGAGCCAACATTTCTGGTTGTCCTTTATTGGAAAATGAACAAATTAGAATGTAGTGATCTCAAAAGAAATATGGCCCCATAAAAATTTTCATTGTAAGGAAATATGTCCCAATGATAATAATGGTATGAGACCTATAGACAATATGGACCACTTGATGGGGGAATGAGGTTATCTGGAATATATACCAATTGATATATGATCCAAAAGGAGTATTTAACATGTGTTTTTTGAGTTACGATTGATTAAGAAGGGTTTGAACATTTGAGAGTCATCCTTTGTATTCTATTTATACTATAATCAAAGACTGTTTAGTTTTTGATGAAATGGTTTAAAATATTGTGATAAGACCGTACTATGTAGTTCAAAATCATTAAGTAATAATTTTTTCATTAGAACAATGTTGTGAAATATAGAAATTATCCATATAGTTTAACATCTTATTGTGTGAAGATCTATACAGTGAATGAAAAGATAAAAAAAAATCAGGTTTTTGTTATGAATATGTGCCTTCCATGGAGATCTTAATCAAGAATATTAATATATGATGGAATGACTCATAGGAAATATGGATCATTGTGAAGGGGTGTATGAATATTGAGGCTTACACCAGGGAAGGAGAACAATATGAGAGATGTGTTAGTTCTTAATCTGAAATAACAGGCCTAAGATTAATGTTCAAAGTTTCATAATGAAATAATCAGTTGATATATCTATGTCAACGTGAGTATTTTGGGGTGTCAAAAATAAGGTATAATGTAGGATCAAGTGATTTTCAAGAGCCTGTGATACATGAATGAAGTGGTGATGACATAAGGTGGATTCCATGGGCTCTATATCTATTTTGACATTACTAATGATTTATTATTGATAAAAGCATCAATGATACCCTCATGGATCACATAACCAAATAGAAATCCATGTCCATCTATAATCATGAATGTTTCCAGGAATGGACAGGGAATGAAAAATTAATTTTTTGAGTATGATAGTCCGATTGAAATAGTATTTTCTAAATCAATAATTAATTTCTTATCTAAACCAACACAATGGATGAAGAATAAATACCCAATCAAGAAATAATTAATGTCTATAGTGTCTTCCCAATAGGGATCCCCGTTATTAAATAAATCCATTATTATAGTTAAATAGAGAGCCCCCCACATCTAGGATGATAGAACATAGTCTCTTTTATTTAAGTGATTCCATGGTCAATGTGGTGAACAATGGTTCGCATGCAATCGTTATGACTTCCATGTAATTCGAGATTTGTTCATGAAATTATTCTTTTTATTTTATGAAACCAGTGAATTGAAGCTGAAATGGTCCATTGAATTGTCTTTGATACTAGGTAATATTAAAATGAACCAATTAAAAATCCATATAAATTCGATTTAATGGAGGAATGTTGTATTGGTATGAGGAAACCACTATATTGGGATATATTGGAGAGTGTTATTTTTAGTAATATACTAATATTACATGGTTTAAGCACTAATACTCATTTGGATAGCCTTCATAACACATGATAGGGTTTCCCACTATATCATTAGCCCTAAATCCATGTGGTTGGTCTATGATCTACATGATCACATTGATCATCACATGGTTTTATTTCCTAATATTTTTCTACCCTGAAGACCACATGACTAGGCTAACCTATTCATAGATTAATTTATCACTATGTGGTTGTATTTAATAATACTGAGTTAGGATTTCCTCCCGATATATTATTTCCCATTTCTATAACCTTTTTAGTGGTACATTTTTGTAGAGAGACTCTCATTATATTATTTAATTGTCTTTTCCTTTTGAACTCTTTCCCACTCGTACGTTTTTCTCAATATTCTTTGGGAATTTGTTTTTTCAGAATTCCTATGTCAAGTGGTTTCCACAAATTTGTGGCCATTGATTTACACATAGTCATACCTTATAGAAGAGACATCTGTTAGACTATATCTTGGATCCATGAGGTCGACCCTTCATTGTAATCATGACATTGGCTACCCAGTTGAACATCAGTTTAGGCATTTAGACAGCATGGTGAATTTATTTCCTTGGAAATATTCCACAAAAACCCATTCATATAACCACCCTCTATAGTTTTTAGATTACTATTTTAGTTGGTTTTAAGATTAAGGGCTCAAAAAATGTCCCCTATAAGAATTAAGACTATTCATTAAGATATGGTGTTGATTCTAAGGATATTTATAAGACTAACTAATTTTTATTTTTTCAAGTAATTTGTGTCCATAGAAATATTTCACATATCATTTTCACTATTCATTAATAAGAAATTTGTTCTAGTGAAATTCGAAACCTTCATCCTCATAATTTATCTATTCAAAATATTAATAAACAATCACATACACGGTGAGATCCTTTGCAAAGTGTAATTTGTATTCATAGACATGAGGAATCAGTGAATACATCACAATAATTGATGTTAATGACATGTGTTCACTTGTATTGATTCTATACATGTAGTTAATACATATTCATATGTAGTATAGCTCACGGTTCATGTTGTGAACTCATGGAGTGGTTCCATGTACTAAATTTAAAGAACTTTCTCAATATTCTTAATTTTGAATATTGTTTACACCCTCATTTTTCATGATTTATTATATAGGTAATAACATCTGAACGCACTCATCTTTCAAAAATTAGGACCATGTACTAAAAAATATCTACCACTACTAGAATCATCAAAGCACACCCTAAACATCATTTATTACTTCAAACTAAATACTCTAGGAATATAATCTAATTGGATATTTGATATGACTTGATTTATGAAAAGATATATATCTATGACCTTAGGATTAGTGTTGATGTTAGGATTATCTCCCTGAATCACAACACACAAATAATTTGGTTTATATCCACTGAATAAAACATTTAGCATAACATTTCTAGTGCTGGATAGATTTTCCTAGATTCTCATCAATGATCTACATATATCCTGAATAATTAAAAAAATTTTTAATGATGGTAAATACTAGAACCAACATCATATTTCTCAGTATTATCCATCATATATGACAACTTCCCTGGTCAATACTGATGGATTTTAGAGTCTTAATTGGTACATAAACCTTCTTGCTATTTCTCCCAATGAATGGACATGTTATTCAGGGTGAATCATATATACATACAATTTTCTATGAAAATATGAAAAACCCACATATAATATATGGAATAGACATACTAGTTTCTATTTTATAGGCGAAATAAATGTATCAACGATTTTTTTTCATACACTATTTTTTAAATTCCAACATCTTACACCTTCAACAGAGCAAGGCGGAAATTATATAGTAATACATAAATTGCAATGGGGGAATCTCAATCCATATGAATATTTATGATAATTCCCTTCCTGGAATGACTTTTTTTCAAATACATTGCAAAAACACCTCCCCTAGTGATGAATATATTTACCATAGAAGTCATATTTAAAGGAATGAGTATCATCATTCATTTCATAATCCTATTCAACAAATGGGAAGACTTATTACATTAATCTAGTGGTCCATTTCAAGGAATCATTCATTGAAAACATAACTCTAGTCATAATATAACAGGAAAAAAGTTATCTTATTATGATATTTTTAAAGTAGGATAATATCTATCATGGTGGTGTATTACATTATCGAATATATCTCCCTCTATGAAAATATCAACATTCCTTTATATGTCATTTCTTGTGTGTCTAGTTCATATTTTGGATGCTTAGTATGGTGTAGGAGTTAGTTTAATGGTAATGGACACCTAGCTTGTAGACAATTATCTATTCAACATAATGGTACACATGAAAACCGAGTTGTATCAAAAAATGGGTAATATATTAAAAAATAGGACCATGTATCATATTAAAAAGAATTTATAGTTATGTAATGGATAGATAGGAGAACAATTTCCATGATATGATTCACATGATAACATAATAGTACATCAATCTCACTTCTACAAAATTGGTAATTAATCGTGCAATAATTTTTTTATAAGTGATAAAAAAGTGCTGACAACACGAGTGAGGTTAAAAACCCTAGTCTTTTATAATTGCTAAAAACCCTCTAATAAAAGTGTCTTTTATCAGTGAAAAAAAGTGCTGATAAATGGGAACTTTACCAGAGCATTAATTTAGTGATGCTAAAAGTAACATTTATTAGTGGTTATAAAAGTACTCATAAAGGGTCTCTTATCACCGCTTATAGAATCACTGAGAATGTATAACATTATCCACACTTATAAAATAACTGATAAACTTGACCTTTATTATCTCACATAACTGAAATGATAAAGGGTCGAACTGTAGTGAATTGTAACAACACACTGCAACACCATTACCGGGTGCTGTAACAACACATCGTAGCCCTATAAACATACCATATATAAATGAAATCATTCCCAAATATAGGATTTAAATGAAATGATATTTAAAAAATAATCACAAGAAACACACTATATTATAGTCATTTCAACCATTTGTTTATACAATTACATAATTACAAATTACTACACACATTCAAAAATGTCAACATTGCTTTTTCTGTAAATCCTGTCATAACTCATGTTATTTCCATAAAATATAACACACCTATAAAAGAAATAAATTTATGTTTTTAATAATATAAATAAATTAATTAATAGCAATTGATAATTATAATAAATTTGATGTCAATTTTAAATTAAAACATGCACTTGGAGCCATTCTGGTCACACTATGAATCGTCTTGTGGTATTGATAATTCAAACACATCCCAAATGATGTGTGGTTCATTATCCTGAAGATTCAATACAATATGAATGTCTTTTTTATGTTTTGAGTACAACATTTGTCTTTCTTAAAAAGATGTAATTTTATACTAGTGACACATAATTCTGACTCATTCTGATCATATCTTAATTCGGGATGATTTGAAACAGATTCCTACATGTCCAAAATGACTTATAAATAATTATATTCAATTATCAATAAAATAAGATCATATTTGATTAGTTTTCAGTGAGTGATATTTTTTGATCTAAAATGTCGATTTTAAACTGATAATAAACACTTTGAGTCATATCAGGCACATCATGAGTTAGATTAAGGTTTGGATGATTCCAGTATGTCAAAAATGACATATAAATCATTTTTATAAAGTCTCAAAAAAATACAAATGTTTTCGCTCAGTTTTGAGTACGACCGTAGTCCCTTTTACTAAAATTGATGTCAATTTTATATAAAAGGACACACTATGAGTCATACTAGTCACATAATGTGTTGGATTGTTGTGAAACTAATTCCAACATATCCCAAAAGGCCTAGTGGTCATTTTACAAAAGTATAAAAACTAACTGAATACTTTTTCATGGTTTGGAGTATGTTGCTTGTCTTTTTTTAATAAAATTACATTTTAAAATTGAAACATGCACTTGGATCATATCGGTCACACCATACCTTGTATTGAGGTGAAACTGAATCTTACACATCCTAAATGACTTATGGATCATTTTAATAAAGTATCATACATAAATAATGGTGTTTTCTCGATTTTGAGTAAATCACTTTTCTTTTTTACTAAAATGTCATTTTAAAATTGAAACATGCAATTTGACTCATAATGGTCACATTGTGTATCAGATTGAGGTGCAGTTGATTCCTACACATCAAAAATAAATTATGGATCATTTTCATAATTTATTTAAATAATTTAAATGTGTTTTCATGAATCTGAGTAGTACAGTTGTCCATATTACTAAAATTGAATTAAATATTAAATAAAACATGCACTTCTAGTCATACAGGTCACACCATGCATCAGATTGAGGTGTAAATAGTTTATCAATGTTTAAAATCACATATGGATCAGTTTTCAAAAGTGTGAATATAATAATAATTTTTTTGTCTGTTTTTGAGTTGTTTAGTTGTATTTTTTTACTAAAATTGATGTTAACTTTCAATAAAGACGCACTTAGAGTCATACCGGTCACACTGTGCATCGGATCAAGGTATGACTAATACAGTATTCTTCCAAATCACATATGGGGTTTTTCATAATCTATAAAAAAAATTGAATGTGAATAAATAATATTGAGTTCATCAAATTTATTTATTTTTACTAAAATGTCATTTTAAACTTGAAACATGACTTTAAATCATACATACTGCATCATGTATCGGTTTTTTGGGATTTTGATTCCTATACATCAATGTTGATTTATGAATCGATGACCTAAATTGTCTTGAAAATCTGAGCATTTTTTCATTGTTTCATTGAGTGACACTTTTTAAAGTGAGAGGTAAATATTAAATAATTAACGGAAAATCAATTGTATTTTTTACAAAAATAATGTCAATTTTGTATAGAATTAAGTTCTTGGAGTTATATCGGCCACATCGTGTGTCATATTGTGGTGCAGTTTATTCTTATATGTCCCAAAGTCTCAAAACAATCCAAACAATCAATGTTACCATGATTTACATTAAATTTTTTTAGAACTTCCAAAACACCATTATAAGAATCAATCAAATATTATCTACCCAAAAAGAATAAACCTGTATAATAAAGCAATTATTATGAGTTATAATAAAACAAATTAAACATAAATATAAAATAATACATTAATTCTATGGAAAATGATTTTATAATGAAAATAACACGATTACCTCTATGATTGAGTAGTGGAGGGAACATGAAGGAATGTGTAATATTTCAACACTACGGGGGAGAAATTTATTGAGGAGGAAGAATTTTCTGGAATATTTGGTGTAGAATGACATAATAGATGGACATAGCACCCCAAGTCGAACAAAAAATCCACCTATATAAGAAAACAATTACTATGTGAGTAATAATAATAAGAAATAAATTAAACATAATTATTAAACAATACCTTAATTATAAGGATAACGATATTTCTATGAAAATATCAAGATTGCCTTTATAATTGAGAAGAGGCAACATCGTTTCTCTTCCTATAAAGGTAGTGTAAAAAAATCAAATAAAGTGATAAATTCAACACTATATGGGTTAAACGAATTTGAGGGAGAATAATTTTATGGATGTTTTGGTGTATATTGGAATAAAATATAGACATATCTCCACAAATTAAATAAAATAATCAACCTATATAAGAAAAAAATTATTATCTGATTAATTCTAAAAATAAATAAATCACACAGAAATATGAAATAATATATTAATTCTATGGACAATGATTTTACTGTACAAATATCATGATTACATTTATGATTGATCCGAGATAGAAAAATATTTATTCTTATAACAAAATTGAATAAAAATTTTAAGAAAGTGATAAATTAAACACTACATGGGTTAAAAGTAATTTATACAGAAGAATATTTTAAATGTTTTAGGAAAAAATGGCATGAAATATTGATATAGAACCCCAAAAAAAACAAAATAATCCACATTTATAAGAATTAAATTATTATGTTAGTAATTCTAAAAAATAAATTAAACATAATTAAGAAACAATAAATTAATTCTATATACAATGAATTTACTAGGAAAATATCAATATTACCTCTGTGATTGAGCAGAGGAAGCATCGTTTCAATTCCTGTAAATATAGTGGATGGAACTTGAAAGAAAGTAATAAATGCAAGAGTTTAGGGGTAAAATGATTTTTAGGGAGATGAAGTTTGTGGATGTTTTGGTGCATAAATCCATGAAAGGTGGATAGGCCTTCCCAAATTGAATGAAATAATGCACCAATATAAGAATAAAATTAATATTTCACTAATAATAAAAATAAATAAATTAGACATAAGTATGAAAAAATACATTAATGTTATGGAAAATGAGTCATAACAAGCACATCATCCATCATATTGAGATTATGTATTGTTTCTATAAAGTATCAAACCAATTTGAACGTGTTTTCTCAGTTTTAAGTACATCAGTTATCATTTTCATTAAAATTGATGTCCTTTTTAAATAAAAGACACAGTGGAAGTCCTACTAGTCACACCGTGCATTGGATTGAGGTACAGTTGATACCTAGACATATAAAAATAATTGTGGATCATTTTTTGGCTCTTTCAAAATAACAACAATGTGTTTTCTCATTTTTGAGTACGTCACATTTTTTTTACTAAAATGGAATTTTAAACAAGAAGCATGAACTTTGATATATAACAATGACATCATATATCAATTTTACATGATACCAATTCCAACACATCACAATAGAATTATGAATTTATTTTATAAATTATCAATAAAATATAATAATATTTTATTTGTTTTCAGTGAGTGAAATTTTTCAAACCAAACTACCAATTTTAAACTATTAACATACACATTGAGTCATAGAGGTTACAATGTGCATCAAATTGAGGTGAACCTGATTCAGACACATCTCAAATTAATTATGGATTGTTTCCCTATATGTAAATTAATTAAAATTCTTCGTTGACTGCTTTTTACAATCCTAAATCCCTATCATTTTTAAATAAATAAAAACTATTAAAAAACAATGTTTTATAAAAACACAATATAAAATAATTACTCATCCAATTATTTTTTAATGATTTATTTAGATCCATGTTGATAAATTGGAGGATAAAAATTAAATTAATTTTTCCTTTACTCTGCCTCCATGTCAAATCAAATAAATTAATTTCAATGACATACACTCGTTGTCTCAAATTACCCTATAGTACCATAAGACCCCTAGTATGCGCAACACCACCATTGCATATTTCGAATCTTTCATATCCACCCTCTATATTTATTTCCATCCCTTCACTCTATAGTATCTATGCTTATGTGGAGATTTTCCCTTGAAGTATTTTTTGGCAATGAAGGAGCCGAGATAATAACTACTTCCATTGGTGTAATTATCACAAATGGGAAGCATTTACCCTTTTAGAGAACACAATGAAAAACAATTTTTATATTCATCAACATCATCTCATGAAAAGTTAGTATTGAATTATATTGCCTTGAGACTCATCCCACACCAATTTTATGTTTCTTATACTACACAGAGCATTAGTTATCCCATGTATGACTACTACATAGATTATTTCTAGAAACATAGGTTCATGTCCACCAGATATGGATAATTTCTTCCAAACAAGAAAATGTAATGTTAAATGCTCGAGAGATGAGTTGATAAAGAAGATAATTTTACTTTATTGTGTTATCGAAAAGAGGGAATTCCTCCCTTTTCTTTAATTACATCATTAACACTAGTTTTTAACTCGAAACCTCCATTTCCACCATCTCCTTGTAGAAAGAAAATCTCTCCATATCCATAGAAATAGTAAAGTGAAGGGTGGGTATAAAATACAGAGGGTAGAGACAAATGAATTAGAATACGCAACTATAGTGATGTGTATCCCGAGGCTCTTGGGTTTCTATTGTGTAATTTTAACTAAAAATAGTATGTTAATAAAATTAATGTTTTTACATAGAGGTAGAATTAATGATAAATTATATTTTTTTAACCTTGAATTTATTAACAAAGATATGAATACAACATTAATAAAATAATTAGTTGAAGATTATTTTAAATTGACATTTTCAAAAAAAAACTAGTTTAGTAATAGGTTTTATTTTTTAAAAAACTTATAGTGTTTTATATGAATGGAAAAAGAGGTCAATGGGGGATTGTACTTCGTTCACCCTTACTCAATAGGAAAAAAACCATAATGGGGTTCACGTCTTCCACCATCAAAAACAATATAATGGAGGTCACTCCACATATGATACATAGATAAATAAAGTGAATATACTTCAATATTATATGTATGTTATATATATATATTATACTAGTAAATATATTTGAAAATAATTATATGTATATGTATATTTTTTATCATATTTAAATTTAATTAAATTTACAATATATTATTCGATGTATATATGTAATACTAGTTTTTCTAATGAAAATAAAATAATATTATTATTAATAATTTATAAATAATATTAATTATTTATAATTATTATTTTGGATACATTTGTATACAATATAATTGTATATATTTTTTGTTGTTGAATTGTTTCAAAAAAATGTATATATTATCACCTAATTTTATTATTTTCAAGGTAACATGAGTTTACTCTATTTTATTTTTTATTTAATTATAATGTATATTAATATTAATTAGATGTATATATAGACCTAAAAAGTACATATAGACCTAAAATGATGAATACGATAAAATAATTTCAAATATATAGAATTTTCTAACTTCCCTTATATTTCTTCACACAAATGATGCAACAACCTAATTATTCTAGGGAGTCCATCTAATACACATTGACCCATCATTGATATTATAGGGAGGTCCATAAAAATTGGGAAAAATAAAATAATACACATCAATAAGATATATATTAATCAAAAGTTGAAAAACACAACAACCCTTGCAAAGTGTATCCTATACACATTTAAACATATATATTTCAAGGAATTTATAATACACATTATTGAAAAACAAATTAACATTTAAAAATATTTTGTAATGAAAATATATATAATACCTTCGTAATTTTGAAATCCAAAACCATAATTTGTGAATAAATAAATGAAAAATCACCCTTACATTATATGTTATGAAAAGACATATAAATAGATAGAAATATTTATATTTAAATATATATATATATATATCTATCTTTGTGTGTGTGTGTGTGTGTATATATCTTTATAAAATAATCATAAATTGGTAAAAATATATGTAACACTTATAGTAGAATATGACAACATAGTAAAATAAAAAAAACAGCTTACTAGTTTGGAAAATAGTGATCCATTGAATATAAATAAATATGGTACCACCCTTACTAATATTAATCTTATAATAAAATAATAAAATTCTGGGAAAATAATTTTTGAAGGAAAAACCCTTACACAAGAATATTAAAAAAATAATTTATATAAATAAATCACCTAACATGAATTGCATAAAACCAGCTTCTATTCCTACCTTTCACCATCACAAGACTAAGAATCAGTTTGCATAAACAATTTTCATGAAACCTACAAAATAAAATGAATACAACTTACTAATCAAGATGGTGTGTAGATGTAGACAAAGATGAAAATTGATTGAAACCAAAATTTTAAAAAGACAAAAACATGGTATCCAAAATATTAGTAAAGTAAATAATAGATCATACAAAATAAAAATAGTATAAAAATTAGAGCACAAATACAATAAATAAAATCAAAACCTACAATGTAAAATCAGAAACCCTTAGATATAGATCTCGAAATGACAAATCCAAAAAAATTTGGAACCCAAAAAGGGAAACCCAGGTCTACATCACTATTTTAATGAAATTATGAGACCCTCAGATCCAAATCATGATGTTTTCTACTAAAACCATAACTTCAACTAAACACTGGATGTTAGAAGATGCTCGAGCTACTCAATGAAGTGGGTTTGTGTGATTTGAGTGGGATTGTGTGATTTGAGCTTTGATTCAACAAGGGGAAGTATCGATAATGGGTGGATTCCTCATAAAGTTTTTGACATCACGATGGGTTCACAAGAGGGTCGATATTTATAATAATATTGAGCCACTTTTATCAGTACATTTTTAGAAGCACTAATACAAGGCATATTGATCAGCGTTGTTTTAGCAATAATAATGGTAGATCTTTATCAGCACTTAAAAAGCACTGATGAAATCCATATTTATCAGCACTCTTGTTTTAACAATAATAAAGGAAGGTCTTTATTATCATTAAAAATGAACTAATAAAATCCATATTTACCAGTTCTAATGTTTATTCACTGAGAAATATACCTTTTATTAACTCTTTTTAGCACTGATAAACCCTCAAATAAGCACATATTACTTAAGCATTGATAAAGGATTTATAATTGTAATTATAAATAATTTTTTTAACTCTTTATATATACTTAATCAATATATATGAATATAAATATAGTAAATATACTCCTAATTTAAATATATATATTACAATATTATCATTATTTATATTCATAATTATTTATTTATAATTAAATATATATTTTTAAAACTGAAATTTATATAAATTTATATATTTATATAATTATATATATATAATAAATATATTTAGTAAATATATTTATTATTTAAATAAATTTATTATAAATTTAATATTTATTTAAATTCATATAAATATTTATTTATAATTATATAAATACTTTTAAAAATATATTTGTTTATAATTATTAATATATAATTTTATAAATATAGTATGTACCTTTTAAATATATTTATTTATAAATATGTTTTTTATAAAATTTATTCATATATCTTTTTAAAATTAATAATAAATATATAATATTATGTGCATGCGTAAATTGAATAAATTAAATATAAATACCCAATAATAATTTTGAAAAAATGGATATGTTTTGTGTGGGTAAATTATATATAAAAATTTATTAATTACATATATGTGAAATCAATATAACACATATTTGATCTGTGTTAAATTGAAAAATTAAATGAAATTTCATTATATGTCTACTACTATATGCAATTAGTTAGTATTTTTAATTCATATTAATTTTTAATTAATTATAAACCTTTATTCACTAAATATATTGTATATATATTATTTAATATTTAAACTATATTTATATTCGTTAATATATATTAATATTAATTTTTTATTAACATTATCAATAATCATCTAATTAATAAAATGTTTAATATTTTTCTCGTTTTAGTTTTTTTTTTAATTTTAATTTGTTTAATTTTTATTTTTCATATATATATATTTAATAAATAATATTTATAAGTATTTATAATTTATATGATTTATAATCAATTTATTCATTTTATCAATATTTATTTAACCAATAAAATATGTAATATTTTTTTAATAATTTCATTTTTTATTTAATTTTTTCATTTTATTTATTCAGACCTTTATCAAAGCTAAAAGATCACTGATAAAGGACTCCTTCATGAGAACAAAAAAATATAGCACTAATAAAGGGTACCCTTTAGCAGTGCTGAAAATAAAGCATTGATAAAGGGTTCCTTTTATCAGTGGTAAAAATAAATAACATAGAAAGGGTATCATTTATCATTACTAAAAATAAAGCATTGATAAAGGGGAACTTTATAATATTAAATAAAAAGTGTTGATATGAGGATAAATTTATCTTTTCATTATTTAGTCCTGATAAATATTCGTTTTACCATCACTTTTTTATATCACTGATAACTAACAGTGCTATTAAAAGTTGGTATTGTAGTTGTGTTTTCATATCTTCGTAGGCTTCTCAAAATGATCAATTTTCAACCAAGATCATTAATTGTTGATGAAATTAAGGACATTCAAACAAACTATTTACACTTCATCCATCTCCCATACTACTATAAACCTTTTGGGATAATTTTTCAAATTGGTACTAGTTTCATTGAAGAGTGTTCTTTAATTATTTCCATCTAGGATGGATACATGGTGGACTGACTAGAAGAATTAATCAGTTGTGAGCCATATATCCCATATATATTCTCTTATAAATTTAGGTGTCTACACATGGTTTCCCCATTTCCTTTTACTGTGTGATGAGAGAGTTATGCATTATTTTATCATTTTTATAAGATTGGTTGATGTAGGAGGAAGAAGGAAAAATAATTAATATTGTAATGTCGCCCAATATTACCCTCATACATTTCTCATGAAATTATTCTATAGAGTGTATAGAGAGTTACTAAATTATGTGTCATCATAGGTGGTCTAATGTGGGATAAAATAATTTATTTTCTATATCTCACTACCTGTGGATACAATGAATAATATAATTCTAATATAAGGTAATGTAATCTAACTTACATAATAATATATGGATTCATTGTCCTCACATTCTCCCTCTATAGAGGGATGAGGAGGCATTGAGTTGGTTTTCGACAATACAATTTATGATTATGTAATTTTTTTTCCATATTAGCTACATGTGAACATCTAGTTGGGAATGTTCCCATATAGTCATCCAATATACCTTAACATATAATGGAATTAAATTGTTCGTCCATACCCACCCCCCACCAATTTAGTATGTTTCAACTACCATGGATTTCATCCTTAACTATATAACAATTTATGTGAGTTAACCTGATGTAGATTTAATAGCTGTAGTTAAAAATTGAGTTGAATGGAACAAGTATTGGAGTAAAGATTGAACCAATTTAATTCTTATTCCACATGAAATGAATTTTGATAATTTAATAATCCTTTGTTAACATTCCAAGGATTATTGGTAGGGTGTTTTGATTACTAACCCTTGATTGTCCTAATGAGAATAATTTTAGGCATTTTAGAGTGAATAGAGATCAAATAGAGTGATTTTCATTTGTTTAAGAACACCGGTTATACCATGGATTCTTTGGATAATTCCATGAATGAAATATTACTTAATATAGAGTTAAAATCATGGCTTCATGATCATATGGTCGTATATATTTCTGAGCATTGGGAATATGAGTCTCATATATCCAAATAAAAAACTACTGGTGACAACTATGGAACTTAAGGCCCTATAATGTAGGATCCTTAAATTTGTTATCCATATCGAGGATGTGGGTTATTTGGCTCTTGTTAAGGAATCTAGATGAATGACCCCTAAACAGACCATCAATTTTCCCATTAGGTATTAGAAAACATAGAATATTATTTCTATCAAAATCATAAGAAATAATTTACATTAAATTATATTTTTTAGTGATATCGATAAAATACTATATGTGGACCTCGATCCCCTTTTCTTTTTTTTATTGAATGTTTATTGTGTTCTTAGTTATTTTTTGGTTTCTTCTTCGAGTTATTCAACTCTTCTTGTTCACCTTGTATCTGTAAGTTATATCAACAGAGGGTAATATCAAAAAAACCTAAACCATCTTAAATGTTTACCAAAAATAAGAAATGATCTATTGTAGTTCATGAACAATTTAGATGATGGATGTTCCCATTGAAATTTTTTCATGTTGTATATATGAATAATTAATATCACTACATATTTGAATATTTCAATTTTGAAATTAATAATGAATTCACCACAATTTATTTTCGCTGATGGGTATAGTCTTAAAAACATTTAATGTTACACTATAGATTTTACATTCATAAATCAATTGTAAATTCCTCTTGGGTTTGGCTAATTGAATGGTATAGGATTAATTATGATTATATTAAACTAATTTTGGTCCATTCAAAAATTGATAATGACATCCAATTCTTCTTGTCTCACAGGATGGAAAAGGTCTAGAAACTATCACTGGTACCAAAATATTATCAATTATAATATTTATGATAAATTCTTCTTGGAAAAGACACATGGATAGGCCTAAGATAGATACCATCACTATTCCACTATATTTTATCCAATCAGAAATTGTTGATGAATTCCTCTTGGGAATGGATCAGTGATGGGTATTGGCATAAAAAAATTAATTTATATAACATATATATAATATTCCATAATTTATGATGAATTCTTATTAGATATGGCTCTTGAGTGGGTATAGTAATAGATAACAACATAGTTTAATGGGAGTAGCTCCATTTTAAAATTGATGATGAATTACTCATGGAAATATATTGTGGTTTTCTAAAATCATAAGCACCATCAATAGTACACTAAAGATGGTTATTAGAAAATTGGTGATGAATTCCTCATGGGAATTGATCAGAAATGGGTATTGGAATAAACACCATCATCTATAAAACATAGTTGGTCCATAAAAAATTTGATGATGATTGGTTTATCCCAATGAGGTGATTTGGGTTGGTGTATTATGGAATGGGAGGGCTCTAATATTTTGTTTAGTTGGAGGACTATCGATCATGTATCGAAAAATTACTAGGATCATGTAGTGTGACCCACAATATTAGTGTCTTTTATTTTATTACCCGATTAATTCCTATGTGTATTACTGGGATGGTCTAGATGGTAAAGACACCAATTATTCTTAGGGTTCCCTTTATATGATTATTTCCTGTCAAGTTTTATACATACCATATTTTGAGTTCTCACGTTTTCTATGATCATACAAGGACTATACTAAGTGAGTAGAATCCTGATTATTACACAAGTATCCCTTCTCAGGTTTCAAACCTAGTGAGTAATCTTCCTTTTTCCATAGGATGTTTAAGGTCAAGGATGTTGAAAAAATGTGTTAAACATTTTATGATGACATGATTGGGACTATAATTATTCATAGGAATGAGATTTCGTATTCTTACATTGAGAATGGAAATGGTATATGGAGGTGTAATATCTTATATAATGAATCCACTTGAATAGATATTTTTTTTATAAAAATAAAATCCCAAAGATTTTGTAGTAGGAATGATGAGATGGGATACATACACAATGGATTACAACTGACCAATTCCAAATATTGGTAACCATTGTGATTAATTAAGGGAATTAAAAGAGTAGTGGCCCCTCCCCTTAGTATGAGAATCATTGAGATTATAGACCAAAATGGGTTGTTGTATATGTCGAGGAAAATTTGGGTATGTATTAATTTCTAAAAGAACTGTCCCTTTTATTCTAGATCCTCTCTCTCCGCCATCATCATCCCTAGAATCACCCCTCCATCTGCCCCCCCCCCCCCCCTCCCCCCTCTGCCCCCTTGCATGGCCCATGTCCCCTTATTGCCTCTTTCTATCCCCCCTAGGCTCCAACTTCAGTCCCCTTCACACCCTACTTTCCCCCCATTGTTTGATATCCCCCATTGGACCCCAACAGTGTTGTCTTCTTTGTGGATATCCACCTGTTACATTATCTCTCCTCGATTGGATTTATCTTCCTCTATATCTGATCCCTCTTTCCAACTCTTATGAGACTCTTATGCATGTGGAAAACTATCCACCCCCCAGACCCATAGTGGGTAGAAGAGGCCTTCATCCTCGCTATTGTTCTGTTGGGGTAGATAAAATCTACCTCAACAAATATTTCCTCTACGAACAGGGTTCGTACAAGATCTCAATCCATAATCTCTGTTACTTATACAAAGGATATTTCCATACAGCCTTCCCCACATGAGTCCAGTGCCAAGCGTACCCTCTGTTCATGACATCATATATAATTTGGAATGCTTGGGGGCTCAAGGCTCAGGTGAAACCTTATTTCCTCTTGCCTGAGGCCTCAGAACATATGGCCTCTATTGTGAGGGTTTTGGAACCCAATTTTTTTTTACTAATATTAGTTTTATTTCAAAGAGGATGGGCATGAAGTTATTCATGTAGGGAGATCCCTTAAATCCCCACATTTGGGTTTTCAGGAAGTGTTTGGTTAGTATTGATAGGTTTCCAATCTCTAACCAACACTTTATATTAATGTTACGATGTTTCTCTCCAGTGCTACTATTTATTTTTGTATGAAAATTGTGTAGTAATACTTCATGAGAGTCTCTGGATGGACCTATGGAGATTGAATCCCAGCGTGGTTCCATGGATCATAGGAGGTGACTTCAACTCGATCATGCACCCCTAAAAGAAGCGAGGTGGAAGATCCTTCACTAGAGATGAAATACTTTCTTTCTCCTACTTCGCAGCACATGATGGTCTCCAAGACCTTTGATTGTTTGTCTATAGGTTAACTTGGTGCAACAATCAATAGGGAAACTAGAGAACCTGGTGCAGGCATGAAAGATGCATAGGAAATCTTCAGGTGATTTTGACCTTCCCATATATAGAGGTCTGTATTTTAGTTTGGGGTTTATCTAACCACTCTCCCCTCCTTATCCAGTTGAGAACTAGAACAAAAAATCTGGGGAGATTCTTCTTCTCTATGTGTTACGCCCAACATGCAGGTTTTCTAAACATAGTGCATCTATCCTGGGACACACCCTACTAGAGTGGGGGATGGGTGGGGCTCTATTACAGGTTGCATTTCTTGAAGAATACTCTTTTAGATTTGACTTCTTACAATGGTACTGATCATGATATTTTGGAAGATATGGTTAAATACATTGAGGAAAAAATGGTTTATTTAGAGGCTTTATGGGACGAGGAGATCTTTTACTCATGTTTTCTCTAGAGGCAATAGCTAAATGATATCCTGATTGAGCAGGAACGTCAAATCCGTTAACTGTCTTGCATCTTATAGCTAATGGAATGGGACCAGAAGTTTGTATTAATCCATTATTGTTTAAAAGAGAAACAACAGAAAAAAAATTCAATTATCCTTCTAGAGGACAAATCATTCTCTTGTGACATAGATCGTATTGGTGGATTGGTTTTCTCTCATTTCAAATATTTTCTGAGTGAACTGAATCCTCATTTACTAAATGGCTACCTTATGGTCGAATGCATCTTTGAGATTCTATTCCCAGAATTGTCTCGATTCATGCGAACAGACTTTTATGTAGTGTACCTGAAGAGAAAGAAATTTGGGGGGTAATTAAATTCCTTAATCTGGACTGTGCACCAAGTCCCAATGGCGTCCCAATGTCCTTTTATAGGTCTTCTCGAAACATCATCAAGAGGGTTATCACTGAATACAAACAAGAATTATTTATAGGTGGGTATCTTCCTCGTGTTTCCAGTACTACCATCACGATTCATATTCTTATGGTTGGATCTCATTCTTCTATCACTCAATTACATCCCATTAGCATGTGTAACTTTGAAAACAATATTCTTGCTACCATCAACAACAACATGCACACTGGGTTCACTCACGAATGTGTTTCATAAGAGAAGAATTCCTTCATCGATGGATGATCAATTCAAAGCACGGTAGGGGTGGCCCAAGAGATGTTCTGTGATATTAATAGGAAGGTGGTTGGTTTGAATGTGACAGTTAAACTAGATATGGACAAATAGTATAATCACCTCAAGTGTTGTTTCATTATATGGGACTTGACACATATGGGATTATCAGATATTTTCATTGACTTATTATTTTCCTGCTTTAGATCACCATGTTTCTACATAAGTTTCTTCAAATAATAGTGCAGTTTAATCAAATTTCTTAAGGGTATTAGATAGGGGGACCCCCTATCACTGACTATTTTCATTCTGGTGCAGGTCACCCAAAGCTAGTAAATATCCTCCACATTTTGTATCTCCATAGTGCATCCATTTTATTATGGGTATCAGTTCACTAGGGTCTCTCATCTTCTATTTGCAGATGACTCCATGTTTCTTATCAATGAATGTAGCTCCTCTTTTATAAGCTTTATTAAGTCGATGGAGGAATACTGAAAATGGATTAGTCAGGTTATTAACCAGGAAAAGATTGAGGTTTTAGTTTCTTCTCATTTCCTAGGGAGTTTCAAGAGTTCAATTAATGTCATTCTTGGAATTCATGGGAAGTACTTCCCCATGACGTATTTGGGAACCCCAATCCCTCAAGGCATAATCTCAGTCCACTACATTGAGTTGTTGGTCAGCAAAAACGTTTTCCAGATTAATAACTAGAAGTACCACTTTATTTCATTTGGGGGAATGATCACTCTTATTAAAAGTGTGGTGTCCTCTATTCCCATGCACCTCATGTTAGTTCTTAGTGTTCCCCATAAATCTATTAACCAAATAGATACTATTATGGAATAATTCTTATGGGATTCCCAAGGTGAGGGTAGTTGTTGTTGGGATTTATTGAATTGGATTGCAATGCATGTGGAACTGGGAGGTATCAATGTGAGGAGCCAGAGAGAGTATATGTTTTTCATGTATGAAAAACTAGCTTGGGAAGTGATAGAGGGTGGATCTCTTTGGAGTCATTTAATTAGATGGAAATGTGGATTTATCCTTTGGGAGAATGTTAGGAAATCTTCCCCTCTTTGGATCTCTTCCATGGCGCCCAACTCTTGAAATAGCCTTTAGAGAGGCCAACTCCTATTCTTCTTTCCTCAAGAATCCTTTAAACCATGTAAAAGAGAATATTTTTAATATTATCTCCTTGGATTGTTGAACTGATAGACTTATTATTTTTGAATCATCGTCAGGGATGTTTATAGCCATGTGTTACAAAAAAGGCCAAGCTCCATCTTTCAACAAGTTTTCAATGGGGGAAAATACTATGGTGTAAATTCATTCCAACCAAATTCATCTTTATCATCTGGAGATCTTTATCCAATGATAACCCCACAAAGATGGTAATCAAATCCAGGGGCATTCCATTGGCGTAAATATTTTTTTTCTTCCTTTATCCAAAGGAAGAGACCTCCCTATATCTCTTTGTTCAAATATATTGGGAAATCTATATCTGGAAGGATTCTAGTGAGTTCACTGACTTATAGGGGGTTAAATCCTTTGATAAATTTTTTAGTGACGGTTCAACGGGGCTAGTAGCAAGGCTAAGGTGGAAGCCCAATCCCTCATCTTTGTTATTGGATTATAGAGTATATGGAAGGTGTGCAACAAAGTAAGGAAACAGGGTTCCTTCCTCTCCCCTCATTGACTTGTCATCAGGTCCAGGTTCATTATTTTACAGTTGGTGAATCTTAATGGTAGTCGAGCTTCTGATGCTACCAACCTTCGGGGTTCCTCCTCTATACATGCGACTGGTCCTATCGGTGCTAGACTACATGGTTTGGGGGTGATTTGTTCCCCTCCTTCTCATGGTTTTAAATTTAACATTGATGGTTCTTATGGACAAGGAACTGTAAGGGGTGGTAGAGTGGTTCATGACTCATTTAGCACAGTGTATATGGCCTTTAATTCACATTTTGGGGTTGTTAACTATCTGCTGGAAGAGTCAAGGGCCATGTTGTATGGTCGTGAGATTTTTAGATCAAGGGGAATATCTCTCTCTATGGTGGAGACTGATTCTAGGATCCTTTAGAATTCTCTCAAGGGCACTGCCTCTCATCCCTGTCATATCATATACCTCGTCTGCAAGTGTAGGTCTTTTCTCCCCGATAGCACCAAACATTTTCATACCTGGACATAGGGTAAATGGCTGGTAGAATTCTTTCCCCCTATATCAAGGGGAATCCCTCTCTCTATGGTGGAGACCGATTCTAGGATCCTCTACAATTCTCTCAAGAGAACTGCCTCTCATCCCTGTCATATCGTATACCTCATATGCAAGTGTAGGACTTTTCACCCCAATAACACCAAACATTTTCATACATGGAGATAGGGTAACTACCTGGTATAATTCTTCCCCCCCAGAGTTTCCAAGACTATTTCATGGACGGTTTTTAACTCCCTTGGTTCTCTCCCCTCAGGTGGTATCAATGTCGATATTAGGGACGCACATGGTCACCATTTCTTTCATCCACCATGAATTTGTGGTTCTGGTTTTTTATGGTTTTTTCTGGTCTTCTTATTTTATTAGGCAGCCTTTGTATTTCATGAACTCTTTATATAATACCTATCATTATGTAAAAAAAATGGAGGCTATACTCTGATACCCTATTCCATGGAGGTTGAGGATATATTATACAATGTACAAATGTTGTTTAATAATAAGTAATTATATGGGATAAATATTTAAGGGATGAAAATTTAACACATTCAAAGGAAGGATTTTACTATGGTGTAATCATTGAAAAACTATATTTTGGAATCCTTTTTCTCAGGAAGGTAACGCCTCTTTTTGGTATAATATATGATGGAGTATATATCATATCAAAATTGGGGCATGTATACACTATGAACTAGAAGTTCCCCTTGTATTTGGATGAACTCGATTTCATCATCTGTGTATTATTTGTGCAAACTAGATACAATAAAAAACAATGTGAGATTTAAATATTGATATGTTTATAAAACGAAATGGGGACAATTCAATCCTTTTTTATCCATTTTTATACTACTATGTTTTTTTGGAATGAATGATAATATAAAATGGATAACACCATTTCATTTTATTAATTAATGTTAAAATAATAGGTGGTTTGACATAATGAAAAATTAATTTAGATTTTTTTAGTTTAACATCATTGAAAGATGAATGGAAATTTCATTAAATTAAAATGGGTTTATTTAATCCTATTACATGTGTATAAGAATTTGAAAAATTCCCTAATGGGGAAAATTTTCATGCTACCTCCTTACACAGGGTAGGTTCACAAATTAATTCATACTGAAATATATTATAGATAAGAAAGGATGTGATTTTAATTGATATATTTTTCATGTGGGCCTTCAATATTGGATTTAGGCATCACCGCATATCCTCTAAGAATTGGAATCAATCTACATATACTTATTATAGTTTTTTCTATGTACAGTAAGATAATGTATGGGGTAGGTATTATCTATACATATTCATGAATGATGAACTCAATGGTTATGAATCCTCCATAGAATAGGATAATTCAAAATAGATTGAACACTTTATTAGGTTTCTTCTGAGTATATTATGTTCGCATTCACTATATGAAATCCATTTTTCCCCTAAGTGTAGCACAATTTTGAAATTTCAAATTTCACAAGAAGTTCTTGAATTAAATTATGAAATTTTGAATTTATTTAAAATAAATAGGGGTCTAGGCTATAGAGACTGAATATAACTTCATATCCATTATAGATAGTAATAATCCGACCTATATTTCTTGAATAAGTGACCCATGAAAGACTCTGGTTCATATACAAGTGGAAAGAATTTTTTCATGTAAATTACTACCAGGCCTATGATATGAGATCCCATCATTACTACCTATCCAAAAGTAACAAGAATCAATTTACATGTTCTTTTCATGAGATTCATAAATATATCAAAGTCATATGTTGGTATGGAGGTATTTTTATTTCTTGCAGTTATCACTAGGCCTAGGATAGAGGGTCCAACCACACACACACACATATATATATATATATCTTATATTGATTTAAATCTATCTATACATATTTATTAGATGATAATGTTCTATATATTGATATGACTCATATATTAGAAAATGGATACCTTTTCTTTTAAATTTGTGATTTGTCCCTAGAAAATGGATACTGGAGTCACTATATATCCTATGAATATTGGAATAAAGATACTTGTAGTTCTCATATAGAACAATTCCAAGTATATATAAGACTCATATTCAAGAAATATAGAGATTTTTTAATCTGATGAATATGAACATTGTTTTCCATAGGATTATAAACAAATTGGGCTCTTTTGTGCTGGGGAAATTTTCCATAGGTAATGGTCCACTCTGATCAATTAGAGTCATGTAGGATAAACTTATGGGAGAATTTCGTTTTTTCCCAATGTTGACAAATGTGTGAATAATTTTAATGTCTTATGATGAGAAATAATATGTTATGTTGCCTAATGTCTTCAGAGACAGACCTATACCTCTAAGTTTAATGTCATATATTTTGGATGTTTTTTGAGGATTAACATCATGAAATAAAGAAAATTACAATATTTGTTAACATAAAATGGTATGGACATGGGTGTCATGCATGTTGAAGTCATTCCTCCAAGATTTGTTACTTATATAGATTAAATTATTGAAACAAGGAATTAATAATAATGTGAGAGTTTTGAAAATTATATCTTCAGAAACATCAAATTGATTGGGTAAATATGAATTCATTATCCATTAATTACATAAAGTATGTGTTGGATCTAGGGAACTGTGAAAACACTAGTATTTCATTCCAAAATCATTTTTTTATTTCAATAAATAAATATTCTTAGATAATCTTTGAATATTAAATCATGAAAATTGGAATTAGTTCATGGTATAATTGATGCAAGAACCCCAGATTCAAAATTATGCACAATCAAATAAATATTTATAATTAAAATAAATAATTGAATATTTTTCATGTGGTGAATTCATTCTTCATTGATAAATATGAAAACCACTCTTTTTCATACAATCATTTCCCCACATTAATAAAATATAGATCCCCTCTTATAGTGATTTAATTGTTCCCAATAAACAACTTAGGTATTTCAATGGAATCTTTTTTTTATAGTGTTTCAGATCATAATACTTGCATCTTTATTCATTGATCTAAATGATAATACCATCAATGAAGCAATGTCTGTTTTCTTTATTAATCTAATAGGGGTGGTAGTGGAGGATCACCCTCTATTCATGAAAACATTCTTTAAGAGGATCTATATATGGATTGAAATGTTTTTGTAGATGTCTTTGGAATAACCAAACCAATGTCATCCATTAGTGTTCAAAATAATATATTTTGGGTCATGTATTTATTGATTTAAAAATAAAATAATTACATGTGGGACCTTATTATCTTCATAATTTATGGTGAACCACAAATAAAATTAATAATAAAAATAATAATATTTTCCCTTTCAAGAATGGAACTCATAAATGGATTTAATATTATTTTTGAATAAAGTACATAATAAATATTCGAGTAATAGTTAATATTTATTATCTCTCTCAGGGCCAATTTAACATGGTCCACCATTCCCTCATAATATTTATTATTTCATAAATGATGACCACTTATTTTATTAACAAATATCACTATAGTAATTTTCTATTAATGAATAAGGAATATATTTACTATTTAGAAGATAAAAATTTAATATATAAATTGATCCTAAAAATTCCATTGAATAACTAGTGAATGAATATAGGAGATTAAAAAATATTAAAAATAATTAAACCATGTATGGGGATATTATTTATTCATCATGTTAATTAATAATATTTTTCAAAGTTTATAGATATGCATTGGGTGTGACCCTATAGGACACTTTCTTAGTGGCACTGGGAAGAACCACCCAACTCCAAGGTTAGTATCTTGCAATATTCCTAGGATACCATAGAGATAGAATTTAAAGATAAAATGATATACTATATCATAAGAATTGTCATTATGTAATATAATCTCATTTACACAATATCTTTAATCTACCATGACGTATTCTGTTTTCATCAATCCATATAACCAATCTTGAATTATTTGATATTATGGAGATGAACAATCCCAGATAACTACATGGTCATAGATTTTTTTATTTATTTCCCTTCCCATAAAAGGGTATGATATGTCAACTTCCATTAAAAATAGAATGGTCATATCTTTTATCCCAGTATTTATTAATCCAAAATATCTTTTGACACACCCATCATATCCTAGATCATAATGAGTATATGTATTCCTAGTTTTAAATATTACATCAATATATGTGACTAATAATACAAATTAATTATTATATTAATATTTATGGATCAATATACAGGTATACATATGGGAACATACAATAAAACATATAAATAATGATTTCCTACCAATAGGTCATGTTGTCATAATCATTATCACTAGAAATGAATTATGGAGTAAAAATGATAATGTTTCACAATGACCTTGGAGTCTCCAATAATTATATCTTGTATCATTTGGATCCTATCAGATTTTATCATCCAAAAATAGAACAAATATTTGAATAATAATGTTACTATACAACTTGGTTATCATCATAGTTGGAAAATACCATGATTTTTCACTGTTATAGCTACACATAATATGTTATGAAAATATTAATCATATAAAAGAATAATCACAATATGAAAAAAAAATTAATATTCAAATCAATTCATAAAAATAACCGTAATCTATATAGAAGTTAATTATTGGCTACCAAATCTAATAATAATCTCAATTTTCATATACTTCATGTATCTCGTACGATCCATCCCATTTTGGTTCCTAATGTTTTTGATTAATACCTAGTATCGTCGCGGTTCTTAAATCATAAAACGTAACCCATTAATGAAATGAGGGTAGTATGAATTGTTATGTAAGGCACATGAAATCAGATTCTAGTACATATCCAGATTGTGTAGTGTATACAACCTCTTCTCATCAAGTCATTCTAACTCAATAATACATATAAACAATTTTTGTATAGAAATGAAACATAAATCATGGGGGATTACCTTATAGATCAACCTTCATCCTATGTGTGCTAGACATAAATGGTTATAACATGGACATGTCACGGTGGACGTAACAACCTCTTCCTCTCAAATCCTTTCTACTGTCAATTTTGACATATCCATGATATAGAAAAACAATATGCCAAATATTAATTTGATAAAACCTCTCCCCAATAGGGATATAGTAAAGTATTTTCCATTGTAGTTTAACTTGTTCACTCCATTCTTGGGCCACATGGATTTGGGTTACATTGATAATTCCATAGTGTATCCAAATATATTTGGTTTAAGCTTTGTAATTTCCAAAGTCACATAGCCATGGAAATGGTGTAGTGCTACCTAAATATTTAGGATATCATGGACTCTTAATAAGTTGTCCATGGTGGTTCCATTGTTACATATTTTTATTCTTCTATAGAGTAGGTGTATGAGGGATATGATATGAGAGTTCACTCTAGAAGAAAATGTTTTGGATAAAACAAACATTTCTAATAGGGTGAACTATCTCACATCGAGAAATCTCATAGTCTCCCAATACATTATTTGAAATATAATCTGATATGCCACCATAATTCTAGGTGTGTTTTTGAGGATTCCAAACACCTAGGATGCCACCCCCACAACAATGAGAGTCTCACATCATCATATGGATTCTCCAATTATACACCATTATATTCCTATTCTCATACCTAGATTCACCAGGCATGAGATATGATCTCATACTATTATATACCTAATTCCTTCTCTATGGGTGTCTTGGATAGTGGCTCCCCTTGGATTCTATGTCTTTTCCAACAATTTTGGAGGGTTTGGAAAATTTTACCTAAAAACTAAATAATAGATATAAATAATAATTATATACTAAAAATAAGTATTCCATTTTAATGTAGTTTTTTTTTCAAAAAATTATTTCTAAAAAAATTCCCATAAATTATGATTATCATCTAATAAATGTGGATAAAATTTAATAAATTACAATTTCCAAATATTTTTTCAAACATATATGTATATAATGAAGCCATCAAATCCCCCACAAATAAACAATCATTTACTTCAATAGTAAATAACCACTATGAATTTAAAATAAAACCAACATGAAACAAATATTTAGTATTCATAATTGATGAACTCGTTAATTTTAAATTGGGAAAAAAATAATTTTTAAGTGTCACATGTGAATGATGATTCCCACTTCTCACTAGACATAATGAATTTAGTTTTACAATTGAAATAAAAATGTGGAACATTTCCTTTTATATATTTAATCTTCTCAATATTTTTTTATTTATCATGTTGATAGTGATCATCCACCCCATTATTATTTTTCTTCTATCATAAAGCATGGTAAAAAAATAGGTATTTTCCTCATACCTTTAGTATATATACCCAACATTGAGCATGATTAAGACATCCATTCCATACATTATAAGGATAAAAATCTAAAAATATGAAGGATTTGAGATTTTGATCATATGAATCTATGGTTAAATAATCATTGGTAATTAATTAATTTAAAAATTAAGCAAAAAAATGATTATCTATAAATAAAGTGGATGATAATCAAAATATATCTAAATGATATTATCCTATTAAAAAAGTGAAATCTCCCACACCCCTAATCCCAATGTAAGATCAATAATCATTAAAGCCTAACAGATATGATATCTTATATATGTTTTTATTTATTTATTATTTTTTTATAAAAAAATTAAATTTTTCAAAAATCAATTTAAGAAAATTCCCACAGTCATCCCCAAACCTAAAATTATACAAATCATTGATATGGTGATAATGATTATTTATCTTATAAAAATCACACCATTCTTTCATTTTTCCATATTTTTCATAGTAATGGTGTATCAATTAATCAATGAAAAATTACATGAACCTTTTTTACAATGTCCTATGATATATCAAATACATTTTTCCATTCAAAAATTATATCCCCGCATTTAATTAATTCACCCTCACCCACACTTTAACATTGACTATCATGGATAACATTAGATTATGCGTAGAAATGGATATATGTGGAATCTAATTTCACTCATTATTATGAAATCAAATTCATGGTCTCTTGTAGAAATAATTATATTCAATATAAGGTTTTTATTAAGAATAATGGCTATACAAATAAACATTCATTAATCATTTTCTTCGTGAATTTGTGAAATCATCCTTTTTTTTGCAATGCCATAAACATGTTGACATATGTGGAACATCTCATGTTTTCTAATGAAAACATTTTATAAATATTTCAAAAATATTAGCAGACAATTATCATAAGAATGATAGAATATGAAATTGAATATAGGAAATCATATAATGTGTATTACTAACTACTGAATCCCATTGAATTTCTAAAACTAAACTCATGATAAAAGTAAGGGAAAAATTAAGTGGCATCTAAAAAATAATATATTTAGGATTAATTGAATACAAATTACTATTCTCCATTCTTATCATTCAATATCCACTTTTTAAATATTCAATCCTATAAATATGATAAATAAATAAAGGGATCATTTTTTTGTAAATATACTATGTTTAATTGATTAATTGAGAAGCACTAATCTTAGTGTGGGAATTCATTTTTTGTGCTAAAATTAAACAAATATTCTAAAAATAGTAAAGTATTAATTAATTATGAAATTCAATGATTACTCAAATTTAAAAAAGATTAACTTCTTGAAATTTTTTATTCTTGACCATTTTCTTCATGGATAGACAATGAAATAAATAATGAGAAAATATATGGTCAATGAAATTATATTTCAAAAATATAGGAGGGGTATGATTCACTACATCATAATATAATGTCATATAATAATATAAATAGATAAAACTATTTTTTTCTCTGATTATGTACTTTAATTTTAGTAGTAATACCTGGCCCTGCCTTTTTGATCACTTGATAAGAGTACAATATAGATCTAACTATCTTATGTTGAACTGATTATACCTTTGAAAAATTTCTTTTGTAGATCATCTATTATTAATACTCTTTATTCATAGTTTCTTACTTTGTATATTATTATCCATGGTATAATACAATAATGATTTTAATATGAGTTCATGGACTATCCAAACTAGGAGCCACTTCACATTTTCCCCTTTTAGTGCAGAAAATCATCTAATTTAGCTCATAGCTACTCATTACTATTATCCACTCTATCTTATTCTTTATAATTTTCTACATTAGAATATTCTTCAATTAGATCCATTTTTTAGTCCAAAATTATAGAATCCATGATCACATCCTCCTCCTTTTGGTCATCTATTTCAGTAGTGGAAGTTTCCTATTCTTCTCCCCCCCCCCACATAGCAATGTGTCCAATATAAAATACATCTAATATGAATCGATGATGGAACTTTCCTTATATTTATCCTGAATATTAGTTTTGCATCCAAATATATCATTAATTACTCCTCCAACGTGGACCCTATGCTTCCTTCCATCCATCATATCCTAATATTCTTTATCCATGTTCTCTAGGAGCCAGATACCTTCTTTGAGATTAGATTCAATTCTTTAGAGTATATCTTCAGAACATTGTTGAGGTTTTGGTTACCAAGGTCTATCTTGAAGAAGATACATACATTTCACATAGAAATTATAGATATTAAATAAATTTATTTAATTATTGTATAATTAATAATTCATGGATATTAATTTAATTGTTTTTTATGACTACTAACTTGATGAAATATTTTAAATTATCAATCATGTGTAATGAGGATGAAATTCTTGATGACAACAATTTTTCCGGACAAAAGATATGTTAAAGATGATGACTACATATTATAATTAATGTCTCCAATATAATTGTGTCCATGAATGCGAAAAATATAAATTCACATCATAAATAGTATTCCGGAAATTAAATTAACTAATTGTTGGATTCTGGATATGAAAATATCACACCTGGAGGCAAGTCATGATAATTCGCACCATGGCACATACTTATGATATCCCGAAAGTATCATTGATGGTGAAATTAAAATATAGACCCTAAATTTTAATTTAAATCCTCCGAAATGAACTAGGTTTTACCTAAAAGTATAATATAATCAGATTATTTATTATTAATTATACTACATGAAATATTTATTCCTATATGAATGTGGATCATGCTGCCCACTATGAATTAATCATTCAGAGGCCAAATCCATGGGTAGGTGATGTTCCACAAAGTCATTCATCAGTTATTCATCTACATTTTTGTCATGATTTTATTTTATTTTCCTTATACCTATCACATCCTCATGTATATAGGGGGTAACTCCTAATATGTGTTAGCTAGTACATTTAAATGGGGAGGGTGATGTTTATTTCCAACATGATTTTTCCCATATTTTCTTATTCTACAATATTCAATTTCTATTTTCATTTCATTTATTTTACAATATTATGAAAATTTACTTACTAATCTAGAATATAAAATTTAAATGATGAAACCAATCACCATAAATCCAAAATGACCCCTGGGTAGTATAGGGTATGTATGTTTCAAAAGTTTATCTTTATAACCATATTTCATTAATTCATAAATGTAAAAGACCATAAAAATTGATATATACCTTAATTTTGGGATCCCAAAAATGTTAATTTCCATAATCTCTAATTTAAAATCAATCCTAAAAAATTATTTAATTTCTAAATTTATCAGCACCTTAACACAAAAAAAATCATTACCATATCACACATTAGAAACATGATTTTCAAAATATCTCTGGATTCTTCACTCACCATCTATAAAAAATATAACAAACCAAATTTCTAATTAATTAAATATACATGAACATTATCTTGGGCTTGACCTTGATCTTTCCACTCTCTATTTTTATATAGTTATGTTACACATGTTGGTGTTTTTTACATAATATAATTTTTTTATCCCTATTGGAGACCGTTGATCCCATATAGTATATTAGAATCTCCAATATTTTTTTCTGTTTCCCTTTTTAAATCTTCAATTTTCATTATGACATGTGAGAATAAGATTTCTAATTGGGTGTGGGCTTCATTACTTCTTTTTCATCAAATAACATACCAAAAATACCTAAACCATAAAATAAGAAAAATAAAAATGAAACTAATAAAAAATCATAAAATAGTAAAATTTGGATAAATTCCATGTCTAAAAATTGTGTAACATCATATTTAATGTTATAATTTACTCCTCAACAATTATTTGGATGTTTATTTGTTTGGGGGTTGTCTCATGTTTTTTAGGGTGAATTCTGGAAATTGTAGAACCCAACTAGGCTATTTATAGTTGGAGCATGATTATTCCTAATCGTGCACCCTCCCAATACAAACTATGAAACACTATACAACATGTGTTTGTAAATTTGTCACAAGGATTGAAAATTCATTTTTCACTCTTGTATAAACATAAACATTACTATAGAGTAATGTGATTAGTGTTCATAGTTTATCTAACTATGTGGCCCTACCCAACCAACTATTTAAGAGGGACATTTTTATTCTGAAAATTTATAAAAAATTCTTGAACCACTGTTTAAACCACCACTAGTACCTACCTCAAACAAAATCAAATTATTCGTCTTTTGACGCTCTCATGAACTCATTTTTTCTCCTCCAAACTCATAACATGAATGATTGAATCATGGTTGATTTATTTAGGTCTACTATGAGAATGTGAATCTCCTCTCCTTGGTATCTTCTGGTCTCTCCTTCTTTCCTCCTTTGAGATTGATTGATCATAATGTATTTTATATTTCTCAACTGAATATAAAGTCATATTTATTATATTGTTGATTTCTTGACCTCTATTTCCATCGCTCCTCATTGTAAAATCTTGTTTCATGTGTTATGAATTTTGATCTTCTTGATTAAAGGTATGTGGTTCTATTTAGACTCTACAATATAATTAAACCATTATTTTGTGGATTTGTTTCCAATAAATTTCAATTGATTTCCTAAAACCCAAATTGACACGACTTGTAATTATATTTGAAATTAGCATGTATTTCGAAAACCCCCCTTAATTTTAATTAAATTAGAATTTGGGACCTATTATAAAATTGATGGAATTAGTGAAATGAGTTGAGTATTGATTTTTAAAAATTACTTAAATTATATTGAAGAAACATTATGGTTGGTTTTGTATTCATAAGTCATGAAATGATGAATAAAAAAAAGTTTTTGTTTTGAATATGATTTTCTATATTGAAATGGAGTATTTGTGGAATAGAATTGTTAATAATGATTTTATTTCAAATGAAAAAATTTTACCATTATTGTTTGATTGATTTAGAACATGTGATCCTGTAATGTTAGTGGGATATTTTGAATAAGCACTATATGATGGTAATTACTTAAAAAGGGATCTATGATGAGAAAACTATAAAAACCATGGTTACAAAATTCTTATGCTTGGTTGAATATTTCTTATTAATACTTAACAAGAGCATGAGGGATGTGTTTACACATATTCCCATGATTAAAACGCATGGCTGATTGTTGCCTATCGATCGGTCAAGGTTCCAGCGCTCTTCTAATGTGAATAGTAGCAGTCGGGTAAAATCCTCGGCTATAATAATATGTAATAGTAATTTGTTTTTAGTTGATTGTTTTTTTTATTGGGGGGGGGGGGTTGAAAAGCATATTAAATAATTTATGGATGATGTTTAATTTAAAAAATTGATAAATATTGGTATGAGTTCATCATTTGGTAGTTAATCTTGTGATATCCTTGAGGTTTTCTGTATATAGTATTAAATTAACATCTATGCTAGAAGTTGATGTTGATTAGAATTCCTAAGTGTCAAGGCTTTAATCCAACCCTTAACATAACTTATGTTTCTAATCTCAATCAACGCTTATTGATGGTTTTGTATTTATGGTTCCAATAATCCATGTAAACCACATGTTAAACAAAACAAGTCATTAATCCATGACATGTTAAGTCCAACACACGCAATGTTAATTCAAAGAATATTCATCGAGAAAAATCTTTCAATCACTTAAAATACCTAAATTATAACTCATCCAAATTAGACATTTACTCATCCATTTGGTGTATAATAATCTGGTTATAATGATTATGATTATAAATTAAGAAGATAATAAAAATAAAGGGATAAGAAAAGAGTGGTGCGTCGACACACACACACGAACAATGATGATAATTAAAACGAACTTTTGATTGAATGAGGATGAAAAATAAGGGAAGGTGATTCATCAGTATTTAAACTCTTTTAAGAACATTAATATTAAACTATATAAGGTGTTTGATAATAAGATATATTGAAGAAAAAAATGCATTAAAACAGAATTACAAAACACAAACTTACAAGATTACAAACGAAGAACAACACAAAACTGAAAGGAAACAAAGAGAGGAGGAAGGGTATCTCAAGTGAAAACATGAGTATATAAGGTCCTCCAAATCCCTTTTCAAGGCTTTGTTCATTCCAATATCTTCTCCTCTCTTATGAAATTCCAACCCCTTTGAAAGATAGGAGGGGGATGTATTTATAGCCCAAGGAAGTGGACTGTTTGCACTCCCAATCTGTCCCTCTACATAGATTGATGATTTGGAAATCCAGATAGTATAATATTGAGATATATCCTTATTCAAAGTTTTATATCCTTAGGTTGGCCGACCAATTGCATATTTTGTGGCATTTGGACCTATGGAGCCAATGTTATGGCCGGTTGATTAAACAATTTTAATATGTCCATTTCAATCTAGTCTTTTTGAATTCCAAAATGTGAAAGGCTTATTTAATAGGAATATGCCTTCAAAGCCAAATGATTTCTTCCACAAATTTGGCCACCTATATCTCCTCTTTCACAATACAAAATATGAGCTCTATTTGATGATTACATCATGAGATATGTCATGAATAGTTCCCAAGGAAGTGGACTAATTGCATTCTCAATCTGTCCCTCCACTTGGCTCAGTGGTTTGGACATCCAAAAAGCCAAATCATGAGATATCTCTAGCTTCAATGTTTTAGATAATCCTGTCATAAGACTAATATAAAATGTTGAAGGTATTTTGAACTATGGAGACAAAGTTATGGCCGGTTTATTAAACAATTTTAATCTATCCATTTCAATCCAATCTTTTTGAAGTCCAAAATGGGACATAGTTTTTGTATAGGAAGATGCCTTAAAAGACGAATGATTTTTTCAACAATGTCGGCCGACTATATCTCCTCTTTCACACTACAAAATCCCAGCTATATTGGATGATCATATCATGAGATATGTCTTGAATAGTGTCCTAATTTTAATTCCCAGACATAATGGTGGGATGGAATTCAATGCATTAGTTGAGCCTTTTTTTCTTGTATTTGGACCTTTAAATTTTTATCCATGATTCCTTTGAATAAACTCAAACATAATTTGGTGTTTAAAAAAATTTGGGCTTCAGGATTTATACCAATAACTCAATCATCATTGATGGTCTAGTTTCATCACAAATTCTTTGTGTATTCTTGTGTTTACCATGTGAGCCATAAAATGGAAGAAGTGGCCCATGATTCCTTCTAATGATATATGAGAAATTGAATAAGGAAGCCTAAAAAATAGGAACCACGCAATTTGAATTGGTAGGGTGAGAGTTATAAATAAAATTGAAAACTAACTCAATTGGACTACATCTAAAAATGCTCAAAAATTATACTTAGTATTAAAACATTAATATTTCTCAAAAATCATGAAGATTTCATATAAAATAAGTAAATAGAGTATATAATAAGCCATTAAACTATTAATAACATCAATGATCACTCATATGAGATGTGTTAGAATCATATAACTAGAAATAATCATGCAATAGGGTATATGACCATGGGGCTTATTGTGACTTTTTTAATTATATATTCCATATATTGTAGAACTGTTTTCATCAATACATATGATTTATATAAAATAATTTATATAATAAAATTTTTATCCATGTTTGATATTTTTCCTTTATTTTTAAATAAAAGCATGTTTTTGTTATAAACATGAAATTATATTCTCGTTACACATTTAATCTTAAAATTGAAAGAATTATTTTGTTTATGGAATCTAATATGGAACACCTACTTAGATACTTATTGAACTTCTATCTCACACCCTACATAGTTAATCACATATTTATTGATTTTCATCTCCCAGGTTTGAGCAAAAAGATATATCCACCTAGAGTAAATTTTTGTTCATAATCCATTTATCGTGGAATGATTTTAAATTTGGGATGTTTGAGTTTTACCCCTATAGTTTTTTATTACACTGATGATATAGTATAGTGAATTTATGTTATACCTATTTGGATTATGGTACATTATCTCCTTAGAGTGTTGAACATAATTACATGTATCTATATCATATATTGTTTTGTGGAATTTTTTTTACCTATATTATCTTGAATGATTCCGTGTGGTAGTCACCGACCCATGGTGATCATGAATTTCATTTTGGATATGTTTGGTCAAGATCATGTATTAGGGTACTAGGAAACCCAGTATGGTTCATGACAACTTTGTTTCAAAGGTGCAAGTATAATATATTTCCTTGATGTTAATATGTTGTTTATTGATTCTTATATAGACGTGGGTGGTAGTTACAAGTACATTACTAGATTGACCTAATCATAAAGAGCCTTATGTTACCATGGGAGGTCTGGGAAATACACCTTGACAATTAATTTGATCTAATTCTATACTTTTCTATACATTTGATTTGGATTGGTTGAATTAAAAATCTATTTTTTTCTTCTCTGATGGGATTTATTTCCCAGTTTACCTTATTTAAGTTGTGTATGTGAGTAATCATTATATTTTATAAATGTTATTTGATAATGTTGTTTAGTATCATTCCTCAGATAAGGAATCCGAATAGTATAGTGACACTTCCTTTTCTAACACTACTATTAAATCATTTTATAGATAAAAAATATCCAAGTGTTACAAAACCAGGATCCAATGTTTTAGTTAAATGAATAAACAGGACCACAAATAACATTTACATAATAAAATATAAACATTTATTTAATTTATTCTTATCTACACACTTATTAGCCTTCACATTCCACATAGTACTAGAAATCACTGGAGGATATAAATAAAAGACACGGGTGAGCTAAAATAACAGTAAGGTGATAGACAATAACATGAATCCATATAACATAGGAGGTCATAATTATCATCATAACATAATAATCATTATTGGAAGCATTGGATAATGCCATGGAATGTGTCGATGAAAAAATATAACATCATGACTTAGTGTGCAAAAAAACATAGTTCTGAACAAAGCCAGAATTATGTTCACCCATAAAATATGGGCATCATCATAACATCATCATTGTGAAAGAAATATAGAATCATGTCTGTTTATATTGAAAATTATTTCATGAGATACATGACATTACACAATGCATTGGTGTTCTATATAATCTTGGGGGCAGACATTGCATCACAACATATACATAATCACACATACCACCTGTAGCGTATAACAATATTTTAAAGAAAATAATCCATGGAAGAGATATTAATTTCAATAATAGTTATTAAATAATAATATCACAAATAATCAATATAGTTACCAAATTAAAAATGGATTAACATACATGTTCAAATAATAGTCAATATTGATTAAAGATGAAACAATCCCAATATAAGTAAAAGATGTGTCCCTTAGAAAGAATAATTATTTTGAAGAAATATTTTCATTTTTCCTAAGACCAAAAAGAAAACATGTATGTCCCGAAAAATAAAATTAAATCCAAAATAAATAATATTTAGGGACATTAATGTAATATCCTTACTAAAAATGGAGTGATAAAGGGAAAACCCAAAGAAAGAGAATTGGGTTTGAGAATAACCTTGCGTTATGTCTCATTCCATTCATCAAATAAAATCTTTGATAATAAAATTTCACTCATTAATTAATAAATCTAGAATCTCTTAAACCTGTATTTTATTAATTATAATTTTATTAAGTTCACTTATGTTCAGTATGATGATTTATAGTGTTTAATTTCATCGTTCAAGATTGTTCATTTTCTTGGTTTTCATGATCGGTTAACTTGTCTACATGAATGTAAGATCATGTATAATGAGAATGATTATATAGAATTGAAATTATTATTTATTAGTGAACATATATATGTGTAATTGTTCTTATATTTAATTTGGTTTTATGGAATTAATATTATTTATTATATATAATATTAATGCAGATGGTTAAGTTTATTTTAACGGTTTTAGAACCACTATTAGTCTACACCATTTTATTTATCATCATGTTCCTATATTTTTTTTGAACATAATATATTAAATAATATGTATAATAAAATTTAATTTAACTATAATAATGGTTTTATGATCAGAAATGAATGCGGTAGTAAAAAAGTAAAATGCATCGTCTATGGTGGTGGTAAATTGTTACACCATTGTCGATAATTTCATTTTAAGAATAAATGGAAAAGGGAAGATATTTGAAGATTAATTATTCCATTATAATAATACAATTACACTATAAAAAACATAGGTTTTATCATTCCACTTGGAAATGTTTAGATCAGTAAAGAATAAAAAAATAAATGAACTTGTAATGAAATTAACAGAAATAAAAGTGGATTTTACCTCTTGATTCTATCTCCATAAGAATATCCTTAGGGGGATTGGTTTTGGTTTATAATTGAGAAAAGAGGGTAATGGACTTGTGGGAGGTTATTGGGAAGAGTATTGAGTAAAACTTGGACAAGGAAAAATCCTAGGATGGAATGAGGAGAAGAGGTGTTTAGGGGTGGTATTTAATGGGGAGGAGATATGTGTTTTCTCATTATTTTATTCGTTAGTTTCTAATTATGGCTCAGAAATATCAATTTTTTGAACCTTATCACAAAATATATTAAAATAATTAAAGATATTTGGACATTTTTGTGCTTACATCTTGAATTCTATTTTAATTCATGTTTTTGGATTATAATTTGCATACAATAAATTACTGTATTTCACTATTTAGAAAAAATTAAAATATTTTAGAAATATCACAAAAATTAATCCTAAAATAATTCTGATTAGTAGAATTAAAAATTGATCAAGCTTTTATAAAAATAATTATCTAAAAATGAGAACTGCAATTTCCAGTTAAAATCATCATTTACTCGAAGAATACCGATTTTAAAATTATTACTGATTCTATAACTCTTTGGAAAATTAAATAATGTCTCATAAAATTATTCAACAATAATAAGACAAAAAAATACTAATATATTTATCTATTTTATTAAAATATGTTTTCTTTAAATATTTAAATAAATTATAAAATAATAAATAAACAATTACGTTTTATAAATTTAGAAATACTGAAATTAATAAATTTTAAAATATGTATTTTATTAATACATGATATAATTGAATCATATTATCATTTATAAGATTCTTAAATATTATTTATACTTTTATATATGAGGTTACTATTATATTGGCATGTTTTTTATTCGTCAGGGTCATAATACTATTCCAAAGGTCATGTTACAATTCCATTAGTATAAGATCCTAAATTTCTGAAAAAGACTACTATTTCAATAATTATTCATTTATAATGTTTGTTTTAAATTAATTATGTGATTTTATTTTTTTATACTATATTAAATAATTATAATATGGGAAACTTCATTGATTTCATTCTGGTTCGTCACAATCTTCCCCCTTATGAAAATTTTCACTCTAATTTTCATTTTACATTATATATTGAAAATAGGTGTGGGTTCATCTACTTCAATAATTACAATGATTCTAATATTTCCTCTTCTTACATATTATTTCACGATAATACATTTATTGAGTGAGTAGTCATGTTTTCTATGACATTGTCTATATGGTTCTTGTTCTTCACCAGCTCCTCCTCCAAAGAGAGACCATTAACCAATTGTACCACCTCTAGATTCAGTAAATGTGAGAAATCTGGTATGGAATTCATTAAGTGGGATACATAGAATAAATATTTTAATTGAGACATGGTAGCTGGATGTGACAGTCGAAAAGACATAGCTCTGACATGATCAAAAATCCAAAAGGGTCTGATGTATATAGGAATAAACATTCATTTCATTCTAAATATCATGATCCTATTCAAAGGAGATATTTAGAGGAACACCATGTCCCAAAACTCAAACTCTAGGTCACATTGGTGATTTACTATATAACCATTTTTTTCATCATTGATAATGTTTCCTAATACTATCTTTATAGAGTATCTGCTACTTTTTTCATTTTCAGGATAATACTAGATTGAGAAGTATCAATCCTGGATGATCGCTAACCGTCTTTGTTGGAGAATATTTATCTATTTACGTGTGAATATCAATTTGAGGCTCTGATGATCAATATATATTTCACACTTCACCCCATAGATGTAAAATCACCAAATTTTCAATGCCAATATCATAACTGCCAACTCCAGACCATCTATGGGATAGTTTTGATAATGAAATTTCAATAGCCTTGTGGAATAGTCTAACAATTTATCATTTTGAATAATTAAATAGTCTAAGAACATATTTGAAGAATATTTTATACCACAATAATCTCTCCACCTATCATAAGTGGGAGTATTGGCATAGTAATAACCCTCCTTTTCATATCTTTGAAACAATTATCACATTTACTGGTTAAGAAAAACTTTTTTCCATTCTTATTTAGTATATTAGTGGGTTTGAAAATCATGATAAGTTCTTCACAAATAATTGATAACACCTAATGAGACCATGGAATCTATGGATCTTAGTTACATATATTGTATAGGTCTACTCTTCGATTGTGTATCTTGGAAGAGTCCATAGATATTCTATTGTTGCTGATAACATTCCGCAGTAGTGATAATTACTATAACCTAAACTCATATTTACAACACATTCATAGATTTTCCCATTTTCAATTTCTTTATAATATTATTCTAATGAATATCATGTTCCTACTTTCTCTTGGAGTATATCAATATATGATCAATAAATACTACCAAATTTTTTTTTAAGGTTATCTATAAGGATTTTATTCATTATGACCATGAATATTTGTATAGAATTATTGAGTCCGAATGGAATCACTATGAACTCATAGTTTCTTACCTCATTCGAAAGGTATTCCTACGAATATATTCCTTTCTCAATTTTAATTAGTGATATCCCAAACAAAGGTCATCCTTAGAGGAACACATGACCCACACAGTTGATTGAAAAAGTTATATATCCATGGAATGAGATACTTTTACTTTATAATGGTTTTTTTAAGCTGGTGATAATCAATGAATAAGTGCATTGATCCATCCTTATTCATGATATAGAGGATAGGTGCACCCCATGGAGAAGCACTTGGGTGTATAAAAGCCTTGTATAGATTCTTCGGTAACTGCTTGTTCATTTCTCTAAATCAATAGTGGCCATTTTATAAGGGGTCATTGATATAGGTAGAGATCCATGAATATTTTACATTGGGAACTCAATATATTTTCAAAGAAGAAGACTATGAAATTAATCAAGGAACACATCAGTGTAGTCCCTCATAATGGTCACTCATTCCAGAATTATTATCTATTTTTCTTAATTAGTTGAGCTAGATATGATAGATCATAAGTAAATAATATCCACCCATGAGATGATGGCTCTGAAAAATATTTATCCTCCTCCTTACACTAGTATATAATTGAAGCATGTATCGGTATATGATGAGTTATTTCCCTTTCATGATTTTTGATTTTTTCCGTTGTATAAAAATAGACAACTTATGCCCCTTTTCACATCAAAATCCACCAAGGTAAGTAAGATAGTATTTTCTAGGACATCATTCCACAAAAATTAATAGGGGAGGAGACATATACCTTGATGCAGTAATTTCACCCATTTTTATTCTCAATGATATCCCAACATCTATATTTTTAATGTGTGTCTAAATTGTTTGACTAATCTTGTAATATATAAAAGAATGCACATAACTAGAATCGAATAGGATGTTCTCTATTATTGCATTAATACGAATCTTACCAATAATAAAATGATTTATGGGGTCCACCTTAGTGGTATTGAGGGCATAAAAAATCCATTTTTCATATATCATTGGTGGTGTTTTGTTGGTCGGAGTTGATGACTCAAGAGGGGGGTTAATTGATTTTTTATAAAAATTTCTGTTAAAATGGTTCTTTACTAAATAATATCCCCTAATGAATATAAACTAAAAGTTAGTTTGTAGTGAATTTATAAACTTATTGAAGATTCAATTTGGTTCTCTGAAGATTGAATAGTTCTCAGCTTTCCCACTCTAATGATTAGTGAAACTTTTGAAACAATACTACTGATTCAAAACAGATATAAACACATGCTGAAAAAACTATCAAAGTTCAGTTTATCCTACTACCAAAAATACATAATAGATAAAAATATAGGATAAATAGCACATTGGATTAAACAAGAGGTTTAGTCTCAAGAAGAGACTTAGTCCTCTCTACTTGGTCATCATCTTCCATAAAGCAGTTTATATTAATAAAATTTTAATCAACACCTTGGATCGGGGTTCACAATAGTACACAGGCTATCCAGGTCACACTTGACCTCTACAACAATTATTCTTGGGAAGAACAAATAAGCAGGTCTCACAGGATCTCTTCCACAGTTCTATGTAAGATACATGTGTAACAAGAGATTGAGAGTGATGATATTTTGTTATCCTCCGGTTTAGCTCAAAAGATAGTGTGTGAGATTCATATAGATATACACACTGCTCAAAATAGAAATGATATGAACACAATAGTGTTATGGTGGAGAACAGGGTTTATAATTCTATGTGTGTTGTGTAGTAATTCTCTGGACTCATTGGATGTAGAGATAAAGAAATTCGAGTCCCCTTCTAAAAGTTTCCTTCAAAACAGTGTATCGCAGTTTCAGTAATCTACCTTCCATGTGTAAAAAAAGTTCTTCTCTTTGATATCTCATTGTACTGTGAGCTTTAGCAGAATGTTGCTTATTTGAAAATTCTTCTGATGTCAAGCATTGAGTTCCTCTGTTTTCATATTCGCACAGTCGATATTTCAACGCATTCTTCAAGCTCAATTTGTATCTGTATATCTCTATGTCTCTCACTATTTTGAGCTCTTATTGAAGTCATTTTATACTTCATGGTATACTATGAAAAAAAGATCTTCCCACGTGCATGTACATCGTACTATCTATGGATAGTCCTACAGACAACATTAAATAACATCTAAATCATTAATTTGTCTAAATTTGACCATTATAAATAAATTTGAATGAATAAAATTGAAACATTTATTTATGACTATCGGTGAGTCTTCTTTGGTGTGTTGTCTTCGGTTTGGTAACATCGGTATGTCAACTTCAGTGTGTCAACTTTGGTCAGTGAACTTCATTAAGTCGACTTCAGTCTGTCAAATTTGGTCTGTCATCTTCGGTGAGTTGAATTCAGTGTGTCGACTTTGGTCTGTCATCTTCTATGTGTCGACATCATGTGTCAACATCAGTGTGTTGACTTTGGTGTGTCATCTTCGATGTGACAAACATCGGGGTGTCGAACATTCCATCGGTGCCAGGGAATATAAGAAGGTTATGAAGTATCTGTCTTACACGAATCATTATAAGACTATGTGTTATCTGAAAATACATGTATAAATGCACTGGTAATCAAATTGATTCATGAATATATGTTACTGACATATTTAAGTATATTTTTTTGTATGACATAATTGATTTACATAGAGATATTAAAATTGCATGAAAGTGTATAATCTATATATTGACATTATTTTTTATAATGAAAATTACATTATCATAGAGGGTCCAAATATCTCCCCCTATTTGATAATCACAAATTATGGCATACATGAAAAAATATATAGAATAAATATATCTTGACATAGCATACTACAATGAATTTAACTGTCCAATATGTCTAATTTCTTTCCTTGATTGAATTATTAAAATAATGCTCCCCCTCAATAAATGGATTAAGGTGAGTACATGCCATGTGTCCTAAACCAGAAAATCTCCCCCTTAGATAAATAATGTATGCCAAATTTTCTACCCCTTTTGGGATTAGCAAAAAAATAAAGATAAAAAAGAAAAAAGATAAGGAGAAATTATATAAAAGAAAGACACCATAAAGATTTCCATTAAGAGGCATAAAAGTACAATATAAACAAAAAGACCAAATGCCTATTAAAATGAAACAATCCATCACTAAGGGTTTGGATGTTGTGGGGATGTTCCTTTTTCTAAAGGATCTAAAGGAGATGGTTTGGGAGTGGCAGAGGGAAGAGTTGGTTTGAAGATAACACCAGGCAGGGAAACACCTGTAGGGATAGTAGCTTTAGGGGTAGGCCACCTTTCAGATAACACTCGACTTGTAGTTTTCTCTATGATGATCATTCAAATCTCGGAAAGGTCCTGAGAGACAGTCATCAAAGCAGGAGGCTGAGCGGTTGTACAAATTGATTCTGCTGGAGGGACCACAATAGCCTCATCTTGAACATGCAAATAAGGATTAAGGAGATTGATGAAATTATTAATGATCTCACCACCATATTGAATCACCTTCTTGAAGTCATCCTTATTGTCCTTAAATTTACTCTGCAAAGGTGTAAACTCATTCAATTGAAGGACATTCTTATTGAATGGTTCTGTGACTAGAGAAATTCTATGATTTTCTGCTAGATACTTAATGTTTTTGATGATATCATGCATGGTGTAAATCTTCGTGGAATACTTATCCCCCTTTTGTCGGATCTCTTTCTAAGCTGCAGAGGCTTCATTTGTGCACTGTCTAACCATATTGTATATAAGATCTGTATTTTGATGTACTTTTTAAAGGGTTTTCTTGTATGAAACACTATGAATTTTTTCAAGTTCCTCTCTCATTACATCCTTGAGAGACTCCAAATCAGCAACATATCTTTTCCCACTCATAGAACTAGATGGTCCAATAAACATTTTCCCAAGCTCTTCTTTCAACTTCTTCAGGTCCATACTAAGTAGATGAGATAACATGTTTCTAAGAACTTTCAGAACTCCACTAAAGGAGGTCTTGAAGTCATAGGTTAATGAATTTAACTCATTCCACATCCTTCTTACTTCTTATATCATCATGTTATTGTGTCTAATAATGATTTATAATGTGGTAATGAGATTCATTTGAATTTCCTGGATCACTATTCTTCCAATCATTGCTGCATGAGCATCTGAGATACCTATGGAGGTGGAGGCTTCATTTTTGGATCCAACTGAGGATATCACAAACTCACATATATCATTTTTAAATATCGTCAATTAAACTTTAATAACATAGTCACTGGGATCTACCTGTGCTACTGGTTCAACTACTGGAGGTGAAACTGGAAGAACAGGTGAAAGAGGTTCTGGTTCAACTTGAACATGTGGGGAAGGAGGAGAAGTAACACTTTACCCATCTGAGACATACTCTAAACTAAAAAGAATGTATCCTGGATCATTATTCCATTCTCTAGTGCAGGTCTAGTTTCTTGGCTCAAAAATATAAATTCTGATCCTTCTTCTCTGAGGATCAGGAATAACATTATCGACATCAACTTCTTCATCATGGTCTCGGGCCATAACATCTTGTATGGGAATAGGAACCAATCAGACATCTGGTTCTTCTTATGCTCCAGCCACTGCAACTTCAACAGGTAATTCCTCAATTTGAGGCACTGGAACATCATCTTCTTCCTCTTGGATAACAGCCATAAGATGATTCAATTCCTAAATGATATCTTAATTTTCTGCATTAGGATGGGATGGTCTATCCTTATTTTCAGTAGCTCTATGACCAACAGCCTATTGTTCAACATTCTCAAAACCATCACCAGCCCCACGTACAGATTCCTCACTGAATCTATCAACTACTTGTTGTTCCATTTGCAGAGAGTCACTCACATGTTCATCATTTTCTCCATTACCACCAACACCACTATGACCACCATCATCATCTGATTCCTTGCCTGATTTACTAACATATACTTCAACTCTAGTAACTTTAGTTTCTTCCTCATCCTCATATCCTAATAAATATTCTCTTGAGGGAAAATCCAAAGGTGTAATAGCTGGTCTACAAGACATATCTTTGGGACATTTTACAATATTAGGATCACTACTATCATCATAAGGAGATCCTTCTTCCCTTGCCACTTCAAGATCAACTTATTCAATAGAATAAACTTGAACCCCTTCTGGTTTGAGACCTGGATAAGCATGATCCTTAGGTCTAGAAGGGTGGTCAACTGGATTTAAATCCACATATATCCTTTCCTCATATCTTATCCAAAATATCTTCCATGGGTTCCATAAGATTTTCATCCTCTTACATACGTCTTTTTGATGCAAAAAACCACTACATGAACTTATCACTTCATCTCCATCTTCCTCAAAACCTATCCTTTTCAAGATGTTAGAAATCATCCAAAGATAGTACAAGAAGGTTGACTTTATGGATGGATTAATCAAATCAGAGAATTCACTATTACATACCTACATAGGTTCACTTTTATTCCATGTTTCAATAAAAAGATCAAGAAAACATCATTATACTTCACAGTAGAGAAAACTCCCTTCCTAGGGAAGATTTGAAGTTGTATGAACTTAAAAAGTAGCCTTACTTCATCTTCAAATTAATTTCCAACCGTCCTTCAAGAATTTACATTTCTAGTCACCTATTTCAAATCATATTCATAAGAGAACAAATTAGAGGAAGGTGGAATATTACTATGATAGTCAGTATAGACACCTTCATGAGGCATCTCTAAGCATTCAACCCATTCCTTGGACGAGAAAGATATATTCATTCCATTTACTACTGATTTCATCTTTTCTCCCTCAGCTTAATCTAGGGATATCCTCAAATATTGATAGAACTCATTCACTAGCTTGGGATAATAATCTCTTTCATTGTAGGCGAACCAACTGAGCCATCCTTGAGATTCCAGTACATTCAACAAAAAATATTTTCTTGACAGAAGGAACTCATCCTACACCTCTTTTTTACCCATAACCACTATGAATTCCATGCTAAGTTTCATAGTCCCACTGGAATCACCTTTCTGATGATTAGTAGAATGATATTTTCTAGGTTCTTCCATTGCACACTTTGTCCTCACCATGATTGGGCTTCGGATTCCAACAATGTTGAGAGGTCGAGAGTCGAGAGGGAGTGTGGAAAATGGTAGGAATATTTTCGATAGAGAGGGAGGTGAATGTTTGGGATGGATTGAACTAAATAAATCATTTAGGGATTGTAAATCGTAAATCATAAAAATTTAAATGAGGAAAAAAGAAGAATACAAAAAAGCATCCTTTTATTTAAAAACAGAATGAATTATAGAATAATCCATAAATAAATCGGTGTCAATGAATAAGTTTTACGGATCAGTTTCAAAAGATCGGTTTCCAAAAAAATTGGTTTCAAGAGATTGGTTTCAAGAGATCAGTTTCAAGAGATCGATTTAAAGAGATCAGTTTTAAGAAGATCAGTTTCAAGAAGGTCGTTTTAAAGAAGATTGGTTTCATGAAGATCAGTTTCAAGAAGATAGGTTTCAGGAAATTAGTTTCAAGAGATCGGTTTCATGACTATCAGTTTCAATACAATCAGTTTCAAGATATCAGTTTCAAGAAGATCAGTTTCCGAAATATGGGTTTCATGAAGATTGGTTTCAAGAAGATCATTTTCAATAAGAACGGTTTCAAGAAGATCGGTTTCCAGATGATCGGTTTCAAGAATATCGGTTTCAAGAAGATCAGTTTCAAGAAGATCAGTTTCAAGAGATCAGTTTCAAGATGATCTATTTCAATAATATTGATTTCAAGTAATCGGTTTCAAGATGATCAGTTTCAAGAGATCGGTTTCAAGAATATTTGTTTTATGAAGATCAGTTTCAAGAAGATCAGTTTCAAGAAGATCAGTTTCAAGAAGATCTATTTTAAGAAGATCAGTTTCAGGAAGACCAGTTTCAAGAAGATTCATTTCAATAAGATCTGTTTCATGAGATCGTTTTCAAGGTTTGGTTCCAAGGATCATCTACTAATTTATCATTCGTAGTTCATGACTGATGTATTTCATTCACTCAGAATTTACGGGTTTAGTGAATATATCTGCAAGATTATGTTTAGTCCCAATAAACTCAAGAGTTATATCACCTTTTTGATAATGATCTCTCAAAAAGTTATGTATTACATCAATATGATTTGTTCTAGAGTGGGAGATTGTATTTTTAGAAATTTTAATAGCACTTCTGTTATCACAGTTTATGGTGTCATGTCTGAATTGAAATCCATAGTCTAATAATGTGTGTTTCATCCACAAAATTTGTGCACAACAACTACTAGCAGCAATGTATTCTACTTCAGTAGTTGATAATGCAACTGAATTTTGCTTTTACTATACCAAGATATCACTGGCTTTCCCAAAAAGTGACATGTTCCAGAGGTACTATTTCTATCTAACTTACATACACCAAAATCATCATCTGAATATCTAACTAAATCAAACTATTTTCTTAAAGACAGAAAAATCCTAAATTAGTTATATGTTTGATGTATTTCAAAAATTCATTTAACAAAATTTAAATGTGACTCTTTTCGGTTTTCTTGAAATCTCACACACATACACATACTGAACATAATATATATACTTCAAGAAGTTAAGTACAACAAACTCCCTATCATCCCTTTGTTAGCAGTTTGATCGACTTATTTTCAATTTTCATAAAGATCTAACTTACATGTAGAACTCATTGGAGTTTCACTACTCATAATGATATCAAAACCATATCTTTCCAAAAGATATTTTATGCAGTTACTTTGATTTAATATTATTCCTTTATTATTTTGAAATATTTGAAATCCAAGAAAATATTTAAGTTCACCCATTAAACTCATTTCAAACTCTCTTTGCATTATGTTTGAAAAATCATTAGATAAAGAATTTTTAGAAGATCCAAATATAATATCATCTACACATATTTGGGATATTAAAACTTTTTTGAAAATATAATTATAAATAAAGTAGGATCTGTGTGTTCTTTTGTAAAACCTTTAGAAATATGAAAATTAATTAACCCTTCATACCATGCTCTGGGAGCTTGTTTCAAACCATATAAATCTTTATATAAGTTGAACACATGATTTGAAAAATGTTAATTTTTAAAACCTGGGGGTTGTTGAACAAAAACATCCTCAATTATATAACCATTTAGGAATGCACTTTTGACATCCATTTGATGAAGTTTAAAATTCAATTGTGCTCTATAGGAAAGTAAGATCATAATTTCTTCAAGTCTAGTTACTAGTGCAAAAGTATATTCATAATCAATTCCCTCTTCCTAATTATATCCTTGTGCAACTAATCTAGCTTTATTTTTAATTATATTTTTAAATTTATCTACCTTATTTATAAACACCCATTTGGTTCCTATGGTCAAAGTATCCTTAGGTCTATCTACAAGATTCCAAACATTACTTCTTTCTAACTGATTAAGTTATTATTGCATGACCCTTACCCAAAATTCATCATTGATTGGATCATGGATGTTTTTAGGTTCATGTTGTGAGATGAAGTATTGATGTTCAACCTAGTTTCTCATGGAAGCTCTGATTTGTGTTCCTCTATCTAAATCTCCAACAACAACATCTAACAGATGATTGTTAAGGATTTTAGTTGGACTAGAGAAAGTAGGACTTGATATTTCAGGTTGGCCCGGTTGATTTGGTTCACTGCAGTTAAGATGTGGAGAATTTCATGAACTGGAAGTTTTCACAGATTCATTCACATGATGATTTGAGGTTGTATCATTTACGTCCAGATTGGAAATATATTCTTCAATATTTTTTAGTAAGGTATTTAGCTCATGTAGATCTACTCCATCAAACTTTATGTGTACAGATTCCTCTACACATTTCGTTTTCTTATTAAACACTCTATAAGATTTTCTTGATGTAGAATATCTATGAAATATTCCTTTATCACTTTTGGATGTAAATTTATCTAAATTATATTTAGTATTTAGGATAAAAACTTTACATCCACATACTTTAAAATAACCTACTTTGGGTTTCCTATTATTCCACAACTCGTAAGGAGTTTTCTTTAGAATGGGTCTAATTAAGAATAAGTTTATTATTTAGCAAGAAGTATTAATTGATTCAGCCAAAAAATAAATGGGCAAATCATATTCATTGAGAATAGTTTTAGAAATTTATTATAAGGTTCTATTTCTTTTTTATACCAAACCATTATATTGAGGTGTCCTAGGTGTGAATAAGATATGATTATAGCCATTTTGTGAGAAAAAAGTTTCAAAATCATGATTCTCAAACTCACGACCATGATCACTTATTAGGGATTTAATCTTAAATCCACTGATATTTTCTAGTCCTATTATTCTTAGTAATGTGTAAACATGCTTCACTTTTATGAGCCTAGAAAAAGGTCCAGGTATAGCTAGAGAATTAATCTACAAGAACATAAACATAGTGCTTCCCATTGAGACTTTAAAATCTAGATGGTCCCAATAAGTCCATGTGAACTAACTTGAGAGGTTGAGAAGTAGTTACTTATTTCATTGGATTCAAAGAGATTTTATATGGATTTCCTTTTATAAAAATATTACATAATTTGTTATTTGGAAACTCTAATCTGGGAAAGTCTCTAACTAATAATTTTCTAGTTAACATCATATGATAGTGTATATTACAATGTCCAAGTATTCTATGCCAGGTCCATGACTCTTTGTGAAAGGCATTTTTAAAAGAGACATTTTGTGATGCTATGGTATCTAGATTTATAACATATACATTATCATTTCTAAAAGTAGTAAATACAAAATTATTATTGGCATCGAAAATATGGAATGAATTGTTTTCGAAATTAACATTAAATCCATAATCACACAGTTTAGATATGATGATATGGTTATACTTTAGTCCATCAACATACAATATATTAGAAATTGAAATAATGTTACCATTAACAATCTATCATATGCTGATGATTTTTCCTTTACCATTGTCACCAAATTTGACATGTCCCCCATCAATATTGATAAGACTTTTAAAGATTGAAAAATACCCTGTCATATGTCTTGAACACCCACTGTCCAAGTACCAAATTTTTTTACTGGATCTCTTTAGGAAGTTTAACTACAAAACAGTTTAACTGAGAAAAAAATTTGCTACCCATGTTTTTCGGGGTCCATATACATTAGTAATATATGCTTTAGGAACCCAAAACTAACTTATGGTTTTCCTATATGTAGAATATAGAGTATTTGAAAAATAATACATGTTTGGTCCTAAAGAATTCGATATAGTAACAGAATTTCTGGAACTAGAACTTGTAGTACAATTCTGGTTTATGAAAAAGGTAGCTAGTTTTCTAGATTTGGTTACAAAATGTGATTTGGATAAATTCTTTTGGCCTGGTTGATATCATATACCAGAAGTATACATAGGATCTATTTGATTACCAATAATTTGACTAAGATTATTTTTTTTCATTAATACATTTTTCTACATCTTTCATCAATTGTTCATTAGAAATTTTTAACTCACTGTTCTCTTTATGCAGTTGTGCATTTTTCTCCCTTTTAGTTGTAAGTTCATATTTAGTAGTCACAGTAAGAGCATGGTGTTTTCTCAAATATTTATACTTATATTTCAACTCATTACAAGTTTCTTCTAACAAGTTGCAACATTCTAATTGTTCATAATTTGTCATATTTTTTGACTCACTTTCAGAATAATAAGAATTATGTGCAGGAGAGTCTATGTTTTCCTCAATTGTGTTTTTCATGAAACACATATTATCCATATCATATTTCTCATTCTAAGAAGAGGCAGATTCAGTTGAGTTGTCCTCGAAGGAACTCCATGTGTCCTTCATTTCATTCTTATACCTTCAATCATTATTTTCGTACTTTTTCTTGTATTTTATATTTTTATCGTCAGCCTGGACATGTCCTTTCCTTTTACATTTGTAACAGATTATCTCTTCTAATTTATCATTACTCTTCTATTTTTTCTTCCAACTTCCATTGTTATCATACTTCCCTTTGTAACTGGGATTTTTTAAAAACATATTTTTCCTATAAAATTTCTTGAATCGTCTAGGAAAATGGTCCATTTCTTTATCACTGTCTGAAGCAACATCATCACTGTATGAGCTTTTGACAAAATCTTAAATTGTCTCTTTATCTTTAAATTTGGATGCAGTTGTCTTGAAAGCTATAGAAATTTGTTTTGGTTCATAATCCTCTTGATTTACAATAAATTCTTCTTTATAAATAATTAATTTTCCAATAAATTCCTTAATGGGAATTTTATCAATATCACACAATTCTCTAATAGACACAGATGTTCCACACCATATTTCTAGTAGGCATCACAGAATCTGCCTGATCTGCTCTTTGGAAGTTCTCATCCTAAAGAAATCATGGTATTCACAATTTTAATGAACCAGAGATACATATCAGAAATTAATGAATCATGATTCATTCTAATGTTATCATATTTGATAGTATAAGTATTCAATCACATTTCAATAAAATTATATTAACCTTCACGAGAAATAGAGAGAGTATCCCAAATTTTATGTGTAGTTTTGCATGTAGAAATAAATATAAACTCTTTATCTCTTAGTGAATAGTATAGAGCATTCATTTCTTTTCAATTATTGTTATAGGTTGTCTTGGTAGGTTCATCCCATGTTTTCTAGCAGTTTCCAGTATTTAATATTAACTTTCTATAGCAGTCTAGATTTCAAATCCCATACTTTCTAGATGTATTTTCATTTTATGCTTCCACTGATCATTTTTAGTTCCATTAAATAAAGGAATTATGTTTGTAGTAGCACCTTCTAATATATTTTCCATGATAACGGTAGTAAAATAAGTAAAAAGAGATAACAATTTTGAGATTACTTATATTTTAGGATCTTTGAAACAAAACTATAATCACATTTGAGATGATTTTAAAAATTGATAATTAATTTCAAAACACCTATGATACCAAAAGTTGGTCGGAGTAGATGAATCAAGAGGGGTGAATTAAGTATCAATAAATATTTCTATTAAAAAGGTTCTTTACAAAATAATATCCCCCTATGAACATGAACACAAAGTCAGTTTGTACTAAATTTATAAAAGTATTGAAGGTTCAATTTGGTTTTCTAAAGATTTATTAGTTCTTAGCATTCCCAATATAAATATTAGTAAAACTTTTGAAACAATCCTACTGATTCAAAATAGATATAAACACTTGATGAAATAACTGTCAAAGTTTAGTTTATCTTATTGCCATAAATACAAAACAGATAAAAATATATGATAAAAAGAACAGCTGATAAAAGAATAGGTTCAGTCTCAATTAGAGACTTAGTCCCCTCCACTTGGTGATCATCCACCACAAAGTAGTTTATATTAAAAAACTTTTGATCCACACCCTGGATCGGGGTTCACAACAACACATAGGCTGTCCAGGTCACACTTGACATCTACCATAGTTATTCATGGTAAAAAAATAGATCTCATAGAATATCTTCCATAGTTCTTGGTGGGATACAAGTGTAACAAGAGATTGAGAGTGAGGATATGTTTTTATCCTCTAGTTTGGCTCATGAGACAGTGTGTGAGATTCAAATAAATATACACACAACTCAAAATAGTAATGATACAAACACAATAGAGCTATGAAAGACAATAGGTTTTATTATTCTCTGTGTGTTTTGACGTAATGCTATGGGCTCATTGGATGTAGAGAAAAAGAAATTCATGTTCTATTCTGAATGTTTACATAAGAATAGAGTATCATAGTTTCAGTAATCCAGCTTCAAGGTGTGAAAATGATTCTTCTCCTTAATTTGTCGTTTTACTGGGAGCTTTAGCAGAATGTCTCTTGTTAGAAACATCTTATGATTTCCATCTTTGATTTCCTCTGTTTTCTTATTCGCACATTCTCTATTTCAGTGTATTCTTCAAGATCTATGTTTATCTGTATATCTATGTGTCTCTGTCTATATTTAGCTCTGATTGAAGTCCTTTTATACCTCAAGGCCTAATAGGCATAAATATCTATGCACATGAATGTACATTGTACGGTCTACGAATAGTCCAATAGACAACCTTAAATAATGTCAAAAACATTAATTTGTCTAAATACGACCGTTAGAAATAAATTTGAATTACTAAAATCAAAACAGTTATTTATAACTATCAGCGATTCATGTTAGGTCTATTGTGTATTGTTTGGTAACATTGGTCTATCAACTTCAGGGTGTCGACTTCGGTGTGTTGACTTCGGTCTGTCAAATTCAGTCTTTTAACATCAATCTATCAACTTTGTTCTATCATATTCGGTGTGTCGACTTTGTTATATCGACATTGGTATGTTATCTTCTGTGTGTCAACTTCAGTGTGTAATCTTCAGTGTGTCAAACATCGGTGTGTCGAACATGGGTGTGTCGAACATGGGTGTGTCAAACATCGTTGTGTTGAACATACCATCAGTGATAGGGAATCTAAAAATGTTTATGAAGTATCCTTCTTACACGAATCATTAAAAGACCATGTGTTATCCAAAAATACATATATAAATGCACTGGTAAACATATTGATTCATGAATATAGGTTATTAACTTATTTAAGTATTTTTTTGTATGACATAATTTATTTACATAGAGATATTAAAATGAAATTAAATATATAATCGGAATATTGACATTATTTTTGATTGAGAAAACTACATTATCATAGAAGGTCCAACATGTTTTATGATGATTACCCCTGATGAATAAAGGTTTAGTTCCCCATATTTCATAGTACCCATTCTCTTTTCAGTTAAAGCATTGATATATAGGTTGTGTTCCCCTTTCATCTAACACATTGTCTATCTTCCTCATGTATCTTCTACATTCATGATCATGGTGGCATTATCTCCCACACCTAAAGCATTTCACCATTCCTTGAGGAAATTCTACTGATGCTACATCCAACATTTTTTTTGATTTGAGTGGTTGAGTTTTCTTTCCACCATTGTCATTTGATTTTCATGTTTGAAAATCCATCCTTCATTTACTATCACTATAGTAATGGGTCAATTTTCTAAGATCTATATCCTAATTGATTGCACAACAAACAAATTCTTCAAAACTCTAAGTATATCTAATTTCTAGATCCTTTTGAATACGTGGTTTTAAACAAATAAATAATCTATGAATTTTTCTATCATGGTTGTTAATATTTCCTGAGGAATACCTTGAATGCCTTGTGATATTTTCATTATATGTCGTGATAGATTCACCATCCTTTTTATTCAGCTCATTAATTAAATCTCCATATTTTTCCAATTAGTTGGAGGGAAATACTTGTCAATAAACATTTTCATATTGTCTTATCTCTCCATCTCTTCAATTTCATCCTTCAGATTGGCGTTATTAATCAATTCCTACCATTTATCAACCTGTCCATCTAAATACTAAATGAATAGAGTCACCTTCTCCATCTCATAACAGTTAATCATAAGAAAATATATTTTCCATTTACATGAAATACTTTTCGAAAAATAGTGTATTTGACAATAAACAAGGTTTTAGTGGACATTATATTATAAAAGACTCATTATCTAGTTTTTAATTTTAATGGTAAGGATGACATTACACATTATTCAGGTTATTTTTCATATCCTAAGACAATTAGGTAATCATACTGATAAATTTTTGAGCTCCTCTTACAAAGGAATTGGGTTTTTTTGTCAATAACTACATTATCCCTCAATGTAATTCTGGGCACACCAATCACATAATAAAATTTACATAATCATCCATGCTATATAGAACATATCGCAATATTTTCCACACAGTAACCCTTAAAATAAAAATATGTAAAATATAAATTTCATAAAGAAAACATTCTAGAATAAAAATTAGAGTTCCAAAAATAAAATGTTAATGGAATACTTTTTATAATAATCATCAATCTTGATTGAAGAAGAAACAATCTCAAATGGATTAAAAGATTTGTTTTTTAGAAAAGTTAGTTATTTTTGAAAAATCATTGCGTTTCTCATAAATCCCCATTGAAAACATTTATTTCCCAAATAGTAAAATGTAATGAAAAAAAGAAGTTATATTTAATGAACATTAATGGAATATCCATAATGAGAATGGATTGAAAGAGGGAATACCCAAAAAGATAGTTAGGTTCGATAATACACTAACACAATGTCCTAATTTTTTATTCACATTAAAATATAGGATAATAATATTAGATTAATTAATTAGTAAATTCGTAACCACTTACTCATGTATTTTATTCATTAAAAATTTATTATGTTCACTTATATCCATTATGATGAGATATAGAGTTCAATTTCATCATTTAGGAGTGTTCATTTTCTTGGTTTTGATGACCAGTTTAGTTGTTGAAATGCATAAGAATGTAAAATAAACATGATTCTACATAACTTCAATATATATTATTAATGAAAATAAATAAGTTTTATTGGTCTTTTATTTCATTTTTTTTTATGGTTTGATGATTATTTTTTATAGAACTTTAATGAAAATAATTTAATTTATTTTGGAGGGTTTTATATCCCTTATGAGTGTATATCATTTAATTTAACATCTTGTTTATATATTGTATCCAAAAGACAATATAAATTATAATATGTTAAATAAAATCTTATTGAACCATAATAATGGTTTTATAACAACCCTTGATGGAGCTATTGAAAAATGAAAATGCATTATCCACGGTGGCGGTAAATCGACACTCCATAAATGATAATTTCATTTTTTCAATAAAATAAAATTGGGAAAGATTTGAAGATGAATTATTCCAATAACATAATAAAATTATAGTACCTAATATTTACTAGAGTTATAAGTCCACTTTATTAATTGGTGGTGCAGATATAATAATAAAAGAAAAAATGTGAAATGAAATTCAAAGAAAATATATTGGATTTTACCTCTTTAGTCCTTCACCTTGATAACATCCTTAGAGGGATTGGTTTACTTATTTTATTTAGATCAGTGGATTTCATACATGTGATATGGTCTTAGGAGGAGTATTTATTAGAATTTTGACAATGCTCAATTCTTGGATTTTGTGAGGAGAAGAGGCGGTGAGAGTGGTATTTACGTGGGAGGAGAGCGGTATTTCTCATTATTTTATTCATTGGGTTTTTATTTTACTCATGTATATCAATATTTGGAACCTTATCACTAAATATATTAAAATAATGAAGTATATTTGGCGATTTTGGGGCTTACATCTTGCATGATTTTTTTATTCATGTATTTAGATTATAATTTAAATATCGTACATTACCATACTTCACTATTCAAAAAATCAACTACTTTATAAAAATAAAAAAAAATCACCCAAACCATTCTTACATGTAGAGAATAAAAATTTTAGCTATATTTTATGGAAATAATTTAATAAATATGATATATTTTATTTTTTGTAAAATCACCATTTACTCAATAAATATATATTTTTAAATTATAACTGATTTTTTAAAACATTGATAAATTAATTATGTTCTCATAATATTATTGTGTAATTATAATAAAAAAATTTAATCAATTTTATGAAAATAAATTTTTATTTAAATAATTATATTAATTGTAAAATTATAGTTAAACATTTATGTTTTTTTAAATATAATAATTTAATTAATAATATTAAAATTATGTATTTACTTATACCATGATATAATTTTACTATATTATCATTTATAATTTTTCAAAATTTTATTTATGCATTCATAGATGGGGTTACTATTCTATTTTATGGTTTCTTATTCATTATAGTCATATTACTATTCTAGTGGTCAAGTTACTATTCCATTAATATAAGATCCTTTATTTATAAAAATCCTCTTATTTCATTAATTCTTAATATATAAAGTTTTTTTTGTTATTTATGTAATTTAATGTTTTTTATACTTTATGAAAATTTTATAAGAAGGTAAACTTGATAGATGTAATTTTCGGTCATTACAAATATGCTCTAGGTAGAAGTAGTTAATACATCGAGTAAATCGTCATGTGGACTAGAACCTCATTTAAGTTATTGTTCATGTTATCCAAACAACTGGATATGAACATTTAACTATTCCCATTAAATCTTCAAAAGTTTATCCTTAGAGGAATTCATATTGGATTCATTCTCATGAGTTCTTCTCAACATTCCAACAACATTCTAAGTCTCTAAATATTACCAAAAGGATAAGGATTGGTTGAAGATGATATATATTTTTTGAGGTCTTGGAAATGCTTGATTCAAAAAATGTAAAATGTGACACATTTTTGATAGGTATAACTAGCAGAATATGGTGGGAATTTATGGATACAGTGAATAAAAAATGCTTGTTTATAGTGGAAGGAAAAAAGTGTTATTGTCACTGATTATTTTTATACAAATTATATGGTTCTAGATAATATTATTTGGTTTTTAGAACTCAAACAATGATAATAAGACTGTGATAGAATATGAAAACTACATTGTTGAGATTGTGAAATTTTTAACTATGATTGTATAGAATTAGAATATGAATATTCAATGTTTTTATATTTGGATTTGATCTGATATTCGGTATCTGGTTTTCTTGCTAATGATCACTTCTTATGCTGATTTTCTTGATAGGGCCTAGATTGTTGAGATTTAATATGTAACGCCCCGACCCCAGCTACCCAGAGTCGGTGCGTTATTACATAACATTGGCATGATCACAAGAAAGATCAAATCTCGAAAGACCGATTGGTTTAGTAGCCTTGGAAACACTAGATATATTCATAAGTTTTACATTACATCATAAAATGAAAAACTACTACAACAACATAATGTCTCCATAATCCACACTCATATCCCCACATAATATCCCTATAGGTCATTCATAATTTACTTCTTCACTTCCTGGGAAAAATAAAACATATAAAAGGGGTGAGCTCAAATGCCCAGTAAGGATAACAAAATAGCGGAAACTTTCATAAATAAGAATAAACTTTTAAGGCAATGTATAACTAAAACAAAAGCCTTTCAAACATGAACTTTCAACATGGTATGGCATAAATAAAATTAAATAATGCCATTTACTTATTGACATGGATATTCTACTAATCGAATAATCACATGCAAAAATCAATAACCACTTTCATAATGTTGGAATGCATAATGCCAGACTATCATAACCACATAGTCAAGGCCTCGTGCCAAGACTACAAATAAGATTTTGTCAAGGCCTTGTGCCAAGACACTAGTTTGTCTGATGAGACCTACCGATGCATCGAGGAGCTATAGCGGGCTCCACCCGTCACATATTAAGTCCAATGCATTCCCATATGAAAAGGTTTAAACATAACATAAACATTCGTATTAAAACTAGCATACGAAATGTCAATACTTTCACCATAAACTATGAATGTTATAAAAATAGCACATCCACAGTCAAAAATGTCACAAAACCTTCAATACAATATAGAAGTTTTGTATCATAATAAATCATCTTCAAATAAGATTAAAATTAATCAAAGGATGTTGATATAGATGAAATCAAAACTATTTAAGAGAAATATCTCCTTTTTTGAAATCATTTAAAAGTCACACATTTATAAAGGAAGTAATTAAAAAGAGATTTTTGAATCAAAGTGTCCCATACCACTTTGAAACTTTTGAAAGGAATTAAAATTTTTAAAAACATTCATGTCCATATAAATAAATCCTTAAAAACCATTTTGAAGACATTAATTAAAAAGATTTATAAAGATAAATCTTTAAAACATTTAAAATTCTGATTTTGATAAAGAGTACCTTTCTGAAATTCTGAAATTATTTATTTTGAAATTATTTAAAAGTCACATAATTATAAAATAAAACATTTACTTTGAAAATATCCTTGTAAGCTTGTAAGGGAAGCTTTGACGATTTTATAACGGCGGTAAATAGCTACACCTGCCGTATAAGTTTAAAAAAAACATTCTTACCTTAAATTTGTCAAAAGGTAAAAAGTGCCTAGTTTGGAAAACGATGGAAATATTCCTTTAAAAACACATAAGGGTATAAATTACTATAACCCATATTCTTTGTAAATAGTAAAAATGTTTTGAAATACATTTTTAAGTAACATGGATGTGGATGATAAAGAAATCCCAGTAGATAATTATGTATAAACAACCTCGGATAATGAAGAGATTGCGAAATAAACCCTTACCTTGTACTTTTCCTTTGTTGGGGTAGGTTAACCTCCTGTATAATGGTGAAATAATTGTTATTAAATTATACAAGAATCATATATATTAATATGATATCATATATGATCTTTTAACATTGATTTGTTAATAATATCTTAGAATTATCGTCGTTTCGGGTGTTAACTTACTCATTTTATTTATATTTTTTGTTACATAAGCCATGGTTGTTGTATCTTATTCATATCCAGAATGATATATAGTCCTTAAAAATCATTTTTAAATCATCAAATGATAATTATACTTGAATGGTTACGATGGAGAATGAATCTCATCGCGTTCGTGGAGACGGTAGTACGTACGTACGCACGAGCGACAATATCATTCTTTTGATATTAAAATAATATATAAATGAATGTTATATCATATATACAGAATCATTAACATGTTATATTTATTATTTACATGAGTTACACATCATTATTATACACATCCAAATAATATTATATTGAATAACAATTACACCACGACGTGGAGACGGTAAGCCGTACGTACGCACGTATGGTGACATGTTATTCAAAGGGTGGATAGAATACTGAATATGGTTGTACCATACTTATAATAAAATCACAGTATATGTGAGATACTGGAGTTATTATTTTAGAATTGTAAGAACAAAGGAAGAAGAAGTGGAAGAAGAAATGAACTTAGAAAAGGGTGGTGAAATCATTACCTCTTCTTCGGGTTCTTCCTTTTGATTTGATCAAAAGGGCTCCTTAGGTTGGCTTTCGGATCAAACTAAGGCCTCTAGGATGTAGTGAGGGATGTTGGGAGAGTATTTGGGCAGAGTGTGGCCGAACCAAAAGGCTTTGAATGTGTGAAAAAATGATAAGGAGGAGTGCCCTTTTATAAGAGGGGTGAGGGGCACCTTTGGAAAAGCTAGAAATATTAATTTATAATAAATTCATATTCGGTTTCCAAAGGCTCCAAAGTTGACTATTCAAAGGCTAAGGTGGGTATAGGTCGAAAACCACTCAACCAATAGAATTTAGACAGGTTTGGGTACTTATATTAACCTTATCTTTAAGTATTAACTCTAAGTTAATTAGTTTCACTTTTACAATGTCTCTTTGTATTTTTATATAATATGGTTAATAAACTAACTATATACATCCAAGAGACCCCAAAGTGGTCCATTAATGATGCACCTATACTGATATAAGTCTCTTGGCCGAACCTTAGATTTTTAGGAATTTAATATCAATTAATAATATAATATTTGTTTTAAGAACTCTTTTATGTCAATTTTGACACTATTCAATAGTTGATTTTTGTGAAACTCATAACAGATTGATTACTTCAAACAAAGTCAATTAAATCAATCCTAATATATCTTATTATCCTAGAAAATTAGTTTAATTCATTAAAAGGTTCATATTATATTTTTTTGGGTATTTATAATATCAATTATTTTAATTGTTCACTATTATAGTAATTACTACATCATCATTGTGTCATAAATAAAATAAATTCTTTAATGTCTAAAAATTATAAATAAAATATCATTATTTAGTAAATCTTTTTATCTTTCTTATGAATATTTATAATCTAAAATCCAACTTATATAACCCTATGTAACAATTGTTTTTCTAAAAGATATATGCTTGTGTCATTTTTGTATTCATTTTGACTTAATTAAAATAAAGTGTCATTATCACTTACAAGTGGATCCATGGGGTCCCAAAATCGACCAAAAGATGCCCAGGGTCGACCATGTATCAACCAATAGGGTTAAGACACGTTTTAGGGTAATTTAGTATTATTATAATATTATTTGTTAACCCTTATTTACCGGATTTACCCTTAACCATGGTAAATAAAATATTTACCGCAGTAATTATTCAAAATGTCTAAAAATAAAAGTTACATATTTACAAAATTTGAACATCCTGATTCCAAATATGGAATCCATTTTCCTAAATTCAAAATACAGAAGTGGCAGAAATTAATTTAAAATTAATTCCCGCTGTCAAAACAAAAAGCGTGTTTTTAAGAGATAATAACTATCAAAAGATTGACACTTGTTTATGTTCGGTTTAATTGTAAAATTATGTCCAATGACAAACATTATATTAAATGGTAAAAATATATTCTAAATATACTTTAAAACCACTCAAATTCATAATTTATCACTATTAATTATTTTGATTAAAAAAGTTGTTTTTAATTAAAATTTAGTAATTTTCACTATTCATCAAAATATGAAAGTTATCCGAAATGTACCAAAATTTCACCTTAGGCTAAATTCGATATTCCGAATCCAAAAATGAAGTCCATTTTGAAATATAAAATATATATATTTTCAAAAAGTAGGTATTACTATTTATAACGGCTAGTTTGATTGGTTATGGTGTGTTAGAACTCGGTGTTGTGTACAACACACGCTATCACATTATTCAAAGGGAAACGTACCGTGGAAGCTTGAGGTGTTTCATTTTAAATTTTTGATGTCCCCATTTAGTCAAAAAGTTTAAAATATTGTATTTAAAAAGGTTTCACTATTAGAAGTTGATAAAAGTGAAATACTGAAAATGAATCTGTTCTTGCATTATGACTAAGAAACTCATAATAGGGATTATAAAATTATAAGGATTATATAAAGTTAAAAATGTAGTTAATACTATTCATGACCTCTTTTAATGGTGTGATTGAACTCGGTGTTGCATGTAGTGCAAGTTATTGAATTATTTTTAAGAAATAACACACTCTGATATCCTGGGGTGTTACATTCTCCCCTCCTTCAATAAATTGCGTCCTCGCAATTTGAAATTGTTCTTCGAAAATAAAAGGTTGAAAGTAGAAAATATATTTGTGGGAAAACCCACATTGGAAATTGGGTTACTAAAATTTAGTCTTAATATGAGGAAAAGAGAAATTAAAGGGTCACCACCAAATTATGATCTCGATTAGGAGAACATTGGTGGCAATTAGAGACATATAATTGGAGGAAAAACGTAAATATTTATAGGTAGTGATTGAGGTCATCAATCACAAACAAGTATAAAATTGAGGTCCTTAAACTCATCAATCCATGATGATTTGAAATACCATCGGTTCAACAAAACATAGGGTATTAGGATAACACATTTTTGACGTTTCAAAATATCTTAGTTGAAATCCTACATAGAAAAATGAATTAATGAGGCCTCTATTTAAAATAAAGAGTGGAAAGTATGAAGATTACCGAAAATAACACATACTAGGGTTCCATGTAGGAAAATATGGATATGGAAGAGAAATCTAACCATCAATTATCTGATGGAGAGTGGTAGAGAACATGGCTATGAAAAGGCCAACAATCCCAAAGCCATAAATTAGTGATGATTTAAGGTACCATCTAGGACAACATTTTTGTTATAAGTTCCTTTTCTTAATGTTGAGGAATTTATTTATGATATTTGATAAGATCATAAGGAGATATACTTACTTTATAATTAGAATTTTGTCCATTAATAAATTTCTACCACAAACTCATCTTTCACTATAAAAGATAATAGAACGTAAATTTTTTTTCTATTTATACTATTCGTACAGGGTTCCAAAATAAATGAATTTATAATTCATCTACCAGATCTTTTAAAAAAAACTACATTATTTAATCCAGGACGTCTCATGGGCCAGTGGTAGGTGATACACCCTTGTCGCCCTTCGGTTGCGGGTTCAAGTCTCGCAGCCTTGCTGGACGCGACGGGTTGCCGCCCGACCTCCGGGTTGTCCTTTTATGGCAATCCTAAATAATCCAAACTAGAACTATCCAAAATACTTCTGTCCAAACTCACAGTCCAACATTTATAAGGAAGGTAAAAATAATATAGATCCTTTTTACCCCGTAATAGCATATGAATACCTTCATCATGTATTACCATATTCCTTATTGATTATATTCATACTCCCTTATTCCATATAGAATGCTGGATATACTTCATTAATCCAAAAATGTTTTAAACCCCAACAATGATGGAATATACAAATCATTAATCAGCTTCAAGGTAGTCAATAATATCCAATATAATTTATCCAAATCAATCATGTATTATTCTAAAATTACCACCTTGGTATCTGAACCATATTATGGTTTATCTTTCTCTCAACCATATATTTTCCAAACATTTAACCTGCTACTGAGTCACTTTTCTTTGTTCCACACCATCTCAAGTCCTTAATGAAATAGTACTGCAGTACAATCCTTATATACTCCATAATTATTATAAAAAGTACATTGTTGATACAACAATCAATTGATATAATCAACATAATAACTCTAATCATTCCTCTTAATCTGTGGTAGTATCATAACTTGATTATTATCCAATAGCATCATTTGCAGCATAGTCTGATGACTGGGACATAGGTTCGCGTAGTGTCCAAACTCCTTGCAAATGAAGCATTGTACATTTGAAACCATTTTCTTACCCTTGCAGTCATGTACTTTGTGCCCTTTTCCTCCACACTTATAACAAACTCCCATTCCTTTCAGGCAAGTTCCAGGGTGTTTCTTTCCACAGTTACCACATATGGGAAAATTCTTCTTTTCCCTCTTCCCTTTATCCATCTTTCTCTCTTCTATCCTTTTCTTCTCTTGCTTCCCTTCAAAGCCATAGGACTCAGTAAACTCTTTATTTATCTTATCAACACATGATATTATTTCTTCATATGATGATAATACATGGGAGACTATTTCTCTTATAAATTCTTGCTTAAGACCAGGAAAGATATGATCCTTCCTTCTCTTTGGATCATGTGCATTTCTGGAGGTCTCATTCCTTCTACTGGGCGCCATTTCTAAACAATGGCATACACTAGATCAGTTTATGAATCAAAATACATAATCCCATAGTTATAAAACACTTAACATAAATTGAACTATTTATGGATATAATCCATAATCATAAAAATGTTTTCTTTGAGGAAGTATATACGCATAAACCCTTCATAATGATTTGTAAAGAAAATGAGAGTTATCCTAAGCATATCCCCCGGGATTGTTGTAACCAAGAGTGCAGCAAGGCCCGTTGTCGTGCACCAGTTCCCATTCGAGTCTAGCTCAAAGCGGTGTTTTCGGGTTTTACCCCTAGGTACATCTGTGCCAGAGCCGCCTCTACCTTCTCGTATCCAGACAGGGATGTATTTCTCGGAAAACTCACAAAATTTCTACAATACCAAAATTCTAGGAAGTTCTTCTATACTAATCCTCAAAGTTCATCTTAGGTCTACGTGCTCTAATTAGAGTTTATCTAAATCTAGCTTCCAAGGTTTGTACTAAACTTCCTCTGATACCAACTGTAACGCCCCGACCCCAGCTACCCAGAGTCGGTACGTTATTACATAACATTGGCATGATCACAAGAAAGATCAAATCTCGAAAGACCGATTCGTTTAGTATCCTTGGAAACACTAGATATATTCATAAGTTTTACATTACATCATAAAATGAAAAACTACAACAACAACATAATTTCTCCATAATCCACACTCATATCCCCACATAATATCCCTGCAGGTCATTCATAATTTACTTCTTCACTTCCTGGGAAAAATAAAACATATAAAAGGGGTGAGCTCAAATGCCCAGTAAGGATAACAAAATAGCGGAAACTTTCATAAATAAGAATAAACTTTTAAGGCAATGTATAACTAAAACAAAAGCCTTTCAAACATGAACTTTCAACATGGTATGGCATAAATAAAATGAAATAATGCCATTTACTTATTCACATGGATATTCTACTAATCGAATAATCACATGCAAAAATCAATAACCACTTTCATAATGTTGGAATGCATAATGCCAGACTATCATAACCACATAGTCAAGGCCTCGTGCCAAGACTACAAATAAGATTTTGTCAAGGCCTTGTGCCAAGACACTAGTTTGTCTCATGAGACCTACCGATGCATCGAGGAGCTATAACGGGCTCCACCCGTCACATATTAAGTCCAATGCATTCCCATATGAAAAGGTTTAAACATAACATAAACATTCGTATTAAAACTAGCATACGAAATGTCAATACTTTCACCATAAACTATGAATGTTATAAAAATATCACATCCACAGTCAAAAATGTCACAAAACCTTCAATACAATATAGAAGTTTTGTATCATAATAAATCATCTTCAAATAAGCTTAAAATTCATCAAAGGATGTTGACATAGATGAAATCAAAACTATTTGAGAGAAATATCTCCTTTTTTGAAATCATTTAAAAGTCACACATTTATAAAGGAAGTAATTAAAAAGAGATTTTTGAATCAAAGTGTCCCATACCACTTTGAAACTTTTGAAAGGAATTAAAATTTTTAAAAACATTCATGTCCATATAAATAAATCCTTAAAAACCATTTTGAAGACATTAATTAAAAATATTTATAAAGACAAATCTTTAAAACATTTAAAATTCTGATTTTGATAAAGAGTACCTTTCTGAAATTCTGAAATTATTTATTTTGAAATCATTTAAAAGTCACATAATTATAAAATAAAACATTTACTTTGAAAATATCCTTGTAAGCTTGTAAGGGAAGCTTTGACGATTTTATAACGGCGGTAAATAACTACACCTGCCGTATAAGTTTAAAAAAAACATTCTTACCTTAAATTTGTCAAAAGGTAAAAAGTGCCTTGTTTGGAAAATGATGGAAATATTCCTTTAAAAACACATAAGGGTATAAATTACTATAACCCATATTCTTTGTAAATAGTAAAAATGTTTTGAAATATATTTCTAAGTAACATGGATGTGGATGATAAAGAAATCCCAGTAGATAATTATGTATAAACAACCTCGGATAATGAAGAGATTGAAAAATAAACCCTTACCTTGTACTTTTCCTTTGTTGGGGTAGGTTAACCTCCTGTATAATGGTGAAATAATTGTTATTAAATTATACAAGAATCATATATATTAATATGATATCATATATGATCTTTTAACATTGATTTGTTAATAATATCTTAGAATTATCGTCGTTTCGGGTGTTAACTTACTCATTTTATTTATAAGTTTTGTTACATAAGCCATGGTTGATTTATCTTATTCATATCCAGAATGATATATAGTCCTTAAAAATCATTTTTAAATCATCAAATGATAATTATACTTGAACGGTTATGATGGAGAAAGAATCTCATCGCGTTCGTGGAGACGGTAGTCCGTACGTACGCACGAGCGACAATATCATTCTTTTGATATTAAAATAATATATAAATGAATGTTATATCATATATACAGAATCATTAACATGTTATATTTATTATTTACATGAGTTACACATCATTATTATACCCATCCAAATAATATTATATTGAATAACAATTACACCACGACGTGGAGATGGTAAGCCGTACGTACGCACGTATGGTGACATGTTATTCAAAGGGTGGATAGAATACTGAATATGGTTGTACCATACTTATAATAACATCACAGTATATGTGAGATACTGGAGTTATTATTTTGGAATGGTAAGAACAAAGGAAGAAGAAGTGGAAGAAGAAATGAACATAGAAAAGGGTGGTGAAATCATTACCTCTTCTTCGGGTTCTTCCTTTTGATTTGATCAAAAGGGCTCCATAGGTTGGCTTTATGATCAAACTAGGGCCTCTAGGTTGTAGTGAGGGATGTTGGGAGTGTATTTGGGCAGAGTTTGGCTGAACCAAAAGGCTTTGAAGGTGTGAATAAATGAGAAGGAGGAGTGCCCATTTATAAGAGGGGTGAGGGGCACCTTTGGAAAAGCTAGAAATATTAATTTATAATAAATTCATATTCGGTTTCCAATGGCTCCAAAGTTGACTATTCAAAGGCTAAGGTGGGGATAGGTCGAAAACCACTCAACCAATAGAATTTAGACAGGTTTGGGTACTTATATTAACCTTATCTTTAAGTATTAACTCTAAGTTAATTAGTTTCACTTTTACAATGTCTCTTTGTATTTTTATATAATATGGTTAATAAACTTACTATATACATCCAAGAGACCCCCAGGTGGTCCATTAATGATGAACCTATCCTGATATAAGTCTCTTGGCCGAACCTTAGATTTTTAGGAATTTAATATCAATTAATAATATAATATTTGTTTTAAGAACTCTTTTATGTCAATTTTGACACTATTCAATAGTTGATTTTTGTGAAACTCATAACAGATTGATTACTTCAAACAAAGTCAATTAAATCAATCCTAATATATCTTATTATCCTAGAAAATTAGTTTAATTCATTAAAAGTTTCATATTATATTTTTTTGGGTATTTATAATATCAATTATTTTAATGTTTTACTATTATAGTAATTACTACATCATCATTGTGTCATAAATAAAATAAATTATTTAATGTCTAAAAATTATAAATAAAATATCATTATGTAGGAAATCCGTTTATCTTTCTGATGAATATTTATAATATAAAATCCAACTTATATAACCCTATGTAACAATTATTTTGCTAAACGATATATGCTTGTGTCATTTTTGTATTCATTTTGACTTAATTAAAATAAAGTGTCATTATCACTTACAAGTGGATCCATGGGGTCCCAAAATCGACCCAAAGATGCCCATGGTCGACCATGTATCAACCAATAGGGTTAAGACACGTTTTAGGGTAATTTATTATTATTATAATATTATTTTTTAACCCTTATTTAACGGATTTACCCTTAACCATGGTAAATAAAATATTTACCGCAGTAATTATTCAAAATGTCTAAAAATAAAAGTTACCTATTTACACAATTTCAACATCCTGATTCCAAATATGGAATCCATTTTCCTAAATTCAAAATACAGAAGTGGCAGAAATTAATTTAAAATTAATTCCCACTGTCAAAACAAAAAGCGTGTTTTTAAGAGATAATAACTATCAAAAGATTGACACTTGTTTATGTTCGGTTTAATTGTAAAATTATGTCCAATGACAAACATTATATTAAATGGTAAAAATATATGCTAAATATTCTTTAAAACCACTCAAATTCATAATTTATCACTATTAATTATTTTGATTAAAAAATTTGTTTTTAATTAAAATTTAGTAATTTTCACTATTCATCAAAATATGAAAGTTATCCGAAATGTACCAAAATTTCACCTTAGGATAAATTCGATATTCCGAATCCAAAAATGAAGTCCATTTTGAAATATAAAATATATATATTTTCAAAAAGTAGGTATTACTATTTATAACGGCTAGTTTGATTGGTTATGGTGTGTTAGAACTCGGTGTTGCGTACAACACACGCTATCACATTATTCAAAGGGAAACGTACCGTGGAAGCTTGGGGTGTTTCATTTTAAATTTTTGATGTCCCCATTTAGTCAAAAAGTTTAAAATATTGTATTTAAAAAGGTTTCACTATTAGAAGTTGATAAAAGTGAAATACTGAAAATGAATCTGTTCTTGCATTATGACTAAGAAACTCATAATAGGGATTCTAAAATTATAAGGATTATATAAAGTTCAAAATGTAGTTAATACTATTCATGACCTCTTTTAATGGTGTGATTGAACTCGGTGTTGCGTGTAGTGCAAGTTATTGAATTATTTTTAAGAAATAACACACTCTGAAATCCTGGGGTGTTACATAATAGGTCGGTATGTCATTTTTTATGGTAGTTCCATTTTCTCCTTGTGTAAAATAAAATAAATCATTCATGAGAAAGAAGATTTTTGATGAGTATCATGATGGATCTCAATAGCAGGGTTATTAAAGTCCTCCCATAGTGCCTGGAAAATGAAATTTGACTTGCTTCCAATGTAGCGTGCATGAACATTGTAAATGGGTTTTCACTATGGAACCAATGATATATGGATCAGACGGATACTTAGATCACTTGAATAAATTATATTATATATTATATTCTCTATGTTGTGTCATGGGATCATTATAATGTAATATTACCATGGTAAGATTTGAGGATTCACAAAAGATGGGGTCGAGCCACATTAATCCAAAAATAAGATTCTCTATTCATGAGAAGAGTCTCTATAGGAAGATGATATGAGTCTAGCCATAGTTAGATGTACCACCACAATATCATCATCTTTAGTGACAACATTATATGATATGATTGCATCCTTAGTTTTTAATAACCCATATTGTGAATCTATTACATTATTTTGTGGATGTTTTTTATTATGTTATGTATATTAATACACCCATTGAAATGAAGGGATAATAGGCTATTCAATTTCCTTCTTTTGTCTTTTCTTTATCAGATATCAAGATTACTTGGGAATTTTGGGTTATTGAAATTATACTACTTGATTTAATTTTTGGTATGGATTGGCTTAGTGCTAAAAGGATCAAATTGATTGTTATTTCAAAGGGTATACTTTACTACACCCTTTGGGGTGCACCATATCATTCATGGAGAGTAAGACTTGAGGTTGAGTAGATCTGGACATTCCAATCCGAATATGTGGAATGTAATATCAGTGTACATTTTTTATCTGAAGTGGGAATCGATGAGAGATAATCACCATACATTTTTTCACCAAGATTTCCAATGTTTTTATTCAAATTTATATGTTCTACCACTACTAAGAGAGGTATATTTATTTATTTATTTACTTTATGGTACACATATGGTATATATGCCTTATTAATGTAGATAAATAGTTGAAATTAAAAAAGACAACGAAAAATATAGACGATCAGTTAGATAAAGGCTTTATATTATCGCGTGTGTCACCTAAGGAACCTATTCTCTTTGATATGTAAAGGAATGGGACAATTTGCCTATGATTTTAACTAGAAACCGAATCGAGTTATGATAAAGAACAAGTATCCATTTCCGCAGATTTATGATCTATTTCTGTATTTTAAATGGGTGAAGTGGTTCATGAAAATTAATCTTCAATCTTGTAATCTCCATTGGAGAATTAATGAAAATTACAATAATACAACTATCTTATGGGGAAGGTATTTACTTTATGGGTATCCTATTATTAAATTTTGTATAATCAATACACTTAAAGTATTCATGGAATTGATGAATAGGATCTTCCATAAGTATATTGATATGTCCATAGTGGTCTCTGGTGATGAAATCCTCATTCCATTTAAGTCTAATGAATTTCATGTTCATCATGTAATAAGAGTTTAGATATTTATGATAAATTGTTGACACTATGTCAAGACATAAATATATGATTTCTAGATTTGGTAAGTTAGGTTCTTAGGACACATGGTCTTAGAAAATGGTATCTTAGTAGATCATGACATGGTGAATGTCGTTTTTACATGAGAGCAGCCATTTAAGGTTTTTGAGATTTAGATATTCTTGCATTTAGTGGGGTATTATCACTGTTTAGAATGTATTTATCAATGATGATTAATAAGATGAACCCTCTCAGTCAAAATTGATCAATTTTTTCTTGGGATGTGAAATGTCATAATTATTAAATGGTGATGAAAATACATTTGAATTCAGATCTAGTTTTGTCTCTTCTACAGGCAGGGAAAGGCTATCCATTCATTTGTGATGCATTAGGTTCAAGTATGCGATTTTTTCTTATATATGGTTATAATGTGGTAGCCTATGGCTATGGAATTCTTAGACAATATGAGAAAAATTATTTGACCCCTGAAAATTAACACATAGTCCTGATGCATGACCTTATGATTGTGGGGTATTACCTTTTCAAGAAATGGTAAACTATGTATTATGATAAATAATTCTCCAGTTATCTATCTTCTCAAAAATATTTGGATCTTTAGGAGTGTCATTGGGTAGAGTTCCTACAATCGTATTCTTTTTAAATTTCCTACACCATAGGGAAAGGGAATGGCATTGCTGATTTTTTGAGAAACAACCTTTTGACCCATGCCATAATATAATCATTGTAAGAGTGAAATGTGATGGATCCTTTTGGAATGTTTCATTTAAGAGTTTAGGAAATAGTGGTCAATGTTTTCATGGAAATTGATCATTTTCTCTCCACCATCCTTGAGACTATTCATTAATAATAACAGCTTGATGATGAATTATTTTGTATTTGTAACTCTATATATAGTGGGGGGGGCACTGTATAGTGGTCATTCTTCATAGATTGTATCCTATGATTCTTGAATTGGAATTTTTTACCTTTTACTATGAGAGAATATTTAAAGGGGGATTGTCATAATTCATATTGAGATATGTACTCCGGAACTGTAACACCCCGAGATTTTATGAAAAATATTCTTTTAATTTCATTAATGTCTTGTGTTGTATGCTACACCAAGAGTACCTTGCGCTATACGCAGCAACGTATTAGCTTGCAGTATACGCAACACTATTCTTGGATCGTGTTACACACAATTTTGATAACAGTTATTCTACGCAACATTGAGTATATATATATATATATATATTCAATGTATAAATTAAATATTGTTGGATTATGATATATTAAACAACGAAGGATTTTTGCACAGCACGCAACCCAGACTTGGCTTCAATTATACGTAATCGCGACCTTCCTCGATAGCGTGTGTTGTACGCAATACCGGGTTTTACTAAACAACGATATATTATTATAATATTATTATGAACTAGCCGTTATGAATAGTATTAAATAAATTTTGAATCTTATAACATTATTATTCATCTTACACATTTTCTAAAACATGGTATCAGAACAAAATAAATTTTTCGGGTAAAAGAAGTATTTTTCAAAAAATGCAGTTTTGCCGCCTTTTGATGGCGCACCCACATTAAATCTAGTTTTGAAATTTTTATAAGTTCAATTTGACAAAATTAAATTCTTCTTTGTAATCATGAAATAAAATTTTACTTTGGATAAATATTTCATATTATTCTGGTAACTTTCATATTTTGATGAATAGTAAAAACACACTATATTTTAATTAAAAACAACTTTTTTCATTGCAATAATTTATATGGTTAAATTATAATATTTAATGGTTTTAAATTATAAATAGAATATATTTTTACCATTTAATATAATTTATGTCGTTATCATTGATTCTACCTTGAATTCGTAGGATAAATCAATTCAATCTTTTGCAACGTTTTAATGAAAAACCTGGTTTCTTTCGACAACGGGATTAATTTTAATTTAATTTCTGAAACTTTTGTGTATTGAATTTGGAAAAATGGATTCCATATTTGGAATCATTGGATCCAAATTATGTTAATAAGCTACTTTTTATTTTTGGGAATTATGAATAGTAACTACGGTAAATTTTATTACCATAGTTAATGGTAAATCGGGTAATTAAGGGTAAATATAATATTATAAAATTACCCTAACACGTGTCAAAATCCTATTGGATGACTAAAAGTAGACCCATATCACCTAAGGGTAGTATTAGATTCATTTAATGGACTTGTTTCAATTGAAATAATTTAATTATTATAAAAACCAAAGAATGTGACAACATGTCACTTTCTTAAATCTTTTAAGTATAATAATTTTAATTTAGTGATAAACTTCATGAAACATAGAACATGAATAGTCTCCAGGAAGATAATACAATTATCTACATCATAGGAATTTATTTAGAATTTTTAGGGATTAAATAAATATCATTTATTATGAGACAAAGATGATGCAGTAATTGTCTTAGTAATGAAATATTGACATAATTAATGTTATAAATACCCAAATAAACGTAATTTAAGACTTTTTATGAATTACACTAATTTTATAAGTTAATATTTCATGTTAGTATTGATTTAATTATCTTTTTTAGAACTAATCATTCTGTTATGATTTTCACAAAAATAAATTACTAAATAGTGTCAAAATTGACATAAAATAGTTTTTAAAACAAATATTATATTTTTAATTGTTATTTTATTCCTAAAAATCTAAATTTCTGCCGAATGACTTATATAGATTTATATATATTAATAATAAACAACATGGGGTTTTTTTGGCTTGATATAGTATGTTTATTAACCTTATAGTGTAAGAAAACAAGAAGACACGGTAAAAGTAAAATTATCTAACTTAAAGTTAAATATAAATGATAAGGTTAAAATAGGATCCTAAACTTTTCTAAATTCTATTGGATGAAATTATTTCGACCCATACCCACATTAGCTTCGAAATAAATCAATTTGGTGCTATTTAAAACCGAATTTAGCTTTATAATAAAATAATATTTTTAGTTATTCTAAAGGTGCCCCTCTCCTCCCTTATAAAAGGGCACCCCCTCCCTCTCTTCCTCACACCACTTTGAGCCTTCATGCTCGGCCAAACCCTGAAAAATTATATTCTCCACTTCACTAGAAACATCTTAGTGGTTCTGTTCTTCCTCCAAGACCAATTTTATTACCCTAAGAGGAGGACTCAAAGAGGCGCTTCAAAGAAGAGGTAATGTCCGTTACCGATTCTTTCAACTTTAATTCTTCTTCCACTTCATCTTCTTAGGTTTTTCATTATGAAGTAATAACATCAGTATCACTAATATATGGATATGTTATTATATTTATGAAACATCCCTATTTCACCATCTATCCATCCGACGGAAAATGAAATCACCGCGCGTGCGTACGTATGGAATACCGTCTCCACGACGCGATGATATTCATTCTCCACGTTAACCATTCATGAATGATTATAAAGTATATATAATAATTATTAATTAAATATATTACATAATCATACTACTGGATTTATGTATATATATATTTATGTCATCTACTTAATTCCACTCAATTCAATAAGGAAACGAAAACAGCGTTCATGCGTACGTACGGCCTACCGTCTCCATGAACGGTGTATTTCTTTCCATTTATCGATACATTATATATATGTATATTCTGAATATATATTATATATAAATCATGTTTTATATTCTGGAATTAATTAATCATTATCTAAGTAATCATATGAATAATTACAAGTTAAAACACGAACGACAAATGAGACGATTTTACCCAAAACGCTACTTTAACATGAATTTACAATAGAATGGGTAATATAAAGTCATAAGTGAACCATATATGATATAATAACAATGAATATGATTCTATAATAAGTCAATGACCTTATTTAAATCATTATACAAGAGTTTTGGACACTTACAAAGAAAATCGGACTAAGGTAAGGGAAATATCACAATCTCATTTTTATCCGAGATTGATTATTCTTTGGTATTTTTTGGGGTGTATTTTATCATCCACATCCATGTTTCCTCAATATGTAATATTTATATCCTTCTACAATATTTTATATCAAATTTTACCCTTCGGTGATTTTTTAGTAAAAGATATGAAAGGAATATTTTGTCGTTTTTCGTACGAGGTACTTTTTGACTTTTCCGACAAAAGTATGAGAAGAATGTTTTCTTTTAACTTATACGGCATGAATGGATTTTTAAAAAATTCTCTTAAAAGTTTTCAAGTTTATTTTTTATCATCTTCTCTTAGTTTAAAATTATATGACATGTTAAGAAAGGAAAAATGTTTTTGAAGTAGAAAGGATATTTTCCTCAAGAATGGAGTTCAAGAGTTTTATCAAAATTATTTTCCATATAAGATAATAAAAGGGTTATGTTTTTATCCCTGTTATTACATTGATATGATTATGTTGTGATGGAAATATTTTTATGAATTCCTTTATCTTATATGAATTGTTTTATGATGTCATGATGTTTAAGATTCCCATTTTTATTACATGGGTTATTCTATGATGTATGGTTTTTGATTTTGTGGCACACATAATAATGGTATCATTATGAGATGGGTGGGACCTATATCTCCCTCCAATGCATTCGGTAAAGATTTTATATCTCATGAGATAGACATGGCTGGAACGGTAGGTTATACCGGTTCAGTGAAACAGGACTGAAACGAGGGTGACTCGGTTTAGAAATGGAATTTGTCCACTACGATAGTCTTGGAAATGAGTCTTCACTAATAAGATATGATTCTCTATGATTATGTGTGTATGAAAAAAAGTTTCATGTTTTTTGTTATGATTATTGGGATTTCATTTCACTACTATGATTTATCACATGTTACGAAATTATTCTCTCTTTTTCAGGTTAAGATTTCTAAAATGTTATGTTCTTATGAATATGATGTGATTGATATTTCTTTTGTTTACCCTTACTGAGCATTTGAGCTCACCCTTTTATGTTTTCTTTTCCCCAGGATATAAAGAAAGGTTTTAGGTAAAAAAAAGTAAGATCTTTATGGGAGATGTTGAAGATCTTTCACCGCGATTAGAAGATTATATTCCGAGTCTCCAAAGACACTAAACTATTACGATCCTTGTGTGTGTGTTTTTGTTATGTACTAAGTATTCTTAAAAAGTAATGTAATTTCCATGTGCATCAAGCTTCGGGTCTCTACAGTTGGTATCAGAGGAAAGGTTTAGTCATCCTTTGGAAACTTGGATGCGAAAACGTTAGTGAGATCCCTAGAGATATTTCTAAGGTATGTCTAGGGATATCCCTAAGGTTAAGTATACGTATAGGTTATAGTACTAGAATTACGCTAACGATCATAGAATTAAACGTAAGATGCTAGATATTGAAGGTACTCCCCCTTTATTATGTTGTTTTCCCTATCATGATTTTTTCCTCTCACACTATTCTTTTTGGGTTTTAGATGATGGCTGGAACCCGAAGGAACCGTGTTGATCAATGCAATGGACAATGCAATGATTGTCCTCCTAAACAAACAAATGTTATGGGAGATGGAGTGCAAAATCTTATTACTATACTTACACAAGCTATGAATCATTCTGGACTTCCAAATGAGCAGAGAAGGGAACAATATTCTATTGAGTCCTTCATGAGGCAACGTCCACCTTCTTTTAGTGGGTCTTCTGATCCACTTGTTGCTGAACAATGGATCAGTACCACTAAAAAGATATTTTCAGTTCTTCAATTTTCTTAAAATGATAAATTCATATTACCAGTATATCGTTTGGAAGGTGAAGCTGATCAATGGTGGAATCTTATCAAGAATACAAGGCAAAGAGATGAAATTGAGTCCATGGAATGGGACGAGTTCAAGAACTTATTTTTCAATATGTACTTTCCTCGTATTCTTCGAAAAAAGATGGAGAAGGAGTTTCTTGAACTAAAGCAAAAGGATGATGAATCTGTTGGTATATACGAAGCGAATTTGACAACTCTTGCAAGGTATGCATCTGGATTTATCATCCAACCTGAAAGTAAAGTTGATCGATTCTTCAGTGGCTTAAAACCAAATCTTCGAAGGGCATTAGCTATAAGAGACATCAGTAGCTATGAAGAAATTGTGTGTTGTGCTATCAAGGTAGAAATGGAAGTTGGTGTTACTTATCCATCTCATAGTTTTGACAAGAAATGAAAGATGGAGTTCAAGGAGAAATCTCAGAATAATGGTGAAAAGAAGATGAATGTTTCCTTATGCTCAAAGTGTGGAAAGAAGCATGGTGGAGATTGTCTTAAAGGGAAAAGTAAATGTTTCAAATGTGGAAAGGAAGGTCATCGGGCGTTTGAATGCCGCAATGATTGGAAGAAGATGTCTAATGATGTAAACAAAGGAAGGGATACACAAAATGAACCTACTACACTTCAATTTTTCAAGTTCAAGGAGATGGGACATTATGCCAATAAATGCCCTAATCCAGGGGTTAGTGATGATCGACATGAGAAACCACTTAAGGAAAAGGTCAAAGGGAAGTCACATGCGATCAGCATTGGTGATGTTGAATATGAAAACGATGTGGTGGAATGATTAAGTGTTTATGTAATGGGATTCCAAAAAAATGTTGAGTATTGTAATATTTATGTATTGTTCTATTGTGGTCTTCAAAAAGTTTATACCGGTAACCATGGAAAGTGATTGAAATATTATTGGAAAAAAATATGATATGCGCATAATGAAGGGAAAACTAGAAAATGACATATTTGACAGTATTCATGAGCTCATGATTGATATAAGGATTAAGTGATATCATGGTTTGAGTATATAGAATTTTGAGGATTTTGGTATATGGAAAGTGTTAACTTTGAACTGCATTAATGTTTTCACTAAGGTTCAATGGGAATTCAATAGAATACATGATTAAGGCCTATGAATGTTTGGAATGTGACCAACAAGACATATCTTATGATATATGGGGATCAATGATGGTATTAAGTCTCTGGTAATCGTTTTCACTATATTATGAGAATGGACAACAGTAATACGGATAAGCCTAAAGATTGGAATGGATTATGTTGGACATAAGTTAGTATTGTTTAAGGATAGAAGTTTTTTTCGATATTATTGATGGGGTGTTATAGTAATATAGTTTTAGAAAAAGGACAACCTGCAGGATGGGCGACAACCCATCACGTCGGACATGGTTGTATGAATCGAACCCACAACCGAAGTGCGACTGGCCTTTATCGCCTACCATTCGCCTACAGGAAGTCCCTGGTTAGTAGTAACTAGTTTTATTTTATTAAGCGGTATGATATATGAAGTATAAGTTCATTTTAGGAACCATATATGATTAATCTCACTATAGATGGACTTATGTATTTTTTGATAACTTTTCTAACCTTTTGTTTGAGACAGATGGAATGACCCATCATTCTATCACATGATCTGCTAACACATCATGAATGACAAATTCAACTTCATTTCTTTAAGAGATGAAGTGGAAATTGGCCAAAGAACGACAAACGGTGAGACTATACCAAAATCACGAAAGTATTTCTTCTAATTCCAATTTCATCAGCTTTAGGGAAATGATCTTGAAAACCAAAAATGTTGTCCTAGTGCTCTTATATCTGATGAATTAGATGGTACCTTAGATCATCACAAATTTAAGTCTTTGTGACTACTGGCTTTTCTATAGCCATGTTCTCTACCACTCTCCATCAGAACATGATGGTTAGATTTCTCTTCCATATCCATATTTTCACCTACGTGGAAACCCATTGATTAGATTATTTGGGTAACCGTTAAGTTTCATACTTTTGTTTTTAATGATTGGTTTTGGTATTCCTTTTTACGATGTGAGTTTCTATTAAAGAAAATTTCTAATAGAAAACCATTTATAACCCCGACGAATTTCGAGGGCGAAATTCATTTTAAGGGGGGTAGAATGTAACACCCCGAGATTTTATGAAAAATATTCTTTTAATTTCATTAATGTCTTGTGTTGTATGCTACACCAATATTATTTTACGCTATACGCAATACCGTATTAGCTTGCAGTATACGCAACACTATTCTTGGGTCGTGTTACACACAATTTTGATAATAGTTATTCTACACAACATTGAGTATATATATATATATATTCAATGTATAAATTAAATACGGTTGGATTATGATATAAGAAACAACGAAGGATTCATGCATAGCACGCAACCCTGACCTGGCTTGCATTACACGCAATCGCGACCTTCCTCGATAACGTGTGTTGTACACAATACCGGGTTTTACTAAACAACGATATATTATTATAATATTATTATGAACTAGCCGTTATGAATAGTATTAACTAAATTTTGAATCTTATAACATTATTATTCGTTTTACGAATTTTCTAAAACATGGTATAAGAAACAAAATAAATTTTTCAGGTAAAATAAGCATTTTTAAAAAAATGCAGTTTTGCCGCCTTTTGATGGCGCACCCACTTTAAATCTAGTTTTTTACATGTTTATAAGTTCAATTTGACAAAATAAAATTCTTATTTGGAATCAGGATATAAAAATTTACTTTGGATAAATTTTTCATATTATTCTGGTAACTTTCATATTTTGATGAATAGTAAAAACACGCTATATTTTAATTAAAAACAACTTTTTCATCGCAATAATTTATATGGTTAAATTATAATATTGAATGGTTTTAAAGTATAAATAGAATATATTCTTACCATTTAATATAATGTATGTCAATATCATTGATTATACCTTGAATTAGTAGGATAAATCAATTCAATCTTTTGCAATGTTTTAAAGAAAAACTCGTTTTCTTTCGACAACGGGATTAATTTTAATTAAATTTCGGAGGCTTCTGTGTATTGAATATCGAAAAATGGATTCCATATTTGGAATAATTGGTTCCAAATTATGTTAATAAGCTACTTTTTAATTTTGGGAATTATGAATAGTAACTACGGTTAATTTTATTTACCATAGTTAAAGGTAAATCGGGTAATTAAGGGTAACTATAATATTATAAAATTACCCTAACACATGTCAAAATCCTATTGGATGACCAAAAGTCGACCCATATCACCTAAGTGTCGGATTAGATTCATTTAATGTTCTTTTGTCTATGAAAATATTTTAATTATTATTAAAACCAAAGAATGTGACAACATGTCACTTTCTTAAATATTATAAGTATAATAATTTTAATTTAGTGATAAACTTCATGAACCGTCTAACATGAATAGTCTCCAGAAAGCTAATACAATTATCTACATCATAAGAATTTATTTATAATTTTTAGGGAATAAATAATTATCATTTATTATGACACAAAGATGATGCGGTAATTGTCTTATTAATGAAATATTGACATAATTAATGTTATAAATACCCAAATAAATGTAATTTAAGACTTTTTATTAATTAAAATAATTTTATAGGTCAATATTACATGTTATTATTGATTTAATTAACTTTCTTCTAACTAATAATTCTGTTATGATTTTCACAAAAATCAATTACTATATAGTGTCAAAATTGACATAAAATAGTTGTTAAAACAAATATTATATTATTAATTGTTATTTTATTCCTAAAAATATAAAGTTCAGCCAAACGACTTAGATAAGGTTATATATATTAATAATAAACAACTTGGGGTTCTTTTGGCTTGATATAGTAAGTTTATTAACCTTATAGTGTAAGAAAACAAGAAGACACGGTAAAAGTAAAATTATCTAACTTAAAGTTAAATATAAATGATAAGATTAAAATAGGAACCTAAACTTGTATAAATTATATTGGATGAAAGGTTTGTGACCCATCCCCATCGTATCTTCGAAATAAATCAATTTGGAGCTATTTAAAACCGAATTGTGCTTTATAATAAAATAATATTTTTAGTTATCCCAAAGGTGCCCCTCTCCTCCCTTATAAAAGGGAACCCCCTCCCTCTCTTCCTCACACCACTTTGAGTCTTCAATCTCGGTCAACCCCTGAAAAATTATCTTCTCCACTTACCTAAAATCATCCTATAGGTTCTGGTCTTCCTAAAAGACCAATTTTAGTACCCTAAGAGGAGGACTCAAAGAGGCGCTTCAAAGAAGAGGTAATGTCCGTTACCGATTCATTCAACTTTATTTCTTCTTCCACTTCTTCTTATTAGGTTGTTTCATTATTAAGTAATAACATCAGTATCAGTCATATACTGATATGTTATTATAAGTATGAAACATCCCTATTTCACCATCTATCCATCCTACGTAAAATGAAATCATCGCGCGTGCATACGTACGGAATACCGTCTCCACGACGCGATGAGATTCATTCTCCATGTTAACCATTCATGAATGATTATAAAGTATATATAATAAGTAGTCATGAAATATATGACATAATAATACTACTGGATTTATGTATATATATATTTATGTCATCTACTTAATTCCACTCAATTCAATAAGGAAACAAAAACAGCATTCATGCGTACGTACGGCCTACCATCTCCATGAACGGTGTATTTCTTTCCATTTATCGATCCATTATATATATGTATATTCTGAATATATATTATATATAAATCATGTTTTATATTCTGGAATTAATTAATCATGATCTAAGTAATCATATGAATAATTACAAGTTAAAACACGAACGACAAATGAGACGATTTTACCCAAAACGCTACTTTAACATAAATTTACAAAAGAACGGGTAATATAAAGTCATAAGTGAACCATATATGATATAATAACAATTAATATGATTCTGTAATAAGTCAATGACATTATTTAAATCATTATACAGGAGGTTCGGACACTTATGAAGCCAATCGGACCTAAGGTAAGGGAAATATCACAATCTCATTTTTATCCGAGATTGTTTATTCTTTGTTATTTACTAGGGTGTATTTTATCATCCACATCCATGTTTCATCAATATTAATATTTATATCCTTCTACAATAGTTTATATCAAATTTTACCCTTCAGTTATTTTTTAGTAAAAGATATGAAAGGAATCTTTTGTCATTTTTCGTATGAGGTACTTTTTGTCTTTTCCGAAAAAAGTACGAGAAGAATGTTTTCTTTTAACTTATACGGCATGAATGGATTTTTAAAAAATTCCCTTACAAGTTTTCAAGTTTATTTTTAATCAACTTATTTTAGTTTAAAATTCTATGACATGTTGATAAAGGAAAAATGTTTTTGAAGTAGGAAGGATATTTTCCTCAAGAATGGAGTTCAAGTGTTTTATCAAAATTATTTTCCATATAAGATAATAAAAGGGTTCTGTTTTTATCCCTGTTATTACATTGATATGATTATGTTGTGATGGAAATATTTTTATGAATTCCTTTATCTTATATGAATTGTTTTATGATGTCACGATTTTAAGATTATCATTTTTATTACATGGGTTATTCTATGATGTATGGTTTATGATTTTGTGGCACACATAAGAATGGTATCATTATGAGATGGGTGGGACCTATATCTCCCTCCAATGCATTGAGTAAAGATTTTACATCCCATGAGATAGACATGGCTGGAACGGTAGGTTATACAAGTTCAGTGAAACATGACTGAAACAAGGATGACTCGGTTCAGAAATGGACTTTGTCCAGTAAGATAGTCTTGGCAATGTGTCTTGACTAATAAGATTTGATTCTCTATGATTATGTGTGTATGCCACAAAGTTTCATGTTTTATGTTATGATTATTGGGATTTCATTTCACTACTATGATTTATCCCATGTTATGAAATTATGCTCTCTTTTGCAGGTTAAGATTTCTAAAATGTTATGTTCTTATGAATATGATGTGATTGATTTTTCTTTTGTTTACCCTTACTGAGAATTTGAGCTCACCCTTTTATGTTTTCTTTTCCCCAGGATATAAAGAAAGGTTTTAGGTAAAAAAGGAAGATCTTTATGGGAGATGTTTAAGATCTTTCACCACGATTAGAAGATTATATTCCGAGTTTCCAAAGATAGTAAACTATTACGATCCTTGTGTGTGTGTTTTTGTTATGTACTAAGTATTACGATAAAGTAATGTAATTTCCATGTACGTCAAGCTTCAGGTCTCCACAGGAACCACGAAGATGTTGTATGATATGGTTCAATGATTCTTGTGGTTAGGTATGATATGGTACATCGATGGCTTTGTATCATCTTGTTATACATTCCAATGGATTATGTTGTGAATAAAATACCTTCTTGATATCTTCATCCACTTCTAGTTCCAACATGGATGTGGAGAAAGATAACCATGGGTGTTGTCACTAGGTTTCCTCATATCCAAATAAAGAATAATGATATATAGGTTATGATCAATTTGATAACCAAATCAACTTACTTATACCAATTTGTGATTCAACCAATCTTGAGGAGTTGGGAGATCACTACATGAAATTTATTGTTCAATTTCATGGAGTCCAATCCTTCAAAAGAAGAATGAGATATGGGTTGTGATCGATTAGATAACTATGTCATCTCACTTATACCCATTCACGAATCAACCAATTTTGAGGGGTTGGGAAATCACTACAGGAATATGATTGTTAATTTTTAGGGAGTTGAATATGTTATATTCTTTGATATAGATTCCTATTTTAATTCATAATTTTAGAGACTCTTATAGGTGGAACTTGAAATCAGGTTCATTTGAGTAGGGAATATCATTTGTGGACGAATGTCTAGACATATATATATATATATATATATATTAAATATATGATTTTTGACTATCTAATATATTTTTTGGATATTAGGATGGCCATTTGGGACTGCATGAGTTCACTTATAATAATAGTTACTAGTCCTTGGTCATAATTTCACTTCTTGAGGTTTTTTATTGAAGTCCATGTAAATCATAGTTGTGGGGGGCATAGATTTGTGAAACATCCACTGATTGAAGAAGGTTAGTCTTAGAGAATTCATGGATGAATTAGTTCATTCATTAAATAATGTTGAAAACACATAGCCGATATAAATATTATACTGGTCATAGTCATAATCTCTTGATGTTTCCAGTTGGATACTAGGTGTTTGTAAATGTTTCACCCTGTTTGTGTCATCAACAGCTTGGGATGTAAGGAGAAAATGCTCCACATTTTATAAGAAATTGTTAGGGTTGTGAGTGTCTGGTGCATTTTTCTTTCTATTTAAAACATCCACCATAATTGAAATCAATTAATAATGTGGTCCATGTATCATAGCTCCTAAAGTATCAATTTTAACTATCTCATAATTTATTATAGGAGGACCTTCTTTTGGAAACAAATTTATTTCTGACTAAGCATTCAGTCAAGATTATTGATTTTGAGAAAAATGTTCTTCATGGGATGACAATACCATTGGTCTTTGTGTTATGAATTCATGGTTCTAATATGGGTTATTCTTGGATAGGGATGCATTAATTATATAGAAATGGTATCATCTTTTCTATATTAAAATTTATTGATAGGATTTATAGGGATAGAATGTTTCTATGGTGTAGATATTCTAACATCTTTTTACTTTTTTATGGTACTCACCAACCCTTTTATAAATAATTTGTTTGGGTTTTTTTCTGGTAGTTTGGGATAAATAATTGAAAATTTTGGGGATATCAGGGTTGTGAAAAGTAGAAACTTTGTTATCCCCATCCATTCACCGTCCCAATACAAACTATAAAACCTCATATAGGTTTGTTTTAAATAGTTGGCACACAATTTGAAAACATATTAACCCACATAGTAGAAATTGTACAACATATTATAGGGTATCATAGTTATGGAACCTAGTTTTTCTATCCATGTGACCCTTCCTGGGTAACCATGGTAATATGCAATTTGTATTTCCAAAATTTATCAAAAATTCCCTAAATCCATGTTTTAACCCCCCCCCCCCTCCCCCCTCTACCCCCTCCCCTCCCCCCACCCACCACGTTAAACCCAAAATCAACCAAAATAAAATTCCTATGCATTGTAGGCTCTCAAGAACCCATTTTAATTCTTCCAATCCCATTCCATTTCAGATCGAATATTGGCAGATCAGGTTTAATATCCTCTGAAAATGTGAATCTCCTCTCTGTGGTTTCAGTCATTCCATCCTTCTCTCCCCTTTGGGTTTTATCCATCACCACATATTGAATAGATATAAACTCATTTTATATGGATATTGATTCATGGATTGATTTCATGGGATATATTTCCCGCGTTCCTTATTTGTAAGTCCCATTTTGGGTATCATGTGTTGTGATCTCCGTGATTAATGGTAGGTGGTTCGATTTTACATGGTCTCGTATAATTAAAAATTCATTTACATGGTTTTTTTTAAATACAATTTTATTTATGTATAAAAACCCAAATTGACATGATTTGGAATTGTAATAGGAATTGACATGGATTTTGGGAAAATTACAAAATTCCATTGAAATTGGAATTTGGGGCATATTTTGAAATTGATAAAATTTGTGAAATGATTGTTGAATTGATTTTATAACATAAATTAAATTTTACTAAGAAAAAACCATTAATGGATTATTATTGAAAAAGGCCTAAAATGATGAAAACCCCATATTTTGGTTTTGAATTTGATATGGCATGTTGAAATGGGAAATTTGAGCAGTTGAATTTTTAATGATGTTTTGATTTAAAATGAGTTGAATTTTTTATTATAGATTGATTTATTGAGAACATGACAACCTAGGTATTTAGTGGGTTATTTGGGATATTCATTCTGGGAAGGTAATTCCTTAGAAATAGATTGATTGTGAAAATACAAACAAAACCCAATCTATGCATATCTTTTCCCTGATGGGATATTGATGGGTTTGGTTCGACCTGATCCTAGGGGATGTGTTTACACATATTTCCATTATAATTAAGATGAGATGTGTGATATTCCTATAAAAAATAATATAGATCTATTGGATAGATGACCATAAGGATTTATTATTATTATTTTGATTATATATATTTACTAATTATATAAATATGTTCTTCATTATAGAATAATTATATATTTATAGTTTTATAAAATGATTATTGATGTCATGTTTTGAATGTTTTCCATCATTTTGAAATCAAAACATGATTTTGTTTTAAAAATACATTTTATGCAAAATCCATATTTTAATAAATAATTGAAATAATGATTTGGTTTATTATAATGGAATACGTTATGAAATAGTTAGTGATACCCAAATGGGATTTATAGCTGACACCATACCTTGGACATTGTAAATTTTTGGCTTTTCTTATACCATGTCCAAGAAAAGGGAAAGTTCCAATTTAAGGTGGTGGATATTCATGATCTGTTGGTCTGGGTGTTAGGTTTCCTTTAGGATGTTTGAATTTTATATTTCTAGTTGTTGAGTGCTTTGATGATGTAAATTTTTTGGTTTTTGATATACCTATTTGTATTATGGTATTTACTCCCTTTAGAGTGTTGATTATATTATTATAGATATTTATCTTCCAATTTTTTGTGGAAAATTGATTCCCTCTTTTATTTAGAATTATGGAGTTGAAATTATAAATCCTATGTTGATTGGGAATTCTCTTAGGGCTATGTTAGGATCATCCTGGGTATTAGGGTACTAGGGTATATGGGAGTGATCATGACATATTGAAATTATTAACATCTTATTCCCTAAAAATTGCACCAAATATTTAATTCACCTCGAGGAAATCATTAATTCCTCTAGAAAAATAAAATTTATAAAATTATAACACCAAACTAATAAAAACTACTAGAAAGTAGAAAAGTTGTATTACTGAGTCAATCCCTAAAAGGGAAGTGTAATAACATTCAATAGTTTCAAATTTTTCTAATTTTAATTAAAACTAAATTTTTATAAACTAATATAATGTGTCATGAGGACTATCCACAAGGTAAAAATATTGATGAATATTGGAGTGATTTAATCCAAATATGTGTTTTCAAAATTTTAATTAATCATTACATATGAAAAAATCCAATCCATTCACTAGGAGAATACTTGGGGTAACTATCATTGATTTTCAATAGTAACTACAACTACCTAAACTTGTTGGATCCTAATTCAATATTTTATATTACCATCATTTGGGAATGAGTCTTATTCATTGGATGGAAGCTAGAGTAATGGTCGATTATAACTCTACCCCAACCCTAAACCACATTTTGGTTCATCCTCTATATTCCATCTCTCATGCTTAAAAAATAGTTGATAAGATATTTATTAAATTCCAATTGATAATAATTAATATTTTGATGTCAAAAGTTTAGACAAATTAAATTATTTGGTACATTTCCCTTACATAAACTCTTCCCCATATCACAAAGCATACACATCAATCCTTTATCTCTTAATAATTAGTGAATTAAAAATAAGTATAGTAAAAGAGAATATAATAAAAAATAATTAAGTAATTAAATAACGAATTTTTTTTATAGAGATAGAAGTTAATATTTTCATTCCCTACAACTATTTTCCATGTGAGGGCTCTATTTGATTTCTCAAAGGTATCCCAATTTGGATGAAAGACCTCTATTCTACATTTGGAATTTGTATTAGTTCATGTAGCATATATCACATAAGGATTAAAAATTATACTTGGAAATATCCACACCATTGATAAGTGAATCCATTATTCATCTAATTATTTAAAGTGAGGTATTTTCCAATCTAAGGAACTATGAATTTCCTAAGATAATAATATAATCCTCAAATACACAACAAATCTTTATGGTTTGTAGGAGTCGGGATTGTTAGGATCACAATATTCATGTCAAGGTAAACCTCTATATCATGGTCAAATTCCAAAAAACAAATAATTTCCCTCATTTTAAAATTAATGAACACATCAGAGGGTTCATTTTCATTTTACGATACTATACATTTCCAATTTTATTCAATGTTTTTTGAAATTATAAAAGCGATATTGATAAATAGCCATCAAATTATTGTTATATCATTCAATGATTCTTCCTATAAGGGAATGAATATGTAATATATGGCATGTTGTTAGGTGGTGTAAGCATTATTCAACTTCATGGAAAATTCCAAGTAGTATATTATCCTTATGGGTACCTGGAATGTGTTGGATTCTACATTTTTAGGGGCCATCATTATATGATTATAAGAAACATACCCATAAATAATAGAATGTTCTTGTTAGGACATTGTTACATAAATCCTAATTTTTATATTTGGAAGTGGGAATTGTTCTTCCGGAATTGCTTATTGAGATCCCAAAAATAAATGCAATCATCGATATACCCATTCATATATTTAATGGGGATGATGTTAGTGAGATATTTCAGGTATTTAAACTATCGAATAACTTCAAATTTGATACATCTACTGACCTAAGATTAATCTATGGTGGCATGAGTTGAATGCATTCTATTATACACATTATTGGAACCTCAATGATCATATTGTAGGTCTAAGTGATGGATGACAACATTATAATACATTTTATGATTATATATCTAATTTTTGGAAAAAAACATAACATTATTGATTCAATATGTATATATAAATATCCTTCCATTCAAGAAGAATGGAAAAAGTAAGAATTGTTTTTTTACATATCCATTTCTATATCAATATTTACTTATTAGATCTCATCTATGGAGGTATAGACACCATACTCAAATATTGAAGGTTTTTATCAAATGAAATCCTCTACATCTTCCATGTCATCATTAACCAACATGTATTCAATAATTCTATAAATTTTGATGAAATGATTAAAATTAATGAAGGGTGGTTTTTCATTCCTAGGATTGTGGAGTATAGATCCAAGGGTACCATGATTTGGGGAACTCTGGAGATACACACATCCTTCAATACTATTATCAAGGGAAGATCATGTATTTATATCTCGATATTTATGAGGCATAATTTTTGAATTTTCAATTTCTATCAATGATGTCGGGATGTTATTTCATCTTTATTATGAAATTACAAACTCATTTGATTATAAATATTGTAAAGGATAACTTTTATTGGGGGAATTTCCATTAGTGGTGTTAATCCCCCTTGATATGATTTAAATACTACTTGATAGGCATCACTTAAAAATTGTGGCTATTACTATGTAAACATAGTCCAACTTTTATTTTGATCGATATATGTTATATGTGGTAGGATTTATTTCCTCCATCAGATTAATAAGAAATATATAATGACTATTGAGAAGGATATAGAGACTCTATTGGGTGTGTCTCAAACCATTGTGAGTGGAAAACCCGCATATCTCCCTCTAATATCAATTTCATTCATTCCCAATTTTAGAAACCTATCTCATCATGATGGTATTAAAAACATTAAAATGGAGTTTTATCACCACCTAGAACCCCAACCCTTCTATTGATAGAGTTCATTAATCATTTATTTTATGATGATAGCACTATATCATGATGACCTGGCCATTTTATTTAGAGATAAAAATTATATAGTGTGTAATTATGGATAACCATGAACATAGAGTTCAATATTTGACTACATAAACAAGTATTGAATTTGATCGTTCTAGGGGGTGTATCAATTTTTTTTACCAATGAATTATCAGTTTGGAGGGGGTGAATCATCATCACTATATTCCATATGTTTTAGTTTTCACTCTAGGATGAGATCAATCCCATATCCATTGTTGATTAGAACCTATTAAATATTAAAATTATAGAACTTAGCTAAAATTTATAGTGGATTTATATCTATTTTAACAACATCATATTGATTGATCTCTAACAATGAGATAATTTTATGCCACTCTACTAAATTATTCTATTCTTGAAATACATCATCTATAAACACTTTTGAGTCAAACTACACTGGAATCATGGGGGGATCGACATGCCATTCCCTTTTGAACTTTGATAGGTGAAGATAATCGAAAAATAATATCTTGGTTTGATGATTTCAATTTGTTTCTAGATGTAATACTTCTACATCATTATTTTGGGATTCCTAAAATTGGGTTTCTCCTTGGAATGTGGATTTGAGGGTACACGAAATGAAGTAGATTGATTTGGAACTTAGACATAAGTGGATGAAATAAAAAAATTTGATGGTTTGAGTTGATATTCTCTACCCACTCTTTTTTCCTAGTTTCATAGTTTAAGAAATGCTAACTTGTCTTATAAAAAAATTATAATTGGACAGATCTTTATGTATTTTACAGTTTCATCATGATCATAGTAATATTATAGAATTACTTGCATATGATTATTGGCCATGTATATAACTTCAATGGGGATACTGAGAGAACGCTAAACTATTCTATGATTGTGTCTTCAACTATTCCATCGGCTTCAGCGGCCTCTACCTTCATCACCCCAATTTGGTGTAGAGAATACTGATTTATATTCATATTCGTTATCAAAGAAGAGATCTAGTATTTGAAAATCACTAAATAAATTGGAAATTGGATCTTGTTCGGATGTGGATTATTTTTTGTCTGGTGGTTTTCTTTCCCTGAATGATGAATGAAGTAAATTTAAAATAGTATAGGCATGTTACCGATTCATATAAGACTCTTAATCATGGACCCAATTTAGATTTTACCAGTCACATATAAATCTATAAAATGCGGTTAAGGAAATCCATTTTAAAAATGATGGTAGATTTCAGACAGTAATTGGATTGAAAAGTTGTTCTATGATAATGAAATGATCCAGATCAACCATATTTTTAGTTATAAATTATCCATACATCCATTCCGAATTAGTGTGGACTTCATTCAAGTCACTTTAATCCTATGATTGGATTGTAGACAAAAGGTTCTATTCTGTTTGGGAATTTTCCAATAATACATTTAATGAATTGATCAATTTCCTGATGAAATCCTTGATGATGAGGTAGTCTTGGATAGTTTGGCTCAACCTTCTAGGAAAAGGGAAGTAGTTATGAAGAAAACTAAGGATGATTTTATCAGGATTACATTGACCAACCATTTTGAAAATATTATTCCCCCTGACTGCGAGGAAGTAATGAAGAACCAGCTCCTCCATAAAGGAATCTTTTTTGTTTTCCAATTACTCATATATTGGAAAATGATGATCTTTTATCCCACTAAACATATGATTTTTCTCAAATATTTTTATTTAGTAGGAGGTTTCTAGTGATTTGGAGTTTGAATGGTTACTTCATCAGTCACTCATACTAGCATAATTATAACATTTGATTGTTTACCTTACCAAACAATTTCCCCATGTTATAGGTATATACACTAATTTATCTTTAATTAATAGCAGATAGTACTCTTGATATTTTTACATGTTTATAAAATCCTCAAACCCACCCTATTATTTAAAATGGTTATGTAGTGCTAACATTTTATCATAGAGGTTCTCTACATAATGTTCCAATAGATACTCATATCGGAGAGGAATTCGATGCCGGTTTTTCAAAACATTTCCTTTGTGAGCTAATTTTAGAGTACCCTCCATTTTATACAATTTACAATTGTTTACATAAATGAACATTATATTACTTATAATGAAGAAAATTTAGTAAATTGGATAATATAATAGGTCTTCCTAGCATGTGATGGACTCTACAGGAAAGATATTATACCAAAATAATTTTTTTTCCAACTTGATTCTATAAAATTTACTATAGTTTTCTATCTAGTTTTTTTCTCAAAGACCGATCACTAAGTATTCATGAATTTTACAAAGATAATATATTAGGGTTTTATCCCTATAGTGAACGATATTTCTCAATAGAATTACTTTTATGGGTTGTTCCAAATATTTTACCACTATTGCATTTGTAATCCATTGAGTTGAAGGAATTAAATGTAATATATGGGGAAAATGAGGATGATGTATTTATTATTATTATCATTTCTTTTTTGGTATCACTAATTGTTTTCTGAGATATTGGTCAGGAGTCTTAAACACTATGTTGGTTGCTGAATACTAAACTCTGTGATAGTAAAGAACAAATTTCCCTTTCTTAATATTGGTGAACTTTTTTTTAAAACATGGGAGAATTGTAGTTTCCAAATACTATTCCAAAATTGGGGTACCAATAACTGATGTTTTGATAGAATAATTTTCCAAAGATGTTTTTCATGAGAATGTTCAAACACTATGAGTATTTTTTTTACTTTTTGGTCTTAAAAATTCTCTTATGCTATTTATTCCTATGATGAATTGAGTCATCCATCAATTTTGGAATTAATTTATTGTCTATTATTTTAATGATATCATTGTTTATTCTAGATCCAAAAGTAATTATTCTGAGCATATAAATATAATCCATTTGAATCATGATAGAGTGTTAGCTATATAGAAATATATCTAAATTTCAATTATCTATTTAATAACTAAAATTTACTATCCTTGTTATTTTTGTGAAATTTGGTTCCTTGTATCTGAAAAATATCTCAGAAGCGATGTCTTTGGGGTATCCTAGAAATATATGTGCTATTTGGAGATTCTTGGGGTTTGATTTTTATTATAGGTTCAATAATCTGAAATTATCTATGAAATCATATTAAATGATGGATTTGTCCTATAATGTACTAATTTTTTGTTGTGAACTAATCCAGAGATATTTTGAGTCATTGAAAGTGAGATTATATTTATATCCTTCTTGTATTATTCATGAGATGAGGGTTAGTTATATTGTTCACTATGATTCTTTAGTTATATGTTTGATTATTTTTTAATGTAGGGGATACATGTAGTAACTTATATATTCCATTATGTACTCCTTTATGAGAAATAATATCCCCTTCATTTTCTGACTTGGCAGTAGTGATTCTCATTTTTAAGAGATGGTGAAATTGTATTTTTGAGAATTGGTTTTACAGAAAATTTAGAACATAATTTTATTAATTTAAACGTCAATCAATGAAAACAGAACCTATGATAAATACTCCAGGTAGAGTAAATTACTGAATTTGATTTTTATATTTCATTCACATACTTAATATGTAATGTGGTCATTTATTCTTTATATAGGATGTTTCTCACATATGTTATAAAATAATCAGTGAAATAGTTGTTATTGATATATAGATTAATTTAGATGTAGGGAGTGATGGTATAATGATATTCCTTGATTATTGTTTTTTTTATCATTTTTTGATGATCAAATAATAAATTTAAAGATAAATGTTGTAGAGTGTCAATGGATTAGCATATACCATTATGGTTAAGAGACTTCATGTGAGTGGTCTTAGGATCTTGATAGAGTGTTGCACTTCCAATGAAGGGTGACTGTTTTAGTGACCATGAGAAAAGTATTGAAGGATGATATTCAAAAATACAATTTTTTCTTCACACTAGATAAACCAATATGTACCATGACCGGATATATGATTACTGGTTGTTGGGCTTGAGACAGTCGATAGTGGATTCTGGGTCATGGTGCCTTATGTTTCAAAATATTAATGTGGGAAATGATAAACCCACTAGTTTTTTATAAGAATTAAAATTTATGTTATACATGTGTGATGTGATATTCATTGATTATTTTATTGGAATGCCTCATACACATAGTTGAATGTATTTTAGATGACTAGATTTTTTACTACTTAACGAAATAATTTCATTGGATGTTGGTGATCAGGTTTTTGAAATATTTTCCCCTCACTTTTGACATAGATGTTTAAGGATATAGATTAGGATTTCTTCTAATTATGTAATCCCATTTCAAATTATGGATTGAACCTAAAATGTGTCTAATTGTGTATAATTACCTCATCATTTGACATATATTCATGACATGTTCCATGCATCCAACTAAAGAAGACTCAACATAATTTTTACAATGTGATCAAGTGGAAGGATGTTTAGATCAAACCTAATACCTTAGTAATTAAAATAAATATTCAGATAGTGGAAAGATATGAAAATGGTATTTCATGGAATGTATATCCAATTTTTTCAAGATAAATGGAAGTGGGGTAGGGAAAACAAAGGAATTTGGACCATAGTTAATTATTGATGAAATAATAGTCATATAATTTCCAGAGTTCACATTTACTAACCTTTATTGGGGAAAATAATATATGTTGGGGAGAATTGATACACCATGGTACTCATAATTAAGTATAGATATAGTTTTTATTTTTATGTTTTTATATTATTGGTTGAATATTTTTTGGTATATGTTTTTTGTGTAGTTTCTAATAGTTAAAGGAAACATGCTAGAAAATGGGGGCATCAGCTATCAATTGTTGGATTATAAAAGACCTACATATCTACAAGTTCCACATAAATTATGGTGGGATTCCACTGTCTCATAAATGGAGGGCCTCTAGGTACATTCAGTCAACATGTAATCATAGGATAGTTAGTGGGGGCCAACATCTTTTTAGTGGCACTAGTAGGTGAGTGATTTAATTACAGTAAAATTTATTTATTAAAAAATGTTTTTCTTAACTACCCTACTTTGAACCCTTAAACCACATTTTATTTTTTCTTTGTTTAGAGAATCCTTGGTTTCATTCATATCTCTCTCTCTATCCCATAGAAACCCATTATGATGGTTGGAATCATGTTTATCTATTGGGTGTAAGATTTTATGTGAAACCGTTCTAATTGAGTTGAATTTATTATTCCCCATGCATGAGATTCAATATATCCATAGATCACTTGTTCGATATTTAACATGGATAATTTATGTTTTATCCAATAAATGTAGGTTCTTAATATTGATATCACATTCTCTCCCATTACTTTTCCAAAAGTCAATGATATTTACATAAATTTTGATGTAGGTTTTGTTATACAATATTACATCCCTTGGAATACATTATGATCTTATGAATTCTATTGGTTAGAAATTTTGAGATTGAAAATTTAAAATCCATGAGAGGTGATTTTTATTTTTTATGTCTGTTTAAAATTGTTCCCAAAAGGGGGTGTTTTATGGGATCCATTTTGATACACATGAAGTGTTGTATAATCTATCTCAAAAAGGATTTTAAAATATGAACGTGTTTTCATGAATGGAAGTGGTGTGGTCTCTCTATAATTTTTTTATCAAAATGTTTGCATCATATTTAATGGTTTTAACTTAGATATTTTTTATGAAACTTTAATTGATTTGTTGAATATAATGGAGATGTTTTAGCACATCAGGAATGACTTGGAATTTGGGGAAAACAAGACATAATCACACCCTATTAGAATTATCTATAAATATTGTATGTTTAATGGTTGACATGGATTTCTATTAAGAATGATTTATAAGGAAACAATATTCCCATAATTAAGGAGTCGATTATATAGACTATTGTTCTTGATAATATATTTTGGGTACAACCTTATGTTTTGATTTCCCCATTGGTTCTATATAGATACATTAAATAATTGTTTATTTGATATGAATATTTTCTGACTTGATATGAATATGGTTATTTGATTCAATTTATTTTATTTTCTTATGACTCATGAATATATTTATTATGACATATTACTTTCGGGTTTTGAATAATTATTTTTTTTTAAATTAAAACTAAAGGATGAGTTTTAATCAAAATTTTATCTAATATAAAATTTCAATATAGATATTTTAATAATTTTTTAATTAATGGACATAGATATATATTTTAAAGAATATCTGGTGCTATCCTACCATGATTTAGTACTGACTCCCTATTGTTTTCTTTTTTTTGTTTATATCTTTGGGCTTGAATGGTAATGATAAATTCAAAAGACTATTATAGAAGAAGACACTCTTGGTATATGTTTCCATTTCATAGGTTGGGATAAAGGTATCTTTTTCACATATAAAGATGTACCCATGTATTATATTGGATTCCATTATATTTATCATTAGTTTTCATCTAGACAATATTATCTAGTTTTTTGTATGTACCTTTTTTCGTTTAGATATTTTATACAAATCATGTATTTAGATATAATTTTTGATAATTGATTTTTTTCTATCTAATAAAATGTTTGTTGGGGGTGATATTGTATCCATATTCCATTGTATAATACCATGGTTCATGCATATCTACCTTTTTAATCTAGAAATCACTTCAAGACTTGGGGTGGGACAATTAAATTGATATTATTGGTTATTTTTAGTTGGTTTATTACAAATGAGATACAAACACCACCTACCAATGAATATGGGGAAATTTTTGTCTAACTAATGTATCAAAGTAAAAGATGATAAATATGTGGCTTCATTTGGGTACATTATGTGTAATCCAACATCATCCATTTATACATGTTCCACCATTTTTAATGGCATGTTTCATCCTTACTACACATCTTTTTGAAGAGTCTCATGGAATATATTTTCCAATGGAGTACAAAACATATACCACTTCTACCTGATTTATGACCCTCAGTGGTTATAAATGATGTGTCCTAGTATAAACATGATGTGGGATTCATAGAAAACTGAGTTTGTACTCAAGTTACATGATGAACAGTCTTCGTCAATGCCACTCAGGGTGTGACTTGGTCACAAGATCATATCTTATTTTACCCCCAAATAATCCTAACTAATATATTAAAAGGGGGCACCAGTGTGTTCTTTCAAATTAAATGTTGTGTAGTCACACATTTTCCAAAAATACATATTCACAAAACATATTTTTTTTCCTAGTGCACCTTTTCTCCAATTCATACATTAATCACATCCATAAAATCCAAAAATCATGTTGAACATCATTTAGACTTCCTAGAAGACGATTTGTAATAGTTCCTTAACAAAAAAATAGGGTTTTCATCCCCTCTCACTTCATCCTTCCACCATGCCATATCAAACTGACATTATCATATTCTCAAGTGTATTTAATTTTTCATCACATGTATCTATGATAATATAACACAACCTAAAAACCCAAAATATAAATCTTTGGTTCCCCTGATTTATTTCACAACTTAATGGGTTACTAAGAAAAAACATCAAACCACCAATTAGTCGAATACAATAAATTAATGCATATAGAATGGAGGGATAAAATAATAACCCAATAAATTGATGAATTACCAATAAACGTATCCTATTTGTTCATATTTCATTGATGGAAATCAAAGAGAATATTAACAAATTAAATTAAAATAAAAATTATAATAATGACGAATATCAATTATATAATTCCTAGTAATATTACAAATTATAGGATTGGATGATAATAAATTCTTGATTAGTTTTTTCATTAAAAATTCATAATTGTATCAATTCAAATAGAGAGAAAGTCATAAAAACCTGCCTTCCTAAGGAATGGATCAATAAATGATGAAGAAAAAATATCATATCATTTCCATTGGGGATGTGATATAATTATTTTGTTCTTGTACTCGATCTGTAATTCAAATGACACATCCAATGACCCCTGACATGAATCTCCTCATGATGCTCTATCTAGGTTATATTCCCAACACATGAGGTGTTTCTAAAGAGATATAAAAAAGAGAAAAAAGGATATGGTTTTTAAAATAAAATAAATTAATTATGTAAATTAATTAATACAATTAATTAATTAAATTAATTAATTTATTTCATCAATTATCACCCTATGATGTAACATTGAAAAAATATCATATGAAAGTGAAAATTATTTCTTACCTAGGGTTACACCATCATTTCAGACTCATTGGAAAATTTAGTTTCTCTATAAAAATCCCCAATAAAAAAGATATAATGTAAAAGAACCATAATTTTAGTAAATATTTAAATAAATTTAAATAATCCCCTCAAAAGTTCAAACTACCCTTGATAATTATGCCCATTGTAGAAAAAACTAAATTTTATTATGAAAACAAATCAATGGGTCCAAACACTACTAAATGTTTGTTATATTCTCCTAGTATTTGGATAATTTGACCCTAAAATCACAACTCATAAAAAAATATAAGAGCACTGAGCATGGATAGAGTTCACACAAACACATCAGCTCTCCACAAGATTATATTAATAATAGAGGATGTACACTATGGGAATTTATTTCCCTTGAATGATATTTCCCTAAAGATCCTCATTTTACACTAGGTACACCATAGTGGTTCAACCAAATTTAAATTTTATCTCACCATAATCAATAATATTCATTTGATCTTTCATATAGCTTCTAAGCTGTAAAAATATGTAGATATCATGGTATTGGTCTAGTGTGGGGGCTCATTCTTGATGTTAGGTAACTATTGCATCACTATAAAGTATTAGGAAGGAACTGATATAAAATAGATATTTATTTTTTCATTATCCATATCAATATATATCATGATGAGGTGAGACATTATGAAACACATGATCATTCTCCTAAAACTCTAACAACGTACATTGAATTTCTTCATAAGACAATTAAAATATTTTCATTATACTAGTCTATTCCAAATTTATCTTTATTTTTTTCCACCAATACCAACTTTTGATCCAAGAGTGTTGGCTCCCCCCAAAAAATGAAACCCCTATATTGATATATAGGGTCATTAATAAGAGGCCAAAATGGCACAACGGTAATTGTAAGTAGATAATAATTGATATATGAAAACACCACTATTTGAAAATAATCCCCAAAGCATGGAAAATAATACATAAAATAATACCTCAAATTATCCTAAAAAACCTAAATGATTCACTTATTCTGAATATTTGTATTTGGGGAAATTCTATGACCATCATAACTAGAGTCTTGAAATCCTTCTACAAAACTCTTCACACGTGGGATGAAAATAATTCATTATATTCATATATAATTTTAAAGGAAACAAGGTGATATTAAACAATCTATTAAATATAAAAGGGTCAAATGAATTCCAACAAACTCTAATCCATGATATTGAGAAAGTGAGTTAACTTAGTCTTTTTGTTGATAACTACCAAATACCATCATGACCTCTTTTTGACTGTGGAGGTCTTGTCAAGAAAACATATATATATGTTATACCCTGACCACTACCAATCCTCAAGGTGTTTCATCTAACCTACCAAATAATAGATTCTCGTCCATTACTTATAATCATGTAATGCATGAGAAGAAAAATTCAAAAACACTAATGTTTATCATTACCCAAACAATATATCATCTACGGTCATGTTACATAATTTAAACACCAATATGTACCACAAAGGGAGATGTATGGAACTAAATTAGCACCTCCCCTCAAACGTTTCATGGTATAATTGTATTTTTTAAAACAGAATGACATGATCTTCACCATTATTGAATCCATCAGTAGTTTTTATAGTATATATTTAATCAAATAATTCCTCATATTCAAATTATACATAGTGGTATCCACTTAGGTAATGGAGAATTTCATGGGTCACAACCAATTATGATTAGTACAAATCTCAATACTCAACCACCACGGACAACTACCATGATTACAACTACTCCCACTCCATTATTATAAATAGTTATCAAAACATATTTCTAATAGTTTTTCCACCACATACCCAATTCATTGATTATATATTATCTCAAATTATTAATCCTATGGGAACTATATCCATTTCCTCAGTCTCGGGTTTAAATATCTTAGGGTGAGTACATATATAAGACTTTTTTTAAGAATAAAAAATAAATAGGTCACTAAGACGATTGTGTTTCTGAGTTTCCAAGACCCATAGGCTATCACTTCCATTATTGGTAAACTCATATATGATAAATTTGTGTTCCAAAATATATCAAAAATACACTAAGTACCCTAATTAAATAAATATATTGTTTTAATGGTAAAATTTGAATGTCTGTACATTTCAATGGGATCCAATCTTTGTGATCATCAATATATATCTTATGTTCTCTATCAATGACATCATATGTATTTTTCATAGTTTCTCTTCCATTTACATATTACGACATATTGATTCTAAATTATAGTTCACTATGTTTTAAATCAACAATGATTATCCCTCTATAATTTATCATCATCTAGTAGGGTCATGCATAATTTTAGTGTCAATATTATTCCTATAAAGGGTATTTTTTTATATAGTATTGCATGGATTTTTAACCCACGTAGTTTATTTCCACTTAATAGGCCATGTTGTATATTTTAATTTTATGTGGAAAGAACCAGTCCTTTTTGTTTACTAAATTTTTCCATGAAAAAATTTATGAAATTTTACATGAAATAATTGGTGTAGGACATTGTTGATGATCTTTTCCATCACAGAGTCTAATTACTGAAAAATGGAATACCATAAGCATGAAGACACTCATCCTTTGAAGAATCATCAAAAATTGGCAAAGGCATGAACAACAAATTCTTCATGAATGGGTCGCGCAAGTTCCAAGCTTGTCACACAAGTATACTTGCGCGCCATAGATGGGTCACGCAGGTGACTTGTGCGCCCAATTTTATTTTCTCTCAAGGTATTCAATGGCTTATAAATACCCCTTGTGGGCCCCCCATTTCAAGGATGAAAAATACAAATGTTATATTTAAGCTCTCGGTTCCCTAGTCTCTACTTGAAGTCTTTCCAACACTTCTAAGGTAATTTCTTGCCTAGAATGGGAGATCTACAGAGGAGGAACAAGGCCTAGGTGTTGGAATTCATCAGCACTTGCGTGCCTAAGTGTCTAACGCTTATGGGAAATGAAGACACTTGCACGCCACCTAATCCATTCTATAGAACTTGTGCGCCACCCTTTTGGAAGCCTTTAGGGATAATACTAAGGGCTTGAGCCAAGTCTCGCCCAAGTATTACCCTATTAGTTAACCATCACCCAAGTACACCCATTTCGCGCAAGTATACTTGCGTGACCAAGACTTGCACGCCTGCCTCTTTTTGGGTGCCTCTCCTACCTATTCAACTCTTTTATTTAAATCCACCTATCCTTTTCAGGATTTAGCCTTCAAGACCCTCTTCAAAGTCATTTATGGAAAGGTTCCTTTGTTGGCTTCCTTATCTGAAAGGAATTCTATGGAACATATCTCAAAACCTAGTGATTTACATAACTTTATGTCACTAAGGTTAGAGATTTAATTCATTCAACTTTATCCTTTAAGATGAGAAGATCTTTAACCTGGGCCTCCTTTTAAGGAGTAAGCCCCAATCAGAGGATCTTTAACCTGGGCATCCTCTTTAGGAGTAAGCCCCAAGTTCCCCAATCTGGGCGTCCTTTTTATGAATAAGCCCCAGTCATAATTCCCCTTAACCTGGGCTTCCTTCTCAGGAGTAAGCCCAAGTTCTCAAGTCCCTTTAACCTGTGTCTCCTTCTCAGGAATAATCTGTAGTCATAATTTCTCTTAACCAGTCTAAATTTCATTTGATTTGGGCTTCTTTATCGGGAACAAAACCCAGTCATAATTCCCCTCTAATTTGGGCATACTTCTCAAGATTAAGTCCAAAGTTAAGTATCCAAATCTTCATAAAGCACATATACCTTTATGGACCATGTTCCTGGGCTTCTCCCCTGAAGTGAGTCCTTATCTTTATCTATTTGGACAGTCATGCGTACGTAAGCCCCACATCATTGCGTGTGACTACATATTTCATGGAACAAATCATTAGGTTTACTGATACTTCTTGTTCCTCAAACCGAGCATGACTCACATGAGCTTAGAGTGTAAAAGTAACCACCACACATCTCTTTGTGATGTTAATCATACGTAATCCCCACAATTATTAATGGAACTACTTCGACATTGATATCTACCTTAAAAATATAGTATATAGGAAGCCTTTATAGGGTTCAATCCTATCATCCATTAATTATCATCTATCCCATATGATGTTAAACTATATCTTAAATGCTGAACTATGTGGGTTCTGATTCCTTTTCTAAACAAGGATACATAGGTAGCCCATCTGCGGGTAAGATCCGAACTCTAAAACAATCCATGTCCTTTTGAACGATAATAAACATCAAGTGCCCCACCGAGTGGCTTTAAAACTACTATGGTTATCATAATGAACAAGAGATTTATATATAATGTGTTGAAGGATACCATTGACTACTAATCTCTAACAAATAAAGATGATTCTCTATCGATGAATTACCTCAGATACATGTAAAAGATTCTCTAAATCTCATACATATCAATCATTGATTGTCATATCTAAGGAAAGCTCATTTTTATACTTGGTAAACTAATAAGTATTCCTAAACATAATGCAAATATACAAAAAGAGTCCCAGAGTAGACTATAATTCCCCCCAAAAAGGTGTGATGAGTCTGACCTCCCATCCTCTCGACCAATGCAAATTCTTAAGCCTCGTCAGTCCACAGCTAATGAGAACCTGCATTTGGAAATTAGGTCCAAATGGATATAAAATCATTGGATGTTTTCGGTTATACTAATAAACCCATTAGAAACTGATCAAAATGTTTGAACCTTAAACAAACAAGGTTATCCCCATTTCCAGAGGAAACAAAAAATTGTGAACTCGATGGGAATCCTTTACCAAGTTAAATGATGTTTTACTTATTTGTTCGGACCCTATTTATATCAATGTGAGGGCCAACAAAGAAATAAATAACATATGTGCTCATCCAAAAGATGTAGTGGCTGATCATATCTTGATTATGTCTTTTATATCAAACAGGCACACATTTCCAAGATCTCTCTACGTTACATAAATGAATTCTATAAAGTTTACACCTGTGAATGCATCTACTGCTAGTCATGCTGGATCCTCATCCTCTTTGATGAAGATATCACCTACTCATTTTCTTCAACACTGGGTCTCAAATGCATTGGTTAAGGAATACCTTCAACATGGTACAATTCCGACCCTGGAGGCTGCTCGACAAGCCCTCCAAATAAATAATTCACCCTGGTTGTCCGGACCGCGACAACCAGTGATCAAGAAGCAGGTGGTGCCAACCACTGTATCCAACCATTTTGGGTCATTATCCCCAGAATGCAATCACTATTCCCTCCCATATTATGGGGAGTTGAATTAGATGGTCACTCAAGGCCTTAATTCAAGGAGACTGGAGTCCTTCCCGAGGGTTCCCATCAATAATCACCACCAGACTCATGCGATTGTGCGCCCTCAACATGATGAGGGTACTACCTTTAGGGGTTTGGCTCAGGTTCCTCAGACCCGAGAACTCAAGACGAACTGACAGAGGTGAAATCTGGTCAATAGGGAGTAGGTTCTTACTTCTTCCCTCTCCAGAGAAGTCCATTAATCCAACTTTATGGAAAATACCGAGCGGGCATATACACCCATCCTTCCTGATTTTACTGCCCCACAGACTCGTCTGGTAGTAACATGCCAATCCTGCTAGGAAATTATGACGAAGTATTATAGGCAGGTATACACACTTGTTTATAACTCATCAACTAGCCAGCAGGCTCGTTTGACTACAACTAAAGAAGATCGACCATCTAATATAGTGGCAACTGATAAGCAGGAACATACACCAGTTTACAATCAACAATTCTGTCATTAGTCTCGTCTTCCAGTATTTAATGAAATTCATCAACCATACTTGATGAATAATACACAACAAGCACATACACCAGCCAATGTTCATCAAGCCTGTCAACAGTCTCGTTTGGTTTCACCTGGAAAAGTCATTCTGAAAGCTCCGACGACAAATTTAGAGTAGACTCAACTCTCTGCCCCCACACATGAATACTGTCAGAATTCATTGATAGGAAAAGGAGTACATGAGCAAAAATATACACCTACTCGAAGAACAGAATGGACGTATATTCCCGTTCAAACAACTAAAGTCACCAACCACATTCTGATGATGGTTAAAGAGAAAAAGAAAATCCCTGATCATATTATGGATGCCTGTCAGAATATTATAACAGCATCAGCAGCATTACAGGGAAAGGAATAAAAATCTGTCCCTACTAGTAGAGTGACTCCTCAACATATCACTCAGGAACATATATACACCTTTTTTCTAGTCCATGAGGGTTTTGGGGAATACTCCCCCATGTCATACAGACAATCAAGTCAAGAACATACATCCGGTTTGAATCGAGATAATCAATCTAACATGAATATTTCTCCTGAGCAGGCACATACACCTACCCATAATAACCACTTTTTTCAACAAGTGGTTCCCAAAGTGAGTAAGAAGACGTCTAAAAAAAGACCCATCCAGCACAGTCAATAAATCAAGAGCCAATCTTTTATAAGGCCTTGCTCAATACTGGAGTTCTTGATCCTCTCAAGAAATTTATCTGTTGCAACTCAAGATTCTACTCTCTCATTTCCCAATACTGGGAACAATAATTCCGATGTTCTCCATCAGACACTTTCTCATGAAGGATTGCTTCATGAATGTTTGGGTGATCTCAAAGTATCATCTTTAGATGAGAGCCGTGATAACCCTATGCGTGGCCAGAAGATAAAGGAGAAAAGGGTTTCATATTTTTCTATAACCCACCCTGGTGGTCCATCCCATGATGATTAATTTAGCTATGAACGTCATCTCTGAAGTAGTAATTCACATTGCCAGAAAAATTATTCAAAGGACAATGTAGTGACGAGAAATCCCTCTTATCATGAGGCACTTGAAAATGTGAAGCCAGTAACGTCTAATGCTTTACCGCTAGCAGGTGAAATACATTCTCAATCAGAAGATATCCGGCATGTAGGTCATTCTACGAACCACCCCTAGGTCATTCATCTTCTAGTTTGATAAATGAATTCTCTACCAATATTGTTGAATCTAATGAAACAACAAAGAAGCACTTGATTTGGACTAATCAGGTAGAAGAATCTTCATCAAATGATAAAGAGGAAGTGCTGAATATGAGAAAACAATAGGCAAAAGGTGAAGTACTAGTCATGTTTTATCCTTTGGCTGACTCTTAGTATGATATTCCAGAAATGTTGACAGATGATTGTATTCATGATATTCTTCTCAACATATGGAAAACACATTGTCAATGGAAAAAGAAAATATTATATTATTATGAATATGAAAATCATGTCGAGATAATAGAAGGGTTACAATGAGAAATTGATTTGGCATATCTCTTAGTTTCTCGATATCCAAAGGTTGAAAAGAAATAAAGGGCCCTTCAGCGTTCATGCCTTGGTACACTAAAAATATTTTCCCAGTTAATTTCCAATGCCCCATCTGATATTCATATCAGGGGACGGGGTGTTCATGGAGCACTACATTTCACTATAATCTTCAGTCAAGAAAGCCTGACAAATGTGGTCTCATGAAATTTTATTTCCCAGTGCTATCCACATCTGGCTAGTTTTGTGCATAATCAATGGCTTTCCCAAGAACATGCCTCAACTAGTTCTTCTCAATGTCAGGAATATAGAGAAAAAGTTGTCGAATTACTCTTAAATAAGGAAAATAATAATATTGAACATGCCTATGGGTTTGAGCGTGCACATCCTCAAGTTACAGAAGTGTCAGAAATCATCCAATGGTCATTTGAACCAGGTGATTTTAGTGGATGTCGGTTAATGCATCCAGAAAATTTCCAAACTAATGTCCACAAGATCAGGGGAGATTTTATGAAAGTCTCAGATGTATCAGCTCAAGAGCCACCTCATCTTCCCATACTGGGGACTCTTTTAGCTCAACTCTTGGAATCAACAAATAGGATTCAGGGAGTTGAGCAGGAACAGCCCCAGTCCACTAGACTGGGGACTTTTTCAAATCCTCATTCTATTCCTCAACAGAAGTCATCCTTCACTCGATTTGGGAAGAATCCACAAGAGGAGTGTAGAGCCGAATTATTAGGAGATCTCCTCCAAATTATGGATCATCAAGAAATTCCTAAGGGATCAACTCAACAGAAGGTAATGTCTCATCAGGGATGTGGAAGAAGATAGTATCGTAGAAATGCCTATAGAAGGGATGCAATGCGTTATGAAACAATAAATGTCATCAAGGTCGTTGTTGCTGATCCTCCAAAACATGAGGCTCACTCAGAGGGTTCTGATGAAGAAATTATTGCTCAAGAGACTGTGCACACATAGGCAAATGAAGAAGGTGTGCCTGCACAAAATCAAAGGCTTACCCAGAATCTAGGCATTCCTTTAAATAACCAACATCCCCCTCTCCGAAAGGAATCCAACAAAGGTAAAGAATAAATTCAGGTTAAATTCCACCCTTCATCTAGAGAAGGAAAATCACTCTCACTAGAGTAAAGATTCACACAACAAGAAGAAGAAATGATGGAATTAAGGAGGTTAAATGCATTAATACTTCAAGGTAGTCTTCCTCTAAATCATTCTGGAGTCACTCCGCCTTGGGAATTTGTTGCAGCTAGTGAGATGGATCAAGAATATCCTCCTTTACCAGTACACCATCATGGTTCTAATCCTATGGGTCATGCGCAACAAAAATAAGTGGTGCTACCATCAGTTGAAATACCAGTCACCACACCTATCCAATCTCTAGTTATTTGACCTATTCAAGTCCAAGCTCAACTGGATGTTTCTCGAAAGTTAATAACTAACATTGAGTCATTAATAGTTCAGATAGAAGCTATGGAGGGAAAGTGTGCACATATTCAACCAGAAAAGATAGATTACCCAGAATGGTTTGATGCAATTGCTCCCCCAACAAATTTTTCAAGTACCAAATTCCCAATCTTTAATGAATTGGGAGACCCAGAACAACACTTAACACATTTTATTTCTCATTATGATCCTATGATGGGAACACCTCAACAACAAGAATCAGTTAATCTTAGGTGTTTTGTACATTTATTACAAGGGTATGCTTTTGTCTGGAATACAAGAATGCAATCCCATTTAATTACCAGATGGGAAGATCTCGTCATGATTTCTTCTTCAATTCATCTCAACTTTACTTAAGATGATAGTTTTTGATCTTAAAATTTGTAATCAAAGAGATAATTAAAGAGTTTCAGATTCCATTGCTCATTAGAAGGGATTAATATATTCCGTAATCTTAGAACTCCCTCGAGAAGAGTTTTTGCCAATATGTGTGGCAAAATTGTGTGACGAATTATGCACAACGTTGATCCCTGTGAAATACACATGATGGTTTTGATTCCTAATTTTGATCGTTCATCAGATCAAAGACTCTCTTACAAAGACTAAGGATAAAACTCGGGTAATTCTATTAGCTCTAGGAAGGAGAATTGGTAAAGCAGATATATGAACAATTATTCTTAAACAAGCACCTGTACCTACTTCTAATTCAAAACCTTTATCTTAATGAAGGGCTCCACCTCCTGAGCGTCAACAATAGAGGCCATTTTGTCAAGATGATCAAAGAGATCAAAGGAAAAAACAATTTGAGGTGATGAAGAAAAACGTTTATTCTTTCCGAAATGAACATGTTCTTGGTTACATCATTTAGGCTCTGTAAAATAATTTGGTTTAGTTTCCAAGGCCCAAAAGGCCGAACAGGGAATAAGATAAAGTCCTTCCCAACTATTTTCCATTTCATCAGATGTTGGGGAATCCAATTTAGAAGTTTTTTGTCTTAAAAGACCTCCTACAAATGATGGTGGACTCGGGATAGGTAAAACTGAAAGGTTCTTCAGCACAGGTAGCATGTGTTAATGCTACAAAACCAGAGGAAGAAGGCAAGTGGAAATAAGTCAAAAGAAAAAAATGCACAGAAATATGATGATTGTATGGTCAGAAAAATGATCAACGGAACTCATGCCATTTTACAAACACAATTGAAGAAACCAATTATGTTTTATGCTTTGAATTCCACAAAAAATCCTCTTCATCAAAGGGAAAATCCTCAAAGAAGTAGAATAATTTGAAAAAAGATGAAAAGACAGAAGAAGACGAGTTCATGTCAAAGCCCAAGGTAACATTGACTCTGGAAGATTTTATGCCATCTACTTCAAAGCCACGGGCATCGCCCCACCAAATGACACAACCTAATTTTGCTAATCATGAATAATCTTCATTGGATGATGAGTTATCCCAAACTTGAGCCAAAGTGGGAAGGACATTACTCAATACATAAGGTCTACTCCAATGGTGCTTATTATTTAATCTCAATGGATGGATAACTCATCAAGACTCCATCCAATGAATGATTCTTGATGAAGTATTTTGTGTGACATAAATAAAATATGTCCAGAAAGATGTTAAACTGCATAACCAACATCCTAGATACATGACGCTAAACTGTACAACACTCTTTCGTCCAAAATGATGTTAAACTGTGACGTCCTTACTGCATGACATTAAATTGTGTTGTCTCTTCTTCGTCCAATATGACGTTAAACTGTGCCATCGTCCAACATGACGTTAAAATGTATTGTCCCTATTACATCCTAGCTACATGACGCTAAACTGTAAAACACCCTTACGTCCAACATGGCGTTAAACTGTGTTCACTTCCAACATGACATTAAACTGTGTTCCTCCATCATCCAACATGACGTTAAACTGTACTACTCATTCATCTTACATGATGTTAAATTATGAAAAATTCCCTAAATACATCCAACATGATGTTGAACCGTGCCAACATCCAACGTGATGTTAAACTGTGTTGTCTTTACTGCAAGACATTAAACTGCATAGTCCCCTCTCTCATCCAACATAACGTTAAAATATACCCATGTGTTGTCCAACATGATGCTAAATTGTGTTCCCTTCATCATCCTTTCTATATGACGTTAAACTATAAGCCCTCATCCTTGATATATGATGCTAAACTATGTAGCATTGATCCATACATATGACCTTAAACTATTATGGTCCTAACTGCAAGACTTTAAACTGCACAGTCCCCCATTGTCCAACATGATGTTAAAGTGTGTCCAGTCCCTTATATGTCCGACATGATGTTAAATTGGGCATCATTAGGGTTGTTGCCTATTTTTTCTCACACCGAGTGTGAATCACGTGAGCTTAGAGTAAACTTTAACCATAACACCCTCTCAGGGCCATTAAACATGCGTAAATACCAAAACCATTTTTAGGTTGTTGTCCTCAAGAACAACTTGATCACCAATTCATTCTCCAATCGAACTATGCGGACTTTAATCCTTGACTTCTAGGCTGGGTAAGTAGGCAACCTCCAGAGGTTCATTCCCAAAACCAATATTTTCACATCGGTTCAGCTTCATCTCATACGATGTTGATTTATGAAGCTTCCCCCCAAAACCAATATTCTTTACATTGGTTCACCATCATCATTTCTATATGACGTTAAACTATTAAAACTTTTTTCCTGTATGACAATAAATGAAACCATTCTTTGACACCCTCACTTGAAAGGGAATCATTATTTACATTGATCTCCAATCATGTTATTTTCCAAAGACTACATGCATACATTGAAATACCCGAACTTTTAATCTTGGGTCAAACCATCATTCCACTAAAGTCCCCTTTCACCCTTCACTTATACGAACCAAATCTGTATAGAGGGTATTTCTAGAATTACATATTGCTCGATTCCCATCCTTATGGGATACAGAAGAACATTCTAGAATCCCTTGAATCCATCCCCAAGTCTTTAGGCCTAACCCCAAATTCCACTTTCAGTCCCTTGGATGAAAAGTCCCCCTGTGAAAACATGAATGTGGTATGAAAACCTTAGACTTAATTCACATAAGGTTTATCAAACACACAATGTGTATTTCTTATTATGCTCCGAACTATATGCCCCTAAACTAAGATCTCCTACAATCTCGTCCCACATGATGTTAAAATGTATTTCAAGAACTATGTATGGCTTGATTCCCATCCTTATGGGATATGTAGTGAAGTCCAGCTCCTTCCGGACCCAGCCACAACATGATTATGGTCTACCCATTTTTCATGTTTCATACTCCTAAACTTAAATTCTTCCAAATCTCCATAACCCTTTTCTTGACCTCTAGTCACAAAATGTTTCATACCCGAGAGTTCTTTTTCCGAACTATAGAGCACATGTTCTTAGGTGACCTTGTATAAGTAGTCTACATAACGGACCTATCAGCCAAAAGATGATATTATTTGACTATATAGCCAATGCCCTTAAATGGCCCTGCATAATTCAACCCCATAAAGGGTTTTTCAAATAGTGGTAACTTCATTCTTGGGAGGAAAACCAATTTTTCCTTATTATTCTTAACGACAATATGTATGGATCTATGAAAAAAATAGTCATCCTTAATATATTTCTCCCATACTCTTTTTTCACTATTTGAATGTATTTAAGTCTATGGTTTATATTTACCTTCCCTACGTTTAGGTCATACCTTCACAGGAGTAACATTCATCCAATTCTTTGACAATATTTATTATCAATATCTTCTCCATATTCAAGTACCTCTGTCCATATAGCAGACTCTATGCCTTGGAAAATTTGAATCTCCATAAGCTTTCACTAGATTTTTAGCAATAGAAAAGTAAAATTCTTGAGTACTTTTTCCTAACTATGCAGCACGTGCACTTAATCAGCCTTGCATAAATAGTCTACATAATAGACCTGTCAGCCAAAAGATGTTATTATTTAACTATGCAGCAAATTCCCTTAAGTGGCCCTGCATAATTCAACCCCCTAACGGGTTTTTTAAATAGGTGTAACTTCATTCTTGGGAAATACTTCTTCTAATGCCTTTTAACCCTTTTTTCATATCATTCATCAGATTCAAAAAAATTTAAGTCATAGTTTACATGTTTTCCCCCATACTTTAATGTGGTAATATGTTTTCAGATAAATCATCAATGATTTCAGTCAATTTTAATCAAATTGGTCAAAGCTATTCGACCTTAAACATTAGCCTTTTTATGTATGACGTGCATGACTTTAAACTTCCCACAAAAGACGAGGGAAATCTAAACAAAGGTTAAGTCCCAGCTCACTAAACATACATTTTTTATAATTTAGGTAATATTGAGAAAAAAAGATGCAATGTTTGTGGGGTTGTTTTTGTCAACCAAGAAAAAATCAAACTATGCTTACTAGGCCCATTATATTAGGTAAAAATTTAAATCATGTAGCAATAGAATACAGGAGCAAATAATTGAAGATGAAAGTGTTTTTCATTGATGCATAAGAGTTAGAAGGCCATTAACATACTAGAGTCTCTTCTATTTTTCAAGAATTACAAGAGTATATCAACATAACTCTTCAATTGATTTATGGAATCTCGATCTTCATCACCATCCACCTAGAATTCAGTCATTCAACTCGACATAATAAGAGATGTAGTGATACCATCTCTTCTTGGAAAAATTTTAAAAGAATGTTTGTGAGTGTAGTTGGATAAAATTGTCTGCTGATCAAACAGTGAACCTGTTTCTGTCCAAGAGACTTGGAAGTTGGATACATGTATTTGAGAATGGAGCATTGGATGTAAACATCCATTTGTAGATAGTAATATTTTTAGATATGATTCTAATGCCATGATAATATTCTCTCCACCGACCGACAGTGAAAAACATATCAGCCCATGGGTTTTCTATTTTCATATCTGCAAGGAAATGGCATGGAGAACAAATTTGAATGTTCACACCATTGTTGTTGCTCTTAATGAACAGCATAACCGGAATAGAGGGGTAGCAGTGCAGCCGTATATTATGCAGAAAGTTCTTTTCATCTAAAATGTTGACTCCTTGCAGATGACCATGCCCATACTGGGGAATGTAAATGCGTTGTGAGAAATTAAGATGATTCTTATTCATGTACTTGGAAAAATATCGGAGAGTGCTGTCGTAGATATTGTATTAATCATGTCCAATGACGTTCATCATGTCATCAATCCATTTTCTAGGTAGCTCATTAATCGTTCCAATTCTTCTAGGAGACATTGAATCCGCACAAAGGTTGAATAATTAACTCTTAAGTATGTTGATTTTTCATAAAATTTGTGAAGAAAAGTGAAACACTTGCTAAGGCATTAAGGATCCCAAGTCTCATGTTTGGTGCGAAAATATTATTATGTCGCGCAAGATTTGGCACGCATGTATCACCGCACAAGTCCAAATATCTCTGCAGAAGCGCGACACAAAGAAAAAATGCACAAGCGGAAAAACAAGTCACTTGCGCGAACGATAGCAACATAGACACCAAGATCTCAGAAGCGTTCAAAGACAGGTGCTTTTCACGAAGTTCCGCTGCATATTTATAGGTGATGTCGCACCTCTACATGCCGAACCCTGTGCGTCTCTCACCTGTGTGCCACTATCTGCACGCTCAAACCTATGCGCCTAAATATCCTTGTTTTTTCTCCTTTACCTCAGAGTCAGATCCTTTTTCCTTTTTTCGGATCCAACTCTGAGGGGGAAATTTTTTTGATGCTCCAATTTGTCACAGAGTCTAAGGATTGACTAAATAGAATATTTCAAGCAAAGAGGAAGGAAGAATCATCAAAAAGGTGCAAAGGCATTAAGGCAGGCACGTATACCTGCGCGCCAACCTGGGGAACGCAAGTTACTTGCACGACAGACATGAGGCGTGCAAGTAACTTGCGTGCCCTGAGTCAAATTTTTCCTAAGACTAGGGTAGCCTATAAATACCCCCTGTGGGCCCCCCATTTTGGGGATGAAAACTCCAGAATTCAGATTTAAGATCTCGGTTCCCTAGTCTCTACTTGAAGTCTTCCGAAAACATATAATGTAATTTCATACCTATAATGGAAGATATAAAGAGGATGAACAAGGCCTAAGTGTTGGAATTAATCAACACTTGTGCGCCTAAATGTCCAGCCCTTAAGGTAAAATGGTCACACTTGCGCACCGCCTACTCCTTTCAACAGAACTTTCACACCACCCTTTTTGAAGCATTTAGGGATAATAATAAGCGATTGAGTCAGGTCTCACCCATGTATTACACTATTAGTTAACAATTTCCCAAGTACACCCATGTCGGGCAAGTATACTTGCATGACCAGGACTTGGGAACCCAAACAAGACAAGCGCGCCAGCCTCTTTTTGGGTGCATGTCCTACCTATTCAACTCTTTTCTTCAAATCCACATCTCCTTTTCAATATTTATCCTTTATGACCCTCTTCAATGTCATTTATGGCATGGTTCCATTGTTGGATTCCTTATCTAAAAGGAATTCTATGGAACATCTCTCAAAACATAGTGATTTACATACGTTTATGTCACTAAGGTTAGATATTTCATTCATTCAACCTCATCCTTTAAGATGAGATGATCTTTAATCTGGGTATCATTCTTAGGAGTAAGCCCCAAGTTCCCTAATCTGGGAATCCTTCTTAAGAGTAATCCCCATGTTCCCTAATCTGGGCATCTTCCTAAGGAGTAAGCCTCAAATCTCAAAAACCCTTAACCTGGGAATCCTCCTTAGGAGTAATACCCAAGATAAAAATCTCCTTAAACATTGGGAATCCTTCTCAGGAGTATGTACCAATCATAATTCCCTTTTGATCTGGGCCTAATTTTCAAGAGAAATCCCCAATCACAAGTTCTTTAACTTGGGAATCCTCTTTAGGAGTAAGCCCCAAGTTCCCCAATCTGGGCCTCCTTTTCAGGAATAAGACCCAGTCATAATTCCCATTAACCTCGGCCTCCTTCTCAAGATTAATCCCTAGTTCTCAAGTCCCTTTAACCTGGGCCTCCTTCTCAGGAATAAGCCCCAGTCATAATTTCTCTTAACCAATCCTAATTTCTTTTGATTTGGGGTTCATTCTTAGGAATAAAACCCAATCATAAGTCCCCTATAATTTAGGATTCCTTCTCAGGATTAATTCCTAAGTTAAGTATCCAAATCTCCATAAATCACATATACCTTAATGGACCATGTTCCCGAGCTTCTCCCCTGAAGTAAGTCCCGATCTTTATCTATTTGGGAATTCATACGTACGAAAGCCCCATATCATTCCTTATGACTGCATATTTCTTGGAAAAAATTGTTAGGTTTTTTTATTCCTCTTGTTTCTCACACCAAGCATGACTCACGTGAGCGTAGAGTGTAAAAGTAACCACAACACATCTCTTTGGGCTGTTAAGCATAGGTAACCCCCAAAATTCTTAATCAAACTATGTGGACTTTGATCTCTACCTTAAAAATAGAGTACGTAGGAAGCCTTTATAATGTTAAAACCTATCATCCATTAATTCTCATCTTTCCCATATGACATTAAACTATATCTTAATTCTCGAACTACGTGGGTTATGATTCCTTTTATAAAAAAGGATACGTAAGTAGCCCATCTGCGGGTATGATCCCAACTCTAAAATAATTCATGTCCTTCTGAACGACAATAAACTTCACGTTCCCCACTGAGTGGCTTTGAAACCATTATGGTTATCATAATGACCAAGAGATTTCTATATAATGTGATGAAGGATACCGTTGACTAAGAATACCTAACAAATATAGATGATTCTCTATCGATGAATAACCTCAAATACATATAAAAGATTCTATAAATCTCATACATATCAATCATTGATTGTTAGATCTAAAGAAATCTCATTTTCATACTTGGTAAATTAATAAGGATTCACGAACATAACTCAAATCTATAAAGGGAGTCCTGGAGTAGACAATAATTCCCCCCAAAAAGGTGTGATGAGTCCAACCTCCTATCCTCTCGACCAATGAAAATTTTTAGGCCTCATCGGTCCACAAGTAATGAGAACCTACCTTTGAAAGGTAGGTCCAAATGGATATAGAATCATTGGATGTTTCCAGTTCTATGAATAAACCTATTAGAAACCGATTGAATGTTTGAACCTTAAACAAACAAGTTCATCCCCATTTCATGAGGAAACAAACATACACATGAGAGACCCTTTATTATTAACTGTGAAGGGATTATGGACCAATGATGATGTGTTTATATCTCATAGTTTTTTCCCTTTTGAAGATAGTTGTTTATGAAAATATTTCTTGAAAACACTAATTTGATGGGTCCTGGAAAAAATATATCTTTATGGGTGGTTCCATGATACTAACAATTATATGAAATGATGAAAGGATAATATATATAGAATATTACTACAATGGAGGTTAGTAAGTGATTTTTAATTTTATTTTTGATCCTCGAGGATACATCCAATGTATCCCATCAAAATAGAAACAAATCCCTTTTATTTCAAATTTCATTATTTAATGATGCATGACATGATTATACTATGTAGTATAGACTCATTATGTATAGAGAATTTCATGAATTATAAAACCAGGACAGATGGATGTTGTCTATATTGTTTAAAATATTGTTATATGTACTTTTTGTCATGAATTATACAATGAGTGAAGATTGTGTGGTTTTAATTCATATATGTCTACCTTGGAAATATTCATCGAGAATAAAACCATTCAAAAGAACATATTGTAGGGAATATTGTTGGTTGAGAAAATGAGTTTGGTTTTTGTGTCATAAAGCTATGAAATAGTCCCATAATGAAACATGTTTTGGGGATTACACATACCACGGAGGTCCATGATGAATTATTTAATTTATTTAATGGTAAAATCAAATTAAAATTATACCCACACATGAGTCATGATTATTGTTAGAATAATGAGAAAAGCGAGGATCTATTATATAGAAGAAGATTATTATAATGTGTTTCAATAGAGGTTATATACTGAGGTCTCCCAAGGAACTTTATATTTCTAAAGAGGATAATTAATACATGATTATTACAAAACATTAATAGGCACCTAATAGGTCTCATGCCCAATGAGAAACTCAAACTATGTATCTTATTTTTATTATATAGGATATGAAGGTGAATAATTTATGGATGTTAGAGAATTATGAAATTCATACTCAAATAATAGGGGAATATAATAGAAGGGACTCCTATTAGAGAAGACTCATTGGATCGATAATAAATCCACTATAAATATATAAAACCACACTCTAGTGGCTTCCATTTATGGATTCACATTATAAATTAAATCCATAATTTTTATACTAATAATGGTATTACCTATTATAGACTATAACTATGAAGACCATTTTAGCGAGGGAATCCATCATCAATGGGGTATATAGTGATGTACATTCAATAGTTTTGTTTTTCATGTGGTTTTAGAGGAGGTCCTAAAATAAACATTTCAAGGTATTGATCCTATTGAACCAAAACCAAAATAAATATTTTATTTTTCCTAGATGATAGGGAATATTTCAATTTCTTGATCCCCACTACAATGAAATATTTTCTAAAGGAGTATTCCTACCTAGTAAAGAGGGCACCTCTTGGAAGGCGTAGTTCCTAGAGTGGTCTTTTGGGGGAAACACATAGCGAATTTGAGGCATTCCCAAAACCCCATGGGCTCATCTATCCTACGACATGGTACGGTCTCCAACTTTATGTTTTTTACTAACTTCAATATGGGTTATCTTCCCACTTAATACTCATATTGACCCCCACATGGTCAAAATATCTACATAATGACTTTCATGGGTATTTCATAGTTGGGTTGACTAAAACCTGATTCAATTTGCCTCTATGAAGTTGGATTCACATGTTTGTTGCAACACCTAGATGTTTTTATGAAACATTTTTCTAAATGAATTTTATTATACAGTAACATTCTTTTCACACATTTGTGAGCATAAATGAACCAAAGGACAAACTTATTATAAAACTAAGTTTATCACTTGGTCATTAGGTTAGAAGTAAAAATCGTAACTATCTTATGAAAATTAATTATGAATTCATTGGATATCAATTATTTATGAAAAATATAAAGAGTTTCTTTATTTCTTAGTAAATGAATTTTTGTATTGAAATTAATGAAATATATATGTATTATATACTTAATAAATAATTTTTTATATTCATCCAATGGATATTTAAGTCATATGGTATGAATAAAACCCTATTTGATGTATAAAAACCTTTTTTGAAGGTTAATTTTACACATTTGAATGGAGAACAAGTATTAAATTAATATTTTGACAAATTAATAATTTTTATCTGAAAACATAAAAATGATATTTTGAAGAAGGATATAAAAATTTACTTTGGAATATTTTCTGATGTTTTTTTGATAATTGTCATGTTTTGATGAATAGTAAAATGCGTTAAATTTTAATTAAAAATAACTGTTTTTTCATTGGAATAATTTATATGGTTAAATTAAATTAATGAATGGTTTCAAAAAATAAATAGAATATATTTTTTACATTTAATATAATTGAGGTCATTGGAATTAATTTCACATTAAATTTAGATGTAAAAAAATATCAATATTTTTCAATATTTTTACTTCTAATTTTTGTTTATCATTTCAACAACGGGATTAATTTTATACTAATTACTGATACTTCTATGTATTAAATTTTGAAAATTGGATTCCATATTTGGAATCAGTAGGTTCAAATTGTTTAAATTAATTTATTTTATTTTTAGGAAATATTAATAGTAACATTTGTAAATTTTATTAACACGGTAAAAGGGTAAATCGTGTCATTAAAAGTAAAAAATAATATTATTGAATTATCTAAACAGTTTTATTAATATAATTGGATGATTATAATTTTCCCTAAAACATAATTGGGTTGAAATTTCATCCATTAAAACCCACTTGGATTAGATTAGGACATTTAATTTATTTTATTTAAATAAGTGTGGAATATATCTCACTAAAATTTAATAATTAAATTATATTTAATATACGTTTATACCTAAAATAAATTCAATTATAAATACTCATTTGAAATATAATTTGTTTTTACTTATCATGAAAATTTATTTTTAATTTTTATGAAATAAATAATTACCTTAAAGACTTATACTTGGATAGTGAAAAAATTAATTAATGGAGGAGAAATCAAGAAGAGAATTTTTTTTATATATTAATGACAATAAAATGGCCCAAACACTTGACCAAACATTATTGGTCGAGTCTATATCAACAATAATCATCCAAGGGTCGACTTATTTACCATTTATAGTCTTATATAATAGATTATGACACTTATATTATTTTATTTAAAGTGAAGATAAATTTATAACATTCATATTTTAAAAAACATATAGCATTTTTAATGTTCATTTTTTCATATATTAAATTTGAATAAAATTATTATTCATAAATCTAATGTATTTTTTTCCTCATATTCTTTTATTTTTAATTTTTATTCAACAAATAAGTATATTAAATAATTAAAAAAATTCTTGTAGTAATTATTTTATTAATAAAGAGATCAAATAAATGTTATTACAAATATTTTAATAAATATAGTTTTGGATAATTACTTTGTAGAATTAATTTTATATATTACATTGACCTCTTCAAGAGGTAATAAAATATTTATATTGAGTATCACTTTTTATTTTTTTTATTTTAATGAATCCATGAAATAAATAGTGTCAAAATTAACACAATTGATATTTGGTCAAAATAAGGTTTTGTTAAATTATTTAAAAATCAAAAAACATTTTAAAATAAATAATAATTATGTATTACTATATACTTTTGTATATTATTCATTTATGGTGTAATTAACTTCAAATAAGTATATTCTTTACCCTTTTAATATTGAAATATTTGTAACCCTGGGTAAAAAATAAATAGAATAACTAAGTGTTAATTAAATTGATAATCCTTAAATTGACATAAAACATGTCTAAAATTTATTGGTTTGTTATATTACAACCATAGCTTATATCTTCATCTAAATTGGGACATTTTTGACGTTTTTACATGTGTTTTGATTTTATTACAAATTAATATTTTTTAGGTTTCCAAATGTACCCCTCACCTCAGTTATAAAAGGGAACTTCCTCCCTCAACTATTCACTTCATTTTGAGGCTTCAAGCTAAACCATCCCCAGAAAATGTACCTTACCAACTTCACTATAAATATTCTAGAGTTTCTAGTCTTCTTTAATGACAAAATATATTACTCTAAGAAGATATTTAGAGGAGGCACGTCAAAGAAGAGGTAATATCATTTACCGATTCTTTCAAAATTCTCTCTTCTTATACTTCCACATCACGAGTTGTTTCACTATAAAGTAATAAATACTGTAGTAAATATACACTTATAGATTATTGTTATTATGAAACAACCATTTTCCAACTTCTATCCATCTAATGAAAAATTAAATCACCATGCGTTCGTGCGTACAACTTACCGTCTCCACGCCATGGTGTAATCCGTTTTTCACAACCACCTTACATGGATAGGTATAATTATAAAATTAATATATATATATATATATATATTATTAATTTAAAATTATATTGATTTTGAGATATTATACACTATCCACTTCAATAACATTCATCAATTATGGGAATAATATAGTCGCTCAAGCGTACATACGACTTATCGTCCCCATAGTGCTATGTGATTTGTTCTACATAATAATCATTAAATCTTGATTATATAAATGAATTGAATGAATTTAATGAATAAATATGACATATATTATACTAATACCATGATTTAAATGATATAACTATAACCTAAAAAGTGTAATAAGAACTTATCTGACAAAACATGCATAAGAACATAAATCCATTAATACCTGGATAAAGAGTAATAATGAAATATTAATAACAAAATGATGGAAATGTGATCATAAATGTTATCAAGAAAATGATTATGATTCTTTAAAAAATCAGTAACATTATTTAAATCATTATACTAGAGTTTTATATACATATGAAGCATATCAAAACTACGGTATTCGAGAAATTTTAAAATTGCATTTTATTTCGAGATTACTTATTCGTAAGTATTTACTGGGGTATATTTAACAACCACATATATGATTCCAGAATATGTATTTAAATATATTTTTATATCTTTCTTTAATTTTTTTGAAGTCAAATTTAAACATTGGTATATTTTTACTAAACAACAAGAATGGAATCTTTTGTTATATTCGGTATGAGTTACCTTTTGACTTTTTTTAAGAAAAAGAAAAATAATAAATTTTTTAACATGTATAGAATGAAAGGATTTTTATGCTTTCATAATTTATTATTTCATCTATTAATCCACTAAAATATTAAAAACATTAATATAAAATGATTTCGTTTAAAATTGTGTGTAATTTTGAGGAAGGAAAAGGTTTTTGAAGAAGAAAAGATACTTTCCCCAGGAATTAAGCGCAGGTGTTTTATCAAAATTATTTTCCATCAAAGATGAAATATATTTATGTTTCAATCCCTATTATTAATTTTATTTTATGATGGAATTACTTTTATGAAATCCATTTATCATATATGGATTATGTTTTGATGAAATGATGTTTAATAAACCCACTTTTTTTGTTCTGTGGGTTATGCCAGGGTGAATGGTTTACGTTTTTTGGAACATGTGTGAATGATTTCACTATGAGAAGGGTGGTACATATATCTCCCAACAATTAATTGGGTTATGTTTTATATCTCAAAAGACATACATGAATAGAACAACAAGTAAATCATGTTTAATAATACAGGATTGAAATGAGGTGTGAACTCGGTTTAATAATGGAATATGTTCAATTTGATGGTCTTGGAAATGAGCCTTGAATAATATGAAATGATTTTCTATGCTTATGTGTGTATACCACGATATTTCATGACTTATTTTATGTATATTGGGATTACATTTCACTTTTATAGTTTATCCCATGATATTTTATTGTGATCTTTCATAGACAGGATATGATTTTCAAATGTTATGTTCTTATGATTATGGCATGATTGATATTTCCCTTGTTTACCCTTATTGATCATTTTATCTCACCATTTTATTTTTTTCTTTCCCACTGGACATGAAGAAGGTTATAATGTATGATACGTAAAAAATGAGTCTAGTAAGGAAGAAATAAGTGCGAGACAATGTAGATATTTTATGAACTAGTTGTTCATGTTTTCAGTTTCTAATGTCAAAAATCCTATATGGACCCGGAGTGGTTTTTTTATTATGTTATGTAATAAATATTCTTCAATTCTAAAGTAAAATCTATATGAAAAGTATGGGCCATTATAGATGGGATCATAGAAAATTTATAGTTATCATTTGGAAACATTGGATGAGAGAACCTAATTAAAAACCCTAATGAGATGTTTATTTATTGATTAAAATATTATATTGGTGTTTTAGATATGATCTTGAAAAATCTATGATAAATCCTAATGTCTCGTAATTGAAATTTTATTCACGAATTATGTGGTTTTCCCGTTATGATTAATGTTTCCCACACTATGTTCATTGGTTTTAGCCATTGTCTTGAACCTTAAGAAACCTCTTTAATGATGAATGCGATAGGAAATGATATAATTGTCCCCCTTTACAACTGAATGTTATGGGATATTGAATGAAAAATCTTTTAGCCATGCTAACATAACATTATCTATCTATGATTCATGCCAATCTTATAAATGAGAAAAGGAGAGAGAAAAATTCTATTGATTCTTTGATGAGGTAGTGTCCAACGTCATTCAGCGGGTCTTCTGATCCATTAGTTTATGAATAAGGGATTTCTAATTTGGAAAATGGTATTTTCAGTTCGACAATATTCTACAAATGATAAAATCATCCTAGCAGTATATCGTTTGGAAGTTGATTTTGATAAATGGTTGAATCTTTTCATGAATATGAGGAAAAAAATGAAATTGAGTATATGGAATGGGATGAGTTCAAGAACATATTTTTCAATAACTACATTCCTATTACTCATCAAAAAATGATTGATAATGAGTTCCTTGAAGTTAAGAAAAAGGATGAGAAATCCGTTGGTACATAGGAAGAAAATATTTCAAGACATGCAAGGTGTGCTTTTAGAATTATTAACCAAACTCAAAGTATTAGTCGATTCTTTAGTGGGTTAAAAAAAAGTCACTAAAGGTAATTCTCTATATTGTTCTTCAATAAATATGAGGAAATTTTTCAATGTTCTCTCATGGTTTTGAAGGAAATTGGAGTAACCAATCAGTCATATGGGTTTGATAAGAAGAGAAAAATGGAATTCACAGGAAAATTTAAAGACCACACTGAAAAGAATATGAGATTTCACTTATGCTCAATGTGTGGAATGAAACATGGATCAAATTGTTTTAAAATGAATATTAAATGATTTAAGATTGTAAAATAAGGTTATCAGGCAGTTGAATGTTGATGTGATGTGAAAAATATTTCTAATGTTGAGAACAAATAAAATTCTACATAGAATGCACCTCTTACAATTTAATTCTACATGTGGAAGGAAATGTGGAATTATTCCAATAAGTTACCAAATCCATGGGTTATTGATGATGATAGATATCAACAAACTCTTAAGGACAAAGGAAAAGGAAAGTCACCTGGAATCACTATTGGTGACGTGAATTACGACAATGAAGTGGTGAAAGGTACACTTTCCATCCAATCTAAAGTGGAAAATGTTTTATTTGATTCTAAATCAAACAAGTCATTTACTTCAGGTGACTTTTCTAAGGTAATCTCCATATTACATTAACAATTAGATGTTGAGTTTGTTGTGACAACTCCTAAGGGAAAAATGGTCGCATAAAATGTTTATAATTATTCTCTGGTTGAATTCTGTAGGAAATTGCTTCCTTCAAATATTTTGATCATTCCTCTGGTGGGATTTGATGTTATTCTTGAAATGTATTGGATTTATTTATATGGATCTCATATCAATTTCCAAGTAAGGGAAATCACATTTCATATTCCAGATCAATATATGATCACCTATCGAGGAAAGGATTAATATAAACTCTTTTGAACATTTTATCCATATTTTGGGAATTGATTTTTATAAATCAAAATTATTTATCTTAAATGGTTAGGGAGAAACTCATGATTAATAATATACCCATTGTACAAGAGTTAGATGATTAATTTACAAAGGAATTTCTAGTCCTTCCACCAAATCGTGAAGTTTAGTTTTCAATATAAATCATACTGGGTGGTATGCCAATTTCAAGGACCCCATACAGAATACCCCCAATTGAGTTGGAGGAATTGAAGAAGTAACTCCAATAGAATATTGATAATGAATTCATACACCCTAGTGCATCACCTTGGAAATAAACTATTCTGTTTGTCATGAAAAAATATGGATCAATGAGACTATAAATTTATTATTGAGATCTTAATAATATCACTGTCAATAAAAAATATCCTCTTCCCCACATTGATTACTTATTTGACCAACTATGAGTAGGTCAACACTATTCCAAGATTGAACATCATTCAGGATCATCAATTACAAGTCAAAAAGGAAGATATACCAAAGACGACATTCCGTACAAGGTATGTACACTATGAATTTATTAATATGCCTTTTGTTCTAACTAATTCCCTACTAACATTATTGATCTAATTAATAGTCTTTAGAGACTATCTCGATCAATTTTTTGTAGTCTTTATAGATGTTATTCTAATCTATTCGAAGAGTAAAGTAGAACATGAAGACCACATGAGAATTGTACAAAAGACCCTGAGAAAGGATAATATTTATGAAATTTTTTCCAAGTGTGTATTTTGGCTTCATAAAGTTTTGCTTTAGGGTTACATGATCTCAAGATAAGGGATATCTATGGATCCATAAAAAACATAAGATTTTGAAAGTTGGAAGCGACCTAAAATGATAACTGAGATCCAATGTTTTTGTGGTTTGGCTGGATATTGTCGATGTTTTTTGAAACATTTTCCACAATTATATAATCCAAAAACCATGTTGACTCAGAAAGGAGTTACGATTGTTCGGATAGAGGAATTTGAATAAAATTTCAACGAACAATTTAGAAGGTTATATATTTCACTTGTTCCCACAATACCTTATAGTGGAGAAAATATTTTGATCTACAATGATGCTTCCAAGATGGGTATGGGATGTGTTCTCATGCAGCATGATATAGTGATAGCTTGTGCCAAATGATAATTGAAAATACATGAGAGAAAGTACCCAACTAATGATTTTGAATTAGCTACAATAATCTTTCCATTAAAGATAATAGAAATTATCTTTATGGTGAAAGGGGTAATATTTATATTGATCATAAAAGCTTAAAGTATATTTTTAGAGAAAAGGAGATGAATATGAGCACAAGAAGATGATTGGAGTTGATTAAATATTATGCCTGATCAATACATTACCACCATGGGAAATAGAAAAATGTGGTAGATGCTTTGAGTCCACAAGACCATTCTTGCCTATCCATGACGAGGATCACAAAAGATCCAATATTTATGGATTTTCAAATGATGGATCGTGAAATTTTAATGGAAGGAGTGAAATATTATCATTCTAAAATGAATTTTCAACCATCAATAAAAGGGAATATTAAGGTGGCGTATAAAAAATATGTAGAGCTAGAAAATAATGTCAGAAATGTTTGGGAATTCAACCATGATTGTGATAAAATAATATGGTTCAGGAACATGGTTTTTATTCCTCTTATACCATAATTAAAGGAGAAATTGGATGAGGCTCATAGTTCGTCATTCTTTATTCACCATAGAATCCAAATGATGTATAGGTACCGTAAAAAGTATTTCTGGTGGGATGTCATGAAAAGAGATGTCGCTGAAAATGTCTGTCGATGATTGGTTTATCAGCAACATAAAGATAAGAGATAAAATACTAAAGGGATGTTACAACCAATACCAATTCTAGAATGGAAATGTAAGGACATCACTGTGGACTTTATTATTGGACATACCACAACTTTTTAAGGCCATAATTCTGTATGGGTAATAGTTGATCACCATACAATGTTGGCACACTTCATTGATATTATATAGGATCCCACTCTTGATCATATTTCCTAGATATATGTAAATGAAGTGGTATTATTTCAAGGAGATCCAATTTACATTATATCTGACCGAGATATAAGGTTTACCTCAAAGATCTTGAAAATTGTTCAATATGATCTGGATACATAATTAAGTTTCATCACTTCTTATCATCCTCAAACATATGGTTAGTCTGAGAGGACAATTGCAACTATGGAAGTCATGTTGAGAGCTTGATCTTTGGATTCAAAAGGCTATTAGGATCAACACCTACCTTTGGTTTAATATTATTACAAAAATAGATTTAAATAAAGTATTTAGATAGATCATTATTAATCCATCTATAGAAAGATGTGAAAAACTACAACTTGATGGGATGAATTTGGGGAAAGAAAACTATTAGGACCTGACCTTGATGATGAAATGAAAGAAATGGTAAATTATTTTCAACAACTTGTAAGAGAAGCTCAATGTCAACAAAAATGTTGTGCTGACAACCAAAGAAAAGAACTAGAGTTTGAAGTGGGTGGTAAGGTGTTCCTAAAAACATATCTCTGTAATAGAGTAATGATATTTGGAAAGAAGGTCAAGCTGATCCCTAGGTATAATGGTGCTTTTGAAATTTTTGACCATGTTGGGAAGGTAGCATACCGATTGGAACTTTCACTAGATATCTCTCAAGTTCAAGATGTGTTCCATGTATATATATTGAGAAAGTACATACCTGATCCTTCACATGTACCAATCTCATAATTCATACAGTTGGAGCAAGATCATTCTTATGAAGACTAACTGATATAGATTCTGGATCATAAGGAAAAAGTTCTATGAAACAAGAACACTTTATTGGTAAATGTTTTATGGAGGAACCAACAATTTGATGAAGCTACATAATTAATTGTGTATGATTGGGGAGAGGAACCCTCATATTTTTGTTTCCACATGATGAATTTTGAGGGTGAAATTTAGTTTAAGAGGGTATAATATAAGACCCACATGTTTTTATGAAATATTTTCTTTAAATAAATTTTATTCTTTGGTACCTTACATCACACGAAATCATGAGTTTAAATGAACTGTGAGACTCCCTTATTATATAATTACCATTAAATCATTATCATTAGTTTAGTGAGAATAATTATAACTAACTTATGAATATGCATTGTAAATTCATTGGCTATAAATTATTTATGAGAAATATCAACAGATAATTTTATTTTTTAGTGATTTAAATTTAGTAGTGAAATTAATGAAATATATATGTGTGTTATATATTTAATACAATTTTTTTTATATTTATCTCATGAATATTTTAGACATTGGATATGAACAAAACCCAATTTGACGTAGAAAAACAAATTTTTTAAAGGTTTATTTCACACCATTGAATGGAGAACCACTTTTAAATTATGATTTTGACACATTAACAATATTTATATGATAACATAAATTTATTATTTTTAATTGGGATATATAAATTTACATTGGATGAATTTCTAATATTTTTCAAATGACGTTTATCTTTTGTTGAACAGTAAAATACGATATATTTTAAATGAAAATATCTTTATTTCGTTTGAATAATTATTATTATTAAATTATATTTTTTAATGGTTTAAAAGTAAAAATAGAATTTATATTTACCATTTAATATTATTTCTATCTTTGGAAATAATTTTACATTAAATTTATATGTAAAAACATTTCAACCATTTGCAATATTTTAACATTAAAAACTTTTTTAATCACTTCAACAATAGGAATAATTTTGAAATTAATTACTACATCTTATTTGTTTTGAATTTTGAAAAATGGATTAAATATTTTCAATTAGTAGGTCAAAATTATTTAAATAGCCTTATTTTATTTTTTTGAAAATATGAATAGTAACATTGGAAAATTTTATTAACACGGTAAAAGGCTAAATTTGGTAATTAAGAATGAATATATTTTTATATAATTACCCTAACACTTGTCTTAATATAATGGGATGACCGTAATATTCCCTATAACATACTTGGGTCTAAATGGTATCCATTGGAACCCACTTGGATGAGATTAGGACATTTAATTTATTTTATTTAATGAAATGTAAAAATTTTCTCACTAAAACATTAATTACGAAATTATTTTTAATATGAGGATATATAGAAGATAAATTCAATTATAAATACTCATTTTAAATCAAATATGTATTTATTTAATATGACAATTTATTTCTAATTTTAGAAAATAAATAATTAACTTAAAGACTTATTCATGGATCTTGAAAAAAGTAATTAATTGATAATAAAGAAATTTTTTTATTAAATATGAATAACAATCAAAAGGATCAAAAAATTGACCAAACCATATTTTAAGAGTATATATCAACCATAATAATCCGAGGGTCTAATAATTGACCACTTGAAGGACTATAGAAGGGATTACGACACTTATATTATTTTATTTATAGTAAAGATAAATTTGAAATGTTCATTTTTTAAAAGAGTTGAACATTTTTAATGTTGGGTTTTCAAAATATAAATTCGACTACAAGTATTATTATTAAATATATTGGATTTAGAGTCCTCATATTAGTTTATTTGGAATTTATATTCAATATATATGTTTATAAAATAATTAAACAACATTGAGGTAGTAGTTATTTTATTAATGAAGAGACCAAATAATTATTATTAAATGTATTTTAATAAATATAATTTTGAATAATTATTATGTAAATTTAATTTTTAATATTAACTTGAACATATAGGGATATAATAAAATATTTGGATCGATGTTATCTTCTTATTTTTATATTTTAAAAAATCCATGAAAAAAATGTGTCAAAATTGACACTATTGAAATTTTGGAAAAATAAGGATTTTTTAAATTATTTAAAAATAATAAATTTTTGATGAAAATATAAAATAAATTTTATATGGTCCAAAATATTCAAAATTATTCATTTTTTGTCAAATTGATGATAAATAAGTAAATAATTTAACCTTTTAATATTCAACAATATGTTACCCTAGTAAATAATAAATAGAACATCTATGTGTTAATTAAAATGAAATTGCTTAAATTGAAATATAAACATTTATACAATTTATTAGTTGATGATACTATAACCCTAGATCATTTATGTTTAGAAATATGGAAATTTTGGATGGTGTCAAGTGTGATTTTGATTTATTAATAATTAATATTGTTGAGGTTTCCAAAAGTGCCCCTAACCTCAATTATAAAAGTGAACTTCCTCCTTCAACACTTCCCTTCATTTTGAGATTTAGAAATACACCATTACCTTTCCATTTAACTTATAAAATTCTCTATATACATTCTAGAGTACTTGGTTTTCTTCAAAGGCCAACTGTAGTGCTCTAAGAGGAGATTTAAAGGAGGCATGTTTGGGAGGAGGTAATATCATTTACTGATTCATTCAAACTTCGTTATTCTTATACTTCCATATCTTCAGTTATTTAGTTATAAATTTATAACTATAGTATTACATATATATTTTTAGATTATTATTATTATTAAACAATCATATTCTACCTTCTACCCATCCTATGAAAAATGAAATCACCATGTGTGCGTACGTATGGCTTACCCTCTCCACGTCGTGGTGTAATCTGTTTTCCACCACCAACATACATGGATGGGTATAATGATAGAATTATTACACACACATGCACATATATATATATATATTAATATAAAATTATATTTATTATGATATACTATAGACTATCCACTTAATTACTATTCAATAATTATGGGAACGATATAGTCGCCATGCGTACAAACGGCTTACCGTCTCCATGGTGTGATGTGATTCGTTCTACATAATCTTTATTTAATCCGGATTATATAAAAGAATTGAAATAATAAATATGATATATGTTATATTAATTCCATGATTTAAATGATATAATTATAAAATAATAATAGGAATCATAACTTATCCGAAAAAACATGCATAAGAACATAAAGCAGTTAATACCTGAATAACGAGTAAAAATGAAACGTTACAAAAAAACAGATGAAAATAATATCATAAATGTTATCATAAAAATTATTAAGATACTGAAGTAAATTATTTCAATTATTTAAATCATTATACAATATATTAGGATACATATGATGCATATCATAGCTATGGTATGGAATAACATTGCAAATATCATTTTTATCTATGATTGTTAATTTGTAAGTATTTACTGGGGTATATTTATCATCCACATCAATGTTTAATATATATTTATTTCAAAATATTCTTTTTATCCTTATATACATTTTTAATGTTAATTTTAACCATTGGTATATTTTCACTAAATGGTATGAATTGAATCTTTTAACATTTTTGGAACGAGGTACTTTTTGACTTTTCTTGTAAAAGTACGAGTTGATTATTTTTTTAACTTGCAAGACATGAAGGGATTTTTAAAATTTCATAATTAATTATTTCCTTGAATATTACCCTACAATATTACATGTTTATTTTAATATAAATTTATTTATCCTAATTTTGTTTGGAATTTTTTGGATGGAAAATGCTTTTTAAGAAGAAATGGATTTTTCCTGAGGAATTAAGCTCAAGTGTCTTATCAAAATTATTTTACATCTTATATGACATAGTATTATGTTTCTAAAAATATTAATAAATTTATTTTTTTATTGTTTATGTTTGAATTATTTTTATGATATCAATTTATCTTTTATGGATTATATTATGATGGATTGATGTTTAAGAATCCTACTTTTTTCCATGGGTTATGCTTTGGTGAATGGTTTATGTTTTGTGGAACGTGTATAAATGATTTTATTATGAGATGGGAGGAACATATATGTCCCTCTAATTCATTGGATAAGGATTTATATCTAATAATATAGACATAACTAGAACGAAAAGTAAATATGGTCTAGTAATACAGGATTGGAACGATGGGTGATGTCAGTTTAGTAATATACATTGTCTTTTATAATGGTCTTGGAAATTCTCCTTAAATAATATGAAATTATTTTATATAATTATCTTTGTATGAAAATAAATATAATATCTTATCTTATGAATATTAATATTACATTTAACTTTTATGATTTATCCCATTGCATTATATTGTGATATTTTATATGCAGGATATGATTTTCAAATATTAGGTTCTGATGATTATTATATTACTGATATTTACCTTGTTTACCCTATCTGAGAATTTGAGAAAACCCTTTAATTTGATTCTTTTCCCCTAGTCCTGAAGAATGGTATCATGTATGATATGTCAAACTAGACTCTAGTTATGAAGAAATAAGTGTGAGACAATGTAAATGTTTTTTGAACCAGTTATTTCTATTCCCTCGTTTTTGAAGATAGTAAACATATACGATCATGGCATGGTTTTTTTGTTATGTTATGTAATAATAATTCATCAATGTTTCTGTAAAATCTATAGGTAATTTATGGGTCATTATAATTTTGGTTGGTATTTTCTTCCTTCTATATTATTTCTCTTTTGGAATACCTTTTTTGATATACTTATTCAAATGGAAGATCACTAATTTAATATTGTGTTTTCTATTAATAATATTTTTTTACCGATATCAATGTATCTATTTTAATAAAATTATTTATTTAATAAACATTATATGAATTTTAAAATTTTCAAAAATAGGTGGGAACTTGATGCATTTTAGTCCTACTCCACCATGGAGCTACATGGTTTTCCAAACTATAAAGCTATGTGGTTAGATCCATAATTGATCTATGAGATTGGGCATTGGAACCACATGGTTGTTTTATTATATCTTAAATATTCCTCATAACCCATTAATTTATCTTACCCCAGTATGATTTTCATTAAAAATTTAGTTGGTCTCAACTATCTTGGATTAAAAATTATATAATGTTATGAATATTTAATGTTTAAAAATATGTTTTTCTATAAAATTGGGTTTAACATATATTAAGTATTATAATATAAAAATTAAATATAAAAATTAAATAAAATTAATTTCATATTATTTATTTTATTTTCCATTTTAAATAATCAGAAATTACTTATGGTTATTTTTTTGTTATTTTTCAGAAATAGTAGATTTAACAGTGGAAATATATATTTTTGTAGAAGTTTTGTTACAATTCATCAAAATTGTTATTTTAAAGTACAATTATATTATACAATAGGTTATAATGTAATATATGATAATTTTTATTTATAAAAATTCAATTAAATCTATGGGAATCAATATTATAATAGATTTTTTATATGATCATTTGTATATCTAAATTGTGTCATTTTTTAAAAAAATTCTTACCTTTTATGAACTTATAATAATAATAATGTTGCCACATTTATAAATTCACTCATAGATAATGTGATTCATATATGAAATATTAATAATTAACATTAGAAAATATGATTAAATAATTATTTAGTCATAATTAATACTAACCATGCAATAAGATTAAAATCATTTTAAACTGTAAAATGGTTTAAATGGGGATTAAAATACAGTATAAGCCCTAAAAAACTATAAAATAGAATATATTATTTCAATGAATTATTTTATTTCTAATTTCCTTATCCAATAATCAAAATTTTGGAAATCTGGTTTTATTTTCCACTAATAATGACCTTTATATTTTTTATGTAAAATAAAAATATAAAATGACACTCTTTATTTTAATAATAATAATATATTTTCATAGGTTTAAAAATAATTTATTGATTTTTTAAAATTATAATATTTAATATAACTATATTTCTTATATGAGAGTAATCCATTTTTTATTTTTAGTATTCATATAATAACCATCAACCTTTATACAATATTGATTCATTTCTTTTACAAGAAATAGAAAAATAATGTAAATTATATTTAAGACATTAAAGGTTATATTTTTCTATGAATTATTATTTATAATTAATTTCATTTATATTTAAATATAAAAAATAATTTCAAATTTTATATATTCTATTTAAATTTCATTCGTGATATACATACTGTCAAATTTTGTGAATAGTCTCAAACAGAACCCTCAATGATTTTTTATGTTTAATAATTATTAATAATTTTATAAAAAATTACAAAAATATTATAAATACTATGATATGAGGTATATTGTATATAATATGTTCCATGTATCTTATATTTCAACATGGAAATTTAAAATTACTTTCATGACCCTTAATCTTTAGGAAATTCTTCAAATGAAGATATATTTTTGTTATAAAAGGGGACACAATCTATGATTTCCAAAAGAACATTTTTGTATCTTTAACTTATAGATATTCTAAAACTAATCATAAAATTTTACATTCCTTATCTCCAAGACCCCAGATTGACAAAAAAATCTATCCTTTAATGTTCTTAAACTCAACTAAAAGGTATATATTTAAAGTGGGGCTATAATTCTTAATTGATTCCTTTTTTTATTTCACTCTTCTAATATATCCTTAAAATAAATTTATTCTATCATAAAATATTTATATCAATGTCATAAATATTCATAATTTTTATTATATTGATGAACAACTGTTATTTATCCCATTTATATCCAATGGGAAATGAATTCATAACTCATGCATCTATATAAACTAAAATATCCAAAAAGGGATGTTTTTTATTAGATAAAAACCATTCATGGATATTTTTTATGATGGATATAAATAATATATATATATATATATATCTGATTATTTTGACATGACCATGTTCCTATAAAAATAATATATAATATACATTTTTAATTTTTTATCCGATGGAAAATGATAACGTCACTCATGAATTTATGTGTACTTGCACTTCCACTAAGAGATGTTATTAATTTTTATTCCTATCTACAATTGATGGAATTTAAGATAATTTAAATGAATATATATTTAATTAATTATATTACTGTTATTTTTACCTACAAATCATTAACCAAATTCCTTATTTTTTTCCATTATAAAAATGAAAACGTCATCAAGTGTATGTGCTGACTCACAACTCCATGAAAATCCTATTTTTTTCAAATAAATCTTTGAATAGATGATTATAAAAAATTATAAAATGAATTAAAATTATTATCATACTATAGATGATGGTACCTTATCATAAAATCTTCTACCACAGTCTATATACCGAAGTAGTTTTGGGGAAATGGACTGAAACCCCTAAATTGGTCGATATAAGAAATAATTATTCAGTGAATGTGATTATACTAACTATATAAATAAATTACTAAATAAAAATATAAAATGTTATAAAAAATTTATTTTATATACATTATTTGATTAATCAAGAACATATAGTGCATCAGACCCATCCCAAATCTATGGTAATGGTTTTCCATACCAATCCCACTCCTTTGATACATATTTTATATTATGGTTCTATATTCAATTATATTGTTTATATAATAAATAATTGAAATATTATATCATTAATTCATATTTATCCTTGGTTTTCAATGTTTCAATTAATTTTTCAACTTTTATGATTTTTGGAATAACAAATTATTGTCATAATTGTATGTTTAACAATATCACACTTATTTTGGAATATTTGTGTTTAATAGTACATTGGTTTATTTGCATGATCCTTTCTTATTAAACCCAATTTTTTGTATCTTATGGTTATTTATAGGATTCTTAGGATATTTCATTCATAATTTATTATCTTTGTTAATGAAAAAAATAATGAATTGTTTTAAACAAAACCACCTTATTTTTTATTTTCATCTAATAATATCTCCTTTCAATATCCTTCTTTTAATTATTTTTTACATAAATTTTTATCTAATTTTAAATGACTTGTAAATGTATTTTTATCTATATTTTTATTTCATTTAAATAGAATCAGAGTAATCTATTTTCTTATTTATGAAGAAGTCATATTTTTTACATTCCTTATGGTAGTCTGAAAGGTTGTTTTTACAAAAACTGTGACCATATTTCCCCACTACAATTATGGTAATAAAATATTTATCTTTGTAAACATGATTCCATAAATTTTTTCATAGAAAATAAATTCCAAATATTCATTTAAATTTTAATTTTTATGTTATAATAAAAGGAATAATTTATAAATATATTAAAAATTTGAATATAATTTATATCATATTGTTTATAAAATATTACAAAAACATTAAGGAAATTTATACATAGTGTTTTTGATAAATTATAATCTATAATTGTAATGATAAATTATTTTATGTAATTCAATTATCCTTTGTTAATTTATGAAATAAAAAAAATTATAATTAAAATTCTTGTGATTATGTTGTTGATCACTCTCTATTGTTCAGTGGATATTAATTTCCCCCATTATATCAATAATTTTGTATCATGGATGAATTTACTATTAATTACACTAATATTATGTTTTCCTGACCATATAAAATTTCAATATGTGTTTTTACTTGACAAATTGTTTTTAATAAGGTTATCAATTACAAGAAAAACATTGATGTTTTCTATTCTTAATTCAATATAAATATTAATTAATAAAGCATATAGATTATGATTTATATTATATATTAAATATATATTTTGAATGATTTGGACCTATATAAGTAACTATTGAGGATATGTTATAGGTATCACCACAATGAATCAATTTCCCTATTGAAAAAAAATGGGAAAATTAGTTGGGTATTTGGTGTATAGCTATCCTTTCAACAAAATTTAGTGGAATAAGGATCTAATGGTATGGATTATGATGTATTATCATGAGGCATTATTTTCAAGATCGTGAAACCCGAATTTATGAATTAAATATTTAATAATCTTGTTAATACTGTCTATATAATTATTATGTCAACATTTTCCATATATAAATATGTATGTGTGTGTTAAGCCCATTTAATTTCATAAATTCTAAATTTATCTTTTACAAACACTTACATATTTCTTATTACTTATCTTTTCATGATTTCACCAGTTTTCCAACACTCATACTATAATGTCTCATGTTTTTAAATAGGTTGTTTTTTATGTAAATTTGAACATGTTGCCTTTGGTGTGTAGGTCAAAAGTCTTTATGGGATTTATCTCCTAATTAAATGAATTTTTTTTATTTGGTTCCTTATTTACTAATTTTTTATGATTAAAATGTTCCTTGGTGTTTAGACATGGTTTTAGGAGTGTTTATCACTAATAACCTAGTTTGGGAAAGTGCAAAATGGGGGGCCCTGTTTAGAATAACCTTGCAGCCTCAAAGGAGAAATTGTACGAACCATCAGTGGAAAAAGACACAGTTTGAAAAACTATATAGTTTTGGATACATTGAAATTCTAAACCTCCGAAAATTTTAATAGAGTCAATTCTCATGGTCTTCACATGGTTTGGGAAATTGTGTTTCTAGAATGTGAATGTTTGGTGGTTTCATGGTGAGAAAAACACTATTGGTGCACAATTCTACAAATCATGCATCCAAATCATGAGGCTAATTTATTTGGGTAAAATTACCAAAATACCCATCTAACAATATAGGGTTTTCCTCTTCCATTTTTCTACATTCCATCGCATTCATAAGGGGGGTCCTCCATTTCTCTCTCGTGTAGGCAACGAGACAACTCCTTCATTCAAGAACTGATTGTTCAGTTTGTGGTTACAGATTCATCTCAGTTATCCTTTTTTTGGTTTCTCTCTCCATATAGAATGATACATCTATGTGACATATGTTATAATATTTTCATGGAACTTTTTTATAGTTTAAATTTATTTTGATTTGACTCAAGTTAAAGGAATATATTAGGTTAGTGGTCACCTACTAGAACAAGGCCATTGATGACTAGTTTTCTCCATTGATATATGGTCATTTTAGGGGTTATCTTTATAGGATACATGAGTTTCAACTGAGTGATACCCTTATAAATTAACTTATTGTCTCTAAAATACAATATTTGTAATGTGATATGTATATATACGTACTCCATCTACACTAAAAGTGGTAAAGATGGGTAAAGGTCTTCGACCAACCTTGGAAGTTCAGGCTATTTGTAAAAATTGAATTCATTATATTTTTATATTGACTGTTCAATTTTATGAGAATATGATGGGACTGGAATGATAAATGAGGTTCTATTGGTCCCCAAAAATGAGGCGATAGGGTTAGTTAGATTAGACTTGGAAAAATATACATGGGTAATGTTCATCCCAGATTGAGGCAACTAATCATAACATTGAGGTAACGAAGTCCTCTGTATGAGGGTGAAGAACATGTGAGTTTTGGTGATGATTAACTTCATGATATAGTGACATGGTCATAGGTAATGAGGTTCTAAACGAAGTGTATTATGAGGTCTGGTGATTTACTACCACCATTTTTGGTTGATGCATTGTTGGAGTCAGGTTCACAATGATATGACTCAGATGAGGTGGTGTTCACCAATCTTTGGGGATGGAGGCCCCTATGTAATATGTGGCATAGGTGATGGTGTTTCCCATCTGGCATGTTTGGGGTTTCTCACCATATTAATCCACAAGTATGGTGATCGACCATTGGTTGATAGGTCTGAGAACATCGGTTGGGGATGAGGGTCATTGTGTTTCTTGAGGCCATTGGGTTTGGATATTGAGGGAAAGGATATCACTATTCCATAGGACATCAGCTCTTTAGCCAATAGTGATTATTTTTTGATGGAAGGATATCACCATGCCTAAAGATGTTTGATTCAATGGATGGGTACTGCTTTGAGTAGAGTTATATGTGATCTAGATCTTATCATTTATCCATGTCGTACGAGAACCGACTATTTGATTATTATTAGGAGGTGTCGATGTCTTGCATTAGGTGGAACCTGAGGGTTCACTTTGGATGAATTTTATTGGGGGTTTCCTTGGGAATTAATCCAATTATATCCCCCCTTTAAAATTATATATATATAGACACTTTTTTATGCCATATATATAATTGGGGTTAGGTTTTCAGACATATACTTTTTATGGTGGAAGAAGATTATCACTTCCCTATGGCAGTTGAGCATAAGGGAAGTATGTTATTTATTAAATGTGTGTCTCTTATATTTATCGTTTTTTATCGGAAACATGCATAAATTTGGATTTAAGATAGGGTCACATTGGTGGCAGCCTACTGAGATTTATTCTCACACCCTTCACGGGTCCTTTGGGATGTGTGTAGACATTATGCTCTTGCAACCCGCTAAGGTTCTAATCTCAGGAGATAGACCCTAGTGATCAAGTTGGTGAATTCTATGGGATGAATTTCATGTGTCCATGGTGGTTCTTAAATTTGCTACAATATCCTTTTTTTATCATTTTACATTATATATGTATATATATATGGCCATTCATTAGAGACATTTACTGTTTGTTTATTTGTCTTGTATAACCTATTATATCATGTTGTCTTTATAAATGGTATTGTTTTCTAATTATTTTGTATTATTTATCAGCCCATTATTTTATTACTTCCACTATGTCATGGTCCTCTTACTATGATATTATTATATGGACCATTATTATTATGACTACTAGAGTGTAATTTCTCCCCGATATCACCTTTTTACACCCTCCCTACTAGTCAGCATCCTTTGGAATATATGGAGGTGTTCCTAAGGCCTTGTGGAACTCTAGCATAGTTTATGATTTTAAGGGACCCCTGGTTGAGGCACTACCAACTATATAAATGAATGATTTAATAGAATTTTACAGTTTAATCAATAGAATTTTATATTAAAATGTTACCGTGTTTGATGAGTAAAAAATTATTTGAAATTCATACTTTTAATTTGGTCTTAATATTTTAGATATGTTATACTAGAGAGTAGGATATTGTAAGAAAATATTACACATATTGTCTTCGTTTTCTTGTATCCCCATTCATGGGGGAATAGAACATGTTTCAAGGGGGAGGGAAAATTATGTTCTTCATTGTGTTTTTAAAGATGATTTTATTTCCATCTCTATTGGTATATTGAGGTGTGATAGTATCATCAATAACGCTTTAGACCCTTGTCTAGTAATAACAAGGGAGGCATGTTTATGCATAATGAAAGGAACTTAGGATCATATTTTTTATGTTTTCTTTAGATTATTATTGTGAAAATGTGATATTCTAAGAGGGTTTGGTTTGTTTAAAGTGTGAATAAAGGAATATAAACATTATTTTCATTCATAGACACTGTTTCATGGAATTATACTGGCAGAATACAAGAATGTGGTTACAATAATATTTTTATGGGATTATATGTGATAATATTTGATATGATATATGAGAAAAACCCAAATACTTATAGGTAGGGGTGATGATCGGTAGTGGGTTGTTGAATATTTAAAAATGAATGAAAGATAATTTTTCCTTGTATAACCACATAGATGGAATTCTACACAACTACCTGAAATACATGATTTATAAGATATGTGATTCCTAACCATATTATGGGTAAAAATGGGACTATGAGGCTAGATTATATGTGATACATGAGTCTGATGTTGGTAGGAAGGGGTTCACAATTCCAGATGATACTTGATACCTATGCCTGATATAGGTAGGTAAGGGGTATTGATTCTTGAATTCATGTTTCATGGTGTATTTTGGATGTGTAAGGGTTCTGAGATCATAATTACTCATATTGATTTCACAATATATGATATATATATATATGGTTGTTTTTTGATTGAATTGTTATTCATTGGTAATCCCCCTAGATGGATTCGAGTGGATTGTTGGAGGGTAGTGATATGGTTCCGCATAAGCGTACACGGGATGAGGTCCAAGTGGGGTGAGAGGGCCCCATAAAGGGTCATCATAATTATGATCCACTAATATAAGCTCCCATAACATTAGTTCAATAGCATGTGGATGAATTTCGTCCTTAGCATGATGTATTGATCCAGGCGATCTTGATTCGAGTTATATAAGTTATTGATGGGGGAGATTAGGGAGATGGTCCCTCTATGACATACCTTACTAATGAGTTTCAATATCATTTCACACTACTATTTTTTCCATAGGTGGACTATACATGGTAGATAATGGTATCGAGTCAGACCAAACATGTTTTTGATCTTCTTGTAACACCTCTAGGGAATAGGGTGATGTTGGAAACCTATATGCTCATAGTACTATCAAATAATTATTGGGACACACCGTTTCATTCATGCATACACGAGGAGTGGTCATGGATGTATTTTGAAGACAAATTCTCTGAACACATATTTTTGGAGACACTATGCATGGATAGAGCCAGAATATTCTATAATCTACAGTACGTGGGTACTTCAGTGATGGACAAAGAAATGAATTTCATAGAACTATGCTATTTTACACATACCATGGTGGTAAAATAATTCATTACGATGCAGTGTTTTGATGATGGATTCAGATATGCCATCAGGTTGTTTGTAAAAATTTTCAGGTTATCCTCATCCTCATAGGAGAAAAATCAATTGCTTGTAAATGCTAAAATCTTGATGAATTGTTTTTATTCGAGTCATGTGATTGCATCAGATAATTTTATTTAAAATTACTCATGTTTCCAATGAATGTCCAAGATGAATCTCAGTATAAAATTCTATCAAATGTCTTAGGCGTACCTCTATGGAGTGGTTCATAAGCTTTGTGCTTCTAGTACAGGATTCCTTGGCATGTTTGGTCCCAGTGTGATCAGGTTCTAATGGAGTGTAAAGAATGTGGCCAAATAGACCATCTCAAGATGTTCTAAATGAAAACCTATCTAATAGAAAAGAGCTAGAGACAAGGACTGACTCAGGGATCTAGGGTGAGACCAGGAGTGGTACCAAGATCTGGAGGCTAGGACATAGCTACATGCAACAATTGAGGTAGAGATAGTGGGACATAGTAGTTGGATCCATGGAAAATAACTGTTGTGTATCCATTTAAATTCCATGCCTTGGGTACATTTTATTTAATCCAGACACATGCAATTTGGATTCGAGGTTAAGAGAATTTCAATGATCCAACCATGGATACAGGTATGCTCAGATTAGAGGCATGACTGATTTTTTTTGTCCTTGGACAGTTTTTGTTCTCAATGTGCATGGACATAGATTTGGTATAAACCAGGTGCTGGTTAGTAGGTTGGAACTGACAATGTTGTGTGATATATATATATATATATGAGGTTTTTTGGAATGAGAATATATTTTGGGGAGCTAATGGAATGTGGGATGTGATAAGTGTCATGTGTAACATGGGTATAATGGTATTATAGTGAGGTGTGGTGTATGATTGGTTTTAGATGTGAGACATGTATGATTTGATCTTATGTTTTGGTGCTATAATGATGATGCACCATGGGAGAACCTTTGAGTCTAGGTATGGTTAATGGCCTCTCAGATATATGGATTTTTGGTCAAGAAGTGACTTGGTAGGTACCTCCTATGGTGGAGAGAGCCTTTTTGGGAGTTAAACATTGACATAATGACTAGGGTGGTCTAGGTTGATTTAGATGATATGGGTTTTTTTAGTACCATTTATTGATAAATCATGATACTTTAGAGATAATCTAGGTTATGGTGGGTGGATTGGAATGTCTAGGGATTTCGAAAGGATTAATTGTTGAGTAAATTTGATCTTTTGGACTTTAGTTAGAGGTACAACATTATTTTTGGGATTTGGAACCTAATTATGAGTGTTTTATTAAGCTTAATACATGTTTTTAGATTGGATGTTATGATCTTAAAGTTCATTGAGGATTCATATGGGTTTCTGGAGAAATTATCCATGAAAAATTGGTTTCATGAAAGCGCAAAATGAAGCGAATGATTGAAGAAAACCATATGGACTCCCTTGAAAAACTATATGGCCCTCATGTGGTACTATACACAGTTTGAAAAAAGTGTGGGTGGTGGTTCATGGACATGAAAAACCATTATATTATTTAATTAATGGAATCCACATGTTCTGCACATTGGTTGGAAAACTATGATCTTATCCTGTGTGAGTGGTGATTGGAAATTAAGAACCAGATGGTTGTTTCATATTTATCCAAACCATGTGGAAAAATATATGGCTCAATTAGTTTGGTTAAATTCCAAAAATACCCACCATCATTATTTTATTTTCTTCCTACTTTCATATTATTTCCACTTCATTCATAGTGGGCCTCCTCCATTTCTCTAGCACCATTCCATTATGACAAATCCCTTTTCTAATGTCTGATATATGATCTGTTTGTGGATACAGATTCATATTAATGAGACATTCATTGAACTATCCTATTTTCATAATATAACTATCTAGAAGAGATGTTAAATCTGTGTGATAATTTTTTTTCCTATTTTCATGGTGTTGTTATAAATTATTATTTCATTCAACTAGGATAGAGTAAGAGGCCGATATAAAATTACTCAGGACCTACTACTACAATGTAAGTGGTTCTTTTCTTTCTCTATGATATTACAGGGGTTTCGAGGTGTTCTATATATGGACCATGTGGGTCAACCAAGAGAGACCGTAATAAATAAACATACTACATCTAAATTACAATACTAATTTTGTGTGATGCCTATGGACATGATACAACTACACTACATGTTTTCATAATGCTTAAGTGGATTGAACCTACCTTGTTCATTTTGGATACGTGTATAAATCAGACTAATTATAATGTTTTAATGATTGTTCATTTTTGTGGGAAGATGATAGTCTTGAATAGATGATTTAGGTTATGTTGGACGCATGGATGAACGTGACATGGTTGACTAGGTTAGGCTTTGTGCAGGTTATATGGGTGATGTTGATCTCAAGTGGAGATGACATTCTCATCAGATTGAGGTGATGATGTCATAACGATGAGGTTGAGGGATGTGTGACTTGAGGTGGTATTTATGATCAATATATATTGATATGGTCCCATGTGAAAGAGGTTCCAAATGATGTGGATTAAGAGGTATCATGATTAGTACTCACCATTTGTTGGAGGATGTGTTGTTGGGGTCATGTGTTCACATATTGGACCCCGATGAGGTGGTGATTCCATTCTTTTTCATTGGAGTTCCATATAAACGTTGCAACATAGGTGATGTTTTTGACCATCAAATATGTTTGGGGGTTCTCATTGTAGAAATTCATGTGAAGGATTGTGGATTTTTTATTGATTGTGATGAGACATTGAGTCGAGGGAAGAAGCTCACCATGTTACATGAGGCTTTTGGGGAAAGATATTACAGGGACAAATATCATCATAACATGGGATGTCAACATCTAAGAAAATTGTGATTATTTATTGGAGGAAGGATATCACTGTGTCTAAAGATATCAGGCATTGAGGTGATGGGGGTTCATTTGAGAGTTGGTTTTTTGGATAATGATATTATCAGTTGGGCACTCAATATGGGATCTAGCTATTTATTTTTCGGTAGAAGGTGATAGTAACATTCACTATGTGGAAATCAAGGATTCACCTTGGATTCCTTTCATCAGTGGAATTCCTTGGTATTTATTCCATGGATCATGACCACTAAAATTATATATATACAGAAACATACATTGTTTCATATATATAATTTTGGGAATTTGCTCAAATAGCTAAAAATTATGGGAAAAGAAGTTAGTAACTTCTTGGTGGATACTTATAAAAAGGGAAGTGGGTTGTTTTTTTAATATGTGTTATTTTTATTTATTTATTTATAGTATGCACATTTTTAATTATGTATATATAATAAGAACACAATGGTGGTGGCCTAATATGATTTATTCTCACATTCTACATGGGACCTTAGAGACACTTGTAGTATTTATGATCTTACGGTTAGGTAATGGACAAATTTCAAGAGAGTTTCCTTAGCAATAGAGTTATACATTTTGTAGGGGATGAATGTAAAGGGACCATGGTGGTTCTTGGATTATATACAGTTTTATTTTAGTATGATAATTTTCTACATAGGTATGTACATATGGTTATCCATGGGAATCTTTGATTTTTTATTTATTTGTCTGGTATTAAATGTTATAGAATGTCTTATCTAAAAATTTTATTTCTTTTCTTCTACTATTTGATTATGATTCCACATGTGTTTGTTATCTCTTCACTAGTTTATGATACTTATACTATGATATTAATTTTTATACCACTATTATTATCACCACCCGAGGCTATATTCTACCCACTATCAACTCTTTACACCCTCACTGCTAGTCGACAACCGTCGACATATAAGGATGTATACCTAATCCATTATGGCACTCTGGCCCAAAACACATTTTTTTGTGGAACATATGTTAGGGAGCTACACTTACCTAGCATCATAGATCACTAATTATTAATTTCAATTTTCAATAGGATATTATAAATTTATCATTGATTAATTTTCGAAGATAAAATTATTTCCTATATGTTATGTTTTTATCATCCAATGTAATATGGAATACATTTATGTTTTTTTTCAAAACTCATAATATAATCAATATATTATGGCCTAATCCCTTATATCATAAATAAATGTAATAAATCAAAAAAATTATATGGTTTACCATATTCATGGTCATTATATTTACTATTAATTGAATTTTTCTATGAACCATAGGAGCTATATTTTAGAAGAACATGGCTAGCATGAGATTTATCATAAATCCATTAAAATATATGTGTACTTTTTGATTCATAGTGATTTCTATTATATGGATAAATTTTCATGATGAATATGAGATAATTATATATGTTTCATTTTTTAGTTTTCAAACTCAGTTGAATAATGGGAAATCATATGATCACCCATAATAAATATGGGGATTTTCCTTATAAGTAAGTCAAAATGAATAGTATTATAGAAAACCCAATTATAACTATAATGGGGATGATATCTCAAATTATTACAAATAACCTAACCCTTATGGATAATCATGATTCTTCCACACATAGTGTAAAGGTTTTTTACTTCTCTTTGAGACAGAATACTCTGAACCATAACAGAATTATAGATCCAAAGGTATAATATAAATGGATAAAGTAACACAAAAAATTATTCTTATTTAGGATGTATTGAATGGGAAAGAATTATTATAGAATTATATTATTCAAAATTAGTTATAGATCAATGGTGGTCATTTAATTAGAATACCAAGTACTATAAGGATACAGTGAATAGATAATAGAGATCATTTTTGGTGATATTCATCGAGAAATATTTTCATCAATAAAATTGATATAATATGGAAAGGAAAATATTTAATTTACAGTAGTGGGTGGTGGAAAATAATTTTTTGTATCAGGATTAAAATAAAATATTAAAAAAATATTTTTGACAACATGGATTGTTCATAAATTACGGTTAATTATAAATTTAATGTTCTTAATACGATCCTTTGAAGGGCCTTTGTTTAACAATCATTTGAATCATATCATGATAGGGTATCTTATTCCATTAATATGGAAAAATAATTCTTTTGGTATTATATTTTCCCATGAAATTTTTAAAAGAAGTGGATATATGATCACGATGTAGAAGAAAACGTAATAAAAAAGAAGAAAGGAAGTATGTGAATTTAAACATTTGACAACTTGTGGAAATATGCATTCTGATAAATGATTATTGTGAATTGGAGTATGTTAAATGTTTTAAGGAAAATTACAATGGGATAATGACTATAATGGAAAGTTAGTATCCACTGATATCATATTTATCCATAGTAATAAGATTGGGAACAATTAGACCCAATTACCCAATCATCATGGACTACATTGATAATTTCATTAATGTATTTATTGTTGTATTTTTTTATAATAAAATTGAATAAATCATGATAATCACTCATGAGTCATCCATGGGTCATTCAAGCATAATGATTTATTTGATTAATTAAGCATGGATGAATTTTGGCTTCTAAATATTTATTTTCATAGAACATTTATTGTTATTGGAGGAATAATGTTTTGATGTTTCCTTATAATGGTAGACCACCACCATCATATATAATGTTTGAGGCCAATTTAGTTTTATTTAAGGGTAATTATAGTTTAATTTTTCAAAAATATTATTAATATTTTCAAAATATTCTCTAGTTTACTCAAAATATTATTAGGGTATAATGATTAATGTGGATCATTGGGTGTTATTATTGGTATTTTGGAGATTAAAACATTACATCTTAAATTAATGGATTTTATTAATGAGTATTATATTTATTCATGTTAAACATGTTTTTAGTATTTTATGTATTTTCTAAAAATGGTAGGAATCATAGTTAAGATAAATTTATATGTATGGAAGATCTTTATCCTTTAATGGATCTGTTGACCCCTAATGCTTTTTCACTACATCAAGAATTAAAAAACATATTGATTAATCCCTTTGAATATGAGATAAATCATGGGTTCAAAAAAAAGATCGAAACTAAATCAAGGAATTAAATAATCATAATATATATTAATATATTTCCGTAAATTAATGAAAATAAATTAATCATATATTTTTTTGTAAATTATCACTAAACTATTATGGTGAACCACTTGAATAGAATTCAAAAGTTATAGATTTATAGTGGTATAAATATTATTTAAAAAATATTTACTTATCGAATAACAAGCTTTCTAATATTCTCCCTGAAATAATAATTATTAATAAAATAATTATTTCATGATATGCTAATTTTTGTGAAAATGAATTAAATATTTTAGGATGTAGTTTTTGATAGGAGGGGATAAAATAACTACCCAATATTTTAGTTTATTACTAATATGTATGAAATCTTGTTATGTATACATCACTACACTTAAAAACCATTATATTTTATTGAAATATTATAATTTAAATATTACAGTTATAATGTAGTTGTTGAATTGGTTGGTGTGACGTAGAGTAATCATAATATAAAATGTATATATATATATATATATATGTATGTATATGTATATGTGTATGTAAATTTAACTAATAAAAATTATTTTTTAATTCTTTGAAAATATTTATTCAATTTTTAATGAAAATATATAAATCATGATTGTTTACAAATAGTTAATGTTTTAATGTGTGAATTTCTTATAAAAATGATTTTTTGGTTTATTCTAAATATTAATTTAAAATAATAATTTCTTAATAAAATAAATTAAATATGATAAATATCATTTCAAATTTAATTCTATCATATAAAATGTATCTTTTGGTAAATGATATTTATTTTTTATAAATTTTTGATTTTTTGTTGAATAATTAAAAATACATATTTCATCCAAAAATGTATTATCTATATTCTTTAAAAAATTAATTTAAAAGACCAATTTAATTTTCTATTTCATTAAAAAGTTTAATAAGACTAATATTAATAAAAATTGTTAAAATTAATATAAATTATTCAACATTGTACTTTTTTATAATTTTTTTCTTAAAAGGGGTATTTTTCTAAAAATTATTTTTATTATGTTTTTCAAAATTATGTTATAAATATATTTACCAATTATTACAATTTTATCTTGTAAAATGGGATATATTATTGGAATTATAATACATGATATTTTCTAATAATATAGTCTTATATTTTTTTGTAAATGAGAAATTAATGTGTATACTCTTTATTAGCATAGTAAAGGATTGAAAGGGTTAAACAAGGGTAACAATAGTTTATAAGGGAAAAATCATAAATTTGTATTATTTAATCAGATTAGTTTATTTAATCTATCCAAATCCAATATTTTATTGCAGTGCAATTTTTTTTTGATTTTTCTTAAATAATGGAAACTATATTATTTTATATAAAGGATACTTAAAAAATGTTACTATTTTTATTTTAAGATATACAATTTTTCTTATATGGATAAAAATATTTATAAACCATTATAAATTTATATTTTAAGCATAAAAAATATATTCTATATATTAATTTTATATTAATTTTAATAATGATGTACTCTTTGTGAAAGAATTATAAAAATTCAAGTTAATGATATTAATAACGTTAAATTTAAATTTGTTGGATGCATTATGGTATTCCACGATTTTCATAGATAATTATAATGCTTATTTGATTGGGAATGTATATAATTAAAATTAATGTTGGTTGGAGTACAATACTCAAGAGGGGGAGGGTGGTCAATTGCGTATATATAAAAAAAATTATTTACAGTTTGGTTCTTTGAAAATATCCCCCAATTAAAAAATATAATCTAAGCCACTTTTAGTGAATTTATAAGAGTTTTGAATGTTCAATTGATTTCTCAAAATATTTATTATATCTCAGCTATACTAATCTATGGGTTAATATAACTTTTGAAACTAACCTACTTGTTCAAGACAGTTATGAACACATTCTAAACTAACTATCATAGTTTAATTTAGTTTTCTAGAATATTTGAAAAAATAGAGTAAAACTAAAATTTAAAAACATATTAGAAACGAAACAATAGGTTTGGTCTTAAGTGGGGACATAATACTCTCCACTTGGTGATCACTTTCCACCAAGCAGTTTAAATTAACAAACAGTTTGAACCACAACCTGGATAGTGTTCAAAATTGCAGAAAAGGTTGTCCATGTCACACGTAACATCTACTACACTTATTTAGGGGAAAATAGAAAACATTCCACACATGACCTCTTCTATTGTTCTACGTGGGATACAAAAGGATAAATATAGTGTGAGTTTTTGGATATTCAGTATCCTTCAGTTTTGCATAGGAGACAGTGTGTGTGCAACATATAGATACACACACTACTCAGAAATGAAAATAAATGACAATAATAAAGATAAAGATATAGAGTTTGGTTTAAAAGGATCTGTGTATTATGAAGTGCAGCTCTAGAATAGTTTGATGTAGTGGAACTGAAGTTCGAGTCCTCTTCTTAATGTTGACTAAAAAATAGAGTGATATAGACCATGTGTTCTATTTTATATAAATATGAGATTAACATATTCTATTTTGAATGATGTTTAGGTTAGCTTTGAAGGTTTTTCCTAACTCTTTGATCTGCCCTTATGTTCTCCCTTTTGAGTTCTTGGGATTTGGGAGTATGCCTAAGTGTTCCATGTGTTCTAAGGTTTTTAATTTCTTATTAGACATCTGTGTCTTCTATAATTTTTAAATGATCTAGCTGGTAATTCTGTTCTTCTTCGAGGCCCAGTATATTCAATGATCATCCCAAGTTCATGTACCTCATATCATCCACTGAATATCATTCAGACATCATTACATAATGTCATAAACATTAATTTTTCTAAATATGATAGTTAGATATAAATTTGAATTAATAAATTAAAAACTGTTTTTAGGACAATCAGTGAGTCATAAACATTGGTGATTCTCTATCGGTCTATCAGCATCGAGTATTCTCTATATCAGTGAGTCATTTCCATCGATATCAGTGACTCTGGGCATCGATGAGTCATTTGTGATATCTGTCTGTCTAGTCATCAGTGAGTCATCATCGGTGACTTATTCTGAACTATCAGTGTGTTTCCCATCTCTGAATCGTCCATCGGTATGTTCTGTGAACTATTAGTGCATCTCCCCTCAGTGACTCATCCGTTGGTAAGTCTTTTGAATTATTAGGGTGTTGTCAATCGATGAGTCGCCTATTGATGAGTCGCTTTGAACTATCGGTGTGACCGATCATCGGTGACTTGTCCATCAGTGTGACATTTGTTTTATTGGTGAGCCATGCCTCAGTGTCTTCTTCAATCAGTGACTTCTTATCGATGAGTCTTCCATTGGTGAATTCTTAAACCAATAGGTGTTAGAGAATTTGAAAAACATACAAAGTGTTTTTCTTATACAGAATAATATCAGATTAAGTGAAATTTATAATTAATTGTAAATATACACTTGTAAATATATTGAAACATAAATATACATAATTAGTTGACTTAATGAAATCTATTATACCATGTGGAATTATTTATTCATTTATAAACATTAATTGAAATGATTAAAAATAGTTAAAATATAGTATGTAAATTCTTAGGATTTGTAAATTGGCATGAGTTTTCACAATAAATGAAACTATCTCACAAACGGTCCAATAATCTCCCCTTTTTGGTAATAAAAAATCATGGCATTAAATTTTTTTACGATATATTATAGAATAATAATTTTATGACATAGAATATCATATGTGGGATATATATATAAATTCTATTAGTTGTAGGCCCTCTTTCCTATGCCGGATTTTCTCCCACTTAAGATAGATTTTTTGCCATCTACAGATTTCTCCCCCTTTTATTAAGAGTAAATGAAATACATATATTTCTCCACATTTTGGGTTTAGAAAAAATACAAAAAGAAACAAAAATAATTATGAAAAAAAACAAAAATAAAATTGAAACCCAGTTTAGTAAAATTAGTATTCATTAAAGTACAAAGAGTACAACCAGTAAAAGATACTCATAAAAAATACAAGTATAGATCCCTTTTGAATGATGATCCACAGTTAAGGAATGGTATTTGGTGGAACATTCCCTTTATTTGAATGGTCAAGAGTGGGTTCTGGATGTGGTGTTGTGGATGTAGGAAGGGATGATCGAATGGAAACACCAGGTAAAGAAACAATTATAGGAATATTAGTTCCAGGTCTTGGGCTCCATTATAACATAAAACGACTTTGAGGTTTCTCTTGGATCATTGGCCTGACTTGAGATAGGGCTTGAGATACTGTCATCAGAGCATGAGGTAGAGAACTAGGTCCTATGGAACAAGATGCAAGGACCATTATATCATCCAATTGCAAGTGTATGTAGGATATAAAAATCTTGAAAAAATTATTTCTGATATCACCCCATATTTCATAGCCTTTTCAAAATTGAACTTGTTCTCCGTAAACATTTCCAATGAGCGTGTAAAATCTTTAAACTGGCTCACTTTTCTCTTGTAGGCCTCTATCACTGGTGGTATCTTGAGGTTCTCCTCAAGGTACTTAAAATTGTTATTCAGATCATGATTGATATAGATTTTGTAAAAATAATTATCCACGTTTTCATTATTCTCTTTTTGAGTAGCAGATGACTCATTTGTACACTGTCTCACCATATTATAAACAAGGTCACTATTCCGGTGCACCTTGGAACAAGTATCTTTTTCAGAATCACTTTTAATAGACCTCAGTTCTTTTGTCATCATAGTCTTGAGGGACATTATATCAGCAGAAGGCTTGGTAAATATTGAATTGGATGCACCCGAAATCATTTTTGCAAGCTCCTCCTTCAACGTTTTCAAATCTACACTTAGTAGATGTGTAATAAGGTTCCTAAGAAACTCCATAACACCACCTTGTGTGTTTTTGAAATAATTGAATGTGGATACCAGATCCTAAGACATCTTTTTCACTTACTCACTTAGAACTGTATTATTTCTAATACTGGTCTCAGCTATTGTGATTAGGTTGGACTGTGTCTCCTGGATCACTATTCCTAAAATACTTGCATCATCTACCTATGAAATGATCCTAGATAAAGAAGCTTAACTTATGAATACAATAGAGGATCTCACAGATTCAAAAAAAATTAGCTTTGAATTGATCTAGATCATCCTTGGTAATATAGTCACAAGACACTGAAGGTAAAACATGCTCGTCAACATTAGGAAAAATATGTGAAGTTGGAGAAATTAGTTCCACATCATCTTACAGGGAAAGAGGAGCCACCATATCCTCATACAAATCATAATCTAGACCAAATAGAACATATCCTATATTTTTATTCCACTCACCAGAATAGGTCCTCTATTTAGACTCCATAGAACCAATTCTTATTCTTCTTCCTTGAGGCACTTATACAATCCGAGATTCATCATCATCTTATTATAGATCTCCATCTAAAACAACATTTTGAGGAACTTTTCCATTCGTAAAATTGAGCTTCTTCTAAAATTCCATTTACTCCAGCCACTTTATCCAATCCATCCACTTGAGGATCCTCCACATTCTAAAGAATATATGCAATTTGAGCTTCTTATTCTACCTCTTGACCTCCATCCATAATTTCATTATGTTCCCGAATGAAGACTTGAGAATCATCAGGGTGGTCATGCATATCCTCATTTCCATCATCTCCATCATTATCATGATCAACTGCATCATGTCCAATAGGATCAACATCATCCTATCAATCAGCATCATCAACTTCTCTATGCATAGATTCTTCCCTAGAACAATCTAAAAATTGTTTATATATTAATGAGTCACTCTCACGATCACAATAATCAACTTCTCCATAATCATCATCATCATCCTCACCGTCATCAGAATTATTCAAATATCTTTAAATCCAGATACTTTAGTTTCTTTTTTATTTTCATCATCTAAAAGAGGTTCTTGAGAGGGAAATTACAATGGTGGAATGTCAGGTCCACAGGACATGTCATTAGATCTTTCAGCAATATCTGAGTCACTCCAATCATCAATAAGAGACCCATATTATGTTGATAGTGCAAGCTCTACTCCCTCTTCATCTGAATAAACCATCTTATCACAACGTTTAAGACATGGATCTTCTTGATCCATTGGTCTGGTAGGATTATGTATATGATAATAATCCTTATAATATTTCTCCTCATCTACACCCACATTCTCCTCCATGGGTTCCAAACAATTTTTATCCTCTTGAATATGTCATTATGTTGGAAAGAAACACTACCAGCAGTAATCACATCATATCTATCCTCCACACACCATAGCTTCTTAAACATTGTAGAAAAAATCATTAGGTAGTCTAAACAGGTTACCATTTTAGATGGTTTGATCATATAAAAATATGTACCATAAGGTACCTACATATATTCAATTTCACCTCATTATTTAATAAATAATGTAGGAAAACATCTTGATACTTTAATGCAGAAAAATCTTCATTCCTTGGGCAGATTTGGTGTTGAATAAATTTAAAATGAAATCTGGCCTCTCCATCTAATTATGTAGCAATTTCTCTCATAGATTCGTCATTTTCAATTAACTCTTTCAATGCATTTTCGTTAGAAAACAAATCTGAGGTTAGTGGAATATTACCCTAATAGTCAACATTTATTCCCTTATACGGAATCTCTAGGCATTCAACCCATTCTATTGAAGAAAAATTGATATCATTTCCCTTTACCAATAAATACATTTCAGCTGACTCGTCTCCTTAAAAAACACATTTATGGTGAGATAGAATTGCTCTAATAGGTTGGGATAAAAATCTCCCTCATTATTTTCAAACCAGCTGATCCACCCCTGAGATACCAAAACATTTAATAAGAGAGACATGCATGAAAACAACTACTCACTAGACACTTCTTTCTCTAGAGTTACTATGAGGCTTCCCAACATAGGATTCAGAGAACCTATAGCACTCCAAGATTTTCCTTTCTGACACTTGGCCAATGAAGAGTCACTCGGTCCTTTCATTGTTCACATTGTCCTTACCATTCTAATGGTTCAGATTTTGAAGAATTTGAATGGTCGATGGATCAAGAGTAGAGTGAGGATAGTGAAGGGAAAAAGGGTATAAGTAGTGTGGATTGAATTAATTTTATAATTTAGGGATTTTACTATGTAAAAAAAATAAAATAGAATAATGGTAATATGAAGAGAATGAAACTATGTCATTTTATTTTAAAACTGACTGATAAATAGATTTTCTAAAATTTCCATATCGATAACTGTGTTAATCTAATGGTATCAGTCTTACTCGATCAGAATCACATGATTAGTTTCACTCATCGATTTCACCTGATCAGTTTCACTCATTGGTTTCACCTAATCTGTTTAACTGATTGGTTTTACCCGATCAGTTTCACTGATCAGTTTCACCAGATCAGTGTCACAGGAAAACATATTTTTTTAAGGGATAAGGCTGGAAAGACATTACTGATTTATAATTCCTAGTTCATGTATGATATAGCGCATTATCATAGAGTTTAAGGGTTTGGTGAATATGTCATAACGTTGATTATCATTCCTAATAAACTGAAGAGTTATATCACGTTTTTATAGTGATCTCTCAAAATGTGTTTCCTTACATCAATAAGTTTTTTTTATAATGAGAAATTAGATTCTCAAAAATGATAATAAGAATTTAATTGTCACAATTAATAAGGATATTTTTTAATTTAAATCCACAGTCTAATAAGGATTGTTTCATCCCCAAAATTTGTGTATATAAACTACCAGTTGTAATGTACTCTGCTTCAGCAGTTGATAATGCGTTATAATTTCTCTTTTTACTACATGATAAAACTAGAGACATTCCCAAAAAGTGACATTTTCCATATGTTCTCTTTCTATCTAACTTACATCCCCCAATGTCAGCCTAAAAATATCTAATCATATCAAAAGGTTGGCCCCTTTGGTAGAAAAATCATAAATTAGTTTTATATTAAAAGTATTTAAATACCCTTTTATCATCACTTAAATATGACTCTTTTGGATTTGCTTGAAATCTTGCACACATACACACACTAAACATGATGTATGGCCTACTAGAAGTTATGTAATTCAAACTCCAAACCATTCCACTATATACCGATTGATCAACAGATTTCCCACTTTCATAAATATCCAACCTACATATAGAACTCATAGGTGTTTCACTACTCATAATTCCATTAAAGCCATATCTTTTCAAAATATCTTTAGTATATTTAATTTTATTTATAATAATACATTCATTGTTTTGAAATATATTAAATCCAAAAAATATTTATGTTCACCCATGAAACTCATTTCAAAATCACTCTTCATCATTTTGGAATAATCATTACACAAAGAATTTTCAGAAGAACCAAAAATAATATCATCTACATATATTTTAGATATTAATACATCTTTAGAAATTTGACTCATGAATAAATTTTGATCTAAAAATCCTTTTGTAAAACCTTTATAAATAAAAACATTACTTAATATATCATACCAATCTTTTGGAGCTTATTTCAAACCATATAAATCTTAATTTAAGTTGGAAATATGATTTGGAAAACGTGGATTTGTAAAACCTGGGGGGTTTTCAACAAAAACATCCTTAACTATATAACCATTAAACAATGTACTTTTGACATCCATTTGATAATGTTTGAAATCCATGTGTGCTTTAATGGCAGGTAAGATTCTAATGGCTTCAAGCCTAGATACTGGTGAAAATGTTTCTTCATAATCAATTCCTTATTATTGATTATATCCTTTTTTAACCAATCTAGATTTGTTTCTAATTATATTTCCAACTTCACCTACATTATTTCTAAACACACATTTAGTTCCTATGGTCAAGGTATCTTTTGGTCTATCAACGTGCTTCCAGACATTATTTCTCTCAAAATAATAAATCTCTTCTTGTAAAGCCATTACCCAAAATACAAAATTGATTTAATCATTTATATTTTTATGTTTAGTACGTGTTGATGTTCAAAAAAAATTACAAATAACGCTATAGTTTGTGTTCCTATGTCTAAATCTCTAACTAAAACATCTAAGGGATTGTTTTTAAGAGTTCTAGTTGGTCTAGTAATAATAGGGATAATTATTTCAGGTTCATAATTTAGTTCTAGTTCATTATGGCTATATTCTAGAGAATTTCTAGAACTAGATGTTTTTATAGATTCCTTTGTAGGATGGCTAGAGGGTTTAGCATTAATGTCCAGATTTGACATATCCACTTCCAGATTCCCTTGTGTGGTCTAAGGTTCATGTGGATTTGTTTCTTCTAAATTAACATGTATAAATTCCTCCACACATTTTGTTATTTTATTAAACACTCTATAGGCATTTATTGCCGTTGAATATCCAAGGAATATTCCTTCATCACTTTTTGAGGAAAATTTATCTATATTATCTTTAGTTTTTAGAATATAAACATTGCCTCCAAATGCATTAAAATAATTTACCTTGGTTTTATTATTATTTCAAAACTCATAAAGAGTTTTCTTAAGGATAGATTAAATTAAGACTCTATTTATTATGTAACAAGATGCATTAATATATTTACACCAAAAATAAATCAATAGGTCATATTCATTGTGCATTGTTTTGGAAATTTCTTGTTGATTTCTATTTATTCTTTATACTACAACATTATGTTGAGGTGTCTTAGGGGCAGAGAAGTGGTTCCTATATCCATTTTTTGAGTAAAAAGATTCAAAGTCTTGATTTTCTAACTCATGGACATGACTACTTCATAAGGATTTAATTTTACGTCCACTGTGATTTTCTATAGTCCTAGAATATTTGGTAAAGTGAGAGAAATATTTACATTTGTGAGCTAAGAAAAAAGTCCAATTATTCCTATAGAAGTAATCTACATGAACATAGACATAGTTCTTCCCATCAAGACATGAAACTCAAGATGGTCCAATCAAGTCCATGTGAACTAACTCGATAGGTTGAGCAGTTATAAATTCTTTCTTTGGATTGAAATATATTTTATGTTGCATTCCATTTTAAAAAGGATTTCACACCCTATAGTTGGGAAACTCTAGTTTCAGTGGTTCATTAAATAAATGTTTTTTGGTTAATTTTATAAGGGACAATACAATACAATTTCCTAGTCTTCTATTCCAGATCCTAGAATCTTTGTGAAAGTCACAAAGGTAGGAATCAATCTGTGATTTTAGTGTGTCCATGTCTATAGCATATATATTATCACTTCTAAGAGCAGTAAATACTATGTTATTATTGGAATCATAAATAGTGCATGAATATGTTTTAAATTTAACATTAAATCAATCATGACACATTTTAGCTATGGTAAGAAGGTTATAAATTATTCCATCAACATAAAGTACTTTAGATATTGAAATAGAGTTAGGGTTACTGATGAGGCCTAAGCCGGTTATTTTTCCTTTACCATTGTCACCAAAGTTGACATGTCCTCCCTCAATTTTGTCGGGATTCATGAATCATGAGTAGTATCCTATCATGATTCTTGAGAAGACACACTCTAAGAACCATAGATTTCTATTGGAACTCTTTAAGAAAATTTACCAACAAAACAATTCTTCCATGAAAAGATTTTGGTACCCATATTTTTCTAGGTCCAGAGAAATTAGTAGTATAAGATTTAGGATACCAAAATTGTATTATGCATTTCCTATATGAAGAATATAATGTATTTGAAAAATAAACATGGTTTGGTTCAGAAAATCTTGATGCAGTAAAAGATTTTTTAGAATTGGAATTTGCAGTAAAATCGTGATTTTGGGGAAAAGTAGAAGATTTTCAATATTTAGGCATAAAATGTGTATTTGATAAATTTATTTTTCCATGATGATATCCAATGATATAAGTGTACTTAGGAGCTATCTGTTTACCAATAATTTGAGAAATAGTGTTTTCCCAATGATAAACGTTTCGAAATCCTTCTTCAATTTCTCATTATACATTTTTAATTCACTATTTTTTGGATTAGTTTACAATTATTTTCCTTCTCTGTAGTAAGTTAATATTTAATAGTCACAGTAAGAGAGTTTTTTTTAAAGATTTATATTTATCCTTTTGTTCAATACAAGTGTCTTCCATCATGTTACGATATTCAAATTTTTCATCACTTTTCATATATTGACACTCACTTTCATTTTACGAATAGTATGAATTGTGTGCAGTTGAATCTAAGATTACCTTAGACATGTTGTTTATAAAACACATATTTTCCATGTCATCTTTCTCATCATTAGATGATACTAATTCATGGAATATTTCATTAGTGGCACTCCATGTGGCCTTCATAGAATTCTTAAAATTCTTGTTTTTGTTTTAATTATTCATTTTGTACTTTTACTTTGGATAGTCAGATTTAAAATGTCCTCTCCACTTGAATTCATAAAATATAATATCATCTGATTTGTCATTTCTTTTCCAGTCATTTTTTCAGCTACCGTTGTTATCATATCTTCTTTTATAATTATGATTACTGAAAAACTCTTCTTCCAGTAGAATTTTATAAATCTCCTTGAAAGTTGGGCAATTTCCTCCTCAATTTCTGATATTGAATCATAATTATTAGATATTTTATCATAGGCTTGAACCTTCCCTTTTTTTATTCATTGAGGTAGTAGCATTGAAGGCTAAATATTTTCTCTTAGGTTCAACCACTTATTTTTTTGTTGACTTCTACTCTTCTTCATACATCAAATTTTTTCCAATGAGTTATTTGACAGGTAATTTTCTAATGTCACATGATTCTATAATAGAGATAGAGGTTCCTCTCCATCTATTAGGTAAGTATTTGAGAATCCTCATAATTTTTTCTTTGGAAGTAACATCTCTTCCTATAGAGATCATACAATTTAATTTTTCATAAAACCATATATATACATGTCAAATATAGGCTAATTAGGATTCTTCTTAATGTTATCATATTCAAAAGTGCATGTGTTAAGGCTCATTTACTTAACACTATAAGTTCCTTCATGAAAAAAAGACAAAGTATCCCAAATTTCATTGGCTATTTTACATGTAGAAATCCGGTTGAATTCCTCATCTCCTAAAGAATACTGTAAGTCATTCCTAGATTTGCAATTTTTGTTATGAGTAATATTATTTGGGTTATACCATGTAGTTATATCAGTAGTAGGAATATTAAAATCACCTACAATTGAAGACCAAAGTTCAAAACCCATACTCTATAAGTGAATTTTAATTTTAATTTTCCATTGTACATAATTTGTTCCATTATGGAATGGTGGTCCATTAGTAGTAGCAACTTCCAGTCTATTATCCATAATTAACTTTTAGAACAATATTTTAATGAGGTAAAAATTTAGTATTGATATAAATTTTATTATATTTGATATACAAATAAAATCATAGTTAAAAAATATTTGAAACATCTTTGCAAATGGAAAATACCTGATCCTTTAATACCAAATGTTGGTCTGAGGGGAATACTCAAGAGGTGGATAAATTGAGTCTATATAAAATTTTCTATTCAAATAATTCTTCTTTGAGAATTTACCCCAATTAAAAAATATAATCTAAGTATTTTTTTTGTGAATTTATTTGAGTTCTGAATGTTTAATTAATTTCTCAAAAGGTTGAATAGTTCCGGGTTATACTAATCTAAAGATTAATATAACTATTGAAACTATCCTTCTAGTTAAAAATATTTATAAAAAATTACTTATATAACTATTATATTTCAATTTATTTTTATGGAATATGTGATAAAAGAGAGTAAAACTATAAGGTAAACACCAAGAGAAAATGAAACAAGAGGTTCAATATCAAGCAGAGACTTAATCCTACCCAATTGGATGTCACCTACCACTAAAACATTTAAATTAATAGATAGTTTTATCCACACCCTAGGTCGAGGTTCACAACAACACACATGGCTATCCATGTCACACCTGACTTATACCACAGTTCTTTATGGGAAAATAGAAATCATGCCACACTTGACCTCTTCCACAGTTCAATGTGGGATATACAAGGATAAATAGAGTGCATGTTTTAGGATATCTAGTATCCTCAAATTTTTCATAGGAGAGAATATGTATGTAACAAATAGACACACACTCTACTCATAAATGGAAACAAATGAACAAAATAGAGATAAATATTTAGAGATAGGTTTATAAGTCTCTGTGTGTTATGAAGTGAAGATTTGGACTTGTTTTATATAGCAGAACAGAATTTCAAGTCCTCTATCAGATGTTCACTACAAAACAGAGTCTCATAGACCTTGTGTTTTGGCTTCCAAGAAGATAAGATGAAAAAAAAAATTAGAAAGATGTTTAGTTAAGTTCAGTTGGAATTCATTTACTCCTTGATCTCCATGTAAGTTCTCCCATTTTTGTTCTTGGGTTTTGGAAGTATGCTCGAGAGTTGTAGGAGTTATGAGGATTTTATTTTCTTGAAACACTTTTGGATGTTCTTTCATTTTTGAATGATCCAGTTTATAATTATTTTATACTTCATGGTCTAGAATAAAAAATGATATTCCCACATGCATATTCCTCGAATTGTTTTATTAATATCCAACACGAATCATTAAATAATGTATGAAACATTAATTTTTATAAATATGACAGTTTGATATATATTTGAATTAATAACTTAAATAAATTTTTTATGACTATCAGTGAGTCATAAGAATTGGTGAGTTGACATCGTTCTATTTGGATTAGCGATTCTCTATATTGGTGATTCCTTTCCATCATTATCAGTTACTCTTGGAATCAGTGAGTTATTTGTGCTATCATTCTATCTGGACATCGGTGAGTCATTATTGTTGACTCATTTTGAACATTCAGTGCGTCTCCCATCAGTGACTAGTCTATTGGTATGTCCTATGAACTCATATTTCATCTCACATCGGTTACTCCTCCAATGGAAAGTCATATAAACTATATGTGTGTCGCCCATTAGTGAGTCACCTATCGATGAGTCACTTTAAAATATTATTGTGTCTGATCATCAATGACTTTTCTATCGGTGTGATGTTTTTTCTATTGGAGAGTCATGAATTGGTGTCTTCTTCGATCAGTGACTTCTTATCGATGATTCATCCATTGCTAACTCCTTAAAACAATCAGTGTAAGGGACTTTGAGAAGCATACCAAGTATCATTCCTATACAGGACAATATAAGATTAAGTGAAATCCATAATAAAATGTAAATATATGAATGAAAATATATTGAAACATAAATATCTATAATTTAATGACATATTAGAAACTATTATACGATGTGAAAAAATTTATTCATTTATAAATATTCTTTGATATGATTAACAGTAGTTAAAATATAGTATGTGAATTATCAGGATTTGTAAATTGGCATGAATTGTGATTATTAAAACAACTATGTCACAAAGGGTATAACAATTAAATTGTTTTCATGATATGTTCAAAGAGAAATTTTGTTAATAATAGTGAATATAACTATAAATATTTCTTAAAATTTGAAAATAATTTTTAAATCATTTTAAATTCATAATAATAATTTATTGAATAAATTGAAGTGTAAATATTCTAGAATATTATTTGTGACTCATTTGTATTCCACATGTATTTTATAAAACGTCTTGAATGAATGAAAAATATTTTAGATTGGATAAAACACTGTTGATTTTTTTCTTATATAATGGGACACAATCTATTTTTCCTAAAGGAACTTATGATTCCAATGTTCTCTAAATGACAGTTTTTAATTCCATTATAAACAACCCTCACTAAGTATATAAATCCATTTAGAGACCATAAATCTCCTCTTCAATTTCTTTATTCTCAATCGAAAGGAGGATATCAAATAATAGATATAAATCTTAACTGATTTCATTTATATTATTTTTCACATAATCCATTATAAATTTTATTGTATTTTTTCAAAAAAATTTCTTATGTATCATTAATATAATAAAACATTTTTATATAATTTTTTAAAAATAGTCTACCACATTTTTATTTGATGGTTAATTATATCATCTCAAGTGAGTCTTCATGGACTATTGTCTCCACAAGGTGTTGTATTTTATTGTCAATCACCACCATTATTAGATAGTTATTTTGAAATATTTCAATAATATATAATATATTTTGGTTGTAATTATATTGATATAAATTTAATATATCACCTACATTTATACTATTACGTCTATTAGAAAATAGAAGAATCACCCATGTGTAGGTGTAGGATACCAACTCCACGAAGTGATATAATTAGTTTTTCAATTTGGATTTACATAGATGGAAAAAATATTATACTAAATTAATATATATAGTATATACTATATGAAAATAATGTTTTAATTATTAATAATTTTATACATTTATTCCATTCCAACCATTACGAAAATGAGACTTGCAATATTTTTATGTGTAGAGAAACACCTTCATGAAGAAACTACTTCATTTCTGTATTACCACCATGAATGGATTATTCTATATTTTTATAATATGAATTGAATATATGTTAGTTAAATTATTAAAATTTAGGATATGTTGGAAAATTTTCATTGAATCTTTCACCATGCTCAATATACCAAATGTAATTTTATAGAAATTGACAGAACAACCATAAGTTGTCTAAAAAGGAAAAAAGTTTATTTTGAATAGATTTAGGATGATTGTAAAATGAAATTTTAAAAAACATATACTTGAATAATAATAATTTTTTTTAATATATTTAAATTGAATATTTTGGACCAAATATTTCATCTTGAAAATTTGTTATTCATGGTAAGGACTTTTCATTACAATGCAACTCAGTTGATAAAAAAATTAATATTAGACACCTAATTTATTACCTATAGAATAAATACTACAAACATAAAATTTTAATATCATTTATTATTATTTTTTCAGAGTATTATATTTTTTTATTTATATTAATCAATTTTAAGGGGTTTTGATATAATTATTTTTAAACTTGTAATGGTTTATTTTAAAATCTTGGAATTATTCATAACTATACAGTTCGAAATTTTTATTGGAAAACCATATACCCATAAAATCATAGAAAAAAAATACATTTTTTATTTAATTTTTGTTATTCCATTTTTAAATTCCATCTCTTCCGATGTGTGGGTATCATTGAAAAATAAAATATTTTAAAGAAAAATGTACTTTATTTCTCTTTCTCATTCAAGAGTCTTTCCCTTCCATTTCATCATTCCTCAAAATGTTTTATGAAATTTTTATATACATTTAAATGACTCATAGAGGTATATTTATACTATAATTGTTTTAATTTTAAAATTAATTAAAGGAATATTTTTTAATAATTATTAACAATTCAACTTTTTTTCTTTATAAAATGTATTAATGGAATGTTCTTTTTAACATTTACAGCATGAATAAATTTCCCTTACTTTTGTGGAACCAACCTAGAATACTATCTAAAATGATATCCGATGAAATTAACCACTAACCCAAATAGAATTCCAGATCTAATAGAATAGTGAAAATCACTTGGGAATTAATAAATGATTTTTTGGAATGATTTATCCCACAAAATATTTCAATAACAGAGTACAATACTGAAACATCATCAGATATATTTAAATCAATACATACATGTCACAATACCAAGATACACTACCAATAATAAAACTAAAATGCAATAAAAAACAACCAACTCTTAGTAGTCCATCACCACCCACAATATCTCATGTCACCTAATATTGGTCACCCTAAATTTAAAACCACACAGGAAGGAAAGAGCATTGACGCATGCTCTAAGATAATAAAGGGCTGCAAACACCAAAAGATACAAGAACGACGTGATCTAATGAGACTAGTGGGATTCCACCAAATATTCTATACAGTTACATAAAAAGGAAATTCAAATATTCTAAAAGTAGAATAAAAATAAGATATTAAGAGGTTTATTTTGAAAATATATTTTTAAACATTTAGAAATCATTTATCAAGCTAAAATTGTAAAACATAACATTTCACCATTAAAAAACATTTTTTTGAAAATCATAGAAAACTATTTCTCTAGTTAATGTCATAAAACCATAAAAAGATGAGAATATTCACCTAATATGGAATGATGAAAAAGATTCAGTTCAATATTATCAAGGTGCATAATAACAATAAATGAAGCAATCAAGGAAAATATGGTGATAAATAGTGACAACGAATGTTGTCATGTATCAACTATCATGTGTGTTAATTCCATTGGTAAATCCGAGTTTGGATAGTAATTCCACCTAATAATATCTAATCAAATTACAATAAGACTAATTGTCGGGGATGATATCTAGTCTCATGGATCTTAAGTAAATAAGTCCACACAGACATGTTTTCATGGATGCAAGTCCATGCCCTAATACTTTCACATTCAATATAGATCCACTAGAAGTGTGTGAGTCATATAGTAAAGAATATATCCCGGTTATCCGATATATCTATCCAAATTACCATGACTAGTTATTAAAATGGGGGATATAAATATGTTATTAGGATCACACAAGGATCCTTATTCTCAATATCTGACTCTCATCCCCAAAATCTCTCGATGTAAATAATCCATTTTCCAACACCCATAATAATGGGATGTATAATAAGAAAATAAGTTACAATTATGTAATTTTCACATGAGATAATTATCATAATGTTCTATCCATGTGATAATTCATCATCAATTTCAATTCAAAACCATTTATAAAATTAAACATTCAAAAGTTAATAATTCCTACTTCCTATCATAATTCATCATAAAAATTCCATGTGGGTATTTTAAAAAAATTATTTATTTCCAAAAATATGTAATTCATTTAAATAAATTATTAAAACTTTAAAAGGATAGAATAAATTTTAGATCAAGGGGTTACACCTTCTTTCCATGAACATAAATCAGTTGTTTCAAAGAACTTGAGAACACCAATTCCAGAATAAGGATAAAATATTTCAAATGGAGTTCTTGGTAATATAATAAATTCATAAATTTATTACTATTTAGAAATCAATAATAGTTAAATTCATTTAATTAAAATCAATGATTTTCTTTTAATTAATCAAAACCCAAGAGAATGTCCTCAATTTAAGCAAAATAATCTTTGAAAGTACATTAAAAATAATTCTAAACTAACAATGAACATAAAAAATTCATAAAAAGGTGATGAAGATCATGATTATACCATTAAATGTTAGCCATTTTGAATTCAAATTAAAATTGGTCAAAGATTCTTTTATGAGAAAACTAATGAACAAATTTCCTAGAAAATGTGTTAAAAATTAAGAAACATGTATCAATGAAAAATTAAGAAACAATCAATCAAATTACAATGGGAAAGAATATAAACACCTACTTTGAATATTTGGAATGCATACTCAATATATCAATGACTTGTTGCATCCAATGCAGATCACCTGATCTAGGAAGATAGATCTCAAAATAAGAGAAAAAAGATCACAGACCTACAAATCCACATAAATCAACCAAGATCTTAAAATAACACATGGTTTTCCTTACCATTAGGAATATGGAATCAAGATAAGAAGGAAAATATATTATTTAGAATAAAGGACATAATTAAAAGAGAATATATCTGATTTGTTTCAGTCTTCGATCAACCAATATAAAATGTTTTAGTAGAGAAAATTCCTTTAGATGGATCCCTAAAAAAAAGAATAAATATAGGTTAAATTAAGTGGACTTTAGGGTTAATTATGTGGGTTTGCAGATATTAATTATAATTTTCATATCTTTAATGACCATTTTCATGGATTCATGGGAAAAGATCCATGGTTCATGCTTACCATGTGTAGATCATACAACCCCTTCAGCCTATGATTCACACTTTTAAAAAAATGTGAAACAATGTACAAAATTTGAAATAGGTTTCACACACTATTAAACCATGTTTAAACCATGCTCAAACCATGAAAGAGGTTGGACACATTTTTTAACAATGTGAAAACAATGCATAAACCATGTAAAGTCCCAAAATATTTAAAAAAGTTCTGGTAAATTAGAAAATACAATCCACTAACATATACAAACATTTGGTACTCAAACCAATAGTTCAAAACCCATTGAAATAGGTAACGAGATGTTAAAACCTCCCCCCATAGGAATTTATTCACCTTTAATGCTTCTAGCCTGAAAGATAGAAAATGATGATACAAGAAGGCCGTCATCACTCATTTTGTGAGGTGAACAGTCTGTGTTCTATAAGTTAGACACAATCAATGGTCAAAAAAACTCCAAGATCAAAACACATAGATCATCACATGTATCTAAACAAAAGAAATATTGGAGACATAGAATAGGTCTTCCCACCATTTAATGATTCACTAAAATGGTATAACATAAGAAAAGAATGTCTCTTATAATGAAATAGGAGGCTTCACCAACTCAGTAAAGAGGAACATATAAGGTCAAACATCTAAAAGAAAGTCAACGATCTGACATGTATTTCTAAAATGGATAAGTACTTGACATTATCCTAGAATTTTCCAAATCGATCATCAAACATCAATGAGCTTATCAATTAGAATTCCAGCACCACCATGTTCCTGGTCTATCAAAATTCCACATCATCCTTTTTACCAATATACATTACTATGAAATGTTTAAGAAAAACTAGAAATATCTCACACAACAAGGTTATTGCATAATAAGAAACTACACTGTCATGAAGGAGATCATCTAACAAATCAAAATTGAACTCTAACCATTAATCCAAAATAAGTGGAATACCAAGGAACAAAAAAAGTCCAAAAACCTTATGGTAAGGAAACAATTAATACATATGCAATCCAAAATTGACCATAGTTGTGGTCTTTAATATATCATTTACAAATTTCCTAAAATAAAAAGTTTCCCCAAAATGTAATTCCATGAGAAGAAAAAAATCAAATATTCTCCACTTCCTCTTCAGAAAAAAAACCCGATAAAAATTATAATTGAAAACCATAATATCCCCCAATGCAAGAAATGATTTATGATAAGGCATGTTGATGTAACCCCATTATCGTGACGCATTTGCTTCCCCATGATTAAGAGATGATATTACCGACTGAAATTTTCCTTTCTGGATGCCCGACATGCAAAACCTTATAAAGATACCTATGTGGATATAACAATTACAAACTCTTAGATATATCAAACAAAACATCTTATAAGGACTAGTTTATCCACATTGGAATCACATGGTATTCATTGTCTTCTCATTATAATACTAAAAATCATCAATTGGTACTATGTAATTTATCAATTCCTTTTGTTTTTCCAGCTCTACATTAGATGAAAAGGCCTTTTAAAGAATTTCTAGATAAAAGTTCAATAAATACATAGGCATGGTGGATAAAATGTATCAATAAAGATTTTTTGTAAAAGATAAAACCTTAAATAATTCATTTCCAATAATACCAGGTTTGAAACATACCAAATGTGAGAAATTATATTCATTCATCACAATATATTGATAATTAATACTGAAACATAAGAACATGTAAAAAATCTCCTTCTCCACTTCCTCAAGATACATCCACTGATTGAATACTGACATGAAAAAATCCCAAGGCATTATTTCATACATAAAATAGTTATTCATAACATCCCACCACTCTGAGTCATGTCCCTCAAAAAAGGAGTGGATAGATCTGACTATAAAAGATTCAGGAGTCTCGGGAGTATCAAAGATCAAATCAACTTCTTCAAGCCAATACACTACCTCCAGAAAATCATATTCACCTTTCTAAGATGGGGAATGCAAATTAATTAAGTAAATTATGGGGTTAGAAGTCTGTAAGGTAATGTACATCACCGCTCAATATGGAGTTTGGGTAGTCGTCGACAAGGGATTCAACTTCTAAAAAATCTGTAGAACAACCATAAACACCAGACCAATGGAAAAAATTAAATATTTCTTGATGGACTTTATGGATACATTGATAAATATTATTAACCTTAGGTATATTCACTCATATATAAAATAAAAAAGAAAAATAACAAAAAAAATTAAACAATGTTTCCAGCCATGTTATTCAAAACATCATTGATTTCATAACACAAAAGATATCACCATTTATAAAACATTAATATTTCCTTCAAAATGATAAATCTTGAAATAAATCAACAACATTATAAAAAAACCTTTTCCATTACCAGTACCTTATTTCATGGTTTCCAAATAATTAATACCATTTTCTAATTATCAAAACCATTTTTATTAAATCCATTAAAAATATCTTTTTCTGAAAACATTATTTTATAAAATCAGTAAAGAGTCTTGGGAAATTACTTCCCCAAAGAAAAAATTTCTGATTTTGTTTTTCATTGAGAACATTTCTCAAAGAACACAACAAAACATGTTTTTAGAAAAAAATTTGTTTTCAAGGGGGATTTAAAATTATTAATATGGAATGAAATTCTAAGGAACCAAACAAGAGTATAAAATAACCCAAATCTATAACCCATATAACCAACATCACATATGTAATGTCACTTGTAGGATGATGAATAATTTTTTTAGTTTTAGAACCATGTATGAACCATAAATGGATTGGTAATATGGGATGGTAGACCAGATAGTAAACTCGCAATTTTATATAGTTGGATTTCTAGATTAGTCACACTGATTCTCCACAATTTTCCAAACCAAGAAAACATGGTGTGACAGAGGTAATACTTTTATTATGGTCCCAAAACTTATAAGATATTTACCAAATAAAAGATAGTTTCTGTAGAATTATAAATAAAGTTTATAATCGAGAAATTAATAACTCTAATATAAGACTCAATTCCTAACATCCCTGATAACTCAAGTCTCATTATGAAGGGTTGGTGATCAAGAACCCACTCACAAACTACCTCTAGAGTCCCTACATATTCTTAATCTCATTTTTATCATTAAACTCCCCAAATAACATATGTATTTCGAATTAAACTATTCCCCTTTAAGGAAAAAAGCTCATCTGATACCATCTATGTGAAACCAACCCAAGATACAAAATAAAATGAGGTCTAAGATAATTCTATACTAACTGTAATACAGTTCTTGATCTCCCTTGTCTAACAAAAAGCACCATGGAATAAATATATAACTACTAAGAATTATTTCTCCGTCAAAACATTTCAATAAAATATTAAATTGTAGAAATATCTTCAAGTCTACATAAATGAATACATACATAAAATAATACCATAATTCATTCGTCTTAATCGTAACATAGTCAAATGTTTTCAAACTAAAATTAATATTTGTTGATATTTTCATTTAAATGTGTTATAGAGTTTGAGAAAAATCAAATAGTATAAACCCATACATTTTAAGTGGAAACTTTTTCTTAGTATATATATTTTTCCACCGATGGAAAGCATTTAAAAATAATCCCTGATTTATTTTCGAGACACACCCCAAAGTATTTCATTATGACATCTTTTTTTCCATTAACAATATTAACCCTATGAAAAAATGTCAAAATTTGGGGTGATCACAATAATACCAATAGGGTCCATAAATAAACAAATTTTTAGACCAGTGAAAACATGAACACTCATAAAACACCATTCTATACAAATTCAACAGCATGCATGGAAAAATCAAATATCCTCCTTGGAGAATCATAACCAGATCACTCTTATATTCACAATTACTAATGAAAGAAAATATGTTTGACTCCCATATTCGGAGTAACCAATTAATTGGAGAGCTATAATTGGGATCACCCATCATATCGTGAGAAAAAATGGCTTCAAATTGAAATATATTGAGCTATAATAGTGATCAAACCATCATAGCACGAGCAATAATGGGTTAGACCCATAAATAACAATTTAAAAGGAACATATCATGAATAATAGCCTTGAAAAATCTTTTCAAACCATGGTAAAAAACTATCAAATATCAAAATACCTTTTTTATGTAAAAATGGATTTTAGAACTATGCACATAATACTGAAATAATTTTCTTAAAAAATAACAATGAAAAATTACTTCTATCATTTATAGATAATGATGAAAATGAACATTAAAAGAGGGGTTTAAAGGAATGTTTCTTACCCTGAGTGAAACTCATCATGTAAAATCATTGTATTTATGAACAATAAACATAGTTTAATTATTTAATTGCTTTGGAAACTTTTTAATTTTTCCAATTACTTTTATATCACTTATTTTCATGTTATAGAAATTTCATAATTATTTAAATTCTTGTCAGATGTTTTGATGATATTCATTATATTAGTCCAAAATGACTTCGATAAGTTAGATACCATCAATAATTTTATTAGTAAATTATATCCATAAAATATTTCAAGACATGAAAATAATTATTAAAAATAAATCATACTTTCTAATCCATTCATTAAATTTGGTCATGTAAAAAAACTATGTTACAATCATGGAGAATGTATGTTGTACATGCACATGAGTAAGGTTTTCATTTTTAAATGATCATTATAGAAAGAAGGTAAATATTATTTTTTATATCTATAATTATAATAATATTATTAATATATACTTATATATATCATTCTTGTTATGTCATGATGAAAAATCAATCACATCACTTTGTGGAAGTGATAGTTTGCACGTGAACACGAACGACATTATCATTTTCATGTGCATTGAATGTATAAATATAATTGATATATTACTATATTATAATAATAATATGTCATGAATGTCATAATTAAATTGTAATTCCATCATTATAAATAGTCTTGAGAGACTATGATGAAAAATTAATTATATCGGTTCGTAGAGGTGACAGCTCACACATACACATGAAAACACAACTCTTTTACCTTTTTATGGAAGTAGAGATGGAAGTAGATTATTTTTTTAAAATAAAAAAATAACATAACATGAATGATACTTTATTTAGTATTTAATCATGATAGGAAGAAATTTTAAGTATGTGGAATAATAAATAAAATAAAAATACATAATTAAAAATGGTACCTCATTCATGGATGATCTCCATTGATTTACACATTAACACCTCTAATAAGTGATTTTTCTTAAACGAAGTTCTATATAATTTTGTTATGGATTTTTGGAATTTATATTAGAAGAAATTATCCAAACAAAATTGGTTTTGAGGATTGAAGAGTATAGAAGAATCAGTTCCCTTTTATAGGAATGGGAGGGGAACTCTTGGAATTACACAAGTTATTAGATCATTATAAATTAAAAATAGAACCAAACAAATTTATTTTTATGGTATGATGATTTTAGGTCTAATATCTATCATCTAGTGAACATTAGATATGTTTTGACAATCTATAATCTGTATCGTTTGTTCTAAACCCATATTAATTTTTACTGTAATATAATGTCATTTAAATTGGGAAAGTTAATATAATTAAAATTAAATTTAATAAATATTAAATGAGTTATTAAAGAAATTTTATGACTTATATGATTTTTTTGGAAGAAATGTATATTTTTATGAATTTTATATCATTTAGTAATATATTATTTACTTTAAAATATTATTTGTTTAAATTTAGATACTATTCATTACATGAATTTTGTACAATATCCTAAAAACATGATAATATAGTAAACAAATTTATTATATCCATAATATGTATATGTAATCTAGAAAATTCATGGATGAAATTATTTATATCAATTGTTTTTGTTTAATATTTTTAATATTATTTATTTGATATTCCATTATTTAAACAATTCTTACATAATTATTATTTCACCGCTAAAGGTAATTATTTTATCACTAATTTTTTTAAATAAATTACCTTGATGTAGATAAAAATTTTAAATTTCTAAATACTCTTTTTAGAGAAAGTTATATTCTGAATTACTATATATTAAAAATGTTATTGTAATTAATACATGAGTTTGGAATCTTTGTCTTTTCCTTAAAATAAAATACTATAAACAACATAAATTCATCCATGCTGATCATAGTAATCCTAAATACAACAAAAATATAAAATTTCTTCAAATAAACTCTTAAAATGATTTTAAGTAAATTTTTATGATAATTTTATAATGCTGATCAAATTATATTTACCATTAATTACCTGATTTACCCTTAATCTTGGTAATAAAAATATTACCACTAATAGTAATCATGATGTACAAAAATAATAAGGACCGATTTATATAATCTATAAATTTTTTTTATAAATATGGAATTCATAATTCCAAAATAAAAACACATAATTCCATGAAATTAGTTGAAAATTAATCACTTTTATAGAAGGGGAAAATGAGTTTTTAATGTAAAATAGTTCAAAAGTTAATGATGTTTTTATATAAAATCATAATGTAATATTGATTTCAATGGCCTACATTGGATTAAATGATAAAAACACGATATAATTATATTTTTCAAAAAAATTAAAAATATTATTTAACACTGTAAATAAATTTAATGAACATGTAGTTTTCAATTAAAAATATTTTTTTTCACTATTAATCACAAAATGAATCATCTCATAAAAATACCAAAAATATAAAAAATGTACATTATTATTCCCCACATACAAATAAAATGACAATTTTGTCAAAAATGATTTATAAATATGTCAAACTATATTTCTAAATAAGTGTTCCATAATAATGTGGTAAAAATTTCATTTTTTAATAATCATTCATTTCTGTGTAAATGTAGAATTATTCTTATATAATTTGTATAAAAACAATTTTTAATTTTAAAATTTATATTTAATATATTACTATAAATTTCATTAATATATTCCCAAAATATTGGTTTGCTTTTTTATTTTTATAAACCAAACTTTTTGACATTTAAATAGTTTTTCAGAAAAAGAATTTATTTTGATTTCAAAAACGTTCTTATATTAATTTATAATTAAATTATCACAAAATAATTAATTATATATAAATTTGGAAACCATATTTTCGTAATTTTGTAAAAATCATTAATTCTTGTCATTCTATCATCTAATGTTTAAAACTTACGTATAAATATTATTTAGTTGTTCGCTTAAGGTCAATGTGACTTAAAATATATGCTATCAAAAAAATTGTTTCCTATTAAAAAAACATGATGTTTGAACTCAGGAACATAAACTAAAGGGTTGACCTTTTAAGATTACATTATTGAAACCCTGCATCGAAAAATAGATAATTGAAACTTCCAAATTAAAAATAACCAAAACGGAAGTATGAAGGTTACCTAAGATAATAAATTCAAGGGTTTTATATAGGAAAACATGGATATGTAATAGAAATCAAACCATTATCTTGTTAAATAAAACATGGTCTAGAGAAAGTTTACAATAAAAAAATCATTTATGGGTTAAAAGGTCATTGATTTTTGTGTATGAAACATAAATAGATAAAATTATTGTTATAAGATCCTTTCCATTGAGTTAAAGAATGAATTTACATAATAAAATATAGAAATATACTTACCTAAAAAGTAGAGTTTCATCCATTAATCAAATTCCACCAAAAACTCACCTTTTTCTCAAAACAATGAGAATTAAACGTTAATTTTAACTCTTAAAGAACTAGAATCCACTTATTGAGAATCAAATAATCCCCACAAGATTTAATAGATATTTCTCCTAACATGTGACACTAAAAAACAAAAATGGTTTGTACATGATAATATAATTCCACAAAAAGAATGATCATTTATATAATTAAGAACTACATTAATCTCCCAATTCAATAGTAATACTTGAAGTTCAAAATAGACCATTTAATAAATAATTAATGTTAAATTCCTAATACAAATATTATAACTAATATTAAACCAAAAAAAAAGATTTGATCAAATTTTCTTCCAAAATAGATTTTAAGAATTATCTCCAAATAACATTAATTACTCTTAAAGTTTCATACCAAAAGTAATTTCTCTATTATTATTCAATATACGCCAACCATTCCCATAAATAACCTAAATTAGCATAAGTCCAAAATTTATTCATATATTCATCCAAAATATAAATCAACCATTATTCATAAAATAAAATACCACTTTATTCTATTTAACTTGATCATATTGGATTCCCAGAATAGAAAATATCTTTCAACGTAACATTCCCCACATAATCTAAAAATCAGTATCTATTCCCATGGTTATCTATTTGGTAAAACATATGTTTAAATATTTAACTTTTTCTGAATCGATGAACTTGTTTAACTAAATAGAAAAATTTATTCTTTCTAGTACTTCATGTATGCCAATAATAGTTGATTCACCCTTGTCACCATTCGGTTGTGGGTTCGATTCTTGCGGCCTTACCAGACGCAATGGGTTTTAAACCATCCAGTGGGTTATTTTTTTTTCAAAACCACATCATTATTATAACATTCCCATGATATGATAAAATAATCCAAATAGTCATAACATTTTTTTTATCATCAATTTTTTTCTCATACCATTCATTTTGAATCCCAAAATCTAATGACCCCAAATAATGAAAAATAAATATCTCCAAAAATATTTATAGTAAACATAAAATGTTATAAATTAAATCCTTAAAATGGGTATTTATTATATTGATGTAATGACCAGATTTCAAATTTTAAATTCAAGATGATATCCCTAACTCTTAGGAAGACGTCATTATCTCCAATGTTGTCTAAATCGTCCATTGATACCAAATGTAAGGAATGGTCATTAAACAAAAATTAATCTAGTGTTTTTTAATTATAATTCAAATTAAAGTATATTTTAAATTTTTAGTTCTATAGAATTCGTAGAACTCTTACAATGTAAGCCTATACATTTATTGTGGACACATATTCTCATTGTCCATTTTTTTCACCAAAGGAAACCCTTTTCAAATAAAAAATTATTTATTTTCAAGACACATCATCAATTATTTAATCATGACATATTATCATCCATTAACCATATTAAGTCCAATGAAAAACCTTTTTAAACGTGGTGTAATCATAAAAATATTAGGGAGGGACATTTAGAAAAAAAAATCTAGTCAATTGAAAATATGAAATCCCATTGAGCACTATTTCTTAAAAACATGTTATTATGAATATTAAAATCACATAGTTGTCATGTTAAATCATTAAAATATCAAAATGATTTCACAATTAATATTGGATTAAACATATGGAATACTACCATATTTGGAGTACCCAATTCATTGGAGAGCTATAATGGATCTCACTCGTCATATCATGAGCTATAATAAGATCAACCTGACATATCTGCATCAATAATCTGCTCAACCAATCATATCATGAGATATAATGGGATAAAACAATAAATGAAAATTTATGGTATCATATCACGAATAAAACTCTTGAAAAAGATATTAAACCCATGAGTAAAACACTATCAAATATCGAAATATCCTTTTTGGTAAAAATAACTTTTAGAATCGTGCACATCATATTGAAACTATTTTATTAAAAAAGAACAATTAAAACATATAAATTATGAATTAAAGTAATAATATATCTTTAAATGTAGATAATATACTCATCCCATATAATATTAAAAAACATTCCTTATGTATTTTTTTTTAAAAAAAATAAAGAAAATTGTACATTACAAGAGGGTTTTAAATGAATGTCCCTAACCCTGAGACTGAATCATCACATAAAATTTATATATTCATGAATAATAAACAAATTTTAATTATTAAACTTCTTCAAAAAAATAATTAAATTTTATTATTCCTCTAATATCACTTTTTTCTTATTATAATAATTACTTAGTTATTTATGTCCACGTTATATGTTTAGCCAATATTGAGTATAGAAGTACAAAATTACATCATTAAGTCAAATATAGTAAAAGATTTCATTATTTAATCATATAAAAAATTAAATTCATGGTATAATAATAATTATTAAAAATCAATAAGAATTTAAAATCATTTAGTTAAATATGCTTGTGACAAATGAACTACGTTACAATCACTGAGACGGTAAGTTGTACGTACGCATGGGTAAAATTTCTATATTTTAATGATAATTATATAAAGAAGGTAAGTATTATTTTAAATTTCCCTATTTATAATAAAATAATTATTATCAAATTAATCATTAATATATACTTATATATTTCTACTATGTGATGTGGTAATGAAAAATGAATCACATCTCTTCGTAGAGGTGATAGTACACACATATAATGAATGACAATATAATTTTCATGTGGATGGAATATAATAGTTTAAATGATATATTAATATCATATAATGATAAATATTCCATTAATATCACATAAAATCACTAATTACATCATTATAACCATTCTGGAGAGACAGTGATGGGAAATGAATTATATCGGTTTGCGGAGGTGATCGTTCACACATATGCACGAATGACTAATTCTTTTCCCATTTGATGGTAGTGGAGATGGATTTAGGTTATAGTATAAAACATAATAACATATATTTATATTGAGTAATATATATTTACTATTTCATCATGGTTGGAGAATATCTGAAGGAAGTGGAAGATGCAATAAAACAAAAACACTTAATTAAAAACAAATCCTCTTCCTTGGATGATCGCTTTTGATTAAAACCTTAACAACTCTAAAGAGTGTGTTATCCCTAAAATAAAGAATCTATAATGTGTTTAAGAATTCTAGTAATGTATTGGGGCTGTCTATTTCTAATAAACTAGGTTTTGAGGTGTGAATAGTAGAGAAGAATGTGTGCCTTTTTAAAGAGAGGAGAGGGGCTGCCATGAATGTCCTCAAATTATTAAATTAATATAAATTAATTATTATCTATAAAATGGTTTCAAAATAATTTATTTATGTTATATGATTCTTTTGGGTCCATTACCCTTTATCCATTTAATATTATATATGTTTTATTATTTTTTAATCCTTATCTTTTAGTTTTAATAGTTATTTTTTACTATATTATCATATAAATTACATTTTGGGGTTATTATAATAACTGTAAAATTCCAAAATACCACTAAAAGAGACATTAATGATAATTTATGACTTATCCAAATCGGTTTTCAAAAAATGAAATATTTATAAATTTTATATCATTTATTAATATTATATTTAATTTAAAAATAATATTAGTCTCCATTCTGAAAATATTCAATACATGACTTTTTAAAATATCATAACATGATAAATTCTAAAAAAACTCTTAATATATCCATAATATATCTAGTTAATCTCTAAAATTAAAATATGACATTAAATTTATTAATTTATATTTATTTTAACATTTTTTATATCAATTATTTGATATTTCCATTATTTAACCAATTACTGCACAATCATTGTGTCACCATTTAGGGTACATCTTTTATCACTAAAAATTATAAATAAATTACTAGGATATATAAAATCAGTTTATATTTCTAAATAATCCTTATAGTCACATATAAATTCGAATTCTTTATCTATTAAAAAGGTTATTCTTATTAATACATGGGTATGTCATCTATGTATTTTCTGTAAAATAAAATACAATAAAGGTCATAAAGCCATACAAGTGTCTTCAAGTTGTCCAAAAATATAAAAACAATATTATTTCGGTATAAAAACACTCATCCTATTTAATTAGTACATGTTTAAGGGTAATATTATCATGCTTATAATATTATTTTTACCCTTAATAACGTAATTTACCCATAACCTATATAATAAAAATATTAATAATGTTATTATTCATAATGTTCAAAAATAAAAAGAACTTATTCACATAATTTGGGATATACCATTCTCGATATGGATTCAAAATATCAAAATTAAAAAAACACCGTTTTCTCAAATTAATTGAAATTTAATCCCATTTACGGAAAGAGAAAATTGATTTTTACAGTAAAAATGTTCAAAAATTTCACCAGTTTTTTATATCCAATCACAAAATGAAATTGATTACCCTGACATAAATTTTATTAAATGATAAATATGTAATATAGTTATACATTTATACTATTCATTAATTTTATTTAGAACTATAATTAAATTTAGTGAAATGTTGTTTTCAATTAAAAATGTAATATTTTTTTCTCTATTCATACAAAAATGAATCTTATCAAAAAAATGCCCATAAAATAACCAAATTTATTTTTAATGGCCCAATTCCAAAGAAGTTGTTTATTTTTTAAAATAGAATTTATAAAATTGTAAAAATATATATTTAATATAATTTCTCTACCAAAAAGTGTCTAAACTTCCTTTTTTTGAAAAATAATCATTTTGGGTATGAATTTTGATTGGATTTTATATAATTTATAGATAACAAAAAAATTTAATTTTAAATATTATATTTAATATTATATATATATCATTAATATAATAAAAAAATGATTTGTTTATTTGTTGATATAAACCAATCTTTTTCAAAATTAAATTGATTTTTAGAAAACCATTTATATTTTATTTTAAAAATGGGTTTTCCTTTATAAATAATTCGTTGGTTACTAAATATTTAATTATGTAAACATTCGTAAACTATATTTTAATATTTTTTTAAAAAATTATCAAAACTTCAAATATTAACATAACATTTAACGGTATTCTATTAATATTATTTAGTTGTTCGATTAAGCATGATGTGGCGTATCATGTACGCAATCGAACAAAGTGCTTCATTTTAAAATAATTTATTTTTCAATAAAAAGAGACAATATGTAAACTAAAAGTGAAATGTAACATCCCAAACCCTCCTCTAGGTGGTCCATACTCACCCACCAGGTCCCAGGTCACCCACCCTTGGTCACCCTAACTCGATACCAAAAAAAGAAGGCAATATTATGAACACCTTCTATATGTTAATAAAGGGTTTCAAACACCAACTAGGACAAACAAGGTTTGAGATAAAGACACTAGTAAGATTCCACAAATGATTCAATATAGTTACATCATATGTTAAATCAAATATGCTAAACCAAGAGGAAAAATAATATAGTAAGTGGATTAGTTTGAAAATAGAGTTTGAAACATTTAAAAATAATTTATCAATCTAAACTAGTAATACATGAAATTTCACCATTTAAAAAACTAATTATTTTATTGAAAATATATGAAAACCATTTCAAAAGATAAGTTAAAGAAAATCCAGAATAAATGAGAATATGCACTTGATAGTGACAATGAATGCTATCATGTATCAAGTATCAGGTATATGGATTTCATGGGAACAACTTAGATATGATAGTGAGTGACCTTGAAATAGATAATGAAGTTATATAATTACTAATTATCACTATTACATATAATCTCCCAGGTCTCAAACAAACAAGTTACCCACACACCCGCTTTCCTGGCAGTATGTCTATATCCAAAACCTTTCAAATTCCTTATGGATCCACTATAACGATGTGATTCCACTAGTGATAAAAATATCTTGTACAAACCATTTAACTATCCAGATTCCCATGACTAGTCTATGAAGGGGAGAGAAAAACATGTTACGAGGATGAAATGTTGATCCTTATTGTCAAAATCACACTCTCACCCCAAACTCTATCAATGTAAGTAATTAAATTTTCAACCCCCACAACAACATGAAGTATAATAATAAAAAAAGTTATAATTAAGGATTTATAAAATTGGAGAACCATCGTAGAGTTTCATCCAAGCCTTTATGTATCATTAATTTCAATGGAAAACATTTTATACTATTCAATATTCAAATGCTTAATAATACATGCTTCCTTTCACGATTCATCATAAAGCAATAATTTATTTCAATGTCTACCTAATATATTTTATTGAATTATTTCAATTTTAAATGAATTAAATGCATTTCAAAATGTGGGTTTACACCCTCTTTACTGTAATTTAAACCATTTATTTAAAATAGCATGTGAAAAAAAATTCTAGAACACAGAAAAAATAATTAAAATAGGGTTCTTGGTTAATTGATAAATTTAATTATTTAATTATTTTTAGAAAACAAAAAATAGTTAAACTCCTTTAATTTTAATCAAGAATGTTAATTTAGTAAATAAAAATATGGTCCAGATACCTCGGTTTCACCAAAATACCATTTAATAGTTATTTTAAAATAAATAAATAAATTTTCATTTAAAAAATTAATAAAAATTTGAGAAAAATAATGATAATAGCCATAAAATTCATTCAATGACCAATTCAACAGAAAATTTGTCAAATATGCTTGTACAAGGAATCAGATAAAAAACTTTCTTAGAACTTGTGTTCAAAATTAGGAAAAATGTATGTATAAATTATCAAGCAATAATGAGTCAATTTTTTTTGAGAATAATTGAAAACCCTACTTGGAATATCAGCAATCCAAGTACAATAAGTCTAAGATGTGTCATATCTAATGGTGATCATTGAATCTAGGAAGATATATCTCAAATAAAGAAAGACGAGATCCCATATCTATAATTCAACATAAATCATCTACGATCTAACAAAATTCAGGGATAACACATCCTTTAAGAATAAGGAATCCATATAAGAAGGGAGATTCAATATTAAAAAAATTATTCTAAATAAGAAGATATCTGGTTTGACTAGAACTTCAATCTGCAAAGAGATGAGGTTTGGGGAGCCAAAATTCATCTAAAGGACTCCCAAAAGAAAAATAATCTATTTGAGGTTGATTGGGATGATTTTAATGTTAATTATATGGGTTTGAATATTTTATTAAAAAATTTCTTACCATTAATTACTATTCACATGGTTTCCTAGTCCAAGTCACACGGTTTGTAAAAACCATGCACAAACATTGCAAATTATTCTTCCCTAGTCACTCAATTTTATAAACTGCACACACAAAATGCATAAACCATGAAACTAGTAGAACATATTTTTATCAATGTTTAAACCATTAAAAAACCATTCAATAGCATTCACACATTGTTTAACCATGTGAAAACCATATGAAAACCATGGAAAGGCCTAGAATCCTTAGAATAAGGTCCAGTAAAATATATAAAGCAACCTGCAAAGATATCCAAACATTGTGTACTGAAATAAATGGCTCAATTCACATAAAAATAGTTAACAAGATATTATATTATTCTACATATATATTTTTATATTTAACTTCACAATATGTTTATATGGTCATTTCTGATAAAATGGTTTACCATTATTATTTAAATATTTATTTTTTAAATAAAAATAATAAGGAACTACATGGTATAAGGTTAAAAATTATTTTTAAAATTATTTGTTACATTTTTTTTAAATTTTATTTCAAAAGTGTTAAGGAATATTCTATTTGTTTATTATCATCCACTTTCCTCTCTAATAGTCAAAAATCAATTCCATTATTTCTAATAAATTGATATACTTTTTTATTGTTTACTTATTTATGGAGTACATATTATTTAGTTACCATTCACCTTTTCATTATGATGTTCTCTATCACTGTACATTGTGTGTTGACAATGATTTTCCCCTTCAAGCACATATTTTTAGTATAATGGTTATATTCAGTTTCAATTATCATACACTAATATTATCTTAATCATATTTAATTTCAATATATGTTATGTTTTGAAAGAATCTTATTTTAATTTTTTTCATTGGAAATTTTGATGTTTTATATATATTTTTAATACGGATATTTACCAATAAGGATTATATATTATGTATTATATTCTTGATATAAAATATGTGGAATTTTTTTAATATATTTATTTGATGAGTGGGGCCAAGTTATATATTACCCCTCGGTGCATCAGTAGTGCATCATGAGATTAATAGTTGGACAAATTATTTGGGTATTTTTTTATTCCTACAGATTTTTTAACAATTCATGACATGAAAAATTAATGGTAAAGATCATGATATCATGGAATGAGACCTTTATATAATGAACATGACTTTAAATATTGTGCATTTCCTTCATTAATAATCTAGTTATTATTATCCACCTATTTTTTAAGTTTATATTTTCCATTGATATATTTTTTATCTCATTTTATAGTTTAACTAGAATATTTATTAAATAAAAAACATACCATTTTATTTATAACTTATATACTGTTGATATATTCTAATGTACACTACCCATAGAAAAATTCTAATCTCAACATTTTTTACACTTCGCATGATATGAATACGGGAAATTTTTTATAATTTTTCAGGGTACAAAGATGTTTATAACTTCTAATGTAATATGGAAGTCATGTATATTAATATAATTTTAAAATACATATCAATAGTTTGATCCTTCACTATTTGACCCCATTTATCTTGTAAACATTTTAAAAATTATAAACTATATCTATGATAGGAAATTTGGGGTTATTAGAATAATCAAGAATTTATACCCAAATATAATGATTTCATACTTTATTTTTCACTCAAATTTCCACATTGATTTCTATTATATTGACATTAAAAAATATCAATGAATATAATACTGTTAAAAATCAATGTTTTCATATATTATAATGAATATAATAGATTAATCAAAGTAAATATAGAATACTAAGTACCATATTGATATATTAACACAAACTCCTTCACCATAATAATAAAATTTCAAATCCATGTCATTTTTCCCAAATTAGTGAAATATAGAAACTCATATAATAGTATATTGGCTTCGAGTGATGTTCCTCAATCATTTAATTCAAAAAATTATAATACATTATTTGAAAATATGATTATCTTTCCTAAAAAATCAATTATGATTGTTGATATTCAGTACATTTAATATATTTTTTTGTTGATGAATCATTTTTTGGAACCTAATCATAGTGTGTTGTATCTGAATTGTATTTATAATTATATTTATGTTATTTTGTGAACTATTACTCATTAATATCAATATTTTAATATACTAACACCTCTTTAACTTTTAAATATTATATTCTTATTATATACGTGATACTTTTTTCATAAATTATATATTTAATAATTTTGCTTATATTTTACATAAATGATAATATTTTCTTCATATTTTATTTCCTATAAAAATTCCTTAGTTTTATTTAAAAACAAATTTTACCACATTTTTTGTATAGTATTAATATAAAATATTCAAATAAACACCTTCTATTATATAAATTTGGTTATCTAACATTTACAAATATGAAATGGGATTTTTTAAAAACATCATTACCTGAAAATACCTAGTCATATGAAATTTTTTTTGAAATATGTATTCAAAATGAATATATGAAATTGACATTTATTTATGTTAATGAAGGTAATATAACTGAGAATTAATTATATCATTCAAAAATGAATTTTTTTGAATTATTCAATGAGTTTAAATAAAATGTTTAGGACAATATGTTTTGGAAAGTTCATGAAATTAATTACATTAAATAAATATATAATGATCACATTAAATTGATATAATATAACAATATTTTTCATTTTGAAATATATTAAAAAAAATTACTCTATTTTTAGACATTATTTTAATAATATATCCAACATTTCTAATATACTATTATAGCCTCTCTGATCTAGATCATGACCATCATGACTAGACTTTGATATAGACACTTCATATATGCTTAATAATATATAAATTATTATTTCATAGTGGAAATGATCTATGTATAAAAGGTATATATTCCATAATGTGAAGAATAGATAACCAGAAAACATAATGGAAAAAATAGAAATAAGTAGTCATCAAAATGTCACAAATACATAATAAAGATAAAATAACTAAATCACACTGAAATATGAATATTAATTATATTATATAAATAAATGAACTATTTTACATTTCATAAGAGTTACATGTTTCATAATAGAATGTATCATAGGAAATTTAAATACATCATGATAAAAAAATAACTAAAAATTATGATATCTATAAACAGTTCTCAAGTGTTCACCAGGTATAGTCTCATTTATTTTCCTATGTTCCACAATCTCAACCATCTATAGATATAGTTCCCTTTACAAAACCATGGTTACAAAATAAAATTTCTATTACGGTGTCAGTGTTCCCGAAAAGGTTCTCAGTATAACTCAGTGGACCACCACCAATGTTACCCATAACTGGTTTAGTTAATACAATTTATTGCATGATAAAAAAAATAATAAATCAATAAATGAATTATATATTCAACTTGTAGAATTTTTAGTACCCAAATAATATATGACCTCACATTCTCTAGTCTTTTTCATAAAATGAATGATATACCCATACTGTGAATATCATTCAAGTATGAAAAATATATATCGCTTTATCATAACAGTGAATAATATACCACCATGAAGTTCATTATGTGAATGATGAATCACTATCCAAACCAATCCTAGATATTGATATACCACTAATATAATATCATGGTAAATTTATTTATCACCCATTGAATGAGGACTAACCCACTTAAAGTATAAGATATGCTACAAAACACAATCCCTTGGTGGATGGTATACCACCAGAACCGGTCTCTTAATAGATGATGCACCGTCGAGAAAACACCCTTTTGAGGATGATGATTCAGATATTTTACCCTCTAAGGGGAAAATGTACATCATATATAATTCCTTAAGCATCAGTGATACACCACCAAATAAATTGCATAGTTAAACGATACCATTCAAATATGACACATTTCATATTGACGTTCCACTGTCAAAACTGACTCTTAATGTAGCAAATTTGACTCTATCATCAATTCTATGGAAAATTTTTTGACTATTATTAGTTCCTCTATGAATGAAATACCAATGATGATAGTCTCTATAATGATGAGTCACAACCAAGAAAACATCCATCGTTGGATGATACATGAGTTGTATCACTTCCTATATAGATGATCTTAAATTTTTTCAATATAAATTTTTGATGATGAACCACCACTAACTAGGACTAGGTGGATGTTGTACCCCCAATATGTACAACACATGGTGGAAAATCAATGACCATTCCATTTTGAGTTGATGAGATACCACTGAAAAAATGAGGGTTTAATGATACCATTATCAAAGAAATAAATAAATTAATTGAAACATTTATCATTTAGATCAATCACACATAAAACATCATATATTTAATATATTAAATGACACAATATCAATTAAATAACTGAAAAACTAACCCTTATACTATTACGTATAGTTAGAATTTACCATTATGGATGTGCTTATAAAACCATATGATGATTATGATAACATGTCTCTAGAATAGGTTCTTCCTCCCTAGATCAATGATATGGCTTTATAATAAATATTATATTGAAATTAGTTATCAATTAACATTATGTGAAGGCATACCACTAAAGGGAAAACAAATGGATCTCGAATACATTATTTTTACAATATGAAATGAATAATTGAAAATAAATTAATTTCAAGGGAATGTATGAAATTCACTACTTCCCAAATTTCATATGTTTCATGTCATATTTTTATACCAATTGTAATATAAGGGATAGAATTAATAGGTTGGTTTTAATCCAACTCAGTATAAACCACCAGCTCATTAAGCCTAAATTAGATTAAATATGAAAACATGACACAAAAAAATAGATATGTTTACCTAATATCACATTTATATATGAGGAAGAAAAAATATAAAATATTGGAAACAAAATTATAGTCTCACAGATAAAAACCCCCTAAAATAATCACGACACATATCTTAACATAAATAAAAGTCATCCCCCAAATGGAAGAAGAAAAATGTAGTGGGTTGAGTTAGAGTGAATATCATATGAATATAGGGATTTACACTTTTATTTAAATAATTATTAAAAAATTTATTAAATTACATTTTTTAGAAAATTATGGGAACACCTCAAGTACCTTTAAGACATCCATTAGGTTCCATGTGGCCCCTAGGTACTCTCTCTAGGGTGACTGTCCTCTTACTATCCTAGATTGGGAAACATACCCATACCATGCCCTATCAGGAATCCTATATTACACCACATTGTACACTATGGTATCCGTTAGAATTATAGATACCAAACACCTGATATATTCTCCCAAACCATTTCTTTAAAACTCTAAAAAACATCTAATCCATAAAAACAATCGAAATATAAGATGATTAGATAAAAATAGATCGACATCATACATCATTAATGTAAAAACAATTTACAATCCTCTCACCGAAATGCGGATCATCGTAAATAAATATACAATTAATCACTGTGACTATTAGAAGAAAGTTATATCCCTTATGCTCAAATATCACAATCCCTCTCCCATTTACCCTCCTTGGTATTCATTTTCTTCCACAACACACATTCTAAGGAACTTCCTTCTCATATAAAGTCTTGTCACCCAAATTCACTAAATGAATGATCATTCCACTAATGATGCATCATTATTTTACTCTACCTGAGTAAAGTTACCCACATGCAAATAGTTATGATATATTTTACAATGGTTAGAAACATGAAATTCTTCATTCACAAAACTATATATGAGATGACGAATTAACTGAAGAATAATGGTGTTGATCCTATAAACAACCACAAATGGCCCTTTAAACCCAAGCATTAAGATCTTCAGAATTTGAATATGTTATCATCCCACATAGGAAAAAACTCATATTAAAACCTACTTTACACATCAAACATTGTATAATTTCATCATATGTCAAAAAAGACCTTTTCAAAATTTATATCATCGCAAACCATTACCCAGTCAAATATATAGGATGAAATGTCTTATGTATGAATCTGATTTTGATAAACATAGATTCATATACCTTAAAACCAAACTATAGTAACCAACATGGACTTCCATTCAAGGCCTTAAATAGTTATATCTACATATACATAAAAATAGTTATTACCATTGAACATTGTAGGAAAATGATTGTTCTCACATGTATAAGAGATAGTTACCAAGGACAGAATGATTTTACTTTGATTACTGGGGTATTTTATCTATTGAATATTAATTAATCATACTATTACATATTTTATATTATTCTGTATAAAATTGATTTAATAATTTCCTAGAGTATTTATTGAATTTATATTCTCATTGTTGTTTCATGCTACGAGGATAACATTGATGTTTTATGAAAATATTCTTAATATAGTTCTATAGTGGGATAACATACTATGATGGGAAGCATTGTATATTTGTTGTCATGTTCAATTACTCGTAATTGGTTGAGGATTCCTCTCATGATATTCTCACTTAGTATCCCCCATGATATAAGATTATGAGAATGATCTAACTAGATAGAATTACGTCTGTTTTGGTGTCATTGGAAATTATTATTTGTTAGTGTGTTTAATTTCCCTTATACTTTATGATTTTCCTTGATACATGTCAGGACCCATGCACATATATTTACAGATAAAAACTAACACTCCATATGTTTGTGGGATATTGTGTATGTTTGGTTAATGATGAATAACATTTTTTAATGGTTATGTTCAGGAAGTTTATGTGCCTTCCATCATTGTGGGAGTTGATATATCTGCTCATTGATTGGAATATAACTATCCCCTAAAATCCAAGGCCATAGTGTGTCGCCAAATATATTTCAAATAGTGAAAGATATACATATTGATCATATATTATATTGAAAACATTATTTAACCATCTTGATGAGATAATTCGAAGAAAAAATTGTATTACATAATAAATGTTTGTATGTGGTTGTCAATGTTGTGGGATTTATTTCTTTCTCATGGGTACCTAGGATTATTTCTAGGAATTAATTTTGGACTTTATTCAAGCCCAAATAATTTCAATGAGAATGAATTCTATAGGGTAACAAAATAATTGTTTGTGTGGATCTTTATTTTTTTGTGTTTGAATTTAATTAATAGAATAAATATAATTCTGAAGGTAGAGGAATAGTTTTTTCCTTGTTATATTGATCACATAAATTAAATGAAAATTTATTCTTTATCATTTGAATAAAAATTTATTTATTTATTTTACATAATATTAAGTAAATATTTATTCTTCTGTATGGGATTGTAATATTTATTTATGAATAAAATATTTATTCATTTATTCAATAATTGTTGAGGATTTCTAACAAATAAAGACCACATTCGGTGAAACATAATTATTTACAATATGTATAATAATATTTATCAATTTTTTCATGTTTTTGTGTGCCAAAAAATCATAATATTATTAATATTATGTGGCATGGGGTTTCACTGATGATTATAATATGATCTAATATAGGACACGCAATTTTATTTTTATTTAATCCTAAATATTATCTCTAAAAATATATGATTATTTTTGTTGTGAATAGTAATAGTGTTAAATCCAAATAGGGATAATTGTTTCACATAAAGAATTTTTTTCAACCCATACATATCTTTCCCACTAAAAAATGAGATTAAAAGAGACATTTAAAGTAATGAAGTACGAAAAACAAAAGACATTTTATTTTCCATGAAGGAACCCAGAGATCAAATTGAATTTCATGGAGATATTTTGGGGTTTTTTGTATCACTAATATAGCGATGCAGCCCAATGATCCTCCCATTATCAATGAATGAGATATTAAATGGTAATTAAGGATTATCAACATTCAACTTCTAATAATGAAAAATAAGGCAATGTAATTATTTTATTCCAATATAAATAAATTAATTGTAAACATAATGTTCAAGATCTATAATGGTGGATCCATGGAAAGTAAATTAAAAGATATTTTAATTTACACATTCCCCAAAATGTTCTTTTTTATTTCCCAAAACCAGAAAATTCCACCTGTATGTTCATGTTTAAATTTATAATTATTTATATGATTTTTGATCTATGGAAATAGTTAAAGATTTTCATTTCATGTTATTAATTTGGTCATCTGGTTTTAATTACCATGATTTTATATTTTAATATTGTTTTTAGTATTTTAGTTTTCATAATGGTCATAGAAAAGATGAATATTTTTGGAGATTACTATAGAAGATACAATATTTTTGGCTGTTGTGACAAGGTTGCATGGTCTGTACTCGGATGTACACACAATTCACCCTATTGTAATGATTTTCGATGTGATTGGGGATACAAAAAGCATCACATAGTTACTACACCAGGATAATTTATTTCATTCTACATGAAGATTGGTCCAAGTAAGAACATGGGATTTTAGATTACATGGATTGTATCATTGTACATTTTATGTAGTCTACATGGGTCAGATGCTTAGATTCTGCAATTTGTGTGGTCATTAGGCATGTTCAAACTCATTGAGACTAAAAACATTTTGCTATTTGATATACATGACGTGTATACAGTGTAAATGGAATATGGGTCATAAATTCCAACATCAAAATAACACAATGATTGAATAGGTGATAAAATGTAAACACAACATATATATATGAGTAGTGTTTAATTTTCATGTACTTGATGAGTAGTTTGTCGATATATATTATCAAAATATGGTTAAGTATCTTTAGAGAACAAAAATAGGAACATATTGTGTGTATCTGGTCTGGGTAATCCATTTATTTCATCCATCGTAAAAGTTACATACCTAGTCATATACCCTAGAATAAACAAAAACCAAGATACATGATGTGTGGGTGGATGTACAGTTCATGTAGTCTCTTATTGATGGACATAATGAAAATTTTCACTAAATTGAAAAAATAAAGCCTTAAAACACATTATATTGATTGGAACACTATTAAGTGATTGATAACTTAATGATAGTTTTAATGAAATTGAAATTCTCAATTAATGTATCATAATAAATATTTCATTATTTGTTCTCCCATATATTTTCCTTAAATTCCCTACTATATGGGTATCAAAAATTAGGATTAGAGGATCATTAAGATTAAATGTAATTAATTAATTAATTAATTTCTTAAATCACATTCATTGTAATATTAAATAATGATAATTAAAATGAATCCTAGCTTGTTAGATTTTCAAATTCATTGCATGTATGTCTCATCGTGAGTTCACGTAGAACATTATATGTGTTGAAATTTATTTTATTTTATTTATTTCATAGATTTTCAATTACTTAATATAAAATTAAATTATTTCATGTAATTAATGGAACATCACAATTTTCTCTTTCATATAATTATTTTAGACGCTTCCCTTGATGGTAAACACATAGTCATGGTCATTTGCTACATTGAGCAGCTAGATGTTACTGTGATTAGACTCACAGATGAACTGGCCACCAATATCATTCTGGAATAACCCTATCATAGATTATCCATAATTATTGTAACTCTTAGTATAAACAACATTAATGAGCCTCTTCTAGATATTATAACACTCATTAACCATGTAGATGAGGATATGAAGTCTGAAAAGCCTTCTGTCCTTTTGGTGAGAATGAGAATGTGAATGTGAAGAAGTTTGTGCCCAACGATTCCACACAACCTTACTAGACGAGTAAGAACAAGAGGAAGGAAATGGAAAAATGTTTTCACTATTTTTTATAAGGAAAATAGGGCCACTAGATGAAACATTTTACTCATCTATTATCTAACAATTAGGAACCTATTATATTCATAATCATTGACAAAGTGGAGGAAGATGTATCACTAGAAAATAGTGTTAATGTTTCCACTTTGCCTACTCGGGGGTACCATCACACATTGCCAATCAAAATGATCATGGATTGAAAGGGGTTTTATTATGTTCTTTTAGTTACCAAAAATATTTTTTTGTATGCAGACTAGATAGATATAGACATTTCTTAAAATTTCATTTTAAATGTTTCTTCTTATAAAAAAATAACATTTATTATGGTAAGTAATATTTAAATAAGATTATTTATGAGTTGGATTCCTTGAACCAAGAAAGGGAAATCACAAACAATGTTACATTAGATGACTCGCACCACACCCATAATTGGAATCACCAACAAGTTCATGTAAAAAAAATATAATGAATAATTTAAATAAATAGAGGTCTTTATATTCTTTTGAACTAAAAAAACTTGTTGTATGTCATGTACGTTTGAAAGAAAAAATGTCTATATCCCTATTTAGTGGAAATGGTGAAAGGTCTAACTGGATTATAGAATTAGTCCATATATACATTTTTGTACCATTTCAGATTAACGAATGGGGTCAGTTACTCATACATCAATACATTTACAAATAATTTTTTTAGATATTTGTATTTAATTATAAGTAATAAGTCTTATTCTATTGAAAAATTGAGCACTACAAGAATGAAATTTTTAAATAGGTTGGTACATAGATAATTAATTTCTTATTAGACTATATTGGATAATATCTTATTCAAGACTTCATTGCATACATATGGGAGTTTGGGATCTCATACCAAACCACTCCATCTTACTCACCATAGTGGAACTGGGTAAGAAAAATGAGTAACGTCTCCATATTTGATATGGTATTATCAATGGGGATTCATTCAAGTCTCTCATTTTTATTTGGGGGATATGTCTTACAAACGTAATCATATATACTCAACAAATTACTAACTAAATAAAAAAATAGTATTCCCTATGAGTTTTTAAATTCAAGATAAGGCATGTTATCAAATATACATGATAGGAAAGGAGAACCATTTTTTAATTCCTCGACAATTAAAAAAATTTCACCCCAAGGAACAAAGTATAACTTAATATAATACCCCTATGAAATAAGGGGAAATTAAATATATGACCACTATGATAAAAATTTAATAGTGTAACGACATTCCATATTCTATAAGAGGGATCTAATATACAAAATAAATAACTCAAGTGATATAGACTTTCATGGAGTTGAGTATGAAGGCACATAAGAGTTAGTTTAGAAATAGATTGCCTACTGCTTTATAGAAGAAGAAACATTTCTACTTTTGTAAGTATGGTATATGAGTGAAATAAATTTTATATAACTATAACAATATATTTTTATATTCATAGGTGATGGTTACTCATAAGTTGTTGCTAATAATGATCCTATAACCCATAAGGAAGTTCTAGGTTGCATAGATGATTCCATATTGAAAGAATACATGAATAATAAAATATATTCCACGTTCCAAAACTAGGATTGTATTTTGGTAAACCCACAAGTATATGTAAATACCAGTGTATGAAAATGGGTATTATATAAGAAATAAGACATGGATGGATAAGTCAGTACCTATAAGGTGTAACTAGTTTCAAAAGGGTTTTAATAGCATCAAGGAATTGACTATGGTGAAAAAATTTAACCAGTTTCAATGATAAAATCCATCATAATTAAAAATTACCTTAAAGCCTCCCCAGATTATGAAATTTAGAAAATTGATTTTGAAACAACATTCTATAACATTAACCACTTGGAATAATTATTTTTGAAATAACTTGATGTTTTTGTGACTCAAATTGATAAAAAATGATTTGAAAATTCCATAAATATATATATAGACTAACAGAGGAATATAGGTTATGCAACATTTGTTTTTAGGAGGCCATAACAAAATTTGGATATGTAAATATTGAATTCAATACATGTGTCTACAAATGGTTTAGTGGGAGTGCATTTATTTTCATAATAATATATGTTAACATTATATTATTCATTGTAATCAATTTATTGTTTTTATTGTATACTAAGGCATGGTTGTATGGATTGTTCTCTGCAATAACTTTGGGAAGGTTGTATATATTCATGGGATCATGATCCATTGTGATATATCCAAGAGACTGCTCAGCTAAAGTTGTGGTACATATATTGATAAAATAATTATTTTATTTATTATGGTACAATTCATGAGGATATTGTTTACACTATAACATGGAATTAATCTTTCTAGGAAATTTTTTCCTTAGATACATAGGGAATGAATCAAAATGGAATGTATTACAACACGTCAGCAATTGGAATAGTAATGTATGTAGTGATGTGTAAGAGTGTTGATGTTTCATATGTATTAAGTGTGGTATAAATATATCATGTGTGTCCTAGGTATCACCATTGGATGGAATTCATGACCATTTGAAAATATATAAGGAATACTAAGAATATATTCTTGTTTTATATTGAAGATGAGATACTATTCATTAGTGGATATACATATTCTATTTTTTAATCTGATCAATATAACATTATGCCACATAAATTATATATCTTTTCTATGAATAGAGGTTCTATGAGATGGTATATCTTAATGAATACTATGATCTCCAATACTATTTTGGATTCCAAGTATATTTTAGCTTCTGATGATGATATGTAATCAATATGGATATGTAACTTCATCTGAGGGAACAAAATGTTACCTACCAGAAAAGATCACATCACAGTCTATTTTGATATTTTTTTTTTGGTGCCAATCAAAAAATATGAATGGTATGATCAGTGGATGAAGAAAATAATTTATAAGATTCATCATATGATGTGTATTTTCCAATAGGTAGGGTTTTAGTGATCAGTATTTCAGTGGAACACAATATAGAGGACCCCTTGACTAAAACATTAACTCAATAGAAACATGATTATCATGTGAGGTCTATAGAACTGAAATTCATATGTATTTGTCTATAGTACAACTGAGAGTTTGTCGGATTTGGTGTCCTAGGACCAACTAAATATTATTTCACTACATGAATATTTTATGTATTTGGTATTAATGGAACATATTATTATATATTTTTCATCGATTTCCATGAATTTGATGTACTAATTTCCAATAGTATTTTTCTCATTGTTATGGTCATATTAGTTCAATATTATATAGATAATTTTTAAGTGTTATGAACATATTCTTAATATAGTTCTAATATTGGATAACATAATATGAAGAGATGAATAATATATAGATCTTCATGTGTGAGTACTCAAAATAGGACGATGCCTCTTCTAATGAAGTTTTCACTTGGTACTTTACCTGATGAGTGATAAGGAGAATAGACCAACCTGTATGAATTTTACATGGTTTGGTGTCATCTGATATTACAATCTTCTTGTGTGTGTGGGTGTTTAATATTTATTAGATGTTAATATTTTAATTGATGTGTATCGTAACATGCTCACAAATATTTAATGACTAAAACCATCATTCTATAAGTTGGAATAAAGTATGCTATGTTGGGTGAATCCAAATTGAAATGTTGTTAGTGGATAAGTCGACAAAGGATATTTATCTTCCATATGTATGGGAGTTGATATCTTATATTTTCCTTAATATATAGTCGTTTCCTAAATTCCATGTCCACGATGTATCAACATGGTTATTTCAATTTGTCAAAGAAATCTGTATAGTGTATATAGGTTAATTAAATCATTGCACAACCTCCTTGAGAAGATATTGTCTCAACAGAATTATATAACAGGATGATGATGGATATGTGGTTTTTTATTTTTGAACTATATTCATTCTCTTTAATGTATTTTTACATTTCTAGATTGTAATATTGGACTTTATTAAATCCAACTAAATTACATTGAGATAAAATCCAAGTGGGCCACACAGTGTGTGTTTTTATTGATCATGATTAAATTATATTTGAATTTAATTAATGAAATAAATAATTTTATCAAGTGACATGGATAATTTTATTAATGTTATATTGATCAAATAAATTTAATATTTAGCTATTAAATTTAATGTGAATGATATACTATTTAATTTATTTATTTTATAGTTATTATTTATTTATTCACCAACATGTGACTGAAATATTTATTCAGGTATTCAATAAATACTAAGGATTTCTAATAGACTAAGGCTACATATAGTGATATATAATTATTTATAGGAATAAAAATTTTATTTATCCATTTGTGAATGATTGCGTGTACTTATAAATTTTACAATTATAATTATGAGTCATGGGGGTTCATTAATGGTTAAAATATTTTTTAATGGAAACAATTCAATTTAATTATTATTAGAACCTAAATAAGAGCTCAATGAATAGACTGATATGGTTATTGTTTGGAGTATTAGTGTACAATCAGTGTAGTGAGATTTTTTGTGCCCAACGAAATGTCTTTCTACTTCTTCATACCTCTCACTCTCATGAATGAGAATGCAATTGATAATTCTTCATGGTAAAATAATGGATGATCATGAATCAAAAACACATTTCATTTGATTATCCAAGACAAATTCAAGAAATATGGTGGTTTTTCTCAAGTATCATTGGAGTATTTTTTGGATCAATATTAGAAGGATTCTACCCTTGGATCCTCATAGGTGCAATTAAGGTTATCTGAAAGGGTATATTTAGATAATCAAAATTCAACTGTTTAGAAACAAACCTAAGATAAGGTAATTTATATCTTCTAATATAAATAAATTAATTATTATCATAACATGAAATATCATCAATTGGGGTTCCAGGCAATTGAAATTAGATAAAAAAAATTATCACATCACCCACTCAGCAATTATTCTATGCCCAAATCTAACACCTTGAACCTGTGAAATAAGGGAAGCATGCTGATAAAATTTTCACAAAAATATATTTGGTACTATTAGAATTCCCATTATTATATGGACCATATGTAGTGCTCATGTGTGACCACATATCAAGTGCCTTTTATAACCCTCAACTGAAGCACTATGTGAAAAAGCACAGAAATAAAAATTGATAATTATATGAACTATATAATGATTCTATATTACTTACAAATATCTATTTTCCAATAGATGTATATAAAATGTATCCCAATTCTGAAGTAAATTTATGATATTCATCAATATATATATGATAAAAACATACAATCACATAAAGAAGATGAAATTGAAAAATGGATCAACAAATACTTCATCAAATCATCTTCATTCCACTCACAACTTGGTAATGGATAAATATTACTTGTAGGTTTCTAATACAAGGAATTATATACTCATAGGTGAATCATTGGAAAACAATCTCAAACATTCCCAACAATACCATGGGAATCCAATACTACATTCATAGTCATGATTCATCTTTTTATGCCACGAGTGATCAACCTATATCAAGAAATATGGACCCCATATCAGCTACTGGGGTATTCTCATAGGGAGTAAAACATTACCACATACATAAAGAAACTCATCTAAATATTTGGACCAATGAATAGAAAGATCACCCCAAATATATTATCCATTATCATGGGATAATCTAAGTCGAAATATTGACATTAATTCACTGTCTCAATGGGTGAGGTGATAATACTAATCGATGTATGGTTTGACCTATCCTAATACCCCTAAAAATTAAGGCATATAATAGTAAATATTATCATTAGTTGAAACATGCTACAACAAACCTACAACACTGACAACATTTTTCATTATACATAGTATCTCAACTAAAACATTCCCTTTTATAGGGGTATACAATATCTAAAAACATAAAGACATTTAATACCTGACCCACCTCCTATGTTGAATGTTTATCTCATGATGGTTAAAGAAACACATGCAGTTCTTGTGGTTGGTCTACATGATGAAATTCTAACCCAAAATGTAGTTTTCCATTATCGTGGAATAGGAAATAATGTTTCATTATATGAATCATGTATCATGTTATTAAGCTAAAATGAATATTTTATCCTTGAACCATATGCGATTACTCACTCATCCATCCTGGTAACTACACCATGATTAATTCTTTAAGAACCATAATATTAGGTATACATAATACCTAATTCAGATGTTTTTATATTTGTGTACATATAAGTATCCCATTAAAATACTAAAATTATTCCTAAAATGAATATTATCATAGATTCATAATCCCTTTTTTTTAAGGGTTATCATTGATGCATAAAATGGGGCATTTAATTAATAAAATGATTATATAAACCATAAAAGATAATGGAAGATTATTATGGAATTTAATTAATGGACACATCCAGAAAAATATATCCTTAATCATTTTGGGGTAAAATGATATTACTTCCTTGGATATTATGAGCTCTATAAAAACAGCACCACACTAATTCAGAACTAAAACATCAATAGGATAGAATATTATAGATTCTCACTAAATTTTCTCTAGATTATCTTATGATATTGAAAATGGTTCTATATTGAATGGTTGTAAGAATAGTTATCATCAATAAATAAAATATGAAAGAATCCAGATATGGATTGAAAACATAATTAATTAGCTCCATAACATTGTTGGTATGTGTTTTAAAACAAACTATAACACAAAATAGTCATACATTACACACATTATAATGAATGTAGTGTTAGTTATACAAGAAAACATTACACAATTATTGATATTCAAAAGGAATATTATTTTAATGAACCACTTAACCCCATTAGCTAATTACACCAGTCATTAATAAAATTGACTGATTTTTGTTGTTTTACATTACATGGAATATTCTTGAGTAATCCATAGAAAATTAAAATGATTTAATCCTAGAATTTTTTTAAAAGGAAAATATCATCACAATGAGATGTTCTTGGGTGAATAATCACCATTTCATTCAACTCCTCAAATGGGACATCATTTCCTAACTCTCTATATGATCCATCCTAAATGAATCAGTGGACATGGTATCTATGACTAGGATATATTTGATCAAAAAATCAACAACTATGTTGAGTATAAACAATAATAATACTATAGAAAATAATCTTATATGTAGTATATTATTTGAGGAAACACTATCTTTTGAGTATCATCATATTTATAAATGGCACTAGAAGTATAGAATATGATCCTTCTAAGATGATGATTACCATGTCCTAAACTGTCGAACTATAGATACCACTATCTAATATCTATATAACAATCACCCAATTTATATATGAATGATTCATGTTTGTTTAAACTATCAATGTGTTCAAAATTATGATTTATCTAATCCATCATCTATATCTCATCAATGTTATGTTTCAACATCACAAAAAATTACCTAAAAACATAACAATGATCCTGATAGAACACTCAAGATTCCATTAAATTCCCTCTGACTAAATCCATATAGAAATATCTAAAAATATCAACTTGTACAAATATTACACAACTAACCCTTTTTCACCAAGAAATGTCTTAGATATTAATGACTAAAATTCTCGTGTATCAAAAAAAATAATTTCAAGATTAATGAAATAAAAATTATACATTATACAATGTGTGGTTCCCTAAATGGCACAAAAGGAGTCTTCTAAATTCTATAAATATGTCATTAACCTCTAGAAAAAGGTAATATCACTCAACTAAAATATAGGAGTTTTCTATATTGGATCATTTATCCATACCACTAGGCTCTAAGGGTTCATACATGACCCAAATAGTTGATGGATTAACAATAATCTTAATTCTCATATAGTCTTAGGAATACTCATCAATCCAAATTCTGACCAAAATCGCTATTAAAATACAAATTTGTAGTTATACCATAATTTTTTTAGGTTCACTATAACCCCTCAGGAATGAGAAAACTATATAGGTATATCATAACTAGGACCAATGTTACCCAACATCCCATATTGATAACACTAAACCATGATTATCCCTCTCAAAGGAAGTGGAAAACCTCTTAGTTGGCTGACCTAACAACCTACACTATGGAGAAACTCTTAAAATCATTGTTTCTTGCTATATGAAAACCCACTGTTATCCCTGATAGAAATAGAATTATTCCATTATAATTGACCCTTCATCTAGATCCACTCCATAGTAATGTCATGATACACAATGTCTTAAAAATATTTCAATAAAACTTTATTCGAGAGGGATGAAATTTAATTCCTCATGATATCCTCAAAACACACACATATAGTGGTAACCTCACCTACCACAATAGTAGAAAATCATAATAGATATTTATATTTATAGGAAAATTTTAAAACTAAGATACCCCCACAAAAAAATAAATTTTAATTGTCTATCAATATAATCTCTTATAGTCTCTAGGAAGAACAAACAATTGTCTTGTAATGTCTTTTAAGAAATAACACATTTTTAATTTCTATCACAGAATCATGTATGCAATGAGTTTACACCTCCTCTTAGAGGTGTATCAAGATGATAAAAAATAATCTATAATGATACCATATAGAATATGGATGCCTATATTACACTGTCACCAATAATGATTCATGTATGGTAAAACAATAACTCGCAAGTCAACTTTTTATTGGTTATACCATATATCTATACACCATGTCTTACTCATAAGCACTTAAAGTATACTATATAAGTTTTTTGGTCACTATATCTAATAGGAGTAACATTCAACTCCCACTTCCTTGTTAGATTGGTATGCTAAACCCCACCATCATTTAACACACAAAACAGTCACTAATCTGTCATGTTAGAATTATTCTAAGAACATAACTCAAATAAAGATTATATCATATGAATTGATATCATAGTTTAGGTAATATAATAATACGAACATGCCGCAATCATGTATACACACACAAAGTGATATTTTGAATTCACATATTCTATCTAGAGCCAAGAAAAATCTATCCAACCTATAGGAAAATATAATTATAACATAATATCATAAATAATCGTATAATTTCATTGTATAAATCCAAAATCATCAGTTTTTAATGTAGAATAAAGAAAAAAATTTATATAAAAAAATTTATATGTAATTGTCAAAAATTCAAATAATCCAACACAGCCTCACAACCAAATTATCAATAGAGGGAACTATAAAAATGTCTCATGTTCCCAATGTTCCATAAATGATGCATGGACAGACTATTTTTTTCAACCCCGTCATATGAATAAGATAAATAAACTAATAATTATTACCTATATCATCATACTAAGTATGATTATAAAATATTGTAAATATTGAAATCATAAAAAGAAAACATAACCTTGTAAACATATGAATCATACATACATACCATTGATAATCAATAGAATAATGTTTATACAAAGTTCTCACTATATCCTTTATTCTATCAAACAATTTTTAGGTTGTATAAAAATCAATTAAAAAAATCTCTAATATGATTATGTTGCATTGAAAATATTCATCACCTTTTTCATGACTAAATTTTGTGGAACACACCAAATATAGGCATCCTCATATGCCAAATTCTACTGACTAGTAATTTGAGTTGATGAAAATAATTTTGAGAGACTGTACCCTATATTACATATAATTATAAAACATATTAATATAGATATCTTAAAGAAATCCTAAAAAATTAATAATAGAATAATATATACATCTGAATTAAATGTTAACCAAAAAACAAATAAAAAAACCACACTATAAAAAATAAACCATTATAAATGTTATACAGGCTTCACGAGTCATTATGGGATATCCTATGGGAAGATCACGTATGTTAGGGGTCTATAAAATAACTAAAGTAGGATATATCAAGAAATTGGTCAAATTTATTTGCTATGTCCCATCTCCAACCTCTATATGACCACCACCATCTCTTCCATCTATATAATCATGTTCCATTCCCTTTTTTGGTTCATAATACATTCTTTAAATCATTATATAAGAGTTAACATATTAGGTATGATTATAAATTAGTTGTACACAAAAAATTGTATTTATAATAAGCCCAATAAATATATAGTAATACATTCTGTTGAATATTAATAAATAAGTAAATAAATAAATATCCAACTTATGGATTGACCATTAACCAGTATTTGTGTGACCATACCTTCTCTGGAAAGAGATAATATGTTATGATATACCCAATATCTGAATGAATATCAGGGACTAAAATTTTATCAATCCTCATATAATAACATATGTGAACGATATATCATATAAATCTATACTATGTCAATGATATGTAACAATCATAACTAATTCAGGTAAATAATCCTTACTGAATCCAAAATAAATGGATAATGATGTATTTTATTATGAATGAGATATCATTAAATATAAGAGAAAGATGAATAAAATCACAATTTCTAAGTAAAAATTATAAATATCATACTAGTCTCAAATTGGAGGACTCTAAAAAAGTATTACCCTCGTATTAGAGGATATAACAGTTATATAATTCTCTAAGGGTGTATGTTTCACTGATAGGATTACTCCCATGTTTGGATGATATCAAACAAATAATGATATACAGTGGGTTAACGATTAACCACTAAAACCAACCCATTATGTATATAATGAATCCCATTCATCAATTCCATGATGTTTAGAACAAAATGATCATATATTCATAGTTAGATGATATAACAATAATTTTAGTTCCCTTGTTGATAGGGAACCACTACGAAAACCCACATAGGAGGATGTTACACCATCATTGTCACTTCCAGGGTAGATGATGTACCATTAGTATAAATATCATTGTTTAATTATGAAATAATATTAACAATATTTTGGTGAGAGAGGTACCACTAAATCATATACTTCAGCTAGAATGATGGATCGTCTGTAATATTCAATATGAAGAGATTCTACAAACAAACTCATGGTATATTCGATAACACTATCAAACTCAACAATCAGTTAATTGGTATATTTTATATTTATATTTAGAAAATATAATACATAATGTATTTAACACTTCTAGTTTCATTACCTTAACACAATATCAAACTGAAAGTATCATTTCTAGGATATCTCACCTTAGAAAACCACATAATCATTACTTTTTCTATGATGGAAGGGTCTAGAACACAACAAAAGGATCCCAAGTTAAACACTAAATAATATTTCATTTATTATCTATAAAAATATATGATTTTTTGACATAATTATCTATTTATAAATTTTTTTTCTATGATATCATTATATAAATACAATATCTATTTTTAAAAAAATGTTATTCTATTAAAATATAATTATTTATTGTGATTTTTATCACCTAGAAATTTGGTTTGTGTATTTATATATTAATAACTAAACTATGAAATAAATAATTACTTATGTATTAAGTAAATTCAGTTTTTATCAAATTGTAAAAAATTAAAATAAAATCATATTATTCTAAATATATATATTTTTTGAATATCACATTCATATAAACACATTTGGTTTTTATTTAAATTAACTACATTAATTTTTATTTATGATTTTGATTAATAAAACTAAATGATAATATATTAAATAATATTTTTTAATATCCATATAGTGGGTTTTTCTTTCCATCACCAAAGAATAAGTCTTTTTTGGTTAAAATAATCATTTGTCTAAAAACAATATTTAATTCAATTTTCACACATGTTTTAAATTGAATTTCGTCCAATTTTAGGAATTGTATCTTGAAAAATTCAACTTATACTTGGAATCATGATGTTTTGAATTGGAAAATTATAAGGCCCCGGCCTTAAACCTTACTTAAAATTGAATTAAATGAATAATTCACATTGAGGATCTTTTCAGGTTTAGAGTTTTAGAGAATTAGGACATAACTATTACATCTCAAAAGATTACAAAGTAGTCTATTCTACTAAATTTCCATAAAATAAAAATTCTTAAAAAGAAACATGTCTAGTTTCATGTTTTAGGTAGCATGACTTTCCCTTGATCCCATCCTTGACCCTATTCCATGCTATGTCCTGTGAAAAACATTTCAAAAACTTGGGATGAGCATAAAAACTCAGTAAGGGATACACAAAGAATTAAAACTGTTAGTTTATCAAAACAAATAGTAAACCATGTATACTTTATCAAGGTAATACTTTTAACCTTTATGAAGTAGTAAAAACTCTTCACTGAATAAAATATCATTACTTACCTTTTTGTAACCAAAGTATTACCATAAAACCCATATAAAGAACACATAACATATATAAAGGTAACTTGGCACATAAACATACTTAAGTGGAATAACCATACGGTCGACTTCCACACATATCACTTAATGGAATATCCATACGCCCAATTTCCATACATACTTAATGGAATAGCCATACGGCCGACTTCCATACCCAATGCATTGGAGGTTATAACGTAACCACCCATCCTGGTATTCACGGCACCACCCGTCATATGGTTTATAACGTAACCACCCGTTAAAATATCCAAGTACCAGTATAAAATCATAAAACATAAAACCAATATAAAGGAAAGATAACATTTACACATTTCAATCACAATATATCATAAATATATTGACATAATAGAATCCTTTATCAAAACCATTTTCAATACCAAAATACATAAAAGAGTATATGGTATTTATTTTATTTTAAAAACATTACGGCTTGTTGAGGAAGCCAAAGACCAAATAATACTCGTGGTGGCCAAAAAAGTCATTGTCACCGCGTACGTTAAAAAAAGATTCCTTTTTTTCGTTTAGTAAAATGCTTCGTAGAAAAAGATTCTTTTTTTATAAAAGTAAAAGTCAAAGGGGTTTATACACCGTATAAAAGAAAGTTGTGTATAAAACGAAATATGGATCAATGAAAGGAGATTGAGATGAAGTCCTTAAAAAGATCATTTTTAAAATAAAATAGATCTATTATGTGTATTCACTATAGGTACACATAAAGAAAGTAAAAATACAGAATAGGATATAATAATATCATGACATAATTTGAAAGTAGGAGATTAACCCAAAGAATGGAAATTTGGTTAAGAAGTTCCCTTACCTAGGGTCCGACTTGACTCGATCGTTCTTTAACGTCCTGAATAATAAATTTGAGTTAATTTATACTTGATTAAGAACCTTTTTAAAGTTCATTATTCCTTTTATATCACTTATTGCCATGTTATAAACATTATGTAACCATTTAAGTTAATAATGTTTGTTTTGTCAATATTTGGTTCTTAAGTCGAAAGTGGACTTCTTACAATTACATGTTGTTCGTGTGGTCAAAAGTTCTTTATATCCAGAATGAAATTCCTGATTTGGATATCATATATATCCAGCATATACATGTATTTATAATATTACATAATCATTTAGAGGTAAGAAATGAAATGCACCGTTCATGGAGACGGTAAGTCGTACGTACGCATGAACGCTACTTTCATTTCTTTGTCATATTAATGGAATTAAAACTAAATGAGAGGTATTTATATTTTAATTCCATAATTATATTAATCATTTAGATATATCATTAATTATATATATCCATTATATACATGTACTTTTAATATTACATTACATTTGGGGATAAGAAACGAAATGCACCGTTCATGGAGACGGTAAGCCGTACGTACGCATGAACGCTACTTTCATTTCTATCTCATACTTTAATGGAAAGAAATAATAATGATATAGAGGTATATTATAATTCCAGTATAACATCATATATAATAACTTTAAATCCATCCTTTACACGTCTCACATATGGCATTAACGAATCACATCACTTTGAGGGGGGTGGTAGTCCGCACTTCCTTAAATGAAGATATCGTGTTTACCCATAATGGAAACCATAAAGGTATGCCAAAAATGAAAAATACAGAAGATTAAAGAAAACATAAACATAATATATATCATATATAAAAATAGTGACATCATAATGGCCACCCTTGAAGGTGTTAAATGAGTATTGAACAATCATCGTTTCGGGAGGCAGAATTTCGCCATCCACGGAAACCGTATGTTCTTTAACCATTTGATGTAGTTGTGTGAGAGTGTAGCTCAAATAAATATTATAACAACATCCTAGTATATTTAAGATACTGGTTTTGTTACAAAAGAAGTAAATAAAAAGAGTTTAGAGGGTTGGAGAAGCAAAATAAAACAAATGAACAAGAGAGAATGAATTACCTTTAAAAGTGTAACTCCCTTTTGATTTGAGCCTAAAGGCTTCCTTTGAAAGGATTATGCCCAAAGGGAATCCTCTAGGATGAGGAGAGGGATGTGGAGAGAGTAATTGGGCAGGGTTTGGCCGATCCAAAGGCTTGAGGAGTGTGTGTAATGAGGTATAGGTGGGGGCCTTTTATAAGAGGAGAGGAGGGGCACTTTTGGAAAGTAAAGAAATATTACTTTATTTGAAAATGTGTTTCAGTTTTAAAAGGTCCCACATTGATATAATTCGTGGATAAGGTGATAAGGGTTCGAATTCCACTCATCCAATTGGTTTTGGACATGTGTAGGTTTTAGAGTTTTCATTATCTTTCCATTTTATTTAAATCATCAAATAATGATGTCATCGCTGCATCATTATTATGTCATAAATAATTTAATTTATTTAATGTCTAAAAATTATAAAACAAACACTATGATGTAGGAAATCTTTTTACCTTTCCCATGACTATTTATAATCAAAATTTGGACTTGTATAACCCCACTCAAAAAGTATTTTAGTAAAACAATTTATGTTAGTGTCATTTTTACTTTAACATTAAATAAAAATATATTAATGTCATTTTCCAACTAAAGTGGCTCCATGGGGTCCCCAAGTTGGCCCATGGCTTGTCTTGGTCGGCCATGACTTACCCAATAGGTGTAGGACAAGTGTCATGGTGTTTTCACATTCTTATAAAACCATTTTTACCTTAAACTACACTAATTACCTCTAATCGCGATTAATGAAAAAAAGTTACTATTCACCAAAAAATTATTTTAATCTCATTGAACCACATTTTACTTCTTAATGACAACCATGTATCTCGGATTTTCAAAATTCAATACACATTAGTGGTAAACTTTCATTTAACTGAAAAATCAGTTTGCTTGATTACCACTTAGTGGTTTCACTATTCATCAAAAATTGATGTTTTTCAGAAAATTACCAAAAATTCACCCTAAGCTATATTTGATATTCCGAATTCAAAAATGAAGTCCATTTTACAAAATTCAAAACATATAATTCAAATTAATTAATTTAATAATTAATTCCCGTTGTCATGACAAATAGCCTGTTTTTATGAAACAATAAGTATCAAAAGATTGACACTAGTTTAAGTCCGATTTCAAAGTGAAATTAATTCCAATGACCACTATTGGATTTAATGGTAAAAATATTTTCTAATTTCACTTTAAAACCAATTAAAAAGATAATCTAATCATATAAATAAATTAGATTAAAAAGAGGTTTTGAATTAAAATACAACATTTTACACTATTCATTAAAAAAATGAACTTTATCAGAAAGATACCAAAAATTTACACAAAGTAAATTTTGATGTCCCAATTCTAAAGAAGAGTTATATTTGGTCCAATAGAATTTATAAGATCGATCAAAACTATATTTAATGACAGTACGCCATCAAAAGGTGATAAGTGAACCTTTAGTGAAAACTAGGGCATATACGCCTAAAATTGTATTCTTTCTGTATTTTAAGCCTTTATCTTTTATTGGATAAATGTAAAAACATTTAAAAACATATATAATCATATTTTAGTTATTTCTATCCATTCCCGCCAGTACAACGGCTACTCGTTAACTAACATTTAAAATAATATTATTTTATTACTTGTGTGCAACGTAAGTTTTAAAAGAAACTCATCGTTGCGTACCGAGTACGCTATCGAACGTAGAAACCCCTTTTAATTAAAATTAATATTTAATTCATAAATATTAATAAATATGAAAATTCTTTATTCTTTATTTACCTGGGATGTTACATCCTTCCCCCCTTTTGGGAATTGCGTCCTCACAATTTTAAAATTGGTCTTGGAAACATCCTTGAAAGTCCCACATCGGAACAAGGATCGGTAAAAAAATCACTTTAAAATAAAGAAAGATAAGTACAAAGGTCACCCGAGTTAACCCATACTAGGATTCCAAGTATGAAAACATGGACATGGGGGAGAAAACATAGGGTCATGTTCTGATGGAGAGTGATAGAAAACATGTTCAGGAGAAAGTTAACCATGAGAGAATCACAAACTTGTGATGGGTTAAACGGTATTCGATTCCCCAGTAGGAAAAGTTAATAGACAAAATTTTTTTTAAGTTACTTTTTATTGACGAATTTATTTTTTATCTTAAGGAAACATACTTACTAGTCATGTTGACTTTCAACTCTTTCTAGGTTTCTTACACAAACTCATAATAGCATACCTTGATCATGGCGTCCACTCGGTTTCATCGTCATCTTGTTCACGTAGGTAGAAGTCCCATGCATTAAAACAATGATTTAGAGATCCTTCAAAATAATTCTCTTCCTCCATCCAAATACACCTCGTGCAACATGGGTCATATGGGTGTTCACAGAAAAACAATTTTGGAAAATAATCATGTATGACATATAATTCCAAAACATCTAATAAAACATGATTTCTAAAAAATAGTCGGACCGAAATTGAGTTGAAACTTTCTAACATTGGTACTTTTAAAATACCATAAGAATGTGATGTGAGACTATATTTTAAAAGAAAATATAAATAGGTTGCGCAATGGGCTCCTTCCTCAGCACCATTTTGAAAATCATAATATGCTTCAAATTCTTGTGATAAGGTAAAATATTTGAAAATACCTTGATAATATTTACCTCTCTTAAAAACATGAGAATATTGTGAAAATAGTATTTTTCTAAAAACAACCCATGATCCACGATGATAACGAGGTATAACAGAGGTGTTTGATATCTCAAACAAATTCTTGCAAGTGAGTTGTATGCTAGAAAAAGTTTCACAATCATCCGAAGATGACATTGCAATAATTATTGCAAGCATGTCATTAGGAAGAGATAAGAATGTCGTTTGAGATCCTCCTCCTTCTATTCATAACCGACTTTACTTGACCTGAAAAAAAAGTTTTAAAACAAGTATTTAACTGAAATAATAGTTATAGGGAATGATCATGTGCCTCACAAAAACTCCTAATCCCTAAAGTTGTCTAAACCGACCTCTGATACTAACTATAAGGCCCCGGCCTTAAACCTTACTTAAAATTGAATTAAATGAATAATTCACATTGAGGATCTTTTCAGGTTTAGAGTTTTAGAGAATTAGGACATAACTATTACATCTCAAAATATTACAAAGTAGTATCTTCTACTAAATTTCCATAAAATAAAAATTCTTAAAAGGAAACATGTCTAGTTTCATGTTTTAGGTAGCATGACTTTCCCTTGATCCCATCCTTGACCCTATTCCATGCTAAGTCCTGTGAAAAACATTTCAAAAACTTGGGATGAGCATAAAAACACAGCAAGGGATACATAAAGAATAAAAACCGTTAGTTTATCAAAATAAATAGTAAACCATGTATACATTATCAAGGTAATACTTTTCACCTTTATGAAGTAGTAAAAACTCTTCACTGAATAAAATATCGTTACTTTCCTTTTTGTAACCAATGTATTACCATAAAACCCATATAAAGAACACATAACATATATAAAGGTAACTTGGGACATAAACATACTTGAGTGTAATAACCATACGGTCGACTTCCACACATATCACTTAACGGAATAGCCATACGGCTAATTTCTATACATACTTAATGGAATAGCCATACGGCCGACTTCCATACCCAATGCATTGGAGGTTATAACGTAACCACCCATCCTGGTATTCACGGCACCACCCGTCATATGGTTTATAACGTAACCACCCGTTAAAATGTCCAAGTACCAGTATAAAATCATAAAACGTAAAACCAATATAAAGGAAATATAACATTTCCACATTTTAATCACAATATATCAAAAATATATTGACATAATAGAATCCTTTATCAAAACCATTTTCAATACCAAAATACATAAAAGAGTATATGGTATTTATTTTATTTTAAAAACATTACGGCCTGTTGAGGAAGCCAAAGACCAAATAATACTCGCGGTGGCCAAAAAAGTCATTGTCACCGCGTACGTTAAAAAAAGATTTCTTTTTGTCGTTTAGTAAAACGCTTCGTAGAAAAAGATTCTTTTTTTATAAAAGTAAAAGTCAAAGGGGTTTATACACCGTATAAAAGAATGTTGTGTATAAAACGAAATATGCATCAATGAAAGGAGATTGAGACGAAGTCCTTAAAAATATCATTTTTAAAATAAAATAGATCTATTATGTGTATTCACTATAGGTACACATAAAGAAAGTAAAAATACAGAATAGGATATAATAATATCATGACATAATTTGAAAGTAGGAGATTAACCCAAAGAATGGAAATTTGGTTAAGAAGTTCCCTTACCTAGGGTCCGACTTGACTCGATCGTTCTTTAACGTCCTGAATAATAAACTTGAGTTAATTTATACTTGATTAAGAACCTTTTTAAAGTTCATTATTCCTTTTATATCACCTATTTCCATGTTATAAACATTATGTAACCATTTAAGTTAATAATGTTTGTTTTGTCAATATTTGGTTCTTAAGTCGAAAGTGGACTTCTTACAATTACATGTTGTTCGTGTGGTAAAAAGTTCTTTATATCCAGAATGAAATTACTGATTTGGATATCATATATATCCAGCATACACATGTATTTATAATATTACATAATCATTTAGAGGTAAGAAATGAAATGCACCGTTCATGGAGACGGTAAGCCGTACGTACGCATGAACGCTACTTTCATTTCTTTGTCATATTAATGGAATTAAAACTAAATGAGAGGTATGTATATTTTAATTCCAGAATTATATTAATCATTTAGATATATCATTAATTATATATATCCATTATATACATGTACTTTTAATATTACATTACATTTGGGCATAAGAAATGAAATGCACCGTTCATGGAGACGGTAAGCCGTACGTACGCATGAACGCTACTTTCATTTCTATCTCATACTTTAATGGAAAGAAATAATAATGATATATAGGTATATTATAATTCCAGTATAACATAATATATAATAACTTTAAATCCATCCTTTACACGTCCCACATATGGCATTAACGAATCACATCACTTTGAGGGGGCGGTAGTCCGCACTTCCTTAAATGAATATATCGTGTTTACCCATAATGGAAACCATAATGGTATGCCAAAAATGAAAAATACAGAATCTTAAAGAAAACATAAACATATTATATATCATATATAAAAATAGTGACATCATAATGGCCAACCTTGAAGGTGTTAAATGAGTATTGAACAATCATCGTTTCGGGAGGCAGAATTTCGTCATCCACGGAAACCGTATGTTCTTTAACCTTTTGATGTATTTGTGTGAGAGTGTAGCTCAAATAAATATTATAACAACATCCTAGTATATTGAAGATACTGGTTTTGTTACAAAAGAAGTAAATAAAAAGAGTTTAGAGGGTTGGAGAAGCAAAATAAAACAAATGAACAAGAGAGAATGAATTACCTTTAAAAGTGTAACTCCCTTTTGATTTGAGCCTAAAGGCTTACTTTGAAAGGATTATTCCCAAAGTAAATCCTCTAGGATTAGGAGAGGGATGTGGAGAGAGTAATTGGGCAGGGTTTGGCAGAGCCAAAGGCTTGAGGAGTGTGTGTAATGAGGTAGAGGTGGGCCTTTTATAATAGGATAGGAGGGGCACTTTTGGAAAGTAAAGAAATATTACTTTATTTGAAAATGTTTTTCGGTTTTAAAAGGTCCCACATTGATATAATTCGTGGATAAGGTGATAAGGGTTCGAAATACACTCATCCAATTGGTTTTGTACATGTGTAGGTTTTAGATTTTTCATTATCTTCCCATTTTATTTAAATCGTCAAATAATGATGTCATCGCTGCATCATTATTATGTCATAAATAATTTAATTTATTTAATGTCTAAAAATTATAAACAAAATACTATGATGTAGGAAATCTTTTTATATTTCCAATGACTATTTATAAACAAAATTTGGACTTGTATAACCCCACTCAAAAATTATTTTAGTAAAACAATTTATGTTAGTGTCATTTTCACTTTAACATTAAATAAAAATATATTAATGTCATTTTCCAACTAAAGTGGATCCATGGGGTCCCCAAGTTGTCCCATGGCTTGTCGTGGTCGGTCATGACTCACCCAATAGGTTTAGGACAAGTTTCATGGTGTTTTCACATTCTTATAATACCATTTTTACCTTAAACTACACTAATTACCTCTAATCGCGATTAATGAAAAAGAGTTACTATTCACCAAAAAATAATTTTAATCTCATTGAACCACATTTTACTTCTTAATGACAACCATGTATGTCGGATTTTCAAAATTCAATACACATTAGTGGTAAACTTTCATTTAACTGAAAAATCAGTTTGCTTGATTACCACTTAGTGGTGTCACTATTCATCAAAAATTGAAGTTTTTCAGAAAATTACCAAAAATTCACCCTAAGCTATATTTGATATTCCGAATTCAAAAATGAAGTCCATTTTACAAAATTCAAAACATATAACTCAAATTAATTAATTTAATAATTAATTCCCGTTGTCATGACAAATAGCGTGTTTTTATGAAACAATAAGTATCAAAAGATTGACACTAGTTTAAGTCTGATTTCAAAGTGAAATTAATTCCAACGACCACTATTCGATTTAATGGTAAAAATATTTTCTAATTTCACTTTAAAACCAATTAAAAATATAATCTAATCATATAAATAAATTAGATTAAAAAGAGGTTTTGAATTAAAATACAACATTTTACACTATTCATTAAAAAAATGAAGTTTATCATAAAGATACCAAAAATTTACACAAAGTAAATTTTGATGTCCCGATTCTAAAGAATAGTTATATTTGGTCCAATAGAATTTATAAGATCGATCAAAACTATATTTAATGACATTACGCCATCAAAAGGTGATAAGTGAACCTTTAGTGAAAACTAGGGCATATACGCCTAAAATTGAATTCTTTCTGTATTTTAAGCCTTTATCTTTTATTGGATAAATGTAAAAACATTTAAAAACATATATAATCATATTTTAGTTATTTCTATCCATTCCCGCCAGTACAATGGCTACTCGTTAACTAACATTTAAAATAATATTATTTTATTACTTGTGTGCAACGTAAGTTTTCAAAGAAACTCATCGTTGCGTACCGAGTACGCTATCGAACGTAGAAACCCCTTTTAATTAAAATTAATATTTAATTCATAAATATTAATAAATATGAAAATTCTATATTCTTTATTTACCTGGGATGTTACAAAAATTATTCCCGATTATTTTTTGTTATTATAAATAGTACCATTGGTAAATATTTTCCACCTCAGAAATGGAAAAATCTGTAAAACAAGGGTAAAACATGGGGATAATTCTTTAAAATTACTCTAACACATTACATTATATAATAATATGGATATATATTAACCATTATAATCAATGCATTGAAAATATTGTTAGTAGAGGTTGTCACTATGTTGACTTTAATTTCTAAAATATGTTTTTATAAGGATAAAATGAGGTTTTTTATTTCCAAATTACATAGAATTGTAAAGTAATATTTATATATTTATAAATAATTTTTATTTTATAGTGACTGAATAAATACCTTAAATTGTTATGAAAAATATAAATAACATTTAATCTATAAAAATAAAAATTAAATTACTGATTTATATTTTTTTTAAATTAACTCAATTTGGGTGAATTATTATGTTATACTAAACTTATAGATATAGTTATCATAATATTAATGTTTTACTAGTTTTAATTTTAATTCAATTTTTTTATTATGTATATTAATGTACTAATAAATAAATTGTTCAAAATTGGAAAAAAGTGAAATTTTATAAAAAAAAACAATTTTTTAAAAAATAAATAAAAAAAGAATATTTTAACAAGTGATTCAGATATGGTAGAAGATATCATCCATGGTACATTTATGGGTCATTTTTTTGTTTTCTGCTAACATCCATATTGAGTAAAAAATAATGTCCATTTATAATAAAAAAACTTTTTATAGTAGTTAAATACTAAGTGTTGAGTGTTTCAAAATCACCCAAAATGCGTCAATATATTATTGGTTTTGATAAAATTGACATACAATCATATAATATTTTAAATATTTAAATTTGGATTAGCTTTGACATAAAAATTAAATTATATTAATTTAATAGTTTATGAGATTACAATAGTGCCCCTCCCCACACTCATAAAAGAAAACCTCTTCTAATTTTTTTACACACCTTTTTATCCTTCTATATCCACCATGATCTACCATAATGCCATCCAATATTTTCCTCCACATATTTGATCTTTTTTTCATTCAAAAAACTATTATAACTCTTAACTGAGTACTTACATTTTTATTTCATCAACAACATACCGTAAATATTAATTTTTTCCAATATAATAAGAACATTAATTTTTATAATGTATTTAATTTTTTACTTTGATTATGGGAGAAAAATTATCCATCTAATTTAAATTATATTAGAAAAGAAAACATCACATATGTGTATGTGTGGACTAACACCTCCCTGAAGTGATGCGATTGATTTCTCTTCAACACATAAAATTTATGGATATAATAATGGTAATAATAAATATATATTATTTATATGATATTTTTGTGTTTTTTAAAATTTTAATTATTTTATACCATTCAATAAATCCATCAATCATGAAATTAAAAAATTAGTCTTCAGTAAATATAGGCAACTTTCTCCATGTTGAAATGTAAATAATTTTTCTTCACCGATTTATATGATTAGCAATAAAAAATATATAATTACCTGTGAAACTATTTATATTAATAAAATTTTAGAGAATATTGAATCGTGATCAAATTATAAGGAACAATATTGTCAATATAAAACATACATGAAAAATGAAGTAGCTGTAACCTAGAAGAATGGTTTTAATAAAAAATTATTAATACAAGGGAGATAAAATATTATAATTAAATAATATATCAAATGATATACATTTAAATTATATGGAATAGACTTATATTAAATATATACTTATTATATTGGAGGTTCGAATTCATAATATTGATGACAAGACTAGGCTTATGGGACTTTTGTCTCAATCCCATTTTAATCAGGATTATTTATGCTTGAATTTTAATTCAAAAAAACTATTTGAGGATTATATTGTCAACCACATTATGTTTTATTTTCAAATATTTATTCACGTAATATTAAATTAATAGTTCCATTTTCCACTCTTTGTTACTTCATATGATCGATAATGTTTTTTAAATAAAAACTGATGTTATTTTATCATTGGGCAGAAATATTTTTCTTTCATTTCAATGATTAACGTATAAGGTTTTCAAAAAAGTATTTTATTATCCTACGTATTTTTAAATTCATTTTCACCAATTGTATTAATTTTTATACTAAATCATCAAGTGAATATGTTTTAAAATTCTAGATTGGGTACTTTTGTATTTTTAATGAAAATTTTACAGGTATTTTTTTAACATACTTGACTTGATCAAATGTTTTAACAATCATTAACACTAAATATTTTGTAGATTAATTTAATTTTTTCAACTATTATTCTAAGAGAAAATTTTAATCATCATATTTTTCAAATATTTGGATATAAAATAATTATCATTAAATTTAAAAGGTGGTTTTCCTCATTAAATATTTCTGTGATATTAAAATTAAATTTTATCAATTGATAATATCCTTTGATGAGAATTATGATTGAATAGGGATTTTATCCAATAACACCATCATTATTATTTCTCTTGATGGACTACTTTTTTTATGTTTTTTTGGGAATCTAACATATTATACATAGGATTGGATATAAAGAAGTGATGAAATGGTAATGAATGCCATATACTTTCCAGGTGTTTTTTTATGATTGTATAATGAATATTTAATGATCTTGGAGAACAAATATTTATACATTTCATTATGATATAGTATGGAATGGAAATATATATCCCTCTAATGACTAGGTGAAGACTTATTTCATATAAGATAATTATTGGAAGCAATATGATACTCTTCACCCACTATGAGAAGAATATAGGGATGCATGATCCACTATGATAATATAGTGGTAATTACTATTTCATTATGATATATGATGCGTTTATAAATTACTAATACTATGGGATTTTATGGCATAGGTAACTAACCTAATAATATGAAAAAATTTAAAATCCTATGATGGTTCCACACTTTCAAGAAATGTTTTTATGCTTATGATTTTAATTTATAGTTCCTGATATATTAATGATGATTTCTCACTCATATTATTAATGTCATTCAAATGCTAAATTTTTTTGGAATAACTCATAATGATTCTATTTTATTGATTGGGTAAGAACATTTTATGTTATGATCATGATCACATACCTTAAACTTAACTTATATTTTTATATGATCATTTATTGATATTTCCTAGGATTACCGATTTTGAGTATCATAGATAACCCTGTATTATGTTTCTTTCCCTAGGTTATGAATAATAGTTATTAGAGGGTATTTTATGATGCTTAAAATCTAAGAAGAACAGTGTTAGATATGGTGAATAATGATTCTAAATAATATGTTTATTAATATAGTATCAAAATACACGAATCCATTATAGTATTAACATGGATCATAATGTTATGTATTTAATATTCATATAAAATGACAATTTATTATAATACGAATGGCATAGATCTCTTATGTTGGTATTAGATCAGTGTTTTTTTGATCTTTGGGATAATAGTATTAGGTTAAATTAGAGAAAACTCAGGCTATAAGTATATGTGTATAATAACATCAGAATGTTTTTTAATAGAGATATTATGTTTTTTCCAAAAAATATGTCCATGTATAGTTATTATAAGTTGGATTGGTATTGGAATAGATGCATATAGAGGAAATAACCTAGAAAATAGTTTCCCGGGTATATCTTCATCATTATTCTAGTTTATAGTAATTGTGTACCTAAAATTCTCCTAGTTTGACATCCATAGGGGATATGATTATGTTAACTCAAATTTTCATTACGAATATTTATAAAGTTATTTTAATAGATTTTATCCAATGGATTTCTTTATTGAACCTAATATGACATATATTGAAATTCAATCATTAATAAGAAATCATATGGATGTTTTTTTAAGATCATATAGGTTCTCACTGTGACTGTTTTTAATCACACAATGCTTTTCGATATTATTCAATGGATGAATCCCAAAAGCAGTATGTAAATGCTAAAAGTGATGGAAAATTAAATGATTTACCTCTTGGGAAACAAATTTATATTACATATAAAATGAAACATACTTTTTCTATGTTTATGATACTTTTTTAATCTATAAATCCTATTGAGGTTCCAAATGAGTAAAGGAGAAACTTATGTAATATTAGTATTCCATGAGGCACTATTTACCTTTATTTAGTGTCTCATTGGATCTACTAGTGACTAATTAATTGATCTGGATAATGGATATAATATTTTCTATTCAATAATACATAGAACATGATAATGATTCCCTATAAATTTATCTTTTGGAAGGAGAAGTAGATCAAGGTAGAATGTTACTAAGAATATGGGGAAAGAGGGAGAAATTAACTCCTCTGAATGTGAAGCATTTATGTGGATGATAATTAGTAATTACAGAACTCATATTCTAGGTGTATTAATGTATAATTATTTCCATAAACATAAGTAGATGTCTAATGAATTTATTTTCACATAGAAGGAAATTTTTAGAAGGTCCTCTTGGTCTATTAATTAGCTAATCTGCATCCCTAAAATCATAAATGATTTATTCATTATAGTATTAAAATAAATCCATCTAATGGTTTATCTAGAAGGGAATTATTATATAATTATAATTCATTTAGTGTACACTGATGGTAAAAATAGAATTTAGAGGTTACCACAATTCTCATGGTTTTGATATGAATATTATGATGGAGTCTCATGAATACTAAAATAAGGCACAAGGTTGAAGGAAATTCCAATCATAAAAATTCTAACGATGTAGGATAAAATATTTCAAATTTATTAAATATTATAAGAAGGGGTATTAACTTTATAAGGGTGGGTCATAAATCCCATGAATGTCTAAAGTTGAGTAATAACATAGTTAAGGAAATTTATTAAAATATAACACCAACTAATGCACCACCCACACACTAATGAATCTCCAAAAAACCTATAGGGAACAGTGGTAAAAAATGAATTTAAGACATTTCTATTTTCAAATTTCATACAAATAACTGATGTTCTATTTTTTTTTACAAATGTTATTTTATAAATGATAGGACAAAAAATATGATGTATCTCTTAATAGTATGTTACATAACAACTTCCATTAGAAATACGGTTTTTTACACCAGTTATATGATAAATTATTCTAAAACCATGATTTTTCATGAAATATCAGGATGATTCATTTTTTATTCATTTATTCGCGTATAAGTTATCAAATTTCTATCATGTGGTAAACCATAACCCTTTTTTGATTATTTTCCACAAATATCTTTTATTTTTCTTTAACCCTTATTATCCACCCTCATATTTCATTGGTCACCACTTTTCTTCTCCCTATTTATCATTTTCCTATTATTTTCACATTGAAAATTTTCCCCTTTCTAATAAAAATTCATGGGTTGTGTTTACTTGTTTTTATATTACATGCATATAATGTATTTTCCTCTTTATTTTTAATTTTTGTTATTCATTTTATTTTCCATTTATATCGCATTTTCTTTTCTATCTACACTATTTTTGGATTATTTACACATTAGATGTATTTTTTATTTGATAAATTTTTTTGGGATTATGGTTTCATTAAATTGTCATAAAATGAATATGTGTCATATATAATTATTTTTTGTAGCAAATTTGTGTAAATGTTATGTTCTTTAGGTACATTGTAAACATCCATTTTGAATATAAAATGGATTATAGATTATTACTCAATATTACTGATAATATATTTATTGATAATCTTTCAAATTTAATGATTTTTTTTATTTTTTTTGAATGTATGATAATTTATAATTTCCAATGAGATACATTATTTTATCAAATATATTCTCTTACATTTATTTGTGAAATATATTATGATATATATTTTTATTATATATAATATTATATTTGAATTTAACTTTCAAAATATAAGAATTTATTTCCAATTCAACATATTTTTTAATGATAATAATGAGATGATAGTGGATTACTACACTATGAATAGGTGATGATTATGAGAGATGATTTAACTATTATTTCGAATAATATAAATTAATGATTCCAAATAACTACCAATTTAATTTTTCATCCTTGATATTTGTTAATATTAAAATATTTAAAAGCATATAAATCAAATATCATTTAATTTAATATGATTTTAATCTATGTCATTTACCTTTGATTTGGATTGGTGACACTAGTTAAAATTAAAGATAAATGGATGATTATGATTTACAAGATGATAAGTTTGACAAAATTGATGAATTCATTCATGATATTAAATAAGAATAAATTGGGAATTAATTGAAAATAGAATTTTGATATGGTAAGGCTAGAAAACCATTATATCCAGGTTATCAAGAATTTATAGTTTTATCAATATTTATAAGATTTATTAACATGAAGGATGAAATTAATGGAGTTTATTGAGTTTTATAGAGTTGTTATAGATACTAAATTAAGCAAATATTTAATATAATGAACTTCTAGATTAACATTAATATAAAAAAATATTATTCCCAATGTGTTAGGGGTAAAAGTAGATACATGCCTACCTAAATTATTGTGTTATTCATTGGAAGTAATATAAATTTCTATCAATGTGTCTTTATTATGCTATACAATAGTAGTAGAATAATGAAAAGTCATATTATAAATTTTCAGTGATACTAACTCCTACCAAAGAAATAATTCCCAATTTTAATTGCTTATAACATAATTTATACGATGAAATATTATTAATATGGTATATTGGTGATTAGAAATATAAGGAAAAATTAAATCATCAATATGATTTTCTACAGTGGAAGAAATTCTATCAACAGTTTCCTATAATAATAAAAGAATTTGGAAATATTTGACTTATAATGTGCATAGATTGAATTAATACATATCGATTATTCGGTAGAAAACATAGTTCATGGCTGATTTTATAAGTATTTTACAACTCATTATTGAAATATTCAATGACACAAAAATATTATATGTTGTTTTTATTAACTTCTTCAACTAAATAGTCTAGAAATTATATGGATTTTTTTTATGTTACCATTAAGTTTGGATTGTAATATTATATGGGAGGAAGGTATTATATTATACTATTCTTATAAAATAGAACATTTTTTTCATGTATACACTGATTAAGATCAGAAATATTAACTTCAAAACATATTTAAATTTCCTTTATATAGTTTTAAGTGGCCTAAAGCATTCCCAATTTTTGAATAAAAAATACCATATTACTAACTTAAACATGGGAGAACAATAGTATAAATGGGTCATCAGAGGGTTTTCCAATGGGTCACAATTATCAAATATTGAAAATCCTTTATAAAACTCAAATTAATCAAATTCCGTTAAAAAATCCCACTAATCAGTATTTTGAGTTGGTGAAAACAATTGTTACCCAAATTGAAAATAGAAAAATATATTATAATGATTGAAATATTTGGTGGTAATGTTCTACAAAATTTGAGCATCCATTTTGGGGATTACATGAGGTTAAATGTAAAATTTATTTAATGCATGTGGATGAAAATATATTTGATAGTTTTGTTATAAAAAAACTAGATATTAAAGTAATTTATAAAATAGTCTGAATTCATGATTGGACTTACTCTCAATGGGAATATGTTAGGAGTAATATCCCATTCTTAATGAAATAAGAACATACATACATACAAAATTTCATACATTATCCAAGAGGAATAAATTTTTTTTCTATCAATGCCACCGTTATATCAAAGTACAGAAAGTTTATTCATCAAATTTAAAAAAAAATTGTATCAATAAATGATTTGATGTTTATAATAATGATTTTATGATTGTAACATAATGATGGAGTAACTTCTACTAGATCCACTACAAGTAATTTTTCCCATCCATTTTATATTGATAATCATGGTAAATAGATTGTAATTCATTTCAAATTAAAAAAAAATTGATTGATCTAAATTCATTGATAAATCAATAGAAATTGTATTTTATATATAGTTTCAACTAGAAATATATTTTCACACATCCTTTTTGATATCATGGTTCATTTATTTGTTCATTTACTGTGAAAAAATCATTTGGGACCTATATCGCTTCATTATTTATATCATTTTGAATGTTATGTGATGATATTTTAGGTATATGATATGTATCCATATTGAAATTAAGCCTATATTATTGGTAATTATATGTTTGATGTGGTTACATAGTTTTATATGAGTGATTTACTATAGTAGAGAACATTAATTAGTATTAATCACACAATGAACTAGTGAATTAGGATTGAATAGAGATCATTTAAATGAAATTAAAATTGTTTATATGTGACACGATGAAGAGTGTATATGTATATATCATGAATATTATTAGAGATTACCATATATATATATATATATCATTTCATATTAATGAGTTAAAATAATATTATCCAAATAATAATTACATATTGATTTTGAATGAGTATAAAAAATCATTGTTTAATGAGATCATTAATAGCTGATTTGATTCATTCAAAATAGTGATATGATTAGTTGTCCCCACATGATTATATTTTAAAACATTGTTTTAGTATGAAATTTATGTCTATGTTTTTCATATGAAAGATCCTGACAATAATAATGAAGTTTATAATAGTATTATAAGGGGGTTTGAAGAAAGAATAAAATTTTCAAGTGCCAAAGACAAAAACCAGATGTTCATATAATCTTCTTATTTTGGATTCATTAATTAAATATGGGACAATAGTTACATTATATTTCAAGTAATTATGTTTAACTATAAATGTATTGTTTGTGACAAGAGTCACAGACAATATGAATTTAATATGACACTTCCTAATCTGAAGAGATTAGAATAACCTACTGATTCTATTTTAGGGATATGTTGGAAACAAATATAGCATCTAAATCCTTAAAATATGTAGTGATATATTATTTTTCATGAGAAAACATTTTATTTGGTTGATGAAAACATGGTGAAGATATTGATATTTACGAGATACATTCTTCCATGGAAAATTAATAGTGAATATTAATCACCATTTTTTAACCATGGGTTTTTATATATGGAATGATCATGATTAAGGTATCTGTGAAACCAACAATTTAGTAATTTCATAATATCGTAGGTAATATTTACTTATATTATTTTTTACATTTAAAAATTACATAAATATTTTTATAATTTTTTTATTATTTATGATAAAATACATATTATTACATATCCGTTAAATCAATTTTAAGATGATTATTGTTTAGATTATTTCATTTTTTCAGTTGTTCAACATTATATATAGCTATATGTTTTTTCTTAAAATTTACATAATAATTGTCTTCTTTGGGGTATATCATTTTATTTTTAATATATATTTTTTATATTATTTTAAAATTGTTAATAACTAATATATGTGGTAAAAAATATTTCTATTATTAATTATAATATTTTTTTAGTACTCGAATGAATACGATAAATAGTAATTTATTTAGTATCATTATGTTATTATTATGGAATTTTATAATTTTTATTCCAATTTTTATGTAACTATTGGATTTTTTCCCTTCATTTAATACATTTGACCTATAATTACTGTTATCAGCATTTTATATTTTCATATATATTATTACTAATTTCATTATATATTTGACTTGTTCTATTGATTTATAGGATAACGCCAAATAAAATATATGATTCCCCTCTAGATAATGGGGAGGAATATATAAAAACATATGACTAGGATATTCGAAATCCTTAAACATGAAGTCTATATACTTATATATTCTCAAAGGAGACTTCTAGGGTTTATAAGTATGGCATAACATGTTTGTAAAAATTAATAGTTTCATGTACACAAGTGGATACTAAGTGGGATTGATGATTATTATATTTCTCAGGGTCCAATTTCATAAAAATCTAGGACTATTATTATCTTGAAATATTTAATTAGTGTTAGTATTTTTATTTTTGAATGGAAAATTGTTGAGAAATAGATAGTTTATAGATTATGGGTGATAATTTTGGTGAACCCATTTTATATTATTTTACATATCAAGAAACATGGTTACTGATTTTTTATTCCCATCATATCAAAAGACATATGGTGTACTTGAAATCAAAAATGTCAATAAGAATTGTTTAGGATTTGAAACCAAAAGACGGAGGGATTTAAAATTTACACCCACATCATATTTCATTTTAAGGGAAATAGAAAATTAAAATCCGAAATTTATTTATCCTTTTCTGGAAAAAGGTATATGGAAGAGGTATATTAAAAGTATAAAAAAATCATATTCTGCATCTAAACTATCAAATTTTAGAACTGATATATATTATATAACATATTAATGACTTTTTATTCACAATTTAGAGTAAATGAGGAGGTATATTCATGATGTATTATCAAAAAAATGTATTCTCTCCAACCCAATGTCAAGTAGGGTATATGTTATTTGAAGAAAAAATGATAGATAAAAAATTTCAAAAAAAATGTTAGAAGATTCTTCACACTCCACAAAGTTTTACCCTCCTTGCCCGTCCAAATAAAGAAAGAAAAAATAAATGACAACACAAATGAAAAAAATTATAAAATATATTATGTATGTGTCCAGTGATGTAGGTCAGTGCCTTTTAATAAGTTGTTTAATTCATTTATATTATTTTAGGTAACTAAAGTATTAATATATTGTAATTAACAAATGAATTTTTAAAATATTTTTTATATGAATATCATTATGATCATATCATAAATGGTACTTTAATATATGAAGGTAGGAAGATTTTATTAGTTAAAATATTCGGAAAGCTCAAACACCTTGGTTATGTATGAGGATATACTGAAAATATATTGATAAAAAATATTGTATCATTATTCTGTATTGTTTTCAAAGGATGATGAATATACAATAGAAATATTTCCATTAAAAAATAATATTTAGGTGATCTATGAGAATTTACAGGATAATATGAGAGATTTAGTATATTCAATATTTGGAGATATGAATAAACATTTTAATGAAAAATTTCCCACTCCACCACCTTCAGCATATCCCACCCCACCATCTATACCTGTAGACCCCACTTTACTTCCTTACTCATCATATCTATTTCCGACACCTCCTTATCCACTACATTTATTCTATTTTTTATATGTTTAAGTTCCCCAATATCTTAATTTTCTATATAGGAATATATATTATATTTTGGATACCATCCATCATCAATAGATAGATATAAAGATTCTTTGGGTCACATTGTAGGGTATTATAGATAGATCACCAAGAGTACCTTTTCCTACATAGTATTTCACTACAATTTGAATAAGTATCAACAATTTTTTAATTTTTCCAAGTAGACACATATTACAAATTATCACTCTACATTCAATAAATTAAATTATTTTTTTCATTTTTTTGGTGAACTTTTTTTAACAATTTAAATATATATATATATATATATATATTATTTTAATATGACAATGGTAAAGACATACTGTATATAAAAAAGAAAAATATAGGTTTATGTGACTTTATATACTACTTATCCTGACATTATTTTCTATCAACATATTCTAACTTGTAATCAGATGTTTATGAGCTACCAATAAGAGGTAAAATGTTTGTTCATGAACAAACGTTGAATATTTTAAAGAGATATATCATAAATCTTATAACTAGATATTTTCTTGGCAATAAATGTGATGCAATAATTTTGAATTAAATTCATTCATAATATATCTTTATGTTAGTTTAATTTATTGAATCATAATAATTATCTTTTTTTTTGTTATCATTATAAACATTGTGTTCAGAAGGATGTGAGATCAATGTAAGGATTTTTAGAAGCATAGTGAATTTGTCTAATAGTAGTAATAATGAAAGATAAATAATAAATTCTATATGTTGTTGAATGATTTCAAAAATATTGTAATTATTTATTGGAAATTTCAAAATCAGAAAGTGTATTAAATGTATATTTCATAAAAATTTATTTTACATAACTGAATAACCACTCATATTATTTTTTATATTAGTTTCCATTAGATATTATGTGATTTATTTTCATGAAATATGTTATATTACTAGTTATGATCTATACATGGTGATGTGTGAGAAATTTTTATCCATGTATTGAATACTTGAGTATGATTATTTATTGAATTATATATTATAATAACATGAAATTTTATTTCAAACACATCATTTATAATCCCATCATCCGATTACATTACATATTCAATATAAAAAAGAGAAAAAACATCAAATATGTTGAAGAAATTGTGACTTCTCATTTATAATATTTAAATTTTGGATGAAAGAAATTGAAATCTAATTTTAAAATGAAAAATTATTTGGAAAATGAATTTTTTTTCTTTAATAAGTAAATGAATGTGGATATTATGTTCTATGACATATGTAGGAAAGAATTGCAACTAGGAAAGTTACAATATTCCACAAGGATGGATTTTTTTATAAACATTTCTTTAATTTTTATTCTAATATGTATTTAATTCCATTTTAATTTATTACATTTTTATAACTATCACACATCAACTGAACAAGATATATATCACTGATAATGAGAGTTGGAGTAATATTTAATAATATTGATAAATTTTTATTTAATTTTTATTATAAAATTTAATGATTAAATTAAATATTTTAAATTTAAAATAGTTTTAATTTTTTATGTAGTTTCCATGTTTTCCTTTTACTATTTTTTTGTTTTAGGTTTTATTATTTTACTACCAGGAAAATGTAATATAATTTAATTTAAAAATAAATTATTTTTCACATAAGTTATATTTTCAAAAATTTGATAAAGTTTTTTTCAAATATTTTATATAAAAATAATGTGAAATCCCTTCAAATTATGTACTATTAAGATGGTTTCTACAATGTGTTTTAGAAAATGGATGTTAAAAACCCTTACCATGTTGTTTACTATTGACCAAAACAAAAACAAATTATTCTTAACATTATCTGCAATAATATCATGACGTGATTGATGATTAAACCCAAAAAACCAATGTATAAATCCCATTTCTATTAGTGGAACAATGTTATTTGGGTGGTAGTCGACCACTATAAGAAGTCGGTACACTTCATTGCTAACATAAAACATTTCTATCTTCATCCAGTTGTAATAATGTAAATTAATAAGGGGGTATGTTTTTATGTTGTATAACATATTTTTTTATCCATTCAATATACATGGATTACTATCATGTTCTAGAAAACAATTTTTCTAAAATTTTCTTTCTAATTTTTTCTTTGTTTATGCTTCTTAAACTCATAGCGTTGGTTATTTATAGAGAACCACTAAACCATATAGGAAATGATGACATATTTTCCTCTATATTTCAATGGTTATTTGTATCATCACATTCATAAAGATTGTTTTTCTTAAAATTATAATTTTCACATAAAAATTAAAATGAGTCCTTATAAATCCCTCTGTGGCCAAAAGCGAAATAAATCCAACCCATTTTGGAAAGTGAATGTGAAATAACCCTATTGAGACCTTAGTGAATTGATGTGATAAAAATGAATATTATATCCATTATGGAACATATAAGGTACATTTAGAGATGATAACAAATTTATACTAACAAAAATCTATGGTTTCTGGAGTTCAATGTTAATGAAAAGTTATTACTAAGAATATATCATTGGAAGAATGATATCCTATTTGGAAAGACGGTAAATATTGTCCCTTTATATATTAGTCAATTTTACATACATGATTAAATTGGGATGGTTTCTTATTATTCTTAAATTCAACTAAATATCCCTCAAGTTCATAATGTGTTCCATGTCTCTCTCTTGCAGATGTACATATCTAAACATTAATAAGTACTGATCACAATGTTTATACTAATGGTGATATATCTCTCTGATATAGAACAACTAATGATGATTCTGGATTACAGAGATAAAGATCTATTGAACAAGACAACTCACCTTGTGAATGTTTTTTAGAGTAATCAAAAATTCAGTGAAGCTACTCATGAACTAGAGGATGTGATGCAATGAGATAACCCTATTTTTTATATTATATTGATATAATATAGAGTGATTGATTCATTTTCAATAGGGTATAATTTGACACACTTTGAATTTTTGACATATTTCTCTCTAAATTAATATTATTTCGTTGATGGGATTTTTTATATGCAACACTGAGTTTAAATAAATGGTTTTATACTATTGAAGTATTATTATTTAACCTGTTATTTATCACCAAGATATTGAATAGGAGTGAATCAATATCGATTAATAAAACATGAAAAAATATTTTACATATATTTAAAATAAATTCTATAGTTACAAAATTTTTATTAGTGAAAATATAATTTTTTTATGGTAAAAATAGATGTTTTTTTGAAGAAATATTTTTTATGGATACAATTTTAATTTATTTAAATAAATTAGATTAATATATATAAATAAATGACATTAATACAAATGAAATGTTATACAATCAAAGAATTTTATTATTTTAATATAAATGTTTTATTTGTAATTGAATTGAAATAAACACATTTTTATGTTCATATATGAATTTTTCATAAAATGGATTTTTCTATTTTTTTACTATTTATGAACAGTACATTTTTAACTTATAGTAATTGAACTATGAAAAATGGATCCAATATTTGAAATTATGAGCTAAATTTTTTGTTAATATATAACATTTATTCTTTTAATAGTGAATGGTAACCTTGGTTAATATTTGTCACCCTAGTAAGGTTAAAAGGGTAAAAGCATTAAAACATTGGGTTAGGGATTTACGTTTTATACAACACATGGATTTTTTATTTTTGAGAAGTATAGATCAACTATTCTACATCACTTTTTGAATCTATATCCAATTAGTGATATTTTCTATGATTGCGACCTTTATATTATATTAGAATGATTATAATAAAATATCACTGTCACTACTTTAATAACAGTAATATTATTTTATTAATACAAAAAATGTTTTATTATTTTCCAATTGATTATTTTAAATATGAAATAATTATTTTATCATATTAATTTATTTTTAATCATTATTGATTTTATAATTTCCATAAATTATTAATCAACACCGACACAATATTTATTCATTTAGTTGAAAAATAAAATAAAATATTTTAAAAATATTAATAGTTCTAAAATTTGAAAAAATATTGACTTCTTTTAAATTATATATATATATATATAACATAATAGTTATGTTTTAAAAATTTTATTTTAATTCGATTGTAATCATTATGACATTAAATTAAAATTAAATGAATTGATCAAAAAAATGGCATTACTGATATTTTGTAATAATCAATATTTTATGAAACTATTTTAAATTTATAAATATAATATTGTAAACGAAGTGAATGGGATATAAATTAAAATGTTAATCAAGTACCATTAATGGGTAAATTGTTTATTGTATAATTCATAATGATTATAAAATAATGATATTATTGTAACTATCAAAAGGCATAACGAGGTGTTTAATAATTGAGATATGTTATAAAACTTCCGAAAATAATTTTCTAAATATTATTAAATTATATAATTCCAATTTATCATCACCCATTATTATAAATAAATAAATTTTTATACTAAAAAATTAATATATATTAATTTAATAATTTAAGTAATTTCAAAAGTACACACCCCCTAAATTCTAAAATGGAATCAATTCCCTTATCTTCTTCATACGTTATGAGAATTATATCTTCTAAATTCCAAGACATAATATTTTAGTAGATTCCTACCTTACTTTTTATGGTTTATGGTCTTCCAAAAACAACATCCATTCAAGCCATAATTTATAAGATAAATGTTTATTTCTCAAAATAATGTACAACGACTAATCGATTACATTCAGTATTATTTAATATTATAAATTTTCAAAAATTTAGGGTATATATTAATAATAATGACTTAATAATACAATATATAGTGAATTATTATTAGGATTATGGAACAACCATTATTCAAATCCTTTAAATAATATGGGAAAATGAAACATCGCTCTTGCGTATGTGTGGACTACCAAAACCACAGAGTGATGCATTTCATTTTTCATTAGTAGTTTATATTGGATATTATATTGATGTAATTAATAAATATATATTCCATGTTTGAAATTTTTATGGCTTTTTAATGTGAATTACTATTTTTTTCATTATATCCATAAACAACTGAAATGTTACTCATGAGATTCTACAGACTATCGTCTCCACTAAATAATATAATTCATTTATCATCACCAAATTATATGTAGAGATATAATGACTATTAATAGTGATTTTTATGGATTTGTTAATACACTGATGGTAAAATATTTTTTTAAATAATATATTATATTATTGTTATATATGTATTGTTCCATAATAGATTTATAATAAAAATACACTTAATATAAAAGTGGTTTTCAACTTATACAAGTCATGATTATGTTGTAGGATGGGATTCTTGTCTCTATAAAATTTTAATATCGGTTGTTTATGATTTAATTTTTATTAAATAAAATATATTTTCCTTATCTAATTAAAAATTTTAATTTTTGTTCCCCACTTATTCATTAGCTAATTGTAAATTAATCAGACAATTTTATTCCATATTGTAATTAATATTTTCGAAAAAATTCTTTTAATAAACACTTAATTTATTTTATATTTGGTATGAAATATTTATCATCTATGTAATAGATTTAATTGAAATGCATTAAATAATATTTTTATTTCCCACCTATGATTTGTTGTAATCTGTTTACCATAGGTTTTAATATATATAATAATTCATAAAAGGATTACTTTTGTGATTTTTTTAATTAGGTACTTCAGAATTGTTTTTGAAAAATGTGAAACAACATTTATATTTTCACGTACATGGCATGAGTATTATTTCCAAATATCATTACAACTCCGAGTTTTCATGATTAATTTTCAGTATTATATGGTTATATTCAATAAAAATTTACTTATTTTTTATAAATATTTGTTTTTTAAATATGTGATTTTAAAATGAAATGGTTATTTCTCTCATGAACGATACCAATGTTCATATGATGTATTTTTCATCTATGATTATATCCTTTGATTAGTAAATCATTATAGGGAATATGATCTAATTCTATAATTGTTATTAATTCTTTGTTGTGATTACTATTATTATGTGATTAAAATTGTTTATTTTCCATGGTTTCTACTCTAATTAAATGATGAAATGTTTATCACACAGGTTTCCTCTCCATGGGTTATGTTATAATGATGTGATGAATAATTTATGATATTATGGGATAATTATGTATGGTTTTAATTATGTGATGGGTAGGGATAGAGTTATATATCATTGTAATTTAATTTATATATAATTATATCCTATGATATAATTATGGGTAATCAATTGATATGCCTGATTCACCATTAAAAATACGTATGGATTCCTCATACAATATTAAAAGAAGGTGTTAATTACAGATCTATTATGATATGAGAATCGAGTGTTAATTACCCATAAACTAGGATTACATGTAATAAATTGTTACACATTACATATTAAATGGATTCTATGACTATTATTTTTCCCCAAATTTATATCTTATTTTCAATCTTATGATTTTATCACATGGTCTATGATTGATTAATGGTTGGTTTCTCCCAATTTTACCCAAGTTTTAAGGGTCAAGCGGTCGCTTGAATTGTAGCTTGGTTTGTCGAATCCTCAGAGAACTAAGAAGAACCATTAGAAACACAATATAAAGAGATGGATTTTTGGATATGAAGTGGCCAACTTGGGTTGTTTTTAGATTAGTTTTAAAAGAGAACTATGATATATGTGAATTCTATTTATGAGAAATTAGTTGATCCTAGGTTATTGCTTGGGGTGGATTGGATGAATTCCTTTTTTTACGATTTCAATTTCATTAACTCGAGAAGGATTAATGAAATGAATTCAAACTACCCTCATCACATACTAATTAAACACCTTAAAAAACATGCTAATAATCTATACACTTGTAGGATCATTTTCATGAGCACTCCAAGGTAAAGTATCTACTTAGCACATAAAAGTGGGGCGACTAAATTCAATAAGGAAGAGGAAGAGAGAAACTCATTAAATGAAAGAAACTAAAATAAAATAAATTAATAACATTTAAAGAGTAATAAATAACACCCATCCATCATCTTGATACTCCCTTGGATCAACCCATAAAAAATCTATCCCTCCATTGATAACATGTTCTCAGCGGAAGCGGGAAGTAGACTTACGAGGGTGGAATTGAAGAAGTAAAATAAACAACAAAATAAACACGATCACTCGACCATTGTGTGAAAAAAATCACAAGGTTTGGTGTGAATAAATCCACACCATTAGTAAACTGTATCAAGGTGATAAGAGGAAGAACAGAACAAGAGAAGAAGAATAACTTTCATTAAAAACTAAGGTGATTCGAACAACTTACATGGGAAGGAAAAATGCTAAAGACAATTTGGCATAATAATATTACAATCAAAACAAAGCTGAAAGATCACTAAATACACCACCACTACTACCTTAATTAGTAAAAAATGAAACCTTGGCTGAGCCCCCATCACCTCATGTGCCTTTAATTAATTGTGTTGGGGAATGGTGGGTGGAACATTAATTTAGAGAGACTTTTCCACTTCTTGCGCCGATGTTGCTGCCAACTTGCATCCAATGGAAAGACGCGCCAAAATAACCTTCCAGAAGGCCAAATTTGAGTGTTACATTGAAGATTTAAATGAATACCTGGATGTCCCATAAGATCTTGGAATCCTTCAGCCCAAAATAATAATCCGTTCGAGAGATATGATATTAATAGTGGGCTGTTTTTCGGGGCCGCAGAATCTGGTCCAGAATTGAATCTTTAACTTGGGCCGAATTGATCACCACCATTTAGGACGAATTCTCACTGTCTCCAGAAGTATTATTTGTTCCTATATATGGCTTCAAGCCTCCCATGAATTTTGGGATTCATTGGGCCTGTATTGTGGGCCCCACATTCCCATCAGTGGGATGATATCCAATCTGCCTTCTCCAGAATTGTTTCCTTTCATCGCCAAATAACCCCATAATCCTTTATGAATCCTCCATTAATCCCTAAATAAAAAGTTTTCATATTTATGTATACATCCATTTATCAAAAAATTAAATTAAAATATGGATAATTACATTCTTTAAAATCATATGAAACATTGGGCCTAAATTGGTGCATATTAGGAATGAAGTGCCCAAATGATGAGAATGGATGTTCAAAATTAAAATCCACTAACTCAGGCCCATAAGATAAAAAATGAATATTTAATACCATTAAAATTCAATCAAAATATTTTTTTTATTAGCTAATCACACCCCCAACTAGAGTTCTGCTAGACCCGTGCAAAATATATCTCACAAAAATGAAATTCTAATGACCTTTTCCAAAAAACATTTTAATACACATTTCTCACCCAAAGATCTCATACCAAACAATTATGAAACCCATAAATATCATTTAAAACATGATATGTCCGTAGGCATATCTCAAGCCCAAGCCCATTCCTTTATTTAAATTCATCACCATATTTCATCCAAATTCAATTAAGCATGATGAAGTGTTGTGCGTCACAATAGACATGGGGGTTCATTTTCATTCGAGGGGGAAAAGATGGAAGTTCTAGGAGAAATCAAATTTTAATAATAAGATGATTACTCATTTTTTTATTTTTATTTTATTTTTGGATTTTTTTGGAATTTTTTTTTTGCAATTTTTTCATGGTAATTGTAATTGAACTCAATTGAGTCAACCCATGTAGCAAGACATTGTCGACGACTCCCATGCTTAATGACCTTAGGGCACCAAGTGAAGCTCAGATACTCAGGCATCATCTCGAGTTAACTCAATCAAAAACAAATTCAAATTACCAAAAATAGAGATAAAATGCCCAACTATGGGCCAGAAAACTATGGAGTCACGATCTGGAAGTTTCGAAATCCACACATTAGGTCAATTCATTGCTCTACACGCAATTGATTTTTTATGAATACTCATGTTAAAATTAAAATGATCACCAATCCTATGCTATTTATTATGGTTCCCCAAGAACTCAAACAAAAAACCCAAAATATAGAGGACGTGCATTGTGTGTTTTTATTAAATGAATGAAAATATAACGTTGAAAATTCACATCGGACAACTTCACATTCCAATATCTATGCACATGAACATAAAATTTCATTAAAATCAGAATCATGACATGCAAAATTATTTGATATCCAATTTCAGAGTTTGGAATGTGTGTTATCATGTTCAAGGTTAATGACATTTTTCCTTCCACACATTTTCATCTCCCCCCCAACTTAGAATAACATTGTCCCCAATGTTTAACGAATTAAAACATAGAAGGGGAAGGATACAAGTTCAATGAATACATTGAAAATAAAAATTGTGGAATGAATTCACCTGGTGGTTGATGTTGAAAATGAATTCCCATGTCTCCCTTCAATTATGGTTTGTCTCCCAAAGGCGTGGATGGTTATGACCAGCTTTTCCCAATGACCTTAGACATACTTTAATATTTTTTAATATATATATATATATATTGTATTTTTTTCATCTAAAAACGTAAAAATAACATAAAATGTTGATAAATTGTCTTGTTTATATTTTCTCGGTAAGGTATTACTCAGGGGTCACACCGTGTGACACGGATGAATACGGTGCTCCCCTTTCATACCCATCCATACTAATAAAATAAGAACATGTCAACAATATATTTTTTTAAATACCTACAAAAACATAAAATAACAATAAACTAATGATACATTGTCTTCTTAATATTTTCTAGGTAAGGTATTACATAGGGATCACACCACGTGACACAGATGAATACGGTGCTCCCCTTTCATACCCATCCTTACTCATAAAAGAAGAACAGGTCAACAGTCTATTTCTTTTAAATAACAAAAATGAATAAGAAGGAAACAAAAGATGATTCACAAAGATTAGAAACATGAAAACCAAGGGTTGCCTCCCATGCATATCTTTTGTTTAACGTCATTATCCCAACATGGATCCTAAATCTATCAATTTTTTCCTAGTTCATAGGTTGGATCTATTAACTCTACCTCTATTTCATGTTTATTGAATGATTCAATGAATGGTTTTAACCTATGACCATTGACCTTAAAAATGTTACCACATGTGGGATCCTGAATCTCTACTTCCTCATAGGGGTACACATGATGCACTGTGAATGGACCTGGCCATATAGACCTTAACTTTCTCGGGTGTAAATGATGTTTGGAACTATACAAGAGCACATGTTTTCCCAATTCAAATTGTTATACTTTGTTATTCCTAGATTGGTAGGCTTGAACTCTAGCTTTATTTATCCTTGAATTTTCATAAGCCTCCATCCTAAGTTCCTCAAGTTTATTAAGATCTAATTTTCTCTTTTCTTCGGCTAAAGAAATATCGAAATTCATTTTCTTGATTTCTCAAAATGCCTTATACTCAATATCAACAGGTAAATGGAATGATTTTCCATAAACCAACCTATATGGTGACATTCCTAGGATGGTTTTTAATGATGTATGATATGCCCAAAGAGCATCCAAGAGTTTCTAAGACCAATCTTTCCTAGAGGGGTTGACAGTTTTTTCAAGAATTTTCTTAATCTCTCTATTTTCTAACTCAGCATGACCATTGGTTTGAGGATGGTACGCAGTGGAAACTTTATGTGAAATTCCATACTTAGACATGAGTGAAGAGAATGGGAGATTACAGAAATGGGTTCCTCGATCACTAATTATAGCCCTTGGTATTCCAAATCGAGAAAATATATGCTCTTTCAGAAATCGAATCACAACATGATGGTCATTGGACTTGGTGGGAATGGCTTCAACCCATTTTGAGACAAAACCAACAGCTAAGAGGATGTAAAGGTATCCCTTAGAGTTTGGAAAGGGTCCCATGAAATCAATTCCCCAACAATCAAAGATTTCAACAACCAGAATGGGAGTGAGGGGTATTTGATTTATTTTGGAAATGGATCCTAATTGTTGTCATTGAGGACAAATTTTGCAGAATTGGAAGGAATCCTTAGTGAGGTTCAGCCTATAAAACCACTTTGGAGGACGTTTGCAGTGGTTTTCTTTGTAGAAATGTGTCCTCCACATGCCTCTCCATGACAAAATTTTAGAATGGACTCTTGTTCGGACTCGGGAACACATCTCCTGATGATTTGATCAGGACAGAACTTGAAGAGGTAAGGATAATCAAACACATAGTGTTGGACATCATAAAAGAATTTCCTCTTAGCTTGGGTCCCCAGGATTTTGGAATGTCACCCGACACCAAATGGTTTTCTATGTCATCATACCAAGGGAAATCACTCATTGAATAGAGGTGCTCATCAGGAAATGAATCAGATATAGAGATGTGGTGTGGGTTGTCTTTGAATTCCATCCTAGAGAGGTGATCAGCTACAACATATTCAACACCCTTTTTATCCTTAATGTTTAAATCGAACTCTTGAATAAGAAGGACCCACCTAATCAATCTAGCCATGGAATCTTGTTTTGGAAAAGGTATTTTATGGCTGAATGGTTAGTGAAGACAATAATGGGTGATCCAAAGAGATAAGAAATGAATTTCTCTAAGGCAAAGACAACAGCAAGAAACTCTTATTCAGTGGTGGTGTAGTTTATTTGTGAATCATTTAAAGATTTTCTTGCATAAGAAATGACACATGGTGTTTTCTCACACCGTTGTCCTAAGATTTCTCCTACATCAAATTCTCTTGCATCACACATGAGCTCGAAGGGAAGTTTCCAATTTGGAGATTGCATGATAGGTGGAGATATAAGAGTTTACATGAGTGTAGAGAATGATTCCTCACAGCTTTCTGTCCTTAAAAATGGAGAATATTTTACCAATAGAGCACAAAGTGGTCGAGAAATTGAGCTAAAATTCCTAATGAATCTTCTATAAAAACCATCATGTCCTAAGAAGGAACTCACTTCCTTAATAGTTTTAGGAGTGGGAAGGTGACGAATGATGTCAACCTTAGCTTTCTCAACTTCAATCCCTCTACCAGATACCAAATGACCTAGAACATATCATACCCTTACCATGAAATAGCATTTTTCCCAATTTATTATGAGATTCCTATCCTCACACCTTGACAAAACCTTTTCAAAATTTAAAAGGAATCCCTCAAAAGTATCCCCTAACATGGATAAATCATCCATGAAGACCTCTAAATAATCCCCCACCATGTCTGAGAAGATTCCCTTCATGCACCGCTGTAAGGTACCAGGGGCATTACATAACCCAAAGGGCATGCGATTGAAGGAAAAAGTGTTGAATGGACAAGTGACGGTTGTTTTTCCTGGATACTCTAAGGAGACTTTGATTTTATTTTACCCTATGAATATATGTAGGAAGTAGTAGAATTGATGACCCACCACTCGCTTGAGGACTTGATCAATAAAGGGTAAGGGGAAATGGTCTTTCTTGGTACAAGAGTTGAGCTTCTTATAGTCAATACAGACTCTCCATCCACTACTAATCCTTGTTAGAAGCATCTCTCCATCCTTGTTGGTTATTACTGTGATTACAGCCTTCTTTGGAACCACATATATTGGGATAACCCACTCAATCTCAGCTATAGGATAGATGATACAAGATTTTAACAATTTCAAAAGTTCTTTCCTCACTAATCCCATGAGATTAGGATTGAGTCACCGCTGAGGATGAGGAAATGTATTTGAATCGGATTCTAGAACAATTCTATGAGTCCCGATAAGTGGGATAATCCCTAGAATATCATATAGGGTCCATCCAATGGATTACTTATGTCTCCTAAGGACATCTAGAAGAATCCTCTCATGATCGGCTTCATGAGAGGAAGAAATGAAAATAGGAAAGGATTGATTTTCCCATAAGAATGCATACTTGAGTGATGAAGGTAAAACCTTAAATTCAATATCAGAGTGGTTATCACTTTCCCTGAAAGGATGAGACTTTGTATTTAACTCAGTTTCTTTGTTTATATTTCTTGACAAAATTGGTTCTTTGTGAAAAGAATTTTCGTCCACTAAATTTACTAGAGTAGTGTCATGAATGGGTATCGACTCGATGTTATTGATATCACCCATGGTATCATTAATTAGTGATTCTATAAAATCATCAATAGAGCTATCTGAAAGAGATTCAAGCCAAGGAGACAAATTTCCCTCATGTGAACAAATAAAATCAATCTCTTCTTGACTTAAACATCCTTCGATAATTCCTTGATGTTCCATGAGTTCACTATCAACACTACATATCCAATTAACCTCATGGATCTCTTCATCATCCCCAATTTGAGAGTTTTCATTGTAGATGGTCAATTCTAGACTCATGTTTCCAAAGGTTATGGTCAGGATCCCATTTCGGACTCGGATAACAGAGTTGATTGATGCAATGATGGGACAACCAATGATGATTGGGGTTTGCTACCTAAGACCTAATATTGGGTGATTTTCTAGAACAATGAAGTTAGTTGGGTAAATTAAAGTTTCAACATTCTCCAAAACATCTTTTAAGATCCCCTTTGGAACTCGAATACTAGAATCAGGAAGTTGAAGAGTGACAGATGTGAGTTGGAGTTCTTCAAGCCCTAACTGACAATACATAGCATAATAAATGAGGTTCAAACTGGCTCCTAGATCACACAAGGCTTTGACAACTTTGTTCTCTCCTATTTCAACATTTATGTAAGGGCATCTTGGGTCTTTCATCTTTGGAGGAAGGGTTCCTTGGATTGTTGTTCTAATATTTGCTGCCAGAAGGACTTGGTTATTATGTGAGAATTTTTGTTTAAATGTATAGAGGTACTTAAGGTATTTTGAGTATGAAAGAATGGTTTTAATTGCATCAAGGAGTGGAATGTTCAACTTGACTTGGGAGAATATTTCCCTCAATGTTTCACTCAATTCAGGCTTGGTTTTCCCCCTCATGCATTGAGGAAATGGGGCATGTTGTGGGGTTTGTTTTTGAAGAGTTGTTTCTTTCAAATTTTTATTAGTATCTTCAGTTTGTTCATGTGTTTCATTTGAATTTTCATTTGAGTTTGAAACTTCAGGTGGGTTTTGAACTATTTGTTTAGGTTTCTCAATTGATTTCCCACTTCTCAAAACTATCACAGCCTTTTGTGGTTCATGAGTTATTTGAGTGCAAATTGTCTCTCCCCTTGATGTTTTTTCTGAAATGGCCTGTGTGGACATGGGTGGCTTTCCAGTTTTGATGTTTCGAAGTTCTTGTTTCAGGGAAGATACTTCTGAGTTCATCCTTTCCATTTGATTGCACAGTTGTTAAAGGATTGGGAGAGGGACAGATTGGGAAGGGCCTTGTGTTGGTCGGGTTATTCCAAGGGGATACTTTGGTTGTTGGATGGGTTGTTGGTATTGCACGTTAGGATGTTGGAATTGGTTATGGTTTTGAAAATTTTATGTAGGGTAGGGGTTTGGTCCTTGTGGTTAGCTAGGCTGTTGGTTATCTTTCCATCAGAATCCTGGGTGGTCATTATAACTTGGGTTGAATGTGTTTGGGTATTGGAGCTTTTGAAATTTTAGGGCATTGACATCAGTAGGTGGTCCTCCTAAAAGAACATCCTTGATGGCTAGAATGGTTGGGATGTTGTCTGTTTTGTGGTCATGTTTGTCACAGATTGTGGAAACAGGGTCTATAGTTTGTATTTCATGGATTTTCCTATGGTCTATCTCCTTAACCTTCCAAGAGAGTGCCGCAAGTTTCACCCTAAGGATTTCCTATTCTTTAAGTGTATGAATTCTAGGAGTTCCTTAAAGCTTTTCAGAATAAGGTGATATTCCCCATGTTTGGTTTTGTTCAGTAAGGATTTCTAGATACTCGTAAGAATCATTTGGGGATTTGTTTTTAAAGGTCTCATTACACATCATGTCAATGAATTGTTTATTCCCCAGGCCCAAACCTTCATAGAAAATTTTTACTTGTTCAGAAGTAGAAAAACTATGGTGTGGAACCATGTTTAGGGTGTCTTTGAACCTCTCTTATGTTTCATAAAATGACTCTACCTCTTTTTAAAAAAAGTTTTGGATGCTCTTTTTTAGTGAAATGGTTTTGTGATGGGGAAAGTATTTTTTGTAAAATTCTCCTTGAAGTTAGTTCCAAGTGTGGATTGATGAAGGTATCAGATTATTTAACTAGTTCTTTGCTCGATCCTTAAGTGAGAAAGGAAAGAGCCTTATCTTAGTTGACTCAAGTTGATTTGGTGAGCACATGGTTTGTACAATTTCATTGAACTCCTTGACATGAAGGTAAGGCATTTCTGACTCCATCCCATGGAAAGCTGGAAGGTGGATTAGAACATGAGGTTTAAAGACATAGTGGGAATCTCCTAGGGCAGCATTCCTAATGAAAGAGGGTTCATTGGTCCAGGTAGGTGTAAGGTAGTCATTCATGGTTTGATCGACGACATTCCCAAAATTTGGGGCTAACTCATTTGGATTTCCATTTTGGTTCCCACCTGGGTTTATGAGTTGGTTTCTTTGAAGAGACTCCATTGAAATTTACTCAATATTTAACTCTGGGGTTTTAGGATGATTAGGATCCAATGGTGTACTTGACTCCCCTATCCTATGACTTTCCACCCTAAGTAGTCTATTTGAGTTATCGCGGGTGTTGGCAGACATGCGCCAAAAGAAAAAAAAGTGAGAAAGGGAAAAAATAATAGATCTTTGGAGAGAATAGAAGAATGTGGGTGAGGAAAGAATGTTTTTGTCTAATGAACTTTCATGGTCCCCGACAATGGCGCCAAAATTAGGTTTCACCCAAATTTACCCATGTTTTAAGGGTCAAGCGGTCACTTGTAGTGTAGCTTGGGTTGTTGAATCCTCAGAGACCTAAGAAGAACCTTTAGACACACAATATAAAGAGATGGATTTTTGGCTATGAAGTGGCCAAATTGGGTTGTTTTTAGATTAGTTTTAAATGAACACTAAGATATATGTGAATTCAATTTATGAGAAATGAGTTGATCCTAGGTTATTGTTCGGGGGTGGATTGGATGAATTCCACATTTTTACGATTTCAATTTCATTAACTCGATTTTAATTCATGAAATGAATTAAAACTCCCCTCATAACTTACTGATTAAACACCTTCACAAAAAATGATTATAATCTATACACTTGTAGGATCATTTTCGTTAGCACACCAAGGTAATGGATCTACTTAGCACATAAAAGTGGGGTGAATAAATTCAATAAGGAAGAGTAAGAGAGAAACTCATTTAATGAAAGAAACTCAAATAAAAGAAATTAATAACATTTATAGAGTGAGGAATAAAATCCAATCCAGCCCCTTTCTACTCCCTTGGATAGAAACATTAAAGAGATATCCCTCCATTGATAAAATGTTTTCAACGGAAGCGGGAAGTAGACTTTCGAGGGTGGAATTGAAGAAGTAAAATAAACAAAAAAACATGATCAATCCACCGTTGTGTGAACAAAATCACAAGGTTTGGTGTGAATAAATTTACACCATGAGACTACGGTATCAAGGTGATAAGAGGAAGAAATAAACAAGAGAAGAGGATGAACTTTTATTAAAAACAGAGGTGATTCGAACAACTTACCTGGGAAAGAAAAATGCTACAAAGGCAATTTGGCATAATAACATTACAATCAAAACAATGATCAAAGATACCTAAATCCTCCACAACTACTTCCTTAAATAGGAAAAAATTAATCCTTGGACAAGCCCCACACATCCCATGTTCCTTTAATTAATTGTGTTGGGAAATGGTGTGTGGAACATTAATATAGAGAGACTTTTCAACTTCTTGCCCCGAAGTTGCATCCATCTTGCATCCACCGGAAAGACATGCCAAAAGGACCTTCTAGAAGGCCGAATTGGAGTGTTCCCTAGACGACTTAAAGGAAGCCACAGATGTCCTCTAACATCCTGTAAAATATCATCCCAAAATAATAATCCATATGACAGATATGATATAAATAGTGGGCTATTTTTCTGGGCCACAGAATATGCCCCAGAATTGAATCTTTAACTTGGGCCACATTGATCACCACCATTTAGAACAAATTAGCACTGGATCCAGAATAATTATTTGTTCCTATATATGACTTCTATCCTCCCATGAATTTTGGGCTTTATTGGGACTTTATGGTGGGACCCACATTCTCATCAGTGGGATGATATCCAATATTCCTTCTCCAGAATTGTTTCCTTTCATCGCCATATATCCCCATCATCATTTATGAATCCTCATTGATCCCTGAATGAAAAGTGTTAATATTTATGTTTATATCCATTTCTGAAAAAAATAAATTAAAATATGGATAATTACATTATTTAAAATCAGATGAAACATTGGGCCTAAATTGGCGCATATTAGGCATAAAGTGCACAAATGATGAGAATGGATGTTCAAAATTAAAATCCACTAACTTAGGCCCATAAGATCAAAAATTAACATTTAATACCCTTAAAATGCAATAAAAATATGTGTTTTTATTAGCTAATCAATAGTGATTTCTCACTCCTCTGATTCTTGAATTTCAAAGGCTATTACTTTATTCCATGAATCATAATTATGATCTATGATAGATTGGGTATGAATAAGGTAAGTTATTATCATAGAATCATACACTTTTTCTTATCATATTATTACATACGATCATCAATTGATCATTCCCATGTTTACCCTTATGAAACATATAAACTCACCCATTTATATGATTCATGTCCCCCATGATTTTAATAATTTATTTATGTTGTTCATGTTTATAATTATATAATGTGGTATCAAATTTATGATATATGAATCTGAATTTATCTTAATAATATGTTTATGTATCTTGTCTCTAAAGAAAATAGACCTGTATTGTTTCTATCTGGATCATAATGTCATGTACTGAATATTCATCTAGATAATGTAATATTTTTATTATCAAATCATGGGTCACCATACCATTGATCGAAAGTAAAGATTTTTTAAAATATCCCACAAATAAATTGGTTAACAATGACCTTTATGTTGAAGAAATACACTCATGTGAACTCACATGGGTCTAAGATTCATTTTTTACACTATATGAAGTGAAATATTTAATGTAAGTTACTTTTTAGAGAAGGTTTAGAGTGATTCATTTCATATGTTTCATAATCAACATGTCTCACGTGTAAAGAACAATATTGCAAGGGAACAACTACTTGGTCATAATGGGTGTGTATCATTGGAAACATCTTACAGATTTAGCCTCAATTCATAAAAAAGGAAACCTAGAAAAATTCCCTCATTGGTTCCCCAGTTATGTTAAAAAATGGTAATACATAAAACAAAGTCAATATACAACAAATGATAGTTAAACTCACTCATAAGATCAAAATAAGTAAATAATTACTCAAAATTCATGAAAAAGATGATATCAATACTTCTTGGGGGAATAAAAAATGTGAAGCGGGATAAGGGGAATGAAACTATAGTGATGGAAGGGAATGATATTTTTGATAACAATTAATGATTAAAAATATGACAAACTATGTATTTTTAAAAAATACATCTAACACAAACTAGTTACCTATCAACCACACCAAATTTAATAGGTGGAGATTTGTTACCATCTATAGGGTCATTGATAACCCATTGGCCCACCTTGAGAAACACACGCAACATAACACCAATGGTTACCCAGTACTAATACACTAGAAAATCGGTCTAATATGTATTAAATCTAGATGAAACCATTACTAATATATTGAAACATAACTCAATCAACAAAAACTAAAATAAATATGGGTTAGTGAATAATTAAAACCAAATCATATGACACAGTTCTTTGAGGTGTTACATTTTAAATCAATTTGTAATTAAAAATATTTCTTTACTTTTCATACACTAGAAGTTTCAATTGGGAAGATGGTCATGAATATCAATTATAATGGTTTTCTGGTTTATAATTAATTATTAGATTTAAATTTATTCATTACATACATTTTTATATGGAAATTATTAAACCCAAAATTATTCATAAAATGAAATGTGAGAAAATTTAAAATGGACAGTTATGACCAATCAACGTGATTGTTTATATGCTATAATGGCCAATAAATATATCATAAAACTATGAATAATGATATCATTAACACAAAAACAAAACAATAAAAATATTAATGTATTTTAAAAAAATTAAATTGAACAAATTATAACAATATAATGAAAAATAGATCTCAATATTAAAACAAATAATTTTTTATTTTCACATAAAATAAAATTTTATAGCTACTGTAATATAATTTTTTAATTTTTAGATTTTTTTTAAAAACAACCATTAAAGTATTGTTTTTTTATATATGTACCAATTGTACATAAACCAATTTCTTTTAGACTGTGTGTTGCCTAATATATTTAATACCCACTAAATAGTTTCTCCGAAATCATGATCTCTAAGTACTCCATCCCATCTCTATCATGAAGACCTATTTTATACCTTCCTAGATTCTTCCCATGAATATTTTTAAGAAATATTTTATATATTTTCCTGCTAATTTATAAATTTTAAAATTTTATATTTATGATTTCTATAAGGAAACATAAATATATCACATTTTATTATGTTTTCCCTTTAATTTCAAAACATAACCTCTAATTTATTATTAATACTATAAATTTATATATTTGATATATTTAGTGTCAATCTTCTAGAATTTCGTGGTGATATAGAAAAATTAATTGTTATGTTCATCTCAAATTATTCTAAAATAATAAAATTTAATTGACAAACTAAATAAGTATAATTTATGGAATTTCACTTTTATTTTACCGATAATTTTGTTATTAACAATTCATTTAATATATTTATTGATTTGGATTTGAATATGTAACATAAAAAATATATTTTCGAATATGTGTGTTTGTTGTTTCTCCAGCATCATATTTTATAGTTAATGGAATTAATGTTTCATGTGTTTTATGTTATTTAACTCAACGTAAGTGGAAATCATCACACATCATTTATTTTGTGTTCCAAAATAATTAGAATATAGTATTTTCACTAAATTATTTTATTTTTATTTCTAAATGAGGGATTCATGAAGGCCCATGATGTTATTTATATCATTATACTAACGGTTTTTATCTCATCCTTAATTTTTTTCCTGTATTTCAACTCAACATTCCACAACATAGTTTACTCATAAATTATAACTGAACCTCTAAGAACCACCATGAACATGATATATAATTAATTTCATTCTTTGATCACTATGAGAATGTGTTTAAATAGGATTGTAATTGTCTATATATTCATCTTTATGATCATTTTAGTATAAATTTACTCACCAATAGGCTTTATTCCCTTAAAAATATCAATGAAATTTTCAATATTTATTAATATAATGTAATTATGTTATACAATTGGGATTTTATAATTAAATTTAAGCTCATATATCCTTTATTTATTATCTCATTTATGTTATCTCATTAAATTTGAGTATTTCATGTGATATTGGGCATGAGGAAACATGATTAAATCCTTACTTGTCTAATTTATAGTTGGTACAATTATGTAAATTTATTTTAAAGGAAAAGTTATCAATATTAATAATAGTTCACTTATAAATTGTTTTTTAGTGGATGGTATTACCATATTATTTGAACACTACACCATCAAGGATCCCCAAAATGGGGTAAATGGGGTGTCCAATACACAATTGCTTTTTTTGTTAAAATATTTCCACATTGACATATAATAATTATTCTTAATTAGGGATACATAAATTTTTTATTATGATTATAATCTCACAACATTTTATAATAAATCAAAATAATAAGTTAATCAACTTTTTAAAAAGTACTCCAATCAATTTGAAGAACTGGTCCATTGTGTAGAGTGGACAATATTCCACATGAAATGAACATCATTAATTATTCCCATGACATATAAAAGGTGGTAATATTATCTTATACCCCATGTAAACCATTTATCGTTATGATTTTCTTAATAAAAATATCACTATATTAAAAAGATAACCATTCCTATAATACTGTGAAGATAAATATTTATATATAAATCATAATTAAACTAACATATTATGTCTTCTTCTATTTAGTTTCTTAGTGATCTAAAATATTTTAAACTTAACCCTTTTTGGATATCCATTTATTTATTGATGTTAAATAAATAATATATTAGCATTGATTTATATCTCACATTTCATATCTTATTTAATAGTGATGGAAAAACTAGATATAGTATTATACTCAAGAATAACCATCAGCAACATTTTATAGGCTATAATAAAGTTTTGATGATATGAATTAAAACTATATTATTAATATCATACAAAAACTCTAGTTTTCAAAAAAAATGGAATTCGCTAACTCCACAAAAATTGGTTATAATTAGAGGAATAATTTAGGGGCAACCATAACATACACCTATGAGAAAGTAGGTGTGATCCGTGAATTATATTTGATTCAAGGAAACAACATTATTAAATATTTATTAAATAATTTATTGAAATATAAATAAATAAATAAATAAATAAATAATAATATGGTTTACCAAGGTAATTTATTTATAAATTATATTTACCCTTAATGAATAATTCAATCTATATGATGCTTTAACATATCAAAATAACATTTGGATACAATTTTTTTTAAATATTACAATAATGGCCTAAATGAGGAAATTAAAATTTATTTTGTTGATTTAATTTATTGTAATAATTTTTTTTGAAAATAGGAAACATGTTTTGGAATTCTTCTTGGTCCTTCTATCAATTATATTAACATTAGGAAATCTATAAACTCTTGTTTTGTAAATACAAGGTAGAAAAAAGTAAGGGCCATATATTTTGATATTGAAAATTTATTGAGCTGATAAATAGATATATAAAAATAGAAAATAATAAAATAAGTATAAATATATATAAAAAGATAATTCATCTATATAGATTATCAAACATTCTATCGAACATAAATTCCATACTGTATAAAACTATAGTGAACACATTTAAAAATATCAATTTTTATCAGAAATAAATAATTATTAAGGGAAGTAATTGAGTCAATGGTATGTATAAATATTGAATATATATGATAATTCATTTATTTATATCGTTAATTATAGTATCTTTCTAAAAAAATATTTTATTAAAATAATTAATGTTATGACTTTAGTATAGAAATATTAACAATAAAAACTTGTTCATGGGACACTATTGTCACCTCTCCTATAATAGGGATAAAACATAATGTAAATATTCATTAAGTAATCTTTATAATGGATATTAAATTTTTAAAACTCATCATAGAGAGAGAATAAATTTTTATTTAATAAAATATACTTATTTAACCAAGAAAGTTTGCATTATTTTTATTAAAAAATTCAAGACAAGCATTCAAAAATGGAACACTAAATGAGGGAAAACATCTTATAAATATTTAAAATATATTATTAAACTTTTTTTTCTTTCATAAAATCACTAATATATTGTAAGGTGTTTTTTATTCCAAAAACATTATTCTTTCTTTAAATGTAATAATAGAGAATGAATATTTAACGTGGATATATCTTTTATACTAAGAAGATTTATTAATATTATTCACCATTTTTATAATTTACTAGTGAATTTGATTGTAGGGTCCTCAAAATTCCGCAAAGGATTGGGAAAATGTGGAGAATAATCAAGGATAATGAAGGACGAGCCGATGATTGGACCGATCTAATGTAACGACACACGACCGGTTTCACGAAGCGTCCCTCCTCCGCGGACCGTCGCCATTCATGAAACTGAGGCGGAGACCCTCCACGGTCACGAGGTAGTACAGGTGCTAACCCGGTTCACCATTCCGGACCACCTTAGCCGTGAGCCGCATCAGCCAGCCCGAACTGCCTCCGCTATCATTCGCTAAATGGAGGGAGAACCCTCTGCAGCTGCGAAGCACTCCCAGATTTTGGTTCGCAGAGGTGGAGTGTTTAATGCCCCACGAGTTATAGATTTACTAAGTCATCCGTAAGTCGGCATTTTGATCATGGGCCTCCGCAAAAGGTGTCGCATGACCCCAATAGATCCATTTCCCTCCCCTCTATAAAAGGAGACCGAGGAAGGAGGAAAAAATATGATTCAGAGGAAATTGATCAGATTCGGGTGGAAGGATTTCGAATGAAGGAGCTTAGGATTTTGCAAAGAGCGAAGTTCCAATTCGCAAACCAGAGCAGGTATGAAGCTGGAAACGAATTAATAAGGAACTTAGAATGCATAACATGGTGAACTGCGAACCAAAAATAACATAAAAAGAGAAGATCGTGAACCATGGCCCCTCTGCGGATGCATTCCTCGCGGACCAGGAAATTTATGCCTCTTTTTCGATCCGCCACACCACGTAGAACCATCCAACACGGGAGAAGCCCCGAACGACGAGCCTCCGGCCGGCACCACCCTTCGCCACCGCTGCCTGCATGGAAGCCTACGTGAACCACCCTGGTTCGCGGATCAAACCCAAAGACGGAAACCACCTAGGTTCACAGGATTCCCATTAGTCCGCAGACCACCCTAGTTTGTGGACGGTTTCTCCAACCGCGTAGCACCTCCCTATGCGAAGGCCGCCAGCACCCATACCCCTGTGTGGCCTACCAAATTCTTTAGATTTCCCGTTCCCCTAGCCACATAAAATCCTTCTGATCTGGCCTGATCCTCCATGACTCCATCATTGTCCCATTCATCGGCCCTGAGTCGACGCCTCCATCAGAGCCACAGGACCAATATGGTGTAACCTTTGGGTGTATCAAAGCACCCTTTTGAGTTCACATACCCATGGTAAATAGGGGCGAAGGGGTTTCCCCGACCCTTGAGTAGATTCCCAAAGCATTCTCAGGGTCACATTCCCACGGTAATGTGGAGTCTGAGCTTGGGATCCCCCTTTCTGACCCTCCACTTGTTGGGGCTGGGGTACTTCTCCCTTCTTCGGATGGTAGTAAAATAACAATCAGAAGGAAGTTCCCATGAACCTCGGTACTTCCCACGGGAACAAGAGAGGTGACGGGAATAAGTTCACCCCTTTCCCTCTATCTCTATGCTTTGTCACCATGGGCGTCCATCCCGGAGTAAGCCAGGACTTTATGGGCCACCCTCTTGTGTGTGCCCTACTCCACTTCTCACAGATGCACCTTTCGCGAAGTGATCATCTGGTCCCTGTTGCCTCTTGTTTCTCACACCGAGCATGACTCACATGGGCTTAGAGTAAGCATCGACCATGAAATCCTCTTACGAGCCTCCTTAGAGTGTAAGCCCCAATCCATCACTCTAGGCCTCCTCAGAGCATAAGTCCCAATCCGTTATGAGCTATGTGGACTTTGATCCTTGTCTCTTAGGAAAGGTACGTAGGAAGTATCCCTGATATTCAATCCCATCATCCACACCATGGGCTGCCTTAGAGAGTATGTCCCAGGCCAATGCAAACTACGTGGACTTTGATCCCGGTCTCTGAGGCAGGGTATGTAGGAATCCTCCCTGAGGTTCAATCCTGATCACCAGTGGACCCCCGGGTCCACCTTCACGCCGGTTCTCCGGTTCTCCCATTCTAAATACATGGACTTTGATCCCTGTTTCCTTGGCAGGGTACGTAGGAATCCTCCATGAGGTTCAAGCCCAACAATTGGTCGATCCGACTATCTTCACATTGGTTCACCGCTCCACTCTGAGTACCACCTCAATGAGTCCCAACTTCTCAGGGTCATTATTCCAACGAGGGATGGTAATCCTCAGGCATAAATGATTCTAAACCCCTACATCCAGCTGACCATTGCCAACCAAGAGAAATCTGTGGATACTATGCTTGGGTATAAACCAATGATTCGAAAACATATGAATACATATTAAATCTATAATAGAGTCCCAGAACATGAAATAATTCCCCCCAAAAGCGTGATATGATCCCGACTTCCCATCCTCTCGACCAATGTGAGTTCTTAAGCATCACTGGCCAAACCATCCAGTGAACAGCTGCCTTTGGAAAGCAGGTCCATGTATCATTAGATACGGAACCCTTGGCCATTTCGAGACCGACCCGAAACAAAAATGGTGAACCCGACCTGAATCATTAACCAAGCATGACAGATTTAACCTAATTCCACTATGTTCCCCCTTTTACTCACAAGGAGGGCCAAGCAAAGTCATTAATTATGCATGGGATCATGAGATGCTGCTTTGATGAGTTTTTTGTTTGTATTTGTTAAAATGTTTTACAGGTACTATACAGAACTCTATTCGATCCAATGGCATCATGAAGGAACTCTCACGTTTTCACTTCAGGCTACGTGAAGACCGGGCATCCTCACCAACAGAGGACCCTGTCACCCCCCCCCCCCCAACATCTTCAACGCTAGGTCTCGGACGTGCTGATTCGAGAGTACCACATGAACGGTACTCTCCCAGCAGTGGAGGCGGCCATGAACGCCCTCCAATCCACCATAACTCGCTAGTCGCCTACCCGGTAGCGGTTGTAAAGGCATATACAGACAGCCCTTATTGATATCTCCAACCGTTTTGGGAGTCTATCCCTGGCAACGGGACAATGCGTACCTCCCTTGTCTTAGGGAGGCAGATGAGGTCGACATTGAGGACATCATCCCCACTAAACGGGGGTTCCAATCCAAGGCCCCCACCAGAAGATTTCATCACGGTAACACTGCGACTCAACATCATCACGCTCAGGAGGATGTAGCACCGAGGATTCAGGCCCACGCTCCCTAAGCTCCGACCCCTCAGACCGCCCGACGAGGGCGGAAAACGTACAATCAGGGACCTGTCATCACCCTGGTCCCTGAGGAGGAGCTCTGCTGCCCAGCAACGGAGACATACCACGAACAGGCACCTACACCTGTTAGGTCCTCCCGAGCCCGCCATACAGACATGACAACATCATACGTGCCGGCGTGCATCCCCAACGAGCTCCATGAGGCCCGTCGCTCACACCGGACAGCACTTACCCGGGAGGCACCTCTCCCTAGCCAGGGTCGTGAAGCCCACCAACCTGACGTGGTGGCGAACCAGGGCCTGTAGGACCAGTTCCTGCTGATGCTCCTGACGCCTACCATCCCGATATGGTGGTGATCAACAAAGCAGGCCACACAGACGTGGCGGAAAATCATAGGCGGTCACGTCTCCCTGCCAACAAAGGCCACCGACTCGATACTGTGGGAAACAAATATATGCAGGGCCGGCTCCATGTGGATGCATGTAAATTCCTCCATCCCGATGTGGCGGCCAATGGAGAGATAAACCGGCATATCCTGGTACAGGGGCAGATTCATTCACCTGCCCCGACACAGGAGAACTTTCAGTACCCACTGACAACTAGAAGACCATAGAAGGATATTCCTACTCTGATACCGGAATGGGCCTTCATACCCATTCTATCCATATATTTCTCTCTACATTTCCTGGAAATGATGGAGGAGTAGGTTTCGATCCTAGATCATATCTTGCATACTTGACAGAATGTAATTGCATCAGCGACAATAGCAAGGACTCGGGCCCGTGATCTCATCTCCCCAATTGAGGCAACTCATCTAAGTGATGAGATTGCGGCCTTAGAGCTGATCTGCATCCCTACATCTACCCTGGAGGGTCAGTGTCCATATTCCTCGATGCAAGGGCACCCGGATCGAGTAGCTACACTCGTTCCAACTGGGGGACACCCATCCATCACGATGGATGCTCCAGAGAAGGAATATATCCCTTCTAAAAGTCAATATGTTCGTCAGCGTATCCTGACAACATCACAGGACCCAATTAGATAGGGACCCAAATGTGAAGGCCGTTATCAATAGCAGACGGTCCCCGCTGCTCGCACGAAAGCACCCCGAATGCGCCGAAGGCATCCGGAAAATAAAGAGCGGGTTCATGACTCCGCTCTGCTGGAAGCTGCGATTCCCAACGCCGCTAAGAACACATCGTAGGCTCAAAACCCTTCCCACGTGTTACCATATTATGGGAGTGGCAGTAGCAATTGTGAATGTCCTTCCCTCAATGTTTCTACCAATAGCCCTGAAGGTCCTCCCCAGAGCACCCGTGTGGGCCTCCCCCACGGGCATATAACGATCGATCATGAGAGCTCCTCTTTTGATGCGAGTCATGGAAACCCTCCACGTGACCAAAAGATCGAGCAGTAAGAAGGTCCTCCACTTGCTGCGGTCCACCCTGAAGTTCATCCCCGGGGTATATGCTATAAACACTCTCCATACTGAGGGACACAGATTTTGACAGTATTCCTCACTATCATAGTAACAACTATGGAGGCCATCCACGCAGTGACGTCTCATCACGACAAGAAGATCCTTCCCTTGTCATGGCCTACCCTGAAGGTCCTCATCAGGGGTTACGTTTCAATGACACTCCGTGCAACCGGGCATCAGATCACGGTGGTAGTCCTCGCCACCCTGATAACGGAGTTCCTCCCCATAGAGAATTCAAGCAACGAGAAGGCCCTCCCCTCATTTCTGTACATTATAGTGGCCCTCCCTAGGGTGTATCCCGCAGATATTCTCCCTACAGTAGCTGTAATGGTAGTCCTCGCCATTGACGCAGCTGTGATGGTAGTCCTCACCATCACGACCGCCATTGTGAAGGTCCTCCCCGCATTGGCCCCAAGCAATAAAAAGGTCCTCCCCTTGTCGCAGTGTGTCCTGAAGGTCCTCCCCAAGATGCACATCGAACGTCAAGCCATGACGGTCATCCTCACCATAATGGTTTTTGTTGCGAAGGTCCTCTCTATAATGAAGCTACGCAGCCAGAAGGTCCTTCCCTTGTTGCGATATGCCTTGGAGGTCCTCCCCAGGGTGTGCACTGAAAAAGTCCTCTATGCGGTGAAGCATCAAGAAGTAATGGTAGTCCTCTCCATTATGGCTTCCATTGCGAAGGTACTCCCTGTGATGACATATCATATCGAATGGAATGTCCTCCCCCTGCAGAATCAAGCACAGAAAATCCCTCGTATGCCGAGGCACTCAGAAGGATGGGATCAAGCATGTCAGATTCCCAGTTAGTCACCAACGACATCCTTCTTCAATCGGGAGACGTTCCGGGGCCGCGTTCATCCTCTGAAATGCCTTGGAATCTCCCACATAATGATTCAATACCTACCGGTCCCACTGCCTCTGACCACACTATCAGTGATCACCTCAGTTGGGCTGACCAGGTAGAAGAATCACTAGTGGAGGAGTATGCCGATATGCTGCACCCGAGGAAACGACTGGACATGGATGATATACCAATTATGTTTTGGCTCATGGCCACCTCTCAGTTCGACATACCCAGAGAGTTGTTGGAAGAATGTGAGAACGACATCTTCCATAATATATGGACAACCCTCTGCTGACAGAGATCAAGATTCCTACCCTACGATGGGTATGTAGACCACGTCAAGACAATGGGAGACCTCATGTGTCACATCGACATGAAAGCTATTCCTTTGGTGTGGTAACAATGTCCCGAGAGGTATAAAGGGAACATGGAGATAGCCTACCTTCGTGCGCTGCACCAGCTGCACCACCTCATCAGTGATGCTTCGACGGGAGTCCATATCAGGGTATGGGAAGAACATGGAGATCTAAATTTCACTCTGCTCCCTGCCCATAAGAACTGGTTCGGCATGGTGTCTTGCAACATCATCACGTCAAGACGGCAATCGAGTGGTCTCCCTGTTCAGGAAAGGCAACACCCCCAACAGAGCCGAGCCTTGAGTAAGTCCTAGAAGCTTCAGGCCCAACGGGAATGAGTTATTTAAATACTACTGAATCAGGCCATCGAAAGCATATAAGAGGCCTCTTGCCTAAGAGAGTCCAATCAGTGATCTTTTCCTGCCTCCCAAGAATGGATTGATTCACAGAATAACTCGGAACCAAACCAAGTTCACCCCCGAATGGGGGCACGCAAGATCAGTCAGGTAGCAATAGCAGCATCCACTGTCGCAATCCAGGGTCAACACCCACATGCAGGGCTGGGGGTAATTTTTAACAAAAAATTCCCCCGTAAGACCAATAAAAATGGGAAGAGACTCGATGACCAAGGAACAAAGCCAACCACAACCCTCAGGGTTTGGGGCATTATTACACCCACAATAACAACCTCCCCCATGAGAATCAGTATTCTCCTGTCTAGGGAGGACAGTTAGAAGAAGAGGTTCTCGTCCTATCCTGTCATTTGAATCATCATCCCCTCTGAGAGGAAGGCACACTGTAAGGTCACATCAAAGAACTCTCCGCGTCACCCTTCGTCAAGAAGTTCGAAGGCAATCCTAGTTCATGAAATAAAAGGCCAGTAGAAGACGTGGGAGATCCTCTTCCTATTTGGAATATGAAATCTTCTCCACCCTGCGATATGCATCTATCAACGTCATAGAGGTTAACAACACAGATGACACCAGAGATGCTGAAAATCAAGATGGACCAGGAGATGATGGTTCCGGTCAGGCTGTGACCCACAACGAACCCCCAGGTGTGCACACCCGGAACGGGAGGGCCACCCTAAGTACGGCCTTCCTTCTAGCCAATCCTCTTCCGCCTACCCAGATAAATTCCAATAAGGATATGAATAAAGGACTTATTACTCTTAACCCGCCTCCTTCTCTTGACAAAGATGAGCCACTCACGCTCAAAGAGATATTCACTCTACATGAATAGGAGATGAATGAATTGAGGCTTCGTAACACCGGGATACTCTAGAGGAACCGCCTTATGGAAAGAGCATCCTAGGAAGAGACACATCATGCACTCTTAGTAAGTGCACCTCAAAGACTAAGGCTTACCCTGGAAAACGAAACATGGTCAGGGCTCCCGTCCAACAAGGTGCTCAGCCCGTCTAACTACCTAAACGTGGATTCAGATGAATACCAAGACTTCCCTCCACTCAGGAGGAAACTGGAGAGAGTACACTTGAACCCTCCGAAGGTGCCACAAACGGCACACGCACCCCTAGTATCGGCCAATACGGATCCTCAGACAATGCCTCGGGCTACTCTTGCCCAGGATCAGGACTAGTAGGATGTAAACCAGGGTCTCACCAACACCATCGAGGCACTAACAGTTTGATTTGAAGCGATGGAAGGTCGTCGCGCTCTGATACAACCAGAGCGGAAACGCTACCCAGATTGGGTGACCAACACACCACCTACACCCAATTTTCAGAGCCCTGTATTCCCTATTTTAAATGGGTCAGGTGATCCAGAATAGAATTTGATGCACTACGCATCTTATTGCGACCCTATGATGGGGACTCTGGAACAACAAGAAGTAGTAAAACTCAGATGCTTCGTACAAACCTTGCAAGGATCTGCCTTTTTTCTGGTATACAAGTATGTCAGCCCAGTAAATAAAGAGCTGGGAGGACCTTCGGCAGTAGTTCTTATTCCACTTCAGCTCAATGTTGCCTAAAACAAAGGTCAGTGACCTAATGAACTGAAAGAAGAGGGAGAACGAGAGGGGATTAGATTTTAAACTCCAAATGGAAAGGTTTGAAACATTCCCTGAATAGGCCAATGCCTCAAGATGAGATGCTATCCATATGCATCGATAATCATCGAGATGAGCTGTGAGCACTGCTCATACCAGTGGAGTGAACCACGGGCTTCCGCCATCTCTCATCCATTGCCCAGAGAATTGAGGACTCCCTACAGCGGACTAATTCGAAGTCCCGAATAGCCTCACAGGATCCTGCAAAAAGATCCCCTAGAGCTGAAGCATCCTTTGTCACACTCAAGCCGGCCCCTGTGCCCTCTCCACCGCCCATGCCTCCACCAATTCTTCAAGGGCCTCCTGCATATCAGCGGTCACCTCCGTCGAAACGGGACGATCAGATAGGACCAAAGCAGAACCAGTTTGAGGAACGAATAAAAAAAAGTATACTCGTTCTGAGACGATCAAGTCCACAGATACTTTATTGCCACCATTAATTGAAAATTGCTCCACCTCCCGGATCCAAGGAAACCTGGAGAAGTCGGCAGCGATGACATGCCAGATTACTGCCCCTACTATCGAATGTTGGGACACAATATCCGAGAATGCTTCATCATCAAAGATCTCATACAGAGGATGGTAGACTCTTGAAAAGTCGAGCTGGGACCACCCCCATCACATGTGGCATGTATCTCCACCATAGACTCTGACAAAGAGGAGGGGTGGCAGAAATTCACCAGCAAGAAGGGGAAGAAATTCAATGACTGGATGACCCGGATGACTATCAACCGAGCCCATGGCATACTTCGAGCTCAGCTACAGCACCCAGTGTTGCCGCCAACAGCCTCTAACGCCACACAACCGACATCATCGGCCTCACAATCCTCCACGATCCGGTCATCCGAGCGTAATCGAAGAAGGAAGAAACAATCGCAAGACGAGAAATCTACAACGGGGCCAAAGTTAGTCCTGACCCTAGTAGATTATATTCCCCTGAATTTGGCGCCACGGGCACCGACCCACAAAACTGCACCACCAGGGACAACCGACTAGGTTGACCTGTCAGAGGATGAAGATCCAATATTTGGTTCTATTAACGTCATCCATCTCATTGAATCATCCCCTGATGAGGGGTATGGTTATGAACCTGAGTTCCCTGCACGAGGAGCCCGGAGGAGGAATCGTAGAGGTAGGGGATATAAGGGTAGGCGTAGTCGCGGTAGAAACCAAACCTACAGTTGGACCCCAGTCCAAATCGTTAATATCACATAAATCCATGGGAGAGCCCTTCAACGGACTTAGTAGGAGAAAGAACATCCCTCCACATCCATAAGTTCCACCCTGGCCACGTTATTCTGCGATACCCACCAGAGGAGGATCAAGTGTCGGGCCGCCAATTTCGCACAAACAGACCAGTTGGGCCAAGTCCACAAAATGCGGGAACACCATCGATATCTGGCCCTACAGCCGGTCCCTCCTCATCAAGTGATCCCGCCCCTAAAGCACCCGCTAAGAATCTCCTGCCAACAGAGAAGTGTTGGATGTTGTAGTAGAAATATGATATCCTTAAGTAGCTGGCATCGGTATCACCCAAGCTGTCAATCCTCGATGCCCTATGTCTGTCAGTAGACCTCAGGGAGGTGCTTATAGAAGCTTTGATCAGCCCCCAGTAGTTTCAAGCCAAGGAAGCTGCCGCTGAGATTTACCGGATAGAGACTGACCTGGATAAATGCTATGCGGTGATTTCCTTCACCAATCAGGATGAAGATGCCATCATACAAGGACTCATTAGACCACTATATGTGTCCCGCACACTGAATGGTATTTGGATCCAAACATTCTTTATAGAAAATGGCTCTGGAGTAAACCTCCTTCCCCTACGGACACTCTGTAAGTTGGGCTATAGTGAGGATGATCTAATACCGTCGGCCACAACTCTGTTGGGTTATGAAAAGAGATAGCATAACCCAATGGGAAAAATTAACTAATGACCCATTTTGGTGACCTGGTATCCTACACAATATTCCTGGTGGTCCGGCAGTACACAACATTAAATGCCCTGCTGGGAAGTCCGTGGCTCCATAAGCACATGGTTGTTCCTTCATCCTACCACCAGTGTATCAAGTACTGCGTCAATGGACAAATTGGAACATTACACGCCAAAAAGGACCCTTTTGAGCTCTCTCAGTCACATTACATTGATGTCGGGTTCTATGAGAAAAAGAAAAACAAGCCTTTGGTCGATGGTGTTCACTAGATCCCCGCACCAAATGGCCTCGAAATGGTTCCTGATGACCCCCTCAGGCAGCTTGGTAGAGATTATGTCCTTCCCATCAACCATTTTGAGAGTAGGTGTTCAAGTACGGACACACACTTAGATGTCCTCATGAATTAAGCCATAACGGCCGAGCGTGACAATGTGGTAACGTCCACTGACCCTCAATCTGGGGATGAAAACTCGAGTAAGGTTGCCCACGACACCTCGCCTCCAGACTCCCAAGAGCCCGTTTCAGGAGATCTCTCCTAGTCAGATCAAGAAGATGAGGATTTGGGAGAAGAAGAGGGGGGAAGATCTCCGGGATGCACCTCCTGCATTTGAGGAAGGTATCTCCACTATTGTGGATGAGCTCAGGGAAATTAACATGAGTACTGAAGAAGACCTGAGGCCCACTCTCATTAGTGCGGCCATGTCTCCGGAAGAGCAAGATGTATATACCGCCTTCTTAAGGCAACATTGAGATGTATTTTCCTGGAATTACACAGAAATTCCGGGACATGATCCTAAATTGGCAACACACAACTTACATCTTCCATAAGACTGCTGAGGCTATAAACCTGTCACCAGAAGGACACACCCCTCACATACTTCCAAAATAGAGGCTGATGTTGATATTCTCATTAAATCAGGATTCATTCGGGAAGTCCAATACTCCATTTCATTGGACAATATTGTTGATGTCCAGAAAAGTAATGGAAAAATCTGTGTCTTCATTGATTTCAGATATCTCAATCATCATTTTCCGAAAGATGATTTCCCAGTCCCGGTCACCGAGTTATTAATTGATGCGGCGGCCGGGTATGAGGCTCTATCCTTCATGGATGGATATTCTGGGTATAAAGAAATCAGGATGGATTGAGAAGGAGAATAAGCCACTACCTTCAGGGCACCTCAAGGGATATTTTGTTATAGGGTCATGCCCTTTGGTCTTAAGAATGCTGGCACCACATATCAGCATGCCATGCATCGAATCATTGAACCGTTCCTCGGGAAATTCGTTGAATGTTACGTGGATGACCTGGTGGTCAAGTCCAGACAGCGCTCTAATCACCTGTCAGACCTTGGGACCATCTTCAACAAACTCTGACCGCATATCTTGAAGATGAACCCCTTGAAATGCGCCATTGAAGTTACCTCAGGGAAATTCCTTGGCTTCGTCATACGCCATACTGGCATCGAAGTCGACCTTGAGAAGACAATGGTTGTCCTTGGACTACCACCTCCCCACAACCTCACTGAGTTAAGAGCATTCCAAGGGCACATGGCTTATATCAGGTGATTCATAGCCAACCTGACAGGATCATGTTTTCCCTTCACCAGGTTAATGAAGAAGGGGGTCACGTACCAATGGACGGATGACTGCCAAGAGGCGTTCAACAAATTGAAGATGTACATCTTAATCCCACCGGTGCTCATGTCACTGGTTGAAGGAAGACCTCTCATATTCTATGTGAAGACCCTAGAATGGTCACTAGGAGCCTTCCTCACACAAAATAATGACACCGGAAGTGAAAACAGTTTCCATTACCACAGTCGAACCATGATTGATTTTGAGACTCGATACTCAAATATTGAGAAGAGTTGATTGGCCTTGGTCTTCGTAGTTCAAAAGCATTGACATTATCTATAGCATCATGAATTCCATTTGATCTCGTGGAGTAACCCGCTCAAGTACATCCTCAGCTGCCCAATGCTAACCGGGCGCCTATCATGATGGGCAGTCAACCTCCAATAGTTTGACATTCGGTTTGTGCCTTAGAAAGACATTAAGAAATAGGTATTAGCAGAATTTCTGGCACAACACCCCTCAGTGGGGACTACCGTACCAGATGTTGAATTACCTGATGAAGACATTTTCGAGGTTCAAGAGGAGCTCCCAACATGGGAAATGTACTTCGACGGTGCCTCCCGAAGCCCAAACTGGAAGAGTATGGAGGATCCTAACTTCAACAAAGTGGGTTTGGGAATAATACTCATGTCCCCAGAAAAATAAATCTTTCCATATTCCTTCCTCCTATTATAGTGATGTACAAAAAATGAATCATAATATCAAGCTCTCATTGCAGGCCTAGAGCTCGAACTCCAGGCACAAGTACAACACCTTATGGTAGAAGGTGACCTGGAGCTAGTCATCAAGCAAGTCAATGGTGACAATACTATTAAAAGGAGGAGATGATCCCCCTGTTTGACCACATATGAGGGTTAATGGAGGAATTATATACAGAACCAACATTGACCTATATTCCCCGATCTGAGAATGCTCAGGCTGATGCATTGGTCAATGCGGCCACAGCCCTGGCTGACCCAGACCGGGATGAAACAGTCATATGTATTGCTCACTGTCGAATGGTCTTTCCATATGTTCAGACCAAGACAGAGGAAATCCATGAATTCAGTCCTATTTCTGAGACGTATGCTCCCACCACTAGTTGGATGACCCCCCTTGCAACCTACCTTCAACGGGGAGAACTTTCAGTAGATAGAGCTGAACAAGAGAAAATACGGAGAATGGAAATCAACATTGTACTATATAGCGGAACGGGTCAGTAAGAGGTCCTTTACAAATGATGCCTCGACGGAGTTCTCCTCAGATGCATTGTCAACGAAGAAAATACTGTCGTCTTGACTAAAGTGCATGCCAAAGTATGTGGAGCACATCAGCGAGGCACCAAGCTTTCCCATCATGTTCAGAGGCTAAGGTACTATTGGCCCACAGTGGCACGAGACTGCGAGCATTTTACCACAAAATTTCACTCATTCCAGATTCATGAGAACTTCATACACAATCCCCCTGGAGTTACATCATGAAGACAAGTACTCCTGGACATTTTCTGTCTGGGGGATGGACATCGTGGGAACATATCCCCCCGCTACGGCCAAACAGCTCAAGTATATCCTCACAGAAACTGACTTCTTTTCCAAATGGGCAGAATCCATACCCCTCAAGAAGGTTGGGGCAAGAAATATTGTTAGCTTTGTGAAGACCAATATCATAACCAGATTTGGTGTCCTTCATACCATACTGATGGACAACAGCACCAACTAATGCTCTTTGGAATTAGAGAAACTATACCACGAGTATGGTATCAAGGCTAACCACTCATCCTGCTACCATGCGGTGGCCAACAGACAGATAGAGGATTTCAACAAGAAACTATCCAACATTCTCCAGAAAATGGTGGACAAAGACAAGAATTCATGGCCATATAAACTCCTCCATGCGTTTTGGGCTTATTGAACCACAACCTACACTGCTACTTGGGTTACTCCATACTCATTACTATACGGAACAGAAGCGGTCCTGCCCATTGAGCTCTAATAACCCTCTCTCTGTGGTACCATTTGTGATCAATTATCCAACAATGAGAAATCAGAAAAGAGGCTAGGTGAATTGGAATAGATGGACGAGAAGAGGCTGCACACTTTTCACCATCTGGAAGTCTACCAGAATCGGATTGCATGAGCCTTAAATAAAAAGGTATGTCTCTAGTCTTCTGTGGAAGGAGAATTGGTATTGGTCCTTCGGACCCCAATGATACATGGAAGGAAACCTCCAAAGCTGGAGCCCAAATGGGAGGGACCATACGTTGTACACAAGGTCTACTCCAAATAAGCATATACCCTGATATCCATGAACGGGCAAGTCACCACGACTCCTACCAATGCGAGATTCCTAAAGAAGTATTTCGCATAAAAACCAAAGGTACCTACCCTCCTCACCACATGATGTTAAACTGCAAGGAGTTCATCCTTACAGCACGATGTTAAACTACACAGAATATAATAATGCCCCCTGTCCTCACCTCATGATGTTAAACTGCATGGAGTTCATCCAAACCACATGACGTTAAACTGTATGGCTCCCTGTCCTCACCGCATGACATTAAACTGCATGGAGTTCGTCTTTACCGCAAGACATTAAACTGCACGGAATTTAATAATACCCCTCGTCCTAACCACATGACGTTAAACTATATGTCTACCATCCTCACCACATGATGTTAAACTACATGGAGTTCATCCTTACTGCATGATGTTAAACTGCACGGAATCTAATAATGCCACTCATCCTCACCACATGACGTTAAACATCATGGAGTTCATCCTTACCCCACGATGTTAAACTACACGGAATCTAATAATGTCCATCGTCTTAACCACATGACGTTAAACTATATGGCTTTCGTCCTTACTGCACAACGTTAAACTGCCCAGACAATAACAGATAATATGAGTAAAGAATGCTCCCTCCCCTTGTGTATGGACCAGACCTGCACGGGGTGTACTCCTCGTCCTCACCGTATGACGTTAAACTGCACAGATTTCAAAGAACTGTGTATGGCATGATTCCTGCCCTCATAGGATACGTAGCGATGTCAGGGTTCCCCATCCTAGCCCATCCACTCCCAAATAAATGTTAAAAATGCCTTCTTCCCCTGTGTACGGACCAGACATGTATGGGTTGTGTATTTCGTCCTCACTGTATGATGTTAAACTGCACGGATGAGATGTTTTAAAAATTATCACTTCTCCCTGTGTATGGATCACACCTACACGGGGTGTATTCATCATCATTACCACACATCGTTAAACTGCATGGAAAAGAGGTTAGCAATGCCCCTCTCCCCCCATGTATGGACTAGCCCTGCACGGGGTGTACTTCTTCAAGAGAATTACGTATGGCTCGATTCATGACCTCGCAGGATACGTAGCGACGCCAGGGTTCCCCGTCCTAGATCATCAACCTCCAAATAAAATAAAATAAAAGTTAGACAATGTCCCTTTCTCCCATGTATGGACCAGACCTGCACAGGGTGTACTTCTTCCAGAGAACTACGTACGGCTTTCTTCCTGCCCTCGCAGGATACGTAGTGACTCCAGGGTTCCCTGTCCTATCCCATCCCCCCGAATAAATGATAAAAATTCCCTTTCCCTCATGTATGGAACATTCCAGCATGGGGTACACTCCTTTTCCTTACCGTACGACGTAAAACTGCATGGATATCATGATTTAAAAATGCCCCCTTTCCCCCGTGTATGGGTTAGACCTGCACGGGGTGTATTCTTACGTCCTCTCCGCAAGACGTTAAACTGCATGGATAATGAGTGATAAATGTTCCCCTTTACCCCGTGTATGGACCAGACCTGCATGGGGTGTATTTATTGTCCTCACCGCACGACGTTAAACTGCACGGACTGCGTCCTCACCGCATGACGTTAAATTGCACGTAGTTCATCACAAACCACCTAAGATATATGGTGAAACGAGGTGGAAATAATCCTTGTACATATTCAATGAATCCTCCCCATACATCAAACTCCACAACCCAGACAATTATGGATCTTCGTAACCATTCATAGCCATCAGAAGTGGAAATCCATCGACCTGTGGAAACCTTTGCATGGCTATGAATACCATGACCTCAACGGCTCTGCATCTTGATATCCCCTAGCCCATCTACCAATGGCAATATTTCCATAGGCGACACTCTTCCTAGCTACATATGCTTACCGGACTCAGAGCCCACATACCATACCTCATGATCAAGAAGTTTATGGCATAGTGGTTTACATGTTCGTCCCCTTTTCACATCCAAAATAGCCAGGGTACCCTTACCTAGTTAGACTATGTTTCCACCCTTGGTTCACATGATGAACCACATCTATGAACATCAAGCCAGGACTAGGCTACTGTGACTCAATGGACAATTGCAGTGAAGATGTTTCTTGTATAGTCAGACAGAATTATCCCCACATGCTGAACTCTGTACTATGAGAAATATCAGATTCTTGTAATCATTCATGGCCATCAGAAGTGGAAAGTTATCAACTCGAGGATACCTTTGTACAACTATGCATACCATGCCCTCAACAGATCTGCATAATGATAGCCGCTGGCTCGTCCATACAAGGCAATATTTCCTTGGGTGGTAATATTCATTGCTCCGTACACTTACCGGCCTCAGATCCCCATCACCACACCTCCTAATCTAGGAAAACTCAAAGTTTTAGTTTAAAACCTTCATCCCCCTCCTTTTTCTAAGTATATTAGAGCATGTTGACCAAGTTATCCTTAGAGTGGCTGCAGCAATAGTCACCCAATGGTCTGAGCACTATAACCGTTAAACTAGGAGTACCTCATCCATATCGCACGACGTTAAACTGCATGGAGTGAAGGTACACCCCTGCACATAAAATAAATCAGCTCAGGGAGCTCTTGAAGCTTTAACAGTAACCAGAGAGGAATATCCCTGAAATGCCCAGGTATTTCCTTACCTGATGGCAGACTTCGTGGCCAGGATAATTGCGGATCTTCATAAAAATTCATGGACATCAAAAGTTGAAAGTTATCAACTCAGAGACACTTTGCATGACTATGAATACCTTGCCCTCAGTGGCTATGCATATTGATAGCCCCTAGCCCGTCTACTAAAGGAAAGATTTCCTCGGGCGATTCTCTTCCTAGCTCCGTACGCTTACCAGCCTCAGAGCCTCCATGTCATCTCTCCTGATCTAAGAAGCCTCGGAACCATGATTTACTCCATCAACCCCCCTCCACGTCTTGGAATTTCCCAGATACTCAGGCCCAGTTACATTCTAATCAAGATAGTCCCTTTTAACTACGTTATTTCCGCATGACATCAAATGACACAGAGAACATCTTGGCCTCCTGATGTAAGGTTTCAAAGACCATGCATTAAACATCCAGGGGAATGCCTCCAACAACAATCATTTTCAATTGTTTAATAATGCTCCTCTTCCTTACCACACGATGTTAAATTTCATGGTCAATCGTTATTTTTGAACGATGTTAAACTGCACAACATTGGGAAAGGAAAGGAAAATGCCCCACGTCCTTGCTGCATGATGTTAAACTGCACAGCCTCCTTTAATTATTCTCTTCATCTATACCTCATAACATTAAACCGCACGGTCAAACCTGTCACGAGTTCAGTTATGAAAGAAGGCTTTCCTATGTCCTTTAGTGCACGATTCGGACATGCACAAGCCACCATCTCACACTCGCGTGAGAAGGGATTACTTCACCAATTCTCAAGAAGTTCACTCTAGATGTTTCCCCAATATCTAGGCACCCTCTCATCATAAACCATACTCTGTACTCAGAAAAATATGAACACTCATAAGCCACCCTTGGTGGTCCTAAATATCAACTTCCCTGAAGTTGCTTGTCTATCAGGGGAATACAATCATTGACCTAAGGACACCTTTGCATGACTATGTATACCATGCCCTCAGCGGCTCTGCATATTGATCGCCCCTGGCCCGTTTACCAAAGGAAGAACTTCCTTAGGCAATGATTCTCTCCGTACACCTCTTGGCCTATAAACCCCCATGTCAATCCCGAGATTCAGAAACCATTTGAGCTATAGTTTACCAACCTCTTTCACAACCCTACCTGAATATGGCGGAACGTCTCTGACAAGATTACCGAGGACTAGGCGAATTTATTCCATTCTCGATGATGTCCCAGCTGCAAGACTTTAAACGGCGCCAAGCCCCAACCGTCCTTTATGCTAGATAAATGTGTAGGACAGGACCCTTTCTTCCAAACTCTTGATTGATAGAGATGTTCTCAAAACCTTTCAGATGTCTCATACCCTTTCCCAGATACACCTGGTGGTTTTCATAAATCTCCAAGCCACCCATGGTGGTTTCCATAAGCTGGACTTTCATGAAGTCCTATAGCCATTATAAATGGAGACTCATTGACTTAAGAACACCTTTTCACGACTATTCATACCATGCCCTCAGCGACTCTGCATATTGATAGCCCCTGGTCTATCTACCAAAGGAAATATTTCCTTCGGTGATGCTCCTCCTACCTCTGTATGCTGAAGCGGCTCCCATTCATTGAGACATTCCCTGCATGTCGTTAAAACTTATACATACTCCCCCAAGTGCATCTGAAGAGTGTTGGGGCATCTTTTAATCAGCTAAACCTCATTGGGGACCTTGACCCACTATATCTGGTCAATGTTGTTCGACCTAAAACATCAGTAATGATGGTCTTGACGGTAGGACATTAAACTGCCCATGAAAAGAGGCACGAAGCCTGTTAGGCCGAAAACCCGAAAAGGGAGACCTAAACAAAAGTTGGTCCATACCCACTGGGTCCACACTAAATGGGTCCAGGAAAAATTTGGGCATAAAAAGAAAAGACAAAAAGTTTGTGGGGATTTTCTACAAATCCATAGAAATAGTCAGACTATACTCGCTGGATTCCATGGTCCAGAAAACAGTTAGAGTTTGTTTTCCTGAGTTATGATTAATTCTGATTCAGTGAGTTGTTATTTACGCCACACTTGTTCTAGTAACAACTATATTTTATGGAGACAAGAGATTGACAGAGATTGTATTCCGTTCGAATAAAAAGGGGGGGAGAAGTCCACAAGTTGGGGTCTCTCCCACACAAAGGGGGGGGGGGTTACGTAAAACATAGAGTACAAGAATAGATATTATAGTCATAAAGGATCCTGACTCGCTCTCTCCACTAGATCAACAACCGAGCGGCGAAGGTTGTTACAAGACTGCTCTAGCATAGCCGTCTCCCTGGATTCAACCTCAGCCACTGAATGAGTACGCTCCACTGTTTCTTGGAGATCATTGATCCCCTTTCTGGTGGCTTCAAGACGACCAGTCATAGCTGATAACTGATCCCTCAGAATCTCTTCCTATTCTTCACATTCATTCAACTCAGAGGATAGGACGGCCGCATGATCTCGAGTGATTTTCTCTTGTGCTATCAGCTGATGGAGTTGTATCATGGCTTCCTCCAGGGCTCGGGTCCCACAATGGGTGGCAGCGAAGTGAGCAAGTTTTCAATCACTAGTGTTAACAACCTCATGAGTTATGAAAACTTGGAAAAGCAAGAGAATGGAACTACCGATAGTCAAATCCACCTAACCCCAAACCCAAGAAGGGTTGTCGAAGAGCTTCGGTTTTAGTTTCCATCTCAGCTAGAGGATTTTCAGCAACGATCTCACAAATCTGAGGCCAAGCCCACCTGTGCACTGCTCGGTGGTCCGCCATGACACGAGGATATTTGGTATCCTCACCGGATAGCATAAGAACAAAGTCTGACATTTCAACCAGCATAAACATGTGCTCTCTAGAAGTTGGTTCCAAATCTGGAAAGTCTGAAGCCTCTAACCCTAGTTCAGCCTAGGGGATTAAGTTGCTAAGCCCGACATCGACTGGAAAAATGTATGGGATTGCCTCGCTAGGACCCAAAACCACTGGGTCGTCCTCATCCACATCCAAGAAGGATGAACATGACTGAACTTCGGCCATAGAAGGGCTGGGAGTGGAAAATCCCTTTATTCATTTTGATCGACGAGCCATCAATCGATCCGCCTTTAGAGCTGATGAGGAAGTAGCGGTGGACGCAACCTCCGCAGTACCTCCTGATTTGGGAACCTTCCAGACAGCCTTCCTTAGGATCCGATCTGGATAGTGTTTTACCCATGTTTTTTCATACTCCAAGGAATGGCCGGCAGCCGCCCTGATGACAGGAAGGGAAATGATTGTGTCAGATCCCTCCTGCGTCAGCATCAGCCACCATTGATGAAGTATAGCCAGGTGCAGTCCTTGAGCCTGATGAGGTGGAAGGGAATCTTGGACTTGCATTCACCTAAACTGTCGAGAAAAAAAATACGGGGAATACAACTCGCATAGAGAAACCACATCAATCCACGCAGATAGAAATCCATCCTGCAGAGATAACATGTAATAATGTTCCTCCACGATCCCCCGACGGTTGTCAACTAAGATGCCAGAAGGGGTGGGGTGATAAGTGAAAGCAAACCAAGAGAATTCACTCAGAAGCTCGAGGACTTCACCAGATCTGAGGGACTTCAAGAGAACTCCTGCTATATCCAGCAGGGTAGGCCAAAATGTAGAAAGCGGGTTGGCCGTGTTGTGACGATACTCATAACAGCGACAATGATTCACTACCCAGCCGTACAATAATTGAAATGGTCCACTCAAACATAAGGGTGACCTTCCCTTCTTCATGTGACTCAATAGTTCATAAATACGAGCCAATGTGGGAAAAACCAAATTCACCCCACGGCCCTCTGACAGCTCAACTGCCATCATCAGGGTGGAAGCCCTGATGCCAGGATTGATATCCCGAGAAGGGAATAGCCACCCACTCAGAAACATAGAAAACAAACTTTCCAGCCAGAGTATAGGTGGCACACCGAGTCACACATCGTAACCCCATGAAGGGTAGTCACCCACCTCTAGAACTGTCATTTGGAACCTGGGGTGGTTCGTGACTGTTGAGAAGGATGAGTCCTGGGGCACTTGATCTTTGGAACAGGACCAGTGGTGTTCAGAAATAGCCATATCCAAGTGCTATAGGGAATAAGAGAGCGGGAATTCAAGGCCTAGCCTAGTGATTGCTCCGACATAACCAGCAGATCCTTCGTCAACAAAGTTACTTGTTCAACGTCATCCCATGCACTAGTAGTGGGCAGGAACTCGTCATACATCTCACCGATAATTGGAAGCCCTCACAATTGATAGATTTCCCACTGACTAATGCCAACTTCACCATGGGAAAGGTGGAAAGTATTAGTGCTTGAACACCAACGACTGAGCAGGTCAGGGAGAATCAGGGATGGTGGGTAAACAAAAAACTGGGAGGCCCATACTGCGGAGTACAAATTGACTGCTTCCTGCGACACAAGAGATTCCCAGAAATGATGATGAACCGAGAAGACCCAGGCCCAGTTGTTTGAGAAAATCCCACCAGACCGAAGATCCCACTTTGGAATCCACCTAGCATCGGGATCTACTCGAATAAGGTTGATAATAGAAGGGTAACTCTTAAAGACAGCTTCCTGAGAAAAGTTTTGGGCATGCCGATCACTTTGGGTCCAAACAGAGCCTCTCATAATAAAGGTTTCATTCTGGTCAGAGTCGGAAACCATCTCCCCTGATTGGGTAAGGTTCACCTGAATGCACTATGACGGAACTTTTAAGAAATGAGAAGGAAGTCCTGAGAATGTATGGGGGATAGGGACGTCATCTTGAAGACCGAAGCCATAAAGCGGAAGCCGATTTGATAAAGTATAACTCAGGGGCTCAGGAGAGATCAAGTACTTCAAGACACCATCGTCAGGAATGATGGACCGACTAGGGTCCTGTTTGATGTTCTCTGCTCTGCGAATCATAGCTAAACGTCTCCCTGAACCAATTGAGAGAGGCTCGGTATTAGGTATGGGTACAGAACAAGGGGAACCATATTTTATCCCTACACAATGAAAGACAACAAGTGGTTAGTCCAGAATAATTTTTCTTCCGAAAAAAATACCAAAGTCAGCGAGGAATCCTCGAAGGATGGTTCACGATGACTACACCCCACGAGCCAACCCTGCACGGAAGTAGTTCAAAATAATCTGGCCCATGGGGCGTTGTCCAGAAAACCACGAACCAGGTTGCTCTGTGGAATTTCAATCCCGAATTTAAGCGGTTGAGTTTGGAAAACATAGAAATTTTTAAAGCTCAGAATATTTTTGTCTGCGGAGCATCGAAACCATGGAGCACCAAAACCACAAAGAAATTTCCTACATGGCCCATCGTGACTTACTTTTTAGTTTATTAAAGGTGTTAGTTCGCAGCTGGGACGTTGGTCTATGAATGAAGAATGACGCGAACGAGAAATGGTTCACGGAAGTGGTAGCCGGTTCACGGACAAAGCGTTTCGTGAAGGAACAAGCACGTGGAGGCGGAAACGAAAAAGCTCTAGTTTTGTGAAGAATCCGGTAATGGAAAAATGAAGGGCCCTATGTATTTATAAATGTGGTCCCCTACCAGGTCCACTACCTTACCGCAAACCATATGAGTTTCAGGACCAATCTGCATCAGAATAGCCTACTCTTCATTATGATCAGACCCCATTCCGATGGGGGCATTTGTAGGGTCCTGAAAAATCCTCCAAGGATTGGGAAAATATGGAGAATACTCAAGGATGGCGAAGGAAGAGCCAGTCCGTAGACCGGTCTAATGTAACTGCGCATGGTTGGTTCTGCGAAGCGTACCTCCTCTGTAGACCATCGTCGTTTGCGAAACCAAGGTGGAGACCCTCCGCGGTCACGAGGCAGGATAGGCACTAACCCGGTTCACCATTCCGGACCGCCCCAGTCGTGAGACGCATCAGCCGGCTCGAACTGCCTCCACTATCATTTTCTAAATGGAGGTGGAACCCTCAGTGGCCTTGAAGTACTCCCTGAGTTAGGTTCGCAGAGGAGGAGTTTTTAATGCCCCGTGACCAAGTCATCTGTAAGTCGGGATTTCGATCATGTCCTCCGTAAAAGGTGATGCATGACCCCAATAGATCCCTTTTCCTCCCCTCTATAAAAGGAGACCAAGGGAGGAGGAAAAAATAGGATTTAGAGGAGATTGATCAGATTTAGGTGGAAGGATTTCGAAGGAAGGATCTTAGGATTTTGCAAAGACAGAAGTTCCAATTTGCGAACCATAGTAGGTATGAAGTTGGAAGCGAATTAATAAGGAACTGAGAATGCATAACTTGGTGAACCACAAACCAAAAATAACATAAAAAGAGAAGACTGCGAACCATGGCCCCTCTGCGGATGCACTCCCTGTGGACCAGGGAATTTATGCCTCTTTCCCGATCCGCCGCACCGCGTAGCACCCTCCTACGCGGGCGAAGCCCAGACCGACGAGCCTCTGGCCAGCGCCGCCCATGGCTGCTGCTACCTACATGGAACCCTCTGAAAACCACCCTGGATCGCGGATCAAACCTGAAGCCACGAACCACCTTGTTTCGCGGGATTTCCATCAGTCCACAGACCACCCTGGTTCGTGGATGGTTTCTCCAAACACATAGCACCTCCCTACGCCAAGGGCGCCACCACCCATACCCCTATGTGGCCCACAAAATTATTCAAATTTCCTGTTCCCTGAGCCACATAAAATCATTCCGATCCAGCATGATCCTCCATGAGTCTCTCATTGTCACATTCATCGGCCCTAAGTCGAGGCCTCCACCAAAGCCACCGAACCAATATGGTGTAACCTTTGGGCGTATCAGTGCGCCCTTTTGAGTTCACATACCCACGGTAAACAGGGGAGAAGGGGTTGTCCCGACCCTTGAGAAGATTCTTGAAGCATTCCTAGGTTCACATTCCCATGGTAATTTGGAGTCTGAGCTCGAGAGCCCCATTTCTGACCCTCCACTTGTTGGGGCTGGGGTAGTTCTCCCTTCTTTGGAGGGTACTAAAATACCCATCTGAAGGTAGTCCCCATGCACCTTGGTACTTCCCTAGGGAACAAGAGATGTGATGGGCACAGGGGCACCCCTTTCCCTCTCCCGCTACGCTTTGTCGCAATGGGCATCCATCTCGTAGTAAGCCCCGACTTTATGGTTCTCCCTCATGTGTATTCCCCACTCCACTTCTCATGGACGCACCTTTTTCGACGTGATTGTCTGGTTCCTTCCGCCTCTTATTTCTCAAACCGAGCATGACTCAAATGGGCTTAGAGTAAGCATCTACCATGATGTCCTCTTATGGGCCTCCTCAGAGTGTAAGCCCCAATCCATCCCTCTGGGCTGCTTTAGAGCGTAAGTCCCAAGCCATTATGAACTACGTGGACTTTGATCCTTGTCTCTTAGGCAGGGTACGTAGGAAGCTTCCCTGAGGTTCAAGCCCATCATCCACACCTTGGGCCACCTCAGAGCATAAGTTCCAATCCAATGTGAACTACATGGAATTTGATCACTGTATCCTAGGAAGGGTATGTAGGAATCCTCCTTGAGGTTCAAGCCCGATCACCAGCGGACCCTCGGGTCCACCTTCACGTTGGTTCTCTAGCGCTCCTGTTCAAACTACATGGACTTTGATCCCTGTTTCCTAGGTAGCGTACGTAGGAAGCCTCCATGAGGTTCAAGTCCAACAACCGGTCTATCCGACTATCTTCACATCGGTTCACCGTGCTACTCTGAGTACCACCTCAATGAGTCTCGACTTCTCTCGGTCATTAATCCAACAAGGGATGGTAATCCTCAGGCATAAATGATTCTGAACCCCTACATTCAGGTGACCATTTCCAACCAGGAGAAATCCGTGGATACTATTCTTGGGTATAAACCAAAGATTCACGAACATATGAATACGTCTTAAATCTATAAGAGAGTCTCAGAATATGCAATAATTCTTCTCAAAAGGGTGCAATGAGCCCGACGTCCCATCCTCTCGACCAATGTGAGTTCTTAAGCATCACTGGCCACACCATCTAGTGAACACCTGACTTTGGAAAGCAGGTCCACGTATCATCGGATATGGAACCGTTGGGCATTTCAAGACCGACCCGAATCATTGATATAGAAATATATAGTTTTTATTTTTAATGTATTATTTCACTGATGGAATAATTAAATTGGGAATTAGGTTTATATGGAAAATTAATGTGACAAAAAAATATTCCTTTTTGAATTGTTAGTTAAATGTTGATGTTTTCACATTTTCTGTTTAAAGGTGGATTTTGATTTTTTTTAATAGGAAATATTATATCATTTTTTATATGTTTTAAGGTTAAATAAGGAATTTAGAGGTTTTGGTAGGTTATATGCGTTGGAACATAATTTTTTACAAATCAAAGTGACATTGTGTACCATATGAGAGGTTCTAGGTACACGAGGAGCTTTGTATAGGTCATGGTGGACAAATGAGATAATTGGTACCCTATGGATGATACTAGGTACATTTTTTATTTTGGTATTATTTTTTAGTAAAAATGAAAACGTATATTTTTCATTTAAATTATCATTAAAAAAATTTTGCCTCTTCAAAGCTCAGTTATCCCCAACTGCTCAATAACCCATTTTGAATTTCCACAAGTTCTCCACTTCCTCATCTTATTAACTCTATGTTCAAGGTTGACTCAGGAAATATATCACCCCAAAATAATTTTTAACCCTACTCTAGATTCCTTTTTACCAATATTTTTAACTCTACATCAAAATCACATCTCATATGTTTTTTACTGAGAATAAATTCTTACAGAGAATATTATTATTCAATTTGATAAGAGAAGAAGATATTGTTATTATAAGAGGAATTTATGGTCAATCACTTGTATATTTTCCATCAATTTTTTGTCTTAAATAAGAATTGAGATGATTTGTACATGTAATGTTATGATATTATGGAAATAATTTATGGTTTTGGGTTGTTTAAATTAGGGTTTTCAAACATTATCTTTTTGGAATAATTTATAAAGTTGATCACAAGAGTTTTTAGTAGGTTTTATGTAATGTTAAAATAGTAATAGAACTAATAAAATAATATATGTTTTATATCTTATTGAATGTTTTATAGAGGTATCTTGGTAGTTTCTGGGATTATGAAACCTCACTAATTCTAATGGTGGTTCCATCATTTCTTTGAATTTCCATGTTATTCATGGAAAATGTCTATTTCATGTTCTCCAAATTATTAATAATAAAATGGGATTATATTTTTCATAATTTAATAATTTTTTGTGACATTTTATTAGTTATAATGTGGTTTTTAATTAACTTATGTATTTTTTTTATTTTATAACATTGTTTAATGTTTTTATTTGAAAATGAATCATGTAATAATTAATAAAAAAATACAGTTTTATTATTTATTTCTCATTTTTAGTTATTGTTCATCAATCAATATTCTTATTTGATAACTATATATTACAAAAACCTAATTCATTTTTAGGATTCATTTTTTTTAAAAATGTTCCTAGTTTTAGAAGATTAATCTTAAAAAGAATATACAATTTTCAGTATTGTTACGACATCCTCAAAGGGTTTTTTATTTTTTATGTCTCTATTATTTAGAATAAAATTATTTTGGTGATGAAAAACTAATTTAGTTAGTTGTGGACTATGTTTAAATAAGAAATTCATACATATGTTAATAAATCTCAATACATATATTATATATGAACAGTAATTTATAACTAATGTGGAATGGTTTGTCTATATTTAAGTATTAAATTCACTCCTGATTTTATAATTTTTCCTTTGAGAGTAAATAACCCCTTCCATCGTAACCAAAATGAGTTAGAAGTAAATAATAAATACTTCAACTCAATTAAAAAATTGTAATAGTCACTTGATAATTGATGGTTATGTTTGGAGGTTGATAATACTTTTATATCTAAATAGTTGACTAAATTTACTAATATGTTTTCATTCATTAATAAAATAATAGTACCCATAATGTTTATTTTATGATCTAATATATATTGATACATTTACTAAAATTAATTTTTTCAATAACATGAAACATCTATTTAAACTGAATTTTGATATACACAACCAATTAGGCTATACTCTCCATATATATTTCCTGGACCACTATTATGGTCACTCTTGAACTATTTTTTGGCCTATAATGAAATAGAATGGCTATAACACATTCTATAATTTAATATTCACTCGTTTCATGAAATGTATAGACTATTTATTACATAAAAGATATAAATATATTTTTTTGAATCATCATAAAATAATTTTTATTTTTTTTTGGGATTTTCCTGATTTATAATTAAAATACCCACTAGTAAGGATTATATCCTTTCAACTACATCGTTTCACTTACTACTACAATTAGATGTTTCTTTAACGTATTACCTCTTTGCAATAGGGAATGTTTATTCTATTAATTTAGAGTATTCTTGATATTTTGGTGCAATTTAAATATTAGTATTTTTAATTATGTGAGATTTCATTAATATGTAGAGTAGGTATATGGAGAGATATATTATTATTTTTGATTAATTGAGTAGTTTTACCTTATTTTGATTTTATGGGATTTGAGAGATATTGATAAAAATAGATGCTTTGAGTGATGTCAAGATCGTTGTTTTATTTTTTAGACTTTTGTAGACATTTATTTTATTTAGAATTTAGGACAAATCCCCTTATATTATGGTATTTTTTTAGAGAAGATAATTTCCAAAATATTTTGAGTGTATATTCTTAATAACATGATTACCTTTTTGAAAACATAAATGTTACTAAAATTGAAAAAATAGTGCCTCTATTTATGGTGATTTTTTTAATATTTAACTGGTTTTGAATTAGGTTTGGATAATTTTTTGAATGAATTGAAGCGGTTCTGTGTTCATTTATTAATTTTCAGAATTTCAGAGTTTGTGCTGAGTTTTTAAAAAGTATTAATTAAATTATAATATAATATATAATATATTCAGTATTTCTATATTTATTCTGTATATTATATTATGAGTCAATACGTAGATAATAAATTTGTAAATAGAGATTTTTTTTATACTTTATAATGTATTATAAAACATCAAATGATTTCATTAGACTTCATGTTTATTTAGTAATTCATTTGATAATTTTGTAACAATTATTCTATCATCACAATGAAATTTATAATGTTTTGTAAGAATTCATGAAAAAAGTAAAAATTCTTCAAAAACTCATGTGACTTTCTAGAAAAATTATTTTCTTTTTATGAATCTGAATTTTGAAATGGTTGAATGTTGTAAGACTATGGGAACATTAAATAAGACATAAAATATTTTAAATTAAATCCTTTATATTTTGTATAAATTTTAAACTCATATATGAATTTATTTAAAGGGTAACAGTTTTCCATTATATATAATTTACCCCATCAATAAATTCATAATACATTTGGAATTATAAAAATATGTTATCTTAAATTGAAAATGGAAAGGAATTATAAAGTCATATGAAACGTTTTGTAGTATGAAGTGTGAAATAAATTTTGGTAGATCATATAATTATTGAATGAGACTTATATATGATGAAATTTGATGATTATTACAATGATTCAAAATATATAACATATAAAAGGGATGTTTTGAATTCAAGGAGTTATAAATATATGGTTTTCATTGTGGAAAAGTTTTAGGACCGTTGAGTTTTTGATTAAGTACAATTCGTATTAAAAAACAATTTTCATTCTATTATTCTATTTTTTAAATCAGTTTCTACCTATATTGATTCAATATTTGAAAAAAATTAGAATAAGTGGAAAAAAAAGAAGAGATGGTAATGAATAATCCAAGGAATAGTTCTTAATTTAAATTTACAAATCAAATATTAATTCCATCATGATGTTTCTGATGTGTGATAGATAAATAAATAAATTATATCATATACAATATAATAATTTAATAAGTTTTTTATATAAAAAAATATTCAATTGCATCTTTAAATAGGTGACTACAAAAAAGATTATTCATATGAGATTAAAGATGATAAAGAAAAAATATAACAAAGGAAAATTGAAGTATTAGCTTTTAAATTGATGACTCCATTATTTTTAAAATATAATATATATATATATATATATCCCACTATGAAATGACCTTAAACTATTAGTATTATATCATAAAAAAATAATGACCAACAATACTCATTTTATTCACATGATGAAACTAGAGGACTATATGATCTCACGAGAATCTGGATCATGGAAAGGAATAAAAAATGATGCTGATTAATAAACCTTGTAAAAATATAAAATCTTGTTTTCTATCATTATATGTGTTTTATAGTTATACTAAGTATTACATAATTTGATAGAGAATACTATTTATAGTAATCATAAAAAATAATTGTAAACCACTTAATCATTCCCCTGGTTATTTCACACTGATGATTAGGGTTAATTCTTATGTTATTATAACATTGATACCTTTTTAGTTGACCATATATACATACATATATATATATAAGAGAAATTATAATTTGTTTGGAGGATTTCTGGAAGGGAGGCAAGCTAAGTAGTTTTGGTCTAGATGATGACATGTTTGGGGGGGGGTCTCCGAACATGAACTTTCCTTATAATTTGGATTTTGTTCTACTTTTCAAAGGGGATTCTCCTCCCTTAGTTTAATCCATGTAATCCTCATAAATTCATGATGATCATGTAAGGACCATTAATTGTGAAAGTATAACTAGGGGAAATTATGTGTGTCATAATGATTTCCCACAAAAAACTATTATCTATAAAGGAAAGATAGATTATGTTAAATGAAATAAGGAAGCAATTATGTATATGTTTATTTTTACCTATAATGTCTTGTTTTATTATTTAAATAAGGTATAATAAATTGATGTATGATGAATTTGTAGTAATATTAAATGTGATTTTAAGATTCTTTGAATAATGGTGTTTTCTTATTAGGAATTTATTTTCCATATTATCTTTTCAATATAGGAGATAATATATAAGGAATGGGTATTTTGTTCTGTTTCTTGATCATCAGGCATGTTCACCATCTAGGGTTAGGATATATTATTTAACCATTTCACTCTAAGAAAACCATAGATTATATTTGAATTAAAATTTATAGGCAGAACTTTATTTTATCTCATCCCTGCATCATTATGATATTACATAGGCTGTTGGAATTCCCATTAAGGCGTATCTACCAATAATTTTTTTAATATTCTTGGATAATAATAAAAATTGATATAATACAACTTTCTTATAACATTTTAATCATTTTTATAGGAATATGATATAAATATTCTAATAAAGTATGAGAAACTACCTCTATTTTTTATGGAGTGTCAGTCCATTGGACATCTTCAGATAAGTTATCTTTTAAATGATATATTTTTAGATCAGTATTTTAAGGAAGACAACATTAAATTATGTATGAATCATCAAAAAAAATATTTTAGGGATGGATCCTTAGCTACTCAACATGCAACTAATTTATATAAAATAATATATACTACCCATTTGAATGATGTAAAAGTGCATGGGAGTTTGCAAGAAATTGATGCTATTAGTTCATATCGTAAATTATAGGATCATGTTTTCCAACATGGTTTAACCATTCAATATCATCAAGAGGGGCCAAAAAATTAGATTTATGGGATGCATCAAACATGTCAAAGGCCCACTGAATATGCAGACCCTGAAGAACCATTGAATAGGTACTCTATTCATGTAGAGCATATGTTGGAATCAACAATGGGGCCAAACCTCAGCAAGGATGGGAAAATGATTCCAGTCATGAATCTAGTTCTCATGGGCCACGGTATATGAGGGGAGAAATTATTCAGTTTACTAAATTGTATTTTTTTATTATTCTACTATAGGTACTCAGATTATAATAAAATATACAAAGAAATGGAATTAAAATAAAAATTTGGATAAGTTGGGAAGATTAATAGAATGATAAATTAATAAATAAATTAAAATATCAAGATTGTTCTATAAAATATAATGTAATAGAAAAATAATGGTTTTCTTCATGACCTATTTGGAAGACAATGAAAATTAATGAATAATCATATTTAAATCCAAAAATGAGAAATAAACTCTTCTCTGTTGACACAAAGGCTCAAGGTTATTCTTTTAGTCTATTGGAAGATTAATCTAATGGGGATTATAAAGATTATAATTCTACATACTATGATTTCTTATGTTCTTTATAACATTATTTGATCTTGAATGATGGATAGTTTTTTGGTCTTACCACATTACTATGCTAATTCATATTTTTGTTTTATATCTAATAATGAGTATTTCAATAAGTGTTTCTAGTATTATATAGAGTCTGGATAGTTAATACCATTATTATTTCATAAATGTGGATAACCAAAATTTATTGAAAAATAAAGGGATTCCCAAATTTTTTGGGAAAAATTATTCAATTTAGATAGATCATATCTTTTCCAATATATTATATATTAGTTTGGTTTAATTAAAGGCTATAAATAATTTGGTTATTTATTATGAAAAATATGTTTCTATGATAAAAAATTATAAGAAGATCTTAGAAAATAATTTCTATTCATGGAATATTATTTGGTAATCTATTTCTAAGTATATTTTTTGAAGATAAAATGGATCTATGAAGCATTTTGGATATGGGATAAGGTTAAAATATTTCTGAAATCAATACGAATGTGATAATATCTAAAATATAGTTATTGAGGATGAATTATGAAGTCCTGAATATGAATTTAGTTGTAAAATTCAATGATGTTGTTAATTCAGTAAATTAAATAGTGATCAATATAATTTATTTTAGTGAAACATTATAGTTTTTAGTGGTTGTAATGAAGATATTATATACATTTCTTAAAATGTTTGACAAAAAAGAATCATCATATGAAGATCGTGACAAAGGTACACTTCCTTTTTATTAATTAGATACTATTATTATTGAATATGTAATCGTAAAGGGAAAGATATTTTAAATGTAATGTATGCACGAAAAGAAAATTTCATCTATAGTCTTAGAACAATAAAACTGTATGAATTAATCATTTTTTGAGAATAATGATTTTGATGATGATGATGATGATGATGTTATTGAATACTTTTTTTATCAAACAATGCGAAATTTATCCATATGGGTGATAATATAAAAATAAATTCTTTTTGGAAAACATCCACTAGAATTTTTCAAATGTGGATATATGTATGATATATTTTATAAAGAAATCTATATTGTAAAAGGCATTAAAATTGTGAATAATATGATGAGAGATCAGGGATATTATCTAATAATGGAGAAAAAATATAAATCAAGTTTTCAATAAAAATTGTAGTATACAAATGTATCTAAATATAAAATTAGTTACATATAATTAATTATATGTGATGATGATAGTATTAACGATGAAAAATATTATTATACTTCTTGTGATGATGATAAAAAAACAATTTATTGCTAAAATAAATGTGGAAGATTTTAATAATGATGATTGTATATATGTGTTGAGTTGGTAAGAAATATAAATTTTGATTATGTTTTTGAAATCCTAGGTAATAAAATAAATAAACCACTCTTCTGATTTATATGTATTCATTTTATGGAATAAAATTTATCATAGTTTTATAGATGACTATATAATTTTTCTATCCGAAAAGGAATAGTTTTTTTAAACTAAATCTTATTTTCATGTATTAAATTGTTTTATTTATACAATAAATTTAATTTTTTTAGATTGTTAAATTAATGAAATAAAATTATTTTTCAAATTTATCATAACAAATATACATTATGGTGATGGTTTTCTATTTTTCTAAGAATATTAAATTTTTATGTTAACAGTGAATCATACATATTTTTAATAAAATTATAATTTTGATTCAATTATTTTAAAAATACACTAATATAATGTATTTATTTTAAAGTTAAATTTTATCCTTTAACAAAAAATAATCCATTTACTTTTATATGAATAAATATTATACGTTATTTTGATATACACAAATTTTATGTTCAAATGGCCAATTTTCTAAAAATAATTTTGATTGTGGTTTGTGTATTTATAATTAAATTACATCCAAAAACTTCTATTCATTTAATCTCAAAAAATGGATTCAATATTTCTAATTTCAATGGTAAGATATTTTAATAGTTCAAATTTATATTTTTCATTATGAATAGTTACCATAGTATATGATTTTTATCACGATAAAGGGTAAAATTGGTTAATTATGGTAAAACTAAGTGATAATGCCTTGATATATTATCTTAATTATTACTGAATGGTTTATTTAGACCGGTGTAACCATATATATGAACATGGTAAAAATTAAAACTCTTTCATTACAACTAACGTATAATAGGTATCCTCATTTCCTCACATATTCTAAAAAATGGAGCCTTTTTATAAACCATGTCTAACCATAAATACCTTACCAACGTCACTACATAAATCATAGAGGTCCTATATTGATGAAAATTCTATCTCAGGTGGGATTATATAGTATCTATGAGAGGTTTTCCAAGGAATTCTTATAATTCTTAACTTACTATTTCTTGTTAGTTTCTACTTTAAATTCAACAACATGATCATTATACATGAGAAATTAATAACACATGTATATTTAGTATTCTTGAATATTATTATGATTTTTTAGAACACATATTATCTTATTTTCCAACCTAGGAAAAATTAAAACATCTCAATTATGAGCATGTGGATTACCCCATCCACTAAGTGATGTGCTTCATTTTTCATCAACTGATTATATGAAAGGATAGAATTTATTAAAATTAACATGTAATATATATATGACCTAAATTTTATTTTTGAAAACCATAATATAATACTTATCTTATAATCATTTGGGTTCTTTGGAAAGGTGATTAGGTCATTCATTCATATGTGTGGAGTACAACATCCATAATGTGATGTTAAATATTTTTCTCTTCCAATTCATTAATAACCATAATGATGGATGATAAATGGTTTTTTCACAAAACACTAATCAATATTTTCCCTTTAAATGTATCCCAGTGGTGACTACAAGGATTTCTCATGCAGCTGTTGGAAACTATGATATCAATCTATCACTCTGATTGTTTAATTAACTATAAGTGCGCACTTGGAATGAAAAAAATAATAAATAAAAAAATTAGATTAATACTGTGATTAAATTTATATATTATAAATTAGAAGTAAGAAATATTTTGGAAGGAAAAATAAATATAGAAAAAATGGACAATTAATGATCCTTGGAAACTCCCTTCATCATTATAAATAACTATTTTAAAATTTAATTAACCATTGTATACTTCAATACATAAAATCATATACCAAAACTTCCTAGAAACCTTATAGTGACCTAAAATATGGGTGTTTATACCTATATGAATGTGATTCAATTTCTGAAAAACCTACACGAAACTAAAACTAATAGAAGCTATTATACCCAATAGAGAGACCTTTCCCAATGAATTTTAATCAATATTATAATTATTTTACAGTGATAAAAAATCAACAATGAAACCTTAAAATGTGAAAAAATAAGATTGAAATATACCTCATAAAATTAATAAAATTGATTATAGAATAATTCAAATGAAAAGTGTGAACAATTAAATGAATAAGTCAAATGAGATATGCATTCATATCCTCAATTACTATTTCAACATGGAACTTCTCTTAACATGGATTGATTATCCTAACTATAATTCCTCATATAAAATTTATAATCTCTTTAGATAAACATTCACCGTCTATGTATCATTTGGATTGAATTTTTAGACATAAATTTATAGGAAAAGGGAGTGGTAGTAATCCCTCTATAATCTTGCCATCAAAATTTTAAGAACTTTTTTCCCTATAAAACTAAACAAATTTAACAATGTGTCTTTATTGATGTTTTAATATTTTATTTGTATTTATAAATTAAAAATTTCTACCATTTTTAGTTTCTTATGCTAATAAATCTAAAAATAATGATGTTACGTTTTTCTATCCCCTTGTACTATTATATTGCCTCCATTATCACACTCCTATTGTTTATTTGATGTGTGAATTTGAACTCAGTAAGAATTTTGAGATAAAGATTTTGGCCCTTTTATCATCTAGAATAACCCCATGTGTAGGTTTATATTTCTAGATATGATTTATTTACTTAATGTTTGACAAATTTTTTTCCATTCATCTACCAATTTTTATTGATTTTTTTATCTGTTAAAATTTTCAATTCGGTATTATGTAAAGTTGAAAGATAACATTCCCATGATACAATGGACCCTAAATAAATAGTTTAAGAAATTGTAATAGAATTGAAAATTTATGATAAAAATCTAAATGTAATAAAAAATAAATAAAATTATAGAAGTAATGAATTATTTAAATTTATTTCAAAACACATAAAAATTACAAAAATGAATCCATTTCCAAAAAATATTACTGTAGATTAAATAATTAAAATTCATATAAAAATTATTGAAAATAATATCTCTATAAATTCCCCCACAAATGACCCTTAGACTCCTGGACATGTGAGTACTCAAAATAAATTCCCAATAAAAGGTTCAAAATTAATGTAAATGAAATTAATAGGGTCTAAAATCAAGTAACCCAACTTATCAGGCCACTTAAATATATTCATCATCAAATTATCAGTTTTCTCCATTCATTTAATACACATTTCTTTCAAACTACCATACATAAAAATGATTATCCTAATTATTTTCCTCCCAATAGTTAGTTTTTAATTGAAACCAAAATCTTATATTAAATAAATATGAGGGTCTCTATAATATTGAAATATCTAAATATCCCCCCAATTGAGTTAAACTATATTTTACATAATGAGGAAAAAGGGTAATTCTTATGTTTTTATGGTTTTTGGATTTGAAATTTCAAAATTTTTATGGAAAGAAGAGATATTGTGGCTCTTTGTTGAAGAGGGATTTAATGATTCTGGTTTTAACATAAGTATTGACTTATCCTATTTATTATTGGTATAAAATTACGTCCAAAATAACTTTAAAAATTATTTCATGGAAATAAAACCACTCCTCAACTTCGGAACCATTATCATTTCAATTTCTTATAAAATGATCAAAAAAATCTTTATACGCTCCTAAAAAGTGAAAAATTAAATTCCATGAGGGCTCAAAAAATTAACAGAATTCATAATATAATATTATTTCTCTATCATTTTCTTTAACTTTTCTCCATGTATTCCAACATGGTAATGAGAGTGACAATGAAAATCTACCACACTTAACTATTAATAAAATCATTAAATGTACATCAAGATTAGTATGGAAAGTTAATCTTGATTATAATAGGGCTAACTAAATTTGATATTCCTAGATACTAAGGCACCAAAAGGAACAAATTTAAAAGATGGGATGAATAAAGGGAGTTATTTTTTTGTAATAATGGTCTTTCAATAATATAAAAATTTGTTCAGTCATTTTGAAACCAATATACCAAATTATTATAGGTTTTAAAATAAAATAAAAAATATCTATTTCAAAAAATCATTATTTTTTACAATCATTATGTGTGGTTATTTTGAGGCAGTTGTGAAATGTTTTTATAATCCTTATGAGAATGTGATTTTAATCATTGGATAGCGCTTTTTGTCTTAAATTTAGAATCTAATCCACTTTTCATGAATTTTTTCAATTTGAATCTGAAACACAACAAACTTCAACATTCATTTATTTTTAGTTATATGAAAAATGTTATTTATATTAATTAAAAAACGTTCTCAATTTAAAAATGTTACTACATTAACATCCAATTTTTTTAAAAATAATAAAAAATCAAAAACCACATATGGGTGAATAAATCAAATAAAAAACTTCTAAATAAAAAAACATTTAATCTACCAAGAATGATCCAACCAAAACAATTTTATACAACAACATTATTACTAATTGTAAATATAATTATTGAAAAAAGAAGATGTTATAACATAAAAACAAGTTAAAATAATAGACACCACTCGATTTTTTATGAAACTGTAGCCTTAGAATATCCTCTTAAGATAATCTTCTAGAAGACCTACATGAAAAAAATAAATAACATAAATTATATGAATAATAAATAATGTATAATAAACTGAATGTTAAGGTTAAAATGCCTTGTTATAAACCCCAAAAGTATGTATTTTTTATGACATTCATCTTGTAGTTCCTATGATTTATCCACAATTTTATGGTTGGTATGTAATCCATCACATTGACCATCAGAACTTATTCATTATAATACTCTTAGGCATTTATTTATTGTGAAGGAATCAAAGGATATAGAATTTCTTCACTATCCCCATAGAAATTAGGTATAACATGGATGGAGGGAATGGAATAGAATGGCCAATATGTTTTTCATCAACCACAAAGTCTTCGAAATGTTTTTCAATATCATCTAGTCCGTTAATGTGTTATTATATATCTTGTCTAATTTTAATATGGGTAATGTTTTAGAGAATTTACTTTTTTGTGAATTAATCCAATAATAATCAATATAAAAATATTTCGCTTCATGTAAAATATCTTAATATTTAATCTCCTCTTTGAAAAAAGTCCTGTAAAACCATCCACATATAAACCAGTGTACTATTTAATAGTTCACATAATTCACTCTAAAATTTCATCCTTTATACCAACTTCATTTTAATTTTCCATCAACTTAGATAAAATGGGAACTAAATATTAATAGAGATATATTGTAAACAATTTAGTATCCAAATAATCTTTCATAAGAGGTTTAACATTTGACAGTTATTTCTACATTAAATTAAGATTAAACATTGTCTTGGACTTGAATACTATTTTATTGAATGTGTGAAAGAACTCAAGTTCCTCCAAATTTTATCTGTAAATGATTTGTATGAATTTATATTCATTATTAGATAAAGTTTTATAAAATCATTTTGATATTTCATATTTAAAACGTCATATTTCAAATTTACCATTATCCTTATCAAATTAATCCAAATATTTTTACAAATAATTTTGATTTTAAACATTAAAATAAATAAGAAACATAGATTTAGTGTTCTCCTTTTAATATTATTTGGAAAAATAAAGGTCCAATTAATCTATTTACTCAACCACAAGAGGTTTTTAGTTTAAAATGTGGTTCGGATATGATTTTCATTTTTGAGAATCTTTTTAAGAATTTAATTATTTAAAATCTTTTCAATAAACTTTTGGAGTTAGAAATTATTTTCATTATTCATAAATCATTAAGGAATTTTTTTGATTCACCAAATACATTTTTTGATTGTGAAATTATTTCATAGAATTTAGATATTAGATATTCATCATTATAAGACCATTAATGTAGTTGATAATGTGTCCTTGTGTTTCACTAACAACTATGAATAACTTTGTTTCTAACGTTCCATATTATATATTCATGGATTAAATACTTTAAATGTAAAAATATTAGGAAATTGAATGTTGGACTACCTATTGAAAAATGAAACAACTTTATTAAAGGGTTAATGTAAAAAAACCCAATAAAATTTTATAAGTTAAAATAGATCTGATTTATGACCACAGGGTCTTCTCATGATGAAGTTAAAAACCATGTAATCAAAATACCACTATTTATATTTTCCATTAAATACTAGACATGATGATGAAAAATAAGATAAAAAGATGTTAAATAAAAAATTTTTAAAGATCATAAATTAATAAAAGTTATTATGAATAATAATGTAGAAATATTTAGAAGGATAGTGTAAATAATGTAGTTATTGACATCATTATATATTTGGATACTCCCTTTTACAATGTCTAAAAATCATTAAAATTAATTTATGAAATTTATAAATCCACACATCAAGTTGTACATAAATTTCCTAAAAACAATATTGAGAACTAAATTGTGGGGTTTTTTCCCAAATGTATGTGATTTTATTTCCCTATAACCAATTAGGAATCAAAAATAAATGAACTTTTTCTTCTTGATAGGGAGACTACTTGAAATTAATTTAAAACTCCTAAAAATTATATTATTATCATAAAATAATATACAAATTAGAAAAAAATAGTATAAAGTCAAATAAAGAAAGAATGATTCCTACTTCATTCTACCACATAGTTTCTAGAATAAATAAAAATCAAACAGTTCACAATTAAAGAAAAACTCAAAAAAATAGGCCTTCAAATCTTTTCCTCCCACTACCATGTGGAGTTCAAAACAACATGGAAAGATTTTCTCCATAATAATTCCTATTATAATTAATATACTATTATAATAACCAAAATACTCATTCTAAATATCATGTGTAATGAATTATGATACATAAATTTATATAAAATGGTTGTGGTAGATTTCCCTTAATAATGTTACTAGAGAATGATTGAAAATATTTTGTAATGAAAATAAAATAATTATTATAGGTTGTATTCATAATTTTTTTTCGAATTTTAGTTTTATTTCTTCAATAAAAATTTCAATCAATTTAGGCTTGTTTATTAATGTTTTTCCTCTAATTGACAATGTTAACTTATTTTAGATTAAGATAATACTATTCTTACTCCATTTTCATATGCCCAATATTTATATTAAATACAATGTTTAACATCATATTTAATATATATTTATAGAGAGGATTCAAAATTATTATCAGGAAATAATATTCTAAATTGGAGGTTATTACTTCATGTGTTTTCTTTTTTTATTACATGTTGTTAAATTCTAGAATACCATTCAACTTTTAATTTTGGATGATTTGTTTATGCCTTTAAATGGTCAATTCAGAACTCCATTCAATCGGATGAAATGAAGCACACTAACTAAACAACCTTAAAAATGAGTTTATAGAATTAGATTAGTATTAAATATGTTGTGATTAATATTCCAATGTCATAAAAAATATTAAAATTCTATTTTTATGGAATTATCATAATTTAGCTCGAAACTCATCCAAATTGAAAAATGATAAAAATTTCACCTATAAGGGAAAAATTAGTAACTATTAAATAACTAAAATACATATAAAAATATTTCAAAATATCATTTATATCAATGTAACTAATAGAAAAATATGCAGTTTGGTGACATATTTATTATTTTTCGAAATAATATTTTTATTACATTATTTTTTTCTACTCATAAAAATTGAAAATTTGGTTTTTGGGAACATACAAACTACTCTTTTTATGAAATAACATGATTCATTTCTCCTTCCCATATTTAATAGTTTTTTTTAAGTTTTATTTACTTATTAAATATGGTAATTATAATATGTTTATGATTCATTATGCAATGGAACTATATTCGGAATTTAGCATTATTAGTGCATTGATGAATTTTTTAGTTAATAAATAAAATGAATTAACAACATCCAATGTGAACTAAACTGTTTTTTAACATAAGTAATGCATATTAATAAAATAATTAAAATTATTAAAAATAAAATAATGAACATGAATAATTTTATAAAGAAATTATAATATTATATAATTTCATCATTCAAGAGTTAAAGAACATATGAAAATATATGACACATATCGTAAATGGTTTGGTTTTAAATTGTTATTATATTTTTATAAATATTTCTCTACCATAACATATTTTATCATAATGTTCCAAGAATATTAATACAAATACATCAAATATTGTTAAATATTATTTTTAAAATAATTTTACATTTTCAAATGGTAAAAAAAGAGCCTTTTAAATATTTCATGTATATGTCATTTAAAAAAATTATAAATCCAAAAGACATTTAAATATATATAGATTAACTATATTTTACTGCCCTCATTCCCATTATTAATTATAAATATTACTCTACCAGTTAACAAATTTTTTCTATATAATATCTAGTCCCACTCTTCTAGGAATTTTAATTTTTTATATTTTCCAATGAAAATTGATATTTCTCTTTATGATTATGTAAAAAGGGTAATGTGTTTTACAATTGTGAACAAAAAATATATTTCATTGATTTTATGATGAAAATTCAAATGGTTGATTTTTTTTCATGTTTTGGTACTTGAGAATTATAGATGATGTTGTGAGACCTTGATATAGATCATGATGTTGTGTGTGAGCAATATATCATTCCACAATATTGGTTTATTATTTATCCTTCTAAGGATAAAATGAGTGACATAACCGGGTTCGGTAGTACTATGTAATTTAATGGGACTATGTTTTTTACCATATGATAAACAAGATTTAAAAGGAATTATTAATGTGATTTTATAAGATTCTTATACTACTCAAGAAAAATGAATTGTTATGAAAATATATTAATTTCAGAAGCTATGGAATACTTCGTGGTGAAATGTTTATTTTTCAATGAATTTTTTCAAGAGTTCCCACATTATGTATGATTCACTGTGTTTTTAAATTCATGTAAATGGTATTAAAATTTTCATATTTATGGAAATGCTTTTTTTAAAATGTGTATATGTTTTTTATGTGTTCAGTGTCTTTTATTTTTTTGAAAAAAGTAATCTACATCATTGGTTTTCATGTTTTCCATAATACTAACTACAATCCATTATTTTTATATACCATAAAAATCCTCATTTTGATCATACAAAATTAGTAAATGTTTTTTAGATGATACACGTAATTGTAATTTTTTTTACAAAAGTCAATATTTCAAGTATAGTCAGTTATATTAATAGAAGTAAAATCACCTTGATTGAAATAGTGGTGTAAAAATAATTCTTTTTGTGTGTGAAAAAATGAAATAGGTTTTAATGTTTCAATATTATTATGTAATGTTAATAAAATTATTTACAACCCTAATATGAAACGATCCTAGAAATGTAATAAATTCAAACATTTATTAAAAATATTGTATTTATTAGTTGACAATGTTATATTTCATTATAATGTTGGTGAGAAAACTCATGGAATATCATTCATCAATATCTCAATGTTATAGAATGTGATATAAAATTTAATGAAATTCAATCATTCTTGTAGAACAAAAATTCTCTATTATGTTATTAAATATTTAATGATGATAAAGAAGGTTGATGGTATAAATATTTCTGTTTCTAAATAATATAACCATACTATTGAAATGGATGAATGGTATAAAATAAATTAAAAGGGACATATGGTTGTCCAATATTGAAAATTAAATATATATTGATAAATTTTGAATTTATAATTATATTTAGAAATTATGAAAATTTTCTGTGTAAGGTTATGATTTTGTTTTATGATTAGTAGAATGATAAAACTCAATTATACTAAAAAAATTTCATACTTGTATGATTAGATATATCCTTTAATTATTGGTGGATATTCAAAGACTAATATATATGTTTTGAAATTATGTTTTTAAAAAAAATAATATGATTTAAAAAAATCATAATATTCACAAAACATAGAAATCTAACAGAAACCAATTACAAATGATAATTGAAAAAGGGATGGAATCAATCATAGGTAAAATACATATTTTTTAGGATTCTAAAATAATATTATTTCAAAAATAATAGGGAAACATTAAATGAAATTTATTTTATAATGAAGGGTGTTAAAATATAAATAGAAAGATATTTTAAATGAAAATATGCTTTGTAATGATATTTATTGATCTTTTGGGTTTCTGGGTAGATGGAAATGTGTTTTGGATTGATTACAAATTTTCCAATGAGCATTAAATATTTAAGTATGTATATTGGTGGGGTGTAAGACTACTGAAATAAGATAATTTCTTCTGATAACTAAAAATATTAAATTAAAATATAAAAATGAGCTTATGAAATTTGATTAATTTTATCGAAGATAGGACCTATTAGGTCATAATGCCGAAGATTGTATCGATATACTATCATACTAATAGATTATTATTTTCAATCTATGTAAGTTTCTAAAGAATATGTACAATGATAAATAAAAGTATTTTTTTATTAATGTTTCACTTAAATAACAAGAATTTGAATTTTTTTAGATTATATAGAGAGGACATTATTCACATAGGGTGATAGATTAAAAGTCTCTAAATGATTCTAATTTTTTTGGGAATGATTTTTAACAATTCAAAATGAAGGTATACTTAATATCAATGTATATGGTTAAGTGGTAATTAGAATGGATTTGTTAAATTCCAAAAAAAAATATTTTTATATTATTCTGGTGAAACACAATATATTTTGTTTATATTAGAAATTCAATAAATATAATGGTGATTTTCATTTTAAATATGTTCTGTTGGATAAAAATATACAATATTAGTCTATCTTAACAGGAGTTCACTTAAAAAATGTTGACATGTTTTAGGTTTTGTAATGATCAAAATTAAATCTTCATAGGTTTAGAAGAACAAAAGGTGTTTATGAACTAATGAAAAATTCAACTAGGATAAAACATCATGAAAAACATTCCTTTAAGAGAATTGTTTTTGATGTTCCAATGATAAATAGAGAGGAAAACTTGATAATCTATATATGTTGAATGGAGAAGATTATTAATTCTCCATATAAGAAAATTTATTTTCAAACAACTCATCCATTATATCGCATTAAATGATATATTTATTAGTATATTTGGAAGTAATAAAAAGGGATATATGTATTTTACTTAATTTATTGATGAATTTGATTATATCTTTTGGTATGTTTATGATATATATATTTATATGAAATTAAAATGTAAAAATTATTTAATATAAAAATGGGGAAGGAGTGTTTTGTATACTTGGAAAAATATCTTTACCACCAAGAGTGAAGACTATACTAATAAAATATTGAATCATTTTGGGAGAATAAGGGTATTCTAAATGAACAGAATGCAGAACACAAATAATAAATGGGGTCTTGAGTTGGAGATTTTTATTTTTTAGAGATGGATAATTAAAAGTTTATTAAGAATGATAATTATATATATTTCTAGAGATAATTTATTTTTGAAATAGTTCACATTTAAAACCATAGGTCATAAAAAAAATATATTTCATTTTAAAATATTCAATTTTGGAATAACTGATATCTAAAAAACATTAGGTGGTGGGGTTTTAATACCATATAAAATCCTATTCAAAGGTTAAAATCATGTGACATTTAATTATAGGGAAGTAAATATTATCATTGTTGTTTTACACTAAATGTAAGAGGATACTGTTACCAAAATAAATAGATAGTAATGGTTATTTAAATTGTTGACGTAATAGGGAGAGAACATTCAGTTAGTGATATTTTAAATCACGAAGTATGTAAAGAAATGATTTTTATGAAATTTTTTTTATCACATAGTAATAAGTTTCTATGAATAATGTTATTTCTCCAGACGTATGAGGTGAATATGGTGATTCGTTCACTTCACGCGATTGAGGGTAAACATGGTCATCTCATTCATGGATGATATATAATATTTTGTAAAAAATATCTTTTTTTTAATGAAAACATGTTATTGAAACTCTTTTTTATCACAAGAATGAAAACATGGGAATTGAAAATTCCATATAAAAAATAAGACAAGATAGATGAAGAGTGCGATGATTTTCAAGGGCTCAAAGTGTGCTTGAACCAAGGATGGATAAATCACCATCAACGTACAAGCACTTATAGGCCACTCCCTAGTGTTTCTATACCATAAATGCAAATTGTACATTCTCAACCATGTAACCTTCACCCCAGGGTCTCATAATTTCTTATAAATAGACACTTGGCACCTTCATTTGTAGGGATGAATTTACCTAAGGTTCTATTGCATCTATGATATCCCTTGTGCATTGATCAAGTACTTTGAAAACTCCAAGTTAGTTTCATATCACCTAATGTAAAGTAATTAAATGGGGATAGTGATATTTAGGAAAATTTAGTGTAAAAAATAAACAAAAACATCATGACTAGTTCACCCTACCCCCTGATTTAGGAACACTTGCATGACCACCCTTCATAAAACAAGTGGTTCCACACCTCACTTCTTGGAATACCTATGAATAACCTCGATTGATTGATCCATTTCTCACCCATGTGTAGTCATCCAGGTTGTTAATCACCTATGGTGCAACCAATTCACCAAAACCTACTTGCACGCAACAAATATGTGTGATATCCACTTGCTTGTCCCTCCCTGGTTCACCTAACTTCTTTAGCCTACATGATCCTTTCATAAATCCTCATTAAAATCCATTAATGTATGGTATTCTCCTATATTGGATCCCTTTTCTAAAAGGTATTGTTTCTAAACATCCATTAAGACCTCATGATTTATGAAAATTTATGGAAATGCACCTTCGTGTGTCTACTATTTGGATTTGTATTTCTACAGTCAGAGGTTTCCCGCACTTGGCCTACCTGGGAGTCAGGATCCATAAAGAATATCTATATTTTTATATCTATACCCAAATGGACCATTAACCTAGGGATAATGTTTAGGAGTTACAAATCTCTTATTTTATAGATAGGACTGCATTCCTTCCTTCTCATCTATGATAACTAGAGCCTCCAGTCCGGTGTAGGGAAGTTAAGGATCACAATTTATTTTTCCTTTAACAAAGGAAAAGTTTCCCTCCTCTCCAAAGACCAATCAGTGGGAAACCATCTTGGTGTAACCCCCAAGCCATTCATTTATGTGGTTACAACATCGCTTCTCTCTACCTCCACACCCTTCAATCCTTCCTTACCTAGGACTCTCATACAATGTAAACGAATAGAGGGAAGTGGCATGGTCTTGACTTCTTCCATTGTAACCATGACCTCTTCTTCCATAGCCCCATACCTATTACATTATATCCCTAACATCATCTATCATATAATGTAGGAAATTGTGTGTCTTGTTGAATCATTCACATCCTCTTGTTTCACACACCGAGCATGACTCAAGTGGGCCTAGAGGTTTGTAATGATTACAACATCAACACAATACACATGAATGAATGAACTATGAAAACACTTATTCCCATCATAAATGGGATATGTAGGAACCCCACTTTTGGCTTGAGATCAATGGGCATCCTCCTTAAGAATATTCCCTAACCATAATTCCCTTCATATGGGCAACCTCGTTAGGAGTAATCCCCATGTTAAACCCCAAAACAACCATGAGTTGATACATCAATCATGGTTCCTTCTGTAAAGGAATCCTATTCATGAATAAGCCCCAAACTATCATCTCAAAGGTCCATACTCCCCTGAGAGACATACCCTTGAGGGACTCCTTAAGCCTCAGTCCTCACCAACAAACTTTGTGGGCTTTTATTCCCATCTAAACGGGATACATGGGAAGCCTCCTAGAGGTTCAAACCCAACATACTAATCCATACTTTTTCTTTTGGGTCACATACAAATTAGGTTTTAATTCAACTTGGAAACCCATTTCCCTTCCATGTCACTTAGTTTTATTCTATATAAGTCCCACACTAAACATTACTAGGCACATTACCCCTAGAAGTCCTTAACAAGTGAAATTAAATGGTATAATTGGGTCCTTATCACAAGACCTTAAATTGTACGATGTACCACATTAATACGAACTAAACTACATGAGTTATAATTCCATTCATGAGGATACATTGGTGGACCATCAATGGGTTTTATCCCAATTTCATAACAAATTCCATCTACTTGGATAATGATAAATTACAGAGTGGCATCCATCTACCTGGATAACCATAAACTCTAGAGTGCCCCACTATGAGGCTTAAAAACTTGCATCCTCATAATAATGACAAAAGAATACTTATGTATTATATGAGTAGATACCATTGATGGAGAACTTCATATACATATAGATATTTCCAGAAATGAAGAGCCTCGAATACATACAAATTATTCACAATTCCACCCATGCTAATAATAAATTGCTAATGTTGGGATAATTCACATCATACTATTGAATTATTGAAGCATTTAGGAACATATCTTGGTTATGGATTCACGTTGGGTGTTTCTAGTTCCATAAAAAAACATTGCAAACCATTTGTAAATAGTGTTTCCTAATCAAAACTAACATTCTGAGGGAAAACAAAAATGAAAAACCCAGTGTGAATCCTAAACCAAGGTGATAGTGTTACCAATCTATCAAGCCCATATCTATTGATAAAAGAAGGAAAGTCAAGGAAATTAGTAATGCATTTGTTCATCCAAAATTATTTTTCCTTAACAATTTTCTTTGTCATATGCCTATCACCAATATATGCACTCCTTTTAAGATCTCTATCACATCCTAATGGATTCCTTCATGTTTACACTCTTGAATGCCCTGGTTGCTACTAAAGTGGGATCTTTATCCGCACGAAGTACGCCATCTATGAATCAGCATCTTTAACACTGGGTCTCTAATGAAAAGGTTGAATATTACCATAAATACAGTACCATCCCAATACTATAGGATACCCAAAAATCCCCCCATATCAACAATCACTCTCGGTCAACTCATCAACAAGATCGGTGGTCTAGATGAAGATGACATTGACTACCATCTTCAACTGTTTCAAGATCATATCCTTGGAATGAGAAAACCAGGCCCTCCCATATTTCAGGGTGGTTGATTAAGAGGACATTTGTGGAATCTTCTTGAAGTCACTGATGTCTTAATTTTCTCCTACAAACAATCTCCATTGTTGATATCGCACAATAGTGAACCCTCAACATGACGAGGGTGTCACCTTCGACCATCTGACATAGGTCCCTCAACCCCAAGAATGCAATACAGACCATTGGATATAGAGATGTGCCATGAGAGATCAGGTTCCTACATTTCCCCAAATTGGAGAACCCCACCCTCCTAGTTTAGTGGACAAAATTGAGTGGGAACATACACCCATCCTCCTTCATTTTATCGGATAGTATAGTCGTATGGCGTCACTCGACCAATCCCTCTTTTAGAATCCAGTTAAGTACCATGAAAAGAAACCTACACATTATTGAAATCATCAATATTCACATTAGACTCATCTAGTAGAATTAAATAAATACCTCCAACACACTTTGGAAGAAACCCGCATGTAGGAATATACAATGGTCTACACTCCCTAAGCCTATCAGGAGCCTCGTTACGTATCACCTAGAGTGGTCAGTCAGAAAGATCTAACGACAAGTAGGGGAAGACTCAATTTTCTACCCCCACAAATGAGTAATGTTAGTATCCTCTGAATGGAAATTAAAAATATAATCAAGTACATAACCTGATCCAAATACATAATGGACATATATTCCCCTTTTGGTTTTTGAAGTCACAAAAAACATTCCGACATTAGTAAAAGTACATATGAAAATTCATGAAAATATATGAGAGACCACTGAAAATACCATAATGATTGAAATAGTAGTACCAAAGGGATGGGCACATAATATTTCCCATATACATAGGGTGGCTAATCATCTTGTCACCCAGAAGTAAATACATACATCTTCTCTAGTCCTGGACGGTCATGGGGCACACTCTCACATATAATATGGAAAAATTCCTCAGGAACATACACATTCTCCAACTGGAGATAATCGACATATTTTTATGGACACCCCATGATTAGCTCATACACCTTCCCATTATAACCTCTTATCCAAGAATGTGGCTCTAACTATGTGTATGGTGGTGTCTAAGAAAAAGTATCATCATGCATAGTTGTAGAATCAAGAGTCTTTTGGAAATCTGGTTCCTCTTAATGCCAGATTTCTTAAATACCTCATAAATTTATCTATTAAAGCTCGTGATCCTACTTTATTATTATAATATTATTGTAAAATTAGTAGCAATTCTAATGTTCCTCATTAGAATATTCATCATGAAGGCTTTCTTCAGGACAATTTGGTCAATCTTGGGAACCTATCTTTAGATGGGAGCTATAGTTACTCTCCATGTGAATGAAATAACAAGGATAAATATTATTTAACCCTTTCTATAATCTACCATGGTGGTTCTCCCAATGATGGAGTTCATTAAAAACGTTATCTCTATAGTAGTGATTCCCAAGGTCAGATTATATCTTCCACAGAAAATGTAGTGAAAGTAAACCCCTCTTATCTTGAGGTACATGAAAATACATGGTCATTCATGTTTTATTCCTAATTAATGGTGGGTGAAATGGTTTCTCAACTAGAATATAACATAATGTGACAGTCATTCTCTAAACCACCCATATTCCATTTATCATCCAATTCACTGGAGAAACTCACTACTGATCTTGTTGATTCTGATTAAATGGAAGAATATCCCAATTTTTTTTTCAATTAAGTAAAGGAGCCTCTAGAAAAAGATAAATAGGATATGCTAAAAATGAGGGAAAACTGGCTAAAATGAAATAATGATCATATTTTTCCTTTTGGCCACTCCTTAATATATCATTACAGAGATGATTATGTATGATTGTATGCATGACATATACCTCAACATGTAGACATCCCTACATCATCTATAACAAAAGATATTACCTTATGATGGATACCCAAGTCTTTTCATGGTAATAGAAGGGTTGCATCATTGAACTGAATTTGAATCTCTCCTAGATTTGTAACATCAAAAAATCTAAAAACCAGAGGGTTCCCTTCAACGTACATGCCTCTATGCATTAACATGGTCTTGACAATTTATTGCAAATACCCCATCTGGTGTTCATATTGGAGGATGGGTTATATATAGAGAATTTAATTTCACTGTGCTTCAAAGCCCATGAGGACAACTAAAAATTGTCTCATTCAATGTTGTTTCCTCATTCCCACTACAAAAGATGAATATTTTTTTCTGACTAAAGAGATGGTTAGTAATAATATTCCTTAACGGGATTCCACCAAAGTCAGGACAAAATAGATAAATTTATTAAGATACTTTTACATCAAGAATTTTAAAACGTCATGTAGAAATCGTTATTAAATGATTTTAGACGTCTGATTGCACAAACGTATAAAATGTAACAATGGTATTCCAAATAAGGTGATTTATGTTTGTTTTTTATAATGCTCCCAACAAAAATTCAGACCATAATTCTTAAACAAAGAAGAGAATCTTTGTTGATATCATCCATAGTTGTTTAGTAGACACCCCAACCCATAGGGGTGGGAGATATTTTCTCCCAACCCTTAGAGCCATAAATAAAACTAAGTTATTGGGAAAGATGAATAAGATTAGCCGTATCTCACAGGGCTGGATGCTTTTTTACACTCACAATCCCCTTCTTAGTTGAAGTCAATTTTTTCCCAATTAGGGAAGACTCCAAAAATGAATGCATAACTGAACTATATGATAATTCCATTCTGATTATTTTATGCCAAATACTTCCTATATAACCAAAAAAATATGAATAACAAGTCATATGGAGAGCACAAAAGAAGGAAATATTAATGAAATTATAACATAATTCTTGCAATGTGTTATACATCTATGAATTTCACCAATGTAATCCTAGAATAACAACTAAAAAATAAAAACGATTTAAAGGATTATGGTGAAGAAATTATAATTTCTGATATGGTTCATACATAAATTAATAAATAATCTTTACATATCCAAAAGTAGAGGCTTAGCTAAAATTTAGGTATCCCCTCGAATAATAAACATCCACCTCTTCAAAAGGAACCTAATAAGGGAAATGTTAATGGTCATACCATGTCTCCCCTTTCCCATGGAGAAGGTTAGTCTCTTTTTCAAATGAAATTATTTTCTCATAATGATGATGAAATTATAGATTTGGGAAGACATAATGTCGAGTTACTCAAAGGCCATATTAAGTCAAGATATTCTCTAAAAGAATATTTTCATCTTTAACTTCAAGTAGTAGCACCCCTGTAAAAAGGGTTTGTTTCAAATAATTGTGTAGATAATGAATTCTCACAATTGGGTATGAAAATAGAGCCTGGTTAGAAACATCTTTATAGGAATGTCCCCATGGGTTATCCAAGGAAAATACCAACAGAACCTACACCGGTTATCCAGCCAGTTATCGCACCAGTTCAAAATCCATCAACCACACCAATTCAGGTCCTAGATAAGCAGATATTCCTCAAATGTTTATGTACACCAATGAGTAGCTAACAACTCGATTGGATGCTATAGAAGTACGATTTACACTAGTTAAACTATAAAATAAGGATTATCCCAAATGGGTAGATATGACTCCTCCTCCACCAAACATTGGGAATCTTACATTTTTGATTTTGAACAACTCGGGAGATCTGAAACATCACTTGATACATTTCGTCTCTCATTGTGATCCCATGATGGGGACCCCTGAGGAATAGGAAGTAGTAAAACTCAAATGATTTGTACAGTCACTATAGGAGATAAAATTTGTATGGTAGATGAGTTTTATCTCTCAATAATTTACTAGATGAGAATATCTTTATTATAATTTCCTATTCTAGTTCAGATCAACATTTTAGTTGATAAACGTATTTGATCTCACCATCTGTAAACAAAGGGATAATGAAATAGTCTTGGATTTCATTGCTAACATGAAAGGATTGACTTAATCTTAAAACCAATCACTCATTCAATAAGAACTAATTTCTATATATATAGAAAATCCCCATGATGATTTTTGAAAACCATTGATCTACATAAAATACATAGGATGGTTTCAGGATCTAGTTGAAATTTATCTATAGTTGGAAACATCCATCAGAGACACCAAATAAAAGCCTTGGATAAATTTAGAAGCTCTAGGCAGAAGAACATGAATGGAAAAGGTCTATATAGTTACACATAAGCAGGCCACTGTACCCGCTCATACTTCAAAGATAGTGTCATACCTTTGTCCCCCAACTCTTTAGCATCAATAGCAAAAACACATTTGTTAGGATGATCAAAGAGATTATAGGTTAAAACAGTTTGAGTAATTGAAAAACAGTGTCAATTATTTTTTAAATAACCATGTCCCCGAAAACATCATCTCAGATTTGGAAAAAATCTATGTCTAGTTTCCAATGCCAAAGAACCTAACAAAGAAGTAGATTTGGACCTCCACAACTATTTCCCCTTCCATAAACTGTTGGATCACCCCAACTATGAGTGTTTTGTTTTTTATGTATGTCATACAAAAGATGGTAGACTCTAGTCAAGTATTTCTATGAAATTCACCAGACTACGTAGCATGTGTTACTATTACTATTCTAGAGGAGGAAGGTGAACGATAGTATGTAAAAAGTAAGAATGGTAAAAAATTCCGTGATTTGATGGTCAGGAAAAAATATTGACCGAAAAAATTCCATTCTATAAACATAATTAAACATTAGATGGTGTCTCATATTTTTATATTATAAAAAATACTTCTTCATCCAAAGCCATGTCCTCTAAAGGCCAATCCTCAAAAAAAACATGGCCATAAGAATAATAAAAAAAATGGAAAAAGATGTGTTTATTTCATGGAAAAAGTTATTATTAAACTTAGTGGATTTCATTCCAACTATATCAAAATCATATGAACCACCCCACCAAATAGCACAATAAGAATTGATCTGTTAGGCTGAATTATCATCAAATAATGAGTTGATCTTTAACAACGTTAATGTTATTTAATCAATTAATCCCTATGAGAATGATGATTCTAATTATGAACTTGAGTTCCATGAACTTGATTGGGGAACTGGGGGAATAAGTCCTCAGGGTTGAGGATACATGGGATGGTGTTGTTTTACTAGAAGCCACTACTCCAACCACACCCTTTCTTGAACTATTGGTGCTATAAAAACTCATGGGAGATCCCCTAGCATGCTTAGAGGGAATAAGGGAAATCCCCCACACGTGACAGGGTATTCCCTAACATAATCATCTTGGAAGAATGATTAGAGGCAATTTCACCACCTCTTATGGTAGTGGTAAGACCTATCTGGACTAATCCACTAATCGTAGATGTACTTCCAGCTTCTTCCTCGAAAGATAGTTCATCCACATCATGAGCATCATATACCAAGTCACCTACAAAAGAGCATCTCCAAACTAGAAAACACATACCTCTCAATCAAAACTATGATGTGTTGAATCCATTAAACCATGTACCGGCTATGTTATCAATCCTGGATACTCTGAGTTTGTCAAAAGACCTTAAGAAGCACTAATTGAGGCATTTACCAATTCTCAAGAGTTTGAAGTTGAGGTTACTTCCATGAAAGTTTATTATATAATGAATGGCCCAAAAAAATTCCATAAATCCATATCTATCATGGAATTGAATGAAAATTTTGTTTTATATGGACACATCAAGCCATTGTTCTTATTTGGAATGATTAAGGACACAAACATCCAAAACTCCTTCATTGATAATGGATCATGGGTCAACCTCATTATAATTTGAACACTTCACTGATTGGGCCTCACTGAATCCCGTTTGTCTCCCTCCACTTTGATGATACATGGTAAAAACAAGAATGACAATGAATCTCTCAGTGAGATGATTCTCAGAAATCAGTTTGGGGATATCATATCTAATTCAGAGTTCATGGTTCTCTTGAAAGACACAATGTTCAATATTATTCATAGAATACCTGGTCAACATAATCATATGGCCATTCCTTCATTGTACCATCAACGTATCAAATATTTCATTAATGTTCATACTATGAAATTTCATGGTGGTAATTCCCCATTAGAAACTTCTTAATCTCATTAAATTGATGTGTATTTCTATCATAAAGGAGGAAAATGGCCAATGAGTGATGACGTTACAAGAATCAATTACATGGGAAAGATCAAAACTAACCCATTCATGCATCTCAATGTAGATTACATGATTCCCATTAATCAGATAGAATGGGTTGGCATATATCCAAGAACTCATTCGTTGGATTCCATAATAATAGTTGGGGAAGATGAACCTGATATCACATTATATATCATTGTCTCACCAAGAAACGATGAAATCCTAAATAGAGTTGTGTTCATTCCATCCATTGAGCTTCTACAAGTCTCTAATTCATCATCCCAGATAGAATAAGCTATCTCACATATTGAAAAAACATGGATTCTGATTCTAACCCCATTATATTCCATTTAGAGATTCAAAAGTACCCATCGTCGTCAGTTGGGTTGGAGATAGTTTTCCCCTCTTCAAGATATCCAAATACTGATTCCTCTTCTATCATTGAAATTTTAGCATCATCACATACTTACCAAGAAGATGAAAAATAAGTAACACATAAAAATAGAAAGAAGAGGAAGATAATAGGGATACGCCTCAAATATTTGAGGAAATTTTATCCACCACTACGGATGAACTCATATAAACAAATTAGGATATATAAGAAGATCCACGTCCTGCTATGATTAGTGAGTCCATTACTCAAAAAGAGAAAGAGGTGTATACGTCATTTTTTGATGAAACACCATGGTGGGTTTTCTTAGAAATATATATAAATTCTAGGTCTGGATCCTTAGTTGGCCACACATCATTTGAGTTTTCCGAAAGAGCTTCTCGGACACAGGCATAGAGCAAGAGGAACACATCCAACTTTTGCCTCCAGAAATGGAGAAGAGTTCAAAAAATTATCAAATTGTACTTCATACAATAGGTGAAATATACAAATTGGTTATCCATTATGGTCCTGGTAAAAACTAAGAATTGGAAAATCAGAGTTTTCAATGAATTTAGATATCCTTAAGGGCATTTTATCAAATTAAACTTCCCACATCTGATTAGAGAACTGTTGATTGATGTAATAGTTGCCTACCATGATCTCTCTTACATGGATGGACACTCTGGGTATAACCCATTACATATTTCCCTAGAATATGAGTAATCTACATCCTTTAATTCCCCTCAAGTATTATTTGTCTATTAGTTAATTCTATTTGGATTGATGAATGATGGTGCGACATACTGACATACAATTCCCATCATTTTCAAACCCTTATTAGAGGAAATGTTATAATTCTATTTTGATGAACTAGTGGTAAAATATAGAAAATATTATGATCACATGACTACCATGGAGACCATATTTAGAAAGCTTAGACAATATAATATGATGATAAACCCCATGAAATATTCTTTCTAGGTTACCATGGAAAAATTGATTGGTCATGTTGCACACCAATAGAGAATAGAAGAAGATCCAGAGAAGACTAAATCTATTCCTAGAATTTCACACCTTCAAAAAATGAATGATTTGAGGGGAATTCATAAACAATTTTCCTATATCTGGTTCTTCATAGCTAATCTGGTATGAGACAGTTTTCTCCACACCAAAATGATAAAGAAGGGGGTCACTTATCAATGGACCAATTACTACCAAGAGGCATCAGATACCCTCAAGAAATATCTATTGAGCCCACCAATATTAATTCCATCTATTAAAGGAATTCCTCTCTTTCATTATATGAAATCCTTATAGTGATCACTAGGAACCTTGCATTTGCAAATGAACAATCCTTGGGATGAATACGACCTTTATTATCTCAGTCAATCCATGATCGATGTAGAGACATGATATTAATATATTGGGAAGAGCTTCCTAGAACAAATATTTGTAGTTCAGAAGAGGAGAAACTACCTACAACATCACTATGTCCATTGGGTCTCTCACAATGACCAGTTTAAATTTATCCTCAGTCGTTCTATGTTGACAGGACCTTTGGAATGGTGGAAAATTAATATATAGTAATTTGATATACAGTTTCTACCTTAGAATGTTGGGAAAGGCCATCCCATGGAAGACAACCTTTCTGAACCCCTGTCTACAGAAGACACATTATTGAATAATGATCTTCATTATAAAGAAATATCATCTATTCAAGATAGTCCCCAAACATTGGAAATGTACTTTGATGGTGCACCCATAAGTCCAGCGGGGAAGATAATGGAAGACCCAAAGTTGAAGAAAGATGGAATTGGAATTATGCTTATTTTCCAAGAAAAGTTAGTGTTTATATATTACTTCCTATTATCATAATGTAGTATCAAAAATCAGGTATAATATCAAGATATCATTATTGGGATGGAATTGGCACTACACATACCAATGAATCACCTAAAAGTCAAGGGTGAATCAAAATTTATAATAAAGTATATCCATGGGGATTAGGCCATTGAAATGGAAGATATAATTCACCTATGTGATTTTGTCTAAGTATTTAGGGCTTAATTCCCCTCATAAACAACATTTAATCACATACCAAGATAAAAAATGAGCAGGTATATGTGTTTTGAAATACATCTATAACTTTGGAAGATCCAAATTAGGATGAAACAATCATTAACATTTCCCGCCACCAAATGGTTTCACATTTTTTTTCATATTTGAGAACATGATATCAATGTAATCAATCCCATTATCGACCCATATATCCCTACTATGGGATGCATGACACCCATCAAAGAGTATCTCAATGATTGAGTACTTCTAAGGGACAGAGTTGGAAGAGTGAAAATCAGGCGGTGGGTGGCTAATTTCATTCAATATGATGGCCCGAATCATTTGAAAGTCCTCTACAAGAGAAGAGTTTATGGAGTTCATCTCAAATTTGTTGATGGAGAAGAGATGATGGCTATTATGGGAGAAGCACAATCAACAGCCTATTGTTCCTGCCAATTAGGGTATAGAATTACTAATCAAATTCGAATGCTTGGATTCCTATTGCCTTCGATGACAAAAAATTAACTAAAAAGTGTCATCCCATCCTTGTGAATGCCAATTTCATTCATTAACCCTCAGAGTTACTACATATATATAAGTAATCTTCTTCATTTTCCATATGTCTAATGTATGTTTTTGGACCATATACTCCATCTATGACTAAGAAGTTCAAGTACATCCTTAAAGAAATCAATTTCATCTCCAAATGGGAAAAGGTAATACCTCTCAAGGAAGTTAGGAACAAAAAATTGTTTTCTTTTTCAAAGAAAATATAATCACCGAATTTAGTGTCCCTAATTTCATATTGATGGAAAACAGAACCAAATTCTATTCTATTATGGTAGATAAGCTATATTAGTAACCCAATATATAATCCAACAATTCATCTAGTTATCATGGAGTTGAAAAAAGAAAAATAGAGGCTCTCAACAAGACTATGTTCAAAAAAATCCAAAATATGGTATATAATTTTAAGAATACTTGTCTTAATAATAATTTCAAGCCATATGGGTCTATAGGATTAAAATTTGTAATTCTACATGGTCAACCCCATACTCATTTGTGTACGGGATAAAAGCAGTTCTGCCTATTGAAGTTTAGTTTTCATCACTCATAGTTTTCATTTGTGATTAATTATCCATGAATTAGAAATCCACAAAATGGCTAGAAATTTTTGAGTGACAGGATGAGAAAGTATTCAATTCCTGGCATCAATTGGAAGTCTATCATAACTGAATAGCATGAGCTTTCAACATGAAGGTTTTCCTTCCTTTATTCCTCCATGGAAAGTTGGATTTGGTCTACAGGACTCTAATGATACTGATAAAAAATCCTCCAATGATTAAGACAAAGTGGGAGGGGCCTTACTCTATAAATAGGTCCAACTCTAATGGAGCTTATACCTTAATCTCAATGGATGGAGAAGTCGCTACAACTACAACCAATTTAAGGTTTATGGAGAATTAATTTCTGAAATCACATAATGTCTATTCTATTTCCATAAAAATAACTATGTTACTTCCATATTCTTATCTACATGATGTTAAAATACACAATACCATTTTTTCCCAAGTTGTGTGATGTGAAACAGTGTAACATCATCATCCATGTAACATGGTGACAAACTACACAACATGTTTTCCAAGTAGAAAGATGTTAAACTTTATAGCACCATTTTTCCTCACCATATTACATTAAACTATAGGGTTAAAATATCCCATATTTTAGGTTAAAAAATATCCATGATACCCTAAGTCGACACTACATGTTTTCCCTCAAAAGATGAATATCTTCCATGCATAAACCTCAATCACCTCATTTCCACTCCCTAGTGGATCTTGAGCCGGATTTATCCATATGTTTGGATTATACCTACATAGGGAATACCTTCAAGAACTACATGGGTCTTGATTCTCATCCTATTGAGATAAATATCGATGCTCAGATCTTCTATCTTAGGTATAGCTGTAATTTTTCTTTCACATTAGATGACTTCACGTTCTTTATTTATGGTGATAACCTACACAATCCACGAAGTACTATATGTGGCTTGATTCTTGCACCAAAAAGATACATATGGACACCCATATAACCAATCCTTGGTTCAAAAAAATGACTATAAAGAAATAATTTCACCTTGAATTGTATATAATCCAAATCTATACTTGGAATCCTTTTAAAACAACATGATTGATTTTCACACCATATCACTTCTTAAGCCCAACTATTATCCTCGAAAATATCTTAAAAATTAATAAATCCCCTCCCTCAAATAAAATATTAGTTAGTGTGTGGAACATTTTCAAAAATTATGTGTGTCTTGATTCTTTCCCCATCAATATACGTAGTAACTCCTAGATCACCTATCTAGGGTCATGCGGTAATGTTTAAAAAAGGTCCATTCTCCCCTTGGTGTATGAATCAATCTTACACATGGATAATTTGTATGAATTATGTGTGTCTTCATTCTCATCCAATTGTGATACATAGTGACACCCTGATCTCTAATCCTAGGTCTAGCCGTGATTTTGGATAAGAAAACCCCATATACTTTTCCTTATGTGTGAACTAGATCTATAATGTGAACCTTTCAAAGACTTATTCCTTGATTCTCTTTACAATGATTTTCATGGTGATACCTAGAATTCATGATTTATGACCAAACATCAGTTTGGAAGTTTTCAATAATACTATTTCACAAATTAAAGTATGATTGATTTGGGAAGAAATATTCAAGAACAATATATAGATTTATTATCATCCTATTATGTTATTTAGTGATGCATGAATCTTCGGTCTTGAGTCCAACCACAATTAAAAACTCTTCCTTTCCCTTATGCATTAATCAACACTATATATAAGAAAATTCTCAAACATATGGCCTAATTATCATTATAATGAGATCCTTGGTGTTTCCTAGACATCATACTTTAGGTCCAACCCTCATTCTATAAACTATTAATTTCTCTTTTTTTCCAAGTCAAATCCCAATTTGTGTGGGGAATATTTATCTAGAACAATGTGTGGATTGATTCCTTACACAAAAAGATACGTAGTGAAACCCTAGTCCTACAATCTGGTTCCATCAGAATATAATCATCATTCCCCTATAAATCAATTATGTTACCTTTGTAATATAGTATTAAATTTTACCATTCCTTATTTCTCACACTGAACACAGCTCATGTAGTATTTGGAATTTGGTAAAGGAATCTTCTATATAAACAAAGCGTCTCAATCCCGATTAGGGTTTTCAATGGTCCTAAATGAAAGTCCATAAAAGGCACAATAGTTGTCCTCTTCACATGAAAATAAAATGCATCATCTTCTCAAAAACTACACGTTGTTTGATTCTCATTTTCATGAAATACAACATGGAACCAAGACATTAATCTTGGTCTCAACAGGAATGTTTTCACCACTTCATGTTAGTTCACCTATGTTCTTACTGCATGATGTTAAACTATTTGGAATTTCAATTACGATGTATGGTCTGATTGGTGCTCTAGTGAGATATGTAAGGATGCTCGAATCCTACATCCTAATTTAGCCACTATTCACTAAACAATGGCCCCTCTACCTGTGTATGGATCAAGACTATGAAAGTAGACCACTTACTATAACTTTGTGATGCTTGATTCCTTGTCGTATGAGATTATTAGTGATGTTCAGCCTTTCAATTATGGGGCCATTCATAACATGATTAAAATAATGCATCTTTCCTCTCATGTATTATTTAATTATATGTTAGTAGATTTAATATGAGTTATCCTCTTATTTATGAACACATATTCAAAGAAACACCCATTATCCTCCACTTATGAATTCAATCAAGGTGGGGATTGTAATTTAATAACTACATGGGTCTTGAATCTCAACATTGTGAGAAACATAGTAATGTTAAGATCTTCAACCCTAGACCAAGTTTCATCACAACATAAAAAAACCTCTAATTTCCAACATAGAAATAAAAAATTCTTTGCCAGATATTTTATTTTGGGTCCTCTCCTAAGAGAGACCACTAGTGAAACAAGAAATGTACCCATTACACATATGAGCCATATCTATGTAAGGTACTCCAAAATCATGGACAATATCGGTTAAAAAATATCCCATGGGAATTATAAATTACCCATTTCTCATTTTATACTCATAATATTCAATAAATTCCTATTTTTATAATCATTCTTCAGTTTCTGGTGAAAGAATTTCTGATACCTTAGAGATCCTTTTCCTGACTATGTTGTAAGTTATTCCATTTTTCCTTACACCAGTTTCTCATATAACATACATTTCATCCAAATGATTTCACTATTTTTTTATTCAGCACATGCCCTAGATGTCCCAACATAATATATCCCCCATAACGGGGTTTTCAAATAGATGTAACTTCATTCTTTGAAGAAGCCTCTTCTGATCCTTTACACTTTGATGACTATATACACGAACAAATAGTTTAAATATGCCATCATTTTTATATATTTCCCATATACTTTCACTCAATCTAGAAGTCTTTAAGAACATGGTTTACATTTTTCCCCTCTCAATCGATCAAAGCATATTAGATTAAAATTGGGTCATTTAACAACATATCATTCATTGTTTCCTTACTATTTTGGTCCTGGTCAAATGACCTAAAACTAAAGGAACCATATTTCAATAGCTTGGGTTAGACCTAAATAGAGATCATATTCCCCCAATTATTTTTAAATTATTATTTTAAATAACTATTTTGTATTCATGCACTTTTCTCTATAAACCAATCACTATTCTTGGGAATATCTAAATACCCCCTACACTAACATCGACATTAATAAATAGAATGTAATAATTATTGAGGGATCTTATATCTGACAATAAAGAACATTCCCCTAGTCATCCTTGCAGCACATGATCACATAAAAAGCCTCTAATCAAAAGGATTTCACTATTTTGATTTGTAGTATATCCCCTACCTAGCTATTCATAATATAGCCCCCATGACGGGTTTTTCTAGTTGCAGTTACTTTTCTCTTGGAAGATACCTCCATTAATACCATTTATCCCTTTTCCAATATCACTCTTTGGATTCAGTAATCTCTAAATCATGGATTAAAAATTCCTTCTTCCATATATGAATATAGTATCGTATTTCTAGTCAAATTACTAAGAATTGGAGAACCATGAAACCTTCGGTCAAAAATAAATACCTTAAATAAAATACCATAATGTCCTTGCTGCATGACATGAAACTGCACAGTATAATGTCTTTTCTTGATGACATAAAACTACACATCCCACCTAATTTCCTTACTATATGAAATTATATTTCAAAGCATAATTTCATTTCTACATTACTTTAAACTTCACATCATAATGTCTTTGTTTCATGAAATGAAATTTCACATTATAATTTCCTTACTACATGAATTTAAATTGAATAGCATAATGTATTTAATACATGACATTAAAATGAAAAACATAATATCATAAAGTCCATTTTTTGACAAAATGTACCCTCCTTGAGACCCCAAATTTGTCTATAAGCATTTTCACATTCATGGCCTATGTCGGCATAGATGTCCCCTTTTATTCATAGACATATTTCATTATAAAATCCACATATATGATCTTGATACATCAAAATCATAATCCCCTTTTTCTCTCAGTAGTAGAATTTCACCATTCCTAGTAAATACTTTACATGACTATGCAGTACGTGCCCATAGTTGGCCTTACATCAGTCGATCACATAACGAGCTACTCAGCCAAAGGATTCCACTATTTGGATATACAAAATATTCCCTAGCTTGCACTTCATAATACAACCCCCATAATTGTTTTTTCACATAATGGTAACATCATTGGTGGATGATAACTTCTCTATTATTATACTTCAAATTTTCGATTTGGTGACCATAAAAATCATGACTTCATCTTGCCCTAGAGAGCATGTAGAAAATATCAGTACATTCCAAACAATAATGCTCTGTTTGGGATCAAATTTCAAAATTGTTGGTTAAAGTTATTAGAACTAAAAATCTATATATAATACTTCTACATGAATGAATGTAAACTGCACATAAAAATAGACATATCACTCACCATTTTAGAACCTTTTCAAAGGGAAATATGGACAAAACTCGAGTTTTATCTCCCTAGACTTACACTCTATATGGTTTAAGAAATATCAAACAATAAAAAGTTAAAAAGAAAAATGTTTTCAAATAAAAATCCAAAAGGGTAAGCCAATGAAAAATATTAGTCTCATCTAGTAAGTCCCCTTAATTTGGGGATTAGGAATATATTAGGATGAAAACAAAAAATACATAAAGTTTATTGGGTTTTCCATATGAGCCTAGTAATAGTTGAACTATGCTCACATGGCCCATTGGATTAGGTAAAAAATTAGGGATCATCCTATCCCTATCATTGTCATTATAATTATCCAATGTAAAAAAGTCATTCTATGAAAATCAGTTTTGAAATTATAATTACAAGAAAAAAGGATGAAGACATAGAAAATTGGGAAAAAATATTTTCATTTATGATTAAAAACCCTCCAAATTAACATCCAAAAATTGAAGTCTCTATATCACAAGTTACATGAATCCTTCACCAAAAATATTAATTTTTTGAAAAGCCACATGATCCCCATTAGCCCCCTATTGATGTTTAGTCAATCGACCAGCCACATTCTCTTTAGAATGACGAAATGGTCCCTTTGCATCTACAATGGTTTTTTTAACCTTATTTTCGAGATTTTACAAATGATTTTTGAAGTTGTATTACGTTCTCTTGTAGTAGTATCCAACTCTTGCTGAAGAAGCAACAGATGAACAATTTTCTCTATGATCTGTTGTGTGAATGTTTCCAACTTTATGCTATGAATATCTTCATCCTTACATACTACCACTCAAAATTCATCACTCTTAGTAATCAATATAGCTTGTATCATATCTAGCCAAATATTGTTCTATTTCACTCACCTCCAAATGGTATCTGTTGGATCTGAATCTACGGATTACACACAAGAGGGGGGTGAATTGTGTCTTTTCAACAATTATTATAATCTCTTCAATTTAGACAAATTCTGTCCACTATGCTTTTGCTCGATTAAATATGCAGCGGAAAAAGTAAAAGCATGAACACACGGATGTATAGTGGTTCGGGGAACAGAAGGCCCCTAGTCCACTCCACCAACGCTCAAATCCACGAGCTTGGCGATTTTCACTATCTGGTCCTCGTTTCCACAGACCTGTCCACAACTGAGTACAGGCAGTTGACACCTTTACAAGTTTCAGGCAAACACAGCCTTCCTGGTTCAAACACGAACCCACACAGCTTAGAACGAGAAGCTGATCACTCAAAAATAAAAAGGGTTTCGATAAAGAAAACACTTCTCCAGTTGTTCTTCACAATTGCAACAGAATGAAATTGACAGTAGATAGATCGTTGTCTTCAGAAAATAAAGATCTGTAATCAAAACAGTTCTGAGTCGATCCAGTTGCAATAGATATTACCAGAAACTTCACAACTTCAGCAGCAATAGATTCGCAACAGATAGTCGATGTAGAACACGTGAATCTGCTATCAAGATCTTCCTTCGGTAATAAAAGTTTTACACTTCTTCTCGATCACCAGAAAAGAACGCCTTTTCACAGTCTCTGTTTATTGCTTGTTAAAAAGATCAATCTATATCTTTCACACACTTTCCTGTGTATATATATATATATCCGAAGTTTCCAAGATAGAACATATATATTCAAATCTGAGAAATTCTTCCGCATAAACAGATCCATAAAAATCTCCTTTAGATTCGCGATATTAAATAACAATAGAGCCGTTGTAACTCCCCTGAAGAATCGGCACAAAAAGCTCCGTTTAAATCAATCACTAATCCGTTGTAAATCATCTTTGATTCAGTCAAAGTCGTACTTAAGAATCGGCTCGAAATCCGCTTAATAATCCGCTTGTTTGACCAATGCAAAAGGAAACATCGTCTGTCAAAAATATCCCGACGCCAAACGTAGGGTTGATGACGTGGATCCAAACGTAGGGTTCACAAACGTAAGGTTCACAAACGTAAGGTTCACAAACGTAAGGTTGAACATACATACTTTCTCTTCAGCATTCAAACGTAGGGTTGATCATCCATACTTTGTCTTGCTTCAACTCTCCAAAGAACGTACGGTTGATTATAAAAGTAAGGTTGATGATCCATACTTTTGAGAAACAAACTCAACACTGAAAACTAACGTACGGTTTCTCTTCCATACTTGTCCAACAACGAAAACGTAAGGTTCCTTCCAAACGTAATGTTCTTCTTCAATACTTTCCAACAACGTAAGGTTCATTAACCATACGTTTCAAAATAACATAAGGTTCCTTAACCATACGTTTCTTTTAACATAAAAAGTAAACTTTTCATCCATACGTTACGTTCATCAACGTAGGGTATGAACAGTGATTCCAGTACGCGCTAAAATTGATCTCGCGCTACAGTGATTCCAGAACACGCTAAAATTGATCTTGCGCTACAGTGATTCCAGAACACGCTAAAATTGATCTTGCGCTACAGTGAAGTATGAAATCTCGTTGTATGAAATAAATAAATAAAATAAATTCCTGCAAAATACTCAACGAAATAATTAGTAAATAATTAAGGGTATTTGTGAGCATCAAAATCATCATAAAGAGACAGAGTATTATTTAAAATAATCTCCCCCTTTAAAAAACATTATTTTGAATTGTTTAAAAACAATACATTGCTCAACAATCTCCCCCTTTTTGATGATCACAAAACCCATAAAATAATAGAACTAATTTAATTGCAATCTTTATTGAAAAAAAATAGTTTTATAAAATTTTAGAATTCTGAAAGGATTAAAACAATATTTAACTATAATAAAATTTCTCCCCCATAAAAATAAATTTTCAGCTAAAAAAAAGATAAAAGATAAATGTCTTCTCCCATATATCCAAATTTCTTCATAGGAAACAAACGAATTTAAATGTTGTGTTTATCCAAATTCTCCCCCTTTTTGTGATATCAAAAAGAATGAAAAATTACGGATTTGAACACATTCAATATTGCACTGAACTATAAGTAAATGCTATAATTAACTGTGTATGAATAAGTGAATTTGTTATACTGGCTAACTTAGTCACAAATCAATAAACAACAAAACAAAAAAGTAAGAAAAGAATTTTCATTCACAAGCTGTTATATATAGAAACGATTGTGATATACAGAGGAATCAAGGTTCATGGATAAGACAGGGAAAAAAAAGGTGTCTATCTCCTTTGAATCACGGTCTTGATCTCTGTAAACTGTTCTCTGAGCCTCTTCATCATCCCATCTCCTAACTTGATGATAAGATCTCTGTTCTCTTGAGTCATATGAATATCTTCAATCAAATTAACTCTGAAAAACTCATGCATTCTTTCTTCTTTTTCAACAAAAAGAGCCAGCTTTTCTGATAACTGATTCAAAAGAATCCTAATCGGTTGCTCTCCAGATGTCAACTGATCCATTAAAAATTTCTGATTATCTAGCAAAACTGAAAAAGGGGCACTATTACACTGAAGATCGTGTAATCTGTCACGCATATTGCTTAGTGCTCCTGTAATTGCTTGAAATCTCCGAATCAAATCAGGTGAAGAGCCTGATCCACTCATAGCACTGTTTGCAACAGACTCAAATTTATTCTCCATGTAAATCTTCATCTCAGACAAATCATCTTTCTTTACCATCTCTGATTTTAACTGATCAACAGCATGCAGCGTATCAGTCTTAAACAAATCTACTTCCTGTCTTGAAACAGTACATTCTTTCAGCTTCTGAAACTTTAACTGCTCTAAGTTCAGAGAATTTCTGAGACTAACATTCTCAGATTCTAACTGAGAGATACGCTTGTACAACTCAACAACTTCTTCTTTTCTCGAATCAGGGGCACCCTGTGCTCTATTCTCATGTCCAGAAATAGGTTGAAGAGGCAGGGCAAGTGGTAAAGAATCTGCATCAGACTGTTCTTTGTCCTTGTCCTGACAAGGTTGATCCACTGAACTAGCTTTTGAAGCCTGAAACTCTTCCACTGAAAAATCTTCCTGAAGTACTTCTGTATTAGCTTCAGAAGTATGTTCATCACGAACAGTAGTCTCTCTGACTTCTACTGATTGGTCAAGAACAATATTTTCATGTAAATCTTGAGGTCGGGCCACTTCTTCACCAGGCACTGCCTCCATAGGTTGTTCTTGTTGTATTACATTTTCAACAGCCACAGCAGCAGATTGAGGTTCTTTTTGGATTTCCGGTTGAGCTGCTGGTTCCTCTATCGGTGCAGTCTGTTCCACAACAGCTTATCTCACAAATGAATAAGAAATTACCGGTTCAGAGGATTTCAAGGCAGGAGAGATAATTTCTTCATCAATTGACCTCTTCCTTCTAGATTGAAGTCCTTCTTGACTTCTCTCTTCCTCAACTTCCTCCATCTCAAAACGAATTCTCCTTGCCACTGTACTAACCCTTGATTCTGCTTGTCCCTCCTTGGACTTAGCCGGTTGAGCCTGAGCACTCTCCGAGTCTTCCTCACCTCCAACAGGTAAGAGTTTTCCTTTAATTGTGCTCCAGAAGTATCCTACTTTTCTTAAAGTTCCAGCATTAAAAACATTACTGTGGTGACATTTCACCCCAGCATCTACCAATCTGATCATTCCTCTTTTATGCAAAAACAAAGAAATGAACCTTCCATAAGGGAAAAAGGTCATTCTTGCCTCACTCTGACAGCAGTATCTCAGATATCTTATCATAAACCGAGGAAAATTAAACTTAATATAACACATCAGAAGATACATTATATACATGTCAGGGTATAGAATTTTCTCCATCTCAGCCATCCTTGGTGCTAAACCAGTCTGAACAAATTTTACCAAGATTTTCTGATCGGGCTCCAAATCTTTAATAAACATTTTCTTTATCACTCTGGTTCCAAACAGAAAAGACATAATGTCTTCAGACTTATGTACAGAATCTCCAATATTCCGTAAATCGAAATGAAAAACTCCTTCATGAGGGCAGTTAAGAATTTGACTTATCTCTACAGATGATATGGAAAAGTCCTTATCCTCTATTTGAGCCAATAAACTATCCTCCGTATCTCCAAGGCTAAACTGAACAGTTCTAAAGAAATGTCTCATTTCTGCCTCATATAGAAACTCAGAATTTTCACTATTAAAAGCTTGCTCAAGGCTTTGAAACGACAACGCTTGCTTCAACAGTAAATTAGTTTCAAACAGCCATTCTAAATCTATGACTTTACCTTGCAGTATTTTCCGACCAACTACTTTAGATTTCTTTGCAGAACTGCTCTCAGCTTCATCTGGACGCTTAGTCTTTGCCATTTCAACAACGATTTCTGAAGGTTCGTAAGTTTAGGGTTTGAAGATTCAGAAAAGGGTTTTAGAGCAGATGTGCGGTTTTAGGTTTTCGAAAGGGTTTCCGAAAAAGGTGAAACAGTTTAGAAGGTGAAACGGTTCTGACAGCCTTGATTCCCGTGTAATCACTAATCATTACTTTTATTTAAAACAAAATAAAAATTACTTATAGCGGGAAACAGAAATTAAGCAGAATTCGAAAGCAGAATAAGATTAAAAAAAACTATTTAAAATTAAATAAACCTAACTCCCCCTTAATAAATTCAAACCTTGCTGTGGGAAGTGGTTTAGTAAAAATATCTGCTAATTGATTTTCTGTATTTATAAATTCTAAAAATATATCCTTTTTAAACACATGATCTCTTAAAAAGTGATGTCTTATATCAATGTGCTTAGTTCTAGAATGACTAACAGGATTTTTTGAAATATTAATTGCACTAGTATTATCACATAAAATAGGTGTATTTTTGAAATTTAATCCAACGTCCATAAGAGTGTTTTTCATCCACAACACCTGTGCACAGCAACTACCTGCAGACACATATTCTGCCTCGGCTGTTGACAGGGCAACTGAGTGTTGTTTCTTACTAGACCATGATACTAAAGACTTTCCTAAAAAGTGACATGTTCCTGAAGTACTCTTCCTATCTAATCTACAGCTTCCAAAGTCAGCATCTGAATATGAAATTAAATTAAAATCAGATGTTTTTGGATAAAGCAGAGACTGATAAATAGTACCTTTTAAATATCTAAAAATTCTTTTAACAGCAGTTAAATGGGATTCTTTGGGATTTGATTGAAATCGAGCACAAAGACATACTGAATACATTATATCTGGTCTACTAGCAGTAAGATATAACAAACTACCAATCATACCTCTATATAACTTGTTGTCCACTGATTTTCCAGTTTCATCCAAATCAAGTTTTATATTAGTACACATAGGAGTTGTAAATGTCTTGCTGTTTTCAAGTCCAAATTTCTTAAGTAAATCAGTAATGTATTTGCATTGATTTAAAACATTTCCAAAATCTTTTTGAAATATTTGAAGACCCAAAAAGAAATTTAATTCTCCCATCATACTCATTTCAAATTATTTTTGCATTAATTCTGAAAATTCATGACAAAGAATTTTATTGGTCGATCCAAAAATTACATCATCAACATAAATTTGTACCAACAAAACATTATTTTTCACAGTTTTCTTAAAGAGTGTTGGATCTGCTAGTCCAACAGTAAAATCATTTTTCAAAAGAAAAGAACTTAGTCTTTCATACCAAGCTCTAGGTGCTTGTTTAAGGCCATAAAGAGCTTTAGTAAGTTTGAAAACAGAATCTGGTTTTTGAGAATTTTCAAAACCAGGAGGTTGCTCAGCATAAACTTCCTCCATTAAATAACCATTTAAAAAGGCAGATTTAACATCCATCTGAAATAATTTAAAATTCATATAAGATGCATAGGCTAAAAGAATTCTAATGGCTTCTAACCTAGCTACAGGTGCAAAGGTCTCATCATAATCTATCCCTTCTTCTTGATTATATCCTTTAGCTACTAATCTTGCTTTATTTCTAGTTATTATCCCTTGATCATCCTGTTTATTCCTAAAGACCCATTTAGTTCCTATTACTGGATAATCATGTGGTCTTTCAACTAATTCCCAAACCTTATTTCTCTTGAACTGGTTCAATTCATCCTGCATTGCTATTACCCAGCTCTCATCATCTAAGGCTTCTTCTATGGTCTTAGGTTCTTGTTGGGATAGGAAAGCAGAGAATTCAACTATGTTTCCAAAGTTTCTTCTAGTTTGAATACCAGTCTCTAAGTCACCTATCACAAATTCTAAAGGGTGATTCTTTAAGGTTCTAGACTGTCTAGGCATTACATTCAAAGGTTCTTCAGTATCATGTTCTTCTGAACTGGACTGAATTTCATTTATATAATTTTCAAAATCATTCTTTAAATTCTCAGGTCTCATGTTTTCATTAGAATCAGGTTCATCTATTTGTTCTATCCTTTTCTTAAAAGGATCAGATTCATCAAATTTCACATGAACTGATTCTTCAACAATCCTTGACTTTTTATTATAGACTCTATAAGCTTTGGAGGTTGCAGAATATCCTAAGAAAATACCTTTATCAGATTTTGGATCAAATTTACCAAGATTATCTTTGGTATTCAAGATGTAAACCTTGCATCCAAAAACTTTAAAGTAATTTACTTTAGGTTTTCTGTTATTCCATAGTTCATAGGGTGTCTTTTTCAAAATAGGTCTTATTAAAATTCTATTCATTATATAACAAGCTGTATTAACAGCTTCTGCCCAGAAATATATAGGTAGGCTATATTCATTTAACATAGTTCTAGCCATTTCTTGAATAGTTCTATTTCTTCTTTCTACAATCCCATTTTGTTGAGGTGTTCTTGGAGCAGAGAAGGTGTGTTTAATACCCATGTTTGAGCAAAAGGAATTAAATTCCTGGTTCTCAAATTCTCCACCATGATCACTTCTCAATGAGATTATATTAAAACCTTTTTCATTTTGAATAGATTTACAAAAACCTTCAAATAAACTAAAAGCTTCACTTTTAAATTTCAAAAAGAAAATCCATGTAAATCTAGAATAATCATCAACTAATACATAAACATATAATTTACCAGCTAAACTTGCTACTCTTGAAGGTCCAAACAAATCCATATGGATAAGTTCTAGAGGTTTAGTTGTAGCAACTTTATTAACAGATTTGAATGATGATTTGTGTTGCTTGCCAAGCTGACATGCATCACAGAATCTGTCATTTTCAAATTTGAGACTAGGAAAATCAGAAACTAGATGTTTCTTAGATAATTTATGTAAAGCATATATATTGCAATGACCAAGTCTTCTGTGCCAGATCCAGGATTCACTTATATTAGCAGTTAAGCAGTTTACTTGTTGTTTACACAAGGAATACAAATCCAAAGTATAAACATTATCAGTTCTGGGTGCTCTAAACGTAAACAGTTTATCTTTAGAAACAGTACAACTATTGTTAGTAAAATCAACAGTGTATCCATCATCACAGAGTTGAGAGATACTTATCAGATTGTGTTTTAACCCTTGTACATAAAGTACTTTGTTGATTGAGACTGTCTCTGGATCTCCAACTGTTCCAATACCAATAATCTTTCCTTTGGCATTGTCACTAAAGGTGACAAGTCCTCCTTCCTTTCGAGTAAGAGAAGAGAAATTAGCTGAAGTTCCACTCATGTGTCTTGAGCAGCCACTGTCCATATACCATATTTCTTTCTTTCTTTGGTGACCTGCTACCTGCAAAGACATTTAAACAAATTGCTTTGGTTCCCATATTTTGTTGGGTCCAGGAGTGTTAGCAAGCAGTGATCTGGGTATCCAGATTTGCTTTGTTTCCTTAAAATTGATTGAATCATATAGATCATTGGAAATATAAGCTTTCTTAATTCCACATATTTGAGGTTGTCTTAGAAAACAGTTTTTAGCTATATGACCTTTTGTTCCACAGAAGTTACAAATAACCTGTTTAGTGCTAGGAACAAAATAATTTTTGTATAACTTAGGTTTTTCTCCTTTACTTCCAATTCCAAACCTTTCCTTTTTAATTACAGTTTTTCCAAGTATCTCATTTAAGGTGTTTTCTCCTTTTGTAAAAACTAATGCAGCCTTTTTATAAGATTCTACTTCATCCTGTAGAGTTTTTATTTTTGATTCAAAATTAATTTTATTTGAGTTAGCAGAGTTGTATTTGTCAATTAATTCCTTATGTTGTTTTAGCAAAGTATTTCTCTCATCTGAAATAGCTTTATGCAAGTTCTTTATAGATTTATATTTTTTAAATAATGAGTCATACCTTTCTTCAAGCATATTGCAGTAAGCTGCATGTTTTTTATTTGAGAAGCTTGTTTCAGAGTTTGATTCATTATTTGAGTCAGAGGAGTAGTATGAGTGTACCTCATCAGTTTCAGCCATGAAACACATATTTGCTTTTAAATTGGCTTCCTCCTTCTCTGAGATTGATTCAGAAGAATTACTTGAGTCTTCAGAAACACTCCAAGTAGCTTTCATAGCTTTCTTGTCTTTCTGCTCATAATCATCTCTTTTGGAGAATTTCTTCTTCTTTGCATCTTTCAATTTTGGGCAATCCGGTCTGATATGTCCCATCTTTTTGCATTCATAACATCTCACTTCCTTGCTATCCTTTTTGAAGGATTTCTTGAAGTCTTTCTTCTTACTGTAGAACTTTCTGAATTTTCTGGCTAGCTGAGCCAGTTCTTCATCCGAATTTGAAGAATCAGAGCTTTCTGATTTAGCACTTACTTCTCTGTTCTTCATCTTTCTATCCTTTTGTTGAGAAGTCACTTTCAAAGCAGTATTTTCCCTTTTTATGTAGACTTTATGCTCATTTACCTCATCTTGCATTTCAGCTTCGTACATCATCAATGTACCAATCAGTTCTCTCATAGTTAGATCTTTAACAGAAGTTGATTGTCTGATTGCTGCAGAGATTCCATTCCATCGAGTAGGAAGTACTCTCAGTACCTTTAACGCTTGATCAGCCTGCTTGATTGGTTCTCCTAGAGCTGTTATATTATTGACAATTTCTGTCAGTCTTCCATTCATCTGAGTGATGCTCTCTCCTTCAATCATTCTAAAAGTATCGAATTTTAACTTAGCAGTTGCATATCTCATCTGTCTTACATTATCTGTTCCTTCATAAGCAACAACTATTGTTTGCCACATTTCATATGCAGTCGGGCATTGAGATACTCTGTTAAATTCATCTGTTCCTAGACCACAGATGATTGCATTCATAGCTTTTGAATTTATGTCATACTCAGCCTCTGTAGCAGCACTCCATGTATCGGGATTTTCAGGAATTTCATAGGGAGTCAGAATCTTTGAATAGACTTTGTAACCAAGATTTTTCAGATAAATAATCATACGTGATTTCCAGCAGCCATAATTATCTCCATTAAAGTAAGGTGCTCTGACCATTGACATTCCCTCTCTCATATCAGCCATGATACACTATGTATAATCTTTAAATACTTCTAGCTTGATAAGACTTTAAAAATAAGAAGCTCCTCCTTTGATACCAATTGTTGGATCTGAATCTACGGATTACACACAAGAGGGGGGTGAATTGTGTCTTTTCAACAATTATTATAATCTCTTCAATTTAGACAAATTCTGTCCACTATGCTTTTGCTCGATTAAATATGCAGCGGAAAAAGTAAAAGCATGAACACACGGATGTATAGTGGTCGGGGAACAGAAGGCCCCTAGTCCACTCCACCAACGCTCAAATCCACGAGCTTGGCGATTTTCACTATCTGGTCCTCGTTTCCACAGACCTGTCCACAACTGAGTACAGGCAGTTGACACCTTTACAAGTTTCAGGCAAACACAGCCTTCCTGGTTCAAACACGAACCCACACAGCTTAGAACGAGAAGCTGATCACTCAAAAATAAAAAGGGTTTCGATAAAGAAAACACTTCTCCAGTTGTTCTTCACAATTGCAACAGAATGCAATTGACAGTAGATAGATCGTTGTCTTCAGAAAATAAAGATCTGTAATCAAAACAGTTCTGAGTCGATCCAGTTGCAATAGATATTACCAGAAACTTCACAACTTCAGCAGCAATAGATTCGCAACAGATAGTCGATGTAGAACACGTGAATCTGCTATCAAGATCTTCCTTCGGTAATAAAAGTTTTACACTTCTTCTCGATCACCAGAAAAGAACGCCTTTTCACAGTCTCTGTTTATTGCTTGTTAAAAAGATCAATCTATATCTTTCACACACTTTCCTGTGTATATATATATATCCAAAGTTTCCAAGATAGAACATATATATTCAAATATGAGAAATTCTTCCGCATAAACAGATCCATAAAAATCTCCTTTAGATTCGCGATATTAAATAACAATAGAGCTTTTGTAACTCCCCTGAAGAATCGGCACAAAAAGCTCCGTTTAAATCAATCACTAATCCGTTGTAAATCGTCTTTGATTCAGTCAAAGTCGTACTTAAGAATCGGCTCGAAATCCGCTTAATAATCCGCTTGTTTGACCAATGCAAAAGGAAACATCGTCTGTCAAAAATATCCCGACGCCAAACGTAGGGTTGATGACGTGGCTCCAAACGTAGGGTTCACAAACGTAAGGTTCACAAACGTAAGGTTCACAAACGTAAGGTTGAACATACATACTTTCTCTTCAGCATTCAAACGTAGGGTTGATCATCCATACTTTGTCTTGCTTCAACTCTCCAAAGAACGTACGGTTGATTATAAAAGTAAGGTTGATGATCCATACTTTTGAGAAACAAACTCAACACTGAAAACTAACGTACGGTTTCTCTTCCATACTTGTCCAACAACGAAAACGTAAGGTTCCTTCCAAACGTAATGTTCTTCTTCAATACTTTCCAACAACGTAAGGTTCATTAACCATACGTTTCAAAATAACATAAGGTTCCTTAACCATACGTTTCTTTTAACATAAAAAGTAAACTTTTCATCCATACGTTACGTTCATCAACGTAGGGTATGAACAGTGATTCCAGTACGCGCTAAAATTGATCTCGCGCTACAGTGATTCCAGAACACGCTAAAATTGATCTTGCGCTACAGTGATTCCAGAACACGCTAAAATTGATCTTGCGCTACGGTGAAGTATGAAATCTCGTTGTATGAAATAAATAAATAAAATAAATTCCTGCAAAATACTCAACGAAATAATTAGTAAATAATTAAGGGTATTTGTGAGCATCAAAATCATCATAAAGAGACAGAGTATTATTTAAAACAATCTCCCCCTTTAAAAAACATTATTTTGAATTGTTTAAAAACAATACATTGCTCAACAGTATCCTTCATCATATTGTGTATTAAACGTTAATCAAAACCACTGAATCCTAACATACAGAATAATTCTAAATGTGGTGGGACTTGTGATGGATGTTCCACTTGGGTTTTCTCGAAGATAAGCTTCCAAGTATCTATCCATGCATTACAATGTTCAATATAGATAGTGCCCTATTATAATAACACATATCTTCATTTTAGGTATGGATCTTTATTTCGGTATGTTTTTTAGGAAAAATGAAGAAATGTAAATTTTTTAAGTACAATTTGTGTACTTTTGAGTATACACTATGTACCGAGTTTCCTCATGTAGCCATGCACTGACTGTGTAATGGACGAGTACATGGCCATGTGGGTGACCCGGTAGACCACCTAAATCGGGGGCTGATTAAGGCTAGTACATGATGTCTACATTAAAAAAATGAATCTTGTACTTTTCTTTTTATTTGATATATCTGTGCAGGGTTGTGTCTCACATCCAGAAGCACTTTCTTTTCCCCATGTTTTTATAGGAGAGTGAAAGAATGTTGAAGGTCTTCGAGCTCTTCTCGGCTCACCATATTAGCTCAGATTGAGGTGTCACCGGGTGTGTTGGATTCTTGCTGGTGAGTTCTCCCACTCCCAAGAGACTCTCTTTCTAATTCTTCTTCTCTCATGAGTATTTCAAGGATGAATTTTTTTACCCATTCTGTAGATCTACATCGTTTTAGACCGATTCATAGACCGATGTTCAAAAGTGTTCATCGTATAACATCATACTAGGTAGTTTGTGCCATTATTTGATTTCCATAGGATTATATATGCTAAATGTGACGAATACCCATGTTGGCGTATTGAGTGTTTTGGATTTTAACCCTTTTATTTACCTGATGTTGTTTAATTGATCAAAAGTGGGTTGTGTTGGAACCATGGTCTTCTATGAATGATTTGGAGTATGTTTTGTGTTTGTTGTCAATCATCAGTGGAAGTTCGGATCATGTACCAGCAAAGAGATCACACCGTTCAAGCAGAAAATAGTATTGAATGTGGCACCGTTTTCCAGTGTTTGCCAAATTTTTGGGGTCCAAAATTTTGGAGGTTGGTGAGCATCGCGAAAAGTGGATTTCCATGAAGATCATAAATTAATATGGTAAAGGAATGAGTTTCTTGAAGATGGGATGCATGGATTGGATTTCGCGAAGACCAGAAGAATGGAGGCGGTGATTCTTTGCAATTACGTCAAAGTTTGGCGAACAGAAGAGGATGAAGAGAATCGCGGCAATGAAGAGCATTGCGAGGGAACTTCGTGGAGAAGGAACGAAGGAAATGACGGAATGCTCCGCGATTACGACGAGCTCCGTGAACAGAAAATTGCCGTAGTTCTTCCCAATTTTTAGAGAATTTCGGTGGGAACTTCGGAGCTTCTCGATTTGAGCTGACATGGCATTGACTTCGTACGGAAGGGTCGAGGGTCAGTGGAATCACCTATAAATAGAGGCTGACCCCCTCAAGAAAAGAAGATAGAGAATTTCCGAGAATTTCCTTTTCTCTCGGTTCGCAAAGGTATCCCGCAAAGGCAGTGTGCTTCGCGAAAGAGGATCTTCGCGGCAGCTATTCTAGCTCCGCGAAAGTAGTGCACCCCGCGTTGGCTCAGTGAGCTTCACCAAGAGGCAGGAGCTCCGCGATAGCCAAGCATTGCAAAGGCTGGAGCATCGTGAGAGTGCTTCGTGATTGAGCTTCGCGAAAATGCAGGGAATCCACGAAGGCTTGTTTTAGATTTTCAATATTTAGAGCCTTTCGAGGTAGGGGACTCTGTGAAAGCCATTTCCAAAGTTTGTTTGCCCAGTGGACAAGGGAAAATGGGGTATTCATCAATAGATGGAATTTGGACTTTAATAGAGCATCAACTCATGAATCAGATACAAGCAAGGTATTATGCTGAACAGGATACAAGGACCTTCATGTCTATCTATTGAAGAGACCTTCACATCTATAATCTGAGTGAGACTTCACCAACGGTAGTGAGCCTGGGGGAGTCAATGGGAGTGACCTGAGGGAAGCAGTGAGCTATCCCTGAACCTTTGTAAAGGCAGTGAGCCTGGGACAGAGTGATTGTGCCCGAACAATTGTAATCCACAACTAGTGAAGATTAGTGGAATTAGGTACGACTGAAAACTTGTCGGCGTATGCTCCTTGGACGTAGCCCTTAGTGGTGAACCAGGTAAAAATAGTGGTGTCATCTCTCTACATGTGAATGTTTCATTACTGATCATATCCATCATAAAGATTTAACAAGTTCCTACCAATGTGGGAACAAGATCCACAACTTTAAGAACAAAAAGGTGACACCCTGATTCACCCCTCCCCTCTCAGGGTGCCCCAAGGTCCTACAAGTGGTATCAGAGGTAGGTTGTTGGCGTTGAATATGTACATTGTCACCATGGAGAATGCAGTAAATGCTATAGGAGTCCCTCTCTTCGATGGAATTAATTTTCAGATCTAGAATAACAGGATGAGATCTCATCTAAGATCTCTTGGAATGGATGTTTTGTTTTCTACTATGCAAGGAATACAAGTCACTGATCCAACATGCCTGGTTATTACTGACACATACAGGAAAATTCTTGATGCAGATGCTAAAGCCCAAAATGCACTCACCGCAGCTCTTTCTGTTCAGATCTATCTAAAGGTGATGAGTTGCACTTCAACAAAGTCAATTTGGGATAAACATGAAAACATTTATGAAGGAGATAGCATGGTAAAGGAGGCCAAACTTCAGGTTTTACACAATAGGTTTTACGATCTAAAGATACATCCCAATGAGAATGCAGATTATTTTTTTAATCGAATTACTAAAGTAGTGGGAGAAATTTGAGGTCTTGGAGAAGAAATCAAAGACATTGATATCGTAAAGAAATCTTGAGAAGACTTACTCCCATGTACAATGCAAAGGTGTCAGCCCTTGAAGAAAGAGATCTATCTAAACTATCTCTGGATGATTTGTTAAGTAGTTTAGTGGAATATGAGATGAGAGTCAAACCCAAAGATTCCACGACTCGCGTAAGCAAGGAAATGGCATTCAAATCCATGGACAAACTGAAAATTTCAGAAGACAGTGGTGGTGAAGATGACGAAGAAAAAGAAATTAATTCTCTCATCGCCATGAAGTTGAAAAAGGGAAAAGGTAAATTTAGAGGTAAGCTACCTCTTGTATGTTTCCGTTGTGGAAGAGTTGGGAACATTGCCTCTCAGTGCCAAAGAAAGTTATATGATGATGAGAGAGAAGCTGAAGAGATTGAGAAGCCTCAGAAAAGTTTTTTCAAAAAGGGTGACTTCAAATCTAGAAATAAAATGCAGAGGAAGAGTTTTTTTGTGAAGAAGAAGATGATGATATTGAATTTTGTGAGGATGAAGAACCAGAATTTAAAACTGGAAACCATGCTTCCATGATGGCTACCACTGAAATATTAGAATCCTCAATCAATAAAGGAAGAGATAATCAGACTACAGCTATTGGTAATCAAAATATTGAAATTAAGGATGCATTCTCCATGATTGAGAGTAAATGTAAGAGATGTAATAAGTGGAAGGAAATGGTGGAAGAATCATCAGAATATGTTGATGAACTTGAAGATGAAATTGAATGTTTGGAAGAATTTTTGAATGTTCAGTCTAAAATCCTTGAAAGCAATGATGATGTAGTGGATCTAAAGCTGAGAATTGAAGAGCAGGGAAAGGTCATCAATGACCTCACATCAAAACTGGAAGAAAATTCCAAGACTGCTGAGGGCCTTGAGGAGGAAGTTGTTACTCTTAGGAGTAAACATGAGACTAAATCGTTTTCAAAATAATCATGGAAGAAAATACCATTTAGAAGATTCTCAGATGCAGAATTTCTGGCAAGAGCCAAGTGTGGTTCTGATGTGGTTGAAAAAATATTGAGTGTTCAAAGACCCGCTTGCATGGGAAAGAGTGAAATTGGCTGTGAAGCTGAGACATCAACTTCTGGAAATAATGAGAGCCAAAAGAAAGACAAAATGAAGGTTGAACATGTTGAAACATTGCTTGAAGTGCTGAAAAAGAAACCCTCAATCCAAACTATAAGGAGAACTGACAATTATCCTCAAACATTCAGAAATGATAGGTAGTTCAACTATTCTCCCAAGGATGAAGGTATGAGGAGAAATTCAGGTGAAAAGACATTCCCTCTCATGAAGTGTCAGTTCTGTGGCTATCTGGGCCATACCATGTCATATTACAAAGAGGCAAGGAGCTACTTGAATGGAGAAGATCTAGGAAGTCAACAAAGGAGACCAACTTCATATCCTCCATCTTATAGAAGAAGTATCTTCTATGGTTACTGTTTTAATTGTTCTAACTTTGGAAATAAATCTATGTATTGTAGGCAGCGGTACGACAAGAGAAATTCATACAACACTCAAAGACGGGACAGTGTTCATCCATCTGATGATGTTGTTCTCACAAATAGTTTTTCCCCTCTGGAAGAAGATAATGGGTATGAAGAATTAGATTATGTGGAAGAAAGTATTAAAAGGCCACCAGTATCCTATGCTCAATCCAATATCTCATGGAAAGAGAAGAAGAAGATCAAGAAATACAATCTTGCAGAGGTAGCACTCAAAGCTACAAAGAGCATCAGCACCTGGATACTTGATAGTGGATTCTCTTCCCATATGACGGGAAATTCTTACCTCTTTATGAACATTGAAAAGAAGTTTAATGGAACCATACGGTTTGGTAATGATGGTGCTTTGAAGATTAAAGGCAGTGGGAATACTGCTCTCGCCAACGGGGAGCTGAAGAAGACTGAAGTTCTGTACGTGGACGGTCTACGCCACAATCTCCTTAGTGTAAGTCAACTCTGTGACTCAGGGCTCATAGTAACCTTCAATCAAAAAGGCTGCACTATAAAAGGAAAAACAGGAAATTCTCTTATGAAAGGTTGTAGAACAGATGGAAACTTATATCAGGTTGACAGCAAAGTGAGCTCTTGCTATTTGTCTGTTTAAGAAGAAAAAAATTTATGGCATCGAAGGCTGGGGAACATTAACCAACAAGACATGGAAAAGATATCTAAGCTGAAGATAGTCATGGATATTCCCATTCTAAAATGTGAACGGTAAATGTCTTGTGATGCTTGTATTCTTGGGAAACTTGTTTGTAGTACATATCGGCCAAAGAAGAAAAGGGAATCACATCTTCTTGATCTCATTCATACAGACGTATGTGGCCCAATAAATGTTGATGGAACCTATGAAGAAAGGTACTTAGTCCTTTTCATTGATGATTATAGCAGAATGGCTTCTGTAATGGTGATCCACAGGAAGCGACAAGTACTTGATTTTATGAAAACCTATCGACGGATTGCCGAGAATGATACTGGATGGACAATAAAAGTCCTGCGATCTGACAATGGAGGGGAATACACGTCTATCGTGTTTGAAAATTACTTAGAAAAACATGGAATACAGCATGAGGTAGCTTCTATGAGAACTCCACAACAAAATGGAGTTGTTGAGTGCCAAAATCGACAGGTCAACAATATGGCTAGGACTATGCTGATCGAGAGTGGTATCTCTCGCCATTACTGGAAGGAAGCTGTTGAGGCTGCAGTGCACATTCAGAATCGAACAGGGCTTTATATGAGAGAAATGAAGACACCATACGAATTGTGGCATGGAAGGAAGCCTTCATTGAAATACTTTCATGTTTTCGGAAGCAAATGTTTCATCTGAAATAAAGAAGGAAACCAAGGAATGTATGGTGACAATGCTGATGAAGGAATATTTCTTGGGTATCCAATGAATAGCAAAGCTTATAAGTGTTTCAAAAAACTCTTGGGGAGGATTGCGGAAAGCAATGATGTTAATATCATTGAAGGAAAAACACCAAATGCTTCAAATAGTACCTATGCTGATGAGATAGAAGATGAGAATGAATGTGAACATGGAATAAATACAAATACATAAATAGAGGAAGGTTTACAAAACACTCAGGGTCACATCATGATGTTGACTTAGACGGAGAATCTGAAGTAGAAATCTTGGATGGCGAGAATGCGACTGAACCTCATAAGAAAAATCAAAGAGCAGAAATTGATCCATCTAACATAATTGGATATAGGAAAGCACCTACACAGACAAGGAGGATGAGGAATAACACACCATCTGTATTTCTATCAGTTGTGGAGCCATCCTCATTTGAAGAAGCTGCAAAGGATGAATCCTGGGTGAAAGCCATGAATAAAGAGTTAGATCAGATTGACAAGAATAAAACATGAGATCTTGTCCAGAGACCAAAAGGTCACAATGTTATTGGAACAAAATGGATATTCAAGAACAAGTTTGATGAGCATGGAATTGTTATCAGAAACAAGGCTCGACTTGTATGTAAAGGGTATTCTCAGATAGAAGGTGTTGATGTTGAAGATACCTTTGCCCAGTGGCTAGACTGGAGTCAATTAGGCTGTTTCTTGTCATGGCTCTCCAAAGAGGATATAAAGTATATCAAATGGATGTCAAGACAACATTCTTAAATGGTGTACTCGAAGAAGAAGTCTACATTGAACAACCTGTGGGTTTTCTTCATGGTGTTGATGAATCAAAGGTCTGCAAGCTAAAGAAAGAACTTTATGGCCTGAAACAGTCACCACGGGCATGGTACTTCAGACTGGATTCTTACTTGAAGAAGCTGGAATTCAAAAGAGGAGTAGTAGATCACAATCTCTATGTGAATAATTCTTCGAAAGATCAGTTCATGGTTCTAGTTTATGTCGATGAAATTATATTTGGTGGCAGCAGGCAGAAATCAGTGGATGAATTTGCCAATCATATGAAATCAGAATTTGAAATGCCAATGATTGGGGAGCTCACATATTTCTTGGGACTGCAAGTGACTCAAATGAAAGACTTCACTTTTACCTCTCAGGAAAAGTATGCCAGAGAGCTGTGGAAGAAGTTTAATATGCAAGACTCCAAACCAATGTCAACTCCGATTGTAGTTGGAACCAAACTTGGAAAGCATGAGGAAGGTAAATCTGTAGATCCCACCATGTAAAGAAGAATCATTGGGAGCCTACTGTACCTGACAGCGACACGACCAGATATTTTCTTTGCCACATGTTTTGCAGCCCGCTTTCAGAGTAGTCCAGAGGAGGAACATATGGCGGTAGTCAAAAGAATCATGTGGTACATTCAAGGTATACAAAACTTTGGATTACATTTTCCTGCAGGTAGGGATAGTGAATTATCAGCGTTTTCTGATGCTGACTGGGCTGGTGATGTAGTAGACAGAAAGTCCACCAGTGGTGGAGCTTTCTATATTGGGCAGAAATGTGTTGTCTGGCTAAGAAAGAAACAAGAAAGTACTTCTCTTAGTACTACCGAAGCTGATTATATCTCCGCCACAAAGGCATGCACTCAACTGCTATGGATGAAGCAGCAATTAACTGATATTGGCGATGAGGTGAAGCAACCAATGGTGATTTACTGTGACAATAAGAGAGCAATTGATCTTATGAAGAATCTTGTTCAGCATTCTCGTACAAAACACATTGAAATCAGGTATCACTTTATCAAAGATAAAGTTGAGCAAATCATTATTAGAATGGATAATGTGGGAACAGATGAGCAAGTGGCTGATATCCTGACAAATCCACTGTTAGCGGCTGTGTTTGAGAAGCATCGATTGAACCTCGGTGTTCGGCCACCTCCCAGTGCATAAAGAGGTTACAGAATTCCTTTCTCCCCGTTTGTTATAACTATTTTAATCTGTTTATGGATGTAATGCAGGTTTATGGGGGAGATACTATCCAGGGGGAGTATGGTTTGAGCTGAACGTGAAAAACATTTACTGGTCTTTGGATTTATTGTCAATGGGGGAGAAAGGAGAAAGGAATAAATTCAGGCAACTTATGTGATGAGAAGAATGAGAAGGAAAACAGTGGAACCCAATTCAAGACTCCTCTCTTGTTTTCTACACCGAGTATTGCTCACATAGACTTAGAGTGTTGGCTGAGTTGATTCCTGCGTTTTTGGTTTTCACATAGATGGAGATATATTGAATTTATCTTCTGATTGCCAACAAACCCAAATGGGGAGATTGTTGGAACCATGGTCTTCTATGAATGATTTGTAGTATGTTTTGTGTTTGTTGTCAATCATCAGTGGAAGTTCGGATCATGTACCAGCAAAGAGATCACACTGTTCAAGCAGAAAACAGTATTGAATGTGGCACCGTTTTCCACTGTTTGCCAAATTTTTGGGGTCCAAAATTTTGGAGGTTGGTGAGCATCACGAAAAGTGTATTTCTATGAAGATCATAATTTAATATGGTAAAGGCATGTGTTTCTCAAAGATGGGATGCATGGATTGGATTTCGCAAAGACCAGAAGAATGGAGGTGGTGATTCTTTGCAATTACGTCAAAGCTTCGCGAACAGCACAGGATAAAGAGCATCGCGGTGACGAAGAGCTTTGCGAGGGAACTTCACGGCGAAGGCGCGAAGGAAATGATGGAATGCTCTGCGATTACAACGAGCTCCGCGAACGGAAAATTGCCGTAGTGATTCGTGATTTTGAGAGAATTTCGGAGGGAACTTCGGAGCTTCGCTATTTGAGCTAACGTGGCACTGACTTCACGCAGAAGGGTCGAGGGTCAGTGGAATAGCCTATAAATAGAGGCTGACCCCCTCAAGAGATGCAGAGAGAGAATTTCAGAGAAAGTCCTTTGCTCTTGGTTCGCAAAGGTCTCTCGCAAAGAGGAAGGAGCTCCGCGATATCCAAGAATTGCAAAGGATAGAGCATAGTGAGAGTGCTTCGCGATTGAGCTTCGTGAAAAGGCAGGGACTCTACGAAGGCTTGTTTGAGATTTTCAATATTAGGAGCCTTACGAAGTATGGTACATTGTGAAGGCCATTTCCAAAGGTTGTTTGCTCAGTGGACAAGGGAAAAGGGGGTATTCATCAGTGGATGGAATTTGGACTTTAATAGAGCATCAACTCAGGACTCTGATGCAAGAAAGGTATCATGTTGAACAGGAGACAAGGACCTTCATGTCTATCTATTTAAGAGACCTTCACGTCTATAAATTGAGTGAGACTTCACCAATGGTAGTGAGCCTAGGGGAGTCAACGGGAGTGACCCGAGGGAAGCAGTGAGCTATCCCTGAACCTTTGTAAAGGCAGTGAGCCTGGGACAGAGTGACTGTGCCCGAACAATTTTAATCCACAACTAGTGAAGATTAGTGGAATTAGGTATGACCGACAACTTTTCGGCGTATGCTCCTTGGACGTAGCCCTTAGTGGTGAACCAAGTAAAAATAACTGTGTCATCTCTCTGCATGTGAATTTTTTATTACCGATCATATACATCATACATATTTAATGAGTTCCTACCAACGTGGGAATAAGATCCACAACTTTAAGAAGAAAAAGTTTACACCCTGATTCATCCATCCCCTCTCAGGGTGCCCCGGGGTCCTACAGGTTGTTTCTTATGCGCAATTTTAAATTACTTATTTATGGGACAACCCATGGGTGTGTTTCCCTAATTTTACATCATATGGATGTTTGGCCTAGGGTTTTTAGGCATACCCTATTTTCATGCCTTGAATTGTTTTTAGGTTGGAGTTGATTTATTATATGAATTACATTTGCTGATTTGATATGATATGCAAACTGATCTTCCAATGGACCATGAGAGCCTTAGACTATGAAAACTGGGGGGGATTCCATGTTTGATTACACTGGACCGTGAGATCCTTGGGGTACACATTGACCCAAGATTATTGATAGTGAGAGATACCCATGAGATCGATTATGATTATTTATTCTATATGGATCGAGGGGGTATTGACCATGAGAGCTTCCCTGAGGTCATTTATGATTATTTATACTACATTGACCCATCAGATATTGACCGTGGGATCTACATGAAGGTAATGTATAAATTATTGATGCCATATGGACCTAGGGATTCTGACTGTGAGGGCTTCCTAGGTGGTCATTTTCAATTGTTTGGTGTTATGTTAAACCAAATGGGTTAGACCATGAGAGATTTCTGAGAGGGTTATTAGGAATGATTTACTGTTTGTTTATTAAGAGTATTCCAAACCAAAGCACAGGCTTGTACTCAATCTTAATTGGATGTTTAGATGGTCTTCTGAGACATCTGTTGTTACTATTACACAGGGGGATACAGAGCTTAGGCTAGATACCAAGATTTATAATTCAAGTTTTTGAATGTTTAATAAATAGAAATGAATATAATTGAAAAATGTATGATTGATAAAATTTGAGTACTTCCTAGTGTATTTTTTCATTGATTTATATTTTATACTATATATATATATATATTCACTGATAGTTATGAACATATATTTTTGTGGTTGCCTAATGGGATTCGACTAACACCCTGTTTGGGTCATGCTTTTAGACCCAAAAAAATTATATGGTTTTAGGTATATATAAGGGCAAGCACCCTTCTTCATCAGGTACTAGATTTTTGTTAGAGTTGGAGAGCATGGTACCAAGCTGAGGATTCCAATTCTATTGGAGTTTACCTCATTTCTGTACTTTGGTTTAGTATTTTATTTCCATCATTGTGACTTGTTTGGATTATTTCCTATGAAAATGTGACATGCATCATTTATATATTCCCAATTATTATCTTATTACCAGTCATTCTATGATTAATTTAGTTATATGGTATTACTACTTCTACAATTGTTTATTTTTCGTTATTCCACATTATATACTCTGCCAATGAGGCCATAGTTTCTCCACTATCATACCTTGGCCCTCACTGCTAGTAAGCAGCCTCTGGCCTTTGGGGAAATGTGCACGAGGTCGTGTGACCAACTTGGTCCGGGGTACCTTGGGGTGGCACTCAGATCTGGGAAGTTAAAATGTGGTATTAGAGGCAGGTTATTTTATGCTTTGTCATACTATTTGGAGCCTATAGATAGAGATAAGGAGGAATGGGTAGTAGGTAATAAGTTTTTCCTAGAAGTAGCTAACCCATGAACAAGGAAAATCCAAGTTAACGTGAATACTATGATTTTTCAAGTTTTTCAGTTTTTGGAGTTGATTTGATTTCATAGTTGGGTGATACATATGTATTGTTCTGTTATCATTGATATTTATAAGGTTCTGTTTATGTAGAAACCCAATTTTATGAGGTTATTCCATCTCATGCATCATATAGGCACTTGATAGAGATCTCATGCCATGCATTCTTTCCATGACATTTAGAATTCATTATTAATTGCATGATATTATGATAGATGTTGTGATAGATATGCCCACTGTTATGATAGATGTCATGATAGAATACATGCCATTTGAGAGGGTATTGGAAGATGTAAACATTAATTTAGATGGATGAAAAACTTTGTTCCCTGAGGTGTTATTGTCCATCTTGGATCAGAATTTGGTGTGTCATGTTTGAATTGTAATTGAGTTATATTAGGCCATGATATGGATAAGGATTTGAAACATTAATTCATTAGAGTATGGGATCTCATGGTTCGGAATTTGTCATCCCTTGAAAGAAAATTATGCTTTAAGGGTTCTAGAGAAGTTTTAGAGGCCTACTATTTGGAAACCCATAAAACAAGGCGTGTGATGTTATGAACACACGCCATGTGTTCTGCTAGTTTGGAAGAAACAACTTTTCTTAAGTACACGCTGAGTACTATAAGTACACGCTATGCAGTTCTTGACCGTGTGACTGACTGTGTGAGAAGAGACATGGGGTTGAGAAACTTTTTGTAGAACACATAGTGTTTGGATTGAACACACTTTTTTGTAAAGAAACATGTATTTGGTTGGGTGACCAACAACACGAGTGGATGAAACATAGGTTTAACACATCGTGTAAAGATTGTACACATAGTGTAGAGTTGACATTTCATCCGACCATGTGACTAACGACACTGGTGGTCAGAACATAAGTAGTATATGTCGTGTCTAGGGTGAACATGTTATGCAGTGTTACCCAACAGAAAACCATGTATAAGTACTTGGGAAAGAGGGGAAATTCAAGTTCACATCATGTCTTAAAATGAACATGTCATGTGTATGAGTGTTGCACGAATCCGTTTGGTAGAGGTACATTACATGTGAAAAGCATAAGGGATCACAGTGTTTAGGGGTTATACACGTTGTGTAACCCTGTTTTGTAGAATTTGGATGTTTCTTCTAATGTTCCATTTTTCCGGTTCTAAGTTGTTGTGTTTGATAATCTTGAAATGAGGTGTGTGATTGACCATGCATATTCATTCCAACACGACATCCTATGGTTGTACGCTAGATATAGGGAAATTATTAGACACCAGAAATGGTAGATCAGGGACTACCAGAATATCCTCACATTGTTCCCGTCTTGGAACAAGCTGTTATACTGGACATAGGCGTTGGTGCACTATTCCTTAAAGGCTTTATGAGGATGATACAGACATTTTAGTGAGTAACACATCCTTCCTTAACTATAGTATAGTTGACATGGGTGTTCCGGTAGTTGAATCCTCCCACATTTTCCAGGGATTGAGGGCCAAAGGAAACAAAGTCATGGTTGGAGGACCTTCTTTATTTCCTTGAGAATCTGGAGATTCCTTTGAAGAGGAGGGTGAAGCTCTCAACCTACGATCTATGAGATTCCACCAAGATATGGTGGGAGGTTGTCTCAAATGCCGGACATCATCTGTATATGACTTGGGAAGAGTTTCAGAGGACTTTATATGAATACATCTACCCTGAGACATTGAGGGCCGACCGATCTCGAGAGTTCATGCATTTGAAGAAGGGCACTCTTTCAATGATGGATTACTCTGCTCATTTTACAAATCTTCAGTGCTTTACACCTGTTTTGGTTGGAGTTATGGACCAAATTGATAGTTTATATCTAGATCACTTTGGGACTTCACATATAGACTTCACACTAGTGGTGGATCGTTTTTGGGATGTCTTTCGAGATGAAATTATAGGGTTAACTCTATAAAGATAGGTAGATTTATCTATTGATCTTTTGCTAGGAGAGAAATCAATGTCCATTCCTCCTTATAGGATGGATACCACAGAGTTACAAGAGCTCAAAAAATATTTGGAGGAGATGCAGTGAAAGGGTTTCATCTGACCTATTACTTCTCCTTGGGTTTTGCCTATACTATTTGCAAAGAAGTAAGACGGTACCCTCAGACTTTATGTGGTTTATCAAAAGCTTCACTAGTTAACGGTCAAGAACTAACATCCCATGTCGGGGATTGATGATCTATTTGATCATCTTTGAAGAGCCTGGGTGTTCTAAATGATTGACTTGAGATTTGGTTATCATTAATTTAGTGTTATACGATCATATATACATATTACAGCCTTTCGGAATAGGTATGTTCCATACGAGTATTTTGTTATATCGTTCATCCTTACGAACGAACTATTAGTTTTCATGGTGCTGAGTAACTGAGTGTTCTATCCTTAAATGGATTCCTTTTTGGTAGTCTTCATAGACAATTTAATGGTTTACCCACACACTCTCCATGACCATTCCATCCATCTTGATATCGTATTGAGTACACTGAGAGAGCATCAGTTATATGCTATACTCTAAAAATTCCACTTTTGGATGGACCAGATTCACTTCATGGATCATGTAATCTCAGAGACATAAGTATTAGTAGACCAAGATAAAGTCAGAGAAGTAGTTTCTAGGGAGTAGCCAAAGACCATCCTTGAGGTTTGGAGTTTTATAGGGATTAATACTTACTAAATTTGATTTATACAAGACTATTCACACATAGAAGTGCCACATACATGCATGATTAAGAAGGATGTTAAGTACTTGTGGACAAATTCTTGGGATTCAGCATTTTAGGAGATGAAAGGGATATTTAATTTAGCATAGATACTGATGTTACTGGTTCCAAGAAAGAGATAAATTGTTTACTTTGATGATTCAGGTATCTGGCTTGGATCAGTGCTTATGCAAGGGGAAGAAGTCGTTGTGTGTAAGTCTCAAAAGTTAAGCCCACATGAGAGGAATTACTTAATGCACGATCTGAAGTTAGTTGTATTTGTGCATGCTTTACCCTTTTGGAGATAATACCTTTTGGGAGATCATTTTTTTAGTTTACATTGACCGAAAATGTCTCAAGTATATCTTTACATAGTGTGATATGAATTTCAGATAGTGAAGGTGGTTTGAGTAACTTCAATATTTTTTCATTGAGCTAGCCTACACACATGGGAGAGGCAATGCAGTGGCTGATGCATTGAGTAGGAGGACTCAGATACATGCGGTTCAGGAGGCTAGATGTGAGTGGAAGCTTAGGGATCTATTCTTTGAGATTCATTTGGAGGTTCATGATATACAGGGGAGATGTTTCTTTCTTATATAGTTGTTGCCTATACTCTACTGGATCGAGTGCGAATGAGGATTCTATCAGATTCTGAAGGTCTAATCCTACTGGAGAATTTGTTAGGAAAGGACCCTACACCTGGGGGGCCATAAGAGATGATGGGGTCTTGCATTTTCATGGACGTTTATGTGTATCATCAGACATATGTGAGGGGTTGATGCAAGTTTTTCATCCCTATTTTTGGAAGTTCATTCTGATTTCACCAATATGTATTGAGATCTACACCGTCAGTATTGGTGTTCGGGTATGAAGAGGGATGTTGCTAGTTTTGATATGAGATGTTCCACTTGTTAAAAGGTGAAGGCATCAGAAAAATGACCAATATGGATCTTATAGTAGTTACCCATTACTGAGTGGAAGTGTAATGATTTCGTGATTGATTTAGGGATGGGTTTACTGTGATCGCCATGAGAGAATGTTTCAGTTTTGGTGGTTGTTCACAGACTCATGAAGGATTCACATTTCTTTCAGACTAAGGTTACCTTTATTATTGATGAGCATGGAAGTTTGTATATATTATAGATTATATGTTTTTATGGGGTTATTCACTCTATTATATCATATAGTGATTCCCGATTTACTTCTCATGTCTGGAAGGGACTACAGAGGGCTTTGGGTACATAGACACTTCTGATTACAACATACCATCCCCAGTCATATGGCTAGTCCGAGCACACAATTCAGGTGTTGGAGGACATACTTCGAGAATGCATAGAAGATTTATAGGGTTCATGGGAGAAACAGATAATCCTAATGGAGTTTTCATACAAAAACACTTTTTAGGAAACGATTCCGATAGCACCTTATGAGGCTTTGTACAACAGACCGTGCAGATCACTTCTATTTTGGCAGGAGGTAGGGTAGGCAGCTATGTTGGGACCTCATCTTTCCCAGTAGACCACTGAGTAGGTGGAGTTGATTTGGAAGAGGATATATACTGAAAAATCTCAGACAAAATCATATGTTGGTCGATAGAGATGACATATGGAGTTTGAGGTTAGAGATAATGTTTTCTTAAATGTCACACCGAGGTTGGGACACAAGAGGATTAGGAGATAGGGGATGCTATCACGGAGATTCAATGAAATGTTTGAGGATTTTGAGAGAGTCAGGCTGGTTGCCTATTTGTTTTATTTACCATTGAGGTACCGGTCAATACATGACTTCTTTCATGTTTCTCAACAACGATGTTACTTTTCATACCCATATCACATTTTTCATCTTGAGGAGGTTGAGTTGGAGGTGGATTCATGCTTCAAGGAACACCCTATTAATATTTTGGATCACAACATGAAGGTTATTTATGGTCAATCTGTTCCTTCGGTATGGGTTCTATGATAGCACAAGTGAGTACATGATAAGACTTGGGAGAGGGATGCTGATGTACGATTATAGTGGCTAGACTTGTTTGAAGTTTCTACTTCAACACCATTGGAAGGGAAATTTGGGGATGAATTGCTTTAAGGTGGGAAGTTTGTAAGAACCCAGATCTTCATTTCAAGTATGGATCTTTATTTTAGGTTGCTTTTATGAAAAAGGGAGAAATGGAAATATTCTCTATACACGCCTTGTACTTTTTAGTACACATCGTGTAGCTGGTTTCCATGTGTACCCATGTACTGACTGTGTAATAACTGAGTACATGGCCGTGTTGGTGACCTGGAACACCACCTTAAGTGGGGGCTGGTTGAGGCTAGTACACAGTGTGTACATTAAATAAACATTCCATGTACATTGAGTTTTATTTGATATATCTGTGTAGGGTCACGTCTCACATCTAGAAACAATTTCTTCCTCCATGTTTCATACATGGGAGCTACAGAATGTCGAAGATCTTTAATCTCCTCCCAGTTTTGTATAAGATCTCTGGTTGTGGCATTTTCATGTGTGTTGGATTCCCACTGGGGAGTTCCCTATTTCCATAGAGCCTCTCTTCTTGATTCCTTCTCTCTCAAGAGTATTTCAAGAATAAAAATGTTTATCCTTTTGGTAGATCTACATAATTCAAGGCTGATTAAATGGATGACGTTCAATATAGTTTATTGTAAAACCTAAAAAAGGTGGTTTTTTCCTTTAATTGATTGTATTTGGATTATATATGCTTAAAGTGAGGAATACCCATCTTGGGGAATTGAATGTTTTGGCTTTTGGCCATATTATTTACCAGCTATGGTTTAATTGATTGAAATGGGGTTGTTGCTTATACATAAGCTTAAATGTCTTGTTTACAGGGAACCCCATGGGTGTGTTTTCCTAGTTTGATAGCTTATGGAATTTTGTCCTTGGTTGCCTATGAGGCATACCCTGTTTCTAGGCCTAGAATTGTTTAGGATGGATTTGATTATATATGTAAATTACATGTTCTTCATTGATAAGATATGTCCATTAATCTTCTAATGGTCCATGAGATACTTGGACTAGGAAAACTATGGGGTTTTCTATGTTCATTTACACCGAACCATGAGAGCCTTGGTGTAGACTTTGACCCAGGGGTATTGAGTGTGAGAGATACAGGGAGGTCGTTTATTATTATTTTTTCTATGTGGACCCAGTGGGTATTGAATGTTAGATCTACCCAGATGTCATTTATGATTATTTCTACTACATTGACCAAGGGGTTTTTGATTGTGAGAGCTACCTAGAGGGCACATATAAATTATTGATGTTGTGTGGACCTAGTGGTTTTGACAATGAGAGCTGCCTAGGTGGTCATTTACAACTGACATGTTTTACATTAAACCAACGGGGTTAGACCGCAGGAGCATTCCCAGATTATTGTTTTGAATGATTGATCGTTTGTTTTTACAAGTATTCCTAGCCAAAGAACAATCTTGGACTCTGTATTACATGGTTGTTTAGATATTCTTATAAGACATTTGTTCTTACTATTACATGGGGGTGGGGTGGGGTAGAGATCTTAGGCTAGATCCTGAGATTATTCTTTCAAGAAAAATTATAATTAATAAATGTAAATGAATGCAATTGAAAACTGTAGGATTGTTTACTTTTGAGTACATTATAGTCTATTGCTTTATCGTTGCATTTTCCCTGCTATATATATTCAATGATAGTTAGGAATAGTTCTTTTGGTGGTTCCTACTGTGATTCATCTCACACCCAGGTAGGGTCATGATTTTGGATCCAAACTGATTATATGGTTGTAGGTATAGATAAGGTATTACGCCCTTCTTCATCAGGTACTTGATTGTTATTGGAGCTGGAGATAATGGGACCAAGTTGATGCTTGTGATTCTGTTAGAGTTTACTTATTTTATATAATTTTCTTTTAGTATTGTATTTCTTGCATTGTGGATTGTTTGGATGCTTTCCAGGATACATATGACATGAATCATTTATATATTCCCCAGTTGTTATTTTACTATCAGTCTCCCGCTATTTACTTGTTTTGGTATTACTCATTCTACTATTGTTTTATTTTCATTCCGATATGTATACACTGAAAATGAGGGCATAGTTTCCCAACTATGAAACCTTTTCCCTTGCTTCTAGTTGATAGCCTCTGGCATTTGGGGAAATTCACTTGAGTTTATGTGACCAAACTGGTCTGGGGAACCATGAGGTGGCACCTAGATCTTGGACGTACACCTATAACTCTGAGTATGATTTAGAATGTCTTTCATAAGGAGGTATTTACTCTGGGATTAATATACATAAAGAAGTTCTATGTTCTTCTCCCTCCTAGATAGTGGTTTCCTTACTGCCTAGTGCTGGTTGAGATGACATAGATGCTTCCCCCTCATTCCTATCCATAGAAGAATATAATCCTATATGATGAATTGAAATCATCATTATCTTCAAAATACTGGCAATAATGTGGCACAATCACAATAGTTGGTGATCCTTATCTAGTCTTAGATATGTAGGTTGAGAAGATTATTCCCCATCATTCCAAGACTCGGTAGTTTTGGATGGAATTTCTTATTAAGTTACAGTTACCTGTGTTTTTCTAGGACCATCCATATGGATATCATGAAAAACTTCATTCTTCGTGGTTCCCCTGAGAAGGCTCCTCTGCAAAAGTGTGTTCGATAATGAATTCAAACCACTCCCCATACCTCATTACTAAAACAATTTCTATGGATGGATCTGCGTATTCCAACCTATTAGGATTAGAGAATGGGCATCACAAGATTAATTTTATGGAAAATAAATACTCACATCCATTTGGTTCTATATATAATGCCCCTAATTTTTCTAATATAGTAGAATTATTAGTATGCTCTATTATTTCATTAAATTAAATACCATGATTCATCATGGATTCTATTAAACTCTCAAGCCCTATGTTAGTCTCACCCATGGGATCATTTAGAGTCGTTGGTTCATGACCCTTTGATAATAAATTTTTACCTTGAACATCCTCTTCAGTGATAGTTTTAGGGTCAACAACAGCCATCATAGAAATAACTGGTTCTTGAGACAAACCTAAATTATTATAGAGATAGAATTTGGTCATTGAAATAAACTCATGAAGAACTTCTGACTTATCAGATTCCACCTCTATCTTGGAAACAGTGATTGGAGATGTTCTTGGAGAAGATAATGTTTTCTCTGGCCTAGATGCCTCTTCTTTCAAGGGACCCTTCTCTTTCAAAGAGTCTAATAGTTGGTCCATTGTTCCCTATTCTATTCATGAAGGATTATTTTTAACTTCTATGAGAGAAGAGATATAGGATGTTCCTAAAATTCCAATATGTTTAAAAATTTTCCATCAGTAAATCCAAGAATAGCGATGACAGGAACACGTACCACTACTAATAAAGAATTTAGCTATAGTTTTCCTTCTTTGAAATCTTTTCACTTTTTCCTTCTTCAAAGGAGTACTAGAATAGTCATCTATAAAAATTGGTATTATAGGTGGAAATGCTCCTTTCAAATCATCCTCCATGTCTTTTTATCCTGGAGATAATTCTCTTGAATCAAGGGGTGATCCAGCAACCCTGAGTATAGTACCACCAAGGCTATACCATGATGATGGAATTTCAACTGATTTTCATTTCCTCAAATGAAAATTAAGAGGGTATTTCCCTTTAGTAATAGTTCATTGACTAAAATATAGAGGAAAGGAATAAAATAATATGAAAATAAATGAACCTATATCATCTAAATCAACAAAATCGCACAATTATGAAAAAGATGAAGAATTAACCCCTTTCGCAGTGATATGATTTATCATTTGATTTACACATTTTTAGTGGTCATAGAATTGTTGGTTTTATATATTAGCATCTCTAGCTCTGGGATAGTGATTCATACTTCAAAAGAATTATAATCAAAGTGAATATCATATGAGGGTTGGAGATATCCTATCCCTAGAATATCAGATCTCTCACATAGAAGCTTCGAAATAGTTTTAGGACCACAAAATGAGTTATGACACAATTGAACTGCCTCTAATCATATGTATTATGAATACAATATATTCTACTATGACGATGATCATGTAGTCTTAGATCTAACAAGAATACCAATTTCTATCATCACATATGGTGGATGAGAAAATGGAACCTGATCCTCTTATTGGCGGTGATGACTAGACCACCTTGGGGGATCTTCAATTTGTGATGATGGTGTAGCCCTCTTAATGATGATGGTGGAAAATATCTTCAACAGGGTCTCTTTAGTGAGCAAAGAGATTTTTCATCCTCACCCTCTGAAATTTATGACTCAACCTCTAAAAGAGATGAAGCACCTTCCAAACAAGAAGGTTCTATCCTAGCAGGATTCTTTACTCCAGCCCGAGGCACACCATTGTTTATCACCCCTTAAGTGTATGATTCAATCCAAGCATCAACATACCAGATAGCAAATCTTATTTGTAAATTATCTATGACTATATTGATCATTTCCTCTGTCTTTTCCATAGCTATTAGCAATCACATCTATCGATACACCATCAAATGTTTTTCTAGTCTAACATGCACCGAAGGGGATACAAAAATATGCAGTAAGAATTTGATTTTGAGTGAAAATAGATACGGTGAATAGGCATCTCATATGATCACACCATTGATCCTAGTTTCCAATACACAATCCTTACAAGCTAGTATATAAGACCTCAGTGCTATGTTGGTCATCTCATTATTAAAAACCTTCCTATGGGTGGATTACTATAAGTAAATTAGTTAAACCTCAAGAATAAACTAAAAATTCTTAGAATTTCGCATGGTGTCATGGATAGAGTCAGAATACCAGAGAAATTGTGAATGACTGGTCGGAATTAACTATTGAGGACATGGATCCCACTATGCATAGCATAAGTCCTAAAATGTTTATTGACCCATCCCCACAAAAAATGCAATAGTCTTGAAATTATGAAAGGATCATTCCTCCCATGCATATGCAACAACCTATTATAAATCCTTTCTAGAATGGGGTTGGAAATCCAACAATATTCCTCTCCACCAGCTTGGAACCTATAAGAAACGTTTCTGGCCTTATAGAATCTTTGGAGTCACAAAATGGAAGTAGATAAATACTGATCTACATAGCTATAAAACTCATGATACATGACATGGAATGAATTGTGGGGTTGATATCATATCCACACTTATCAAATACCCTTTTTATAGAATCAGTCTGAATGTTTCCAATGCGCTTCTCTTTATTGCCTTGGGAAATATCATTGGACACTTGAACTTGGGTCCAATTCTATTCTCCTATAAAAATATTCTCATCCATGTCTGTAACAGCCCGAGATTTTATGAAAAAAATTCTTTTTAATTTTATTAATGTCTTGTGTTGTACGCTACACCAAAAGGAGATTGCACAACACACATCCTTGACTTGTCTTGCATTACACGCAATCGCGACCTTCCTCGGTAGCGTGTGTAGTACGCAATACCGATTTTCACTAAACAACGATATGCTATTAAAATATTATTATAACTAGCCGTTATGAATAGTAATAACCACCTTTTAAAATTTTAGATATTTTAGATCTCAAAATGGACTTCATTTTTGGATTCGGAGTATCGAATTTAGCCTAAGGTGAAATTTTGGTACTTTTCGGATAACTTTCATATTCTGGTGAATAGTGAAAATTACTAAATTATAATTAAAAACAACTTTTTTAATCAAAATATTTAATAGTGATAAATTATTAATTTGAGTGGTTTTAAAGTATATTTAGAATATATTTTTACAATTTAATACAATGTTGGTCATTGGATGTAATTTCACATTTAAACCAGACATAAACAAGTGTCAATCTTTTGATAGATATTGTTTCTTAAAAACACGCTATTTGTTTTAACAACGAGATTTAATTATAAAATTAATTAATACAACTTCTATGATATGAATTTGGTAAAATAGACTTCATTTTTGAATTCAAAATATGAAATATAGCTTAGGATGAAATTTTGGCATTTTTCTGAAAAACATCAATTTTTGATGAATAGTGAAACTACTAAGTGGTAGTTAAAAAAACTGAATTTTTCATAAAACATAATTTTACCGCTTATGTGAATGGAATTTCAAAAATCCGAGAGACACGGTTGATGTCAGTAAGTAAAATGTGGTTCAATGAGATGAAAATAATTTTTGGTGAATAGTAACTTTTTTCTTTTATTTACCACGGTTAAAAGTAAATAGGGTAATTAAGGGTAAGAATGATATTAATATTACCCTAACACATGTCCTAATTCTATTGGACAAGTGTATCTCGACCAAAAACAACCTTAAGTGTAAAGTATTATCATTTAGGCCCACTTGGATTAGATTAGGACATTTATTATTATTTAATTCAAAGAAGAGTTAAAAGAGTTAAAATCAAAGTGTATTTACTAAAACATTTTTAATATAGGGTTATACATAAGATAAATTCGATTTTAAATATTCATTAGAAAGCTAAAACGATTTCCTACATAATGGTATTTTATTTGTAATTTTTAGACATCAAATAATGTAATTTATTTATGACACAAAGATGATGCAGTAATTATCTTATTAATGAAATATTGACATAATTAATATTATAAATACCAAAATAAATGTAATTTTAGACTTTTTATGAATTACAATAATTTTCTAGGTTACTATGATATATTATTATTGATTTAATCAACTGTTTTCGAACATATAATTCTTTTATGACTTTCACAAAAATCATATCTCAAATAGTGTCAAAATTGACACAAAATAGTTTTTAAATAAAATATTATATTATTAATTGTTATTTTATTCCTAAAAATCTAAGGTTCGGCCAAATGACTTAGATAAGGATATATGTATTAATAATATACAATTTGGGGTTCTTTTTGCATGTTATAGTAAGTGTATTAACCATATTGTGAAAGAAAACAAAAAGACACGGTAAAAGTTAAATTATTTAACTTAGAGTTAAATCTAATTGATAAGGTTACAATAATAACCTAAACTTGTCTAAATTCTATTGGTTGATAGGATTTCGACCCATCCCCACTTTATCTTCGAAATAAGACCCTTTGGAACCATTATAAACCGATTTTGACTTTAATATAAAATAATATTTTGAGATATTCCTAAGGTGCCCCTCTCCTCCCTTATAAAAGGGCACCTCCTCTCCCTCCTCCTCACACCAATTTGAGCACTCAAGCTCGGCCAAACCCTGCCATTTTCTCCTCTCCACTTACATAGAATAATCCTATAGGTCCTGGTCTTCTTCAAAGACCAATATTAGTTTCCTAAGTGGTGGATTCAAAGAGGCGTTCCAAAGAAGAGGTAATATCCATTACTGATCTTTTCAATTACTTTCTTCTTCAACTTCTTCTTCTTTAGTTGTTTCATTATAAAGTAATAACATCAGTATTTCTCATATACTGATATGTTATTATAAATATGAAACAACTCTAATTAACCTTCTATCCATCCTACGGAAAAAGGAAATCACCGCTCGTGCGTACGTACGGAATACCGTCTCCATGCCGTGGTGTAATGTATTTTCCACCGCCACCTTAATTGGATGGGTATAATGGTTTAATGAGTAACTATATATGATTATTATAAAGTTATTTTTATACTGAAATAGTATACATACACTTCAACACAATTCCACGATCATGGGAACGATATCATCGCTCGTGCGTACGTACGGACTACCGTCTCCACGACGAGATGAGATTCATTCTCAATAATAAACCATTCATGAATGATTATAAAGTATATATAATAAGTACTAATTAAATATATGACCTGATAATGATACTGGATTTATGTATATTTATATGTATGTCGTCTACATAATTCCATTCAATTCAATAAGGAAACGAAAACAGCGTTCATGCGTACGTACGGACTACCGTCTCCATGAACGGTGTATTTCTTTCCATTTACTGATTTATTATATATGTATATTCTGAATATATATATATATAAATCTTGTTTTATATTCTGTAATTAAGTAATCATGATCTAAGTAATCATATTAATAATTACAATTTAAAAATACGAACGACAAATGAGACGATTTTACCAAAATGCTACTTTAACATGAATTTACAAAAGAACGGGTAATATAAAGTCATAAGTAGACCATATATGATATAATAACAATGAATATGATTCTGGAATAAGTCCATAACATGATTTAAATCATTATACAGGAGGTTTGGATACTTACAAAGCAAGTCGGACCTAAGGTAAGGGAAATATCACAATCTCATTTTTATCCGAGATTGTTTATTCGTAAGTATTTACTGGGGTGTATTTTATCATCCACATCCATGTTTCATCAATATGTAATATTATTTCCATCCACCTACAATAGTTTATATCCATTTTTACCCTTCGGCGAGTTTTTAGTAATATGTATGAAAGGAATCTTTGGTCGTTTTTCGTACGAGGTACTTTTTGACTTTTCCGACAAAAGTACGAAGAATGTTTTTTTTAACTTATAATGAATGAATGGATATTTAAAACATTATTTCCAAGAAACTTACTTTACAAGTTTTCAAGTTTATTTTTAATCAACTTATTTTATTTTAAAGTTGTATGACATGTTATTAAAGGAAAAATGTTTTTGAAGTAGAAAGGATATTTTCCTCAAGAATGGAGTTCAAGTATTTTATCAAAATTATTTTCCATCTAAGATAATAAAAGGGTTCTGTTTTTATCCCTATTATTAAATTGGTTTGATTATGTTGTGATGGAAATATTTTTATGAATTCCTTTATCTTATATGAATTTTTTTATGATGTCATGTTGTTTAAGAATTCCATTTTTATTACATGGGTTACGCTATGATGTATGGTTTATGATTATGTGGCACACATAAGAAAGGATTCATTATAAGATGGGAGGGACCTATATCTCCCTCCAATGCATTGGGTAAAGATTTTATATCTCATGAGATAGACATGGCTGGAATGGTAGGTTATACCGGTTCAGCGAAACAGGACTGGAACGAGGGTGACTCGATTCAGAAAGGGACTTTGTCCACTAAGATAGTCTTGGCAATGAGTCTTGACTAACAAGAAATGATTCTCTATGATTATGTGTGTATGACACAAAGTTTCAAGTTCTATGTTATGATTATTGGGATTACATTTCAAATCTATGATTTACCCCATGTTATGATATTATGAGCTCTTTTGCAGGTTAAGATTTCCAAAAGCTATGTTCTTATGTATATGATGTGATTGATATTTCTTTTGTTTACCCTTACTGAGCATTTGAGCTCACCCTTTTATGTTTTCTTTTCCCCAGGATATAAAGAAAGGTTTTAGGTATAAAAAAAAGAAGATCATTATGGGAGATGTTGAAGATCTTTCACCAGGATTAGAAGATTACGTTCTGAGTTTCCAAAGACACTAAACTATTACGATCCTTGTGTGTGTGTGTTTTGTTATGTACTAAGTATTCCGCAAAAGTAATGTAATGTCCATGTACGTCGGGCTTCGGGTCTCTACAGTTGGTATCAGAGGAAAGGTTTAGTCAACCTTTGGAAACTAGGATGCGAAAACATTAGTGAGATCCATAGAGATATTTCTAAGGTATGTCTAGGGATGTCCCTAAGGTTAAGTATACTTATAGGTTATAGTACTAGAATTACGCTAACGGTCATATAATTAAACCTAAGATGTTAGATATTGAAGGTACTCCCCCTTTACTATGTTGTTTTCCCTAGCATTATTTTGCCTCTCACACTATTCTTTTTGGGTTTTAGAAAATGGCTGGAAACAAGATGATTCACAATAATGGAGGATATAATGGACAATGGAATGATATTATTCATGAGAAACCAAATGAAATGGGATTTGGAAGACCAAACTTCATTATTATGCCGAATCAGCAATCTCATAATATGATCAATAAAGTAAAATTTGGTAAGTTTCCTGACTCGACTAATAAGAGAAAGATAGAGTTTCATGATGATCATAGAGGAAAGAAAGTTCAATTTCCCCTATGTAAATCATGTGGGAAGAGACATCAAGGAGAATGTTTCAAGGGAACTGGAAGATGCTTTGGGTGTGGAAAAGAAGGACACAAAGCAAGTAAGTGCAAAGGAAAAGGGTCAGTTAACACCATGGATGAGGATAATGGTATTGCTACGACATCAAAAATGGTTAAGTGTTTTAAATGTAGAATGTATGGGAATTATGCAAACAAATGCCCTAAGGAAAAGACTAATGAAGAGAATCAGTATGGTCATATGGGTAGTATTTATGTGGATGATGATGAAGATACTACAAATGATATATGAGATGAAAGAATTTTTGAAGCTCGGTCAATGGTTTAAGAATGTAGTGGAATGATTACATGTTTATCATGTGTAATTTTGTATAAGTAATCTCATGCTACTATGGAATAAAGATACATCTATGGATTGTTACACTTCTGGCTTTCCTTGAGTTTTGAAAATGTATGATTAATGTTACCAGTATCCATGAAAGGTTATTCAGATATTTTTGGAATGTAGATGATATGCGCATAATGAAGGGATAAGGAGAAAATTAAATGTTTGATAGTATTCATGAGCTCATGACTGATATAAGGAGAAGGTTATATCATGGTTTGAGTATATAGAATTTTTGGATTTTGGTATGTGGAAAGTGTTAACTTTTAACTACATTCATGATTTCATTAAGGTTCAATGGGTATTCAAGAGAATACATGATTAAGGACTTTGAATGTTTGGAATGTGACCAACAAAACATATCTTATGATATATGGGGATAGACGATGGTGTTAAGTCTCTGGTAATCGTTTTTACTATGTTATGAGAGTGGACTGTAGTATTATGGATAAGCCTAAAGATTGGAATGGATTATGTTGAACATAAGTTAGTATTGTTTAAGGATCGAAGTTTTCTCGATATTATTGATGGGATGTTATAGTAATATTGTTTTAGAAAAAGGACAAACTGCAGGACGGGCGACAGCCCATCGCGTCGGACAAGGATGTGGGAATCGAACCCACAACCGAATTGCGACTGGCCTTTATCGCCTACCACTGGCCTACAGGAAGTCCCTGTTTAGTAGAAACAAGTTTTATTATATTAAGCAGTATGATATATGAAGTATAAGTCCATTTTAGGAACCATATATGATTAATCTCACTATAGATCAACTTATGTATATAATTTTTTCTAACCTTTTGTTTGAGACAGATGGAATGACCCGTCATTCTATCACATGATCTGCTAACACTTCACGAATAACAAATTCAACTTCATTTATTTAATAGATGAAGTGGAAATTGTTCAAGGCACGAACAACATTGAGATTGTACCAAAATAAAGTAAGTATTTATTCTAATTCAAATTTTCAACTTTAGGGAAATGATCTTGAAAACCAAAAATGGTTTCCTAGTGATCTTATACCTGATGAATCAGATGGTACCTTAGATCATCACAAATTTATGGCTTTGTGATTGCTAGCTTTTCCATAGCCATGTTCTCTACCACTTTCCATCAGAACATGATGGTTAGATTTCTCTTCCATATCCATATTTTCACCTATGTGGAAACCCAGTGATTAGTTTATTTGGGTAACCGTTACGTTTCATACTTTCGTTTTTAAAGATTGGTTTTGATATTCCTTTTTACGATGTGGGTTTATATTAAAGAAACTTTCGAATAGTAAACTATTTATAACCCCGACAAATTTCGAGGGCGAAATTCATTTTAAGGGGGGTAGAATGTAACAGCCCGAGATTTTATGAAAAATATTCTTTTTAATTTTATTAATGTCTTGTGTTGTACGCTACACCAAAAGGAGCTTGCACAACACACATCCTTGACTTTCCTTGCATTACATGCAATCACGACCTTCCTCGATAGCGTGTGTAGTACGCAATACCGAGTTTCACTAAACAACGATATGCTATTAAAATATTATTATAACTAGCCGTTATGAATAGTAATAACCACCTTTTAAAATTTTAGATATTTTAGATCTCAAAATGGACTTCATTTTTGGATTCGGAGTATCGAATTTAGCCTAAGGTGAAATTTTGGTACTTTTCGGATAACTTTCATATTCTGATGAATAGTGAAAATTACTAATTTATAATTAAAAACAACTTTTTTAATCAAAATATTTAATAGTGATAAATTATTAATTTGAGTGGTTTTAAAGTATATTTAGAATATATTTTTACAATTTAATACAATTTTGGTCATTGGATGTAATTTTACATTTAAACCAGACATAAAAAAGTGTCAATCTTTTGATAGATATTGTTTCTTAAAAACACGCTATTTGTTTTAACAACGGGATTTAATTATAAAATTAATTAATACAACTTCTATGATCTGAATTTGGTAAAATAGACTTCATTTTTGAATTCAGAATATGAAATATATCTTAGGATGAAATTTTGGCATTTTTCTGAAAAACATCAATTTTTGATGAATAGTGAAACTACTAAGTGGTAGTTAAAAAACTGAATTTTTCATAAAACTTAATTTTACCGCTTCTGTGAATGGAATTTCAAAAATCCGAGAGACACGGTTGATGTCAGTAAGTAAAATGTGGTTCAATGAGATGAAAATAATTTTTGGTGAATAGTAACTTTTTACTTTTATTTACCACGGTTAAAAGTAAATAGGGTAATTAAGGGTAAGAATGATATTAATATTACCCTAACACATGTCATAATTCTATTGGAAAAGTGTATCTCGACCAAAAACAACCTTAAGTGTAAAATATTATCATTTAGGCCCACTTGGATTAGATTAGGACATTTATTATTATTTAATTCAAAGAAGAGTTAAAAGAGGTAAAATCAAAGTTTATTTACTAAAACATTTTTAGTATAGGGTTATACATAAGATAAATTCGATTTTAAATATTAATTAGAAATCTAAAAAGATTTCCTACATAATGGTATTTTATTTGTAATTTTTAGACATCAAATAAGTTAATTTATTTATGACACAAAGATGATGCAGTAATTATCTTATTAATGAAATATTGACATAATTAATATTATAAATACCAAGATAAATGTAATTTTAGACTTTTTATGAATTACACTAATTTTATAGGTTACTATGATATATTATTATTGATTTAATCAACCTTTTTCGAACATATAATTCTTTTATGACTTTCACAAAAATCATATCTCAAATAGTGTCAAAATTGACACAAAATAGTTTTTAAATAAAATAGTATATTATTAATTGTTATTTTATTCCTAAAAATCTAAGGTTCGGCCAAATGACTTAGATAAGGATATATTTATTAATAATATACAATTTGGGGTTCTTTTGTCATGTTATAGTAAGTGTATTAACCATATAGTGAAAGAAAACAAAAAGACACGGTAAAAGTTAAATTATTTAACTTAGAGTTAAATCTAATTGATAAAGTTACAATAATAACCTAAACTTGTCTAAATTCTATTGGTTGATAGTATTTCTACCCATCCCCACTTTAGTTTCGAAATAAGACCCTTTGGAACCATTTTAAACCGATTTTGACTTTAATATAAAATAATAGTTTGAGATATTCCTAAGGTGCCCCTCTCCTCTCTTATAAAAGGGCACCTCCTCCCCCTCCTCCTCACACCAATTTGAGCACTCATGCTCGGAAAACCCCTGCCATTTTCTCCTCTCCACTTCCATAGAATAATCCTAGAGGTCCTGGTCTTCTTCAAAGACCAATATTAGTTCCCTAAGTGGAGGATTCAAAGAGGCGTTCCAAAGAAGAGGTAATATCCATTACTGATCTTTTCAATTTCTTTCTTCTTCAACTTCTTCTTCTTTAGTTGTTTCATTATAAAGTAATAACATCAGTATTTCTCATATACTGATATGTTATTATAAATATGAAACAACTCTAATTAACCTTCTATCCATCCTACGGAAAAAGGAAATCACCGCACGTGCGTACGTACGGAATACCGTCTCCACGCCGTGGTGTAATATATTTTCCACCACCACCTTAATTGGATGGGTATAATGGTTTAATGAGTAACTATATATGATTATTATAAAGTTATTTTGATACTGAAATAGTATACATACACTTCAACACAATTCCACGATCATGGGAACGATATCACCGCTCGTGCGTACGTACGGACTACCGTCTCCACGACGCGATGAGATTCATTCTCAATAATTAACCATTCATGAATGATTATAAAGTATATATAATAAGTACTAATGAAATATATGACCTGATAATGATACTGGATTTATGTATATTTATATGTATGTCATCTACTTAATTCCATTCAATTCAATAAGGAAACGAAAACAGCGTTCATGCGTACGTACGGACTACCGTCTCCATGAACGGTGTATTTCTTTCCATTTACTGATTTATTATATATGTATATTCTGAATATATATATATAAATCATGTTTTATATTATGGAATTAAGTAATCATGATCTAAGTAATCATATGAATAATTACAAGTTAAAAACACGAACGACAAATGAGACGATTTTACCAAAATGCTACTTTAACATGAATTTACAAAAGAACGGGTAATATAAAGTCATAAGTAGACCATATATGATATAATAACAATGAATATGATTCTGGAATAAGTCCATAACATGATTTAAATCATTATACAGGAGGTTTGGACACTTACAAAGCAAGTCGGACCTAAGGTAAGGGGAATATCACAATCTCGTTTTTATCCGAGATTGTTTATTCGTAAGTATTTACTGGGTTGTATTTTATCATCCACATCCATGTTTCATCAATATGTAATATTATTTCCATCCAGCTACAATTGTTTAAATCCAGTTTTACCCTTCGGTGAGTTTTTAGTAATATGTATGAAAGGAATCTTTGGTCGTTTTTCGTACGAGGTACTTTTTGACTTTTCCGACAAAAGTACGAAGAATGTTTTTTTTAACTTATACGGAATGAATGGATTTTTAAAACATTATTTCCAAGAAACTTCCTTTACATGTTTTCAAGTTTATTTTTAATCAACTTATTTTATTTTAAAGTTTTATGACATGTTATGAAAGGAAAAATGTTTTTTAAGTAGAAAGGATATTTTCCTCAAGAATGGAGTTCAAGTATTTTATCAAAATTATTTTCCATATAAGATAATAAAAGGGTTCTGTTTTTATCCCTATTATTACATCGGTTTGATTATGTTGTGATGGAAATATTTTTATGAATTCCTTTATCTTATATGAATTGTTTTATGATGTCATGTTGTTTAAGAATTCCATTTTTATTACATGGGTTACGCTATGATGTATGGTTTATGATTATGTGGCACACATAAGAAAGGATTCATTATAAGATGGGTGGGACCTATATCTCCCTCCAATGCATTAGGTAAAGATTTTATATCTCATGAGATTGACATGGCTGGAATGGTAGGTTATACCGGTTCAGCGAAACAGGACTGGAACGAGGGTGACTCGATTCAGAAAGGGACTTTGTCCACTAAGATAGTCTTGGCAATGAGTCTTGACTAACAAGAAATGATTCTCTATGATTATGTGTGTATGCCACAAAGTTTCATGTTCTAAGTTATGATTATTGGGATTACATTTCAAATCTATGATTTATCCCATGTTATGATATTATGAGCTCTTTTGCAGGTTAAGATTTCCAAAAGCTATGTTCTTATGTATATGATGTGATTGATATTTCTTTTGTTTACCCTTACTGAGCATTTGAGCTCACCCTTTTATGTTTTCTTTTCCCCAGGATATAAAGAAAGGTTTTAGGTATAAAAAAAAGAAGATCATTATGGGAGATGTTGAAGATCTTTCACCAGGATTACAAGATTACGTTCCGAGTTTCCAAAGACACTAAACTATTACGATCCTTGTGTGTGTGTGTTTTGTTATGTACTAAGTATTCCGCAAAAGTAATGTAATGTCCATGTATGTCAGGCTTCGGGTCTCTACAATGTCTTTAGATGAATATCCCCCTTTTTCATAGAGAAATTATTTCATTATTTTGTGAGCTATCTTCAACGTCTCACTTGCCAAACTAGAATCTTGTTTGAATCATTCCATGTTGTTGTCGGGGGGATGAATTCATCATGTATATCCTTATGTATTGGAGCCTTATAGATATGTTGAATTCCCCATGAACTAATACACACTTCTCCATGTGTCAAATGGAAGTAATTCATATGTATACTCCACGAACTTAGTGAATATATCACAAAATCATCATTTCTATACACAATTGTCTTCCCTACCCACATGGCCTTATAAAAAAAGAACTATCTCGATCACTTTTGAACTATACACAAGTTTTTTATACCCATTATACATATATCCATACAGGCTTAACACCTCATACTAGAAGAATGTCCTAAAATTTCACCCAGCCCTTGGATTGATCTTTTTTTGAAATATTAGAAAATTTAAGAATAATAGTGAAACATTAGTTCAACTATATGTCATTTCAAATATATATCACATAGACTATGATGCATAACATAATTTATGGATTTTGTCCCATCATTAATATATGTGACCATAAAAAAAAATTGGAAGATGAAATGTTATTGTAGTCTTGAAACCAATAAGATGATAGATAATTCTTCAATTTTGGCAAGAGGACTTCCCAAAAATGGTTATAACTGTAAAGAGGAAAATAAATTCTCTTAGTAATATTATGGTGATACTTCTTTATATTCCCTTCTTTATTCAGAAGAGTTGTCTCACGGACGTCAACGTAATCATGACCTATGATCTTAACCATGTCCTTAGATCACCTTCAAGACAATTCATCAATAGTGGTGATTAGATTGGGATACCTAGAATTGAAAATAAAATATAAATTACATTTTAGAGTAGGTTTATTTTTAAAATAAATTATAAAATAAAAAAAATGATAAAGAAATTTATATGTGCAAGTGAAACTGTAGTGCGAAAGTGTGTCCCTCTACTGGTGGCACACAACACAAATAAATACAGAATCTATACAAATAGAAAATAAATGAATATGAACAGAATAATTTCATAGATAGAGCTCTAATTTTGTTATCACAAGAGTTTTCCACTAAATTGATTCCCATATTTATAGTTAGGAAAGATGACCTGTGTGACACCCACTTGAACAAACTCCCTAAAACATTCATGACCCGTCTTCCTTTTTCATACCTTTATAACTCAGCATTAGATCCTCTTTTTCATTCAGATCCAATCTCGAGGGGGACTTTTTTTACACTCTATTTTATAACATGAATGAAAAAAAATGAAAAAGGGAAACATATTAGAAAAAATAGGAGAAGATAGATGAAATTTTCGATGATTGGAAGACGCGATGAGTGTGGTTCGCCCAAGGTTTCCCAAATCCCCATTGGCATGCATGAACATGTGTGAAACTCCATTGTGAACAACATCCACTTGAGATACCATGTCACCTTCACCTAGGGTCTCATATTTTCCTTTAAATAAACCCCTGGGGACTTCATTGGTATAGACAAATATTCCTAAAAGATGATTTTTGATCCAATTTCAATAGTTCTTCGTTCAAGTCCTTTGATGCCTCCAATTTAGTTTCATGACACCGAAAAAGACCTAATTAAAGATGGATAGTGATATGTAAGTCCATTGAGTGTAAAAACAAATAACACTTGTGCGACCAGTTATCTAAACCCCCCTGATTTAAGATCAGTTATGTGACCTCCCTTCCTAAAAAAGAATGTTGTGAACCTCCATTAAGGGAATACCATTGAAGAAACATAAAGGATTGAGCCATGTATCTCCCAATTGTATTAATCTTGGTTTTTCATTACCTATATTTAATCTAATTTGAACAAGCCTACGTGTGTTCTTCCAACTAGTGTGCAATCCACATGCAATCCCCTTCTTGATTAACCTCACCACTTCATCCTATGTGAGCCTTTCATGGAGACCCATTCAAATCCATTCCTGTTATGAATTTTCCTTAATTAGATCCCTTGTATTAATGGGATAATTTTGAATCCTTTACCAAGGCTATTTGATATAAAAAAACATTAGGCAATGTCACACCATCGTGTCTCAGATTTGGATTTGGATTTCTATTGACAGGGGATTCTCAAACAAATCCTAATATAGATTAAGGATCATTGGGGAGTCTGTAGTGTTTTATATATATGGTCAAGTTAAACCTTACGATAGGGAAAATGTTGAGGAGTTCTAGATCTCAGATTCTAAGGATAGGACTTTGTCCTTCCCTTCACATCTCTGAGATATGGAGCCTCCAATTCTTATTATGGAGGGTAAGGATAACAATTTCTTTTCCCTTTGAAAATGGAAAAGTCACCCACCTATCCCAGGATAATTCTAAGAGAATCCATACTTGTTTAATCCCCTATCCTTTTATATAAGAGGTTTCAGTCTTCTTCCTGCATAACTATGCCGCATTTAACCCTTCCTTACAATGAACTCTTATCCAATGTAAAGTGATGAGAGGGAAGTGTTATAGCGCTGATCTCTTCCCCGTAGCCTCAACATCTTCTATTGTAGCCCCATACTCTTCCTCCAAAGAAGCAACCTCTTCCATTAATGGAGGAAGTAATGTATGTGGTTTGATGAATCTTCGACATCCTTTTGTTTCTCACACTTTGTATGACTCACATGGACCTAATGGTTTATAATGACTACAACAACCACAAAATACACCTGAAGGAATGAACTTTGACAACTATGATTCCCATCCAAACTGGGATATGTAGGAATCCAACTCATGGCCTAAGCATAATGTGCATCCTCCTTAGGAATAATCCCCAGTCATAATTCCCTAAATCTGAGCATCCTCTATATGAGTAATCCTTGAGATAAACACCCAAAATCACTATGAGTTGATATATTACTCTTGTACCCTTTTATTAAGGCATATTACTTAGGAATAATCTCCAACCTATCATCTCAATGGAACATAATACCCTGTGAGACTTACCCTTGAGGGTCCTCTAAGGCATGGGTCCTCACCAAAGAACTACATAGGCTATGATACCCATCAAAATGGGATATGTAGGATTCTTACTAGGGGTAAAAACCCAACATCCTAAACCAACAGTTTTATTTTGGGTCACATACCCAGTAGCGTCTAATTAAAATATGAAACTAATATCCCTTCTAAGTCCCTTAGGTTATTTCGACATAAGTCCCACACTAAAGATTGACTAGGCACCTTATGCCTAGATTTCATAACCAAATGAAATTAAAATGTACAGTTGGGTCCCAATCACACTTATTTAAAAGGTATGATGTTCCCCCAATAAGTGTCACCAAACTATGTGGGTTCTAATAAATTTCACAATTATATGTAGGTAAAACATTTATTGGTTCAATCCCACCATCCTAAAAAACTTCTCTCTTTCAAGATGACGAGAAATTCCAAAACTAAACGAACATAAGCTCTAGAGTTCAACACTACAAGGATTAAAATACAACAAAATCATAATAATGACCAAATAATTTCTATTTATTTATAAGTAGATACCATTTATTGAGAACCTCATATACATACAAATATCTCAATCAATGAAGAACTTCAAATACATACAGATGATTCTAAATTCCACACATGTTAATAATTGATTGATCATATTGGGATAACTCACATTATATTTGGGAATTAATGAAGGATTCATGAACATGTGATAATTTTATTAGAGATCCCTATAGTAGGAAATAATTCCCCCCAAAAAAGGTGTGATGAGCTCGACCTACAATACTGTCACCCAATATTAGTTCTTATGCATCATGGGTTGAAATACATAACGAGCACCTGCCATGGGAAAGTAGGTCTCTTCTGATATAGAACCATTGGGTTTCTCAGGTTCCACAAAAAAATATATCAAAAATAGTTATAAAATAGTGATTCCTAACCAGAACATGCATTCTGAGGGAAACACATGTACAAGTTAGAATAACATTATGAAAAAACACACAACTCACTATTTTTTATATACTACCATGAGGTTATAATGACTAATTGGATCATTAATAGTGGTTTCATTCTACCAATGGAAAATTATATTAGATTATCATGATTGAAACATTATAGTTTATATATATTGTGGAAGACAATACTTTTTTGGATAAACCTATATGTTTTGAATCTAGAGAAATTAATGTGGATGAGTTATAAAAAATAATTAAAGACATGAGTCTAATGTGTACTCAATAAATCAAATATATAATTTTCATGATACTCTTATATTTGTTTCAATAATAGTGACCATAACAAAATTTCATACAATCATATAATTATGGGGACATAAGAGTTTTCAAATTGATTTCAATTCTACTACCATAATGGAGAATTGGAAGATGTAATATACATTATGAAAAAAATTGGTTTCAATTATAGTAATCATTAAATTTAGGTATTTATGTAAAATAAGATTTCATATGAGTTTCAATAATACATAGGAGTGTTGAATTCCATGTTAGATAATTTATTGAAAAATAAGAATATTTGGAATGAGAGAGTGTATTAAAATATCTAAATTAAAAATGTAAATAGTGCATCACAAACTATTTTTGTTTATAAATATTTTATTCTTTATTGGGATATTAAAAGGTTATTTTTTGACTCTTATGTTATAATTACGATGATTTTTGAAATTCACACTCTTAGAGATATATGATATTTCCTAAGTTTATAAATTTATAAAGAAGAATATAACATCTTTCTTTTCCAAAAAATTATAATTAACATTTAATGTAATTTAGAATATAGGGTTAAGAACTGGATTCAATCTCTTTTTGAATGGGAAAAATTCATTAAATGGATGAGAATCATAAAATGCAGACTAAAGGGAATTCAGGAATCTTATTGTATGTGTACATTACTTAATATCTTCCATAATGTATATTTTTTTATACATTGTTTTTCATATATTATTGTACACCAAAGGATTCTAATTTCATGGTTGGAGATAGTATTACTTAGGTAAATAAAAGTATCAGTAGTGTGTCAATTAATGTATGAAAAATGTCAAATAAAATTTGAATTTAGCTATGAAGATATCGATAGTGATATAAATGTAGGTGATTGAAGATAAAATACTTAGTGGTGTTATTTTCTTGAGTAAAAGGTGTATATATGGGAACTCAAATATTGAATGATTTGTTAAATTTAGCACTGATGGAATAAATATTTTTATGAATCACAATCTATATAGCACATAATTTGGTTTAGGAATCTATTGAATGATCTCAAGGTTGAATTAAATACATCGTTTCATATGGTACACGATAATAAAAGTTATATATATTTTTCATGAAATTAATATAGAAATTCATGATCAAATATCATTTATAAAAAATAAATAGGCATTAAATGTGTTGTTTAAAAAATTGGTTAGAAGAAATAAATTATTCCAAGAAATGAGATAATATTATAATTTTACACTAACCCACTCTAAAAAGATTTATTTAATGATTTAGGGTGATTATATGTGGTTATCCTCAATCATCTAAAGTATAAGGTATGGTGGTTTCTCTCCTCCTTATAGGTCGAAGATAAAATTGAATGATGGTGGAGTGGAATAGCCTCCAAAAGTAATTTTAAAATGGTTTGGTAAAGTAAAATTGATTTTCATTCACATAACCGATTAAATATAAAATAATAAATTTAAAGTGAGTGTAGTAAAAAATAAAATTTTAAGTGGTGTGGAAAAGAAATTATGAAAATAGAAATGGAAAATTTTGATAAAGGATTTTGGAAATAAGTTAACAATGAGCCCATATATCTACTCCCTTATTGATGAATTGATAGAGTTTTTCATCGTTATTTTTTTTATGAAACTAAGAACCAAATAATAATAAAGGAATCCCATGGTTTAAAAGAATACAAGAACCAAGGAAGAAGACACATGGGTTTAATTAAAACTATGAACCAAGAACCCTTAATTTTGTGGCACTGATAACCTAAAGAAGAGTATGAATATGATTGTGGACTACTTTTATAGACCATTTTCAATGTAGTTAACAATCTATATAATTATAATATGAATATAAACTATTAATAGATATCTCAATAGAATATAGAAGAATAAGTTTATAAAATAACACTACACAGATTAATGACATAAAGATAAAGGTAAAAAGTAAACGAATTGATGAATAGAGTAAATTTAGATTCTATAATAGGTAATATAGCATTATAGTCTTTTGATAATGGATGTTTCTTATAGATTTCATCATTTTGACATGATATTTTAATCAAGAATCATTTTTTTGATATTGGATACAATTTGTGTCACAAATTAATATCCTACCCTCCCTTAATCTCTATTAATATCCTTTATAATTGTTGGAGTATCCTTATGTCTTGTAAATTAATTAATGAGTTAAATAAAATAATTAGAATGAAGAATATATCTCTATTTGACTATTTTAGATTTATGTCATTATCTAGACACTCTATTACGCTAGATATCTAGTACACTAGTTATATCTCAATTGTTTTTTCCAAACACCACTAGGTTGGAGGTGATATTCACTGAATATACAGTGTCTTTTATAGTGATACAAGGACTTTTGTTTTCCCTACCAGCTATACAATGCACTTGTACATGGAATCTAGAGGGTGTAAAATATCAGGTTCTTCAATATAATACTATGTATTTATTTAGATTCCTTTGATAGGCCCATTGAAAATAATTAATAATTTATAAAAAATAAGAATAAAATATGACATGAAATAAAATTTTAAGAACCAGTTTTTGTGATTATGATCAATCAAAATAATTAGATATTCAATAATCTATAAATACTTAGAGACCATGAAAACCCATTTAAGATTAACATAATATATTATGTAGCTAAACAATGAAGATAAATAATAAGTAGGAAAATTAAAAACATATTGAAAATTTATTTCAGAAATAATTTGTTTCCACTTGATAATTGATCATTCTCTTCCATTGAAACCACTTCATTTTAAAATAGATATATTTCTCTCGATAAAAACATTTATTCTTTAAGATAAAACTAATTTTTCTGATTTTCTGATAATTTACATTCCCATACATATAATATATAGAATATTCTCAAAACATATTATATAAATTACAATTTCCACTCTATTTTTTATTCTAAAAAATAATAATTTCCATATGTGTTAGATAGATAACATATAAAGTGTGAACAAGGTACATAAAGTTATCAAGGTGATCATAAGATAAAAAAATTTATCACTAAAACTATTTTTTAAATTACATAAATTATTTTTAAAATTTAGAAAACAATTTTTTAGAAATAATCAATATTTAAAAAAATTAAATACATGAACGGATAAGAAAAATAATTATTAATATGCCACTATTAGCACCACCAACTCCCGCCAATTGAAAATGAAAATTATAAAATCATGGTGTTTTGTGAAGATATTTTATAATTTTAAATATGTTCTAATATATTCTCACATAATATATCTTTCTTAGTTATGGAATCACAAAATGTGGGGTTGAATATCATTGTTTATATTAATTTAACTTGACCAAATTTTTAGATGTGTTAATTTAATTACAACAACAACATTTATTATGAAATGAATAACGTTTTTACCAATATTAATGAGAGTTTGTTTTATCCATATAATTTTGGTTAAATAACCACATGTGGTCATATGTTTCACATATAATTTACAAGGAATCACTGAATTTTTCTCTTTACTACTCCTATACATTTAAAAAAGTCCATGATGGTGACAAATACCATATGTACTTTTCCAAAATATGACATCCTCCAAAAGAAGCTACATATAAACAGAAATGTTAAAAAAAATATTTTAGGAAAAAAATCATCCATGATTTTAATATCCTTTTTAATAAAAATATTATAAGATATTTTAAATATGATACATTAGTATTTTATTGAAGAAGTTCTTAAAGAATAACACTAACCATATTTTTCTACCATGTATCAATATGGTTAAGAAGACTCTGAATTATACTTTTATAAATCATGTTGTCATCTATTTTACCAGATTCATCAAAAGTTATATTTCATGAAATCCCTAATGTATAATAATCTCATTATCTTTATCCATGGAAAATTGATTTAGAAGTTCTTCATTGTTCATTATTTGGCATTAAAAATAACCATCCTCACTTTGATAATTTTTAAAAACACCAATGAATTTTAAAACACCCATAAAATTTTGTATCTCACTATCATAAGCAGTTTTAATGATATGAAAACTGAAAAAAAAAATTAATAGTATTTTTTTTTCAAATAATGTGTCTATATTTTTGAAATTTTTCTGTTAATTTGTTTTTTCAAATAGAGGCGTGAAATAATTATACATGAAATTTTGAGAGTCGTCCACTTTTTGGTAACACCAGATACATGGTGGGGTATAATGAAAATATAATGGATATAATATAGAATACTGATTCAATCCTTGTTCAATAAGGAAACAAATGTGACAGGGATCAAACATGGGTTATGTCCAGTTTCATTATGCTAGTTGGTGTAAACTGGATAGAACATTGATATTGTCTATGTGTCACCAAATAATAGGTGTTTCCTAGAATGGAAATATATTCCCTCTCTGTTCCATCATCTGGATAGTAAAAAAATCAGATACCTAGTGGCTTACATACATGAAAAATGATTCATTTTGGTGGACCTCGTTGCCTTAAATCGACTCCAAAAAGAACTGTAATACTATGAATGTTTTTAGATGTTCGTGATGAAATTTTAGAATATAATTACACCCCAAAGTTCTCTCATATTAATATGGATACCATGTAGATACTTCTTAAACTCATTGAGTTCTATTTTTTTCATTCACATTCTCCCATATACTCTTATCAACTATCATATATCATATTCTTCATCAAAATTATTATTGGGGGATTATTACTTTACTTTAATGGATTTTTATAAGAAAACCCCCTATTTTTAATTTTCATGGGTTCTCACTACCACTAACTATTATGGTTTATGTTCTACCTACCAATGAGTGTGAGTTAATTAGTTTTTAGTAACAATTAAAATGTTTGGATTGTGTTAGTATCCACAAACACTAAAGGAATACTATTATAACAAAGATTCTTTATAAAATAAAAAAACATTATTAATTCTTGAAAAATTGTTTTGTGGATACTATTAACACATATAAGTAATGGTAACTCCAAAGAAAATGATAGTGGGAAAGGTATGAAAACTTTATTGGATTATTATCTAATTCCATTATCATTTTTTTCTTCATTTGTTTTTATTTTATATTTCTATTATTATTCACAAATATTATTTTTTATCATATTATTTAATTTAAATAAATAACTTTTACTTATAGTTTATATTAATCTTCTAGAATTTATTTCACACAAAATATTATTTTTATCTTCACACATAAAATCATTAAAAAATCAAATTATTATATCATCATATTTGATAATACATTATAGATAGATTCATTGTTTAATTTAAAAATTACATAATTAACAAAGATTGTAATGATTAAAATATATTTTTATATAGTCTCTAGATATAATATACACTCTAAATTTCCCATTTTAAAAACATTTGATGATGTAAAAATAGTAATCCATAAATACCAATAATGAGTGTGTTTTTCAAAACCATTTGAAACAATATTTAATCTCAAATAATTATTTTTTTACATTTGGATTTTCAAAAATTAGTTGATCTATAAAGTCATATTCATTAAAAAAACTAAAATTTTGTTTAACATCAATTTAAGAATTTTTTAATGTTATATTGGTAGTGAATTCCATGAAGTTTCTGTTGATTCCAGACTATAAATGTGTGAAATGGTTTAACTGTAATCAATTCCTAATACTTTTTCACCTCCTTTGGTTTTGAGTCTATTTTGTTACCTGTGATTTTACCTTCCTTATATTATTAAATTCTAAAAACCTATTTTATATCAATAAAGTGGTGATCATTTGGTCTTTCAAAAAGATTACAATAATTATCCCATTGGAATTGTATTATCTATTCTTATATTGTAAAAACCCACTTTTCATCATTAATAGCATTATTATGGGTATTAGGTTTTAGGGAATAAATAAATGAATGGTTCTTAGAATCATTTAAGATAAAATTTCTAGTATGAGTTCCAACTTGAAAATCAACAATAATATTTTCCAATTTCAAGTCATGGGATTTTTATTAAAGGATTATGTAATGTATTAAAAGGATATTCTTATTCTATATTCTCTTTAAGATAATATAGATCATTTAATGTCAATGGTTCATAATTATACCCTACTTTATCAATGTTGGATGATGATTTTGGAATATTTTCATTGAATTTGATATTAACGGATTCTTAAATTATTTTGGTTCTATTATTGAATATTAATATGTTATTACTTGTGTTTTTGTACCTACAAATGATTACTTTATTAGATTTGGGTTTAAATTTATTTATATTTCATTTAGCATTAGAAATATAATATTTTCATTCAAACCCATTTTATGAATACTATTTATGAATTTTATTTTTTAGAAGTTCTTATTGTGTATTTTTTAGGAAGTAACTTTTGAGAACCGTCTTTATGATATAAAATATTGTATTGGCTCTCTCATCTAAAATATATTGACAGATTTTGATATCATTTAATAGGAATATTGATATTTCATAAAGAGTTTTTTTATTTCATATAATAATATTGACTTCTTAATATATTAATTATGTTTAAAAAGTATTGTTATAACAGTATAAATATCAATCCTCACCAAAGACATTGATAACATATTCTCCTACATCATTACATTGAATGAAATAGATTTTTTTGAAAAAAAATTATTTTTTACCATCAAGATGAATTATATGATGTCTTTATAATCCAATAGTTTTGACCAAGTAAAGGGAAAATAATAATGGAATATTATTTTTCTTCCATACTTTCGACTTGATATGATTTAAAAAGATCAATGCTATTAGGATCAAGGGAATTATCAGGTGATACCGTTTTCAAAGGTTTCATTGAAGCACTATGTTCCTTACATGATTTGAATCATTTAGAAACAACATTATCATTGAAATATAATTTTTGTAAATATCATACTAGATAATATTTGTTGATATTAACGTTTTTATATGAGAGATAGTGACCAAGGAGTCATTTCTATGGTGAAGACACGATTTGGAGAATGAATAAATATTTTAAATCCATTGTCACAAAATTGGTTATTTCATATAAAATATTATTTTTTACCATTAATGAATGAAAAAACATATATATTTATTGAATGAGGAATAACTATTGTACCTATATCAATTGTTTTAATTCATGAAGTCTCATAAAAATTCATGTAACCTATGTTAAATTATCAAGGTGCATATATTCAAAGGGGTAACAACACAGGAATCAAGAAATTCAAATATCCATGTATCAAATTGTTTTTCTAGATTTACCCATTAGACGAATCTCCCATAAAAGTAGTTCATTTTGATTTTGGAACCCAAATTTCAGGTCAAAAAATGTTACTTAATAGGATATATTTTTTTTTGAAAATGGGTTTTAAGATGATATATAGGTTAAACCATAGATACCGTTTAGTCTACAATATCATTAAGGTTTAAAATTACACTCACATATAATATTCCTCAATTTATGGCATTAATTAAAAAAATGAGGACCCCTTTTATAAATATATCCTTTTAATGAAATAAAATTTTTTAAAAACCTAATTTATTTTTTTTATTTTCACATCATTATACACCAATTAATTGTTTTATATTTTTTCCCTGTTTAAATTTCATGAGGGACTTTTTGAGATCATCCATAGAAAATTATAACACCCTAAAATTCATTTCATCTTGAGAATACTCTAGATCATCATATGTTATATGACTTGAAGAATAAAATGATGAGGTGGAATTTAAGTTGGTGGAATAATAGGAGTTATAGTTCTATTTTCTACAAATCCTTACTTCATCCATGATTCACAAGACATTTTCATCACATGATTAACTTCAAGAGAGGGAATAAATTCTTTTATATATGTTTTATCCATAAAGTATTTATTTATATTATTCTTACTCTCCTTCTATTTCATTTTGATCAAGGGGAATTTTGGGATTTATTTATTTATTTATGCAGTTAAATAATGTTGCATCATATTTTGATTAATCAACACAATATTTTACATGTTGGAAATATTTATTTATTGTGATTTTTTTTCGTATTCATGATAAATTTTTCTATTTCAAAATAATAAAAGTTTTGATTATTTCTTTTCAAATAAATATTATTTTACTCATATATTTCATTGGATTCCTAATCTACTTGTAAATCTTTTATGATCTCATAGGTCATGAGATATATAATTTTCTCGCAGAATTTCATGTTTTTGAATTCCACGTACTATATAAAACTAAAAGGACATTCTTGAATAAGGATTATATAGTTATATTACCACTTACATACATTATACTATTATATATGGTAGTAATGAATATAAAAATTGCATTAAAACATTCCATAGGATGCATAATAAAACATTAAAAATCCAATCTTAACATATCTATTCTAGTATCATTCACTTTATTTTTTCCTTAATAATTAATTCCAATGCGTTTCTATATTTATTTTACAATTTTGAATATAAATATACTATATTACTCATTTTTTACTAAACCCTAATAAAGATAATTCACATCATTACAAATTAATTTAAATGATTTAATATCCTTGGGTGGCAATATTTCTTTATTTTCACTAGTGGGAAGATAATAAAAATAAAAAATATCCATATTGGATTACCAATATTACTATGAAAGGATGAAAAATATCTACCATAATAACTACAGTTCCAACCAAGAAAATATGGTGTAAGGCTAATATATTTCTCTTTAGAATAAAAATGGATGTTTGAAAAAGAATCCACTAAAAATAGTATGAATGAAATCCGATATGATTTAGAAAAAAAGGTTTAATAATTTTGTTTAAAATGATGATATTTTTTGAAAACACAAATATCATATTTCATACTAAATATAGGTCAAAATTATAGTGAATTATTACATAATTTTATCTTTGTATAATTTTAAAATGATGCTATAAATAAAATTTTATTATCATGAAAATAACTAATTTAGGAATAAAAAATCATAGTAATGTTATCTGAGAGAAACTTAAAACTCTATGAGATGGTTAGGAAACAATTATTTCAATTAAAAATAGAATACTTTGATAAATGTGCTTTGAAATATCTCATTAATGATCCACTTTATATTTTAAATAAATTACTCTTGAGATGGTTATATAGAAATTTTGATTTTAATTGAATATAAGAACAAAATATGAATAAATCAATCCTTTGGTTTAATTTAAATAAAAGTAAAATAAATAAGAAAGTTTTTTTAATAGAAAAAAAGATCAAATAACCCTTAATTTAGTGGTGGTGAGAACCAAATAAATATGATGAAAAAAATAGTTGATGGTTTTTCTGAAGCCTTAAAAATGAACTAAACTCTCTCTAGACGATGTCGAATGATATTAACGATGAAGAGAGAGGGGGATTAAAAAATAAGATACACCAGATATAAAATAAGAGAGAAAACAGAGGAATGAGAGAAAAATAAAAAGGATAAATTAATCTGGGGAATTCAAATTATATAGTATTCATTGAATTTTTGATAGATTCTGATAATGGATATTTTATGGAGATATCTTGAAAAAGTTATAAGTGGAATGTTCTATAATAATTCGGTGTAAATTAGATGTTACAAATATCAAAAATTAAGAACAAAGACAATTTCTTTTTCTATTTCATTCTTACACAGGTGTTAGATGAGCCTTTGGATGAGCGAAGCCTTTAATAATATAAATTAATTCTTCAGACCAATAAATTATTTATCTTTGACTATTATAGATAAAATCCACTAGTTGACCTCATCATACAACCAGATATCAAGAGTACTTTTTTATATCCCAATGGTTCTTTAGGAACAATTATGGTTATTTAGTGAGCTCCACTGGACAATCGGTGTGCTCTGTAGTTCCATGGGTAGTAATGTTTTCTCTAGTGGTCGATTGATTCCTTTTCACTGTGTAGTTGATTGGTGAAAACAATATTGTACTTTGACTTAACTATATGACTTCTTTTGAGGACATCAATTTTTTTATTTTATAAAATTGATATTGTCAACAAAATATGACAATAATTAACTAGAAATATGTTTGAACCAATTTTCAAGATTGATTTCTTAAAAAAAGTAATGATTGAATACTAAATCACATTCACTATTTATGTTTTTATGAATGGAAATGAAAAAATAAATCTATTTACTCTTATTCCTTTATACATACAGACACTAAACTATTATTTTGGAAGAAATTATTAAAATAATATTATCTTAAAAAACAAAATTAATTTCCCCAGAAAAATTTTGAGATACAATATAACATCATAATATGTTAAAATACATCAATCCAAAAATATTATTATTAAAGAAGAGTGAATATTACATGATAAAGAGACTCCAGTCCTGAAAACCGCACACTATCTTTGTAACATTTGAATTAAAATTCCATTAGAGATAGAACCATAATTAATAAATAAATATCATTAAATACAAGATAATAATGATAAATAATGAAATGGGAAGATATTTATAACATTTAAAAAGAATCATAGTGTTTATCATAAACATGTCACTAGGGATTCTAATTTTAGGCAAAGAACCCATTACATTATGATAAATTAATGGATTAAGTGTAAATGAGGGATTTTATTTGAAATAAGTTTACATGACTCATTAAACAGCATTATTTGGGATTAATTAACTCATTTTGGTAGTATTTATATCATACCATAGTGAAATAGTTATGAATTATTAAATCAAGAGTAACTGAATTCGAACATGAGACAATAAACCCTTACATTGATTTCATTATTCATTGATTATGCTTTAATATATTACATAAATAATAGTATTCATGTTCATATTGTCATTAATTGTCGTATTTCAAAGCATTGTTCATGTAGGTTTTTAAACAGAACACAACATAAACATGCATTATCTCAATTTGTGATTATGGTTAAGAAAGAGATTCTTTTTATATATTGTCAGTATCACAAAATAAAAATGATTTTAGATTTATTTTTTCATGATGAAAAAAAATATTAATATTTTTAAATAATTTATCGAAATCTAAATGAATAATTTATCATCATTGAGGCTATAATGCCTTAGAATACATGATTATACATCATATATATCAACACTTGAGAGGGGTGTTGGTGGATATTAAATTGAAATTTAGGGATAATTATTATTTTATATATCTCATATTTATTCATTATTAAAACCACTAACACAATCCATGAAAAATAGTAAAAAAACAATGTTTTATCATGGAGACGGTAGTTTTGGAAACCCAATAACGTTGTTCTTTGGTATTTATATGATGATAAAAATGATTAATAATGGGTTTTGAGAATAATAATGAAAAATATTAGTTTAATAAGCATACACATACCATAATATAATTATATTTATAATATATTTTCATGTGTAATATTACGATTAAAATTATATGTTGAGATAAATTTATGTCAGATGTTTGATTTTCCCTTAGATGTTACCTTAAAATTAAAGGGATTAGGAAAAAAATATGTGAGTATACGATTATATTGGTGATATATTGTTCTAGATATTATTAATTTTTATAGATTCATAGTGATATTTTAAAGAAATGAGTTTTTTGAATGGTATTCAGTGATCCCCTTTTATAAGACAAGAATATGAATCTTTTGAAAACACCCCTTAAAATTTTAATAATTACATGACACTATTCCAATGAAAATTTTTGAAATTGTTACAAATTATTAAATGTTGAAAGTATATCTTTGGATAAATAAAAAAACAAAATGCTTCAAACTTTGTTTTTAAAAGTGTAGTGTTCCTACAATTATTTACGTACATTTTACTTTTTTTACTTATATACTATGTAACATGTTTTGACTATGTGATATTATATGTTATTAAACATATTATATAACATATATCAAATAAGTTTATATTAAATTTAACAAATTTGATATCTATTTGAAACCATTAAATTTAATAATATTCTAAAAATACAATTTTATATTCGTACAATCACTCCACATTAATATCATGAAGGAAGTCCTAATCGGTTTCCTTACACAAAAAGTATCATTTTATTATATTAATAGATAATGTCTGATAAAAATATAAAATTCCTCAAGAAATAAATTTTAAGTCGATGTAAGGATAACTGTTCAATTCTAAAAAATTGAATTATTTTTTTCACTAGAGGGTATTATAATTTTTTAAAGCTTCTTCCCAAAAACATAATAATAATTCCACAAAATGTTTTCCTAAAAAAAATAACTAAGGGAGGTGACTTGATATTCATAAAAAAAAATTCTATATACACTAGTGTCCATAGAACTACAATATTTACAACAAATTGGTGTTTAAGTTAATTGAGTCATAATTACCACTATTCTCTTAATCAGTTTTCATTAAATATGTTCTTCCTTACTCCCTGGGTCATCATGGTTATGGGATTATACCACACTTATCAATAACTGGATTAGGTAATTAGAATGGGTAATGATCATGTTCTATGCCTATAATACATTGAATTGTAACTGGAACTTTGGGATAAGTTCAATCTTCTTTCCTCTTGTTAACTAAAATATTCAGATTCATAAGTATTTTGACTCTTTCTGACCCCATCTTCCAATAGTTAATCATCTCATAGTCCCCTTAATTTAATTACCTTATTTATTTATACTAAATTATTTACATATAAGATAATAAATAGTTTTTCCTTCTTCATCATCAACAATTTATATTTCATGAGAATCCATCTTTCTATTCTTTGGTGCACTTGGGACTTTGACTATGTTCACATTATTATTCATATTTCCTAATAACATGTTTATTAAAATAATAATATTTATAATTCAAACTATAATTCGGATGGGCTGTTTGTTGATTAAATCTTTACATTGTCACTTATACACATGGTTCCTTCTATTTCCATCCATTACTAAAACAAAAGTGTTGATGTGAGATACAAAACATTAATAATATAGGGGAATTTTAATAATAATTAAAGGAATTAAACCTTAAATCATATTTTTCTTTTACATTTCCATTTTGGATTGTAGTTCAATTTGATAAAACTATATTAAAAATATGTTTATGTATGTTACATTAAGTATGAAACCATATAGTTCTCAACCTAATACCTCATTTTAACATGGAATTAAATAATTTATAGTTTTCAACAAAGTTAATTTTATTATCCAAATAATATACCATAGGGAGATTTAAACCAAGTGTGTTGTAAGTGCCCATTCAGAATTCACCAAAATGATAGAGGATATATACATTGCCAACATGTTTTTGGGTTTTTACCCATATGTTCATATGTTCCCTAAATTATTATACATGTCATATCTAGTTAGGGATGTATTTATATGAAAATACACACTCAATAATTTACCAATATTTCAGGATATCATCTTATACTAAGACAAATACTTATGGTTTTTATTAGGGTTCTCTAACCCTAAAACGATATTTAAATTTACTCATTACCCAAATAATTTATCATTTCTCCAAAACAACTAAAATTGATTCTAATTCCATTTGATAAGACCTAAGACAAACATGACTTAAAGAATAAATATAACTCATCATTTTGATAAAACCTCTCATAGAAGCTGTAATACCCTACTACTAAAAGGTTTCGTATTTTGGAGAGTATATAAATAAACATATTATTCTATCACACATGAAAAACATTTCTCCATATTAATTTACTCAAGAATGTCTATACACTTATCATATGAAATAATTTTCTTCAAAACATAGTGGTTAGAAAAATAATTACAGTTTGAGATCATATTCTCTATAATAGATAACATAACAAATTCCATAATGGTAATATTATAATAAAATTGAAAAAATATGAATAATGAAACCTATCATCATTGAAATAGAATAAATTAATCAATTTTTACCATAATTATAACATCATCAAAATAATATCACATTAAACCTGGAATTAGAACATAAAAACATATTTATATAACATGATACATAGATCATTGGAAATAAAGTGGAAAACTTATTAACAAATGATTTATTATCTTTCTGAACCTGTTTACCTAACAACTAATTCACTCATTAAATTTTCTATATATTTAAATTCCATCCATCATACACTTTTTAAACCTAGATACATTCTATGATGATCTCATTACATTTATACCTCATGAAATATATTCCATTTTCCAATTAATTAGAGGCATTATATTTCTCACTATTCTTATAATAAATAATGTTTTTGTAAAATGATAAAATCATGTCATATTAAAATATCATAAATAAACAAAATGTATTTCATGAAATTTATAAAATAGTATATAAAGAACCATTAGAAATAAAAAAATTGAAATGATTACCATTTCATAATAAATATATGTACAAAAAGTTGTTTAATAAAATATCCAAATAATATCATTAATTAAATCCCTTGATAAAAAATATCATCACCCAAAATAATAATATTATAAAATAATAACATATGGTGAAAAAGGAATCACTAACGTAGTAGAGGTCAATCAACCTACTGAAAATAAAACTGGAATCAGAAAAATTCATTATTGAACATATTTTATATTCATAATTGTAAAATTTATGGATATGATCACATTTTCATAACTTATCCTTTGATTTTAGAATATGGAATGAAAATTTTTTCATTTAAATGTAATTTGTTCAAAAACATATCTAAAAGTAAAGAATATAACATTGTTTCAAAGGGAATGTCATGGAAAACTAAGTTCAATTAAGAAATTGTGTAACTAAACGAAGTTAGTTTGAGTTAACATATCCCTTATAGATGTCATAATTATTTAATCATTTAAATTAGATGGATTTTGAAATACATACAATGCAAGGTTCTTAATAAAATATCCTTGAATGAAATAATGGATTCCAAATATCATAGTGAAAATTCTTTGAAAATTTCACCATTAAAAATAATCATTAATAATTTTAATTTGAAAATAATATAATGTTTATCAAATAAAATTGTGGGGTGATTAATGAAATATTTTATTTTTAATTGATCAAAAAATAATTAGAGAACATATAAATAACCGTATTGAAAAAAACATTGAAAAATTTGTTGAAATTTTTCTTTTTCAAAATAGATAATGATTTATTAAAATAATATAATGTAATCTACATTATATTTCAAAAAAAGAGGGTAATATATGAGGGATGGAAAATTTGGACATGTAAGAAAATATCCATTGGTAAGAATGGATTTTATTCTATGGAATCTCCCTTTTTTATTACATAACTATTCACTACATGGTAATAACTGATGCTATTTTAAGGTTTATTTTCTTGTAAATAAGGTACATAAAACATGGAAACATATAAATTCTTATAAAACCACATGAATGGAATCATCATCGATTCACTAAAGGTTACATTTACTATATCACATATCCTAGTGACATAATTTAAATGATAGATGTGATTTTGAATCTCAATAAGGGTATAAACAAGAATGAAATATAATATGTGTTGGTGAGAAATTTCAATAAGAATATACGGTATAATGACAAGGAATAAAAAATAGGGTTAGCATACTAATAATATAGAAAATCAATATATGGAAATATGGATACAACATTTAAATGAGACATTAATAATAATATCACAAATTTTTATCACAAAGGATTCATAAATGAAAAATTACCAATGTTATTCACTAATGTATCGTTAAAATATGTCATCTTGAGAGATTAAATACATTACCATGTGAATTGGAGTTCTATCAAGTTGAAACCATAATATGTATTAATTTCATGTGATCCACATTTATCATAATCATTTCATTTTTACCCATTAATAAATAAAGAGCGTGTTTTATATGAAAACCAGTGCATAAAAAGTGCTTAAACACTAGACTATTTCATCATTTATAATCCTTGGAAGGAGAATGTGGGTTTATTATTTGTAAATACTTGAATAAAATAAATAATTTTCATATCTAGTTGAATAATCATTGAAGATAAAATGGTTCGAGACTCCACACTATGAAAATAAAAGATAAATGTTTAAGGAGAAGAGATAATTTTTGGGAAGTAAATTTTGTCGCATCATTCAAATAAAATGTGGTTTTAGAAAAGTTTAAAATGAAAGGAACCCATGGATTAACATTTTCAAAAAAAACTTTTATAGTTAAGATATGATGAAAATGGTATCAAAAGATAGTAACTATAAAATTTATAAGAGATATATGAAAAGAGTCTATTCAATTGAAGAGATGGCTGGGATAATTCCCTTACCTTGAAGAGTTTTTCCAAAAATATGAGGATGGGATATTGGGGGGATTGAGGAAATATTTTTTGGGGATAATAGGGAAGGAAGATGGCAATAAATTCTTGGATTATGGATTATGAGTAAATTATAATGGTGTAATGGGTTGATATTTATTGGAGAATTGGAGGAATTGATTAATATTTTCCAAATATTAGTCTTGGAAATCTAGGTTGTGTAAAATGAAAAACCGTTGGAAAAAGAATGTTTTTTAACCAAGGTGTTTCAAATTTGGGATACATTTTTTATTATTTTAACCCATGAGAAACGAAAATAGTTTTTTAATTTTGGAATATAAATATGTTGCTTTCAATAATGCAATGTTTTTTAAAATAAAATATTTCTTTTTGGAATATGGAATGTTACTGATAATTTTATATATTTACTATAATATTTTAAAATAATGAATATCAATAAAAAAATTTAGGTATTTTATTATGATTAAATAATTACTACAATATTATGAAATAAATATGATCTACTAAAATAAATTGAAAAATAAAAAATTTAATTTTTTTATTATTCCTAAAAAATAATATGTTTTAGAAAATTCTCATGAGTTCACCCTAAAAAAATTTCAATGATCTTATATAATGTTTTTTATTTTACCATAATAATTCACTAAATATGAGAACATTATCCTTTAAATATAAAAGTCATTATTTATTTTAAAAATTTTGTTTTTATGAATGTTAAAATTTATGGCACTTATAAAACATTCCCTTGGCTACTATAAAATTATTTTATCATTTATATATAAGAGTGACTATTTTAGAAGATTATTTTATTAATAATAATATTATACCGAAAACCATGGCTTATTATAATGAGGTATATCATTTCCCAAAAATACAATAATATTTTATTTTTACCCATAAATTAATTTATCAAATTCATCTCAATTAAAAATTTATTTTATTAAGAAAAACTATACTTAAAACGATGCTACAGAATAATAATTTTATATATTCAAATAAATTACTCTTTAAGAAACTAAGGCCTGGAAACATAACCCCATATTGTAATCAAATAAACACTAAGGGTAAGGTGTGTAATGGTTGATGTTTCAGGGGGTGGCTCACCTAACATTGAATGAGTAGTAATCTATACTAACATAAACATATCCCAGAGGATATTTTGTTCAAGTTTCACTTGTTGAAGCTTATATTGGGCTTGGTCAAGGTAGAAACTTACTGATTCTAGCTCAATACAATGAAAATTGGCTTCATACATTATGAATCTACTAGTTGAGGACATCAATTATCCTTCTTCTATAAATTATCACATGTCATTACCACTTATAAAAACTAAATATGAATATAAACTTATCAACAAAGCCTCTAATTTCAAATTTTCATATTAACCCATGGTCATATTGACCAATGGTAATATCAATTGTTGGTCATATTGATCAATGTTAAGATTGACCAATGTTATTATTGACCTAGGCTGATATTGACCAATGCTCATATAATATTCATATCCCAGTAGTCACATTTCCTTTTATACCATATAAATACCACTTCATTATTTCAAATAAAATTCACTTCAATTATTCTTAAGGTAGTATTTTCATTTTCATATTATGTTAATTGGTTAACTAATATTTTATATTATTTCTATATCATTTTTTTTCAAGTGAAGATTATAGAAAATTGGGGTGCACGTTATTTTCACATTTTAGATTTTAGATTTTTTATCTTTTGTCATGTTGTAATGTTTGTAGTTGTAATTATATTGATAGATGAATAATGAAATGATATTTGATAAATATATTAATTTTTTTTCTATTTATTTTTAACATGTATGACATCACATAATATGTGTAACATAAATTTATTTAGGAATCAAGAATAATTTTAAATTTATGTGCCATTATATTCTTCCACTTGTGATAAGTTTTTCCCTCTAAATTTCAACTCATTCTCTCAGTTGAGAAAAACTGAGGGTACATTTTTCTCATTGACTTCTTTGTTTCCCACATCATGTATTCATATATATTTTTCCCCTACAACAAATTTACATGGAAGACAATATTATCTATAAAACTCTATCTCTATGGTCCAAGATCTCCATCACGTGGTAGTTATAAGAGTGTTCATGTTACAATTGTACCACCTATGGATAAAGTGCATGTAAGAGATATGTTATGTACATACTCAAGAAATATATTTGGAATACATCATTTAATTGAGATTGATTTGATAGAGAAACAATTCATTAGGTAACTCCTCCTATATGATCAATGATTTCATAGGGGCTAATTTAACTAGTTCTATGATTCCCTTTATTTCTAGAATTTAGGACTCTCTTCCAATGTGCTATCGAAAAGAAATTATTTGTATATTATATCAAACTCTAGGAAAATTTTATGAATATCTTTATAGCTATTTGGCTAACTCTTAAAAACAATTATTTGTTTTTAGATGACATGACCCTTTTCTTCCATCTATTCCATAAGATTGGGCCCCTATAGCTTCTTCTTAATAACTTTATCTCAACATTTAGAAGTTCTACAAAACTTCCCATATAGAAAGTCATATTGATTCATTTTATTTCATGGGAGGGAAATTTATTTTTATGGGAACTCAATTAATGGATGTTTTTGATCCCATATGCCATTAAATTCCATTGAGCATGTTCTCACCATGTCCTCAGGATTATAAATAGTACTTTCAGGTAGGCTATCATTTTGGTGGTGACAAGCCGTACTGAAATTAATTTTGGTACATCAATACTATTAAAGAATTATCAAGAATATAGATGTTAACCGTGTATCTAAATCATAAAATATAGAAAGTGGATCCCCTTGAAACCTCAATAATTCCCTTATGTATATCCAAAAAAATTGTCAAGAAAGAAATCATTCAGAATATCAATTAAATGGGATGTCATGGTGAGTTGATACACTATAACCCATGTCACGTAGTTTCATTTAGATTTCCATTGGAAAACAATGATGAAGTGAATAATTATATTTTCCCACTTCTTTTTTGGTATGGGTAGTGGTTTTAATACCCTTTTTGGAAGCTTTTTCTCTACATTCACTTGCTGACATACCAAGCACCATATAGTGTATTGAACAATCTCCATTTTCCAAATATCCAACCAAAAATGATCCTGAATATCCCTATAAATTATAGTTCTTCCCAAATATATAGATAATGTAGATCTATGAGATTCTTTCATCAAATCCTTATTTTTCTCCAGAATAGATATCACAAATATCATTGTATTAATTTTCAATACAACTTCTTGATCAATATTGAACTAAGGAAAAATCTCATACTTACAGCCTCTATGTTCATTTCTAACAAAGGATCCTCTATTTAATATTATTTGATTTTATCTCACAATGATGGTTGATAAATAGTTTGGGATAGGGTTATTGATTCCCCTTACCTTATGATTCACTTGTCTAATATTAATGGACCCTTTATTAATAGATCTCCTCAAATCCTCATCATTACCAACAAAATATGTTCCTTCTTACTTAATGCATCCACAACATTGTTTGAAGTTATAGAGTGATAACGGATTTAATGGTTATAGTTTTTAATAAGTTCCTAAATAATAGCATTTGTCTAATGTTCAATTCCATTTGTAATAAAATATACGTTAATATTTGGTGGTCTGTGTATATATCACATTTCTCCCAATAAAGTTATTTCCTCCATATTTTCAAAGAAAAAATAAATGCATTTGTTCCCAGTCATGTGTAAGATAATTATTATAATGAGTATTTATTTTTTGTGATTTATAAATACTGACCTCGTTATATTTAATAAGGATTCACCCAAGATATTTTATATATTAATCTCTATAAATAATTAATTTTTATCCGAAAGAGTGTAGTGTTTAATTAGGTATAGTAACCAATCTCATCTTATGATCAAGGAACCTTTCTTCACAATCCTTTTTCTAGATGAAAATATCCTGTATTTTGAGTGAATATTGATATTTGAATATAATTTCATGAAATGTTTTTTTAGAAACCTCAAATAATAACCCACTAAACCGGGGAAACTATGAAACATGGTTAATGTTGTTGTTTGAGGCCACTCCTCTACAACCTTTTTCTTCATAGGTTCAACTGATATTACATAATTTGTAACATTGTTCCTCGTGAATGAAACTTATTGTAAATGGAATTAAAAATTTTCAGATTTTAAAAAATCATCTCATTCTTCATAGGTTTCAATATAACAATTAGATAATCCTCATGTTCCTTAAGAATTTTTGAATATATCATAATATCATCTATAAAAAACTACTATGAATTTATCAAGGTTGTACTAAAATACTCTATTCATAAAATCCATAAATATTGTATGGAAATCATCCAAGGATAATGGAATAATAATGAACTCATAATGAAATTATCATGTTCTGGAGGATGTATTTGGAATACCTTCTTTGTTTATCCTCAATTGATGATACCCAAGTTGGAGGTCAATCTGGGAGAATAGTTGACCAATATGAAGATGATCTAATATATTATCAATAATTGGTATAGGGTACTTCAGATTTAAAATTATCAAAATATTTTATCAATAATAATTTCATATCTGCATTTATCTATCATTCCTCTTCACAAAGTTAATAGGTGATCCCCAAGAAGACACATTTTGTCAGATAAATCACTTAGCCAAAATATCATGTCATTATTTCAATAAATACTCTAACTCTATATTTTCTATTCTATATGGGGTCATTTATATCATCGTGGATCTAGGTATGAGCTCAATGGAGAACTCTACACCCCTTTCTATGGGAGATCTAGGTAACTATTCTGGATATACATATATGTATTCTTGAATTGTTGGGACTGTATCTATCATTATACAATATTTTCCTTTTCATTCTTCACCAATCATCTCAATAATGATGGATATGGTAAGATCATCAAGACAAATATCATTTCGGGATATATATCATTTGAAAATGATTATAGTTTTTAAAATCAGGACTACTTATATTTTCATTATTTTGTAGTCGATCATAGCATTATACATGGTGAGGCAATCCATTCCTAGTATAGGTTTAGATTCAACCATTGGAATGACTACTATATTTATAATGACATTATAATCGAAAAAGATAATACTATAATTTCAATACACTACAGAATGTTAGGATAAACCCTCCAAGAGTCTTGAATAATAAATCAACTTCGATTAGTTTGGGGTTTTATTATATTTTATTTGTAAACATGGATGAAATAATGAAATTCATAGACCAAAATTGAAAACATTTCTTAATATCCTTGATAGGAAAAAGATATTACCTTTCGCCATATAATATAGTGCCTCTATAACATCTGTCATTATATCGATTTTCTGACCATTATACAGCGACCTATATAGAAGTTAATGGTGGTTTCTCTGCATTATCTTTTATTTTGGATATTGATTGAAAATGTTCTGGAGTTATCCACACATGATGAATTGAACTTATAGATGGGCCTAAACTATCTTCCCATTATCATTAGTATTTAGAATCTAAGGCTTCACCTTACTATGAATATTTTGAGATACATACACATCTCTTCCACATTTATAGCATATTACACTCCCATTAAAGTAGATACCTTAATGCTTCTTCTGAAATTTCAAGAATGTGGGATATTTCACATTCTTTCTTCCTACTCCATGATCAAATTTAAACCATGATTTTGTCAATATTGATATATTCTTTTCATTCTATATATGTAAAAACTATTGTTATCCAATCCTCAATTCAACCTTAATACAACTCTTCATCATCTCATCATCTATTTCACAATCATTATGATGGAAGCCTTATAGATGAGAATCAATGTAAGGAAGTTGATGATAATGGTGTGAAGGCCAACTCTAAGGTTGATGTAGGTTCCATGGAGCTTGATCTGGGTCATCTTGGCTCAGAAATCTCTGTCGGGGTACCTTCGAATTGGGAGGGATCAAAGGGTAATGTTAAGCGGAAACTGAATGTTTCATAAAATGCTCATTTTTTTGTTGATTCCAGTGATGCTGGTGCGTCTATTGAAAGCATAGAACCTGCTGATGGTATACAGTCTCAGGATGAAGACCTGGTCGATACCTCTGGAAATGTCCCTTCCCATATTGATGTTGCTACTGTAATAGATGAAATAAAGGATGTTATAGTGTCTTCTGAATATGATGAATCTGCTGATGGTGCACAGACACAGGAAGCAGGCCTGACTGTTACTTCAGGCATTGTCCCTAATGCTGTTGTGACCATTTAAAGGCATGTTACAGAACATGCTTACCATGTGATTCAGGGTCTTGATTCAAGTCCTAGAGTGGTCCCTTTGGTGCCCCAACATCATGATTTGGGCCCTGGAATAAAACCTGCACATGCTGCGGAGCATGATTTTGGTCCTACTGATCTGGGGGAATTCTCACATGCTCATTCTTTAAGGCTGTAATAAGAATATTACCTTCTAGCCTTCTTCCTGTTCATGTTGATTTGGTATACATATTCTCCTTACTCATCTCAGTGGGGGAGGATAATGGAAATGAAGCTAATGATCAAATATCAGATGGTGCTGGTCTTACTGGCTTTCTACCTCCTGAAAAAGATGCTAAAAAGATTTATGATTGGCCTAGAAACAGGCTCAAATCAAAAAATGAAGATTCTATTCTGGAATTGTCAAGGGAATGGGAATCCTCCCATGGTCAGATCCCATAGACATCTTATTATGACCAACAGGCCGGTTCTTGATGGTATTGCAGATCCAAGGATGAAGTTTGAGAATTGGATTTCCTTCAAATGGGTGTCCATGGTATATTCCCTAGTTGAAAGCAATCGATTTACTGGATATTTTTAATCTATGTGGGTGATAAAACATGATAGTGTTGCGGTGAATTCCATTTTGACTAATTTTCAATATGTCACACTTTCATGTTACAATAATAATGTATCTATTTCGGTGATGTTTGTTTATGACTTCAATATTTACACATGAAGAGGAGCATTTTGGAGAAGCTTAGCTGATATCTCTGAGAATATGACGAGAACTTGGGGTTCTTCTTGGTGACTTTAACACTGTTCTGCGACCTGAGGAAAAAAATGGGGAGCACTTCTATCGTGCTTCAGCCTCTGATTTTTTATCTTTCGTTGAAAAATTTAGACTTGTTGAGGTTCCCATTTCTGGTGTTGATTACACGTGGAGAAGATACAATATTAATGGGAGACAGGCAAGAAGGATGGACAACTACTTCGTTCAAGTGGATGATAAGAACAAGCCTATTGATGTGGATGGGAGAACCCTACCACGTTTACATTCTGATCACAACCCTATTATTCTTTAGGTCTTTTCCAATAAATTCAGGTCATCCCCTCTACCTTTAAAATTCAATAATGCTTGTCTCGTTATACCTAGATGCAGAGAGATTGTTTTGGATGCTTGGGAAACTAGTTACTTGGGTACCTCATTGCACACTCTATTTTGCAAGCTAAAACTTGTTAAGGCCAGGATGAAGCAGTGGAGCAAAGATTCCTTCTACTCTATTGATAGTTATATAAGAGAGGATGAAATTTTCCTCTCAGAACTTCATTATTATGGTCTGTCCAAGGAGGATCCCTCCCTAGAGGAAATACAGGCTGCATCAAGACTGGACAAACTGCTATCCCTTAAGGATAATCGGGTCCAGAATCAATCTAATGTTAGATGGATGAAGGAAGGAGAGAGGAAATCCAAATTCTTTCATTTTATTAATGAAGAAAAAAGTCCTGGAAGACTCATAATTCTCTTAGCATTGATGGGACGCTCTTTGATTCAGAGAGTGGTATTGTTGAGGCTGTGAAACATTACTTTGCGAAGCTGTACTCAGATATTGGAAATGATAATTCTGATAAAATTATCCAATGTTTTTACCCCTCTATTGAAGATAACCAGAATAAGAGGCTTATTTAAATCCCAAGTGAAATGGAGATACATGATTCCCTCTTCTTTCTGAACATTGATAGTTATGTAGGTCCAGATGGATTTACAAATAAATTCATTATGTTCTACTGGGAAATTGTGAAAACAGAAGTTACAAATGCTGTGAATAAATTTTTTAGATCATCTTACATGCCATTTGGGATTTATTAAAATTTTATTTCCTTAATCCCTAAAAAGGATAATGTTGTGGAAATTAAATACTTCAGACTTATTACCATTGGGAATACAATACCAAATGTCATCAGTAAAATTATGGCTCAGCGGTTGGGTGAAATTTCCAAAGGGCTCATTTATGGGAATCAGTTTGGGTTTGTACTTGGGAAAAACATCCAAGACTATTTGTTTACTGCTTCTTAATGTGTGAATGCTATGAAAATAAACATTAATGATGGATATATGGCTGTTAATATTGATATTTCAAAATCGTTTGACACTATAAGTTGGATTTTTCTGTTTACTATTCTCATGATGCATGTCTTCTCGCAAATATTTCTTTCTTTTATCCAGTGCAAGGCTATCTATCTTGGTAAATTCATCTCCTTGTGGATTTTTTCAATGCTCAAGATGTGTCAGGTAGGGTGACCCCCTTTCTAATATGTTGTATACTTTTGATGAATACTATTTAAGCTGGTGCCCCACTGATCTTACTAATTTTGGATGGTATCAATAAATGAGAGTCGAAAGGGACTTGTGTGCTGCTTCACATTTGTTTTTTGATGATGATATTCTGCTATTTAGGAAGGAAAGCAATGCTACCATATCCTATATTAAAGTAATTTTCTCTCACTATAAAGAGGTTCCAGGTCAGGTCATTAATTAGAGAATGTACTATGTATTTTTTGGTGATGGTGTTACTACATCAAGGAAAACCAGAACTGTGATGAAGTTGAGAGTTAGAAGGGGTTTTCTCCCTTTCACATACCATGTTGTACCTATTTTTGGGGGCATGGATAAAATATGTCACATAGAAAATATTGTGTTGAGAATCATCAATAAATTATCAGGATATAAAGGTAAAAATATGTCCCAAGCTTGGAGAATATGTCTAATTAACTCATTGATTACCTCAATGTTTGTCTATTACTTCTCTCTATACAAGTGACTGAGATCGTTGATTAAAGAATTAAGTGGAAGAATTAGAAAATTCTTTTGGACTAGCTCAGTTAATGAGAAGAAATTCGTCACAATATCCTGGAAAGACTGTATTAATACAGTTCAAATGGGAGGATTGGGTATTAAAGACATTTGACTCTTCAATGAAACTTTGATTGAAAAGTTTGTCAGAATCTTTTTTCAAATCCTCATCCCTCCATGGAGTTTCTGGCAATTAGATTTATTGGAAAATTGAAGAATGGATATGACAACTATATGAGATCCTTTTTCTGGTCTGATATTAAGCAAGCCTATTATGATCTTATGGCTCGTTCTAAATGGTTGGTCTATAAGCAGTCCAATCTGAATTGCTGGACCACCACATGGTTTTCATGGCCCATTTGTGATGAGATCATCATTCTAGCATCTCTTTAGCTCAAATCGATTGCTGATCTTGTTGTAGACCCATACCTTTCTGAAATTCTATCCAGCCACATAAGAATGGATGTCACACAATATTGCTTTACTGATTATGATGTCTTGGTATGGATGCCGGATCTGAATGGAATTTTCAGCACAAAATAATGCTATAAGTCTCATTGTGGTTCCTCGATTCACCTCTAAATGGGTTATGGATTTTACTAAGCCCTTTATTCCCCCTGCGCGTTCATTTCTCATATGGAAAATGTGGTAAAAAAGATTTCCCTTGCAGTTCTTGTTGTAGCGAACTGGGCTATCCCTTGCCCCGGTATGCCATGTCTTCTTGGGAGAAGATGAATCCATATCCCATGTTTTTTTCTCCGAAAATTTTTCTCACATGTTATGGAGTTACATGCATCAGATTTTTCAATGAAGCATTTATTTTCATTCAGTTGATAAATTAATGCAGGAATTTGGCATGTCCAATTTTAGTGAGAAAATTCATGCTCTTCTCTTGGTTGTAATTTCGGCTATTATTGATTTTTTCTGGAAGTCCAGAAATGACCTGTTGTTCAATAACATTCAGCTACGTTTTCACAATGGTGTCTTAACAATGCATCGAGCCATTTTCATGGCTTCCAATATCCAAGCAGGTTGTATGAGAATTGATGTTTCTGACCTGGTTTTGCTGAGATCTCTTGGTCTTACTGGTAGGACGAAGAATCCTCTTATGGTGAAACACATCTGATGGATTCCACCTCTTCCACGGTGGATTAAGGTCAATGTTGATGGGGATAACTCTGGTACTCTAGGGCCCTCTGGATGTGGTGGTGTTTTCTGAACCTCTCGGGGGTTTATTAAAGGCTAATATTTTAATTTTTTTTGCAACAGATATGCCATTGAAGCTGAGCTCTGGGCTATAATGAAAGAAATAATGTATGTTGTCTATTTTGGTTGGAATGAATTATGGGTCGAATCAGACTCATCTGTTGCTGCTCAAATTTTGAAAGAGTTATCAAGGAATGTGCCATGGAGGATTCTACCAGTCTGGATTTATTTTCTTTGGCTTCTTGGCTCACTCTCCATTGAAGTCACACATGTTTATCATGAACCCAATCAAGTGTAAGATGATCTTGCGAAAAGGGAAATTAATGAGGTCTCCTCCTTCTGGTCTTTTGTGTCACCTGATTATTGTGATCGTCTTGTTTAGGTGAATTATTGTGGTGAGGTTTATTCTCGTCTTTGTAAAGTGAATCTGTGATACCTTGTACTATACTTTTATTTTATTTTATTTCCTCAGGAGAAAGTTTGTCTATCTCCTAGTGTTCTTGGTATGTTAGATTTATCATTTTATGGGGTATCATTCCACAAATATTATATCAAAAATTCCCCTAGGATCCATATTAAAGATAGAGGTTAATCGAGAAAGTCTTTGAAATTTCATCTCATAGCTACCCACCGATTCATTTTCCTTGTGCATCAGTTATAATAATTCCTTCTCCATTTTCATTTTACTTATAAATTGAAAATATTTATTGAAATAAATTCCTTTGAAATCTTCCCAATCCATACAATCAAACACACTTAATGGATTCATGTTTTCAATAATTTTTCCCCACTGATTAGATTCTCAATCATAGAATTATATTGCAAGGGTGAATTTATCTTATTCTAAACAATATATTACAAAAAACAAATCTGTAGAGCTTGTAAATTTTTTTGGTAATCAATGGGTCGGTAGATCCACCAAAATAATGTATTCATTGATGAAAAATAGACTCAATAGAATGTTGATTTATTTGATGTGAATTCGGTCTCTCAACATGATTCAAGTAATTATTCATAACTCGAGTTAGTTGATTCATCAACCACATGCATTTATCTATTCTAGATTTCATCAAAACATCAACAGTTCATCTCCCATTGCACACAAAATTTATGTGGTTCGACCTATTTTCTACCATTTTTCTAATAGAAGAAAAAAAAATTAGATCCATGTTACACATAAAAATTTTACAATTAATAAGTGATTTTATTGTTTTAAAAGATTTTTATTAAATATGTAGTTAATATATACTAAAAATAATCCAATTTTCCATCTATCCTTCAAAATGGAAATAATAATATTGTGATTAACCAAACATATCACATGATGGGGTGAATACATGTGTGAAAAAACAACTATTTTCATTAACCAGTTCTCAATCGAGTCTTGATCAATGCATTGTGATCATGTGTAACACCTTCATACATCTATGGGAGGATCCACATCCACTTGTAGTATCTATACGGGGATTTATTTCTTTAGAAACCACTAACTTAATAATTTCCAATATAGTAGGATGTTTTCCTATATTTAGAGTTGTCCCCATGGTTATTCCTCAAGTTTTCAAGCCTAATTCCCATGAATTACAATATCTTATTTTTATAAAAAAACTCTTGTATCCATAATTTTTATATGATAATTTTTGATTAACTACTACTAACATATGATCTTTAAAAGTTTATATTCATTTAAATATGTGACATAATATATGAAAAAATAATTAGAATTCTAAAAAACATCAATGACATTATCATGGGTTCACTCTATGATACTTTTACTACATCTAATATCCTAGGGATACACTTCAAAGGAAAGGGTTGAGCATGAATCCAAATAAGTGAATAAGAAATAGAGAAATAGCTCTGGAGATCTTAATACATATTAATAATAAAATGAGGCATAGGGGTAGAGAATAACCAATATATTTATCATTATATTTGAAAATGATTCATAACATATAAATTTGGATACACCATTTAAATGAGTCATTCCAAATATTATCACCAAGTTTATTCAACAAGGATTCATAAGAGAATAGATTTTAAGTTTATTCACCAAGGTATCATAAAATATTTCATCCATATATATTAAATTAATTACCCTATGAATTAGAGAACCATCAAGGAACAAAAATTATATGTATTAATTACACGTTAGCCACATTAAACATAATAATATAATTTTCAATCTATTTGAAATTTAGAACAAGGATCAAATAAAAATCATTATTGAAAATGTTCTTAAAGACATGGCCATTAAATTATTTCTAACCCCCCTAATGATAATTATCGATTCATTTCATTAAATAATCAAATAAAATAAATAATTTTTACACCAATTTTAATACCCATGTAAAAGAAAAGGTATTTAGTATCCAAAAAGTCCAAATAAAATTGATTTTTATAATGAGATGAGTGAAATTATGACAAGTATATTTCAGAACATGATGGGTAAAAAAATGTGCTATTATAAAAGGGTAAATTGAGAGGGAACATGGGTATCCCATAGATAAAACAAAATTTTTTAGAAATTGTTTGATCAAAAGAGTAGAAAACAGTAGTAAAAATAACTTTTATAAGATATATACAAAATGTGGTTACATAACTGGAGAGATTGAAATGATAATTCCCTTAGATTTAAGGGTTATTCATAAAACATGAGGAATTGAGATTGGAGGCTTGAGAAAAAAATGGGGGTCCTTTAAAGGAAAAATAACCAAATATTCATAGATGATGGATTGTGAGTGGTGTATAATGGGAAATGGCTGGTTATTTGTAGGAGATGTGGTGGTTTATTTTAACAAGTTCCAAATATAAGTCGTGGAAATCTAGGTTGTAGAAAATGAAAAACCAATGGCTTAACCATGTGGTTTTCCCATGTTTGTAGAAATTTGGGACATATATTATGTTATTATAATCATCTAAAACCTGAAATCATTTTTTAATACTTCTTTTTCATGTAAAATTAATGTTAACATAGATTGTTGTTTCTAGAAATAACATTTCCATTTTTAGACATTGAAAAGACTTTTTTTGTTTCATTATTTGATTAAAAAATATTATAATACACCCTATTAATAAATAATTTTTTTATTTAATAAATTATGTTAAATTTATTACTAAATCATTATGACATAAATATATTGTCATAAAATACACCAAAAACCAAAAACCGTATTTTATTACAATTCTAAAAAATGAATGTTTTTAGAAATTTTTTATAAATTCATGATTACACAATTTCAATGTATTTATATAAAATATAGATTTTATTATTCATTACTAATTCCCAAAATATGAATTTTATTAATTTTAAATATAAAAATATTTATTTATTTACAAGGAAAAGTCAAATTATCGACACATATAAAACATTTCTTGTTCCATTATAAAATACTTTTTTCATTCATATATATATGGGAGTGTTTAAAAAGGATATTTGATTATAAAAAATAATATTTCTAATAACATATATTATTATAAAAATGTATATCTTTTTAAAAAAATATAATAATGATTTATTTGTGCCAAGAAATCAATTTATCAAATTCTTCTAAATTAATGAAATATTTTATATGATAAACTATAAATAAAAGGAAATGATTGAATACAATTTTTATATACAAAAAGGAAATTACTCTTTATGTGACTATAGTATGGAAAAGTAACCATGTTAATACACTCATACACATCTTAAGGGTAAGGTGTGTGATGGTGGTAGTGTCATGGAATGGCTCCTCTAGCATCCAATGAGTGGTAATCTCCTCTAGCTTGAACTTCTCCCATAATAGATTTAATTCAAGTTTAAATTTCATATTATTGACTTGGGATTAGACAACTGAGAACCCAGTGACACTACCTCCCTCCCATGTTTGAAAATGTGGGATTAAAACGACGTGAATCTTTTGGTTGAGGCCATCAATTTTCCTGTCTTTATATATATTCTCATTAATACTTATAAAAACTTCCTAAAATAGAAATAATTATCAACCAAGGTTATATTTTCCAACATTCTTATTGAAAAATAGTCATATGGAATAATTATCGTATAATTGTTGGTTCTCAATGCTCTCATTTCCCGATATTCCCTATAAATACCACTTCAATATTTTACTAAAAACTAACTAAAATTCTAATTAATGTTATAATAAAAATTTTATATGATTTTTATTTTTTTATAATATATATTAATTTTTATATCTTTGTTTATGGGACTGATGACTATACGCGATTGGGGATATCCTTATTTAATCATTTCATCTTTTCTATTTTAATTTTTTTTGTCGTGCTATAACATTTAGAATTTTAATTAGTCTCATAGATAAATATTGTAATGGTATATATTATAACTATTAATATTTTATGCTTCATATTTATTTTATATATATATAATATCATATTAATTTTATAACACAAATTCATTCAAGAAACAAATATAATTTAAAAATTATAGGTTGTTGCATATTTTTAACAATTGTAAAAAAACAAAAAACGGTCGATCAAAAAAATTATATTTATTAATATAATTAATTTCTCATTAATAAAATTTGTTATTTAATGTAACACCATTATTGTTTATAATATATAAATGGTGATTGATTATGGTCAAAGAAGTGTGATGATGTCTAGATAAGGAGTATTGAGTCATATAATCATTTTAATTCCTTGGTGACATTTGACTATAAACCCCATGATATGTGGAACAATAAATAAAACATAAAAAAAGAAGAAACATAACATATTAAAGATATAGAAAAAAATATTTTGGTATATAGATCATTTAAAGGGAATACAAATTTTTATAATAAACATGTCTTAATTGATTGAAAGTTGAGACATTGAAAATCCTACAACATGATAAGTGAATAGATTGAATGAAATTATAGGATGGATGGTGAAATAAATATTTATATCTCATTAACAAGGATTATTTATTATGGACTATTTCATTTGGTCTATGCACATAAAACATAAATAATAAATACTTTCCTAACATGAAATCATTGTTCAATTAAAGTGAACTTCCGATGACAAACCCATACATTTCTTTTTGGATTGGTCAATAAAATTCTATCCTCTATTAATAAAAAATATCAAACTTAATATTATATTTTATAAGGTTAGCCATAAACATGACCATTTTATAATCCATATAATATTTCATTGTCATGAGGTAAATAATTATTTATTGCGTATTGTGTCTAATAGGTGTTGAAAACATTAACAGTTTTGAAAAAAAATTACATATTTTGATATTATAACTCATCATTAGATAAAACATTCACTAATAATATATATTTTAATATTATATATTATATGATTTATATTAATTTAATATCTTCTTATTTCGTCCCATTTGTGATTTGGTCATGCTATGTCAAAACCAGATTGATCACATCTTATTTCAGTAATTTTTACGAATGAAAATGTTATTTTAATATTAAATTAAATAATATAAATTATATTTATAGAATAGTATAATAATAATTTTTTTATAATTTATTATATTATTATTATATGACATTTTCTCATTGTTATCCATAATCATATTTTGAATCCTTATACTCGAATGAGGTTAATCTAACCCAAACTTGATCACATTTTATATTGATTAGTGAGTGTCGTTAAGGGAGAGATTCCTTTGAAATAATTTCATTATAACAGAATCATAAGGAAATTTTTTTATTTTTTCAATATGGTAAAAAAAATTATTATTAATATTAATTTCTAAATATATTGAATAAAAAAATGTTTCAACCTGGAGGTGGTAATCTGCAAATTTCACGATTAGTGTTTCCACATCGAAACACATGATAGGGGTGAAATTGGATATTAAATTTACATTTCAATATCAAATAAATATATATATATATATAATATTTCTTCATAATTAACACTATTAATAAATTTCAGGAAATTTCGTAGGGAAACAAATTACGTCTCTTTGCAGACGGAGTCTGTGCAACACATCAATGATTGTTTTTATCTAATATGACCAAAATGAATTGTTGGACGGAGAGTGATGGCAAGAGGGGGGGGTGAATTGCCTTTTAAAAAATAATTAACAATTTAAAATCAAAGTTAAAGTGAAGCGGAAATAAAAGAGGCAAGACACAAAGCTTGATAACGGAGTTCGGCTTAAACCAAAGCCTACGTCTCTGCTCCCAACTCAACCGTTGAGAGATTTACTACCTCTTGCTTTTTAATGGTTTTAGCAAGAAACCCACTAGACTTTAAGGTTAGTCTAGAACCTATTACAGCTTGCTTTTAATGGTTATGCAAGAACCCACTTGCTTTTAATGGTTGAGCAAGAACCCACTAGCCATCTTACAGGTGAAGGCTATCTCACCTATGACTCAAGCCTTTTAAAGGGAAGGCTTGACTAACCTCTTCACACCTTGAAGGTGGTGTGAAAACCCAAAAGAAAGGAGGATGAGAGAAATGGGGGTTTGTAGGCACAAACCCAAAATAAAGCTCAAAATGATAAAACAAGAAAAACCGTAATGGGGGAAGCCTTAGGCGCCAAAGGATTGATTGGAGTTGATGAAGGGCGCTCCCAAGCTTCTATGGTGGTGCTCCTTGGTTGTGGAATTGAGTTGGAGCAAGTGGAGGTTCCTTGGAGGAATGCGCTGGAGGTTCGCCAAATGATCAAAAATGTTCTCGTGGGCTTCCGTGTGTTTCCGGGGCTTCCTAGTACTTTATTTATAGAGGGGGAACCCTCAAATGGCCTTTGGGGGTCTTCGGAGCTGTTGGAGAGGCCTTCGGAGCCGTTGGGGGTCAAGTGGACAAGTTTGGTCAAAGCCCAACGACTAGTTTGACTGGCTCCACCGGCGGACCGGTGCTTGGCCACCGGTTGGCCGGTGCTTTGAAAAAGGGAGAGGGCTCGGGCTCAGGCACCACCGGCTGGCCGGTGAGGAGGCCACCGGTTGGCCGGTGCTGAGGCAGTAGGTGTCACTATTCTGTCTGGGTCCACCGGCTGGCCGGTGATGTGACACCGGTTGGCCAGTGGTCTGGACAGAGGTGATGCCTTCTGTCCAGGCTCCATCGGCTGGCTGGTGGTCATCCACCGGTTGGCCGGTGGACTGAAAATCAGTCCACTTTTGCCTTCTTTCTTTCTTGGCCCAATTCCTTGGCAACCTGAAATCATGCCTATCATCCAAAAACACTTAAAAAAAGATTAGATAAATAAGAGAGTGATTGTGATCATGAAAATTAAACCACGAGGGGTACGATAGGTACAACAATCTCCCCCTATTTTGATGATCACAATCACCAAAACAAGCAATGTAAAAGACTGAAATTAGAGGCATGCTTTAAAGGATAAATTGAAAAGTAAAGAAAAGCATGAGAGAAAGATTTCTCCCCCAATCAACCAAGAATTTCTCCCCCTTTGTGATTATCAAAATAACACGGGGCATAAAACTTGATTGAGGGAAACGGTTTGAAAAACAAGATAGAGATTTGAAATCAATTGAAATTTTTGAAATTTGAATTGAAAGTTTTGAATTGAAAGTTTTGAATTGAAAATTTTGAATTGAAAATTTTGAATGAAAAACGCAAAAAGGCTTAAACGATCCTAACTCCCCCTAAATAAAAACAACAAATCACCGGGGAGAGGATTTTGGAACCGAGACAAATTTTGGTTTGGTGAGACTCGCTAAAAGGGATTTTTCAATCCATACTTGTCTAGTGGCGGGTATTCTCCTATGAAATTCATCATTGAAGGAAATGGTTTTGGGCCTTCCATACCGGGCATTTTTGCAATCGCACTCATAAATTAAGTGCTCGGGTTTTTTACAATAGTTGCAAAATTTAAATTGAGAGCTCCCCCTTACAAAAATAGTCGGAGCATAGGAAGAGGAAGCTTGCTTGGAATAGCCAAGCCCTTCGGTGGTTCTAGATATGCGTTGGGAACCGAGAAATTTGGTTAAATTTTGTTCACCTTGGGTGAACTTGGCAAGGGATTCCTTCAAATCCTTGATTGTTGATTCCATAGAATCAACATCGGGAAGGTTCTGGATCTTGAGGGACAACTCCTCCTTCTCTTTGAGAAGTTGTTCCTTTTCGGAAGAGAGTTTTTTGAAATTCTTTTTTAAAGAAACAAATTTGGAAGAGAGTTCGTGAAAACCTTCCTCCAATTGATCTCTCGCATGTTGGAGATCCTCATAAGATAAATGATTAAAAGAATTTGAAGAACAAGAGGAAGAGGAGTCGGAAGAGGTTACCTCATGAAATGCCATTAGACATTTTTTATCGTTGTCGCTTGAGGAGGAGGAGGAGGAGGATGTGGAGCTATCACTCCATGTGGCCTTGAATGCCTTCTTCTTTTCCTTTTGCTTGGCCTCTTTCTTGTTGAGTGGACAATCAGGCTTGTAATGGCCTTTCTTGCCACACCCGTAACATGTTACCTCGGGCTCGGATTTTTTGTTGGGTTGATCCTTGTGGAATTTCTTCTTCTTGTGCTTCTTCATGAATTTGTGCATTTTGCGGGCAAGATTCTCCATTTCGGAATCGCCACTTGAAGAGGATGACGATGAGGAGGAGGATCTTTCTTCTTTTTGAACTTTGAAGGCGATGTTCTTTGGAATTTTGATCGGTTTGCCTTCCTTTTCAGCTTGCCTCCTCATGGTGATCTCGTAGGTCATGAGGGATCCGATGAGCTCTTCGACCGGCATGTTCTTGATGTCATTTGCTTCTTGGATTGCCGTGACTTTCAGTGCCCATGTGCTTGGTAGGATCCAAAGAATCTTCTTGACCATCGTTTCTGCAGACACATCATCACCAAGGGACTTTCTCCTATTGCAAACATCCGTAAAACGCGTAAACATTTCAGTTATTGATTCATGTGGGTGCATGGTGAAACATTCAAAATCTTGGCGATACATATCCAATCGAGTATCCTTAACTTTGTTGGTCCCCTCATGGGTAACCTCCAATAGTTTCCAGATTTCATGAGATGAAGTGCATGTGGAAACTCGATTGAATTCATTACGATCAAGGCCGCAATGAAGAGAGTTCATGGCTTTGCCATCAAGCTCGAAATTTTTAATGTTGGCTTGAGTCCATTTGGATTCATCGGGAGAAGAGAGAGAGTAACCATGCATGACAATTTTATAAATAGGATAGCCAATACTTCTAAGAAAAGTGGTCATGCGGGTTTTCCAATAATTATAGTCGGTTCCATCAAAAAATGGAGCACGACCCAAAGAATATCCTTCGGGGGCGAAAGAAGTTGAAGCCATCACAATGGATCTTGAATTTTAAACCGGTTAGGGTATTACTCACATTTTCCTCTGATACCAATTGTTGGAAGGAGAGTGATGGCAAGAGGGGGGGGTGAATTGCCTTTTAAAAAATAATTAACAATTTAAAATCAAAGTTAAAGTGCAGTGGAAATAAAAGAGGCAAGACACAAAGCTTGATAACGGAGTTCGGCTTAAACCAAAGCCTACGTCTCCGCTCCCAACTCAACCTTTGATAGATTTACTACCACTTTCTTTTTAATGGTTTTAGCAAGAAACCCACTAGACTTTAAGGTTAGTCTAGAACCTATTACAGCTTGCTTTTAATGGTTATTCAAGAACCCACTTGCTTTTAATGGTTGAGCAAGAACCCACTAGCCTTCTTACAGGTGAAGGCTAGCTCACCTATGACTCAAGCCTTTTAAAGGGAAGGATTGACTAACCTCTTCACACCTTGAAGGTGGTGTGAAAACCCAAAAGAAAGGAGGATGAGAGAAATTGGGGTTTGTAGGCACAAACCCAAAATAAAGCTCAAAATGATAAAAAAAGAAAAACCGTAATGGGGGAAGCCTTAGGCGCCAAAGGATTGATTGGAGTTGATGAAGGGTGCTCCCAAGCTTCTATGGTGGTGCTCCTTGGTTGTGGAATTGAGTTGGAGCAAGTGGAGGTTCCTTGGAGGAATGCGCCGGAGGTTCGCCAAATGATAAAAAATGTTCCCGTGGGCTTCTGTGTGTTTCCGGGGCTTCCTAGTACTTTATTTATAGAGGGGGAACCCTCAAATGGCCTTTGGGGGTCTTCGGAGCTGTTGGAGAGGCCTTCGGAGCCGTTGGGGGTCAAGTGGACAAGTCTGGTCAAAGCCCAACGACTAGTTTGACTGGCTCCACCGGCTGACCGGTGCTTGGCCACCGGTTGGCCGGTGCTTTGAAAAAGGGAGAGGGCTCGGGCTCAGGCACCACCAGCTGGCCGGTGAGGAGGCCACCGGTTGGCCGGTGCTAAGGCAGTAGGTGTCACTATTCTATCTGGGTCCACCGGCTGGCCGGTGATGTGACACCGGTTGGCCGGTGGTCTGGACAGAGGTGATGCCTTCTGTCCAGGCTCCAGCGGCTGGCCGGTGGTCATCCACCGGTTGGCTGGTGGACTGAAAATCAGTCCACTTTTGCCTTCTTTCTTTCTTGGCCCAATTCCTTGGCAACCTGAAATCATGCCTATCATCCAAAAACACTTAAAACAAGATTAGATAAATAAGAGAGTGATTGTGATCATGAAAATTAAACCACGAGGGGTACGAGAGGTACAACAATCTCCCCCTATTTTGATGATCACAATCACCAAAACAAGCAATGTAAAAGACTGAAATTAGAGGCATGATTTAAAGGATAAATTGAAAAGTAAAGCAAAGCATGAAAGAAATATTTCTCCCCCAATCAACCAAGAATTTCTCCCCCTTTGTGATTATCAAAATAGCACGAGGCATAAAACTTGATTGAGGGAAACGGTTTGAAAAACAAGATAGAGATTTGAAATCAATTGAAATTTTTGAAATTTGAATTGAAAGTTTTGAATTGAACGTTTTGAATTGAAAATTTTGAATTGAAAATTTTGAATGAAAAACGCAAAAAGGCTTAAACGATCCTAACTCCCCCTAAATAAAAACAACAAATCACCGGGGAGAGGATTTTGGAACCGAGACAAATTTTGGTCCGGTGAGACTCGCTAAAAGGGATTTTTCAATCCATACTTGTCTAGTGGCGGGTCTTCTCCTATGAAATTCATCATTGAAGGAAATGGTTTTGGGCCTTCCATACCGGGCATTTTTGCAATCGCACTCATAAATTAAGTGCTCAGGTTTTTTACAATCGTTGCAAAATTTAAATTGAGAGCTCCCCCTTACAAAAATAGTTGGAGCATGGGAAGAGTAAGCTTGCTTGGAATAGCCAAGCCCTTCGGTGGTTCTAGATATGCGTTGGGAACCGAGCAATTTGGTTAAATTTTTTTCACCTTGGGTGAACTTGGCAAGGGATTCCATCAAATCCTTGATTGTTGATTCCATAGAATCAACATCGGGAAGGTTCTGGATCATGAGGGACAACTCCTCCTTCTCTTTGAGAAGTTGTTCCTTTTTTGAAGAGAGTTTTTTGAAATTCTTTTTTAAAGCAACAAATTTGGAAGAGAGTTCGTGAAAACCTTCCTCCAATTGATCTCTTGCATGTTGGAGATCCTCATAAGATAAATGATTAAAAGAATTTGAAGAACAAGAGGAAGAGGAGTCGGAAGAGGTTACCTCATGAAATGCCATTAGACATTTTTTACCGTTGTCGCTTGAGGAGGAGGAGGAGGAGGATGTGGAGCTATCACTCCATGTGGCCTTGAATGCCTTCTTCTTTTCCTTTTGCTTGGCCTCTTTCTTGTTGAGTGGACAATCGGACTTGTAATGGCCTTTCTTGCCACACCCGTAACATGTTACCTCGGGCTCGGATTTTTCGTTGGGTTGATCCTTGCGGAATTTCTTCTTCTTGTGCTTCTTCATGAATTTGTGCATTTTGCGGGCAAGATTCTCCATTTCGGAATCGCCACTTGAAGAGGATGCCGATGAGGAGGAGGAGCTTTCTTCTTTTTGAACTTTGAAGGCGATGTTCTTTGGAATTTTGATCGGTTTTCCTTCCTTTTCAGCTTGCCTCCTCATGGTGATCTCGTAGGTCATGAGGGATCCGATGAGCTCTTCGACCGGCATGTTCTTGATGTCTTTTGCTTCTTGGATTGCTGTGACTTTCGGTGCCCATGTTCTTGGTAGGATCCAAAGAATCTTCTTGACCATCGTTTCTGCAGACACATCATCACCAAGGGACTTTCTCCCATTGCAAACATCCGTAAAATGCGTAAACATTTCAGTTATTGATTCATGTGGGAGCATGGTGAAACATTCAAAATCTTGGCGATACATATCCAATCGAGTATCCTTAACTTTGTTGGTCCCCTCATGGGTAACCTCCAATAGTTTCCAGATTTCATGAGATGAAGTGCATGTTGAAACTCGATTGAATTAATTACGATCAAGGCCGCAATGAAGAGAGTTCATGGCTTTGCCATCAAGCTCAAAATTTTTAATGTCGGCTTGAGTCCATTTGGATTCATCGAGAGAAGAGAGAGAGTAACCATGCATGACAATTTTATAAATAGGATATCCAATACTTCTAAGAAAAGTGGTCATGCGGGTTTTCCAATAATTATATTCGGTTCCATCAAAAAATGGAGCACGACCCAAAGAATATCCTTCGGGGGCGAAAGAAGTTGAAGCCATCACAATGGATCTTGAATTTTAAACCGGTTAGGGTATTACTCAAATTTTCTTCTGATACCAATTGTTGGACGGAGAGTGATGGCAAGAGGGGGGGTGAATTGCCTTTTAAAAAATAATTAACAATTTAAAATCAAAGTTAAAGTGCAGTGGAAATAAAAGAGGCAAGACACAAAGCTTGATAACGGAGATCGGCTTAAACCAAAGCCTACGTCTCCGCTCCCAACTCAACCGTTGAGAGATTTACTACCGCTTGCTTTTTAATGGTTTTAGCAAAAAAACCCACTAGACTTTAAGGTTAGTCTAGAACCTATTACAGCTTGCTTTTAATGGTTATGCAAGAACCCACTTGCTTTTAATGGTTGAGAAAGAACCCACTAGCCTTCTTACAGGTGAAGTCTAGCTCACCTATGACTCAAGCCTTTTAAAGGGAAGGCTTGACTAACCTCTTCACACCTTGAAGGTGGTGTGAAAACCCAAAAGAAAGGAGGATGAGAGAAATAGGGGTTTGTAGGCACAAACCCAAAATAAGGCTCAAAATGATAAAACAAGAAAAACCGTAATGGGGGAAGCCTTAGGCGCCAAAGGATTGATTGGAGTTGATGAAGGGCGCTCCCAAGCTTCTATGGTGGTGCTCCTTGGTTGTGTAATTGAGTTGGAGCAAGTGGAGGTTCCTTGGAGGAATGCGCCGGAGGTTCGCCAAATGATCAAAAATGTTCCCGTGGGATTCCGTGTGTTTCCGGGGCTTCCTAGTCCTTTATTTGTAGAGGGGGAACCCTCAAATGGCCTTTGGGGGTCTTCGGAGCCGTTGGAGAGGCCTTCGGAGCCGTTGGGGGTCAAGTGGACAAGTCTGGTCAAAGCCCAATGGCTAGTTTGACTGGCTCCACCGGCTGACCGGTGCTTGGCCACCGGTTGGCCGGTGCTTTGAAAAAGGGAGAGGGCTCAGGCTCAGGCACCACCGGCTGGCCGGTGAGGAGGCCACCGGTTGGCCGGTGCTGAGGCAGTAGGTGTCACTATTCTGTCTGGGTCCACTGGCTGGCCGGTGATGTGACACCGGTTGGCCGGTGGTCTGGACAGAGGTGATGCCTTCTGTCCAGGCTCCATCGGCTGGCCGGTGGTCATCCACCGGTTTGCCGGTGGACTGAAAATCAGTCCACTTTTGCCTTCTTTCTTTCTTGGCCCAATTCCTTGGCAACCTGAAATCATGCCTATCATCCAAAAACACTTAAAACAAGATTAGATAAATAAGAGGGTGATTGTGATCATGAAAATTAAACCACGAGGGGTACGAGAGGTACAACATGAATAATTAAGAGTTGTATCAAAAATATAAAAACATATAAATGTAATAAATAAACTAAATTCATCATATCATTATGGGGATATTATATTCTAAGGACTAATATTAAGAAGAAATGATTAAGACTAGATAACACTTTTGTTGGGGTCTTGATTATTTCCATGGAAGTGCCCCTAAAATACAATATATTTAAGTAAAAATGTGTGTCCCTTGGATTATGAACATGGGTGTAACACCCCGAGCTTCCACGATATGCTTCTCTTTCAATAATGCAATAGCTTGCATTGTACGCAAGTTTGAGATTCTAACACATCGCGACCAATAAAAATAACCATTATGAATAGTAATACCAAATTTTTTAAATTATATATATTTTATATTTCAAAATGGACTTCATTTTTGGATTCAGAATATCCAAATTATCCTATGTTGAATTTTGGGTATTTTTCTGAGAACTTCCAATTTTTTATGAATAGTGAAAAATACTTAGAAACAAATTTTTTAATAAAAATAATTATTAGTGATAAATTATACTATTGAGTGGTTTTAAAGTGTAATTAGAATATATTTTTACCATTTTATCCAATTGTGGTCATTATAATTAATTTAACATTGAAATTGGATATAAACAATTGTCAATCTTTTGATATATATTGTTTCTTAAAAACACGCTATTTGTTGTGACAGCGGGCTTTAATTATAAAATTAATTAATGCATCTTATATGTTTGGAATTTTTTAAAATATATATCATTTTTGAATTTGGAATATCAATTATAACTTAGGGTGAAATTTTGGCATTGTTCTGAAAAACTTCAATTTTTGATGAATAGTGAAACCACTAAGTGGTAGTTAAAAAACTGATTTTTCGTTTAAATGAAACATTACCACTTCTGTGATTTGATTTTCAAAAATCTGACATACATGGTTTTCATTAAGAATTAAAATGTGGTTCAATTGGATTAAAATAATTTTTTAGTGAATAGTAACTTTTCAGTTTAATTAATCGCGACTAAAGGTTATTAGTGGAATTTAAGGTAAAGATAATGTTATAATAAAATGAAATGACCTTGACACATGTCCTAACCCTATTGGATGAGTCATGGCCAACCAAGAAAATCCATGGGTCAACTTGGGGACCCCATGGAGCCACTTTGGTAGGAAAATGACATTAAAAACTTTTTATTTAATGTTAAAATAAAAATGTCACAAACATGAGTTATTTTACTAAAACATTTTTTAAATGGAGTTATACAAGTCATATTTTTTACTATAAATATTAATTAGAAATATAAAACAATTTCCTAAATCATGATAGTTTTTTTATAATTTTTAGACATTAAATAAATTAAAGTATTTATGACACCATGATGATGCATCGATTACCTCATTATTTAACAATTTAAATAAAATGAAATGATAATGTAAAATATAAGACCTACACATGTCAAAAACCTATTTTATTGGTTCATTTCTAACTCTAATCACCTTATCCTCGACATATATAATTTTGGGACCTTTTAAATCTGAAAATCATTTTATGATAAAGTAACCTTTTATAACTTTCCAAGAGTTCCCCTCCTCTCCTCTTATAAAATGCCCCCACCTCTACCACCTTACCCACACCTCTCAAGCCTTTGGCTCGGACAACCCCTGCCCATTTTGTCTCTCCAAATCCCACTCTTACTCCTATTAGCCTCACTTTGGGTAGGATTCTTCCCAAGGAATCCTTTGAGCTCAAATCAAAAAGAGTTACTCGTTTTGAAGGTAGTGTTTTCTCTTGTGTTCTTATGTTTTATTTTGATTCTCCAACCCCCTAAAATCTTTTTATTCATTTCTTTTGTAACAAAACCAGTATCATAAATATACTAGGATGTTTTTATAAGAATTATTCGAGCTACACTTACAGAAACCTACATCAAATGGTTAAAGAACATACTGTTTCTGTGGATGGTGAATTTCTAACTCACGAAACGATGATTGTTCAACACTCATATAACACCTTCAAAGGTGGCCATTAAGATATCACTATATTTATATATGATATATAATATGTCTATGTTTTACATAATCTTCTGTATTTTTCATTTATGTAATACCTTTATGGTTTCCATTATGGGTAAACGCGATATTTTCATTTTAGGACGTGCGGACTACCACCCCCTCAATGTGATTTGAATCGTTAATAACATATGTGGAATGTATAAAGGATGGAGTAAATGGTATTATAAATTATATTATACTAGAATTATATTATAGCTTTATATAATTATAACTTCATTCCATTAAATATGAAATAGAAATTAAAGTAGCATTCATGCGTACGTACGGCTTACCGTCTCCATGAACGGTGCATTTCATTTCTTACCTCTAAATGTTATGTAATATTATAAATGAATGTATATAATGGATATATATGATGTATATGATATCTAAATCATGAATATAATTATGGATATAATGGATATTTTACCACATGAATAAAGTTTAATTTTAAGAAGTTTATTTTTGACTCAAGTACCTAAGATCGACAAAATGACCGTTATTAACTTAAATAATTACATAATGTTCATAACATGGTAATAAGTGATATAAAAGGAATAATGAACTTGAAAAAGGTTCTTAAAAAGGTAGATATTAACTCTAGTTTATTATTCAGGAGGTTAAATAGCGGTTGAGTGAAGTCGGACACGAGGTAAGGGAACTTCTTAACCCAATTTCCATTCTTTGGGTTAATCTCCTACTTTCAAATTATGTCAGGATATTATTATGTCCTATCTTGTATCTTTACTTTCTTTATGTGTACTTATAGTGAATACACATAATAGATCTATTTTATTTAAAAAAATTATCTTTTCAAAGGACTTCGTCTCATTCACCATTCATTGAGGCATATTTTTTTTTATACACAAATTTATTTTATATGGTGTATAAACCCCTTTGACTTTTACGTTTATTCAAAGGGAATCTTTTTATATGAAGTGTTTTACTAAATGACAAAAGGGAATGTTTTTCTTTGTTATACGTATGCGGCGACAACGACTTCTCCGCCGCCGTGACCATTCTTTGAGTTTCGACTTCCTCTACAAGTCATAACTTTTTTAAAATGAAAAATAGATACCAAGTTTTAATTTTCATTTATTTTGGTATTGAAAATGGTTTTGAAAGTGTTTTTATTACATCAATGTGTTTTATTGATATCTTGTGATTGAAATGTGGAAATTTTATGTTTGCTTTATGCATGTTTTATGTGATATGGTTATGTAATGGTTTATGATATGTTTAAACCTATTCATATTAGGAATGCATTGGACTTAATATGTGACGGGTGGAGACCGCTATAGATCCTCGATGCATCGGCAGGTCTCGTGAGACAAACTAGTGTGTTGGCACAAGGCCTTGAGAAAAACTTAGTTGTAGTCTTGGCATGTGGCAATGGCTACGCGGTTATGATAGTCTGGCATTATGCATTCCATCATTATGAAAGTGGTTATTGATATTGCATGTGATTATTCGACTAGTAGAATATCCATGTGAATAAGTAAATGGCATTATTTCATTTTATTTTTTCCATATTATGCTAAAGTTCAAGTTTAAAAAGCTTTTGTTTTAGTTATACATTGCCTTAAATGTTAATGTTTTATGAAATCTTCCTCTATATTGTTATACTTACTGAGCATCTGAGATCACCCCTTTGAATGTTTTAATTTTTCAAGGTTGTGAACAAGTATTTTAGGAATGACATGCAGGGATAGTCTGAAAGGGATATGAGTGTGGAAAATGGAGAATATGTTATTGTAGTTTTCACTTTATGATGTAATGTAACATTTATGAATGTATCTAGTGTTTCCAAGGCTACTAAACTAATCGGTATTTCGAGACTTGATCTTTTGTGATCATGCCAATATTACGCAATAATGCACTGACTCTGGGTAACTGGGGTCGGGGAGTTACAGTTGGTATCCGAGGCAGTTTAGTACTAACCTTGGAATCTAGATTTAGATAAACTCTGATTAGAGCACATAGCCCAAAGATCGACATTGAGGATTAGTATAGAAGAACTTCCTAGAATTTTGGTATTATAGAGATTTTGTGAGTTTTCTGAGCAATACATCCCTATCTGGATACGAGCAGGTAGAGGCGGCTCTGGCACAGATGTACCTAGGGGTAAAACCCGAAAACACCGCTTTGAGCTAGACTCGAACGGGAACTGGTGCACGACAATGGGCCTTGCTGCACTCTTGGTTACGACACTCCCGGGGGATATTCTTAGGATAATTATCATTTTCTTTACAAACCATTTTGAAGGGCTTATGAGTATATAATTCCTCAAGGAAAGCATTTTTATGATTATGGATTATATCCATAAATAGTTGAATTTATGTTAAGTGTTTTACAAGTATGGAATTATGTATTTTAATTCCAAAACTAATCTAGTTTTTGCCATTGTTTAGAAATGGCGCCTAGTGGGAGGAATGGAAACCGTATCAATGCACGCACTCCGTGTAGGGATTTCCCTCTTGCTCAAGATAATTATTGTGGAGCTGGAGATAAAACTGGTGCTGGTAAACTTATTACCATACTGGGACAACTCACTTAGGTTATGAATAATAAGCTTACTCATATGAAGCACCCTGATTCACAATGTGGAGGATCAATGTTAGACCGCTTCATGAGGAAACAACCGCTAACATTTAATGGGGGTACAAATCCATTAGTAGCTGAGCAATGGATAAACTCTTTAGAGAAAATATTCAACGCCATGGGGAGTAGCGAAAGGGAGAAGGTTGTCATGGTAGTCTACCGCCTCACTGGATATGCTGATCAATGGTGGTCGCTGATTAAAAACACAAAGGAAGATGAAGAAGTATCAAGTATGGAATGGAGGGAGTTTAGGGAAATTTTAATAAAAAAATAATTTCCACATGACCATCGAGCAGATATAGAAAGGCAATTTTTGAGTCTGAGGCCGAAGGAGGATGATAATGTCTCAAAGTATGAGGCTAACTTTACAAGTTTAGCAGGGCATGCTTCAGATTATATATGTAACCCATGAAGTAAGATTGACCATTTCATTGATGGGTTAAAACCATTTCTCTGTCGAGCTTTAGTATCACAATATTTCTCAACATACAGAGATATAGTCTTGTGTGCTATCTAGACAGAAAAGGAATTCTCTAAGTCTTATGACAACAAAGTAAAGCAAGATAAGAAGAGAACGGTGGAACAAGAGATAGATAAAGGGAAAAGGGAAAGAATGATTTTCCATTATGCGATAATTGAGGGAAGAATCACCCTGGTACATGCCTAAAAGGAATGGGAGTTTGTTATAAATGTGGAGAAAAAGGTCACCAGGCTCGTGATTGCAAGGGAAAGAAAGAGGCTATCACTGTTGAATGCTATAATTGTAGGGAAATGGGGCATTACACAAATGAATGTCCTAAGCGTCAGGGAAACATACCTCAGAAAAGGCCTAGGGATCAAGGACAATCATATGCTGTTACTACAGTTGAAGTGGAATAATTAATGTATTGGTGCTTTTGGACTCAAGGATTATATTCGGGTTATAATAATAATGTGATATATATAAGGATCTGCAGTACTTGTTTTTTTCATTAAGGTTTTAATATGATGAAGGTAATCATATTTTTAGTATGCAACAATAAGAGAAAATTTACTTTGTTTGGGGAATCTGTTGTTACAATTGATTTTGGAATTTAGAGACCTTTTAGATAAAGTCTGGACAGAGGTATTTTGGATAACTATAAAGGTTGGAATGGATTAATTTGAACCATGGATAGTATTTTTTAAGGTTAAAAAATTTCTGAATATTACTTTTGGAATATTATAATACTATATTTTTAGGAAAAGGACAACCTGCAGGTCGGGGGATAACACATCGCGTCGGAAAAAGCTGCAAGAATCGAACCCACAACCATAGTGTGACAGGCATTAATTACCTACCACTAGCCTACAGGAAGTCCCTAGTTAATACAAAATATTTTTCCTAATCTAAATGGTATGTGTTAATATTTGGAACCTTGTACGATTAGGATAAATATAATATTTTTGAGTTGTATTATATTTTTGAGTGAAAGATGGGTTTGTGGTAAAAATTTATTAAAGAATGAAAGTCTACATGACAATTAAGTATATTTACTTATGTTCTTAGTATATCTCTTAAATAAATTCCTCAATATTATGAAATTTAACATAAAACAAAAATGTTTTTGGTTAACTTTTCTAACTGGGGATTCAATAACCATTTAACCAATTACATGTTTGTGATTTTCTTGTGGTTAACTTTCTCCTAATCTTGTTTTCTATAACTCTCCATTAGACCTTGATGGTTGTTTTTTCCTCCATATCCATATTTTCATATAATCCCAGTATGGGCTATCTCAGGTGACCTTTTTACTTCTCTTTCTTTCTTTTAAAGTTAAATTTTTATTTACCTTATTTTCGATGTGGGTTTTCCACAAAGGTATTTTCTATTTTCAACCTTTTATTTTCAAAAAAAAATTCAAATTGCGAGGACACAATTTATTTAAGGAGAGGAGAATGTAACACCCCGAGCTTCCACGATACCCTTCTCTTTCAATAATGCAATAGCTTGCATTGTATGCAAGTTCGAGATTCTAACACACCGCGACCAATCAAAATAGCCATTATGAATAGTAATACCCACTTTTTGAAATAATATATATTTTATATTTCTAAATGGACTTCTTTTTTGGATTCGGAATATCAAAATTAGCCTATGCTGAATTTTTGGTATTTTTCTGAGAACTTCCAATTTTTTTATGAATAGTGAAAAATAATTAAAAACCATTTTTTAATAAAAATTATTTTTAGTGATAAATTATACTATTGAGTGGGTTTAAAGTGTAATTAGAAAATATTTTTACCATTTTATCTAATGGTGGTCATTAGATTTAATTTAACATTGAAATTGGATATAAACAATTGTCAATCGTTTGATATATATTGTTTCTTAAAAACACGCTATTTGTTGTGACAGTGGGAATTAATTATAAAATTAATTAATACAACTCATATGTTTGTAATTTTTTAAAATATAACTCATTTTTGAATTCCGAATATCAATTATAGCTTATGGTGAAATTTTTGCATTGTTCTGAAAAACTTCAATTTTTGATTAATAGTGAAACCACTAAGTGGTAGTTAAAAAACTGATTTTTCGTTTAAATGAAACATTACCACTTCTGTGATTTGATTTTCCAAAATCTGACATACATGGATTTCATTAAGAAGTAAAATTTGGTTCAATGGGATTAAAATAATTTTTTAGTGAATATTAACTTTTAAGTTTAATTAATCGCGGTTAAAGGTAATTAGTGAAATTTAAGGTAAAGATAATGTTATAATAATATGAAATGACATTGACACATGTCCCACCTCTATTGGATGTGTATTTTACGACCACGAAAATCCATGGGACATCTTGGGGACCCCATGGAGCCACTTTGGTAGTAAAATGACATTAAAAACTTTTTATTTAATGTTAGAATTAAAATGTCACAAACATGAGTTGTTTTACAAAAAAAAATTAAATGGGGTTCTACAAGTCATATTTTTTACCATAAATATTATTTAGAATTATACAAAGACTTCCTACATCATGATATATTTTTTTATAATTTTTATACATTAAATAAATTAAATTATTTATGACACCATGATGATGCGACGATTACCTCATTATTTAACGATTTAAATAAAATGAAAAGATAATGTAAAATATAAGACCTACACATGTCAAAAACCTATTTTATGGGTGGATTTAGAACTATTATCACCTTATCCTAGAAATATATAATTTTGTGACCTTTTAAATCCAAAAATCATTTAATGATAAAGTATCTTTTTATAACTTTCCAAGAGTGCCCCTCCTCTCCTCTTATAAATGGACCCCACCTCTACCACCATACCCACACCTCTCAAGCATTTGTCTCGGCCAACCCCTACCCATTTTGTCTCTACACATCCCACTATTACTCATAGAAGCCTCACATTGGGCATAAGTCTTCCCAAGGAAGCCTTTGAGCTCAAATCAAAAAGAGTTACCCGTTTTAAAGGTAGTGTTTTCTCTTGTGTTCTTATGTTTTATTTTGCTTCTCCAACCCCCATAATTCTTTTTATTCATTTCTTTTGTAACAACACCAGTATCATAAATATACTATTATTTTTTTATAAGAAGGATTATAGCTACACTCACACATACCTTAATCTAATGGTAAAAGAACATACTGTTTCTGTGGATGGCGAATTTCTGCCTCACGAAACGATGATTGTTCAACACTCATATAACACCTTCAAAGGTGGCCATTAAGATGTCACTATATTTATATATGATATATAATATTTTTATATTTTACTTAAGATTCTGTATTTTTCATTTATGGCATACCTTTATGGTTTCCATTATTGGTAAACGCGATATTTTCATTTTATGATGTGCGGACTACCGCCCCCTCAAAGTGATTTGAATAGTTCATATCATATGTGGGATGTATAAAGGATGGAGTAAATGGTATTATACATTATATTATACTGTAATTATATTATAACTTTATATAATTATAAATTCATTCCATTAAATACGAAATAGAAATGAAATTAGTGTTCATGCGTACGTATGGCTTATCGTCTCCATGAACGATGCATTTCATTTATTACATCTAAATGTTATGTAATATTATAAATGAATGTATATAATGGATATATATGATGTATATGATATCTACATCATGAATATAATTATGGATATAATTGATATTTTACCACATTAACAAAGTTTAATTATAATAATTATATTTTTGACTCAAGTACCTAAGATCGACAAAATGATTGTTATTAACTTAAATAATTACATAATGTTCATAACATGGTATTAAGTGATATAAAATGAATAATGAACTTAGAAAAGGTTCTTAAGAAGTTATATATTAACTCTAGTCTATTATTCAGGAGGTTAAATAGCGGTTGAGTCATGTCAGACACGAGTAAAGGGAACTTATTAACACAATTTCCATTCTTTGGGTTAATCTCCTACTTTCAAATTATGTCATGATATTATTATGTCCTATATTGTATTTTTACTTTCTATATGTGTACTTATAGTGAATACACATAATAGATATATTTTATTTAAAAAAATGATCTTTTCAAGGGAATTCATCTCAATCACCATTCATTGAGGCATATTTTGTTTTATACACAAATTTCTTTTATACGGTGTATAAACTCCTTTGCCTTTTACATTTATTCAAAAGGAATCTTTTTATACGAAGCGTTTTACTAATTCACAAAAAGGAATGTTTTTCTTGTCGTATGTATGCGGCGACAATGACTTCTCTACCGTCATGGCCATTATTTGAGTTTCGGCTTCCTCTACAAGTCATAACTTTTTTAAATGAAAATTAGATACCAAGTTTTAATTTTCTTTTATTTTGGTATTGAAAATGGTTTTGAAAGTGTTTTTATTACATCAATGTGTTTTATTGATATCTTGTGATTGAAATGTGGAAATTTTATGTTTCCTTTATGCATGTTTTATGTGATATGATTATGTAATGGTTTATGATATGTTTAAACCTATTGATATGAGTAATGCATTGGACTTAATAAGTGATGGGTGGAGCCCGCTATAGCTCCTCGATGCATCGGCAGGTCTCATGAGACAAACTAGTGTCTTGGAACCAGGCCTTGAAAAAATCTTATTTGTAGTCTTGGAACGAGGCCTTGGCTATGAGGGTATGATAGTCTGGAATTATGCATTCCATCATTATGAAAGTGGTTATTGATATTGCATGTGATTATTCGACTAGTAGAATACCCATGGGAATAAGTAAATGGCATTATTTCATTTTATTTTTTCCATATTATGCTGAAGTTCATGTTTAAAAGGCTTTTGTTTTAATTATACATTTCCTTAAATGTTAATCTTTATTTATGAAAGCTTCGGCTATATTGTTATCCTTACTGAGCATCTGAGATCACCCCTTTCAATGTTTTAATTTTTCCAGGATGTGATGAAGTATTTTAGGAATGACCAGCAGGGATAGTCTGAAAGGGATATGAGTGTGGAAAATGGAGACTATGTTATTGTAGTTTTTCACTTTATGATGTAATGTAACATTTATGAATGTATCTAGTGTTTTCGAGGCTACTAAACTAATCGGCCTTTCGAGACTTGATATTTTGTGATCATCCCAATGATACGCAATAATGCACTAACTCTGGGTAACTGGGGTCGGGGCGTTACAATGGGGGTGTGATATAAGAAGTTAAAATTGGTTTAATGTTCTGGAGGAATTATAATGATATGGGTATATTTTAAATGGTTTATTTTGTCCCCTTTTATAATAGATGAAAATGGTGCTTTTGGAAACACCACTTATTTTATAATAATTCTATGACGATATTCCAAGGTAAATAGATAAACAGATTTTAAATTATTTATATTGGGGTGTATTTGGATTTATAGAGGCACAACCATCTATTTAAAAACATTTTTTAGACATTTTATTATGTTTTTACAATTAGTTTCATATATTATACATTTTTAATATTTCAACTATGTAATATATTTTAAACAATGTGATTTTAAATTTTATTAAATGTATAACAATACACATATCAAAAAATTTGGATTTTATGGGACCAAATGTAAAATATATTTAATAAAAAAATATACACTTGGGAAAAGTTTATTTTAAATTGTGATAGATAATGTATGGAAAACGTTTTTCAATAGAAAAAAATATTATTTTTCCCTTACTGATTCTTCAGATTGGATAACATCAACAACAATTTAATTAACTATTAATATATTTATTTTGTTGATAAAATATATTTTACTCATAATTTAAAAAAAATTAATTTAATTTATCCCATATAAATTTTATGTTATTAATAATACAATAATTTTTTAAATAATCATTTCACTTTTATCAAGTTAATTATTAATAAGAATAAAAATAAAATTTCATACCTAAAAATGAAATTGGACACAATAAATAATATTATAATTATATTATCAAATATATAAAAAATTAGATAAAATTAACTCTCTATGTTTAGGGAAAATATATTTTATCACATGTGCATTTAATACAAAAACCCCATTTTTTAAAATAAATTATTTTTAAGAAAAGTGATTTTTGATTAGGATATAGATATAAATTAAATTGATTCCATTGGATATAAAATAATTATTATCATTAAAATATTATTTATTATTGAATAAATTAAACCATAAACATAATTTTATCATTTTATAAATACTAAAATAAAAAACTAATTTTATTTTCCTTAAATTGTACATAATGAATCCAAATGTTGAGCATATCTTTATAAATATAACAGAGTATTATAAACTAAATTATCATAATTTATAATACAATAAGAACAAGTTTCAAAATCATTTAATGTATTCATATAATAATATAATTTCATAAATGTGACAACGTTTATAGAATCAATATTTTCTAAATTCAACTATTTCTGAAAAATCAAAAGAGTTTATTATGATAATAGAAAAATGATAAATAAAAATTGATGTTAATTTTTTTGAATTAAAATATTAATTTTTATAATGATACATATAATATAAAATCATAAATATATCTTCAAAACATTTTTAAATAAAAATATTTTATATTAAGTGAAATGATATTTTAAAATTAGTTGTATTCATAAATATACCTAACATAAAAAATATTCAAACTATAAAATAAATTAGGAAAAAAATGAAATATATTTTTAGTGTCTTATCTATACTAATTATGTTGATATTTAAAGAGAATATATTTATTAACATATATTTCATAAGTTTGTCACTACTTTCAAAACCATTTAATTTTACAACTACTTTGTATCAATCCATATTCTTTTAGTTTTGGTGTTTTCAGTGGACCAAGTCATTGAAAACATAATTTGGATAAGAAAACATCTATTTTGAAACATCAAGCCATTATATTCATAATTATTCATGGAGTATATAATATTTATTTTGAAAAATTTCAGAGTTTTATTGAAACCTGCAAGAATATCATGTGATTCAATGTATGGAAAATACAATACACTATAAGTCTCTTATATGATTTCTTAATATTTTAATATTTCATAAGGCTTATATATGGTTTATTAAAATATTCTACCTTTAACAATAAGTTAATTCCGAGTTAAAGAATATTCAGTTAATTGGAATGTTTAAAAGGTATAAATTAGATTTTTTTTTATTTTCAATATTTATTTCTTTTCTAAAATGAATTTAAAGAATGGAATTACATTGTATAATAAAAGCCTTTTATTTTAAAAAAATTATGATTTTTTATAATTATAGGAATTTATAGACAATGTTTCCAGAATATTATATCAGATGCGTTATAAATAGATTAATCTTTTAATTATCAAACAAGGATTTTTTAATTAATTCTTTCTAATAAAGATGGTTTGTCTCATGGATTATATTTTTAACCATGAATGATTTTTAATTTTAGAATAACTTATCTTACATGAATAATTTTATACTATTTCACTGAGTTTCACACAAGATTATAGTGGGACTAATTATATTTTAAAAAATTTGAGGTATAGGTTCAAAATTTTAAGAGACGTTAAGGAAGTATTTGAGGATCAATTGATCATTTTAATTTCGAATTAAAAATAAAATAAAATCATTATATTGTTACATTTTATTATATAAATATATTAGGGATTTATGATTCATGATAATAATATAACATGATATGTCTGTATGAAAATTTGAACATTCAAGAGAACACTAAAAGAGGGAATAATCAAATAAATTATTCACATGAGAGGGAAGAATAAATTGAAGAAAAATATCTATGAAGACACAATGTAAGAATTGGTCAATTGAATAATCCCTTGTAGTTGAAATAATTTTGTTGTCCATGTATTTGTTCAGTACTAATTTACACTATCTAAAGATAAGATTATGAAATATGTTCAAGGATAAACCAACCTTGTTATAATCCCCATGAATAAACAAGTTTATTATTGAATCTTGGGTCAATATGTATCATGAAAAGTACTAGCCACTTGGTTTTAGTAGTGATCCATTATAAAAAGGTTTCTATTATATGTATTCTTGGTTGGGTTTGACTGAAATCTTATCTATCATTTTCAAAACTGGTGATGGATATTTCTATTGAGAACATGAAAAAAATTCTAAATCACATATTCATTACACTACCCTAGCCAATTTATTTATCATTAATCATAATGTTATTATAATATTTAATTAATTTTATTATTATACACCTTTCCCATTCCTAATGAGGTGGAAAATACAGATTCCACAATTATATTACAATACCTTATTTTCACCATTATGTGTGAAATGTCTTACCCAACTTACTAGAAATGTTTGAAATTTTTCTATGATGGGTCAAAAATCCCTAAATTATTAGAAAATCAATACACACAAAGATATATATATATATATATACCTTTTCCTTTGTTCCCTAACATCTTTACAGTATAGATCAATAATCTTATAACACATGATGATCCTTGAGGAATGTTTAAAGGGTAATGATCCTCTATGTGTAGGGAATTATTTATTATATCTGGTATTTGTTTTTGATATATCATTAAAATTATTAACAAAATTCCATGAATGATAAATTCTTATAAATATATATTATTATATTTATATACATTTATATAATTTTTCATGAATAAAATTTGTTCATTACTGTGTGGAGACATCATTGGGGGATCCCTACATAGTTATTATTGTCAAATCCTACATGGACACTTTAGTGAACATACTGTTTCATTTAATAAATTTTTATAATAATATGTACATTCTTATATGATTATTTTTCAAGGGATAAAGTTGTGTGTGTCTCATAATAGAAGATTTGGGTTCAATGTCATCTCTGGAGATTAATAGAGCGGTTCAAAGTACACATTGCCTTATAAACACATTATTTTTAGGATTATATATATTACTCTTCATTTGGAATTTCAATACCTTCAACTGATTTTATAAATATTTTACTATCTATGAGTATAATTCCAATCACTTAGAAGTTTCCTTGTTATTTTTATATTTCTATTAAATGATATCATGATTCCATGAAATGTTTTCCTAAGAACATCAAACATATTCATGTATCATGGTTGTGAGTTATAATTGGATGTATCGACTATTTCAATTGGGAACATCCAATATATGAATTTATTATAATAGATCCTCAAAGTATAATTAAAATGTATTAATATATTTAATAATGGATAAACTATTCCCCATTGGAATTGAAAGACTTGAAATCATAGTCACCATAACTAGGGGATCAAATAATGGACATGAGGAACCATTGACTTGGTTCTTAGACCATTATGGTATCAGAGTTATCATTACTATATGGGGTATGAAAGTGGTCATAGGATTTTTTAAATTTTTTCAAGGAATAAGCTAGTACCGTTTGGGTTTGAAAGTTATCCCGAAAATAGGCATGACCGAAATTTTTATGGATAAATATCACATTATTGGTGGGTGTATGAGTATAAGTAGGAATAATAGGTTTACGTTAGATGATTTATGGAATGTATTCAGTAAGACCTGATTAAAAAAATAACATTTATAAGGTATTAGTAGGTCCCACATTCTTCAAGGATTTTTACATCGTGAATAGTTGTCGATAGTTAGGAAAATTTAAGAAAACATAATAAAAAATATATAAAAATGGGATTACAAAAACAATGACAATTCTCTAAGATGTGGTGAACTAGTAAAGTCAATAACCTTAATATTAATCCTTTATAAAATAGATATCTATTAATTTTAATGATAATATAATATATAATATAAAATGACCTAATAATTGAAAAACCTAATCAAAATAATAGATTTTAATTGGTTCCCACATTCAATATGTGGAAAAATATCCACGGAATCATTGAGAATCACTAATGACCATAAAACCCATAATATTAAGCAGCATGTATACAAATATATTCTTTTATCCATGAATTCAGTATAAAAAATGTCTTTCCCATTTTTTGTAATTTTATTCCACAAAATTTAATAAATTTTCTTGATATTCATACAGTTAAATTTTATTTGGTTATAAAACCCAACTTTGTAAGTTTGTGGGATTAATGATTGAGGAAAACATGATTTCATTGAAGTTATTCAATAAGAGTTCAGATATGACTCCAATAGTCATTCTCCAATCATGACCTATTAGTTGGAATTGGATGTGAAATGATAAAGAGTGATTATTAACACCTAGTATAATGAAAGTTAATTCAAATTCATCATCATAAATTCAACCCAAACTAGTTGTTTGTGAATAGAATATACCGATTCTTTATATACGGAGGATCAAATATAAAGGAACATCGTTGGTGATGAAATTTGATGAAAGAAATGGTCCCGTGTTTTTAAGAAAAATCATTAACTCCTTGAAAGAATATATATCTCCATAATAATATAAATGATTTATATGATGCAGATAATTTCAATTCTAATGATTCATGTATTATATTATATTTATTGAATGTTTATGAAAATTTATTATGTATTATCTATTATTCAATGGTCTTTTATTTGGAAACATCAATCCAAACAGGCTTGAAAGATTAATAATTATTCAATTTAATTTTATGAATATTGTTTTTTATAAAGGATTTGGGAATAATTATTTAAATCTTATATAAAAAATTTATCAAATGGAATTATTAATCCATCAATATGGAATATTGAAAATTTAGACCCTTACATAAAATGAATTGATACTCAGTTTAGATTTTTAGGTTTCTTAGATGGAGAAGAATTCATTGAACCAAATTTTTAGGAGGAACATTCATCACTAACATTGTTCATGAAATAGAGTTTCGATAAGGATAATGTCAGTAATATTTACATGTTATAAGCTGACTAGTCTAGATCATGGATTGTGTACATCTGGAGAAAATATCATATGACTGGAAAAAATCCCTCAATAGGTATTTCATTCAAAATAAAGTTTGTTATTTTTTAGTGTGATGAGGTTATCCAAATTATTTATTCCAAAAAAATAAAATATTGGATGAAAAGATCTCAAGTGTGAAATAATTCATTTTCTTCAAGGGATAACCCATAATATTTTTTGGGTTAGGTAAAATTGTGACCATGGACATGTTGCATTTTTCATTGAAATTTTATGTACTAAGGAAGATAAATATAGAAAACTTATTATAATGGGATGAAGAACCAAAGTAAATATATACCTTTTTATGGTGTAAATTATCCATATATGTTTTAATTATGAGAAGAATCTCCTGTGGAATATATAAAATTTCTATACAATAAATGAACCTATCCAGACATCGGTATTGGTAAATGTAAAACATTATATTTGACATATCACATATAATAAAACTAAAATACATGATGTATGTTAATGGGGGAAAATTATTTATATGTATTATAGGACAAAGAAGATGACGAAATCACATATTCTTCAACACATGCAAGTTGACATTTTGGGGTTGATCCAAACTAAACCAAAAGATGGATTATGGTATTATTAGTTGTTTGTATAAGATTTAACCAAAATTATAGTACTATTCCAATCTAACTCAAGACCGTGGAATACTGATTTATTACTCTATATCAATGGATTTTTGAAAAATTATTTTTTTGATAGTTCAAAAATAATAATACAACATTAGGAAAAAATTTATAACAAATCAACATGTTGAATATCTAATAATGAATTGAATTCAAAATTAGTATTTGGTTGTTAGAAAACCACTACAAAATGGGGTAGGGAAAAAGGAAATCACATAATCAAAATCATATATTGAGAAATATATATTTAAATATATCTTTTGGGAAGATGCTGTAGAGAAGATTATTATTCAAGGATGTGAATCTACAATAGAGTGTTTCTATTTGAAAACAAATAGAGAACAGTATATGAAATAATTTTTAGAAAGAAACCAATAGTAAATTACTTATGATTATTTGGAAATAATTTTTTTTCTCAACAAGGAAAGGATTAAATAATTAAAGACCCCGGTTATGAATACATATTTTACGGATAATAATTAAATACACAGGTCTACAAGTTAGATAATAATAGACATGGTAAGATGGTTTAGAGTGATGATTTTGTAGTTGTTAAAAGTGGAAACATTAATAGAACACTTGATCATACATATCATGATATAAAAAATTTAACATTAATCTGATGTAGTATCAAGAGACTCTAAGGGAATTAAAAAGGAATATAATTTTGATAAAGACATAGATTATTATGAAAGTGTATAAATTATTTTAGGCTGAATAAAAAAATGACATGGTGTTAATTAAGATAAAGATAAATTCTCAGAGACTATATAGCCCTAGTATAAACCAAATAATTGAAGGATTGTCATCATTTATATTTTCTTGCATTGGTGGAACTAAAAAAATATAAATAAGGTACACATTTTGACTTTTAGGTAAGGTATATGAATGATGATCTTGTCCAAATAATTAAATATGAGTCATGGGAACTTTTTTTGAGGCCAAGTGACAAGATTATCATAATATTCTAGTGGGTATTTCGAAAAAAACATAATGATGAGACTAATGTTTTTTAGAACAATTAATATAATATTATAAATGGTTATTCCAAAATTAAAGGAATGAATGTTGATAAGATATTAGCATCGGTAGACTAACATGAAACTATTGAGTTATTCTTATCCAGCTAGATTCAAATGTATTTAAAAAATATAAAATGGATTAATAATATGCCTCCATGAATGGTATCATTTAAGAGTAAGTGAATATTGGGGGGATTTTTGGGATTCTCAATGATGAAGGTGAAGTAAATGTATGTCAACCAGTGAGGTATTTTTATAGACTAAATCATGAACCAACAACATGGTATTCTTCATATTATAATTTTTTTAATAATATTAATTTCAATAACGGAGTATATGATAAAAAACTATATGTAATGAAGGTAAATGACTTATGGTTCATTATGCCTTTATATGTTTATGACATAATTTTTGGTTGCTCAGATGAGAACTAATGCAAGTAATTTTTAAAACTCATGAAGTTGGAATTCTTTAGTATCTAATTGGTGAAATGGTAGTTTTTCCATTGGATATAGGTAATTATATGGATATATGGGATATTTATAAATCTAATAAAATATTCCATAGAGATTTTAGGAATATTTAAAAAAAGGATTCAAGTAAAATGGAAACACTAATTGAGAAAATGAATAAATTATCAAAATATTAGTTGGGAAACATGGTTAATGTGGTTGTGTGTTGGAAAATAAATGATATTCTTCTAAATTTGATTAAAGATAAACCAAAAAATTTATTTTCCACATGTCAATCCTCTTAATTACATAGTTATACCATGGAAATAAACATTAATAGAGTGATCATAAAACATTGATATATTGGTCATAAGATGAACTGTGGACATTTTGATTGGAAAAGTTCATAATAAAATTTATTGGGAAATTTTAATGTGGATTTGGCTAGTTTGGTATATGGATAAAATTAAATTTCACGATGTTATATTAAAATTGTGATTTTATGTTTATCACTGAAATTTAATAAGGTTTATTTTATATCATTGATCACTACATTGGTCAAGTAAATTTCATCCACTCAAGCACACTTCAGATAGATATGGATGAAATAAAAACATAGTTATATGTTTGTTGAGGTGATATATTGTTTTCCAATATTTTGTGATATATCAAGTTAAATTAATCAATGAAAAAACCTATCAAACAGTCATGGAAATATAAAATTGATTTCAAATATAACTTCATAATGGATAATTTCTATCAATGAACTATTTTTTAGAGTATGTGTCACCTCAAGATCTTGTTTTTTTATATATTGATAAAGTAGATACCTAAATTGGTGTTTGAGAAACATCAAATGGATCTTGGATTCCATTTACATCAATCTACATAATGGATTCTAGTATGGGCCCATGCTCCTAAAAGATTCAATTATTAAAAAGGTATGTTTTCATGCCTCAAATATTTTTGATTTATAACACTCCATAATGAAAATTATAGATATGTGATCTCATTATGTACATTTAAAATTTGGTAGGAATGTCCATCTGTATTTTTCCAATAGAGAAGTGTTGAAAGGGGGTCAAATTCAAATAAGGGGTGTATGGAACTTATTTTACTCTAATTTATGACTAATAGATAATTTATTCTAATATTTAAAGATGTGTTTTCTAGAGAATAATTTAGTGACACTTAGTGTTTTAGATTATTTTCAAAAATAAAATGAGGTATATTACTGTCCAAACCCACTATGGTGGTTTGTATGAGTTATGTTATTGATAAGTTTATTTCATTGTTAGCATTGAATAAGAGTTCAGATCCCATTATTCTATTATTACTACTATATATAGAATAAGTGTAATTTTAGAATCCAGCATCAAGGACTATTAATGTGTATTATAGAGATCTTTCCAAAAAAAATAGGTAGGAACACCACAGTGTATGACCGAGTTCATAAGGGTAGATCACCCACTATATATGTCTATAAAAACTATCATAATATTCAAATTAACATAAAGTAAAAGGTTTATCTTTTTTAAGATATAAAGTATCTACAATATAGAATTATGAATATGATCTAGAGGGGATTTCTTGAGTTCTGGATGCATAGGAAATTTTAGGGTAACCACACCACAAGAGAGACTATTATGCAGAAGTCCCTTTAGAAGGGATGATGTCCACACCATTGAAACTCTTTATTATATGTGTTGTATGAATTTAATAATATTGAATAAAATAGAACCCTAAACCCTATGAGTTCTTAGAATATAGTGATTTTTTCATGCAATAGTGTGTTCGACAAAAGAAAAGTTATATCAAAATGTACATGAAATCCTATTTATTATTTGAGGAGTTATTACTCTAGGATAAGTTGAAATAGTTAACTACAAGAATACATATTTTGTTGATGTTAAAAACTCCATACAATTCATTAAAAAATTGTTAGATATAACATAGTAAATGTGGCCACACAATAGTTCATGAAAAATAAGTAACACTATTCTATAGAGTATATGACCACATGACAACTATGTAGTTTTAGTATTCTAGATGTTCTAATTAAAGAAAGAATTGATGCAGCTAATATTTCAATATCTCAATAGTTAATTTAAATTGATTGCTTTACATTGATCCTAGTAATTAAAGGGAACTCTTTTCAAAATCCTGAATGTATATGTTAATCCCAATCATTATATTTAAATAAAAAGTGGCGGAGTGTAGTTGTGTAGAGAGGGAGAGAGTTAGAGGTTGACAGAAAGAGAATTTCAATACCAGAATTATATAGGGGTATTTTATAACATATCTAGAAAGATGATGGGTGAATAAGTTATTATACCAATAGACTCATTTTTACCAGAATATTGTATAATTTTTAATTAAAAGAAACAAAATCATAGTTTATTGTGTGTTCCATTTTCAAGTTATGATGAAAAGATTCAACAGATGTAACTGTGAGTTCCTCAATGAATCAGGGTAGTGATTACCATAATTATTAGTGGTATTTAACCTTGAGGTTTATTGAGACATATATAAATTATACATACAATGCCTATATCTTTTTTAATTTTTTTTAACATATTCAATTTCAAGCATACTCTTTAGACTAGCCAAGTTCTGGTGAACTATGGAAAATCTCTTGTATTTATTACTTATTTAATCTCATATTTAGGGGAAAAAAGATAAAAATAAATGTGTTTTTATACTTGATAAAATAATATCCATATAAAATGAATAATCATATTAAACTACAATACTCTAATTCACCCCCACCCCACCCCACCCTGCTCAGTGCGTTTTTCTCTATAAGGATCAATCATCCTCATTGAAAGTTTCCATCCATAATGTGCTCATTATTATGATTCTTCTTTAACTTCTACATATTCATCAACTCTTCTTATTCATATTTATATTATTATATATTAAATTTGCATACCCATAAAATATACACTCTCATGATCATCTTTTGAAAATCGACACTTTTAATTAACCAAGTATTATTATTCTCTCTATTAATATTATATTCTAATTCAAATTTATGTGTGAATCATTGGATTATTTAATATATAAAATATTTCAAAGCCTAATATCCACCCATTTATATTATATAGGGTCTCAAATTATTTATTTCGAGTGGCTGATAATGTACTAATTTTGATAACTTAGTAAATAAATAAAACAAAATATTCTAACAAGAATCATGGTTGAACAATGAACCTTGTTCTATGGTCATCACACTCACATTGTAACACAATATATCACAAATAATTACTCCTCACAATGATTTAAAATATTCTAGTGAATTGGATAGTGACCTATAGGATTGTGATGTGAACATAAAAACATCATGAATACAAATAAATGATTAATTCTCATAGGATGATCATTATATCATGATTAATTCTATATATAAAAACCCACTTCTTCATAATATATTATTTCACATACTCATATCCCCTTAATTTCACTTATATATCCCATATTTCATAACATTACCATGTAATATAATAAACAATTCCATTTATATAATTTATTAAAACACAAATCCTCAAAAATTATCCTTATGACGTGACATCTATGTTTTATTGTACCGACTCTAACATCAACATATTATTGATATAAATAATGTAAAAATAACCACCATTATAGTCTGACCATCACTGATTGAAAAACTTAAACTGACATTTTGTTACATATAGTGTGACCACCAACCATGATTATGTGATTTGGTCCAATGATGAAAAAAAATTCACAAAAGATGTTTCTTTTATATTATAATATTATTCTCTGTTCATCATTGATTCAAAATAGTATTAAATATAATTGAATCAACGTGATTCAATAGAGTTTTAATTTGATTAATTAATGGAAAAATTGTGTCAATATCTAGTATAAAATAAAATCAATTATCACATCTACTTGATAATAATATTACTTACCCCCCCCCCAATAAAAACACAATACAATTCTATGGGGTTTATCTAATTTAATTTCAACAATATCAACTATGTATGTCTCAACAATCTACAATTTTTCGGTATCATTACTGTGAATTATTATGTTTCAATATTTTATTGTTATAATAAATTCAAGATTTATTTATAAATAAAAATAAACAATGATATATATTTTTTCATATTTGTATATTGGTAGAAAATTTAATAATAAAAATCTCTATTTAATTCATTATACTATGATATCTCTTCTAATTTCCACTGATATAAAAATTTTCCATACTTTGGTTTTAAATTATGTTATTAAATTATTTTTATTGATACATTATCTAATCATTTCCATGATACATTTATTCATGATATATTACTCATTTATTATCATATACATTAGTATTATATGTGATTTCTATCTCTTATATACATCATACCATGCATCATTAATTTCTATTTAATATTATAAATATTATTATAATACTATCTTTGACTTAGGTTATACATATAATTATGCAAGTTTTACCCAATTATCTAATTATTCTAAACATTCTACTTGATAACTATTTGGAATATATTATCATGTATTTTATTCATTGATTAATATTAATTATTACATGAATTAAATACCATTACATATAAGGTATTATGTGAAATATATTTTCATATATGATTATCCATGTGAAACATGATAATTATCTCACACAAAGATTGTCAATCATGGGAAATAAATTAGTCATAGTGTCAGCCATTTGTGTTTTTAAAGGAAATGTTTTCTATAAGAGTAACAAAAACATGACAATGAAATAAAGGTGAATATAGTGTATAAATATTTTAAATACACTCCATTACAATTAATTTAAATTAACATTAACTAATTATGGTTATAAATAAAAAATATTTTTTAAAAATAATAATTTTATACTAGTTGATTGCATCAATAAAATAGTTGTTTCTGAAGTGTAATTTCTTATTTGGTTTTAGAATAAGAAGATGATTTACAGAAAACAAATTAATACAAAATGTCTTAATTAAGAAGAGTTTTCTAAATTTAATTCTCAATTGAATGTAATTAATAAAGGATAGAGTATTTTAAGTGAATTTACAAGTATCATTATATAGTGAATTGGGTTTTCACTTAAACCAGTTATGGATGAACAAGTTTGATAAAATTTAAATATAGATATATGACATGAATATGAAAACCTATGAGACACATATAGAGGGGATCACTGAGTATTATGATATTGCTGGTTGTTTTATTGTTTTTATTGTATAATTAAATATTTATTAACTCTTATAGATGTTAATACCATATCGTATGGTTTGGAATAGGCGGACATTATGTGTTTTCCATTAAGAGTATTGTATACACTTTCGAATATCAATTAGTGTATTAAAGATAAACATTATCATTTTATCTGATGACTTATTAGATAAATTTTTAGAATATACCATCATTTATTATCATCTAAATTACTATTAGGTATTAAAATTTTGTGGAGTTAAGAAATTTTGATTAGTTTTATAGGATGTGTTGTGTGTGTTATAAAGGGTTAGTATACGAATATATAGATATAATATTGAAAAATAATTATTTATTAGAATTTATAAAAATACTAAAACAAAATTAATGAAATAATTGAACTTCATTGGTATGAGAAGATATATTTTATCAATTTTGTAATCACATCTAATTTTTTTAATTATTTATTTATAGAATTGGGATTTTTGGAAAAAAATATTGTGATTGGAATTTATATCCTTTTGAATATTTAATTATCGATTTGTTATTTTTTCAACTGAATATTCATATTTTGATTATGATGTTTTAGGAGGAAGAATTACATTATTTTATATATGGTTTAACTTTTAGTAGATGGTCTGATGTATAAATTACGATAAAATTGGTTTCACCTATACGTTTAAAACAAAAGGTGGGACCTTGAACCTAGAGGGACATACCGAGTTCTTGATGGGATTAGTAAAGCTTCTAGTGGACTTGTAGTTCCATCATGAAACATATTATACATATTGGTTACCATGTATCTTCATGAATTGTTTCTAAAAAAATTTATATTTGGATTGTTTTTCACTATAAATCTATTTAATACTCATTTGACATCCAATGAGAACACTTTTTCCTGAATACTCAATTATGCCCCTTAGAGCTTTTTCTTTTTCATTTACCACTTATCTTAACACTTTTTGAATAGGGATTCATGATCTTTTCTAAAATGTAAATTAATGTATACCTGATGTATTTTCCTATAATCAGGTTTTCTAGAAACCCATTATGGTTTCTCATCTCCATAAGAATTAAATATGATTTAATTCCAAAAAAACATGGTGTAATTTTTATATATTGTAGAGTATTGTCTTGTTTTTCTAAGAAGAAAATAATTTGGATCACCAATTCTTAATTCATAGGAATTTCGATAGTATGTGACATTAGATTGTTTTATTCTTGGGATTTTTTGATCTTCTTCTTAATTTGAATGGTTCATAGATCATTTGAAATTGATATTTCGACTGTTATATATTGTGAATAATTTAAAGAGTTTATTTCAATGGATTTATATTGTTTTCATATATTATTTTTATATAGATGTTTCTATAGGGATTTTATGTTTATTGAATAGTTTTTAATGATTACTAATTATGTCTTGTTAGTCGATAGGATGGATGAACTCCTCTAATGATTATAGTAGGTGGATTAAATCCCAAATATATTCATTTTATAAACTCATCATCATAATATCAATAATGTATAACTCCCTCACTAATTACAATATATTTTCTATAGATTATTTATAAGACAATTTGTAAAGTGTGATGAACATCAGTGGCCCATTTATAGACTTACTGGTAATGTTTCATGCCAAAACCATATAAAAACTTTACTATAACTATCAAGGTCATGAATAAAATACACACATAACTATCTCTTATATATTAAATCTCAAGGGTATCTTGATTAAACTAAATTAGTTGATTCATAACCATTGAACCCTTAATATTTTATTTCATAGTGTTGTCTGATGGGAAAAATTACATCCACAAGTAATTTTTACACCACTAACTTCTCAATGAGAAAAATATACCCACAAATAAATTCTAAAAAATATATAATTGAGATCATATATAGTGGTTTTCCTCAAGTAATATATTTTCCTATAATAGACAATCTCTTAAAATCAACTTGATATTCCAAATTATTCAATATTATATAATAAAATCTAACATATGTATTAGTAATATATTTTCAACATCACATAATTATGAATCCTATAGAAAATAAATAATTAAACCAACCAAGGTAAGTATTTAGTATCAATCACTATCATTTGTATAGGGGAAATTTATATCACCTTCTGAAAATATGGCCTTAATTCCCACAACCATGACTATTTTTTCACTCGTTCTTCATAAGAGATTACATCATGCAAGGACGTCATTAGTTTATTACATGATGAATTCCTATTTCAAAACCTTGATATATTAGGGGATTAATTAATACAATTTTAGGTTAATGTGGTAGCAGAATAGTGAAGCGATGAACATACTCCAATAAAAACTGACTTCCTTTCTCGATGAGAAAATATTTATTTACCTATTCCAATATTACTCTCTTGAGATAATACTTTTGAATGAAAAATTGTTGAATAATTCTAATGAATGGTTATGTTGTGTCTTATTCCAAATGATCCAATTTCATTACATCCATCAAAAACCATGTATCATATATATGGTCAGCCATAGAAAATGAGACTTCACAAAATCACAAAATATGATTATTTCTTCAATATTATTTATCCATTCATCTACATCATGTGAAGTGTAATATTTATTTAAAATATGGTGAATTAAATCCATAATCCCTACAACCAAATTTTATGGCTAATATATCTATGAAGAATAGTATTCTCCATAATTATGGAAAATAATATATATGACTATATAAACATTTAACATCTAGATGGTGAAAATGAAATGCATCAGCCGTATATCCTAAATGAAAAACAGAATGTCTTTTTGGGGGAATACATTTAAATAAAATTAAACACAAAAAATAATCCAAAAAATAATAATAAAATTAAAAAAAATCGAAAATTACTAAATTTAATAATATCATGAAAAGTTCACATAGACTTAAATAGTATAATATATTTACTTAATAAAAATGCAAAAAATTGGATAAAAATAAAACCATTCTTATAAGACAATCATATGTTCTTATTAATCATTTTGTGAAGAAATATAAAATAATTCAAAATGACTAAAATATTTAACCAAAATGTTTCAGGGAGACCATTGTTAAAAATAGTTAACTATAGATACCTAAAATCAACTTATAATACATTAAACCATCAATAAAACATTTTTATGTGTTTACAAATCAAAACCAATAATTATATTTAACAAAAAATTTACTAAACTATATAATGAAATTCCAAAATATTTATATAACCTCTCATTCACGTTGATTAATAAAGAATAATTTAGATTTTGTATCATTAAACTTGAAATCATCAAAATTGTGTACTTAATCCATTTAAGATAGGCCTACAATATTTTATCACAAAAAACAAAATTCAGAAAATATAATTAATATCAAAAACCCAAGAAAATCACCTAAAATATTATTAAACCACTAATTTAATGTAGGAAGATTAAATTTTAATTACAAATAATAATAATTTAAAAATACAACAAAGAAGTTCAATAACTCGTTTTTTTAGTTACAAGGTCTTTAAAACCATTCACTATAGTATGAGGAATACATAAATATTTATAGTTCTCATTGCATAGACTTTTCACGGTTTTCAAGACCATTGATAGCAACTCGATGTTTTGTAAACATTTTATTGGATAAAACATTTCTCATATGTATTATTTGAGAATTAAAGATCTTATATTGTGGCTACCAAGAGTAAAAAAATAACATAAATAAAAAGTTTTATATGATATCATTTAGTTACAAAACAACATTGTTTAACCATGGACATAAATCTAGTAGTTTGAAATCAAGGTATGATATTAATTCTCAATCTACAGGGCCTTGAAACCAGTTAAACCATTAATTGCACTATTATAAATGATTTACCCTCATAAACAAATACAAACATACTAATTCTACCAAAATGTTTCACATGACCTCCCCATATGTCAGAGAGACGACAATATTATATAAGAAGTTTTGTAATATAGTTAGTATATAGAATCACCTAACATTGAAAAAAACTCATTAACCACGAGTTAATCCAAAAAAATGACTAAAACAACCCAATGTCCATAGGAAAAACATTTATATAAGGACCAACATTGAATTAAATTACAATGAACACGAACTAAAATAAAAGGATGTTTATGTGAAATTATACACATGAATAAATAATAACTAAAATCTTAATAAAGACTGAAAAATCACAAGTCACCGATCTCGATACATCATATTTATAACCTTCACATACTAAATACAATATACCTATGTAAAAATCCAAATATTTTACACTTATTTAACGTGGTACATATACTAAACCTTAATGGTATATAGGTTATGATTATAAATTCCCATTATGTATCCTTCTAGTGAATCATGTATAAACATTAAAAGTATATGCATTCTTGTATTGTTTGAAATAAAACATTGATATTAATAATTTATTTCAAATAAATTTTTAATAATAATTCATCAAAATAAAAAATATTCTTTGATTATATAGTTATTTCAATTATAAAAGTTTAAAAATTATAATAAGAAAAAAAACAAACTAAATGAAAGGAAGAATGTTTATAAACATCAAATAGAAATAATCATTTTAAAAAAATTTCAAATAACCAAATCATTAATAAAAAAATTCAATTTTGTTATTCACACATTTGTGATATCAATATAATATTTTAAGGTGAAAAATCATTTCATAACAATTATTTGGTTATGAAATTAGTAAATATTTCGATAAATAACCATTATCCTATCGAAATTAACTCATTTTTTAAAATGGTAACAATACCTCAATTATATTCTCATAAAAATTAATATCAAACCATAATAAGAAATTAAAAACCAATAATTATAAACACTATCATAACAAATATATAAATAATGAAAAGCGGATATCATTGAAAACCATAAATCAACTGTCATGGGATCATGAAATAAAAACCAATATAAATTAATTTTATATTGACTATCATGGGATCTCTAATGTACCATGGAAACTTTCCTAGATGGAACATTGAAAAAATCAATCTACTTATAATTATTGATTTGATTGCACTATATAAACAATTGGTTTCACCCTTTTTATCATGACATTGAGAAAACAATATTTTATGTATTATATATTATATTCATAGGGAATCTAGTGAGGGAATAATAGTAAAAAAATATGTTACGCATTCCATGTTTTCAATTATAATCATTTAAGGATGATAGTGACATGAAATAGAGCTGGGTAATTGAATGTATATAACATATCCATTTAAAAACAAACATCAATCATATAACATCCTCACATCTGATCACCCTCTATAAATGTTTCTAGGTTTTTATAAATATAATTAAACCACAATAATTAACCAAGATAACACCATTACAATTTAATAAGTAATTATCAATTTTTAAAAGTTAAGTACAAATATTCTTATGTCTCACTTCATCGGTATAATAGTAAATAATAATTTCTTACAATATTAATATAATTATTTATATTAAAATTTAATTAAAATAATCGATCATAACATATTAAATATTGAAAAATCAATTATTCAATTAAATGAAAAAATTCAATTATATCTCACTAATGTGAACAATATTTAACAAATAACTTATCCATGATTTATCTTTTGAATAATATAATTCAACCAAAATGTTATTTCATTAAAATTATATTAAATAATTTTTTTAAATGATTCTGAAATAGTAACAGGAAAAATAATAGTTGAAAATATAGAAAACAAATTTCAGGTTTGGATTTTGAAAAACATGTTATTGATGATTTAAACCATTTAAAATTAATATTCTGTAAAATCAATCCCAAAATAGAAAAAAAACAATTTAATTATAAAATTATGATCATCATTTTTTATGAAATTTAAATTGTAAAAACTATGGGATAAAATAAATAGATCTGTCATGTAATTTTAAATTAATTGTAAATGAATGGAGTAACCAATGTAAAATAGGTATATATTTTGGAAATGGTAGTTTTTCACTCAATGAGATATGGAAATACTATAAAGGATCATTACGAATCATAAATATGAAATATCAAATAAATACATGAAATATTGTATATCTAGAAACTTTCTATTCAGAGAGTCATGAATTTGAAAAAAAGATAAGGAATCTGAGTAAAATGATAGTAAGAAATCTCATATATAGAGAAATAAAAATCATGGGTTATGAAATCTAATGAAATAAAATCCAAAGTAGCGGTCATGTAAGCTGAGAAATTCTTCAATAACTTGGATTCAAATAGATGATAGAGGGTCCCCTAGATTATTAACTAGAGTAAGATAAAAAATGAACATCATAATATTTAAATATGTACAACTCACATGGTTTATTAAATAATTCACCACCCTTTATTAATGACTCGATTCAATCTTTGTTCCTTGTAAATTCGGATTATTGGTCACTCTCAATTGAATAAAACTTATCCTATATATCATAAATCCTCATTTTTAATAATATCAATGGTATTCCATTTCACATTCAACAAAATAATAGACTGGGATAAATGGTGGGGTCTACTGAATATTTATTTAACATAGAATGACCATATAGGCTATAATGATCCAAAAAGTTGATATCTTGACCATGGAATTTTCTAATTCCTAAAAAAGAATATTTTAAAAAATATTAACAAAAAGTAAAATTTTGATATGGAAATGTATCTCGTAAATATTTTTCACTTATTACATGTATGTAAAAACATTATAACTGATCATTTGAATAAAAAAAATTATTTTATTATTTTAATTGTTGTATTGTAAGATAAAATATTATATAGTGTTAATGGAATCATAAATTAAAGTAAACATGATTACTGACACTAACAGAACTGGATGTTCCCCTAAAAATATTCTAATCTAGAAATGAATATGGAAAAAGGGTTTTAAATAAAGGAATATTGACCAAGAAAAAGGATTATGATAATATATGTTTTATTGAAGGTTATTCTAATTCTAATTAAAATTTTGAAGATGCAATAATGTAAATGGTGAAAATTATATCATTTAAAACAAATTCTGATATATAACTAAATTGTATCATCAATCATAATGAAAACATTCATGGTTCTTTTAGTGATTATGAACTAATAAAAAAATTAAATAATTTCTATATATATAATAGAGTCCTCAGAATGTGTTTATCAACCTAAATAATAAATTAATAATTCTACGATGGCTATATATGATGGTGGTGGTGTCCATGATATATTTTAGAGTATTGTTTTGGTTTTAATTAAAATTATAATTTCAATTGAATGTAACCATTGAACATATATTTTATATTTAGGAGGGAATATAAAATATTGAATCTATAGAAGAAGAGGAACTACCTATAAGGAATAATACATATATTAAAATTACTATAATAATCTCAATGTGGATTTTAATGTTTGGAATTTTCTAGTTTGTAGAACTAAAGATAATGTTTGAAAGAGTTGTGGAAGGAGTTTTGGAAGTGAAAAATGACTAAACACACCTATACTTTGTGAAATTTAATACATGAATTAGAAACTAAAACATACAATGTATGTAAAAAGAGTACGAGTAAAAAACTAAATTAGACATTAATATAAAATAATCAACCATTTAAATCATATAAAAGGATGAGAAATTTTCCAGAAACTACACATAAGTTAAATACTTTTGAAATATTGTTTTCCTTAATGAAGTATTAATTCTATTATTATTTAGGTCACAAGACGATACATCTCAACAAGTTAAAAACATGCAAAAATGGATAATCGACCATAATTTAAAATTTTTGTATAAGAATATATCTTATCCATCTGTAAATGACTACTTTTTATTGAAATACTTTAAATAGCATTGACATATGGTCATAAAGATAAAACTTTTAGTAAAATGAGGGGTAAAAATAAATCATACTAGAGGTAAGGTGGAATGAATAATGTAATAGTTAACATGATATTTTTTAAATATAGATATTTTCCTAACAGAAAGGAATATTATGAATAAGATACTCATTTTTGATAGAATTATGAGTTTCCATCACATGCCTTGACATAACCATCCATTTCATAGTGGAAATGGGATAGGTGAAGAAACATATACATGGTAGTATTTTATGGAAAGAAACTAAATAATATACTCATTTGTATTCATGATATGTTTATTCAATATGACTAGGACAAATAATATTTTAAATAAAAAAATGATAGTATTTAATGTAAAGTTTTTTTCGTATAATTATGATGCATTGAAGATCAAAGTTAGTGTGAAAATTAATATTATTGGTGATGAGTTAATGAATATTGACGTGTTATATGTGTTATTAAATTAAAAAAATCTCATTAAAATATAAATATTGTAACCTAAGAAATGAAGTCGTATGAAATATGAAGGGTTTCAAATGTAACACAGCTGCATTAAATTCTAGTATTATGGGATGGATAACTAATATACACTTGTATCAGGTGTATAGAAATGAAAACACAACTCTCTTAAAAGTAAAAGTGGAGAACCCCTTATCTCCTCTCAGGCTTAGACATAAATAAAAACGAAATATGGATAATGTATAAGATATTGAGGTAGGGTTAGATATTCCAAAACAAAATCATGGTTAGTAGAAGATATAATATTATGGAATGATGGATAATATGATAAGAGACACTTATAATATAAATATATCCATGGAATAAAATTTACAATTGTGAATTCATATCAATGTGTGTAGTCTAATAATATATAATTTCAAATTATTTGACTATTACATTATCTTGGTTTTTAATGACTATTTTTTTGGTTGGAATCATGTTTATGATAACCCTAAATTACTTCTTATTTTTCATATCAATTTTCTAAATTAGAGAATAAATAAACACAATACTATATATATATATTTATGATACCAGAACATGAGATAATTCAAAATTTATGGGAAACAATGTAAAGAAGTAATTCATTATCAATGAGGTATTATCTTTACGTATACTACATATATTAGTACATTGAAATGGATGAACTATATGATAAATAAGATTAAAAGAACATGTCTTGTTGAAAATAGTATCTCCCAACATTATTGGAAATGGGATGTTCAAGTGGAGGTCAACACAAAAATATTGGTTTCAATTAGTTGTGAAGAGGGTATGTATCTATATAAAATGCGGTGTGAATGGAAGTCAACTTCGAAACAATTTCTAATCTATATAGTTAAATGATGCATACATAACAAAGAAGGAACCCAAGTAAAATATGATTATGTGGCTGATTAAAGAAATATTGATATGCTACATGACCATGTATAGGGGACAATAAATTAATTAATAGGTGATTGAGAAAGTTTTTTTAAAGTAACATTGTAAATGTTATCTATAACATATATACAAATTAGTTAAGAAATATAAATTTGGGTGAAAATTATTTTAATGAAGATAAGGTAAAACCAATATTTTATGATTTTAATATTACATTTAATGAAGTGGATTATGAGGATTAGTATAAGTAATAGGAAGTTGGTGAAGATATCAGACTATTAATATACTGGTAATATTGTTTATTTGAAGTTGATAAATCAAACAACACTGGTGAAAAATCAATATCAATGTGACCTCAAAAATTTAGAGGTGTACATAAATATTTTATATTATCATCAATATATAGATCATTATTTAGTGGAGAATAAGTGGAAAAATTTTGGATTAACATAACTATATTTTAAATGGATCATATTATGAAACATTAGACATGATTTCTTATGAGATGTACATTTGACAAAAAAATAATGGAAAATGGGAGTTTTGAATAAAAAATATGAAAAAAAATGGTAATATTTTATACAGAAATGAGTGATTGGTGTATATGATATAAGATTAAATTACGGTTAAACAATTGAATAACCTTTTTCACCAATAGTGATAAGTTATTTATTAAGTCTCATATTGGATATATCTATTCAAAGAGTCTTTAATGTCTACTAAATATATGTTCATAAAACATTTTTGAAAGGAATTACTAATGAGGATGTATGTATAGAAAAGTGAGTGGTTTTTCTAATTGATAGTTCTTAGAAAAAGGATTTATGATTTATGAAGGATTTATATATCATGAATTAAGATCCAAGGGTATGGTTTTATTGATTATAAAAATTCATAATTAAGTATAAATTCAAGAGAGGGGATTTAAATCCAAACATTAATGTGAAATTTACCACTGAAGATAACGTCATGGAACCTATTTATGTTTACAATATTATACATTGTGAACAAAATATAAAATATGTGGACAAATTTATATGCTAATTATCTCTAAATATTGAGATGTTAATTATCTGAGAGATTATATATTTTCTTATTATGAAAGCATACCAAAAAAAAGTATTTTACCAATATTTATAAAAATATTATACTAGATATTTACTAAATTAGTTTTTGAGGCTATATATAAAACTACTTTCAATACCTAATTCATTTGCAATAAAACTTTTACATCATGAATATTGATTTTTTTTAAATTACATTATACCACAAATTATTTTAGATTCATCTAATATAAAATGGGAAATATATTACTTGGAGATACATTTTGGTTGTGTTATTTGAAAGTAACATTGAGGAGGAAGAACTTATTTTAATAAATTTAATCATGAGGTACATTAAAGGTACTATTCGTTATGGTTTTATGTTTTATTTACTGAAACAAATAACTCATTGTATATTTAGTTATTAACTATCATAATGACATTATTGATAAGAAATACACAATCGTTTGATTTTTTTATTAAATGTATGAGGTGTACTATCTAGTTCAAAATGAGATAACTAATCATGTCTCTTAGCATTGGTGAAGTAAAATATATTTTACTATTAACTAAATTTATCTTTTTCTATGGATAGAGTGCATAACATCCAAAGAATTCTAGTATAATTTATTTTAAGAAATAGTGATTATATATCTTATTTCATAATTATAATAATGTATGATATATTTTAATATAATGATGATTAAAAAATTAAAGTATTTTCTATAAAAATATAATTTTTTTAATATGTAAATTTAAAATATTAATTTTATAAATATACCTTTTTTATCTATAGTTTCATAATTTTCTGAGAAATAATTCTAAAGGATTATTTTTAAAAATAATTCATGTTTAAATTATTAAAAACTATAAATTTATATTAACCCATAATTTTACTAGTTTTTTATGAAAATAAATTTTTATTTATAAAATCCCAAGACATTAGAAAATAATACTATGCCCGATAGCTTATTCCACACGTAATACGAGAATTTAACAACTAGTAAAATATTAAAGTATTATAATATAGATATTAAATTTTTAAGAAAGAATAGTTTTAAATAGAATATGATATATATATATATATATATATATCATACTCTATATAAGTTCTTGTTAAGTTCATAGAAAACAATAAATAAATATTTTATAGAAATAATTTTCTTCTCCAAAAATATGATCTATTGAGAAATGTTTTTTATTTAATTATTTAAAAAATATTACAACCAGTTATTTAATATTTTATAAATTTTTTTGATAAAATTAACTTCATTTTTATATAATGATATAAAATTACATTAGGGTGATGTTTGGTATTTTTTGTAAAATATTCGCTTTTAAAAGAATAGTTAAAAATAAAAATATTTGTAAAAAATTCATTTTATTACAATAATTTATGAAATTTAAATTTTCCTTCATTTATTTAATGTTATTGAATATTACTAAAGTAATATGTTTTGATATTTAATACAAATAATTAAATTTTTATCCTCTTTATATAGGATTTTAGTATACGTAAATGTTTGGGTTTTGAAAAAGAGTTTTTCAAAAGACACTTTTAATGTGCATAATTATTCTCTTTTTTAATGAACTAAAATAACTCATAATGAAGAAATTTTCAAATAATATTTAAATAATTCATATAATTGAATTAAATTTAAAATTAATATTATTATTATTTTTAGTCATGGATTTAATATAAAATATTATTTTTCATGAAAATTACAAATCATAAAACCCCACTTTTCCGCCGCATCGGTGTGTTTAATTGTAAATAAAATTTTGGAAATTATATAAATTGAATTTTTCATAAAACTTATTTCATATATTTAATCATAAATATTTATATTATAATATTAGTTCACCACAAATGTTTCAAATAATTTATAATATAAATAGTAAAAATAAATTATTGCTGTTCAGATGAAAATGAGGTTACATGGTGTTTAAAAAGGATAGAGTCAAAAGGACATAAAAAACGTATAACATCCTTTATAAATCTATATTTAAGACTCATAATTTATTATTCTCCATAATGTAAATTGATTTACCCTTTTTTCAATATAAAACCTTTAGTACACCTATTTCATTTCAAAGATTACAAGTGTTCCACTCACCTCTCTTGTAAAATTCCATCCACTATCCTATCCTCTTCACATCATAAATATAAATTTTCTTAGACACTCCATTTCAAAATACCAACATAAATTCACTTCCCACATCCCCAATCCCTCATTTTGATTGTAATTACATCATAAGAAGGCTTTTGGAGCTCACCTAAGGGGGATTCCTAAAAAATATGAATATTGTTTAACCGAGAACATTGAGTTTATTTCTACTTTGTTATCATTAAAATATACCTAAATTTATCATTTCTAATAACCAAAAAATATAAAATATTTTTTTGATGTCTGTTATCTATATTTAAAAACCTAAATCCATATCCTATTCAATTAAATGGGATACTAAATTATCATTCGTGTGTATGGTGGAATACCTTCTCAAGAAAAAATGTCAATTTTCTTCAATCATCACATATAACAGATTATTTTAATGATTTATTTAATGTTAATATATGATTTATGTGACATAGTTTTAATTATATAGTTTTTATAAAACATATACCTTCTTAATTTCCTTTTTATTTGGCATACGATAACGTCGCTCATCTTTACGATGGACAGCCACCTCATGAAGTGATGGGATTATTTTTTTAATAATGATTTACATGGAAGGTAATAAGGGTAATTTTAATAAATAAATATTCATGACATAATTATCAATATTAAATTAAAATATATAATTTTTTCTAACAATTAAAATTGATAACATCATTTGTTTATGTGTAGACCACATCCTCAAGGAAGCAATGTGAAACATTTTTTTGATCACTAGATAGAAGTAATTATATATATATAAATTTATTTAAAGAATAAATATGATTATTTATGGTATTTGTAACATTAAAATTGATAAAATAATAATTTCCATCATCCAATAATGATCATGGAATAATGGAAATGTTACTCAAGCATTTTTATGGAGTAATGTCTCTATGATTGTAAATTAGTCAGTTTTTCAAAACCATTTTCATAATTGTTTTAAAAGTATATTTAAAGAATAAATATGAATATTATTTCATTATTATTATTGTTCATATTGTTTAATAATTTTCACTTTTACCATTTTCAACACATTGAATATTTCTTTTAACAATAAACTAAATTTCCTAAAAAACATCGGACGTGGATTTATAATATTAAATATTCAAATGTGTCATTATAAAGAAATAAAAGAATTTATTTTTGTAATTGTATTAAAACAATTAAACGGTTCTTAATAAAAAATTGTTATAATCTTTTTATACATGTGTTGAAGGACATTGATGAAATGTATGGACTCAAGGAGAGAGTTTCTCATCTCACTTTTATTTAGGTGAGACATATACCATTTTAACTACATATTTATATGATGTGGTGTATATACTTCCGATGAATGTATTTCATGTTCTTTTTCATGAAAATTATTTGTATTTACAAATCCATGTGACGTTCTCTCTTTCTTGAAGTTTTTATCTAGAGATTACCAAATCCATAAGCGGCATTATGTCAAGTTCCCTTCATTGAGAGGTATTTCTATTCTATACACCTTATTTATTTTATATAGTGTATTCACTACTGATTTTTTGGTTATATAATGAATGATTTATAATCCATGAAATTTCATATTTCAATATGAGTTATTTTATCTAATGTTATTTTAAATCAATGTTTCTAATTGGTAAAGGGGTTATTAAATAAATTTCAATTCATTTGATTATAAATATTTTACATTGATTTTGATAAGTTCTGTGTGAATTGATATTAAAATTGGTGAAAACTATTTTTTCATTTTTTTTTCTATGGGTTTTAATTTGTTACAAATAATCACTCCATTTATTAATTATAAATTTAATGATATTATATTTATAAGGGTTATTCATCTCAAATTATCCTTCTTCTAGACATATATTAATGTTATGAAACAAAATCCTTATATGAGGTTAATATACTTCCCATATTAAATGTTATATAATAAATATTACTATTATTGTGATATTTAATGTATCATTTGATGTTATTATTTCATGGATATTATGATTCAATATTTAAGGGATTAGAAATGGTTTTGTGATACAATCTCATTCATTTTGACTGTCTATGATTAAGGTTAATTTAGTGGAAAGCATATGATCTTATTTTCCTAAACTAATTGTCTATATTCTCCATTACTTATGAATGTTGTTAACATTTTTTACTTCCATTTCCTTCCTTATTAATTGATGACATGTCAAGACAGTAATCTTAATGTGATATTGAACTTTTATTTTCTTTTATAATGTGTACCATTCAATCACATATCCATGTTTTCTAAAATGTTCTAAAACATATTCATTTACAAATAAATACATTTCCTAAATCGATTTTACAAGATCTTTTGCCTTCTTTAATAAGGTTTTAATATGATATATTCTTATTTTTCCCAAATAGGTTACATTTTTCTAATGTTTTCTAAATGTTATAAAATTAATGTTTACTCATATAATTAATAAAATAAATTGATATTATCTTCATCATTACTATTATTTTCCTTAAAGTATACTTCATAATTTTCCATTTATATTTCCAAAGGAAATTATTTTTGAAATATTTTTTTATTTTATATTTTTCCGAAGAGATTTTCATAACGATAAGGTTATTTTTCTCAAAACTATTTTAGTGATCTTTTATGTTACTTAAAAACACCAACCTCAATAACACTAGGTGTTTATTAAGATTAAATTAGGATATTTGTTTTTTAATCCAACCTCATTCATTCTATGAATGTTTTATTATTTTTTTAAAAATGTTTTTATAGACTCTTTTATTTTTCAATGGTAAATCATATTAATTCAGGAAATAGATTAACTCATTAACCACATATAATTATTTATTCTTTCATTCCATGTCAAAATCTTCATATTCCACAAATTTTTTCATATTTTTATCCATAGTTACGCATTATTCTAGGAAAAAATCATACTTCCCTTTCTCATTTATCAAGAGGGGTTTTTTAAACCAATTTTGCAATGTGGGTTTATAAAAAATGTATTTCAAAACAACTAACCTTTTATTAGTAAATAATATTTATAATTTCTTTGATGAAATATATTAAATTGGGTAGGAAATAACACCATAAGATTATATAAATGAAAATAATGTTCAATATTGTATTCACCATGCAACACAAAGCTTAAACAACCTGAAAAATATACATCATTTATAACCTAGAAAATAAATTAGTTTATGTCATTAGTATTTACTATATTATGAAATTTATATAGATATAAATTTCCTACATAATGAAAATTATTTATAAATACACTGTAAATAATCAATAATTATTTTTTAAAATTAATTTTATTCTTAAAAAATATGGTTTATTCAAAAAATAGTTCTTTTTATAGTAAAATATTTTCATTATATTTTGGAACATTGAGAAAATTTATTATTTAAAATTAAATATATTTATAAAATCATAATTTTAAAATTTTATTATAGTGAAATTTTAGATTATTTTTTAAAATATTGATTTTTCAATGAATTTTTGTAAATAACAATTTTTGTAAAAATGTAATTTCATTAATGTAATTTATATAATTTGGAATAATAATTTTGTTTTATATATTATTTCTAGAAATTAAGGTATTATATATTTATATTTAATCCTCATAAATATTTATTAATTTTCCTTATATTGGATTTCAATATAAGTAAATATTTAGGATTAAAAATGGTTTTTTTTACTATTTTAAATCACGTAAAGTTTCTATTTTTTAATTAGTTAAAATAATACCTAATTATAAATATCATAAATTAAATTTAAATATTACATATAAATATATAGTTATTTATATTCAAAAATTAATTATTTATAGTCATTGAGTTAATATAAAATAATCTTTTCCTTGGAAAATAAACTTCTTAAAAACATGCATTTTGATCAATTCCTTTGGTTTAATTTTAATTTAACTTATAACAATTATTTTAATTGAATTTAGTAAAACATATTAAATATTTTTTATAAGAATAATATAAATTTAATTTTTCTTTCAGTATAATTTTTTAACATAATTAATAAGGAAAACATAAAAAATATATTACTGTGGTAAAGGTAAAACCCGGTTTACCAGGAGTTATACTAAATAGATACGGTTATAAATGACCTAAATTATTGTGTAAAAGACATTATATTTCTATATCTAGATTTTATAATTTTAAATTCATAGTAATGATACATTGATTCTATTTTTATTTTGAATAATCTTGGAACAACGTTTTGTTTTAGAAAATTACAAGTGCTCCACTCACCACATTTAAAAAATTCCTCTATTTATACTCTTCAAATAACATATTAAAATCATTTTTATCTTGAAAAATACATTCCTAAATATCATCCTTTCATCCCTCACCCCATCCTTGAGCCTTTATGTTTTTCATGAACACAACCTATAATGTCTTTTGGTTCTTACCTATGGAAGTTTCCACAACAATAGGTGTCATATTTAATCGGACATCTTTATATTATTTCATATTTAAAATGAATAAATTATTATTAATTTTTTATCATATAATAATCCTAGTATATAACATATATATAAGTTATTATGTTTATTGAACAACATAAATCCTCTCCAATTATATCAAATGGGATTTGAAATAGCAATTCACGTGTTTTACTTAATACTGCCTCATGAACAAATGTAAAGTTTTTCCATCATCACCTCTCACAGATTTCTGTAATGATGGGATTAATGTTTATATATTATATTTTTAACAAAATTATAATTACATTTTTGTTATATACCTTGTAACTTTTTAATTTTCATTTCTTGGGGGATGTAATAACATCTATCATGTATACGATGGACTACCGCCTCATGAAGTAATGTGATTAATTTTTCACTAATGCATTACATGGAAGGTAATAATAATAATGTTAAATAATATATGTTATATAAATAATATAATTATTATACACTTGAAATAATAATCATTCTGAAATGTAAATGTATATTTTTAATTCATACACTAAAAATGGTAACATCATTCATGTACATCTAGACATCCAGTTCTATACGGTGATGTGATTATTATTTTTCAACACCACATAAATTGAGATATATATTTATATTTAAATAATTATTAATTTATTAATTTTATTTGGATTATTATAAATGTAAACAATTATACATACCTTCTTTCAAACATGATCATTGAGAAATGGAATTACTAGTTATACATATGTAGGACATATCATCATCAATATTATAACATAGTTAATTTTCTATAACCATTTTTGAAGTTGGGTAATAAAATTAGAACTGAGAAATGAATATTATAACTATTTTATGATTATTATTATAGATATTTTTAAATAATGACATGTTTAACCTTTTCCAACAAACCAAATATGTATTCAAACAATTAACTTGATTCCCTCAAAATAAATTACATTTAATTATCTAATTAACAGTCAATATATATAATAATAAAGAAATAAAAAATTTATTTATTGATAAGGTATTAAACTAGAAAAAGGTTATTTATAAATCAAATAAATTATAGATGATTTTAATACATGATTTAGAGGATCTGCATGGATATTGTGTACTTGAGGTACATGTTTATCTTCTCATTGAAATTTATGTTATAAATATATTATATTAACCAAAAATTTTTGTTGTGTTGGGTATATACGTCTTATGAATTTATTTTTCCCTAGAAAGTAGGCTGATGGGAATATTGATTTTTACCCCCTTTAACCCATGAAATAGATGACATAATTGAAGGATTTCATGTTAAGATCATTATTTTTGTTTCCATTAGAGAGATATAGATGTTTCCCCAATTTATGAGACATGAAGTCCAATGCATATAATGATTTAGTTATTTTGTCACCACCTGATTCCATATCGGGTACAACATTTATTTTCCCAACATAGCTTGGTTGTTTTCTCCGGATTCTTGTTGGTGGGTGATTGATGATGGTTTCACAAACATTTTTATATATTTTATCATTTTTTATTAAACTTAAACTCCAAATGGTTCCCAAATCAAAGAAAAATCACTATGCTACATTCTAAATCGAGGTGTTCAATTAGGGTTTCAAACAAAATGACACTTTGTAAGTCACATTGGTCAAGATAATGGGAGGTTGGGATTATCACACCATTTCATGGGGTATTATTTCCAATTTTGAGACACTTTTATAGATTCAATATATTTTACTAAAATAATTTTGAATCCTCAATGTGGTACTGGTTACCCTTGTTCCAATGTCTTGTTCAAGGACATGTGTTTTTTGGAACAAATGTGTGTTTCAAAAGTACTCTATTATTATCTTCCTCAACCATGATGCTTTAGTTTAATAACATTCTTGGGATCTATAGGTTTTATTACCATCTATGGAGGTGCATGGAATGTCAAATATGGTATTAAACCTCTATAGAGGTGCATAGAATGTCAAATATGGTATTAAACCTATATGAGGCACCATATATATCCAATTATAATAGGAATCAAAACTCATGTAATGCATTTAATGTTGTTTTAGTTCATATGATAGGAATACCACATACAGTTTAACGTCATGCAACAAGGACATTAATATATGGCTATAGTCTTGAGGAGGCATCATACTTATCATGTTATGTTAGAAATTAGATCCCAAATATTTTTTGATACAGGATTCAACATCCTACCATATGTGACAAAAGATTCCTTGAGTGGGTTTATGCATGAAAGGCTGCCCTGAACTGCAGCATCGGGAATATGACCATTTGAGTGAATATGAGATGTAATTAAGATTACATCCCAATGAAGGGCACAAACTAGGGGTATCCTCATAATGATATTAGTACAGTTTTAATTGATCAAAAAATATCATGTGAGTCTCGATCAGTGTGATATATAAGAGATTATGGGTGATTGGACACATCATATGAGTGAAATTTTTTATGGCACTTAATCATTTAAGTTTACTTTATAGAGGTGTGATTACCAATCTCATAAAGAAAATTCAATATATATCGGGCCATATGAATGTATCCAACATATCTAGTTTATAAGCAGAATAATTATTCTTGAAGATCAGTTTGTCCCAAACCAACTGATGGTTTTGTGGTACATGAGGGAATAGTTGAGGCTTAAAAATTAGTTGATTCTCGTGTATAATATGACATCTCATCCTTTGAGTGATTAGGAATGATGGTAGGAATATGAAATAACTTAGTCCCTGGAGTTCTGAATATTTGTGGTATGGAGAGACCTCAACCAGGGTGGTTGTCTGTTTGATATCAGTCCATAAAAGATTTCATATGTATCCTATTTAGATAGGAATTATAGTACTCCTAATTTAATTTTTCCCAACATGATGATTGTTTGTGGGAGTTAATTACAATAAAATAGATTAATATTATCCCTGAGGCCCTATAAATTTAGGGGTTTATTCCCGGATATATTTGTGGGTTAAATATATTGTCTTTTTTCACATAGGGATAAAGGGAAATGATGATCAGGAATTTTCTCTCAAATTGGTATGACATGGAGGCTCATCGGATAAAATGAGATGAATTAGGTAATATGTGTGTGTACCCCTAACCCATTTGGGGTTGTCCCAAAATAATGGGGTAATTATATGATGGCTCATGGATTATAGTTTTTATGGTGTATGTCCATGTGTGTTTGTTGAAAAAATGTTTAAATTTCTTAGAGTGTCTAGCAGACATGTCCAAGACATCTGCCTGACATGTCATGAGTGCATTCCCGACATGGATTTGTTGTATTCTAAAAAAATACTATGAAGATATTTGATAGGTAAATGGTGTAAACCTGACACATCCTGAGTGTATTCGTATCTTTGTAGATATGCCCAAGGGTGTCTTCCTAACACGTCTCGGGTGCTTCACATGATCAATGCTAAAAAGTCATTGGTACATCACAAGATTAAAGTGAACATGTCCTGGGTCATTTGAATTATCAAAAGTAATATTTCCAGGTTTATGAACATGATCTAGGAAATAATTTAAAAGGTTCATAAAATAATAAAAGTGTTCATGTCCATGAGATTTTTTATGAACAAACTATCTTGTCCATCATGTCTTTGAATAATCCAGATGACATGTCCATGTTGTTTCTGCATTACCACATCAGAAATGTATAGGGAAAGATTCTTGATCAAGGATGATATTTTCAGGTCATGTAATTTGTTGAAGGATTAAATTTATAAGGTCTCATTATGGAATCACGAGACTAATGTGGAATCTTGGGATCTTAAGAGAGTTACTTGGTGGGATCACATGAACCGGTCAAGGATTTCTCACACATCCAAGGGTTGATGTTTCTTATTAGAGGAGATCATTCTATATCTACATGTAGAACCATGTCCATTTCAAGATGAGCACCTAATTTAGGGTTTGGTTTAAAAATTTATAAAAACTTACATGGTTATTTATTTATTATATATAACATAATAACAGTTTGAAATAATAAATGAACTATTTTCTGAAAAAGATGTATTTCTATAAAAAGTGGTTATATCTTTATTTATGATCATAAATAAACTAATTTTTTTTAATTGATATTAAATTTATTTTAAAAATTGAACTTCATTATTTTAAATAATCATGTCAAAATTATCATAGAGATATTTTTTTGATAATTTTATGAAATGTTTTATTTTTCAATGAAGAGTGAAAAATAATTTCTTTAATTGAAAATTATATTTTTGTCTAATGATTTTAAAGGTTAAATTTTTTAATTTAAAATTATTTTATGAATAAAATTTTTTAAATTATATTACAATAAATAAAATATAATTCATTGGAATTAAATTATTTTCGATTTTTGATATTAAAAAGTTATATACTTAGGAATGTCTTCTCTTTGAAATTTTTTTATCGCCTCAGCAGGTATGATTTGAAATTTAATTTTGACAATTAAGTGAGGTTAAATTTGAATAATGGACTCCATATTTTTAATAAGAATAATTAATTTAATAAAATTTGACTTATATATGTTTTTTTCATAATAAATATTAAAAATAGTAAACATTATTTATTTCAGTTAATGTTAAATTTAGTTTTCCACACGGTTAATTTCAAAATGACAAGGATTAAATGTGAAAAAAAAATTTATTTACTATTGGATGGAAATAATCAAAACCTATAAGAGCTTAGGGTCTATTTTTATGATTTTTTAGGACTATGTCTCTTGAATATTACATATATAATAATTTATGTATAAAAAAATTCAAAATATTATTTTCTTTCTTGTATATTTCTATTATTTGTTCACATATGTAAAAGGGAGTGTTTTCAATTAATAAGTATGATCATTTTTATATTACATAAAGTGCATTTTCTAGAGTAATTCATTGAAATTTTATGTAATTATATAATTTTCTTAAATTCTTACACAATGTTGATGCAGTAATTATTCAATTAATTTAAAAATAAAATACATGATTATAAAATTAAAAGATTTGAAAACCAATTTAACGAATTATTGTGTTCAAATAATTTTTTTGATAAATATACCATTTAATAAATTTGTGAGAAGTATATAATTTAATTCAATAATTTTCATGATATATTAAAAGAAAAATTAAATGAATAGTTTCAAATTGATATTAATATTATTTTAGAATAATTAAAATTTTATTATCTAATATTAAATTAGTAAATTATTATATTATAAAATATTATTTTTAATGATTAAAATTATCAAATATTGTCCTTTCACAGAACAATATTTCAATTATTTTTAATATATTTACCCCTAACGAGTAAAATCATGATTACCATGGTTAAGGTTAAAATCGTTTTCTTACACATTACGAATGCTTGTGTCTATAGTTATTTTAAACACAAATAGTATTTTGATTAGATAAATTATATTTCATATTTATAATCCATTTTTCAAAATTATATTATAATTATAATTTAATGTTTGGATAAAAGGAGAAATTACCTAGGTAAAAAAGAATAGTTTATGTATTTAAAACTAAAATGGTAACAATAAAAAAATATTGAAGTTAAAGAAAAAACTAATTCAAATATTATTATAATTTATTGAGGTCTTCCCTAACCATATCATCCCTACACGAATCGAATTTTAAATTTTTGAGGAACATGGGGTGAGAGGCACCTCCCATTGATGAATAGTTTAGGGAATTTACAAAACATACACTCATAATTTATAAAAGTGAACTTCCTCCCCTCACTTATTCACACCTCCTAAAATATTTCCTCAACCAACCCACATAAAAATATATCTCCAAAATCTATAAAAACATTATAGATCAAATTTTAATCCAAAAGGATAACCATAATGTCCTTAATAAGAGATAAAATCGAGGTTTCTCTGGGTAAAGGAAACTGTCTTCACTAATGTTGGGACCATGTTGGATGGAGAATGAAGTAAGAAGAGTTTAATTTTGCAGAGTGTTATATTTTGTTTTCAAAGAAGATAAATCAATTCACTTTGTAATAGAATTAAAAATAAGATAATGATGTGCTGATTTGTATTTTAAAAATACCACAAGTAATGAGAACATGTTATTCAAGCCTTTTGAAGGAAATGAAGAGTAAAGGTGATGTCCTTCATATTTTTTTTTTATTAGAAGGAAGTATACTAGTTGAATAATTTGATGTTTCAGTACTTTCCATTGAAAATATGATAATGAAAAATTTGTCTGATCAAAGACAAGATATCATAGATGAAACAGTACGTGATGAAAGTAGTTATTTGTTGATTAAGCCAGATAACAATGAAGGAATTTGGAATGATACATGCAAGGAATGATTCATGGTCAGAACACTGAAAGAGGGAAAAGTCATGATGTGCATGTAAAATTCATGGAGTGCATGAAAGATGAGGTTAGTTCGAAAGAGACTTATGTTCCCAATGATACATCAAATGGGGTTTTCCATGATGTGTCAGGAACATTTGTGATGCGTCACTAATTCTGCGCACTGAGCTCAGTGATGCCCATAAATAAGCGATGACCCCATCTCAATTAAAAATCCTGATAGATAGAGAATTACTGATCTTTAAATCATGAGATAAATATATGTAAGGGGAGTAGTGAAATATAAATATAATTGCACATTAGAAGGGGAAATTTCATGCAAGAATAGAGTTTTGTGCAAGATTGAAGTTGGGCACAAGAGGTGTTTCACGACAAAAGTCAAATATTGTGCGTGATGAATAAAGTTTCTACACTTGAAAACTAATAGGGTGTGAAAAATATTTGATTTCAGTACACGAATTATGTTGTGTGCAAGGTAGTTCTTAGAATATTCTCAGTTGGTAGGAGAAGTATTGTTTTGAAATATCAAACTATGAAAGGTTATTAAGAAGCACTAAAACATTTTTTCCCCTATTTATTCAAATTGGGTGCAATGTGATTTCCAATTTTTTTCCAGGTGCTACAAGAGTGTAAGGGTATGTTATAATCATTTGATTCCACATCAAATGATTTTTTGTCTAATGGATTGTGTGGTACATGATTGTTTCTGTACCTTACCAAGGGCATAGTTACTCTTGTTGAGTAGTGAACCTTGTAAATCCTATGTTCCTATTGATATGGATTGGTATTATGTTCAATAGTGAAATAACTATTTAATAGGAGGTGAAGGTTATTTCAAAAATAAGGAAACGTAAAAATAAAAATATATCACTGATTCACCCCTCCCCCTCTCAATAATACATAGATCAATACTGGGAAACATCTAGTGAGCTATTTGTTTTTACACCTCATCTTAAAACCATAATTAATGTATAATTAATTAAAATAAATTAGAACCAGAATATATTATTTATTGATATTTTATTATGTAAATACAATAAACTTTGTCCATATTCTCTTCCATAAAATCAGAAATGAAATTGTTGATCGTGGGTAAGGAAAACTACCTCCTAGTGAACTAATGTAAGAATTTTTCAATCAACACCAATCATGAAAGGATACAATGATGGAATTAAAATAAATATATGATATTTATTAGAGTAAATTACTTATATAATTATAATAGCTTAGATACATTATTACCTTGCATCACTATGAAAATATACAACATCGCTCGTGCATTCGTGCGGGCTACTACCTCCACATAGCAATGTGAAATGTTTTTCATTTTATTTTCACATGGATTATATTAAGGAAATATTTAATGAATATATAATATATATGTTTTATAAAAATGGTTTTTTAATTGTGAAATAATGTTTATTTTTCTTTCGTTCCATCACTTGTAGAAATCGAATTAGTGACAATTCCTACATACAAGCTACCATCTCCATGAATGATATAACTCATTTCCAAATATCTATATCTTTTTTAATATAATAAATTAATTAATATTTATTATATATATTTTTTATATCATGGTTAGTATTTTTTAAATGTTTTAATAAGGATAAATTTAGAACAACCAAAATTACCGAACTATAACATATGTGAAAAACAAAGGAACTATCACCCAAAACTGTGATTTTACCAAGAAATTTTTAATAAATAGGAAATAAAATGCTATATTTAAATAATATATGGTATGAAATAAATTATTACGGTTCATTAATAGATTTATAGTATTTATATACTTATTTTATATTATTTTTAAACACTTTTAAAGGAAATCATATCGGGGTTAAGGGTTTCTCAACTCAAATTTACATCGATAAGACATATTAAACATTCACCACTTATAATTTTTTTGTGTTGTATATAGATAACCTTAGATATGAAATATCAAAATTAAATTTATCTTAAGGGTATTTAATGTTTCAGTCTCGGTTTTTTATTTCTTGGGTCTTATGATTAAAATGTTATCAAAATTGTAGTGGATTATTCCACAATCTCATCGTTATTTGGGATTATTTTTAATCATACCTTGTTGGATGATTTTTTTGAGATTTATATCTAAAATTTATTATATATTATTATCATAAAGTTATTTATTATATTTTAATGGAATATTACCATTTTAGCCTCTTTAGATCAAAAAATTATTGAGATTGTTTTTTAAGAAATGATAACTTTATTTTTTTCTTCGGTTAAAACAACTTTTTATTCCACTTTTATATTTTTAAAGAATAAAAAATTATATTAAAATTATTATAATGATTTAATAATGAATATTTTAATGTTCATTGGATTTAAAAAAAATGAGTCTTCCAATACTTTTCCAAAAAAAGAACATTTTGATTTTTTCATACATAAATGTTGAAGATGGTTTTCATTTAACATAATTAGAATGGATGGAAATTGAACTCCATCATGAAAATTAGTTTTTTAGAATATTTCATTACATTTTGAAAAGGTTAATTGAACACAAATACCTAATATTTTGAAAATATTTTATATTTATAATGCAAATTTCACAGTGAAATGGATATTTTGATCAATAATTTTTTTATTGGAAATTTAACTATTGATTGTTTATTATAATATTTATTTATTTAGGAATGGATTAAATTTTTGTATGAATGTTTTTTCATATGAATTTTTAGGTTGATTATGTTTCACCCATTTCATATGAGGATTTTATTAGACTAATTATGTGATAGGTTGGGCCCTATATATCTCCTTGATGCAATGGTATGTCTCATGGGAGAAACATGATTGGGTTTTCCCTAAGGCATTACCCATTTATATATATTTCTTTGCCTAAGGCCTTGATAGTATTTCATATATATTGGAAAAATACCACAATTGTATGTTTTATATATTCTGCATTATATATTACATCCTTATGAATTCAATTATTTATGTCCACATTATTATATTATTTGATCCTATATATAAGAATGTGTTTAAATATTATGAGTTTATTGATTTTGTTATTATTTATTCTTTCCATTTTAATTTTCATTTTAAAATTTTCTATTAAATTCCCTCTGTTTGAGATAATCACCTTACCAAATTGATCATGTCTTATGTATTGATGATAACTTCCACTATATGCATACCCTTACTGAGCAATATAGTTCCCCCTTTCTTATGTTTCCTTTCCCCATGATGAAAAGGTGGTTTTATCATTGATACATAATGACTTCTAATATGGATTAAATATGATATTAAAGATAATAATTTTATATATTTTATATTTTATAATGGATGTGAAATTCAAATATATAACTTGTTTACAAAGATTACTAATCTATTTGGTACTTTGGAGTGTGATCACTTAGATCTAGTGTGTATATAATAATATTATTGTATTATTCTTCCTCTGTATAGAATAAGAATTTTTCATATTTATTAATAATCAAAAATTATGTAGAAATTTTACTTTAAATGGGGCACTATTTCGGAAAGCGTACCAGACACGCAACAATGGTTTTATCTAAGATCTTATGTTGCACATAATACAGAGTTATAAAGAAAAATAATAATATATTATTATTTTATGTTTTAGTTATCACAAATAATTTATAATTGTGGTAATGAATGAAATTAACTGAATTATGAAAATATAGTTTACACATTTTTATATAATGATTTTTTGGATACTTAATTAATTACAAAATTAAATAACAACAAATTGAATACAAATGATGTGTTTTTCTGAAAGACTATTTGAATCAAAATAAGTGAGTTTATATAGTATTAAAATCACTCATGATGGATTTTATTAAATTAAATGTGTTTGTAATATTTATGTAATATATTCAATTTAATTTTTTAAATTATTCTTGTATGATTTCTAGACATGATTTAATAAAGAAATCAATTTTTGGATAAATGAAGTATTTATCAAAAAACAAATGTTTATTTTCTACCTTTTGATAGAGAACCCATTGTAAATGATCTTTTTACACTTATATGTATTCAATTTGAGAAAATAAACTTATTATTTTTAAAATTTATATCAAAATTTATTTTTGAGAAATTGATGGCATTTTTGTGATTACTTTCTTATTTTATTGAATAGTGAAAAAATGCCTTTTCATTTAAAACTAGTTTTTAATATAAATTATTTATATTAGTAGTTTATCCATTTAATTGGTTTTAAAATTTAATTATATAATTTTTTAATCATTTAATCCAATGTTGGTCATTGGATGTAACTACACATTTTATTTTGAAATAAACGCATATAAATCTATGGATACTTTTTACGTTTTAAAAGCGCTTCTCCACAATCTGTTAATGTGATTACAATTAAATTAATTTTAGTCAATTTTGTGAAAGGAATTTTCAAAATTGTACATTCATGGTTTTAATAAGTATAGAATATTTGATCTAGTAGGATCAAAATAAAATTTTTGTGAATAGTAACATTATTATTTTATTTACCACTATTAAAGGGTAAATCAGGTAAATAAAGAAATAAATTATATTATTATATTAAAAAACTACCCTAACACTTCTTCTCAACTTATTGCATGAGTTATGTCCAACCACGATAATCATTGGGCCTACTAGTTGTCCATTGTAAGCCACTAGTCTATCATTCAAAAATTTATAGCAATAAATTTAATGTTAAGGAAAAAATGTCATAATAATGTATCCTCTTACCAAAGAAATTTTAACATGGGGTTATAGAAGTGATGTATTTGACTATAAATAGTCATTATAAATCTAAAAATATTACATCCATTATGGTAATTGTTGGTCAGAGGAAGACACTCAAGAGGGGTGGGGGTGAATTGAGTTCCTATAAAAATTTCTGTTAAAATGTTTTTTAAATTATTCCCCAAATTAAAAATAAAACAATACTGTTAACTAAAGATTTAAAATTATAATATCTTGGATATTCAAATATTTTCTGAGAAGATTGATTAGTTCTCAATAATATAAATATAAAATATTTATACAACTATTGAAACTATTCTAATAAATAAAAAATAGTTATAACTATTATAAGTTAAAATAGAGAGAGGATAAATTGAAAGACACAACAGATAAAAATGTGGTTCAGTCTCAAGTAGTGACTTAGTCTACTCTACTTGGTGATCACCTTCTACCATGAAATATATAAAATAAGATTTCATCTACACCCTAATTCAGGGTTAACAACATTACATGAAACTGTCCTGGTCACAAGACCTCTTCCAATATTCTACATGAGAAATCTAATCGCCTGGTTACATAGGTACTCTTATATAGGTATATGTGGGTGAAACAAGGTTTAGAGATCTATTTAACTGTGGACATCTTGTATCTTCTAGTTCGGTGTAAGAGAAAGATTTTATTTTAATACAGATACCCACACTTCTCGAAAAGTAATGAAATAGTGAAAAATATAGAAAAATGTAACAAGATATAGTTTATATGGGTCTGTCTGTTATGAGATGCAGCTTTGGACTCTTTGGATGCAACATATGAAATGTCTTATACATCTTTTGAAAATAGAGTTTCATGAGTTGAGTGTACTATTTTTTAGTGTAGTGAGATGTTTCTCTTCCCCTTCAAGTTGATTCATGGATAGTTTCAAGATGGTTCACAACAGGTTCTTCTTTGTTTACACCCAGTAAAATTTGTAAATTATTCGTTCTAAGTGTTCTCGCATGTATATGTGTTTTTCATTTTTTGCATGAAATCCACTTCTACATTATTCTCCAGTGCCATGATTTTTTTTGGTGACTATTTTCGAGCCGGATAAGATGCACTAGCTCCACACCTGGTACCTTATATAGTCTACTGAGAGGATTGCAGAAGAACATTAATTATAAAAATTTCATTAAATGTCTCACATATGTCCATTAGAAAAAAACATTAAATTAAATTAAAAAAGACAAAAAAATTATTAAGCATGGAACTGTATCGTAATTTCTATGAGACATTCATGGTGGGACAGTCACGGTGAGATAGTCATAGTGAGATCTATAACTGGTAGTAAAGTTTCAGTGTCTAGTACTTTATGAATTTGGGAATTAGTATGAAGTCTATGATGTTAGATAAATGGTGTCTCAGGTAACAGTTTCTAGTCATTTTTTCAAAATTCTAAATGGTGTCTTGTTATGGTGTTGTGAAAGGTATTAAAAGTTAATAGTGTCCAGTCCTTTTTGAAAATCTGGAACTACTAGTACTCTTACTGTGTCATAGAAATTGTGAAAATCTATAACCGGTAGTAATCTTACTATGTCATAGATGTTGTGAAAATCTGGAAGCTGTCTTATGAATAATTATTCACAGAATGGATTAAGATTAAACATAATCATACTAAAACATAATATAATAAGATTAAATATAGTTTACATGATTCAATCATGATTTATGAGAGTTTAAAACACAAGTGATAAGTGTGTAAAACATGATTTATAAGCATTAAAACCTGAGGAGTCAAACAATCTACAAACATGATTTGTGATCACTAAAACATGACCATTAAAAAATCCCAAACATTATTAGTGTGCATTAAAACATGAGGAGACTAGAAATAATTTTTTTATAATTCTTATTAAACAAATAATTTAATTTAATTGTGACATAATGATGATACAATAAAAGAATTATTTATTAAGTAATAAAATAACTGATATTATAAATATTAAAATAAATATTGATAGATATAATTTATGCCAGACACAATTTTTTAGGTGACAATGACATTTTATAAGTTTATTAAATTGTTTTATTAATGTTATCTCTCTTTTTTAATTTTATTTAAATTCAATAAATGAATAGTGTAAAATTGACATAATTGGTATTTAATAAATAAAATAATTTATTAAATTATTTAAAAATTATCAAAATAATTTAAAATTAAAAATAGGCTAGGATAAGGTATAAATTTCTTTTAGAGTCTATGTATGGGACATTGACCACATATATGTAATAATTATATCCTCTTAAAATTTAAAATTTTGTTACCACAATTAAAATGAAAATAGAATAATTAAGGGGAAATTGAAAAGATAAGGTCTAAAATAATATCAATACTTGTATAAAAATTATTGGATGAGATTATTTTTAAATTTACTTTTATTAGTTTTGATATAACTCATGTTGGATTTATTTGAATTAAAAAATTAATTTATATTTATATAATATTTTAAGTGTTTCCAAGGGTTCCCCTCCCCTCTCATATACAAAGTTACCCATTTTTATCTAATACTCACATCAAAGCCATTTTTTTCAGCCATGATTTAACCAAACCCCTTCCTAGAATCCCTCCCCACATTCTTGATGCCTTATTTTTGGTAGAACATCCTTCTTATATGTGATAAGGTGCTCTCTAAAGGTGGTCAACCAAAGAAGAGGTATCATTTTCGATAAGTATTTCTATTTATTTTCTTCTTCCACATATATTATACCTCTTTAATCTAGGATAAATGAATAAATCCATTATCCTCAATATATTAAGTTGTTGGTTTTTTAATATCATTCCCTTAATCATTCACCAATTTCATCAAATGGGAAAATAAACATTTCTTTTGTGTGTATGGAGGACTACCACCTCGTGAAATAAGATAGTCTATTTTTCATTACCATATAACATGATTGGTTATAATTATTTAATAAATATTTATATATGATACTCATGAAATATTTATCATTGTAAAAGAATAATATTTGCATTATGTTCTAAGTTTACGGGCACATAAAAATGAAATCATCGGTTGTGCGTACATGTGAACTATCACCTCAACAAAGTGATGTGAGTCATTTTTATTCACCACATAAATTGTATGATACATATAAGTATAATTAAATTATTATTTTCATTTTAGTTATATTATTATTGTTTTTTAATTATAGAATATTAATTACATTATCTCTATAATGATCAATGAAAAATAGAAACGTTACTCATGCATATGTACGACCTACCATCTCCTTTATTATAACATTATCCATTTTTCATACCATAAATTAATAGTATAATTTAAAAATTATAAATGATTTATAAAAGTTATTATAATGTCAGGAATTTTATTATGGAGAATATTTACTTATTACAACTTGGACGGGTGACATTAAACCATGTTCATTTTCGACTCAAGTTCTGAATATCTGCAAAACGTATGATATGAACACAAATAATTTTGTAGTATCAATAACAAGATAATAGGTGATATAAATGAAATAATAAAAATGAAAAGGGTTCTAAATGACATTTAAATTAATCTATTTTTATTATTTAGTAATATAATGATTGTACATGACGAGTTATAGACAATGTAAGTGACTTCATCTCAATATCCTTTCATTAAGGCATATTTTGACAGCATACACCACCTTCCTTTATTCACTGTATAATTAATCCCCTTGAAATTTTATTTCATTAAATGGTTTTCAAATGGAATATTTTCTATGATTATTTATACAAAAAAAGAAGAATTTGTTTTAACTTACATGGGGATAAATAATTTTCTGCAACCATAACCATAATTTCGAATTTAGCTTCCTCTACAAGTAAAAATATTTTTAAAAGAAAAACAAATAACATTTTTCATTTTTTAGTTTTTTTATATTTATAATTGTTTTAATAAGGTTTTTATTATATCAATACCTTGTAATGATTCCTTTTTATTTTATATTCTATGAGTGAAATGATGATAATTGTAATTTTTTATTTCTTATAATTATATAATGGTACTTGGACATTTGAAGGGTGGTTATGTGATAAACTAATTATGGATGGATCCGTGATAAACCAAGTATGTGTGGTTACATTATAACCACTAATGTATTCGGTATGGAAGTTGGTTGTATGTATATTCTATTTAGTGATATGTGTGGAAGTCAGCCGTATAGTTTTTCAATTTATGTGTAATTATTTACCAATTTAAAATTTTATGTTTATGTTTACTTTAAGGGTTTATAGGGTAGTATTTTGATTAAAAAAATTGAAATTAATGATTTTATATTATTTTAGGTGTATTTACATCTTATTAAATGGAAAATATATTCCTTTATGATAAAGTATTAATGGTTTACATTTTTATGCCATAATAACAGTTTTCTTTCTTTGTGTATCCCTTACGTAACTTCTTATGATCATCCCATGTTTTGAAATGATTTTCATTGTATTTAATGAATAATATAGTCATGGATCAGATCAATGAAAATTTATGATGTTTAAATATAAAAAGAAACCATGTTTATTTTTAAAAAATTTCATTTTAAAAAATGGATAATGAGTAGAGGTATATAGATTGTAATATTTTAGTTTTTATGTAATACTTATGCCATAATTATATAAAACTATAAACCTGAAATGTAACTCAATGTGAATGATATTCAAATTATTGAATTAACTCAAGATTAAGTGAAGTTTACAGTTAGTGCCTTATAATTGGTATCATAGGTCAGTTTTGATAACATTAAAGGTTATGGTGATATTTTAAACTATGTTATATGTTATATATAACCATAATGGTTAGAATAATATAATGATTCATTTTTATTTTTGATAAATTACATCTGTTTGAGATAACATTAATAAGTATATTTTTGTGTTTATCTTCAACATAACATAGTGTATGATGATTCTATTGACATTCCCACACTATCCTTTTTTATTTTATAAATTGACCAGATCTAGTAGGCACCAATGTAATAATTTTTGTAATGAAAAAAATATTGGTTCAATGAGTAAGCCATCAAATGAAATTGTTGTTTAAATGATAACTCCTTTTGTTATTCTAAACAAACTATCTGGGGTAATGATTAACCAGTTGAATGTTGGTGATTTTTTGGACACATCATATATGAGAGAAAAGAATCCCTATTGATGTTTATGTAATAATGATCATAAAAGTATTCATATTATTCAACCTATGTGCCCAATATGTGAAACAAAACACCTAGGAAAATGTTTTAAAAGGACATGATAGTGTTATAGATATGGTAATTATGATCAATATATAATAACATGACAAGGAAAAAGGAAGCATTCAGTTTACTCTAGAAAAGGGAATGATGTTATTCCTAGCTTATAAATTTAATTTTTTAAATGTGGGGAGTATGGTGATTATGAAAATCAATGACCAATGAAGAAGTTTCTGGATTGAGATCAGGATATACATAAAAATATATGTTTAGAAATACCTAATTCCATTCCAATTGAAGATGAGAAGATTTAAAATGACCTTAGAAAGGTATGTATTATTTTATGTCTCATGTTTTGAAATTTTTTAATCTAAGGACATGATTCATGTTTTTTTGTAGGAAGGAAGTATTAAGGAATAATATGGGAAATCAAGGTTAAAGTATCATGGAGAATTCTTAATGATTAAAAAGTAAAAATATACTGGATTAAAGGATTAGGATAGAATATAAGATGATGTAATGTTTAAAAGTTTTAATGCACTTTTGATTATGGGATTACATTGGATGGATTTTTTTCAAGTATTCACAACCCTAATGATTTTTATGTCAAAATAATATTTGATGAAGAATTATCTTTTCTTGTGTGTAAATAGTTTCAAATGTATGGATATCCATTAGGGTTTATATGATCTTTGATAATGGTCTAATTATGGGTTATTTCATTTGGGGTTTCAAAATTCAATGTATGAGATAAACATTATGGATAAACCATGTTACATTTATTTTTTTATAATTTTATATCATTTTGGTAAATTTATAAAATCAGATAACTTTAGGAAATGGGAAAAAATATAAAGGGTGAATACCTGTTGTGTCAGAAAAGGCTATAGAATTCGAACCCAGAATCGAAGTGTGACAAAGCTGCATCACCTAACACTAGCCTATGAGAGTTAACTAGAAATTATGTCATTTTTTTAGTTGAAATAATGGATGGAATAATAATTATTTTATTTTTGAAACATTGGTTTTATTAAATGGATATCCTTTGTATAAGAAAATGATTTAGAGATTAAGATATAAATTTTATTTTGGAATACGTTCACAATTTTGGGAAACCAATATTCCTATGGATTATTGAATAATGAGGGATTTTATTTGAGGGGTAATGGTTGAATTTTATTTTGGAAGAATCTATGTTTTTATTTTATAATTATGGAGATTCGAGTTATATATGGAATTTATTAACCAATCATGTAGGATATATGATTTTGAAAATTACTTCTTGGTATGATCTATTTAAAGTGATTGATGTTATTTGGAGATAAAATAATATATACTCTAATTATTTTACATTTTGGGTCTCAAACTCACTTTGGTCTATTTTGAGGGATTTAAAGGACAGTTAAATTTTGAATGGTGTATTATGAACTTTTGGTATTGCAGTTGAATTTTGGAGATCAAAAGTAGTTTATCATCAACCAATGGTTTTTTCTTTTTGGATAATTGTTTTATCATATCCTAACCATATTGTTTTTTGTTAATGTTTCAATATAAGAGGAATATATTTTTAATCTTTGTGGATAATTTTTTTCACTTGATGTTGATTCTAGAATTTTATACATGAAAATTTCATCATTGAATACTCTTCATTGGAGAAAAAGATGATTTGTGGTAAAAGTTTATTAAAGGAAGAATCTATACTTTTCAAGTATGTATATTTCTTAATGTTCTTATTCTGAGTAGTTAATGAATAATACAATCTTGGAAAAAAATGTTATCTATTTACTTTTGATGATATGAAATTGAAGACCATTTATCCCATCACATGTTTTTGGTTTTCTGATGGTTATCTTTCTCCAAGCCATGTTTTCAATCACTCTCCATCAAAACATGATGGTGATATTTTCTAGTATATATACAATTTTATACATTGAATCCTAATATGTGTTCTCTCAGGTGACCTTTTTTTCTTCATATTCATTCTTTTAAAGTGGATAATTTATTGACTCTTTTTCATATGTGAGATTTCAATGATGTCATTCTAAAAAGATAAACCTTAGTTACCGAGACCAAATTTAGAATTTCAAGTATAAAATTTCCAAAAGAGGGTAAGGATATAACATCTATAATGGATAATAATTAACATGTATATATTACTTCAACATTGAATAATATTTATTACATAACAAAAGAATGACCATGCCATCTCCGTTTAGGTTTACTGTATTTAGAAACAAGGAGACATACAAACTTTTTCATAAAACATCTTCATTGTTCCTAGCTTATTTCTTTAAAAATAGACCCCTTTTTGACATATCATAAATTATACCCTTCTTCATGACCTGGGGAAACGAAACATTTGAATCAGTGAGATCAAATACTCAGTAAGGAAAAACAATGGATATATCAATCATATTATAAGTACATAACATTTGAAAATATTATACTTCCAATAAAAGATCTGAATATCTTGTCATTTGATATATCATAAAAGTGAAATGTAATCCCAATAGACATAAAATAGTACAAGAAATTTTGTGTTATACACACATAAACATAGAAAATCATTTCATATTAGTCACGTCTCATTGTCAAGACCGTCATAGCGGAAAAATTACATTACTGAATTGAGTTCACTCCTCATTCCAACTCACTATTACTGAACTTGAATTACAGGTATTTCCCATCATGTGTATATCATGATATATAGATGATTACCCAATTCATTGGAGGGAGATATAGGTCTCATCCATCTCATAATGAAACCATTCTTACATGTTCCACAAAAATATAAATCATTTATCATAGCATAACCCATGAAATTAAATGGGATTCTATAACATAATTCCATCATATTCTATTTAAAATAAATGGATTTCATAAAAATAATTTCATCATGAACACAATACAATCAATTTAATAAAAGGTATGGTAACTTAACCCTATGTTATCTTATATGGAAAATAAATTTGTTAAAACACTTAAACTAAATTCCTAAGGAAAAAATCATTTCCTTTTCAAAAACATTTTATTTTCTCAAAATGCCATGTATTTTTTTAAAAAACTATTTAGTTGAAAATAATATTGAAATATTTTATAGGAATCTTCATTGAAGTTTGGTATCATTAACCCATAAAATTTCATTCACACTATATATGTTAAAAAACATTCCACTCGTACTTTTACCGAAAAAGTTAAAAAGTGACTCTAATTAAATAACAAAAATATTCCTTTTATACTGTTTATTAAAATTTCACAAAAGTGTAAAATTAACATTAAAAAAGTTTTATATTAATAAAAACAAAATTACGTTATTAGTAAACATGGATGTGGACGATAAATATACCCTAATAAACACTTACGAATAAACAATCTCAAATAAAAATGAGATTGAAAAATTATCCATTACATTCGGTCTAATATACATTGTATGTATCTGAACCTATTGTATAATGATTTAAATACTTTTATTGACGGTACAGAATTATAATCATTTTATGATTATATTTTCATATATTTGTTAGTAACATTTCATTGTCACTCATTATTAAGATATTAACTACTTTATGTTCTTATGAATGATTTGTTGGATATATTCGTGTTCTACATAATATGTTATAGTTAAGTCATTTGAAGAATGATATTATTATAGTATACATAATATTTATTCATTAAATTCAAGTATATAAACATGTTATAATGAAGATCATGTAGAATGAATTGAACCACATCGTGGAGACGGTAGGTCGTACGTACACATGAGAGATTATATCATTTCCAAAATTGTTGAATGGTATTGAAGTTGATGGTGCATAATATTTTAGGATTTTTAAAATGATATATTAATGATTTATATTTATTATTTACATTATTATACACATCCATGTATGCAGGTGGTGAAAAACAGATTACACTAAATTGTGATGATGGTAAACCGTACATACGCACACACGATGATTTAATTTTTCAAATGATAGATAGAAGGTGAAATATTGTGGTTTTATATTTATAATAAAATAACAGTATATAAGTGATAATGATGTTATTACTATATAATAAAATAAGTAATGAATAGTAAGTAGAAGAAGAAAGAATTTTGAATGAATCAATAGATGAGATTACCTCCTCCTCAATGTGCTTCCTCAAAATCCCATCGTAGAGTAATATAATTGGTCTTAGAAGATGACCAGAACCTCTAGAATTAAAATAGGAAATTTGAAAAGGATAAATGGAAAGGTATGACCGAGCCTGAAGGCTCTAACTCAAGTGAATGGGTGAAGGAGGAGGTACCCCTTTATAATTGAGGTGAGGGGCACTTCTAAAAACTCCATAAATAATAAGAAATAATAAACTGAAACCCTATCCAAAAAACATCCAAAACTTCCCAATTACAAATATGAGATGATATATGGTTGTAATATCATCATCCAATAAATTTTGGGTAATTTATGTTTTCAATTTAAACCATATCAGTTAATTTAAAGTGAGTTATTCTATTTCAATTTAATTGTTGTAATAACATTATAAATATTTAACGGTTATAAATATTTACTTATATAGTGTATATTGACCATAAGTGGATAATAATTATATTTTATACCTTATAATTATCAATTTATAATTTTACATATTTTTTTGATTTTTAAATAATTTAATAAATTGTTATTTTAAAAAAATATCAATAGTGTCAGTTTTGACACTACTTATATATTTGACTTTAAATAAAATCCACATAAAAGATAAATTAAAAAAATATTTAGTACACTCCAAACTTGTCATATTAACCTATTAAATTTGGGTGAAACATTAATTAGTCCATATTAATATTATTGTTATATTTTTAAAACCTTTTTGTCGATATTTATATTAAAAAAATAATTTCTACATCACTATTGCGTCATAATTAATGGTAACTATTTATTATATAAAAATTATATATATATATATCTATGATGTAGGTTATTATTTTAGAGTTACATATAATATCTATATTTTATATTATCTCATAGTTATCCATATAGTATTATTAATATACTTATATAAAATGAGATTGTTAAACATTGTAACATTCAATCGTTTTTATTATATTCATGTCATATTCATTGGTAAGTAGCCATTAAATTATTTCATTTCCAAAAATAAATAATAAGGTTCAAATTTAGTCATCCAAAAGGATTTTTACAGGTGTTAAGGTAATTTTATAATAATATTTTTACCTTTAATTAACAGATTTACATTTAACCATGGTAATAAAAATAATTACAAAAGTTACTATTCAAAATGCCCAAAAATAAAAGTAGCTTATTAACATAATTTGGAATATCTCATTCCAAATATAGATTCCATTTTTCAAAATTCAAAACCCAAAATTTGTAAAAATTAATCTTGTTGTTGAAATGAGAAAACGAGTTCTAAAAGTTAAAATATTGCAAAAGATTGAATTTTTTTACATCAGAATTTAATGTAAAATTAATTTAAATGACCTAGATTATATTAAATGGAAATAATTTATTCTATTTATAATTTTAAACCATAAAATAATATTATTTAACTATATAAATTATTTCAATGAAAAAAAGTTATTTTCAATTAAAATTTAGTGTATTTTTAACACTCATTAAGAAATGAAAGTTATCATAAAAATATCAAAAAATCCTCAAAAGTAAAGTTTCATACCCCTATTTAATATAAAATGTTAATTTTTTCATATAAAAATTGTTAATCCATCAAAATCATAATTTAAAATGGGTTCACCATTCAAATGTGTAAAATTAAGCTTCTTAAAAAAGGTTTTTATACTTCTAATAGAATTTTATTCATACCTTATGATGAAAATATCCATTGGATGAATATAATAAATATTTTATTAGGTATATAACACACATATATCACATTAATTTCATTACCAAAACTAATTCACAAAAAATAAAAATATAAAATTGATTTATATTTTTCAAAAATAACTAATAGCCAATAAAGTCACAATGCATTTTCATAAGTTATTTATAATTATTTCCACTAAACTAAAACATATGATATAAGAGTAATTTTATAATAAGGATGTCTTGTGGTTCATTTAAACTCACTATTACATGAAAATAATGCTAGTAAATAAAAAATATTTCATAAAACATCCTAGTGTTACAACATCCCAGGTAATTATAAAATAATACATTTCAATATTTATTAATATTAAGGAATTAGGTAGTAATTTTATATTAAAAGGGAAACTATGTGTGACAGTGTATTGGAAACAGAGAAATGAGTTTCTCAGAAATTTTACATTGCACATAAGACTGAGTTATACCAAAAATTAATATTTTATTAATATTATTATTTTATAAAGTAGTTATCACAATGTTGTTATAATGGACGGAATTAATGATATAAGATGAATTAAGAAATGGTTTAAACATGTTTATATAATGAATAATTGGTTAACAATTTAATTAAGAAATTAAATTACAACAGATTTAATACAAAAGACGTGTTTTTCTGAAAGAACAATTCAAATTAAAATAACTGAGTTTATAAAATAATAATTTCACTCTTGAAGGATTTTATTAAATAAAATATATATATAATATATATGTAATATATTCAATGTAAAGTTTAAAATTAAATATATATTTTTTCTAGACATGTTATAAGAGAATACTCAATTGTTCAAATAAAATAAGTATTAAAAAAATATCATTTTTCCACCTTTTTATGGCTAACCCATTTGAAATATTTTCATTGAATCTTTTATATGTTCTATTTTCGAAAATAAAATAATTTTTTTAATATAGATATCAAAATTTATTTTGGATAAATTTTGGGTATTTTTCTAATAACATTCATATTATAATTATGATTGAAAAATACTATATTTTAATTCAAAATTTCTTTTTTGATCTAATTTATTTATATTGTTAGGTTTTAATTTTAATTGATTTTAATGTGTAAATGGATTATTTATTAATCATTTATGCCAATTTTTTTCATTATATGTAACTATTCATTTAATTTCGATATATACACATGTCAATCTTTTGAAGGATTTTACTTTTTGAAAATTAGTTTCCTCAATCCGAAAATGGGATTAAAATTAAATTAATTTCAATCACTTTTATGAATTTTATTTTCAAAAATACACATTCATGGTATTAATTAGTATGAAAAATGTTATCTAATAGGATAAAAAACCATTTGGCGAATAATAAATTTATTATTTTAATTACCATGGTTAAAGGGTAAATGAGGTATATAAGGGTTATAATAATATTAAAATAATACAAAACAACCCTAACAATCTTCCTAATCATATTTAATGAGTTATTGGAGACCCATACAAACCTTGGGCTGAACCTTTTTCCTTTGGATGCCACTTGGGTGTGATTAAGACATTTATAACTATTAATTTAATTTAATGGAAAAAATATCATAATCATGTCTCTTATTATTATGAAATTATTAATATGGGGTTATATAAGTGATCTATATGACTATAAAAAATAATTATAATAATAAAGAGATTATATAAATTGTGTAAATTGATTAAAAAAATTTAGGAAATGAATAATTAAATTTTATTGTTACATAATGATGATGCATTAAAATATTCATTATTTAACGAATAAAATAAATGTTATTATAAATATAAAAATAAATGTAATTTTATATAATTTATGTTATAAAAAAATTATAGGTTATTATGACATTTTATAATCCTATTAATTGTTTTTCTCAATGGTATCTCTGTTTTTGGATTTTATTTAAAATCAATGAAATGAATTGTGTAAAAATTCAAAGAATTAATATTTTATAAAAATAAATATTTATTAATTAGTTAAAAATCCTAAAAATATGTTAAAATTACAAAGTGGATAGTATGAGCTCAAAAAGTTAATTTAAATTCAAATTATGGAACATTTAACCCAGAAATTTAAAATATATAGCCTTTTAATATTTAAAATATTCATACCATAATTAAAATTAAAAGAGAATAATTAAGTGTCAACCGAAAAGGTAAGGTTTTAAATTGAATAAATACGTATATAAAAATTATTGGATGAGATGATTCAAAACTATCTTAATATTATTATTCACATAACAAATGTTGGAGTCAATTGGGTCAAAAAAATAATTTATATTAATTTAATATTTTAAGAGATTTTAAGGATACCCCTCCCATATCCTATAAAAAGGTACCCATTATTCAATAATACTCAAACTTCCAAAGCCTTTTGGTTTATCCATGATCTACCCAAAAACCCTTCCTATAATCCCTCCCCACATTATTGATGCCTTAGTTGATGAACAACACCCTTTTATAGATAATAAGGTGTCCTTCAATGGTGTTCAACCGAAGAAGATGTCTCATTTTCTATAAGTATTTCTATTTTATTTATTTTTTCAATTCCATTAAATCTAATACATCCATGATAAAATATTAACTACATTATACTCAACATAGTGAATTTTTATTTTCTTAATATCATCCCCAAAATCCATCTCCAATTTCATCAAAAGGGAAATTAACATTTTGTTCATGTGTATGGCAGACTACCGCCTCACGAACAAATATTGTTTGTTTTAATTAACTTATTTAAATACTAGTTATAATTACATAATCAATGAATATATATTATATTCATTATATATTCATAATTTTTATGGAATAAAATTTCAATTATTTTATTACTTTCCATTCCCATATAAATGATAATGTTGTTCGTGCATACCTGTGAACTATCACCTCTATGAAGCGATGTGAATCATTTTTATTCAGCACATCACTTGTATGAAATATATAAAAGAATATTTAAATTATTATTATTATTTTAATTATCTTATAATTATTTTTGAAAGATAAAATAATAATTAACTTATCTTCATAATTACCAATGAAAAATGGAAACGTTACTCATGCATAGGTACAGCGTACCCTCTCAATGATTATAACATTGTTCATTTTCATACAATAAATTAGTGGTTTGATTTAAAAAGTATAATTTATGTATAAAAGTGGTTATTAATTTATGAATGTTATTCTGGAGATGATAGACCTATTACAACATGGACTAGTGACATCAGACCATGTTCATTTTCAACTCATGTACCAAATATCTACAAAACATCCTATATAACCTTAAATAATTTTTTAATTTATAAAATATGGTAATAAGTGATATAAAATAAATAATAAAATTGAAAAGGTTCTAATGGAATTATAAATTGGACTATGTTTATTATTCAGTAATATAAAGATTTTATGTGATGAGTCTGACTCAATGTAAGGACTTTGTCTCAATCTCCTTTAAATGTGGCATATATTGATTCTATATAACACATTATATTATATGTTGTGTAATTAATCCATTGGAAAATTAATTTCATTAAAATGTTTTCGAAAATATTATTTTTCAATGCAGTGTTTTACTAAATGACAAAAGGAATGCTTTTATCATATGCGGCGACAATGGCATTTCTGCCACCGGGACCATTATTTGGTATTTGGTTTCCTCTACAATCTAATTTTTTTGAAAAAATTAAAAAAACCATATTATCTTTTCAGGTATTTTGGAAATGAAAATTCATTTAAAAATGGTTTCATTATATCAATATCTTGTAATGATTATTTTTGATTTCATGTTTTATGAGTGAAATGTTGATAATTTCAATCTATTATGTGTAATGATTGTATAATGATACTTGTAAATTTGATGTGTGGTTATGTGATAAATCAGTGACAAGTGGTTATGTGTTAATCCAAATATGGGAGGTTCCATGATAAACCAAAGACATGTCATTATGTTATTTCCTCTAATGCATTGGGTATAGAAGTTAGCCATACGGTTATTCCAATTACTGATATGTGTAGAAGTCGATGGTATGGTAATTCAATTTCTGTATGATTATGTCCCAAGATAACTTTATATATTATAGGTTTATTTCTATGGGTTATAAGGCAATTGTTTTATTAAAAAGGGGTAATAAATGAGCTTATATTTAGTGAATTTTATTTAATACTTCTTTAATATGAAATGTATTACTCTATGAAAATGTATTAATTGTAACGCCCCGACCCCAGCTACCCAGAGTCGGTGCATTACTTCGTAACATTAGCATGATCACAAAAGATCAAGTCTCGAAAGACCGATTAGTTTAGTAGCCTTGGAAACACTAGATACATTCATAAGTCTTTCATTACATCAAAAAGTAAACAAACTACAATAACATGGTCTTCATAGTCCACACTCATATCCATTTCTGACTACCCCTACAGGTCATTCATAAAAAACTTCTTCACATCCTGGAAAAAAATATTAAAACATTGAAAGGGGTGAGCTCAGATGCTCAGTAAGGTTAACAATATAGCGGATGCTTTCATAAATAAACATTAACATTTAAGGCAATGTATAACTAAAACAAAAGCCTTTTAAACTTGAACATCAACATAATATGGAAAAAGTAAAATGAGATAATGCCATTCACTTCTTCACATAGATATTCTACTGGTCGAATAATCACATGAAATATCAATAACCACTTTCATAATGAGGGAATGTATAATGCCAGACATTCTGAAACATTTTGTCAAGGCCTCGGCCAAGACGTCTAAAATGATTAAGGCCTCGGCCAAAACCATAAATCAAATTGGGAAAGGGCCTCGGCCAATTCCACGTCTAGTTGTCTCATGAGACCTACCGATGCATCGAGGAGCTATAGCAGGCTCCACCCATCACTTATTAAGTCCAATACATTCCTCATATGAATAGGTTTAAACATAACATAAATATTCGTATTAAAACTAGCATACGAAACGTCAACAATTTCTCCATAAACTATGGATGGTATAAAAATAACACATCCACAGTCAAATATTTCACAAAATGTTCAATGGGAGTTTTGTATCATAAATCAATTTCAATTAAACTTAAAACCCATCGAAGGATGTTGACATGGATGAAATCAAAGCTATTTGAGAGAAATATCTCTCTCTTTTTTTTGAAATCATTTAAAAGTCCCATAATTATAAAATAATACATTTACTTTTAAAATATTCTTATAATCTTGTAAGGGAAGCTTCAACGATGTTATAATGGCGGAAAATAGCCGCACCCTCCGTATAAGTAAAAAAACATTCTTACCTTAAATTTGTCAAAAAGGTCAAAAAGTACATTGTTTGGAAAACTATGGTAAGATTCCTTTCAAAAATCTATAAGGGTATAAATGACTTTAACCCATTTTCCATTTAATAGTAAAAATGTTTTGAAAGACATTTTTAAGAAACATGGATGTGGATGATAACGAGGTCCCAGTAGATAATTATGTATAAACAACCTTGGATAATGAAGAGGTAGTGAAGTAAACCCTTACCTTGTACTTTTCCTTGGTTGGGGTAGGTTAACCTCCTGTATAATGGTGAAATAATTGTTAATAAATTATACAAGAATCATATACATTTATATGATATCATATATGATCTTTTAACATTGCTTTGTTAACAATATCTTAGATTTATCGTTGTTTCGGGTGTTAACTTACTCGTTTTCTTTTATATGTTTTTTTACGTAAGTCGTGTTTTTCATGGATAGGTTGTATCTTATTCATATCCAGAATGATATCATGTCCTTAAACATTATTTTTAAATCATAAAATGATAATTATACTTGAATGGATACGACGGAGAATGAATCTCATCGCGTTCGTAGAGACGGTAGTCCGTACGTACGCACGAGCGACAATATCATTATTTTGATATTAAAATAATATATAATTGGATAGTATATAATATATAAAGAATCATTATCATTTTATATTTATTATTTACATGAATTACATATCATTATTATACCCATCTAAATAATAATATATTGAATAACAATTACACCACGACGTGGAGACGGTAAGCCGTACGTACGCACGTATGGTGACATGTCATTCAAATGATGGGTAGAATACTGAATATGGTTGTTCCATATTTATAATAACATCACAGTATATAGAAGATACTGGAGTTATAATTTTATAATTGAAATAATAAACAAAGAGGGAGTGGAAGAAGAAAGAAACTTGAAAGAGGGTGATGAAAACGTTACCTCTTCTTCGGGTTCTTCCTTTTGATTTGATCAAAAGGACTCCTTAGGATGGATTTCTGACTAAAGTAAAGCTTCTAGGATGAAGGGAGAGAAGTTGGGAGAGTATTTGGGAAGATTTTGGCCGAACCAAAAGGCTTGAAAGTGTGAATAAGGTGGTAGAGGTGGGGGCCTTTTATAAGAGGAGAGGAGTGGCTCTTTTGGAAAGATTGAAATGTTACATTATTATACAATGCTTTTCATATTCTAAAGGTCCCACACTTATATAATTCGTGGATAAGGTGATAAGGGTTCGAAATCTCCTCATCCAATAGGCTTTGGACAAGTATAAGCCTTCGATTTTGCATTGTCTTCTCATTTTATTTAAATCGTTAAATAATGAGGTCATCGCTGCATCATCATGATGTCATAAATAATTTAATTTATTTAATGTATAAAAATTATAAAAAAATACTGTGATGTAGGAAATATTTTTAGCTTTCCAATGACTATTTATAGTCAAAAATATTTGTAACACCCCAGGTAAATAAAGAATATTACATTTCATATTTATCCATATTTGTGAATAAAATATTTAAATGTCTTTAAAGGGGACGCTATGCTCGATGGCGTACCCAACACGCAACAATGAGTTTCTTGGGAATCTTACGTTGCACTCTAATAATAAAATAATATTATTTTAAATGGTAGTTAATATGTAGCCGTTGTAATGGCGGGAATGGATAGAAATAACTAAAATATGATTATATAAGTTTTTAAATGTTTTTACATTTATCCAATAAAGGATAGAGGACTAAAATACGGAACGAATTCAATTTTAGGCGTATATGCCCTAGTTTTCACTAAAGGTTCACTTATCGCTTTTTGATGGTGAACCGTCATTAAATATAGTTTTTATCACTCTTATACATTCTTTTGGACAAAATAAAACTCTTATTAAGAATCGGGACATCAAATTTTACTTTGTGTAATTTTTTGGTATTTTTCCGATAAAGTTCATTTTTTTATGAATAGTGTAAAATGTTGTGTTTTAATTCAAAACCTATTTTTAATCTAATTTATTTATATGATTAGATTATAATTTGAATTGTTTTTAAAGTGAAATTAGAAAATATTTTTACCATTAAATCCAATAGTGGTTGTTGGAATTTTATTTCACTTTGAAATCGGACTTAAACTAGTGTCAATCTTTTGATACTTATTGTTTCATAAAAACACGCTATTTGCTCTGACAGCGGGAATTAATTATTAAATTAATTAATGTGACTTATATGTTTTGAATTTTGTAAAACAGACTTCATTTTTGAATTTGGAATATCAAATATAGCTTAGGGTGAAGTTTTGGTATTTTTCTGAAAAACTCCAATTTTTGATGAATAGTGAAACCACTAAGTGGTAATCAAGCAAACTGATTTTTCAGTTAAATGAAAGTTTACCACTAATGTGTATTGAATTTTGAAAATCCGACATACATGGTTGTCATTAAGAAGTAAAATGTGGTTCAATGGGATAAAAATAATTTTTTGGTGAATAGTAACTTATTAAGTTTTTAATCGCGATTAGTGGTAATTAGTGTAGTTTAAGGTAAAAATGATATTATAAGAATGTGAAAACACCATGACACTTGTCCTACACCTATTGTGTGAGTCATGGCCGACCAATACAAGCCATGAGCCAACTTGGGGACCCCATGGATCCACTTTAGTTGGAAAATGACAATAATATATTTTTATTTAATGGAAAAGTAAAATTGACACAAACATGATATGTTTTACTAAAACAATTTTTAAGTAGGGTTATACAACTCATATTTTTGATTATAAATAGTAATTGGAAATCTAAAAATATTTCCTACATCATAGTAATTTTTTTAAAATTTTTAGACATTAAATAAATTAAAATATTTATGACATCATAATGATGCAATGATGACATCATTATTTAACGATTAAAATAAAATGGAAATATAATGTAATATCTATGAACTACACATGTCCAAAACTTATTGGATGGGTGGATTTCTAACCCTTATAACCTTATCCACGAATTATATCAATGTGGGACCTTTTAAAACCGAAACACATTTTCAAAAAAAGTAATATTTCCTTACTTTCCAAAAGTGCCCCTCCTCTCCTCTTATAAAAGGCCCCCACCTCTACCTCTTTTCACACACTCATAAAGCCTTTGGCTAGGCCAACCCCTGCCCATTTACTCTCTCCACACACCTCTCCTCATCCTAGAGGATTCCCTTTGGGCAGAATCCTTTCAAAGGAAGCCTTTAGGCTCAAATCAAAAGGAGTTACACTTTTAAAGGTAATTCATTCTCTCATGTTCATTTGTTTTATTTTGCTTCTCCAACCCCCTAAACTCTTTTTATTTACTTCTTTTGTAACAAAACCAGTATCTTAAATAAAATAGGATGTTTTTATAAGATTTATTCGAGCTACACTCTCACACAACTACATCAAATGGTTAAAGAACATACGGTTTCCGTGGATGGTGAAATTCTGCCTCCCGAAACGATGATTGTTCAATACTCATTTAACACCTTAAAGGTGGCCATTATGATGACACTATTTTTATATATGATATATAATATGTTTATGTTTTATTTATGCTTCTGTATTTTTCATTTTTGTCTTACCGTTATGGCTTCCATTATGGGTATACGCGATATCTTCATTTAAGGAAGTGCGGACTACCGCCCCCTCAAAGTGATTTGATTCGTTAAATACCATATGTGGGATGTATAAAGGATGGAAATATGATATTATATATGACATTATACTGGAATTATAATATACCTTTATATCATTATTATTCCATTCTATAAAATACGAAATAGAAATGAAAGTAGCGTTCATGCGTACGTACGGCTTACCGTCTCCATGAACGGTGCATTTAATTTCTTACCTCTAAATGATTATGTAATGTTATAAATTCATGAAAGTACTGGATATATATGACATAGATGATATATACATAATGAATACAATTCTGGATATAATAAACATTTGTCCACACGAACAACATGTAATTGTAAGAAGTCCACTTTCGACTTAAGAACCAAATATCGGCAAAACAAATATTATTAACTTAAATGATTACATAATGTTTATGACATGGTAATAAGTGGTATAAAAGTAATAATGAACTTAAAAAAGGTTCTTAATGAATTAGAAATTAACTCAAGTTTATTATTCAGGAGATTAAAGAATGATCGAGTCAAGTCGGACCCGAGGTAAGGGATCCTACAACTCTCTTTCTTTTTAAGTACACTCTTTTATGTCATTTATTTTAAGCTCATATTTCTTATGATTGGGATGTTATTTTATATTAAAATTACTGTAATTTTTATGTTCATGTGATGAGAGACTCTATTCTCTCTCATCAATCTATTTTGGAAGTTTTGATTGGCGCCGTTAGGCTGCCGAACTTTCGTAAGAGATCTAACTTCTCTCTTTCTTTTTAAGTACTCTCCTTTATGTCACTTCTTTTAAGCTCCTATTTGTAATGTTGGGTGATGTTCTTTTATATTCCTCTTTCTGTAAATTATATTGTAATGTGATGAGATACCCTATTTGATCTCATCAATCCATATTCGGATGTTTTATGTGGCGCCGTTAGGCTGCCGAGTTTTCGTGAGGGATTTTTCATCTCACTTTTATTCCCGTGAGATTTATGCTACATTTGCCAAAAATTCCATTGAGTGGTGTATGTACTGCCCATTATTCTACTCTTTGTGTAATATAATTTCTTTTATGAGTATTTACATCAATGACCTATTGTCTTTCTTTCATGGGGTGTATGTTTTGAAAGATACCCAAGTCGGTAAGGGAACCTTTCACCCACCTCTTTTTTAAAAGACTTCTTTTATTGGGTCTTTTAATTTACATATTTTTATGTTGGGATATGTTCTCATACATCCTTATTGATGTAAATTTTATGTCCAAGTGATGAGATACACTTTTTATCTCTCATCAACTCATTTTGATGTGATGCCGTTAGGCTGTCAAGGGAACTTTTTAACCCAATTTCGATTTCTTTGGGTTCAACTTGTAGTCATTGAATATGTCATCCATTGAATATGTGTGAATGACATTTTATTGTTTCACACTTAATATCCACTTATATTGGGTGTATATATATTTGTCACACATATTTTTGAGATTTATTTGTCCTTAATTTAAGGATACCTTCTTTATAAGGGATTTCATCACATTTGACATTTCTATTGAGGGTTCATTGTTGTTATGCACCAATTCTCTATTATATGGTGTATATACTGTCCTTTGGAGTATTATATCATGAATCCTTTTATTCTCATGATATTATAAAGTTTTGACTAAATGTTATTCCTCGATTATTGTATTCAAGTGTCTCTAATTTTGGTAAAACCCCTTTAACCAAAATATCGTTTTAAATGTTTTAATTATTTGTTCTTATTAATATCCATGTTTTCAAAATGGTTTTAAGGATTTATTTATATGGATATTAATGGTTTAAAATGTTAAAAGCTTCAAGGTGGTATGGGACACTTTGATTCAAAAATCTCTTTATTAAATGTTTTAAATGGTTTTGGAAATGGTTTCTTTTTGAATGGATTCATTATTTCAATATCCTAAAATGTTATATTGTGATTGAAATGTGGAAATGTCATGTTTCCTTTATTCATTTTTATGTGATACGATTATGTTATGGTTCTTGGGCATTGTTATTAAGAATGGGTGGTTCCGTGATAAACTAAGGGCGGGTGATCCCGATATAGCTCTCCAATGCATTGGGTAACGCGAAGGAGTGAAACGTTAAGGTTTCTCCGAAGAGATTTAGGGAATATACTGTGATGGGTATTCCAAACGTAACCAAGAGGGTTACTCCCTACGTAAGAATTTTATGAATTCCTCAAGTTACCTTTATGTATTATGTCTTCTATGATTTATTCATGATTTGATATGCCTATGTTTTATGGGTAAAGTATGATTTCATTCTTATGTATATATGAACTCATGTTTCCTTTCCATATTTTTATAACCCTTACTAAGCCTTTTATGCTCATCCCAAGTTTTTGAAATGTTTTTCATAGGTCAAGGGAAAGGTTCATGATGTGATGATAGTGTCGAGGATGTTTCAAGAAAGAATCCATGTTTCATTTTAAATATGTTTCCATTGATGGGAAGAATAAATACTATCTTTTATGTAACCACTTTGTTTAAATGTGGAATGTAATGCAAGTTTCATGATCTAATTCTCTAAAACTCTAAACCGGAAAAGATCCTCAATGTGTAATCTTGTAATAACTCAATATTAAGTAAGGTTTAAGGCTGGGGCCTTATAGTTGGTATCAAAGGTCGGTTTAGATAACTTTAGAGGTTAGGGTATTCTTTAAGCATAAGTGACATTACCATAATGGTTAGGATTTCAGAAAGAGTCCTAGTTTTAGATAAAGTGAATGAGTAAGTGTATCTTAGTGTTTACCTTCCACATTAGTACATGATGGTTTTGTTGATATACTCACACTGACATTTCTATTTTTAGTGAATGGATGGATCTAGCAGGCACCAAAGAGACAACAGGTTTGAAGGAAACTGTGGTGGTTCTCTGATTAAGATACTATATAAAATGGAGGATTCAATGAGGAAACTCGTGGTTGTTCTAAACCAAATATCAAGGAGTCATGATCAACCAATTCAACCTTGGTGAGTTCTCTAATGCATCATGTACGAGATGGCCAACTCTATGTGGAAATTCAGGTAATAATTATTAAGGTAACCATTGGGGTTTATATGATACTTAATTTTTAGGTAATTGTGGGTTACTCTATGATATGATGGAAAATGAAAGGAATGAGATATAATTGAGGTTAAAATATGTTATGATTATTCTTGAAGATTTTATCTCATTTTGGGGAATGTTTTAAGAATTATATAGTTTTGGAAAAAGGACAACACGTAGACCGTGTGACATCCCGTCGCGTCGGACAAAGCTGCGGGAATCGAACCCACAACCAATGTGCGACTGGTATTTATCACCTACCACTGGACTACGTGAAGTCCCTGGTTAGTTTGACTGATTCTTTCTAGTTATATGATTTTATGAATTAAGAGTAAGTTGATTTTGGGTTATTTATGAAAATGATTAACCTATTTTGGAGGATATGTGATTAGGATAATTACTTTTCAATGTGAGACTTTAGGAGCAACTGATGTTGTTTGGAGATAAATGTTACGATTTAACTTGGAAGACTATGTGACTAAATCCTTCAAATATTTGGGTTTCAATATTATATTGGTTTACTTTGAAGAATTTTATGGAAAAATTGTTTATCAGATGGTCCTCGTTGAACTTTGGGTTTTGTTGGACAAATTTTGGAGATTAAGAATAGATTTTCTTTTTATAAGGGGTTATCCTTTTCTGGATTATCTGATCTTGTACTAACCTTTTTGGTTTTGGTTTTGGTTAAAGCCTAAATACATGGGATGTATATAGTTCTCTTTTGGAGATTAGGTGATTCTCTAGAAGTTGATTATAGTACTCTTAATGCGAACAAGTCTCCCTAAATACTCGTCTTTTGGAAAAAATATGAGTTTGACTAAGGAATCTAGTAAAAGTTGAGAGTCAACATGATAAGTGATTATGTTTCCTTATGAATAAATTCCTCAATAAAAAGTAACATAAAACAAAAATGTTGTCTATTAACTTTTCCTACTGGGGAATCGAATACCGTTTAACCCATCACAAGTTTGTGATTTTCTCATGGTTAACTTTCTCCTAAACATGTTTTCTATCACTCTCCATCAGAACATGACCCTTTGTTTTTTCCTCCATGTCCATATTTTCATACTTGGAATCCTAGTATGGGTTAACTCGGGTGACCTTTGTACTTATCTTTATTTATTTTAAAGTGTTTGTTTTACCGACTTTTGTTCCGATGTGGGACTTTCAAGGATGTTTCCAAGCGCAATTTTAAAATTGAGAGGACGCAATTCCCAAAAGGGGGGAAGGATGTAACACCCCAGGTAAATAAAGAATATTACATTTCATATTTATCCATATTTGTGAATAAAATATTTAAATGTCTTTAAAGGGGACGCTATGCTCGATGGCGTACCCAACACGCAACAACGAGTTTCTTGGGAATCTTACGTTGCACTCTAATAATAAAATAATATTATTTTAAATGGTAGTTAACATGTAGCCGTTGTAATGGCGGTAATGGATAGAAATAACTAAAATATGATTATATATGTTTTTAAATGTTTTTACATTTATCCAATAAAGGATAGAGGATTAAAATACGGAACGAATTCAATTTTAGGCGTATATGCCCTAGTTTTCACTAAAGGTTCACTTATCGCCTTTTGATGGTGAACTGTCATTAAATATAGTTGTTATCACTCTTATAAATTCTTTTGGACAAAATAAAACTCTTATTAAGAATCGGGACATCAAATTTTACTTTGTGTAATTTTTTGGTATTTTCCGATAAAGTTCATTTTTTTTATGAATAGTGTAAAATGTTGTGTTTTAATTCAAAACCTATTTTTAATCTAATTTATTTATATGATTAGATTATAATTTGAATTGTTTTTAAAGTGAAATTAGAAAATATTTTTACCATTAAGTCCAATAGTGGTTGTTGGAATTTATTTCACTTTGAAATCGGACTTAAACTAGTGTCAATCTTTTGATACTTATTGTTTCATAAAAACACGCTATTTGCTCTGACGGCGGGAATTAATTATTAAATTAATTAATGTGACTTATATGTTTTGAATTTTGTAAAACGGACTTCATTTTTGAATTCGGAATATCAAATATAGCTTAGGGTGAAGTTTTGGTATTTTTCTGAAAAACTCCAATTTTTGATGAATAGTGAAACCACTAAGTGGTAATCAAGCAAACTGATTTTTCAGTTAAATGAAAGTTTAACACTAATGTGTATTGAATTTTGAAAATCCAACATACATGGTTGTCATTAAGAAGTAAAATGTGGTTCAATGGGATAAAAATAATTTTTTGGTGAATAGTAACTTATTAAGTTTTTAATCGCGATTAGTGGTAATTAGTGTAGTTTAAGGTAAAAATGATATTATAAGAATGTAAAAACACCATTACACTTGTCCTACACCTATTGGGTGAGTCATGTCCGACCAAGACAAGCCATGGGACAACTTGGGGACCCCATGGAGCCACTTTAGTTGGAAAATGACAATAATATATTTTTATTTAATGGAAAAGTAAAATTGACACAAACATGATATGTTTTACTAAAACAATTTTTAAGTAGGGTTATACAAGTCATATTTTTGATTATAAATAGTCATTGGAAATCTAAAAAGATTTCCTACATCATAGTAATTGTTTTATAATTTTTAGAAATTAAATAAATTAAAATATTTATGACATCATAATGATGCAGTGATGACATCATTATTTAACGATTAAAATAAAATGGAAATATAATGTAATATCTATGAACTACACATGTCCAAAACTTATTGGATGGGTGGATTTCGAACCCTTATAACCTTATCCACGAATTATATCAATGTGGGACCTTTCAAAACCGAAACACATTTTCAAAAAAAGTAATATTTCCTTACTTTCCAAAAGTGCCCCTCCTCTCCTCTTATAAAAGGCCCCCACCTCTACCTCTTTTCACACACTCATCAAGCCTTTGGCTCGGCCAACCCCTGCTCATTTACTCTCTCCACACCCCTCTCCTCGTCCTAGAGGATTCCCTTTGGGCAGAATCCTTTCAAAGGAAGCCTTTAGGCTCAAATCAAAATGAGTTACACTTTTAAAGGTAATTCATTCTCTCATGTTCATTTGTTTTATTTTGCTTCTCCAACCCCCTAAACTCTTTTTATTTACTTCTTTTGTAACAAAACCAGTATCTTAAATATACTAGGATGTTGTTATAATATTTATTCGAGCTACACTCTCACACAACTACATCAAATGGTAAAAGAACATACGGTTTCCGTAGATGGTGAAATTCTGCCTCCCGAAACGATGATTGTTCAATACTCATTTAACACCTTAAAAGGTGGCCATTATGATGACACTATTTTTATATATGATATATAATATGTTTATGTTTTATTTATGCTTCTGTATTTTTCATTTTTGTCTTACCTTTATAGCTTCCATTATGGGTATACGCGATATCTTCATTTAAGGAAGTGCGGACTACCGCCCCCTCAAAGTGATTTGATTCGTTAAATACCATATGTGGGATGTATAAAGGATGGAAATATGATATTATATATGACATTATACTGGAATTATAATATACCTTTATATCATTATTATTCCATTCTATAAAATACGAAATAGAAATGAAAGTAGCGTTCATGCGTACGTACGACTTACCGTCTCCATGAACGGTGCATTTCATTTCTTACCTCTAAATGATTATGTAATGTTATAAATTCATGCAAGTACTGGATATATATGACATATATGATATCTAAATAATGAATAAAATTCTGGATATAATAAACATTTTTCCACACGAACAACATGTAATTGTAAGAATTCCACTTTCGACTTAAGAACCAAATATCGGCAAAACAAATATTATTAACTTAAATGATTACATAATGTTTATGACTTGGTAATAAGTGGTATAAAAGTAATAATGAACTTAAAAAAGGTTCTTAAGGAATTAGAAATTAACTCAAGTTTATTATTCATGAGATTAAAGAATGATCGAGTCAAGTCGGACCCGAGGTAAGGGATCCTACAACTCTCTTTCTTTTTAAGTACACTCTTTTATGTCATTTATTTTAAGCTCATCTTTCTTATGATTGGGATGTTATTTTATATTACAATTACTGTAATTTTTATGTTCATGTGATGAGAGACCCTATTCTCTCTCATCAATCAATTTTGGAAGTTTTGATTGGCGTCGTTAGGCTGCCGAACTTTCGTAAGAGATCTAACTTCTCTCTTTCTTTTTAAGTACTCTCCTTTATGTCACTTCTTTTAAGCTCCTATTTGTAATGTTGGGTGATTTTCTTTTATATTCCTCTTTCTTTACATTATATTGTAATGTGATGAGATACCCTATTTGATCTCATCAATCCATATTCGGAAGTTTTATGTGGCGCCGTTAGGCTGCCGAGTTTTCGTGAGGGATTTTTCATCTCACTTTTATTCCCGTGAGATTTATGCTACATTTGCCAAAAATTCCATTGAGTGGTGTATTTACTGCCCATTATTCTAATCTTTTTGTAATATAATTTCTTTTATGAGTATTTACATCAATGACTTATTGTCTTTCTTTCATGGGGTGTATGTTTTGAAAGATACCCAAGTCGGTAAGGGAACCTTTCACCCTCCTCTTTTTTAAAAGACTTCTTTTATTGGGTCTTTTAATTTACATATTTTTATGTTGGGATATGTTCTCATACATCCTTATTTATGTAAATTTTATGTCCAAGTGATGAGATACACTTTTTATCTCTCATCAACTCATTTTGATGTGATGCCGTTAGGCTGTCAAGGGAACTTTTTAACCCAATTTCGATTTCTTTGGGTTCAACTTGTAGTCATTGAATATGTCATCCATTGAATATGTGTGAATGACCTTTTATTGTTTCACACTTAATATCCACTTATATTGGGTGTATATATTTTTGTCACACATATTTTTGAGATTTATTTGTCCTTAATTTAAGGATACCTTCTTTATAAGGGATTTCATCACATTTGACATTTCTATTGAGGGTTCATTGTTGTTATGCACCAATTCTCTCTTATATGGTGTATATACTGTCCTTTGGAGTATTATATCATGAATCCTTTTATTCTCATGATATTATAAAGTTCTGACTAAATGTTATTCCTCGATTATTGTATTCAAGTGTCTCTAATTTTGGTAAAACCCCTTTAACCAAAATATCGTTTTAAATGTTTTAATTATTTGTTCTTATTAATATCCATGTTTTCAAAATGGTTTTAAGGATTTATTTATATGGATATTAATGGTTTAAAATGTTAAAAGCTTCAAGGTGGTATGGGACACTTTGATTCAAAAATCTCTTTATTAAATGTTTTAAATGGTTTTGGAAATGGTTTCTTTTTGAATGGATTCATTATTTCAATATCCTAAAATGTTATATTGTGATTGAAATATGGAAATGTCATGTTTCCTTTATTCATGTTTATGTGATATGATTATGTTATGGTTCTTGGGCATTGTTATGAAGAACGGGTGGTTCCGTGATAAACTAAGGGCGGGTGAGCCCGATATAGCTCTCCAATGCATTGGGTAACGCGAAGGAGTGAAACGTTAAGGTTTCTCCGAAGAGATTTAGGGAATATACTGTGATGGGTATTCCAAACGTAACCAAGAGGGTTACTCCCTACGTAAGAATGTTATGAATGCCTCAAGTTACCTTTATGTCTTATGTCTTCTATGATTTATTCATGATTTGATATGCCTATGTTTTATGGGTAAAGTATGATTTCATTCTTATGTATATATGAACTCATGTTTCCTTTCCATATTTTTATAACCCTTACTAAGCATTTTATGCTCATCCCAAGTTGTTGAAATGTTTTTCACAGGTCAAGGGAAAGGTTCATGATGTGATGATAGTGTCGAGGATGTTTCAAGAAAGAATCCATGTTTCATTTTAAATATGTTTCCGTTGATGGGAAGAATAAATACTGTCTTTTATGTAACCACTTTGTTTAAATGTGGAATGTAATGCAAGTTTCATGATCTAATTCTCTAAAACTCTAAACCTGAAAAGATCCTCAATGTGTAATCTTGTAATAACTCAATATTAAGTAAGGTTTAAGGCTGGGGCCTTATAGTTGGTATCAAAGGTCGGTTTAGATAACTTTAGAGGTTAGGGTATTCTTTAAGCATAAGTGACATTACCATAATGGTTAGGATTTCAGAAAGAGTCCTAGTTTTAGATAAAGTGAATGAGTAAGTGTATCTTAGTGTTTAGCTTCCACATTAGTACATGATGGTTTTGTTGATATACTCACACTGACATTTCTATTTTTAGTGAATGGATGGATCTAGCAGGCACCAAAGAGACAACAGGTTTGAAGGAAACTGTGGTGGTTCTCTGATTAAGATACTATATAAAATGGAGGATTCAATGAGGAAACTCGTGGTTGTTCTAAACCAAATATCAAGGAGTCATGATCAACCACTTTAACCTTGGTGAGTTCTCTAATGCATCATGTACGAGATGGCCAACTCTATGTGGAAATTCAGGTAATAATTATAAAGCTAACCATTGGGGTTTATATGATACTTAATTTTTAGGTAATTATGGGTTACTCTATGATATGATGGAAAATGAAAGGAATGAGATATAATTGAGGTTAAAATATGTTATGATTATTATTGAATATTTTATCTCATTTTGGAGAATGTTTTAAGAATTATATAGTTTTGGAAAAAGGACAACACGTAGACCGTGTGACATCCCGTCGCGTCGGACAAAGCTGCGGGAATCGAACCCACAACCAATGTGCGACTGGTATTTATCACCTACCACTGCACTACGTGAAGTCCCTGGTTAGTTTGACTGATTCTTTCTAGTTATATGATTTTATGAATTAAGAGTAAGTTGATTTTGGGTTATTTATGAAAATGATTAACCTATTTTGGAGGATATGTGATTAGGATAATTACTTTTCAATGTGAGACTTTAGGAGCAACTGATGTTGTTTGGAGATAAATGTTGTGATTTAACTTGGAAGACTATGTGACTAAATCTTTCAAATATTTGGGTTTCAATATTATATTGGTTTACTTTGAAGAATTTTATGTAAAAATTGTTTATCGGATGGTCCTTGTTGAACTTTGGGTTTAGTTGGACAAATTTTGGAGATTAAGAATAGATTTTCTTTTTATAAGGGGTTATCCTTTTCTGGATTATCTGATCTTGTACTAACCTTTTTGGTTTTGGTTTTGGTTAAAGCCTAAATACATGGGATGTATATAGTTCTCTTTTGGGGATTATGTGATTCTCTAGAAGTTTATTATAGTACTCTTAATGCGAACAAGTCTCCCTAAATACTCGTCTTTTGGAAAAAATATGAGTTTGACTAAGGAATCTAGTAAAATTTGAGAGTCAACATGATAAGTGATTATGTTTCCTTATGAATAAATTCCTCAATAAAAAGTAACATAAAACAAAAATGTTGTCTATTAACTTTTCCTACTGGGGAATCGAATACCGTTTAACCCATCACAAGTTTGTGATTTTCTCATGGTTAACTTTCTCCTAAACATGTTTTCTATCACTCTCCATCAGAACATGACCCTTTGTTTTTTCCTCCATGTCCATATTTTCATACTTGGAATCCTAGTATGGGTTAACTCGGGTGACCTTTGTACTTATCTTTATTTATTTTAAAGTGTTTGTTTTACTGACTTTTGTTCCGATGTGGGACTTTCAAAGATGTTTCCAAGCGCAATTTTAAAATTGCGAGGATGCAATTCCCAAAAGGGGGGAAGGATGTAACACCCCAGGTAAATAAAGAATATTACATTTCATATTTATCCATATTTGTGAATAAAATATTTAAATGTCTTTAAAGGGGACGCTATGCTCGATGGCGTACCCAACACGCAACAACGAGTTTCTTGGGAATCTTACGTTTCACTCTAATAATAAAATAATATTATTTTAAATGGTAGTTAACATGTAGCCGTTGTAATGGCGGGAATGGATAGAAATAACTAAAATATGATTATATATGTTTTTAAATGTTTTTACATTTATCCAATAAAGGATAGAGGATTAAAATACGGAACGAATTCAATTTTAGGCGTATATGCCCTAGTTTTCACTAAAGGTTCACTTATCGCATTTTGATGGTGAACCGTCATTAAATATAGTTTTGATCACTCTTATACATTATTTTGGACAAAATAAAACACTTATTAAGAATCGAGACATCAAATTTTACTTTGTGTAATTTTTTGGTATTTTTCCGATAAATTTCATTTTTTTTATGAATAGTGTAAAATGTTGTGTTTTAATTCAAAACCTATTTTTAATCTAATTTATTTATATTATTAGATTATAATTTGAATTGTTTTTAAAGTGAAATTAGTAAATATTTTTACCATTAAATCCAATAGTGGTTGTTGGAATTTATTTCACTTTGAAATCGGACTTAAACTAGTGTCAATCTTTTGATACTTATTGTTTCATAAAAACACGCTATTTGCTCTGACAGCGGGAATTAATTATTAAATTAATTAATGTGACTTATATGTTTTGAATTTTTTAAAACGGACTTCATTTTTGAATTCGGAATATCAAATATATCTTAGGGTGAAGTTTTGGTTTTTTTCTGAAAAACTCCAATTTTTGATGAATAGTGAAACCACTAAGTGGTAATCAAGCAAACTGATTTTTCAGTTAAATGAAAGTTTACCACTAATGTGTATTGAATTTTGAAAATCCGACATACATGGTTGTCATTAAGAAGTAAAATGTGGTTCAATGGGATAAAAATAATTTTTTGGTGAATAGTAACTTATTAAGTTTTTAATCGCGATTAGTGGTAATTAGTGTAGTTTAAGGTAAAAATGATATTATAAGAATGTGAAAACACCATGAAACTTGTCCTACACCTATTGGGTGAGTCATGGCCGACCAAGACAAGCCATGGGCCAACTTGGGGACCCCATGGAGCCACTTTAGTTGGAAAATGACAATAATATATTTTTATTTAATGGAAAAGTAAAATTGACACAAACATGATATGTTTTACTAAAACAATTTTTAAGTAGGGTTATACAAGTCATATTTTTGATTATAAAAAGTCATTGGAAATCTAAAAATATTTCCTACATCATAGTAATTTTTTTATAATTTTTAGACATTCAATAAATTAAAATATTTATGACATCATAATGATGCAGTGATGACATCATTATTTAACGATTAAAATAAAATGGAAATATAATGTAATATCTATTAACTACACATGTCCAAAACTTATTGGATGGGTGGATTTCGAACCCTTATAAGCTTATCCACGAAGTATATCAATGTGGGACCTTTTAAAACCGAAACACATTTTCAAAAAAAGTAATATTTCCTTACTTTCCAAAAGTGCCCCTCCTCTCCTCTTATAAAAGGCCCCCACCTCTACCTCTTTTCACACACTCATCAAGCCTTTGGCTCGGCCAACCCCTGCCCATTTACTCTCTCCACACCCCTCTCCTCGTCCTAGAGGATTCCCTTTGGGCAGAAGCCTTTCAAAGGAAGCCTTTAGGCTCAAATCAAAAGGAGTTACACTTTTAAAGGTAATTCATTCTCTCATGTTCATTTGTTTTATTTTGCTTCTCCAACCCCCTAAACTCTTTTTATTTACTTCTTTTGTAACAACACCAGTATATTAAATATACTAGGATGTTGTTATAAGATTTATTCGAGCTACACTCTCACACAACTACATCAAATCGTTAAAGAACATACGGTTTCCGTGGATGGTGAAATTCTGCCTCCCGAAACGATGATTGTTCAATACTCATTTAACACCTTAAAAGGTGGCCATAATGATGAAACTATTTTTATATATGATATATAATATGTTTATGTTTTATTTATGCTTCTGTATTTTTCATTTTTGTCTTACCTTTATGGCTTCCATTATGGGTATACGTGATATCTTCATTTAAGGAAGTGCGGACTACCGCCCCCTCAAAGTGATTTGATTCGTTAAATACCATATGTGGGATGTATAAAGGATGTAAATATGATATTATATATAACATTATACTGGAATTATAATATACCTTTATATCATTATTATTCCATTCTATAAAATACGAAATAGAAATGAAAGTAGCGTTCATGCGTACGTACGGCTTACCGTCTCCATGAACGGTGCATTTCATTTCATACCTCTAAATGATTATGTAATGTTATAAATTCATGAAAGTACTGGATATATAGGACATATATGATATCTACATAATGAATACAATTCTGGATATAATAAACATTTGTCCACACGAACAACATGTAATTGTAAGAAGTCCACTTTCGACTTAAGAACCAAATATCGGCAAAACAAATATTATTAACTTAAATAATTACATAATGTTTATGACATGGAAATAAGTGGTATAAAATTAATAATGAACTTAAAAAAGGTTCTTAAGGAATTATAAATTAACTCAAGTTTATTATTCAGGAGATTAAATAATGATCGAGTCAAGTCGGACCCGAGGTAAGGGATCCTACAACTCTCTTTCTTTACACTCTTTTATGTAATTTATTTTAAGCTCATATTTCTTATGATTGGGATGTTATTTTATATTACAATTACTGTAATTTTTATGTTCATGTGATGAGAGACCCTATTCTCTCTCATCAATCTATTTTGGAAGTTTTGATTGGCACCGTTAGGCTTCCGAACTTTCGTAAGAGATCTAACTTCTCTCTTTCTTTTTTAGTACTCTCCTTTATGTCACTTATTTTAAGCTCCTATTTGTAATATTGGGTGATGTTCTTTTATATTCCTCTTTCTTTACATTATATTGTAATGTGATGAGATACCCTATTTGATCTCATCATTCCATATTCGGAAGTTTTATGTGGCGCTGTTAGGCTGCCGAGTTTTCGTGAGGGATTTTTCATCTCACTTTTATTCCCGTGAGATTTATGCTACATTTGCCAAAAATTCCATTTAGTGGTGTATGTACTGCCCATTATTCTACTCTTTGTGTAATATAATTTCTTTTATGAGTATTTACATCAATGACCTATTGTCTTTCTTTCATGGGGTGTATGTTTTGAAAGATACCCAAGTCGGTAAGGGAACCTTTCACCCTCCTCTTTTTTAAAAGACTTCTTTTATTGGGTCTTTTAATTTACATATTTTTATGTTGGGATATGTTCTCATACATCCTTATTGATGTAAATTTTATGTCCAAGTGATGAGATACACTTTTTATCTCTCATCAACTCATTTTGATGTGATGCCGTTAGGCTGTCAAGGGAACTTTTTAACCCAATTTCGATTTCTTTGGGTTCAACTTGTAGTCATTGAATATGTCATCCATTGAATATGTGTGAATGACATTTTATTGTTTCACACTTAATATCCACTTATATTGGGAGTATATATATTTGTCACACATATTTTTGAGATTTATTTGTCCTTAATTTAAGGATACCTTCTTTATAAGGGATTTCATCACATTTGACATTTCTATTGAGGGTTCATTGTTGTTATGCACCAATTCTCTCTTATATGGTGTATATACTGTCCTTTGGAGTATTATATCATGAATCTTTTTATTCTCATGATATTATAAAGTTCTGACTAAATGTTATTCCTCGATTATTGTATTCAAGTGTCTCTAATTTTGGTAAAACCCCTTTAACCAAAATATCGTTTTAAATGTTTTAATTATTTGTTCTTATTAATATCCATGTTTTCAAAATGGTTTTAAGGATTTATTTATATGGATATTAATGGTTTAAAATGTTAAAAGCTTCAATGTGGTATGGGACACTTTGATTCAAAAATCTCTTTATTAAATGTTTTAAATGGTTTTGGAAATGGTTTCTTTTTGAATGGATTCATTATTTCAATATCCTAAATTGTTATATTGTGATTGAAATGTGGAAATGTCATGTTTCCTTTATTCATGTTTATGTGATACGATTATGTTATGGTTCTTGGCCATTGTTATGAATAACGGGTGGTTCCGTGATAAACTAAGGGCGGGTGAGCCCGATATAGCTCTCCAATGCATTGGGTAACGCGAAGGAGTGAAACGTTAAGGTTTCTCCGAAGAGATTTAGGGAATATACTGTGATGGCTATTCCAAACGTAACCAAGAGGGTTACTCCCTACGTAAGAATGTTATGAATGCCTCAAGTTACCTTTATGTCTTATGTCTTCTATGATTTATTCATGATTTGATATGCCTATGTTTTATGGGTAAAGTATGATTTCATTCTTATGTATATATGAACTCATGTTTCCTTTCCATATTTTTATAACCCTTACTAAGCCTTTTATGCTCATCCCAAGTTTTTGAAATGTTTTTAACAGGTCAAGGGAAAGGTTCATGATGTGATGATTGTGTCGAGGATGTGTCATGAAAGAATCCATGTTTCATTTTAAATATGTTTCCGTTGATGGAAAGAATAAATACTGTCTTTTATGTAACCACTTTGTTTAAATGTGGAATGTAATGCAAGTTTCATGATCTAATTCTCTAAAACTCTAAACCTGAAAAGATCCTCAATGTGTAATCTTGTAATAACTCAATATTAAGTAATTTTTAAGGCTGGGGCCTTATAATATTACTTGTATAACCCCATGTAAAATTTTTTTTAGTAAAACATTTCATGTTTGTGTCATTTTTTACTTTAACATTAAATAAAAGGTATTTATGTCCTTTTCCCACTAAAGTGTCTCCATGGGGTCCCCAAGTTGACCCATGGATTGTCTTGGTCGGCCATGAATCATCCAATAGGAGTAGGACAAGTGGAAAACTCATATCATATTATTAAAACATTATTTTTACCTTAAACTACACTAATTACCTCTAATCGCGATTAAGAACTTAAAAGTTACTATTTACCAAAAAATTATTTTAATCTCATTGAACCACATTTTACTTCTTAATGACAACCATTTATGTTGGATTTTTTAAAATCAAATCACATAAGTGGTAATATTTCATTTAAACGAAAAATCAGTTATTTAACTACCACTTAGTGGTTTCACTATTCATCAAAAATTGAAGTTTTTCAGAACAATGCCAAAATTTCACCCTAAGCTATAATTGATATTCCAAATTCAAAAATGATGTCTATTTTACAAAATTCAAAACATATAAGTTTCATTAATTAATTTTATAATTAATTCCCGTTGTCACAACAAATAGCGTGTTTTTAAGAAACAATTTATATCAAAAGATTGGCAATTGTTTATGTCCAATTTCAATGTTAAATTAATTCTAATGACCACCATTGGATAAAATGGTAAAAATATATTCTAATTATACTATAAAACCACTAAATAGTATAATTTATCACAATAAATTATTTTGATTAAAAAGGTTGTTTTAAGTATTTTTCACTATTCATAAAAAATTGGAAGTTCTCAGAAAGTTACAAAAAAATTCAACTTAGGATAATTTCGATATTAAAAATACAAAAATTAAGTCCATTTTGAAATATAAAATTTCTATAATTTTAAAAAGTGGTTATTACTATTCATAATGGCTACTTTGATTAGTCGCGGTGTGTTAGAACTCAAACTTGCGTACAATGCAAGCTATTGCATTATTGAATGAGAAGCGTATCGTGGAAGCTTGGGGTGTTACATTCTACCCTCCTTCAATAAATTGCGTCCTCGCAATTTGAAATTTTTCTTTGAAAATAAAAGGTTGAAAAGAGAAAATACCTTTGAGGAAAACCCACATCGGAAATAAGATTAATAAAATTTAGCCTTAATAAGAGGGAAAGGGAAATGAAAAAGTCACCACCCAATTATGATCTCGATTAGGAGAACATTGGTGGCAATTAGAGACATATAATTGGAGGAAAAACGTAAATATTTTTAGGGAGTGATTGAGGTCATCAATCACAATCAACTGTCAAATTAAGGGCCTCAAAGCCTTCAATTTATGTTGATTTAAAATATCATCAGTTCAACAAGACATAAGCTATTAGGATAACACATTTTTTTGTTTTAATATCCCTTTACTAAAGTTTAAGAATTAATTTATTCATTGAATAAGAGATAGGTATATATATATTTATGCTTGACAATTAGAGTTTCAACCTTCAACTCATCTTTCACTCAAAAAGATAATATAACTCAAAAATATTATACTTAGCCTAATTGTATAAGGTTCCAAATGTTAACACATACCATTTAGATTAGTAAAATTATTTTGTAATAACCAGGGACTTCATATAGGCTAGTGGTAGGAAATAAAGGCTTGTCGCACCTTGATTGTGGGTTCGATTCCTGCAGCTTTGTCTGACGCGACGGGTTATGCCCCACCCTGCTGGTTGTCCTTTTCCTAAAACTATAGTATCATAATATTCCAAAAATAATCTTCATAAATTTTTTAACCTTAAACAATACTATCCAAAGATCAACTTAATCCACTCCAACCTTTATAGTTATCCAAAATACCTTTGTCCAGACTTTCTCTAAAAGGTCTCTTAATTCCAAAATCAATTTATCAGATTCCTCAAACAAAGTAAAGTTTCTCTTATTGTCACATACTAAAAATATAATTACCTTCATCATATTAAAACCTTACTGAAATCAACAAGTACTGCAGTACAATCCTTATATACATATCACATTATTCTAATAACCAGAATATAATCCATGAGTCCAAAAGCACCAATACATTAGTTATTCTGCTTCAACTGTAGTAACAGCATAAGATTTTCCTTGATCCCTTGGCCTTTTCTGAGGTAAGTTTCCCTGATGCTTAGGACATTCATTTTCATAATGACCCATTTCTCTACAATTGTAGCATTCAACTTTGATAGCCTCTTTCTTTCCCTTGCAATCACGCGCCTGGTGACCTTTTTCTCCACATTTATAACAAACTCTCATTCCTTTTAGGAAAGTACCAGGGTGATTCTTTCCACAATTATCACATAATGGAAAATCCTTATTTCCCTTTTTCCCTTTATCTATATCTTGTTCCACTGTTCTCTTCTTCTCTTGCTTTACTTTGTTGTCATAAGACATAGAGAATTCCTTTTCTGTCTTGATAGCACACGAGACAATATCTTCGTATGATGAGAAGGATTGTGATACTAAATCTCGGCGGAGAAATGGTTTTAACCCATCAAAGAAACGATCAATCTTAATCCTTGGGTTACGTATATAATCTGCAGCATACCTCGCTAACCTTGTAAAGTTGGCCTCATACTTTGCGACATTCTCATCCTCCTTTTGCCTCAGACTCAGAAATTGCCTTTCCTTATCTGCTCGATGGTCACGAGGAAATTATTTTTCTAATAAAAGCTCTTTGAACTCCCTACATTCCATATTCGATACGTCATCATCTTCATTTGTGTTTTGAATCAGCGACCACCACTGATCGGCATCTCTAGTGAGGCGGTAAACTGCCATGACAACCTTCTCCCTTTCGCTACTCCCCAAGTCATGGAATATTTTCTCTAAGGAGTTTATCCATTGCTCAGCTACTAATGGATTTATACACCCATTAAATGTTGGTTGTTGTTGCCTCATGAAGCGGTCTAACATTGATCCTCCACGTTGTGGATCAGGGTGCTCCATACGAGTAAGGTTATTATTCATAACCTGAGTGAGTTGTCCCAGTATGGTAATAAGTTGATCAGCACCAATTGTATCTCCAGCTCCACAATAATTATCTTGAGCAGGAGGTAAATCCCTACACGGAGTGCGTGCATTGATACGGTTTCCATTCCTTCCACTAGGCGCCATTTCTAAACAATGGAATAAACTAGATTAGTTTGTGAATCAAAATACATAATTCCATACTTGTAAAATACTTAACATAAATTGAACTATTTATGGATATAATCCATAATCATAAAAAGTTTTTACTTGAGGAAGTATATACTCATAACCGTTCATAGTGTTTTGTAAAGAAAATGGGAATTATCCTAAGCATATCCCCCTGGAGTGTCGTAACCAAGAGTGCAGCAAGGCCTGTTGTCATGCACCAGTTCCCGTTCGAGTCTAGCTCAAAGCGGTGTTTTCGGGTTTTACCCCTAGGTACATATGTTCTAGAGCCGCCTCTACCTGCTCGTATCCATACAGGGATGTATTTCTCGGAAAACTCACTACATCTTTACAATACCAAAATTCTAGGAAGTTCTTCTATACTAATCCTCAAAGTCTATCTTCGGGCTATGTGCTCTAATCAGAGTTTATCTAAATCTAGCTTCCAAGGGTAGTACTAAACTGCCTCTGATACCAACTGTAACGCCCCGACCCCAGCTACCCAGAGTCGGTGCATTACTTCGTAACATTGGCATGATCACAAAAGATCAAGTCTCGAAAGACCGATTAGTTTAGTAGCCTTGGAAACACTAGATACATTTATAAGTCTTTCATTACATCAAAAAGTAAACAAACTACAATAACATGGTATTCATAGTCCACACTCATATCCCTTTCTGACTACCTCTGCAGGTCATTCATAAAATACTTCTTCACATCCTGTAAAAAAATATTAAAACATTGAAAGGGGTGAGCTCAGATGCTCAGTAAGGTTAACAATATAGCGGAAGCTTTCATAAATAAACATTAACATTTAAGGCAATGTATAACTAAAACAAAATCCTTTTAAACTTGAACTTCAACATAATATGGCAAAAGTAAAATGAGATAATTCCATTCACTTCTTCACATGGATATTCTACTGGTCGAATAATCACATGCAATATCAATAACCACTTTCATAATGAGGGAATGTATAATGCCAGACATTCTGAAACATTTTGTCAAGGCCTCGGCCAAGACGTATAAAATGATTAAGGCCTCGGCCAAAACCATAAATCAAATTGGGAAAGGGCCTCGGCCAATTCCACGTCTAGTTGTCTCATGAGACCTACCGATGCATCGAGGAGCTATAGTGGGCTCCACCAGTCACTTATTAAGTCCAATACATTCCTCATATGAATAGGTTTAAACATAACATAAATATTCGTATTAAAACTAGCATACGAAACGTCAAAAATTTATCCATAAACTATGGATGGTATAAATATAACAAATAAATAGTCAAATATTTCACAAAATGTTCAATGGGAGTTTTGTATCATAAATCAATTTCAATTAAACTTTAAACCCATCAAAGGATGTTGACATGGATGAAATCAAATCTATTTGAGAGAAATATCTCTCTCATTTTTTTGAAATAATTTAAAAGTCCCATAATTATAAAATAATACATTTACTTTGAAAATATTCTTATAAGCTTTTAAGGGAAGCTTCGACGAAGTTATAATGGCGGAAAATAGCCACACCCGCCGTATAAGTAAAAAAACATTCTTACCTTAAATTTGTCAAAAAGGCCAAAAAGTATATTGTTTGGAAAACGACGGTAAGATTCATTTCAAAAATGTATAAAGGTATAAATGACTTTAACCCATTTTCCATTTAATAGTAAAAATGTTTTGAAAGACATTTTTAAGAAACATGGATGTGGATGATAACAAGGTCCCAGTAGATAATTATGTATAAACAACCTTGGATAATGAAGAGGTTGTGAAGTAAACCCTTACCTTGTACTTTTCCTTGGTTGGGGTAGGTTAACCTCCTGTATAATGGTGAAATAATTTTTATTAAATTATACAAGAATCATATACATTCATATGATATCATATATGATCTTTTAACATTGCTTTGTTAACAATATCTTAGATTTATCGTTGTTTCGGGTGTTAACTTACTCATTTTCTTTTATATGTTTTGTTACGTAAGTCTTGTTTATCATGGATAGGTTGTATCTTATTCATATCCAGAATGATATCATGTCCTTAAACATTATTTTTAAATCATCAAATGATAATTATAATTGAATGGATACGACGGAGAATGAATCTCATCGTGTTCGTGGAGACGGTAGTCCGTACGTACGCACGAGCGACAATATCATTATTTTGATATTAAAATAATATATAATTGGATATTATATCATATATACAGAATCATTATAATGTTATATTTATTATTTACATGAATTACATATCATTATTATACCCATCTAAATAATAATATATTGAATAACAATTACACCACGACGTGGAGACGGTAAGCCGTACGTACGCACGTATGGTGACATGTCATTCAAATGATGGGTAGAATACTGAATATGGTTGTTCCATATTTATAATAACATCACAGTATATAGAAGATACTGGAGTTATAATTTTAGAATTGAAATAACAAACAAAGAGGGAGTGGAAGAAGAAAGAAACTTGAAAGAGGGTGATGAAAACGTTACCTCTTCTTCGGGTTCGTCCTTTTGATTTGATCAAAAGGACTCCTTAGGATGGCTTTCTGACTAAAGTAAAGCTTCTAGGATGAAGGGAGAGAAGTTGGGAGAGTATTTGGGTAGAGTTTGGGCGAACCAAAAGGCTTGAAAGTGTGAATAAGGTGGTAGAGGTGGGGGCCTTTTATAAGAGGAGAGGAGGGGCTCTTTTGGAAAGATTGAAATGTTACATTATTATATAATGCTTTTCGGATTCTAAAGGTCCCACACTTATATAATTCGTAGATAAGGTGATATGGGTTCGAAATACCCTCATCCAATAGTCTTTGGACAAGTGTAAGCCTTGGATTTTTCATTATCTTCTCATTTTATTTAAATCGTTAAATAATGAGGTCATCGCTGCATCATCATGATGTCATAAATAATTTAATTTATTTAATGTCTAAAAATTATAAAAAAAATACTATGATGTAGGAAATATTTTTATCTTTCCAATGACTATTTATAGTCAAAAATATGACTTGTATAACCCCATGTAAAAATTGTTTTAGTAAAACATTTCATGTTTGTGTCATTTTTTACTTTAACATTAAATAAAAGGTATTTATGTCATTTTCCAACTAAAGTGGTTCCATGGGGTCCCCAAGTTTACCCATGGATTGTCTTTGTCGGCCATGACTCAACCAATATGAGTAGGACAAGTTTCAAGCTCATATCATATTATTAAAACATTATTTTTACCTTAAACTACACTAATTACCTCTAATCGCGATTAAGAACTTAAAAGTTACTATTCACCAAAAAATTATTTTAATCTCATTGAACCACATTTTACTTCTTAATGACAACCATGTATGTCGGATTTTTGAAAATCAAATCACAGAAGTGGTAATATTCTATTTAAACAAAAAATCAGTTATTTAACTACCACTTAGTGGTTTCACTATTCATCAAAAATTGAAGTTTTTCAGAACAATGCCAAAATTTCACCCTAAGATATAATTGATATTCAGAATTCAAAAATGATGTCTATTTTACAAAATTCCAAACATATAAGTTGCATTAATTAATTTTATAATTAATTCCCGTTGTCACAACAAATAGCGTGTTTTTAAGAAACAATTTATATCAAAAGATTGGTAATTGTTTATGTCCAATTTCAATGTTAAATTAATTATAATGACCACCATTGGATAAAATGATAAAAATATTTTCTAATTATACTTTAAAACCACTAAATAGTATAATTTATCACAATAAATTATTTTGATTAAAAAAGTTGTTTTAAGTATTTTTCACTATTCATAAAAAAATTGGAAGTTCTCAGAAAGTTACAAAAAATTCAACTTAGGATAATTTCGATATTACAAATACAAAAATGAAGTCCATTTTTAAATATAAAATTTCTATAATTTTAAAAAGTGGTTATTACTATTCATAACGACTACTTTAATTAGTCGCGGTGTGTTAGAACTCGAACTTGCGTACAATACAAGCTATTGCATTATTGAATGAGAAGCGTATCGTGGAAGCTCGGGGTGTTACATTAATGGTTTACATGTTTTCAGACAACTACTAGTTTTCCTTATTTTTGTACCCCTTACTGATATTTTAATGCTCATCCAAGGTTTTAAAAAATTCAAAATATTTATTGAAGAATATATTCAAGGATGGGATCAAGTAAATGTGATGATGTTTAAACATGAAATGTAACCATGTTTATTTTTAATCATTTTTTCATTTTATAAAAATGGATTCTGAGTCAAAGTTTTTACATTGTAATATTTGAGTTTTTATGTAATATTTATGCTCAAATTCTCAAAAATACTAAAACATAAGGTATCCTTGATGGTAATGAATGTAAAATTATTTACTTAACTCAATACTAGGAAATATATAAGGCAAGGTACTTATAGTAACAACCAACTCTAGGATACTGGGGATGAGATATTTACAGTATATGTATGATATTTTCATTCTATATGAGATATATTTAGTATGATCCTAATAATTATACATGTTATTCAAATCATAAAAATATATAAATATTTTTTTAGGTTTTTATGGAATCTTTTTTGAGAAACTTGGTATGTACAATATTATATATTAGGTCATTACTGTAATTACCAAAATATTTACTTTGTAATTGTTTTTATATTTTTATATGTTTATATCTGTTTTATATTCATTCTTGTGGGATATATTTCATGGGAAATTTTTTTATTTCTTTTATAGTATGTTTCATTGGTTAGTGATTTTATGTTATGATATAGAGCAATTAAGGTCAATGCCTCTAAAATTTGTATTATATATCCTTATCTCTAGTCATCAACATAGGGAATACTTGAGTCAAAATATCATGGTCACTACGTTTTTCATGAATATCCTAGGATAGGTAGTATTGGAGTGCAACATTCTAAGACTTAATCAGTGAGTGACTTCTTATTAATTATGGTAATATAAATTATTTGTAAAATTATGGTTTTTATTAAATAATATTCCATTGAGAAACTTACAAGTCATTTTCCATTACAAATTTTGAATTAAAGTTTAGTTAACCAATCATGGTAATGTGTTATTCTAATGAATAATGGGATGATTAAAATGTGACATATTTGGAAATGATAATGTTGGACCTTGTTTAATTAATGATGATCGATAGGGAATGTCTATTTGAGATCATGGTGGGTGTGCACATCAGGTACTAGGATGCTATTTGTTTTTCCATTGTTTGTGTTGTGGTGGTAATCTAATTTTTTTTATCACATTTGTGTTCATCAGGAATTTTAGTGACATACTATAACAGAGACCCATAGTGTCACACCAAGAGGGAATGGTAAATCATGGTCAACTGGTTGGTATGCCACAAACTCCTATCATTTCATGTATATAGTTGGATTATAACATCCTAAAAACCTATTATTAATGGTAAAATAAATGGATAGTGGATCTCTACATGCTATACCTATCATGCCTGACCAAACATGTGAGTTATAATGGCATCACCAACTGTTGTTCATGGGATAGGGTGGTTAATAGTATACTGATCTATATATTTAGCCTAACTTGAAAATTCATGATCATCTAAAGACACATTAGGATATATGATTTAATATATCTAGTTTTATGTTATAATAAATATCACTCACTCATGTTATGTTTAGGTTTTTATTGATCAACATGTTAGGTTTACCTGGAAGAATTTCCAGTCCCCTTTAATTAATTATTTCATTTATTATACACTGAGATAAGATAGATCATCAGAATTTATTTATCTTAATAAGATAGGGATCATTATTAAATTTTATGAGGATCAATTATTTTTCTACAACATTTTTCTCTAGCCATAGTGGATGATGATGCTGCTATAGAGTTCTTGTTTGAGGAAGGATTTCTACATGAGATCTCAGTGAAAATGATTTTGTGTCATCAAATATATCTTGAAAATATTTTAAACACATATCTCATCATTAAGAGAGAACTAAATTAGAGGTATGGTGTTATGTACTGTAAATATATTGGGGGAATTCATGGTGGTTCCTCTAGTAGAATGATTTACTATTGGGATGATACACAACAGAGTAGCGGTAGAGAGTATTAGATGAGTGGTTATTCTTCTCCACCTCCTCCAGTGGGAATCATGATAGTGTTCTACCAATTTCATGGATGAGGGAATTTAAGTGGTGGTGTACCTAGTATTTTTTGGAGTAATATTATTATTGGAATACAAGGAATCTGTGCCAACTTAGATGGATCACCCCATAGGAAAATAATATTAAGGGATCTAGAATAGTGTAGTGTCCTCAAGCCTAATCGGATACCACCACATAGACTGGAAGTTGCAGTTCTACTATTAGATTCAGTAATATTGGGGTACATGGAAGATATATATAGATATTATGATGAATCATGTGGGATATCATTCAAGGGATTTATAATAGGGTGTAGGGTCCTAGTTCTTACTAGTTTAATGATCTTGAGCTTACTCGAACAAATTAAAATTCAATTATATATATATATATATATATCCTGGTTTAATTATAGTATATTCAACCCCTACACATGATTTTTATGACACTGGAGGCTCTTATTATTTTATCTCTATTTAGTTCATTATATGTTATTATTTTCCTATGGATTTTCATTATGGACATTTATCAATTTCCACACCCTGATAAATGTTTTGAAAATGGGTTTTAGACAGGTAGATTATACCTTTGTTTTTGGATTTAATAATTTTATCTAGGATTTCATTATGTTGGAGATGGTTGGTTTTGAAATGATAATAGGGATGGATTTGATAATTTGGTATTGATCTCAAATAAATATTTTATCATAGGTAAGTATCTTTTAAATCAATTAAAGCTGGTAGTTTTGATTATATGGGTTGTGTTATAGGGTTATGTTGGGCATAAAAATGAGTGACTAATTGGGGTCGTTTCCCAGGTGGTTACTCTCATTTGGATGAGGGAGATATGGTTCATGAAATATTTCCTTGTGTTATAATTCTTTTTTATGTTTTATTACCAAATGAATTATTGAGATTACCAACTATGTGTGGGATCGAGTTTATGACTGATCTTATGCCTTATCTAAAGACAATTTATAGTCATCCTTAAAAGATGGATCTTATGTAACTTTTAGAGTTAAATGATCAACTAGAGAACCTAGAGGGAAAGTATTTTATCATCAATTAAGTTTCCCCTTGGGGTTTTCAATTCATATTCTCCAAAAAGTAGTATGGATCCTTGAGTTTTTTTTGAGTATTCAAAATTGACCCATGAAATGGTTTAGAACTGATATTTACTTCCACATATTTATGATCTAATAAATCATCTTAGGGGTTCTAAACTTTTATATATGATTTATTTTTTTCTTAGGTATCAATGGTTTAGGGTAAATCCTTAAATCATTCCCCATAAATAATTTTGGAGTATTTTTAGTTTTTAAGAGTAAATTGGGATGTCATTTGGTATGAAGAACACACTGGTGGTGTTTATGTCCTTAATGAATCAGCTTTTCAACCCTATTTTTAGACCTTTATTATGGATTTTTTTGATAATATATTGTGTGCTCCAGGTTGAGGGAAGTCCATGCCTGATATTTGGAGGTAGTTTTGAGCATACTTTGAGGTTATCCCCTATATTTAAGCCTAATAATGTTCTTGATTTTGATTAATCATGTTCACTTCATTTGGAATGTGATATATAAGTATGGAGTGTAATTGGTTGTAAAGAAGGTAGTGGTGAATTTTTCTTATGAGATTACTAAGAAATTATTTGAGGTTTTTAGGTCCTTGGGGTTGGATGTAAATTATTGGAGGTTTATTTATGAATCTTCCCACTTTACAGTAATGTAATTTTTCTTAACAAATATTTTATTGATGGTTTAGTGGATTAATTATTATAAGAAGTAGTTTTGAGAGATTAAGTGGAGATTGAATTTAATAATTATAAAGGCCATTCCCAAACCATGTAAAGATTATATGATCTATTTTGATGCTTTGGGTGTTATATTGGGGTTGGTGCAGATGTATGATAGTCATGTATTCTATTATGGGTTAATAAATAAAAGGAAACAAAAGTGTAACTCACCAACTCATGATTATGAATTAGTTGTGATTCTTCATGCCTAGAGGTTTCTGAAAAAAATATCAGATAGGGGAAAGTCATATGGTGTATATAGATCATATGATCCAAAATAACTTCTATCTCAAGACAATCAGACCCTCTGTTGAGAATATGGGTTGAGTACATATAGTAATTCGATTTCTAGTTGGCTAGGAATCCTAATAAGGGGAATGTCACTATGGATGCATTGATCTTATAAACTCACACATAAGTGGTTTGTGAGATCGATAGTGAGTATTCGATGATGTTACTTTTTTGGAGTTGTCTATAGATGTTAATGAGTTTATTGGATGGGGAAATAATGTTTCTTTATTGACTAATTTTTCAATTCTTGATAGGGTGATAGAGAATCATCATTCAGACTCAAATATTCTCAATATTTGGGGTCTTCTGGTAGTTTTCACAAACATGTTAAAGGAAATCATGGGGGTCTTCTATGCCTCAAAGTTGGTGGAACGTAAATTTATAACAAAGATTCTCCAAGATGTTCCCCAATAGTATTAGTGGCCTAGGATGAAAATAGAAATAGTTTGGTTCATTAAATGTCATTTTCCCTATCTATAGGAATAGATCGTGAATTAGTGAATCTATGGTATTATTTATTAGTTACCTATTCTAGGGTTGATGTGGGATGATGCGATGATGGATTTGGTGACATGATTACTGAGCACACCACAAGTCCATCATGATGTTTAGGTTGTCAGGGATGGCCAATGAATGTTGATAATTTCGTAGTGATTAATGCTAGTTCTTTTGTTAATGTTATTGGTACTTTATATGCATGTGTGGTGTTTTTCTTCCGTGGGGTTCCATATATAATCATATCATTTATTGATTCCCATATTTCACATGGTCTTGGATAGGTTTATAAAATTTATTAGGTATATAGAAAGACCTGAGTAAATATTATAACCAGTAGATGGATAGGGGGTTTGATTGCATGAACTAGGTTCAAAAAAACATTTTAAAAAATGTATCATTTAATTTTTAGGTTCAAGGTAAATAAATTTATTATGAGTGTATTTTTAATAAAAAAAATACCTAATTGGATTCAATTTTGATGGATCATTTTGAGGGATTATTTGGGATTTCATATTGATTTCCCCTATATTGGATGGAAGACGGAGAGTCAACTATTCATGGAAAAGTATTGTACATGAGACCATAGAGTATGATAAATTGATAAATAAGTTGTTAATGACCACATAGATATGGTGCATATAATATTATAACTATATGCATTATTTATTAGAGTAATAGGTGGGAATCCAGGTCTTCTTATGAGTATCACTAAGGCTTGGGAAGATTCAGATTTAGTGACATGGGAAATCAGCACTATGATTTGTGAGATTATTTTAGGAAAAGAAGATGATTAGTTATACGGAATATCTATTGGATATTCTACCATGATACATTACTATAAAAAAATTATTTAATTCCCATTAACATATATTGTGTCATTTTAGTTTCCTTATGTAATTTATGTCCTTGACATCAAGATAGTGGTCAATGCATTATTTTAGGAATGACTAGTTTTTACTATAGATAATAGTGAGGAGACTCTTTGTGGGAAGTTGGTTCCCCTAATTCTAGTGTTGGTGCACCATGAAAGACTCCAAGATGAGATGTAGTAATTATAGTATATTATACGAAGTCAGTGTCTAGAGTTATTCATCAAAGAATCTCAGTGAGTATTTGGGAAAATGATCAGTGACAAGCTCTTATATGGTGATGAGGTTATTAGATCTCATCCCCCATTTGATGTGAAAGTGAAATTCCGTTCTATTAAGCTATGTTTATTTTATTATATTATTATTATTTACAGAAGTATCATATGTTTTTGGATCATATTAATGTATCAGGGCTCAAAAACATAGATTTAGAAGTTTTCGTATATGGTGTATGGTTAGTGCACAATCATAACTAACCATTCACCCATACCATTTAATTTGGTATTCATGGATGAACTGTTTGTTCGAGAATGAATATAGACCTTTGAAACCATGTAAATTAAGAAATAAATTTAGAGACACATTTAATATAGGTGGGGTTTGACCTGTTATATTTTTCTCTATAAGAATGATAAATGATGTATCTTGGATAGTGGAAGTTAATAAGTTTTGTTTAAGGTTTAAAAAATATGAATCCAAATTGTGTCCCCCATTAAAAAGACATTTTTTTCATTCACATTGATCAAAGAACATACAGAACATGTTATCCCATAAAGACAGACAAGATAAATTCAAACAAGATATTGATAATATGGATTGTTAAAATATAATGGGTTTCCATCAAATGGAATGTGAGATAATGAGATATTTATGCAAATGATAAACATGAAAATATTGATTTATGAATTATAGATGTGTAATATGATGGGATTTTAAAATTTTAAAATAAAAATTTCTATATAAATTAAAATTGTTTCCAATGATTTTAATTGCATGATAAATACTAAAAAAGTAATGTTATTTTAATAATAAATAAATGATTATGTATTAAAACTCAAGGTCTTGAAAAAAATGTAAATCTTATTTATAAGTCTTGAAAACACTATTGGAGTTGTATTTATCTATGAAAACTATAAATACTCATGGAACATTCATTATATGATCAAATTATAAACTCCCTTTGAGTAGTCCTTATCAAATGAAATTATAAAATTTCTTGGATAAGTACTAATCCAATGAAATTATATACACTCTTATAGAAGTAGTGTAAATGATCTTAGAGGATACTTGATATGATTAAATAGTAAACGCTCTTATGACTCACCTGAGTTGTGTAATTTATGGTTAAAAATAACAACTTGTTTCTAGATATATCTGGTACTAGCCAACTCAGGTATGACTATTGTCAAGTTTAACCCAAAAGCTAGAAAAAATGAAAACGTTATTATTTTTTATTATATAAATATGTTGTCTAATTATATAACATAAAAGTGAAATATTATTTCAAAATTTACTTTTGGGTACATCGTTCATGGTGGCATGTTGGTATTTACTCACACCCTTATCAGGCCAACTTGGTTATCCTAGGTGACCATTTGTTTGTAGTACAACATAGTTGAAATAGAATAATGGGTAATGGCTGACTTGGGTAGCATATATGGGGAATGTATGATGGGATTGGGATGAAATCATAATTAGTTGGGGATTATAATTATAATTTTGGTTATTTTTTCTTTTTTATATATTTTTTATCTTGATATACCAAAATGGGATCTTGTTACTAGTATAGAATAATGTATTTTTTATAACAGATGACATTGTGTAACACCCCAAGCTTTCACGATATGATTCTCTTTCAATAATGCAATAGTTTGCATTGTACGCAAGTTCGAGATTCTAACACACCGCGACCAATCAAAGTAGCCATTATGAATAGTAATACCCACTTTTTGAAATTATATAAATTTTATATTTTAAAATGGACTTCATTTTTGTATTCTGAATATCGAAATTATCCTAAGTAGAATTTTTTCTAAGTTTCTGAAGAACATCCAATTTTATATGAATAGAAAAAATACTTAAAAACAACATTTTTAATAAAATTAATTTAAAGTGATAAATTATACTATTGAGTGGTTTTAAAGTATAATTATAATATATTTTTACCATTTTATCCAATGGTGGTCATTAGAATTAATTTCACTTTAAAATTAGACATAAACAATTATCAATCTTTTGATATATATTGTTTCTTAAAAACACGCTATTTGTTGTGACAGTGGGAATTAATTATTAAATTAATTAATTCATCTTATATATTTTGAATTTTTTAAAATAGACATCATTTTTGAATTAGGAAAATCAAATATATCTTAGGGATAATTTTTTGTATTATTCTGAAAAACTTCAAATTTTGATGAATAGTGAAACCACTAAGTGGGAGTTAAAAAACTACTTTTTTGTTTAAATGAATATTTACCACTTATAAGAATTGAATTTCAAAAAATAAGACTTACATGGTTGTAATTAGTAAGTAAAATTTGGTTCAATGGGTTGAAAATAATTTTTTCTGAATAGTAACTTTTAAGTTTTATTAATCGCGATTAAAGGTAATTAGTGAAATTTAAGGTAAAAATGATATTACAAAAATATGAAAATATCATGAAACTTGTCCTAAAATTATTGGATGAGTCATGGCTGACCAAGGAAATCCATGGGTCAACTTGGGTACCCCATGGAGCCACTTGGGTAAGAAAATGACATTAATAAATTTTTATTTAAAGTAAACATAAAATTGTCACAAACATGTGTTGTTTTACTAAAACAATTATTACATGGGGTTATATAAGTTAACTTTTTGACTATAAATATTCATTGGAATGAAAAAAAGTTTCCTACATCATGATATTTTTTTATAATTTTTAGACATTAAATAAATTAAATTTTTTTTAACACCATGATGATGCAATGATTACCTCATTAATTGATGATTTAAATAAAATGAAACTATAATGAAAAATATAAGACTTAAACTTGTCAAAAACCTATTGTATGAGTATATTTCGAACCCTTATCACCTTAACCTCGAAATATATAATTTTTGGACCTTTTAAATCTGAAAAGCACTTCATAATAATGTAACATTTCATGACTTTCCAAGAGTGCCCATCCTCTCCTCTTATAAAAGGCCCCCACCACTACCACCATATTCACACCATCCAAGCCATTTGGCTCGCCCAACCTCTGCCAAAATACTATCTAAAATTCCCTATCTTACTCCTAGAAGCCTCACTTTGGGTAGAAGTCTTCCCAAGGAAGCCTTTTGCTCCAATCAAAAAGCGTTACCTGATTTTAAGGTAATGACTTATCTTATGTTCTTTTGTATTATTTTGCTTCTCCAACCCCTTAAAATCTTTTTATTCCTTTAATTTTTAACAAAAAAAGTATCTTCAATATACTAGGTTGTTTTTATGATAAGTATTCGAGCTACACTTACACACATTTCCGTCTAATGGTTAAAGAACATACTATTTCCGTGGATGGCGAATTGCTGCATCACGAAACGATGATTGTTCAATATTATTTTAACACCTCTCATGGTAGCCATTATGATGAAACTATTGTTATATATAATATATATTATGTTTATGTTTTCATTATTCTTCTGTATTTTTCATTTATGTCATACCATTATGATTTCCATTTTGGGTAAACGCGATAATTTCATTTTAGGAAGTGCAGACTACCGCCCCCTCAAAGTGATTTGAATCATTAATGCCATATGTGGGACATATAAAGGATGGATTAAATGATATTATATAGTATATTATACTAGGATTATAATATACTTTTATATAATTATTATTTCATTCCATTAAAGAAGAAATAGAAATGAAACTAGCATTCATGTGTACGTACGGCTTACCATCTCCATGAACGGTGCATTTCATTTCTTACTTCTAAATGTTATGTAATATTATAAATGAATGTATATAATGGATATGTATGATATATATGATATATAAATCAGGAATATAATTCTGGATATAATGGATATTTTACCCCATGAACAACTTGTAATTATAATAAGTTTATTTTTGACTCAAGTACCAAAGATCGACCAAACGACCGTTATTAACTTAAATAATTACATAATGTGCATAAAATGGTAATAAGTGATATAAAAGGAATAATTAAATTTAAAAATGTTATTAAGAAAGTATAAATTAACTCTATTTTATTATTTAGGAGGTTAATGAATGATCGAGTCAAGTCTAACATGAGGTAAGGGAACTTCTTAACCCAATTTCCAATCTTTCGGTTAGTCTCCTACTTTCAAATTTTGTCATGATATTATTATGTCTTATCTTGTATTTATACTTTTAATTATGTGTAAATATATTGAATACACATAATAGATCTATTTTATTTAAAAAATGATCTTTGTAAAGGACTTCGTCTCAATATCCTTTCATTGAGGCATATTTTGTTTTATACACAACTTTCTTTTATAAAGTTTATAAACCCCTTTGACTTTTACATTTATTCAAAAGGAATATTTTTTTATGAAACATTTTACAAAATGAAAAAAATGAATGTTTTTTTGTTGTACGTATGCGGTGACAACGACTTCTCCGCTGCCGTGACCATTATTTGATTTTCGGCTTCCTCTACAAGCCTTAAATTTTTTTAAAATGAAAAATATATAAAATGTTTTAATTTTATTTTATTTTGGTATTGAAAATGGTTTTGAAAGTGTTTTTTTATTATATCAATGTGTTGAATTAATATATTATGATTGAAATGTGGAAATGTTATGTTTCCTTTATGCATGTTTTATGTGATACGATTATGTTATGGTTTATGATATGTTTAAACATGTTCATATGAGGAATGCAGTGGACTTAATAAGTGATGGGTGGAGCCCACTATAGATCCTCGATGCATTGGTAGGTATAATGAGACAAACTAGTGTCTTGGCATGAGACCTTGACAAAATATTATTTTTAGTCTTGGCACAAGGCCTTGGCTACGTGGTTATGATAGTCTGGAATTATGCATTCCATCATTATTAAAGTGGTTATTGATATTGCATGTGATTATTCGACTAGTAGAATATCCATCTGAATAAGTAAATGGAATTATTTCATTTTATTTTTTCCATATTATGCTGATGTTCAAGTTTAAAATTCTTTTGTTTTAATTATACATTGCCTTAAATGTTTATGTTTATTTATAAAATTTTCCAATGTATTGTTATCCTTATTGAGCATCTGAGCTCACCCCTTTCAATGTTTTAATTATTCCAGGATGTGATGAAGTATATTATGAATGACCTACAGGGATAGTATGAGGGGATATAAAGACAAGATGTTTTTTTAGTTTTGTTTTTCTTTATGATGTAATGTAAGACTTATGAATGTATCTACTGTTTCCAAGTCTACTAAACTAATCGGTCTTTCGAGACTTGATCTTTTGTGATCATGCCAAGGTTATGCAATAATACACTGACTCTGGGTAACTGGAATTGGGGCGTTACAGTTGGTATCAGAGATATTTTAGTACTAACCTTGGAAGCTAGATTTAGATAAACTCTGATTAGAGCACATAGACATAAGATATACTTTGAGGATTTGTATAGAATAACTTCCTAGAATTTTGGTATTATAAATATTTTTGTGAGTTTTCCGAGCAATACATCCCTGTATGGATATGAGCAGGTAGAGGTGTCTCTGGCACAGATGTACCTAGCGGTAAAACCCTAAAACACTGCTTTGAGCTAGACTCGAACGGGAACTGGTTCACGACAACGGGCCTTACTGCACTCTTGGTTACAACACTCCCGGGGGATATGCATAAAATTATTCTCATTCTCTTTGTAAACCATTATGAAGGGTTTATGAGTATATACTTCCTCAAAGAAAACATTTTTATGATTGTGGATTATATCCATAAACTGTTCAATTTATGTTAAGTGTTTTACAAGTATGGAAATATGTATTTTGATTCATAAACTAATCTAGTTTATCCATTGTTTAGAAATGGTTCCTAGTGGAAGGAATGGAAACAGTATCAATGCACGCACTCCAAGTAAGGATTTCCCTCCTACTCAAGATAATTATAGTGGGGCTGGTGATACAACTGGTGCTGATCAACTTATCACCATACTGGGACAACTCACTCAGGTTATGAATAATAACCTTACTCGTATGGAGCACCTTGATCCTTAACATGGAGGATCAATGTTAGATCGTTTCATGAAGCAACAACCACCAAAATTTAATGGGGGTAAAAATCCATTAGAATCTGAACAATGGATAAACTCCTTAGAGAAAATATTCCACTCCTTGGGGAGTAGCGAAAGGGAGAAAGTTGTCATGACATTTTACCGCCTCACTGGATATGCCGATCAATGGTGGTCGCTGATTCAAAACACAAAGGAAGATGAAGAAGTATCAAGTATGGAATGGAGGGAGTTTATGGAAATTTTCTTAGAAATATACTTCACACATGACCATCGAGCATATATGGAAAGACAATTTCTGAGTCTGAGGAAGAAGGAGGATGAGAATGTCACAAAGTATGAGGCTAACTTTACAAGGTTAGTGAGGCATGCTGCAGATTATATACATAACCCAGGAAGTAATATTGATCATTTCTTTGATTGGTTAAAACCATTTCTCTGCCGAGATTTAGTATCACAATCTTTCTCAATGTATGAATATATTGTCTCATGTGCTATCAAGATAGAAAAGTAATTCTATAAGTCTTATAACAACAAAGTAAAGTAAGAGAAGAAGAGAACAGTGGAGCAAGAGACAGATAAAGGGAAAAAGGGAAAGAAGTATTTTCCATTATGTGATAATTGTGGGAAGAATCACCTCGGTACTTGCCTAAAAGGAATGATAGTTTGTTATAAATGTTGATAAAAAGGTCACTGGGCTCGTGATTGTAATGGAAAGAAAGAGGTTGTCAATGTTTAATGCTATAGTTGTAGGGAAATGTGGAATTATGTAAATGAATGTCCTAAGCGTCTGGGATACTTACCTCAGAAAAGTCTAAGGGATCAAGTCCAATCTTATGCTGTTACTACAGTTAAAGTGGAATAATTATTGTATTGGTGATTTTGGACTCAATGATTATATTCTGGTTATATGAATAATGTGATATATATAAGGATTGTACTACAGTACTTGTTGATTTCATTAATGTTTTAATATGATGAAGGTAATCATATTTTTAGTATGTGACAATAAGAGAAACATTACTTTGTTTGGGGAATCTAATGAATTGATTTTGGAATTTAGAGAACTTTTAGAGAAAGTATGGACAGAGGTATTTTGGATAACTATAAAGGTTGGAATGGATTAAGTTGAACTTTGGATTGTATTTTTTAAGGTTAAAACATTTCTGAAGATTATTTTTAGAATATTATAATACTATAGTATTAGGAAAAGGACAACCTGTAGGTTGGGGGATAACCTGTCGCGTTAGACAATGCTACATGAATCGAACCCACAACCATAGTGCGACAGGCCTTTATTACCTACCACTAGCCTATAGTATGTCCTTGGTTATTAAGGAATAAGTTTTCCTAATCTAAATGGTATGTGTTAATATTTTAAACCTTATACAATTAGGATAAACAAAATATTTTTGAGTTATGTTACCATTTGGAGTGAAAGATGGGTTTGTGGTAAAAATTTATTAAAGAATGAAATTCTACATGACAAGTAAGTATATTTTCTTACGTTCTTAGTAAATCTCTTAAATAAATTCCTCAACTTTATGAATGGTAACTTAAAACAAAAACTTTGTCAGTTATCTTTTCCAACTGGGTATTCAATGAACATTTAACCAATCAAAAGTTTGTGATTTTCTTGTGGTTAACATTCTCTTAATCTTGTTTTCTACAACTCTCCATCAGAACTTGATGGTTTTCTTCCTCCATAACCATATTTTCATATAAACCTAGTATGGGCTATCTCGGGTGACATTTGTACTTCTCTATATTTCTGTTAAAGTTATATTTTTATTAACCTTATTTCCGATGTGGGTTTTCCACAAAGGTATTTTCTATTTTTAACCTTTTATTTTCGAAAAACAATTTCAAATTTCGAGAATGAAATTATTTGAAGGATACGAGAATGTAACACCCCAATCTTCCACGATACACTTCTCTTTCAATAATGCAATAGCTTGCATTGTATGCATGTTCGAGATTCTAACACACCGCGACCAATAAAAGTAGCTGTTATGAATAGTAATACCCACCTTTTGAAATTATATAAATTTTATATTTCAAAATGGACATCATTTTTGTATTCTGAATATTGAAATTATCCTATGTAGAATTTTTTCTACTTTTCTGAAGAACTTCCAATTTTTTATGAATAAAAAAAATACTTAAAAACAACTTTTTTAATCAAAATAATTTCAAGTGATAAATTATACTATTGAGTGGTTTTAAAGTATAATTAGAATATATTTTTACCATTTTATACAATGGTGGTCATTAGAATTAATTTTACTTCGAAATTAGACATAAACAATTTTCAATCTTTTGATATATATTGTTTCTTAAAAACACGCTTTTAGTTGTGACAGCGGAATTAATTATTAAATTAATTAATTCAACTTATATATATTTAATTTTGTAAAATATACATCATTTTTGAATTAGGAATATCAAATATAGCTTTGGGTTATTTTTTGGAATTTTTCTAAAAAACTTCATTTTTTTATGAATAGTGAAACCACTAAGTGGTAGTTAAAAAACTAATTTTTCGTTTAAATGAAACTTTACCACTTATGTGAATTGAATTTAAAAAATCCGAAATACATGGTTTCCATTATTAAGTAAAATGATGTTCAATTGGATAAAAATAATTTTACATGAATAGTAACTTTTAAGTTTTATTCATCGTGATTAAAGGTAATTAGTGAAATTTAAGGTAAAAATGATATTATAAAAATATGAAAATATCTTGACACTTGTAAAAACATTATTGGACGAGTCATGGCCGACCAATACATTCCATGGGTCATCTTGGGGACCCCATGGAGCCACCTGGTTAAGAAAATGACATTAATAACTTTTTATTTAAAGTAAAAACTAAAATTGTCACAAACATGAGTTGTTTTACTTAAAAAATTATTACATTGGGTTATATAAGATAAAGATTCGAATATAAATATTAATTGGAAATATAAAAATATTTCCTACATCATGATATTTTTTTTATAATTTTTAGACAATAAATAAATTAAATTTTTTATAACACCATGATGATGCAATGATTACATAATTAATTGACGATTTAAATAAAATGAAAAGATAATGTAAATTATAAGACATACACTTGTCAAAAACCTATTGTATGAGTATATTTTGAACCCTTATCACCTTAAACTCGAAATATATAATTGTGGGACCTTTTAAATCCGAAAACCACTTCATAATAATGTAACATTTCATGACTTTCCAAGAGTTCTCTCCTCTCCTCTTATAAATGGCTCCCACCACTACCACCTTATTCACACCTTCCAAGCCATTTGGCTCGGCCAAAATCTGCCCAAATACTCTCTAAAATTTCCTCTCTTACTCCTAGAAGCCTCACTTTTGGAGGAAGTCTTCCCAAGGAAGCCTTTGGCTCAAATCAAAAAGAGTTACCCGATTTTAAGGTAATGTATTCTCTTATGTTCTTTTGTATAATTTTTCTTATCCAACCCCATAAACTCTTTTAATTACTTTATTTTTTAACAAAAACAGTATCTTAAATATACATGGATGTTTTTATGATAGGGATTCGAGATACACTTACACACACTTCTGTCTAATGGTTAAGGAACATACTGTTTCTGTGGATGGCGAATTACTGCCTCACGAAACGATGATTGTTCAATCTTCTTTTAACACCTCTCATGGTGGACATTATGATGACACTATTTTATATATGATAAATATTATGTTTATTTTTTCCTTATTCTTATGTATTTTTTATTTATGGCATACCTTTATGATTTCCATTATGGGTAAACGCGATAATTTCATTTTAGGAATTGCGGACTACCGCCCCCTCAAAGTGATTTGAATCGTTAATGCCATATGTGGGACGTATAAAGGATGGAGTAAATGATATTATATATGATATTATACTGAAATTATAATATACCTTTATATCATTATGATTTCATTACATTAAATTCAAAATAGAAATGGAAGTAGCATTCATGCGTACGTACAGCTTACCGTCTCCATTAATGGTGCATTTCATTTCTTACCTCTAAATGTTATGTAATATTATAAATGAATGTATATACTGGATATATATGATATATATGATATCTACAGAATGAATATAATTCTGGATATAATGGATATTTTATCCCATGACGAACTTGTAATTATAATAAATTTATTTTTGACTCAAGTAACAAAGATCGACAAAATGTCCGTTATTAACTTAAATAATTACATAATGTGCATAACATGTTAATAAGTAATATAATAGGAATAATGAACTTGGAAAAGGTTGTTAAGAAAGTATAAATTAACTCTAGTTTATTATTCAGGATGTTAAAGAACAATCGAGTCAAGTCGGAGACGAGGTAAGGGAACTTCTTAACCCAATTTCCATTCTTTCGGTAAATCTCCTACTTTCAAATTATGTCTTGATATTATTATGTCCTATCTTGTATTTATAATTTCTTTATGTGTAAATATAGTTAATAAACATAATAGATCTATTTTATTTAAAAAATTATCTTTGTAAGGTACTTCGTCTCAATCTCCTTTCATTGAGGCATATTTTGTTTTATACACAACTTTCTTTTATACAGTGTATAAACCCCTTTAACTTTTACATTTATTCAAAAAGAATATTTTTATACGAATCATACTTCTAAACGACAAAAAGGATTGTTTTTTTTTCATACGTATGCGGAGACAACGACTTCTCCGCCGCTGTGACCATTATTTGAGTTTCGGCTTCCTCTACAGGCCTTAATTTTTTTTTAAAATGAAAAATAAATACAAAGTTTTAATTTTATTTTAATTTGGTATTGAAAATGGGTCTGAAAGTGTTTTTTATTATATCAATGTGTTGTATTAATATCTTGTGATTGAAATGTGGAAATGTTATTTTTCCTTTATGCATGTTTTATGTGATAGGATTATGTTATGGTTAATGATATGTTTAAACCTATTCATATGAGGAATTAATTGGATTTAATAAGTGACGGGTGGAGCCTGCTATAGCTCCTTGATGCATTAGTAGGTCTCATGAGACAAACTTGTGTCATGGCACGAGGCCTTGACAAAATCTTATTTGTAGTCTTGGCACGAGGCCTTGTATATGTGGTTATGATAGTCTGGCATTATGCATTCCATCATTATGAAAGTGGTTATTGATATTGCATGTGATTATTCAACTAGAATAATATCCATGTGAATAAGTAAATTACATTATTTCATTTTATTTTTTCCATATTATGCTGAAATTAAAGTTTAAAAGGCTTCTGTTTTAGTTATACATTTCCTTAAATGTTTATGTTTATTTATGAAAGTTTCCGCTGTATTTTTATCATTACTAAACATCTGAGCTCACCCCTTTCAATGGTTTAATTTTTCAAAGATGTGATGAAGTATATTATGAATGACCTCAAGTGATAGTATGAGGGGATATGAAGAAAAGATGTTTTTTTAGTTTTGTTTTACTTTATGATGTAATTTAAGACTTATGAATGTATATAGTGGTTCCAAGGCTATTAAACTAATCAGTCTTTTGAGACTTGATCTTTTGAGATCATGACAATGTTACAAAATAATGCACCTACTTTGGGTAACTGGGTTCGGGGCATTACACATTGTGATTATTTATCAGAACATTACTTTCCTTATCTGTGGTATTTATCTTGGTTTCTTATATGTGATTTTATTTATTTCTACTTCCATTTCAACTCTATGAGCGGGTATAGTCTCTGAATAATATCATCATAGACCCATACCAATATTTTATAGCCTCTAAAATGTAGTGATGTGTGAAAAAGGTAATGTGGAGGCCTAATCTAGCTAATATTCAATATGTCTAAGATAAAATGAAGATGATAATGTTACAAAGTATGAGGCTAAATTCACAAGGTTAATAGGCCATGTTGTAGACTGCAAATGTAACCCTAGATATAAGATTTATCAATTTATTTATGGGTTAAAACCATTCCTTTGACGGGACCTAGTCTCATAATCTTTCCCATCGTACAGAAATACAGTCTCATGTGATATGAAGACAGAAAATGAATTCTATAAGTCTTATGAAATTTATGTAATGTAAGATAATAAGAGAATGGTGTAGAAAGATTCAGATAAAAAGAACAAGGGAAAGAATTATTTTACCTTATGTGATAAATTTAGGAAGAAACACCCAGGTATTTTCCAAAAATTATTGGTAGTTTGTGAAAAATGTGGATAAAAGAACACCATCTCATCATTGATATGGGAAGAAATAACCTGTTAATGTTCAACGCAAAAATTTCAAATATATGGGACAATATATAATAAATTATCCAAATAGTCAAGAAATTATAGCTCAGAAAAATCAAATGGATCAAGGTCATGATTATGCTGTTACTATAGTCCATGACGAATAATTAATGTATTTGTGTTTTTGTATTCAAGAATTGTATTCTAGTTATAAGAAAAATGTGATATATATATATATAAGTATGGTACTACAGTACTATTTTTTTCAATAAAGTTTTAATATGATGAATGTAATCATATTTTCAGTAAGTGACAATAAGAGAAGCATATCATTGATTGGGGAATCAGATGTTACAATTGATTTTTGAAATTTAGAGTCCTTTTTGAGAGAGTTTGAAAAACATTATTTTGGATAACTCTAATGGTTTTAATGGATTATGTTTAACATTGGAAAGTATTTTTATGGTTAAAAAATTTCATAATATTGTTTTTGGAATGCTATAATAATATAGTTTTATAAAAATGATAACCTGCTGGCTGTGTAATAACCTGTCGCTTCGGTTAAAGCTGTGGGAATCAAACCCCCAACCGAAGTGAGACAAGCCTTTATAACCTACCACTAGCCTACATGAAGTCCCTATTTATTATAAAATAGTTTTCTAGATTTAAATGGTAAATTATTAAATTTGGAACTTTATATGATTGAGATAAATAGAATATTTTTGATTATTATCTTTTTATGGGAAAGATGAGTTTGTGGTAGAGGATGAAACTCTACATGTAAATTATGTACTCTTCAGAGTGTTCTTAATCTACGAATTAAATTAATTTCAAAACACTAGGAAAAGGATCATTAAAAAAAAGCTTTCCTAGTACCTTCTTTTGTGATGAATCAAATGGTCCCTTGGATCAACATAGATTTATGGATTTCATATTGTTGACATTCTCATTAGAAGATACTCTATCACTCTCCACTAGAACAATATGGTTGGTATTTTCTTCGATATCCCTATTTTCTTACATGGATCCCCAATATGGGCTATTCTCGGTAACCTTCATACTTGCCTTTCATTATTTTAAAAAAGAGGCCTCATTAATCCATTTTTTGATATGGGGTTTCAACTAATATATTTTGAAATATAAAAATCCTAGTTTTAAATCCTGAGTTTAAATTGAGAGGATACAATTTATTGAAGTAAGGGATAATGTAACACCCCAAGAATCCATGGTACACTTCCTTATTAAATAACTCAATAATGTGTGATGAACACAACACTGAGTTCAAGCACACCACGAACTATCAAACTGGCCGTTTAAAAAGTGTTTATTAATAGTATTAAACATATTTTGAATTTTATATATCCCATATAATTTTTCCATTCATATTTTTTGTTACTTAGACATAATATAAAGACATATTCAGTTTTTTAGATAATATAATAATTTTAAAAAAAATCATTTTTTCTAACATTTAATGAAGAAGTCTTTATAAATCCAATAATTGAAACTTTTATATATTAATTTTTATAAAATTAAATTTTTATTTAGAATCGGGATATAAAAATATAGTTGGGATAAATATTTGATACTTTTCTGTTAAATTTCATATTTTTATGAATAGAGAAAAGTACTAAATTTTAATTAAAAACAATTTTTTTAATAAAAATGCTTTATTGTGTTAAATTAAACCTTTTAGTGGTTCTAAAGCATATTTAGGGTAAATTTGTATCATATAATATAATTTAGGTCATTGAAAGTAATTTCACATTTAAATTGGATATAAACACATGTCAATCTTTTGATAGTTTTTACTTCTTAAAAACCTACTTTTTGGTTTTGATAATGAGAATTAATTTAATATTAATTAATATAACTTATTTGTTTTAAATTTGTAAAAATTAATTGTATATTTTGAATCTGAAGCTCTGTATTGTGTAAATAGGTACCTACTATTTTTAGACATTATTAATATTAACTTCAGTAATTATTTTTATTTACCATGGTTAAAAGGTAAATCAGTTAAATAAGGGTAAACAAAAAATATTATAATATTATAAAACTACCCCAATAGATTTCTTAATCCTATTGGATGATATATATTTGTCCTTGATGATTCTTATGCAGAATGTTTGCATTTGGGAACAACATGGGTGTGATAATGACACGTTGTAAAAATTAATTTAATGTAAAGATAATTATAACATTACCATATATCTTTTACTAAATAAATTTTAATATAGGGTTATATAGCTGATAATTATGTATATAAATATTCCATAGAAAAATATAAGGATTTCATATATCACTGTATTTTATGTATATTTTTTATAAATTAAATAACTAATTTTATTTATGACACAATGATGATGAAGTAATTACCTTATTAATGAAAGATTTAAATAATTGATATTATAAAATTTAAAATAAATTCAAATTTAATCTTTTGATGACATAAAAGAATTTTATAGGGGAATATAACAATTTTGGGTTGATTAAATGTGTTTTTTATAAGTAATTAAGTAGTTATGATTTTCACAAAAACCGAATACTAAATAGTGTCAAAATTAACAAAAATGAGTTTTTGATACAAATAAGAATTTATTAAATGATATAATATTCATAAATGTCTAGGATTCAGCCAAAGGACATAGATAATTTTGGATATGTAATTAATGAACCTCTTGAGGTTCTAATGGCATTTTATAGTTACTATATTAACCATGTAGTATAAAAATACAAGAAGACATGGTAAAAGATAAACTATTTAACTAAGAGTTATATATAAAAGATACAGTTAATAAAGTGACCTAAACTTATATAAAACCTATTGGTTTAGATTATTTCGACCCATACCTACCTTATAATCTATATAAATATATTTCTAGCTATAAGAAATCGAATATTATTTTATAATAAATTAATATGTCCACTTTTTCCTATAGTGCCCCTCACCACTATTATAAAAGGGTTCTCCAGCTTCTCCTAAATTCCACATCCAAAGACATTTGGCTCAGACAAACACTATCAAAATCTTCTACAAAAGTCCCTCATTTCATTATAGATTCCTTAATTTGATCATAAATCCATTCTATGAATACTTTTTTTTCAAATCATGTGGAGGCACCCAAGGAAGAGGTAATTATTTTATCACCTCTTTCAAAAAATATTATTCTTCCACTTTCTCTTTCATTTTTTTTCCATAATAAAATAATAAATCCAGTACCTTCTACATACTAAGATGTTATTATAAATTTGGTGCAACCATATTCATTATTCTATATACCTTATGAATGAAATGTCACCATATATGTGTACGTATGGCTTACCGTATGCACTTCATGGTGTAGTTTGTTATTCAACACGTAAATATTTGGATGGGTATAATAAGGAGTATAATTATTTTACGTAATGAATATAACATGGTAATTATTATTTTTATATTATATACCATCCAATTACATACAATTTCCCAATCAATAGAATGATATTGTCACTTGTGAGTATATACGTCTTACCGTCTCCACGATGCGATGAGATTAATCTTCAATGATCACCATTAAATAATTTTTATAAATATATATATTTATTAATTATGAGATATATGAAATAATATTTCTACTAGAATAATATATAATTATTTAGATAAATATATTTTGTTTAATTATGTCCATTCTATACAATTAGAAAATGAAAACAACCTTCATGCGTACGTACGAGCTACCATCTCCATGAATGGAGTATCCATTTCATATATCTATCTACTATAAAAACATATATTATGAATTTATATGATATATAAATCATGATATATAGTATGGATGTTTTTAAATAATGATCATTGTGATACGATCAAGAATAACATGTTAAAACACATATGAAAAAGAATGTGATTATTACCTGAAATGTTACTTTAACATGAAAATTATTTTTAAATGGGATGTATAAAGTCATAAATAAATAATATAAAATATCATAAATAATAATATGTTTTTCTTGTAATTTAATAACATACTATGTTAATTATACAGGGGGTTAAATATACCATCGACTAAAAGAACGGTCAAGGTAAGGGTTAATTCCATAATCTCATTATTATCCAAGATTGTTTATGTGTATGTATTTATTGGGACTTATTTATCATCTATATCCATGTTTCATAAAAATGTTTTCAAAAGTAATCTCTTATGGTTTTATGGAAGTTAATATTTAACTGGATCACAATTATAAATTTTTTGAATATTTATTATTCCATATGTATTTAATTAATTCCCATGTTTTTAATATGATTTTAAAGACTTATTTACATAGACACGATTGTTTTAAAATGTTAATTAAATTCAAAAGTTTCAAAGTGGTATGGGAAAATTTGATCAACAATTAATTTAAATTACTTCCTTTATAAATTTTTTGACTTTAAAATGATTTCATGAAAATGGTATCTTTCTCTCAAATATTTTTATTGATGAATTTCAACTATGTCCAAATTATTTATTTAATATTATTATTATTTTAGGTTGATATATTATAATAAAATCTTCTATATTGTATTTAATGTGTTATGATATGTTTGAATGTGGATCTTCTATTTTTATACCATTCATGGTTTCTGGTTAACATATTGAAATTTTTTATGCTAGTTGTAATACAAATGTTTATGTTATGTTTCGTCCTTTTCATATGAGGAATTCATTGGACTTTTTTAGTGGTGACCGGGGCCAGCTATAGCCCCTAGATGTGTCCATAGTCTAATGAGACAAACTAGTATCTTGGGACAAGGCCTTAACAAAATATTTGTGAATGTTGTTGGCATAAGGCCTTGAAATAGTAGTAATTATGTCCGGCATTATGCATTCCCAAATTATGAAAAAAAAAGTTATTACATGTGATTATTTGACTAGTATAATATCCATGTGCATGTTTATATGGTAATGTTTTTTTTATTTTTTCCATATAATGTTAATGTTTATTATTTAAAAGGCTTATGTTTTTATTATACATATTGGCTAAAACGTTTATAGCTTCAACGAAATTATTTACCCTTACTGAGAATCTGAGCTCACCCCTTCTTATGTTTTATTTTCCTTGGATGCCAAAACGGGTATTATGATTGATATATAGGGTTAATCTTGGGGAATAATCGCATTCTCAAATGATTATTTATGATTTGTTTTATGATATAAAGTGTAATGTAACATTTATATATGTAATTTATTTTCCAAGACTGTTAAACTGATCGGTCCTTTGGGTCTAGAATCCATGTAATCAGGAAAATGTATTAAAATAATGCACCAGATCTGGGTCATTGGGGTCAGGGTGTTCCACAAACTTCATGCCTTTGACTCCACAAAATATAAAATTATATGAACTCCCCTTATTAACAACCTCAATGGGAACAACCATAACACATATAGGTTTCAGTTCATATGATCCACAATCAACCCCAACACCATCAAAGAAACCACCATTAATAATTAAACCAATAATTCTATGGTAGCCTCACATTGAGAGTGACAAACTAATCAAAACTACTAAAACTAAATATTTATCTATTTAGATATCCTGAAGCCATTGTAGATATGATACTACCATCATTGCATTTCTTGGGCTTCTCTAGGTCCCAAATTATTTTCTATAGACACTTACATAGTTCATTCTTCCAATTTCAACCCATCAACCAACATATATAGTTAATTACCACCACTTTTACATTTGAGAAATAATGTTTTACCACTCTATATCCATATATTTTCAGGACCTCAATGGACCCACACCACTTAAAAATTATTCTCACATTGATTCATACTGAATCATAGGGATCACATGCTTAATAACTGAGAATTTACACCACCGCGTTGCAAAATCCATTGACTCATACCATTTTAATACCTACTCATAATTTTAGATAAGCATCTAATTAATCCATGGCTCACTACCATTGTCCAAAAAAAATCCATAGTTCCAACCACCACCTTGATCCTTACCTCATGATTTACCTTAGATAATAGATGAAGTAAGCCCAAATTTATTCTAAATACCAAAATATGGAAACACTGACTCCATATCCAAAACACTCCAATGTGTAACACCCCAAGAATCCATCGCACACTTCCTTTTTAAATAATTCAATAACATGTGATGTATGCAACACCGAGTTTAAGCACACCATGTCCTATCAAACTTGCTAGTTGAAAAGATGTAATTAATTTTATTAACAAAATTTTGAATTTTATATGTCCCATATAATTTTAACATTTATATTTTGTTTTTTGTAGACATAATATAAGGAAAATTTCAATTTTTCAGGTAAAAGAAGTCTTTTTTAAAAAATGAACTTTTTTCACCTTTTAATGGAGAACCATTTTTAAATCCAGGATGTGACTCTATTATATATTGAATCTAACAAAAATAAATTCTTCATTATAATGGATACATAAATATATTTTTTTTGATAATTTTTTGTTAAATTTCTCATAACATTCATATTTTGATGAATAGTGGAACATACTAAATTTTAATTGAAAATAACTTTTTTAATCAAAAACTGTTATAGTGTAAAAGTATACATTTGAGAAGTTTTAAATTTTAATTAGATTATATTTTTAATATTTAATATAATATATGTGATTTTAAGTAATTTTAAATTTAAATTAGACAAAAACACATGTTAATCGTTTTTTAATTTTTACTTCTTAAAAACCAGATTTTTGGTTTTTACAAGTGGAATAAATTTTAAATTAATTACTAAAACCTCTTTGTTTTGGATTTGGAAAAATGGATTACATATTTGGAATAATATGGTCCAAATTTTTTAAGTTGGTACCTTTGATATTTTGACATTATGAATAGTAACATTAGTAATTATTTTTATTTACCAAGGTAAAAGTGTAAATCTGGTAGAGAATGGTAAAAATAATATTATAATAAAATAATACTACTCAAACACATTTTATAATCCTATAGGATGAGATATATATTACTTTGAGCATCCTTAGGCTGAAATATCGTGTTTGGGTACCACTTGAGTGTGGTAATAACTTTTTATAAGAATTGATTTAATATAAAGATAATTATTACATAAACATATATATTTTACTAAATAATTTTTAATATTAGGTTATATTAATGATATAAATGTATATAAATAGTCACTAGGAAGATAAAATTATTTCCTACATCATGTTATTTTATTTATAATTTTTAGACATTAAATAAATTTATTTATTTTTGACACAGTGATGATGAAGTTATTACCTTATTATTGAATTATTCAAATTAATGAATGTCTAAATATTAAAATAATTGAAATTTGAAAATTTTGATTCTATACACGAATTTTATGGATTCCATTGAAAATTAGGGATTTTAAATGCTTCTTTTTCTAAGTAATAAATTTTTTATGACTTTAACAAAAATCAATTACTAACTAGAGTGAAAATTGACATTAATGAGTTTTTAAAACAAATACAATTTTATTAAATGGTATAAAAATACAAAAAACATATATTTCATCTAAATGACATGTATAGTAATAAAAATTTCACAAATGATCCACTTTAGTTTATTTTGTCATTTTATAGTAATGATATTAACTATGCCATATAAAAATCGAAGAGGATGTGGTAAGAGTGAACTCATTTTACAAAGGGTTAAATCTAAAAGATAATGGTACCATTATGACCTTAACATGTCTAAAACCTATTGGTTGAGAAGATTAAGATAAATAATCAAATTATACTCAAACTAAATCAATTTTGAGATATTAGAAACTGAAAATTGTTTTATAAAAAATTAAAATTTCTATAGTATTTCTAATGTTCCCCTCACCTCTCTTATAAAAGGGCACATCTCTTTCTCTTTAACTCACACCTATAAAGCCTTTTAGTTCATAATAAACCTAGCCATTTCACCACCCAATCTCCCTCAATTAATTCTATATCCATAAAATTTAGTATAGATCCAATCTAAGGAGGCCTTTTGTTCAAATCAATAGGAAACAGATGAAGAAGAGTTAATCGTTTTATCTCTTCTTTCAATGTTCTTTTATTTTTCTACTACTTATTTCTATATTATTTCCATATCAAAGTTAAAAATCCAGTATAATACATATAATGAGATGATAATAAAACCATGTTAGAATTATATTAATCATTTTATCCATACTAGAAATAACATTATCACCATTCGTGCGTACGTACAACATTCTGTCTCCATGCCCTGGTGTAGTTTTTTATTCTACATTATGTTATTTGGATGGGTAAAATGATGAATATAATATTCATAAATAATTATTATTAAATAATTATGATTCATTATATATAATATACCATCCGGTTACATATCATTTAATCATTAAATGAATAATATCACTACTCATGTGTACGTACGGCTTACCATCTCCACGACGCGGTGAGATTCATTCTCCAATTTAATCATCCAAGAATAATTATAAAAAAATTATGTTATTCATAATTATAAAATAGATGACATAATAAGTCTACTGTAATGATATATATATATATATATATATATATATATATATATATATATATATATATCTGTGTGTGTGTGTGTACATGTATGTCATTCACTTACTTTTATTCAACATAATAAGAGAATAGAAACAACATGCATGTGTACGTACGACCTACCGTCTCCATGAATGGTGTATTCCATTATATATATATATATATATATTATTTATATAATGAAAATATATTATATATAAATCATATTATACATTCTATAAGTATTTAAATTAGTACATATGTAATATGATTAGGAATAATAAGTCCAAACACGTTAGATAAACAAAGCGATATTACCCAAAATGTTGCAATAACATGGAATTGATAATAATTGTGTAATATAAATTTATAAAATAATCATATAGGATATCATAAATATAATTATTATTTTTATATAATCTAATAATATGTTTAAAAACATTAAATAGGAGTTTTAGAAATGTACATATAGTACGTGATCTAAGGTAAGTGTTAATTACTCAATCTCATTAGTATATGAGATTGTTTATGTGTGAGTAATTATTGGTGGCATATTTATCATAAATTTCCCTATCTCATAAAAATATTTTTAGAAGGAATATTTTATGATTTCATGGAAGATACACTTTAACTATATCATAATTTTAAATGTTTTAAAGATTTATTTTTCTAAATCTATTTAATTAATGCCCATGTTTTTTAAAATAGTTTAAAGGATTTATTTATATGGACATGATTGTATTAAAAGTTAATTATTTTTTTAAAGATTAAAATTATTATGGGATGTCTTGATTCAATAATATTTTTTAAATGATTTACTTCATAAATTGTATGACATGTAAATGATTTCATGAAAAACAAATATGTCACTAAAATAGTTTTACTAAGTATTTTCAACTATAGAAGCATCATTTACTAGAAGTTTTTCTTGATTGAGGTTGATTTATTATAATACAATATTCCATGATGTATTGAATTTGTTATGATATGTTTGATTGTGGATGTGCTATTTTTATACCATTCATGGCTTATAGTTAAAGTGTTGACATTTTGTATGTTATTTTTTTTAAAACGATTATGTTATGTTTCACCATTTTTATATGCGGAATGAATTGAAAATATTATGTTATGGGAGGGGCTCGATATAGCCCATCGATGCATCGGTAGGTCTCATGAGACAGACATGTCTCTTGGATCAAGGCCTTGACAGAATAATTGTGCATGTTCTTGGCACAAGGCCTTGATATACTAGTTATTATTTCCGACATTATGCATTCCATATTTATGAAATTAGATATTATAAGTGATTATTCAACTAGTATAATATCCATGAACATGTTTACATGGTAATTTTTTATTTATTTATTCCATATTTTGTTCAAGTTTATGTTTAAAAGGATTTTTTATTATATATTTTTCCTTCAATGTTTATAGCCTCTGCTGAATTATTTACACTTACTGAACATCTGGGCTCACCCCTTTTTATGTTTTATTTTCCCAGGATTCAAAGAAGTGCATTGTGATTGATATGATGGATTAAAATTATAGAATAATGGTGTTCTCAAAGGATTATCTATGTTGTATTTAATGTTTGAAATTTTAATGTAGATTTCATGTATGTCATCCATTTTCCAAGAATGGTAAGCAGATCGGTCCATCAGGACTTAATTCCTTGTAATCATGCCAATGTATAAAAATACTTCACTGGCTCTGGGATTTTGGGTTCGGGATGTTATAGTGGGTATCATTGAAATTTTGGAAACAACCTTAGAAATATATTTAAGAAAACATGGATTATGGATCATAACCCAAAGATAGACATTGAGGATAAGTATTTAAGAGCATACAAGTATTTTAAAATTGATATTATATGGGTATTACTAGATAATACATCCTTGTATTGATACTACAGGTGGACATTGTTCGGGAACAGATGTACCTAGGGATGAAAAATCTGAAAAGGTGTTCCGAGCTTTACTCAGGGTAACCTGGTACATGAAAATAGGACTTACTAAGCACCTGGTTTGACACTCCCAAGGGGATATTCTTAAGATAATTCACATTTTATTTAAAAACCATTATAAATCATTTATGAGTAAATATTTCATCAATGAAACCATTGATATTATTATGAGACTAGATATGTGTAATTCATCAAATAATGCAGAGATGTTTTCTATTTTTTGGATTATACATTCGGATATGATCTAACCAAGTTTATTTCATCATTAAGAAAGGGAACCCATTATAAGGAATGATAACTTCAGCAATACACATTATCCAAAGAGTAATAAGGATCATATCTTTTCTGTTCATAATCCAAAATTTCAAATGGAAATAGTCTACCATGTATTCACATCATATGATGAAATAGTATCCTACGTTAATAAGATAAGTTGTAAAGACCCGTAAAATTCAAGGGAAATTTTTATATTAATTTTCTTTGGAATTTTACGAGTGCGCAGTTTCTGACGGCACCTGATTCGGAGGCCCGGTGTGCCCGAAATCAATTTCCGAAGTTTAGCTCAGGTACATTCAGTGAACGAACAAGGGGATTTCCCAACTTTTGAACTGGATCTTAGAATCGAAATATGAGGACACAAATGGAATCACAGCGCCGGTAATTTCATAGAAACACCTTTTCCGAAGTTGCGTTTTCTCGGGTGTGGTTATTAAATTTTTTTGTTAAGTAAAGGAATAAAATAAAAGAGGTGTAACCAATTTTTATTTTATTAAAGTTGTTTAACCTTAGCTAAGTGGTTGGAGTGGGACCCACAGTATCCTACCCCAATAGGTGGCATATTTGTGAGCTGGGGCCCACACGAGCCCTGCCTTTTCAACTCCCTCAAAACCCCTCCTTTAATTTAGTAACGCACCCGCACCCCCCCCCCCCTTTTAATTATAAGTCAACTCGTAAGTTTAATTAAATATTACATTCCTCTATTAATTGGGCGGTTTAAGCGTTGCAATTAATTCAATTAATTATTGATTCATTTTTGAATTTCAAGAGCTTTGGCATGAGTAATAAAATAAGACAAACTCTTTTTTATTGGGGGTGATCTTTTTGAGAGAGGGCTTTGGAGAATTACTCGAAGCCTTGAAACTTTTTCTTCCACGACGAAGAATGCGAAGAACACGAAGAAAGCTGACCTCCGACGAAGGTCGAAAAGAAAGTTGGATCCTCGGAGATCGACGAAACGACACCGACGAATCGTTTCTCTGCGGCGCGACGATCCTCCTTCCGCGACGCCTTCTTCTGTGACGTGCAATCCAGCTACGAACCTTCGTTCAACTTTTCCTCGAGGTAGGGGTTTATTGTTGTTGTTATACGTGATTCTTCCATTTCCGTTCTTCGTGAAACGTTTCCGCTTGCTATCGATTAACGGGAGGGGGTCGGACCACACAAACACGACCGACCCTCCTCCCTTGTAAGTTGTGTTGATGCAGTTCGAAGGAAAGCGGCGCGGTGCAACGACACCACACGGGATCATACAGAAAGGGTGCACGACACCGTCGTGTCGCGCCGCGGCGGAGAAGGGACCGGTGGCCGATTCCGGGCCGCCGGCGTCGGAGTAGGGGGACCGGCCCATGTCGATCCCGTGGCTGCAGCAGCCGGCCAGCCGGAGCGGGCTAGCCGGTCAAGAGAGGAGTCGGGGGTTACGACCCCCGGCTGGCAGGATAAGATCGGCCCCCGCATGGGGGCCGCGGTTACGAAACGGGGTGGGCGGGGGGGGGGGGGGGGGGGGGCAGCCCCCCCCCCCCCCCCCCCCCCCGCACCGCGTGACCGTTTCGTCCGAGCCAATGGGCCGCTGGCTGCACCGGTGCGCCGGGCCGGGCCGGGCCACCTACACGGAGCCTGGCCATGCCCAGGCCGTGCCCAAGAGGGCCGGACCTGGGCCCAGTTCGGGTCGACCCTGTTCGGGCCAACCCAGGGGGTCTCGGGCCGGGTCGGTCCGGGACCGAAACCCCCACTTCCGGACCTCTTTCAGTCTTTTGCCCATAACTTGGGCTATAACCTCCAATCGATGCACTATCAGATTCAATGCAATCCTTTGATCGAGACGGTCGTTTCGGTATATTACACTGAAGGTTTCGAAAAACTTTGAGTACGGCCGGGTTGGTTCGGATACGAAACCAACCGGGCCCTCGGAGCAGAAATGCTTATATCTTGAGCTCCGGACGTCCGATTGATGTGTCGTTGACTTTGTTGGATCTCTCTTGATGAGACGGAACTTTTGGAATACTTCGCCTGAGTTTTGGTTGCAGTTGGATAGTGGCCGGGTTGGATTGTACCCGAAATACAACAGGGACCCTGGAACGGAAAAGCTGATAACTTTCAGACCGGACGTCCGTTTGACGAACCGTTAGCGGCGTTGGTGATCACGTTGAGAAACGGTACCTAGGAGTGTACCATATGAGAATTCAGGCTATAGTCGAGATACGTCTGGGTTGGTTCGCACATGAAACCAACCAGGCCTCTAGGACGAAAAGGCTAGTAACTCACAGACCGGGCGTCCGACTGACGCGCCGTCTGTTGCGTTGAGACCCCTATGATGAGCCGGTCCTTTGAGATACTTTTTCATGGAACTTTGTGATACTTTGAGTATCAACCAGTAGCTCGTGGAGCAGACCCACCCGGTGACGAGCTAGCAGAGTGCAGAGACCTAGTAGATGGCTGAGACTTGACAACTGTTGATCTATTGTTTCGGTGTGTTTCAGATAGCCCAGTGGGGAGTGCTTGGTTGAAGCGGAAGACCCACGGTGGAGGAGCAGTTGGTTGTAGCGGCAGACCCACGGTACTCAACAGAAGGAGTACCTCTAGAGGCTGTGAGGGGGAGCGCTTGGTTGTAGCGGTAGACCCACGGTGGAGGAGCGCTTGGTTGTAGCAGCAGACCCGCGGTACTCAACAGAAGGAGTACCTCTGGAGCTTATGAGGCGGAGCGATTGGTTATAGCGGAAGACCCATGGTGGGAAGCGCTTGGTTGTAGCAGTAGGCCCACAGTACTCGACAGGTGGAGTACTACAGCAATCCAAGGTTAGTAGGGCGTGCTTGGTTGTAGCAGCAGGCCCACTTTACTTGACAGAGGAGGAGTTCTCCAACAGCCGTGGTTTCTACTTCATGCTTAAATCCTGGTTTGAGCTGAGTCTATAATCTTTCTGTTTCCTCATGATTGAGATGGGTCACTTGATAACTTAGGTATATGTATGGGCATAAACCTGGGTAGTGGTTATCCGTTGATTTCATCATCTTTGTGTTTCCTCATGATTGGGATGGTTTACTTGATAACATTGGTATATGTATGGGCATATACCTAAGTAGAGGTTATCTATTGAGATCTTCTTTGTGGTTATCCTTGTTGGATTTAGTGAGTCCTTGAGGGTCTCGGGGTCCTCTCGGAGTATCGTTATACTCACTCCTACACGGGCTATGCCCGCACCTAATTGTGTTGGTTGCAGACGACGGGCAGCGCAGATAGAGGCCGAGTGTTTGAGGACTGGATGGTACCCGGAGGTCGACCTCACGATGAGACAGTATCCGGTGGTGTACTTCACGATGAGGCGATATTCGGAGGAGGTTGACGGGGGAGATCGTTGTGGAGGCTATTTGTACCAACCCTTCAGGTCGGATCTGTGGTGGACGATCCAGGAGCTGCGCTATCTTTACCTACCCTTCAGGTAGGATCCTTGGGGGACGATCCAGGAGCTTCTTGTCACCTTACGGCTGTTTTTATCTTTTTCCTTGTACTTTACAGTTGGGCTTGTATTTCCCACCCCTTTACTTTCAGCATAGCTTGTTTCAGTTTTACTTAGTTTTTTACTTCCGCTTGTACTCTGTGGTGTTTTGTTTACTTTTATAAAGGAAATTCCTTCCCAGTTATCGGGATTTACGTCTTTGGTTCTAGTCGCCTTCCCCAGGCCTATGGAAGGCAGGCTTGGGGTAGTCATGGCATGGGCCCCGAGAACGGGTCGTGAAAAATTGGTATCAGAGGAGTTCGGTTCTACCGCTGAACTCTCGACTCTGATCTTTATTCTATGTGAAGAAATAGTGTTAAGGGTATTAGGTGTGGTTATCAGTCTAGGTAGTCTAGTGTTGGTGTGGCGGCCGACGTATCCGTACACCAGGACCTTGACTTCTGATTTCTGACTTAATGCACGAAAACATTGATTGCATGTGTGTTTCAAATTTTCTTTGTGATTAATTTGTGTCAGCTCAGCAGGTATACTGTTTAATCGTGGCACACCTTTTTCTTTTCAGGATGGCCCCACAAAGGCATCCAGCTAGGGTTCTAAGTTTTGTACGTGACGACAGCCCACCGAGCGATGAGGCCTCGGTGTAGGGCCCTTTGATTGTGGAGGAACTGGTGGTACCACTACATGTCGAGCCACCGATAGTACCAGTCCCAGCTGTTGATAGTGCACATCGCCTTAGTGCACTTCATGAGTTTCTGTGTTAGAGACCGCCCAGGTTCCGCGGGGAGACGGACCCTCAGGCAGTCGAGGATTGGCTGGAGGCAGTTGTATGAATTTGTCAATTGGAAGGGACACCACCTGACCTTATGGTGGACCTTGCAACGAGCCTCCTACATGCGGCAGCAGGAAGATGGTGGAGCTTGATGCTTCAGGTTCACGACAAGTCATCTCTCCTTTGGATGGACTTTGAGAGCCTCTTCTGCTCAGAGTTCATCTCTGCCACCCTCCGTGCGGTGCGCATCCAGGAGCTACTACAGCTGAGGTAGGGCTGCATGACAGTAGCCCAGTACGCGGCGAAGTTTATCGATCTCTTGCTCTATTCCACGAACATGGTACAGGACCCATTCTTCAAGGCCCAAACCTTCGAGCAGGGGATCAACCGTGAGATCAGAGCTTCAGTTGTTTCTCGCAGCATTCCGACACAGACAGGGGTGTTGGAGCGAGCCCTCTTAGTGGAGAGTTTCCTTGCTGAGCAGTCTCCAGCAGCAAGACCCACCACTAGATGGAATGCGTTAGATTCTCCTGTAGTGGGCAGTAGATAGATGACACAGAGTTCCAAGAGGACTAGACCTACAGGTGGACAACCGGATGACACCAGATCATTTGTGTGAAGCACCCGGGGTGGACAACGACTTACCATGAGCGGACAGTGTTACTCCTGCGGAGGGGTTGGTCACATGGCTCGTGACTGTCTGAACCGCCATACAGATGACCAGTAGATGAACGAAGGACCTCCCAGGCAGAGGCATAGGTTCGATTGAGGCGGACTGGAAGGAGCGGGAGACCGAGCTAGGGGAGCTGGCCGTGCAGCTGGAGGTGGACGACGCTTCGAGGTGTTGCCACCACCACCACCAGGAGGTACACCCCGACCGCAGGGAATAGGTGGACATGGGAGAGCTCAGCTTCAAGCAGCTGAGGCCTACAATCATGGAGCTCTGGAAGTAGATAGACAGGAGCGGGACTAGCTCCAGATCTGGAGACTTTTGGTCGTTTTGCTTCTAGCTTTGTTGATTTTTGTTTGTAGATGCTTTTTGTCTTTGTACCTTGAGTTGTAGTAATAAAAGACACCTTTCTTGTGGCGTTTACCTTCCCGTCCTCTCTTTTTTTTGTTACTAAGAGGTTCTGGTTAAAAAACGGTTGACTTGACCCTCACATTGAGATACCTACTGGAGGAGACTCATTGACCACACACTGATGCCGGCAGTGTGGCTCCACCCTTGGAGGCCAGGGTAATGGTTGGTTCTATTGGTAGTAGCGTCGAGGCCTTATGACGTCATCCTTGGTATGGATTAGTATATTCCATGTAGGGATTGACTGTATTAGGTGAAGAACTTGGTTCATCCAGGGGATGAGACCGGATTTCTCTTATCGGAAATGAAGAAATCTCAGCAGCTCTTATTAGACCAGAAAGCTCTAAATCATCCAATAGCGGATGAGGACAGCTCATAACTAGAAAAAAGTATAGTGCTGACAAGAGGCGGAGACCACTAGAGTTCAAGGATGGTGACCACGTTTCCCTACGAGTCTCACCTCGACGTGAGTTACGGAGTTTTGGCTGGGGTGGCAAGTTATCTACGATGTTCAACGGACCTTTCTAGGTCCTCAGCAGGGTAGGAGAGGTGGTTTATCGCTTGACCCATCCACCTTAGTTGCACCAGGGGCATGATTACTTCTATGTATCTCCGCTGAGGAGGTACGAGCATGACCTGGCGCATGTCATCGACCATGGGGTGGCTTTTTCGGGGTTCCAGTAGAGGATGAGGAACGACAGGAGCGGGTCCTACGAGGACGGTCGATTCCTCTTGTGCACTTTCGTTGGTAGCACGGAAATCTCCAGGTGAGCACATGGGAGCGGAAGGCTCAGATGCATGCTCAGTACCACTTTTGTTTCCCTAGATTGTGTTATAGCTTTACGGGGACATAAAGCCCTGAGGTGGGTAAAATGTAAAAACCCGTAAAATTCAAGGGAAATTTTTTTCTTAATTTTCTTTGGAATTTTATGAGTGCGCAGTTTCTTACGGCACCTGATTCCGAGGCCCATTGTGCCCGGAATCAATTTCTGAAGTTTAGCTCGAGTACGTTTAGTGAACGAACGAGCGGGATTTCCTAACATTTAAACCATAACTCGGAATCGAAATCCGAGGACACCAATGGAATCACAGCGCCGGTAATTTCTTAGAAACACCTTTTCCAGAGTTGCATTTTCTCGGGTGTGGTTATTAAATTTTTGGGTTAAGTAAAGGAATAAAATAAAAGAGGTGAAACCAATTTTTATTTTATTAAAGTTTTTTAACCTAAGCTAAGTGGTTTGAGTGGGACCCACAGTATCCTTCCCCACTATGTAGGATATTTGTGAGGTGGGGCCCACACAATCCCCACCTTTTCAACTCCCTCAAAACCCCCTCCTTTAATTTAGTAACGCACCCGCACCCCCCCCCCCCCCTTTTAATTAGAAGTCAACTAGTGCGTTTAATTAAATATTAAACGCCTCTATTAATTGGGAGGATTAAGTGTTGTGATTAATTCAATTAATTTTTTATTCATTTTTGAATTTCAAGAGCTTTGGCATGAGTAATAAAATAAGACAAACTCTTTTTTATTGGGGGTGATCTTTTTTAGAGAGGGCTTGGGAGAATTACTCCAAGCCTTGAACCTTTTACTTCCTCGACGAAGAACGTGAAGAATGCGAAGAACGCGAAGAACGCCGACCTCTGATGGAGGTTGAAAAGAACGCCGGATCCTCGGAGATCGACGATGCGATGCCAAAAAATCTTTTTTCTGCAATGCGACGATCCTCCTTCCGCGACGCCTTCTTCCACGACGTGCAATCCCGCGACGAACCTTCATTCAACTTTTCCTCGAGGTAGGTGTTTATTGTTGTTGTTATACGTGATTCTCCCATTTCCGTTCTTCGTGAAACTTTTCCGCTTGCTATAGATTAAAGGGAGGGGGCCGGACTGCACAAACACGGGCGACCCTCCTCCCTTGTAAGTTGTGTTGATGTGGTTCGAAGGAAAGCGGTGCGGTGCAACGGCACCGCGCCGGATCATACGGCAAGGGTGTGTGGTGCCATCGTGCGGAACCGTTGAAGTCGAACAAAGGCGCGGTGCCGTTGTGCCACGCCGGAGAACCTCAAAGGAACCTCGAAGACATAGCGGCTGGAGCGGGGCCACAATGGAGGGGCGCGGCGCCGTCGCGCCGCGCTGGACGGACCAAGGCTGCGACTTAGGCCGCGGTGGAGCAGGGACCGGCAGCCGGTGTCGGAGTAGGGGGACCGTCCCATGCTGGTCCCGTGGCGACAACAGTCGGCCGGTCAAGAGAGGAGCCGAGGGTTACGACCCCCGGCTGGCTGGACAAGAGCGGCCGCCCACATGGGGGGCCGCGATTACGAAACGGGGGGGGGGGGGCAGCCTCCCCCCCCCCCCCCCCCGCACCGCTCGGCCGTTTCGGCCGAGCCAACTTGCCGCGCAAGCGCACCGTGCTAGGCCAGGCCGCGCCCAAGCGGGCCGGACCCGGTTCGGGCCGACCCGGGGGGTCTCGGGCCGGGTCGGTCCGGGCCCGAAACCCCCACTTCAGGACCTCTTTCGTTCTTTCGCCCATAACATGGGCTACAGACCTCCGATTGACGCACCGTCAGTTGTAATGTGATCCTTGGATCAAGACGGTCGTTTCAGTATATTACAATGAAGTTTTCAAAGAAGGTTGTGTACAGCCGGGTTGGTTTGGATAATAAACCAACTGGGCCCTCGGAGCGGAAACGCTTATATCTTGAGCTCCGGACGTCCGATTAACGTGCCTTAGACTTTGTTGGATACCTATTGATGTGACGGAACTTTTGGCATACTTTTCCTGATTTTTGGTTGCAGTTGGATAGTGTCCAAGTTGGATTGTGCCCAAAATCCAATCGGGCCCCTGGAACCGAAAAGCTGATAACTTTCAGACCGGACGTCCGTTAGACGAACCGTCAGCGGTGTTGGTGATCACGTTGAGAAACGATCTCTATGAGTATACCCTATGAGATTTAGGGGTACAGTCGAGATATGACTGGGTTTGTTCGCACACGAAACCAACCGAGCCCCTAGGACGAAAAGGCTAGTAACTCACAGACCGGGCGTCCGACTGAAGTGTCGTCCCTTGCGTTGAGACCCCTATGACGAGGCGGTCCTTTGAGATAATTTTTTGTGGAACATTGTGATACTTGGAGTATCGACCAGTAGCTCGTGGAGCGGACCCTCCCAGTGACGAGCTAGCAGAGTGCAGAGACCTAGTAGCTGGCTGATACTTGACGACTGCTAATCTATCGTCTCGGTGTGTTTCAGATATCCCAGTGGGGATTTCTTGGTTGTAGCGGCAGACCCACGGCAGAGGAGCCCTTGGTTGTAGTGGCAGAACTGCGGTACTCAATAGAAGGAGTACCTCTGGAGGCTATGAGGGGGAGCGCTTGGTTGTAGCGGCAGACACATGGCGGAGGAGCACTTGGTTGTAGCGGCAGACCCACGGTACTCAACAGAAGGAGTACCTCTGGAGCCTATGAGGGGGAGCGCTTGGTTGTACCGGAAGACCCATGGTGGGAAGCGCTTGGTTATAGAAGTAGGCCCATAGTACTCGACATGTGGAGTACTACAGCAGTGCAAGGTTAGTGGGGTGTTCTTTGTAACACCCCAAGCTTCTACGGTACGCTTCTCTTTGAATAATGCGATAGCGTGTGTTGTACGCAACATCGAGTTCTAACACACAACCAATCAAACTAGCCGTTATGAATAGTAATACCTACTTTTTGAAATTTTATAAATTATATCTCTCAAAATGGAATTCATTTTTGGATTTATAATATCGAATTTGGCCTAGGGTGAAATTTTTGAACTTTTCGGATAACATTTATATTTTGATGAATAGTGAAAATCACTAAATTTTAATTAAACACAACTTTTTTAATCGAAATAATTTATATTGATTAATTATGAATTTCAGTGGTTTTAAAGTATATTTAGAATATATTTTTACCATTTAATAAAATTTTGGTCATTGGACATAATTTCACAATTTAACCGAACATAAACAAGTATCAATCTTTTGATAGTTATTATCTCTTAAAAACACGCTTTTTGTTTTAACAACGGGAATTAATTTTAAATTAATTTCTGCCACTATTGTGTTTTGAATTTGGAAAAATGGATTCCATATTTGGAATCAGGATCTTCATATTGTGTAAATAGGTAACTTTTATTTTTAGACATTTTGAATAATTACTGCGGTAAATATTTTATTTACCATGGTTAAGGGTAAATCCGGTAAATAAAGGTTACAAAAATAATATTATAATAATACTAAATTACCCTAAAACGTGTCCTAACCTTATTGGTGGATACCTTTCCAACCATGGTCATCTTTGTGTCGATTTTTGGACCCCATGGTGCCACTTGTAGGTGATAGGGACACTTTATTTTAATTAAGTTAAAATGAATACAAAAATGACACAAGCATATATCTTTTAGAAAAGAAAGTTTTTACGTAGGGTTATATATGTTGGATTTTCGACTACAAATATTCATTAGAAAGATAAAACTATTTCCTACATAATGGTATTTTATTTATAATTTTTATACATTAAATAATTTAATTTATTTATGACACAATGGTGATGTACTAATTACCATAATTGTAAAAAATTAAAATAATTGATATTATAAATACCCAACTAAATATAATTTGAGACTTTTAATGAATTAAAATAATTTTCTAGGTTAATATGACATGTTATAAATGATTTAATTAACTTTTTTTGAAGTAATAATTCTTTTATGAGTTTCACAAAAATCAACTATTGAATAGTGTCAAAATTGATATAAAAGAGTTTTTAAACAAATATTATATTATTAATTGATATTAAATTCCTAAAAATATACGGTTTGTCCAAGAGACTTATATCATGATAGGTGTATCATTAATGGACCACTTGGGGGACGCTTGGATGTATATAGTATGTTTATTAACCATATAATTTAAAAATACAAAGAGACGTTGTAAAAGTGAAACTAATTAACTAAGAGTTAATACTTAATGATAAGGTTAATATAGTGACTCAAACCTGTCTAAATTATATTGGTTGGGTGGTTTTCGACCTATCCCCACATTAAAATTTAAATAATAAACTTTGGAGCCATTATAAACCGAATATGAATTTATTATAAATTAATATTTCTAGCTTTTCCAATGGTGCCCCTCACCCCTCTTATAAAAGGTCACTCTTCCTTCTCATTAACTCACACCGTAAAAACATTTTGGTTCAGAAAAACTCCTCCCAAATACTCTCTAAACTTCCCTCAATTCATCCTAGAGGCCTTAATTTAGTTCGAAAGCCAACTTAAGGATCCCTTTTGATCAAATCAAAAGGAAGAACCCAAAGAAGAGGTAATGATTTCACCACCCTTTTTCAAGTTCCTTTCTTCTTCCACTTCTTATTTATTTGTTATTACCATTCTAAAATAATAACTCCAGTATCTTATATATATTGTGATGTTATTATAAGTATGGTACAACTATATTCAGTATTCTATCCATCCTTTGAATAACATGTCATCATACGTGCGTACGTACGGCTTACTGTCTCCACGCCGTGATGTAATTGTTATTCAATAAATTATAATTTGGATGTGTATAATAATGATGTGTAACTGATGTAAATAATAAATATAACATGATAATGATTCTGTATATATGTTATAACATCCAATTATATATTATTTAAATATCAAAATAATTATATTGTCGCTCGTGCATACGTACGGACTACCGTCTCCGCGAACGCGATGAGATTCATTCTCCATCGTATCCATTCGAGTATAATTCTCATTTGATGATTAATAATAGTATCTAAGGACTTGATATCATTCTGGATATGATTAAGATACAACCTATCCATGACAAACATAGCTTACGTAACAAAACATATAAAATAAAACGAGTAAGTTAACACCCGAAACAACGATAATACTAAGATATTATTAACAAATCAATGTTAAAAGATCATATATGATTTCATATTAATATATATGATTATTGTATAATTTAATAACAATTATTTCACCATTATACAGGACATTAACCTACCCCAACCAAGTAAAAGTACAAGGTAAGTGTTTATTTCGCAATCTCTTCATTATCCGGGGTTGTTTTTACGTAATAATCTACTGGGATCTCTTTATCATCCACATCCATGTTTCTTAAAAATGTATTTCAAAACATTTTTACTATTTACTAGAATATGGGTTAAAGTCATTTATACCATTTTTTGACTTTTTATAAGAGTTTTATAAAGGAATCTTTCCATCGTTTTCCAAACAAGTATCTTTTTAACCTTTTCGACAGAATTAAGGTAAGAATGTTTATTTAACTTATACGGTGGGTGCGGTTATTTTCTATCGTTATAATATCGCCGAAGCTTCCCTTACAAGCTTATAAGAATATTTTCAAAGAAAATGTTTATTTTATAAATATATGACTCTTAAATGATTTCAAAATAGAAAGAGATATTTCTCTAAAAAGAGTTTTGATTTCATCTATATCAACATCCTTTGATGGATTTTACGCTTATTTGAAGTTGATTTATTATGATACAAAACTTTTATATTATATTGAAGGTTTTTTGATATGTTTGACTGTGGATGTGCTATTTTTATACCATTCATAGTTTATGGTGAAAGTATTGACATTTTGTATGCTAGTTTTAATACGAATATTTATGTTATGTTTAAACCTTTTCATATGGGAATGCATTGGACTTAATATGTGATGGGTGGAGCCCACTATAGCTCCTCAATGCATCGGTAGGTCTCATGAGACAAACTAGTGTCTTGGCACAAGGCCTTAACAAAATCTTATTTGTAGTCTTAGCACGAGGCCTTGGGTATGTGGTTATGATAGTCTGGCATTATGCATTCCATCATTATAAAAGTGGTTATTGATATTGCATGTGATTATTCGAATAGTAGAATATCCATGTGAATAAGTAAATGGAATAATTTCATTTTATTTTTTCCATACTATGTTGAAGTTTAAGTTTAAAAGGCTTTTGTTTTAGTTATACATTGCCTTAAATGTTTATTCTTATTTATGAAATTTTCCGCTGTGTTGTTATCCTTACTGGGGATTTGAGATCGCCCCTTTTCTATATTTTATTTTTCCTAGGATGTGAAGAAGTAAATTATGAATGACCTGCAAGGATATTATGAGGGGATAATAGTGTGGACTATGGAGACAATATGTTGTTCTAGTAGTTTTTCACTTTATGAATTAATGTAAAACTTTATGAATATATCTAGTGTTTCCAAGGCTACTAAACCAATCGGTCTTTCGAGATTTGATCTTTCTTGTGATCATGCCAATGTTATGTAATAATGCACCGACTTTGGGTAATTAAGGTCAGGGCGTTACAGTTGGTATCAGAGGAAGTTTAGTACAAACCTTTGAAGCTAGATTTATATAAACTCTGATTATAGCACATAGACCTAAGATGAACTTTGAGGATTAGTACAGAAGAACTTCCTAGAATTTTGGTATTGTAGAGATTTTGTGAGTTTTTCGAACAATACATCCCTGTCTGGATATGAGCAGGTAGAGGTGGCTCTGGTACAGATGTACCTAGGGGTAAAACCCTAAAACACCGCTTTGAGCTAGACTCAAACGGGAACTGGTGCATGATAACGGGCCTTGCTGCACTCTTGCTTACGACACTCCCATGGGATATGCTTATGATAACTCTAATTTTATTTACAAATCATTATAAAGGGTTTATGAGTATATAATTCCTCAAAGAAAACATTTTTATGATTATGTATTATATCCATAAATAGTTCAATGTATGTTAAGTGTTTTATAAGTATGGAATTATGTATTTTGATTCATAAACTGATCTAGTTTATGCCATTGTTTAGAAATGATTCCTAGTGGAAGAAATAGAAATTGTATCAATGCATGCACTCCATGTAGGGATTGCCCTCCTACTCAAGATAATTATAGTGGAGCTAGTGATGCAACTGGCACCGATCAGCTAATCACCATATTGGGACAACTCACTCGGGTTATGAATAATAACCTTACCCGTATGGAGCACCCTGATCCGCAGCGTGGAGGATCAATGTTAGATCCATTCATGAGGAAACAACCACCAATTTTCAATGGGAGTACAAATCCCTTAGTAGCCGAGCAATGGATAAATTCCCTAGAGAAAATATTTCAGGCTTTGGGGAGTAGTGAAAGGGAAAAAGTTATCATGGCAGTTTACCGCCTCACTGGAGATGCTGATCAATGGTGGTCATTGATTCAAAACACGAAGGAAGATGATGAAGTACCAAATATGGAATGAAGGGACTGTAAAGATCTGTTTTTAGAAAAATACTTTCCTCGTGACCATCGAGCAGATATGGAAAGGCAATTTCTGAGTCTGAGACAAAAGGAGGATGAGAATGTCGCAAATTATGAGGCTAACTTTACAAGGTTAGCAAGGTATGTTGGAGATTATATACATAACCCAAGAAGTAAGATTAATCGTTTCTTTGATGGGTTAAAACCATTTCTCCGTCGAGCATTAGTCTCAAAATCCTTCTTGTCGTATGAAGACATTGTCTCATGTGCTATCAAGACAGAGAAAGATTTCTCTAAGTCTTATGACTTTAAAGAAAAGCAAGAGAAGAAGATATCTGCTGATCAATCTGGGAATGGAAATAAGGGGAAGAAGGGAAACGTTGAATATCCATCCTGTGGTAAATGTTGGAAGAAACACCCCGGTACTTGCTTGAAGGGAATGGGTGTCTGTTACAAGTGTGGTGAAAAAGGCCACCAAGCTCGTGAATGCAAAGGGAATAAAGAAGATACCAATGTTCAATGAAAAAATTGTAGGGAGATGGTACATTATGCAAATGAATGTCCTCAGCATCAGGGGAAATTACCTCAAAAAAGGCCAAGGGATCAAGGCCAAGATTATGATATCACTACTGCTGAGGTACAAGCTCCGAAAGACGTGGTGGAAGGTAATTTAATGGTTTCCTAAAGTTTAGCAAATGAATTATTTGATTCTAGATCATCTCATTGTTTAATATCTTACCAGTTTGCTAAGAAAATTAGATATTTCCAATTTGACTTAACATTGGAGTTTTCAGTTAAAACTCCTAAGGGAAGTATCATTGCAAAAAGGTTTTGTGAATCAGTCCCCATTAGAGCACATAAATGTTCTTTATCTACTGATCTCATCGTCATACCTATGATTGAGTTTGATATAATCCTCGGTATGGATTGGATTTCGGACTATGATTTCAAGATTTATTGTAAGAAGAAGGAGGTTACGATATTTGATGATGATGATAAGGAACACCTTATCTTTAGAGCAGAATCATCACCACCTAATTCTTATCTAGATCCACCCCCAGTATCTCAACTAAATTCAATTATTGGGGAGGAAGAGAATGAAATGACTGTGGGTGAGGAAAGGAATGTTCAAATATAGGATGTACCTGTTGTGAAAGAATATGTAGATGTGTTTTCGGAAGATTTACCTAGACATCCTCCAGAACGAGAAGTTGAGTTTTCCATTGATTTAATTCCTAGATCAAGGCCTATATCGAAGACCCCTTATATAATGGCCACTGTGGAATTAGTCGAACTAAAGAAACAACTAGAGGAATTGAGTAATATGGGATTTATTTGCCCTAGTGTTTCTCCATGGGAATCCCCTGTTCTTTTTGTTAAAAATAAAGATGGATCTATGAGGTTATGTATCGAATATAGGGAGATCAATGATATAACAATAAAGAACAAGTATCCCCTACCTCGCATTGATGATTTATTTGACCAACTGCATGGATATCAATACTTTTAAAAGATTGACCTTCAATCTGGATACCATCAGTTGTGTGTAAAGAAGGAAGACATTCCGAAGACAACATTTCGAACCAGGTATGGGCATTATGAGTTTACTGTAATGCCCTTTGGATTGACTAATGCACCCTCTGTATTCATGGATCTGATGAATAGAGTTTTCAAGGAATACCTCGATGAATTTGTGGTGGTTTTATTGATGATATCTTGGTATACTCTAAAAGCTACGAGGATCATGAAAGTCACTTGCGCATTATCCTGAAGACTCTAAGAAGACATGAATTATATGGGATGTTTAGAAAGTGTGAATTCTGGCTTCATGAGATTTCTATTCTTGGACATATTGTCTCTAAATATGTAATCTCTGTTGATCCTTATAAGACCAAGGAAATCCAAGAATGGCCAGCACCTACGAGTATAACTAAGGTATGCAGTTTTATTGGTTTGGCAGGTTATTATCGACGTTTCGTCCAGAATTTTTCCCGATTGGAAAACCCATTAACGAAGTTCACACGTAAAGGGGTTAAATTTGTTTGGACAAAAGAGTGTGAAGAATGTTTTGAAGAACTGAAGAGAAGATTAGTCAATGATCCTATATTGACTCTACCATCGGGGAATGATGAGTTCGTTATTTATAGTGATGCATCGAAGAAAGGACTTGGTTGTGTCCTTGTGCAGAATGATAGGGTTATTTCCTATACATCACGACAGTTGAAAATTCATGAGAAAAACTATCCTAGTCATGATCTTGAGTTAGCAGCTGTGATCTTTGCTTTGAAGATATGGAGGCACTACCTCTATGGTAAAAAATGTGAGATTTATACTGATCACAAGAGTTTGAAGTATATTTTCTCACAAAAAGAACTCAACATTAGGAAAAGTAGATGGCTTGAATTACTCAAGGATTATGATTGTATGATACACTACCACCCGGGGAAAGAAAACAAGGTGGAAGATGCTTTGAGCAGAAAAGATCATGGAGTTTTTAACAACATGAGAATTGAAAGGGATCCAATTTTCATTGATCTAGTGAAGATGGACATGGGAATAACTAGGGAAGGTGAAACATCAATTCTTTTTCAAATGGTTGCCAAACCATCTTTACTAGAAAGGATTAAGAGTTCTTAGACCGATGATGAAGAATTTCAAAAGAAGATTAAAGCTGTGAATGATGGGAGATTGAGAGACTTTTTGTATGAAGATAGAATTTTGAAATTTGGGAAGAGACTTTGTGTTCCCGATATACCTGATCTAAAAAGGGAATTGTTGGATGATGATCATAGTTCCAATTTCTCTATACACCCTGGGAGCACCAAAATGTATAAAGATTTGAAGGAACATTTTTGGTGGGATAATATGAAGAGGGAGATTGCTGATTTTGTGTCAAGATGTATGGTTTGTCAACAAGTGAAAGATGAAAGGCAACAACCTGGTGGAGTATTGCAACCTCTTCCCATACCGTAGTGGAAATGGGACAATATTACGATGGACTTTGTCATGGGGCTACCAAAGACTCCTAGAAGGAATGATGCAGTATGGGTTATTGTTGATCGTCTTACCAAGTCAGCACATTTTCTTGCTATAAGAGAAGATCTACCACTAGAATGTCTAGAAAGAATATACATTGATGAAGTTGTAAGACTTCATGGATCACCCTTATCGATTGTTTCTGATCTTGATCCCCATTTTACTTCAAGATTCTGGAAAATTCTACAGAAATCCTTGGATACTGAACTTCATTTGAGCACTGCCCACCACCCTCAAACAGATGGACAATCAGAACGAACTATTCAAACCTTAGAAGACATGTTGAGATCCTGCTCACTTTAATTTCAGGGTATGTGGGATCAATATTTACCTCTGGTAGAATTTTCCTATAACAATAACTTCCATTTGAGTATTCATATGGCACCATATGAAGCGTTATACGGAAAGAGATGTCGCACACCAACCTATTGGGATGACGTTGGTGAAAGAAAACTTGTAGGCCCAGAACTGGTGGAGGAAACGATGGAAAAGGTGAAGGTAATCCAAAATCACATCAAAGCAGCTCAAAGTAGGCAGAATAGCTATGCTGATAATCGAAGGATGGATTTGGAATTTCAAGTTAGTGATCATGTTTTCCTGAAGGTATCTCCATGGAATGGAGTCATATGTTTTGGTAAGAAAGGTAAATTGAGTCCCAGGTACATCGGACCTTTCGAAATTCTAGAACGAATTGGGGTTGTAGCTTACTGATTGGCAATGCCACCAAGTCTCTCCAAAGCTCACGATGTGTTCCATGTATCTCTATTGAGGAAATACATGCCAGACCCAATTCATGTACTCACCTATGAGGAATTAGAACTGGAACCTAATCTGCCTTATTGCGAAGATCCCATCAGGATTCATGATACGAGAGAACAAGTACTGAGAAACCGGATGACTCGTCTGGTAAAAGTCTTGTGGAGAAACCATAAGATGGAAGAGGCAACGTGGGAACCCGAGGAACTTATGATGAAGAACCACCCGAGTATTTTTCATGCGGTAGTATTCTTGAAATTTCAAGGACGAAATTATTTGAAGAAGATGATAATGTAACACCCCAAGCTTCTATGGTACACTTCTCTTTGAATAATGTGATAGCGTGTGTTGTACGCAACATCGAGTTCTAACACACCACAACCAATCAAACTAGCCGTTATGAATAGTAATACCTAATTTTTGAAATTTTATAAATTATATCTCTCAAACTGGACTTCATTTTTTTATTCGGAATATCGAATTTGGCCTAGGGTGAAATTTTGGAACTTTTCGGATAACATTTATATTTTGATGAATAGTGAAAATTCCTAAATTTTAATTAAAAACAACTTTGTAAATCGAAATAAATTATATTGATAAATTATGAATTTCAGTGGTTTTAAAGTATATTTAGAATATATTTTTACCATTTAATACAATTTTGGTCATTGGACATAATTTCACAATTAAACCGAACCTAAACAAGTATCAATCTTTTGATAGTTATTATCTCTTAAAAACACGCTTTTTGTTTTAACAACAGGAATTAATTTTAAATTAATTTCTGCCACTTCTGTGTTTTGAATTTGGAAAATTGTATTCCATATTTGGAATCAGGATTTTCATATTTTGAAAATAGGTAGATTTTATTTTTAGACATTTTGAATAATTAGTGCGGTAAATATTTTATTTACAATGGTTAAGGGTAAATCTAGTAAATAAGGGTTTAAAAAATAATATTATAATAATACTAAATTACCCAAAAACGTGTCCTAACCTTATTTTTGGATACATTTCAGACCATGGGAATCTTTGGGTCCATTTTGGGACCCCATGGTTCCACTTGTAGGTGATAGGGACACTTTATTTTAATTAAGTTAAAATGAATACAAAAATGACACAAACATATATCTTTTAGAAAAGAAATTTTTACATAGGGTTATATATATTAGATTTTCTACTACAAATATCCATTAGAAAGATAATACGATTTCCTACATAATGGTAGTTTATTTATAATTTTTATACATTAAATAATTTAATTTATTTATGACACAATGGTGATGCAGTAATTACCATAATAGTAAAAAATTAAAACAATTGATATTATAAATACCCAAATAAATATAATTTGAGACTTTTAATGAATTACACTAATTTTATAGGTTAATATGACATGTTATAAATTATTTAATTAAATTTTTTTGAAGTAATAATTCTGTTATGAGTTTTACAAAAATCAACTATTGAATAGTGTCAAAATTGACATAAAAGAGTTTTTAAACAAATATTATATTATTAATTGATATTAAATTTTTGAAAAACTAAGTTTCGGCCAAGAGACTTATAGAATGATATTTTTATCATTAAGGGACCACTTGGGGGTCTCTTGGATGTATATATTATGTTTATTAATCATATAATATAAAAATATAATGAGACGTTGTAAAAGTGAAACTAATTAACTAAGAGTTAATACTTAAAGATAAGGTTAATATAGTGACCCAAACCTGTCTAAATTATATTTTTTTGGTGGTTTTCTACCTATCCCCACATTAAAAGTTACATAATCAACTTTGGAGACATTAGAAACCGAATATGAATTTATTATAAATTAATATTTCTAGCTTTTCCAAAGGTGCCCCTCACCCCTCTTATAAAAGGGCACTCTCCCTTCTCATTAACTCACACCTTCAAAGCCTTTTTGTTCGGCCAACCTCTGCCCAAATACTCTCTAATGATCCCTCACTTAATCATAGAGGCCTTAATTTAGTCAGAAAGCCAACTTAAGGATCCCTTTTGATCAAATCAAAAGGAAGAACCGAAAGAAGAGGTAATGATTTCACCACCCTTTTTCAAGTTCCTTTCTTCTTCCACTTCTTCTTTCTTTGTTATTACCATTCTAAAATAATAACTCAAGTATCTTATATATACTGTGATTTTATTATAAGTATGGTACAAATATATTCAGTATTCTATCCATCCTTTTAATAACTTGTCACCATACGTGTGTACGTACGGCTTACCATCTCCATGTCATGGTGAAATTGTTATTCAATAAATTATAATTTGGATGGGTATAATAATGATGTGTAACTCAGGTAAATAATAAATATAACATGATAATGATTCTTTATATATGTTATACAATCCAGTTATATATTATTTTAATATCAAAATAATGATATTGTCGCTCGTGCGTACGTACGGACTACCGTCTCCACGAACGCGATGAGATTCATTCTCCATTGTATCCATTAAAGTATAATTCTCATTTGATGATTAATAATAGTATCTAAGGACTTGATATCATTCTTTATATGATTAATATACAACCTATCCATGACAAACATAGCTTACGTAACAAAAAATATAAAAGAAAATGAGTAAGTTAACACCCGAAACAACGATAATACTAAGATATTATTAACAAATCATTGTTAAAAGATCATATATGATATCATATTAATATATATGATTCTTTTATAATTTAGTAACAATTATTTCACCATTATACAGGAGGTTAACCTACCCCAACCAAGGAAAAGTACAAGGTAAGGGTTTATTTTTGCAATCTCTTCATTATCCGAGGTTGTTTATACTTAATAATCTACTGAGATCTCTTTATCATCCACATCCATGTTTCTTAAAAATGTATTTCAAAATTTTTTTACTATTTACTAGAATATGGGTTAATGTCATTTATACCCTTGTTTGAATTTTTATAAGAGTTTTATAAAGGAATCTTTCCGTCGTTTTCCAAACAAGGTGCTTTTTAACCTTTTCAACAGAATTAAGGTAAGAATGTTTTTTTAACTTATATGGAAGGTGGGGTTATTTTCCGCCATTATAAAATCTTCAAAGCATCCCTTAAAAGCTTATAAGAATATTTTCAAATAAAATGTCTTATTTTATAAATATATTACTCTTAAATGATTTCAAAATAGAAAGAGATATTTCTCTAAAAAGAGTTTTGATTTCATCTATGTGAACATCCTTTGATGGATTTTACGCTTATTTGAAGTTGATTTATTATGATACAAAACTTCTATATTGTATATAAGGTTTTGTGATATGTTTGACTATGGATGTGCTATTTTTATACCATTCATAGTTTATGGTGAAAGTATTGACATTTCGTATGCTAGTTTTAATACGAATGTTTATGTTATGTTTAAACCTTTTCATATGGGAATGCATTGGACTTAATATGTGACGGGTGGAGCCCGCTATAGCTCCTCAATGCATCGGTAGGTCTCATGAGACAAACTAGTGTATTGTCATAATGCCTTGACAAAATATTATTTGTAGTCTTGGCAAGAGGCCTTGGCTATGTGGTTATGATAGTCTGGCATTATGCATTCCATCATTATGAAAGTGGTTATTGATATTGCATGTGATTATTAGATTAGTATAATATCCATGTGAATAAGTAAATGGAATTATTTCATTTTATTTTTTCCATACTATGTTGAAGTTGAAGTTTAAAAGGCTTTTGTTTTAATTATACATTTCCTTAAATGTTTATTCTTATTTATGAAAGTTTCCGCTATATTGTTATCCTTACTGGGCATTTGAGATCACCCCTTTTCTATGTTTTATTTTTCCCAGGATGTGGAGAAGTAAATTATGAATGACCTACAGGGATATTATGAGGGGATAATAGTGTGGACTATGGGGACAATATGTTGTTGTAGTAGTTTTTCACTTTATGATGTAATGTAAAACATTATGGATATATCTAGTGTTTCCAAGGCTACAAAACCAATCGGTCTTTCGAGATTTTATCTTTATTGTGATCATGCCAATGTTTTGTAATAATGAACTGACTCTGGGTTACTGGGGTCGGGGCGTTACACGCTTGGTTGTAGCGGCAGACCCACTGTACTCGATGGAGGAGGAGTTCTCTAGCAGTCGTGGTTTCGACTTCATGCTTAAATCCTGGTTTGAGCTGAGTCTATAATATTTGTTTTCCCTCATGATTGAGATGGGTCACATGATAACTTAGGTATATGTATGGGCATAAACCTGGCTAGTGGTTATCTGTTGATTTCATCATCTTTGTGTTTCCTAATGATTGAGATGGGTTATTTGATAACTTGGGTATATGTATGGGCATATACCTAAGTAGAGGTTATCTGTTGAGATCTTCTTTGTGGTTATCCTTGTTAGATTTAGTGAGACATTCGGGGTCTCGGGGTCCTTACTGAGTATTGTTATACTCACCACTACACGGGCTATGCCCACACCTCGTTGTGTTGTTTGCAGACGACGGGCAGTGCAGACAGAGGATGAGTGTTCGAGGACTGGATGGTACCCGGAGGTGGACCTCACGACGAGACAGTATTCGGTGGTGGACTTCACGAAGAGGTGACACTCAGAGGAGGTTGACGGGCAAGAGCATTGTGGAGTCTATCTGTACCTACCCTTCAGGTAGGATATGTGGTGGACGATCCAAGAGCTGCACTATCTGTACCAAACCTCAGGTTGGATCCTTGGTGGACGATCCAGGAGCTGATTGTCACCTTTAGGATGTTTTTATCTTTTTCCTTGTACTTTACAGTTGGGCTTGTATTTCCGGCCCCATTACTTTCAGCACAGCTTGTTTCAGTTTTACATAGTGTTTTACTTCTACATGTACTCTGTGGTGTATTGTTTACTTTTATAAAGGCAATGCCTTCCCAGTTATCTGGTTTTAAGCCTTTGGTGCTAGTTTCCAGCCCTTGGCCTATGGAAGGCGGGCTTGGGGTAGTCACGACAAGGGCCCCAAGGACGGTTCATGACATAATTAATGAATTATTGGAGTCCTATAGCTTTTAAGGGAAGCCAAAGAAGAAGAGGATGGCAGAGAAAAATATGTATAAAAAAAGAATTGAAAGAAGGATTTTACCACATGTGATAACCGTTGAATGAATCACCTTGGTAAATTCATGATGGCAATGGGATTTTTTTATAAGTGTAGAGAAAAAGGACACCATGTTATGATTTCAAGGGTAAGAAAAATGTTTCAAATGTACAACGCTTCAACTGTAAGAATTTGGGACAATATGTGAATTAATGTCCCAATCATCATAGTATAACCCAAATGATGCTATTGGATAATAATCAAGTTATGATACTACTAAAGATAAAGAGGAATTATTAATGTTCTTATGTTTTTGTTATAAAATTTTATCATTTGTGTATTTTATTAATGATATACAAGTTATAATAATTATAGAGAAAATAAGGATTTTACTACAGCACTATTTCAATAAGAATTTTAGATTATATGGTACCAAGTATAGTCACACCGTTTCAAGTTAAATATTTTGAAAAAATATGTAGTTGGGGTAAATATAACCCTTAATATGATTCTAAAACTGAGATAGTGATTTTATAATAAGAGATAATTGATTTGGATAATATAGATGGGACATTATTTACATCCTTGGAACTGATTAATGGTTTGTTTGAAGAGAATTTTATACCCTCATTATAGAGAGTTTTGAACATTTTTGGGTTTAAGGTGTACATAAAATCATTAATATTTTATATAAGGAATAAGGAATAATTAACATATTCAATAAGGTTTTCTGGTTATTCAGGTTATTACCATGTTATAATAGAATACATGATAAATGTATTCACATATATGTAATGTGACCTCAGAAATTTTTGGACAATGAGTCAGGACATGAGTATATTGGATAAGAATAATGTTTGGAATGGATTAATTTGGAAAGTTATTAATATATTTTATAGTTGTAACATTTCATAAGATTTTTTTTTCCAATGTTATACTTTTATGAAAAATTACAACACGTAAGTCCGGTGACAACCCATTGTGTCCAAAAAATTAGTGAGACTTGAACCTACAACAGAAAGGGGAAAATGGTGAGATGCCTACCACTGGCCAACATGATTTCCTGGTTATTATAACATAGTTTTATTTTTTAAAATTTATATTTTTAGATTTGTAATCTTATAAGATTAAGATAAATAGAATATTTTTATGTTTTATCATTTGAAGAGAATGAGTAGTTTGGGGTAGGAATTAGCTAAAGGATGAAACTCTACATGTCAGTTAAGTATGATTACTTGTATTGTTCCTCTTTGATGTAAAATAATCATAAAAAAACTATTTAAAGGATCATTAACCCAAAAAAATCTGATTACTTTCTTTTCCGATGATTTAAATGGTCCCTTGAATCATCGTAGATTTATGACTTCCAGATTGTGAACTTTCTCCTAATAATATTCTATATCACTATCCACTAGAAAATTAGGGTTAGTTTTCTGCTACATATCCATTTATTCTTACATGGGACCCTATTATTTGTAATTTTTGGTAACCTTCATACTTAACATTCTTTATTTTATAATAGAGGCCTAATTAATCCATTTTTCAGTGTGGGATTTCAACTAAGATATATCAAAATGTAAAATACCTATTTATAAACCTTGAGTTTAAATTTAGAGGATTCTATTTATTGATGTAGGGGATATTGTAACACCCCAATCATCAACAATAAGCTTCCTTTTTAATAAATTCAATATTATGCGATGTACGCAACACTGTGTTCAAACGCACCAAGACCTATCAAACTACCCGTTTAAAAAGCTCTTATGAAACGAATTAAGATCATTTTTAATTTTATATATCATATATAATTTTAACATTCATCTTTAGTGTTTCTTAGACATGATATAACTTCAAATTCTATTTTTCAGATACAAGAAGTATTTCTTAAAATGTGCAGTTTCTCCGCCATTAAATAGAGAACCCATTATAAATCCCATATATGACACTTTTAGATATTAAATTTAACAAAATTAAATTATTCATTATAATAGGGGAATAAAAATTTAATTTTTATAAATTTTTGGTACTTTTCTGATAACTTTCATATTTTGATGAATAGCGAAAAGTACTAAATTTTAATAGAAAACAAATTTTTTAATCAAAATACTTTATACTGTTAAATTATATATTTGAGTGGTTTTAAATTATAATTATATAAAATTTTTATCATTTAATATCATTTATCTCATTGTATGTAATTTTACATTTAAATTGGAAAAAAACACATGTTACTCTTTTGATAGTTTTTACTTTTTAAAAACCAGCCTTTGGGGTTTGATCATGGGAATTAATTTTAAATTAAATACTGAAATTTCGGTGTTTTGAATTTAAAAACAAATATTTCATATTTATAATCTGAAGGTCCAAATTTTGTAAATAGGTACTAATTATTTTTTGACTTTATGAATAGTAATTTCAATAATTTTTTTATTCATTGTGGTTAAAGGGTAAATCATGTAAATAAGAGTAAAAAATAATTTTATAATAACATGAAAAATCCCTAACAGATGTCCTATTTCTATTTAATGATATTTATTCAACTTGGATCATCCTTAGGCATAATTTTTGGCTTTTGGGGACCACTTGGGTGTGATAATGACATGTTATAAGAATTAATTTAACGTAAAGATAATTATAACATAAATATATATATTTTACTAAATCAATTTTAATATAGGGTTATATAACTGATCAATAGGTTTAGAAATATTTATTTGAAAGATAAAAAATATTTCCTATATCGTGGTATTTTCTTTTTAATTTTTATATATTATATAAATATATTTATTTATGACACAGTGATGATGCAATGGTTACATTATTAATGAATTGTTCTAATAAATGAATTTGTGAATATTAAAATAATTGTAATTTTTAAAATTATTATTCCATCGGATATTTTTATCAATTACATTGAAATATTAGGGATGTTTTAATGATTTTATTTGAATAAATAAATTATTTTGTTACTCACAATATCAATTACTAAATAGTTTCAAAATTAACATAAATGAGTTTTAAAAAAATATTATTTTATTAAATAATATAAAAATACAAAAAATGTAATGTTTGGAAAAATAAATTTGATAGTGATACAAATTTTATAAATTATTAATTTTAGGTTCTCTTGTCATAATTTAGTAATGATATTAACCATGTAATATAAAAATACAATAAGGCATGGTAAGATTTAACTTATTTTGTGAAGGGTTAAATCTAAAATATAAGGCTATGTTTTTTACCAAAAGAGGTATAAAACATATAGGTTGAGTGGATTTGGATCCAAACAAATCTTATCCTCTAAATTTATATATTTGGAGATTTTATAAACATAAAATATTTTTTTAATTAATTAAAATTTCCTGATCTTTCCTAAAGTGCCTCTCACCTCTCTTATAAAAGGGTACCTCCCTTTCTCATTAACTCACACCTCTAAAGACTTTTGGTAAGGAAACAACCTTCCCCTTCCTCATCCTAAAATCCATCACTTTACCCTATAGGCCTAACATAGGGTCTAGAACTACCCTAAGGAGCCCTTTTGTTCTAATAAAATTGAAACACCCGAAGAAGAGGTAATCATTTTATACATTCCATGAAAGTTATTTATTTCTACTTATTATTTCTATATTGTTTCCATAAAAAAGTAATAATTAAAATGTCATTAATATAATTAGATGTTAATATGAAAATTGTAAAATTATTTTCATCATTTTATCCATTCTAAAAATAATAATATCACCATGCGTGTGTACATATGACTTACAGTCTCCACACCATGGGGTAATTTGTTATTCCAAATTATATTTTTTTATGGCTATAATGATGAGTATAATAGTCCTAAATAAATAATGTTACATGATTATGATTATATATAATTAATATACCATCCATTTACATATCATTTAATCATTAAATGAATGATATCGTCACTCATGTGTATGTATGACCTACCGTCTCCACCACGCGATGATATTCATTCACCACATTAACCGTCCAAGAATATTTATAATTTTTTTTATAATATTCATAATTATTAATTATATGAGATAATAATTCTACTATAATGATATATATATATATATATGTTTATTTCATTCACGTATATCCATTCAACATGATAAGAAAATAGAAACAACATTCTTGCTTACGTACGACCTACCGTCTCCATAAAGGGTGTATTCCATTTTATATAACTATATATTATTTATATTTATATTATGAATATATATTATATGTAAATCATATTTTCAATTATTTATTTAATTAAATCAGGATCTATGTAATATGATCAAGAATAACAAGTCCAAATACGTATGATAAACAAAGTGATATTACTTGATATGTTGCATTAACTTGGAATTGTTATTAAATGTGTAATATAAAGTTAAAAAAGAATAATATATGATAACATAAATGTTATAATTATTAATATATATCTTAATAATATGCATAAAAACATTATACAAGAGTTTTGGACATGTACGGAGAATATCAGATCAAAGGTAAGTGTTAAGTCCCCAATCTCATTATTATCCGAGGTTGTTTATTTGTAAGTATTTATTGAGAAATATTTATCATCTATGTCCATATCTCATTAAAATGTTTTGAAATGGAATATTTTAAGGTTTTATGGAAGGAAATGTTTAACGAGATCATCATTTTTAATGTTCTAATGATTTATTTTTTGAAATATATTTAATTAATGTCCATGTTTTTAAAAATGGTTTTACGGATTAATTTATGTGGACATGATAGTTTTAAAATGTTAATTCATTTCCAAATTTTCAAAGTGTTATGGGACACATTAACTAAAAAATATATTTTAAATGATTTCCATTATAAATTGTGTGGCATTTAAAGGATTTCATGAAAACGTGATATTTCTCTCAAAGAGTTTTACTGATCATTTTAAACTATGTCTACATACTTTACAGGATATTATTCATGATTGAGGTTGATTTATTATAATAATGTCTTCCATATTATATTGAATGAGTTGTTATATGTTTGAATGTGGTTGTTCTATTTTTATACCATTAATGGTTTATGGTTAAGGTATTGACATTTCATATTCTAGTTTTAATACGAATGATTATGTTATCTTTCACCATTTTCATATGAGGAATGCATTGGACATAGTATGTAATAGGTGCGGCTCACTATATCCCCTTGATGAATCAATAGGTATAATGAGACAAACTTGTGTCTTGGAACATGAATCAGACAGAATATTGGTAAATGGACTTGGCACAAGGCCATGTTGTAGTAGTTATTATATCTGGAATTATGCATTCCCTCATTATGAAATTAGTAATTTTTGGTTATTATTCGACTAGTAGAATAGCCATTTGAATGCTTATATGGTGATGTTTGATTTATTTTTTCCATATTATGTTCATGTACAAGATTAAAAGGAAATTTTATTTATTATACATCTTGACTTAAAGGTTTATATCTTCCTCTGAATTATTTACCCTCACTGAGAATCTGAGCTCACCCCTTTTTATGTTTTATTTTCCAAGGTTTCCAGGAAGTGTATTGTGAATGATTTGAATGATTAAATTATAGGAATATTGTCCTTTCAAAAGGATTATTTATTTTATATTTTATATTCAAAATTTTAATACAAAGTTCATGTATTTAATCTATTTTCCAATACTGGTAAACTGATCGGTCCTTTGGGACTTGATTCCTTATAATCATGCCAATGTATTAAAATAATGCACCAGCCCTGGGAATCTATGGTTGTGGATTTAAACCAATGGTTTCCTCAAAGAATATCTATGCCTAAATTTAATGCCTCCATGAACATCTCATATCTCTATTTGAAGTAAAAAATGTTTCACAATGCTTCACAAAACCTAAAACCTCCCATATGGACCATCTCTAACCACATAATCAAATACTCACTACGAATAAATGTTTAAACCTATGAAAAATCCATTGATAAAAAATGGCCTTTAACCTATGGTCTCTAGAACACCATAAATCATATTCACCATACACAAATAACAAGAATCATTGAAACAAAACACATAGTATCATGTACTGAATATAAAAGATGATATTCACACCTGTATCTAACTCATAAGTGGGATAACCACCCTCATAGTTTACCATCATAGAACCACTTAGAATCCACTCTCTTAGAACTAGATCCATGACTAAGAGTCTCTAGGTTCTTCCACCTAGCCCAACATCATAAAAAAACCATCTAAAATACCTCAGGTAATACACTCAAAGAAATATCAAAATAATGCCATTTATACTAATCCAAAACTAATCACTGTAGATAAATTTATCATACATCGAAATATTATCACTATAAATGTATCATTGCATGGCCATTCTATCTATCATATCCTACCCAAAACCAAGTTCATATGCCTCACAAAAGGCAGTAAGATGTGATCTCCATCATCGAAATATTCAAATATGGTAAAACAACAATATATCAAAACAAATTACATTCAATTATCATTTCATAGGGTTTTATTTGCTTGGATCCTAGGTTTGGTTAAATAAGATTCACTTATAATGAGATGTGAGAAAGCACCTGAAAAGTTACTAAAATTTTAATTATCCAGATCCAACATATAACATGATCCAGCTCACGCATACACGTTTATTTTCACCCTTACTAATATTCAATATTCAAATAAATTCTCAATTCTCATTTTAAAGGTGTCATTATATGATGGTTGAATCACATGTTATATTTTAAAATACTCCTTATGTTTTAATTCCTACTTTATTTAAACAAAACAAAAAAATTAAAATGTAGGGATTATTGTTCTATCATTACCCAGTATTCAAATAAAAAAATATAAAGGATTCATCAAATATAAAAAATATATATTTTCATCATATATTTAAAAATTTCATGCATGATTATCATGATATGATTTTATTCATAAGTTATATAATAAATCCCTCAATATGTTTATCACTATAAACCCATTCAAGATAATTCATCATTTTATGAATCCGTTTATATCTATCTAGAATTTACAAGTGGTTACTTCAGAATATATCATTGTATAATGCCACCATACAACAATATATAATAAACTATATGTTGATTTCGGGAAAAAAATTAAATGGCCAACCCTTATCAACATTTTTTTAAATCCATAAGTAGATATAAATCACTATATTTTGTAATACAAATACATTAACTAAAAATTGAACATATAAAACTAAGAATATATCAATATCAAGAAACATATGGATGATATAAAAATAATATATTCATATAATGATGCATGAATACTTACCTCCTCATATCAGATTAGTCTAATATATATAAATCCCATAAATCAATGACATCAGGCCCAGGTTCACCACTTAATGTAAAAATCAATCTACTAAAAAATCAAAAATAAAGAACAATAATTCAAACAGAAAGAAACATGGATTTTAACCATTATGGGGGTTCTCAACTCAAAGGAATAACATCATTGACAATCCCCAAAAATATCCCTGTCTCTTAAAAAAACAAATAGAAATTCCATATAAAAATTATTTGATAGTATTTTATCAAACCCTAACCAATAATACACTGAATCATTTAACTGGGATGCAACACCACATGACCATAGGCTGAAATTATTATTCCCAAGAGGATAAAGACTAGTATGAGAATTCTATGAGGTCATTTTTGGGGAAAATTCACTTTTTACTATCGTGTAATGTAATGAAATAAATAATATAAAACAACACATAATCACCACAATAAAATAAATAAAAAGGAAAATAATAAAAAAAATAACACCCCCTGAAATGCTATAATTATGATAAAAAAATATAGATACACATACAAAATATTAAGTGTATAATAATAAACAAATGAAAATAATAAAATAAAATACCAATAGGGAACACAATTGTCAGAATTCCCAATATCTAGCCTAGCTCATAGATCCCAAACCCTAACCATTCCATGAAATCAACATCATCTTCAATCCATTACTGGAACCTATAACCTGAGATCAAGGAGAATCAGCTCTAGAACCCATGTTCTATATTATCCCATGTAGGTTTTGAGTATAACTCAGTATCCCACCACCAATGGTGTGTAATTAAATTCTTGTATATGAACATAAAGCATCAACGTGTGAAATAAATAAAAGATGAAATGAAAGTAAAAATTTGTGGATATAAATAGAACTAAATCAATAATTGGGTCTCAAGAGGATAACCTAGGTTGACAAAACCTTCTTTATCCATCATTAGTAACACTATTCCTATAGGAAGCCACATGGCCCAACTAGGTTCCAAGGTTTGTTGTTGAGGGGACAATAATTAAGGGTCTTATGATAAACCCACAGGGCTCAAATAATCATTCCCTATAATAAATTTCCAAGATAAGTTAGCTAAATTTTCTAAACTCAAGGGACGTCCCCTAACATTAGAAAAAAGAGCTTGATTGAAATATTGGATCTCATTCGAGATATTCAATACTAATGATAATAAATTTGAATATGTAGATACCACCTTTAGAAATTAAAAAATAGTCATTGTTTAAAATAAATGAAATTCATCTATGGAATTAAATAAATGTATAAATTTCTTCATTCAAATGGGGGTCCTACCCATGGAATTTAATGTAATGAAACTTCATATAATCCACATGCTTGGTTGAGGAATTCCATAACATTAGACTTTATTGAATCCAAAAAATTATTCACTTCCATAATTAACATGAATACACAAAGGGAATTTATAGATAATCCATGTAATTCCACACCAATATATATCATGAGGAATCTATGGATAAACTCTATAATATTCCACACCCATGGTTTCTATTGGGAATCCATATATACTTTCAATTCATTCAAATTATAGAATGTCATTTGAATATTATCATTCAATCCATTATATCCAATTTAATAATATAATGGTTCTATATCTCAATCCAGGATTCATCATATATATAAATTGTTTTCAAAAATATTAATAAGTCATTTGATATAAAAATACTATTCAATTCAAAATTACATGTATAAGTTCAAATCACATAATGCATACAGGTTCTTATGTGTCATATATATGAAACGCTCCTCCCAAAGAATCCAATCCATTAAAAATTTCATACACAAAACACATTTCAAAAATTATAATTTACCATATTAAAAAAATTCTATTTTAAGGACATAAATAAGGGTTCACCATAACATAACATGTTTATCTAAGTGGAAAGGAAGTTCTCGATACAAAAATAAAAAATAAATGTTTTATTTATTTATTAAAATAAGTGAATTATAAGATGGTGGAACTAAACAACCAAATATAAAATATAGAAAAATAATAATTTAAGTGAAAGGAAATTAAATTTCATACCATAACATAAGAGCTCCAAACTCATTTTCCATTATTACTCGATTGGAGAATAAATGGGAGAAATTGAGGAAGTATAAATATTCCATGAACTAAGGGAATAAACCAAATTAATGAAAAATCAGTAATTTTAAAAGAGAGAAACTAAGGAATATAAAGGTTTTTTATTGTTATTTCAATCTCTCCAATGGAAAAAACGGTAAGCGAGAATTCCATGAAATATATGAGATCTATAGAGGAGATGTGGAGGAAGAAGAAGTCCTCTATGATTTTGTAAATAGATTTAGAGTTGAAAAAAAAATTCATAAGGGGGATAAGAGAAAGGTATTGAGAGGTATTCATTCAAATTTAAAAGAGGGGTTTGGTTTTCTCACAGAGTTTGACAAATGATGAACCAAAATTATTACCATCCTTTTCCAAGACTATCCATTTCATATTGTTATAGTGCATGGAATTAAAAGCTGTGCATTAGACTTCCAAAATAACTTCCTTATTTTTCATATACATTCATATAGTGTATAGGGACCCTTCAAATAATTTATCAAGATATGTACATATAGGTTTTAAGAATCATTGTCGGGGTTCATGGTTAGTAGTAACTATGTTCCCCATGTTGTGACTCCAAAAACATGAAACTCCGTGTCGTACCCATGGATAACTATCAAGAACACTTAACCCAATAGATCCCTTTATTCTATGTAATAAAAAATATTTTTATTGGTTTTCCAGACCAAAATTTTAATATTAATTTTGGTTTAAAAAACAAACCTTTATGTGAAAAAAATAAAACTTTTCTAAAAACTGATCACATGTATAGACTTTTGGATCTATAGTGAGAGTATTTTTAGTGATATTTTCATTATTAAACCCATGAATCATGTATATATTATTATGTATCATATTTATTCCCTAAAAATTCAATCACAATATTTTAACATCTGAGTTTCATTTTATATTTGACAACAAACAATGAACATGATTAATATTTAATATTTAATAATGATAATTTTTTTTAAAATAATGTTCATTGAAAATATTCATTTCCAATTTTGATCATGTTCACATTCATAAGGTATGAATGTTAATTTCTTATATTTTTTAAAAATAAATTAATTTATAAATTACCATATAAGTATAAATAATAATATAAGGTATTTTTTATAATGATTATCATTTATCAAGCATTTTTTAAACAAAATTATTCAAATATATTTTTATATAAAATCATAAAACATACACATATTTTAAAATTTCATAATTATTTTTTATCTTAAAAAATAATAAATCTGTAATGTATTGGTAAATTAAGATAATGAAATATTTCAAACATTTTTTTAATCATAGTTAAGTTAAAAATAATTTTTCTGTGACTATGGAATCCCTATTTAAAGTTAGCATCGTTGTTCAAGAGGAAAAGTATTCTCATCAACTTATAATTGATTGGTATTTTTATATCATATTTTATTTTTCATTCACTTATTTTTATTCATTTATTTTTTCCTTCCCTTTTTTGTTATTTTTATTTCTTTTTGATCATATTCAACTTTTATTTATTTATTTATATTATATCCCCTTTTTAGGGAATCAATTAAACTAATATATTTGGATATTATGGTAAATGTTTTTTATTACTTTTATATAAAAAATGATCTCATATTATTTTTCAAATAAAATTGGAAATTGATGATCATGAATCTATATAGATATAATTGATTAATTTGGATATATGGGAAGTGTATAAATTGTACTATTTAATGTATCCCTTCAATTTTGGAATACTAAAACTAGTAGAAAGAACAAATATATCAAAAAATATAATATTGTTTTAAAATTAATAATGAAGATGATAAATCCAGATAGATTATTCTAACTATGGATACTTTATCAATGAACACAACATTCATATATGACTTATATGTAGACATTAATCTTAAATGTGGACTAATAACAAATTATGGGATTCATTAGCATTCAATATATTCTTAAAAATTTAATATTTTTTATCCACCATGATTTCACAAAATGTTCCAAGAGAAAAAAATATATAGTTTTGTTAATTCATAATATAGATTAGTGAATAATTGATGGATTTGATAAATGACTTGAAACTTGAGGTTGTAACATATTTGAATTATTTAATTGATTTTTCTGGAATTATTTTTTCTAAAATAAATAAAAAATTATATTTTCAAAATATACATGAGGTATTAATCATTTATAAAGATATTAATGCTATTGGTATATGGAGTTATTCAATAATTTATGTTTCAACTTCCTACATCACAAAATCAGTGGGCAACTCCATATCTAGTACTCTTATGAAGGTGTCCAAAATATGGATAATAACATGGTATTTACATCACCATTAAGATAAATAGTTTGAAAAACATTTAGAATAATATATTCTATAAAAAATAAAACACAACCACAACAATTAGATGATTGAAGAACATTAACTATAAGAGGTGTGTATCTTAAAAATCCCCCATTAATTGAAAATTGTTTATATAAATTTTTGAAAAGTTTGATTTTATTGTTATATGGACATCCTTATCTTATTATACAAAATACCTCAAAATTATTAATGTATGTGGAATATAAATGACACCACCCCATAGTAACAATTATTTTACACTGCTTTTATTGACATAAGATTCTATTTTAATTTTTTAGAAACCCCATATCAGTAATAACAACTACTACCATAATAAATGTTTGATCCCTTCTCAGTAACATACACTCTTCTAACAAATTATTATCTATATATATCATATATAGTACTAGTCATCAGAAAAATACCACATTTAATTAGATATTTCACAAATATCCTCATTATAAATAGTGTTTTCAATGACCTCAATAGATTTTTGATAATAATGTTTCAAAAAGATATCAAAAATAATAAAACATAAAAATAATAATCATAAGTATATTTTTAATGAACATATAAAATATTTTATTACAAATCAAAATAATTATTTTATAAATCTTGGTATGAAGACTAAATGATAAAGATATGGATTGGTCAGATAGAAATGGTTGTTCATGATTTTTTAGGTTAGAAATTTTGTAATTTTATCCATAACACACTATGAATCCCTAGGAATAAATCTTTACCATATCACTTAATAGTGGAATTTGTTTTTATTGAAACTCTTAAATGTTGATAGAAATTCACATACTCTACTGAAAATCCACATTCAATTAGAATTGAGGATAGTATAAGGGGAAAATGTAAATGGAATTTGAAGATAAATAAATCACCTCTTGTACTATTATTAATCCTCATTTGAGTTGTAAAAACTAATAATATGATTATTTAATAAATATTAAATTAGTTATGAAACATTTTTAACTTACATGATATACACATTCTTCTTTTTGATGAATTTAATCAAATTCAAAAAATTGAAAAATCCTTGAATAATAAAAGTATTAATAAAATATTTATATATTCAATAAGAAAACAATTATTATTAGGGGAATATATAAATGATTAACACACTAATATTGGTTACTCATATAAAGTGTGAGTACCTTGGGACATTAACCATAACATGAAACATAGAGGAATTGAGTTTTAATAATTCTTTAATTAATTTTAGTTCCTATATTAATTTAATTACATTCTCTCTTTCAAATTCTATACAGATTGGTGAGTTGAAGTTCACAAGTACCATGATGCGGTTACTGATTAAGGATTAAGTATATCAATCTTTATTTTAAAAATATTTTCTTATTTAGGTAAGGGGGAATGAATTTTCATAATTTTTATGAAATTAAATTATGTTATCATGATCCAATTATTTTGAGAAAACAATCCCCAAGAACACTAAAATACTAATATATATTCCAAATGGTAGTCATTAAAATGATTATGGGGATGATATAATAATAATATATATTTTGGAATCCATTATGTTACCCTAAAAAATATTAATGATGATTTTATATCATATAATAATCCTATACATATTTCTTATGACAAAAATCATGTTTTTAATAAAATATGGTTTCATATTTTGATTTGAAATATTATTTATAATTACAATATTTTTAATGCTAATGTATTTGAAACATTATTCATTTGTTTTAATGATTCCAATTGTAATCATTATTTTTATTTTTTGTAATTTAGTGTACTTATATTACTACCTTATATGAATAAATCTCCCACCTTAGTTTTAAATCCTTTTTTCTAACAAGTTTAGATATATTATACATAGTGAGTGACAAAATATTACTTTGTGTGGTTTCTAAAAATATAATTCCTAAAAGGGTTAAATATAAATTTTATATTTTAAAGATGAAGAGTAGTGAATTTGGATAATCATTAGTAAATTTCCTAACTAATATTCCCTACATTTTATGTCACATAATTCTATTAGATTATCAAAAAACTAAATAAATATATACAATTGTTTTTCCCACCAATTTTAAAGTCATTTAAAAATGTGGAAATTCATTAAAGAAAGTGTCATTTACACCTTATATGATACTCTATGGGTTATCTACTTTTATGTTTTGAATAAAGAAATTGGTATAACCTTTTTTTCAAAATGAGGGGATTCGTTTTCATATGTTATGATTGAAAAATAGTTGACATGTGTTCATATATTATAGGAAGTTAAATCAATTCACTTTTTAGTAGAATTTTTATCTCCCCACTATTAAGAAATAAATTTAAATATTTTTATTCATGATGAATTATTTTTTCATTGATAGTTTATATGAATATTTTTAGGTTCATATTTAATTAGAGAACATGTAAAACATGATAGTCACTTTTTGGTATATTAACTTACCAATGGATTTTATTTATAATTTTAAATTACTTACATACTATAAATAGATGCAAGTTCAATTTAATTTTTAATTTAGTTTTTATTTTCATATAGGTAATCAAATATTCATTCACTCTGTTTAGATTTTAATTGATAAATGAATAATTTTTATTTGAGTTTGGTTGTTTCAATGAATTGATAAAATTATAGTTTTAAATTATAAAAAATTTATTTTCATTGTAGTGAAAAAAATTTACATTGTCTTATACTATCATAGAATTACATATAGATCTTAATATCAAGGATATATATTATTCTATCCATTATTTAAAATATACATGTGTTTCATGTATGGCCATACCTTCTATATATTGATTCTAATCCGTGCATAATCAAATATTTCAATAACATGATTTTACCACTATGTTTCTTTGTTTATAGGGACTTTAAATTTAACATTGATTTTATATTCATGAAATCCTTTGATATACTAAATATGTGACTAATCATACCCCTACTAATACATGAACGATGTTTTGATCAATATTTTCATCTTTCATTTAATGCCTCAAGCATTATTATTTGGGTGGTATTATCTTAGAGGGTTTAGTGGAATCCCCATATAAATATTTATTCCTCAATAAATATTATTTATAATTATAAAATCTCAAAAATAATTAAAAATATTGACTTATTTTATATTTTTTGAAGATATATTTATTTAAAATTTTATAATCTCTAAAGTAGTTTTTTTCCATGTATATTAAACCATGACTTAATTATTGATAAAATTATAAATAATATATACAACTATCTTTTGGATATTTCTTAATAACTATTTTGAATTTATTATATTATAAAATAATGTATTAAATAACTTGGTATCATGTCACATGACATGGATCAGTTACATATAAAAGTTCAACACCGAAGACTAGGTACCTCTTTAGGATTCATTTATTGATGAGAAATTATAAAACCACATATTTTTATACATGAAATACTAATAAAGTTAACTATATGTTAATATAAGGAATTTATTACACAATTAAGAAAATAATAAAATAAAAAATAAGGGGTGAGTTTAATTATTATGTGTGGGATGTCTCATTCCCTGAGAGGATCCATAGAGACAAATTAGTTGGTTGACATATATTTAACAATGAATTTATATATGTTTTTAGTTATTCATTTATACATATATGTAGTGGAAACATTTTTAATTAATTAATTTCTATGACAATAATAGATACTTTCTAAAATTATCATAGTTTATTTTTTGAATCTCATTGATTTTAACGGACTTATGCACATTTCAAATAATTTTGAACATATCATGGACAAATGAGGACATTTGGCTGGAAATATTATGTGGTAAATGTCATGTATGGTGTATTATTTTTATAGGAAAATTTTCATGATCATTTGGATATATGACCTTTTTATTATGTTATTAATTAGATGTTTCTAATTCCACTAGGAATAATGATTTTATTTTTTTATATTTTTTAATATGAATTCTTTGTTATAGGTCTAATATCCTTTATAAATTTTCTATAAATATTGTTCCCAAAATTATAATAAAAAAATGTATTCCATAATTTAGATTAATGAGGGTAATTATTGATATGTTTATATTTTCAATGTCATGTTGTAGGTATTTTTTTATATGTAAATACAATAATTCTTCAAATATAAGTATTTGTAGAGACCTGGTTTATTATTTGAAATACATTGAAATATTTCTATATATATTTAAATAGATATGAATTTAGATGACATGCAATTCCAAGGCCTGGTGTACTCGAAATTAATTTCATAAAAATATTAAATATATTTTTATTGTGCACCCATGATACCTTCAATAAAATTGGTTAACTCATAAATGGTAGATCAGATCAGAAAACTAACACCACGGTAGACCCTAAATAATGGTATATACCCTATGTGTTCCATAGAGATGGTCATTGTGATATCTTTGTACCCCGCGCTCATTGGTGGTGCATTAAGTGAATTTATTTAATTAAATAAGTAGTTATATAATTATTTTTACATAAATGATATTATTATAAGTATAAAATTTTCGAGATTTTTTCATTTTGGTCTTACTATTATAAAAATCATTGTGAAGCTATCTTCCTCCTCCTTTTGGTGAATCAAGATAAACAGTGAAAGAATATCACATCAGATCGTATTAGGATGCAACGAATGAATTAGCCACTTATCTTCGTTGTGTGGGTGAATTATTTATCATATATCTTTCCAAAACTGAGTTAGGGATCATATTTTGTTTATTTACTCTTCTAGATTAAATGTTTGAGTGAATTGATAATTTTTATTTGATCCACACCCTTCCATGTAGCCCTTGTATGTGCCAATGTACTATGATTGATTATTATCATTTTTTTATCTACCCCTGGATCACGTACTTTTCCATTGGGAAAGAACAATTGGACAATAATTGTTTAAAATTTATTTTTGTGGTTCATTATTTTGTTCTTAATGTTCTTCACTAATTGGACTCATTGGTCCCGATTCAACTTTTTTGAGAGGTACTGAGCCTCAATTGGACCCCCGAATACGCGGAAAATTGGAGAAATGCCAATGGATTGATGAGAAAGGTGTAGATCCTAGATAGTTGTGAGTCATGGATGACTGATTCGGTTGTTGAACTCCATGATTGGGGTGAACGAATCTATAGTGGAGTGATAAACGCATGACCAACCCCTCGATGACAATAAATTGACGATTTTTGGAGAATGGATTTTAGTGAGTGGTTGAATCGGTCAGATCTGAAGTATTCAGACAGATTCGCGGTGGAATCAATAGTGGATGGAGAATGTTTTTAGCATGGAATCAGATCTTTGATATTAAATAATATCATGAATACACTTCATGTAGTATAAAGACCTCATGGTATGCAAACCCTTTACAAAGAGGTTGTTATAATATGAGAATATTAAGGATAACACAACGTGTAACCGTACCTACATGGACTGTACACAATCATGGTTTGAAAACTCTTTTGATGGGTCACATGGATGGGAAGATATGTGGATGTAAATAGCCTATAAAATTACGTGTACTAAAGTACATTTTTACTTGGTTTGTGTGCATGGACATCACCACATGACATGGCACTAGTCCAGATTAGTCTGGACATGGAATATAATCTACCTACACAATGTGTACTTTTAAATGCGATGGATCTATGTGTTGGCTCAGGACATAAGAAGGATGTGGAGTGGGACCAGATATCATGTGGGTCCCCTCACATGTTGTTTACCCTTTACACCATTCTGAGTAAACATCAAAGGATCATATCTATATCATTTGGACTCGTATTTTGGCATACGAGAATCATATCATTACCATTTTTTCACATATAACAAGATGGTCACTCTGTAGTGGATTTGGAGATATGATGGGAAATGTTACAGGATTGTAACTCAATGAGGTGACACTCGATGATGATAAATATCGTACAAAATTGTAAGGAATTTCTAGGTATAACACTCGTGTAGGGCTAGGTAGTGTAGATTCCCATTGATCATTTCATATTTCTCTCAAGCTGTGATGGAAAGTGGATTTCCCCAATGTATTCTTTTAGTGATTACCCTTATGAAATGATGTGTAGTGGATTTCCCTGATGGATTCTATCAGGGATTACAATTTATGAATGAATGGGCATTGGAGTTCCACAACGAACTTTCTAGGCATTACCCTCCACATGGTTGGGAAGTTGAGTTCCCCAGGGGCCTTCTCATGTGGTACCCATCAGTACGGATAGGCAGCGGAGTTCCCCAATGATCATTCTATGTTACCCTACAACAGTGCTGGATAGTGGAGTTACTTGATATTTTGGGAGGTACCCACTAGCAGGGCAGTGGATTTTCATGATGATCTATTTGAGTTCCCCTCCAACAGGTTTGGGTAGTGATGTACCTCGATGTTTTTGGTAGTTCACTCCAGCAAGGATGTGAATTAGAGATCCCCTATGGATTCTTTTAGATTGTACCCTCTAGCAGGGTTGGGCAATATACTTTTATAAGGACATTCCAGGGGCATTACTATCCAAAAGAGGTGGGCAGTGGAGTTCCCCAATGAAATTCTCATGCTTTACCCTCCAGCGGGGCTAACTAGTGGAGTTCCTAATTTAAAATCATAGTCAGACCCTCCTATCATACTTGGGCATGTGTTCCTTACCTTGAGTTGTGTCCCCTCCACTGTTGTTCACAGTTTCGAGGCATGGTTTTTCAGGGATTTAGACTCACAAGAAACGAGGACACTCTCCCCAATGAGACCAATTTTGGTGACATCACCTAAACGCAAGTGGGTGAGTCAGTTCCAACCAATTTGGATTGTATCATGGTGTGGTGATTGAGTTCCATATACTAGTTTATTCATGGATGATTCATGAGTTCCTGGGCATCATGGATAGATTTCTCTTGTAATTTTTGGGTACTCTTCTTCTTAGGCTAAGTCGTGAGATGAAGATCCCCTTACTCACTAATTTGGGATTATTTTACTGAATATATATATAAATATATATTCATTCACATATATTTACCCCTTGAATTTGGATACTCTATTTTTATGAGAGAAAAGGATGCACGTGGTATGCCACATGCTTTCCTTGTCTAGATTCTCACAGTTGGATAAGTATAATCTCCATGTATAGATATAAAATGCTCAACATGTAGTTCATATACTCATCATGTTTATCTCCTTGTTCTGGGATAATCTTACTTTCACTCTCTTCTTGGTTGATCTGTACTCTATAACATAACTTGTTCAATCTGATAGATTCCTCTTTAGTTGTATCTCATACTACTTCCCATTCTCCCTTTTAATGTGTTATACTCGATATGTATATACTCAAATCTAAATGGTATTTTCTCACACATATCATATTTCCTAAACATATCGGATAGGTCAACTATGCATTTATAGGATCATAGAGGTACCAGGTGCTTGGACCACGTTTGGTGGTCGTATCTTAGGATACAGGAGATGGGATCTCTTGAAAATTTTTCATTTCTAGTTATGTAATGTTGGGACATAATATTTGTTTGGAATGCAATTTTACCCTTTAATATCAGTTTACACTACTATAATCTTGTACATTATAGAGTTTCATGAATGCTTAGTATATTTTATAGTAGTTTTGAATCTTTTCCCCATTACGAATTCAATTTTTCAATTTTATTGTTTTGTTTTACTATACATGTATATAGGAAAAAGATTATCCATGTTTTTAAGACTTAAGAGCTTGTCTCAACCCCTAGGCCTATGTTGGAGGGTTTGGGGTAGTTGTAGATTAATCCCATGCATAGGTTGGGTCTTGATAGATTGGTATCAAAGGAAGTTCATTCCTTATGAATTTTTTTGGATGTATCCTCATAGTAGGATTTGATAGAATTTAGGGAAATAGTTTCAATGGGCCTCAAGTGTTGGTCTCAAGATAGGGAGTCTAGTGATTGTACTTTTCGTTGACTTATCTATTCACTAAGTCGTTAAATAACTTCTTGTTGAATCAGCATATAGATACATTTTTTATAGGGAAATAATGGTACAAGCATCATATAGGAATGAGTCGTTGAATGTACTTCTTGAGTAATGTCCCTATATTTGTTGGTATATATTTATATATTCTCCTCTGGTCATGATACTCTTTGATAAGTTTGAAGATGCCTCCAAAATGGTAGTCATCCCAGTTACCAACTTTGGTTCATGATGATGAACCTATGAGTGACGAGGCCTCAATTCAGGGTCCTTCCCATGATACTGTTCCCCCATGTGGGTAGGTTGCGTCACCTCCACGTTTTGAGTAAAATATTATCTAGGAAGATCATACTGAGGATGTGTGTTGGAATAGGACACTCTATGAGTTCCAGCATCCGAGACCATTGAGGTTCCACTATGAGCCTGATCCCTAGGTGGAAGAGGATTTTCTAGAGTTAGCGGTCTGTTTCATCAAGCTTATTCAGACCCCAATAGATCATGATGTGGAACTGGAATCCATCCTTTACCATTAATTAGTAGGGCATTGGGGCATCGTTGTAACTCAGATGCACAATGAGTTCACATTCTCATTGGATGACTTCTAGCATCTCTTTAGTTAGGAGTAATTCCCCTCAAACATGCACCTAGTCTAGATCAAGTAGATTCTGGAGTTGCAGTATAGAGGGATAAAAACATCTTAGGGTACAGTGATGTTTGTATACCATAATCGACACACTCTTGACATGATCCATGATTACTACTTCCAAGCATGTAAGTTTGTGCAGGAAATCCACAGAGAGATTCAAGCCAGTTTTTTTCCCTTGTGCATCCCCACCTACGATCGGGTGTTTTAGCAGGCACAAGTGACATTGATATTTCTATCATAGGGATTCTATATAGTTGTAGGTGATAGTGGTTCACCAAAGATGAGTTGTATGTAGAAACTAGTAGGCTACATTGGACGGGATCTCAGTGTAATAGAAACTTTTAGATAAGGCTCATGGATGTGGTCAAACAGTGAAAGGGAATCCCACATAACTAGGGTAGCCTGGGGAGGTATGTTTCAATTCATGTGATAGGTGATGTAACATGGAATGACACTATGTGACCCGATATATTGTGTACCCCTGGTACATAACTGATAGCCTGCTACAGTAGAGGCATCACCATGATCAGGGATCTCTTAAGAATGGACATGGTGGTCCCTATAAAGGCCAAGATAGTAGAGGATTAGGAGGAGATATGGGTTGAGAAAGTTGATAAGAGATCCTTCCCCCACCACTAATAGGTGACCCATGTTAGGTTCACGTTGCAGGCGGCTAGGGCCATGGACAGTACCCGGCATGGGATTCTTATGACCATGTAGTGCATGAGATGATCAGATGTATGATCTATATTAATTATAGTATTGCTTCAGTACTATTAGACATAGGTTCCAGTCATTATTTCATCTCTCTACACCATTTCCAATATCAAGATATCCCAGTTAAGATGCTATCATAACAAAATTGTTGTTAGGTTCCTACAGAGTATAGTTCTTCTGTATCTCACATTTTTGGATAGTGTGATCTATCACATAAAAAATAGAGGTTCACGTGGGATCTTTTAGTCCTCATGATGAAACACTTTGATTTCATATTGGGTGTGAATTTTCCATCCATGGTTCGATCCCATATCAACTATAACCGATGATTATTCAGATGCATTAACAGTGATGATATGAGATTTTCCATATCCACTGATCAAGATCTCATGCTACGAAAATTTGGTTTAGTGAGTAGGATCATTTATCACATCACCCATCAGATGGTGAGTGTATCCCTTGGTGTATTAGAGGATTCAAGAATATGGGTTCCTTATGTTATGGAAGATTAAATGTAAGTCTTCTCCAGGGATTTTCCAGGACTACCTGAGAGGGGGGAGATGTATATTTTCATGTACTTTCATCCAAGGACATATCTAATATCTTCTAGGGGAATATATGATGAATCTTATCGAACTAAAAGAGCTGTAGTTTAGTTTGGATGACCTTAGTAGGAAATCATTCCCCAGACATAGTGTGTCCCCATTTGCAGATCTAGTATTGGTCATGAAATAGGAAGACTCCAGCTTGCATTTTTGAATTTATTATCATTCGCATAACTGAGAAATTATATTGAAAAATAACCCCTAGATATGGTTGGATTAAATCAATCATCATTTTCATGGCATGAGATGGTTCTCAAAGATCAATCTCTGATCCGACTACCACCAGTTGAGGGTTCATGAGGTGGAAATTCCAAATTTTTCTTTTTGATGTCCCTATAGACACTATGAGTTCATAGTGATTCCAATTAGTTTGAATAATGCCCCAACCATTTTCATGTCTCTAATGAAGTAGTTCATCTTTCCATACATGGACCAATTCATCATTGAATTATTCAATGACATACTTTTCTACACTATAATAGTGTATGATCATGCAATGAACTTGAGGATGTTCATAGGATTTCTTTCAGAGAAGCGGCATTATAGGATGATCTAAATGTGCTAGTTTTGGATACATGAAGGTCACATTTTGGGGAATGTCATTTTTGAATAATGTTTAGACTTGGATCTAGTAATGATTGAGGATTTGTTTTCTTGGGTGCCACCTAAGAATGTATTCAAGGTATGGAACATCCTTGGAATAGTGGGGTACTAATGGAGGTTTGTAGTAGACCTATCTAGATTCAAATCCCCTTTGACCTCCCTGATGTTGAAAGGAAAGATGTTTACCAAGTCAGATCTATTCTAGTGGGCCCTTGGGGAGTTTTGGAAGAGGCTAATGAGTGATCCAGTGTTCAGACTTCCTGATAAGGGTGTGGAGTTCATAGGGTATTGTGATTCATTAGGATACAGGCCTAGTAGCATGTTTATGTAGCAATAGGCTTTTATCAAATACAGTTGGAGTTAGTTGGGATCCCAAGACTAGAACTATGAAACTCATGACCTAGAGATAGAAATGATAGTCTTTACCAAAAGTATGTGGAGACAATATTCTCTCAGATAGTGCTTTTTTGTTTACTTAGACCATAAGAGTCTCATGAATGTCTTCACATGGAGAGACATAAACCTAATATAGCGACACTGGTTGGAGTTATTGTTGAACTTCTACTTTTAGGTAGTCTATAATCTATTTATGGTAAATTTTATAGAGGATTCCTTTAGCATGAAGTGCCATTCTCTCTTAAAACAACAAGCTTTGGTGTTGTTAACTTCCATGTAGTTGACCTTCATTAACCAGGAGGGTACACCTTTTAGTCATTGTATGGTGTTTAATCCTTTCCTTTACAAGCATATAAGATAGTATCAGCTTGGAAACATCGAACTTGAGGTTTTATGATATCATATATCTCAAAGTGACTCACCATTTGGATATTTTGAAGCATATAATCACATTATCTCTTTCCAAAGGTGAATAGTGGTTCCTGTCACAATGTGGGTAGATCAGATGTTGTTGTTTCACACTTCTCCCGTGGTAGTGCATTTTGGTGTGTAGAATATTTAAAAATACCCTTATTGGCACTTTTGGTGGTCAAGAATGAAATGATGTGTAGCTGATTTCATCACTTGATGCCTCATTTGTTATAAGGTTAAGACTGAGCATTTTGTTCTGACAGGTTAGTTGAAAGAAATTGAGATCCCCAAGTGGATGTGGGATATCATATCCATAGTTTTTTATATAGATGATGACCACAATGAAGGGCCATGATGTCGTCTTGGTGATAGTTGATCGACTCACAATGTCGATGCACTCCCTTTCCATCAGGATTTAGTTTTAGGTGGTGAGTATTGGGAATTTGTACATATGGGATATTATTATCCATCACGGGTTACCCTCAAAAATTGTTTCGGATTGTGACATGTGTTTTACATCAAGATTATAGAGAGGCATGTATGAGGGATTCAGGACCCAGGTGAGGATGATTGTAGCCTTTCACCCCCAAACTGAGGGGCATTCTGAGATCACTATATGTGTACTAGAGGATATACTGAGGTCTTGTGTTTTGGACTTCATCCATATTTGGTATGATCACCTTCCCTTGGTAGATTTTGCGCACAAGAACAACTACCACTCTACCATCGACATGGAACCTTGTGAGTCCTTTAACATGAGAGACTTTAGGTTACCCTTTTTTGGATAGATATTGGTGATTCAACAATTGTGGGACCAGAGTTGGTGTCGAGAATTATTTAGAAGGTCTAGGTCATCCAATAGTGGATGAGGATGTCCTAGAGTAGACAAAAATATTACACATACCATAATTGTAGGCCTTTTTAATTCAAACATGGACACCATGTTTTCTTGGTAGTCTATACATGATGAGGACTGTGGAGGTTTTCCCAAGGATTAAAGTAATCCCTAAGGTTCATTAGAATGTTTGAGATCAAGTAGTAGGTTAGTGAGGTTTCTTACAACCTCTCCCTACCCCAAATCAAGAGATGGTGCATGATTTCTTCCACTTATTGTAGCTGAAGAGATAAGTGAATGACATAACGCGCATCATCTAGTATGGTAAACTAGGAATTGAGGATGCAATACATTTAATAATAACCAAGTGGAAATAGAGGATCTAACAAAGATTATGAGACATGGACAAACCATCCCATTGGTTCATGTGATATGGAAGTACAAAAATGTGCAGGAAACATCCTGAGAGTTGGATTTCCATGTGTGGGATTAGTTTCCCAAGTTTTTTCCAGGTTTTTTCTTTTCAGGAATGAAAATATTAAAGAAGGTAATAATGTACAGACCCAATTTTTCCTTATAATACTTTATATATTTCAATATATATTTTCACATTTAGGCATAGAGACAACATGTGATTCTTAGGCCTTGTGTCCCCATAATTAATTTTATAGAAATATTAAGTATATATTGTATTAGAAAATAATGATACCTCCAATAAAAATGGATAACTCTTAAAATAATGATCAGATCAGGAATATGAGACTACAACTCAGTTTAGAATGTGGTTTTTACATTAGGCACGACAAAAATTGAGTTTTCTTGGGACGTTTGGACCCCTATTTTATTGGAGTATAGTTAAGTTGATTTATTCAATTAAGTAAATAATTAAATATATTGGTGGAGCACCCTTACACCTCCCTTTTCCAAATCGATAATGATTTAATGCCAAATCGGATTAGATCATGTCGTGATAAATGTTGTAGCCCCTTAAAATCATTCTTCTTGTGCGTTCTTCATTAATGATAAATCTAAAAATTAATTAGGGCTCAAATTTTTGTGTTTTATGCCACTGGATTATAATTTTGAGTAGATTTATAAAAATTATTTGATCTTCACCCCTCCATGAATCCATTTTATGTGACAACGTATTGGGATTAATTCATTTCATTTTTCTATCTACCTTAGGATTAAGTTCTTTCTTGAGGGGTAATAATGCTTCTCCAATGATTATTTAACACTTTTTTTGGTGATTTACCCCCCCCCCCCATGTTTCACATTATTCACCAATTGGACATGATGGTCCAGATTCGGCAATGTAAGGAGGTACCAATGTAACACCCTGAGATTTTATGAAAAATATTCTTTTAATTTCATTAATGTATTGTGTTGTATGCTACACCAAGATTACCTTGCACTATACACAACACCGTATTAGCTTGCAGTATACGCAACACTATTCTTGGATCATGTTACACACAATTTTGATAATAGTTATTCTACGCAACATTGAGTATATATATATATATATATATTCAATGTATAAATGAAATATGGTTGGATTATGTTATATGAAACAACTAAGGATTATTTCACAACACGCAACCCTGACTTGGCTTGCATTACACGCAATCGCAACCTTCCTCGATAGCGTGTGTTGTACGCAATACCGGGTTTTACTAAACAACGATATATTATTATAATATTATTATGAACTAGCCGTTATGAATAGTATTAACTAAATTTTTAATCTTATAACATTATTATTTGTCTTGCACATTTTCTAAAACATGTTATAAGAACAAAATAAATTTTTTGGGTAAAATAAGTATTTTTCAAAAAATGCAGTTTTGCCGCCTTTTGATGGCGCACCCACTTTAAATCTAGTTTTTGACATATTTATAAGTTAAAATTGACAAAATAAAATTCTTCTTTGGAATCATGAAATAAAAATTTACATTGGATAAATTTTCATATCATTCTGGTAACTTTCATATTTTGATGAATAGTAAAAACACGATATATATTTTAATTAAAAACAACTTTTTTCAATCAAAATAATTAATAGTGATAAATTATTAATTTGAGTGGTTTAAAAGTATATTTAGAATATATTTTTACAATTTAATAAAATATTGGTCATTGAATATAATTTCACATTTAAACCAGACATAAAAAAGTGTCAATCTTTTGATAGTTATTATCTCTTAAGAACACGCTATTTGTTTTGACAACGAGAATTAATTTTTTAAATTAATTAATGCAACTGATATGTTTTTAATTTCGTAAAATAGACATCATTTTTTAGTTCATAATATCAAATATATCTTAGTCCTAATTTTTGGTATTTTTCTGGAAACTTTCATTTTTTGATGAATAGTGAAACCACTAAGTGGTAGTTAAAAAAAATGAATTTTTCATAAAACTTAATTTTACCGCTTCTGTGAATGGAATTTCGAAAATCCTAGAGACACGGTTGATTTCAGTAAGTAAAATGTGGTTCAATGAGATGAAAATAATTTTTTGGTGAATAGTAGCTTTTTTCTTTTTTTACCACGGTTAAAAGGAAATAGGGTAATTAAGGGTAAAAATGATATTATTATTACCCTAACACATGTCTTAATTCTATTCGAAAAGTGTAATTCGACCAAAAACAACATTAGTAAAACAATATGACCATTTAGGCCCACTTGGATTAGATTAGGACATTTATTATTAATTTATTTAAAGAAGGTTTAAAATAGTTAAAATCAAAGTTTAATAAGTAAAGCATTTTTAATATGGGGTTATACATAAGATAAATTCGACTATAAATATTCATTAGAAAGATAAAAATATTTCCTACATAATGGTATTTTATTTGTAATTTTAGACATTAAATAATTTAATTTATTTAGGACACAACGATGATGCAGCAATTATCTTATTAATGAAACATTGACATAATTGATGTTATAAATACCCAAATAAATGTAATTTAAGACTTTTTATAAATTCCACTAATTTTATAATTTAATATGACATGTTAGTATTGATTTAATTAACTTTTTTTTAACTAATCATTCTGTTATGATTTTCACAAAAATCAATTACTAAATAGTTTCAAAATTGACATAAAATAGTTTTTAAAACAAATATTATATTATTAATTGTTATTTTATTCTTAAAAATCTAAGGATCATCCAAATTACTTAGATAAGGTTATATATATTAATAATAAACAAATTGGGGTTCTTTTGGCTTGATATAGTAAGTTTATTAACCTTATAGTGTAAGAAAACAAGAAGACACGGTAAAAGTAAAATTATCTAACTTAAAGTTAAATATAAATGATAAGGTTAAAATAGGAACCTAAACTTGTATAAATTCTATTGGATGAAAGGATTTAGACCCATCCTCACCTTATCTTTGAAATAAATCAATTTGGAGCTATTTAAAACCGAATTGTGCTTTATAATAAAATAATATTTTTAGTTATTCCAAAGGTGCCCCTCTCCTCTCTTATAAAAGGGCACCCCCTCCCTCTCTTCCTCACACCACTTTGAGCCTTCAAGCTCGGCCAACCCCTGCCAAATTCCGTTCTCCACTTTCCTAGAAACATCCTAGAGGTTCTGGTATTCCTTAAAGAACAAATTTAGTGCCCTAAAAGGATATCTCAAAGAGGCGCTTCAAAGAAGAGGAGGTTCAGACACATACGAAGCAAATTAGATCTAAGGTAAGGGAAATATCACAATCTCATTTTTATCTGAGATTGTTTATACTTTGGTATTTACTGGGGTTTATTTTATCATCCACATCCATGTTTCACCAATATGTAATATTTATATCCTTCTACAATAGTTTAAATCCAATTTTACCCTTCAGTGAGTTTTTAGTAAAAGATGTGAAAGGAATCTTTTGTTGTTTTTCGTACGAGGTACTTTTTGACTTTTCCGAAAAAAGTACGAGAATAATGTTTTCTTTTAACTTATACGACATGAATGGATTTTTAAAGCATTATTTTCAAGAAGATTCCCTTATAATTTTTCAAGTTTATTTTTAATCAACTTCTTTTAGTTATAATTTTATGACATGTTAAGAAATGAAAAGTGTTTTTGAAGTAGAAAGGATATTTTCCTCAAGAATAGAGATCAAGTGTTTTATCAAAATTATTTTCCATCTAAGATAATATAGGGTTCTGTTTCTATCCCTATTATTACATGGATTTTATTATGTTGTGATGGAAATATTTTTATGAATTCCTTTATCTTATATGAATTGTTTTATGATGTCACGTTGTTTAAGAATCCCATTTTTATTACATGAGTTATGCTATGATGTATGGTTTATGATTTTGTGGCACACATAATAATGGTATCATTATGAGATGGGTGGGACCTATATATTCCTCCAATGCATTGGGTAATGATTTTATATCTCATGAGATAGACATGGCTGGAACGGTAGGTTATACCGGTTCAGTGAAACAGGACTGAAACGAGGAGTGAACTCGGTTCAGAAATGGACTTGGTCCACTAAGATAGTCTTGCCAATGTGTCTTGACTAATAAGAAATTATTCTCTATGATTATGTGTGTATTCCACAAAGTTTCATGTTTTAAGTTATGATTATTGGGATTACATTTCACTACTATGATTTATCCCATGTTATGATATTATGATCTCTTTTGCAGGTTAAGATTTCCAAAATGTTATGTTCTTATGAATATGATGTGATTTATATTTCTTATGTTTACCCTTACTGAGCATTTGAGCTCACCCTTTTATGTTTTCTTTTCCCCAGGATATAAAGAAAGTTTTTAGGTATAAAAAAAAGGAAGATCTTTATGGGACATGTTGAAGATCCTTCACCATGATTAGAAGATTATATTCTGAGTTTCCAAAGACACTAATCTATTACGGTCCTTGCATGTGTGTTTTTGTTATATACTAAGTATTCCACAAAAGTAATGTAATTTCCATGTATGTCAGGTTTTGGGTCTCTACATTTGGTATCAGAGGAAAGGTTTAGTCAACCTTTGGAAACTAGGATGCGAAAACGTTAGTAAGATCCCTTGAGATATTTCTAAGGTATGTCTAGGGATGTCCCTAAGGATAAGTATGCATATAATATATAGTCTTAGAACTACGGTAACAATCTTAGAATTTAACCTAAGATGTTAGATATTGAGGGTGATCCCCCTTTACTATGTTGTTTTCCCTAGAATGATTTTTTCCTCTCACACTATTCTTTTTAGGTTTTAGAAAATGGCTGGAAACAGGAAGATTCATGATAATGGAGGATATGACGGACAATGGAATGATTTTCTTCATGAGAAACCAAATGAAACGGGATCTGGAAGTCCAAACATCGTTATTATGCCTAATCAGCAATCTCATAATATGATCAATAATCTCAACTTTGGTAAGTTTCCCGACTCAGATAATAAGAGAAAGATGGAGTTTCATGATGATCATAGAGGAAAGAAAGTTCAATTTCCCTCATGTGAATCATGTGGGAAGAGGCATCAGGGAGATTGTTTCAAAGGAACTGGAAAGTGATTTGGGTGTGGAAAAGAAGGATACAAAGCCAGTAAGTGCAAAGGAAAAGGTTCAATTAACACCAGGGATGAGGATAATGGTATTGTTATGACATCAACAATGGTTAAATGTTTTAAATGTGGAATGTACGGGCATTATGAAAACCAATGACCTAAGGGAAAGTCTCATTAAGAGAATCTGTATGGTCGTATGGGTAGTATTTATGTTGATGATGATGAAGAGACTACAAATGATATGTGAGATGAAAGAATTTTTGAAGCTCGGTCAATGGTTTAAGAATGTAGTGGAATGATTACATGTTTATCATGTGTAATGTTGTATAAGTAATCTCATGGTACTATGGAATAAAGAGACATCTAAGGATTGTTACACTGTTCTCTTTCCTTGAGTTTTGAAAGTGTATGATTAATGGTACCAGTATCCATGAAAGGTTATTCAGATATTTTTGGAATGTAGATGATATGCGCATAATGAAGGGATAAGGAGAAAATTTAATGTTTGATAGTATTCATGATCTCATGACTGATATAAGGAGAAGGTTATATCATTGTTTGAGTATATAGAATTTTTGGATTTTGGTATGTGGAAAGAGTTAACTTTTGACTGCATTCATGTTTTCACTAAGGTTCAATGGGTATTTATTCTTCAAGAGAATACATGATTAAGATATTCACATGTTTGTAATTTGACCAAAAAGATATATCTTATGATATATGGGAGATAAATGATGGCATTCACGTGATAATTTTCATTATACTATGAGCTTGGACCAAAGTATTTTAGATAAGACTAAAGATTAGAATGGATTATGTTGGACATAAGTTAGTATTGATTAAGGATAAAACTTTTTTGATATTGTTGATGGGATGTTATAGTAATATAGCTTTAGAAAAAGGACAACCTGCAGGACGGGAGACAACCCATCGCGTTTGACATGGCTGTGGGAATCGAACCCACAACCGAAGTGCGACTGACCTTTATCGCCTACCACTGGCCTACAGGAAGTCCCTGGTTAGTATAAACTAGTTTTATTTTATTAAGAAGCATGATATATGAAGTATAAGTCCATTTTAGGAACCATATATGATTAATATCACTATAGATGGACTTATGTATTTTTTGATAACTTTTCTAACCTTTTGTTTGAGATAGATGGAATGACCCATAATTCTATCACATGATTTTCTAACACATCACGAATAACAAATTTAACTTCATTTCTTTAAGAGATGAAGTGGAAATTGTCCAAAGAACGACAAATGGTGAGACTATACCAAAATCACGAAAGTATTTCTTCTAATTCCAATTTCATCAACTTTAGGGAAATGATATTGAAAACCAAAAATGTTGTCCTAGTGATCTTATATCTGATGAATCAGATGGTACCTTAGATCATCACAAATTTATGGCTTTGTGATTGCTGGCTTTTCCATAGCCATGTTCTCTACCACTCTCCATCAGAACATGATGGTTAGATTTCTCTTCCATATCCATATTTTCACCTATGTGGAAACCCAATGATTAGTTTATTTGGGTAACCGTTAAGTTTCATACTTTTGTTTTGAAATATTAGTTTTGGTATTCCTTTTTACGATGTGGGTTTCTATTAAAGAAACTTTTGAATAGTAAACCATTTATAACCCCGACGAATTTCGAGGGCGAAATTCATTTTAAAGGGGGTAGAATGTAACACCCCGAGATTTTATGAAAAATATTCTTTTAATTTCATTAATATCTTGTGTTTTATGCTACACCAATATTACCTTGCACTATACGCAACACTGTATTAGCTTGCAGTATACGCAACACTATTCTTGGATCATGTTACACACAATTTTGATAATAGTTATTCTACGCAACATTGAGTATATATATATATATATATTCAATGTATAAATGAAATATGGTTGGATTATGTTATACGAAACAACGAAGGATTCTTACACAACACGCAACCCTGACTTGGCTTGCATTACACGCAATCGTGACCTTCCTCGATAGTGTGTGTTGTACGCTATACCGGGTTTTACTAAACAACGATATATTATTATAATATTATTATGAACTAGCCGTTATGAATAGTATTAACTAAATTTTTAATCTTATAACATTATTATTCGTCTTGCACATTTTCTAAAACATGATATAAGAACAAAATAAATTTTTCGGGTAAAATAAGTATTTTTCAAAAAATGCAGTTTTGCCGCCTTTTGATGGCGCACCCACTTTAAATCTAGTTTTTGACATGTTTATAAGTTCAAATTGACAAAATAAAATTCTTCTTTGGAATAAATAAATAAAAATTTACTTTGGATAAATTTTCATATCATTCTGGTAACTTTCATATTTTGATGAATAGTAAAAACACGCTATATTTTAATTAAAAACAACTTTTTTCAATCGAATTAAATAATAGTGATAAATTATTAACTTGACTGGTTTTAAAGTATATTTAGAATATATTTTTACAATTTAATACAATGTTGTTCATTGAATATAATTTCATATTTAAACCAGACATAAACAACTGTCAATCTTTTGATAGTTATTATCTCTTAAGAACACGCTATTTGTTTTGACGACGGGAATTAATTTTTTAAATTAATTAATGAAACTAATATGTTTTGAATTTAGTAAAATAGACATCATTTTTGAGTTCATAATATCAAATATAGCTTAGGCCTAATATTTGGTATTTTTCTGGAAACTTTCATTTTTTGATGAATAGTGAAACCACTAAGTGGTAGTTAAAAAAATGAATTTTTCATAAAACATAATTTTACTGCTTCTGTGAATGGAATTTCTAAAATCCAAGAGACACGGTTGATGTCAGTAAGTAAAATGTGGTTCAATGAGATGAAAATAATTTTTTGGTGAATAGTAATTTTTTACTTTTTTTTACCACGGTTAAAAGTAAATAGGGTAATTAAGGGTAAAAAAGATATTATTATTACCCTAACACATGTCCTAATTCTATTGGACAAGTGTAATTTGACCAAAAACAACCTTAGGAATAAAATATGACCATTTAGGCCCACTTGGATTAGATTAGGACATTTATTAATAATTTATTTAAAGAAGGTTTAAAATAGTTAAAATCAAAGTTTAATACGTAAAGCATTTGTAATATGGGGTTATACATAAGATAAATTCCACTATAAATACTCATTAGAAATCTAAAATTATTTCCTACATAGTGGTATTTTATTTTTAATTTTTAGACATTAAATACGTTAATTTATTTATGACACAACGATGATGCAGTAATTATCTTATTAATGAAATATTGACATAATTGATGTTATAAAAACCCAAATAAATGTAATTTGAGACTTTTTATGAATTCCACTAATTTTATAGGTTAATATGACATGTTAGTATTGATTTAATTAACATTTTTAGAACTAATAATTCTGTTATGATTTTTACAAAAATCAATTACTAAATAGTGTCAAAATTGACATAAAATATCTTTTAAAACAAATATTATATTATTAATTGTTATTTTATTACTAAAAATCTAAGCTTCAGACAAATGACATAGATAAGGTTATATATATTAATAATAAAAAACTTGGGGTTCGTTTGGCTTGATATAGTAATTTTATTAACCTTATAGTGTAAGAAAATAAGAAGACATGGTAAAAGTAAAATTATCTAACTTTAAGTTAAATATAAATGATAAGGTTAAAATAGGAACCTAAACTTGTATAAATTATATTGGATGAAATGATTTTGACCCATCCCCACCTTAGATTCTAAATAAATCAATTTGGAGCTATTTAAAACCGAATTTTTCTTTATAATAAAATAATGTTTTTAGTTATTCCGAAGGTGTCCCTCTCCTCCCTTATTAAAGGGCACCCCCTCCCTCTCTTCCTCACACCACTTTGAGCCTTCAAGCTCATCCAACCCCTGCCAAATTCCCTTATCCACTTCCCTAGAAACATCCTAGAGGTTCTGGTCTTCCTCAAAGACCAATTTTAGTGCCCTAAAAGGATATCTCAAAGAGGCTCTTCAAAGAAGAGGAGGTTCGGACACATACGAAGCAAAACGGACCTAAGGTAAGGGAAATATCACAATCTCATTTTTATCCGAGATTGTTTATACTTTGGTATTTATTGGGGTGTATTTTATCATCCACATCCATGTTTCCCCAATATGTAATATTTATATCCTTCTACAATAGTTTAAATCCAATTTTACCCTTCGGTGAGTTTTTAGTAAAAGATATGAAAGGAATCTTTTGTCGTTTTTCGTACGAGGTACTTTTTGACTTTTCCCAAAAAAGTATGATAATAATGTTTTCTTTTAACTTATACAACATTAATGGATTTTTAAAGCATTATTTCCAAGAATCTTCCCTTATAAGATTTCAAGTTTATTTTTAATCAACTTCTTTTAGTTATAATTTTATGACATGTTAAGAAATGAAAAGTGTTTTTGAAGTAGAAAGGATATTTTCCTTAAGAATAGAGTTCAAGTGTTTTATCAAAATTATTTTCCATCTAAGATAATATAGGGTTCTGTTTCTATCCCTATTATTACATGGATTTGATTATGTTGTGATGGAAATATTTTTATGAATTCTTTTATCTTATATGAATTGTTTTATGATGTCACGTTGTTTAAGAATCCCATTTTTATTACATGAGTTATGCTATGATGTATGGTTTATGATTTTGTGGCACACATAAGAATGGTATCATTATGAGATGGGTGGTACCTATATCTCCCTCCAATGCATTGGGTAAAGATTTTATATCTCATGAGATAGACTTTGCTGGAACGATAGGTTATACCGGTTCAGTGAAACAGGACTGAAACGAGGAGTGAACTCGGTTCAGAAATGGACTTTGTCCACTAAGATAGTCTTGGAAATGAGTCTTGACTAATAAGAAATGATTCTATATGATTATGTGTGTATGCCACAAAGTTTCATGTTTTGCGTTATGATTATTGGGATTACATTTCACTACTATGATTTATCCCATGTTATGATATTATGATCTCTTTTGCAGGTTAAGATTTCCAAAATGTTATGTTCTTATGAATATGATGTGATGTATATTTCTTTTGTTTACCCTTACTGAGCATTTGAGTTCACCATTTTATGTTTTCTTTTCCCCAGGATATAATGAAAGGTTTTAGGTATAAAAAAGGAATATATTTATGGGAGATGTTGAAGATCCTTCACCATGATTAGAAGATTATATTCCGAGTTTCAAAAGACACTAAACTATTACGGTCCTTGCGTGTGTGTTTTTGTTACGTACTAAGTATTCTGCAAAAGTAATATAATTTCCATGTACGTCAGGTTTCGGTTCTCTACAACCAAGATGCAATTTCTTCCCCGAAAACGTGGTAGATTGGTGAAATGACAACAGATTGATGAGGAAGGAAAATATTTGGGATTGTTGAATGGATGGGATGAATGATTAATTTTTTGAACTCTATGATTGGAATGAATGATTCCATGGAGGAATCTAGAACACATATACAAACCATTTACTATGGATGATGGATGATTTCCTGTGAATGAGGTCCAATGAGCATGATATCATGTCAGATACAATGATTCCAAAAAGATTCAACATGGAATATATGGCGGATGGGGCATATTTAAACCATTGGATAAGATCTAGTATTTTAGTGTAAATCCAAACTATGTGACATGTAGTATGATGGACACTCAACAAGTATCCCCTTTCCACAGTAGAGGAAAGGGTTTGAGAAAGTTAAGAATAAAATAGCGTGTAACCATACCTACACATCATGTACCCTTCCCCGGTTGGAAAAACTATGTGATGGGTCTCATGGAAGAGAAGCCATGTGAAAGTAAATTTTCTAGATCATGATGTATTATAAGGTAAATGAACACAGGGTTTGAGTACACGAACACAACTATAAGACATATCCCAAATCCTAGTTAGTTTGGACATGAAGTGTGGTTCACCTATAAGGCATGTACTCTCAGATGAATTCATTTTCCAGTTAGGGACACGAGAAGGATGTGGAGTGGGATCATATATCATGTGATTCCCCTCACATTTCTTTTACCCATTAAAAACATTTGAGTAAATTATAACCTCTATATGTACTTAATTTTAACCCATATTTTGGTTCGATAGTAACCTATCATAAGTTTTTTTCCACATAGAACATGACATTTCTCTCAAATGTTTCTTCATATATAAGATGTGGTTTTTTTATATTTTCTCGTATTGAGGTCACAATCGATGATGGTAATGATCATACATGATCACCAGAACTTATTAGGCATGATCCTTCACATGGATGGGTAGTGGGGTTCCCTGATGATATTTTTCAGTTACCCTATTATAGGGTTGGTTAGTGGAGTTACATTATATTCATGGAAGAACTCTAAAATATGGCTGGGTAGTGGAGTTCTCTGATGGATTCTTCTAGCAATTACCCTCTATCATGGATGGTCATTGGAGTTCCTCGATGGATTCATCTGGGCATTACCCACTTAGAGGGTTGGGTAGTCGAGTTCCACGAGGGCCTTTTTGGGCATTACCCTCTAGAAGGACTGGGCAGTGGAGTTTCTTGAGGTAATTCATTGGTAGTACCATCCAACAAGGCCAGTAGTGGATTTACATGATAAACATTCCAGGTTACCCTCCAATCGGTCTGGACAATGGTATTCCTCAATGTTCCATGCAGTACCCCCTAGTAGGGTTGGGCAATGGAGTTTCGTGATGATCATTCCATGTTACCATCCAGCATGCATGGGAAGTTGTGTTCCACGATGATCTAGGTTGTACACTTTAGTAGGGCTGAGAAGTGTAGCTCCTCGGTAGCTTCATCCCATCATTAACCTCCCATAGGGATTGTTATTGGAGTTTGCTTGGGACATTTATCGGTGTTATCCTCTAGAAGATCATGGAAGTAGAGATCCCTGATGAAATTCCTTAGTGTTAACATCTAATAGGGTGGACTTATGGAGTTCCTCATTGACTGTGAATTTAAGATCCTCTAGTTTTACCATGTAATAGGATATTTAACTAATGTTTTTGGAAACTTTACTATGAAGTACACCAATGAGGTGTGGTTTGATGTGGCTTTGAACTCACTAGGTATGGTGATCGAGTTCTTTAGACTTGTGTGTTTATTGAATATGTGTGATATGCTTGGTATCATTGATGAATTTTACTTGGAACTATTGGATTCGTTTCTTATTGTATTGATCTAAGATATGGAGAACCCATTACTCTCTGATTTGGGAATTTTTGAATGACTATGTATATACTCTTTCTTCAGGATTCACCTCTTGGATTCAAATACTCTCCTTCCAAGAAAGGTGAAGACGCATGGGGTATGCTATGGGATTTCAATTTCTAGATTCTCATGGTTGGATGAGTGTAACATGTAGTAATAGGTGGAAAATTCTTTTGGATTAGTTCAACTACACACGATGTTTAACCCCTTGGGCTTGGAAGATCTTACATTAAATCTCTAGTTGGGTATATCATTACTCATTAACTGGTCCTTGTTCTATTTACTACATTACTCTTCAATTGTATCTCTTATTACTCCCCCTTCACCCTTTTTGGGGTTTTCGTAAACTCACTATGTTCTATTGGGTCCATGGGACATGTTTAGTGGTCGTAGCTTGGGATACATGAGATTTCTCTCTCATCTGTTTACTCTTTTCAAGTTTTGTATTGTTGGGAAATATTTCAAGTTGGGCTTGTATTTTTTCCTTTGACATTCAATTTACACTACAGTACTATTATACTTTCTAGTGGTTCGTGCCTTATTAGATTATTTTATTGCATTATTTAACCTTTTACCCATCCCCTCTTCACATTTTATTTTAGTGTGTTGTGTGTGTGATACAAGTACTTAGGAAATACCTTCCTGAGATTAGTTTTTCCAAAAGCGCTTGTCACCAAAACATAGCCTATGAATGCAGGATTGGGCTAGTTACGGCTTTATCCCCATCATGAGTTAGGTGTGAAATTTTTTTATATATCTTGTATCAATTTACGTAAATAATTAATACTGTGAGGAATAATAAATTTAATTTCTAAAAACCATTATTTTTATAAGTTAAAACTTAAATGAGAGTTTTTTTAATTATAATGGCTATACTATTTTTTCTATAGATAATTAGTGTAAGACACTGTCAATGATAATTTAGAATTGTATAGATTCATTTGATCATGTGTCTGACTAATTTTAATAATGAATTTCAAATTTCGTACTATTATTAAACTGTATAAAATAATGAAACTAACCATAATGTAGATATGATTAACATGAAACCCCGAATTCAGCCATCCAGTAAACAATAAATCTAAGACTCAATCATACAGAACACTGAATTTGACTATAATCCAAGCTAGTTGATTTTAGGACATTTGAGTTGACTATGCTTTACACATTGGTTCCATGAGTCGTACATGTTAATGATTTGATTTATCCAATCACAAAAAAAGGTTATCATGACTCATCATCAGATCTTAATACAATTTAAATCCATCATTCATAAAATTATTAAACCACAATTAAAAAGATAGATATACATATAAAAATCTTGTGAAGATGATAAATCCTTATTAATTTTTGGTTGACAATGTAGAATCATTGGATCATGGGATATAGGGAATATTTATACTATGTGGATGGTATAATCATGTAAAAATAAACTAATCTTGTATCTATCTATCATAAAAACCACATTGGCATCCACATGAATAAATCTTATATGACAGAAGTAATTTCTAAATTAAAAACATTATATGTTCCGAATTTTTAAACCCTGATAAAAAATAATTTTGTAATTATAGTGAAGTTTATTTATATAAGAAGACTAATGATTATTTTCATAAAGGTTTAGTGGTCTATCATGCATCATAGATCATGAAGGTACCATGAAATAGAGAAAATCCATTGCATAAATTAATTTATTGTGTGTTTATAGTATGATTTATGGCTCTTTTATTTTAGGTGAAGGATGATAAATTTCTTTTAAATAACATTTTCATCAATTTATAATTTTTACATTTAGTTTACGTACTTTTAACTCATCCTTTTTCTTTTAATATATTAATATCTTTATAATTTTTTCGAAGTTCCTATAGTGGAAGATTTATGATCATATATTTCTCAAGAATGATATTTATTCAAAAAGAATATAAATTTCTACAGAATATAATTCATGATAAAAAATGGCAGTATCTATAATGAATTAATTTCATGAACATTAATATTAATAACGTTTCATATTTATATATTATATAGATTATACATCTATATTGGGTATTATGATTGACTTTGTGTGATTATTATTAAATCGAAGGATCAATTAAAAGAATAAAAAATTATGTTGTACCTCATGAAAAATATTTTTTTTTAAATAGAAATCACTTTAATTCAATACCATTAACTCATACACTACCCAGTCAGAATTCATTTACCCTCAATTCATTCTCAAACATTAACCTCCATTAAAGTAAGTCTCATTTATTTATATTCTTTTTTATATCTACTTGTTAATATTTTATGTTAAAGTATTTTTTTAATTTTTTAATTTTTTTCTCTTAGATTTTTTTAATTCTAATGAATATTCATAAATTATTTTGACCCTATAGAAATATATTTGTTATTTTTGCGAAAAAAGTATGAATTTTCAATTGGTGGTTCTCTTTAAAATCACTAATTAGAATATGTTGTCATTTAAAAGGTAGTCCCATACATGTTTATTAGTATTTTTCATATTATATTTTTGATTATAATTTTTTTAAATTTAAAATTATTTTTTAAAATTTTCATTTATAGTAGAGTTTTATCACATACTAAACTCACGCCAAAAAATTTGAAAATGAATTAAGAATTTGTATCTTTATGTTAGTCAATGATTACAATTGGAATAATTTTTCAATAGTGTTCAAAATATTCTTGAATAACCTCAAAAATATTTTCTGAAACATAGATTTCAAATCCTTATGACAGTTTATACTATGATAAATAGATGGAATGAATTTATACTTCCTATAATTGTTGAAAATAGATAATGATTTAGGCTGTCTAAAAACCCCTAAAATTATGATCTTCAAAAATAATATATTTGGATTATATAAAACAATTAATGGAATTCTTATTGGTGATGTGAATTCCTATATTAAGTAATTTTACAATAATGTTCATTATTATCCATTAAAAAGTAGTATTTATGGTGAATTTTGGATGAAGAATATTAATTACTTTCTATAATAATATATTAAAAAATAACTTTATTACATAAGAAATTCATTCTAACACATGGGAACAAATATATAAACAATTCAAAATGAAATTTTAGCTAAAAATATTAATTAAAGAACATGTAAATAAAATTATCAGGTTAAAAAAATGATGGTGATATGTTAGATAGATCATTATATGGATTTATGTATTTAGGAAATTAAAATATTGTTTATTTTCATCACACCATCTATTAAATTTATTCTATAATGATTATACCCCTGAATGTTAAATCATTAATATTGATGATACTATATGAAACAAAACTTACAAAACATTTGAGTAAACTCAAGAAATCCATATCAATTTTGAATTAAATTCATAAAACAAATATCTTAGAATAAAATTTTTTCTTAATAATGAAACAAATTAATATATAAACACTAAATTCCTTCTAAAAAAAATTACAACTACAAGATCGGATGAACCAAAATTTTACTAAATCTTTAATAGAAATTAACATCAATATCATATGTAAATGTATCTATATTATGGCATATTTGGGTATAATGATTAATATTTTACAAATTTATATTTTCCTTTATTGTATATAAATTTTTGAATTATACCAAATATGGTAAAATACAACTATTTCATATAAATATATCCTCCAACTACTAAATGTCTTGTTTAATAGGGAATGTAAAATTGTTTGGAGTGCTAATGTTAATAGTAAATCCAAAATAACTAAATTTAAATTAAAACTAAACCTCTATTACATGGTGGATTATGTTTTATAAAATTTTATAAGGGAATTAGATGATATTATAAAGTAGTTTATTGAAAATTTCATTGAATTATATATAATTTATATAAAATAAAGAAAATCGTATGTGATCGTTAACTAAGGAAACTAACAAGAAAATAAATGAATTAGATAAATGTATTGACATAACCTATACATATTGTATTCCCAGCTAAGTTAGCAATAATGTAATGAGTGTCTCCTTACTCCCACCAATAATAATACATGGTTTGGTGATTAAAATCAGAAGGGTGTACTTTGAATAGAGTAGTAATATATACTTCTCATCATTATGTTGAATCTAAATGAAAATTTATTTGAAAATCATAACAATGTGGTCTTCTATTTGAGTAAACTACACCTGATTCATAAGAGAAAAAAGAATACAACATCGATTTTAAAATCAAAAAATATTTATTTAATACTACATAAAAAATTATAGATAATAGTTATTTAATAAATTTCTAAAAAATATCCCAATTATAAATATAACTATATCTCTTATCACATCTACATCAATAAGAATGATATTTTATAAAATCATAATTCATCATTTAATAGATATAAAATCTACCTTGATAAATAAATTCATAATATTTATTATTTTAATAGATCATGATTCATAATTACATGGAAAATAATTTTTTTGAATGTGACATCACATTATAGGTGTCAATTAGGGACTCTTCTAAATTAATTTTTTTGTTCTTCCATGCCAAATCAAGGGCATTAAAAATATGACGCCAATTATATTATGAGGGAAAATACCACCCCTATCAATAAATGTTTCATTAAAATTACAACCATATTGGTGGTTTTCAATTCTTGGAAACCTCAAAATTTTCATTTTAACCTAAATTCCCCATTAAACTGACATCATGAACTTATTATATCATGAACATTGATGTGGTTCCTTATTATAGTTATTTTCTTTTTTATACACTCTACTACCAATGATATTTTAAAACCATTGATTAAAATTTATTAACCTGTAATATCATATAATAATAATTAATAGTGTATTAATTTCATTTGTTTTCACATTCAATGTGTGTAATCCTTTATATAATTATCTTCTAAGATCATTCAACTTCAAAAAATAGGATAACATTAAACAATTCATGTAACATTTTCCTTCATATAAATACAATCCATATTCTATAAAATGTATATAAACTTTAAAAAATCATGATAATGACATCTTAAGACATTAATACCACTATGAAAATTGTTTTTATTAGAAATTTATACTTTATAAGATAATAACACCATTAATTCATTATCAATTATGTTATTCATTGAAAATATTATATAGTATATAACATACCCAAGAAATTCTATTTCTATACAAATAAATCATTATAAAAAAATATGGGTTTTATTCCAATTTCAATAATGAGTGAGATTTTTTTTGTATATAACACATACTTTGATGTGTTTCTACCACTAAATGAATATAATTATATATATCATAACAATAATTTTTAGTGAAAAAATGTTATCATAAATCACTAAAACTCTTTGAACATATTAACATTTTGATCCATCATGACCTTTATAATAGTTGTTTATATGTTATCATAACTGATTCAAGTTCTTATAATCAGGTCTATAAATTAATACTTCATCATTATCATGATCTACTATGGGTGTCTCTCTAATAGATTAAATATCAATAACTCATGGTGCATACTTTTTTCAATGAGGATCAATGTGATTACATAACATTTAGAATAATTTATAATTGGAGATGATTTCATAATATAATGATTATAGAATTATAGAAAGTATTCTTGGAATTTACAACCTCTCCATTCTTAAAGGCTCTCAATTCAGAGTTATCATGTGAATCTACATGGCCATAAAAATTATATCAGTAACATATCAACCAATTTTCCTTTTTATACACAATAAATAGTAACCAGGTTATTCAACATAGTAAATAAATGATTAGATTTCTTATGAATTAATGTTTCACCCACCCAATCCTAATGTTTCATTTTATGTCCAAAAAATTAGAGTTGAAATTCCTCTATAATTCCTACCTAAAAACCATAAAAATTCTACAATCAAGTCATTATCACAAAATACCTACATTCATACCACTCTATAAATAACCAAACCTTCTTTGAACACCATTAGTCTATGATAAGGTTGATTTTTTCTTAATTTACTCAAATCTAATAGATGTATGGTCAGTTGAATGTATAAGATGTAACACATCAAAAATGTGAGTTATTATCCCATAAACATACAACAAAAAATAATCAAATTTTTTGACAAATTTATTAGATAGAATATCATTAAATAAGAATGAATAAATTAAAATATATGAATATCACTACATTTGAATATAATTCATAAATTCAAAACAAGTATTAATATATAATGTTGATCCAAAAATAAATAATATGTAATGAATTTCAATGAAATATAAAACCTAATAAAATAAGTCAATAAAATGACATAGATTCTTCCACCATGATAAAAAGGGAAATATTTATAAAAATATTCTATAAAATATCTCCACCAAATCTAAAAACAATATGTATTTTATTAAAACTTCAAATTAGGTTTATAGTTATGATTTCATCATTACAAATGGTCACTTATAGGGGTAAGTTCAACAACCCAATATGACATCTCAAATTTTTAGAAATTGTAAGGGAAAGATCAAGGATGCCTAATAATTTAGACATTTTAAATTATATTGTATAGTTATGAAATCGCATCCAAAAAAAAATTTCAAAAACAATCCACTAGGAGAGTATAACAACAATAGCATCTCACTAAATAATTAACACCAAAAAATTTAGTCTAGATTTTCCTTATATAATATCCATTTTTTTATAATTAAATACCTTGTTTTTTATGAAATATATCCCAAAGTGAACAATGTTTTATTTCAATAATGTATAATATTATAACATAAAATAAAATATATAATATTATAGAAATAATTTGAAATAATATTTACAAAATATGAATATTAAAACTATAAATGTACAATAAATAAATAAATAGAAATTATCTCAATTTTGGAAAATTCTTCTTCGTTTTCTACCATATTATTAATTTCATCATAAAAATTACGAAAATAATAAAAAAATCATTTATATAATATTTATTCTATTGAATAAATAATATAAAATTATTTATGGGTTTTAAAGAAGCGTAAAGATATTTCAATACAAATCTAGAAGGGAAATGTTATTATTGTATAGTTTATGGGTATATATCATCATTAGTATATATAATCATTAAGTATATATAAATGATGGTATATTAATTTACTATATCTAATTTTTAACCCTAATGAATAAGGGAATTAATTATTTGAAATGATATTTGAAAAATATAAAAAAATAAATAATATCAATGAAATAATAATGTAATGATAAGGAATAACTATATAAAAATTCATTATCAATTAAATTATTATTATTGTATGAAAATTGACCTTCTATATTAGTTTATTTTACAAAAATATTATTTTTATCATATTTTTCAATTGAAATTAATAAAATGGATTCCATATTTGTAATTATGACATAAAAAATAGTGAACAGAAAAAAAAATATTTTTTGTAAAAATTATGATACTATGGTGAATACTAAAAATACACAGTAAAAATGGTAAAAATAATATTTATTATAAATTCTTTTTACTATATAATAAACAAATTAAAAATTATTTTCAATTAAATATTTATGGATTATAAAAAAAATTCAACATTCATTTTTCTATTTATGATTCAATTTATATAAAAACATTACTTCTATAGACCATTGAATAATTAATATTTTCAAAAACATCAATCTAATTTATGTATAAAAGGGTTATTCCCATACCCATTTCATACCAACCCTCATGATCAGTTTTTTACCATTACTCTTATAAAATATCCTACCCTATTCCTTTCAGTTTTTTTATATTTGGTTTCATGAAAAAGTAAAAATATATTGAAAACATTGATAATTGTTACCTAAATATATGATAATTGAATGTAATTAAAATATTATAATTAATATATTTATATTAACTTATTTTCTTAGTCCATATTATACCTAATTAATCACTATCATAAGATATGAAAAATGTTATTATACTTAAGGCTTAATATAATGAAATAATAAGTGTCTGTATTTATAATTTGTTGTCATGTTAGGGTTTTATTGACCAAAAAAATGAATAATTAGGCTATATAATTTTCATTGTCAATATTTTTGGTCTGTGAGACCAAATACATATAATAAATGGAATAAAATAAATGTTTTTGTATTGAAATAATATTATCAAATACACCCTATGAAGGGGTGAATTAATGTGTATAGTTTTTCACATATTTTATTGGATCCAGATCCTATATTGATGATAACTATTTGAATCAATCAATATCACGCACATATAATATAAAAAATTTGAAAATAAATATGTTAAAAATACAAATATTTCTTGCTTCACCACTAAGATTACTCCAAGAATCACATTTTAGTGATGTATTAATTTACCATATGATTTCACTTTACATAGTAAATGATTAAAAAACATATAATAATGTGTTTTATATATGGGGTATAGTTATTAAACATATCTCCCCATCAATAGGTTTTATACAAGGACCACATGATAAAAAATCAATGGATTCTTATAATTAAAGAACAAGAAATTGTACCAAAAATCAATGTTATGACACTTCACCATCTTTCCTTTTTTTCTCAAGAGGTATTAAATGATTTCCAACTTTTTTTAAAAAAAATATCAAATATATACATTTTTATCTTCTATCAATATGTGAAACAAATATCCCTCATTTCCATCCCACATTCATCAATTTATAATCTTTTGACTGTTCTTACAAGAAAAGAATATACATTTAGAGGTATTTTCATTCCTTTCTAAGAGATCTCATATTCATGTATATGAAAAAACAATGTAATATTAACTTTTAATATTCCATAATACTTGATCATTACATCATAAAAATAGAATCAAATAATATATTTTTTCCCTCCTTGAAACATTTCATATGATCCTATAAAATATTACATTATATATTCTATTTGGTTATCCATATTTTCTTTTTCATGATTATTTAAATTAATTCATGTGATATTTCATTCTTGTGAAATAATACCTATAGATTATATTTCATAAATTCAATGTAATCAATATAATCATATATATTATACAAACATATTCATATGTGAGATCAAGTTACTCTTGTGTTTCTTCACACGTTTCCACACATTTTTTATTTTAATTTAACCTTAAATGTCATAAACATTAATCTTAACTTATCTTTTCATACTCGTATTTAATATTACATATTATCAAGTTATTCTTATATACCTAGAATTTATTATTTCAAAAAATATGTAACCTCGGTATTCATATTATGTATCCTATTAATTTCCTTATAACAACGCTACGACTTTGAGTTAATCTTATGTATGATTTATATTCATGAATTAGACAAAATTTTAATTTCACATAAATAGTCTAATTATTGAGTTACACTTTGGTATGAATATATCACCAGGAATCATCAATATTATTAAAGAAAAATCAAATTTTACTTTTACAATCTTCTTTCAATGATTTTTTATCAACTCATTCCTATTACTATATTCACCATGAATATAATTTAATCATTCCTACATCAATCATCTTGATTGAAACCATATATTATCAATAAATAAAATTGAAAACCTATTGGTTTCAATATTATGTTATTGTAATGGGTTTTATATGGTAATAATCACATTTAACATGATTTATAACATCTAAATTAATTAAACTTGGTTATTTTTTTGATATAAAACACATTAAATGGGGATAATTATCTAAACCATTATACTAAAGTGTATATAAAATATTTTAGATAATTAACCATTTATAACCATATATATTATGAATGATTAATAGTTATCTAAAATATACATATAAATAATTAATATTAAAATTCATTAATATAATAATGTTTATGAAAACAATTATTGTTAATCTATGTGTTTTATAATATGGGTTAGAGAACATCTGATAAACTCAAGGGAAATATAAATATGAACTATTTTATTGGAAATTTTTATTATATTTTCCACATCCATATCAATATTATTATTTTATAATAGTTTAGTTTTATATAGAATATTTTTATTTGAAATAATTTAATTTTATCAAATATTAATTCCTAATTATATAACTTCAATTATATTATTTTTTCTAATCATACAAATTATATATAATTAAAAAATATAAAGACAGTATATATAAATTTATATACAATGTTTTTGATTATCTAAAAACTTTTCATTATTCATTTTATATATTCTAATAAGTGGTCATATTTAAATAATGTATTTTTATTGAAAATAAATTATCATTATTTTGTTTCATTAAAATATAATTTAATTCGGTCAATTCATTATTGTTTAATAATTAATTATTATCTAAACAATCAAGATTCTTCGTCTTATTTATTTAATAATTCATTCTATTATTCTATCGGATTTTTCATCTATTTTGATAACCATTTATATTATACCTTTTGAAAAACTAATATTTTAAATTTTAATTTCTCCTCTGAAGATAACATTTTTCTAGTTGTCCACCCATATTCATTTGGTGATTCACACCACCCATAAACTATTTTACAACCTTATTTGTTTTTAGTGGTAATTCATATTATATTTTTTTATTGTTATTATTTTTTATATGGCACACATAATTATGGATGTTATATTCAGATGGTTGTTCCCATAATTATATTAACCATCAATTAATTGGGTAAATAATATATATCATGACATCAATATTTATGTTAAATTATCCCTAGAGTATTTAACTATTTTATGGATGTCATGTAGATTATAATTGACTTATGTTTATGATATATAATGATTATATATGTTCCAAAATTATATTTATTGTTAATTTAGTTCATTATCATTCAATTAATATTTTCATACTCTTTGTTAATTTATTAGGTTCATAATTTTAGATATATCATTGGATTGAATATTCACTGTATATTATGTCCCAATTTACTATCACTCATGTACATAATATATTTATTTAAAATATTTTACCCATACTGAACTTTTTGATCATGTTACTTTTATTTAAGTTTGTATTTTTAATTTCTCATATTGAGATATGTCTATTAGGATTTCTTATATGATTATATTTTGGAATACATTTCCTCTATTTGTGAAATGTGGTAAATATATAGTTAATCTCCAAAGATACTAAACTTTTGGGTTTTAACATTGTGTTTAAATCAATAGTTTTTATGCATAATATTATATAATGATTTCAAATCTACATATGAGTTTGTTAAATTTTCATAGATTGAATCCAAGTGAGGACTACATAATTTTATGGATATGGTAAGGGGATGATGAGGTGAATAATAAAACAACCTAAGTTGAAAAAAAAAATTAGATAGATTGAGAGATATTTTTCAGATGTATATGTTTTATATGTATATAGTTATTTAATATTATTGATTTTTATTTAGAAAACCATATTTGTTTATGTAAATATTTTTAAACGTGATTCCAAAATTAAAAAATTATTATTATTTATAGTCCAATGATTTTAGAAATGAAAAAATAAAATGGGATGCATGATGGTATAATAATAATATTCTTGTACATACCTTGATATGCATAGTTATGAATAAAAACCTAAATAATGTGAATCACTCAAACTAATTAAAAAATAAAAAAACATTATTTTTTACACTATATTATAACTAATGACACCCATTAGTGTATCTTTTAATCCATTAATAGACTAATAATGAAAATATGTAATTGTAAATTAATTTTCTAATGTTTAATGTTCTAAAATTTAAATGTTTTTCTAAATATTTACTATTTTATGATTAGTTGATTCAATGGTTAACATTGATCAATAATATAATAAAACTTGATGAAATTAACATAATAGATCTGTAGTATTTTAATTAAACCATTTTCCAAAAAAATATAATATCTAAAATATATGAATAAAAATAGTATGTGAATTTTGTGAGATTATGAAATGGGAGGATAGGTTTTTTTCTACCAAAAAGTTGAAGTTAAAAATATATGAAAGGTATCCCTAAAATTCTATCATAGACCATAATTTAAAATTCATTTATTATTTATATTATTTAAACTAAGTCAACAAAAATAATTAGTGATATTTGATATTAATATTTATAAATATATTAGTTTATGTGATCTTATGATGGAAATAGATGTTAAGGACTTTTAATGGATGACATGACTAGATTATATTAAGATAAAAATTTATTGTCTTAGAATATAAGTTGAAAGCTATTATGGAGGAAAAATATCGAATAGGATACATGTTTAATATTTTTAAAGTGAAATCCAATTAATTTCTTCAATGAATCTAAAAATTTTCCTTATATAAAGAATACATTCTTCAAGTACATGACTTAACCGGTGATATTAAGAGTTTAATTAATATATTGGTGTAATATAAATAACCATCCAATAATCCACCAACAGTAATACTATTCAACTATACAGAATATTTGAATTATGTAAACCACTTCAACCAATCAAGAATTAATTAGTAAAATTGACATTAGAAACATCTATATCAAACTGGAAATGAAGTGACTATAACTCACTCCACCAAATAATAAATTGATGTTTAAGAAGTGACATATTCACATATTTTCCATTCAATAGATATAAATTTCATATTGGATTCTATTTTAAATGATTTTATTATATCTATAATATTTTATATGTCTATTGATTCAGAAGATAGACTATTATATGTATATTATTTGTTGAAAATATGCAGTAGTATGATGATTACATACCATTAAAACAACTCTTCTCTAATTAATATTTATATTATGGTACATTATTAATATATTTTTATTATTCTATTTGTATAAGTTGATGTAATGAATGGAGTGGATTGAGTCCTCCTATATAAAAAATATTTTTATATATCAATTAAAGAACATATAATTTCATATACCACATCATCAAATGATCTTATTTTTATTCGATGAGTGTTATGAACATTTTATGGAATAATATTCTTCAATAAGAGATATAATACAAAATAAATATGGGTAATAATTTCAATATATGTAGAAAAACTCAATAATAATGTTATTCAAAATATATTGGAATATGTGGATGTATTCTATAATTATTTATCCGGGTCTTCCACTATATTGTGAGGTAATGATTTAAATAGACACATATGTGGTGTTATATATATTGGATTTGGCTTCCTAGTACAAAATATTTGTACATGGATTATATGTGTATTATATGTAATTAATATTAATAATAACTTCTTATTACATATTTATCAAGGTTCTAGATTTCTCAAATTTAATAATTTCATACATTATATATTATGTTGGTAAGGTCTTAGTAGTTCCCCTCTATGGTTATGAACTTGATATACTATGATGATAATCTTAAATATTGTTTCATGGTTGGATAACATACAATGATAGGGAAAATATTACCAAAATTTTCAGATCTGATTACTCAAAAGAATATAAAGCTTCATCTTAGGAAGTTTTCACATGGTATTCTTCAATATGGGATATTATGATAACATACCCCTAGTATGAATTCTGGATCTTTTAGTGACATTTGATATATACATCTATGAACATTTGTAAGGGTCCATGGGCATAAGGATTATTATTACTTCTTGTCATAACTCAATAACATATCAATATTTCATCAACCATTACTATAACATTTAAGGGTGAAGTTAGATACATTGGGTGTATCATGAGTAATATTATACTAATGGATAAGTCATGAAAGTATTTTTCTCTTCAATTTGTATAAAATCTTATATCGTAGTCCATAGATTGGAAATGATTCATCATATTAAATTTCATATCCATGGTATGACAATGTGTTCATTTCAGATAATTAATGAAACATGTATCAAGCCTATAAGTTGATGACACCATCATGAATCCTCTTTTATGGAATATTGTGAAAAAAGGATTATATTAAACTGTGATCATTCTTATAAGGCTATTTATTTCATGATATTGATTTATTTATCATGGTTTTCATGATGAATTTTAAGAATTTAATCTTTTACATTTGGAAATCCCATGAAATTCGAACATGAAATAACACAAGAGGGTCACCCACTAAGTGTTTTTGTTGATATTGATTAAATTATATTTGAATTTAATTAATGGATGAAATATTATTCTAAAGACTCCAGAATAATTATATTCATGTCATATTTATCACATTAATTAAATGAATATTTTTTTGAATGTGAAGAAAAATATATTTATTTTATACAATATTTGGTAAATATTTATTCATAGGTATTTGAATGAAATATTTATTTATGTGTAAAATATTTATTCAATAATCAATAAATAATTAAGACATCAGATAGACCATGGCCATGTTCAATAATAAATAGTAATTTTCATGTTCTTAAATATCATTTATCATTTTTGAATGATGGAACTCACCATACAATTAATTATATTATTATTATGTGTCATGGTGTTCATTAATGTTTTAAATATTATTTAAGGGCTGGTATGAAATAAAAAAATATTCAAACCTAAACCCTACCTCTATTGGTAGCAAATTATGTCTATTATATATGTAATAAAATAAAGATATAATTATTAAACCCAATAAATTTCCTTTCATCTCCTCCATATATCTCTCCCCCTCAAAAGAATGAGAATTCAAGAGATATTTATTAAAATATCAAAAATGAGTAAACAATAAAAAATAATTAAAATCATGTTATTCACTGAGCTAGCTCCCGGATATTGGGTGGAATTTCTCAAAGATCATTAAGAGCACACGTGGCCCACTTCTAGAGGGATTCTATAATTGGATATCCATAAAAATTATAAAGACAATACTAAAGGGTATTTTCAGTGGATCAACATCAATTATGAAGAAAGAAACCCATTTCAATGTAATTTCTTTCTTGTAATCTATATAAATTAATTATAAACATATAATGAAAGATCTTTAGTTTGGGTTGTATAAAAATTAAACATAAAATCAGATTTTTACATATCTCTCAACACCGCATAATTATGCAATGCCAATACCCTAGAAGTGGTTTCAGAGTGGTCATATTTAAATTTATAATTAATTATTTAATTGTAGATCCATAAAAAATATAGGTTGAATATTAATTTATAATTCTTTATCTTTAATAAGTTTTTTATTAACATGTTATCAATTTAGTAATCATGAAATTTTAGAGTTTCATTTTCATAAAAGTCTATAAAGAGATAATGAATGGATGGGTATGCCATCAAGAAAAAACAAAATTTTGGATGATAAGATAAGGATACATGATGTGTACGTGAAATTACATGCATTATACTATATTATTATGAATTTGATCATGTTGTGAGATACATATCTTTCCACAAGGATATTACATGGGGTGTACACCATGTTTTTTCTAAATAACTAAGAAAATAGTTGTCAGATTACATGGCATGTATCAGAGTATATGTATTATAGTGCATTACTTATGATCATAATACACTCCCAAAATACCTGATACTAAAAACCTAGACTATTTTTGATATAAAAAACATGTATTCTATCTACATGAAATGTATTTTATGAATTCTTATGCCCCAGATACATGTTGACCATCTAGGGAATAAGGTTGGAGAATACACTACCTATAGCTTGCTTGTACATGTTGTGTAGGCCATCCAATTAAACACATCAATGAACCATGCATTTGATATAGATACATGGAAACTGATGTAAAATGAGCATAGTTAGAGAATACATAATATGTAGTTTCCCAATATCTGGAAGAAATAATACACATTTAACTGAATATTACATTATAAAAGAAATTATTTTTTTACTGGAACCTTATGGGTTTAACAATTTAACAGTGGTTGTAAATAATAATAAATGCACAATAAATTTATTATAATAAATCTACAATAATTTTCCTGACTGTTAATTTATAATTAATGCCTTTTTAGGGTTAACTCCATGATAATTTCAATGGTAATTTAGGTGAAAGGTAATAAATTAATTAATTAAAAAATTAAAGGGATTTTCTCTTAATTATAAATAATATATAATTAAATAATTATTGGCCATTTTATTTTTTTTATTTGTTGAATGTATCATCAGTAAGGAGTTGGACTAATACTTGTGTATCTATAAGTATTAATTTAATTTAATCTATTCCATGTGTTTGTTATTATTTATAATTAAATTAAATATAATGGCCTACTTGTTTTCCATGTATCCCTTATTATGAAGGACCCATTTTCCCATGAATATCTATGTATTTATCATTAAATTAAATGTTCTACAAAGTTCATGAATGATCCATTTAATTATTTATATATTTATATTTGTGTAATTATATATTTTATGGATGCAATGTTGGGATCACAAAAATAAATTAATTGATGGAAAAATTAGTAAATTAAATAAATGGATTATGTATAAATGAATTATCCATCTTGGTTAACTAATTAACATACACATAATATTTAGAATACATTTAATGGATAATAAAAGAAAAAAAATTATTCATAATTAATGAAAATCCCAAAACCGAATAAAATTTAAAACTATTCCTTCTATTACATTTTATATAATGAAACCACATAACTAATTCTAATAAAATGATAATTTCTAGGAACTTACTTTTATTGAGGAGTTCTCATATGGGATTATGGTTTACCTAACTGAACATATATTGAATTTATTGTCCAATGTATGTTCAATACATATTTAGAGGCTTGTGTTGAGAAAATCCAAGTTAGTATTTCATGATTGGAGATTCGATTAACTGGATCTAAGAGCTAAAAACAAAAGTTATCAAGAAAAGATACATAGTTACATTCTTATAGATTTCATTGCCAATGTATAGATCATTTATAAATGTAATGTTGATCATTTACACTAAAATATCATTCAAAATAGACATTCTATATCTAAGGGTGATGGGTATTGGGTATTGATAAAATAATTATAGAATTAATAAAATCATTTAATTTTTTATTTCTCATATATTTTTTCTCAAGAAAAGTCCTAATAATATGAACAAGAAATTATAGAATAAAATTTAAATATCATAATCCATATAATCTCTATGATATATATAGGATAATGATAACATCCTCACTGATAGTAACTTCTACAAGTGGTCCAGACACCATCTCATTGTGCAATGCCTTGAATATAAATCTTATGTGATAGAATCCTCAATACATGAACCGAATTATAAATAGGTGGGTAATTTAGAGTTTCCTATCTACAAAAAACATTTGAGTGACGTATTCGGTGTTCATTGTGTGATCCTTTCATCAATTTATAGTGAACTAATGAATTATCTTCAAAACCTGGATTCATTTAGCATTCTTGATCACCTTGATGGTATTTACCATTATAGATCTAGATATGAATAGTTTGATAATTCCATGGCCCTATTTCACAGAAATCTTGTATAGGGTACTCTACCTAGGTCTCATGTAATTAAGATCATTGGATATATTGAGTTCCTACTGGTTCTAGCGTATAAACTACCAAATAAATTGGGAACTGGCCATATTCTAGAATCACTTCCTCAAAGCATATCCACCTTTGTTTTGAATTTTAATATTATCAACATTGAGATGTCTCGGTCATGTAGTTTCACTATTCATCACAATGTAGATAAGTATATGAAACATGAAAATCCTTCTATCCTTATATTGAAAAAAGGAATAGTAATGAAAAAATATATAAACCCAAAGATTATTCACACTCTTCCATGAAGAGAAAAATACAATATAATGCATGTGAATATGATTGTATATGTTTTTGATGTAGAAATAATCGACACTAGAAAAAAAACAACACCCAACAAAAGATGTAAGGGGATGCTTCATGTGAAATTTTATCGATTTTAATTTATCATTTTATATATATCCAAAAATAGATATGTATGTTGGTTCTCATATTTATATTCATGTATATGAAGCAATTATAATTATAATGATGGGCAAAGGGGAGTATGATTTTAGAGCTACCAATGTAGAAACAATTTATAATATTTCTATAATGTACTACAACCTCATATTACCAAACAAAATGAAATTGGTTTTGAATGGTTATTATTATGTTTCATATATTACTATAAATATTATTTATGTATCAGGAGATGATAAAAATGATTTTTTTTCAAAATTGTAAATAAATTTACATTCATTTATACAGAGAGTTTTTTTTGGAAAATCACATTTAAAAAATAATCTTCATGTGTTGGATTGCATTAATCATGTAATGGTAATCGATAATGAAGTTACATTACATGACTCATGTCACACAAAAATTTGGAATCATCAGATAGGTCATGTTTTTGAAGTAGATATTGGATAAATATCATCAAGATAAATATTTATATTATTTAAACTAAATATCCTTAGTGTATGTCACACATGATTACATGATAAAATGACCAGTGACCCATTTTTTTGAATGGGTAAGGGGATAAAGAGCTTCTTGTATCAGTTCATATCGGCGTGTGTGGACTATTTCCTATTGAGTTAATGTGTTTATACTAATACTACATAAATTTATCTGGTTATTTTAGTAGATATGTATATGTATACGTAATGAGGAAGAATTCATATTATTTTAGATAAATTCAAATAATACCATAATGAAGTTGAGAACCACCATTGTAAGAAGAATAACAAACTCAACTGAGACCATGGGGTATAATATCATAATCAATAATTAATTCTTTATTTATGGGTGTTTGGACACTAAATCATCTTAATTATCCTTATATTTTTCATTGGAATGGAGTTAGTGATTGGAGGAATTGCACCATTTTGGACACAGTGAGATAAATGGTTACACATGAGAATAATCTTTTACCCTTTGGGGTATACTAATTAAAAATAGTATAATATGTACTAAACTTATTTCTAACTAAAGAAATAAATGGTATACCATAACAATAATGGGATGGAAATAAATATTTTTAATCATACATACATGTGTGGGTTTACAATTATTTTTCTATGGCCTCATCTAGTAACATGATTATAACCTGAGGGAAAGAGTATATCTTTATATGATCTCCCAATGAAAAAGGGACACTACCTGTACAATACTCCATACAAAAGGTTTGATTATGATATAAATCCAAAAATATTTGGAAGAGTATCTTATATATAAAAATGATAGTGGGAGATAGATAGACATGGATGAATTCTAGGATCAAGATACAGAAGTGTCGGTACATGAATTAATCCAAAAAAACCCATGGATGTAAAAGTTGTTCCAAAGAAAAAAGTGATGTGTATCAAAAGTATAGATGAAATAAAAAATAGTATGTTTTTCAATTCATTAATGATGGTGACTCGTTATTATTTTTTAATGACATTCATTTATCCTACAAGGAAGAAGTACTTCTAATAGATGTTTCCAAGTAGCAAGTAGCCATGAATTCTGAAATGGATTCCATGTATTAAAACAATTTATAGATTTTGGTAGATCCTCCAGTGGATGTGAACACTATTCTTTGAAAATGGTTATTCAATAATAAAATTTATATGGAAGGGAATTTCACTAACTATAATGTGTAAATGGTTTATAAATGGTATAAATAAAATCAAGTAATTAACTATGAGGAATCCTTTTCACTAAATGAAATGCTGAAATTCATCAGAATTATACATTCCATTGTGACATAAAATTACTATGATATTTTTTAAATTGATTTCAAACATCCTTATTTAATTGGAACCATTAGAAATATATATATTTGATACAATGTAAAGTGTTTGTGAATCCAAATAATTCAGAAGTGATATGAAAATTAAAAAAACCATTTTTTGATTGATTAAGGATTTTAGATCATGGAATATTTTTTTTAATGATTCCACAATGAATTTTTTAATGTATGTTATCCTTATTTCTATAAATATTTTAGTGGGACTAATATTGATTTCAAAATATTTTATATTGATGACATATTACTCAATGGAAATGAAATACCAGTGCTACCGTCTATTAGGAAATGGTTCTATAAATGATTCACTACGAAGGACATGGTACATAAACTATATATTCTGGGGGTCAACATCTGATAAGAATGATCCAGGTGGCTGGTCATTCTAAGAAAAAATAGATACATTTACAAGATACATAAGAGATTCAATATGGATCAATCCAAGAGGGTATTTTTTATAGTGTCAAAAAACATTCATATTTAAAAGATAATGCCACCTAAGAGACGTGTGGGGTGATATAGAGATACAAGGATTCCATACATGTTATACATTGTCTCAGTGATGTGTGTTATGTTACCTACTAGGAAATGTCACTTGCTAGAAATTCATCCTTGTAGTGTTTTGAGGATTTGGATGTTTGAGAGGGTATGGAATCTACCTTCGAATCGAGCCTGTGCTTTGACATAGGACACTTGCTTTCTGCAAAACCATGCAATGGTGGAGAGCCTCATCATGATCATATTCTGGGAAGGAGCAGATTCATGTTGTCAGTTTGGTTTTACACCTTGACCTTCGGGTCGGGATATGTCTTAAGTCATGAAGTTAGTTTGGGTATTCTCCTTCTTCCCTCAAAAAGAGATGTATTATAATAAAACATTTAAGGACTTCGGGCCATTAGATGAGGAATATATGTCTCTTATACACTATGTCTGGTAAGAATATATCAAGTGGACCTAAGTGGCTACCATTGGATGGAAGTCAAGGAAATCCATATGTATTTGAGTCTTGATAAGGATATGTTCTTAGTTAATAGAGGCTACTATTAATAACTCATCATAAGCTATAGAGAATCTAGTTTCCAAACTAATTAATATGACATGAAGTCACAAACATGATACATCTTAATTTTGAATGGTGGTTCATTGAGATAGAAGATATAAAATTCAGTTGTGGTTTTATATTATTTATAAGTGTCCCTCTATATATTAGATATATCAAATAATACAAGATCTCATTAGTAGATAAATCATAGACATTTTATATAGCATCACATGAGGATTATTTCATAGAGATTTGATAGGCATAGTGAGTATTATTTCCATGGAAGGAAATGTATCAGAACCCTTGACTAAAACTTGAATTATTAGAAACATGATTATCATGAGAGTGCTAGAAGACTTAAAGTCAAATCCAATTGGATCCTCACTATGTGAGTGTTTTTTAGAGATGGTGTCATAGAGACAACTATTTTTACTTTGATTACATGTATATTATATTAATTCAAAATTAATAAAAAATTATTACTTATTGATCGTTGTTTGACATGACTCAAAATTAATAATTTCATATATTATACATCGAATAGATTTATTCATAGTAGTTCCCCACCATGTCATGAACCTTAAAGAATCATGGTGATATTCTTAATTAATGTTCTATAGTTGGATAACTTACTATGATGGGACTCATAGTATATAGATTGATAGTTTTTAAGTACTCATGTGTGGATAAGTATTCCACATGATGTTTTATCATGGTAATTTCAATTATGGTAGATAATGAGAAAATTCCCTCTAATATAAATTTGGTATGTTTGGGTGTCATCTGATATTCCATTATGTGAACATGTGTAATGGCCCTTATATATTATTATTATTATTAATGTAGATTATGACTCAAGTGATTAAAAGTTTTTTAAAAACCATGAAGATAACAGTTCGTGGACAAATTGGATGTGTTGGGTGCATCATGGGTGAAATTTTATTAATGGGTATGTTGAGAAAAAATTAGTCCAATATATTGTTTTGGAAGTTGGAATCTCAACCCTTTGATTTAAATAGGGATCTCTCATTAAATTCTATGCTCATGGTGTAACAACGCATTTATTTTAGATACTCAAAGAGAGACATATCAATCAGATAAGTTGATAAAATAATCTTGAAATCTTGTATATGATATATTGTTTTAAAATGATTATATTACATGATGAGGGTTTATATCAAGTTTTCGGTGTTGTGGAACTATGTTCTTTCTCTTGGGTTCGTTGACCCATTACATGAAAATAATCATAGACATCATGAATTCTCTCCTAATTCCAATGAGAATGAAACCTAGAGGGACACACACTATGTGTTTATGTTGATCTCAATTAAATTATTTCTATATTTAATTAATGTAATAAATATTATTCTCAAGATTGAGGGATAATTTTATTCATGTTAAATTGATCACATAAATTAATTAATATTTATTCCACAATATGTGAAAAATATTTATTTATTTTATGGAATACTTAATAAATATTTATTCACCATTATTTGAATGAAATATTAATTTGTGAATATGATATTTATTCAGGTATTCAATAAATTCGAATGAGTTAAAATGATCCATGCCTATGTGATGAGATAAATAATTATTTACATGTCGGTAAATAATACATACAATTTTCATAATATGGATCACGCCTAAAAAATAATAATTAACTTTTTATTATGTTTCATGGGGTTTATTATAGGATTTAATATTATTTTAGGTCATGTATGAAACTAAAAAATATTATTACTTAAACTATACCTCTATATGTTGCATGTTAAGGATATTGTGAAGGAAATCAGGAAAAGAGTGATTTGGTCAACATAAAGAATTCTCTTTTGACTCCTTTATCTCTCCTTATATATCTTATGAATGAGAATAAAAGAGATATTTAATTAAGAACTAATAATGAGATATCAAAAATTAACTAGTCAAGAATTATGATTCATCTTGTCATCACCCTTTAATTGAGTGGTGTTTCTCGGAGATCATTAATATCATGTGTGGATCACCACTATAGGTATTCTACACACAGATGCACACAAGTGAAATTAAATAAATCTAAAATGGAATTTTCAAATGATAAACATTGACATTTAAAAATGAATATTCATAAGAAGTATCTTATTCGTAATAATATATTGAAATTAATTATAAACATAAAGTGAAATATCTTTAATTTGGGTTCCATATAATTTGAATATTAAATGAAATTGGAATATATTTCCCAAAACCGCATGCTTCCACTACACCCAAAAAATAACAATATCTATATCATAGAATATATATTTTGTGGACCCAATTGAATAAAAAGATAAAAAAACATGAAAAAAATTTATATAGGTGTTTGGTAAACCCATTTTTTTTACATGGTTCTCACCAATCCTCTTTGTTAAAAATAAAGGTTGGATTTTTTTGAATTCATTATAATTAACTTCATATGATTTAGATTAAGAATAATAACCATATAAATTGTATAGATGACTTTTATATTCAACATATTGTATAAAAAAATCTCAAAATGTGTATATTCAATCTATATATCATCATGTATTGGAAAAATGGGAGTATAGAGCTATGATATCCTTTTATAATTGATACAGACAATATGAATTCTTAGTGACTCCTTTTGGGATGACAAACTCGTTATGTATATTTTAATATTTAGAAAATAGTATTTTTATATTAAAAAAATACTTGTTTTATATCCATTATAAATTGTATTCTTGTATATTTAAATGGGAAATGAAGAACAAGAGGAGATTTTTAGAATTTCCATGAACTTATTAATAAAGGATAACTGTTTTTCATAATTCAATATGTCTGAATTTTGGGAGATGAAAATATCATACTTTTGTCATGTAATCACATGAGTCGTTATCTCAATATATCTTTTAATGAAAATAGTGATTCTAGAAAAGAATCAAGAAACTATTATAAGAATTCTCTAAAATCTTCATGGAATTGTTCTATACTATTGATTATTTATGATAATTTTTAATATATGTTTTATTTGAATATACCAACTAGATATAGAAGAGATTAATATTTCTCTATTTACAATAATTGTATGTTTTCTAAAAAAACATAATAAGAGGATAGTCATAACACTTGTACTCATAGTAACCTTAGGTCGAGAAGGGTTTTGTTTATATAGTGATGCTTCAAATTATTGATTTGGATACTTTCAAATGTAAAAAGGATAAGTTGATATCCTATGTGTTTCTTCCGTTAATGGTTTATATGAAAAATAAATCGATAAATAAACTTTTATTAGCAGTGTTAATATTATCATTATGGATGTAGAGATGTTATTTTTATGGTAAGAAGTGTGATATATAAACTATCAAAATAATAATTTATTATATATTCACATAATATGAAATATACATGTTCTAATGGTTATGGATAAAGGAAATAAAAGATTATGATTTCTCTATACATTATCATATTATGAAGACAAATAAAAAAGTTGATTCTCCTAGTTGAATGAATACTACTCTCTTATCCTTGATACATCTCTTAAAATATCAAATATCCATTCACATGATAATTATAGTCATGTAAATAACATGGAAAGGACCAAAATTCATCCTTTATAAAATTATTTGTCCACCATCTATCCACATGATGATCAATAAAGAATATAAGGTTGATATAAATATAAGAAACAAGGTATAAAATATTCAATATTTTAACATTGAAAAATATGAGGTTATATTATTTTTAACATGAACATGAATCCCATCTATATCGTTACTCAACACAGAGCTACATGATGGAGAAAATATATCATAAATTTCTATTTAATTATTAAATAGTAAATAATTTATTGACTTATAAATGTAACTATAGTAGAATACTTAATAAGGGAAAATACAATATCGATATTAATATTCCATTTATGGTAGTAAGTTAAGATATAACATCAGTAGAAGATTATGATGTAACCAGTAATCATTCCCACAATGAAATAAGATAATTCTATTATGTATTTTATAATAGGTCTTCCCAATACAACTAATGAAAATAATTCCATTCACATTATATCTTTTCAACATTAAAATTAATCACTTTTAATTTATATGCACAATTATTCCTCACTCTTTTATCCTTCTAAGTTATAGATAAAGGATGTGGTAATATTTTCTAGAGTACCACATTTATTTATACTAGATAGAGAAATGGGGTACAACATTATGTTCCTATGAAATATTTATTATATATTGAATATAAAAACACATTATCACTGGTTATTATACCAAAAATTAAAGTTAATTTCAAATGACAAATTATAAATTTGAATATATTCTCATCGCATTCACAATGTATTTAAATGGTTTCAAGGATCAATATTATCAACCACTTGAGTTATCAATGATTTATTTCCACTAATGAATAAATATAAAACCAAAAACATAAATATTTGAAATGTAAGTTTGTAATATAATATATTAAGATTTCTATAAGATAATAGGATATAGGGATAATACATGCATATGAATTGGAAGAAAAAACCATAACCATTCAGTAAAATATTAAAGTAGCATAAAATAAATACAAGTTATAAAATGATGATTTTAATTGAAAATTTATCCTTAATTCTATATAAAAATTATTTATTTAAACATGAACATTGTAAAAGTGGTATTAGATTTAGAATGATGGAAAATTTAGTCCTCAATTCCAGATCCACTTATATATTTTTGAACGTCTAAGAAAAATAGGAAAGTGGTTCAACAAGACAACATAAATATGTTTCTGGCTTGGATAATGATGTTATTAATTTATTCATAACTTTTTTCTACTTGATTTAGTAATTATAAAGAAAAAGTTATTAATTGGTGTGAAATACCCATGTTTTAATACTAAATATAATTTTGGATCATTATTTTAACTAATCAAATTAAGAATGTATACTATCCAAATTATTAATCTCACCATTCATATCAAAACTGAATGATTATTGTTTCTAGAGTTCCTTATTTAATTTCATACACATAATTAAAATGGATTTTGGGCTAATTCAACCATTTAAAGGGTTATATAGTCCACACAAGAAGGCCCAAAAAATCTATGAAGAAACTGGACCATCCCTGATGATATTTTTTTTAGGATCAAAATAGTATCCCATATTTGATGAAACTTCAAAATATATTATTGAATATAAAAAATAATATTTTATATATATTTTAACTCCCAACTATACCAAAAATGGACCGAAATGATTTTTTGATGTCAAGCCCAACATTATATATAGGAATTAAAATCAGCACAAATCCTTTAATTTTCTCATTATATAGACATCAAACAGAACTAAGATTATACATTATGAAAGAATAGATATATAAGGACAATGTTTTTGAATAAATTATTCTTATTACAGGGCATTTTCCAATACAAAAATCCATTCAAAATACAGCTTTTGTGAAATTCTAGATAGAAATGGATAAATTAAAATTGATTATTCAAACCATCATAACATTAGATCCATCAGTACAATTGCAGAAAAAAATTTTGGGTAGACATTAAAAATGCATATATAAATCTTTTTAGATGAATATATCTCTTTATTGGGATGTCTGAATTATTAAATTTTCAAGCCATGTGGAGGGGAATATTTTGGAATGAAAACATTCCACCACCTTGGTTAATAAATACGTCCCCCTCCTCTCCTCGTAAGGGGTTGTAATTTCAGAGTAAAGGATGATATTTTATAAAAAAAAGGTTCATAAAATGGCTTGGGAGGACCTATCATACTCATATTTCTACTAGAGATACCATTCCTCCATGATTCTTTTAATTTACTTTTTTATTTTTATTTCTTTATAATCTAATAAGTGTTTGAGTTGGTAATTATATTTTAACACATGTTTCCTTCTCATTATGTCTTATTGTCATCTATAAGATAATTTATAATAAAAATGTTGTTAAAATGTTTATACAAATTAGAGAATAACTTCCTTATTTTTCTCTATCATTCATTAAAATTCTTTTTTTTAACTCTCTTCACCATTCATGTGTGTGTTCGATGCACTAATTTTGTCCTATTTTGTTCTTTTCATTTTATTTTAAGTCATCACCATGAATATATTAAGAAATAATAATAACCATATAAATGGACGACTAAATCTACTATTGTTGTGATTCATGATTTGGGTATATTAAGTGATTGATGTCTTTTTCTTGTTGAGTATTCATTAGTTTAACATTATGTATATTGAACTTAAAATATCATGGATTAATGACATGTTTTTTACTAACATGCAGATACCATGGATTATTGGAACCATAAATACAATACCATAAAAAAGTTATGATTTATATTAGAACCCTATATTAAGTTAACGATTGGACTAAAGCCTTAACACTTGGGAATTATGATCAAAATCTTCTTGAGAAGTGGGTACTAATTTAATCAAATATAAATCAAAGATAAGTGATATCATAAGCTTAAATTCCCCAATAATGAAAAATCCCAAATCCCTTTAAAATTTTTAAATAAAACATCATCCATTAATCAATTTAATTAATCTATACAAACAAAACCTCATTGAAAATATAAACACAACAAAAACTATAGACTATTAAAAGGTGTTATCAACGAGGATTCAACCCAAGTTCCACAATACACATTTTAAGAGTACTAGAAACATGAATGTACAATAGGTGAAAACTAGTTGTACTTAAAATAGAATCATTTCCGAGGATGGTATATTATGTATTCCATAGTTTTTTAATTTTTGAGAAAACAAAAATTAAAAAATAATCCAAAAAATCCTTATAAACCCCCAAGAAAATATGTCCATACTCATTCTTCAAAACATAACTAAATTCCATGTATCCCTAAAAATAATACCTTCCATAAGTTTGACTAAGAAATCAGGTAAACTATTCACGAAATTAAGAGGAACATTTGATATAATTAAATTGCTCATGGATATACATTATCAAACCAATTAAACAATATATGACCAATCCTAGGGAAAACCCCCTTAAAGTACTTGATACTCATTATATGAATTATCAACCTCTTGGTATTAAATATCAAAACAATGAGGTTGACTTATAACTCACATTAGGTTTGAATAATCATCAAACTCACTTCCATAAACTAGTCAGTGAGGATCCACATCTTTATCTCAAAGAGATTGAAATGGTGTGCTCTACAGTAAAGCCTGAAGAATTTTTTGGAGAACAAATCAAACCTTGAGAATTCCCTATATCATTATCTAACTCTACCATGTCATGGATATACAACCTACCTCTATGTTCTGTAACCAAATGATATGTCATGAAGCGACTCTTCTTAGAGAAAATATTTCTTAGTCCTCATCTAGATTCTATCCAAAACTAAATAATTTGTATCCATCAATTCCCTAATTAATAACTCCATGAGTGCTGGGATAGGTTCAAAAAGGTTATGGAAACATTACTACATCACTAAATTCCTAACCAACTCTAGATCTAACACTTCAATGAGGGGTTATTGGTTTTGGAGAGAACTCTCATTCATGCTGCATGTAGCAATTCTCTGGTTGTCAAAACTGCCATAGATCCATGAGATCTCATAAGCATCCTAGATTAACAAATCGATCAATTCCATACTCAAGAACATTAGAAAGTCACACGAGTATTTGATAATCAATCCATAGAGCTTCCTGAGATGACATAGTGGATGAGTGAACTTATATGTCCTGTTATAAAACAAGTTATAGCTTCCAATGCCCCAAACTCATCTTCTCCATGATATATGTTCAATGGACATATCAAAAACTGAGGAATATGTAGCTCAAAATCTCATCCAATAAACACATGTCTCCATCATCAAGAGGATCCATCCGATTCATCTAGTCCAATAGAGCTCAACACAACATGTTCTCATAGGAATACCAACCCTCAAAAATTAGTTCAGATCATATAAACTTCAACCAACCCCACTTTGAGCCCTTCAATATTACCTATAACATAGGCCTCAGGTATAGTAATCCCATCTCTCATAACCCTCAATTACCTCCTCAAAACCCAAAACATGTCCAATATGGTAAAGTTATTGGTAACATCCAACTACATTACCCTTCTGTTCCCCAACCTCAAAAAATAAACTCTCCAATTTCTTCTCATGTATTCCACTATCCTATTGAGTCTTCCCAATTACCAAATCAATTCAACAAATTTCCCAAGATCCAAAATCAAATAAATCTCAATTTGGGACAAACCACTTATTCCAAGAGGCCATGTGAAAATGTAGTGAGAGATCTTTCCCCTTCTCCCGTTCTAGCCTCATAAATATCAAAACCTAAATTTTTAAACTTGCATCCCCCAAAATTTAGTAGCAAAACCAAATTCACCCCAACTCCCACCTCAACCATAATCTTACCCTGAGGGTAATGTAATTGAAATTTCATTTTTTTCAGGATATAAAATTTCTATGCCTCGTGATGAGTCGCATAAATCCACTTAAAATGATGATATGGAAAATAAAAGCAAAAATAAATCAGTAAAGAAACATTATTCAACTCCCTCACCTCCTTCCATTTTACTAAGGAACTTAATTCCTTTTCCTCAATCCACTTATAATCTAACCAAATCCTTTGAACTGAATCTTGAAATTCATGATAGTTTTAGATGGTTTTTAGAAAACAATCCACAATTAGATTCCTTGAAACAAATTCCTAAGTCTGCCATGTTTCTTTAAGGAGTTATTCTCCCATAAGAGGAAACTTAGGACCTTTGAAATTGTTTTGATCTATGATTTTATACCCTTGAAGTGAAAATATATTGTTACCTTTATAGTTCCATTCCAAATAGAATGTTCAAACATTGATGATGAACTCATAGACCTAAGTCCCTCGACAAGTGTCATGAAAAAAATACACATTCTATATCCTTGGTCTAGGTCTCTTCCATCTAATGGGTGTTGTCATCCAGTTATCCATTAAATTGTTTCCCAGTCCTATGTGAATAATCAAGGATCTCCTTGTCTGCATTAATGATCTTATCTTCCTACCTGATTTCTATGTCCTTGACATTGAAGGGGAGAAAAACTCTTCTCAATATCCCTTAATTCTAGAAAGACCATTCCTCTTGACATCTAGAACTAAGATTGATGTTCACGTGGGCATCTTATCCATCGAATTTAGTGACCAACTAGTCAATTCCAACATTTTTCAAGCCATGGGTTACCCAAATTAGGTTCACTCTAAATTCTCAATTAATGTTTCTATTGACACTTTTGAGAATCAATTGAACCCCATTCCATCATTTTCATCATGCTAAAATGATAGATGAGATTGTGAAATTTTCACCATGATTAACCATGTCACAAATGGGGAAGTTGATGTGCAACATTAATTAATAGACTATATCAAACTAAGATAACTTGAAAAATACCAAGAATTCCACAAAAACTCAGACCTCTACTACTCCACCATGGATAGTATTATGCAAAATGAATCATAATTAATTGAATTCCCTTCCTGTAATCCAGAGTTTTCAAACCCACAAATGAATGATGGTACTGATTTGAAGCCTCTTTATACACAACTAAAACATAAATTCCACTTCCATGTTCACTTTTATCATGTAATTGTCTCTTCTACACTTAATAAAATTGAGAAGACCAAAAATGTTCATTAGATAGTGTAAATGACAATAGGACATAGGTATGAACCTAGTTAACCTACCAATAATCAACGATTCTCTTTCCATGCATCACATCCATCATGAGGAGTCTTCCAAACCAATATGATAACAACAAAGAAGAATCAATCCACTAATTCTTGGGGTAGTTTGGGAATAGATTACAAAGAAAAGTAAACCTAGTATTATCTACCCAATTTATTATTGTGAATGGGTTAGTATGATTCAGGTGGTATTGAAGAAGGGTGAGATAACTATTGAAAAAAATAAATATGGTGATGTGGTCACAACTCCAGTAAAAAAAATAGAATGTTTTTGTTGTATACCATAAATTGATATTTAAAAATTAAATGATAACTACCCTCTTATGTAGCGTTATTAAATTATATAAATATTATATATAAGTCACATTATTTATTTTCTGATGGAAACACTACCTACTTTCAAATTCCAATCGCACCTCAAGACCAAGAAAATAGTATGTTCACTTTCCAATTTTTGAACATTTTTATATAAGAGATTGGATTTTTTCATTTACAATTTTCCTGAAACATTCCATAGTTTTATGATATATATCATTTTGGAATTCATCGAACATTCCATGGAGGTATTCACGTATAACATTACTATATAAAGAGTAATTAAAATCTTATTTTCATTCACTATCTATAGTAATTCAAAAGTATGTCAACTGTTTCCTTGTCATAAATTTTTAAAAATTTCACTTAGTGGATACAAATGGGATCATTCTATGGTATATAATTTCATAGTGGCATATTGATATCAATCATTCCAAAATTTCAGGGATCCAATCTCTTCATAAACGCACATCTATTCAAGACATCCATTCATTCATTGTTCATTTTGGTTTCTATCAGTGATTCATCAATAAATTTAGTAGGATTTCCCTCCCACAATCTTTTTAACTCAAAAATTATTTCATATTAATTTTGATTAATCTTATAAGAGATCCTTAGTTGAAATCAAATATGTTGTAACTTCTTCCCCTGATAATCCAAACACCAAATAATTCTTTGCCTTTTGAATTGATTTGTGATGCCTTTGATCGGGCCATTAGAGATTTATTTTTCATATAAGAGAAAATATTCCTCATTTCATCTATTATAACACAAAAATATTGGATTAAACTCAATATCACTACACTGTGACTGAAAATGAACTTTTTTCTGGGATTATTTTCCATGTATATATTATGTACCTTTCTATTAGGTTACAAAATCATCATTTTTACGGACCATTAATGTTTGAAGTTCCTACTTTAGAAAAGTGATTCTAAGATGAGGCTAATAGTATGGATCTTAATCCTCCAAGAGTATGAAATTTAGAGTGAATATAGATCTATAAAAGAAAATCATTTGGCTGATCACCTATGTGGAATATCTAATTCTACCCATTCAGAAATCATTGATCCAAAATTTTCAACTAAACAACTCTCATATATCGCCCCAAAAGACCTATGGTATGCCCCAATCTTAATCTAATTGTTTAAATGTGTTTTCCTGATATTGATTCAATAGAACAAAATGTAAATCTGAAAATTGAATCAAAATTCTATTTGTTGGGAAGATAATAAACCTTGTAAAAATGTGCCTCATATTGTAATTAAGAGATGTGTCGATGAAGATGAATATTCTTCCATCGTGTAATTTTGTCACTCAATTCCTGGTGGTGGCCACATTAGACCATTAAGGATCTCCCAAAAGGTCCTTAAATCATGATTCTTCTATCCTTCACTCTCTAAGAACTCACATGAGTTCTGTAAATTATGTCACACTTTCCAAAAAATTTGCATAATTTCCAAAAGAAATGAAATACCCCAAGATCCATTAATAATTTTTATACCATTGATGTTTGGTGTATCAATTTCATGGGACCATTTCCACTTCCAATGTATTATCATATATTACTATGTTTTTTCATTATGATTCTATCTGGGGTGATGAAAAAACCAATAGAAATTATGATTCACATATAGTAAGTGCGTTACTAAATACCCTCATTTTCCGTAAAAATGGAACACCATGTGCCATGATAAGTGTCATAGGAACCCATTTCTATAATCGAACCATATAATATCTTCTAAACCAAATTGGTGGTGCTTAAAGCATAAACTACATATCACCAAAAAACTAATGGAATGGGCGATCTTTCTAATAATGAAGTTAAAAGAGTTCTTGAGATAATTGTAAAGCCAGCAAGAAAAGACTTCTTAAAAGTCTTGGTGGAGAACTTTGGTATTATAGAAATTCCAATAAAACACTAATGGGGGTGTCTCCATTTAAGATATTTTTTGGTAAATAATTTCATTTAATAGTTTTAATCCAAAATCAGTTATTCTGGGATGTGAAATCACGTAATTTTGAAAGATAAAATACAGTTCAAAAAGGCTGTTTTAGTTTACTAAATTAGAGGATCTTCGAATTGATTCTGATGAGAATTCCAATCTCTAAAAATAAAATACTATGATTCTCCATGAAAAACAAATCACACAAAAGTTATTTCATGAATGTGAAATGGTTCTTCTATACAATTATTGATTTTAGCTTCACCTAGATAAGAATTATTCTCATTTGGAAGTCCATTTTATTATAAATATATTATATCTATTTGGTTTAGAGAAAGTACAATATTCCTCATGCAAAATAAAATTCGCGATTAACAAACATTGGTTAATGTATCACCATGAGAGGACACTCAACATGGGAATCAAATAGAATTCCATTTGATCCCAAAAATCTATAGTTGACCCACCAATAGATTGAGATAGAGACCCACTAAATCCCAACCATGGGGTACCTCTGACCCTTTATCTTATCTTCTATCTCTCTCTCACACCCACACAGACTCTCTCTCTCATCTTCTTACTCATTCATTGAAATTTTATTAGTTTCCTCATAAAAAATTTTATTTATCTTTTCAATTTTGTGTGGGTGTGTCTTTATAAAAAAAACTAAAATAAACTACAGAAATACAAAAATAAAGAGTCATAATTACTCACCATCCACTTGTTAAAAGTTTTCCAACCATTACGAGACCAAAATCGTTTTCCCACCCAACATATATAAGTATTTTCATTGCATAATTTTCTGTAATTTATTGGTGGGTTAATAGTTCTCATTTATGGTATCCATTTATATATTTTAATCATGATATAATATACATTAGGGTAAGAATACATTTATGTGTTGGGAGAGGCTATCATTCGGTGAGTTTGGGGATTGGATTTTCATTTATGCAATTTTTTTAAAATTATTAAAAAGTGTTCAATAAATGAAAAAGAAAAAAACTGGGTTACGTCTTAGAAAAGACAAAACTAACTATTCCATGAACTTTGATCTTGTTATAACAATTAAAATTTGAGTCATGATGAGAACAAACATGCATTGGAATATGAGTGTTAAATTTGCTTCATGTTAGACATTTGAACAAAAATGAAAAAAATGAAAAAAAGAAAAGCTGCATTATATATTCTTATGTAATTGGTAGAAAATTTTTATCTATTAATTATTTAACATTTTCACCCCCTTTAAAGTATATTTATATTTTTTGTGTCATACATTACACAATAATTCCCTTCAAAATATGTGTTTCATAACCTTATATGCCTGGTTTAAAATTGTACATTTCCTTTTCTATGATAGTGTTTCACCCCCTCATTTCATATCCTTAGGAAATTAACTTCCTGCCATCCCATAGGCATAGATAAACCCCTTAAAAATAAATCTTCATTCATGTTCACTTTAGGACAATAAATTGAAGTTGAGATCTCCTTCGAACTCTATGATTTTCACTTTTTTTGGTTGGTGAATGAATGATCATCCTTAAATAATTTTTTTCATCTTGAGAGGAGTGTGTTTTGAGTGCCCCCATATTCCATATCTAAATTTGAGCATGAAAAATGAATGGTTTTGGGAACATTTTTTCTATAATAACTTGTTGTTTAATTCAATATAGATGGTTGAAGTGGTCTAAACCTCCCCAGGTCGGGAAGGGGGATTACTATTTATTAGCGAGTGAAATTTATTTTGTAATGTTTTTATATTTTTTGAGCATGAAGTCATGCACAAGGATAACTGTGGTAGAGTTTATGTTAATAATTTATTCATATATTGTTTTCTACACTATAAATTTTAATGTTAAAGTGAATAATTGGTGTGAAATACCGATGTTTTACTACTAAATATAATTTTTAACTTTATTCATAATAATATGATCTAGTAAGTTTACTATTTTAATTATAACACTCACCCTACTTCTAACAATTGAATTATTCTTGATTTTTAGAGAAATTTATGAAATTTACTACAAATCATTAAACTGGTGTTTCATCCAATTGGGTTATTCTAATGGTCAAATAGTTAACCTAAGAATGCCTAAAGATTCTACGAAGAAACTGCACCATCCATGATGATAGAATTTATGGGCTCAATCAAGAAGAAACATTTTTATGAAAATACAAAATATATTCTTTAATATCCAAAATAACCTTGGATAAATTTTTTAAATCCCAACCTCTCAAAAAATGGGCCACAACGATTCTTTTAATTTCAACCCATAACTCTTCCCGTGAAATAAAATCAATACACAATCCTAGAATTTTCTCCCAATGTAAACTGTAAATGGTGCTGAGATATTACAATATGAATTAAAAGATATTGGAAGATGAATTTTTATAATAAATGGATAAGATTTGAGGGCATATACCTATTCAAAAACCCATTCAAATTTGACCCTTCAAAAAATCATGGATAGAAATGGGCATATTAAACATGTTTATTCAAAATACCATAATAATAGATAACTAAGTTCAAAGACCGACAAATTTTGAGGGTGGAATTTAAAAATTCATATTTAAAACATTTAAGGTGAATATTTCTCCATATTGGGCTTTCTGAATTATCAAATTGGTTAGCCAAGTATATGGGAAGATTTGGAAAGGAAACAATCCACCTCCTTAGGATATAAATACATCCACCTACTCTCCTTGAAAGGGTTTCTATTTCATTGAAAACTAGGATAGTTTGTAATGACCATGGCTCATATAAGGGATTGTGATTATCATCCATAATCGTTTTTCTAACTGAGATACAATTCATCTAGGATTCATTTGATTTACTTTTGAATTTTTTTTCGTTCATAATATCGTATGTGTTCATGAATCTAATTATATTTTAATGCATGTTTATTTATTATTTTTTATTATTATCATCAAACATATTTTTTAATGTTAATTTTCAAAAAATATTTTAAATCAACAAGAAAATCTCTCTTATGTTTTGTTCTCATTCAATCAAAAGTCAATTTTTAACTCTCCTCACCATTCGTGTGTGTGTTCGGCGTAGTAAACTCTTCTTATAATGTTCTTTTGATTTTATTGTAACTTTTCAACATACATGTATTAAAAAAATTAATAACCTTATAAATGGGTGAGTAAATATACTATTAGGGTGAGTCATGATTTGAAGATATTAATTGATTGATGGTTTATGCTCGTTGAGTACTATTTTGGTTAACATGGTGCATGTTGAAAATAAATTTTCATAGATTAATGAAATGTTTTTTTTAAATGGGGTTTCCATGGATTACTGGAACCATAAATACACTACCAAAAAACTATTTTGATTTAGATTATAAACCTATGTTATGCTAAGGCTTGGACTAAAACCACAACACTTGGGAATTTCGATAAAAAATCTCCTTTTTATGTGGGTGTTAATTTAATATAATTTAAATAATAACTCAAATATATCACAACCTTAAAATCAACAATAATGAACTCTACCAAATCTATAAAAAATTCATCAATCAAACATCATCTATTAATTTATTTAATTTATCTATAAAAATAAAAAACCCCAATAAGAAGACAATAAAAACAAAAATAATCAAATATTAAAAAGTACCATCCCCGAGGATTCAAACCAAGTGCTATTATAAACATTAGTAGAGAACCAAACCCTTGAATAGTTGATAGGTGATAATCTTCCATGCTTTAGTGAGAACAAAAAATGTATGGGGATGCTACATCCTACCAACCAACCCTTTGTATTCATAGAGTTATAATGTGATAAGGAGGGGAGGCCATATCTATAAATATATACATTGTGGGAGAAGTATAATGATGTATCATGATATGGAGGAGGTGTTGCGAGGAACTATAGAGGCATAATTGGGTGTGATGATCAATACAGAGATTAATGTGCTAGATCCTCTCAAATAGATCTCTTCCAACAATGATTTCTGATTAATAAATTAAATATTCTCTACCATTGTGCTTGGGATGGAAGCATGATGTAATGATTCTTAGTGAGGGGTGATTGAACCTTCCGACTGGTAACACAATGTAGTGAATCCTAATAATGGAGTAGTATGAAACATGACTGGTGGCTTGGGAATATATTGCCTATTAATTTATCCTATTGGTAATCTAATTTGGGGGAATTTGGAATACATCTATTTATTCCATCAGTCCATCAAGATAATGGACATTAAAGTCATAAATATATAAAAAAATAAATATAATGGTTGCATTCTTTTCATTAAAGGGAGATATGGGGATTGAACCATATGGGTGGATAAGTTTAATTGTTTTTATGGGTTTAAATCCCCTCTACATAATATATAAATATATATTGAAAAAATTTAATATATTTCTAAAATAATATAAATACAGAGGATAATAATGGTTAATAGTTTGAATTTTTTTCAGATAAGTATTAAAAAAATATATAGGAATTGAAAAGTGTAAATTTATTATTATGTAAGTAATGGGTATAAATACTCATTGGTCATACATAAAACCAATGGTTATCTTATTTCATTATAACATGAATGGAATACTTATACAAAACATATTAATGTAATATAAATAATATATTTTACATGCATGAAAAAAAAATTGGATTCTTTAGAATAATTTCATATGATAATGTATAAGAATATAATAATTTAATATTAAAATATAGTTATTATTCAAAAAAGATGAGTTATATATATATCAGTTGATTTTATATTGAAGATATATTTATTTTATTCAGACAGTGAATTTTATGAAATGGATTTTCTATTTCTTATTTAGAATATTGAAATTAGTTAAGAGGGTAACTTTAAATTTTGATAAAATAATAAATCATCATTATTAATAGTCAAAAAACATTCATAAATCACCTCATATATTTTTTGGTGCGACATATATTTTTTAAATGTTTATAAAATAATAAAAAATTATCAAACCCCATAATGAGTTATGTGTGGAAACAAAATTAATTACCCACCTTTCCATTGTCCATTTACGAGTAACCATCCATATAATATTACATTCTTTGACCATAAATCAATGAGTATTTGTAAAAAAAATCACTCAAATTCTATATATAAAAGGGTTGTTCAAAATCCCATTCTATATGATACCCCTTGTTCTATTTTGTATCCTTAACATATCTAATCATCATCCAAAAATTCTTTTTACATTTTTTTATGTTTTGGTATCTATATGAACAATTAATGACATCAAATAAAATAGCATTCTAATGTGAATATTAAAATATTAAAATTATGTACCAATATCTGCTTAATATAATTCAATTATCTTATCAACCTTACTCTTCTAAAAACTAACTACATACTATAGTAATATATAAGAAATTATGTAAAAGTCTTTTTAATAGGAGTATTACAATGAAATAACAATTCCCTTTCTCATTGGATTGTAATATTGTGATTGGGATTCTATTACCATATGTATTAATGATGTTACATTAAATTAATATTTTTTTATATATAGTGTTAATAATATATAATAATGATTATAAATGGAAGTAATAAATAATTTATGTTATTTGTAGTTTTTTATAATAATGAAAAATGGAATCCTTCATCAATAATGATCAAAAAATTAATCTATTATCCAGAAACTATAATATTAATTAAATTTTATTAAAAAATGAACCTTAAACCACTTCATAGTATCTTAATTTTTTATATTGAATATTACATTGATGGGAAACTCATTATCATGGAAATTTACCCAAACCATTTTATCAAAACATATAAAGAATATTTGTTATAATTTATATTTAATAAAAATATAGAATTTAAATGATTAGAAAATAAAAAATAAGTTAATATAAATAATTAATATTATGAAAAATGTAAATAATAAATTTTATAGAGTAAAATGTATAAAAATAGAAATCAATTATATAATTGGTTACATCACATCTGATAAACTCAAGAGATACAGTAATGGGATCTCTCCTCTTGATCCCCATTTTGAATTATTTTTTCTATTTTATATCCCCGTTTTTTACAATCTATTAAAATTGATTTTTTTAATATATTTATTTCAAGGACTATGAATTCAATATATTTTATTTTTTCTGTTATTTACAATACATTTTATTATTAATATTTTTTCAATAAATTATAAAAAAAATGTAAGTATGTTTCTTCAAAATTATCTTATAACTTTTATATTATAATTATAGATTCATATTCATTGAATTAATCACTATTGTATTATATTGATTATTAGTCACATTTAAAATATTTTTTATAGAATTATTTTTATATCTATGTGATTTCTTACAAATTATTTTTTGAAAACTATATTCTATATATTTTTTATTTTTTTAACATCATATAAAATTGAATGTATTTACTTCTTACATATTATACAATTTATTATCTTCATATTAAAGATTTTTGTCTATTCTTAAAGCCATGTTATATTGAAATCATTATATTATTGTTTCTCTCTTCCTTAAAGGATTTACAATCAGGGTGTTAACAACATTATTTTTAGTTAACTAAATATAGTTCTCATGAATTTTTTCTTATAAATCATATAATTATTTAAAAGTAATAATGTAATAAATTTTTTTTATCATTTATGTGGACCACATATGTATGGATGGTATTATTATATGGTTGAGGAAAAACATTATACCCTTAAAATTCATTAGGTAAAACATATATCTCACCATATTTCTATATATAGGATATCTTTAGTGAGACACATATACATGTTATTATTTTATTATTATCTATAATTGACATTAGTTAAAGAGATAATATGGTTTTCTATGTGACACATTCTTCTGTTATATTTTTTTGGTTCTCAATCCATAAATTGTTTTTTCCACATTCTTATCCCATATATGAAGTTTTTTTATATATACATAGAACAGTTATTAAAATTATATTATATCACAACTTAAGATCATTCAAGTATTTATTATTAGTATCCATTATATGTTTTACATTATTTCACTATTATTATACACTTTTTATTATTTATGTACATACTTGGGGTTTCATATATAGTTATATACCTAGTCAAGAGAAATATAATATGATTTTTTAGATAAATTTATGGTTTTTCTAATAAGATATAGAAAATAGAATATATCGAATAAATTAAATTTATTGGTTTTGGTAGGGACATATGATTTAGCTGTCAAAATCATGTAATATATATGAATGTATTTTAATGTTCGTAAACATATTTCACATCAAAATCTCATAATCCCCTCAAACCATGTAGTAAATTATCTAATGATTATGTTCATCAGGGAAAAAAACCATACTCAATATATGTATTCTCTATCTAAATAATAAATCATTATTTGAAACACACATAAAAACTGGTCACAATATAGCACAAATTTTTACATGGGGGATTAGTTGTATATTGTGAGGTAGATAATTAATTTACCCATTTAATTATAAAATTTGCAGGGCACATTATTTTTCATGTAAATAATTTTCACGATGATACCAGATTTCATATTTATAGTACCCATAATTTATTTAGATAAAAACATAGAATTACTATTGAAAATTAACTAATAGTATGGATTAAAAGTTACTTTCGTTTGTAATAGATAGATGGGTACGAAACACAATAATTCACTTAGTTAGTGATCATGAACAAAATACTCCTATAATGGTGTTAGTGTTGTGTAAATAAAAAAGGAAGTGGTATATAACTACATCATAATAATCATTTTAATAAAAAGAAGTCATTAGGGATCACACATCAACCCATTCATGAAAATAACGTGAGAGAAAATAAAGGTGCATCATCATATAAGATCATCACCCTTATAAGGTAATTAGTCAGCTCATTATTAATATAATCATCAATAGTAATTATATCAACATGTGTTACAATGTAGGTTTCATATTAGAGAAAATGATGAAATTCAGAATGTTATTCCATTAATTGGTTTTTTGAATGGCCTTGTAATGCTCCAGATTTGATAATGACAATTCCATATCTCCTAGATATTTTTATGTGTAAAAGGTACATTTAATCTGCAAATTTCATCCATTTCTCATATTCATAAATAATGAATTAAAATATATTATCCATGGTTAAACATTCATAAATACAAGTAATCGTAGTTATTATCATAATCAAGAGACCCATGGGGAGTACCCTTTATGTTGTTAACACAGAAACTAACATCATATTTTACACTCAAAAATACAGTTCCAATATATTTATTAATGAAAATATATATTAGGTCTCTGACATTTCAAATGGAAGACATTGTTAATATATAAATAAATAATGGAGACAATAAAAATCCCATATCGTCACCCAAGATAAAAATAATTATTCAATGTACACATTTAAAATTCCAAGAGTGTATTTTAAATGATCATAGATGATATTAAAAACATCACATTTTTATCTACATTGACAAAAGGGTACAATTTACTATGCATTATCAAAAATAGATATCCAAATTATTATCATTCTCTTGAATTTAAAATTGATAATAGTCTATCCCTTGATCTAGTGGTCATGAGAAAGTTTCCCCCAAGCCTACCAATGCCCATCAATCTTTTTTAATTTCCTACAATGGTCCATTTCACCCACATATCACCTCTAACCAATCTCCATTGAATCGATTCCTACCATCCAGATCAACATATATCTATGATGGGATGTCTAATGTTTACAAGGAACTATCCCCCAACACATGGTGGGGGCTCTTTAATCACCCTTCATGGTTAGTAAACCATGAATTAAATAGACTAACACCACATAAGATACATTTTTTTCCCATGAAATTCACTTTAATGTGACTATTATAAGTTTGAGGTTTCTACTCTAAATGGAAATTCCATTCAATATTTTATAAATTTTATTTATATAAATCAATATTATTGTTATTGGGAAAATATTCCCCTTATCCCTCACTTTTTTATTATTTTATATATAAAAATTATCCACCACCCCAACTAGATCCCCAGCACCACCATAATAAATTCAATTCCGCTACTATCTCATATCCATCAATTCATGAAACTGTCATCATCATACTTCTTTCTTCCCTGACTTTTTATAATTATAAATCATATGTAAAAAATCCCCCAAATAATAAAATACCTCTTTTTTAACACTATAAATCAAATGAAACCAAGTGATCTGCAATCTCATTATAGCTTCACCCTACCCATATGGTGGTATTTTCAGCATGATTAATTTAACCAATAAACTGTGTATCCAATATATTATCCATGATAAAAATATTAATATATGATTTCCCTTTTTGAATATTGGGTGTTTATTTCATAAATGTATCATGAATTCCTATAAATGGTCTATAATTCTAAATACCATATTATATTGTATTTCAAAATTCACCAAAAATTAGTCTATAAAAATAAGAAAATTTTACCCAAAGCATTTATCTGTGGGTATATTCCAAAAAATGATATCCATTATATTAAAATAATTTCTTTTAATATGAGAAATATAATTTTTTGATAAATTCATTATTTATTTGAAAAATATCAATTTCAATAGAATGACCAAATTTCAAACCAATTGAAAAATTACATAGGGTCTTCTAAAGTTATATTATAATTTTAATTAAATTTAATATTATATAATTATACACTCATATGAATGTAAAAAATAATACTAATATTTTTATAAGAATGTAAATAAAAAATTTAGGTTTTACAAAATATAAAGACTTATTTTATTATTTAAATGATTTATTGACATGTAGCCTGACATAAATATGTCATATTAACAATTTTATATAATACATAAAAATTAGTTTACATTCCGACATGTGAGGTTTCAATTATAATGGTCATGTTACTATTCTACATGGTAGATTACTATTCTGATAGTAAGATAACTATTCAAATGTTTTTATTATTATTCCAACTCCAACTGTTAGAATTGTAACTGCCAAAAGGATTCTTTTCTTTCTATAAATAATACATATTTCATTCAAGATCCATTCACTTATATTTTCTCTCAATATGTATTTATATATTCATTTGAAAAAAAATTCCTTACAATTATTCTTCAACATTTATATAGTTCCGTTTGTGAGTGAGATTATTCATGAGGATCCAGAAAACCTAAATTTTCCTTTTATAGATTTCATATTTTCCATTTTTTTGACCCATAATTAAAATTTCTATTATTATTTCCATTTTTATTCTCTAAATTTAATTATTAAATTAATAAAATTAAATATTTATGGTTTAATCATAGATTTAGTGTGCATTATAATATATTATATTACTTAATATTAAAATATTACATATTTTGATGGGAAATTGTATTGAAAAAATTCATGGTTGATATATTATACCTAATATATTGAATATTACTTTCAATTTTTTATTTTACATGCTTAGGTGAAAATGGGTTTGGGTAATTTTAATTCATTGAATTATTATGTTCTCATCATGACATCTTCAAAATTATGGTTTCTAAAAAGTAATTTGACTAGGTGAGTTGTTTTTTTCATATAAACCTATCTCTATAGTTCATGATATTAATCAGATACTCCTTATATTAAATATTATTTTTTATCTTTACATCATATGAAGTCACTACTAGTGAGTGATCTGGTATATATTTCATCAAGATGGTACATGATGTACAGCATGTACCCAAAAAAGGGTTTGTGGGAGTTTAAGTTGATAAGCCATGGCTCTAATGCAACCAAGAATCTCAAAGGGGCTAGTGTACCTCAGAAATAAGTTATCTTTATTCCAAAATATCATATATATATATATATATATATTACCTAGAGATATTTAGAGTTAAAAATTATCTCCAACCAGAAACTCCAGGTCTCATTTATGATTTACATCACAGCTATTTGTCGACATTGAGAATCTATGATTTACTATTGAATGGAATTGACTTTTATAACATTTACCTAACCATTTTAGGACCCAATGAAAATCATTAACTAACATCATCCCATAGAAAAGGTTTTATATATATCTTACTATAATGGAATATTTATGGATCTATTTTTTTGCTTGAGTGGAAACCGTTATTCAATGAAAACACTTGGAAATAAATGATATTCATCTGATCCTCTATTTAATCCCATTTAGTATTATTCCAACATTTCTTCTAGTTTTGGAATGTTCTAATCATATTGGATACATTTTTGGGGTTTATAAGACATAAAAATGTTTAATTTAGTGTTTATATCATGTTTGATGCCTTTCTAGAACTAGGTTGTGTATATATTATCTAGGTCAGATATAACGAATAATGGTGTTCCATATTTCCACAAAACTTCTCTAACGTGTATCCTTGAATCTTGATCAAGTGAGGAGTCCCTTAAATTTTCAATAAAATTAAAATTATTTATACTATCATACACTTTAATCCATATAGAACTACATCTTCTTGATGTCTTCTGAAGACTAGTGATAATTTTCTTCGTGATGTTTTCCCACTGCCATTCAGTTATGTGTAATGGTGGCATCTTAATCATGGAATATTTATTTGAATCCTTCCCATACATAAATACAGGTAATATTGATGTATATTTTCTGATATCATTCATTATATTGTACATCCAGAAGTGTTATCACATATCTCAATACATATTTTCCCCCCACATTGCATGAAGAAGGTAAATCCATGTGTGTCATTCAATATATACATCCTTATCTCAGGATGTGATGCTATGCACATGAAAGACAAAAATCATCCACCAATTTCAACAATTTTGAGATGAAATTATTTCCCCTCCCTTATAGTCTCTATCTGCTTACGATTATTCACATCATTTCTTTGAGAATCCATTATCCTCTTTAGAACGAATTACTGAGTAAAAATTTGGGAAAATAATGATAATGTTTCTTCCTTTTTAATTACTATGTATATATTATTAAATTCCAATAACATTTTATTCTTATCAATTATTATCATTAACAAGGTTTCTAGATCCTTCGTACTTTTACAATATTTTAATTTATATGATTTACCATGATGGTAATGGAATGATCAGTCATAGTTATTGATCATCTATAACCATCATTGTTGGTGCTTTTTAATCTCGTAATTTTTAATATTTATTTTTGTATATTATGATCCATTTATATCTCACACTTTCACTTATATATTTAATGTCTTTTTATTTTCAACATGAACATTATTACAATGAACTCCAAATAATCCATTGGATAGTTTTAATCATGAACTTTAATAATCCATGAGACTTAATCTGACACATGTTCATTATACATTATTACACATAATAATCCCTTCAATAAAGAAGAACTGTATAAAATAATATTTTTTAAAATGAAGGAATCGGGAATACTGATGCAGTGATCAGTTCCTTTTTCAATTCCATGAATCTATCTTCACAATAATCAGTCCATAAAATATTACATTCTTCTAAGTAATCTTGGTTTGAGGGTTTTAGAGTTGTGATTTGTTTCTCACAAATTTTAATAAACACCATTATATCAATGTAAATTATAGTTCTTTATGATAGGTGTTAGTTCAGAAGACTCCTCAACTATATTTTACATATAAGTTTTTATAGATATCTCATTGGGGGTTATAATATACCCAAAGAATGATACCCCCCTAACTCAAATTTTAGTAAATTTTCTTATAGATTCCCCTTTCTCAATGTCTTTATCATAGTATTTAAAGGCTCCACATACTCCTCCATTATTTTAGATTATAAATGTTTTTATCTATAAATACGATAATAATTTTTTCAATGTAATCTCTATGAATTTTATTCATTATGTATGAAAATATTTTTGGCGTGTAACTGGGTCTGAATGGAATCAAAATAATCTCAGAATAACCATGAGTTATTGAATAGGATGTCTTGATAATGTCATCCTTCTATGATTTTACCTAGTTATATCTACATCAACGGACCACCTTAGTTAATTAAACGACCAAATTTAATTTATTGAACATGTCATCTATCTTTGGTTAGGAATATTTTTACTTTACCATTATTTATATTGAACTCACACTAATCCATGTAGAGGCACATTATCTCATTCTTATTCTTGATGAAGAGAACCATTGAACCCCATGCTGAGTCAATCAATCGTATAGAAACATTTTCCATATTCCCTTGTAAGTATGTATTTACTTTGTTTTACATAATGGTGTCAAATCAGTAGGGGTTCAATGTTACGGTTATAGAACACATGATATGTTGGATTAATAAATCAACCTCTCAACTAGTATAAGGATCTAGAAACTCTATAAAGGAATAAATTAATATGGTCCCTCATGATTGGAATGCATTCGATCTTAATTCACACTTTTTTCTGAATCATTGGACCTTAATATTAGTTCTCATAAGGTAATAATATCCACACAATAGATTAATATTACAATGGACATTCATCCTCCCCCTTATACTTATACAAAATCAGAGGATGCATTTTGATGCGATGTGATATCTACATATCTTAAAAGTAGATGCATGATTTATAAAAGGACATCCAATCGATGCCATATATGGAAAAAAATTACACTAAAGTAAGTATGAAATTAATTTCTAAGAGGTTTAGTTAACAAAAATAAATTGTTGAGGAGTTATATAATTTTGATACAATAATTACTCTATTTACTATTATGGAAAATTACGTAACCTCCATGATTTGAGATGGTTTATGAATACTACTTCTAAATATGAATGATATGAAATAATTTGTAGAAATGTAATCAAATAGGTCATTTTGAAGTTAATTAATTACTAATGAACACACCATTCACTATCTGATTCATGTTATACTCAACTACTACATTTAAAATATACATAGGGATGAGAATACTCTACTTAAAACCATATAAAGGGAACAATGAATAGAATATAAATAACTAATAAATAACATGTAAATACTGTATTTTGAGCCACTATGATTCAATATAGGTCTTCCATCTTAATTTTCATATTGCGTTTTATAACCTAACAATATATTCAAGTCTGTCAAAATGGTTCATAATGAGTTTTGAGTTTTTCAAACAATGTCATATAGGAGTGATGAACTAGTTGCGTAGTGAGTCCACAATTTCATGCCCTAAGTAACAATCAAGATAATGCACAGTATACTATTTTGGGATAATTAACCCTAGTTCAAACTATTACATATCCACAAAAACATGTATTATGCAGATAGTAATTTAATTTCTTATAAACCACTCACTATATATTTTTCAGAAGCTTGTTAATATTTTCCTAAAATAAGACTTATTCCTAGGGTTATCACAAAATAATTATAGTACTAGATCACAATAATATCTAGAAATATTTTTAATACTGACTATAGGTACCAAATTCATTTACATTTATTAGAAAAAGGTTTGATAAAACCTATAATAAACACTATAGAGTGATCAATATTCCTTTCATCTTTAGAATAATGGGTCCAAAATATATCAATATTAATATAAAATGAAGTGAATTTATTTTAATCTCTATAATGAGATCCTAATTTCATTTAATATCTTATAACAAAATCAGATAACCTAGGGAATTCATATATGAAATTGATGAGCTAAAAATCCTAGTAAGGGAAGAAATGAAAAATAAGGTTTTCATATAAGTAAAAATTCATGGAATGATATCATAAAATTGAAGGATAATAATTAGTCATATTTTAAAATATCATAATGGAAGTGGAACTATAGAATCATTAAATTATAGGAAAGTGGAAGATAAATGTAATAATAACTAAGCATATTATAAGGAAAACTAATAAGAAAACCTCAAGGGGTTGATAGAGTCTCATCATGGATTATGATTAATCCACAATAACAAACATAACATCTCATGAGACAAAAAATACTACATAATAAATTGGTGTGATATATGGGGGAACTCATTATTAAATGTATTTTATTATTTGTTTGACACAAATAAATAAATCATAAGATAAAAATAGATAAATTCCCTATTTAATGAAATGGGTTGTATAATATGGCCTCATATCATTATCAAATAAGATTCCATAAATATTACATAGAAAATGAAGAATTAAATAATTTAAGAATTATCATAATATTAAATAAGCATAGGTCTAAAAATATGTTGTCCATTTAAAAATAATGATATCATGAGAAATTGTAGAGAATTTTATATAGAAATGAACCTAAAAAAGGTGATTAAGGAATCAAGTTATGATTTTTACAAAATGTGTATGTTTGTAATTTTATTTGAGAAAAATAGGTAAATGAGAATGGTTATACGAAAAATATTGTATCATTTAATGGAATTCTGAATAGTGGGAAATAATTAAAGTTAGAATAACATTAATTTATTTAGTGATAGAAAATATCACCTTCATTGGGATTGAATTTAATGAATGAATTTTAGAAATGAAGATATGTAATGTAATACATTATTAATGGAGGGGAGAATAATATTGGTATAAACGTAAGACAAATACATATAAAATTTAGTGGCACTCAATTAAATCCAATAGAGACAGAATGTTAGTAAGAGTGAGATAGTTCATAACCCACCGTAAAATGGTGGTTTAGACATATCTCATACCTTCTGTTCCAAAATGGTTTTATACATCCCTTAATGTTCAGAATAATGAAATTAATTTATTAATTTAATAAATTAAACAAAATTACCTTTATATTTTGTTTATAATTTTTTTGTTCATTTATACCCATTACAATGAGATATATTGTTTAATTTCATTGTTCTTGGGTCGTTCATTTCACGGTTCTAATGATGGATCACTTGTGCATAACTATTGATGTTCTTGTAAAAATAAAAAAAAACATAAGTAAAATTAAATTGTATTAATTTCATTATGACTGAAAATTAATTTTTTACCATTAAAACACTGTTAAGGAAAATGTGAGAAACCCTGAGTTCAAACAAAAATGGAAAAGATATAACTATTAAAGAACAATTTAATCATATTATAATTAGTTTCTCTTAGTAATTTCTAATAAATTTTGTTTACATATTATTTTGGTTCGTCCATTATAAGGTCTTCAAAATTGAATGTCTTCATTTCCCAAGCCTGGATGTATTTTTCTAAACTGATCGTCCCATTTTTGAACCCTAACTAAATCAGATATTGTTTGTCAATATAGGTATATGGCTTGTCATTGAGGTATTTCTTTAAAAGTAACCCCCTCATTCTGGCTTCTTATTCTCCAATAGCATTATGTGTCAAAACCTGCTCAACCACTTCTTATATCGATCTCATAATCAGTTCTAATGATTAATCTGGAGTGACATCTAGATTCCTCTTTTGACTATATATCTTGGAGTAAGGGAGAGTATCATAGAAAATTATATTTTCTTTTTATTTCTTAGATGGTCATGTCTCCATATGGAGTGGAATTAATGAGTAGTCCTTTCTCAGTTTCTGGCTACCCTTCTAGTAAATAACTATCCTTGGATTTGAGAGTCAATCACCATAAACCTGAACGTCGTCCTCAAATTCATCATCAAACTAGATAGAACTATCATCATTGGACTAGAGGACCTTAGGACTATATATGGAGTAGCTAGTCATCCCTACTCATCCAGAACTAGGTCCTTATTACATAGACTAGAAAAATGATTTCCCAACTCAAAAACAGAAGCCTTCTTACTAGGACTAGCTTTAAAACAAGAAGACTTACCCTCTCAAGATTCTTTAGTAGCCTCTATAAAAAATCTATCATAGTTACCTCTCCCTGATCAAACCACCTTAGTATATGATGCACCAAAGGATACCTTAGGACCACCATCGTCCACTTTTGGAGACTTATATCTACTACTACACTAGATGACCTCAGCTCCAGACCCCTTTTCTACCACTGATTACTTCAAATAGACATCCACATGTGCTTGAGTATCCACTATGACACTTATAAACTAATTTTTTTCCTACGAAAGAACTTAATTAGTTGCGGCCTCCACACCTGCTACTATACTGGTCACATGGGCCTTGTCACTTCCTACTGAACCCACACCACCTTTCTGTTCTGACTATCTTGATCCATGCCTATAGGCCATAGAGGACCGACCCATGAATTTATAATTTGTACAAAAATAATCCCATGATTCATAAATAACCTATTTTTTATAATTGAACTCGTCACCTACTATAATCCAAGAAAATTCAGAAGGCAATATGGAGGCAACAAAATCCATAAGAATTAAGAGGTTAACCCAATAACAAATAGAATTGGTTAGACTATTAGATCATAAATACCTACCAATGAGGTTTCCAAGCATCCTAACTATAGAGATATTTTCAAACAGTAATTGAAAGATAGGAAGACTAACCCAAATCATGACCAAAGAAGAATCATGCCTCATGTGTATGTCTTTTGTCAATCTAAAAAGGAAAAATAAAGAACTATTTCAGTGGTGGGGACTGCTAGACCAGGCATTAATTAAGTCTTCTTAAACATCAAAAAGGATCAGGATGTTATTATTTTGAATCAATCCCATAGTTTCCCTATCCTGTATGTCACACAAGTCGAAGACAATCTTGTTAAAAGAGTCCACCGAACTCCTTTTCTGAGAAAATAAAGTGATTAATGTAAGTTTATAAAGGGATAAAGCTTAGTTGAACTCGACAATCAAAAGGGAATGTTTTATTCACACATTATGTAGATATGAAACCTTGGGACACAAAAATCATTGATGAAACATGGGGAGAAGAATGGGATTGGAAAAGGTGGAGAAGGAGGCCACCTCCCCCTCGAAGGACGTCGAAGGTCCCTCCCCAGACGGTGGGGGGGGACTGGTCCATATGCCACTTTCATCGCAGAATTGAAGTAGAAGACCTAGTGAACCCCCCGACCAAGGAAACCCTAAGCCTTCAAGAAAGACAGTATTTATTTCCTTATGAAAAATGAAATTTTCTCAAATATCGTATTATTTTTCTACCAATGGATGATTCAATGAGTGAATATTTTAACATTATGTAGCTAGTTAATTTTTTTTTTGTGACCACCATGAACTAGATACAGTTTATTTAATATTATGTCTATATATTCATTATAGAAAATGAAATTATTTAAAACATAGTTATTATCATTTTATTTAAAAATAATAATTTTTTGACCAAAATTGGAAGTGGTGAAGAAAAAAATTACGTTATTCATAAAGTCGGTGAACCAACAATATTGTAAAAAAAACTAGTTTCATTTTGAATCTACTGAAGGGAGGGTGGAAGATGGATTTGACACCAAAATAAAAAAATGTTACTATTTTTAGGATTCCAATGTGTCTATTTCTAGTTGGATGGAAAATATAAGGGGTGGTATAATAAGAATAAAATTAAGAGAGGTTGTTCATGAATTTTACATCTTCCTTTGGTTGTCTTTTCCTAGGATACCCTATTTAAACTCCATGAATGGTCATTGGATGTGACTAAAACCACTAAAAAATTGGAGAGAGTGTTGGGAATGGAATTTTAATGGAATTTTGTATACTCCATGTCATATAAATTTTTAGTATAATAATTTGTTTGGGGCAGTATTTATAAGGGGATAGATGGGTGTTCTCTGAATATTATAATCGTTATTTTATTATATTGGTGAAAGACTACCAATATTATTTATTATTGTGACTATATACATTAAAAAGTTAGTGTGGGTTTGTACTAATGGTTTATTGAATCATCTATGACTCATAATTTCTTAAATTTAGATTAAAATATTAAATGCCATATTTTACTACATTTCACTATTCACAGAAAATTCTACAATTTCGGAAAAAAAAACCCAATTTTTTTCCAAAACTTTTATTTATGTATATATTTGAAAATTCAAATAAATTTCATGAAATTAGTTTTATTAATATGGTAAATATTATTTTTAAATAAAATACTTAATTATTTTAAAAATATCATTTTTAATATTATGATAACCTTTTGGACCCTTGAAAATTATATTTATGGTCTCACAATATTATATTATTACTTTTATACAACATAATATTAATTGATATTCCAATTTTATTAAAACAAACAATATCCTTAATATTTTTACTTTTTATAATAATGTAAATAAATAATTTATGTATTATAAAATATAAACACTTTTTTAGCATTTAAATCATTTATTTACCTATGTCAAAAAATAAATATGTTATTTTCCCTTTTTATAAGATACCTTAATACATTTTCGCATTTCCATAGTTGAATTTACTATTCTAATTTTCATTTTAATATTCAAAATCCATGAATAGTATTTCAATGACAAATTAGTATTCTAACAATCAATTTACCGTTCGAAGAGTCATATCACTATTATGACAGCCATATTTTTTATAGTCCTTAGGGTTCCCTAAATTCTATAAATTACACCTATTCCATTAATTAATCATTAACTTATACATTCTATAAAATTTATATTTATATTTTCATTTTCAAAATTTTTGTTACATTATAAATTTTCTTTTTCATTTCTACAGTATTTACCTTGAGTATGATTATTATGGGGGATCGATAAAATCAAAAAATTTATTATTGTTATATTATTTTCAATTTGTTTTTCCATTGTAATACTTTCAATTTTTATAGCCATATTAATTCATTAAATTTAATTTTACAATAAATATAATAAAATATAGTTGGTTTTGACATTGGTCTATATGCATTAAATAATATTATATTAAAAAATATGACATTATTAAATATATAAAATTGATATTCCATTGATAAACATTCGGCTCATTACAAGAATAAACTTAAAATGGTTACAATTAGTGTTAGAGATCTGGTCAATGTGGTGGCTAAGGTTTCACACATGGGAGGCTAAAAAGGATAAAGGGGGATATATTTTTCATAGTTATTATTTTGATTATTAAAAATCATAACATTTATAAAATAAATATTGCCACAATATTTTAAGATAAATAATATAATACACTGGATATTGGTACAAATTTTCTTTGTTTAATGGATTATTATATACATCATATACAATATAACTCAACTATAGATGAAATAACACATTATATTAAATGAAATGGTCCTTATTAATTTTACTAAAAATATAATATTATAAATGAAGGGTTAATACATTCCATAAGAATATTAAAAATAAAATGGGATAATAAATAATATTTAAAAACATTATTTAAGCCTTAAATATGATCCCCCACAGTCACTCATGAAAAACATACACCATGTATAAGCATAGAAAGAATGAAAAAAATTAAAAAAATGATAGAAATGTTGATTGAGAGGTAAGATAATATAATGTAATATTTTTGGATCAGTATGAATGGTAATATATAAGAATGAAAAAAAGATCAAGTAAACAATATATGTCTATTGGGTATATATTTATTTCATATATAGTCATTTAATGTTGTACCCATAAAAATATCATTGGTTTATAATTATTGAGATCCAATTATTATATATTAAAAATATTTAGATTGTAAAAATAAATATATGAATATTATAAATATTATATTTGAGATCTAATTAATATTTAATCAATGAATATTTATTGGAATATGAAGATGATAATTCAATGGATAAAATATTATAGTTTCAATATAAATGTATAATTTTATACATTATGTGTTCATATTATAAAAATTAAATAGATCACATTTAAAGAATGATTTTAATTAAATGTGTTATATATAAATATATATATAAATTAATTAATTACATTTTAGGAAGTTAGAACAAATTATTAATAAATAAGAATAAAAATCATTTAATGTAATAAAAGATATTTTTCTAAATGTTATTTTTTATATGTTATTTTTTTTTATTTTCAAATTATCCATTATCACGTTTTTAATCAATTTTATAAAATTGATTTTACCTTTTGAATTAGGTCATCAGTATTAATAATTATTGTAAATTTTATTTTTGAAAAACATACCAATGTAAAAAAAACTAAGTTATTGTGGTAAAGGATAAACTGGGGTAAATGGTTAAAATAAAATGTAATGTGAAAAAATATATTTTATAAATATTAATTAAATGACTGAATGAGGCAATTCATGATATTTATTTATTATTTTTCAATTTTTAAGTCACAATATTTGAAAATATACATTCCATACACATTAATGAATTATTAATTGCATGAATACCACTCAAACTCATATATTAAAGGGGATTGTCTCCTCCCATTTGAAGTCACACCTTATTTGTAGTTCAGTATAATTAATATACAAAAACTCATCCCATAGAATCATATCTCATGTTTTATAATTTTATTCATAATAATTATTTCCAAGGACTTCAAAACAAATAATGTTCTTAAGGTAATATTCACTTCTTCATTTTGTTATCACCATCTTATTAATCTATTTCCATTATCATCTTTTTATACCATATATTTAATCTTATTTATTAGTTTATAAAAATGTATATCATATTATTTTTCTTTAAAAAAAATATTTTATAATAATGTTTCTCCACCTCTATATTTATCCATAAATTATAACATGTTTCTTTTTGGAAAGCTTTAACCACGTATGCGAACCTTGCTATGAAATTTTCATCATGAATAATTATGAAAACATTAATAGCTATATGATATGGTTTTTAAAACAATATTATGTTATGTTACTGTTTTTTTATTTTAAAATAAATATTTCAATCACTAAAAATAACACTTTTTTTGAATTTTGTTTACAAAGAACATGTTATAAATCTCTACATTTTGAATCATACCCGTAAAAGAAATGGAAATTACTTAGATCCATATAAATTATTTTGTAATTATAATTAAATTATCTTGGATATTTTGGGGATGATTAGAACATTGTAACAAAATAATTATGGAAGATTTACAATTATTAATAAAAAAATCATTATAAACTATGAATACCTACTAAATATATAAAAAATTGTCAATTATCATGTTTTGAAACATGTGTAATTTCCCATTAGTTTTAAAACATTCATTTTGTATATGACATGAATCGTAAAATAAAAATTTAAATGAATATATAAGTATTAGAACATGTAAAGGTGTTGTATTGTAACTGGTTTTATGGCGTATATGGTGACTTAGGTGTATACTGGTGTTTAGATAGTATTTGGGGCATTTTGGTGCTCAGATCTCTGATTTTTAATTGGGATAAAGGAAGAAAATGGTTGATGCTTTGTTAGTAGAAACCATGTGGCTCAAAATGCATCTAGTAAAAGGACGTTCACTATTAGATAAACCATGAATGTGATACCAAAGGCTCATGCGAGGAGATGTAGTAAACTGCAAAGGGACAAGCAAGCTACTCATGGTTTTCCAAAACTATGTGCCTATCCCACATAGGTAGTACCACTTTGGCATGGAGCCCATTAGACTGAGATAAATTTTCTCCAAACCATGAAACAATGTTGTTTTCCTCTTTTATAGGGTTGAAATTACCTTTTTTTGAAGCCTTAATTTCACATTGTCCTAACATTCTTGTCCACACTCCTGTATAATATATTTGTAACGTCTCAGATTTTCCATGTCATATTTCTATATATTGTGTTTACTATTTTTTCAACAAGGTTCTAAGATGTCATGTTATTCTAAAGCCTGGTGTTCCTGGAACATATTTTTGAAAAACATTTAAATATTTAATATCACATGCACATGATTTTCCAGAAAAAATTGAATAACACCTAAATTGGTGTCGTAATCAAAAATCCGAGGGCACCTTTGAGTTCAAAACATCGGCTTTACTATAGTTGTCACAAAAAATTTAACATCATTGGTTGTTTGTGAAAAATATATCACCGTTGTAAAAAGGATAAAATAATTTAATAAAAAAAAGTTTTTTCAATTATTGATGCAATGATAGGAAAAACATTAAATAATAACTTTTTCATAATTTTAGGTACAACTTCATAACCTTGAAATCTTCTAGATAGTCATTAGAGAGAGATATGGAAAATTTTCACAAACGAATGATGACAGATATGCAGATCATGGATCGATCGATCATTGTAGCCTCAAGTTTAATGGATTTATAAAATGAATGTGAAAAAACAATCATTCTTTGTCACTGATCAAATAGAATGTAGGTAGGATTATTATTTATGTTAATTCTTCCACGTTCATAAATTCTATGATGAATGAAAATCATTCGATAAATTGATTTATTTGTGGATCATGACTTTTCATTTTAATAGAAATGAATCATGATCAACAATGAACATCAATAAAGGTTCATTCATCTTGATTTATTATGATTTTCACCCCCCCCCCCCAATTCCCCATTTCACAATGAGTGTTCTTTCATTAGAAACTGGTTCGACACAACCGAATCACTTAATCATTGCATGACCAATTCTAGTAACAATGATCTGAGATCTTATATTTGGGATCGACATGATGTGATAGAGGTGCGATGGTGATAGATGTGGAAGAATATAGCAAAGAGAGTGGAGACAACATGTTTTGTCCTGGATGGTGTTCTGGCGTTGGTCTAATGTGGAATCATGCAATCGCTAGGGTGGTGGCTTTGGCCGGTCCGGGCGAACAGGGTACTGCAGTAGTAGGAATAGGCATGGAAAAAAAGATTCAAATCGTAGCAGGTGGATGTTGGGGACCATAGTGGTGGATACAGAGAGTTAGAAGGGTTGGTAGAGGTGAAAATGGTGGCATATCCACATGAGGCATAGAAAGCCAAGCAGGGTAGGATAGCTGGTGTGCCAGATCAGGCCAGGTGGGATGGGATAGGGTTAGTGGTTCATGTCAAGTTTGTGGGATGGATTAAAACTAGGTCGGATCTGAGGAAACATCAGCGGGGCCTAGTTGTGGTCAATAGTGATAGTCGATTGCAGGTGCAGCGACCATATGGTTGGACTATAGGTGGCTGACCATAGTGGTAGACCACAAAATTCAGTCAGTGTGGTAGGTGGACCGAACATGGCAGTGGGTATGCGGTTGTCGTGAACCCGACACTTTCAAATGATCATAACACCTAAACGGAGAACCCAATCAATGAGTTATATAAATCATAAAGACCCTAATGAGGAGTCGGCCTTTTGAGACAAATGGTGGGTTTTTTATTTTGTACTTGTATTTTTTGAGTGTGTTCCCTTGGTCCTTTCTATGAGGGTTCAACGCTGTATTACATCCACATCATTGGACTTTAATCCCCTCTAGAGGCTAATACCCATATAGAGTATGGTCTCCCTCTATTAGATTGGAGTGAGATCCGCTAACACCCCTAGTGGTGTATGTAGAATTGGAGTAACTTCCATAAGCAGGAAGTTGATCCTCCCTATTGAGGAAAAGAACATTAGGGTTTGTAGATTCAAGAAAATTTGATCCCCTACATAGTGTGTTGATCCAGATTGGGTTCATGGTGTCCCCCTATGGTTCAGGGAGTGACCCCTATCTATATATCATGGTTGATCTAGATTGGGTTCACGGTTTCCCCTAGCTGTCTTGGATGTGAAAAACTATCTGTGTTATAGAATTCATAGAACAACATGTTCTCTATGGGTAGAACCTAATGTGATAGACCTCTTCATCAAGTGTCTCTAATGATATCATGGATCAAATTTTATGTTCTCTCAGAATGAGTTATGCTTCAAGAAGAATCCCATGGAAGGTGTTGGTTATGACCGCCTAATAGCGTGGAACCTCTCCTAATAATATCTTGGTTTTCTCTACTACTTTTATTTGTTATATAATGTTTCATATTTTATTGAGGTATATATACTTGGTTCTCCATTTTAATTTATATTTTGATGTTCCCCATGGTGTATTGTTATACTCAGCCCTGAACGGGCTTTACCCAAACATGTAGTTTTTTTTGTAGATGGTCAACCTTTTGATGGAGACCTAGGAAGACACGGACCAAACAATGCCTTATGAGGAAAGGAAAACTAAGGTGTGTTCATATAGCTAAAGACAGATATCCCATTATCCTATTTCTCACTGGTTGGAATTTTTTATGGACTCTTATTGGTGGGCTTCTATTCTATCCATGTCTATATTATAATACATCTTTTCGTACTCTATTTGAGAGATATAGTGTTATGCATGCATTGTTTACTTATTGGGTTTTTTACATTTTATAATTACTTGGTTATGTAGATGTGTTTATGTATATAAGTTCACTGTCAATTACTCCCATGTTAGTGATATTCCTACATGGGGTTAGTCACCTACCCCTGGCCTGTTAGAGGTAGGCATGGGGAGTCGTGTCTTGGGCCCCACTTGGACATGTCAAGATAGAGTGGTATTTGAGGGATCTGTTATCCCTTTAGACCAAGAGTTTGTGATATTGGTTTTGGGAAAAAATGTTATGTATTTAGAGTTTGGATTTCAAGCTAGGAACTCCAGTGTTAGTGTAGTGGTAAACACATCTCCACATGATCTATATGATCATCTGCTTTCCGACGTGGTAAATGAAAACACTAGTTGCAGGAAAACAAATTGGTATATGAATCATATAGGAATGGTTGTGTTTTCTATGTCCTCCATGAGTTAGCTCCCATGATATACTAAATTGGTAGTGGTACATAATGTTATATTTCAGAATTCATCTATGTAGACATCCTTATAGGATTCCACTACATCATCATGAGGATGGTCTTACCGGTGATGAGAAATCTGTACAGGGAATTGTCCCGATATAGAAACTTTATGTGGTACAATGGCTATAGAAACCACCTGTATATCAAAACACGGTACCCATAGTAATAGTATATGAGTTACACATGTTGATCATGCATAAATAGTTTTAGAATTAGAGATCCCTCAGGTTCTGATGCGAGTATTTCTAATAAGCGGCTGAAGACTAGATAAAATTTAATTGATTTTTCTATCTGGTTAGGACACTAGTAGAACTTCTGGTTGTCCTGGAAGCGAGCATTCTATATTTCTCAATATGGTAATGATGGGTTTTGTATGTCTAATCTTACAATGAGGTGACTCTTCCCTAGATAGAGTTTGGGAACCATTTCAGTGAGGATATCATGCCTTATAAGCTAAGGGATATGTGTATCCATGAGCTTCTACATCTTCGTTAAGAATACATTTTGATATCAGAGTATTCATCGAGGCACACCAACCTCCCTAGGTACTAAATTAATAGGATACACGGTCAGTACTTCAGCGATCAGAACTTAGAGCAAGGATTGTGTAGGGTCATCTGATCTTGTGTTATCTCTCTGTGAATTTCTACTTATGGTGGGGAGCTCAAGCATGATTTGGTGGTCAAAGTTTCTTAAATACGTGGATATTTCATGTTATTGTTATTAGTGGGAATGATGGAGTAGATATATTGGCAGTAGGGAGCCAACGTCAAGATCAGAGACGTGTACATGCAAAGAATTTCAGGAAGAGGTCTCAGGGCAAAGGATATGTAGATCAAGGCTCACAAGGTTGGTCCAATCATCCTAGAGATAGGCATTGTTATTCATGTGAAAACTGGGGATATCTCAATTGAGATTATCCATCCCTCTATACTATTGTAAGGGAGACTATGGATAGAACATCTAGAAATATATTGAAATAGATAAAGATAGACCAGTAGGGATTCAGATGTGTCATAAAATCGGGGAGAGAAGAAGGAGGTGGTTAACATTTCTATATGACACCACCACCACACCCAGGTGGTCCATTCTAGACTCGTGGAGCTGGAGGATAAGGGATAAGACAACTACATGTTGTTGAGGCATAGGACCCAGGGTATCTATGAATGATTTGTGGTATGGTCTATGTCATTTATTATTTATAAGTTTTATATATAGACATAGTTCATAGTAATTTTTTGTTACCATGAATCATGTTAGAGTCTCAGATATTCTAGTTAGACCATTGACTTCACTATCATGATAGGAGACTCATACTAGAGTATACTCAATAAAAATGTATTGGTGTCAATAGTGTGACCTGACTCTTAGAGATGAGAGTTTTGGTTGGGATATTTTGGTATCATCATTGATGCCTTATGACGTAATTCATGTCATAGACTAGTTATCCATAGTTCATGATCATATTCACTATTTTCGGTGATAAATTTGGAGTCTCCATTGTGATTGAATGATGTTTTCCTTATTGTTGAAAAGGAAACCAAGGTAGCACAAGATGGGCTCACACATAGGAAGATGCAGTTGATATATCATAATTTCTCTATCCCAATGCTCAAATAAGTGGATGTTATGAGGTATCGGTTTCCTATAGAGGTGGAGGAGTATGAGGATGTCTTTTTTGGAAATATTCGTGGATTAACTCCCCATCAAGAGATAGAATTCTTCAATTATTTAAACCCCGATATGGAAAAAATATCATTCCCATCATATCAGATGGCTCCCACCGATCTTCACAAGTTGTGGCAGATTTTGGGGAAGTGACATGGAAATGGATTTTAGATACCTAGTGTTTCACCCTAGGCATCACACATTTTTTTCATAAAAGGAATGTAGAAGTATGATTTTGTGGGTTGAATATCGATGCCTGAAGTAGGTGACCATGAAGAACAGTTATAAAATTGTCAGGATCGATGACCACCCCCCCCCCCCTGCCCACCTATTTTATCAGTTTAGGGAGCCACAATGTTTCTATGAGGTTGGCCTCCCTTAAATTCTTTAAGGAGATGAGGGAGACTTTTATGAGTTCTATGATCTTGAAATTTCTATGGGAGGGAGTCGAATAAATTGTGTTCTCTTATGCATCATTAACTGGTCATGGTTTTGTCCTAATGTAGAGTAATGTTGTTATTACCTATAATTCAATCCAATTGAGATCATGGGAGAAGAACTATATAACCCATGATCTTGAGTTAGCAGTAGTTTTTTTCTCATTGGAGATGTGGAGACACTACATGATTGTAAAGTAGTTTATCATCTACTCTGGCCATAAGATCTTCAAATATATATTCTCTCGGACATATTATAACTATCGATAGAGGAGATGTAAATAGTTCCTCTAGTAAAATGAGGTTGATACTATCCATAATCCTGTAAAGGGGAGTGTGGTGGAAGATTATCTTAGTATGTGATCTAGTTTTCTATTTATGAATGATACATCAGAGTATTTTTTCAATATATAGTTATCCTTTATAGGCAGAGATAGAGTGGTTTATCTCCAATCGATTGTTTTCACCACTACACTCATACATCTATATATGGAGGAACAGGTTGGGGATACCGACTGTGAGACCTTACGTGCTCATATTTCCTTAGGGAAAACTCCATATGGATATTCAAAATTAGGGGAACACGTCATTCATTTTAGAGGACATAATGTAGTACTAGGTATTATAGTTTTATTTTTGGTGGATATGGAAGAAAAAAGGAGTTTTATAGTCTTTTTCTTGAGGGTTTACTTATAAACATGTGAAGGCTAAGAACCAGGTTCAAGAATATTTATCTCAACCCTTTGAGGTTCCATAATTGAAGTGGGATGTGATATCTATTGACTTCGTGATGCATTTATCATGTATGTCTAGGGGACACGATATCATCTTGGTGATCATTGACCGAATAACCAATTCGGCTCAGTTACTATCTATTTGAGAGAAGAGTTAAGTAGATAGATTTTGATGCCTCTATGTGTTGGATGAATTCAGGACCCTATTATGATTCATCACATAATTTAATCCATAGAAAAACAACCAGACTGAGTGGATCATTCATGTTCTAGAGGACATGGTGCTGGATTTCATGATAAACCTTGTTCATATTTGGGAGGATCACTTACCACTAGGGGAGTATGCAAACAAATTTTTTTACCATTCCACCATTTGTATGGCACCATTTGATGCTTTTTACAGGTGACCCTTCAAGTCACGGCTTAGCTGGATAGACCTAGGAGAGTCAGCTATCATGGGTACGAAATTAGTGTGAGCTAATATAGAGAAGGTGCAGATCATCTAAGAGAAGATAAAGACTATGTAGAGCATTATAAGTCTTGTAATGATCGGATATGTAGGCTTTTGGAGTTCGAGGAAGGATATCATGGGTTCTTTGAATTTTCAAATTGATGGGGATTACGATGATTTTGATAGGAAAGAAAGTTATCTCTAAGGTTCATCGGCCCTTTCCAGATAATGTATATATTTGGGTAGGGGCGTGCTTCTTTTCCCTACCTTGATAGATAGATTGTGTACATGACTTAATCATCAGGGCACAAATATTGATGTATTTGCATGACCCATCGCACGTCATTTATCGGGGAGATCTGGACATCGAGTATGGAGAGACTTATTATGAGTACCCAGTGGAAATAGAGGATTTGGTATGAGAGGATCCTTCATGGGTGATCTATTCCACTATTGTGTTTCTAGTGGTAGCATGAGAATATCTATGAGAGAACATTGGAGCAGGAGATTCAGAATCATTCTCAACACCCTCATCCGTTTGAGTATCCATGATTTTGGATTTTTTTGTAGGAAAATCCCCAAGGTGGGGAGAATATAACGTATCATATTTTTTATATTAATTTTAAATATTTTATTGATTATTTTTAGACCAGAATCTAAGAAATCATGCAATTATATGGACAGGTGTTCCTAGAAAAAATGTTCATAAAATATTAAAAACATTTAAATCATGCGAGCACAATTTTCCTAAAAAAGTGGAATAACTCTAAAGTGGGTTCCAGGATTTAAAATCTGAGTGAAATGTTGATTTTGAAATTGTGGATTTTCCCGAGGACCGGCCTAACATTTTTCGGTGTGGGTCATCTATGAAAAATTCGCAACAAACATAAAATGTAAAAAATAATTTAATTAAAACTATATTGTTTCAATTATTGATTCATTGACAGGTACAACATTAAATAATTCCTTCAGTTATAATTTTAGTATTAGCTGCATAGCCATGGAATCCTTTGTAGACTTTTTGGAGAGATATCTATAGAATTCACTCAAATAAACGATGTTGGATTTTCAGATCTTGGATTAATCGATCGGTGCATCCTACGAGTTGATGGATCTCGCAAACAAACACGACTCAATGATTTTTCTTCATAGGTGATGAAACTAAATTGAGGTAGGATGTTTTTTATTGTTTAATTTTCCTCATTCTTCAATAATACGATGAACACAAATCATTCGATGAATGGATTGATTTTCAGATTGATTTCCTTGTGGGATGGGTTTCTTATGAGGATTTAGAGGGAACGTTTGTTTTGGTTATGTTAGTAATGGTTTTTTATTTTCATTATAATGGAATCAGAACACAATTTTCATGAAAATCGATGAAGTTTGTTTACCCTTTATTGATTGTGATTTTCTACATTTCACCGTAGGTGTTCTTCATGGGATACATATCAATACATAGCAATCATTCAATCATTGCTCACTCGATTCTTGGTGTAATGATGTGAGATCGTAGATATTTGATCAACATGATGTGATGGAGGAGTGATGGTGATAGAGGTTGCTGGATCTAGAAATGTGAGTGGTAGTGGCATGTTTTGGAATGGAAGGTGGTCCAATGTGTGTCCGGAGCAGTAGAAAGCAACAGTCAGGGCGACAGATTCGGATGTTCCTGGTGGGAAAGGTGGTGTGACATCATGTATAGACAATGGATAATGGAGTATGACCACAGAAGGTGTGTGAGTGAAAATCCATTGGAGTATATAGGGAGTTGGTGGGGCTAGTAGTGGTGGATGTGGTGGTTGCATAGTGTGAGGTGCAAACAAGGCCAGTATGGTGGGCCAGGTCGGGCTAGGAAGGTGGGGTCATAGTCAGTGGGTCGGGTCTGGCTGGTGGGTTGAGGAGGACCCAAGTTGAATCTGGGGAAACCTAGGTGAAGCCTGATAGTGACTGACAGTGATAATTGACTGCAATGGTCAACTACAAGTTCCATACCACATGGCAGGACCGTAGGGAGTTGACCACATGATCAGATTGTCGGTGGTTTACCACAGCGGTATTTCGTTGTGGTAGGGTTACTAACCACGGTGGTCAGTCCATGGGTGTAGGTACCCCGACAGTTTAAAATGAAAAAAACACCTAAATGGATAATTGAGTTGAGGAGTCATTTATAGTGATGAGACCCAAATGTTGAGATGGTCTTTAGGAGACCAATGTTGGTTTTTTTAGTTTGGACCAGTATAGCTTGACTAAATTAACATGATTCTTTTCTTGAGGGTGTAGTGTGGCATTACATCCACATCACATGATTATAATCCTCTCTATAGGCCAAGGCTCAGATTGAGTATGGAAACCCTTCAGGGAACTAGATTGTGATCCTCTATCACCCCATGTATATATTGAAGAATTGGTGTAACTTCCTTGAGTGGGCCATGGATCCTCCATCTAACATGATATATTAATAGGGTTTGCAGAATCATAAACATATGATACCCTACATAGAGGGTTGATCAAGATTATATTTTTGGTGTCCCCCATAGGCTTTGTGCATGACCCCCTATATGTGTATCAAGGTTGATCCAGATTGGGTTTGCGGTATCCCCTAATGGTCCTAGGGGTGACCCCATATTTGTGTTTCATAGTCTTCCTAGACCTAAAAATCCTCATTGAGGGGGTACACGGTGAGATAGACCTTTTTCTGAGTACCTTTGATGATATCATGGCTCAAGGAACGAGTTCTCCAGGAACAAGAATTTCATCGAGTATAATCTTATAGATGGAAGTCAGTCAAGACCAATTGATAGCATGTTTCCTCTCTTAAGTATATATAGGTTTTCTATATTTCATTTATCAATTAAACAATGTTTCATATTTTATCGACCTTACTAGTGCTTCACGACTAGTGTTTTATGGGTGTCCTAATGAGTATTGTTATACTCACCCATACTCGGGATCTGCCTGCATGTGTCGTGTATTGTGAAGGTGAGTGACCTTTTCATGGAGTCCAAAGTGGACAAAAACAAAAGGCTACCTTGGGGGGATGGATAGACTGAGGTTTGTTTTTATGTCCATGGACAGTATTCCCATTACCTTTTTATTACAGGTTTGACTTGTGGATAAACTCTTTTTGGTGGGCATGTGTTCCGTCACATTCTATTTTACATTAACTTCATGGTGTACTCTGGTTGTGGGATATAGTGGTATGCATGAATTTTTTATTAAGTGACTTTTTTACATTTCAGAATTTTGTGGGCATGGAGATGTGTGTGTGTGTGTGTGTAGGCATATAGGTAATTCCTCCCATGATAGTGATATCCCAACTCAGTGCTAGTCACCAGCCTGTAGCCTATTGGTGAAGGGATTTGGGAGTCATGGCCTGAGCCCCAGTTGGGTGGGTTAATATAATCTCCTCAAATGGGAAGCTATCCTTATTTTCATTAGTGATTTGGAATACCTCATTTTTCTGAGATCAGATCTAACTAGTGTTCATCATGTTGGATCATACTCTGTAAAACAATGAGCCCTCTTCATTATTTTCTAGGTTTAAATTTGTTTTTTTTTTATTTTTATATAAATGTGATCTAATATGCCCAATTTTTAGAATGTTTTTATATTCATCAAATTTTTATTTATCTTACTTCAATAAAAACCTCATAATGGACAAGTTAATAATCCTAGGAATATTTTAGGTGGTCTATGTATTTTCCCTTAATTTATCATCTTTTTTATAAAATATATTTTTGTGTCTGATGCGGTATTTTCTTTGTTTCACCCTTAAACTATAGAGTCAATTGATTGAAACATAATAAGATGAATTAAATAGTTCTTCTACATTTAAATTCACCATTATAGTTTATTCACCCAAACTAAAACAACCCCATTAGGTTTGTTCCTTGTATGCCATGACCAATTCATTATATAGGTAATTGAATCATAATTTTAGGGTTTATATGTAAGGCTTGATTAAAATTATTTTCCTAAGAATAAATAACTTTTAATGAGTGGGATTATATCTCATGTAAGTGTTTTTTAAAATTAATAAAATGATCTTTTGTAAAAGCAATCTCAGGTTTTATAATATAAAAAACTATGAGGTTTGATGTATTTTTTAATAAAATGGGTAAATCAAATGGAGTTATTTAAAATAGTAAATGGAATGGAGTAGTCAATGGGATTATAACTTTCATTTAAATGGAATGGAAAAAAATTGTATAGTTTAATTGTGATATGGAATGATTATCTACAAAGAATGTTCATTGTTCATACGTACTATAAAATCTTTTTATTAAAAAAATGCCTAAAAACTTATTTATATTTTAAATGGGTGATTGGAATGGATAATATAGTATATTATGAAACACTATTTAGAAATGATACTCAGGTGTGAAATCACTTAAACACGATAATTTGTAATGGAATCCCTTACACATGATAGTTGGGATTTGTGTCCCATACACTTGATACTTTGGCACAACATCCATTTGACATGATACTTGGGCATATAGTCTACAACACCTTATACAAGGGCATCAAATCCATATCACATGGTACATGAGCATGGATTTTGATACATATGATACTCGGGTATGGCATCCCTTACACATGATACTCAATCACAGTGTCCCTTATTATTCTGAAGATATGTGGTCAGGGTGACCATTACGTAAAACATGAGACTATTGTGATTATTCATGGATTCATTAGTTATGTCTCATGTCCTTGGTAGTACTATGTATTTAAATATATTTATATTTTTTTTATAATTATAGTATTTTTATATACATAAAAATCAACATATGTGTATGCCAATATACATGGTGACACATAATCTGATAAATATCTTCTTAGGCCAAAGCATGTATTGTCATTTGTATGTCTTTTAGTGACATGATTATGTCTGGATTAAATTTTTTATTTAATTCATTATTTATATAACTAAACACTACTCAATTTTATATTCTAAAACTAGATAGCATTATAGACTTCTGGTTTTGGATTACTTAGTTTATCTCACATCCTATTTATGTCACCATTAGGTACCTGGACATACTTCATGCTTGAATGTTAGGAGTCATGGATTCTTCTTATGTTGTTACTGTAGTACATGGGATCTTAGGTTCAAAGGAATCAATTGAAGATGAGGATTCTCATGGTGATATCACATTGAGATTTTTAACCTTTTCATGTATTTATTTTGTATTTTTGGTTGAATAAATTAATTTTTTATATTGTAGCATCACATGGACATGAAATGTTGTATCATTTGGAATTTCTGGGTAATCTTTTTGTAATGAATCACTTCATTAATACTTCTTACACTATTGATTTATTTTTAATATATAATTTTTTTAATCTAATAATGGGGGTATTGTCTCCCCATAACACCATAATTAGATCCCCTCACTTCTAGTGGGAGGACTTGGGAATATGGGCAGCTGTGCTTGATGCAATTTGGCGCAACAGATCAAGGAACTATTTCAGTGGGTCCCACATAAGGAGATTACAAAGTGATATGAGATATTTATTTTATTTTTTGATATTTTTTTATAGCAGACAAGGAAAATTTCAAATCTTGATAAATAGCTCATGTATATGAGTGAGCAACCTATACATGATGGAATGTTCATGTGGCTAGGGATATGACTTCTGATCATTTTTTCACTATTATAGTTAAGTATTATTTCACCTTGATTGATTGATTTACATTATTTTGGTTTCTGATTTACGAAATTAGGGTATTTTTACCCTTGTAATTATATAGCATGTAGGTATTAACAAATTCGTCATTATTAAAATATAAAAAATGACATTACATGAATATTTCAAGCCAGGTATATTGCATTTCTTGAATTCTTTCCACTTGAGGGATATGCCTATTTGATTTTTCATTATACATATTAGTATATCATTTATAGATAATTATTTATCATGATTAACTATATAACCTTCATTGGTGATTACCTCCACATCTATCAATATTCTCCTCAAATGTAGTATCTTTTCATACCTACTCTTATTAATTACTCTTTCATGACAGTCCCTTTTATGATTATGATATATGATTTTCTATTCAAGTGTATACATATGCCTAAATGGTTTTCCCTTTATATCTTGATGGTGGAACCTTAATTAACCAATATAGTCATGTTTGAGTTAGGGACCATTGGTTTCAAGGGACAAAACATTAGTGTTTGTTCATAATTGGGCACTTATAAAAATTTATAATGCTTATAAGCCTTTATAAATTTGTATCGGTGACTCATATAATCAAACCATCATATATATATATTTTATATTCTAATAAAAAAGGTTAAATTTTGATTTTGGTTATCGGAATAATGATAGTAACATATAAAGGAAAGTATCTTTATAAAATATGAATGGTGAATCATCTAATAAGAAAATTGTATAAATATAAAGGTGGTTTAAATATGACCTATAAAATTATTTGGTTACTAATGTAAACTCGATTTCACTCGAACCGAGTAGCTTATTCAAGGTGTTAATTATTATGTGATAAATGCACTAAGGGTCTCCATAATCATTAATAAATCAACTGATACTAGGATGAATTTAGATGGGCCTTGGGTAAAATGACGGTACCCTGATAGGTCTTATTTGTTTGATATTCCTTATTATTTTACTACATGGAGGTGTACTCGTGCTACATAAGGATACTTCATTAATGTGTCAGCAACCAATCATATAGGTTATATAAAAATTTATAGCACATTATTACTGAACCAGTTCCATTACATTGATACAAGTCTATTTCTATTCTTATGAAATTTATTATTACGATTTGTTAATTAATTAAAATGTTAGTGGAAGCCTAAATTTTGACTTACTCTATAGATTTTGAGTGACATTTTCATTCATAAATCCATATGTGAGAATATTATAGATATAAAAATTTGATTAATGGAATATATGAGAAACATTTCGTAAAATTTTATAGGATATCAACAAAATAAATAGTAATTCAATGGGATATTTTTTATATCTTTCTTATGCTTCATGGATTTATCCAAATAAAGTACCCAAAAAGGAGTTCTTTATAAATTGTTCCCAAATTAAAATTTTTGGAGCCTCTTAAGTGTTAATATAATAGAAAATGTGAAATGATGATGTCACTAAATTGAAACCATAATGTGGTGATCTTAGATCTATTCCTCGTGGATGTGTAGTTTAAAATTTATTTTGAGATAATTCGTGAACATGAATAAAAACATTACATGTGGTTTTCATTGGCATTTATGTTTTGTTAATCTAGAGGTTACTTTATTCATCATAGTGACCATATTTTAGGTGAAATAGTTATAATGTTGAGGATTGTGTATATGTAATGGGATGAACCAGATGAGGTAGTTCCCTCGTATGTAATTAGGAATGATACCTTATTGTGCATAGTTTTTGGTGGGGGTTCCATTCGAGGGTTTTTTTGACTTTAGTAGGACTCTTAGATTTAAAATTTGACAATTAAGGTACATAGTGGTTCCAAAAATGGAACCTTGGTTGGGATGTGAGCATCATTTAATAGACATATAAATTATGTTACACACTCTAGCAGAATTGTAGACTATATATTAGGTCATCTGATCCTTCTTTTTATTGATTATAGATGCCTCTGAATATCACCATCCATATTAATAGTTATATGGGATGATATGAATCATAGAAAACTCTTCAATATGGTTAAGGAAATCTTGAGGTAGTACATATTGGTACCTGTGGTACCCATTGAGTTGGTAAAATTCTACAGTGAATCATATGAGTTTGGAGGAAATTGTTTAATTTGTGAGCTGTTATGTGGTGTTCAATGTTCATTTCGATAGATGAATGAACTATAAATACACATATGTTTGGGTTCTAACAATGTTGGGAGTTATGTTACAAATGAATTGGGGTTTTAAAACTACTGACTAATTTAGTTTCTGGATAATACTCCAGATACTAATGGATTTAATGAGCGTGAATTGGTAGAGAATTATCTGTACATATGGAGTAAATTGGGTTTATCAAACATTTAAGGGTTTTGTTTTTATCTCCTTTTTATTTTATGCTTGGTAAAATCATATTAAAAACTTTGGTAGCCTATATTTAGGTGTTGGAGAGAGTTTCTATTATAGTATCAGTTATCATTCCATATTAATGATAACTAGGACACTCCAAAGGAGGAGAGTGTCATTTTAAATGTGTTTTAACATGTTCTTCCGACCAGAACAACTACAATAAAAAATTCTCTTTTAGGACTGGTCATCACTACTTCTGAATTACTATATGATTATTATTTCAGGTTATCTATTACTTAATACAGTGATTGATATGAATCTTGATTATTGGGTTGGATTGGGAATGGATTCTATATTCACGTTTGGGGTGCAGGACAGCCCTAGTGAATGCAACAATTCATATGTTGGTGGTTGGTTCAAGGATGCATGATGATAAAACATTTAGTTTCATTAAAAAATTAAACACGGTTTGTTGATATTAAACATCAGTGGGTATGCTTGAGAGATAATGTAATGACTCATGTTTTACAACATAGTGGTAAGGTAGTCATGATACGTCGGAAGCTACAGTCAAGGTATTTCAAATGAAGCCATCCAAAGGTGGGTTGGGTTCCCCCTATTATGTGTAGTTTCATATAGATGGTTGGAAAGCTAGACAGAAACATACTCGTGGATTATATGGTAGTTTCTGGGGTCTTATTGGTAACATATGATAGCATTTAGTGTACCTGTTACATTGGGAAGATTATTTTACTTATATTGACATCATCCAGGGTATACTGAGAGACCATTAATTACACAACATGCTAAATTAATGTCCCTTTAGGCCTAACAAATATATTAATTTATAATTTCACTATATGGGAATGGTCAAATATTGAAGAAATCTTTACCCCGAGTGACATGGGGATTCCCATATTGGATTTCCTTGAAAGGAATCAAGGAAATAAGTAAACTCAATAACTCTAACTCCATTCTAGATACTATTTTTTGGCCAAACGGTTGTTCTTGATACATGGATGTCTAGTTATATAATAACAACTCACTTATAAAATCAAATGAATGAATTAACATGGATGATCTCCTTGGAATCATATAGTTGATTTAGATGTTACCATAGAAATACATTTATATGTGTTTTATATGATAGTTTGTGATGATTTTTGGGTGTTTGATCGAGTATACACCTTTGTTTTTCCTATGGAACAACAAGATAAATGAACATTTTGGCTAGAGAAGTCGCAAAAAAATAGAAATGATATTTCGTAAGAATACTTAGAGTGGCCTCATGTTTCCTTGGATTTAATTAATTAGGATTGGATTGAAAATTTTTGTCGTTAATGTGGAGTCACTTCAATATTAGTTGGCTTGTAGTGGATTGACTTGATTTTCACCAGGTTGGATAGATGTGGTTAGTGAGAAACTACCTCAGGAACACCATTTGGATAAGGTGAGTGTAGTGAAAAGGATGGGAATGTATTTTAATACCTTTACTAGTATAAATGTGGTCAATTGGGAATGGTAAATAAAATCATGTCTAGAAACATATCGAAGTATATCATTAGATCTCTATGGGGTGGTCTATCTTAGACTTTCAAAAAATGGGAGTACCATGGTTCATAATCAACAGTTAAAAATTTGAACCAATGGTGGGGATATAAATTAGTATTTTGATTAATGATATGATGACTATATCATGTCATAGGTTATACATGCTTAGTTAAGGGCCATCATGATGTTCTAGTTTAAAGGCAAGCATTTGCTAAATTAGTAAGAGATTAATTGTTGGGTGTTAGATGTGATGCATGATTGTGTGTTAGGAATATAAAATGAAACCAAACCATTTTATAATGAATTTCACTTCCTAGTTATTTTGGTTATTTTTTCCAATGATTCTCTGGGACAAGTAGTTTTAAGGTGGGGAGATTGTAAGGTTTTGTGTTTTATACGAGATGGAATTTTCTCTTACAGTTTTAAATTTGTTTAGTCCATGAGATGAATCATAAAATAAGACCTGAAATGAAAATAATAGTATTGGATAATTTAATGGTGAGGTTTTTAAATTGTTTAAGAGTCCAAAGAGGTGAATCATGAATTCTATGGATTTTCATTAATGATTGTGTATAATTCAGAGCCCTGATCTCTTATTTTCTGAAGACGTAGTATAATGAGGATAGGTATAAGTAATAATGAGGATCAAGATGTGTCCTATTAATAAGAGGTTAATGGTTAGTCAAAACACACATAGAAATCCACACATCCATGTGAGAAGATGCAATAAAATGAATAGGGGTGAATGGGTTGCACACGGTTTTCTGAAACCATGCACCTAGACTGCATGGGTAGTGCCACATATGTTATGATCCCACATGGTTGGGACATCGTTCGGCTTAATTGTGATACCAAAAAGTGATCCACTATTAAGAGGGAAATTAATTCCCCCCCCCTAACACATTAACCCGTCCTCTACCCTTTTTTCTCTGAACACACAATAGCTCCCCATGCTTGGAGATTTGCCTCATTCCTCCTAGTATTTGGAAATCTACATTCATCTGAGAAATGATTGAATAATCATTGAAAACATTGGATCACCCTATGTAATAATATGAGTCTTATCTCTTCTTTTATGTTTTTAAATATAAATAATTAATGATATTTCATTTTGAGATATTATACCCTATTTTTAGTTATTTATTAATTCTAACAATTCCACACTGTCCAACTTGAATCAAAAAGTGATAATGGATGAGGAATTTTTCCTTAGCATGAGGTTGGAGGTCTATGGATTTTATCATATAGAACAAATATTTTATAAAATATTTCATTTTATTATTCCCCATATTTTTCAAGAATCAACCTTTACATATGAAATCAGATATGTAGTACATAATACATGAATTTAAGAGTATTTGTGCATTTTTACCATTATTGGATGTTCACCCCCAATATGAATCCCCCCTTAGGGAAGGTTACTGGTATATCATGAACAATTATTTTCCTAGAAAATTGTATCATCCTTTCAGGGTTTTATTTTAATGCAATATTATAATGCTTTTCTAACACTTTAATAACCGTTGTGGTGTTGGGGTTTCTCTCATGTATGAGATGTTTAAATCGAATTAAGCACACTAGTATGACAATAATGCTATATTTTTTAATAGAACAACATGCTATTTTCACTGTCGTTTTTTATAAAATGATAAAATATAATGTAATTCTATGAAATTGTAAATGGAAGAGACCTTTCCGTTGACATTGTAATTACTTATAAATGTAACGACCTATATTGTACAATTGAATTATGATATGGAATTCATATAGATATAGCCTCTACATTGTCCATGATTACCATAATACGAAATTCTTAATAAATGGACTAATTTATTATATATTTTTTAAATGGGTTAATGGAATGACTAATATCAGGGCCAAGGAAACCCCTTTTTCACATAATACATAGGCACAATATCCCATATACATGATACTTGGAATGGAATCCCATTAACAGGATACTCAGTCATGGTGTTCCTTACACATGAAACTCTACAACAGAATCCAACACACAGGATACATGGGCATAACTACCATTACACATGATACAAAAGAATAGAATACGAAAAATATAATACTCAGTTGTGGAATCTGTTACACATGATACTTGAGCATGGTGTCCCATAGACATGATACTTGGGAATGATGTCCCTTAAAGATGATACATGATAATTGTGTACCTTGAACATGATACTCATAAAAACGTTTCCCATAAACAATATAATAAGGAATGGTGTACATTATTATTTATGAGACATGTGGGCATGGTGACCCATACATAAAATATGAGACTCTTGTGATTATGCATGAACGCCTTAGTTTTTTTAAAAGTCTTATATATTACTATCTATCTATATAAGTTTATATATATATTTTTTATTTTTAAAATATACAAATACATAAATGTATAACTATATACAAGGAGACACATAATCTGAGATATCAAAACATATGCAGAAGAAGATATTTTAGTCGTGTGTCAATTTGGGAACCCAATCCCATTTTGTTTACATTTAATTATTGACTAGTTTATTGATATAATTGTGCACTGTAGTATTTTATATTCATATCCAACGAATAATTTTACACCAATGGAAATTTTTTTATGGATTTTATCTCATAACCTATTTGGGTCTCTATTTTGTTCTAGAAAAAACCTCATGGTTTCATGTTCAGTATCATGGTTTGTTCTTATGTTGATAATATTGTACATTGGATCATATAAGAAGGACTAAGTTATAGCTCATGTAGCACATGGATATTTAGTTTTCATATTTTATTCTTTTCTTTTCTGTCTTCTTTATGTATTTACTGATGTATTTCATTTTCTTGAATATTACAGAATTAGATGGAAATGCTTGGTTTTATAATACGGTATTTCTAGATTATCTGATTTATTTCTGAATCCATTAATTTACACAACTTTCCATATTGATATATTAATTTTGTACAATTTTTCTACTCTTATAATGAGATATAGTCTCCCCCAATATACCATAATTTGGCCCTCACAGCATTTCAGCAGCCTTTGTTATACGGGGAGAGATGTTGGAGGTTATCCCGTGCATTGTTTCAGTGGTTCTCAGGTAGGTATGTTACATAAATAAATATATTTTAATAATAATAATGCCAATAAATACCAATATAGCTCTTAAATACTATCTAAATAAACTAATTTTGGACATAGAAGGATTATGTGTTAATTTGAGGATGTTGGGGGTTAAGGAATTATTTTTTTGATCTCTCTTATGATTTGATATTTTCTCTATATAATATTTATTTAATGTATTTTTATATAAATTGAATCTATAAGAAAAAATTTCATCCTATTTTGGTAATTTTTTGTATTTACTACCATTTTATTATTATTCACTCAATGATTCATAATTCACCTATTTTGATGTTTTAAGGGGAATCCTTGATTCAATATCATTCAAAGAAATAATGCAGTTTCTTCTCAAACTATCTTCTAAAATTTCAGCAATATACTACCATTTAGATATATCATATTTTATTTCCTTCAATTAATGGAATTTATGTATACTACCCATAATCACTTATGTTATATATTTTTATGGTAAAAATTAAAAATGGTAAGAGATGTTTCTTAATGTTTTATTCCAATGGATATTTCTCATCCACATAAATATTCATTCTATCATATAATTGTTATTTATTTATTTTTAATGCTAAACATGTATTGTTTTATTTAATTGACATATTTCCTCTAAATTCAATTTAAAATTCAATTTAATATATGTTTTCAATGATGTATCTTGTTTCTATGTATTATGAAATTTTAAAAATTAATTTTTTTAACTTTCATACCATTTTATATGTTCTCTACTAGGTTATTTTACTACATATTTATTTCCATTCAAAGTCGCCTATTTTTTATATTTTGTAATTTATATTATGAATAATAAATCATCACGTAAAATTTATTAAATAATTTAGAAACTGAATTATATCTTTTTTGCAACCACATTCTCACATCATTAAGAAAACACGTTTCATAATTTTTCATTCATTTCCTTATCTATCTTATCAAGGATCCAATTTAAGTAAAATAATTTAATGATTTAGTCAATATATATTTTAAAAAATACATTATTGGGAAATTTTAATATTTATGAAATTTCATAAAAACTATGTTTAATATATCTCATTAATTATTTTTCATTATTTAATCTTTTTTTTTTAAAACGAAATTTAATTTACCAAATAGTCACCAAATTTTTTCCTCCATCGAAATGATTTTTCAACAAATTCATTATGATTTTACATATTGAGCCTCCCTCTATATATTTTTAATATGAGGTTTCTAAAAAATTATTTTGTTTGTTGGTTACTGTAGAAATAAAATTAATTTGATAGGATTGATAAAAAACTACTTTTTCCTTCCCATATAATCAACTGTACATAAAGATAGCTTTTATTTTAATACATATTCATTGTGAAGACATTATTAATTATTATTCTGATTAAAATTTGTTCACCTATATGACCATACCATTCAATTGAGTAGGGGAAACTATGGATGTAGCTTTATATTATTTTGTTATATATTTAAAACTATAAAAATCCAATCATCAATTTTTTAGTTCATGTATTGTAATGTTGATTTACATTAATATTATCATCGACATCCATTATCAATAATATATATATATATAGTCATTATTAAAAATATTATTATACCCATTTTATTTTCACTGGTTATTTATATTATAAAATTTTATTACTCTATGACTATTTTGAGGTTTATGTGGCATATATACGCACATATATAATTTTATGTTTTGGGTGTCCCTTGAATTAAACATTAGTCTAATTAATTGGGATAAGTGCTACATATTCTTATGTAAGGTTATATCATGAAATATTCTTATGTCATTCCATATTCTTATGTCATGTCATAATTTTATTCCATATGATAATCATATTTCATGCCACTGTATTATAATATAACATTAGTTCATGTATATTTTTTTATGATTTAACGTTTTTTTCTATTTTTTATAATATGATTTCATGATCATCCTTTTTTAGATATTTATTTACATTTATTTTTTTATAACTATGATATTATGCATCGACATCACTTCATATAAATTCAAATTATTATTCCATTAATCATATATTTGCTCTCATTATCATTTCATTCGATTGTTTAGGATATAATGATATATCTACTATCTCTCATTGATAATTTATTTTTACCATTGTTGTTTATTTTATCTCACTCATTTCATATGTTCCCTAATTTCATTAGGAATTTTTTTATTGTGATATTTCTATGTGTTAATAATCTATAAATATATGTTTTGTAATAATTGTAATTTTTACTGAGTAATAATATGTATACAGTGATTATTTCATAATATAATAAACTGTTGGGTTCTTGGACTTTCTTCCTATTATATATTTTTAATTAATGTTTTTTAAACTGATTTAAATTCCATGGGTCTTCTCTACTGGCATCAAACTATGGGGTAATGAATATATTTGTTGCACCATATTCAGATGTATGGGTTATAAGGTTTTTAAATCACCTATGATTTATACTAACCCTAATAATCCAAACAATATGGTGGATAATTCCATGATATGATGTATTATTTGAGTGTTGTTTTTGGCATATTGGCCTGAGAATTTTACTAAAGATGTCATTACCATGTGTTCAGGAATTAATGGTTATAAAAATTTGACATCCATCATTTTTTATAGTAATCGGGATGGAAATACTAATAAAAATATCCTTAAAAATAAAATAAAATAAATTTTATTATGTAGGGAATACCTAACATCAACTCTCAATGGGTATTGAATATTGGATGTATTTATTAAATAAATTTGATAAAAAGAATTTAAAAGGAAAGGAATTTTTTTTAGAATTATAGTAATATAAGAACAAAATTTTATCTTATGATATTTGAAAAAAAATAAAGATCACTTACATAAATTGGAATTGGTGATCACATAAAATTTACTAAAAAATATATGACATTTATATTTATTTGAATTAAATTCAGTTAAATATTAATTATTTTGTTACAGTTGATTTTAATCTTGGTAACCCTCTATCCCATTGAAATGATTCACATAGACGTGGACCTTGACATATATATCATATAGTCCAGAATCATCCCTTATGAGTATTTTATGGAATTCCAAATATCAAAATTATTTAATGTAATGATAAAGGAAGGGGACGCCATTATTTTTCAAACAGAACGACATAAGTTTTCCATGTATAATCATAGAGTTGATCATTTCATAGAACGAATACATTTTATAAAATTGAATAAATATATTTTTTAACCTAAAAACACGTCATGAAAAAATCATATGAAATTATTTAGAAACAAAATTGGGAGGAACTGTAATGAAACAAATATTCCAAGACTCCCTTGAAAATTGTGTATCACCCACTCAAAAACTATCCAATGTTTCCATAGTGAGATGTGGGAAATATGAATGACATAAAATCTTTATTTTAGAAATATTTATGAGTATAGGGATATCCAAAACATATAGGGTTATGATGGGACCCTAATAATATAAAAATTATTATATTTTAACTCTCTCAAATAATGATGAAAATGATATATATAAGGTACCCACAAATAGAAAAAATAAAATATATTCCACAAAAGTATCTTGAAAAAACATGTATATTATTTTATGTGTATCATATTTCAATATAAAAATTAAAATATATTTTTGCCTACAAAAATTTATGTGAGCACATAAATCTTGAAATACATTGGAGGTCAAGAGTTTGAGATGTATTCAAATAAAAAATGTTCTCTCTTGACTATGAAAAATGATTATTATCTCTACTAATTCCACCTTGTGGGGCATCAAATAGATTAATTGGAATTATTAGTCATATAAAATGTTATCTCCCGCATATTTAAGGATATTCTTGAAATATATTATACTAATTTGAGGAAAAAACTATAAAAAATACAATAATTATCCACTATTGAAATTTCTTTTGTGAATATTTTCCCTATTTATTTCCAATTATTACCTAGATTCTCTAAATCACAACTATTTTCCATAATAAAATGAAAAAGTATGACTTCTATATTTTAAAGTTAAATATCATGTATTACATTAATTATATGATAATTTCAATTTTTATCTATAGATATTTAACCCAAAATAGTTAATAATAACAATATAAGGATGGAAAATGAATGTGATAAGTGCCTCATGTTGAAGTCTTGTTCACTCTTATTGAAACATTAATACCTCGGACATAAGAAAACATGAAATGTGTCAAGACTGAATGTTTCTATGAACTAAATCGTGCCTACCTATATTGAATATGTTTCTGAAAAGTAACATGGGTCTATGGTAGTATAGTGGATAGACTATAACCATATATTATAGTATAAACAATAGAGTAAATAGATAAGCAATCATATAAAACCTAAAAATAAATAAATTTATAAATTTATATAATATAAATTAATGATATATAATCAAACAAAATACATGGTATACCAAAATGAGAAATTTAAAATTATAGGAAACAACAAATCAATAGTAGGTCCTATAAATCAAACCCAAATAGACTAAAACATTAGAAATGGGAAGAACCGTGAAAATTGTTTTTAGTAATACCCTAAAAAAATTAACATGATCCATCCTAGTATCCCAATAATGCATCAATGATAGGGTTTTCCCCTATTCATGTCTAGTAAACATAATGTCTACTCAGGTACTAAACGGTGGCATAAGTAGGTTTTGAGTATAACCCAATAATCTACTACCAATAGCATCTATAAGAATTTCTATTCTGAAGAAAAATTACTTGTTTATATGTATAATAAAAAAGGAAAATTTTCAATAAATAATCCAATATGGATCATATGTTTCCTCGGTGAACCCCAAGATCACCATACCAATTCTTCATCATTAGAAAGAAGTCTTAATCCATTATAAATCCAAGAAACAGAACCAACCCAAGTATTATATCCATGGAATCCCATCCCATGAACCATAACATGTTTTTGGGTGGATACTAAATGTAAATAATAAATATAAATCATCTAATAAACCTATTGGAGACAACCCCATGGCATTTGAATCCATGTTCCATCACACAAACACAAGGGGATTCACCATGACATTCTATACTATTTTCCTTACACAAATTGTGGTGGATTTTCCCCTGGCATCCCAAATATTCCATAATCATATAAACCCATGGTGGATTTCCCCACAACCATCAAAACCATTCTTTAGTATAAAACCCCATGGTGGATCTCGCCACAATATCTCAAACTATGTTTCATTATAAAAATCCATTACAGATTTCCCATAGCATCACAAACCATGTTTCGTCATAAAAACATATAGGGAAACTTCCCACAACATCTCAAATCATGTTCATCATATCAAAGTACATATATACCCGATACAAAATTCATTAAATTCATTTAAAATTGGTCTCACATAAAATTCAAGAATCTTGAGTCCCAAATCATGACACAACCATTTCTAAATACATAAAAGATAAATTTATTATTTTATGGAACCTGTTGGTTTCTCCATTAATTTCACATTAATATACAAAAAATTTATCATACATAAAGTGGTGGATAAATACCCAATCACACATATATATTCATAAATATTATTCTAGAAACCTTGTGGATCACATATATAATTATACATCTCACATTAAAATGTACTTGATACCCCAAAGGTGGTTAATCCCTTGGTCACCCACATAAATTGTCATATATTAATTCTATGGAACCCCTGGTATTTCCTCAACAATTTTCCAAATATTTTCCACATGATCGCACATCAAATGGGTTGATAATGAATCCTTTTACTGATTAATGGGTTGTTCATGGAGCATGAAGCCGTTAAATTTCATGATTTATGACCACAATATGAAATTTAAAATTTTACTTCAAAAGCATAGTATGTCGGCTTGACCAATCCTCAAGAACGTAAAATAAAATAATCGGTGATTGAGGGAAAATATTATAAACCACTAATATTATACTAATAAATAACCACTCATCCAATATCAGAATTTGGTCCAGGCTTGTAGATGTTGTTTTACATTTTAAGGATGTGTGAATATTTCTAATGTGGGCCATTTTAAGGTCACGCAACCATGATAAATCAATATTAATTTTAATGTAGTGTGTTTTGGAAAAATAAGGCCCATTTTATTATTATGAATCCATTACATATGTCTTGATTGGATTGAACCAGTGTAGTGTGTACTATTTATCTTTGTTAACATTAATAAAATATCATGTAGTCCACATATCATAATTTATGTTCATATGATAATACTTGTCCATGCAGTTCAATATTCATTAGTAAGGAAAAATATGCCTTAAATGGTGTAAAAATTAGATTATTAGCATGGATTAGAGATTATTGATCATTTCTAGTTCATCATATCAATTAGTGACTATATAAAAGAGGATATTATTGGGGATTGTATATGCTGGGTAGCCCATATATTCATACATAGAAATTTGTTTTGATAACTAGATGATGATTGAAGACCGTACTCATAGAGGATATGGGTCAATGTGTAAGGGTTCAGGATTATACCATATTAGATTCTTAAATATGGATCTAAGGTTTATTGGTCTCACCAAAAAGGCGAACTTTATGATTAAATGTAGTTTAGATGCTCAATATGGTGGAATTTGGATGAATATTTGAAGCTTTGTGTGGTACCACCATTAACCTAATTATTTTGGACCAGTGTTATTAAGGGTACACATATTTGTTAACACAATAAGTGTTCCATCATTTATATTAAAAAATGGATAATCAATTTCAATATATATATGAAACCCCTTATCAAATGAAAACATGAGTGAATGCTAGTGTTCGTAACCCCGTGAAGTTCCTTTTGTGCTTTGAGAGGAGGCATGTGTATGTGAGTACCCTTATTGGTGACCTGGGATAATGGGTATCGAGGTGGGTTACCTGATCATAAACACATTATAGGTACATCATTGAATGGGAACCTAGGAAGGTGACCCGGGAAAAAACCATTATAAGGACCACGGTGGGGTTCTATATCGGATTGACCAAGGTGAATATGTGACCATGTATGAAACTTGGACTTGAACACTTTATAATTAATTGGGTTTGGTTCTACTTTTTTATGACCAAGGACCATATGAATGGTGAATCATAGTTATAATACCCTTATGCCCTATATTTTTGGGAGTATTGGTGCTCATCAGGGTGGAATCTATGATTGGAATATGGTATTTTAATAATACATTTTGTTTGGACCCTTTTGTTGAATTATGAATGGAGATGGAATTCCCTAATTTACAAGGATCACCTATTTTTTATGGTCCTTCACATTTTTATTGGTGATAAATTGGAATAAATATACTTTAAATAATAACAACATTTAAAATACATAAATACCTTTTCCCCATTTTCCCACTTATCTTTTATTCAACGATCACCTAAAGGAGATCTTTGAGGATTTGGATGTGGATTATTTATCCTCTATCTCTACTAAGGATTCTCCATTTAACATTTTACACCTTAACTCATACATAAAAAACATCCTTTCAATATTTTGATTTTGAATCTCCCTATACAGGAAATAAGAGATAGTTTCCCTAGTAACATATAATAATTGATTGTGGTTTTGAGATATTTTGACCATGGAGTATTTCTATAATTCACATAGGTTTGGGAGTGAAATGGGGCATAATGATCAATAATGCATGGAATTTTATATCCATAAGTATAAGGTACATGACAACATTCTCGATCTAGGCATCAAATGGCTAAGCACCCATCTATCTTCACCCCCCTTGAAATGTTTCCATTATTTTCAAATAATCATTATAATTCTTCCTTTTCCAAAATTATTGGGACAAAATCCCCCAATACCAAAATCATAATTTGACTATATTATCATAAAGTGGTTAGATTTTGTGGTAGATATATAAATTATGAATGATCTAGTCTTGACACACTTATTCATTTGTAGGAGCGGCCACACACTCATATGTAATACACATTGGTCACCACATGAAGGATACATAGCATGTCTTCACAGTGCACTATCCTTAATGTGGTATATATCATTCTCATAGAAATATTATTGATCCATCTCCTCCAAAAGATAACACTAAATACAATATTTTTTATTTTGATTCAAGCTCCACGCTATGTTGGGTAGTTCCTAAATTCCACTCTCTTATTTTTGTTTAGAACAACTGATAGAATTCCTAAATAAAATGAAAGTCAATGGGTGAAAGAAGAAATGTATGAATTGATTGGAGGGCATTACAATTTTTTGTAAACTGATCATATGTATTTTGAAATTATTTTCAGGTTTTAGAAGTTAATTCATTAGAAATTGTGTTCTCCAACCAGAGTATCATGAATTGAGTGAAAGGATCATGGTTTGAATATAGACGTAGTGAAATTATGGTTAGATTATACATGTACCTTGTAATATTATCTCATTTTTATATTCTAGGTATATTCCTCCCATCATTTGAAATTATTTCTATAGGGTTTAATTATCCTAAAAAATTTGGTTGTATATTTAAAATTGATATTTTGTTAGGTTATATCTAGACATATCAATGAGATGACTGAGGATATTGAGTTAGGACTGAATAAGTAGCTCCAACCATTCATTCAGAATCATACATAGATACTCTATAATAATACCTATATATCATGTGGGATGCACTTTTTTTAAGTTACATGAGAGTGGGTTGAGTAATAGAATGTTGAATAAAACAATTTCATCTTCTTAATCTTTTTTCATCATTAGAAAGTCATCTTTCAGATTCATATAGTAATATATGTATAGAAAGGAAATCTTTTTTAAGATAATGAAATTTTAATTATTTTTTGTCTCAAACTAGGCTAGTAAATTGGACATACAAAGGAAACTTCCCATTGTACTAATTCCACTATAGATAACTATTACTAAAATGTATATAGTGGATTTATCATTCCCATTGTATTACAAACATTATCACTTTTATAATGCACTAATCACTCATATTATTTTAATTCAATGCTTATAACTAATATCTAACCATTACTATAAATTTTATTGTACTTGGTTTATACTATAATTGGTGTGACTAAGGGAACCATTTCGATCTAAGAGAGTAAATTTTCCTTTCCATGTATGTATTTCTATTCAAAAAATCTCCATCCTGAAATATTCCTTTCTATGTTGATTAATGTCCATAACGTGATGCCTTGATGTTATGTAAATTTCATGATTTCACCACATTTTATCCTTCGTGTGATCAATCCTTATGATTCCTTATGAAATATACCTCACATAGTCTCAATTTTCGAAATTTCATACATGAATTAACTCTTCATACTACCATATGTTTTCACAGTCCACCATATAAATCCTTATAAATAGTGATTATGAGTACTTTTTGTGTGGGAGTTATGTTTTGGGAAAACCATTATGACATAGAATAATTTTATTTAAATAATTCCTCTAATATTTCATTCATTATTAATTGAATTTATTAGTGGGTTCCTTTATAGAATACAAATCACCCCAAAATCCTCAAATAAAAAACTTATTATTCAGACCTTCACATAAAAATCATATATGGAGTTATCTCTTCATTTGGAAAATGAACAAAGGCCTCCTTACATAGAAATTTTTTATACAACTTCATGTAATATCCATCCACATTGTTATGCATGTGTTCAGTCAAAATCCTCATCACTTCAACTCAATTTATTAATTCCCCACAAGACCATGTTACCATCTTTCACAATCGTTTTGAATCTTTCTGTATTAAAAACTTATCATGTATTCCACATAATTATTATGTGGTACTTGTAATTATTATATTTCAAACCCTTCACTTTCACAAGATTTTATATAATAAAATATTTAGGAAATATTGTGAACAATCGTCATCATTTTCATCGATTTTGGATATCATTTGAACAATTTTAGCTTCAAATGATAAAAAGCATAACACAAAACCTTGAAACACCATTAATATGGATTTTTTCCAACGAATATCCCCAATTGGATTTACTAATAGTTATTCACACACTAATACAACATTGAACGTTCCATTGAAATTAATGTGCATGTATTCTTCTTGAACCACAATATAATGATTGTGACTTTAGATAGAGACCACTGATTTAATCAACATATACTCTAAGCGCGCATGAATGATGTTGAATGAATTAAACATGAGAAATAAGAAAATTTCCTCAATTAATCACTTATCACATTACATCACCACTTGAACATTTCATCAATCCAACTAATCATAAATTATTAATGTAATTATTATTGTAATTCAATATCAATTTTTATAAATTATTGGATAAATTGAAACTCTTAGGAATATAACCTCATCAAACACACATGATGAAACACTATAATCATGAACCCAGAAATAAATTATCGTGATATTTCATCATTGAAAAAAATTCGTGAACATCATCAAATTTAAAAAATAAAAATTATTACATTCTCCTATAGATTATATAAAGATGTTATCTCTACCATTTATAGTTTTACTTGTCCCTTTATAATTTTTGAACAAATATTTCACCATTTCTAAAGATTATTTCTCCACTCGTATCTCCCACCTTTTTGGTTAGTAATAAATAAAATAAAATTTATTATCACCCCTCAAAACTTATAACATACCCTGAGGAGTTGGGTTTTTAAATCAAAACTCATCATTGTTTGGAAGTTCACTAAACTTCTTAAATCCAATATATTCCTTTTTATATAGTTCCTTTTGTAAATCCTTCATCGTAATTTTAGTAACATATGTTTTATATGAGCATATCACTACTTCCCTAACCCATGATCCAAATTCTCATTAATAAAATGATACAAAATTTTAACGTGATTCATTCTAACTGATGAACTGTATTTTTACTATTATTTATAGTATTTGAATTATCATAATTTATTCTAATCAGATAATTCAATTAAAATCCTATGTCATTAATCTATTTTTTTTCATAGTAACTGTGACCGGGCTTTAGTGGTTATAATATATACAAAATCCTTAGCTATCCTAGAAATCATGTTTTATTCCATACTATTCTAATAACTAAATAGTATCTCAATGAAGAATTGACCACATGATTTTTACTTCCTCTTATCTAGTAAACTGTCTAATATATACTTGTATATCACAATAACTCTATCTAAGTTGTTTTAATATGTGCCAAACCAAACTCCATCAAGCCTTTATTATGATATAATATTCCTTTCTTACAAAAAGAATATTGATATTTTTTGTGTTACATTTATACTGTTTCACCTACCATATGGAAAAACAATATATGTTCATGTCTTTATTAAGTATAATAGGATATTCATGTAATGTAAGTCTATCCCGGTTGAGAGCTTTTTCTCCTAGGGCTTCCTAGGGTTTGAGTTACCCAGTCCGATCGGCTTGTGGCAGCTCCGTCTCCTTCTGCGCATCCTACTTCAGTTCGTTGTCTGCCTCACCTTCTTTGGATCCAGTGACAGGGAATCGGTGCCACCGTTCTTTGCTGTCCCCTGACCCTCCGTGGTCAGGAAAAATTGATCTGTTGTCCTCTGATCTTCCTCGCCAGTTTCCGAACCCCGATACCTGTGATTCTGAGGGTTTCGGGCTTCATCTTCTCGAAATTGTCTTAAGATGCAGATCCAGGTCATCAACGTTGTCCAGAATTTTCTCGTCATCATCTCCCCATGTCTGTGCCAGATCTGGGACAGGGAGGGCGGTTCTGGATCCCAAGTCTCAAACCCCCAATAGGCGAACAGTTTGAGCTTTCATCGTCTCGAAACAGCTACCTGATTTCGAGGAAACACATTTCCTTTTTCGCATCATCTTCCTGTTTTGTGTTCATCGGCGGCAACCTGTGGGTGGTAAGTCGAAACCACAGCTCGTGATGTTTCACTGTGAAGTGGTTAATTTGCAAAGCACCAGGTGTGAACGTTTCGCAGTGCTGTGAGGTCGCGAAGAGTTCGCCGTGAAGTGATTGATTCGTGTAGTGTCAAAGTGAAGCCTCATCCGCGTTGTGTCTTCACGAACATTTCTGCCGTGTTTATTTTCTGATTTATGCGAAGTGCCTTCGCGAAGTGCCCTGAGAATGATGTTGTTCTCCGCGAAGCGGTTGTTTCGTGAAGCACCAGGAGTGAGAGTTTCGCAGCGCTGCGAGGTCATGAAGAGTTCGCTGAGAAGTGACTGATTTGTGTGGGGGCGAATTGTGTGCCGCGATGTGTTAATTTGGGTGTGACCATCCTAGGGGAAGTGTTGATTGCGAAGACACCTCGCGGAGTCTGTTTGAGCTAAAGGACCGCGGATGAGGCCACGAAGGGGGTATCTTATCTAGGGAATTTCCTTTTAGACAGGGACTTGTCTCAAGTGCGGTTGGACTGTCATTTGGTGCTCAAGGGCCTGTGGGGTTTGACGGGGTGCTGGTTTTTAAGTAGGAGTGTGATTTCATTTCTTTAGGCTTTGTCCTATGGATGCAGAATTAGTGAATAAATGGAAGAGATTGTCCCTGACGGATAAAGAGAAGGTCGTGGTCGACGCTCGGAGACACGAAAACACACTTTTGGAAAAACGCATGTCGCTGTTGGTTGTGGGAATGTTCATGGAAAATATATTATTAAATATTGGGGCTCTCAAAAACACTCTACAGAACATTTGGAAACATGAAGCATGAGTTTCTATTCAGGAAGTGGGGATCAATCGCTTTATTTTTGAGTTCTTCAATGAGAGAGATAAAGATAAAATCTTGTGAGGCCGACTATGGTCCTTCGATAATCAACTCCTCCTTATAGAAGAATACAAAGGGGGGAGGGGGCGATATCCAACGAGTGAATTTAACCCAGTCCCCATTCTGGATACAAATTAAAGGAATACCATTCCATGCAAGAACGGAACGCATCTTTAGAGAAATTGGGGACCGTTTAGGCAAATTTCTTGACTGGGATTTCTCAGACTCGATACAATGGGGCCCTGAAGTTCGAATTAAGGCGGAAATAGAAGCGTCAGAGCCCTTGATGAGGGGAATGTTCCTGAAAATTTAATACGCCAACACCTGGATATCGTTCGAGTATGAGAAACTCCCAATATTATGCTTCTCTTGTGGTCGTCTTGGCCATCATGAAAGAACGTGCACCACAAAACATAAGTGTGAATCTGGTAACATCATCATCCAGTATAGCCCTTGGCTCCGTGACAAGATGAATAAATATGCTTTCATCCGCAAGATGGAAAAATAAAAAGATCGTGACTGCCTCACACTCGCACACACCAACCAGGTGGAACCCATACCTGAAAAAGGTCTAATTCTTGGACCATCAGATTTTCTTAATGATGGCTCTTCCACTCAGAGAACAGTTGTAGGTCATCCTTACCCCCAGCAGGACAATGCTCAAACACCTATTAATTTGGTGATGAAGCAAAAAGAACCATAAACACATTAATCAAAATCATTTTTGATGCACATCAAACCACCGGACATAGACCCTGGCCCACATTTGACCGCATCGGGCATTCCAACAATGGGGGCTCATGGAATGACCGTAACTCCATTTCCGGGACCAATTACCCATCGAATGTGGAAAAGGGTGCAATGAGGAGAATGTGATGGTCATAGGATAGACCCAAATCCTAGGGTTAGAAAAAGACAAAATGAAACTTTCCAGTTAGGGAGAAATCCCACCAACAGATAGAAAACGACAAGTGGAGGAACAGGTCTGGAGGAATCAAAGGCGGCGACGGGCGAGACCCAGCCCCGCTTAGACCAATGATTGTATTATGCTGGAATTGTCGTGGGCTTGGCAACCCACGAATTGTTTGTATGTTACAGTGAAATTGCACTCAAAGTCGCCCCGATATGGTTTTCCTATCCAAAACCATACTTGAAAACAAGGACACCATTGGCATTGCCCTGAAATGCAACTTCCATGGATCCCTCCTGATCCCCAGACAAGGCTACTCTGGGGGTCTCTATCTCCTTTGGAAAGAAAATATCGACGTCAAGATTATGTCCTTCTCCTCGCACCACGTGGAAGAGACTCTTCAGGCGGACCATCACCCACCCTGGACCTTTGTGGGATTCTATGGATGGCCATCCCATAATGATAAGGTGAAGTCATGGGATATTCTATGAAAGCTACGACATGACCGACTGTGCCCTATTCTTTTTAGAGGAGTCTTCAATGAGATTAAGTACCATAAGGAAAAAAGGGGTGGAGCAATCCGACCCTCAGCTTTGATGTTATACTTCAAGGATGCAGTTTCTAGGGTGGACCTGGTCGATCTGGGGTACATAGGTAATCCTTTTACATGTTTCCGTGGTAATATAGAAGGAACCAGCATTGTTGAGCAGCTTGATAGATTTCTGGGCTCTACTGATTGGATAACTCTGTTCAACATGTTTCATATCGACCACATGGCCCTCAAATACTCGTACCACTGCCCAATTATCATTGACTGTACACATGGAAAACGAAATAGACAATTCAACAGACCCTTCAGATTTGAGAGCTTCTGGCCAAAAGATCTGGAATGCGAAGAATGGATCTGATGAAGCTGGAATTGTACTCACAAGGATGTCTGCCTCAACCTCCAACATGTCACATCCAATCTGAGGTCTTGGAGCAATAAGAAATTCCGTCACCCTGACTGGCACTGTGTCATCCTTGAAAAGAGACCGAACAATCTAATCAAACAACACACATCAAATTGCAATCTCTATATGATTGGAGCTACTCAAAGAGAGCTGGACATGGCCCTACGTATCAAGGAAAGCTTCTGGGCTATGCGTGTGCGGGACAACCATATTAAAGAAGTGGATGCTAACACCGGGTATTTTCACCAGAAAGAATCAGCCAGGTGTCGTGAAAACTCTATTACTTGCATCTCACAACCCGATGGAAGATTGTTTCTGACACCAAGGGTATCCATGAGGCCTTCATATGTTTTTTCCAGAACATCTTCACTGCAGGAACCCCTTTCATGTCTGCTGAGGTGGAAGATTGTATCAGACCTATGATCACTAAAGAGATCAATATAAAGCTCATCAAATATGTGACAGATGAAGAGATACGCCTCACTCTGAAACATCTTCATCCCACTAATGCCCCCGGACCGGATGGGTTCCACGCCCTATATTTTAAGCAATACTGGCACATAATTGGTCTTGACATCTGCACTTTGATTAAATCTATATGTGCTAGTAATTCTAGCATTGCGGCCATCAATGAAATTGTCCTCGTCCTCATCCCCAAAATCATGAATCCTCTGGCAATCCCTGACTTTCGACCTATCAACCCCTGCAATGTCTCTTACATGATCTTCTCAAAGATCCTTGTCAATCAGTTGCGACCTTGGCTACCTGATATTATCTCTGAAAATCAGAGTGCCTTCGTGGCCAAGAGACTGATCACTGATAATTCGATTGTGTCACATAAAGTGTTCCATTCTATGAAATCACGCTATACTATGAAAAGAGGAACCATGGCCTAGAAATTGGACATGACCAAGGCCTATGATAGTGTTGAATGGAACTTCTTAAGAGTCATTTTTCATAAAATGGGCTTTTACGCTAAGTGGACAGATATGGTCATGAACTATTTCTTGACTGTCTCATTTAGAATCAAGGTCAATGGGGAGCTTACCAGAGAATTCTCCCCATCCAGAGGCCTTCACCAGGGAGACCCCCTTTCCCCATTTCTCTTCACACTGGTGGCTGGCGTTTTTTCTAATATTATACCCAGGGCTGTATCTTCTATGTCTATTCATGGGGAAAATGTATGCCGAGTTAGCCCTCCAGTGTCGCATCTCTTCTTCGCTGATGGCTGCCTCCTTTTTTCAAGAGAAACAATGAATGAATGTCGGGTGATCTATCAAGCAATCCATCAGTATGAGAAGGCGTCTGGCCAAACTATCAATCATGGAAAATCTTAAATATACTTTAGTGTCGGGGTGCCTCTTTCTAAGAGGGATGAACATTGCACATCAGCTGGCATCCATATGTTTCATAAACATCAAAAGTATCTTGGGCTTCCCACGGTGATTGGATGGTCCGAAAAATAAATCTTCACATCTCTAGTGGATAAGATTGAGAAAAAAATTCAATGCTAGACCCCAAAAAGAATCTCTAAAGCCATCAAAGAGACCCTCATTAAAGATGTCATCCAATCTATCCCCAGCTACTTTATGTCCCTGTTTAAGCTCCCAGCGACCATCGTCGGCCAGATCCACATACGTACTACCAATTTCTGTTGGGAGAAGAATGGTGGAAGGAATTGACCCCACAGGATTGCCTGGGAGAAACTATGCAAACCCAAATCCGAGGGTGGGATGGGGTTCCATAATCTCCCTCTCTTCAACGATGCGCTATTGTCCAAGCAAGGATGGTGCCTTATTAATAGTCCATCATCTCTATGTGCACGAGTAATATGAGATAAGTACTTTCCCCACATGGAAATTCATGATTCCTCTCTTGGTCCCCATCCTAGCTTCCTCTGGAGAATCATTTGGGGGGCCAAAAATCTGATGGAGAAAGGACTGGGCTGGCGGATTGGGATTGGCTCATCTTTCAAAATCTGGACGAATCCCTGGCTTATTAATAAGTAAGATCTATAGGCTACATCCCCCACCCAACCAGGTCATGAAGACGCCACAGTCAGCTGCCTCTTTTCCGACAAGGGACAGGGTTGGTGTTTGGATAAGATCCTTGAATGGTTTAACGAAAGAGACCAAAGAATTATCCTTAGCATTCCCTGGGTTCCAGACACAGGCCCTGACCATCTCTTCTGGATTTATGACATTTCGGGTGATTACACGGTGAGATCTGGCTATAGAATTACTCTTGGAATCCACTCAATCAGCCGGGATTAAGGAACTTTGAAATGGATTTGGATGCTCAATGTCCCCCCAAAAATTCGTCAATTTTGGTGGCAGGTTTGCACGAGAACTCTCCCAACAATGAGACTTCTCGTTCACCGACATATGGCCAACACCGTTTTTTTCCTTTCTGCCCAAACATTCTAGAAACTCTCTTGCACGCTATCATTAACTAACTGGGAGCTAGGTAAATTTGGAATGAATGGGGCCCGACTTCAGTTGCTTCACTGGCATTGGCCTCTGACCTTCCCGATCTTCTGACATGTTGGTGCTCCTCTCTCTCTTCGGCGGATGTAGGCTCACTTTGCACTTTGGCATGGATTATCTGGGTCCGGCGTAATGATGTTGTATTTCATCAAGCTCACAGACCCCCCAAATTTTGGATTGATCAGGCCATTTCATGGATTGAGGGTTGGAAAGGCCACAATGGACATTCTTGGCAGGGTGTTACCCCCTCCCATCCCTCTCATTGGAATCCCCCAATGGAAGGGATTCTCAAGATTAACGTGGATGCGTCTCTTCCGAAGGATGGACTTGTTGCCCTTGGCCCCCTTGATTGAAATCATCATGGGCATATCCTTACTGCTAAATATGAACCACATCAGGCATTCTGGGAACCAGAAGTTGCAGAATCCACGACCATCCATGCTGGTATGATGCTCGCTATTGAACGTGGATGAGGCGATATCATCATTGATTCTGACTGTCTCACGGTAATCGACTCTATTAATCACAACGACGGCAGACTCCAGTCATTTGGCACCATCATCATGAGAATTCTCTTACTTCTCTAACGCTTCTCATTATGAACCTTCTCCTTCACCAAAAGGGAAGGAAACAACGTGGCCCATCTGCTAGTGGCCTCAGGCCCATTCGATACCAACCTGTTCTAGGTGGACAATTTTCCTTCATGGTTTGTCACATGTACTTCTGCTGATCTTCATCATTAATGATATATTCTCTTAATTAAAAAAATTATAATAGGATACCAATGAAATATTTTACTATATTTAATTGAAAACATTTCTATCATCATCCCTTGAAAATTTCAATCATTTAACAACTAGAGTTCTCATCTCCTTATAATCCACCATTCCAAATATTCTCAATACAATACTTCATATTTATTAAGTGGATAAATGAACATTCCATTCCTTCCATATGTCACATATAGACCAAAGAAAAATTTCATCTCAACAATCGTTTAAATTGTTAACTCACTCTTTATAATTTCAGAAAAAGAAATTGTATGGTTCCTTATTCTCTCTACAAAAAGTTATGTGGTCCACAAACAATAGCACCATCATCTTTTGATTACTCCAAATTTTTATAGAGACTATAATCCACCCCACCACAAAAAAAAGAAAGCTTTTAAAAATACACATCATGACTTGTGTACCATGATATTGGTTCCTACATCAATCCACACATCACCGTGTTTATCTGAATTTTTTTTTCATCATTATGATTGATAAAACCATATGATTACCCAATGTACACCTTCCCTTCTAGAAATACATCTATAAATGATTCATTAAAATCCATCAATAAAACTTTTATCTTCCTCCTCTCTATTATTGATTGGAATGACTATATTTTCAATATCCTTTAGATATGTGAATTTTTTGGCATCAACATCAATACCCCCTATCATGGAATAACCCTTGCACATGAATCATTATTTTATTTGATTCATAATTATATCATTATTTATCTTGTTACATAAAGAACCATTTGGTCACTATTATATTAATTTCAATAATTCTTGAAATAATATCTCATATCTGGTTCTTATAAATTTTACCAATAATTTCATTCATCTCTTGAGCCAAATTCAAAATCTCCAGGTGATTTTTTAAAAATTAACTAATCCAATGATAAGAATTTTTTTATTGTGACTTAATTCTCAAAATTTTCAATTACTTTTTTTATCAATGATGATATTCTACTTATAAATTTTGGAATGACTCATCACTTTCTATATAGTAACATGTTTGACTTCATCATACTCATCAATGGTGTCTTTTTCTGTATTATAATTTAATACTTGTTCTACCTAAGACTTTATTTCCGTCTAATCACACTCTTTAAAAAAATTATCAATTCTTATTGATTATTCTATTAATTCCCCAATGGAAGGATATAATTTCATCCAATGACATTTTCTCTTAAATATTTTATATGATTTTATTTTTCCTAAGTAGATAAATAATATCCCTTTAACTCAATGTGATACGTACATCCATTGTTTCTTTTTTATTAGGAATTAAAATCTTACTTATAAATATTCAAATTTATTTGAATGTGATCTTATTAAAATATTGTATCAGATTAAGTGTATTTTATTCCTACAAACACAAAAAATCATTGTTAAAAATGCATACCTATGCCTTGAATACTTCCTTCCAAAACAACTCCCATTGTTCTTTTTCAATAATCAACATTCTGTTCATGTTTCTTTATGATCCTATTTCAATTTCTAACCACTCCATTTTACCGAGGATCTCTCACTAATAAAACATTTTCCATTATCCTTTTTTTTGAGATAATAATCTACATTGATACTTGTACAATTCATGAAGTTATTAGTTTTTAAATACACAATTTTATATCCAATAATCTTTTAAACATCCCTATAATATTGTGTTCTGAAATTGAACAATGTGGACTATTAAATGGTGATGTAAATTCATTTCATCTTGTTGAAATGATTAATAAATAACACATAGTATATCTTACAATCGAAATAACATTGTGGTATGGGTTTGCACACATAAATATTCACTTTCAGTTACAATTTTTTACGTTTTCCATTTCTTTTTTTATTTTTTTCGAGTAATGTTTCCTTCATTATAGTTATAATATATCTAGGTAAAATCATGTGTTAAGTTGTTTAGATCAAGATCTCCATCACTTATCGTATAATCCTAAAATTTTGATTGGATCCAATGACCATAATATCATACCCTAACACATTTTTTTCAACTTCCATGTGTATATAAAATATATGATATAGTCTACTAATAAATATTCCCCTTCATGTGCTTCCCCTATATAAAAACTACCCCATATTTTTCACAATGAAATATATAAATCTATTTAATGTTAATGTATTCCTTGAATCCCACATTTGATTGAAAGTGGCCATGTTTTAAAATTGGTCTTCAATAACCAATACATATACACATACTGATTTTCATTACTTCCTCTAAGAATATTTATCTTTGTGAAGCTCTTTCATATGTACTGTAATTTATAGAAAATAATTCCTCCAATAATTCTTACTCTATTTCATAAAGTTATTATTGGTTCAGTACATAGGCATTGGGGTATAAAAACTCCACTAATAAGAAAATTGATGTTCACTCCACCACGTAAAACCTATCTATCTAATAGAATCTACCATTAGACTATCAATGATGACCTCTACATACTACTCCACTTGTTCCACTTTCATGTAATATCCTTTCACAAAATTTTCCACGTGGTTGGCCAAATAACTACCTCTCCACAACAAACGATGGCCTCTACATGCTGTAGTATAATCCTATATTATAGTTTGTTTGAATCATTAATGATCATGTGCTTCTCACATGGTCCATGTAATTGGTATATGGTAAAACATTCATTTGAAAAAGAAATTCCGTACCCAAATTATTTTCAATCTCTATAAATGTCACCATCAATTTTATCACTGATATGAAATCATTGGAAATTTATCAATTATAAATTAATTAAACTCTTTAACCAAAAAACCAAGTAGTCAAATTGAGATGCATTTTTTTAAAACATCCCACCATCGTATATTTTACCCCAGAATGGCTAAAACTAGTGGGTGATGTTGATATCTATATTCTAGACCAAAATAATTTTTCATCTTGGTTTACCCACTAAACAAGTGTAGTGTCTGAAAATCATTCTATTAATGGTGTATTCATAAGGGAGGTGTCATTAGACCAAGGATTAATTATTTTTACATGAATGCCACCTATGATAAATAAATTCCCCATCTAGAGAATCAAATTAATTATTTGTCATCAAAATTATTCCATGAATGTGTCAAAAACTCAAAGGGTTGACTAAATTCTAGGAAATTCACCAAGGTGGTGGATTCTAGCCTAAATTGATGTGGTGTTTCTATGTATGGAAAAAATGTATGGATTTATATATTTAAACTCAACTTACTATGATATATGATGTTATACTGGTGCTGTAATCATAATTATATAAGACAATAGAAATTATCTTAGATCAACCCAACCAATAGATCCCTAAGACAAATTCCCTCCATGAGGTGACCCAATATATGCGTACCAAAATATTACATCATTTTAGATGAATATTGAATACATATCCTAAAAATTCATTCCTCATGGCCATAAATGTATGATTTCATTGGAGACTATATACATAAGAATAATATTTCATGAAATATAACACACAATGTATTCCCACATAGTACACATCTTAGCCATACCATAAATAAACCATTCTTCATAACCTAGAAAAAAATATAAGAAATTCTGATCACCAAATCTCTATAAAAGTAAACATGTGATATTAATTAATGATCATAACTGAGTGTAATATTAGAGTTTGTTTTTGAGTACATTTAAATAACATTATTAAAGAATATCCAATATTTCATAGATTATTAAAATAAACCAGGGAAAAATCATTGGCACTTAATAAGACATGAATTATAAGATAAGCAATGAACAAGTGTCATTAGAATATAACATTGACATTAGAACATGCAATAAAAGAGTTTATTTATGTGTTCCATAATAATAATCATAGAAAAATTTTAAGGGCATCTACGAAGTCATTCTTAACATGTTGATCTTAGTCTGATCACACATGTTCCCTCTTTGGGCTTGGTAAAAACTCAAAATTACAATCATTTGATATTGGGAAATCCACTCATGTACCATCCTATATGATAAGGATAACCTCATGTATACACTTATTTATGTTATATATAACCTTTTATATACAATTTTATAATATAAAATTTAAGCACTACCAAATGCATTAGAGGGACATAATGAACCCTCTCATTATAAAATCATAATCCATTCATATGTATACCACATGATAATGAACAAATTTATCATTTAATCGTGGAATAATCCATTGAAATTAAAATAGCTTCAATCTAGATTTCATTTTCATATTTATAATATATACTATGAATGAATAAGTATGGTATCATTGGAACATATCTCCAGTAATTCATAATAACATCAAAGGATTTTGTTTTATATGAAAATAGCTTTAAAATATAACTGGAATATTTCCTGAAAAAATACCATTATCATTTTTAAATAAATTATTTAAATTAAAAAAATTATAAAAAATTATGATTAATAATTTATTTAAAATGAATAATTAAAAATATTAATTTAGTGTTCAATGAAAATAGTAATCATGATTGTGGTATTGTTATTCATGTAGTACACATTAAAATAAATATTTTGTTCAAATTTTTGATAAAAATCCAAAAGTTACACATTTTAAAAATGATAGGGAGACTTCTATTAGACCCTGTTAAATAACATAAAATATTGTTAAATATAAATATTAATAATATTTTCATAACATTAAAAACATTCCTGAATTTGTTTTATGAACCAATGGACATGGACGAAAAGATTCACGACCAAATAAAATATCAAATTCAGTTCTCAAAAAAACTATTGTATTTAAAACAATTAGAGAGATAAAAATTAATGAAATATTTTATTTCAAAAAGTAAATCAATGATAAAATATCATATGATTTAGATATATATCATATAATCTTATCATTAAAAATTCACTCATAATCATTGTTGGTAAAAAGTGATATTTTTATAAAAACCACTTACTTATTTTATAAACATCGAATCATAACACCCATGATTGTAATAACCACAAATGATTCTTTATATTATATTAATATTAATTTATTAATGATATAACTTATAAAAGATTCATTATATACACTATATGTAGGATACAAGTTGTCAATATGACATATGTCTCAAGAAAACAAAAGTGACATGAGGGACCCTTACCTCATGTCCAACATTCTTCAAAAGTGCCTCATGTATAGTAAATTAAAATTTATTATAATTATATACTGTAGAAATAATAATACTTATAGAAACTAAAATATACTTATAATATCTACCCGTTATTTTCATTAATAATCTTTTATTATCATCATCATTTTTTTGATAATTTCATTTTTGTCATGAATGATTCAGTTGATAAATCATGTTCTGTGAACTTTGATCCTATTTAAAAAATATCTGGAGTACTAATAATATATTATAAATAATATTTTAACATTATATACAATATTTTAAGGAAACAAATTTTCAATATGACATATGTCTCAGGAAAACAAAAGTGAGACGAGAGACCCTTACCTCATGTCCAACTTGCTTCATAAGAGACTCATTTATAATTAATTTAAATTTATTATACTTATATAATGGAGAAATATTAATACATTTAAAACATAATTTTTTTTACTTATAACATCTCATCATAATTTTCATTAATAATCTTTTGTTGTCGTTATGATTTCAGGTGATAACAACTTTTTTGTCATGAATGATTTAGTTTATAAATCAGGGTCCTTGCACTTTGATCTTGGTTCAATAATCATTAGAGTAATAACAATTTATTATATGTAGTATTTTATCATTATATATACTTTTATAATAATTAAAATAATGATGTGATGAAAAAAAGATTACATAAATCCATGGAGAATGTAGTTTGTACGCACACATGAGTGATTAGTCAACTATATGATAGATGGAATGAACGAAAGTTAAATAATGATACACAATTATATAATCATTTTTATATCATTGATATAATATATATTCAATAAATATATCATTATTATTATCCATCTAAATAAGAGAAGAAAAAATGTCACATCACATTGTGAGGTGATAATGCACATGTACTCACGAGTGACATTATCATTTCCAAAGCATGGGAAAGTAAGACAACAAATAAGTCGTTACAGTTACAAAATTATAATTATTTCATAATTTTCACATAGAAATATTTAATACATTATAGTACCTAACCATTATATATGGTGATGGAAAATTAATCGTATCACTACATAGAGGAAGAAGTCAAATCATACATAAGGGAGATACTTTGATTTCCCTTTTTATAGAAATGAGATAGATAATGGTTGTAACAAGGTAAAAGTAATATATATTTATACTGAATATAAGTGATTTAATATGTTATTATGGATAAAATATATTTAGAGGATGCAGGGGAAGAAAAAGGTTTGAAATATTTGGGTAATGTGATTACCTCTTATTTTAGAGACCTCCTATTTTTACACCATAATCCATCATATGATGGTCATTGTGTAAGAAATAGAGCTCAATAAATAATGCAAGTAATATAGGAAGGATTTTCCTATGGATATTTTAAATCTATAATTCTAAAATATTATGAATAATGATGGAGGATATGTGCGCTTTTATATTTGAGGGGAGGGACACACATGAATTAATTAAAAGATATCAAAAATAAAACTTAACCTTCAAGTGAAATTTTGAAAAAATGATCATGAATTATAGTATTAAAAAATATATATTTAAATAATATTTAATAATTAATATTTATATAATTTTATGTGGTAAATGTACCATTATCCCTTCATTTAACCCCCAGGTAACCTCTTCTTAACCCTACCCATGGTAACAATGTTATAAATGTTTTTAATAATTGGTATGAAAAAATTAAAGTTTCCCCATTACTAATTTTGGATATAATTATTCATAAAATATAATACATCTTATCTATTTCAATTACCATAAGTGGATGTAATTAATTTTAAAAAAACCAGGAAAAACCTAACAAAAACTAGTTTTTTAGAGAGATATATATTAAGCATAAAACAGATATTACATTTATTATTTTATTTTTAAAAACAATTATATCAATATTAAAATATACAATATAATATATAATATAAAAATCAATTAAATTTTTATTTAACAATGTATTATTAAATTTTTTATTTTGAAACAATATTTTCAAATAGAAAAGGTTTCCTAAAAATAATTTTTTTACCATTAAATGAATTTATCTTCATTACTAAGCATTAGATAAAAATTTTATTAATTATTATTTGTAAATTAAAAATAAATTCAATTAAAATAATTATTTTGTTTCGATAAATATATATGTTTATATAAAATTTCATAACACATACGAAAGATATATTTATTCTATATAATCGCTCTTTTAATCATTAAATGATTTTACTATTACAAAGTTAATTATTATTTTTAAGCATTAGTCAATAATTTTGAATATATATATATATATATATATTAGAATGTGGTTAATCTTATTCATAAAATTCAGTCCAATATATAAGTTATGTGTGCTATAATATATCGTGGAATGTTTAGACACTGGGTTGTGTGTGAAAGATGCAATCAAAAACATGAATTTTATTTCAAGGTAATTTATATGTATTATCATAGTTTTACATTCCATTTTTAATGTAGATATTCCTTTATCTATCTATATGATGTTTATAATATTTCAATGTCACCAATCCTTTGAGATATTTATGATGAATTTCCCACATCCAAGGAGTCATTTGTGATATTGAGTGGATTCCAATAATTTCATTAGAATTGTTGAAATAAGATTTTAGATACACCATATTGGAGCCTTTCCCACATAATAAAATAAAATTTGAGAAATTTATGAGTTTCTTCTTAGATAAATACAACTATTGTATAACCTCTTTGGGATACACAATGACCTATGTAATAAATAATTTTGGATACCTATTCACCTATTGGATAAGACTAGTGTGAAGGTAGCATGGTAAAATGGTTTATGTAGTCAATACATGCAAAGCACCTTGAGACCCCCATGTTTCATTCACTTATATTTGGAACTGGAATTATTTGATTAAAATCCATAACTCACACCTGGTAGTGAGGCCATGAATATTTTTGAGGAATAAGTGGTTGGAGATGAGTACCCAGGGCTTATTAGTTGGGTGATGCTAATGATGTCCAAGGTATATTGATTCTTATTAGATATATTTCAGGTGAAGTCCTCATTTCATATTTCTAGGGAATTCATAGATTCATATTGACAGATAAAATTATATATCAGGAGATAGGAATTTCAAAAAACCACAGACATTTGGAAGTATAGATTCAAGCCTTATATTTCATATGTTTCTGACTTATGAGAAATACCAATTGAAAATCTAATAGTTGTAAAACCTTTGGTGATAAAAATAGAGATCAAAATACATCCATATAATGAATTATTAATAAGAATAAGAATAGAAAATGGTAACATGTGATATGATTAAGGATAAAATATAATGGCATTTGTTGATTTCATTATATACACCAAAATCAACTATGATGTAACATACAAGGCCTATGTGACACATTGGTTCCGTCATCAATTTAATTGTATTATGGGTTTTTTTTTTATCCCATTTATAAATTATAGACAATATTATAACCTCATGGTTTAGAGGAAGATATTATTGATGATAATTTATGATATAGGTTGGGTAAAGATACGCTCTCCTTCCTAAGTTTCTGGGTTTTAGTTGGAATTCAAGTATACCAATTCACTAAATTCATCTAATTCTAGAAACATGGTATCAAAAAAATACCATAGGGTTAACACAATTGATTTAATTAAAAAGAGTAAGTGAGATACTATAAATCCTTTATAGGTAAAGGAAAAAAATGTGTAAGCATATGATTGTTTAAGATATTTTTGAACTAGGTCCCATGGGTAATAGATTATCAAGGAGTTGACACACCCTAAGACATCCATAATGAAATCCGGAAAAAAGTGGCATGATAAAAAATAATAGAAAGGTCATAGGATGGGAAAATATCCAAATAAAAATATTATTTAGGCCTTTCAATGTTATTTTTATGTTATACACTTTCACTTTTACAGTTGTTGGATACTATTTAAGAAAACCTAGGATTTTTAGTTTTCACTATAGGGTGGTATATTGATCCCACATATATGGAATGTAAAGGGTCTCGTATGAATAATAAATGAAAATAACATATTTTATTTCATTTGTTATATTTTTGAGTTAGATGTTTTGGGTAATACCATTGACATAAATCAATTATAGGAGATGTTTGAAAATAAAAAAATCAACGTGTTCATCAATTAATGTAAGGATGATGAGTGATATTATTCCCCATACACTAAAAAATTATTATTAATACATTATAAAAACATTTTCTTCAATTCTATCATTCATCATGATAAAGTTGATGGAGGAACCCCAGATGGAAAATCATTGAGATCGTCACCCCTATATGAATTTGAACATTCAGCTAGTTATAGGATAATGTTGTGGGTTATGCAGGGGACATACAATACACCCTCCTTTATCTGAGAACATTTATCTCATAGGTTTTGTCACATATCCTCTACCTATGAGGAGATATTTTTAATGTACTAAAACACTAGATAGTAAAATTCACACAAGCATAAGGGGTTGGTTCCCATACTTATTTTTTCATTTTTACTATAATATTGATCAACCATTTCATTTAACTAAGGATTATTACTTCTCATTGAGGCTCTTTTTAATGAAATATGAGATAATGTGGAAGGAGAAAAGGTCTCCATGAGTCATAAAACATCTTTGGTATGTTAGATCCTTAACATAAATTTATTCTATATTGTTCATTAAGACAATAAAACTATAGTTTCCAAAAAAATGAATTGCATGATTAATGGAAAATAAAAATCATGCCAAAATCCCCAAGACACTATGATGCTTCTGTGTTGTGAGTCGTATCACCAAACTCTAATTATGGAGATTATATTGATGTATAAAAATACCATACTTCCATAACTGATTTTATAGTTCATTAGATTGATTTTTGAATTATTGGGATGGGTGACTTGGATGATGAGATTCTCAGGACTTAGTCGGACCCTAGATTTGTGGTGGTGTTAAAATTTTGGATAACATCATCTAGTATCTCTGGTGTTTGAGAAGTGAGATTTTATAGTATGTCAATTTTATTTATCCATTAATTACTATGACTAAACTACCCTTATTCCAATAAAACTTCTTAAAGAATATAAAATACATGAATATGTCATAAAATATTTGACGGGATCAGTGAAATGGTTGTGAAAGATCATTATACATCTCTTTAAGAAATTCTAAAAGCACCATCTTTGACAATCATGAAATGTTTAGCTAGTGAAAATTTTTCAATCACTCCGACTATTTATTTTGTAATGACAAGGATTATCATCACCCTTTCCTAAATTGATGTAGTGACTAGAGAGGATATGTTGGAATTAGAATGTATCCATTTTGAGCCATCTAATTAATTATAAACTATTATGTAAGTTGAAATTCTAGTTAGAGATGCTAATTATTAGATAAACTAGGTAGCTAATTGAATATCATTATAATAGGATAAGTCATAGTGAACATAGAACCCAAACATCATGTAAACACAATGTTACCTAATTTGGATTATATTATTTCTCCACATTAGGATCTATTTTGAATCAATATTTTCCATCACTTCAATGGTCTATGAGAATGATGGGTCTGTAGGTATTTTTGTGGGCGATCTATGATACATAAAATGAGAAATTATGATATCGAATACCTGAACATGATTACATATTTATGAAATATTCATATTTCATATTTTAGTTTTTTAAAAAACAAATAAAACCTTGAAAAAAATAATTATTTGGAGGGATCAGGTTGAGAACACACAAAATGGGCACGCTCAGGTCAAGGTTGTTATTCTCCCCACAATTATTTGTGCTATTGAACATCAGGAGCTAAATTATAATGATATAAAAGTAATATAGTATAAAAAATACTATATTTAATGGTAATACATTTTAAAACACATATATTGTTTGATAGTTGACATATAATAGTATAAAAAACTCACTAGTGGGGAGAAGAAGGCAAGGATAAATCAACTATTATATGTTATAAAAAACATATAAGGGATGATTCAGAAACTTAAATCCTTTCAATAAATCATATAAATATTTAAAATTTACAGATATGATTGATCTATTTCAAGGATATAATAGAATCATTTTTGGTGGTCTATCAATAATGTGACCCAATCAGTCATTGTGCCCCATCAGTAGAGCCTCCAAATTTTTTGATTGCCATTCTGTTTTCTTACAAAATGAAAAAATTACAATTCTTAACAATCATAATATTATTACCCCAGCAAGTTATAAATCATCAATTTATTAATGATAACCTATAAAACTCATAAAGACTAATTAAATAACAAATAAACCCACTTGAGAATTGTATGAGAATAGATTATAATAATCATAACATGAAAACTCTTTAGTTTGTTTTTACATTCATAAATTAATCCATTATCCTATATGAATTTACCGTTAAATGGATACTGGTACGTTTAATATGAAATAAGATACACCATCATTTAAAGAAGGGTTCTCTTTATGAGACAAAGGACTGGAATATTTACTTTCTATGTAATCATGTACTTTATGACAAATATAGGTAGGGTGAATATGGAGGAACATATACCATTACTATAAGATAATGTTATCCAGTTTTGGTGACTTCTAATTGAAATTGTACAAATATAGGTCAACAGATAGTTTATATATGTCCCCACAAATACATTCACTATAATATAATGTTAAATCATTAGGATATATGATATTTGAAACCGCCTTAAAAATGAAAATAAATATTATTAATTTTGAAAGGATGTTTAAATGATCAAAAGGGATCAATTACCCTAAGATTACACCACCATCCATTTCACCCAAATCACCTCAAAAAATACATGAAAGTAATGATAAAAATACATAACCATTTCCTTAGTCTATGGACATAGTGATTGTAGTTTTTTTATTGGGGGAAATGATAGTCCCAATAATATTTACATATTGTAATTATTCACAATAAATTTTCTAAAATTCATTGCTTGGGGAAATAATTATAAGGATCATAACATTTTTCTATGGCCCCCATTCATAATTTTTAACATAAAGAGTTGTAAAAAAATTTCTATAAGTTTGATAATTTTTTTACTTAAGAAATGTAATGGAAAATCCTAGAGAGATAATACTAGAAATTTTACTAGTATTACCATTATTGGTTTTCAACCCTAAAATGTATCATTTCTCTTTTATTTGGTATTTTGATTATATTCATGTTGGACCAATAAAGGATGGTGTTAATAGTTCATCATGCTCTACCAAAAGATGAGATAATATACATAATTAAAAGGGTGACATAAACATAATGTGAATAGAGATCCAAATACTAGTAATGAAATCTTTGAGGAAGGTTCATGGAGTTTCTGGTCATAGTTTATAAACCAAAAGTTATTAGGGATTAAAAGTTAAAAAATATTGATGAAAATATTGGACCATATATATTGTAAGGATGATTTGAAAACATTACATAAATGAGATCCCAATAATAATTTTCACAGCACTAGATAAGGTTTCAAATACTTTAATGACATGGTAATCTATCTAATGATGAATATTCTGATATGTAAACCCAAATGGGGATCATAAGAAGTTCACTAAGTCATTTTGAATAACATGTGATAATGATGTAAACTGTAGACTAATGCATTTGAGTATGGAAGTGTTGAGAATGGACAAGTATACTAAGGATAACCACTGATTTATTATTAAATAAATTGTTCGTATTGATTTCATTGATAGAACATGGGGTGTGTGGAAATTTTCCTCAAGATGAAAAAATTCCTCTAATTATTAGGCCTTATATACTTCACAGATATCATTAAAAAGAATTGGTTTCCATTTTGGAAGCTAATAATATTTTCAATAGTTTCCATTAAAGTTTTAGGGTTACATAAATACTAAAGGAATAATTTTTAGCATGTGGAAGGTGGATAATCAAAAACATATTGAGACACACCAACCTAATAATTACTAAGGTTAACTTATGATGTATTGTTGAGAAGTGAGCGTAAATGGATTATTTCCTACAATTGGGTCTAATATATATGTCTTAGACAATAATATTTTTTTTTGAAAATAATAGGGATCATCCTACATACAATTCTTATATAAAATATATACTTTTTTATTTGGATATAATGTGTAAATACCAGATGTTAATAAGGATATGATACGTAGGGAAGGATGTTTCATAAAGAATACATTTATGGCTAGAGAAAAAATATAAATCCAAGAATCATTATATATCTTGTCATTATAGATATCAGGTCTTAAATAGTTTTAAATATTATAGAATTTATTCTAGTTAGAGGTCAAAAAATATCCAAGACCTATATTGATACAAGTGATATGATATATCTATCACATTACAAGGAATCTATGTTCATGGTTGACATAAATATATAGTCATGAAGTTATTAATGCCCATGCCCTAAGAGAATATGGATTAATAAACTTTTTCTGATGGGTTTTGTGGTATATGTTTCAAAATAAACTTTTTATCTTGATATAATAGGATTAAATCCATAAAATGCTCATATAAGGAATATCTACATAATGCTGAATCATATTAAGGGGAAAAATTTAATGATTTTGTTCAATTTTTGAGTTATGAAAGTGAAAATAAAATTTGATTGAGGATATAAAAACTATTAAGAAATGATTCATTAGAATAGGTTAATTTTATCCCAGTGTAGATTTTTTATAATATAATCATACAAAAACATTTTCTATATATATCATAGACAAGGGAATAAAAATTAGGTCATATAAAATATGCCACTCAAAGGGGTTTATGGGTTATAAGGTGTAGTTAAAATTTCATGATGTTCCACATCATTTAAAAAGGACTCAGATTCCATTAGGCATAAGGGAATATGATGAATACCTTTCGATATAATGATATTCATAGATTTGGATCTTGCATAACATAGACTGGAATTAATTTGTGATGATTCAGTGGAGAATACCCTCTATTAATTGATATAGTATTATACAACCGAATTAAATAACTTTTTGATGGGGAATAAAAATGTGGAAGATTCCAAAATGCATAATTTGTCAATCACTCTGTATCCAAAAAATAATAGGTATCAAGATGTACATGGTTCTAGAAAGTTGAATTTGTATTGATCAGGTAGATGTATATAAAGAAGATAATAATTGATTCCTCCACTAATAGTTCCATTGTATAACCTAATGTGAATGAGATGGCTCAAACTATAGGATGGGGAAGGAGTTGAAGTTGATAGTATTTTTTATAGACCCTTGTCAAGACTTTCAGGTGAAACTTCATATATAGAAGTGTTATAAATCAATAAATCCATTCTCCTTGAAAGTATTAAATGATTATTTCCTAGTTTGTGGGTTATTAATGAAAACATTATGTGAATGAGGATAATCATAACACTAAGATACAATAAAGACTATATGAGATTGATATTCATTGGTTGGGCTTGTGAAAATAAACATGAGTGTCACTAAATATCATGTGATAATAATAATCACTTCCATAATAGTTTGTGTATAGGGAATTATTTTCACAAGTTCCATGTATCATGAAATAATATTCATTGAGTGTAACCATATCTGTCAACTCCTAATGGATTTAAGACTCTTTTATGGAAAAAGCTATCATATATGAAAAATTCATTATTTGTGGTCACATAGAATAGTCGTCTTTATATAGTTTATAGTCATGAGGATGATGTAACATTATAGAGTTTAATTTAATATTGGTAGGACTTTTTCATGCATTATAACATAATTTGACAAGGAAAACTTCATAGAATTATACATTTTGGTGAAATTGGATGTATTTCATAATTTTTAATGAAATGTGACTAGAACTACGTCTTATGAAATTTATAGGTATGAAACTATGTATTAATATATTTAATGTGATGATATGTGAATAATTTTATGATAACCCTTATTTTTGGACATGAAAAGATTCAATTTCCATCCATAGTATTCAAGGAGTAAGAACCATTTGTGTGTAACGTGTGTACGACAAAGGTTCTAACCCATTTTTTCTCCAGTTTTTAGGGCATCTATTCTATCTCACAAAAGGTAAAAAATTTAAGTAGGGGTGAATATGAATTTATGATTTTAAAAACAAATAAATATTAGTTTTATTTATAAAATAAACTATAATGCATTTTTTTGTTCAATTTAATCAGTACAGTTTAAATTAGGGTATAGGGAATAATTATATTATGCACGTCACTTGTAATGTCTATTGAATAAACTGAATGAATTTTATTTTAATCCCATGATAACATTCCAAAGAACTAATCTTGAATCATTAATTGAAAGATCATATTGGAGAATCACATTATCAAATCACCAAATTTCACAAGTTAGAAAATAAGAAAGATTAATATTACTACTACCTAATATTTGAATATACCACCATGAATATCAAATGAAATTTGAACACTGTTATTCATTATGAAATAATACAATATGAATTACAACACTATCATTGATACCAAAATATATATTACAAATTTATAAAATAGTTAATAAATTATAGATAAAACTTTATTTCTTTAAAATATTAAAAATTTTAAAAAATAGAGTTTCATAATTAATGTATATTGCATTCATATATGTGAATAAAAGTTTTCTCAATATTGTATAATCAAACATATAATTTTATTTGAGAAAAATAAAAACATTAAAAACAATTTTAAAATGAATTTCATATGAAATAAATAAAATTAGAAGATTTATATATTTATAATGGTCTCTCAACTCATAGTAGAGAAAAATAAATAGTGGTATCATGATGTTGTTACTTCTCTCATGCAACAATTATTTTGGAATGAAGGATCAATCATCACAAGGAAGAATGATATAATTTTTTATCTATCATCCCTAGAAGGGGATGTGTTCCACTGTTTAATGAGACATATCATTGACTAAGATCAACCATGAAGTGATCTAGCATTAAAAAAATCATCCACCTTTTCTTCACATGAATATTCTACCATTTTAAATATAGAACTATAGTTGTTATGATATATAGTTTTAAGGAAAGGGATTCTAATTTTATTATAGAAATCGACCAACCGTTGATACTACCACTGCAAGGCTCTTTCCTTTTATATAAGATACCATCAGAGAAGTCTAGTTTTACTTTCTTATAAGAGGATATATCTTCAAATTTTTGGTTAAACTACCATTTTTTATTGATGATTCCATCCTAATGTGTTTATACAATAGTGTATGGATGGGATTTTCAATTTATATGATTCACATACATTTCATTATATTCAAGCTCAAATTTATCCATTGTTATTGGATGACTAAAACTGTAACATCCCAGGTAAATAATGAATAAAACATTTTCGTATTTATTAATATTTATGAATTAAATATTAATTTTACTTTAAAGGGGTTGCTATGTTCGATAGTGTACCCGATACGCAACGATGAGTTCCTTTGAAAACTTATGTTGCACACTAGTAATATAATAATATTATTTTAAATGGTAGTTAACATGTAGCCATTGTATTGGCGGGAATGGATATAAATAACTAAAATATGATTATACATGTTTTTAAATGTCTTTACATTTATCCAATAAAAGATAAAGGCTTAAAATACGGAAAGAATTCAATTTTAAGAATTTATACCCTAATTTTCACTAAGGGTTCACTTATCACCTTTTGACGGAGAACCATCATTAAATATAGTTTTGATCAATCTTATAAATTCTATTGGACCAAATATAAATCTTCTTTAGAATCGGGACATCAAAATTTACTTTGTGTAAATTTTTGGTATCTTTCCGATAAAGTTCATTTTTTAATGAATAGTGTAAAATGTTGTATTTTAATTCAAAACCTCTTTTTAATCTAATTTATTTATATGATTAGATTATCATTTGAATTGGTTTTAAAGTGAAATTAGAAAATATTTTTACCATTAAATCCAACAGTGGTCATTGGAATTAATTTCACTTTGAAATCGAACTTAAACTAGTGTCAATCTTTTGATACTTATTGTTTCTTAAAAACACGCTATTTGTCATGACATCGGGAAATAATTATTAAATTAATTAATATGACTTATATGTTTTTAATTTTGTAAAATAGACTTCATTTTTGAATTCGGAATATCAAATATAGCTTAGGGTGAATTTTTGGTATTTTTCTGAAAAACTTCAATTTTTGATGAATAGTGAAACCACTAAGTGGTACTTATAAAAACTGATTTTTCGTTTAAATGAAATTTTACCACTTCTGTGTTTTGAATTTCAAAAATCCAACATACATGGTTGTCATTAAGAAGTAAAATATGGTTCAATGAGATTAAAATAATTTTTTGGTGAATAGTAACTCTTAAGTTCTTAATCGCGATTAGAGGTAATTAGTGTAGTTTAAGGTAAGAATAATGTTTTAATAAAATGAAATGACCTAGACACATGTCCTACCCTCATTGTATGTGTCATTTCCAACCAATAAAATCCATGGGTCAACTTTGGGACCTCATGGAGCCACTTTGGTTGGAAAATGACATAAATACCTTTTATTTAATGTTAAAGTAAAAAATGACACAAACATGAAATGTTTTACTAAAACAATTTTTACATGGGGTTATACAAGTCATATGTTTGACTATAAATAGTCATTGGAAAGCTAAAAAGATTTCCTACATCATAGTATTTTTTTTATAATTTTTAGACATTAAACAAATTAAATTATTTATGACATCATGATGATGCAACGATGACCTCATTATTTAACAATTTAAATAAAATGGAAATATACTGTAAAATATAAGACCTAAACATGTCCAAAACCTATTTGATGAGTGGATTTAGAACCCTCATCACCTTATCCTCGAAATACATCAATTTGGGACCTTTAAAATCTGAAACGCTTTTGAAAATAAAGTAACATTTTGTAACTTTACAAGAGTGCCCCTCCTCTCCTCTTATAAAAGGCCCCCCACCTCTACCTCCTTACCCACACTCCCAAAGCCTTTGGCTTGGCCAACCCCTGACCATTTTGTCTCTCCACTTCCCTCTATTACTCCTTGAAGCCTCACTTTGGGCAGAAGTCTTACCAAGGAATCCTTTGATCTCAAACCAAAGGGAGTTACCCGATTTTAAGGATGTTAAAGAAGGATCGAGTCAAGTCGGACCCGAGGTAAGGGACTTCGTCTCAATCTCCTTTCATTGAGGAATATTTAGTTTTATAAAAAACTTTATTTTATACGGTGTATAAACCCCTTTGACTTTTACTTTTATACAAAAGGAATCTTTTTCTACGAAGCGTTTTACAAAACGACAAAAAAGAATGTTTCTTTTAACGTATGCGGTGACAACGACCTTTTCCGCCGCTGCGAGTATTATTTGGTCTTTGGCTTCCTGAACAAGGTGTAATGTTTTTTTAATGAAATAAATACCATATACTCTTTTATGTATTTTGGTATTGAAAATGGTTTTTATAATGGATTTGTTATGTCAATATATTTATGTGATATATTGTGATCAAAGTGTGGAAATGTTTTATTTCCATTATATTTGTTTTATGTCTTATGATTTTATAATGGTACTTGGAAATTTGATGGGTGGTTACGTGATGAACCATATGAAGGGTGGTGCCGTGAATACCAGGACGGGTGCTTACATTATAACCTCAATGCATTGGGTATGGAAGTCGGCCGTATGGCTATTCCATTAAGTTTGTATGGAAGTTAGTAGTATGGCTATTCCATTAAGTGATATGTGTGGAAGTCGACCGTATGGTTATTCCACTTAAGTATATTTATGTCCCAAGTTACCTTTATATATGTTATGTGTTCTTTATATGGGTTTTATGGTAATCCTTTGGTTACAAAAAGGTAAGTAAGGATATTTTATTCAGTGAAGAGTTTTTACTACTTCATGAAGGTAGAGGTATTACTTTGATAAAGTATACATGGTTTAATTGATGTTTGAAAAACTAACAGTTTTCATTCTTTGTGTATCCCTTACTGAGCTTTTTATGCTCACCCCAAGGTTTTTTGAAATGTTTTTCACAGGACTTAATGTGGAATAGGGTCAAGGATGGGATCAAGGGAAAGTCATGCTATATAAAACATGGAACTAGACATGTTTCTTTTTAAAAGTTTTTATTTTATTTTATGGAATCTTAGTATAAGTTTCTACTTTGTAATCTTTTGAGATGTAATATTTATGTCCTAATTCTCTAAAACTCTAAACCTGAAAAGATCCTCAATGTGAATTATTCATTTAATTCAATATTAAGTAAGGTTTAAGGCTGGGGCCTTATAGTTGGTATCAGAGGTCGGTTTAGACAACTTTAGGAGTTAGAAAAGTGTTAAATTATAATATGATTGAAATGATATAGCATTTACAGATTACCATGTTGCTTCACCTAAGATATTTCTATGTTCAGAATGGTTTTCCACAGAGGAAACAAAGAAGCTATGTTGGGACAACATTAGGAGGAAGACAACCTTCCAAATCAGCAACCTGAGATGGTCGGAATCGGAACTGAACAGTTTGTTGCAGTGATGACACAGTTGACTCAGGCTATAAATGGTGGTGGTATCCATGCACGAGATCATCCAGATCAACCGCAGAGGAACATGTCAGTGGTAGAACATTTCATGAGGCAACATCCCCCATCATTCAGAGGATCATCTGACCCCGTGCAAGCTGATGGGTGGATTAAAGCACTAGAGAATATTTTTGATGTCATGAGGTGTTCAGAACATCAAAAGGTTAGTCGTGCTGTTTACCGTTTTGAAGGTGAAGCTGATCAGTGGTGGTCGATGGTAAAAAATATCAGGGATAGTGATGAGATTGAGGATCTTCACTGGGACGAATTCAAAGGTATGTTTCTTGAGAAGTATTTTCCTAAGGCTGTTCGACATAGGATGGAAAAGCAATTATTGGAATTGAGGCAAGAGGAAGACTCAGTGGCTGCCTATGAAGAAAAGTTCACTCGATTGGAAAGGTATGCTCCAAACATCATACGAGATCTTGATAGTAAAATAAACCGTTTTTACTCAGGGTTAAAGCCAAAGTATCGAAGGGCTTTAGCTTCTCATGAGTTCAAAAGTTATGAAAAACTTGTTCGATGTGCAGAGAAGGTGGAAATGGAGTTTGCCGATGATCAGGTGTTCTATGACAAATAACATAATAAGAGGTCCAGTTGGCATGCAAAGGGGAAGAATTCACCAAAGAAGCAAGGAGGTAAGAAAACCAAATATCAATCCTGTGAGAAGTGTGGTAAAATGCATCCTGGAGAATGTTTATCCAAGTCTGGTAAATGCTTTCAGTGTGGAAAGTCTGGTCATATTGCTCGTAACTGTAAGGAAGATGATCAAGCAGGCAATGAAAAGCCAACAGTAAGATGTTTTAAGTGTAATGAAATGGGACATTATGCAAATGAGTGTCTAACGAAGAACTCGACTAGGGGAAAGTAGCCAGACTACAAGCAGAAAGGGGTGGTGAAATCCTTTACAACAACTTCATCAGATGTTGGTCCATCGAATGAAGTGGTATCAGGTACACTGTTTGTTTGTTCAGAATATGCCAATGTGTTGTTTGATTCAGGGTCTACACACTCTTTCATTTCTGAGAAGTTTTCTAGTAAATTGGAAATTCCATATCAAGATATGAACCCTGAACTTATGGTAAAAACACCCGGAGGGAATGTTGAGACAAAAAGGAATTATAAGAACCTTCCTATCCTTGTGTGTGGAAAGAATTTACCAGAAAACCTTATTGTTTTGCCTCTAGTAGAGTTTGATGTTATTTTGGGCATGGATTGGCTTTCTGTTTATCATGCTAAGATTGACTGCAGAGCTAAAATGGTTTCTTTTCAGAAAGATTTTCAGTTTGTGTACAAGAATGAACCCTTGCTTTTGATAACATATCAGGAAGTTGAGAAACTAGTAAAAGAAGGAAATGAATGTTACCTTTCACATATTGTTGAAAATAAAGGAACTGATCAGATTAATGATGTGCCAGTGGTAAATGAGTATCTTGATGTTTTTCCTGATGAGTTGTCTGGTATTATTCATGATCGGGAAGTTTAATTTACTGTTGACTTAGTTCATGATTATAAGACAATTTCAAAACCCCCTTATCGAATGGATCAAGTTAAACTTTTAGAGTTAAAGAAAGAATTACAGGAGTTATTAGATAAAGGTTTCATTCGACCTAGCACATCATCGGGGGGTGCTCCTGTCTTGTTTGTTAAAAAGAAAGATGGCTCAATGAGACTTTTCATTGATTATAGAGCCTTGAATAATATTACTGTTAAGAACAAGTATCCTTTGCCTCATATCGATGATTTGTTTGTTCAACTCCAGGGAGCTCAGTATTTTTCGAAGATTGACTTGAGGTCGGGGTACCATCAGTTGAAAGTAAAAGAAGCAGACGTTCCGAAGGCTGCGTTCCGTACTAGATATGGCCATTATGAATTTTTAGTTATGCCTTTTGGGTTAACCAATGCACCTGCTGTATTCATGGACCTTATGAATAGAATTTTCCATGAGTTCTTGGATAAGTTTGTGGTTGTTTTCATTGATGATATTTTGGTGTTTTCTAAAAGTAAAGAGGAGCATGAAAGTCATTTAAGGGTTATCTTTCAAACCTTAAAAGAAAAGAAAATATATGGAAAATTCAGCAAGTGTGAGTTTTGGTTACAACAAATTTCGTTCCTAGGTCACATTGTTTCAAAAGATGGCATAACTGTTGATCCTGCTAAAACAAAAGTGTTTGAAGAATTTCCAAGACCCACAAATGTAACCGAGATCCTTAGTTTCCTTGGTTTGGCAGGTTAATACCAAAGGTTTGTTGAAAAGTTTTCACGTTTATCTAGTCCAATGACTAAGCTAACTCGTAAAGGTGTTAAGTTCATCTGGACAAAAGAATGTGATGATTGTTTTCAGGAGTTGATAAGAATATTGGTGAATGCTCCAGTTTTGGCACTTCCTTCCAGGAATGGTGAGTTTGTTATATACAGTGATGCTTCATTGAAGGGACTTGGCTGTGTCCTTATACAGAATGATTAGGTAATTGCTTATGCTTCACGTCAGTTGAAAACTCATGAGATAAATTACCCTACACATGATTTTGAATTAGCTGCTGTTGTTTTTGCTTTAAAAATTTGGAGGCATAATTTGTATGGAGTAAAGTGTGAAATATATACTGATCACAAAAGTTTAAAGTATATATTCACTCAGAAAGAATTGAACATGAGACAGAGGAGATGGCTTAAATTAATCAAGGATTATGATTGTACAATTCACTACCATTCGGGAAAAGCAAATAAAGTGGCCGATGCTTTGAGTCGAAAAAGTAATGCTTCATTAGCATTGCTATGTTTGGAACGAGATCCTTTGGTTTTTGATTTGATTAACTTTGGAATAGAAGTTGTTGGTGTAGGAAGTTCTTCTGTTTTGTTTCAGGTATCAGTGAGATCATCCCTATCAGACAAAATTAAGCAAGCACAGAGGGAAGACAATGAGTTGCAGAAAAAGGTAGAGCTGGTTCAGAAGGGTAAGTTGCCTGAATTCAACATTGATAGTGATTGTGTTTTGAGATTTGGGAAGAGATTATGTGTGCCTTGCGATTCACAGTTGAAGAATGAGTTGTTATGTGAGGCTTATAGTTCCCCGTTTTCAGTTCATCCTAGCAGTACTAAGATATACAGAGATCTGCGGTAGTATTACTGGTGGGATGGAATGAAAAGGGATATTGATTATTTTACTATGAAGTGTTTGACTTGTCAGCAGGTTAAAGCAGAGCGGCAGTTACCGAAAGGGATGCTTCAGACTTTACCAGTGCCAGAGTGGAAATGGGAGAATATATCCATGGACTTCGTTGTGGGATTACTGAGGACATCTCGAGGTAATAATGCAATCTGGGTTATTATTGATCGCTTGACTAAATCTGCTCATTTCCTTGCTATACGAGATACTCTTTCCCTAGATCAACTTTCCAGTTTGTTTCTTAGAGAGATAGTCAGGTTACATGGAGTTCCTCTCTCCATTGTATCTGACCGTGATCCCAGGTTTACTTCTAACTTTTAGAAAGGCCTTCAGAAGTCGTTGGGTACTAAATTAAATTTTAGTACAGCTTTTCATCCTCAATTAGATGGGCAGTCAGAACGAACAATTTAGACCTTGGAGGATATGCTACGATCTTGTTCGATGGATTATCAGGGAAGTTGGGACCAACATATATCTTTGGTTGAGTTTTCATATAATAACAGTTTTCATTCCAGTATACAGATGGCACCATTTGAGGCATTATATGGGAAGTGGTGTCGAACTCCAGCATTTTGGGATGAAGTGGGTGAAAGAAAGCCGATGGGACTAGAATTGGTAGAAGAGATGGAAGAAAAAGTTTAGTTGATTCAGAAACACATGAGAACAGATCAGAGCAGGCAGAAGAGTTATGCGGATAACTGGAGGATGGATTTATCTTTCGACGTAGGTGATCATGTTTTTCTCACGGTTTCTCCATGGAAAAGTGTGATGAGATTTGGTAAGAAAGGAAAGCTAAGTCCAAGGTTCATTGGACCATATGAAATTCTGGAGAGAGTTGGATCAGTTGCATACAGAGTGGCATTACCTCCGAGTTTATCTTAGGTACACAATGTTTTTTTATGTTTCGATGTTTAGAAAGTATATGCCAGATCCATCTCATGTTTTGAGTCCAGAGGTAGTTCACCTGGAAGAGAACCTATCTTATGAGGAACAACCGGTCCAGATTCTTGACCACAGGGAGCAAGTGTTACGAAATAAGGTAATCCACCAGGTAAAGGTTTTGTGAAAAAACCATATGGTTGAAGAGGCAACGTGGGAATCTGAAAATGCTATGAGGGATAAATACCCCCCTTATTTTGATAAGTGAATAAAATTGCGAGGACGCAATTCCCAAAAGTGGGGAAGGATGTAACATCCCAGGTAAATAATTAATAAAACATTTTCGTATTTATTAATATTTACGAATTAAATATTAATTTTACTTTAAAGGGGTTTCTATGTTCGATAGCGTACCCGATACGCAACGATGAATTCCTTTGAAAACTTACGTTGCACACTAGTAATATAATAATATTATTTTAAATGGTAGTTAACATGTAGCCATTGTATTGGCGGGAATGGATATAAATAACTAAAATACGATTATATATGTTTTTAAATGTTTTTACATTTATCCAATAAAAGATAAAGGCTTAAAATACGGAAAGAATTCAATTTTAGGCATTTATACCCTAATTTTCACTAAGGGTTCACTTATCACCTTTTGACGGAAAACCATCATTAAATATAGTTTTGATCAATCTTATAAATTCTATTGGAACAAATATAACTCTTCTTTAGAATCAGGACATCAAAATTTACTTTGTGTAAATTTTTGGTATCTTTCCGATAAAGTTCATTTTTTAATGAATAGTGTAAAATGTTGTATTTTAATTCAAAACCTCTTTTTAATCTAATTTATTTATATGATTAGATTATAATTTTAATTGGTTTTAAATTGAAATTAGAAAATATTTTTACCATTAAATCCAATATTGGTCGTTGGAATTAATTTCACTTTGAAATCGGACTTAAACTAGTGTCAATCTTTTGATACTTATTGTTTCATAAAAACACGCTATTTGTCATGACAGCGGGAATTAATTATTAAATTAATTAATGTGAATTATATGTTTTGAATTTTTTAAAATAAAATTCATTTTTGAATTCGGAATATCAAATATAGCTTAGGGTGAATTTTTGGTATTTTTCTGAAAAACTTAAATTTTTGATGAATAGTGAAACCACTAAGTGGTACTTTTAAAAACTGATTTTTCGTTTAAATGAAAATTTACCACTTCAGTGTTTTGAATTTCAAAAATCCGACATACATGGTTTTCAGTAATAAGTAAAATGTGGTTCAATGAGATTAAAATAATTTTTTGGTGAATAGTAACTCTTAAGTTCTTAATCGCGATTATAGGTAATTAGTGTAGTTTAAGGTAAGAATAATGTTTTAAAAAAATGAAATGACCTAGACACATGTCCTACCCTCATTGGATGTGTCATGGCCGAACAATAAAATCCATGGGTCAACTTGGGGACCACATGGATCCACTTTGTTTGGAAAAAGACATAAATACCTTTTATTTAATGTTAGAGTAAAAAATGACACAAACATGAAATGTTTTACCAAAACAATTTTTACATGGGGTTATACAAGTCATATATTTGACTATAAATAGTCATTGGAAAGCTAAAAGGATTTACTACATCATAGTATTTTTTTTAAAATTTTTAGACATTAAATAAATTAAATTATTTATGACATCATGATGATGCAGTGATGACCTCATTATTTAAGGATTTAAATAAAATGGAAACATAATGTAACATCTAAGACCTACACATGTCCAAAACCAATTAGATGAGTGGATTTCGAACCCTCATCCTCTTATCCTATAAATACATCAATGTGGGACCTTTAAAATCCGAAACCCTTTTGAAAATAAAGTAACATTTTTTAACTTTACAAGAGTGCCCCTCCTCTCCTCTTATAAAAGGCCCCCACCTCTACCTCCTTACCCACACTCCCAAAGCCATTGGATCGGCCAACCCATGCCCATTTTGTCTCTCCACTTCCCTCTCTTACTCCTTAAAGCCTCACTTTGGGAAGAAGTCTTCCCAAGGAATCCTTTGAGCTCAAACCAAAGGGAGTTACCCGATTTTAAGGATGTTAAAGAACGATCAAGTCAAGTCGGACCCGAGGTAAGGGACTTCGTCTCAATCTCCTTTCATTGAGGCATATTTCTTTTTATACACAACTTTATTTTATATGGTGTATAAACCCCTTTGACATTTACTTTTATACAAAAGGAATCTTTTTCTACGAAGCGTTTTACAAAACGAAAAAAAAGAATGTTTCTTTTAACGTACGCGGTGACAACGACCTTTTCTGCCGCCACAAGTATTATTTGGTCTTTGGCTTCCTGAACAAGCCGTAATGTTTTTTTAATGAAATAAATACCATATACTCTTTTATGTATTTTGATATTGAAAATGGTTTTTATAATGGATTTTTTATGTCAATATATTTATGTGATATATTGTGATCAAAGTGTGGAAATGTTTTCTTTCTATTATATTTGTTTTATGTCTTATGATTTTATAATGGTACTTGGAAATTTGACGGGTGGTTACGTGATGAACCATATGACGGGTGGTGCCATGAATACCAGGATGGGTGATTACGTTATAACCTTCAATGCATTGGGTATGGAAGTCGGCCGTATGGCTATTCCATTAAGTTTGTATGGAAGTTGGCCGTATGGCTATTCCATTAAGTGATATGTGTGGAAGTCGACCGTATGGTTATTCCACTTATGTATGTTTATGTCCCAAGTTACCTTTATATATGTTATGTGTTCTTTATATGAGTTTTATGGTAATCCTTTGGTTACAAAAAGGTAATTAATGATATTTTATTCAGTGAAGAGTTTTTACTACTTCATGAAGGTGAAGGTATTACTTTGATAAAGTATACATGGTTTACATGATGTTTTAAAAACTAACATTTTTCATTCTTTTTGTATCCCTTACTGAGATTTTTATTCTCACCCCAAGTTTTTTTGAAATGTTTTTCACAGGACTTAATGTGGAATAGGGTCAAGGATGGGATCGAGGGAAAGTCATGCTATATAAAACATGGAACTAGACATGTTTCTTTTTAAGAGTTTATTTTATTTTATGGAATCTTAGTAGAAGTGTCTACTTTGTAATATTTTGAGATGTAATAGTTATGTCCTAATTCTCTAAAACTCTAAACCTAAAAAGATCCTCAATGTGAATTATTCATTTAATTCAATATTAAGTAAGGTTTAAGGTCAGGGCCTTATAAAAACGATTCCTGGAACTGTCTTTGAATTCAGAAGATTCTAGTTCTATGACCTTATAGATGCATTCTATGTTTAGAAGGCATGATTAGTGTTCATCACCTCACTCTATTGTGTAATCAAACTATGAGTGACCGTGGAAGTATTGTATTTTATTGATGGTGGTATTTCCACTGACTCAAATGATTTAGATTAATCATATGGGGCGCCATGAAGAATATAATCCTTGGTAATGATGGGATAAATGAATGTAGTTCAATCGAATGGAATAAGAAATATATATACCTTTTAAAGGAAGAGTGTAACGACCTGAACCTTTTCATTATATTTGTTTTATATTTTATTTTATACTCAACAAAACTATATCCTTTAATTATTAATGTAGGTATAATTAAAATGAGACCATTGGGTTTCGACTGTTATATGACTGTTGGTCAATATGACCATTGGAAACTATAATCGTAACATTGTGTTTTTATAAATGCGGTTATATTGGTTAATTAATACAGAAAGAAGATTTAATGGCCTCATCCCGTATACTCTATCCATATGAAGCCAAGCCCATCTGTCAGAGCATGGGAAGGAGGTAGCATCACTGGGCTTTGCTCTGGACCAAGCCCAAGCCGAACTTCAACGTGTGAAGTTTGAACCGAATCACCTAAGGGAGAAGTTCAATATGATAGAAATCACCACTCTGGAAATGTTATCCAAGCCACCCCAAGATTCTATCACCATAGCACACCATACTCTTAGGTCCTATGCTAGTGTTATAAGGGGATATGTAATGAGACCTTAGATGATTTTTGTAATACTTTTATATAAATAAAATTGTTATTTCTTATTATAGAAATGTTTGTGAATTCCAAATATATGGATAAATATATGATGTGTATTATTGATGGTTTTAAGAAGAAAATGGTATTTTAAACTATTTTTGTATTCTTTAAATAATTAATAGTGTGAAATGATTTTCAAGAAATGCTCTTCTACAGTTGTGTTCAGTAAGAAATTTAGATTATAATAATATCAATTTTTTTGTGAATAGTAAAGTAGGAATAGTAACATACCCATATGAATAGTAATGTATAGTAATTTGACCAAAAAAATATAATCCTCACTCATGAATGTATAAATACATTTTAGACATCATAAAAGTGAAAAAATGATCATAGTTTAAGTTTTGGTATTTTTGTACGCCATAAATATTTCATTTAAATTTTTATAATTAATTTTATAATTTAAAATGGAAATTTATTTTCATAAAATTTAATCATAAATTGTTACTTTATTTTCTTATAGTTTTTAGATAATTTTATGGGACCTTGATTACTCTTTTAAGATGTTACAAAATGAGTTATAGTTTTAAAGTTGAATTTTTGGGATAAATAATGATTTTATTTAAAAATTAAATTAAAAATATTTATGAAATAATTTTTCTAAAATGGACTTCATTTTTGAATTCAGAACATCGATATTTTGTTAGGGTGAATTTTAGGGATTTTTCTGAAACAATTGAATTTTTGGTGAATAGTAAAAATGCAGTTTTGAGTATCGGGTGTTTAATGAAATAATTAATGATGTAATAATTATGTAAGATTTATGGAAGAATTATGAATATTTAGATGTTCTATGATGTTTCCCATGTGGCCAATACCATGGGCAAGCCCATTGTTTTTCAAATACCACCGATGAGGTGTCCCTTAGAAATTAATAATTTATTCACTCACTTTTCCTATAAATACCATGCCATTTCCCTCATTAATTTCATTCCAAAGTCATCCTCAATGCTTTTTTGGTCCCCTTACCTCCAAAGTTGTCCACCTAAGGTGCCCTCAGGCCTCCCATGGTCCCGACCTTCATGCTTTCAAAGTTACTATTCAAGGTAAGGGATCCTTTCACCCTCCTCTTTTTAATTCATGACTTCTCTATGTCGTGTCTTCTCATTTCCATATTTTTATGTTGACGGTATGTTCTTATATATTCTCTTTACTTTCAATTTCATGTATAATTGTGGAGAGACCCTTTCTACACCCATAAATTTGTTTTCATAATTTTTATGTGATGTCGTTAGGCTACCGAATTTTTCGTAAAAGGAATCACATCTTCTCTTTTTTTCATGTTTCCTTTTCATGTGGTATGTAATTCAAATTTCCATACCATGTTATTATATCCATGTTATTTGTAATTTATACTTTATTATTAATTATTTATTAGTATGTTACCCTTGTCCCCTCTCTTTTTATTATTTTCTAAAACCATGTTATATAGCCGTTATGTTGCAGAAATTTCATCTCAAAATTTCTATCTCTTACTCTAAAGAAATTATCTTGTTTATCTATGTGAATAAAGATAAATATTTTGTTTCTATGGGTGTTCATAAATATATAAAAATGATATATTTTATTCTTGAATTGACATACACATAACCCTCACTCCCTTTCTATGGGCTATAAATGATATAATGATCTTATTTTTAAGAACTTTTAAAACGTCATGATTTTAAATGGAACCCATTTATTTTATTCTATATGGGTTATTTATGAAATGATTGATTATGATATTTGTTTCTCACATGTAATTAAAGACATATTATGGGTGTTCTCTGATAGAGCTTTAATTCACTGGGTACAGAATTAATCTCTTTAGGTGACAAGTTTCACGGTACCTTGGTGAATAACCTTGGTAATTTTTATGAAACCTTGGTGATGTGTTCATGAATGGATAAATGAAATGTTGTAGCCACATATTCAAGTTATGATTCATGTTCTTTTTTTAATGATATTCCTATTCTTCTATTTCTCATGCCTTTATGACTTTTATCATGTTCTTATTAACTGAAGATCACATGTCAACTATTTCACTAGTTTTTTTTACTGAGCCTTTTGTTCACCATATGCATTGATATATGTCTCTAAGATATGAGATGTAGTAATTGTACAAAGGATTAACCTATGATGAAGCCTTACGAGTGTCTTAGATGAATGTTTTATGTTGTATTCAAGTTTTTTTTTGTTCCCGATTTCCAAGACACAAGACTTTAAAGATCCTCTGTATGTAAAATGTAATGAAATGTTATGTAATAAAAAGAAGGGATTCCATAGTTGGTATCAAAGGATTTTTTAATTATTTATAGATATGAGGCTATGAAATCTTTAGGAAGAACCCTATAAAAAGTTTAAATATTGGAAAACTTCCTGATATTTATGTGAATACATAGTAAGTGGTTTATCAAAAAAATACATCCATGTCTGGATACGAGAAGGTAGAGGCGGCTCTGGCACATATGTACATTGGTGTAAAACCCAAAAACACTACTTTGATCTAGACTCGAATGGGAACTGGTAATCGACAACAGACCTTGCTGTACTCTTGGTTACGACACTCCTGGGGGATATGTTAGGTTAATCACAAGCTTTGTATGAATCATTATAAAGTATTTATAAGGAAATGTAATTATTTAAAGATGTTTTAAGACATAAATCCTTTATAGTTAAAAGATTCATAAATGAAATTAGTTTCTCATTAAGGTTTTATTCTTTTAGAAATGGAGGGAAATAGGAGGAACTGTGCAAATGGTGACTGCAATGGACCATGTGCTGATGGCCCTCCGATGGAAGCCGGAATGGAAACATTCATGCGAATGATGAACCAAATGACTCATGTTATGGGAAATAACTTGAATAAAGCAGAGAGACTGATCTCACCGCCAAGGGAACAACATTCTGTTGAGTTATTTATGCATCAATGACCACCAACCTTCAGTAGATCGACTGACCCATTGATTTCTATGCAGTGGATCAGCTATATCGGGAAGATCTTTTCTATGCCTCATTGTTCAAAGCAAGAGAAGGTCACCCTGGATGTCTTTCGCTTAGAAAGAGAAGCTGATCAGTGGTGGGAGCTGATTAAAAACAAGAGGCAAAGAGTGGAAGTTGATTCTTTGAAATGGGAAGTGCTCAGAGTGTTAGGTCGGACAGGGTAATGGCAGATTGTCAAGAGGGTGGGTGAATAGACCAGATTAAAAATTTTACTCAAATAAATTAATTATCACTGTTAATTATTAAGGTTAATTAGGAGTAGAAAAATTAAATAATGCAAGGATGTTTGTTATAGTAGTTCAGTCCAAAGTGGTCCTACTCTACTCTTATACCTCTCTACTCAGCAGGAGATATGTGTGCACTAAAAATGATTTTGAAAGGGGAATCATAACCCAATTACAAAATCTTTTTCTATTGTAGGGATAACCATGACACTGACTTTTGTGTGGGGAGTCATAGACATTACAACCTAAATTTAGATACTGGGAGTCATAACCCAAACAGTCTTGAATTTAGATATAGGGAGTCACAACCCTAAGGTCCTAACTTTAGAATTCGAGAGTCACAACCTGAGGAAAAAGAATAAAAAATAATGCTTTTGTGTGAAAAAGCACAAACAGAAAAATAGAGTGTGTGTGAGAGATGAGAAGTACTGTTACAGACTCAGAAGCAGATGAAAGAGAAGATAAAAATTAAAGAACAGGTACTGGTTCTTGAGGTTTAGATCAGCTCATCTCATCAATTCAATTGTAGTTGAAGAAGAATTAATTCAGTGCTTGATAGAATGAGCTGGTGGTGAGGTATAGTGTCACAGGAAGTTGAAAATGCACCGCAGGTTCAAAGTTCACAGCACTTTCTCTTTTTATTGTATTGTACTTTTTCCAGCAAGAGAGAATTATATATATAGAGAATAAAAATATATAGTAGGTGTAGCAGCTTTGATTCCTTAGGATATTCAAAAATTAATTGAGTTATGAGCTCCCACAAATATATCCTTGAAAATAGCATCACTCTTGCCTTTTTATTCTCGTCGAATAAATATCTTATAAAGGAATTCAAAATAATTTGAATTAGTATTCTAATAAAATATCTAGAATAATAAAAGCATTAAATGATTCAAATCATAATTTAAAATCCATTTAAAATGATTTAAATGTATTCAAAATAGTTCCTAAAAACTAGCAGCATATTTTGAAATTAAATTCAAACATTTGAATTTAAACAATCTTGAATCATCCAAATTTATTTGTAAAAGATGTTGAAAAACATTATTAATTTTTCTCTCTCAATATAGCACCAAAAATATTAAAAAACTCTTTGATTATAATCTTTTTATTTAATGATAAATTTTCAAACAAATATCGTTAAAAAATCATCCATATATTTGCAGAAAATCAATTTTTTAAAAAAATTGCATGGAATGAACAGTAAATTAGGAATGAACAGTAACTTCAAATTGAACAGTAACTTCAGAGTGAAGAGTAACTTCGGAGTGAACAGTAACTTCAGAGTGAATAGTAACTTCGGAGTGAACAGTACGTATAGTTTCCAAACCATACCTTGTGAAATGAGCAATAATGTAACGTAGGGTATGAACAGTAACGCAACGTAGGGTATGAATAGTAATGTAACATATGGTATGAACAGTGACAGAATGTATAGTATGAACAATAAAGTAACGTAGGGTATGAATAGTAAAGTAATGTAAGGTATGAATAGTAAACCATACTTGCATGACATAAACAATAAACCATACATTTGTGAGACAAAAATGAACCATACTATTATAAGAAATAAAATGAACCATAATTTTGTGAGATAAAAATGAATCTTACTTTTTTAAGAAAAAATGAACAATACTTTTATTAGAAAAAATGAACCATAATTTTGTAATAAAACATGATAGAATATTTTGACAAACATAAATGAATTTTTAAGGGGACTTAAAAGTAGATTCAGACTTTTGTCAAAATTAATGATTTATAGGAAAACATATTATCGATAAAAAAAATAACCAATTACAACTGACATCTACAGATCCTAAAATCATTAAAAAACCGAATCAAAACAATTCTAGAAAAACTCCTACTACAATACAACATAAAATAACTTTAAGTAATTAAAATTATATTCAAAAGATATTTTTAGACTATGATATAAACTAATGAAATCAAGATAAAAATTTTATCGTTCCATATAATTAAGTTTCATGTAAATAGGATAACCGTAAAAGTTGAAATAAAATAAATACAAAAATGTTTAAAAAAAATGAAATGTAGAGTTTCTAAAACCATAGTAGCAACTTCATTTATTTTTTTGAGAAATAGAAAAACATTTTCAAACTTCCTCATTAACTAATAAAGTATAGATAAATATCCTATCTTTAAAACGTGATAAGAATCCCAAAAATCCAAATAACATAAATTAAGATATCATCAAAATACAAAGGACAAGTAATCAAACAAAATCACATGAAATATAATTAAAGGAAATATACACATGCACAAACAATATCCCCCTTTTTCTTTGATTACAAAACCAAAACATTTTAAACCATAATTTAATTTTTAAAATGATTAAAACAAAATTATTTCTCCCAAAACTTCTCTCCAAAATTTCTCCCCCTTTTTGTAAATAAACAAAAACTAAAAACATGATCCCACTAGACAAATGCAACAAATAAAATTTAATACTCCAACATACCAAGAGAAAATTTAATTTTCTCAAACTAAGCAAAGTCTAATGGATTTGTAAAACTATCTGTAAGCTGATTTTCAGAAGGGATAAATTCTAAAACAATATCACCCTTATTCACATGGTCTCAAACGAAATGAAATCTCAGATCAATATGTTTTGTTCTAGAATGTTGTAAGGGGATATTATAAATAGAAATTGCAGATGTATTATCAAAATAAATATGTATTTTATCAAGATAAACACCAAAATCACATAAAGTTTTCTTAATACATAAACATTGAGCACAACTACTAGAAGCATAGATATACTCAGCTTCTGTAGTAGATAAAGCAATTGATAATTTTTTCTTAGATGACCAAGATATTAAACATTTTCCCAAAAAATGATACATACATGATTTTCTTTTTTGTTCAATTCTACAGCCTCCAAAATCAGAATCAGAATAAGATGTTAAATCAAAAAAGTTATATTCCGGATAAAATAAACTAGAATCAATAGTTCCTTTAACGTATCTAATTATTTTTTATAGCTTTAATATTACTTTCTTTAGGATTAGCTTGAAATCTAGCACATAAACAAACACTAAAAAAGATATCATGTCTAGATGCATTTAAATAAAGAAAGATACCTATCATACCTCTATAAACTATAAAATCAAACGATTTAGTAGATGAATCACTATCTAATTTACAATTAGTATCCATATGAGTTTTCAAGGAATTATAGGAATCAAGACCATATTGTTTAACTAAATCATTAGCATACTTAGATTGATTAAGAAAAATTCATTCGTTCCTTTGAGAAATTTTCATTCCAAGAAAGAACTTTAATTCTCCCACTAAACTCATGTCAAATTTAGAATACATCAATAAAAAAATCATTAAAAATTATTTCACTAGATGATCAAAAAACTATATCATCAACATAGATCTGAACAATTAAAATATCATCAGAAGATCTTTTAATAAAAAGTGTGGGATCAACATTGCCTTTCTTGAATTTTTTTTAATAAAAATAAAGAAGTCTTTAATACCAAGAATAAGGTTCTTTTTTGAGACCTTATAAATCAATAGATAATTTAAAAACATGGTTGGGAAATTTTTTATTTTCGAAACCTGGGGGTTTAGAAACATTAAATTCTTCAGTAATAAAACCATTTATGAAAGTGCTTTTTACATCGATTTGATATAATTTAAAAAATTGAAAACATGAAAAAGCTAACAAAATTATAATTTCCTCTAACCTGGAAATATTTGCAAATGAATCTTCAAAGTCTATACCTTCTTCTTGAGAGTATCCTTGAGCAACAAGTCTGGATTTTTTTGACAATCTGTCCAGATTCATTTAGATTGTTTCTAAAGATCAACTTAGTTCCAATTACCTGCTTATCTTCAGGAAATTCTACTAATGTCCAAACATTATTTCTAACAAACTGATTTATTTAATCTTGCAAAGAAACAATCCAGTTCGCATCTTTTGAAGCATCATTAATATTAACAGAAATAAAATCAAAAATAAAAGCACAATTGGCACAATAATTTAAAATAGAATTTCTAGTTTTGACACCAGAATCAACATTGACAATTACATTTTCAATATGATGATCTTTTTGAATATTCCATGATCTTGTATCAGGTTGATAAGGAGTATGCTCCACCTCAATTAATTCATTATTATCTTGAGGAATATCTTCACCAAAATTAAAATCTCTAAACTCATCACCTATAACATTAGAATTAGAATTTATTTTAACATTATTTTCATCAAACATAACATGAACAGACTCATCAATAACCATCTTTATTTTATTATAAACTCTATAAGATTTATTGTTATTATAATAACCAAGAAAAATACCTTCATCACTTTTAGCATCAAATTTATCTAAATTATCCTTTGAATTTTGAAATAAAAACTTTTCATCCAAAAACACTAAAATAAAAAACTTTAGGCTTTTTATTTTTGATTAATTCATAATGAGTTTTCTTTAGAAAAGGTCTACTAAGAATTCTATTAGTAATATAACATGAAAAAAAATAGCCTCAACCCAAAAATATCTAGGCAGATTATATTCACTTAACATAGTTCAATCCATTTCAACAAGAGTTCTATTTTTTCGTTCTACAACCCCATTTTGTTGTGGTGTTCTAGGAGCAGAGAAATTATGAAAATATCTATTCTTTTCACATAATTTTTCAAAATCTAAATTATGAAATTCACCTCCTTTATCACTATGAATAGAAATAATCATACAACATTTTTCAATTTTGAACTAATTTATGGAAAGAAGTGAATTTAGATATAGTATAATTTTTATGAGATAAAAAATATACCCAAGTAAATATACTATAATCATCAACAATAACTAAAGTATATTTCATTACCCTAAGGCTATAAATTTGAGTTTGACCAAATAAATCACGATCTACCAACTGTAAAGGATTAATAGTACTTATCTGATTGATTGGTCTAAAATAAATTTTGTGTTGCTTCCCTTTCATTCAGGCGTCATAATAATAAACTCGTTCTTTCTTCAAATAAGGAAGATGTAAAACATTCTCATGCTTTTAGAGCTTATGAAACAATCTTAAAATAACATGTCCTAAATGTTGGTTCCAAAAGATGTTGTCATTCTGTGAAATATTCAAACACATTACATAATGAACAGTTAGTTCAGCAAAATCAATATTATAAATATCATCTTTTCGATTAGCATAAAAAAATAAATAATCGTCTTTAAAAACTAAACATTTATCATTTTGAAATTTAACTTCCATCCCATCATCAGATAATTGTGATATACTAATTAAATTATGTTTTAAACCTTAAACATATAAAACATTGGAGATAAATGTAGAATTTGAAATACCAACTTTACCAAAACCTTTTAATTTACCTTGGGAATTGTCTCCAAAAGTAATAGTTCCTTCATCACATGTGTTGTTTGAGGTAAAATTGGATGGGTCTCTAGTCATATGCCTATAGAATCCACTGTCCAAGTACCATATGTCATTCTTGAGACATCAGAGGTATTTTTCCTACAAAAATAAATTAATTGGAAATTTTGGTACCCAAGCTACTCTGGGTCCAATAGGATTAGTAATAAAATTTTTAGGAACCCATATAGAATGTAAACTTGTATTGTAAGGTACTCTTGATAATAAGGATTTTGAAATATTAGTTTTTGTAAATCCCAACGATTATTTAAATCTAAGTGATCAGTTATTGTCATAGTGACAATTCATGCCACATTTAAAACAATTAACAGTTGAAGTACATACATTTTTACTTTTAACGAAATAGGTTTTATACATTTTAGTTAATATTTTATCATAACAAAAAAATATTTATTTTTATCAGTTTTAGTCAAATACAACATCTCATGATATTTTTCATGTCCTTGAATAATAGCAGATAAATTTTCATTAATACATTCTACTTCCTTTTTCAATTTCTCATTCAAATCTTGAACAGTTTTCAAATTATTATAAACTGTGGAATGAGAAGTAGAAGCAATGTTTGTTAACATTTTATTTTCTAGCAAAATTGAGTTATTTTCATATATATATTTTTCATTATCTTCTTTAAGTTTATTATATAAGTCGGCAGCTTTGAAAATATCTTTTCTTAATCTTTCAATTTCTTTATTTAATTCCAAAACATTAGGTTTTTAAGATTCATATTCATAATCAAAAAATTCAGAATAATAACTAGAATTATAGACCTTATCCAGTGATACCATGAAACTCAAGTTAGAAGATTCTTTGTTATTTTCAGATTGTTCACTAGAATCAGATTCTTTCAGTGCAACTCCATATAGTTGTCAATTCCTTTTTATCCTTCCTTTTCTATTTGTTTTTATTCCTCAGTTTAGGGCAATCGGGTTTGATATGACATTTCTTCCTGCACTCATAAGAAGTTACATCTGAATCACTGTAATTTACATCACCTTTCTTATCTCCCTTATATTTTTCTTTTTGAGGATTTTTACTAAACTGGTTTTTGAAACCTTTCTTTTTCATTCTTTTGTAGACTCCTGTTACAGTATGAGCCATGTCTTCCTTATCAAAATCCTGTATATTGGAATCAGAAAAATTATTAGAAATAACTTTTATAGAGTTAAAAGCTACACCTTTTCTTTTTTTTTGTCTCCTCATCATCTATGTTCTTAAGTTCCAGTTCATATTGGAGTAGTGATCCAATCAATTCATCAAGTGTGTACACTTTGAAATTTTTCCTTTCATAAATGGCAACCTTCTTTACATGCCATTTACTTGGTAATGCTCGTAGGACACATTCAAAATGTATAGGATTTTCTAGAGCTTCTCGAAGTGAATTAATTCCATTCACAATGGTTGTGAATCTATAGAACATTTGTTTTATAGTTTCATATTCACCCATCTTGAGGTCTTGATACTCAACATGAAGCATTCTGAGCTTGGTTCGAATCAATTTGTCAGAACCAAGGTGAGTAACTTGCAAAATCTTCCAAATCTCAGGAGTTGTCTTGCATAAAAGCACATGACTAAAAACACTTCTGTTAATAGAACAATATAAAAAATTTATCAACTTTTTAATTTAAGACATATCTAATAGCATCAATTTTTTTAAGAGTATCTAGATCAGCTTCGGGCAGTGTGTATTGTTTTGACACGATAAACCATTTCTCAATGCTCAACATTTTGAGGTATGCCTCCATTCGGGATCTCCAGTACCCATTATCATTACCTTCAAAATTTGGCGGCTTCTGAGGAAACCAATCATCATTCGGGTTCAATCCTGCCATCTGATAAGATCTTTATCCTTAGACTATGATTTCTAGGAATAGGTTAGTACAATAAAATATAAATTCATACTCAAAAAAATTGGTTGGATAAATTCCTTAAGGAATAACCAATGGTGTTGATATTTGGTGTAATGGAATATAAAGATAGATAAAAACTATTCTTAATAAGGTTTCCCTCTGATACCAATTTTTAGGTCGGACAGGGTAAGGGCAGATGGTCTAGATGGGGCCTGAATAGACCAGATTAAAAATTTTAATCAAATAAATTAATTATCAAAATTAATTATTAAGGATAACTAGCAGTAGAAAAAGTAAATAATGAATGGATGTTTTTTATAGTAGTTCGGTCCAAAGTGGGTCTACTCTACTATTATACCTCTCTACTCGTCTAGATATATGTGTACACTAAAGATAATTTTTAAAGGGGAATCACAGACCAATTAAAAAAATCTTTTTATAGTGGAGGGATAACCTTGAAACTGACTTTTGTGTGGGTAGTCACAACCCTTACAACTAGACTATAGATACTGGGAGTCACAGCCCAAACAGTCTTGAATTTAGATATAGGGAGTCACAACCTTAAGGTCCTGACTTTAGAATATGGGAGTCACAACCCGAGGAAAAAGAATAAAAAATAATGCTTTTGTGTGTATAAGAATAAATAGAAAAATAGAGTGTGTGTGAGAGATGATAATTACTGTTAGAGACACAGAACCAGATTAAAGAGAAGATAAAAATTAATGCACATGTACTGGTTCATGAGGTTTAGATCAGCACATCTCGTCAATGCAATTGTAGTCGAAGAAGAATTAATTCAGCGATTGAGATAATGAGAAAGTGGTGAAGTAGAGTGTCGTAGGACGTTGCAAACGCACAACATGATCAAAGTTCACAACACATTCTATTTTTATTGTATTGTACATTTTTCTTCAAGAGAGAATGATATATAAAGATAATAAAAATATATAGCAGGTGCAGTAGCTTCGCTTCCTTTAGATATTCAAAACTTAATTGAGTTATGAGCTCCCATAAATATCTCCATGAAAATAGAATCACTGTTTCCTTTTTATTCCCATAGAATAAATATCTAATAAAGGAATTCAAAATATTTTGAATCAGTCGTGAAATAAATAATCCAGAAAAATAAAAGAATTTAATGTTTCAAAAAATAATTTTAAATCCATTTAAAATGAATTAAATATAGTCAAAATAGTTCCTAAAAACTGGAAGTAGATTCTAAAATTAAATTCAAACATTCGAATTTAAACAATATTGAAACATCCAAATTTATTTTTAAAAGACATTGAAAAACTTTATTAATTTTTCTCTCTAAATATAGCACCAAAAATATTAAAAACTCTGTGATTACGATCTTTATATTTAATGATAATTTTTCACCAAAAAATGTTAAAAAATAACCCATGTATTTACGAAAAATCATTTTTTAAATTAATTGCATTGAATGAATAGTAACATCAGAATGAACAGTAACTTCGAAGTGAACAGTAACTTCGGAGTAAAGAGTGACTTCAGAGTGAACAATACCATCAGAGTGAACAGTAACGTATGGTTACCGAATCATACCTTGGGAAATGAAAAATAACATAATGTAGGGTATGAATAGTAACGTAACATATGGTATGAATAGTAATTTAACATATGGTATGAATAGTAACGTAACGTATGGTATGAACAGTAAAGTAACGTATGGTATGAACAGTAAACCATACCTACATGAGATAAACAATAAACCATAATTTTGTGAGATAAAAATGAAGTATAATTTTTTATGAAAAAATGAACTATACTTTTGTGAGATAAAAATGAACCATAATTTTGTAAGAAAAAATGAACCTTACTTTTGTGAGAAAAAATGAACCATAATTTTGTAAGAAAACTCGACAAAATATTTTGACAAACTTCAACGAATTTTTAAGGGCTCTTAACAACCTATTCAGACTTTAGTAAAAACTAATGATTTGTAGAAAAACTTATTATCTTTCTAAAAAAATGAACTATTTAAAACCAAAATTTTGAGATCCTAAAATCATTAAAAAACCGAAGCAAAACAATTCTAGAAAAATTGCTACTACAAAACAGCATATCATAATTTCAAGTAATTAAAAGACCATTAAAAATATATTTTTAGACTTTGATGTAAACTAATGAAATCAAGATAAACATTTTATCTTTCCACAGAATCAAGTTTCATGTGAATCAGATAACCGTTGACATTTCAGTAAAATAAATACAAAAACGTTTTCAAAAAATGAAATTTAGAGTTCCTAAAATCAGAGTAGCAACTTCATTGAATTTTTTGAGAAATAGATAATCATTTTCAAACTTCCTCATTAAATAATAAAGTATAGATAAATATCATATCTTTACAACGTGATAAGAATCACAAAAATCCAAATAACATAAATTAATCTAACATCAAAATACAAAGGAACCGTAATCAAACAAAATCACATGAAATCAATTTAAAGGAAATATGCACATGCACAAACATAGAGGGATCTTCTTCAATAAGTATTTCCCTCATTCTACGAGAACAAGAATAGAGAAGACGTATCTCAAGCTGAAGTAAAATGAGAATGAATAAGTGGGAAGCTACGAGATGAAATTCACAAGGCATTCACATTACACCTCTAGATTTTTCATGGGTCAAAATTGCAAGGTTGATAAATTCATTGGTGGACTAAGACCTCATCTGCAGAAGAATCTAGCCAACCGAGATTATGACAACTCTGAGTAGATCATGTGAAGTGAAAGGAAAGTTTAACTGGGGTTTGGTGAGATGCACTGGTCTCATAAATCCAATGAAAAAAAGAGATCAATGGAGACAAGCTTAAGGACGAGCTTTGATTAGTGAAGAGGAGGCAAGAAAGTGCAACGTTCCACCTATAATAAATATGGGAAGAAGCATTCGGGGAAATGCATGCTCGGGAGCGGGAAATACTAGAAGTGTGGAAGAGATGTCCATATTGTAAGGAATTGTCTTAGTGAGGTGAAACCTCAAATTCCAAACACTAATGACAAGGGTAAGATGGTACAGGCCCTACCTGATGTCTAGTGCTTTAAGTGTGGACAACTTGGTCACATTTCCAATCACTATCCAAATCTGAGGGCAATGGAGGGGAACCACCTTCATCCTCAGCAAAGGCCAAGGGAGCAAGGACGTGCTTTTGATATCACAACACCTGAAGTTGAAGCTCCAAATTATGTGGTAGTAGGTACTGTTGTTGTTCTCTCAAATCTAGAAAGTGATTTGTTTGATTCTGGTTCTACATATTCCTTTATTTCCTCTATGTTTGAAAAGAATTTAGAATCAACCCCCAACTTTCTAAATGTATAGTTATCCATCACGAATACTGGTGGGATTATCCAAGAATCATCAGTGTTTAGAAACTCTAGTATTTACATTGGCGAGCACAATATTATCGCAAATCTAGTAGTCATTCCCATGTTGGAATTCGACATTATACTAGGGATGGACTGGCTCTAAAAGTATAATGCTAAGATCAAATGCAAAAGTAAGGAAATATCAGTAGTCTTGAATGGAAAACCTACAGTTATCTTCAAAGGAGAGATATATCAACCTGATCTTTTCATAGAATAACCTCCTATATCATTTTTTGTGGAATTGATCGGTGAAGAAGAAGAAGGAAATGAGAGTTAGAGGATAGAAAATGTACCCATCATCCAGGAATACATTGACGTATTTCCTGAGGAGTTTCATGGACCTCCCCCAGAAAGAGAGGTAGAGTTACCCATTGAACTCGTACCTGGATCTCATCCAATATCAAAGACCCCATATAAGATGGGAAATGTGGAGCTAGAGGAATTAATGAAACAAATCCAATATCTTTTGGATAAGGGGTTTATCCACCAAAGTGTGTCTCCTTGGGGAGCACTTGTTATCTTTGTAAAGAATAAGGATGGATTGATGTGTCTATACATTGATTATAGAGAACTGAATGGGATCACAGTAAAGAACAAATAACCTCTTCCAAGAATTTATGACTTATTTGAAAAACTTCATGGGGCTCAATTCTTCTCTATGATTCATCTTCAATCTGGTTATCATCAATTGAGGGTGAGGAAAGAAGATATTCCAAAAATTGCCTTCTGATCAAGATATGGTCATTATGAGTTTGTTGTTATGCCTTTTGGACTGAATAATGCCCCTGCTATTTTTATGATTTAATGAATAGAGTCTTTAAAAACTACCTTGATAACATTGTGGTAGTTTTTATTTAGGATATTTTGATATATTACAAAATTCTTCAGGAGCATGAGGATCATCTAAGGGGTATTTTAAAAACTCTACAGAATGAGCGACTTTTTGGAAAATTCATTAAATGTGAATTCTGGTTAAATCTAGTTGCTTTCTTCTGGAACATTGTTTCCAATGAAGGAATCACAGTTGACCCTGCAAAGACAAAAGTTGTAAAAGAGTGGCCTCAGCCTACAACAATAACTAAGATTCACAGTTTCCATGGATTATCTATATATTATAGGAGGTTTGTGAAAAACGTTTCACAACTTTCTAATCCATTAACCAAGTTAACTCAAAAAGGGGTCACGTTTATCTGGAAAAAGGAGTGTGAGGAATGTTTCCACGAGCTGGAGAAGTTATTGGTTACTGTACCTATGTTAACTCTGCCTTTAAGTGGATAAGGATTAGTTATTTTTAGCGATGCATCTCTAAAGGGGCATGGGTGGTCCTCAAGAAAAATGACAAGGTCGTTGCTTATGTGTCTCGACAGTTGAAGAATCATGAACAGAACTATCCTACACATGATCTGGAGCTGGCGGTGGTTGTTTTTCCCCTGATGATATGGAGGAACTATCATTATGGGGAGAAATGTGATATATACACAGACCATAAAAGTTTGAAGTATATTTTCACATAAAAGGAATTTAACATGAGACAAAGGAGATGGTTGGAATGCCTTAAAGACTATGATTGTTCAATTAATTGTCATCCCGAAAGAGCAATCAATGTTGTTGATGCATTAAGTAGGAAATACCCAGTTGTTCTATCCATTATGAGGATTCAAATAGATACTTTGATCAATGACCTAGTAAAACTGGACATGGGAATTATATGGGACGAGAAATCATCAACCCCAACCCAAATGATTTCTTAACCATCATTACTAGAGAAGATCAAGAGATCTCAGAAAGAAGATCCTTTGTTACAGAAGACGTTTGAGGTTTTGAAGGATGGGAAGTTTCTTGGGTTCAATATTGATCAAGAAGGTGTACTAAAATTTCATACAAGACTATGTGTTCCATCTATTCCGGAAATAAATAAGGAGATGGTGGATCAAGCTCATATATGTAATTTCTCTATACATCCTGGTAGCATGAAAATTTATAGGGACCATCGTGATCATTATTGGTGGGATAATATGAAAAGGGAGATTGATGTCAACACTTCAAGGTGCATGGTATGTCAGCATGTGAAGGTGGAGAGACAACTTCATAAAGGGGTATTGCAACCACCACCCATACCATCATGGAAGTGTGATAATATCACTATGGACTTCATCACTAGTCTTCCAAGAACTTCCAATGGAAATAATGTGATATGGGTTATTGGTGACTATCTCACCAAGACTGCCCATTTTATCTCCACTCGGGATGATTTCCCTCTTGATCAACTTTCTAGGATTTACATGAGGGAAGTGGTAAGGTTGCATGGAGTTCCACTTTTTATCATACCTGATCATGATCCAAGGTTCACATCAATAATTCTGGAGAATTCTTCAATAACCTCTGAGCACTAAATTGAATTTCTGTACGGCCTATCACCCCAAACTGATAGATAATATGAAAAGACTATTCAAACACTCGAGGACATGATGAGAACTTTCTCAATGGAATTTAAAGGTGGATGGGATCAACATATCTATTTAGTTGAGTTCTCTTAAAACCACAGCTTGCACTCAGTCATTCAAATAGAACCCTATAAAGCTCTATGTGGGAAGCGATGTATAACTCCTACTTGCATGTATGATGCTGGTGAGAGAAAGAATCTTGGGCCAGATCTTGTGCAAGAGATGACAGAAAAGGTCCATGCCATCCAACAACACATTAAGGTTGATCAGAGTCGGAAAAAGAGCTATGATGACAACCATCAAAGGGAATTGAAGTTTTCTATTGGAGACAAAATCTTTCTTATGATTTCACCTTAGAAGAGAGTCACGAGGTTTGGTATGAGAAGCTCGGCCCTAAGTACATTGGCCCCTATGAAATCCTTAATCGTGTGGGAGCAGTGGCCTATCAGCTTTCACTTCCTCTAAATCTAGCATATGTTCATGATGCCTTCCACGTGTCCCTCTGGAGGAAGTACATAGCTGAAACTTCACATGTAATAAATCCAGAGGTGGTACAACTGGAAAATGACCTCTACTATGAGGAGCAGACAGTGGAGATCTTGGATTGTAGGGAAACAGTTCTACACAATAAGACTACCCACCATGTTATGGTGTTGTGGAGGAACCAAAAATATTAAGAATCCATGTGGGAATCGGAGGAGCCTATGATACATAAGTACCCGCGCATTTTCCCATCAAAGGGTACGAGATAAAATTTCGGGGAAAAAATTTCTTAAGGGGGGAAGAATGTAACAACTCGAACTTTTTAATTATATTTGTGTGTTATTTTATTTTACACTGAACAAAACTATATCCTTTAAATAAGAGTGTGGGTACAATTAAAATGAGACTATTGGGATTCGACGGTTATATGACCATTGGTCAATATGATCGTTGGAAACTATATTCTTGACGTTGTGTTTTTATAAATATGGTTATGTTGGTTAATTAATATAGAAAGAAGATTGAATGGCCTCATCTAGTATACTAGAGCCATATGAATCCCATCTATCGGAGCTTGGGAAGAAGGTAACATCACCAGGCTTTGCTCTGGACCAAGACAAAGCTGAACTTCAACATATGAAGCTTCAACGGATTCCCCTAAGTGAGAAGTTCAAGCTGATAGAAATCACCACTCGGGCAATGTTGTCTGAGCCACCCCAAGATTCTATCACCATAGCACACCTTACACTTAGGTCCTATGCTGGTGTTATAAGAGGCTATGTAATGAGACCTTAGGTGATTTGTGTAATCCTTTTATATAAATAATTTTTTTTTCTTCTTATGGAAAAATTTGTGAATTCCAAATATCTGGATGAAGATAGGATGTGTATTATTGATGAATTTAGGAAGAAAAATGGTATTTTAAACTATTTTTGTATTCATTAAATAATTAATAATGTGAAATGATTTCCAATAAATGGTCTTATACAGTTGTGTTCAGTAAGAAATTTAGAGTTTAATAAGATTAATATGGTTTTTAGTGAATAGTAAAGTAGGAATAGTAACATACACATATGAATAGTAATGAATAGTAATTTGAACAAAAAAAATAGAAACTTCACCCATGAATGTATAAATACATTTTAAATATGTTAAAAGTGAAAAAATGATCATAGTTTAAGTTTTGGTATTTTTGTACGCCATAAATATTTTATTTACAATTTTATAATTAATTTAATAATTAAAAAGGGAAATTTATTTTCATAAAATATAATCATAAATTGTTACTGTATTTTCTTATAGTTATTCAATAATTTTATGGGACCTTGATTACTCTTTTAAGGTGTTACAAAATGATTTATAGTTTTAAAGTTGTATTTTTGGGATAAATATTGATTTTATTTAAAAATTAAATTAAAAATATATAGAAAATTACTTTCATAAAATTGAATTTCTTTTTTTAATTCAGATTACCGATATTTGGTTAGAATTAATTTTAGGGATTTTTCTAAAAAAATTGAATTTTCAGTGAATAGTAAAAATGTTGTTTTCAGTTTCGGGTGTTTGATGACTTCATTAATGGTGTAATGATGATGTAAGATTTCTGGTTGACTTATGAATAGTGAGTTATGATATCAGGTTTCCTAATTGGCCAGTACTATGGGAATATACCATTGGAAATCCAATGGTTTTTCAAATACCACTGACGAGGTGTCCCTTAGAAATGAATAATTTATTCACTCACTTTTTCCATAAATACCGTGCCATTTCCCTCATTAAATACATTCCAAAACGATCCTCAACTAATTTCTGGTCCCCTTACCTCCCAAGGAGTCCTCCGAAGGTGCCCTCAAGCCTCCCAAGGTCCCTAACTTCCTGCTTTCAAAGTTACTGTTCAAGGTATGAGATCCTTTCACCCTCCTCTTTTTAAGTCATGACTTCCTTATGTTGTGTCTTCTCGTTTCCAACTCATTATGTTGAGGATATGTTTTTATATATTCTATTTACTTTCTATTTCATGTATAATTTTTTAGAGACCCTTTCCACTCTCATCAATTTGTTTTATGAATTTTTAGGTGATGCTGTTAGGCTATAGAATTTTTCATAAAAGGAATCTTATCTTCTCTTTTCTTTCATGTTTCCTTTTCATGTGGTATGTAATTAAAATTTCCATACCATGTTCTTATCTCCATGTTATTCTTAATTTATACTTTATTATGATTTATTTATGAGTGGGTGACCCTTTTCCCTTATTTTTTTTTATTTTCTAAAACCATGTTATATAGTCGTTATGCTACAGAAAGTTCGTCTCAAAATTTCTATCTCTTTCTCTCAAAAAATTATATTGTTTATCTATGTGAATACCCAGAACTATTTCATTCCTATAGGTGTTCATAAATATATAAAAATGATATAATTTATTCTGTAATTGACATACATATAACCTGAACTCCCTTTCCATGGGTTATAAATGATATAATGATCTTATTTTTACGAACTTTTAAAATGTCACGATTTTAAATGAAACCACTTTCTTTTATTCTCTATAGGTTATTTATGAAATGTTTGATTATGATCTGTGTGGATCACATGTAAGTAAATCCATATTTATGGTTCTCCCTGATAGCACTTCCATGCATTGGGTAAAGAATTAATCGCTATAGATGACAAGTTTCATGATACCTTGGTGATTAACCTTGGTAATTTTTATGACAACTCGGGGTTAAACCTTGATGATATGTTCATGAATGTCTAAATGAAATTTTGTATCCACATATTAAAGCTATGATTCATGTTATTTTTGTTTTTATATTCCTATTCTTCCATTTCTCATGCCTTTATGACTTTTATCAAGTTCTTATTAATATTTCTCAAGATCACATGTCAACTGTTTCACTTGTTTTCCTTACTGAGCCTTTTGGTCATCCTTTCCTTTGATGTATGTCTCCAGGATATGAGAGGCAGTAATTGTACATAGTATAAACCTATTATGAATCCTTACGAGTGGTTTAGAAGAATTATTTATGTTGTACTGATGTTTTTTTGTTCCTGATTTCCAAGATACTAGAATTTAAATATCCTATGTATGTAAAATGTAATGAAAAGTTATGTAATAAAAAGGTTGGATGCCATAAAGAGGAATAGTATCATGCATGACATTACAACACTTTAGAAACATTCTATATTGTCTCCCTTCATTAAATAAAAAATAGCGATGCAACCAGTTTGAACAGGAAGCAGCGAATCAGCACCTGCCTACACCATCACACACAAGGACTTCATGGGTCATGCCAAAAAATGTAGGCCCACTTTCCCTATCTAATTAAATAACCCAAATGTGATCTTATACGAGCCTATACACTACCCATGCACACAAAGCTTCCACCATGACTGTCCCTTTAGGATGTCCCTCTTACATAGATTACTCGATCAAGTCCCATTAAGTGGATGAGGGCCTAACCAATCTAACTAGTCATGGATGGCCCTAATTATTCTATTAAAATTCACTGAGGTAAAAAAATATTTAAAAAATATTAATAAAAATGATAATATTAATATTAAACATTTAATAAAGTATCATTAAACATTTCAAAAATTCATACAAACAATAAAATTATTTTATTAAAATTTGTGAAAATTGATGATTTTCAAATAAATAATATAGCATTCTAGAAATGTTATTTAAAAGTTCAATTAAACATTAATTCTAAATACATAAATCTTAATAAAATTCAATATCATTTAATTTTGACAATATAAATAAAATTATTTTCAAATAAAATTTATAAATAAAGATATTTTAAAATTAATATGTAAATGAAGGGATTTTAAAAGTTTCAATAATGGATTAAAAATGAATTGTTTTTTCAATATAAAAATTATGGGTTTAATGAAGGAATTTTTAAGAAAAATTATTTTCAATTTAAGAAAAAAATATTAATTCCCAAAACAAACAATATTTACTATTTTGTAAATTGATAAAAAAATCTACCAAATCCCAATTCTTCTCCCACTTTTTGAAATTTACCCGAAAGGTAAAAAATAATATCTATTAAAAATTAGATATGTCTTTTTATGAAAAAAACTAAATAAAACAATATTTTTTTTATCTTAATTTTATTTATGTTATTTATTTATCTCATTATGTATTAAAGATTATTCAAACCAAACCAAAAAAAAATACAAGAACAAACAACAAAAAATACATTTTGTGTTTTGTTGAATATTTCCCAAAAGAATTGATAAATCATTTTACAATTGTTTTTTAAAAATAACCCCCACAACAATGATTAAGAATATAAAAAATGATAAAATTTGATTAATTATTAAAATTTTATTTTCAATAGGTTTTAAAGGGTTTTATAAGATCAGATTAAATAAATAATAGATTGATAATATAATTCCATTTCAAGTTCAACTAGATTTTAATAAAATTCTATGATATGCTAATTTTAAATGAAAGAAAAATATGAATACATGTTTATATAAAACTACCACATATTAGAAGTGTTGAAAAATTATATTTCATCAACTATAAGAATGAAATTTTTAATGCATAGTTGAATAATTTTTTTAGAAAAGAAATAACATCCCAATTTTAAAAAGTAAAAATACATTGTTATATGATTATAAGAATAACATGAGTTTTTTATTGAAAATTAAATTATTTAATGGAAAATTATTTCAAATTGGATGATCAATTTTTTTGTTTTCATATACTAACTATTTCAACCCATACATTAAAACTGAAATACTAATACATGATTTCATTTCATTAAAAAGGGGTAAATCCCACTAAATACATTATTATCAATATAAAAACAATACTAAAAGTATTTATAGAAAAATTAAATTCATAAATATCAAATATTGAAAAAAAAATTATTATACCAATTATGTCATGATAGATTTAGAGAAAACATTAATGTTAATGTAAATGACTATAAACCAATAAATTTTAATAACATATAAAAGATACTATTTACTATTCATGATTCCATACTAGTTAATATGAAAAATGGTAGTACTAATTATAATTAAAATAATATACATGCCAATGATTGGTGACCTTCTTAAGTCCAATTGAATTTTAGTAGCATAATTTTTGTACCCATGTGGTCTTTAACTTATCTGAATTGATTGTATTATTTTAGGACACCCAGAAACAGTTCAAACATTTATTTTTGGGTCTCTCAAAAAATATATTTATATAAAAATTTTATTATGAGAAATATATTTATTTAATATTAAAGAGAATTAGTTGTAACAATTCCCATGAATACTACAATTATGTCATGTTACAATAGAAATAATAACTTTTGATATTCTAACAAAATTATTCTTATTCATGTTTGGTGAAAGGATGTTATAACTAAACCTCTTTTGTTACAATTTTGTTTCATAATAGACATCATTTTATCATATTTTACTTTTCTTTGATATAAATCAGAAGTAGTTTCTTTCAGATTAACAATGTACTTTTTCAAATTGAAAATCCGCTTTTGAATAACTACTGAACCATTTTAAACCATTAAATTATCATAGAAACATATATTTATAGGTTTCTTGTACTATTGTTTATGTTTATTAAAACCATTATCATAATTACTCAATTCATCAAAATAGGATTAAATCTTCTTTCATGATAATTATTATTTACTACTAATAATTCATTAATATGATCATTTTATTCTTTTAGTTTTAATATCTTAGAATATGAATTTGTTTTATATTAATGATTCTGGGAAACCAATATATTAATATTATAAAATTTTATATTAAAATTTTTATTCTATTTAAATAAATTCTTATTTATAATTTATATATCTTTTTATTTCTCAATAATCCTCATACTATCTTATCTTAATTACTCATTTTATTTTACAGGTGTTAGAAATTTTATTTCATAGAACCAAAATAAAAATATGAATCAAATTTAGTTCCATTTTCATCAATAAATATTACATTATGATCAATATTAGTATGATAAATTAACTATGTAAACAAGAAAACATTGTTATCACTTTTTACACCAATCTGGATAAGGTCATCTATTTCCTTTTTACATTATGAGTCACTCTTTGAATTAGACAAATCCATGATGTCCCAAACAATTATTTCTTTAACATTTTTCTATTATCATTGTATTTATTTTAATTCAATGGTTTGGGTAAATTTGGTATGATGTGTCATTTATTATTTCACTCATAACACATTAATTATGAAACATTAGTATTCTTGGATTCTTTACATTTCTTTTAATCTATTTTATTATTCCTTCTAAACAATCTCATTACACAAATACTTTTCACAAATTTGAAAATAATCTTTCTATAGTGTTATATTTCTTTTCAACATTACTGGAACTAAGAGTCAGAAGAATTAGATAATTCATTAACATTATACAAAAAATATATATCTTCTCCATTTCCAGACTCCCTGTCTGCAATTTGTTTGAACTATAACTCATGCTGCATTAGGGAGCCTAATAGTTCGTATAAGGTAAAGTCATTAAATTTATTTACCACGTTTCATTCCACCATATTTACATTCCATACGTTTTTATATCTCTCATTAATCTTTATAATAATATTTTCTTGTCTAGTACATCACCAAGATCACTCATATTGTTTGTAGTAATTTAAATTTGATTGAATATATGGTTCAGCGATGCTTCATCTCCCATATTGATGTCCTATTAATCTTCTCATAGAATTACTATCTTGGTTATTTTGATATTTTCATTTATATATTGAGTGACATTTTGTATTTTCATATTTCATGGGATGTTTTACAAGATGAAACTCGGATATATAAAAATAAATATTTTTCAAAATAGGAAATATTCATAGCTGTATAATTCAAAACATAAATAACCATGTAATTACCTATAAGTTTCTCTAAATCATCCTTGGGTAGCTCATATGGATTAACCACTATAGTCCAATAATACAAAATTAAACTATTTCATTTTTGGATTCCATTTAGTCTTTATTGTATCCATAATCCCTTTTATAGAAAAAGGTGGTTTTTTGAATCCATACACCATTAGACTTTATTCTATCCATTTTACAGAACATGAATTTATTTTTATAGACTATTAGTTATAGGATAGTGTTTGTAGAACTATTGATAAAACAAAATAACATATCTATAACTAGAAGGATTAATATTGAAAAATGATCCATGTTAATGAAGAACAGAATATGATAACTATTATTTACTATCTGATTAAAATAAATAGATAGGTTAACAATCATTTCAAAGAAAATTCCCTACTAAAATCTTTTGGATAATAGTTTATGGAATGAAATACCATAGGGTATGGATTAGTCATTAAAATGGTAAAATACAAATCAATAATAGTATAATTAATGAATGAATCTATCGTTAGTGATGTATTCAAGTTATGCAATGTACTGTAAATTAAAAGAATGAATGAAATATTTTTTCTGTGTTTTAGATCACAGAGATCATTTTCCACTCTCAACCATATTTACTCATCAAGAATATTTCTAGCCACTATGAAGAACATAAATTGATAGGTTTGAGAACATATTGCATAATATGCATTTTAAAAAACTAAAGGAATATCCAAGAATTTTTATAGGTGTATTTATTACTGTTCAGACATGACATTTCTTCAGGATCCACAGATAGAAACATCATTTTGGTTGATAAAATTACCAAATAATAGACATAATTTTTATTGGTAAAAACATAAACTCACATGAGAAAATACTAACAGATAAATAAAATTATAACATGTTGAAAAACATAATCAATAGATACTAGATGAAAAATATGATGAAAATGAAAATGAGGTAATACGATCTTGAACACTTCCACATAATATACTGGTATATTGAAAATCTCTTTGTGATCATAATAGGGTAATAGAAGTCGCAGATGGTTCAAACTCATATGAGTAGCTTGAATTCTATATCACACAAAATTTTTAATGTCTATAAAATAAACTATTTGATGATTATATTAATCCCATGATCACATGTGAACAGGATAATCCCACGTTCATAATTCAAACATCTTCTCAAATAATCACGTTATCCTATCAACTCATTCCATGAGTTAATGAATAAACAAACAATATACTACCATTACATATATTTTAAAATTCTGTACTCAATATAAATGATATCTCACGATCTTTTATTCTGTATGAAATAAAACCATAAAACTCCCAACACTATCATTTTCAAACAAATTTATATTGAAAACATATAAATAAATAAAATTTTATGAATAATCATTCAATTTAATGAAATAATTTTTTTTCAAAATATTATAAAAAATATATACATCATGTTTATATTTGAATAAAATATTTCATAGTATTTTGTAATCAAACATATAATATTATTTTAGAAAAGTATAATTTTTTTTAAAATAGTACGGTAAAGTGAAATAAATAATATATAATTGTTTATATTTTTAATGATATATTTCAATTGATGGTAGATAAAATTCATAATGGTAGAAATACGTTTCAATAATATTCATAATTCAAATTATGAGGAATAAAGGATAAATTGTTGCATGGTATGACAATTTACCATTATGTTGGTCAATAATCATTTATAGAGGAACTATACTACCATATTTGGTGATATACCATTGATTATGGTCTACCATGAAGAGATATACCATTATAGAAATTATCTAGTGTTCCGTGATATAAGGTTTCTACAGTCACATATGAGTAGCTACCATTGTTGTGATTTACCATATGATGGAAGAAGATTATAAAACCACTATAAATAATGGGAATTAGTTTCTAATAAATATGAATAATAAATTTAATTGATACAGGATAACCTCAATGGAAGCTGATTGTTTTTTCAGGTAAGAGGGGATACTGTCAATCGGTATGTTAAAATATCATTACAGAATGTCACTTCCATCACACAGTGTTACTACCATTGATAATGGAGGATTGGTAGGGGATATATGAGTCATGTTCGTATCATTATATTCCATATTTTATTTATTTGTGGTTATCAAATTATCTAATGGTCTATTAGAACTGTTATTGAATTCAATAATATCTTGTTACACAAACTTCAGATGCATGGAAACCCTATCACACATACATTAGTGTTTGTTGACTCACTATATTGCAATATTGGCCTATGAGTGTCCATTGTAGTCTTATATTTGGTTAATGGTGGTATGACCATGAAATCATGTTATCTTAAATAATCGGAAAAGTCTTAAGGAATAATGTGATCCCTAGTAGTGATCAGACATCTCACATCAGTTTGATCGAGTAGTGGGGGACATGTCAGTAATTTTTAAAGGCCAAGGAATATTTTCCCAGACTGAATATTCCCATATAAGAAACATTGAAGGTTATATTTATAATTTATATTAAAAAAACATCAAATAGTCATTTTAGATGGTATTGGGGGAGAAGAACCCTTATAAACCATCCACACATGAGGCTTATAATGTCCCAGGTTTTAGGAAGGGTTAATTTCATCACTAGTTTTGAATTTTTGATGTTTAGTGGGTATACCAACTTTTTTCCTGAATATTATAAATTAATTATAAGAGTTTATATTAACCAAGGAATCATATTTCCATGAGTCTTAATTCTCAGAAATATTCAAAGGTTTTATTTTGGGCTTTGGGTGCCTTAGATGCCGAAAATTTAGGTTTACAAGGGGAAGACACTAGGGTGTAGGGTTTGAACAAACTATATTGCCTTCTTTGAGAAATTGTGATGCCTCTTAATAAACATTTCACAATTTGAAAAACTATACAGGAGGGGGTTCATGGACCTTCATAGACCTCTGTAATTTTTTATAGAGTGTTTATGGATAGATTTTTCATGGTTTGTAAAACCATACACATTAACCATGTGATTTTGAAGCTTGAGCAGTGGGTGTGGCATGGCTAGTGAATAGTTAGCCAAACTATGTGAGCTAATTGTGTGTCCCATTAAATTAATTAAATGACTAAAATTATCTTTCCCAATTTTATATATTTTTGTCATATTTTCTCATCCATCACCTATGCATAGTATATGAGAACCCTTATCCTCATCTTTTTGGTACTGAGTTACATCCACAGTTTGGACTCCATTTTTCAAGCCACTTGTCTCATTGGAACCACATTAGTAAGATCTGGAGCATTATTTCTTCTCTTATCCTTTGATCTCACCATATGGAGTGAAAAATAACTGTGATCTTCTTTACCCTATTTGAATCGTATTCATCTAAAATATTTTTTTTCCAAATCTTCTAGAGTTAGGGGATATGATCATACATACGATCATCTACCAACACAAGGTTTGTGTTGATTATATCTCTCCCTGATTTCATGTGTGCGTTTTTCACTCTTGAGTATATCATTGGGTAAAATGAGTGATACCCTAATTAATTAAGGATTTGTTTTCAAATTATTAAACGAGTACTATCGGATGCTTATAGGAATTCCTTAGCTAGTGTTTACTTTAGAGGCTAGGATATCGGCTTTGAAACATGGGCAGTTTAGGGTGGGGTGTTAATTTTTTTAATTAAATTGGTTATATATATATATATAACTTTAATACATTCAATGGATCCATGAGAACACATGGGGTGAGGCCTATTGTGAATTGTGGATGTTATAACCACTTGAATCATGTAATCATTTTATATCCGTATAGGTTTGGACCAGGGCATACTTTGGGGTAATGCTGATCACCATTTGAATGACATGGTCCTTAGAATGAGGTGATGTGATCATCAGGTCATGGGAATGGTTCGTTGATATTTGATTGGAATAGCCATTAGATTGAGGGACATGGTCGTAGGGGCCTGAGTTTCCCAATTTGTTTGGCTTATGAATTTGATGCTGATTGTCACTCATCATGATTGTCCAAAATGCTATTTAGGGTCATCTTCACACAGATAAAAATCAGATGATGAGGTTGTTTTAACCAGTCATGTGGGTATAGGAATCTTTTATATACAGCTTATCATGTTGTTGACCAATAGTGAGGTTTGGAGGATCGTTTCATAATAATCCCTGTGGATGGTGAGGATCCATCGGAGGACAGTGTTGAGACCACTGGTTGGGGGATGAGGCTCACCTTATACTGATGCCTATGGGATGACATTATTTGGGAGGATGTATTTTGATCTTCCTCATGCATCAGGATTTATTCCTATGGGTTATATTAACTTAAGTCCCTATTACCATGTATTTTTTTGGTGTCCCTTCCAGACATAGGGTACTTGATAATGTTAGGAGGTGTTATGTGACATTTTGAAACTGGAACCTAAGGGTTCACTTAGACTGTTTTCTAAAAAAGGATTCCTATTCCTATATTTTAAGGATCATCTACCACTATAATGATGATTTATGTATTAGTCAGATGCTTCCTTTTGACTATTGAGCACAAAGAAAGAAGTTTATATTATATGATGTTCATGTATTATTTTATTTATATTTTTACTCACCTACATTGTTAAATATTTAAGATATGATGGAATTAGTGGTAACCTGCTCAGATTATATCTCACAACCTAAATGGTTCATTAGTTGCGTGTGTATATTTTATTATTCTACAATCATGAAAAGGGTTAGGTGTAGGAGATATATCTTACTGATTGCATCGAATTTTTTCAAGGGTTAGATTTCAAGGCACCTTGAGTTCCTACATCTTATGGAGTTACTTTTTTGGACATTCAATTATTTAAGTTTTATTTTTTATATAGATATTGATGTTAGCCATGGGTTATCATCCTTTTTATTTCCTTTAATGACCTATATTGGATGCATTTCCTAAAAATGGTATCATTTTATTTTTAATTCTTCATATAGTTATTTCACGCTTGCTATTATTTATTATTGTTTCATTCTTATTCAATGGTGGGGTACTGGTCCTATAATTTATTGGTCTTTCTTCCAATGCAATATTTATCTATATAACATAATTATTGTCATCCATAAAGGGTATAGTCTCCCCAATATCACTTAATTTCACCATTTTCTCTAGTTAGAAACGTTTGGTATATAGGGAGACACTCTTAATGCCTGATGGTAAACCAGCATCGAGCACTATTCGGGTTGAAAAATGGATCCGGGTTCTACAAGTGATGTAAATCGAGTTTATTTTACCTATTTCAGGTGCTTAATATTTTGGTTTTATAAAAATAGACTAGAATGTTGTTCTAACTATGTAATGTGGTCATGTCTAGGTTCCTACAACCTCAAGAACATGGAAAAGTCCATGTAACAGGGGTGGGAAATTGGTTTTCATTGTTTCAATTTTTAAAATTTATATGATTTCCATTTTTAGTGGTGGAATTGAATGTGATTTACACCTATTATGTTAGGTTACCCTTAGAATGGTATGGAATGGAAGATTCTGGAAATGATTCTCCAATAGAACCATATATTATATATATATATATATGATATGAAAATTTCACGCAATTTATTTTCCAAACATGGATTTTGATAATATAGATATTTTTGTATAAAGAGTCAAAAATAGAAGATAATTATTTTTTCTCACCTATCGTTTTGTTGGTGTCACATTTCCCAACAAACCTAGGAATGTGAACCCAATAAAATTTGTTTTTAACTTTATCTAATACCTTATATAAGAATGGGCTTGGCTCTTATACGAATATATGGGGATGATGGTTAGAAGTGATCTATTTAAAATTGAAAAAATGGAATCAAAATAGTGTTTTACTATATAGAATTATATGGTTATATCTCACTTAGTTGACTCAGATCAATACGTGTCACCTTACTCTGATACAGGTAGGTGAGGGTCCAAGAGGCCGAATGTCTTGGAACCTGGTGTTGTAGGGGAGAGTTTGTGTTGTGAGATTTTGATTCATATTATTTATATTACTTTATAAGATATAACATTATAAAATTTTATGGTTATCCAACCATGGAATTGGTATTCATAAGAATTCCACCTAGATGGGCTCCAACATATTGTTATGTGGGATTTGATATCATGCCACATGGGAATGCATTGGTTTAAGTACTCAAGGGTTAACAAGAGCATTGGACATTGGTAAAACCTCAGGTACATTCTCCAATAAAGGTAGGAAATTCACCAAATTTGATAAACATCGGGTTGTGGCTTCAAAAAAAAAACTCATTATGATCCTAGTATGTGTTATACAAGGTGTTGATATAAGAGATCTTTGAGTTGATCCTTCTATGGAGTTCTTGACATGAGATTTCTAGTCAATGAATCTACCTCTATTTAATGGTAAATGTGGTCCAAATTTGGATGGAAACTAGATAGATTTAATGTGGATGATCTTTTAGTATCTTGAGGGACCCCTATGGAATATGGTGATATTGGCGACATAAATGTTCAAAGGACCGGTTAAGCACGGGTGGGATGAATTGGTTTAGGTTGTCAGATACAAGGGGTTGTCTGGGAAATATTTTGAGATCAGGTTCATCGAACACTTATTCATAGAGATGTTAATAGAATAAATAACTTGGGATTTCATGAAAGTCTTTTATATGGGTACATGTTTTTCATGGACTACAATGCTAAATTGATTGATTTGTCTCGTATACCACCTAGTATGGTTGGTGATGTCACATTGAGGGTGAGGATTTTTGATGATATTTTACAGCATGTCATTTGGGTGTAGTTGGAAATCTCTAGGGTGGCCTCATTCTAAAAGGCAGTGAACCAGGCGATGAATTCCATGGGACCTTTGACGTGTTGGTTGAATATGAGATGGACAATGGTGTCAAGAGAAATTATTTATGATTCTTTAGGAAGATGAAAATGAGGTGGAGGAGTTCGAGGAGAGAAATAAAGACTATGATTTGGGAAGACAAACAAAGAGTGTGTCATCAATGGTGTGCTTACAGTGCGGTTAGACAGAACATCTACAAACTCAGTATGAGTTTCCTCAATAGTTGTGTTGGGAATGTGGGTCTATGTTCTATTTTGGGAGGATCAGCAGGAATCCTTATTGGTCATCTAGGATCCACAGACCATGTCAGACTCAGAAATTTAAGGTCAAACTGGGAGTGGTACTTGGAGATTTGTATCCATCAGTCTACTACATGCAGAGGTTTTAGCTGAGATAGCAGGACCCTATAGTGGTGTCAGTGCATGGTGTCTTATGAAACACCATAGGGAGTACATGATTCAGGTAATCAGGTTCAACTTTGGTGCATTTCTAGGAGTTGTCAGTTGCATTGAAAACTGGTGGGCTGATGACTATAAGATGAATATTGAGGACATGACTAGATTTCCTTGTTTTTATTTTTTTTATAAAGACCCCTTTTTATGGTAGACTTGATATGGGTGAACATTTTCACTATATGGAGTTTTTTACAAATATGATGCAGGTTAGTAGGTTTTCCACAACTGGAATGTGTTTTCAATATTTGAGATTCATGACATTGGGATCTTCTAGGGTAATTGATGTAATTAAGGATTTATTGATTTGTGTAGGCATTTAGGATTCAATGTGATTTGGTTTTTAAGAGGGACTTTTCACTCGGACTAACTATGTTCATTTGGAGAAAGAAGGAACCTCATAGGTTCCATGTGAGACATGGTCATGTTACCTTCATTTGATGAGATGAGAAATATTATGTGTTTTAGAACTAACACATACTTGATTTGAGAATACGATGAGGTGTAAGAGTATAAATTCATATCAAGAGGACATTTATGTCAATGTAAGGTCAATCAACCATCTTTTTTATTTTTGTTTTTAGGTTAAAAAGTGATTGGGGTATGTGGCTCCTACAGTGGGGAGTGACTTGTGAGATTTTACCAATTACATGAAGAAAAGGGTAGACCAGTGTGCTTTAAATTGGATGGATACTTTTGGTAACAAATTTTGGTTTTCTTTTATATATCAATGTTGAGATATTTTAAGGAGGAGAGATTGTAACATACCTAGTATATGGTGTGTGTCAATTTTCTCTCCAGATATAAATTTTCATGTTTTGGTGGTTGGACCAAATTTTCCTGGAAAATGGAAACATAATTTCACGAGATTACATAAACAAGGGAATAAGTTTTAGATGTGTTTTATTAATATGTAATTGTTTTAGGGTTTCAATCGAGGTTTTTGGTGTTTCTGTGGAAAGAATATCTTGTTTTCAAGGTGTGCAGACTGTGGTGCATTATTTGAACAATCCGTGTAGCCTGCTAGAGAAGCCATGAACCCTTGTGGTGCAATGTGGATGGTTTGGAAAATTGTGAAGGAGGTGGATAAAGTCTATGTGAGGACCTCTCCTTTTTTTGTTAGAGGTCTGACACATGGTTAGAAAAACTGTGAGCATGAACTATTCGAGCCTATTACTTGGGGAGTGTGGGTCACACTGTAAGTACATGGTTATCCATTCTGTGAGATATAACCATGAGTCTCCATAAAAGTGTAAATATTATAAAATTATCTTTCCCCATTTTATCTATTTTCTTCATATTTTACCCCCCTCACCCACACATTTCACAGAGGAACCCTTTTTCCTCCTCTCATGAGTATTAAGATAGATCATCCATCCTGACATCATTCATTATGTTGTCAATCATATTGGAACCACATATGTATGACCTCAAGACCCAATTCTTAAATTTTCAATTTCTATTTCCATATGAAGCGCTAACTCAGTGGGATCCCTTTTACCCAATTTTTAGGGTGTTCATATAAAATTATGAGATCTTCCAAATCATCTTGAGTTAGAGGCTACGATCGGATGTGAAAGAATCTACCAGCACTAGGTATGTGGTGCTAATATTTATACATGTTTTGGTGAGTCATTTTTGGTTTTTCTTCATAATTCACTTTGTTAGTCTGAGTGAGACACAAATTAATTAATAAATCTATTTAAACTTATTAAATGGATTTTGAGGGATGGAACGAGGAATTATCTTTCAATGTTATTATGTTCAAGGCCAAGATAGAGTCTTCATACCGTATGATGTTTTTGGAGGGGTGTTTAATTGATTAAATAACTTATTTATATATAAATAATTAATTATTTCTTGTAATGGTTCCCTGGGAACACAAGGAGCGAGGCCCTTTGTGAATTATGGTTTTGATAACCACTTTGATAGAGGTGGAATTATCATCCATGATGGGATTTCCCCGAGGGATACTTCAGGGTGACATTGATCATTGGTTGAATGACATGGTCTTCAATATGAGGCAATGTGATCATTAGGTTGTGGGAGTGGATTGTGTGATTTTGGATGGTGATGGACATCATATTGAGTGAAAATGTTTCATGTACATGAGGTGTTAGATTGGATTGGATTAGGAATTTGTTGTTGACGAATTCTCACCATGACTGGCTAATGACCCATTGGAGTCATGTTCACAGAGATATGAATATGATGATGGGGTGTTTTTAACAAATAATCTGGGTAGAGGACTTTTCTATATACACCTTAATATGGTGTTTACTATTAGTGATATTTTAATGTGATTATTAAAGAATGTCACATTAATGGATATGATCCATTAGTTGAAGGTGTGGAGACTATTGTATGGGGGCTAAGGCTCTCTATATACTAAGGCTAATAGACTAGGTTTATTTGGGAGGATAAATGTTTTCAGTCCATTGACATCAGACTTTCAATTGATTGAGGATATGAGATGAGGTCTGAGGGACTCATTATTCTCATGAGAGTGCCTTCAATATGTATTATACATGATGATGTAATGAGTTGTAAAGTAATGTTTTCAATATAAAACCTAAGGGTTCACATGGATTACCTTCTAATATAGGATTCCATTGGATATATTCTATGAATCCTTCCAATACTATTATATCATCGATGGTTGGAGATACTAAATGATTCTTTATGGTTTTTGAGAACTTTGGAAGCATTCTATATTACATGATGTGTATGTACTATTTTATTTATATTTGTACATTCCTACTCTCTCATAGATTCAAGATATGATCTTGTTTTTTGTGGCCTAATATGTAATGTATTTATTATATCAATTTATTTTCTTTCATTATTATGTCATTTCTACCCCATGTATTCTTTTTTGTTGTTCATGAACTACCTTATGAATGTATTTTATCTTTATTATATTCAAATCATAGTTTTCAAATCCATTTAAATTTTTTTTCTTCAATGTCATTTTTTCAAATGTTATGAAATCAGTAAGGGACACAGTACCTTAAAACCCCTTATTAAATGTTTATTAATTTAATTTCAAAATATATTAATTCCATTAAATTATATTAAAAATTAATTAAAAATGTATTTATATAGAAATAATGTATATAAAATTACATTTAACTCCTCATTTGACTTTCATTCAATGTTTTTCGAAAGAAACTATTTATGTACTTTATACTGGACGTTTTGACAGTAAGGAAAATGGAATATTTTATTTTAACATATATGATTTCAAAAATTTCTCCCCACCCAATAACTATTTTTTTTTATTTTGTTTAAATATTTCCATGGTTTTCTAAATAAAATATCACATTCCCTTTATTTTGAGTATTTTCAAAAAGGTTATTAAATGTAATGGATACTTTGGGTCACGGTCCAATCTGGTTACCCTAGTGAACATATAACCGATCCAGTCTGAACATACCCAATAGGTCATTCCTGATCCCAATGGGTTGTCGACTTGATCCTAGAAGCATTTAATATGAAAGTGTGAACTATTTTTCCCAATAAATGTTTATATATGAGAAATAATTCAGTATGAATGACAAACAAAACACCACTAGGAATAATGTACAAGATGTCATAGAGGTATTAAAGAAAAACGTACTAAAACCCAGGAAACAAACCATGGAAAAACTACCCAGGTACCTATGGACACAACTCACCAAGTCCAAGGTTATATAGCTGGATCCACCTCTAATAGATCCTTTCCCTTTACTCTATCCTAAGTGGAGATAATCTACAGACACTATAAGGCACAAGTTGGGTGTGATGTAAATCCCACTAGGATTTCAAAATATATTCCATAACAAGATTCAAATATCTAATTAACCAATAATGGTCATTCAATATTCAAATAAACTGGCTTGGTATTTACAAAAGCATTATAATAAATTAAGGATATATAATTTAAATGATGTAACTGAATTATCAATCCATGACTCACATTTCAAATAATGGAAATACATTTAAAAATATAAAATTTATCTTTAATCAAAAGTTGATTTTCCGAAATGGAATTTTTCATAAAATTTCTTCAATAAACAATTTTATATAAAATTGTTTATATAAATTCACAAGGCATGAAAAACAATTTACACCAATAGAATATATATACTTATCAAGAGAAACATGGCCATGTTCCAAATATGTGTGATAGTTCCATGATATAAGGACCCAATATAATGAATTTGTCGAAGTTTGTACATATGGCTCTTCATCCAAGGCCAAGAAAATTCATCACTGTCATAAATAGAAGGAGATGTGATGATATAATGTTTTATAAGGTTGTATGTCAGGAAGTGTTTTCTAATATAACAAACTAACAATATAATGATTTCATGTCCTCTGGCACAAAACAATGATGGTCAACTTATTTTTTGACTACATAAAATTAGATTAAATTCAATACTCCATTTAAATATACCAATTTTCCCTTTAAAACCCATAGGTGTTTTTAGTAAAAAACATGTCTTTCTAATAAAGATGAAACCATTGGGTTTCCATCAAATATCTTTTAATCCAATTTTCATAAACCAATATTTGAAACCAATTCATGAAATTTCAAAAACCATTAAAAAATTAAATACAATAGATTACTTTTCAAACAATTCCATTAATTTAATCGAAACCCCTTAATTATCGAGAATTGGGGGGGGGGGGGTTTCACAAGTCTTTCCATCGAAACATTTTCTTTAATTAAATTCCACAATTCAATTGATTCGATTACCATCAAAATAATAATTGAAATATAAAAACATTAATTACCACATTTTCAATAAATACACCCATATTCAATAGAATTGGGGTTTTTGAAATTTCATTCCAAAAAACAATTTTTATTAAAACCCCCAATTTATCACAATTTAGTTTTTTTGAATTATTGATATCAAATTTAATCCAAAATTAGAAATTTTTTTTTCAATAAAAAATTGAAATTAAAAAACAAATTATGATTAATAAAAATTTGAATTTGTAATGGAACCACCTACCACATGATCAACAGATCTCTAATCACCAAACCCTGGTTCGGATTCATCAACAAAGACTAACAACAAACAAATATGTAAAACAATGATTAAACATATGGTTATATCCACATTATTGTGGTATTAGATCCTCCAATAACTCACCGTGATCTATAAAACCCTAGAGGGAATGAGGGTGATCATGGGAGATCATAATTGGGAGGAGAAAACTAAACAGAGGAGGATTGAATAATATTATCCCAGCATCGTAACACATTTGGGAGGGGCATGAGGGGCCAATAATACTTTATGGGAATTATAAGGTCGATATAGCCTAGTTTGGATTTAAGGAGGTCCATATAGGACCAAAAATAGGGGTTCAATAATATTTGATAAAAATTTGGATTCCATAAAATCGCATTTGCTTGGTTTCCTTGGAAACAATGCACCATTTTTACAAACCATATGCAGAGCATGCACCAATTATAAATGGGTCAAATAGTTTTTTCTAAAGGGATGCATGAATTTAATATCCATTCACAACCATTGAAACTATTTCTACCAAAACAATATATTTTCTTGAATAAGTGTGCACAGGATGGAAAATTGTGCATAGGTCACCCACCAACTGGGCACCAGCCCAAAATTTTCATGTTTCATAAATTTTCCACTCAGAAAACCCCCCAAAAAAACCAACCAAAGCTCAATATAAAAAAGGATGGTTTATGATTACTTGAAAAAAATAATAGAATTTTACAACTACCCCACAGTAGAAACAATACATTCCCCGAAATCCTATGATGAATCAACCACATTAAAAAGATGAGGAAACTATTATCTTATGATTTACTCTCTATCGTACATCTCATGAGAATTATAACCATGATACCATAGCACACCGACCAATGGTATAATGATCCCATGAAGTACCTTTGTCTCAAAATCAATAATCGTGATTTACAATTCGTCATAGATAAATCTTATTAAACATCAAGATCACACCAACTCAGAAAATGATATGGATAATGTAAATACTATCAATGTTGGGATACATGATACAAATTATTTATGGACGTATGTTATGGTCAGTGTTCCAAATGATATGAAACTTTTTCCACCTGATAAAAAACTAAAAAGGTCTAACAAAATGACGACAATGCTTTCCTTTCCTCACATGATTTTCACAACCCAACCATGTTTAAAAATTTAGGAACACCTGGTAACAAAATAATAAATCCAAAGGTCTATAGAAATGATCAAAATAATATTAATATCAAAATATTTCCCTCATAATCATCTAAAAATTCAAGTAAATATTTTTTGTTGTCAATTGGACCAAGATCGATCAAACCAAGGAACTCTGACCAATATCCAACATAAAAATAGATATTTACAAGGCCATCCTTAAAATGCCTCAAAATGATCCATCCTATTCGTGGAATTGTAATTATTATTATAATAAAACTCCAGTAGACAAAAATGATCAACCCAAGCACCGCTAATGTCGAGAACTGAAGAGAAAATAATATCCTCAAGAATATACTTATCTCTTTTTCTCTGTCCATCCAAATACTTAAAATATGCTATTCATAAACATATGTGAGATCCTAGTTCCTCTTGAATTCCCCTCCAGAAGTGAGAAGTGAACTAAGGATCCTTATTAGTGACTATAGAAGATGAAAGACCATAAAAATAACAATCTCTTTTATATAATGATTTCCCAACACCTCACATTTTGTTATGTCATGAATTCCTACGAAGTGGTCTGATTTTTCAGCCTATCGATCTCCACTGATATCACATTATTCAATCGGTTTTTAAGTGGAAAACCAACCACAATGTACATGGATATCTTATCCCACTTACATGTTGGTATTGGAAGTGGCTGAAGGAATCTCATAGGGTTATGGGGCTCAGCCATAACCTGTTGGAATGTATAACAGTGAGAAACATACTCAATAATTCCTTATCTCATACATGGACACTAGAACTATCATTGCATGTCATAGAAAATATTTTTGTTTCATTGGTGTAAAACCCACTAGGATCTATGAAAATCACCCATCACATATTTTATTTCTGAAGATAGTTCCACAAATTGATTCTAGTAGCATTGAATTCCGTCAACGTAGAATGACCAATAGGAAATTCTCTCCCTACCGTAAAGAGAGGCTGTAAATCTATGAATCTAATCATCAACTGATTAAACATGAAGAATCGTCTAGTGAAGAATGAATTTCAACTGGAAACTAGATAAGGAAACCTCAACCTCTAATTCATGGACTCCAATTTGAATTTTTGTAAAAAGAGTCATCAAATTTCACTCTTCTAAATAATATTTCACTAGCTGGGACATAATATTCCTATCAAATAATATTCAATGACATTCCCATTCCATGAAGTATAGGCAACATCTATGTCAAAAGGTTTCAGGTATTCCACCAAAAACCTCGGACATCGATTCAATTATTTTTTAGATTATAAATAACTCATTAATTTGTGGTCTTAATACATAGTAAAACATTATCTACAAAGGTAATTCCTCATTCTATTATGAACATGTATTGTAGATACTTGTTCAAGGTGATGGGTAGGATAATTCTTCTTCTTTGTCCTAAATTGATGAGACCTATATGAAACCACATGATTAACTATCATAGGAACACTTCCCAATCATGATGTTGAAGCATAAAAAAGGCCACATATCCCTACCCAACCTCTAGTAGAGTTAACACTGGTGCGGTAGTCAAAATAAGATTCATCTCAACAAAATAATTATGACATTTCTCATCCCAAGAAAACTATTATCCCTTTTTATATAGTGAAACCATTGGAAAATAAAACACATTGTAAATTTCTAAACAAAATGATGATAGTATCAGGATAATACAAATAAACTTGTAATATCGAAGGCATTTCATGGTTTCTCCCAATTTATAAGAGCCATCACCTTCTCAAGATCAACTGATTTTCCTTTCTTAGACACTATGAGTCCAACAAATTTCACTTATGAAATCCAAAAATTGCATTTCAAAATCATATTATAATGTCAGTGACTTCTCACCAAACTCAAAACCATTATTAGATGATACACATGATCCTTCTCAGACAAAGAGTATATGAGGATTTCATTGACAAAGACTACCCCAAAACAATCAATACACTCATGAAAAATAACGTTCATTCAATCTAGGAAAACATTTGGATAATTAGTTAGACCAAAGGGAATGAAAAGGTACACATAATGTTCTTACCTACTCCAAAAGTTAGATTTCAAAATTTCATATGTTTTTATCTTTAACTGATGGTAACAAGATCTATGGTAAATATTTTAGAAATACTTCACTCCTTCAACTGATCCAATAGATCATCAATCCATGGAACTGATACTTGTTCTTTTATGTAACTGGATTTAGATTTTGATAATAAATACATAGGTGAAGCATACCATCAACATTATTAGAATGAAGAGCTGATGCCACCCATAGAGACCCACTTGGATGTATAAATACTTTGTCTAGAATATCGTCCAACTGGGACTTCATCTCTTTTAGTTTATTTGGTTCCATGTGTTAAGAGGGAATAGAAATTAGTTTATTACCATGAATTAAGTCAACGCGAAAATCATCCTCCATTATTGGTGCAAAACCTAATAAGTCTTAAAAAAACACATGAAAAATATCAACGATGACTATATGGATATCACTACTCAAGGATATCCACATCATATCAAAAGAAAACACTGATATTACATTCCCCAACTTCTTATAGAAAGTTCTTGTTATGTCTGACCTTGTGTCCCATTCTCCTTGAATGACATAGTACACACCACTAGATGTAGTAATGGTGACTTGTTGAAAATAAAAATAAATATAGTTTTTTTTAGAAATGAGGCAATCCATCCTAAAAATGAAATCAAAATATTTCATGTTGAGAACAAAAAAAGTATAAGAAAGGTTAACATCTAATAGAGATAAAACACAAGCGGGACCATAGAGACCATGCACTCTCTTTGTACCAAGGGGTATAGTAATATCCATTGAAAATGATAAAATCTCCATATGAATATTAAGAAGATTAAAAATAGAGGTTAAAACAAATTAATGAGATGCACCAATATCAAATAGAGTAGAAAATAATGACGAAGCTATAGTAATGGTACCTCTCACATTCATTGGACCTATATCCACTTCATTTCTATACTCTTCCACTTCGTGAAGAAGCTTTATTCTAGATTCCAATTGCTAGAACTCTTTTACACATGAAGAATCCGATTTACCCATAGTTTTAAGAGGACCTGATGATCCTGTTTCACTACACAGAGTGTACTAAATATGGAAAAAACACTACAAGTTCCCTAAATTTCATTAAGATCCACAGTACTTGGGTGCCTTAGTGAAAAACCTCTTTGAAAGTCATGCCTTTTACACTGGTAGAATACAAAGGGATATCTGATAGGTACTACATGAGTTATGGAACATCCTTTTTACAAATATATTCAATGAGGATTGTCATGATTCCACTTTCCATTGATGGGACTCATGCTTCCACTAGGAGACAAAAAAATTCTAGATAAGCCTGACATTCCAGCCATGTCCATTTCAACAATAAGTGTTATGTCCAGTATGTCACCATAAGAAGGTATCTTTATGAAGAAAACCTCAAAATGAATTTCCTAACAAATTATCAACTCTAAACTTTGAGCCTTTATCCTATCATTAAATACTCTCTCAGGCGTGAATTATAAGAGATGATCAAATTGGTTTACATACTCTGTCATGTTCTTTCTAGCCTACTAGTGTTGGAAGAACATAGTGGACATGGATAACAACATCGAATCTAGATAAACCTGGTTAGAGAAAAGAACCATGATGTCTATCCACTCTAATCCCTCATGTTTCATCATCATTTTCATCAAGTACCACTATATTGTAGTTGGTCCTTCTTGAAACATGGTGGAACGTGACACATTAATTTCATCTAGTGTGTTAATAACCTAAAATAAGGGATCCATTCTAGTAACGAGTCCTCAGCATCTTGATGATCATTAGAGAGTTTTACTTTTTTTTTCTTCTGGAAAAGTAAATATTGAGAAAAAACATAAACATATCCCTCTTATGTTACAATATTGGATAATGAATAGGAACTAGAGCTAGTTTATGTCCTATTTCATGTAAGGTGTGTACAACCACCTCAACTATATTTGGATCCACTAGAGGATTTTCTCATTTTGGTTTAGTATCATCTTACTCCTAGGACTGATTCATAGGTCCTCCTAGTGTCATGATGTTACAAAACATCAATATACAACAAGAAGACATTAGATTAATACTCAAACAAATAAATAAGGAAAACAAATCCCAACTGATGGATAAAAAAGTTTTGGATTTCACTTTATCCATATAAAAACATTGAGAAGACTGTTAAAAATCAATAATATATCTTTCCCAAAACACCCCTAATGGCTTATGGTTTTTTGTGGTAATATTTTTCTAGAAACCCAATTGAAAAAACCTCTTAAGTCCTAATTATATTTCAAAAATACATATTGGCTTCAAGACAAATGCTCATTCTGGACCTCTAATACCACTTTTTCATGAACTGACCGGAGAACTATGTTAAACCAATAACTAATATGATCTTGACATAGCCCGAATGGCCTTCCAAAAACCCATAGGTCAGTGACTAGCACCTGACGTTATATAATATGAATGTGGGAATTATTTTTTCCACTAATGATGAGGAATAAAGAGAAACAATACAATATTCATAATAAAATGTAATCGACTTGGTATCCGATATCATAATTCAAACAAGAATTAAATCCATATTTACAAGAATTCATGTTGAAAAATATTTAAAAACTACCCAATTACCTATGTAAATAACTCACTAAGCCCAAGGATCAATAGTAGGATTCACCTCGAAGAGATCTTTACCATTTCTTAAACATATAAGGAGATAATATACAAGCTCCCACTACTACAAAAACGGGCAAGGGAAGCGCGCCCTTATAACAGCGCTAAGCAAAAACGCTGATAAAGGATACCCTATATCAGCGCTAATATTACAGCGCTGAAAAAGCTAATTTTTATCAGCGCTTTCTTAGCGCTGATAATATAAATATTTATCAGCGCTAGAAAAGCGCTGATAAATATGATCTGTATCAGCGCTAAAATATTAGCGCTGATACAGTTGGTCTTTATCAGCGCTTTTTGAGCGCTGATAAAGGTTTCCTATATAAGCGCTAAAAAAGCGCTGATACAGAACACCTCTATCAGCGCTCAAAAAGCGCTGATAAAAATTATCTTTATCAGCGCTAAAAAAGCGCTGATAAAGAGACCCGTTATCAGCGCTATAATTGTAGCGCTGATACGGGGAATCTTTATCAGCGCTTTTCTAGCGCTGATAAATCATAATATTATCAGCGCTAGAAAAGCGCTGATAAAGCTAGATTTTATCAGCGCTATAATTTTAGCGCTGATAAAGGTAGCCTTTATCAGCGCTTTTTTAGCGCTGATAAAACCTTAGTCGACTTTTTTATAAAGTCGGTCGCACAGTGCCCTCGTTTTATCGCAGCTAAAGCTCTCGCGGAACCGTAACCCTGCTACTCTTCTCCCGAATACCGCTGCTGTGTTCGCTTCGCCGGAGCTTGCCGCCCTCGGTACAGTCGCCGTCCTCCGCCGCCCGCAACACCCTCGGCCGACCTCCACCGCCTGCCGCCCTCGGCTGCCCGCAACGCCCTCGGCCGCCGTTCTCTGCCGCCCTCGGCCGCCCTCCGCCGCCCTCGGCCGCTCTCCACCGCCTCCGTCGCCCTCCGCCTCACTCGGCCGCCCTCGGTCGCCCTCCGCGGCCGCCTTCCGCAACCCGCAACGCCCTCGACCAACTAAGGGTATGAATTCTATTCTAGTTTTATTTATTTGTTTCAAACATTCATGGAATCCCTTCAAGTTGTTATGGAATGTATAAAACCTACTAGAATTTGTCTTATGTAATGGAGAGTTGAGGCATGGTGTAGTTTAATGTCCTAAAACCAGGACCTTTGTGCAGGTTTCCATTTTGTTCTGATAAGGAGGGGAAATGATTCACCCTTTTCACTATAGTATAACCAAGAATGTTCTACCATAATCATGCATGAGGGGGGGGGGTGGTAGATGTAAATTTTAACCCAGGGGTTCATGAATCCAAGGATTGATATGGTACTTAAATGTCATAGGGTGTTTGATGGTAGTAAAATCCATTATTGAGGACGAAATTGTCTTTGGTTGACATGCCTTTTTAGTGGGAAACATATGCAGATCCACCAGTGCATATTGTGATTAGTCAAATAAAGGTGACCTTAGGACGATGACCGCTCATTTCCGATGGCCATGGAAGGATATGAGGATTAAGACCTTTTTGTGCATAGTGTATGGTTTTTGAAAGGAAGAGACCTTTTTGGCTCCGACATAGTGACAATGGGGAAATTTATGTCTCATGAATAGACCCTAAATATGATGTTTATGTATCACCATGTTTCTTGTGATGGAAAGAATCAAGCTGTACATAGATATTTTAAGTTAAAACTACATGCATGGGTCTAACCCACACAAAGGGAGGGGGAATGTTTAGTTTTTGGGGTGTCTGGACTAGAACATAATGACTTAGGCATTACTATAGAATCAAACCAACTATAGTACTTGAAATCATGCATTTTAGAATCATGCAATTAGAACTATGGTAGAACTTTTTAGTGTCATATTGTGGGGACTGATTCCTTGAAAATCCTGAGTAACTTAATGGAAAATCAGTCTAAGATAATTTGACATGCGCTGGACATGAAGGTGGAGAAAGGTGTAGACTATGACACCATGGATTCTCGAATCGATAAGAATAAGTCCATGCACGCAACTTTTTACCATGCACGCAACTCTCTTTACAAACTCCTATTGAATGCAATTCTACGCGATTCAAAGCCTCATATTTTCTATAAAAGTTGAGATACTAAATTAAGGGGGTATCCTATTATTTATAATCGTTTCTGAACATGAACACATGTTTATCCCAAAGTGTGTAAAACCATGTTTGATGTCACATTAGGTGCATACGTATCTTTTTCTCCTAATAAAGTGATAGATAATCATCTTTTTAGTGAATCTAATATTCTTTTTTATGAATCTTGATTATAGGTTAGACTACTTGATCTCCTTCCAAGGAAGTGGTTCCCTTCTACTGTATTTGGAAGTCTTCTTTTGTGTACTTGAACCATAAATACTAATATTTGAGATTCAAATAGGATGAAGATGAATAAAGATTGGATGGATTCTAATCGTTTAACAATAGAGTACGAGAACGGAGTGAAAGAGTTCATCAAGTTTGCAAAGGATCACACAAAGGATCCTTCTCAAATCCTTTGTCCGTGTTTACGTTGTTGTTATTCTAGACTACTTACTCCAGAGGAGTTGGAAGAACATTTGATATGTCACGGAATAGATCGGAGTTATAAATGTTGGAATAAACACGGAGAAAAAGCGAATGTAGCTACTGGCTGGGATAAAACTGCGTTTTATGGATCGTCAGATATGAATACAAATATAGATAATGAAGAAGACCGTATGGAGGATGTGATTACAGATGTCAATGATGATGAAGATCGTATTGAGGAAATGACAAAGACAATTCAAGATGAACCCCGTGATTGCCCAAAATTGTTTGAGAAGTTAAAGAGTTGTGCAAAGACGCCATTGTATGCTGCTTGCACTAAGTATACAACATTGTCAGCTGTACTGAAGTTGTATAAATTGAAAGCAGGCAATGGATGGAGTGATGTCAGTTTTACGGAACTACTTGCTCTCTTGAATGACATGCTTCCGGAAGATAATGAGCTCCCAAGCCGGACGTATGAAGCTAGACGAATGCTACGCTCGATGGGAATGATTTCTGAAAGAATACATGCCTGCCCGAAAGACTGTATATTGTTTCGAAAGGAGAACAAATCACTTACAGAATGCCCAAAGTGTGGTGCTTCTCGATACAAGAAAGATAAATCCAATCCTACGAAAGTTGTATGGTACTTTCCAATCATTCCAAGGTTTAGGCGTTTATATGGAAGTAAAGAAACTGCAAGACAATTGTCGTGGCATGCAGATAAAAGAAATAAAGATGGGTTATTACGTCATCCGGCCGACTCTCCTCAATGGAAGAAAATTGATCATGAGTATCCTGAATTTGGAAAAGAGCCGAGAAACCTTCGTCTTGCGTTATCTACAGATGGAGTGAATCCTTTTGGTTTTCAAAGCAGCACTCATAGTACATGGCCTGTTATGTTGCTAAATTATAACTTGCCACCCTGGTTATGCATGAAGCGAAAATTCATCATGTTATCTATGCTTATATCAGGACCAAAACAACCAGGTAACGATATTGATGTTTATCTGACTCCTTTGATCGAGGATTTGAAGTTATTGTGGGACTCAGGTGTAATGTTGTATGATGCTTATAAAAGTGAATACTTCACGTTGAGAGCGATGTTGTATGGGACAATAAATGATTTCCCTGCTTATGGAAATTTGTCAGGCTATAGCATTAAAGGAACTCAAGGGTGTCCCGTGTGCGAAGAAGATACAGAATCAATTAGGTTGAAACATTCATCGAAATCTGTGTTTCTAGGACATCGTAGATTTCTACCTCGTCGGCATAAGTACCGATCTTGGACGACATCATTCAATGGAAGTTCAGAAAAACGCACAACACCGTCTCCACTAACAGGTGATCAGCTGTTTGAGAAAGTAAAAGATATGAACACTGTTTTTGGTAAACCATTTTCGAAAAACCTTACGAAAATCGGTTGGAAAAAGAGATCAGTTTTTTTTGAATTACCATACTGGAATTGTTTGTACGTCAGACATTTTCTTGATGTGATGCATGTGGAAAAAAATGTATGTGATAGTGTTATTGGAACGTTGCTAAATGCCCCTGGCAAAACAAAAGATGGAATTAAGGCAAGGTTGGACATGGTTGACATGGGAATACGAGAAGAGTTGGCTCCCGTGAAAGGTGAAAATCGAATGTTTCTTCCTCCTGCTGCTTATACTCTTTCTAGGGCAGAGAGATATCAGTTTTGCAACTTCTTTAATGATGTAAAGGTTCCAGAGGGGTACTCATCAAATATCAAGAACATTGTGTCAATGAATGATTTGAAGTTAAAAGGTTTGAAATCACATGATTGCCATGTTTTGATGCAAGATCTAATTCCTATAGCTTTACGTTGCATTTTACCCAAGAATGTTCGTCATACGTTAACCAAACTTTGTTTCTTTTTCAAAGCTATATGTAGCAAAGTTTTAGACCCGGGGAAATTGCCAGCTATGGAAAAAGAAATTGTCATCATATTATGTGAATTAGAAATGTTCTTCCCGCCAACATTCTTTGATATGATGGTTCATTTGATGATTCACTTGGTGAGAGAGATTCGACTTTGTGGTCCTGTGCACTATAGATGGATGTATCCTGTTGAACGGTATATGAAGATTTTGAAAGGATATGTCAAAAATCGAAGTCGGCCAGAGGGTTGTATAGTGGAGCGATATATTGTTGAGGAAGCCATTGAATTTTGTATTGAATACCTATCTGATGTGGAAAGCATTGGTCTCCCGAAATCTCGTCACACTGGACGCATTGAGGGTGAGGGAATTTCTGGAAGAGAAGTTGTAACAATCAGTATTACAGATCGGGAGCAGGCTCATCTTTATGTTTTGCATAACAGTTGGGAGGTTGCTCCATATATTGAAACTCACAAAGAAATTCTTAGGCAGTTGAATCCATCGAGGGCTGAAAAATGGTTAGCAGATACACATAATCACCAGTTTATAGGATGGTTTCAGGACCATATTTTTAAGCAGTTGGATGAAAATCCGAATTCAATTTCAGAACGACTTCGATGGCTAGCCGCTGGACCAAGTGTGTATGTATTATCTTACAGTGGGTATGTAATTAATGGTTATACATTCTATACGGATGAACATGATGAAGAGAGTACCATGCAAAATAGTGGAGTTACACTAGTGGCTGAAGCGATGCATGTTTCTGGTAGTAAGGATATAAATCCAATTTATGCAAATATGTCATACTTTGGCATTATCAAACTAATATGGGAGTTGGATTATACGACATTTCAATTGCCGATTTTTCAATGCAAATGGATTGATAACAATAGTGGTGTTAAAATAGATGAATGGGGATTTGTGAAAGTTGATTTTAGTAAAGAAGGGTACAAAGACGAACAGTTTATAATGGCATCACAAGCGGTACAAGTTTTTTATGTTCCAGATCCCGCAAACCGAAAGTGGTCGATTGTTCTGTTATCGTCCAAAACTATTGAGGGTTCCGATGAAAATTCAGTTGAGGACGATCCTTTTAGTGGTACGTCACAATCAATTCAGAGCGGTCCCAATGCAGATGATGTTTTGTATGTTAGAGGAGACCACAATGAAGGGATTTGGATTGTCGATAGAGGTGTCAAATCTCTTCAACCTTTGAAAAAAAGAAAGAGAGTTCAGTAAACAGGTTATATTTTGTTTGTAATATAGATCTTGTTATCTCATGTTATTATCTTATCATTACAGAATTTATGTAATTTGAATGAACTGTTCAACCACTTTTGCAGATAATGACTTCTGCACATTCTGGTGCTCCTAACCTTGAGACTGAACAAGTCTCTCAAGCAGCTGCTGCTGCGGCTGCTGCTGCTCCTGCTGCTCCTGCAGCTCATTCTGCTGATACTGTTGCTCCTGATGCGGCTCCTGCTGCTCCTACTGCTGTGACTCATACTCCTCCTCCTGCTGTGGCTCCTGGTGCTCCTGATGCGGCTCCTGCTGCTGCTCCTGCTGCTCCTACTGCTGCTCCTGCTGCTGCTCTTGCTGTTGCGGCTCCTTCTCTTAGTGTTGAGGTCCAACAACCATCAGCACATGCCGTTGATATCATAGTAGATGAACATATAGATGATGTTGATATCGATGAAATGGTCGGGAATGAAGGACCGAAGTCGCAGAAATCACAGGTGCGTCGTAGTTTGACAGTGTTAGCCAAAATTCTTAAGGCGAAAAGCAAAGGCATCAAATTTGAAGTCGGATGGAATGCACGAGGCCAACATGTGAATCCCAACAAGGCTATGTTTAGCAGTTACATTGGAGTTGTCACTCGGCAACGCGTGCCGATTGACGTAGATTCATGGCACCATGTTGTGTCCGGGTTGAAGGCTGTGATCTGGGAAGAAATTACGGTAACATTATGAATTTATTTTTTTAATTAACTAGCAAATAAAATGATGAAACAGTGTCTTACTCTTCTCAATCTCTTGCAGAGTACATTTATAGTAGACGACTCACACAAGGATTATGTACTAAGGCTTGCAGGAAAGATTCATCGAGGTTTTCGTACTATTTTAACAAGATGTCACCTGAAAGATTCTAAAGGTAAAATAAACCCGCACCCACCCATTGTCTATGCGCACCTGATATCCCAAGAAGCATGGGATGCATTTATTGGCCGTCGTGGGGATGAGAAGTTTCAGGTACATTGTGAGTGATAATACGCTGTTTGAGGATACCTGTATTCATCACTTTGATTGTCAATATTTCATTTATGAAACAGAAACTCTGTACTGAAAATAAGGAACGTGCATCAAATCCAACATACCCCTATCGTAAAGCAAGGATGGGGTACGCTTCATTAGAAAAGAAAATGGTACGTATTGTAAATTTACAGTAATATTGTTAGGTGCCAATAAACAACATCATAATTATCTTTCTATGTTTATATGTAGATTGATGAATCTAAAACCAAATGCACTTCTATCCCACGTCATGTGCTATGGAAGGAGGCACGTGTGAACAAAGAAGGGAAGTTAATAGATGAGAACACACAAAAAGTGTGGGAAATATGTGTAAGTATGACACGATGATAAAAAGATTTGTTTAAAATTGCTATTACATAAAAATAATTAGTTTTTTTCCTATATCTGACAGTCACAGGAATCAGCTACTCCTGTAGCTGATACAGACCTATTATCGACGGCTTTGAAGCAGCCGGAAAAATACGGTCGTGTCAGAGGTGCAGGGTTTGGGGTGACACCCCGAGTATATTTTGAGAAGAAGAAAAAAATAGATGATACAGAGAAAAAATTGGAACAAATGAGCGAAAAAATAGCAACCCTTGAAGAAAAATTGCAATGGCAGGGAGAGTTGCTAGCAACTTTTATGGGTGGGAAGCAAAGGGAGGACACAACTCAGGAAGAACCACCGCATGAACATCCTGCCCCACCCCCCACCAGCTTTGAGGCGAGCCATTCACCTAAAAAAAATGTCTTAGCCGTGGTAATCAATATTCTAATAACGGTTCCCATTAAATATGAATCAGACAAACACTGATAATTTATCTGTACTGATCTTCTACAGGGTGATAATGATTGTGATTTATATCTGTCAACACCCACCTATCACCTTGTAGCGAGGGCTACAGTGTTCAATATCCCAGATGCCACACTGCATAATAGACCACTTTCAAAAGATCATCTGAAAGTGACGATTACTGTAGCTCATGAGCCAAATGCAATGCTACCTATTCCACTTGATGACGATGATATTCATACGGTTGAAAAGGCTATTGGGACATTCATTGCATGGCCGGCAGAACTTGTAAGAGTACATGCAGACAAAGAGGTATTTATTTCCTTTTATTTTCAAGCTAAACCCTTAACAATTAATGAAAAGAGTGTCTGAATCAATGATTGTTGTTATAGACGGAGAAAGGAAAGGGGGTGACTAACATCGGCTCGAAACCATCTAAAGGATCGACCAATCGATCCCAAGGAGCTACTGAAAGCACAATAACACCACCTGTTCTCTTTCCACATTTACTAGCATTGAAGACTCATGTGGATACGAAGCTAAAAGATGGTAATAGTCATATAGTGATTTTCGAAGATAATATATACGGAGAGGAAAGTCAAGATTTCGTTGCTGCTGAAAATGTAAATGAAATCCTTGAAAACGGTTGGTTAGGCGTCACTGTTGTAAATGTATATATGAGGTATGTTTCCATGAATTGATTTTCTAAAAGCTGATCTAATGTGCAAATTATGACTAAATGCATTTTATATTGTTGACAGACGCATTTATGAAAAACAGTTGAAGGGATTTTCCCATGAGCCAAGATTTGGACTGGTTAGTCCTCATATCACATCAACACACCAAACAAAAATAGAGTCATCAAAAAGGGATGCAATAGTGAAGGACTTGCTGAAAACATTTGAACGCAAGATTACAGATGACAGACTTTTCCTAATACCAACCATGCAGGGGTAATACTCTACGATTAAAGCATATCAATTATATTTTCACTTTTTTTATTACTTATTCCTTTTTGTGTTTTTAGGCAACATTGGTTGCTAATTGCGGTGAACTTGGATACTCCGAAGATTTACTTTCTGGATTCAAAGTTAGGATATCCATCAAACCGACCATACATGATGGAGTTTGTGAATCTGTAAGACACTACATCTTACGTTTTAGGTCTAAACATCAATTTATATAATATATATTATCTTTTACTGAGGATTCTGTTATGATAGGGCGGTGTACCAATATCGTCTAAATCATGGTATGAGGACAGGGGCTAAGCATAAGGAGCCGAGCAAGTACTACGTCTGGACAAATATCAGGGTATATATAATAAAATTTCACTATCCAAACACACCTCAACACAAGTTATTTATTCTCCTAATGATCAATTTTTTTGCAGTGTCCAAAACAAACAAACGATAATGATTGCGGTTATTATGTTTGTAAATTTATGAAAGAGATCGTTTTTCATCAGCAAACTAGCATCCCTAAAGAGGTATTTTCAAAAACAATTACTAGTTCGTTTAAGTTATTTATTAATTCTTTATTTTTTTATTTTGCAGTACTACTATGACTGCCGAAAAGCCTCATACTCACAAGACGATATAGATGTGTTCAGAAACGAGTGGGCCGCATACCTGATGACAGATTGTACACAAATACAATGATGATCTGACTTGGGGACATGTACAATTGGTGGTCATTTTTGAGAGGGGTTAAGGGGATCAAAAGATAAAATATTGTTGTATGTAAATGTTCGTAGCAAAATTGTAATTGTTATTAAATAAAACATTCTTTCTCCAATGAGTCATTTTTCCATTTTAACAGATGATATGCACCAGCAACATGCAAGAATGTTGAACCACTAAAATGGTCGCTCTCTTGTTTAAAATGGACACCACTTTAATTGAAAACAACAACTGACCTACGGAAATCTGACCAGACGCATCTGGATTGCCTTCATCCTTTAGGAGAAGGATCCACGGGTCCTTGGTGACGTGTACGAGTCAACCCCGCCTCAATCCGAGGCACGGTGTGACCGCTACCACCCAAAGGGTCGCTCTCTTGTTTAAAATGGACACCACTTTAATTGGAAACAACAACTGACCTACGTAAATCTGACCAGACGCATCCGGATTGCCTTCATCCTTTAGGAGAAGGATCCACGGGTCCTTGGTGACGTGTACGAGTAACATGCAAGAATGATGGACCACATTTCTTTGGCCTTTGGACAAAAAAACCAGTAAAATCTCCAAAATACCTTCATATCATGCATGAACCAGTAAAATCTCCAAAATACCTTCATATCACGCAGTTCTGAAAAGAGTCACTATTTAAAAGAAAGTCACAAATTTAGATACATCTCGAGATGGTCAGTTGTTGATTTCACTTAAAATTAAGTCCATTTTTAACAAAACAGTGACACTGTGAGTGGTGTCGGCCACACCGGGCCTCGGATTGATGCGGTGTTGAATCGTACACGTCACACATGAGTCATTGATCATTGTGAAAAAGTATCAACGCAATCAGAAGCCGTTAGATCGATTTGGCATATGTACGTAAAATATTGTCCATTTTAAACTAAATACATACACTTGGAGTGATACCGGTCACACCGCGCCTCGGATTGAGACCCCACCCTTTCCCCTCGGCTGTCAAAAATCATAACCAGATAGTCGAAGGGTGATTTTGACAGCCGAGGGGAAAGGGTGGGGTCTGAAGACATTGTAGGATATGTCGAAGGGTGATTTTGTGTGTGACTGGTATCACTCCAAGTGTATGTATTTAGTTTAAAATGGACAATATTTTACGTACATACGCCAAACTGATCTAACGGCTTCTGATTGCATTGATACTTTTTCACAATGATCAATGACTCCTGTGTGACGTGTACGATTCAACACCGCATCAATCCGAGGCCCGGTGTGGCCGACACCACTCACAGTGTCACTGTTTTGTTAAAAATGGACTTAATTTTAAGTGAAATCAACAACTGACATACGGCAAACCGACCAAACACATTGGGATTCTATTGAAACTTAAGGACAACTATCCATGGGTCAAATGTGACGTGTAAGATTCAACCCCGCCTCAATCAGAGGCGCGGTGTGACCGGTATCACTCCAAGTGTATGTATTTAGTTTAAAATGGACAATATTTTACGTACATACGCCAAACCGATCTAACGGCTTCTGATTGCATTGATACTTTTTCACAACAATCAATGACTCATGTGTGACGTGTACGATTCAACACCGCATCAATCTGAGGCACGGTGTGGCCGACACCACTCACAGTGCCTCTCTTTTGTTCAAAATGGACTTATTTTTAAGTGAAATCAACAACTGACATGCGGCAAACCGACCAAACGCATTTGGATTCTGTTGAAACTTAAGGACAATGATCCATGGGTCAAATTTGACGTGTAAGAGTCAACCCCGACTCAATCCGAGGCCCGGTGTGGCCGACACCACTCAAAGTGCCTCTATTTTGTTCAAAATGGATTTATTTTTAAGTGAAATCAACAACTGACATACGGGAAACCGACCAAACGCCTTAGGATTGTGTTAACACTTTAGTACAATGATCCATGGGTCATATGTGACGTGTACGAGTCAAACCTGGGGTGGATTACATGGCTTTCCTACATGGAATATATCCCACTACACGTCTTTAATGAGCCAGCTACGCAGTTTATCCCTTGTACAGATACACAGGAAGAATCACACGAGATCGACGTCATGTACTAACATAGGGCAAGGGTGCATAAGAGGACACAAGATCAAAGGGTAACACGTATATGTTTTTTAACATGCCATGTAATTTCCTATTGATATGACATGTATATTCACACAGGCAGCTGAACATTGGAGTTACCCAGGGTAAAGCGACAAGGCATGTGACCCTTTAAATGACACATAATTTTATGTACCATGATTGATCTCTTTGAACACTATATCAAGGACATATTTCATTAGGGTTGGCTCCCATGATCCTTCCTAGGATGGTTTTGGTATCTTTTCCGACTTACGGTAGTACGATCGCTTCAGCAGGACGTCCTAGACATAGTTGGAGTCTCTCTGAAAGTCCTGGAGTGAGATCATATATCTATTTTTGAGGTCCAGGTAGAGTCATGTATCAACGCAACCAATCCTACCAGACATTGATCCTATATATAGAATGTTAATCTTGATGTCTCATTACAGTACCCCAATTTATGATATGTTACCTTTTTTGTATTAATATACATAATTACTAAGGGTGATGGTTGGGAGAGTTAGGATATCCTTTTTATGTATTGCAGAATGATTCAAGGAGCACGGGCTCTGCACGATTTGTCAAAACCAAGTGGCAATCCAAGGAGAAACAATGCATAGTGGAATGTTCTAGTATTTATCTTCTGAGTTGTGTAGGAATATTTTGTGATACTATGTAATGAGGTAGTTTTGCTTTCTGGGTAGATGGTATCTAACTCATGGTAAGAACACTGTTTGGTTGGGTTGTGATCGGTTGATGACATGCTTGTGGTTGATATACTGGTTTTTGTGCAGGTCTGTGGTTGATATACTGGTTTTTGTGCAGGTCTGCTCGGCTGGCTGTAATAGTGCAGGTTTTTTATTAGCAGCAGGAAGGGATTTAACAGCGCTAAAAAAGCGCTGTTAAAGGAAACATATAACAGCGCTTTTTTAGCGCCATTAAAGGTATCCTTTAACAGCGCTTTTTTAGCGCCATTAAAGGTGACATTTAACAGCGCTTTTTTAGCGCTGTTAAAGGTGACATTTAACAGCGCTAAAAAAAGCGCTGTTAAAGGACCCCTCCTTTATCAGCGCTGAGCTTTACAGCGCTTTTCTAGCGCTGTTAAAGCCCGATTTTAGCGCTGTTATTTCCCGTTTTTGTAGTAGTGTCCTGAAGGGACATGTATGGTGTGACCCAAATCCCATAGGATTTCAACCAAAATTCCATAAGATGATACTAATACCATATTATCTAAGAATATGCATTTAATTTTCAAATAAATAGGATTGGAATTTACAAAATCATTTTTAAAAAAATCATTCTTTAGAATTTAGATATGAAAATACATTGTAAATTCATGATTCATATTTCAAATGATGGAAATATATTTCAATATATAAAATCTACCTTGAATCAAAGGGTGCTGTTCAAAATTGGCACTTTTCAAAAAATGGATTAAATAAACACTTTTATATAAAATATTTTTTATAAATTCACAAGGCATATAAAACAATTCACAACAATGTAATATAAATATATTCTAAGTACAAACAACTGAGCAATATGGTCATGCCCCAAATAGGTATAATAGAAATATTTTATAAGGAACCAACACTATGGACCTAAAAACGTATGTACATATTCAATTTGAATGAGATGTACTAATTTGATCATATAAAGCATTGTAAGTCATCATGTGTTGTCCAATATAATACACCAACTACCTAAAACATTCACATTATGAAGTAAAAAAATAACGATGGGAAATTTATTTTAGGACATCTTAAAAACTATTAAATCTGACACTCCATTTCAATATTACAATTTTACCTTTAAACCCAATAATGGGTTTTTAATCAAAAACATGACTTTCTCAAAATGATGAAACCATTGGGTTTCTATAAAAACCATTTTTTGAAATTTTTCATAAACAAGGCTTTAAAACAAATTCATGAAATTTCACAATCCACGACACATTTAAATAAAACAATTTAATTTTCCAAAAATTAAATCAATTTCATCACAAACAACCAATTCACTAGAATTTGGGTTTATCACAAATATTTATATCAATAAAATTCATCAATTATGTTCCACAATTCAATTGATTCAATTTCCATAAAAGATATATTTTAAATCAAACAATTTAAATTACTACAATTTCCATAAACACACCCCAATTCAATGGAATTTTGGGTTTTCCAATTTAATATAAAAAAAATTTTTCTTAAAAAACCCAATTCATCAAAATTGGGATTTTTTAAACAAAATGATTTAAATAAACATTAATACAAAATAAACAATTATTTAGTTCATATAATTGTAATTAAATAAAAATAATTAGGTTAATAAAAATTATTCAACATAACAGAGCCACCTACCCTGGGAATAAAGGATCTTTAATCACTAATCCCTTACTTGGATTCATCAACAAAGAAAAAAACAAACAAATCCTTGAAAAAATGATCAAAACCATGATTACATCTATAAAAACAGGTATTAGAACCTTGAAAAACACATTTATATCTCAAAAACCATAAAGAGAAATAGATAGATCCTGGTAGATTAGGGTCGGGAGGAGATAACATACAAGATTAGGAATGACCAACATTCTCCTCAATGCGGATTATTTCCAAGAGGCTACCAAGTGGCCAAGAATTGTGCATTAGAGCTCTAAAGTCAATTGAAACCAATTTTTGTTGAACAAGGTATGTATAGGACCTTAAAAAGTGGATTGGAAATTTTTAATAAAAAATTGGATCTCTTAAAATCTCATTCGCTCGGTTTCCTAGAAATCGGTGCACGGTTTGTAAAAACCATGCAGAGGCTGTGCTCCCATTATAAATTTGTCAATCAGGTTCTCCTAAGGGGATTCACATCATATCTAACAGTAAAGATTCCATGTATATCTCTCTATCCAAGAAATTCTATTTTCATGTAGTAGGGATCACGATTTAGAAAATCATGTGTATGTCGTGCGAAAACTCTACAAAAACCCATAATTTTCAAGATTCCTAAATTTTCAACCTGATATTACCCCAAAAGAAACCTAAAAAAACCTTGATAAAAAATCTAGAGATTAGGAATACCTGAAAAAATATGATAGAATGTTACTGTTTGATATCTAGAAATGTTTTTCTTGTGGGTGAAGATAATATTTTTTGTCTATGATGATGGAAATTGATAATTTCAATTTTTATTATTTTGTTGTGGTTTGAGGTAATATTTTATGATTAAGGTTGATCACAATATAGCTCATGATATTGTGTGATCCTGATATAGGTCTCTAATACATTTTATAAAGGTACATATTTAACCAGTTATTACTTTATCCAAAAAGATTATTGGAATTTATTAGGTAGGTGGTTCCATACATAAGATTTATTGTAAGAGTTATATGAAGATGGTGTCCCATGTATCCAAAATTAATTATCTATTATTACAATTTTTTCATTAAATTATTTTTACCTCACAAGGAAAAACATTTAAATTTTTCTATAAAACAATGATTAGGCCCTTTTCTGGGAAAAAATAAATCTTTTTAATAATTTTTTTTTTCTATGGAACTCTTATTTTATAAGAAACCCTATTTATTATGATTTTTCATTTAATTTTTATTATATTGTGTTTTATGAAAATATTTATGAAAAATATTTTATTCATGGGTAAATAAATGATTATTTGGGAGAAATGATTATTATATTAAAGGAAACCCCTCTTTTATAATCATATGGTTTTGAAAAAACATATTAAGTTTCTTTAATAAATTTTATATATCCCTTACTATGATTTTTTTCTCATCCAACATTTTAAAATAAATATTGATATGGCATAAGAAAGAGTAGAAATGTTAATAAATTAAGAGTCCTGTATATTGAAGATACCTGGTATGAAGAAAGCATGTCTTTATAAAGAACATGTTTTCTGGGAATATAGATACTATGTGGAAATGTCCCCATTGGAATATTTTCAAGAAATTTTATAAAACAATAATCATAAATGGTCCTTTGTTATGAAAGTGATTCAATATTTTATTTCTATGATATATTTTTTAAGGATAAAATTGTGTCACATTTATTAGTATCAATGATATAAAAGGAATTATAATGTTTTCATCAATATATTTGGGGTTATGGGTTCATTTATGTAATACATTTAAATTGTAAAAAACTTTTTAAAGATATCCTATACATGTTTCTCAATTATGTACATTTTATTCAGCATATTCTATTTCTTCACCTCTAATGTAATTTATGGAGATAGTTCTTATCCAAGATTTAGATGTTTTAATGGACTTGATAATAATATCTAGAATTATCTAATTCTTGGGATTCCATGGAAATATATATTACAAGGTATTCAACCCTAAAATATCCAATAAAGACTTAATTTTGGGTAGCACTGTCACTTTCTTTTAATGAATAATTAATCCCTTCACCAAATATAAAAATTCATTAATTTCATTCATTAACATACTGAAAAGATTCCTAAATAACCACATGTTCAACTAAACAAATTTAGGAACTTTAATCTCTAACTTTTTCAATTATAAATTTGAAATTAAATACATTATTCATTGTAATTATTCTCCCCCATGTTGATAAAAAAATTTGGGGAAAATATTCTCATTCTTAATGTAATTTTAATGTTGGTTTTATCATCTCCAAATAAATATTTTTGATTTTATTAAATAAAAATTATCTCTATTTTATTTATACATACATTCCATGTTTCATTAATATTTCAATGAGATAAGGTTAGTGGCATATTTTATTCAAAAATTTCAATCAACAAACAAAAATTATGTCTAGAGTGCCTCAAAAATGGATTCCACACGAGAGCCGCCGCCAACGAGCGATCCTTGACGAAGCCCTAGTGCGTGCACTGGGAACCACGAATCGAGATCCTTTGGAGACATTGTTGTCGGTCGACCTCCTCCTAAGGAAACTAGGACCATCGAATCCATATTTCCAAAATCATATAAGCATCATGGTTTAAAAACAATTTCATTCTTGCCGGAAGAGGTAAATCTCCTTTCCGCAGACCTTCATTTTTCATTAGTTGGTATATTCTCAAAACATTGGCCCTCATTGGCTTACCTTTTCAAAACATTGGAAAACATTGAATTTACAAACTTTTATATCGGGCTTTTGAATTCATTTCATGTTCTATTTCAGTTTTCCCTGGATAATGACTACTAGAGATTTTGGGCGTGAGGTTTGTGGTCTATTGGAGGTTCATTCATGAAAGTATTCAAATGGTCACCTGATTTTGATTTTTCTGCTGAACCCCCCATCGTCCTTGTTTGGATTGGATTCCCGGGTCTTCCTTTGCACCTATTCAAACATAATGCTTTATTCTTTATTGCTCAGCTATTTGATTAGACACTCAAAATTGATCACGCTACACTAAACTTTACACGCCCCTCGGTTGCGAGGATATGCACAAAAATTGATATTTCTCACGAAATGCCTTCAAGATTTTGGATACAAAACGAGGAGTATGGATTTATATAGAATGTATTGTTTGATAATCCTCCAAATTTTTGTAGGAAATGCTTTAAAATTGGCCATTCTACTAAAATATGTGGGATTGAAATACATCCACCTCACCCACGACCACATTTCAAATCAATGTGGGTTGAAAAGACTACTCTAGAAATGTAAACTACTGACCATATGGGTATCCCCATGAATAAATTTATCTCCAAGAATAACCCAAACCCTCAACTAGATAATCCCAATGAAAATGCTAGGCCTCATTCTATGAGGGAGGTCTCCATACCTGAGGGTCATGTGATTAACGATGTTGGTCATGAGACTAATGAGGTCTTACAGCTGGAAGCTGATGATTCTTTTCAGGAGGATGTTGACAAGATCTCTCAAGTGAAGGAGTATTTTACTCTAAAGTATCGGAAAGGGAGAAATCCATTGTTTACTCTGATGGTTTCATCACTCCAAATCCCAGGAAAACGAGGAAAAATAGAGATAAACTCAATTATGGAAGAACTTATCACAAGATCATTAGCTGCCAAAAGTACTGATTTTGAGGTTCTTGCACAGCCTGTCCCTGTTGAACCGCTGCCTGAATCCTCACAATCTTCTGATTGTTCTGATTCAGATACTTCCTCAAATGAAGATGATGAAAATGATCCTGCATATCGGGATTCCTATTAGTATGAAGAGGAACCGAATTTCCCAAAGGAACATGACTCCTGGTTTGCAGAAAATGATTCAACTACCATTCGAAAATACAAAAATGGTGAAACGACTACTAATTATTATCTTGATATTAGAAAGAGGATGTCTATTAGAGTGGGTGAGGAATTTTAGAAAGATCCAAACTTCGATTTCAAGGACATACCATGACAATGAATTTTGGTTCCTGATTTCTTTGAGCTGTTTGGATGAAGATCAGTGGGGAAGCTACTGATGCATTTGTTTTGTTTTATTCTCATGGCCTTTGTGACTTTTCTAATATGTTGATATGGCATGCGATGTTTTCTTCTCTTCATTACTTCGGCCTCCTGCTGTTCAGTTTTTTGTTTGGATTTTTTTTAAACAGAACTATCTATTTCATTCACTGTTCTGCTGGCTTGTGTTTTCTTTGAAGAAGGTTAAAAACATTGATGCTGAAGAATGGATTTGATCTTTCATTTCCCACAGTTTGAAGACTTTTTTACTACTCCTGGTTTTTATCTCTGTTTGGAATAATTTGATTTCTTCATCATTTTTTAGAGCATGGGGAAGTCACTCTACAATATATTGATAATAAGATGGACTAAAGTACATCTATGCTTCTTTTCTTGAGGATCTCATTCACAAAGTAGGCCCTTCTCTTCTCTGATTTTTTATTTTTTTCGCATTATTGTTATCCTTGTTCTTGTCTCCAACATTATACTGGTGTAAATTCATTACACCTCGAGCATTCCTTGTACCCCATTCTTTATTTTAAAAAATTAGTTTGGTCAAGAATTGGATAACCAATTCATGTCTCCACTTGTCCAAAAAAATACAAAAATTATGTCTATTTGGGTATTACAAGATTATAAAACTATCTAGTTAATTTAGAAGAAAAAATCAATTTACTCCCTTTAAAGTGGCACCAACTAAACCTTTCCCTATATGGGGGATTATAAAACTAATTTTCAATAGTTTTCATAACCAAAAATTCTCTATAAGAATATCAGAACATATCTATTGAAAATTATTTCGTCCCAATTTGGTAAGATAATCAATCCCCTTATATAAAAAAATATATGAGTTAAAATATGGGTAAAAAACTAAAATCATGCCTTATTATATAAAAATTTAATGGCCAATATGTATTTCTAGATTCTACTATAATATTAATGAATATTCTAGATTACACTCTTTTAAAACTTATCCTTCGAAGGATTCCCTGATTAATTATTCACCTTCAATTCCCAAAAATTTATCACAATTAGATTTATTTTTGTATAAAGTTGATTTATTTAAGATACTATTTTTCATTGCCTAAAATATCTTGATAACTATTTGATGAATTCAACTATAACATTCCATAAATTTTTCATATTTAGGTAGAATGGATTTATTATCTTTATCAATTTTATTTGTATTTATAATATTGTTCATTAAGTGAGCTCAGATGTAAAATCCATATTTCTCATCTTATTTCATTTTACTAGCCTCTTCTTACTCTCTTAGAAAACTTTTCAATCACTCATTATTAACATGTAGACCCTTCTTTTTTTATGTGGATTATTTTCAAGTGGCATCAGTTTGGGACTAGAATCAACTCATACTTTATCTTTTTTAAACATCTATCCAGGAAAAGTAGTATGATATCTAACCTCCAAGGGTTATTTCTGGTTTCACATTACAAAAACATCATTTATGTCAAATGATTTTTTCATATTTTGAATCCTTTTAATGTATTCTATGGGGATATCAACCTCCATGGTAATCTGACTATCAATTTCATAGATTGACTCATATCTTTTCAATTTCAAATTATTATATTTAATATTAAACTTCATGATCATATTATAATGGTCTACTATGTTTCCTCTTTCTCAGAAATAAAAGAACATCCCCTATTTAGTTTGAAACAAATTTGAAGATCTCTTTACAAACTTTTTAGGGGAAATATATTTCACATATTTCTATATTTTTTATCTCCCATGATATAATTTTTGAATTAACGTACATTCCATTCAATATTGGGTAAAAAATTTATATCTCCAATTTTCGATTAATACATTTTGGTTTATATTAGTATTTATAAAAGTATTGACCACCAATTATACCCATCTCAAAAAAAAATTCAATGTTTTCAAATGTGTTCTTAATTGAAATGTTTATCCTCTTATGTGTTGTCTACATTACCAAAGAAGGATTCCTCGTTATTTTAAATATAATCCCCATTTGTTCAAGCCTTCTAGTTTTTCCAAATAATAAATTTTGGTGATATTAATAAATCTATGCCTTTCCAAGCCACCAAAAGTTTTAATATCTTTAACTTTATCATTTTATCATGATATTGCATGAAATCTATTCTTATTCTCATGTTTTCTATCATTGTAATATTTCAGTGATATTTTGGTGACATTTAGGAATTTATATACAATATTCCCACATGAATCATTAATGATACAGTGGGTTTCACATCATTATTTCACATCCAAATTTTCATAAAATATAACGTTTTTCATTTAAATCCATAAAAACATTCAATTTTAACTAAATGAATTTGATTTTAGAATACAGTTTCTATGATCTAGAGGAAAATTCTTCTTGTGATATTATCAAGATCATATTTCCACCATTTTTAAATTTTATTAACGTGAGGCTCAAATATAATTTTTTTAGAAACAATTCTCTATTTTGTATATTGGAAAGATAGAGGTTTTACTACTTTTGGATTTTTCAATTTGACTTCTTGCTTAAAAAATATCATGTTGGGAGAATACATATCATTCTCAAAGGATCTGAAGATATCATAGCTAACCATATTCATCTTTTAAATTTTATCCATATGAATTTTTCTTATCTATACTAAACCATTATCAATTCCATTCAACCTATTTTATTTAACTATCTAGTGTGTTGCCTTGATATCTATAGAAACTATATAAATCTTCTACATTTCTGGGAACTTATACATTATAATGTTCTCAAATATTTAATTCTTTATTAGAACAATTTTCAATTTATTATCAATAAAAGAATCAAACTTATTGAAAATTATAAAGTATTCTCCTTTAGTTTTTGAAATATTTATGGGATTTTAGGAGCAACTCATTTTTTCGCACTATTTTTTTCTATTTATTCATCCTCTTTTGTAGCTATAAATTTTAACCATATTGTCCATTAATGAATCTAAATATATATTCTACCAGTTGAATCTGAATATTACTCAAATATTTTTTAACATAATTGTAGAGACCCGAAGTTTGACGTACATAGATATTACAATACTTTTTCGGAAATACTTAATACATAACAAAATCATACACACAAGGTCTGTAATAGTTTAGTGTCTTTGGAAACTTGGAATATAAACTTCTAATCATGTTGAAAGACCTTCAACATCTCCCATAACGATCCTCCCCTTTTTGTTTCCTTACCTAAAACATTTCTTTTAATACTGGGGGAAAAGAAAACATAAAAAGGGTGAGCTCAAATGCTCAGTAAGGGTAAGAATGGAGAAAATAAAACAAACCATATACATTTGAACTTAAAAACATGAACATTATATTTAAACATCAAAATCTTGAGCAATGACATAAAACATGGCAGTAGGTAAGGCATATATCATAATGGATCATCAATCATGATAAAATAGCATAGGAATAAAGCATGTAATTGTGGCATCCATTAAGAACATGTAATGATTTCCATATCAGCCAAGGCATTACTGCCATGACCATCTTAGTGGACAAAGTCCCTTTCTAAATCACGTTCACTCCTCGTTTCAGTCCTGTAACACTGAACCAGATTAACATACCATTCCAACCATGTCTATCTCATGAGATATAAATCATTACCCAATGCATTGGAGGGAGATATAGGTCACACCCATCTCATAATGAAATCATTCATACTTGTGCCACAAAATAAACATACATCATTCATAATAACCCAAAAAATAAAATGGGTTTCATAAACATCATCCAATCATCACATAATCCATATAAAAGAAATTGATATCATTTCATAATGAGAAAAGTGAAACCATGTAAATCATAGAGACTTTATACTTGAAACATACACATATGAAATAATGTCATCTTAGATGGAAAATGGTTTTGATAAAACACTTAAAATGAATTGTTGAGGAAAATATCCTTTCTTCTTCAAAATAATTTTCTTCTCACAAAATGTCATAAAATTTTAAAAGAAAAGGATTTATTTTGAAAACAGTCATGAAATATTTTGGAGTAAGCTTCATGAAAATAAGTCTTTATAAAACAGTAATAATTTGTTCGTGCCGTATAAGTTAAAAAAACATTCTTCTCGTACTTTTTCCGGAAAAGTCAAAAATTACATCGTAAAAGAAATATTCCATACATACCATGTTGTAAAAGTAAAAAATGGGTAAAAAGGACATTAAACATAAATGAAACCATTTTTAGGAAACATGGACATGGATTAGAACAATAACCCCTATAAATACTTACGAATAAACAATCTCGGATAAGAACAAGATTAAAAAAGTTATCCCTTACCTTAGGTCCGATATGCTTCATATGGATCCGAACCTCCTGTATAATGATTTATATAATTTCATTGACTTATTACAGAATCATATTCATTGTTATGATATCATATATGGTTCACTTATGACTTTATATTACCCATTCTTCTGTAAATTAATGTTAAAGTAGCGTTTTGGGTAAAATCGTTTTATTTGTCGTTCGTGTTTTAACTTGTAATTATTCATGTGATTTCATAGATCATGATTACTTACATCCAGAATGTAAAACATGATTTATATATAACATATATTCAGAATATACATATATATAATAGATCGATAAATGGAAAGAAATACACTGTTCATGGAGACGGTAGGCCGTACGTACGCATGAACGTTGTTTTTGTTTCCTTATTGAATTGAATGGAATTAAGTAGATGACATACATATATATAAACATAAATCCAGTATCATTATTATTTCATATATTTCATGATAACTTATTATATATACTTTATAATCATTCATGAATGGTTAATCATTGAGAATGAATCTCATCGCGTCATGGAGACGGTAGTCCGTACGTACGCACGAGCGATGATATCATTCCCATGATCATGGAATTGTATTGAAGTGTATGTATAATATTTAAGAATCAATATATCTTTAAAATAATTATATATAGTCATTATTTACACCATTATATCCATCCAAGTAAGGTGGTGGTGGAAAATAGATTACACCACAGCGTGGAGACGGTATTCCGTACATACGCACACGCGGTGATTTCATTTTCTGTAGGATGGATAGATGGGGAAATATGGTTGTTTCATAATTATAATAACATATAAGTATATTATTGATACTGATGTTATTACTTCATAATGAAACAACTAAATAAGAAGAAGTGGAAGAAGAAATAAAGTTGAAAGAATCGGTAACGAACATTACATCTTCTTTGAAGCGCCTCTTTGATACCTCCTCTTAGGGCACTACAATTTGTATTTTAAGATGACCAGTACCTATAGTATGTTTCTAGGGAAGTGTAGAAGAGAATTTGTCAGGGGTTGGTTGCGCTTGAAGGCTCAAATTGGTGTGAAGAAGAGAGGGAGGAGGTTCCCTTTTATAAGGGGAGGGAGGGGCACCTTTGGAAATCATAACAATATTAATTTATAATAAATCTAACCACACTTAAAAACCTCAAAAAATGACTCATATTCGAATATTAGAATATATAGGGTTGTAATCGCATCAATCAATAAAATTTATACATGTTAGGAAATTATTTTAAACATTATCAACTTGATTTATCCTTACTTAATCAATTTAATTTTATTTGTGGTAATAACATTCTAAATTTTAAATTATAACAAATAATTACTTATTTGTTGTTAATTGTCCCTAATTGGATACTTTATAAACTTTTATACCATATAAATTTAAATTTATAATTTTTATATATTTTTGTGATTTTTAAACAATTTTATAATATGTTATTTTTATAAAATAACAATAGTGTCAATTTTGACACTATTCATTTATTTGAATTTAAATAAAATATATATAGAAGGTATGTTAAAACTAAAAGCTTTAATAGATTCAAAAAAGGTCATATGTATCTAAGAAATTATTTGAGAACATTAAATAGTTCATAAAATATTTATTTTATTATTTTTAAAACCATTTATTTGGTTTATCTATTAATAAAATAATTACTACAACATTTTTGTATAATTATTTAATATACTTATTTGATGAATAAAAATTAAAAATAAAATCCTATTATGAAGATAAATCTATTAACTTTCATAATAATATATTTACTTGAATTTATCTTCTTAAAATCACAATATGTAAATTGTTATATTTATTAAATTATGAAGGTGACAACTTTGGCATCATTTAAAATAAAATAATATAAGTGTCATAATCACTTTTATAAGACTCCAAACGGTTATATATTATGTAAATTGATGATTACGTTGTAGATATACACTACCAATAAGTTTTGGTCAGGTTTTTGGGCCTTTTATTGGGTATTATTATTTCAATAATAACTATATTACTGATTTTTCACTTAATAAATAATTTCTACATCATTAATGTATCACCATTAATGAAAATTATTTAATCCCTAAAAATTATAAATAAATTATCATGATGTAGATACTTTTATTATATTTCTGTAGACTATTCATGTTTGAAGTTTTATGATGTTTAGCACTAAATGAAAATTATTATACTTATAAGATTTAAGAGAGTGACATGTTGTCACTTTCTTTGGTTTTAATAATAATTAAATTATTTTCATGGTCAAAAGTCCATAAAATTAATCTAATCCAACCCTTTGGTAATATGGGTATACTTTTAGCCATCAAATAGAATTTTTTCATGTGTTAGGGTAATTTTATAATATTGTATTTACCCTTAATTACCCAATTTACCTTTAACTATGGTAAATAAAATTTACCGTAGTCACTATTCATAATTACCAAAAATAAAAAGTAGCCTATTAAAATAATTTGGAACTACTGATTCCAAATATGGATTCCATTTTTTAAAATTCAATACACATAAGTTGCAGAAATGAAATTAAAATTAATCCCGTTGTCGAATGAAAACGGGTTTTTGATTAAAACATTGCAAAAGATTGAATTGATTTAACCTACGAATTCAATGTAAAATAAATGATATTTAAATACATGATATTAAATGGTAAAAATATATTATATTTATACTTTAAAACCATTATATATTATAATTTAACCACATAAGTTATTACGATGAAAAAAGTTTTTTTTAATTAAAATATAGCGTGTTTTTACTATTCATTAAAATATGAAAGTTATCAGACAAATATTAAAACTTTATCCAATGTAAATTTTTATATCATGATTCAAAAGAAGAATTTTATTTTGTCAAATTGAACTTATAAACATGTCAACAACTAGATTTAAAGTGGTTGCACCATCAAAAGGGGGCAAAACTGCATTTTTTTAAAAATACTTATTTTACCCAATAAATTTATTTTGTTCTTATACCATGTTATATAAAATGTGTAAGATGAATAATAATGTTATAAAATTAAAAATTTAGTTAATACTATTCATAACGGCTAGTTCATAATAATATTATAATAATATACCGTTGTTTAGTAAAACCTGGTATTGCGTACCACACACGCTATCGAGGAAGGTCACGATTCCGTGTAATGAAAGCCATGTTAGGGTTGTGTGTTTTGCAAGACTCCTTTTTTGTTTCATATAACAGAATCCAACCATATTTAATTTATACATTTAATATATATATATATATATATATACAATCAATGTTGCGTAGAATGACTATTATCAAACAAACTTGAAATTGTGTGTAACGCAATCTAAGAATAGTGTTGTGTATACTGCAAGCTAATATGGTGTTGCATATAACAAAAGATAATATTTTTGTATCATAAAACACATGACATAAAATAAATTAAAAAGAATACTTATCATAAAATATCGGGTTGTTACATTCTACCCCCCTTAAAATTAATTTCGCCCTCGAAATTCGTCAGGGTTATGCATGGTTTTCTACTTGAAAGTTTCTTTAATTAAAACCCACATCGTAAAATGAAATACCAAAACTTAACTTTCAAAACTAAATTATGAAACATAATGGTTACCCAAATTAACTCATCAATGGGTTTCCACGTAGGAGAACATAGGTGAAAATATGGATATGGAATAGAAATCTAACCATCATGTTCTGATGGAGAGTGGTAGAGAACATGGCTATGAAAAATCCAACAATCACAAAGCCATATATTTGTGATGATCTAAGGTACCATATGATTCATCGGATATAAGGGAACTAGGACAACATTTTTGGTTTTCAAGATCATTTCTCAAAAGTTAAAGAATTTGAATTAGAAGAAATACTTGCTTGATTTTGGTATAATCTCACTGTTGTTAATTCTTTGAACAATTTCCACTTCATCACTTAAAGAAATGAAGTTGAATTTGTTATTCGTGAAGTGTTAGTATATCATGTGATAGAATGATGGGTCATTCCATCTGTTTGAAACAAAAGGTTAGCAAAAGTTATAAGTCCATATTATGGTTAGATTAATCGTATATGGTTCCAAAAATGAACTTATACTTCATATATCATACCGATTAATAAAATAAAACTAGTTTCTACTAACCAGGGACTTCGTGTAGGCCAGTGGTAGGAGATAAAGGCATGTCGTACTTCGGTTGTGGGTTCGATTTCCACAGCCTTGTCTGATGCGATGGGTTGTCACCCGTCCTGCAGGTTTTCCGTTTTCTAAAACTACATTACTATAACATCCCATCAATAATATCAAAAAAAAGTTCTATCATTAAACAATAATAACTTATGTCCAACTTAATCCATTCCAATCTTTAGGCTGATCTAAAATACTTCGGTCCAAGATCATAGTATAAAGAAAACAATTACTAGAAAGGTTATCTACCAAGAATGTGAATACAATCATTTATCCCACATATATCATAAGATATATCTTATTGGTTACATTCCAAACACATGAATACCTTAGTCATATATTCTCTTGAAACATAAATTGCCATAGAACCTTAGTGAAAACATGAATACTGTCAAAAGGTAACTCTTTCCACATACCAAAATCCCAAAAATATATATAATCAAAACATAATATCACTTAGTCCTTATATCAGTCATGAGCTCATGAATACAATCAAACATCTCATTATCTTGTTATCCCTTCATTATGCGCATATCATCTACTTTCCAAAAATATCTGAATAACCTTCCATGGTTACCGGTACCATTCAACACATACTTTCATATACTTTAGGGAAAAAAATATTGTAACAATCCTTAGATGATTATTTATTCCATAGTACCGTACATTATTCTTTATAAACATACAATCATTCCACTAACTTCTTAAAACACTAGCTGAGATTCATCATTTATTTCATCTCATATTTCATTTGTAGTCTCTTCATCATCATCCACATAAATACTACCCGTATGACCATGCTTATTCTCTTCATGAGATTTTACCTTAGGCCATTGGTTTTCATAATGCCCATACATTACAAATTTAAAACATCTAATCATTGTTGATGTCGTAACAATACCATTATCCTTGTCCATGGTGTTAACTGAACCTTTTCCTTTTCACTTACTGGCTTTGTGTCCTTCTTTTCCACACCCAAAGCATCTTCCAGTTCCTTTGAAACAATCTCCCTGATGCCTCTTCCCACATGATTTACATGAGGGAAATTGAACATTATTTCCTCTATGATTATCATGAAACTCCATCGTTCTCTTATTATCTGAGTCAGGAAATTTACCAATGTTGAGATTATTGATCATATTATGAGATTTATGATTAGGAATAATAATGATGTTTGGACTTCCAAATCCCATTTCATTTGGTTTCTCATAAATAATATCATTCCATTGTCCGTCATATGCTCCATTATCGTGAATCTCCCTGTTTCCTGCCATTTTCTAAAACCTAAAATGAATAGTTTGAGAGGCAAAAATCAGGCTAGGGAAAACAACATAGTAAAGGGGGAGTTCCATCAATATCTAACATCTTAGGTTAAATTCTATGATCATTACCATAGTTCTAGGACTATATCCAATATGTATACTTATCCTTAGGGATATCCCTAGACATACCTTAGAAATATCTCTAGGGATCTTACTAACATTTTCACATCCTAGTTTCCAAAGTTTGACTAAACCTTTCCTCTGATACCAATTATCGAGACCCGAAGCTTGACGTACATAGATATTACATTACTTTTGCGGAAATACTTAATACATAACAAAATCGGACACACAAGGACCGTAATAATTTAGTGTCTTTGGAAACATGGAATATAAACTTCTAATCATGTTGAAAGATCTTATCATCTCCCATAACAATCCTCCCCTTTTTGTTTCCTTACCTAAAACCTTTCTTATAAACATGGGGGAAAAGAAAACATAAAAAGGGTGAGCTCAAATGCTCAGTAAGGGTAAGAATGAAGAAAATAAAACAAACCATATACATTTAAACTTAAAAACATGAACATAATATTTAAACATCAAAATCTTGAGCAATAAGATAAAACATGGCAGTACATAAGGCATAGATCATAATGGATCATTAATCATGATAAAATAGCATTGGAATAAAGCATGTAATTTTGGAATCCATTAAGCACATGTAATGATATCCATATTAGCCAAGGCATTACTGCCATGACCATCTTAGTGGACAAAGTCCCTTTCTGAATCGAGTTCACTTCTCGTTTCTGTCCAGTAACACTGAACCAGATTAACTTACCGTTCCAGCCATGTCTATATCATGAGATATAATTCTTTACCCAATTCATTGGAGGGAGATATAGGTCCCACCCATCTCATAATGAAATCATTATTACTTGTACCACAAAATAAACATACATCATTCATAATAACCCAACAAATAAAATGGGTTTCATAAACATCATCCCATCATCACATAATCCATATAAAAGAAATGGAGATCATTTCATAATAATAAAAGTGAAACCATGTAAATCATAGAGACTTTATACTTGAAACATACACATATGAAATAATGTCATCTTAGATGGAAAATGGTTTTGATAAAACACTTAAAATGAATTCTTGAGGAAAATATCCTTTCTTCTTCAAAATCATTTTCTTTTCACAAAATGTCATGAGATTTTAAAATAAAATTATTTATTTTGAAAATAGTCATGAAATAATTTGGAGGACGCTTCATGAAAATAAGGCTTTATAAAACCGTAAAAATTTGTTCGTGCCATATAAGTTAAAAAAACATTCTTCTCGTACTTTTTCCGGAAAAGTAAAAAAGTACCTCATAAAAGAAAGATTACATACATACCATGTAGTAAAAGTCAAAATGGGTAAAAATGACATTAAACATACATGAAACCATTTTTAGGAAACATGGACATGGATGAGAACAATAACCCCTATAAATACATACGAATAAACAATCTTGGATAAGAACGAGATTGGAAAAGTTATCCCTTACCATAGGTATGATATGCTTCGTATGGATCCGAACCTCCTGTATAATGATTTAAATAATGTCATTGACTTATTACAGAATCATATTCATTGTTATGATGTCATATATGGTTCACTTATTACTTTATATTACCCATTCTTTTGTAAATTAATGTTAAAGTAGCGTTTTGGGTAAAATCGTTTCATTTGTCGTTCGTGTTTTAACTTGTAATTATTCATATGATTACTTAGATCATGGTTAATTACATCCAGAATGTTAAACATGATTTATATATAATTTATATTCAGAATATACATATATATAATAGATCGATATATGTAAATAAATACACCGTTCATGGAGACGGTAGTCCGTACGTACGCATGAACGTTGTTTTCGTTTCCTTATTGAATTGAATGGAATTAAGTAGATGACATACATATATATATAAATAAATCTAGTAAAATTTTCATATATTTCATGATTACTTATTATAAATACTTTATAATCATTCATTAATGGTTAATCATTGAGAATGAATCTCATCACGTCGTGGAGACGGTAGTCCGTACGTACGCACGAGCGATGATATCATTCCCATGATCATGGAATTGTATTGAAGTGTATTTATAATATTTAAGAATCAATATCTCTTTACAATAATAATATATAGTCATTATTGAAACCATTATATCCATCCAAGTAAGGTGGTGGTGGAAAATAGATTACACCACGGCGTGGAGATGGTATTCCGTACGTACGCACGCGCGGTGATTTCGTTTTCCGTAGGATGGATAAATGGTGAAATAGGGTTGTTTCATAATTATAATAACATTATCATTATATTAGTGATACTTCTGTTATTACTTCATAATTAAACAACTAAATAAGAAGAATTGGAAGAAGAAATAAAGTTGAAAGAATCAGTAACGAACATTACCTCTTCTTTGAAGCGCCTCTTTGAGACCTCCTCTTAGGGCACTACAATTGGTCTTTGAAGAAAACCAGGACCTATATTATGTTTCTATGAAAGTGGAGAAGAGAATTTGTCAGGTTTTGGACGAGCTTGATGGCTCAAATTTGTGTGAGGAAGATAGGGAGGAGGTGTCCTTTTATAAGGGAGGGGAGGGGCACCTTTGGAAATCTTAACAATATTACTTTTTAATAAATATAACCCCACTTAAAAATCTCAAAAAATGACTCATATTAAAATATTAGATGATATAGGGTTGTAATATCATCAACCAATAAAATTTAGACATGTTAGGAAATTATTTTAAGCATTATCAACTTGATTTATCCTTACTTAATCAATTTAATTTTATTTGTGATAATAACATTCTAAATTTTAAATTATAACAAATAATTACATATTTGATGTGAATTGTCCATAATTGGATAATATATAACGTTTTAGACCATATAAGATGAAATTCATAATTTTTATATATTTTTGTGATTTTTAAACAATTTTATAATATATTATTTTTTAAAAATAACAATAGTGTCAATTTTGACACTATTCATTTATTTGAATTTAAATAAAATATATACAGAAGATATGTTCGAAATAAAAGCTTTAATATATTCATAAATAATCATACGTATCTAAGAAATTATTGGAGAACATTAAATAGTTCGTATAATATTTATTTTATTATTTTTAGAACCATTCATTTGGTTTATCTCTTAATAAAATAATTACTACAACATTTTTGTATAATTATTTAATATACAAATTTATTGCATAAAAATTAAAAATAAAATATATTGATGAATATAATCTATTACCTTTCACAATAATACTTTTACTAGAATTTATCATCATAAAATCACAATATTTAAATTTTTATATTTATTAAATTATGAAGGTGACAACTTTGGCATCATTTAAAATAAAATAATATAAGTGTCATAATCACTTTTATAAGACTCCAAACGGTTATATATTAGGTAATTGGATGATTACGGTGTAGATATACACTACCAATAAGTTTTGGCCAGGTTTGTGGGCCTTTTAATGAGTATTATTATTTCAATAAAAACTATATTACTGATTTTTCAGTTAATAAATAATTTCTGGATCATTAATGTATAACCATTAATGAAAATTATTTAATCCCGAAAAATTCTAAATAAATTATCATGATGTAGATAATTTTATTAGATTTATGGAGACTATTCATTTTTTAAGTTTTATGATGTTTATCACTAAATTAAAATTATTATACTTATACGATTTAAGAGAGTGACATGTTGTCACTTTCTTTGGTTTTAATAATAATTAAATTATTTTCATTGTCCAAAGTCCATAAAATGAATCTAATCCGACCCTTAGGTGATATGGGTATACGTTCAGCCATCCAATAGAATTTTATCATGTGTTAGGATAATTTTATAATATTATATTTACCCTTAATTACCCGATTTACTTTTAGTTATACTAAATAAAATTTACCGTAGTTACTATTCATAATTCCCAAAAATAAAAAGTAGACTATTAAAATAATTTTTACCTACTAATTCAAAATATGGAAACCATTTTTTCAAATTAAATACACAGAAGTTGCAGAAAATAAATTAAAATTAATCCCGTTGTCAAATGAAAACGGGTTTTTGATTAAAACATTACAAAAGATTGAATTGATTTAACCTATAAATTCAATGTAAAATCAATTCTAATGACATACATTATATTAAATGGAAAAAATATATTCTATTTATACTTTAAAAACATTAAATATTATAATTTAACCACATAAGTTATTACAATGAAAAACGTTTTTTTTAATTAAAATATATCGTGTTATTACTATTTATTAAAATATGAAAGTTATCAGAAAAATATCAAAACATTATCCAATGTAAAATTTTATATCCTGATTTAAAAGAAGAATTTTATTTTGTAAAATTGAACATATAAACATGTCAACAACTAGATTTAAAGTGGGTGTGCCATCAAAAGGTGGCAAAACTGCATTTTTTTAAAAATACTTATTTTACCCGAAAAATTTAATTTGTTCTTATACCATGTTCTAAAAAATGTGTAAGATGAATAATAATGTTATAAAATTAAAATTTTAGTTAATACTATTCATAATGGCTAGTTCATAATAATATTATAATAATATACCGCTGTTTAGTAAAACCTGGTATTGCGTACAACAGACATTATGAAGGAAGGTCACGATTGCGTGTAATGAAAGCCAAGATAGGGTTGCGTGTTGTGTAAGACTCCTTTGTTGTTTAATATAACAGAATCCAACCATATTTCATTTATACATTGAATATATATATATATACACTCAATGTTGCGTAGAATGACTATTATAAAACGAACATGAAATTATGTGTAACACAATCTATGAATAGTGTTGTGTATACTGCAAGCTAACACGGTGTTGCGTATAGCACACGATAATCTTTTTTATAGCATAAAACACATGACATCAAATAAATTAAAGAGAATACTTATCATAAAATATCGGGTTCTTACAATAATAATATATTTCTTTCAAATATTCAATGAAATTTTCCTCACATCTTGAACTTGAATGCTTATATGAATAATAATCAACTAGTTTTACTTATAAATTCTCATTGTTGTAGTTATCTTCAACTAATGGTGTATCGTCCATCATTTCTATAATTTTTCATTTATTCTTTTCTTACTTTTTATTTCTATTTCATAAGGTATAATATAATACCTCTTCATATTTATTAGTATGGTTATTGAAATATTATTCCATTTAAGGGAGATCTAAAGTTTCTTCTAAGATGATTTCAAATGTACAATATAAATATTTTAGTAAGAAAACTAAAATAATAAATATTGATATAATTATAGAGAACAGGGGATCTAATACCACTATTTATTCCATTTGGATTGGTGCCAAAACACCATATATGAGGTGATAAATCATGTGTGACCAATTTGTTTAATAAAAACTAATTATTTTTTTGATAGAAAAACCCCATTTTGATATTTATCATATTTCTTCCATTATGATACTAATAATGCTTTTATCATTGACCCAACTATAAACCATTATACAATGGATTTTTTTGAAATAATTATATCACATTAGTTTTTATAAGCTTCGGTTCTAATGTGGGAAATCAACTCATGGTCATGTTCAACTCCTATTAAGACACAATTTCTCTACTGTAATGCTTTTACCAATTACAATTAGTGTCTATGGGTTGTTATGAAATATATATTTCCATATTAAATAGGAATATGATCACTATATTATAAAGGTACACTATCTCAACTATATTTTATAAGTGGAAAATTGATATACAACCTCATACAGTCTTCAAAATATAATCGCACCATCTGGCTCTTAGATTACTTCCTTTGTAAGTGGATTATCAATGATAGAATGAGAAGAATTTTCACCCAAAAAGTTATCACCATCCTCAAATCATAGTGACTTTGACTACTATGAAGTCATAAAGAAAACTACATAAAACCCAAATAGGAATTGCATCACATCAAAAGGGTTAATAGGGCATGCCAATCTCATCATTTTTTATTATATATTATTAGTCTGATATGTAAATTATTTAGATCAAGAGGACTAGTAGAATTATTTAATTAATAAAATTAATCTAGTACTAAAATACAGTAAAATTACATAGTTTTTAAAATTATTTTAATCATTAAATAAATTATCTTGTAATGAATTATATATTTATTGATGAACATTAAAATGATTGTAAATTTCATCATCATTGAATAATATGAATCTAGTGAAATTATCTCCAATAGTGATTCACAAGTGCACCAAAACCATCGAGAAATGACGAAAGAATCATTGTGTGTTAGAAAAGAAGATCCCATAATTCTTTTCATTCATCAACGATCTCCGTCAGAATCAAATAAAATAAGAAATATTCATGTAATATCCAAAATATAGAGTTATAGTACATGATTATTTCTTTCCATTTATTAGATAATTATTTTATGGGATCACTTTAGTGCATAAGAATATTTACTATATGTTGTTGTGATCAACCAATGAAATGGGTAGAGTTATGGATGTAAATAATATAATTTAGTTTATATATTCCTTGGGCTGGAAAGAAAATAAATTCATATGGTAATTTATTATTTTTAGAAACCCTAGAAAACCACATGCCCAAATAATAAAATTAATAGCATTGTTTTATTAACATGCATAAACCTCATGATTTAATTAAATATTTTTTCATGAAAATATTTTTTAATATCTATTTAGATAATATTATATACATATATTTTGTCCTCTGTCCGATTAAACCCAGTTATCCATTATTTCACAACATTTATCAGATGTTGAATAATTTGTATTAATTTATTTATAAAATATAACTACATTATTATACTATATATTAACAAATATTTTATTTACTAAATTATAAATAACTATTATTTAAATATTCATCTCACAAATATTCAATGGAAGAACTAGTGAATAAATGTATGTGATCCAAAAAACCTGAATAGTTATTAGACCACCCATAAGAAGAATATATATTCAATTTCTTAACAAATAATATTTTACTATCGTTCTAGATACACTTAGTGTGTGGCCATCAAGGCCGCTTTCTTTGTGTTATTTTTCATTGTCACCCTAGGTCTAAGTTTAGTATCTAGAAACATGCTAAGGAACCTAGATTGAATAAAGATAATGTATCAATGATATACAACCTCAAATAAATTATTATTATGAAATTTCATTCTATTATCACGACATCTCTAATTAATTAGGTTGAATTATGGTATCATCAATATATGTGCTTGATGTTTCTTTCTTTTCTTATTTTAACAAAAAGAACGTTCTATCATGACATTATGAAAGTGAATTTATTTAGTTTGTTCAATTACCATTAATTTTATTTAGATATTGTTTTCTGTTAAAAAATCATGGTAAATAGTGTTTATCAAATTATTCATTAATGGAACATCACTTTATAGGGCACCCAATATATCATCCTTAACTATGAACATAATGTGTCATGGGTTTTTCAATACCTAAAAGTATGTGATTAATAATATACATTAATAGTAATATTAAATTCAATGTATAAATACCCATGTCCACTAATAAAAATATCTTTAAAAAACACCGAAATGTGTATTTCCTACTATCGGGTTGTGTTCTCATATTATCATATACTAAAATATTACAAGGGATTATTTTAAGAGATTGTACCTCAAATTTTTATGATTATCTGACACATATAGCTTGTTTTATTTGTGTCACGTAAAAGGATATCATCTTGATATAGAACATATATATTACAAATAGTGTAATGAAACTTCTAGGATATCATCATTGTGGGTAACTTTTATAGCCATGTGGTGAAACATTTACTCTTAAGACATTATCTATTTATATTTCACATAGAATAACAATCATTATGTTGTAATACATTCATTAATATTCAAAAAAATGAATAATTTTAGTCAAAAAGTTCCTAAAATTTAATTATATGGAAACAAATCCATTTGGATATCATTTTCCATTCCTCAAATATCTAATAAAATTTATTCCAATAAAACACACATGATACTGATTATTTTTTTGATACATGTTCTTATTTATAGTGTCTACCAAATTATCACATGTGGAAACTCTACTCACCATACCTTCACCAATAATAAGTTTAAATCAAGAGGATAGACATCTAGAGTATGTTCCTTATCTTTTTAGGTGACCATGGATTCTATAAAAGATACACCAATGTAGCGCTATAAAAATATAGTATGATAGAGACTTTACTATAAGGAAGTACATCAAGATATTATAAAAAATTACATATAAAAAATGATTCATTGGATACTTCAAAAGACACTAAATACTCGGACACCATTATATAATCAGAATAAACTGGCTTTTTGAACTCTTCTTGCTCACAGATCCTCAGCTAAGACTGAAGGAATATCATGGCCATTCCTTGAGATCATTTCAATATATTTAAAATATTAAGTCACTCTATCCCTTGAGGTATAGCTCCTATTATAATCAATACACATAAAACATAACAATATATTACATTAGATACTTAACGATAACCTTAATATCATACCTAAGATGTTCTCCATAACCGGCACGATATATTCCTACCATTCTCTACGAATATTCCATTTTAATACATGTAAATAAAATTTCATACTTGATTGATACTACAATATAGGTTTATGTTATATTATGAATTATTTCTCTTTATTTTTATCTTTAATGAAACATTTTATTAGAAATGTATATATCATTTTATTTTGGAATTAAATACCTCATAGAATTTTTCATACTAAATCTCATTACTGAATGGTCGAAGTATGTATCTTGATACAGTCCAAGATTCCTGTAATATCATTCATTAAGGATCTTGATCCCTAAAATTTTGGCTGCTTCACCAAAGTCCATCATATAGATTCACTTGTTTATCTAGTCTAAAACAGTCTAAAATTTCGGCATGTTGTTTACAATAAGTAATATTTCCTAAATATATAATACTACTTTAATTATTGCACTCTCAATAAACATATTGTATAAAATTAGCTAACAATAATTATTAATAAACAAATTCTATAATATTTTTATCAAACATATTGTTACAAGACCTGGATTCTTGTTCCAATCCATATATGGATCTTTGGGACTTTCACACATTTTTGAATTACATAGTTCTCCAAACCAATTAGGTTGTTTCTTATACACATCTTTATTAAGGTTATCATTAATGAATTATATTTTTACATCCATATTCCAAATAATTATAAAGCTTCTAAAGAAGTATAATTCTGATGAATTTCACCATGTTAACTACAGAAAAGGATTCATTATTTTCAATGCCATTAATTTGTTTAAACCCTTTAGCTACTATCCATGATTTATTGGTATTCACTCAAAAATTAATGTATAGTTTTCTATTCTAACCCCATTTTCACCCAACTATATTTTCTACAATTATTTAATTGAATAGAAACCAAAAATAACTCTGATACATGGATTACAACTCAAATTCAAGTATTTTTACCATCTTTTGGATTTAGATATCTCTTCATCCTTATTATATTTGAGATGATCATTGTTGTAAATCAATAATGATTCACCATCTTTAGTGACTTGATATATATATATTTCTAGTTCTCTTACATACCTAGTCCACCTACACAGTATATTTGTTTTAGGAATAAATTCTTCAATGAGGGCCTATTGAATCGATTCCTATACCAACTCTTCTATATCATTATCATTAACATCATTGAATTAAATATCGTTATTATTATCCTTGTTGAGGATATTCTCTGCCTAATGAATCATGGTATTTCTTATGATGGTTATATTATTATATGATTGTTTTTATAGTTAATATCATTTTGATTTCTTAAGATATCTTATAAATATGCACTTAATACCTCAAGGTGCCAGTTTGTTTCTAGATATATCCATAAAAAAGGCTTCACACCCCCCTTTGTGTATAAGTGAAAAAACATGTTTTTATTCACTCTATAACATAATAGGAATATTGTTTTCACCTTTAGGTAGTTCTCAATTGACAATTTATACCATAGTTAGTAATGTGTATGCCAAAAGGATAATGGATGATCTTCATGACTCACCATTGACTATACCATGCATATTAAATTACAGTCCCCCCTTTCACTAACTCCATATAACTATTTTTTATACTATAAAATGAGTTGAGATTGAATCCCAAACTCTTATAAAAGGTCGGTAAAATCTTGGTAAATATATTCATCACCTTGATCATATTTGAGCTTCTCTATACTCTTTATAATTCTATTTTATACATTATTCTTGAACTCTTTTATCTTTTAAAGTGTTAGAAGTATATCTCATCAAGTATAAATAGTCAAATATAATAACTTAATCCTAAAAATTTATTTGGTAAGAATATATACCTTAATATTACAATGGAAATGATTCACATATATTACTGTTTACACACCTTGTATGATTTGTGGTGATATCTCCCTATCCACCAAATGGTGGTTTGATAATTTTTACTTGCAAAAAAACATGAAATATTCCATGTTTCATTACATAAAAAACATCTAAATAAAAATATTGATAGAAATACATTACCATGGTAGTATTTTATGTATTTTTATTATATGATTCATGTTAACATGATTCATTATCTATTGACAATACATGTTTTTTTAATTTAATACATAAAGAACATTATTTAGTTATATCATATGAGAAAAATAGTCTTCATTATAAAAGTGGAATTTTTTATTTCAAAATATGAAATAAAATCCAACCACATTATTTAAATAGATTAATATGGTGTTCTTAGTAACAAATTACAAATAATAAATTTTCTTTAAAATCAAAATTATTCCCATTTGATATCGATGGTGGTAGTCTCCAATAGAAAAAGAATAAATTGTTTCCCTATTTGATACTCAATGATCCATCTCTCCTTTGATTTTTTAGAGTCTAACTGGTTCCTTCATATGGATTTATATTTTAGAAACATAAGCTATTATAATACCTAATGTATATATATTGAATGTGTTCACCTAATAATGTACAAATCTTTAGCTTCCCTTTGGTTTGCGGTTTAGTTCTTCTTCAAGTTTTATATAATTACAAATGAAAAACATACTTCCCATTTTTTCTTTCACCTTCCTTTTTTTATTATTCATCATTAAAGTATTGTGATTATGATATTTAAAATTATTGTCATCATTATTCCCCTTTCCATTATTCTTAATTTGTTTTTTCACTGTAAGGCGGGAGGATTTTTCAAGCCGATATATATGTCAACTTGGGGAATGAGATAATGAATTTATGAAATATTATTCACGTTATTTCTTATAAAGTAATTAATCAAAAACTAGAGAAGTTTTTATAATGTTAGGAAATAATGGGATGTTTCCACATATCATAAGGTAATTTAACACCATAGATATCAAAGAACACTATGGGTCCCATAAATATGACTGCATGTATACCATTTTGTATTGAATCTTTTTGTTTTCTCAAGAATAGATGATTTAGGATCTCATATCTCTCTTATGTCATCATATCTTCCTATATATCATGAAGGTGTGACTTCATGATATATGCATACATATCCTAGTTTTTCTATAGATGTTTATTGGAAATGGGTGATATCATAAAAAATTGGACATCTAAAGAATCATCCTAATGATTCATGTATAGAGACAATTCTTCCTCAATATCCTCTAGATCCAACACTTTATGAAGGGAATTTTCCAGCTCATGTAATTTCTTTTCAGTGAATAAATGACACACAATCATCTATTTCATTCTTGGAAATTATTACGAGGGATATGTTTATCCTTATAAAGTATGAATTGTAGTGATATGATTAAAGTCATGTGGGTATCAATTTCAATAATTAAGTATAAAATTACTTGAGTGAATTATTTTATTTGTAAAATAACATAAAAAATATTAAATTTAATAGTCTCCATGTATTTTATCAACACTAAAAAACACAGACCTTTGGTTTTTAAAAACATGTTGCATATATTTTCTATTGTAATGAACCAATATCCCTCTTATCATAACCCTAAAATTTTAGTCTTATGTTATTAGAAGGGTTTTATGTAGGAATAATTATTCCAACTTCATTAACTTATAGTTATGTAAGTTGTTTTGTAAAACCAAAAATACTAAAATCCTTCATTTTGATTTCCTCAACCATTTCCTCTTAATTACACCATTTATTTCTTTGGGAGTCAACCCATCATCGAATGTAAGTTATTTCATCCCAAAAAACAAGTTATAATTTCTCTATAATTGAAATCACCATGACATTAGCTAGTCAATCACTTTGAACTAAGGTTTGATGTTAACTTTATTAGTGTAAGGTTATATTGACCTTATATATATATAATTGAAATAAATTTCCCATTATTTATAAATTTAAAATATAATCTTTATTATGTACTTTTTAATATTAAATGGATTTAAATAAGTGATTTTTCATGTCTATATTAAATTTAATGCATAATTGAATTTATTTTACCCATATCTTTCTTGGTTGTTAATTCATTAATTAATATGTTCGTGATAAAATATCTATAATGATATTATCCATGAAAATTGATAGAAATAAAATCACTGAAAGTGGTATGAACATAAACCATTCATAAGGATTAATTTGTCTCATGGATGATATACTAACCATCGACCTATGGGGAAAAACCTTAAACCATGATGTGGTTATTGATATAGATTTTCACATATCTTCCCATGTGTCTCCATGATAGTTTTCACCTTTAATCCAAACATGAACCACATCCACTCACTCTAATGATACATCTATTACACAAGGCATAATAACATATATAAGTGAGGGGAACAAATGATTATGTTAATGGGTTTATAAAAAAGAACATTGTTATCACGTAGGCCTTTAGAAAATGAGAGTATGGATGATGAACATGCCACTAATTTAGTTTAATAAAAATATTAAATTCAAAATTATACAAATAATAAACAATGGTATGTATTATTTTCTATATCATCCACATACAAGAAAAAAATTACACATGTAATAAAAAATTATTCAATAAAAATAATTCTAATCTAAAATAATATGCTCGAATAGAATAATTATTTTTTATTTAATCAATGAATTTTTCATTATTCACATTTTTATGTTCATGAGATTATCAACAACCATTATTCTGAAATAAATAAATAAATACTTTATTTTAAATTCACAAAGTATAAAAAATGGACCTTGGAGAAAACATTGCACAAACCCATATGAAAAACCCATCATTTATGATGGTCATATATTTTTTACTCATATAGAATGTATCAAACATAATTACCACATAATTTCATGGAATGTACTATCAAATAACTGACATATGGACACATGTTATTAATTAAAAATATAACAATTTTAATGTACATAAATTAATCACTGTATTGTGACTTATACATGACATAAAATCAGGAATTATAAATTGAAATTAATTTTTAATTTAATATATATATATATATATATATATATGACACATCACATGGAATGTACAAGTAAAATAAATAACACATGGAATACTTGTTGAGAAGAAGAAAATATTATGAAATATTAATTTGAATTTCTACATGAATAGGTAAAATAGAAAACATGTACTATCAAGATACACATTGTGTATAGTTCATTATCATCTTCCCAAGGTAAAAACATAAAGACATGGTATTTTGGATGAATAGAAACATTGATGGAGTATACATAATATACATGGGATTCATTTCATGTTTTCCCTGAGTTACATAGTTACTAGTCACATGTTGTGTGTAATAAACACATGAATAATCTTTGATTGATAGACTACTATTAAAATATGAAGGTTTAACACTCTGTGGTTTACATAATCATGCTCTAGTATGGACTAATAAAGAAATAGGTTATAATAATTAATTTATATTGTCAAAAAATCATAGCACTCTACATTAATCATTGAATCACCATGGTGCATTAAAAATAGGTTAATGGAATATACCTAGAGGATATATGTTGTTTTTCTAGTGTTATCCATCCAAAATCATTGGCACATACAAATAAGTTCTTTGAGTGTTCATCATTCATAATTAATCCATATTTATTATATTTTTTAGAATAAATAGTAAGAAAGGGAGATATAATGATCAAATTTAGGGAATGATTAAACTAGAAATAAAAACATATGAAAATTACATAATTAAATAAAACATCTTTCTACTTTCATAAATTATTTTGTGACAACTCTAATACCTCTTATAGGAACTGTAGTGTAATGAAAATTTTGGTAGGTATTGCTCAACTCATATTTTATTGTAATAAATGATTATTCGAAGATATATATGAAAGAGAACATTCCATATACTAGATTTAATTCAAGGATTAAGGGATTAAAGTACCCCAATTCCATAATTCAAGATCATCACATGATGATATGTAATTAATTTATGCTGATAATGAATTACATTGAATTCAATTCAATCTTAATAAATGAATAATAAATTGTATCTACATTGCAATATCATATTTTTGCATGAAATAAGTATATATGTCATTTGGAAGAGATCCACATGTAAACCATGAACCTCTTTGTGATTCTATATGAATCTTAGAGTTTTACAGTAGAATATTACAATGCATTAATCATACATCATTAATAATCATGAGGATTTCATCAATGTAATCTACTTGTTATATCTAAAATAAAGATGGTTAGAGGAGGATTACCCTCTTCTCCTCAATGAATTCATGGAAATGAGTACTCCAGAGATTTAAATGATTATACCGATGTATCTGGGTGAAACAAAAAAAACTGATATTGTTTGGGTTATAAATAATATAATTGATGTTAAATATTTATTGGGTTAGAAATAAAAACAATTTACATGGCACATTATTATGTTCATAATCTCTGAAGAACCCCATGTCCTAGTAATAGTAATATTATTAATTTTTTATGACCTGCGAAATTATCATGAATTAATTACATGTTATTTATTGTATAAAGTACATAGAATTTATTTTAGTTATATTTAATATATAATATTTCCCCTTAGAACTATTAAAATTTATCTTCTATTACTTAATTATATTTATCAATCCATATATAATGAAAATTATTCAGTTAAATAAAAATCATTATATTATTCACCATTAAATAAATCTATATTATTTTATCTAAATAATTAAAAACATATTAACTCAATATTATGCCTGTATTAATTTCTCTGAATAACTATTGACTGAATATTTGTGATCAATAAAACATGAATAATTATTACTCTGTATATGGGTATAATAATAATTCAACATGTGAAACAATAATATTTTTCTACAATTATTGACACACTTACTATGTGACCCTCCAAGCCTATTCCTAAAAGGCATTGGGTGGATCATTCTATTATTTATGGATTTAATTTGGAAACACACAAGGGAACCCATAAAGAAATAATTTAATGTTTCAATGACTACAAACTCATATGAAACTTTACTATATAAAACAATCCATTTATCAAGATATCTCTAATAATGGAGGTTTCATATTGTTGTCATCAAACTATATCCTTGATATTTCATTTTTTACTTTTTAGAAATTGACATGACCCTAAAACACCATCATCATGTATTTATTTAATATATTCTAATTCCATAAAACGTTTGGATATATAAAAAACTATTATGTAAAATTATGGGAAAATATATCCTCAAATTATTCATTAATTTAGTATCATGCATGATGATTCCAACACATCCCACAACACATTGAATATATTATATCATTGTTTCATCAATACATAGAAGTACATGACTAATAATATCCATTAATAATAAGAAAAAATTATTAGGATAAATAGGCAGACTTAAAGCTAGGAACATCTGATGAAACATATAAATGTGGATTTCCTTCTGGAAGTCATGTTATTATAATCTTATTTATTAAGAATTTCTAAGGGAGTATACCATGAGAAAGTGCATCAAGGACATACTAGTCTCCACCCTGATAGAATTTATCATTTGTGTACCTTCAAATGATATGATCTATCTATATAACATATATTTTATGAATACTATCTTAGATATTAAAGGTTATCAAGATATTAGGGAACAATTTTGACCCTTTGGTGTGTCATTTAATCATAATACAAGATCACATACTCATCACACAAAATAATAATAATTATCTGATAACAAGTTTATTAATATGAAATATCATTAAAATGAAATATCATTAATTATAGAGATGTTGGTTCTATAACACCAACTCAAGTAACCTAGTCTATTAATCAGTATATAATCTATATATTATGAATACATTAACTGAATAATCATATAAAATATTCTATTATCATCCATTGTGTTATAATCTTAGGTAGTCAATATATCAGATATTACTCAATCTTTTCTTCATGAACTCATTTCTTAAACCTCATAGAAACAAAATGGATAACACATGATTTATTAACTTATTATTTATCTCTAAATGAAATATCTGTTTCTCTAGGTTCATATTCTTAAAGATCTACTTTCAGTTGTATTATATCCTCCTACTTCTTATGATTCCTTTAAGAAACCATGAATTTTTTTAGCTTATCTACACAGTAACACCCCGCTAGTAGTGGGTCATATTTCTTCCACCTCCTCAATATCATATTATTGTCACATGACTTAGGGGATGTGTTAAATATTTTCATTAAATTTCAATAGAAATAAATGGAATTTAGTTGGACTTTTTCAATTCCATTCAAAAATCACAACTATAATAAAAACAAGATATTGGTTCCCATGAATTCAATTTTCAACTAAAAGGATATTCTAGAATGACCATTAAAAATTTAACCTTTCATAGATGATTGTATTTATCTATTCTATTTTACACATTTAGCTTTATCTTCTTCAGAATATGCCATTGTTAAAATGAACACATGAATATATAAAACTATATGAATTTCATATATTCAACATAACGTGAGGAATAAAACCATATTTTTCATTTCAAAATACCATTCTTAATAACTAACTTAATATCTAATATATAGGTTCAAATTCAATTAAACAAAATCTTCATTACTGATGATGTTCTAAAAAAACACATTTCAATACCATTGAGTTTTCATAAATTCTTCCACTTAATGATCATCCTCATTACATCCTTGAATATCACCATCATAGTCTCAAATCATATATTTATAAAGATCTATTATTTTTATAACAAGAATTAATAATATATTCATCACTAGATTTATATTTATTTAGAATATCCGAATTTTTGAAAACCCATTTTTTCCACATGTATAATAGATTTTGATATTTTTATTACACATTCCAATGCCTTACTAAATCTCTGGAATTTAAAAATTTCGTATGAGAAAATATCATAAGGGTTGTCCCAAAATCCTATCACATATAGAGTAATTATCCTACAGTTAGATCATTTCTGTTATATGTGTCCTAAAATATATAAACAAAACATAATTTTTGGAAATGTATAAAAATCATATGTAATACTTCAGTTAAAATATTATCACAAACAAATTTCATATATCAAGAACATGTCTCCTACTCAATTTTTAAATCACTTACGCATAAGATAAATCTCCAATGGCCTATTGAAATGACATGTGATGTATGACTTTTTCCTTTTATAAATTTTATCAAATTCAGATGTGATATGGTATTCCCAAAATATCATATAGGAGGATAATGTATCTAAATTTTATTTTTATTGATCAAATGTATTATGTGTTGGATTGAATCTCTTATACATTATAAAATTATATTATACATATGAGAAATCTATTTTCCATTTTTCAATCCCAAGCACAATACTTCCTGAATTTCTTCATATGGGTATTGAGATTTTTGAAATCATCTTTGGAATTTCTTAGGCATATAAAATCACATAATAATTTATAAAAATAATTATATGAATTATTATAAAATTTTAAGAAACATTTATCATTGTTCTAAATAATTAAGCCAAAAAAAATACACAAGTCAGGGTATTATAAAGATGGAATTTCATCCTTATCAACTCCTAGTTCATTTAATCCTTTCTAAGTCATTATATAGGTGATATAAACACCTATAGTCAATATCCTTCATGATCTATCACTCGATAATGGATTGAATAATATTATCTAGATTTTCTAAATTTCATTGATCTTGCTTAATACTTTTTATATATAAATTGTACCTGCTTTCCAATGATTCCGAGAAAATCCATCTTCTTTATATTTATCACCACTAATATAAAAATTGTATATTATAATTCACTATGATTTGGAACTATTCTTGGAAATGATTATCATATCTCTAATTTTAAAATGTTTTGGTTTCCCTGTGATTTTTTTCCTACCAAAAATTCAAGGGTATCGGCTTCATTACCCTACACATAGGGTCAACACCATCTCTCCATTTTGGTGGTTTCAAATTTCTATAAAAAAAGAAATCATATTTCCATTAATAATGTAGAATATGTTCTTAAATGGAAACCAGATTTTGATTCGTATGAAGAATCCCCTATTGTACATGTATGGGCTGGCTTTCCCGAGCTACCCCTTAATCTTTTCAACCAAGCTTCCTTATTTCCTATTGCCAGTCACATTGGAAACCCTTTGAGATTAGATTCAGCAAAAAAATTCCTTTCGAGGCCCTGAATTTCTATAATATGTATTGAAATTGACGTTTCACAGCACTTTCCTTCGCACATTTGGATTTAGTGTGGTGAATCTGGGTTCTCACAAGAGGTGTTTTATGAGAGGCTGCTTGATTATTGTCATTCATACTTTAGACTTGGACATTCAATAAACAGTTGTGGAAAAGGTAATGATTGTACCAGGAATTGGAATCCCACTTGGATTAAGAAGAGTAACACAACTGGCCCTTTTATGAACTCTAAAAAGGAAAACAATGAAAATATTGTTAGATTAGAAGTTATCCAATCAATTGAGAACCAAATTTCAGATTATGTATCTTCTGTCCTTGACATCACTTCCAATAATCCCCCTTCTAAGGAAGAAAAGTTTTAACATCATGTGTCCTCTGAAAAGGGAGAAAATGATTTCCCGGATCAAATTTCAGTTGAAAAATAGAGTGAGTAGATAAAGACTCAAGAGGATAAAGGCAAGGACCATGTTGATGATTTAGTTTCTAGTGATTCTTTAGTTTAGGAGGATGATAAACTTCAACAGATTGATGAGTCTGATATGAAGTCCATGGAGAAAAAAGGAAAGAAGCCTATGGTGGATGCAGATGGATTTATAACTCCAAATTCGAAGAAAACAAGAAGACATAAGGATTACTCTCATACTGAAATAACTATTCTTACTAGATCTCTGGATGCTTCCAAGAAGGAAGCCTCTAGACCAGTTCATGAAAAACCTCAGATTGATGACTCGAGTCTTGTTTTATATTATTTCTCGCAGTCTTTAACAGAGCATGAAATCTAGGATTGGAACAAACATTTGGAAAGGCAACAGAAAATGGACTACCAAAAACCCCAAAAGGGTGTAATTTCTACTGAGCAATATCTTAACATAAAATGATTCATTTTTAATGAAAGGATGAAGATTTCTATTCAGTATCCTTGATCATTAGACCCTATTGATGTTCTTTTCCAGGCTTTATTTTTCATGCTTTTCTCATGGGGTCTATCGAATGATGTTGTATATGTATTGATTTTTTGATGCATGATACGGATGGTTTTATAGTGGGGTTTTTGGATAGTGCTGCAGATTTATCAGGTTCTGAGTTTTTTCTGTCAATAGAGGAAGTTTTCTTTTATATCATTTAGTGTTAAATGATGTTCATTGAATTTGTTTTGAGAGTGTGGTACTTGCTGAAACAGAACTTTTTTCTACTCTATTGTCTCTTTCATACCATGGTCTCTTTTTTAGGTCTTATGTTTTAATGGATGGGTGTTGTCCGGTTGTAGAACATCTGGTTTTATGCATTTCAGGCTTGAAGTTGGAGTCTTGTTTATTGATAGGGATGGATTAAAATTCTTCAGGCGCTTATATATAATGGTTAACTCTTCCATATATGTCTCCTCTTATACTTTGGTATGCTTAATGCTTTAATATGTATAATCTTTAATTCCCTGCTCGTGTAAGTACGTTACACCTCGTGCTTGTACTATGATCTTCTGTTTTTTAATAAATTCCCTGTAGGGCATGGATTGGAAAACCCATTCATGTCATCACATTTCTAAAAAAAAATCTGAATAGTTTCATCTTTAACCAGAGAAATAAATTTTATAAACAAAGAAATATACTTCAATCATATAGATTTTATATAATACATCTCATAATAGGATATAAACAAAAACTCTGTGTAAAAATGATTCTAAAAGATAGCCACTGCACTAATGTCTTACTTCTAAAACATATCAAGAAGTATCATTCTTGAATAACATTGTTCAAGCTATATACTCCAAAAATCTAATAATTAATTTAGAGAAACTAATTTTTGCAGTCTGTATGGTACAATAAGTTCATAAAAGATGTCATGCTTTTCTATATTAAATTTTAATTTCCTATTTGAATGCTTGATTCCTTTATATATCTAAATATTATTCAAAGGAAGACATTATTTTTTTTTGAATGATTTTAAACATTTTTATATTCATAGAATTGGGTTTTATAAAAATTATGAAATTAATGTGAGTGAATTAATAAATGAATATTAAAAATTTACTTATCCCTATTGGATTATTTCTTCCATATGCTTCCACACATGCCAAAATTGATAAGCTATAAATATTGATTATATTGAATCATTACCTACTTGATTAAATAGAAAACAATGTTACCTTATTATAAAGTTGAACACATCTAATCACATATTATTTTAGAAAAGTAACATCAAGACCATTAAATTCTCAATTAATATTTTTATTTTTATTTTTATGCAGTGTGTCATTCCATCAATTAAATAATTAATTCTCTTCATTCTGGTGAAGATATCATAAATTTTATACATTTACCACATTAAATAAATTTTTATTATTCCATTATCTGATTTTAAACACCATTCCATATTTATATTTCTTATTCAAGAACATTTCCTTATTTAAAAAACTACATTTCCTTCGTCACTATGTTGTGAAACCTTTAGTAGATTGTTTTTCAACATAATATGAGTTTCTTGGTTTAATCTATCGTTTCCCAATATAAATTGAACAAAATATTTTAATATTGAGTAACACATCATATCCAAATGTCACAGATCCTTCCAAAAAAATTTAATCACCATTAAATAGTTTAAATCACATATCATTTTAGATGGAAATATAATATTTCCATTCCATTGAAATTCCCCCTTAGATATATATATTGTAGCATCTACCAATAAAGTATTTTAATTAAAAATTTTATTTTTATAGTAATGATTTTGATAATTGAAATTAAAATTTCTCAAGAATTTCATTAGTATGATATAATTATTATCTTCAAGACCTATCTAATCCAACCTTATACAAACATCCTGAATCACATAAAAGCTATGCTTTATTTTTTGTTCATAATTCTTAACATTTCTCTAAAAATCCTTCATTAGAGATGGTTCAATCAAAATAAAACATTATATAAAACAACCATGTTATATTAATTTGTAGATATTTAAACCAAAATAAATTCTCCACATTTAGAATTCCATTACTATACCAGCAAAAACAATTAACATATACTTTACATTTAATATACCTTGTTGTCTAAAATATTTCATTTTCCTTCCTTACAATATTGTGGCACCTATAACTGATCCATTTTTAGAACAAAAAATTATTTGAACTCCAAAATTATATTTTTCATATTGGCATTATTCTCATCTACTAGGGAGTCTTCAGTTTTAGTATTTTTTTATCATATTTTGTATTCCATGAATTTCTAGATTTCTATGTGTCATTAGAGTTAGATTCAAACATAATTTTATGGATGTTCATCTTCATTTCTAAATTTTCACCAAATGTTTTTTAATTATTCTGAACTCTAAAATTAATTTTTTTTCCATTACAATCCTTATCCACCATTGAACATTTCCTTACATATAAAATATTATTATTAAATTTGGATCTAAATATGATCAATTCCTATTATGGTATAAAACATTTAATTTAAATATTATAGATATATTTCCCTTCATCTTTGGAAAGATATTCAATTTTTTATGTTCATTTTATTATCATCACTAAATATATTATTCAAATAATCAATCTAATTTAGAAATTTTTATTTTTTCTTCTCTATATATTGAATCATTTATATTTAGAAACACATTGTCCTTTTTAAATTTTTTGACCAATTTCACCATTTTAGATATATTTGAAAGACATTATAATATTTTTCTTATCATCATGATCTTAGTATTAGTATAATATTCTTATCTTGCAGACCATCAGTCCAAACATAAATCCATTTTATCATTAGCTAATGAAATTCGCTATAGTTCACCATCATCAACACTAGAAGATACAACTTCATATTCATCTTCAGTGCTATCATTTTTTAAAAAAAAATTGCCATTTTAAATTTATAGAAATTATTAATCTTATCTTTAGAGTAATCCTTTAACTTTTTCGGAATATCATTACATAGTGTTATAGAAATTTATTTTTCCCCATCACTATGTTTTTAAACTATTGATATTTTGTAGTAGGTTGTGAAATTTTCAATATCTCCACCCATGAAAAATTTAAAGGGAATCATTACAAAGTAATTTCCATTTTATAATTTTTTAGAGATAAGGTAAATATATAATTGAAATTTATCCTCAACTAATTCATCATAATATGAACTACATGATTCTACTTTAATATCTTCCACATTGTCATGTTAGTCAATTTTTATTTTTTAATGGAAATATACTTTTCAATATTTTCATTTTTCTTAAAAACAATATATTTTCTCATCACATAAGATATCAAAATACTATGAAAGTAATCAAGGAAGATGTTACCTTGATATTCACATTATAATAGTGATACATTCTCATTGGACTTTTCCAGGTAAGATACAAAATATTTTCTCTATAATATTAGAGGATTCCATTATCTCACAAGTGTCATCAACCTTTCCCTCAACATTATTTACCCTTGTGAAGAAGATTTCAATACAACATTTTAATGTGAATAAATTTATGTATAAAAATTTATCAATATATATTCTAATTGTGATTATGATATGTTTTAAAGTAACACAACAAGGAAATATATATTTTATCATCATCCTAGGAGGTGGTAAGGTATAATAGATTATGATTGAACTCATGAAAATTGATTACTATATATCCCTCGATGGGAAATAATAACTCATGGAGTTTGGTTATTCTTAGTGGTAAATGTCATATTTTTAATTTTATGTGAAAAGGATCATGATGGTTGGTTTTATAGCCACTTATCCTTGAATAATCAATATCCCTTTTTAGGTCTTGCAACAATGTAATATCATGTGAATTCCATTTTAATTTGGGTAGGGATTACGAAGGTCTTGGAGAAACCCTTTGAGAGGAATCATATATATCATGGATAATGTGAATCAATTCCCATATATTTTGAGTTTTTTTTATTTTAATGTAATATGTTAATACTGGTGAATATAATTTAACGTTGTTTATTATAGATGATTATGTTGTGAAATGGGTGATAAAAAAGGACCAAGATGAAATATTTCATAGGGGGTCCTTTCTATTTTATGATGTATTTAATGACTAAATAAGAGGGGATATGATTATGGTTTACACATGATGTGAATCCCATTTTTACATGTCCACCAACATTATTTTTATAACTATAGGAGGAAGGAAAACTCAACACACATAGGATATCACCCATGCTATAATGGTTGGGGGTTATATATTATCAGAGGCCAAAATATAGATCTCTAGATCACTGAGTTTACCAAATGGGCTAACATGAGTTTTTTGGGATGAAAGTATGCTTGATCCATAGAATCTGTGATTAACATCATGAGTTGGGTTTGGTTTCACCAATAAACTATGATAGGGACACTTGTTATCAAAGGAAAATATGATCATTAACACCTTGAGGGTATAACGTCATAGTATATGTTTACAAATATATTACATATTTTAGATGAATATTTAATACATTATATAAGAACATAACTGAGGAACACAATATTTTGGTGTCTTTGGAGACGAGTTATAAAAAATTATAATTTAGTGAAACTTCATCAACATATTCGATAAATATCTTTCTATTTTTAACTCTTGAAAAATATTCCATACTTGAAACCATTTTTCATAACTGAGGAAATAAACATAAGAAATGATGAGCATAGATGATCAGTAATGAAATGAATGTGATATATTAATGATCCAATATGAATAAAATGGTAATAAGTATATGATAACATATTCCTAATATTTGAAAACTATACCATACATATCAAGCATAAAAATAATGGTTTAAGGCATAAATATTGGATATTTATAACACATAAATCATTAGGAAATCAATGTTCATGAGCTATAAGATCATAAAATTGATATAAGATATGGAATAATTGCATACACAAAATCAAATAAAATAATCTCCAAGGTATTCAAGGATAACTACTAATTTTATCAAACTAGAATGGGTTAAATCCAAAAACCATCAAAGGAGACAAGGTTCACTCCCAATTCAATTATAATGGAAATATCCATGACTGAACTAGGTTCACCCCCCATTCCAGGCCTATCAGTCTAATGAGATATAAATCTTTACCCAATAAATTATAAAAAGATAATGGTATCACTCATCACATAATTAAAATCATACATATTTAGACCAAAAGATGATAAATCTTTAATCATATGAAATCCCATGAAATGACATGGGTTTCAATAACATTAAATCATATCATAACCTGTGTAAAAGGGATAGGTTTCAAAATCATTTCATAATTTCAAAATATCACAACAAATTATAATTAGAGGGTTTCAATAACATTTTATAATTTTATAACATAAGGAATTGAAACTAGTTTAATAAGAATCATGTGATCATAACAATTAACCATTTATAAAAATAATAATTTTGGTATCATTGTATTATATCCCTAATAAAGCATATGTAACATAAAAGGATGATGTATTAGATGGAAATATATTTTTTATATATCTCTTTGAATATTTCATGTGGATGTTAACCTTCCAAATATGAAAAAACAGTTTTTAAAAAAATTAATTTTTAATTAATATATATTTGGAAACTTATAATGGAGGCTTTAAAAATCATTTAACACATTTTGTAACGAAAACTACCTTTCTTACATAAAAAATATTTATTAAAAAAATAAATCATTTTTAAAATAATTTTATTTTAAAATTACCTTTAAATTTTATGAACTAATCATCAAGGAAAATAATAGTCTTATTAGTGGTAAAGTCTATTCAATATGTAAAATTTAAAATAAATTATTTTTTTCACATTTTTGACAAAATCCATGTGGGGATTGTTTAGAAAATGGCATGAATATTCATTTCAAAAATAATTATAAAATGTAAAATATGGGTGAAAATATATTTAATGAATCATTTGATGAATTTTAAAAACATTTAAAAAAATATAATACATGTTTTTAGAAGGATATGGGTTTTTGACCAAATAATGAAATAAATATGATTTTTCATTAAGAATTATTTTGAAAAATTGAGATATAAGGAGAGGAAAATGAATTGATAACATGTATTCTCATGCTATAAATAGAGGAGTTGAAAATTAATAATTTTCTTGAGAGATTAATCAAAATTTTTTTTCATCGTAACCATAATCATAAACAATCCAGATAATTGATGAGACTGTATCAGAAAATCCTCGCAACTTTAGTAACATTGAATTTTGATCCCCATGAAATAAATATCCTAAAATGGATATTTAAATGAAAATAATATTTAGGATATTAATTAAAACATAATTTAATTGGTATTATATACTCCACATAAAATAATAAGGTGTGAAATATGGAGTATGTCTAATGAATGAAACAGTGAGACCAGAAACCCTTACCTTATGTCTCAACTACCTTCCTACATATTAAAACCTCATGTGTAATAAATATAAAATTAATAAAAATATATTATTGAATAATTCATTTTTATATCATATCATATATTATTTTCATGTGATTTTTTATTACCTTTTACTAATAATTCCACGGTAATGTTAGAATTAAGGTAAGAACAACATTGTTTTTTATATATCTTTTAATTTTTTACTTTGGGTGCTCTTCATTTGATCATGATAAAATAATATATAGAATGTTAAAAAAGATAGAAATAACATATATATTCAATATATACATATTTATAGTAGTACATAAAATTAGAGGTAGAAAATGGAATACATTATTCATGGAGATGGTAGGTCCTATGTACACATGAACGATATTTCCATTTTCTCGACATATTGAGAAAAAAAGGAAAATAATGTATTAAAATAAAAAAAATCATGATGATGTCATATATATCATGTTTATTCATTAAATATATCATTAATACATTAAATATAAAGTATAAAGGTAAATGAATCACATCAAATCATTAGGTGGTAGTCTACTATACACACGAGTGACATTATCGTATTCCCCATGGAATGAAAAGTATGTAGGTATATATGATAAAATAATTTAATCACTATATTAATTTAATAAAATCAAAATAAATATATTGAATCCCTTATTATATATATACTTTAATGTATTTTACAGAAAAAAACTATATTAATTTGTGAAGAAGTAGTTTGTAATACACATGATCAAAGATTTCATTTTCAAATTTATGGAAATGAGAAAAGATATAAGTTATGAAATTTAACATTACATCATATTGGGTTAAGTTTTTTTATTTTATTTTTTATTTTAATAAATCCCTAAATGTGGTAAAAGAATAAATATAAAATAAAGATCTTAGTTAATGCAATTACCTTTACATAGAAGAACATCATTAGGATATCTTATTAAGAACTCTTTAGTTTGTCTTTTGGGAGGAATAAAATCTCTACAATAGTGATTCTGATATTCGGGAATTATTTTAGGTAGATTTGGATTAATTATATATCTTGAGAGGTTTTAATATGAGATTATTTTTGTGGTGGCCTATTTTACGCAGGGAAATAGAACCCACTTGGAAACTACTTATAAATTTCCCAAAATAATCCAAAATAAAAAAGGCCATTCTAAATAAAAAAAGATTTAAAATTACCAATATTTATAACGTGGGATGTATAATATTGAAATATTTCCTTAAAATAGTACTTTTTTATGTTCTATAGTTATTTTATCCCTGATCTTATTAGTTTAACACCTCCAGTAAACCCTTTTTTACCTTCATCATAATGACTATGTTTTTACAAATTCACAATTCACTGAAGTAAACAAAATAATTTGACCTTATTAGATAAAATAAATTATTAATATTACTAAAATGAAATCAATATTTATAAAATTAATTAATAGATGTGACATTATGTAATTTTATATAAATCCCTCATACGTGTTAAAAATATGGTTTCCAAATCGATGTTATTTAAAAGTTTGATATGTTTTTTTGTTGAAATTACGAATGAAAGAAATTATAAGAAATAACATTTTACAGATAGATATATGATTCAACTAATTCTACAATTATAACCAATAAATAGTATTTTGGTTTTTTATTCTATAAAATAATTGAAAATGTTTAATGAAAACCATTATTTTCACTATTCATTAAACATTTTACCTTTTTAGAAAATTATCCAAATTTATCTAAATGATAATTTCGATATAATGATTTAAAAAGTTATGTTTATTTTTTCATATAGATTATAAAAAAGTGGAAATAATTATTTTAAAATAAATATGAAAATGGTGAAAATAATACTTTTTATAAAAATACAGTTTGATAGAATAAAATTACATTTATTATTATATATTGTCAACAAAAAATATTAAATGAATTAAAAAATATTTAACATATAAATAAATTATGAAATTTAGTATAAAAAAATTATTTGGTTTATTTATATTTTGAAAAACACATTTGTGGGCATACTAATGTTTTTTTAAGATTTCATTTATTTTCAAACGGTTTTTATTTTCATTTATAATTAATTACTCACCAAGAAATTCATTAAACTAAAATTTAGAGACAATATATTCTTATTTTATTTAATCTAATTCATTACTATATTTATAAAGGATAATTGATAGGTATTATATTTAATAGTAATATTTCAATTGTATGTTCCGTTTAATTTAAGCATAGTGTTTCCTTTAAAAAAATATAAAATCAATTAATTTTTTTTAAAAAAAATATTTCCACAGATATAAGGGTGTTTTATTCTAAACCTTACCACTTAAAGTGAATCTCCCAATCAAACTTCATCATTTTGGTTCAAAAAACTAAGTATACTTATTACGCATTACATCCTCAAGATCCCATGATGATTTGCCAAGCTGGTGGATTCTCCACAAAAATTTTACCAAGTTTGTGGTATTGTATCATAGAAAATTCTCTATTAAATCTATAATCTATACCAATATTTTCCCATAATAAATCTCATTCCCCAGTAGTACATCCTCTGATTTTAATACATATTATGAATAAGGTAAATACTTCTTTAGGATATATACATAGAACACATTTTAAACTAGAGTGAGGTTATGTGGATTCACAAATGAGTAGGATACTATCCCAATTCTAACCAGAATTTCAAAGGGATCAATATACCTAGGACCTAACTGTCTTATGTATTGGGAAAAAATATCATCATTTAGGTTTTTCTTCGACCAATTTCCACTTCATCTCTATCACCAAAGAATTAATATGAATTGTTTTATTCTTAAATCAAAAATAGATAACAAAACCCATAATAAAATGATATGTCATAACTTCTATCTATATATATAATAATATGTTTATCATTGGTTTTCAAAAATGTAAAAATATTCATATGTTGATGAATTACATTAATCTATAAAACCAAAACCAAATCTCAACTAAATCCATTCAATAAATGGTTTACTTTATTACTCCTACAAAATATTTCATTCCAAACTATTAGAAACATTATACTAACCAACCGTTATATATTTCCTAATTCTCCAATTCCAAAACATCGACACTTCAATCAATATACTTAATTCTTAAAAAAAATAACTAGGATTTAACATCATATTCTTTAATACCTCTTTCCTTTTAAATATCATTTGTAGTCTCTTCATTACTAATAATATCACCATTGCTTGTTCTTACATTCTAACCCAATTGTAGATATTTCCACCAAGGAAATATATTTTTTATAATTCCCTCACATTACTCAATTAAAACATTCATCCATTAATAATATAAAAGGGCGACTAACATTCCCATCCATTTCATTATCTAATCCTTACATTTTACATTTGAAAATATTTATACTATGACCTTCTACTCCACTCATAAAACAACTTATCATTCATTTGTGACATTCTCAAGAGTGATTATTCCCACATTATTAACATATATAAAATTTAATATTCATTCGTCAATAATATTTGTTTCCCAAGATCTTGGTGATCTGTATCGTTCTCTTTTATGGTGATTCCAAGAGTTTGTTAATTATCACAATTTTAATCATATTTGGTGATAAATTATTATTCATAAAAACAATATCATTCACTCCAATAATTACACCATTTTGTTTCCGATCAACATATCGTCTGTAACATTCATTTTTATTATTTTTCCTTCATGTTTCCACCATTGACTAAAACTGAAATAAATTGTGTGAGAAATAATAAGCATCATGGGGAACCACATTATCCATAAACATTACTTATAGAATGTCTAAATCACGACAAATTATTTTTAAAGTAGATTCCATAGGTTTATAAAATGTCATTTATAGCCATCATCAATTTAATTCCATCATAATGGTTAATAAAGAGTATATGAATTTCCAAAGAATATCCCCCAAAAGTATAAAACTAGATGTACCAAAATGCTTGTTGTCATTTAGTAGATGATAATCAATTAGAGATGAAGGTTTATTTTCAGGATTAATTACCCCCAGGTACATCATTTCCAAATCCATATCTACTTTTAGTTTCTAAATAAGGATGTAATTTCAAAGAAACCACTCGCTCAAAGATTTACCAAAATTCTCAGATATTTTTGAAAACTTTTCCGTATCATTAGAATTATAATTAGATATGTACATAGAGATCTCACTAAATTATTATATTCCATGTTTCAAATCGTTAAATAAACCTTTTATCTAAAACTAACTATTGAAACCCTATATTTTCATACAAAGAAATTATATTTTTTAAAATTAATATTGAATACAATACACAAACACATGCCCGAGGACCATAATAGTTTAGTGTATTTTTAGACTATGTAAAAAATATCCTTATTGGGTTATTGATCTTTTATATATCCCATATATATCATTCCCTTTATTACTCTTCACAAACATACTATACTTAAAAACATTATTCAAAACATTGGAAAATGAAACATATGAAAAGGTTATCATAGACTCTCAGTAAGATTATGAATGTGACAAATCCATGAAAACATAATAATTAAATCATAATAACTGTATTATAACATGAGAATAACATTTTAAAATAGTAACCTTCATATAAAATATTCAAATCACGAGTCATTTAATAAATATTGGTAGTTAAAATGACATCAACCATAATTAAATCAAAGAACATGATCTATAACTACATTACATTGACATAATATATGGAATTATAGGATACAGAAAATAATAAAATATGTTGAACTCCTCATGTATTAATCATGTTTTAAGGATCACAAATCTTATTCAACCTCGTTAACTACTATAAGATATATCTAATCATGTGTATTTATGTTTAATGTTTTCTCATGCTTTATGAAGAGCCTTGCAAGATCTTAATTTCTCTATTTTCAATTTATGTACTTTATACTATATTTTATCTACTCTCAAAATACCTTCATTAACAAATGCTTAAGTCAAATACTTTCTATTATCACCTTTATTTAAGTCTGCACATAGATACTTTGGAATGTCTAAGACACCGTGGGTCTGCCACTGGCTATGTATTTTTGGCATCATGAAGCAAGACACCGTGAAAAATACACCATAAAGCCAGACACTGTGAATAAGAAACCTTGAATCAAGACACCATGAGCAAGACAACATGAACAATACACCGTCACCAAGGCACCATGAATAGTAAACCGCAAACCTGACACCGTGAAGTAGACACCATGAGCATGAGACACCATGACACCCAGACAACGTTACACTCAGACTCCATCATCAACCTAGACACCATTTGAAGGAGACACCATTTCCATGACTTACTGTGATGACTTTTCTTAAAATATTTTTTCATATTTCAATTTACTTTCTAACGGTCATATTTGATAATTTTAATGCACTTACATAATTAATGTTTCATTGTCGACATATCATCAGTTAATATGAGGTACGCGGTGGAGAAAACTTGCAACCTATCGGCTCCAATACATGAATTCCAAGTTAAAAGTGAAGTGTGGACAAGAATCATTGTGTGTGAAATACAGAAAAAGAAAGCAAGGCCATCAGAATGATAATGAAGAAGACGCTCAGAGCACATTTTAGAAGAAAGACACACTTCATGAAACTTGACAACTACTAAACACACGAAGAATATTTGAACTTTAAAGAACATCTTCGCTCTGTTGAACATCACAAAGAACACAAGCTGAATTGAGATAATATGTTTTTCACACAACTTCTAGAGAAGGACTCAAAGCTTCATCTGTTTCAATCCAAAGGAGTCCAGAGCTACATTGACATTACATACAAGAGAATTCTAGACTCATTTCTATATTCTTTATTTGATATGATCATCCTTTTCTTTACATTACGAGTAGTGTCTGTTTCTATTTGTTTTGACACACACTGACTCCCATGCTGAACTGGAGGATACTGAAATACTCACACTCAACTCTTTACACCTTTGTGTATCCCATGAACAAATGTGGTAGAGTTCTGGGGACCTGTATAGCATGTGTGCTATTGCTGTTTCTTTCCCATGTAGTACTATGGTAGAGGTCTGAGGACCTGGAAAATCTGAATACTATTGTTACCCCGATCCAGGGTGTGGATCAAAGCGTTATATAATCTATTTGAGAAGTATGATAATTTTAAAATTAAATCTGATGAATCTATTTCGGATATTTATCTCAGGTTTAATGAGATAGTAAATACAATGAGATCACTAGGAAAATCTATTCCAACAAAGGAGAAAATCATGAGGATACTGGGATGCCTACTACATAGATGCAGAGCATCCTCTGTCTCTATACGAGAATCATGTGACATTGGGAAGCTACCTGTCATGAATATGATTTGTAAGATGATGATGTATGAAGAAGAGCTAAAGGTAAACAAAGAATAATATGATGAACCAAGAAATAATTAAGTATACTTCAAGACCTCTGCTTCAAAAATCATTGACAAAGAGAAAATTCAAGCTGCAAGTGATAGTTCAAGTAGTGAAGAGAGTGCATCTGACAGTGATGCTAAAATGGATCAGATGTCTAGATGGTTTTAGAAGTTTTATAGGAAAAAAAGTTTTTCAGAAAATCCAATTACAAGGGAATGTATGAAAATAATGGTCATTGGAAGAAGTATTGGAAAAGGGCTAATAAAAGTGATGACACATTTTGCTACGAATGAAAGAGAAAAGGACATGTTAAGGCTGACTGTCCAAAATTGAAGTTTAGGAAGAAACACGATCATAAGGACACCAAATATAAGAAATCTATGAAAGCAACATGGATTTCTTCAGAAGATAGCTTAAGTGGATCTGAAGCTTCTGATTCTGAGGAAAATAATCAAGCCAACATGTGCTTTATGATGAACACATCTGAGGTAACATTGGATACATCTGCTTTAAACTCTTATTATTCTGGAGATGATTCTAATTCTGATTCTAAAAAAATGTATAGTAAAGATTTATTTGAATACTATAACATGATAGAGGATACCTGCAATGAGTTAAAAGACAAGTATAAAGCCTTAAAGAAACACTATTCTTTAACTAGCTCTACTAAATCTGATCTTAGTATAGAAAAGGAAAAGAATGCTCAACTGTTAAAGGAGAAAAAAAAAACACAAACTATCTAATGAGAAAATTAGAAAAAACTTAGAGAAGTTCACAAATGGAAAGAACACTCTATCTCAAATGCATGGAAAATTGGTTGAACCTAAGTATACTACTGGTTTAGGATACTAACCTGGACAGACACAAATTGTTAAATAAATTTATTCCATAATCTAGACAGTATGCTACTAGTTCAAATTCTAGAAATTCTTATGCTTCATCTAGAAATTAAAATTCTTATAGACCAAACAAAGTTTATGTATCAACATCTTTTGAATCCGTTAATTATAGGAAACTCATTCGACAAATATGGGTGCCTAAATTTTTACATGATAACCTTTCTGGACCCAAGAAAATCTGGGTACCCTAATTATCTTCTATCTAAATATGTTTTGTAGGAATCCTATTTGAGAAGTTCCTGTAACAATATATGGTACTTGGACATTGGATGTTCAAGTCATATGATGGGAGAGTACTCCTGCATTAAGATCTTAATCAATGTTGATAGAGGGCATGTCACCTTTGGGGATAACTCAAAAGGAAAGAAAATCGGCTTAGTCTAGATTCGTAACACTAATTCAATTTTAATTTCTAATGTATTATTTATTGATGGACTAAAATACAATCTGCTAAGTATTTCTCGGATGTGTGATGATGGTTTCAATGTAAAATTTGAAAATGATTCATGTAATGTTTTGAATTCTAAAAATATTTTGGTATTTACTACATTAATAAATTGAAATGTATATGATGTAGATTTGAATTATTTAGATAAACAAAATGTTACTTGTTTAAATGATTTTCATAAAGAATCCTGGCTTTGGAATAGATGATTAGGACACTGCAATGTGAAATCTCTCTGGAAACTGACTAGGAATGGTTTAGTTAGAGACCTGCCCAAACTAGAATTCCCAACAGATAAAGATTGTAATCCTTGTCAAAAGGGAAAACACCATAATGTTTCTTTCAAATCAAAGAAATAAGTTTCTAATTCTCAACCTCTTGAGTTGGTTCACATGTATTTGTTTGGACCATCAAGAGTTTCAAGCCTAAATGGGAAGCAATATGTCTATGTCCCTGTAGATGATTTTTCAAGATAAACTTGGGTATACTTTCTAGCTCACAAAATTCAAGGATGTTACTATTTTTTTAAATATTCAAAGTCTTTAAAAAACCTTAGTGGATTTAGGATCATGACCTTGAGAAGTGATCATGGTCATGAGTTTTAAAATTAGGAGTTTGAAACCGATTTCTAACATAATGGCTATAGTCACAACATCTATTCTCCTAGAACCAATCAATATAATGGTGTAGTAGAAAGAAGAAATTGGACTCTTCAAGAGATTTCTGGGATAATTCTCAATGAATATGATCTACCTTATTACTTTTAGACTGAAGATATCAATACAGCTTCTTACATTATCAATAGAACCTTGATTAGACCAATTCCTAAAAAGACCCCTTATGAGCTTTGGAACAATAGGAAGCCTAAGGTTAATTACTTTAGAGTTTTTGGTTGCATAGTTTTTATCCTTAAAACTAAAGATAATCTCAACAATTTTTCTTCCAAAAGTGATGATGGAATTTACCTAGGATACTCTACAACCAGAAAAGCCTATAGAGTATTCAATAAGAGAACCAAATGTTGGGAAGAATCTGTTCACATAAAATTTAATGAAACTGGTCCACATGAACCTAAAACCCCTCTTGAGAATCTTGAAGAATATATGTCCATTCTGGACCATAATGAAAAAAATAGTGAACATGTTGTTAAGACAACCAGTTCTGGAAATTTCCCAGAACCAACTTTTGTAAAACCCAAACCTGTAAATGAACTTTAAATTTCTTGCCCTATATTTTTTAGATAAACTAGGACTCTTAATAATCATCCTTTAGATTATGTAGTAGGAGATATAGATAGAGGGACACAAACTAGAGCTTCTTTGAGAAACCTGGTTGAACATCAAGTTTTTCTTTCACATCTTAAACGTAAAAATATCAATGATGCAATCAATGATGAATTTTCGGTGATGGCTATGCAAGAAGAATTGACTAAATTTCAAAGGAACAATGTTTGGAAACTTGTTGTAATGGCCCAAACCCTCATGATCCCTCCCTTTGCCAAATTCTAGGATCCTAAGGGGTCCCACCTCATCAGTGCGACCGATCGGCGCAACCGATCGGCGTGACAGATCAGTGCGACCGATCATTGGGATCGATCGGCATGATCGACTGATCAGTGCGACCGATCATTGTTATCCAGCCTTGTCGAGTTTTCCTTCAACATTTTTTCCTGTAACACCTCTTTTAGTCCCTTTTAAACTTTTAAGGCATTTCAATGACATTTTTAACCCATAATTAATATCTAAAAATCCTGAGAAACCTACCTATTAAATAACAATTAATTAAATAATGTGTGACCACCTAACCGCATGGTAGAACCATGATCCGACTTCCAAGGAGTTCAAATTTCTTATCCTGTAACATTGGGATCTCATCTATTTATCACGCTGGATTTTCTTATCCTTCCTATTGGCTAGTATCCTTCTATTCCATGTGCGTTTGATGTCCTTTTTTCCCGAGGCAAGTGTTGCACCTGTACCTGAGCCCTGAAAGTTGCGCATCCCCATTCCTAACAAGGAGTTAGAACTTCAATATTTGATCAACCAAGTAGGTATTTTCTCCTTCTCCTCTCCTTTCTGTGTATCATGCAGGGTGGGTATGCATTTTCACTAGTGGAAATTGATGAAACTGAACTTAACGAACATAATGAACGGAAATTTAAAGAATGAAAGGGGGTGTGATCGATGTTCTATTGTACTCTTTATGTTGTTATGTGTTGTGAATTGTACGGGTCTATGATCACTAGAAATCATGGTCGTTGGTGGTCTTACTTTGTGCACTATTGAACCTCGGTGCTCCTAGATGTTTAAATAACCATAACATAGAATTGGTTAATTATGTATACTCGGTTAAATAAATTAAAATCACCCGGATCAACCCTTTTTTGTGATAACCCTGGTTAAAGAACAGTGGAATTGAAACCATGGAGTGTGTTAAATATTTTAAATCTGAAAATACCTACATGGGCCTGCCTTGTGTTGTTGGTAGCGGTTAGGTTGTTTCTTTCACGAGCCGATTGCTGGGGTGATATAGGTGGGGATGGGATCCCCTATTTTTTGTACTTTTACGGGTTGTGAATTTGAGGTTGTGTGATTACTATGATTATATCATGAATTGGGGTGGCATCCTCTATTATTGAGAAACAATTGGCTCATGGATTTCGGGAACATGGGGATGTATCTCGTGGTTTTCTTTGGTTCCATTATTTCAAGGTATATCACTTATCCCTTTGTTGTTGTGACTTTACAATAGAACTGGGTGTGACTGCTTAAATTGTTGTTGGCTGTAACTTTTTCCCTTGGTTTTTTCTGATGATGTTAGTCGCCCAGTAGTGCAAAACATTATTTAAATTATATTACTTGAACATGGAAGCTAGAATAGATTAAATGGGAATTGGTTCTGGGGATGAGTTGTGACTTGTCCGCAAGGGCCGTGACTTCTTTTATGAATGAATTGTTACAAGGGTGTTCGTGCTTAGGTTTTGGAACCCCTAGGTTGGGATGAGTGTTTGTTACCTATACATATATTTTTAGTTCTTATGTTTCTTATTCGCACCCCACCCAAGATGAGAACTTAATGCCGAACACCCCCATTTCATGGGGGAGGGTTTTTTTCCCAACACTTCTATTAGTGGCTGGTTATTATCTCATTTCTTCTCACTTTCCCGGATAGCCCTAGTATCTTCGGGCAGGCTATGATGGCCTGAGGTCCATTATTAGCCCAAGAATCTTCAGGCGGGGTAGTTGTGGTGGTTGGACTAGGTGTTTATGGGAAGGTTGTTTCCCAAGAATCTTCGGGATGAGGCCCAGGTGTCTTTGGGCATGACGGTAGCTTTCTAGCCCAGTTGTCTTTGGGTGTGGCAGTGGTTGTTCTGGCCTAGGTGTTTGCGGGCATAGTTACGTGAGGTTGTTGTGTCCCATGTGTCTTTGGGTGGGATTGTGGTTGTGGCCCATGTGTTTGTGGGCAGGATGTGTGGTTGTGGCACATGTGTGTGCGGGTGGGTCTGGCAGTGGGACTGTGGTGAGAATGGCGGGATTGGTTCGATGTGTATGATGTCTTCAATAACCAGTGAGAAAGTGGTGTGGGGTACCCAAATATTGATGTGCTATTACTATAATTTACTTGACCTGCGTTATTTGGGGAGTGTGCCTTGGTGAGGCTTGGGTGGATAGTTTACCTTATTAGGTGTTTGGTAATCTCTTTTTCCATAGGGCATTAGAATGTCTCCTCACATGTGCACGAGATTATTTGGTTTTCCCTACTGAGTGTACTTGTATACTCACCCTACGTATATAAAACTGTTTTCAGATTTCCAGGAGGACTTCAGGGATCGTGAGGGGTCGTACTAGCACAGACCTTGGGGCAGTTTCAGTTGTTATTTTCTATTTTTTTTCTTGGTACTTTACCTTGGGAGCTTTGTGGATTATATCTTTTAATTTTGAACATGCATATCGGAATGGTTTACTTTTGCATTTACCTTTACTTTCAGCTTCAGTATTTTTGGGGTTGCTATATTATCTCTCGATCCTATTAAAGAAAAAGGGTAATATCTTCCAACTTGTGAGTGATTCTATACCCTTGGTTCTGGTCGCCACTCCAGGACCTATTGTAGGCGGGTTTCAGGGGTTATTATCTCTCCTTCAACTTGAGAAAGTAAGGGTCTGACAATCTGTTGTCCCTTCCCTCATCTTAGTGAAGGTGGGTCGTGACAGAATGGTATCAAAGGCAACAGGTTGAGATATAGGATGATGTTTGGAGTTAGGCATAGTGAGGATTGAATGGAATGGTAGGGAAACAGTGTTGGGTGACCTTGGTGTGTGAATTAGGCCAGGGAATACAGGCTAGGACATGGGATTTTAGGCCCCCCCGTGATCCGATGAAAGGACAATGGACCTACCGAATGACCAAGTTAGGCCACACTAATTGCAGGGTAGAGACCCTAGTAAAGGTACATACATCATAATGACTTGTGTTCACATGTTTCATGGGTGTCTTGTGGATTCCAAATAAATGAAGAAGTCTAATAAAAGTTAAGAACAATATTCTTCACTACTTTGGCTTAGGTAATCCTTGTTTACCTTGCAGCTATGGCGCCTGGGAGATGACTACGAGTGGTGCAGGTGATCGAGGCCCAGGAGGATGACGTGCCCGATCAGAAGAGGTATAATCGAGAGGAGGAGGATGATCAGTGGAAGAAGATGCTTCGATCCATTTAGTGACAGACCCTTGGGAAGTACAAGGGCAGAACATCAGACATGAAGACATAGAGTTGGATAGAAGAGTTGGTGATAGCTTTCGGCTTGATCTGGGATCTAATGGAGTACTGGATTCCTTTGGCCGTGAGCCAGATGTGGGGAGCAGCGCATCAGTGGTGGACGCACTACCTGTGGGAGAGGAGAGAGGATGATTTGTCTTGGGCTTATTTCGAGAAGGAGTTTCGGACAGAATTACTCTCTTCTACGATGAAAGTTGAGAAGAGGCAGGAGATACTCTCCCTCCAATAGGGGAGTATTTCAGAAAAGGAGATGGGGATCACGTTCAAGGATCTCCTCTGCTTTGCTCTGGACCTCTTTCCGGATGAGGAGTCTTGGGTGAGATGTTTAGAGGTGGCACTCCAACCTTCCCTCCAGTACGCTGTTACCCCCTTCACCTTGCTGACATATGTGCAGGTCCAGAAGAAGGAAGAGGTGGTGGAGAGGATGCACACGCTGGGAGGTGTATCACGAGAGGGGATCCAGGTGGGATCATCGAAGGGGAAGGCCATCAGCACCAGCCCTCCATCATTAGGTCCCTCTAGTTTTCAACCGGCAGAGAGAAGGCCCCTACAGTTCCACTTCCGATCTCCCAACCCTCGCCCCTTCTCTTCGGGCCCAGGGACAAGATGCTACATCTACGGGAGCCTTGGGAACCTACGGAATTAGTGCCCGGATAGAGTGTAGTACGGTGGTAGCTGGTAGGTTCAGCGCCTGCCTCAACAGCTGCAGTATCCAGCGAGGCCTTTCCAACATCAGTAGCAGGGTCAGCGAGCTCCTGCTCCTCCGAGGACAGATGTTGTAAGGGAGGCCGACCTTAGGGCTCTCCTCAGGGACCTCAACTAGGGCATCGTCAGGGAGGTGGCTGACATGCGAGGGGTAGAGGATACGGTCGCATGCAGTTGCACTCCATGGAGGTAGCAGTTCCAGCAGGACCCGATGTTGTTCGAGGTACCATCATTTTGTTCAGTACCCTTGCTTACATCTTATTCGATACAGGAGCATCGCACTCCTTTGTTACACCCAGTCTAGCCCGTGCTTTGGGTCTAGATGCTGAGGGACTTCTAGTTCCCCTGGTACTGAGCACACCAATCGAAGGTCATACCGACTAGATATATTTTTGTTGAGGATGCAGACTGACGATAGGGCCACATCAGTCAGTCAGGGACCTCATGCTATTATAGATACAACCATACGATGTCATCCTAGGCATTGACTGGTTGTTCTATGTATGTGTCGTCATCAACTACATCTGAGGAAGGGTCATGTTTTCAGACATAGGTGGCCGACGTGTTACTTTCAAGGGCAAGCGGGGTGGCTAGAAGGGCAGCAGGTGAGAGGAACCCCTCCTCTCCTTATTAGTTGATCTATCAGTGGAGTCAGCGGATGCAGAGATGGTGAAGGTACCAGGGATCATCATTGAGTTTATGGACATCTTCCCTGAGTAGGTGATGACTCTACCCCCTCTACGTGATGTCAAGTTTGGGATTGGATTACAGCCTGGTACTCGGCCGATTTCGATGGTTCCCTACCGGATGGAAACTTCAGAGCTACGAGAGTTGCAGATTTAGATTAATGATCTGATGATGAAGGGTTATGTTCGACCAAGTGTGTCACCATGGGGTGATCCAGTCTTGTTCACAATGAAGGCGGATGGTGGTCTAATGATGTGCATAGACTACAAGATACTGAATCGGGTAATAGTCAAGAATCGGTACCCTCTTCCATGGATAGACGATCTCTTTTAGTAGTTGAAAGGGGAAGGATGGTTCTAGAAGATCGACCTACGGTCTAGATATCACCAGCTATGGGTGAAGGAGGGCGACATCCCGAGGACAACCTTCAGGTGCAGATATGGGCACTTCGAGTTTGTGGTCATGCCGTTCGGCATTACAAATGCTCCAGCTGTGTTCATGGGGTTCATGAACTCCTTATTCCAGGAGTACCTGGACCGGGTTGTAGTCGTGTTCATTGAAGACATCCTGATCTACTCAAGATCAGAGGAGGATCACGCTGAGCACCTGAGGACGGTTTTGGAGGTCCTTCGACTACACCAACTATATGGGACATTGTCGAAGTGCATGTTCTAGACGCGAGAAGTACACTTCCTAGGGAACTTGGTGTCCGAGCAAGGAGTAATGATAGACCCATCGAAGGATGAGGTGGTTATTTCTTGGGCAGCACCCAAGAATGTGGAAGATGTCTGTAGCTTCCTTTGGTTGGGAGGTTACTACCGGAGGTTCGTACCCAACTTTTCACGAGTTGCAGTACCTTTGACAGCCTTGACAATGAAAAACCGGGATTTCGTATGGGATGAGTGTTGGAACCATGGTCTTCTATGCATGATTTTGAGTATGGTTTGTGTTTGTTGTCAATCATCAATGGAAGTTCGGATTGTGTACCAGCAAAGAGATCATACCATTCAAGAAGACAACAGTATTGAAGGTGGCGTCGTTTTCCAGTGTTTGCCATATTTTTGGGGTCCAAAATTTGGAGGTTGGTGAGCATCGTGAAAAGTGGATTTCCCTGAAGATAATAATTTAATATGGTAAAGGCATGAGTTTCGCAAAGATGGGATGCATGGATTGGATTTCGAAAAGACCAGAAGAATGGAGGCGGTGATTCTTCGCGATTACGTCAAAGCTTCGTGAAAGGCAGAGGATGAAGAGCATCACGACGACGAAGAGATTTGCGAGGGAACTTCACAACGAAGGCACGAAGGAAATGACGGAATGCTCCGCGATTAAGACGAGCTCTGTGAACGGAAAATTTCCGTAGTGCATCGCGATTTTGAGAGAATTTCGGAAGGAACTTAGGAGCTTCGTGATTTGAGATAACATGGCGCTGACTTCGTGCAGAAGGGTCGAGGGTCGGTGGAATCACCTATAAATAGAGGCCGACCCCCTCAAGAGAAGTAGAGATAATTTCAGAGAAAGTCCTTTTCTCTTGGTTCGCAAAGGTCTCTCGCGAAGGCAGTGTGCTTCACGAATGAGGAGCTTCGCGGTGGCTATTCTAGCTCCGCAAAAGTCGTGCGCCCCGTGTTGGCTCAGTGAGCTTCACAAAGAGGCAGGAGCTCCGCGATATCCAAGCATTGCAAAGGCTGGATCATCGCGAGAGTGCTTCACGATTGAGCTTCGCGAAAAGGCAGGGACTCCGCGAAGGCTTGTTTTAGCTTTGCAATATTGGGATCCTGGCGAAGTAGGGTACTTTGTGAAGGCCATTTCCAAAGGTTGTTTGCCCAGTGGACAAGGGAAAAGGGGGTATTCATCAGTGAATGGAATTTGGACTTTAACAGAGCATAAACTCAGGACTCTGATGCAAGAAAGGTCTCATGCTGAATAGGAGACAAGGACCTTCATGTCTATCTATTGAAGAGTCCTTCACGTCTATAAACTGAGTGTAACAGCCCGAGATTTTATGGAAAATATTCACGTTAATTTTATTAATGTATTGTGTTGTACGCTACACCAAAAGGAGCTTGCACAACACACATCCTTGACTTGCCTTGCATTACACGCAATCGCGACCTTCCTCGATAGCGTGTGTAGTACGCAATACCGAGTTTCACTAAACAACGATATGCTATTAAAATATTATTATATCTAGCCATTATGAATAGTAATAACCACCTTTTAAAATTTTAGTAATTTTAGATCTCAAAATGGACTTCATTTTTGGATTCGGAGTATCAAATTTAGCCTAAGGTGAAATTTTGGTACTTTTCGGATAACTTTCATATTCTGATGAATAGTGAAAATTACTAAATTATAATTAAAAAACAACTTTTTTAATAAAAATAATTAATAGTGATAAATTATTAATTTGAGTGGTTTTAAAGTATATTTAGAATATATTTTTACAATTTAATACAATGTTGGTCATTGGATGTAATTTCACATTTAAACCAGACATAAATAGTGTAAATCTTTTGATAGATATTGTTTCTTAAAAACACGCTATTTGTTTTAACAGCGGGATTTAATTATAAAATTAATTAATGCAACTTCTATGTTATGAATTTGGTAAAATAGATTTCATTTTTGAATTCGGAATATGAAATATAGCTTAGGATGAAATTTTGGCATTGTTCTGAAAAACATCAATTTTTGATGAATAGTGAAACTACTAAGTGGTAGTTAAAAAACTGAATTTTTCATAAAACTTAATTTTACCGCTTCTGTGAATGGAATTTCAAAAATCCGAGAGACACGGTTGATGTCAGTAAGTAAAATGTGGTTCAATGAGATGAAAATAATTTTTGGTGAATAGTAACTTTTTACTTTTATTTACCACGGTTAAAAGTAAATAGGGTAATTAAGGGTAACAATGATATTAATATTACCCTATCACATGTCCTAATCCTATTGGACAAGTGTGTCTCGACCAAAAACAACCTTAAGTGTAAAATATTATCATTTAGGCCCACTTGGATTAGATTAGGACATTTATTATTATTTAATTCAAAGAAGAGTTAAAAGAGTTAAAATCAAAGTTTATTTACTAAAACATTTTTAATATAGGGTTATACATAAGATAAATTCGATTTTAAATATTCATTAGAAATATAAAAAGATTTCCTACATAATGGTATTTTAGTTTTAATTTTTAGACATCAAATAAGTTAATTTATTTATGACACAAAGATGATGCAGTAATTATCTTATTAATGAAATATTGACATAATTGACATTATAAATACCAAAATAAATGTAATTTAAGACTTTTTATGAATTCCACTAATTTTCTAGGTTACTATGCTATATTAGTGTTGATTTAATCAACTTTGTTCGAACATATAATTCTGTTATGACTTTCAAAAAAATCATATATCAAATAGTGTCAAAATTGACACTAAATAGTTTTTAAATCAAATATTATATTATTAATTGTTATTTTATTCCTAAAAATCTAAGGTTCGGCCAAACGACTTAGATAAGGATATATATATTAATAATAAACAATTTGGGGTTCGTTTGGCATGTTATAGTAATTGTATTAACCATATAGTGAAAGAAAACAAAAAGACACGGTAAAAGTTAAATTATTTAACTTAGAGTTAAAACTAATTGATAAGGTTAAAATAATACCCTAAACTTGTCTAAATCCTATTGGTTGATAGGATTTCGACCCATCCCCACTTTAGCTTAGAAATAAGACCCTTTGGAACCATTATAAACCGATTTTGACTTTAATATAAAATAATATTTTGAGATATTCCTAAGGTGCCCCTCTCCTCCCTTATAAAAGGGCACCTCCTCCCTCTCTTCCTCACACAACTTTGAGCCTTCAAGCTCGGCCAACCCCTGCCAAAATCTCTTCTCCACTTCCCTAATATCATCCTAGAGGTCCTGGTCTTCTTCAAAGACCATCCTTAGTTCTTTAAGTGGAGGCTAAGAAAAGGCGCATCAAAAAGAGGTAATATCCATTACCGATCTTTTTCAATTTCTTTCTTCTTCAACTTCTTCTTCTTTAGTTTTTTCATGATAAAGTAATAACATCAGTATTTCTTATATACTGATATGTTATTATAAATATGAAACAACTCTAATTAACCTTCTATCCATCCTACGGAAAAAAGGAAATCACCGCGTGTGCGTACGTACGGAATACCGTCTCCACACCGTGGTGTAATCTATTTTCCGCCACCACCTTAATTGGATGGGTATAAAGGTGTAACGAGTAACTATATATGATTATTATAAATTTATATTGATACTGAAATAGTATAAATACACTTCAACACAATTCCACGACCATGGGAACGATATCATCGCTCGTGCATACGTACGGACTACCGTCTCCACGATGCGATGAGATTCATTCTCAATGATTAACCATTAATGAATGATTATAAAGTATATATAATAATTACTAATGAAATATATGACCTAATAATGATACTGGAATTATTTATATTTATATGTATGTCATCTACTTAATTCCATTCAATTAAATAAGGAAACGAAAACAGCGTTCATGCGTACGTACGGACTACCGTCTCTATGAACGGTGTATTTCTTTCCATTTACTGATTTATTATATATGTATATTCTGAATATATATATATATATATATATCATGTTTTATATTCTGGAATTAAGTAATCATGATCTAAGTAATCATATGAATAATTACTAGTTAAAAACACGAACGACAAATGAGACGATTTTACCCAAAACGCTACTTTAACATGAATTTACAAAAGAACGGGTAATATAAAGTCATAAGTGGACCATATATGATATAATAACAATGAATATGATTCTGTAATAAGTCAATAACATGATTTAAATCATTATATAGGAGGTTCAGACACTTACAAATCAAGTCGGACCTAAGGTAAGGGAAATATCACAATCTCATTTTTATCCGAGATTGTTTATTCGTAAGTTTTTACTGGGGTGTATTTTATCATCCACATCCATTTTTCGTCAATATGTAATATTTATATCATTATACAATAGTTTATATCCAATTTTACCTTTCGGTGAGTTTTTAGTAAAAGATATGAAAGGAATCTTTTGTCGTTTTCCGTACGAGGTACTTTTTGACTTTTCGGACAAAAGTACGAAGAATGTTTTTTTTAACTTATACGACATGAATAGATTTTTAAAACATTATTTCCAAGAAGCATCCTTTACAAGTTTTCAAGTTTATTTTTAATCAACTTCTTTTAGTTTAAAGTTGTATGACATTTTAAGAAAGGAAAAATGTTTTTGAAGAAGAAAGGATATTTTCCTCAAGAATGGAGTTCAAGTGTTTTATCAAAATTATTTTCCATCTAAGATAATAAAGGGTTCTGTTTCTATCCCTAATATTACATGGATTTGATTATGTTGTGATGGAAATATTTTTATGAATTCCTTTATCGTATATGAATTGTTTTATGATGTCATGATGTTTAAGATTCCCATTTGTGTTACATGGGTTATGCAATGATGTATGCTTTATGATTTTGTGGCACACATAAGAATGGTATCATTATGAGATGGGTGGGACCTATATCTCCCTCCAATGCATTGGGTAAAGATTTTATATCTCATGAGATAGACATGACTGGAATGGTAGGTTATACCGGTTCAGTGAAACAGGACTGAAACGAGGGTGACTCGGTTCAGAAAGGGACTTTGTCCACTAAGATAGTCTTGGAAATGAGCCTTGACTAACAAGAAATGATTCTATATGATTATGTATGTATGACACAAGGTTTCATGTTTTAAGTTATGATTATTGGGATTTCATTTCACTACTATTATTTATCCCATGTTATGAAATTATGCTCTCTTTTGCAGGTTAAGATTTCCAAAAGTTATGTTCTTGTGAATATGATGTGATTGATTTTTTTCTTTTTTTTACCCTTACTGAGCATCTGAGCTCACCCTTTTATGTTTTCTTTTCCCCAGGATATAAATAAAGGTTTTAGGTAAAAAAAGGGAAGATCTTTATGGGAGATATTGAAGATCTTTCACCACGATTAGAAGATTACGTTCCGAGTTTCCAAAGACACTAAACTATTACAATCCTTGTGTGTGTGTTTTTGTTATGTACTAAGTATTCCACAAAAGTAATGTAATGTCCATGTACGTCAGGCTTCGGGTCTCTACAGTTGGTATCAGAGGAAAGGTTTAGTCAACCTTTGGAAACTAGGATGCGAAAACGTTAGTGAGATCCCTAGAGACACTTCTAAGGTATGTCTAGGGATGTCCCTAAGGATAAGTATACGTATAGGATATAGTCCTATAACTATGGTAACGATATTAGATTAAACCTAAAATGTTAGATATTGAAGTTACTCCCCCTTTATTATGATTTTTTCCTCTAACACTATTCTTTTTGGGTTTTAGAAAATGGCTGGAAACAAGATGATTCACGATAATGGAGGATATTATGGACAATGGAATGATATTATTCATCAGAAACCAAATGAAATGGGATTTGGAAGTCCAACCATCATTATTATGCCGAATCAGCAATCTCATAATATGATCAATAAACTCAAATTTGGTAAGTTTCCTGACTTGGCTAATAAGAGAAAGATGGAGTTTCATGATGATTATAGAGGAAAGAAAGTTCAATTTCCCCTATGTAAATCATGTGGGAAGAGGCATCAAGGAGAATGTTTCAAGGGAACTGGAAGATGCTTTGGGTGTGGAAAAGAAGGACACAAAGCAAGTAAGTGCAAAGGAAAAGGTTCAGTTAACACCATGGATGAGGATAATGGTATTGCTACGACATCAAAAATGGTTAAGTGTTTTAAATGTGGAATGTATGGGAATTATGCAAACCAATGTCCTAAGGGAAAGCCTCATGAAGAGAATCAATATGGTCGTATGGGTAGTATTTATGTGGATGATTATGAAGAGACTACAAATGATATGTGAGATGAAATAATTGTTGAAGCTCGGTTAATGGTTTAAGAATATAGTGGAATGATTACATGTTTATCATGTGTAATGTTGTATAAGTAATCTCATGGTACTATGGAATAAAGAGACATATAAGGATTGTTACACTGTTGTCTTTCCTTGAGTTTTGAAAGTGTATGATTAATGGTACCAGTATCCATGAAATATTATTCAGATATTTTTGGAATGTAGATGATATGCACATAATGAAGGGATAAGGAGAAAATTAAATGTTTGATAGTATTCATGAGCTCATGACTGATATGAGGAGAAGGTTATGTAATGGATTGAGTATATAGAATTTTTGGATTTTGGTATGTGGAAAGTGTTAACTTTTAACTACACTCATGTTTTCACTAAGGTTCAATGGATATTTATTCTTCAAGAGAATACATGATTAAGGTATTCACATGTTTGTAATTTGACCAACAAGATATATCTTATGATATATGGGGGATAAATGATGGTATTCACATGCTTGGTTGATGACATTTCATGTAATCGTTTTCATTATACTATGAGCTTGGACCGAAGTATTTTAGATAAGACTAAAGATTAGAATGGATTATGTTGGACATAAGTTAATATTGTTTAAGGATAGAAGTTTTTTCGATATTATTGATGGGATGTTATAGTAATATAGTTTTAGAAAAAGGACAACCTGCAGGACGGGCGACAGCCCATGGCGTCGGACAAGGCTGTGGGAATCGAACCCACAACCGAAGTGCGACTGGCCTTTATCACCTACCACTGGCCTACAGGAAGTCCCTGTTTAGTAGAAACTAGTTTTATTATATTAATCAGTATGATATATGAAGTATAAGTCCATTTTAGGAACCATATATGATTAATCTCACTATAGATCGACTTATGTATATAATTTTTGCTAACCTTTTGTTTGAGACAGATGGAATGACCCGTCATTCTATCACATGATCTGCTAACACTTCACGAATAACAAATTCAACTTCATTTATTTAAGAGATGAAGTGGAAATTGTTCAAGGCATGAACAACAGTGAGATTGTACCAAAATAAAGTAAGTATTTATTCTAATTCAAATTCATCAACTTTAGGGAAATGATCTTGAAAACCAAAAATGTTTTCATAGTGCTCTTATATCTGATTAATCATATGGTACCTTAGATCGTCACAAATTTATGGATTTGTGATTGTTGGATTTTCAATAGCCATGTTCTCTACCACTCTCCATCAGAACATGATGGTTAGATTTTTCTTCCATATCCATATTTTCGCCTATGTGGAAACCCAATGATTAGTTTATTTGGGTAACCGTTACGTTTCATACTTTTTTTAAAGATTGGTTTTGGTATTCCTTTTTAGGATGTAGGTTTCTATTAAAGAAACTTTCAAGTAGTAAACCATTTATAACCCAGACGAATTTCGAGGGCGAAATTCATTTTAAGGGGGGTAGAATGTAACAACCCGAGATTTTATGAAAAATATTCATTTTAATTTTATTAATGTCTTGTGTTGTACGCTACACCAAAAGGAGCTTTCACAACACACATCCTTGACTTGCCTTGCATTACAAGCAATCGCGACCTTCCTCGATAGCATGTGTAGTACACAATACCGAGTTTCACTAAACAACGATATGCTATTAAAATATTATTATAACTAGACGTTATGAATAGTAATAACAACCTTTTAAAATTTTATAAATTTTAGCTCTCAAAATGGACTTCATTTTTGGATTCGGAGTATCGAATTTAGCCTAAGGTGAAATTTTGGTACTTTTCGGATAACTTTCATATTCTGATGAATAGTGAAAATTACTAAATTATAATTAAAAAACAACTTTTTTAATAAAAATAATTAATAGTGATAAATTATAATTTGAGTGGGTTTAAAGTATATTTAGAATATATTTTTACAATTTAATACAATGTTGGTCATTGGATGTAATTTCACATTTAAACCAGACATAAACAAGTGTCAATCTTTTGATAGATATTGTTTCTTAAAAACACGCTATTTGTTTTAACAGCGGGATTTAATTATAAAATTAATTAATGAAACTTCTATGTTATGAATTTGGTAAAATAGACTTCATTTTTGAATTCGGAATATGAAATATAGCTTAGGATGAAATTTTGGCATTGTTCTGAAAAACATCAATTTTTGATGAATAGTGAAACTACTAAGTGGTAGTTAAAAAACTGAATTTTTCATAAAACTTAATTTTACCGCTTCTGTGAATGGAATTTCAAAAATCCGAGAGACACGGTTGATGTCAGTAAGTAAAATGTGGTTCAATGATATGAAAATAATTTTTGGTGAATAGTAACTTTTTACTTTTATTTACCACGGTTAAAAGTAAATAGGGTAATTAAGGGTAACAATGATATTAATATTACCCTAACACATGTCCTAATCCTACTGGACGAGTGTATCTCGACCAAAAACAACCTTAAGTGTAAAATATTATCATTTAGGCCCACTTGGATTAGATTAGGACATTTATTATTATTTAATTCAAAGAAGAGTTAAAAGAGTTAAAATCAAAGTTTATTTACTAAAACATTTTTAATATAGGGTTATACATAGGATAAATTAGATTTTAAATATTCATTAGAAGGATAAAAAGATTTCATACATAATTGTATTTTATTTGTAATTTTTAGACATCAAATAAGTTAATTTATTTATGACACAAAGATGATGGAGTAATTATCTTATTAATGAAATATTGACATAATTGACATTATAAATACCAAACTAAATGTAATTTAAGACTTTTTATGAATTAAAATAATTTTCTAGGTTACTATGATATATTATGGTTGATTTAATCAACTTGGTTCGAACATATAATTCTGTTATAACTTTCACAAAAATCATATATCAAATAGTGTCAAAATTGACACTAAATAGTTTTTAAATCAAATATTATATTATTAATTGTTATTTTATTTATAAAAATCTAAGGTTCGGCCAAATGACTTAGATAAGGATATATATATTAATAATAAACAATTTGGGGTTCGTTTGGCATGTTATAGTAATTGTATTAACCATATAGTAAAAGAAAACAAAAAGACACGGTAAAAGTTAAATTATTTAACTTAGAGTTAAATCTAATTGATAAGGTTAAAATAATACCCTAAACTTGTCTAAATCCTATTGGTTGATATTATTTCGACCCATACCCACTTTAGCTTCGAAATAAGACCCTTTTGAACCATTATAAACCGATTTTGACTTTAATATAAAATAATATTTTGAGATATTCCTAAGGTGCCCCTCTCCTCCCTTATAAAAGGGCACCTCCTCCCTCTCTTCCTCACACAACTTTGAGCCTTCAAGCTCGGACAACCCCTACCAAAATCTCTTCTCCACTTCCCCAGTATCATCCTAGAGGTCCTGGTCTTCTTCAAAGACCATCTTTAGTTCTTTAAGTGGAGGCTAAGAAAAGGCGCGTCAAAAAGTGGTAATATCCATTACCGATCTTTTTCAATTTCTTTCTTCTTAAACTTATTCTTCTTTAGTTGTTTCATGATAAAGTAATAACATAAGTATTTCTTATATACTGATACGTTATTATAAATATGAAACAACTATAATTAACCTTCTATCCATCCTACGGAAAAAAGGAAATCACCGCGCGTGCGTACGTACGGAATACCGTCTCCACGCCGTGGTGTAATCTATTTTCCGCCACCACCTTAATTGGATAGGTATAAAGGTGTAATGAGTAACAATATATGATTATTATAAATTGATATTGATACTGAAATAGTATACATACACTTCAACACAATTCCACGACCATGGGAATGATATCATCGCTCGTGCGTACGTACGGACTACCGTCTCCACGACGCGATGAGATTCATTCTCAATGATTAATAATTCATGAATGATTATAAAGTATATATAATAAGTACTAATGAAATATATGACCTAATAATTATACTGGAATTATTTATATTTATATGTATGTCATCTACTTAATTCCATTCAATTCAATAAGGAAACGAAAACAGCGTTCATGCGTACGTACGGACTACCGTCTCCATGAACAGTGTATTTCATTCCATTTACTGATTTTTTATATATGTATATTCTGAATATATATATATATATATATATATATATCATGTTTTATATTCTAGAATTAAGTAATCATGATCTAAGTAATCATATGAATAATTACAAGTTAAAAACACGAACGACAAATGAGACGATTTTACCCAAAACGCTACTTTAACATGAATTTACAAAAGAACGGGTAATATAAAGTCATAAGTGGACCATATATGATATAATAACAATGAATATGATTCTGGAATAAGTCAATAACAAGATTTAAATCATTATACAGGAGGTTCAGACACTTACAAAGCAAGTCGGACCTAAGGTAAGGGAAATATCACAATCTCATTTTTATCCGAGATTGTTTATTCGTAAGTTTTTACTGGGGTGTATTTTATCATCCACATCCATGTTTCCTCAATATGTAATATTTATATCCTTCTACAATAGTTTATATCCAATTTTACCTTTTGGTGAGTTTTTAGTAAAAGATATGAAAGGAATCTTTTGTCGTTTTCCGTACGAGGTACTTTTTGACTTTTCGGATAAAAGTACGAAGAATGTTTTTTTAACTTATACGACATGAATAGATTTTTAAAACATTATTTCCAAGAAGAATACTTTACAAGTTTTCAAGTTTATTTTTAATCAACTTCTTTTAGTTTAAAGTTGTATGGCATTTTAAGAAAGGAAAAATGTTTTTGAAGAAGAAATGATATTTTCCTCAAGAATGGAGTTCAAGTGTTTTATCAAAATTATTTTCCATCTAAGATAATAAAGGGTTCTGTTTCTATCCCTAATATTACATGGATTTGATTATGTTGTGATGGAAATATTTTTATGAATTCCTTTATAGTATATGAATTGTTTTATGATGTCATGATGTTTAAGATTCCCATTTGTGTTACATGGGTTATGCAATGATGTATGATTTATGATTTTGTGGCACACATAAGAATGGTATCATTATGATATGGGTGGGACCTATATCTCCCTCCAATGCATTGGGTAAAGATTTTATATTTCATGAGATAGACATGACTGGAATGGTAGGTTATACCGGTTCAGTGAAACAGGACTGAAACGAGGGTGACTCGGTTCAGAAAGGGACTTTGTCCACTAAGATAGTCTTGGCAATGAGCCTTGAATAACAAGAAATGATTCTCTATGATTATGTGTGTATACCACAAGGTTTCATGTTTTAATTTATGATTATTGGGATTTCATTTCACTACTATGATTTATCCCATGTTATGAAATTATGCTCTCTTTTTCAGGTTAAGATTTCCAAAAGTTATGTTCTTATGAATATGATGTGATTGATTTTTTTATTTTGTTTACCCTTACTGAGCATCTGAGCTCACCCTTTTATGTTTTCTTTTCCCCAGGATATAAATAAAGGTTTTAGGTAAAAAAAAGGGAAGATCTTTATGGGAGATATTGAAGATCTTTCACCACGATTAGAAGATTACGTTCCGAGTTTCCAAAGACACTAAACTATTACGATCCTTGTGTGTGTGTTTTTGTTATGTACTAAGTATTCCACAAAAGTAATGTAATGTCCATGTAAGTCAGGCTTCGGGTCTCTACACTGAGTGAGACTTCACCAACGGCAGTGAGCCAGGGGGAGTCAACGGGAGTGACCCGAGGGAAGTAGTGAGCTATCCCTGAACATTTGTAAAGGCAGTGAGCCTGGGACAGAGTGACTGTGCCTGAACAATTGTAATCCACAACTAGTGAATATTAGTGGAATTAGGTACGACCGAAAACTTGTCAGAGTATGCTCCTTGGACGTAGCCCTTATTGGAGAACCAAGTAAAAATAGTTGTGTCAACTCTCTTCATGTGAATGTTTCATTACTGATCATATCCATCATATAGATTTAACGAGTTTCTACCAACATGGGAACAAGATCCACAACATTAAGAAGAAAAAGTTGACACCCTGATTCACCCCTCCCCTCTCAGGGTGCCCCGGGGTCCTACAAGTGGTATCAGAGGGAGGTTGTTGGCATTGAATCTGTCCATTGTCGCCATGGAGAATGCAGTCAATGCTATGGGAGTCCCTCTCTTCGATGGAAGTAATTTTCCGATCTGGAAGAACATGATGAGATCTCATCTAAGATCTCTTAAAATGGAAGTTTTGTTTTCTACTGTGCAAGGAATACAAGTCACTGATCCAACAGGCCTGGCTATGACTGACACAGACAGGAAAATTCTTGATGCAGATGCTAAAGCACAAAATGCACTCACCGTAGCTCTTTCTGATCAGATCTATCTAAAGGTGATGAGTTGCACTTCAGAAAAGTCTATGTGGGATAAACTTGAAAACATTTATGAAGGAGATAGCAAGGTAAAGGAGGAAAAACTTCAGGTTTTACACAACAAGTTTGACGATATAAAGATGCATCCCAATGAGAATGAAGATTCTTTTTTTAATTGAATTACTGAAGTAGTGGGAGCAATTCGAGGTCTTGGAGAAGAAATCAAAGACATTGATATCGTAATAAAAATATTGAGAATAATTCCTCCCATGCACAATGCAAAGGTGTCAGTCGATGAAGAAAGAGATCTATATAAACTATCTATGGATGATTTGTTAAGTATTTTAGTGGCATATGAGATGAGAGTCAAACCTGAAGATGCCACGACTCGCGTGAGAAAGGAAATGGCATTCAAAGCCATGGAGAAACTAAAAATATCAGAAGACAGTGGTAGTGAAGATGACGAAGAAAAATAAATTATTTCTCTCATCGCCAAGAAGTTGAAAAAGGGAAAAGGTAAATTTAGAGGGAATCTACCTCTTGCATGTTTCCGTTGTGGAAGAGTTGGGCACATTGCCTCTCAGTGCCAAATAAAGTTAGATGATGATGAGAGAGAAGATGAAGACATTGAAAAGCCTCGGAAAAGGTTTTTCAAAAAGGGTGACTTCAAATATGGAAAGAAAATGCAGAGGAAGAGCTTTGTCTGTGAAGAAGAAGATGATGATATTGAATTTTGTGAGGAAGAAGAAACAGAATTTAAAACCAGAAACCATGCTTCCATGATGGCTACCACTGAAATATCAGAATCCCTAATCAATAAAGTCAGAGATAATCAGACTACTGCTATTGGTAATCCAAAGATTCAAATTAAGGATTCATTCTCCAAGATTGAGAGTAAATGTAATAGATGTAATAAGTGGAAGGAAATGGTGGAAGAATCATCAGAATATGTTGATGAACTTGAAGCTGAAATTGAATGTCTGGAAGAATTTGTGAAAGTTCAGTCTAAAATCCTTGAAAGAAATGATGATGTAGTGGATCTAAAGCTGAGAATTGAAGAGCAGGGAATGGTCATCAATGACCTCACGTCAAGACTGGAAGAAAAGTACAAGACTGCTAGGGGTCTTCAAAAGAATCAAGGAAGCAAATACCGTTTAGAAGATTCTCAGATGCAGAATTACTGGCAAGAGCCATGTGTGGTTTTGATGTTGTTGAAAAAAATCTTCAGTGTTCATAGACCCGATTGCATGGGAAAGAGTGGAATTGGATGTGAATCTGAGACATAAACTATTGTAAATAAAGAGAGCCAAAAGAAATACAAAACGAAGGTTGAACATTTTGAAACATTGCCTGAAGTGCTGAAAAAGAAAACCTAAATCCAAACTAGAACGAGAACTGACAAATATCCTCAAACATTTAGAAATTATATGCAGTTCAACTATTCTCCCAAGGATGAAGGTATGAGGAGAAATTTAGGTGAGAAGACATTCCCTCTCATGAAGTGTCAGTTCTATGGATATATAGGCCATACCATGTCATATTGCGAAGAGGCAAGAAGATACTTGAATGGAGAAGATCTGGGAAGTCAACAAAGGAGACCGACTTCATATCCTCCATCTTATAGAAGAAATAGCTTCTATGGTTACTTTTTTAATTGTTCTAACTTTGGCCATAAAGCTATGTATTACAGGCAGCGATACGATAAGAGAAATTCATACAACACTCAAAGACGGGACAGCGTTCATCCTCCTGATGATGTTGTTCTCACAAATAGTTTTTCCGCTCTGGAAGAAGATTATGGGTATGAAGAATCAGATTATGTGGAAGAAAGTATTAAAATTCCACCAATATCCTATGCTCAATCCAATATCTCATGGAAAGAGAAGAAGAAGATCGAGAAATCCAATCTTGCAGAGGTAGCACTCAAAGCTACGAATAGAAGCAGCACCTGGATCCTTGATAGTGGATGCTCTTCCCATATGACGGGAAATGCTGACCTCTTGATGAACATTGAAAATAAGGTTGATGGAATAGTACGGTTTGGTAATGATGGTGCTTTAAAGATAAAAGGCAGTGGGAATACTGCTCTCGCCAACAGGGAGCTGAAGAAGACTGAATTTCTTTACATTGACGGTCTACGCCACAATCTCCTTAGTGTAATTCAACTCTGTGACTCAGGGCTCATAGTAACCTTCAATAAAAAAGGCTGCACTATAAAAGGAAAAATAGGAAATTCTCTTATGAAAGGATGTAGAACAGATGGAACCTTATATCCGGTTGACAGCAAAGTGAGCTGTTGCTATTTTTCTGTTGAAGAAGAAAACAATTTATGGCATCGAAGGCTGGGGCACATTAACCAACAAGACATGGAAAAGATATCTAAGCTGAAGATAGTCATGGATATTCCCATTCGAAAACGTGAATGGGAAAAGTCTTGTGATGCCTGTATTCGTGGGAAATTGGTTTGTAGTTCATATCAGCCAAAGAAGAAAAGGGAATCGCATCTTCTTGATCTCATTCATACAGACGTATGTGGCCCAATAAATGTTGCTGGAACCTATGGAGAAAGTTACTTCGTCATTTTCATTGATGATTATCGCAAAATGGCTTGTGTAATGGTGATCCACATGAAGCGAAATGTACTTGATTATATGAAAACTTATCGATGGATTGCCGAGAATGATACTGGACGAACATAAAAGTCATGCGATCTGACAATGGAGGGGAATAAATGTCAATCGAGTTTGAAAATTACTTATAAAAACATGGAATACAGCATGAGGTAGCTTCTATGAGAACTTTGCAACAAAATGGAGTGTTTGAGCGCCGGAATCGACCGGTCAACAATATGGCTAAGATTATACTGATTGAGAGTGGTATCTCTCGCCATTACTGGAAGGAAGCTATTAAGGCTGCAGTGCACATTCAGAATCGAACAGGGCTTTATATGGGAGAAATTAAGACACCATACGAATTGTGGCATGGAAGGAAGCCTTCATTGAAATACTTTCGTCTTTTCAGAAGCAAATTTTTCATCCGGAATAAAGAAGGAAACCAAGGAAAGTATGGTGACAATGCTGATGAAGGAATTTTTCTTGGGTATCCAATGAACAACAAAGCTTACAAGTGTTTGAATAAATGCTTAGGGAGGATTGTGGAAAGCAATAATGTTAAGATCATTGAAGGAAAAACTCCAAATGCTTCAAATAGTACCTATGCTAATGAGATATAAGATGACAATGAATGTGAACATGGAATAAATACAAATACAGAAATAGAGGAAGGTGTACAAAACACTCAGGGGTCACATTATGATGTTGAATCAGACGAAGAATCTGAAGTGGAAATCTTGGATGGCGAGAATGTGACTGAACCTCATAAAAAAAATCAAAGAGCAGAAATTGATCCATCTAACATAATTGGAGACAGGAATGCACCTAAACAGACAAGGAGGATGAGGAATAACACACCATCTTCATTTCTGTCAGTTGTGGAGCCATCCTCATTTGAAGAAGCTGCAAAGGATGAATACTGGGTGAAATCCATGAATGAAGAGTTAGACCAGATTGACTGGAATCAGACAAGGGATCTTGTCCAGAGACCAAAAGGTCACTATGTTATTGGAAAAAAATGGATATTCAAGAACAAGTTTGATGAGCATGGAAGTGTTATCAGAAACAAGGCTCGACTTATATGTAAAGGGTATTCCCAGATAGAAGGTGTTGATGTTGAAGAAACCTTTTCTCTAGTGGCTAGACTGGATTCAATCAGGCTGTTTCTTGCCATGACCCTCCAAAGAGGATATAAAGTATATCAAATGGATGTCAAGACAACATTCTTAAATGGTGTACTCGAAGAAGAAGTCTACATTGAACAACCCGTGGGTTTCCTTCTTGGTGCTGATGAATCCAAGGTCTATAAGCTAAAGAAAGCACTTTATGGCCTGAAATAGGCACCACAGGCATGGTACTCCAGACTGGATTCTTACCTCAAGAATCTGGAATTCAAAAGAGGAGGAGTAAATCACAATCTCTATGTGAAGAATTCTTCGAAAGATCAGTTCATGGTTCTAGTTTACGTCGATGACATTATATTTGGTGGCAGCAGGCAGAAATCAATGGATGAATTTCCCAATCATATGAAATTAGAATTTAAAATGTCAATGATTGGGGAGCTCATATATTTCTTGGGACTGCAAGTGACTCAAATAAAATACTTCACTTTTATCTCTCAGGAAAAGTATGCCAGAGAGCTACTGAAGAAGTTTAATATGCAAGACCCCAAACCAATGTCAACTCCGATTTAATTTGGAACCAAATTTGGAAAGCATGAGGAAGGGACATCTGTAGATCCCACCATGTACAGAAGAATCATTGGGAGCCTACTGTACCTGACAGCGACACAGCCAGATATTGTCTTTGCCACATGTCTTGTAGCCCACTTTCAGAGTAGTCCAAAGGAGGAACATATGGTGGTAGTCAAAAGAATCATGCGGTACATTCAAGGTATACACAACTTTGGATTACATTCTCTTGCAGCTAGGGATAGTGAATTATCAGCCTTTTCTAATGCTGACTGGGCTGGTGATGTAGTATAAAGAAAGTCCACCAGTGGTGGAGCTTCCTATATTGGGCAGAAATGTGTTGGATGGTTGAGCAAGAAACAAGAAAGTACTTCTATTAGTACTGCTGAAGCTAAGTATATCTCCACCAAAAAGGCATGCACTCAACTGCTATGGATGAAGCAGTAATTAACTGATATTGGCGATGAGGTGAAGCAACCAATGGTGATTTACTGTGACAAGAAGAGCACAATTGATTTTATGAAGAATCCTGTTCATCATTCTCTTACAAAACACATTGAAATCAGTTATCACTTTATCAAAGTGAATGTTGAGAAATGCGTGATTAGAATGGATCATGTGGGAATAGATGAGCAAGTGGATGATATCCTGACAAAGCCACTGTCAGCGGTTGTGTTTAAGAAGCATCGGTTGAACCTCGGTGTTCGGCCACCTCCCAGTGCATAAGGAGGTTACAGAATTCCCCTCTCCCCGTTTGTTATAACTGTTTTAATCTGTTTATGTCTGTGATGCAGGTTTATGGGGGAGATACTATCGAGGGGGAGTATGGATTGAGCTGAACATGAAAAAAATAATGGTCTTTGGATTTATTGTCAATGGGGTAGAAAGGAGAAAGGAACAAATTCAAGCAACTTCTGTGATGAGAAGAATGAGAAGGAAAATAGTGGAACCTAATTCAAGCCTCCTCTCTTGTTTTCTACACCGATCATTGCTCACGTAGACTTAGAGTGTTGGCTGAGTTGATTTCTGAGTTTTTGGTTTTCACATAGATGGAGATCTATTGAATTTATCTTCTGATTGCCAACAAACCCAAAGGGTAGATTGTTGGAACCATGGTCTTCTATGCGTGATTTGGAGTATGGTTTGTGTTTGTTGTCAATCATCAATGGAAGTTCGGATTTTGTACCAGAAAAGAGATCATACCGTTCAAGAAGACAACAGTATTGAAGGTGGCATTGTTTTCTAGTGTTTTCCAAACTTTTGGGGTCCAAAATTTGGAGGTTGGTGAACATCGTGAAAAGTGGATTTCCATGAAGATAATAATTTAATATGGTAAAGGAATGAGTTTCGTGAAGATGGGATGCATGGATTGGATTTCGTGAAGACCAGAAGAATGGAGGCGGTGATTTTTTCACGATTACGTCAAAGTTTCGTGAACGACAGAGGATGAAGAGCATCGCGGCGACAAAGAGCTTTGCGAGGGAACTTTGCGGTGAAGGTGTGAAGGAAATGAAGAAATGCTTCGCGATTAGGATGAGCTCTACGAACGGAAATTTCTGTAGTGCTTCATGATTTTGAGAGAAGTTCGGCGGGAACTTCGGAGCTTCGCGATTTGAGCTGACGTGGCGCTGACATCGCGCAGAAGGGTCTAGGGTCAGTGGAATTGCCTATAAATAGAGGCTGACCCCCTCAAGAGAAGTATAGAGAGTTTTAGAGAAAGTTCTTTTCTCTCTGTTCGCAAAGGACTCTCGTGAAGGCAGTGTGCTTCGCGAAAGTGGAGCTTTGCGGCGACTATTCTAGCTTCGCAAAAGTCGTGTGCCCCGCATTGGCTCAGTGAGCTTCGCGAAGAGGCAGGAGCTCTGCGATATCCAAGCATTGCAAAGGCTGGAGCATCGCGAGAGTACTTCGCGATTGAGCTTCGCGAAAAGGTAGGGACTCCGCGAAGGCTTGTTTGAGCTTTGCAATATTGGGAGCCTTGCGAAGTAGGGTACTTTGTGAAGGCCATTTCCTAAGGTTGTTTGCCCAGTGGACAAGGGAAAAGGGGGTATTCATCAGTGGATGTAATTTTTACTTTAACAGAGCATCAACTTAGGACTCTGATGCAAGAAAGGTCTCATGATGAACAGGAGACAAGGACCTTCATGTCTATCTATTGAAGAGACTATCACGTCTATAAACTGAGTGGGACTTCACCAATGGTAGTGAGCCAGGGGGAGTCAACGGGAGTGACCCGAGGGAAGCAGTGAGCTATCCCTGAACCTTTGTAAAGGCAGTGAGGCTGGGACATAGTCACTGTGCCCGAACAATTGTAATCCACAGCTAGTGAAGATTAGTGGAATTAGGTACGACTGACAACTTGTCGGCAAATGCTCCTTGGATGTAGCCCTTAGTGGTGAACCAAGTAAAAATAGACGTGTCATCTCTCTACATGTGAATGTTTCATTACTCATCATATCCATCATACAAATTTAACAAGTTCCTACCAACGTGGGAAAAAGATCTACAACTTTAAGAAGAAAAAGTTGACACCCAGATTCACCCCTCCCCTCTCAGGGTGCCTCGGGGTCCTACAATGAGCAGTGTGAGGGAGCCTTTAGCTATCTGAAGGAGAAGTTAGTGAGTGCCCTAGTGCTGAGATTTACAGAAGAAGGGGAAGTGTATGAGGTGCACTGTGATGCTTCAGGACACGGCCTCGAGTGTGTGCTGATGTATCGGCAAGGGGTGATCTCCTATGGGACTAGGAAGTTACGTCCCCATGATCTGGATCTTGCGGAGGTCGTTTTTTGCACTAAATTTGTGGCGACATTACCTCATCAGAGAGCGCTTTGTAGTCTTCACGAACCAAAAAATCTTGAAGCATATCTTCTCCCAGAATGACCTAAACTTAAGGCAGTGAAGGTGGATGGAGTTCCTCCAGGATTATGATTTAGAGATTTCCTACACCTTAGGGGAAGGAAATGTTGTGGCTGATTCCTAGAGCAGGAAGTCACAGAGGGAAGCAGTCCGAGAGTCGGTGGATGCTTGGAGGGCGATGGAGGAGTTGGCTACCCTACACCGGGATGGAAGGATGGATAGTAGAATGGGTTTCCTGTATCAGATGACATTAAAGTCTTCTCTGTTACATTAGGTGGAGGAGTCTCAATAGGGAGACCTAGAGATTGAAGTGATGTGTGACCGGGTTAGACAAGGTGATGCTCTTGAAGGGTGGACAGAGGATGGTCAGAACCAGATTCTTTTCTAGGGGGGGCATGTTCGTTCCAGAGGGGATGCACAAGAGAGTGCTTGGCGAGTTCTATAGCTCACCCCTGCCGGTGCATCAGGGAGATTCTAAGATGTACTAGGGTCTTAGGGGATAGTTTTGGTGGCCTGGGGTAAAGCGGGAAGTGGTAGAGTTTGTGGCCAAGTGCCTAGTGTGTTAGTAGGTGAAGGCTGAACACCGTGTTCCAGGTGGTTTGCTGCAACCATTAGATGTCCCCGAGTGGAAGTGGGACGACATCACGGTGGATTTTGTCACAGGTCTACCAAAGGTTCAAGGAGGGTGCGACGCCAACTGGGTAGTAGTGGACCAATTGTCGAAATCGGCTCGCTTTCTATAAATCAAGGAGTCGAGTGCAGTGGACGCTCTAGCACAGAGGTATGTGGACAAGGTGGTGCGGTTACATGGGGTTCCAAGGTCCATAGTCTCAGATTGGGATGCACGATTTACCACACGAGTCTAGAGGGGTTGTCAGCATGATTTTGGCACCCAAATGCACCTTAGCACTACCTTCCACCCCTAGAAAGATGGGAAGACAGAGCACACCGTCCAAACATTGGAGGATATGCTGCGAGCATGTGTCCAGGACTTCAGAGGATCATGGGTGCTACACTTGCTGCTGGTAGAGTTCACCTACAACAATAGCTACCACTCTACCATTGGCATGTCTCTATTTGAAGAATTGTATGGGAGGCCGTGTCGCTCACTCATGTGCTAGACAAGAGTCGGGGAGGCAGGTGTTCTTGGACCGAAGGTGGTACAGAGCACAACGGAGAAGGTGCATCTTATACAAGAGAGGACAAAGGCAGATCAGGACTGGAAAATGTCATATGAGGATGATAGTAGAAGGCCCTTGGAGTTCAAGGCCGGGGACCACGTGTTCTTTAAGGTCTCCCCTCGGTGTGGGCAGCGGAGGTTTGGTAAGGGAAGTAATCTCTCTCCCAGGTTCGTTGGACCCTTCGAGGTGTTGCACCGGGTCGGCGAGGTAGCTTATCAGCTGGCATTTCCACCACAGCTACAAAGGGTACATGATGTCTTTCATGTGTCCTAGCTTCATCCGTATCTGTATGACGATCTGTATGTCCTCGACTGGGGAGATCTAGATATCGAGGAAGATGAAACCTTTGTGGAACGGCCAGTGATGATAGGGGGCGTGAGGAGAAGGTGCTTCATGGATGAACCATCCCATTGGTTCGCGTGTTATGGAGGCATGGTGGGATTGAGGAGGGTACCTGGGATAGTGAAGCATAGATGTGTGCCTAGTACCTAGAGTTTTTTTGAGTTTTATCCTATTTGGTAAGTACTTGTTTACTATGTAATGCTTTACCATTTTGACTATGAGATGTGCAGTTTCCTTTTTCTATGAATGTGTGTGAAGTGTCCTAAAGTATGGTGAGGGGAGGAACTGATTCCTAGTTAGGATTCATTAATGTGGATGTGCCTAAACCCATGTGGGAAAGTCAGTGCCGCCCAAAGCAGATAGTATCTGAACACGGAGGAAGGGAAACCCCTCTCCCACATGGCCAGACGGTTTAGTCCTTTGTTTTTTATGGTTCCACGGGGAAAGGAGCGGTAGGAAGTCCGTGATTGTCCAGGAGATAAGGTGTTCCTGTTTCAGAGAGATTCACTCCTAAGGGGTATCTTCTGGGGTGGTTGTTTCGACCCCCACCCCCCCTTTCCTTCGGGTTTGGTTCTAGATTCTCGAGGGCGAGAATAGTTTGAGAGTTATCAGATGTAATGGCCCAGACCCTCATGATCCACCCCTTTTACAAATTCTAGGATCCTAAGGGGTCGCACCTCGTAGGTGCGACTGATCGGCACGACCAATCAGTGTTATCCTTCCTTTTTAGGTTTTCCTTCCACAGTTTTTCCCATAACGCCTCTTTTAGGCCCTTTTGACCTTTTAAAGTGTTTCAAGGCCATTTTTAACCCAAAATTAATATCTAAAAATTCCGAGAAACCTCCCAATTAAATAACGATTAATTCAGTCATGTGTAACCACCCAACAGCGTGGTACAACCACAATCCGACATCCAAGGCATTCAAATTTCTTATCCCATAACATTGGGATCTCATCTATTTATCACGTTGGATTTTCTTCTCCTTACTCCTGGATAGTCTCCTTCTCTTCCTTGTGCGTTTGATGTCCTTTGTTTTCAAGGAAAGTGGTGCACCTGTACCTGAACCCTGCAAGTCGCGCATCCCCATTCCTAATGCGGAGATGGAACTTCGATCTTTGATCAACCAAGTAGAGATTTTCTCTTTTGCCTCTCCTTTCTATGTATCATGCGGGGTGGGAATGCTTTTTCCCCTGTGGAAATTGATGAGACCAAACTTAACTAAGATAATAAATGGACATTTAAATAATTAAAGGGGGGTGTGATCAATGTTTTCTTGTTCTATTTATGTTCTTATGTGTTGTGAATTTTACGGGCCTATGCTCACTGAAAATCATGGTCGTTGGTGGTCTTTCTCTATGCACTATTGAACCTCGATGCTACTGGATGTTTAAATAACCGTAACATGGAATTGGTTAATTACGTAAACTTGGTTAAATAAATTGAAAGTACCAGGATCAACCCTTTTTTGTGATAACCCCGGTTAAAGCACAGTGGAATTGAAATCATGGACTGTGTTAAATCTTTTAAATCTGAAAATACCTGCATGATCTTGCCTTGTGTTGGTGGTAGGGTTTGGTAGTTTCTTTCACGAGCTGATTTTTTGGGTGATACGGGTGGGGATGGGATCCCATGTTGTTGTACTTTTTCTGGTTGTGAATTTGAGACTAGGTGATTACTCTTATTATATCATTAATTGGGGTGGGATCCTCTGTTGTTGACAAATCGTTGGCTCCTAGATTTTGGGAACATGGGGATGTATCTCGAGGTTTTCTTTGGTTTTAGTACTTTGAGGGATCTCACTTATCCCATTGTTGTTGTGAATTTTCAAGAGAACTGGGTGTGAATGCTTAAATTTCATTTTTGCTGTAACTTTTTCCCTTGGTTTGTGCTTATGCTGTTAGTTTCCCATTAGTGTAGAACTTTATTTAAATGAGATTACATGAACATGGAAGCAAGAATAACGTAAATTGTAATTGGTTCTAGGGATGAGTTGTGACTTGGCCACGAGTGTCGTGACTTGTTTTGTAAATGAATAGTATCAAGGGTGTTCGTTATTAGGTTTTGGATCCCCTAGGATGGGATGAGTGTTTGTTATCTATACAAATGTTTGTAGTTATTATGTTTCTTATTTTTGCCCCACCCAAGTTGAGCACTTAGTGCCTAATACCCCCATTTCATGGGGGAGGGTGTTTTTCCCAATACATATATTAGTGGATGGTTATTAGCTCCTTTCTACTCCCTTTCCCAGATATCCCAAATATCTTCGGGCAGGATGTGATGGCCTGTGGTCCATTATTTTCCCAAGAATCATCATGTGGGGTAGTTTCGGTGGTTTTCCCAGGTGTTTACGGTCCAGTTGTTTCCCAATTATCTTCAGGATGAGGCCTAGGTGTCTTCAGGAATAACAGTTGCTTTATAGCCCAGGTGTCTTCAGGCATGGTAATGGTTGTTCTGGACTAGGTGTTTCCGGGCATGGTTATGTGAGTTTGTTGTGGCCCAGGGGTCTGCGGGCGGGATGGAGGTTGTGGCCCAGGTGTTTGTGGGCGGGATGTGTGGTTGTGGCTCAGGTGTGTGTGGGAAGGTGTGGCAGTGGGGCTGCAGTGAGAATGACGGGATGGGTTCGATGCATAGGATGTCTTCAACAACCAGTGGGAAAGTGGTGCAGGGTACTAAACATCGATGTGCTATTACTATACTTTACTTGACTTGCATTATTTGGGGTGTGTGCCTTGGTGAGGCTTGGGTGGATAGTTTACCTTATTAGGTGTTTGGTTATCTCTTTTTCCATGGGGCATTAGAATGTCTCCTCACTTGTGCATGAGAGTCTTTGGTTTTCCCTACTGAGTGTACTTGTATGCTCACCCTACATATATAAAACTATTTTTTGGTTTCCAGGAGGACTTTAGGGATCGTGCGGGGCCGTACTAGCATGGACCTTGGGGAAGTTGCTATTGTCTTTTTTTTCTTGGTACTTTACCTTTGGATTTTTGAGGCTTGTATCTTTTACTTTTGAACATTCATTTGGGAATGGTTTACTTTAGGATTTACCTTTACATTCAGCTTTGGTATTGTTGGGGTTGTTGTATTATCGCCTGATCCTATTAAAGAAAACGGGTAATGCCTTCCATATTGTTAGTGATTCTATACCCTTGGCACAGGTCGCCACTCTGGGACCTATTGAAGGCATGTTTCGAGGGTAATTATCTCTCCTTCAACTTGAAGAAGGAAGGGTCTGGTAATCTGCTATCTCTTCCCTCATCTTGGTGAAGGTGGGTCATGACACTTGTTAACAGACCTAAGGACACATTGACCATAAGAACCAAATGGTTTTTTAGGAATAAAGTTGATGAAGCTGGTAACATACTTAGAAACAAGGCTAGACTAGATTCACAAGGCTATAGTCAAGAAGAAGGAATTGACTATGAGGATACCTTTGCAGCAGTAGACAGACATGAATCTATCAGAACCCTACATTCCTATGCAGCACATTTTAATTTCAAACTATATCAAATGGATGTTAAGAGTGCATTATTAAATGGGTATATAGCGGAGGATGTTTTTTTTAACAACCCCATTGATTTACAAACCCTCATTTTCCTAATCATATTTTAAAATTATAAAATGTTTTATATGGTTTAAAGCAAGCTCCAAGAGCATTGTATGGTAGATTGAGTACTTTTCTTATTTCCAAAGGATTTACAAAAGGAATAGCCGATCCTACTCTTTTTATAAAAAGAATTTCCAATGATGTTTTAGTGGTTCAAATCTATGTAGATGTCATTATTTTTGGGTATTCAAAGAATTATTTATGTGTTGATTTTTCTAACATGATGCAAAATGAATATGAAATGAGTTTAACGGGAGAACTCAAATATTTTCTGGGATTTTATGTTTTTCAAAATGAAAATGGTATTATTTTAAATCAAAAGTAAATATACAAAGGATATTTTAAAACATTTTGGATTGTACAATACTAAAAGTAGTGACACTCCCATGAGTACCACTTGTAGGTTGGATCTTGGTGAAGATGGAAAATCTGTTGACCAATCCACTTATAGAAGGATGATTTGAAGTTTACTCTACTTAACTACTAGTCATCCTGGCATTATGTTTACTTTGTGTATGTGTGCTCGTTTTGAAGAAAAACCTAAGGAATCTCATTTAAATACTGTAAATATAATTTTCAAATAACTCAAGAACACACCCAATCTAGGACTATTTAATCCTTAAGAAAAATCATTTGAATTAGATTGTTATTCTGATGCTGACTTCGGTGGCTGTAAGTTATATAAAAAAAATCACTTCTGGAACATGTCACCTTTTAGGAAAGTCACTAGTATCATGGTGTAGTAAGAAACAAAATTCTGTTTCATTGTCTACTATAGAAGCTAAATACATAGTTTCTGGTAGTTGTTCTGCACAAATTTTGTGGATGAAACACACATTACTAGATTATGGATATCAATTTAGAGTTGTACCTAAAAATTGTGACAACACAAGTGGTATTAACATCTGAAAGAATCCTGTTTCACATTCTAGGACAAATCATATTGATATAAGACATCCTTTTTTGAGAGATCATTTTCAAAAATGTGATATATCTCTAGAATTCATTGGTAATGAATATAAACTTTTTTATATATTCACCAAACCACTAAATTCTGAGAGAATAGACTACATCATACATGATCTAGGCATGATAAATCGCAAATAGATAATTTACTTGTTATTGTTTCAGGTCTTACTGTTTGATATCTTACTGTGTTCTACTTTACTGTTTCATGATTACGGTTTCTCAGTTACTGTCTCTCATGTTTACTATCTTACCGTAACACACACTAAAGAGTTCACTCATGGTCTCATGGTGAAACTCATTTACAGTCTCACCGTAATGACCACTTATGGTCTCATCGTAAAAATTCTTTATGTTTTTTAAACTCGTAACGTGATAATTATCATTTTCACCTTTTTATCATCCCACGTTTTTATTTTAGCGACGTTTGGTATTTCTTAATGATAAAACAAAGTAAGTATCACTCGCTTATTAACTCGGGGTTTCTTCTACCTACTCTTTTCAAACCCTTCTTCATCCCTACAATCCTTCTCCCACTCAAACCTTTAGTGAATGTCGAGAATGGAATGTCTGTCATCATCGACACCTGAGAAGCGCAGCTCAAAGAAGAAGAAGAATGCACCTAATCTGACACCTGAAGGACCTTTAAATCCAAATCTGGTAAACCGCATTGTTGTTCTTGAGAAAGAGATTTTACCCAATAGGATTTTGTCTAGTAATTATTTGGTATTGAGAGTGTTAGAACAAAAAGGCTGGTTAGAGTGGTTCTCAAAGGTAGACAGGCCCATCTACCCTAGGTGAGTAGCTCTGTTTTACCAATACGTTCAATTCTCATTTGATTCTGCTGATAGTTTGGTTTGGAGGAGCTGGGTAAATGGCCAGATATTCTCTTTCTCTTCGAGGTTATGGGATACATGTCTTAGGATACCTTATAAAGGCATATATGAGGACTATCAGAGAGGAATTCCACCTACAACTGATTTCTTTTATTTAGAAGATGCCCTGAAATCCTGAACTAGAAATGGAACCCAGAGGAGAGACATAGCTTCCGAATTAGATGGAGAAACAAGGATTCCGTTCAACTTTGTTTAGAATTCGGTTAGTCCCAGAAAAAGTGATTTTGATGTCCTAAAATACCAATATGTGTTTCTGATTCATCTTATAAAAAATGGGTATAAGATCAACTTGTGAAATTATATCATACACCATATGTGTGAGTTAATCAAAGTCACATCCATGTCTACTTCTCAATTCTACTCTTGGATAATCTGATACATGCTTCTTTCCAGGGGAATAGTTAGACCAAATGAGGACATGATTAAGTACGGTGACTTCTGTCTCTCAACAGCCACTATCAAAATAATAAAGATAAATTGGAATCCTTGGAAAAAGGAATGGGTGGAACAAAATGAAAGAATTTATGAGAAATTAAATCTGGTGGATTATCCATCAAGACCACGAGATATTTCTGATCATGGTTTGGAACTAGATGAGACTATTGAGTGTTTTGAAGAACATGAAGAAGAGGATTAAGTGACACCTAGGGAAGCTATTATTTTTTAGGAAGTCAACATTGTTACTCCTCATGTAGTTTTTGAAGAAGAAGTCCATACTTCTAGGGAAGCTGTTAATTTAGAAACTAAACCCGAAGCTGTAACATAATCAGTTACCAATGAATCTAAAAAGCATGCCATGGAAGAGCCTGTAGTGGAACAACATTCAGTGGAAGAGCCTACAGTGTAAGAGCCTAAAGTAGAAGAGCCTATAGTGGAAGAGCTACCTATTTTGCAAGAGGTCAGTCTTTTGGAACTCCCTATGGAACAATCTGTTCCCGAAGTCATACCTATTGCTGAAGAATAGATGGAGCTAGCTTTTCATCTAGCTATACAAAAGATAAGTGAGGAAGATAGATCTTAGTCTATGGAATTAGAACAAGATCCTAAGCCTACCAGTCCTGAGGAGGAGGCACCTGTTTATGGGGAGAAAACCCCAAATCATGAGCCTATTGAATCCTCTCATCCAACTGAGTCAAGTACTGTAGAAATTTAGTATAAATTTCCCTGTTTTTATGATGTGAATGATTCCCAGCAGGTTATAGAAACTAGACTTGATATTTCTGATATATTTAAGTAGAAATCAGTATCCAATTTTGTACCTAAAAAGGAACCTGGGGCCTTACCAGTTCCTACTCATGAACCCTTGTCTGAACAACCATCGTTTGTGTGTAGGGAATATATGAAGGAATTTGGTGCTACCCTCATATCTGGAGTTTTGAAACTCATGAATACTCAACCTCTTCCTATAACGAATTTATGTGAGAGAGATTCCTCACTATTATTAGAGAAGATTATATAGAAAATGAAACCTAAGATGCTCTATGAGATTCAAGAACTAAGATTTGAAAATAAACTTCTCAGTCATGAAGTTAAGACTCCAAGAAGTATGGTTGAAGACATGTCGAGAGAGTTAGATTCGAGATCTGAATCTGTTGGTCGTCCTATAGAACATTCTACTCCTCAAATCTCACAAGTTGGTGTGTTTCAGATTCAACATTATATAATATCTCTAGATGAAAAGATCACTAAAAGGAACAAACAAAGTGGGAACAAATGAAATATCATGTTTCCAATCTTAATAAACTCACTAATGATTACACAATGTGTCTTCAAAAGTTTTTGGATCTACTAAAGTCCTTGAACACAGCTGTCAAAGCATCTAGTCAATCTTCTAAAACCTCCTTGGACAGTGATCTTCTCAAAACATTAATCAAATAAGAGTTTAAGAATGTCTTCAGTGGTTTCAATGCGGCTTCTTTAACTGATGTGGTCAAAAATAGTGACAGAGTTCTTGAACTAGTACAAACTCACTCTAAATTTTTTAATGATACTCAATAAGAGATTGTAAAGAAATTGGATTTCTACTTTAATAAAATATTCTCCAAGACAGGTATGATAGACATTTTTAAGTACCATGTAGAAAATCTGAGGATTCCTCATCTGACTCAAGTTTTCAATAACCAAGTTCAGAGACTCACATAGTTTACTCGATTGCTGGACATGTTTATGGAGGACAAGGAAGATTTTGAGAAATCCATGCAATATGGTAGAGAGATTATTATAGATTTCATCAAACTCCTGAGCCCCTATCTTCAAGTCCAGAGTACAACCGTCGTTGCTCCAGCGGCTTCACCTCTTAGACCGAGGCGCCCTACCTTAACCTATGCTCTATCCTCAACCACTATTTCTATTGGACAAGCACTCAGTCAGATCAGGCCTATGATTTGTGATCAACAACTGCCGAAATCTTCTACTGCTTTTACCTTCGCTCCATCAATCTTTGAAAGCCTACCATTACCCTCTTTATCAACCACCTCACTGCCTTCTACTACATCAACCTCTGCCCGTATGGATTTTTCTTCTACCACTACAGCTAAATGAAAATAGAAATCCAGCCCATGAATAAGAAAAATGATTACCTTTTTTTGATAGGAATTCTTTTGATTTTGTATTCCTCTTCTATTTTGTACTGATCCTTGATTTTTATTAATGAAATTATTATTTTTACTTATTTTATTTCATCTTTTTTATAATCCAAAAGGAGGAGAAGTTTCCTATATTCTATCCTTTTATTTTTTTTATAGTTGAATCCAATTTACAATTTAACTGTTTATGATTTTTGATCATCAAAAAGGGTGAGATTGTTAAACTCCTCACGTATTAATTATTATTTCCCTCTGAATTTAGGGATGACCTCCTTGATTGAAGGTTCAAACATTCCAATCGGTTTCTAACGGGTTTATTCATATAACCGGAAACATCCAATGTTTCCACATCCATTTAGACCCACTTTCCAAAGGTAGGCGCTCATTATTTTGTGGACTGGTGAGACTTAAGAATTTTCATTGGTTGAGAGGATGGGAGGTCGGACTCATCACACCTTTTTGAGGGGAATTATTGTCTAATCCAGGACTCTCTTTATAGATTTAAGTTATGTTCGTGAATCCTTATTACATTACCATGTATAAAATGAGCTTTCCTTCAGATCTGACAATCAATGATTAAATATGTATGAAATTTAGAGAATCATTTATATGTATTCGAGGTTCTTCATCGATAGAGAATCATCTGTATTTATTTTAGATTCTTGGTCAATGGTATCCTTCTACACATTTATATAGAAGTCTCTCGGTCATTATGATGACCATGCTAGTTTTAAAGCCACTTAGTGGGGGCACTTGAAGTTTATTGTCATTCAGAAGGACATGGATTATTTTAGAGATGGGATCGAACCCGCATATGGGCTACCTACATATCCTTTGTTTAGAAAAGAAATCATAACCCACGTAGTTCGAGTAAGGGAGTATTATGTTTATGATTGATGGCTCAAAGAAGGATGTCATAATTACTTTTACACTCTAAGCTCACGTGAGTCGTGCTCGGTGTGAGAAAAAAGTGGTATTGGTAAAAATCAAATAATTGTGCCATGAAAGATGCAATCATAAGAAATAATGTGGGACTTATGTATGTATGACTGCCCAGATAAATGAAGATTTTGATTTACTTTCAAAAAGAAATCTAGGAATAGGGTCCATAAAAGTATATGTGTTTCATGGAGAATTGAATACTCTATCTTGGGGCTTACTCATAAAAAAGAGGCCCAAATTAGGAGAGGACTTATGATTGGTTTTTACTCCTGAGAAGGAATCCCTGATCAAAGGTAAATTAGGACTAGTTAAGAGAAATTAAGACTGGGGCTTACTCTTGAAAAGGAGGCCCCGGTTAAAGGGATTTGAAAAATTAAGGGACTTGGGGCTTACTCCTGAAGAGGATTCCCATATTTGAGAATGGGGCTTACTCCTGAAAAGGAGGCCCAGGTTAAGGGAATTTTGGTTGGGGATTACTCCTGAGAAGGAAGACCATATTTGAGACTTTAAGACTGGGGATTACTCCTAAAGAGGATGCCCAGATTAGGGGACTTGGGACTTAATCCTCAAGAAGATGCCCAATTTAATGAGGACTTGGACTGGGGCTTACTCCGGAAAAAGAGGCCCAGATTAAAGGAATTATGGTTTAAGGCTTACTCATGATGAGGATGCCCATAATTTGGGGAATTATGACTAGGGATTACTCCTGAAAAGGAGGCCCAGGTTAGGGGATCTGTGGATTACTCCTAAGGAGGATACCCAGATTAGAGGACTTGAGCCTTACTCCTAAAGAGGATGCCCAAATTTGAGAATTATGACTGGGGATTATTCCTAAAAAGGAGGCCCAGGTTAAAGATTCTCTCCTCTTAAAGGATGAAGTTGATTGAATGAAATATCAATCTTTAATGACATAAATATGTGTAAATCACTAGGTTTTGAGAGATATTCCACATAATTCCATTCATATAAGGAATTCAAATCATGAAATCATGCCATAAATGGATTTGAAGAGTGTCTTGAAGACAGAATCTTGAATAGGAGAGGTGGAATGGCATAAGAGGGGTGAAATGGGAAAGAAGGGAACCCAAAAGGGCAGGGGTGTGCAAGTCCTGGAAGGCGCGCAGATACTGCGTGGGCGCGAACTTCCTGGTCACGCAGGTATACCTGCGTGACACATGGGTACTTGCACGTTTGTAAACCAGCATGGTAATACTTGGGCGATCCTTGACGAATGCCTTTATCATTATCCTGTGGTACATCCAGAAGAGAGGCACGCAAGTTTTGGAAAGGAAGTAGGGTAGCGTGAAAGTATGTTCATTTCCCTTAAGGGTAAAACACTTTAGGAGTGCAAGTGTTAGTGAATTATAACACTTAGACCTTACTCCTATTGTTTAGACCTTCCATTCTAGGTAAATAATTACCTTATAAGTGTTCGGAAGACCTGAAGAAGAGACTTGGGCGTTCAGAGCTCTAAATCTGAATTCTGGAAAAATTACTCCTCAAAATGGGGGGCCCACAGGGTCTATTTATAGGCTGGATAAGACCCCGGTCAGTCATCACTTAGGGCGCGCAAGTGTACTTGCGCGGCCATTGCGGCGCGCAAGTGTACTTGCGCAGCCATTGTAGAACTTGTGCGACCCTTGCAGAATGTTCTTCATATTCCTTCCTTTGTCAATTTTTGATATTTGTCCAAAGGTTGAATCACTTTTGAGCTCATGGTATTTCTGTTCTTCAGTGGTTAGACTCTGTGACGAAAGGAGGATCCTCAAAAGTCCCCCCTCAGAGTTGGGTCTAAAAGAAATGAGGATTTTACTCTAAGGAAATAGAGAATCAAAAGAAAATTGGGGGGCGCAAGGCTAGGCGCGCAGGGTCTAGCGCGTAGGGGTATGACCTGTAGTCGCGCAGGGTACAACGCGCAGGGCTCTAGCCGCATCTATAAATAGGGGGCTTCAATCCGTACAAAGAATATGGATTTTAAACTTTCGAGCTCTCACCGTGCAAGTTGTATTTGCCACGCAAGTTGCTCTGTTTCCCACTGTTTCCTTGATGTCGCACTGCTGTCAAGGTACCTGGGCCTGCACGGTGATACTTGTGCGCCAAATACTTGCGCGGCACATCCATACTTGTGCGCCAAGTTTTATAATTGCACGGATTAATTCCTTATCCATTTTTCTGAATTCATTCACAAATTTTATGAAAAATTAACCCATTTAAGAGTTAGTTAATTCACTTTTTGTGCAGATCAATGGCTTTCAGGAGAATCAGAATGGCTGATAGCAAGCAGTTTGAGGACATGATGAACATTGTTGGCCATGATTACTATGATACATGCAACAACACTCTTCCAGATTTGGATACGTACTTGAAGAAATATCATCTTAATTTCCCATAGAGAATATACCTGTATCTGTATGGTGATGGTCATCTGCAAGGATTCAATGTTCCGGATACAAAGACCTATACGCCTGAAATGCAGCTGCACTACTATTCCCCTATTTCAGTTATGCTATGCATTGAGAGCAACAAAATTGGTGTGATCTTTCAAATTTTCCATCCATGCCATTTCATTGCAAATATGAAAATGGAAAACCCATGGGATGAAATGTTTTCCACTGCCGGTTGGTAGAGAGAAGACAAACATGGCATTAGAGCAATATCTGAAAAGAGTACTCTCTCCAAATGGATCTTTACTTCCAATTCACCATTCTCAAATCCATGTATCCATCTTCCAAGTCTCTTGGACAGAAATAGAGTCACTGTTTGATCAGTAGAAAATTTTCTCAAACCGCACTCAAGAACATCCTTTTACAATTGTTCCAAGAAGAGATGGTACCACTGCATCTCTTATTGTATCCAATTGAATGAATGAATTCCAGGTGGTTGCAGATGAAGCTCGGGATACTGTAAATCAAATGAATAGCTATGTTGAAAGCCTTTTGTAATTCCTGAAAAAGGGAAGAGACTCCACTCTGTGGATGTCCTTCTATCTCCTGTGTATTAATGAAAAACACTTTCATCTCCAATCATTTTTACTTGTATTCTTTTACTACATTCGTTAAATTTTACCTAAGTCGATGGGCCTAGTAATCATAGTTTGGTTTTTACTAGGATTAATATAAATAAACCTACAATCTTTGAAACTCTTAAGTGCTCAATATTACCTAAATCATAAAAAATGTATGTTTAGTTAGATGGAACTTGACTTTTATTCAGAGTTACCTTATCTTTTGTGGGCAATTTAAAGTCATGCACGTCGGACATAAGGAGGCTAATGTTTAAGGTCAAAATAGATTTGACTGAATGAATTAGAATTGACTCAATTATTTGACAATTTATCTGAAAACATATTACTATACTCAAGTATGAGGGAAACAATATGTAAACTATGACTTATGAATAGTTGAATCTGAGGAATGATATGAAAAATATCTAAAATGAATTAGAAGAAGTAGTTATCAAGAATGAAGTTACCATTATTTAACAAACTCGTTAGGGGGTTGAATTATGCCGGGCCACCTAAGGGCATTGGCTGCATAGTCAAATTATAGTATCTTTTGGCTGACAAGTCTATTATGTGGACTGTTTATGCAAAGCCGCCTAAGGGCACATGCTGCATAGTTAGGCAAAAGAACTCTCAGAAATTTACCTTTCTACTGCTAAAATCTAGTGAAAGTTTTTGGAGATTCAAATTTTCCAAAATATAGAGTCTGTTGTATAGAAAGAGGTACTTGAATATGGAGAAGATATTTCTGAACAAGATTATCGAAGAACTGGATGGATATCACTTCTACGAAGGTCTGACCCAAACGTAGGGAAGAAGAATATAAAACATAGACTTGAATACTTTCAGATCATGAAAAGGGATATGGGAAAAATATGTTAAGGATGGCTATTTTTGCGAATCCATACATATTTTCATTTAAGACCAATAAGGACAAAAGAGGATTTCTTCCGAAGAATGAAGTTACCATTATTTAACAAACCTGTTAGGGGGTTGAATTATACAGGGCCACCTAAGGGCATTGGTTCCATAGTCAAATAATAGTATCTTTTGGCTGAAAAGTCTGTTATGTAGACTGTTTAAGCAAGGCCACCTAAGGGCAGGTGCTTCATAGTCAGGTAAAAGAACTCTCAGAAATTTGACATTTTTGTGACTAAATGTCAAGAAAAGGGCTATGAAGATCTGAAAATATTTAAGTTTAGGATTATGATACATAAAGATGGGTATTTTCCAATGTATATAAAGATACACAGATCAATTCTAACCATAATTATGTTGTGGCTGGGTCCTGAATTAACATGTTGGACTTCACTACGTATCCCATAAGGATGGGAATCAAGACATACGTAGTTTTTAAACTACAGTTTAACGTCGTGTGGGACAAAAGGATTAGAGATCTTAGTTTAGGGTCATAGAGCTTGGACCATTGTAAGAAATAGATAGTGTGTGTTTTCATGGGGACTTTTCAGCCAAGGGAATTGAAGTGGAATTTGGGGTTTGGCCCAATAGACTTGGGGGTGGATTTGAGGGACACTTGAATGTTCCTATGTATCCCATAAGGATAGGAATCAAGCCCACGTAGTTCTAAAAATACCCACTGTACAAATTTGGTTCGTACATGTGAAGGGTGAAAGGGGACTTTAGTACAATGATGGTTTAACCCAAGATAAAAGGATTGGGCATTTCCATGTATGCACGTAGTCTTTGAAATGAAACATGATTGAAAAATGAATGTAAATAATGGCTCCCTATCAGGTGAGGGTATCAAAGAATATTGTAGTTTATTTTCATACTGGACAAAAGTGTTGTATAGTTTAACGTCATGTTGGAAGAAAGTGTGAATAGTTAAAAGTCATATGCATAGACTGTGGATGATGCAGTTTAACGTCTTACGGGACGTAAGGGACTTCTGTACAGTTTAGCGTCATGTAGTTAGGACGTCACAGTTTAAAGTCATGTGAGACGAAAGGAATACAAATAGTTTAGGGTCATATGTATGGACCCTTGCTGTATACTTTAACATCATATAGCACGGATTATGAAGGGGACACAATTTAACGTCATTTTGGATATATGTGCAAATTGTTTAGGGTCATATACATGGACCGTTGATGATGCAGTTTAATGTCTTGATGGACGGTGGTGTAGTATAAGGTCATACCGGACCATAGTGCAGTTTAAGGTCATACTGGACCATGGATGATATATTTTGTGTTTATAGAAAATACTTCTTCAAAAATCTGGCATTTGTTGGAGTAGTGTTGAGTTCTCCATCCATTGAGATTAATGAATAAGCTCCATTGGAGTAGACCCTATGTATTGAGTATGGTCCTTCCCATTTTGGCTCAAGCTTGTGAGGTTTATTTCCTGGTATCATTGGAGTTCTGAGAGCTAATACCAATTCTCCCTGAGTGAATGATCAAAGATGAACTTTTTTGTTAAAAGCTTGTGCTATTCAATTCTGATAGACATCCAAGTGGTGCAAAGTGCACAATATTTTCTCATTTAACCATTCCAATTAATTCAATCGCTTTTTAGATTATTCATCTATAGATGACTGATTTCAAATGGATACTCTGAGTGAAGGAAATTGAACTTCAATGGGAAAGACTGCTTCCGTTCCATATACCAATGAATATGGATTTGACCGTGTTGCAGTGCGGGTGGTAGTCCGATAAGCCCATAAAGCATGAATGAGTTTATCAGGCCATGAATTCTTATCTTTATCCACCATCTTTTGCAGTATATTTGAAAGAGTCTTGTTGAATGCCTATATCTGGCTATTGGACGCTACATGATATCAAGATGAATGGTTGGATTTGATGTTGTATTCATGATACAACTTCTTCACCTCGGATGAACAGAAGTTGGTGCCATTGTCCGTCAATATGGTATGAGGGACACCAAATCTGGTAATGATGTTAGACTTGATTAAGCTAACAATGCATTTAGAACTGAATTCCTTGAGAGGTATTGCCTCTTCCCATTTGGAAAAGAAGTCAGTAGTAGTAAGAATGTACTTAAACTACTTTCCTATAGCCGAAGGGTAAGGTCCCACCACATCCATTCCCCATGTGGAAAATGCCCATGAGTTTTTAGCTGTATGAAGTAACTCTATAGGTTGATGAATGAAGTTGGCATGTACTTGGATTGAATGAAAATTCTTTGTGAAATCAACCCAATCATGTACCATTGAAGGCCAAAAGTATCCAATCCTTCGAATCTGATTAGAAAATCAATGTCCAGACTTATGGGCACCACAGACTCCAGCATGAACTTCTTTCAGGATAGCCATTGTCTCTTCACCATCAATGCATCTGAAGAGAACTCCATCAAAACCAAATTTGTAGAGAATTTTCTCAAGGTGATCTGGCATATCATAAAGAGTAAAATTGACCACACATCACCAGATTTGTTCTTTCTTAGCTCTATTAGGTGGAAGTGTTCCATTTTGAAGGTATTCCCTGATAGGTGACATCCATCTTGTAGTATGACCATACGGTTCAGGAATGGGACTAATTTCATTAATTTCCTCTGTTCTGATTCAAACATAAGGTGAAATTGTACGACAGTGGGAAATACTGATGGTTGTCTCGTCCTGATTTGGATTTTCCAGAGCTGTGGCTATATTAGCCAGTGCATCAGCTTGAGCATTTTGTGATCTTGGGACATAAGAAAATGTCATTTCCGAAGGGAATTCTTCCATTAACTCTCTACATAATCATAAAATGGGATTAGTTCTTCTTTTTTGATGGAAAAATCCCTATTGACTTGTTTGATTACCAAGTCTGAATCACCTTTCACCTTTAAGTGATTCACTTGTGCTTGAAGCGCTAATTCCAAGCCTGCGATGAGAGCTTGGTATTCTGCTTCATTATTGGTACCACCTTCCCACAATAAGAAGGAATAGGGTAACACTGCCTTTTTTGGAGAAATGAGCACAATTCATAAGCCACATTTGTTGAATTTAGGATTTTCCATTTTCCTCCATGTTGGACTTCTGGAAGCACCACCAAAATACATCTCCCATGTCTAAGGACTTTCTTGAATAGAGAAGACTTCCTCATCAGGGAGTTCAATATCTGAAGATGTGTCTTCCACTGAAGGGTGTTCAGCTAGGAAATCATCCAGATCTTGGCCCTTTATCGCCTTTTGAGACACATACTGAATGTCTAATTGCTGCAAAATAACTTCCCACCTTGCTAGACATCCTGTAAGAATTGGACGACTAAGGATGAATTTGAGTGGGTTATTGTGAGATACCAATTAGACCTCGTGATGTTGCAGGTAGTGTCTCAACTTCTGAACTACAAAGATTAATGTCAGGCAGTACTTCTCAATACTTGAATATCAATTTTCCACTTCAAGCATAGTTTGACTAAGATAGTAGAGACTGTTTTCATTCCCAGCATCATTCTTTTGAGCAAGAAAAGCACCCAATGATTGCTCTAGACCTGTCATGTAGAGGATAAGTGGTCTTCCTTCAACAGGTGTCCTGAGTACCGGTGGACTCAAGAGGTATTTCTTGAGAATATCGAATGCTTCTTGACATTCTTTAGTCCAATGGTAAGTGAATCCTTTCATCAATAATTCGGTGAAGGGTAAACATTTTCCTGCCAAATTGGCGATGAAACGCCGAATATAGGCTAAGTTCCCTTGAATTCATCTTAATTATTTCAAATTTTGAGGAAGTGACATACCATGGATTGACTTGTTCTTCTCAGGATCGACTTCAATACCACGATGGTGTACAACAATGCCGAGAAATTTTCTTGAGATTACCCCAAAAGCACATTTTAAGGGGTTCATCTTCAAATTATGTTGTCGAATCTTGCAGAATATTATTTCCAAATCATCCAAGTGATTAGAACGTTTTTTGGATTTAACCACCGAATTGTCTACATAGAATTCAACAAACTTACCTAATAAGGGTTTGAAGATACGATTCATGGAACACTGATATATTACACCTGCATTCTTTAAGACAAAGGGAATTACCCGGTAGCAAAACACACCCTGAGGGGCTCTGAAGGCTGTGGATTCCTCATCTTCTGGGGCCATTCAGATCTAATTATATCCAGAATATCCATCCATGAAGGAAAGTGCTTTCTAGCAAGCTTTTACATCAATTAAACGTTCTGTAATCGAATCTGGGAAATCATCCTTAGGACAATGCTGATTAAGATCTCTGAAATCGATGCAAACTCTAATTTGTCCGTTATTCTTCTTTACAGGGACAATATTATCCAACCACTTGGGATATTGAACTTCTCTGACGAAGTTAGCTTTGATAAGATTATCCACTTCAGCCTCAATTTTGGAAGCATAAGTTGGGTGTGTTCTTCTCGCGGCTTGCTTAAATCCTCAGTGTTCTTCTGGTAAACCCAAATGATGAGTAGCAACATCAGGATCAAGCCTGGGAATTTTGGTATAGTTCCAAGAAAATATATCTCTATCTTTCTTTAGAAAAGAAATATAAATCTCTTTCTCTTCAAGAGTCATGGCCGCACTGATTAATGTGAGGCGTGGATCTTCTTTTGTACCCAGATTTATTTCTCTGAGTTCATCCACAGTGGTAGTGATACTCTCTTCAAATGCTGGAGGAGCATCTCTGAGATCTTCCTCTTCTTCTTCACCATGTGTAATTTCTTCCGTTTCTACTTGTATAGTAGATGATAAAGAAGAATTTTCATGATAAGAAGAGATGTCAAAATCTGCACATCTTGAAGAAGAAGCTTACATTTTCGACCTGATTGATGATGAAGGGTCTTCTTTGGGTAATAAAGAGGAGATGATGGATTGAGAATCGACATAATTGTTCACCTCTGATGTTGCAATAACTTCTTCTGGACTAATTGGTGGAGTATAGACTTGTTGGATTTCAACAGATGAAATGAAGACGTCACCATTTGTGCTTTCATCACTGCTTGGTGGGTTACCAATATCTCCCATGTTGTCTGGCACGATTTCCATAATTGACATTATGGATCATTCCATAAGAGTATTTTGATTTGGGTCTATCTTTTCAATTTGACTGATAGGCAACACATAATCTGTAATCACATGTGTAAATGGATTCATTGGAATTTTTTCCAAACCATATGGTGCATTAACTTTGGTAATCTCCATTGTTGTGGATTTCTCCCTTCCCTTCATGTGATAGAATTCCACCTCAATGTATTGAGACTCACATGTCTTGAACGGGGACTTATCACCATACAATGTCCCAACTTGACCATTGAAACAATATTTGAGACATTGATAGTATGATGAAGGGATAGCTGCATGTTGATGTAGCCAGGGTCTTCCCAGAAAGATGTTGAAAGCCGAGTCTTGATCAACAACCATGAAATCTGAATATTATACAAGATCTCTAAACTGAGTTCTGAGTGTAACTTCGCCTAGTGGTTCTTGTTCATTTTTATCATATCCTTGTAACATCATGGTAGAAGGAGATAAATCAGATTCCCTGAGGCTCAATCGATGAAGTGTACGAATGGGCATGAGGTTGACTCCTGAACCATTGTCAATGAATGCTCTTCATACGTCTATGCCATTGACCTTTCCAGATCATTACAAAGGTCTAATATGACCACAGACAACATCATATTCATCTTCATCAGTAAAAGATTTTATTTCATGGAATTTTGTAGGATTATTCTCCATGTGATAGACTTCAGCTGCAACAATTTCAGTTTCAAACTCTTGAAGACTTGACAAAGCCTCGATGAGTGCTTCCCAAAGATGTTTTGACAGATTCAAAGAATCCAGAATTGATAACTTGGCTGGTACATGGGCCAAGTGTTTCAATACATCATACTTTTTATCCAGAGGTCTGCGTTTCCCAACAAGAATATGTGGTTTAGCAGGTACGTTGGAAGCAAATGCTTTGGAAGTTGATGCAACTTGTAATGGGATAGGAGTTGGAAATATTCTTGGTTTTGGAAGATTAGACCGATTAGATCCATTTACTTGCTGAGAGGAAGAAGATGGAACCTTCAACCGGTCTTCCAAAATAACTGTGCCAGGACTAAATTTGCTATTGGTAGAAGAACTTTCTTGTTCTTACTAAGCTCGCTGAGGGTCTCTACCACGAGTCTTTTCTGCGTACACAGTTCTAGCAGGGGTAGAATTGGAATAGTGGATTCTGAAAGATCCACGTCTTCCCCTGTATCTTGAGCCTCTGTAACTTCCTCTGATTCCCCTGTTTGATACAGGGAATTCAGGCTCATCGAAATCAAAACTGTGACTGGCATATGGATCTGTTAATTGAATCATATTAACAGAACCGAAGATTAACTCTTCGTCTAATGAAGACTCTGCCTGATTAGCCTATTTAGGCTATTCCATTTTGTGGGGCGGTGCCCATGGATTTGAAGTAGATGTCATGAATTCTGCCAGAGTCAAAGACAACATAGGCTTTGACACATACTCATCTACTTATGATTCTTTTTCTTTCTTTGAATCATACAGTTTCTTTGAGTATTTTCCCTTTGATGAAGAGGGTTTTTCCGCAACATTGATGACAGAAGACACAATCTGTTTCTTTAATTGTGTTCGCAAAATAGCATGAGTTTGGTTGATTTTCTTTCTGAACATCCAATCATCATACTTCTATGCATTTTTACTTTTGACTTCTTGACATTCGTCTTCCTCCTCTAGAACTGTAGCAGTAACACATGCTACCTGAGCTGAAGATCCTATCAGTTTGACTTGTCCCAAGTCGAACATCTTTTGCAGGAGGTCTTTGAAGACAAAACACTCCTAGATGGGATTCCCCAATATTTGATGAAAAGGGAAATAATTGGTATGGTCTTCATCTCCTTCTTTGTTTGTCCTCTTAGGCCTTGTCAATTGAACCAGATTATTTTCCAGAGCTGAAATGAAGTAACCAGGAACTTGTTCATTTTGGAAAGAGTATGATTTTCTCGTTAGATCCTCAAATTGTTTTTGTCTTTGATCTCTTTGATCATCTGGACGAAATAGCCTTTGTTGTTGGCACTCAGGAGGTGGAGCCCTTCGAGAAGATGAAGGTTTTGAAGTAGAAACAGATATAGGTGCTTATTTAAGCATAACTGTAGCAGTTTCTACTCTACCCATTCTCCTTCCTAGAGTTGATGGAATTACACGAGATTTAGCCTTAGCCTGTATAAGGGAATATTCAATCTGCTGAGCGTTTGAAGTAAGGTCTCGAAACCCTCATGTGTATTTCACAGGGATCAATGGCATGCGTAATTCGTCACACAGATTTTCCACACAGATTGGAAACAATTCCTCTTGAGGGAGTGAAAATATTTGGGAATATGTTAATCCCTTCCAGCAAGCAATGAAATCTGAGACCCTTTCATTCTCCCTTTTCATATAGTTTGTAAGATAGAAAATAGTTGTCTTTGGAAAATTTGAGCTGAACTGAAGAAGGAATTTTTAACGGAGATCTTCCCATCCAGTAATTGACCGGGATTGCAAGCTTGTATACCAGACAAAGGCTGGTCCTTGAAAGGTCCGTACGAAGCATCTGAGTTTCACTGCTTGTTTCTGCTCCGGAGTTCCCATCATATGTCATAACAAGACACGTAATACGTCAAATGCTGTTTAGGATCACCTGATCCATTGAAAATACGGAATACAGGGATTCCAAAACTAGATGGAGGAGTTATTGAATCTACCCAATCAGGATAAACATTCTTTTATGTTTTAACCTGTGCATGTTTCCCTTCCATAGTTTCTAACCGAGCTGTTAATGACTCAATGGTAGTTATTAAATTTTTAGAAACATCCAGTTTAACTTGGACTTGGGTAGGTGCAATGACTAGAGCTTGGACAGATGTGGTGTTTGGTGCTACTAATGATGGTAGCACTGCCAAATGTTGTTGCACTTGACCCATAGGATTAGACCTGTGAGGGTGTACAGATAGAGGAGGATATTCTTGATCCATATCAGTAGATGCAAAAAATTCCCTTGGATGACTGAATCCTGCACGCTTAAGAAGAAGACTTCCCTTAAGTAGTTCTGCATTCAACCTCCTTAATTCCTTCATTTGTTCCTCCTGTTGTGCAAATATTTTCTCTAGTGAGAGCAATTGGCCTTCTCCAGAGGAAGGATATGTAACCTGATTCTTTCCCCTCCCTTTTTTGGATCCTTTTCGGAGAGGGGGAAGTGGGTTAATCGAAGGATTACCTAGGATATGAGTAATCCTTTGATTTCATGTACGCACACCTTCTTCATTTGTGTCGGTGCGTACATCTTCTTGAGCAAGAAAATCTTCATCTGAGTCCCCTAAGTGAGCCTCATCTGGTGGATCAGCAACAACGACATTGATGACATTGATTGATGCATAACGCATCACATCCCTTCTATTAGAATTTATGTGATATTGTATTCTTCCATGTCTTTGATGAGACATTTCCTTTTTTGATTAGATCCCTTAGGAACTTCTTGACGAACCATAATTTGGAGGGAATCACCTAATAATTTGGCACTTCGTTCCTCTTGAGGTTTCTTCCCCAATCAAGAAAAGATCGACTTTCCCTGAGGAGGGTATTGATGATTTGAAAAAGTCCCCAGTCCGGTGGACTGGGGTTGTTCCTACTATTATTTCTCAACTCCTCAAATCCTGTTTGTTGATTCCGAGGGTTGGTTTGAAAGTGTCCCCAGTCTGGAAAGTTGGGGTGGCTCATGACATGCTATATATGAGACTTTCTTAAAAGCTCTCCTGATCTTGAGAACCTTAGTCTGGAAATTGGTTGGATGCATTAAACTATATCCACTTTTATCACCTGGTTCAAAAGACCGTTGGATGATTTCCAACACTTTTGTCACTTGATGATGTGATTGCTCCATACTAGAGGCCTGTTCAATATTCTCGTTTGCTTGATGCAGGAGTAATTTAACAACTTGTTCTCTGTATGCTTAATTTTGAGAGGAACTAGTTGAAGCATGTTCTTGATCAAGCTTCTGATTACAAACAAAGCCCATTGACTGTGGCCAGCCATGGGCAATAACATTGCATGAGACCATTTTCGGCGGGCTTCACTGACTGGAGAGCACTGTGAAATGTAGTGCTCCATGAACACCCATCCTCTGACATGAATACCAGATGGGTCATTGGCATTTAACTGACGCAATCTTCTTAGTGCACCAAGGAATGAACTTTGAAGGGCTCTCTGCTGCTTTTCAGACTTCGGATATCAAGAGACTAATAGAGATTCCAAATCAATCTGACGTTGTGACCCTTCAATTATCTTAAGATGATTTTCATATTCATTATAAGATATTACTTTCTTCTTCAACTGAAAAAGAGTTTTCCATATTTTGAGACGAATATCATGGATTCCATCTTCCGTCAACATCTTTGGAATGTCATACTGAGAGTCAGCCAGAGGCCAAAACATGACTGGTACTTCACCTTTTTCCAGTTGTTTTCTCATGTTCAGAATTTCCTCTTTATCATTAAATGAATATTCTTCTACCTGATTTGACCAGAGCGGGTGCTTCCTTGTTACTTCATCTGATTCAACAAGATTGGTAGAGAGATCACTGATTAAACTATAAGATGCATGACTTAGGGGTGGTTCGAAGAATTACCTACACCCTAGGCTATAATCTAATTGAGAAAGTATTTCACCTACTAGCAATGAAGCATCAAACATGAATGGTTTCACATTTTCAAGTGCCTCGTGATAAGAGGGCTTTCTAGGCACTATATTTTCCACTAGAGCATTTTCCGGGCAATGGGCATCACTACTATGGAGAGGACTTTTGCAGTGAAATTCATCATCATGGGGGGGACCACCATGGTGGGTTACATCAAAAGATGAGATCTCTTGCTCCTTGGTCTTCTGACCACACGGAGGGTTCCTATGGCTCTCATCTGAAGATGAATATTCGAGATCGACCAAATTTTCATGAAGAAAGCCTTTATGAGAACGTTTCTGTTGAAGACTTAATGTTCACACTATTGGGAAATTAGGGAGTAGAATCTTGGATTCCAATAGATAATTGTCTGAGGGCCTTAAGAACTCCAGCATCGAGAAAGGCCTTGTTATAGATTAGCTCTTTATCTTTTGACTATGCGGGGCAACTCTTCTTTATAGACGACTTCTTACTCGCCTTGGAAGCCACTTGTTGATGAATGTGGTTTCCCTGAGCAGGTGTATGTGCTTGATCAGGAAAGATGGCTAGGTTAGGCTGACGATCTCCACTCAAATCAAGTATATGTGCCTGACATGGTTTTCCGTATGATATGGTGGAGTATTCCCTACAACCCTCTTGTACTGGAATAGATGTGTGTGTCTGTTCCGGAGTGAACTGTTGATGTGTCACTCCACTGGTAGGGATAGATTTACGTGTCTTTCCCTGAGATGCTGCTGAAGCTATTATAATATCCTGGAAAGCATCCATAATATGAGCATGGATTTTCTTTTACTCTTTCACCATTGATAAAATATGTTTGGTGACTTCAGCTGGCGGAACGGGAATATACGTCCATTCCGTGCTTGGATTAGGTGTATGTGCCTGATCCTGTCCTCCTTTTCCTATCAGTGAATCCTGAAAGTACTCAAGTGTGGGGGAAGAGAGTTGAGTCTTCATCCTATTTGTCACCGGAGCTTTCCGACTGACTTCTCCGAATGCTACTAAGCGAGACTATTGGAAGGTTTGATTAATACTAGCAGGTGTATGTACCTGCTGATTGCACTTTGCCGAACGTGGTTTAAGAGTTCCATCATATGTAATTAGATCAGCCTACTGACTAGCTGATGATGTATAAACAGGTTTATATTCCTGCCTATAGTACTCCGCAAAAATTTTCTGGCGGGATTGGGGTGATGCTGCCAGATGAGTCTGCTGGACAGTGGAATTAAAATGGGAAGGTGTGTGTGCCTGCTCGTTGCTTTCCACCAAGTTAGGTTGGTGGACTTCTCCGGTGATGGATGAGATGAGAACCTACTCACTGTTTACCGGATTTCACCTATGGCGATTCATCTTTCCTTCTCGGGTTCGAGGAACCTGAGCCAAACGCCTGGAGTCGACACCCTCATCATGTTGAGGGCGCACTGTCGCATGAGTCTGGTGGCGATTATTGATGGGAGCACTCAGGAAGGACTCATGCTTCTTTTAATTAAGGCCCTAAGGGACCTGCTCATTCACCTCCCCAGAATATGGGAGCTAATGGAGATTGTGTTCCGGGGATAACGACCCGAAACGGTTGGAGACGGTGGTTAGCACTGCCTGCTTCTTGATCACTAGTCATCATTGTTCAGATGACCAGTGTGAGTTGTTCACTTGTATGGCTTGTCTGGCAGCCTCCATAGTTGGAATGGTACCGTGTTGACGATACTCCTTAACCAGCACATTTGATACCCAGCATTGAAGATGCTGAGTAGGTGATGTCATCCTTATAGTGGATGACGATCCACCAGGAGTAGAAGTAGTGGCATTTGCAGTAGTAGTATTCACAGGTGTGAGCTTGAGAGCATCCATTCTGGAAATGCATAAGATCTTGGAAAAGAGTGCATGTTTGATATAACGTAATCAAGACAAATTCAGCCACTACATCTTTTGGATGAGCACATATGTCAATGATTGTTTTTGTTATCCCTCTCATTGAGTTTTAAATAGGGGCCTAACAAATAGGTAAAACATCATTTTAACTTGGTTAAGGATTCACGTCGGGTTCACCATGTTTTGTTTCCCTTGGAATTTGGGGATGACCTTCTTGATTGAAGGTTCAAACATTCCAATCGGTTTCTAACGGGTTTATTTGTAGAACCGAAAACATCCAATGATTCCACATCCATTTAAACCCACTTTCCAAAGGTAGGCACTCATTAGTTTGTGGACATATGAGACTTAGGAATTTGCATTGGTTGAGAGGATGGGTGGTCAGACTCATCACACCTTTTTTAGGGGAATTATTGTCTACACCGGGACTCTATTTATATATTTAAGTTATGTTCGTGAATCTTTATTACATTACCAAGTATAAAATGAGATTTCCTTCAGATCTGAAAATCAATGATTAAATATGTAGAAAATTTAGAGAATCTTTTATATGTATTCGAGATTCTTCATCGATAGAGAATCATCTGTATTTATTATAGATTCTTGGTCAATGGTATTCTTCAACACATTTATATAGAAGTCTCTTGGTCATTATGATGACCATTCTGGTTTTAAAGCCACTCAGTGGGGCACTTGAAGTTTATTGTCATTCAGAAGGACATGGATTACTTCAGAGTTGGGATCGAACCCGCAGATGGGCTACCTACGTATCCTTTTTTTAGAAAAGGAATCAGAACCCACGTAGTTCGAGTAAGGGAGTATGATGTTTATGATTGATGGCTCAGAGAAAGATTTCATAATTACTTTTACACTCTAAGATAACGTGAGTCATGATCGGTGTGAGAAACAAGAGGTATTGGTAAAAATCAAACAATTCTTCCATGAAAGATGCAATCATAAGAAATAATGTGGGACTTATGTATGTATGACTGCCCAGATAAATGAAGATTAGGATTTACATTAGCGAAGAAATCTAGGAACAGGGTCTATAAAGGTATATGTGCTTCATGGAGATTTGAATACTCGAACTTGGGGCTTACTCCTGAAAGTAGACACAAATTAGGAGAGGACTTATGATTGGGTTTTACTCCTGAGAAGGAATCCCAGATCAAAGGTAAATTAGGACTGGTTAAGAGAAATTAAGACTGGGGATTTCTCCTGAAAAGGAGGCCCAGGTTAAAGGGATTTGAAAAATTAAGGGACTTGGGGCTTACTCCTAAAGAGGATGCCCATATTTGAGACTGGGGATTACTCCTGAAAAGGAGGCCCAGGTTAAGGGAATTTTGGTTGGGGCTTACTCCTATGAAGGAAGCCCATATTTGAGACTTTAAGACTGGGGCATACTCCTAAAGAGGATGCCCAGATTAGGGGACTTGGGAATTACTCCTCAAGAAGATGCCCAATTTAATGAGGACTTGGACTGGGGCTTACTCTTGAAAAAGAGTTAAAGGAATTAATGTTTGGGGCTTACTCCTAAGGAGGATGCCCATAATTTGGGAAATTATGACTAGGGCTTACTCTTGAAAAAGAAGGCCCATGATAGGGGATCTGGGGCTTACTCCTAAGGAGGATGCCCAGATTAGAGGACTTGGGGATTACTCTTAAAGGGGATGCCCAAATTTGAGAATTATGACTGGGGAATATTCTTAAAATGGAGGCCCAGGTTAAGGATTCTCTCATCTTAAAGGATGAGGTTGAATGAATGAAATCTCAATCTTTAGTGACATAAAGATGTTTAAATCACTAGGTTTTGAGAGATATTCCACAGAATTCCTTTTAGATAAGGAATTCAAATCAAGAAATCATGCCATAAATAGCTTTGAAGAGTGTCTTAAAGACTGAATCTTGAATGGGAGAGGTGGAATGGAATAAGAGGGGTGAAATGGGAAAGAAGGGCACCCAAAAAGGCAGGGGCGCGCAAGTCCTGGCAGGCATGCAGGTACTGCGTGGGCGCACAAGTCCTGGTCACGTAGGTATACCAGCGCGACACATGGGTACTTGGGAATTTGTAAAACAGCATGGTAATACTTGGGCGATCTTTAACCAATGCCTTTATCATTATCCTGAGGTACTTCCAGAAGAGAGGTGCGGACGTTTTGGTGAGGAAGTAGGGCAGCATGCAAGTATGTTCATTTCCCTTAAGGGTAAAACACTTTAGGCGCACAAGTGTTAGTGAATTCTGACACTTAGACCTTACTCCAGTTGTTTAGACCTTCAATTATAGGTAAAGAATTACCTTATAAGTGTTCGGAAGACCTGAAGAAGAGACTTGGGCGCTCAGAGCTCTAAATCTGAATTCTGGAAAAATTCCTCCTCGAAATGGGGGGCCCACAGGGTCTATTTATAGGCTGGATAAGACCTCGGGCAGTTATCACTTAGGGAGCGCAAGTGTACTTGTGTGACCATTGCGGCACGCAAGTGTACTTGCGTGGCCATTGTAGAACTTGCGCGACCCTTACAGAATGTTCTTCCTATTACTTCCTTTGTCAATTTTTGATATTTTTCCAAAGGTTGAATCACTTTTGAGCTCATGGTATTTATTTTCTTCAGTGGTTAGACTCTGTGACAAAAGGAGCATCAAAAATTATGTATTTATGTTTAAAGTTTTCTCATGATTTAGGAAGAGCCTTGAAATATCTTAATTTCTCTATTTTCAATTTACCTACTTTATACTATCTTTTATCTACTCTCAAAATAACTTCTTTAACAAATTCTTAAGTCTAATCCTTTCTATTATCACCTTTATTTAAGTCTGCACGTAGTAACTTTTGAATTTCTAAGACACCGTGAGTCTACCACAGGCAATGTATTCTTGGCACCGTGAAGCCCGATGCCGTGAACAAGACACCGTGAAGCCAGACACCATAAACAAGACACCGTGAAGAAAGAAACTTTGAGAAAGACAGTGTGAACAAGACACCGTGAACAAGACAACGTGAACAAGAGACCGCGAACCAGACACCGTGTAGCAGACACTGTGACCATGAGATACCGTTACACTCAGACACTGGGAAACTCAGACACTATGATCAACCAAGACACCGTGTGAAGGAGACACTATTTCTATGACTTACTATGACACCTTTTATTAAACTATTTTTTCGTATTTCAATTTAATTTCTAATGATCATATTTGAATATTTTAAGGCACTGAAATAATTAATGTTTCTTTGTAGACATATCATCGGACAGTATGAGGAACGAGGTACAGAACACTTGCAACCTGTTGGCACCAAAACAGGCATTCCATGTTAAAAGCGAAGTGTGGCCAAGAATCATTTTGTGTGCTATACATAAAAAGAAAGAAAGGTCGTGAGCACGATAACAAAGAGTACACTTAGAGAAAGTTTCAAATGAAAGACACACTGCATGCAACTCGAGAGCTTCTGATCACACGATGAATATTTGAAGCTTAAAGAGCATCTTCGCTTCGGTGAACCTGACGAAGAACACAAGATGAATTGTGACACTCTGTTTTTCAGACAACTTCCAGATAAGGACTCAAAGCTTCATCTGTATCAATCCAAAGGAGTCCAGAGCTGCATTGAAATCAAACACAAAAGCATTATAAACTCATTTCTATATTATTTCTCTGCTGTGATCATCCTTTTCAATACGTTAAAAGAAGTCTGTGTTTTTTTATGTTTTGACACACACTGACTCCCAAGATGAACTAGAGGATACTGAAATCCTCACACTAAACACTTTACACCATTGTGTATCCCATGTAGAACTGTGCTAGAGGTCTGGGGACCTTGTCAACCTATGTTCTGTCATTGTTTCTTTCCCACATAGAACTATGGTAGAGGTTTGATGACCTGGACAGTCTGAGTACTGTTGTAACCCCGATCCGATGAGTGGATCAAAGTTTTATATAAAATTTTTGAGAGTACTAAGTCTCATCTTGAGACTAAACCTCTTGGTTAACACTGTTGTGAATCTTATTTTAGTTTAAACTATTTTTTAATATTCCACTGTTATTTACTTCGAAACTCAAATCTATTTTGATGTAATTTTGATAGTTAGACTAGCAAGTTTTTGTAATTATTGTGAACCAGTAAGTTAGTTTCAAAAGCTAACTTAATCTTCAGATTATGTTAACTGAGAAATAATCAATATTTGAGAAACTAATTGAACTTTTACAATCTTTTTAAATTCACTATAGTTTAACTTGTTTTATGAATTGGGGGATTTTAATACAAATATTTTAAAGAGAAATTTTTAATTTGAACTAAATTTACCCCACCCCCTTGAGTATCCACTCTGACCAACAAAATATATTTTCCATAATTGTCAAGGAACACTACCAAAAAATCATAGTGGAATGGGTTTACTCCCAAAACCATCTCATTAGTCAAGGTTCACTCCCAAGACCATTATAGTAGATAATGTCCCTTACTAAACCAGGTTCGGTCATCATACTAGTACTATCTATCTCATGAGATGTAAATATATACCAAATTATTTGAATAGAGATATATGATCCACCAACAACATAATGAAAATAATTCAATTGTGTGATACAGGATCATAAAATATTCACCATATCAAAATCAATGAAATGAAATTCATTTCATAAACATTTCATCATACAATAAAGTGTTGAAATGAGAAATGTTTTGTAATCAATTCATTATTTTATCACATCATAACCTATGAAAATATTCATTTTTCATAGTAATGTAATCATGGTATAACTCATTTAAGAAAAAAGGGTACCATTTACATCGTCTCATCGTAAACATAAATCATTAAGAGAAAGAATAAGAGTGGTACCATTTGATTTAATCCCCATTAAATCATAATTAACATCAAAGGATTCCATATTATATGGAAAATCATATTTAAATGATAATTAGTAAAATAACTTTTGTACACTAAAGAAAAATAATTATTTTCAAATTTAAACATTTTCAAAATCTTTTTCATTAAAAATAACCTTCTAAACATTTAAATAATGTTTTACAAATAATTTAAAATATATCCTGTGGAAAATAAACTTTCGTGTAGAAAAAAAATTATAATACATAAAAAATAAAGTAATTTAATTCGAAAATAACCTTTAAATCATATAATTCAAGATTCAATTAATATAATTTTCATGACGGTGGGAAATTATATTCATCGTGTACATCTTAAAAAACATATTAATTTCACATATTTGTTAAAATATAAATTATCAATATTTAGAAAACAATTAGTAATCCATTCAAAAACTATTTGAAAAATTAAAAAATTGGTATAAATTTCATTAATAAATCATCTTATGAATGATAAAAACGATTTTTATAATATTTTTTAGAATAAATGGTTTATGGAAAAAATTGGTTTTTAAACAAAGGGGAAAATAATTATGTTTTTTCTAAAAAATAATATTTTGAACTATTTAGTACATAAAAAGATAAAAAATTATGTAAAACATGTATTATCATGAAATAAACATGGTTGAACAAAATTCCTGAGTTTATTTGGTTATTTCAAAATATTTTATCATGAAAAAAATAATAAAAAACAATCTCTATAAACAATGTGATTGTGATAAAAAATATTTTCTGTATCAGTACCTTCATCTTGTAATCCCCACGAAAGAGAGATCATAAAATGTATATGTAAATCCCAATAATTTTCAGGAGAATAATAATAAAATATATTATTAGGTTGAGTACAAACTATGTAAATGAAACATATGGTTAATATGGATTACATATCATGGAAGTATAAGAGAGATTAGAACCACATACCTTAAATCTCGACCTCCTTCATATAATTTCAAAAATCCGGTATAATAATTATATATTTATTAAAAATATATTAAATTAAAATTATTAAATATATCCTCTAATATATTTTTTTGTGACCATTTATTAAACAATTATTAACAATTCTATGTTAATGTTGGTTTTCAAGTAATAACTTCTCTATTTTTGTGTAGGAATTGAGTAGTTGTTTTTGGTCCACATAATATGATATTGGTTCAATCATATCCAAAATATTAAATATTATAGAAATATAATATACATACAATATATATTTATTTAAATTAATCACAAAATATAGACATAGAGCATGAAATACATCGTTCTTATAGACTGTCGGAGATACGTATGCATGAACACTATTTCCATTTTCCTGATATATAAAAAAAGGTAAAAAATATATTGATATTCTAAAATAATTATTTGGTGATATATATAATTTATAATAATTGAATGCATCCTCAATACATTCCATTTAAAGCATAAGTAAAAACAAATCACATCACTTCGCGATGTGGTAGTCCGTCGTATACACGAGTGATGTTATCATATCCACCACAAAATAGAAAGTGAGTAGGTATATTTGATATAATAATTCCATATGTATATTCATGTCCAAAATAAATATGTTATGTTCGTGATTATATTCATCCTTGAGAGATGTTTATGGAAATAAATAACATCAGTTCATGAGGAAGTAGTCTTTTGTACACAAGATCAATGGTTTTATTTTCCATTTAATTGAATTGGAGACAGATATAAGTTATTAAATTAACACAATGAAATATTCATATATAGTATATATTGGGGTTTTTATATTTATTATTTTAATAAAATATTTATTTGGAAATAATAATACATTAAAATAAAGTTCTCATTGAAGAAAATTAACTTCTATAAAAAGAACCTCCTTTGGACCTCTTATTAAGGACCCGAGTGTTTATATTTTGGAAGAACCATTAGATATAGAACATGGATAACGATTATGGGGAGGAATTTTATTATGGTTTTCATTAATACATTTCTTGAGCGGTGTAATCAATTATAGGTTGCTGGTGGCCTTTTATAATTGTGGTAAACCAACCCACTTGAAAACTACAGAGACGTTTCCCAAAAAATTCGAGAATAAAAAATTTGTTCCCAAGAAAAAGGCTTCGAAATCACCATTAAATAGAAATTTGGAATGACAATATTAAAAAATTCTAGAAAATTGAAATTTTAAAATTATTATAATAATTTTAATAATTAATTTCTTAGTTCAACACCTTGATAAACAAATTTTACCTTAACTATAGTAATTACATTTTATATTATTTCCCTTATTCATTATAATAAATAAATAATATAAACTTATTAGGTAAGATTTATTATTTTTATTCAAATATATAATCCATTTTTTCATATTTCTTTCAAATAATTGGAAATTTATAATTCAAATTTAATCTAGCATAGGGGATAAAAAACATGTTTTACAAAGAGAAAATGTTCAAAAGTATAAATGTTTTTTATTTAAAATCATAACATGGAATCAATTATTATAACCCTAATTGAATTAATATATATATAATAGAATTAATTTTAATATTAAAAACATCACTAAAACTTTATTTACGACTTTAAATTCTTCACATGAAATGATTGATCTTAATAAAAACCAATATTTTCACTATTCATTAATCATTTAACATTTTTAGAAAATTATATCAAGTTAAATCCCAGAAAAATTGAAATTATGATTTTAAAAATAATTATATTTTATCATATAAAATATCGAATTTTTTCAATGTTAATTTAAAATATTCTCATCAAAGAAGAAAAAACAGTTTTTTAGAAAAATGAAAATGTTTACCATAAAATGTGATTTATTATTATCTCTTGCATAGAAGACCCAAAATATAGATGTTAAAAATTTTATTTCATTATATAATATATAAAAATTACATTAAATTCATTCAGAAAAATTTATTTGGTCATTCTATCAATGTAAAACACATTCACAGTCATAAAAATGGTTTTTTAGAAAAGAATATTATTTAATTTAAAAGGGTTTTTATTTTATTAATAATTAATTGGTCACCAAAAATTTAACTATATATACATTTGAAAAAATTATTTTCATAATTTATTTAATATAATAAACACAATCCATTCCATTTTCTAAGTGATAACTATTATATTAAAAAATAATAATTCAATAGTACGTTAAGATTCATTTAATCTTAGTGTTGTGTGAAACATAAAATTTCCAAAAGATAAAATTTATTATAAAAATATATATTTCAAAAAATATTTACATTTTAAAGTGGTGCTTTTCAATTAGGTTGAATAATTCATGGAATATTTCTCATGAGATTCCAAATCTCCATTTTTTGAAAACATACATGGTCGGTGGGGGAACACTAGTGTGATTAACCGATTAATGTTCCTAAATAGGCCTCGATAGGTGGGTTCCTATATAGTTGAACTAGAAGAATGCATACATAGGTTGGTTAATTGGGTATGTCCCCTTTGTGTTAATCTAGGAGAATGGGTTCCTATGTTGGTGACTAGGGTGTAGACCCTTTCGAAAATTATGTGTAGAGGTCCACTTGGGTATGTCATGGATGGATGGGCCTACAATACCTTTGAAATTCTAGTAATGAAAAATAATAATTTATTACAATTTAATATAATAAATTTAATAAATACACTTTTTAAATAAACTAAAACTATTAATGAAGAAAATCCATGTAAAATTTTGTTGTCACATAATCAATATCCCCTAATAAACATTATAGAAATAATAAGAAATGAATGAATTAAAAATAAAAAAATCTAGAGAATTGACATGTTGATATTATATGAAAATTAATTTTATGAATAAATTCATAGGATTAGATGAATTTATTGTAAGTAATATTAAATATTGTCATTACATTATGATTGTCACCCATATTTTCTATTTTGATTTGGACCCTTTAGAATTACCTTTAATAGTGAATATTGGGATTTTATTATATTAAGGGAAATCAGGAAACTAAATTTGTGTATAAGGGATGATTCATTGCCTTAGTCATTTGTTACACACAATATGATGTCCATTTATCTAAGCATGGGAAGGAGGTAGAAACACTAGGGTTCACACATGACCAATCCCACACAAAATTTGAACAACTGAAGATGGAGAGGAATCATTTTTGGAAGAAGTTCATGTTCTTTGAAACGCAAAAAAATAATATTTTTTAATCATCTAAAGATTTTACCATCATTTCACACCTCACCCTTATGGACTTTGATGGTGTGGTGTGGGTTTATATATATTGTTTTCCAGAATCATTAAAAGTGTATGTTTCCCTCGGAATTCGGGGATGACCTCCTTGATGGGAGGTTCAAACATTACAATCGGTTTCTAACGGGTTTGTTCGTAGAACCAGAAACATCAAATGATTCCATATCCATTTGGACCTACTTTCCAAAGGTAGGCGATCATTAGTTTGTGGACTGATGAGTCATAGGAATTTGCATTGGTCGAGAGGATGGGAGGTCGGAATCATCACACCTTTTTGAGGGGAATTATTTTCTACTCCGAGACTCTCTTTATTGATTTAAGTTATGTTCATGAATCCTTATTTCATTACCAAGTATAAAATGAGCTTTCCTTCATATTTGACAATAAATGATTAAATGTGGAGGAAATTTAGAGAATCTTTTATATGTATTCGAGGTTCTTCATCAATAGAGAATCATCTGTATTTATTAGGGATTCTTGGTCAATGGTATCCTTCGACACATTTATATAGAAGTCTCTTGGACATTATGATGACCAAGCTGGTTTTAAAGCCACTCAGTGGGGCACTTGATGTTTATTTTCATTCAGAAGGATATGGATTATTTCAGAGTTGGGATCGAACCCCCAGATGGGCTACCTACGTATCCTTTGTTTAGAAAGGGAATCAGAACCCACGTAGTTTGAGTAAGGGAGTATGGTGTTTATGATTGATGGCTCAAAGAAGGATGTCATAATTAATTTTACACTTTAAGCTCATGTGAGTCATGCTCGATGTGAGAAACAAGTGGTATTGGAAAAAATTAGACAATTGTGCCATGAAAGATGAAATCATAAGAAATAATGTGGGACTTATGTATGTATGACTGCACAGATAAATGAAGATTAGGATTTACTTCAGGGAAGAAATATAGGAACATGGTCCATAAAGGTATATGTTCTTCATAGAGATTTGAATACTCTAACTTGGGGCTTACTCCTGAAAAGGAGGCCCAAATTAAGAGAGGACTTATGATTGGGTTTTACTCCTGAGAAAGAATCCCGGATCAAAGGTAAATTAGGACTAGTTAAGAGAAATTAATACTGGGGCTTACTCTTGAAAAGGAGGCCCCAGTTAAATGGATTTGAAAAATTAAGGGACTTGGGGCTTACTCCTGAAGAGGATTCCCATATTTATGACTGGGGCTTACTCCTAAAAAACGGATGTCCATATTTAGGACTGGGGCTTACTCCTAAAAAAAAGATGCCCATGTGAACAGGATCCATAAAGGGTATATGTGTTTTATTGAGATCAATACTCTTAATTTGGGATTTACCACTGAAAAGGGTACCCATAATTAAGGAGGGAACTTTGAATTATGATTGGGGCTTACTCCTGAGGAGGAGGCCCAAATTTGAGAACTTGGACTGGGGATTACTCTTGAGGAGGAGGCCCAGGATAATGAGGATATGGGGTTTACTCCCGAGGAGGATGCCCAGATTAGGGTTCTCTCATCTTTATAGTATGAGGTTGAATGAATGTAATCTCTAACCTTAGTGAAAAGATGTCTAAACCATTATGTTTTGAGAAATATTTCATGGAATTCCATTCAAATAAGGAATTCAATCAAGAATACATGACATAAATGACTTAGAAGAGTGTCTTGAAGACTAAATTTTGAACAGGAGAGGTGGAATGGCATAAGAGGGATGAAATAGGCAAGAATAGAACCCAAAAAGGTAAGGGTGCGCAAGTCCTAAGAGTCGTGCAAGTACTTCATGGGCGCGCAAGTCTGGTCGCGCAGGTATACCTACGCGATGCATGGGTACTTGCGCGATTGTTAACCAGAAAGGTATACTTGAGCGATCCTTTGATCAATGCCTTTAGAATCCTTTTGACGTTCTTACAGAAGGGAGGCACACAAGTTCTATTGAAGGAGTAAGGAAGCGTGCAAGTGCAACCATTTCCCTTAAGGGCAGGCCACTCAGATGCGCAGGTGTTGATGAGTTTCAACACTTAGGCCTTCCTCCTCCTCTTTAGATCTTCCGTTCTAGGTAAGAAATTACCTTAGAAGTGTTTTAGAAGCTTTGAGAAGAGACTAGGGTGCCGAGAGCACAAATCTGAGTTTCTGAAGCAAAATTCCTTCCCCGAATGGGGGGCCCACAAGGTCTATTTATAGGCTCAAGAAGACCCGGACGGTTATCCTTTAGGGTGCTCAAGTCACTTGCGTGACCATTAGACATCGCGCAAGTGGACATGCGTGACAATGATGAATCTTGCGCGACACATGTGCTTTTGAAGCTTTGTTCATGCCTTTGTCGATTTTTGATGTTTTCTTCAAAGGATGAATCAATTTGTGCTAAGTCATTTTCCTTTCTATTCGTTTAGACAATGTGACGAAAAGGAGTGTCAACAAAAGTCCCCCCTCAGAGTTGGATCTGAATGAAATGAGGATTTGACTCTGAGGAAAATGAGAAAACCAAAGGAAAGGTGGTGCACAAGGTCTGGCACAAAAATGAGCTTCGGGCGCGCAGGAATTGGTGCACAGGGTTATGGCCTTATATATAAGTAGAGGGCCTCACATCCATACAAGCATATGGATTTGAAACTCTTGAGCTCTCGATTCTCAAGTTGTAGTTTCCGTGCAAGTTTCTCTGTTTCCCGTTGTTTCCTTGATACCGTGCTACTGTCAAGGTATATGAACCTGCGCGGTGATACTTGCGCGCCAAATACTTGTACGGCACATCCATACCTGCACGCCAAGTTTATACTTGTGCACCTTAATTCCTTTGCCATTTTTTTGAATTCCTTCACAAATTTTATCAAAAATAAACCCATTTAAGACTTAGTTTATTCAACTTTTGTGCAAATTCAATGGCTCCCTGGAGTATCGGAATGACTGATAAACTGGCTAGAAAGCGGATTGATGACATGATGAACATTGTTGGCCATGATTACTATGATATCTGCGATATCACTCTCCCAGATTTGGATAAGTACTTGATGAAATATCATCTTAATTTCACACAGAGAATCTAGCTGTCCCTATATGGTCATGGTCATCTGCAAGGAGTCAATGTTCCAAATGCAATGAACTATACGCCTGAAATGTAGTTGCACTTCTACTCCTCTATTTTGGTCATGTTGTGCATTAAGAGCAACAACAATGGTGTGAACTTTCAAATTCTCCTTCCATTCCATCTACTTGCAGATATGAAAATGGAAAAACCATGGGCTGAAATGTTTTCCGCTGCCAGTTGGTGGAGAGAAGACAAACATTCCATTAGAGCAATATCTGAAAAGAGTACTCTCTTCAAATGGATCTTTACTTCCAATGCTCCATTATCAAATCCATGTATCCATCTTCCTAGTCTCTTGGATAAAAACTGAGTCAATGTTTGATCAGAAAAAAACTTTTCTCAAACTGCACTCAAGAACACTCTTTTACAATTGTTCCAAGAAGAGCTGGTATCACTGCATATCTTATTGTATCCAGTTGAATGAATGAATTCCAGGTGGTTACTGATGAATCTCGGGATGCCGTAAATCAAATGAAGAGTTATGTTGACAGTCTTTTGTAATCTTCTGAAAAAGAGAAGAGGCTTCAATCTGTGGATGTCCCTCTAATTCTTTTGCATAAATGGAGAATACTTTCATCTTTAATCATTTGTACCTAAATTCTTTCACTGCCTGCTTTAAATTTACTTAATCCAATGGGCCTAGTAAGCATAGTTTGATTTTTATTAGGATTAATATAAATAACCCTACAATATTTGAATCTTTTAACTGCTCAATATTACCTAAATCATACAAAATGTATGTTTAGTGATCTGGAACATGACTTTTATCCAGAGTTCCTTTGTCTTTTGTGGGAAGTTTAAAGTCATGCACGTCGGACATAAGGAAGCTAATGTTTAAGGTCGAAATAGCTTTGACCGAATGAATTATAATTGAATAAATTATTTGACAATTTATCTGAAAACATATTACCATACTCAAGTATGAGGGAAAAAGTGTAAGCTATGGCTTAAGAATATTTGAATCTGAGGAATGATATGGAAAAGAGCTAAAAGGCATAAAAAATAAGTAGTTTCAAATAATGAAGTTACTATTATTTAACAAACCCGTTAGGGGGTTGAATTATGCAGGGCCACATAAGGGCATTGACTGCATATTCAAATAAATAGCATCTTTTTTCTAACAAGTCTGTTATGTAGACTGTTTATGCAAGACTGCCTAAGGGCACATTCTGCATAGTCAGGAAAAAGAACTCTCAGAAATTTACCTTTCTACTGCTAAAATCTAATGAAAGTTTATGGAGAATCAAATTTTCCAAAGTATATATTTTGTTGTATGGAAAGAGGTACTTGAATATGGAGAAGATATTTCCAAACAAGATTATCGAAGAACTGGATGGATATTACTTCTACGAGGGTCTGACCCAAACCTATGGAAGGAGAATATAAACCATAGGCTTGAATAATTTCAGATCATGAAAAAGGATATGGGACAAATATGTTAAGGATGGAAATTTTTGCGGATCCCTAAATAATGTCATTTAAGACCAATAAGGACAAAAGAGGCTTTCTTCCTAAGAATGAAGTTAACAGTATCCGACAAACCCGTTAGGGGGTTGAATTATGCAGGGCCACCTAAGGGCATTGGCTGCATAGTCAGATAATAGTATCTTTTGGATGAAAAATCTGTTAGGTACACTGTTTATGCAAGGCCGCCTAAGGGCACATACTGCATAGTCAGGAAAAATAACTCTCAGAAATTTGACATTATTGTAACTAAAAGTCAAGAAAAGGGTTATTAAGATATGAAAATATTAAAGGTTAGGATTATGACACATAAAGATGGGTTTTTCAATGTATACAGAGATACACAGATCAATGCTAACCATAATCATGTTGTGGCTGGGTCCTGATTGGAAATGTTGGACTTCATTATGTATCCCATAAGGATGGTAATCAAGCCATATGTAGTTCATAAACTATAGTTTAACGTCGTGCGAGACAAAAGGATTAGAGATTTTAGTTTAGGGTCATAGAGCTTGGACCATTATAAGAAATACACAGTGTGTGTTTTCATAGGGACTTTTCAACCAAGGGACTGAAAGTGGAATTTGGGGTTAGGCCCAAAAGACATGGGGCTGGATTCGAGGGACACTCGAATGTTCCTACGTATCCCATAAGGATTGGAATCAATCCCACGTAGTTCTCGAAATACCCTTCGTACAAATTTGGTTCGTACATGTGAAGGGTGAAAGGAGACTTTAGTACAATGATGGTTTATCCTAAGATAAAAGGTTTGGGCATTGCCATGTATGCACGTAGTCTTTGAAATGAAACATGATTGAAAAATCAATGTAAATAATGGTTCCCTCTCAGGTGAGGGTATCAAAGAATATTGTAGTATATTTTCATACTGGAAAAAAGTGTTGTATAGTTTAACGTCTTATAATATGGACGAAAGTGAATCAATGTAAAGATATTGATTCTAGGGGCGGTTTCACGAATACACATCATATGAGATGGAGGTGAACCGATGTAACGAGACTGGTTTTGGGCTTGAACCATGGGAGGTTGCCTACGTACCCATCCTAGAGGGCAGGGATCAAAGTCCGCATAGTTCAATTGAAAAATGAATTAGTGATCAAGTTGTATTTGAGGAAAATGAACTAAAAATGATGTTGGGACATACACATGGTTAGCGTCCTAGAGAGGGTGTTATGGTTGAAGTTTACTCTAAGCTCACGTGAGTCATACTCAGTGTGAGAAACAAGAGGTAGCAACAACCTTAACGATACACAGTTTAACGTCATGTATGATGTATGAAGGGACTATGCAGTTTAAAGTCTTGCAGTTAGGACTATTGGTGCTGCACAGTTTAATGTCATATAGCAGGAACAAAATACAGTTTAATGTCATGTAGGACGTATCAAGGACTTTCTGTACAGTTTAGCGTCATGTAGTTAGGACAATAGGGACAATATAGTTTAACGTCATGTGGGATGAAAGGGGTACTGTTCAGTTTAATGTCATGTAGTGAGGACAAAAGAGTACACCATTTAACGTCATGTTGTACTAAAGGGGGACTTTTTTCACATTTTAACGTCATGTTGGATGCAAAAGGGATGATACAATTTAGTGTCATGTTGGACGAAAGTGCAAATAGTTTAAGGTCATATGCATGGACTATGGATGGTGCAGTTTAATGTCATGATAGACGCAAGGGACTTCTGTACAGTTTAGCATCACGTAGTTAGTACGTCACAATTTAACGTCATGTGAGACGAAAGGAATACAAATAGTTTAAGGTCATATGTATGGACCATTGCTGTATATTTTAACTTCATATAGTAAGGAAGGTGAAGGGGAAACAGATTAACGACATGTTGGAAGTATGTGAAAATAGATTAGGGTCATATGTGTGGACCATTGATGATGATGTTTAACGTCTTGCTGGACAGTGGTGCATTTTAAGGTCATACCGGACCATGGATAATGGTGCAGTTTAAGGTCATACCGGACCATGGATAATGGTGCAGTTTAAGGTCATTCCAGACCATTTAGGGAACTTTTTCATAGTTTAACGTCGTGTGGACGATGGTGCAGTTTAAGGTCATATAGGACCTTTCAGATGATATATTTTGTGTTTATACAAAATACTTCTTCAAATAACTGGCATTGGTTGGAGTAGTGATGAGTTCTCTATCCATCGAGATTAAGAAATAAGCTCCATTGGTGTAGACCCTATGTATTGAGTAAGGTCCTTCCCATTTTGGATCAAGATTGGGAGGTTTCTTTCCTGGTATCATTGGAGTTATGAGAACTAATACCAATTCTCTCTGAGTTAATGAACAAAGACGAACTTTTTTGTTAAAAGCTCGTGATATTCGATTCTGATAGACTTCCAAGTGGTGCAAAGTGCACAATATTTTCTTAACTAACCATTTCAATTCATTCAATTGCATTTGATATTGTTCATCTATAGGTGACTGATCACAAATGGCTACTCTGAGTGAAGGCAATTGAACATCAATGGGCAAGACGGCTTCCGTTCCATATACCAGTGAATATGGAGTTGACCGAGTTTCAGTGCGGGTGGTAGTCCGATAAGCCCATAAAGCATGAAAGAGTTTATCAGTTCATGACCTCTTATCTTTATCCACCATATTTTGCAGTATATTTGAAAGAGTCTTGTTTAAGGCTTCTATCTGGCTGTTGGCCGCTACGTGATACCGAGATGAATGGTTGGATTTGATGTTGTATTCTTGATATAACTTCTTCATCTCGGATGAACAGAATTTGGTGCCATTGTCCATCAATATGGTATGAGGGACACCAAATCTGGTAAGGATGTTAGACTTGGTGAAGCTAACAATTCATTTAGAACTGACTTCCTTGAGAGGTATTTCCTCTTCCCATTTGGAAAAGAGGTCAGTAGCAGTAATAATGTACTTAAACTTCTTGGCTGTAGCCGAAGGGTAAGGTCCCACCACATCCATTCCCCATGTGGAAAATGGCCATGAGTATTTAGCTGTATGAATAAACTCAGGAGGTTGATGGATGAATTTTTCATGTACTTGGCATGAATGAAACTTCTTTGTGAAATCGACACAATCTTGTATCATTGAAGTACAAAAGTATCCAAGCCTTCGAATCTGATCAGACAGTCTATGTCCAGACTGGTGGGCACCACAGAATCCTACATGCACTTCATTCATGATAGCTATTGTCTCTTCACCATCAATTCATCTGAAGAGAACTCCATCAAAACCACATTTGTAGAGAATTTTCTCTATGTTATCTGGGGTATCATAAAGTGTAAAATTGACCACACGTCGCCGAATTTGTTCTTTCTCGGCTCTATCAGGTGGAAGAGTTCCATTTTGAATGTATTCCCTGATAGGTGACATCCATCCTGTAGTATGACCATAGGGTTCAGTAATGGGACTAATTTCATTAATTTCCTCTGTTCTGATTCAAACATAAGGGGAAATTGCACGACGGTGGGCAATACTGATGGTTATCTCGTCTTGATTTGGATCTGCCAGAGCTGTGGCTATATTAGCTAGTGCATCAGCTTGAGCATTTTGTGATCTCAGGACATAAGAAAATATTGGTTCCGAAGGGAATTCCTCCATTAAAACTCTGACATAATCATACAAAGGTATTATTTCTTCTTTTATGATGGCATAATCCCCATTGACTTGTTTGATTACCAGGTCTGAATCACCTTCCACTTTTAAGTGATTCACTTGTGCTTGAAACGCTAATTCCAAGCCTGCGATGAGAGCTTGGTATTCGGCTTCATTATTGGTACCAGCTTCCCACAATAAGAAGGAATAAGGTAACACCGCATTTTATAGATAAATGAGCACAATTACTAAGCCAACTTTGTTGAATTTAGGATTTTCCATTTTCCTCTATATTGGACTTCTAGAAGCACCATCAAAATACATTTCCCATGGCTGGGGACTTTCTTGAATAGAGAAGACTTCCTCATAAGGGAGTTCAATATCTGAAGATGTGTCTTCCACTGAATGGTGTTCAGACAGGAAATCAGCTAGAGCTTGGCCCTTTATCAACTTTTGAGATAGATACTGTATGTCGAATTGCTGCAAAATAACTTCCCACCTTGCCAGACGTCCTGTAAGCATTGGACGACTGAGGATGAATTTGAGCGGGTTATTGAGAGATACCAATTGGACCTTGTGATGTTACAGGTAGTGTCTCAACTTCTGAACTGCAAACATTAATTCCAGGCAGCACTTCTCAATACTTTAATACCAGGTTTATGCTTAAATCATAGTTCAACTGAGATAATAGAGGCTATTTTCATTCCCAGCATCATTCTTTTGAGCAAGAAAGTCACCCAATGATCGCTCTAGAGCTGTCACGTAGAGGATAAGTGGTCTTCCTTCAACTGGTGGCATGAGTACCGGTGGACTCAAGAGGTATTTCTTGAGAATATCGAAAGCTTCTTGACATTCTTCAGTCCACTGGTGAGTGACTCCCTTCTTCATCAATTTGGTGAAGGGTAAACTTTTGCCTGCCAAATTGGCGATGAAACACCGAATATAGGCTATGTTTCCATGAAGTCCTCTTAATTCTTTCAAATTTCAAGGAGGTGACATTCCAAGTATTGACTTGGTCTTCTCAGGATCAACATCAATACCACGATGGCGTACAACAAAGCCGAGAAAGTTTCCTGAGGTTACCCCAAAAGCACATTTTAAGGGGTTCATCTTCAAATTATTTTGTCGAAGCATGTGGAATAGGGCTTCCAAATCATCCAAGTGATTAGAATGATGTTTGGATTTAACCACCAAATCATCTACATTGCATTCAAAAAACTTCCCTAAGATGGGTTTGAAGATACGATTCATGGCACACTGATACGTTGCACCTTCATTCTTTAAGACAAAAGGCATTAGCCTGTAGCAAAACACCCCCTGAGGGGCTCTGAAGGCTGTGGATTCCTCGTCTTTTGGGGCCATTCAGATCTGATTATATCCAGAATATCCATCCATGAAGGAAAGTGATTCATAGATAGCTATTGCATCAACTAAAAGTTCTGTAATAAGAACTGGGAAATCATCCTTTTGTCTGTTCTTCTTCTTTACAGGGACAATATTAGCCAACCACTTGGGATATTTATCTTCTATGATAAAGTTAGATTTGATAAGCTTATCCACTTCAGCCTCAATTTTGGGAGCATAAGTATGGTGTGTTCTTCTCATGGCTTGTTTAAATCCTCGATGTTCTTCTGGTAAACCCAAATGATGAGTAGCAACATCAGGATCAAGCCCGGGCATTTCTGTATAGTTCCAAGAAAATATATCTCCATTTTTCTTTAGAAAAGAAATATACATCTCTTTCTCTTCAAGAGTCATGGCCGTACTGATTAATGTGGGGCGTGGATCTTCTTTTGTACCCAGATTTATTTCTCTGAGTTCATCCACAGCGGTAGAGATACCCTCTTCAAATGCTGGAGGAGCATCTCTGAGATCTTCCTCCTCTTCTTCTTCATGTGTTATTTCTTCTATTTCTACTTGCATAGTAGATGATAATGTAGAATTTTCTTGATTAGCAGAGATGTCACAATTTTCACATCTTGAAAAAGAAGATTCCATTTCTGACCCGATTGATGATGATGGGTCTTCTTTGGGTATTAAAGAGGAGATGATGGATTGAAAATAGGTATCATTGTTCACCTCCAATGTTGATATAACTTCTTATGGATTAATTGGTGAAGTATAGACTTGCTGGATTTCAGCAGATGAAATGAAGACGTCACCATTTGTGCTTTCATCACTGCTTGGTGGGTTACCAATTTCTCCCATGTTGTCTGGCTCGATTTCCGTAATTGACATTATGGATCTTTCCATAAGAGTATTTTGATTTGGGTCTACCTTTTCAATTTGACTGATAAGCAACATATAATCTGTACTCACATGTGTAAATGGATTTACTATAATCTTCTCCAAACCTTATGGAGCATTAACTTTAGTAATCTCCTTTGTTATAGATTTCTCTCTTCAATTCATGTGATAGAATTACGCCTCAATGTATTGAGACTCACATGTCTTGAACGAGGCCTTATCACCATACAATTTCCCAACTTGACCATCGAAACAATATTTGAGACATTGATGGTATGATGAAGGGATAGCCACATGCTGATGTAACCAAGGTCTTCCAAGAAAGATGTTGAAGGTTGAGTCTTGATCAACAAACATGAAATATGAATTGGATAAATTATCTCCAAACTGAGTTCTGAGTGTAACTTCGCCCAGTGGTTCTTGTTAATTTTTATCATATCCTTGTAACATCATGGTAGAAGAAGATAAATCGGATTCTGTGAGGCCCAATCGACGAAGTGTACGAATGGTCACGAGGTTGACTCCTGAACCATTGTCAATGAAAGCTCTTCAGACGTCTACGCCATTGACCTTTCCAGACAAGTACAAAGGTCTAATATTCCCATGCACAACATCATCTTCATCTTCCTCGGTAAAAGATATTACTGCATGGAATTTTGCAGGAGTATTCTCTATGTGATAGACTTCAGCTACAATAATTTCAGTTTCAAACTCTTGAGGACTTGAAAAAGCCTTAATGAGTGCTTCCCGAAGATCTTTTGACAGATACAAAGCATCCAGAATTGTAACTTGGCTGGTACTTGGGCCAAGTGTTTCAATACATCATACTTTTGATCCAGAGATCTACGTTTCCCAACAGTAATATTTGGTTTAGCAGGTACCTTGGAAAAAGATGCTTTGGATGTTGATGCATCTTGTATTGGGATAGGAGTTGGCAATATTCCTGGTTTTAGAATATTAGACCGATTAGATCCATTTACTTGCTGAGAGGAATAAGATTGAACCTTCAACCGGTCTTCCAAAATAACTATGCCAGGACTGAATTTTCTATTGGTAGAAGAACTTGCTTGTTCTTTCTGAGATCGATGAAGGGCTCTACCATGAGTTTCTACTGCGTACACAGTTCTAGAAGGGGTAGAATTAGAATAGTGTCTTCTGAAAGATCCACATCTTCCCCTGTATCCTAAGCCTCTGGAACTTCCTATGATTCCCCTATTTGATACAGGGAATTCAGGCTCATCGAAATCGAAACTGCGACTGGCATATGGATATGTTAATTGAATCATATTAATAGAACCAAAGATTAATTCTTCGCCTGATGAAGACTCTACCTGATTAGCCTGTTTAGGCTATGCCATTTGGTGGGGCGGTGCCCGTGGGTTTGAAGTAAATGGCATGAAGTCTACCAGAGTCAAAGACAACATAGGCTTTGACACATACTCATCTTGTCCTAATTCTTTTTCGTTCTTTGAATCATGTCGTTTCTTTGAGGACTTTCCCTCTGATGAAGAGGGTTTTGCCGCAACATTCATGATCGAAGACACAATCAGTTTTTTTAATTTTTTTCACAAAATAGCATGAGTTCGGTTGATCGTATTTCTGACCATCCAATCATCATACATCTGTGTATTTTTGATTTTGACTTCTTTCCATTTTCCTTGCTTCTCTGGAAATGTAGTAGTGACACATGCTACTTGGGATGAAGAGCCTTTCAATTTGACTTCTCCCGAGTCGACCATCTTTTTCAGGAGGTCTTTGAAGAAAAAACACTCCTGGATGAGATGCCGCAACATTTGTTGAAAGGGTAAATAATTGGGACGGTCTTCAACTCCTTCCTTGTTTGGCCTCTTGGACTTTGGCAACTGAGCCAAATTATTCTCTAGGGTCGAAATGAAGTAACCAGGAACTTTTTCATTTCAGAAAGAGTATGTTTTTCTCTTGAAATCCTCAAATTGTTTTCTTCTTTGATCTCTTTGATCATCTGGACAAAACAGTATTTGTTGTTGGTGCCCAGAAGGTGGAGCCCTTCGAGAAGATGATGGTTTTGAAGTAAAAACAGGTACAGGTGCTTGTTTAAGCATAACTGTAGCAATTTTTGCCTTACCCAATCTCCTTCCTTTAGCTGATGGAATTACATGAGATTTAGACTTAGCCTATATAAGGGAATCTTCAATCTGCTGAGTGATTGAAGTAAGGTCTCGAAACCCTCCTGTGTATTTCACAAGGATCAATGGCGTGCGTAATTCGTCACGCAGATTTTCCACATAGATTGGAAACAATTCCTCTTGAGGGAGTGCTAAGCTTAGGGAATATGTTAATCCCTTCCAGCGAGCAATGAAATCTGAGACCCTTTCATTCTCTCTTTGCTTACAGTTTGTAAGATCAAAAACTGTTGTCTTTGGCAAAGTTGAGGTGAACTGAAGAAGGAATTTTTGGCGAAGATTCTCCCATCCGGTAATTGATCGGGATTGCAAGCTTGTATACTAGACAATGGCTGGTCCTTGCAAGGTCCGTACGAACCATCTGAGTTCTACTGCTTCTTCCTGCTATGGAGTTCCCATCATAGAATCACAATAAGACAAGTAATGCATAAAATTATGTTCAGGGTCACCTAATCCATTAAAAATAGGGAATACAGGGTTTCCAAAACTGGATGGAGGAGAGATTGAATCTATTTATTCAGGGTAAAATTTCTTTTCTAGTTGAACCTGCGCATGTTTCCCTTCCATAGTTTCTAACTGAGCTGTTAATGACTCAATAATAGTTATTAACTTTTGAGAAACATCCGGTTGAACTTGTACTTGGGTAGGTGCAGTGGCTAGAGCTTGGAATGATGTGGTGGTTGGTGTTGCAACTAATGGTAGCACTGCCAACTGTTGTTTCACTTGACCCATAGGATTAGACTTGTGAGGGTGTACTGATAGAGGAGGATATTCTTGATCCATCTCAGTAGCTGCAACAAATTCCCATGGCTGACTGACTCCAGCACGCTCACGAAGAAGACTACCCTGAATTATTTCTGCATTCAACCTCCTTAATTCCTTCATTTCTTACTCCTGTTGTGCAAGTTTTTTCTCTAGTGAGAGTGATTGGCCTTCTCCAGAGGGAGGATATGTAACCTGATTCTTTCCCCTCCCTTTGTTGGATCCTTCTTGGAGAGGTGGAAGTGGGTTACTCAAAGGATTACCTAGGTTCTGAGTAATCCTTTGATTTAGCATACCTACAACTTCTTCATTTGTGTCGGTGTGTACATCTTCTTGAGAAGGAACCTCCTCATCTACGTCCCCTGAGTGAGCCTTATCTGGTGGATCAGCAACAATGGCATTGATGACATTGATTGATGCATAACGCATCGCATCCCTTCTATCAGCATTTCTGTGATATTGTCTTCTTCTCTATCTTTGATGAGACATTTCCTTTTGTTTATTTGATCCCTTAGGAACTTCTTGACAAACCATAATTTGGAGGGAATCACCTGATAATTTGGCTCTTCGTTCCTCTTTAGGCTTCTTCCCCAATTGAGAAAAGACCGACTTTCTCTGAGGAGGGAATTGATGATTTGAAAAAGTCCCATGTCCGGTGGACAAGGGATGTTCCTGTTGTTTCCGCTCAATTCCTCGAATCCTATTTGTTGATTCCGAGGGTTGGTTTAAAAGAGTCCCCAGTCTGGCAAGCTGGGGTGGCTCTTGACATGCTATGTTTGAGACTTTCTTAAAATCTCTCCCGATCTTGCGAACCTTAGTCCAGAAATTAGCTGGATGCATTAACCTGTATCCACTTTTATCACCTGGTTCAAAATACCGTTGGATGATTTCCGACACTTCTGTCACTTGATGATGTGATTTCTCCATATGAGAGGCTTGTTCAATATTCTCATTTGCTTGATGCAGGAGTAATTCAACAACTTATTCTCTCTATGCTTAATTTTGAGAGAAACTAGTTGAAGCCTGTTCTTGGGAAAGCTTTTGATTACAAATAAATCCCATTGACTGTGGCCGTCTATGGGCAATAACATTGAATGAGACCATTTTCGGTGGGCTTTACTGACTAGAGAGCTCCATGAAATGTAGTGCTCCATGAACACCCCATCCACTGACATGAATACTAGATAGGGTATTGCAAATTAACTGACGCAATATTCTTAGTGCGCCAAGGCATGAACGTTGAAGGGATCTATACTTCTTTTCAGCCTTCGGATATTGAGATACTGATAGAGATTCCTTATCAATCTGACATTGTAACCCTTCTATTATCATAAGAAGATTTTCATATTCATCATAAGATAATACTTTCTTCTTAAACTGACAAAGAGTTTTCCATATGTTGAGACGGATATCATGAATTCCATCATCCGTCAACACCTTTGGAATGTCATACTGATAGTCATCCAGAGGCCAAAACATGACTGGTACTTCACCTTTTTCCAGTTCTTTTCTCATGTTCATCATTTCCTCTTTATCATTGATTGAAGATTATTCTACCTGATTTGACCAGAGTTGGTGTTTCCTTGTTGCTTCATTGGATTAAACAAGATTGGTAGATAAATAATTGATCAAACTAGAAGATGCATGACTTAGGGGTTGATCGGAGAATGACCTAAACCCTGGTCTATCTTCTGATTGAGAAAGTATTTCACCTGATAGCAATGAAGCATCAGACATGACTGGTTTCTCATTTGCAAGTTCCTCAAGATAAGAGGGCTTTCTCAGCACTACATTGTCCACTGGAGCATTTTCCGGGCAATGTGCATCACTATTGCAGAGAGGAATTTCCCAGCGAAATTCATCATCATGGGGAGGACCACCATGGTGGGTTACAACAAAAGATGAGATCTCTTGCTCGTTGGTCTTCTGACCACACAGAGGGTTCTTGTGGCTCTCATCTGAAGATGAAACTTCGAGATCGACCAAATTGTCATGAAGCAAGAATTCATGAGGAAGTGTCTGTTGAAGACCTTTGGAATTAATATTCCCACTATTGGGAAATGAGGGAGTAGAATCTTGGATTCCAACACATAATTGCCTGAGGGATTCAAGAACTCCAGCATCGACCAAGGCCTTGTTATAGATTGGCTATTTATCTCCTGACGGTGCTGGGAAGGTCTTTTTGTTAGATGCCTTAGTACTCACTTTGGAAAACACTTGTTGACAAAGGTGGTTTCCCTGACCATGTGTATGTGCCTGATCAGGAATGATGGTCAGGTTAGGCTAACGATCTCCACTCAAATAAGGTGTATGTGCCTGACTTGGTTGTCCGTATGATATGGGGGAGTATGCCCCACAACCCTTTTGGACTAGAACAGATGTGTGTGTCTATTCTGGAGTGAACTGTTGATGTGTCACTCCACTGGTAGAGATAGATTTCTGTGCCTTCTCTAAGAAGCTTCTGAACCTGTTATAATATCCTAGCAAGCATCAAAAATATGAGCAGGGATTTTCTTCTGCTCTTTCACCATTGACAGAATATACTTAGTGAATTCAGCTGCCGGAATGGGGATATATGTCCATTCCATGCTTGGAGTAGGTGTATGTGCCTACTCCTGTCCTCCTTTTCCTTTCAGTGAATCCTGACAGTACTCAAGTGTGGTTGCAGAGAGTTGACTCCACCTCCTATTTGTCGCAAGAGCTTTCCGACTGACTTCTCCATGTACTACCAAGTGAGACTATTGGTAGGATTGATTAATACTATTAGCTGTATGTGCCTGCTGATTTCACTTCATCGAAGGTTATTGATGAGCTTCATCATATGTAGTCAGACGAGCCTGCTGACTAACTGATGATGTATAAATAGGTGTATGTTCCTGCCTATAGTTCTCCACCGGAATTGCCTGGCAGGATTGGCATGATGCTGCCAGATGAGTCTGCTGGACAGTGGAATTAAAATAGGCAGGTGTATGTGCCCGCTCATTTCTTTCCACCATGTTAGGTTGGTGGACTTCTCCGGAGATGACAGAGATGAGAACCTGCTCACTGTTGACCGGATTCCACCTCTGGCGGTTCGTCTTGCCTGCTCGGGTTCAAGGAACATGAGCCGAACTCCTGGAGTCGGTACCCCCATCATGTTGAGGGCGTACTGCCGCACTAGTCTGGCGACGATTGTTAATAGGAGCCCTCAGGAAAGACTCCTGCTTCTTTGAATTAAGGCCCTGAGGGACCTACTCATTCACCTCCCCAGAATATGGGAGTGAATGGTGATTGTGTTCAGGGGATAACGACCCAAAACGGTTGGAGACGGTGGTTAGCACCACCTCTTTCTTGATCACTGGTTGTCATTGTTTGGACGACCGGTGTGAGTTGTTCACTTGGAGGGATTTTCGGGCAGCCTCCAGATTTGGGATGGTACCATGTTGACGGTACTCCTTAACCAGCGCATTTGATACCCAGCATTGAATACGCTGAGTAGGTGATGTCATCCTCAGAGCAGACGACGATCCAGCAGGAGTAGCAGGAGTAGCAGGAGTGGCATTTGCAGCAGCGGTATTCATAGGTGTGAATTTGAGAGCATCCATTTTGGAAATGCAAAAGATCTTGGAAAAGAGTGCCTATTTGATATGACAGACGTAATCAAGATAAATTCAGCCACTACATATTTTGGATGAGCACATATGTAAATGATTGTTCTTTTGTTGGCCCTGCCAATGTGTTTTAAATAGGGGCCTAACAAATATTTAAAACATCATTTTAACTTGGTTAAGGATTCACGTCGGGTTCACCAATTTTTGTGTCCCTCGGAATTTGGGGATGACCTCCTTGATGGGAGGTTCAAACATTCCAATCGGTTTCTAACGTGTTTGTTCATAGAACCAGAAAAATCCAATGATTCCATATCCATTTGGACCTACTTTCCAAAGGTAGGCGTTCATTAGTGTTGGTCAGAGTGGATACTCAAGAGGGGGGTGAATTAAGTTCCAATTAAAATTTCTGTTCTAAAACTTTGTCTTAAAACCCCCAAATAAAATACTTAATTAAACTGTAGTGAATTTATATCAAAGTAAGGGTTCAGTTGGGTTCTCAAGGGATTGATTATTTCCCAGTTAATCAAAACATAAAGGTTGATTAACTTTTGAAACAAACTTACTGATTTACAACTGATATAAACACTTGCGAATTTAATTATCAAAGTGACTTTAAAACAGTTTTGGTTTAAAAGAGATTAGCAGTGGAATAAAAGAATAAATTTGAAAGATATAGCACAAAAAATATAACCAAGAGGTTCAGTATCAAGCTGAGACTTAGTCCTCTCAAAAGATTTTATAAAAAGATGATCCACACCCTGGATCGGGGATAACAACAGCAACCAGCTGTTCAGGTCCAAGACCTCTGCCACAGTTATTCATGGGAACAAACACAACAGCAACCAGCTGTTCAGGTCACATGACCTCTACCACTATCCCAGTGGGAAAAACAAAATGCAAGTGAGTTTAGTGAGGATTTAAAAATCCTCCAGTTAGAGTACAGGAGACAGTGTGTGTGTAAAATACAGCATGTAACACACACTGCTCGAAACTTAAAAAGATAAATCACAGAGCAAATATATTGAGTTTATAAATGGCTCTTGTGATTATCATGCAGTTCTGGACTCCTTTGATTGATCAGAATTCGCTCTGAGTCCTTTTCTGGTTTTTTCCTGGAAAACAGAGTATCGTCTGTTTTCTTGACTTCCAGGTGTAGAGACAGTTGGTGAAGCTCTTGTGTTATGTTCTCATTCTTAGCTCTTTACTGGTATGCAGTAATGAGTTCGTCGTGTAGGTTCCGTCATCTCTTTGCATTCACACTCTGTGTTCTTCCAGCACACGTTTTATTTTGTATGTCTCGTGTATTCATCTATATGTCTCTCACACAGCCTGTGTTCCATATATTGTATTTGTCTATTCATGCTCTTTTGTAGGAGCATCCTTCCTTTAGTTAAACCACGTGCTCCGGCAAAAGATGATTTACTTTTTGCAGGTACGAGGTACGGTTCCCTGACATCCAACAACACACATTAAATAAATGTCAGTATATTAAATATACCAGATATGACCGTTGGTTAGATTAAACAATGATTAATAAATTAAAGCAGTGTCAGGTTCTGTCTCTGGAACGGTAGCTCTTGATATCGGTAGATTTGTGTTACGGCAGGTCTGAGTATCGGTAGGAATTTGTAACGGTAGAATTGTCTCGGTAGCTGCAACTGTAGACTTGATCACATCAGTAGCTGTGGAATTGTAATGGTATCTGTGGCTCTACCTTGTATCAGTAGCGGTATCTCTCTATCGGTAGCTGTGGCTCTGCCTTGTATCGGTAGCGGTAGCTCTCTATCGGTAGACTTTGCATAACGGTGGACTTCAGCATATCGGTAGCTGTCAACTTTGCTGTAGTGGTAACTGTCGACTTCATTGTATCGGTAGCTCTATGTTCTGACGGTAGCTCTCTTATAGTGGTAGCTCCAATATATCAGTAGACTTAACTGTATCGGTCGCTGTGATCTGTAACAGTTTCTTAGCTTGTAACGGTAGATGAGAACTGTTTGAGCATTCACTTGGCAGAATGAGTTAATTCATAGTAAACATATATCTAATAATTCCAAAGACTTAATTTAATCATAATGAAAGAAACAACATATATTAAAGTATATTTGGAATGTATTAATCATAATCAAGATATAAATAAAGAATGGTTGGGATTATCAAAACACAATAAAGCCACTTAATTCCCAGAGGGTTCAACAATCTCCCCCTTTTTGATAATCACAACTTATGCCAAAAAATAAAGTAATATCAGAGGAAAATATATCAAAGTATGATATCAACCGTATAGGATCAGTGAAAGAAAAAAAATCTCAGCAATTGATATCAAACAATAAAATAGTATCAGAGGAGAAAGAAAAACACAAACAAGATTCTTTAGTTTGAGAAGATTCACATATTCCTCCCCCTATCAATTTAACTACAGGATTCTCCTCCAAATTAGTGATTTTCTCCCTCTTTGTTCCCTTAGGTGAACAACATTCTCTCTCTCTTTCTGGGTACATATCTCAATAATTTCTCCCCCTTTGTGATTAACAAAAAGGAGGGTATCAGAGCAAAAAGAGAAGGACGAGGAAAGAAAATAGACAGAGTAAAATAGACAGTGAAGAGAGGAATGAAGTATGTGATTGATAAGCCAAAAGATACAGTGGGAAAATCAGAAAAGTACAAAAATATAATGAATCCCATCAAAAATGAAGCTAGAAGCACTCAATCATCCTCTTGAACAGGTGTTTTTCCATTGGGATCAGTAGAGGGTGCAGAGGTAGAGTCAGCAGGCTTGAGAATTCCCGAAAGAACCACTGGTGGATCAGCAACTGATACAGTACCAGATCTATAATCTGTCTCTCTCTGAGGGATCAAAGGTGTCAAGCTCCTGATGGCTTGAACTGGAGTCAGGGGAGGAGTACTCCCAGAGGTAGATGGTGGAACGGCAGGTGGTACAATAACTGGCTGAGCATCCACATGTAGGAAAGGCAACAAGAGATTACTGAAATCCATGATGATGCTTCCACCTCTCTCCATAGCATAGACAAAATCATCTCTATTCTCAATAAAGTTGTCTAAGGCCGGAGTAAGCTCCCTGAGATTACTAACCTATTCTCTGAAGGCTTGGGTAACTGGAGGTAATTTCATATTCTCCATCAAAATCTTGAAATGGTTTGTCATTTGGTTCTTGGTATAAACCTTTTCAAAATAAGCATCCACCTTATTTTTGATTGCCTCTTGAGAAGCAGTAGCTGCCCGCAAGTGATCACGAACAAAACTACTAACTTCCCTAGTGGTAGCAAGAATCTGAGTATCGGATGCACCACTAGGACTAGCCTTAGCCAATTATACTTGAATAATAGTCCGGATCTAGTCAAGGTTCACACTGGAGCTATTTGAGGGAAGAGGTTTCATTGAGAAGGCCACTGTCTCCTTGAAAGATTGAGTCAGACTACTAACTACCTTCTGAACAAGTTCATCCTGACTGTTCAGATGTTCTTTGACAGACTTCTAAAAGGCCTCAAACACTTCCACAAATTGTTTGACCACTTCATTGATATATCGAATGTCAGTGTGCAATTGGGTTTGAGAACTGTTCAAAGCATTCAATGAAGCAATGGATTGTCTAAGAGCAACTACAGCTCCTGTCCAACTCTCAATCTGAGTGTGGCACACCTTAAGTTCATCCACCATTTCTTTCACAGGACTGGACACACTACATCCAATGGATAACTCAAGGGATTGCTCCATGATTTTCATCTCTTCAAACATACTTTTCTTCATATCTTCCATTGATTCTCTTATTGCTTCTATCAATTCGGATTTTAAAGACTTAAGGTCATCCTTGGTTGCCACATGTTTAGCTACAGTGGGTAAGGTAACTGATTCTTTTTGGGGTTGGTCTTTTTCGTCAGAATATCCATAGGAAAGTCCAAGAATCATATATCCGAGATCTGATGTCCAACCTTCATTGTCATATAATACTGATACTAAGCCAAGATTCTCCTCCTCACTTGGAACATTCTCCTGAGGTATATCTTCCAACTGGTCTTCCTGAGGTAAATCTGCAATTTCCTCTATAGCCAGAGAAGATTCAATAGCCACTTGTTCTGAGTCATTAATGACTCTCTCATTAACAGGTGTTGCTGCTATTTCTTCCTGATCAGCCAATGTCCTGACTGTACTGACTATTAGAGGACTCAAACTGAGCTCTTTTTCAATCTTTTCTTCATCATCTACTTCACCATCAGCCTCTTTTTCTCCATTAACATTTTGATCAGATTCAGTTGTCTCATCCTCCTTAGAGGTGTCCTTGACAACATACTGGCAGGCTTCTTCTTCTTCTTCTTCTGTAGTCTCTATTTCATTGTCCTTTAAGACAGTTTCTCTTTTTGGTAGTTCTGTTGGAGGGCTGGCTGCTCCATAAGAAATAACTTGATGCAAAGGACTAGGGGGAAAGTCTGGATCTCCTCCTTCCTCTACTGATGTCTCTTCTTCCTCAGCTTCATCATCACTATAGACCAGTTCTGGCTCATCTGGTCCAAGACCAGGATCCCTCACATCCTTTGGTCTAGAAGGATGATCCATAGGAGTATACTTGTCATAATTTTTTCCTTCATCATTCACCCATGATTTCTTCCAAGGATTTCAGCTGACCTTCATGTATTTACAGACAGTTCTTGTAATACAGAAGTTATCCTTGACCACTACCAGCTCATCCTGAGGTCCATCTATCTCCTTCACTTTCAGTATCATAGAAATTAGTTTTGAGAAAAACAAGGCATTTGATTTTGACTTTGGTCTAGTCATCTCTTCCACTTGAACAATAATCAATCTACATAGATTGATTCTCACATTGTGCTTCAGCAAATGTAACAGATATATGTCTTGGAATCTCAAAGTGGAAATGTCTCCTCTTCTCGGACTAACAACATGTTGAATAAACTTAAAGAACAGTTTGTCTTCTCCTACCATCTCTGCAGCAATCACCTTTCCAGGGGTCCCATTCCCTGTGAGTTCCATAAGAGCATATTCATATTGAAACACATCACTGGTTGACTGTACAGAATTGGAATAATAAGAAAAATCACCCTCATGAGGAACTCTCAGGTTCTCAGCCCATTCTCCTGAAGTAAACGATACTTCCTGACCATTCACATATGAAACCATTTTGCTTTCTTCTTCAGACTTTTCAAAACGAACAAAATCATAAAATTGTTTTACCAATCTAGGATAGTAAGGTCCATTTTTGTTCGCGAAGCATTCTAGCCAACCTTGTTCTTGTAAAACCTTAAGAACTAACGATTTGCTTTCCATCAGCCATTCTGCACACACCTCTTTTTCAACAACAATCTCACGCTTCGATAGGTGTGGGTTTACTGGTCTTCTCTGAGCTACACTTCAACTGCCACTTCCCCTGGCATCAGTACTAGATACTTTTTGCCTTTTCGCTGCCGGCACATCACTCCCATAAGTCATCTGTGGTCTCTTAACTCGGGCCATTGCGGATTTGAGGTTAGGGTTCTGAAGGTTGAGAGGTTTAGGTTTAGGGGATTCGAGCAGACAGGTTCGCAGTGAGATTGAGTGAGTCTAGTTAGAGTTTTTATATCATTTAGGATTCATAAATCACATAAATAATAAATAAAATAAATAACGGTTCGATGACTCGGCTTTATAGAATTTTAAAACAGCGTGAGATGTACCGGTAAAGTCTCCTAACAGTGAGGTCTTCTATCGGTGAGGTTTTTCTAACGGCGAGGTTTCTCTAACGGCGAGGTTTCTCTAATGGTGAGGTTTCTCTAACTGTGAGGTTTCTCTAACGGTGAGGTTTCTCTAACGGTGAGGTTTCCTAACGGTGAGGTTTCTCTAACGGTGAGGTTTCTCTAACGGTGAGGTTTCTCTAACTGTGAGGTTTCTCTAACAGTGAGGTTTCTCTAACGGTGAGGTTTCTCTAACGGTTTAAGGATAAGTTATCATTCCTAATTCGTGTCTAATGAAACTTAATCTTTCTGAACTTAAAGGTTTAGTGAAAATATCAGCTAATTGATGTTCAATGCCTATAAACTCAAGTGTTATATCATCTCTTTGACAGTGATCTCTTAAAAAGTGATGTATAACATCAATATGTTTAGTTCTAGAGTGAGGCACACGGTTCTTAGAGATATTAATTGCACTAGTGTTGTCACAGTTGATTGAAACATGTTTAAAGTCAAATCCATAGTCTAGTAGTGTGTGTTTCATCCACAGAATCTGTGCACAGAAACTACCAGCAGCGATGTATTCTGCTTCAGCAGTAGATAATGCAAATGAGTTCTGTTTTTTACTACACCATGATACTAGGGATTTTCTAAGTAAGTGACATGTTCCAGATGTGCTCTTCCTATCTAACTTACAGCCAAGAAAATCATCATCTGAATAACTTGTTAAGTCAAATGATTTTCCTTTTGGATAAAACAAACCTAAATTTGCAGTATACTTAAGATATTTAAAAATCCTTTTAACAGAAAGAAAGTGTGATTCTTTAGGATTAGCTTGAAATCTAGCACACATACATACACTGAACATAATATCTGGTCAACTAGCAGTAAGATAAAGTAAACTCCCAATCATACCTCTGTAATTAGTTTGATCAACTGGTTTACCAGTTTCATCAATATCCAATTTACAGGTGGTACTCATAGGTATATCACTTTCCTTAATACTATCTAAACCAAAACGTTTTAACAAATCCTTATTATATTTAATTTGATTTAAAATAATTCCATCTATAGTTAGAAAAATTTGAAATCCAAGGAAATACTTAAGCTCTCCCATTAAGCTCATTTCAAATTCATTTTTCATAACCTTTGAAAAATCAGTACATAAAGAATTTTTCGAAGATCCAAAAATGATATCATCAACATAGATTTGTACTATTAATAAATCTTTTGAAATCCTTTTTATAAAAAGAGTGGGATCACCAATTCCTTTTGAAAATCCTTGTGAGATAAGAAAGTTTGAAAGCCTTTCATACCAAGCTCTTGGAGCTTGTTTTAAACCATATAAAGCTTTAGAAAGTTTAAAAACATGATTTTGAAAATGAGGATTTGAAAAGCCAGGTGGTTGTTCTACAAAAACATCTTCAACAATAAAACCATTTAGAAAATCACTTTTCACATCCATTTGATATAACATGAAATTCATATGTGATGAATAAGAAAGTAAGATCCTAATAGCCTCTAATCTAGATACAGGTGAAAATGTTTCCTCATAGTCAATTACTTCTTCTTGATTGTAACCTTGTGCAACTAGCCTAGCTTTGTTTCTAATGATGTTTCCAGATTCATCAACTTTGTTTCTAAACACCCATTTTGTGCCTATGGTAATAGTGTCCTTAGGTCTTTCTACTAATTTCCAGACTTTGTTCCTTTCAAATTGATTTAGTTTTTCTTGCATAGCCATTACCCAAAATTCATCATTGATAGCATCATTGATATTTTTAGGTTCTAGCTCTGACAAGAAGGCTTGATGTTCAACCTGATTTCTAAGAGAAGCTCTAGTACGTGTTCCTCTATCTAGATTTCCTACGACGACATCTAAAGGATGGTCATTCAGAATCATAGTTGGTCTTGAAAAGGTAGGGATAGAGATTTCAGGTTCATATACAGGTTGAGGTTCAACAGAAGCAGGGTCTGGAAAATTTCCAGAACTGGATGTTTTAACTATAGGTCCATTGTCTTTATCATTAAGGTTCAAAACAGATAGATCATCTTCAAGATTTTCAAGAGAGGTCTTAGGTTCATGTGGATTAGTTTCATCAAATTTGATGTGAACAGATTATTCCACACATTTGGTTCTCTTATTGAAAACTCTATAGGCTTTACTAGAAGTAAAGTAACCTAGGAAAATTCCTTCATCACTCTTGGATGAAAATTTTTCAATATTGTCTTTAGTATTAAGAATAATGACTTTGCAGCCAAAAACATTGAAGTAGTTAACCTTAGGTTTCCTATGGTTCCACAACTCATAAGGGGTCCTCTTAAGAACGTGTCTAATCAAGACTCTATTGATAACATAACAAGCTGTATTTACAGCTTCAGCCTAAAAATAAACAGGTTGGTTATGCTCATTAAGCATAGTCCTAGAAATTTCTTCCAGGGTTCTATTCCTTCTTTCTACTACACCATTCTGCTGAGGTGTCCTAGGGGCAGAGAAATTGTGACTATAGCCATTGTGTGAGCAGTAGGATTTGAACTCATGATTTTCAAACTCACAGCCATGATCACTTCTCAGAGTTTTAATCTTAAGTCCACTAAGGTTATCTACAGACTTGGAGTATTTTATAAAGAAAGAACAAGCTTCACTTTTATGAGCTAGAAAATATACCCAAGTATATCTAGAAAAGTCATCTACAAGAACATAGACATAATGCTTCCCATTTAAACTAGAAACTCTAGAAGGTCCAAATAAATCCATGTGAACCAACTCGAGAGGTTGAGAAGTTGACACTTCTTTCTTTGATTTAAAAGAAACTTTATGTTGCTTTCCCTTTTGACAGGGATTACAAACTTTGTCTGCTGGAAATTCAAGTTTGGGTAGGTCTGTAACTAAGTTCTTCCTAGCAAGTTTTCTAAGTGAATGCACATTGCAGTGTCCTAATATTCTGTGCCAAAGCCAAGACTATTTATGAAAAGCATTTAAACAAGTAATATTTTTCTTAGCTAAAGAATTTAAATCGAAAGCATAAACGTTTTCACTTCTTAAAGCATAAAACACTAAAACATTTTTAAAGTTAAAAAAATTGCAAGAATCATTTTCAAATTCAACATAAAAACCATCATCACATAACTGAGAAATACTTACCAAATTGTATTTAAGTCCATCAACAAATAAAACTTTAGAAATTAATACTGAGTCAGTGTTACCAATCTGGCCTAAGCCGATGATTTTTTCTTTTGAGTTATCACCAAAGGTGACAAAACCTCCATCAACTCTGACTAAGCTTTTACAGCATGAGATGTCTCCTGACATATGTCTTGAACATCCGCTGTCCAAGTACCAGGTCTTTTTACAGGAGCTCTTTAAGCAGGTTTCCTACAAAACAGATTTAAACAGGAAATGATTTTGGTACCTAGATTTTCTTGGGTCCAGACAGGTTAGCCAATAATACTTTAGGTACCCATATTTGTCTAATGGGTCTCATATAATTTGTAGAATGAACATGCTTTGAAAGATGAACCTTATTAGATCCATAACTATGAATATAACTCGTTGAAGCATATGAAGTTCCAGAGTTAGCTACATTCTATCCAGATTTAGAAATTAATCTAGTTCTGGTAATCTTACTTTGTCCAGGTTGGTATCCAATACCAGTAGTGTATCTAGGTGCTATTTTCTTACCTATCACATGAGTAAGAGTATCTTTACCATTTGTAAATTTCTCTAAGTCCTTCTTGAGTTTCTCATTGGATAATTTTAGTTTAGTGTTCTCTTTAAGCAACTGAACATTCTTTTCCATTTCAATATCAAGATCAAATATATGTTTAACAGTTAAAGCATATTGTTTCTTTAAACCTTTGTATTTGTCTTTTAGCTCATTACAGTTTTCTTCTAACATATCACAATATTCAAACAGTTCAGATTTAGACATGTTATCACATTCATAATCATCTCCAGAATAATATGAATTAGAAGCAGAAGTTTCTGAAGTTACCTCAGAAGTGTTTGTCATAAAGCACATGTTTTCCTTGTTTCTGTGTTCAGTTTTAGAAACTTCAGATTCACTAGAGCTGTCCTCAGAAGCACTCCAGGTAGCCTTCATGGCTTTCTTATACTTGTTATCCCTATATTCATACTTCTTCTTGTATTTCAGCTTTAGACAGTCTGCTTTTATGTGTCCCTTCGTTTTGCACTCATAGCAGACAACTTCATCTGATTTATTAGTTTTCTTCCAATCCTTTTTCCAATGTCCTTTGTTGTCATACTTACCTTTATAATTCGATTTTCTGAAAAATTTCTTCTTCCTATTGAATTTCTTAAATATTCTGGCAATGTGAGCCATCTCAGAATCACTGTCAGAATCACTATCACTATCTTCACAGCTTGAACTTTCATTGATATCTTGCAGCTTTTCCTTATCCTTATTCTTTGAGGTTGTATTTTTGAAGGCAATAGACTTCCTTCTAGGTTCATCATCATCTTCTTTGTTCACTTTGAGTTCCTCTTCATACATCATCAGTTTTCCAATTAGTTCTTTGACTGGCAGTTCTCCAATGTCACACGATTCTCTAATGGAGACAGAGGTTCCTCTCCATCTTTCAGGTAGACATCTCAAAATTCTCATGATCTGTTCCATTGATGGAACATCCTTTCCCAGAGAATTCATTGTGTTGAAAATTTCATTGAACATGAGATACATATTAGAAATGGGTTCATAAGGCTTCATCTTAAAATTATCATACTTAATAGTATAGGTATTAAACCGTATCTCCTTAACATTAGTTGTTCCTTCATGAGACACAGCTATGGTATCCCAAATCTCATAAGCAGTTTTACAGGCAGATATTATATTAAATTCTTCATCTCCTAAAGCACAGTACAGAGCATTCATAGCTTTACAATTATTATTGTAGGTTGTCTTAGTAGCTTCATTCCAAGTAGTTCTTACAGTAGTTGGTATTTTGTATTCAGATTCTATAGCAGTCCAAATATCAAAACCCATGCTCTCTAAATGAATTTTCATCTTGATTTTCCACTGATCATAGTTAGTACCATTGAAAAATGGTGGTCTATTGGTAGCAACACCTTCAAGTCTATTATCCATGATAGCTAACTATATGTAAAGATTTTAAAGAGATAAAAACTTAGAAATAACAGAAATTTTAAGAACTTTAAAATACAACTTAAATCAAAGTTGAAAAACAGAGTACAAAATATTTTAAACAACCTCTGATACCAAATGTTGGTCGGAGTGGATACTCAAGAGGGGGGTGAATTGAGTTCCAATTAAAATTTCTGTTCTAAAACTTTGTCTTAAAACCCCCCAAAAAAAATACTGAATTAAACTATAGTGAATTTATATCAAAGTAAGGGTTCGGTTGGGTTCTCAAGGGATTGATTATTTCCCAGATAATCAAAACCCAAAAGTTGATTAACTTTTGAAACCAACTTAATGATTTACAACTGATATAAACACTTGCGAATTTAATTATCAAAGTAACTTTAAAATAGTTTTGGTTTTAAATATATTAGCAGCGGAATAAAAGAATAACTTTGAAAGATATAGCACAAAAAATATAACCAAGAGGTTCAGTCTCAAGCTAAGACTTAGTCCTCTCAAAAGATTTTATAAAAAGATGATCCACACCCTGGATCGGGGATAACAACAGCAACTAGCTGTTCAGGTCCAAGACCTCTGCCACGGTTATTCATGGGAACAAACACAACAGCAACCAGATGTTCAGGTCACATGACCTCTACCACTATCCCAGTGGGAAAAAAATGCAAGTGAGTTTAGTGAGGATTTACAAATCCTCCAGTTTGAGTACAGGAGACAGTGTGTGTGTAAAATATAGCATATAACACACACTGCTCGAAACTTAAAAAGATAAATCACAGAGCAAATATATTGAGTTTAGAAATGGCTCTTGTGATTAGCATGCAGTTCTGGACTCCTTTGATTGATCAGAATTAGCTCTGAGTCCTCTTCTGGTTTTTGTCTGGAAAACAGAGTATCGTCTATTTCCTTGACATCCAAGTGTAGAGACAATCGATGAAGCTCTTGTGTTATGTTCTCGTTCTTAGCTCTTCACTGGTATGCAGTAATGAGTTCGTCGTGTAGGTTCCATTGTCTCTTTGCATTCACACTCTGTGTTCTTCCAGCACACCTTGTATTTTGTATGTCTCGTGTATTCATCTATATGTCTCTCGCATAGCCTGTGTTCCATATATTGTATTCGTCTATTCATGATCTTTTGTAGGAGCATCCTTCCTTTAGTTAAACCATGTGCTCCGGCAAAAGATGATTTACTTTTTGCAGGTATGAGGTACGGTTCCCTGACATCCAAAAACACACATTAAATAAATGTCAGTATATTAAATATACCGTATATGACCGTTGGTTATATTAAACAATGATTAAGAAATTAAAGCAGTGTCAGGTTCTGTCTCTGGAACGGTAGCTCTTGATATCGGTAGATTTGTGTTACGGCAGGTCTGAGTATCGGTAGGCATTTGTAATGGTAGACTTGTCTCGGTAGCTGCAACTGTAGTCTTGATCACATCAGTAGCTGTGGACTTGTAATGGTAGCTGTGGATCTGCCTTGTATCGGTAGCGGTAGCTCTCTATCGGTAGCTATGGCTCTTCCTTGTATCGGTAGCGGTAGCTCTCTATCGGTAGACTTTGCATAACGGTGTACTTCAGCATATCGGTAGCTGTCAACTTTGCTGTAGCGGTAACTGTCGACTTCATTGTATCGATAGCTCTATGTTCTTACGGTAGCTCTCTTATAGCGGTAGCTCCAATATATCATTAGACTTAACTGTATCGGTCGCTGTGAGCTATAACGGTTGCTTATCTTGTAACGGTAGCTGAGAACTGTTTGAGCATTCACTTGGCAGAATTAGTTATGTCATAGTAAACATATATCTGATAATTCCAAAGACTTAATTTAAGCATAATGAAAGCAACAACATATATTAAAGTATATTTGGAATGTATTAAGCATAATCAAGATATAAATAAAGAATAGTTGGGATTATCAAAACACAATAAAGCCACTTAATTCCCAGAGGGTTCAACAATAAGTTTGTGGACTGATGAGGCTTATGAATTTGCATTGGTCGAGAGGATGGGAGGTCGAACTCATCACACCTTTTTGTCTACTCCGGGACTCTCTTTATAGATTTAAGTTATGTTTGTGAATCCTTATTACATTACCAAGTATAAAATGAGCTTTCCTTCATATTTTACAATCAATGATTAAATATGTAGGAAATTTAGAGAATCTTTTATATGTATTCGAGGTTTTTCATCAATAGAGAATCATCTGTATTTATTATAGATTCTTGGTCAATGGTACCCTTCGATACATTTATATAGAAGTCTCTTGGTAATTATGATGACCAGGCTGGTTTTAAAGCCACTCAGTGGGGTACTTGATGTTTATTGTCATTTAGAAGGACATGGATTATTTCAGAGTTGGGATCGAACCCGCAGATGGGCTACCTACGCATCCTTTGTTTAGAAAAGGAATCATAACCCATGTAGTTCGAGTAAGGGAGTATGATGTTTATGATTGATGGCTCAAATAAGGATGCCATAATTACTTTTACACTCTAAGCTCACGTGATTCATGCTCGGTGTGAGAAACAAGAGGTATTTGCAAAAATTAGACAATTGTGCCATGAAAGATGCAATCATAAGAAATAATGTGGGACTTATGTATGTATGACTGCCCAGATAAATGAATTTTTGGATTTACATCAGGGACGAAATCCAATAACATGTTCCATAAAGGTATATGTGCTTCATGTATATTTGAATACTCTAACTTGGGGCTTACTCCTGAAAAAGAGGCCCAAATTAGGAGAGGACTTATGATTGGGTTTTACTCTCGAGAAGGAATCCCATATCAATGGTAAATTAGGACTGGTTAAGAGAAAACTAGGGCTTACTCTTGAAAAGGAGGCCCAGGTTAAGAGACTTGAAAAACAATTAAGGGAATTGGGGTTTACTCTTGAAGAGGATTCCCATATTTATGACTGGGGATTACTCCTAAAAAAAATATGCCCATATTTATGACTGGGGATTACTCCTAAAAAAAATATTCCCAGGTGAACAGGGTCCATAAAAGTTATATGTGTTTTATAAAGATCTATAATATTAATTTAGGATTTACCCCTGAAAAGGGTACCCATAATTAAGGAGGGAACTTTGAATTATTATTGGGGCTTACTCCTGAGGAGGAGGCCCAAATTTGAGAACTTGGACTGGGGCTTAGTCTTGAAGAGGAGGCCCAGGATAATGAGGATTTGGGGCTTACTCCTAAGGAGGATGCCCATATTAGGGTTCTCTTATCTTTAAAGGATGAGGTTGAATGAATGGAATCTCTAATCTTAGTGACAAGATGTGTAAATCACTATGTTTTGAGAAATGTTTCACGTAATTCCTTTCAAATTAGGAACTCAATCAAGAAGACATACCATAAATGGATTAGAAGAGTGTCTTGAAGACTGTATTTTGAACAGGAGAGGTGGAATGGCATAAGAGGGATGAAATAGGCAAGAATGGCACCCAAAAAGGTAAGGGCGCGCATGTCCTAAGAGTCGTGCAAGTACTGCGTGGGCGCACAAGTCTGGTCGCACAGGTATACCTACGCGATGCATGGGTACTTGCGCGATTGTTAACCAGAAGGTTATACTTGAGCAATCCTTTGATCAATGCCTTTTGAATCTTTTTGAAGTTCTTCTAGAAGGGAGGCGCGCAAGTTCTATTGAAGGAGTAAGGCGGCACACAAGTGTGGCCATTTCCCTTAAGGGTTGGCCACTCAGGCGCTCAAGTGATGATGAGTTTCAACACTTAGGCCTTCCTCCTCCTCTTTAGATCTTCCGTTCTAGGTAAGAAATTATCTTAGAAGTGTTTCAGAAGCTTTGAGAAGTGATTAGGGCACCGGGAGCTCAAATTTGTGTTTCTGAAAAAAAAATTCCTTCCCCGAATCGGGGGCCCACAAGGTTTATTTATAGGCTGAAGAAGACCCGAGCGGTTATCCTTTAGGGTGCGAAAGTCACTTGCGTGACCATTAGATGTCGCACAAGTGGACTTGTGTGAAAGTGATGAAACTTGCGCAGCACATGTGCTTTTGAAGCTTTGTTCATGCCTTTGTCGATTTTTGATGTGTTCTTCAAAGGATGAATCAATTTGTGCAAAGTCATTTTCCTTTCTACTCGTTTAGAAAATGTGACAAAAAGGAGCATCAACAGTGTACATTCATTAAAAATGAACTCTTTCTTACTCATAGAAAATTTTAATCATATGAATCAACCATAAAAAAATGCAATAATATTTATAGTTATTTTTTTAATTTTTAAATATAATTTTATTTGTAATAAATACTTCAAAATTATCATATTTTGAATTTTTAACAATTTTCCAAGATAATTAAATTTATTGATAATAAGTAATATACTATAACCATTGGTGGAAAATATCATGACATTACTATAATTTAAAAAATATTCAAAAATTAATCTAACTAAATACATGTCAAAATATATGTTATTATGTAATTATATTGTATTTTAGTGAATTATAATTGTTTTTAAACCTATACATAATATTCCAATTTCAACAATGAAATTTAGGTTCTGAAAATAATAGTTTTTGGGAAAATTATTTTCCCCAAGAAAACTAATATAGAATATATTATATCTATTCTCAAACATTCAAATATCAAATACAAGTATTAAATACAAAAAACCATGCTCTAAGACCATGAGTAAGAAAATGGTTTTACATTTTCATCAACTAATATTTAAAAGGATTATGCATAGAAATTAATAAAAATTTATCACTAATTTTCCTTAAATACCCCCATTTTATCTCATTCATATAGTCTCCAAATAAAGTGAAAACTATATTCTTCGCATTTTCATTCTCTATAATGACTCCATGTATAATTTATGGTTCAATGGTTTTATTCTCAACTATTAAGAAGCTACAATGCAAGGTAATGGTTCATAACATGATCACTAACAGTATTTTTAGGATCATTCCAATTCATTTTATTTTAAATGAGAAATTATATTATTATATTTTCAATTATATATCATGATACCCTATCATTATACAAAATTTATAATCACTTATAATTATGAATCATTCTTATATCTGAAAAACCATTTTAATTGTTTTGTGAAGCATGTGTAGTTTTCCTTATATTTACATTCCTATCTAAAAAAAGTGGTTAAGAAAACTGTAATATATTAAACTAGTGGTAATAACAATAAAAATGGATGGTTGGGTAGTATCTAAATCTTTACTCATTGTAAAATATGTGGACCAACTTTTACACCTAGTTTGACATTCTCATGGGATATTCTCTGGATAGTTTAAATTATTTTTACAAATAGAAAAAATGATATTAATATATTTTTTTATCAATAATATATGTTCTACATCTATAGTTTTCTTCTATAATTTATTTGGTAGAACTATTATTGTGGACATATTTTCCTTTATTCTATATGGGAAATATTGTAACATATACCTCATAGAGCAATTATTCAATGTACTCTTATATATTTCAATCATGAACATTGTGGATATATATTTAGAATATTTGGTAATGTATTGGAAATTTATGTTTATAGTGGGTCTCATAATTATATATCTTTTAAGTGCACTTATAGGTCTCAAAATTTCACTCTGATATCTTAATGGTACAGTCTAAAAAGCCCAATGTATGATGTCTTGGACGAAGGCCTCAATGGTATTTTTATGATTTCAAATAACACAAAATCCTAAAATTTCAATTATTATGTGATATATTACATCTTTACTTCTTTTTTCATTCATGGATTATGATTTTCATATTTAATAATTTATATTAAATAAGTTGTTTATATTTTCCAATAATATTGCATATACCATATCAATTTTCATTATATGTTAACTCTTACTGATAATTTGATATCACTATTTACTTTTGTCCCTCCTTTTCCATGGTTTCTAAGGCTGAATAAAATGTATGATTGACCCTATGGATATACCTATAAAAAAATTATTTCTGATCAAATGTTTAAATTTTTCATAGTATTATATAATTTTAATATATCTAGTCTATTTAGGAATACTAAAAATTTATCTTGGGAATGAAAAATCACGTATATTAATTCCCATGTAAAAGCTAACCCACTAGATCCTATTGCCCAGGATTGGGAGTTTAACTATTTGGTTATGATATTTTTTTGTAAAAAAATATGGAACATGATTTAAATGAATATTGGAATGGAACCTATATTCTACAATTAAAAAACTGTAAATACTATTCTAGAATTATTTTTTAGGTATTTTATGCATAGAACCATATTTAAAAAAAAAAATTTGTGTAATACTTATAAAATACATTATTATTTTTAATATTAAAAAAATCCATATTATTTGTTAGATTTTTCCACTAACTAAAAGAAATGGGCATCAACCAAACAATTTGGGATAGTGTAAGAACCCAGATCTCTATTTTAAATAAAGATCATGATTTCGGGTTGTTTTTTAGGAAAATAGATGATCTGGGAAATTTTATAAGTACACAAAATGTACTTTAGAGTACATGAAGTGTACCCATTTTTCCCATTAAGTCATGTACTAGCTATGTAACGGCTGACTACATGGGTATGTAGGTGACCCAACAGACCGCCTAAAGTGGGAGCTGGTTGAGGCTTGTACACGGCGTGTACATTATATGAACACATCATGTACTTTTCAATTTAATTGATTAATCATAGTGGAGTCCCATATCATCTCCAGAAATACATCCTTATAACCTTAGTTCTCCTTAGACTGACTTGGAAAGATGATCAAAGTCTATGCCATCATTTCACTGTCCGACGTGTGATCTGAACTCTGGCAGGTGCATTGGAATCCCACCAGTGAGTTCCTCCATCTACAAGATCACCTCTTCATGATTCCTCTTCTCACGTGTGTTATTCAAGGTTGAATTATTTTAACTGTTTTGTAGATATACATAGTTCTAGGCCAATTCAATGGACTAAGTTCAATAGTATTCATCGTACGACATCAAGGTAGGTGGTTTGTGCCTTTCTTTGATGGTCTATGGATTATATATGCACAAAATTCAGAATACCCATGTTTTGGGTATTTTTTGTTTTGGAATTTATCCATGTTAATACATGCTATGGTTTGTTTGATTGAGAATGGGTTTTTTCATAGCCTTAAGGTTTAATACCTTGAATATGGTTGTGTTTTCAATGTGGGATTGATAATGGTTGTTTGGTCTAGAAATCCTATTGGTATTGCATTGTATTCAACGACTCTTGTTTTTAGGATGGAGTTACCATTTATTTGATATGCATGTTATTTTCATTGTGAATGTATGACCAAGGGGAATTTGACTGTTAGGAATTCCCAAGGTAGGGTCATTTATGTATTATTTGTTGTTATGTTGACCGAGGGGCATTGACTATAAGAGCTATCGGGTGTTCATAGACTAGAGGGGATAGACCGTGAGGGCTACCCAATGGGTTGTTATTGAATGAATGTTAGACCATAGGGAATTGACTATGAGAGATTCCATGTGTAATTATATTTTATTTTATATATGCAGACCAAGGTGGTATTGACTGTGAGAGCTACCCAGTTTTTTTAAATGATGAGTGCCAAGTAGGTCCAATGGGGTTAGACTGTTTGAGATTTCCCAGAGGTTCATTATTTAATGGATTGATGATATGTTAACACATAAGGGTGAGACTGTGAGAACTGCCCTAGAGGGTTTCTTTCAAATGATTGGTGAATGTGATGAGCATGCCAAAGTAAAGAAAAATATTTGACTCAGTATTACTTATTTGTTAGATGGTATTTCGAGTCATCTGTTTTTCAATTACACAAGGGATACAGAGCTTAGGCTAGATCGCATGATTTCATTATTCAAGGGATTTAATAATTAATTATTGTAAATGAATGTAATTGAAATTTGTAGGATTGTTTACTTTTTAGTACTTCCTATTTTATTTCATCATTACTACATATTACCTGATATATATATTCATTGACAATTAGGAACAGATCTTTTGGTCGTTTCCTACTGGGATTCATCTCTAACCCTATTTTGGTCTTGTTTGTTGGACCCAAATAGATTATATGGTTGAAGGTATAGATAATGGAAGCACCCTTCTTTATTAGTTACATGATTTTTGTTGGAGCTGGAGACCATGGGTCCAAGCTGAGGCTTGGGATGCTGTAAGAGATTACTGATTTTTTGTACTTTAGTTTTAGTATTGTATTTCCTAAATTGTGACTTGTTTAGCTACTTTCTTAGACATATGTGACATGGATCATTTATATTTATAATCCAGTTTCTTATTTTCTATCATTCATCCATTGCATACATCTATTGTGTGGTATTACTACTTATTCTACTGTTTTAATATATGTTTTTTTGTTGGGTATACTCTTCCAATGAGGAAATTGATTCCCCATTATCAGACCATGTCCCTCGCTGCTAGTCAGCAGCCGCTAGAATTTGGGGAAATGCACTTGAGTTCATTTGACCAACTAGGTATGAGGCACCATTTGTAGGTGACCAAATCCATGGCATTAAAAAGTGGTATCATAGGAACTTCTTTTCAACTTTTCCTTCTTTATTGGAGCCTATAGATTGGAATAAGAAGGAATAGGTAGTTATTAATTAGTTGGTCATAGGAGTAGCTTACCTGTGTATAGGGAAAAGCCAATTTACTTCAAATGTTATAAGTTTTTTGTTTTTTAATTGTTAGAGTTGATTAGATTTCATCATTGGGTGATTCAATTGTTTTAATCCCCTTCCATTCATATTATTGTGCTTATATTTTTGTTGAAACCCTGTGAGATGATGGTATTCCATCTCTTGTATCATATAGTCACTCTGTAGAGATCACATGTCATGCATTCTGGTAATTCCACTTAGGATGCATTACAAATAGCATGGTGTTGTGATAGATGTTGTTCTAGATATGCATGTTGTTGTGATAGATGCCATTATAGTGTACCTGCTATTTTGACAAGGTATGGGAATATATAAATATAATTTATAAGGATTCCAAACCTTGGTCCCTGAGTTGTTATGGGTCCTCTTGGATTGGAGTTTTGTTGATCATGTATGAACTTTAATTGAATTTTGTTATGTTATGATATTAACAAGGATGCGAAACATTTATTCGTTGGAGTATAGGCTCTCACAGGTCGGAATGTTTCATGACATGGAATACATTTTATTTTTTAAGGGTTCTAGATAGGTTTTATATACCTACTCTCTAGAAACCAAGACAACACGATGTGTGGTGTTATGAACACACACCATGTGTTCTTATGTTATGGAAGAAATGAATTTTTTTATGTACACCCCGTCTACTAGAAGTACATGTTTTGTAGTGATTGACAATGTGACTGATTGTGTGAGAAAAGTCATGGGGTAGGGAAACTATTATTAGAGCACACCGTGCCAGGATAATACATGTCATGTTTTAAAGACCCGTGTATCCGTCCATGTGACAAATGAAACGGCTGGGTGAAATTCAGGTTATACACACCATGCCCAGTTTATGAATTCCATGTAGAGTCAACATTATATCTGACCATGTGACTAATTACACATGTGGTTAGGATATAAGCACTACACATCGTGTCTAGAGTGAACACTATGTGTAGAGTTACGAATGAGAGAATCATGTAGTTCTAGCCAGGTAGAAGTACTTGGGGAGGATTGGAAATTCCAATACATTCCCTATCATAGGTGGAACACGTCATGTGTATGGGTGTTACACGACCAGGTTTAGAAGAAGTACATGCCATGTAAAAAACATAATGGAACATGTTGTGTTGGGGTTATACACAGCGTGTAACCCTGTTTTATAAAAACATGAATGTCTCATCTCTTGCTCCTTTCTTTCACTTATATGTTATATTTCTTGATAATATTGAAGTGACGTGTGTGCTTGAACATGATGTGTCATTCCATCAAGACATCCTAAGATTGTACGCCAAATACAGGGCAATGACTTGACTGAAAATGGTAGAACATGGACTACTAGAAGATCCTCCCATCGGGCCTTTTTTGGCACTCATTGTTTTACAGGACGCAGGTGCTGATGCATAGTTTGATGAAGGATTTTTGATGATGTTAAAGACCTTTCAGGGAGCACCAAATCATGTCCCATCTATGTTAGGGTTGATGTAGGTGTTCCGGTAGTAGCATCCTCCAACATTTTATTAGGATGGAATACCACACACTGTAGAGTCGCGGTTTGAGGTCATGCTTGCTATATTTGAGCATCTGGATATGCCTTTAGAGAGGAGGGTCAAGCTCACGATGTACATGCAATGTGATTCCTCTGAGATTTGGTGGGATGTTATCTCTCAGGAAAGACGTCATTGGGATATGTATTGGGTAGAGTTATAGAGGAATTTTTATGATTACTTCTACCCCATGAAGTTGAGGGATGATTGATCTAACGTCCGGAATCTGGGAGCCACTCAACGGGTTCCCCGGACCCGGTTGGTAACATGACCTCAAGCGCATTTCCCCAAATGCCAGAGGCAACCGACTAGCAGCGAGGGCCCAGATCTGATAGTGGGGAAACTATTCCCTCATTTTTCAAAGTGTAGAGCAACAGAAAAGATAAATAACATACAATAGCAGAAGCAGTAAACAATATAAAAATGAAATGGTCAACTAAAGTAAGATAACCAGCAGTCATATATATAATGATGCAGCATGTCACTAATTCTATGAAAGAAGCCAGAATAGGATACACTGAAATACAATACAATACAACTCAAAGTACAAGGTACAACTAAAAAAACAAGCAGAGTAAACAGAACGCAGCATCATCGCAAGCCTAAGATCGGTCCCATGCTCTCCTACTCCTCTTTTAAAATCATGTACCTATATAGGGAACCTTTCCCCTGTCGACACCTGCATAAACGTAATCGGTTTGGGCCGAAGACATGACCCAAACAGGGTGTGAGAATTAAATCCTTGTAGGCACCCACCAAATGACCATGCCCAACTATCAGTGAAAATTTGCAAAAGTAGTGTGCAGTAATAAATGCAATAAGCTAAGCAGTACTCAAAAGTAACTAACTCTACCAGTTATATTTCCATTTTAATATTCATTTAACCATACCAAGCCTGTGCTTTAACATGGAAGGTGTACCATATAAAGATCACCACGGTGAATATTCATGATAACACTATCCTCAGACATATAATCCTTACCCTTAGGTAATCATAATAGAAACACACAGGTGTCTGCCCATAGGCATAACAAATATTTCCCATAGGCATACGAGTTGTCGCCCACAGGAATAGAATCTACTACCCACGGGCATCATAAGAGTTTTCCACAGGCTAAGCGAACACTTCCCTCATGATATACAAGTAATAGGTCCAATCCCAACATATAAACAAGAAATTATATATAATTCCTATCAAGTAAATTTAATGCATGATAAAATTCATGGTATACCCACAGGTATCCTTGCCAAATGTATAAACAGAGGAACACACCCCCGGGGTGGTCCTGGATCCAAACAGTGATCCCAAACAACAATCTTGACTTATCAAAAGTTTATTTATGCATTTCCAGATAACTCTCAGCAAAGGCCACAGCCATATGACACCCCAAACATGGGTTCGTAGCACAACAAAACCCAAATTCAACTCAATAGTTGGAAATAAACACCAGACCACCTACCTAGATCTCCACTGATCGATATATGCAAACGATGCCTCCCGAAACACACACGAGAATGGTGTAGATATGAGATAAACAACTATATTATCAACCTCAAATAACTTCCCCTCAGGAATGAATTTGTATGAACAGATCAAGGAGAAGAGAGGTCTTAACCATATGGTCCCAACGTGATCAACATAGGAGAAATTGGATTTTCGGCCTGAGATCTAGTGATCTCCAAAGCTCCAGCTATCCTCCTGAGCTCCAAATGGCAGTTCTGCCTCCTCTAACAAATGAAGATGCTGCTGCCCTTTTTAAGCGAAAAATCAGACTACACGACATGTACTCCCAAGTACACAGTGTGTACTTTTCTTTTTTTTTAAATTGTTCTTCTGGCGGCTTCTTTCCACCACATCACTATTCATCTGACGACATGTGTACACGACGTGTATTTCTGAATACACAACATGTACTGTCACTTAGCTGGTAGCTGCCTCCACCGCCTTTCTATTCACCTGCTGACTGATTACACGACATGTAAAACTAGTACATGGTGTGCAATCAGTTTTTACACCCTTTATCGCCGAAAGGCCTACACGCCCTGTGTACTCATCCTACATGGCCAAAGTACATGGCATGTACCCATACAATTTGGGATTTTTTCCATTTTACTTATTTTATCATAAACACTTAAGGAAAATAGAAAATAAGAAACTTGTACCTCAAAACCAAGAACCGGGTTCTTACAAACATCCCTCCTTTAAGCAATTCATCCCTGAATTTCCATTCCTAGGGTGGCAAAGATAAAGCTATGAACAACTCTGATCACAGAGCATGTACGTCGGTCTCCTACTCCCAGGTTTCGTCCTGCACTCAGCCATGCTGCCATATCACCCGAACGAGAGTAACTGACCAACATTGGAGAACCTTCATGCTCATATTAACAATACGAATCGGATTCTCCTCAAAGGATGAATCGACCAGAAGCTCAACCTTCTTAGGCTGAAATACGTGAGACGGGTCTGAGTGATAGTGGTTTAGCTGAGATAAATAGAAGACGTCGTGCATATCCCGGTACATCTGTGGTAACTACAAGCATTAGGAAACTATCCCGACTCACTCCAGAATATAAAATGGCCATACATACCTCGGCGAATGTTTACCCTATCTTCTTATCCACCTATGTCCCAAACTCAATGAAACAGGTAAGAAAACCTGATCCTCGACCACGAACTCCAAGGGTCATCTGTGGAGATCAGCATAAGATTTATGATGAGACTGTGCAGTATCCATCCTCTCTTGAATCAACTGGACCTGCTCAGATATATCCTACACGAAACGTGGTCCCTGTAAAGGTGTCTCACCTGCCTCCAACCAGCACCAGGGTGACCGGCCTAGCCTACCATGTAAAGCCTCATAAGGTGTTATCTCAATAGCTTCATGAAAACTATTATTATAGGAAAACTCGACCAGGGGTATGTTCTTTTCCCATGATCCCCCAAATTCCAGGATTCATGCACATAGCATGTCCCCTGGCACCTGTATTGTATGCTCTGACTGGCCATCGGTCTGAGAGTGGTATGTTGTTCTTAGAAGAACCTGTGTACCCAGTTCCCTCTAAAAACTCTACCAAAAACGTGATGTAAAGCGGTCATCCATATCTGAAATGATAGAACAAGGGACCCCATGAAGACATACAACCTCATGGATATACAACATTCCGATATCATCAACACTGAAGGTCTCCTTGATCGGAAAAATGTGAGCTACCTTCATGAGTCTGTCTATAGAAACCAACACGACATCATTGCCTTGAGGTGACCTCCGCAACCGAGTCACGAAATCCATCATGACATTATCCCATTTCCACTCTAGAATAGGTAACTGCTATAATAGTCCGGCTGGTCTCTGATGCTCTGCCTTCACCTACTGACAGGTCGAACATCTCGTAACAAAACTAGCTACTTCCTGTTTCATACCCGGCCACCAATACTGATGTCTCAATCCACGGTACATTTTGGTAACTCTGGGATGAACTTCCCAAGCTGAAGCATGAAAATATCACACCAACTCCTCATGTATATCCCCTAGAACCCACACTCGTCCATGGAAACACAGTACCTCATCATCACATATCGTCCATCTAGGATGAGGGTCCTCACTTGCCACCGACTCCCATAGAAATAGGCCTTTTGAATCTAATAGTTGTCTCATCCTCAATTAATCCAGGTGGGTAGAAGTCATGGCTAAGGAAGAAATATAGGTTTTCCCTTGACTATCATGCAACTCCAAAAGCATTTGAGAGAACAAATCCATAAGCTGCCACTCACCACTGGCCTCATGAACTGCATGTATCTGAGTGTTTCTACTCAGTGCATCAGCAACTCTGTTACCCTTACCAGGTGTATAGGCAAGCTCAAAGTCGAAGTAATGATGGTATTCGACCCACATTCACTATCTTAGGTTCAAGTCACACTGATTAAAGATGTATTTGTGACTTTTATGGTTGGTGAAAACCACAAAATTATCTCCCATGAGATAATGTCTCCAACAACGCAACACATGAAGAACTGCAGCCAACTTGAGGTCATGTTTTGGGTAATTCCTCTCATGTGGCCTCAACTGCAGAGACCCATACGAATCAACTCGATCGCCCTGCATCCACACTGCTCCCAGCCCAATCCTTGATGAATCATAGTAAATTGTATAGCTCTTCCCCTACTCTGGAAGGATCAGGACTGGTTCTTATGTCAACCTACCCTTCAGCTCCCGAAATTCTGTCTTGCAAACTTCTGACCAAACGAACTTCACACCCTTCATAGAAAAACCTATAAACGACACTGCTAAGCGGGATAAGTCCTGTATAAAATTCCTGTTGTAACAAGATAGCCCCAATAAACTCTGTATCTCAAACATGTTCTTAGGATTCTCACAAGAAACTACTGCTCTCACCTTCTCTCAGTCCACTACAACTCCTGCCTCTGAAATGATATGACCCAAGAAGTGAATCTGGTCCACCCAAAAGTGGCACTTTGAGAGCTTACCATATAGCTGATTCTCTCTCAGTGTACTCAATATGATCTCAAGATGGGTAGCATGGTCATGTCGAGTGTGAGAGTACACCAAGATATCTTCTAAAAAGACTACCACAAAAGAATCAAGATAAGGATGGAACACACAATTCATTAGAGACATGAAAACTGCTAGCGAATTTTTGAGTCCGAACGGCATAACCATGTACTCATATAGACCATATCTTCTCTAAAAAGATGTAAAAGGTATGTTTGATGGTCTAACGCGTAAATGATGATATCCAAATCTCAAGTAAATCTTCGAGAACACTCGTGAACCTCAATGTTGATAAAAATATCATCATTCCTCGGTAAGGGATATCATTTCTTAACCGTCAGTTGGTTCAGTTTCTGATAGTCCACACAGAGTCTGTGGGTATCGTCCACCTTCTTCGCAAAAAGGACCGGTGAACCCCATGGAGAAGTACTGGGTCGGATAAAACCCTTTTCCTACAACTCCTCTGACTGTCTCTTAAGCTCCTGAAACTCTGGTGTAGCCATCCTATAAGGATAAATGGACACCAGTGCTACTCCTGGAAGAAGATCAATCGAGAAATCCACCTCACACTCCGGATGTAGACCTGAAAATTCATCCGGTAAGGCATCCCTAAAACGATCTACTACTGGAGGGAAATCCTTCTGACAAGTTCCCTGATCATCTAGATATAAACTCGCTATCTGGGTTTTCACTACACCGCACCCACAATGCTTGGGTCCAGCCTTTCTTGCCTAGACATCCCATTCGCCCTTGTATAGAAACTCTCTACCCTCTAGTGATGGAATCTCACCCTACGACGATATAAATCTAAAATGGGTTGATAGGGTACCAACCAGTCCATCCCAAGAATGAAATCATATGTTTTCTTCTCTAAGACATAGAGGTCCCATATAAAGTGACACCCACCAACCTCTAGGGGGAACTCCCTACACTGACACACACCAACCATTCTAGCTCTCAATGGAGTGTCTAGAATCATGATTATCAGAAAAATAAGAAACAAAGAGCCCAAGGAACTCTACAATGGGTACAGATATAAATCTATTTATTGAACCTGTATCGAAAATTATTGAAGATGAAAAAAAAGCTACTAAAACAGTACCTCTGACAGTAGAAGGTCTGGGATCCTGCTCTTGTTGGCTCTGTTGCACTGCATATGGTTTCCCAGTGTCGTGGCCTTATGACATAGCTTGGATAACCTGAGCTGACCCACCATGCTGCCTCTGAGATCCTGGTGTCTGGCTACCATAATGATGAACACCATCTCTGCCTGTACGCCCTGACGTATTCCAGGTTTCTAACTGGTAAGAAGCTGCTGGTCCTGCTCCCGCATGCGGAGTCTACACAAAACCCCTCTCACTAGCCACTAGTGGAACACCCTAAAATAATGCTAGAGATGAACCATCCTACAGCAGACTCGGCACTCCACTAGGTCATGTGGACACTGCGGTCTCTTGTGCCCCTCTTTACCACACGGGGAGCACATGACATGGCCACCTGAATTATTCTTCTAGTTAGTACTTCCAATGTGAGAGAAGTCCATCTTCCTCTTCCTCTTACCAGTAGAAATAGTACCAGAGACCGGTGTTGAACCACCCTAGCCTACTCCACTAGCTTACCACAAGTTCAGCTAAGTAATAAGTTCCTGGTACATAATAGCATGCACGGTAGGCCACCTGAAAATGTTCACCAGTGCTCAGATGCCATATCGAAGACCATCCTCAAAGTGTCTAGCCCTCAACATCTCATCACCCACCAGAATAGGTGAAAAACACTGAAGCTCAGTGAAGCAAGCAGAATAATCCATCACTGACTTGGCACCTTTCTACAGATTCATAAACTCTCGAGCTCGATCTTCCCTCAGCGTCTCTGAAAAAAAAAATTCATAGAAGGTTTCCTGAAAATCATCCCATTCTATGTCATGGTGATGCTCAGATTATGGGGTAACATCCCACCACCTCTTGGCGGAATCACGCAGCATATATGTTGCAATATTGACCCTCCTCCCAGAAGGCATCTCAAGATGCACGAATATCATCTGCATCGAATCCAGCCATGAATTCACAGCCGGTAGTCCTCCATCCCATGAAAATGTAGGCGGATGTTGATGCAAAAAGATACACGTCATCTCTTTCATAGATTTGGCGGCCTGCGGTGCTCCCTGGAAGGTCTGCAAGAACCACATAAAGACTTCATGGAACTGTCCCTCCACGTTAATGCCTAGTTTAACAGCTGGTGCCGCATCTGGCTCTGCTGGAGAATCTACTGGTAGCCCATGGCCCCCCATCTCAGGAGTATAATCGTCACCGCTCTCCTGGAAAACAACCTGTGGTTGTCTCATCGGCATGACTATACAAGGTCAAACACATGCCTTAGACCAATATTATCAATGACCGAAAACAAGGAGGCCATGAAAGGAACATGAGAAGAAATGCCTTCAAGTTTTACCAAACAGGACTACACGACGTGTATATTAACTACACATCGTGTTCTCACAGGCCATCCACATGGGTGTGTACTTCTACCATAATTGGTCGTGTATCAACCCAACTACAATGCATGTTGTCCTAACACATGGCATGTACTCGAATCCTTCTTCCCTACCTGAGTCTTTCTACATGGATAAGCCACACGGATCTCCAAGAACAAAACTACATGGTGTGTCCCATAGGCAGACGACGTGTACTTGATAGGATTTCACTAGCCTGTGTTTTTCGTCACACTCTTGGTGTACCTAAGTCCCACTACACGGCGTGTTGCAAAAGGACATGGCATGTTCAATGAAGCCCCAGACTGACCCATGTTACTCGCTACATGGCCGACTACACAGCTGACACTACACGGCATGTTTCAAGAGCACACGGTGTGTACGAGGAAAGATAACACTGACATGTGTTGTTCATGACACGGCCAGGTACTTGGTTCAGACTACACAGTGAGTTCAAAATAGACACGGAGTGTATGTCTTAAGGTTTCCTCCGTCCGTGTTGTTGGTTACACGGGCGGACACCGGGTCAACACCACACGGCCTGTACAACAGGTACACGACGTGTTTCCCAAATCCATTCCCTACCCCGTATCCCCATCCACACGGCCTATGACACGTGATGAGATTACACGACGTGAACTAAGGGTACACAGCATGTACTTAAAAAGTTTTCATTTCTTCCCAAATAGAAGAACACACGACATGTGTCCATAGAACTACACGACGTGTATATATGGTTTTCTAGACAGTAAGCCTTAGAAACTAATTCGGAACCCAGAAAAAACACGAAACAAACACCTAAGTGCCGAATTATGATCCGTGAGGGCCAATACTCCCCACGAATGAAGGATTGGCCTCTTATACATGTTATAACCAGGAAAACACGGAAATGCTCCACCAAATTCTATTAATTGAGGGCCCATACTCCCCAAAAACCAAAGTCTGGCATTCATTCTATCAAAGTCTCACACAACAATACCCTATCAAATAGAAGGTATTTATCAAATCAGCTATCACAATAGCATGCTTTTCTAGTACAACAACTATCACAACAACATGAAATTTCTAATGCACCTACATAGCATGGAAAGAACGCCTGACATGTGTTTTCTAGTATGTTCCTAAATGATTCATGAGATGTCATACCCTCATCTCATCAGGTTGAAACTAAATAGAACCCATGTATAACATATAAACAGCACAATCAAAAGTGCGTCACCCAATGGTGAAATTCAAATCAACTGTAAAATTTTCAAAATCTGAAAAATTCCAATAAACGAGGTAGACTGGATTTTCTCTGTACACAGTTTAGCTAGTCCTGAGAACAAGTTATTACCAACTACCATATCCGTCCTATCCCAGAATAAGGCTCCAAAAAGTAAGTCAAAGAAAAGAACCTGCCTTTGATAGCACTTTGTAATGTCCCAGATCCGGGAGCCACTCAATGGGTGGCCCAGACCCAGTTGGTCACATGACCACAAGCGCATTTCCCCAAATGCCAGAAGCTGTTGACTAGCAGCGAGGGCCCATGTCTGATAGTGGAGAAACTATTCCCTCATTTTTCAAAGTGTAGCGCAGTGGAAAAGATAAATAACATACAACAACGGAAGCAGTAAACAATATACAACTGAAATGGGCAACATAAGTAAGAGAACCAGAAGTCATATATATAAAGATGCAGAATTTAACTAATTAAATGAAAGTATCCAGAATAGGATACCCTGCAATTCAATACAATACAACTAAAAGTACAAGGTACAGCCGAACAAAACAAGTAGAGTAAACATAACACAACAACATTGCAAGCCTAAGCTCTGTCCCATGCTCTCCTACTCCTCTGCTAAAATCATGTACCTATATAGGGACCCTTTCCCCTATCGAAAACTACAGAAACGTAATATTTTTTGGCCAAATACATGACCCAAATAGGGTGTGAGAAATAAATCCCAGTAGGAACCCACCAAAGGCCCGTGCCCACCTGTTGTGAAAATGTACAACAGTAGTCTGCAGTGATAAATTTAATAAGCTATGAAGTACTCAAAAGTAACTAAATCTATGAGTTATATTGCCATTTTAATATTCATCTAACCATTCCACGCCTGTGATTTAACTTGGAAGGTGTACCATATGAACATAACCACAATGAATATTCATGATAACACTATCCTCAGATATACAATCCTTACCCTCAGGTAATCAGAATTGAAACCCACAGGTGTCTACCCATAGGAATAACGAATATTTCCCATAGGCGTACGAGGTGTCACCCACAGGCATAGAATCTACTGCCCGTAGACATAATAAGAGTTTCCCAGAGGCTAAACGAACACTACCCTCAGGATATACAAGTTACCGAGCCAAACCCAACATATAAGAAAGCAATTATATACAATTACTCTCAAGGAAATTTAAAGCATTCTAAAATTCACGGTATGACCACAGGTATCCTGGCCAAACAGCTAAACAAAGGAACACACCCCCAGGGTGGTCCTGGATCCATGTAGTGATTCCAAATAGTAGTATTAACTTATCAGAAGTTTATTTATGAATTTTTAGATAACTTTATATAAAGTCCACAACCATACGACACCCCAAACTTGGGTTTGTACCACAAAGAAACAAAAATTCAACTCAACAGTTGAAAATAAACACCAGACCACCTACCTCGATCTCCACTGATCGATATACCCAAACAACACCTCCCAATATGCACGAGAAAGGCATAGATCTGAGATAAAAAACTACATGCTCAACCTCAAATAACATCCCATCGAAAAAGAATTGGTAAGAACATCTCAAGGAGAAGGGTGGTCTTACCCGTACGGTCCCAACGTGATCGACAGAGGTGGAATCAGATTTATGGCATACAATTAGGTGATCTCCAAAGCTCTGTCCATCCACTCGAGCAACAAACAGCGGTTCTGCCTCCTCTACCAAATGAGGAGGCTACTGCCAGTTTTTAGCCTAAAAACAGACTACATAGCATGTACTGTCAAGTACACTACGTGTACATTTCTTTTTTTTAAACTGTTCCTCTGGATACTTCTTTCAACCAAAACACTATTCATCTGTCTACATGAGTACACGTCGTGTATTATTGAATACATGGTTTGTACTGTTTCTCAGCTAGAAGCGGCCTCCGCCGCCTTACTATTCACTTTCCGACTGATTACACGGCATGTAAAACCAGTACACGGTGTGTTGTCAGTTTTTACACCCTTTATCACTGACAGTCCTACACACCCTATGTACTCATCCTACATGTCCAAAGTACATGGTGTGTAAAAAAGTACACGGCGCGTACCCATGAAAGTAGGGATTTTTCACCATTTTCATTATTTTCTCAAAAAAACATAAGGTAAAAGGAAAAGATGAAACCTGTACCTCAAAAATAAAAACCAGGATCTTATAATCGAGCCCGAGAGTTCATGGACATGGTGTAGGGAACTCTTTTACTGATGGATTACTCCTCCTGTTTACAGAGCTTCGGTGCTTCGCACCTATTCTAGGAGGTGACTAGTTATCGTTGGATAGGTGATTTGTGGATGGTCTCAATAATGACATCTGATCGTAGGTGAATGTCATCATGATGAATTCGGTGATTTATATAGTAAATTAAGTGCTAATTATAGTGTGTAATCTGAGGGTGTTGGGAGCTGTGACCTAGTGTGGCTCAGAGTCCAGGGCTGGTACCCCTTTGAAAGATAGAAGGAAGCACCATAGGGATCATTCCAATGATATTTCTTCTGGTAGCTAGGTGGCGTGCTACTAGTGTAGGAAAAGATGGCATACGAGAGCACATTGCTGAAGGACATAGTCGAGTGATGATCTTGGGGCAAGATGGGTCATCATCAGCATTTTTTCCAGTTTTCCTCACCAGAAGTGGGTGATATGGGTTCTTTTATGACTCCACATTCAAGAAAATGACTATAAGTTTCTCATCAGTCGTGAAATAGAGTTCAACAAGCCATTAAGGGTGAGGAGGTGGTTGTGGTCGGGGTATTCACGCTACAGGTTTTCAGAAACAGTAGGGTGGATAATATTAGGGTCATCAGGTAGGGTCACAGGGCATCAGTATATGTTATACTTTTTCTTTGGAGTAGACCTATCAAGAGAAGGATCTTGAACCCTCTACGGTTAGAGGTATGATTCTAGTTTCCTCAGTTTTATCTTCTTCTCTTTTTGATCAAGGGGATTCCCATAGTTTTTTGTTTTTTCCGTTTTAAAGAGCCTGAGGATTTATATCATTACTTTTGAAGATGTTATGACACTAGAAACTACATTGAGTATTAGGATTACTAGTGTACATTAGTTAAAGTAGTTCCCTATTGAGGATGGAAGGTGTCACTTTTTACGGTACCTCAATGTCTTAGAGATGACAAGGTTCGATGTCATTCTGGTAATGGATGGGTTATACTCATTTCAGGCCATTGTTGAATTCTATAGCTATTGGGTGAGTTTCAAATCACTAGAGGGCTGGTCTATTCTAAAAAATGGTGAATGGGATGTCTAGGTGAGCATAACTGTACCCAAGCGTCATGGGTTAGAAGTAATTACAGCCCATATATCTAGTTTATATCTAGCTGATCGAAAGTCTTCACAGATGGACTTTCCTCTAGTTGGGGTTAGTTTCATATATGTATTTACAGATTAATTTTTTAGGTTTAACTATTGAGAAAGAGGTATGTTTCTCTATTGAGTGCGTACCAGGAGAATCACTGGTGTCCATTCATCCATATTGGATGGCAACACCAATGATACAAGAGCTCAACAAGTAGTTGGAGGAGTTTCTGGAAAAGGGTTTAATCTGACCCCATACTTTTCCTTGGGGTTCTCCTATTCTTTTTGTGAAGAAGGTGTACAGTACCCTCAGACTTCTCATGGATTATTAGAAGCTGAACTAGTTGATAGTCAAGAACCGATATCCCTTTCCATGGTTTTATGATCTCTTGGATCAAATATGAAAAGATCAAGTTTTCTCGAACATTGAATTGAGATCTGGTTATCATCATTTTCATGTGAGACCATCAGATATACCTTTTACATCCTTTCAGAGTAGGTAATGGTCTATAAGAGTATTTGGTTATGTTGTTCAGTCTCACGAATGTGCCAGTAATTTCCATGGCACTGATGAACCGAGTTTTCCACCCTTACATGGATTCTTTTATGGTAGTCTTCATGGATGAAAACTTGGTGTTTTTTGACACTCAACATGACCATGCTACCCACCATGAGATCGTTTAGAGTACACTGAGAGAGAATCAGTTATATGGTACACTCTCAAAATTCCACTCTTGGATGGGAAAGATTCACTTCATGGGTCATGTTATCTTAGAGATATAATTATCGGTAGACCCACAGAAATTGAGAGAAGTAGTTTCCTAGGAGCATCCAAAAATAATATTTTAGGTACATAGTTTTTTGTTCTAGCTGGTTAATATAGGGGCTTTATACATGAATTTTCACAAATAGCCATGCCACTAATGGGCCTGACTAGAAATGGTGTGATGTAATAGTAGACAAATTCTTGTTATTCATCTTTTCAAGAGATGAAGGGGATATTGACTTCAACACTGATAATAATTTTTTTATAGCTGGAAAAGTGTTACATTATTTACCGTGATGCATCATGTATTGGTCATGGAGCAATTCTTATGTAGGGGGAAGGAGTCGTTGCATAAAAGTCTTGGTAGTTGAGGGTACATGAGAGAAATTACCAGACGCACGATCTAGATTTAGATGCAGTTGTGCATGTTTTATGTTGTGGGATATATTATCTTGTGAAAAATAATTATGTGTTATACATTGACCAAAAAATAATCAAGTATTTATTTACTCAAATATATTTTAAATTGAGATAGTGAGGGAGGGTTGAGTAATTTCATTCCATTGAAATTGAGTATGCCTACATGACTGGGAAAGGCAACGTAGTGGAGGATGTGTTTAGAAAGAGGACTCAGATACAAGAAGTTCAGTAGTCTAGAAGTGAGTGGAAACTTGTGGTTATGTTATCTAAGATGTATTTAGAGATTCACGATAGACAGGGGCATACGTTTCTTTCTTCTATGGTTGTTAGCTATACTCTACTAGATCGAGTGCGAATGAGGTTGCTATCAGATTCTGAAGGGCTGGTCCTAAAAGATTATGTGTCAGGAGAGGAACCTACTCCTGGGTGGACTGTAGAAGAGGATGAGGTCTTGCATTTTCATGAATGCATATGGGTTTCAGAAGACATAAGTGAGGAGTTGATGCGAGATTTTAATTACTCAGTTGGGTTAGTTCGTCATGGTGTCCCCAATATGTATCAAGATCTACACAATATGTATTGGTGGCCAGATATGAAGAGGGATGTATTTGGTTTTGTTATGATAGTTTCCTCTTTAATGTAGTTGAAGGCAGATCATAAGCAACTCGTAGGTATTTTGTAGCAGTAACCCATTCTCGTGTGGAAGAGGAATAATGTTGTGATGGATTTCATGATAGGTTTAGCAAGGTCGCCTAGAGGGAATGGTGCAGGTTGGGTTGTTGTTGATAGATTCACGAAGGGTTCACATTTCATGCAGATCAAGAAAACCTATAGTGTTAATGATCTTGGAATATTGTACATCCAAGATATTGTACATTTTCATGGGGTTCCACACTCTATCGATTAAGATAGGTATACATTTTTTACATCTCGTGTCTAGAAGGAACTATTTTGAGATTTAGGTACACAGGTACTTCTGAGTACAGAATAACATCCCCATATAGATGGCCAGTCCTAGCACACAATTCAAGTGTTGGAAGACATGATTTGAGCATGCGATTGGGATTTTGGGGGTCTTGGGGGAGACATATACCCATAGTGGAGTTTGCCTAAAATAACATTTTTAGGGGACAATTTAGATGGATCCTTAAGAGGATTTGTAAGATAGGTTATACTGATCACCAATTTGTTGTATGAGGATAGGATATGAAACTATGTTGGGACCTCTTCTAGTCTAAAAGACCACTGAGCAGGTGGAGTTGATTCAGTAGAGGATGGATACTAGATAGTCTTTCCATAAATCCTATGCAGATCCACAAAGATGACCTCTAGAGTTGGAGGTCATAGATCAGGTTTTCTTACGTGTCACTCCGAGGTTAATACATAGGAGTATTATGAGATATCGGAAACATTCACTGAGATATGTTGGGATATTTGAGGTTTAGGAGAGATTTAGGTCGGTTTCCTATCAGTTGTTGTTATCTCAGAAGTACCGGGCAGTGCACGATGTCTTTCATGTGTCTCAACTATGATGTTACTTTTTATATTCATCCCACGTTTTCCAACCCGAGGAGGTTGAGTTTAAGGTGGATGAATCTTTCGAAGAGAACCCTAGTCGTATTTTTGATCAAATAAAGAAGGATCTCTATGGCCAGTTTGTTTCTCTAGTATGGGTGTTATGGAAGCACTGGGGAGTACGGGACGGGGATTTGGAGAGGGAGGATGACGTACGATCATAGTGGCCAAAGTGGTTTGATGTTTCTTTTTCTCCACCCATGGAATGGAAATTTGGGGATGAATTTATTTAGATGGGAAGTTTATGAGAACCCAGATCTCCATTTGTTGGTGTGGATCTTGAATTACTATTATTTTGAGGGAAAAGGAAGATTTGAAATTTTTTCAAAGCACACCGTGAACCGAGTTTCTATGTGTAGCTGTGTACTGGCTGTGTAACAGCCGAGTACAGGGCGTGTAGGTTACCTGGTAGACCACCTAAATCAATATCTAGTTTAGGATATTACATGGATTGTAAATTAAATGAACACATAGGGTACTTTTATTTTTAATTGATTAATCAGAGCAGGGTCGCGTCACATCTTCATAAATACCTTATTCTAACCTTGGTTCATCCAGGAGCAACCAAGAGTGATGATAAAAGTATGATCCACTTTTTCTCCATCAAAGGTCTGATTCGATCTCCATAAGGTGAGTCAGACTCACACCAGTGAGTTCTTCTTTCAACATGATCCTCTATCATTGATTCCACTTCTCTCATGGGTTATTCAATGCTGAAGTACATTAACCTTTTTGTATATCTACACTACTATTGGATGATTCAAGGGCTAACATTCACGAGTGTTCATCATACACCATTGAGGTAGGTGGGTTGTTCTTTTCTTTGATTGTATATGGATTACATATTCTTAAAGTGCTCAATAAAAATGTTTGGGGAATTGTGTGTTTCAGAATTTTACTCTATAAATATATGCTACGGTTTTTTGATTAAGAAAGGGTTATTTCTTAGGTGTAAGGATTAATACCTCCATTGTGGGGGTTTTTCCCCCTGATCGATTGATAATGGTCGTTTGGTCTAGAAAGTCTATTAGGATTTCATTGTTTTTAATGCCTCCTGTTGTTAGGATTGAGTTACCATTTATTTAAGATGCATGTGAATCACATTGTTAAAGTATGGACAAAGGGAACTGGACATTGAGTGCTTTCTGAGGTAGGTTCATTTATGTATAATATTTAGTTATGTTGACCCATGGGTATTGACTATGAGAGATGTTGGGTGGTGATAGATTAGAGGGGTTAGACCGTCCTAGCTACCTAGAGGGTCGTTATAAAATAAATGTTTGAACAAAGGACATTGACTTTGAGAGCATCCAGGTTTCATTATATTTTATTATCTATATGCATAATAAGGGGGTATTGACCATGAGAGCTACCCAGGTGGTCGTTTGTAAATGATTAGTGTTGTGTATGGCCAAAGGGTTGGACTGATTGAGCTTTCCTTGAGGGTCATTATTTACTAAATTGATGATATATTAAACCAGAGGTGTTAGACTATGAGAACATTACTAGAGGGTTTATTTTGTTTTTTTGATGAACATGACAAGCCTGCCATGTGAAAGCACAAGCTTATACTCAGTATTACTTATTAGTTAGATGGTCTTTGGAGACATCAAGTTTTCTATTACACAAGGGATTCATAGTATAGGCTATATCCTGAGAAATTAGTATTCAATAGATTTAATAATTATCAAATGTAAATGAATGTAATTGAAAATTGTACGATTGTTTACTTTTTAGTATTTCCTAGTTTATTGCTACATTTATACGTATTACCTTCTATATATATTCAATAAGCGTTAGGCAGAGATATTTTTGTTATTTTCTACCGGGAATCGTCTCACGCCCTGTTTGGATCATGATTTAGGCCTCAAAAAGATATTATAGTTGTTGGTGTAGATAAGGAAATGTTCCCTTCTTCATCAGATATGTGATTTCTGTTGGAGCTGGAGATCATGGGTCCTAGCTAAGGCAAGAGATGCTGTTGGAGTTTGCTGTTTTCTGTATTTTGGTATTAGTATTGTATTAACATCATTATGACTTTTTTGGCTTCTTTCCAAGACACATGTGACATGTATCATTTATATATATATTCTCTGGTTTCTTATTTTCTATAAGTCTTCAAATGTTTATATCTATTATCTTGTATTACTACTTCTACTACTACTTTTATTTGTATTTCCATTCTGTAAACCTTTTTAATGAGGGAATAATTTCCCTACTATCAAACCATGTCCCTCACTACTAGTCGGTAGGCTCTGGCATTTGGGGAAATGAGATTGAGGTCATGTGACCAACTAGGTATGGGGAACCATTGGGTGGCACCTAGAACTGGGATGTTACAGTTAGTGTAGGTATTTCTAGATAATCAATATAATGGAATTGATTTTGGTGATGTAAAAATATTAAAATTATATGGTATGTGACTTAGGTTATGAAAAATTATTAGTCCCATAAAAAACAACAAGTTTCCCCTTAAATAATATAAACCTCATTACCTCATTTTATGAGAAAACAAACTCTATCATTCACTTGGTCCACTAATCCAATAGTTCCATCTCAATAGATTAACTCCTTGGAGTATATTATTATGGATTTGAGGTGTACAAAAAAGAAACAAATTTTCATGGTTCTGTATCATTTAGGTGAAGGTGTAGACTAATGGTGGTCGCTAATTCAAATTATAGGGAAGGTAGTGAAGATAAAAAAACATGGAGTTAAATAAGATTAATATGATTTTTTGTGGAAAAATAATTCCCTCCTATAAAATGTTCAAACATGGAATAGAAATTATTACATTTCTAAAAATGATTATTAAAGATTTTTTTAGTATAAGGATAATTTCTTAAGATTTGTTAGGTGTGTTTTGGATTATCTATGCATACCAAATAGTAATGTTGTAATTAATTTTATTGATTGAAACCAACTATATGAATATTAAATGTCTCTCAAAATATCTCAACAAATGAAAACGTTATAAACAGTATGATCAATAATGATACAATGTTTCCAAAATCGTTCTTTTATAATGAAAAATCTGCGAAAATGTAGATGGTTGACCATCAACTTGAAGAACAAATGGAAATAAAAATATGGGAAGATTATAGATTCCTATACGTTGATAATGTGGGATGAAACACCTTGGGACCAAATTAAAGGAGTTGATTCTATACTTTAATTGAGGATAGACAAGTTATCATGCTTATTTGTTAAAATGAAGGAGTAAATAAATTAATGTGAAATTACACATGTTTATGGTTATTGGGGTATTACTCTAATTAAATCCCTAAGAACTAAGGGAATAATCCTCATAAGAAACATATAGACCATGGTTAATATTTTAGAATAACATCATCACAAGATGAAACTGAAAAGAATATGATTGTAGGTATTTTTTTTATAAACTCAGAGTATGGTATTACAATATTTGATTCTAGGTCTACTTACTCTTTAATATCATCCATGTCTGTGAATAATGTTCAATAACAAATAATACATTAAGGAGTTATTTATCTATTAGAACACCGAGTTGTTATTTAATATTGAAAAAGATACATCAACTAACTAAATTTATAATTAATGGTGTTTTTAACGTAGTTAATATAATAATTTTCTTGAATGATGAATTTTAATTAATCTATGGGATATATTTGATTTGAAATTATAAAATCAATAATATGTTATGTAGAGAAGTATGTTAGAATTGGAACAAACATTTTTGAGCTAATTCTTTATTAAGTGATATTTTATTAACATAATGTTGTATGGAACCAAAAATATTAGATCAACCTAATTAAATATTCAAGGTAAATGTGGAAAAAAATCAATTTATGATGGGTAAAATGGTTTCAGGAATAGAATACTTAATCATTTTGAAGGAATACATTGATGAATTTTGTGATAAATTATACTTATTTCCCTTGTTTGAGAAATTTAATTCTGTATTAATCTTTTAATGTCCTAGAATTACATAATTTTTTTTATACTTAAAAGGGAATATTTCGTGACCAATGCTCTAAGACAGAATGCAATTTTGAGGCCAGAAGTGGCTAGAACGTAATCTTGAACAATTTTTAATTTTCATTAAAAATGTGTGAAATGATTTTTTAGACATTCAAAAAAGTTCCCAGGTAAAAAATATGGGGGAAGAATTTAACACAAAGCATCTGTATTATCCTTGTAAGTACATTACATTGAACATCGTGAGTTGACTGAAAATGATAGTTTTCAGACATTTTGGAAGAAAAATAAAATAACTTGAAAAGATATTTTATTAAATTATCTTCTTTGGTACCTAGCCACACGCCAGCACTGTGATGCAGCGAAGAGGTGATGTTTAATCCCATTAAATATTTTATTAAATTCTCTTCTTTGGTACCCAGCCACATGCCAGCACTGCAATGAAGCAAAGAGGCGATGTTTAATTCCGTTAATGAACCTCATCAATGAATCAGGGTGGTAATGCTGCAACACAGTCAAATATTCATTATTTAATTAAACAGGGGATTCTGGGTAGATGAACAATCTAGGAATTCCTCAAATGAATGACGAAGGAAATCTCTCCAATGATGAATGCCAACAAATCAGACAACAACGATGACACCATTAGAGAGAGGATTCAGGAAAGGAGATCCCCAGATGACAAAAAATGACCATCCTAGAGAAATATCCTTTCTTAGGTGGGGTGTTTTTATAGGTGATTTTCCTTTCCATGTTTTTAAAGTTTAATGATGAATGTAGAACAACCCACAAACAAGTTGATCCATGGTTCGATCATTCATGTTGGATGGGTAAATATGCAGGATAAAAGGGATATCTATCTTATTAATTATTCCACCATATTTTGGTTCATTGTGATCCCTCTAATAATAATGAACCTAGGTCAACACAAATAAATACATGGATCTTTCTTTGGGTCTTCTGATGTTGTGACAGGTTCCAAAATTTATTCTTACATTCTCCCAGTTATTTGTAGCGCAATGGTGGGTGGTGTTGACATCCGCGGTCAAGGAGGGACCGCGATGGCACAATGTACTGCAGTTCCCGATGGAAGGGTTATGTCCATGCAGGCTGTAGAATTGGAGGCTGTTCATGGCATGAGGCCAGAACACCAAGGTTTTAGCAGCAGGAGGGGGGAGGCAGCATGCCAGAAGCGTGCCATGGTAGGGACAGGGACTGCCGGTATAGAGGCCAGCAGCTGGAAGTCCACGGACATGGCAACCCTTCCATGTCAGAATCCCCATGCTGCATAAAAGCCTGGTATATAGACCATTGTAGTGAGCTGGACCTTCTATATATGACATGTCACATACAGGACCTAGTCTACATGAGCAGAGAATTTCGCCAGGGTGGGAACTTCAACCTGGAATTAAGTGACTACACGAAAGAGAGGCCACAAGGCGTAGGGGATGGAGGAGAATTAGACCTCTAATGCGGGCTAACCAGGACAAATAAACTAGGCCGCTGGGAGGTTAGTATTGTCAATAACCAGTTTGACAAAGTCGGACTAGACTAGATGGGAACCGAGTCACATGGCAACCCTACTGGCTGGACACATAATGGAACTCGTCTGGGTCTAGCAAGTCCTAATGGGCCTGGACACTAGGCCATTCCATATTTGGTTGGCCTAGACCCAACTGGGTAGGGTCAAGTCGGCCAAAATAAATTGAGTCATGTGGAACCCCCAGGTCTAGTTGGCTGGGTCGGTTCGACCAATTCGGACTAGGCTTAGATGCAACCGGCCCAATTTTACTAAAATTCCAATACCTTTCAGACCATTTGTCCAATTGATGCACTATCTACACTTTCTAAACCCTTGTGACTTGACAACCCATTGGGTATACTCTAAATGAGTCTTCGTTGTAGTTGAGATTAGACCGATGGCATGAGGAGTATAATCTTCTAGAATTAAGCGTACTAGAGAGAAGGAATCCTATAGCTAGTTATGACACAAAGGATATGACAAGTGGGGAAACAATTTTTCATTAGTTGATTAGACCTTATTAGTCTAGTAGATTAGTGGACCTCAGTTTTCCAAGAGTGGGGAATACCTCATTGGCCCATCAGACTAGCGGACCATAGTGGTCCAACAGTGGGGTGGACCTCAGCGGTCCAGTAGATCGGCAGACCATTGTAGTCAAGTAGTAGAGCTAACATCAGTGGTCAAGTATCTAAATGATCTTCAGAGTTCCAGTAGTCAAGAGGACCTCAGTGGTCTAGCAGCTGAGGATAACTCAGTGGTCCAATAGTTGAGCAGACCATAGTGGTCTTGTAGTGGAGCAGACCTCTGTGGTCCAGTAGCTGAACGAACCATAGCGACTCATCAGGGATGAGTCCCTCAACTGTATAAGATGATTTTTCTCTATGACTAATATTCTTGCATTCTATACATTGATTTATACATAGTGTGAGCAATCTTTGTTATGTGATCTTATTGTGTGTTCTTACATTGTTGTCTTTCCATTATGGTTTGGGGTCTCTACATAGTATTTTGTTACTCACCCCTGCATGGGCTACACCCAGATATTTCATGTCTCATATAGTTGATCAACCCTTCAATGAATGCAATGGTGGTTTGTGACCATGTTATGCTCAGCGAGATGGGACAGAAGAGCGTACTTTGAAGAATACAGGCATCTACCCTTCACTTACCCTTCAGTTATGGTCTCGAGTGGATAGGCCTTGGTAGTTTTACATTCCTTTTAGGTTTTGGGTTAATATTATGGTTCCTTTGTACTTTTATCCTTTATGGTACTCTCATTAGTTTTCTTAGTGATAGTTGCGGTTTACTTGTGTTTACATTCCATAGTTTTATCTTTTTTCATGTGTATATGATTAAATTCAGTGCCTTCCTTTTTCGGGATATGCCCACTCATTACTAGTCACCTGCCTTTATCCTCTGGGAGGTGGGATTGGGGTAGTCATAGAACATGGCCTAGGGGAAGTGTTGTGAAAAAGTTGTATGAATGGAGTTCCATTATACCTTAAGAACCCAGAGTCTGTAAATGTTTATGGGGGAATGGTGTTAAGTATTTTGTGTTCGGATATTAGGACAGGGAGTCTAGTGTTGGGGTGGAGGCTGACATATCCATACACCAGGACCCTGAATTCTTCTTTGGGACTCGGTACATGAAAACATTGGTCACATGCATCTTTGAGTGTTTTTCCCATTATCTTTTTGAGTCACTGTCATCTCACCAGGCATAATCTATTAACTATGGATTATCTTGATACCCTTCATGATTCCTCTACATAGACAGCCAATCAGGATTCCAAAGTGTGACCATGAGGATGGTCCACCAAGTGATAAAGTTTTGGTACAGGGATCATTTCCCAAGATGGTACAATCAGGCAGTGTCCCAGTGATACCACCACCCATCGGTCAGTAGTTACTATCGGCGCTACCAGGAGATGAAACACATAGGATTAGTTCCTCACACAAGTTTCCGAGATAGTAATCCCTCAGGTTCCAAGGTGAGCCAGACTCACAGGCTGCTACAGACTATCTTGAGGTGGTGTCCAAGTTTTCCATTTAGTCAAGGTACTATTAGATCTGATGGCATCCCTTACCGTGAGCCTTCAATATGGATTAGTAGGGTGATGTTACGGTTTATATTTCTTGATCATACGTGAGGTGACTTTTTCTTAGTTAGACTATGATAACCATTATTTGAAAAGGGCATCTTTCCATAAACACTAAGGTCTATGTGTTCCCAAGATCTTTTACAACTTCAGTAGGATGACATGTTGGTAGCTGAGTTTTCATCAAGGTGTACCGACTATTCTAGGTACACGATGAATATTATATGAACAGTGATTTAGGGATGGGGCCTCCGGGAGATATGTGTCTATGGAAATCCAAGACATCACCATTACTTTGTTCATTCCAACTTATTCTAGGGTTCTAGAGGGAACCTTTGTGGTTTAAAGTCCATTGGTTGAGTAGTTAAAGCTAGTGGATGTTAATACTGGGAATGCAGGAAGTCGATGTCAGTATTAGGCACTTGGAAATGTGAGACATTCTGAGAAGAGATCCCAAGAGAGGGGATCTATAGATCAAGGATCATAGGGTGAGTCTAGTCATCATAGAAATAAGTAATTTGTTCCAAGAGATCGCAGGGGATATATCGCTAGAAATTTTCCAGGCTGTTATGAAAACAATGAAATGGTGTATAGACCACCATGGAAGAGATAGTGATCAGAATAGATTAATCTGCTAGGTGGAAGAAGAGGAAATGGATATGGGTGTGCAGGAGTAGGTGTTATTGATTTCGACATGTTACAAAAACCACCCAAATGGGGTCCACTCTAGGCATAGGGAGTTGGAAGACATGTGAAAGGGTAGATGCATAAGGTCAAGGAATATGAACCATGGGATCCATGAATTATTTGAGGAATGAAATGTTTCTACTCATAGCTATTGTATCAATAGATAAAGGGGATAATCATTCATTCTTATCAAGAATCTTGTTTATGACCTAGAGTTTCTGGTTAAACTGTTGACTTGACCCTTACGTCTGAAGATTATTATTGGAGGAGACTCGATAATCACACTTATTACAATAGTGTGATCTGACCCTTTTGGTGAGAGTTTTGGTTAGAACCTATTGGTGGAATGGTTGAGGCCTTATTACGTAAGATTGGGTGTGGACTGGTCATCCACAGCTCATTCTTAGATTGACTATTTTAGGCAAAAGGATGTTGTATGTCTACATTGTTGGAATAGGTATTTCTTTGGACAGTGAAAAAGGACACCCATGAAGCATGGGAGAAAGTAATGCATTGGATAGTGTAGCTGATCAATCTTGATCCATCCAGCCATACCCTCATGGAAGTAGATTTTCTGAGTTTTTATTTCTTAGTAATAGTTGAGGAGTACAAGAACATCATTCCCATAAGATTTTTCTAGGTTCACCACCCTTCAGGGGGTGGACTTCTGCATTGATCTACACCCTGAGATGGCATCGTAATCAGCATCAGTGTATTGGATGGAATCTAGAGAGCTTCGAGAGCTAAAGATGTTGGTGGAGGACTTGAAGATCAAGGTACTAGTAAGACCCATTGTTCAATGTTATGTGTGTACTTATGTAACTTGAACCAGGTGATCGTGAAGAACATGTATCCTCTAAAAAAATTGATGACCTCTTAAATAAGATGAAGGTAGAGATATGGTTTTTGAAGATAGGCCTCAGATCAGGTTATCACCAGCTTTGAGTATGATATGAGGATATCTTGAAGATGGATTTTAGATTTCTCTATGGAATCTACGAGTACTTAGTGATTCCATTTAGTGTGACTAATTCCCTAGAAGTGTTCATGGGACTCATAAATAGGATCATCAAGCTGTACATAGACCGGTATGTAGTGGTCTTCATTGATGAAATCATTCTATATCTATCATCTGATGAGGAGCATGTGATACACCTGATGATGAATCTGGACACACTCTAAGAGAACTATATTTACATAATTCTCTCAAAGAATGAGTTTTGGATATGAAAGGTCCACTTTAAGGTACATGTCATCTCGGAGGATAGAGCTGTGATAGATCCAGTAATGATGGAACCAATTATTTCTTGGGAACCACCTAAGAGAGTTATATATGTGAGAAGTTTCATTAGGTTGGTTGGGTACTATCGGAGGTTTGCACTTGACTTCTCCAGAGTGGAAACACCCATGATGTTGTTGAAGAAATATGGAAAAACAATCATGTGGATATAAAGATGCTTGCAATTATTTCAACAGCTATGGTAGAGTTGACGAGCACTCTTATCTTGATGCTACCAAAGGAGGACATAGACTACATGGGGTTCTATTATTTATCAGGAACTGATCATGGTTGTGTCCTGATGAAAAAAATAGTGATTGCTTATGGATCATGATAATTGAAAACTGCATGAGCAGAACTATGCGACTCATGAGCTTGAAAAGGAAATGGTAGTCTTTGTATTGAAGATGTGGCAACACTAACTTATGGGTGAATGACTCATCATCTACTTAGACTACAAGAGTCTCAAGTATATCTTTTCTCAGAAGTATCATAATATGAGATGGTGATGTTTCCTAGAATTCTTCTAGGACTATGACATCAAGATAGACTATACTCCAGGAAATGGGAACATGGTACAAAATTCTCTCAACAGGATAAGGAGTTCACACCAATTTAATGATGCCTCAGAGCAGTTGGCCTCACATCATATATCCTTCAAGTATAGAGAGGATATAAATAATTTGAGTTGATGGAAGTTTACAGTCTACTCTAATAGGGAGTTAGAGTAAATCAAAATATAGGTTTTATTTATAAGATAACACATGCCTAGATCTCCATAGCGTATGCCAATGAAGGATATTCTTAAGGTGGGTATCACATCATACTTTCTGAAGAATGCACCATAGAACTATTGGTGTTGTGGGAGAAGGTGTTGAGTGAGTTCCATACATCTGATCTGGTAGTACATCCAGGTGTGGAAAAGATGTTCTAGGACCTCTGACTTTTGTACCAGTGGAAAGGGATGAAGAAGGTTGTGGAATAGTTTGTCTTGAGATACCTCACTTGTCAGCTAGTGAAGTCTGAGCACCAGGTTTCAATAGGTTTCACACAACCCATTGAGGTACTAGAGTGGAAGTGGAATGGGATAGAGTTGGACTTCATAATGGCCGTACCATGTATATCTAGGGGAATTATACCACATGGGTGAACAAATACTATCTCACCAAGACATCCCATATCATACCCATTCAAGAGTAGGGTTTAGAAGAGAGCATGGGATTCCTCTCAGTGTTGGAGATATTTCGACTTCATGGAGTCTCATTTATGATAGTTTGAAATTGTGATGTATGATTTACATCATAGTTATGGAAGGGATTAAAGTAGGTGTTTGGGAATAATTTTTGCTTTAGCACATCCTTTCACCCACAAACTGATGGTCAGATAGAGTGGACCATACAGACCATGGGATAAATTCTTCGTTCTCACATTATTGAATTTGGTCAAAGTTGGTAGGACCACCTACCAATAGTGGAGTTTTCGTACAAAATAAATACCACACCACCATTGGTATGGGACCATTTATGTCACTATATGGATGATCATGATGGTTACCATTATACTGGATGGACACAGTGTAGTCAAAACTCATGCGTTTAGAGATGGTGGTTGCTACCACTGAGAATGTGCAGGTCATCCGGGAGGAGATGGAGAATGATCAGAGATAAAATAAGTCTTATGATGATAAGTGATGGAGACCCTTGGAGTAACTGTGGTAGGACCACATATTCCTACGTGCCTCTCCTTGATGTGGGGTATGGAGATTTGGCCAGGGCAGAAAATTATTTTCAAGGTTCATCAGACCTTTCCTGATACTATGTAGAGTGGGAAAGGTGTTGTACCCATTCACTCTTCTTCTACAGTTAGAGACGGTGCATGATGTCTTCCACTTATCCTAGCTGAGGTGATATGTGCATGAAGCATATCAAGTCATCGGCCACGATGATCTAGATATTGATAACTGGGTGAAATTTCTAGAGTAACCATTGGAGAGAGTGGATCGATTTGAGAATATCCTTCATGGATGGTCGATTCCTCTATTGTGTGTTCTTTGGAAGAACAGGAATATCTAAGAGAGAATGTGGGAGTGGGTGTCCTTAATTCATGCTAAATTCTTCCATTTTTTATCAGCATTTATTTTATCTTATGTGGTCCTAAATACCTAATGGTTTGGGGTAATGTAATTTCCCAAAATTCCATGATTTTTTTAAATTAAATGGGAATATTTCGAGACTAGGTTCTAAGAAGGAATGTAATTCTGAGGCCTAGAGTAGCCGGATGTTATTTTTTAACTATTTTTAACATTCATTAAATAAACATGTAAAAGGTTTTTTATAACATTCAAACTATTAAACTGGAAAAAAATATTATTGCACCATTGAACTCAGAGCATCGAAATTTTTCTTGAATGTACCTAACATAGATCAATGGGGGTCCACCAAAAAAGGTAGATTTTGATATATTCAGATGCAAAAAATAACATAAAAATATATTTTATTATATTTTCTTCTTCCTTACGCAGAAACTCATCAATGTTACTGTGTAGTGAATAGGAGATGTTAAATCCCATAAATGAACCTCATTAATGAATCGGCATGGTGACACTACAATGCGCACACATCTTCCTTATTTAATTAAACATGGGATTCGAGGATGGCGAACAAACCTGGAATTCCTCTAACAAAAAAAGGAATCCTCTCCAACGATGAATGTTGGTGAATCAGAAAATGGAAACAACAGCTTTAGAGAGCAGATTTCGGGTTGGAGATCGACAGATGATGGCGAAAAATAATCCTTAAGGAATATCCTTTTCGAGGAGTGGTGTGTGGGGGGGGGGGGGGGGGGTTATGAGTGATTTTACTCTCCCTGTTCTAAATGTTTAACTGCGAACACATACCAACTCACGAATAGGTTGATATGTGGTTCGTTCATTCCTGTGGTATAGTTAAAGATGTGGGATAAATGAGATGTCTATATTAATTATTATTCTTCCTTATTCTACTTCTTCATGATCCTTATAATAAGAACATGTATAGGACAACATTAAGAATGATTCAGATCTTTTGGGGTTCTTGTGTTGTGACTCCTTACCCAATTTGTTCTTGTGTTTTCACCATTCATCATGGTGAAATGGTCAGTGAAAACGACATCTGTGGCCCAGGAAGGACCGCAGTATGAATTGGCTTGTGGTTCCAGGTGGAAGGGATATAGCTACACAAGCCACATCAAGAGGATGCAACACCCAGATCGGGCGGTGATGACATGCAGGAGGCGGCGCACCAGCAGCGCGCTGGGGCGGTGACAAGGGTCGCCAGCATGGAGGTCGGAGGCTGGAGGCTGCTGGACATGGCCACACAACCACGTCGATGGGACCATGCAGTACCCAGTCATGATCCAAATACCACAATGATGATATGGACCTATGGCATACCACGGGTCACGCGGACCACCCGATCTTCCTGGGCGGATCGGTTGGCTGAGTAGGTGGCATCACCACAGTGTCGTGTGGCTGCGCAAACTGGATGACTCACGACATCCAGACAGGATGAGAACTATCCCACTGATGCGGGATAGTCCAGATAGGGAACCCACCCGTAGGGTAGCCCATGTGGTTAGAACCAGTCTGACTAAGACAAAACTGAAAAGATGAGAACTGGGTCACAGGGCAGCCCGACGAGCCAGACCCACAAATGAACTGAGCTGAGTCTAACAAGGCCCAATGTGCATGGCCACTAGGACAGGATGAACCGAGTCAGGTCAGATCGGATGAAATGGGTCAGGTCTTGTGGGACACCCAGTGAGGGTCAGTCAGGTTTCTCTAACTACGTCAGATTGGGCCCGGATACAACGTGCCCCTGTTTACTAAAACACCAATATCTTTCAGACTGGGCATCTAATTGACATGTTGTCTACATAGTTGGGACCCTTGTGATGAGATTGTACATTGGGTATACTCTAAGAGAGACTTTGTGGCTCTTGAGATACGACTAATGGTTTGAGTAGTGGAATATCCTTAAGTCAAACGCACTTGTAAGTGGAAATCCGAGTGTTTTCAATGACATGAATGGATATGAAGAACATGACCACAATGGTCCAATAGCTAAGAAGACCTCAGTGGTCCAGTACTGTAGTGGACCTTAGTGGTCTAGTAGAGGATCAGCCCTCAGTGGTCCAGTAGAATATCGGAACCTAGTGGTCTAGTAGCCAAGCAGACCTTAATGTTCTAGTAGCTCAGCGGACCTCAGTGGTCTAGGATCAGAGTAGATCTCAGTGGTCCCGGAGCGGAGCAGGACTTAGTGGCCCCACAATAGACCGGACCTTAGTTCTCCCACAGCGGATTGGACCTCAGTGGTCCAGTAGCGAAGTAGAGCTTAGTGGTCCAGAAGCTAAGAGGACCTCATTGGTATAGTAGTGGAGTGATCCTCAGTGGTCGAGTAGCTAAAACATCCTCAACCACTAATAAGGGATGAGTAACTTATTAGTAAAAGATGATTCAGCCCTACGACTAATAATCTTACTTTCGGTACATTGAATTATAGCTACTATGAGCTACCTTTGTTGTGTCCCTTACAATGTGGTCTTACTCTGTGTCCTTTCCTTTGTGTTTTGGGGTCCCTACTGAGTATTGTGTTACACACCCCTACATGGGTTTTTCCTGCACATGTCATGTCTCATGCCAGTGATTGATGCTTCAATAGAGACTTTGGTGGTCCAGGACCAGGTGGTGCTAAGTGTGACGGGATAGATGGGAATACTACTATAACTATGGGCATCTACCCTTCACCACTGCCTTAGGCAGAATCTTGAGTAGATAGAATATGATAGTTTTACATTCCTTTGTGGATTTGGCCTTGTATTCTAGACCCTTTGTACTTTCAGTTAGTACTATACTCTAAGTAGTAGCTCAGTGATAATTTTGTTTTATTTTTTATTTACTTTCCACAATTTGAGCTTTGTATGTGTGTAAAGGTTTAAAGGAAATGCCTTCCCTTTTTGGGATATGCCTACTCAGTGCTAGTCACCAACCCCTGACCGATGGAATTCGGGCATGGGGTAGTCACGGAATAGTCCCTAGGGGATAGGTCATGATAAATCTAATCCCTGGTGAATAGCTGATATCTAAGACTCTATATTTAATGTATTTAGTATAGTTATATTAGTTTATGATTAAGTAACAAGACTTATTTGAAAAGTGTTACATTCATTCAAGTGTTTTTCAATAGGAAGAATCCATTTTACTCAAGTGGATAAAGGATGGTTCAATGAGTTTATGCATTGATTATTAGGAAATCTATGGAATTATTTTAATTAAAAAATTTACATTGACTAGTAATTATTACCTATTTTATCATCATTATAATAACCTAGTTCATTTTATTAAATTTTTTCAATATTTAATGAAATAAATTTATACATAATACAACCTGAAAGATCGAGAAGTATAGTGTCTGGAATATTAGGAACATTACATAAAAACATAATACATGAAATAAAACATCATTATTGAAAACATTCATTTACATGACCACAACTATCCTTCGTACTTATCATTGCTTGGGATAACATGATGACATAAATAAGAAAGGGGTGAGCTACAAATCCTAGTATGAGAATAAACAGGGAATTACATGAGGTAGACAACACATGTTAGACAATAGGTATATCAATGAAGCATAATAGAAACATGAACATAAACATAAAGGCATGATATAACATGATAATTAGAATATCGAAATGTGGAAACCACATAAAACATTGAACCATATGTCAACTGTAATCTTCTAAGAAATCATAGTGGACAAATAACCATAAAGAAATTAAGAAAACCCATATCCAAAAATGTCATATCATGATACAAAAAATTACCCAATGGATTAGAGCACTATATAATTCTGGTTCTACCTGTTACATTCATTTCATTATCATGCTTAAGTTTACCCTTTAAATCATAATGTACTGATCATTTATCATAACAATTTATTCCAGGATCATAGTGTGTGGAATAAATACATGTAAGTACTCAATAAAAATGTATATGTGTATAAAAGTGAATACCCCAACTATGGAATGGGTATGGTATTCAGATACATAATTATTTTGGAATGGAGATTAACGATACAATTTCCGCAGCCTAACTGCGTGACATAAAATTTCATAAAAATGTGTGATGGGAGAGAAAGTGAGTGATAATAAAATATACATGAAATAGAACATAATATGGTCATAGAAATACATGTCCCCATATAAGAAATCTCTAATTATATGGCATGAGATAATAAAGAAACATGAAGAAATAGGAGAAATTGAATAACTCGTATAATATATTGGCATTGTAACATGTGTATGTGGGAGGGATTAATGAGAGAAAATAGGGTCTCCCATTATTAATAAATTATATGGAAAATATGGGGGAGGTGAGAAAACAGACCCTATAATTTTTAAAATTAAAATAAAAGGGTCTAACAATATAAGGAAACAAGGATAAAATTGAGAATATAAGGAACCCTTACTTGAGTATGTGAATTAAAAAACATTAAGAGGAGATTAATGAGAGTTTGGGGTGCATTGGGATGATTCTAGAGAGGGGATGATATAGTAAGGATGTGATGCACATATTTTGAGTTAAGAGAGGTGGGATATTGAGTGGATTTATATTGGAAATGAGAGGGGAATTATTTTATATTTCAAAAACATAGGTTTTGGAATCTATATAATAAAATATTCAAAAACACAAACCATTCAATGATTTTTTTCCCACAGTTTTTTCCAAATTGGAGTGTAAAAAATTATTTTATAAGTCCATGGGTTGATGATATTAAAATATTATCCTTTCTTATATAGAGATGAGTCACAATATTAACAAAATTCACATTAAATCATAAAATATACTATAAATTTTGAAAATTTTAAACAATAATTTATAAAATAAGTCATAAAAATATACAATCACTTTATTTTAAATATAAAACACATATTTGTCTGAATATCCTTTTATAGTGTTTATTACATTTCTATTGGGCCATTATGATGTCATAAAACATTGTATATATTTATATTGTATTTAATTGTTTCCCAAAAATTAATATATATTAGATAATTATGAAAATTCACTGTTGGATAATTTTGATGTCCTAATTCCAATAATAATATTTATTTTATCAAAATAAATTTCTAAAAATGTCAATTTTTACTTTTAAAATAAAAACCGACATTTATTGAAAATGGATGGTTTTTGACAACAATAATTTTTGAACCGTAATAAAAAATACAGTTGGCATCATAAAAATTATATAATCATTTATATTTAATAAAATTAATTTAATAATAATATTTTATTAAAATATTTTTTATTAGTTCATCAAAATTTATTTCTTAATTCTATTTAAATATTAACCAAAAATTCTATTTGTGCATTAATAAAATAATAAAATAAAATAATATTCATTATTCTATACAAAAATAATGTACAAAATCACAATGCTGGTGTCTTAATAAAAATCTCTATATTATACCCACATACTCTCTGAGAGTAAGGTGTGCGATGATGGGTCTTTCATTGGGACGTTCGGTGAACATGGTTTGGGTCATGATCTCGTTGAGCTTGGACTTCTCCCATAAACTCTTTTGCTCATTCTTAAGTTGTTGGATATCTTCTTAGTATGGGTCAAGATAAAATCATTTAAATGATATCTCCCTTGTAATCTCTGATAAATGGGCTTTATATGGAATGATCCTACGGGTTGAGTCCATCATCTCATTTCTTTGTGTGAAAAGGATTTTCAAATCCCTATATTTAAATTAGTCATGTGATCATTGTTCAATGACTATATTATTAAAATGAAAGATTCTTAATGATCATTTAAATCTAATTTATATAATAAAACAAATGAAGATCGTGTGTTTTCTATTTCTTTTTTAAAAAATAAGACATTTAATTAAATCAAAGGAAAATTACACTTCTAATAGTTTTGGTTTTTAAAATATTACCCCTTCTGAAATTTCAACCTATAAATTTTCATTTCCCACATTAAAACAGATGAGGGTAACATTGTTTCATCACCTCCTCTGGTTCCCACATTGCTTCTTCAAACATTTTGTTTCTCTACAGTACTTTGACAAAGTGAATTATCTTATTCTGTAGAACTTTGTTTCTATGATCTAAAATCATCAATGTCTTCTCTTCATAAGAGAGGCCATTCTCTAATAGTTCCACCTCTACATTGAGTACATGATAGAGTTCTGGTATGTACTTTATCAAGACGTATACATGGAATACATCATGTACATGAGATAGGTTAGGTGGGAGTGCTAGTCAGTTGGTCACCGCTCCGATGTGATCAAGGATCTAAAAGGGATTTTGTACCTTTTACTAAGCTTTCCATTCTCCACAAATCGCATTAATCTCTTCTCTAGAGATATGTGGAGGAATACCATGTCTCCAACATCAACATCTACGTCTTGTCGATTATTGGTAGTATCAATTTTATGAAAACTTTGAGCATCTTTGATGTGATGTGAATGGACTTACCCGTATCCTCCATTTCCTTGTCCATTTCATGACATAGTAGTCTTCATTCCCCAACATCATCCCATCATGCAAGTTTTCTTCAACTCTTCCAATAAAGTTATTTATAGGCATACATTTCCATTCTTGAGTACAAACTGTTGTTGTATGACAACACGACCAGAGGGAGATGTTGATACCATCCTCCTGTGATGTCCATTGAGAATGCTCTCAACATGTCCTTAAATGTTTGGATAGTCCACTCAGATTTGCCTTCAGCTTGAGGGTGATAGGAAATTCAAAATTTTAATGCAGTATTCAAAGCATGTTTTAGAATTTTATGGACCGTAGAGGTTAATATTGGATCTTTATTGGATACAATAGATAATGGTATACCATGCAGCCTCATCACTTGTCTGATGTATATCTGTGCAATTTTATCCAATGTGAAATCCTCTCGAATCAAAATGATGTGTGCAGTCTTTGTATGAAAATAAACCACAACCCAAATCACATTGTTTCTTCTAGATGTCTCTAGAAGCCCAGTGATAATGTCCATGGAGATGTTTTCCCATTTTCATGTAGTTATGGGTAATGGTTGCATCATCCCCTAATATACTTGCCTTTCTACCTTCACTTGCTGACATAAGAGACGTTTTGATGTATATTCTATTATCTCATACGTCATATAGTCCCCTGAATAGTATTCCCAAAGATCTTGATACATTTTTTGTGCTTCCAGGGTGGATAATGAAGGTTGAGCAATGTGAATCATCAAATACTTCATTATTTTACTCATGGTTCTATGGTACACATAGTCTTGACCCAAATCATTCAACACCTTCTTCATTAACATTTTACTCCAAGGATTTATGTTTTCTAATAGTTTCCACTTTCTTCTGAATTCCCACTCATCTATTTGAGAATCCATTAACCTCCCTAGAAGAGATGGTTTGGAAATCATTTGTGAAAGGATTGATAATGTTACATACTTTATGATTCTCATGTCCATCCTCTTAAAGTCTACGAATATCAGAACCTTCTTAATTATCATAAATTAAAGAGTTATTAGATCCTTTATAAATATAAAATCATTCACTTTATTCACTTTCCCCAAATGGTAATAAACTGAGCAGTCATTCTCTTTAATAAGCTCTAACCATACGTGCTGGTTCATATTCAACTATTTATGTGTGAATATATACTTGAGGATTCTGTGATCCTCATATATTTCAAACTTATCACAAAAGAGTTGATGTCACACAATTTTCAAGATAATATACCTACATACAACTCCATATTCTGTGTTGGATAGTTCTATTCATGAACATTTAAATTCCTTGAATCATAGGCCTTGAATTTTAAATTTTTCATCAACACACATCCTAGGCCCTTATTTGTATCATCAACGAACAAGACAAAGATATATCCACTTGTGGGTAGTGTGGGCATGAACATAGTGATAAGCCTCCTATTCAACTTCTTGTATCCCTCTTCAAATTAATTATTCCATGAAAAATTGAATCTCATCTATGGTATCTTGGTTATAGGGTTTGATAATCACAAAATATTTCTCACAAATAGATGATAATACTCTACTAATCCATGGAAACTACATATATCTGTCACATATGTTGGCCTTGAACATCATTCAATTTCCTCAGTATTTGAAGGGTCCATAGATATCCCATATATTTTGATGATATTCCCAAAGAAAGTGACTTCCTTCAATCATAACTCACATTTGATGTACATGGAATAATACATTTCCTTTCGCAAGGTCTTTTGAATTGTACATAAATTCTCCTCATCCTCCTCCTTACTTTTGGTGTATATCAGAATATAATCAATAAATACTACCAAAAATTTGTTGATGTAATCCTTAAATACTCTATTCATCAATTTCTTGAATATTCCTGGAGTTTTAGTTGGTCCAAATGGTATCACTATGAACTCATAATGCATGTAACTTGTAGGAAAAGAAGTTATGGGGATATCCCCCATCATCACCATTTCACAGTAATATCCTAAACACAGATCCACCATGGAGAAGTATTTTTCTCCACATAGTGGATCAAACAAGTCATACATTTGAGGAAAAAGATACATTTTCTGTATTATGAATTTTTTGATCTCACGATAATCAATGAAAAGTCACATACATCAATCCTTCTTCTTGATGAAGACGACCGGTCAACCCATGGGAAAGAACATGGGTATAAAAACCTTTATCTACATTCTGTTTTAGAATTTTATTTAGCTACACATTTTCCACAACGTCCATTATATTGGGAGTCTTCGATATTGGCAATTACCTAGGTATATGATCAATATATATGTAAACAACTCTACTAGGAGGAAGACCAGCCAATTCCTCAGGAAACACATTTGTAAATTTTCTCACAATTGGAATTAGTTTGAGGGTGTTTCCTTCCTTAGACTTGATCATATAAGAAAGATACACATGCTAATATGGTGGTAATATCCATGTTTGGGAAGATGGTGCTAAATAAGGTTCATCCTCCTCTTTTCACTTGTACAGAATCATGGGTTGAATTTTTCATTTGAAGAGTGATTTCCCTCTCATGGAAATTTATTTTGACTCTTTACAGGGAATGCCAAACCATGGAATTAACTGCATCAAATTCCCCCAATGGATGTATGATAAGGTTCACCAGGATTTTCAATTCAAAAATAGTGATCAGGGAGGAGTTATATACATGGGATTTTATAATTTTACCATTTGACATTTTCATAGACATCTCAACTTCCATGCTTTGTGGTGGTTTTTGGATTGTTTGGCTAAACATTCATGATAAAAAAGAATGTATAGATCATGAATCAAAATGTAGGTTCTCTACTCTTGTATTAATAACTAGTGTACCCATCACCACTTCATTTTTGAGATTCACTTCAATAGTAGTGATGGAAAAAGCTCACCCTTTCCACCTTGGAGGTTTATGTTTTCCCCCAAATGTCATTGTATTTGTGCATTGGTTTGAGAAATGTCTTATTTCATTTAATTTGTAGCAATTAAAAATGTGTATAGGTTTTACCAAAACATTATTTTCCTCTGTCGTGGTAGTAGGTTTATCTTAACGATTTTCATTGGCTAGGTGCCCTTTGTTCCTAGACCTAAACCATTTCATCGTACCCTTTATGAAATATATAGGGTGTTTCATTCCATATATTTGGAATGTGGGTTATTGAAATTTCATGGAACCATTAGAAATTTCTATCAGAACACCATAATTTCACTCTAACTTATGCTTAATATCCCCATGATACCACTGAGATTTTCCAATCTCTATTTCGACTTTGAGGGCACATCAAACAATTTAATCGTAGCTATCAAATTCCTGGATTTCATGGATTTCTGTTGTCTAGCTTTTATCCCACAATAGAATTGATCATCCTTGAATTCGGGGGTAATGAAAAATTTAGAGGTGTATCATATAAGCCCTTAGAATATTTCCTCACATACTCTGATGGAGTTTTTGTCTTTTTTCAAAATGTAAATTAATTCCATTTATATCATAAGTTGTAGGGTGTGAGGAAAATATTTATTGAAAAACATTTTCCATAAATCCTTCCATACCATCACCTTTCTCTCTTCCTCATGTTTCAAATATTTTAACAATTTCCACCATTGATCATCTTCACCCTCCCTATAAAAAGCATCCAGAAGAACCTTCTATTTTTTGGAAAATTGATCGATATAAGAGATATTCTCAATGGATTTGATCCATTGTTTGGCGATTAAGGGATCAGATGATCCATTGAATGTATGAGGCCTTTGTCTCCTAAATCTCTAAATTGAGACTTTTTCTTTCTTGGGGGTGAGGAGTGTAATTTCATATTGATCCATGTTTCTATTATAAACATGAGTAAACATAGAGTGTATCATGAAAATGTTTGTGATTCCTTCTCCCACTTAATTTGGAATATCATTAGGGTTGTCAATGAATTCATCTTTTCATTGGTTGTTAGCTCGATTCCTCCTATGACCATACATTGGAAAAAATAAATGGAAAATTAGGGGTAAATACATTAAACCATTAAACACAAAAGGGTAATCCAATGACATTAATGGGATAACATATAAATTGCATTTATTTTCATAACATATTAATTACTGGGATTCAATCTAAGTTATCCATGATCTATTTCCTAACATATATTATTATGGGATTATTTATATTCCCTTAATAATTGTTCGTACTAATCTTATGAATATATAAAGAAATATCACCTGGGAGTGTCAAACCAAGGGTGCCTCAAGGAATGTTTTTGTGCACTAGTTCTCATTCGAGTCTACATCAATGTGGGGTTTCTAGGGTTTTCCCCAAAATTCATATATACTAGAGCCACATTCACATGTTTGTATCCACACATGGATGTATTGGATATATAAACCACTTACTATATACTAAACCAGATTTAGGGTTGTTTTTATTATACATATTATTATCCCTAACAGTTTGACTAGAGTTTCCTAATCCAAATCCCAAAAATAACTAAACCCCCCTATGATACCAATAATAAAAACCTTATTATTTATTTTACTTTTATACACGATTAAAGGAAATAAAATTAAACTTAATAAAACCTAAAAGATAAATAGTATAGCGTCTGGGGAAAAAGGAACATTATATAACAACATAAACATGAAATACAATATCATTATTGAAAACATCTTTTACATGACCACAAAAGTCCTTCATACATGAGATTTTAGGGGATGACCTAAAGACATACATAAGCAGAGGTTGAGATATAAATCCCATTAAGTTAGTAAACATGGAATAAAAGTATGAATTTAAAACATATTATAAAATAGTCATATCAATGGAGCGTAAGAGAAACATGAACATAAATACATGATATAGAATTATAATCATAACATGGAAAATGTGGTAACAAATTAAAACATTTCAACATAAGTTAAGGACAAACATCCAAAAAATGATAGTGGAAGAAGTCCCATAAATGAAATAGGTAAACCCCTTTCCCAAAATGTCCTACCATGTTACTAAACATTATCCAATTCATTATACCATTATATAATTTTGGGTTCACCAGTCACTTTCATTTCATTCTCATGCTTAACCATGTCACATAGATCATAAAGCATGGATTCATTCATCATCACAACTTATTCCAAATTGAAGGGGTTTTTAATACCTAAATTAAGTCCTAAATAAATTTTTATATGTGTATAAAACTTAACACCCTTTATTGGGAATGGGTACGGTATTTACTCACACAATTTTTTTCGAATGAAGATTCATAGGGAAAATTCGAAAGCCTAACAATTTGTCATAAAAATTCATAAAAAGGGTTGAGGAGGGAGAAAAAGGTATATCAATATATATATATATATGTAATCTAATTTAAGAGGGTAAATGTGATATATGTTCCAATATATGGAATTTGGAAATAGAAAGAATAACATGATAAATAAACTTGAAGAAATAGGAGAAATGGAATAACTCTTATGAAATTTTGGCATGGTAACAGGTGTACATGGGAGGGATTAATGGGTGAGAAAGTGGACAATCATAATTAAAACATTATAATTGTTGTATGGGGGAGGTTTGAAAACATATCCCATTATTTGTATATGAATATAATTGGGTGTCACGTTGTAAGGAAAATTGGATAAAAATTGGAATAGAAGGTAACCTTACTAGAGTGTTTGACTAATAAAGCTTAATGAAAGGATTACTGAGAGATTGGGGTTCCTTGGGAGGATTATATAAAAAATTCTAAAGAGTAATGGAATTATACAACTATTTTTGGTTAAGAGAAGTGGGAGCATGGGTGGGATTATATAGGAAATGAGAGGGGAATTCTTTAATATTTAACAAAATTACATTTTTTGAATCTATATAAATAAATATTCAAATCCACAAACCTTCACATAGTTTTTTCCAAAAAAAATTCCATATAGGTGTGTAAAATATTATTTTATATGGAAATGGTCTGAAGATATTAAAATAATATCCTTTCTTATGTGTAGGTGAGTCACATTATTATCAAAATGAACTTAAAATCATATAATTTATTATACATTTTGTATGATTCACTAATGATTTATAAAATAAGTCAAATAAATCAAAAATAACATTATTTTAAAGGTAGAAATTATATTTTTCAAAATATCCATTTTATATTGTTTATTACATCACTATTTGGGCATTATGATGTCATAAAACACACTATTTATTCTAATGGTATTTAATTTTTATCTAAAAGTATGACTATCTCAGAAAATTTGGAAAAATTCACAATTGGATAATTTTGGCATCCTGATTCCAAAAATAATATTCATTTTATCAAAATAATTTATGAAATATTTCACTTCATACTTTTAAAATAAAAAACAACATTTATTTAATATTGATGGGTTTTCACAAAAATAGTTTTTAAACCATAATAAAAATTAAATTTGGCCTCATATAAAATATATGATCATTTATATTTAATAATATTAATTTAATAATAATATTGTATTAAAATATTATTTATTAATTCCTCAAAATAGATTTCTTAATTCAATTTGAATATTATCCAAAAATACTATTTGAGCACTAAAATAATAATAAAATAATATTATATTCATTATTCTATACAGAAATAATGTACATAATCATAATTCTTGGGTCTTAATACATATATATTTATTACACCAACATAATCTCTAAGAGTAAGGTGTGTGATGGTGGGGATTTCATTGGGACGTTCAATGAACATGGTTTGAGTCGTGATATTGTTGATCTTGGACTTCTCCCGTAAATGCCTTCGCTCATTCTTAAGTTGTTGGATCTCATAATGGGATTGGTCTAGGGAAAATCTATGAAATGATATCTCCCTCAGAATCTCTGATAAATGGGATTTATATGGAATGATCTTACAGGTTGAGGCCATCACCTCCTTTTTCTATGTCGAAAGGATTTGTTAAATCCCAATATTAATACTAGTAATGTGATCACTATTCAAGGGGTATATTACCAATGATAATGATATTTAATAATAATTTATGTCCAATTTGATATAATAAAAAAATGCAGTGAATGTTTTTTCTATATCCATTTTACAAAATAAGACATTTAATTTAATCAAAATGAAAATTTCACTTATTATAGATTGGGTCGTTAGAATATTCCCCCCTTAAAAAATTTCTCACTCAAAATTTTCCGTTACACCATTATAATCATAAGGGAAAATTTATTTAATTTCATTATTTGATTCCCATATTGATTCTTCATACATGTGGTTTCTCCACAACAATTTGACTATGTGAATTATCTTATTCTAAAGAACATTGTCTCTATAATCTAAGATCTTCACTGGATTCTCCTCAAAAGAGAGTTCATTCATTAATGGTACCAACTGTAGATTGTGTACATGATTAGGATTTAGTATGTACATTCTCAAGAATAATACATGGAATACATCAAGTACATGAGATAGGTTAGGTGGGAGTGCTAGTCAGTAGGCCACCACTCTGATGCGATCCAGGGTCTCAAAAGGGGTGATGTACCTTGAACTAAGCATTCTATTCTTACTAATTCTCATTACTCTCATCAATGGAGATTTGCAGAGGAATATATTGTCCCTTAATTGTCTAGATAGTCTACTAATATTGGTTATCAGTTTTAGGGAGATCGATCTTGTAGATGTTTAACTTAGAATTCAAAGCAGTTTGGAGACACTTCGAGAGCATAGAGGTGAATTGTAGATCTCAATCAGATACAATTGATAGTGGCACACCATTGAGCCTCAACACTTCTCTGATGTATATCCATTCAAGTTGATACAATAATAAATCCTCTCAATTCACAATGAAGTGTACAGTCTATAAAAGACTATCCACCAAAAATAATATAGCATTGTTTCATCTAGATATCTTAGGAAGCCTGGTGAAAATGTCCATGGTGATGTTTTCCCATTTCATTGTAGGTATGGGTAATTTTTGCATCATACCCTTAAATTTTTTCATTTCTAAAATCACTTGCGGATGTGCAAGACATCTTGATGTGTATTCTTTGATCTCCTTCTTCATATTTTCCCATAAATATTTTTCCTAGAGATCTTAATACAACATTGTGCTTTCAGAGAGGATAGAGAAGGTTTATCTACATGCATCCTCCAACAGCTTCTTTGTTAACTCAATATTTGATGGTACACATAGTGTTGACCCATGTTTTACAAAACATTCATCATTAACATTTAAATCCATGTATTTCATCATTTTAATAGTTTCCAATTTATTATAAATTCCCACATCATCTAATTTAGAATCTATTAATCTCCCCAAAATAGACTTTTGAGAAAACATTTGTGAAAGGATTGATGATGTACCTTATATTATGATTCCCATTTCCATCCTCTTCATGTCTAATAAGATCCAATCCCTCTCAATTACCATCAGTGAAAGTGTTTCTAGGTCCTTTCTACATAAAAAATATTCCACTTTATTCACATTCCATGGATAATAGTGAATTAAGCAGTCATAGTCATTGATTACCTCAAACCATTTTGTGGGTGCAGATTCCACTCTTTCTGTGTGAATATATACTTGGGGATTTTGTGATCCGTATATATATCAAACTTCTCCTTGAAGAGGTAATTTTTCAAAATTTTCAAAGCTAAGACCATTTCATCCAACTCTAGATCATGTGTCAGATAGTTCTTCTCATGAGTAATCACGTACCTTGAATCATTTTAAATGAATTATTCATTTTTCGTCAACACAAATAACATTAATTTCTTTAAAACATCACTGTATTCCAAAAAATTCTCTTCACTTATGGGTAGTGTGAGAATGTGCACAATGATAAGCCAAATTTTCAAGTCCAGAAATATATCTTTTCATTCATTATTCTAAGAAAACATGACTCCCTTATGAGTTATCTTGGTTAGTGGGTTTACAATCACAATAAATTTCTCACAAAACAACGATACTACCCAGATAATCCATGGAAACTACATATATTTATCACAGGTTATGTAATCATCCATTCTTCAATTTCTGTTGTATTTTAAGGGTACACATATATCTCATTTATTGTGATGATATGCCCCAATAAAAATACTTCCTTCAAGAAGAACAAAAATTTTATATACTTGGATTAAAGATATTCCTTTCTCAAGGTATTTAGCACAAAACATAAATTGTCCTCATGCCCCTTCCTACTTTTAGAGTATTTTAGATTATCATTAATAAAGACTACCACAAATTTGTCAAAGTAATATCTAAATAATATATTAATCATCTCTATGATGATTAAAGAGAATCAATGTGTTCGACTGGAATCACTATGAACTCATAATGATCATATCATCTATGAAAATCAGTCTTGGGGATATCATCCTTCTTCACCCTTACGTGGTAATATCTTGATTTCAGATCTACCAAGGATAATTATTGTGATCTACGTAGCTGATCAAATAAGTCATAAATTCATCAAAAATGATAATTTTTTCTATATCTTTAATTTTTTGAGTTCACGAGAATCAATGCCAAGGCACATTAAACTATCCCTCTTCTTGACGAAGAGGATTGGTTCACCCCATAGTAAAGCACATGGGTGTATAAACCATTTATACATTGTCTTTTTAGTTCGTCCTTTATCTCCTAAAGTTCTACAACAGACTTTCTATATATAGTATTGGATATTGGTATTTCCCCATGTATATGATCAATCGATAATTTAACATCTCCTCTAGGAGGAAGACCATGTAATTTCTCAGGAAACACATTATTGAATTCCCTCAAAATGGGAATTTCCAATAGCGTGGTTCCTTACATAGACTTGATAATATTAGAAAAACTTGTTTTCTCATATCGCAGTAACACCTTTCTTGGGATGATGATGTTTAATAATATTCATCCTCCACCTTGCACTTGAATTGAATCAGGGTTTGATTGTCTATACGGAGAGTGATTTTCCTCCCACGAAAATTTATTTTGGCTCTATATTGGAAAAGTCAATATGTGCCAATAATTGAATCAAATTCCACCAAGGGATGTTTGATAAGGTTCTTCAAGAAGTTCAATCCAAAAATTGTGATAGTAAAGGATTTATATACATGTGATGCAATAATTTATCCATTTTCTATTTTCACCCACATGAATACTTCTATGCATTATCATGGTGTTTGTATTGTTCTACTAAACTTTTGGAATATAAAATAATGCATAGAACAAGAATCAAAAAGTACATTCTCTATTCCTGTATGAATAACTATCATACCTATCACCACTTCATTTTCGGGATTCACATCGATGGTAGTTATGGAAAAATATCACCCTTACTACCTTGGAGGTTTTTGGATTCCTCAAAATACTATTAGCTTAGTGAATTGGGTTGAGAAATTCCATTGTTCCTTAAAGTTTTATAAATGAAAAATTCACTAAGGTTTTATGGGAGATTCTATTCCTCCGTCATAGTAGTGGGTTATTCTTTCTAGAAATCATGGGCTGGGTCCACATCCATCCTGCACCTAAATTATTTCTTTTTTCCCCTTTACGAAATTCCCAAGCTGTTTCATTTCACACCATTAGAAAGTTTGGTGATTAAATTTCTTAGCACAATTAGATATATCTATCAGACCTCCAAAATTTTACCCCACCTTCAGCTTCTTATCCTTGTGATGTCACTATGATTTTCCATTATCCATTTCATCTTTTAGGAAACATTAGAAAATTTCCTCAAAGATATCGTTGCCATGGATCACTAGGGATTTCCAAAGGCTTGATTTTAGCCTACTAAAGAAGCATTTAACCATGAATTCAAGGGTAACAAGAAATATGGAGATGTATGGTTCAAGAATTATGAATTTTTACTCATATATTCTGATAGACTCATCATTAGTTTATTGCGTAAAAGGAATTCCCTTTCTATCATAAGTCGGAGGGTGCAAGAAAAATATTTATTAGGAAATATTTTCTAGAAATCCATTCATTCCATCACCTTGATCTCTTATATAGGAATTATATTTTTTATTAATGTACACCATTGATCAGCTTCACCCTCCATACAATAAGCATCCTGAAGAACCTTGTTTTGTTCAAAGCATTTTAGGATGGAGAAGATCTTCTCAATGGAGTTGATCCATTATTTATTGATTGAGAGATCAGAATATCCATTGAATGTAGGAAGCCTTTGTCTCATGAAGATATCTATTGAGACTTATTCATTCTTCAAGGTGGATAGGCATTACTTTTGATCCACTTTTTGATTCAAAACAATAATTAACTGAGAGAGTATCATGACAGTGTTTGAGATTCACACTCCCATCAGATTGGTCATATTATTAAGGAATTCATTACATTGATCTTCACATCAGTTGTTATCCAAATTCCTCGTATTACCATCCATTTTCTAGAATAAAAGGAAAATTATGGGTAAGTATTTAAAACAATTAAAAACATAATGTATAATCCAATGAAATTAAAAGGATCACTTTTAAGTTACATTTATGTCCTTTGCATATTAATTTATAGGCATCAATCTATGTTATACATGATCTATTTCCTAACTTATATTCTTATGGGATCTTTTTGTTCCATTAATAATGGATCATATTAAGATCATGTATTTATCAAATCATATCCCCAAGGAGTCTAAAACTAGGAGTTTAGAAAGTCTTATTGTCATGCACTAGTTCCCATTCAAGTATATCTCAATGTGGTGTTTTTGGGTTTTACCCGTAGAAACATATGTACTAGATCCAGATCTACTTGTTTGTATCCATGCAGGGATGTATTTTCTTGATAATAAACTTAATCTATACTAAAAAAAGATTTTGGGATTTTTTAATTATACTTAGTCTTATCCTGGAGAATTTCACTAGATTTTTATTATCCTAATTCTAAAAATAATTAAACCTCCCTTTGATACCACCAATAACAACCCTTTTCTTTTTATTACATCCATACAAGATTTAATGAAATAAAATTACACATAATATATCCTAAAAGATCAAGAAGTCTAGTTTATTGGTAAATTAGGAAGATTACATGTCAATGAAAAACATTAAATGCAATATCTTTATTGAAGACATTCTTTACATGACCACAACATTTCATCATACTTAACAGTACATGGGATAACCTAAGGACATACAAAAGAAAGGGGTGAGCTATAAAGCCAAGTATGATAATAAACGTGGAATTAGATGAGGAATAAAATAAATGTTAGAAAATATTTATATCGATGTAGAATAAGAGAAACATGAACATATATGCATGTTATATCATGATAATCATAAAATGGTAATGTGGGAACAACGTAAAACATTGCATCATCATTCAAGGATAAACATCCAATAAATAATAGTGTAAAATTTAAATAAATTAAATCTGGTAAAGCCTTTTCATAACATATCATATCTAGATACAAAAAATTACTCAATTCATTGTATCTCTATATAATTCTTGGCAGACCAATCAATTTCATTTCAGTATCATGCTTAAGTTTACCACATAGATAATAAATATTAGATTCATTCATCATTATAATTTATTCCCTGATCAAGGGTTGTGGAATATATACATGTATGTCTTACATAAAAAAATTATATAAAAGTGAATCCCCATGATAGGGAATGGTTATGGTATTTACATACACAATTTTTTTATAACAGAGATTCACATTGCAATTTCGAGAGCATATTTGAGTGACCTAAAAATCATAAAAAGGTTTGATGAGAGTGAAAGAGGTCAATCATAATATATAAATGAAATTTAAATTAATGGGTTCATATAAATACAATTCCCAACATAAGTAATATTGAAATAGAAGGCATAACAATATAACGAAACTTAAAGAATGAGGATGAATGGAATAACTCTTATGAAATTTCAGCATTGTAACAGGTGTATGTGGGATAGATCAATTAGATAGAAAAAGGTATCTGATTAATACAAAATAATAAGGTATTTATGGGGGAGGTGAAAAAACATACTCCATTATTTTTAATTGAAAATAAAAGGGTGTTACAATATAAGTAAATTTGGATAAAAATTAGAATATGTGGAACCCTTAGTTTGGAGCGTGACATCAAAATCATGAACTGGGGATTATTGAGAGCTTAGGAAGCCTTATTATTATTATAGGGAGAGTAAGATAGTTTAATAATGTAAACCATGTATTTTTAGTGAAGATAAGTTGGAGTTTGGGTGTGTTTATATATGAAATGAGAGGGTAATTCTTTAATAGTTCACAAATATAGTTTTTGGAATCTATTTAATTAAATATTCAAAACTAAAATCCTTCCCATGGTTTTTCCCATGGTTTTTTCCTAAGGAGTGGAAAAATTTATTTTAGAAGTCCATGGCCCAAAGATATCAAAATACTAGCCTTGATTTTTGTCGAGTTGCGTCCCATTATTAAAGAAATGAACATAAAATCATAAAAAATATTATACATTATGGAAGATTCACTATAGATTTAAAAAATAAGTCAAAAAAACAAAAGTAACATTATTTTAAAGTTCAAACTTATATTTGTTTTAATATCCCATTTATGGTGTTTATTACCTCACTATTTTTCCTTTATGATGTCACAAAACACACTATATATTGATATGGTACTTAATTTTTAACCCAAAATTTGACTGCCTCAGAAAATCATGAAAAATGTATTGTTAGATAATTTTGACATCCTAATTAAAAATATTATTCATTTTATCCAAATAATTTCTTTAATATTTAATTTTTCATTTTTAAAATAATAACCGACATTTATAGATAATTGGAGGGTTTTGAAAAAAAATAGTTTTTAATCCTTAATAAAAATCACATATGGCCTCATAAAAATTATATGATCATTTATATATAATTAAATTAATTTAATAATAATATTTCATTAAAAGAATATTTTTTAATTCATCAAAATTGATTTCTTTTTTCAAATTTAATGTTGACAAAAAATACTACTTGTTCTTTAAAATCAATAAAAAAAAGTATATTCATTATTCTCTACAAAAATAATGTACATAATCACAATGATAGGGTCTTGAAAAATATCTCTTTATTACTCTAGAATACACCCTAAGAGTATTGTTGATGATGGAGGGATTTCATGGGGTCATTTCGTGGACATGGTTTGGGTCGTGATCTCAATGGTCTTGAACTTATCCAACAAAATGTTTTACTCATGCTTAAGTAGTTAGATCTCATCTTATGCTTGGTCTATGGGAAGCCCAAAAATGTTATCTCCCTTAGAATCCCCAATACATAGTCTTGATTGAAAAAAAATACTATTGGTTGATTCCATCACCTCGTTTTTCTATGTGAAACGGATTTATTAAAATCTTATATTTGTATTAGTCATGTGATCACATTTCAGAATCTATATTATCAATGGTAATGATACTAGATGGTCATTTAAATCCAATTAGGTATAATAAAACAAATAGAGTTCATTTTTTTTCTATATCCCATTTACAAAATAAGACATTAAATGAAATAAAAAAGATAAATTTCACTTATAATAGTTCAGGTCATTACAAACATCAAGGGAATCAATACTTTTCAAAGATTAATCTACATTCTAGTTTAAATCATTTAATTATTACGAAAATTAATATCATAATGAAAATATATTGAATAATTTATGGTCAATATGAGTTCATAGTAATGTATTTTTTTAACGAATTCACTCTTTATGTTTGTGGAATTGATGAATAGAGTATTTATGGATTATCATGATAAGTTTTTGTGGAATATATTGATGATATTCATATATAAAATGATATTTATGGGTAATAAACATCTCATTTTTTAAATTTTATAGAGGATATGAGTAAAAAAGAGTTATATGAAAGATTTAGTAAACAAATATTTTGGTTTGAACAGGTTTTGTTTCATGGGGATATTGTATTAAAGGATGTTATATCTATTATCCTTTAAAAAACAATATATTTATAGGAATTTCCATGACCTACAAACATAAATTAAATACCATGTTTTTGTTTCCTAGTAGGGTTATTATAATGTTTTGTTTTAAACTTCCCTTTATTAGCAAATATGTTAAGAAAAATAGCACATTAGATGTAAAAACACATTGATAACGGAATATGGGAATATAATTTTGGAATTAAATAATTTTATGATAAATGTACCCTTATTGACCATTACTTATACTAAAAAAGGTTTATAATTTTAAATTTTATTTATAATAATAGTATTGGATGTGTTCTAATGAAAATTTATATAGTGATGGATTATGAATCATGCTAGTTGAATCCATATGAGGATAATTATCCAACACTTGTTTTGTATTTCATAGTTATTGAATTTTCCCAAACAATTGGGACCCATTACCTATATGGGGAATGATTTAATATATTCATAGATCATTAAAATATTTTATATAACATTACATATAATGATCTTTATATGAGGAAAATTATATTATTGGAATTAGTCAAGAATTATGGTTTTGTTGTAATGGTAGATGAAACATCACTCCTTTTCCAAGTAATTACCAAACATTGTTTATTATTGAGGCTTAATAAAGAATGGATTGATGATAAATACTTACAATAAAATATGGTTTAAGTAAAGAATATAATATTTCCTCACATTAATATTGGGTAAGGTGGAGTTTTTCAGTTTTTTAATATTATATTTTCTCAATCAATACACTATATAATGATTGATTTGTTGAGGAACCACAAATTTCAATGTTATATATACATTTTGGTAGCATGAATATGTATAGGAATTTTAAGGAAAAATTATTCTTTGAAAAATATAATGGTGTATTTCTAATTATACTACAATTTTATTACTTTATAACCATTTAATGGTGCAAAAAACATAGCATGGGTGTTACATAAATTTTTCCTATACCAAGGTTGAAGAAGGATAACATTACTCTGGATTTTTTCATTAGGCTTCCTATAAAATCCATAGGTAATAGTGAAATATGGGTCATTATGGATCATCTTTTAAATTATAAACATTTATTTCCAAATTGTAAATATATACCTCAAGATCATATTGCAAGGATATATATAAATTAACTTGTGGGGATTTATTCCACAACATTATTTCTAGTCTCTCATCATGAACTAATGATTACATAAACATTTTATAGGAATCTACTAAAGTAATTAAATAAAATGCTTATAAATAGCACATCATGTCACTCTCAAACAGATGGGATGATTGAAAACATTATCCAGACATTAGAGCATATTATATTTTTATTCTCTACTAACATCCAAGGAAGTTGATATTATTATTATTTAGTGGTTTTTTCATATAAAAATATTTACCACTCCAACATTAAAATTAAATCATATGAATACTTGTATAGAAAGAGGTTTTAAAATCCTATATATTGGGATTAATTTTGGTAAATAATGTTTTTAGGTCTGTGAATTTTGGAGGATACATCTGAAAATGTAACACCTGTAAAAGAAAGTATCATAATAGTGAAAAGTTCAAGGAAATTATATAATGAATACAAAATAAAGGGTGATGCATTTTAGGTGCATTACTTTGTATTCTTATAGATATCTCCACATAAACTATTAATTAAATTTTGATTGAAATAGAGGATAATACCAAGAAATATTTTTAAAAAAAATATTATAGTGGGTAGGATATGTGGAATATCTATTTTCCACACCTCTAAGTGAATCCTATGTGAATAAAGTCTTCCATATATCACTTCTAAGGATGTATATGCTAGACCCTTCCCATATTCTTATGTCAATGTATTATAGTTGGAACATTAATTTCTATATAATAAAATCTATAACTAAAATTATTAATACAAGAGTGTAAGTACTCTAAATTATATCATTTCATCTAGTGAATGTTATTTAAAGGAATCTAATTTTGGAAGAGACAATATGTGATCCAGAGGATAAAATGATAAAGGATTATCAAAAAATTTTATGGATGAATTTATTACAACATGGATTAAATTTTATGTACTAACTCTGAAATTATTTTTATAAATAATTTTTTTATTACAATATACTAAATTAAAAATTAGTGACAATAATTTTTAGGACTTCTAAAACTACTAATGCACAGTTAAGAAATCCAAGGACAATATATATGTAACATGGACCATATTACCTAATAAACATCATTTTATTTATAATAATGGTCAAAAAATAATATAATATATAGAATATACATATTTAATGAACTCAAAATATGAGGTATTATTCAAGGGATTCTTTTAGATTAATTTATAAAATATTAAGAGTAAATATGGACACTACATTATAACTATTTGGAATGATATCCATTGGGATTTATGTCCAATGAGAATTACTATTTAAAGTTATCATTAGGATTATTTTATATTAAATGTATGAAAATACTTAATTAATGGATTATTGAGGAACCATGGACCTGACCAGCGATAACATCCCCTATGAACTTCATATATCCATGTTTGGAAGGAGGTATAATCAAAAGGGTTCACACATGACCAAGCTCAATAAAAATCTTGAAAAACTAATGATGGTGAATAATAATTTTAGGGAGAGGTTAACTTTATTATAAATAACAGCCAAGTCATTTTTTAGTAAGCTCTACATAAAAATACAACCATTTTACACGTCACAATTTGGGATTTTTCTAGTAAGATAAGGGATTGTGTTTCAATTGGATAAGTATCATTAAAGTGTATGTTCTATTAAAAATGTAATGGTTCTTTCTTCGATAAAAAATTATTGCCATATATTTAATCCCTATTTAAATGGTAAAATTTGAATAATTAGAGTATTAATTTTAAAAAATGGATTATAGAGTTTGAATTAAGGAAACACAATAATCATTTGATAAATTTATCATTATTTTTTGAGACATTAAAATTTTTCACTTGAAAGTAAAATATGTAAGCATGTAAAGTAAATATTGTCATAATATTATGTTGTGAAAATATTTTATAATTAATCTAAGAGAAAAAAACCCAAAAATAACTTATTTTATAATTATAAAATATTTTAATGAATTAAAATGACCTTTAGAACCTATAAATAACTTTGAAAATCCCAAATGGAATATAACTCTTAAAACACAATTTGGGGAAAGTTCTACAACCATGGTAAGAGTAATATAAAGTACAATATATTAGTTAAAAAACATTAAAATATCAATAAAAATACTTTGAATTCCAAATAAACATCATCCAAAATTGTGGGTAAGTGGAATCCTTTACATTTTCCAAAAGCAACATTTCAAAGGATTATGGTGGAAATTAATACAAAATTGTCCCTTATTTTCTAAAAATGATCCCCCATTCCATCATTCCCCTCCACACTAAATACAAATAAAATTATGTTAATATTATTTAACCCCCAATAACTTCTCCAAAGAGTTTCTTTTTCCATATGTTCTCTTATTAATCTTTAAGAAGCTTCATTGAAAGGTAAGGGTTCCTAACCACATCATGGCCTTTAGTTTTACAATACTTCTATATTCATTTATTTTCAATATTGAATGTTATTCTTCATCAATGTTATAAATTATTTATTATATCTTTTACTATATATTACAGTTTTCTCTAATTAAACTACATTTATAAGATAATATAATTCTCAAATTGTCCCATATCCATAAAACAATCCTTAAAAGTTTGTAAAGAAATGTGTCTGTAGTTTTCCTAATAATGAATTCCAAGTTGGGATAAAAACAGGTGGTTTTAGGATGTTTAATAGATACATTGTTGGGAAAAAACACTGAAAGGGTTGTTTATGTAATAACTCAATCATTACTCGATGCATAATTAGTGCGCCTAACTATACAACTAGTTTGATACTTCAGAAGATATTGTTTAGATGATTCAAATGTTATTTTTATCCCATAATAAAAGAATTAAATATATTTTATCTATAGTATTTAATATATATTTCTATAGTGTTATCCTACCATTTCATATACATGTATTAAATTACCTAAATTAATTAATCATCATTGTCTTTGAATGTACTCAAAAAGTATAATTCAATATTATTCACTTTTTAAGGGTCCTTATTTGAACATTGGCAATCCATTGTAACTCTTTATATGAGTCAAGGTTATTAATCCATATATCCTAAATAATATATTTACTATGGTAAGTTATTTTCATACTTTTATAATCCTTTATTATATACGAGAAAATATAGTATGATTTTAACCATTAATCAATTATTCAAAGTATTCTTATATTGTTCATTATTGAACATAATAGAGTATTCATTTGGAATGTGATATAATTCATTGGAATATTATGTAATGGGTGTTTACCCAAAATATATATACATTTAGTGCACTGGTAGGTCTCATGAGACAATTATGATTGGTTAATAGGGATTCCCTTACCCTTTATGTATGATATCATCACACATGGCCTCGACGGTATTTTTAGGATGTCAATTATTATGAATTCATAATGTTTCCATAATTATGTGATAATTTTAGCATTTATTTCCTTCTTCTTCAATGGATTATTTTATGTGTATGTAATCCTTAAAATGGGATCAATGGTTTATAGGATCCCATTATATTACTTAATCCATATTATCTTACCCTATAAGATATACATTACAATGAATAGGACCACATCCTTTACTTTTATTTTGTATTTCCTTGGGTAATGATATTGGGCATAATATATGACCAAGATTATGTATAACACTAAGGAATAATTATTTTTACTCAATGTTGTATTTTTTATTAATGTAAATTAATATTTATGTATCTAATATGTTTAGGGTTATAAGACATTTATTTCTTGGAATTAAATATTAGTTATTCAAAAAAAAATAATGTAATAAATAACCCAAAATCTCTAGGTCATAATGTTTAGGAGAATTACTATAAATCTTGGTAGGTGAATTGTGTTAAGACACTTTGGAAGTAATACATAGTGATCAAATAATTCTATATAAATAATCACATGTTCTTGAAAAACAACCCTGGATATTATAACTAACTAAATAATAAAATGGAAAGTCAGTAACTAATCTCAAAATGAGGTAATTCATAATTCTAGACAACATAACAATAATTCTATGGTTTTTCACAATGAATTTTAAAACTATAAGTAAAATACATATAATTTGGACAACTGATTTGTCTCATGAAACAAACCGATGAACCGAGGGTCTATGTAATTTTTGGAACCACTTAGCAAATAAAAAGTACAATGAATTCATCTTTTGAAATGTGGTAATCATAATTAACATAAACATTTTTATTGAATGACTGGAATATCAAATGTTGATACATACCCCAATCAATAAATATAATAATAAAAAATCCAGGTTAATATGATGAATGTTAATAAAATAGTATATCCCTAGTCAAAGTGATCATCATCCATCTAGGGAAATAATAATAACGATGGTATAAATATAATATTTCTCTGATGGCTCATTATTACATTAAACAGTTGATGTTTTTGATGAATAGAAATAACCTAAGGATTAGAATAATAACATTCATTAAAAATATATCAATTTAATTTTGAAAATAATATTTTAAAAATAAAAGTTAACAAGATTTATTGAAAAATAATTTTATTTAAAAATAACCTTGGAAAAGTTTAAAATAATATTTAAAATATTTAGTGGTCCAGAAGGAATAAAATTTAGTTCATGTCATAGATGGTAAAACAATGATTCCTTTCATATTTTCGATAAAATACAAATGGGAACAGTTTATAAAAAGTCTTGAAGATTACATTCAAAAAAATCTACAAGGCCAAACATGTGTAAAACATTATTTAATAAATCATTTAAAAAATGATAAAAAAAATTTAATTTTTTTTGAAAACATGGTTTTAGAATAAAAGGGATTTTCGATAATAGAGAAAAATAAAGATGGATTTACATATAAAAATGTTTCACACTAATATTAAGTAACAAATAGAGTAAAATGGTACTATTAATTAAAAATTTGTTTAATAATAAATGTATAATAAAAATAATAACTTTATTGATTGATGGATAATAATATTCATCCTAAAAAAATTATTCATATATAATCCTAATAAAAAATGAAACTGTAAAATAAATCATTAGCACAAAAGAAAATTTTGAATCATAAGACCCTGAAAGAAATAAAATAAAATTAATCATTAAATACCATGAACGTAACACCCCAAGATTCCATGGTACATTTCCCTTTCAATAATGTAATAGCTTGCATTATACGCAACTTCGAGATTCTAACACACCGCGACCATTCAAACTAGCTGTTATGAATAGTAATACCAACTTTTTGATATTTTATAAATTTTATCTTTCAAAATTTACTTCATTTTTGGATTAGTAATATCAAAATTAGCATAGGGTGAATTTTTGTTATTTTTCTGAAATCATTCTATTTTTTATGAATAGTGAAAAACACTGTGTTATTGTTTAAAACCAACATTTTATTTAAATAATTAAATAATTTATTTAAATTTATTTTAGGTAAAAATAGATGCATAATACCTATATATGTTCAGTGTAATTCATTGGAGTCATAATATAATAATATTAGATATATAAAATTTTATTGAACTTTTCACCCTCTTTTACCCACATCCTAGGAGCATTTGCAAATTCGCATAAAACAAACTTTTACTACTGCTGTGAGTTGAATTTCAAAAATATGAGAGACGCAGTTAATATCATTAAGTAAAACTTGGTTCTTTAATATGAGAATAATATTTTTTGTGAATAGTAATTTTTTACTTTTATTTCCCACGATAAAAAGTCAATAGGGTAATTAAGTGTAAAAATGATATTATAATTACCCTAACACTTGTCCTAATTCTATTGGATATGTGTAATTTGACAAGAAAAACATTAGGAATAAAATATTATCCCATTTGGTCCACTGTGATTAGATTAGGTCATTTAATATTATTTTATTTAAAGAAAAGTTAAAAGAGTTAAAATCAAATATTGATAACTAAAAAATTTTTCATATAGGGTTATACATAAGATAAATTAGACTATAAATGTTCATTATAAAGATAAATAAGATTTCCTACATAATGGTATTTTATTTATTATTTTTATAAATTAAATAATTAAATTTATTTATGACACAATGATGATGCAGTAATTACCTTATTAATGAAAGATTAAAATAATTGATATTATAAATATCCAAATAAATCTAATTTGATAATTTTAATGAATTAAACTAATTTTCTATGTACATATGACATATTAGGGTTGATTAAAATAATTTTCTTAGAATTAATAATGCTCCTATGAATTAAATAAAAACAAAATACCATATAGTGTCAAAATTGACGTAAAATAGTTTTTAAAACAAATATTAAATTATTAATTGATATTCTATTCCTAAATATATAAGGTTCAAAAAAAGGGATTAAATAATATTATATATGTCATTACTGAACCACTTGAGGTTAGATTGAATTTTTATTGTATGTTTATTAACCATATAATATAAAAATGCAATGAGACATGGTAAATGTAAAACTATTTAGCAAAGAGTTAAATATAAAAGATATGGTTAATATGATGAACTAAATCTGTATAAAACCTATTTATTGAGAGGTTTTTTACCCATACCCACCTCAAGATTTAAATAACCCATTTTGGAGTCATTAGAAATCGAAAATTATTTTATTATAAAATAATACTTCATGATTTTCGTAAAGTGACCCTCACCTCTCTTATAAAAGGGCACCTCCCCTTCTCTCAAATTAATACCATAAAAGACATTTGTATTGGAGAAAACCTACCCAAATATCCTCTATACTGTCATTTATTCATCCTAGAGGCCTTTATTTTGTCAAAAATCCATCCTAAGTAGCCCTTTTGATCAAATCAGAAGGAAGAACCCGAAGAAGAGGTAAGTATTTCATCACCTCTTTCATGTTCTTTTCTACTTCCACTTCATCTTTATTTATTGTTTCCATTATAAAATAATTATTCCATTATCTTATATATAATATGATGCTATTATAACAATGGTATACTATATTCATTATTCTATCCATCCTATAAATGACGAAGTCAACATACTTGCGTACGTACAGATTACCGTCTCAAAGTCGTGGTGTAGTCTGTTATTCAAACACTTCATCATTTGGAAGGGTATAATAATGAGTATAAGTGTTTTAAATAATAAATATAACATTATAATTATTATTTATATATGATATAACATTGATTTATATAATATTCTAATATCAAAATAATGATAGTGTCGCTCGCGTGAACGTATAGATTACAGTCTCCACAAACGCAATGAGATCCATTCCCCATCGTATCCATTCAAAACTAATTTTCATTTGATGATTAAAAAATAATAATCATTAAATAAATAATATCATTCTGAATATGAATAAGATACATCCTTTCCATAACAAACATTACCTATGAAACAAAGCATGTAAAGGAAAACGAATCAGTTAACAGCCGAAACGATGATACTACTAAAATATCATTAACCAAGAAATATTAAAAGATCATATATGATATCATAATATTTTATATGGTTCTTGTATAATTGAATAAAAATTACTTCACCATTATACTAGAGTTTAACCTACCCTCGTCCAAGTAAAAGTACAAGGTAAGGGTTAATTTCACAATCTCATTATTATCTGAGTTTGTTTTTACCTATGTATCTACTGGGACCATTTATCATCTACATCCGTGTTTCTTAAAAATTTATTCCAAAATATTGTTACCATTTACTAAGATACAGGTTAAAGTAATTTATACCCTTGTCTTACTTAAAAAAACGGATTTAAAGGAATCTTTCCGTCATTTTCCAAACAAGGTACCTTATGATCTTTTCGACAAAATTATGGTAATAATGTTTTTTATCTTATACAGAGGGTGAGACTATTTTCCACCTTTATAACATGTTCGAAGCTTCCCATAAAATATTATAAGAATATTTCAAAAATACATGTTTCATTTTATAATTATATGACTTCTAAATGATTTTATAATAGAAAGAGATATTTCTCTATTTTTTGTATTTCACCTATTTCAACGTCCATTGATGGATTGTAATCTTATTTGAAGTTGCTTTATTATGATACAAAACATCTAAATTGTATTTAAGTTTTTGTGATGTGTTTGACTTTGGATGTGTTATTTTTATACCATTAATGGTTTATGGATAAATTACTGACATTTTGTATGCTATTTTTCATACGAATGTTTATCTTATGTTTAAACCGTGTCATATGTGGAATGAATTGGACATAGTAAGTGATTTGTGGATCCCACTATAGCTCCTCTATGAATCGGTAGGTCTCATGAGAATTAATATTGATTGTTTCTTTGATGGGTTAAAACCATTTCTCTATCGAGCATTAGTCTCAAAATCCTTCTCATGGTACTAATATATTGTCTCATCTGCTATCAAGATAGAAAATGAATTCTACAAGTCTTAAGACTTTAAAGAAATGCAAGAGAAGAAGAGATCTACTGACCAGTCTGGAAATGGAAATAATAGGAAGAAAGGAAAAGTTAAATATCCATCCTATAGTAAATGGGAGAAGAAACACCTCGGTACTTTCCTGAAGGGAATGAGAGTCTGTTATAGGTGTGGTGAAAAAGGCCACCATGCTCATGATTGCAAGGGGAAGAAAGAGGTTTTCAATGTTGTATGCTACAATTGTAGAGAAAAAGGGCATTATACAAATGAATGTCTAAGAGCCAAGGGAACTTACCTAAAAAGGCCAAGGGAGAAAGGCCAAGCTTATGTAATCACTACTGCGGAGGTTGAAGATCTGAAAGACATGGTGTCAGGTAATTTAATGGTTTACTCAAGTTTATCCTATGATTTATTTGATTCTGGATCATTTTATTGTTTCATATCATCCATGTTTTCTAAGAAAATTATATATTTTCAGTTTGACATAACGGGGGAGTTGTCAGTCAAACCACCTAAGGGAAGTATCATTGCAATAATGTTTTTGGAATCAATTCCCATTAGGGCATATATATTTTCTTTATCTGCTGATCTCATCATCATACCCAAGATTTAATTTGAAATAATCCTCTATATGGATTGGATTTCAAACCATGATGCGAAAATTTATTCTAATAAGAAAGAGGTTAATTTTTTTGATGATGATAAGAAGTACCTTATCTGTAGAGCAGAAACGTCACCATATAATTCTTATCTAGATGCACCCCTAGTAGCTCAACTAAATTCAATTATTGGGGAGGATGAGATGGAAATAATTATGGGTGAGGAAATGAATGTTCAAATATAGGATGAACCTATTGTGTACGAATATGTTGATGTGTTTCAATAGAATTTTCCTGGGCATCCTCCAGAATGATAAATTGAGTTTTCCATTGATTTAATTCCTAGTTCAAGGCCCATATCGAAGAGCCCTTAAATAATGGACACTATGGAATTAGTGGAACTTAAGAAACAACTAGAGTAATTGAGGAATAATGGATTTATTCTCCCTAGTTCTTCTCCACGGGGATCCCCTGTCTTTTTTGTTAAGATGAAAGATGGATCTATGAGGTTGTGCATTGACTATAGGGATATCAATGCTATAACAATAAAGAACATGTACCTCATACCTCACATTGATGATTTGTTCGACTAACTTCATTGAGCATAATATTTTTTGAAGATTGAACTTCGATATATATATCATATGTTGTGTGTGAAGAAGGAAGTAATTCTGAAAACCATGTTTTGAACAAGGTGCGGGCATTACGAGTTTACAGTAATGCCTTTTGGGATGAAAAATGCAACCCTTGTTTTCATAGATCTAATGAATAGAGTTTTCAAGGAATATCTTGATGACTTTGTAGTGGTATTTATTGATGATATCATGGTATACTCCAAAAGCTATGAAGATCATGAAAATAACTTGCGGACCATTCTAAAAACCCTCAGAAGAATTGAATTATATGGTAAGTTTAGTAAGTTTGAATTCTGGCTTCAAGAGATTTCTTTTCTTGTCCATATTGTCTCTAAGGATAGAATATCTATTGTTCCTTCAAAGACCAAGGCAATCCATGAATGTCCAGCACTGACGAGTATAAATGAGGTACCTAGTTATATTTGTTTAGCAGGTTATTATTGGAATTTTGTCCATAATGTTTCCCAATTGGCTAAACCATTAACCAAGATCACCCGTAAAGGGGTTAAATTTGTTTAGACAAAAGAGTGTGAAGAACATTTTGAAGAACGGAAGAAAATATTAGTCAATAATTCTATCATGACACTACCTTTATGTAACTATGTGTTTGTTATTTATAGTGATGCTTCAAAGAGAGGACATGGGTGTGTCCTTATCCAGAGTGATAGAGTTATCACCTATGCATCACGATAGATAAAAATTAAAGAGAAAAACTATACTACTCACGATCTGGATTTAGAATCCGCAATCTTTTCTATGAAAATATGTAGACACTATCTCTATGGAAAAAATATGAGATTTATACAGATCACACGTGTTTGAAGTATATTTTCTCAAAAAAGAACTCAACGTGTGGCAAAGGTGATGGCTTAAACTACTCGAGGATTATGATTTCACAATACACTACCACCTAGGGAAGGAAAATAAGGTGGCAGATGCTTTGAGAAATATGGATCATGGAGTTTTGAACAAATGAGAGTAGAAAGGGATCCTATATTCATGGATCTACTGAAAATGGATATGGGAATAATCATGGAAGGTGAAACATCAATACTTGTTCAAATGGTTTCCAAACCGTATTTACTATAAAGGATAAAATGTTCTCAAGATGATGATGAGGAGTTTCAAAATATGATTAAAGCTGTGAATGATGGGAGATTGAGTGAATTCATATATTAAGATGGGATTTTGAAGTTTGTAAAGTGTCTTTAGGTTCCTGATATACCGGATCTAAAAATTTAATTGTTAGATTATGGTCATTGTTCCAATTTCTCAATACACATTAGTGGCACCAATATGTATAGAGATTTGAAAGAACATTTTTGGTGGGACAACATGAAGAGGGAGATTGCTGATTTTGTGTCACGATGTATGGTTTTTCAACAATTGAATGCTTGAAGGAAACAACCCGGATGAGTCCTGCAACATCTTCCCATACCTGAGTGGAAATGAGATAATATTACAATGGACTTCGTCATGAGGCTACCAAAGACTCCTAGAAGGAATGATGAAATATGGGTCACTATTGATAATATTACCAAGTAAACACATTTTCTTGATATAAGAGAAGATTTACAACTTTAACTTTAAGAAAGACTTTATATTAATGTAGTTTTAAGACTTAATGGAGTACCTTTATCGATTTTTTCTGATCTTGATCCCCATTTTACATCAAGATTTTGGAAAAGTCTTCATAAATCCCTGGATACTGAACTTCATTTGAGCACTGCCTGCCACCCTCAAACTGATGGAAAATTAGAATAGACTATTCAAACCTTAGAATACATGTTGCGATCTTTCTCACTTGACTTTCAAGGTTTATGGGATCAAGATTTACCTCTGGTAGAATTTTCCTATTACAATATCTTACATTCAAGTATTCATATGACACTATATGAAGCGTTATATGGAAGGAGATGTCGTACACCAACTTCTTGGGATGATGTTTGTGAAATAAAACTCGTAGGCCCAAATGTTGTTGAGGAAACAATGGAAAAGATGAAGGTTATCCAAACCCATATCAAAGCATACCAAATTAGGCAATAGAGCTATACAGATAACCGATGGATTTAGAATTTCAAGTAGAAGGCCATGTTTTCTTGAAGGTATCTCCATTGAAGGGTGTTATACGTTTCGGTAAGAAGGGTAAATTGGGTCCTATGTACGTTGGACCTCTCGAAATTCTAGAACGAATTGGGGTTGTAGCATACGATTTGGAAATTCCACCAAATCTCCCCAAAGTTATCACTATTGAGAAAATACATTGCTGACCCAACGCATGAACTCACCTATGAGAAAGTTGAACTGCAACCCGATTTTTCTTATTGTCAAGAGCATGTAAAAATTCTTGATACCAGAGAACAAGTGTTGAGAAACTAGATGACTCGTCTGTTGAAAGTTATATGGAGAAACCATAAGATGGACGAGGCAATGTGGAAACCTGAGGAACTTATGATGAAAAAACACCCGAATCTTTTTATACAGTAATATTATAGAAATTATTTGGGTGAAATTATTTGATGGAGGAAAGAACGTATCACCCCATGCTTCCAAAGTACATTTCCCTTTTAATAATGCAATAACTTGCATTGTACGCTACATCAAATTATAACACACCACGACCAATAAAACTAGTCGTTATGAATAGTTATACCCACTTTTTGAAATTTTATAGATTTAGTCATTAAAAATTTATGTCATTTTTGTATTTGGAATATCGATATTACCTTAGGGTGAATTTTTGGTATTTTACTGAAGACATTTAATTTTGGATGAAGAGTGAAGACCACTGTGTTATTGTTTAAACCCAACTTTTTATTTAAATAAATAATTATTTTATTTAAATTTATTTTAGGTCAAAATAGATACATAATACCTATATATGTCCAATGTAATTCATTGGAGTCATTCTATAAAAATATTATATATATAAAATTTTAATAAACTTTTCACCGTATTTTACCCACCTCATAAAAGCATTTGAAAATTCATATAAAACTTAATAATACCGCTTTTGTGAGTTGAAATTCAAAATTCCAAGAGATATTAAGTATCATTAAGTAAAATATGGTTCAATAGGATGAAAATAATTTTGGGTGAATAGTAACGTTTTACTTTTATTTACCACGGTAAAAAGTAAATAGTGTAATTAATGGTAAAAAAGATATTATAATTACCCTAAAACATGTCCCAATTCTATTTGATAAGTGTAATTCGACAAAAAATAACCTTAGGAATAAAATATGATCCCTTTTGTTCCACTTGGATAAGATAAGGACATTTATTATTATTTTATTTAAGGAAGAGTTTAAAGAGTTAATATCAAAGTTTAATATCTAAACCATTTTTAATAGAGGGTTATACCTAAGATAAATTCAAATATAAATATTAATTATAAAGATAAAAATATTTCCAACGTAATATAATTTTATTTTAAAATTTTAGACATTATATAAGTAAATTTATTTATGACACAATTATGATGCAATAATTATCTTATTAATGAAAGATTAAAATAGTTGACATTATAAATATCCAAATAAAACTAATTTGTGACATTTAATGAATCCAAATAATTTTATAGGTTAATATAAAACATTAGGGTTTATTAAATGAATCTTTTTCAATGTAATAACGTGGTTATGAATTTAACGAAAACAAAATACGAAATATTGTCAAAATTGATAGAAAATAGTTTTTAAAACAAATATTATATTATTAATTGATATTATATTCCTAAAAATCTATGGTTTGTCCAAAAGGCATAAATAATTTTTTATATGTCATTAATGAACCACTTGAGGTTTATTGGATGTTTATAGTATGTTTATTGCCTATATAATTTAAAAATACAAAGAGACATGGTAAATGTCAAACTATTTAACTAAGAGTTAAATCTAAACGATAAGGATAATATGATGACCTAAAACAGTATTAAACCTTTTGGTTGAAAGGTTTTAAATCCATTCCTAACTTATCCTTTAAATAAATAATTTTTGAGCGATTATAAACCGAAAATTATTTTATTATAAAATAATTTTTCAATATTTTCTTAAAGTGGCCCCCATCTCTCTTATTAAAGGGCACATCCCCTTCTCTCAAATTCACAACATAAAAACCATTTGGATTAGCCAAAACCTACCAAAATATCCTCTTCACTATCCTCCATTCATTATAGAGGCCTTTATTTAGTTTTAAAGACAACATATGGTGCCATTTTGATCAAATAAAAAGGAAGAACCCGAAGAAGAGGTAAATATTTCATCACCTCTTTCATGTTCTTTTCTTCTTCCACATCCTCTTTCTTTATTGTTTCCATTATAAAATAAAAAATCCAGTATATACTATATAATATTATGTTATTATAAAAATTATACAACCATATTCATTATTCTATCCATCCTATAAATTAAAAAGTCACCATACATGCGTACGTACGGATTATCATCTCCACGTCATGATGTAGTTTGTTTTTCAAAAACTTCATCGTTTGGATGGGTATAATAATGAGTATAATGATGTAAATAATAAATATAACATGATAATTATTCTGTATATATGATATACCATCCATTTATATAATATTTTACTATCAAAAGAATGATATTTTCACTCGTGTGAATATACGGATTGTCGTCTCCACAAACACAATGAGATTCATTCCCCCATCATATCCATTCTAGACTAATTTTCATTTTATGATTAAAAAAATAATGTTTAAATAAGTAATATAATTCCGAATAAGAATATGATACATCCTATCCATAACAAACATTATTTACGAAACAAATCATATAAAGGAAAATGAATCAGTAAACACCCGAACCGATGATACTACAGAAATATCATTAACAAGGAAATATTAAAAGATCATATATAATATCATATTATTGTATATGGTTCTTGAATAATTTAATAAAAATTATTTCACCATTATATAAGATTTCAAACTACCCCCGACCAAGGAAAAGTACATGGTAAGGGTTAATTTCACAATCTCTTTATATATCAAGGTAGTTTTTACATAAGTATCTAGGGGGACCTCTTTATCATCCACATCCATGTTTCATAAAAATGTATTCCAACACAATTTTAATATTTACTATACAATGTGTTAAAGTCATTTATACTATTTTTTAGCTTTTTATAAAATGGTTTGAAAGGAATCGTTTCGTCGTTTTCCAAACAAGGTACCTTATAAACTTTTTGACAAAATTAAGGTAAGAATGTTTTTTTAACTTATACGGCTGGTGCAACTATTTTTTGCCGTTATGAAATTTTTGAAGCTTCTCATAAAATATTATAGGAATATTTTGGAAATTAATGTTTTATTTTATAATTATATGACTTTTAAATGATTTTAATATAGAAAGTGATATTTCTTTGAAAAAAGTTTTGATTTAATCTATGTCCACATCCTTTGATGGACAATAAGCTTATTTTATGTTTATTTATTATGATAAAAATCATCCATATTGTATTGAATGTTTTTTGATATGTATGATTGTAGATGTGTTATTTTAATACCTTTCATGTTCTATGGGTAATGTATTGACATTTCGTATGCAATTTTCAATACGAATGTTTATGTTATGTTTAAACCTTTAAATATGTGGAATGAATTGGACTTAGTAAGTTATGGGTGGAGCCCGCTATAGCTCCTCGATGCATCAGTAGGTCTCATGAGACAAACCAGTGTTTGGGCACAAGGCCTTGACAAAATCTTATTTGTAGTCATGGCACAAGGCCTTGACTATGTGGTTATGAAGTCTGGCATTATGCTTTCCATCATTATGATAGTGGCTATTGATATTGCATGTGATTATTCGACAAGTAGAATATCCAAGTGAATAAGTAAATATAATTATTTGATTTTATAATTCCCATTTTATGTTGAAGATCTTGTTTAAAATTATTTTGTTTTAGTTTACATTTCCTTAAATATTTATTCTTATTTTTGAATGTTTTGGCTATATTGTTATCTTTAATAGGCATCTGATCTCTCCCCTTTCAAGGTTTTATTTTTACAAGGATGTGAAGAAGTATATTATGACAGACCTGTAGGGATAGAATATGGGATATGAGTGTGGCCTATAAAAAATATGTTGGTTTAGTTTTTAATTTTATAAATGTAATGTAAAACTTATGAATGTATCTAGTATTTCCAAGGCTACTAAACTAATCGGTCTTTCGAGACTTGATCTTTTGTGATGATTCCAATGTTATGTAATAATGCACAACCTCTGGGTAACTGGGGTCGGTGATTTAAAATTAATATAAAGGTATAAAGGAAATATATTATCAATGAGTAATAATATACACTATATAAAAAACAAAATGGTGAATATGGCATATGTCTCATGGAAGTAATGGTCAGTCGAGAAAACCCCTACCTTAGGTCTAATTTCCATCATATGTGTCTGAACATACTATATAATAAATATAGGTTAATTATACATCTATTAAAGAAACATAATCATATTTTTCATACCATATATTATTTACATCTATAATTTTATGAAGCATTTACTAACAATTCCTTGTTAAAAATATTTTTTCATTGATAATTGCTTCGTTTTACATGTAAGTTTTGGTTTAGTAATTTGATAACATTTATATTGATCTTGGTTACATAATTAATAAAATTTTAAACACTATATAAATATTATATATATATATATATATTAATTATTTATTTTTTTAGAAATCTATTAAATTTAGTGTTATAAAATAGATTACAACATTTATAAAGATGGATGGTCATGCATATGCATAAACATCATTTCCATTTTTCTTAATAGATTAGTTGGAATGAAAATAAATACTTATTAAATAATAATGAATCATTATTTCATCATATAAATAATTTATATTAATGAAATACGTCTTTATTAATGTAAATGTAAAAATAAAATGAAAAATATTTCACATGTCTAATTGGAGGTGGTAGTCCACCCATACGAATAAGAGACATTAATATTGTCCAACATATTGGAAGGTAGGAAGTAATATGTGATATTATATTACAAAAAAAAATTAGCTAAAAAATATCACATATAAAAATTAATATTAATCTAAATACCTTCGATTTAATGTGTTAGTGAAAAAATGAATCATGTCGCTTATTGGGGTGGTTGTCCTCCATACACACGAGCGACATTATCGTAACCACACTATAATATAAAGTAATAATTTTTTTTGTAACATGATAAGTCTAAAAAATAATAATTTCATAATTTTTTTATAATAATTTTAAATCATTCATTATATCAATTTTGGAATGTGGTGATTGAAAATTAATTTTCTCGTTTACAAGGTGGTACTATTCTGTTCACAGGATAGACTATTTCATTTCCCATTTGGTAGAATTAGAGAAGAATATATGTTATTATATAATATTAATAATATTTTAGTACCAACAGGATAAAATTTTACTATATTATAATAAGGAGTTGGAATATGAAATAAAAAAATACGTACAGTTAATAATTTTACAACTTATTCAGAGAGCCTCTTTAGGTTTATACCTAGAGTCTTCTAAGCATATATTCCTAAAACTAAAAATCCAAATAGGATATTTGGAGGGTATTTAAGAAGATAATTGTGTTGTTCATGGCTAATCCAATGGTTTTTGAATGTGTAAAGAAGATATGAGTGGGGGTGTCATTTTATTAGTGAGGGAGAAAACAATAATGGTGATTTTGAAGAGATAGAGTAATATCCCCATTTTCTAATTCTGAAAGCCTATGAAATAGGTAATTATGAAACCATAGATTATGAAAATATTAAATGTATCCATAAAATGGGGTTTGGACCGAATTTTGGTCATTTTATCTATTATGTTTTAATTTAATGTAACAATAAATCTATTTTCATCTTAACTATGGTAATTAATTTTTAATGATTCTAGTATTAAAATAGTAAAGAAATATTTTAACAATTTTAATTCATATATATAATTATTATTGAATATTATTAATAAATTTTATAATATTTAATTCATATAAATAGTAAAATTCAATTATACATTAAACCCACATATGTAACAACCACGACCCAGGTGGCCCAAAGTCGGTGGTCATTTTAATACAGTCGCATAGATACAAGAGATCACATCACCAAGGAACAATCAGTTTTATAGATATGAATAAATAGGTATGTACATGGATACCTTATTAAATTTTTAATAAATCATAGAACACAAGAAATGAAAAATAATTACATCTTATCACTTATTCAAATATTTCATCTTCAAAACCTAGAGAAGGAAAAACAATAAACGGGTGAGCTCAAATGATATGTAAGGGTTATATGAGACATTATTAAATAAATACAAGTGAATAAGGCATATAAATTGTGGAAAGTTAAATAATATAAAAAACACATGCCATCAGTACACTAAGAATGATAATGAGTTAAAAGATTTTATCACAGTAAAAAAATCATTGAAATTAAGAATTGAATACCGAATGAATAAAATTATTGTTCATTGAAATTCATGTATATTTAATATGTACAATTATACCATCAAGAATATTTGATTTCTTGGGTAAAAACCTGTCTGATTCTATCTATAAACAATAAAAAATGGTTTGTTACAAACAATTTTTTCTCAAGAGAGATATTTATGCATCGAGGGACTATCTATAAATGATACATACACATCAATCCCGGTAAATGTGAATCTTAATACATAGATTAAATTAAATAACAACCCCACATGTAATCATTTTTTATGGATTATATAATAATCATATTCAATATATTATTAGTATGGATATTTAATGAATGATGGTCATAAATAATAGTTATATACACATGCCCAAAACACAAGGAATAAGTAGAAAAGGGGGATATCATTATGGATCCCACAAAATAATGTATTTAATTCATAAATATATATTCATAAGATAATAGGAATATAACATGATAGATTAATTCCAAATGGTGTGAAAACATGTAAAAATAGTTCTTAAGAAACACAAAAAATGTCTCTTAAGTGAGATTAAAAGAAAAATAAAAAAGAGTATTTAAAGCGAAAAAATGCATAATATTTATCCTAAAACCGAAAATTAATAAATAATAATGATAGGTATGGTAAGTTTTTAAAAATATGGGTTTCTTAAAAGAAAATATGGAGTGAACTTGTTAATAGTTATGTTGTTGGAAAGCTCCTCAAATAGGGATTTCTTATCGGGAGGAATTGAAAAATGAACCTTATAAAACATGAATTCCCTATAAAAGGAAGAATAATTGATCAAGGAAAATATTTTTGGAACATACACACATAATTTATAAGGATTACATAATAATAAATAATAATTACATTGGTGTAAAGAGATATAAATCATAACCCGAATGAAAAATGATGATTTGGGGGGAATCCTTTACCATATGTCTAAAACTATTATTCACTTCAATTTAATGTTTAGGATCATGAAATAAGAATCATCAATAATTTACATCATAACCTATTAAAAATTTATTTAATTCGTTATAATTTAATTGAGTATAATTATTTTATTTTTTATGAGTTATATGATTCTGGTTTTTCATTTTGAATTATTCGATTCATGGGTTTTCATGATTGGTTCCCCTGCGTATATTTATGGGAATTCATTTAAAATTGAAGAAAAACTCTAGAAGTTAAATTATTTTATATTAATGAGATTCCAAAATATTAAATTTATTTATAAATAATTTTTTATATAGAATAAGGATGATTCGTTAGATTGAACAATACTAATGAACGTTAGTTTAATTGGGTGAATTCCCGATTATCATGAATTACTGTTGTTTTATTAATTAATTTCATATATATATATATACTGGTATGAACATTATACAACTTATTATTTTCATAATAAAATCTTATTTAACACAAAATATTGTTTTATGACTAGATTCAATGATAGTAATCAAAAATGAAAATGCACCATCCATGATGGCTAAAAATCAACCCCTCAGGGATGATATTTTCATTTTTAGAACAAAAGGGAGATGAGAATGGGTTTTTTGGTTGATTTTCCAATAACATAATAACATTACATTATATGTAAGATATTAGAGTTCTAATTCATAATTGGATATAGTATGTGATGGAACGATAATAAAATATTTCAAATTGAAAAAAAGGAAATGGACAGAGGATTTTACCTCTTGAATTGCTTCTCCTTGAGAACCTTCATAAGAAGCTTGGTATTGATCTTTTGGTAAGACCAAGGGTATAGGTACATGGTAAAGATACTTGGGAAATGTATTGGGTATTAATTGAACAAGATTAAAGGATTAATATGTGGGAGGAGAATAGGTTGTGGAGGTGGTATTTATAGTTGTGGAGAGGGTTGTCTTCTCATTATTTTATTAATTAGTTTACTATTTTTCCTCAAGACTATTAATTATTTGAGAAATATAAAAAAATATTACATTAATTAATGTGATTTCAGTATTATGGAAATAAGTCATCCATACACCATCTTGGACTCAATAATTCATGTATTTTTGTTATACCATAAATTACTATATTTCACTAATCACCTAAAATGAAACTATTTTAGAAACCTCCCAAAAACCTCAACCTAACAATTTTCATATATGTATAATTTGAAAATGAACTCCATATTATCAACATAATTATCCAAATATTATAAATTTAATTTTTAATTAAAGTTATCATTTATTAAAAAAATACCAATCTTAAAATTATAACTTATTTTCAAACAATAAGAATACATAATTAAGGTATCAAAATATTATATTATAATAATAATACTACATAATATTAATTTAAAATTATATATTATGGAAATAAATTTACTTTTCAATCATTAAAAAAATTATAAAATTGAAAATTATGATTTATGTTTGTAAAAAATATCTACAATTAAATAATAATTTCATAAAAATTTATTTGCTTATACTCTTTTAAAATTATATCATATTACCATATAAAATATTCATAAATTTTATTTGTATTTCCATATGTGAGGTAACTATAATATAGACCAAATTACTATTCCTAAGGGTCATATTACTATTCCAATGGACAAGTTACTTGTTAATTGATATATGATTCGTAATTTCCAGAAAAAACCTCTTATTTCATTAATTTTTCATTTATGAAGATTTTTTTTGTATTATATATGTGACTTTATATGATTTATACAATAGGAGATAAATTTTTTGTGAAATGTTTTATATTAATGAATTGAATTTATTTAAGAGGATACATATCATAAAATCCTGAGTTATTATATTCTTCCCTCCTTCAAATATTTCCTCCTTGAAATTTTTCTTGAATATTTCCCTCTTAAAAGATATCATTAGTTATTCTTCATAACATATTTTGGTTCATACATTGCTTATTTCATTTTATGGTTTCTCCAAATAACCTTTACCAGTCGATTTATTCGATTTCTCAAAACATCCTCACATGTGTTTTGAATCTCGATAGTCACTTGATAATAATGAATATGTGGTACATGTTAAATTTGTTCTTCGGTGAGAACATCTGTTGTGTATGAAATGTACTTATTTTACAATGATATTTCAAACACATCATGAACATTGGAGATATATGGTGGCATTTAAAATCGATAAGCTACAGATCAAATTCATTCTAGAATTTAAAATGGTCTAACATATATATGACATAGTTTCCCTTTTATAAATAACCTTATGACAACATTCCATGGATATACTTTCAAGAAGACATGATATCCCACTAAGAATTCAAAATTATTTCAATAGATGTCAACATAATTATTTTTTATACATTGAGATGCTTGAATGGTCTAAACCTTTTTCACCATATCTTCCTCAAATTCTGAGCATATAAGTTTCCTATCACCAACTTCATCCCAATATGATGGAATTTTCCATACCCTTCCATATAATTATTTATATAGTGCATTTGAATACTATAATGAAAATATTATTATTGGAAAAATATACCAAAGGTAAATACTGATCCCACATTCCTTGAATGTCATTGAGAAAGATCTCAACATATATTTTAATGTTTCAATAGTCTTTTCAGGCTATCTATCGGTTCTTGGGTGATAAGAAATATTGAACTGAAGTTTAGTATCCAAACCCTTCAAAAAAATCTTCCATATTTTTTTATTTAAAATGGTGATCTTTATAAGACATGTTCGATAGATCTACAACATGATTTCTTATAACTTTATTAATATAGATTCTTGTTAGGATTTTAACAGGTATATATTCTCTTATAGTAAAGAAATGTTGCAATTGTTTAATGTTATCAAAAATAACTGAATCATATCACTCAATTGGGGCGTTGTTTAGTAATATAGTTAATAATTCCATAGTAATTCCATCCCACATCCACATATAAATTTATTGAGATTTTATGACTCCTCTATGATGTTTTATCTTGGAATTGACTTGTTGACAAACTAGGCATCGTGCCACAAAGTCACCAATTTCATGATTCATTTTACTCCCCCCAATGCTACTTCATATCTCTAAATATATTAGTACTACCATGGTGTATATAGAAATTTGGGTACTGAGTATCATCTAATTTTTCCTTTTTTAGCTCATGTATTAATGAAACAGATAACCTCTTTCAAAATTTCTTGAATACCATCATCATACACAATGTATTCCAATATTCCAACCTTAATGTCTTTAATTATATTTTAAAAATTCTCATCATCAGATTTTGAAATATTTATATTCTCTTATAGATATGGTTTTGAAATAATCTAAAAAGGGTGTGATTTTTCCCTTTAATCAAAACTCTCCATATACATTTTTACTAAATCCCTGAATATATGATCTTTCTCGCTCCTCATTTGGGTAATAACTCTACGATCTCTCCTAGATAATGCATTTTCTACATTATATACTTTTTTAGGATGGTGTTGTATTGATAAATAATAATCTTTGAGTAACTCAAACCATTGGATTTGCCTAATTTTGAGATCTTTCTATGAGAATATGTATTTTAAACTCCTGTGGCCCATCTATATCTCATATATTTCACCATAGAGATAGTGTATCTATATCTTCATAGAAAAGATTACGGATTAAAACCCAATATCAGGAGTTAGAAAATTTTGTTCATGTGTATTCAAATTTCTTGAGGCATAAGAAATAACATTATCATTTTTCAAAAGAAAATTACTAATTCATATCTTCGATGTATCACTGTATATCACAAATCGATCATTTCATGTTGGTAGAGTCAATATTGAAGCATTGACAAATATTCTCTTCATTTGTTTAAAGAATTCTTAACATTATTTTTTCATATGAACTTAAATCCTTTACATGGGAGATTAGTTAATGTGATACCCAATCAGGAATAATCCTGAACAAAACATCGATAGTAACCTAAAAAACCAATAAAACTACTTACCTCGAGTATTTTCATTGGAATATGAAATTCTTGGACTATATTTTTCATTATAGGTTTAACTGAGAATCCATCCTATGAGCTAATATTTCCAAGAAGAAAATTTTCCTAAATCCATAATTTATACTTACAAAATTTACCATATAACTCTTTCCATTTAATAGTATCAACAAAAATTCTCTTTTGATTCTCTTAGTCTTCATAGCTGTAAGAATACACAAGAATATCATATATAAATACTAAAAAATAATCAAGATATTAATTGAATAATATTATCATTTTATCAATGAAAATAGTGGTATTATTAGTCAACCTAAATGGAATTACCGATAACTCAAAATGTATATATCGCATCATAAAATTTTTTCATCGTAATATCTTTCTTCTTTACTCAGAACTGATAAAACCCATAATGAAGATGAATCTTTGAGAAATATTTATCTATGTGAAGTTGAAAAAAATAAATTATAAATTTTTCAATGATAATACATGCTCTTTATTTTAATATCATCGATTTCTATATATTCAATTCAAAGCCTCAAGGATCTATTTTTCTTATTTATACAGAGAAAATAGGCTCCCCATGGGGAAACTCTTGAAAAAATAAAACACTTGTTACTCAAATCCTCTAGTTTTTCTTTGTCACCAATAATTATTCAGTTTCCATTCTATAAGGATTCATTGATATTTGAATTGCATCAGGTATACGATAAATGTTAAATGAAACTTCATTCTCTTGAAGGTTCCTAAGTAATTGAACATGAAATACATCAATGTATTATATCACAATTTTTACATTCTTAATTTGAATATGACTTTCCACATGACTATATGTTGTTTTACCTTCCTCCATGATAATTTTGTTTATTAGATCTTCTAGGTGGAATCTAGATAAGAATAAGATGATGAAATTTCTACTCTGAATATTAGGCATTCTATATCTTCATCAGAAATCATAATTTCCTTCTTCTTATAATAAATTCTCATGTCATATTTTGAAAGATAATATATTTGGAGGATTATATCAATGTAAACCATAATTATAATGATAAGGTATGAAAAAAAATCCTATTTTTAAGTATTGTAATGTGTAAAAACATACACATTGTTTTTTTAATAAGACTTCCCCTAATCCTTTTGACTGATAACTCCCTTGTTAAACCAAAAGTGATGTTTTTATCTTTCATGTAAACTGGGTAGATATAAAAAAGTTTGATGATCTAGAATCAAATAATTTAATTGATGGATGTGAATATAGGATTAATGTACTTGCTATAACATCACTGGGTACTTATATTTCAGTTGTAGTTATCACATAAGATTGGCCATCTCCCCTTGTAATCTTCTATGGTAGAATTACTTAACTCTTGATAAATTGATTTCAATAACTCCCCATTTCATTATAGTTGAATCATTGATCATCATTTATTTGTTTCATTCTATTTCATTCATTTTATTGATGACATATTTCTCCACACTTACAAAAAAATTCCATGCCTTTCAAGAATTTACCAAGACAATTCGTTCCACAATTTCCACATAATGGAAAATGCTTTATTCCCATCTTCTTCATTGACTCTTCACCTTTTCCATAGTTATAAAATTATTTAATATTCCCTTGAATTACCTTTAATATATATGATATATAAAATTCCTTCTCTATTTTGATGGCACTTAGTACTATTTCATCATATGATGAAAATGTTTGAGATGGAAGTAACCTTCGAAGAAGTGGCATAAAACCTTCAATGAAATGATAATTCATGTCTTCAAAATCATGTATGTAATAAATAAAATACATGTATAGTATTTTGAAGTTATCCTCAAACTATTTAACACTCTCCATATAAATGTTCATTAATATGAGAAATTTTCTATTCATTTAAGTTCGTTGCTCATGATGGAAATATTTGTTGAAGAATACTTCCTTAAAATTTCACAATTCCATGTCATCAATTTTGTCTTCCTACTTATTATTAGAGATTAATGAACACCATTTATCAACATATCCCTTTGTATTACTACTTATTATTCTATATAAATGACCACCATTGATCAACATATCCCCTTGAGAAATATACTACCTGTACAACCAATTCATTTTCATTATCTACCAATGGTAGAATTATCTTTTCTATGGACTTGATCTACTAGTATGTCTCCATCAGATTATTAGAACAACTAAAATATTGTGGATTATACTACATGAAATGATCCAAAATAGGTGAAGTATGATTATTCATAATAACCTGAGTATGCTTTCTTAATATACAAATGATTTTCTCAACTCCGACTCTAATAGTGTCTACTTACTCAGTATGAAAATCCATACATTTTCTATTGGTATTGATTAAATTCGTTCCATTAGGTGAAATCACTAAGTAATGGAGCAAAATAAGTAACCAGTTCATCATCATGAGTATTGAGACAATAATTCACTGTAATGAGTTTTTATAATTATCATGTTTATTTAACATTTAGTCCCCACGGTTCATACTAAACATTCTCAAATACCAAATGTAACAACCTAGACACTAGTATCCCATAGTGGGTGGTCATTTTATATCAATGTCATATATACAAGAGATCACATCACCATGGATAGATCAGTTCAATATACTAGAAGAACCAGATAAATACATGGTTCTCTTATTACATTTTTAATAAAATCTTGAACACGTCAAAAAGAAATAAAAATTATTCTTATCACTTATTCAATGATTTCATATTCATAACCTCAGGATATAAAAAAAAATAAATGGGTGGGATCAAATGATTAGTATGGATTATTTGAGACATTATTAAATAAAGAAAATTAAATATTAATAGAAACTATGGCATGGTAAATAATTTGAAAAACACATGGAATCTGTACACTAAGAATAGAAATTCATCCGTATATTTTGTTAGAGTGAAAAGATTGTGGAAAATAGTTACTTAATACTAAATGAAGAAAAATAATTTTCTATTGAATAACATATATTTGTAGCACAAACCATTATTCTGACAAGATGATTTAATTTTTGTGGGTAAAAATCTATCCAATTCCATTGGTAAAAAACATAATGGGTTTCTTAGAATCATTTTTGTCTCATGATACCTGTCGACGCGTCAAGGGGATTTCAATAATTTGGCCCTACAAGTCACTATAAGTACCAAGAAATATTCATACGTAGATTCAATTTAATAAAAAACAATATGTAAAACCCCAATGATACTTAGATAATAATGGAAACCATGATAAAGGAATTGTAGATATTTAATGAGTGATGATCATAAATAAAAGGGAAATATACATACACCACACATAATGAATAACTGGTCAAAGGGGAAATCATAATGGTTTACATGAAATAATGGATATATATAATACTTAGAAATTTATTATGGAAAACATGTATAGGAAATAATAAATAAAGTCAAACTAAAATGTAAACATATAAAAATAGTTTTTAAGAAACCTTAATATAATTCTCTCTAGTGTGATTTAAGGGAAAATATAAAATAGATATTAAAGAGAGAGAAGGCATAATTATTTTCATGAAATATTAAATGGAATTAAAAAAGATAGTTTTTCATTATAATAAGAGTGCCTATTGAAAAATATTGGTTTCTTAAAATATATTATGGAATGTACTTGAGAAAATGTAAGAAATTGGAATTTTCCCTTCAATCGGGATTGCTTATCGGGAGAAATTTAAAAGATGAACTTTTTAAAAACACGACTTTTCCCATCAAAGGAATAATGATTGAGCTCATAAAATATGATTGAAACATATACACATTATTTAGGAGGAGTTCATAATAATAATTAAGAATTAAATTTCTGTAAAGATAGAGATAGTGTATCCAAATGAAAATGGTGGTTTGGGGGGAATCCCTTACCGTATTTCTGAAAGTGTTCTTTAGTTGATAATAATATCCTACATAATAAAATTATATTGATAAATACATTTTGTAAAAACCACTTAATCACTTATTATATTTTTTAAAATTTTATTATGTTAATTCATTAATGCTATTTGAGATATATATTCTATTTTTTCAATCGGAATTTTTTGTTTCCTTGGTTTTCATAATTGGTTTCCTTGTATCTAATTATAGATATTAATGTAAAATGGAAGAAAAAACATAGAGTGATGTTATTTAGTATTAATGAACCTCTAAAATATTAAATGGTACCATAAATCAATTGCTTATATTGAATTAGGGTGGTTCATTAGATAATATATTAATGACGAACATTAGTTTATTTTGGTGACTTTTCTATTATTAAGAACTAATGTTGTTATATTAATTAATATCATGTATATATTTTGATTATAGAAAATGATATGACTTAATGTATTTATAATAATACCTAATTAACCATAATAATGGTTTTAGAAAAATATTTTAAGGTGGTAATGGAAAAAGAAAATGCATCATCCATAATGGCGGTAAATCAATACATCAAGGGTGATATTTTTATTTTTAGAAACAATGTGAGGGGATAACTGGTTTCATGGTGGATTTTACATTAACATAATAAAATTAATTTATATATAAGATATTTTAGTTCAAAGTAATTTTTGTATAGGGTTGGTAAGGCAATGATTAGAACAGAAATGAAATTGAAATGAAAAAAAGGAAAAGGAAAGAGAATATTACCTCTTGAATTTCGTCTCTTTGAGAACCTCTTTTGGAGGCTTCGTATTGGACTTATAGTGTGATAAAAAGGATCTTGTACGTGGAAAATAGACTTAAGAATAACATTGGTATGGAATTGGTCATGTTTCAAGTCTTAAGAGGTGTGAGGAGAAGACGTGGTGAGGGGTTGCATTTATAGTGGAGGAGAGGGTTGTTTTCTCGTTATTTTATTCATTAGTTTTCTTATTTTCCCTAAAGAAAATGAGAAGTTAAAACATTATACATAAATATACTAAACAAATGAATTTTATTTCTAGATTAAGGTCTTAAAACATCCATATATAATCTAGGAATCCTTAATTCATGTATTTAGATTATAACTAAATTATTGTATTTCACTATTCACCATAAATTCAAAAAATATTAAATAATCCAAAAAACTCACCCAATTTTTTTTTTGACATGTATAATTAAAAGATGAAATCAATTTTATGAAAATTATTTTATAAATAGTATAAAATTAATTTCTAGTTAGTGTCTTCATTTACTTGAAAAATACCAATTTCAAAATTATAACTAATTTTATAACACTTTGAAAATTTAATTAAGTTCTCATAAAATTATATTACAATAATAAGCCATCAAAATATTCATATATTATTATATTTTATGAAATCAAAATTTCTTTTAAATAATTATATTAATTATTTAATTGAAATTAAATATTTTTGTTTATAAAATTATCAACACTTAATTATTATTTTCTAAAACATTTATTTACATAAAATATGATATATTAATATCATATTACAATTTATAAGATACCTAAATTTTATTTATACTTTAATAGGAGAGGTTACTATTATATTAATTTAATTATTATTCATAAGGGTTATAGTACTATTGAAAATGTCATGTTATTATATCATTGATATATATTCCATAATTCATAGAAAATCCCTTCTATTTTAGTCATTCGTCATTTATAATGTTCATTTTTGTTATCAATGTGTTTTTATATGATTTTTGGTATATGAAATAGTTTTTATTTCACAATAAGTATCGAATTAATTGAAATTATTTAAGATGATACATACCCTAAAACAGGGGTGTTTAATATAGAAGAATAAATAAATAATTTTTCCAAAGAAAATCATTCAAAAGATTGAAAAGATTTTATAACTACACATAATATAAAATTGAATCTAATAAAATAAATTAGTTAAAATGAAATATATTTTATGTAAATTAAATTTCAAAAACAAATTTTAAATATAATTTAACACTGAAAATAATTTAAATTATAGATTTAGTTTTCAATAAAAAAAATTATTTTTAGAAATCTTCAAAAAATATCTTTTCATAAAAATCCCAAAAATTCACCAAAGGAATAAATTTGACTTGTATTTTTAATAAATTATTCTTCTTTTTTATAATAAATTCCCTAAATGTTATAAATATTAATTTAAAAATATGATTGAAAATCATGACAAAACCATCATTTATAAAAATATAGTTTCTAGAAAGCATTTATTTTTCATTCAAATATTTATTATTTTATTTTCAGTACATAGATAACCGTTGAATTTGTTTTATTCATGTGTCAACCATATAATTTTAATAATTTTTATATTTATATGAATACACACCAACTTAATGACAAGGTAAAATATGTAATGTTTAATTAATAATAAATTAATATAGGATCTTGTTTCTCATAAAACCATTGTTGTGAGCTTTATAAGCTATTTAAAGTCATGAATTTATTTAAAAATAAATATTTCATTATGTCTTTGGGTGATACATTCACCTATAATACTGTGTTTTTTGTCATATATTCTATAATTTATGATGTTCCTCATTTAAAATCATGGGTTGTTACATTGACCCTACCTCCAATAAATTGTGTCATCACAATTCTAACATGATCTCAAAAATCAAGGGATTGATTTCTAGAAATACTGCTTAAAAAAACAACTTATAGGGGTTCAAAAAAATCATACTCAAAATAGATAAAGGGAAATATTAAGTTCATTTGGAATAAAACACAAACAAGATTCTAAATTGGACTACAATTGTGGGAAGTGAAGATATATACCTAGATGAAAAAAATAAATAATTATTGAGAGTGAAAGAGATCATTGATAGATATAATTTTAATGTCCAATGGAAAGTTAAGGACCCAAAATCCATAAACCATTTATTAAATAAAATTTAATTTGATTCATTCGATATAATGTTAATAGGATATATTTATTGTTTCATGATCCTTTTCATACTGTTGAGGTATAATATTACTATAATTATGATGAACATGATAAAATATATGTTCTTGATTTATTTCTATTTTATAGGAATAATTCTATCATTTGGATGTTCTTCAATCAATTTCCAGTTCATTTATTACTCTATGAAATTAATATCCAATCAATAGATTTTTATGCCTGGATCACTGAAATTAACTTTTAATGGATCGTAAGACCCATAAAAGAGTAAAAATCCATTCTATATGTCTCTAAATATATTCCAAAAACAAAATATTTAGCATTAGTTTTCAAATAATAAATTAATTTACAAAACCCCAATAAAAAAAATTAATCTCAACTTAATCCATTTAAAAAATATTTAATAATATGTCTCCTTTAAAAAATGTAAAACCAAATTCAATTTCATAAAATTATAAATAAGGTTACAAAGTCATCAATATATTCTCCAAAAAATATATAATGTATCTTAATGCCACATTCCAAATATTTTATTACATTTAACCATAAAACATTAATGAAAACAATCATTCTTTAAAAAATAAAATCTCATATTGTTAAAAATATTCTTTAAATGTAAACATGCTGTAAACTCGATAAAATATATCATAAGACATTAAATCTCCAAATAATTTCAAGTTCACTAATATTATACCATAAACAAGTATTTATGACAAATATCTCTACATTGAGTCTATATTATCAGTTATCTTCCCTTAGTAATGTCTTTTCCAAAAAGATCAACATTCCACTAAATCACTATTCCAGGGCATTGGTACCTTTCATCATATGCCCTTAATAACATAAATAATTATTAATGTAGTAAAATACATATATGTTTTATTTTTCTTATAAAGAGAAAGTAATAGATAAAATACTTCATCAGCATAATTATAGAATAAAAATACACAATTACTTTATTCCACTTTATCCATCGTAATTAGATAATATTGACCCAGATCCATTAACTTGTTGTAGATTATAATCCCCTGATGCTTGGGAAATTTATTTTCATAGTTACTCATCTCCATAAAATTAATTAATTTCACAACGTATCATTATTTCATTCCATTTTAGTTAGGAACATGGGGTCATTTATCTATAATCTTATAAAAACTCACTTTCCCTCCATTCAAGAAACAATGATATTATTTCCATAATTATTACATGTAGGAAAATTTTTCTTTTCCTATATCCCCTTATTTGTTGTTTTATCTCACATTCTCTTCTTCACATTCTTACCTTAAAAACCATTATACATAGAGAATCCATTAATTATCTTAATATATCATGATACTATTTCTTGGTATGATGATAATATTTTGGAAACTAGTTCATTTCAAAATATTTTCTCAATAACATTAAATAAATGATCATTATTACTCATTAGGTTATGTAAATTGATATTATTAACATTCCTTATACAAAGGGATATTTCTAAATAATGGAATGCACTAGATTATATCATAACATTATGAAACATAATATATAATCCCTAAACTAGTAAATCACTTAACATAAATTGAAATGAAAATTTCGGGATTATCTAATAATCATAATCATTGTTTCATTGGAAAAGAATTAAATTCCAAGAAATATTTTAAAATCCTTCATAATGATTTATAATTAAAATGCGAATTATCCTTAGAATGTCCCATCAGAGTGAATAACTAGGTTCATAATAGGACCATCTTCCATGTACCATGTAATGAATGATTCAATCATGAAATTCATTTTTTAGATTTATTACCCATTGGTAAATTTATTTTAGAACCACACAAATATGTAGTATCTAAATAAGGATGTATTTCTAGGTAATCCACACATTCCATTCATCATCGAAACATTATGATATATATATATATATATCCTCAAAGTATATAATAGTTTTTTTCTAGTCTATTTTTTACTAAAACTGTATTGCCTATGTAACATCATGGTACATTATTTCACGTATTTATCAACTATAATTTCCTTTCCCTCATATTTTGGGTTTTCTTTGGGGCTTTTTTGGGCAGAGATTCCTTGATAGGGAGAAAACAAATATATTTCATATATATATGTTTGTTGGAATTAATGGAATTTGAGAATAAATGTAAAAAAAGAAAGAGTGGATTTACATGGGGTTATGGGTTGTCTTTGGTTCAATGTATATGTGTTTTTCTAGAATCATACTATTTAATGATTTCACATCATGATAGAGTGAAAAGACATAAATTTTGTGTTGGAAGATGTTGTGAACTGGTTTAGTGAGTGAAATGTGTTCACATGATGAGATTAGTGCATATCTTGAAATGTTATATCTATGTTTTTAACTGGAGTGATACCTTTTTCTATGTATATTACTTTTAGGGATTTAACATCATGAAACCATGATTCAAATCTTGTAATGTCCACAACTTATACGCCTTTTGTTCCCTAAACATTAGATTTTATTTTTATTCAAATACAGCTAACCCACTCAAAAATATGATGCTCTCCCATGCATTTTTAGGGATATCTTCTTTTTCTATATTATTTCATTAAGATATTATTAATCATTTTTATTGGGCCATGTCACTCTCTGTAAGTTACCTTTTTATTTATTCATTGTATTTTGTTACAACAACTCCATTGATCTAAATTTTTTGTTCTATTGTTCTTATTGTGTTTATTCTGTTGATTATTTCAATATCCATTGTGTGATCCTCCTTCAGAGGCAAACATTATTGTTTTTATGAGTGTCGCATGTGAGTTTCTTGAGGTATGAATTGTGTTATATTCTTAGTCTTCAATTTTTCTTATTTATTCCATTATGAAATGTATGGATTGATTCTAGGCCACCTTTAATTATATTCATTTTCTTATATGTTGGTGGATCATAGTATGGGCATGAATGAACTGAGTTTGAGGTATTTGGTTTAGAATCTATCCTATGTTTTATGAACTGTATTACTTTGGTTTTATAAATTATGTTATAAATAATTTTTATGATTGACTTGTGTGTGTAGATAAGGGTTTTTGAAAAAATTTGGTTTCCATTATTTTGGTAAATGAAGTGTTATTTTCAAAGACTTTTGAAATGGATTTTAAAAATAGATTTTAAATAATGTTTTTGCAAAAATGGTTTGGAAAATCTATCACATATGAAGCCTTGGTTACTTTAGAGGAAGGTGTACAGATAAGAATTGTCTGTTTATAATGTTGGTGGTTCAGTCATGGGGTGTGCTCTTCTACCTAGTACCATTGTTCTGGGGGCTCATTAATCATTTTGGGGGGTTTTCATATTAGGTTATTTCTCATCCCAAATGATACAATGCACGTATTTAGATAATTTATGCACATGATTGTCTATTTTTGGGTATGATTATTTTTGATGTCGAGACCTATTTTGATCAGTCACATGATGACACATGTGATTTTGGTTTGTACTTATTTGTATATTATATGAAATGTGATACATGTTTTGATTTTAAATATTGATATATGTGATATATTTACAATTATTTTTAAATTAATTAAATGGAAACATGAGAGGGGGGGGGGATTTATTTACCATGATTTTGATATTTAAAAAATTAACAAATTATAATACCTCCTTTTTATTAAATTTGTGCGTATTTGGATTAATATACAGATAATTCTTATGGAATACATAGGTTTGATACTACTCAGTATGTTTAACATACACCTAAATCACCCCTACTATGGTGCATAGACTGTATAATGTATTTTGATACGGGGAGTGTAAAGGTGCCGCAGTAAGGAGGTGAGGTTTCTTTTAGGTATTTCTATGTATCTCGTGGTAAGATATTGGGATTTTTCCAAAACAATCACATGGAGTAGCTACTTCATTTTTATTTAACCTTGTATATTATACATTTACCTTAGATATTATCAGCTAATTTTAATTTTCATCACTTTTTTCCCTTTTTTCTATGACATATTTTATTTTTAAACTCTTTAGTTATTTCATTTCATGTGTGCATATGTATAATTGCGTGCCATGTTGTCTACTTCGGGTTAGGAGAAATAATTACCTATAGTTTTTCCCAAGTTCTAGTTAGTAGCTCATGGAGATCAAGAATTTAATTTTGGTATCTGATGTTTTGTGTCAGGTACTGGTTTGAGAGGTTATATGGGCCAGTTTCATCATAGGTTTATATTAGAGGGCGAGTTGTGCATAGTTTTTTAGGATCAAGTGGACTAGATATTGGATTTGATAGTACTTGAGGAGTTTGTTGCTGATATTTTTTTTTCAATATATTTTAATGATGATACCCAAGATACCATGGGATTTTGTGATTTGTGTATCTTGTTTTAAATTCTTGATCTTATTCTAAGTTTTTTCATGTTGTTTTATAGTTTTAATTGAGATTATTTTATTTTTTAGTCATTTCTTCTTTTCCATTGTGTATAAGTCTTCCTATGAGAGATATTCCATGGGTTTATTATGTGGATATTGTGGCTAGTCCTCATGGAAAACTACATCTAGAAAAGAACTTATTGATGATATTGTGCGAGCAGTTCATGTTGTTATACAAAATATACCAACAGTCCATAATGTTGTTGTTGAGGTAGAGACCAGAGTCGCCGAAAAATGGATAGATCAAATTACTTCTTACACAAAAATATAATCTTAATTAAGGCCTCAAATTAACCTCAAGAGAAAGAGTACAAGCATGAAACTATTGTCCATAACATTTAATTTTTGGATACACATGAGAATATCAAGGTGAAATATGTGGCTTTCATACATGAGGGTATCTAAAAGTGATGGTGGCATTCAATAGTATAGGAGGATACACATGTGACCATATTCTAAAAGGGATTCATGTTCATCTTCATCTATTAGTTTCTTCAAGAGACTATAATGATCGATAAGTATGTAGAATTCTTCACCCGATTATTGGGAGAATGTTTGGTGTTATATTACACCAATCGATTCATGTATATGGTTTATTTTTCTACATATGTAGTAAAAAATAGTTATATGGGGGATAAGAAGTACATATAGGGTTTGATAATGGATATCTAATCAAATGTATTTATGCTAAATTTTTATTCCTATATATAGATACTGTACTATAAAATGATGTAAGAGTTTGATATGGTCAAAACATATTCCAATTCAACCTCTTATCTTCCTCCCATTGTAATCTTTAATAGTTCTAAGTGGAGGAAGGCTCTGTAGAAATTTAATCTAAAGAGTTGAGAGGGAAGATCTGGATAGTAGGAATCATTTTTTCCTTTTGTTATATCCGTTATTGTTCCCTTGAAATTCTATTTTTTGTGGAGAGGTTGGGTACACCAAAATTTAATTTTCAGCACTTCTGAAATATTATAATAATTGTGTATGATATGCTCAACTAAAAAATATCCATTAGCCTATATATGTTCTATATTTTGGTAATGGATATTCAGCTCCAAAGGCTAATGTGGGATAGTGAAATTCATTAAATTCTATAGGGATCTAGCCATAGGCCTCATGACTTCTGCACCTAAACACTATAGATGATATTTTGAAAGAGATAGATACAGGTCCAATGATAGTGAGGGGTTCCATCATTATTTTATCCTCAATAGTGACTACTTTCTTTGATACAGGTTCCTCCACTCATTTATATAAACAAATTATATGGATATCTTTAAAATTAAAATTAAATTTATTTCATTTTAGGTAGTTTTTTACACCTCACGGGAAGACGAATGCATTCATTTCTTATGTCATTATTCTCTATCGATATCCAATGAAAATTTATTCTGGTATTTCTTTGTTCTTGATATAGATCTAATTGAGGTTGTCATTGGTATGTATTGTCTTATCACTCATCAAGTTTAGGTTCATTGTAATGATCAGGGTGTTTTTTATTTTTTGTTGATGGGTGCTCTCAATTGTTTCGGGGAGTCTGGGATCTATGGTATGGTCATATAATACCTCCCCACCCAGATCATAGTATTTTCCCCACCTATAGTAGTTGATCACGATGATATTTTATGATTTTTTTCTTCATAGTATTATTCAGTGGTTTCTTAAAATTTTATCAGATGATTTCACTAGTCTTCCTTTGGCTTATGTGGTAGAGTTTATGATTAATCTAGTTTGAGGATTGCATATTGGTTTGATACCCCCTAATCATATACCACTAGTAGATCTAAAAGAGACCAATATTTAGTTACATTATCTGATTTTGAAAGATTTTTTTCTCCCTAGTGTTTTGTCATGGGATTCCCCTATTCTTTATGGAAAGAAGAAACATGGTTCACTTTAATTTTCTATATTCTATCAGAAATTCAAATTTTTAAATGTTAATAATATGAATCTTGTTTCCCATGTGGATGAATTGAATAACTATTTAAAAGTGGAAAGTGGTTTTTGAAGTTCAGTCTTTAAACTAGTCATCATCAGCTATTTTTTCCTGATCTTGATATAATGAATATGTATTTTAGATGAAATTATGTCCATAAAAAATTATTCTGTGGTTGTTTGGTCTGACTAATGATCCAATAGTTTTTATAGATTTGATGAATTGGATATTCCATGAGTATCTGTCCAAGTTTTTATTAGTTTACATGGATGGTACTTTGGATTATTCTACATATGATAATGAGCATGAGGAACATTTCTGTTTGGTTCTGGCGATCTTGGGGAGTCACTGTTTGTATGGGATGATTTAGAAATATTCTTTTTGGATCAAAGAATAAAACTTCATGGGTTATTTGATTTCTAAGAATGGATTATCAGTTGATCATGAAAATTTTGAAACTCTTTTTTCATGGGAAGATTCATTGACCATCTTTGAGATTCAGAGCTTCCTTGGTCTTGTTGGATACTATTGAAAATTAATCAAAATATCTACTAGTTAGTTCCACGATTCACTTTTTTTACCAATAAAGGGATTAAATTCTAATGTTATGAGAAGTTTCAATCATATTTGGATGAGATGAATAAAATCCTAAACTCATATCCTATTATGATCTTACCTGATCCCAGTAGGGGTGTGTACTTCTGGTGTCATTATGGGTTTTATTCTTATACAAGACAATCATGTTCCAGATGATAAATCTCACTATATTCTACAACATGAGATAAATTACCCCATTCATGATTTAGATCATGTCACGATTAATCATGTTCTTAAATGTTGGCATCACTATCTTTTTGGAGAGAGGTTTTCTATCTATTCTTACCAATATAGATTCTGATATATAGTTTTATATAAATAAATTAATTTCAAACTAATGTGGTAGGTGAAATACCTTCCGACATTTGACATTAAAATTCCTAAACCCCAGGTATGGGAAATGGATTTTTATTTTCTTTCTGAATAAATTTACTATGTAAAGCTATTATGGAATTGAAAGAGGAGTATCCTTATAGGAATCTTTCTTCAACTGAAACAATATAGTATGGATGATGTTTCACGTACGTTTTTACTAGTTCTCAGTTATAATAATCTCTTATTAAGACTATAATAATGGGTCAAGAGTATGAATATGTATTGAGGGAAATTCAAGAAAGAATTTATTATAGGGAGACCGTATCTAGTTATTCTATCTCTTCATCTAGTTTTTTTTGTTTTGGGGATGAAGTTCTCAACCCAAAATCTATATGGAGCTCTGTTAAATTTTCTTTATATAGTTTTTCGTGGTTCATTCATCCTTCCACTATAAAGATTTATTTTGAAGAGATATGGTGAACCTAGTGTGTGGGTAGCAAGCGTGACATTGAAAATTATTTTCCCCATTATTACACCTTCCAATGAATAAAATAAAAATAATTAGAAACCTTATGGGTGGAATCAACATATTATAGAGTATGTTTGGAAATGGGATGAGGTGTCCATGGACATTGTTGTTAAATTTCAATTGAAAAGATGATTGGGGAATACTATAATGGTGGTGATCAATCATTTGAAAAAGTCAACATACATCATTTTAACTGGGGAAACAGATAATTATGAAGACCAATGTATGTGTTATATGCCAGGGGTTGTGAGGTTATATGGGGTAACCTTTACAATTTATTGGGTAGGTATCCCAGCTTTACCACAAGGTTTGGGATGTGTCTCTAGAAGTTAATGGGGAATCAAGTCAGGTTGATTACATCTTATCATCCATAGATAGACAACTAGATAAAAATTCTATTTGAATCATAGAGGATATTCTCTTGGCCTAGATCATGGATTTTTGTGGATCAATGGATAGGCACTTGTATGAGTTGAGTTTTTTTATAACAATATTTATTAGTAATCAATAAAAATGTATCCCTTTGAGGATTTGTATGGAAACCCATACATGTCAGCTATTTATTGGGAAGAGGTTGTTGCGTCCTATCTTAGAGATCTAAGTCTTTTTCAGGATACATCAGAGAGGATTCAAGATATACATTGACATTTTTTTATGACTTAGATTTTACAAGAAATTATATGTGGTTCATTAGCATCATCCTTTGAGTTTTCCATTAGTTATTGTTATTTTATGATATTTTTTTCTTGGTTGGAAATATGTAATCATTGAAAACATTGACTTTTCTGTATTAGATATTTTAAAACATTTTACATCGCTAATATTCATTAGTAGGTTACTTATCATATGGATTTTCTAGTTTAGTTCATGAGTAGTTATAATTTTTTATATATATCTCATCTGAGGAAGTATGGTCATTATCTGTATCTTTTGGTTTGGATTTGATTGAGTTAGTTACTAATATTTAAATGTTAGGGGAACTAGTGGGGATAATTGATTCTTTGTTAAAATTTTTATATGGAAAATAAATTCTATTAGTATGATTTTTCTGGTGACACAAATTTGATTATAATGATACAAGGGAGAACATTTTGTTGAGGTGGGTGTAATAATATATCTTATTCTCAATCACCAATCTTCCACATGAATTATTACTGATGTAAAGCATTATTTTTGGGAGTTTTTAACATCTTGATAACATATTTCATGTATTTTTCATATCTCTTTTCATCTACCTCTTTTTTAGCGTGTATTTTGGGGGTATGAAGATGGGGAGGCCTTTTTAGAAAAAATGACCTCATATTTTTGGATGTCTGTTTGTTGAAATTAATGGATATCATGTAAAAATTTAAAGCAATGATTTATTATATGTCTTGTGGTTTTTGGGTGGAATTGAGGGAATTTTCTACCTATTTCAATAAAATCTGCATGTATAATGATTTCGTATTGTGAAAAGGTTACATGACGTAAATCTGTTATTAGGGTGATTCCATGAACTAGTTCAATGTGTGAAATTTATTACACATCATTAGATAGGTTCATGTTGGTAAAATTTTGATCTGTGTTTTTATTTGAGGGAAGTAATTTTTTAGTGTATATGGATTTCACGGATTTCACATCCTGAAATCAATATTCACATCTTGTAATGTCTTTGGAATGCATGTTTCTTTATGATCTATATCAAATTTTATTTTATTATGATCATAACCTCCCAGATCAAAATTTAGAATCTCTCCCAAGAAATTCAGGGGATCATTAATCCTTCAAAATCATTCTGTTCAAAGATTAATCTTTGTTTTGTTTTTTCTACATCTCTATGTGTAAGTGATCTTTAAACCTCTTCATTATCATTAGTCAAAAAATTCCTTACACTATATTTTCACATCTATTAGCCTTATTGAGTTCAATATCATGATCCATTCTATATCTATTATGCGATATTCCTCTAAAGGCAGACCTTTATGTTTGATGTGGTGTGTTTGTGAGTTTTCATTCATAGGTGTTTCATTATATTCTACAAAAAATGTTCCACTATTAGAAAAAATTCTTTGATGTAACGATTGATTCTAGGGACCCCTTTATTATATGTGTAGTCATCCATGTTGGTGGATCCCATTGTAGTCATGTGAAACTTGAGTTTTTGGTATGTGGTTTTGTCTCTATACTTTGCTGGATGAATTTCATTACTCTAGTATATTAAATTATTTTATAAATGATTTGGCGTGATTTAATTATATGTGTAGAAAATGGGTTTTGAGAAGAAAAAACTGTTTTTCTATTATTTTGGTAAAATAAATTGTATTTTGAATGCATTGTGAAGTGAATTTTTGAAATGGTTTCCAAACATGGATTCAATATAATAGTTTGGAAGATGTAACTCTTCGGAAGAATTTTTTTACTTAGGTAGAATTTGTAGTAATAGGCCTCACATGTTGATAATTTCATGGGATTCACTCATGGGGTGTTTTGATTCTCCCTAAGAATAATTTTTATGGGCATGTTATACCTATTGGAATATTAACTTTCTAGGGTGTTCCTCTACTCTATATATTTTATTCATAAATCTAGAGGCTCAATGTGCATGATTGTATATGATTGGGAATGAGTGGTGTGTCTATCCAAACCTATTGTAATCTTTTGAATGATGCTACATATGCTTTTAGTTTGTATTGATTTGAATTTATGTGATATATTATTTTGTTTAATTTCATGATAAACGTGATATTCTTTAATTGTTTTACCTAAAATGTTTTAAAATGCGTAAAAGGGTTCATTATTCACCTATATTTTTATATAAAAAATGTTTAACTTATTATCATGCATTGTTTTATTTAAAGTCGAGCATGTTCAGATTATTATATAGAGACTTGATTTTCTTCACCGGGGTTGGACACTACAGATCCTTATTTTCTCACACCAACTAATCCATTTTAGTTTTATATATACTATGTTATATCATTCGATGTAGGGAAAGGAAAGGAACTGCTGTGAGGTTTCAATGTTTCTGACAACTATTTATGTGTAGGTGGTGGTGTTATGGTGGGATTTTTCATACAAAATTACATGGACTAGATTTTTCAGTTTTAGTTTTCCTTTGTTGTTGGAATTATATCATATATATTATTATCTACATTTTGTTTTTATTGATTTTATGGATTCCTTTATTCTATGAAATATATTTATTTTTTTCACTTTTTTTCTCTTCGATTCATATATATATATATAGAGTTTTACATCAGGTGGAGATAAATCATTCTCTCAGTTCTGGTTGATTCATGGGTTCTAGTCTCTAGCCTTTGGGGATTGAGAATTCCCTTTCGGTATGTGACCATATGGGATACCAGTTTGAGAGGTATCATGGTTGGGTTTATCACACTAAGGGTTTCTACAAAACCAAAATATGATACTAGTAGTAAATAACCCATCCATAGTAGAAAAAAGTTATTTGTTAGTTAATTACATTAATATGTGAGGAATTATATCCAGTAGTACCATATAGTTTCTTAGTCTCATTAAATAGGATACTTACTTGAATATCACATTAAAATTCAAAACATAAAATATAACATCCTGTTTTCTTTGAGTGAATCATTATTTCTTCTAGAATTACCCAATATATCAATCATAATACATATCTTGGTATCCAAGGGGAAGGAACATTGGAAAGGGAAGAGCTCAAATAATCAGTAAGGGTATGTGTACAATGGAAGGAATAGTTAATAAATAATCTTAATCCGTATGGAAAAAAATAATTTAGATGGATTCCATTCAATCAATTACATGAACAAAATATGGAATGAAAAAATTATGATCAAATAATGATATATAAATAATCACATGATCTTGAATATTAACCAAGGATATTATAAATAATTCAAAAAAACATGGGACATAAATAAATAATCTCATAAATAAGAAATGAATAATGTATCAAATAACAAGCAAAACTTCAGGAAAATTTATAAGGTGGTTTAAAATTGTGGGTAAAACCCCATTTAATTTGGAGAACTTATTTGTCTCATAAGACCAACCAATGCAATTATGGTCTGTAATTTTGGGCCCCATAAATGAATTATTATATAAAATACATTTATCATATAAAACGGGTAAAAAATAATGACCACAAACATTCATATTGAAAAATTGTCATATGAAATTCTAATACATACCCCCAATCAACAAACATAATCATAATCCGTCATTTATAATATGACAAAGAGTAATAAAATTTTACATTCCCTATAGAACTAATCATCAAACATCTGGTGAAATAATAAGGTTGGAATAAAAACAACACATCCTAGTGTATCATAAGTACAAAAATGTGATAATGTAATTGACGAATATAAATACAATAAAATTTCCATTAATAATGGTTTTTTCAAAACTTTACTATTGTTGTGAAAATAATCTTTTCAAAATAAACACCAAAAATTAATTATTGAAAAAACATTTCATTAAAAAAACATTGGAGACATTTAAAATAACATTAAAAACATTTATTGGTTATTTAGGTAGAAAATTCTATTCAAGGTATACACATTAAAAAAAATTTCATTCATATTTTTGAAAGAATCCGAATAGATGTTGTTTGGAAAATGAAATCAATATACAATTTGAAACATTTTGTAAAAATTTAATCATGGTTAAAATTTTCAATTATAAATATTTTATTGAATGTTAAAATAATATTTTTTAAAATATTGAGAAAATATGGTTTTAAATAAAAATGGATTTCCGACCAAACATAGAAAAAAGAAAGATTCACCTAAAACTATTTTCACAATGAATTAAACTGTGAAAGAGAGGAAAGTAGAATCATTACTAGAAAAATTCATGAATAATTAGAGATTAAAAATATTACTTCATTTCATTAGTGAAGTATCATAATATATCGTTATTTTATATTTAATTGAAAACAATCCCGAAAAACATTGGGATTTAAAAATAAAACATTAACATTTTGGTCACTTTTCAATTGTAATCTCCATGAAAGAAATAATAGAAAATAACACACTAAATACCATGAATATAAATCAATAAACTATTTAACATTTAATAGTTATATTATATACACAAACAAACTATGTGGTGAATATGGAATAAATCTCACTAATGTAAAAGTGAGATGAGAAAACCCTTACCTTAGGTCTGATTTTTTCCATAAAAGTCCAATCATTCTATTTAAAGAATTTATGATTATTGAAAATATAATATAGAAATATGATCATATATTTAATACCATATATTAATTACTTATAATATTTTATGACCCTTTTATTGAAAATTAATTTTTCCATGTCAATTGGACCCAATTTTTTTATGAATTCCTTTTCAAAATCACTTTTTATGTGATAATTGTATAGATTTTCATGTATGTTTTAGTTTTGTAATTTTGGTCATTTTATATCGATAATTTTTAAATCATATTGAAATTTTTCACTATGACATTAATATCATATTTATTCTTTATATATGTATTTATTGTAATCTATAAAATTTAGGGATATAAAATGGATTACACCATTCATGGGTACGGTAGACCACTCGTACACATGAATGTTTTTTCATTTTTCTCAATGGATGGTTTGAAATGAAGATAAATATTAATTTAACATTGTATAAACATTATAATTTCATATATTTAATTTTTAATACTCAGATACATCCTTATTACAATCCATGTAAAAATGAGAAGTAAGACTTTTCACATTGCTACGTTGAGGCGGTAGTCCACAAGTATGCACGAGCAACTTTATTGTTTTCCAATGGATTGCAAGGTTTGAAGTTATATGTGAAATTATACATTTAGAATTATTTTTAGGTCGTAAATATCACAAATATTTATTAAATTTACCCTTAATTCATTCCATTTGAATTGTAAGAGAAAAAACGAATCATAATGCTCTGTGAGGCGGTAGTTCGTCATACACATGATTGATGTTACCATTTTCCCCATGGAATAGAATGTAAGAAGGTAAATGTAATATAATAATTCAATAAATATAATAATGTCATTAATATAACAAAAAAAGTTAAATACAGTGTTATTTCCATCCTTGAAAGGATGTGATGGAATGTGAATTACATCGGTTCATGAGGTCATACTCTACCTTACACATGATCGACGATTTCATTTCACATTTGAAAAAACTATAAATGGATAATATTAATTTCATTTACATAATAAAATATCATTAATTATGGGATATGTTTTTATTAAATTATCAAGTTGAACATGATTTTAATGATTTTAAGGATTAATTAAATAAATACGCACATTTTTAGAATTTTACATCGACTTTGGAGAGCCTCTTTATGATTAGACCTAAATACTTCATTGAAAAGTGTAATAATAAAAATATGGCCTCTAGGATGTGGGTATAGATTTATGGAAGATATTTTGGAAGGTATTGTCCAAGCCAAATAGTTTTTTATGTGTGAAGTAGAGAGTAGATGGGATGGACTTTTATAAGTGTAGGAGATGACACACATGGATTTTTTAAAAATGTGTAGTTATACTTGTGTTTTTACCATTAAAAAGCCTAAAAAATCTATAATTATAGATCATTATTGGTTATATAGTGTTAATATTCCCCTAAAATGGGTTTTTGAAAAATATTTTATAGTTTTACCCCTTATCTTTATAGTTTTACTCTCTAGTAAACTAGTTTTAACCATCCCTATATTAATTAATTTTTACAACTTTTTCTATTCATACTAGTCAAAATGTAAATTGACCATATTATATATTATAAATTATTATGATTAAAAATATTAAATCAATTTTTTTAATTTTAATTCAAAAAATTAAAATAATTAATCTTATATGGACACCTACAGATGCATTAGATAAATGATTTTTTCAAATAAATATATTCAAAACATTAAAATCTTTTATATCATTATTCAACGTGAAATTTATGCAAATAAAATAAATGATTTTTTTTTTTAAATAATTTTACTAGTATTTATTTTAAACAAATTTAAAATAAAATTTAACCTTATAAATAATTTATAGGAAAAGGTGGTTTTCATTAAAATCAGTGTTATCACTATTCTTATTAAAATTATGTTTTTAGAAAAATAAAAATAAAATCACTAAATGATAATTTTGATATGTAGAATTCAAAAATACGGTTTTTTTGAAATAAATTTTCTGATAGTGTTAAAAATTAGTTTTAAATTTTACATTCAATGCATAACTAAATAATGTTTTAGAAAAATACATTTCACAAAAAACATTTCATTTCTTTCAAAATGGTTCATATATTATTAACAATAAATCATTAACCACTGATTTTATTTTATTCATATTCAAACCATATATGTTTCATAGTTTATACAGTTATATTTATATACATCAACTAAATATCTTGGTTATAATGGTTATGTTTAAATAATACCAGAAACGCTCAGTCAGAGGCAAGCCTCTGATCATTTATTAATTAAAGAAAGAGCATTAAGTAGGTACAACAAGACAGAAAAACAACTATATATCATAGAAACCAAACCCGTCACAATCCTTATTATGGAATATTTCCTCTGCATTATCTGTTTCCCATTATGAGCTTTCATAGTGCTTAAGAACCTTAGCATAATTTCTTCTCATACTCAGCTTCTCCAATGCTAGAAACTCCTTTTAAGATTGCGTATCCAAGCTTTCCTTCCTAATAGAAGATATGGTAGACACCGGCCGTGGAAGATAGGAATAATCATTCTTCAGTATTCAACCTGGTGGACCAGTATTAGTGTCCTCAACCCCATGCACCTTCATCCTTTCACCTTGAACAATAGCACTAAACGAAGGCCGGACCACACCACCATCTTTTTCCTTCTCACTATCTGAGATGTCAACCCACTTTACCAAGATTTTCACCTCTCGATAACCCTCCTCAAAACCATAGTCTTACTGAAACTAACTATTAGAGTCAACTATAGTGAGGCATTAAGGTCGATCCACCAGGTTCTACACGTCTTCTCAGGTTTCATCAACCACCAAAGAATCAACAACGTGCAAGAGACCACCTTCGTACCTTTCATCATTCACTTCATCGTGCAAAACCTCCTCATTTTCATGTTCCAGGAACCTAATGCCTATAGAAAATGATATCACCATGCATCCAACATCATAATTTTTTTCTAGGACACAACCATCCACATGCTCTGACCACAAGGAGCTGCAAGACAATGAATTCCCTACTATATCTGCATTTTCAAGTCCAAGATCACACTTTAAGCGATCAAAGACTTGGTTAACTGTCGGGTCCTGTGGCTCATTTCCCACCTTCTACAAATGAATCATCTACACTGTAAACCCAGGAGTAGATTTCCACACCTCCTCATCCATAACATGGGTACCCAACATATTCTTCATACCAGTAGAGCAACCAGGGACCTCATCAGCATAATCTCGGGTCATCCCCAGCAGAAAGGATGATGGAATTGATCCCTCCACCACTGAATTGCCAGCAGAATCCCATCCCAACCCTTAAACAAGCACTAAACCCACTGAATCTTCTATAACTGCACCTACACTTAGGGGATCCCCCACCTGAGTAACCTGCTCAGCAACATCTCCACCTCCAGCACACCCAACACCCCCCGCATAGATCAAATTGTCTCCCATCTCATCCCTTATCACTGCCAAACCATCATCAGTGTTCCCCATTGCCAAGATCTTATCCAGATTAGCAACATCACACCCACCACTGTGACTCATCTCTATCTCTTATGAGCATCCATTCATCCTCCTGCTGAGACAGTTCAACGCCAAGTGACCACACCGGCTACAAGACACATAGTAGTCCATCAATGACTCAAAAACCACCTCCTTCTTCCAGAAAAACTCCATATCATCTGTGATCTAGATGCATCGGACCAGAGACCTTGAAGCATAGACTCCCACACAAATTCTCAGGAATATGGGATTACAAACCACCTCAGTACTCCAGTCAGATCACAAGAATCTTCCGATCAAGTTACCAATTTCACACAAAACAGAGTGATTTTGGAATAAGAGCGGAAGACATGAAAGACTTACCCAGGTATCAAACGCCAAAGGATCACACTGCCTATGGAAATCAAAGCTCCAGTTAAATTGATAGAATTCCACTCTATTGCATCTCTGAGGGGCCTTGGACCAGGCGTATATCAGATCCTCCTCCAAAGTAAAATGAATCATAAAGTGTCGTCGGCAAATAAAACTGACGTCCTCACGCTCCTATAGCTTCCAAGACTCAGAGATGAAGTGATCAAAGGTTTCAACCGAGGGCCGCTGGAGAAGGATGTGGGCTACCATTGTGAGTTTTAAAATATCCGAGGCACCATTAATCTCCCCCGGGAATAGTGAAAGATGAAGAGCCTCTCGAAAAATATTGGGGACATTTGGAAAAATATGGATTCTCGGGATGGTCAGAAAATAACCATCTAATATGATTTTTCTCTATGGATGATAGCGCAAAACACCCCCCTCCGATCGAAAGGGGGGAGTAGAGTCCGGCAACAATCAGGCTAGGTCATCGGCGGAAGGGATGTTTTATGTCATTGACGGAGCTCCTCCTGGTCATGTTTAAATATTAATGTATTAATAGAGTGTTGTGTTTTTTTTAAACCGGGTGTAGAATTCTCCAAATGTTATTAAAGTGATTGAATTTATTTAAAATGAAATATATCATAAAGTATTGTGGTTTTAATTTTTATTCCATATTTGGGGTTAATTTTAAAATATGTTATCAATGATTTTGTTCATATTTTAGTATCTCATGGTGTTTCAACGTCTCAATGTTATTATAAGGAAAGAATCATTCTAATCATTAATATCCTCCAAATATTACTAAAATCAATTAAAAATGTTAAATTTGTGATCACAATAAAAAGATATAAGTAAAATTAATTTCATTTATATGATATAAAGACATATTAACAAGATATTATACAAGAATTTTTAATACTTCCCCCCATTATACTAGTGTTTTATAATCATTTAAAAAAATGATAAAATTATATCAAAACAATCTTCAAATTTTTAAGGGAGAAATAATTTACCACAAGTTTTTTCAAGATAATGTAGTAAACTATCCACCTCCAACACCAAATTTTTATATTTTCCTATATAAAAATAAAAAAATTAATATATGAAAGTAAGGATATAGATTAGTGGTTATCAATAATTAATGGATTATTGATGGTGGAAAATATCCACTGAGGGAACTGAGAAAATCTCATGAAATTGATTCAACCATTTAAAATTAATAATGACTATATTTTTTATTTCATCATTATTAATCATCACAGGCCTAAAATAGTTTACATTATTAATACTGTATAATACAAATTGGAATGAGATGAGTATTGAAAGGGAATATTTTGGCCTTAAATTATATAAAATAACATTCTCACCAGTGTGGATCTGAAGGTGAACCTTCTAGGATCATGTCCATCTTTGGTTCTTTCCTTATATATTTTATTTTTGAAATTCAAAACTCATTATATTTTCATTAAATCATAAATATAAACAATATATTAAGTACCTACTCCAAAAATTGAATAATCAAATTTATCTGTAGCCCAATAGGTATGGAACTGTATCTTAAGAAGGATATTGAATCACTTTCAAAATTGTAGGTGATGAGGTAAAATTACAATTATATTTTTGAAGTTAGTATTGTAGGATAGATAATAATCATCATGTCTAAGAATCAAATATTTTATATTCGTTTTTTCAATTTTTCAAGGATCTATTTTAAAATATTCTTTAAAATCGTAGTTTTCACACTGGTTTGGGGGTTAAAAAATATAAAAACATGATTCCCTATATTATATTTGTCTAAAATTAATTTCATTATTCAGTTATATAAATTAAAAACATAGACAATGATGATGGATAGAGTAAATAAAAACTTATAATATAATTTGTGTTCTATAAATTAGATAATTATCAATGAGTTATTAATACTTTTGGATTGTGATTCAATATATATGTACACTTATTCTATTGTAAGACATACATGCATGTTGATAATTTCCTAACTGGGGAGAATTGTATTTAATTATGTTAACACACATTTATGGAACTGTTAGAAACCTCACAAAATAAATTATACGACATCATACATCATAGGAAAAGAATCAACCAATAATATCAAATTTAGGATTATTAAATTAATTATCCTGATATAATTTACAACCAAGACCACATATATTTGTATATGGGTCATCGATAATCATTTCTTCAAACAAGTAATCTATATTATCCCACATTTGAATGAACTCCCAAAAAATTTTCATCCTTTCATTGAATCCACTTGTCAAAAAAGGTATTTCTTATTGACCCAGTCACACTACTTCTTATCGGTGACCACAAGAATCAATCTATCAACCATCCTATATACATTTTATGTAGATGAATTAATTTAGAAGGCCTTCTCCAACATACCTTCCACATAATATATTAGAATATCCCATATTTCACAATTATTTGTAACCTCCTTACCTACCTCCCTTGTCGATTGATAATCTCAATCATCAAGGTTGGGTTCAGGATATTGTTGACCTCATTATAGCATTATTCTACCACTATAGGGAATCCCTGAACTATGTTAGGAACATTCATCCCTCCAATTACCTTAACTTTTTTCCTTAGGATAGCCACTGTCAGTTAACTTCTCATTATTAGGGAAATCATAGCTCATCTCTATTGGCCTCATCTTCAATACATATCTATTTTCAATCAGTTTGGGTAGGTAAGAATAATCATTCCTCCCTTTATATTTTTCCCCTTATCCTAAAGGCAGCTACCCATACCCTAGATTCCTTTTCACCATTTATTACTCCTAGGGTTGATAAAACATCCACCCTATCCCCACTATATATTATCATCATATAATTGGCAAGAAAACCCACCACAATAATCATCACCAGTCTTTCCTTTCCCTTCAATTGAGCTCCCAACCTTTCTAGTTTCATCTATAATTAGAACTTAAGTACCCATAAATTCAAATCAATTTTTTTACATAAAATATTATTTTCCATTCTAGGACAAGACTTATTATCTAATTGAACTCATACATATGTCCCTTACATTGGATTTTACCTAAACTTACATACAATTAAACCACCCTCATGTTCCATTTGTATCACTATTTTTTTGACTATGTTCAATTCTAGATTGCACAACCCCTATATAAAAGATCACAATAAAATTTTCGGGGATTGGTTCCAAGGTATAAGTAGCACCCACCCTCTATGTTCTCTCTATTCTCAAAGGAAATTTAACTATTGAATTGGGTTCATCTATATCAGACATCATTAATTTGAATACATCATCAATGATTAGATTTCCATTCATGGATCTTTCCTCATTATGAATAATTTCTGTACCTAGACCATCATCACCCATATGTTACACTATTAGTCCAATGAAAGCCTCTAAAACATTCATTTCTTGAATTATTGACTAGATTAACACTTGAATATCTTTACAGACTCATCGACATCCTAAAGGGTTATGGCCCATGTGCTTTCCAGATATACATAAATCCTTCTTGTATATAAAAAACGCAGCTTGTTTTCATCAAAATTCTTCCTAAATGTGATACAATCCAACTCTACAGGAATCATGAATACATCTTCTTAAATACATGTCTATAAATGAACCAAGAAATAACTTCATAAATTAGGTTCTATAATTATAGAAATAATATATTGAATAAAGTGGTTTAGTGTATAATTTTACTTCTATTACATGAATTTTCTATAAATTTAAAATAGTGAAAATATCTAAAAAACATGGTTGTTCTAAAACCAATTTAGACATAGTAATGTATGATTAATAAAATTTTATTCTATTTATATGAGTTCAAAGATTCTCCAAATACATGATTGTGATAGAACATGTGGGTGAAATAATACACACTATTCGGAATAAAATTCCTTGGGAAATGAATTATCAATATATAAGGTTAATCTGAAATATACCAATAGAAACCTTATTTAATGAACTGTGCTTGTTTTTTAAAATCAATTGGTATTAAATATATGACCAAATATTTTACTATTTGTTCATGATAATGAATTGAATATTTTTTAAAAACAAAAATCCTTATCCTAAAACATCCAATTTATTAGAATACTAAGATATGACTCATTTTTTAAATATGAAAATTATTTTATGATATATTTGTCTAACAAGTTTTCTCCTTATTTATTACCCCTAATTTCAAAAAAAGAATATATAAAAGAAGATCATAAAAGAAATCATATGTTATTTATCTTTTTATTTCTTTACATGATATTAAATGGTTACACTGTTAAAATAAATTAAAATTTATACAGTAAAAGATATGAATTATAATGTGGTTTTATTTTGAATTTTCCAATATTTATGAGGAATATGAAATTTCATGTATCTCCTAGTAAATATAATTTGATAATAATACTGTAATGTTTCATAATTTCTAGGTAATTTTTTTTAATTATATGGAATTATTTCAAGACCAAATGATTTGACAGCACGTGATTCTGAGGCCTGATAAGCCCAAAGGTAATTCTGATCTTTTTTTTATGTTCACTTAAGTAAATGTGTGAGAAGGTTTTTCTAACATTTTAAGCATTTCTTGGATTTAAAATATGAGGGCACCATTGAACTCAGAATGCCAGGAATTGACTAGAATGGACTGAACTTTGACCAGAAAGCATTGAAAAAAAATGTTATTTTTCATACTTTTCTGAAAATAATAAATTAACTTTGAAAAGATATTTTATTTCTTTTCTAAACTGTTTAGTGTCATTTGAAATCAATGTGGTGCGATGACAAAGTGATTACAAGTACTTTTAAGTAACCCCCTTAGTGACTCACTATGGTGCATCATAATAGCCACATTGTTTCATAAATGAAACATTGTAACAACTCAACTTCACTTCGTAACAGAAATGATGTGACGTGTTTCATATTTAATTAGATAATGTGTCAGGGGAAACAAGAATTAATCGGTGGAAAATTATCTGAATAACCTATGAAGTAATTCTTCTCAAAAGAATAATTGCGAACATTGGCATAATGTTACAACTTCGACACCTTAAGAAGAATGGGACCGAGAATCGACGAATGCCTTCGACATCTTGAACCTTCAAGGGTGGACCGTTGAAATGTCGAACGTCGATCGAGCAAGGGGTTTTATTTTTGTTTATTTTTTCCCTTTTATTTCATTTTAAATGATGAATGTAGATCAACCCATGAATAGGTAGATTATTAGTTATTGAGGAAGGGTGATGTTTCGTTGGTTTTCATTTTTGGATTGAATTATTTTTTGATATAAAATCATACCTAGGCCTCCCATGTTTTAAACCTCTTAGGCGGAGGGTTCATGCCGACATGGACTAGGTGTGACCACCTCCACCTTGTGCATTCTTTGTGGAAAAAAATTCTAGTTGGTGGCAAGGGAGGTTGAAGTCCTTCCTGGGGAAGCTGATGCCTCCCAGAGGTCGGGGGTGCAATCAGTGCGAAGAATGGACAACCAGCGCAGACATGGTGGTCCACAAAAGAGACCGCCAACATGCCGGTGTTGTTGGAAGCACCGGGGGTGACCTGTAATGGCTGCCTTAGGTGGGAGGTGGTACACCACAACGGTGTGCCGAGAGGAACATAGATTCCATCTTGGGTCACATAGGTGAACCAAAAGCCACTGATTGGGCTGGTGGTTGGCGGATGGGCATGGCTCATGACCACATCGGTCGAGCAGCCCCAATCACAGGATGCATTCTTTGGTGGAATGTGGTATCCCGATCATGTGCGTGAGTCCTACAGGGTGGATCAATCATCTTCGTCACAAGGGGCCACATTCACATGATATTGGGGAAAGCTAGGTGCTGGATGCAGCATCCAGCCACTTCTTTCCCTAACCGGGAAGACCAGTGGGCCGGAACCGCCCTAGTGGGCTGGGTCAAACATGCATCCCAATGGACTGTACCATAGCCAGGCTGGGTCGGTCATGGTTCTGTGGACCCGGGTTGGGTCGATGGACCATGGGCTCGCTCGGGTCAGACCGGCCGAGTCAGCCCGGACCCAAACCCAACTGGCCCCTTTTTGAAAAAAATGCCAATATCTTAAAAATCATGCATCTGACCGACAAGTAATTTACGATTCTGGAAGACTTCCAATGAGACTGATATTTTGGAATACACTATGGAGGATTTCATGGCAGTTGGAATTAAAAAAATTTCTTGGGAAGAGGTCCTCCTGAGATCAAGTGTGCAATGTGTAGAAACCCTTGGGTTGGCTGAGACATAGAGTCTGTTGGCGAGTGACCCTTTTTGAATCAGATACGAGGGCCTAGTGGGAAGCAACATTTGTGTTACCCAACATTCCCATAGTGGAGAGCGACTTCTATGTGTCCCAATGGACCCATGTTACTCGATATGAGGATTACCTTAATATGGCCATAGCAGGGAATCAGCTTCTCCGTGACCATACATGCCCATAGTGGGGAGCATCTTATGTGTGACCCATCATACCCAAAGTAATCATCAAGGATCAGAACCACAATAGTCTTAGGTTAGTGGGTAGAGGCTTCCCTATGACCCGTCAAGTCCGCTTTACTCATTAAGGAGTATTTCTTCAGTAGCTGAGGTTTTTGATGATGTGACTGATAGTTCTACAATCCTACTGTAGAACATACCAGTTGTGAGTTTCTTTGCTTCATGATCATGCTTGGTGATCATTATTTGTGGTTTGGTTTTTTGATTTCTTTTTGGTATTTCCCATTCTATTTTGGAGTCCCTACTTAGTATCATGTTTCTCACCCATTCACGATCTTCAGTTGTACGTGTTGGGTCTGGTGTAGTGGATCGCTGACTTGTTGGAGGACTCGATGGCCGAAGACTCGGTGGTGCCTAGTGAGATAAGTCTGATGGGATGTACTTATATGGCTTCCAACAGCTAATTGTAGCAACCCATCAGGTGGTGTTTTCAGTGGATGTCTATTTAGGGTTTCTTTGTACTATCATGTTTTCCAGTTATTCTTTTGTTGGGTTTTTATTCTGGCCCAATTGACTTATAGTTGTACTTGTACTCAGTGGTTATTTACTGTGGCATGATTGTTTATTTTTGGAGCTATGAGATGTGGTTGTTTGGATGTGAATGCAAGTAATTAAATTCCTCCACATGTAGGTTTACTCCTTTGGCACTAGTCACCAAAACTTGGCCTTTAGAAGGCGGGATTGGGGTATCTCACGACCCAGTCCCTGGGGGACTGGTTGTGGCAAAGTGGTATCATAGGAGGTATGTTCTATTTCAAATACCAATAGTCTTTTTTGGAGCAATTGTTTTAAATATTTCATGTTCGAATATCAGATTTTAGGAGTCCATTTCTGGTGTGGCGGGTGACATATCCCTACACTGGGGCCCTAAATTATGTGTTTCGGCTCTATAAATGAAACCAATGGTTGTATAAGTGTCTCATTATAATCTTTTTGAATAAGTTTCAGCTCCCTAGGTATAACATTCGGATTGTGTAAAATCTTGACCAATTTTAGGTTGCCTCAATATAAACATCCAAATGGGATTCTGATACACGATCATGTAGAAAGTTCGCCCAACGATGATGCAACAGTTCCGAGACCAGTCTCAAAGATGGATCCTACCAGGTGATGCACTAGTGTTCCCCCACCAATTGATTAGTAGTTACTATACGTGGTACTGGTAGAGGAAATGTGTAGGATCAACACCTTTCTAGAGTTCCAGAGATAGAGACCTCTTAAGTTCAGGGGAGACATAGATCCTTAGGTTACTAAATACTGGATGGATGTAGTGACACAGTTCTTACACTTCGTGAGCACACCACTTGAGAAGATGAAGATCTTGGATGCGAGTATTCTATAAGGATCAGTAGGGAGATGGTGGAGTATGAAGATTCACAATCATGATAACGTGTCCCTCACCTAGACAGACATCAAACACCTTTTTCATGGGGAGTTTTTCTATGTGACCATGTGCTCAGAGGGCATATCAAAGCTGCTTTGCCTATAATACGGCAGCTGGTCGGTGGCTGTGTACTCTGTGAGGATTACATATATCTCTCGTTACAACATAAACATGGCATGGGAACCTTTCATCAAGGCCCAGACCTTTATTTAGGGACTCAGACTTTATTTCAGGGAATCCATGGTGTCAATCAGTATCCACTTCAGGTTGCAGTGATCGAGCGGGCCCTTCTTTTGGAGAGCTTTATAGCAGAGTATACACTGCCTGCTAATTCCACCAAATGACCTCAGGAATTAGTGTCTTCAATGGTGAGGGGAAATAAATAGATGAGGGGGGCCAATCATTCCATTCTCCCAGAGGGCGACCACAGGACTTAGGGTCAGCAGTCTAGGGCTCCCAGAGGAGAAAGAGTCCACATGGACCCAGGATGGGCTTCCCATGTGGCAGGAAAGGACACATGTATCATGACTGCTTGACAAACCACATAGATTATAAGGCAATGATTGAGGGACCACCAAGATATAGGTAGTGGTTTATGTTATGAGGTCCATAGGGTGATAGATGTGGTAGGGGAGCAGGACGAGCAGTATGCGGGGGACAATGGTTCGAGGTGCTACCACCACCACTTCTAGGTGGTCTACCAGGGGCCTAGGGATCTATTAGATATGGGTGAGGATAATTTCTAGCAATGTAGGCGTATAACCATAATGCTCCAAAGATGATTAGAGATACGATATGTGTCTTCTAACCCATATTATATGTTTTTATAGACACAAGTTCCAGTCACTCCTTCCTTGTCATGGACCTCTTTCGAGGCTCGAAGATTATGGTGGATCTATCGGCTTGATCATTACTATTAGAGACTCATAAATGAGGGGATTTTATGATTACCCATTGGTGTCGGTAGTATGAGATTACTCTAATAGATGATATCTTCAGATGGGATCTCCTAGTTCCAGCATCAAAGCCTTACGACGTCATCTTGAGTATGGTCTGGTTGTCCACAGTCCATGCTCAGATCGACCATTTTAGGCACAAAGTGCAGTTTTTCCCAAATTATAGGACCAGGTTTTCTATCACAGGTGATAAGGGAACCATTGTAGCACTGTATAGACATTCACATAGTAGGTTGTAACTGATCACTCACAAGTTGGCTAGCCTCACCGTAGGTGTGGTAGATGAGAGAAGTATGAGCTTTCCTGTAGTGGTGGATGAGTATGAGGATGTCTTTCCAGAGGATGTTCTATGACTACATCCTCATAGGGAGTTAGAATAAAACATTGAATTGTACCTACGGACAACCCTAATATCCACAATAGAATATCAGATGGCTCCTATAGAGCTTCATGAATTAAAGGTACAACTGGAGGACATAGATGGGCTTCGTGAGACCTAGTGTTTCACCATGGGAATCCACAGTGTTATTTTCCAAGAAGGAAAATGGGAGCATGAGGCTATGTGTGGACTTCCGGCACCTGAACTAGGTGAATATGAAGAACTAGTGTCCACTATCGTGGATTGATGACCTCTTTGATCAGCTGAATGGTGTGATGTGTTTCTCAAGGGCTGAACTTTTTTAATGTTAACATCCACTTCTGGTACGCAATGAGGAGGTACCGAAAATAGCCTTCACATTCAGTATGACCACTATGAGTTCTTGGTGATTCCTTTATACATGCCCAATACACTAGTACAAATCATGGGACTCCTGGATATTATATTACATCCTTACCTCGATCATTTTTTGGTAGTCTTCGTTGATGACATCTATGTGTAATCAGTGTTAGAGGAGGATCATGCTACAAACATGTGAATAGTCCGGGATACTCTCCGAGAGCATCAGTTTTATAGAAAGATCTTGAAGTGATAGTTCAGGATTCAGGTGTTCCACTTTCTCGGACACGTCATATCGGAGGATGGACTTATAGTGGATCTGATGAAGATAGAGGAAATGATTGTTTGGGAGCCACCTAGAAGAGTGGATGAGGTGAAATGTTTTTTGGGGTTGGCCTGATACTACTGGAGGATCATGCCAGAAATTCCATGAGTAGAAGCACCCTTATCAACCCTGATATCGAAGGGAATCCACTTTAGGTTGATAGATAAGTGAAAACAGAATTTCCAGGTGCTGAGGTAGAGACTGACGAGTGCCCCCATATTGAGACTACCAAAAGAGGGCATTGGGTATGTAGTTTTCTACGATGTATCAAGGACCAGACTGGGTTGTGTCCTAATGTAGGAGAGAGTGATGATCACATTTGTCTCACAAAATTTGATGTATCATGAGAAGAACTATGTGACCCATGACCTAGAGTTAGCTATAGTGGACATTGTATTGAAGATGTGGTGGCACTACATGATGGGTGAATGGTTTACTGTGTCCTTTGACCAAAAGAGTCTCTGGTATATATTATCACAAAAGGACCTAAATATGAGACAACTGTGATGGATAGAGTTACTACAAGACTATGAATTTGTGATAGTTTATACTCATGGGATGGGGAACATGGGGTCATACATGCTCCATAGGAGGTCTAGTTTACATTTGTGGAGTGAGGTGACAGAGCATCCAGCTGCAATGTAGATATCCTTTATGGATTATGGTGGTGTATCTTACCATCAGTCAATGATTTTCACTCCCCAAAAATTATAGTGAGTTAGGGAGGCACATATTGTGGATATTGACTATAAGGCCTAACATGTTCAGATATCCTCAAGATAAGATCCTTATAGATTTTCGATAGGTTGGGATCACGTTATCCTTTTCAGAGGAAACACTATAGCACCAGTGACGTTGTGGGAGGAGGAACTGAGAAAATTTCATATATCCCCTTTGGCAGTATAACCTAGTGGGGGGAAGATGTACGAGGACCTATGATGTTGGTACTGGTGGACATGGATGAGTAATGTTGTGGTAGAGTTCATTTCAGGAAGCCTCACATGTCAGCAAGTGATGACTGAGAATCAGTTCGTCAAAGTCTTTAAGAGCCACATGAGGTACCTGAATGGCAGAGGGACTGTATCTCTATGGAGATTGTGACGGTGTAACCTTGCAAGTCCAGGGGCCATTATTCTATCTTGGCGATCATTGAATGACTCACAAATATGGCTCACTTCCTACCCATCTGGGAGTAGGTATTAATAGAGGGATTGGGGTGCCTCTACATCCCGAAGATAGAATGAATTAATTGGGTACTATTGAAGATTGTTTCATACCATGATGAAATATTTACATCCCAGTTTTGGAAGGGAATTTAAGTGGTGTTTGGGACTCATTTGTACATGAGCACAACTTTTCACCCCAAGATGGATGGTTAGATGGAGAGGACCATGCAGGCATTGGAGGAAATTCTTCATTCTTGTGTCCAAGATTTTGGTCATTGTTTGTAGTACTACCATCCACTGGTGGATTTCACATACAATAATATATATCACTCCAACATTGGAATGGAAATGTTTGAGGCCTTCTATGGGAGGCCACACAGATCTTTTTTATGCTAGATAAACCTAGGGGAGACAACATTCATGTGTTTAAAGTTGGTATGTGCTACCACTGAGAAGGTTCAGATCATACAGGAGGGGATGAGGACTATAATGAATGGGAAGAAATCATAAGCCGGTAGGAGATAGAGACCCTTGGTGTTTGTGGAGGGAGACCATGTTTTCCTTTAGGAATCACCCCAACTGTGATTGGGGATATTTGGTCAAGGGGGAAAGTTATCTCCAAGGTTCATTGGACTCTTCCAGATCCTCAGAAGAGTTGGTGAGGTGACATACTGCCTAATTATTCCCCCACAGATGCACCGAGTGAATGACTTTTTCATATGTCGCATCTTAGGAGGTACGTGCATGATCCATCATACATTATCAACTAAGGAAAACTGGACATTGACAATGAGGGAAAATTTGTGAATTTCATGGTGGAGATAGAGGATTGATAGAAGGAGGTACTTTGTGGATGGTTGATTCCTCTAGTTAACATTCTGTGGAACCACAATAATATGTGAGAGAACACATGGGAGTAGGAGGATTAAATTCAGGCTCAGTTCACCCATTAGTTTGATTAGCATTTGTTTTGGGTTTTCAGGATGAAAATCCCTAAGGTGGAGAGAATTTAGTGTCTCATAATATCTGGGTATTTTTTTTAATTATATGGAATTATTTTGAAACCACATGGTTTGAAAATACATGATTCCAAAGCCTGGGGAGCACAAAATGGAATTCTAAATAAAATCAGGTTCACTTATGTAAAGGTGTGAGCGGGTTTTTCTAAATTTTGAATCGGTGCTCAGATTGATAATCTAAGGGCACCGTTAAACTCAGAATGTTGAGAATCACCTATAAAGGACTTAACTTCAACCGACAAGAGTCGGAAAAAAATTAATTTTTCAGACGTTTCAGAATATAATAAAATAAAATTAAAAAGTTTTTTTTTTTTTTCAAAAGAGCTGTGCAGGAGATGGTGGAATTGTGGTTTGGTGATGAAGAAATGATGAAGCATATTAATGGAATATGCTTAATGTCTTGTAAAGGTGCAGAGAAACAGATATGCTATTTTTTAAGTGAAACAACATAACAACGCAATGTTACAATGTAACAGAAACACTGTGACGTGTATCCTTTTTAAATATCTAACTCATCGGGGGAAATGAGAATTAATCGGTAGATAATTATCTTACAAACATATAGATGAATTATTCTCCAACAAATAATGTCGAATGCCGGTAGAAGATTACAACGGTGACACCTTACGAAGAACGAGATCAGGAATCGATGAACACCTTCGAATTCTGGAACCATCATGAGAGGACCACTTCAATGTCAGACGTCGACTGTGGTACAATTTTTTTTGGGTTTATTTGTTTCTCTTTCATCATTTTAAATGAAGAACACAGATCAATCCGTGAATAGTTTGATCCGTAGAGTGTATACTCTTGCTGGAGGGTGAAATTTCTGGGGTTTTCTTTTAGGGAATTAATTATATTTTTGAATGAACATCATATGAAAGCCTCCCATGTTTTAAACCATTAATGCGAAGGGCACAGGCTGACATGAACAATGTCTGACCACCCTTTTCCTTTTGCATTCATGGTTGAAGAATAATCAAGATGGTGGAAAGGCAGGTTGAAGGCCTTCGCAGGGAAGTTGATGCCACACAGAGGCCACAAGGCACAATCACTACGAAGAATGGACCACTAGATCAGACCCGGTGGTCCGTAGAATAGCCCTTCGTCGATCACCGGTGTGCAGGATCCTACAACGGCACTAGAGATCGCCGATGGTGATCCGCAGTAGCCGTCTTAGGCTGGAGGTGGCATGCCATGACGACACGTTGGGAAGAACATCATGGCTGTCTCAGGCCATGGTAGTGAAGCAGAAGCCACCGGTTGGCGGAAGGATACGGTTCACAACAACATTATTGGGGAAGCCCAAAACTATGGGTCATGTTCATTGTAGGCACCTGGTCCCCTGACCGTGTGTAGAAGTTTGGATGACTGGATCGGTTGGCCACGTCACAAGGGGCCACAGTTGCTTGACTACGGTAGAGAGAACAACCATGTGTCAACTACGGTGTGACCTAGGTGCTGGACGCGGCTTACAGCCACGTCTCGACCAGAACAAAAAGGTCCACCTCTGGTGGGATGGGCAGACCAGCTGGCCAGGCCGAACCCACAGCCTAACGGAATGGTCCCATGTCCGGCCGAGTCCAGGTCAGGTCAGTGGACCTGGGACAGGTCGGTCTGACTGGGCTACACAAGACCCAAAACCAACCAGACCCATTTTTGAAAAATGTCAATATCTTTCAAATCAAGTGTCTGATTGACAAGCCTTTTGTGGAGTTGTAAACCATGCAAAGATAAGATCTTTTGGAATACATTGCGGAGGATTTATTTGTAGTTTTAATTCAATTAATGGGTTGGGGGGAAGTTCTGCTGAGATCCAGCGTGCTAGGTGTTGAAACCCTGTATTTGGCTAATGTTACTCACCAAGTTTCCAGGGTACGTTTCCATTTGAATAATGCAATAGCATGCATCGTACGCAACATCGAGGTTCTAAAAAAATCATTGCCAATCAAACTAGTCGGTATGAATAGTAATAACCACTTTTTGAAATTTATTAAATTTTATTTTTCAAAATTGACTTCATTTTTGAATTTAGAATATCGAAATTAGCTTAGGGTGAAATAATGGTATTTTTCTGAAAACATTCAATTTTTTATGAATAGTGAAAAACACCGCGATATTGGTTAAAACAGACATTTTATTTAAATAGTAAATTATTTTATTTAAATTTATTTTAGGTAAAAATATATACATAATACCTATATATATTCAATGTAATTAATTGGAGTCATTTTATAATATGTTTATATATATAAAAAGTTTATTTAACTTTTTACCGTCTTTTCCCACCTCCTAGGAGAATTTGTAAATGTGCATAAAACTTAATTTTACCGCTTTAGCGAGTTGAATTTCAAAATTATGGGAGAAACTATTAATATTAGTAAGTTAAATGTTGTTCAATAGGATAAAAGTAATTTTTGGGGAATAGTAACTATTGACTTTTATTTACCACAGTTTAATGTAAATAGGGTAATTATGGGTAAAATTGATATCATAAGTACCCGAACACATGTCCTAAATCTATTGGATAAGAATAATTCGACCAAAAACAATATTAGGAATAAAATATGACCCATTTGGTCCACATGGTTTAGATTTGCACATTTATTATTATTTTATTTAAAAAAGAGTTAAAAGAGTTAAATTCAATGTTTAATAACTAAACCATTTCTAATATAGGGTTACACAAAATATAAATGTGAAAATAAATATTCATTAGAAAACTAAAAATATTTCCTCCATAATTATATTTTATTTATAATTTTTAGACATTAAATAATTTAATTTATGGCACAATGATGATGTAGTAATTACCTTATTAATAAAATAATAAAATAATTGGTATTATAAATATCTAAATAAATGTAAATTGAGATATATGATGAATTACACTAATTTTTTAGAGTACTATGACATTTTAATACTGGTTAAATAAATTTTATTTGAAGCGATGATGTTTTAATCGCTTTCAAAAAATTCAAATACTAAATTGTGTCAATATTGACATAATTGAGTTTTTAAAACAAATATTATAATATTAATTACAATAACATTAGTAAAAATATAAGGATCGGCCAAAAAACTTAGATAAGGTTATATATATTAATAATTAACCACATGGGGTTTTCTTTTCATTTTATAGTATGTTTATTAATCATATAATGTAAAAATACAAAGAGACATGGTAAATGTCAATCTATTTAACTAAGAGTTAAATATAAAAGATATTGTTAATATAACAACCTAAACCTATCTAAAACCTATTGGTTAAGATTTGTTTGACCCATCCCCACCTTATCCTCTAAATAAATTATTTTGGAGCCATTAGAAATTGAAAAAGATTTTGTTGTAAAATAATATTTCCATATTTCTCTAAAGTGATCCTCACATCTCTTATAAAAGATTTCTTCCACTTCTCTCAAAATCACACCACCAAAACCATTTTTCTTGAACACCTCTACCAATTTATCCTTCCAACCATCCCCCATTTATCCAATATCCCTTCTTTTGGGCATCAAGCCAACCAAAGGAGTTGTTTTTATCAAATCAAAAGGAAGAACCTGAAAAAGAGGTAAATATTTCATCACCTCTTTCAAGTTCTTTTCTTCTTCCACTTACTCTTTCTTTGTTGTTTCCATACTCAAATAATAAATCCAGTACATTATATATACTATGATGTTATTATAAATATGGTACAACCATATACTTTATTCTACCCATCCTATAAATGAAAATGTCACAATATGTGCATACGTACAGCTTTCCATCTCCACATCGTGGTGTAGTTTGTTATTCAAACACTTCATTATTTGGATGGGTATAATAATGGGTATTACTTATGTAATTAATAAATATAACATGTTTATGATTATTTATATATGATATACTATCCAATTGCATAAAACTGTTTCATCAATATATTGATAATGTCACTTGTGCGTATGTACGGATTACCGTCTCTATGAACGCGATGAGATTCATTTCCCCATTGTAACCATTCAAGATTAATTTTCATTTGATGACTAAAAATAATGTTTCTGAACATAATATAATTCTATATATGAATCAAATATATCCTATCCATAACATATATGTCTTACGTAAATAAACATATAACAAAAAATGAATCAGTTAACACCTGAAATGATGATACTACTGACATATTATTAACATTGAAATATTTGAGGATCATATATCTATCATATTTTTGTATATAGTTATTTTATAATTCAATAAAAATTATTTAACTATAATACAAGAGATTAATGTACCCTCAACCAAGGAAAAGTTCATGGTAATGGTTAATTTCACAATCACTTTATTATTTGATATTGTTTTTACATAAGTATCTAATGGGACCACTTTATCATCGAGATCCATGTTTCTCAAATTGTATTTAAAAATTGTTTTTTACTATTTACTATAACATGGTATAAATTCATTTATAACCCTGTTTTACATTTTATAATATGTTTTGAAAGGAATCTTTACATCATTTTCCAAACAAGGTCCTTTAGGACCTTTTCGACAAATTAAGGTAAGAATGTTTTTTTAACTTATATGGAGTTTGTGGTTATTCTCCACCATTAGATCACCTTTGAAGCTTTCCCTACAAGTTTATAGAAATATTTTCAAAATTAATATTTTATTCTATAAATATGTGACTCTTAAATGATTTCAAAATAGAAAGAGATATTTTTCCTAAATAGTTTTTATTTCATCTATGTCAACATCCTTGGATTATTTTTACACGTTTTGGAAGTTGATTTATTATGATACAAATCATTCATATTGTATTTATGGTTTTTTGATATGTTTGAATATTAATGTGTTATTTTTATACCATTCATTGTTTATGGTTAAAGTACAAACATTTCGTATACTATTTTTAATATGAATGTTTATGTTATGTTTCAAACTTTTCATATGTGGAATGTATTAGGCATAGTGAGTGAGGGGTGGAGACCGCTATATCTCCTCCATGCATCGGTAGGTAACATGAGATAATTAGAAGTGGAATTGGATGAGGCCTTTCCCAATTTGATATATGGTTTTAGCCAAGGCCTAAATCACTTTTAGAAGTCTTGGTCAAGACCTAGACAAGATGTTTCAGAATGTATGGAATTATACATTCCCTCATTATGAAAATAATAATGATGGTTCTTTTGGTTATTCTAATAGTAGATGACCCATGACTATGTTTTATTATGGAATTATTTACTCAGCTGAAATTCCCACCATAAAGTGTTCATGTTTATTATTTTTAAAGGCATGTGTTTTTAATTATTCAAAATGTCTAATTTTTATGTTATCTTCCACTGTATTTCTTACCCTTACTGAGCGTTTGAGTTCACCACTTCCATTGGTTTCATTTTCATAGGATATGAAGACGTTAGTTATGAGTGATTTGTAGGAATAATCTATGAGGTTTTGATGTTTCTAGTGGAATATATTAGGGTTGTATTTATTTTCATGTTGAAATGTTGAACTTATGTATGTATCATCTTTCCAATAACATTAAACTGATCGGTCTTTCAGGATATTATTCCTTGTATCATGTCAATGTTATGTAATAATGCACCGACTCTTGGTAACTGGGGTTGGGGTGTTTCTATTGGTATCCGAGGAATTTTAGTATAAACCTTGGAAACTAGATTTAGAAAAACTTTGATTAGAGAACTTTATCCTAAGATAGACTTTGAGGATTTGTGTAGAATAACTACCTTGAATTTAGGTACTATAGAGATTTTGTGAGTTTTCCAAGCAATACGTCCATGTCTGGATACGAGAAGGTAGAAGAAGCTCTGATAAAGATGTACATAGTGTTAAAAATTGAAAAATTCACTCCAAGCTAGACTCAAACGAGAACTAGTACATGACAATGGGCCTTGCTGCACTCCTGGTTATGACACTCCCATGGGATATGCTTAGGATAATTCTCATTTTTATTACAAACCATTATGAAGGATTTATGAGTATAAACCTCTTAAAAGAAATTTTTTTTATGAGTATGGATTATATCCATAAACTACTCAATTTATGTTAAGTGTTTTACAAGTTTGTAATTATGTATTGCAATTCATAAACAAATCTACTATATGCCCTTTTTTATAAACAGTGTATAGTGGAAGGAATGAAAACTATATCAATGCACATAATGCATGTAGGGATTTCTCTCATACTCAAGATAATTATAGTTGATCTGGTGATGAAACTAGTTTTGACCACTTTATCACCATACTAGGACAACTCACTTAGGTTATTAATAATAACCTTACCCATATGGAGCACCCATATCCACATTGTGTAGGATCAATGTTAGACCGCTCCATGAGTCCACAACCACCAACATTCAATGGGATTGAAATAACTGTAGTATCTGAGAAACAAATATGTACCATAGAGAAATTATTTCATGCTTTGGGTAGTAGTGAAAGGGAAAAATCTATCATGGCAGTTTGTCTTCTCACGGGAGATGCAGATCAATGGTGGTTATTGATTCAAAACACAAAGAAGATGAAGAAGTATCAAACATGGAATGGAGGGAGTTTAAAGAGATTTTCATAGAAAAATACTTTCCTCGTGACCATCGAGAGGACATGGAAAGATAATTTCTAAGTCTGTGGCAAATGGAGGATGAGAATAAAGTAATTATGGCTAAGGAAAAGAATGTTCGAATAGAGAACATACCTATTGTGGAAGAATCTGTTCATGTGTTTCGAGAGGATTTACTGGGACATCCTCCAAAATGAGAAATTTTATTTTCCATTGATTTAATTCCTGGTTCAAGGCCCATATCGAAGAACCCTTATAGAATGGACACAGTGGAATTAGTGGAACTAAAGAAACAACTAGAGGAATTGAGTAATAAGGGATTTATTCTCCCTAGTGTTTTCATTTGGAGCCTATGTCCATTTTGTTTAGAAGAATGAAAGATCTATGAGTTTGTGCATTGAGTACAGGGAGATCAATGCTATAACACTAAAGAACAAGTATCCCCTACCTCACATTGATGATTTATTCGACCAACTTCATGAAGATCAATATTTTTTAAATATTGGTCTTCGATCTGGATATCATCAGTTGTGTGTGAATAAGGAAGAAATTCTGAAAACAACATTTCAAACTAGGTACAGACATTACGAGTTTATAGTAATGCCTTTTGGATTGACTAATGCTCCCTCAATCATCATGGATCTAATGAATAGTATTTTCAAGGAATATCTTTTATGACTTTGTAGTGGTATTTATTGATGATATCTTGGTATACTCTAAAAGATATGAGGATCGTGAAAATTACATGTGCATTATTCTAAATGATTTTAGACGAAATGAATTATATGGTATTTTTAGAATGTTTGAATTCTGGCATCAAGAGAATTATTTTCTTGGCCATATTGTCTATAAGGATGGAATCTCTATTGATAATTAAAATACCATGGAAATCCATGAATGGCCATCACTGATGAGTATAACTGAGGTACATATTTTTATTGGTTTAGCAGGTTATTATCGACGTTTCGTCCAGAATGTTTCTCAGTTGGCTATCCCATTAACCATGCTCATACGTAAAGGGGTTAAATTTGTTTGGACAAAAGAGTGTAAAGAATGTTTTGAAAAACTGAAGAGAATGTTAGTTAATGCTACTATCTTGACTCTACCATCGAAGAATGATGGGTTTTTTATTTATAGTGATTTTTCAATGAAAGGGTGTGGTTGTGTCCTTATGCATAAAGATAGAGTTATTGACAATTCATAAATATGGAAAAACATTAATGACAAGAACTATCCTACTCATGAGCTTGAGTTGGAAACAGTAATATTTTCTTTGAAAATATGAGGATACTATCTCTACGGTGAAACATGTGAGATTTATACTGATCACAAGAGATTGAAGTATATTTTATCACAGAAAGAACTCAACATGAGGCAAAGATGGTGGCTTGAACAACTCAATGATTATAATTTCACTATACACTACCACCAGGGGAAGGCAAATAAGTTGGCAGATGCTTTGAGTAGAAAGGGTCATGGAGTTTTGAACAAGATGAGAGCTTAAAGGGGTCCTATTTTCATGGATCTAGTAATTATGGATATAGGAATAACCATGGAAGGTGAAACAACAATACTTTTTCAAATGTTTGCCAAACTATATTTACTAAAAAGGATAAAGAGTTCTCAGAATGATGGTGAGGAGTTTCAAAAGAAGATTAAAGCTGTAAATGATGGGAGATTGAGTGACTTCATATTTGAAGATGGAATTTCGAAATTTGGGAAGAGAATTTGTGTTCCCAATATAAATGATCTAAAAATATAATTTTTGGACGATTCTCATAGCTCTAATATTTCTATACACCCAGGGAGCACCAATATGTATAGATATTTGATGGAACATTTTTGGTGGACAACATGCAGACGGAAATTGGAAATTTTTTGTCAATATGTTTGGTTTGTCAACAAGTGAATGCTGGAAGGCAACAGTCTGGAGGAGTCATGAAACCTCTTCCCATACCTGAGTGGAAATGGGATGATATTACAGTGGTCTTTTTCAGGGGGCTACCAAAGAATCATAAAAGGAATGATGCAATATGGTTCATTATTGATCATCTTACCAAGTCAGGATATTTTCTTACAATAAGAGAAGATTCATCACATGAATCTTTAGAAAGACTGTGTATTAATAATGTTTTAGACTTCATGGAGTACCCATATCGATTGTTTATGATCATGATCCCCATTTTACATCAAGATTATGGAAAATTCTTCAGAAATCCCTGTATATTGGACTTCATTTGAGCACTTCCTACCACCCTCAAAAAAATCGACATTCAGAACGGACTATTCAAACCTTATAAGAAATGTTAAGGTCTCTCTCACATGACTTTCAAGGTATGTAGAATCAATATTTACCTCTGGTAGAATTTTCCTATAATAATAGCATCCATTCTAGTATTTAGATGGCACCATATGAAGCAATATATGGAAAGAGATGTTGCAAACCCACTGGTTGGGAATATGTTGGTGAAAGAAAACTCCTAGTCTGATAACATATTGAGGAAATAATGGAAAAAGTAAATATTATCTAAACCCACATCAATGCAACCCAATGTAGGAAAAAGAGATATGCCGATAACCGAAGGAAGGATTTGGATTTTCAAATATGAGACCATGTTTTCTTGAAGGTATTTCCATGGAAGGGTGTTACATGTTTCAGTAAGAAGGTTAAATTGAGTCCCAGGTACATCTAACCTTTCAAAATTCTTGAATGAATTGGAGTTATAGATTATCATTTGGAAATTCCTCCAAGTCTCTCCAATGTTCATGGTGTGTTCCATGTATCACTGTTGAGAAAATACATGCCTGACCCTATGCATGTACACACCTATGATGAATTTGAATTCGAACCTGATCTATCTTATTGTGACGAGCCTATAAAAATTCTTGATACTAGGGAACATGTGTTGAGAAGCTGGATGATTCATCTAGTAAAATTTCTATGGAGAAACCATAATATGGAAGAGTAAGTGTGGGAACCCGAGGAACTTATGGTGAAGAACCACATGAATATTTTTATGCAGTAGTATTCTAGAAACATCAAAGTAGAAATTATTTTATTGAGGGAATAATGTAATACCCCAAGCTTCCACAACATTTTTCCCTTTGAATAATGTGATAGATTGCATTGTACACAACTTTGAGGTTATAACACACTGCGACCAATAAAACTAGATGTTAAGAATAGTAATACACACTTTTTGATATTTTTTAAATTTTATTTTTCAAAATGGACTCATTATAGAATTCGGAATATCAAAATTATCTTAGGGTAAATTTTTGGTATTTCTCCGAAAACATACAATTTTTGATGAACAGTGGAAAACACTGCATTATTTGTTAAAACCGAATTTTTAAATTAAATAGTTATTTATTTTATTTAAATTTATTTTAGGTTAAAATAGATACATAATACATATATATGTACAATGTAATTCATTGAATTTGTTATATATTAAGTTTAGATATATAAAAATTTTATTGAACTTTTTACTGTCTTTTACCCATCTCCTATGAGCATTTGTAAATTTGAAAAAAAATTAATTTTACCGCCTCTTTGAGTTGAATTTCAAAAATCTGAGAGACACGGTTAATATTAGTAAGTAAACTTTTGTCCCATAAAATGAAAATAATTTTTTCTGAATACAAACTTTTGAATTTTATTTACAATTGTTGAATGTAAATAGAGTAATTATGTGTAAGAATTATATCTTAATTACCCTAACACCTAACCTAATTCTATTGGATATGTATAATTTGACAAAAAAACTTTGGAATAAAATAGGACCCATTTTGGATCACTTGGATTATATTAGGACATTTATTATCTCTATATATACAAAAGCGTGCATTTTTATGGACACATGTCACCCTCCCCTTATTTCTATTAAATATATCTTATCATTCCTCCATTGCATCTGCATCGTCCATCTCACGACGGCGATTTCCCTTTCCCTATACCAGGGTTACCACTAAAAACCAATTCCTCCATCCGTTTTTCCCAACCTCAGTTATCAGCTTCCACTACCTCCAATACTCCCAAATTCATCTCCAGCTGCTAATCCACCTCCGATAGAAACACCTACGACTCCTCAACCTCCATATCCACCATATCCGGCTCCTTCGCCTCAAGATCCTCCATTTGTAACACCTTACTCGCAACACTGGCTACTATACCTAACCGCATTATTTGTTTGGGTCCTCTGCCTATAGATCCTCCGCCCATGGATCCTCCCCCAACGAATCCTCCACCTTTGGATCCTCCAGCTATGGATCCTCTGCCTCGGGCTTCTCCAAATGAATCTTCTCTACACACGACTTTTCTATACTCAACAACCCACTCTCCACTCCTCTATGACTCCTCCTCTACCTCCGAAATTTATTCACATTTTCAATACCTAATTTTTTTCTTCTATTCCAGAAGCATTACATGAATCTGTCTATTCCCCCTTCATAGATAATATTGAAATTGACTCTAATATTGAATTTCAACTCCATTTGTAGATGTTTTGTCGGGATTTATGAATTACACCCACTTCCTACATCTGAGAACTATTCAGATGGGATGTTTTGGCATCCTTCTCGGCCTATCTGAGGTAAATCAACCTATTTTATCCATGTTATTCTCCAAAATATTGGGATAATTTTTTAATGAATTTAAATCTCCCAAGGTGTGATTTTATCCCTCGCGATCCTGTGATTGATGCATATTATTAGAATACATTCATCAATGTCTCCCAAAATAGTTTATCTAGACCTTTTAATGAGTTCGGATCTGCAAAACATTTATCAGTGCCAATACATTACATTCAACCTGTAAATCTAGTATGAATTATTAATTATATATTATTATTTAAAAGCGTAAAAATACATTATTAATATTGTAATTTCATCCATTTTTATGTCATTAGAATACGTTTTATAAGGTTTTATTTCAATTTCAACATTATGTGCTGTGTAAATTTATAAATTTTGTTCTCTACCATATACATTACACAATTGTATTAATTTATTATTATAATTTTCCATTCTTCCATCTATTTTTACTCAGTTTTTTGTAGTTCGTCCTGTTTTCATTTGAAAAAATATGCTCATAATGACACTCAAGTTATTTTCTAAGTGCATTTCAATTATTTTTGCATAAAAATCTGGCTTATTGTTTTATGTACTAATAATTAAATTTTCTCTATATAAATATGTGGATTATCATTTAGTCTTCTATTATTTCATCGTAAATGTTCATTTTAGTGAATTATACCATCTAATAGTTTTTTTCTTTATTTTTCTAGGTTTGAGTAATGATAATAATATTATTAGAAATTCATCCCTTGAATTATCTTCATAGTAAGGATGTATCATTCCATTTTTGATTTTATATTCAGTTCAATTTTATTTCATACACATTCCCCTTATAATAAGTTATTATTATACTTCATAAAAAAAAGTGATTATTATAAAAAATTTTCCTACTCTTAAATTTGTATATATACACTTTGTTTATTAAAAAATCTTATTATACTATGATTTTCATTCAAACTACTAATTAAAACTTCTTATTATAGTAATTATACTATTATTTGTACAATGGTATCCTGTCATTTTTTCGGTAGGTGAATCTTTTAACATTTTTATTTTTACCCGTGTAGAAAGTATTCTCCTTCACATCAAAGCCTATCACACTTTAGGTAAGATTAAATTTTCTTATTCAATAAAAAAATTCATATTTTGTCTTGTAGATTAAATATACTGGTAATTTTTTTTATAATTGTTTTCAATTTCATTCTTATTCAACTTCACATTTTCCATTCTAACATATATTACATTCACTATACTCACAATTATACATAGAATGATTTTCTTAAACACTTAGACAAAATATATCTATATCTATCTATATATATATATTTAATAAAGTAGGCATTTTTTTTCATATGTGTCACCACCTCAACCCTCCTCGTTGCTACACCCCATCATTTTTTTTCGTTCCCAACCTCCATACCATCCGACACTCGGGATTTTCTTCCACTTCAATTGGGGTTCCAGACAACTTCCACACCCTTCTCCACCAGCACCTGCTCTCCCACCGCATGTTAATCCTTACTCTCCCTCAGCCTGACATGCCTATGGTTCCTATACTTTGGTTCCTAGGGTCCCCAGTCGAGATACTCCTCCACTATTCCTAAAGTTACCACATATCCCCTACGCCATCCTCCTCCAGATTTTGATCCTCTTTGACTTTGGTTCCTCCTAACAATTTTCCTCATATTTTTCTACGGTTCCCGTGTAGTAATGATGAAATTGTGCTCTAGATAACTACTTTGAGAAAATATTCCTCCATTTCAAAGTAATCTCATTCCATCACATCAAACCCCCAATAAACGAAATTCCCATTGGGTCTTCCTATGGAACCCACTAATTTTTTTCTGTTGTATCCTCCATGCCCTGCAAACCTAGTAAAGAATTTCTTCATAGTCAACTTGCTCCCACAACGGTGGTAACCGTCTATTTCTACTAAAGATATTCGGCTGACTTCCTGATCTCCCTGTAACTATTACTGGATACTCTTCAACATCTATAGAACATCCACTTTCAATCAACAAATTACACTAAAATTTCAACGATTTGGTCCACGATCATTAAATTGTTCTTCCATACTTATATATACTGAAAATTTTATGATTTTTCACATCTTTCCCCACTATTTTTTATCTGCCTCTAGTAATTTATTTTTTCATTAAACATCAACTATATTTTGAAGTAGTTATTTATGGTATGTGTCTCATAGGTGAACTATCTGATGCATTTTTTGTTTTTTAAGAAATGAAAAGTTATGGAATACCCCCAGATGCTAATAGAGAAATAATTTTTATTAAAGGGATTTCCAAAGATAGGATCAAGAGGATGGTATGTGATTAAATGAAAATAATAGTTTGGAGAAGTGGTTTATTCAATTTTTATTCATGTTCTACCTAATTCGATGTTGTCCATGATTTGAACATTGTTTTTAGACAGCATGAGGATTTTAATGGTGCCCAATGTGATTAAATGACTTATTTAATTTATGTTTATTTTTTACCATCTCCTGTTTTTGAATGAAATGTTGACACAAAATCATGGTAATTCTCTAAATAACTCTTTCTATTAATCCAAATTAAATTTTATTCACTTATGAAACTTACTCAGGTATGTGACATGAAATCATTATGTTTTTAAGTACGTGCGACATCAACAATGACTAAATATTGTAGATAAAGTATTCGATGTATTCTCAAAGGTATCGATGAATCCTTCAAAAATGTTTGATTAGAAATAATTTATTTTGTTTTTTATTTCCTTGATTTAATTATATTAGAAGGATATAGATGGTCGCGTTTTCAAACATTCCATTTGTTTTTTTAAACTAGTTTAAAAATTGTTGTGAGAATGTTTTGAATTGTTTTTTAAGTCAAATATGAACCTACTATTATTAATAACTACATAACATATGGTCATTGTAGGATGTTTTTTTTTCACTTCATGATTTATCATGCATTAATAAAAGAAAAGTTTCTTCTCATTAGAGAATCAGGCTCGACTAAACTTTTATTTGGGATCTTCACATGCTTGGGCTCAACACTGAAGATCACCCATTATACACAAGTAGTGAAGATGATAACTATTTAGTAAGGATTTTTTTTTTGTTTTTGTAAAACAAATTCACTTATATGTGTTTTCATATTATATATGAACTTATTATTTATAAAACTATGAATTTTTATAAAATGGAGATATTGATTTGAATACTACAACAAGATTTGATATGTATTCATCTATTTTTTTTGATTAAATTTCATTTTTTCAAGTCTTATGAAGTAGTTTAAGTCTCTTTATTGAAGATTCTTTTGATGATGCTTCGCATTGGTGAATGACTACAATTAGGGTAAAGAAATCTGGTTGCCCGTCTGCCTACATGACACCATCAAATCCAGCTTACATGACAAATGCATCCTTATTACCTTGGATTGAAGTTCACAAAATTTCTTATAGGTTGAAACATAACATATTCAAGATTATTTCTATGTATGACTTTCCCTATTAGTTATACATTAATTTTTATGGATTTCATATCGAAGTGTATCCCAATTGTGGAAAAGGTGTTTTTAAAAATATGTTGACATGTTTCTGGATTGATTATTAAAGTGTTCTCTTTTAGTCACACATAATATGTTTTCTAAAAAATAAATGTATTCACATGTAAACATATTGGATGAATGTGTATGTCCTCGGATCTTGGATTATTACATGTTCTTTGACAACTATAACTCCTTCTGACAACTAAAAAACCAGGTACAACAACGACTTTGTTTTCTAGAAATTTTTTCTTACTAGAAATCATGTATTTAACATCCAAATCTTAATAGTTACAGTTTCTTTTACTAAATCTGAATTGCCTTGTTTTAGAGAAGTAAATATTTTTCCACAATCAAAGTATTCTATTTTCTTTGATTAGTGGATTATGTATTTTATTTATGTAATGGATCATATTTTAGAGTAGTGGAACATTTTTGAGCATGTGAATCATGCATATTTTTTGGGTACTATATCGTGTTATTTGTTCGAGAAGTGGATGATGTGTTTTATTATATCAATGAATCATTTTAAGAGTAATGAATAATGAATTTTAGAGCACTATCTATGTTAAGTAACCAGTAAACAATTATAATTGTAACAAGTATTTATGTCTCAAGATGCGGTGAATCTCCAAACCATCCATGAATGGCCTTTTTACTCACACTAAAATCTTCACTATGTATTTTATTACCATATTTTATTAGTATAAAAAGATTAAGTCTCACAGAATTTCTTCAATAGATATTAGAACAACATAATGCAGGCTATCTTCTCCATTTGTATTTTCATATCTGTATTTAGTATGTACTGAATGAATCCCTATAAGATATGATGTATGATTACTTAATATTGAAAATATAATCTTGAAAAACCCTGAGACTCAGTACGGTAGGAGATAATGTTCTATTATGTTTTGAACTTAATGTTGTCATTCTGTAGCCTTTTTTTAAGAGTATGTAATCCAATCATAGAAGAATTTATGTTTTAGTAACAGTTTAACAAATGGTAATGGTAGTGATTCCCCACGTTCTATAGGTAACTAAGGTTATTCCGACATCACTAATTAATATTTGATGTGTGATTTATTCTATTGGAGGTCAAATTTTGACTATTATAATTTTCATGAAGTTTTGATTCTTAAATCCAAATTTCTACCTATTATTGATAAGTAGATTAATGGTCTATTTGACATCATATTTTGAGAACATCATTTTCCATAATGATTCTATTAAATTTTACTTACAATATGATGTGCCAATAATTTCTCAACATGTATTGAAGACTTGGTATTAGAATTGATCATAACCAAGTACTACTATTTTTAATTTCTCCATTATAATTCTTTAGAAATCAAACACCAAATTATTTTAATATTCATTTTTTTCTTGCATGACATGAAAATCAACGTAGTGGATCATTAGGAGTGTGTTGAAAAACTGACATTGGATTTGTTACAACAAGTAAAATTATTTAATGTACTCAGGTATATGTTATTTATCTTCTTTGAGTGTTGCTTTCATGACATCATCAGATCTAACTAAACGTCATTTTTTCATGTCATTTCCATTTTTTCAATGATTAATACATGTAGTACATTTCATCCTCTCGATTGGATACTATTAACCACCAGATTTCTGTTTATATGATTTTAATTTTCAATAATATTTTGAACTTATTATTTAATTTCAATTATTTTTCTATAAATATATGTTCATTGAGTTTGATGCTGATGATTCGGTTCAAATAAATGTTACAATGTCTCTGGGCTCTGTGGAAACCACAATCAATACCGATGAACTGCATCCCCGTATAAAGTAAAACGTATAAACAAAAAGATTTAAGAATATGAGTGAAATTTTTCGGTGCAATGGGTATGTAATAGTAACAAGTTAACGCTTCTCTTATTTTAAAATTGTCAATTATTTTTTAATTTACAGTACTAACTCTTTATATTAGTTTTGTTTGAACCTGTTTTTTTACATTCAGTTTCTAATGTCTATCACCTGTACCCAACAGATTAGATGGTTTCATTTCTCACCATTTTCACTACTACAATGATCAAAAACACTATTATGCCAACATACAGGATGTGATACAATGCAAAAAGTATTGAACCCACTGCTGGATGGTGTTTATTTTAATGGATTTCATTTACAATGCCTCTTAATGAAACATCATGTACTATTTAAGGACGTGCTCATAATTTTTTGAAATTCAATATGATATCAGAGGATTTTCTATAATTTCTATTTACTTTTATATACCAAAACCTTCTATTACAAAACTCAACTTTCTTTTCCAAAAAAAAATCTCTTAGTTTCCCCTTCCACATTTAATATTTCAATAATAAAATTTCATTTTTTTATTTACAGTATGAAATCTTTATTTTAGTTTTTTTTGAACCTATTTTTTTCACATTCAGTTTCTAATGTCAATCCTTTGTACGGAAAACAGATTACACAGTTTCATTTCTCACAATTTTTCATTAATTCAATGATCTACAACTCTATGATGCCAACATACATGATAGGCTGCAGTGCAGTAAGTGTTGAAACCACTACTGGATGGCATTTATTTTAACAAATTTTCTTTACAACGTCTGAGTGAAGCATCATTTACTATTTAGGGAGGTTCATATAATTTTTTAAATGTAATCTGATATTAGAGGACTTTCTATTATTTCTATTTACTTTTATATACCAAAACCTTCTCTTGCAAAACTCAACTTTCTTTTCTGAACAAACTCTCTTAGTCTACCCTTCCACAATCAATATATCAATAAAAAAATTTCAATATTCAGAATTATTTTATCTTATTTTAATTTTTGGATAACCCATTCTTTCTATTTCTCCATGCTTAAAATAAATTATCATTCCGTCACATAGATCCTTAATGTTTTCTACTAATATAATGATGTCTATGTTCTCAAAATATTTCAATATTACCATCCATTAAGTTGTATTTTGAACATATATTTTTGTAATTTCCATTAGTAAATTTTAAAAATATGAATCCCTTTTGAAAATAGAAATTGATTTATGGAACTGTGTGAATTCACAGGTAGGGTACTCGTAATTTTATTTTAAAAAGAGTTAAAAGAGTTAAATAAAATGTTTAATAAATAAACCATTTTTAATGTAGGGTTATGAATAATATAAATTCGAATTTAAATATTCATTATAAATATAACAATATTTGATACATAATGGTATTTGTTTTAGAATTTTTAGTCATTAAATAATTTAATTTATGGCACAATGATGTTGTAGTAATTACATTATTAATGAAATATTAAAATAATAGATATTATAAATATACAAATAAATGAAAATTTAGACATCTCAAGAATTAAACTAATTTTATAGGTTACTATGACATGTTAGGGTTGGTTAAATTAATTTTATTTGAAGTGATTAAGTTTTAACGGCTTTCAAAGAAGGAAAATACTAAATAATGTCAAAATTGAAATAATTGAGTTTTAAAAAAAATATTATATTATTAATTGATATAATATTAATAAAAATATAAGGTTTAGACAAATGACTTATATAAGGTTATATATATTTATATTGAACCACTTGGGGTTTTCTTAGTAGTTTATTGTAATTTTATTCACCATATAATATAAAAAGACAAAAAGACATGGTAAATGTCAAACTATTTAACTAAGAGTTAAATCAAAAAGATAATGTTTATATGATGACATAAATATATCTAAAACCTATTGTTTGGGTGGTTTCGATCCATATACACCTTATCCAATAAATAAGTCATTTTGGAGCCATTAGAAACCGAAAATGATTTTATTATAAAGTAATAATTCATGCTTTTCCCAAAAGTGAACCTTACCTCTCTTATAAAAGGGAACTTCCCCTTCTCTCAGAATCACATCTCCAAATCAATTTGGCTCTACCAAAATCTTCCAAAATATCCTCCCAACTCTCCTCCCTTAATCCTAAAGTCCTTACTTTGGTCAGAAAGCCATCCTATGGAGAGCTTTTGATCAAATCAAAAGGAAGAACCTGAAGAAGCGGTAAATATTTCATCACCTCTTTCAAGTTCATTTCATCTTTCACTTCTTCATTCTTTGTTATTTCCATACCAAAATAATAGATATTGTACCTTCCACAAACTGCGATGTTATTATAAATATGGTACAACCATATTAATTATTCTATCAATCCTATAAATGGAAAAAGTCACCATACGTGCCTACGTACGGCTTACCGTCTCCACGTCGTGGTGTAGTTTGTTATTCAAACACTTCAATTTTTTGTTGAGTATAATAATGAGTATAACTATTGTAAATAATAAATATAATATGTTAATAATTATTTATATAAGATATACCATCCAATTACATATGATTTCTCCATAAATATAATGATATTGTCGCTCATGCGTACGTAAGTATTACCGCCTCCATGAACGCGATGAGATTCATTTCCTCATCGTAACCATTCAAGAATAATATCCATTTTTTGACTAAAAATAATTTTTATGAACATAATATCATTGTTTATATGAATCAAATATATCCTACCCATAACAAACATGGCTTATGTAACCAAGCATATAAAAGAATATGAATCAGTTAATACCAGAAACGATGATACTTTTGAAATATTATTACCAAAGAAATATTAGAGGATCGTATATGATATCATATTTATGTATATTTTCCTTTTATAACTTAATAACAATGATTCAAATATTATACAGGAGGTTAACGTACCCTCGAACATGGAAAAGTACAAGGTAAGTGTTAATTTCACAATCTCTTTATTATTCAAGGTTGTTTTTACTTAAGTATCTATGGGGACCTCTTTGTCATCGACATCCATGTTTCTTAAAAATGTATTTAAAAAAAATTTGTTTACTATTTACTAGAATATGTTTAAAATTCATTTATACACATGTTTGAAGTTTTTATAAAATGGTTTGAAAGGAATCTTTCCGTCGTTTTCCAAACAATGTACTTTATGACCTTTTTGACAAATTAAGGTAAGAATATTTTTTTAACTTATATGGTGTGTGTGGTTATTCTCCACCATTATATCATCTTTGAAGCTTCCCTTACAATATTATAATAATATTTTTAAAATAAATATTTTCTTTTATAAATATGTGACTCTTAAATGATTTCAAAATAGAAAGAGATATTTCTCTCAAATAGTTTGGATTTCCCCTATGTCAACATCCTTTGATAATATTTACACATGTTTGAAGTGGATATGTTCTGATACAAATATTCCATATTGTATATATGGTTTTGTGATATGTTTGAATATGAATGTGTTATTTTTATACCATTCATGGGTTGTGGTTATATTATTGACATTTCGTATGATAGTTTTTATATGAATGTTTATGTTATGTTTCAAGCTTTTCATATAAGGAATGTATTGGACTTTTTAAGTGATGGGTGGAGCCCGCTATTGCTCCTCAGTGCTTCAGTTGGTCTCATGATACAATTAGATGTGGAATTGGATGAAGACTTTCCCAATTTGATATATGGTTTTGGCCGATGCGTAAATCATTTTTAGAAGTATTGGCTAAGGCCTTGGCAAGATGTTTCCAAATGTCCGAAATTATACATTCCCACATTATGAAACTAATAATGATGGTTCATGTTGTTATTCGACTAGTATCAAACCCATGACTATGTTTTATTATGGAATTATTTACTCTTCTCATATTCCTTCCATAAAGTGTTCATGTTTATTATTTGTAATGGCATGCGTTTTTAATTATTCACCATGCATAATGTTTATGTTATCTTTTGTTGTATTTCTTACCCTTACTAAGAATTGAGCTCACACCTTTCTTATGTTTCATTTTCCCATCATATTATGAAGTTAGTTATAAGTGACTTATAGGCATAATCTTGGAGGCTTGGATGTTTCTAATGGAATAAATTAGTGTTGTATTTCTTTTCAAGTTGAAATGTTGAATTTTTGTATGTATCTTATTTCCAATAATAGTAAACTGATCGGTCCTTTGGGTCATGATTCCTTGTATCATTCCAATGTGATATAATAAAGAACATAATAAAGGTAACTAGGGTAAGGGCATTATAGCTATGACCTATAGACTTCTGGTGAGGGACCTGTGTGGATCAGATAATATGGCCGAGAGTGAAGTTGATTTTGTGTGACCTGGAAGGCCCACATTGGGGAGAAACATTTGTGTGACCTGGTAGACCCATGGTACTCGATTGGAGTAATACCTCGATATGGTCATAGAAGAGAAGCGACTTCTTTGTAACCCAGAATGCCATCGGTGGTGAGCGGCATCTGTGTGACCCAGCATACCCACAATACTCATCTGGGATGAGTACCAAAGAAGTCTTAGGTTAGTGGAAATCATCTTCTGTGTGACCCGGAAGGCCCACTATACTCATTGAGGAGGAGTTCTCCAGCAACAATGGTGTTCAATGATGTGAATAATGGTTCTAGTATCATACTCTAGATCATACATGGTGTTATTTTTCTTACGTCATGATCATGCTTGATGATCACGATTTTTGGATTTCATTGTGGTCTTTCCATAACTATGTTGGGGTCCCTACTGAGTATTTTGTTAATCACCCCTGCACGGGCTTCCACCACAATTGTTGTATATGGTGCATACAACTTCCAAATTGACAGAGGAATTAGTATCCCTGGACCCGTTGGTTCCCAGTGAGACCAGGCAGACGAGACATACTTCTACGGCTTCTAGAATCTATGCAGTACTGACTCATTAGGTGGGGTTTTCAGCGGATGTCTATTCATGGTTTTTTTTGTACATTCATATTTTCTAGTTAGTCTTTTTTTAGGTTTGTATTCTGTACCATTTGACTTCCTGTAGTACATGTACATAGTTGTTTTTAAGGTGGAATAATTGTTCACTTTTCTAGATAGGGTATGTGGTTGTGTGTCTGTTCTTATAGGTACTCTGTTAAATGACTTCCACATGCATGTTTATGCCTTCGTATTTAGTTTCCAATCCCTGGCCATTGGGGGTAGGCTTGGGGTATGTCACGATAGGGGCCCTAGGGTACGGGTCTTGACAACTACTAAAACTTTATATTATTTATGTTTTCTGTATGAGATCAAACTATAAATTCTGTTAAAAATGTAATTTAATAAGGGTAGCATAAGAATAAAAGTAAATATATTAAAATAATCCTCATAATTGTTTTTCAAATAAACATTCAATATAATTGGGAGTATTTGGGAGATTTTAATTACATTTTTCTTAAAATATTGAAAAAATAGTGATAACATCCTTAATGAAATTTGAATTCTCTCACACCACACATTTCGACAGGTAAATGTTTATAATAAATGATATTCAATTCTCAATTTTGACCTGTATACCATTCCCAAAAATGAAATTTCTATGGATTATCCTCAACTATAAAATGAAATGAAATTCCTCATAATTTTATTAAATATTATTTTCAATATAATAATGGAAGAATAAACCTAAACTAGGTAGACAGTCATCAAAGGGGGACCCATAGATATTAAATTAATACATAAATACTTAAATGCAATTGACCAAATAGTTATTAAAATTATTAACCTTTTATATTATGTAAATTACCATTAAAATTAAAAAAGAACAAATGGAATCATCCTATATAAAAATGTATTTAAGGTTTATGTGAAGGTTCTATTTTATTAATCCTCTAGAGAAATAGAGATATAAAAAATTTAGAATACACCTCAAAGAAATAGTCAGGGGGGGTGCTACCTTGCTATCTTATCCTATATCTAGTCAATTAATGGTAATGGGAAATGAACCATTCTCATTTTTCATTTTATCCAATTGTTGTTTACACAAGAACTCCTATTATTTTTCACTAGGTTTGGTATGAGTTGAAATTTTTTACAACGTATTGTTTTTATAATTGTCTTGTGGGAAACTATATGGACTATAATACCCCATTAGTGGTTAGATGTATGAAAAATTATTATTGTATAAAATAATTTTTAAATATTCTTTTTAATGATATCAATGAGGCTTGTGTTTAATTATATTTTTTCTAACCTCAATAGTTAATCCACATTATTGTTTAATATATAATGACTATATATATGGTTTAATACTAGGTCTATCAAAAAAGATTCCATCCTAATGTTTGTTTATACTCTAAATTTCATACTATCTGAATACATTCTATGGATGGAGTGAACTAGTAATGAAAGTAGAAAACTTATGTCTATTATAAATATATAAATAATTTAAAATTATAACTTGTGGTTTAAGTTCATATTATATGTTATTTTGGATTAATTATAGTTAATGATAAATTAAGAGTTTCTTTATTATAGTTATATGCACAATTATATTATCCTTTGGTGAGCATTTGGCTTTTAGAGGCTTAGATGAATCATTTATGGTAGTGAGAATCTTAGTAAATAAAAAATAATTAATTTGTAAACATGAATGGATTTTAACCCCATTATATTATTTTACACATGAATAAATACTGAAGTTTTCTATTGATGAATAAAGTATGGAATCTAGATCAAATGAATGATTAGATATTTCATGTGGAATACATATTATATAAGTGAAATTGACTGAATGAGAGAAATACTCCTTAGAGGTTTACTTCAAGACATCAAGGAAATTAAATTTGGAAACATGTACTCTGAAAGACATTGATAATTAAATATTATATATATATATCAATTATTGTTTTTTAAGAAATGAATCTATGATATTATGGATGTATTTGAATTCATCATATTATCTTCCATTTTAATCATATAAAACACATTTAGAAAAAATAAAATTTTGAGAATCATAAGAAAACACTCTAATAAACCATTAAGGTATGATGTTCTTCAATTCATCAATTTAAGGAAAATATATTTTTTCTTTAGATCTTATATTATAACTTATGGTTCTATGAAATAAGGATGAATATTTATGAGTTTAACCAAATCTATAATTACATTAAAATTTAATAAATCCCTAATAATAAATTGTATATTAACTATTATATGGTCCTTTTTAAATGTGTTTTGTAGATAAACTAAAAAATGTTCATATCCAATATTAACATTAAATCCCATTTAATTAATATTCAATGGTTGCACATATCCTTCAATAATATGGTATATCAGGGAATTTTCATCACAATATGAATCATATGGATTTTTATATTTGATTTTTAAATGTTTCCATGATTTACATGTCAATATATGTTTTAATTATTTATCTAGGATTTGTTTCACTTATGGAAATAGTAGTGGAATGGTTATCCTAATGGTATCATTATTACCTACTCTCTTTCCATTAGTGTGTTACCTCTCTATGCATTAATTTCAAAATTTTATGTCCATAGATGGATGTAAAGGTAGATTTCATGGACAAGAATAAATTGAGTGTAGTGTTCTTATGGTAGTTAAGGATTACACTACATCATGGGTAAATTTAAAAAAACACTAACCTTATCCCTTAGGATGAATTCAGGATAACAATTAAATTTATGTATAGTTTTAATTTGGATACCCCCAAAAATAAGTTAGGAAGCACTTTTAATTAGATTATAATTTTTAATATTATTTTTTGGTTTATTTATTGTAATTTTATTTTATTTTCCTCTATTTATTTAATAATATCCTATTTGATATAATAATTATTTTTAGGGTTTGTTTGACAAGATCATGGTGGTATTTATTTAATATTGGGTTGTGATAGACGACTAATACCTTTTTCCAATAGATACCATAAATATTATTTATCTATAAAATTTGATATTTTTAAGAGATTGGGTTTTTAAAAGAACCCCAGCCCTAGCCTAATAAAGATAGAAAGATATTTATTATATGTGAATCAGAATACATGGGATTACATTCTTAGGATCTCAGTTCACTGGTTCTCAAGTGATAAGATACATAACTATTATAGTACATCATGAAAAAATAGAAAACATTAGTAAAAGTAATTAATCATTTGTATAATCCATATAGATCATCATACATAATAGTCCACTTCATTTTTTGGGGGAATTGGAAGAATAAATAAAGTGTGGGATCAAATTGTTAATAAGGGATAGTTTATAATGGGAGGAAACATGTAATAATCAATATAATGTGATCATATATAAAAATTATGTTTCATTATAAAATCCATATAAGGAAATGGAAATAAAAAATTAAACGATAAGAAAATTTTAAGAATTCATAATGTCATACATCACAAACATACTATTGTGGCCTAATACCAAGACATCATTCATAAATGGTATGGATTATCCCATAACCTTATCTTAGTTCTCTAATGAGACCTTCAACTGCACTAAGGGGATATCTTATTCTAGAACCCACCAATTAAAAAATTATCCAATGCATTCCATGAAATAAAAAATAGATTTTTCCAGCTATTCTATAATTAACAAAATATGATTACTTATAATAAATGCCTAATGAGGCACATTTATTGTATTTTTTCATATATAATAATGGATTTTAAAATCATGAAAATATTTTTCCCTACACATTTACATAATATTCGTATTTTTTTTAAATCTATGAAGCATATAAAAAGTAATTAGGGATCCATTTTTTAAATAAGTACCCTTTAATTGGGGAAAATATGGTAATTCCATTATTTTGTAATTGCATAGGCTATGTTGATAAAGGTTTTTAGGTAATGAAATTACTGTGTTTAAAATGGTAGGAGAACATAGTAGAGATGTAACATATATATATTAAATATAATTTATTCAAATTAAACAATATTATGACGTCCCAGAATCGAATTCCACTCGATAGGTGTTCTGAGCCCAGTGGGCCACATGGTCTCAAGCGCATCTCCCCGAATGCCAGAAGATGCCGACTAGTAGTGACGGCCTAGGGTTTATCCATGGGGAGACTATACTATCATTACTGAATTGCGGAATAGTTTTTGAAAGAATACATATGGAAATAATGGAAGAAATATAGGAAAACTAAAGGCACATCGAAGAATAGAGACCATAATAACAATAATAGAAACAAGTGAAATAGCACTCAACAATTGATGGTAGAAAACTGGAAAATATGGTTACCAAATAGCTAGAATAAACTGTTTTGAAAAAGTATAATGGTATCAAAATACTATCCCATGAATCTCAAGTTCCAAATCAATCCTCTGCTATCATGCTCCATACTAACCAACAACTGATCAAGTGTTCAAAGTTATATGCTTCCCTTTCTCAAAACCTACAACCATGTAATCTACTCTAGGTACTAAGTGAAACCCATAGAGGTTGTGTGAATAAATCTAACTGGCCCACCACCAATGGTGTCTATAACATCTATCCCCTATAATTGAAATATAATAGTGTGTAAGCTTATATATATATTTATATATATAAAGTAAACCAGTACAGTGTAACTAAATACCCATGTACCTACTTCATCCCTCGACTAGTGTCCTAACATGTATCCAGTTATTTTAAATATGCAATTATAATTTTATATTGATAATTCATGTGAGGCATATCCAACACTAACATCACCTCATGATAGTATTGATAATAATGGTTCCATGATGTAACATGGAAACCATGGTCAATGATACTTATTGATAATGTTCCAAGGTAGTAACCAAGGCAATGTAGACCTCAAGGGTCGCCAACACAGTAGTAATTGTATCTTAGCTAAGTGTAATAGTGTAATCCAAGGATCATGTTCTATGGAATTTCAAAATAATGTGCCTACCAAGTCCAAGGTGATCATCTAAGGTAAAACAGTTCTAAGTAAAGACAAGGTTCTATGGGTAGTAACCATGGATCCTACAAGTCAATACTAGAATTAAGGAGTGTATCCTTGGAAAAATTTAATGACAATGAAAGGATTGTACGATGTCATACCAGGAATCCACGAACAAAATATGATCCAGATCAACATGGGTATCAATCTATTCAAGTCGTTTCCTTGAATTGGAATGGGGTTCTTGAGTGCTCATGGAATCCTCTAATCAGAATCCAACACAATCTTGAGTCATGCCATTTCTACCGAATTATGATGTAATGAAACATTTCATTTGGTTCAATACCTACCTTTAAATATTTTTATAAGTTCACGTAGCATGAAACCTTTTTATATAGTTATTTGGTTTATGCTATTTCTTTTATTAGTGTGACAAGGACAAGTAGCGTGAAACCATTTAATCTATTTAAGGCATATTTGAGATTTATGGTTCATTCCGATACATTGAATTAATGTAGTATGGTGTGCTAAAGATATGAAACCATGTAATAATTTACATTTAAGGCCAATTATTATACTTAATATGATTTCCAATTCACATTTCACATTTAATTATCAATTTGAAGATCTTACCTTAGGCGGGTCAAGTGGTGAGAACACATGGTACTTTTCATTTTGTAATTCAATATATAATCATTCCATTTAATATAGAAATCTTACCCTTTGAGAGTTTAAGTGAAGGGCACACCCAAACGGTAGCTCAAACATGTCAAAACACTAAAAACCGAAATATGGATTAACCATCGACATGGGGAGGATTGTGTTTTGGGTGTAACTACTAACAAATAATAAAATATTTGGAAAGAGCATAACTATAAGGTTCTAATTAGTATAATATAGGCATCTAAATTTAGGAAATAGTTCCCAACAAAATTTGTGGACCCCACATGTATATTCCAAAAATTGATGAACATTATGGATAAATTATAGACCATGCCCCTTAAGGATGTACGAATCTCATCAACCATTATCGGCCCTTTATTTTTGTTACATCAGAGAAGATCTAAAAAATGATAAAAATTCTCATACCATGATATCTCGATCGAGAGAAAAAGGGAAGGAGAATGGTTCAAGGGGACTCGAGTACTTACTGTCGCACATCCAACGTGATGATCAAAAGCTCTAGTAGTTGAAGGATGATGGAGATCTCTTGATTCCCAGTATATATCTTCAAAAATTACTAAATTGATAGGGAAATATATCAATCCCACATAATCAATGATTTGGTAAGGAGAAGGGTGAAAATTATATCAGTTAGAGAAAAACTAGAATTCTACCCAAAATTTAGCATATGCCCAGTTTTCCCACACTATTTGAAAAACTATGAATAAAACATGCATGGGTACATGAGAAGAAGGGGCACATGAATAGTTAGTATGCACAGTTGTGAGCCAAATGTGTGGGGTGTCTCTATCTGCCTGAATGGCCCGAAGGCCTTTATTTTTATTGATTTTTGATAACCTCCATTTCAAGGTATGTGGGGAACCTGTACAAGGCCTGTAGGATTATAGATTACATGGATCATAAGCTTAAGATATTACATGACCTGAATGATTTATAGAATTAAATGAAACTATAACTATATGGAACTACCCCACCCTAGCATCTGCATCATGATGATAACTCTCCACCTTTCATGTCCATTTTCATTGGATTCCAATGCTTGCACAGGCTGGTCCTGATGGCGTTGCCATACTCTATCATTCTTCCAATTCTATCTGGTTCTGCTCTGGTGAGTGCACTTGCTCAGAATCCTCATCTAGGGATGCTTCTTTTTTATAGATATTGTTATAGGAAACGACACTGATCATGTGGCTCAAAGGCCTTGAAGTGGCCTGAGGGAAAAAAATGTGACCCAAAGTCTTACTGAGCAGAAGGCCTGGGTGGCCTGAAGGCCTTAAAGACACCAAGCCCCAACAGGTGGCCCTATGTGAATAGTTATGGCTGCACAGTACCAAACAGTACATACAATAGTAACTACTACAATACCTATTATATTACCCAAAAGTACTTCTACAATTCCTTCTATAGTACTTGCTACAATACCTGCAATAGTACGTCTATAGTACCTACTATAGTACTGATACAGTACCCTATAATTATGCCTCTGCCTGGTTTCAAACCTGGGTCTCATAGATTTAATTAAGGAGTCCTCACCAACTTTTCTGAGGCTCATGTACGAGGTGTCTCTTTCTGAAAAATACAATTCACACTATTTGACATACCATGTGGAATTCTTGCATGGTTTACTATAAACCGTGTGCCAAGTCTATTCTTTCCAAAAAGAAGGGTTCTAGGCTCTAAACATCCCCAAACTCCCCCATGACATTTTCTATCCCATTAGGCATCCATGTTAGGTCCATAGAAAATATTTAGACAAAAAAAAAAAGAATCCACACCCAAGTGAAAAACTGTGTTATTACAATCTTCCCCCATGAATAGAACTCTTCCCCGAGTTTACCTTCCAATGGTGGAGATACACTGTCTAAGAAAAACTCTATCCATTACCTGCATACACTAGCTTCCCTCTATAATGTTTCTTCATGTACTCAGCTGTACGTTTATAACACCTGTACTAGAGGGACATACCGTCCTCGGAGAGACTTTGTGCTTCAGTCAGGAATGGGAACTGGATACTCTTCAAAGGTATAATCGGTATCTATCTCAAATTACTTTGTATCAAAAGAATGTGATCGGTCGACATGATATTTGTGAAGCTATGAGACGTGATACACATCGTGCATGGAATGATACCTCTGAGTTAGTAACAACTGATAGGCTACTAGCCCGACTCTCTCTGGGATCATGAACAGCCCTACGTAAAGAGATGAAATCTATCCATTCTTTTGTAAGAGTATATGACCTAGGTTGGGAGATACCTGAATAAAACATGATCCCCAACCTCAGACTCATGAGGTCGTCGATGAAGACTGACATAAGATTTTTTTCTAGACTAAGTAGTATTCAAATGCTTCCTGATCATCCAAACATGCACTGAAGTCTCCTAAACGAGATGATGACCTTGTCGGGTAGCCTCATCTACCGCCCGCAACCACATGGGTGAATTGTATGGTATACTATTGAATCTTTTAAAATAATCCATCTAAATGTTTACCTAAAAATTGTTATTATAGGTGAAATTTATGAGAGGGTTAAGCTTTTTTCAGGAAACAATGAAATTAAGGAAACAATCACCAAGATAATCCTCTAGAACCTGTATCATAAATTATGATTGTCCATCAGTCTGAGGGTGAAATAATGTGCATTAAAGCTCCTAATTTCCCATAACATTGTGCAAAACCTTCCAGAACTGTAAAGTGAAATGAGAGTCCCAATATTTAACAATAGTACGAGGAACCTTCTGTAGTCGTTTGATCTCATTGACATACAGTCTTTAAAACACATTAAAAAAGAAATTATTCCATATATGAGTTCTTTGGGATGATTTTTTTAGTTGGATAGTAACAACACATATATCATAGAGACCCCTCAATGAATTTGGTATGATGAATAATAAATTCATAGTAATTCTCCCCACTTCCATTCCAGGACTTCAGAGGCATTAACAGTCCTATAGTACATTGGTTCTCTGCCTTTACAAACTAATAGGTGGAACACCTAGTGATAATGTATGTTATCTAAAGTTCCATCCCATGCCACAAATAATGGAGTCACATATCTCAGTACGTATTTGAGATTACTATATTAACTACTCAGTGAGAGGTGTGGAACTCTTTCATAAACTCCTCTCTGATATCTGCAGGGACCCAGATACGTCCACATGGATGAAGGAAGCCATCTCGGTCTATAGACCGATTTAGAATTGGGTTATCTCCTGATATACTATTAAGGGGAACCAAGTTTTCAGTATCTAAAAACTACATACTCTTCACCTTCTCAAGGAGAGAATATGTAACTATCAAGGCTGAGATATAAGACTACTAGTGACTATCATAAAAATCTAGATGAATCTCTGAAAATAAGGTCGTTAGCATCCATTCATCACTGGCTTCTTGTACGACTAATGTCTATGTTTTCCGACTCAGTGCATCTACAACCACATTTATCTTCCTCAACCTATAGGTAATCTCAAAATCAATGTATGGTAGTTATTAGACCCCTATTTACTATATAATGTTAATGATACACTATGGAAAGATATATTTGAGGCTCTTGTAATTTTTGTACACCACAAATCACTCTCACAAAAGATATTGTCTCCAAGAACAGAATGCGTGTGAAAATACTACTAGCTCATGGTAATGTGTTGGGTAATTTCTCTCATGAGGCCATAAATGACGTGATTTTTATGCAATAACAATATCTTCTAACATCAACACTACACCTAGGTCGATGTATGATAAATCACAAATGGCGATATAGCCTTTTCTTGGCTCTGGAGGAATCTAAATGGGTACATAGACAAGCATCCCTTTTAGCTATTGAAAGGATTTATAACATTATTCTGACTATATAAACCTGACAACCTTCTTTGTAAGACATGTAATAGGTAATGAAAGTTGTGATAAGTCTTGTATTAAGTACCTGTAATATCCTATTTTCGCCATGAAACTCCTGATATTAATAACATTCTTGTGATGCTCCTAGGAAAATATATCACTAACATTTTCTATGTCTATATATACTAAAGATTACAATATAATATGACCTAAGATGTGTAATTTGTCCATCCAGAATTTGAACATATCTAGATTGGTGTAAAACTTGTTCTCACACAGTGTACTCAGATGGATATCAATATAATTGACATGGTCGCTACGATTGTGGGAATACATGAAGAAGTCGTCCATAAAGACCATGACAAAAGATTCCAAATAGGGGTCGGACACCCAATTCATCTATGCCATGAAAACGGCATGGGAATTTGTAAGGCCAAAAAACATAACAATATATTCATACAAACCTAACTATTAGGGATAGTTGAATGAGGTATGTTTTATGGTCTATCACATACGTGATGATAACCCGATCATATGTTGAAATGGGAGAAGACCTTTTCCCCATGGAGCTAGTCAAAGAGATCATCTATTCAAGGAAGTGGATATATGTTCTTGACTATAAGTAAGTTCAACCTCATGAAATCCAAAAAAATACATAAGGATCCACCTGCCTTATTAGAGAAAATCATGGGTGAACCAAAAGATGATGTGATAGGCCATATGAAACCTTTGGCCCATAAATCATCTCACTACCACTTGAGCTTCTAAATAACTATTGGATCCATCATTTTTGGAGGAATGGACATTGGAGTTTCTCCTAGAATAATCGCAATTGTAATATCTACCTCTCCCTTAGGAGGTAATATAAAAAATTAATCAGTAAAGACATCTTTGAAATGATCAACTACTTGAGGGAAATCATCTTGTCATAAAACTTGATCCACAATGAATATATTCTCAATCTGGGTGGTCTCCCCAACTAGACCAGGATCCACTTGTCTTGATCTACCTACCTGGACATCCCACTCACCATTATGTAGATAACTGTTGTTATCTGGTGATGTAAACCATACCCTGTGGTGATAAAAGTCTAAAAAGGAATGATTCTGAATCAAACAGTCTATTCCTAGAATGAAATAGAATCCTGTCATCTCAATAATAAATACATTCCCTAAGAAAGTGTAACTTCAGACCTCTACAGGAAGGTCCATACACTAGAGTATTCCTTATTTTGATACCACTAATGACATATCTCGGTTCATTACTATATAGTAATGTTGTATCTCTAGTACAAGACATTCCAAAAAAATATAGAAAAAAAGAGTTTGAATCACTTGTATGAAATAAAGAAGATATAATAGGGCAGGATACAAGAATATTACCTTATACTATAGATGGTCTTACATCCTGATCCTCATGTATTGAATTATGTTCATCCAACTAACCTGGTCCACATCCATGTGAAATAGATGGAATACCACGATAAAAAATGTTATATTGGAGCTACTGGTTATCTCGATTCATGCTACAATGACCATAACCTCCTCCTCAACAATACCTACTAGTGCTATTCCAACACACTGCCTAACATGGTAAACAAGAACCTGCTCTGAAAGGTGGATCTTGTGTTGATCCATTCCCACACAAAGATAGTGGAAAGCCCCTGCAGAAATGCTAAAGATGCCCCTAACTGCAACTAGCCTGACACTCCATTGGGTCTCAATCACATTGAGTATTCTTATTATCCCATCGTCCACATTGATGAAACTCTATAGAGATATCAAAACGAGTACTATGGTTCTCACTACCTGGAAAAGAAACAATGAGGGAACTTTTTCTGCCAGTGGAAGAACTACAGGACTGACACAGAACTTCACCTTTATACCTAGTACTATTGTCATCCCTTAGGTTATGATATTTGATAAGAGCCTAATTTAGTATTTTAGAAAAAGTTTACAGGAAAAAACATTGACATATTTATGGATGGTGTAGTGAAGACCATCCTTGAAATGTCTAGCACACAGAAGCTCATCACCAGTTTGAATCAGTGAAAAGTGATGTAACTCAATGAAATGTGCTGAACATTCCATGACTGACATAGAACTCTACTCAATATTAAAGAACTCTCTAGCTTTATCAGATATCTATGTATGTGGAAGGAACTGATCATAAAAGTTTGTTTGGAAATCATCCCATAACACGCCCTGCTGATGACCATCCTGGGTAATCACATCCAACCAATACTTGGCCGAATCCCAAATAATGTATTTGTCAAACTTGACCCTCCACTATGAAGTGGTCTCAAGATACTCAAATATAGAAAATGATGGAATCTATCTAAGACTTTGTAGCTCGTTGACCGCCATACCCTGAGAACATAGGAGGATGCTGCTGTATGAACACATGAGTGAGATCAGCCATCGTATGTGCAATACATGGAGCACTATTTGTGGGATTCTTTAAACGTATGAAACTATCACAAACATGGGATCAATGCTCAAATAAGGTATAGTAGGTTGTGCCTTATGTGGCACTCCTAGATGTATGAATGGTGGCTTAGGGCCCACCATGTCTAGAGAATGGTCATTGCCGCCCTCCTGGTGAATGACATGTGGATGTCGTGGAGGCATTAGTCTAAAAATGTCATACACCAGCCTTAAAAAATGATTATAAGAATATGATAGCATCACTAGTGGAAAATGAAAGTATGAAAACTCACTGCCCAAGTCATACTACCGAAACTAGCTACATAGACAGCCGAGTATCCATAAGTACTCAATTATTAGTTTCATTTCATTTTACATTTAATTTCTAGGTTCAATTGTTTACCTTTCATAGATATGACAATGTGGGATAAGGATGTGATACCAATTCATTTTAGATATCATGATTCACTTTATAATGGATTTCATTTTTTGAGGAATCAGTTCCAATACACTTATCGCCAGAAACAATGCCCATTTATTTATAGAATAATGGACCGACTCATTAAATTACACAACCTTGCCCACGAGGGCCCATACACCTCATGAATTGAGACAAGAAATCACTAAATCATAACCAAAAGTATTAAAGGAATAAACTAACTACCATCACATTACTCAACAATCACATTCATGTCAAGAAATGAAAATAAGTTAAATTCACATGTATGGAATGGGAATATGAATGACATGTGAATTTTATATGCCTATAATGATGTATGAAAGAATGTTCTTTAACCTAGTATCGTCAGGCCGAGCATGAAATAATTCCTCTGTAGAGTAATATTCAAAAAAACCACACAACATGTGTGTCACCCAATGGTGATATAATATCAATAGAAATAGGAAAAATAAATCAACAATTTCATTTTTTTAAAATGGATTTTACCCAGGACATGTGTTTATGATGCCCATGCATGATTTATAAATAAGTACCAAGCCTTCCAAATCTCCAATCTATTGTCTCCAAATAGTAAGGTAAGAAAAGAAACCATATGATACCACTTTTTGACATCCTGAACCTGAATTCCACTTGATTGGTTCCCCGAGCCCAGTGGGCCACAAGGCCTCAAGCGTATCTCCCCAAACGACAGAAGCTGCCGACTAACTGAAAGGGCGTTGAGTGTGTCCATCAAGACACTATGACCTTATTACATAATTTTAGCATAGTAGGATAAAGTAAACATATGTAAATAGAGGAAGAAATATAGGTAAACTGAAGCGAGAGAAGAATATTGATACAATAGTAACAATAAATGAAATAACTGAAATCACATTCAACAACTAAAGGTATGATAGGTCACTAGAAAACTGGAAAACATAGATATAAAATAGAAGGAATAACATGATTCATAAAAGTACAATGGAATCAGAATACTATATCAAGCATCTGGAGTTCCATCTCGGTCCTTATCTATCAAGATCCATACTTAATGGAAAGCAATAAAGTGTTCGAATCTATATACGTCCCTTTTTCAACACATACAACCATGTAATCGACCCCGAGTACCAAACATCGCCCAAAAAGTGTTTGAAATAAATCTTACTAGGACAACAAAAATGGTGTCTATAATAACTATCCTATGTAATGGATTTATAATAGTGTGCATGAATATATATATATATACATATAATTTAAAGTAGTATAATGTACCTCTATACCCATGTACCCACATCAGCCCCGACTGGTGTCTAAACATGTAACAAGTTCACAAAATTATGTAATTACCATATTTAGTATGTTATTCCGCATGAGGCATAGCCAACACTAACATCACCTCATGATAGTATAGATAATGATGGTTCGAAGAGGTAATATGGAAACTGTGATCAATGCTATTTAATAATGATGTTCCAATGTAGTAACCAAGTCAAAATAGACATCAATGGTCACCAACTCAGTATTAACTATAGCATAGAAAAGGGTAAGAGTTTAATATAAGGAAATGTTCCAATAGATTCAATAATAAGGTTCCTACCCAGTCCAAGGTGATCATCTAAGGTAAAATAAGGGTAAGTAGAGACAGGGACCTATGGGTTGTAATTGTGGAACCCACATGTCAATGATAGATCCAAGGAATCATGTTATTATAATTAAAGGATCCTACAATATCATTGCAAACATCCATGAACAAAAAAGGATCAGGATATAGGGGGTATCAACATGAGAAGTTTATGTCCTTGAATCTAAATGGGGTTCCTGAGTTCTCATGGAATTCCCTGATCCAAATCCAAGGTGAGATCGAGTCAGACCATTTCTATTTAATTATGAAGTCATGAAATATCTCCTTCGGTTTAAGCCTTCCGTTTAATTTTTTTTACAAGTTCAAAAAGCTTGGAACCTTTTCATGTAGTCATTTGTTTCAATCCATGACTTTCATTAGTGTGACAAGTACAAGTATCATGATACCATTTAATAAAGTCATTTGGTTCAAGACTTCCCTTTCATTAGTGTTACATGGAAAAGTATAATGAATCCATTTAATCCATTTAAGGCATATTCTATATTCAAGGATCATTTCTCTACTTTCCATTAAAGTGGTAATGGGTGCTATAGATGTGTAACAAATTAATCATTTACATTTATGGCTATGTCATATACTTGGTATACCTTCGGATTCACATTTCACATTTAATTATCAATTTGAAGAACTTACCTTAGGTGGGTAAAGTGGTGAGATCACATGGTACATTCCATTATAAAATTCACTATTTAATCATTCCATTTCATATAGAATTCTTACCCTTAGAGAGGTCAAGTGAAGGATCACTCGAATAGTGGCACAAACAAGTCAGAACACTAAAAACCCAAATATGTCATAACCATCAACATGGGTTGGATTGAGTTGTGTGTGTAACCACTAACAAATAATCACATATTTGGAAAGAGAATAACCATACGGTTATAATGAGTATAATCATGCATATAAATTTAAGAAATGACACCTGACGAAATCGGTGGTCCCCACATGCTTATTCAAATATTAATGAACTATAGGGACAAATTATAGACAAACAACATTAGGGTTTTATAAATATCCAACTATGGTATTATCCCTTGATTTTACATCAATCAGTGTAGATATAAGAAACAGAGTAAAATGCGCATTCCATGATATCTCATTCGAGAGAAAAAGAGAAGGAGAATAGATCAAGAGGACTCGATTACATACTATTGTGCATCCAAAGTGATGAACACAAGCTTGATTAGTTTTTGAATGATGGATATCTCTTGATTTGATTTTTAGATCATAAAAATCCCCAAATTTAGAGAGAAATAGTTTAATTCCTTTTAAATTAATATTAAGGAAGAAGAGGGGTTCAAATAAGATTATAAAGGGAAAAACTGGAATTTTACCCAATATTTAGCCAGTGCATGGTTTGGCCACACAGTTTGAAAAACCATACGCAAACCCTACAAAAGTACCTAGGAAGAAAGTTTGATCGCACAGTTAGTCTACATGGCCGTGCTCTAACCTGGTGAGGTGGATTTGTGTGAAAAAACATAATGTCCATGGGTTGACAAACCATGTGGAATTCCTAGACGGTTTACCCTAAACCATGTGCCAAGTCTATTTTCGCCAAAAAGATAGGTTACAGGCTTTGAACATGCCCTGGAAACCCCTAAAGCATTTTCTAACCCATTATCCATCAATATTTGGTCCAAATTAAAGAATTAGACTGAAGAAATAAAGGATCCATACTTAATTGAAAACTCGAATTCTGACAAATATGGTTTGTAAAGAACATGTGAATCATCTACATCTTATCCCTTGAGAATTTCTTAATAAGAGTGTAATTAAACCCACTAATAATTAACTACATGAATATCAAGTTACTACTATAAAATCCTTTTAGGGTTCTTACTCCTAGTTGAATGTATTATAGATCCTCCAACCACTTTTTTTATAGTTAAACTTATTTCAAATCTCGAAAATGAAATAAATATTTAACAAAATTTACAATAGTTTTATGGATATGGGAATATTTGGGAACTATAAAGGATTGTGTATGTACTATAATTATTAGTGATGGTATTATAACATCGATAACATAATATTAAATTTATAAAAAAATTATAAGTACATATAACATTTAAATTGAAAGGATTTGGAAATAATGACACGATTAAAGAAAGTGAAGTTGTTAGGGACCCTTACCTTTAAAATTAAATTCTTAATTCTTTATATGAGAACCCTATAGCCGGGGAAAATCCTTAGAGAGGCTTGTGTACTAGAAAATAAGGTGAATATAATTTTTATATAAAAATTATTTTCTAAAACATTAATTTCCATTTTAGGTCCTGGAAGGTTATTTATGTGTTTGAAAATATAGTTTAATACATTACAGTACAAAATATTAATAAAATAAGATATTTTGGAACATGTATTCAATTATATTTATTATTAACTAATCTATAAATATTAATTATATTATTATAAATACCATATATTCTTAATCATTATTCTTATTCAGTGAAATATTTGTCTATCTTCAAAAAATTATAAAAAACTAACCACGGTCTAATATTTACATCCTTATTCCAAATAAAAAAAATCCATTTTACCAAATTAATACTATAATTTGTTACACAATGGAATTTATTTAAGGATGATACATATGATAAAGATATGTTATTTTTGTATGAATTATTTCATTTTTTGAATAACATTTCACTTTAAATGATACTTCCCCCTATATACATACCCCTTTATACCACTAGCATAATCACTAATGGTGAGGCATGTAATGGTGGTATGTTCATTGGTTTCATTGTTTAGCATTGATATAGTGGTTATTTTCACTAATTGAAACATCTCATGAAGATGATCATGCACTATCCTTAGTCATTCAAATTACAATTTTTCATAATCAAGTCTAAACCTTGGGGATCTTACCTCATTCTCAATAATGGAGAAGAAAATATCATAAGTGATGTTATTACTGGTCTTGGAAATGGTCCATCCATTTTTTACTAATTTACTCTTACAATTACCCTTAATATTAACTAAACAAAAAGTTCACATTTTAATTGTAATTCCAAATAGTAATAATTCCCAATGGCTATAATACCTAACTGGCAAAATGTAATAGCCAATTTAAATTTTACTTATTATAAATTTATCTAAACCAAATCCTTGAATCATAATAGTTTTTTTTAAAGCATCCAATATGGCATCTTTTGGTTGGGGTTAATTTTCGTTTATATATTTATTATTATAATGGTGGTGTTTATTGGGTACTATTATCATCGTGACATCTATATTTTACATGTATTATTTATAATTTGGTATTTTACATTATCAGTTTTAGTGGAAATGATAAATTTTTATCTCTAATTTTTAAATAATTATATTTTTATAAAACATGATTATTCACTGTAAAAATTTCTCATGTTTTATTCCCCCCTTAAAAAATTTCACACATCAAATTTTAAATTTATCTATATTAATATTTTGATTAGTCTTTCTTATTTCATCTTCTAGTTATCATGCTTTATTTCCTTAGGATAATTATTCCAAAGAACCATCAATATCTATGTAATTTCATTCTATAGACCTTTCTCTCACTTATCAAGAAACTTAATTCAATCTTAATTAAATGAAATTTCATGTTCCAAACGAACATAATAAACCATTAGAGAATATGGATGTTCTAGAATATAATTCCATAAAACGGATATGTTGATGATTTCATGCACTTGAGATATGTTTGGTGGCATGGTTATCAGATATTTTTTATTCCATAACCACTCTAATATTTCAAATGTCCAAATAAACTTTCAGATTATCATTCCATTCCTTAAAAATATCATGAAACATTTCTATGGTGATATAAATAAGATGATATAGTCCCCAACATTTAATTCCAGATTTATTCTTAATTTATTAGAATATATTTTCATTCTATACGAGGAATCAATGAGGTAATCCATGATTTATCATACCATATCTATTTTCACTTCCATATGTTTTGGTTAGGATAAAATCATTTCTACATCTTGTTGCAAACATGTTGGGTTTATAGGTATCTTCCATTATAAGTTATCATATGGTAACATTATAATGTTGTATAGGGGACTTTTATTAAAATAAAACATCACTGATGGTAAATATATTTCCCAACATCCATAAATTCCATGAGATCATGACCTTATAATATCCATTAATTTTTGGATAGTCTATTCAAATTTAACGCAAATTATAGGGTAGTAGGTTATACTATGAATAATATTGTTATTTAATTAATTTTAAGGAATCCTCAAAAGTTTTGTGTTAAACAATGGATCATGATCATAGGTAATAGTTAAGGGTCTAAAATTAAGTTTTACGACATTATTTATAAAAAATCATTCAAAATGGACTAAATGGGAATCCTCCACAATTGAATGAAAAAGGTCAATCATCATAATATAACCCAAAATTACCAATATCACATCATTTTACTTGGACGTATTATGTATACTAGTGGTAAAATCCATAGTAATATTATACCACTTAAACTTAATCATTTAAAAAGGTTACAGAACTACCATGGGATTTTTTTTAACCTTATCATGTTTTCATACTATGCAACCAATATTATAATATGAAATATATCACTTTATTTATCACTATATAATTGTAATGTAATTTACTAATAAATATTTTTGTTTATGGAATATATAGTGAAATTGGAATGAAAAGCTTCATCCATCAAATATTTCTATATCTCTTGTATTTATATAACTCATAAACTCTTACCAAACAATAAAAATCCATCATAACCAATATTAATGTCTAAAGAATTTCCATTATTCACATATATCATATTATTTTAAATGTCATTATCAGCAAGTTGGAATTTCTTAATCCTCCATAAAATAGAAGGTTGTGTAATTTCATATAATAACAATGGTATTTCCTTGATTATTATAACAGACATGTCCATAATTTAAAAATTATTGGGGACTAGATCATTTTACCCCATAATCATGGATAAGATACTGTGGTATTTTATACTAAATACATATGGTACCTTGATTTCCTTCCCCATGTGTTAATTTATAAAACAGTCATATCCCTTGAGTAATTTGAACCATCTTATTTGCCTCATGTTAATACATATTTCTATAAAATGGTATTTTAACCTTCAATGACCAGTATAAATATCATATTAGTCTCCAGAGAGATAATTTGTCTATATATTTATATTAATTACCACTACCTATAACTCCAAATCATTAATTGGATAATTCACATCATAAGGATATATCTTTCCAAATGAATAATCCACCAATAAATCATTTCAATAACATACAAAAGACCTTTCCATGATTCATCACAGTAAATACAAAAAATTATCTTCCATTTGGAAGAGTTAATAAAGATGGATTTACAAATATCCTCGTCAATTCCTAAAATTTTTCTTCACATTCTATTCTTATTTTGAATTTAAACCAATTACATGTTATCTTTGTTTGTGGATGATATAATTCAACACATTTTTCAACAAATTGTTGATAATATTTTCACGTGATAAAAATATATGTACATTTGTTATGGAAGTATCTCTTGGACATCCCATGAAAACTTTTCTTTTTAAGGGATAAAATATTTGCAATCCTTGGATACAATATATCCATGAAAAGAAACTTATGGATACCAAAATTCACATTAACTAAATATCCCATTTAAGATAGTTTTCCTCATAACCTGAAAGAAAAGTCACATATGAGTTTCATAATCCTCATAAATCATAGAATATATAATTAATTCATCAATAAATACCACCACCATAATATTAAGGAAATTTTTTAATACATTATTAATTGATTCCATAAGTATCAATGGTACATTATTTAAATTAAAAGTAAATAATGTGAACTCATAGTGACCATACCTCAAATGAAATATTGTATTTGAGATATCATCCTTCTTATCCCTTACCCAAAGATTAATATTATATAGATAAATCATTGAGAAGTATTATGAAAATTTAGTTTTATTAAATAAATAATTATTATGACATCATGGGTACTATTTATTTATAGTAATTCTATTTAATTTCTGATAATCCATGAAAACCCTCTTTGATCTATACATCTTCTTTGTGAAGAAATTTGATTATCCCTACTGTAAAACACATGGTAGAATGAATCCATTATCCAAAAAATTATATAATTTCTTATTCAACAAAAATATATCCACTAAAAAATTCTACTAGAAGGATTATATATAGGTTTTAAATTGTGCATAAGAATAATAAAGAATTATACTTCTCTAGAAAGGGGAAGTCGAGGTAAGTTTTCATAAAATAAATAAATATAAAGGTATAAAATTGTTTCATATTCAATCTAATAATCCACTTTACCCAATATATATTTAATTTCATCCATTTATCCAAATGTTTTTATTTATAATGAGTTATTGAGGGTTGTTCGAAACATGACTTAGGAAATTAAATCTCCCCTTGAAAATCATGTAATTCTATGCATTCCTAAACAATAATAACTTCATACTCCCAATAATACATTTTATAATTATAATTATATATCCAATATATACACAATATTAAATAAATCTCCACAGTCATTACGATGATTATATTTAAAAATAGTAAGTAACCATGCATTATAATTTTAATTTCATGATATATCTTCATTGATGTCAATGTAAAACTCATTGATTTAACTAATAAAGCAGTCATTAATGCAACATGGTGTTGTTACATATTATTATCGTACCTGCATGATATACAATTTTTCATTAGTCTAGAATAAAATAATTTATTATCTATCTAATGGTGTGTAATAAAAGTATATATTATCACTTCATTTAGAGCATGAAATTTTGTTTTTTTTATTGAAAAAACTCTTCCATGATCAATAGGAATATTCTGGGTAACATTCCCTATGAGCATATGAAATTGATTAGAGTAATTACACATATCCTTATAGTTATAGAATTCTATATTATCTAATTTACTTATTAATTAAAAATCATGATCATTATGACCTTTTCCATTATATTTAATATTTACACCCATCCCATTAATCCAGGGGTAGAGACCCCGACCATAGTTGCATGGAGACTGTACCATACTTCATTGCATTGGCATAATAAATAAGGGAATTACATCCAAAAGGGCCGAATAGTATTGTAGTTATTAAAAAACATATATAAAAATTTGTTTTATTTTACAACATTATATGAAAAACAATATACAAATCCCATTAGATACATCTACATATCCTATATTATCCATCCAAGTCATTATTAATACACATTTTCATATATTGGGTAAAAATAAAACATAATAAAGGTGTGAGATAAAATTATTAGTAAGGATAGCTAATAAAAAATAATCTAATATAAATAATAAGGCATGGTGAATGACTGAAAACACATATCATCTGAACATAAATTTGAGAAACGTTTTGAAGGAATACATGATGAAGAAATAAATCTATAAAAATAATCACATGAGAATGTATCCTAACAATAGGAATTCTACTCGTCGACTAATGAACATGGTTTATCAATTAGTAATATCATAATTAAGACATTCATTTTTTTTCCAGACATCTGAAATATACCATCAAGGGCTCATCCAAAACATCTGAAAAGAAATTGTTAAGGACTCATCCGAAACCATATTTGAAATGGGAAATGCCTTATCTAAGTCCATATTTATTTTCCTCATGAGAAAAACTAATACATAGAGGGGATATAGAAAAACATACACATCACTTACTATACAAATGAATTCATCATATGAATTGGGGTTTACATAAACGACATAGAAACATTAAATTTAAATAATTTTCCCTAATATTTTAACATAATCACTAATAATTCTGAGTAGTATGGTGAGTGGTATCATGATATCACATCTACAATAAAACTGGTCATCAAAATTTTAATAAAAAATTAAAGATGATATTAATAAGCAATAAATCTCAATATACAATAAGATGAAATATATTTTCTTAAATAGATGAATATTATATAATAAAATAATCTAGGAATCCTTGAGGGAAATACCCTTTTTAATTTTCAAATAATAGTTCTTTTGGAAAATTCATTTGTATTTGTCATTATTTTTTATATGAAACAAAAAATGAACATATATTTCTTTTAATAAATAAGTATTGATTCTATAAAAATAACTTTGTCTTAAATTATATTATGGTTGATACATACAAATGGGTAATAAATTAAGAAATTTCCTTTAATCGAGCTTTCATATTAAGATGAATTGAGAAAGGAGCCATGTAAAAAATCTAATTCTCATAAAAATGAAATGATCATGATATATACATTTGAAATATTTAAACATAATTTATAATTCTCTTATGAAATTAATGGAGAATTAAATTGGTGTATGGAATAATAAATCATAACTGAAATGAAAATCAAGGTTCGGGAAGAAAACCCATACCTTATGTCTGAATCTGTTATGAAAAAGATATTAATGTCCTTGATCATAAAATTAAATCCATTAATTAATAAATTAATAACAATTAAAACATTTATTTTATTAATTTCATATTTAATAATTTCATTAATGGCCATATTGATGATTTATAATGGTGAATTTCATCATTCATGAGCATTCATTTGTTTGGATTTCATGATCGGTTCACTTGTTTATAAGTAATGGAGTTCACGTAAAATAGGTATAATTATAAAAAATTATAATTAAATGTTATTAATGAACATAAATAATTTTAATTGGTCGTATAATTTTTTTTTCATAAATATGAGAATGAATAATTCGATAACATGATAATGAAAATCGCTTAGATTAATTTTAGTGGTTTAGGATCACAATGAACTCATTTGTTTTATAATTTATTATTATGTAAATATATTAATTATATAACCTAAAAATGTTTTTAATATACATATTAAACACTATTTAAACCCTAAAATTGGTTTTATGAATATATTTACTAAAGAATAGCTGGAAAAAATCATGGCATCCTTGATGGCGATGAAACAACATGACACAGATGATGATTCCATTTTTAGAATAAAAGGAACATGAGAAGGGGGTTGATGATGGATTATTCCACTAGAATAATTAAGTTATATAATATAAATTATACTAGATTTATCATTCTATTTTTTTAGGGGTGGAGTGGAGGGAATAAGAAAATTAAAGAACCTGAACATAAATTAAACGAAAATGAAAGAGGTTTTTACCACTTGATCATCCCCTCCATTTGAACCTCCTCAGGGAAATGGATATGGCCTTATTATGAGGACAAGATATCCTAAAATTAGATTAGGGGATAGTTAATGTAATTATGTTGATACATGATTATGATTAAAGCTTATAAGATAAGAGGAGTAGGGGTTGTGATGTTGTGGTATTTATAGTGGAGGAGAGGGGTTTTTTGTAATATTTTATTCCTTTGTTTTTTATTTTATCTCAAGAATATGATTTTTTGAGAATTATCACCAAATATATTAAAATAATTCATGATATTTCTGTATTATGGGCTTACATAATACATACATAACATACGACTCAATAATTCATGTATTTAACATTTATTGTAAATTCTCGTATTTTACTATTCACCAAAATTCATGTATTTTTGAAAAATCCAAAAAACACACCCTAAAATATTTTCAATGTATAGAATTAAAAAATGAACTTTATTTTGTGAAAATAATTTTCTACATAGTATAAAATTAATTTTTAATTAAAATCATCATTTACTAAAAAAATAGACATTAGAAAATTATAAATAATTTTATAACACTCTAAAGAATTATCTAAGGTCTCATAAAATGGTATTAAAATTATAATACAAAAACATATTAATATATGAATCTATTTAATGAAAATTTATTTTCTTTAAAAAAATTCTATTAATTATAAAATTATAATTAATTTTTTATGAATTAAAAATATACAAACTCTTAGTTTATAGTTTTTTAAAATATTTATTTACTTTTACTATGATATAATTATATCATACATTCATTTATTAGATGCCTATATTTTATTTTTACATTCATGGGTATATTTACTATTTAATTTGATGATTTACTATTCATAATGGTAATATTACTATAATGAGGGTCAAGTAACTGTTTCATTCGAATAGGTTTCTTAACTTCTAGAAATACTTCTTATTTCATTAATTCTTTTTTTTAAATATTGTATCATGTTACCTATGTGATTTTCATGATTTTTGAAATAATCATATGAAAAGAAATTTCATTGATAGAATTCATTGTAGTTACATGATCCCTTCTACAAAACATTCATCTTAAAAACTTCCAAAATATCACATCATAAAATGATTTGGGTAGTTATTCATCTTATGTTCCTTAATATCGCATGTCACCACTTTAATTTTATGATTTTTTCAATGAATTGTTTCTATCCGAGTCATATGATTCTTTAACACCTATTATCTAGTGTCTATAATACGGATAGTCTCTTCATAGTAATATAAATCTGGTTCCAAATATATTCCTTTATAAGAGACGACATGTGTTGGGTCTGGAATATACATCATTAACAAAGTTATGTGTAATTGACTGTGTGCAATGGAATGGCTTGAAATAATTTCTAAATGTTAAGCCACAACATACATTATCTATATAATATGAAGAGGACCAATATACATAGGGATTAGTTTCCCTTTTTTCCAAATATTATTACTTCGTTGCATGGAGACACGTTCATGAAATGCATGATCTGCCACATGAAGTTCTAAATTATTCCTTTTATTATCATTATAGATCTTTTAACTTCATCGATATGCTTTGATATGGGTTGTAATAGTCTTTACCTTTTATGATGTTTCCTTTACAATCTCTAATTCTAAAAGATTACTTTTACCGACATTATCCCAACAAGTTAGTTCCTGGAATCTCGTTCCATTATATTATTCATATGGTTCCATTTGACTAGTTTAATTAAGACTACTATTTTAAGAAAAATATACCAAAATAAAATATTGATCCCACATACCTTGAAAGTCATGTGACCTTTATCTCAACATGTCTTCTAACATTTGTATCATCCTTTCTCACTTCTATTCAGTTTGTGGGTGATATGTAGTACTCAAATGAAGCTCAATATCCAATTATTTAAAAATAAGTTTTTCGATTTTTGATGTAAATCATTGACCATAATTAGATACAATTGATATAGGCTCTCCATAAAGTCATAGAACATCATTAATATAGATTTTTAAAGAGATCTCTACTAAAATATCCTCCCTCATAGAGAGGAAATGTGCATATTTGGAAAGTCAGTCAATAATAACTCATATTTCATATTTATTTGGTGGAGTTTCTAGTAATCAAGTGAAATAATACATGTTTATATAATCCAATTTTCATGTTGATATAGAAAGGGGTTTCATGACTCATGTCGAATGTTTTATTTTAGCCTTAAACTATTGATATTCTAAACATCATGATACATAATCAGTAATTTCACTCATCATATTATCCCCCCAAAAATGTTCCATCAAATTTCAATACATATTAGTGATACTAGAGTATATATATAAATTCATCCTATGTTTATCATCCAATAACTCCCATTTTAGCTCGGGTATATATGAAACACCAATCCATTTCCAAAATTTCATAATTCTATCATCATACATGATGTCTGTCAACTTCTGATCATTTACAACATTAATATTTTTTTTGTAGATTATCATCATCAGACTGGTAACTTTTAATCCTATCCAATAAATATGGTTTGGCCACCAATAAAAAAAGTAATGATGTTTCACCATCATTTATAATTCCCATATACATCATTTCAAGATCTATATACACATGATCCTTGTCAATCCTTATTTTATTCAGAATTCCATGATCCTTCCTTCTCAATGCATATGATACCTTATTCACCTTCGCAGGGTCTTACTGTATTGAAAAATCATAATCCTTTTGTCTCTTGACTCATTTCATTTTCCTCATTTTGATTTCTTTTCGTGATAAGATATATTTCAATCTCTTGGGATATGTATATATCTCACATGTTTTACCATATAAATAGTGTATTCATTTCTTCGTAGTATGGATTATGACTAATAACCCAAGATCATGTGTTGGGTAGTTATATTCATGAGTTTTTTACATCCCAGATTCATATAAAATAACTATATCATTCAATATAAGTACACAAACAAGTCCTTTCTTTAATGAATCACATTTAACCACAAATCCACCATTTCTGGATGGTAGAGTCAATATTAGAGCATTCACTAATAACAAATTCAATTCCTCAAAAAAATATTCTTATTAATTTTTCTATATTAACTTAACCCTATAATGGGTAATCATGTTTAATGGGTAAACTAATTGTGAAGAAATAGGAATGAAACACTGATACTAACATGATAAACCAATGAATCCACATACCTCAATTATGTTCATTACTATAGGCCATTCCCAACACACATTTTTCTTCACAGGATCAATGAAGATTCCATCCTTAGGGAAACATGGCTGAGAAAAGAAACTATTTGAAGATAGAATTCATACTTTCTAAACATATCATATAACTATTATCTTCTAAGAGTTTCAAAAACAACCCATAATTGGGTCCAATGTTCCTTAAAATATTTGGAAAATTTCATGAAATTATAAATAAATTCCATAACAAAATCATCAAGATATTCCTAGAAAAATCTATTTGTTAAATACATAAAAATAAGGGTTATATCTATTAGTCCAAATGGGATTATAGTAAACTTTTAATGTGCATACCCAGTTCTAAATCATGTCTTTTAAATATCATACTTCTTCACACAGAAATGATGATATCCATATTGAATTTCATCCATCTAAAAATATTAAGCTTCATGAAGTAGATAAAAACATCATTGTGAGGAAGGGGATTCTCTTTATTTTCTGTAATAGCATTGATTTTTCTTTAGTAAGTTCCCAACCTCATAGATCTAGCTTTATTTTTGACAATGATAATGGGGTCCCCAACTGGATAAACATTAGGGAGACTAAATACATTTGTACTCAACTCCAATAGTTGTTAATTTATCTAAAATAATTTTATAGTGGCCATTCTATAGGGATTAATTTATATAAGTATTACATCATGAATTAAATCAGTAGATAACTCACTATCCCACTCTAGATTATGTCCACATAAATCCTCCAGAAATATATCAATGTATTCGGGAAAAATTGGTACATATTTATTTTGAATATCCATAGATGATGTTTTCTATTCATTCCTGAGACTTTAATTTAGAATAGCAACATAAGGTGGATCAGGATAATAATAAGATGATTACGTATATCCTCTAAAGTTATTGGATTCAAGATTTTCTTCAAAAATTGTGACTTATTTCATCTTTTAAAATATTTTGGCTTCATATTTTGAAATATAGTCCATAAAAAGGATTATATCAATTTCAATCATAGGTATGATGACATGGTCCACCACTAAAGAATATTTATGTTCCATTGAGGGGACCGACCATCACATAATTGTTTTAATTTGAATCCCCTTATGAGTTTTGACTAACAACAACTTTATTAAATAAAAAGGGAAAATTCTAAATTTCCTATAATGTTGGAAGATGTAAAATAATATAATGATCCTTAATCAAATAAATAATTGTATGAGTTTTACGAAATGATTAAATTACATCTCACCACATCATTAGAACCTTAATCCTCTCTGGTTGTGATCTCATAAGCATATCCTAGTATCCATGGACTTTTCTGATGCATGATTCCTTGAAACTTTGAAAAATAATTAGTGTAGTATCCCATATCCCTATAATTATAGAATTTATCATCAATAGATTATTTATTAAAATTATTGTAATTATAATGATGTAATTTTTCCGAAACTTTTAAAAAATTGTATTTCCCTTTAAGAAGACACTAGAGTGTTTCCATCCATACAAATTTAATGCTGGAAAATTCTCATTTTTATTTATCCCTTTATACATTCTTTCTTCCACCACCCATGTCTTCTATTTTTCCATTAATGTCCTAATGCATAGAGAATTATTTTTCTTTATTGATAGCGCATGCAACAATATGTTCATATGATGAAACATTTTTAAAGATCAGTAACCTTCAGTGGAATGGTTTTAAACCATCAAATAATTGATCATCATTTATCCTTAGATTACATAAGAAATCCACAACATTCCTTTCTATCATTTTTATGTGGGAATCATACTCTTCAATGTTTTCATAGTTTCATTGTTTCTGACACAAGAATTACCTCTCCATATCTTCTTTATTTTCACGAGGAAAGTATTATTCTAGGATAATTTCCTTAAAATTCCTCCATTACATATTTTTTATTTTCTCCTCGTATTTTATGTTTTGAATTAAGGTCCAACATTGATACAAATCACTTAATAGATGATAAAAATCCTGACAACCTTCTCCCTTTCGTTACTTCCAAATGTAAGAAATTTCTTCCCAATGGAATGTCTCTATTTTTCCACTAAAATGGGTATGTAGTCCCATTGAATGAGTTAGGATGGTGTTTAATAAAGCCTTATAACATTTCTTATCAATCTTGTGTATCGGGAAACTTCATATGGGTTAGGTTATTATTTATAACCTCAGACATCTTTCCCAGTATAGTTATAAGTTTCCCACCACCAGTCACAAATCTAATACCAACATCATTATCTTCCATAGGAGGAAAATACCTACATGGGATACATTAATTTATACAATTTATATTTCTTCAAATAAGTGCTATATTTAAATAATGGAATACATTAAATTAGGTTATGAATCATAATGTATAATCTCAAAATAGAAAAATAGTTAATATAAATATAAATTTAACATATATCAAATAATAAACACAGTTTCCTTGGAGACATAATTTCTTTTAAATCCTATAAAATAGTAATTAAAGAAAATGTGAATTATCAATTTCATATACTCTAGGAGTGTCAAACTTGGTACACTATAAGGCCCATTATCATATACCTTGTTACCCAGAGTTAGGCCTGGGACACCTTATCAGATATTTTTCCCCTAGGTATATTTGTTCTAGAACCACATCAACTTGTAGTATCCATATATGGTTGTATTCCAAGTAAGACCCACATAATCTCTATGTTACCATAATTCTAGGATATTATTCTATGCTTATCATCAATTTCTATCTTAGATTTATATTCCCTAATATTTTTTTTCTAAATCTAATTTATGTGGTTTCTACTAAAAATTCTATTATACCAGCTGTAGTGACCCTGAACCTAGATTCCAAGATACAATGCATTACTTAATTACATTTGCATAATAATCAAGGAAGTCACATCAAAAATAACCTAATAGCTTAGTAGTTTTGGAAAACTAGATACAACCATAATATTTAAAATTTTAATTGAAAGTAAAAATAATATATAAATTCCATTGGGATCATCCATAACTTCTATATTATACCTGCATGTCATTCATAATATATATCCTCGCATCCTGGTCAAAATAAAACACATTAAAGGAAATGATTATAAGTTATGTAAGGGTATATAATACAATAGAAGCTAATATAAAGAATAATTCATAGTGAATGACTAAAAACACATTCCAGTAGAATATAAACATGAGCAAAATGGGGTAAGAATAAAAGATGAATATTTAATTCCATTAAAATAATCACATAAGAAAGAAGCATAACCATGGTTATTCTAATAGTAAAATATTTATGTGGATTATCAATTACTAATATCGAAATAATTTAATGAATAACACTAAACATAAAAAATATAACACTGAGTACTCATTCAAAACTTGTGATAATAAATGGTTAAGGCCTCATCCTAAACAATATCTGAAATGGGTAAGGCCCTGACCAAATTAGTATATTTTTTTCTCATAATACTACATGATGCATTGAGGCAACATAGAGGGCCCCACCCATCACATTCTACATTCAATTAACTTCTAATATTAAAAATAAAAAACATATAGACGTGAAAACTAAATAACAATCCCCAATCTATATACATAATCACTAATCATTCTGTGTTGAATAGTAAATTGAATCAACAATGCACATCAACAGTCAAACTAATCATAAACCATTTAGTATGATATGGTATATGATAACAACAATATATAAATCCCAATATATCATTATATTAAACATAGGGGTCAAAATACAATAAAATACTCTAATAAATCCATCTAGTATTTCTTGAGGTAAATCCCCTTTTTTTACTTCGTTGGGAATAATTATTTTGGAAAATTAATTTTTATTTCTCATGATGGATGGTATAAATACAAAAATGAAAAAAAATTACATTTATGATGAAAATTAATAGATTTTATAAAAAAAATGGTGTCTTAAAATATATTATGAATTGTACGTGAAAATGGTTAAGAAATTAAGATGTTCTCTTTAAAAGGGCTTACGCATCGGGGAGAATTGTGAATAAGACCTAGTAGAACATGTAATTCCCATAATTGAAAGATGAAATTATCTGGATAAATAATTTCAGAATGTATAATAATAGTTTAGATGAATTCTACAAAAATAATTAAAATTGAATTGGTTTAGAGGGGAATAATTCATAACCCGAATAGAAATTAATGTTCGGGAACAAAACCATTACATTATATCTGAATATGATATGAACATGACATTAATGTCCTCGATACTCAAATTAAATAAATTTATTAATAAATTCATAACCATTAATAAATTAATTTTTTTCATTATAGTTTTTATTATGTTCATTTATGGCCTTATAGATGAGTTATATATTTTAATTTCATCGTTCGTGGGAATTCTATTTCTTTGTTTTCAAGATTAGTGCGCTTTTTTATAAGTAATGATGTTAATATAAAATGGGTATAATTATCCATAAATGTAGTAAAATGTTTTTAAATATAATCATATTTTTTAATTGGTATTATATATATTATCCCTAGATAAGTGGATAAATAATTAGATAACATGTTCATGATAATCGTTTAGAATAATTTTATTGATTTTAGTTCGCAATGATCTTGTTTTCTGTTTCCATTTCAAATTTTATAAATTTGTAAATTAGTGAACAAAAAATATATTTTTAATATAAATTTTTAATATATGATTCAATCCTTAAAATGGATTTAGGAACAGAATCGTATAAGGTTAAGGAAAATGAATAATTTTCATCCTTGAAGGAGGTCAAACAACACCTCACAGACAACGTTTCCATTTTTAGAATAAAATGGGGAGGATAAGTGTCTTGATTATGGATTATTCCATTAATGTAATAAAATCTATTATATTTCTGTTACTATATTTATCATACATTTTTTATTATTTTAGGTGAGGATATAATAAAAAATTAAAATAAAATGAAAATAAATTTAATGAAAACAAAAGAGTTTATAACCTATTGATCTTTTCCTCCATTAAAACATCTTTAGGGAAATGGTTTTGATCCTTATATGAGGCCAAGAGTTTCTGAAAGTGAAATTATTGGGAAGATTATTGTGCATAAATTTTAAAATTATCACTACTTAGATAATATGAGGTTAAGGGGTGGTGACAGGTGGTATTTATAGTGGATGAGAGGGGTCTTTTTACAATATTTTATTCATTTGTTAATTATTGTTCCCCATGACATTGAATATTTTGAGAATTATCACCAAATATATTCAAATAATAAAGTATAGTTTGAGATTATGGGCATAAATCATCTATACATCACCTGTGACTCAATTATTCATGTATTTACAAATTATCTTAAATTATCATATTTGACAATTCATAAACAATTCATGTATTTTAGAAAAATCCCAAAAATTCACCCTAACCGTTTTTTCACATATAAAATTTAAAAATAAACTACAATTTTTGAAATTTTTTTCAAAATATTGTAAATTACATTATTAATTAAAATTATAATTTACTAAAAAAATATAGATTTTTTATTAATAACAAATATTATTACACTTTGAAAATTTAACTAAGGTCTTATAATATTTTATTAAAATAATAAGAAAATGAAATATTAATATATGAATATATTTTTAGAAAATAAATTTTCTTTTTATCTTCTTATATTATTAAATAAATTGTAATTAAATAATTATGACTTAAAAAAATAACAAACACTTAACTAAATATAATTAAAATATTTATTTAAATATACTTTGATAAAATTATATCATAATTTAATTTAAAAGATGCCTTGATTTTATATATTCATTCATGGGTAAGTTTACTCTTCATTTGGCTGATTAACTATTCATACAAGTCATATTACTATTTCTAATATCAAGTCTATATTTCATCAATATAGGTTTCGTAACTTCTAAAAATACCTCTTATTTCATTAAGATATAATTTATAAAGTTTTGTTGTGTTCTCTTAGTATTTATATGTGATTTATGAATTACAAATAAGAAATTAAACATTATTGATGGAATAATTGGACGTTATAGTAGGTATTTGAGTGTTTTCCCCATTTTTATTATATATAGTTAAATCCTATCTTACCTTGTTTTTATTTTCTGTTGTTCTTATCACTTTGTGATAATCTATCCTCATATTCTTAGGTATTACTTTCTAATTGAATAATTTTTAAAACATGAATTTTTTCTTCATAGAAATTTTAACAATATCCTTATATGATAAAATATTTTGAGAGGCCAATGATCATCAAAGACTTGGTATCAAACCATCAAAGAAACAATCAACCCTATTTTCTATGATATAGATAAAATTTATATCATCCAAATCCAATATATTGAAATTATCCTCTTACCTATCCACTATTGTTTTTTTCTATTATCTTATATTTAATAATTTCATATCCATGATAGTGTGTTTCTCCGATGGAAAAAATTTTCCAAAGAAAATAACATTAAATTTCTTACACAACCTATCTTATATAATTACTAGCTTCTTATTATTCTAAATAAGGGACAACAATTGGTCAGAGTATCCCCTTAAATGATACCATAGAAGTTATTTCTTGTGACCCAATTCATTGATTTTCCAACATGGGATTAGTGGACCCAATGGAATATGGAGGGTTTTTACTAAAACAATTATACTAATATGCTTTTACTTATTGTGGAGAATCAGAATTATACAAGTGGGATATGTTATTTTTTATAAACACATTCAATTTCCATAGGATGGTAATACTTTTTTTAGAAACAACATTAACATCATTGTATTGATATTCTAGACTATCCCCACACAATACTAGATTTTTCCTTGACTTTGGTTTCTTCTAGTAGGTTTAATTATCTATAACTTTAAATTGAATAATTTTTAATATTATGAAATAATAATATATAGGAGAATTATTTTAAATATCATTACTCAAATATATTTTTTTGTGTTCAAAATACATGTCAAAAACCATTTAATATCAATATATATAATTTTCAAATGTATAATATATGTTCTATTCTGATATTATTTTTAGATAGTTTAAAATATTTATACTAAACCTTTCTCTAATACCAATTTTGTAGTCCCAACCAAATTCTCCCATAACTAGTATATTATTCATTATACAGTAATAAAAATACATTATCTAACAATTCAAAGATCAATGATAAGTATTCCTCAATAGGATGGATATGTAAATATTGAGTTTTATAATTAAGAATTACAAAATTTGAGTTGAAAATTGTTAATAATTAGTGTTCTCAATTGGGAAAGTCATACAAAATATTCCACTTAACCTATTGGGGAAATATGAAAAAATTAAAGTGTGAACTCAAATTATCCACAAGGGAAAGAATATGAAAAAATATAAAACATAATAATATATATTGGAAATTTATGAACAATGGATGTCATGTAACAAAATTCATGATCCGGAAAAGAAATAAATGAGTAAATGATCACATAATGATGGAATTTTTTGGAATTCATAATTTCATTGATTTTAAATATAGAGTTTAGGCATTCTGCAAAGACATTTTTTATAATGAGAAAGGGTGCTCCCATTGACCAATGATAGTTATTTCAGGAGAAATACTAGTGTACTTAGGGGATATATAATTCTAGTAATTAAATATCTAATAAAATTGCAATACATTTCATTACATACTAAGAGGGTTTGGCATAATGTTCAATAATGTACAAAATTTGAATACATAAAATAAATAAATAATGTGGCTTATCTTACCAACATTATTTGTATATAATTATAGATTAGGCAGTCAAGAAAATAGTTTTTCCCAAAAAATAAATTAATAAAGATAAATAGGTGGATCATGTTGAATCATATATGGAGTAACTGGGGATTCAAATTTTTTAAATAAGCACCCTAAACCTGGGAAGAATAAAAAATAGTTATTACTGGGTAATTGTAATGACTACAATGATGAACATATTTAGGTAATCTAATACATGTATTTTTAATGGTAGGATAATATTTAAAAAACTAATTACACAATTTTGATATAATATTTTCTAATATTTTAATATGGTTTGTAAGGATCACGTTAATCATCCAATGAACATTCACATGGAGTGTCAAATCAGGTGTTCAATTATTCTATCATGTCATGTACTAAGTGATGATAGAGCTGTTACACACTAAAAAATTCAAGGTTTTCACCCAAAGGTATATTTTTACCTTGCTTATATGAGACTTTTTATATCTATATTGTTATTTGATTTATAAGAAACCCACACTGTTGTAGAATAATAACAGGGAATGGTGATATTTCATTTTTAATATAATATGGAATGTATATAAATAAGGAATAATATTATTTCACATTGAAATGAAAATAATTTTAAATAATAACACTGTTAATTAAAAAATATTGGTTATAGACCCTTTACTTGGAAGGTAACTTCTTAATTAAGGATATGAGAGACATTGATACTTGGAATCAACGTGGAGATACTATTTAGAGGAAATGATGGGTGAATCATTCTCAAATTATTATTTTTGTGAATATAAATGGGATAATGGGTTGTTATTTAAATAAAATGAGTGAGAATTGTTTACAAATTTATGAACATTCGAAATGGAAATATAGGCTACGGAAAATTCATATCTAGTATCATACCAACGGTTTTAACGCATTTTTTTAAATTTGAGACATTTTATTGGGGAATATTGTATTTATAGAACAAAATTATTTTTTTATTACTTTCTATTTGGTAATATATATTTTCAAAAAAATAATGTTTTTAAAACATAATTTCCTTTTTAGGTTTTGAAATGTATTTATAGGATTAAAAAATAAATGTAATTCATTAAAATAAATTATATTAATAAAATATGTTTTGTTTTTTATTTCATTTACTTATATTAATTATTAAAAAAATTCCACCTAAAAATATGTCATAATACGTAATTCATTTTTTAACAAACTTTTAATATTCATCAAAAAATTTATTATGTGAGAAAATTATGAAAAATTCAACCTATGATAATTTAAAAATAGAAATTACAAATATAAAATATTTTTATCAAATTCATATTATTGAAAATATATTCTAATAATTTATATATATATGATAAAAATGATAAAAAAATTCAATCATAGTAAGAACAATTTGATTTTTAATGTAATTTTACACCTTTAAGGACATATAACCTCTAAATAAAAAACCCTTATCACACCAGCATATGACTGAAAGATAAGGTGTGAAATGGGTTTAATTTATATTGGTGGTTTACTAAAAATTGATCTTGGGATAATTTCCGAAAACTGTAAACATTCTAGTTGAATATTTTCCTTTATTATTAGATGTTTAAGTTCTACTTGGGATTGTTCAAGGGGGAACCCCATTGACTCTACGTCCTTAAAATACATAGGGAAATGAAATTCAAAGGGGATATAATTACTAGTCAAGGTCATTGTTCCTCCCTTATATGCTAATTAGCTCTCACCATTAGTATTAATATAAATAAATCCCAAAAATCACATTTTCACAGTAATTACCATTGGCCACAAAACCTGATGCATATAATGAATAATGGTCATGATGTTATTCAATATATACACTTACATCCTACAAATTCATTTATGATAATCCCTTGTAACATGTTTTAAATGTTTAGTTATTTTAATATTTGTATTCTGGGTATTGTATTATTTTTGAACTGCATTATTCTTATTATATCTAGGTAGTTATTTTTGGGATATGGGAAAAGTGACATCTACATTTAACATGTATTATTTATAGTTATGTATTTTCTATTCTTATTTTCATCATTTATAATTAATTTTTACCTATGATTTTTAAATTACTACATTGTAATAAAATATTTTAATTCCTTACAAGTATCTATGCAGTTTTAGATTTCCCATCCATAAAAAATAGTATTCATGGTAAAAAAGTTCTTAAATAGCTTTTTATATGGCTGGCCTAGAAGTATTCCATCAAATCGCCTAGAATGGAATTTTAATTTGATAATTAGTTTATTAATTATATCACGTTAGGATGTATCAAAATAGGTATAGATGTGGATGAATCAAGGAATCAAAGAAAAAAATAAAGGGTTTAAAAATAATGTTCCTTCCACACTACTTTAATATCATGAGAGATTTTCCTTTGACGAATATATGAATATTTATGAGTTTATTATTATCATTATCAAAGTGAATTTTCAGGCAACCCCAAAGTATGAGACAATGAAATTATCATGATGACAGTGTAAAATTCAATACAATTTGATTTATGATGAATCTTGATGAAAAAGTGTTCATTGAAATAGTAAAAAAAGACTATATTGGCCTCTATTCTATAACTATAAGTGTCACATTCTAGCCTTTTTTAATTTGGTTGTAGGGATTTAGAAAATGATCCATTTTGTCATTAGGGTTTTATTTTCTGGTTTATACCACTCCATAAATTAGATCATTAACATCCAAAAAAATAAATGTTGAGGGGATAATTTGAAAACAATTAATAATGAGTATGAAAATGTGGATGAGATTAGAATAGTGTTAGAAAATATTAGTACAAAAAATTAATTTTTTTATTCTTCTCCAAATGAATATTTTATACCTCACGTACTCATTTGTTTTTCATGAAATATCTCAAATAGACCTATTATATGTTTAATGTTGTTTATTTGATGGTAATCTTATATATTGTTGGAATATAGTACACTAGTGAACCACATATAGCTTCATAAATAATATTAAAATTAATAGAGATTAATCCTCAAAAAGTATAACACATTGCTAGTTATTCATTAATTTCTTGATGTAGATAACTAATGAAAAATTATCAAAAACATTTATAGTATTCCTCATGTATATTACCATAATAATATTTAATATATAAATTTATTATCTTGTTATTGTTTCTGAATGTATAGGAAATATTTTTATATAAAATATCATTTTATGATTATCTGAACAATAGTTATTGTCTTTAAATTATAAATTTAATCCTTTATATTTACTTTTAAAAAATTAAAAGCTCTTAATTTCATAATTTCATTGGATATTCCATTGCATTTCCATATTTAACATATGTGATGAAAATATTATAAGAGTTTAAATTGTTTTATAAATAAAATTCATAAAATATAGGAAATGAATGAATCAAACTATATTATAGTTCATAATTATTTTTATTTCATTAGATTAAAATAAAAAAATATAGTCTATGTCGAGTAAAGTTGTATTTTTAAATGATGGTGTATTTTTATTTATTTATGAAATATAATTTCTTTTTAAGGTTTATTTCATGAAATAAAATGTTTTAAAAAAATTATATAGGTTTTACAGCATCTATAAAATATTCAATCTAAGTGTTATTATGTTTTTCATATGGAATCCTTTTCTATACAAGCTAATATTATGGTAGTTCTCTTAAATTAGAATATTCCATAAATATGTCTTATACGAAAACCAATTATAAAAAAATTTATAAAAAATTAATTAAATTTAATATATAAAAACATTTAAAAAATATAATCAAATCATCAAATTAAATACTCTAAAAAGTAGTCCTCCTTCTAAAGAGTGTCAAAATGTTACCTCACTATCAGTATGATTTAAAATAATCGACTTTTAAATGAAATATTATAATATATGGATGTAAACAAATCATATAGAATGACAATTATCATTTGAGAGTATTAATTTTAAATAATTCATAAAAATGAATATTAAAATACAGGGGTTTGATAGTGTTTAAAATTTATAAGAACTAGAATTTATCATTATGTTATAAAAAAACAAAAAAATGTTTTCAATAAAATATGGGAAGGTCTTAATTTATGGTCTACCACAAAACATAGAAAGATCACTATTCTTATAAGTTCATTATGTTTTAGGACACGTTCATGTCATTTTTTCAGTTATATTATTTTAGTTCTGGGATATTTAAAATTTTATAATGTTTTATGCTTAATGTTGGGTTTTTCCGAAAACATTCCCCCAATTACATGGTTACAGTTCATGATCTAGGGGAAATACCATGTGAAATCATGTATTTGGGATCTCCCAATTTATCTTTTTATCACATGTTTAATTTTCAAAGGGAGAATGGGTTTCTACCCAAACCATGTGAAATATAGTGTCAACCATGTGATTACCTTCTTATTTTTGGGAATTGACATATTGATATCAGAAGTAATGTAATAATACTACAGTTTGAAGAAGTGTGGTTTTTCATGGTTAGTGAAAAATTTGGATAATTGTATCGGAAAGTTTTGATTGTGTGTTATGATTCTCTAGCATCAGTTTCACAATTGGTGTATAATTTACCAAATCATTCTTCCAAACCATGAGAACCTCCCAAATTTACATGGATTTTGTAATATCCCTTTTAAACACTACAATATGAAGATTTAGGGGACTCCCTTTTCCATCCACTCATATAGTTGACCCCCTTAGTAGACTTAGTGATCTCTATATTCACTCATAAGTTATTTTTATCTCTTCCTCATTTAATTCAAAATTTTGTCTTGTGGTACACCCCTTATTCTCTATTTTTTCCTTTCTCTCTATCTACACACCCATTTTTTATTTTATATTTTCCCTCCTTCAAACCCTAGGGTATATATTGTCTAAAATAGGGTTTGAGGAAGGTTATAATTAATATTTTTTGTGTATATGGAAATGAGAGGTTATATTATTGATTATTCTATAATACACCATCAATGGAGACTTTTCAAATATTCATGTCCTTTTTATTGAGGTAGTTAGTTATATATATTTCATTTAAATATAATTTCATTCAATTAATAATGGTTTAAAATTCCTTATTAAAAAACTTAAGGTTGTAAATTATTGAATATTTTTATTTTATGAATGTTTTCATGGAATCATCACTTCTTATAAAATTATTTAATGATTTTATATATTTTCTAAACTATTTAACTGAATGGAAAGTATTTTGAAATATTCCTATGTGGTTTGAATAAATTTTATGTGATTATTAATGTTTTTTGAAACCATTATAGTTATATAAATTGAAAGTTATGTTTTAAATATAGCAATTTAAAATGAAGGAAATGGTCATATTTCAAGGTATATTTTGAAATAATATTTCAACTGGTGAAATGGATTGGCATACCAAGTTAGTTTAGAAAATAATGTGATGCTTAAAAACTTAAATAAGTTTTTTTAAAAACATTTTAGTCCATAAATTGAGACCCTCCTAATTTATATGATAATTGGGTATTAAGACCCCTTGGGGGATTTATAATATAGCGATAAATTAATTAAAATTTATTCATGTAAAAATGGGTTATTTAATGTGAGTGTGTAAGAGTTGGGATGAGTAAGATTTACTTATTGTGGTTTATTTTTTATCATTTGAGGATCTTATCATTCTTTTTTCTTCACCACCACTTTGACAATTCATTCTAATCCTAATAGATAGTAGTTGACCTTGATCTATCCAAGCCCTAGTGTAGATTGTGCACATAATATGGATTGTTTCCAATATAGAAAAGGTAAATTATAATAGGGTGTATTTTTTGGACAATGGATACTAACTGATCAGGGTATTGATAATATATGTTGATTAGTTATATATGAATTATTGGATTTTAATAGATTCCTAATGTCATCCTAGGGTTAAAAACTGTAGTTTTATTCAATATTACATTATTATTAGGGGTTTCCCATTGTGAATTATTCTTATTGTGTACTATATAGGTGACCTCAACATATACCTTGTTTTCACACCTAGACTTAAATTAATTTCACGGATTTTTTCCGCATACAATTTATTTTTCTTAAACTATAGATATTTTTTATTATTTTTTATTTTTTTAGTTTTCTCATTGGTTTACCATCAACTCAGTTTTTAATTTTTTTTGGAAAGTGGTATTTTAAAATAAAAGTGTAGTGTATTTTTTAAAAGGTTTTTAAGAAACAATTTTGAAGTAGGAAATGAGTATTGGTTTGTTTTCATTCATTTACTAAATAATACTATTTCTAGGTTAATAATTATTTTAATAAAGAGATTTAGGTTCTTCCCTTTCTTACTCTAATAAGAGTGTGTTTCTATAAAAATGGTTTTCGTATGTGACGTGGTTTTATTAAACTCATATGTAAAAATTGTATTTTATATTTATAATTAAAACTAGGATTAATAAAATATGTTTCTTCATGGAAATGGAAAATATATTTTATGAAATGCTACTATGAATTTATAGATACAACTCTTTATACACCATTGGGAGTATTAACCTCTAATGTTTTAATTCTTTATCTCAATACTTGTTATCTTTTGGGTTTTCTATTTGGATTAATACGATGTAGTATGGTAAGGTATATAGTGAGAGAAATTCAGTTATAATGATATGGATTGAATTTTCTTGGGCTAGGATCTATTTTTTCCATTATTATGTAATGGTAATGATAACATTTATCATTTTATATCTTATTTATTGATTTCATTCCTAGATGATGTCCAATTTATTTAATTGTTATTGTTTATACTTTATCTTACTGTCATTATTGTGTATCTCTCTATTGGATGTATTATTTCTAATAAAAATAATTATTCTTATGTATGGGTTTCCTATATGTGGAAAGATATTTTTAGATTCTTGGCAGTTTTCATAGCTAGTTTATATCATTATTGAGGAAAAAACCATTCCCAGTGGTTAATTAATGAGACTTAAGAACTAGTTATATGACTATAGGGATCAGGAAAACCTGTCTAGACTAGAGGTACACTAGGTTGGGTGAAATTTCATTTCATCCATGTCTAGTATTTTACTAATGGTTTTATATAATATGTTTTTTATATTACAAGGTTTAAGAGGATATATTTTTTCAGGTCTATGTTTGATGAAAGGAAATTATGATTGTTTTAATGACTCAAGAGGTAGATCACAAGTAGGTATTTGATCACCACATATCATGATACAATATGAGTTACCCTGGGTAGTCGAGAATTTATTCTTGATTCTAAATTTTATTCTTATTATCTTTTATATTTTATATGATATTATAGTATTTCGATCTACATTGAAAATATAGATGATTTGAAGTGTTATACTAGATCTTTGGGGGTGAAAACAGAAGAATAAGAAGAGTTTTATGATTAACTTGCATGTTTTGAAAAACAATCTGCATCCCATGAAGATGGATCTGTAGACCATCACATAGGCCTTTTTAGGTTGGGATCATGTTTCTCTAAAATTCCCTTCCAACCCATGCTTATTTCTTGTTTTTCCTTTGATTTATTGGGTAGGTTCCCTTTGTTTCTGAATATTCACCAATAGAATTTATAATTGGTGTGAAGTAAATTATGGGATTTCATGTTTTACTAACATAATTAGAGGAAGTTTTCCTAATATTGTTGTGAATTTTTTATTAGACTCTTGTTTTAGAAATTCAATATTGTGTTTTGGGAAAATAATTTTAAAATAGTGATGGAAATTTAATTATTAGTTTTTTATGAAATTAGTTTTTTGATGACAATGAATGAGTTTTTTAATGTTTATAAAATGATTTAAAGGTTATTTTCCTTCCTTAATCATCTTGATTTTGAATTTTTTTTGACTCAATAATGATGATTTTTTAAATTCTTTACGCTTTAAAAATTAGAAGTTATAGTTTACCTATAATATATTTTTTATTAAAAGAAATTTTTTTGAAGTCATTTATTAAATTATGTAAATTTGGAAATTTTTTTTAAAAAATATCAAAATTGAGGGAAATAAGCTGAAATTAATGTTTTTTTCATATATTTTTTGTGAATGAGACTAAGCTTCAAGTATTTTTTGGTTGTATAAAAAAATGATAATGTGAATTTGATTTAAGAAATGTAAATTTATAATGTTTATGTGGGGTTTAATTTTAAGTTGAATGAATAACAAAGAATATTTGTTCTTATGTGAAATGTTGTTTTGGAATCTTTTTTATATTTGTATAGAATGTTATTGTCCTTTTTTTTCTAAATTAATGTCAAACAATTTAAAAATGTTTTTAATTGTTTTCAAAGTGTGCATGCCTTTGAAAAATGATTTTGAGATACCATTTGAGTTAATGTGAGGTCAAATGATATTGAAATATTTTACAAAAAAAAATTTATTCTATTTCATAATAATGTGGATATTTTGGGTATTTCCATTATATTTTGAATTCTTGGTATGGTTTATGAAATGTGAATTTTTTAGAATCATGTTTTGTGTTGTCCAGTTGTACCTCCAAGAATGGTCTTGAGTAAATAAGAAGGTCTATTTGTTGGGATATTTCATAGGGAGAATCCTCTTGTTATAAGTTTGTGTCCCTTTTAGTAGTGACTCTAACAAGACTTTTAAAATATTGGTGGAGTTATAATTTACTTTACTTCAAGTATATTTGGGAATGAAGTGGGTGTTTTGTTTATAGAAACTCCTTGGGTGAAATTACCCGGAGTAGTCTTGGATGATAATATATTTCAAGCTCAGTGCTTACATAGCTTATAGAATATTAAAGGTAATTATCTGATTTCTATATAATTCATTCCATAATTATTTTTTTGGATCCTCATTTGTGAGTTTTTTAATATCATGATTATAATTTTTCCTTACTATTTTATCTTTTCCTCTGAGGATTCTGTGTTAGATAATTTTTTTGGTCAGAGAATATTATCTTTGACATGGCAGTGGATTTGGTGTGCATTATGGGATCCTGGAATAAATGTGTCACATGTTGATATTTTTTACTGGTTGGTGATGGATTTTATCTTAGTGATAGCGTGTTTTTTTTTGTTCTTCTCTATTGGGGGTGATTTTTATGTCTCAAATTGTATAGTGATTCTAAATTTTTTGGAGACCTATAATATAACATTATCTTCTTAAATTGTTAAGACTAATGGTTTTTGATTTCATTTTACATGGATATATTTGATTATTTTGGATAATTAGATCACTTATTATATTGAGTTTTATGTTTTTCTATTGTTCAATTTTGATGGTATCTTTTTGGATATTCTCAATCGTATGACCAATTATATCCGTGTTGTGGTTTTTATATTACCCTTTATTTTACTTTCATTAATGGATTTCTAGGGAATGTAATTAAAATTGTATATGGTATTTTCATCACAACATGTCACAATTTTTTTTAATTTATATTTTTTCATGTATTTCAACCTTTTAAAATTTCCTGGGTTAAAAAAAATTCAAAACATTTTCACAATGTTTTGTGGTTACTGTGCATGGGATAAGAGAAACCATGTGTTAATTCAAGGATATGGGGTTTCCCAATTCATCCATATAAGTGTTTTCTTTTATAAATATATATGATAATATAAAGTGAAATAAAATAATGGAGAAAAATAAAAACCCTTATTTTAGGGGGACTGAAGTGGTTTAAACCAACAGAATCTCCCATCATTAAAAGCAATAACTCAAGAGGAAAGGATCCACAGAAATAGAAATAAGTGACTTCGAACTCATGTGTGGATGAGGATGAAAATAAGTCTACCACCATGTTCACTTCTTTCTATTTGGGAAAAACAACTATGTCATTATTTTTGTGTCGCTATACATTTATATCTTCTCATTTCCCTCATTCCAACATTAGGTGCTATAATGGTTATGATAGGGTTCTAGGATGAATCTTATTAGGGATTTGGGGTGACTATAGATTGGATTAAGTGTCTTCAACATGTTTTGGAATTCTCCATCGAAGGGGAACCTTTGTAAATCTATTTCCTACTGATTAAGTTATATGTTTTTCTCATTTCTTATAAACAACATGTAAATAAATTATTCATATTTTCTAAACCCTTTTTTAAAAAATTGGGTTATTTTTTATAGTATATTTGGACTTCATAAATGAATTAAGGGTTTTATCATGTAAAAAAATGGTTTTCACAATCTATTTGTTTTCTAAAAAGTTACATATAATACCAAGTGTCTTAAAATATACCTAATAAGATTATTTTTAAATTGAAGTTGATTAGTAATGGGTTTTTACCCCATTTAGGTTATAAATATGAAAATTAATGGTTTACATAGTGTCACTTGAAATGAAATAAGTCTTTGTATTTTCTAAATTGTTTTAAAAGAAAGGGGTCCAGATTAATAAATAGAATTATTTGAATAGTTTTTTTATATAAAATGGTTTTATATATTGGATTCATTAAGATTCAGTTTTAAATGATGTTTTGGTATGAGATTTAATATGGTGGAAAATCGTTTGACATCATTTGTGGGTTCTGAATGAAATGCCAATTTGGAACATTTTTTATGTTTTTATACATGTTATACCCTTGATTGGTCCCCTTGTAATTTATATGAATGTTTTGGATTGTGCAAAAATTGCGGTATAAATTATATTATTATTTTATTATGGGATAATTTACCCAACTAAAAAATTGATTTCTATATGAAGGTATAGTAGGTGAGATGTCTAATTCTCCTAATGTGATTTATTTTTTATTATCTAATGATATTTCCTTGATTATTTTCTATGAGCACGTTGATGGGATTCCATAGTGCTAATAGATGACAAGGACAAGTTAATGACTTAGCATAAATTGTGATCTAACTAGGGAGTGTGTCCAAATTATAATGGATTAGTTATAAAGGGATTTATTTTTTAGCCTATGGATGATCAGTTCTCTTGGGATATATTATATATCTCAGCTGGTTTTATATGACTTCCAATATATTCAAGGATTCATTAGTGTCAGCCTATATTTCTGGTCACCAATTTTAGTTTTTATAACATTATTCCTTGAGTGTTTCACTATATTCCTTGTTACCATGGGGTATTATTTTAGGGATATTTTTATATCCCTTATTCATATCCCAAACCTCTTATTGTTTTAATGATAGTATTTCTCTTAATTTACACCTTTTTTGAAGTATATTTTTAAAGGTTTATATTTTGTTTTATTTCATTTTCATTTTTATACATTTGAATAAATGTGAAAAATGGGTTGGAAAGTTTGATTTTAAAATCAAAATGGTACATAATTTATAAAAGGTTTTTTAGAATCCATTTCTAAATAGAAAAGGAATTTTGGACTATTTTCATGCATTTATAAAAAAATCTATTTCTCTAGATTTAAATTACATTAATAAATATTTTATACATCAATAGATGCATATAATAATATGGGAGGAATCATATATTAATGTATATATATTATCTCCTAGTTTTGTCTAACAAAAATCTAACAAAAATATTTTGTATTTATAATTCAAATTATCATTGATGAAATATAGTTTGAGAAAAATGTTACAAAATCGTCAATGAAAAACAACTCATTATTTTTTCTAACATGATATATACACTATTTGGTATTTTTATATCTCTTTTTTTATTTTAGGTATGAGTAATTTTTTATTTTTCTGGTTTTATGTTTAGAGTTAGTTTGATGAAGAATCGTATGGTATGGTATGTGGTGAGTTATCATGGTTAATAATGAAATTTTATGTAGATTTTTTTTTCTTGGTACAATTTTCTATTGGAAGATTATGTATTGGTTTTAATGACTAGTATATTTCCATATCTTATTTATATATGTCACATAAATTTTATGTTTGGTTTTGTTATTGTCTATGAGTTGTCATATAATAAATGTTTTGTATCTCTCTATTTTATGTCTTCTTTTTATTAAAACTATTCATTATTAAACATGAGAATATGATTTATGTGTGGCTCAGTGTAGTTTTTTAACAGTCTTAGATTATATTTTATATCATAACTTAATGTTGAAACTACTCCTAGGTGAGAATTATTGAGACCTAGGAATGATTTTCATCCTGTGGTTATATCTAATTCCCTTCATACCTAGTATAGGAAAAAGTTGGGGGATGAGCCATGTTATCTTGGTCTAGTTCCAACTAATTGTATTACAACCTCAGATTTAAAAATTAATAGGTTATTAAGGATCCCACTTGTTATTTGGGGTGCTTCATAGTACAAGGGAGATTATGATAATCATTGGAACTAGAGATATTGTCTAAGAGTAGGTTCTTTATCTCCACCTTTCATGATGTAGTATGACTTGTTATTGGATTTTGAAAATTGGGACATGATTTTGAGTTCTCTTAAAGTTATATTTTGTGATTTTCCTTATAAAATTATGGTATTTTCACCTCCATTTATAATACATGTCATTTAATCGATCTTATTGATATATTGGTTTAAAAATAAAAGAATAACATAAATTATATGGTTACATTGAATAAAAATATAAAATGTGTAGTTCCCATCCAGATGGATTTTAGACTATTACAGAAGTAATTGAATAGTATAAACATAATTAAAAAAAACATGTAGCCAAACCATTCAAAATTTTTCTTTTCCCTAGATATGATGTTTAGAATTATATTATTTTATAATTTACAATTGTAGACTTTAATATTTTTTAGGATTATTTGGGGAGTTTTATTGCGTGTGGATATTATTGTATTATATTTTTTATGATATTTTCTATCATTATTATCTTATTTTATATTTTAAATTGTTTTTTTTCATTTCTAAAATTAATTATTCAATTTAATAGGAAATCTTAGGAGTTTTTCTATTATTTAAATATTTTTTATTGAGGGTGAATAAAATATTTTGGTGTATATGAAATATTTTAAAGTTGATTGGACTTATTATTAAATTTTTTATTTGGATGGTATTTTTATATCATGTGGAAGAAAATTGTATATTCATTTGTGTTGTAAAATAGGGTTTTATGGATCTATTATAATGCTTAGTTTTAAAATTAACAATTTTCATGTTTTTAATTTTAGTATGACATTTTCAATTTTGTGGAAAATAAGGGCAACTTGGTGGAAAATGACATTAAATTAATGTGTCTTCCATAGATATTTTTTGAAATGTGAGATATTTTTATGGAATTTTGTTTAATGAAACTCGTGATGTTTTTCAAAAATAAACAAGTATCTTTTTGAAGTTCATGTGGGGTTTTATTTTATATTTATTGAATATCAAGATCATGTGAGATTTTTTAAATGGTTTTTGACTTCTTTATGAATGGTGATATTTTAAAAGAATATATCAATTAATTATATTATTTTATGACCCTTTTATTGAAAATTAATTTTTCCATGTCAATTGGTCCCATTATTTTTAAGAATTCCTTTTTAAGTCATCATTTAGGTGGTAATTGTATTGTTTTTCAAGTATGTTTTAGTTTGGTAATTTTGGTAATTTTATATTGATAATTTTTAAATCATATTGAAATTTTTTACCATGATATTAATATACTATATATTCATTATATATGTATTTATAGTAATCCATAAAATTTAGGGTTATAAAATGGATTACACCATTTATGGGTATAGTAGGCCATTCGTACCCATGAATGTTTATTCCATTTTTCTCAATGGATGGATTGAAATAATGATAAATATTAATTTAACATTATAGAACCATTATAATTTTATATATTAAATTTTTAATACTCAAATACATTTTTATTACAATCCATGTAAAAATGAGAGGAAAGACTTTTCACATCGCTACATTGAGGCGATAGTCCACACGTATGCATGTGTGACATTTTTGTTTTCCTATGGTTTACAAGGTTTGAAGTTATATGTGAAACTATAATTTCATAATTATTTTTAGGTAATAAATATCACAAATATTTATTAATTTTACCCTTAATACATTCCATTTAAAGTGTAAGAGAAAAACAAATCACATTGCTCAGTGAGGCCCTAGTTCATCACACACATGATCGATGTTATCATATTCCCCGTGGAATAGAAAGTACGATGGTAAATATTATATAATAATTCAATAAATATAATAATGTCATAAATATAGTAAATAAATGTTAAATCCTTCATTATATCCATCCTTGAAAGGATATGATGGAATGTGAATTATATCGATTCGTGAGGTCATACTCTGCATTACACATGATCGGAGATTTTTCTTCCCATTTAAATAAATTGGAGATGGATAATGATTATATAATTAACATAATAAAATATCATTAAATATAAGATATTTTTTTTGTTAAATAATCAAGTTGAATGTGATTTTAATATTTTTAAGGATAAATTAAATAAATATGCACGTTTTAAGAATTTTATCTCCACTTTGGAGAGCTTCTTTAGGATTATACCTAAAGCCGTAATATCATCTTCTAATAATAAAAACAAGTCCTCTAGGAAGTGGGTATGTATGTAAGGAAGATATTTTTTAAGGTATTGTCTAAACCAAGTAGTTTTTATGTGTTAAGAGGAGAGGCGGTGAGGTGGCCTTTTATAAGTTTAGGAGATAATGCATATAGACTTTTTTAAAAGGAAAGTTATTATTGTGTTTTTACCATTTAAAAAGTCTCAGAAATATATAATTACAGATCATTATTGGTTATATGGTGTAAATATTCCTATAAAATGGTATTTTGAAAAATAATTAATAGTTTAACCCCATATTTTCATATTTTTACTCTCGAGTAAACTATTTTTAACCACCATTGTATTAATTTATTTTTATTAGCTTTTCTATTAATACTTATCAAAATGTAAGTCGATCATATATATAATATAAAATATTCTAATTCAAAAAATTGAATCCATTTTTTTAATTTAAAGTCAAAAAATCAAAATATTTAATTTCATATGGAAACCAATAGACACATTGGAAAAATGATTTTTTCAAAGAAAAACATTCAAAATATTGAATTGTTTTATATCATTATTCAACATGAAATTTATTCAAATAAAATTAATTATTTTTATTTTTATTTAATTTTAATAGTATTTATTTAAAAAAAATTAAAATATAATTTAACATTTTAAATAATTTACAAGAAAACGTCGTTTTCATTAATAATCAGTATTCTGACTATTCCTAAAAAACATTATGATTTTAGAAAAATACAAAAAAAATACACAATGATTATTTTGATATGTAGAATTCAAAAATAATTTTTTTTGATAAAAAAATTGATAATGTTAAAAATTAGTTATAAATTATTCATTCAATGTGTAACCAAAAAACGTTTTTTAAAAATACATTTCTCAAAACAAATCATTGCCTTTCAAATGGTTCATATTTTAATAAAAACAAATCTTTAACTACTGAATTTTTTTTATTTATATATAAACCATATAATTTTCCAAATTTATATAGTTATATGCATACACATCATCTTAATATATTGTTTATAATGGTCATGTATAAATAATAATGTTTCAATAGAGTACCGTGTTTTCTTTAAACCTAGTGTTTCATACGTCAAAAGATATTATTGAGATTGAATTTATTTAAAACAAATTATTAAATAAAGTATTGCGGTTTTAAATTTTATTCAATATTTGGTGTTAATTTTCAAATATGTTATCAAATATTTTTTCATATTTAAGTATGTCATGGTTTTTCAACATCCCAATGTTATTATAAGGAAACAATCGTTCTTATCATTAATATACTCTAAAAATTACTAAAATCAATAAAAAATGTTAAATTCGTGCTCACAATCAAAAGATATGAGTAAAATTAATTTCCTTCATATGATATAATAACAAATTAAAAGTATATTAAACATGAGTTTTTTATATGTTCCCCGATTACACCAGTGTTTTATAAACGTTTTCCAAAACAATGAATAAAAATGATAAAATTACATCAAAAAAATATTCAAAATATGGAGGGAGAGAAAATAGAACACAAACAATTCATAGCTAACTTAGTAAACTATCCACCACCAACACCAATTTTTTTATCCTAGATAAAAATAAAATAAATTAATATATGAAAGTAAGGACATAGATTATTGGCTATCATTAATTAAGGAATTATTGATGGTGTAAAATATCCACCGAGGGAACTGACGTAGTCTAATGAAATTGATTCAACCATTTTAAATTTATTGTGACTATATTTTTAATCACATCATCATTAATCATCAGAAGCCTAAAATAGTTTACATTATTTATATAGTATAAAACAAATTGGAATTATATGAGTATTAAAAGGGAATATGTTGGTCTTAAATTATATAAAATAACCTTCTCACCTATGTGGATCTGAAGGTGAACCATCTAGGATCATGGCCAACTTTTTTTATTTCCTTATATATTTTATTTTTGAATTTCTTAAATCATTATATTTTCATTAACTAATAAATATTAACAATCCAATAATTTCCTACACTAAAAATAGCAGAATCAAAATTATATATAGCCTAATAGTTATTGAACAATATCGTAAGAAGGATATTGAATCTCTTTCATAATTATAGGTGATGAGGTAAAATTACAATTTTATTTCTGAAGTAAGTGTTTCCGGAAAAATAATAATAATCATGTCTTAGAATCCAATATTTTATATTAGTTTTTTCAATTTTTTTTCAAGGATCTATTTTAAAATATGCTTTGAAATCATAGTTTTCACACTGGTTTGGTGGTTATAAACTATAAAAACATGATTCCATATATTATACTTGTCTAAAATTAATTTAATTTTTATGTTATATAAATTAACAACAAGGTCAAATATGATGAATTGAGGAAATAAAAATTTATAATATAATTGGGGTTCTATAAATTAGACAACTATCATTGAGTTATTAATACATGTGGATTGTGATGCAATCTATATGTACACATATTCTAATGAATGACAGACATGCATGTTGATAATGGACTAACTGAGGGAGAATTTTATTTAATTATGTTCACAAACATTTAAGGAAAAGTTTGAAACCTCGAAAAATAAACTACATGGAAACATAAATCATAGGAAAAGAATCAACTATTAATATCAATTTTAGGATTATTAGATGAATTATCCCTATAAAATTTCCATCCAATACAAAAAACCTTTTAATATTGGTCATCTATGAGCATTTCTTAAAACTAGTAAGCCATTTTATCCTATGTTCGAATGGACTCATAAAACGTTTTCATCCTTTCATTGAATCCTCTTGTCAAAAAAGGTATTTCTTATTGACCCAGTCACACTGCTTCTTATCGGTGAACACAAGAATAAATATCTCAAACATTATATATCCAATGTGGATGCATTAATTCAAAAGGCCCTCCCCAACATCCCTTACAAATAATATATTAGAATATCCCATATTTCACTATTATTTTCTTCCTCCTTACCTACATACCTTGTTGATTGATCATATCATTCATCAAGGTAGTTTTAAAGATATTGTTGACCACATTATTGCATTAATCTAACTCTATAGGGTATCCCTACACTATGTTTGGAACATTCATCCCTCTAATTACCTTCACTTTTTCCATAGGATACCCATTTTCAGTTATCTTCTCATTATTAGGGACAACATAGCTCATATCCTTTGGCCTCATCTTTTAGAGAGATCTATTTTCAATTACATTGGGTCGGTAAGAATAATAATTCCCCCATTTAGATTTATTCTCCTTATCATGAAGGAAGCTACCCATAACCCAGATTCAATTTCACCATTTCTCATTCATAGAAATGATAAACATTTCACCTTTTCCTCATTATATATTTTCTCCAGATAATTTTCTAGAAACCCAACTAAATGAATCTTAACCAGTCTTTCCTTTCCATTATATTGAGCTCCCAACTTTTCTAGTTTTGTCTAGAATTAGAACATCGGTTCCTAGGAATTCAAATTAGTTTTTTATACATAAAACATTCATTTCCATTCTAGGACTAGACCCATTACCTATTTTAACCCATACATTCATTCCTTACATTGGATTTTACCTAACCTTATAGACAATTAGACCACCATCATCTTCCATTTGTATCACCATTTTTTGACTATGTTCAATGCCAGACCTCATAGCCCTTACAAATAAGATCACATTCAAATTGTTGGGGATTGGTTCTAAGGTAGCAGTATCACCCTCCCTCTATGTTCCCACTATCATCAAAGGAATTTTAACTATTGAATTAGGTTCATCTATATCAGATGACATAAATTTTAATACATCATCAATGATCAGATTTCCATTCATGGATCATTCCTCATTATGAATAATTTCTATACCTAGACCATCATCACTCATATATTCCACTATTAGTCCAATTTAAGTCTCTAAAACATTCGTTTCATGTAATGTAAACTCGGAAAACCAATGAATATCTTTACGGTGTAATCGACATGCTAAATGGTGATGGCCCATGAGCTTTCAAGACATGCATAAATCCTTCATGTATATAAAAATGTAGATAGGTTTCATAAAAATTCCTTTTAAAAGTGATACAAACAAACTCTACTGGAATCTTGAATACTTCCTCTTGAATACATGGTTATAAATGAACCATGAAATAACATCATAAATTATGTACTATAATTATAGAAAAAATATATTGACGAAAGTGGTTTAGTGTATAATTTTTCTTCTCTTACATGAATTTTCTATACATTGAAAATAGTGAAAATATCTATGAAAACTTGGGTATTCTAAAACCAATTTGGGCATAGTAATCTATAATCAATAAAATTTTATTTTATTTTTATGGGTACAAAGATTCCACATATAGAAGTTTTTGATAGAACATGTGAGTGCAATGATACACACTATCAGGAATATAATTCTTTGGGAAATGAATTCTCTATATGTTAGATTAATCTTAAATATACCAATAAGAATCATACTTAAGTATCTGTGCTTGTTTTTTAAAATCAATAGGTATTAAATATATGACCAAATATTTTTCCATTTAAGAATGATAAGGAATTGAATATTTTAGAAAATTAGAATCCTTATCCTAAAACATGCCATTTATTGGAATACTGAGACATGGCTCATTTTTTATATATGAAAATATTTTTATGATATATTCATCTAACAAATTATCTCTTTCTTTCTCACCCCAAATTTGAAAAAAATTTCTATAGGAATATCATAAAAGAAATTATATGTGATTTTTATTTTGATTTCTTTTCATGATACTAAATGGTTAAATTGTTAAAATAATTTAAAAATTTTACACTAAAATAGATGAATTATAATGTGGTTTTCTTATGAATTTTCCAATATTTTTTAGGAATATAATATTTCATGTTTCTCTTCGTCAATATAATGTGATAATACTACTATAATGTCTCAGAATTTCTATGTAATTTCTTTTAATTATATGGAAGTATTTCAAGACCACACGCTTTGACAGTACGTAATTCTGAGGTCCAATGAGCCCAGGAGGAAATAAAGATATTTTATTTCAGTTCACTTAAGTAAATGTGTGAGCGAGTTTTTATAAAATTTTAACCATTTATTGGATCAAATATATAAGGGAACCATTGAACTCAGAATTCTAGGATTCGACTAGAATAGAATTAACATTGACCGGAAAGCATCAAGCTGAAAAGTTATTTTTCAGACCTTTCATAAAATAATAAAATAAAAATAAAAAGATATTTTATTTATTTTCTCAACCATTGAGTTGAGGTCGGCAGCATTGTGGTGAGACGATGAGGTGATTATGATGCACATTTATGCAATCCCCTTAATTCCTTGTTAAGGCATTGTGTAATAGCTATGTTGTTTCATAAATGAAACAATGTAACAACTCAATGTCACTTTATAATATAAATGATGCGATGTGTCTCGTTTTTAATTAGATAACATGTCAGGGGAAACAATATTTAATCGGTGGGAAATTTTATCCTCTCCAACAAAGAATAACAAATAGTGGTTTAACATTACAACTTCGATGCCTTACGAAGAATGGGACCGGGAATCGACAAACGCCTTCAACATATTAAACTTTCATGGGTGGACCGCTTAAATATCAAACTTCAATCAAGGAAGGGGTTTTGTTTTCGTTTATGTTTTTATTATTATTTCATTTTAAATGATGAATGTGGATCAACCCATGAACAGTTTGATCCATGGATTGTTCATTATTACGGTAGGGTGATGTTTAATTGGTTTTCATGATTGAATTACTTTTTGATAGAACATCATGTCAAGTCCTCCCATATTTTGAACCTCTAAGGAAGAGGGTTCATGCCGATATGAAAAATACCTTACCACCCTATTCCTTCTGTATTCTTGGTGGAATAACTTTCATGTTGGTGGTAAGAGAGGTTGAAGTCCTTCTTAGGGAAGACAATGCCTCACGGAGGCTGGGGGCGCAATTAGTGTGAAGAACGGACCACTGGTGCAGACTCTGTGGTTAGTAGAAGATCCCGCTAGCATGCCAGTGCTGGTGGTGGAACAGGCGGTGACCCACAATGGGAGGCATATGTGGGAGGTGTCACGCCACAACGACATGCCAAGAGGAACACAATTTCCTGCTCGGGCTGCGGAGGTGCAGCAGAAGCCACTAGTTGGGCCGATGGCTGGAAGATGGACAAGGCTAACGTCTGCATCGGTGGAGCCACCCGCAATCGTAGGATGCATTCTTCAACGGAATGTGGTCTCATGATCACCTTCGGTATTCTAGCATGATTGATAAGTTATCTGTGTCGCAAGGGGTTGTGGTTGCTTGATTGTGGGGCAAGCCACGTGCCAGATACAACATCCAGCCACATCCTACCAAGACGAGGCATACGAATGGTTCAAAACCACCTCAGCAGGCTGTGTCGGACCTGCATCCCAACGGACTGTACCCTAGCTAGGCCAGGTCTGTCATGGGTCAGTGGACCAGGGTTGGGTCGATAGACCCCGGGCTCGATCGGGTTGGACAGACCGAGTCAGCTCGAACCCAACACCAACCAAACCTTTTTTGGAAAAACATCAATATCAAACAAATCGGGCATCCAACTGACATGCCTTTTATGATTTTGGAATCCTTGTAATGAGGCTAATATTTTTGAATAATATATGGAGGATTTTATGGGAGTTTGAATTCAAAAAATGGCTTTGGAAGATGTTCTCCCAAGATAAAGTGTGAAATGTGCAGAAACCCTGCGGTTGGCTGAGACATATAGTCTGCTGGAGAGAGACCCTTTGTGAATCGAATATTATGATCTAGTGGGAAGAAACATTTGTGTTAATCGACATGCCCATAGTGGAGAGAGGCTTCTGTGTGTCCCGGTCGACTCAGGATACTTGATAGGAGGATTACATTAGTATGGCCATAACAGAGAAGCTGCTTCTATTTAACCCTACATGCCCAAAGTGGGGAGTAGCTTATGTGTGACCCATCATACCCATAGTACTCATCAAGGATGAGAACCACAACAGCCTTATGATAGTAGAAAGAGGATTCCCTATGACCCATTAGTCCCACTGTACTCATTAAGGAAGATTTCACCAATAGCCTATGTGTTCTATGATGGGACTAATTGTTCTACAATCCCACTATAGAACATAACCGGTTTGAGTTGTCTTGCTTCGTGATCATGCATGGTGATCATGATTTTTGGTTTGGTTTTGGATTTGTTTGTGGTATTTCCCATTCTTTTTTAGGGTCCATACTAAGTACTCTGTTACTCACCCCTTCATCGGCTTCGCACGCAATTGTTGTGTCTGGGGAAGACAATCACCGACTTGACGGAGGTCTCAATGGAACAGGACCCAGTGGTGCCCCATGAGACCAGTCAAATGGGATGTACTTCTACAGCTTCCATCAAATACATTGTAGAAACCCATCATGTGGGGTTTTTAGTGGATGGATATTAAGGGTTTCTTTGTACTATCATGTTTTCCAGTATTTCTTTTGTAGGTGTTTTATCCTAGAACATTTGACTTCCAGTTGTACTTGTACTCAATAGTTGTTTATTGTGTAATGCTTGTTTATTTTTTGAGCTATGGGATGTGTTTTTGTGTGATTGCATATAGTTGCTCAAATGCCCCCACTTATAGGTTTATGCCTTTGGAACTAGTCACCAACCCCTAGCCTTCAGAAGGTGGGCTTGAGGTATCTCAAGATATGAGCCCCGAGGGATGACTCATTACAAAGTGGTATCAGGGGAGGTATGTCTTCCTCAGAGACCATGAGTATGTTTTTTTAGAAACTATTTTAAATTTTTCATGTTCAAATTTTAGATTCCAGGATTCCATTTTTGGTGTGGCGGCCGACATATCCATACACTGGGGCCCTAATTTCTGCATTTCAACAATATAAATGAAACCAATGGTTACACAAGTGTATCCTTATGATCTTTTTTAATAAGTATCAGCTCATTAGGTATAACCTTCTAATTGTGGTACATCATGATCTATTTGAGGATGTCACCACATAGACATCCAACCATGCTTATGATACATGATCATGTAGACAACTCGCCTAGTGATGAGGCATCAGTTCAAGGAATAGTCCTAGAGACGACCCCTTCCGGGTGGTTCACTAGTGTTCCCCAACCCATTGATCAGTAGTTACTGCCAACGGTAAAAGTAGAGGACACATGCAGGCTCAATGCCTTTCATGAGTTCCTTAGATAGAGACATCTCAGGTTTAGGGGAGACACATATCCTAAGGTCACTAAAGACTAGGTGGAGGTAGTGATGTAATTATTCCACTTATTGAGGACACCACTTGACCATATGATGATCGTGGCCATGAGCCTTCAAGAGGGATCAGTTGGGAGATGGTGGGGTATGACGATTCAGAATGATGATGAGGTGATCCTCAGCTGGACAGACTTCGAGCGGCTTTTCTAGGAAGATTTGTTTCATGTGTCCATGCGCTCGGTGGGCATATTGGAGCTGCTTTGCGTACTAATATGGAATCTTGTCAGTTGCTGAGTACTCTATGAGGTTTACACATCTCTCTCGTTACTCCACAGACATGGTGTGGGAAACCTTCATCAGGGCCCAAACCTTTGAGTAGGGACTCGGACAGGATATCATGGAATCTATGGTGTCAACATCATCCCCCTTTGGTAGTAGTGCTCGAGTGGGCCCTTCATTTGGAGAGATTCCTAGCGTAGTAGACACCTCTTGCTGGAGATTCCAGTAGACCTCAAGTGACAGTGTCTTCATTAGTGAGCAGCAAGAAATAGAAGAGGGGTCCCAAGTCTTCCAAGTCTTCCATAGGGAAACCCCAGGACTCAGGGTTAGCAGTCTAGGGCTCCCAGAGTAGAGGGAGTCAACATAGACCCAGGATGTGCTTCCTGTGTGACAGACAAGGACACATGGCTCATGACTGCCCGACCCACAACACAGATTAACAACTAGTGATTGAGAGACTTCTAAGATAGAGGCATAGGTTTATGTGAGGTGTTCTTTAGGCTGACGAACGTGGTATGGATGTAGGCCAAGTGGCAGGCGGGGGGGGGGGGGGACAATTTGTGGTGCTACCACCACCACTTCCAGGTGGTCCACCATGGGCATAGGGAGCCAGTAGAAAGGGGTAAGGCCAACTCATGATAATGGAGGCCTAAAAAAACTGCACTCTAGAGATGATTAGTGATATGATCTGTGTATTCTATACCTTATCCTATGTTCTTATAGACACAGGTTCGAGTCACTAATTCCTTTTAATGGAACTCTTTCGAGGTTCAGAGATTATGGTGGATATGTTGGAATGATCCCAACTATTAGAGACTCATATGTGAAGAGATTCAATGATTACACCTTGGTGTAGGAAGAATTATATTACTCTAGGAGATGAGAGATTCAGATGGGATCTCCTAGTAGCATTGTCGAGTCCTTACGATGTTATCTTGAGTATGGACTGGTTATCCAAAATCCATGCTCAGATAGACTATTTTAGGGGAAAAGTGTCGTATGTCTACAATTATGGGACCAGGTTTTCCGTCATGGGTTAGAAGAAAATATTTGTAGCACTGCATAGACTTTCTCAGAGTAGGATGTATCCAATCACTCATATGTTGGCTATCCTCACCATATGTGCGATATATGAGAGAAGACTGAGCTTTCTTGTAGTGGTGGATAAGTATGAGGATGTATTTCCAGAGGATGTTCTAGGACTACATCCTCATATGTAGTTAGACTTATTCATCAACCTTTACCATGGGAGGACCTTGATATCCACAACAACATATCAGATGTCTTCTACAGAGATTCAGGAATTTAGGGTACAACTGTAGGACATATAAGAGATGGGCTTCGTGAGACCCAATTATTCACTATAGGAAGCCCCAATGTTGATTTACAAGAAGGCATATGGGAGGTTGAGGCTATGTGTGGACTTTCAGCACCTGAACCAAGTGACTATGAAGAATAGGTATCCACTATCGTGGATTGATGACCTCTTCAATCAGCTAAAGGGTGTGATGTGTTTCTTGAAGATCAACCTTAGTTCATGATATCATATGTTTCATGTATGCGATGAGAAGGTACCAAACATAGCCTTCATATACTTGTATAGCCACAAAGAGTTCTTGGTGATGCCTTTCCACGTGACCAATTCTCCGTTATTGGTCATGGGACTCCTTGATTGGATCTTCCAGTCCAACCTCGATCGTTTCACGGTAGACTTCGCAGAATGTGGAACTCCTGAATCCAGAACTGTCCCTTCGAGATCTTACCATAAATATGGTGCTCTCAGAGAGTATCATGTACAGTGGATCTGATGAATATAGAGGGAGTTATTGTTTGGGAGCCACCTAGGAGAGTGACTGAGGTGAAATTTTTTTGGGGTAGGATAGATACTACTAGAGGTTCATTTCTGAATTTTCCATAGTAGAAATACCTTTATCATCATTGATATGGAAGAAACACCTCTTCATGTTGATAGGGAAGTGACAATAGAATTTCCAGGAGCTGTGGAAGAGACTGGAGAGTGCCCCCATCTTGAGACTACCAAAAGAGGGTGTTGGGTATGTAGTTTTCTGCGATGCATTGGGGACTAAACTGGGTTGTGTCTTAATGAAGGAGAGAGTGAGGATCACATATGGCTCATGACATTTGACGTATCATAAGAAGAACTATTCAACCCATGACTTGGAGTTAGGATTAGTGGTCCTTTTATTGAAGATGTGGAAGCACTACTTGATGGGTGAATTTTTTACTGTCTCCTCCGATCAAAATAGCCTCAGGTATATCGTCTCATATAAGGACCTGAATATGAGATTGTAGTAACTGTTAGAGATACTCAAGGACAATGAATTTGAGATAGTCTATATCTTGGGAAGGGGAACATGGTGGCATACATGCTCAGTAGGAGGTCTGGTTTACATATTATGAGTGAGGTGACAGAGCATCTAGCTGCAATGCAGATATACTATGTAGATAATGGTGGAGTGGGTTACCTTCAGTCAATTATTGTCACTCCCCAACACTTTTGGTGAGTTAGGGAGGCACAACTTGTGGATGTTGACTGTAAGGCATAACATGCACAGATATCAACAGGATAATCCCTTGATGATTTTTCAATAGATTGGGATAACGCCATACTTTTTAGAGGACACATTATAGTACCAGTGAAATTGTGGGAGAAGGTATTGAGGGAGTTTCATATATCCCTTTTTGTAGTATATCCTAGTGGGGGAAGATGTATCAGGACCTCCAATGTCAATACTGGAGGCCATGGACGAGTAAAGTGGTTGTAGAGTTTGTTTCATGATGCCTCACTTATCAAAAAGTGAATGTCGGGCATCAGGTCTTGGTAGGATTAGAAGAGAGTCTTGAGGTACCAGAATGGGAGTGGGATGGTATCTCCATGGACATTGTGATGAGGTTACCATGCACGTCCAGGGGCCATGATTCTATCTCAGTAGAGTTTTCAAGGTGGAATACTGCCTAGGTATTCCCCCACAGATTCACTGAGTGCATGATTTTTTTCACATGTCACAGTTATGGAGGTATGTGCACGATCCATCACAAGTTATCGACTATGGAAAGATGAACATTGATGATGAGGAAAACATTGTGGAGTTCCTAGTGGAGATAGAGGATTGATTAATGTATGTCCTCTGTGGATGGTTGATTCCACTGGTGCAAGTTCACTGAAAGCACAATAATCTGTGAGAGAGGACATGGCACCACGAGGTTTAGATTCATCCTCATTAACCCCAATTTTTGATTAGCCTTTGTTTTGGATTTCGAGGATGTAAATCGCTAAGGTGGGGAGAATTTAATGTCTAAGAATATCTGAGTAATTTTTTTAAATTATATGTAATTTTTTCAATACCAAATTATTTTATGAAACAAGATTTTGAGGCCTAAAGAGCACGAAATAGAATTCTGAAAAAATAATCAAGTTCACTTAAGTAAATGTACGAGCATGTTTTTGTAAATTTTGAATCGGTGCTCAGATTGAAAATTAGAAAGCAGCATTGTAATTAGAATTTGGAGATTCACCTAGAAAAGAATTATCTTCGACTGACAAGGGTCGGAAAAAAAATTAAATTTTCATACTTTTCTGAATATAATAAAATAACATTAAAAAGTTATTTTATATTTTTCTGAACAGTTGTGTGGTAGATGGTGGCGTTGTGGTGGGGTGACGAGGAAACAATGGAGAACATTAAAGGAATCTGCTTAATAGATTGTAAAGGTGTAGTATAACTGCTAGGCTATTTTATAAGTGAAACAAAATATTGACGCAACATCGCAATGTAACAGAAACACTATGGCATGTGTCATTTTAAATTAGCTAAAACATCGGGGGAAATAAGAATTAACCAGATAATAATTATCTAAGAACTTATGGTGGAATTCTTCTCCAACAATGAATGGAAAATGCCAATAGAACATTACAACATTGAAGCCTTACAAAGAACGATATCAGGAATCTATGGACACCTTGAAATTCTTGCACCATCACGAGAGGACCACTTCAATGTTGAATGTTGATCGAGGTAGGGATTTTTTTTGGGTTTATGTGTTTCATGTTATTCATTTTAAAAGACGAACACAGATCAACCCACGAATAGGGTGATCTATAGAGACTCTGATCTTGTGGGAGGGTGAAGTTTCATTGATTTTATTTTAGGGATTTAATTATTTTTTGATAGAACATCATACTCAAGCCTCCCTAGTTTTAAACCTCTAATGTGAAGGGCATGAGCCAACATGGACAACACCCGACCACCATTTTCCTTGTGTGTTCTTGGAAAAAAAAAATCATGTTGGTGGAAAGTTAGGTTGATGGCCTTTGTAAGGAAGTTGATGCCCCACAGAGGTCAGGGGAACAATCGTTGCGATGAACGGACCACCAGTGCAGACCCTATGGTCCGCAGAATAGCCCACCGATGATCGCCGGTGTGAAGGATCCAATGGTGGCACCAGTGATCGCCGGCGGTGATCCACAATGGTGGCTATAGGCTGGACGTGAATCCCCAATATGACACATTTGGAGGAAAACCGTGGCTAGATCAAGCCGTTGTAGTGATGCAGAAGTCGTCGGCTGGCGGAACGACGCGACTCACGACAACGTCGATGGAGAAGCCCACAACTGTGGGTTGCGTTCTTCATAGGAATGTGGTCTGCCAAATGCGTGTGGGTGTTCGGCCGATCAGATTGGGTTTACATGTTGCAAGGAGAAGTGGTCTCTTGACCGCGGCTGAGGGAACATCCCCGCGGTGACTACTGGGTGAGCCAGGTGCCGGACGCGGATTCCAACCATCTCTCGGCCCGAACAAATAGGCCTACCTCTGGTAGGCTGGGCAGAACAATGCATTAGGCCAGGCCTGTGGCCCAATGGACTAGTCCCCAGCCAATCCGGGTCCAGGTCAGGTCAGTGGACCTGGGTCGGGTCAGTCTGAATGGGTCGGACAGGACCCAGAACCAACCAGACCCTTTTTGAAAATCATTCAATATCTTGAAAATCATGTGTCTACTTGAAAAGCAATTTTTTGAGTTATATACCTTGCAAAAAGACTAATATTATATAATACTTTGTGGAAGATTTAATTGTAGTTGAAATTTGACAACTGGCTTGGGAGAAATTCTCTAGAGACCAAGCGTGCTAGGTGAGGAAACCCTACAGTTGGCTAAAACCTAGAGACTGATGGTGAGGGACCCTGTGTAGATCAGATAATATGGCCTAGTGGGAAGTGGATTTTTTGTGACTCTGAAGGCCCACATTGGGGAGAAACTTTTTTGGGACCTGGTAGACCCATGGTACTCGATAGGTGGAATACCATATTATGGTGATTGTAGAGAAGCGACTTCTTTGTGACCCAGAATTCCAACTGTGGGGAGCGTCAACTGTGTGACCCAGCATACCCTCAACACTCATCAGGTATGAGTACCAAAGCAGTCTTAAGTTAGTGTGAATCATCTTATAGGAGACCTGGAAGGCCCACTAAACTCATTAAGAAGGAGTTATTCTGCAGCCAAGGTGTTCAACGATGTGACTAATGGTTCTACTATCCTACTCTAGAACATACATGGTGGGATTTTTCTTACATCATGATCATTCTTGGTGATCATGATTTGTGGATTTCTTTGTGTCCATCCCATAACAATGCTGGGGTCCTTACTAAGTATCTTTTTACTCACCCTTGCACAGGCTTCGGCCGCACGTGTTGTGTCTGGTGCAGACGACTGCCGAACCGATGGAGCACTCAGTGTCCCAGCACCCAATGATTCCCAGTGAAACCAGGTAGACGAGATGTACTTTTAAGGCTTCTAGAATCTACTTTGTACTAACCCATTAGCTGGAATATTTGGAGGATTTCTATTCATGATTTTTTTGTACTTTCAAATTTATTAGTGAGTCTTTTGATGGGTTTTTATTCTGGCCCATTTGACTTCCAGTTGTACTTGTACTCAGTGGTTATATAAAGTGGCATAATTGTTTACTTTTCTGACTATGTGATATTGTTGTGTGTTCATGTGTATAGGTAAACTGGTAAATTACTCCCACTTGCAGGTTTATTACTTCATCATTAGTTTCCAACCCCTGGCCTTTGGGGGGCACGCTAGGGGTATGTCACGACATGGGCCCCATGGGATGGGTCTTGAAAGCTACTAGAAAGTTATATTTTTTATGTTTTATAAATGACATAAAACTATAAATTCTATTAATGAATTTAATTTAAAAATGGTATCATAAGAATATAAATAAATATATTAAAATAATCCCCATAATTGTATATCAAATAAACATTCAATATAATTGGGATTATTTGGGTGCTGTTAATTATATATTTCTAAAAATCCCGAAAATATAGTGATAAAATCATTAATTAATTTTGAATTCTCTTATAACCCCCAAATAAACTAGTACATTTTTATAATAAATGATATTAACTTCTCATTTTCCACCTGCATACCATCCCCAAAAATGAAATTTCTATGTATTATTCTCCACTATAGAATTATATGAAATTCCTCATAATTTTATTATAGATTATTTTCAATATAATAATGGAAAAATACACCTAAAATATGTAGACACTAATCAAAGAAGGACCCATAGATATTAAATTAATACATAAATAATTAAATGTAATTGACCCTATAATTATTAAAAGTATTAACATTTAATATTATGTAAATTTCCATTAAAATTAAAGATGAACAAATGGAAACATTCTATATAAGAAAGTATTGAAGGCTAATGTAAAGGTTATATTTTATTAATATTATAGATAAATAGAGATCTAAAAAATTTTGAATACCCCTTAATGAAATAGTCGGGGACTGCCTTTCTATCATATTCTATATCTATTCAATTAATGGTCATGGGAAATGATCCATTCACATTTTACTTTTTTTCCTATTATTGTTTACACAATAACTCCAATTATTTTTCACCAAGTATGGTATGAGTTGAAAATTTTCACAATCTATTATTGTTATAATAGTCTTGTGGAAAGCTAAATAGACTATAATACCCCATTACGTGTTATATATATGAAAAATTATTCTGGTATAAAATAATTTCTAAATATCATTTTTAATGATATCAATGAGGGTTGGGTTTAGTTGTATTTTTTCCATCCTCACTAGTTTATCCACATTATTTTTTAATATAGAATTACTATATATATGGTTTAATACTAGGTATATCAAAAAATTCCCATCCTAATGTTTATTTATACTCCCTTATAATTTCATGCTATCAAGATACATTCTATGGAGGGAGTGAACTACTAATGAAAGTAGACAACTTATGTCTATTATATATATATAAATAATTTAAAATTAAAAAATATGGTTTATGTTCTTATTATAGTGTATTTGGTTTAATGATAGTTAATTATTAATTAATAGTTTCTTGATAATAGTTATATTCTCAATAATATTATCCTTTGGTGAGAAGCCATATTTTAATGGCTCAGAAGAATCATTTATGGTAGTAAGAATCTTAGTATATAAAAATAATGAATTTTTAAACATAAATTGAAAATTTTAACCCCAATATGTTATTTTACAAATGAATAATTACTGAAATTTTCTATTGATGAAGTATGTTTGGAATCTGTATTAAATGGAGGATTAGATATGTCCCATAGAATAAGTATTGTATATTTGAAATTGAAAGAAAGAGAGGAATACTCATTGGAGGTTTACATCATGACATCAAGGACATTAAATTTGGGAATATGTCCTCTAAAAGGATTTTATAATTAAATATCATATATATATATATCAATTATTATTATTTTAGGAAATGAATCTTTAATATTAAGGATGTATTTTAATTTATCCTATTATCTTTTCTGTTAATCATATAAAACATATTAAGAAAATATGAAATTTTGACCCTCATAAGATAACACTCTAATAAACCATTAAGGTATGTAGTTCTTCGATTAATCAATTTAATGACTATATGTATTGTCTTTCAGTCTTCTACCAAAAATTATGGTACAATGAAATAAGGATGAATATTTATGAGGTTAACCAAATCTATCATTACCTTAAAAAATAATAAATCCCCAATAATTAATTGTATATTAACTATTATAGGGTCTTTTTTAATGCGTTTTCTAGATAAACTAAAAAATGTTCCTCTCTAATATTACTATTAAATCCCCTTTAATTAATATTCAATGGTAATACACGTCCATCAGAAACATGGTATATCGGGAAATTTTTATCACGATATAAATCATACAGATTCTAATATATGATTTATTAAATGATTCCATGAATTCCTTGTCAATGTAAGTTTAATTAATATTTCTAGGTTTTGTGTCACATATAGAAATAGTGGTGGAATGGTTATCCTAAGGAGATCATTATTACCTACTCTCTTTCCATTAGTGGGTTACCTCTCAATGCACGAACTTAAAAATTTTATTTCCACGGATGGATAGAAAGGTAGCTTTCATGGAAAAGAATAACTTGAGTGTATTTTTCTTATAGTAGTTAAGGATTACACTACATTATGGGTAAATTTAAAAAACATTAACCTTATCTCTTAGGATGACTACAATATAACAATTAAATTTACGTATTTTTTAAATTTGGATACCCCCTATAGTAAGTCAAGAATCTCTTTTAATTAGATTATAATGATTAATAATATTTTTTTCTTTATTTATTGTAATTTTATTTTATTTTCCCCTATTTATTTAATTATATCCTCTATGATAGAATAATCTTTTTTGGGTCTGTTTTACAAGATCATGGTGGTATTTATATAATATTGGGTGGTAATTGTGGATGAATAACTTATGCCAATAGATACCATAAATGTTATTTATAGATAAAATTCTATATTTCTTATGGGATTTGGTTTTTACAAGAACCCCAACACTAGTCTCATAGAGACTGACAGATATTTATTACATGTGAATCAAAATACAGGGGATTATAATCCTTGGATCTTAGTTCACTTGTTCTCAAGTGATAAGATACATAAATATTATAGTACATCATGAAAAAATAAAAAGCATTATTAAAAATAATTACTCATTAGTATTATCCATATAGATCCCCATAAATAATAGTTCCCTTCATTTTTGGGGGAATTGGAATCATAAATAAAGGGTGGGATCAAATGATTTATAAGGGATAGTGTACAGTGGGGGAAAACATGTAATAATAAATATAATGTGATCATATATAAAAATGATTTTTCATTATAAAATCCATATATGGAAATAGAAATAAAAAATTAAACGATAAGAAAATTTTAGGAATTCATAATGTCAAATATCACAAACATACTATTGTTGAATAATACCAAGACATCGTTCATAAATGGTAGGGTCCACTACCTTATCTCAGTAGTCTAATGAGACCTCCCTGTGCACTAAGGGGATATAGTATTCAATAACCAACCTAATAAATAAATATCCAATGCATTCTATGAAATAATAAATGGATTTTTCCTACTGATCAAGAATTAACAAAATTAGAATACATATAATAAATGCCTAATGAGTCACATTTATTATATTTTATCATATAGAATAGTGGATTTTAAAATCATGAAAATATTTTTCCTCAGCCATTTATTTAATATTAATAAGTTTTTGAATATCCTTGAAGTATATAAAGTGTAATGAGGGATCCATATTTTTTTATTTAAGGAACCTTTACTTGGGGAAAATATGGAATTTCCATTATTTGGTACTAACATAGGCTAAGTTGATAAGGGTTTTTAGGTAATCAAATAAGTGTGTTTAAAATGGTAAGATACCATATTAGATATATAAAATATATATATATTAGAGATAATATATTCAAATTCATAAATACTATGACGTCTCAGACTCGAATTCCACTCGATAGGTGTCTCGAGCCCAGTGGGCCACATGGCCTCAAGCGGATCTCACCAAATGCCAGAAGCTGCCGACTAGCAGTGAGGGCCTAATGTTTGTCCACGGGGAGACTATACACTCATTACCAAAGTTTGGAATAGTGGTTGAATGTAAACATATTGAAATAGTGGAAGAAATATAGGTAAACTGAAGGCAAACCAGAAAATAAAGACAATAGTACCAATAACAGAAACAACTTAAACAGCATTCTACAAAAGATGGTAGAAAACTGGAAAACTGGGATACAAAATAGCTGGCACAAAATGTTTAGAAAAAGTATAAATGAATCAAAATACCATCCCAAGAATATCAAGTTCCAACTCAGTCCTCTTCTATAATGCTCTATAATAAAAAACAACCATTCAAGTGTTCGAAGCCATATGCTTCCCTTCATCAACGCCTGCGACCATGTAATATGCCCCAAGTACTAAATGGCACCTATAGAGGGTGTGTGAATAAATTTAAGTGGTACACCACCAATGGTGTATATAAAATCTATCCCCAGTAATTTAAATATAATAGTTTGAAAGAATATATATATATATATATATATAAAGTAAACCTGTACAATGTAACTAAATACAAAAGTACCTACTTCATTCCTTGACTAGTGTTCGAACATGTATCATGTTATTTTAAATATGAAATTATAATTTTATATTGATATCTCATGTGAGGAATTTCCAACAATAACACCACCTTGTGATAGTATAGATAATGAAGGTTCCATGATGTAACATGGAAACCATAATCAATGATACTTATTAATAAAGTTCCATGTTAGTAACCAAGGTAACGTATACGTCAATGGTCACCAACACAGTTGTAACTGTATCCTGGCTAAGGTTAAGAGTGTAATCCAAGGAACATGTTCCATGTAATTCTACAATAAGGTTCCTACCAAGTCCAAGGTGGTCATCTATGGTAAAACATGGATAAATAGAGACAATGCCTTATGGGTTGTAACCATGGAACCTACATGTCAATACTAGAACTAAGGAGTGTATCCATGGAATTCTATAATGATAATTAAAGGATTATACGGTTTCATACCAGGAATCCATGTACAAAAAAATGATCATGATCTATATGGGTATCAACCTAATCAAGTCGTGTCCTTGAATCGGTATGGGGTTCATGAGTGCTCATGGCGTTCGCCAATTAGAATCCAATGTGGGATTGAGTCATGCTATTTCAGTCAAATTATGATGTCATGAAACATTTCCTTCAGTTCAATCCTTACCTTTAAATAGTGTTATAAGATCATATAGCATGCAACATTTTTATATAGTTATTTGGTTTAATATATGCCTTTTATTAGTGTGATAAGGACAAGTAGCAAGAATCCATTTAATCAATTTAAGGCATATTTTATATTCATGGTTCATTCCGCTACATTCCATTAATGTGGTATGGTGTGATAATGATATGAAACTAATTATTCTACTACATTTAAGACCAATTATTATACATAATATGATTACCAATTCACATTTCACATTTAATTATCAATTTGATGATCTTACCTTAGGCGGGTCAAGTGGCGAGCAAACATTGTACTTTCCATTTTGTGATTCACTATATAATCATGCCATTTAATATATAAATCTTAACCTTTGAGAGTTCAAGCGAAGGGAACACCCAAACGGTATCTCAAATAAGTCAAAACACTGAAATCCCAAATATGGAATAACCATCGACATAGGGAGTATTGAGTTATGTGTGTAACTGCTTACAAATAATAACATATTTGAAAATATCATAACTATATAGTTCTAATAAGTATAATATAGGCATATAAATTTAGGAAACAGGGCCCAATGAAATAGGTGGGCCCCACATGTATATTAAAAAATTGATTAACATTAGGGTTAAATTATAGACCACATTCCTTAGGGTTGTATGAATCTCATCCTCTATTATCCGCCCTTGAATTTCCATGGATGAGAGTAGATCTAAAAAATGGAAACAATTCTCATACCACGATATCTCGATCGAGTCAAAATGATAAGGAGAGTGGATCAAGAGTACTCAAGTACTTACCATTGCACATCCAACGTGATGAATAAAAGCTCAATCGGATGATGGATGATGGAGATCTCTTGACTCCAAGTCTAAATCATCAAAATTCCATAAATAAAAAGGGAAATATGTCAGTCCCACATAAACTAGGATTAGGGAAGAAGAGGGGTTCCAATTAGATCATTAAAGAGAAAAATGGGAATTTCTCCCAAAATTTAGCATGTGCATGGTTTTCCCACACTATCTGATAAACCGTGGAAAAAACATGTATGGGTACTCGAGAAGAAGGGGCACTCAAATAGTTTGGCCGCACAGCTGTGCACCAACCGTGTGAGGTAGCTCTATTTTCCTGAATGGCCCGAAGGCCTTTATTTTTATTGATTTTTGATAACCCACCTTTCAAGTTGTGAGGGGGATCCCTTACAAGGCCTGTAGGAATATAGATTACATGGCCTAAAGGCTTAAAAGATTACATGACCTGAAGGTCTTATATAATTAAACCAAACTATAATTATAAAGAACTACCCCTCCCTAGCATCTGCATCATGATGATAAGTCTCCACCTTTGCATTGCTGTTTGGAACGGATTCCCATGCTAGCAGTGGTTGGTCCTGATGGCATATCCATACCCTCCCATTCTTCCAAGTTCATTTGGTTCTACTCTAGTTAGTGCACTTTCTCTAAATCCTCCTCTTGGGATTCTCTTTATTAGTATAGTCTATTTGGGGAAACTTCACTGATCATGTGGCCCAAGGTCCTTGAGGTGGCATGAGGGCCTTTAAGGTGACCCAAAATCCTTACTGACTTGAAGACCTTATGGACTCCAAGACCAAACAGGTGGTCCAAGGTGAATAGTTCCAGCTACACAGTACCAAACAGTACCTTCTACAGTAACCGCTACAATAACTACTATATAACCCAAACATTACTCCTATAATTTCTGCTATAGTACTACTACAGTACCTGATACAGTACAACTACAGTACCTGCTATATTACTACTATAGTGCCCCCGAATTATGCCCCTACCTAGTTTCGAACCTAGGTCTCATGGATGCACTTAAGTATTCCTCACTAACTTGGCTAAGGCTCATGTGCGAGGATGATCTATCTAAAAAATACAATCCACACTATTTGACAAATCATGTGGAAATCATGCATGGTATACTCTAAACTGGGTGATAAGTCTATGTTTTCAAAAAAGAAGGGTTATAGGATCTGGACATTCACCAAACACCTTTAAGACCTTTTCTAACCCATTAGCCATCCAAATTAGGTCCAAAGTAAATATTTAGACAAAAAAATAATCCATACCTAAGTGAAAAACAATTTTCATACAATTTTCCCCCATTAAAAGAACTCTTCCCTGAGTTCACCATCCAATGGTGGAGAAGAGCTATTTTACAATAAATCTAGCGCATATCCTTGTACGCTGACTTCTATCTCCCATGTCTCATCATGTACTTTGTTGTACTGCTATAGCACCCATACTAGAGGGGAATTTCAGCCTCATAGAGCCTTTGTGCTTCGTTCAATGATGCACACTAGATACTCCTCAAAGGTAGAATTTGTATCTAACTCAAATTCCTTGGGATAAAAAGTATGTGATGGGTCGACAAGATATTGATGAAGCTATGAGACATGATACACATCATGCTTGCAATGATTACTCTCAGTTAGTAGTAACCGATAGGCTACCATCGCGACTCTCTATAGGATAACAAATTGCCTTACGTAATGAGATGGCATATTTCCCTTCTTTTGTAAGTGTATATGCCCTAGGTTGTGTGATACCTGAAGGAAACATGATCCCCTACCACATACTCAAGAGGTTGTCAATGATGATTGACGTAAGATTTTTTTCTAGACTCAGCAGTAGTCATATGCTTTCTGATCAATCGAATATTCTCTGAAGTCTCCTAAACTAGATGAGGACCTTGTAGGGCAGCCTCACCTGCCTCAAAAAAGCACAAGGGTGAATAGCATGGCCTACTATTGAAGGATTCAAAATGATCAATCTAAATCTTCAACTAAAAATTGCTATTATATGTGAAATTGATGACATGGTTATGCTTTTTCCAAGAAACACTGAAATTAAGGAAACGATCTTGAAGAAAATCCTATAGAACCTGTATCGTCCATTTTTATTGTCCATTGGTTTTGGGTGAAAAAATGTGAATTGAAGCACCTAAGTTCCTATAATATTCTACAAACACTTCCAGAACATTAAAGTGAAATTAGAGTCCTAATCTGAAACAATAGTACGAGGAAACCTGTGTAGTCGTATGATCTCATGGACATATATTCTTCAAAAATCCTTAAACAAGAAATTATTCCATATAAGAATGATGTGAGATGATTTTTTTAGTCAGTTTGGGACTAGCCATATAGCATAATGACTTCTCGATGACCATGTTAAGCTGACAAAAAAATCTATAGTAATATCTTCCCACTTACTTTCCAAGACTCAAAAGGATATAACAATCCTATATTACATTTGTTCTCTACCTTTACTAACTAATAAGAGGAACAGGTAGTGATAATGTTTGTTATATGATGTTTCATCCCATGCCACCAATAATGGAGTCATATATCTCATAATATCTTTGAGATTCCTGGATGAAAAACCTATTGAGAGTTGTGGGACACTTTCATCAACTCCTCTCTAATGTCTGTAGGTACCCAGATACATCCACATAGATGAAGGAAGTCATCTTTGTCTATCGACCTATCTGGAGGTGGGTTATCTCTTTATATACTCTCAAGGGGAACCAAGACATAAGGATCTAAAAACTACATACTCTTTACCTTCTCTAGGAGAGAAGCGGTAACTATCAAGGAATAGATATAATACTTCTGGTGACTATCATGTAACTCTAGATGAAGCTCAAAAAATAAGGTCATTAACATCCATTCGTCATTGGATTCTCATACGACCTATGTCGGAGTTTTCCGACTTAGTGCATCTACAACCCCATTTCCCTTCATCAGTGCACAGGTAATCTCAAAATCAAAGTATGGGAGATATTTGAACTATCTAAGGATCATGTTACACTATGGAAAGATATATTTGAGGCTCTTGCGATCTATATACCACACAAAGCACTCACCCAAAAGATAGTGTCCCCAACAATGTAATGTGTGGGAAAATAATACTAGCTCATGATCGTGTTTTGGGTAATTTTTATCATGAGGCCTCAATAGACAAGATCTGTATGCCACAAGAATATCTTCCTACATCAACACTACTCCTAGCTCGATGTCTGATAAATCACAAATTGTGTTATAGCCTTTTCCAGGCTCTGGAGGAAATAAAATGGGTGCATAGAAAAGCTTCCCTTTTACCTTCTGAAAGGATTTCTAACACACTTTTGACTAAATACACCTGACACCCTTCTTTTTAAGACATGTAAGTGGTGAAGAAAGATGTGATAAGTATTGTATGAAATACCTGTAATATCCTATTATCCCCATGAAACTCATGATATTAAAAACATTGGGATGCTCCTAGGAAACTATAGTACTACCCTTTTCTAGGTCCATATATACTCTTCATTATGATATAATATGACCTAAAAAGTGTACTTTATCCATACATAAGTCACACTTATCATTATTGGAGTAAAACCTGTTCTCACTCAGTGTAATCCGAAGGATATCAATATGATTGGCATGGTCGCTAAGATTTTGGGAAGACACGAACATGTTGTAAATAAAGACAATGAAAAAAGATTCCAAATAGGGGTGGATCACCCTATTCATCTGAGCCATGAAAATGGCATGTGAATTTGTAAGTCCAAACAACACAACAATATAATCATTAAAACCATACATGCTATGGGTAGTTGTATGAGGTATGTCTGATGGGTTGACTCATACATGATGATAACCTGATCATAGGTTGATCTGGGAGAAGATCTTTGCTCCTTGGTGTTGGTCAAAGAGATCATCTATTTGAGGAAGTGGATATCTATTCTTGACTACAAGTAGGTTCAACCTCATGAAATCCACACAAATAAATAAGGATCCATCCACCTTCATGGAGAAAATTATGGGTGAACCACAAGAGGATGTGATAGGCCATATGAAACCTTTGGCCTCTAAATCTCCTCACTGCCACTTGAGATCCTAAATCTATTTTGGATCCATCCTTTTCAGAGGAATGTACATTGGATTTTCTCCTAGAATAATGTCAATTGTTAACTCTACCTCTCCATTAGGTGGAAATACAAAAAATTAATCAGTAAAAACATCCCTAAAACTATCCACTACTGGAGGGGAATCATCTTGTCGTAAACCTTGATCCTCCATGAATATCTTCTCAATATGGGTGGTCTCCCCACCTTGACCATGATGATCTGGTCTATCTCTACTAGCCTCGACATCCCACTCACCCTTATGTACATAACATCTGTCATCTAGTGATGTAAACTGTAACCTACAGTGATAAAAGTCTAAAAAAAATGATTGTGAACCAAACTGTCCATTCCTAGAATGATATAGAAGCCCTTCATACCAATAATAAAAAGGATCCATAATAAAGGGTAACTTTCTACCTCTGTGGGAAGGTCCATACACTAGAGTATTCCCTCTTTTCATACCCCTAACAACGTATCTAGGTTCATTACTCCATAGAAATGTTGTATCTCTTGTCCAAGACATTCCACAACAGATACATAAATAACGGAGTTTGAATCACCTGTATGAAACAAAGAAGATACAATAGGGGAGGACACTAGAATATTACCTCATACTATAGATGGTCCTATAGCCTAATCCTCGGGTATTGGATGATATGCATGCCACTGACCTCGTCCACATCCATGTGCAACAGATGGACTACCATGATCAAAACTGCTATGTTGGTGCTACTTGTCATCTTGAGTCTTACTACCATGGCCACAACCTCCTCCTCACCTAGAACTACTAGTGCTATTCCAAATCACTACAAAAAATGGTTCAAAAGAACCTAATCCGGAAGGTTGAGCTGGTGTCGATACTTTCCAACTCAAAGTAGGTGGAAAGGCCCTACAAAAATGATAAATATTTCCGTTATTACTACAAGCTTGACACTCCATTGGGTCTCTATAACATTGAGGATTTTTATTACCCCATCATTCACATTGATGAAACTATATAGAGATATCTATATGAGTACTCTGGTTCTCACTATCCTGATGACAAAACTCAAGGGAATGTTTTCTACCATTGGAAGAACTAGTGGCCTGACTTGAAACTGGACCTCTATACCTGGTACTATTGTCGTCCCTCAGATTATTCTCAGTGATAAGAGCATGATTGACTATTGTAGAAACATTTCACAGTCGAAAGAAATTCACCTACGTATGTAGAGTGTACTGAAGTCCATCCTTGAAACATCTATCACAGAGAATCTCATCACTAGTTAGAAATGAGGAAAAGTGTTGTAACTCAATGAAATGGGCTGAACATTCCATGACTGACATAGAACTCTACTCAAGATTAAATAACTCTCTGGATCTATCAGATATCAGTGTATGTGGAAGGAACTAATCATTGAAGGTTGTCTTGAAATTATCCCATAACATGCCCTGATGACGACCAACCTGGGTAATCACATCCCACAAATGCTTGGCCGAATCCCAAATCATGTATGTGTCCATCTTGACCCTCCACTATGAAGGGGTCTCAAGATACTCAATGATATAAAGGATGGAGTCCAGCCAAGATTCATGAGCCTGATGACCACCATACCATGAGAACATAGGAGGATGGTACTACAAGAACTCATGAGTAAGATCATCCATCATATATTCAAGACATGGAGAACTATTCTTGGGTGGCATCAAACGTAAGAAACTATCACAAACATGGGATATGTTCCTAGATTGGGAACAGTAGGTGGTTTATCATGTGGAACTCTTGGAGGTATGAATGGTGCCTTAGGGCCCACCATGTCTGGAGCATGGTCATCACCACCCTCCAGGAAAACGACACGAGGATGTCGTGGAGGCATTAGTCTAAAAATTTCAAGCAACCACCTTAGAACATGATTATAAGCATATGATAACATCACTAGCAGAAGATGAAAGTACGAAAACTCACTACCCAAGTAATACTACTGCAACTACCTACTTAGACGACTGATTATTAGTAAGTACTCAAGTATAAGTTTCATTTTATTTTACATTTAATTTCCTGGTTCAATTTTTTATCTTTCATAGGCATGACAAGCCGGGATAAGGATGTGCAACCAATTCATTTTAGATTTCATGATTCACTTTATAATGGATTTCTATTTCTAATGAATTAGGGCCCATACCCTTATCACCATAAATAAAGCCCATTTATTTATAGCATAATGGATTAACTCAGTAAATTACTCATCCTAGCCCCCGAGGTCCCAAAAACCTCATGAATTGAGTCAAACAATCACCGAATCATAACCAAAAGTAATACAAGAAAAATATAACTACCATAACATCACTCAATAAACACATTCATATAGAAAAATGGAAATCAGTTAAATTCACCTATATGGAATGGAATATTCATGACATGTGAATTTTAGGTTCCTCTAATGTTGTATATAAGAATTCTCATTAACCTCATATCTTCTGGCTGAGGATGAAATAAATCATAAAATAGTAATATTCAAAAAAAAAAACACACAACATGTGTGTCACCCAATGGTGAAATAATATCAATAAAAATTGGAAAAATAAAACTATAACTGTATTTTGGGTAACATTGATTTTACCCAGAACATGGGTTTGTGATTCCCATGCATGATATATAAATAAGTACCAAGCATTCCAAATCTCCAATCTATTGTCTCCAAATAATATGATAAGAAATGAAACCCTATTATACCACATTTTGACATCACATAACCTAATGCCACATGAGAGGTTCCTCAAGCCCAGTGGGCCCCAAGGAGTCAACCGTATCTCCCCAAATGCCATAGGTTGCCAACTAACTACGAAGACCTAGAGTGTGTCCATCAAGAGACTATGACCATATTACCAAATTGTGGCATTTCAGGTTAAAGTAAACATATGTAAATAGTAGAAGAAATATATGTAAACTAAAGGGGGGAAGAAAATAGATACAATATTAATAATAACTGAATCAACTAAAATATCATTCAACAACTAATGGTATGTTAGGTCACTAGAAAACATGAAAACCTGGATATAAAATAGCCGGCATAACATGATTCAAAAAAGTAAAAAGGAATCCAAATACTATCTCAAGCATCCAGAGTTTCAACTCGGTCCACATCTATCAAGATCAAAATTAAACAGTAAGCAATAAAGTGTATGAAGCCATATGCTTCCCTTTTTCAACACCTAAAACCATCTAATCTACCACACGTACCAAACAACACCCAGAGGGGGTTTGACATAAATCTTAGTAGGTCAAACAAATGGTGTCAATAACAACTATCCAGTATAATGAATTTATAATATTGTGTAGGCATATATATATAAACATATATAAATATAATGTAATGTAGTACAATGTACATAAATACCCATGTACCTACATCATCCCCCGACTGGTGTCTGAACATGTAACCAGTTCTTTTAATTATGTAATTACCATTTTTATATTGTTCGTTCACATGAGGCATATCCAATGCTAACATCACCTCATGATAGTACAGATAACGAAGGTTCATAGGGGTAATAAGGAAACTGTGACCAATGCTACTTAATAATGAAGTTCCAAGGTAGTAACCAAGGAAACATAGACCTCAAGGGTCACCAAATCAGTATTAACTATATCATAGCTAAGGGTAAGAGTTTAATACAAGGAAATTTTTTGAATACATTCTACAATAAGGTTCATACCGAGTCTAAGGTCAACATCCAGTTAATATAAGTCTATGATAGAGACAGAGCCCTATCGGTAGTAATCATGGCACCTAAATATCATTGATGGATCCAAGGAGTGTATCCAATGAACCCTATTATGATAATCAAAGGATCCTTCAATGTCATACCAGAAATCCAAGAACAATAATGGATTAGGATCTAGGGGGTATCAACCTGAGAAGGTCGTGTCCTTGAATCTGAATGGGGTTCCTAAGTGCTCATCACATTCTCCAATCCGAATCCAAGGTGATCTAGAGTAAGACCATTTGTATTTAATTATGAAGTCATGCAACATCTCCTTCATTTTATGCCTTCCCTTTCATTAGTGTTACAAGTTAAAGTAGCCTGAAACCTTTTTATATATTCATTTGGTTCATTCCCTGCCTTTCATTAGTGTGACAAGGACAAGTATCATGAAATCATTTAATAAAGTCATTTGGTTCAATCCATGCCTTTCATTTGTGTGACATGGACAAGTATCATGAAACCATTTAATCCATTTATTGAATATTCTAGATTCAAGTTTCATTCTATTACTTTCCATTAATGTGGTAATGGGTGCTATAGATATGTAACTAATTAATCATTTACATTTGAGGCTAATTCATATACTTTGTATACTTTCAAATTCACATTTCACATTTAATTATTAATTTTAAGAACTTACCTTAGTAGGGTCAAGTGGTGAGCACACATGGTTCTTTAAATTATGCAATTTACTATATAATCATTCCATTTAACATTGAGTTCTTACCCTTAGAGTGGTCAAGTGAAGGAATAGTCGAATAGTGGCACAAACATGTGAAAACACTAAAAACCCACATATTCCATAACCATCAACATGGGTTGGATTGAGTTGTGGGTATAGCCACTAACAACTAATCACATATTTGGAATGAGAATAATTAAAAAGTTCTAATGATTATAAAAATAAAATATAAATTTAAGAAATGACACCTCACAAAATCGTTGGGCCCCACATATATATTCCAAAATTGATGATCTTTATAGATAAATTATAGACAAACCACCTTAGTGTTGTACAAATATCCTCCTCTGGTATTATCCCTTGATTTTACATCGATCAGTTTAGATCTATTAAACAAAGTTAAAGGCACATTCCATGATATCTCATTCGAGGGAAAAATCGAAGGGGGATGGCTCCAGAGGACTCGATTACTTACTGTTGTGCATCCAAAGTGATGAATGAAAGCTTGATCAGTTTCTGGATGATGAATATCTATTGATTTCATTTTTATGTAATAAAAAATTCTGAAATTGAGGTAGAAATAGGTTATTCCCATATAAACTCGGATTAGTGAAGAAGAGGTGTTCAAATTAGATCGTTAAGGGAAAAATTGAAATTTTACCCAAAATATAGTCGATGCATGTTTTGACTACACAGTTTGAAAAAACATATTTCAACCTTACACAGGTACCTAGGAAGAAGGTTTGATGACACAGTTAGTCTCTATGGCCATCCGCTAACAGGGTGAGGTGGCTCTATGTGAAAAAAAAATCAATCTGCACAGTTTAAAAAACAATGAGGAATTCATAGATGGTTTACTCTAAACCATGTGCCAAGACTGTTTTTCACAAAAGGATGGGTTAGAGGCTCTGAAAATACCCCAGACACCCCTAAGAACATTTTAACCCATTTGGCATCCTTATTAGTTCAAAATAAAATAATTAGTCTGAAAAAATAAAGGATCCATATTTGAGTGAAAAAACAGATTCTTACAAATATGGTTTGTAAAGAACATGTGAATCATCTATAACTTATCCATTCATAATTTAAAAATAAGAATGTAATTAAAACCACAAATAATGAACTATGTGATTATCATGTTACTACAATAAAAACCTTTTAGGGTTCCTACCCCAAGTGGAATCTAGTCTAGAGCCTCCATCCACTTTTTTGTTTTGATAAACTTATTTCAGATGTTGGAAAATCAAGAAAGCTTTAACAAAATTTACAATTAAATTTTGGATATGGGAATATTTGGGAACTATAAAGGATTGTGTATGTAGTATAATTAGTATTGATGGTTTTATATCATCGATAATATTATATTTAATTTCTAATTTGTTTTATAATAACATAGAATAATTAAATGGAAAGGATTTGGAAATAATAACACAACTAATGAAAGATAAGTTGATAGGGACCCTTGCCTTTAAAACTAAATTCTTAATGCTTGATATTATAACCATATAGCCTGGTAAAATACTTAGAGAGACTCGTGAACTAGAAAATATGGTGAATATAATTTTTATATAATTTTTTTTTCTAAAACCTTAATTTTCATTTTAGGTTCTGGAAGGTTATTTATATGTTTGAAAATATAGTTTAATACATTTCAATACATAATTTAAATAAAATATGTTATTTTGGATCATGTAATAAATTATATTAATTATTACCTATTCCCTAATTCATAATTACATCATAAAAAAATAATGTATATGCTTACTCTTTATTCCTATTTATTGAAATATTTTCCTATCTTCAAAAAATTATGAAAAATTAACCACGGTCTAATTTTGAAATTCGTATTAGAAATAAAAAATCAGTTTTACCAAATCAATACAATAAATATTTACACAATGGAATTTATATAAGGATGATAAATTTGAAAATTGTGTGTTATTTTAGTATGAATTATTTCATTTTTTGAATAACATTTCACTTTAAACAAAACTTCCCCTATATATATACCCCTTTATAACACTAGAATAATCACAAAGGGTGAGGCATGTAATGGTGGTATGTTCATTGGTTTCTTTTTTTAACATTGATCTGGTGGTGATTTTAACTAAGTGAAACATCCCATGTAGATGATCATGAACTATCCTTAGTCACTCGAATTATAATTTTTTTTAATCAAGTCTAAACCTTGGGGATCCTACATCATTCTCAATCATGGAGAAGAAAATATCATAAGGGATATTCTTACTGGTCTTGGAAATGGTCCATCAATTTTATACTAATAAACTCTCCCAATTAACCTTAATATTAAACAATCAAAATGGACACATTTTAAATGTAGTTCCAAATAGTAATAATTCCAAATGAAAATAATACCTGACTGTCAAAATGTGATAGCCATTTTCAATTTTACTTATTATAAATTTATCTAATCTAAATCCTTGAATCATAATGGTTTTTTTAATTCTCCCAATATGAAAATTCTTGCCCTGTGTTACTTTTCGTTTAAATCATTCTTATTATAACATTGGTGTTCATTGGGTACTATTATCATGGTGATATCTATATTTTACATTTTTTATTTTGTATTTTTTATTTTTTATTTTTATTTTTAGTGAAAATAATAACTTTTTATCTCTAATTTTTCAATTATTATATTTTTACAAAACATGCTGATTCACTATAAATATATCTCATGTTTTAGTCTCCCCATTAAAAATTCCATACATAAAATTAGAAATTTTTCTATATAAATATTTTGATCCGTCTTTCTTATTTCATCATCTAGTTCTCATGATTTATTTCCTAAGGATAATTATTCCAAAGAACCTTCAATAGCTATGTAATTGTATTCTATATACCTTTCTCTCACTTATCAAGAATCATAATTCAATCTTCGTTAAATGAAATTTTATGTTCCAAATGTTCTTAATACACCATTAGAGAATGGGGATATTCTAGAATATAATTCCACAAAAGGGATATGTTGATGATTTCATGAAATTGAGATATTTTTGGTGGCATTTTTAATAGATATTCTTTATGCCCTACCCACTCTAATATTTCAAATGGTCAAATATTCCTTAGTATTAGCTTCTCATTCCTTCAAAATAACATGAAACATTCATATGGTGATATACTCAAGTAGACATGGTCCCCAAAATTTAATTCAAGATCCTTTGTTAAATTAATAGAATATATTTTCATTCTATATAGGGAATCCATTATGTGATCCATGATTTATCATACAATCTCTGTTTTCTCTTCTATATGTTTTGGTCATAATAATATCATTTCTAAAACTTCTTTGAAATTTTTTGGGTTTCTATGTATCTTCCCTTATATGCTATCATATGTTAACATTATAATGTTGTATGGGTGAAATTTATTATAATAAAACTTCACTAGTGGAAAATACATTTCCTAACATCTATAAATATCAAGAGATCATGACCTTATAATATCCATTAATATTTTGACGGTCAATTCAAATTTTACACAAATTATAGTGTAGTAGGATATACTATGGTTAATATTTATATTTATTGAATTTTAAGGACTCCTCCAAAGTTTTATGTTAAACCATGGATCATGGTCATAGGAAATAATTAAGGGTTTACTGTGAGGTATTACAACGTTATTTATATAAAATAATTCAAAGTGGCCTAAATGGGAATCCTCCAAAATTGAATGAAAAGATCAATCATCATAAGATTACCCACAATGACCAATATCACATCATTCGCCTTTGATGTATTATGAATCCTAGTGGTATTTTCTATAGTAATATTATACCACTTGAACTTAATTATTTATTAAGGTTTCATAACAACCTTGGGATGTTTTTTAGCTTTATCATGATTTCATAAAAATCACCCTATATTATAATAAGAAATAAATAACTTTATTTTATCACTATATAAATATAATGAAATTTACTTATACATATTTTTTTATATGGAATATACAGTGAAATTGGAACTATAAGCTTTATCCTTCAAATATTTTTATATCTACGGTATTTATAAAACTCATAAACACTTACAAACAATAAAAATCAATCATCACCAATATTAATGTCTATAAATTTACAATTATTCACATCTATCATATTCTTTTATAAGTCATTATCATCAATTTGGAATTTCTTAATCCTTTCAAAAATTGATGGTTGGGTAATTTAATATAATAACAAAGGTGTTTCCTTTATTATTATAACACACATGTCCATAATTTTAAAATCATTGAGGACTAGATCATTTTACCCCAAAATCATGGATACGATACTGTGGTATTTTCTACTAAATGAATATGGTACATTGATTTCATTCCCAAAATGTTAATTTATAACACAATCAGACCACTTGAGTAATTAGAACCATCTATTTTCCTCATGTTAAGAAGTCTTTCTATAAAATGGTATTTAAAACTCATATGATTAGTATAAATATAATATCTGTCTCTATAAAGAAAATGTATCTATATATTTATATTAATGACCACTACATATAACTCCAAATAATTAATTTGATAATTCACCTCATAAGGATTTATCTGTCCATATGCATAATCCATCAATCAATCATTTTAATAACATACAAAGGACCTTTCCTTGATGCATCACAGTAAATAAAAAAACTTATCATTCATTTGGAAGAGTTAATACATATGGATTTTCCATTCTCATACTAAATTCCATAAATTTATCTTCACATTCTTTTTTTAATGTGAATTTTGACACATTACATGTTATCTTTGTTAGTGGATGATATAATTCAATACATTTTTTAACAAATAGCTGATAATATATTTTAATGGAAAAAAGATATGTACATTTGTTATGGTAGTATCTCTTGGACATTCCATGAAAACATTTGTTTTTAAGGGATAAAATATTTACAATCCATGGATACAATATATCCAAAAAACAACTTATGGATTCCAAAATTCACATTTACTAAATTTCCCATTTAACATACTTATACTCATAACCTAAATTAAAAAACACATATGATTTTAAAAATCCTCATAAATTGTAGAATATATAATTAATTCATCAATAAATACCACCCTAATAATATTAAGAAAATATTTTAATACTTCATTAATTGAGTCCATAAATTGTGAGGTCACATTAGTTAAATTAAAAGGAATTAATGTGAAGTCACAGTGACCATACCTCAAATGAAATGTTGTCTTTGAGATATAATCCTTCTTCTCCCTTACATGATGATTACTATTATATAGATAAATCATTGAGAATTATTATGAAAATTTAATTTGATTAAATAAATAATTATTTTGGTGTCATGGGTACTATTTATTTATAGTAATTCCATTCATTTTCTGATAGTACATGAAATCCCTATTTGATTTATACTACTTCTTCAGGATGATAATTGATTATCCCCACTATAAAACACATGGAATAATGATTCACTTATCAAAAAATTAATCTAATTTATTCTGCAACAAAACTAAATCCACAAGAAAAATTCTATTAGAAGGATTTTATATAAGTTTTAAATTGTGCATATGAAAAATATAGAATTATATTTCTCTATAAAGGGGAAATTGACGTAATTTTACATGAAATAAATATACATTAATATTTAAAATTAGTACATATTCAATTTAATAAACCACATTACCCAATATATATTTAATTTCATCCATATCATCCATATGTTTTTCATTATAATGATCTATTGAGGGTTGTTCGAAACATGTCTCAGGAAATTAAATCTCCCCTTGAAAATCATGTAATTATATATATTCCTCAACAATTCTAACTTCATTCTCTAAATAATACATTTTATCATTATAATTATAGATCTAATATATACACAATATTAAATAAAACTCAACCATCTTTATGAGGATTATATTGAAAAATAGGCAGCACCCAGGCATTATAATTTTAATTTAATGATATATCTTCATTCAATTCAATGTAAAAAAAATTGATCAAACTGATAATGCACTCATTAATGCAACAAGTTGTGATTACATATTCTTATTGTACATGCATGATATAAAATTTTTCATAGGTCTAGAATCAAATAATGTATTATATATATTTGTGTGTGTAATAAAAGTAAACATTATCACATCATTTAGAGCATGATATTTAGTTAGTTTTAATGAAAAAACTCCTCCAGGATCTATAGGAATCTTCTAAGGAAGATTCTCTGGAATCTTTTGAAATTGATTAGGGTAATTACACAGCAATATATAGTTAAGTAATATTATATTGTCTAAATCCTTCATTAATTAGAAATCATGATCTTTATGACATTATCCCTTAAATTTAATATTTACACCCATCCCATTAAACCAGGGGTACAGAACCCGGCCATAGTTGCACATAGACCATTCCTAACTTCATTACATTGGAATAAAAATTAAGGAAATCACATAAAAAAGGACCAAATAGTTTAGTATATATTGAAAAAATATATAAAAATATGTTTTAAAATACAACTTGATAGGAAAACAATATAGAAATCCCATTAGAAACATCCATAACTCATATATTATCCCTCCAAGTGATTCTTATATATATTTTCACATTTTGGGGAAGAATAAAACATAATAAAGGTGTGAGATAAAATTCTTAGTAAGGGTAAGTAATAAAAAAGAATCTAATATAAGTAATAAGGCATGGTGATTGACTAAAAACAAATATGATCTGAATATAAATATTAGAAAAATATCGAAGGAATTGAAGATGAATAAATAAATCCATAAAAATAATCACATGATAATGTATCCTAACAATGGAAAATCTACTAGTCGATTATAAACATGTTTTATCAATTTGTAATATCATTGTTATTACATTCGTATTTCTAGACATCTGAAATATATCTTATAGGACTCATCCAAAACATCTGAAAATAAATTGTTAAGGACTCATCCGAAACTATATCTGAAATGGGAAAGGCCTCATCCAAGTCCATATCTATTTTCCTCATGAGACCAAGTGATGCATAGAGGGGCAATAAATAGACACTACCCATCACTTACTATGTTAAATGAATTCCTCATATGACTGGGGTCTACATAAACAAAATATACGAATTAAATTTACATAATTTTTTCCAATATTTAAACATGATCACTAATCATTATATGTAGTATGGTGAATAGTATCATGATATCACATTTTCAATAAAACTGATTATAAACAATTTAATAAAAAATATTAGATGATAATAATAAGGGTTAAGTCTCAATATATAACTAGATAAACTAGATATTCCTAAATATATGAAAATAATATAATAACATCATCTAGTAATCCTTGATGGAAATACCCTTTTTCACTTTTCAAACAATATTACTTTTAAATAAATCATTTGTATTTTTCATGATTTTTTATATAAAAAAAATTAAACAAATATTTCTTTTAATAAAAATTTATTTATTATATAAAAATAATTTGGTCTTAAAATAGGTTATGGTTGTTACATGAAAATGGGTAAAAATTTAAGAAATTCCCTTTAATCGAGCTTGCGTATTAAGAAGAATTGAGAAGGGAACCTTGTACAAAATATAATTCTCAAAAAAGATGAAACGATCAAGATATATAAGTTTGAAATATTTAAACATAATTTATAATTCTCCTTTAAAATAAATGAAGAATTAAATTAGTGTATATAGGAATAAATCATAATCCAAATGAAAATCAATGTTCAGGAAGAAAACCCATACGTTATGTCTGAATGTGTTATGAAAAAGATATTAATGTCTTTGATAATAAAATTAAATCCAATAATTAGTTAATTAATAACTGTTAATACATGTACATTATTAATTAAATATTTATTAAGTTCATTTTTGGCCATACTTATGAGTTATGATGTTTAATTTCATCATTCAAGAGCATTCATTTGCTTGGTTTTCATGATAAGTTTGATTGTTTATAATTAATGAAGTTCACACAAAATAGGTATAATTATAAAATAAATATAATTAAATGTTATTAATGAACCTAAATAATTTTAATTGGTCTTATATTTCTATATTCATAGATATTATGATGAATCATTAGATAGCTTGATAATGATAATCGTTTATTTTAATGTTTTCTTGTTTTATTTCAAAATGAACACATTTTGTTAATAATTTAGTATTGTGTAAATATAGTAATTACATAATATAAAATAGTTTTTTAATATACATATTACACAATATTTAAACCCTTCAAATGGTTTTATGAATATTCTTGATGATGAATAGTGGGAAAAGAAAACATGTCATCCTTGGAGGAAATGAAACAACATGAAATATATGACGTTTCCATTTTTAGAATAAAAGAGAGATGAGAAATTGGTTCATGAGGGATTATTCCACTACAATAATTAAATTATAGAATTTAAATTGTACTAGATTTAAAATTATTTTTCTATTATGGGTGGAGTGGATGAAATAATAAAATTAAAGTACCTAAAAATAAAATAAAATAAAAAGAAAGTGGTTCTTACCACATAATCATCCCCTCCATTTGATCCTCATTATGGAAATGGATTTGGCCTTATTAGAAGACCAAGATCTCATAAAATTGGGGTAGGGGTTTGGTAAGTTAATTAGGTAGAAATATGACAATGATCAAATATTGTATGATATGAGGACTAGGGGTTGTGATGGGTGGTATTAATAGTGGAGGAGAAGGATGCTTTTGTAATATTTTATTCCTCTGTTTTTTATTTCATCTCAAGAATTTGAATTTTTGAGAATTATCATAAAATATATTAAAATAATTAATGATATTTCAAGATTATGGGCTTAAATAATACATATATAACATATTATTCAATAATTCATGTATTTAACATTTATTATAAATTATTGTATTTTACTTTTCACCTAAATTCATGTATTTTAGAAAATTCCCAAAAACTCGCCCTAACCATTTTATAATGTGTAGAATTCAAAAATGAAATTTATTTTGTTAAACTAATTTTCTACATATGATAAATTTAATTTTTAATTAAAATCATCTTTTACTAAAAAAAATAGATATTTTAAAATTATAAGTAATTTTATAACACTCAAAAAATTATCTAAGGTCTCCTAAAATAGTATTAAAATCATAATACAACAAAATATTAATATATGAATCTATTTAATGAAAATTTATTTTCTTCAAAATAATTATATTAATTATAAAATTGTAATTAAATATTTATGAATTACAAATATACCAACTCTTAGTTTATAATTTTTAAAATATTTATTTATTTATACTATGATATAATTATATCATAGATTAATTTATTAGATGCCTATATTTATTTTTACATTCATAGGTATATTTACTATTTAATGTGATGGTTTATTATTCATAATGGTAATATTACTGTCCTGAAGGTCAAGTAACTATTTATCATTATAGGTTTTTTACCTTCTATAAATACCTCTTACTTCATTCATTATTATTTTTTAAATAGTTTTTTATGTTACCTAAATAATTTTACCTGATTTGTGAAATAATCATAAAAGGCAATATTCCATGAAATAATTAAGGTTTGTTACATTTCCCTTTCAACAGAAAGTTCATCTTAAAAATTTCCAAAATATCACATCATAAAATTATTTGGGTAGTTACTCATCTTACGTTCCTTAGGATCCCTTGTTACCTCTTTAATTTTATGATTTTTCCAAATAATCCTTTCTATTCAAGTCATCTGATTCTTCAACACCTATTCATTAGTGTCTAGAATAAGGATATTCGCTCCACAGAATGACAAGTCTGGTTCCAAATATATTCCATTATATGTGACGACATGTGTTAGGTCTGGAATATACTTCACTAACAAAGATATGTGTAATTGATTGTGTATAATGGAAAGGCTTGGAAGAATTTTGAAATTATTAGACGCAACATCCATTATCTCTAGAATTCAAAAAGGACAAATATACATAGGGATTATTTCCCCTTCTTCCAAATATTAAAACTCCTTTTCATGTAGACACTTTCATGAAATTCATGATATCCCACTTGAAATTCTAAATTATTCCTTTTATTATCGGTATATATATTTTAACTACATTGAGATTATTTGATATGGGTTGTAATAGTCTTTACCATTTCTATTGTTTCCTCCACAAGCTCAAAGACTAAAATATTTCTTTTACCAACTTCTTCTCATCAAGTTAGTGTATGGAATCTCTTTCCATTCTATTATTCATATGGTTCTATTTGACTAATTTAATTGAGACTACTTTTTTAGGAAAATATACCAAAATAAAATATTGATCCCACATACCTTGAAAGTCAAGTGACCTTTATCTCAACATGTCTTATAACATTTAGATCATTCTTTTCCACTTCTAGTCAATGTGTGGGTGATAAGTAGTACTCAAATTAAGCTAAATATCCAATTATTTCAAAATATGTTATTTGATTTTTTGATGAAAATCATCAACCATGATCAAATAAAATTGAGATAGGCTCCTCATAAAGTCTTAAAAATTCATTAATATAGAGTCCTACAAAGTGCGCTACTAAAAAAGCCTCCCTTATAGAAAGCAAATGTGAAAATTTGGTAAGTCGTTAAATAATAACTCATATTGCATATTTATTTCATGGATTTTCTGGTAATCCAGTGAAATAATCCATGGTTATATAATCCAACTTCCATGTAGATATTTAAAGGGGTTTAATGAGTCTTATAGAAAGTTTTAATTTCACCTTCACCTATTGACAGACTAAACATTATGATACATAATCAGAAATTTCCCTCATCATATTGTCCCACCAAAAATGTTCCTTCCAATTGCAATACATATTACTGATGCTAGAGGATATATATATATATATAAATTCAAGCTATGTTTATCATCCAATAACTCTCATTTCAGCTCAGGTTTATATAGAACACAGTGCCATTTCCAAAATTTCATAATTCCATAATCATACATGAAGTCTGTAATCTTCTGATCATTTTCAACTATAATTTTCTTTTTAAGATTCTCATCTTCAGACTGGGAACATTTAATCCTTTCCAATAAAGATTGTTGGGATACCAATTGAAAAAGAAATGATGTTTCAACTTCTTTGATAATTCCCATATACATCATTGCAAGATTCATATACACATGATCCTTTTCAATCCTTATTTTGTTCATAACTCCATGATCCTTCCTTCTCAATGCATCTGATACCTTATTCACTTTCCCAAGGTCTCACTGTATTGAACAATAATAATACTTTTGTATATTGACTCATTTACTTTTCCTCATGTTGAGTTCTTTTTGTGAGAATAAATATTTCAATATCTTGTAATAATTATATATCTTACATGTTTCACTATAATAATTGTGTCTTAATATCTTCATTATAAGGATTGCGACTGATAACTCAAGATCCTGTGTTGGGTAGTTCTATTCACGAGTTTTTTACTTCCTTGATTAATATGAAATAAATATACCATTCTATATAATTACACAAACAAGTCCTTTCTTTGATGCATCACTTTCAATAAAAAATCCACCATTTATGGATGGTAGAGTCAATATTAGAGCATTCACTAATATCATATTCAATTCTTCAAAAAATTCTTCTGTTTATTTTTTCTATATTAACATAACCCTATAATGAGTAATCATTTTAAAGGGTTTTCTAATTAGGAAAATTTAGGAATGAAACACTGATAATAACATGAAAAACCAATGAATTTACATACCTAAGTTATGTTCGTTACTGTAGGCCTTTCCCAACTCACCTTTTTCTCCATAAGATCAGTTGAGATTCCATCCATAGGGAAAACATGACCGAGAAAAGAAAATATTCAAAGAAAAAATTATACTTTCTAAACATCCTATATAACTATTTCCTTCTAAGAGATTCTATAACAACATAGAATTGGGTTTTGTGGTCCTTATAGGATGGGGAATATCTCATGAAATTATCATTAAATTACACAACAAAATCATCCAGATATTACTAGAAAAAACTATTTGTCAAATCCATGAAAATAGAGGTTTCATTAGTTATTCCAAATACAACTTTAGTAAACTTGTAATGTCTATACCTAGTTCTAAATAATGTCTCTTAAAAATCATCCTTCCTCATATATAATTGATGATATTCATATCAAATATCACACATTGAAAAATATTAAGCTCCATGATGTAGATAAAAAATCATCATTGTGAAGAAGGGGATACTTGTTATTTATTGTAATAGCATTGATTTCTCTATATTAAGTGCATAGCCTCATGGATCTATCTTTATTTTTCAAAATGACAATGGGGTCTCCCAATGGAGAAACACTAGGGAGAATAAATCCATTTTCACTCAACTCCCATAGTTGTTTCCTTATCTGAAATAATTCCATTGCAACCATTCTATAGGGATTATTTTATATAAGTATTAAATCAATAATTAAATCTATAGAGAACTCACCATCCCACTATGTAGGATGTCCACATATATCCTGTAGAAATACATCAATGTATTCTTGAAAAATTGGTACTTATTCATTTTGAATATCCATATATGATGTTTTTTTATTAATTCTTGAGAATTTAATTTATAATAGAAACATAAGGTAGATCGGGATAAGAATCAGGTAATGATGTTTCTCCTCTAAAGATATTGTATTCTATATTTTCTTCAAAAATTGTGAACTCTTTTATCTTTTAAAATATTTTGGATTCATATTTTGAAATCTGTTCCATAAAAAGGATTATATCAATGTCAATCATAGGTATGATGACATGGTCTGCAACTAAAGCATATTTATGCTATATTAATGGGAATGACCATCACATAATTATTTTAATGAGACTCCCCCTAGAAGTTTTTACTAACAACAACATTATTAAATCAAAATGGGAATGCCTAATTTTCCTCTAATTTAATAAGATGTAAAATAATATAATGATCCTTAATCAAATAAAGCATTGGATGTGTTTTTGGAAATGATTAAATTAGATTCCACCACATCATTAGAAACATCTACCTCTCTAGTTGTGATCTCATAAGCATATACTAGCATCCATGGACTTTTTTGATGCTTGTTTCCTTGAAACATTGTAAAATAATTAGTGTAGTGTCCCAAATCCCTATAATTATAGAATTAAGCATTGATAGCTAATTTATTTTGATTATTGTAATTATAATGATGTCAATTTTTCCCACACTTGTAGAAAACTATATTTCCTTTTAAGTACACCCTAGGGTGTTTCCAACCATGAGAATAGAATGATAGAAAATTCCCATTTTTATTCATCCCATTATCCATTCTTTCCTCCACCGCCAACATTTTATATTTTTTCCATTATATTCCTCATTCATAGAGAATTATTTCTCTTTATTGATAACACATGAGACTATATGTTCATATGGTGAAACATTTTGGGAGAGCAGTGCCCTTCGGGGGAATAGTTTTAAACCATCAAATAATTGATCAACATTTCTTCTTTGATTACATATAAAATCCACAACATACCTTTACAACCTTGTTATTTGGTCGTCATACTTTTCAATGTTTTCTCCGTTTCTTTGTTTTCGAATTAAGGATTACCTCTCCATATCTTCTTTATTTTCATGAGGAAAGTATTATTCAAGGATAGATTTTTTAAATTTCCTCCAATACATATTTGTTATTTATTCCTCCTATTTTATATTTTTAAATTAATTTCCAACATTGATCCCAATCTATTGATAGATAATAAACTTCCTATAAACCTTCTCCCTTTCATTACTTCCCAAATAAAGATATATATTCTCTATGGAACGTATCCATTTCTTTGCTAAAAATGGGGATGTAGTACCATTTAATGAGTTTGGATGGTGTTGCATAAATTGGTATAACAATTATCATCCATGTTATGTATTAGGAAGCTCCATATGGGTATGGTTATTATTTATAACCTTAGACAAATTTCCCAGTATAGTTATAAGTTTCTCTTAACATCAAAAATCTAATACCAATATTATTATATTGTATAGGTGTAAAATCCCTACATGGGATACATTCGTTGATATAGTTTATATTCCTTCAAATAGGCATTATATCTAAATAATGGAATACGTTAAATTAGGTTATGAATCATAATGTATAATATAAAACTAAAAAAATAGTTAATATAAATTTAAATATTACACATATCTAATCATAAACATGGTTTCCTTGACGTCATATTTTCATTTAAATCCTTGAGAATGGTATTTAATGAAAATGTGAAATAACCATTTCGTATCCTCTAGGAGATTCCAACCCAGTGCCCTGTAAGGCCCATTTTCATCCACCATGTTAACCCGAGTTAGGCTAGGGGCACCTTATCAGATATTTTACCCCTAGGTACATCTATTCCAGAACCATTCCCACTTGTAGTATCTAGATAGAGATGTATTTCAAGAAAGACCCACATAATCTCTACCTTACCAGAGTTCTATGATTATATTATATGCTTATCCTGAAAGTCTATCATAGGATTATGTTCCCTAATATTTTTTTTAAATTTAGTTTCTATGGTTTCTACTAAAAATCCTATTATATCAACTTTATAGATCCCGAACATACTTTCCTAGATACAATTCTTTAATTAAATTGGCATAATAATCAATGAAGCCACCTCAGAAATGACCAAATAGTTTAGTAGTTTTGGAAAAAAATATAAAAACATAAGATTTAAATTATAACTTGAAAAGAAGAATAATAAATAAATTCCATTGTAAACATCCATAACTTCTATATTATACCTGCAAGTCATTCATAATATATATCATCTCATCCTGGTCAAAATAAAAAATTAGAAAGGGGCAAGATCATATGATCAATAAGGGTATATTATACAATATAAGATAATATGCATAATAATTCATGGTGAATAACTGAAAATACATTTTATTAGAATATAAACAGGAGAAAAATTTGGTAAGAGTAAAAGATGAATAAATAATTCCATAAAAATAATCACATAAGAATGAAGCATAACCATGGATATTCTAATAGTAAAATATTCATGTGGCTTATCCATTAATAATATCAAAATAATGTAATTAATAACAATTAGAATATAAAACATAACATTGAGGACTCATCCAAGACTTTTAAAAATAAATGGTTATGGCCTCATCCAAAACCGTATTTGTAAAAGGGTAATGCCTTAACCAAATCAATATATGTTTTGTCTCATAATACTACTTGATGAGTTGAGGAAACATAGAGAGCCCCACCCATCACTTTATACATCCAATTCATTTCTAATATGAATTTGGTTAACAATAAAAACATATATACCTAAAATGTAAATAACATTCCCCAATCTATATACATAATCACTAGTCATTCTTCATAGAATAGTGAATGGAATCAAGATATCATATCAACACTCAGAATCGTCATAAACCATTTAGTACGATATGGTAGATGATATTAATAATATATTAATCATTATATGTCATTATATTAAACATATATGTTTAAATACATGAAAATACTCTAATAAATCCATCGAGTATTTCTTGGGGGAAATTCCCTTTTTTACTTTGCAATGAATAGTTGTTTTGGAAATCTAAATTGTATTTTTCATGATGGCTAGTAAAAAAACAAAAATGAAAAAAATACCATTTTTCATGAAAAATTAGTTCTTTTATAAAAATAATGGTGTCTTAAAATATATTATTAATAGGGCGAGAAAATGCGTAATAAATTGAGATGTTCCATTTAAACAGGCTTGCGTAGCAGGGGGAATTGTGAATCGAACCTAGTAAAACATGTAATTACAATAATTGAAAGATGAAATTATCTTGATATATAATTTTAGAATGTATAAACATAATTTATATGAATTACAAAAAAAACTAAATTTTTGTATAGGGGAAGAATTCATAACACGAATTAAAAGGAATGTTCAGGAGTAAAACCCTTACATTATGTCTGAAAGTGATCTGAACATGATATTAATATCCCAGATAATCAAATTAAATAAATATATTAATAAATTGATACCCTTTAATAAATTAATTTTTACGTTATTCTTTTTATTATGTTCATTTATGGCCTTATTGATGAGTTATAGAGTTTAATTTCATCTTTCAGGAGCATTCTCTTTCTTTGTTTTCAAGATAGGTTCACAAGTAATGAAGTTCAAATAAAACATGTATAATTATCCATAAATGTAATTAAATGTTATTAATTATAATCATGATGTTTAATTGGTATTATCTATTTTTTCCCAAGATATGTGGATGAATCATTAGATAACATGTTAAAGATAACCGTTTAGATAAATTTTAGCAGTTTTAGTTCACAATGATCTTGTTTTATTTTACCATTTAATATTTTATAAATTTGTTAATACATGAACAAAAAAAATTTAATATAAATTTTAAATAAATGATTCAACCCTTAAAATGAATTTAGGAACAGAATTGTAAAAGGTTAAAGAAAATGAATAATGTTTCATCTTTAAAGGCGATGAAACAACACCTCACGAACAATGTTTCCATTTTTATAATTAAATGGACAAGAGAAGGGGATTGATTATGAATTATTCCTTTAATCTAATATAATTAAAATATATTTATGTTACCATATTTATCATACTATTTTGATGAGGTTAGGTGAGGATATAAAAATAAAATAGAATAACATGAAATAAAATTAAATGAAAAAGAAAGAGGTTATAACCACTTGATCTTTTCCTCTATTAAATCATCCTTTTGGAAATGGTTTTGGTCCATATATGAGGCCAAGAGTTATATAAAGGGTAGAATTAGGAAAAAGATTTTTTATGAATTTAAAACTTCTCATATCATGGATAATATGAGGATAAGGGGTGGTGAGGTGTGGTATTTATAGTGGCGGAGAGGGGTCATTTTACAATATTTTATTCATTTGTTTATTATTTTTCCTCATGACTTTGAATAGTTTGAGAATTATCACCAAATATATTTAAATAATGAAGGATAGTTTGACATTATGGTCTTAAATCATCTATACATCATCTGTGACTCAATAGTTTAGGTATTTACCAATTATCTTAAATTATCATATTTGACAATTCACAAAAAATTCATGTATTTTAGAAATACCCAAAAAATTCCCCATAACAGTTTTTCAACATATAAAATTTAAAAATGAACTACAATTTTTTAAATTAAATTTCAAAATATAGTAAATTACTTTTTTAATTAAAATTATAATTTACTCATAAAATATAGATTTTTAATTTACAACTTATTTTATTACACTTTGAAATGTTAACTAAGGTCTCATAAAATTATATTAGAATCATAAGAAAAAATAATATTAATATATGAAACAATGTTTTTAAAACATATTTTATTTTTAATTAATTATATTTTTAATTAAATTTTAATTAAATTTATAAGACTTACAAAAATAACAAACAATTAATTAATAATCCTTAAAATATTTATGTAATTGTACTTTGAAAAAATTATATCATTATTTCAATTCAAAGATTCCTAAATTTATTATATTCATTCATGGTTAAGTTTACTCTTCATTTGGCTGATTAACTATTCAAATGAGTCATATTACTATTTTTAATGTCAAGTCACTATTTCATCAATATAGGTTTCTTAACTAATAAAAACAACCTCTTATTTCATTAAGTTATCATTTTTAAAGTTTTTATTGTGTTCTCTAAGTGATTATATGTTATTTATGAATTAAAAATAAGAAATTAGACATCATTGATAGAATTATTGGACGTTATAGTAGGTCCTTGAGTGTTTTCCCCATATTTATTATATATAGTTAAATCCTCTCTTACCTTGTTTTTCATTTTTGTTGTTCTTATCAATTGATGATAATATATCCACATCTTCTTATGTATTACTTTGTAATTGAATAATTTTTAAAACTCAATTTTTTTTTCATAGAAACTATATCAATATCCTTATATGATAAAATATTTTTAGAGACCAATGATCATAAAATACTTGGTATCAAACCATCAAAGAAACAATCAAACATATTTTCTATGATATAGAGAAAATCTATATCATACAATTCCAAAATTGTGAAATTATCCTCTTACCTAGCCACAATGGTTTCTTCCTATTATCTTAAATTTATGATTTTTATTTCCATTTTAGTGTGTTTCTCCAATGAAAACAATCTTCCCAAGAAAGGAACATTAAATTTCTTACACATCATATATTATATCATTACTCCCTTCTTACTATTCTAAATCACGATCAACAATTGGTCAGAGTATCCACTTAAATGATACCATACAAGTAATTTCTTGTGACTTAATCCATTGATTTTCCACCATGGGATTAGTGGACCCAATGAACTATGGAGGTTTTTTAATATAAAAATTATACAAATAAGCTTTTCATTGTTGTGGGGAGTCATATTTATACAATTGGGAAAGGTTATTTTCCATAAACTAATTCAATTTCCATAGGATGGTAATAATTTGATTATAAACAACATAAACTACATTTTATTGATATTCTGTAAAATTCCCACACTATCCTAGATTTTTCCTTGATATTTGTTTCTTCTTGTATGTTTCTTTTCTTTAACTTTAAATTGATTAATTTTTAATATTATGATATAATAATATAAATGAGATGTCTTTTAAATATTATTTCTCAAATATATTTCCTTGTGTAAAAAATACATGTCAAAAACCATTAAAAAACTATATCTACAGTTTTAAAAGTTATAATCTATGTTTTCTTCGGATATTATTTTTAAAACAGTTTAAAATATTTATACTAAACATTTCTCTAATACCAATGTAGTAGTCCCAACCCTATTCTCCCATAACTAGTGTTTTATTCATTACATTATAATAAAAATACATTATCTTACAAACCTAAGATCAATTATTAGTATTCCCCAATAGGCTAGATATGTAAATATTGATTTTTAAAATTAATATTTACAAATTTTGAGTATAAATTGTTATTCATTATTGTTATCCATTGGGAAAGTCATACAAAATGTTCCTCTTAATTTCATGGGGAATTGGGAAACAATTAATGTGTGAACTCAAATTCTCTACATGGGAGACCATACAACCAAATATAAAATTTAATAATATATATTGATAATTTATGAAAAATGGATGTCATGTAACATTATTCTTGATTGGGAAAGGAAATAAATGATTAAATGATCACATAATGATGTTGTTTTTTTTTGAATTCATAATTTCATTAATTTTAAACATAGAATTTTAGCCTTGTACCAAGGCATTTTTTATAATGATAAAGGGTGATCCCATTGACCAATGATAGTTATTTCACGAGAAATAACAGTGTACTTTGGGGACATATAATTATAGGAATTAACTATCTAATAAAATTACAATGCATTACATCACTAACTTAGTGTGTATGACATAAAGTTCAATATGGAACAGTATTAGAATATATAAAATAAATAAATAATGTGTCATATCATACCAAATTTATTTGTATATAATAATGGATAAGTTAGTCAATAAAATAGTTTTCCCCAATAAATGAATTAATAAAGATAAATTAGTGGATCATGTTGAATCATATATGGAGTAACATGTGATTTGAAATATTCAAATAAGCACCCAAAATAAGGAAATAATACAAAATAGTTATTATTGGGTAATTGTAATGACTACGATGATAAAAATATTTAAGTAATCTAAAACATGAATTTTTAATGGTAGGATAACATTAAAAAATTAATAATTACATAATTTAGAAATAATATATTCTAAAATTTTGTTATGGTTTGTAAGGATCATGATAATCATCCAAAGAACATCCATATGGAGTGTCAAATCAGGTGTTCAATTAGTCTAACATGTCATGTAATAAGTGAAGATCGAGTTGTTACACACAGAAAAACTCTAGGTTGTCACCCAAAGGTATATTTTCACCTTTCTTACGTCATACTTTTTATATCCATATAGTGATTTGATTCTTAAGAAAACCACACACTTGTGGAATAATAATATGGAATGGTGATATTTCTTTGTTAATATAATATGGAATGTTTAAAAATAAGGAATAATATTATTTCGCATTGAAATGAAAGGAATTTTATATAATAACACTATTAATTATAAAATATTGATTATCGACCCTTTTCTTGTAAGGTAACTTCTTAATTCATGACACGAGAGACATTGATACTTGGAATCACCGTGAAGATACTTTTGAGATGAAATGATGGGTAAATCATTCCAAAATTATTTTTTGTGAATAAGAATGTGATAATTGGTGGGTATTTAAATAAAATGAGTGATAATTGTTTCTAAATTTCTGAACATTCAAAATTGAAATATAGGTTATGGAAAATTCATATCCAGTATCTTATCGACGGTTTTAGCGCATTTTTTTACTTGTGAGACTTTTTCATGGAAATATTTTACCCTTAGAACTGAATTATTTTATATTTCATTCTCGATGGTAATATATTTTTCAACAAAATATTGTTTTTAAAACCTAATTTCATTTTTTGGTTTTGAAAGATATTTATAGGTTAAAAAATTAATGTAATTCAATAAAATAAATTATATCAATAAAATATGTTTTTGTTTTTTATTTCATTCACTTATATTAATTAATAAGTAATTTCTACCTAAAAATATTTCACAATACATAATGTTTATTTTTACTAAATTTTAATATTTATCAAAAATTGTGATTATGTTAGAATATTATGAAAAAATAAAAATATGATAATTTAAAAATAGAAATTCCAAATATAAAATAGTTTTTTATCAAATTCATAGTCTAAGAAATATTTTTTTTATAATTTATATACATATGATAAAAATGATAAAAAATTTCAATCATAGTAAGAACCATTTAATTTTTAATATAATTTTAATCCTTTATGCCATATAACCCCAAAATAAAAACCCTTATCACACCAACATATGACCAATGGATAAGGTGTGCAATCACTTTACTTTATTTAGGTGGTTCAGTCAAAATTAATCTTGTGGTGATTTCCACTAACTTTAACTTTTCTTGTAGAAGATTCTCCTTTATTATTAGATGTTCTAGTTCTTCATGGGATTGTTCAAGGGGGATCCCCATTGACTCTACCTCCTTAAAATACATAGAGAAATGAAATTAAAAAGGGATATAATTACTAGTCAAGGTCAGGGTTCCTCCCTTCTATGCTAATTAGCTTTCATTATTACCCTTAAAGTAAATCAATCCCGACAATCACATTTTAGTGGTAATTACCATTTTCCATAATACCTGATGGATATAATTAACAATGGTCATGATGTAATTCAATAAATAAACATACATCGTAAAATTCATCTAAGATAACTCATTGAATCATGTTCTTAATTTTTATTTCTTTCAATATGTGTTTTTTGTGTATTTTATTATTTTAGATTTTCATTATTCTTATTGTTTCTGTGGTGTTATTTTTTAGATATAGGAAACGTGACATCTACATTTAACATGTATTATTTATAGTAATGTATTTTCTATTCTTATTTTTTTGATTTATAAATAATTTTTACCTATGATTTTTAAATTATTACATTTTAATAAAATATTTTAATTCATAACAAGTATCTATGAAGTTTTACATTTCCCATCCATAAAAAATAGTATTCATGGTAAAAACATTTCTTAAAGAGTTTTTTATAAGGCTGACCTAGAAGTATTCCATCAAATCACCTAGAAGGGTATTTTAATTTGATAATTAGTTTAACAATTATGTCACGTTATGATGTATCAAATAGGTATAGATTTGGATCAATCAAGGAATCAAAGAAAACACAAAATAAGGGATTAAAATTAATGTTCCTTTCACACTTCACAATTTGGATGAGAGATTTTCCATTGATGAATATCTGAAAATCTAGGAGATTATTATTATCATTATCAAAGTGAATTTTTAGGCTACCCCCAAGTATGATACTGTGATATTATTATGATGAGTGAAAAATTAAATACCACTTGATTTATGATAAATCTTGATGAAAAGGTGTTCATTGAAATAGTAAAAAAGCATATATTGGTCTCAATTCTATAAACCTATAATGTGAATGGCACCTCACTCGGTCGATCATAGCTCTCAGCTCTCGGCTCCACCTTCTCCCCTCTAGAGTTTCCTTCATGGCAGTGATGGGTCTTCCCTACCCCCCCTTCTCTTGGTTTCCTTTCATCCAAATTTCCCTTTGTTCTCAGATGCTCTCTTCTGCTAGGTTTTCTTCTTCATCACTTCTGGAGCTGTCTCACTTTCTCACCTCTCTCCCCTATAATGCCTTTATAGTTTGATACACTCGATTCCATATAGTCCGATGTGTTGATTCTTATAATGGATTGGGACTATTGTGGTAGGAGCAGTCCTTCGCAGGATTCTTCATTTGGTGGTTCTTAGGGTTTCATCCCCTGACGTCGTCTTTCTCCTTCATACTAGGGTTTCAACCCCCTACTCTATTTCTTAGGGTATAATTCCCGGTTATCTTTCTTGGTTATGGATTTTTTTGGGTTTCATCCCCTCTTTCCTTTTCCCCCAGATTCCTAAACATGTTTGACCTCATTTTCCATCGCTGCTCTCCGGGTCGGACATGGAGCAATGGATTATGTTTAGGGTTTTATCCCCGGTCTCCTTCAGTGTTTCTTCCGCAGTTTTCCCCCTTCTCGGATACTTTTGTTTTCATCCATGATTATGTTTTTCTTTCTTTCTGACATTCGATGCATAGTTTATTCTGCTCATCGGACAGAGTTGCATAAGGTGTCTGGGAGGTGCCTTTGGCATGGTGTTATTACGACGGTGAAGTTGGTGTTCAATCGATGATGATGATGGTATTTTATGGAAATGATAAGTGTGACTTATGGTGGTGTAATGTGTTTGGTTTATGGGATCCTCTTCCAACAGATCCTCCATTATAGCATACCGCATTTTTATCACATAAACATTCATTACATTTTACAAAACCAAGGATCCTTAAGGTTTAGTGTCTTGGAAACCAGGAACTTAAAACATGAACACATAAAGCATTATTCATAAACACTTGAAAGGATTCTCCTCATGTTCATCCTAGGTTCATTACTACATCTCATAACCTAGGGACATACATCAAAAGAAAGGGTGAGCAGAAGGACTAGTAAAGGAAACAAGAGAAACATTTTACATTTGAACTTGAGATACTTTAATAAGGTCATGAAAAGTTCTTTAAGGCATGAGAAAGAAATCATGAGGAATATCATAATAAAAATAACATTTTTCATAACTTTAATATGTGGATACATTATTTAACATATACAATCATGAACATATTACCAAGGTCCATCCCCAAGGTGTCATTTGAAAATTACCAAGGTTATTCACCAAGATATCGTGAAAATTGTAATCTCTAGTGTTTACATCATTACCCAATGCATTGGAGCGCTATCAGGGAGCATACTTAAATTTTCCTTTATTATCATGTGAGACACATATATAATCATCAAAAATTTCATAAATAACCCATATAGCATAAAATAAATGGGTTTCATTTCAATAATCTTAGCATTTTAAAAACTGTTTAAAGACAAGATCTTTACGTCAGTTTAAACCCATGGAAGGGGAGAGCGAGTCTCATGTATATAAATCCCAGAATTTAAAATAGAACATTTTTATATATATGTGAATACCCCTATAGAAATAAGATCTTTTAGTATTAACTTTATAACATAAAATAATTTTGAGAAAATAGAGAGGCATTTTGAGACGAAAATTCTACAGCATAACGTCTACGTTTCGGGGTTTTTAGAAAACATTGAAAAGACAGGGGACATGGGTAAAACATTCATAAATGACCCATAAAACAATATAGGGACAGAATATGAAGGATATATGAACATGGTAATGAAATTTGAAAGATGTACCATATGAAATGAAGAACATGAAAGGAAGACAAAAATAAGATTTCTCTGATGAAAATTTGGTAGCCTAACGGCGTCACTTAAACATCAAAAAAATAATTGACGAGATAAAATAGGGTATCTTATCATATGAAAATAAGAGTTCAGTATGATAAATATATATATCATACCACAAAATAATAAAATTTAACTTGAAAAACTTGACATGAAAGTAGAACTTCAAAACGAGAAGGGTGAAAGAACCACTTAAAAATTCGGCAGCCTAACGGCGTCACTTAAAACATTAAAATACTGAATTGAAGAGATAAAATGGGGTATCTCATCATATGATCATAAAATATCAGTATGATAGATATAGATATAATACCCCAACATAATAAAAATGAACTTGGAAGACTTGACAAGAAAATAGAACTTGAAAATGAGAAGGGTGAAAGAATCCGTTACAAATATTTTTGCAGCCTAACGGCGTCACTTAAACATTCATAAAATGAAATGATGAGAGTAAGAGGGGGTATCTCATCATATGAAGATAAAAAGGGCACTAATATGAATATAGAAGAACATCCTCCAACAAATGAACAATGAGTATAAAATAAATGACATAAAAGAGATTACTTGAAAAGAAAGAGAGAGGTCAGATCCCTTACCTTAAAACGCAACTCTTAAAACTCAATGGTTTGGACCTTGAGAGCTTGGGTGCACCTTGGGAGGACTCATTGGGAGGTAAGGAGATCATAACTTCGTTGAGAATGATTTTTGAGTCCAAAGGATGAGATAATGTCGTGGTATTTTATAGGGAATGTGAGGGGACAAGGCATTAATGGCCAAGGGACACCTCATAAGTGGGTTTCTCAAAACCATGTGCCCTCACAAGATATTTCCCATGAATTTAGGCCACATGGGGCCCCCAATACAATACTTCATCACCCATGGTCGGCCAACCCTTAAAATATCTCATGTAATCATCATGACACAGTTATGTTGTCATTAAACATACCGAAACCCTAAAACTCTATTCTTTCTATTCAGTGAAAATTCAACTTTTCAGAAAAATCCCAAAATTTAACATTAACCAAATATCAATGATATTATTTAAAAAATGAACTCCATTTTATGAAAATAATTTTCTAAATATTTTTAATTTAATTTTTAATTAAATACATTATTCACCAAAAATTCATTTTTTTCAGAAAAAACCCCAAAAATTACCGTAACATAATATCGATGCTCTGAGTTCAAAAATAAAATCCATTTTAAAAAATAATTTTTTAAATATTTTTAAATTAATTTTTAATTAAAAAACACTATTCACTCGAAAAAAACTAATACTTGAATAATAATTTATGAAACTGTTATTTAACCATTTTATTGAATCACATTACTTAATCAAGGTGCCTAGATTATATTAATACATTCATTAAGTGAGATTAATAATCCATTTAGACACATTACTAATCCTAATCATAAAATCACTAATCATAATTTACTATTCATCAAAAATAATGTTGATCACGTTAGACTCTAAATTTTGTACTGGACATAATTGTAGAAGACCATTTTTTGAAAATCATTACACATTTTTATTTATTTAAGGTTTACATAATTTTTTTTTAATATCCTTTCTCTAAAATTCATCAACAATATGCATACTATATTTATCCAGACATTTGAAAATTCTTAAACTTCATCATAAGAACAAATAAAAAAATTTATTTAAAACAATGGGTTACACAATGCAGTTACGGTATCCTTACATAGACCCTTATCACACCAGCATAGGACCTAAGTGTAAGGTGTGCTAAGGTGAGAGAATCCGAGGGAGGCTCGACCAACATCGCACGAGTAGTAATCTCTATTAGTTTGAACTTCTCACAAAGGCGATTTCGTTCTAGCTTCACACGATGAAGTTCAGATTGGGTTTGGTCCAGAGAAAAGCCCAGTGGTGCTACCTCCTTCCCAAGTTTTATTAGATGGGATTCGATTGGTCCAAGACTACTGGGTGAGGCCATCAAATCTTCTTTCTATATTAATTAACCAAGATTACTTGTATTTAGAGACAATAATCAAAAACTTTTAGTTTCCAGCAGTCATATTGACCAATGGTCATATAACAGTCAAAACCCAACGGTTTCATTTTAATGATACTCATGTTATCAAATGAAACATTTTTGTTGAGTAAAGAAATAAAATAAAAAAACACACAAAATTAAGAAACAAGATTTATTCAAAATTTCGGGTCGTTACAATCTTCCCCTCTTAAGAAATTGCATCCTCGCAATTTTTAAAATTGGGTTTTAAAATTTCATTGAAATTCCCACATCGGAAAAGGAGTCAGTAAAACTATTACTTTAAAAGAAAGAAAGGGGAGTAAAAAGGTCACCCGAGTTAACCCATACTGGGATCCCATGTAAGAAAACATGGACATGGAGGAAAAAACCAATGGTCGCATTCTAAGGGAGAGTGATAGAAAACATGATTAGGAGAAAGTTAACCATGAGAAAATCACAAACTTATGATGTGTGTAAACGGTCTTTGATTACCTAGTAGGAAATGTAAACCAACAACGTTTTTGTTTTACGTTCCTTTTCATAATTTTTAGGAATTCATTTACTACATAGAACAAAAACATAAAGAAATATACCTACCTTCCAGTAGAGTTTCATCCTTTAATAAGGATCTACCAAAACTAATCTTTTCTCCAAATGATGAGAATACAAAAACACTTAGTCTCATCAAAAGCACAAGAATCATCTTCTAGAGAATCACATATTCCACAAAAGAACAAATATCTATTTCTTCTATCTTTAAAAATTATCCCAAAAATAGAAAGGTTAAGTTAAAACAACTCTTTAAAAAGAAAGAATCCCATAGGAATGGAAACTACTTTTAAATCTTCAAAGTTCCATGGTACTACCCAAAGTACATCATAGACCATTCCATAAATAACGGTCCTTAAAATTCCTCAAAATAAACCAAACTAAGATTGAAACCCAAATACAAGAAGGATTTGATCACATAGTGTTCCAAAATAAACTTAATTGTTCATCTCCAAACAACATCAACCCCACCCAACATCTTATAACAAAAGTATCTAAACTAAACATATTTTACTCAAGATAGGTTAATCATTCCCATAAGTTACCTAAATTACTATAAGTCCGCCTTAAAATCATCGATTCTTCAAAATATAAGTCAAACTTACTCCTCAATGAAAATACAGTAGTAATCTATTTACCTCGATCATATAGGATCCAAAAATAGTGAACATCTTCCAAAATAATAATCATCCTTTAATACCCTAATCATCTCTGTCATATTAATATGACAATCATCGCATTTCCTATCACATTGGTTGTTGGGACATGTTCTTCCATTTCCCACCATTAACTAAGAAGAGAAAGTATAATTAAGGGCTTAAGTACTAAGCCAATAATCATGAAAAGGAACTTAAACCATATAAAGATAACTTTTAGAAGAAAATTATACCCTAACTTGTGATCCCCTAGGTTCCCATCTAGGTTATCCATGATCATATATTCTTATGTGAATCTTTATTTTATTTTATCTTTGTTCCTTTAACAATGGTTCATACTATGCTTATGAACTTACCAAAGCAAATCCCCCGAGAGTGTCATAACAAAGTGTGTAGCAAGGCCCGCTGTCGTGTACTAGTTCCCGTTCGAGTCTAGCTCAAAGCAGTGTTTTCGGGTTTTACCCCTATGTACATCTGTGCCAGAGCCACCTCTACCTACTCGTATCCAGACAGAGATGTATTAGTTTGGCAACCCCTTACTCAATACTCACCAAAATACCTGGAAGATTTCCTATATTTAAACATTTTAATAGGGTTGTTCCTAGAGTTTTCATATGCTAATTTCCACAAATAACTAAAACATCCTATGATACCAACTATAGCATCCCACCTTTTTATCACATAAACTTTCATTACATTTTACAAAACCGAGGATCTTTAAGGTTTAGTGTCTTGGAAACCAGGAACTTAAAACATGAAAACATAAAACAATCTTCTTAAACACTTGAAAGTATTCTCTTCATGTTAATACTAGGTTCATTACCGCATCTCAAAACCTGGGGACATACATCAAAAGAAAGGGTGAGCAGAAGGCCCAGTTAGGTAAACAAGAGAAACATTTTACATTTGAACTTGAGATACTTCAATATGGTTATGAAAAGAACTTTAAGGAATGAGAAAGAAATAATGAGGCATATCATAATAAAAATAACATTTTTCATAACTTTAAGATGTGGATACATCATTTAACATATAAAATCATGAACATATCACCAAGTTCCATCCCCAAGGTGTCATTTGAAAATTACCAAGGTTATTCACCAAGATATCGTGAGAATTGTAATCTCTAGTGGTTACATCATTACCCAATGCATTGGAGAGCTATCAGGGACCACCCTTATATTTGCCTTTATTATCATGTGATATACATATATCATCATAAAACATTTCATAAATAACGCATATAGAATAAAATAAATGGGTTTCATTTCAATAATTATAACATTTTAAAAACTGCTTTAATGACAGGATCTTTACGTCACTTTAAACCCATGGAAGGGGAGAGCAGGTCTCTTGTATGTAAATACCAGAATTTAAAAAAGAACATTTTGATATATATGTGAATACCGTTTTATAAATAAGATCTTTGAGTATTCACTTTATAACATAAAATATTTTTGAGAAAAGAGAGAGGCATTTTGAGACGAAAATTCTGCAGCATAACAGCTATGTTTCAGGGTTTTTAGAAAACATTGAAAAGAGAGGGGACATGGGTGAAAGATTCATAAATGATCCATAAAATAGTATAGGGACAGAATATGAAGGATATATGAACATGGTAATGAAATTTTAAATATGTACTATATGAAATGAAGAACATGAAAGGAAGACAAAAATAAGATTTCTCTTATGAAAATTCGGTAGCCTAACAGCGTCACTTAAACTTCAAAAAAAGAATTGAAAAGATCAAGTAGGGTCACTCATCATATGAACATAAGAGTTAAGTATGATAGATATAGATATAATACCCCAACATGATAAAAAGGATCTTGAAAGGCTTGACATGTAAGTAGAACTTCAAAACGAGAAGGGTGAAAGAACCACTTAAACATTTTGCAGCCTTACAGCGTCACTTAAATTATAAAATAATGAATTGAAGTGATCAAATGGGGTATCTCATAATATGATCATAAAAGATCAGTATGATATATATATATAGATCATACCCCAACATAATAAAAAGGAACATGAAAGACTTGACAAGAAAATAGAACTTGAAAATGAGAAGGGTGAAAGAATCCGTTACAAATATTTCGGCAGCCTAACGGCGTCACTTAAACTTTCATAAAATGAAATGATGAGAGTAAGAGGGGGTCTCTAATAATATGAAAATAAAAAGGGAAGTAATATGAATATATAAGAACATCATCCAACATAAGAACATGGCGTATAAAAGAAATGACATAAAATAGATTACTTGAAAAGAAAGAGAGAGGTCGGATCCCTTACCTTAAAACGTAACACTTAAAACTCAATGGCTTGGACCTTGAGGTCTTGGGGGAACCTTGGGAGGACTCATTTAGAAGTAAGGAGACCGGAACATCATTGAGAATGATTTTGGAGTCCAAAGGATGAGAGCATGTCTTGGTATTTATAGGGAAAGTGAGGGGACAAGACATTAATGGCCAAGGGACACCTCATAAGTGGGTTTCTCAAAACCATGTGCTCTCCCAAGATATTTCCCATGAAGTTAGGAAAAATGGGGCCCCCAATACAATATTCCATCACCCTTGGTCGTCCAACCCTTAAAATATCTCATGGAATCATCATGGCACAATTATTATGTCATTAAACATACCGAAACCCTAAAACTATATTCTTACTATTCACGGAAAATTCAACTTTCTCAGAAAAATCCCAAAATTTCACATTAGCCAAATATCAATGCTCTGATTTCAAAAATGAACTCCATTTTTAAAAAAATAATTTTATAAATATTTTTAATTTAATTTTTATTTAAAAACACTATTCCCCGAAAATTCATTTTTTCAGAAAAAAACCCCAAAATTACTTTAACATAATATCGATGCTCTGAGTTCAAAAATGAAATCCATTTTATAAAAATAATTTTCTAAATATTTTTAATTTAATTTTTAATTAAAAAAAATATTCAATCAAAAAAAACTAATACTTGAATAATAATTTATGAAACCGTTATTTAAACATTTTATTTTATCACATTACTTAATCAAGGTGCCTAGATTATGTTAATACTTTATTTAAGTGAGATTACTAATACATTTGGACACATTACTAATCTTAATCATAAAATAACTATTCATAATTAAATATTCATCAAAAATCAAGTTGATCTTATTAGACTATAAATTTCATACTGGACATAATTGTAGAAGTCCATTTTTTGAAAATCATTAGACATTTTTATTTATTTAAGTTTTACATAAACATTTTTAAAAGATCCTTTCTCTAAAATTCATCAAAAATATGCATACTATATTTATCCGGACATTTGAAAATTCATAAACATCATCATAAGAAGAAATAAAAAATTTTATTTAAAACAAAGGGTTACACAATGCAGTTACGGTCTCCTTACATAACCCCTTATCAAACTAGCAGAGGACCTAAGTGTAAGTTGTGCTAGGGTTAGAGAATCTGAGGGAGGCTCGGCCAACATCGCACGAGTAATAATCTCTATTAGTTTGAACATGTCGCAAAGGAGATTCTGTTCTAGCTTCACACGATGAAGTTTGGCTTGGGTTTGGTCCAGAGAAAATCCCAGTGGTGCTACCTCCTTCCCAAGTTCTGTTAGATGGGCTTCGATCGATCAAAGACTACTGGGTGAGGCCATCGAATCTTATTTCTATATTAATTAACCAAGATTATTGTATTTAGAGAAAATAATCAAAACGTTTAGTTTCCAGCGGTCATATTGACGAATGGTCATATAACAGTCAAAACCCAACGGTCTCATTTTAATTATACTCATGTTATCAAATGAAACATTTTTGTTGAGTATAAAAACAAAATAAAAAAAACACAAAATTAGGAAACAAGATTTATTCAAAATTTCAGGCCGTTACATCCTTAGATTTTGTGGTGTTTCTACTTTAAGGTATGGATGCCGGACAACGATTGCTATGGCTGACGACCAGCATTGTTGGTGTTGACGATGCTTGGAGAGGACGAAAATAGTGATGAGTATGATGGTGATTGGACGATGTAGCCGGTGATGAAATGATGGCATTGACACTTAGGATTACACTATGACCGGTCAGGAAGAACATGATCCACGTGTGGATCTCGCGGCCATTGAGGAGTTGATTTGGTGGGAATCAAGGAGTGCTTTCATATATATTTGTGGGAATCGAGGATTGATTTGGTTTATTTTGTTTTTAATTTTTGAATCTTTTTTGGGTTTCATTTTGAATTGTGAACATGTTATGTTGAAATCGGGAAGTATTTTGGTTCATTTGCAGTTACCACTATCCCAAAAAGTGTATTTTAGAAAATTCCAGAAAGTGATTTGTGGTGGTGGACTATATTCTGTAACTATAACAGTCATATTTTAGCATTTTTTCATTTGTTTGTTTAGATTTAGAAAATGATCCATTTTTCATTAGGGTTTTATTTTTTGGTTCACACCACACCATAAATTGGTTCATTAACATCCAGAAAAAGGAATCATGAGGGAATAATTGGAAAACAATTCATAATGAGTATGAATAGGTGGATGAGATTCGAATAGAGTTAGAAATTTTTCGTACAAAAATTTCAATTTTTGTATTCTTCTCAAAATGATGATTTTATTCCTCATGTACTCCTATGAGTTTTGGGAAAAAATCTCAAATAGATCTATTATAAGTTTTATGTTGTTTATTTGATTAGATTCTTATCTACAATGGGAATCTAGTACACTAGATAACCACATATAGATTCATAAACAATATTACAATTAATAGAAATTAATCCTTTAAAAGTATAACACATTTCAAGTTATTCACTAATTTCATGATGTGGAGAACTAATGAAAAATTATAAAAAAACCATCATAATATTCATAATTTATTTTACCATAAGATTATTTAATAGAAAAATTTATTTTCTTGTTAATGTTTTCATATAGATGGGAATTATATTTATAAAAATATCATTTTTTTATTTTCTGAACACTCATTATTTTGTTTACAAAATAAATTTAATCCTTTATATTTACTTCTAAAAAATTAAAATCTCATAATCTCATAATTTCATTGGATATTAAATTTCATTTTCATATTGAACATAAGTTATAAAAATATTATAAGAGTTTAAATTGTTTTATAAATAAAATTAAATAAATTTAGGAAATGAATGAATCAAAAAATATTTTAGTTCACAATTATTTTCATTTCATTGGATTTAAATAAAAAAAATTTATAATCTATGTCGAGAAAAGTTGGATTCTTAAATGATGGTTTATTATTATCCATGAAATGGAAAATAATTCCTATTTTAGGTTTATTTCATGAAATACAATTTCGTAAGAAAATGTAGTTACTTTTTCCAGCATCTATGAAATGTTCAATCTAAGTATTATGATGTTTTTAATGTGGAATCATTTTCTATACAGGCTAATAAGATGGTAGTTCTCTTCGATTAGAACGTTCCATAAATATGTATTATAGGAAAACAAATTTAAACAAAATATTGTATTAAAAAATTAAATAAAATAATTAAATAAGGAAAATTAAAAAAAAAAATTATAATCAAATAATCAAATTACATACTCTAAAAAGTCGTGCTCCTTTGAAAGAGTATCAAAATATTACCTCACTATTTTGTATTATTGAAAATAAAATACTTTTAAATGAAGTATTATAGTATAGAGAAGGAACAAATTCATATAAAATGATCATTAGCAGTTGAGAGTGTTAATTTTAAATGTTATAAAAAATAAAATAATGGTTTTTCATAAAAATATGGGAAGGTATTAATTTATGGTCCACCACAAAACATAGAAATATCACTATTATTATATGTTCATTATGGTTTAGGACACATTCATTTCATTGTTATCAGTTATTTTATATTAGTTTTGGTGTAATGTCCTGGCCCGACTTACCATCGAACCGGTGGCCAGACCAGTAGGTCACATGGCCTCAACCACGTCTCCCCGTACGCCAGAGGCTACCGACTAGCATCGAGGGTCTTGGGAGTTGATAGTGGGGAGACTATACCCTCATATCAAATTAACACAGTGGTATTATCAGAGTAAATAGTATTCAATAGAGGAAGCATTAAACAAATGAAAGGAAGAATCAAAAGACAGGTAATAACCATTTTATAAAAGGTGGCAGATGCCAGTTTACAATTCATGCATGTACAGATGATGTTACATTTATTAAAGCAGGAAACATTATAGCATTCCTTACAAACAATAAAAAAAGAAAAGACATCAAATCCCGATGGCGATCCCCTGAGCATCGCAAGCTCCTGCTTGGTCCTTTTCTCCTAACACCTTAGGCACAAAAAGCACAGCACACAACCTAGGACCTTCAAGCAAGAAGGTCTACTCGGATACCCTAGTGAAATGGTGGCTCGAGTAGGGTGTGAGATATAAATCTCAGTAGGCCAGCTCCACTGGTGTCAATCCCAATTCAGACAGTGTATAATAATTAACCGGTGAGCAGGTATGGAGAAATATGTAAGCAGAATTACATAAGTAAATAACACCCATCCAGGTTCCCAAGGGACACCAGATGGTTATACCTTCTTCGGCTCATTTCCGGTAAAGAAACCTGATCATGTCACCATATATATATATATAAGCATTTATATCATAAATGGTGTGGGGGTAATAATGCATCCCGCCCTTTAATAAGAAAAGAGGCACGAGGTAGAAATACCTCTCGTCCGTACAGGTCTACTGGCAAGGGGTAAGAATTCCTCCCTTCCAAACATGTACTACCACACTGGCATGGGGTATAACTTCCTCCCATCCAACCACATATCTGTCACTAGGTGACCTCAGCATACACTCTCCTTTATTATCAGTCATTATGTGGCATCAACATGTGCGCACTCACAATACTAACATGTCTATAGTATACTGCTTATGGAATTACATCATATGTATTCAAAGAATCATACAACATGCACATAAGTGAACACATTCACATTCATACTTTAGGAAACCCACATTAAGTATCTATATCAAGATATCCAAACATTCATCTAACTAACATAAGGCATGTTCATTACGTTATCCCAAGGTGTGGTCATACCACCCTAGTCTTTTCCTTCCTATCCTCACCATTCCATCATAAAGGATAAGTTTATAATCCTTTAAACATTAAATACCTTCTAGAGGTTACATGTATTTTAGTCTTAATTCATCCCACTATGGTTATAATATTACTCAATTTTCCTATCATGGAAAATGGACCCAAACACAAGTATCATAGTCATATCATTCTATTTGTCTCAACAAGGAAACTTCACATACAAAGCATCAAAGAGGCACCACAACAATCCAGCATGCAAGCATAAAAAGTCTATCGCTAATTTTTATCTTGAGGAAAGCACACCTCTAATCGAGGGGCTTTATTATTAAATTATTAGTTTAGTGATCAAGCAACCCTTTTATCTTATCCTGCATTTCAAAATCTTTTCTAGGTAGCGTTTAATCAAATATAGATTGCCGAATTAAAATACTGAGGCATTACGGTATTAAACTGATTAATACATTACATCAATTTAAAGGGAAAAGAGAGGGACCCTACCTCCAAGTGGATCCATCCATCCACTTCGACTCATGGATATTTCTAACTAAGATCCGCCTAAGCTCTAGAAAATCGAAACCAACTCAAACCCACCAACGCACTAAGAAAAAAATACGAGGACCCTTAAAGAAAACTAAGGCATTAGATTAGATGCTTTGAAAACAATCCATGGGTAAAAACCTTACCTCAAACCCAACACGGCAACCAAAACCACCTGTATCCACCTCACCTTTAGCGGCGGATGCCCAAACTCGAAACCAAGGGTCCCAAGACAACCTTGACATAACCATAGAATGAATAAAAACAAGAATTAAAAAACCCCCAATACCTTGGGTTTGGCCGAGTTCCACGGGTCGGTGGATAGGCTGAAATATGGCTGGAAGAAAGGAGGAGAAATGAGAGAGGATCTTACCATGACATTTGACGAAGAATCCTTAAGAAAATGGCTGTAGATCGAAGCTTGGAGGAGGGAGCCGAGGGGTGTCGTGCGCGGCTCAAGGGGAGCCCCTCCGTGAGTCGTGCGGGTTGACTGAGGGTGAGGGAGAGATTATGTTTTATGTTTTTCTTTTATATCATTTTATAATTTAAAACTAATTAAATTATTTAAAAACAAAGAACCACACAGTTTGGGCCACATGGTTATCAAAACCATGTGCCAACCATGAGGTCCCCTCTGTCGAATGGTAATCCCTTGCACGGGCTAGGCACATGGTTTTGGAAACCTTGTGTATCCCTTTCACAAGCCACTGACTCCATGAAACCCGTTGCATGGGCTAGGGGCATGGTTTGGGAAACCGTGCGCAGCCCATGCGCAAGCCACTGCCCACCTGATTTAGGCCATACGGTTTTGTCAACCTGTGTGCCAACCGTGTGCCCTATGCAGCTCATTAAGAACATGGGTTCGGCGCTTCCAAAACCTCTCGGGCCACCCGAGAAACGTAATGGGCCTTCCCTCATGCCCAAAAAAAAACGTGTTCCAACTCTCGGAATTCTGTTCCGAAGCTCGGTTTTAAAAATAACCAGTTTAGTAATATAAAAAAGTTCAAATTCTTTTGGGTTTTAGTTCGGTTCAAAACGCGGGTCATTACAACATTCCCACCTTAGAACTTCTCGTCCCTGAGAAGCCTTCGAGAACAACATACACATCACCCAACCTACAAGGGTCATGAAGCTTCACACACACGATCATGTTGCGTTCACAAACGTCTAACACACCCTTAAGCTTCAATTAAACCCTATGACGCTTAAGCCACCAAAACTCGATCCAACACTCGTTTTCCAAATAGAACACCAAGACGGCTCCTCTCGAGCCCATCCACCCAGAGAAACGAACATGTCGCCATCTCTCCAAGAATCCAACCAGAGGTACTTCCCACCTTAGATTTTTAACATTAATCAACCGACTCCAAACTACTGTTCAGACCAACGTTGGAATTAACTTTCAAAGCACGCCCCTAGCGTTCCCATGATGCTCTTATCATGATTTGAAATAGATCAAATGGTCGATTCCCCATTGACCTCAAGGCCCAAGTCAATCCGTTTGTTCTCATTAGGCATCAGCCGACACAAACCGCACTTGACTCTACCTGAAGATGTGCCTAAGAACGGTATGTCAAAGGCTGTCGACATTAAACAAGAACCCCGAGTCAAGCCATCTTTAGCTAAGTATTTACAAGAACGCTTGGCCTAAACGGCCGACGTATTTCAAAACGAACCACAAATCCTTTCTCTAAGGAACCTTATGTTTAGAAAAAACACATTCACCGAAGCCTACAACCGAATTCCGATGACGTTTCCAAGATCAAACCATATAATAATTCCATGCATCCCACGTGCAATGCAGAAAGATAACTATCCGATCAAGCCTGACGGCTTTAAAACATTAGCGTGGATAAGAACGAATCATTCATAGTGAATCTAAGATGATGTCAAGATAGGGTACATGCTCACCGCTAAGAAGAATACACTAATAGGTTTGAAACTGATTCTAGCTAATCATACCAGACTATTGGAAGGAAGAACAATCGAACCTCAACCGGTCGACTTCAAGGAAGGAACTCAGCTTCATCTACTGACACATCCACACATTTTAAGCTTTCTGGCCTCAAGGCATTAAAACATGAAAAAACATTTGCAGAAGGGATTCCAGGTACTGTCTCTTCTACTTTGAAGGACACATTTACCATATTCGATGAAACGAGCTCCCAACCTTAGGAGTGTCCTAGTCACCGATGGGAAAGGTGACAACCTAGCCGAGCACAAGCGCGCTAGTACAAAAACACCACAATGATCATGTGACAATCCTCCACCATAATCACATCACCACACAACCAAAGAAGATTCAAAATAAGGAAACTAGCATGTCAAAACACACAAGTAATTCGAAATCCATCCTGAACAATGGGACGAAACAACTCTTTAACGTCGGGCCACTCTACTGATGAGATGAACCAAAGCCTCAACGAAAGTCAAAACCCAATGACCACCCATCTGACCAAGGGAGTTTTTATAAAAACAAGAGTCTAACAAGGGACAATGACACATTAACAAAACCTCATGTCAGAAAACCCATAGTACAAGCAGGGCATTAAAACACTAAGGGTCCTACCAACCACGGTCTAACCCCTTACAAAGATCAAACACCTACCCTAACAACGGGTCACACCAAATAAGTCGCTAGGATCAAAAGCCAATCATCAAGACACCTTTAAGGAAACCATTCCCATAGAAAACACCTATGGTCCCGTTCCAAGGAAACTCAAAGAGAAACCCAAAACTACCCCTTACTCTAGGGTTTCAATGCACCACCACAGTTTCCATTACTAAGCCCTTAACATTTTACCCAATTTAAACTCTAACCATTTAAAAACCCTAATCATGCATCAAGAAAACAGGAATGTTTCACACAAACATCCCTTTTAAGAACATCAAACATTCACAGACATCCCATCTTTAACAATCAAAATTGAAAAAAAAACCTTCTAAACAAAAGGGAGACTTACTAGGGTCCCATTTTATCCATCCTGGGTTCTTCATAAAGAACCCCCAAAGCAGTTACTCAATTGGTTTTAAAATTCAAACACCCCAACCGGGTTATCTCATACAACACTTTCCAACTGTCCTACTATGGCCCAGTTGCACAATTAATAGTTAGCCAAAACTTTTAAATTTTGAAAACACACAACATTTTCCATTTTTTCATTTCAAAATACTGCAAGCCTATACATTAAATACAGGTTTCCATTTCCCAATTCATGAAGCGCCGATACACTCCATGGATTGAAAATTGACTCCCCTTTTTATCAAAACTAGATTCCAAACCTAGAAATTTAACATGCCACATATAACGGACCAAGTATATGAGTGGCCAAATTACAACCTATAAAGCACCCATACACTTTATAAATTGGTATTTGGATCCCATTTTTAATCAAAAGCAATTTACTTTATCATTTTAATTTCCCCAGCTTTACATTTTTTTCAATATCCATACAAATGTATTCCTATCATGCTCAAAATGGTTTTAATATACGGGTTACCCCTTCCCGGTTGTAAGGAGCCCATACGCCTTACAATCGAAAATTGGTTCCCGTTCATTCACAATGCAGGTACAACCAAAGAAAGATATGACATCATAAGCAGTAAACCCAGAACATGTTATATCATAGAATCATGTTATAACACTTAAGAATGACATATAATCACTTAAGAATATTATACAGGAAATCTATGATGAAACTACATGGCATGGCACATGCATGACATGTTAATTCCTATGTGCTTAATATAATGCATGGAATGCAGCTTTCTTGCCATATCAACCCATGGGTAAAATTCAAGGAATTTAATAAACCATAAGCACTAGAAAATACAACAGTCACTCAAGGTGAAATCATATCAACTGTAATTGCAAACAACATGAACAACAATTCCCAGCCCTGGACACTTGGTCATTTCCCGTACGTGGGATGATCAGTCCCAATAACGGTTATTAGCCAAGCGCCGAAACATTCCTAATCTTATGTCTACCAACCCAAAATAGTAATGAATTAGAAAACAAACACCTCTGATACCACTTTGTAATGTCCCGAACCGGCTTACCATCAAAACAGTGGCCGGACTGGTAGGTCACATAGCCTCAAGCGTGTCTCCATGTATGCCAGAGGCTGCCAACTCACAGCGAGGGTCCCGGGAGGTGATATTGGGGAGAATATACCCTCATATTAGAGTAACAAAATGGTATTACATGAGTAAACAATATTCAATAGCGGAAACAATAAACAAATGAAAGGAAAAAAGAAAAAGACAGGTAATAACCATTTTATAAAAGGTGGCAGATGCCAGTTTACAATGCATGTATGTACAGATGATGTTACATTTATGAAAGAAAGAAACATTACAGATTTCTTTACAAACAATACAAAAAGAAAAGACAACAAATGCCGATGGTGATCCCCTGAGCATCCCAAGATCTCGCTTGGTCCTTTTCTCCTAACACCTCAGGTACAAACATCACAGCACACAACCTAGGTCCTACAAGCAAGAAGGTCTACTCGAGTACCCCAGTGCAATGGTGGCCCGAGTAGGGTGTGAGATATAAATCTCAGTAGGTCGGAACCACCGGTGTCAAACCCATTCCAGAAAATGTATAATAATTAAATAGTGATCAGGTATGGAGAAATTGGTAAGCAGAATTACATAAGTAAATAACACCCATCCAGGTTCTCAAGGGACACCTACTTCAGCTCATTGTCGATAAAGTAACCAGATCATGTCACCATATATATATATATATAAGAATTTAGATTATAGATGGTGTGGGGTATGAATTCCTAACACCCATTAATAAGAAAGGTGGGATGAGGTAGAAATTCTTCTCGTCCTTATAGGTCAATAGGCAAGGGGTAAGAATGCCTCCCTTCTAGACATGTAATGCCACACTGGCATGGGGTATAACTACCTCCCATCCAACCAGATATCTGTCACTAGGTGACCTCAGCATACACTCACCTTTATTATCAGTCATTATGTGGCATCAACATGTGCACGCTCACAATACTAACATGTCTATAGTATACTGCTTATGGCATTACCTCATAAGCATTCAAATAATCATACCACATGCACATAAGTGAACACATTCACATTAATACATAAGGCAACCCATATTTAGTATCTAAATCAAGATATCCACACATTCATCTTACTAACATAAGCTATGTTCATTACATTATTCCAAGGTGTGGTCGCACCAACCTAGTATGTTCCTTCCTAGCCTCACCATTCCATCTTAAAGGATACTTTTATCATCCTTTAATCCTTTGATACCTTCTAGAGGTAACAAGTCATTTCGTCTTAAGTTATCCCACTATGGTTATCATCTTACTCCAGTTTCCTAACATGGAAAATTGACCCAAACACAAGTATTACAGCCATATCATTCTATTTTTCTCAATAAGGAAAGTTCACATACAATTTATCAAAGTGGCACCACAAAAATCTAACAGGAAAGCATACAAATTCTATCACTACTTTTTATCATGAAGACAACAACCCGCTAATCGAGGGGTTTTATTATTAAATCGTTATTTGAGTGATCAAGCAACCCTTTTATCTTATCCTACATTTCAAACTCTTTTACAAGCATCATTTAATCAAAACAAGTTCTCAAAATTAAAATATAAGTCATTGCAGTATTAAACTGATTAATACTTTACGACAGTTTAAAGGGAAAGGAGAGGGAACCTACCTCTAGGTGTATCCATCCATCCACTCTGGATCTTGGCGCTTTCTAACAAAGAGCAGACTATGCTCTATAAAAGAAAAACCAACCCGAACCCACCAACGCACTGAGAAAAACATATGAGGACCCTGTAGAACAACTACGACATTAGATTAGAAGCTGCGAAAACAAGCCATGGGTAAAACCCTTACCTCAAACCCAAGACGGCAACCAAAACAGCCCGTATCCGCCTTGCCTTCGATGGAGGATGCCCAAACTCGAATCCAAGGGTCCCAAGACAACCTTGGAACAACCCTATAATGATGGAAAAACAAGAATTAAGAAACCCACCATACATAGGGTTCTGCCAAATTCCGCGAGTCGGCGGATAGGCCGAAATATGGCTGGAAGAAAGGAGGAGAAACAAGGGAGGAGCATTCCATGATATTTGATGATGAAACCTCAAGAAAATGTTTGGAGATTGAAGCTTGGAGGAGGGAGCCGAGGGGGTGTCATGTGCGGCTCAAGCGGAGCCCCTCCCTATGTCTTGTGGGTTGAGTGAGGGTGAGGGGAAGATTAGTTTTTAAGATTTTATTTTATTTCATTTTCTAGTTTATAACTAATTAAATTATTTAAAATCAAAGAACTTCACAGTTTGGGCCACATGGTTATCCAAACTGTGCACCAACCGTGTGGTCCCCTCTGCCCAAAGGGAATCCCTCGCACAGGCTAGGTGCACGGTTTGGGAAACTGTGTGATGCCTGTGCACAAGCCACTGACTCCAAGACACCCATTGCATTCGATAGGCACATGGTTTTGGAAACTGTGTGCACGCCACTACCCACCTAATTTAGGTCGCACTATTTGGGTGTCACGGTTTGGTCAACCCTTACGCCAACCTTGCACCCTCTGCAGCTCTTTAAGAACATGGGTCTGATGCTTCAAAAACCTCTCGGGCCACCTGAGAAACTTAACGAGCCTTCGCTCACACCAAAAAAAAACAAAAACACGTTCCAACTCTTGGAATTCCATTCCGATGCTCGGTTTTAAAAACAACCCATTCAGTAATTGAAAAAGTTCAAATTCCTTTGGGTTTTAGTCCAGTTCAAAAAGCGGGTCATTACATTTGGGATATTTAAAATTTTATAATGTTTCATCCTTGATGTTGGGTTTTTTTTAAAAAAAAACATTCCCACAATTACACAGTTAGTGTTCACGATATAGGGTAAATCCCTTGTGGAATTATGTAATTGGGTTTTCCTAATTATTCTTTTTTCACATGTTTAATTTTCCTAGAGAGCATGTGTTTCTACCAAAACCATGTGAAATATAGTGTCAACCATGTGACCCCTTTTTTAGTTTGGGTAATAGACATATTGATAGGAGAATAAATGTAATAGTACTGTAGTTTGAAGATGTGTGGGTTTTCATGGTTAGGGAAAAATTTGGATAATTGTGTAGGAAAATTATGATTGTGTGTCATGATTTTCAAGCATCAGATTCAGAGTTGGTGTATAGTTTTCCAAATCATTCAACCAAACCATGAGAGCCTCCCAAATTTTCGTGGAATCTGAGAATTCCCTTTTAATCTCTTGTATCTGAAGATTTAGAAGACTCCATTTTCTCTCCACTAATATTGTTGACCCCCTTGGTAGAGATAGTGATCTCTATATTCATTCATTAGTGATTTTTATCTCCTCCCACTTTAATAAAAAATATAGCCTTGTGGTAAATCCTTTATTCTCCCTTTTTTCATTTCTCTATATCTATAAACTCATTTTTTATTATATATTTTCCCACATTCAAACCCTAGGGTATATATTTTCCGAAATAGGGTTTAAGGAAGGTTATAATTCGGAGTTATTTTTTTGTATATGGAAAAGCGAGGATGTCTTATTGTTCCTTCTTTAATACACCATCAATGGAGAATTTTCACATATTAATGTACTTTTTATTGAGGTAGTTAATTATATATATTTAATTTAATTATAATTTCATTAAATTCTTAATGGTTTTAAATGCCTTATTTATAATCATAAGGTTATAAATTATTAAATATTTTTATTTTATGAATTTCTTACTGGAATCATCACATGGTATACATTTATTTAATTATTTTACTTATTTTATAAAGTATTTACCTAAATGGAATGTGTTTAAAATGATTCCTATGTAGTTTGAATAAATTTAATGTGATTTTTAATGTTATTTGAAACCATTTGAGTTAATAAATTGAAATATATGTTTTTAAATATAGAAGATTTAAATGAAGGAAATGGTCATATTTCCAAAACGGTTTTGAATGATATTGATTATTATTAATAAATAGTTTTACATGAATTTGGTTTCAAATATTGAGCAGTATTATACATATAATTATTTCTAATTCAGTTTCAAGGAATATATTGAAATGAGATTTCAAATGATGAAATAGATTGAAACACCAAATTTTTTTATAAAATAATTTAATGTTTATAACCTTAAATAAGTTGTTTTAAAAATGGTTTATACCATTGATTGAAACCCCTCTAAATTATATGATAATTTTGTATTAATACCCCTTGGGGGATTTATTATATAATGATAGCTTAATTAAAATTTATTCATGTAAACATGGGTTATTTCATGTGAGGGTGTAAGAGTTAGGATGTGTAATAATTACTTGTTGTGGTTTATTGTTGATAATTTGAGGATCTTATCATTCTTTTTTCCTCACCACCACTTTAACAATTAATTCTAATCCTAATAGATAGTAGTTGACCTTGATCAATCCAATCCGTAGTGTGGATTGGGCACATAATATGGATTTTTCCCAAGATATAAAAGATGAATTATAACAGGGTGGATTTTTTAGACAATGTATATTAACAGATCATGGTATTGATTATATATATTGATTAGTTATATATGAATTTTTGGATTTTAATAGATTCTTAGTGTCTTCCTAAGGATAAAAATTGAAGTTTTATTCAATATTACATGATCCCTAGGGGGTTTACCATTGTGAATTAGTCTTATTGTGGATTATATAGGTGACCTCAATATATACCTTGTTTTCACCCCTATCCTTAAATTAATTTCTATTATTTTATCCACATACTATTTATTTTTTGAAGACTGTGGATATGTTGGATCATATTTTATTTTTTTAGTTATGTATTTGGTTTTCTATCAACCCAGTTTAAACAATTGTTTGGAAAGTGGTATTCTAAAATTAATGAGTAAATTATTTTTTAAAAGGTGTTTAAGAAACGTTTTTGAAGGAGGAAATGAGATTTGGTTTATCTTCATTTATTTACTAAATAGAACTATTTCTAGGTTTATAAGTGTTTTAATAATAAGATTTTGGTTCTTCCCTTTCATAATCAAACAAGGGTGTGGTTCTATAAAAATGGTTTTTGTATGTGACATGGTTTTACTAAACTCACATGTGAAAATTTTATTTTCTAATTACAATTAAGACTATGATAAAATAAAATATGTCTTTCATGGAAATAAAAACTATATTTTATGAAATAATTCTAGGATTTTATAGATAAAACTCATTATACACCATTGGGAGTATTAACCTGTAATGATTTAATTCATTATCTCAATATTTGATCTCTTTTTGGTTTCATATTTGGATTATTACAATAGAGGATGGTATGGTATATGGTGAGTGACTTTGGGTTATAAAGAGATGGATTGAAGTGGTTAGGTCTTAGATCTATTTTTTTCCAATATTATGTAATGGTAATGATAGCCCTGATCATATTTTATCTTACTTATAGATGTAATTCTTGTATGATGTTCAATTTATTTAATTTTTTTTTGTTTATAATTTATCTTACTGTCATTATTGTGTGTCTCTCTATTGGATGTATTATTTTTATTAAAAATAATTATTCTTATGTATGGGATTTTAATACCTTGATAAATATTGTTGGATTCTTTGTAGTTTTCATAGCTAGTTTATATCGTTATTGAGGAAAAAACCATTCCCAAGTGTTAATTAATGAGACATAGGCACTAGTTGTATGACTGTGGGGATTAGGAACACCTGTCCAGCCTAATGGCATACTAGGTTGGGTGATGCATCAGTTCATCCCAGTCTAGTATTTTACAAATGGTTTTAAATATTATGTTTTTTATATTACACGGTTCAGAAGGATCCAGGTTTTGGGGTGTGTGTTTTAAGAAAGTAAATTATGATCGTCATCATAACTCAAGAGGTAGATCACAAGTAGGTATTTGATTACCACATATCATTATACAATATGAGTTACCCTTTGTAGTCATTATCTTATTGTTGATTCAAAATTTAATTTTTTTATATTTTATAGTTTTAATATGATATTAGAGTATTTCGATCTCTATAGAGAATATATATGATTTGGGGTGTTATCCTAGATCTTTTGGGATTAAAATAGAAGAAAGTTATAGTTTTATGATTAACTTGCATGTTCAGAAAAATTATGTGCATCCCATAAAGGTGGATATGTAGACCATCATAGAGGCTTTTTTAGGGTGGGATCATTTTTCTCTAAAATTTCCATCCAAACTGCTCATATTTCTTGTTTTTCTCCTTTGATTTATTAGTTAGGTCCCATTGTTTCGGAATATTCCCCAATAGAATTAATAATTGGTGTGAGTTAAATTATGTGATTTTATGTTTTCCTGACATTATTAGATGATTTTTTCATAATATTGATGTGAATTTTTTATTGGACACAAAATTTAAAAATTCAATTTTCTGTTTTTAGAATCTAATTTTTGAATAGAGAATAAAATTTAATTTTTTTTTATGAAATTAGTTTTTGGATGACAATGAACGAATTTTTTAATGTTTATAAAATGATTTAAAGGTTATTTTTCTTTCCTTAATCATCTTTCTTTAGAATGAATTTTTAACTCAATATGGATGATTTTTATATTATTTACGATTTCAAAATTGGAATTTATGGCTTATCTATAATAGATTTTTTTAAATATATTTTTTCAAGTCATTTTTTAAATATATAAATTTTAAAAACAATTTTTGAAAAATATCAAAACTGGGGGAATAAAATACAATTAATGTTTTTTTATATATTTTATTGTAATGATACTAAGCTTCAAGTAAGTTTTGGGTGTATAATAAAACTGATAATGTTTATTTGATTTATAAAAAGGAAATTTATAATGTTCATGTGGGGTTTCATTTTAAGTTAAATGAATATCGAAGAATATTTTTGCTTTTGTGAAATGGTGTTCTATAATCCTTTTTTATATGTGTATATAATATGATTCTCTTATTATGTTATAAATTAATTTCAAACAATTCAAAATAGTTTATAATTGTTTTCAACGTGTGTATGCCATTAATAAATTATTTTGAGACACCTTTTGAGGTAAAGTGTGGTCAAATGAGATTGGGATATTTTAAAAAATTATTGTATTCAATTTCATAATCATGTGGGTATTTGGGGTGCATCCATTATATTTTTAAGTCTTTGAATTGTTTATGAAATGTGAATTTGTTAGATTCATATTTCGTGGTGTTCGGTTGTACCTCCAAGAATGGTCTAGAGTGAATATGGAAGGTCTATTTGTTGGGATGCTCCATAGGGATAATCTTCTTGTCATATGGGTGTGTAACTTTTAATAGTGACTCTAACTAGACTTCAAATATAGTAGTGGAGTTATAATTTACTTTACTTGAAGTTTTTCTGGGAATGAAGTATTTTTTTAGAACATCCATGGGTGTAATTATCCTGAGTAGTCTTAGATTATAATGTTTTTCAATCTCAATGCTTACTGAGTTTATAGAATATTATTGTTCTTGATTTGTTTTCTATGGAATTCTTTCCATTATGATTTTTTGGATCCTCATTTGTGAGTTTTTTAATATTGTGATTATAATTATTCCTCGGTGTTTTATCTCTTCCTTTGAGGATTGTGTGTCATGAGATTTGTGCAGTTAGACAATAATATCATGGACATGGTAATAGATTAGGTGTGAATTTTGGGTTCCTAGAATAAATGTGTCACATGTTGAGATTATTCACCGGTTGGTGATGGATTTTATCTTAGTTAGAGTGTGTTTTATTTTTTGGTTCTTCTCTATTGGGGGTGTTTTTTTATATCTCAAAATTTTTAGGTATTCTAAATTGTTTGGAGACCTATACTATAACATTATATTCATAAATCGTTATGACTAATGGTTTTGGATTTCATTTTCCATTGGGAAATTTTATGATGTTGGAGGATTAGATCACTTATTTTATTGAGTTTCATGTTTTTATATTATTCAATTTTGATAGGAACTCTTTTGACTTTATAAACCCTATAAACTCTTATATCGGTGTTTTGGTTTTTATATTTCCCTTGATTCTTCTTTAATTAATGGATTTCTAAGGAATGTAATTAGAATGGTATGGGTAATATTGATAAAAACATGTCACTATTGTTTTTAATTTATATTTTTTCAAGTATTTCATCCTTTTAATATTTCATTATTTAAAAACAATTCCAATCATTTTAACAATGTTTTGTAGTTATAGTGCATAGGATAAGAGAAAACATATGTGAATTAAAGTAGACTGGGTTTCCAAGTTCATCCATATAAGTGTTTTCCTTTATAAATATATATGAGAATATAAAGTGAAATAAAACAATATAGAAAAAAACCCAGAGTTTAGGGGGTCGAAAGAGGTGTAAACCTATAGAATCTCCCATCATTAATAGCACACCCTCGAGAGGAAAGGATCCCAAGAAAGAGAAATAGGTTACTTGGAATTATTATGTGGCTAAGAATGAAAAGAATTATTTCACTATTTTCTCTTCTCCCTATGTGTGAAAAATCATCTATGTAGTTATTTATGTATCTTTATACATTTCCATCATCTCATTTCCCTCATTACAACATTAGGTGATATAATGGTTATGATAGGGTTATATGATGATTCTTATTAGAGATTTGGGGTGTAAAGGGATTGGATAAGGTGTCTTTAACTTTTTTTGGAATTCTCCATCGAGGTATAACCTTTGTAAATTTATTTCCTATTGATTAAGGTGGCTGTTTTTCTCATTTAATATAAAAATCATGTAAATAAATTCTTGATATTTTCTAATGCCTTTTTTACAAAATTTGGGTTATTTTTTATAGTTTTATTGGACTTCATAAAGGATTTAAGGATTTTATCACATACAAAAATGGTTTTTTGTGATTTTTGGTTTTCTAAAGGGTTACTATAATACCAAGTGTCCTAAAATATACCTAAGAGTATTTATTTTTAATTTAAGTTGATTAGTAATGGTTTTCTATCCCATTTATGTTATAATATTGGAAAATAATGGTTTATACAGAGTCACTTGAAATGAAATAAGTCATTGTATTTTCTAAGTTTTTTTAATATAAAAAGGTCTTGATTAATAAATACATTTATATGAATAGAATTTATATTCAAATTTTTTATATATATTGGATTCATTATGATTCGTTTTCAATGATGTTTTGGAATGATATTTTATATGGTGGAAAATCTCTTGGCATCATTTGTGGGTTTTGAATGAAATGCCTATTTGGAACATTAATTATGTTTCTAAACATGTTATACCCTTTATTGGTCCCCTTTTAATTCAAATAAATGTTTTGGATTCTGAAAAAATTGAGCGATGAATTATATTATTATTTAATTATCTTATAATTACCCAACTAAAAAATAGACTTCCATGTGAAGGTGTAGCAGGTTATATGTTAGATTCTCCTTCTGTGATTTATTTTTTATCATATAATTATATTTCCGTGATTATATTCTATGAGCACATTTATATTTCATGTCAATAATACGTGCTAATTCATGACCAGGACAAGTTAAAGACATATCATAGATTGTGATCTAACTTGGGAGTGTTTCCCAATTATAAAGGATTAGTTATAATGGGATGTCTTTTTTCGCCTATGGATAGTCAATTCTCTTGGGATGGATTATATATCTCATATAGTTTTATATTACTTACAATATTTTAAAGGATTCATTAGTGTCATCATAGGTTTTAGGTCACTAATTTAGGTTTTTATAACATTATTCCTTGAGAGTTTCACCATATTCCTTGATACCATTGGGTTTTATTTAAGGGATATTTTTATATCCCTTGTTCATATCCCCTAACCTCTTTTTTTAATGATATTATTTCTCTTCATTGATAATTTTTATTAATTATTTTTTTATTGGTTTATATTTTTGATTATTTAATTTTAGTTTTATTTTGTTTACATTTGAAAAAATGTGAAAATTGCTTTGGAAAGTTTTATTTTAATATATAAATGGTTTATATTTTATAAATTGTTTTTAAGAATCATTTTTGAAATGAAAAATTAATTTTGGATTATTTTCATGCATTTATCAAAAAATAATATTTCTCTAGATTAATATTACATTAATAAATGTCTTATAAATCAATAGATTTTTACTCTAATAAGTGAGGTGTTATATAATAATGGCTATGTATTATCACCTATTTTTGTTTAACACAAATCCAAAAAAACTATTTTTGTATTTATAATTAAAATTATCATTGATTAAATATATTTTGAAAAAAATGTTACAAAATAATCAATGAAAAACAACTCAATATTTTTTCTAACACAATATATACACTATTTGGTATTTTTATATCTCTTTTTTTTAAGTACCACTAATTATTTTTATTTTTCTGGTTTTATGTTTTTGTTAGTTTGATGAAGGATGGTATGGTATGGTATGTGGTTAGTTATCATTTTTAATGAAGAAATTGTTGGCAGTTTTTTTTGTCATGGTTCAATTTTCATTTGGATGATTATGTATTGGTTTTAATGACAAGTATCTTTCCATTTCTTATTTATATATTTCATATAAATTTTATGTCTAGCTTTTTTGTCTATGAGTTATCGTATAATCAATGTTTTTTATCCCCCTATTTTATGTCATATTTTTATTAAAACTATTCATTATAAAACAAGAGAATATGATGTATGTATGGTTCAATCTATATTCTTATTAGTTTTAGATTCTATTTTATATCATTACATAATGTTGAAACTGCACCCAAGTGAGAATTATTGAGACCTATGAATTTTTATTCATCCTATGGGGATATATAATTCCCTTCAGACTTAGTATTGAAACAAGTTGGGTGATGTTTCAAGTTATCCTAGGCTAGTTCAAAAATAATTGTACTATAATCTAAGATTTATAAATTACTATATTATTGAGGATCCCACTTGTTATTTGTGGTGTTTCACAGTTCAAGGGAGATTATGAAAATCAATGGAACTAGATATATTGGATAGGAGTAGGTTCTTTCATGATGAAATATGACTTGTCATTGGATGTATTAAATTGGGTCTTGATTTTGAGATCAGTTAAAATTATATTTGGTGATTTTCATATAATATTATTTTATTTTGATCTCCATTGAGAATACATGTGATTTAACAGATCTCCATGATATTTTGGTGTAAAAATAAAAGAATATCCTAAATTACATGGTTAGATAGAATAATAAGATAAACTGTGTAGTTCCCATCCAGATGGGTTTGTAGACTATTATAGAAGTAATTGAATAGTAGGAACATAATTCGACAAAACATGTAGCCAAACCATACCAAATTTTTCATTTCCCTCAGATATGATGTTTAGGAATCTATTATTTTACAATTTACAGTAGTAGACATTAATTTTTTTAGGATTATTTGGAGAGTTATATTTTCTATGGATATTATTATATTATATTTTTATCGTATTTTCTATCATTATTATCTTATTTAAGATTTAAAATTATTTTTTGGGCGTTATAAAACTAATTATTCAATTTAATAAAGAAATTTTAGGAGGTTTTCTATTTTTGAAATATTTTTTATTAAGAGGGTGAATAAAATTTTTGGGTGTTCATGAAATTATTTAAAGTTTATTGACCTTGTTATTGAATTTTTATTTGGTTGGTTTTTTATATCAAGAGGATGAAATTTATATATTCATTTTGTTTTTAAAATAGGGTTTTAGGGATCAATTATAATGTTTTTTAATTAAAATTAACAATTTTCATATTTTTTTAGTATGGACATTTACAATTTTGAGGAAAATAAGGGTAACTTAGTGGCAAATGACATTAAATTAATGTCGTTTCCATAGATAATTTTTCAAATGAGAGATATTTTAGTTTAATTTTGTTTAATGAATCTCCTTAATTTTTTCAAAAATAAACATGTAACTTTTTGATGTTTATGTGGGGTTTTATATTATGTTTAACGAATCTCGAGATCATGTGTGATTTTTTAGATGATTTTTGACATTATTTAAAATGATAATATTTTAGAAGAATATATTATCTTTGTGTTTTTTCTAATATACATATAACATTTATGAAGGGATTTTAATTAATTTGATTTTTTTTAATTAAAAAAATTTAATTAAGACTCATTTTGATACGAGGTGTTGTTTAAATAAGATAAATGTTTTTAAATTATGATCTGTGGTATGACTTGTATTGGTGAAATGTGTACATGGGGTTTTTCCCACATATTGGGAATATTTGGTTTGTTTTGAGAAACTTGGTGGGGTTACATTCTTGTTTCATGCTATTAAGTTTTATATAACAAAATAGGATTAAGAGGGTGTGGAAATTCTATTTTCAAGGATGAGATGTGGGTTGAATCCCCATATTGTGTGGTTGTGAATATTTTTGTAATACCTCTTCCAGAACTCAAAATATAGGGGTGGAGATGAAATATTATTTTTACAAAAACATCTTGACACTACATCCCCTCATTTTTTTGTGATCAAGGTCTGTTTCTGGAAATAAAGTTTTTAAGTTGTTTATTGAAACCACATGGCTAGAATTACATAGAGTATTATTGGGTGATGATTATTTTTTAGATTTGTGTTCATGGAGTTAATAGTTAGTTGAGTTTCTTGAAGTGATTTACTCAAGATATATCACTTAATAATTTTTAGATTTATCATTTATGAGGTTTTGATTATTCATGTTTTTCATATGCAATAGTGTTTGATATTTTACTTTCAGTATTGGGTATATGGTGCTTATAATTGTTTTGTTTTGATGGTTAGGGTAAGGGAAAGCCTTGGTCATGTCTTTTAGGTCTCTAGGATATATGTCAAACCAATGGATATTGTTAGTTGGATATTGTTTTATTATATTCTTCAGGAATTTAGTTTTTTTACCTATAAAACATTGTAATATTTTTAAAAATATATTTTTGATGTTAGATGATGAGTCAGCATGGGATTCTAGAGCATGGGTATCCTGGGTGAAGATATTATGAAAATATTGAATATATTATATCATGCATGTGCATTTTTACAAAATTATAAATATATCCCTACAATTTCTACATTGGGAAATCTATATCCTCTATTAAATATGGAATATTTGTTTAACCCTTGTCATGATATTAAATTTTTTGTGTGTCTAGTGTTTATATTAAGTGTTTTAATGGGAGTATTAATAAATAAATAATTTTATTACTATTTATTATTATTTTTAAGTACCCTAAATCTAATTATCCTCAATTAGAAACCTATTATGGAAAACTATTATGGATAACCAAATAATTATACATGTTTTAGAGGATTAATATAGGAAAACCAATGATAAATGATAACGGATCGAAAAGTAGAGATTGGTGTTCAATGGAGGTTTTCTTCAAAAACAATGATCATGGATCTTTCCAAGAAAATAGTGTTGAACTGTTCTTCATCAGTTATAAAAAAAATGAGGTAGGATATTTTTTATCGTATTTAATCCCTATTTTAATCAACCCAAGTTGAAATTGAATCAAACATTCTAAAAAATTGATTTTGGGGTTAATTATTGATTTGGAGGTGTAGATTTATCTCCATAAAATTATGAGTGATATTTTTTATAAATTCTTCAGTATTCCATTAATTTTACACTTCCTCCATAAATGAATTGTGGAAAACCCAAACTATATTCAACTTCTAATCCTCACTCTTTTTTCACGATTTTCTCCACTTTTTCATCATTTGTTAATCATCAATATTCTATTTTCCTAATGGTTTAACAATACATAAAAACTGATCATTATAGAGTATATCTTTCTCAAAAATTATCATTTCTATATGTTTGGGTTTGAGATCAAGAGAACAATGGAGGTTCGATGTGGTATGATGGTATTTCAGTCAGAGATTAGTGACCATTAGGTCATGGGTTTCACCATCCAAATGTAAAGTGTCACAGGAATCATTTCCAAATTGGTTTTGGTGGATATAAGTTGTCCACCAAAAATTATTCAAGATTGGTCAACTTCAAAACCTTATTCAGTGGTCAATTTCATTGTTATACCAAAGGTGCCTTCTTTATGGGAAATGATAAATGAGCTATTTGAGAGTTTTTTCAAAAACCCAACACACATGGTGCGAAATTCGCAAGAACACAATCTGGGTAGTCCCTTTCTATAGCTTCTAGGGTTCCATAAAGAGTTAGATATCACCTTTCGTGTTTTTTTTCAAATATAGGGTGACCCAGTTCTAGAGACACGGTGTGTACCCTAGGGTTACATGGAAACCAACATAGATATAGTAAATGGGTATGGCCGATATAATAGAGAATATGCATAGTACACTTTCATGTCGAGATTACATGAGAATATGATATATTTCATGGGCATGGGCTGAAGGACATGTGAATACCTAGAAAACAAAATAAATATTGTTTCATCTCTATACACTCTATGTACTTCACCATGGAAAATTTGATCCCCTAATCCAATTAGATTATAAAATTATTAGTAGGGTACATTACCTTGGTCTATACTTATGAGGTTATTAGGAAATACGGCATACTAATCATAGGATGAGTGATTATATATACATATTAGTCTTGGATAGAGTTGGATATCACTCTGTGTGTACTATGATGTGATTCTCTATCCTTCCTCCCTAGGATGGTTAGGTATCGAATTACCAAATTCCAGGGTGTGAGACCCATATCCTACTGGTTTAATCTAGGTATAATTATTTATCCCACATATTCCTCAGGTGAGATCCCATATCTTTGTCTGAATATATTCTAGGTTCTAGTGGTTAAATCATCATGGATAGGCCGGATGAGGATAACCTCCAGATCATTACCACCTAAGTTAGCAAGGCTCGTGGAGTGAGTTATGCAAGATGGACATTACATTGAATTCGTTAGTAGATTATTTGGATGGATGTATGGAGATGACCTTATAATGAGCCATAGTTTCTATCTTCATTATATGTAGGATATTATTTTCATTATCTCACGTACTAGATGACATATCTTAATGAAAATGTGATGAATTCTATCTCCCATGATGTTTTATGTTTAGAGATTTTGGGGTCTCCTAATTGGTATATTTATAATCAACCATGCTAGGGATGTTCCCAAAAATATCATTTCCTATATAGAAACAATTCTATAAAACATTGTCCTCGGTTGACTATGATCATGTAAAGAATATTTTATTTAATGTCCATACATTTATAAATGAAATTCCACTTTTAAAGGATTAAATAGATAATTAAGAAATCATATTTTAGAAAAAAAATACACTACAATGATTATTTTAAATATTTATAAAGACTTTCAAATTTAAAAGACTTGTAATCATTAAAGCCAATGATAATATAGATTTTTTAATATGGACATTAAGATTATTCAATTAAGGGTAAAAATAAATTCCATTTCAAATAGACAAATGAAGCAATGACCTTGACTAGTATGATCATACCATATGAATCCCATTTATTAGATATTCCAAAGGTGATATAATAAATAGGATCTTCCTTCATCAAATCCCAATATGATATTAAACAACTAAATCATGAGAGAATACATTTACAGGATAAGTTTAAAATCATCAAGATCATGGCCCAAACCATTTTCATTGAACCACACTTTGAAAATATCACCATTTCTCACATTACCCGTAGGGAAATTACTAGTTTATTAATAGGATATGTATCTAGACCCTATAAAAATGATTTTTTTTTTCATTTTAATACAAAAAATATTTTTTTAAAATTACTTTTTAATTGATTAAAAATTGAGTTTTATAAAAATGGATTCTAAATATTGAAACAAAAATGGTATTTTGGGGAAATAAATAGTTTCAATCTAGTGCCACATTGGAAGAACATATAAATTTATTAAATAAATTTTATTTTCATAAAATATTATTTTTAAACAATAGATAAGTATATGTTATATTATAAATTTATGAAGTCAAATGATTCATTGTAATTGTTTGAAAGCATTAATTGTAAAAAAGAATTATTTTCAATAAATGGGAAGTTTTTTTTAAAATGTTAAATTTAACATTTAAATATTTTTTTTAGAAATACATTTTATTTTTGAATTCAGGATTTTGAAAGTATCCAACCGAAAATTTTCATCATATTTTGAGAGTGTTTAATTTTTGGGAAAAAATAAATATGGTAGAAATATACGGTATTTATTATGACCGAAAATTGACCCAAAAGTTTTATAATTTTTGTAAAAAAATTAAACATGGAAAAATATTTATTTACCACTTCAAATAATCCATTTTGAATTTATTTATTTAATTTTATAAACCCTTATTGAATCATCCAAAACAAATATTATATTTTATTGTTTTAAAATAAATTCATTTTTAACATTCATTAATTACACATCACAAAGAGATTTATTTTAATGTTTTCATATATTAAAAATATAAAATAATTAAATAAACACCTATATGTTTGAAAGAAAGGGAAAAATATGGAATATTTTTTATTTTAATTGTAGTATCATATTGAGTTTAAAACCTATGTTTGGAAATTAATAACAAATTATAATTTATTTTTATAAATAAACCCACCCAGCCTTTCTTTCCTTATCACTCAAAACACTTGGAGCATGATTTTACTCTAATATCCACACTATATATCCCTACTATTTCTCCCCATGATCTTTATAATCTCTTACCAAGATTTATGATGAATCGTCTCATGGTAAGGGACCCTCTCCTTCTCCTCTTTATTCAAGAACCTTCTTTATGTCCTACCTTTTTATTTACAAATAATAAAGAATTAATAATTTCTTACTCATCCCTATTACTATCATTATCATTATCAACTAATTAGAGACTAATTTCTCTTATATTCACCCCTCCTATAAACATTTATGTAGACTATTTATGTGGCAGGAATTATCAGGTGATTTTTTACCCAATTGTTTTTGTAGTTGTTTCGCGACGATGTGTGGGGAAATGGGTGCTACCCGACAGTTGATTACAGAAGGTTGGATTATTCTTAATCACTCATATCTGTTGGACCATTTTTTTTCTTGAAACGCCCAATGGTTCCATGTTCAGCAACACGTGGACCTGCTTTCCAAAGCCAGACGTTCGCTAGGTGATTTGGCCAGCGATGCTTAAGAACTCACATTGGAAGAGAGGATGGGATGTCAGGCTCATTGCACCCTTTTTGGAGAATTATTTCCTATTTAGGGACTCTCTTATAGATTTATGATGTATTCATATGTTCATATATCTTTGGATTATACCCAATCATAGTATCCAAGGATTACTCCTTGTTGGAAATGGTCAGCTGAACGTAGGGATTCAGAATCATTTAGGCCCGAGGTTTACCATCCCTCATTGGATTAATGACTTCGAGAAGTTTGGACTCATTGAGAAAACACTGGTTTGAATCCCCATAACTGGGCGCTCTAGTGTTTATTGTCATCCAGGGGGGATAGATAACAACTTGACCATTTAGATCGAACCCGTGATGCGGGCTTCCTACGTATCCTCGTGAGAGGAATCAGAATCCACGTAGTTTGGTTTGGGTTGGGCTTACTCTCTAAGGCATCCCAATGTGGTAGGGGGCTTACACTCTAAGGTGGCCCAAGGTGTTGGTGAACCAACATGAAGGAGGCCGGAACAACCAGTTGTTGGGATTGAACCTCAGGGATGCTTCCTACGTACCCCGCCAAGGAGACAGGGATCCAAGTCCACATAGTTTGGTCAGAGGGTATCGGTGAGCTGGCGTGAAGATGGACCTTGGTCCAACAGGATTTGGGCTTGAACCTTGTAAGGATTCCTATGTACCATGCCTTGATATGGATTAAATGCCTCTTAGTTCAGAATGGTGAAATATAGTTTAACATCATGTGGGATGAGGGTGTTCTCGTGGTCGATGCTGACTCTAAGACCACGTGAGTCATGCTCGGTGTGAGAAAAAAGAGGAAGCAGGTACCTGACAATCACATCGCGAAGGGTGCATCCGTGGGAATAGAAACGGAGCTTACGCATGTCTAGCAGCCCATGGATATGGATATTGGGACTTACTCTAGGATGGAGACCCGAATTGGTGACAAACCCCAATGGGAGAGGGATTTGGGACCGAATGAGAAAGGAGGGGTGTAGGTACCACCTCCTACAATAATAACTAGTGTCTTATACTAGGATGGTTGCCCTGGTAGATTGGGACATACTCCAAGACAGAGGCCCGGTCACTCTTAGAAGAGGGGAGATGTGGTCACCACTGGCGTCTAAGGGAAACGCAAGCGGGGTCCCCCAATCCAGGAGAGCGGAGAGGCGGAAAGGGGACTCCCGGGCTTGGACCCTACACTACTGTGGGTATGTGAACCTAGGAATGTTTCAGGAACCCACTCAAGGGCCGAAGAAAACCCTTTGACCTCATCTAATGTGGGTATGTGAACTCAAAAGCAGCTCGCTGATATGCCTGAAGGTTACATCATACAGATCTGTTGGCTTCAGTAAAGGACTTGGCTTGAGGCCGATGAATAGGACAATGAGGGGATTGCGAAGGATCAGGCCGGATTAGAAGGATTTTATCTGACTTGGTGAATGGGAACACCGAAGGAGTTGGCTGGCCACAAGGGTGTATGAGGAGTGGTGCCCTTCACGTTGGTGAGTGCTACACGGCTGGAGAGGTCATCTGTATACTAGGGTGTTAGGAGGACTGATAAGCATCCTACATACCAGGGTGGTACGCGGCTTCGGGTTCAGCCGGCGAACGAGGTTGGTATGTGGGGGAGTCCACACGAGCAGCAGCGTCCAGGGGTGACACCGGTCAGGGGTTCGTCGGTCAGGGCTTCACCCATGTATGTGGGTGCTACACGGTGCATAGGATCAAAAAAGGGGCATAGACTCCCTAATCCATGGGATGTGCATCCGCGGAGGGGCCCTGGCTTCGTAGTCTTCATTTTATTGTTAATTTAATTTCGTACTTCACCAAGTTGTTATGCATTTTTCGGTTCCTTATTAATTCAATTCCAGTTTCATACATGCTCTAGTTCGTGAATTGGAACTTCGCTGTTTGCAAAATTCTAAGCTCCTTCCTCTGAAATCCTTCCACCCGAATCTAATCTCCTCTCTCTTGCCCCCCTCGATGTCCTTTGATAGAGGGAGGAAAGAGATGTATCTATGGTCATACAATAACTTTTCTGGAGGCCCATGACCAGAAACCCGCCTTACGGACGACTTGGTCAATCCAAAACTCACAGGGGGCATTGAATTCACATTACCCACAAACCAAATTGGTTTAGGGGTGTTTCGTGGCCGCACAAGAATCTTCCTCGATTCCGAGAACAACAACGCACACGGTCTGATCCAATTGACGCGGTTTGCAGCTGGGGCAGTTTGTGAAGGTGGACTGGCATGGCGCCCGTCCTGCTTCGTGCCCGCAGTGGGTTCCCGCCTCTATTTCGCGGACAACACTGGTCTGAGGAGGGGGCGGCTTACTGAACCGGCTGCATACTGTCAATATTGGACCAGTACGTGGATCGGTCCATCTTTTTCCAACCGTTGAATATTCATCAAATTTTTTCCCAATTCATCATGGGAAATTGGGTATAATCCACCCTTAAATTAAGGGTATTTTCATTCTCCTTTCCAGATTTTTCAGGACCCAACAAAGGCCCCCCCATCTGAATGGGGTCCGATCAGAATGAAGAGGAGACTATTCCGATATAGAGTGGACCTCAAACTTGGCTAGTTTTCGGTAGGGGAGTGGACCTGGTAGGGGACCACACCTATAAATAATGAGGCCCCTACCATTTGTATTTTACTGGATTCTTTGCGAACGCGGAGATCTTGATTATCATCCCTGCATGCCAGCTCCTTCGCAAAACTCTTCGTCCGTGAACCGGCTTCCATTTCCACGAACCATTACTCGTTCGCACCTGCCTTCACCCGCAAACCAATCTCTCAGCAATGAACTAACACTTTTAATCAATTATAAAGTAAATTATGACGGTCTGCGTAGGAACTTGCTACATGATTTTGATGGTCCGTGGACCGGAAATCTTCCAGAATTTGAAAATTTCTTAAGTCTTTTGAAAATAAATATTTAAATCCAGGAATGAGATTCTGTGGAGCATCCTGGTTTGCAGTTTTCTAGCCAACTCTCCGTGGGCTAGAGTACCGTGGGCTTCTTCTGTGTATGGTTGGTTCGAAGGATGGAACCATCGCGAACCACCTTTTGAGGCCTTCTCATGGACCTTGTCATGAAGGCTCCTTGATAGATTCCTTTGTCAAATACGTGGTATTTTTGTCCAAATTTTATTATTTTTCACAAACCATTTGTATGGTTTCCATGATGCATGGAGAAAATATGGTTCCTCCTCATCCTACGACTAGGCCTGCTGCCGAACCTCTTCTGATTGGTCCACGAAGACTTCTAGCTATGATCTATAGAGCTGAGAACATCAAAAAGTGTAAAGAATCGTATCTTGACGTACATGGACATTACATTACTTTTGCGGAATACTTAGTACATAAAAAAAACACACACACAAGGATCATAATAGTTTAGCGTCTTTGGAAACTCGGAACGTAATCTTCTAATCGTGGTGAAAGATCTTCAATATCTCCCATAAAGATCTTCCCTTTTTTTACCTAAAACCTTTCTTTATATCCTGGGGAAAAGAAAACAAAAAAGGGTGAGCTCAAATGCTCAGTAAGGGTAATCAAAAGAAAAATCAATCACATCATATTCATAAGAACATAACTTTTGGAAATCTTAACCTGCAAAAGAGAGCATAATTTCATATCATGGGATAAATCATAGTAGTGAAATGAAATCCCAATAAGCATAACTTAAAACATGAAACTTTGTGGCATACACACATAATCATAGAGAATCATTTCTTGTTAGTCAAGACTCATTGCCAAGACTATCTTAGTGGACAAAGTCCCTTTCTGAACCGAGTCACCCTCATTTCAGTCCTGTTTCACTAAACCGGTATAACCTACCATTCCAGCCATGTCTATCTCATGAGATATAAAATCTTTACCCAATGCATTGGAGGGAGATATAGGTCCCACCCATCTCATAATGATACCATTCTTATGTGTGCCACAAAATCATAAATCATACATCATTGCATAACCCATGTAACACAAATGGGAATCTTAAACATCATGACATCATAAAACAATTCATATACGATAAAGGAATTCATAAAAATATTTCCATCACAACATAATAAAATCCATGTAATATTAGGGATAGAAACAGAACCCTTTATTATCTTAGATGGAAAATAATTTTGATAAAACACTTGAACTCCATTCTTGAGGAAAATATCCTTTCTTCTTCAAAAACATTTTTCCTTTCTTAAAATGTCATACAACTTTAAACTAAAAGAATTTGATTAAAAATAAACTTGAAAACTTGTAAAGGATGCTTCTTGGAAATAATGTTTTAAAAATCTATTCATGTCGTATAAGTTAAAAAAAACATTCTTCGTAATTTTGTCCGAAAAGTCAAAAAGTACCTCGTACGGAAAACGGAAAAAGATTCCATTCATATCTTTTACTAAAAACTCACCGAAAGGTAAAATTGGATATAAACTATTGTAGAAGGATATAAATATTACATATTGAGGAAACATGGATGTGGATGATAAAATACACCCCAGTAAAAACTTACGAATAAACAATCTCGGATAAAAATGAGATTGTGATATTTCCCTTACCTTAGGTACGACTTGCTTTGTAAGTGTCCGAAACTCCTGTATAATGATTTAAATCATGTTATTGACTTATTACAGAATCATATTAATTGTTATTATATCATATATGGTCCACTTAAGACTTTATATTACCCGTTCTTTTGTAAATTCATGTTAAAGTAGCGTTTTGGGTAAAATCGTCTCATTTGTCATTCGTGTTTTTAACTTGTAATTATTCATATGATTACTTAGATCATGATTACTTAATTCCAGAAGATAAAACATGATATATATATATATATATTCAGAATATACATATATAATAAATCAGTAAATGGAAAGAAATACACCGTTCATGGAGACGGTAGTCCGTACATACGCATGAACGCTGTTTTCGTTTCCTTATTGTATTGAATGGAATTAAGTAGATGACATACATATAAATATAAATAATTCCAGTATCATTATTAGGTCATATAATTCATTAGTACTTATTATATATACTTTATAATCATTCATGAATGGTTAATCATTGAGAATGAATCTCATCGCGTCATGGAAACGGTAGTCCGTACGTACGCATGAGCGATGATATCATTCCCATGGTCGTGGAATTGTGTTGAAGTGTATGTATACTATTTCAGTATCAATATCAATTTATAATAATCATATATAGATACTCATTACACCTTTATACCCATCCAATTACGGTGGTGGCGGAAAATAGATTACACCACGGCATGGAGATGGTATTCCGTACGTACGCACGCGCGGTGATTTCCATTTTTCCGTAGGATGGATAGAAGGTTAATTAGAGTTGTTTAATATTTATAATAACATATCAGTATATAAGAAATACTGATATTATTAATTTATCATGAAACAACTAAAGAAGAAGAAGTTGAAGAAGAAAGAAATTGAAAAAGATCGGTAATGGATATTACCTCTTTTGACGCGCCTTTTCTTAGCCTCCACTTAAAGAACTAAGGATGGTCTTTGAAGAAGACCAGGACCTCTAGGATGATACTAGAGAAGTGGAGAAGAGATTTTGGCAGGGTTTGGCAGATCTTGAAGGCTCAAAGTTGTGTGAGGAAGAGAGGGAGGAGGTGCCCTTTTATAAGGGAGGAGAGGGGCACCTTAGGAATATCTCAAAATATAATTTTATATTAAATTCAAAATCGGTTTATAATGGTTTAAAAGGGTCTTATTTAGATGCTAAAGTGGGGATGGGTCGAAATAATATCAACCAATATGATTTAGACAAGTTTAGGGTATTATTTTAACCTTATCAATTATATTTAACTCTAAGTTAAATAATTTAACTTTTACCGTGTCTTTTTGTTTTCTTTCACTATATGGTTAATACAATTACTATAACATGCAAAACGAACCCCATATTGTTTATTATTAATATATATATCATTATCTAAGTCATTTGGCCGAACCTTAGATTTTTAGGAATAAAATAACAATTAATAATATAATATTTGATTTAAAAACTATTTAGTGTCAATTTTGACACTATTTGATATATGATTTTTGTGAAAGTCATAATAGAATTATATGTTCGAACCAAGTTGATTCAATAAACAATAATATATCATAGTAACCTAGAAAATTAGTAGAATTCATAAAAAGTCTTAAATTACATTTATTTTGGTATTTATAATGTCAATTATGTCAATATTTCATTAATAAGATAATTACTGCATCATCTTTGTGTCATAAATAAATTAACTTATTTGATGTCTAAAAATTACAAATAAAATACCATTATGTAGGAAATCATTTTATATTTATAATGAATATTTAAAATCTAATTAATCTTATGTATAACCCTATAGTAAAAATGTTTTAGTAAATAAACTTTGATTTTAACTCTTTTAACTCTTATTTGAATTAAATAATAATAAATGTCCTAATCTAATCCAAGTGGGCCTAAATGATAATATTTTACACTTAAGGTTGTTTTTGGTCGCTATACACTTGTCCAATAGGATTAGTACAAGTGTTAGGTAATATTAATATCATTGTTACCCTTAATTACCCTATTTACTTTTAACCGTGGTAAATAAAACTAAAAAGTTACTATTCACCAAAACTTATTTTCATCTCATTGAACCACATTTTACATACTGAGATCAACCATGTCTCTCGGAGTTTTGAAATTCCCTTCACAGAAGCGGTAAAATTAAGTTTTATGAAAAATTCAGTTTTTTAACTACCACTTAGTAGTTTCATTATTCATCAAAAATTGATGTTTTTCAGAACAATGCCAAAATTTCATCCTAAGCTATATTTCATATTCCAAATTCAAAAATGAAGTCTATTTTACCAAATTAATAACATAGAAGTTGCATTAATTAATTTTATAATTAAATCCTGCTGTTAAAACAAATAGCCTGTTTTTAAGAAACAATATCTATCAAAAGATTGACACTTGTTTATGTCTGGTTTAAATGTGAAATTACATCCAATGACCAACATTGTATTAAATTGTAAAAATATATTCTAAATATACTTTAAAACCACTCAAATTAATAATTTATCACTATTAATTATTTTGATTAAAAAAGTTGTTTTTTTAATTATAATTTAGTAATTTTCACTATTCATTAGAATATGAAAGTTATCCGAAAAGTACCAAAATTTCACCTTAGGCTAAATTCGATACTCCGAATCCAAAAATGAAGTCCATTTTGAGAGCTAAAATTTCTAAAATTTTAAAAGGTGGTTATTACTATTCATAACGGCTAGTTATAATAATATTTTAATAGCATATCGTTGTTTAGTGAAACTCGGTATTGCGTACTACACACGCTATCGAGGAAGGTCGCGATTGCGTGTAATGCAAGGCAAGTCAAGGATGTGTGTTGTGCAAGCTCCTTTTGGTGTAGCGTACAACACAAGACATTAATAAAATTAAAAAGTATATTTTTCATAAAATCTGGGGCTGTTACATTCTACCCCCCTTAAAATGAATTTCGCCCTCGAAATTCGTCGGGGTTATAAATGGTTTACTATTCGAAAGTTTCTTTAATAGAAACCCACATCGTAAAAAAAAACCAAAACTTGGATTTAAAAACTAAAGTATGAAATGTAACGATTACCCAAATAAACTAATCACTGGGTTTCCACATAGGTGAAAATATGGATATGGAAGAGAAATCTAACCATCATGTTCTGATGGAGAGTGGTAGAGAACATGGCTATGGAAAATCCAGTAATCACAAATCCATAGATTTGTGATGATATAAGGTACCATCTGATTCATCAGGTATAAGATCACTAGGACAACATTTTTGGTTTTCAAGATCATTTCCCTAAAGTTGAAAATTTGCTTAGAATACATACTTACTTTATTTTGGTACAATCTCACCGTTGTTCGTACCTTGAACAATTTCCACTTCATCTCTTAAATAAATGAAGTTGAATTTGTTATTCGTGAAGTGTTAGTAGATCATGTGATAGAATGACGGGTCATTCCATCTGTCTCAAACAAAAGGTTAGCAAAAAGTATATACATAAGTCGATCTATAGTGAGATTAATCATATATGGTTCCTAAAATGGACTTATACTTCATATATCATACTACTTAATATAATAAAACTAGTTTCTACTAAACAGAGACTTCCTATAGGCCAGTGGTAGGTGATAAAGGCTAGTCACACTTCGGTTGTGGGTTCGATTCCCACAGCCTTGTCTGACGCCATGGGCTGTCGCCCGTCCTGCAGGTTGTCCTTTTTCTAAAACTATATTACTATAACATCCCATCAATAATATCGAAAAAACTTTTATCCTTAAACAATACTAACTTATGTCCAACATAATCCATTCCAATATTTCGGCTTATCAATAATACTGCAGTCCACTCTCATAACATAGTGAAAACGATTACCATAGATTTAACACCATCGTCGATCCCCATATATCATAAGGTATGTTTTGTTGGTCACATTCCAAACATTCAAAGTCCTTAATCGCGTATTCTCTTGAATACCTTAGTGAAAACATGAATGCAGTTAAAAGTTAACACTTTCCACATACCAAAATCCACAAAATTATATATACTCAAACCATGATATCACTTAGTCCTTATATCAATCATGAGCTCATGAATACTGTTAAACATTTTGTTTTCTCGTTTTCCCTTCATTATGCGCATATTATCTTATTTCCAAAAATATCTCAATTACTTTGAATACCACATTAGACCAATATATAAATTTTCCAATACTCCATGATACAATATTATTTTGGAATCCCATTACATAAACACTTAATCATTCCACCACATCGTTGTCATATTCAACATCGCCAATAGTGATCACATGTGAATTCCCTTTGTCCTTTGCCTTCAGTGGTTGCTCATGTTGATCATCACTAACCCTTGGATAAGGGCATTTATTAGCATAATGCCCCATTTCCTTGCACATGAAGAATTGAAGTGTTGGCGGTGCGTTATCTGTAGTGTTTTCTTTATTCACATCATTAGAAACCCTTTTTCCATTACTTCGATACTCAGCTGATCGATGACCTTCTTTTCCACACTTAAAACATTTTCTTGTCCCTTTAAGACAATCTCCACCATGCTTCTTTCAACACTTTGTGCATAAGGAAACATTCATCTTCTTTTCACCATTATTCTGAGATTTCTCCTTGAACTCCATCTTTCGTTTCTTGTAAAAACCATGAGATGGATATGTAACACCAACTTCCATTTCTACCTTGATAGCACAACGCACAATTTCTTCATAGCTACTGAAGTCTCTTATAGCTAATGCCCTTCGAAGACTTGGTTTTAAGCCACTGAAAAATCGATCAACATTACTTTCAGGTTGGATGATAATGCCAGATGCATACCTTGCAAGTCTTGTAAAATTCGCTTCGTATATACCAACAGATTCATCATCCTTTTGCTTTAGTTCAAGAAACTCCTTCTCCATCTTTGTTTGAAGAATACGAGGGAAGTACTTACTGAAAAACAAGTTCTTGAACTCGTCCCATTCCATGGACTCAATTTCATCTCTTGGCCTCATATTCTTGATAAGATTCCACCATTGATCAGCTTCACCTTCCAAACGATATACTGCTAAGATGACTTTATCATGTTCAGAACATTGAAGAACTGAAAATATCTTTTCAGTGGTACTGATCCATTGTTCAGCAACAAGTGGATCAGAAGTCCCACTGAAAGAAGGTGGACGTTGCCTCATGAAGGACTCAATAGAATACTGTTCATTTCTCTGCTCAATTAGAAGTCTAGAATGATTCATAGCTTGTGTAAGGATAGCAATAATATTTTTCACTCCATCTCCCATAACATTTTTTTGTTCAGGAGGACAATCATTGCATTGTCCATTTCATTGATCAACACGGTTCCTTCGGGTTCCAGCCATCGTCTAAAACCCAAAAAGAATAGTGTGAGAGGAAAAAATCATGCTAGGGAAAACAACATAATAAAGGGGGAGTACCTTCAATATCTAACATCTTAGGTTTAATTCTATGATCGTTAGCGTAGTTCTAGTACTATAACCTATCCGTATACTTAACCTTAGGGACATCCCTAGACATACCGTAGAAATATCTCTAGGGATCTCACTAACGTTTTCGCATCCTAGTTTCCAAAGGTTGACTAAACCTTTCCTCTGATACCAACTGTAAAGACCTGTATCTTGACGTACATGGACATTACATTACTTTTGCGGAATACACAGTACATAACAAAAACACACACACAAGGACAGTAATAGTTTAGTGTCTTTGGAAACTCGGAACGTAATCTTCTAATCGTGGTGAAAGATCTTCAATATCACCCATAAAGATCTTCCCTTTTTTTACCTAAAACCATTCTTTATATCCTGGGGAAAAGAAAACATAAAAGGGTGAGCTCAAATTCTCAGTAATGGTAAGCAAAAGAAAAATCAATCACATCATATTCATAAGAACATAACTTTTGGAAATCTTAACCTGCAAGAGAGAGCATAATTTCATATCATGGGATAAATCATAGTAGTGAAATGAAATCCCAATAAGCATAAATTAAAACATGAAACTTTGTGGCATACACACATAATCATATAGAATCATTTCGTGTTAGTCAAGACTCATTGCCAAGACTATCTTAGTGGACAAAGTCCCTTTCTGAACCGAGTCACCCTCGTTTCAGTCCTGTTTCACTGAACCGGTATAACCTACCATTCCAGCCATGTCTATCTCATGAGATATAAAATCTTTACCCAATGCATTGGAGAGAGATATAGGTCCCACTCATCTCATAATGATACCATTCTTATGTGTGCCACAAAATCATAAATCATACATCATTGCATAACCCATGTAACACTAATGGGAATCTTAAACATCATGACATCATAAAACAATTCATATACGATAAAGGAATTAATAAAAATATTTCCATCACAACATAATCAAATCCATGTAATATTAGGGATTGAAACAGAACTCTTTATTATCTTAGATGGAAAATAATTTTGATAAAACACTTGAACTCCATTCTTGAAGAAAATATCCTTTCTTCTTCAAAAACATTTTTCCTTTCTTAAAATGTCATACAAATTTAAACTAAAATAATTTGATTAAAAATAAACTTGAAAACTTGTAAAGAATTATTCTTGGAAATAATGTTTTAAAAATCTATTCATGTCGTATAAGATAAAAAAAACATTCTTCGTACTTTTGTCCGAAAAGTCAAAAAGTACCTCGTACGGAAAATGACAAAAGATTCCTTTCATATCTTTTACTAAAAACTCACCGAAAGGTAAAATTGGATATAAACTATTGTAGAAGGATATAAATATTACATATTGAGGAAACACGGATGTGGATGATAAAATACACCCCAGTAAAAACTTACGAATAAACAATCTCGGATAAAAATGAGATTGTGATATTTCCCTTACCTTAGGTCCGACTTGCTTTGTAAGTGTCTGAAACTCCTGTATAATGATTTAAATCATGTCATTTACTTATTCCAGAATCATATTCATTGTTATTATATCATATATGGTCCACTTATGACTTTATATTACCCATTATTTTGTAAATTCATGTTAAAGTAGCGTTTTGGGTAAAATTGTCCCATTTGTCGTTCGTGTTTTTAACTTGTAATTATTCATATGATTACTTAGATCATGATTACTTAATTCCAGAATATAAAACATGATATATATATATATATTCATAATATACATATATAATAAATCAGTAAATGGAAAGAAATACACCGTTCATGGAGACGGTAGTCCGTACGTACGCATGAACGCTGTTTTCGTTTCCTTATTGAATTGAATGGAATTAAGTAGATGACATACATATAAATATAAATAATTCCAGTATAATTATTAAGTCATATATTTCATTAGTACTTATTATATATACTTTATAATCATTCATGAATGGTTAATCCTTGAGAATGAATCTCATCGCGTCGTGGAGACGGTAGTCCGTACGTACGCACGAGCGATGATATCGTTCCCATGGTCGTGGAATTGTGTTGAAGTGTATGTATTCTATTTCAGTATCAATATCAATTTATAATAATCATATATAGTTACTCATTACACCTTTATACCCATCCAATTAAGGTGGTGGCGGAAAATAGATTACACCACGGCGTGGAGACGGTATTCCGTACGTACGCACGCGCGATGATTTCCTTTTTTCCGTAGGATGGATAGAAGGTTAATTAGAGTTGTTTTATATTTATAATAACATATCAGTATATAATAAATACTGATGTTATTACTTTATCATGAAACAACTAAAGAAGAAGAAGTTGAAGAAGAAAAAAATTGAAAAAGATCGGTAATGGATATTACCTCTTTTTGACGCGCCTTTTCTTAGCCTCCACTTAAAGAACTAAGGATGATCTTTGAAGAAGACCAGGACCTCTAGGATGATACTAGGGAAGTGGAGAAGAGATTTTGGAAGGGTTTGGCCGAGCTTGAAGGATCAAAGTTGTGTGAGGAAGAGAGGGAGGAGGTGCCCTTTTATAAGGGAGGAGAGGGGCACCTTAGGAATATCTCAAAATATTATTTTATATTGAAGTCAAAATCAGTTTATAATGGTTCCAAAGGGTCTTATTTCGAAGCTAAAGTGGGGATGGGTCGAACTCCTATCAACCAATAGGATTTAGACAAGTTTAGGGTATTATTTTAACCTTATCAATTAGATTTAACTCTAAGTTAAATAATTTAACTTTTACCGTGTCTTTTTGTTTTATTTCACTATATGGTTAATACAATTACAATAACATTCCAAAAGAATCCCATATTTTTTATTATTAATATATATATCCTTATCTAAGTTATTTGGCCGAACCTTAGATTTTTAGGAATACAATAACAATTAATAATATAATATTTGATTTAAAAACTATTTAGTGTCAATTTTGACACTATTTGATATATGATATTTGTGAAAGTCATAATAGAATTATATGTTCGAACCAAGTTGCTTAAATCAACACTAATATATCATAGTAACCTAGAAAATTAGTGGAATTCATAAAAAGTCCTAAATTACATTTATTTTGGTATTTATAATGTCATTTATGTCAATATTTCATTAATAAGATAATTACTGCATCATCTTTGTGTCATAAATAAATTAACTTATTTGATGTCTAAAATTTACAAATAAAATACCATTATGTAGGAAAGATTTTTAGATTTTTAATTAATATTTAAAATCGAATTTATCTTATGTATAACCCTATAGTAAAAATGTTTTAGTAAATAAACTTTGATTTTAACTCTTTTAACTCTTCTTTGAATTAAATAATAATAAATGTCTTAATCTAATCCAAGTGGGACTAGATGATAATATTTTACACTTAAGGTTGTTTTTGGTCGATATACACTTGTCTAATTGGATTAGGACATGTGTTAGGGTAATATTAATATCATTGTTACCCTTAATTACCCTATTTACTTTTAACCGTGGTAAATAAATGTAAAAAGTTACTATTCACCAAAAATTATTTTCATCTCATTGAACCACATTTTACTTACTGACATCAACCGTGTCTCTTGGATTTTTGAAATTCCATTCACAGAAGCAGTAAAATTAAGTTTTATGAAAAATTCAGTTTTTTAACTACCACTTAGTAGTTTCACTATTCATCAAAAAATTGATGTTTTTCAGAACAATGCCAAAATTTTATCCTAAGCTATATTTCATATTCCGAATTCAAAAATGAAGTCTATTTTACCAAATTCATAACATAGAAGTTGCATTAATAAATTTTATAATTAAATCCCGCTGTTAAAACAAATAGCATGTTTTTAAGAAACAATATCTATCAAAAGATTGACATTTGTTTATGTCTGGTTTGAATGTGAAATTACATCCAATGACCAACATTGTATTAAATTGTAAAAATATTTTCTAAATATACTTTAATACCACTCAAATTAATAATTTATCACTATTAATTATTTTGATTAAAAAAGTTGTTTTTTTAATTATAATTTAGTAACTTTCACTATTCATCAGAATAGGAAAGTTATCCGAAAAGTACCAAAATTTCACCTCAGGCTAAATTCGATACTACGAATCCAAAAATGAAGTCCATTTTGAGAGCTAAAGTTTCTAAAATTTTAAAAGGTGGTTATTACTATTCATAACAGCTAGTTATAATAATATTTTAATAGCATATCGTTGTTTAGTGAAACTCGGTATTGCGTACTACACACGCTATCGAGGAAGGTCGCGATTGCGTGTAATGTAAGGAAAGTCAAGGATGTGTGTTGTGCAATCTCCTTTTGGTGTAGCATACAACACAAGACATTAATAAAATTAAAAAGAATATTTTTCATAAAATCTCGGGCTGTTACATTCTACCCCCCTTAAAAAGAATTTCGCCCTCGAAATTCATCGGGGTTATAAATGGTTTACTATTGGAAAGTTTCTTTAATAGAAACCCACATCGTAAAAAAAACTTGGCTTCAAAAACTAAATTCTGAAATGTAACGACTACCCAAATAAACTAATCACTGGGTTTCCACATAGGTGAAAATATGGATATGGAAGAGAAATCTAACCATCATGTTCTGATGGAGAGTGGTAGAGAACATGGCTATGGAAAAGCCAGTAATCACAAATCCATATATTTGTGATGATATAAGGTACCATCTGATTCATCAGGTATAAGATCACTAGGACAACATTTTTGGTTTTCAAGATCATTTCCCTAAAGTTGAAAATTTGCTTAGAATAAATACTTACTTTATTTTGGTACAATATCACTGTTGTTCGTGCCTTGAACAATTTCCACTTCATCTCTTAAATAAATGAAGTTGAATTTGTTATTTGTGAAGTGTTAGCAGATCATGTGATAGAATGACGGGTCATTCCATCTGTCTCAAACAAAAGGTTAGAAAAAATTATATACATAAGTCGATCTATAGTGAGAATAATCATATATGGTTCCTAAAATGGACTTATACTTCATATATCATACTACATAATATAATAAAACTAGTTTCTACTAAACAGGGACTTCCTGTAGGCCAGTGGTAGGTGATAAAGGCCAGTCGCACTTCAGTTGTGGGTTCGATTCCCACAGCCTTGTCCGACGCCATGGGCTGTCGCCCGTCCTGCAGGTTGTCCTTTTTCTAAAACTATATTACTATAACATCCCATCAATAATATCAAAAAAACTTTTATCCTTAAACAATACTAACGTATGTCCAACATAATCCATTCCAATCTTTAGGCTTATCCATAATACTGCAGTCCACTCTCATAACATAGTGAAAACGATTACCATAGATTTAACACCATCTTCGATCCCCATATATCATAAGGTATGTTTTGTTGGTCACATTCCAAACATTCAAAGTCCTTAATCGCGTATTCTCTTGAATACCTTAGTGAAAACATGAATGAAGTTAAAAGTTAACACTTTCCACATACCAAAATCCTCAAAATTCTATATACTCAAACCATGATATCACTTAGTCCTTATATCAATCATGAGCTCATGAATATCGTTAAACATTTTGTTTTCTCGTTTCCCTTCATTATGCGCATATTATCTTATTTCCTAAAATATCTCAATTACATTGAATACCACATTAGACCAATATATAAATTTTCCAATACTCCATGATACAATATTATTTTGGAATCCCATTACATAAACACTTAATCATTCCACCACATCGTTGTCATATTCAACATCGCCAATAGTGATCGCATGTGACTTCCCTTTGTCCTTTGCCTTCAGTGGTTGCTCATGTTGATCATCACTAACCCTTGGATTAGGGAATTTATTAGCATAATTCCCCATTTCCTTGCACTTGAAGCATTGAAGTGTTGGTGGTGCGTTCTCTGTAGTGTTTTCTTTATTCACATCATTACAAACCCTTTTTCCATTACATCGACACTCAGCTGATCGATGACCTTCTTTTCCACACTTAAAACATTTTCTAGTCCCTTTAAGACAATCTCCACCATGCTTCTTTCCACACTTTGTGCATAAGGAAACATTCATCTTCTTTTCACCATTATTCTGAGATTTCTCCTTGAACTCCATCTTTCGTTTCTTGTCAAAACCATGAGATGGATATGTAACACCAACTTCCATTTCTACCATGATAGCACAACGCACAATTTCTTCATAGCTACTGAAATCTATTATATCTAATGCCCTTTGAAGACTTGGTTTTAAGACACTGAAAAATCGATCAACTTTACTTTCAGGTTGGATGATAATGCCAAATGCATACCTAGCAAGTCTTGTAAAATTCTCTTCGTATATACCAATAGATTCATCATCCTTTTTCTTTAGTTCAAGAAACTCCTTCTCCATCATTGTTCGAAGAATACGAGGGAAGTACTTACTGAAAAACAAGTTCTTGAACTCGTCCCATTCCATGGACTCAATTTCATCTCTTGGCCTCATATTCTTGATAAGATTCCACCATTGATCAGCTTCACCTTCCAAACGATATACTGCTAAGATGAATTTATCATGTTCAGAACATTGAAGAACTGAAAATATCTTTTCAGTGGTACTGATCCATTGTTCAGCAACAAGTGGATCGGAAGTCCCACTAAAAGAAGGTGGACGTTTCCTCATGAAGGACTCAATAGAATACTGTTCCTTTCTCTTCTCATTTGGAAGTCCAGAATGATTCATAGCTTGTGTAAGGATAACAGTAAGATTTTTCACTCCATCTCCCATAACATTTTTTTGTTCAGGAGGACAATCATTTCATTGTCCATTGCATTGATCAACACGGTTCCTTCGGGTTCCAACCATCGTCTAAAACCCAAAAAGAATAGTGTGAGAGGCAAAAATCATGCTAGGGAAAAAAACATAATAAAGAGGGATTACCTTCAATATCTAACATCTTAGGTTTAATTCTATGATCGTTAGCGTAGTTCTAGTACTATAACCTATACGTATACTTAACCTTAGGGACATCCCTAGACATACCGTAGAAATATCTCTAAGGATCTCACTAACGTTTTCGTATCCTAGTTTCCAAAGGTGGACTAAACCTTTCCTCTGATACCAACTGTAAAGACCCGTATCTTGACGTACATGGACATTACATTACTTTTTCGGAATACTTAGTACATAACAAAAACACACACACAAGGATCTTAATAGTTTAGTGTCTTTGGAAACTCGGAACGTAATCTTCTAATCGTAGTGAAAGATCTTCAATATCTCCCATAAAGATCTTCCCTTTTTTTTTACCTAAAACCTTTCTTTATATCCTAGGGAAAAGAAAACATGAAAGGGTGAGCTCAAATTCTCAGTAAGGGTAAGCAAAAGAAAAATCAATCACATCATATTCATAAGAACATAACTTTTGGAAATCTTAACCTACAAAAGAGAGCATAATTTCATATCATGGGATAAATAATAGTAGTGAAATGAAATCCCAATAAGAATAACTTAAAACATGAAACTTTGTGGCATACACACATAATCATAGAGAATCATTTCTTGTTAGTCAAGACTCATTGCCAAGACTATCTTAGTGGACAAAGTCCCTTTCTGAACCGAGTCACCCTCGTTTCAGTCCTGTTTCACTGAACCGGTATAACCTTTCATTCCAGCCATGTCTATCTCATGAGATATAAAATCTTTTCCCAATGCATTGGAGGGAGATATAGGTCCCACCCATCTCATAATGATACCATTCTTATTTGTGCCACAAAATCATAAATCATACATCATTGCATAACCCATGTAACACAAATGGGAATCTTAAACATCATGACATTATAAAACAATTCATATACGATAAAGGAATTCATAAAAATATTTCCATCTCAACATAATAAAATCCATGTAATATTAGTGATAGAAACAGAACCCTTTATTATCTTAGATGGAAAATAATTTTGATAAAACACTTGAACTCCATTCTTGAGGAAAATATCCTTTCTTCTTCAAAAACATTTTTCCTTTCTTAAAATGTCATACAACTTTAAACTAAAAGAAGTTGATTAAAAATAAACTTGAAAACTTGTAAAGGATGCTTCTTGGAAATAATTTTTTAAAAATCTATTCATGTCGTAAAAGTTAAAAAAACATTCTTCGTACTTTTGTCTGAAAAGTCAAAAAGTACCTCGTACGGAAAACGACAAAATATTCCTTTCATATCTTTTACTAAAAACTCACAGAAAGGTAAAATTGGATATAAACTATTTTATAAGGATATAAATATTACATATTGAGGAAACATGTATGTGGATGATAAAATACACCCCAGTAAAAACTTACGAATAAACAATCTCGGATAAAAATGAGATTGTGATATTTCTCTTACCTTAGGTCCGACTTGCTTTGTAAGTGTCCTAAACTCCTGTATAATGATTTAAATCATGTTATTGACTTATTCCAGAATCATATTCATTGTTATTATATCATATATGGTCCACTTATGACTTTATATTACCCGTTCTTTTGTAAATTCATGTTAGAGTAGCGTTTTGGGTAAAATCGTCTCATTTGTCGTTCGTGTTTTTAACTTGTAATTATTCATATGATTACTTAGATCATGATTACTTAATTCCAGAATATAAAACATGATATATATATATATTCAGAATATACATATATAATAAATCATTAAATGGAAATAAATACACCATTCATGGAGACGGTAGTTCGTACGTACGCATGAACGCTGTTTTCGTTTCCTTATTGAATTGAATGGAATTAAGTAGATGACAAACATATAAATATAAATAATTAAATTATCATTATTAGGTCATATATTTCATTAGTACTTATTATATATACTTTATAATCATTCATGAATGGTTAATCATTGAGAATGAATCTCATCGCGTCATGGAGACGGTAGTCCGTACGTACGCACGAGCGATGATATCGTTCCCATGGTCGTGGAATTGTGTTGAAGTGTATGTATACTATTTCAGTATCAATATCAATTTATAATAATCATATATAGTTACTTATTACACCTTTATACCCATCCAATTAAGGTGGTGGCGGAAAATAGATTACACCACGGCGTGGAGACGGTATTCCGTACGTACGCACGCGCGGTGATTTCCTTTTTTCCGTAGGATGGATAGAAGGTTAATTAGAGTTGTTTCATATTTATAATAACATATAAGTATATAAGAAATACAGATGTTATTAATTTATCATGAAACAACTAATGAAGAAGAAGTTGAAGAAGAAAGAAATTGAAAAAGATCGGTAATGGATATTACCTCTTTTTGACGCGCCTTTTCTTAGCCTCCACTTAAAGAACTAAGGATGGTCTTTGAACAAGAACAAGACCTCTAGGATGATACTAGGGAAGTGGAGAAGAGATTTTGGGAGGGGTTGTCCGAGCTTGAAGTCTCAAAGTTGTGTGAGGAAGAGATGGAGGAGGTGCCCTTTTATAAGGGAGGAGAGGGGCACCTTAGGAATATCTCAAAATATTATTTTATATTAAAGTCAAAATCGGTTTATAATGGTTCCAAAGGGTCTTATTTCGAAGCTAAAGTGGGGATGGGTCGCATTCCTATCAACCAATAGGATTTAGACATGTTTAGGGTATTATTTTAACCTTATCAATTAGATTTAACTCTAAGTTAAATAATTTAACTTTTACCGTGTCTTTTTGTTTTCTTTCACTATATGGTTAATACAATTACAATAACATGCCAAACGAACCCCAAATTGTTTATTATTAATATATATATCCTTATCTAAGTCATTTTTCCAATCCTTAGATTTTTAGAAATACAATAACAATTAATCATATAATATTTTATTTAAAAACTATTTAGTGTCAATTTTGACACTATTTGATATATGATTTTTGTGAAAGTCATAACAGAATTATATGTTCAAACCAGGTTTATTAAATCAACAATAATATATCATAGTAACCTAGAAAATTAGTGTAATTCATAGAAAGTCTTAAATTACATTTATTTTGGTATTTATAATGTCAATTATGTCAATATTTCCTTAATAAGATAATTACTGCATCATCTTTGTGTCATAAATAAATTAACTTATTTGATGTCTAAAAATTACAAATAAAATACCATTATGTATGAAATCTTTTTATCTTTCTAATGAATATTTAAAATAGAATTTATCTTATGTATAACCCTATATTAAAAATGTTTTAGTAAATAAACTGTGATTTTAACTCTTTTAACTCTTCTTTGAATTAAATAATAATAAATGTTCTAATCTAATCCAAGTGGGCCTAAATGATAATATTTTACACTTAAGGTTGTTTTTGGTCGAGATAAACTTGTCCAATAGGATTAGGACATCTGTTAGGGTAATATTAATATCATTGTTACCCTTAATTACCCTATTTACTTTTAACCGTGGTAAATAAAAGTAAAAAGTTACTATTCATCAAAAATTATTTTCATCTCATTTAACCACATTTTACTTACTGACATCAACCGTGTCTCTCGGATTTTTGAAATTCCATTCACAGAAGCGGTAAAATTACGTTTTATGAAAAATTCAATTTTTTAACTACCACTTAGTAGTTTCACTATTCATCAAAAATTGATGTTTTTCAGAACAATGCCAAAAATTCATCCTAAGATATATTTCATATTACGAATTCAAAAATGAAGTCTATTTAACAAATTCATAACATAGAAGTTGCATTAATTAATTTTATAATTAAATCCCGCTGTTAAAACAAATAGCGTGTTTCTAAGAAACAATATCTATCAAAAGATTGACAGTTGTTTATGTCTGGTTTAAATGTGAAATTACATCCAATGACCAACATTGTATTAAATTGTAAAAATATATTCTAAATATACTTTAAAACCACTCAAATTAATAATTTATCACTATTAATTATTTTGATTAAAATTTTTTTTTTTAATTATAATTTAGTAATTTTCACTATTCATCAGAATATGAAAGTAATCCGAAAAGTACCAAAATTTCACCTTAGGCTAAATTCGATACTCCGAATAAAAAAATGAAGTCCATTTTGAGAGATAAAATTTCTAAAATTTTAAAAGGTGGTTATTACTATTCATAACGGCTAGCTATGATAATATTTTAATAGCATATCGTTGTTTAGTGAAACTCGGTATTGCGTACTACACACACTATCGAGGAAGGTCGCGATTGCGTGTAATGCAAGGCAAGTCAAGGATGTGTGTTGTGAAAGCTCCTTTTGGTGTAGCTTACAACACAAGACATTAATAAAATTAAAAAGAATATTTTTCATAAAATCTCAGGCTGTTACAAAGAGGACCCCAGCCGACACATCATTCCTGACAATGGAGTTTTGAAGGACTTGCTATCTACCAAACTTCTAAGCTATCAATTATCAAATCAATTTTTGATTTATGGTTTCGGCCTTCTAGATGAAGTGCCTATCCCCCCTGTCTTCTTAGGTCTTCCATCTCTTTGTTTGAATGTGTCGCCGAAGTGCACTCAGCCGAATCTCACCCGGTCATGGGAGATGATCTCTGATTCTGATTCGAAAGACACTTTCATTTTGAGAGGCTCCATTTGGACTTAAAGTTATCAGTACAATCAGGGATTTTCCCAAGAGGTTTTCCTCAAGAGTTATCCCTCCTTTATTAACATTTCTTGAGTAGATCCTGAAACGGGATGGGTCACCAGGTGGGATCTTCGGTTTGGTGGGATCTTCTCAAATGACTGGGCCTGAGACTTCTGCGTCTATTATCACTGCTGAGAATTTCCATAGTCACTGGAAGCGGTAAATCTGTAGTCCATAGTGTGGGATTCCCAGTTTTTTGTTTACCCACCATCTTCGATCTTGTCTGATTTTCTCAGTAGCAGGTGTTCGAGCACTAACACTTTCCACCTCTCCCATGGTGAATTTATTATTAGTTTATGGGACATCTACCAACTGGGAGGGCTTCCAATTATTTGGGAGACATATGATGAGTTTCTTCCCGCTCCTGACACATGGGGAGATGTATAATAGGTGACTTTGTTGGCAAGGGATCTTCTGGTTATGGTGGAGCAGTCACTGGGTCATCCCTTTCACGCCCGCTCTCTTATTCCCCACATCACATGGATAAGGTTATTTCTAAAGACCACCGGTCCTGTGCCGAAGATCAAGTGCCCCAGGACTCATCCTTCTCAACAATACCGAACTATCCCAGCTTCCTACTGGGCAGTTCTGGAGGCAGGAGACTATTTTTTATGGGGTTATGATGTGTGCCCTGGTGTCCCACCTATGCTTCGGCTGGTAGGTATCTTCGCCATGTTTTTGAGCGGGTGGTTGTTCCCCTATCAGGATATCAACCCAGGTGTCAAGGCTTGCACCCTGATGATGGAAGATGAGTTGGTGGGATGCTGCCTAGAGAATCTAGTTGGGCCTACTTTGGCTCGTATTTATGAATTACTAAGCCACATGTAGGAGGGCGGGTCACCCTATCGTCTGAGTGGGCCATTTCAATTGTTATATGGCAGGATAGCAGATCATTACTATTGTTATGAGTATCTTCATAACACAATCATCCCGCTTCCTACCCTTCATCCTACCCTGCTTGATATATTTGGAGTTCGTCTGGGGTCCCTCAGCTCTGATGAAGTTTTCAAGATTCTAAGTGATTTCTACCAGTTCTTTTTCACTCCCCACCCCACTCCTTCAGGTATTACGGTTGACGACTGTAGGGGGTCTTAGAAGAGAATTCTTACATGATTTCATTGAGGGATAGGTTTTCATCCGCACGGATCGATGGGGTTTCTTTGTGTGAGTTGGACACCCCAAATCATTTTTCTTGACAGCTTGGATGCATGAAACTCCAGGTTTCCCTTCCTCATGCTCAGGCCCGAGGACTGCATCCAGCCACCCTCTGTCAATGGTGGTTGATGTTGATACGGAAGGGATCTGGCACAAGAACTCCCTTTCCTAACATAAGAGGGGTTGCCAACCTATCCTTGGAGTATGAGAAAATGTGGATAAAGCATTATCCCAATTGTATCTTGGGGAAGGCTATCAGGAAACTTCCCAAATCGGAGGTCATCACGGCTATCGTGCCTAGCACGCCTTCCTCGTCAGCTTTGAGGGAGGATCGATTAATGGCTCGAAGATCATATCGGCTCAGGGGACCTGCCTTTTCCAACCTTTTTGTGGCCGATGATCATACAGATCCAATCCTTTTAGATGTAATTTAGGATGATCTCGTGACTTCAGGCCCCCATGATGCAATTCTTGAAGCTCCTCCTGTCGATACTGGACTTACCAGCTCAAACTACCAAGCTCAAACCAGGGCTAGAGTCTTCCGACCCTCCAGTCTCAAAACCACCTTCCACTGCACACATGTCTGCACCCGCCACAATGCTAGACTTCATTCATGTGTTATTAAGCGAGGATACCAAAGACCTGCATTTCATGGCGGACCACCGAGAAGTGAGAAGGTGGGCCTGGCCCCAGATCAGTGAGATTGTGGTTGAAACTCCTCTGGCTGAGATGGAGACTAAAACTGAATCCCTTCGGAAACTCTTCCTAGGGTTGGGGTACGGTTGGTTCGACTATCGATAACTTCATTTTCTTGCCTGCCGTGTTGTCATATCCCATGGAGAGGTTGTTGCTACTGAACAAAAACTTCTTCACCCCACTGCCTCCCATTGTGGGACCCAAGCATTTGAGGAAGTCATGATGAAGCTCCATCAGCTGATAGCACTAGAGGTGAGCTCTCAAGATCATGCTACCTCCCTATCTGCGGAGCTACATTAATGCGAAGCTTGATCAGCGATGCGGAGGGATCAGTTGTCATCTTTGACTGGTGACCTTGAAGCTACCAGGAAATGGATCAATGATCTCCAAACGACTGTGAATCATACTTGTTCAGTGGCCAAAGTTGAGGCTAGGGAGAAGGCCATGTTGGATCATACTTGCAATAAAATTCTCATCACGATTTTTGATCTAATGGAGAGAGCAAGCCAGGAAATTTTTTGATTACCAGAGCTATTTCTGTACACTCTATTTTACCACTTTGTTAATGTGAAGGGGAGACTCTAGTATGTGGACGTTATCCCTTTTTGTCCAAATAGAATAAAATTTTCCATCAATCTTTCCTTCCTATAAAATTCTATTGTTACTAGAATGACTGTTGTATAAATAACATCTCACTAAATTAGAATTAATCATAGTTCCGAAAAATTATAAAATAAAAATGAGCTCTAACTTTATCCTGGACCATGGGATCAAACGAGCATAGTTTGACTATTTCTAGGGTTTTGTAGAAAAATCCCACAAAATTTTTGTCATTTTCTTCCATACACTAATTCTTGCCTGGGCCCATTTGGTGTGGACCCAGCAGGTATGGCCCGACTTTTTCTTAGGTCACCCTTTTCGGGTTTTAGGCCTAACGGGCTTTGCGCCTATTTTTGTGACCAGTTTAAAGTCATGCCAATAATAAAATCATTACTGATGTTTGAGTTTGAACATGTTTAACCAGATATGGTGGGGTGAGGGCCCCTACGAGTTTTGGTTGATTAAAATATGTCTTGGTACATTTAAGACCCACGTGGGGAGAACATGTTTAGAGTTGAACAACATGCAGGGCATGTCTCATGGCATGGAAGCCGCATCGGCATGCAGAAGTAGGAAAGCATTACCTAATGAAGGCTTTCCTTTGTTAGATGGTCCAGTGGAAATCAATATGCAGAGCCACTGAGGGCATGGTATGCATAGTCATGCAATGATGTCAATAAGTCAGTGACTATCCATTTCTGATGGCCTGAGGACTTCATGGAAGTCTAGATTATAGAAACCACCATGGGTGGTTTGGAGATTTATGAAAACCACCAGGGGTGGGTTGGAAAGGGTGTGTGACGTCTAAAAGGGTGTGGGAACATCTATATTAATCAGGAGTGTGGACGTAGGGTCCCAGTCCTATGAATTTAGTTAGCGTAATGGATGGTTGGAGCTTGGCACAATTTAAAGTCATGAAGCTGGGACACTTTTAAAATGGGACGACTTGTCCTAGTTCTTAGTAATCTCGTCTGATATGTTCCAACATATTCAGGTAGGGTTGTGAAAGATGTTGGTAAACTGTAGCTCAGAGGTTTTCCGAATCCCGGGATGGATATGGGGGGCTCAGAGGCCTAGAGACATATGGAGAGGAGCACTGAATGAGAAAATCTTGCGTTTGGTAGACAAGCCAGGGGCGATCAATATGTAGAGCCACTGATGGAATGGTATGAATAGTCATGCAATGGTGTCCTTAGATCAATATTCTCCTGATATTTGAGAAACTTCAAGGAATTTGAGATTCGGGGCCACCAGGGGTGGCTTACAAGGGTTCGGCTCTTTTTGAGTACAGAGTATGGTTTATGAAAAGAGGGTGCCGGAATGTGGGAGAAACATCTATGTTAAACTTCCCGAGAATGGGTAAATTCATCCCTTCTCACGCTGGTGTGAGACTATGGTTTGTGTAGGTCTATCCGGCTCACTGAGGGACAGAGGAAGACCTCTATTCCTAATTGAACCCATGAATAATTCGACCATGCAGTTTAACATCATGCAACAAGGACGAAGGGCATTGTTATTATTACAAAATCTGTTTATTATAACATCATGCTGCGAGGAAGGAGGGCATTTTAAATTCCATGCATTTTAATGCCATGTGGTAAGGAGGGATTCCATGCAGTTTAATATCTTGTGGTAAGGACAACTTCTGTGTAGTTTAACTTCATGCGGTAATGACAGTTTGTGTTCTATTTAATGTCATGCGGTAATGACAGAGAGAATTATTAAAGAAACTGTGTAGTTTGACATCATGCAGTGAGGATGAGGGGCATTTTTAAACCCATGAAAATTCTTGTAGTTGTAGGAATTTCCCGGGATGTTTAATGCTTGGTCATTGCAGCTTCACGCCAAGTGGCAAATACATGTTCTGTTCAGTTTTAATCATCATGCGGTAAAGATAAAGTTGCAAAGGCCACTCTTGATTAGAATGTAATTGGGATTTAATATCTTGGAATGTACAGGGCATGGAGAGTGGTTGATGGTGTAAATCGTGGTTCTAGGGATTCTTGGGTCATGAGAGATGATATGGGGGATCTGAGGCCGGTAAGCGTATTAGGCTAGGAAGAGTATCGCCTGAGGAAATATTTCCTTTGATAGACGGGCTAGGGGCTATCAATATGAAGAGCCACAGAGGGCATAGTATTCATATTATACAAAGGTGTCCACAGGATAATAACTTTCCACTTCTGATGGCCATGAATTATTATGAGGATTCATGATTTTCTGGGCCACGAAGATTGTCATTTGGTAAGGAAATATCTGGACATGTCGGGGATTTTCATCCCTGGTTGATGTTAAAACATGAAGAGTTCACTGTGCTGATTCATCTTGCACATGTGGTGTACCTTTACTACGTGCAGTTTAATGTCGTATGGTAAAGATGAAGTACTCTTAGTTTAAAGGTCATAGAGGTCGGACCATTGGGTGACTATTGCTACAATCACCCTGAGGGAAATTGAGTTAGGATGCTCTAGTATACTCTGAACAGGTGTGAGAGAATGGGGGTGTAAACTATAACTCTGGGGTTTCCTGGATCAGGAGATATGGTATGGGTTCACTGTGGCTGGTAAGAGTATAGAGATAGGAAGAGTAATGCCTAAGGAAATCTTGCCTTTGGTAGACGGGCCAGGGGCTATCAATATGTAGAGCCGCTGAGGGAATGGTATGCATTGTCAAACAAAGTTGTCCATGGGTCGATAAATATCCTCTTTTGATGGCCATGAATGATTATGAAGATCTGAAATTTCTCATAGTACAGAGTTAGACATATGGGGATAATGGTGTCCAAGCATACAGGAAACAACTTCACCGCAATTGCTCGTCGAGTCGAAGTAGCTCATCCTCGGCCATATATTTGTAGATGCAGATCGTCATGTGAACCATAGGCGGATATATAGTCTAACCAAGTAGGGATACCCTAGCAACGTTTGGATGTGAGAGTGGAATGAACTTGCAAACCACTACTTCATAAATTTTTGGATCGGGAGATATGATATGGGGGCCTTGAGGCTGGTAAGTGTATGAAGATAGGAAGCATATCGCCTGAGGAAGTATTTCCTTTGGTATACGGGCCAGGGAATATCAATATGAAGACCCACTAAGGGCATGGTATGCATAGTCTTACAAAGGTGTCCATGGGTCGATAACTTTCCACTTCCGATGGCCATGAATGATTATGAAGATCCGCGATTATCCAGGTCGCGGAGTTTGATGTATAGAGGGGATGCATCCAAATGTACAAGCAGTATTCTCATCCTGTTTCCCCATATATCTTAGGTGGGTCACAATAAAGTCCGACCAGTTTAAAGTCATGTGGTGAGGAAGAAGATGAACTAATGTAAAATGGGGATTCCGGGTAGTTTAACGTCATGTGGTAAGGATGAGGGGTATATATGCATTCATTTTCATTTATCGGCTGCTGGGCTAGGAGATAAGATCCCGGCGTCGCTACATATCCTTCTAGGGAAGGAATCAAGACACACATAGTTCTTTTGGTGAATACACCCCATGCAGATCCGGTCCATACTGGGGAAAGGGGAAATATATTTTTTTCTTTCTCATTCGTGCAGTTTTAACGTTGTGCGGTAAGGATGAGGAATACACCCCGCACAGGTCTGGTCCTTGAACATGGGAAAGGGGGTATTTTTTTGCTTCATTTGGGGTGGCTGGGCTAGGGTGTGGAATACTGGCATCACTATGTATCCTACGAGGGTAGGAATCAAGCTGTACATAGTTCTTTATAAGAATACACCTCGCGTAGATCTGGTCCGTATGGGGGAAAGGGGAAATAATTTTTTTTCTTTCTTATCTATGTAGTTATAACGTCGTGTGGTAAGGATGAGGAATACACCCTGCACTAGTCTGCTTCTTGCAGGGGGAAAGGGGGTATGTTTAGCTTTATTTGTGGTGGCTGGGCCACGGTGTGGAATGCTAGCATCACTACATATCCTTTGAGAGATGGAATCAAGCCATACATAGTTATTTATAAGACAATACACCTCATGCAGTTTTGGTCCACACACGGCGGAAAATGTAATTTTTAATCTTCATTCGGGGTTGGCTGCACTAGGATGGAGGACCCTAGCATCACTACATATCCTACGAGGGAAGAAATCAAGCCATATGTAGTTCTCTAAAATCTATGTAGTTTGTGTTCATGAAAAGGGACTCAACCATAATTCATAATCCCATGTGCGTAATACTTGTAGTGAGAAACAAGGAATAGTGGAAGTCCCGATTGAGTAACGTGGGAATAGGCATTCTCAGAGAAGCGGTGATAAAGGTGGTGGTTGGACCCAGTCATGGGGTCTGGGTGTCACTACGCATCCTATGAGATCATGAATCAAGTCACATGTAGTTCATTGAAAGAGGTACATCCCATGTAGGGTTGGCCCTACACGGGAGAAGAGGGTATTTTTTTCTTTTTCGGGGGTGGCTGGGCCAGGATGTGGGATCCTGGCATCACTACGTATCCTGCGAAGGCAGGAATCAAGTCGTACGTAGTTCTCTGGAAGAAATAATACACCCCCATAGGTCTGGTCCGTACACAGGGGAAAATGGCATTTTCATTCTTTCTTATTCGTACAGTTTAACTTCATGCGGTAAGGAAGAGGATACACCCCGTGCAGGGTAGGTCTGTACACAGGGGAAGAGGGAATTTTTCTTTCCTTTTTATTTTATTAGGTGGTGGCTGGGCTAGGATGTGGAATTCTGGCGTCACTACATATCATGCGAGGGCAGGAATCAAGCCACCCATAGTTCTTTAGAAGGGGATACACCCCATATAGGGTTGGTCTATACACGGAGAAAAGAAGGCACTTTTATCATAATCTAGGGATGGGTGGGCCAGGATACAGAATCCTTGCATCGATACGTATCCTTCAAGGGAAAGAATCAAGCCGTATGTAGTTCTCTGAAATCTGTGTTGTTTAACATCGTGTGGTGAGGACGAGGAATACACCTCGTGCAGGGTAGGTCCATACATGTGTGAATAGGGAATTTTTCTTTATTTTTTATTTCATTTGGGGGAGGCTGGGCCAGGATGTGAAATTCTGACGTTACTACATATCCTGCGAGGGCACGAATCAAGCCACACACAGTTCTTTAGAAGGGGATACACCCCGTACAGGGTTGGCCCACACACGGGGGAAAAGAAGGCACTTTTAACTGTATCCATGGATGGTTGGGCCAGGATAATGAATCCTGGTGTTGCTACATATCCTGCAAGGGAAATAACCAAGCTGTACGTAGTTTTTTGAAATTCGTGAAGTTTAACGTCGTGTGGTGAAGACGAGGAATACACCCCGTGTAGGGTAGGTCCGTACACGGGGGAAGAGGGAATTGTTTCCTTTTTATTTCATTTGGGGAATCTGGGCCAGGATGTGGAATTCTGGTGTCACTACGTATCCAGCGAGGGTTGGAATCAAGCCACACGTAGTTCTTTAGAAGGGGATACACCCCGTGCAGGGTTGGTCCATACACGGGGGAATAGAAGGCACTTTTAACATTATCCGTGGATGGTTGTGCCATGATACAAAATCCAGGCATCGCTACGTATCATGAAAAGGAAAGAATAAAGCAGTACGTAGTTCTCTGAAATCCGTGCAGTTTTACATTGTGCGGTGAGGACGAAACACTCTTAGATTAGGGTCATAGATTTTGGACCGTTGGGGCTTTTCTGTTTAACGTCCTACAGTTCAGACTACAAGTGCTTAACAGTTTAACATCCTACAACTCAGACAACAGGCGCTTGGCAGTTTAATGTCCTACAGCTCAGATGACATGCACTTTTGGATATGTGAAATACTTCTTCAGAAATCTCGAATTTGTAGGAGAGGTAGTGAACTTCCCGTCCATGGAGATCAGGGCATATGCTCCGTTGGAGTATAATTTGTGTATAACATATGGTCCCTCCCACTTGGGATACAACATTTGAGGTTTATTTCAGGGTATTATTAGGGTCTATAGGACCGAATCTAGTTCTCCTTCCATGAAATACTGCAGACGAACCATTTTATTGAAGGCTTGTGCAATCGGGTTATGATATTCTTCTTGGTGGTGCAAAGTGTGCAACCGCTTCTAATCTAGCTATTCCAATTCACCTAGTCGTTTTTCCGATTTCTCAATGTTGGATAACATATCACAAATGGAAATACATAGTAAGGTAAATTGGAGCTCAATGGGATATACTACTTCTGTTCCGTATACTAATGGGTACGGAGTAGCCTGAGTAGTAGTGTAGATTGTGGTTCGATAAGCCCACAATGCATGAAAGTGTTTATCGGGCCATGAATTCCTGTCTTTGTCCTCCATTTTATGGAGAATGTTGGATAGGTTGTTGTTGAAAGCCTCTATCTATCCGTTGGATGCTGAATGGTAGTGAGATGAGTGGTTAGCCTTGATACCATATTCTTGGTATAGTTTCTCAAATTTTTCATAGTAGAGGTTGGTGCAGTTATCCATCAGTATGGTTTGAGGGACGCCAAATCTGGTGATGACATTGTATTTCACAAATATGACAATGTTTCTTGCCCTGAGTTCCATGAGGGGTACAACTTCTGCCCATTTGGAAAAGAAGTCGGTTGCTGTGAGGATATACTTTAGTTGTTTAGCCGTGGCGGGAGGATATGGTCCCACGACATCCATTCCCCATATGGAAAATGGCCGGGGGTACTTGGCCTGATTATGTAATTCCGGGGGTTGGTGAATGAAGTTGGAATGAATTTGGCAGGAGTGGAATTTTTTGGTAAAGTGCTCACAATATCATGCCATGGTAGGCCAATAGTACCTAAGCCTTCAGAACTAATGGGAAAGCTTAAACCTCGGCTGATGTTCTCTACATACTCAGGCATGCAATTCAATCATCACGATAGTGATTTCTTCTCCATAAATTAATTTGAGAAGGAATCCATCGATGCCTCATTTTTAGAGGACCTCTTGCTGACCTGCACCACCATATAAGACAAATTTGATTGCCCTTATCTGTATTCCCTCTCGTTCGGCCCTGTCTGATGGATGTTATCCCCGTTGAAGGTAGTTTTCAATTGGGGTCATCCAGCTGGTGGTAGGAGCATATGGTTCAGGGAAAGGATTGACTTCATTGATTTCTTCTATATTAGTCCGAACAAATAGAAAGGCCATTCGACGATGAGCAATACTGATAGTTGTTTCATCCTGGTCTGGGTCAGCTAGGGTTGTGGCCGTATTAGCTAATGCATCAACCTGGGCATTTTGAGACCAGGGAATACAGGTCAATGTTTGTTATGTAGATAATTCCACCATTAACCCTCGGACATGGTCAAACAGGGGAATAAGGTCCTCCTTTTTAATAGCATAGTCACCATTCACTTGCTTGATGACCAATTCCGAGTCAAATTTTACCTTAAGGTGTTGTACTTGTGCCAGGAGTGCGAGATCCAAACCCACAATGAGGGCTTGATACTCTGCCTCATTGTTTTTATATCCTTTTTACAGGATAAGGAATATGGAAAGACTTTATTTTCTAGATACATGAGTATTATCCCGAGACCCACCCTGTTAAATTTGGGATCCTCCATCCTCTTCCCGATTGGGCTTCGAGATGCACCTTCGAAGTACATTTCCCATGTTGGGAACTCCTCTTGAACCGAGAATATATCTTCATCATGTAACTCGACGTCTGGTGTGGTGGTCCCTGTTGAGGGGTGCTCTACCAAAAAATTTGCTAATGTCTGGCTTTTGGTGGCCTTATGAGGCCCAAACCGAATGTCAAACTGTTGCAGGATGACTGCCCATTAGGATAGGTGCCCGGTCAATATTGGGCGGCTGAGGATGTACTTGATCGAGTTACTACATGAGAGGAAATGGAATTAATGATGCTAGAGATAATGTCCCAATTTTTGAACTCTGAAGCCCAAGGCTAAACAACACTTCTCGATGTTTGAGTAATGAGTTTCAACATCGATCATGGTTCAGCTGAGGTGATAGAGGCTATTTTCACTGCTGGCGTCATTTTTCTCTACTAGGAATGCCCCTAGTGACAATTCGAGGGACGTCATGTATAGGATAAGGGGTCTCCCTTCAACTAGGGGCATGAGCACTGGTGGGCTTAAGAGGTACTTTTTTAGGCTGTCGAATGCCTCTTGGAGATCATACGTCCATTGGTACGTAACCCCCTTTTTCATTAACAATGTGAAGGGAAAGAATTTACCGGCCAAGAATGCTATGAACCACCTAATGTAGGCCAGGTGTCCTTATAATCCTCTCAACTTAGTGAGATTGTGGGGAGGTGGTAAGCCAAGGATAGTCCTTGTCTTTTTGTGGTCGACTTCGATGCCACGATGGCGTACGAAGAAGTCAAGGAATTTCCCTGAGGTAACCCGAAGGCGCATTTCAAGGGGTTCATCTTTAGGCAATATTGTCGAAGTTTGTTGAAGAAGGTTTCATGGTCTGACAGGTGATCTGAGCGCTGTCCATTATTGACAACCAAGTCATCTACATAGCATTCGACGATTCTCCCCAGGAATGGTTTAAAGATATGATTCATGGTGCGTTGATATGTCGTTCCAGCATTCTTGAGACCAAAGGGCATGACCTTGTAATAGAATAATTCTTGAGAGGCCCTGAAGGAAGTGGATTCTTCATCTTCTTGGTCCATCCTGATTTGATTATATCCAGAATATTCATCCATAAAAGAGAGAGCCTAATACCCGACCATTGCGTTGATTAATAAATCAGTGATCGGGACTGGGAAATCATCTTTCGGGCAATGCCAATTGAGATCTCTGAAATCGATGAAGATGTGGATTTGTCCATTCTTTTTCGTGACAGGGAAAATGATGTCCAACCAGATGGGGTTTTGGACCTCCAGAATGAATCCTTCTTTAATTAGATTATCGACCTCGGCCTCTATTTTGGAGGTATGTGCGGGGTGCGTCCTTCTGGCGGCATGTTTAATGACCCGGTGGTCTTCTGGAAGTCCTAAGTGGTATGTCGCCACTTCAGAATCGAGTCCCGATATTTCTATGTAATTCTAGGAAAAAACATCCCATTGTTGCCTTACAAAAGAGATATATACCTTGGCCTCCTTGGGATACATGGCTGTACTAATGAGAGTGGGCCTCAGGTCTTCCTCAGTACCCAGGTTTATTTCCCTGAGCTCATCCACAGTGGTGGAGATACCTTCCTCAAATGCGGGAGGTGCATCCCTGAGATCTTCCTCCGCTTCTTCCCCCACATTATCATCTTATTGATCTAATGGGGGAAAGTTTCCGGCATGGGCTCTTGGGAGTCCAGAGGTGAGGTATCGTGGTCATCCCCGCTCAATTATTCATCCCCAAATTGAGGGTTAATGGTCGTTTCCGCATTGTTATGCTGGGCCGTTATAGCCGAAGTCGTGGGGATAATTGAGTGTGTATCCGGGCTTGAATTCGTGCTCTCAACATGGTTGATGGGCAGTACGTAGTCTCCACTGAGCTACTTGAGGGGGTAATACAGAACCATTTCCAGACCATTTGGAGTGGGAACCCAGTCATTACCATCAAGCAAAAGCTTCTTTTTATTTTTCTAAAAAAACCCGGCGTCAATGTAGTGTGACTCTGAGAGCTCAAAATGGGCCTTATCAGTGTGAAATGTCCCACTTTGTCCATTGACGCAATACTTTATACAATGGTGGTAGATGAAGGAATGAACATGTACTTATGAGGCCACGACCTACCTAGCAGGGCATTGAATGTTGTGTTCTTCCAGACCACTAAATGGGGTTTTAGCTTGATTTGTCCCATTGGATTATGTTCACTCTTCTCATAGCTCAACAGAGTTGTGGCTGAGGGTATTAGATCATCCTCATTGTAACCCAACTTACGATGTGTCCATAGGGGAAAGAGGTTAACTTTAGATCTATTGTCAATAAAGACTGTCCGGATCTCGACATCATTAAATGTACAAGAAACATATAGTGGTTTGATGTGTCCTTCCATGATGACATCTTCACCCTGGTCGATGAAGAAAATCCCCACATTGCACTCAGTTGGGCTAGTCTCCGTCTGGTAAATCTCGGTGGCGGCTACCTCAGCTTGAAACTCCTGGGGACTGAGCAAGGCTTCTACAAGAGTCTCCCTGTGATCTGCTGAAAAAAATAGGGAATCCAGGATTGATAGATTGGCTGGTACTAATGCCAGATACTTAAGGATATCATATTTCTGCTCTAGTCGCCGACACTTCTCCATTGGTGGGAGAGTTTTAGCAGGCACTTTAAGAGCTGGAGTATGTGACAAGGAGGGACCGACCATGGGGTTGGAGGTTTAATGTGTTCCCCTATTCTGAGGTCTTGGCCTGGCCAGTCTGTTTGTGCGCACTAGGCAGCTAGACATTTGTTCCTCCTCTGACGGGTACCGCAGAATGATGGGGCCAGAGTGGCCGCTTGTGGAAGTGGAGGGATATTTTTCCTTTTTTTTTGAGTCCGTTGAAGGGATCTTCCCCGGATTTCTGTGATATTAACAGTTTGGGCCGGGGTAAAAACATAGGGTTGATTTCGGCCGTGACTGCGTCTCACCCTGTATCCCCTGCTTCTATGATTCCTCCTCCCAACCCCTTTTATTAAGAACTCGGGTTTGTAACCATACCCTTTGTCAGGGAACGATTCCATTATATGGATGACGTTGATGGAACCAAAGATTAGCTCCTCGCCCTATGACAGGTCAACCTGCTCAGTTGTCTCTGATGGTGCCGTTTGGTGGGTCAGTGCCCATGGCGCCAAGTTTTGGGGCATAAAATCCGACATTGTCGGGGCTATCTTTGGCCTCATTGCGGACTGCTCCTCTTGAGCTTGTCTCCTCCCTTTTCTATTACGCCTTGATGACCAGCTCGTTGAGGGTTGTGAGGCCGATATTGTTAGCTGTGATGCATTAGGGGCTGTTGGCGGCAACACTGGTTGCTGTAATTGGGCTCGAAGTATGCCCTGAGCTCGATTGACAGTCTTCTGAGTCATCCATCCATCACATTTCTACCCCTTCTAGCTGGTGACTTCCAGCCACCCCTCCCCTTTGTCGGAGTCGCTGGTAGAAATATACGTCACATGTGATGGGGATGGTCCCAGCTCGACCTTCCAAGATTCTACCATCCTTTGCAGAAGGTATTTGAAGATGAAGCATTCCCAAATATTGTGCCCCAACATTCAATTGTAGGGATAGTAATATGGACTGTCATCGTGGCTGACTTCTTCGGGCTTCCTTGGTTCTGGGAGGTGGAGAAAATTTCAATTCATGGGGTCGATGAAGTAGTCGCGGACTTGGTCCTCTCGGAAGGAGTATACTTTGTGCATTCATTCCTCGAACTGGTTCTGCTTCGATCCTCTCTGGTCACCTCGCTTGGGAAAAGGTGACTGTTGATACCTAGGGGGCCCTTGACGATTTGGTAGAGGCCTAAGCGGTGGAGTTGGCGCAGGGTCTGGCCTGAGCGTGGTAGAGGATGTTTCAAACGGTTCACTTTGTAGGAGCCTGTGAGGTAATTCGGGACTTTAGATTATTCCACTGCAGGGAGTCTTCAATTCTCTGGGCAATGGCAGAGAGATTGCGGATGTTAGTGGTGCACTCCACGGGTATGCACGGTGTTTGCAGCTCATCTCGAAGGTTATCGATGCATATGGCAAGCATCTCGTCATGGGGAATTTGCCCGTTCCAAGAGTATGTCAGACCCTTCCATCTGAAGATGAAATCCAAGACCCTCACGTTCTCCCACTATTTGCAATTCATTAGGTCGATGACCATTGTTTTAGGCAGCATTGAGCTGAAGTGGAACATGAACTGCTGTCGAAGGTCTTCCCAGCTTTTTATTGACTGAGCCGACAGATTCGTATACCAGAAGAAGGCAGATCCTTACAAGGTCTACACGAATCATCTGAGTTTCACTGCTTCTTGTTGTTCCAGAGTTCCCATCAAAGGGTCACAATAAGACACGTAGTGCATCAAATGTTGTTCCGGATTGCCTGATCCATTGAAAATAGGGAATACAGGGCTCCCAAAATTGGTTGGGGGTGGTGTGTTGCTCACCCAATCTGGGTAGGGCTTCCGCACTGGCTGTATCGGAGCGCGTCGACCTTCCATTTCTTCCAATTGATCTGTCAATGCCTTGATGGTGTTGGAGAGACCCTGGATTACATCATGTTGGGCCCGGTCTTGGGCAGGTGTAGCCTGAGGCATTGCCCAATGATCCGGCTCGGCCAACACCAAGGGTAGAAATGGGTTCAGACGCACTCGCTCCAGTTTCTTCCTGAGTGGAGGGAAGTATTAATATTCATTCCATATTCAGGTAGATGGACGGGTCGGGCACCTTATTGGGCGGGAGCCTGGATCATGCTTCGTTTTCAGGGAGAAAACCATGGTCTTTGAGGATCACTAACTAGGAGTGCAAGTTGTGGCTCTTATTGGGAAGCACCTTCAAAAATGCAGTTCCTCCGGAGTAGCTCTCTGTTATGCCGCCTCAATTATTTCATTTCCTCTTCCTACCGATTGAATCTCTATTCGAACATAAGTGGCTCATTTTTATCGACAGAAGGGGATGGGTTAAGGGTAACCAGTCCTTTATTCTTATCCTTCTTGGAATCATGTAGGGTAAGAGGATGAGGGTTAACTGTAATGGAGACCATATTTAAGGAAGCCCTCTGGTTTCAGGTGTGCACACCTGGTGGTTCTTTGTGAGTCACAGTCTGACAGGAACCATCATCTTCCGATCCATCCAGATTTACATCCTCACAAGTGTCACCCGTGGGGTTAACCTCTATGGCGTTGATGGATTCATATCGTGGTGTGGAGGAGATGTCATCTTCCAAATATGAAGAGGATCTCCCGCACCTTTTACAGATCCTCCCTTTCCGGTCCTGGTATTTCTTTTGGACTCCTTAAAGAAGGGTGACGCAGAGAGTTCATTGATATGTCCTTACAGTACGCCTCCCTCTTGAAGGGGATAATGATTCAAAGGAAGGGATATGACATGAACCTCCTCTTCTGACTGTCGTCCCTAGATGAGAAAATACTGATTGTCAAGGGAGAGGTTGTTGTTGAGGTGGTAAAAATTCCCCCAGCCCTGAGGGCTGGGGTTGGATCCATTCCTTGGACATTGAGTCTCTTCCCATTTTTATTGGTCTTATGGGGGTATTTGTTGTTAAAAATGACCCCATCCCTACAGGTGGTGGTTGACCCTAGATTGCAGCAGTGGCTACTGCTATCGCTACCTGCCTAATATTGCGTGCCCCTATTCAGGGGTGAACTGGATTTGATGATGAGTTCACCTATGAATCAATACCCTCTGGAGAGGCAGTCAATGACCACTGATTGTCCTCTATTAGGTGAGAGGCATGTTGTATTCTTTCAGTGGAATGATCTAGGTGCTCTTGAATGGATTGTTCCCATCGGGCCTCACGCTTCTGGGACTTACTCAAGGCTTGTCTCTGTTGGGCATGTTGCCTTTCCTGAACATGGACCACACTCGATTTCTGCCTTGATGTGATGACGTTGCAAGACATTATGCCAAACAGGTTCTTCTGGGCGGGGAACAGAGTGAAATTCAAAGCTCTATGTTCTCCACATCCTCTGATATGCACTCCTATTGGAGCATTGCCAATGAGGCGGCGCAGTTGGTGCAGTGCGCAGAGGCAGGCTATCTCAATGTTTCTTTTACACCTCTCGGGTCAATGTTGTCACGTCGATAGTAGAGTATCCAGGTCGATGTGACGTAGGAGGTCTCCTATTGTCCTGACATTGTATACAAACCCATCGTTGGGCATGAATCTTGATTTTAGACGATGGAGGGTTGTCCATATATTGGAGTGGATGTCGTGCACACATTCTTCTGTCAACTTTCTGGGTATGTTGAGTTGATAGGTGGCCTTGGGAGAAAACATAACCGGTATGTCATCTATGGCCAGTCGTTTCCTTAGGTGCAACATGTCAGAATACTTCTCCACTAGTGATTCCTCTACCTGGTCATCCCAAATGAGACGCTTACCGATAGTGTGGTTGGAGGCAGTGGGGCCGGTAGGTATTAAATTATCATGTGGGCGATTCTGAGGTGGTTAAGAAGATGAACGTGGCCCCGGACCATCTCTTGATGGAAGAAGGCTGTTGTTGGTGACTAGCTGGGAATCTGACATTCTCGATCCCATCCTTCTGAGTGCCTCGGCATATGAGGGATTTTCTGCACTTGATTCAGCCGGGGGCGGACCTTCCTTTTGATATGATATGTCAATGCGGGGAGGACCTTCGCAATGGCGGCCGCAATGGTGAGGATTACCATTACAGCTGCCGTAGGGAGAGACCCTATGGGGTACACCCTGGGGAGGGCCTTCAGAATATACCACATCGAGGGGAGGTCCTTCTCGTTGATTGGTGTCAAGGTGGGGAGGGCCTCCTCTATCCATGTTGTAATGGCTAGGGCTACTATTATTACTTGATGCCTCGCTAAATAGATGTCTTTTGATGTGCATACCCTGGGGAGGACCTCCGTGGCGTATCACAATGAGTGGAGGACCTTCTAGCAGCGTAGCATTGTTATGGGGAGGGCCTTTGCAACAACTTCCATCATGGTGAGGATGACCATCATGGTTTGACGTTCAATGTGTATCCAAGGGAGGACCTTCAAGACACACTGCGAAAAGGTGAGGAACTTCTTGTTTCTTGGGGTTATTGCAGGGAGGACCTTCACAATGGCAGCTATAGTGGCGAGGACTACCATCACAGCTGCCGCAATGGAGAGGACTACAATCATAGATACTGCAGGGAGAATATCTATGGGGTACACCCTGAGGAGGGCCTTCAAAATGTACTGCAGTGAGGGGAGGTCCTTATTGTTACTTGACATCTCTACGGGGAGGACCTCTATTATCAGGGTGGTGAGGACTACCATCATGATCAGATGCCCAGCTGCGCGGAGTGTCGTTGCAATGTAACCCCTGGGGAGGACCTTCAGGGCAAGCCATGAAAAGGGGAGGGCCTTCTGGTCGTGATGAGATGTCGTTACGGGGAGGGCCTCCACAGTTGCGACTATGATATCAAGTAATACTATCATAAGCTGTGGTCCCACTACATGTAGAGTGTTTGCAGTGTATACCCTAGGGAGGGCCTTCAGGGTGGACCACAACAACTGGAGGGCCTTATTCCTGCTCGATCTTCTGGCCACGTGGAGGGATACCATGACTCGTATAAAAAGATAAGCTCTCGTGATTGATCGTTATATGCCCGTGGGGGAGGCCCCCTTGGTTCTCTAGGGAGGACCTTTAGAGTTGCAAGTAGCGACATTGTGAGGATGACCTTCGCAACTGCTACTACCACTCCCATAATATGGTAGTGGGTGGGTAGGGTTATGAGCCTTCGATACTTGCTTAGAGGCATTAGGAACCCCATATTCCAACAGATCAGAGTCATGAACCCTATATTTATTTTCCGGCTACCTTCGGTGTGTTCAGGGGGCATTCTAGCGGGCAGCGGGGACCGTCAGCTGTTGATAACGACCTTCACCTTTGGGTCCCATTCTAATTGGGTCATGTGAAGCTGCTGGGATATTCTGACGAACATCTTGAATTTTAGCAGGGATATATTCCTTCTATGGAGCATCCACCATGATGGACGGGTTTCCCCCAGTTGGAACGAGTGAAGCTGCTCGATCCGGTTTCCCATGTATCAGGGAATATGGGTGATGACCCTCTTGGGTGGAAGCAGGGATGCAGATTTGCTACGAGGTGGCTATCTCATCTCTTAGATGAGTCACCTCAATTGGGGATACGATCTCACAGGTCCGAGTCCTTGTTGTTTCCACTGATGCAATTACATTCCGGCATGCCTGCAAGATATGATCTGGGATCAATACCTACTCCTCCATCATTACCAAGATATATAGAGAGACATATTAGGCTAGAACAGGTATGAAGGCCCATTCCGGTATCGGAGTAGGAATATCCTCCTCCATTCTTCCAGTTGTCAGTGGTTACTGACAATTATCTTGTGTTGGGGTAGGTGAAAGAGTCTAACCCTATGTCGGGATATACCAGTTTATCTCTCCGTTTTCCACCACATTGGGATGGCAGACATTATTTTCATCCATATGGAGCTGGCCCTATATATGATGGTTTCCCACCGTATCGAGTTGGTGGCATTTGTTGGCAGGCAGGCATGCCTTCCTATTAATTGGCGCCACATATGGATGGTGGGTTGTGCTGATCGCCACCATATCGGGATGGTAAGCGTTAGGAGCACCTGCTAGAAGCTGGTTTTTCTGGTGCTAGGTCGCCACCACATCTAGTTGGTGGGATTCACGATGTTGGGCAGGGAGAGGTGCCTGCCTGGTAGGTGCTGCCCCGTGTGGGTGATGGGCTTGATGGAGCTTGGTGGGGATGTGTGACTGCTCATATGATGCCACCATGTTTGGATGGAGGGCTTTGGAGGAGTGGACATGTGTATGTGCCTGCTCGCAATACGTCTCCATGACTGTGAAGCGGAGCTCCTCCTCAAGGACAAGGGTGATGAACAGTCCCTGGTTGTACATTTTCCACCCTCATCGGGAGTTCTGAGGGGCTGGAGCTCGGGGAGCATGGGCCTTGATCCTCGGGGCGACATCCTCCTTAGCGTGAGGATATTGAGTTGTGGCATAACCACGATGATGTCTTCCGGCGGGGGCCTTAGAGCGGAACCCCCTTTCGGTGGGGATGAAGTCCTCAGTGTCTACCTCATCCGCCTCCCTAAGGTATGGGAGGTACGCATTGTCTCGTTTCAGGGATAAACTCCCGAAATTATTTGATATGGAAATAGAAGCTGTCCGATTCTGCTTTCGCAGCCGCTGCAGGGCAGGCGACCGAAGGGTCATGGCAGATTGGAGTGCATGCATGGCTACCTCCACCATCGGGAGAGTACCATTCAAGTGGTACTCTCAGACCAACGCATCCGAGACCCAGCATTGAAGACGTCGGGTTGGTGACAGAGTTCTTTGTTGGTGATGATGTTCGGTCATTGCGTTGTTCGAAGTACGTGTTCGTGAGTTCCTCTGTGATGCCATTGTATGGAATGGAGTTCTGAGTGGTACCTGTAAAATATTTTAACAAATACAAACATCAAAGACATCAATGAAGCATCTCATGATCCCATGTATAATTAATGACCTTTTTTGGACCTCCTTGTGATTATAATGGGGAAAATAGTGGAATTAGGTTAAATCCGTCATTCTTGGTTAAATATTATCGTTGGGTTCACCATTTTTTGTTTCGCGATGATGTGTGGAGAAACATGCACTACCCGACGGATGATTAGAGAAGGTTGGATTATGCTTAATCACTCATATCAGGTGCAATATTTTCTTCTTGAAAAGCCCAATTGTTCCATGTCCAGAGACACGCGAACCTTCTTTCCAAAATCAGGCGTTCGCTAGGTGATTTGGCCAGCGGCGCTTAAGAACTCACATTGGTTGAGAGGATGGGATGTTTGGATCATCGCACCCTTTTGGGGGGGATTATTTCTTGTGTCGAGACTCTATTATATATTTAAGACGTATTCATAGGTTTGTGAATCTTTGGTTTATAACCTAGCATAGTCCCCACAGATTAATCTTTGTTGGCAATGGTCACCGGAACACAGTAATTCAGAATTATTTCGGCATGAGGTTTACCATCCCTCATTGGATTAATGACTCCAAATAGTTTGGAATCATTCATATGGAACTAGTTTGAAGCCCCATAACTGGGCGCTCTAGAGTTTATTTTCATCCAGGGGGGACAAATAATGAATTGAGCGTTTGGATCAAACCCGTGATACGAACTTCCTACGTATCCTTGTGATAGGAATCAGAATCCACATAGTTAGGTTTGGGTTGGGTCTTACACACCGAGGCAGCCCAAGGTGGTATGGGGCTTACATGCTGAAGTGGCCCAAGGTGATGGTGAACGAAGATGATGGAGGTTGGAATGACCATTAGATGGGCATGAACCACGGGGTGGCTTCTAACGTACCCTACCTAGGATACAGGGATCAAAGTCCACATAATTCAGGCGGAGGGTGTGGGCGAGCCGATGTGAAGATGGACCTTGGTCCGATGGGAGTTGGTCTTGAACCTCATAAGTCTTCCTACGTACCATTCCTTGACATGGATCAAAGACCTCGTAGTTCAGAATGGAAAACTACAGTTCAACGTTACGTGGGACGGTGGTGTTGTCATGGTCGATGCTTACTCTAAGCCCACGTGAGTCATGCTCAGTGTGAGAAACAAGAGGCAGCATGGATCAGACAATCATGACATGAAGGGTGCATCCATGGGAAGCAAAATGGGGCTTACGCATGGCTAGTAGCCTGGGTAAATGAAGATTGGGACTTACTCCACGATGGAGGCCCTTATTGGTGAAAACCCCCAATGGGAGACGGATTTGGGACCGAAGAAGAAATGAGGGGTGTAGGTACCACCTCCTTCAATTATAACTAAGGGGTTACACCAGTATGGTTTCCCTGGGAGATTGGGACTTACTTCATGATAGAGGCCCAGTCAATCCCAGATAAGGGGAGAAGTGCTCACCGCTGGCGTCGAAGGGAAACGCAAGCAGGGTCCCCTAATCCTAGCGAGTGGAGAGGTAGAAAGGGGACTCCCAGGCTCAGACCCTACACTACTGTGGATATGTGAACCAAGGAATGTTTTGGGAACCTACTCAAGGGCCGAAGAAACCCCTTTTTTTGCTTTCCCATAGGGGGTATGTGAACTCAAAGTAGCGCACTGATACGCCTGAAGGTTACATCATACATATCTTGTGGCTTCAGTAAAGGCCTTGGATTAAGGCTGATGAATAAGAAAATGAAGGGATTGTGAAGGATCAGGCCGGATTGGAAGGATTTTATCTATCTTGGGGAATGGGAACACCGAAGGAGTTCGCGGGCCACATGGGTGTATGAGGAGTGGCGCCCTTCGTGTAGGGGGGTTCTACGCGGCTGGAGAGGTCATCCGCATACCAGGGTGTAAGTGGAATGATAGGCATCCTGTTTGTGAGGGTGTTATGTGGCTTTGGGTTCAGCCCGTGTACCAGGTTAGTACGTGGCGGAGTCCATGCGAGCAGCGGCGGCCATGGGTGACGCCGGTCAGGGGTTCTTCCGTCAGGACGTCTCCCACATAAGTGGGTGCTACGTGGTGCGTAGGATCGAAAAATGGGCATATGAACCCTGGTCTATGGGGAGTACATCTGTGGAGGGGCCTTAGTTTCACAGTATTATTTTTTTTGTTATTATAAGTTCGTGGTTCACCAAGTTGTTATGCGTTTTTCAGTTACTTATTAATTCGTTTCTAGTTTCATACATGTTCTGGTTCACGAATTGGAACTTCCATGTTTGCGAAATCCTAATCTCCTTGCTCTGAAATCCTTCCAAACAAATATAATATCCTCTCTCTTATCCCCCTCGATGTCCTTTTATAGAGGGGGGGATGATATTTATCTGTGGTCATATGACCCTTTTTGCGGAGGCCCATGACCAGAAATCCAGCTTACGGATGACTTGGTTAATCGCAACTCGCGGGGGGCATTGAATGAACCTTGCATGAAAACCAAATTGGTTCGGGGGTGCTTTGTGGCCGCGCAGAACTATGCCTCTATTCCTCGAATGAAAACACACGCGGTCTGATCCAGTTTACGCAGTTTGTGGCTTGGGTGGTTCGTGACAGTGGCTCGGCCTGGCGCCTGTCTGGCTTCGCGCCCACGGTGGGTTCCCGCCTCCATTTTGCGGACAACGCTGGTTCGTGGAGGGGGTGGCTTGCTGAACTGACCATGTACCATCAATATTGGACCGGTATGCGGAGAGGTCCATCTTTTTCCAACCATTGAGTATTCTTCACATTTTGGCCCAACTCGTCAAGGGAAATTGGGTAGAATTGTTTCTTGAATTAAGGGGATTCTCATTACCCTTTGCAGATTTTTTAGGACCCTACAGTAGTGAATACCCATCTCCATTTACACTCAATTATATTCACCTGAATATAAATTTCATTCATTTATTAGTTATTTATATGTATATATCCCACAATTATTATTTTTGGGGTGATTATTTACAAAATAAATCATTATATTTTATAATCTATGTGGTGCACTTATGTATTGAAATTATATGAATATGATGGGTGGGACTAGAATTATATTTCCATCCAATGAATTGGGAAATATTTTTATCTAATGGCATGAAATTTATTGTCAATGTGATGTTATTTAGAGAATACTATGTTTCATTTTCTTTTTGGTTATCATTAACTTATGTTTACAGTGTCATGTTTTATGTTGTTTACACATTTTGATATTTCCATTATGTTATTATTTTATATCATGCATCATTGTTCCTAATTATTATTATCACCCCTAATATGTTAAACTAATATGCCTCTTATATAACATGCACTACATTACTTTATTATATTCCATGATTATTACCTTACTTAGCTTATTATCACACCCCTTTCTTATGTACATACCCAGGTTATCTCATGAAAATTTAGAAGAATGAAGAGAATCAAAGGGAATGCAATGGGGATTAAGATTAAGTCATTGTAATTCACTGAATTATTCTATGTTATATACCAAATTACCCAAATAATCTAGGCATCATGAACATTTTTTATTTTATTAATTGTATCTTTATATAATAAATCATTAATTTAATGTATTAGAAGATGGTTTTTTAATAATTATCATTAGAGGTAAAGTATAATTAATTTTGGGATTTGGAGTATAAAACTATATTAAAATCCATATGGATAAGTATAAACATAAAAAAATAAATATTTTTTAATGTACATAGTAATTGGTTCCCAATAAAATATATCCATGTTTGGTTACTAAAAGTGTATGTTGATCTGTAACAGTTTTACCAAGAGATAATAACATTGAAAAGGGCACATTAGGCCAAACTCGATCATCACTAATTGCATGAAAAGTTTCCTTATTGAACACCTGGTCTAACCCTCATGGGGGATATGATTTAGTAAATTTATTATATCATTATTAACCAGTATTAAGAAGAAAAAACTATAGATTAAAATATATTCTATGAAATAGATCATGGATAACATTTACTTAATCCTATAAATTAAAAGTTTATAGAACATATAACATTTCTGAATTACCAATTTAATGTTCACAGATTCTAAATTATGTGTTTAATTTTATAAAAATTTCACATCCTTAATTTTCCCCATTTCCTAGTGAAATAGCTAGAAATTGGAGAAGGTGAGTCAACAACCAATGTGAAGAGAAATGTAATTACTATGAAAATAATATTCCCAACCCAATGGGAGTAGGAGTTTGGAAATTCATGGTAATACTTCTCAATTAACACATGTTTTGTACAAAAACCTATATAGAGAGTAATTCACAAGTCCCCTAAAGAAGGAATAAGTTTCAATTGCGACCATTATCTGAAAACGACTTATGTATTTTAGTGGATCTTTCAATACCTTAATCGTAGTGAAATAGATCAGCGCAATTGAAATATTCTTCTTAATCCTTGAATGGTCTATGAAAGATATGGTCATTCTTGATGTTTTTCATATAGAGGGATATGCTAATAAATAGTAAAACTAGATTAAAATATTAATCCTAAGGATGATATTCAATCTATGGTGATGAAGGAATTCCAATAACTATTTTTTGACACATATTTTCTATGTACCCTTTGACAAAAAATTTAGATAGATTTCTTTAGCCTCATGAAAAAAGGATATTAAATCAATTAGGTTGTACCAGGAAAACATCATGAGTATTCGAGGATATAACTAGGGATTTTCCCTACCCCTTACTATAATTATGACCACATATGTGGTGGGATAATGTTGATTCTATGAAATTCCTTAGCCATTCGATACATTGAAATCTATGGGGAAGTTATATGTTATGCCGACAAATTTAAATTAGAGATCAGTGAATCCTAAGGTTGTCATGGGGATTAGAAGCATAAAATGGAGTGTATTTAAAATTTTATGCTAGAGAAATATAATGGTGGAAAGGGAGTATGACATCCCACATTTAATTTTTTTTGGAAAAACATTACCATACTTTCTTAAATGAGAAATGTAAATTATTTTTGTGTGATAAGAAAGGGAACCAATTTAGATATTTCTGACGGGAGAAACCCACCAATATGATGGATCAAATTAATAATTTTTGTTAAACCTCAATCTTTAATCCTATTTTTCAACTATAAGGTGTATGGAAACTGTGTGAATCAATTCTCTAAGACAATAGTTTTTGAAGATAACAAATGAAAACAACCACTATGGCCTATAGAAAACGGGATAGAATATTCCATCATAACTACTAGGGTGGATTTGAGAAAAGTAGTGGGGACTGGTACACAAATTTTTCATTAAAGGATAGTGGACATATTATTTGATTATATTAATACTCTTTTATTCATATCACACATGTTTAGTATAACAATTAAAAAACCACCTTGAAAGATGGGATTAGAGTTATTGGTGAAGATAGAAAATTGGTAAATTATTGCATCTGAAAAATATACCTTATCACCAATCATAATATTTTGGTTGAATTTCCTAGAAAACCATAGCATACTCACCTAGTGTATTTGACTCTATTATGTACATGGATTTTCTTTTCTTTTTTAGATCTAATATAAGAATCCAATATAATGGAAGGAAACTTCGTATTAAAAATCACCCTCTCATTATGTATAATTAAAAGAAGAGGATGAATCTTTTAGGGTACAAAAATCTCATGCATGGATATTATTACCTTATAACAAACACTATCTAGATCAAGTTATTGAGTATAATAAAAATTCATCCTAGATAGAATTTTCCATTGTAATGGAATTAAATGATTTGTTTCCGAAAAAACTATACAGTCTTCCTCCTAGACACGAGGTTGAGTCCCCAATCAATATCATATATAAATAATTTACAATATTCACAAATCTATGTATAATTTTATTTTATGACCATGAGAAGATGAAAAAACAAATTATCATAGAACCTAGATAAAGAAATTATACACCTATGTGCTTCATTATTGGGTAAACTAGTCCTCTTCGTCATGAAGAATGATGGGTAAATATTCATCTTAACTGGTTATCATGATGTCAAAAATATCATGATAAAGAATAAGGATAATCTAAAATTTATTTATGGAATGTTTGATCATCTACAGGGATCGTAGTACATCTCTATGGATTTTCTTTAGTCAGGATATTGTCTTGTTTAGGTGAAGACAGATAATGACCTTATGATGTTTTCCCATATAAGGTATAGGCACAACTAGTTCATAGTGATTTCAAATGGATTTACAGATTCTACACCAATATTCATGGACTTAATCAATTGAGTGTCTAGAGATTACCATGAAAACATTTTTATAGTCTTTATTGATGATATTTTTATCTAGTCCAAAAGCAATGAGGAATATGACAAGTATTTAAATACAATACCAATGTCTTCCAGGAAGAAAAAATTATATTGAATTTATAGTAAATATGAGTTTTATTTGGACCATGTAACATTCATAGGGAATTTTGTCACCAACAATGTCATATCTGGGGATCCATAAAAAATAATTGAAATCGAAGGATTGGCCTGAACGAAATCTGTGATGGAAATCTGTAGTTTCCTCAGATTAGATGGGTACTTGCATCAATTTGTGAGGATCTTCTCAAATTATCAATCCCAAATTCTAATATTAATAATAAAACAAAAATGTTTTACATAAAAGACGAATGTGATTATATCATTAAAGATATCAATAAGAGGCTAAACACTACACATATTCTCACATTACACACTAGTGGGGATGTATTTGGGATCTACATCAATGCATCAAAAAAGGGATTGTTTTGTATTCTCATGAAAGATGTAAAAGTGATATCATGTTCATCCCTCCAATTAATGATCCATGAGAATCACTATCCAACCAATGATCTACAATTGGCTACAACAATATTTTCATTGAATATTTGGAAAAAGTATCTTTATGGGGAAAAGTGTGACATATATAAAGATCAGAAAAGTATCATGTATATATTCACCCAAAAGGATATTATCTTTTTTCCACTGATGGTGGTAATATATAATCAAATATTATTTTTATTATGTACATTACCATCATGTGAAGGAGAAAAAGTGATATATTATCTATGTAGAAAGGATCTGGAAACCCTATCCTTGGTTAGAATTGAATGTGATCCAATCATATTGGATATGAAAATGATGTATACGTAATTAAAAAAATGATTATTTTCTTAACTTTTTTAAATAACAACTCAAGAATATATTCTTGATAGAATGAAGAATGACCAGAAAGATGATAAGTTTATACAAAATAAGGTAAAGAATATTCTGAAGTTAAAATTTTCTGATAAACTAGTTATATGATTTGGAACCCATATATGTTTTCTATAAAACCTGGAATTGAAAATGGAACTTCTTGAAGATAGTAATAGTTCATTATTCTCTATTAATCAATGAATCACTAAGATATATAGATATTAAAAGAAACAATTCTAGTGTGATAACATACATAGGGAGATTGTGGAGCTTCTATATTGGTTCTTGGTATGCCATCATGTCTAGGCTAAACAAAATAATTATAAGGGTACGATGCAAGAAATTTTTAATAATAGGATAATAATTGGAAAAATATCCAAGGAATTCATAAGAGGAATCCCAGAGATAACTAAATTCAATAACCCTATCTAGGTGGTACTCGATCTCCATAAAATTATAGAATAAATCATTGTTATTAAGAAAGATTTATTTCTTGACAAACATTACAAGTTATTCATATGAGATCTCGTAATCCAAACTAGTGTTCCACTATTTATTGTATCTAATCAATAACCAATGATTTCCTTATGGTTTTGGATAATCCTTCAACATGTTTTAAAAATAAAAATGTACTTAATCACTATATGTCACCCTGAGATGGATGGTCAGTCTAAATGGAATATACAATCCTAGGAGGATATGTTCATATCATGTTTAATGAATTTCCAAGGATGTTGCGACAAATGTGTTCCCATAGTGGAGTTATCATAAAACAACATTTTTTGTTATAGAATTCCAATGGAACCTTTTGAGTCCCTATATTGGAATATGTGTCAGACTCAGACATACTCAGATAAAGTAGGAGAATAGAATTTACTGGGACAAGATTTTATCCAAGAAAAGTTAGTAATTTTCTAAACCATTCAGTGTCATATTAAATCCTCATAAATTAAAAAAACTACACATGAAATCAATTATGGATCATGGAGTTTGTGGTAAGAGATTATGTGTTCGTTTATATATCACTATGTAATAAATTCATTGGTTTGGGAAGAAGGGAAATATTATTCCAAGATACATCATCCCCTTTTAAATCCCTATCACATCTAGGAGGTGGACTATCAACTAGGATTACCACATAAAATATCCCAAGTGAATGATATGTTCCATGTATCCCTCTTGATAATGTAAATACTATACCCCTCACAAGTACTGAATCTTGAGTTAATAAAATAAGACAATGATATTTCAAACAGACTGGTGTTCATGAAGATCATAGATCATGTAACGACCCAAAGTTTCATTAATGGAAAATCCATCTTGATCTAGTCAAATGTCTCTTTATAAAAAAAGTGTTTTTATAAGATGTCAATTTTTTTTGGTTTTATGTTAAGAAATGTGACCATTGTTAATATAGCCATTGAACAGTGATCACATGATTAGTATAAATATAAGGCTTTAACGAACCCAATTTTACTCAGAAAAAGGAAGCAATGGCCTCATGCAGTAGAATTGTCCCATATGAAGCCCATTTGTCGGAGCTCAGAAAAGAGGTGGCATCCTTGGGCTTCGCCCTTGACCAAGCCCAAGCCGAGCTTCATTATATCAAGCTCGAACATGACCGTCTATGGGAAAAGTGGAAGTTGATTGAAATTACCACTCGAGCGATGCTGTCCGAGCCACCCCAAGAGTATGTCACCATCGCACACTTTACCCTTAGGTCTTATGTAGATGTTTTAAGGGGTTATGTGACAAATAAGTAGTACTATGTTCATGTACATTATTTTTTTGTATATAACAATGAATATAATTTCTAGTCATTTTTGATACATTTTAAATAGTTTTTAAAGTACAAATTGTGTTTTTAGTTATTATTTAATTAAGAATTCAATTTTATTAAATTAATTGATTTTTGAATTAAATAATATTTTAATAAAATATTATTATTTAATATTAAATTAATTTTTATTAAATATAAATGATCTTTTAATTTTATGAATGCAATTAAAATATTTATTAAGGTTTGAAAGCCATTTCTGTCAAAACCCGTGAATTTTCGATAAATGTTCGTTTTTTTTTTAAAAGTGAAAACTAACATATTTAGAATTTTTTTTAGATAACATAAATGTCATTTATGGAATCAGGATGTCAAAATTATCAAACGGTGAAGTTTTCATAATTTTCTGAGACAGTCAATTTTTTTGGGTAAAAATTAAATACCATTTAATGATATAATGTGTTTTATGACATCATAATGACCCAATGGTGATGCAATAAAATACCATAATCCTTATGTTCGGAAAATATATGTTTTTCCATTAAAATAATGAGGTTTTGGGTTGGTTTTACTTACTTTTCAAAGCATTAATGAACCCCTCAAGACTTATTCAACACTTTGCCCTTTTAAATTAATTTCCACGGGAGTGTGACTCACCTCCACAAAAGCATACTAATTATTTTAATAAGTTCGGACCTTGGCCTTGTAAAATATTTTTTTCCTCTTTCCTTTTCCAGAAACCATGGGCAAAAACCATGGGATGGTTTGTGGTTTGGATTAGTTTAATATAAGGGGTCCCAAACCTAAATAATAAAGAATTCTCTCACCTTTCCTATATAAACCCACCCAAGCTCCCACTTCCTCCTCACTAAAATCCCTTGGAGTTCATCCAACCTCTTTCCTACTCTCTCTAGAATCCTCCAAATGTGCCCCAATCTCCCAATAAGCCTCTCACAGGCCTCTCTCTAGCCTTTGGAAGCACACTTCCATGTAAGGGTTTTTTCTTCCTTTCTCATTTTTGTCAATTTTCTTTAAGTTTTATTTCCCTTTTAATTTCAATTATGAATGTTTGAGTATGGTTTCGCACCTCCCCCATAATGCCCTCTTATTTTTTGAATAATGGGAGGCCCCTTTATCTCTCATTAAATGCCTCCCATGTACACCTGTTTCTATGCCGAAATTCCGAAAGGAACTTTTCTCTCTTCGTTTACATTCAAGCAATACTTTTGTATCACGAATCTAAATTCTTTTTCAATTGTTGGGACATGAATATATATGACATCCTTACTGTCCATTACATGTAAATATGATGAGGAACCCCTTTCTCTCTCATCAACTTTTTTTTAATGAATTCTTATGTCACGCCGTTACGCTGCCGAAATCGCACCGATTTTCTAAGACAATGTCATTGTGTAGTGAATACCATGAACATTTCTCCATCAAGGGTATTCAACATTATGCACATTTACTTATTGATTGTAAAGTTTCATTTTTGAATTCCACATTCCTTTATCATGGAATAAATGATTATGTTTTATGAATCCATGTTTTATGATCCATGTGGCACAGTTATGCATGAAATGAAATGTTTAAGAAGGGTGCACCCTTATTGCGCTCCAATGCATTGGGTAAAGTATAGTATCATGATAAGTCATGTGAAATGAGTGTTGACTCATGCTAATTCAAGTGAAACGAGGGTTTACTCATGCTTCATGTGAAATGAGGGTTTATTCATGATTTATGTGCAATGAGCCTTGGCTCAAGCTAGATCCATGTTAAGTATTGTTTCCACATTTCCATGTTATGATTATCATTCTTTATAATGTCTTTATGTTCATGTTTCTTTTATGCTCTATTGATATACCTATTGTCTAACATGTATTGTACTCCTCATGTTATACCATGTGTACTCCCTTACTGGGCTTTATATCTCACCCTTTTCTTATGCATGTCCTCAGGTTATCCCATGCAATGCTAAGTACGAGGGAATGTAGTGGTCATGTAAAGGAAGTTTTCAATAAAGATGTTGTATTTCATGTTTTAAGTTTTTATGTAATGATCCAAATCCCCAAAGACACTAAACCTCTCGATCGTCTTTGTTGTATCAAGTGAAGTTTTATGTAATAAAGCATGTTTAAGTTGTAATAAAAAGCAGGGTTGTCATAGCTGGTATCAGAGGATAGTTTTAGTTATTTTTGGGATTAGGAAACCCTAGTAAAGCCTTAAATACAAGACTAAGTATAATATAAACATCCCTATGTTTTGGTAAATACTAAGTAAGTGGTTTATCAAACAAATACATCCCTGTCTGGATATGAGCAGGTAGAGGCGACTCTGGCATAGATGTATCCTAGGGGTAAAACCCGAAAACACCACTTTGAGCTAGACTCGAATGGGAAATGGTACACGACAAAGGGCCTTACTGTATTCTTGGTTACGACACTCCCGGGGGATATGTTTTGATTAATTCACAATCTTAGTATGAACCCTTATTAATGGAAAAATGCCCCTAAGAATATATGATAGAAGGTAGATCATGAAAAGACTATATTGAATCCTATAGACTCATGAGTTAAAGAAATTAAAGTTTATTTATAAGTCATCAAATTTTGTCTTTGGATTACCCTTTATGTGTTACCCCTACCTTTCCTTTTATTCCAGCTAATGACTGGTAATAGGAGGACTCGGGCTAACAACAGTTGTGAAGATCAGTCTGATGATTGTACTAATGAGATGCCCAATCCAATGGGAGAGGGAATCACGAACTTTGTCATGCTTCTATCTCAGCTAACTCAAGTTTTGAATAGAAACACAGGTCAAGAGGAATGTTCAACCCCCCCTAAGAAAGAACAAGTCGCTATCGAGATCTTTATGAGGGAAAGACCTCCTAGTTTTAGTGGATCATCCGATCCCACGATCGCTGAACAATGGAACAACTCCATTGAAAATATCTTCTCCATCCTTCAATGTTCTGAATAAGAGAAGTTTCTCTTGGTTTCTTATCGTATGGAGGGTGAAGCTGATCAATTGTGGACGTTGATAAAAAATACGAAGCCTAAGGAGGAGATCGAGGCTTTGGAATGGAAGGAATTTTGGAAGATGTTTTTCGATAAATATTTTCTGTGCACCCTCCGGCTTAAGATGGAAAGGGACTTCATTTCCCTCAAGCAAAAAAGATGAAGAATCTGTTGGAGCGTACGAGGAAAACTTCACAAGGCTTGCACGATACGCATCAGGATTTGTCGTTACCCCCGAATGAAAGGTTGACCGCTTATTTGGTGGGCTGAAGCCTAGCTTGTGGAAAGAATTAGCGATCCGTGACTTCGACAGCTATGAGGAAATTGTCAGATGTGCCCTCAAGGTTGAAATGGAGATCGGGGAATCACAGGGGTATCATGGGGACAAGAAGCATAAGGTGGACTTCAATGCTGGTGGTCCGATGGATAAATTCAAAGGTGCTAAGAAGTCCCATAACCCCACTTGCCAAAATTGTGGGAAGAAGCACCCTGGAAATTTCCTTAAGGGGACGAGAAAATGCTTCAAGTGTGGAAGAGAAGGGCACCTAGCTATTAACTACCGTCAAGAAGGACCCGCGACTGCGACAGAGGAGAGGAAAGTTCCGTTCGAACCTCAACACGTTGTTCAATGCTATAAATTCAAAGAAATGGGTCATTTTGCAAATCGGTGCCATAATCAAAGGGTTATCAGAGGCAACCAACAACCTCCAAGATAGAAAGGAAGAGCTTTTTCCATCACTTCTGCCGAAGTGAACCCCGAAAAAAAAGTGGTGACAGGTATGCTAGTTATTCATTCAAGAATAGCGAACGTACTTTTTGATTCAGGTTCTACACATTCTTTTATATCTCGAAAGTCTAGTAGAACAATCCTAGGAACACCACAAATCATGGAAGTAAAGATTTAGGTGAGTACGGAAAATGGGGCAATCATTGAATCCCATGAATATAAGTCATCCCCTGTTATAATCTGTGGATTGAATTTCCCAGCAACCCTCATCATACTCCCTTTGGTGGAATTTGATGCAATTCTTGGCATGGATTGGCTTTCCTTATATAGAGCAAACATAAATTGTCGGGAGAGGGAAATCACACTCCATATGGAGAATCGACCCCCAATTCATTACAAGTGTGTTGACACTCCTTTTCGTCACAGAATCTAAAAGATTGGAAAAGGGGAATATCTGAGCTCAAAGTGATTCATCCTTTGAAGAAAACATCAAAAATCGAAAAAGGTAGGAACACAGGATCAAAAACAACTTCATCGCGCAAGTTATATCACTGTCGCACAAGTCCACTTGCGCGACATCCTGGGTCGCGCAAGTGACTTGCGCGACCTAAGTGATAACCGCCCGGTAACCGCCCAGGGTCTTCTTTTGCCTATAAATAGACCCTGTGGGCCCCCCATTAAGGGGGATCTTTTTTCAGAAACTCGGATTGAAGCTCCCGACGCCCAAGTCTCTTCTCAAAGCTTCTGTAACACTTCTAAGGTAATTTCTTACCTAGAACGGAAGATCTAAAGAGAGGGAGGAAGGCCTAAGTGTTGAAACTCATCAACACTTGCGCGCCTGAATGGCCAGCCCTTAAAGTAACTGGTCACACTTGCACGCCGACTTATTCCTTCAACAGAATTTGCACGTCCCTTTTCTGGAAGAACCTCAAGGGGATTCTAAAGGGTTTAATAAAGAGTCTCTCAACTATTTCAATTCTGATTGAAAATCGCGCAAGTACACCATGTGTCGCACTGGTATACCTGCGCGACCAATACTTGCCCACCCACGCAAGACTTGCACGCCTTTCAAGACTTGCGCGCCCCTACCTTTTTGGGTGCCCATCTTACCCATTTTACCCCTCTTAAGCCATTTCACCTTTCCTATTCAAGATTCAGTCTTCAAGATACTCTTCAAAGCCATTTATGGAATGATTTCTTGATTTTACTTCCTTATCTAAAAGGAATTCGGTGGAATATCTCTCAAAAACCTAGTGATCTATACATCTTTATGTCACCAAATTTTGAGAGTTCGTTCATTCAACCTCATTCTTTAAGATGAGAGAATCCTTAACCTGGGTCTCCATTTCAGGAATAATCCCCAGTTATAAGTCCTTTAATCTGGGAATCTTCCTCAGGAGTAAGCCCCAAATTCTTAAAGTTCCCAAACTTGGGCATCCTCCTCAAGAGTAATCCCCAAACCATAATTCCTTAAACTTGGGCATCCTCCTCAGGAGTAAGCCCCAATCATAATCCTTTAATATGGGCATCCTTCTTAGGAATAATCCCCAATCTCAAATATGGGCATCTTTTTAGGAGTAAGCCCCAAACCTTAATCCCTAACCTGGGTCTCCTTTTCAGGAATAAGACTCAGTTATAATCTTGGGCTTCCTTTTCAGGAGTAAGCCCCAAGTCCCCTAACCTGGGCCTCCTTTTTAGGAGCAAGTCCCAGTCATAATCTTGGGATTCCTTTTCAGGAGTAAGCCCCATGTCCCCTAACCTGGGCCTCCTTTTTAGGAGTAAGTCCCAGTCATAATTATGGGCATCCTCTTCAGGATTGAACCCCAAGTCCCTTAATTTCTATTAACCAGTCCTAAATTACGTTTGATATGGGGTTCCTTCTCAGGAGTAAAACCCAATTATCAATCCTCTCCTAATTTGGGTTTCCTTTTCAGGAATAAGTCCCAAGTTAGAGTATTCAAATCTCCATAAAGCACATATACCTTTATGGATCCTGTTCCTGGATTTTCTCCCTAAAAGTAAATCCTAAACCTTCATCTATCTGGGCAGTCATACATACATAAGCCCCAAAAAATTTCTTATGATTTCATCATTCAGGGCACAATTGTCTAATTTTTACCAATACCTCTTGTTTCTCACACCGAGCATGACTCACTTGAGCTTAGAGTGTAAAAGTAATTATGACATTCTTCTTTGAGCCATCAATCATAAACATCATACTCCATTACTCGAGCTATGTGGGTTCTGATTCCTTTTCCAAAACAAAGGATACGTAGGTAGCCCATTTATGGGTTCGATCCCAACTTTGAAATAATCCCTGTCCTTTAGAATGATGATAAACTTCAAGTGCCCCACTGAGTGGCTTTAAAACCAGCCCGGCCATCATAACGACCAAGAGACTTTTATATAAATGTTTTGAAGGATACCATTGACCAAGAATCTCTAAATAGATACAGATGATTCTCTATTGATGAAGAACCTCTAATACATATAAAAGATTCTCTAAATTTCTTTCATATTTAATCATTGATTTTTAAAACTAAAGGAAAGCTCATTTTATACTTGGTAATGTAATAAGGATTCACGAACATAACTTAAATCTATAAAGAGAGTCCCGGAGTAGACAATAATTCCCCTCAAAAAGGTGTGATGAGTCCGACCTCCCATCCTCTTGACCAATGCAAATTCCTAAGCCTCATCAGTCCACAAGCTAATGAGAACCTACCTTTGGAAAGTAGGTCCAAACGGATGTGGAATCATTGTATGTTTCCGGTTCTACAAACAAACCCGCTAGAAACCGATCAGAACGTTTGAATCTCCCATCCCGGAGGTCATCCCCGAAATCCATGTGAAACAAAAAATGGTGAACCTGACGTGAATCCTTAACCATGTTAAAGTGATGTTCTTATTATTTGTTAGGCCCCTTGGGCCAACAAATCAATCATTGACATGTGCTCATCCAAAAGATGCAGTGGCCAGATTCATCTTGATTATGTCTGTTATATGGAACAGGCACTCTTTTCTCAAGATCTTCTGCAAAATGGATTTCCTTAAATTCACCCCTGTGTATACTGCTGCTGTGAACACCTCTACTGTGAGGTCTGCTACTGTGAAAACCAATGCTGGTAGTCCTGCTGGAACGTCGTCCACTCTGAGGATGACATCACCAACTCAGCATCTTCAATGCTGGGTTTCTAATGCACTGGTTAAGGAGTACCGTCGCAACGGTACTATCCCAACTCTGGAGGCCGCTCGTCAAGCCCTCCAAGTTAACAACTCTACCTGGTCATCCGGACAACGGCGGCTAGCGATCAAGAAGCAGGTGGTGCTGACTACCGTCTCCAACCGTTTCGGGTTGTTATCCGCAGAACGCAATTTCCATTCACTCCCTTACTCTGAGGATGTGAATGAGCAGGTCCCTCAGGGCCTTAATTCAAAAAGACAGGAGTCCTTCCCGAGGGCTCCCATCAACAATCGTCGCCAGACTCGTGCGGTAGTGCGCCCTAAACATGATGAGGTTACCGACTCCAGGCATTCAGCTCAGGTTCCTCGAACCCGAGCAGGAAAGATGAACTTCCATAGATGGAATCCGGTTAACAATAGGCAGGTTGTCATCCCTGCCATCTCCGGAGAAGTCCACCAACCTAACTTGGTGGCAAATAAAGAGCAGGCACAATCACCTGTCCGTTTTAATTCCGCTGTCCAGCAGACTTGTCTGGCAGCATCACGCCAATCCCGCCAGGCAATTCCGGCGGAGTACTATAGGCAGGAACATACACCTGCTTATGCATCATCAGTTAGTCAGCAGGCTCGCCTGACTACATATGATGGAGTCCACCAACCTAACTTGGTGGAGAACAACGAGCAGGCATACACACCTGCCCGTTTTAATTCCGCTGTCCAGCAGACTAGTCTGGCAGCATCAAGCCAATCCCGCCAAGAAATTCCGGCGGAGTACTGTAATAAGGAACATTCACCTGCTTATACATCACCAGTTAGTCAGCAGGCTCGTCTGACTACATATGATGGATCTCGTCAACCATGTTTGGCGAAGTGTAATCAGAAGGCACATACACCTACTAATACTAATCAAGCCTACCAATAGTCTCGCTTGGTAGCGCATGGAGAAGTCAGTCGGAAAGTCCCGACGACAAACAGGAGGCAGACTCAACTCTCTGCCTCCACACTTGAGTATTGTCAGGATTCACCGACAGAAAAAGGAGGACAGGAGCAGGCACATACACCTACTCCAAGCCCGGAATGGACGTATATCCCTGTTCCGGCGGCTGAAGTCACCAAACATATTTTGTCAATGGTGAAAGAGCAGAAGCAAATTCCTGCTCATATTCTGGATGCTTGCCAGGATATCATAACAACTTCAGCATCATCTCAGGGACAGACACATAAATCTATCCCTAGCAGTGGAGTGACACATCAACGATTCACTCCGGAAGAGAAACACACATCTGTTCCAGTCCAAGAGGGTTATGGGGCATACTCCCCCTTATCATACGGACAACCAAGTCAGGCACATACACCTGATTTGAGTGGAGATCGTCAGCCTAACCTGACCATCTTTCCTGATCAGGTACATACACCTGCTCAGAGTAACCACTTTCGTCAACAAGTGGTTTCTAAAGTGAGTAAGAAGGCATCTAACAAAAAGATCCACCCAGCACAGTCAGAAGATAAAAGGCCAATCTATAACAAGTCCTTGCTCGATGCTGGAGTTCTTGAAGCCCTCAGACATTTATCTGTCGGAATTGAATATTCTACTCCCTCAGTTCCCAATAACGGGATCATTAATTCTGAAGTTCTTCAACAGACACTTCCTCATGAAGGCTTGCTTCATGAAAATTCGGTCAATCTTGAAGTTTCTTCTTCAGATGAGAGCCACAGGAACCCTCTGTGTGGTCAGAAGACCAAGGAGCAAGAGATCTCATCTTTTGATGTAACCCATTATGGTGGTCCTCCCCATGATGATGAACTTCGCTGCGAAAGTCCTCTCCGCAGTAGTGATACACATTGCCTGGAAAATACTCCAGTGGATAATGTAGTGCCGAGAAAGCCCTCTTATCTTGAGGCACTTGCAAATGCGAAACCAGTCATGTCTGATTCTTTATCGCTAACAAGTGAAATACTTTCTCAATCAGAAGATAGCCCGGGGTGTAGGTCATTGTCCGAACCACCCCTAAGTCATGCATCTTCTAGTTTGATCAATGATCTCTCTACCAATATTGTTGAATCCGATGAAGCAACAAGGAAACAACAACTCTGGTCAAAACAGGTAGAAGAATCTTCATTTAATGATAAAGAGGAAATGCTAAACATGAGGGAAAAACTGGAAAAAGGTGAAGTACCAGTCATGTTTTGGCCTTTGGCTGACTCCCAGTACAACATTCCAAAGATGTTGACGGATGATGGAATCCATGATATTCGTCTCAACATATGGAAAACTCTGTTTCAATTAAAGAAGAAGGTATTATCTTACGATGAATATGAAAGTCATCTTAAGATAATAGAAGGGCTACAACGTCAGATTGATTTGGCATCTCTATCAGTCTCTCGGTATCCGAAGGTTGAAAAGCAACAGAGAACCCTTCAACGTTCATGCCTTGGCGCACTAAGAAAATTGCGTCAGTTAATTGCCAATGCTCTATCTGATGTTCATATCAGAGGATGGGGTGTTCACGGAGAACTACATTTCACAGTGCTTTCCAGTCAGCAAAGCCCACCGAAAATGGTCTCATGCAATGTTATTGCCCATGGCCGGCCACAGTCAATGGGCTTTGTTTATAATCAAAATCTTGCTCAAGAACAAGCTTCAACTAGTTCCCCTCAAAATCAAGTATATAGAGAACAAGTTGTTGAATTGCTCCTACATCAAGTAGGCGAGAATATTGCACAAGCCTCTCGTCTGGAGCAAACACCTCATCAAATGACAGATGTTTCGGAAATCATCCAACGGTCTGTTGAACCAGGTGATAAAACTGGAAACAGGTTAATGCATCCAGCTAATTTCCGAACTATGATTCGCAAGATCAAGAGAGATTTTAAGAAGATCTCAAACATAGAATGTCAAGAGACACCCCAGCTTTTCAGACTGGGGACTTCTCTAACCCAACCCTCAGAGTCAAAAAATGGGATTCGAGGAGTTGACCAGAAGCAGCAGGAACATCCCCAGTCCACCGGACTGGGGACTTTTTCAAATCCTCAATCCCTCCCTCAGAGAAAGTCAGTATTCTCTTGATTAGGGAATAATCCTCAAGAGGAATGATGAGCCAAGCTATCAGGAGATTCTCCCCATGTGACGGTTCTCCAAGAAGTTCCTAAGGGATCAAGTCAACAGAATTCCATGTCTCATCATGGACATGGAAGAAGACAATATCCCAGAAATGCTGATAGAAAGGATTCCATGAAATATGAATCCATTAATGTCATCAATGCCGTTGCTGCTGATTCACCAGATGAGGCTCAATCAGAGGGATCAGACGAAGAGGTTCCTGCTCAAGAAGATGCGCACATAGACCTAAATGAAGAAGGTGTGCGCACACGTAATCAAAGGCTTACCCAAAATCTGGGTATTCTATAAAGTAACTCACTTCCCCCTCTCCGAAAAGGATCCAATAAGGGGAAAGGAAAGAATCAGGTTACTTCTCACCCTTCCTCTGAAGGAGGTCAATCGCTCTCATTAGAGCAAAGGTTTGCACAACAGGAGGAAAAAATGAAAGAATTAAGAAGGTTGAATGCAGAACTATTTCAGAGTAGTCTTCTTCTTAAGAATGCTGAAGTCTGACAGCCGGAGGAATTTGTTGTAACTACTGAGATGGATCAGGAATATCCTCCTTTATCAGTACACCCTCAGATGTCTAATCCTATGGGTCAAACGCAACAACGGTTGGCAGCACTACCATCAGTTGCAGCACCAACCACCACGTCTGTCCAAGCTCCATTCATTGCACCTACCCAAAACCAAGTTCAACCTGATGTTTCTCAAAAGTTAATAACTACTATTGAGTCATTAACATCTCGGTTAGAAACTATGGAAGGGAAACAGGTGCAAGTTCAACCTAAAAAGAAAGTTTACCCTGAATGGGTAGATTCAATTTCTCCTCCATCCAGTTTTGGAAACCCTTTTTCCCTACTTTCAATGGATCAGGTGACCCTGAACAACATTTGATGCATTACGTGTCTTGTTGTGATCCTATGATGGGAACTCCAGAGCAGCAAGAAGCAGTGAAACTCAGATGCTTCGTGCAAACCTTGCAAGGACCAGCTTTTGTCTGGTATACAAGCTTGCAATCCCGGTCAATCATCGGATGGGAGGATCTTCGTCAAAAATTCCTTCTTCAGTTCAGCTCAACTTTGCCAAAAACGATAGTTTTCGATCATACAAAATGCAAGCAAAGGGAGAATGAAAGAGTATCTGATTTCATTTCTCGTTGGAAGGGATTAACGTATTCCCTGAGTTTAGCACTCCCTCAGGAGGAACTATTGTCAATCTGTGTGACAAATTTGCGTGACGAATTACGCACGCCATTGATCCCTGTGAAATACATAGGAGTGTTTCGAGACCTTACTTAAATCGCTCAACAGATTGAAGATTCCCTTATACAGGCTAAGGTTAAATCTCGTATAATTCCATCAGCTCCAGGAAGGAGAATGGGTAAAGCGGAAACTGCTACAGTTATGCTTAAACAAGCACCTGTACCTATTTCTACTTCAAAACCTTCATCTTCTCGAAGGGATCCACCTCCTGAACGCCAAAAACAAAGGCTGTTTCTTCCAAATGATCAAAGAGATCAACGAAGAAAACAATTTGAGGATTTGAAGAGTAAAACATACTCTTTCCGAAATGAGCAAGTTCCTGGTTAATTCATTTCAGCTCTGGAAAATAATTTGGTTCAATTACCAGTGCCCAAGAGGCCAAACAAGGAAGGAGATGAAGACCGTCCCAATTATTGTCCCTTTCATCAAATGTTGGGGCATCCCATCCAGGAGTGTTTTGTCTTTAAAGACCTCCTGCAAAAGATGGTCAACTTGGGACAAGTCAAATTGAAGGGTTCTTCAGCTCATGTAGCATGTATTACCGCTACAGATCTAGAGGAAGGAGGCGAGTGGCAGGAAGTCAAAAGCAAAACTGCGAAAAAATATGATGATTGTATGGTCAGAAAGACAATCAATCAGACCCATTCCATTTTGCGAACACAATTGAAGAATCCAATTGCGTCTCCTACAAAAGCTGCAGTAAAGCCTCCATCAAAAGACAAATCCTCAAAAGGGCAGCACAATTCAAAGAAGAAAGAGGAATCAGAATAAGATGAGTATGTATCAAAGCCTAAATTGTCTTTGACTCTGGCAGATTTCATGCCATCTACTTCAAAGCCACGGGCCCCGTCCCACCAAACGGCACAACCTAAACAGGCTAACCAGGCAGAGTCTTTATCAGAAGAAGAGTTAATTTTTGGTTCTATTAATATGATTCAATTAACAGATCCATATTCCAGTCTTGATGATCCTGAATTCCCTGTATCAAATAAGGGAATCCGAGGAAGTTCTAGTGGTTCAGGATACAGGGGAAGACGTGGATCTTTCCGAAGCCACTACTCTAATTCTACCCCTGCTAGCACTGTATATGCAACAGAAACCCGTGGTAGAGAACTTCAGCGAGCTCAAAAAAAAACAAGCAAGTTCTTCTGCCAATGGCCAACTCAATTTTGGCACAGTTATTTTGGAAGACCGATTAAAGGTTCCATCTTCTTTATCTCAGCAAGTAAATGGATCTAATCAGTCTAATCTTCCAAAACCAAGGATGTTGCCAACTTCAATACAAGATGCATCAGCTTCTAAAGCATCTGCTTCCAAGGTACCTGCTAAACCGCATATTCCTATTGGGAAACGCAGACCTCTAGATCAAAAGTATGATATATTGAAACACTTGGCCCAAGTACCAGCCAAGTTATCAATTTTGGATGCTTTGAATCTGTCAAAAGATCTTCGGGAAGCACTCATCGAAGCTTTGTCAAGTCCTCAGGAGTTTGAAGCTGAAATTGCTGCAGCTGAAATCTATCACATAGATAATAATCCTGCAGAATGCCATGCAGTGATATCTTTTACTGATAAAGATGAAGATGATGTTGTGCATGGGCACATAAAACCTTTGTACTTATCTGGCAAAGTCAATGGTGTAGATATTCGAAGAGCTTTCATTGACAATGGTTTAGGAGTTAACCTCATGTCCATTCGTACACTTCATCGATTGGGCCTCACGAAATCTGATTTATCTCCTTCTACCATGATGTTACAAGGATATGATAAAAATGAACAAGAACCACTGGGAGAAGTTACACTCAGAACTCAGTTTGGAGATCTTCTATCCAATTCGGATTTCATGATTGTTGATCAAGACTCAGCTTTCAATATCTTGCTTGGAAGACCCTGTCTACATCAGCATGCAGTTATTCCTTCATCATACCATCAATGTCTCAAATACTGTTTCGATGGTCAAGTTGGAACATTGTATGGTGATAAGGCCCCGTTCAAGACATGTGAGTATCAATACATTGAGGCGGAATTTTATCACATGAAGGGAAGAGAAAAATCTACAATGAAGGAAATTACCAAAGTTAATGCTCCATGTGGTTTGGAGAAAATTCCAATAAATACATTTTCACATGTGAGTATAGATTATGTGTTACCTATCAGTCAAATTGACAAAATAGGCCCAAATCAAAATACTCTTATGGAAAGATCCAGAATGTCAATTACGACAATCGAGTTAGACAACATGGGAGAAATTGGTAACCTACCAAGCAGTGATGAAATCATAAGTGGTGACGTTTTCATTTCATCTGCTGAAGTCCAACAATTCTATACTTCGCTAATCAGGCCAAAATAAGTTATAGCAACACCAGAGGTGAATAATGATGTCGATTCTCAATCCATCATCTCCTCTTTATTTCCCAAAGAAGACCCTTTATCATCAATAGGGTCGGAAATGGAAGCTTCTTCTTCAAAATGAGAAAATTTTGACATCTCTTATGATCATGAGAATTTCGTTTTGTCATCTACTTTGCAAGTATAAACGGAAGAAATAGCACGTGATGAAGAGGAAGAGGAAGATCTTAGAGATGTTCCTCCAGAATTTAAAGATGGTATCTCTACCTCTGTGGATGAACTCAGAGAAGTAAATCTGGGTACAGAGAAAGATCCACGCCCCACTTTAATTAGTGCGGCCATGACCCTTGAAGAGAAAGATATGTATATTTCTTTTAAAAAGCAAAATAAAGATATTTTTGCTTGGAATTATACAGAAATTCCTGGGCTTGATCCTGATGTTGCTACTCATCATTTGGTTTTAGCAAAAGAACATCTAGGTTTTAAGAAAGCCGCGATAAGAACACACCCAACCTATGCTTCCAAAATTGAAGTTGAAGTGGATAAGCTGATCAAATCCAACTTCGTCAGAGAAGTTCAATATCCCAAGTGGTTGGCTAATATTGTCCTTGTAAAGAAGAAGAACGGACAGATTAGGGTTTGCATCGATTTCAGAGATCTTAATCGGTATTGTCCTAAAGATGATTTCCCAGTTCCGATTACAGAACTCTTCATTGATGCGACGGTTGGATATGAAGTACTTTCTTTCATGGATGGATATTCTGGATATAATCAGATCCGAATGGCCCCAGAAGATGAGGTATATACAGCCTTCAGAGCTCCTCAAGGTGTGTTTTGTTACCGAGTGATGCCATTTGGTTTAAAGAATGCAGGTGCAACATATCAACGTGCCATGCATCGTATCTTCAAACCTCTTTTAGGGAAGTTTGTTGAATGCTATGTAGATGATTTTGTGGTTAAATACAAACAACGTTCTAATCACTTGGCTAATTTGGAAGTCATATTCCACAAGCTTCGACAACATAATTTGAAGATGAACCCCTTAAAATGTTCTTTTGGGGTAACCTCAGGAAAATTCGTCGGCTTTGTTGTACGCCATCGTGGTATTGAAGTCGATCTTGAGAAGACCAAATCAATCCTTGGTATGTCACCTACTCAGAATTTTAATGAATTAAGAGGACTTCAAGGACACTTAGCCTATATTCGGCGTTTCATCTCCAATTTGGAAGGCAAAAGTTTACACTTTACCAAATTATTGAAGAAAGGAGTCACTTACCAGTGGACTGAAGAATGTCAAGAAGCATTTGATGTTCTCAAGAAATACCTCTTGAGTCCACCAGTACTCATGCCACCTATTGAGGGTAGACCGCTTATCCTCTATGTGACAGCTCTAGAGCGATCATTGGGTGCATTTCTCGCTCAAAAGAATGATGCTGGGAATGAAAATAGCCTCTACTATCTCAGTAGAACTATGCTTTAAGTAGAAACCCGGTATTCAAATATTGAGAAGTGCTGCCTGGCATTAATCTTTGCATTTCAGAAACTGAGACACTACCTGCAACATCACGAGGTCCAATTGGTATCTCACAATAATCCTCTCAAATTCATCCTTAGTCGTCCAATGCTTACAGGATGTCTGGAAATGTGGGCGGTTATTCTACAGTAGTTCGACATTCAGTATGTGTCTCAAAAGGCCATTAAGGGCCAAGCTCTGGCTGATTTCCTGGCTGAACATCCTTCAGTGGAAGACACGTATTCAGATATTGAACACCCTGATGAGGAAGTTTTATCTATTAAAGAGAGTCCTCAAACATGGGAAATGTATTTTGATGGTGCTTCTAGAAGTCCAACATGGATGAAAATGGAAAATCCTAAATTCAACAATGTTGGTTTAGGAATTGTGCTCATTTCTCCAGATAAGGCAGTGTTACCTTATTCCTTTTTGATGTGGGAAGGTGGTACCAATAATGAAGCTGAATACCAAGCTCTCATTACAGGCTTGGAGTTAGCGCTTCAAGCACAAGTGAATCACTTAAAGGTGAAAGGTGATTCAGACCTGGTAATCAAACAAGTCAATGGGGATTATGCCATCAGAAAAGAAGAATTAATCCCTTTGTATGATTACGTCAGAGAGTTAATGTCGGAATTCCCTTCAGAACCGACATTTTCTTATGTCCCAAGATCACAAAATGCTCAAGATGATGCACTGGCTAATATAGCCACAATATTAGCAGATCCAAATCGGGACGAGACAACCATCAGTATTGCCCACCGTCGTGAAATTTCACCTTATGTTCAAGTCAGAACAGAGGAAATTAATGAAATTAGTCCCATTCCTGAACCGTATGGTCGTACTACAGGATGGATGTCACCTATTAGGGAATACCTTCAAAATGGAACACTTCCACCTGATAGAGCCGAGAAAGAACAAATCCGGCAACGTGTGGTCAATTTTACTCTTTATGATAGCCCAAACCACCTCGAGAAAATTCTCTACAAACGTGGTTTTGATGGAGTTCTCTTTAGATGTATTGATGGTGAAGAGACAATGGCTGTCATAAAAGAAGTGCATGCAGGAGTCTATGGTTCCCACCAGTCTGGACATAGACTGTCTGATCAAATTCGAAGGCTTGGATACTTTTGTCCTTCAATGATACAAGATTGTGTTAATTTCACAAAGAAGTGTCATTCATGCAAAGTATATGCCAACTTCATTCATCAAGCTCCAGAGTTGCTTCAAACATCTAAATACTCGTGGCCATTTTCCACATGGGGAATGGATGTGGTGGGACCTTACCCTTCAGCTACGGCCAAGTAGTTTAAGTACATTCTTACTGCTACTGATTTCTTTTCCAAATGGGAAGAGGTAGTACCTCTCAAAGAAGTCAGTTCTAAATTCATTGTTAGCTTCATCAAGTCTAACATCATTACTAGATTTGGTGTCCCTCATACCATATTGACGGACAACGGCACCAACTTCTGTTCTTCTGAGGTGAAGAAATTGTATCAAGAATACAACATTAAATCCAACCATTCATCTCGATATCATGCGGCAGCCAATGGACAAATAGAAGCTTTTAACAAGACTCGTTCAAATATACTGCAAAAGATGGTGGATAAAGATAAGAGGTCATGGCCTGATAAAATCTTTCATGTTTTATGGGCTTATCGGACTATCACTCGCAATGCAACGCGGTCAACTCTATATTCATTGGTATATGGAACAGAACCAGTCTTTCCAATTTAAGTTCAATTGCCCTCACTCAGAATATCCATTTGTGATCAGTTATCTACAGATGAGCAATCCCAAAAGCGGTTGAATGAATTGGAACAGCTAGATGAGAAAATATTGTGCACTTTGCACCACTTGGAAATCTATCAGAATCGAATAGCATGAGCTTTTAACAAAAAAGTTCGTCTTCGTTCATTCATTCATGGGGAATTGGTATTGGTTCTCAGAACACCAATGATACTAGGAAAGAATCCTCCCAAGCTTGAACCAAAATGGGAAGGACCTTATTCAATACATAAGGTCTACTCCAATGTAGATTATTCATTAATCTCAATGGATGGAAAACTCATCACGACTCCAACCAATGCCAGATTTCTGAAAAAATATTTTGTATAAACACAAAATATGGTCCCCAGAACCAAGAATCTTACAATGGGTTCATACAGAAATGGTCCAGTATGACCTTAAACTACAACTTCGTCCAACATGACGTTAAACTGTGGAAAAGAACTTGTCCCCGCAACATGACATTAAACTGTGCAGCACCAGTTCGTCCTTGCTATATGACGTTAAACTATATAGAAATGGTCTAGTATGACCTTAAACTGCAACTTCGTCCAACATGACGTTAAACTATGGAAAAGAACTTGTCCCCGCAACATGACATTAAACTGTGCAGCACCAGTTCGTCCTTGCTATATGACATTAAACTATACAACAATGGTCCAGTATGACCTTGAACTGCAACTTCGTCCAACATGACGTTAAACTGTGGAAAAGAACTTGTCCCCGCAACATGACATTAAACTGTGCAGCACCAGTTCGTCCTTGCTATATGACCTTAAACTATACAGCAATGGTCCAGTATGACCTTAAACTACAACTTCGTCCAACATGACGTTAAAATATGGAAAAGAACTTGTCCCCGCAACATGACATTAAACTGTGCAGCACCAGTTCGTCCTTGCTATATGACGTTAAACTATACAGCAATGGTCTAGTATGACCTTAAATTGCAACTTCGTCCCACACAACATTAAACTGTGAAAAAGTTCCCTAAACCATCCAGCATGACCTTAAACTGCATCATCCCTGGTCCATGTATATAACCATAAACTATTTGCAAATCCCTCATGTCCGGAAAGACGTTAAACTATATAATCATCAAAGGTCTAGCATGACATTAAACTGCACCATCCACGGTCCATGCATATGACCTTAAACTATTCGCACTTTCGTCCAACATGACATAAATGGTGTGTTATTTTGTCCTTACTGCATGACATTAAACTGCACAGTCCCCCTTTCATCCAATATCACGTTAAACTGTTTTATCCCAATAGTCCCAACTACATGACGCTAAACTGTACAGAAAATCCTTGATATGTCCTACATAACATTAAACTGTATTTTGTCCCTGCTACATGACACTAAACTGTGCAGCACTAATAGTCCTAACTGCAATAATTTAAACTGCATAGTCCTTTTTTATGTCCTACATGACATTAAACTATGCATCGTTAAGGTTGTTGTTACCTCTTGTTTCTCACACCAAGTATGACTCACGTGATCCTAGAGCTAACAACAACCATAACACTCCCTTTGGGCAACTAACCATGTGTAAGTCCCAACAAAATTTTAATTAGATCGTTGTCCCAAAGAACAACTTGATCATTAATTCATTCTTTAATTGAACTACATAGACTTTGATCCTTTCCCTCCAGGCTGGGTATGTAGGCAAGCTCCCAGGGTTCAAGCCTGAAAAAAATCTCTTCACATCGGTTTACCACTATCCCATATGATGTTGATTTGTGAAACCGACCCTAGAATCAATATTTTTACATTGATTCACTTTCTTCCTTGTTATACGACGTTAAACTATACAACACTTTTGTCTGGTACGAAAATAAACTATAACATTCTTTGATCTCCTCACTTGAGAGAGAACTATTATTGGCATTGATTTTTCAATCATGTTTCATTTCAAAAAAACTACATGCATACATGGTAATGCCTAAATTTTTTATCTCAGGTTAAACCATCATTGCACTAAAGTCCCCTTTCACCCTTCACATGTACGAACCAAATTTGTACAAAGGGTAGTTCTATAACTACGTGGGCTTGATTCCCATCCTTATGGGATACGTAGGAACGTTCGAGTATCCCTCGAATCCAGCCCCAAGTCTTTTGGGCCTAACCCCAAATTTCAATTTCAGTCCCTTGGCTGAAAAATCCTCATGAAAACACACACTGTGTATTCATTATTATGGTCCAAATTCTATGACCCTAAACTAAGATTTCTCATAATTTCTTCCTGCACGACGTTAAACTGCATTTCAAGAACTACGTATGGCTTGATTCTCATTCTTATGAGATACGTAGTGAAGTCCAAGTTTCAATTCACGACCCAGCCACAACATGATTATGGTTATCATTGACCTATGTATCTCTCTATACATTGGACAATACCAATCTTTATGTGTTATAATCCTAACCTTAAATATTTTCAGATCTTCATAACCCTTTTCATGACTTCTAGTCACAAAAATGTCAAACTTCTGGGAAATCTTTTGCTGACTATGCAGCACGTGCCCATAGGTGGCCTTGCATAAACAGTCCACATAACAGACTTGTCAGCCGAAAGATGCTATTTATTTGACCATGCAGCCAATGCCCTTAGGTGGCCCTGCATATTTCAACCCCCTAACGGGTTTGTTAAATAATGGTAACTTCATTCTTGGGAAGAATGCCTCTTTTGTCCTTATTTGTCTTAAATGACAGTATGTAGGGATCCGCAAAAAATAGCCATACTTAACATATTTGTCCCATATCCTTTTTCATGATCTGAAAGTATTAAAGTCTATGGTTTATTCTTCTTCCCTACGTTTGGGTCAGACCTTCGTAGGAGTGATATTCATCCAGTTCTTCGATATTCTTGTTCCGAAATATCTTCTCCATATTCAAGTACCTCTTTCCATACAACAAACTCTATACTTTAGAAAATTTGAATCTCCATAAACTTTCACTGGATTTTAGCACTAGGAAAGTAAATTTCTGGGAGTTCTTTTGCCTGACTATGCAGCACGTGCCCATACGTGGCCTTGCATAAACAGTCCACATAACAGACTTGTCATTCGAAAGATGCTATTTATTTAACCATGCAGCCAATTCCCTTAGGTGGCCCTGCATATTTCAACCCCCTAACGGGTTTTGTTAAATAATAGTAACTTTATTCTTGGAAACTACTTCTTCTAATTCCTTTTAGCTCTTTTTCATATCATTCCTCATATTCAAATATTCTTAAGCCATAGTTTACAGATAAATTGTCAAGGAATTGAATCAATTTTAGTACATTTCGGTCAAATCTATTTTGACCATAAACATTAGCCCCTTTATGTCCGGCATGCATGGCTTTAAACTGCCCACAAAAGACAAAGGAACTCTGAATAAAAGTCAAGTTCCAGCTCACTAAATATACATTTTTGTATGATTTAGGTAATATTGAGCAATTAAAAGGTTCAAAGTTTGTAGGATTATTTGTAATAATACTAGTAAAAATCAAACTATGCTTACTAGGCCCATTGGTTTATGTAAATTTGAAGCAGGTAATAAAAGAATTCAGGTACAAATGATTGAAGATGAAAGTGTTTTTCATTGATACACAAGAGTTAGAAGGACATCCACAGACTGGAGTCTCTTCTCTTTTTCAAGAATTACAAGAGGCTTTCAACATAACACTTCATTTGATTTACGGCATCCCTAGCTTCATCAGAAACCACCTGGAATTCATTCATTCAATTGGATACAAAAAGACATGCAGTGATACCAGCTCTTCTTGGAACAATTGTAAGAGGATGTTCTTGAGTGCGGTTTGAGAAAATTTTCTGCTGATCAAACAGTGACTCTGTTTCTGTCCAAGATACTTGGAAGATGGATACATGGATTTGAGAATGGAGCATTGGAAGTAAAGAGCCATTTGGAGAGAGTACGCTTTTCAGATATTTCTCTAATACCATGTTTGTCTTCTCTCCACCAACCGTTAGTAGAAAACATTTCATCCCATGGGTTTTCCATTTTCATATCTGCAAGGAAATGGCATGGAAAGAGAATTTGAAAGTTCACACCATTGTTGTTGCTCTTAATGCACAGCATAACCGAAATGAAGAAGTAGCAGCGTAGCTGCATTTTAGGTGTATAGTTGTTTGCATTTGGAACATTGACTCCTTGCAAGTGACCATGACCACATAGAGACAGGTAGATGCTCTGTGGGAAATTAAGATGACATTTCTTCAAGTACTTAGCCAAATCTGGGAGAGTGCTGTTGCAGATATCATAGTAATCATGGACAATGATGTTCATCATGTCATCAATCCACTTGCTAGCCAGTTCATCAGCCGTTCCAATTCCCTTGGGAACCACTGAATCTGCACAAAAGATGAATAAACTAACTCTTAAATAGGATTATTTTTCATAAAATTTGTAAAAGAAATTTGAAAAATGGATAAGGCATTAAGTCGCACAAGTCTAAACAATGACGCACAAGTATTCGTGTGCCGCTCTTGTTTTTGACGCGCAAGTATAAACCGCGCAAGCACAGATACCTTTACAGTAGCGTGACATAAAGGAAAACACTAGAAAACAGAGCAACCTATGTGGGTAAGGTGACCTACGCGGTGAGAGCTCAAAGGTATGAAGTCCGGAAATCCAGATACTTTTACGGAGGTGAGGCCATGTATTTATAGGCTAGGAGGCCTATCTGCGCACCGTACCCAAAGCTCTTAAGGCCTGCGCGATGCAAACTTGCGCGCCTCCCTCTGTGCACTGAAGACTTGCGCGCCCCCCTGTTTTCCTTTGGATGGATTTGATTTCCTCAGAGTCAAATCCTCATTTCTCTCCGGATCCAACTCTGAGGGGGGACTGTTGTTGACACTCCTTTTCGTCACAGAATCTAAAAGATCGGAAAAGGGGAATATCTGAGCTCAAAGTGATTCATCCTTTGAAGAAAACATCAAAAATCGACAAAGTCAGGAACACAGGATCAAAAGCAACTTCACCGCGCAAGTTATATCACTGTCGTGCAAGTCCACTTGCACGACGCCCTGGGTCGCGCAAGTGACTTGCGCGACCTAAGTGATAACCTCCCGGTAACTGCCCAGGGTCTTCTTTTGCCTATAAATAGACCCTGTGGGACCCCATTAAGGGGGATCTTTTTTCAGAAACTCAGATTGAAGCTCCCGACGCCCAAGTCTCTTCTCAAAGCTTCCGGAACACTTCTAAGGTAATTTCTTACCTAGAACGGAAGATCTAAAGAGAGGGAGGAAGGCCTATGTGTTGAAACTCATCAACACTTGCGCACCCGAATGGCCAGCCCTTAAGGGAACTGGTCACACTTGCGCGCCGCCTTATTCCTTCAATAGAATTTGCGCGTCCCTTTTCTGGAAGAACCTCAAGGGGATTCTAAAGGGTTTAATAAAGAGTCGCTCAAGTATTTAAATTCTGATTGAAAATCGGGCAAGTACACCATGTGTCGCGCAGGTATACCTGCGCGACCAATACTTGCGCGCCCACGCAAGACTTGCGCGCCTTTCAAGACTTGCGCACCCCTACCTTTTTGGGTGCCCATCTTGCCCATTTTAACCCTCTTAAGCCATTTCACCTTTCCTATTCAAGATTCAGTCTTCAAGATACTCTTCAAAGTCATTTATGGCATGCTTTCTTGATTTGAATTCCTTATCTGAAAGGAATTCGATGGAATATCTCTCAAAAACCTAGTGATTTATACATCTTTATGTCACCAAAGATTGAGAGTTCGTTCATTCAACCTCATTCTTTATGATGAGAGAATCCTTAACCTGGGTCTCCATTTCAGGAATAATCCCCAGTTATATGTCCTTTAATCAGGGCATCTTCCTCAGGAGTAAGCCCCAAATTCTTAAAGTTCCCAAACTTGGGCATCCTCCTCAGGAGTAAGCCCCAAACCTTAATTCCTTAAACTTGGGCATCCTCTTCAGGAGTAATCCCCAATCATAATCCTTTAATATGGGCATCCTTCTTAGGAATAATCCCCAATCTGAAATATGGGCATCCTTTTTAGGAGTAAGCCCCAAACCTTAATCCCTAACCTAGGTCTCCTTTTCAGGAATAAGACTCATTTATAATCTTGGGATTCCTTTTCAGGAGTAAGCCCCAAGTCCCCTAACCTGGGCCTCCTTTTTAGGAGCAAGTCCCAGTCATATTCTTGGGCTTCCTTTTCAGGAGTAAGCCCCAAGTCCCCTAACCTAGGCCTCCTTTTTAGGAGTAAGTCCCAATCATAATTATGGGCATCCTCTTCAGGATTGAACCCCAAGTCCCTTAATTTCTCTTAAACAGTCCTAAATTACGTTTGATATGGGGTTCCTTCTCAGGAGTAAAACCCAATTATCAATCCTCTCCTAATTTGGGTTTCCTTTTCAGGAATAAGTCCCAAGTTAGAGTATTCAAATCTTCATAAAGCACATATACCTTTATGGACCCTGTTCCTGGATTTTCTCCCTAAAAGTAAATCCTAAACCTTCATCTATCTGTGCAGTCATATATACATAAGCCCCAAACAATTTCTTATGATTGCATCTTTCATGGAACAATTGTCTATTTTTTACCAATACCTCTTGTTTCTCACACCGAGCATGACTCACGTGAGCATAGAGTGTAAAAGTAATTATGACATTCTTCTTTGATCCATCAATCATAAACATCATACTCAATTACTCGAACTACGTGGGTTCTGATTCCTTTTCCTAAAGAAAGGATACGTAGGTAGCCCATTTATGGGTTCGATCCCAACTTTGAAATAATCCCTGTCCTTAAGAATGACGATAAACTTCAAGTGCCCCACTGAGTGGCTTTAAAACCAGCCTGGTCATCATAATGACCAAGAGACTTTTATATAAATGTTTTGAAGGATACCATTGACCAAGAATCTCTAAATAGATACAGATGATTCTCTATTGATGAAGAACCTCAAATACATATAAAGGATTCTCTAAATTTCATGCATATTTAATCATTTATTGTTAAAACTAAATGAAAGCTCATTTTATACTTGGTAATGTAATAAGGATTCACGAACATAACTTAAATCTATAAAGAGAGTCCCGGAGTAGACAATAATTCCCCTCAAAAAGGTGTGATGAGTCTGACCTCCCATCCCCTCGACTAATGCAAATTCCTAAGCCTCATCGGTCCACAAGCTAATGAGCGCCTACCTTTGGAAAGTAGGTCCAAACTGATGTGGAATCATTGGATGTTTTCGGTTCTACGAACAAACCCTCTAGAAACCGATTGGAACGTTTGAATCTCCCGTCCAGGAGGCCATCCCCGAAATCTGTGCGAAACAAAGTGTCAGGAGGAAGATGAATCTCCTTTAGCTCCATCATCTCAAGAATGGGTATTAATGCCCTATGAGCACGCTTATCTGGCTTAGATGATTGAGTCCAAAGAAGAAACCATCCTTGAACAAATTCCTATTGTGAGGGACTTCGTTGATGTGTTTCCCGAGGAACTTCCTGGTATTCCTCCAAGAAGAGATGTTGAGTTCTCAATTGAACTTATACCAGGGGAGCTACCAATATCCAAGACTCCATATAGAATGGATGTTGTTGAGCTTGAAGATCTGAAGAAACAACTACAGGAGAATCTGGATAAAGGGTTTATACGCCCAAGTGCTTCACCATGGGGTTCCCCAGTCCTCTTCGTCAAGAAGAGGGATGGGTCAATGCGGCTTTGCATCGATTATCGTGAACTTAACAAAATCATGATAAAGAAAAAGTATCCACTCCCACGAATTGATGACTTGTTCGATCAGTTTCGTGGAGCACAATACTTCACCAAGGTGGACTTGCGGTCGGGATATTATCAAGTAAGGTTGAAGAAGGAAGATGTCCCCAAGACTGCTTTTCGTACAAGATACGGGCACTATGAATTCATAGTAATTCCTTTTGGACTCACCAATGCTCCAACAATCTTCATGGAATTAATGAATATAGTCTTTAGAGATTACCTTGAAAAATTTGTGGTAGTCTTTATAGATGATATTCTAATATACTCCAAAACCAAGGAGGACCATGAGGAGCATTTAAGAACTGTACTGGAGACTTTGCGCAAGGATAATCTCTATGAAAAGAACAACAAGTGTGAGTTCTGGTTGAACGAGGTCTCATTCTTGGGCCATATCATCACAAGCAATGGGATATCTGTGGACCCCTCCAAAACAGATGCAATTGAGGGATGGACGATGCCAACATCGCTAACCGATATCCGTAGCTTCTTGGGGTTAGCTGGATATTATCGACGATTTGTGAGAAATTTCTCACGATTGTCCAACCCGCTAACCAAGCTAACTCGAAAGAGAGTAAAGATTTCTTGGAGTGATGAATGTGAAGAAAGCTTCAAGGAGTTGAAAAGGAGGCTTATCACTGCACCCGTGCTCACTTTACCCACAAGTGGGGAGCTTTTTGTGGTATTCAGTGATGCTTCGAAGAAGGGATTAGGATGTGTGTTGATGCATAATGATAAAGTGATATCCTATGCCTCAAGGCAGTTGAAAATCCATGAGAAAAACTATCCAACGCATGATCTAGAGTTGGCGGCTATGATCTTTGCCTTGAGAATCTTGCGGCATTATATCTATTGAGCGAAATGTGAGATATATACTGACCACAAGAGTCTTAAATATATATTCACACAGAAAGAGATTAATATGCGCCAGGAGAAGATGGAAAGAGCTCATCATGGATTATGACTGTTCAATACATTACCACCCTGGGAAAGCGAACAAGGTGGCAGATGCCCTAAGTAGAAAGGATCCAGCGATTCTATCAATGATGAGAATTGAGAAGGATCCAATCTTCTTAGACTTGATGAAGATGGGTGTGGGAATCATAAAGAAGGGAACATCATCAATCATTTCACAAATGATTTCTCAACCATCTCTTTTGGAATGTTTAAAGGATGCTCAAAAGGATGATGTGGGAATTCAAGAAAAAGTGGAAGCTATAAAAAAGGGGAAATCCTCGGAGTTTAATGTTAATGAAGAAGGAATTATGAGGTTTAGGAAAAGACTATGTGTTCCATCAAGTCCGGAGTTGAAGAAGGAACTTTTGGATGATGTACATAGTTAAAATTTCTCTATTCACCCAGGGAGCACTAAGATGTATCAAGATCTCCGAGAAAACTTTTGGTGGGATAATACGAAGAAGGAGATCGCCAAATATATATCAAAGTGCCTAGTGTTTCAGTAAGTGAAGGCAGAGAGGCAAATGTCTAAAGGGATGATGCAACCATTGCCCATACCAGAATGGAAATGGGAAAACATCACCATGGACTTTGTCACCGGACATCCAAGGACATCCAAAGGCAACAATGCAATCTGGGTTGTTGTGGATTGTCTTACAAAGACTGCACACTTCATTGCTATTCGAGAGGATTTCTCTTTGGATCAAATAGCACAGATATATATCAGGGAAGTGGTAAGGTTGTATGTAGTACCACTATCTATTGTGTCTTACCAAGATCGAAGATTCACCTCTATGTTTTGGAAGAATCTTCAACATGCTCTGAATACTGAAATGAACTTCATTACGGCCTATCATCCTCAAACTGATGGCCAATCCGAGCGGACTATCCAAACACTTGTGGATATGTTGAGAGTGTTCTCAATGGACTTTAAAGGAGGATGGGATCAACATCTTCCTGTGGTTGAGTTCTCTTATAATAATAGTTTCCACTCGAGCATCCAAATGGCACCATATAAAGCCCTGTACGGGAAAAGGTGCAGAACACTAGCATGTTGGGATGAGGTCGGTGAACGTAAGCTGCCTGGACAAGAAATGGTCGTAGAAATGGTGGAGAAGGTGAAAACCATTCAGCAGCATATCAAGGCAGCCCAGAGTCGACAGAATAGTTATGCAGATAATCGTCGATGAGACCTTGAATTTAAAGTTGGAGACATGGTGTTTTTACGCATATCTCCGTGGAAGAAGGTCATGATGTTTGGAAAGAAAGGGAAGATAAGTCCAAGGTAAATCAGCCCCTTAGAGAATTTTGATTGTGTTGGGGCTGTGGCCTATCGACTAGCACTTACACCTACTATGGCCAAGGTGCATGATGTCTTTCATGTATCCCTCTTAAATATGTACATACCGGACCCTTCACATGTACTCTCTTCCAAGGTGGTACAATTGGAAGATGATCTTTCTTATGAGGAGAAACCAGTGAAGATCTTAGATCGTAGAGAAAAAGTTCTACGAAATAAGACAATGCCCCTTGTCAAGGTGTTGTGGAGAAACCACAAGTTTGAAGAAGCAACTTGGGAGTTGGTGGATATGATGAAGCTGAGTTACCCACATTTGTTTTAGTGTGGGAAAAGGAAAATTTCAAGGGGTAAATTTCTTAAGGGGGGAATATTGTAACGACCCAAAGTTTCATTAATGGAAAATCCCTCTTGATCTAGTTAAATGTATCTTTATAAAAAAAATGTTTTTATAAGATGTCAATTTTTTTTGGTTTTATGTTAAGAATTGTGACCGTTGTTAATATAGCCATTGAACAATGATCACATGATTAGTATAAATATAAGGCTTTAATGAACCCAATTTTACTCAGACAAAGGAAGCGATGGCCTCATCCAGTAGAATTTCCCCATACGAATCCCATTTGTTGGAGCTCGGAAAAGAGGTGGCATCCTTGGGCTTCGCCCTTGACCAAGCCCAAGCCGAGCTTCATTATTCCAAGCTCGAACGTGACCATCTATTGGAAAAGTGGAAGTCGATTGAAATTACCACTCGAGCGATGCTATCCGAGCCATCCCAAGAGTCTGTCACCATCGCACACCTTACCCTTAGGTCTTATGTAGCTGTTTTAAGGGGTTATGTAACAAATAAGTAGTACTATGTTCATGTACATTATTTTTTTGTATATAATAATGAATATAATTTCTAGTCATTTTTGATACATTGTAAATAGTTTTTAAAGTTCAAATGGTGTTTTTAGTTATTATTTAAATAAGAATTAAATTTTATTAAATTAAGGGATTTTTGAATTAAATAATATTTTAATAAAATATTTTTATTTAATATTAAATTAATTTTTATTAAATATAAACGATCTTATAATTTTATGAATGCAATTAAAATTTTTATTATGGTTTGAAATCCATTTATGTCAAAACACGTGAATTTTCGATAAATGTTGGTTTTTATTTTAAAAGTGAAAATTAACAAATTTAGAATTTTTTTTTAGATAATATAAATATCATTTCTGGAATCAGGACGTCGAAATTATCCAACGGCGAATTTTTCATAAATTTCTGAGACAGTCAATTTTTTTGGGTAAAAATTAAATACCATTTAAAGATATAATGTGTTTTATGACATCATAATGACCCATTTGTGATGTAATAAAATACCATAATCCTTATGTTCGGCCAATATATGTTTTATCATTAAAATAATGAGAGTTTGGGTTGGTTTGACTTACTTTTCAAAGCCTTAATGAACCCCTCAAGACTTATTCAAAACTTTTCCCTTTTAAATTAATTTCCATGGGAGTGTGACTCACCTCCACATAAGCATCCTTATTATTTTATTAAGTTCGGACCTTGACCATGTAAAATATTGTTTTTCTCTTTCGTTTTCCAGAAACCATGGGCAAAAACCAAGGTATAGTTTGTGTTTTGGATTAGTTTAAAATAAGGGGTCCCAAACCTAAATAATAAAGAATTCTTTCACCTTTCCTATATAAAACCACCAAAGCTCTCACTTCCTCCTCACTAAAATCCCTTGGAGTTCGTCCAACCTATGACCTAATATCTCTAGAATCCTCCCAAGGTTCCCCAAGTTCCCAAGAAGCCTCTCACAAGCCTCTCTCTAGCCTTTGGAAGCACACTTCCAAGTAAGGGTTTTTTCTTCCTTTCTCATTTTTGACAATTTTCTTTAAGTTGTATCGCCCTTTTAATTTCAATTATGAATGTTGGGGTATGGTTTTGCACCTCCCCCATACTGCCCTCTTATTGTTTGAATAATGGGATACCCCTTTCTCTCTCATTAAATGTCTCCCATGTACACCCGTTACTATACCGAAATTCCGAAAGGAACTTCTCTCTCTTCTTTTACATTCAAGTAATACTTTTGTATCATGAATCTAAATTCCTTTTCAATAGTTGGGACATTAATATATATGACCTCCTTACTGTCCATTACATGTAAATATGATGAGGAAACCCTTTCTCTCTAATCAACTTTTTTTTATGAATTCCTATGTCACATCGTTAAGCTTCCGAAATCGCACCGATTTTCTAAGCTAATGTCATTATGTAGTGAATACCATGCCCATTTCTCCATCAAGGGTACTAAACATTATGCACATTTACTTATTGATTGTAAAGTATCATGTTTGAATTCCACATTCCTTTATCGTGGAAAAAATGATTATGTTTTATGAATCCATGTTTTATGATCCATGTGGCACACTTATGCATGAAATGAAATGTTTAAGAAGGGTACGCCCATATAGCGCTCCAATGAATTGGGTAAAGTATAGTATCATGATACGTCATCTGCAATGAGTTTTGACTCATGCTAATTCAAGTCCAACGAGGGTTTACCCGTGCTTCATGTGCAATGAGTTTTTACTCATGCTTTATGTGCAATGAGCCTTGGCTCATGCTAAATCCATGTTAAGTGTTGTTGCCACATTTCCATGTTATGATTATCATGCTTTATCATGCCTTTATGTTCATGTTTCTTTTATTCTCTATTGATATTCCTATTGTATAACATGTGTTGTACTCTTCATGTTATACCATGTTTACTCCCTTACTGGGATTTATAGCTCACCCTTTTCTTATGCATGTCCTCAGGTTATCCCATGGAATGCTAAGTACGAGGGAATGTAGTGGTCATGTAAATGAAGTTTTCAATAAAGAAGTTGTATTTCATGTTTTAAGTTTTTATGTAATGATCCTAAGCCCCAAAGACACTAAACCTCTCGATCTTATTTGTTGTATCAAGTGAAGTTTTATGTAATAAAGCATGTTTAAGTTGTAATAAAAAGCAGGGTTGTCATAGATCATAGGGAAAATTTTCTATGAATCAAGACTACTCTTATAGTAAAAGTGTTGTAGTCTAGCCAAATGTTTTATGATGTGGCATTGGAACTAGAAGAGGTTGTGAAACAGAAGTTCACTCATGTACTTTAGTCATGAAACGAAATCATTTGGGGAGATATTTCAAAAGGGGGACTATTTAATGACCCAGTAATTTATAAATAATGTTCCCTTTTTAAAATTTGAAAATACCATATTAAGAAATGAAATTACATAAAATAAATGAACTAATTTTTTTTGTAAAATCATATGGTCTATAAAATTTTAAATAAAAATATGCACCAAAAACATTGATAATATGACCATTTTGCAGAGAGAGTTATGATTAGTATATTATGGGATATGATAAATTCCATTTGAAAAATAAAAATCAAACCATGGGCTCGACTAGTAGAATCGTACCATATAAATTTCATTTATCTTATCTTCCAATGAGGATAAAATCACTATGATTTTCCCTCAACCAATCCTAATTTGAGATTTAGTAACTAAACATTGAGCAAAATATTTTATGTGTGAATTTAAAATGAATCTAGGTCGTAGAAAAAATCATGTTTGTTAAGCCACCCCATGAAAATATCACAATCACTTACCATTCCTTAGTTAATTCAATGCTTTAATAAAGATATATATATCCAAACCCTAAAAATATGGATATTTTTTAATAAACCAATAATTATATTAATCCATTTTTAATATTACATTTTAAATGATAAAATATTGAGTTTTATAAAATTATATGATGATATGATGAAACACATTATTTATTTTTAGGAAAATATTATTTCAAGTAATACAAATTTTTGTTGTATTTAATATTTGTTTTGAAATAAGTGATAATTGAATAAAATATTATTATTAAACAATATCTGAATGTAAATTATAATATGATATTATGAATAAAAATTTATATGTTATAAGGGTCAGAAAACTATTATTTTTGATAACATATTATTTTTAAATAAATATGTATTTTTAATAAAAAGTGTAAAATATAATATCTAGAAAATTATTTTGAAAAAATAAATATTATTTTTGAAATCAATAAGGCTAATTTTTCTTATGATTTTTGTTTCATAATTTTCGGATATAGGGGAATTGTTTCGTTAAAAATTTAATACTGTATAAATATATTGTAAGTATTTTGATATCATAATGACCCAAAAGGGTTCAAATATATTCCATAAATTAAATCCATAGATATATCTATATTTAACATTAAATATAATTTTTTTAATTCTTTCTATAATTTTTCAAACCCATAATGAATCCCCCAAATCCAATATTATATATTAATTTTTTAAAATAATTTCTTTATAAACATGACTCACTTTCATATCACGAAGGAAATTATTTTAATTTTTTCCGGTTTATATACAAATTAAATATTGAAAACCACTCCAATTTAGTGGAAACCATAGAAAATAACCATGGTATGGTTTTTTATTACATTATCATGTAGAGTCCAAAATATATGTTTGGAAATTGAGAATAAAATTTCCCATCGTTTGGTATATAAACCCACCCAACAGCCCATTCGTATTCAATAAAACTCTTGGGTCAGGAATTTATTCATTCATTACCACTATATATCCCTTTAATGGTTCCCACAGTGTCTTAATAAGTTCGTCCCTATATTTATGAATCACCCTCTCTGGTTAAGGTATCATCTCTTTATCCACTATAATGAAGCACCTTCTTTATGTCATGCCTTCTAATTTACAATTATTCAAGTTGGTATATATTTTTACAAACCCATAATTCCCTTATGATTACCATGTATTGAGAGACCCATTTCTATCTCATTCACTACATCTATAAACTGTTATGTAAACAAGTTATGATGTCAAATGTATTATGTGATTTTTCATGAAAAACATTTATATAGTAAATACCCATATCCATTTCCACTCAAGGGTATTCACTTATTTGTTCATTCCCTTAATTGATTGTGTATTTACATGCATATAAACATATCTCCAAAATATTTGGGAAATAATTGATCAAATACACCCTTATTTTTTATGATTTATGTGGCACACTCATGCATGTACATGATAGGAAAGTGATGACTGGCCCAGAATTATATTGTCATCCAATGAATTGGGTAATGCTTTTATCTCATGATATTACAAGTATGATTAATGGTGGATTTTTTTTATTCACACTATGTTATGTTTTATCGGTGGTTATCTATGACTTATGTTTATTATTTCATGTTTTATGTTGTTTTAACATTCTTATATTTCTATTAAGTTATCAAATTATATCATTCCTCATTGTCCATGATTATGATTCTCAACCATATTATTATACCTTGATATGACTCATGGATCATGTATATTTGTATACATAATTCGATACATTTTTATTCACTTACTAGGATATATAGATCAAACCCTTCTTATATACAATTTCGAGTTAACAAATGCATTTTTAGAATAATAAACTGAATCTATGGACATATTATGGGGTTTGAATTTATGTTATTTCAATTCATTAAATGTTGTTATGTTACACACATAATTACCCAATGAAACTATTCCTCACAATATTCTAGGATTTTATTAAGTGTATATTAATGTAATAAATCATTAATATAGTTTATTAATATATGGAATGTCATAGGTGAGCTAGATGGAACCAAGTCTATTCCAAGAGTTCAATTTTATAGTAGTCATGTAATTACGAGTAGGTTGGACTTGATTATATTTTTTTGAATTTTATTTAACCTTTAATATTTTATAGTATATATGTCATATTCTAATTTTGGATATAGTTATAAGCATGAATTTTAGTATCACTTTCATCATATCTTTCATTATCTTATCTGTGGTAGGAGATGTATACTCATATATATAAACCATTTGATAAGGCCTCCCATGTGTGTATTATGGCTACATGGAACTTTTTTCTAGCCCATAGACTACTGGAAGTTGGCTTGGGGTTTCACAATCTGATTACCACCATCTAGGTTGGCCCCAATGGGTTGGCTTCGGATGAGGTTGTATCAAATGATGTGTTATCTTTGGGACATAAATTAAAGATTTTTCTAGTTATGAGGTTTCATTTGGGAACATGGGAAATAATATTAATGTTTCACATGATTATCTCTTATTCCTGGGAACCCAATGATTACGTGTTGGCCAACAAATACATTGACCATGTATTTGACAACCAGACTTTTGAATTAATATATGTAGGCACTAGTTGTAGGGAAAACATATGTACATGCATCATATATGAATGGTTGATTGTTTTAATGTCCTTATTAATTCATCTCATGATATTTACCTTTTGTTCATGGTGTTTCTTGACTCTTTAGTATTCCATAATGATGACATACAAGTAGGATACCTTTGTATGATAATAAATTTGATCTTCCTTCTAAAGAAGATTCAGTTTTGGGGAATGTACAAGAGATGGTACCTTTAGGTGGTTTTCTATCCATACCTCCACCTGTTTAACAGCATTTTTACCATGTAGTTATGAAATATTAGATCTATAAGATGAGTGATATCCGTTTGTTTGAGTGGAAGTTTCTAATTATCCTTTAAGATGATCTATACTCCAAGGAATTAGTATACATGATGGAGTTTTTTTGGGAGAGTTTTCCCCCTTGTTATGATGCCTCCTGATTAGATGTTGGTCTAATCGATTATCCCTCTCCATGGATATATTGGGTGATGGTGTATTTTGGTGACATATATTCATCATAAGGATACTCTCTCTTATATATATTTTTAATTTCTCTTCAAATAAATGTTATACCTAGTAATTTTGTTAGAAATATGCATCTTGAACCTTCTAAAGCATCAACGGGGAAGCTTAATGGTTGAAGATTATGTTTCTAGGTTCAACAACCTACCGTGTAACTCCATTAATAAGGTTTCATACATTATATCACATCTATATCATCTATGAAATTCACTATATAGATATTCTGAAAAGATTATAATATCTTTTATTCCATACTTATACTATAGTTATTGAGGGATCCTTCGTCATGGAGAGGTTCTTAGTGGGGAAATCACCAATAGTCAGTGTTGTTAGTAGGAACCTAGGAGTAGATTATTAATTTACTATTACCCAATGAAAAATTCATTAATCCATGAATTATTGTAATTTCATTATATATTTTTAAGACATAGGGTATGTTGTTCAGCTGTATTTGGATGGTTTCACTAATCCATGCTAGAGGTGTTGCATCACATATGATGGTCCGAGACTAATTTCATGAGATTATCCTATCTATAGTGTAGAAAATAGGAAAAGGGGTGGTATAAACACCTATGTAGAGCCTACAAAAATATAAATGAGTTCCATAGAAATGAATAGACTGTAATGAAGCTGGTGGAAGTAGAGATTTGTTGAAATTTTTATATATTCCCACCACCAACCCTTGGTGGTCCCCACCATGCTCCGAGAGCAGATGGTTAGGGAAGCGGGCCTTTGGAGCTAGTGGAGTCGTCTGAACCATAGAATCCTAGGATGATTTAATGTTCAATATTTTCCTTTTAATTTTTAGTTATAGTTTGATAGACATAGTTTTTAGTGACTATTTTATTCCCACATCCCTTTGTCAAGATCTAGAGATTCAGGTAGAGCCATTAGGTTGACCATTGTGTTTGGAGACTCATATAAGAGAAGATTGAATAATCACTAATCCCTTCCAAAAGATTGAACTGATTCATAGAATAGGAAGATTCCATTATGACATTTTAATGTTCATGATTTTTCCTTATAACTTCGTTCTAGGTATGGACATAATTATATATATTAAAATGTATTGATTGAATATTCCTGGTGGAGGATCTGGTGCATCTGAGTTAATGGGAATAAGTTCAATTCTCTGGGTGAGAATGAAAACCATGTAGAGTATTATGGGTTCATATGTAAGACGGTACAACCAACTAATCACAATTTTTTTTTATTTCCCTTAAAGTTAAAGATCATATGATCTTTCAGCTGTTGGTAGTGGTGGCAGAGTTTATGGATTCATTCCCTGAGGACATATCAAGAATACCACCAAAATGATAGATATATGTTTACATAGAATTTTTCCTAGGAACATTACTACAATCTACATGATCATATCATATGGAATCCATAGATCATTGTGGGGAAAATTTGCACCTTTTTTATTTTTGTGGTAAAGTATTTTTCAGAACTACTTTATCTCTCTAGAAATCCCCAGTTTTTTTTTTCTATGAATTTGGATGGGATCTTGAGACTATGTGTGGATTATTGACCCCAAATTTATGTTAATGTCATGAATAAGTATCCTCTACTAAAACTCAAGTAAATCTTTCACAAGTTTAAAGGGGAAAATGGTTCTTGAAGATTTTCCTCAAGATAGGCTAACACTAACTCTATGTTTGAGGTGATGATATACCAAATATGAAATTTCTATGTCGATGTAGATACTATGAGTACATATGGATGTATCAATTAATCATGAATTTCCTAAAATATTTCAGGGGACTAATGAACCAAACCAATCATCTCTACATTGATGGGTTTGTGCTAGTCTTCATTGATGACATCATGTTGTACTTGATGTCAGAGAATGAGAAAGAGTAACTGCTAAGTATTTCCCAAGACATACTCCAGGAGTACCAAAATTTAGGAAACTCTCAATATTTTTATTTTCTATTAAAGAGGTCGACATTATAGAAAATTTAAGCTCATAAAGATTAGTAGTGGACCCATAAATGGGTGATATGTTGCATGCTTGGGATTGACTGAATTTCTTGACAGAGTTGTAGTGATTACATGGGTAAGGAGGGTACTATTCGAGATTCTTTCCTAACAACTTGAGGATATTATCACCCTTTACTAATTTTACCTGAAAGTGGAATCCTTTCATGTGTCTGGAGAGGTTCCTATATTCATTTCAAGAGTTATGGTCTTGTATAACAAGTGAATAAGTCTTGAGACTATCATTGGATGGTGTTGAGAATGTGGAGTTATAAAACACCAATTGAATTGAGCATGGATGTTTTTTTATGTTGGGGAAGTTGGTTATTTCCTATAGTTCCAGGAAACTCAGACCATATGATTATAATAACATGTCCCATTATATATAGATAGAAATGCTTGTATTCCCACAGAATATGGGGTGTATCTAACTTAGAGGTACGTGTTTTATCATTTATTCTAACAAAAAAAATCTCATGTATTTTGTTTCATATTAATATCTTAACATGTGGTAGTGGTGATGGCTAGAGTCTGATCACGATTATGACTTGAAGATAGTATGTACTCTATGATTAGGTAATGTGGTGTAATATTCTCTTATTATGAGATCTAGTTTGTGATTGTCCAGTGGGGCATCTGAGAAACTTTACTTATTGCAGTTTTACATAGTTGGTGGGAATGGGGTAGCTTAGCTTCAGTCAATGATTTCTACCCCTCTACTACTTCAGTGAGTTGTGGAAGATAATCTTATAGATATTAATTCTGATGTGGTACATGAAAAATTGTCCATTGGATGTTCTCTTAATGATTTTTTAGAATTTATTGATAATGAAATCCTTTTCATAGGAAGAACCATGGTGCCTATGAAACTACGAGAGGAGGTTTTTAGGTAGTTACATAGGTTCCCATTAGAGGTACATACATGGGTGTAAAATATGGACTACAACATAAAGAATTAGTTCTTCCATCTAGGGTTAATGAGGTGTGTAGTTGATCCTGTTTCTCAGTTGCACACTTCTCTGCATGTGAAGGAAGAGTACCATGTTCTACAAGGTTAGTATCAACCCCTTATGATTTATAAGTGGAATTTAGAATGTTTATTTGCAGACTTTATAATGGAAATTCCATGATTTTATATAGGATGAATGTTTATCTAAGTGATATAAGACCAACTCATCAAGTCATTCTACATCCAATACATCTAAGAGTAGACTTTAGTATAGATTTTAGGACACCTGTATCCGTTTGAGATAATCTAGAATTATATTGTTCCCTTATTTATTGTTCCAAACATTTAGGATCAATTTATATTATGATGATTGATAAGATTGGATGAAGCCTTCGAGACTCAGTAATCATTTATCATGTCACTTTAACTCTAGAAATATGGCTAGTTGAAGCCTACTATTTAGGTTATGGAGTAATTTATTTGGGCTTTCACGTTAGAATTTACCATTATTGGGAGGATCACCAAACCTTCATGGAGTTCACATATAATAATATTTACCACTATTACATCGGTATTGAACCATTTGAGGTCTTGTATGGTAGACCCTGAATGTCAATGGTGTACAAGATTGATCTATATGAGTCCGCACTCATTGGCCCAAATTTGGTTTGAGCAATAATAGGGAAGGTGTGTATCATCTGTGAATGGTGATTACAACCAAAATCTATCATAAATATTATGAGGGTTGATGATACATGATTTTTTTGTTCAATGAGGGAGACCATGTGTTTCAAAAAGTAATACATCGGTCAGGGTTGTAATGATTTGTCCAAGGTGGAATGTTATCTCAAATATTTATCAACACTTTCCAAATACTATGTAGGGTGAGCAGTGTGGAATACTACTTATCCCTAAAACCATGGTGTGATCAATTGAATGATGTTTTCAATATGTCATAGATGAGGAGATACTTTAAAGACTGGTCGAATGTAATTGACTAGGATGATCTAGAAATCATGGAAGGATTTACCTTCTCATATTACCCATAAGAGATTGATGATCCGAAGGATGATATCCTTGTTGGGTGAGTGATTCCCTTTGTATATGTTTTTTGGTAGCAAAATAATCTTTAGGATAATGTCAGGTAATGGGAATACCAGATATGATCATAGTATCCTTGACATTTTGAGTAGTTTGTTTTCATTTTGTGATGAAAATCTTGGAGCTTCATTGAATATAATGACTCTTTGTATTGACCTTAAAAACATTAGAATATTTTGAATAATATTTTAAAATCTTGGTATTATGTCATCATGGGATTACAGGGCCTGAGGAACATCGATGATTATATAATAAAAATTTAAATATATTATATCAGAGACACAAAATTTTCCAAAACGGAATATATACCAAAAAAGGATTTATATGGTAAATATGACCCTGTAATTAAATCCTTAATAATTTTTCTACCTTAGACAGGATGTAACCTTTATACACATTCGATGTCTATCATAACAATATTCATTGGCTTATTAATAAATAAATAAATTTATTAATATACTTATTGTTTAATAAATGGACTGAAACTAATTATCCTCTATTTATCAACTATTATGGAAAAGACATATGGTTATAATAATAACCATAGATATTTGAGAGGATCCATGAACGAGAACCTTTTATGAATGAAAATGTACTATGTGCCAATGATTTGTGTGCCATAGAGTTCCTCTTTAACAAAGAAGTTCATATATCAATCCAACTACAATGAAATGGAACTTTTATTCATCAAAGATCATTAAAATCTATAAGAAGGATATTTATTTAGTTGATTTAATCGCATTTTTTATTTTAAAATGTTGAATTTGAATCAACATCACTAAGAAATTGATTTTTGGGTCCATCATTGATTTATGATTATGGATTTATCTACATAAAATAGGGAATTGATATTACTTTTTAATCAATGATTATTTATTTTATTTAATTATTTATTAATAAAAGGAAAATTTTCAAACCAAAAAATTTCAATGTTTATTCAACTATCTTGTGTTTCAGTATTTTCTCTCATTATTCTTTGTGTGTTTATCATCGAAATTTTGTCTAACTAGCATTTTGACCAAACACAGAATCCAATCATTGTGTAATACATATTTAGTGAAACAAATCATTTCAATGGGTTCATTTTTTTGGAATAAGATAACTTTGGAGGAATGATGTGATTTGATGGGAAATAATTCATTTTCTAATGGTGTTCGATTCGTGTGTTGTTATGTCATGTGATATAATGAAACATGAAGAATTTCCTAGGTGATTGGGTGGATGGAATCCTTCCACTAATTATTATTCTATTTTGGATAACATTATATAGTTATAACATAGAAGTTATCATGGATAGATGATAGGAATAATTGATATGTGTGAAGACACCTCAGATCTTTCAGATTTTCTAGAATATCCTTACACATGAGGCATGTACATTAGGTAAACACATGTTGTGTAGTCAATTTATGTGGATGAAAGGGTTCCAAATAGAGTTATATATCATATTATATGTGTTCTATCCACATTCCATGTGACTTGAAGCTAGAAATAAGGCATGTACCCATCAGGTATAAAGGAACAGTCCTGGATAGAGCACACAGAAACACCTAGAGTACATAGGAATTTATAGGGACACATGTACATCCAGAGTACATTGGAACAACCAGAGTACATGGGCTTAGGAATAATTACATGGGAACATGATAAAGTACATGTTCAAATATATATTATCCATGAAATGTTTTTTAGTCCATATACATGGCTTTTAGTTTTCCTAGAGTGGGTTTAGGTCCCTCTTTTTTTGAGGAATATCTATTGGGTATATTCCCTTAGACCATTCCTGTGAGGGGACTATGAGGCATCTCATACCAAGAAAAGGATGAGGGATAACCTCTATAAATTAGTCTTTCATAATTTCGTGTATCACTCTGTGTGCCCCAAGGTTTGATCTGCTATCATTCCTCCCTTGGTTGGGTCATGTATCAAATTAAAGAATTCTAGGGCATTAGATCCCCATATTAGGGGTTTACTCTTGGTAGGGTTAGGTATCTCCCACATCCCTTGATTGAGATCACCTATCTAGGTATTGACATGTTCTGAGTTCTAGTGAGTACGTCTCATGGAGAGGCCCGATTGGTTTTCCCTCTTAGATGTGTTACACTTATGTTAGCAATACATATAGTGTGAGTTATCCCAAACAAGAATTACCATTAAGCATTAAGATGTATTCTATGATGGTGGAATAGTTGTTACCATAAACTGAGGCTAGTTTTAAATATAGAGTATATATGAGTTATGGTATATATTTTATCATATACTAATTGACATTCCTTCTTGATTATGGGATACCTTCTCTCTCTTGATGATTTATGTTTGGTGATTTGATGATGTCCTATTCGGTATGTTTATACTCACACACGCATGGGACCATAAAAAATATGTTATATCTAATATAGATGATAGACTATACAATTGGGTCCTTATTGGACAAGGAGTAGTCAAATCATAGTTTATCTATAGAGGTCATAGTCAGTTCTGATAGATTTATTTGATACCAGTCAACTACTTACTAGATGTTTATATTATTTTATTTTATTTGTTGGATTTTATTTTGAAATTTTTCCCATACTTGTTTCATACATCGATATGTGTTATAGTTATAGAATTTTATTTCAGTATAAGATATATTTTACCTTTTAACACTATTTTGGTCATTGGATATTTTTGTGAGTGTGTTTTTGTGTCAAAATAATCCTTATTTAAAGGATTTTGATTTGTATGTTATGCCAACAAGGAGATTTTCTCTAACCCTTGCATAAATTTGTGGGTCCTTGGGGATTCAAAAAACTCTTACAGCCTTCCAGACGGGCCCCAGTGGGTTGGTTAATGATAATATTAGTAATGGTGTGTAGTATTTTTTGGTTCTTTTATTTTGAGGGGGCTCGGTTTTTATCTCCCTATTTTAGAGGAATTATAAATAATTAAGAGACATATAATTGTTCTCTATATTCATAGATATCTTTTAATAATTTTTTAGGTTACAATATTCCTGGAAACATGTGATGATGTTGGAAGACTAAATTTGTCGTTTTGAGGAGTTGTAAGTTTGTCTCACATTCTAATTTCACTACACCACTTTAGGCATTCTCATACTACCATATTATTATATAGGTTTGTTATTTTTTTAATTTACAAATGATTTTACTTTTAATAATGAAATTTTTGGGAAATATTTATTCATCATGGGGAGGATTTTACCATGCCAATATCCCAGCTTTCTTATATTTTATATTATTTTTGGGTAATTTATAAATTTTGATGTTTCGGGATTGATTTTGTTTTCCAGAAATTATCCCTCTATTTTATTATTTGTGTTAAATCACTGTGGAATATTAATTATGAATTCATCTGTAGGGTATTTATAGTTCATTTTTTAGTTCATGGTAAGCTTTCATGGGTAGCATAAAGATAATTCCAAACCATGAGAAACCAAGTATAAAAAATGTAATATCATTTTGGATTTGAGTGTTGTTGAATGGTAATAAAAACCCATGTAAGTTATTTTTCAATAAGAATAATGTTTTTTGTATATAGTATTTTCATAGTAGGTTCATGATTTTATAAATTGTATGAAAAAATGATGTTGTGTTATCATTGTCCAATTATAGTAGAACATTTGGTTAAGGGTTTACAAAACTATGCTGCATAACCATAAAAGCTACCGAGTTTTATTCAAAATGTAAAATTCCCTTTTAAAGTCATCATTTTCAAGAATTGTGGGACTCAATATTCACCCCTCCTATTCTGATAACCCCATTACATGAACAAGGGATTTATCCCTCCCACTTTGGAAGGTGTTGATCACCATAAACACATATTTCAAGCACATTATGGTTGTAGATCCCTCTAATCTTGGTTTTCCTTTCTCTTTGTCCTTGTACCCATTTTCTCTTGTCATTTTCCCTCATATAAAACAAAAAAGAAGTGTTGGTTGTGATATGGTTCAAGGATTCTTCTCAATAGATTTTTTTTGTCTAGGTCAGTGAGAGGGGGTCATGTTTCTCTGTTTATTGTTCTCCATCAAAGATGAAGTTTTGAATCTTGATTTATTCATTATTAAGGTATTTATTTATGCATATTTTCCTAGAGTGACATATTATTTTATTCTTAATGATTTTTACTTCTATTTTTATAAAATTAACCACATATGTGATAGTTTATATTGTTTTCATAATTGTTTTAACAGCTTTATCACTTGAAATAAATGTGTTCCACTATTTTTAACTCTTTATAATTCCTGTATATAAATTATAGGTGTTATATAAGATTAATAATAAGTTGTTTAAAAATTAATTTGAATATAAAATTGTTATACTTCATTTGGATCATGAAAAAGAAAATTCATGTTTTATATAGAACTACTAGGAATGAATAAATTGGATAAATTTCCAAATTGGTTTTGAATGAAAGAGGAATTGATTTCTAAATGGATTTAAATGAAGTTATTTTCTATTTTTAAATTCATTTACATTTTAAATTATTTATGATTCAATTTCATGGGATTATTTTAAAAGATAATTTAAATGGTTGAAGATTGATTGGATTCCGAAGTAACCTTTTAAATGAATGGGATGTTAGGAACTATAAGTAATATGTTATAAAACATGGGAGACACTAGATTAATCCCAATATAATTTATATGAATATTTTTTGATCACCTTGGGTGATGTATCATATTGGGATAGATTTATGAAATGTTTATGTAATTGAAAATGGGGAGTCTCATGTTAGGGTGTAAAAGGTGAGATGTGAGATTTATGTATTATTATTTATTATTCATCTTATGATAATATTTAGTTGTTTTTTATCACATCAACAATAAATCATTATTGGTATCTTATGAGTTAGAAGATTACCTTAATAAATTAATTCCCTAATATAGATTGTGTGTTGATTATGGTGTGTAGTCCAGATGGAAGAGATGATTTCTAATTAGACGGATTGTGTGGTCCATCGATGGTAATCACTCATAGGCTGGATTATATAGTTTAGAAAGTTGTGTAGGACTACTAGGATGTTGAAATATTCCTTAGTGTTTACGTAGGGTTTTAGTCCATAATGCAGGTATATATTACTTGAGGCTTGTAGATTTTTTCATTATTCCTTGTTTCTAAAGGTAATTATTTAAAGGATCTCATTATATTTCATTATTTTTATCTCATTTCCATTGATTATTTTCATGTCCTGATTTCTCTATAAATACCATTTATTATAAACTATTCATTTTTTGGTGCCCATTTTGTTTTATTCATTATAATTGTGTCCTAGGTTTACATACAAACCTATTTATAAAATGTTATCGAATTTGAAATTCGAAAATGAATGAATTTGAATTTTATAAAATTTTATAGAGGGAATTTCTGTAATGAAAAAATAGATTTGTGTTGGTTTTAATACATTTACTAAATAATTCTATTTCCATGATTTAATTATTTTTTATTATAGGACTTTTGATATTTCCCTTTATTACTCTATAAAGGGAGAGTTTCTATAAAAAACATTATATTAGGTCACCTAGTTTTTCTTGTCATGCATGTTAAAAACTAACTTACTATATATAAATCTAACTATTATTAATGGATTTTTTTAAAGGAAACTAATTTTTTTGTGAAATCATATTAGTTTTGTTTATCTCACAAACTTTATAAACCATTATGTTTATTATCTCTCATGATTTCATTAATCTACATAGTATTTTGTCACTTTTTGGGGATTACAGTCAGGTTAGTCTAATGATGGATATTATGGGATGTGGTATGTGATCATAGGTAACAAGAAGATTGTTGGTATTAGTTTGGTATCGGTTTTACTTTTTTAGTTATTATGCCATTGATTTTCTAGTTATCATATTTTGTTGTATTGTTTATATATAAGATATTTTTCTTATATTCAATTTATGATTTTTAACAGTTATTTGATTATCAGTGTTTTGTATCACTCTATTATATGACCTAATTATATTAAAACTTTTTATTATTTTTCATTAAAATTCAATAAAACGTTTGTTCATTACAAATTAATAATAGTTTTTGTATGATTTTGTATCATTTATTTAGGGTTAAACCCTTATGAAGTGGAAAATCATGAGACCCAAACACTGATTTTCCTCCAATGGGGATCAATAATGACTTCTTATTCTAGTAACAGACTAGGTAGGGAGAAATTACAGGCCATCCTATGATGAATTCTTACAAATTATATCATAGACATGGGTTTTTAATGGTCTAGGTACTTTATGATCCCTCTTTATTTGCTGTGTGTGACTTGGTATAACAGAAATTTTTTTAGTCTTCTAAACTCAAGAGGTAAATCACATATTGGTTATTAATAATCACCTTTAGTAATGAAACATGAGTTACGATGATCAGTTGGGATTTTAATCTTGATTTATATTTTAGTTTTTGATTATATTTGATGGATTTTGAGATGCAATTATGGAAATTTTTATCCAAATTGAGAATACTGATGATTTTATTGTTTCCAATAAAATATTGGGTGATAATGAAAGATGAAATAGATCTAGACAATTAGTTCCCAAGGCCTTTAAAATAATTCAGTTCTCATTTAAATGGTTAGGTATACCATTTTAACTGTATGACCAAATCATGTATAAACCATGTTTTTTATTTTTTACTCCCTTTTTCAAAATTTATTATAATTTTCTTATCATATATAAAAGGTTAATTTGGGTAGTTTTTGGTGAATTGTAGTAATTATATTTTTTTTTGTTTTATTCTTTTTTTATTGTCCTGCTGGTTTAAAATATTGGTTTTGTATTTTGGAAAGCTAATGATTTATAGAAAAGGAATTTTTTGAGTAGCATTGTTTTAAAAATCAATTTTTTAATACGAATGATTCAAATATCATGTGATTATGAAATATTTTAATTGTGATTAACCTTCTATATTCATTATTATTTGGATGAGGTTTTTTAAAATCATTAGTGAAAAACATTAATTTATTTTGTATTCAAAACCATATATTATAGTTTTATTTTAGGATAACATTTGATTAAAATGATACATTTTTGGAAATGGATGATTTCATAATGTAAATTTAGAGATTTTTATCAAAAATTGGGTTATAATTATTAGAAATTATTTTAAATTAATGTGGTTTTGATAGAAATATTTTGGAATGTGAGTAATCTTCATGAAATTTTAAACTTTATAATAAAAAATATATTGGTTTTTTAATATAAAAAGCACTTTATAAATTTCACGTGGGATTTGTTTTTATGAATAATGGATGACAATGTCTATGTGTGCTTTTATGAAATGATTTTTTCCTATCCTTTTTATATGTAAATATTTAATAAAATATTTATTTTCACTTTTTTAAATAATGATTGAAATTTTAAAAAGTTTTTTTTTCAAACTGTGCATGACTTTGAGAAATTACACTTTTTGTTAATGTGATCTAACCAAGAATAAAAAGTCTAGTGATAGAAGGAATTATCAGTTAGGTTTGTCATAAAAATATAAAATAATTTATCATTAATTGAAATATATTCCATGATATTATCTCCATAGTCCACATTATCATTGATAAAGTGGTACTTAATATTAATATGATTTGAAATTTAATATCATGAAATATTTTTTTTAAAATGATTTATCCTTGATTTTCACAAAAATCATTAAAGGGTATGACACTTATTTTATCATGTTATATAGTTTTAAATTTATTTGAATAGTTTTTAATTGTTTTGAGTGATGAGAAATAATTATCTTCATTTATAAAAATGATAACGAACTTTTACTCTTGTAATGCAATGAATCATATCTTACTTCAATAAATAAAGATTCTATTGACATTAAATTTTGTTGTCTAACAACACATTCTAATACAACCACAAAAAAACAATCAATAAATAAGGATGTTTCATTTTCATACCTTAAGAAAAAAATTAGATTTTATATTACATAGTTCAAGATGATTCCCAATTGTAAGATACAACTTTATTAAGTTGATTTATAATTGAGGATATAATGTTATGGAGAAAGAAATTTTTAACTAGAGTCATAAGAGTAGAGTAATAATATGATAATATTTTAAAATTAATTTATTTATACACTCTATTCTTTATCATCCCTAGAAAAAATAGTCAAATATATTTTTGTATTTAAAACCAATCTTGATTGTTCCATTATTAATATATTTAAAAACTCATGAAAATATTTTCCTTATGAAAGAACTATAAAATCTCTCTTGATTATTAATTTAAAAGAAAAAAATGAATTTCATTTAATCAATCATCAATATTTAAAACATATATTTCATTTTAATATAAATTCACTAATAAGTATTCACTTCATTCTTAATATATAATTTCATTGAAATACAAAATAAAAATGATTGAGTTTCTGATATATACTTTGATACAATGTTTTATAACCACCTTGAATTTATTAAAATCCATGCACTTCAAGTATTTGTATAGTTTAGAATATCATTCTCAAGAAAACAAATTACTCATGTGTAATTATTTCTTTGTCATCAAAAATCAAGAATAAATTCATTAAGGATTAAAAATTCATGTTTTTCAATGTATATCAAATCCATAAGATATATATTTAAAAACACTAATTGTAGAACCCTTTGAAATACATTTTTAATTACAATAGTATCATACCATAAGAATATTTTAATACATTTTATTCCTTATAACTAGATTAAAAATATCATAAAAACACAATACCTAATATTAGAGTAGCATTTTATTTATAATGATCATTATTTTATGACACTTTTTCGCTCTAATTGAGCTTATTTCCAAATCCATGCTTTTTACCACTAAAACTAAAATATTTAGGACCTGATAATAACTCTAAAAATTCATAATTATAAATATAATTAACTCATACTACATTAAAGTGATCTAATCCCCATATTTCCAATCATTTTCAACACTCTTTGCTTTATCCTTTAAAAATCATCCTGAAGGAGTAATTTTCTTCACTATTAATCATTTCGAAGTCATTTTTTCTATATTAAATAATATATTAAAGCTATAAATAAAATACGTGACAATATAAAAAAAATCCTCTTTACACTAGAAATTTACCATCACTATAAATGTAATATTAATTTAATTTTTTTTATTACCTACTACTATAGTTTTTATGGACATCATTTTCCTTCATAATGTACTTGAGAATCTCCAAACACATCATCAATGGAGAATTTTATTCATTTATGTGCCATGATACTCCGTTAAAATATCCTCATATATTTCAAATATATGCTTCAAATTATTATCGTAACACAGTTAACAACTTCTAATAGTTGTAAATATAATTAAATTACATTATTTCCTCTCTCATCAATTTACCAAAATTTGATTCAATAATATTGATTTAATAATGGTGGAAAAACACTCTCCAGATATTAATGATTGAATTGTTCCCAAAAAAACATTTAATAATGAGTGATAAACAAATTTAAATAATGTGTTCACAAATTGAGAATATATATATTCATTGTTATGGTTTCCTTATAAAAATATGATAAAGCATCATTATTCAAAAAATATTTCCCCACATGTTTAAGAAACTCTAATTATTCCTCTATAATAAATTATTTTAATTCAGTGACTATATACTGATCTATTTAGGATTAATCTCATAGTTCTCAAGATAATACTCAATGTCTTAATTCTTGTATTTGGTCACATTGTCCAACCAAGACATTTTGATGACATTCCTTATTTTTTAACACATTTATGATAGTCTTTAAATATACCAATAATTTATTATTAACCTAAAATATATTAAACATAACAAATATAGGTAAAATTATCAAAATAGTGAAAGATTAATTGTCTATGCTGGTTGATTTCAAAATCATTAGACCACACACATCTTAGTGTATCAATTCATGTGTCTTCTTCATCTTAATTTTCACATTCACATGAATCTTGTAAACCAGCATTCCATTATGACATACAGAGTGAGAATTGATCCTTTAATGATTAAAATTTATTGAATTCCTCAAAAACCCACATTTGAAATATATTTTAATATTCTTTCGACCCAAATGGCTATGTCTTATATGTCATAGATCATTAATTTCATTCACACTCATTCCATAAGAGTTCTTCTCAAAATAATTTGGAATAATTTTTCACTTGTATTTTGTTCTTTAATGGTAATTATACCATATTTAATTCTTCTATGATATCATCCATTATTCTGTAAAACCACATCATTCTCATCATCAGAATTTTATGGATCACTCCAATGATTATTTCATAACCAATAATTAAATATAACATGATTTTATTATTCCTATTTTGACCTAAATTGGTTCTTTCAAAACCATTAACATTTAAAGGACTACTGTTCTAAAAATAAAAAAATAATTCATCATACTTATGGATATACAAAAAGATATACTTTTTTCTGATCATGTGTGATATGCAATAACATTCCAAGATCCAAGGATTTTCTCTTTTCCAATCATTATAATCCACCTTAACCAGTATAAATTTCTCTCCATTTCTCCTCCACTTGATTAAATAGTAATTTTTATATTTTTTTAGTTAATATAGTAACAATGTAAGAATATTGTTACAATTATGTCCTTGTACATCACATATACAACATGTTTCTATAATAGTATTAAAATAAAAATGAATTTCACCATACCTCATAGATAATGTTTTTATTGACCTATATTATACTAATCATGTCTCTTCCTCAAGTTGTGGACTATATATTATTAATGAGGGGACATGTTATACCAGCACGCAAATAATGTTTCCTTGGTACACTTCATAACACTAACATATTCCTTTAAATGAGAAGCATAAATTTTTAGAATAATTTTCATTGAATGTTTCTTATATATTTCTTTTCATATTTGAACCACTTTAACTTTTATCAACATTATCCAGCGTATAAATGTTCTCTCACACCTTTGATTCTCTTATTGGGTCAACTTAAATTTATTTTAACTTTTAAACCTAAATTATATTTCGATTTAATAAACAAATACTAATTATATAAATGGGGGAATCTCCTTTATTTTGTGACGTTGTATCATTATTTACTTTAATTTCATTAATTCTAAATATTTGATTACAATTTTTATTGTCCCACATATGTTTTTGTGATTAATTTAGAAAATAAATAAGTTATTTTTTTACATTATCTATATCCTATACAAAATTTTATGATTCTATAATTTGAACAAAAAAAATTAAGCTTACACTAAATTATTTTCAAGCAATTTTCAATTTTTATCAACTTTGATTCACTAAATATACCCCGCCAAATCATGAAAATAATTTTTTTTTAAAATATTAATAATTATTTCACTTTATTGATTAATATTACTGAAATATCTAGTCGTTCTCATATTACCATTTTCATTTATTGAAAATTCATCAATATTTTAATCATAAAGTGATTTGGTCAATGAATTATTCACTATTTTAAAAATTGTTTGCTCCCTTACAATATTCATATTTTTTCAAGAAGAATAGGAGAACAATTTTTAATTATAACTCCTTTAGAGTTTCTTCATCTTTACTATCCAATTTGTTTCTTCATTATTATTAAATATTTGTTTTATAATTATGAAAATATTATTTCACATAATAATTAATACCTCATACTATATGTCATCATTTTAATTTTATGTCTCCACATTACAAGTTTCCACATCATTTTTTGAGATATTTTTTTTCTTTTGCGAAATTGGTCCTTTATTTTCCTTTTGTGAATTTACTTCCATTATAACAACTATCCACTATGTTTCTCGTTGATAATAATTTGTTTTGAGCATAAAAATCCTTTTCTTGACAGTTTTTGAGAAAAATAATTGAATTATATGGAATTTAAATATAATTAAAAATCATATGGAGTGGTTTTCCATTTTAAAAAATTCTAACATGTTGATTAACATAAGATAAACAATATATGAACATGTTAATATTCATGGAATTATATTCATATTCTGATTCAACTATATAATAATTATTTTATTTAATGATATTTATTCTTTAAAAATCATTAAATAGAGTCTCATATTAATATTTACATCCATTTTCATGGGAATCCCTTTTCATATCTCATACACTATCAGTATTTTATTGACATTTTTGATTCCCAATTCATCCATCAATTTATCCTCTAAAGCTGTGTTTTTTTAAAAACTAAGTATTATAATTTACATTAATTTATTCACTATGATAGAGACTTAAATATGTTCTATATTTTTTTAATTGTGTAAATAGATTTATTTACCTTGATGTAGAAATACTTTACTTAGTATATTTACTCATTAAAATATTCTCAAATTGAGCACAATATATTTTTAATAGTGAATTATTGAAATGTTTGTTTTCTATTGAATGTCATGAATGTATATCATAATGGAATTCACTATTTTGGAATAAATCAATAATCTCAACTATATCTATAAGAATAATGAGATAATAACATTATGAACTCAAGAGGAACAAAATGACAAAATCAACAGGGAAAAAATAGATTCTCATGAATACATTGAATCATTTCTCTGGTTCTAATAGATTAATACAGATAAAATATACAATCGAACTAAAAAAAGGTAACACAGTAGTAACAAAATAATATTAAATATAATTACCCCAATATTAATTAAAGAATATAATCTAAGAATGAAATAATGAAATTAGTGATAATGAGAGATAGAGAGTGACTATGAATGGATAAAACATAAGATATTTTTATAAGTATTACTCATAATCATTATTGAGTGAGGGAAATTCAAATTTTTATGGTATAAATCCAATTTTCCAATACATTATCTTATTATCAACATGACATAATGAATAATAGTAGAAATATTTTCATGAACATCAGTATGGGAAAATAAAAAATAAAGTTTCGTATTGTCAATCATTCGTCTTTGATCCATATTAAATGACTCTAGTGATTTATAATGTGTGAAAATTTTATATTTATTAAATACCAACAATGATATTCTCAAAATGACCCTATAATGGTTTTCCCAACAATCTCAATATTTTATCACACTATTCCAAAAAAACAAATAATATAAAAAAATAGGAAAAAATGGTTTTGTGGGTGTTTGAAATTTTGTGGATCACCTGGTAAAACCAAAATCCAAATTCCATGTTTAGATATCAATAACAATTCCCAAATATTTGTGGCTATCTTTTATACATTATTTTAGCTTTCACTTGAACCATGATGTGGTATAATTGACCATTATGTTGGTTAATGATGATAAACTTCCAAAACCATCAAACCTAAACAATTATGATATAAATACTCATTTTCAATCTACCATGATTTATTTTATATTGACCCTTAAATTTTGATTCCTCTGGATAATATTGGGGCTCCACCCTTAATTCACAAAAACCATGATCATTTAAACCATAGTTTTATTTTCCTTAAACCAAAACATATTGGTAAATACCTTTCCTATTTTATTCTTCCTTTTCGGACACCCTAGTGAATTATAATCGACTATGATGATTTTAATTATTTTTTCCTTTAAATATACACATTCCATTATTTAATACACAAAGTATAATGTGATTTCATGAGAACAAAAATGGGGATTGTATATCGTCAGAAATTATTCATTCCTTAACAACTCAAAAATATCCAATTTGTCTTCCATTTATATATATTTATGTTTATTAAAAATAAAACATGAACACACAAAACAAAAATCAATGATATTCTCAAGAAAGAAGTAATAACATTCTCCCAATGTGACGCTTATGTTAACATCACACCATTATATAGAATGGTGTTTCTGAAATATTTAATAATTATAGTGTAAGGATTAATAATACAATAATAAAGACTCAAATGAGGATTTTTAATATTCCATTTTGACAATTCTCTTCACCGGTGGTCTTGAATCTCCTTAGTCTTAAAATTATATTAAACCTTGATTTGAAAAAATAAAATATATAAATATTTATTACATGGAATTATTTCAAATCATTAGTGGAAGAATCAAGTCTAGAAAAACTAATTAGCCTTCTTCATTCATAATAATAATATACGGTGGAACTAAAAATAGTATCAAAACATTTGAAGTATGTTTCCCTAATAAATTATCGGTACACTTGTAATAATAAAATCATTGAAACTTATAGATGTTCTAGAGGATAGATAGATATAATTGTAACAAAAGTATTTAAAAAAATATCATGTTCCACTATAAATATTAACTAAATAAATCAATCATAATACATTCATTAATTATTTATGGTGTCAAATATGTATATGATAGTGTATGTAAAAATCTTGGATAAACACTAATATGAAATAATTAGTTTTAAAATAAATGACTAAATCACTAGATATATATATATCATTTACCCAATAATAAATAGTTTGTTGATGAAATCTATTAAAGTGGTACCAAAACAATGAATACGGATAATGATATGTAATGATGTGGATGAATTTTCCGAACAAACAATTTCACCAAATCTATAGTTTGTATTAAATATTTAAATAATAATAAAACTAATGGAATGATCATTTTATGATATCAATATCTGATTAGGCTTAATAAGGATTAATGAGGAATGATCTTTATTTCTTATTTTAAGGATACATTATGTGTCATTAAATTTTCATCGCTCCATATGATCATAATAACATGGCTATTATATATCCCATTAGAATATTTCCTTGTAGATAATTTTTTTCATATGTAAATCAATATATTTATTTGAGGTATGCATGATGATAATACTCCATACAATAATGGTTACAATTATAGTTATTTTACAGATGATATCTAAATTATGTGACAAATATATTATTACTAAAATAAGAATTTAAGGAAATTTTTATAAATATATAAAGACAAAAATCACAACAGAAACTAAATTAAATAAGAATTTATATTAATTAAAGTTAGTTCTCTCATACATATGAAATCTCTAAAATGAGTTGATTTTTGTAAATATATGATTAATTCTATATAGAATTTACATTCACCAAATTCAATTAAATTCCGAAGAATAATTCTAAGAAACCCTGGATTTTTTAGTATTTCATAAAAAGATTATATTTCCTTAAACCATTATAATCCTTATCTATGACAAAAAATTCATTTTTAATGATTAATGTTTTGAACAATAAAACATTTTATAGATAAATTTCATCTTTAAAAAATCATTATTATCCAATATAAATTGTCTTTTGAAAATATGTGAAAGGAGAGTGATATTAAAAATTCTATAAAGACATAGGAATTTCATACATTGATAATAAATCACTTTAGATGTATATTAAATACATTTAAAACCGAAATGTCTGAGAACCGTAATAATTAATTTCCATTGGAAACATGCAATACATTCTTCAAATTTGGTGAATATTTTTCGACATCAACAAAAAATATCTTCCCCTTTAGTAATCCTATATAATAAATTAATTCATATCATAAGGAAGGAAATCATAATAAAGGGTGACCTCATATTCTCAGAAAGGGTAAACATGGAATATATGTTAGCATAACAGGAGAATAAGGGTATAAAATATGTGCATAGCATTTAAATATCAAACCATTCATATAGATAATCATAGAAATCCTTCATGGAATAAATATTGGCATATCATAAAGCATGAATCATAATAAAATAAAATAAAATTATCTATTATAGTATAAAAAAACCTAAGACATGAAATTTGTGGCATACAGATATGCTTATAATATCTTGTGTCAATGGTTCCTACCCAAACATTCATATTTTGTTAGTTTGGAGTTAATAACCTGGTACCCTTTTTGGGATTTGGATGTCCTCTCGTGTACCATTTAATTTTACATATAGGATGACCTCTTATAAACCCTCTTGTAGAGCTCTTATTTTGACCTCCTATGTAATCTTTCATTGCGGTCTTAGGATGGACTCCTATGTACCATCTTTTTGTTGGCATAGGATGTCCTCCTGTGTACCATTTTAAGCTCAGTGACCATTTATCACAACCCAATGAATTAGTGGGAAATATTGTTCCCACCCATCACAGTTTAAAACCATACATATGTGTTCTAAAAGAACATAAATCATTTATCATATAATAACCCAAGAAAAGAAATACTTTTCTTTAACATCATTCAATTGTAAAATAACCTATGGAAAAGAAATGGTTTTTATATTTTTCCATCCATTATAAACGTAGACCAACAAAAGTAATTATAGATATAGTATCCTTAAATATTTTTCCCATTAAAATATATGTATCATCAAGGAATGTTATTTTCGATGGAATATAATTTAGAGAGGTCACTTAAAAATATTTCTTGAGGAAAATAGCTTTTATTCTTTGAAAACATTTTCCATACTTGAAATAAAGAAAATTTTTGAGGGAAAAAATTGTCTTTGAAAATTACCCTAAACAATTATAAGTGACTCATTAATGAAATAGGTCAACATAAAATTGTTAAAAAAATTCTCCTTGTACTTTTTTCAGATTGGTCAAAAATTGAATTATTAGGAAGACATCAAAAAATTCATTTCGAACTATTTAGTAAAAATTATAAAATGGGTAAAAATATATTAAAACAACTGTAAAAGAATAGTAAGATTATTTTTTGAATATATTTTTATAGAGACGATTACATGGAAGATAATTATACCCATGTAAATCCTTACATATAGAAAATCACGGATAATAATCATATATGGAAATTACCTCTTAACACTTTGTAATCAATCGAATCGTATGGCCCATAAGAGAAATAATATTAGATGGATATGTAAATACCATAAATTGGTTATAAGACTGAAATAATACATCCATGAGAGAGAAACAAATATTATATGGATATGGAAATACCCTAAAATTTTATATAAGACTCATAAAATATATTCATTGTTAGTACATAACCATCATATAAAACAATATGTTGTCAATATAGATTGTATCTCATAAAAAATAAAAGTGAGATAGAAAGCCCTTACCTTACATCTTGAATTCCTTTAAACACATAACGATATCATGGATAAAAAAATTATGTTTTTAAACATATTACATAGAACTGTATTCATATATTTAATACAATTTATTATTTACTTATGACTTTATATTACACTTTTAATAAAAAATCCATGTTAATGTTTTGTTTTGGGTTTTAACCACTTTGTTTTTCATACATGTTTTGACATGTTATCTATGGAGGAATTAAATATATCATTACATTATCATCTACATAATGATAATAATATTATAAATATCAAATATATAGTATGTATTCATGGTTATTTTTAGTCGATGGAGATATAAAATAAAATACTCCATTCATGGAGACGGTAGGTCATACTTATGCATTAACGCTGATTAATTTTCTTTTCAGGATAATAGTAAGGACAATATATGATATATTATCAATATAGAATCATATTTATTTAATTTATATCATATATATTCATAAAATTAATCCTTATTACCCTCCATTTAAACTATAGATAAAAAACGAATCACATCGCATCATGCATATGGTAACCCATACTTACCCACGAGCGACGTTATCATTCCCCAAAATATTAGATAGTAAAAAGAGATGATACGAAATTATCATTAATTAATTATAGGTATTTCATAGATATCATATATATATATATATTTTAAAAAAAATAACTTCCAACAAAATTCTCACCATGAGATGTGGTAACGGAAAAAATGAACAATTATTGTTTCACAAGGTGGTATTCCACTGTACACATGAATGATAAGTTACGTACCCATTAGGTATAAATGTGAGGAAGTGTATGTCAAACCCTTAACATAAAAACATCTATGTATATTTATGATATTGATTTTATTTTATAAATAATAAATAAAAAAAAATATATGAGGTTCAAAGAAGAAATAAATCATTAATGTTCATTGATGAACCTTACCACTTCATTGGGTATCCCCTATTTTATTTTCACAAAAGGACCTAATGGGTTAGATTTATTAGAAAATAATGTATTATTAGATAATGTTTGGAAATTTAGGAGGTGATTTTTATTGTTTTTTACAGATCCAACTGGCTTTACAGATGTGAACAAAAGAGAAGGAGAGTTACCATTTTATAAGAGAGGGGAAGGGTTCTTTTATAAACTCACAAAATATAAATTTATAACATATTAAATATCAATAAAATTACTCAAAATGTCCATGTATTAAAATAATATGATATGAAGTTTTTATGTCATGAAAAAAAATTTATAATTTTTTCTATGTAATTTCCAACCTTATCATTTTGATTGACATTTTTAGATCCTATTTTGATTTTTACTACAGTAAGAAAGATATTAATGTTATGAGGAAGTAAAATTTACGTATCAAGAATCAATTGTATCATAAATGGTAAATTTATGATATATTAGGACATATATCATCATGTTTTTTTATTTAATATTTTTACTTTTCTTAAATAATTTAAATAAATATTACTTTTATGAAATATCATTAGTGTTAATTTTGACATTATTCATCTTCATTATTTTTTACCAATATCATAACAATGTCATATTTTAAAAATAAACTAATTAAAAAATACATAACATGTCAAAGTAATCGCTGAAATTCTATTTTTATATTAATTATATCAAATTATATTTATTTTAATATTTTTAATATCATATATTTTATATTTCCCTTAATTGAACAATTATTACGTCATCATTGTGTAAACCAATAAGGAAATTATCTATTTCCTAAAAATTGAATATAAATTAAAATTATAAATAAATCTATTATATCTTTAAAATTTATATTTATAGAAACATTTATCTAATGTGCAACCTATATAAATAATTATATAGTTATTGAAAATATTAGTATGGTATTTTTAACTTTTCTATAAATAAAATATAATAAATGGCATACTCTAATCCAAGTGGCATAAATGGCTTAAAATATCAGCCAAAGAATTTGTTTGGTCAAAAGCTAGTAATTCAATTAAATTAATAAATAAGTTAGTCTATGTTTCTAAAATTAATAATATTGTTTTTACCCCTAATGACTTGATACCTTTTACAATGTCAATAAAAAATTTGAATGGTTACTATTCATAATGTACAGAAATAAAAGATACCAATTTAATTAATTTGTACTCACTAATTCAAAATATGGAAACCATATTTAATAATTCATAAAACATAATATAAAAATATTAATTTAAAATTAATCTTGTTAACAGTATGAGAAAATTAGTTTTTAAAGTGAAAACATCCAAAAGGTCGACATGGTTTTATATTCAAATTGAATGTAAAATTGAATCAAATTACCTACATTTTATTAAATGATATATTTTTTCTATTTATGCTATACAATTAATAAAATATATATTTAAACATTATAAATTATTTCTATGAAAAGCCTATTTTCAATTAATATTCAATATTTTTCATTATTCATTAGAACAATAATCTTATCTGAAAAATATAAAAAATTAAAACATTATAAATTTTGATAACCCCCTTTCAAATAAGAAGATTATTTTTTAAAATAAAAATTATAAAATTGTAAATAATTAGATAGAAATTTTTTTTCAATTAAAAGGCAGTAAATTTACCCTTCAAGAAAATATAGGGGTTTATGTGTAAAATAGGGTTTGTTCTTATCATATTCCTATAAAATGTATTTTGTGGGTATAAACAATATTTTATATTACATATATATGTCAGTAATATAATTCACTAATTATAATTAATTTACTTTATTAAGGAAAATTACTTTGGGAGCCTGAAAATAAAATTATTTTGTTTATAATCAATTAGTATATATATTCATTTGTAATTAATTTTCAACCAATGATTTCATATTATAAACCATGTAATTTCATAAGTTAGTTAATAATATTAATAACCTTTTATTTTACTACAATTTTATATCTTATTATATTAAATCATAATATTTTAGCAATATACTATTTTTTGGTAAAACTAGGTGTTGCGTTTAATTATAGAAATCAAAATAACTTAGTGTTTTCTATAAAAGAAGGATAGTATAGATATAAGAATATCACAAGATAAACTATAAGTTTTGTGTAGTGTAATATTTAATTATTTTTACATATAACACAATCCAAACATTTAATATTCATATGAAGAAACTATATTTATTATTGCGTGAATTTAAAAATATAGAAAAGATTTAATTAATTCCAAAAACATATTTCAATAATTATTGGTGTGTTATATTCTACCCCCATTAAAATAAATTTCATCCCCTAAATATTTTTTGGTTATCAAATGATTAATACTATAATGTTCCTTCCATATAAACACACATCACAAAAATGAATACAAAAACATCCTTTTATAATAGAGAGTTAGAAATATAATGTTTTCCTGAAGTAACCCGTAACTAAGTTTTCCAAATTAGGGAATATAGATTGAAATAAAAAAAATTCATTGAGAAGAAAAATAACTATCATGTTCTGATGGAGATTGAAATTGAACACGGTTTTGAAAAATTTTACAGTCATAAAGCTATACCCAAAGAGTCTTCAAAAAGGTCATTGATGTCATAAAAATGATTAAAACAAGATAAAAATTTATTTCAATACCAATTTTCCTAAAGTTGAATAATTTTTTAGAGAAGTTATTTTTAATTCATTTTAAAAAAACATCACGTTTTTGTCACATGATCAATTTTAACATTATCCCTTGTTCAATGAAATGATGTAGAATATTTCATACCTAAAGCATTAGATGATCATCAGATCCAAAAATTTAATGAAAGGGAATTAAATCCATCATTATTAAATAAATGTTATCACAAGTAATTCAAGATGAAAAAATCCTTCTATGGGGAGATATTTAATTAATCTCTAAAACATTCATTCCTAGTATAACTTAAACCATTCCACAAATGGTGATCCTTATAACCCTTCCAAAAGACAATAGTATACAACATTATAATAATTTTCACTAAATATAATCAACAGTTATCCACCATTTATCAAAAAGTAGTTCTTGGTTTTCAACATCCAAACATGTGAATACAATCATTAAGTAATCTCTTGAAACATGGAAATATCCAAAATTACTATAAAACCTCAGTGAAAACATGCACACTATCAAAAATTAACTCTTTATTCATACCATACATACAAAAAATCTATAGAATGATTACATTTTATCTAAAAACATATTATCCACTTATTAGTCCCCATTTCATCAATATTATTACGTTTATAATCAAACCTCTCTTTATTTCAGGCACATATTAAGGGTTATCCTTCTACTAATTAAGTGCTTTCCAGAAGTATCACATTTCCATTAAATAAAATTTTTCTCCCATCAGAACCATTCAACATATTATTGTAAATACATAGGGAAAATGAAAATTTAACAATCATTATATATTTCACAATTCATATAACATAATTCTTTAATCAAAATACAAAAACACTTTTATTAATTCACTTCATACTTAAGCCATTAAAAAGAATACATCATTTAATTACATAATACCTATTTCCATTCACATTTCACCTATAGTCACATCATCAAGATAAATATAATTATTAGTTGTACCACCTTTCTATTTATCTTAATGAGTTTTCATCATTGGACATCGATTTCCATAATTCCCATTACTTCTAAATTTGATTCATTTTTCAATGGGTAGTTTATTAGGATGTCCAATATTACCATATATTTCATTAACGTCACATTTAAATTTCCATTTTCAGATACTTTCTTTATGAACATATTTTCCTTAGTAAAAACATCTTCTTGTTCCTTTAGGACATGGATTTTTAGTGTTTATCCCCACATTCATAACAGAAATGAAACTGAATCTTCATTACTACATGTTTCCATTTCCAAAATTGCCCGCAGACTCTTTCCTTATCTTTCTAGGTCTATTAGAGATTTGTTCAAGGTACACATTGTTAATAATATTTTGTGGAAAATTATTAGGCCTGATCCCCTCATCATTCACTCCTATTATCATCCCATTGGAATACTCGTTAGAAAATTGTACATCACATTCAACATTATCAATGTTCATTATGGTTCCCTCCATTGAATAATACCAGAAATAATAGCTTGACCAAAACTTATCAGGGCATAAAACCAGATAACCATAACAAATATCTTAGAGTATATCTGAATTACAACACCATCTTTAATGTATGACACCTTAGGCTAATACTTATAGACCTACCGAGACATATCCTTAAACATATACCTATAAATCTCACTATGGTTTTCTCATCATAGATTCTAAAGGTTGATTAAATTTTTCTATTATACTGACTCTAAAAACCAAGGAATTATATAAAATGATATTATATTTTTTATGAATATTCATTATATTACAAAAACACATGTAGAGGACCATAATAGTTTAGTTCCTTTATAAACTTGGTACACATTCATCAAATTTGGTTAAAGATCTTCTAAATATCCCATAAATATATTCCCCAATTGTACTACATCTTAAAACATTTATTTATAACTTTATGAAAGTAAACATAAGAAATTGTGAGCGTAGAAGCTCAATAAGGGTAAACAAGGATGATACGCAAGCATAAAATGAGCATAAGGGTATGGAAACAGGAGTATAACATTTAAAGATCATACCCTGCATATCAAAGATCATATAATCATGGGATAAATATTGGCATATTATAAGGCATGAATCATTGGAAAATATAATAAAATTATCCATTATTGTATAACAGTGGCATACGAAATAGAAATTGTCGTATACACATAAGCATAGAACATATTATGTCAATGATTCCTACCAAGTCATTAATAGTTTATTAGCATTGGGTTAATAACCCATGTACCAACGTAGTGATTAAGACACCCTCATATGTACATTTTACATTCTATCTTATGATGAACGCCCTGTAGCCTATTGTAGTAGTCTTTGAATGACCACTTACGTACCCTTTTGTTGTAGGATTAAGATGACCTCCTGTGTACCCTCTAGTTATGGTCTTCAGATGTCCTCACATGTAGGCTTTTGATCTTATAGAACATTTATCTTCAACCAATGCATTGGAGAGATATATACATCCCACAAATAACATAATGAAAACCATAAATATGTATTCTACATGAATATAAATCATTCATCCTATAACAAACCATGGAAATAAATGGGTTTCTTAATGATCTTTCAATCGTAACTAAACCCATATAAATGAAATGGGTTTCATTTTTATCCTTACATTATAAAAATTGGCCATCAATATGAATAATAGGGATATAATGCTTAATAATTATTCCCCTTAAAACATATGTAACATCAAATAATGTTATCCTAGATGGAAAATAATTTTTAGAGTTTGCTAGAAGGGAGGGGAGGGGCACTTTCAGAATCTATGAAAATATTAATTTATAGTAAATTCAATTTCCACACAAATACATCCCAAAGGACAAGTAGTAGAATATTTAATTAGAAATTTTTTTAATATCAGCAACTAATAAATTTTAGGGTGGTTTTTATGTAATTTTAAAACTTATCTTTCTCATTAACCCTTAATTATCCGATATTATTTTTATATATGGTAACAAAGTATTTACTGTTAATAGAGTGTCATTTATATATATAAACTGTCAATAAGACCATAAATGATCAATATAATATATTTTAGAACATATCTCATTCCCTTGTCCATATTAAATATTTTATTGATTTTTAAATAATTTAATAAAATATTGCTTTCATCAAATATCATTAGTATTAATTTTGGAACTATTATTTATGTTTCCTTTTTAAAAATATCATAAATACAGGATATTTTCAATCAAACAATATTAACACCTCCCTAACATGTAAAAGGAATCCAAATAAAATTTTTATGAAATTAATTATATCAAATTATATTTATATTAATATTTGGAATATCATTTATTTGATATTTCCACTAATTAAAAAATTAATACACCATCATTGTATATACCTTTAATGTAATTATTTATTTCAATAAAATTAAATATAAAATAACATGATAAATAAAAAATTTTGTTTCAAATTACTATTTATAGTCTAATTTATCATTATTATAGACCTTTATTAAAAATGATATAGTTAATGAAAATATATGTATAACTTTAAAGACCCAGAAATTTCGTATAATTTTTTTAATTATATGGAATTATTAGAAGGCTGTGAAATTTTACAGAACGTGATTCAAAACCCCAAATATCCTAGAATGGAATTTTGAACCCTTTTAAGGTACATTCAATAAAATGTGTGAGCATGCTTTTTTATATGTTGAACCAGTGCTCAGATTTAAAATATTATGGCACAGTTGTATTTGCAGTGCTGGGATTCACTTAGGTGACACCAAACATCGACCAAAAAGGTTCAAACAAAAAAAATATTTTTTGTAATTTTCAGAATAATAATAAAATAACAGTTGGAGTAATTTTATTTTTCTTCAATCGTTGAGTGATGGTTAGTGGGACTGTAGTGTAACGACAATTATTAAATGAGAGTCATTTTATGTCATGTTACTTGTCTGTGTAAAAACAATGATTGGGTAGTTAATCGTTTCATTAATTAAGGTCCATTAATGAACCAAAATACTAGACACAACATTGAGCTTTATTCTTTTTATTTAATCAACCCGTTCACGAACGAATTTAAAATCGTGGGGAAAGGACTGACGAAACACCATCAACTTCACCCTATAATGAAGAACAGTGATCGATCAATGACCATTGGATAACACGATCCGAACATCGATAAGCAATGTTGAAAAACATAAATCACAGATTCCTTCCTTCATCTGCAATGGACTCCCCTAATTCCAGATAGAGGGTTTGATTGTTTTATGTGTTTAAAAGACTCATCTTTCCCATTGTTGGAAAATGAAATGAATGCGGATCAACCGACTAAAGGGTTGATATTTGACACATTCCTTATTTTATGTGGTTGGTGTGGGGTTTTGTTCTTTGGGATTTACTATCTTTCAAATGATGATTGATGATTTCCCCATGTTAAAACACTAACACAGAGGGAGAGGGCCAATCTAACAAGGCAGAGACCCACTTTCATTCTTTGTTTATTTTTGTTCCTTGTTCGCAACCAGAAATCATGGAGGAAAGACGAATCCAAGGGTTTCACAGTGAAGGATGCTGCCCAGGAGGCCCGTTGGCACAGACAGAAAGGAAGACGGACCATTGGAGAATCTCTAGTGGACTATGGAAGAAACCACTGGCGCGACACCCCCAACGCGGTGATGTCGGCAACCAACGGGAGAGGGGGTTGTCCCATGCCTGATGCCTAGAGACAGTGGTCCTCACATGTGTCATGGTGGAAAGAGCCATGGATAGCCATGTCGCAGAAGGTGGAAGCCATGACGCTGATGCACCACATAGGGAAAACAAAGCGGTCACTCGGTTTGCTCGGCTGGAGACAATGGCCAGCTCCAGTCAGCCATTTTGGAAGGAGAGAAAGCACCCTAATGTCTCCTCTAGCAAGGATAACAGGCCCGATTGCAGTTTGGGTTTTCTAGGAGGTCCGGAACCATGAGGTGGGCCGGTCGGGCCGGACCCGTACATGACCCGGACCCGACCGGTCCTGTTTCACTAAAACTACTATATCTCACAATTCGGGCATCTATTTGAGGCAATGTCTGTGGAGTTGGTACCCTTGGGATTGTGAGTTCCTTTTGAGATACTCCACTTCAGTTTTCAAAAATGTTGGAGTACTTCTGGGTTCGATCTGACTCAAATCTAACAAGGCACTATTTACCTTTTTGTTTATAACTAACAAACTGGGGGTCTGATTGATGCACCGTTTATCGCATTGAAAACCTTACGACAAGGGGCTCATTTTGGTTTCTTATTCATGGGATTGAGTGGTTGTCTAGTTATGACCAATATTTTGAGGAGTAGAACCTACAAAACTCAAGCGTACTATGTGTGGGAATCCAATGGCTGGTTGTCAAGTGAAGAATGACCCTCTATGAATCGAGATGACAGAGGCCCTCTATGGATCGTTAGTAGTGAGAACTTCTATGGATCAGAAATAGAGAGACCCTCTATGGATAAAAATGAGAGAAACCCTATGTGGATTGAGAGCAGTGAGACCATCTGTGGATTTTTAGTCGTACGACCCTCTGTGGGTCGGCAGTGGACCGACCCTTTGTGGATCAGCAATATAGCGAACCTTCATGGATCAACAATATAACCTCCTAAGAGAATAAAATGATATATTTCAAGGATAATCATATTTATTAATGTTATCAAAGATGTATACTTGGTGTGAGCTATCTTTTACTTTATGCTTTGTGATTGAGATCATGCTTTGTGGTTTTTCCGTTACAGAATTTTTGGAGACCTTTGGGGTCTTGGGTTCCATACTGGGTATTGTTATACTCATCCCTATATGGGATTTCCCCGAACCATGTTGTTTCTTGTGCTAATTATGGATTTATTGACTGAGACTTGGGGTTCCAAGGCTAGACGGTTCTCAGAGGTGATTAATAGACGTGGTGAGCGACTGTGAAAACAAACGACGAGCTGTACATACCCCTTAGGTAGGATCCATGGTGGAGGACATTTAGAGAATGTTTATTCCATATTTATAGTAAATTATTTTCTATTGGGTTGATATAATTTCCCTTTTTAATTTTGGTTGACACATTTACTATCAACAATTCTACTTTGTGGTTTTCTTTTGTTATGTACCTAGTCTTTGTGTGTACCGGATTAAAGGAAACACTTTCCCTTTTTGAGATATGCCTTTCCAGTGCTTGTCACCAACCCCTATCATACGTAATGTGGGTTTGGGGAAATCACAACATGGGCCTCAGGGGACGGATCATGAGAAAGTGGTATCAATGGGTAGTCTCTTCTTCCAGAAGAACTAAGAGTCTGCGTTTTCAATAGAATAATAATGTTATGTGTCTTGAGTTAGGATTATATTCCATGGAGTCTAGTGTTGGTGAAGTTGTTGACACACCCATACACCATGACCCTAATATCTGATTTCCAACTCGATACATGAAAACACTGATTGCCTGTGTCTCCAATTTTTTTTTCTTTTGATCTCTTTTAAGTCAGCTGACCAGGTATCACTTATTGAATGTGGGACATCTAGTTCTTTATAGGATGTCACCTCATAGATATCCATAAACGATTCTAGTGAGATATCATGATGACGGCCCACCGAGTTATGAGGTATTGAGGCTGGGCCCTCTTACAGTGATAACACCTTTGGGGGGTGTGCCAACTGCACCACCACCCGTAGGGAAGCAGTTTCCCCCAGCACCACTAGTAGACCGTGCATGCCGATTGAGCACATTGAATGAGTTCCAAAGGCAAGGGCCTCCAAGGTTTGGAGGAGAGGCAAACCCTCAGGAAGCTTAGGACTAGATGGAGGCTATGGAATGAGTTTTCCACTTGGTTGAGACACCAGCAGACCAAATGGTGATACTATCTACAAGTTTCCTTCATGGAACAATAGGGAGATGTTGGAGCATGATGCTCCAGACTCACGAGGAGACGAATTGTTCCATGTTTGAATTCAAGAGCCTCTTCAGGGTAGAGTTTGTACCTATTAATTTTTTCTCATTGCGTATATAGGAGCTACTGCACTTATCGTAGGGTAGCCTGATGGTGGCCTCGTACTCGGTGAGATTCACCAACCTATCTTGCTACTCCACAAACATGGCATGAGACCCTTTCTTCAGGGTCCGCACCTTTGAGAAGGGACACCAACATATGATCAGAGTGTCAAAGATATCTCTCAACATCCCGAGGTAGGCTGGAGTTCTAGAGAAAGAATTATTAGTGGAGAGATTCCTAGATGAGTAAGAACCGATGGTGAGAGCCACTACTAGATGACAGGAAGCTGAGTCATATGCAGAAGGCAGTAGGTAGATGAAGATGAGGCCCAAATGGTCTAGATATTCAAGAGTATGTCCCCAAAATGTTAGGTCAGAGGTGCAGATATCATAGGGAATAGGAGGTCTGTAGTAGAGTAGACAGTGCTACTCATGCGTCGGGTAGGGTCACATGGATCGTGGTTTCCCGACCCACAATACTAATGATCAGAATATGGTCGAAAAACCAGTGATGCAAAGGTAGGGGTTCAATCGAGGAGGTCTGTAGGATGAAGGACGTGGAAGAAGAGCAGGTCATGTAGCAAGCGGTGGGAAAAAGTTTGAGGTACTACTGCCACCACCCCCATGTAGTCCACCCCAACCTCAGGAAGTAGGTGGATAAGGATGAGCTCCGCTTCAAGTGGCAGAGGATTATGACCACGGTGATCTGGAGATGATTATAGGTATGTTCTATGTCAACCCCACCCTATCTGCAGTTCTTCTAGACATATGTGACAGTCAGATTTTTAGTTCCATTGCTCTTATTCGGAGCTCAAAGATTCCAGTGGAGCCTTTGGCTCAATCCTTTCGATTATAGACACCTACGAGAGATGATTCGATGAATATGCACTGGTGATGAAAGTGTGAGCTAACACTAGGAGCTGAGAGCATTGTCTAGGATCTCCTAGTGGTAGCGTTGAGGCCTTATGAAGTGATCATGGGTAAGGAATGGTTATCCACAGTCCATACTTAGACTCCTTATTATAGGTAAAAACTATGTTTTGTCCATGAGTAAGGGACTAGGTTTTCCTTCATCAATGAGAAGGGAACCTTTTTAACACATGATGTACGTTCTCAGAGGTGGGTGTATCCAATCACTCATTATTTGGCTTGAATAAACCTAATTGTTGTTGACGAGGGGAGTCCAATCTATCCAATAGTGGTGGACTAGTATGCGTATGTCTTTCCTGGGGATGTTCTGGGATACCTCCCCAAATAGAGGTAGATATATGCATCGAACTGTACCCTGGGACGACATCGATATCTAAACCATCATACTAGATAGATCATGTAGAGCTTTGTGAGTTGAGGGTATAGTTGGGGGACTTTTAGAGGATGTGGTTTGTAAGGCCTAGTGTTTTCCTAGGGGCAGCCCCGACTTTGATCACAAAGAAGGAAGATGGGAGCTTGAGGCTTTGCGTGGACTATCGGCACTTGAACTACGTTACTGTGAAAAACAAGTATCCTATATGAAGAATTGATTATCTTTTTGACTAGATCAAGGGAACTCGGTGGATATTCATGTTAGGCCTCAGATCACACTATCATTTGCTTCAGGTGCGGGATGAGGGCATACTAGAGACAACATTCAAATGATGGTATGGCCACTATGAGTTCATAGTGATGCATTTTGGCATGACCAACACCCTAGTATTGTTCATGGGACTCATTAATAGGATTATCCAGCCTTACCTCAATCACTTCTTGATGGTCTTCATTAATGATATTCTTGGTGTACGCGACATTAGAGGAGGAGAAATTCGTACATCTACGAATTGTACTAGATACACGTAGGGAGAACTATCTTTGTGTTAATCTATTAAAGTTTTAGTTTTGGATACAAGAGGAACACTTTATGGGATATGTTTTCTCGAAGGCTGGAGTTGCGGTGGATCTGGAGAAGATAAAGGCAGTGCATTCATGGGAGCCACCTAGGAGCATGACCAAGATGCAGAGTTTCTTAGGGTTGGTTGGGTACTAATGATGATCCATACCCAAATTTGCTAGAGTAGCAGCACCCATTTCATCTTTGACCATGAAGGGACAACCCTTCATATAGATGGAGAGGTTCTAGTAGAGTTTCCATGAGCTGAGGTGGAGACTGATGAGTGCCCCCATCTAGAGGCTACCAGAAGAGGGTATTGAGTATATAGTCTACTAAGACACATTAGGGACCAGATTGGGATGTGTCCTGATGTAGGAGTGAACAATATTCAACTATGGCTCACGACAGCTGAGGAAACATGAGCAGAACTACATGACCCATGACCTAGATTTAGTAGCAGTGGTATTTTAATTGGTGATGTGGAAGCACTACTTGATGGGTGAATGGTTTATTGTCTACTCTGATCACTAGAGTCATTGTTATATCTTCTCACATAAGGAACAGAACTTGAGACAGTGACTATGGCTAGGGTTCCTCTATGACTTTGACTCAGTTATATTCTAGGATACTGGGAAGGAAAACGTAGTAGCAGACTCACTCAGTACGAGTTCAGGTCTACACCTACTGAGTGAGGCAACAGAGCAGCTAGCTGTGTTGCAGATATCCTACATGGATAGTGAAGAATCAGCTTACCTCTACTCAATGACTGTCACTCCCATACTCCTTCAACGAGTTTGGGAGGCACAACTTGAGGAAATTGACTATAAATCCTGAGTTTCTCAAATATCCTCAGGACAGGATACTGATGGATTTTAAATAGGTGGGGAGAACATCATCTATTTTAGAGGATTCACCATTTTACCAGTGATGTTTTGGGAGGATGTGTTGGGGGATTTTCACACATACATTTTGGTGGTACATTCTAGAGAGGATAAGATGTACTAGAACCTTCGATGTTAGTACTAGAGGCAAGGGATGAAGAATGAAGTGGAGGAATTAAATTCATGATGCCTCACATGTCAGCCATTGATGGTTATGTACTAGGTTCCCGAAGGCCTCACTCAGCCACTCGAGGTTCCAGAGTGGAAATGGCATGGTATCCCAATGGACTTTGTGATGGGGTTAAGATTTCCATCTAGGGGCCATGAATCTATATGGGTGATCATTGACTGACTCACTATGTCGGCCCATTTTCTACCCATCCAAGAGCAGGGATCAGTAGAGAGCTTGGACCGCCTCTAGGACCAGAAGATAGTACGACTTCATGGGGTACCATAGATGATTGTTTCAGACTCAATGCTCATTTTACATCCTGTTTTTCAAAGGGATTACAAAAGGATTTGGAGTCTCAGCTACGCTTGAGCACCACCTTTCACCCTCAAACATATGGTCAGTTTGAGGAAACCATATAGACACTTGAGTACTTGCTTTGTGCTTACATCCTTGATTTTGGCTGTAGTTGGGAGGACCACCTGCCACTAGGGGAGATTGCGTAGAACAACAGTTATCACTCCACCATCAGAATGACACTGTTTGAGGCCTTCTACAGGCGACCATGGTTATCACCTCTATGATGGAAAGACCCAAGGGATCATCACTTATGGGACCAGAGTTAGTACAATCTACCAGTGAGAAGGTGAAGGTCATCCAGAAGTAGATGAAGACTGCCCATATCCGGGAGAAATCTTATGATGAGGGGAAACGAAGACTCTAGGATTTCATGGAGGGTGAATATGTTTTCCTTTAGTTCTCACCTCGATGAGGTTTGAAAAGATTTTTCCAGGGAAACAAGCTATCTTTGAGATTCATCGGAACTTAATAGATCCTAAGAAGAGTTGGCCAGGTGGCGTACTGCATAGATCTCCCCCACACATAAGCTGAGTGCATAATGTTTTCCATGTGTCGCACATAAGGAGATACGTGCATGATTTGTCGAAAGTCATCAACTAGCGTAATCTTGACATTGATGATGGGGTGATGTTTTTGGAGATCCCAGAGGAGATAGAGAATCAACATGAGTGGGTCCTATGATGGTATTTGATTCCCCTGATGTGAGTTCGGTGGTAGCATGGGAACCTCTAGGAGAGAACATGGGTGTGGGAGGCTTAGATTCATGCACAGTACCCCCATTTGTTTCCATAGATTTTGTTGTGGATTTCAGGGAGGTAAAGACATAATGTGGGGAGAATTTAAATACCTGGAAATTCCATATAATTTTTTTAATTATATGTAATTATTAAGAGACTGTAAAATTTGATGGAACATGATTTTGAGGCCTGAAGAGCTTGGAATAGAATTTTGAACTTCGTTTATGGTACATTCAGTAAATGTGTGAGTGGGATTTTCTATATTTTGAACTGATTCTTAAAATGAAAATTTGAGGGCACTCTTGAATTCGAGGTGTCGGGATTCGGTTATGTGAAGTATAACTTCAACCGAAATGGATGACATGAAAAAGATAATTTTTGGACTTTTTGAATGAATAATAAAATAACTCTATCAGTTATTTTATTTTTCTTCGTTGAGCGATACTTGGCAGAACTGTATTGTAACGACGGTCATTAAATGAGATTCATTTAATGACCTATTATGTTTCAATATAATGAGAATGCTCTAGTGATTAATTGGTTCATTAATTAAGGTTAATTAATGAAACAAAACAATGGACACAACATGGAGGTTGTTTCTTTTTATTTTATCAACCCATTGGAGAACGATTTGGAAATCATGGGGAATGCTCTGATGAAACAATGATGAAGTCACCTTCCAATGAAGAATGGTTATTGATCAACGAACATTGGATTACTTAAACCAGACATCGACGAACAACAATGAATGACTTCGAATGAAGATTACTTCCTACATTCACAACGGATTCCATAGAGTCCAGGTAGGGGTTAACTATTTTATGTGATTAAAAGAATCCTATTTCTAATTGATGAACAATAAATCCAACAAAGATCAACCGACTAATAGGTTGATCAGTGAATCATCATTTCATGTGGGTGTTTGTTGATCGGTTTTGTTTTGGAGATTTTTCTTCTTTCAAATGAAGAGTGATTCTTTCTCTATATGAAAACTCTAACATGGAGGGCGTGGGCCAATCTGAAAGGGTCCGAACCTAACAACATTATTGGTTTGTGTGCATTACATGTGAAAAACTGGGAAACATCATGGATAGATGAATCCAAGGGCTTCGTAGTGAATGTGGCAACCTAGGAGGCCCATAGGTGTAGAGGGGAAGGAAAACAGACCACCAGAGAATCTATGGTAGCCTGCTGAAGTAGCTGACGACACAACACCATCGGTGCGACGGCGGTCGTCGGTCTGTGCTGATCACATGGAGATAGTGACGCTATCAGGTGTCATGGTGGCAAGAGTAGTGTCCAGCTGGGCCACAGTTGAGGGAAGGTTCAACAACGACGTGCCACACGGGGGAAATGAAGCAGCTGTATGGGCCACTTGGCTAGACACACTGCCCGGCTCCAGCTGGAAATTTCAGAAGGAGGGGCGGCACCCCTAACTGAGAGAACTAGTCCACTGGAATTCCATGTTTTCTAGGTGGGCCGGTGTAGATACCCGAATCTTGACTTACATGGACATTACATTACTTTTTCGGAATACTTAGTACATAACAAAAACACACACAAGGACCGTAATAGTTTAGTGTCTTTGGAAACTCCGAATATAATCTTCTAATCGTGGTGAAAGATCTTCAACATCTCCCATAATGATCTTATTCTTTTTTATACCTAAAACCTTTCTTTATATCCTGGGGAAAAGAAAACATAAAAGTGTGAGATCAAATGCTTAGTAAGGGTAAACAAAAGAAATATCAATCACATCATATACATAAGAACATGGCTTTTGGAAATCTTAACCTGCAAAAAAGAGAGCTCATAATATCATAACATGGGATAAATCATAGAAGTGAAATGTAATCCCAATAATCATAACATAAAACATGAAACTTTGTGGCATACACACATAATCATAGAGAATCATTTCTTGTTAGTCAAGACTCATTGCCAAGACTATCATAGTGGACAAAGTCCCTTTCTGAATCGAGTCACCCTCATTTCAGTCGTGTTTCACTGAACCGGTATAACCTACCATTCCAGCCATGTCTATCTAATGAGATATAAAATCTTTTCCCAATGCATTAGAGGGAGATATAGGTCCCACCCATCTCATAATGATACCATTCTTATGTGTGCCACAAAATCATAAATCATACATCATTGCATAACCCATGTAATACAAATGAGAATCTTAAACATCATGACATCATAAAACAATTCATATAAGATAAATGAATTCATAAAAATAATTCCATCACAACATGATCAAATCAATTTAATAATAGGGATAAAAACAGAACCCTTTATTATCTTAGATGGAAAATAGTTTTGATAAAACACCTGAACTCCATTCTTGAGGAAAATATCCTTTCTTCTTCAAAAACATTTTTCCTTTCTTAACATGTCATACAACTTTAAACTAAAAGAATTTGATTAAAAATAAACTTGAAAACTTGTAAAGGACGCTTCTTGGAAATAATGTTTTAAAAATCCATTCATGCTGTATAAGTTAAAAAAAACATTCTTCTCGTACTTTTGTCGGAAAAGTCAAAAAGCAACTCGTATGAAAAAACGACAAAAGATTCCTTTCATATCTTTTACTAAAAACCCACCGAAGGGTAAAATTGGATTTAAACAATTGAAGGTGGATGGAATTAATATTACATATTGAGGAAACATGGATGTGGATGATAAAATACACCCCAGTAAATACTTACGAATAAACAATATCGGATAAAAATGAGATTGTGATATTTCCCTTACCTTAGGTCTGACTTGCTTTGTATGTGTCCCAACCTCCTGTATAATGATTTAAATCATGTTATTGAATTATTCCAGAATCATATTCATTGTTATTATATCATATATGGTCCACTTATGACTTTATATTACCCGTTCTTTTGTAAATTCATGTTAAAGTAGCGTTTTGGGTAAAATCGTCTCATTTGTCGTTCGTGTTTTTAACTTGTAATTATTCATATAATTACTTAGATCATGATTACTTAATTCAAAAATATAAAACATGATTTATATATATATATTCAGAATATAAATATATAATAAATCAGTAAATGGAATGAAATACACCGTTCATGGAGACGGTAGTCCGTACGTACGCATGAACACTGTTTTCGTTTCCTTATTGAATTGAATGGAATTAAGTAGATGACATACATATAAATATAAATAATTACAGTATAATTATTATTTCATATATTTCATTAGTACTTATTATATATACTTTATAATCATTCATGAATGGTTAATCATTGAGAATGAATCTCATCGCGTCGTGGAGACGGTAGTCCGTACGTACGCACGAGCGATGATATCGTTCCCATGGTCATGGAATTGTGTTGAAGTGTATGTATACTATTTCAGTATCAATATAACTTTATAATAATCATATATAGTTACTCATTAAACCATTATACCCATCCAATTAAGGTGGTGGCGGAAAATAGATTACACCACGGCGTGGAGACGGTATTCCGTACGTACGCACACGCGGTGATTTCCTTTTTCCGTAGGATGGATAGAAGGTTAATTAGAGTTGTTTCATATTTATAATAACATATCAGTATGTAAGTAATACAGATGTTATTACTTTATCATGAAACAACTAAAGAATAAGAAGTTGAAGAAGAAAGAAATTGAAAAAGATTGGTAATGGATATTACCTCTTTTTGACGCGCCTTTTCTTATCCTCCACTTAAAGAACTAAGGATGGTCTTTGAAGAAGACCAGGACCTTTAGGATGATAATAGGGAAGTGGAGAAGAGATTTTGTCAGGGTTTGGCCGACCTTGAAGGCTCAAAGTTGTGTGAGGAGGAGGGGGAGGAGGTGCCCTTTTATAAGGGAGGAGAGGGGCACCTTAGGAATATCTCAAAATATTATTTTATATTAAAGTCAAAATCGGTTTATAATGGTTCCAAAGGGTCTTATTTAGAATCTAAAGCGGGGATGGGTTGAAATCCTATTAGACAAGTTTAGGTTATTATTTTAACCTTATCAATTAGATTTAACTCTAAGTTAAACAATTTAACTTTTACCGTGTCTTTTTGTTTTCTTACACTATATGGTTAATAAACTTACTATAAAATGCCAAACGAACCCCAAATTGTTTATTAGTAATATATATATCCTTATCTAAGTAATTTGGCCTAACCTTAGATTTTTAAGAATAAAATAACAATTAATAATATAATATTTGATTTAAAAACTATTTTGTTTCAATTTTGACACTATTTGATATATTATTTTTTTGAAAGTCATAACAGAATTATATGTTCGATCCAAGTTTCTTAGATCAACACTAATATATCATAGTAACCTAGAAAATTAGTGGGATTCATAAAATGTCTCAAATTACATTTATTTTGGTGTTTATAACATCAATTATGTCAATATTTCATTAATAAGATAATTAATGCATCATCATTGTGTCATAAATAAATTAAATTATTTAATTTCTAAAAATTATAAATAAAATACCATTATGTAGGAAATCATTTTATATTTCTAATGAATATTTATAGTCGAATTTACCTTATGTATAACCCCATATTAAAAATGATTTACTTATTAAACTTTGATTTTAACTATTTTAACCCTTCTTTAAATAAATTAAAAATAAATGTCCTAATCTAATCCAAGTGGGCCTAAATGATAATATTTTACACTTAAGGTTGTTTTTGGTCGAGATACACTTGTCCAATAGAATTAGGACATGTGTTAGGGTAATATTAATATCATTCGTACCCTTAATTACCCTATTTACTTTTAACCGTGGTAAATAAAAGTAAACAATTACTATTCACCAAAAATTATTTTCATCTCATTGAACCGCATTTTACTTACTGACATCAACCGTGTCTCTCAGATTTTTGAAATTCCATTCACAGAAGCGGTAAAATTAAGTTTTATGAAAAATTCAGTTTTTTTAACTACCACTTAGTAGTTTCACTATTCATCAAAAATTGATGTTTTTCAGAACAATGCCAAAATTTCATCCTAAGCTATTTTTCATATTCCAAATTCAAAAATGAATTCTATTTTACCAAATTCATAACATAGAAGTTGCATTAATTAATTTTATAATTAAATCCCGCTGTTAAAACAAATAGCGTGTTTTTAAGAAACAATATCTATCAAAAGATTGACACTTGTTTATGTCTGATTTAAATGTGAAATTACATCCAATGACCAAAATTGTATTAAATTGTAAAAATATATTCTAAATATACTTTAAAACCACTCAAATTAATAATTTATCACTATTAATTATTTCGATTAAAAAAGTTGTTTTTAATTAAAATTTAGTAATTTTCACTATTCATCAGAATATGAAAGTTATCCGAAAAGTACCAAAATTTCACCTTAGGCTAAATTCGATACTCCGAATCCAAAAATGAAGTCCATTTTGAGAGCTAAAATTTATAAAATTTTAAAAGGTGGGTATTACTATTCATAACGGCTAGTTATAATAATATTTTAATAGCATATCGTTGTCTAGTGAAACTCAGTATTGCGTACTACACACGCTATCGAGGAAGGTCGCGATTGCGTGTAATGCAAGGCAAGTCAAGGATGTGTGTTGAGAAAGCTCCTTTTGGTGTAGTGTACAACACAAGACATTAATAAAATTAAAAAAAATATTTTTCATAAAATCTCGGGCTGTTATAGCCAGACCCACCAGACGGGCTGGACCCTCGAACTTTGCTGAACCCATAGGTCGGGTCGTACCCCTACCGGTCCCAGACCCGACCTATCATGTTTTACTAAAACAACTATATCTCACAAACTTAGCATCCATTTGACACGTTGTTTATGGAATTGGGAACCTTGGGATGGATTTTACTTTTCAGATACATCACTTGGGTTTTGAAAGAATATTGAATCCAACCATTCCCTATTTACCATTTTTCTTATAACATATAGACCGGGTGTCTGATTGAAACACCTTATTTTGTATTGGAACCCTTATGACAAGAAAATCCATTGGGTTATTTCTTACTGGGACTCTATGGTGGTGGAGATATGACCGATATCTTGAAGAAAATTAACCTATAGATCTCAAGCACACTACGTGCGGGAATCCAGTGGTTGGCTGTCAAATGAACAGTAAGCCTCTATAGAATGGCATGAGAGAGACCCTCCGTTGATTGGAAATAGTGGGACCTTATATGGATTAGAAATTGATTTACCCTCTATGGATTGGCATTATAGATACCCTTCATGGATCTACAGTAGTGAGAACCTCTCTGGATCAATAGTAGTGTGACCCTATGTGGATTAGCAATAGAATGACCCTTATGGATAAGTAATATAGAGAAACTTCGTGGATCAACAGCAGAACCTCCTAACAGAAAGAAGTGATCTAAATCAAGACTAATAATCATTATTCATGTTCTGTATGTTGTATACCTGGTGTGAGTTTTTTTTACTTTATTATTTTTTATTGAGATCATGATTTGTGGTTTTTCTTTGAGAATTTTTGGAGACCGGCAGGGGTCTTGGGGTCCCTACAAGTTATTTTTATACTCACCCCTGCTTGGGATTCACCCATACCTTTTTTTTTCTTGTGTAGATGACATAAATCTTTGATGAGACATGTGGGGATAGAGCTAGTTGGTGCTCGGAGGTGATTGATAGATGTGGTGAGTGGCAGTGACGATAGACGACGAGTTGTACGTACCCTTCAGGTAGGATCCCTGGTGGATGACCTTCGAAGCCCATTTTTTCCAATTTTTTGTCCTTTCATTTCAATTGGATTTATATATTTTCCCTTTATTAATTTCTGTTCACACTTATACTATAATAAGTTCTACTTTGTAGATTTCTTTTTTTTTACCTAGTCTGTGTGTGTATAGTTTTAAAGGTAATGCCTTCTCTTTTTGGGATACCCTTTTCCAGTGCTAGTCACGAACCCCTGGGCTATAGATGGTTGGATAGGGGTAGTCATGGCATGGGCCCTAGCAGACCGGTCATGAAAATTACATTTTTAACATTTCTTTAAATGAAATATAATAAATTCCATGCTCTCATTCAACTAGATTAAAAAGTTTATAATCTTTTCCTAAGGTTGGTTTTGGTCAACAAACACACATCAAATAAAATTAAGAAACATTTTAATGTAATTGTATAATATTAATAATATTATTATTATTTTTAACCTTAATTACCTAATTTACCATTTATCGTGTCAATAAAGAATTACTAAAATTAATATTCAAAATACTAGAAATTAAACGAATCTTATTTACTTAATTTTTAGCAATTTATTTCAAATATGGAATCTATGTTTCAAAATTCAAACCACATATGTTTTAATAATTAATTTAAAATTAATCTCATTGCCGGAACTAGAAATCATGTTTTTAAATTTAAATCATCCAAAATATTGACATATATTTATATCCCAATTAAATGTAAAATTGATTCTAATGAAATAAATTATATTAACCAATTATAATTGGATTTAAGGATACTATAATACTAATAAAATGTCTAATTAATAACTCTAATGTTTTTGTATGAAAAACATACTTTCAATTAAAATTTAGTATTTCTCACTCTCCATGAAAACATGAATTTTATTAGAGAAATACCATCAATTAAACCAAAATAAATTTTTATACCCCAATTTTAAATAAAAAGTTCATTTTTTCTTATAAATATTCTTAGTGTCAAAAATTAAATTTAAAATTCTTTCTCCATTAAAAGGCAGTAAAATTTCTCTTTGAAAAAATATATGGTTATATGCATAAAATTGGGTTTGTTCTTATATCATTCCTATAAAATGTCTGTATGTATATAAAAAATGTTTTATTGAATATATAAAAAATATATTTCATTAAAATAAATCACTAACTATAATTAATTTAATTTACCAAGACAGAAAGACATTTGGAGCATAAAGCCAAAACCTTTTACTTTATAATAAATTGCAATGTATATTCATTTCTAATTTATTGGTAACAAATTCTTTCATATTATAAACCTCATATTTTCATAACATAGGTAATACTATTCATAGTTTCTATTTTAATTTCTAGGTTATATCTTATTACATTAAATAATAATATTTTATTAATATAATTTTGTTCTGTAAAACACTATATTTTGTGTATTGAAAGATATTAGAAGACATCAGTATTTTTTCTAACATATCCCAAAAAAATGTTTCATATATAAGAAGGTAATATTTGTATTTAGTGATGAAAAATGTAGACTTGATTTTTCATATAAATAAATCTAAACATAGTTTTCATATAATAATCTATATTATTTATTGTATGAAATGAAAAATATCAAAATGATTAAATTAATTCAAAAAATAATATTTCTAAAAATCATAGGTTGTTACAATTGGGGTATTTCTTGAATAAGAAATGGGTCAAAGGCTTCATGTCATTTTCTATAGTAGTATAATCTTGGATTACACTAATATTAACTACACTAAAACTAAAAAAAGATTTTATATATTAATTTGGAATTTGATAAATATAGTTAGTGGAATCTAGGATCCAATGTTTTTTATTCAGATCATCCATGTTTTTGGATCCTTTTTGGAGAAAAGAAAACAAAATAAATGTTAATTCAAAGAAACCTTCAAGATTATGAATTTTATATTTATTTTAAGGATACAAAATAATTTAAAAACACACTGGAATATATTCTATCAATAATTACAGAGACAATATGAAGTGACCTGAAAGAAATCAATACTATATTTTATATCAAACATTATTTGTTATAATTAATATTGGAATCATCTGGTACATGAATTACTTAATCATTATTGAAAAAAATGATAATTCCAAGTTTCTTAAATTTGAATAAAAACATTAAGTATATATCATATTTTATGAAATGCTACTTGGATAATACATTCCCTTAATGGTATCATGTGATGGATTTTTCAAAAAGTGTGTACCAAAGACCAAAATAGAGATATTTTGGTAATATTTCATTAATATCCATGGAGATGATAGAATGAAGGATAAAAAAATATGGAATAGTTATAATTTTATTAAATTCCAATCTTAAAGGATACCAGAACATTCATGGTATACTAAAGAATGATAGGGGGTGTGGGTATTTTTGTAAGAAGTATTAAATTCATCAAAATGATATTTTATAAGTTAAGTTGTTCAAAATCAAGTCATTAGACTTTTTAGAAACATTTCATTCCACTTATTGAAATATATGTATATTTATATTAATGTGAATAGACTATTAATCTTTGTATGTTAAACACTTGGTCATTTAAACAATCACTCATCTAATGTTATAATATTAATCCATAAATATATCAGTTATATGATATTAGTTATAATATAATTAATTACAACTAAAATATTTAATTCCCAAAATTATTAACGTCAATATATAATGGAAAAATATAGGATTGTAAAAACATATTTTACAACTCCCTTAGATGAATTGAAAGATTTTTCTCTTAATACATGAGATAAAAAAGATATTGATGAAAGTTTTCTTGAATTCAAGGAAGGTATGGTCAAGAAACATTGATTTGGTTTATTATTCTTATTGTAAATAATTTAAAATACCATAAAGAATATATCATTTTTTTGTTATTGTTTTTGAAATAATTCCATGTTCCTATTGATTCTAAACATACATTTACTAAGAAATAAAAGATTTAAATTATGATTTAATGACTTTTGGTTAAAGAGGAATATTTTATATAAATGGGTTGGATTAAATATGGATGTAATTATGTTTAAATTTAAATAAAAAATAAAAAATACAATTTGGGATAACATAATTTGGAATTGGTAATTCAATGATTGGAAGTAAATAACAATTAAACCAAAAAATAAAACGTTTTCTGGGTAAATCAAGGGAAATATGACATACACCATTTAACATTTTACATTTTATAATCAATTAACATATATAAATTACAGGAGAGAAAAATGCAATTATTAAGACAACTTATTTGAGTAGTGATACCCATGGTGCCCTAATACTGGAGTGACACATAGTGTTGACAAATTTGGTGATTTTTTATTTAACTTATACCCAGAATCAACATTTATTCTTTTGTGATTACAAACGATTTTTAAATCTATTAAACTCTAAATTTATCCAAATTAAATATAAATTAGATAAATAATATATATATATAACAGTGAAATAATGATTCACTCAATTCAACTAAAATATGATACTTCCAAGAAGTATATCTAGGTTGATGTATTGGTGTACTAAAAAAGACTATAAAACATATTTATATGTATATACACTAATATAGTTGAATTTTATCCACAATTTTGATTACTTTATTTTAAATATTTATAGATATGGAATAATATTTCTTAAGGATCACTTCCTCTTCTTTCTACTCCATGCACAAATTTAAGGAGGCTCTATATTACTTTATTATCATATAGTCCGCCCTATGAAAAACCTAATAAAACTGATAAGAATACACAAAAAATTATAGATATGACGTGATGATTTCATACACATGTTTCCCCATTCTTCACTAGTCAGATAAAGTGAACTTATTATTTGAAATTGTGTTTAAAAAATGATATTTATAATAGTAAATATTTTCTATAATGAGGATTAGAAAAGACCAATTCTTAGTTCAAGTATTTATATATTCCAATCTCTCTCTTCCTCTACCTTCTTCACTTTGTCAATTATTTTTATGGTAATCCAAGCATAATTATCTCTCTCAATAATTTTTTTTAAATATTCTATAGTTATCTATTCTTGTTTATGTGAAATATGACTTGGGATATTTATCTCCCCCCCTTTTCTCATGTGCAATCAAAATAAATATATATTCCTTATTATTAAGATAATGCATCAACGACTATAAATATTTCAACTCATCTTGTCATATTTCTTTGCTATAATAATGTATAGATTCCAATAACAACTCATATTTCAATGGTTAGACATATCTTGGTAAAATATTTATCTTTCATCTAATGAGGCGTTCGTTAATTTCTTCAAAAAATAATAATCAATTATTTCGTCACTTTAATCCTAAATACATAATATCAAACATAAAAATATAAACATTCTCACTATTAATATAACTATTAATCCCATATTAATTAATCTTCATTGATTTCCATAATTACCAAATAGAATATTAACTATAAATAGATCCATTATTATAAATAAATTCTCTTTAATTTTTTATTTTATCAAGTCAAAGATTAATCATTATAAATTTATAAAACTAATTCATCTAAAATATCTTCTCAATTTTCATTTTGTAAGACCACCATATATGTCCAAAAAATTGTTCTTAGGATCCATTAAAATCTGTTCAGTCATATCACACCAAAAATATCAACATGTTTCTATATTTGATAACAAGATAAAATTAATAAATATTTGTTCCCATGAAAAATGTTTGAGTCCATGAAAACAATGATATCATTTTTTTGGAAATGGTTTGACTATGAAAAGGATATCAAGTCAAAACTAGATCATCCCAAAAATATTATTCACTTCCTTCATTAAAATTTCATATCATTAGACAATGATGTTGTGTTTTTATTATTATGAATATATTCACATCTAGTATAACTCTATAAAAATATTATACCATATTCTTGTCATTTTCCACCATTCATATTTATTTGTAAAATACCCTATAAGAACACCCATATTACCCCTGTAATGACCCACCAATTCTCATTGGCTTGAGAGTACAACAAGTAATTATTATGCCTTAAGAGACATCCCCAAGATGCCAAAGGCTGGAAATAAATGTTGAAGGGTTTGAAATACAAGTGAATGATAATTTACCCTTTTATGAAATAAACTAATAAATAAACCAACCAACATTCACTATATGATGAATGTTCAAAAGAATGACAGTTAAACAATTTCATTTATGTCAAGCCACATCAAAGTTCACAATAGCCGAAGACCAAACCAAATATCAAAGTACACAGCTAATAAACAACATAAGACGCTCGAAAGACACTAAGAATCCATGCTCCACAAGCTTTAAGATCCTCAATCACGGAACAACCCCTGTCATCACACGGTAGTAATAAAATCTTGGGAAGCGTTACCTTTTCCCCTGTCTTAGAAAATAGCATCTGCAAAAGAACCAAAGTGCCATATAAGTGGTGAGTATAAAAATCAGTAGGTTTTCCCAAATTACTTCCCTACTCACTCCAGTAGGATAGAAATGTTAGCCATAATTATATAAAATAGTTTATATAGAAAAATTTCTCAAGAACAGTTTATAACTAAATATAAATAACTTTGCAAAACCATTTTTAACCAAAATCATACAAGTGTAATTTAAACCAATTTATCCAACAATATGTTTTTCCAGAAAAATATCTAAACAAGCTTTAAGACAATTTCTAAAGATCCCTTTTTGGCATACCCAACCATTTGACAAACCCATGCAACCAACCATGCATGCTACCTAGAAGAGGGGGAATTCCCAATCCCTTCTCCAACCAAAAAATGATATGGGAGACTTATCACCCTTATCAGACCCAAATGCACATGAATGTTTGACGGGGGAGAGCCCTAACCCTTATCCATCCCAAAACTGATGGGGGAGGCCCCTAACCCTTATCTGTCTTGAATTCCATATGAATGTTTGAAAAGGGAGAGCCCTAACCCTTATCCATCCCAACACTGATGGGGGAGACCCCTAACCCTTATCCATCCCACATACCCGTGAACACACAAAATGTTCATGTCAAAACCAAGTGTGTTCAACCAATTCAATCCATTTCAATAAAACTGTACTTTTATGGAAATCTAAAGAATAAACCAATTTCAAAATAGTAATTCCACATCAATAAAACATTCCTTTTTATGGAAAACATATATTCCGAACCCTATGTCACAATTCTATATAATCCCCATTTTAAAATCACTCTTTTAAAATTAAGAACCAAACACTCATTCAAAATCCCCAAATTTCCAGATTTCAAAACCATCGCTCAAAAAGGATTCAACAAGTGTTCAAAAACTAAATAAAAAAAATTAAACACCACACATTCAATTTGAATGCATGAGAATCAGTTATACTAAGTGGAGTCATGAAAGAATCCATCTACCTCAAAGGTTTTGACAAAAACCCAAACAAACAAAGAACACACAGGAAAAGCAGATTGATTCTCCAAGAACCTTCCATAGATCTCTTCTCCTAGAAATATGAGGACAAAATCTCATCATATTTTTCATCCACAAACTATGATATATCCATAAAGGGCATATATCTATGAAATCGAGAGGAGAGGAGATGTATATCTAAGTAGATCTAAGAAACCAAACAAGGACGATGAAGAAGGATCACATACCTCAAGAATCTGGCTTTGATACGCCAAGAGATGCATTCAAATAACCTATGGAATGATGGGAGAACCATCTTTGACCTTAGGAGAAGCAAAAACCTGAGTTCGGGCCACTTAGGAGGAACAATGAGCCACATAGAGGCAAAAACTTATGATATCCATCTTTATAGGATCTCATTTAAGTGGTCTCACGGTTTGCTGGCACGGTTAGAAAAACCATGCGCTAACCATGTGTTAGCCACTGCTTCGGAAGACCCTCTACGTAGGGATTGGTTTCTCGGTTAGACAAACTTTGCATCATCCATGTGGAAGCTACTACCTCCAAGACCAACTACACACGGTTTTTCCACATGGTTTAGACAAACTCTGTGTCGTCCATGCGACTTCCCTTTTTCCTAAAAACATCATTCAATGTTCTCTGGACTCTCCCATTCATCACCCTTATCATTTAAAACCATGAAAAGAATCAAGTATGGGTTACATACTGAGAATCGGGGATACTACATTCTCCACACCATTAGTCTTTCTGTCCTTGGAAAGTAGAAAACCTTCACTCAACTGAAAGAGTTATAGCCACTACTCTTTCATTTCATTTTCACATTCCCAAGGATCTTCCTAAATCTGACCATACTGCCATAAAACCCACAGTAGACCGATGATTTTTCCATGCAATAATTTATCATGCCTATCCAAAAATCATACTGGGATATGTATCGATGAAGCATGTGGCTCTTGGTTAATGCGATCCCATCTGATCACATGGTCAGGATTAGGCTGATAATTTTTCAACTGAGATACATGGTACACATTATTCACCAAACTGAATCATGGTTGTAATTCCAATCGATATGACACCTCTCCAAACAATTCAAGTATCTCATAAAAGGCCAATGTATCTAGTAGATAACAATACCTACTTCCTAAAACGACGATGTCCAAACCTTGGAGATATCCTCAAGAAGACATGATCACCCACAACGAATGACAATGGTATTCGATGGTGATCTGCATAAGATTTATGATGCCTCTGAGCTGTCTATATCCTTTTTCTAATCAACTAGACTTTCTCAATTGGTTCTTGGACAAGGCTTGGTCCGACTACTAAATTTTCTCCCATTTTCACCCAATATAGTTGAGAACGACAAGATACACCTACAATGCTTCAAACAGAGCCATGCGTATCAAGGCTTGATAGCTGTTATTGTATGAGAACACCACTAAGGATATATGATCCTCCCATGAGCATCCAAAATCCATTTCACAAGCCCACAACATGTCATCCAATTTTTTTATCGTGCGCTCGGATTATCCATCCATTTGAGGATGATACTTTGTCCTCATAGTCAACTACATTCCAAGGGCTTGCTGTAATGATTTGTAGAAACAATATGTGAACATCATATCTCTATATGAGACTATCGACACTGGTACTCCATGTCACTTTAAAACTTCATGGATATAGATTTATGAAAGATATTTAACGATATGAGTTTCACGAAAAGGGATGAAATGAACCGACTGGGTTAGAAGATCCACTCTCACCCAAATGACATCGTGTTTCCGAACAATTCGTGGAGGAACTGTAACAAAATCCCTTGGTATTTGATCCCATTTACACACTAGAAATAGAAAATATTGTAACATACCCGCTGGTCTCTGATGATCTGCTTTAACCTGCTAACAAGTTAAGCACCGTGAGGCGAACTCAGCCACCTTTCTTTTCATGCCGCTCCACAAAAGCTTCACCTTCAACACCTTATATTTCTTCTGTGTACCTGGATATAAATCCTATCTTGAATGGTGGTACGCATGAAGGAGTTTTTATTGAAAAACCATAGGTACAACCATCCGATCTCTGAAACAAAAAACTGAACCCCCATAAATTTCTATCCATAAATGGTCTCCCCACCATTGAGTTTTTAACATACAACTAGGCATTCTGCATCAAATGTTTTTGCTTCTTTGATCATATTTACTAAATCAGGAACAAGCGTAGCTGAAATGAAAACAACAAAATCACCTCAGTCTTCACAGTACACATGCATGTCGGCTAAGATCGACATCAATTTCCATTCATCTGAAGCTTCTTTCTCTAACTGAGCATATGGCATTCTACTCAATGCATCTGCCACCAAATTTCCTTTCCTCGATGTTTACGTCAAGTCAAATTCAAAATATGGAGATACTACAACCATATCCTTTTCCTTAGATTCAAATTTCACGGTGAGAAAATGTGTTTCATGATTTTGGGATTTGTAAACACAATAAATTTATCACCAAAGAGATAACGTCTCCATGATGTCAAATCATGGATGATTGCAGCTAACTCCAAATCATGTGTTGGTTAATTACTCTCATGCACCCTCAACTACCTTGAACCATAAGAAACCGCATGGTATCCTTGCATGAGAAAAAAACCCAACCCTGATCCCAAAGCATCACAATACACTATATACCATTGTCCTAATCCTGGTAAAATCAAGATAGGTGTTGATGTAAGCTGAACATTCAGTTCCTAGAAAGACTTCTGACATTCTTCTGTCAATAGGAATGGAGCATTCTTCTTTGTCAGAGCTGTCCTTGGTGAAGCTAGTCATGATAAATCACCAACAAAGCATCATTAGTAACCAGTTAGACCATGAAAACATCGTATCATGAACACATTCTTCAGTGGTTGCAACAAGATAATGGCTTCTATCTTTTCAGGATCAACCGAAACGCCTTTCATAGAAATGACATGGCCAAGGAAATGTACTTCCTATATCCAAAAATCACACATTGATAATTTTTCATATAAATGATGATCTCTCATGATTTTTAAAACTGTTTCCAGGTGCACCTCGTGATCAGCTCTTGTCTTTAAATACACTAAAATGACATCCAAAAACACCAAAACGAAAGAATCCAGATATTATTGAAATATCTGATTCATAAAATCCATGAAGACTGATAGTTAATTTGTTAGAAAGAAAGGCATGACTATATTTTCATAGTGGCTATATCTACTTCTGAAAGTTGTCTTTGGAATATCCTCATTCTGAACACTCATTTTTGATATCATGATCACAAGTCAATCTTGGAGAAACACTGAGATCCCCTTAATTGATCGAACATATCATCAATGTGTAGAAGTGTATATCTATTCTTTATCGTAACTTGGTTAAGCTTATGAAAATCAACACACAAACAAAGAGATCCATCTACTTTCGTCAAAGACAAAAACCGATGCTACCCATGGAGACGTACTTGGTCTAATGAAACCATTGCACTCCCGCTCCTCTAACTGCACTTTCAATTCCCATAACTCTATTGGTGATACCCTATAATATGGAAGGGAAATATGACTAGTCCCTGGAAGGATATCAATCATAAACTTCACTTCTCTTAGAGGTGGTAACCCTGAGAAGTTAATGGGAAATACATCTGAAAATTGATCCACAATAGCTGGAAATCTATTTTCCTCAATATATTCCATTAATTCAAAATTCAAAGCTACCAATTGGTAAGATATCGTTCCCACCATTAGTTCCAACAAGATCTTTTCACATTTCTTTTCAATCCACTCTCCTCTGAAGAGATGTTCGATGGCGTCCTCAGTCGTGAAACTAATTGTTCTCCTATAATCGTCGATGTGAGCCTTAAACATTGTCAACCAATCCATACCCAGGATTACATACTAAAAATCCATATCCAACATCAAGAAGTCCCATTTTAACTCAACTCCATCAACAGTTATAGCAAATGCTCAACACACAAAGTCTTGACCTTCTCTTTCACCAAGAGAAGTTTTCAGTTTCAAAACAGAACACATCATTTCGAGTTTTAAACACAGCGAGTCAAAAACATGAGAAAAAATGAAGGAATGTGATGCACCAATATCAAACAACACTTGTACAAAGGTAGAATTTAAAATAATTTCACCTCTTACTGTAGATGGTCCAGCCTGATCATCGACAATCATCTGCTCAGCTCCATACTATAGCTTCATCACAGTATTGTTCTCCTTGTTTCCTTGTGTAGGTTTCCCTAGTAGAGGAGTCATGGTATTTCTAGAATCACTATGGCTAGCCCTGCACTACTGACAAGATTGACTCTGTTGTCCTCGTCCTCTCATAGCATAAAATTCTTGCGACGCCTAATAAGTGTCATGCTCACCCGAACTTGGAGAATTACTATAATAGAGTTGTAGATTCCCCATTTGTTTTCAATTGTGACATGCTCGAGGTTGTGACAAATAGTCCCTATTTATGTGGTCTTTCAAACCACATTGAAAACAACCTGCTTTGCTTTGGGGTCGTAGAGGAAGGTTCACTAATCCCACCGTCTGGTTTAGATTTACACTTGCACCATGGAAATAGGTTTCAATTTTCCTCTTGTTCCCACTATTATATATCCCACAATTTCTTGTAGGAATCATCATTCCTCTTCATATTGATCTCGAGATATCATGCTCAGTAACAATCGCTCTGTTTACCATTACTGTATAATTTGTAATACAGAGCACAAAAATCATCGATCAAATATTTTAACTTAGCCCCGATTTGAAGATACGTGCCTTCGAATATGAATTTTCCACAACCTCTGGTGAAAAAAGGACTAAGTTAATTAATTTATCTACATACTCTCTGACAGAGAGAATCTCTTGTTTCAAGCTAAAGAAGTTCGTCATTTTCTGGATCTTGAACGTGTGAGGATAGAATTGTTTGTTGAACAATTCTTTAAAATCCTCCTACATAATTCATTTAACCAATTTAGCATGCACCGCTAAATCCCACCACTAACATGCAAGATCCTCGAGCATATACATTTCCATTTTGACCTTGATCTCTTTTGGTGTGTCGATGAAACCGAATATATGATTCATCCTACTTAGCCACACCTCCACCTTCTTGGGTTCAGCATCACCCCGAATGTTTGGTGAATTCTACTTCATGAACTGGATGTTATGATCCACATGCCTTGGTTCATTCCTCCATTTCCCCATATCCACAACATGAAAATCCTAGACAATACTCTGAACCGGATCATGGTTCACCCGTTGTTCAGGTGAAACCACATTCTCCGTAGCTTCTTTAGTTTGGTTTCGACGACGACTACCAGGAGCCATTTTCTAAACCCAAAACATCCTCAATAAATCTCACTCCCTAGAAACCGATGGTTTAGCATTTAAAATTCTATCATATCAACTATCATAAAATTGTTTTCCAAAACATCCTTTTTCCATGTTCAACTATTTTTGAAAACATTCAACATGCTGTTTCAAAATCCAGCCATTTTCAAAATTCACCAAATATCTTGTTTTCAAAATCTTCCTCTTAAAACAATTTCTGCATATTTTTTCAAAAATTCACACCATGCTTAAAATCATAATTCATTCCTCACAATGAGATATGCAATCCTAGTGGGAAGTCATTCCTCAACAATGCATGTCATGCTCATCTCATTGGTTAAACCCATGACAATGAGATTTCCAGCATTCCAAAAGTGTATCCAAAACACATATGCACCCAACACCCTGGTAACTTGAAGTTTAGCATAAACAGGATGGTTGCGTCCTTTTATGTTATACACTTCATGTTTTGACAATCCTACTCCTATCTGAGATTTCGACCCAAGGAATAAACAAGAAGGAATTTCAACTCCAAGACTTGGAACATCGATGACTGCTTGTTAGGAAGGGACCGAACAAGCTGATACCATTTGTAATAACCTTCCAATTCTCATTAGATTGAGAGTACAATGAGTCGTTACTAGGTCTTAAGAAACATCCCCAAGATGCCGAAGTCTGGAAATAAATGCCAAAGGGTTTCCAATATAAGTGGGGGTCGATTTACCATTTTATGAATTAAACCAATAAACCAACCAACCAATATTCACTATATGATGCATGAACAAAAGAAGGAAAGCTAAACAATTTCATTAATGTCAAACCACATCAAAGTTCACAATAGTGGAAGACCAAACCAAATTTCAAAGTACATAGTGGATAAACAACTCCAGACTCTCAAAAGACCCCAAGACTCTATGCTCCACAATCTCTAAGCTCCAAAATCACCAAACAACCCCAATCATCACGAGGTAGTACTAAAAACATTGGAAGTGTTACTTTTTCCCCAATCCAGAAAAATATCATCTGCAAAAGCACCAAAGTTCAAAATTAGGGGTGACTATAAAACTCAGTAGGTTTTCCCCAATGACTTCCCTACTCACGCCATTAGGATAGAAAAGTTATCCACAATTATATAAAATAGTTTATATAAAATAGTTTCTCATGAATATTTTATAACTAAATTTAAATAAGTTTCCATAACCATTAATAACCAAAAGAATACAAGTGTAATCGAAACCAATTTTTCCAAAAAGTTATTTTTACAGAACAATAACTAAACAAGCTTTAAAACCATTTCTAAAGATCCCTTTTTGGCATACCCGATCATTCCACAAACCCATGAAACCAACCATGCTTTCTATCTAGAAGAGGGGAAAATCCCTAACCCTTCTCCATCCAAACAATGATGAGGGAGACTTCTTACCCTTTTCCGACCCAAATGCACATGAATGTTTGACGGGGGAGAGACCTAACTCTTATCCATCCCAACACTGATGGGGGAGATCCCTAACCCTTATCCATCCTGAATTCAATATAAATGTTTGACGGGGGAAATCCCTAACCCTTATCCACCCCAACACTAATGGGGGAGACCCCTAACCCTTATCCTTCCCACATGCCTCTGAACACACACAACCATCATGTCAAAACCATGTGTGTTCAACCAATTAAAACCATTTCAATACAACTATACTTTTATTGAAAACAAAAAAAATATACTTATTTTAAAACAATCATTTAAATTAAATAAAGCATTCCATTTTATTGAAAACATATACTTTGAAACATGGGTCACAATTCCTTAAAATCCCCATTTTAAAATCTCAATTTTAAAATTAAGAACCAAAGCACTCATTCAAAATCCCCAATTTTCAAGATTTCACAACAATCACTCAAGAAGGTTTCCAGCAAGTGTTAAAAAATAAAATCACAATCAATTAAACACCACACATTCAATTTGAAAGCATGCTAATCAGTTCTACTAAGTGGAGTCAAGAAGGAAGCCTCCTACCTCAATGGTTTTAAAGAAAACCCCAACAAATGATGAACGCATAAGAAATCCGGGTTGATTCTCCAAAAAACCCGCCTTAGATCTCTTCTCCTAGAATGATCAAGAACAAATCCCATCATATGTTTCATATAAACACATAGATCTACCCATAATGGGTGTAGATCTATGAAACTGAGAGAAGAGGATAAGTTGATCTAAGTAGATCTAAGAAACCGAAAAAATACGATAAAGAATGATCACATACCTCAAGAATCCGACATCAATTTACCACGAGAAGCCTTTGGATCACCTATGGAATAATGGGAGAACCCTCTTAGACCTTAGGAGAAGAAAAAACCCAAGTTAGGGCTGTATAATAAAAATAAAAAAACAACTTAAGGGCAAAAACGCATGAGATCCACCTTTATAGGATCTCATTTAAGTGGTTGCACGGTTTGCTCGCACGGTTAGAAAACCTGTGTGCTAACCATCCATTAGCCACAGCCTCGGAAAACCCTCCATGCATAGTTTGGCTGTACGGCTAGACAAAATAACCATTGCTCAGGCAGAAACTACTTCCTCTAAGTCCAACTACACATGGTTTTTCCGCACGGTTTAGACAAACAACGCTCCATCCGTGCAACTTCCCATTTGCCTCAAAACGTCATTCAATGTTCTCCTGACTCTCCAATTAATCACACTTAACCCTTAAAATCAATAAAATCATCATGTATGGGTTACATACTGGAAACATGGGGTACTACAACCCCATTTTCCATTTCGATGAATAACTCTATTAAGTTAGAGTACGCGACATGATTATCACTATGACATTGTTTCTCAACTCTTCCAATTTTTCAATCTCTGGTATAGAAAAATGAAAAATATAGTTTTGTTTAATCATCCTAAAATATCAAGGGATACTAAAAATTATCCATTCTAAAAATTTTCTCTACTATAATAGTGGTCTCTAAATGAGGACATTGATTGAAAAATGAATTTTTTTCCTTGTGTTCTCGATTACCTCCATAATATAATAATATAATATATTTACCTAACCATGTATACCAAAACACATTTTACCATGGCATGGTTTGTTCTTATTTAACAAATTATATTTTTCCTTCCCTCTAATTCTCTAGTTTTTCCTGAACATCATCTACACCCAAAATGGTATATAGTAGTGTTATTCCACAAATTAATTTTACCATGTAATATATATTTAAATTATTTATCCTTCAATCAGAATTCACTATATCTAATATTATTTATAATTTCTATACTATAAATTTAATATTACTTAATATTTCCTTCATAATCGTCATTTTAATCACTATCTTGACTTTAATATAAGGTTTCGTGAAAATTAATGTATTAATCATTAAATTATTCCATGTAACTTATTCATAAATACATTCTTAATGGCTTGGAAAAGTATCCACACTTAACAAGATATGATCTCAATTATATCCATTTATCTTCTCAAGACAGATTACCCATAAATTAGTTATTTTTTACAATGAATTGAACAAAAAACCAATTGTTTTCCAAATTGTTTCCTTTTTTGTCAAAAACAACCTATTAATATATTTTACTAAAAATTAATTTCTGGTTTCTTGAATTAAATAATATTTAACACTCCTTCTTGATTAAAAGAGATTTATGCTTTAATTTTCCCTTTATGAACTGAATAAAAAATATTTCATTCTTTATATTGGTATTTTTTTTGAGTATCCAAATTTTATGTGATATATTTTCCACTATATTAAATAATTCAATGATCCTAATTTATCTCCATCTCTAAAAACATGATGTGTTACAAAAGTAATTGTTCCCACATAAATAAAATCTTATATATGTTTACATGAATATGAGTTCCCTCAAACTAACTAAAATTAAAATAGATATTTTTTTTAATAAAATAAAAACTTCCAAGAGAGATATTAGTAAAATAAATTAATACTACTTGAGTCAAATATCGTTATATTAAATAAGAAAATAGTTCAAAAATCGTAATGAGATCCATTTTAAAAAGTTACTTTTCCAAGAGTATAAAACATGAGCCTTTAATTCATTCATGTATATCTTTGTGATATTAATAACATCATCATAAGAATGTCCAAAATACATAGGATATCACAAAATGTATGAGTCATTCAACTTTTGAAATAGTTTTCCTTATTCACAAGGAATTTATATTTTTCCAAATGAGGTTAGTAGACAATGAGTTATTATATAAAAAACCCCTTGATATTTTTAATCTTTAATGGTGTATTTTCAATTAATGAATCGATGTGTACTTTTTCTAATTCATCATTATTGTGTTTCCATATTATTTCCTTAAAATAAAATACATCATGATAAGTTCCATTACTTGTATACAACATATAGAAAAGGATTGTATGAATAAAATAAATTATACTCTTATCAAAAGGATAATATGATTATATTGAATGTTTCTAGATATATGCATTATTAAACATGAAATATTATAGATTTAGATATGTTATTAACCTCAGTTTTATCTTGTATTTTCAATTTCATCATTCCATAAAATTCACCAATCCCATTAATCATATATCCATATTAAACATACATTGATTTATTAATAGTTATGGAAATTACATTCACAGTGAGTGGGGTGATGCCAGATCAATGTCAAGTTAAGGAATAAGGGTTTTCCCAATAATCCAAACATTTTCTTGTACCATTTTCCAAGTCATCTATGCTTTAAGAATACATCCATATTTTTTCACATCAATTCATAGTATTATTAACCTCCACCATTATTTGGGAATATATCTCTATTTATTTAGTGATAATACTCCCATTATTTACTAATTATAGACTTTTATACTTGAAAATTCAAATCATTGAATCCTTCTTGTTGGAGATCATCATAATCCTCTATTCCTTTTCATTTTTCATATTTATTTTATGTTAGTTTCCTTGAAATATTATTTTCTTCTTTTAAAAATCCATATAATCTATACTATATAAATTTACTTATATATTTTTTATTCACTCATAGAGTTATTAATTAAGATAGAACATAATATCTTTGAAATCCTTCTCTTTTTTTGGACCTATAAATTAAAAGAATTCCCTTTTGAGCAATTCACTTTTCATTTCCATCATTCAATTCATCCTAGAAGTGAATCCTTTCTCTAATATCTATTCTTTACATAGACATTGGTTTTATAAAATAAATTCCACCTTCAATAATTTATCCAATACTAAATTTATTTTCAAAATTATCCATCGTGTCCTGAATTTTTTTTATCATTTTTTGATTCCTATAAAACCAACCATCCACATGACAATTAGATTTTATGATCACATATATAATAAAATCAACACTACATTCCCTCATCAAGGATGAATTTATAATTTTATATTTGCAAGAAACATTCAAAATAGATTTAGTTTCATATTTATCAATAACATAAAAAATAACTTTGAGGGAGTTATCATCCTCTTTTTTCTTTTTATTATTCTTTTCCCCTCGATTTTATTAGTGTACTTTTATTCATCTTTGATAATGAGTAAATTTAAATTATCATTTTTTATTTTATTACATATATAGGATATAAAAAACCTCCTTCATTAATGGTTTCTCTATAAGTCTCTTTTATGTTTTCCAATTATAGAAATACAGTAGAAAAATGATATTTTTTCTTCAGTAAATTGTATGTCAAAGACATGCTAGAAATTATTAAGTAATATTAATCATAATACCCTTTTTTGGGAATATCACATAATAATCTTGATAAATTCACTCAAGAACATCATCTCCATGAATCTATAGATAAAAAATGATCTCTTTATTCAATGTTTAAATGATAGATATATCAATAATAAAATCATTCAATTCAAAATCCATAAGTGAAAAAAACATAAAAAACATATTTAATGTATTGAAATCTAACCCAATAACTTTAACCAGTCATATCATTTGTTCGGACCTCCAGGTAACATTATTAAATCCAAGGTAGCTAGAGAGAGAGATGAATCAAGGTTCTCACTAACAAAAGGTTTTTCTATCTAACCCACTCTAACTATAAGATCACGTTCTCATGTTAGAAATATTTTAAAATTAATCCATGAAACCCTCAAACATCTAACATAAATACAATGTTAATATATACATCAAATCACGTAATGATATAATGATTTACTTAGTTTACCCATACTCAAAAACATCGAAGGAATATACACAAGTTATTGTGTTGATGTACAATAAATTTTCTATAACTACTTGTTCTTTATAGATTTAATAATTTATGTAATGTAAAACCTAAAAAGTTATCACTTTACTTATATTAAGTTTAGTGATTCCACACTACCTCCCAAGGATTACCATCACATCCTCATTTTGTTTATTCTAAATTTAGAGGTTCTATAATAATTTATAAATATATAGGTCTTTGTAATAATCTAATAATAAAATGGATATGATTTCATTAAACAATTACACCAGTGATGTGTTAACATTCTGCCTCTATCCTATTCATCCAAATAAAGATAACCCTTTTTATGGTAGTTAAAACAATTTTTCAAAATGGTCTTCATAAAAGATAATGTATCCTCAAATTGGTTCCAAATAATACCAAATATTTACTATGGCGGTTTAATTAGGTTTTTTATAACATCATATCCTTTTAAAATTTTAAAAATATGATAATGATCCCACATAGATAATTCAATATCTTGATGATTCATATTTTTCAATGTTCTTCACTACACCCTCTGCTAATATGTAATGTATGTGATCAATTCACTCTATACATGTTCCCTTTCAAATCATACTATAAATGGAGTATGATCATCGTAAATACATTGTATAAGGTTATATAATTTATTCAAGTCATAATGAATTGTTTCATCTTCTTAACAATATATACTTTCTATCAATAAATCCTTTTTTTCCAAAAATATCTTGTTAAAATATTACTATTTACTCCCATGTACATTATTTTAATAAAAATTAAATAATATCTAGTTTAATATCCCATAATGACTATATTTTAAATATTCTATGTGAAGAAAAACTGTAACCATTATCTCAATTTATATAATCATTAATAAAATTCTAATAAATCTTCACAACTTTCCAACATTAACCAAATAATTATTTTAATAATTTGATATATAAAACATGAATAAATTTTCATCAATTTCCTCCAGCACCAACTCAAAGCTCTAACATGGTCAATACCGATAAAAATTTCACTTAAAATATCCCATTAATTTACTATTAGTCAAAAAACCATGTGTCACCCATAAATAGTACTTAAAATACATTCAAATAAGTTTCGTCCAACCTATAATAAATTTATCCAAATGTTTCCACATTTAGAAATGTGATCAAATCAAATAAATAAATAATATTTTTGTAAGTCTTGAATGCAATGGATTACTAAAGGGGTGGATGAATTAGTGATCTATTTTTTAAGAGTAATTCCATTTTAACATAAACTCCTAAAGATATTAACGTTATTAATACACTCATTTATTTCCCAATGACCCACATTTGTGATCAATAATAATGATAGAGAGTAGCATACATTATTCCCAAGGCTAGCTAAAAAGAATACTCCTTTTCATGTTGGTCATTCCCCCCATCATGGATTCTTGAATATAATATTATTATCTATTATAGTGCTTTCCTAATTCCATAATATCATGTTTGGTTATTCCAAAAAATGCCTCCAATTCCTAGATAGGTTATATACCACAATATTGATCCTCTTTAGCAACTTGTTATACCCACCTTTGTTGGAATCTACCTCATTTTCTGTATTTATCCAAAAGTATAAATTAATCCATATTATTAATTAATGGGATATTACTCCATGTTCTTGTATTATCATACTTTCTTATGTACCCCCATTATACATTCAACTGTAGTACTAGTTTTGATTCACCTACCAAATTTTATTTGATCTGTATTATCCCCATCTCATAAGAATACTCAATTCTATCTCCTTCTAGAAATCCTAGTATTATATCACATTTTTATTTTCATATTATTTGATGTATTGAACAAACAAAAATCTATTCAAACTATGTATGTGAGTCATCAATATTTCATCTATTTTATGCCTTAATCTTCTTTAACCTTCATATATTTATAGTCACCTAGTGATATTATCCAAATATTTGATTTCTATTCAAATTTAGAAACTCCTAAATCTTAGATAGGCATGATATTCAAATTCAAAATACATATATTATATGTTGAGGCACCTTATTAAATCCATGCCATAAATCTAGTGTTTCCTACATTTATAATTATCCACAAAATTTACTTCTTTAAACTCATTTTTGATCCTATTTGTATGGAATTATGTGTCACTTTCCAATGGTTTCTTAAAATTTGGTTGGGAATTCATCTCTATATCCATCATCTATGTTGGATAGTTAACAATAGGATAATTATAATATAATAATTTTATAATTCACTCAAATTATATTTATCATATATTATATTTCCCAAAAAGACCCCAATCAGATTAGCCGATAGTCCATGAAATATATTTTATAATACGACCTTTTCATTATCTAACAGGTTGGTCCATAAAATATATACCTCTTTTTCAAATATATCTTAATGTATAAATATTCTCATGTACATGAATTATCATATCTGTATAACTAAATTTACTTACATGGATCAATGTATGAAATTTGAATTTTATTTTTTTCTTTGGAATAGTACATCTAGAATCTCTCTAAATCAAATACAATATTTGTGAAATAAGTTTGGGACTCTCTTAAATAAACCTTTTCCCTTATCAAATGACTCAAAAACGTGAATCATGATTCAGATACTGTATCTTAATACAACAACATATTCCTTTCATTTCCATTAAAATTAGAAAAATTCAAAATATATATTGAACCTATTGATAGTAAATGTAATACTCACATGGAACAAAAATCTATCCTTAATATTGTTTTAAATATCTTTACACATCATTGTAGTTAGTATGAGTGATCAATAATTTCTTCTCCACTATACTAATTATCAAATGAAAAGATCAATGTTAGTGTCTGATCATCTCTTATTTTACTTATCAAGGCACTCATAACCGCTTAACCATTTAACAAATCATAGATACAGATGACACTACATGGTTTTATAATAAAAGATTTGTTAGTTGGTCTACTGATTGTATACATGGTCTTTCCTGGTATATAAATAAATAAATATGCAATCAAGGTTATATATGCTCTCTATAATTTACCTTATAAGTCATGTCATTCCCATATTCTTCTCAATTCTTGAATAGGGGTTCAATGTAATAGATTCAATTAAAAGAAACAAGTAACATGCATACATGCCAATAATAAATAAAATTCATTCATTTCAAATTAATGTAACTTCCCCCTGTTCATAGGTTTTTAATAACAAAAAATTCTCCTTAATATGTACATCATAAAAAAGGTTGTATGTGTGAATATCATACCTCATCATTCAGGATTTGAAATATTTCTTGAAATTATAGGATTACATGAAAACAAATATTAGTTTATTACTTTATATCTTTACTCTACCCAAAATTATTCCCCCTTTTATTACAATATAAAGTCTTTTTTTAGTAATAGTTAATAACAATATAATTTTTTACATTACATTTTCCACAGATCTCATAGTTATCCTTAAATTTTATTTATTTCGTTTATAATTATGTAACATAATACGAAATAAAGATACACAACTTTTTTTGCTCATTGACAACATTAACGATGATATAACCCTCTCCACCTGGGATACTATATTCTTGTAATATTAACATGAGAATATTTATTTGGACTCCTCTTTTAGTTTTCTATCTCATGATTTTTATTATTTTCTTCCATCCAATTAACATATTTTTTGTGTAAAATTAATTCTTCCACATATACCTTGTGGATATTAACTTTTCTAATTTATGATTACTTCTCATCATTTTCAACATAATCTTCTAAGTACACTTTATTTATATTATCCTTAATATTTTGTTTTCATATTCCAATTATTATTTATCTAATTCCAAGGGATTTTTATAAACAACTTGGCAGTCTTTCTTGAAATTATAAGTCTTCTCATAGTATCCACATGACATACAAGGTGTTGTATTTTGAAATAACATACCTCCTATAGAATAAAAAATATATTCTCTTATCCTTGTTATGGATACATCGACCTTGTTCCCTCCTATACGACATCCACATCATACTTCCTCTAGAATCTTTTTTAGTAGGTAGTTGTGGTTTCTATCGAGTCACTAGTTTTATCCTTTTAGATATTTTCCTTATATAATCACTCAAAATACCATTTTTCATTCCTTAGTATTTTTAATGACATATTAAACCCTAAATTATATTATTTTATCAATGATTAGAAAAAAACTCCAGAAAACAATGAATATTTTTCCTTATATGATGATTCTTGATATAAATATTTAAATTTATTTCCATATTTTTACGAAAACATGATTCTCAATTTCTATAGGGGGTTTATATTCCTGTTAATATTCTTCCATTATTTTGATGGGGATTATTTCTCCATAATTGTTTGGGCTGAAATATCCTTTGATTATTTTTTACATCTACATTGTATGAAAAATTAGGTCAATTTTTAAATTGATTATGTACATATTTACCATCTTCATGTGAAAACTTATTCTAATGGGTCTTATAAGAATAATAATTTACCTGAAAAAAATCTAATTATTTTATAGACCTACTCAAATCATGTAATAGAATGTTACATATGGATTGTGTATCTTCCAGTTCTTCATCATTTTCTAACAGTTAATCCTTGGGGTCTATGATAATATTTTCATGTTTAACTTCTCTAAATTGGTTATTCTTATTTTATAAATGTATGTCATATTGTTTTTGAACGAAACATCCTTCTCATAAGACACCATTATGTATTCTTTCTTATTCATCTTCTTTTATTTATTGATATATTTTATTTTTACCATGAATAAAACTAATTCTTCTTTCAACACCCACTTAAGTTCTACCATTTCTTCTACATAATCATAACACCTTATTGAATCAAAATCATTTTCAGATTTTGAAAATAGATTGAACTCGTTATCTGATTCTCTAGATGAGTCATGTTTTTAATTCATTCCCATAGAAATTATTCTTTTACTACTGGACCACTTCATCTTCTTCTTTTTTCAATCATCTCATCATCCTCATTTGATTCGGATTCTTCAACTTACTTCTTTGTGATATATGTTTAAATATGGTTAAATTATTGAAATTATAACGTATTTGATGATTATTTACATTTCCCTTCCATGTTCCCTTTAGGAATCTATTTGATTAAACATCTATACTACGGTTGAATATTTGTTCAACCAGTTTATCTAAATATTTAGATCCATTAGCCTCTTCTTCTCAAACCTTTCTTTTTCCCATGGATTCAATCCCAATTTCTTATTTTTCCTTTTTTTAACATAGGTTCCTTTATCAAATTATATGTTACGATTATTTTATTTAGGTTATCAATTTTATTTTCTAATACATCATCCATGGATGGTATTTTTGAATCAAACCAATACAAAACATTCCACATTAGTTTTTTTGACAATGATGGAATCCTCTAGTCTCTCACAAATATCACAGATGTTGATCTAATTCTAATTTTTGTGTGTTATATATGTATAACTATATGGTTTATTGGTAGTTTTTATGTCCTCAAATAGGTTTCTAAAAACAATACATTTAACTTATTTGAAATTTAAATTCACATCATAGATTCATTTAAATTTCTCTATATCTCCATATATGTCTACGAACCAGTGAATTAGGGGTATACGTTCTCTAAATTAGGCATCAATATGGACCTTCTATAAAATATTATTCAATATTGAATTATAATATTTTCCATACTAATCCATATTAGTCATGTTTTATGAGTCAAAATTTCACAATATTCTTCCAACGATGATAATGTTTTCCATATAATTTTAGAACACAACATATATTGATCGTGTTCATATTATTTATCTCATGGATTTCTCCATTATATTTTTTTAATGAACCTCTAAATTGATATCAATTGTGAGTCTCAAATTAGTTGTAACACTGAGAGGGGGATGAGTAAAATAGTAATTAATTTTCCTTTCTAATTTATTACCTTTTAATCAAAACTAATGAACCTGTTGATGTTATTGATCCTCTCAATTGTTTCTCATAGCATTAACTTCATGTAAAAATTAATTTGTGTATTAAATTTCATTTACATGGTTTAGATGATTTTACCACTCTTTTTCATGTTGGTTATTCCCCAAAAAATTGACTCTCTCCTATAATTGTATTATCAATTAACACAATATTCTGATTCCATAGGGGACTGATTGCTTGTACCCCACATTCACCTTCCCTTGCTTAACTAGTAATACTCATCGGTCATGAACCTCTTTTTAAACTATTTATACACCCCTTTTATAAGAATATTCACATTCTATGTTTATCTAATAGTAGAATTACATCATCCTATTCAGTGTGATCATCCTACATGAGCTTGTTGGATTATACTTTCTTATGTACTAAGTCAATAAATTCAGAATTTGTTTTCATCTCAACACCCCTTCTAGATCTAGTGATATATGGAATCTACTCATCTTCATCAACTAATCAATTATGTCTCTTTCAAGGACTCAGGTATTCATCCCAAATTATTCTTTCAATTACACTATATGTATCAGTCTCCATGAAAACTCTTCACAATATATATGATATTTCTCAATTTTTTCTATCTCATATAAATTATTCTTTCCACCAACATATATTTATAATAACATAAAGATAGTACATAAGTATTTGATTTCTATTAAAATTTTTAATCTCTTCAAAATTCAACAATCCTAATTTTTTAATTAAATCATTCGTGATTATTGGTCAAGGAACCTCATTTAAATAACCCAAAGAATTGGTTGTTTCATTATTTCAAATACACTACAAAATACTCATCATTAAACTCATTTTATGTCCCCCATGTATGGAGTTATCTGAATTTTCCACATGGCATTTCATCATATAGAATGTAACATAATTAAACATCCTTTATCCTTATATGATAATTCTAAAATGGATAACTATATCACACTCATATAATTAATACATTATAATATATTTCTCACATAATATATTTCTCATATGGACCTCAATCATCTTATGATTTGGTTAGCATTATAGGTTTTGTCATAATATCTTCCAATTATCTTACATGATGGTCCACATAGGATAAATACCTTTTAAAAATATCGCTCCAAACACAACACTCCTTATATAGATGAATTATCTTACACATATAAATGAATTTACTTATGTTTTTCAATGTAAGATAAAATCCTTTTTCATTTGTCAAATTTGTAATTGTAATTCCAGAATGTCTCCAAATCAACTTGATATGTTCTAAAATAAATTCCAAAATTTCTAAAATCAACTTTAAACCTTCTCAAACACTACAACCATGATTAAAATAATTTATCATGATTTACCGACACATTCATTTAATTTTCTTGAATATTATAACCATTAAAAATATATTAGATCTATTGACACCAAATAAAATACTTACATTGGAATAAAACTTTGGAAAAATAAGATGTGTCAAAGTCAATTATTAAATTATATCTTGGTTAATGGTTTCACCATGATAATGGAGGACATTCAAAATATAATCTTCCAGAAAATCTTTTATTTAAATTTAAAGAAATTCAAAATTCTTATCAATCCCTGATGAGAATCATAGAAAAGTTTAATTTTTAAAAATCATCAATAAATCAGAAACTATCTATAGAGAAATTCCTCATACTATAATAATTGTACAGAGTAACTTATCAATATAGTAAAATGGCCCACAAAAATTCATAAAAATCTGCACATTAGAAAATATCCATGAAAGCTAGCAATCTTATATATTCAAAATGATGACAACTAACATATGGTTTCTCACATATACTGATTATTCATTTATTATAATGAAACTCATTACCCACTATAATGTGGTTTAATAATTATATGAAATCGATTGATTTTTCAAAACATCATCTCCAAAAATATTATCGACAAATATAATTCATTCTAAACTATTATGTTGTTTGAAAATTCATTCTACATTTTTCTCATCTTGTTACTATTTTACAACATTTATTTCCCTTAATTATACTCTCTAACCATACATACTATCCAAAATCTAATAGGGTTTTATTTAACATTTTATTTTGGAGAGTTTTTACTAACCAAGGATACAAAGAACAAGCCATTAGAAAATCCTTTGGAAGTAGTGTTCTATATCTAACTCTATATTTATGTTAATAATAGCACACTTTTGGTTCATTATTATCTACCAACGTAACTTAAGAATTTTTCTACAATGTCCATAGGTCTCTTTTTGATGTTTTCATATTCCTCAATAGTTTGTTCTTACTCACTAATTTATCTTATATTCCTCTCCAGGATTCACTATAATTTTCCAAAACTTCATATACTTCCCAATTAGATTAAAATAAATATATTCATCTATTTCAATCAATAAACCATTAAATTGTTTTAAGTCAATTCATTTAATCCATATTCATATCCTATAGTCATTGATTACGTTATATAGCAAGTAAATCATAGTTCATTCATATTTCCTTCTCAATAGATATAATAGTCTCTATAAGGACACTAATATATGATTTAAAACTATCCAGGTGATAATTATCATATTATTCCACGAATCCTCTTTCTCCCCATGTTCCTAATGTATTATAATATTATCCTAATTTAATCAAATATAATCACAATTTTCACTATAATCATTCACATAAAATTTAACAATAAATAAAATGTAGATGAAAATAATTATAACACAGACAAAACTTTGGATGTAGCATAATTGAATTAATTTTAATATTAAAGGATATCCAATGGGGATATAATCTTTTAGAGCCATAAGGGTATTTAATTAGAGATACCTTGGGTTGAAAGTGGGTCATATTATATAATTCATTCCAATATTATCACTTATACCACAAACTCTCACATCTTTTACTAATCTCTACCTCATAATTTGTAGGTATATACATTATTTATTCTTATAAGGGAACCAATTTAATTTTTACCATCATTTTTTTATACCTTATCCAATATTTCTATTAATTAATTCACCCATAATCACCAATAAATCACATGTATAATATAAAAAAACATGTACATGTGATATAAATGCATTACTTATTTCAATGGCACTAGGATAATTCATGGGGCATACAATCATCAATAAACTAATGCCCCAAAATCCACTAAACCAATATTTTTTCCATACTTTGGGTTATTACTAGGATCAATCCACTTTTATGGTTTAGTTATGGTTCACATTCCTCTCTAAAGGCCACTATGTTCACACCTCTTTTCACTCTATACTCAATAAAGAATAATATACTTTTTCACATATATTTATGTGAATAGTATCACCACTATTATTGTTACAAATGATAAAGTTTTTGATCATTAATCTCCACTTTATTCTTATTAAAAAAATATCTATCTCTACTAGGAATGGTAACTTCATATTTCAATGGTTCATCAGGGAAATTTATTATTTAATCATTGGAAGGATAATTATTGAGTTCTAATTACCCTTATCATTCCTTTTATAATTAGACTTTCAATTTAATGTATATCAATAATTTTTTTCTATATATCTTTATTGAAACAAAATTCATTTTGTATGTTAACTGATATATCCATATTTATTAATTTTTAAAAATCCTTCTCTCTGTCTCAAGAGATATTCATCATAATTCCATAAATTAATATATTGAAGTGTGTGAAAACTATATAGAATACTTATATGTTATGTGAATTTTTTTTATATTCTATATGACTTGAATTTGTTAGTATGGGAGAATTTTATACCTAACTAAAATAAATAAGGTATAAAGACAATGAGGTAAATAATTTGATCTGCGTCCTTAATGGCTGAAATAAAGTATGACTCGACTAAATAAGACATCATGAAAAATAAATGTAATGAAATAATGGGGGATAATTGTTTAATTTGAAATGAGTTTCATACCATGATTAACCCCCAGGTATATCTCACTAAAAAACCTTGATGGCCAAAAAAGTGGTACCAAAACATAAGGTTATTTTATATAAATTGTTGTGTTTTAAATGGATATGATTGATTCATAATGTATAATTATATTATAGAAAAAAAATTTATTTATATGGAAATGTGAATTAATATTATGAATAAGAAATCTATGGTGAATCCTTATATGTGAACCAATTATAGAGAAAGTGTGACTAATATAGGGTATTTGATGAAATTTTAAATGAAATTGATGAATGATTCTGATTGTGAATCTGTTAATGATTTCAATGATGTTTCTAGATTGTTTGATTAATATAGAAACCCTTACTTTTAATACATTGATATAATATCATGATAGATTAATATTAAAATATATTTTAAAAATACACGACTAAAGACTATAAAGGTTTACTGTATTTGGAGACTAGATAAACCATTTTATTATTTCATGAAATAATTTCAACATCCCCCAGAAATATATTTTTACATTGTGATATTATTAGAAATATCCTACATTAACCATTTCATTATAACATTGGAAAAGGAGGCATAACAAAGTGTGATCTCATATTCTCTATAATGGTAAACAAGGGAGATATCAATGATGAAATAAACATAACATTAGAAAAAAATATGTGATTACATGAGAATATCATTTGAAAATCCATACCCAACATATAATTGATAATAATAATTAATATTGGTATAAATCGTAGCAGTTCATAATACATGGATCATAATGGAGTTAAATAACTTGATCCATGGGAGATTATCATTTGTATAAGGAATGTATTTTTCAGGTACATATAATCTCATAAAATGATTTCACTAATAAAATATCACTTCCAAGATTATGATCATTGATTAGGTATACTATCCATTAAATCATATATATTTTTAAGGTTCACTATAATGACTATCATAGTGGAAAGATTCCCATACTGAATTGGGATCACTCCTCATTCCCTTTATTGTTATCTGAGAAGAAATTTGTCTTTACAAAATTAATTTTAGGGATAAATCATTATTGTACAACCTATCAGATAAACATAATCCATTCATATATTTTCTATAAGATAATAAATCATTCATCAGATATAATAACCCTTTTAAATGATTGGGATTCATAAAAATTTCAATATTTTATCAGAACATAACCCATGGATGATAAACATGCTTCAAAAACCTATCATCATTACAATTATAAACCATCCAAAAAAAGAATATGTAATATATCATGGGATAAAATCCCTAGGAAATCATAAATAATATCATATTAAATTATCATATAAAAAAATCACAGTAAAATATCACTAGAATATTTCTTAAGGAAGATACCTTTTTATTCCGAAAAGATTTATTTAAAGTACAAAATATCACCAAATAATAAGGAAAAACATTTGTTGAAAAAACTAGGGACAAATTTAAATGATGATTATATGCATTGAGAAGTCGTGATGGTAGGAAATTTTATTCATGTCAAGTACAATAAAACAATGATTCCTTTTATATTTTTAGTAAAAAGTAAAAAGTAATTAAATTAGAAAATGATAATAATATTACCTTGAATCAATTTTACATAAATTGAAATATGACATTAAAATTTATATGACAATAGGAAAAACAATTACTAAAATCATTTTAAATAAAAAAAGGAAATGGAAGAAAAATATTCCATACCAAAGGGGGAATGAAGCCTATTTTTCCTAAAACCATTATTAATGGAAATTTTAATAAAAATAGAGTGAAATGGTTTTATTTAATAAAAAATGCATGGGTAAAAATAGAGGAAAAAATTAATTTGTTTTATCAAAAAATTATTATATATTCTCTTTGAATTTAAATTAAATCTTAAACAAAGAGGATTAAAATGAGATGGAAATATAAATCACATACCTCAAGTTAGAATTTCTTTGAAGAGTTTTAATATCCTACAAAATAAATTAGATTTTTTTAAAATTATATAAAATAATCATGTAAATACTAATAATATCATATATGAACAACTTAAATTATTTCAACACCAATTCAATAATAATTTATTATTCAAATCATCATTTTCAGGTGTTAATTGTATCAAATTTCAGGGAATTGCCAATTCTATAGTCATGGAAACTGTAATTATATCATCTTTACATCATTTAAATAATGTTACATAAGATATAATAAAGCTACTCATTCATTATTTACATATTAGGAATTATCCATAAATTTTATAGAAAGAAAAATTATTTACATTGTTCATAGAGACAGTATGTCATACGTACTCATGAATGTTGTTTTCATTTACAAATGAAATGAAATATAGAAGAATATATTTTATTTTATCATTATGTAAACATAATTATATCTTGAGTAACATATATATAAATCAAATATATCATAAATATGATCCATGTAAATCGAAAATAGAAAATAAATTGCATAGCTTTAGGGAGATTGTAGTCCACACATACGTAGGAGCGACATTATCCTCTTCCAACAAATGATAATGTAAAAAGATATATATGATAATATAATGGTAGAAGAATAATTATTTAATATATATCATATATATATATATATATATAATATAAACCCATAATAATCACTATCCATTAATGATGGTGATGGAAAATGAATTGTATCATTACATGGAGACAACATTCCCCACTTACGCACGAGAGATACATTCACTTCACATTTCATAGATATGTGGGGAATAATTGAAGTTAAATAATCTTAAAATAAATTTATTATGTTCATGATAATTAATTTTTATTTTTTGATCAATAACATATATTTGTTAGAGTTATAATAAGAAATTATATGAAAGATGGCAGGTAAGATGAATACATCTCATTCGGTTGCCCTCCTTTAGATCATTTCATGAGGACCATTGAAATAGTTTTTTAATAAGACCATATTTTAAACATTGTCTATTGGGAATATTGTATGGATTTCATTGATCTCGATGGATAATGGTTGTGTAAATAATAGAATTGAGGGGTTTTATTTATAAGTGGGGGAGATGATACACATTGAGATTATTAATAGTTTGAAATATAATAATATAATACCCAAGAAAAATGAATAAAAATGAATATAGATTAGAATTTAATAAAGAATTTGGTCAACATAATACCATAAATATGATATATATAACTTTTATTGGAATAATTACCCTTATATATGGGTTTAATCCCCTGGTAAACTTCTTTTAACCTTAATCGTGGTAACAATTTTTTTCATAATATAAATTTCAAAAAAAAATAATGATATTATAGAAAAATAATAGTATTGATTATCTATAATATGGAATAATATTTTACAAATTCACTATTCTGATGTGGTAGAATTTAATTTTATATTAAAACCGCAAATTGTGACAAAAATATATTTTCTAAAAAACGTTTTCTTAATTATGAAATGTTTTTATTGAAAAATAAAACATAAAATTTATTATAATTACCTTAATAGTATTATTCATATAAAAATTTAATAATATTACATTGAATTTATATTGAAATAAAACACAACATTGTACAAGATAGAAATGAAAAGACAATTTTGAATAAAAATCTGTCTTTTCACTATTCATTGAAAAATCAATCTTTTCAAAAAATTATCAAAATTTCACTCTTAGATAATTTTGGAATGATTTTGTCCAAAATTAATTCCATGTTTCAAAATAAATTCTCTTAATGTTTAATAAAATTATTTATATTATTTATTTGATATAATATTTCAATCTGTTGTTGTTCATGGGAATGCTATTTATACATGGGTAAACACATTGTGTTCAATTCATGTAGAATAAGTTTATGTACTTCCACCTGAGAAACTAATGGAACACGTCATGAACATGATAGAGGTTCGATTGAACGATCATGTGATAAGAAATCCTCTATACTCGATCTACAATATCTATAGGGAAAATATACATAGGATTTATATTCCCCATATTTTTGAATCTCAAATCCTTTTTATGCTCAGAAATTTATAAAATTACCATCTCACTAACATCAAATTTCATATATCAATGATGATTTTAGTCATAAAATATCAATCAACCTTGTTCTGCATTAATTTAGTATTGAATTGATCATACCCTCTTTACCATTTCCTCAGATAACTCAGGTCACAATAACATCCTTTCCTCAACATAATTCCATAACATGAATAGATTAAGGTGTGGGTCTATAGAACATTTTAAGTTCATAGAATAAATACTCATCATATCCACCAAGGATTGAATGGTACTCTGAAATTGACCATCTCATTGAGTATGATATGAAATACTGAAACACAACTATGAATCTGTATCTTGTAAAAGACTTCACCAGAAAGTAATGATTGGTCCCCGTCTTAAATATCATAGTTATCTTTCTATTTAATCATTAATATGACAGATAGTTGAACAAAAATTCAAGAAAGATAATATTTATCCCCATCCTTAATTATTTACAAATATATCCTTTGAGAATCTATAAATATTGGTCCTCTTTTATCCTCATCATATATAATATTGTATGATCTTTTTGACTCTTAGAATTGGTCACCATATTCTATTTCCAATGGTGATAATTTATTGATCATTTCATAATATTTATTTAAATCTAACCATATTATATGGTGTATAATAAACACTTTTTGAGTGAAAATATACTTTAAAAAATTATGATCAGTATATATATCACACCATTATACATAAAGATAATTCCTTCATATCTTTAATGAATATATTTAAGTGTATAACTCCAAATCATGATATGAGTAATTATTCCCATGAAGCATGAAGTTTTGTGAGGCTTATTCATTCACTATATCATTATTCATGGGGATGCATCATATTCCATTTTTTAGTACATCACTATATATCACAAACCCTTCTCTATAGTAGGATTGTGTAAGAAAAAGCTTGTAGACTTTCATTCTATTCAATTCCTTGAACATTTCCACAGAAAAATTTATCCAAATTAACTTTGATATCTTTATACATAAAATAGTGATTGGATTATACATTCAAGAGAAATTTTAGAAAACAAATATATAAGTCCATCTATATAAAGAAAACTATGTATCAATGTCGAAGTGGTTGGTTTGGTCCAACGTTAAATAACTTCAATTTTTGATGGATCCATTGATATACCCTATATTGAGATTATATGACCCAATAATTAAACATTCTATAGCCAAAATCCAAAATTATTAAATTTTTAATATAGTTTATCACTCCTTATGTTCTTTAGTAAAATACTACATTGTTCTTAACTCTATTATTTTTCTTCTAATACCTTAAAATATTATCTATGAAGACTTCTGAAAACTGATCAATGTAATTTCTATAGACTTCATTATTTTAATCCATAAAGGTAACATAACATTAATTTGAATATATGAAATCACTATAAATTAATAGTTTACTTACCTACAGTAGAATGTTTTATTTTGTATGTATTCACTTTTGACACTAAAATGATATATTCATATCAAATATTAGTAATGTTAAATTATTTATCTCCACATTATTGATCCAAAAAATCATCAATATGAGGTAGTGGATAGTTATTCTTATTTTTGTTCTTATTCATATCCTGATAATCAATTCATTTGTACATTTATCTATCTTTATGCATAAAAAACATGTTCACCCCATGGTGATGCACATAGATGAATGAATCCCATATCAAAATTATTCTAATGTATTTTTGTAAATTACTACAACTCAATCAAGGAAATTATATTTAGGTTCTTTGAAATAGGTGTATCAAAATGTATGAGTTCTATCAAAAACTTAGCATCATTATTATAAAGATGACTAGGCAACACTCACAAAAATCCAACAATTATTCTTGTACAACAGAAATATCGTTCATGTCGATTTTCTCCATATCCATCCATGATAGACACCACTTTTGAATAAAAATCAACGAACATACGATGTTTGTAATTTTAATTGAATGTTCCTTTTTTTGTTCTGATAGATGATCACTTTCTGGTTCCAAAAATAAAATTTTACTTCCCATCCATGGAAATTGTTATGAGATTTATATAATGAATGGAAATTTATACACAAAAAATATTAAATTCAACTGGAGAGTGAATAACAAGATTTACAAGAAATAAATTCAAAAAAACAAAATTTATAGAGACTCATAGGATTGAGATGTGATCAACCTACGATTAATTGTTTTCCTTACTAATTGAATATCTAAACATTGAGGTGGTATTGTGACACCCTTATAAAACATTTTAGTTAAAAATGAATTGAAAAATCCAGAATCAAATAATACATTACCAGTTCTAAAGTGGATTGTATGTATAAATTTAATCACTTCATTGTCAAACTCAAAATCAATAAAAATGATCAAATGTGATTTAGAATTTCCTATATTCTTAATATATTATTGACATTAATCCTCAAAATTAGCCTTCAGTTTTAGGAAATAGTTATCATAATTTCAATACTCCTTGAATTTGAAATCCGTGAGTGTTTATGGTTCATTTTATGGTGAATTTACTCTTTCATTATCTGAATTATTCTTCCAATCACTTCATAATTATATTACCAAATGAACTTCCTTTAAATATGTAAAAAAATACCAAACCCCTTATGAACTTTTCCACTATTTTCCCTTCCATACTTCATGAATAAAAAATATTTAATATCGATATCTATATGGTTTTTATCATTATAATTACCTCTAAATTCAATATTTCTTTTCGTATAAAAAATATGTATTGAAGGGTAAACCAATTCTATATTTCCAGCTTGATAGCACATTGAAATATTTACTCATTGTTTCCTAATTCACTAATCAATAATTATATTTTTTGACTTAGTTCTAATCCATTAAATATTTGCCCATTCTTAATTTTTTGTTTGATGATAATACTTAAATCATTCCTCACAAGACATGTACTGGTTTCCCTATAGTTATTAATAGATCCTAAATCATTCTTCTTTTTCTTGAGGAATTACTTCTCCATTTTGATATTAATAATAAAGGGAAATAACATAAAAAAATAAGGTCCTACTGTTATCCCACATTTGGATTCAATTTTGTTTTTGTTTCACCTTCTTCTTGGAAACTGAAAAAAATTGATGTACTTCATCTTCCATATAATAAAAAACCAAAATAAAATTTTCATGATCCAAATACTAGGGAATGGAAAGTATAATTTCTGTTAAACTCATACAATTCTCAGTAACTAGTTAATAAATATATAGATAAATAGAATATAGATGTTTCCTCATAAATTAAATAATAGAACTTTATTCCCTATATTGGTTTTTTTGTAATGTCAACATTATTGATGGATTGAGATTATTTTTATAGCACAAAAAACAATAGTTTTCTTTGAAACTCAAAAAAAATCACTTTCACTGGAGGAAAATCAATGCATTGTTTATCACAATTAGTGTTAATATAGTTTCCTATAATTTCATCCGTTGACTAAATATAAAAGTAATAGTGCTAAAGATAATTATCATAGTGGCAAACCAAATATTAATGAATAATTATTTATTTGATATCTAAAACATTAAACCATCATTTAAATTTCTTAAACCATAGGATTAACAAGGGTTAGTAAGGGAACACTCACTTAGAACATGAATAATTACTGGAATATATTCGAAGAATTAATTTTGGGGTTATCACCCCTAGATACATGTTTTACATAAACATTTCCACTTATAGTATCTAAATAATGATTTGTTTTAAGTAAAACCACAAAATCACTACCATACTAAAACACTATGTTGTTACCCTAGATATAGATTTATCCTCAGGGTTTTTATCAAAGATTTCTAAAAATAATCTCCATAGATAAAATATAACCTACTATGATACCAAAAATAGTTACCCTTACTTTTTATACATATATATTTCATATTTATGTATGAATATTTAAGATATTTTACAAATACACACTCGAGGACTATAAAGGATTTCTCTGTTTTTAGAATAGATACATTGTATTTTTATTTTAATAATGATCCCAAATATCTTTGTTAATGGTATTACTAAACAATAATCTTCTTAGTCATACCTTACATAAAACAATTATGCCTGGCCTTGGGAAAGGAAACATAATAAAGGTAAAACTCAGATAAAAAGAAAGGGTAAATAAGTCAAATATCAACGATCAATTAAACATAACATGATCATAAGGGTATAAGGGCATGATCTAAAAATATTACAATACATAGCAATTACATCATATATAATAAGAACAAATCATAGAATAAATCATTATAGTGTATAGGTTATGAATCATAATATACTAAAAGAACATAATCCCTGAGAGAATAACATTTTAATAAAACATATGTTTATAGAACACACATAATCATAGAAAACCATTTTATTATTCAAGGTTCAACACCAAGACTATTCTATTGGATTGGTTCCTCTCTCCACTTCATCATATTCTTTGTCAATGATCACTTTTAAGACAGTCATAATGTACAGTAACCCTTTTTGAACTGGGTCCACTCCCCATTAAAATACTTATTATCTTCTGATATATAAATCCTTACCAATTAATTTGAGGAATATAAAATCTAAGAATCACTGATCTCATAATCAACATCCATTCATATGTATTCTAAATGTTCAAAAAACATTCATCACATATCATAACCCATGGATAGGGGGTTTCATAATCATTTTCGAATTTCATCATTATACAACCCTCGACAAATAAATGTTCATCATAAACATATCATCATCAAAATCATATCTATCAAAATAATTAATAGGATCTTATCATAGGATCATATTCCAAATAAAGAATATGTAATATAGAAATATTTTTTCAATGAAAAAAAATGACATGAATATTTTGCTAGAATATTTCATGAGTAAAATCACCTTTTCATTTTGAAAAACTTATTTAAAATATGAAAAACAAACCAAATATTACTGAGAAAATTTTCATTGAAAAAAACCATGGAATCCTTTAAATGAAGCACTATTGAATTGAGTGGTCATGGTGGCATATAATTTTATTCATTACATATAGTGAACCAATATTTTTACAAAAATCATTACATTATTTTAATTGTAATTACCCATTAACACTATACAACAAGGATCGAAGTGTCTGTCAGGACCCGTCCCCCGGGGCCTATGTCCTGACTACCACAAGCCTGCCTTCCATAGGCCAGGGGATGGTGACTAGCACCGAAATGCATATTCACTATAACTGGGAAGGTATTGTATTTATAACCTATAAACACATGCAACCAAGCACACAACCAGATACGAAGACAAGTCAACTGTATAGAAAAATAGTGCTGAAAGTAAAAAAGGGGCCAGAATACAAGACCAACAGTAATAGTACAAGGAAAACTGAAATAAAATTCAACTGAAGAAGAAGAAAGGAAGCTACTGGGTCATCCTACAGGGTTCTAATCTTAATCTTAGGTATATATCACCTCTTCAGCACCCCACGTCTGCCCATCTCCTCTTCGTACCATCACGCTGTATGATCCACCTCTCGGCCCCCTCTAGCTGTGGTCCGCATAGCCTTAATCAAGGTTGTATGTCATATACACCAAACACAACACGGTACAGGTATATCCTGTGCAGGGGTGAGTATAATTATACTCAATAGGGACCCCGAGACACTCAGGGTCTCACAAAATCCACCATGGATAATCCACAAGGCATGAAATCAACTGACAACCCCACATAGGTATATGCGCATACATATAACAAAGTTGTCAAGTATACCCATCTCAATAATGAGGAAAAAACAGAGTCCAACTCAAAGCCCAAAGCTCAACTATTCCACAAAGTAAGGAATACCATGAAGGTAAGTACCACACAGGTTCACCACATAGAGAAAAACGACCAAGGCATTACCACAATGGAATGTACCACATAGGTACGGACTAAACTCAAACCAGGTATAAATTATGTAAAGTAGTAGAGATAATTAGATGTAACTACTAATTCATCATACTCTGTAAATAGGCTTTTCTACTGACCCACACCAGATCACTTAGTGCTGACCCACACAGGATCACTAGGTGCGTATCCACACTGTATCGCTCTTCATTCTTCACGTCACAGCCAGTTACTGGGTTCCCGCACTAGGCCTTCTCTTCTCTGAGAGGGTCTACTCATAAAACCATTGGTCGATACTCCAAGTGCCAGGAAGTCTCATGAAGGAGTATCACAATGGACTGCCATGTCATAGGGGTCTCAATGCAGCAGACGGTGCGTCAATCGGATGACCGGTCTGTGAGTTATTAGCCTTTTAGTCCCAAGGACCCTAATTAATTTATGCTCAATCCAACATGGTCGTACCTCAATGTTACCCCAAACTCTAGTGGGAGTATACCAAAGGGACCGTCTGGCTCCAAGGTTTACAGTGTCGTTGACGGTTTAAAAAATGGACATCTGGTGCTAAAGCTATGGCTATTAGAGCAAAAATATCGTAGCTAGTCCGGGTCCGGTCTGACCGACATGGCCTGACCCAGACCGCTAGGTCCAACCTAGCCCGTGTGGGGTGGCCTGGTAGTCCATGAGGGCCGTGTGGGGCTGCGGAGGGACACGGGGTCCACAGGGGCAGTGTGAGGCTCTAGAGGCCACGAGACACCGCAGGGGGGCAGCGGAGGCCGCGGGAGGCCACGAGTGGGCCGCGGAGGCCGAGGGAGACCACCAGGGACCACCTAGGCTACAGGAGGCCGTACTAGGAGTGAGACCGCAGGGGAGACGAGGGCATCATGGAGTCTGCGAGGGCAGCACGGGGCCGCGAGGGCCTTGAGGGCAGTGGGAGGCCATGGGGGCCGTGGAGCGGAGGAGGAAGTGGGCATCAGAGTGCCTTGGGGAACGGGGGTCACTGGGCGGCCGAGGCCACGGGGGGCCAAGGCCTCAGGGCGGCGGAGGCCATGGGGCGGTGGAGGCCATGAGGTGGGGGAGGTCGTGGGGCGGCAGAGGCTGTGGTTGGTGGAGTTCCATGGGGTGTGTAGGCTACGAGGATGTGGGGTGCCATGCCTTCCCGGTGGCTGGCTTGACCAGACACCCTTCGTTCTTCACCTTCTTCTCGGTTTTTGAGTTCCACTGGTGCCAACTTCCAGCACCAGTTGTTGACATCATCACTAAGATCACAAAAAAGATCCAAAAAATTTGCGGAGGGGTCGGGCCATGTTTGTTTGACCCATACCCTCCGCATTAGGTCGGTAGCATACAACTCATGTAAGATGATTCAGTGTGAGAGGGAATTTGACAATGATAAAATTAAATCACACCCCTACCTCATTTGATTATTGATGTTAATGAGAGAAGTCAAAGTTGTCGATGTTCGTCGTGCTGGCCACACACCTAGGATCCCAAGATCGTTCTTCAGATAAATTCTCTTCAATCGATGTGGTTCTTTGTTGTTAAATATGTCCACCATTGGAGGATGTCCCAAGGAATAAGTCAAAGTCGTGTGTTGGTGTTCTTCGTTGGAGGAGCTCTTCATTGGAGGATGTGTTCTTCTATGTTCACCTCTTTCAAACCCTTTCCTCTCAATTCCACCAAACAGAAATGGTGCCCACATAATAGAACATTTTATCTATTATGTTTGTTGGCATAATTTTGAATTAGGTTAATTAATTAATGGACAAGTTGTTATAATTAATTAAGGGGGTGGCACAAATAATGTGGGGGAGTTCAAGAGGTTTTTCTCCCATAAAGAGGGGAGTTCAAGGGGGTTTTAGTCTCAAGTGGTCCCCACCACCATAACCCACATGGGAGGTTAACTATGGTGGTCCCCACCTCTATAAACTCACATTGGAGGTTTAGATTAAGTGGTCCCCACCTCTAAACATCCACATGGGAGTTCCAAATAAAATAAAATGGGACACAATTTTATATTATTTTATTCTCTCATGAAAAAACCCAAATACGATCTTTCACCCTCGACCTACTACGGTCAACATGAAGGTCCCCATAAGTGAATACCGACACTGCAAGTTCAACAGTGCCCTCAGATTTCAATTCCAAGCACCAGTTCAAAAGTTACAAAAACCCACTTGTATGTTTACTGAATGTACCGGAAAAAAAAGTTCAGAAATTTATTCTGGGCACTCCGGGTCTTGGAATTATGTGCTGTCAATTTTCAAAGACTTGTAAAATTTCCATATAATTAAAAATTTTAAATAGAATTTTTGGGTCTTTACATTCTCCAAAAATCAGGTCTTTACATCCCCATATGCCACATTACAAACATGGTAAACAAGTGGGGGTATTGAGCACGTATCTGAGCCTCCCGCTCCCATGTGTTGTCCTAGAAGGTCCTATGATGCCAATGAATGCACACTAGAGGTATCAACTACCCACGAAGGACCCTCTCATATCGATACTCAATCTCTACTGGAACCTCTATAAAAGTCACCATGTCATCGACGTCCATCTCACCGTGGTTGATGATGTGAGAAGGGTCGTGCAAATATCTCCTCAGCTGGGATACATGGAAGACATCATGCACTCGGTGCAACTTAGGTGGAAGAGCTAAGAGGTAATCCACCTCACTAACTCTATTGGGGACCTGAAAGGGTTCAATGAACCTCAGAGATAACTTTCCACCTCAGCCAAATCTACACAAACCTCATCGAGGTGAGACCCGTAGAAAGATGTGGTCACCATCCATGAACTCCAGAGGTCTCCGTATCTGGTTGACATATGACTTCTTCCAGCTCTGTGCAGTCTTCATCTGCTCCTGGATGATCTGTGCCTTCTCTGTGGTAGACTAAACCATCTCTAGTCCCACTTCTTCTGACTCTCATGGGTTAGTCCAGCACAAAGGTGATTTTCAAGGTCATCCATACAATGCCTCAAAAGGTTCCATCCTAGTGGTGGAGTTATAGATGTTGTTGTATGAAAACACTACCAAAGGAAATTGATCCTCCTAGGTGCGACCAAATTCGAGGATGCAAGCATGCAACATGTCCTCGAGGGTCTGAATGGTCTGCTCAGTCTGACCATCCGTCTGAGGATGAAAGGCGGTGCTCAAATGAAGTTGCATCTCGAAAGCCTCATGCAACCCCTTCCATAGCCGATAATTAAAATGTGTATTACGATCAAAGACCATCATCAAGGTTACTGCATGTAGCCACAAAATCTCTTGCACATAGAGGTGTCCCAAGCTCTCTACTAAACCCTAACTCTGATCAGTAGGAAGTTGGCCTACTTGGCGAGTCAGTCGAAAATTACCCAGATAGATTCATGAACTCTGGATGTATGTGGAAGTCCTATCACAAAGTCCATGGACATCCCATCCCACTTCCACTCTGGGACCTCTAAAGGCTGAACTAAGCCTGCTGGTACCGGATTCTTTGCCTTCACTTGCTGGAAAGTGGGGAATGAAAAGACAAATTCGGCTACTACATTCATCATTCCCAGCCACCAGTGCTGTCGTCGGAGGTCCTGGTACATCATTTCCACTCCTTGATGTACCTATATAGGGGATGTGTGGAACTCCCTCAATATTTCATCCTGATGTTATACTGGTACCATGGTATGTCCTCTGAAGAGGATGATGAGCTCTCCACCTTCAAAAAATCAATTAGGTGTCTGCACTGTGGATATCTGAGCAGGTCGAGTCTCACAGTCAGTGTCCCCATGCCGTGCCTCCCCGACTCGGTGAAGAGGTGGGGGAGTGACTGTTAGAGACTGATGAAATGATGCTCCATCCCGACCCACAAAGTATATCTACAATGCTGGTAGCTTCTGTTTCCTCTCTTTGCAGCTGTATAGAAGACCTCTTGTTGAGTGCATATTCCAAAATGTTCCTGTTCCCAGGATTATAGACTATATCGATGTCATAGTCCTAGAGGAACTCAAGACAACATCACATTCATAGTTTCAGGTCCTCCTGAGAGAAGAAATACCTGACACCCTTGTGATCTTAGTGCACTATAAAACGTTCTCCCATCATATAGTATCACCAAATATTCAAGGCGAAGACCACTACTGCAAACTCCATGTCATGGGTAACGTTGTTTTGCTCATTTGTATCAGCTATCGAGGACCATATGCGATAAATTATCACTTTTTCATTAGGACACATCTGAGCCAGGTACTTGATGCATCGCAGTAGACTACGTACCCTACGCCCTCCTCTGGAAGCCTCAAGGTGGGTCCACTAGTCAGCCTCTACCTCTACTCCTAAAAACACTGTTGGCATCTCTCTGACCACACATAGGGTATCCCCTTCTTGGTCAAAGCTGATAAAGGTGTTGTAACTCTAGAGAAATATAGCACAAATCTCCAGTAGTATCTGGAAAAACCCATGAAACTCTGTAACTCCATCACACTCATGGGGGGATTCTAAGAAAGTATCACCTCAATATTCACTGGATGCACTGAAACTCTATCCGCTGAGATGACGTGTCAAAGAATGTGAACCTCACAAATCCAAAACTAGCACTTCGAAAGATTACCATAGAGTTGGTGCTCTCAGAGTGTGTTCAGTACAACCTGTAAATGATAGGCACACTCCTCCTCGATAGATGAATAGATAAGAAGGTCATCAATGAAGACTACTACAAATCGATCAAGGTATGGCTGAAAGATCATGTTCATGAGTCCCATGAACACTACTAGAGCACTGGTCATGCCTAAGGGAATAACAATGAACTCGTAGTGTTCGTACTTTCATTTTAATGTCGTTTTCTCCACATACTTGTCTCGTACTATGAGCTGGTGATATCCTGATCTGAGGTCTATCTTTGAGAACCACCATGCTCCCTTCATCGGATCAAAGATGTTGTCAATCCTCGGAAGTGGGTACTTGTTCTTCATGGTCACTTGGTTCAGGCCCCAAAAGTTGACACAAAGTCTCAAGCTCCTATCCGCCTTCTTGGCGAACAAAATTAGGGCTTCCCAAGGAGAAACACTGGTCCGAATGAACCCATTCCGCTGTAAGTCCTCCCGATGTAACTACAGATCATGAAGCTCCACGAGACTAATTTGATGTGATGGTGTAGATATCGGTGTTGTCCCAGGTTACAAGTCAATGTATAAGTCCACCTCTCTGCGAGGAGGTAGACCCAAGAAATCATAAAGGAAGACATCTGCGTACTGGTCCACTACTATAGGATAACTCAGACTCTCCACATCAATAGATCTGAGGGTAATTCTAGTCAACTGATGATTTATTGACGACACACTCCTCTAGGTAAGTCCATACTATGATTCATAGTCTCCCTTATCGGCAGTGAAGGTAAACCTAGTCCCATCCATGCAGACACACTGCAAATTTGTGCCCAATACAGTCTATCTGAGCATGGACTGTTGACTACCAGTCCATCCCAAGATGACCACGTAAGGCCTCAACGCTACTACTAGGTGATCCCAGGGAAGCTCTCTCCTCCTAGAGTACGCTCGAACTGCCAGAAAATTTTCGTAATCATCGAATCATCCCCCGTAGGAGTATCTAGCCGTAAGAATCGAGGCAATGACTCCATCAGAATCTTAGAGCTCCGAACGAGGGAAGTGGTAATAATAGAATGACTGGAAAATTTGTCTTTAAGAACTAAAACTAATGTGGAGTAGACACTGATCGTACCTCATATCATCTCTGGAGTATCTTGATCATAGGCCTCAACTTCATGGAGCTGAACTCACCAATGTCCTCCTGCTTGCTGTGGTTGGGGTGGACTACCTAGTGGTGGTGGCAGTAACATCTCGAATCGTGGCCCACCACCAGCTGCACGACCAGATCCTCTGCGATGTCCGCCTACGCCCTGCGTACTTCCTTGGTCGAACCTCCATCTCTACCAGGGCGGTCCTTCGACCATCTACTGATCATCTGAACGGTGGGTCAGATAGTCATGAGCCATGTGACTCTACCCACCGTATTCATAACACTGCCCGCTCCTGGAATGAATGGCTCTTCCTCATGTTCCCCACACAACTGACCCTGAATCCTACAGTTGTCCATCTGTAGGTCTGGTCCTCTAGGATCTCTGCGATATCTGTCTTCTTCCAACTGTAGATGTCCACACTACGTGACGACTGGTGGTGGGTCTAGCTACTGGTGACTGCTCAGCAATGAAAATATCCACTATAAGGGCTCGCTCTAACACCCCCGCCTGCGTCGGGATGCTGAGTGAGATCATTAAATCCCAGATCTCCCACCTTATCCCCCACTCGAAGGTTCGGGCCCTGAAGAATGGGTCATGCACCATATTAGTAGAGTAGTGTGTGAGGTCTGTGAACCTCTCTGATTACTAAGCCATAGTTATGCTTCCCTGCTACAGATGAAGTTTCTCCTATATGCGCACTGCACGAAGATTCGCTGGAACAACCTCTACCAGAAACAAGCTCTTGATGTTTGCTCAGAGAAGCGTCACCTCATCATGAACTTGTAGCATCATGCTCTACCAGATGCCAGCTGATGCCTGAAGAAGTTTGGATGTAAGGATCACCATGAGATCGGCTGGTGTCCCTACTAGTTGGAAGACTCTCACCACGGCCTCCAGCCAATCCTCAGCCACATGTGGGTCCTTCTCTACCCTGAACCAAGGTGGCCTCTGGTGCTAGAACTCATGCAACGTGCTCAAGAGGCTTGCACCCTCTATTGTGGGGGCTGGTGGGATCGATGGCCCAACATGTAATGGTACCAATGGTGCCTCCAATGGTGTCTCTACAGGAAGAGGGCCTTGCACGGAGGCCTCATCGCTTAGTGGGATATCAAGGCATACTATATCCCAAACCCAAGATGGTTGTTTGAATAGAGGAATCCTAAAAAGAAACTAGTGAACTATGATCAATAAGTTATACCTGGTGAGCTGAATAAAAGAGTTAAAAATTAAAAATCTTGAAAAAACAAACGCAATCAGTGTTTTCATGCACTGAGTCAGAAGATAGAAGTCAGGGTCTTGGATTATGGATAAGTCATCTGTCGCACAAACAATAGATTCCCTAAACTGATAACCACACTCACTACACTTAACACTATTTCCATTAAAAAATATCGGAGTGTTATGTACTACCATAGAACTAACTCCTCTGATACCAATTTGTCATGACCCGTCCCCTGGGGCTCATGTCGTTACAACCCCAAGCCCGCCTTCCATAGGCTAGGTGCTAGTGACTAGAATCGAAAGGAGTTTTCCCTATAATCGTGAATGAATTGCCTTTATAACCTATAAACACACCCAACCAATCACACAACAAGATACTAACACAAGTAAACAATATAGAAAAATAGTGCTGAAAGTAAAAAGGTGCCAAAATACCATCCCAACAGTACCAGTACAAGTAAAACTGAAATAATATACAAATGAAGAAAAAAGGCAGTTATTGGGTCATCCTCTGAGGTTCGTACCTGAAGGGTAAGTATAGATCTCCTCCTCAACACCCCACATTCTCCCATATCCCCTACATATCTTCACACCATATAGTCCACCTCCAGGCCCCATCTAGCCCTGGTACCCTCAGCCTCGATCAACGTTGTCTGTCGTCTACACAAAACACAACAAGGTGCGAGCATAGCCCGTGCAGGGGTGAGTATAGCGATACTCAGTAGGGACCCCGAGACCCTCAAGGTCTCAAAAAATCCACCAACGATAAACTAAAAGGCATGAAATCAACTGAAAACCCTACATATGTATATTCCCATACATATGCCAACGTTATCAAGTATACCCATCTCAATCATGAGGAAAACACTGAGTCCAACGCAAATCCCAAAGCTCAAATCTTCCACAAAGGAAGGAATGCCACGAAGGTAAGTACCACACAGGTACGCCACATAGAAGAATACAAACAAGGTATTACCACAAAGGAAAGTACCACATAGGTATGGGCTCATATCACACCAGATATAACTTAAGTTCAATAATAGATATTATTAGATGTAATTACTAATTCAACTTACTATGTTAAGAGGCTTTGCGGCTGACTCACACAGGATCACTCGGTGATGACCCACACAGGATCGATTGGTGCTGACCCACACAGGATCACTCTGTGTTAACCCACAAAGGATTTCTAGGTGTTGACCCAGAGAGGATCGCTCGGTGCAGACCCACACAGGATCGCTAGGTGCTTACCCACATAGGATCGCTCTTGATTCTTCACATCATAGCCATCAACTAGGTTTCTGCACTAGGCATGCTCATCTATTGAAGGGTCTGCTCCTCAATCTATTGTTCAATACTTCAAATTACGTGAAGTCTCATGAAGAAGTATCCCAAATGACTACCCCATCATAGGGGTCTCAACGTAATAGACGGTGCATCAATCGGACGCCTGGTCTTTCAGTTATTAGCCTTTTAGTCCCAAGGGGCTGGTTGGATTTGTGCTCGATCCAACCTAATCGTATCTCAAATTTACCCAAAACTCCAGTGGGGGTCTACTAATGGGACCATCTCACGCTATGGTTTATAGCGTTGTTGACGGTTTTACAAATAGATGCCTGGGGACAATGCTATGGCCGTTAGAGTGAAAAGTTCGTAGTTGGTCTAGGTCCGGTCCGACCCAGCCCGACCGACCAGGTTTTGGTCAACTTAGCCCACTGGGTCCGGCCCAGCCCGTGCCGGGCGGCCCGGCCTTCTGGGCGGTCTGGCATGCCGCGAGTGGCCAAGAAGGGTTGTGAGGGGCCACAGAGGCTGCGATGTGGTGGGGCGTCGTGCCTTCACCAGTGGCCGGCTTAACCGACTTCCCTTAGTTCATCTCCTTCGTCATAGTTCTTGGGTTCCACTGGTTCCCACCACCGTCACTAGTCACCGACACCATCAAAAATATCACACAAAAGATCCACAAGAATTGAATAGGGGTCGGGATTTGTTTTTTTGGCCCATACCCTTCGGATTTGGATGGCAGCATACGGCTCAAGGATGATGATTCAATGTGAGAGGGAATTTAACATTGATCAAATTAAAACACACCCCTCCCTCATTTGATTGTTGACATTGATGAGAGAAGTCGAAGTTTTCTACGTTCATCGCGTTTGACACACGCCTACGATCTCGAGCTCATTTGTCGGATAAACACTCTTAGATGGAGGTGGTTCTTCATAATTGAAGATGTCCATCATTGGAGGATGTCCTGAGGAAGAAGTTGAAGTCATGCGTTGGCATTCTTCATTGGAGGAGCTCTTTGTTGGAGGATGTGTTCTTACAAGTTCTCCTCTTTCAAACCCATTCCTCTTAATTACACCAAAATGAAAATTAGCCCACATAATAGAACAAGTTATCTATTAGGTTTGAAGGCATAATTTCAGATTAACTTAATTATTTAATTAATGAGTTGGTATAATTAATTAAGGGGTGGAACAAATAAATTGGTGGAGTTTAAGAGGATTTTCTCCCATAAAGAGGGGAGTTCAAGGGGGTTTTAGTCTCAGGTGGTCCCCACCACCATAACCCACATGGGAGGTCAATTCTGGTGGTCCCCACCTCCATAACTTCACATGGGAGGTTTAGTTCTGGTGGTCCCCACCTTTCAACAACGACATGGTATTTCCAAATAAAATAAAATGTTACACAATTTTATTTTATTTTATTCTTTAATGAAAAATCACAAATTCTATCTTTCACCCTCGACCGACTGTGGTCAAGGTGATGGTCCTATTAAGAGAATACCAACATTGCGAGTTCAACGGTGCCCTCATATTTCAATTTCGAACACCGTTTCAAAAGTTACAAAAACCCACTCGTACGTTTACTGAACGTGCATAATAATAAGTTCACAAATTCATTCAGGGAACTTTGGGACTCATAATCATGTGCCATCAATTTTTGAGGACTCAAAAAATTCCCATATAATTAAAAAAACTAAATGGAATTTACGGGTCTTTACACTGTCATTGTAAGACTTCAAACATTGCAAAAAACATTAAACTATACAATTTTTTTATTAATCTCAGTAATGATATCCATAATCCCTTTGAGATATAAAAACAACAAGGGCTAACCTAGGAAAACATAAAAAACATTGTGATGTAATAATCCCATTATGGGAATAAACATGGAAATAATCCATAACACCTGAGTTATATTGAAAAAATGATAAAATAAATGGTGTGAATCAGGAATAATAAATTTCGGTCATATTATATAGAATATATAATCATATGATATTGCTAATATTGATGTTTATACGAAACATATATCATGACATAAACATGAGTTAAGGATAATTTTCAAGATGATGTCACATGGTGGACCGAGTCAATAATGTATTTGGTTTACTCACTAATACCTTTCATAACATATCATGAGACAAAAAATTTCAAAATTAATGGGAGATATATTTGGGAATAGACACCATAACATCTATATAAATATTTTTCCCAAACAAATAAATCAATCATTAGAAAAAAAAGTGTTACTCATAGAATGGAATGTGATTCATTATCATGTCATAAGGCATAACCAAAAAGACTATCATAATGGTATACATAAAAGAATGTAATTAATTATTTTTTGACATCCATAAAGGAATTATTATAATATATCCTAAATATTGAATCCCAACTATACTAGAAACTTGAAAACGACTAGCTATGATCTATTATAAATGTTTCACTTTATCATGGTTTTAGGGAAATGAATAATGATTCTATTTAGAGAAACGATGAATTGTTTTTTTCATAAAACCAGAAAAGAAATAAAATAGTTTTTCATGATAAATTTACTAATTTTGGAACAAATTTATGGCTTAATAAATTATATGGGGTGTACTTGAAATGGAAATGAAACAAATAAATTCATTTTATTTGAGTCTTCATAGGGAGAGGAGTTGGTAAGGGAACCTTTTAAAACTATTATTTCCCCTTTAAAGATAGATGAATTGATCTAGATTGTATTTATTAGTACATATATAGATAATATAATATTATTATATAATATTAATGAAGATATAATTTTCAAAAAATGGAGATAAAGCATTACCCGAAAACAATATAAAGGTTCAGAGATATCCCTTACCATTTATCTAGATGTTTTCTAAACACGAACTTAATATCCTGGATAATAAAATTAGATTAATTAATTAATTAATTCATATAATTTCAATTTATATTTTATTTATTATTATTTTTTATATTTATTAATATAAATTTCAATAAATTATAATGTTCAATTTTGTTATTTTGGGAGTTTCATCTCATGGCTTCATTGTCGTTTCACATGTGAATAATTATGGGAGTTTTTTTAAGTGGTTATATTAATATATAAGTGAAATGAAGTAGTATTAATGAACTTGAGTAATTATAAATGGTCCCATTTATTCCTAACATGGGGATGGTTCTTTGAGTAAAAACATTATCTTTATGTGGTTATTTCATTAATGTGGCTTTACCGATAATCATTAAAAAGATTAATTTTATTCAATAATATGTCAATATAATAGTTAAATAACATATAATAATTTATAACATACATATCACAATACTATTTATCCATAATAATTGTTTTATTATGATCCTTGAAGGCAGTAATGGAGAATCATTATCCACTGATATGGTTAACCACCATAATTTGGACAAGGGTTTCGTTTCATTGGATAAGCAGAGATGAGGAAGGGGTGGATAAAAGATATTAAATTACCAATATAATATCTACGTATATAAATGATACTATATTTATTATTATTTTAATAATGAAGGAGGTTAGAAAAGAGTATAAGAACAAAAGAAATTAAAATTGTTGTTTGAGAATGTTACCTCTGGAATATCACCTCCTTGAAGGACTCCTTAAAGAATAAGGAATTAGAATTTTGTTGAAACAAAAAATATACATTAATATGGGTAAATTGGGGATGATATGGTTTTTCTATAGATTTAAAAATATAAATTTTCTCTATCATGTGAGGTGAATTGGGGGTGGTGGGTCCAACTTATAAGGGGGGAGGGGTGATTTTTATTATATTCTTTAGTTTCTTTTTTTGGAACCTGACAATCCATTGTATTTATTATTTTAATTTTATATACTAAATAGTGAATTTTTTTTAATAATGGGTTCATACAACATACAAGACACAAAAAGTCATTTATTTAGATTATAATTATAAATACCATAAATTATCGTATTTCACTATTCCCCAAAAAACTCACCTATTTTAGAAAATTCAGAAAAAAAATCCCCTCAAATTTTTTGGACATGTCAATTACAAAAAATGAATCCATTTTATGAAAATAGTTTTCCAAATATGATAAATTTAAATTTTGAATCAAATCCACATTTATTTGAAAAATAAATATTTCAATATTATAAATACTTTTATGACCCTTTGAAAACAATTTATGGTCTCAAGAAATTATTTTATCACTATAATAAATCATAATATAAATTTTTGATCCATATTATGAATACATATATTATTATAAATAATTTATATTAATTATAAAAATTAAAATAAAACATTTTCATTCTATAAAAATACAATCACTCAAGGTATAAATTTTAAAACATTTCTTTTCATGTAACGTGATATAAATATATCAAATTTTCATTTGATATTATACCTAATTATTATTTTTCATTTACATAGGTGAGGTTACTATTATAAGAGTCAAATTATTATTCCTAACTATTAGAATACAATTCTAACAGTCAAGTTACAATTCCAAAGGACATATTACAATTCCAACAACAAAAATTTATAATGGTCATATCAATTAAATTATTCTTATAAATACCTCTTATTCCATTCATTATTCATTCACTTCAAGTTTGTCTCCATTTTTTATACAATTACATCTTCAAAATAAATATTCTATAATAAACATTATGTTTAATTTCTAAAGATTTGATCGTGAGTCATGTCATTCAGGTTTATCAAGTTAATCCAAACTATTCTATTATTAGTATATAATCATCTATTTATTGTTCCACTACAATATTTGGAATTATTATTTGTTTAGTTTTTGATTAATGTATCATTCTTAATTTATAAGGTTTTTTTCTTTATTTGAGGTATATACTTTATACTACCTAAAATAATTATATTAATTCAAATTTCATTGATACAATTCAGGTTCGTTATATTCTTTCTTCCTTATGAAATTCCACCTGAAAAAATTTCATTTTACATAATAATGTGAAAATAGGTGAGGGTATTTCTCCTTTATCATGTGCTCTGGTTCCCATGTCACTTATTCACATGTATCGTTCCTCTATAGTAATTTGACTTAGTGAGTTGTCTTATTGTACAAATGTTTATCTATATGGTCTACTATATTCATTAGATATTCAATATAAGATATATGTTTTTATAGTGGTAACAGCACTGAATTAAGTATGGTTGGGGGATCTAATATGTAAATTCTCTATAGGGATATGTAAAATATATCATGTAATTGAGACATGGGTTTTGGATGTTCTAGTCAATAGGCCATAGCTTGGATGCAGTCAAAAATATCAAAATGTCAAATATACCTAGTACTTATCTTTCCCTTATTCCAAAATCCCATTAATCCCTTCCATGAAGATATGTGTAGGAAGACCTTATATCTTACCTCAAACTCTATTTCCTTTAAAATATTGTCTACATATCTCTTTTATATACTTTGGGTATCCCTTTTTGTTGTTTAATTGTCTTTACCATTTTTACAATTACCTCAACCATTTCACGTCCCGTCATCTTGTATTCACTAAAACCGTCCCATAATTTTGTTTTTATTCATCTTTTCACATAAATGATATCAACTGGATCTATGTATAGTCATGAGTGGAAACTAATATTGTAATAGAACATGAATAGTGTAAGATGTTAGTCCCATTATTCTATAAATTCCATCAAGAATGATCTCAATATAACATAAAATGTTTTAATTTTACACTTAGATTTTCCATTGAAGTTACCCAATTAGTGTCCAAGTATCACTAATAGGGGTAGGGGTGAATCAGTTATATATATTTTGTTTTATGTTTCCTTTCTTTTTGAAAAAACCTTCGCCTCTTGTTAAAAATTTTGTTCCCTAATTAATTCGCACAACCACAAGAACACAATATTTACAAGGTTCACTACTCAACAAGAGTAGCTACCTCCTTGGTATGGTAGAAATGTAATCCAGTACCACAAAATCCTATAGAAAATAATCCTTTGATGTGGAATGCAACGAGTAGGATATACCCTTACATTCATGTATCACTTGTAAAAAAAATACTTAAGCGCATGGGCACACTATTAGAACAAATAGGGGAAAAAATGTTTCATTGCTTCTTAATCAGATTTCACAATTTGATCATTCAATATAATTCTTCTCTTTCCTACCTAGAAGTTGTTAACCACTACCTTGAACAAAGCATACTACTTGTGCAGATCCCAAATCTTTTGTTCACCCTTTTAGGTGTATTTGATGAAAATTTTATGCCTCGCATGAACGATTTAATTTTTTCATGAAACACCTCTTGCAAAAAAACTTCAATCTTACATGAAACTCTCATCTTGTGTGCAAGTTATACTTCTTACATAGAACTATATTTCTTTCTCGCAGATCCCTTCTCATAAAATTCTTCCATGCTTTAGAGCACATGATTTCTCTAAGTTTCGATCTTATTAAATGCGAGTGGGTAGCCTTTTATTTATAGGCCTCACTGAGCCTTACACACAAAAACTCGGATGCATCACACAATATGAAAATGTGTCACAGAAAACCCCATATGAGGTCATATTCAGCACGTAAGATTCTTTTGAACCAACCTCATCTTTCGTACACTTATTGAATCATTTGCGGACTTTATGCCTTTTCCATATTTCGATATTTTTACCTTGAATCATGCCTTCTCACAACATACCAAGCCATATTCAAACATGTTTGCATCATTCTTTTCCAAAATCACATTCCTCCAACTCCTGATTTTTAGTCCCAAAAAATTGACAAGCATTGGAAAACATCACCACGATAAAATAAACTTCGGAAAGAACACCAATACTACTTTATTTTCATCTGGCTTATTCAACAAACAACCTCTTTCATCAAGAATCATATCTACTTTGATTGATAGTCTTTCATCAAACACATTTAGAATTGTCAAATTTTTAAGAAAAAGTAATACAACTTCCCCATCATCCTGCAATATCATTCTTTTCAACAAATACTAAATATGATTGGCATCAACATTTCTCCCCCTTTCTATCATAAGGCATTCATCACATGTTCTCCAAACTTATGATATTTGGGAAATAAAAATCCAAAAATCATCATCTGATTTATATATGATTTTATAAAGTGAATTGGTTTATCCTATTTTTGACAACAAAAGAAAAAAATCCACTTCTATACCAAACATTCTCGTAACATTCATTAGTCTCGGGTGAGAATCTGTACTAAATTTCATCTCTGTGTTTAGGGAATTTTTGAGACTTTTCTAGAATAAGGAGGAAAATCTTGGATCAAGGTCAGATCCAATTGATAATGGTACTCTATGTAGCCTCACAAATTCATTTTTGTATATTTTTTAAATTTGATTGAGTGAGAAGTCCCATATAATGAAAATAAAGTTATTATTATTTTTTTGATGACCCATAAGACCCCATATATCATTATTTCTATTTTAATTCATAGATCGTCCATGAAAACTTCCATGGAGTTGTTTTCCGACATCCATGTAGGTATAGTTAATGGATGCATCATCCCCTTATAATTTATCCTTTTGACCTCCACTTTCTGATATTCTAGGGAAATTGTTTTATATTTACTTGTGTCCATCTTAATATTGTCCCACTAATGGTTCTCTTAGATATAACAATTCAACTTTGTGAACCGCTAGTTGATCGAGAATGACAACCAATGTAAATCATTAAAAATATATATCTTTATCTCAAGATTTTATGGTATAAACAGTCATGAATCAAACCATGTGACTCCTTACACATCAATTTTAAACATTGAGTATTTCTTATTTCTGATAGCTTCCAACATCTTTTTAAATTCAACATCAACCCTTTGACCATCCTTTATTATCTCAAAAAGGGATGGTCGAGCAATCATTTGAGAATGGAAATATAATGTACCTTACTATGTGGTTCCCATGTTTATCCTTTCTATGTTTAAAAAATATTTTAACCATCTAAATTATCATCAGTAATAATGTTATAGGATAATTTCTACTTAGAAAATCTTATAGTATATTTTCTATACTTGGATGGTAGTGGATAGTGTAGTCATAATCCTTGATGTGATCTCACTATCTTCCTTGGTGCATATTTTTATCCTTCTATGTGAATATATATTTTAGGCTCTTATGAAATTTATATATCACATACTTCTCCCTATAGAGATATTGATTCTATATTTTCAATTAAATTATAAAAAAAACGAAATCTAGATCATTTGTGGGAAAAGGTTTCTCATGGAATTTCACCTTATTTTAGAAGTAGTTAATAACTTTATCATTTTTCACCATTACATAGCCTAATCACTTATATAATGCATCATTGTAAACTACAAAGAGTTACCCTCTGGTGATTTCTATAATTATTGGTATATTAGTATGACTTTTTTCAACTCTTTGATTTGTTATTAACATTTAAAATTCCCTACAGAATTTACATCCTTCAATTTCATCTTGTTTAGTGTCTTTGAAAATCAATATAAGTTCCTCACAAATCATCACTAATACCCCACTAGACCTTGTAAACTATGGATCACTATAATTGATGTAGTTCTAGGTCACTAATCAATTAACATTATTTTATAAGGGTCCACAGATATCCCATTAATAGTGATGTAATTCCCCAAGAATGGTGCTTCCTATATCGATAACACACATTTACATAATTTTTCATTGAGTTGATCCCCTATTAATGTATTTTTCATAGTAGTCAAATGGTCCTCTTGCTCATGTTTTCTCCTACAGTATATCAGATTATCATTTTTAAAAATACCAAAAAATTGTCTAGGTAATCTATAAAGACTCTATTAATTATGTCCATGATATTTTTTATAGAATTAATGAGTTAGAAATGAATCAATATGAACTCATAATCTCTATACCTTATTCGAAAGGCTATCTTCAGAATATCTTCATTCATCACTATTAATTAGTGATATCCTGAATGAAGGTCCACAATAGAGGAATACATGGATCTATGTAGATGATCAATCAATTCATTTATTCGTGTAAGGGGATACTTGATTTTAATATGATTTATTAAATCTCATGATAATCAATACAAATGTGCATTGATCCGTTACTATTTTTGATGAAGTTGATCGGTGCACCCTATGGTGAAGCACATAGGCATATAAAACTCTTGTATAGATTATCTTTTAATTTATTATTTTGTTCTTAAAACACAATCTTGTTCTTCTAGTAATGAGTTTTTTATATTGGAAGAGATATAACTATATGTTCATTTGATAACTCAACATCTTGATCTGGAGGAAGGCTGAGAAATTCTTTAGGGAACATATAAATATAGTAAAAAAAAATGGGATTGTCATCAAGAATTATCCTATCCTTTCTCTCAATAATTTTATCTAGATATAAATTTTTCATAATTCCAAACTAACCATGCCTGAGAAGAAAATTAAAAAGTATATTCATCCTCTTACTTAAATTTTTATAGAGTTATAAGATGTTTTAGGACGTTTAGAGTGATCCCCCTCTTAACAGTTGATGTTTTCTTTATATAATTATAGCCAATACAAGACCAATATATCATAAAACAATACTAAATAAATTAAGATAATATTTTCTACATGGTGAAATTTTCAATAATTTATCATGGAGGAGTTATATACTAAAGATGAAATTTTTTCATTATTATCTATTATAACAGGTAACTCAACCTCCCTATTTTGAGGTGTTTTCTAAATTGTATAACCAAACCTATGAGATGTAAAATAATGTGTGGAAACATATTAAAAAATAGTTTTTATTATTATTTTATGAATACTTTTTGTACTTATACAACTATCATTGTGAGTATCCACCTTATAAGTAGTGATAGTATATTACCTTACATTCATCATTGTAGGTTTCTGTCTTTGATTATCCTAGAAAATACATAAATTAGATCATATATTCACATAATTCCCATGGTCTATGTTGTCGAAATAATGTAATGTTGGATGAATGGTGATATAAACCATCATTTAATCACCTTAAACAGTGGGATGCTCTATATCCCTTAAAAAATATTATCAAGATGCCTCTATTTTCCACATTTGATGCATCTCCTAATTCCCTTTAGATTGTTCCTATGATGATTCTTACCACACTTTTAAAGCATGGGATATTGGATTTTCATTACTCTAGGATATTTATCTACTAATTATTACATTTTAAACTCCAATTTTACCTTTTTATCGACTTTCCATTGAGACCACTAAGAGTCTCCAGTCCCCAATTCAACGTAAAGGGTAAAATGGTAATTCTTATAAATTTTTTCTAAGTCATGAATATCCAATGATTTTCATATATCAACATTTCATCCATTAAATAAGTGATACATATCTATTTTATTTTTCATTATCAACACAGAGGTATACCATGAAATTATTGTGATGTTTTCTTTATATTCCCCAATAGATGCATCTTCCATTTTCTATAGTTTAGGTAACTTCCTCCCTATCAAAATATGGAGAGTTTGAAGAGATTATTTATTTGAAAAAAATCTTTATTCATTCCCATTCCATGGAATAAATTTCCCCTTTAGAATTTATGTTCTTAATTATTTTTCATTACTAATAACCTTCCCCATAAAAAAATTATAGACTTCCAGCATGATTATCTATTCTTTCGAGAACCGAAGGACATAGAATATTTCCTCAATGGAGTTAATATATTTTTTCATTACTAGGGAAAGAAAGTATCAACCATGTTAGGAGGAATTTTTCATATAAAGGTTTTTAATTCAACTTGATCTATCTTAGATGAAGTATGTAGTTTCGTATGATTCATGTTACGATTCATAACCTGATCCAGTTAATCCAGTACTTTCATGATGTTATCAACACCTGTTCCTAGTAGGTTTGGAATATCATTAAAGAAATCAGCACATGTATAATCAAACTGGCTATTACCACATGGAATCCTATTTTTTCCATTAATTAAAAATAAATAATATAAATTATTTGGGTTTTAATACATAGTGTAAAGACCCATAAATTTCAAGGAAAGTTTTTTCGTATATTCTTTGGAATATTACGAGCCTGCGGTTTCTGACAGTGCCAAATTCTGAGGCCCAGTGTTCCCAGAATTATTTTATGATGTTTTGCTCAGGTACGTTCAGTAAACGTACATACAGATTTTCCTAACTTTTGAACCGGTGCTCGGAAATGAAATCTGAGGATATCGATGAACTCGCCGCATCGGTATTTGCTTAAGTGCACCTTTACCACAATTGCGTTTTATACAGGTTAAATGTTTTTTTGGGATTTATAATAAATTAAAAAAAATTATTGTACACAATTATATTTATAAATGGTGGTTTTATCCTACACGGGGATGTTATAGGTGGTTCCCAAACCCACATAACCTCCCTTGAGATGATTAAGTGTTGTGGGGCCTAGACGAACCCGAACACTTTCACCTTCCCTCAACTCCCCATTAATTCCCTACTATTTTTTTGACAACTCTTCATATTTATTATAGTGGAGCGTCTCCACCTCCCACACATTGAATGTGCCAACCTATCATCTTAATATCTACATTAATTATTTGGACCCTCTTTTGAATCATTTTGAATTTCATGGATATTATATTAAAATGGGATCCTTTTATTTCTTTTACGTTGGAAAGTTACTATTGGGGAGGCTCTGGAGAATTAGAAGAGAGGTGATCCTTTTTCAATGAAGAACATTGTTCTTCAACGAAGAACATCCCCAACGTCGAATGTGAAGGACTTCTTCCAATGATCCTTCTTCCTCGGATGCACCCCGATATCAAGGAATCTACGTCATCTTCGGATTCTCTACCTGTGTCACAATAGAAACTATTCCACCCATGTTGACAGGATGACACTGTTCTCTGTGACGTCGTCTTCCGCGATGCCCGACTTCCGAGACACTCGTCTTCCACGGCATGTCAACGTGCGATCTCAATTATGAGGTAGGTGGTTTGATATAATTTTTAAGTGAATGAAATTATATCCCATCCTTGGTGAATGCTTGATTTGTCTTCGGACAATTGATATCGCCTAACGCGGAGGGCACGGGCCGAATGACAACGGCCAGACGTCCCTCCGATGGTTCCTGTATGTTTTTGCAGCGGAAACTGGAGGTGGTGGCGACTGAAGGTGGCAACGACGGAGGTGAAGTCCATGCACCAACCACATGGAGGAAACTACGGCCCGTATTTGTAGACCGCTTGGTCGAAGAAGAACAGTCCCACTAAAGCCGGTCGTGCTGAAGGAACCGCGGTTCCATGAGGGTGCCGCACTCTGGAGGACTACGGCCCACGTTCCGCAGGGCCTTTGGTGGAAAAACCGGCCAGCAGGCAGCCAACCAGGCTAGGTAGACCCCGCGGCGCCAGGAGGACGCCGCGCTAGGGGAATAGTGGCATGCCCGTGTGGGCCGCTCGCACCGGGATGACCGGACGACTATGGACGACCGAACAGGAGGGCAACACTACTTGGAGACATCGTTTTGGAAGACTAGGGGCTGCACCCCTGATCATCCTGGATGACCGGCCAAGCCATGACCAGCCACGAGCCAGGTCGTGCCCAGGTGGGCCAGGCAATGACAGCCACGGGCCGGGCTGTGCCTCGTCGGGCCGGGCTGCGCCCCGCCAGGCTGGGCCGGGCCATGCTCACCATCGGGCCTGGCCATGCCCCATCAGGCTGGGCCGAACACTTCTCCAGGTCAGACCCACTGAGACAGGACATGCCGACCCGCCAGCCCACCAGGCATGACAGGTCTGGACCGTTTCTCTTAAATGCGAATAACTTCACGACTGTGTGTCTGATTGACATGCCATCTGTGGCACTAGGACCCTTGCGACGAGTCGGTCCTTTTTCGATACTCTAAGTGAGTTTTGGAAAACTTTGGAAAAAGGACGTGTTTGGAATGAGCGTAATTCCAACCGGGCCCCTAGAACAGAAAAGCTAATTACTCTCAGAGTGTGCATCTGATTAATGCACAATCTATTGCATTCGGTTCCTTTTGATGAGACAGAACTTTGGGATACATCAAATCTATACTTCGATATAGTTTTTGTATCGACCTCTTGGATAGAGGTGCGGACCCTCTCGGAATCGAGCGTGCTGTGTGCGGGAACCCTAGAGCTGGTTGTGACTGCATCGACTACTGTATTGGAAACCTCTGTGGGTTCGATAGCGATACTATGGTACTAGAATCCTTCGTGGATTCGAGAGTGATTACTACCATACTGTAATCCTTCATGTGTTCGAAGGCGATGACTACTGTTCTTGTATCCTATGTGGGTCTGGAAGTTTGACCACTATACTTGTATCTTGTGTGGGTCCGGAAGAGCTGTTGTTCTTGTATCTTGTGTTGTTCCGATAGCTTAGCTGGTCTTTTATCCTGTGTGGAGCTGACAAATTAGATGAATCAGTGACTACATTTGATCATCTCTATTTCTATACGAAAAATGTATACATGTGTGAGATGAGTGTTGAATTTCAATCATCATCATCAATGTGATTTACTTCGTTCCTGAGTGGACTGGGTTGTACTAGGGCTCTAGAGATGGAGTCGTGCTGTGGTTGATAACTTAGGTATATGTATGGGCATATACCAAATTAGGGTTGGTTGATACTTAATGTTTGTATCTCTCTTCTTTGTTTTAACCTTTGTGGATTCTGGGAGACCCTCAGGGGTCTCGGGGTCCCTACTGAGTATCGTATACTCACCCCTACACAGGCTTTTCCCACACTACATTGCGTTGGATGGAGACGATGGACAACACTGATCAAGGAAGGGACTTGTAGAGATAGATAGTACCCGAAGGTGGACAACTTGTTGAGACATACATGTAGCAGACGGACATACTTGAGGTGCTGAGGAGGCCATCTACACCCACCCTTCAGGTGGGATTATCGGAAGATGACTCAGTGGTTGCTGTTTTACTTTACTGCAGTTCTACAAGATTTTTAGTTGTACTGTACCTTATATTTCCGTTTGTATACTAGCCCATTTTCTTTTTAGCACTTACTTTTTTACTCAGTTTACTTAGTGCTTACTTCATTTGTGTACTCTGTTGTGTATTTTTACTTTTATAAAGGCAATGACTTCCCAGCATAGTGAATTATGCCTTTGGTGCTAGTCACCAGCCCCTGGCCTCTGGAAGGTGGGCTTGGGGTAGTCACGGCATGGGCCCCGAGGATGGGTCGTGACAAATTGGTATCAGAGGAGTTGGTTCTACCATAGAACTCAGGACTCTGATCATTCCTTTCAGTGAAGAAATAGTGTTAAGAGTATTGAGTGTGGTTTTCAGTCTACAGAGTCCAGTGTTGGTGTGACGGAAAATGTATCCATACACCAGGGCCTTGACCTTTGATTTCCAACTCAGTGCACGAAAACACTGATTACATGTGTGTTTCCTTTGAAAAATTTTCTTTGTGATTATTTTGTGTCATCTCACCAGCTATACTGTATGACCGTGGTGCACCTATTTCTTTTCAGTATGGCCCCACAAAGGCAGCCTGCTAGGGTTCCGAGTTACGTACAAGATGGAAGCCCACCGAGAAACGAGGCCTCGGTGCAGGGCCCCATCATAGCGGAGGCACCAGCGCTTCCACTACCCACTGGTCCACCGATACTACCAGCCCTAGAAGCAGAGAGCGCACACCGCCTAAGTGTGTTGAACGAGTTTTAGTGACAGAGGCCACCTAGGTTTCGTGGAGATACGGACCCACAAGCAACTGAGGATTGGATGGAGACTATCGTCAGAGTTTTCATATTGGTAGGGAAACTAGCCAACCTTATAGTGATCCTTGAAACAATTCTCCTCCATGCAGAAGAAGGTAGATGGTGGAACCTGATGCTCTAGGTGCATGATGAGGCATCACTACTTTGGACAGACTTTGAGAGTCTCTTCCGCTCGGAGTTTGCTCCAGCCACCCATCGTGTAGTGAGGATTCAAGAGTTACTACTTCTGCCACATAGCAGTATGATAGTATCTCATTTCTCTGAGAGGTTTACTGACCTCTCACGCTACTCCACAGATATGGTACGAGAACTGTTCTTCATGGGATGGACCTTCGAGTAGGGACTGAGGCACGAGATCAGGGCTTCGATGATTCCCCATCAGCATCCTGATGTAGGTAGGGATGATGGAGCAAGCCCTTCTAGTGGAGAGATTTTCTCGCTGAGCAGTCACCAGTGGTGAGACCCACCACCAGGTGACACGTAGCAGAGTCTTATATAGCCGAAAAAAGACAGATGAAACATGGGTCCAATCGGACCAGGCCATCAGGTGGGCGACCTTAGGATATAGGTTCGGTTGTGCTGGGGAACACGAAACAGAGCCAACCTTACGTGGAGTAGACAGTGCTATTAATGCGGCGGGCAGGTCCACATGGCTCGTGACTGCCCAACCCACCATGTAGACTAGCAGCAGATAGTAGAGGGAACTCTTAGGAAGTGGTAGAGGTTTGGACGTGGTGGACCTCTGTGAGTAGTTGGATGAGGTAGAGGAGCTGGCCGAGTAGCGGTTGGTGGATGATGTTTCGAGGCTCTACCCCCACCACCACCCGGAGGTCCTCCCTGACCATAGGGAGTAGGTAGATAGAGACAGGCTCAACTCCAGGAAGTTGAGGCCTATGACCACGGTGCACCTGAGATGATTCAAGGTACTATCTATTTCTAATCCACCCTTTCTAAAATACTTATAGACACAGGTAGGAGTCATTTTTTATTTCTCCTGCCCTTGTTCGGAGCTTGGAGATTCTGACAGAGCTGTTGGCTCGATCATTACATCTAGAGACTCCTACGAGAGCAGACTCGACAATTAATCACTGGTTCCAGCAGTGTGAGCTTACTCTAGGAGGCGAGAGCTTCGGCTGAGATCTTTATTTTGCGGCATCGAGGCCTTACGACGTCATCTTGGGTATGGACTGGTTATCTATAGTCCATGCTCAGATCGATTGTATTTGGAGAAAAGTTTGGTGTGTCTGTATGGATGAGACTAGGTACACATTCACCACTGAGAAGGGAGCCTTTGCAGCATTGGATGGACTTACGCAGAGGAGAGGGCGGCCGATCACACATCATTTGGCTAGTCTCATCCTCGGAGCGGTTGATTTGCAGAGTCCGAGTTTTCTTGTTATGGTGGATCGGTATCCAGATATTTTTCCTGACAATGTTCCATGACTACTTCCTCATAGAGAGGTAGAATTCTACATAGACCTATACCCCGGGACAACACTGATATCTACCTCGTCATATCAGATGGATCCCACCAAGCTTTGTGCATTGCGTGTACAGCTGGAGGATTTGCAGGGAAAGGGATTTATCGGACCCAATGCTTCACCCTTGGATTCTCTAATTTTGTACGCCAAGAAGGCAGATGGGAGCTTGCGACTGTGTGTTGACTACCATCACCTGAATCAGGTGACCGTAAAGAACAAGTACCCACTTCCAAGGATTGATAACCTCTTCGATCAGTTCAAGGGAGCACGATGGTTCTCGAAGATAGATCTCCGGTCAGGAAATCACCAGCTCAAGATTCAAGACGAGGATGTGAATAAGACAACCATCAGGTGTTATTATTGACATTACGAGTTCTTGGTTATTCCCTTCAGCGTAACCAATGATCCAGCAGTGTTCATGAGTCTCATGATTAGGATCTTCCAACCATACCTCGATTGATTTGTCGTAGTCTTCATCGATGACATGCTGATTTACTCAACTACTAAGGAAGAGCATGCCTACCATTTGCGGGTAGTACTGGACACACTCTGGGAGCACCAGCTTTATGGTAAGCTCTCTAAGTACCAGTTCTGGATTCGTGAGGTTCACTTCTTGGGACACGTCATCTCAGAGGCAGGGGTAGTAGTGGATCCAGTGAAAATCGAGGCAGTGCTTGCTTGGGAGTCGCCCAGGAGTCTGAAGGAGGTTCAGAGTTTCCTAGGCCTGGATGGATACTATCGTGGATTTGTTCTAGACTTATCCAGAGTTTCAGCACCACTTTCATCTTTGACGAAGAAGGAGAAACTCTTCATGTGGTCAGATAGATACCAGTAGAGCTTTCAGGAGCTAAGGTGGAGATTGACCAGTGCACCCACATTGAGGCTACCAGAGGAGGGAGTAGGGTACATAGTTTACTATGACTAATCAAGGACCAGACTCAGGTGCATCTTGATGCAGGATTGAGCGGCGATCGCTTACACATCACTACATTTGAGGCAGCACAAGCAGAACTACGCTACCCATGGCCTGGAGTTAGCAGCAGTGGTGTTGATCTTGAGGATGTGGTAGAACTATATGATGGGAGAGCGTTTTACTGTCTACTCTGACCACAAGAGTCTCAGGTACATCTTCTCACAGAAGGACCTGAACTTGAGACAGCGGTGATGGATTTATTTTCACTAGTACTATGAGTTTGAGATAGTCTATACTACTAGGAAAGGGAACTTTGTAGGGGATGATCTCAGCAGGAGATTGGGCATTCAGCTGCTAGAAGAGGCGACAGAGCAGCTGGTCGCGGTGTAGATATCCTTTGTAGTTGGAGATGGAGCAGCCTTTCTTCAGTTTTTCACAGTCACTCCTCCACTTCTTCAGCGAGTCAGAGAGGCGCAACATGATGACATTGGCTGTGAGACATGACGTGTTCTGATATCCTCAGGGCAGGCACCTGACGGATTTTCCGAAGGAGAGGAGCAAATCTTCCTCTTCAGGGTACGTATCATGGTACCAGTTTCACTACAGGAGGAGGTGATGAGATAGTTCCACACATCCCCTCTATCGGTACATCCAAGAGTGGCGAAGATGTATTATGACCTCAGACGATAGCACTGCTGGCTGGGTATGAAGAAGGTTGTAGCAGAGCTTGTTTCACGATGCCTCACTTGTCTGCAATTGATGGCAGAGCACTAGGTACTAGAAGGCTTGGTACAACCCTTAGAGGTCCCAGTGTGTAAGTGGGGCGGGACATCTACGTATTTCGTGACGGGGATTCCATGTACATATAGAGGACACAACTCTATCTGGGTGATCATAGATCGACTCACCACGTCGGGCCACTTCCTATCGATCAGAGAGCAGGGATCAGTAGAGAGCTTGGGACGCCTCTACATTCAGAAGATCGTAGGACTTCATGGTGTACCATCGACTATCATCTCTGATCGAGATCCTCATTTCACTTCCCAGTTGTGGAAGGGGTTGCAGGAGGCTTTTTGGCATGTAGCTTCGCATGAGCACTGCCTTCCATCCTCAGATGGATGGTCAGACTGAGAGGACCATTTAGACTCTCGAGGACATGCTCTTTGCATGTGTCCTTGACTTTGGTCAAAACTGGGTGGATCACTTACCCTTGGTGGAGTTTGCATACAACAACAGGTACCACTCCACCATCGGGATGGCCCCTTACGAGGCACTGTACGGGCGACCTTGCAGACCACCTCTGTAATGGACATACCCAGGGGAGTCAACACTAGTAGGGCTAGAGATGGTGCAGGCTATGATGGAGAAGGTGTTGATCATCCAGGAGTGGATGAAGACTGCATAGAGTAGACATAAGTCCTATACTGATATGAGACGGAGACCACTTGAGTTTGAGGATGGCGACCACATTTTCTTATGGGTCTCACCTCGATGAGGTCTATCGAGATTTGGTCGGGGCGGCAAGTTATCTTCACGATTCATAGGACCTTTCTTGGTCCTCAATAGGGTAGGCGAGGTGGATCACCATCTGGCCCTTCCACCTTAGTTTCATCGGGTGCATGCTGTCTTCCACGTATCTCAGCTGAGGAGATACATGCACGACCCGAACAACATCATCGACCATGGAGAGCTGGACATCGATGAAGGGGCGACCTTCACAGAGGTTCCAGTGGAGATCTAGGATCAACAAGAGCAGGTCCTATATGGACGGTCGATTCCTCAGGTGCACATTCGCTGAGAGCACAGGAACCTCCAGGACAACACATGGGAGTGGGAGGCTAGGATTTTTGCTTAGTACCCCCTTTTGTTTTCCTAGTGTGTGTTGTAGCTTTACGGGGATGTAAATCTCTGTGGTGGGGGGTAATGTAAATACCCTGAAATTTCAAGCAATTTTTTTTCTTAAATTCATTAGAATATTACGAGTTCGTGGTTTCTGACGGCGCCCGATTCCAAGGCCCGGTGTGCCCAAAATTAGTTTCTGATGTTTTGATCGGGTACATTCAGTAAACATAAGTGTGGGTTTTCCAAAGTTTTGAACTGCTGCTCGAAACAGAAATCTGAGGACACCGATGAACTCGCAGTGCCAGTATTCTCTTAAGGGGGCCTTTACCGTAGTTGTGTTTTATACGGGTTGAATGTTTTTTGGGGATTTATAATAAATTAAATAAAATTGTTGTACAAAATTTTATTTATAAATGGTTTTTTTCCTACAAGTGGATGTTAGAGGTGGGGCCTACACCCACAAAACCTCCCTTGAGAGGATTTAGTGTGGTGGGGCCCATATGAACCCAAACCCAGTCACCTTCCCTCAACTCTCCATTAATTCCCTACTATTTATTTTGACAACTCCACATATTTATTTTGGTGGATCCTCTCCACCTCCCACCCATTGAATGTGCCAACCAATCAAATTAATATCTACATTAATTTTTTGGCACCTCTTTTGGATTAATTTTAATTGCATAGAAATTATATTAAATTAGGAGTATTTTATTTCTTTTGCATTAGAAATTTACTATTGGAAAGGATCTGGAGAATTAGAAGAGAGGTGATTCTTTTTCGACGAAGAACACCGTTCTTCAACGAAGAACATCCCCGACGAAGAACGCGAAGGAATTCTTCCAATGAGGATTCTTCCTCGGACGGACCCCGATGTCAAAGAATCTATGTCATCTTCGGATTCTCTTCCAACGTCATGACAGCGACTCTTCCACCCACGTAGATGGGACAACATCGTTCTCCATGACGCTATCTTCTGTGACGCCCGACTACCACGACGCTCATCTCTTGCGGCTCGTCGGTGTGCGATTTCAATTACGACGTAAGGTGTTTGATATAATTTTTAAGTGAATGAAATTATATCCCATACTTGGTGAATGTTTGTTTTGTCTTCGTCCAATTGATATCACCTAACTTGGAGGGCACGGGCCGGACGAACACGGCCCGACAAGCCTCCGATGGTTCTAGAATGTTTTGGTGGTGGTAACAGGAGGTGGTGGAAACTAGAGGTGGTGGCGAACGGAGGTGGCGGCCGCGCCGAGAAAACCATGACCCGCATCCGTGGGCCGCTCAGCCAAAGAAGAACCTGCTGATCCGAAACAACCGTGGCGCCACGAGGGCGCCGCGCTATGGAGGACCGCGGCCTGTGTTCCATGGGGCGCTCGGCAGACGAACCGGCCGGAAGACGACCGTCCGGGCTCGGAACACCGGCCGATGATGTTCGGCCAGAAAGGAGGGCGGCGCCGCTGTTTCGGAAGACTGGGGGCCGCACCCCCGATATGCTCGGCCTGCCGCAGGCCGAGCCGCGGCTGGCCGTGGGCCGGTCCAGGCCACGCCAGCTGCCAGGCCGGGCCAACCACTTAGTTGGGTCAAACCCGCTGAGCCAGGATGGGACGACCAGCCATCCCACCGGGTTTGACGGGTCGGGCCCGTTTCACTTAAATGCGAATAACTTAACGACCATGTGTCTAATCGACGTGTCATCTGTGGCACTAGGACCCTTGTGACATTGAGATCCTTTTGTGATACTCTATGTGAGTTTGGTATTACATTGGAAAACGGCCAGGTTTGGAATGAGCGTAATTCCAACCGGGCCCCTGCAATGGAAAAGCTAATAACTCTCAGAACGGGTGTCCGATTGACGCGCCGTCTGTTGTTTTGGGTTCCTTTTGTTGAAACAGAACTTCGGGATACATAAACTCTGCACTTCATGATATTTTATGTATCAACCCCTTGGATCGAGGAGATGAACCTCCTGGAATCGAGCGTGATGTGTGTGGGAACCCTAGAGCTGGATACGATTGTGTCGACTACTATACTGGAATCCTCCATGGGTTCAACAACGATGAATACGGTACTGGAATCCTCCGTGGGTTTGACAGCGATGACTACCGTACTGGAATCCTTCGTGGGTTCAACGAAGATGAATAATATTCTTGTATCCTATGTGGGTCTGGTCGTTTGACCTCTGTACTTGTATCTTGTGTGGGTCCGACAGAGTAGCTGGTCTTGTATCCTGTGTGGGTCCGACCGCTTAGCAGGTCTTGTATCCTGTGTGGTTCTGACAGCTTAGATGAATCAGTGACTACATCTTATCATATCTATCGCTATACGAAATATGTGTACCTGTGTGAGCTGAGTCATTACTTTCAATCATTATCATTGATGTTATTGACTTCTTTCCTGTGTGGACTGGGTTGTACTTGGGCTCGAGAGTTGGAGTCGTACTGTAGTTGATAACTTAGGTATATGTATGGGAATATAACTATGTAGGCTTTTTGATACTTCATGTTTGTATCTCTCTTCTATGGTTTATCCTTTGTGGATTCTAGAGACCCTCATGGGTCTCAGGGTCCCTACTGAGTATCTTATACTCACCCCTACATGGGCTTTGCCTGCACTATGTTGTGTTGGATGCAGACGACAGACAACACTGATCGAGGTAGGGACTTATAGAGATGGACTGTACCCGGAGGTGGACCACTTGTCGATACATACACGGAGCAGACAGATGGACATGGGGTGCTAAAGAGGCCATCTGTACCCACCCTTCAGGTGGGATTCCCGTTGGATGACTCAGTGGTTTTTGTTTTACTTTACTACAGTTGTACTAGCTTTTTAGTTGTACTGTACCTTACAGTTGGGTTTGTATACTAGCCCATTTACTTTGCAGCACTTACTTTTGTACTCAATTTACTTATTGTATACTTCAGTTGTGTACTCTCTTGTGTTTTTTTACTTTTATAAAGGCAATGGCTTCCCTGCTTACGGATTTGCGCCTTTAGTGCTAGTTGTCAGCCCCTGGCCAATAGAAGGCGGGTTTGGGGTAGTCACGACATGGGCCCCAAGAACGGGTCATGACACATAGCTAATGAGAATTTAAAAAGGGTAATATCAACATATAAGGATAATATTAACAATTAAAAGCATATCCTTTCTTTATGATTCACTATGATTTAATATATTTTATTCACGATGGTAGATTTATCACTAGGTTTCATAATAATGATATATACTCATAATCTCTAAAAATAACTAGATCATCCTATGATAATTACTATAGGGACCCAACCATTTTTACATGTTATTACATGATATTATATGTAATTATCCATTACAAATATAATGGATAAAAAATACTTGTGTCATTAGAAGAGTTGGTACAAATTTACAAACATGAAACTAGAATAGAAAATATTTTTATTAATCTATAAAATTTTGTGATAACTCTATTTATGCTTCTATAACTTCATACTATAATCTAGGGAATACAAGCAAAAAAGGTATGTGCTAAAAATTAAATGGAATAAAATTGTAAATGAATCATATCAAAAGAGTTTGACGGAATAACATGATAACATAAGAGGAATGTCTCATGAGAAAAATAAATTTGAGTGATAACATATAAAACATGGAATAACATGATCATGTAAATATATTAATGTGGAATAAACATATATATTGACATAAATATGAGCATAGATTAACTACTAAGATGATTTCACTTGGTGAATAGAGTCCCATAGTGGATTAGGTTTACTTTTTATTCTCATGCATAACATATCATGAGAGAAAACATATCCTGATGCATTGAAAGGACATCTGGGCGCACCCAAAATAATTATTTCATTCATATGAGTACCGCATAACAAAAATGAAGAATAAGTAATTAACAAAATGATTACACATGGAAAAAATGGGTTTCATTTTCTTATAATAAGGCATAACCAAAGGAATTATCATAATAGTATCCATAAAAGTAGTTATTAAATTATTATTTAAAATTAATAAATGATATTTAATTATAGATCACAAATAAAAAAGTCTACCAAAAGTTTAACCATAAAAAATATTGGTTATGAAATATTATAAATGTTTCACTTGAGCATAGTTTTATTGTAAAGAATAAAAATTATTTAAAGAGAATAAATGAATAATTATTTTCATAAAAAAATAATTGACCAAAAATAGTTTTTCATGATAAAATGTCATATTTATGAAAATATTGTAGGATTATAAAATGCTATGGGTTGTACTCAAAAATGGTTTAGAAACATCAAAGTTACTATTAATCGAGTTTTGTTATCTAGAGGAATGGAGAAGGGAACCTTTCAAAACAAGTATTTCCCTAGAAAACTATATATATATTGAAAATTTTATATTTTTAGTACATATTAACATAATATATTAGGATTATGTACTAATCATGAAGAGATAAATCAAGAAAATGTGAGATAAAGTGTTACCCATTGAAATATAATGGTTTATAGAGATCCCTTACCTTATGTCTAAATGCTTTCTTCACCAGTAATTAGTTTCATGGATAATAAAATTTGTTTCATTAATTACTTTCTTAAGAAATTTTTTTTGTATATATTTGATTTATTATGATTATATTAAGTGAATTTATGGCTATTTTGATGAGTTATAATGTTCAATTCCATCATTATAAGAGATTTTGTTACATGGTTTCATGGACAGTTCACTTGTGTATAATTATGGGTGTTCTTATAAAATAATAATAACAGTCTAATAGTGAAATTAAATGGTATGACCTATATTTCATAATTATAAATTTCTCTATTTATCATATTTTCTAACATGGGGATAGTCTTTTGATTAATAATGATATCGTTATGTGGTTATACCATTTTGGCAGTATTATCGACCATGGCGATTTAGTTTCATTTTATTTAATACCATTTCTACATAATATTATTGAAAATGGTATAATTTATATTAAACTTAATAAAATATTATTTACATTTAATACTAGTATTATTACAATCCTTGAGGCTGCAATGGAAAACAAAAACTCATTATCCACGGAGATGGAAAACTGCCTTAATTTTGAGAATGGTTTTGTTTCATTAAATAATAGGAGATGACAGAGGGTGGATATAATATATTCCACTATTAAAATAAAATAATAGTATATAAAAGATAATATATTTATTATTATTTTATGAATTAATTAAATGAGGAGAAGGTTTCTGGAAAAAAAAATTAAAAGAGATTGTTCGAGAATGATACCTTGTGAATATCACCTCGTTGAAGGACCCCTAACAGAACTGGGAATTTTATTTTTTGTGAGACTTGAAACAATTTTTTGTGGATATAGTGGGGAGGATATGTTTTCTTAGTGATTTAGGAATAATAATGGCTTATAAGGTGTGAATATAAGGGGTGGTGAAGTTGGTATTGATTAGGGGAGGAGGGTGTTTTTATTATAGTAATTAGTTTATTATATTTGCTCGAGACTACCAAAAGTATTGTTTATTATGACTATATAAATTAACTAGTTCATATTATTTCTAAATAATTGGTGGTTACATTATCCATGAATCAAATATTCAAGTATTTGGCTTATAATTTCAAATACCATAAATTAAAGTACATCAATTTTCACAAAAAAATAAACTATTTTCAGAAAATCCCCAAAAAATCTAACATAACCATTATTTGACATGTATATTACATAAATAGATTCTATTTTTGAAAAAAATTCTCAATATGAGAAATTTAATTTTTAAATTAAATAATATTTTATTTGAAAAATAGAGATTTTAATATTAAAATTGATTTTATAACCCTTTGAGAAATTATTTATGGTCTCATAAAATTATGTAATCATTATAATAAATCTTAATTTTGTTATATCTATATTTTTTGAAAATAAATATTCATTTAAATAATTTATCCCAATTATAATATTTAAAATAAAACAATTATGTTCTTTAGAAATACCAAAAATATAATTTATCATTTTTAAAACATTAATTTAAACGTACCATGACCTAAATATATCATATTCTTGGATGATAATATAAAATAATGTTATTTTTAATTTACATAAGTGATTTTACTATCAAAATTATAATATTAATATTCCTAATAATCATATTACTATTCCAATAGTGATGTTTCTATTCTAACAGTCAAATTACTATTCCAACAATTATATTTATAACAACTGTATGGGTTTCTTAGCCTTTATCAATATCTTTATTCCATTAATTATTAACTTTATTATATTTTATTTTATGTTTATATATAAATTCATCAAAAAAATGAATATTTTATTATTATCATTATGTTTTATTTCTACAACTTTGTTCATGAGTGCGTTCATTCTAGTGGATCAAGCATATCCAAGTTATCCTATTTATATTCTCTTATTTTATATTTATTTTCTTTATATAATATTCGGAATTATTATTGGTTTAGTTGATGATTAATGTATAGTTATTCATTTATAATAATTTTGGGTTTCTATATGTGACTTATATTAATTTTACTATATGACATAATTGTAACATTGGAAATTCCATTGATAAAATTCTAGGTCGTTACAAGCGATGAATGTTAATAGAAAGATTCCATTCACATTTCATTAAAAATTAAAGAGGGACTCATTTGGAATTAAAATAATATTACCTTCAAAAAAATTATGGAATATAAAATATGAATTAAATATTACGATTATAATACTAAAAACATTTCATTAATTATTTTCAATAAAACATGAACATTGAAGAAACATATTACGGACTAAAGAGGAAATATATTCTAGCTTTCTTAAAAACATTTCACTTATCATTTTCATTAAAATATATATGGAAATGTTACTATTAATAGAAAATTTAATTTATTATTAGAGTATAATAAAATTAAAATAGTTTATTATAAAAATATCATTTGATTTCCATTAATTGAAATTCAAGTATAAAAAATCCTGCATAAAATGAGATTGAAACCTAAATCACTTACCTTATATTTTAATTACTTATAATTATATAACCTACCATATAATAAATTTTTTATTATTATAAATATATTATACAATCATTTAATAACTTATAATTTCATATGTAATCCACTTATAACAATTAAAAAAAAAATTATTAATAATTCCTTATTAAAATATTATGTTCTAGTTATTAACACTTATGTTTTTATTAGAAGGTTAAATTATGTGCTTCAAATCCTTTTACATAAATAATTGTTCCATTATTTCCAAAATATTATTAATTATATAAATAAAATATATATTCTTTTTATGTATATATATTCATCCATAAAATTTAAATATAGAAAAATGATTCACATCGTTCATGGAGATGGTAGGTAATATGTATGTTTGAATATTGTTTCCATTTTCTAATGAATATAGGGAATCAAATATATATATTATATTAAAATAAAATAACCAAATTTATATCAATAATAACATATATTTAAACATTTAATATAACTTCATTAAAATTCATTTAAGTTAGAAATGAAAAACATATCACATCACTTCGTGGACACGATATTCCATATGTATGCAGGAGAGACGTTACCAGCTTCCAAAAATGGTTAATGCCAGAAGGTGGATATGATATTATTATTAAGAAGTCATAATGTTTCAAAAAATATCATATATATATATATTAAAACCTTAATAATATCCATCCATGATATATGGTGAGGGAAAATAAATTCTATCTATACATGGAGGTGATAGTCCGCATGCATGCATGAGCGATAATTTCACATCCCATCTAATTGAAAACTTGGGGAATAATGGTTGTTCCAAAATAATAATAAAATTTATTTACATTTTGGATAATTAATTTATTATTTTCTGATGAATACCAAATATTAAAAGGATCTATAATAATTAAAACATCGAAACAATTTTGGTAGAATGTATACCTCTCCAAAAGTTAGGCTATACTAGATCCTTTCTTAAGGACCCATGGAATGTTATTTTAAGAACAAAAGAACCTAGAAATATTATATAGGTAATATTATAAGTAAATGTTTTAGTTTTTTTTGAGCTATATGGCATGTAGTGGGGGAAATACGAGAAATATGCGGTGTCATTTTTTATGTGTGGGTGAGGAAAATGTGGAATATCTAAAAATATTAAAATACAATAATGTAATACTCTACAAAAATGATTCATAACAACCGTAAATTAAATTTTAGGATATAATGAGGTCCAAATATGTCCATAAAATAGTATTTATAAAATTTCTATTTGTAATCTTACCCTTATCTCTTGGTTTAACCCCCCCCCCCCCCCCCACCGGCAAACCTGTTTTAATCATAATGTTGGTTACAATTATTTTCTATTTTTACTATTAATTATGGCAAAAAATTATGGTGAACTTATTATATATAATTAATTATTATTTTAATAGATATATTATCAAACTTATGAAATTAAAAAAAAAATTATTAGAATATAATTTAAAATTAGACCAACAAAACCTGACAAAAGAGAGTTTCAAGGAGAAAATATTTCTTCTGTATAAAAAGTATATACACAAAAATCTAAACTAAAATTGATTTTAAAGACCTCAATTGGACTATTAAAAATATAATTGAACTAAATTCAATTGAATCGAATTTAAAAAAATATATACCTCTTTAAATGCCTGAAAGGAAAAGGCAATTTTCATTAAAAAAGTATTTTAGACTATTCATAGAAAAATAAATAACATCAAAAAATTATAAAAAATTAAATTCTAAAATGTTTTGGCATGATGATTTAAAAAATTAATTTAATTATTTTAAATAAATTTTCTAAATTTTTAATAAAAATAATTATATTATTTTCTAACATAATAAATAATAAGCAGTTTGAAGAAAAAGGTATGTTTGAAGCATATAAAGACTTTAATAAAGAATGATTACTTATTTATCAATACATTTTAATTACCTAAAACATATTTTTATAATTATTAATAAAATAATATTCACTCAAACAAATTTACCTTATTGTTATAATGGTATTTTTTATTATTTTTTATTTATACTATATTTTGTGTGTATTGCAATATATCTATGAAATTAAATTTATTTGAGGAAAAATAAATCATAAAAACTGAGGGAGTTAAAAGAAACTAGATATACAAATTTAAATTGAATATAATGATAATTATATATGAGGTATAATACAGTTGGATGTTTTCCACTCTTTGGGACATATTGACTAAAATGTTTTAACTTGAAAACAAAAAGTTAAAAAGAGTGGTACAAGTCTTAATAATATTGTGTTATAGGAATAAACAATATAGTTGAAATTTTGAAAGGCATGAGAAACAGATTAGATTATTTATCAAATTATATATGGGAATATATAGATTATTAGGACCAATAATTGGATCACATGTCCCCAATAGTGCATAATATAATATTTTTTCTAAGGAGAAGATCCTTGACTCAAGATAAGGTAAAACAATTAAGGCCATAAAGGATGATCTTTTTACACATATACTATATTTGGTCCTGGAGAAACAAAAAATATAGAAAATAATGATTATCCTAAAATATCACATTGTTCATAAGAAAAACAAGAAGGAGGAAAATATTAAAATAATTGATAAACATTCTCATGCATTGGAAAATGAGTTGTCTAAATATAATACAATTGAGGAATATATGAATGATCAACTTATGATAATATTCTAAAAGGTGTAATGACATGAATAATATTTAATATCAGTCATGGAAAAAGAGGAATAATTGAATTCTAGTGGTAATATAACTCTAGAAGGTAATTCACACTTGTTATTTGATTATTTTTTATAAGTAGATAGCATGAGGAATAGAATGTATTCTATATTGGAAAATAATAAAATTATTTTTTTGTTCACAATGTTCATTTAACAAAGGAAAACTAGGACCTCTCCATGATAGAATAATTCTGAATAAAAAGTAGAATACGACCATGAAAATTATAAATAAAATTCAAATTCCTAGATTTACTAGAATCCCACTAAATGGAGATCCTAAAAAATGCATGAAAAAATGGATTTGTTTTAATGGAATGTGTGGATATATGTTCTTTTATGTTGTAATTAATTGATATATTTCCAATTTTTTTATTTGAATCATTAGAGTATATATCATTATATTATGTTTATTGAATGTTTGGAAAATTTAATTTTTAACTACAAAAATGAAGGAATTTATTTCTTTAAAATAATTATTAACATGTTAATCAAGACTCTAATACATATCTTAATAGAAGCAGGAAAGAGTACTGCCAAATAGTATAAGGCTCCAGCCGTAAAACATTACATAATATTGAATTATGTTAATTATTCACATTGAAGATCTTTTTAGGTTTAGAGTTTTAGAGAATTTGGCCATAACTATTACCTTACATCTCATATTTTACAAGTAGAAACTTCTAATCACTATCAATTTTTTTCATAAAACAAAAACTCCTAAAATTAGACAAGAATTATTTTCATGATTTAAACCTTCTTGATTTATTCCTTTCTATTAACCTTTCTTATACCCTGTGAAAAACACATCCAAAACATGGGATGAGCATGAAAAGATCATTAATTGTTATAAAATAAGAAAATAAAACATTAGAGCATCAATACATAAAAATCAAAGAGATCATAATTTTCAATCATAAAAAATATGCTCTTTAACATACCTCGTGAAATAATAATATTTATGGATAACACATAGAAATCATAAATCATAATTGTAACTTGTAGCATCCATAACATACTTACATTCCATCATTCACAGCTACATAGGTTGTTACGTATGAAATACCCATCACAGTATATCCCATAAATCATTTAGTAGAAGCATTAAAATTTACCTATGTCACATTACCCAATGCATTGGAGACCTATCTCGGGCTCACCTGCCCTAAGTTTATCATGAAAACACCCGTATGCACAAACAATCCCCAAGAACCATAACCTAATCAAAAGACATGAACAAATATAAAAGAATGAAAAAATTTCCACATTGCAATAGCATTTCAATATATTGACATAAATAAATCCATTCTCAATACCATTTTAATTACCAAAATACATAAAAAGTGTATATGGTATTTATTTTCCTTTTAAAAACACCACATCTTGTAGAGGAATCCAAATATCAAATAATGCTTGTGGTGGCGGAAAGGTCATCATCAACATGTACGTTAAAAAGAAATATTATTTTTTTCATTTAGTAAAACAATTCATAGATAAAATATTCCCATAAAAGGAAATTAAAATTCAGAGATTTTTATACATCATATAAATGAGAGATGTTTATAAATCAAAGTATGCCTCATTGAAAAGGGATTGAGACGAAGTCATTTACAAAGATCGTATCATTAGACTAACAATGAATCAATAAGATAATTATGTGTGAAAAATATAAATACACCCAAAATAACTGTATATTATGTGTAAAACAATCAGAGGTCATACACACATATTCACAGCACGACATAATCAATAAGTAGAAGTTTAACCTAAAGAATGAAAATAGGGTTAAGAAATTCTCTTCATAAAGTCTGACTTGTCTTGTATGTTCCTTTTACATCATAAATAATAAAATTAAATTAATTTTAACTTTCTTAATAAACTTTTTCAGGTTTATTATTCCTTTTATATCACTTATTACCTTGCAATAAAAATTATTTATGTTTTTAGTTTATATTAGACATTTTTTTGATGTTCGAAACATGAGTAAAAAATGAACTTTTTATAATTAAAAATTGTCCATGTGGTCCAAAGACCATTATCTCTAGAATTATATTCATAATTTAGATATCATATATATCATATATATCTAGTATATATTTATTTATAATAGTCCATATATTTGGGGATAAGAAATGAAATTCACCGTTCATGGAGACTGTTAGTCATACGTACGCATGAATGCTATATTCATTTCTATTTCATATTTAATGGAATTAAAACCTAAGGATGCATAGGTATATTATAATTCCAATATAAATCATATATAATTTCATTAAATCCATCTTTTATACATTCCATGTATGTCATGAAATATTCATCTCACTTTGAGGGGGAGGTGGTCTGCACGTCCTTAAATAAAATTATTGTATTTACCCATTTTGGAAACTATAAAGGTATAATATAAATGAAAAATACATAAAAATAGAGGCAATATAAATAATATATATATATATATATAACATATAAATTTAGTGTCATCAGAATGTCCACCATGAGTGTTAGTAGGAGATAATTTAACAATCATTATTTCATTAGGCAGAAGTTTGTCATCCATAGAAACAATATGTTTGTTTCCATTAGATGGTGGTGTGTGGATGTGTAGTCAGAATCCTTATCATTACAACAATAGAGTTTATTGATGACTGATATGTTTTTATATAAAAAATAATAGAATATTATAGTGAGTGGAGAAAGTAAAAATAATGGAATGAACTTGAGAGAAGACGTTGCCTTTAAATATGGCAACTCCCTTTGGTTTGGACCAAAAGAATTTATTGAATTGCCTTCTGCCCAAAGTAAGGATTGTAGGTGGAAGATAGGGATGTTGGGAGCTTATTGGAGAAGATGTTGGACAACAAAAGGGGATTTATAGGTGTGAGTAATGGGTTAGAGGTGATTTATTTTTATAAGAGGGTGGAGGGGCTCTTTAGAAAATTTTGAATGTATTATTTTATTATAAAATTATTTTCAGTTTCAAAAGGTCCACAACTCATTAAATTTGAAGATAGGATGAATATAAGTCAAAATAAATGTTTCCAAAATGGATAATTAATGAATATTTTAACATCATAAATGTCATTTGGCCAAATATTAGATTTTTAGGACTATTTTATGTTTTAATAAAATACTAATTGATTTAAAAACTCATTTTTGTCAATTTTTATACTATTTATATCATGAATTTTTAAAAATCCATAACAACTTGATAAATTCAAAAAAATCATTAATTCAAACATAACAATTTTTAATCATCAATAGAATTCGTGTATGACATAATATGTTTCAAAAAAATTATTTTTATATTTATAATCTCATTTATTTAAAACATTCATTAATGAGGTAATCATTACATCATCATTGTGTCATAAATAAATTTATTTATATTATGTGTAAAAATTATAAATAAAATACCATGTTGTGTGAAATATTTTTATCTTTATAATGAACATTTATAGTCAAAGATATCAGTTATATAACCCCATATTAAAATTGTTATAGAAAAACAATACTTGTTTATGATATTTTTACTTATACTTTAACTAAAAAGCAATTAATGTAGTTATCTTACCCAAAGGGGATTTCAAAGGCAATAAACTCCACCATATAATTTTATTGGTTTTCCATGACCCATAAAATAATGTTAGGACAAGTGTTATCCTGGTGTTATATTATTATAATATTTTTTACCTTGAAATTCCCAATTAACCTTTAATCATGGTAAATAAAAATCAATAGTTCATATGCACCAAAAATTATTTTGATATTTTTAAAAAAAAGTTTACAAAATTATGGTAACAATGTATGTAGGTTTATTGAAATTCAATTTAGAGAAGTGGTAAAATTTCATTTAAATGAAAAATTCTATTTTTTAACTACTATGCAGTGTTTTTCAATATTAAAAAAATGAATGTTTTCAGAAAAATACCAAAAATTCACCCAAATCTAAATTTAGATATTCTAGATTAAAATATTATTTATATATTACCAAATTCTAAACATATATGTTTCCTTAATTAATTTAAAATTATTTTTTGTTTTCAAAACTAGAAACCGTGTTTTTCATAAGTAAAAACTACAAAAGGTTTGACATGTGTTTTTGTGCAATATCAATGTGAAATTACATCTAATGGAGAACATTGGAATCAATGGTAAAAATATAATCCAATTGAACATTAAAACCATTTTGAAAGGTAATCTATCCCTATAATTAAATCAAATGGAAATACAATTTTTACTTAAAATGTAGTATTTTTTCAGTATTCATAAAAATAAAAATTATTACAAAAATCCCAAAACTTTATCCAAAGTATATTTTAATGTCACTATTATAAATAAGAATTTTATTTTGTCCAATGGAACATATAAAAGTAAAAAAAATAGATTTTAAAAAGTTTTCATAATCAAATGGCGGTAAAACAACCTTTTAGAGTATTTCTTACTTAAAATCGAATTCATTCTTATTTTAAGCCTCGAGAACTTATTGGATAAAAGTAAATACATTTAACAATAATTTTTACTAAAATTTTAATTATTTATATTCATTCCTGCCAATACAATTTCTAGGTGCTAAATACTATTTAAAATAATAATATTATTATATTATTTTTAGGTATAACTCAATGTTGTGTACAACGTAAGATTTCAAAGAAACTCGTTGTTGTGTATCGAGTACGCTATCGAACAAAGTGTTGTCTTTAAAATAAAATTAATATATTCATCATAAGTATTAATAGAAATAAAATGGTATTATTCTTTAAATACCATGGTCATTACAACTGGAATACCATTAACGACAAATATGTTTCTTTGAGAATTAGATTTTTTGTGATCGTTAAATAAATCACAATTATGAAAGTGGTGTGGATTAGAGATAAAAAAATATTTATAAATATAATATTTCATTGAAATAATTAAAGAATGATTAGAAAATGGAAATAATTTCACATGATATGGAATCTAATAAGTCTCATGTGAAGTAGGTATAACAAAAAAATCTCTGTGCAAGAGATTTTAGTGAATCTTGTAGGGATTAAATTGTTATCAAGAGATTTTGGAAATAAAAAAAAGTAAAAATAGTGATTTTCCAATATATCCATATCGAAAATAGTACCCAATAAAAAGATATTATAAATATGACCATGAAAAAAGCATAAACTATTGGAATCTGACGAAACATTGGATTCAATAAATCACATATCTAATTTCAAAATATATTATAAATTAAAATATATGGTAAAAGAAAAATTATATGGTATCCCACAATCACTCTCAACTTGAAGAAAAATAATGGTTATCATCTCCTTGTGTGTGTAAATTATATAACTATTATTGAATTGTTATATGTTTTTCGGGATATGTAATCCATGGTGAGGTGGATTCAAATGATTTTTATAATATTTTTATATTTTCTATATTTTTTATTTATGGTTGGAAGTAATTAATGTGATATATTATTAACACTATAATTATAAGTACATATGTTAAAAAAGTATAATAATAGTCGTTACAAGTAGTACGACAGGAGGTGTCACAGTCTAATCAAAGTTTTTATCGCAATATCATATAGTATTCAATTGAATCAGAAATTGAATATACAATATTATAATTTTCTAATGAATAAGTAAAAATAATTTTTATGATTTCATTAAGTTTGATATAATAAGTTGTTTAATATGTGTTATCATCAGATAAATTTTACGATATTATAGACTATTATATATGAATGAATACAACCGTGGATATCAAATATATGTAAATATATTAATCTAAGAGAATATTGGGGTTTGTATATGAAGATATAAGAGGTTTAACCCCCCCCCCCCAACCAAGGGATGGAGAACAATGGAAAAAATTATAAATCTATTTTAAAACATTCATATTATTACTAGTGTATTGATATGATATATAATGATGAAATCTAATATTCCTAGCATTTATTTTAATTCATGAATATATAATAAATGTTTTTTTGGAAGAGTGGTTGAGTTCATAGGATGCGTTTTTTTATAAAAACTATGAAGTGTGAAATCATGAATCCTATGGAAGTATGTAACAATAACATAAACGAATGATGTTATTTTAATAATCTATTATATTCTATAATCATTTCTGAATTAGTTTTCTTAGAGGGTATATTTATGGATCACTGTGTAAAGACCTGTAAAATTCAAGGGAATTTTTTTCTTAATTTTCATTGAAATTTTACAAGAACGCAGTTTCTGACGGCGCCTGATTCCGAGGCCCGGTGTGCCCGGAATCATTTTCCGATGTTTAGCTCAGGTACGTTCAGTGAACGAATGAGCGGGTTTTTCCAACTTTTGAACCGGGGCTCGGAATTGAAATATGAGGGCACCGATGAACTCGCAGCACCGGTAATTGCTTAAAAACGCATTTTCTGGAGTTGCGTTTTCTCGGATGTGGTTTTGTGAAATTTTTTTCCGGTTACGTAAATGAATAAAATAAAATGGTGCGACCAATTTATTTTATTTTAGTCACTTAACTTATGTTAAGTGGATGATGTGGTACTTCCCATATCTTACCCACTTTGTAGGATATTTTTGAGGTGGGGCCCGCACAAGCCCCACCATTTCTTACCTCCTAAATAACGCACACGCAACCCCCCTCTTTAATGAAAGTCAATCGTGCGTTTTCGGGTTAAGAAACGCCCCATTAAATTGGGCACTTAAATTGTTGCAATTAATTCACTGAATTAATTGTTCGTTTCTTATCTTTTATTTTCAATTTCCTGTATTATAATAATAAAATAAGGGTAGGACTTATTTTATTATGTTGGGTTTTGTGTTGTGTTATGACTTTGGGAGATAAAGGGAGGATTCTTCGTTCTTCAACGAGGAACGCAAAGAACGCACCGCCACCGACGAAGAATGCCATCCTCCGATGGCGGACGACGGCGAGAGACATCTTCCTCGGAGATCACCTAACGTCAATGAAGTTCCTTCCGCGACGATCCCCCTTCCGCGATGCCTTCTTCCGCGACGGGCTTTTCTGCGACGAACCCTCGCTCAACGACGCTTGAGTTAGGGGTTTATTGCTTTTTGTTCATGAAACATCCTTTGTCGATCCTCGTCTTTTTTTTGGGCCTGCTTGTTATCAACTAAACGAGAGGAGGTCAGATCGCACGAACACGATCGACCCTCCTCCCACCTTTGTTGTTGTATTGTTGCGGTTCGGAAGATGGCGACACGGTGCGACGTCACCGCGCAGGAACCTCGAGTGATGCGGCAAGGATGCGCGGCGCCGTCGCGCCACGCCATCAAGGCCGAACAAAAGTGTGGTCGTAGTCGGGGCCGCGAAGGCGAACAAAAGATTCCGTAGTTGTTTCTTTTGACGTGCGAATCGACGCGCATTGAAGCAACGGGCCGCATAAATGATTTGATGATCCCGCAGAGAAGTGTGGTACCCGAGATGAACTTCAGCACATGCGGAATTGAAAACGGACCACCGGAGCAACTCCGGTGGCCCACAGACACCTCGGGCGGCACAGGTCGCCGGCGGCCGGAGGTGGCAGCCGGCACCGGCTAGCCGCCCGGGGGAGGCGTCACCCAGGCGTGCTTCCTGGAGAAATCGCCGCGGCTGAAGCCGCGGTGGCAAGCGGTTAGATCCCGCGGCCGCGCGGGATCTAGGGGGACACGGCGTGCGCCTCGTCCGCGGTGCACCAGCTCGCTGGCCGAGCCAGCGAGCCACCCGGCCGAGCCAGGTCGGGTCGCGGGCAGTCGGTTCGGACCCGGACTCGGGTCGGGTCGACCCGGTTCGGGCCGACCAATGGGGTTGGGCCGGGTCGGCCCGGGCCCAGACCCCCCGTTTTCGGACCCCTTTTGGTCTTTTGCCTATATCATGGGATACAAACCACCGATTGATTCCCCGTCAGCAACGATGCGATCTTTAGATTGAGACGGTCGTTTCGATATATTACAGTCAAGGTTTCGGAGGACTTGGGGTTCGGGAAGGTTGGTTCTTGCACGAAACCAACTGGGCCTTCGGAGCGGAAACCCTCATATCTTGAGCTCCGGACGTCCTATTGACATGAAGTTGTATTCATTGAATTCCTCTTGATGAGACGGAACTTTTGGCTTACTCCGCTCAAGTTTTGGATGTCGTCGGAGTGCGGTCGGGTTGGTTCGCTCACGAAACCAATCGGGCCCCTGGAACGAAAAAGCCAATAACTGACAGACCGGGGGTCCGATTGATGCGTCGTCTGTCTCATTAAATTCATCTTGATGAGACAGAACTTTTGGCTTACTATGCTCGAGGTTTGGATAACGTCGGAGTGTGGTCGGGTTGGTTCGCTCACAAAACCAACCGGGCCCCTGGAAAGAAAAAGCCAATAACTCATAGACTGGGCGTCCGATTGGCGCGCCGTCTGTATAATTTAATTCCTCTTGATGAGACGGAACTTTTGACTTACTCCGCTCGAGGTTTGGATGTTGTCGGAGTGCGGTCGGGTTCGTTCGCTCATGAAACAAACCGGGCCCCTGGAACGAAAAAGCTGATAACTTTCAGACCGGACGTCCGTTTGATGAACCGTCTGCAACGTTGGTGATCATGTGGAGAAACGGTCCCTATGAGTATACCCTATGAGTGTTCAGGGTACAGTTGTGATACGGCCGGGTTGGTTCGCACACAAAACCAACCGGGCCCCTGGGATGAAAAAGCTAGTGACTCACAGATCGGGCGTCCGATTGACGCGCCGTCTATTGAGTTGAGACCCCTATGATGAGGCGGTCCTTTGAGATACTTCATTGTGGGACTTTGAGATACTTAGAGTATCGACCTGTAGCTCGTGGAGCGGACCCTCCCAGAGACGAGCGTGCAGAGTACAGAGACTGTGTAGCCAGATGAAACCTGATGACTGCTTGATCGATCGACTTGGTGTGTTTCAGATAGCCCAGTAAGGAGTGCTTGGTTGTAGCGGAAGACCCACGGCAGAGGAGCGATTGGTTATAGTGGAAAACCCACGGTACTCAACAGAAGGAGTACCTCTAGAGGCTATGAGGGGGAGCGCTTGGTTGTAGCGGCAGACCCACGGCGGAGGAGCACTTGGTTGTAGCGGCAGACCCACAGTACTCAACAGAAGGAGTACCTCTGGAGGCTATGCGGGGGAGCGCTTGGTTGTAGTGGCAGAACCATGGTTGGAAGCGCTTGGTTAAAGAAGCAGGCCCACAATAATTGACAGGAGGAGTATCTCAGCAGTCTTAGGTTTGTAAGCAGTACCTCAGAGTCAGGACCGGACCAATGTACACTCCAGAGACGGGGCTCTTCAGCAGTTACGGTTTCGATAATGAAAATACTGGTTTGAGCTGAATCTTTAAACATTGTGTTTACCTCATGATTGAGAAGGGTCACTTGATAAATTAGGTATATGTGTGGGAATATACCTAGGCAGTGTTTATCCGATGATTTCATAATATTATGTTTACTCATGTTTGAGATGGGTTACTTGATAACTTAGGTATATGTATGGGCATATACCTAAGTAGAGGTTATCTGTTGAAATGTTCTTGTGGTTATCCTTGTTGGTTTTAGTGAGACCTTGAGGGTCTCGGGGTCCCTACTGAGTATCGTTATACTCACCCCTACAGGGGATATGCCCGCACCTCGTTGTGTTGGTTGCAGATGACGGGCAGTGCTGACGGAGGCCGAGTGTTCAAGGACTGGACGGTACCCGGAGGTGGACCACCCGACGAGTCAGTATCCGAAGGTGGACTTCATGACGAGATGACACTCGAAGGGGGTTAACAAGCGAGAGAATTGAGGAGCTGCACTATCTGTACCTACCCTTCCAGTAGGATCTGTGGTGGATGATCCAGGAGCAGCGCTATCTGTACCGACCGTTCAGGTAGGATCCGTGGTGGATGATCCAGGAGCTGTGCTATCTGTACCTACCCTTCATGTAGGATCCGAGGAGGATGACCCATGAGCTACTTCCTTTCTTCCAACTGCTGTCTTTTTCTGTTGTACTTTTGTTCAGTTGTAGCTGTATTTCTAGTTGGGTTTGTATTCTGGCCCATTTACTTTTCAACACTTTCTTTGTACTTAGTGTTTTACTTACACTTGTACTTTGTGGTGTTTTGTTACTTTTATAATGTTAATGCCTTCCCAGTTATTGGGATTGATGCCTTTGGTGCTAGTCGCCAGCCCCTGGCCTATGGAAGGCGGGCTTGGGGTAGTCACGGCACTGGCCCCGAGGACGGGTCGTGACAGATTGGTATCAGAGGAGTCGGTTCTACCGCAGAACTTATAACTCTGATATTTTCTTTCTGTGAAGAAATAGTGTTAAGAGTACCCAGTCTGGTTTTTAGTTCAGGGAGTCCAGCGTTGGTGCGGGAGACCGACGTATCCATACACCAGGACCCTGACAACTGATTTCCTACTTTGTACACGAAAACACTGATTGCGTGTGTGTTTCCAGAAGTTTTTAAAAGTCAGCTCAAACCAGGTCAGCTCACCAGGTATAATTGTTTGACCGTGTAACGTATGATTCTTTCAGGATTCCTTTTCATGGACAACCAGCTAGAGCCCAGAGGGATGTGCGTACTGACAGCCTGTCGAGCAATGAGGCTTCGGTACAGGTCCCTCTTATAGTAGAGGCACCAGCGGAGGCACCGGCGGTACTACCATATGTTGGGCCACCAATGCCACCAGCCCCAGTAGTAGGCGATGCACGCCACTGGAGCGCGCTGCACGAGTTCCAGCGCCAGAGGCCACCCATGTTCCAGGGAGAGATGCACCCACAGGTGGCTGAGGTTTGGATGGAGGCTGTGGTGAGTGTCTTCAGGCTAGTGGGGACTCGAGCAGACTTCATGGTGATCTTTGATGCCATCCTTCTTCAGGAAGAAGTAGGAAGGTGGTGGAGCCACTTGTTCCAATTTTGCGACGGGATGACCTTCACATGGGAAGACATAGAGACCTTCTTCAGGGTGGAGTTTGTTCTAGTATCTCTACACCCCGAGCGTGTATAGGAGCTTCTGCCTTTGCTGCAGGATTTTCGATCAGTAGCTGAGTCATCTGTGGGTAGTAGACAGATGATACAGAGGTCCAAGAGGGCCAGAGCCAGCCGTACAAGGAGCAGGAAGTGTTATGAATGCGGCGGAAGGGGTCACCTGGCACGTGACTGTCCGAATCCTCATACAGTTGATGCGCAGGCATTGGAGGAGCCACCGAGACAGAAGCAGCGGTGTGTGCTTGAGCAACAGCCGAGCAGTGGACAAGGAAGTAGAGCTCCGGGAGTAGGTGGACAGGAGCGGAACAAGTGGATACGTCTCTTGTACTTCGAGTTCCATTTTTCTGTTGTATTCGTGTCTTTGTACTATGATCTGCAATAATTAAAAGACACTTATTTATGTGATGTTTTCTTTCCTGTCCTTTTGTTTGGTTAATACTGAGTGGTACTGGTTATGACTGTTGATTTGACGCTCACTTTCTAGATTTCTACTGGAGGAGACCCAGTGACCTCACACTGATGCCGACAGTGTGACTCGACCCTTGGAGGCGAGAGTGACAGTTGGATATATTGGTAGTTATGTCGAGGCCTTACGATGTCATCCATGGCATGAATGCATCATTCATGTCAGGATTGACTGTATTAGGCAGTGGGTGTGGTTCGTCCATGGGATGAGACCAAGTTTCTCTTTTCGGAAAAGGAGAAATTTTAGCATCTCTTTCAGATCGTAGGAAAAGAAGGTGCAGATCATCCTGGAGCGGATGAAGACTGCACAGTGCAGTAAGAAATAGGAAACTAGCACCAGTCTTAGAGACTCAGGCATGTTAAATGTTTCAAGAAGTGTAAGCTTTAAGGAGATATGAGTCTACGAAGTAGCAGACGTAGAGGCAGAGCTAGGAGAGCAGCATGAGGTGGTGTACGTTTTAACATACTACAACCACCCACCTTAGTTGTCCCCGCCAGGCTCTGGGAGCTGGAGGGAAGGGGAAGAGAGTAGCTGCTTGCGGTAAGGGAGAGTGACCCAATGCCTCTATGAATGATTCTAGGTATAGTCTGTATCCACTACTAGCTTCCATAGTAATAGACGTCGATATGAATCATTCCTTCCTTCCACGAATCTTGTCCCAGACCTAGAGTTTCCGGTAAGCCATAGACTTGACCCTCACATCTGGAGATACCTTGGGAGAAGACTCGATAATCAAACTTATGCCGATAGTGTGATCAGCTGGGTAGGCGGGGTAGTTTATGACTTGACCCATCCACCTCAGTTGCACCAGGTACACGACGACTTCCACATATCTCAACTAAGGAGATACGTGTGTGATCCTTTACATATCATCGACCATGGGGAGCAGGACAATGGCGATGGGGTGTCTTTCATAGAGGTTCCAGTGGGGATCGAGGATCGACATGATCAGATCCTACGAGGACGGTCGATTCCTCGGGTGTGCTTTCACTGGCAGTACAGGAACCTCCAGGTAAGCACATGGGAGCAGAAGGCTCAGATGCGTGCTCAATACCACTTTTGTATCCCTAGTCTGTGTTAAAGCTTTACGAGGACGTAAAGCCCTGAGGTGGGAGTAATGTAAAGACCCGTAAAATTAAAGGGAATTTTTTTCTTAATTTTCTTTGAAATTTAACAAGAATGCAGTTTCTAACGGCACCTGATTTCGAGGCCCGCTGTGCCCGGAATCATTTTCCTATGTTTAGCTCAGGTACGTTCAGTGAACGAACGAGAGGGTTTTCCTAACTTTTGAACTGGTGCTCGGAATTGAAATCTGAGGGCACCGATGAACTTGTAGCGCCGATAATTGCTTAAAAACACCTTTTCTGGAGTTGCGTTTGCTCGGATGTGTTTTTTTAAATTTTTTCTGGTTAAGTAAATGAATAAAATGAAATGGTGCGACCAATTTATTTTTTTTAAGTCACTTAACCTATGTTAAGTGGATGATGTAGGACCCACAATATCCTACCCACTTGGTAGGATATTTGTGAGGTGGGGCCCGCATGAGCCCCACCGTTTATTCCCTCCTAAGTAGCACACACACAACCCCCCTCTTTAATGAATGTCAACCTTGCATTTTTCAGGTTAAGAAACGCCCCATTAAATTGGGCAGTTAAATTGTTACAATTAATTAACTGAATTAATTGTTCATTTCTTATCTTTTGATTTTCAATTTCTTATGTTATAATAATAAAATGAGGGTATGACTTATTTTATTCTGTTGGGTTTTGTGTTGTGTTAAGAATTTGGGAGATAAAGGGAGGATTTTTCGTTCTTCGACGAGGAACGCGGAGAATGCACCGCCGCCGATGAAGAACGCCAACCTCCGATGGTGGAAGATGGTGAGAGATGTCTTCCTCGGAGATCACATAACATCAACAACGTTCCTTCTGTGATGATCCCCCTTCCGCGACGCCTTCTTTCATGACAGGATTTTCCGTGACGAACCCCCGCTCGACGACGCTTTAGGTAGGGATGTATTGCTTTTTGTTCTTGAAACATCCTTTGTCGATCCTCGTCTTTTAATTTTTTGGGGGGGCTACTTGTTATCAAATAAACGGGAGGAGGTCGGATCACAGGAACACAGTCGACCCTCCTCCCAACTTTGTTGTTGTATTGTTGTGGTTCGGAAGAAGGCGGCACAGTGCGATGGCACCGCATGGGAACCTAAAGTGATGCGGTAAGGATGCACAGTGCCATCGCGCCACGCCGTCAAGGCCGAGAAAAAGTGTGGTCGTAGTCGGGGCCGCAAAGGCGAACTGAAGACTCTGTAGTTGTTTCATCTGACGTGCGGATCGACGGGCATTGATGCAACGGGCCGCATAGAAGATTTAATGATCCCACAGAGAAGTACGGGACCCGGGATGAATTTTGGCACAGGCGGAATTGAAAACAAACCACCAGAGCAACTCCAGTGGCCCGCAGACACCTCCGGCGGCGCGGGTCGCTGGCGCGCCTCCTGGAGAAACGGCCGCGGCTGAAGCCGCGGCGGTAAGCGGTTGGATCCCCTAGCCATGCGGGATCCAGGGGGACGCTGCGCGCACCGCGTCCGCGGAGCACCAGCTCCCTGGCCGAGCCAACGAGCCACCCGGCCTAGCCGGGCCTGCTTGGGCGGACCGGGCCGGGTCGCACCCAACCGGGTCGGGTCGACCCGGTTCGGGCCGACCCAGGGGGGTTGGGCCGGGTCGGTCTGCGCCCAGACCCCCCGTTTTCGGACCCCTTTCGGTCTTTTTCCCATATCTTGGGCTACAGACCTTCGATTGACACACCGATAGTGGCGATGCGATCTTTGGATCGAGACGGTCGTTTTGATATATTACACGCAAGGTTTCGGACTACTTGGGGTTCGGCCGGGTTGGTTCGTGCACGAAACCAAACGGGCCTTTGGAGCAGAAACGCAAATATCTTGAGCTCCAGACGTCCGATTGACTTGTTGTTGTCTTCGTTGAACTCCTCTTGATGAGACAGAACTTTTGGATTACTCCCCTCGAGGTTTGGATGCCTTCGGAGTGTGGTCGGGTTGGTTCGCTCACGAAACCAACCGGGACCCTGGAACAAAAAAGCCAATAACTCACAGACCAGACATCCGATTGACACGCCGTCTATCTCGTTGAATTTCTCTTGATGAGACGGAACTTTTGGCTTACTCCTCTCGAGATTTGGATGTCGTCGGAGTGCGGTTGGGATGGTTTTCTCACGAAACCAACCGGGCCCCTGGAATGAAAAAGCCAATAACTCACAGACCGGGTGTCCGATTGACGCGCCGCCTGTCTTGTTGAATTCTTCTTGATGAGACGGAACTTTTGGCTTACTCCGATCGAGGTTTGGATGCCATCAGAGTGCGGTCGGGTTGGTTTGCTCATAAAACCAACCGGGCCCCTGGAACGGAAAAGCTGATAACTTTCAGACTGGACGTCCGTTTGACGAACCGTCAGCGACGTTAGTGATCATGTGGAGAAACGGTCCCTATTAGTATACCCTATGAGAGTTCATGGTACAGTTGTGATACGGCCGAGTTGGTTCGCACACGAAACCAACCGGGCCCCTGGGACGAAAAAGCTAGTGACTCACAGACCGAGTGTCCGATTGAGGCATCGTCTATTACGTTGAGACCCCTATGACAAGGCGGTCCTTTGAGATACTTCTTTGTGGGACTTTTAGATACTTGGAGTATCGACCTATAGCTCATGGAGCGGACCCTCCCAGAGACGAGCATGCGGAGTACGGAGACTGTGTAGCTGGCTGAGACCTGACGAATGCTTGACCGATCGACTCGGTGTGTTTCGGATATCCCAGTGGGGAGCGCTTGGTTGTAGCGGCAGACCCACGGTACTCAATAGAAGGAGTACCTATGGAGGCTATGAGGGGGAGCGCTTGGTTGTAGCGGCAGACCCACGACAGAGGAGCGCTTGCTTGTAGCGGCAGACCCGTGGTACTCAACAGAAGGAGTACATATGGAGGCTATGAGGGGGAGTGCTTGGTTGCAGAGGCAGACCCATGGTGGGAAGTGCTTGGTTGTAGCAGCAGTCCCACAGTACTCAACAGGAGGAGTACCTCAGCAGTCTTAGGTTAGTGAGTAGTACCTCAGAGTCGTGACAGGACCACTGTACACTCCGGAGACGGGGCTCTTCAGCAATTACAGTTTCGATAATGAAAATCCTGGTTTGAGCTGAATCTTTGACCTTTGTGTTGACCTCATGATTAAGAAGGGTCACTTGATAACTTAGGTATATGTATGGGCATATACCTGGGTAGTGGTTATCCGATGATTTCATAATCTTATGATTCCTCATGTTTGAGATGGGTTACTTGATAACTTATGTTTATGTATTGGCATATACCTATGTAGAGGTTATCTGTTGAGATCTTCTTGTGGTTATCCTTGATGGTTTTAGTGAGACCTTGAGGGTCTTGGGGTCCCTACTGAGTATCGTTATACTCACTCCTGCACGGGCTATGCCCGCATCTCGTTGTGTTTGTTGCAGATGACGGGCAGTGCTGACGGAGGCCGAGTGTTCGAGGACTGGACGATACCCGGAGGTGGACCACCCAACGAGTCAGTATCCTGAGGTGGACATCACGGAGAGACGACACTCGGAGGGGGTTGACGTGCGAGAGAATTGAGGAGATGCGCTATCTGTACCTACCTTTCATATAGGATCCATGGTGGACGATCCAGGAGCTACGCTATCTGTACCTACCCTTCAGGTAGGATCCGTGGTGGACGATCCAGGAGCTGCGCTATCTGTACCTACCCTTCAGGTAGGATCCAAGGAGGACGAACCAGGATCTTCTTCCTTTCTTCCAGCTGCTGTCTTTTTCTGTTGTAATTTTGTTCAGTTGTAGCTGTATTTCTAGTTGGGTTTGTATTCTGGCCCATTTACTTTTCATTACATTCTTTGTACTTAGTGTTTTACTTCCTCTTGTACTCTGTGGTGTTTTGTTACTTTTATGAAGGCAATACCTTCCCAGTTATCAGGATTTATGCCTTTAGTGCTAGTCGCCAGCCCCTGGTCTATGGAAGGCGGGCCTGGGGTAGTCAGGACACGAGCCCCGAGGGCGGGTCGTGACACATTGCAACGTGGAAAGATAACACAATAAACAGGTAATGAATGCATCCACAGTTAAAGGAGTTTCTTGATTTTGAATGAAGAAAAATAAGCTGAACATAATTTAATAATACATCGATAACATTTTTTAATCACTACATCCATAAATAGTCACACACCCCATGAAAATATTGTTTTAGATCAATTGATATTAAAAATATAAAAATATATAATTTTATAACACTTGTGAAATTTTATCCATAATCATTATCCTATATAACCTTCTAGACATCTCACATGATAAAATCATCTTGATAAACTACCTTTTGGAAACATTACAAATGTATGAGCTCAAATAAAAAATAATGTAAAAGATATATCATAAATAATTTTATCCGAAACATGATGAAGAATATGATAAACATAAGAATAATAGAATGAACCCATGGATTACCATATATAGTATTTATAACTCTTTATGGAGCAACCTAAGATTATAATAATATCATTATGGAACTATAAAATGGATGATATATATTAAAAACAAAAAAATTAAAAAAATATATGATCATGATATAAAGTAAATATTTAATAAATATAATGCATACTCATGAAAATAGTAATAACATGATAAAAAACATAAATTGGTGTCTCAATCAATAATTGATGATTTCCTATCCTTATGAAATTATATAATAACCAACATGTTGAATCCTAAAATTGAGAGAATAATTTAACACCTTTACACTCCCCATTTATCAACCTAGTAACTTTCTATATTATTCATATATAACATTTTTAGTAGTTCATAATGTAATCACACTCACCCTTTATGATCCTGGTGACTTTGTAACCAATTAAAATTTAAGATTCTTAGTTATGTGTAATTCCATCAAACTTGCCATTTTTGAACCTAGAGACCAGCTAACCTATTCATATAATGTTTCTATATTCAGAGATATAATCATTCACTCAATGAATTATTGTGATAAATTGGTCCCATAGGTCTCATAATCCATATATTTACCACCCACATCAAAATAATCCTCACATCAAAAAATAATTCATATATATAATGTGGGTTTCTTGAAAAATCTAATTCATTATATAAAGAACGCATTAAGATAAAATGGGATTTAAAAAACATCCAAAAAATCATGAATTAAATCATTTGATTATAAAAACATAATCACCCAAAAAATCACATAATAAAATAATAACATTGGGTGAAACATGAAATATAACTGAAATTGAGGTAAATCATCTTGAAGATAATGTAAATAAAATCATAAAAAACACTTTTTGAAAACATTTTTTATTTATCATTATAAAATTCTTCTTTATGATTCTATTTTCATAAATACTCATTTGATTTTAAAAAAAATTAAAATAATACATTTGGTGGAAATATTATTTGTTAAAAACACGTTTTACTAAGATTTTAAAAAATAAGAAATAATTTAAAAGGAAATGTGATGTAAAAATAATGTTCAAATAGTTAATTATATAACCCAATGAAAAGATTTTTAGTTACTATGTCCCTTATATATTTCATAATTCATATATCAAGCTAAATATAGTACTTTTGAAAATGTTATTATAAATATCTCTAAAGAAAATATTTTTGAAATACATGATCTTTTAAAAATTAGAAGTTAAAACACATTAAAAATAATTACTCTTAAATGATTCCTCATAAATATTTTAAAGATTCAAAAACAAAATAAAATGATAAAAATTAATTTTTAAATTAATCTTTAATAATTCTAACATTACATATACATACTTTAAAAACATGTTTAGGCGATGATATAAGTTTTATTTTGGAAAGTAGTGAAAAACCTTTTGAGAAATTTGATATAAAATAATTAGAAACCCACATATCTAAAATAATATTAAATTATTCGGATCAAAATAGATAAGTAAATATTGAAATCATATAACATATTCCATATTACCCTTCCAAAATTTTTGGATAATATGATTGAAAAAAATATGTTCTTGGAAGAAAAGATCCATTAGAAAAAATTGGTGTCATTCTTTCCAACGACCTACATTTATTTTTGAAAATATCTAATAAATGAATTTTATAATAAAAAAATATTTTATCAATGAAATAAATTTTTAAAAAAATATAACAATAATATAGGTTATAATATAATAATATTGGAAGAACAGAGTTAATAAACAGAGATAATGACCCCATAAATTGATTTGTGTCACGAATACCCCATATATACTTTTGTACATTTCAATCAAAAAATCATTATATCTATAACATTAAATAAAACATTAGATGTCAGGAAATATAAGATAATAATGATAAAAATTTATAATTTGGAAATTATTATATGATTTAAAAAAGGAAATAGAAGGTTCAACATAAACCTATCTTAAGGGATTCAAATTTCGGACAAATTAACCCTTTCAACTTGTGAAGTGAATTGATTGAATGAAAATGTTGAATATATTGTGAAAAAAACATTTATATATCTTAATAAGTGTTTATTTATAATTAATTAATTCATTTGGGTAGTAACCATTCCTCATCAAATATAAATAGGTAAGAAACATGAAATCAATCACCAATGAAACTAAACACGAGACAATAAACCCTTATCATGATTCCAAACTTATTTGACAACACCTTATCCCACTATAAAAAAATAGAAAAATTAATAAACTATTTTATAACCATAATCATTAATATTAAAAAAAATACTTATTATAATTATTTATCATGATTATATCAATTATTAGTAGTGTATTATGACCATTGTGAGTTAATAACTTTAATTAATTTGTCGTGTTTAAATTTTTTTAAATAATTACCTATTATTTGACACCAATTAAACTATTTATATATAAATTATACCAATTTAATAATTATTATTTCATCTCATATCTGTTTATGTTACATTATGGGAAAATCCAAATGATAACGACTTATTTTAGTAATTTTAGCGAATGGAAATGTGATTTAATAACATATTAAATAATTAATATAACATCCAAGTAACCATAGGAAAACATTATTTACTTAATTTATTATCATAATAATATAGAGCGTGTTCCCATTTTCATCCAAAATCCTATTTTAAATCATTATTCATGTTGGTGGATAAATCAAACCAAACATGAACACATTGTATCATGACTAGAGAGTATGGATACAAACACGTTTCTTTCCACATAATAAATTTATAAAATATTAATAATGGTTTTCTTTATATGGTTATATTATGTTGATTTATATTATTTTAGTTTTTGATAATTTATGACTATCTAGATGAAAAATGAGAAAAACATCATTGAGGTTGTAATCCTTGAATATTCATGATTAGCCTCTCAATTCTCAACGAATGAGAGGGGGTGAAGGTGGATATTAAATTGAAATTTAATGATAATAATTATACAATTCATATCATATTTATTAATTATTTCCACTATTAATACCATCCATTAAAAAATGAAATAAAAAACAAGTAATGTTGCTTCATGGAGGCAGTAGTCCACAAAAGGCACTAACAAGGATATTTTGTTTTTATAAGTGGATGAAAATGAATAACTAATGATTTTATAGATAATATGTAAACATATCACTGTTTGAAATATATTAAATTAATCATATTATTTTTTGATAAAATATTTCGAAGATTAATATTATGAACAAAAAGAAGAAGATGAGATAACACTTCTGTTGGAGACATGATTTTTCCCTTGAAATTGCTGTTATTAGGCCAACACTCAGTTACTAGGTGATTATGTTTTTGGAAGGCTGTTATATGGAGAGTAAAATGGAAGATAATAAAATAGTTATTTTATGGATAGTTTTCTGTTACAGATGGGATAACAAATTCCCTTTAATAAGAGATTAAAATGGATCTTTTGAAAACATATCTAATATTTTAACAATTTTGTGACACTATTTCATGGTGAATGAATTTATTTTTTAGAAATAATTAATTTTGTGTCATATTTGGGTTAATAAAGGCACAAAAATTTGTTTCAAAACAAGTTTTATTTTTGTTATAGTGTTTTCACAATTAAGTCATTACATTTAACTTTTTTAATTTTAATCCAAGTAAATTGGTTTTAATAATCTTATATTATGTTTTAGAAATCATATAACATAACTGATATAAAATAATTTTGATATGTAAGAACAAAATCTATCATTTATTTAATAAAATTAAAATTCTAAATGTTATAATATTAACTTTTAAATTAAAACATATAATTTGTATTAAACAATTTTTATACAAAAGTGATAATTTGGTCATTATAGATTCTAAATCTTATTTAATATTGATTAACAATACAATTTTTATTAATACATTATTTTTTATATTTATAAATAATATTAAATCCATTATTTAGTTTTTCTCTAATTTAATTTATTCTATAAAAATTTCTTTCTTTTAATAAATAACTTTATTTTAAAATAATTGATTCATCATTATTATGGGGACTATCATTAATCTTAATAATCTAAATTTTATAAAAATAATTAAATTTTAAATAATAAATAATATTAAAAATTTTCATGTAATATTTTGGAAGCAATTATCAAATTAATATTATATGTGTTGTTAAATTAAAATTAATGTCACATCATGTAACACGTAAAAACCCAATTTTGAAAAAAGAGTTTATTTGTATGAAAAATGAATAAGGATTCGGATAGAAATATAATTTTAATTCGTCCCAAGGAGTAAAAATAATTATGAAAGGTAATATATTATTATTTTAATAATAAAATAAAACATAAACTTCATTTCAAGATGTTATAATTAATTATACAAAAAAGGCATGATCTTATTTTCATTAAAAAGTTACATACATTTCAAAAAAATGGAATTGAGTTTATAAATTAAATATAGTATTTTAGAATGAATTATTATAATTTATAAAATAGATTTTGTCTATAAATAATGCTTTGAAGACTTCTAATTCATATAAATGTGATCGTATTGGAAATATTAGACTCTAAAAAAAGTTATTTTCAATAAAAAATCTAAAAACACATCCTAATATTATTTTGTTATAATGAATTTAAAAATTAATTCTACTATTTCATATTTAAATTATAAAAATTTAAAAATTATATTTTTAAAATAAAATATATAATATAAAGAAAAAATCTTTTATTAAAACTATCCATTTAAATATTAAGTCATATTTCCCCTCTATGTATAGTAAAAATTAATGGTTTTCCAGCATAGTTTTTTTTAAATATTTTGAAATGAAGTATATATAATATGTATTGGTTTATTTACATTTGGTTTAGTGTGGGACACAAGTTATAGAACAAAATATGTGTTTTAGAGGATCCGGAATCTTATTTTATTCCATTCTACCCCCTTAAATATAGACCTTGTAATTATAATTTCTATTTACTAAAGGAATAAGATAATATATCTATTAGAAAATCAAGATATATCTTATATTGATATATCCACCTCATTATACTTAATAGAAATATAAAATCACTTATCCCTAATATGATACTTAGTATTTATCAGGGGATACATTTCATAGATTTATTTAGTTGATAATGATTCATCTAAACACTAAAACCAAACAGGTTATGATAATATAAAAAATAATTATGTTATGTGAATATGAATCATAAATCCTAATATGTATTCTCTAATGGGAGATTTATTTCAACTTATGAGAGTTTCATTTCATCTATGTCATATATGGTTAATTCTATAACTCTCTCATTTCTACCAAGGTTGCTTTATATTGTTATATCTTCTAATTATCATCTTAATTCACCAAATAAAATAGTAAATAAATCCTTCATATTTGTTTTCAAATACTACATGATCAAACAAATAAAATCCCCTGGGATTTTGAAACACTTTTTATAGCCTTATGCTTATTCATTATGCATCTGGATGATCATTGATCCACTACCAAACCAACCATTTTCAAGGTGATTACCATTATGTTCATATATTAAATAGTTTTATACACTTTCTAGAATCCCTAAAGAGATGTATTTCTTATAAACCAAATTAATCAAGGCTTGAACAATATTACAAGATATCATCCTATACATAAACACTACTCCATGGATTTTACTAAGGTTCTCTAATCCAAACATCAAATGTATCATTAATAATATCAAAATTATATAATCAAACATCCAAAATAAATAAACCATACTCTGATAGTAGTTTAGGATACTCAATATAAACATACCTAAATAATACATCAATAACATGGTTTAATTATTACGTCCACAAATAGTCACAGAACCCATGGTCATAAATATTTACTATCTTAGAGACTAGTAACATAAATAACTAATTTTAAAATGCTTCCAAACATTTATCCATAGTCATACTCTTATAAAACCTTTCTAGAAATAACATATAAGAAAATCATTATTAAAAACTATGGATTTGAAATTTAAGAAAAGGGTGAGCTCAAATGATTAGTAAGGTAAAATAAATGTCATAATGTATTAGTTCATAAAAATGAAATATATTTTGATAAAAATATGAATAACATAATAAAATATTAGAGGAGAGTGGATAATAATCAGAAAACATAATGGCGAAACATTAGATCACATTAATTTTGTTATGAATCAGAAAAAACAAGTCCTTGATTAAAAAAAATAAATAATCATCAAAACATTTAGAATGTCATAAAATTTTTGGCTCCATTAAAAATGAATCGTATTTCCAAAAACATGGCATAAAATAATAAACTAATTAAAATTGTGACATAATCATAAACATTGGATTTATTATCCTTATAAACCTGACTAATCTTCAAATTGTTCATACAAAGAATTTATAGTAGAGTTTAATGACATCACACTTACGCTTTATGTGTATAGAAACATGCTAACATTTTGACATGTGAAATTGTGAATAAGGCTTAACACCAGCACACTCACCTTTTGTAAACCTACTAACCTGGTGACATGTTCACGTGTAAACGTTTGGGTAGATTTTAACACCATCACAGTCACCCTTTGTGAACCTAGTGACTATCAAGCATGATCACAATTAATATTTTGATTATATTTTAACACCATGATAATCACCCTTTGTAAACCTAGGGGCATTCTAACCTATTCCCAAAATATTTCTATCTCACGTGAAAAAATCCGTTACCCACTACATTTGGGGGAGATATAGGTACCACTAATCTCATAATCTATAAATTTGTGCCCCAAATGAAAATAATAATCACATTACAAACTAACTAATATTATGAAAAACGGTTTCCAGATCGTTCAAAATCATTATATTAAGAACATGTAAATATAAAATATGATTCATAAAAAAACCCAAATAGAAATCATTAACTTTTAATAAATAGAATATTGAAATAAAATGGATTTCCTAAAGCATCTGAATTACATAATAAGTTAAATCTATAGATATAATGAACTTGACCACCCAAATTAATTGCTCAAAAAAAGAAAAATATAAGGTGAAACATCTAACATAATTACAATGGATGTAGATCAACCTATAAATAATGAAAATGAAATAAAAAATGATATTTTTTTAAAAAGTGTATTTATGATTATAAAAGTCATGGTTATGAGTATATTTTTATAAATTCTCCCCTTTTAGAAAAATGAAAAAAAATTAATCAAATTGTAATTTTTCACATCTTTTTTTACCCAGATTTAAAAAAGGAGAATAAAATATAAAAGGTAAAGTCATCAAAAAAATTGAAATTCAAATAATTAATTATATAACTCATGGAATGGATTTTATGTTACTGATTCCCTTACATATTTCATAATTGTTGGATAAAGGTAAAAAATTCATTTCGAATTAATTATTATAAATAGATCCAAATTAAATATCTTTAGAATAACTAATATTTTTAAAAACAATAAGTTAAATTAAAATGGTAATATTTACTCATAATATAATAATAATAATTTTTTTTTCAAAAAAAGGGATGTGAAAGTAAAATGAAAAATTTTATTTCTAAAAATAATATTTAATTATGTGATATTTCAAAATAAATAATATTAATCAAAATAAAATTAGTAGTGAATGTTAAATCATTTATTTTTGAAAGGATTGGAAAAACATTTGATCACTTTGAACTTACTTTATTAAAACCCCAAATCACTAAAAAGGTATTAACTTTTCCTTTTCAAAAAATGTAATAATTTTTTAACATTATATAAAATGGTCTATATTAACATTTTAAAAATATAGGATAACATTGGTGGGAAGTAAAATATGTAAATGTAAGAAAATATCCTATAGTAAGAATGAGAGTTATTCTAACCAATGATACACAGATATTGTGCGGAAAATTACTCAAACCAATTATATTGATAGAGATAAGTAATTATGGGGAAAATAATGTGTAAATAAAACATATATCATCATAGGTAATAATTAATCAATCTTGTACAATTATTTTCAATGATTAGTGATTATGACCCAATGAAGATATTTGAATCTTGAAAAATCTTACTTCCTTGATAACTTTTTAATTGAAAACCCATGTGGGGTAGACCATTATATAAAATATTTAATATCATTATATATAATATAATAATGAATAAAATTTAAAATGTTTTATAATTACATAATTTAAAATTAATCGTGGTCATTAGAATAAACATGCCTCTTGTGATTAATATTTGAGGGAAAGAACCCTTACAATATGAAATGTGTATGGGTTGAACGAAAATATTCGAGAGATTATAAAATAAATATTTTTAGTTCATGAAGAAGTTTAATTTTGGTTTAATTAACTCACTTTTCCATTTTTTTATACCACATCTAAGGGAAATTGGGGTAAAACATAAAGTCACGCCGTAATATAAGTGAACATGAAACAAAAAACCCTAACCTTGGTTCCTATCTTATTTGATGATACACTAACCTCTTTAAAAAACATAATAACAATAATCACAAATATTACACTTTTATTATCATTATTTTAATTATTTATCATGAATGTATTAATTATTTATACTGTATTATGACCATTGAGTGTTAATAAATTTAACTGTTTTGTGTATGCTTAATAATTATGATATTCTTACGCATCATTTTTATCCAAAGTAACTACTGATATGTGATTTAATATTATTTAATATAAAACTTATACTGATTTAAAATGTTCTTATTCCATACCACATGTGTTGTGGTTATATTATGTGAAAAAAGATTAAAATGCCATATTTCAGTAATTTTAGTGAATAAATATGTTACATAAATAATATATTGAATTAAAAATCTAAAATTTCTAGAAAAAATATATGAAAAATGATTTAAATAATATATTATAATAATATTAGTTCTCATGTTCCCATAGTAATCCATACTCAAAATTTAATGCACGATTCACATTGGTAGTAAAACTGACCCAAACATAAACACGCATTAACATGATTTGTAAGGATTGTTAATGAGATATTTCATATGAAATAATATCATTATAATAGAATCATAAAGATATTTTTTTTATAATTTTATTATCTTGAACCATGTTTTATATATATATAATTTTTTGAAATTTAGATGATGTAAAATGATTCATCATGGAGTCGGTGACCTACATGCATGCATGTTTACCATTCTTATTTATCAATGCATTAGATGTGGTTAAAGTGGATATTGAATTGACCTTTTAGTATCATAAATATATTATATATATCATATTTATTATACATTACCACTATTATAACCATCCATGAAATTTTAAAATGATAAACAAAAGACATATCTTTATGGAGGCGGTTCTCTACATAATGAACTGACGATGTTCTTTTGTTTTTATAGATGGATGAAAATGTCAAATATGATTTTACCACTAACACCAAAACTTATAATAATATTAATGATACCTATTTAATCATATTATTATAATGATAAAATATTTTGAATATTAATATGAAGAAGAAACACTTAAGAGAAAAAAACCCTTATATTGGAGACTTGATTTTTACCTTGAAAGATCCATAAAAATGAAGGGATAATGCCAAAATATATGTTAATAGGGAATTAATTCTGTGAGATTGGGATCTAATAAGAGTAAATTTCCAGATTTTTAAGGTGAAATTCTAAAGAGATTTGTGTTTTTGAAAGTATTTAAGTGATCCCATTTATAAAGGAGAAAATGTGAAGTTACATAACATCCATTGTATTTGAAAAATGTTGTGACAATATTCTAATGTGAATGGATCAAAATCATCCAAATTATTCATTGTGGGTTAATTATGGATAGATAAATTCAAAAAAAATTACCAACATTTTGTAAAAATTTTATTAGGGTTTAACTAATATTTTTTTTGTATTTTACAATTTTAGTTTTAAAAGAGGTCTCTTTTTTTCAAACTATGTTATTTTATTTTATCAAACATATATCATAACCCATAAAACAAATTTTTTTAATAAGGAACTAAATTTAACATCAATTTAATATAATTAAAATTCTTTGTATAATAAAATTATCCACTAATTTAATATAGAGGATGTGTAGAAAAATAGATTAGTAGAAAAATTGAAATTTAGACCACTAAAGATTATTAATATTATTTAATATTTAATAACAATTACATGAGTGTTAATATATTTATTTATGATTTTATACATAATATTATATCAATTATTTAATTTTCATCAATTTTATTTATTCTTTTTAAATTATTTGATATTAATAAAATAATAATTTTAATGAAATTATGTAATAATTTTAACAGTTATTAGAATTAATAATTTAAATTTAAACTTTTTACCAAAAACTTAAATTATACTTTTTAAATAAAATTACAATTATTTTTAAAAATTTAAGAATCAATTTATAAAATTAAATTTATAAAATTATGGAGCTAAATATTAATGTTATCAAGTGTAATTCATAAAATGGTTTTTTAAAGAAACAACTTTTTAAATAATTTAATTTCAAATATATAAAACATGATTAATACTATTACTATCATAGTTCTACCTAGTTTTATTTAAGTTGTGATATATTACATTTCATAACCTAATTTCTTGAATGTAACAATTAAATATTTCCTTCACAGTGCATTGTAAAGACTGTATGATCAACTAAATAAACCTCCATGGGGGTATCAAACTAGGTGTTCATTTTTAGGCCTAATCATTACCCAATAGGGTGATGATTGATTTAATTCCCAACCAACCCTTTTCATGGTGATTATCCTTAAGTAAATTTGTTCCATAACATTATCCACATTCTTGTATCCAAATAGGTATGTATTATAGGGAAAACCACTTACTCAAGAATTTATCTACATTCCCAAATATTATCCTATACTTATGATCAATTATAATGTTTTCACTAGGGAAATATAGCCAACTAACAGAAGTAAAATAACTAATATCCAGAAATATATAACCAAATATCTAATATAAATATATCCAAATTTTTTAAAAACTCATGAAACTTAAGATAAAAATAAACAAATAATTCATTGATAAAATGGTTTAATAACTAAATCCATAAATAATTTCACAACCCATCGACCTATAGGTTTTGTTACCATTATATTATCAATATAAAGTACTTATTCTGCAATAGTTGTAAAATTTAATTGATTATCATTCTCCACTGAATCCGTTTTAGACATCTCACACTAAAACTATAATTTTAGTAACCTAGGTATTGGAAATATAAAAAAGGTTGATCTTAAATTATCAGTATGTAAAAATCCATATCATAAAGGATTATATCATAAAAATGATGGCTAATATGAGAAAGATATAAATAAAATATCAAAAACGATCAAGGATAATAATCATAAAAAATGATTCAGTATCAAAATATCATATTAATATCATTATTGAACCATAAAATAAATTACCAAGATTAAGAACAAATGTTAACAATAATAAAACATGTGAGAATGATATAAAAGATGATAATACGTTAAAAATAACGAATTATAATAAACACTTTGTACAACCTGAAAAAAAACATAAATGGCGCCACATTAATAAACATATGATTTCTAATCCTTATGAACCTAGAAAATTGAAAAACTCTTCCCAAGTAAAATTGAGAGTAGAGATTAACACTTTCACACACTCCCCTTGTGGACCTAGAGACATGCTAACCAGGTCACTTATAAACCATTGAGTAGATCTTAACACCATCAAACATAACCTTTTTAAAACTAGATACATTTTGACACTGATTTATTTTATGATATATCTCTCTTTAAATAAATTTTATTCCATTGATAGCTTGCTTCACATGCAATTCCAAGTTTAAATGATCATTTATATATATAATATTATATCAACATCACCGTTATAAACTATTTATTAAAATTTGAGGTATGAATATGAATAAATACATTATTAAAAACATTATAAATGTTTTATATATTAAAATTCATATATATAAAATTTATTTATTATAAATTAAATTAATTTCTACTTCATAAATAAATTTTCATAAAAAATAGTTGTTTTTTATTTTTGTGATACAATATTATAATTAATTTCTAAAAATTTTATAAATTTTATTTGATAAAAAGGATATTATTTTTGAAATAATCATTTCAAAAATATATTTTGGTGAATTTGTTGAGGTCTTTTTGGAATGATTTATTTTCAAGTGAATAGTATAAAATAATGGATTTTATTGAAAACTGTATTTTCATTTCACAAATTTAAAGAATTTCATTTTTTAAAAAAAATTATTTTAAAAATATTTAATTTATATTAATAATAACTCAATTATATTCATTAGAATTAATATGATTTTTTATTTTTTTAAAAATTATTTATACTTTACAAAATACTTTTTCCTAGAAAACATCTTTCATTTGTGTTTTGATGGATTAATTTAAAATTAAATTTAAAAAATAATTTGAATATAATTTGATAATATTTATTCCATATTTTTAATTATAATATTAGGTATAATGTAAAACAAAATTCTTCATTTGTTTCATTATTAATAATAACAATTGTTGATTTTTCTCTCATTATTAAAGAAAGTAAAATTTGGTCAAACCCATGAGGTATAACATTAAACTACCTATAAAAAATTACATTATCTAATGGTATGATTACTATTTGTAAAAATGTATTTATAAGGAGTTGAAATTTTTATCTTACATAATTATTTTTCAATTGTTCACCCAATATTGAGTTCTCTGAAGATAAATTATATTTTATTAAAATTAAGAACTAAATTTGTGGCCTAATATTTCACGGAACATAAACACGAGTCATACTGAACATATTAGAAGATCATACGACATAGAACATAATGGAATAAAAGAACATGAGCCTAATATAGTAAAGAGACATAGATTTTTGGAAAACACATCATCATAAAAAAACCTTATGTTAAGGATACCTTCCTGGACATTGCTAAAATGATAGGTTTGGCTATTCACCGATGAACCAACTTTTAACATGGGATAACCACTTATTTATAATTTTTTAGGCATCATCTTACAACCCATAAACTTTAATTTTTGTATTTATCCAAAATTCAATGAAAAAAATAAATTTTTTATATAAGAAAACAAATTCATGGAAACAAATTTATTTCTTTATTTCAGGGATAAAATATGTTTTCTCATAAATCTGGTCTTTTCCTAGTAGTTTTTCTTGTGTTTTTATGTTCTTATGTAAAATTTTATTTCTACTAGCTATAAAAATTAAATATTATAAAATAGAATCTGAATTTAAAATGATAAATTAAAAAGGTACTTATAAATATAATTTTAATTTTTTTCATATAATAATTTTATCATTGTAAAAACATTTATGTTACCATAGTTAATGTTAAAATTTATTTAATGTGATTAGAAATGAAGATAAATTTTAAACTAGGACCAACACATACTGATATGTGATAATTTCAGTTTATTTATACCCTATCACATATTATATTATAATTTGTGCTTCTTTACTTCCAAATTACATGATTAATATATATGTGTATATATATTAATAATTTAAGTAAATCCATGTGTGTGTTTTCCCTCCCTAATAAAAGGATACCACAACTCCTCTATTATCCATAATTTACAATACTTACCTATTAGCCATTACCTACCATAATATATTCATAGACTTCATTCCCATGTCCTATATATTATTTTACTTCCTAAATTAAATCTTTCAAGGATTAAGGGGTAATCTAAAAGAGGATTCTTGATAAAGTAGTCTAACTGCTAACTGAGTACTTTAAATTTTATTTATTCTTAAAACCTATTCTAAATATATGGTATACAATCTAAAATAATTAATTATATATCTTTATTATTATTAATTGTTATTATTATGACAGAAAAACCAATATCTATCTTATTTCTTTCCTATGGAAAATGAAAAAATCATTCTTTCATAGGTACAAATTACCACCTCTTTGAGGTGGTCTAATTTATTTTTTCTCGCCACTATACCTAAATGGATATAAAGGTCAAAATAATATTTTTATATGATATTTATTATATAAATATTGTTCTATAATAAAAAAATATAATATATATCTTTCTTTTCATTTTCTGGTTAGAAAAAGAAAACATTGTGCATGAGTACGTACAACCTACCATGTCAATGAACGGTGTAAATCTCTCTTCTATCTGTATGTTTTGTGGATTATTAAAAATATGAATATAATTGATATAAATTATATTTATATCTTCAATTATATTATAGATTTTATTGAACCATGATCAATGTAAAAGGAATAGGACTACTAAATAAAAACATGAATGAAAAACGAAGTTTTTATCACCAGGCACATTGATTTTAATAAAGAATAATTAACAAAATATTTCTAATATGTTATAATATGTTCTGATATATAATAATATGGTTCAAGAATAAATTTATAACAAATATATATTTATTATATAGGATGTTCTAACATGTACCAAAAATGAATCTTGAGGTGATGGAGTTGTGGTTCAATCAAATTTTACTCAGGATTGTTTATTCTTGTATATCCATTATTGAAATTATATGATATTTATCAAATAATACCATTTTATTATTATTATCCTCTAGTTATTTATTTTAATTTTAATGTTTTAGTATCACTTTCTTCTATTTGTTATAAAAAAAGTTTCAAAAAAACAGTTTCAAGAAAATTCACCCATATTTCTCCTCTTTCTGTGGAAATTTTTTTATTCCATATCCATATATTCTAAAATTATTTTCAGGAATGTATATTAATTTTATTAAATGGTTTTTATATTAAATTTTAAAATGTATAAATTTTTATAGGTTGGATTAAAATATTCTCCTGGAAATTTTCTGAATAAGGTAATTTGTACAAAATATTTTAATTGAATATTTGTTATAACGGTTACGGCATGAATAAAATATCTTACATTCATGATTTTTCCATGTTTTCATGATTCCATTATAATTTTTTATGTTTTTTACACCCAAATAGTGTTTGAAATATTTTGGGAATATTTTGGTTTAAAATAACTAATTTAAAACTAAAAGAGTATTTTCATAAGAATTATTCTTGAGATATTTTGAAGATATTTTTCATCAATGATAACAGCCTTTGATTTAAATTATTCTTTTTTAGGGATATAACCCAATAATAGCATTCTTATTACTTCTATAGTAGTCTAGAAATTATTATTATGAGGTGGTAAAAGACCTTTTAACTTCTACAGGTTTTACTTGGATGACATGATTAATGTTTTATGGTATTTTCAAATTTTTATAAATTAATTATGATTATATTATGGCTGGTGCCATTATATATACAATAAATTGTGTGAAGTGAAATTGATGCCTCGTGATATTATTATGATTATCATAACTATAGGATTGATTTTGAATATCATTTTTCACATATTGATGAGTGAGTGTGATTGATTCTAGCAATGATCATAAGAATATGCAGGGAAATGATTTTAAATAGATTTTTGTACATTTTGTGTGTGAGTATGATCACACTAATGTTATACACACAAGATTATTCATGAACATGATTGTATTTATCTTTGTAAAGTGAATTTTTATTTCTTATTATTATGATGAAAAAGTGCTTATGTTATGAAAATTTAATGTTGGTTACAATTTTTACACATTTATATAAAATACATCTGAAAATGAATATCTTTTAGAGGTCATGATCTAATATTATCTTAATATGAATACTTTCTATTGAAAATATGAACATTAGTATTTTATCATCCCATTATGATTAAATTATCCTCCAATGATTGATATCTCTAATGCTTAAACTTACTAACCATCGAGATTTCTCTTTCATCGGTTTTCTTTCCTTGGGTTTTTGATGGGGGTTTTTAATTGTGATTAGTATAGAATTTTATCATATGTAAATAAGGATGGTTGAGATAATAAATATCACATATTAAGTGTGTATTTATATACCCAATCCCAAAATAAAATAAACCTTTGTGATCCTTGAACATTTATTATTGTAAAATGTCTTTAATATTCATCTAAAAAGATGTAATATTTTTATATCTTATTCTTGGTCACATAAGTATATATCAGAGAATGATTTACATAATATTTATATATTAGGGTTTGAAAAGATTAATGAAAACCCTTGGGATAAATAAAGGATAACATCATAATGTTTTATTAAGAAAGTGATTATGTGATTTTTGCTGAAATATATCCCAATATAGATAAGAAATGAGTAAATGGTTTTGGGACTAATACATTTAATGGTAATTTCCATGAATATTGTTCGTGGAGTATATCTCTGCTATCATTTTTGTGCATTATGAATGTGTACATACTATTCACCTATTTTGTCCCTCCTTAGGAATATACTTGGGTTAAATCACACTCCCTTTATGAACCATTATGAAGTATTTGAATAGATTATGACTATGAATAACCTGGGATTGAACTAATATAACCTATATTGAAAGGAATGTGTCATAATTTAGAAACCCAGTGAATTATGTTCATGATTATAGGTTTGATCACTATAATACCTGATGCTCATGTTAACCATTTTGGTTTTAGAATGGGAATGAAGATAGAATGCTGAAGTTGAGGTGTTAAGCGGCATTATAAACTATTGATGTATATTTCTTAATATTAGTTATATGAAATCAATTATATCATGAAATATCACTTGGTATGTTCATTCATTACATCAATGATTATATTTTGATTTAGTAGTAAAACATAATAATGGTATTATCATCTTATATAAAATTTATAGCTCCTCTACAATAGAAGATTAGGGAAATTTTTTTCCAAAAAATATCATGATTCTCTATCTAGATGAATTTGATTGGAAGTTTGGGGATGATTATGTTTATTTATATAGATAAATTATCAACCTCCAAGTAATGGACGTATAATTTGATATTATGAACAATCCTATGTTCAAATTTTGATCTGATGATGTATATTAACTTATAATTAAATTTACATACATTTTGTCGGTTTTCGTACTTATTATTGTAGAATACTTATCTCAAATAGTTGGGGAGAATATAAAAAATAAAATACATACTTACTTTTTATGATTATACTAATGAATTTACTAAATAATTTTATAGTACTTCCCTAAATCATGAGGTTGAGTTTAAAATAGAACTCATACATGGTGTTATTCCAATTTCAAATACCATTAAATAATTTCCCCAATTGATTTATAGGAAATAAACAATAAACTCCAGTAGAACCAAGATAAAGTATTCCTACACCCGATTATGTCACCATCGGGTGAACCTATTATTTTTTAAGAAAAAGATGGCTATATGTGTTTCTTCATGAATTATTAGAAAATTAACAAGATCACTATCAAGAAAATGTAACTACTACAATGTATCGATGATTTTATTGATCAATTACTATGTGTTTAATATATTTCATGGATTTTCTGTCATTCTGTATATCATCAATTCAGGGGTTAAGAAGAAGGATATAACTAAGAAATCCATCAATACAAGATATATATATTATGAATTTATAGTGATTCAATTTTCATATATTAATTTCTCTTATATATACATGTATTTAATGAATATAATCTTTATAGATTAACTATATCTGGTTTTTATTTCCTTTATAGATGATATTATTATATATTAAACGAACCTAGAAGAGAATGACGAGTATTTGATTATTTTGATGAACATCTTGGGCAAGAAATATATTTATGAATAAATTAACATGTCTCAATTATATATTTATAAATATTAATTATTGGGTTATGTAATCTCAGGTGATAGTATTTTGTTTCATCCATCAATGATGAAAGTTACTAAGAAATGACCTTCACCAACTACGGTTACTACGACCTATAGTTTTCTTTCATTAATTGTATATTATTGATGATTATTCATAGATTTTTCATGAATTTCTAATCCACTCACCATGTTTAATCTTAATTTGGTTATGTTCTTATGGTTAAATGATTTTTTAACAAATTTTATGGATATGAAGAGAAGGTTGGTTGGTGAACTTATGCTCACACTAGCCTATAATATATAAGGTTTTCTGATATATAGTTATGTATTAAAGGACCTGGGATGTATCCTCGTGTATTATTATTTGGTGAGATCATATGCCACATTCCAAAAAAAATACATGAAAACAATTCATAAAATCATAATTTATTACTAGTAGTCGTAATTGTTTTGTTAAATATATAGAAGAATTGTTTTTATTTTGAATGGTTTGAAATATATACATATCATAAAATCATGAATAATATATTCATACCAAAATAGTTTAATATGTTCTAGAGAAAATGGTTATAATTGATTAAATATTATGACTAATAAAAACATTACCTACCTAAGAAGATGAATAAGGTTACAGATTCATTGAGTCAAAATGGCTATTCTAGTTTTCCTAGGATAAGGAGTGAAGGTGATATAATACATATGGATTTTTAGAAAATTGGACTTGATATATAAATAAATGTGACATATCCAAAATTTCTCATATTAATTTTTATATATTTATCTATGTGAGAATTAATGGGGCACATGAGGAAGATGTGGAACTGAAAAAGAAAATAAGAAATTTTCTTAATTTCAAAAATGATTTTGATGAAAATATTGGATTTAATAATGGAGTGTGTGTCCCATAAATAACATATTTGAGGAAATAATTTCTTGATAAAGATTATAGTTTACTATTCTCTATTCAATATATAATTTCTATGATATATATATATTTGAAAGAATTTTTATGAAGGGATGACATAAAAAAGGATATTGGGGGATATGTGTCTTGATGTCAAGTAAGTCAGAATGTTAATGATAAGATACAAAAGATTAAGAAGATGATACAACTATTACCCATACAAGAATGGAAATGGGAAAATCATAACCAAATATTTTTTCATCAGACAGCCCAAAACGTAAGAGGCTATAGTGGTATTTGGTTTGTTGTTGATAATCTTACAAATTCAACACACTTCATTACTATTATAAGAATTTTATCTATTTATGAAAATACAAAAATTTATAATAATTATGTAGCAAGGTTCAATATATTACCACATTCTATTGTATCTATCCTAGATCAGAGGCTTACTTTGTAGATCGTACTAAGTATTCATGAAGATCGGGATTTAATGTGGTGTTTTATTATTACTTATCATCCTTGGGGAGATGATCAATCTAAGAGTGTAACTCTTGGATATTTTATTATATATTTTTCTTTAAATAAATTTAATTTCATAAATGACTTAGGATACATGAAAACTTGAGTCTAAATTAACCATAATATATTGTACCATTTTAACATATCCATTAAATTTGAATAGTGAAGAGGAATAACCAAATTATGAAAAAATTTATATACTATTTTTTAAAATTTAAAAGAAATTTATAAATAAGTAATCAGTTTTTAGTAAATTAATTATATGCATTAAAAAATATTTTTTCCCCAAATTTTTTTTATTGATTTTATAAGAAAATATTAATATAAATTTTTTAATTTTGTAGAAATACATTTGAATAATGAAATTTACTTTTGAAATCAACATAGAAAAATTAAATTATTGTGAAAATTTTGAATTTTTCAAAATTGATTGATTCTTTCATTGAATAGTAAATCATATAGTTTATTCAAATACTATTAAATATTTTTATTAAATCAAGTTATTTAAAAGCCCCGTTACATTTTTTAATATGTATTAAATTTATTTATGACACAATTAATTTATAAAAATCTTATTAATTCAATTTTAATCATCAATATTCATGATTTTTATATAAGTTATTTTTTAATCTTAAAACACATTTTTCTAAATACTATTTTTCATTATGTTCTGTTGGATTATATTAAAATTGATTTATGAAGCATCGATAGATTTAATATTTAAAAATGGATACAAAATTTCTAATCATTTTGTTCAAATTTGGTAAATATGATTTTTTTTCATTTTCAATTGTTGTCACGGTAAATACTTCTCACCATTTTAAGGGTATAATTGGTAGAACGTGGTTAAAACCATGAACTAACATATTAAAGTCAACAAAAAAATATTTTATTGTTTCATTGGATGAACTAAATTTAACCATAGGCATCCAAAAATCGAATAAATTTCATTTACGTTTCATTATTCCTTGATAATGAAATTTATATTATTTTAAGTTATGAAAATTCCAAAATGTTAATTTCATGAAATTAATATCTCTAATGTTTTTACATAATGATAAAAATTGAATAATATGAGTATTAAAAGTTAACATATAATATTAATTTCATTTTAATATTATTAATATATTTTTTTATTTTTAAAAATGAAATAATTATATTAAATGCTTACACAACATCGAAAAAATGTCTATAAAATTTGTAGAAAAATCATGTAAATTATTTTTGGAACATGAGAAGTCATATTTCATTTGTGATTTATAGTTTCGGAATAATTTTATATAATAATATAACATATTATGTTTTTTAATGGGTTTTGTTGAAATATTATTTTTATCATTATCTATTTAAAGTCTAATTAAATTAATAGTGTCAAAAATTTATGGTAATTTTATTTTCTGGAAAAAATTATTATTTAATTATTTAAAAATAATAAAAACCATCCATGATGTAATGTAGAATTTCAAGGCTTCATATTTATTTCCTTTTCATATTATAATCCAATTTTAAATTTAAAAGTATAATTATATCCCTTTAAGATTGAAATATTAGTTATCGTTATTAAGGTTAAATCTGGTTAATAGTGATGTTTATCAAAGAGAAATATATAAAAATGACACCAAAATATGTATAAATTTAATTATATTGTGATATTTTGAAAAAATACATTTTTATTAATGTTTATCTATGTTGGGAGGCATTATTATTGATAAATACATTAATCATATTTTAATATTAATTGTAATTTCATGTGTGTCATTCCCCTTCAATATAAAAGGATACCATTTATCTCTTTTCTATATAATACATTCATCCATATAGATTAAAACACCCCTTCTCAATTATCTTAAAAAGTAACCTCTATACGAATGATATACTTTTTTCTTCAAAAATCATTCCAAGGGTCCTTACTAATATATCTAAACGGCGTTTTCCAAGGAAGTGGTAATCTTCCTACCTAATGTCTTTCAATTTATTTATTCTTATAACACCTATAAATATTTGGTAATCACCATAATATAATAACTTCAATATCATAAATTTATTAATATTTTTTATTATTGTTAACTATAATTATCCATCCTCTTCTCCATCAAATTTGAAGTGGATGTATCGTGTGTGTGTGTGTGTATGGAATACTGCCTCCATGTAGTGATACAACTCATTTCCATCCCCATATTTCATATATATTAATTTTCATGTGTTATATTTTCTTATATAATATTAATAAAATTATTATGCTTCTTTAATGTTTGTATCATACCTATATTTTTATCTACCCATCCATTGGACAATGATATTGTCGCTCGTGCGTACATTTGAACTTCCACCATTATTTAGCGATTTGATTAGTTTTTCATTTCCACTTTACATGGATGGTAATAAGTATTGAGTTAATATATACATATATATATATATTATAAAAATTATTCTAAAAATATGAATTATTATTTACCTTTCTTTTCTTCCATCCATCGAAAAATGAAAACAACCTTTACGCATACATATATCCTACCTTCTCCATGAACGATGGATTTAAATTTTATATCTATAAATTACATTAAAGATTTTAAATATATATAATGATTATATATTATATTTATATCATAAATTAAATTTTATATATGATGTAACCATGATAAAAGTTCAAGCATTGGAACTATCGAATGAAAATTCTCATGAAAAATTTAACAGTTAACACTTGTAAATAATGATTTTATTTTGGAATTAATAATAATTTATGGAGAAATGTTATAAGTGGATAATATATTATGTTATAAGTATTATGGTTAATCTTTTATAAATTTAAAGTAAATTTAAATTTATTATATAGGAGGTCAGATCACCTTCTAATAAATTCATACTTTTGGTATGGGATTTATGTTTCAATATAATTTTAAGAGGGATAGTTTATGCATAAATATGCATTATAAGAATTTTTTTTATAATTTCAAAAATGAATCCACTTAAATTTCATATCCAATGGTTAATTCTTTAGAATAAATTATTTTCTTTCATTTTCCTCACCTAGATTATTGAAGACATCGAATGAATGTTTTTTTGGAAAAACTATATTATGTCTCCCTTTGATAAAAAATAATTTTTCATCCGTATACATGAATATTAAACGTTTTTAAAGAATGTATTTATATTATTATATTAATTTTATACGTCATTTTTAACCATAATTAAATTTTAAAAAAATTAAAATGAATAATCTTGTCATTTTTAGAATGGGGTACCTTTTGAAATTGTTTCACAAATGTGAAAGGAATATTTGTTTTAATGTACATGACATGAAATTAATTTCATGAAATAATAACATTTAAATTCTTTAATGATTTCTCTACGAGAATAAAATTTTATTTTCAATGATATTTTTTTCTTCAATATCTGTGAATTTTTTTAAACCTAAATTGTTATTTATAATTTAAAATTTTATTTCACTCAAGTTGTATTGAAGTGCTCTTATAAAACTATTTTTTTATCTATAATAATATCCTTTGATTTTAATTTGGAGTTATTAGGGATATGATCAAGTGATTGCATATTTATTATTTTTATGGATTTTTACTGGTTATGATGATGGAATATCCTTGAAAAACATTTTATTTTCAATGAGTTATGTTAGGCGGAAATATTTTATGATATTTATTTATGGATATGAATGGATTTATGATTTTTCAATTGGTGGGACAGCAATTATAAATTCCAATAACTAATTAGGTAAATATTAATCTTATATGACCATAATGGTAACTCATGTAGTTTTCCCAATCCTGAAATACAGTGCAATGGATATTATCCTAAGACTGAACCAGGTGCACGGTAGGTTAACTCAAGATTAATATTCTATGAATGTATTTTTTGGTATCCTTGAAATTATATATTTATGATTATGATTATTCCACACTTTATTCAACTCCTTTATTCCATAAAATGATTCCAGTTTTTGATTCCCTGGATCATGCCCTTTGATCCTTTTTTATTTATGTATTATAAACTACAAAGAATAATTCAAACAATGATTTTTATTCTCTAATATTATTGGGTATGTTTTTTAAAAGTTATGTTAATGTTATAATATCCTTTATTCCCATTTTATTTTTAAATGATCATGATATCTCACTTTTCCACCCTTACTGATCATATGATCTTACAATTTATTTGGTCTTCATTCCCCCTGACATGAATAGTTTTTTTGGATGGTGTTTCTAATGGATTTATTGCTATTAAGAACTAAGTGGGTGATGATGTATATAGTTTTTGTACAAATTTATTATGTCAATAATTTTTTATAGACACTATACGATTCTGGTTTGGTAGTGGATCTTACTATTAATTATTGAATATTTATCTAATAAGATGTAATGTTTATTTATAAAATGTGTGGGTTGATATTTTTTGTATTAGAGAAGTTTACTTTTAAAAAATATAATAATAAAATATTAGTGAGAACCCCTTGGATAATACTTTGTATAGAAGAATGTTCAACGATATGGTAAATAAATGGGTGTGGTTTTCATAGAAAAAAGACATGTATGGATACTGCTAGTGGACATGGATTTGACACAGATGTATCTAGTGTTAATAAACCTAAAAAGAGTTGGCTGAGTATATATCAACGGTCAATCAAATTCATAGAGAGTGTTCCCTTACTGCGCACCTAGTTTTTCACTCTCATGGGATGTTTTGGGGTTAACTTAATGTTACTTATAAACCATTATGAAGGATTTGAATAGATGATGACCATGGATGAGTAGGTCAAACCATAGGTTTCATATGATGGAAATAAGGTTCCATGATTTAGACATATTATAAATTATTTTTCAGGATAATGTGGTTAGCCACAATGAGTATTATTACACAAATAGTGATATTTTGATTTTTTCAATGGATATAACATGAAGGAACGATGTTAATGCGGAATTTGATATAATACGAAATGATTATACTCCTTAGAAATTAAATTTTATGGGATCTATAATAAATAATATCATTTATATTCAAAACAACGTTCTCAATCTGATAATAATGTTGATATTCTAAATGAAAAATGGATGTAATGACATTAATTTGTGTCCTTCATAAGGAAACATCTACATTATTTTATAAGTTATGTTTATCAAGTAATTCGGTGAAATATAGTAGTTCCATAGAAGAGATACTTTCTATTCTCCTATATTCAGTGTATGTAAAATTCATTTTGGTACTCCATCTATTTAATAGTAAAGTAGATCAATTTAGGACTCTCACCATGAAGATGAGGAAACGAGAATAAATTTACTCTATAGAGTGGGATGTGTTTATATTATTATTTTTTGACATGTAAATTACTCATATTCTATATAATAAAATGGATAATAAGTTCATTGAGCTAAAGCATAATGATGATAAATCTATTAGCACTTCTGATGAAATATTTTAGCACTTATAAGGTATGATTTGGGGATTATAATTGATATATAAAGTAATATTGATTGATTCTACAATGGGTTAAATCCAAGTCGCTGATGGGTTTTAGATATATATTACTTTAGTAGTCATCATAAAATCATTTTATGTACTAACAATGTAGAAATAGAGATTAGAGTTACCCGTAAATATAATTATATTGATAGAAAATATATATGAAAATAAAAGGAAATTATAATGATAAGAAAACATGAAGTGAACGAGATGAGAATTCTTATATTCTTGAAGTATGAAAGTATAAATTGATGAAATTGTTTTAAGGGGAATGATAAATTATATAATCTTGGAAGGGATGTTCAACTGATAATTTAATAATGATGTAATGGGAAGAATTTAGTTAATGATGGAGAATGGAACCATATAATGCACCACCCACAATCTAGTGTTTAAATTTAAATGATTATCGGAATTATGATAATTTGTACTCAAATATAAAGGTTGATGCTGAATTTCTATGTAAACTAAATCATAGTCCCAGAGAAAATGGGAAATTTGATGTGATCACTATTACTGCTGTCTTGTATGATATTTATGAAGTGAAAGATACATTTACAAGACACCCTAGTGATTCTAATGCATTATTTAATTCTATATATACCCATTATTTTATATATTATCAATTTTATAAGTGTATCACAATTTCACCCTGGTTATTATATATTGAAATTTTTGTGAAAACTCTTAATGGTGTGATTATTGTTTCTCAAGTTTAATATTATTGTATGATTGATGTTTGGGGGAATATGCTACCTAAAAATCTTATTATTCTCCATCTAATAGAATTTTATGTTATCCTATGAATGGATATGATTTAATTAAATGTATTTATAAGGAAGAGAATTCATGTTCAATATTTATAACCAACCTATGATCATCTATTAGTGAAATGATATATATGACATTTTCTTCAAATTTCATCCATCTCATGTTTCCTCAATCTAAAATAAAAGGGTTTTTTACATCATATGGATGAGCTTAAACACAATATATATGTTATGTATATTATATGTTATTTTTTCTTCTATATAATTTCCAACTATTACAATAAATCATGAAGTTGAGTTTTCAATTTTTCCCATACCCAGTGCTACATTGATTTCAATGAATCTAAATAGAATGTCCCTAATTTACTTAAAGAATTTCAGAAGGAAATACATGATAATATTTATCAGGGATTCATTTAACCAAGTGTTTCAATATGGGGTGAACTTTTTATTCTTACTATGAATAATAAGGATCAATAAATCTCTCCATTGATTATTGGGAACATAAAAAGATCACAATGAGGAATAAGCATCTTATTACCAACATGAATAACTTATTTAATCCGCTATGTGAAGATTAATATGTAATAAGATTGAAATTTATTATATAAATCATCAAATTTTATTTAATAAGGAGGATATAACCAACAGAACCATCCATATAAGTTATGTACAATATGAATTTAATATTACACCATTTTTTATTATTGATTACACCTCAATCTTGATATATTTAATGGATATATTATTTATTGATAAAAATAATTTTATTTTGGTAGTTAGTATAGGTGAAATTCATATATTTTCAAAGACAAAGTATGATATTGAATTTCATCTTAAGATTTTACTAAATACCATAAGAATGGAAAAATTGCATGACAAATTTACCATGTGTTATCATTGGCTTAAAAAGTTTCATTTTTATGTCACATAATATAATGTGAGGGTATTTCAGTGGATTAAAAAAACTAAAAGACATTGAATTATGGAATAGATAACAAATATGATTGAGACACATTATTTTCATAGTTGGATGGATATTATTAACGGTTTATATATAATTTATCATAGCAATCTAATACACTCAAAAAGTTGACCCATAAGGGAGGGAAGATCATTTGGATATATGAATGTGAAAAACAATTCATAGAACTAAAGAAAAGGTTACTGACTACTTGTGTAAATACATTACCCTTCTATGTAGAATAGTTTTGTGATATATATGGATGTATATGATAAGATATTGGGATTCATCCTAATGCATAATATTATTTTGATAGCTTATGACTCACAACAATTGAATGTTCTTATGAAAAATTATCCAAATCAATATTTAGAGTTTAGTATGTTACATTTTCATTAATTATTTGGAGGGTTTGTATTTATGGAGAAAGGTGTGATGTATATATTGGTCATAAAATACCAAATTATATATAGATTGTATATGATGAGGATAAAAAAAGATCTAATATTTATGGATTTAAAATGGATGGACCTAACAATCTAGAAGGAATGGGAGAAAGGTTATCTTTCTAAAATTAGAGTTCAATCATATTTTTAATTATTAATTAAATAGGCACATAAAGAATATATAGAGATTAAGAAGAAGATGTAAAATATTCTTGAGTTCATTTTTATTATGATTGAATGATAATATTTTTAATCATGTATTTAATCTATCAATACACAAATTAAAGAAGCAGATGTTGGATAAATCACATTGTTCAACATTATCTTTTTGACTCAGATGTATGAAGATTTATAAAGATCTGAAAGAGTATTTATTGAGGGAAAAAATAAAATGTGATATTTAAAAGTATTTGTAATAGTCATTAGGATGTTATAAAGGTAAGACTTAGAGATTTATGTCTAAGGGGATATTACAACCATTACTAATACCATAACGGAGATGAAAAAATGTCATCATAGATTTTTTTATCTCACAACCCAAAGCATCTAGAGTCCATAATGTTTTTTTGGTGTTAGTCAATCACCTTATGAAATTATAACACATTATTACTGTTATAAAAAATTTATCTCTTGATCATCATTCCATAATATAAATTAAATAAGTGATAAGGTTTTATGGAGAACCACATTCTATTGTATCTTATTAAGATCAAACATTTACCTCAAAGGTCTTAGGAATTCTTCTACAAGATATCAATATAGGGTTGAATTTAAAAATAGATTATCATCTTTATAAGAATTACCAATAGAAGTTAAAAAATAAAACCCAAGAGGATATATTGATATCTTTATCTATGGATTTCAATAACTTTTTGGATTAAAACATTTCTCTAGTCTTGTTTTATTAAAATGATATCTTTTTGTTAAATATTCATTTTGATATTAATGAATCCCACTCTATAAAGAAGGGTAGAACTCCAGCATACTAAGATTACGTTTCAGAAATAAATCAATTGGGACCTTCTGTGGTTGAGGAAATGGAAAATATAATCATATCAATTAAGTTCTAGTTCCATATATCTAAAATTAAAAAGATATTTTATGACGATAATCATAAAAAAATGATAATTTGATGTTTTTGAGAATGTATTCTTATGATTTTCTTCATGGAAGAAGGTTATGATATTCAAAATGAATTTAAATCCAACCCATAGATATATTGGACCCTTTGGGATTCTTTATCAAGTGGTGATAGTTGATTATCATTAGGAACTTCCATTTAACCTCTCGTGTGTTCATGTTGTGCTCCATGTACCTCTCCTAAGGATGTACATACATAATCCATCACATGAAATGAAATCCGAGGTTATACCTCTAGAGTATTAACATTCATATAGAGAACAACATGTATATATCTTGTATTATAGATAAAAATTTATATGAAACCAGACTATTCACCAGGTTAATGTTCTCTATTGGAATCATAACATCGAAGAAGATATTTCAAAACTCAAGGATGTGATGAAATATAGATATTATAATTTTTTTTTTCATATGGATGGAATTTGGATGTCAAATTATTTTAAAGGTGGGTATAAAGTAACAAATAGAAATATTATGATAAATTTATCATTAAATAAATTTATTTTCAAAAATTTCTTGTCATACATTCAACCTTGATTATAAATGAACCATTATATAGTATTATGTTATTACCAGGACATAAAAATTGTCAAGGGAATAAGAGTATCAAAATTTTGAAATAATATACCCATTGTTTTTATATAATGAAAATATACTAAAAAATATGCATTCAATTTTTAGTAAAGTCGTTATATTCATTAAAAATATTTTTCGCATAAAAATATTTTTTATTTCTTTTCTATTCAAACAATAAAATAAAATTATTATATTTTTATGAAATTTATTTTAAAATTTTAACTTTATATTTTAAATCATCATATCGTAATTAACATATGGTGAAATTTTGTGATTTTCTGAAAGTTATTTCTTTTTTCAATGAAAAATAAAAAAATTGATTTAAAAACTATTGTCATTTCTTTTAATTAAATAATGTAGTTTAAAATCTTCTGTATATTTTAGATTTTTATTAAATTTATACATGCTCAATTTTATTTTTAATAATTCGATTAATTTTAGTTGAATCAGAAATATTGATAATTATATATAAATTAATTTTTATGCTTCAAAACTAATTTTTTTGAAATATATTTTTCATTTCCTTTTATTAATTTATATTAATGTGTATTTATACCACTTATAGATATTGAATTGTATAAAATGGATAACATATTATGGATGAGTAGGTTTAAATTTTCTAAATATTGTCCTTCTATATTTGGTCATTATAAATAGTAATTTTGGTAAATATTCATCGCCTCGTTAAGGGTAAAATCAATAAAATTTGGTAAAAACCTGAGAAGAATGTCTTAAAATCAAATGAAACCCTGCCATTATTTAATATTTTAGAATATATTATACTATATTCATCCCAAATTCTAATATTCTTTACTTTCATTCAATTATTCCTCTATAAGAACATTTATGTTGTTTTAAGTAAAACAAATTCGAAATTTTCACTCTATTGAATTCATAATATCTAAAATTTTACATAAGAATAAAATGAGGATAATATTAATTATAATGTTTTATTTGAAATATGAATTAAAATTTTTGTGGTAATTTCTATTTATTGTTTTTAATGAAATTACTACCATTACAAAATCCCGACACGGTTCTTTGGGGAGCTGTAGAAAAATAATGTAAATTATTTTTAAAACACTAAAAGTAATATTATGGGATGTTTTAAAGTACCCCTAGAAATTTATATATGAATAATAATTATTATATATTTTTTAAAGGATTATATTCGAATTATATTACATTATTGATGTCTTTAATTTCTAATTAAATGAATAATGTCCAAAATGAACCTAATGATATTTTATGAAAACCAAATTTTATTTAACTATTTATAAATAATAAAAATATTAAAATTTGTTAATTATGATAATATATTGTTCAAAATAACATACCTTCTCCATTTATGAGCCAATTTTAATTTTATAAGTAAAATTATAAACCTCTAATATTTAAATTATTGTTATAATGATTAAATTTTACAATGGTTTATTAAGGTGTTAATAAAAATGAGATGGATTTAAATGACCCTAAAAACTATTTAAATATATTTGTGTGGGGATATCTCAACTATATCCTCTTTCATGTATAATTCATATCGATATTCAACCATTATACTTGATAAACCTATTAGCTACATTAATTATTTATACTAACATCAAGTGTGTAATTTCCCATATTTATAAAAGAACACAACCTATATCTTTTATTTAATCAAATTTAATCCATATAGCATGATCGAACATATTAAATTATCTTATATCCTTCCCTATCCATGATTTATATTTTTTTTATACTTCATTTAAAATTTCATGTGCTCTTAATAATAGATCTAGAGGAGGCCTACCCGATAAGTGGTACTCTTCATAATCGACCAATTTTAATTTATTTCATGTTCAAAATCCTATTAATATATGTTACTGATCCTAAAATAATAAATTAGGTGTCCTAAATATACTAAAATACTATTATTATTATTTAAGACCCATTATCCACCCTATTTTCTATCAAATGGGAAGTGAATTTTTTGCATGTGAGTATATGTGGAATGCCATCTTCAGGTAGCGATATAATTAATTTTCCATAAAAGTATTTAATAGAAGGATATTATAAATGGTTTAATATTTATATATTAATTTTATATATGTCTGTTCTTATGGATTTATAATATCACATCTATGTTTTTACAATCTCATCTAATGTGTAATGATAACGACGCTCATGCGTACAAGTGAACTACCACCTCTCTAAAGAGAGGTGATTTGTTTTTAATTTATTATTTTTTAGATGATTTCAAGGATGGGTTAAAAAAATATGTAATAAATATAAAATATATAAATAATTATATAAAGGTTGGTTTTTATTCACCTTTCATTCATTCCATATGAGAATAATTGGATGCCATGTTCATGCGTACATAAGTCATACCGTCTCCAAGAATTTACATTGAATGATATTGAATGATAATTTATTAATAAAAATATTCATTTCATTATCCTATTTTTTAAAAATTATAATTAATTATTTCTATTCATTTTCCTTAATTTAATTACACAGGTTACTAAAAAATGTTTATTAATGTAAAATGACTTTATTTACCTCTTCTACTCTAAATCAGTTTTCTTCTATATCCATTTTTCTAAAAATAATTAAAAAAAAGTGTTTTTATATTCATCTGTAATTTTTAAAACTCATTTGTACCCATCATTTATTTTTTATTTATTTGTTTGAACAAAATCATCTTGTCATTTTTTTAACTACATACTTTTTAGTTTTAACCAAAAATTTAAACAAAATACTTGTCCAAACATACACAACATGAATGGAATTTTCAACCATCATGAACACTCACTCCATGGAAGATTCCATTAAAGGTTTCCAATTTTAATAATAAAATAAATTTTTTCTATAATAATTTGGATTTTGTTATTTTTTTATTTTATTTAAAAATGAAATAGTATTTTCCTAAAGAAGTATTTGTGTGATCTTAAAAAATGAAATTTTCATCTATGATAATATATTTTGATGTTACATATGATTCACTAGGGATATGATCTTATGATAACAAATTTATTCCTGTTATAGATGTTTTATAGACATTATGATGAAATTTAAATGAAACAAGTTTTCTTTCCCACAGGTTATGTTTTGGTGAAGGGTTTTATGATATTATGATATATATATGAATGGATTTATGATTATGTGATGGGTGACCCTAAAATTATATATCTATTCATTGAATTGGGTAAATATTAATTTTATATAAACTAAAAGGGTATATAATAGGTTATCTCATGCCCAAAAAAGGTTACATAGGAGGGTTTTCCAATACCAAAGTAGGTAAAATGACATTTATGTCATGCTAAACATGTTATGCATATCTTGGTAAGTATCCATGACATATGATTTATATGATTATAATTATTCCACATTTATTATACTCTTTTATAAAATTATCTTATACCAACTGTTTATTCTACTTGATAAGTTTTTTACCTATTTTTGATGCATGTCCTGTAATCTAAATATATTTATTTAATTAATCAATTCTATGATCTATGAATTATTTTGTATTATTTTAAAAGTTAAAGTCTATTTTATAAAACCCTTTGTGATCATATTATATATAATTTATCATTCATATATCACTTCATTATCCATAGGGATCATCTAAACTCACCCATTAATATGTATTCGTTTCCATAGAATATAATGAATTTTTTTATTAAGATGTGTCTAAGAAGAGTTTTATTTATAATGAACTAAATGGGAGATGATGTAGATCTTTTTTAAACTAGATGTTTATATATCCATGTTTCCAAAGAAACTAAACCTTTATAGTTCTTGCATAGATCATAATGTTATGTATAGAATATTCAATGAATAATATATAATATTTATGTAACATTATTTTATATTCCAATAGAGTGAATATTACAACCCATAGAGGATATGTTGAGATCATGCTCTCTATTATTCAAAGTTGGTTTAGATCAACAACTTCTTATAGTTACGATATCATACAAAAATATTATTCAATCGAGCATTCTGTTAGATCCTTATGAATCTTAAGAATTAATTATTTTAATAACTATAAAATAATGGTATGATATTGGAAACATAATGATATTTGGGCCTATGTTAGGTGAGGAAATAATAAAGAAGCTCAGATCTGGTCACCAATATATTGGGGCAGAACCTAGTTAACAAAAAATTTATGTTGACAGTAATCAATGAGGTATTTATTTCAATTTTAGTAATGATATATTCCTATGAATACATTATACATAAAAGATTATGATATTTGGAATGAGACAAAATATTTACCCTCATTATCTCAGTACCATTGAAATTATTAATCATATCTAGATGGTAGTTTATTGTTCGGTAGTTCCATTGAATCTCTCTTGAGATAATGATGTGTTCCATGTATCACTAATGATGAATAATATACCAGATCCATAAAATTTATATATTCTAGAGTTAAATACAATAGAATGAGATATCTCTTATGAGGAGAAACTAGTGGATATTTTAGATTATAGAGAAAATGTGCAATGAAATAAGACTACTAACCTATTCAATGTTTTTTTGAAAAACAATAAATTAGGTAAATCTATGTGAGAACCTATGGATGTGATTTGGAATAAGTATCATCAGTTATTTTTATTAGTGTGATAGGATTTAAAGGGATAAATATTATAAATTTGTTAAAATATAAAATCACATGATTGTGTAATATATTTCTCATTAAATAAATTTTATTTCTTTGATAGACTACAATACATTCAAACCTATGTTTAAATGATCCTCAATTTAAAGAATAATATTTAAACATAAAAAAAATTAATTGTTAAAATAAGTGGTATTAATATAAATAACCTCATTATAAAACATATGTATAAATTATTATAGAGGGTTAATTGATTTATAAATAAGTACTCACTTTTCAATAAAATCATCTTATGTTTCAAAAATGGTTTCTATTTCCTACTATGAGAAACTATTACAATAATTTTATACTACATTTTGAAATTAAAATTTATAAAGACGTTATAAATATCTAATTTAGAATATAAATATTATTGTAGAGTAAAATCATTGTTTTTGTAAATGATTAATTTCATTATGAATAGTAAATAACAATGATTTTTATTGAAAATTGTCTTTTTGTTTCATAAATTTAAAATGTATCATTGGGTTTTAGAAATTATATAATTTAAAATTAGTTATCTTATAATATAAATAACCCATTTATTTTTATTATATTCATTTTATGTTTTATTTTAGTGAAACAAATATGTTTACTTAAGTAAGAATTTGTTTCTGGAAAACAATTTTTTGTGTTTTACTAGTTTCATTTTAAATTAAATTATTCCAATCCAATTATTTGATTTTTATAATATTTAGTCCCTATTTTTAATCATAATAACAAATATTATTTAATTGGTACAAGTTAATATTTGTTCTTTATGAATAGTAACCTTAATAAGATTTTTCACCTTGGAACAAATTTAAAATCACATTCCGACTAGGGGAAAAATTAAATCTATCAAACACATGTATTTTACTTTTTGGATGATTTTTGTTTGTGTAAATTTATTCTAATAGAGTTATATAATATATTTTTAATCACTATGATGAAATTGAGAAACTATGATTGTATTTTGTGAACATAATTAATATTTTATTTAAATTAAAAACTATTTTTGGGACACTGCATTTAACGGAAGGGTTGGAATATTCCATTCATACATTTATTTCCTAAAATTTGTAAAAAACATCATTTTATTATTATTTAAATTCAAAATGTGGAAACCAATTTTTTTATTTCAATGATAAATGATTTTTTCTCTCAAATAGTTTATTTTCCATAAAACGGATTTTCATGTGTTTTGATTTATTATATTAAAAGTATTTTCTACCCCTAATAATAATTTCATATGATAAAATATATTCAAAATTTAGTATCATCATTTTGAGATATATTTAAAAGGAACATGTTTTTATTTAATTATATTTTGATGGTAAATCAATTAAGTTATCTAGATTAACGCTAAAATTTTTTAAACAAGGTTTTACTAGATGATAAGGCTGAAAATGTTTCCAAAAAATTTCCAATGGTTATTGGATGATTTTATTTCGACAATATAATATCTCATGTAATAATTTTGAGTGTCTTGGTTCAACTTTAATTGATTATGATATGTATATATATATATATATATTACTTAATCTTTTAAGAAATTCCAAGTGTATCCTTTCCTTCCTGAATAAACTGATACCACCTCTCATATCCTATCCACACATCATGAGACATATATATATATATTCCATTACCTATAATTATAGCTTCATATATTACTTACCCATGCCATATATCTTATGGTATTGAAAAAGGACTATCCTTTTATAGCTGACAGTGTTGGCTAATAAAAGATTCTCAAAAAAGAGGTATAACTCTTAACTGAGTACTTTCAATTTTGTTTCATAATACAACTCCTATAAATATATGGTATACATTATATACTAATGAATTAATTTTCTTACATATACATAATTTGTATTGTAATGACGTACCAACCATTATACACCTCCTTTCTATCCTATTTAAAATGAAAATATTTCTTAGGAGTATATACGGGTACTGTCTCCATGAAACAATGTAATTTGTTTTTTTGTAAATATTTAACATAGATAGTTATAAAGTAATGACCAAGTTTTATAATGGTTTTGTAATGTTATAATATTATTCTTCCTTCAATACATCATATGTTATATGATTACAACAGTGTTCATGCGTACGTATGTCCTACTATCTCTAAGAACAATGTATGTAATTTATTTATATATAACATTTATATATGATTATATGGTTGAACCATGATAAATGTGATTGTGTTAGGAGAAATAAATTTAAACATGAATGAAAAACAAATCAATTATCACCCAGAATAGAGATTTTAAAAAAAAATTAATAAACAGTTGAAAATATGCAATATATAATTCTTATATGAAATGATATATATGTGTATGGATATTGAATAATTAAGTAATATATATATATATATATATATATATAGTATATAGGTTTTTCTAACACATACTTTGAAATAATAGACATGAGGTAAGGGATTTAAATTTCAATAACATTTTAATGGGAATTGTTATGATTAAATTTCTATATAAGAAATTATATTATCTTCATACAAAGACAAAATAATGATTCTTTTAATCTATTTACTTGTGTTATTTTTATTTGTTTTTTTTCAAATTTTCACTTTTTCAAAAAAAAAATGTTTTATAATTTTTTTTAAGAAATGTCTACCTTATTTCTCCAATTTCAATTAGAATACTTTTTTATTATTTATCCATGTTCTCTAAATTTTTATTCAAAATTGTTTTAACTGTTTTTAAATGATTTTTTAAATTTATTTTTATAGTGTTTTATTTTTTATAATATTTTTTAAAATTATTCTTCTTTTCATTATTTGAAAAAGGAACTTCTTCTAAACATGTGAAATGGGTTTTTATGTTTATAATTAGGAGATGAATGAAACTTCATACCCTCATGGACACTCCTTTTTTTTGAAATTTCCTTTATAATTTATCATTATTTTATACAAATACAATATTTTTATAAATATTTTTGAAATATTTTTTCATTATATAATTTTCTGTAAAATGAAATTTTATTTTTCCATGGAATTATCACAGATATCTGTTGAATAAAATTTTTACCAATGATAACATACTATTACGATACTTATTATTTTTTGGGGATATTATCCAATGATATCATCCTAATTATTTCACTGGATTCTATAGGATTATGATGATGAGCTGTTTATGAATCCAGTTTATTTTACATGGGTCAGACTATAATGATATGATAAATGATTTGTGATTTTCTGACATTTATATGAATGAATTATGAATATGGGAAGGATTGATCTGTTATATCCCTCCAAATCTTTGTGTAAAGTGATATTTATATCTCATGAGATGATTATAATAATCATGAGAATGATTTGGAATATGATTGTTTACATAATGATATGTGAGTGTGATTTCTCCTAACGATGCTCACTGGAATATTCATAGACATGATTATGAATATCTTTGCTCATAGTTTTATGCATGAGTATTATTGATTTTTATAAATACTCAAAATATTATGAATTTACATGATTTAATTTATCTATGTGAATAATATTATGATTTCCTATTCTAATGATGAAAAATCCATATGTAATGACTCTTGAATGATGATTACTATTTTGACCACTTATCGATCATACTTGATGAAACGAATAGATTTCAGAGAATATGTTCTAAGATTCTCTAGGCATGAATATTTCTCATTTATCACATGAACCTATTTATTTTATCATACCCTTATGATCATTTTTTCTTATAATGATTGATATATATCATGTTTACCCTTACTATGCATCAGATCTCACCATTTCTTCTCTTCTCCATCCGTAGTATTTTAGGGATGGTTCTTGGGGTGACGAGTCTAGAAGGGTGACATAAGTAAAAAAATTGTTTCATAAGATGATTATTTTACTTAAATAAGATGTTTATATTTCTAGTCAATGAATACATTAAACCATTACGATCCTCGGGAATATATTATTGTAAAATCTATTTAATATTGATCTAAAAAGAATATATATTTATATATGTTGTTATTGGGTCACCATATACTTTCCAACCTGTCCACATGAAATTTTTTGAGTATTTCATAATTCCATCAAACTAAACCTTTGTGATCCAAGAGACTACTTAATCTGTTCTCACATATAATTATGAGTAGTGATTATATTTGCACACTTAGCATTTTTGAACCTTGTTACATACTATCATATACAAATATGTTTTCTATCTCATGAGATATAATCCATTTCCAAATTAATAAGAGGTAAAAATATTTATCACATGTCACATTATCCATACATTTATGTGCCACATGAAAATATTCATCATGTCATAAAATAAATCATATAAAGAAAATGGGTTACATGGCATTTCTAAATCATTGTATAATTAACCCATGGAAATAAAATGCGATTAATAAATTTACTATATGAAAATTATCATCCTTTCATAAAAAGCCCCATGGAAATAAAATGTGATTCACAGGAAATAAGAATAAAATTAAAAATTAAATCGGTTGGTGCTAAAAACATGATCATCCAAATTAATCACATAATAATAGAACAAAATATGGGAAAATTAAACATAACATTAATAAATGTAGAAAATATTAAATATAATTAAAACAAACTCATGAAAATAATATTTCATCATTTCATTGTATTAAATATTGTAAATATCATTGTTACAATCCTATTTTCATAAATTATCCATTATTTTTACGAAAAATTGAAATAAATCCTTTAATTAAAATTAAATTACTCAAAATCTTTTACCCCATAAGTAAAAAAGGGAATATAATAAAAAAGGTAACTTTATGGAAAAATAAAGATCAAATAAGTAATTTTATTATGTAAATAAAGGAGTTTCAGTTACCATGTCCTATACGGAATTCATAAGTCATAGATCAAAGAAAAGATAAGTGTTTTGAAAACCTAATTATAGAGAGTTGAAAATAATATATCCTTGAAATAACTAATGGGTTTTGAAAACATGAATTGAAAATGATTTTAATATTTTTATTATTAAAATAATAATTGTAAATATTTCAAAATGGGGAAATTGATTTACATTGAAAATATTTTACATTTAAAAACAATATTTAATAATGTGAATATAAAAAATAAATAAGATAAATAAAAAATAAAATGTAGATTATTTGGTAAAACGTTTTCTTTTAATGGATAAAAACACATTTTGAGCACATTTTAATAACCTTGTTAAAAAACAAAACTGTTAAAAGTTTATTAAAATATATTATAAATACTAAATTTATTCCCTTTCCATCCATTTGTTACAGCCACAATTGTTTCCCTTATGTTTCATCCTCTCCACACATGTTGATTCCCTCAAAACCCCAAGTCCTCAAATTACTATTCCTATTTCCCTCTCTATCTCTCTTGATATATTAATCCTATGATAAAAATAATATCACACCAAATTCCCCTTTGCCTCCACCTTTAACTACAACCCTGCCTTAAACTTCTCCCCCCTCTGTCTCCACATAATCTTCCTGAATCTCCATATTTATGCTCCATCACTTCCTCCCCCTTCTCCACCTCAGTCACTGCCTCCATCGCATCCTCTACGTATGTCACTAACTCCAACACTACCTTGGTTTCCAACACCGACTCTTCCTCAGACTGCACCTTTGGAATTTCCCCTGCCCCTGAGTTCACATTCATATCCTCTACCTTCATCTCCTCCTTTTCTTAGATATCCACCTCTACCTACTCCTCAATGTTCCAGATCCCTAGTTCCACACAAATTTCTTCTTCCTCCACCTTGTTATATCTTCCATCTCATTCCCCAATTAATCCTCCTCCTCCACATTCCAATTTCACTCCACTATCAAATGTTGAACCCTCTATATCTGTATCCTCTATGTTCTCTTACTCTATCATGTATCCATGGTATCATTTTAATAAATATTTTTATTTTAAAATTTCATTTGATGTACTATTCAACAAGATGTCTCTATCTTCTCAATAAAATTCAATTGTTTTCATTATAATTTTATAGAAGATTTAAAAAACCATGAATGATATAAATATATCAAGGTCATGTTTCAAGGTTCTATTATGAAATGTGAATCTTTGTTTGAACCCAAAAAATTTATTTTTTTATTACTGATACACCATTTTAGGTATTATTTTTTATTCATCTATAATTTTCCAGAATATGGGTATATATATTAGTTTTCCTCATTTTAGAAGATGTTATTTTTATTTTATGAATTCGACATTTACAAATCTATTATATATACAATAATCTCAGTGTTTATTATGTGATTTATATTTAGGGCTTCAATTGAGTTTCACTACAATAGGTGTATACTAACATAACATTGATTGTGAATTTTTCCTTTAGGTGTATTTTGGTATGTGTGACGTTATTACATTGTGAAGTGCTTATGCATAACATTAATTATTATTTGAGATGATTTTTGTTCTATATTTTCTCATCTTTGTATCATATTTTATATTCACTAATCATGTATTCTAATATGATAGTAGTTTTGAGCCTAATATTGGGGATATCATTGAAGAGCATGTTATCAATGTAAAGAAGAAAAACAATGTCCATAAAATGATTTATTTATTGGATGATTTTGATCAATTTTATTTCTTATTAAAGCTACCATTACTATATTTCATTAATTTTCTTATAATTTTTTGTTCAACAATAATCCAATGAAAATTATTAATATGAGTTATGTTATTTCACTATACAATAGAAAATTTGTTATTTAGTTTAATTATAAAAATAAATTTGTTATTAGTTATAAAATATATAAAAATTTAATGGAGAAATCATATTTTTTCAAAAATAACTAATTATTTTAATTCATTATACAATAATAAATATTTTTTAGTAAACCTAAATCTTATAGGCACTCTAATTTCCCAAATCTCAATCATTTATAGCTATGAAATTATATAGGAGTAACCTTAAAGATTATATGTATCATCATTGCATTCATTAATTTTTTTTATTATTCTTTTTTTTATCTTTTCTAGTTCAACTACATCAAAATGGGTTTCTCAATTTAATTATATATATATATATTATTAGTAAAATTATATATGTTAATATTGTATGTATTGATGAAAATTTTGGTTGTTTTATTAAAAAATTAATTTTTCCCTATATATTTTCATTTTCTATTACGCATCTCATCTAACCCTATATTATTATCCAATAAATTACATCTCTCTATAAGTTGAAAACAAAACAAAATTTGTTTTTTTTAATTTTAAGTACATTTTGATAGTCATAAATGTCTTTGTAATTGTAAATATTTTTAAGAAATTGTGTTACCATTAATTTTTTAAATCTGTTGAAACTTGATAACACTCCACTAGATAAGGCTATGTCTCTCTTCCCCACAAATATTTGTAAACAATCACAGTGTGTGTGAACATATGATCTTATGGTTTATATTATTGATTTGAAATAATAGGAAATAAATAATATCTCTATAGGTGGAATTATTTATATATTTAGAAATCAATTACCACCATTATAAGTTGGCTTTCAATGGTTTGGTAGTTGAGTACTTCACTCTCTCAAAAAAACGGTATCATTCTCCCGTGACAGAGAAGAGGTTCTGAATTATCTATATATTTGGATTAGGATTCAGATGTGGTCATGGAAGGGTATAAACCTGAAATCACTTGTGGAAATTTGGTAAGAATTTTCAAGTATTCTATTAAATTTTCAGTGATAATTAATGATATAATTATTCTCTAGAATATTATTTTTTGGTTCAATTCTTCTCTTATACTAAATATTCCATAAAAAATAATTATTTCTTGATGTAATATTAAATTAGGACTTCTCTTGGTGTTTCTTGGAATTTAAATTTGTTTATAAAAGGGAAGTAACATGACATCTCATGTAGCATGAAGGCGATTCATTTCATGTTTTTTATTTGATTTATGGAGTTAGATGGTTGTGCAATTTCTCTGTTGCAAGTTATTTTTTATAAAAAATTCACTTTTAATTAATAAAAAAATTTCTATCCATTTCGGTTTCCCAAATACCAATGTATAGTTATGAAACCATATAGTAGTGACTTTCAAGTTTACAGGTTTTCTTATTTATTTCTTTCAGAGTTTTTAAAATTAGTTTGTGATGTTTATTTTTTAAACAACATATAAATAATTCTCAAATTTTAATTTGACCATCATATGTATTTTATTTTACTATACCCCTTTCAGAAGATAATTTTAAAAAAATTTATAATATCAATGAGAATTCTCAATAATATGGCCTATTTTTTATATTCATTTTAATTTTATATTATTAACTATTTATATTTTTTAAATAATACAGATCCTTACATGAGACTCAAATTAGACATGGTCAGGCACCCTCCTTTCTATGAAACATTCCTTATTCTTTCTTCCTTCCACAAATCACCACATCCAAATTATTAATTATATATAGGCGTGTTACATTATATTATTCCCTTATACCTGAATTTTATTTTTTATTTTTAAAAACCAATATTATATTAATATTATTAATTCATAGTGTATATTTGGGTTATTCGTATTTTATACATATGTGAACAACATATGTTTTATATCATCATTTCATATTCAGAATAAGTATATTACATATTAATATTTTAAAATATCAACCTTTTAACTTTTACTAATATCATAATTTAAACACAAGGGAATTTCTTACACTTTATCTACTTATTACATATTATAGCTTCCTTGAATCATTCCTAACATAATTTCAAATCGGTTTTAATGATGGAAAAAATTCTAATGATGGATGTCCACTTTTATTTTATGTATCTAAAAAATAGCATTTTAAACCAATCTATTTCCAAAAACAGTTTTTATATTCTATAATTTCTTTGTGACTCTTCTGATTTAACAAATCTTCAAGAAAATTACATTTCAATGTTGTCTGTCTCTATTTTATATTTTAATCATTGTGGGTGTTATAATATATAATTATATGACACATGTTGAAAATTTTATAATTCATTTTTAATGAATTGTTATGTTATAAAATATTTTTTTGTATAAAATGTGATACAATAGCTAGTATATATACTAAAGGATGTGTGGTCTCCCACCACATGTCATCACCAAATTATTTTCCATATCATCGTATCCTCTCCAATATTATCGATTTTTGAAAATATATATTCCTCATCTCCTCCCCAATGCCATTTTTATCTCCACTAAATCCTCCTCCTCCAAACCCTTCTCCACTAATTTGTATTCCTCATTCCCCACCTTGTCTCTCCTAAGATCTACATCGTATATAAAAACTTTTTCCACACCGAATTCCCTATCACCTTCACCTTTTAATTTTTTATACCTCTATCTTTATCTCCAATACCTTCATATCCTACTGTATCTCGGTTTGTACCACTACCTTGGTCTCTTTCTTTACCTCAGTCTACACCTCCACCTCCTCCCCCACCTCAGACTCCACCTCTGCCTCCCCCTTTGAATCTGCATCTTCTTCTATATCTACCACCACCTACTCCTCTACCTCTTCCTCTGAGTTCAGATATATCATTATCATTACATTTATATCATTTATATTTATCTCTTCTACATTAATCTCTTCTTCCACATTGGTCCCCACCTCTAACTTCATTGATTTATCTAGAATTCTTTGATCAAATAATGATATTATTACCTCCCATATCCTTGTTGAACATCAATTTCTCTCTTTTATTATCTCAATACATGTTTTGAAATCATAAATATTTTAGTTTACCTATTATTGAAGATGATATTTCCTTACAATTATCATTTAGTATATTTAATATCTTATCTACTAAATATAGTAAACACTAATTTTTTTAAATTTCATTGAATTTTCCTTAATAGCATCTATTATTTTTTCAATGTTTCTCATTGTTTTAATGTTCTTCAATTTTAACATCAAGATGGTATCTAAGGGAAAAACCATAAAGTGAGGCCGTAAGAGGAACCTGAATAATATGAATTTTGGAACAATTATTTTTGTTCTTCCACCAACATCCATTTGCAAGCATGATTCATTATCACTTTTTTAATTTAGTTTCTCATTTTTCTCACCCAGCCATCACATTATAATTTCTCATGGATCAACTTTGGAATGTGTGTTATTTAGATGTGTATGTCTAATTTTTTTCTCCCCTTTGATTATTTTATGAATCATTTTAATTTGATAACCATCATCAAATTTAAAATTCATTATCTTATATTCATCACTTTCCAATTCTTCTCACAAACTGAGATAGTGGGAAATCAGAATGAAAATGTCAAGTTACTGCTAAAAAATATTTATTAGTCAATATTTGGATCTATTGAAATTGTGAAATGAATGGATTTTCTTAGATATTTATTCTATAATTATTATGTGAATATTTTAAAATCAATTTTCCATTTTTAACTGTGAGTTACTTTTATACTATGATTTTAGTTATCATAAAATTTTGAACTCATTTTATTTTGAATCTCATTTATTATAGTGAAAATATATTTTTTAAAAATTATAAATTACACAAAATTTTATTAGTTTATTAAAATATTAAATATATTTTTATACATAATATAATTAGATTAATATTTTATAAAATTGCTTAATTTATGCATTTTAGTAACTTATTCACACCAAAATTATTATTTTAAATTTCATTACTCAATGACTATAGAGTATTATTGGTTACTACCACTGAACCTAGTTTTTGATACTAAAGGATACATAATAATATATATTTTGGAGTTCTATATATTCATAAAAATATTTAATGTTATGTTAGATGAAAAATTTAAAAAATTCTTCAAATTTTTCACTTATCATAACTGTGAGAAATACTTTTTTACAAAAAAATATCAGGGAATAGTTATAGGGATTTATCTTAAATAAAGGATGGTCGAAGAACATTTTAATATGATTTTTCAAAAAAATAAGGGTTTTATATAATATTTTACCTATTAAAATTGATGTAAAATCCAATTTTTTTAAATGGAAACACTATATTTGATAGAGTACAAGATACGCCAGATCAAACTTAGAAGAACAACTAAATATTACTATTAAATACGGTTGTTATCTCATAGTTGTTAGAATAGTTGGACTGAGTAGAAATTATTGAATTATGAATTTATGGTTTAAAATTTTATATCTAATTAATTATTTGGTGACCATTTAATTTGAAAGTTATTATAAACCCTTTTTAAAAGTATTGAATTTTTTTTCTAAAAAACTATTTAAATATGCACATGTGTGTTTTATACCAGAAAATAAAAAATTCACACTTTTTGGATTATTTTGAAAAAATATATATTAAATATAATATTTAAAATTCATCTTATGTGTTTCTTATACATGATATAAAAAAATTCTAATTTTATGCATAAAAAGAATTATTTTTCAAAAAACATATGTTTTTCTCCCATTTAATGGTGCACTTTTTTAAATCTATTTTTGTTTTAAATTTTCTAAGATATTTTTAAAAAATAAACTTATTATTTAGAATCATAATATCAAAATTTCTTTGGGTGGTATTTTTATAATGTTATGATATGTTTTATTTTTTTTATGAAAAGTAAAAACATGCTTTTTAGTTGAAAGCTTCCTTTTCATCGAATTTATTTATAGTGCTAAATTATACATTTGATTGATTTTTAGTATAATATTAGATTTTTTTATCATTTAATCCCATTAAGGTTATTTTAATCAATTCTACATTAAATTTCGATAGAAAAACATTTCAATCATTCAAATTGTTTTTAATACATATATTCTTGTTCGGTCAATGAGATTAATTTTTTTAATAATTTTGGAAAATTAAATGATTTGAATTTGAAAAAATGGATTATATATTTGGAATAAAACTATATAAATTATGTAAATTGGCCTTATTTATTTTTGAATAATATAAATAGTAACTTTAGTAATTTTAATATTAACATCGTTAAAGGTAAATGGAGTAATTATGGGTAAAAAAAATATTATAAATATTATAAAATAACCCTATCACTTGTCAAAATTTCCTTTTATGTTTATTTTCGACAAAAATCATCATTTTAATGAAATTATGACTTTTAGAAACAAATTTTATGAGAGTATGACTTTTATAATATTATATTTGAATAAAAGGAAAGTTTTTCACAATTTAGTTTTCAACAAGTAAAATATTATTAATATGGGGTAATATAAGGGATGTGTTAGCATATAAATATTATTTTAAAACATAAAAAAAATTATTTATCATGATAATTTATTCATAATTTATAGAGGATAAATAATTTAATTAATCTCATGGAAAATGATAATGATGTAATTATGTAATTAAATAAAATATCAAATTAAGGATATTAAAACTACTAAAATAAATTTAATTTCAGTTGATTACATCCATACATTACTTTTTTAGATGGATATATCAAGTTATAGATGTTTTAAAAGTACATTATTGAATTTATCTTTTATATGATATTTTTAAAAAGTCATGTAGAGAACAATGTCAAAATTGACATTATTGATATTTTAAAATAAATAAAATTTTATTAAATTATGTCGAATTCATAATTAATTAATATTTAGATAAATAATTTGGATAATTATAAAAATAAAATCCATTTTTAATAGATTGGTCTTGTGGAATTTTATTGTAATTATATTAACTCAGAGAGTGTAAATTACATGATATCAATATCATAATTAAGAGGCTTAAATAAGGGTTATACCGAAAAGGTAAGGAATAAAAAAAATAGTCCAAATATACCGAATTTTCATTGAATGAGGTTATCAAAACAAAAATCATTCTATGTTCTAAATAAATCATATTTGACCCATTTTTAATATAAATTTAATTTATATTAAATTAATATTTTAAAAAATTCTATGTGTGATTCTCCCCTATCCTATAAAAGGACACTCATTATTCTTATTTCAATATACCTCTAAAACTTATTTTTCTATCCAATATTTTCCAAATTCCATTCCTATAATCCCTCCTCACATTATATAGTAGTTAGGATAAGTATAACACACTCCTTAGAGGTGTTAAGTTGTTAATCAATAAAGATTGTTCAAAGAAGATGTCTTATTTTAATCAAGAATTTCAATATTATTTCTTCTTCCACTAAATTAAAGTATTCTTCAAACATGATTAAGATTTAAATAAAATATCATAAATATACTATAATTTTTTACTTTAATATAATCACCGAAATCCATTTCCAATTCCATCAAATGAGAAAGGAATTAATCGTTCATGTGTACAATGGAATACCACATGGGGAACTAATATAATTAATTTTCCATCACAATCTCTATATATTGGTTATTATGATAGAAGTAATTATTATATATATCATATTAATGAAATTTTTATCATTATTAATGGGTATTATATAATTTATGTTCTTACCATTCCATTCACATAAAAATTATAATGTCATTCATGCATACGGGTGAATTTTCACCTCTACAAAGCGATGTGATTTGTTTTTCCTCACCCCATCACATGGAAAATATATATATTTATATTAAAAAATTAATATGATAATAATGATATTATTTTAATTATATTAAGATAAATTATTACTTACCTTCTAATCATAATTTTCATTTAAAAATTCAAACGTTGCTCATTTTTATGTACGGGATACCATCTTCATGATTATAACATTTTTCATTTTTCATAACCATAAATAAATGGATTGAATTAAAAATTTAATTGATGGATAAAATAAGTTATTAGAAAATGAATATTATTCTAAAATTTTTTTATATATGAACACTTTGACTTTTTACATCATATTATGTTCATTTCTAACTCACATATCAAATGTCGACAAAATGTCTCACATGAAAATAAATAATTAAGTAATTGTTATAATAAGTTATTAAGTGATGTAAAAGAAATAATAAAGACTAAAAAAAGGATCCCCAAAAATTAAATAATTATCTTAAGTTTATTATTCAGTAAGATAAATATGTTATGTAGGGATTAAGACTCAGGGTAAAGGAATCTTTAACTAAAACATCATTTTAAATGTTTTAAGGATTTATTCTTAAAAATATTCCCCTTTTGACCATGTTTTCAAAATAGTTTTTAGTAATGTATTTATAGAGACATGAATTTGTTTTAAATGTTATTTTATTAGGTTCCTTAAAATTATTCAAATTGGTAAGCTACAAATTTATTTAAAAATATATTTTTAACTTTTTAAAATAGGTTTTGAAAATTTATTGGTTTTTTCAAGACATGAAATGTTTTCTTATGTGTTAAATGGAATTTTATGATTAAAATGTTGAAAATAAATATTTTTTGTTTTAGGAATATATAATGGTACTTGAACATTTAATGGGTAGTTCCATGATAAACCAAGGATGAGTGGTTATTTTATAACCACCAATGCATTATGTACGGAATTTAGTCTGATGGCTATTCTATTATTAAGAGTATCATATATAGAATCTGACCTTATGGGTTTTCCATTTATAAGAGTGAAATTTATGGAATTAGAATACATGGTTATTAAATTTTAGATTAATTAGTAACCAAGATACATATATATATTTTATATGTTTATTTATGAGTTTTAATGAAAATAATTTGATTTTCAAAAGTCAATATAATGATATCTTTGAAATGATGATCACTTTTTCATGGTAAAAAGTAACTTTTTTAGGAAATGTTTTATGGGTTTTCCCAAGAGTAATGGTGTCCTTTATTTAGTGTCTCTTACTGATATTTTGTGCTCATACCATGTTTTGAAATGTTATTCATAGGGTTTAAGGAATAATAGGCACAATGGTGAGGTCATGATGAAAATTATAATGATATTTATAGAATTGAAGAGATGTTTTACTTTAAAAGTATTTACCTTGGTGGAACAATGGATACAGAGTATAGGTGTCCACTTGTAACGTATGGTTTTATTATATAATATATTTTCCTAATTCTCTAAAACCCTAGACCCAAAATATCTTTGGGAAAATAAAGTTATTTTTATTTTGAAATAACTATAATATGTAATGTTTAAGGATAGGTACATATAGTTGACTATCGTAACTTATAAAATACTTTATATAAGTTTTTTAGAAATATTTTTTTCCAAACAACTCATTAGGTATTTGAGTGTAACAGTATTTTGGAATTTATCTACAATGTTTTTGAAATTTTTTTACATATATAATGACTTTAGAGGACTACAATACAATATAAGGCCTCTATAATTGTAGTTGAAAGTGGATGAAATTAAGGGAAATAAAATTGGTTATATGATATTAAAATACCCCCATTTAACTCCTAGATAAAAATTTATTTAGCGTGTAGGTAATGTAAATGGAAAGATAGAAACTAATAAAATAATATAATGTTATGTTTTAGAGTAAATTATTTCGTTAATGATTGATTCCTTCAATCATTTTTGAATTTATAGCATGTTTTCCATGACATTAATTTTGATAGTTTTTAATTCCATTCATCAATGGGTAGACATTATTTTATATATTTTATTAATATGGATTCAATTAGAGTAATTATAGTATGAAGACGCCATTTTTCCCAATTCATTTCTATTTCCATATTATGAAATTAACCACCACTTTCCAATACTATGAGTTTGGTTTTATACAAAACCAATAACTTATCTTTATTAAATATTAAATTATTATCAATAATTTATTTAAGGATAGGAATAATGTATTTGGGTATCTTATTAGTAAATTTATCAGATCAATTATAAAAATTAAATTTTAAATTCTCATATTTGTTATTTTATTTCAATTTAATTAAACGTTCAAATTTTATTTTTTTAAAATTCTAGAACATTATTCTGAAATATCTTTCTCACTGATTATAATAGGTTCAATTTCCAAATTCCTTCAAACTATTCATCTTCTAATAATGGCGATGATTTCAAATTACGTAAATTCATACTAATAAATGGATTTCATTAAATATATATTTTTTATCATGTAAAATATAGTTATATAAATTTTCTATTCCATGATTTCTTTGATTTAATTGACTCACTTGAATATCATTCAAATGTTGTTTCATGTAAATCCATCACGAAATTATTTTCTTAGGTTCTAAATTCTCAATTTCATTGAAATATGAACAATGTTTTCATGTCAATTTTTAAATGAAAAGTTATAAATAATGAATGATGCGCCCATCAGTTTCTTGGACTTCTTCCTCATATATTCATAAACATGGATCATCATGTTAGCCACTGTAAATGTGTCACACTCCCATCCTAATTAATATATTTCATTTTTCAAACATCAATTATGGTAGTATTTTAATATGTCATAATTACAAATTAAACATTGTTCAATCATACTTTCTCTATTTTTTAGAATTATTACTATTTGTAAAAATTTTATACATTCTATAATATATGACATGGTAATGAAATAATATCTCTTTTAAAAATCATAATTTAGTGAACATTGAGATGACTAGAAGGGAATTATTGGTTAATTTTTACACTATATGGTTCACATGGTTTTTTCAAGAATACAAGTATTCAGAAAAATGATATATATTTGAAAGAAGTATGGTAGTATTTAGTAGTTTAAGACTCACTGATGGTGGTTACACTCAGGATTTTTTTAACAAAACTCCAATCTATGTTATAGTAGTTAGTATTGAAATTATAATTTTTATGAAATTTAAACTTTGGAGAACATTGAGAAGAATAGGTGGAAATCATTTGTTATTTTTCACCCATAAAGGGTCATAGATAGTTTCAAGAATATTTTTATTTATAAAAAATAAATTGATTTAAAGGTAGGCTGGTAGGCTTCACCAGATTCAGACTCACCATAGGTGGTAACACATAGGCTGTTTTGGGTTATTGGAAGACAAATTGGTATATCCAGTCCTACAATAAGTACAGATTCAATTATAATAGATCATGTAGTTTATCCTAAATATCTTTCGATCATCTTTATGATATACCTCAAAAATTAATCAACACTGAGATAACTTTCTTATGAAAATTCAGTTATTTCAAATGATTTACATATATATTAAAAGTGAAATTTTTTAAGATTCATTAATAAAAATAAAAATTCTCTAAAAAATAATTACACATTTCCTATTTTATCTATAATTATAGTATAAAATTTAATATTAATTGTTTATCATTTCAATCCTAAGTTCACCACTTTTTCCACAATTATTCATACATTATATACTACATACAAATATAGTATTATTTCATTCTACAAGAAGTTTAGTATTCCACCTATTTATCTACTATAATAAAAAATTCTAATAAAGTATTATGCATATAGTTATAATACATTGTTTGAAATCACATAAAACTATTTTTATAATTTATTTATACATTACTTTTAATTTATATACCCCTATTCACATAAATTCACATCTATAGGTATATATAATTCTTTTAGTTACACATAACACCACCATACTTCACTTTATTCCCATGTGTCATGAGGATCCCACTCACTTCATTTCTTTTTCTAATTTCCCTCCACTCTCCCAATTTGTGAAATAGATTCCATAGGTCATCAATATATTTTTTTGAGAATGAATGAACATTTTTTATTTGATGAACATACTATGAAAATACATTGGATGATACTATTTTTATATTAAAAATAGAAAATAATAATGAGAATCATATAAAATAGTCCATATTATATTTAAATAATGATTGTAGATCATTTAAAATAATTAAAATACTAACATGGAATGAAGATCTATTGGTACTAATGAGTTTTATTCGTTCAAATAATACAAATTTATGTTTGAAAGAATCTAGTCTGATAATTTTATATTATTAAAGAAAAGTATTATCACAAGAAAATAAGGTGGAAATAAAAATATCAAGGCTTTTAATAGTTCAATATTTAATAATTATATTTAATAAATAGTGATTATGGAATAGTGAGGGATTCGAGTAATAGAACCTCCTTACCAGATTTGTAACTTTTGAATGAAAACCCCATGAGAGGTGGAAAATTAAATAAAACATTTAATATTATGTAATATATGATAATCATGATACAATATCACAGTGGGGTATTATTAACACCTTTTAAAATCAAAAAATGGTGTTTATCATAAACATGACTCAATGGATTAAAATATATGACAAAGAAATCATTACACCTTGAGATGTGAATTGATTGAAAGAACATATATGAGATATTGTGAAATAAAATATTATATACCATGACCATGGGTGATTTATTATGAATTTATTATGAATTTATCAATTTCATCAGTAGTAATTATTATCAAATATTAATAGGTGAAAAACATGAAATCATTCCATATTGAAAGTAAACTGGAGAAAACAACCCCTTACCATATATATTTTTTAGTTTATGACACTCTAACCTCCTTAAAAAACATAGATAATTTAATAAACTATTTTAAAACATTTCTAAAAAATATAACCCATTTATAATAATAAAAATATTTCATTATTATTAGTACATTAAGTACTTATTTCATATTTTGACCATTGGGTGTTAATAACATTAAATGTTTGTACTCATTTAATAATTATGATAACTTTACCCATGATTTTATAATATTATAAATATTTATATATCATTTATTATTATATAATATATAACGTATACTAATTTAATTTGTTCATATTTCATCACATGTAAATGTTTGTTATTTCATGTGAAATTCTAATTTATAACGCATTATTTTGGTTATTTTAACAGTTGAAAATGTTGATTTTATAATAATTTAAATACACTTTATAATGTTTCAAAAATATATATTATTCATGAATTAATAAATATATTTTAGTAATATTACTTTTCATGCTCTCATAGTCATCAATAATCATATTTTAACGCATAGTCCATACAGGTGGTTGAACCTACTCAAACTTGAACACACATTTACTCGATTGGACAATATGGTTAAAGTGGTTTTTATTTATAAATAATATCATTATAACATATGAATAATGATATTTTTTTATGGTTATGATCCTTTTTTAATTAAGTTATGTAATACATGAAAATTTACAAAAGAATTGAAAAATGATTCATTTTGGTAGAGGTAATATGAAAGCATGCACGATTACTGTTCCCGTGTATCTACATTTTAGTGGGTATAAAAGTGGTATTAATTTGAAATTTTAGGATTATAATTATAAAAAATATATAATATATTATTAATTATTACCAATATTAATATTATCCATAAAAAGTGGTACTAAAAAAAACATTATCGCTTCATGGTGGTTATAGTCTCTGTAATGCACAAATGATGTTATTTTTTATAAGTGGATGAAAATGAATAAATAAGGGTGGTACTACTTATATAACAACATATAAGTAAACTAATATTACTAAATTAATCATATTATTATGGTTATAAAATATTGATATTAATAAGAAATGGTAAAGATTCAATATCACTAATGTTGGAGACTTGATTTTTTCCATCGAAATTCCATTAAAATTTCATGGATTGTTAAAACTATTAGTGGATAGGGTCATATTTTGGTAGGATAGTATTACTAAGAGAGTAAATGGACTTTTTATTAGGTAATAATTCAAATGATATGGTGTATGTTTAAAAGGGATTAATTTTTCCCCTTTTATAAGAGAGAAAAATGGAGCTTTTGGAAACATTAATTATATGTAAATAATCCAATGATACTAATCTATGTTCAATGGATCTAATTTTCTTAAATAATTGTTTTTGGGTGTCTTTTGTACATAAAAATAAATACCATGTGTTACTATATATGTTTTAAACATGTAATAGTTTTTACCATCAATTATTAGAGTGGATGATATATGTATATTTCACCACTTCATTCTCATGACCCACTAATGCAGTTGTGATGACATGATATTTCCATCTATCTCTTGGATTAAGAGGTTTTTTTTGAGATTATCATAATCATTAAACCTCATATTATTTCACTTATTATAATAATTTTTAATATCCATGAAATAATATCAATTGAGTGTGGGTGGAACATTCTATCAAGATTTTTCATCATTCTATTCATTGACTCGCCTCTTCACATCACTCCATATTTTTTTAATTGATGACCTTCATTTCCACACATTAAATATTTATCACACCCCATAAGGAAACTTCCAATGTTCTTCCTTCCCAACATCTGATGTGATGGATGATTAATATTCATTCCTCCCGGGATTTTATAATTTTAATTTCCTAAAAATATATTCTTTTTCATTTATCCCAAAAACCATGAGAACACTAATAGTCTTTTATTTCCATTTCATGCTTGACAACACATAAAATGATTTATTCATAGCTATAAAACTATTTTTTAATCAATTCCTTTTGAATATTTGGTATAAAGACACAAAAAAATCAATACATTTTTTGTCATGGAATTCAATAAAATTAAATGAATACATTGCAGTTATTTTGAAATTTTACTCATAGGTAATGATTTACTCATCATCCTTCGATTTAGGTGCATTAAATACCCTTTCATTTTTTGTGAATAGTTTGAGGAAAATAATTATTGAAAATTACCATTATCAAATTTACCCATTTCATGGATTCAATTTCCAAATAATTCCCTATATTGATGATAATATTCCAACATTGATCATTTCCACCTTACAAAGTTTAACTAAAAAAATTAACCTTCTCATGGTCCTTGTTTCATGACCCCCTCCTTCCAATGATACAGAAATAAAGGGGGGCACATAATGACCTCAAAGTCCTTCCTCTAGTAGGTCCCGTGTTGGAAACTAGCACCAAGGGTGTAAAACTCTCATAATATGGGAGGTATTACCCTTTATAATGAAGAAATATTGGTAGATAGAATGAATTAACTACAAAAAAAATCTATCACCTAAAACCAAATAAATCAAAGAAACATCCCATAAAGCATGAATAAATAAAAAAGGTATAGATAAAAACTCCACCAGACTAAATACCCAAAATAAAACTAAGTAGTGAAACAACAATTATCCCAATGTACGATCTAGTAATTCCTAACATGGTATATGTAATCCTCTTAGAAAATTATAAAAAACAATTATATAAGTACATTGAGTATATATGTATACTAAGTAGGAAACCCAATGTCTCTCGTGAACATGTGAAAGAACATACTAATGCACCCATGAGGAAATGATAGAACCAAAAGTGCATAAACAGGTATACTACCCAAACCCCACCTCAATAAGGGTTGATATCCAAATAATAAATCAAACTAAAATAATATAATACTAATAACATTAAGAATAGGGTATCCCGCACCACATTCCCATTGATTTTCTGCTCTTAGATCCCAATAAAAAATGTCTTTTCACTCCCACCTCTTTTGAATATATCAAATAAAACCCATCCACATGCACATGTTTGACACATCACATCATATAACTCCTAAAAATACCATGGCCACACACCACATATCATCAAAAATATACATAGGACACCACATGGAAACTCATCCTGAAGACACCAAGCACAGCACATCACAACTCACCTAAAAAATCCTTGGCCATTATCACCAGGAAGAGGGAGAATAAAAGAGTGGGTGGCCATCCATCCATCCTACAAACATGATTTTGGTAAATACACCCTCCCATATGAATACATGGGTATTGGAATACGGTGCTCTACATGGGTAGGGTGTGTATATAAATCATGAGAATATAGAATATATATATATATATAAATGAACACAAGCCCAACCTATGGGTTTACGAACATGGAAACAACTTACTATTGACTTCCCCACTTTTCTACCACCTCTAAATGCATAACATCATAAAATAAAAACACAAACATAATTTATATTTTATTCTCAAAATATCATTATGTCATTTTCTATAGTCTCCATTTCCAACTCATTCCATTAAACATCTAGTTTTATTTGTAATTAAATACCATCATCAATTCATCTATTAAATGTTAGATTTAAATAATCATAATGTAATAATTCCAATTCATGGTTATTATTAATTTATAAATTCATACCATATGGGAAACTAACATAACACAAAAAAAATTAAGCAGTACAGTTAAAAAAATCACAACAACCATGTTCAAATCCATCTTCCACCATTGCCCCGCTTCACCACCAAATCATGACCATCACAACCTCATTGAACAACCACATAATCATTATCACATCCCCGATTAACAATAATATCTCATCCACTACCTGTTTCCCCACAACACAAATGTAATTTCGGATACCACATCACAAAAAACATTCATATTTAGCAAGGGATCTCTTATTCAATTTCTCTTTACTAAATAAGGGTGTTATCATATTAACCGTATGATCATGGGGAATCCATTTTATTAACCGACCATGCGTGGTTAACCAATTACATAATAAGTGACATAAAAAAAACACAAAAAGAATGAATTTGAAAAATCGTCACCTAGTTCACCTATAAAGACCCCCCCCCCCCAAGTACCATGAATTTTAGTGGGTAATTAGCCTATCCAATTCACAACAATAGTCAATTTCAATAAAATAGGAATATCAATCATCCTATTCCCCATCCCCTTAGTATTTATTTTAGATAAATTATAATTTTTTTTATTAATTTATAATAAATTATCTCCATAAGGATAAACATTTATATACTCATCCTACATGATACAAAATCTTGAAAGTTGAAGGAAATCATACCAGGAAGAAAGATGATCTACATAACTTTGATCCTCAAAAAATAGAGTTTTGTGTACATCAGGAAACTCCTTGGGGAAAACATGAACTAACTACAGTAGTGTAGGGTCTTGAAAATTCCGCAAGGGGGAAATCCAATTGACCCAAAACATGGAAGAGGACCGAAACAGTCCGCGCACTGGCTCCCAGAAACACCATGAAGCCGGTTCGGTAGACCACCCTCCCGCAATTCTGCGGACCAGTGTTGTATGCGAAATAGAGGCATGGACCCTCTGTGGGCGCGAAGCATGATGGGTGAAAGCCGGTCCACCACCACGAGCCACCCCCTCCATGGACAGTTGTCATTCGCAAGACAGAGGCAGAGTGGTGCACGACTGCAGAGCAATCCCTCGAATATCGGTTCCAAAAAATCGCAGGATGACAGAGTCATTAGCAGGTGGGGATTCCTTTATGGGCTTCCACAAAATGTGCTGCGTGCCCACCCTATTCATGTCTTTATAAATAATCACCGAGGGGCACCAAAAATAGGGGAGAAATGACGGGTTAAAACCCGTGGGGAGATGCTGGAGAAATTGCTCCCAGTGTTAAAATCCTGCGACCATCCGTAGACTACATATTTTCCTCGATGAACTCTTCTACGTAGACAAGAAACCAGTCCGCGAACAACATGTGGAAAACTCCTCCGTGGCCAGCCTCCTTCGCGGCCATCCTTCACGGACAGCATCCTTCGCGGATGTTCATCTCCTCCATGGACAACTCCTCCATGGACACCCTTCGCGGACAACCAAAAAACGAGCCACATGCGGCCAACCCTACACGGCCTAGTCCTTCACGGACAACCCCTCCGTGGCTGGCTCCTTCGCGGACAGCTCCTCCTTAGCCAGTGCCTCACGGCCAACTCCTTCGCGGCCATCCCCATGAGGAAAAACCCATGCACTAGTTGGTCCATACCGTGGGGGTTGCGCCCCCACACCCCCACTCAGGCATAGTGTCGTGCTTCGGTCTCGGCCCTCCGCGCCGATCCCTTCGCTACCGTCATTGACCCGCATGAAAAATGGGTAGTCATACCTCAAACTTTTTGGGTTGGGTCAATAGTATTTTACATTGCACCCATGCGCTGCCCCAACATCCTTCCTATAAATTCCATGAGTCGAGCTACTCCTCATGAATCTCCTGTAACCCCATTACCTATCTTTTATTGGTTGGTTCATTCATAAAGGGTCGCCCCTTGCGTAAGTCCCACACCAACCATTTCTTGGTATCTCCTACCTAATCGTCCCGACCACATGATGTTAAACTGTATGGACCTCGTCCTGACCACATCACATTAAAATGTATGTAAACAGTCCTCTCTAGAGGACTATAAACTATAACATTCCCTATCATTTTATAATTGGAGGCCTCTTACTCCATGCAAGAAATGCCTTATGCCATGTTTACGGTGGCATAACATCAAGAGGGCTAAAATCCATTCAAACATTCCATCACTCCACCTCACGCTTTTCATGTACTTCATTTGGATCTTTATCCTCTTTCATGTCTGAAGGGACCCCCTAACGGCCTGGCCTCATGCCGCATAGGATCACCTACCATCTTGGGCCAACGCCCCGGAAGACTTTGGACAACACTTCGAGATAGGACATGTGTTTCGAACATGGTCGGCAATCAACCCTCATTTGTTCGTCCACATTTCAGGCTAACATAATATGAATGCTTTGTTTCGAACATGGTCAACAGTTATCCTCCATCAACATGCCACCCTCATTGTTTTCCGAATTTTGGGTATATAATTCACACTTTTCATCTTCCTTTGTTCAGACTGATTCCAACTCCCTTGGCGTTATCCCCCGTGTGCACTTGCGCATAGGCATTTTCCCCCATTATATTCCACAACCCACCAATGGGTTGGGATTCCCTCATGTCCAGACATGAGGAAGACACCATGGGCATCCAACCCAGAGTAAGCCCCAAATTAATGGGCTGCCCTCATGCGTAAGAACCACTCCACTTCTTACGGACGCACCTTTCGCGACGTGATCCTCTGGTCCCGGCTACCTCTTGTTTCTCACACCGAGCATGACTCACATGAGCTTAGAGTAAGAATCGACCATGACATCCCCTTATGGGCCTCCTAAGAGTGTATGCCCCAATCCATCACCCTGGGCTACCTCAGAGTGTAAGCCCCATCCCCATGAAAACTACATGGACTTTGATCCCTTCCTCCTTGGTAGGGTATGTAGGAAGCCTCCAAGAGGTTCAAGCTAGACCACCTTCGGACCCCCGGGTCCACATTCACGTCGGTTCTTTGACACTCCCATTCGAAATACATAGACATCGATCCCTGTCCCCTATGCAGGGTACATAAAAAGCCTCCATGAGGTTCAATCCCAACAACCGGTCGATCTGACTGTCTTCACATCGGTTCACTGCACCACTCCTAGTGCCGCCTCAATGAGTTCCGACTCCATGGGATCATTAATCCAACAAGGGATGGTAAAACTCGGGCCTAAATGATTACGAGCCCCCCTGCATCCATTTGACCATTACCCACCAGGGTTAAATATGTGGATACTAAGTTTGTGTATAAACCAAAGATTCACGAACATATCAACACGTCTTAAATCTATAAGAGAGTCCCAAAACAGACAATAATTCCCCCCAAAAGGGTGCGATGATCCTGACTTCCCATCCTCTCGACCAATGTGAGTTCTTAAGAGTCGCTGGTCAGACCATACGGAGAACGCCTGCCTTTGGAAAGAAGGTCCACACGTCATCAGATACGGAACCGTTGGGCATTTCAAGACTGAAACACGAAACAAGCAGCCAGATTAATCAACTCCAAAAATTAAGTATTTTGTATGTCTGATATCAATAGAAATCCAAACGAAATGAGAAAAAGAATGATTGTTTCCATATAATGATTAGATCTTGATTTTTTGGAATTAGATTCAATTTTGAATTTCAATTATGGTGGATCTCATCATGTTCATGATTTTTAAACATTTATAAGGATTTTAGACTTTTTCAAAATTAAATATATGATCAATCCATTTCTAATGGTCTTTAAAAACCTTATTTAAGGCAATAAAACCATTTTTCATTATAAAATACATAAAATGAGGATTTTTTAATTTTTTTTAGAATATTAAAAATTCTAGAAAATGGAAAACTATTGAAGTGATTCAACTCCATCATGAGACATTTCCAAATGAGTCACCACCAAATGATTCACAACCATACGATTCAGTTTAAGATGAGTTACCACCAAGATGAGTCACTACAAGATGATCCACCAGAAGATGAGTGACTACCAGGATTAGTCACCGCCAAATGAATCACTACCAGTTGAGTCACTTCCAGACGAGTCACCACCCGGATGAGTCACCATTGGAAAAATAGAAATTTGGAAAACTTTTGAAATGAATCACCAATTGAATGACTCAAATGTCCCAAAACCCACCAGGATAACCTTAGACCCCTCAAAAACCTATTTTTGGAAAATTAATTGGTTCGAAGGTCTGAGTAGTTATATTAAATACCTATCAAACTATTCTCTCCCTCATTAATTCAAAACTAGCCCATAATAAAATAGAGGAAGGGTATCAACAACAATCCCTTGAGATACCTCTCCAAGATCTCATTACACTAGAAACTCTACCAGCAATCAAACTTTCTTACCCAAACTCTAAAAAAATCTAATAAATCATACATTCCCAGACATAAGAATCCATGAATTCCAACCTCCATTTCAAGATACTATCCACTCTGTGTGGCAATAACATGGTTGCACATGTTTAACCACATCGTAAAAAAATTGATCTTGATTAGGAATAAAGTCTTCAATTTTTCTTATACAAGAACAATACCACACATCACATATATCATCAACGAGGAAAAACATATTTCATAACATATAAAGGTATTAACATCACATCATAAAGAAAATAGAGAATGGGAAAATTTACAACAACTCTGGGTACTAGGATCTCATCTACATCTTTGGCTTTTATATACTCTCCTCAAAGACATCATTCCACCATAGCACATGTACCGAAATAATGTGTCACCCTCCTAGTACCTTTTATCAAATTCCATGGATCTATTTTTGATCTCAAAGAACAAATCTTCATAGTCAATATCCATCTCTCCCTGATTAATGATAGGGGATCATCATGAATATATCAATGAAACTCAGAGACATAGAAGACATCGTGGATCCTTCCCAACAATAGTGGAAATTCCAACTGATCTTACACCTCACCAACTCTCTCCAACACCATTAAAGGTCCGATAAACCTGGGTGAGACCTTAGACCCCATCCTGAATCTCCACTACCCTTGTTGAGGGGAATCCTTCAAGAACACAAGGTCTCCAACCTTAAACTCTATGGGTATTCTCTTGGGATAAGAGTAATACTTTTCTAGTCTTGTGATGCATTCATCCTATCTCAAACCAACAAAACCTTTTCTGTTGTTCTCTGTACCACCTCATAAAAATGAATTTTTGCCTCCCCATCCATAGACTAGCACAACGGAAAAAAACATAATCGTCCGTACAAATCCTCAAATAGGAACATGCCAAAGGGAGAGTAATATATATTATTATATAGAAACCCAACAAAGGGTAGGTTTTGTTCACATGATCTTCAACAGTCCAAGACAAATTCCAGCAATATATCATCTATCGTTTGGATATCACAATCAAAATTCCATTTTTTGGGTGTGGATGCACTTATGAGGCGCAACTCAGTTCTAAGAACATGTTGCAATTTCCCCCAGAATCATTAATTAAAATGTTCATCTCAATCCAAGACAATGGAACTTAGAACTCCATGAAATCAAGACAGATAATCCATGTAACTCTTATCCAAAGAATTCATTGAAACCGACTCCTTTATCACCAAGAAGATGTTCTATTTCGTCAATAGATCCATGATCACCTTGATAGCATCACATCCTCTAGGAGTTGTCGGTAACACTATGATTAAATCCAATGGGATTTCATCCCATTTACTGTCATGGATGTCCACGGATCCTCAAAAACCACAAATAACATCATTTTCGGCCTTTTCTTTATAGAAAACCAAGCCCCATTCCACAAACTCTACAACTTCCCACTTCATCACTATCTGAAAAAACTGTAGCATAAATTTGTGGAGCATCATATAAATTTCTGGGAGTACGACTAAAGGTGAGATATAAAAAATATGAAGAAATCCCTTGTGCATTTCTACTGAAAAAAACAAATATCCTTGAAACAACAACTGGTTCTGAATATCATCTCACCATCCCTCTAGTGCATCACCATTGTCAACATGATCTTGCATTACCTCAACATCTGAGTCTCCTCACTGAGATTCCTCCACTTGTTAAATCGAATAATACTACACTGTCATATAGAGCATGAAAACTCTTCTATCGACCACCCTTGCATTCATGTTCAAGGATTCCAATTAATTCATTTCACTCCAAGAATCTTTAGACTCCTGAACAATAATCATTCCTGAATTCATACACAAAGTGTAATCCACGAAATTTACCCTTCTAACTATATAAGAGAAGTGAAGATCATAGTACATAAAAAACATCATCCACATCCACTATCTTAGACTTAAGTCACACTTAGAAAATATATACATGTAACTCTTCTAGTCAGTGAAGACCACTAATCTCTCGCTAATGAGGTAATGTCCCCAAGACTTCTGCACAAACACAACTGCCAATAGCTGTTGATCATGGGTTGAATAGTTACGTTCATGAGGTCATAACTTCCAAGACCCATAATAAATTTATGCCTTCTTATATATCAAGAGACACCCTAATCCTAGATTTGTGCCACAAAAGCCTAAAATATTCATCATATCATAATCCATTGAATAAAATGGGTTTATTAAACATCATTTTATCATAAAATAATCCATGTATAACAAATGGATTTTCGTAAATATAATTCTATAATAAACACAATCAACCCATATAAATAATATAGATCGTATAATTAAAACATAACCATATTAAATAATTCCATCTTATATGGAAAATAATTTTTATAGAACACTTGAGATTAATTCTTGAGGAAAATATCATTTCTTCTTCAAAAATATTTTGTATAATTAAACCAAATAAAATTTAAAAGAAAAGATTTTATTTGAAAATAAACATGAAATTAAATGATATAAGCCTCATGGAAATATGGTATTATGAAGATATAAAATAATGTTCATGATGTATAAGTTAATACAAAACATTCCTCTCATACTTTTTTTAAAAAGTCAAGCAGTTCCTAGTATCAAAAATGATAATATATTCCTTTTATTACATTTAATAAAAATTGAGTTTTGGATCAAATTTAATTTAAAAAATTTGTAATTTTTAAAAAAAAAATTTGGAATAAATGTTTAGAAAACATGGACATGGATAATTAATATACCCCAGTAAATACTTACATAAAAATAATCTCTTATAATAATGAGTTTTCCAAATTTTTCCTTACCTTAGGTCAGATATCCTTTTTATGTATCCAACCCTTTTATATAATCATTTAAATTATTTCATTTATTTATTTTCAAATCATAATAATTTTTATGATATCATATATGGTCATATTATCGTAGTTTTGTTAATAACATTTCATTATTACTCGTTATTCGGATATAAATAAATTTATTTTCGTATGCATGTTTCGACGAATAAGTTCAAATTATTCTTCATAGGTAATAGCTATAACATATACAAAATGATATTAATATAATATATATCATATTTATTCATTATATACATTAATATAATCATTCTTTAATGGATATCATGTAGAATAAATCACATTGTATTGTTGAGATAGAAGGCCATTCGTACGTAAGATAGATTATATCATTCCTTTAATTATGAAATGGTATGAAAGTGGATGGTATATATATTTTTTTCAGAATAAATATATTTTTATAATAATCATATATAGTTATTATTTCCATCATCATACCTATACATGAATACTGTTGGTGAAAAACAGATCACACCATAGCTTGGAGACGATACGTCATACGTACGCACGCGTAGTGATTTTTTTTCATAAGATAGAAAAAATGCCGAATAAGATTTTGAAATAAATATAATAACTTCTCATTATATAGGTGATACTATATTTATTAATTAATAATAGAAACAACAAATTAAGTGAAAGTAGAAGAAGGAATGATCTTGAGAGAGTCGGTAAACGTGATTACATCTTCTTTGAAGATCTCACATTATATATCCTATTAAAATAATTAATGATAGTATATTGACAAGACCATAACCTCTATAATGTATCAAGGAAATTTTATAAGGTAATTGGAAGGTTATGAATGAACATGATGGCTCAATGAGTTATGAAGAAACGAGGTATGAGGTTCCCCTTTATTGTTGAGGTTGGGGGCACCTTGGGAATTCCCTGAACAATTAATTTATAATAAATTCAAACCACATCCAAAAAACCTATAAAATGTATTAGTTTATATGATGAGATAAGTTAAGGTTTTAATCTCATCAACTAATAAATTTTAGAATATAATTTCAGTAAATTTATACCTTATCATTTTAATAAACACTTTGTTATTCTATATAATTTTTAACCAAGGTAACAAATATTTAATCATTGAAATGGTGAAATACATAATTATTTGATGTAAATTATAAGATAAATTAATAATATATATCATTTTAAACCATTTTATAATTGTTATATATTTTCAAAAATTGTTTTATTATTTTTAATTAATTCAAAAATACATTATTTTGATAAAATGTAAATATTGTCGATTTTGATACTATTCAATTAATTGATTATTAAAAATATAAAGATAATAAGGTAACTTCCAGAAAAATGTTTTAATATATTCATAATAGGTCAAAAGAAACTATTAAATTTGTTTTATATATTAATTATCCAAAATTATATGTATTTGATCATTTTTAATAAAATTTACTAATTATCTCAATTAATAAAATAATTACAACATTTGTTTTGTGTAATTATATAAAAAAATATTTTGATGAAAAAAAGTTACATATAAAATTCTATGGGGAAGATAAATCATATAAATTTAATAAAAATTCTTATATTTGAATATATCTTCTGAAAGTTTCTACATTAAAAATGTTATATTTATTTAATCATGTACGTGAGAACATTATCTTCATTTTTTTGTGAAATATTATAAGTATCATAATGATTTTTATATAGACCCAGATAGTCTATAACTTGATCCAGTGGTGAATATAGTTGATATATACCCAGAAAATTAGATTTGGGAAATTTTTATTGACTTTTAATGGTTATTATAATTTTAATAAAAATTATTTTATTAATTTCTCATCAAATTAAATAATTTTCACATCATTAATTTACAATCTATTAATGTAATTATTTTTTTCCAAAAAATTACAAATAAATTTACATGATAAAGAAAAACATAATATATTTAGTATGAGTATTTATAGTCAAAATTATATTCTCCATAACCATATATTAAAAATGATATATTTAATAAAATTTTAATAAGATATATTTAAAATTTCTTTAAATAAACGAAATTAAATATCCTAATCCCATCAATGTGGGTTCAAAAGGATAAAATTTCGACCCAAGGATGATTTAGGTCGAAAAAAACTCAAACAATGATATTAGAAAAAATATTAGGGTAATTTTATTACATTAGTTTCACCTTTAATTAACTGATTTACCCTTTTTACCGTATTAATAAAAATTGTCGAAGTTACTATTCTAATTGACAAAAATAAAAGAGATATATTTACATAATTTGGAACAAATGATTCCATATATATAATTTTCTTTAAAAAATTAATAGCATATAAGGTGTAGTAATTAATTTAAAATTAATCTCGTTGTAGAAATGACAAAACATGTTTTTAAGAATTAAATCATTACAAAAGATTGAAATAATTTTCCATTTGAATTGAAAGTAAAATTAAATCCAATGAAAAAAATTATATTTATTTATAAAAATGTAATATATTTATACTTTATAACCATTAAATAATATAATTTATCCATATAACTTATTTTTCTGAAAATTTTTGTTTTCAATTAAAATTTATTATATTTTTTGTTTTCATAAAAACATTAAATTAATAAAAACAAATATCTAAAAGTCATCCAAAGGAAATTTTAGTATCTTGATTAAAAATATAAATTTTATATTTTCATAAAAAAATTATTAATGTGTCAGAATTTTAATTTAAAAATAGTTTTCTTTTAAAAGGAAACAAAATAACCCTTTTAAAAAATATGGATTTTATACATAAAATATAGTTTATTTATATAACATAACAAAAATATAAATTGGATGAATATCAAAAATACTTTATAGAACATGTAACAAATATATTTCATTGTTTTAATTTACAAATTTTAATTAACATAATTTATTAATGCAAAATTATAAATATTTCCTTTAAATTTAATTGGTTTGTATTTATTATAAATAATTATTTTGTAAGAGACAGTGCCCTAGATCTAATTGTTTGTACTTTGATTACATGGAAATTTAATGTATTTAAATATCAAACAAATTATTACATATTTTTCATTATTCTACCTCGCTAAGATATAATAATGTCCCAAAGTATTTTTTGTATTGATAAGGCCATGGCAACTCCCCACTAGGGTGACAACCTTGAAATATTATAACAATATTCTTAAAAAAATTTCTATGGTAGGATAAAATACTATTATAGGACACATATCTTACATATTGTCAAGTGTGAGTACTCATAAGCAAATGAGACTTCCTCTCATGAAGTTCTCACTTCGAAATCTTCAAGACAGGAGATTATGAGAACAAACCCACCAGTAGGAATTCCTCTTATTTTGGTGTCATCAAATATTTCTATCTGCGACCGTGTGTAATGATCTTTAGATATTAATATTATAATTATTATATGACAATACTCGCACACTTTGATTTACTAAAAAAACCGTCACACAAATAGTTGGAGGGATATAGGGTGTGTTGGGTGCGTCATGGGTGGAATGTTATTGATGTATATATCGAGGTTATATTTTCCATTCCATTTATGGAAGTTGATGTCTTTGCCCTTTTATTTAAATAGAACCATCGTGCTAATGTTCATGGCCACGGTGTAACGATGAGTTCACTTTAGGTAATCATAGAACAAAGTATCAAGCATAAAAGTTGATGATACTATCAAGAAACATGATTGATGATATATTGCGACAAAGGGACTATATTATATATTGAGTGTTCGCATGTGTATTTTTTTGTTGCAGCATTAAATTCATTCTCTTGGTTGTCTTGACACATTTATACTCAGTACTCTTGGACTTTAGGCAAGACTGTCTAATGCCAACGAGAAAGAATCCTAGAGGGTCACACATTAACTGTTTATGGTGGTCTCTGTTAAATACTATTTTAATTTAATTAATAAATATTATTCTCAAGAAAATGGAATAATTTTATTCAAGTTAAATATATTTCATAAATTAAATAAAAATATATTCACCGAATTTTGAGAAAAATATATTTATTTATTTTACTAAACATTTAATAAATATTTATTTACTAGTTAGTAAATAAAATATTTATTTAAGAGAATAAATAAATTATTTATTTATTTAAGAGAATAAATTATTTATTTATTTATTCAGGTGTTCAATAAATTGAAGTGGAGTTTGAGGGGACCAAGGCCGGTCAGGAATTAAAATTATTATTTGCAAGATGATAAATAATTATTTTACTATTTTTCACAAATTATAATAATGCTGCTGTTATTTTTTGACCCATAATTTTATATAAAATTACATTTTTCACAAGTTGGATCACCCTAAATAATGACACCGTATTATTTTTAATAGCATTGGTTTTACCTATGGTTTTAAATGTATTTAATTGCTGTAATTAAATTAAATGTTGTAAATGAATCCCCATGTCAATAAATAGAAACATATGTCTATTGTTCCATGAACTGAAATGTACACCCAGTGAATTAAGAATTGTTGAGCTAAATAATTTCCCTCTAGAATCCTATTCTCACCCCTCTCTAGAACGAGAGACGTTCATCATGGCTGAAGAACAAGTGATCAAGAATGAACGACAGAAGACACTCGCTTCATTGTGCTAACACCTAGAGAAAGAGCGATGTTGATCAGAGGCCATCAGAGCACATGTGGATCACCACTAGAGGGATTCTAGTTTGGATCCATGAAAGAGAAACAAGATAATCTATAAGGGTCATTCCAAATGATCAATATCATCAACGAAGTAAATACCAATGATCCTGGTATTATTTTCTCTATGAAATTAATTATATTAATTATAATGATGATTTGAAAGATCCTCTCTAAATGTTTCAGGACTCTTCCATATTTATCTAAATCATTGATTCTATTCCATGGATACTAGCATTCAACATCATATTGATCCTAGAATAATCATTGATCAAGGTAAGAATAATAGTTGGATGACAACCCAACCATGCTTCTGTTGCACCCAAAACCTTCATATTATACAAATAATTCACCTTACATTTTCGTAAGTTAGTAATTTTTATTCCCTATAACATAATGGAGAGGTTGTAGTGGTAATTTTATAAAAAATGGAATCTCATGGTTTTTTTAAACTCAAAATAATGTGCAACACAAGCTATTGAAGAATTAAAAATATTTAACGAAATTTTTTTATAAAAATATCCAAGTGTTACAATGTTTTTTCTATTGACACTAAATATGATGTAGATGGTGAAGATGGAGATAAATAAACTATTCATTTCATAACTATTTCTGTGTCTGGGGATATTATTATTGATGATTGGGAAAATAAGTAAAAAAAATTAGTTATTCTATCTATTAGAATCCTAAGGAGATCTGATGTATGAGATACATTGACTATTGTGGAAAAATCTCAGGGTTAGAAATTCTTTCCATATTCTACTTAAATTCATATTATAATGATGATAATTATGATGTTTTTATTCCACAATAATATTATGGACATACCATTTTAGATGTCAGAAGTTACTCTATGTGGCATTTACTGAAGGGGATTTATTAGACTGGTCACATTAATCCCTTTCCTTTAGACGTGCCTGATAGAGTTGAGAGAGAAGGGGTTCTAGCTTCAGTGCATGATGATGAATTAAGTGTTTTGGATATAAGTCATTGATCTTCTTCTTCCCATTTAAAACCATCCATAAAAAGGTTTTGTCTTCACCAACTCCTCCTTCTCATGTCTGTCATTAGACTAGATCTAACATTTTATGCCATTAAGGTAGATAATATGAGAGCTCTTGCTAGATTTCCCAGGACATCTACCTCTCAAGAGAGGTCTCTTTTCTAAAATGATATCTATTTTATTGTATATTTTCTAGTGGCACACTACAATCATAATTTTTTCGGATTATTGAAGTTTAGGATGTGGATAATATGAATTTTGTGGAACAAATTAGTGGTATTCACTCTACATTAGAAATTGTGATCAGGGAAATAACTTGAAATAATTATATATTCTTAGGATTCTTGAGTCACTTTCTTCTTCTATTATTTACTCCCATTCTAGAGTTCCTCCTCCAATTCTGACAGCTTATATTAATGCTGATTTAGCCAGGATATTTTTTCTTGAAGAGTTATAGAATTTTTTGGGTGATTATTTAGCTTCTCACCAATATGTTATTTAGAAAATAATGCCCTATAGTGAGCATATTTATAATCTTATTATATAATTTATTAATGATAAAATAATTTATACAGAAACTATTTCTAAAGATACAGAGTTGTATATTTTCTAACATTTATTCAATAAATGATCACAATTTTAATTTTATGTTTAAAAAAATAATTTAAGGATTACTTCTCTTATTAATACCTTCAATGAGAAGGTATGTTAGTTGAATGTGCAATCTCTAGTGTTGATGTTAAAAATAGAATAGAATAAGGATTTAATTTAGGTGATGTAGTATGGTGGTAGAGTCATCACATAATATTTTGAGTTGATGGAGATGTTTCTGCAAATTAACAAGAATGTTATCACTACACCACCTACTATTACATTAAATAAACATATTTCAATACCTTTTATAATTCCAATTTATAATCCTCCATTATTTGTGATCCCTTTTTCCTTACTATAGTAAAAGGATATAAGGCATCTTAGTCTCATTTACACTATATATTTTTCAGGCCTCATCTACATCCATCAACTTGTATCCCAATTCCAAGTACAAATAATGGAAATGGATAATACTATATAGAAATTTCCTCTATTAATGATGACAATTAATCATACTCACATTCAGAATTCGTAGATCCATATATATTTTTAATTTCAATGATCTACTCATATACTTCTAGACTATAATGGAAATTCATTACTCTTTTATCATTCCTCTTTTCTATGATAAACTTTTATGTTCACTATTATACGTTTCCTTTATATTTTTTTGATAATTATAAAAGTGGGATAACATATACAATATATGTATTTTAAAAAAATATCTAAGTAAAAGATGGTACCATTAGTTCACATCTGCAACCATGGGAACCATTTTTCTTCTATCAGATGGTCTTTTTAATGGATACTTTATTCTTGATACCATTATAATTGAAAATTTCCCTTAAAAAGGAATTTGGATACCACTAATGTAAATCCACTACATGTACATGAACTTTCTACTACCAAATATAGTGGGTTATTGACATAAGGTTCCGCTACCTTCAGTCTAAATCTGATATCGATAGACTACTTACACGAAATTCAGAAGGTTATACTACAACCATTTTCAATTATAATACTTTAAAAATGTTACTCTACCACTAGTATGGTTTTTTTTACCCACATTAGAAATACACCACTACCAGTCTACTTATGCTACCACCAGTTTAAATATTTTGCAACCAGTCTAGTAAAATTTCCACTAGAAGGACCCTAGATTTGTTTCCTTTTATATTGATCCTATCAAGAATGAAAATTTAAATGAAATTCTAATTTTTTGTTTTATTTATTTTAATTAAAGAGTAATATCTATCATTTATGATGATTTATGAAGGATTTTCCCCAATTTTTTTATTCTAGTGCATTAAATACAGAGTCCTGATTTCAGGGATTTTCTTTTCTATATAATGATTTACTTTCTAATTATTCTATTACAGATAATTATTGTTTTATGAAATATATAAATATGATAATACCTCCTTATGATGATATGATCATTATCTTGTTGTCTAATTGTTGTTAATGTGATTAGTAAACATGTCTTATTATGTGTTCCCTCGGAAAGAAGAAAAATTATAGGTAATATGTAGGATACGATATTTTTTTGAAAAATATAAATCATGCATAGTTTTTAAAAGTATATTTATTGATTGGTTTAAATAAAATCTATAAGTTTAACGATATCATTATTGATCATTTCTAGCTGATCAGAGTAATAGAAATATACAATCAATTCTATATTCATCCCTCCTTATTATCTATTTTACTTACTTCCATGTTGTTTTTTCATTATTTATTTAAATATTGAGTACAAACACATATATTGTCTCTGAGAGTACTCTAAACCTCTCTTATCAATTCTTTAACATCTTATTTCAAGTGTATAAGTATGCAAGTGGCCGTGTGTATCCTAGAAAGAATTGTATGTAGTTTTATATATAAAACCCAATCCATGTGGTAGATCTATTTATTGTTTAATATAAATGATTGATTTTGAGTGAAGTCCATGTGGGGATGATTATGTCTGAACATAAAATTGAACCCCTTGTACTTTTAAAATAAAGTTGTGTGCATTTTTTTCTTACTCTATTGTCAAAATTATTTTCATGTATCTTTTGAAAAAACTATACTTTGATTGAGAGCTTTTAAAAATGATAATTACAACATTTAATATATGTGGTGTAATCTAAAAATGTTATGATGATTTTAATATTATTCAAATTGAGTTTTAATGAAATTATCTAAGAGGTTCTTTCAAATAATTAAATTAGGTATACCTACTTTAATAGTAAAATTTTTGGATTTTAAAATTGGAAGAGTTTTTTTAAAATTCATTAAACATAAATTTATATGGGATACTCAATTAACCCCCTCATGAGTACTCTACTACAACCAACAACAACTTCAGGTTTCTACCTATAAAACTATAATAAAAGCTTCAAATAATATTTAACAAATTATAGGAGAACTTATAATTATTAAATAATTAAATTGTGAGATATTTTAATTAACAAATAATAAATAAACCTAGTGAACTTCATCTAATATTTAACTAAATGTATGTGAAATAATTATTATCCACTATTAAATTGTTAGATATTAAAATTTTCAAAAAAGAAATTAAAAAATTTACCAAGGAGTCACTTCAACAATATCCTCCTTTTTTATATTTATTAAAAATTGAAAAATCAAAAATATCTCTACCTTTTTGAAATTCATCATGAAGATTAAAAAAAATTATCCCTTTTTAATATTCAAGTGTTTGAAGTTTATATATCCCCCCAAATATATTCAACCATTACAAGAAAGAAATTTACCCTTATAATGTTAACAATAAACACAAATTTTGATATTTTAAAACTCCATATAAGTTCATACATATTGAAAGTAGTGTATAAAGATATATAATTATTTAAGTTCATAATAGAATGAAATTATTTTAAAAACACTTCACATGCCTCAAGGATCCATAAACAAATTTCAATATATTAATTTAATCATATATAAATTTTCAAAAAAATTAAACAGTAAATAATTATTAAATAACAAGTTAGTGAATGATATAATATAAAATATTAATAAAGTCTTGGAAGGAAATATAATTACAGAATCATTTTAGAGATATATTTTAACTCCCTGTACAATTAAATTTCCATTAAACAAGGTTTAAATTTTATTTTATGAAACATAGCTAAATCCAATGGCTTAGTAAATATGTTAAAAATATGATTTTATAAGGAAACATATTCCTAGATTATTTTCCATATTTGGACATGGCCTCTAAGAAAGTGTAACATATCATCAATGTATCGGTTTTAAGGATTTTATAAAGGATTGTTAGATATTAAAATTGAAAATGTATTTTTACGATAAATTTGAATCTTTTAAAAAATAAAACTAAAATAATAGGAAGTTTTTTGATCCACATAAATTGTGAATAATATGATGTAAAAGCAACATAGTCACTCTCATAATATTATAATTCTTCTAAAAGTTATTTTTGTGAGCTCCATGAAACTAAATATTGACATATAAAGTGATAGATTCTTTTGGTTATTTAAATCTATTTTCCAACCCCCAAAATAAAAAAATTACTAATATCAAAAGAATAATGTAAATGATAAATTAATATTAGATCCAAAGAAACAATAAAATTATAAATTATCCTTTAAACTACTTTTATTTGACTTTTTTGGGTTAGATTTTAATATATCACATTCACAAATATATAACATAAAATAGGTTATAGAAAATATCAAATGAATAAAGCTACAAATAATTTATCTAATAATATTATTAACAATAGTTATTCAAATATCCTTATAATTTAGCTTACAGAAAGTTCTCTTTTGAATATTTAATTCTATATAACCATCATTACTAAAACATTTAACTGACTCTTTAGTAGATTTTAATTAACTTTGAAAGATACCATATTTTATTTTAACTATATGTAATCTAAAAACTAATTTTATTATCATCATTAACACTAATGTAAAACACTTATGAAATTAAAATAAAAAATTTCTCACAAATTACCTCACTTGATGATCTAAATATCATACCATAAACATATATTTGAATAATAGAACTACATTTTGAATCATTTGTTTTAAGAAATTTTTGATTAAAATTTCTTGATTCAATCCATTATTCAAAATAAATAATCATAAACTATCATAACAAGCTCTAATATATTGTTTCCAACCATAAATATCATTTGATGGTTTTAGAATATGGTTATATTTAAATTTTTTCCTAAAACTCATGGGATTTTTAAAAAAAATAAAAATTGTATCCATTTAAAAATGTATTTTTATAATCATTTTTTAAAACATTAACTGAAAAATGAGATTCATATTTTAAAATAATTATCGTAGAATATAATCTATTTATAGAGGAATCTTATTACTGAAAATGTATTCATTTATCATGTTTCTGGAATTGGGCCACAATTTTGGTGTTTTCTAAATATTTTTCTATATATCAAACATTTTTCTAAAGGTACATTTGGTTCCAAAAATATTTTTTTCCTTATTAGGTTTGATTAGTTTCCATAATATATTCCTATCATTACTATTTAATTATGTATAAAATTTTTATTTTTCAGTTTGAAGCAGATAGAACATTATACATATTTTGATGTATAAAATCAAAAGTAAAATCTTGATAAGTACAAACATTTCATAAGGCATTTCTAGTTTTAATAATAGTAGTTAAATCACCTATGAAATTTTCAAGTTGATGATATTTTTGTAATTTTAAATTTATTTATTGATAGAGATTCACCCCTAAAATTGATGCGTCTAGTTCTGTACTTTCCAGTTCGATAAATATTAAATCTCTAAATTCATTCTCAACCTAATATAAATCATATTTTCTTTTATGAAAATTATTTTAATAAAATATAACATGGGTATATTTTTCAAAAACTAATATTATATTATTGAAATATCTTTATGCCTTAAAATAATTAAAATATCATATAAAGGATCCTTATTTAGATTATAAATAAAAATATTCCATTGAATATTTGGTATTAAATATATAGAATTCCCAATTATAAATGCTAAAATATCCCATTCAATGTTCCCTTCCATTATAGATTTTATATGTTCTTTTATTTAAAAAATTTATTAGAATAATTCTATTATAAACATGACAATATTAGTTTAAAACTTCTTTCTAGAAATATTTTGTAAAATGATACTCATTTAATAGTTTCCTATCCATTTAATTTAATGAATTATTTTTTCTTTCAATGAAACTAGTTTTTTGTGTTTTTTTAATAGTTGAAATGTTTTGATTATATCTATTATCTTCCAAGTATTTTCAAAATTAGAAATTTTAAAACTCACAACCTTTTTCACCTGTAACTAATCAAATTAGATTCACTCTTCCATTTTGATGTTATTTGCAGTGAATAATGAATTTATAAAATGTGTTGGGTTTATATGTAGGAAAATAATTCAATGTTAATATTCTATATTCATATACAATAATAAATAAATTCCTTTTACCAGTTAAAATAGTTACTTTCTTTGGAAAAAATAGATCATAAAATAAATTATTAAGTGGTTTAACATTTCTTACCTGATGAACAAGTTGAAAATATTTGTTTGGTTGTTTACATTTTATGTGAGAATAATATGTGTGTGTGTGTGTGTGTGTTTTATATATTTAACTTTGGAAGATATAAATCTTATTTGGTTTTAGAGATCTTGCGATGTAACCTCAAATTTTCATAACCCTATATTTTATTTCATAAAACTAATTTAGACCATATTTTCTTAAAACATTCGAAACTTTTTATGCTAATTCTGTAAAATTAGCCAAATAAAAGTAATATTTTCTATTTACATATAATAGGATTGATTCATATTTAAAAATAATAATTTATTCATGTTCAAATTTCACAGTCATATCATCATCACAAACCTGGGAATTATTTACTATATTAGGATTTGATCCATGAACAAATGGAAACATTAAACTGATAAAAAGACATGAAATTACAATCATTCAAAAAACTTTTACATTACCCATTGAATTATCACCAAATGATTCAATACCACCATCAAAATAATCAAATGATTTTAAATTATATATTTCAACATTTATATGTTATAAACATCCAGTTTCTATTTACCAAACATATATTAGATGATTCCAAGATACGATTCCAATGAAATTCGATTGAAGAAGTATTTAGTAAACATGAAAACTTCTATATAATCGGATTATTATATTAATTTTTTAGAAAACTGACACATTTTAAACATGTATTCAAAATAAATCTAAACATAAATGATTTAGTGGTAAATAATTTATGTGGCCAACATATTCTTGAAATCCCATGGAAAATTCCTTTACATAGTGGAAATACATTTGATATATAATGTATACATCACTTGAAAAATCTCCACTTGAACCTTCAATAAATACGGTATTATAAATTTTAGTAAAGATGAAATCATAAACAATGCTATTTTTCCTTTTTCAGGTTTTTCAAAAAAATCATTTTAAAATAACATTTTTTGTATCAAATAAAATTTGAAAAAATATCTTTCGACCATTCAATTTAATTTTTTAGCTTACCATATTATTTCAAAACATATATTTATATTTAATTCCAATATCTTCATCAAATTTAGACTAATAATCCTTTAGTTTAGTATTTCCATGTTGAAGACAGCCCAAATAGGTACTTCATTTTCCATTTGAGCCTGATGGATTATTTATTAATTTTTTATTTTCGGTATGAACTTCTTTTTGTCTATTCTTTGGAATCTTGAATATTCATGTAATATTTTTAATAATATTATTTATTATAACAATAAATTATTATAAATCATATTTAGAGGGATAAAAATAATGTTCAAAAGTAGGAGAACAATTGGATTAACTGAACTATTTTGGTGTAGCCATTAATCAAATGTTTAATGTTTTCTCTATACGAGATTCATAAAGAGAGTATGAATATTAAGTGAAAATAAAATCAGAATAAATTTAATCCCTTTGTTTTTTTACTATTCCCCTTTTTATGTTCATTATTGAGTCTTTAACGTAAATGATTAATGAGACCTATTTTTCTTCACTCATCAAAAATGAAATTGAAATATTTATTTGAAATGTCAAATCATATTCTATTCTTCTTCTAAATATGTTTAGGATGATCCTTTATAAATATTATTGTGTAAAACTTCTTCCTTTAGCATCTTAATATTTCTATATGAGTAGAACCATAACTTTCACATGATTGTTACTCATAGTAATAACACTAAGTAGTAACTTTTTATTTAAAATCAATTAACCTTTTTTGGATATTTCTTTTGGAGAAATAATTTTCAATTCTAATCCATATTCTAAAAACTATCAAATTAACTCATATAAAATATAATAAATTAAATGTAACACCCCAGGATTTCATAGTATGTTATCTCATTAACATAATTTAATATATTTTATTGAATGTAACACCAACATGGCTTTCTTTATACGAAAGATTGAGTTTCTACAAAACAACACAATAGTATTATAATTATTTAAACAATATATTTCTTTACTAGTTAAATATATTAATATGAATAGTAAAAAATATATTTTAAAGGATATTTGTAATGATTTCATATACATAAAACTTATTTATAATGAAATTTATATGTTTTGTTAAAATAGTTATATATTTAGAGAAACTATTTTCATAAAAGAACAACTTTTAATATCCTTTTGTGAACAATAATAAAATTAATTTTAGACACTCCTAAAAATATAATTTTGAAAAATAGAAATAAATTTTGAATTTAGAATATAAAATAATCATAGGCTCAATTTTTTGTATTTTTTATGAAAAACATTCAATTTTTAATGAATAGTGAAAAATACTGCATAGTACCTAAAAACTGATTTTTTTAATGAAAAAATTATTTTTATTTCAAAATTTAATTTCAATTAAAAATAGATACATAATAACTATATTTGTATAATGTAATTAGTTGGAGTCATTTTATAGTAAAAATATATATTTAATTTTATTGATCTTTTTAACGTCTTTTACCCACCTTCTAGGCACATTTGTAGATTAGTCTAAAACATAATTTTACCACTTTTGTGAATTGAATTTCAAAAATCCAAGAGACATGATTGAAACTAGTATGTAAAATGTGGTTCAATAGGATGAAAATAATTTTTTTGTGAATAATAACTTTGGAATTATATTTACCACAGTTAAAAGTAAATAAGCTAATTAAAGCTAAATATAATATTATAATAATATAAAATTACCCCAACAGAAGTCCTGATTCTATTGGATAATTTTTTTTCGAACAAGAAAACCTTATTACAAAATATTATCCTTTTGTATTCACTTTGGTAAATCATAAAATTTATTATATTTTATTTAAACAATAGTTAAAATTGTTAAATTCAATTTTTAATAACTAAATCATTTTTAATATAAGGTTATACATAATATAAATTAGACTAAAAATATTCATTTGAAATATAAACATATTGTATACATCATGGTATTTTATTTATAAATTTTAAATTTTAAATAATTATATTTATTTATGACACAATGATAATGCACTAATTACCCTATTAATGAATGATTAAAACATGTGATATTATAAATGTTAAAATAAATATAATTTAAATCTTTTAATTTCATCAACTAATTTCCTAGGTTACTATGACATGTTATTATTTATTCAATTATTATTTTTCAATGAATCACGTTGTTATGACTTTTAAAAAAATCATGTATTAAATACTGACAAAAATGAAAAAAATGATATTTAAAAAAAATCTATTATATTAAATAATATAAAAGTCATAAAAAATTAATGTTCTAAAAACTAACTTCGATAGTGTTACAATTTCATAAATGATCTACGTTAGGTTTTTTTGGAAACTTATGGTAACTATATTAACCTTGTAGTATAAAAATACAAGAAAACATGGTAAGAGATAAACTATTTAACTAACGGTTAAATCTATATGACAAGATTAATATGATGACCTAAACATGTCTAAATCATATTGGTTGAGATTATTTTGACCCATACCCACCTTATCCTTGAATTAATCCCTTGGGAGCTATTACAAACTGAAAATAATTTTATAATAAATTACTATTTCAAGCTTTTACTAAAGCGCCCCTCCCCTCTCTTATAAAAGGGTACTTCCCCTTCTCTTAAATTCACACCTCCAATGATATTTGAATCAGCCTACCCATGTTCAAATCTCATCCCTACTTCTATCAACAAAAATTAGAGGCCTTACCTTTAGCATAAATCTAACCTATATATATCCCTTTTGTTCAAATCAAAAGGAAACACCCGAACAAGAGGTAGTTATTTTATCACCTCTTTCAAATATATTTTCTTCTACTACATCCACTTTATTTGTGGATTACATACTAAAATAATACACCTAGTACCTTATACATTCTAAAATTTTATTATAAATATGGTACAATCATATTCATTATTCTATCTATCCTATGAATGAAAAAGTCACCACACGTGTGTACGTACGTCTTACCGTCTCCACGTCGTGGTGTAGTTTGTTATTCAACACTACATTATTTGGATGAGAATAATAATGAGAATAATTAATTTAATTAATGAATGTAACATGTTTATGATTATTTATATTTAATATATCATTCAATTAAAGACTATTTTACCATCAATATAATGATATTGTCGCTCATGCGTATGTACAGCTTACCATCTCCAAGATGCGATGAGATTCATCTCCAATGATCACCTTTCAAGAATTATTTTAAATATATATATATATTGATTAATTATGAGTTATATGAAAATAGAAACAACGTTTATATAGATAAATATATTTTGTTTACTTACTTCCATAATATATAATAAGAAAATAGAAACAACGTTTATGCGCACGTACGGACTACCGTCTCCATGGTGTATACATTTCATATATCTATCTATTAAACATATTTATATTATTAATATATATGATATATAAATAATTTTGTATATTCTAGAAGTATGTAAATCATTATATAGGTGATAAGATTAAAAATAAAAAGTTAAAATACGTACGATAAAGAAAGCGATTATTACCCATAATGTTACTTAAACATAGAAATTATTTTTAAATGGGTAGTATAACGTCATAAATGAATCATATAAGATATAATAAATATTAATATGTTTTTGGTAAAATTTAATAACATAATATTTTTCATTATACAGAAGGTTAAACATACCCTCGACTAAAGTACAAGGTAATGGTTAATTCATCAATTTCATTATTATCTGATATTGTTAATGTGTAAGTATTTAATAGGACCAATTTATCATCAATGTCCATCTTATATAAAAAAAATCAAAAGGAATATTTTTATGTTTGTGTAAGGGACACCTTAGAAATATATTATCTTTAAATTTTTCAATGATTGGTTTTTCTAAATCTTTTTATTTAATGTCCATGTTTTTAAAATGACTTTAAGGATTTATTTTTATGGTCATGATTGTTTTAAAATGTTAATTACTTTGAAATGTTTTAAAGTGGTATGGGACACTTTCATTCAAAAATCTATTTTAAATGACTTCCTTTGTAAATGTCTGACTTTTAAATGATTTCACAAAAAAGGGTTATTTCAATCAAAGAGTTTTACTAATCATTTTCAACTATATCAACACCCTTTACTTGATATTATTCTTGATTGAGGTTGATTTATTAATATAAAATCTTCCATATTGTATTCAATGATTTATAATATGTTTGACTGTGGATGCTTTATTTTTATACAATTCATGGTTTATGGGTAAAGTATTGACACTTCATATTCTAGTTTTAATATGAATGTTTATGTAATGCTTCAAAATTTTCATATGTGGAATTCATTGGACTTATTAAGTGATGGGAAGGGCCTGTTATAACCCCTCAAGGCATCGGTAGGTCTCATGAGACAAACTAGTGTATTGGCACAAGGCCTTGATAAAATTTATAGTTAGGGTCTTCTCATGAGGCCTTTACATTGTAGTTAAGATGTATGGAATTATCCATTCCATAATTATGAGATTAGTTATTAATGTTACATGAGATTTTTCGATAGGTGGAATATCATTGTGAATAATTAAATGGAATTATTTGAATTATCTTTTCCATATTATTCAAATGATTGTGTTTAAAGGGAATGTGTTTCAATTTTAGAACTTTCCATAAAATTTTATTATTATTTATGATAGTTTAAATTATATTTTTTGTCCTTATAGAGCATTTGAGCTCACCACTTTCTTATGTTTTATTTTTACAGTATTCCAATAAGTGTATGATGATTGTTATGTAGGGTAATTCTAGAGGAATAAATGAGTTCTTGAAGGATTATTTATGCTATGTTTTATGTTAGAAGGAGTAATGTAATATTCATGTATATAATATATTTTCCAAGACTTCTATACTAATCAGTCCTTCAGGACTTGATCTCTTATTATCATGCCAATGTTAAGTAATAATGCACCGGCTCTGGGCTTCTGGGGTCGGGGTGTTACATTTGGTATCAGAGGAAGTTTAGAAACAACCTTGTAAATATATATCGATATACTCTGATTAGGAAACATTACCCTAAGATAGGCATTGAAGATTAATACATAATAAAATTTAAAAAATTTGGTAACATAGATATTATGTGGGTTTTCCAAGAAATACATCCCTGTATAGATGCTACAAGTGGACGTGGTTCAGGCACTGATTTACCTAGGAGTAAAAAATCTGACAATGAGTTTCAGGCATGACCTGGGGTATCTTGGTACACGACAAAAGGCCTTACTACACACCTGTTTTGACACTCTCGAAGGATATTCTTAGGATAATTCACATTTCTTTTATAAACGATTATGAAGGTTTTTTGAGTAAATATTTCTACAAGGAAACCATTTTTATGATAATGATACTAGATAAAAGAAAATATTCAATTAATGATGATAAAGTTTCTATATTTTGGATTATAAATGATGATATGATCTAACCTGGTGTGTGCTACCATTTATAAATGGCTCCTAGTAGATGGAATGAGATATCCGGCAATATATATGATCCATAGAGTAAGAGGGATCATATCATTCTGCGTCTTAAGAAAACATTTAGAAGGGAATTTTTCTCCAATGAATTCCCATCACATGAAGAAATAGTATCATGTGTTAATAAGATAAGTAATGAATTCTCTATGTTCTATGGCTTTGAAGTGAATAAAGAAAAGATGATGATGGCAGAGAAAAAGATGAATAACGTGAAGAAAGGAATGAAGGATTTTCCCACATGTGATAACTGTGGAAATAATCACTATAGTAAATTCATTAAGGGAATGGGAGTCTGTTATATGTGTCGATAAAAAGGTCATCGGGAAAAATAATGAAAAAGTCAAGAAAGAAAAGAATAATATTCAGTGTTTCAACTTTTTGTGAAATCATGCATTATGAAAATAAATATCATAAGCATCAAGGAATTGTAGATTATAAGAATCAATGGGATCAAGGTTAAGCATAATCTGTTACTACAATCGATATGTAATAATTAATGTATTTGTTCTACTAGATTGATGAATTATGTCATTTGAGTGTTGTATCAATGATTCTCTAATTATATAAATTGTGGAAACAAATAATAGTTGGTCTACAATTCTATTTCATTGAGGATTTGAGATTGTAGAGTACTCATATAAGTGACTTAATAGAAAGTTACTCTTTTTGAATAATACATGGTTGAGGGAAAGATAAACCTTAATATGGTCCTCATACCAAGATAATTGATTTGGATAATGTAAATTAGGTATTATTGACATCCTTGGAATTGATTAATGGTTTTTTTAAAAAGTGGATTCTTCCATCATTATTGGGAGAGTTTTTAACTTTTTTTAATTTATAATGTATATCCAGTATTCTATGTTTTACATAATTAATAATGGAAAATGAACTTATTAAATATGGTTTTCTTGTAATTCATTTTATTAATAGGTTTTATGAGAATACACGTTTAAGATATTCAAATGTACGATATGTGACCTTCCTTATAAATTTTGGACTATAAGTTTGGACATAAGTATTTTGGATAAGTCTAAAGGTTGGAATAGATTAAGTTATACATTGGATACTATTTTTTAAGGTTAAAAAATTTCTTAAGACTGTTTTTTGATTTTTATAAAATGGAAAACCTAGAGGTTAGGTGAAATCTTGTCACATCTGGTGGGGCCACAAGACATGAACCCACAACTGAAGGGTGAAAAGGTTAAATCACCTACCACTAGCCTATGTGAGGTCCTGGTTTGTAAAATGTAGTTTTCTTATGTGGTGTGACAGATGAATTAAAAATTAATTTTTGAAACACTATACAATTAGTTTAAATAGAAAATATTTTAGTTTTAATATCTTTTGGACTGAAATATGAGGTTGTGGTATAAATTAGTTATAGGATGGAACTATACTTATCACATATTATTTTTTTATTATTCTATGAATAAATGAAGTATTAAACATTCCTTAAAGGAACATAAAACTAATAATTTAGTCTCCTAATACCTTATGTTTTATTGAATCAATGATATTTTTAATCATCATAGATATATGGCTTTGAGGCCCTCAATTTTACATTTATTGTTCACCTGTTTGTGATTGATGACCTCAATCAGTCCCCATAAATATTTTCATTTTTCTCCAATTATGTGTCTCTAATTTCCAACAATGTTCTCTTATTCTAAATCAAAATTTGGTGGTGAATTTTTCATTTCTCTTTCCCTCTTATTGAGTCAAAATTTTATTAACCCTATTTCCGAAGTGGATTTTCCACAAAGGTATTTTCAATTTTCAAACTTGTATTTTTGAAAAATATTTTCAAATTGTGGGGAATAAATTTATTGAAGGAGGGGTGAATGTAACAACCCAATATTTTATATTAGTTTATCTCTTTAAAGTAATTTAATATGTTATATTTCATGTAACACCGACTTGGCTTGCGTTATATACAAGATTGAGTTTCTGCAAAACAACACTAGTATTATAATTATTTAAACGATATATTTATTTAACAGTTAATTACTATAATATAAATAGTAAAAAATAAAATTTTAATGTTATTTATAAGATTTTTACATAAATAAAACATATTTATAATGGAATGTATACGTTTAGTTAATATAGTTATATATTTAGATAAATATTTTCTAAAAATAACTACTTTTTATGATCATTTGTGAACAATAATAAAATTAATTTTAGACTCTCCTAAAAATTTAATTTGGTAAAATAGACTTAATTTATGAATTTAGAATATCAAAATTAGTTTAGGATGATTTTTTGGTATTTTCTGAAAACATTCACTTTTTGATGAATAGTGAAAAATACTACATAATAGATAAAAACCGAATTTTTTATTTAAATATTATTTTTTAATATAAATTTATTTTAAATTAAAAACAGATACATAATTCTTATATAATTCTAATGAAATTCATTGGAGTCATTTTATAATAATATTTGATATATTAAATTTTATTGAACTTTTTAATGTCTTTTACAACCCTCTATGCACATTTGCGAATTTGCATAAAACATAATTTTACTAATTATATGAATTGAATTTCAAAAATCAGAGAAACACGGTCCACATTAGTATGTAAAATTTGGTTCAATATGATGACAATAATATTTTGTGAATATTAACTTTTGGATTTTATTTACCAAGGTTAAAGGTAAATAGGGTAATTAAAGGTAAATATAATATTATAATAATATAAAATTACCCCAACACATGTACTAATTCAATTAGATATGTTTTTTAACCAAAATAAACCTTAGGACAAAAATATGATCCTTTTTTATTCATTTGGGTTAGATTAGTTTAATTATTATATTTTATTTAAAGAAGTGTTAAATTCAAATTTTAATAACTAAATAATTCTTAATATATGATTATAGATAAGATAAATTAGAATATAAACGTTCATTATAAAGACTAAAATATTTCCTATATAATGGTATTTAATTTATAATTTTTATTCATTAAATAATTAAATTTATTTTTGACCCAATGATGTTTCATTAATTACCTTATTAATGAATGATTAAAACAAACGGTATTATAAATTTTAAAATAATTATAATTTAAAACTTTTTTTGACATACAAAAATTTTATCGGTGACTATGACATGTTATAATTGATCTAGTTGATTGTTTTTTCAATGAATCATGTTTTTATGACTTTTAAAAAAATCATGTATTAAATAGTAAAAAATTTGACATAAATTGTATTTCAAAATAAATACTATTTTATTAAACAATATAAAAGTCATAAAAATATATGGTTCATTCAACTAATGTGGATATTGTTAAAATTTCATAAATTATCTAATTTAGGTTCTTTTGAAAACTTTGGGTAAGTATATTAATATTTTAGTATAAAAATACAAGAAGACATGGTAAGAGATGAACTATTTAATAAAGGTTAAATCTAATTGATAGGGTTAATATAATGAACTAAACATATCTAAAACCTATTGGTTGAGATAATTTAGTCCCATACCCACCTTATCAACGAAATAATCCTTTTCTAGAATTTTGAAACCGAAAATAATTTTGAATAAATTAATATTTCAAGATTTTCCTAAAGTGCCCCTCACCTATCTTATAAAAGGGTACTTCCCCTTATCTTAAATTCACACCTCCAATGACCTTTGGGTTATAAAACCACTACTAAAATATCATCCCAACTTCTCTCAATTCAACTTAGAGCCCTTAAATATAGCATAAATCTAAACTACGGATCCCTTTTGTTCAAATCAGAAGTAATCACCGGAAGAAGATGTAATTATTTTATCACCTCTTTCAAAGTTCTTTTCCTCTTATACTTCCTCTTTCTTTATTGTTACCATACTAAAATAATAACTCCATTAAATCCTAAATGCTTAGATTTTATTATAAATATGTTATAACCATATTCATTATTCTATTTATCTTTTGAATGACAAAGTCACCATACGTGTATACGTATGGCATATTGTCTCCGCATCATGGTGTATTTTTTTATTCAACACTAAATTATTTGGATGTGTATAATAAGTATAAATAATATAAAAAATTAATATAACATTTTAATTATTCTTTATATTTTATATACAAACCAATTAAACACCATTTCTCCATCAATAGATTGATATTGTCGCTCGTGCGTACCAACGGCTTACCGTCTCTACGACGAGATGAGATTCATCCTCAACTATCACCCTTCAAGAATTTTTATAAAGATATATAAATTGATTAATTATGAGTTATTTGAAATAATATTTGTACTCTAATAATATATATTTATTTAGATAAATATATGTTGTTTACTTACTTCTATACTATACGATAAGAAAACAGAAACAATGATCATGCGCACGTACGGACTACTATCTCGCTGAATAGTGTTTCTATTTCATATATCTATCTATTATAAATATTTATATTCTAAATATATATGATATATAAATCATGTATTATATTATTTAATTATTTAAATAATAATATAAGTGATACGATCAAAAATTATAAGTTAAAACATGTATGATAAAGAAAGTGATTATTACCCGAAATGTTACTTAAACATATAAATTATTATTAAATAGGTAGTATATATTCATTAATGTGTCATATTTGAAATAATAAATATTAATATGTTTCTAGAATAATTTAATAACATACTATGTTTATTATACAGGAGGTAAAACATACGCTCGACTAATGGAAAAGTATAAGGTAAGGGTCATTTCCTTAATCTCATTATTATCCGAGATTGTTTATTTGTATGTATTTAACGGGATATATTTATCATCCATGTCAATGATTTATATAAATGTATTTAAAAAGGAATATTTTATGGGTTTTTAAGGGACTCTTTAGAAAGATCATCATTTTAAATGTTTTAATGATTTACTCTTCTAAATCATTTCAATAAATGTCCATATTTTAAAAATGATTTTAAGGATTTTTATATAGACTTGATTGTTTTAAAATGTTAATTTAATTAAAATGATTCAAAGTGGTATGGAACACTTTGATTTATACATCTCTTTCAAATTACTTCCTTTATAAATGTGTTACTTTTAAAAGATTTCACAAAAAAGGGATTTTTCTCTCAAAGAGTTTTACTCATTTTTAACTATGTCAACATACTTTACTAGATATTATTCATGTTTGAGGATGATTTATTATAATAAAATATTCTATATAGTGTTGAATGATTTATGTTATGTTTGACTATGGATGTACTATTTTTATACCATTCAAGGTTTATGGTTAAATTATTGACATTTCTTATGATAGTTTTAATAAAAATGTTTTTGTTAAGTTTCAACATTTTCATATGAGGAATAAATTGGACATAGTAAGTGATGGGTAGGGCCCGTTATAGACCTTCGATGCATCGATAGGTCTCATGAGACAAACAATTTTCTTGGCACAATGCTTTCAAAAAATTTATATTTAGGGTATTGGCACGAGGCCTTGACTTTGTTGTTAAGACATCTGACATTATGCATTACATCATTATAAGATTAGTTATTAATGTTAAAAGTGATTATTCAGGTGGTAGAATATCCATCGTAAAAGGTAAACTGAATTATTTGATTTACTATTTCCATATTGTTTTTATGTTTGGGTTTAAATTTCATTTTTTTTAATTTTGTACCTTTCCATAAAAGTTTTTGAATATTTATGATAGCTTATGCTATATTGTTTAGCCTTAATAGGTATCTGAGCTCACCCCTTTTTTATGTTTTATTTTCATAGTATTCAAAGAATTATATTGTGATTGTTATGTCGGGATATTATATGGAAATAATTGTGTTCTTAAAGGATTTTTTATGTTGTCTTTTATGTTAGAAATCGTAATGTAATGTTCATATATATAATATATTTTCTAATACTACTATACTGAACGATCCTTTGGGACATGATCTCTTGTGATCATGCCATTGTTATGTAATAATGCACCTGCTCCAGGATTCTGATGTCATGGCATTACATTAAATATTTTTTTTTCATAAATAGCTACCCATTATCATTCCATTTTTGGGTAATTTTCGTAAAACAAATTCAACCAAAACTGAATAATATAGAGTTTCTCTTAAGGAACTCAACCACTTCATAATAACAATAAATATATGAACAAAATTTTATTAATTTTTTCTTTATATCCAATTTCAAACTATTTATAGCCATATCATAACAAGACTATCATAATATTTATAAGATTATATGAACATAAATGAGAAACATGAATAATGCACCATATTCCATGTTCTAAATTACATGCACATACATGGCTATAAAAAACTTATATACATCACAAGATGTAAAAGTGACTTTAACTTATAATTAAAATCATATTTAAAAATTTATTTACCATTTAAGGATTTAGGGTCAAAATTACGTAGTTCTTATGGTTTTACAATGTTTTTCTGGCTATCAAATCATGGGTTCTTAAGTAATAATTTCATGGGTTTCTTCATATATCCATTGTATGTATCATTAAAGAATTGATTATTTTATGGTTTTTATCCATCATTTTCATTTTATACTTCAATCACAAAAAAATCTGTTCCCTTTCACTATAAATTTAGGAACTAACAATAATATATAAATATTTATATGTTAAAGATAGGGACCTAGCTTCGATTCCAATTGTTAGGTGTTGATATGAGACTAGTGGAATGTTTATTATGTTGGTAAAGTAATTCTTTTAAAAGTATTAAATGATGTAATATTAAAGTTAAATTTTAATATAATTGAAATTTAAGTAATATTGAATTATTTATTATTATATCTTTTTCCATATCTAAATGATCATATATCTACACTTCACCCATCTCAAATGTAGAGAGATATGACACAGAAAAACATTGTAAAATCAGAATTTTGAAGTGAGTCACAACCCATCACAACATCTTTTTTAAACACTAGAATAAAAAAATTAAGATTGAATGTTTCTAACCATGATTCACCACCCTACATTCCTTTTATAGGGTTTGAATATACCAAACATCCTTCATCAAAACCAAGCCACCACTGAAAACCATAACATTTACTGGTTAGGTACAACCCACATATAGTATGTGTATAGGGTTGTCTGACCCAACTCATAATATTCATGGGAATTGTAAACTAGTAAAATTATGATAAAATAATAATATAATGAAATAATAATTTCATTAACAATATCTATAAATAAAAATGTAATTGATGATGAAATAGTTTGGTTTATAAGAAAAAAATCAAACCAATGATGTCTGGAAAAGAGTAGTAGTTTTACTCCAAGATGTCTTTCAAAACATATATCAATAATAGCATTAAACACTATATAAAACTATTTCTATTTAACCCAATATATAATGATCCTTCTATAAAATCATATTCAAAATATGATTCTAATTGCATTCCTTCAATCCCAATGAAATATATATATTCTTCACTGAAGACACATGAAAAGTTTTCCCACAAGGTATACTATTATATTCTATAAAATTAAAATTTTTTATGGAATAACATTATATAACTATTATTTAATCATGTATAATATAATGTAAAAAAATAATGGACTTATAGAACATCCCCATAAATCATGTGAGGAAAACTCTTAAAATTCAAAATAATGTTAATTTGAAAATCATGTTTTTTCAAGAAAGAAGAGGGAGTCTTCGACCCATATGATGATAATTTAAACCACTAATAAATTATTCAATTCAATATTAAATTAATGATGAAGTAAAAATATTTATTCAAAAAAATTAAATTAATGTAGATAATAAAAAAAACATTTCTCGAACTAGGCTAGGATGTCATCTGACCTGAAACCTGACCTGATCCATAGTATGGACTGAAGGGCATTCGCATTCCCCGCGGGTAGAAATCAGTGCTAGGGATAAAATAAATCACCAGAAGAATGAGTTTTTTTCCAATAACTAATGCCAAATAAATATCTAATAAATAGGAAGAACAAACAGTAACGGAATCTGAAAGAAATATATAAACTAATTCATCTACAAAAACAATAAAAAATCGAAACTAAATACAAAATTGAAAATAAACCATGCTACCACGATCTCCATGTGACCTGTTGGTCATCACCAACCACAAAATTGAATTTCCATAAAGGCGAGAAACCGAACCAGAAACCTTATTCTACAAAACAGATGGGGTCCACTGACTCTAATTGGCACAAGTAGGGTGTGATCTAAAAAATCTCAGTATGAAATCACTAATGAATTCATTACTTTACTTTCCCAAAAAATATTCCTTAAACACAAGTTTTAAATAAAGAATTAAAAATTGGTTTTTCTCATTTATTAAACCAACACTATTTTTCCTTTTTCAAAAAAAATCACACCACAACTTTATTTTCACAAACAAGTATCCTTTAAATTCAAAATCCGCAACAAAAATCCAAGAAAAACTATATCACATTATGATATGAAAAAATAATGAGGAGTAAAAAAACAAATACATAAAAAGGTAAATAAATAAATAATTTGTACCCATGGGTTTTTCCTAAACATCCCTTGAGCAATCCCTTGACGTACGCGGTTCAGAACCACCTACCTATATATGGTAAAACAACATGGTCTATATCCAACTAGTCATTCTAAACTTATCAATCTAGTGGAACTACCCACCTAGATTTTAAGTCCATACAAGGGGCAACAACCATCTAATTTGGTTTGATAAGAAACTGTCACTCAACCCTCTAAAGACACCCATGAAACCCCTAGTTATAGTATAATTTGTATGTATGAGGCCCTCATACGCATAACTCACCTTATCTACCACCATTGTACATGCCAAACCAAAAAAATAACACCACCTATATGATAAACCATATTGATAAATTCCTCTATAGGGGTTCCCATCTTATATCAAACCTTTCACAGGTGCCAATCAAGTCATCACAACACATGATCTTTCCAGCCATTTTATCAAAATATATCAAGGTGCCAACTAGGAAACATTTCTTCCAAAGACATATTCATTTCTCAGAAATTAAAATGTATAAACAAGGCCTCTCATCATACCCATTTCAAGTATATTTATAAACAATTACTAAAATAATTTGACATATTACTTCTGTGTGATCAATTCCAAATGGGCCTTTAAGATTTCAAAATCAAAATACAATTACCAAAAAATTGGTAATAATTTAGTGAAACATGTAACCTTATGAATTGTACACAAATGGACTTTATTACAATAAAGGAAATGTTTGAAACCACTTTCAAAACAACATATCCCCCCCCCCACACCCTTTTGAAATTAAGATACCATTTTAGAAAAAAAACATTCAATGAAAAAAAAATTACAGTGCCATATTCATTCGAATGCACATCAATTTATGAACCTAGTGTACCCATGAATGTTCCATCATAAAATGGAATAGTAAAAATATTCTTGAAACACACCAAAAAATCATTTTCATAAACACCACTTTCATTTCATACAAAACCCAAAAACAACACATAATTAAAAAAGTGCATGAAAGAATTTGACATCCAAGAGCTCCTTTCCAAACATTTCATGTTAAACCATCGATCCATAAAGTGGAATCTAAATCGCTCATCATTCCAAATTATTTTATATTAACCAAGATACAAAAATATAATAATTGAAAAACATCACACATGGGATTTATTTCATATTAAGAAATAATAGAAATTTTATCTAACACCTATGGTGCATAAGTTTATAAGTATAACATAGGAAAACATTAAAACACCATTTTTACAAAATTCTATCAAAACTATAGTAAGAAAAGAATCAACACCAACATATCATATGTAGAAAAAAATTGTTTATAAATTATTTGGAAATAGAAAAGTATCAGTGGAAAGTCCCAAAATGGAAACTAATGGAAATATCTACCTCAATGGTGTACGGATGCAACAAGACTCTCAAAGAATGAAGATTAGGGCCCCAAGAAAGATATGAACACCCTGTATCCAATGGAAATAAAGTCACGCACAAACCCTAACCTCTTGCATTCAACCAAGAGGGATCATCTACAATGAAACACAAAGAATCAAAGAGAGGATGTGATAAATGAGAGAAAATTTTCCAAAACCAGAAAGACATACCTTATATTCTTGGAGGCACACCAATAGAGGGAAAAGAATCAAAGGGAGAGGGGTCTTGGGACCCCTTTGTAATCCAAAATTGACCAATACAGAGGGGTCCTTATTTTAGGATAAAAATAGGGGATAGAGAAAAAGGTTTTTTAATAATTAAAATTTTTGGGCAGCTCACATATTTTACCAAATCTCGCGCCAATCGTGTGGCAGCTACTTGCCAAGAGGAGACCAATCGCATGAGCAACCCACACGGTTGGGAATACCATGCTCGAATAATGCAGTTTCTTATGTCCAAATACAAAACCTATATCATGGTTACCTGGTATACGATGCACAGTTTCCACTAACCGTGTACTACCCTTGCATAGGACAAAAATCCACCAGAACATCCAAAAGATTAATTTTTTATCCCAGAGTCAACTTGAGCTTCAACCCAAGGATAAAAGATCAAAAAAATAATAAAATAAGAGGATATAAATGGTATATGTGTAACAATTATCCACACCATATAAACTTTCTTCCCCTAAAAATTCACACATATGATAGATAACTAAAACTCAAATACATTCCCAATAAATTCAAAATGAAATAAAACAAATCTTGGTGAACATTCGTTCCACAAGTCACAACTGACCATTCAAGAAGAACCGCAGCAGAAGAATAGTGGGGGAACGTTATAGGGTTATCTCTGCCATAATAACTCAACAAGAATAGGAACTAACAAAAAAACTCTTCACATTGGCCCAATAATACCCCCACCGAGACCAGGAACTCCCAATACAACTAAGCTAAACACTTTAGCAGGAGAGAAACAAATAAAATAACCAGACATGAAAATATCCCATACCATCCAAAATCCCCGAGCAGAAGGGGTTAAACCCACTAAAGGAAAATAGGACAAAAAGTAAACCAAAATAACAACCCATCAATTCCACTAAACTCCAATACCTCCAAACGAGCACAACAAAAACATAGACTTTCCCTACAAAGGATAATCCCATTTAATGAAGAAAAATAATTCAAAGTTCCAAACAAGAATAAAAAAAATAGCTCAAATTATTATAGAACATGTTTATCACACTTTTAAAATGAAATTATGAACTTCGAACAATAGAAAAAACTACATTAAGAAAACATTAAATATATCCAACAGAATACAGAAGAAAAAAACTAATAGATGTTTCATCACACCCCAACAATTCTGGACATTGTATGAGATTCACTCTTGGGATTATGGCTTGAGCCTTGATGGTTGAAGCATCTAATACCACATATCCATAAGACATCATCCTATAGAAAAAACTTCTTCTTCAAGAGATTCATATTAAAAAACATTTCAATATGACCCAAATATCTTGAATGATGGAACGTCTTTGAAGGATGGAGAAAATATATCTTCCGATTCCCTAACTAGACATACCGATTGAACACAAGAAAGCAGTGTAATGAACATAATATAAAAACTAAATAAGGAGACTTATCAAGGATATCTTTCTCCGAGATAAACTTCTCACCAGATGGGGAACCTTCATGAGAAACACGATACACTAAATTTTAAACTTCTTCTGCTCTAGAAACCAACTCATCAAGGAATGCTTCATCTTCCAGCTACACAAAATGAAGATCCTTAGATAAGAGGAACCAATCCTCGATCTTTCGAAGAATACCCCCAATAAAAATAGAAGCCTTTACCAAATCCTACAACCCCAATTCCAGAGATTAGGAATCCAGCTCATTGTAATTTTCAACATAGGCCTTCATTGTTCACTGGCCTTGCGGAATACCCATGATATCTTCCCTTTTTCTTCATCTTCACCTCCTCTTGTATAAACCATAAAACAAAGATGAACTTGAACACTTCTAAATCATCCCAACTTGAATATATGGTGGGGTAAACATCTCACATTATCCAAATATGGACCTTCAAACAATCCCCATAACTACAAGAAATCTAGAAGATTTCAAAGTTCCAAATGATCTGAAGACTCTCTCAAATTACTCAATCCACTTCCCTACCAATAATGGACCTATTTCACCCCAAAAGATAGGGAAAAACCCATAAGAACAAAAAATTTCTAATGTATTATTAGAATGTTTGGGGACCTTTTTGATATGCATATTCAGAATAATACGAGGATCTAAAAACCAAAACCAATATCAAACCAAAAAACAATCGAAAAGAATTAGTCAAGACAAAAAAATAGTCTCGCAAGACAAATATTAAAATGTAAAACCAAAAAATCTCTTTCTAAAAACCAATATTTTCATTTCAATTAAAAAACTACCTCTTTCCAAGGCCACCATTCAAACACAAAATACACTTTTCACAAAACAAACCCCATATTCTTGATCATAGAATAATTACAAAAATCGCTTATACGTTATAAATCTCTTTAGTAAAAAAAGACAATCCTTTTATTTCCAATAAACCCTTAGAGAATCCTAAGAATCGTCACATTGTGGCCATCCATTTCTATCCACAGATTCCAATACACACTTTCCACACCAACCCATACATATGAAAACGTCCATAAAAACACAAAGGGTTGAATTTTCCCATTCATTATCAAGACCCAATATTTCTTCAAATTTTCAATCCAAAGAAACTTACATTGAAACCCATTTTCCAATCCAAAACCATTTGAAGGAACACATTTCCAGGTCAAAATATGATTTCATTTTAAAATCAAACTCACATCAACCATGACCAAGACAAGATGTAACTCATTAAAAATACCTGAATGGGGAACTAATAGTAATGCATAACCATGTGACATGGTTGTTGTCCATTCCCCAAAAAATCATCAACATGTGAGATAATATTGTACCATATACTCAAACTCAACATGGGTCACAATTCCATGTGAGATAACGACATAACATTGGATCACCTCTATTGTCATCCATTAGTCCAATACAAACAAAAAACTAGAACAAAAAATCATTTCTTGAACCACACCTAGAAACTCGAGGATCAGAATGTGCAAAACTTCATAACCCACATCCCATACCTTCAACATGAGTCCCAAAAATCCTAGTCTCTAACACAACTGACACCCCAAATAACAATAGTCTCTTATGATACCATTATTTTAAGAACCAGGCTTGGATATCATCTGACCTGACACCCAACCTGATCTTTTCCATGGCCCAAAGTGTATTCCTGATCCCTATGGTCTGGTAAATATTTTTGGGGATCCAAGAAATTAACGTGTGAATTATTTGTTCCCAATAAATAAGATTAAATAAATAACGAATAAATCATAAGAACAAACAAGAACCAAATATGGAATACATATATAAATTGAACCAGTTACAACAGCTGTAAAATAGAAAATTAAATAAAAAACCAAAAATGAACCATGATACCATAATCTATTTATGATGTCTTGGTCACCACCAACCACAAAATATACCTTCTCTAAAAGAAATAAACATTACTAGAAACTGAAACCTACAAAACATCTTGGGTTTACCAACTACGGGTAGGACAAGTAGAGTGTGAGGTTAAAAATATCTGTAGGTAGTCACCAAAGAATCCATTTATTTCCTCTCTCAAAAATAGTCCCTAAACGCTATTTTGAAATACATATATAAAAATAGGTTATTAAAGTCTATTAAACCAATGATTCTTTTCCTTTTTCAAGACAATTTCCACCACATCATTATTTTCAAAAAGTGGTACCATTTAGATGCAAGATCCCAAACGAAAATCCAAGAAAAAATATATTAGGCAATACAGATAAATAAACAGGAAGAGTAAACAAGAAACAAAATATTGATTAAGGCAAACAATAAGATACTCATAGTAGCCATGGGTGTTTTACAAGTATCCCTAGAGAAATCCTTGGATGTGCTTGGTTCGAAACCACCTACCGAAGTATCGTGAAACTCTATAGTCTATAACAAAAATGGTCATTATAAACTAGCCAATCTAGTGGAACTACCCACCTGGACTTTATATCCATCCAAGGGGTACTAATCCATATAATCGGGGTTGACAATCAACCATCACTCAACCCTCTAAAGACACCTTATAAACCCATGGTAATAGTATATTATGTAAGTAAGATTCCCTTGCACGCATGACTCACCTTACCTACCACCACTGCACTTTTCTACCCTTAACACTGACACAACATATATGATAACTAGTATACGGAAATCCCACTATAAGGGTACCCATCATATATCAAACCATTCACAGATGTCGACTAGGTTTTCACATCACATGATCATTAAAATAATTTTCTCAAAACATATCAATGTTCTAACCCGGAAACTACACATCCAAACCCATATTCATTTCTCAAACATTGCAATGTTCACATCGGGACTCTCATCATACCTGTTTCGAGAATATTTATAAATAATTTCCAATATAATATGAAACACCACTTCTGTGTGTTCACAACCAAATTTTCCTTTAAAATTTATAAATCAAATTACATTTAAAAACCACTTCCAATACTTGAGTAAAATATGAAACCTTATAAATTTTACCAAAAGGACCATTATACCAATGAAGTATGTATTTGGAACCACTATCCAAAGTAGAAAATTCCACCAACAGCCTTTTGAAAATATGGTACCATTTGAGAGGATAAAATTCAAGGAAAAAATTATTTTAAAGTTCCATCTCCAATTGAATTCACATATATGTTTGAACCTACTAAATCCATTAATATTCCAATATCTAATGGAAGACTCAATATATCTTTGAAAAACACCAATTTTGTTTTTCAAAATCACCAATTTAATTTCAAAAAACACCCAACAACTTCAAATAATTAAAAACGTACAAATGACCATTTAAAAACCAAAAGAGACTTTACTAACATTTCATCACAAACCATAAATCAATAAAGTGGAATCTAAATAACTCATCATGCCAAATTAACTCATCTTAACCATTATAGAAAAATATATCAAAAGAAAAACATCTCACATGTTTGATTTAAATTTAATAAATTATAGACATTTCATCAAACACCATGGATGTATAAGTTTATAGGAATAATGTTTAAAACCTTTACAAAGTTTTTAAAAAATTATACCAGCACCAATGTAACACAAAAATCAATACGAATACATCATAGGCATTTTGAAAATATTTATAAATTATTAAGAAACAAAGAATAATCAATGGATTGCATCGAAAAAAATAAAGGAAGCACATACCTCAATATAGTGTGGATTCGATGAGACTCTTAGAGAAGAAATAATAGTGCCATAGGAATGGTCCACACACCCGAAGGCCAATGTTTATTGAGTTAAACACAAACCCTATCCCATAGGGTTCAACCAAGAGGAATGTACTATAATGAGACAATAAGAAAACAAGATAAAAAGAGAGAAGGAAAAGAAAAGAGCCAACACCCTAAAAATATTCCTTAGTTTCTTAGAGGAGTACTAATGGTTGGAGGGTAATCAAAGGGATCGGGGTGTTTGGACCCCTTTGTGTGCCAAAATAGACCAAGCTAGAGGGGTCCCAATTTTGGGATAAAAAGAAGGGAAATAGAAATATGGTTTTTAATATTTAATTTTTTTTCATATCTCACTGTGTGGTCATACAATTTACCAACCCATTCACCAACCATATAATAGATACTACCCAAGAGAAGATTGATCTGATTATAGAACCGCATGGTTTGAATTACATGCTAAAACTTTGTGGTAGCTTCTGTATAACTTTAGGACCTGCTGCATGGTTACCAGGGATGGGTTGCATGATTTCCACTAATCGTGCACTGCCTGTGCATAGGCAAAAAGGCACCCAAACATCCAAAAACATAAAACTGATGACCAAGACTCAACCCAAACCTAATTCTAAGGATCAATGGTCAATAAAATAATAAAATAATAAAATAATGAAATAATTGGATTTAAAGGGTTTGGGGGTGATAAAACTAGTAGTAAATCAAAAATATAAAAAACATAAATTTATGAAAAATAAAGCACTGTATTATTGGAAAACATTTCATATAGTTCGTTTTATAGTGGTAGTTCAGTGCTTGTGGTATGTTAAAATTTAATGAAAATATGGATTTAAAATTCATTCGATTGAAATGAGTGTGCGATCTAACTATTACTCTTATAGTCGATCTATTAGGGATTCTACTTTTCTTGGGAGGTCAATCCTTAACCATGTGGTTGATCATGTACCCATTAGATCAATCCATTTACTCATATGTTCCTTCATATTGGGTGTGCTATCAATCAATTATTTTTTTATATTTTTAGTTTTGTTAATCCTTTTTATTTATTAGTCGATTGAGGAATTTTCACATTATAGATTGAATACCTTATATTCTGTTGAGTCTCTATATATGGCTAGTTCAATTATAAGAAAAATTCATATTGTCTATCTTAAGGTCGATACATAGTAATTTAGTTTATCTTATTTCCACTAAACTATTTTCATACTATCAGTCAATACATATGATCACTATAATTGTATTCATGTGAAAAGATAATGTATATTCTATTCTCTCCATGTAAATATAAATAAATATGAAATATAGCATAATATTCTACATAACTATAAAATTATAAATCTAAAGGTTGTGTAAGGGTACATGAATATCTATATAAAAGTAAAAGATAAGTTCAATTCTAAATAAATTTAATGACTTTCAATATGTGTAATTTTAAAACAATATTTCCATAATATGTGTAAGGATAAAAGTAAACTAAAAAAACATGAATTTTACAGATAAATAAAAATGGATAATAACAAAAAATGTTATAATAAGGATTCAAAGAATAAAAAAATTACCTTAAACAACTTTACAATGAACAAAATATTCATATTAATATTTAACCAAATCTATGAAAAATTATAATTATCCAATAATGAAATTTTAAGATGTTGTAATTATTGAAACATATCTGGAGAAAGAAGACTTAAATTAATATTTAACCAAATATTTTGGAAATTATAATAACACAATAATGAAATTAGGATATATTATTATTATCAAAATAATTAATATACAAAGTGTTTTAAGAATCTACATCAATAGAAAGCTTATATATTTATAAAATCTTATCTAGATACTCTTTTATGTAATGATGTGGTAAAAATGTGTTGAAATATAATGTAGTGAGAATATTATACTATTATATTGGCCACAATAATTGTTTCAATGTTTTGGCTAGTAAGACATCTGTTAATTTATGTAGAATAATTCATGTTACAAATTACTATTCAGATAATCTCAAAAGAATTAATATGAGAGAGTTACAAGATGAGTACAAAAAATTTATAATGATTATGGATGAATCATTAAACCAAATTTTCAAAAAATTGACAAGTATCATAAATAAGATAAGTGTTCATGGTGAATCTCTTTATAAAATAGTTTTAGTTGAACTAGTGTTTTTCTTCTTCCTAAAAATGATCTTGTGATGATAGTGAAAATCAATTAGATATGTATTTCAATATTTATAATTTAGAAGAAATAATTTATTCTTTATTTCATTATGAACTTGAGTTAAATAATATTGTTTTTGAGGAATCTAAAATTAGTAAAACTATTTTTTCAAATTTAATAAAACTTATTCATCCAACTTTTTTGAATTTCAGATCTAGGGATCCGATTAATAGTTATATCATATGAGAAAATGTTTTTACAAATTTTTAAAAATAATAGATCCAAGATAAAATTTATAAATAAGTCTGTAAAAAGAGAAAAAAGGTTTTTTAATAAAAATAATGATGTTTTGTATCTAAATAATTATTACTATAGAAAAAAAAGAACAAATCATTTCATATATTCCAAAACTAAATAATTCATATGAAGAAAATGAAAAAAGAAAAAAAGAAAAAAATACCTATAAGGAGGTGAGACATATACATATGAATTTGATTCAAGTATTTCATTGATAAGCAATGAAAAAAATAGAACCTTACATGAATGGATATGTGTTCTGAGGTACCTAAATCACCCTTCACTGAATAGTAAAATCCTGTTAATTTTCTTTATAATTTTGTTATTATACATAACAAATAAACTGATTCTAATTCAAACCTACGTAATATTTATCACACTAAAAATAAAGATGTTATACATCTATATGAAGAAATTAATAAAATAAAAAGATATTTTTTAAGTGAATTGATATTTTTTAATATTTATGAGGTAACAAAATGAATTAGTCAATAAATGTAACAATGTCAAAGAGGAAAGTGAAAAGATAAAATTGTATATATTTAAATATGAAAAAGAGAAAAATAATGGTGATTCTGAAATATTGATACATAAATATGAGAATGATATAATAAAATATTTTTATCAAAAAATAATGAATATTGATAATGAAGATTTAACTTATTCTTGTAGTATTTAAATAAATTTGCGAATGAATATAATAATCTTAAATATGGAAATAAAATATGTATTAATAAAACTTCTTGTTCAAATATTAAATATTGAGATGATTCAGAAATTACATAACAATAAAATGAGAAATCTAACTTTGAAAATTAATATTTAAAAAAAATATTTATCAAATTATTATCAAGGTGAGGAAAAATTTGGTTTCATTATGACAATCAATGAATTTAATAAAATATTGAGGGGTTTTTTTAAAATATTTAACTATCAACAACATATAAATATTGTTTACCCAATGTTCAAATGAAAATATTTCAACTGTATTATATTATAATTATATAATTAATGTGCATTATTGAAATGAATTTTCATTCCAATTAACTCATTAATTTTTTCACACTTATACTTTTATATCTATGGATTTATTTTAATATATTCTGAAAAATGTATTTAAAATTTTCTTAGCCCTGTAAATGATCTTAAACAAATCCAATAATACCTATGATTAAATGAATTAAAATGAAATATTTTAAATGATTCAGTATAATAAATTATCCACAAGTGTCTTAAAGATTCATGGTATATGGACAATAAGTTTTATAAACACTTTACAAGTGATATTCTTAACATTCAATCTTTTAATTCTTGTGATGTAGGCATTCTCACTTTGGGAGATAATTATAAACATATAATCAATGTTTTTGGGGGAAGATAGGTTATTTAAAATATTATTATTTCTAAAATTTTATATATTTATGTTTTAAAACATAATTTGATAAGTATATCACATATGTGTGATGATGGATTGAATATAAATTATTATACTGATAACTAAACATTTTTATGAATGAATTTATTTTTCTTTAAAAAATAGAAAATATATTATATATTATATTTAACTATCTAAACGAACTCAAAATAAAATAAATTTTTTAAATTTTTTTGAAACTAATGATAGGTTGTACTATAAAATACAAGGACATGATAATTTTTAGCTGATGCATAAATTTTTAGTGTATGGATAGGTATAAGACCTTCTATGATTAAAAGTATGTAAATACTTGTTTTTTCAAATCTTTTTATAAATGTAAACAACAAAATGAATGTTTTTATACTGTAAATGATGTTATAAATGATATACATCTTTAATTTTATAATATTAGTTTATAATACTTTAAATCATGGCTATAATCATTGGGCTATATCCATGGGTGGAAATGTTAAATGTTTAATTCATCCTATAGTCATAGGTACCTATGCCCATGTCTTTGGGAGATTTTTCATGTGATGGATTTTTTTCATATTAATATAGAATAAAATACTTTTTAAGGAATAGAAAACGTATTTCCATAAGAATTATTTTCTAATGTTTATAAACATTTTTCTACGAAGATATATCCAATGGAAGAAATGGTCATGGATATATCCTTTACATAGGGACATCTGGTCTATGGGTTATAGTGCCTGTGAATATATGTATTGGATATAACCATAACAAAAACATTAATGTGACTATATATGGAAACCCAATAATTTTTACATATATTACTACATGATTGTAAACAAAAAATATCATTAATTACAACATATGGATTGTAAAGGCCTAATTTCTTGGGAAGTCTCTGTTAATAATACATTATAGGAAAAAACAAGATATTAATATTTAATCCTCCCTAGAGAGTTCTAAAAATCAACTAAATTTCCCAAATCTGTGAGGGATATACATGGGAGTTCCAAAATAATGTTGTGAGCTAAAAAAACTCTATAAGTGAATAAGCATGATAAATAAGTCTAAAATGTGATTTCATGGTATAACATGACATCATAAAAATGAAGGTAAAAGGGTAATCATGTTATAGAATAACATAATGACCATGGGATCATAAGATCATGGAAGCATGGGAAATTATAAATGATATAAAATATAATATAAAAATAATTCAAGGCTATCCTCCATGATGACATCACATGGATGATAGTGTCCCATAATGGATTAGGTTCACTCTATAGTCCCAAACATGAAATATCATGAGACTAGAACATTACCCAATGCATTGGAGAGATATATAATTTTGGTCCCACCTATCACATTAATTTAATACACATTTATATGTTTTCCACATAATTATATCAATCATAAGGTATAAACAAAATAATTATCCATGGAAATAAAAGGGTTTCATAATCTAGAGTCATAACATATTCAAAAGTCATTTCCTAAAGAATACATTTGATAAATGGTCATAATAAATGTATTACCCTGATAAATTAAAGGTGAATAAGATAGGTATACATGTGGGATAAATATAAATAGAATTAAATATAAATCCCTAATATAAAGAGAGAGAAAATGAGTTTGATAATTATTATTCATAACCTAATGAAAAGAGTGGGTTGGAAAGATCCCTTACCTCGAGCAAGATTTGTCATGTGAATTAATTATCTCCCTAAACAAAAAAAAAGTTAATTGTTTATATTATTAATAACCATTTAAAAATTAATATTCATTATATTTTCACTGTTACCATGTCATATTTAATTACCTAACCAATTTATTCAACGCTGGGAATTTTAATGATAAGGAACTCATATGTACTAAATTATTTTAGTTACATGACTGCGGTCAAATAGATTACTAATTAATCCTATATAGAATCATAACCAATTAATAATTAATATTTTTATACTGAAATTATTATTTTTAAACCAACCATGAAATATGGTTATAAGAACTACATTACAATCAAGGAGATGATAGGTTTTATATATGCGTGTGTAATGTGTCTATTTTTAGAAGATCAAAATGATAATAGTTTAAATGTTATTTTATCATTTTGATAATATAATTATATAATAATTATAATATTATTTCCCTAAATATCCTTACTTATAAAATCCTTGTGATACAATAATAAAAACAATTCAGATCTCATTGTGAGGAGGTATTCAGTTGCACACAAGGACAACATTATCATTTATTTAATGATTGATTAGGTAATAAATTATATTAAATATTTATTTTCAGTTTTGGTTAATATTTAATTATTATCTTATATAAACATTTAATTGATCCTTTTTACCTTTCATGAAAAGAATAAGTGAAAACATATCACATCACTTCGTGAGGTGTTAGTTCATCGTACACACGAGCAATGTTGTCATATTCTCTATGGTTTGGAATGTAAGAAGGTGTATTTGATATTATAATTACATAGGTATAATTATATCATAAATATAATAAATAAAAATTATATACATTAATATATACATCATTGACATGTGGTGATGGAAAATGAATTTCATTAGTTTGCGTGGCGGTAGTTCATCGTGCACATGATCAGCAATTTCATTTCACATTTGAGGAATGAGGAGATGGGTTTAGGTAATTACATTAAAATAAATACATATATATATATATGGAAGGTAAAGATGTTGTAATAATATCATGATTAAAAAAAATTAAGTAGTTGGGAGAAGAAATAAAATAAAACACTCGGTTAAGGATGTCACCTCTTCTCCAAATGTTTTTTCTATTTGCACAAATACCCTTCCTATGTTATATTTCTGAACAAACCATGGATTATAGGATGAATATATGGGAGTATGGAATTTATTTTTTATTTATTATAAACCATGGGTTATTTATGTGTGGAATGTTGTGGAGTGGTGAGTGACCTTAAATAAGTTAGGGATAGGGAACACATAGAATTTTCTAAAAGAAAGAATTCCACCTAAATTAGTCTCAAGACAAATGGCTCCGAAATGAACCATTATATAAAAATAAATAAAATAAGATCAAAACTATGAAGATAAGATAGTAATTATACATGATTTTGTCATTCATAACCCTTATATGTTTAGTTTGACACCATGTCAACCAGTTTTTACCTTAACTAGAGTAAATAAGTTTTATTTATTTTCACTATTAATTATGGTAACAACATTAAGATGACCTTATTAGATGACATAAATTATTATGATAAAAAATGTGGAATAAATTATTCTAAATTCAACTCAAATAAGTGGAAGAATTTCATTTGAAATAAAACCCATAGACACGATGAAAAGGTTGTTTTTCCAAAAAGTGAATTTTTAAAAAAATTATGTTTTCATAATAAATATATGACTAGTAATCATCATTACATGATTTTTGGTTAATATTTTTTTCAATAAAATATATAAATTTTATTTAAATCATTCCTAATTAGTGGTTATTTTTATTAATTAAAATAGATAAACATTATACACTTTAATACAATTTTCAAAAAATCCTGCTTTTAAACCCAAAACAAATTATATTAAAATGAAGTATAAAGATAATTTAAATGTAATTAATTGGTTTGAATAATGATAAATAATATATATGTTAATTTTAAACCAAGTTAATATAATATATTTACTTATTTTATTAAAAATAATTAAAGGTTTTTAAAAACGATATATTTCATTATTCACTAAAAAATTTATATTTTCTGAAAAATCAAAAACATTGGATATAAGATAATATCGATATTCTAATTTCATAAACAATATTCATTTTTTAAAATAATGTTTCAAAAAGTGAAAAAAATAAATTTTTAATTTTTCTTTGAAATCATGACTAAACCTCCATTTAGAAAAATATTGTTTTTTAGAAAACATTTATTTTTCTTTAAAATGAAATTATTTTATTTCTAATCATCATATAAAAATTGAATTAATTTTATATATGTGTAAACAAAATAACTTTCATAATTTATTATGACCTATTCCTACCCACCAACTAAACAGCTAGGTTATAATGTCTATGTTTTAATAATATTTTAATAGAGTATTGTGTTTCATTTAAACATGATGTTTTGTGCATCGAAATATATCAAATAGAGATATTTTATTAGAAAATAACAATATATTAATGTATATATGTGTTACATTATTATCCCTTTAATTAATTTCACACACATAATTTTATATTATATACAAATGTGAAAATAGGTGAGGTTACTTATCATTCATAGCCTCTTCTAATTCCCATGTTTCTTCATCAAAATTATGGTTCCACCATAAAACATTGACTAAGTGAATTGTATTTCTCTATAGAACAATATATATATGATACTAGATGATCACTTGCGCCTACTCATATGAAATTAATTTTTGCATTGGTATAACTTCAAGATTCAATACATACAAGGGTTATTGTATGTAATTTCTCTAGAGGGATACATGAAATGCATAATGTTTTTGTGATATGTTAGGTGAGAGTGTTAGTTTGTAGGCCACCACTACAATGTGATAATGCATAAAAAGGGGCAGATGTATCTATGAATTATATTTCCTTTCTTCCCAAACATTATGAATTTCTTCCATTTTAATCTATGAAGGAACAACTTATCTCTGACCACATACACTTCGTCTATCAAATTATTTTTTCTCAATTGTCCATTTAATTTGTGTAGATTTAAGGTGACATTGAATGGTTTGGTATTTCTATGAAATCTCTACGTCTGACTATATTCCATAAGATTCTTCTATCTAAATTCATCCCAATATGTCGTATTCTGACACCACATCCCATATAAAGTCTCAAAAGGTTCTATTTGAATGCTAGAATAAAAAATATTGTTATATATGAACTCTTCAAGGGGAATGAACTGATCCCAACATTCTTTGAAGTCCATTGAACAAGACCTCAGTATATCCTATAGGGTTTGGATGGTTCTTTCGTACTGACCATCCATCGTATGATGATAAATAGTATTGAAATTGTGTTTTGTATACAAGACTTCCTAAATGATTCTCAAGAAAATTTGAGGTAAACCACATATATCAATTATATATAATATTTATAAGAACTCTATAAAATATGACCACTTACTTTATGTAAATCACATTGACTTAATTTAATAAAATTCTTCTTTGATAGCACTGAAATATACAAAACATTTAAGGTGATCGACTGCCACCGAGATGACATTATTTAATTTAGGTTTCTTGGGGAGTTCTATAATGAAATTCATGGTTATGATTTCTCATTTACATACTTGTTTGGGAAATGCTTGAATCATACCCTTATGCATTTATCATTCATATTTTACTTGTTCGCTTACCAAGCATCATGATTTTAATTATTCAATCTCCCTAATTGTGTTATCCCATCAATATTTTTTCATCTGATCTCTACAGATCTTAGTGATTCCTCGATTAATAGATAATGATAAGATATTCACATCATCCAGAAGCTCTCTCATTAGCTCCAGTATTTATAGAACACATACATATGTTCCAAACCTTATAAAATTGTCTCTAGAAACAATAAACATCATAATATTCTGTAACATTTTTATAACATCTCATTATCTTTCTAGGCCACCTTAATCTATACATGATTTTATGGTTTAGTATTTATTTGATTATGTTTGGATAAATATCCTTTACTATTCGTGTATTAATAATTTTCAATTATAAGAAGATAGGATACTTATAAATTATAATCATTGAAAAAATCATTGGATCCAGTCTACTTTGAGAATCTACCACATTGTTTTCTTTCCCAGTATGGTAATGGATTGTGTAGTAAAAATCCTTGATCAAAACTAAAACTGTCCACTGGAACAAGTTATTCTCCTTCAGTGGGAAAATATATTTGAGTATTTTGTGATCCATATATATTTCACACTTTTACCCATATAGAAAATATCAATATATCATTATGGGAAAGATCAATGTAGGTAAATCCCGATAAGGTGTTAGATATTATTTCTCATGAACAATCAACTGCCTTGATTTTTTTTTATCACTTTATCAAATTTCATTAGTACACATCCCAAACCCTTATTTGAGGCATTTCTATATACTATGAAGTGTTCCCCACTTGAGAGAAGCATGTGTATTACTGTATTGATAAGAGTCTTTTTTTTCAACTCCTTAACGATCACTTCACATTCACTTGTCTAGAAAAATATTACTCCCTTTTATATTGACTTAATTAGTTGGTATAAAAATTTTCATAAAAATTAAATAATCATATATAATACCCATATAGTCCATTGATACTATAGTTGTCCACAACTTATATACCATTGTCATAGAAGGTTATAGTGATATACCTTTTCTATTGATATTAATCCCAAATTATTATACTTCTTTCATCCTGATATCACATTTAAAATACTTTATATATAGAGTATCCTTTTTCAATTCCTTTAACACAGCATTCAAATAATCAACGTGTTCCTACTTACTTTTGGAGTATATCAAAATATAATCTATAATTGATACCACAAATTTAACTATGTAATCCCTAAATAATCTATTCATTATACCTAATAATATTGTTGGATCCTTGGTGTGTCTGGAAGGATTCACTTTTAACTCATAGTTTATTTGCCTTTTCCAAAATTTGATTTTGGTAATATCTTCCTAATTCACCCTCAATTGGTAATATAATAACCGAAGGTCCACAATAGAGAAAAATAGAGCCCCACATAATTCATCAAGTAGTCTTCAATACATGGTATATGATACTATATCTTTATCAAGATTTTGATAATATCATTTTAATCAATGTAGAGGCACGTTGACCCATTCAAATTTTGGATGAAGATGACTGGTGCACTCCATGGTGATGCACTTGGGTGTATAAACCATTTATTCAGATTCTCATAAATTTTATTCTTCAGCTCCTCGAGTTCAATAATGGACATTATATATGATGTGCTGGATTTTGGAAAGGCTCTAGGTATAAGACCCATTTATAATTCAACATTTTTATAAGGAGGTAGACTATGAAACTCTGTAGGAAATACATCTGTATAATCCCTACTAATGGGATTGTATTCATGAGTATTCTTTTACTTATTCTCAAAAATTTAAGAATGATATGCTTGCTTAGAAGGAATAAATACCCATACTTCATATGTTGATACCAAAAGAGACTAATACTCTTTTTTTCAATTTTATAGAATCATAGGAAAAATTTTATTCAGAGGTTGATTTTTTTCCCTTCAATTTTTATGTTTCCTTTATATAATGATATTCCTTCCATTCTAGGAATTTCATTCAATTCTGCTAAAGTATCACAAGGCCTTTTGGGAATATTATCCCAAAAATATAGAGAGGGGAAGAGTTATATGTCTCGAATGCAATAATTGGCACATTTTTCTTCTTCAAAGATAACCCAAAATTGATGTTATGAGGTGGTTACTAAATAGTTCTATAAACACGCATGATATGAAATATTATGAAGAACTAGGATTAAAAAGTATGATAACTATTATTGAATAAATAACTAGCATACATGTCACCACTTCATTGTTCTGATCCACCTCTTTAGTTTTGATGGAATAAGATTTCCCTCCCTTTCTAGGCCTAATAGGTTGTTGATTTTGGTTTTCAAAAACACCCTAGGGAATATGGAATTGATTATTAGAGTGTACATGTCCCATGAAGTTGTAAAATTGGACTATAGGCTAAGGGTTGGTTGGACCGACCCTTTTTTCCATCACATTAGTTGGTTTCCCCCATCGGTATTCACCTGAAAGGTTCCCTTCCTTCCCACACCTAAATCACTTAATAGTACCCTTTAAGAAATTCCTATAATTCATCATCCCACACTTTCAGTGAGTTGGATGTTTTACTTTATTTCCACTATTATATTTCTTCATCATACCAGTAGATTTTAACTCAATTTTCAGATTCTAGTCCTTCTGAGAGACTAGGGATTTCTTGATCTTCATCTCAAATTTTAGGGAAACAAAGAATAATTACTCATAGTTATCAAAGTATAAAATTACTAAATCCTATCAAAAAATGTTAATTTGAACACCAAATAATTGGTCAACATTAATTTCCAGGGAGATAAAAAAGATGGAGGTGTATCATCCTAGTCTTGTGAGGTTTTCTCCATATGACCCTAATAAATTCATCATAATTTTTGCTTTTGGGTAAAGAAATTCCTCTCCATTTTATATTATAGAGTGGGGGGGAAATATTATTCAATAAAATCTAAAATTCCATCCACTCCATACCTTTGATTTATTATTTAGGATTGATATTTCTAATCAATTCACACCATTGATCTTCTTCTATCACCATATTATAAATAGAAAGTGCATCCTTATTTTTCTCATAAAAATTAAGGATAGAGAATATTTTTTCAATGGATTTAATCCATTGTTTTTAAATTAAATGATCATAAGATCAACTGAATTGTGGAATCCTTTTTCATATAAAGGTTTCAATTGCATCTTGATCCGTTTTGGGAGGATTTACGCATTACTATTGATTTATGTTTCAGTTATAAACATGAGCTAGATGAGAAATTATTTTATTGAGCATAATAACTAATTATTTCATTGGGTTGATAATATTGTTTTTGAATTCATCGCATTTTCCCATACAATGTTTTCTGACTCATTTTCTCTAATTTCCATCCATTTGACTAAAATAGGAGGTGAATTGTGGATGGGTATTTTTAAATTATTAAACACATATATGAAAAAAAATAAAAACATTAATGGGATAACTAATAAATAAAATATATTCCATTAAATATGAATTAAAAATATCACCCTTGTTCTCCCATGATATATTTCAAAATAAAAAAATATTATATTCATTTTATCCCTTCATAATGGTTTTAAAGTAGTTCGTGAATTTCTAAAACATATCCTTAGAAAGTGTCAAACTATTTATTTAGTAAGGCTCATTGTCATGTACCTGGTAATGATCAATTCAATCATGGTACACATTTTCTAGAGTTATTACACCTAGGTACAAATGTTCAAGAACCACATAATATTTTAGTATCTAGACTAATATTTAATAGCTTTAAAACCATTTTCTATATACTTCACCAAAATTACAGAATTTTTTTCCAAAAATAGGCTTATCATTAAACTTATCCTTGAACTTATCCCAATGGTTTTACTAAATTTTCTCATTCCTGTATACAAAGGTTAACTAATACCATCCTATGATACCATATTGGGTGACTTAATCCTCTAAAATATATTATTACATGGTTTTTATACTAAACATACATTAATTATGAAATTAGGATCACAAAGGCCTGGTTTTATTTTATGTCTACGTTCATAATATATCACATGAAACAAAAAACAATTAATCCTCGTTTTATTATCTATAATTTGATCCTAAAAAGAATTTATCTCATAAATATTCAAGGGATATCATATTAAATTCATAAAAAATCATTGATATGAATGTCCTAGTAAAGGGATAAGAATGATAAGGAATCATAACATGGGGTTAAATGGAATAAAATTACCTCATAAAAGAGAATTTATAGGAGTAATAAAGTATAATAATAACATAGATATAATGGAATAATAATATCATGGAAATATTGGAAAGAATCGATTATATAAAACATAAATTGTATATAATTCTTAGATAACTACCAAGACAACATCACATGGTGGAAAAAGTCCCATAATATATTAGGCTCACTCTCTAATCATAGACATGATGTTTCATGATAATATTTAATTAACCAATGAATTTTATCAATATATAATTGTTATGGCATCCTTCCTTTTCTATTACATAAGTTTTCATTACATTTTACAAACAGAGGATCTTTAATGTCCAGTGTCTTTGAAATTAGGAACATAATACATGAACAAAACATAAAAAATTCTTATAAACCACTTTTAAGGATACATCATATTTTCATACTATGTAAATCTACTACATCTCAAATCCAGTAGACATACGTCAAAGGAATGGTTGAGCAGTAGTCCCAATAATGGAAAACAATGGAAACACTTTACATGTGATATAAGTAAGAACTTGATAAAAAAACATAAAGACATGTGAAATGGAAGTATAATCATATAATAATGAACATAACCTGAAACAAAACATAAATATGGGTCTATGAAATTTAATTAATAAATTCATAAACATATCACAAAGGTTCATCCCCAAGGTTTCATAAACATTTCCAAGGTTGTTCACCACGGCATCGTGAAACATGTCATCTCTATATATTAAATTATTTACCCAATGAAATGCAACGCTATTAGGGAAAACCCTTAATATGAATTTATATTCATGTGATACACATAAATAATAATTAAAAATTTCTTAAATAACCCATAGAGAGTAAAAGTAATGGGTTTCACTTAATAATCTTGTCATTTTAAAAGTGCTTAGAAACATTATCTTTATGTCGTTTATAACCCTTAAAAAATGAAAGAGGGTTTCTTGTATATAAATTAAAAAATCAAATAGATAAATTTTATGTCTTGATTAATACCTCTATAAATGAAAATATATTTGGGTATTCAGATAAATAAAACAAGAGAATTTCTTGAGATTAATATAGAGATATTTTGAGACCAAATTTCTACAGTATAACGACTATATAACTTGGTTTTAGAAAACTATAAAAAGAGAGGGGGAAAAGGTATCCCCAAAATAAATGAATAATTTACTGTATAGGTACATATTAGAATGAAATAACATCATGGTGTGTAATGACATACCATGTGAAAAATAATCTAGAAATAAAAGAGAAAATGTGATTTCTATTACGAAAATTCGACTACCTAATAGCGTAACATAAAAATTCAGAAAATAACTTTATTAGAGAGGAAAGAGTCTCTTTTTATTTGAACATGAAATTGAAAGTAATAAGAATATATAATAACATACCCTCACATAATAATATGGAAACTATAAGACATAACTTAAAGGAAATATTTACTAAAAGGGGAGGGTGAATGTTTCCCTTACATTAAAGAGTAACTTCAAAAGCTTCTAGGTTGGGACCTTGGGAGATTGAGGGCACCATGGGAAGACTCCTTGGGAGGTTAAATGACCATATATTAGTTTATGAGTATTTTTGAATGAAATGAATGAGGGAATGGCTTGGTATTTATAAGAAAATTGAGGGAATAAATTATTGATTTCCAAGGGACACCTCATCAGTAGTATTTGAAAAATCATGGGTTTTCCCTGGGTATTTACCCTTGGTATTGTCCACTTGGGACACCTCATATCAAATATAACTATTCACAAGTCGACCAGGTTTATTACATCATCAATGATGTTATTAAACACTCAAAACTCAAAACTGTATTTTTTACTCTTCACCAAAAATTGAACTATTTTCGAAAAATCCCAAAACATTACCCTAACCTAACATCGATTCTCTGAATTCACTAATGAAATACATTTTATGTATAAAATTTTATAATATTATTTAATTTATTTTTTAAATAAAATCATAATTTATTCAAAAAAAACTCTAAAACTATAATTTATTTTATAACACTTTAAAAAAGAAATCGAGGTCCCATAAAATTATTGTATAACCACAAGACAATAAAGTGACTATTTATGATTACATTTCATTAAAATAAATATATATTTTAAATTATTAAATTAATTATAAAAATTTAATTAAAATATTTATGACATATAACAAATACCAATACTTATATTATGACCATATTTTACTTTTAGTATGTTTAAATTATATTTATACATTCTGGGATGAAGTTTCTATTTTTTGGTCAATTTACTATTCATTACTATTCATAGGGGAGTATTACTATTCATACTTTATTATTCACCAAAAATTAAATTGATCTGGTTAGACTCTAAATTTATTATAGGGAATAATTGTAGAAATCCATTTTCTAAAAATCATTTCACATTATTAATTATATAAAGTTTACATAAATATTTTAAAATATCATTTTTTCCTTAATTCATTAGAAATATAGAACTATAAATTCATCCTAAATTTATCCAGATATTTGAAATTCACAAAATTTTAGATAATAAGAAATATTAATTTTATTTATACAATATTTTTACACAAGTAACTAAGGTCGTGTTACATAGACCCTTATAACACCTGCATAGGACATAAGTTTAAGCTGTTCTATGATGATAGAATCTTGGGGCGGATCAGACATCATTGCCCGAGTGGTGATTTTTATTAGCTTTAACTTCTCCCTTAGGTGATTCCTTTCGAGCTTCACTTGTTTAAGTTCAACTTGGGCTTAGTCCAGAGCGAAGCCCAATGATGCTACCTCCATCCCAAGCTCTGACAGATGGGCTTCGTATGGACCAAGTCTACTGGATGAGGGCATAGACTATTCATTTTGTATTAATTAACCAATATCATACAATAATTGTAATGTTAAGTGTTTAGTTTCCAATTCTCATACTGACCAACTGTCATGTAATAGTTAAAACCCAACAATCTTATTTAATTATACTCAATTAATTAATTAAATAATATAGTTTTCTTCAGTATAAAATAAAATAACACACAAATATATGAAAAAAATATTAATAAAAAGTTCAGTTCATTACAAATTTGGTCTCAAAAATAAAATTCATTTAATTCAAAAGCATATTTTTCCCACATAAGGATATAAATCAGAAGGAATAAACATAAGAATTACCCAAGGTAAGAAATGGGTTGCATAATCTTGTCTCATAACATATTCAAATGAAATTTATTAAAGAAGGAATTTGAGAAATAGTTATAAAGAATTTATTACACCATAAAATTAATAGATAATAAGCTAGGTATACATTTGATAGAAATATATATATATAATTTTGTATCATTCCAGAACATAAATATAGTAAGAGATAGATTTTTCAAAACATAATAAAAATGGTGGGTTAGAAAGATCCCTTAACATGTGCCTGATTTATCATGTCCATTATTTATATAGTAGAATAATAAACATAAGTTAATTACTTATTTTATTAATAACCATTTTCATGTTTATTATTCATTTTATTTTAATTTTTACCATGTCATATTAAATTAACATACCAATTAATTCCACATTAGACATTTTAATGATAAATGAATTATAAATACAAAATCCAATTGGAAAGTTGACTAAGGTCCTAGATAATATTAAATCATTTTATCCATAATGGTAAAATTATATAATTATCTTTTTTTATACAAAAAATATAATTTTAAAACTTTAAATTAAATATGGTTTTGAAAAATGAACTACATTACAATCATGAGAATGTTGATTGTACCTACGCATGAGCAATGTTTCCATTTTTTCAATATCATGATGGAAATAAGGTGAGTGTTATTTTATATTTCAATTATGATCATTATATCATAAATATAATTTTTGTTTTTTTTAAATATTTTTATTTATACCATCCATGTGGTGTGGTAATAAAAAATGAATTACATCACTTCGCAAGAGGGTAGTCTTCCGTACACACAGACGACATTATCATTTCTTCAAGGAGTAATAAGGTAATGAAGTATCTCAAAAATTTATTTTATATAATGGTTAATATTTCATAAATACCGTGTATAAACATAAATTTAATCCTTATTAACTTTTATGTATATCATATGTGAAAAACGTATCACGTCACTTTATGAGTCTTCAGTCCATCGTACGCACATGCGACATTATCCAATTCCCTATAGAATAAAATGTAAGAAGTTATATATAATATATTATAATTCCATAAGTATAATTATAACATAAATATAATATATAAATATTATATAATTTATTATATTCTTCCATTAGAAGAGGTGATTGAAAACGAATTATGTCGGTTCATGTTGTTATAGTTCGTCATAAAGACGATCAACGATTTCATTTCCCATTTAAGGTAAGAGGATATGATAATGGATCATTAAATTAACATAAAATAATATAAATATATATAAGAGACTATAATAAATATATAATAATAGTTTTAAAGTATTATATGTAGGTTTAAGAATAAATAAAATAAAATGCTCGGTTAATGACAATTCCTCGTCTTCAAAAAACATCTTTTGGTCTGCACCAAAATCAATCCTATGTTGACATTACAAACCAAAAAAGGTATATAAAATGTTTTTACATATATAATTACTTTTTAGAAGTTATTGGATAAACTAATAAGTTATATAATTGTGTATAGGAGAGGAGAGGGTGTCCTTTTATATGTGGAGGGGAGGAGACACTTAAAAGTTTGAAATAAAATAATTATACTTTTGTTTTCCTCTTGAAATAATCAACCAAAATGGAATATATTAAAAACTTATAATATATAAGGACTAAATATGACCATAAAATTTGAATTAGAAACAATTGGTAATATTTAATGCTTATATTTTTAGGTTACCTCTTGTAAACTCGTTTTTACCTTAACCGTAATATGTAATTTTTAATGTGTTTATAGTAAATTATATTAAAAACTTAGGTTGAAATTATTATATAATATAAATTATTTTTATCCAAAATATGGAATAAATTTTTCTTAATTTAACACACATAACTTGAAATTTTTAATTTAAAATTAAACCCACATCCATAATGATTTTTTTTAAAAGTGGATTTTTTACGTAAATGACGTTTTTATATTAACTCTTGGACTAGTTATCATCATTGTATGAATTTAAATTAATATTAATTAATAAATAATTTATTATATAAACTAATATAATTCCCCATTTGGAGTTGGTTTGATTTATTAAAAAGAAGAAACATTATTCACTTTTAAACGGTTTCTAGAAAAATTTAATTCTTAAACACAAAAATAAACTTATAATAAAATAGAGTATAATGACGATTTAAATGTAATTAATTGGATTAAATATAACTAAATAATAATTATATTAATTTTTAATAATATTTAAATAATAATAAGACTTAATTTATTAAAAAGAAATAATAATTTTATAGAAATACATATTTTTCACTATTTATAGAAAAAATAATCTATTCTAAAAAATATAAAAATTCCACCTTCCGTTAATATCAATATCATGATTAAAAAATAGTTCTAATTTATTAAAATAAATTTTCAATAATTATTATAAATAAATATTAAATTTTGTGAGAAAATAATGAATAAATCATTTTTTAGAAAAATATGGATTTTCAGAAAACATCTCTATTTCTCTAAAATTGTTCTTATTTTATTTTAATGAGAATACAAAAATTGAATTTATATTTTATATGTGTAAACCATATTATTTTTATAATTTATTTAGTTATATTCATACCTTTCATATTAATATCTATGTTATAAAGTCCATGACTTAATAATATTTTAAGAGAGTGTCACATTTCTTTTTAATAGGGTGTTGCGTGCAACACATGCTATAGAAGATATAAAATATATATAAAAATAAATATATCTTAAATTACTACAGTGTTACACTATAGGTTTATATTATAAAATAATTACTTTTTTATATATAGAGATTATTCTGCATTTTTTTCAATGTAGTCATTGTAAGGGTGTAGAAGAGGTCCTATAAATTGTTTCCACAATATAATGTTTGAAGATCACTTCCATTTAAATCCCAGTAGCCATATATATTTGTAAAAATAAATAGATAAAATAATTTAAATCATTTTGGAACAGTTTTTTCACTTATTTCCTTGTATCCTTGGTTGAAAACCTGATTAAGTCATTTGATTTGGGAAACAAATATTATATATGTAACACCTAGATATTTTATGGAATTTTATTTTCTAATTAGTTTAATATTATAAATATTTTCATTAAAATCAACACAAAATTTAGATTTTGTTTTATAAAATAACTTATTTTATCTTGAGTTATACATAACACACATATTATATTGTGTTTCAAGTAGCACTAATTTTGGATTGTGTCACACACAAAACCAAGTTAAAATTTTCTTACACAGTACATAATGTTTAAATTGAACCATATTATTTAATATAATTTGGATCACCTAGAAATTTTAATTGATGTTATTAATAAGATTAACTAAATTATGAAAATTTATGGTTCACACATGTATATATATTGAATTATTTGGTGACCAATTAATTGTAAATGAAAAAAAACATGTGAAAATAATGGAAATCATTTTTCGAAAATTACTTTTATGCACATAAACGCATTTTACCTCAATAAATTAAAATAATAACTTTTGATGAATTATTTTTATGTAATTTATATAACATATATTTAATAAAATTTTTATAATTCAACATAGGTGTTTCATGTACATTACAAAAGAATAAATCTAATTGTATCCTTGAAACTTTGTTTTCTAGAAAACTGTTCTTCACCTTTGGTAAATTTATGTAAGAATTGATTTTTACCAATTTTAAAATATTTATGTTAAAAAGATTAAAATAAAATTTTCAAATAATAATATAAATATTATCTTAGGTTAAATTGTTGATAATTTTATGAGATGAATAATTTTTTCGTAAATAATAAAAAATAAAACTTTTTTATTGAAAATTGTCAATTCATTTAAATAATATATAATGTTAATTTATATTTCAATTTTTTAAAAGAAAGGTTAGTTCAAATACACATCCATTTATATAATATAGGTTATTGTAATCAATTATGTATATAATTTTGATAAAAAATGTTGTAATCTTTTGAACATTTTGTCTTCGAAATCCATTTTCTTGTTGTGTCTATGGAATTAATTATAAAAAATAATATTTACAATATTTTGAATTGAAATTTTGAATATTTATTCCATATTTGGAAACAAAATAATTTATTTTATGTAATACGTTTATCTTTATTTATGACCAAAATTAATAGTTAACTCATTAAAATTTAACTACTATGGTTAAGGTAAAAATGGGTTGAACATGGGTTAAACTAATATGGTAAGTGTGGAAATGACCTATAAAATTTTCTAGAAACTATATCGTGGAAGAATATAAACTCTAAGGTTCTATAATGTACCATTTTAATCTTTTTTACATATTAAAATTTTGGGAACACTCTATTTTTTTCAAAATTACCAATTGTGTCCCCCCCCCCACAAAATTATAAAATGTCACACCCACACCTCACTTATTCGCATCCTTAAATCCTTTTGGATCAACCATAACCCACCAAAATCACTTAACAAATTCCCAAACCTTATTCTAGAATCCTTATTTTGTTTCATAAAAATAGATATAGGAATGATTTATTATAAATCTAAGGAAGATACTCAAAGTCTAGTTAACATTATTCAAGAATCTTTTTTATTTTACTTATTCCTCCAACTAATTAAATTATTATCATACCATAATGATATAATAACCTTTGTATATTACATGTAATGAAATTTTCTTATTTTAGGGGAATTATCTATGATAATATCAACATCCATAAAATGTGATATGTAATCATTGTTCGTATGTAGGACGAACTACCGCCTCACGAATCGATGTCATTCGTTTTCCTGTTACCACCTCTCATGGGGGGAAATACTGAGAGATCTATTTATATATGATATTTATGATATTATTATGGTTATTTTATTATTATATCACACATAACATCATGCATTCCATTTTCTGGGAATATATTATCATTGCTCCTCTGTATAGAGAACTATCACTTTGTGAAATGTTGTGATTCATTCACATTTTACATGGAAGGTATTAAGGAAGGGTTTGATGAAATTATGTGATATATATGACATAAAAAGATTCCAAATGATAAAATTAAATTTATTATTATTTATTTCAATCTTACAAGAGAATGGAAATAATTTTCATGTGTATGTACGATATACCGTATCCACGAATAAGGTATTTAATTTTTAGCACTAAATTTTATGGATTAATATAAATAAAAAAACAATTTTACTTCTAGATTTAGGTATCATTCGTGGACTAGATACGGTGTGTGATAAAAGTTAGTAGGACACCCTCAATAGTGTTTATACCAACCATGATGTGAATATAAATAGAAAGTGTGTGTAAGTATAAATGAAACTAAAAATAGTAAATAAATTTTAATACCATGATACATACTTTAGCCTCAACTAGTGTCTAAATATATGATCATTTAATTAATTTTTTTTTAGTTTATAATAAGTGAGTCAATAGGATCCAAGATATGATCAAAGAATCCTATAATAATTATAGTAACAACAGATGATCCATGGTAATAACAAAGGAATCCTAGATTATGAGAATAATGAAATGGGATCTAATATAATAACCAATGAATCCATGATCTCATGGGTTAATCCAAATCGGTAATTATCTACAACCTAGATATAAGGGGGTTGAGTTTAACCCAAGGGGAGTATCCTAGTTTATTCCACCATAATAGAATTATAATTGTGTTCATGGATCTTGTCCAAGGTACGTATAGGGTAAGCAATGACTAGGCCCAATGGGTGTATCCATGGCTCTACATATTTTAAGACATCAAGCTAGATCCAAGGAGTCTGTACAAGGCCTCTTAATATATGAATTATAGGGATGTTCTTGTACAGCATCATGTTTTGAATCCACTAGAAGACATGGACTAGGTTCTAAGGTGTGTATCTTTATTAAAAAGAAGCTCCTTGAATCAAAATAGAGTTCTCTGAGTGCTCAAGACATTGCCTCATGAATCCAAGGTTGCATTAAGTCTAACCACTCATATAAAGATAGAAAGGGACATATTTAATAATAAACCTATAAATACTTAATTATTTAATTTATTCCATGTAATACTCATTCCATCTAATAATTCATATGGTTCATTAAATTTCCTTTCATACTGGGTGACATGGAAAATATGAAATGCTCTCATTTCATACATTAATTATGTATTTGATTATTGGGTTCATTCCATTACCTCTGTTAATCATAACAAGGAGGGATGGGGATATGAAACCAATTACCATACAATTACATTTAACTAGGTCGAGGTATACATATAATATACATTTCTTTTATGATGGAGTATCACTTATCATATTTAAACACCTACCTTAGAAGGGTCAAGTGTTACTGTAATATAATAGAAATAAAAAATTATTCATATAATTTAAACACATTACTTTATAAATTCCAAGTATATATCACTTAAATAGTGGTGAAAATGGTCATAACTAAGATATAAGATAAATAAACAAGGAAAAAACCCCACATGGGGTGGTTATCATTTAGGTCATAACCTCCAATGATGAATGACACATATAGAACAGGCTCCGGAATATGAGAATTATGATTACATGCAAGGAAAGCGAATTAAATAAGAAACACGTAATTAAATCTATATGTTCACAACAACAACCATTTATAAAATAAACAACTATACTTGAGGGATGATTCATGGACCACATACCTTAATCCTTTAGTACTCTCCTCGTCTAGTATCAGCCCTTAGTTTTTCCCATATCCGAATAAAATTTAAGAACATATAAATTCCCCAATAATAGTTCATATGACCTTGCATCAAAATAAAATCATCTTGTGGAATAAATAAGACCTATAAAACAAGATGAATAGAGTACATACCGATGTGCATCTTATAAGGCGAAGAGGGATCAAATTAGACTTCCAAAAAAGGAATGAAATAAAAATATATGGAAAGGTTCTTTTGGAGATCAAAATGTAAGAAGATAGGCTCCCCTATCCATTGGAATAAGAAAAGGATAATATATTTTATTTTTATAAATCATTAAGGTTATTTCAGTCATTTTATCCAAGAGAAATAGGGGAGACTATTTGGTCGTACTGTTGGCAAAACTGTGTTCCAACCATGGTTGGATCGCTATCTAAGGAGGGTACCTACGTGGATAAGCCCCACGATTAGAGAAACTATACAAAAATTGTGATATTTATCTTCACTGCATTTTTTTGTGATTCCCACATGGTCATATGGCCTTGAACACACTGTTTTATAAATTCATGCACCGTTATTGGCTCTCTACCCATCCCCCACATGGTTACGAAAACCATGTGGATTGGATCGCATAATTTTATACTAGTCGTACAAGCTAATATATTTCTCCACTAGTTGGCATTCTATGTTATGAAAAATCCTCTAACACCCATGAAATAATCATGAACTTCTTATGCATCTATATTAGCTCCAAAATAAATTATTATACAGAATTTATAAGTATCCATACCAAGTTGAAAACCCATGTTCTTATAGTATTCCCCCATATAGGAGCTCATCCCCAATTTCACCTTCCAAGGGTAGTGAAACACTGTTTGAGAAAAAATCATGCATCTATGAATGTACATCAGCCCACCTCTCCCAAGTCTCATCCTATACCCGGTCATGCTTCCATTTCACCGATTCAAATGGAATGAATCATCCTAAGTTAGACTTTATTCTCTTTTCCACAATTCATATAGGATACTCCTAAAATGAAGAATCAATATCTAACAAAACCTCCTTAGGATAAAAATTATGATACATGTTGTCATGATAATGGGGATCTAGTGAAACATCAAAAATTTCATGCATGGAATAGTGAAACGTAATTAATAGTAATGAATAGGCCATCGACATGTCTCTATAGAGAATCTCAAATGGCTTGAAATAATGAGGTGAAGACATAACTTTCTTGGGTATTTGTATATGTTGAATTATGGGTAATACCCTCATGAAAACATGATCCTTGACCTCATGCTCTAGAGGTCATCTGTGGTGATCGACATAGGATTTCAGTTTTGACTCAGCATTAGACATATGCTTCTGGATCAGATAAACCTACTCAGAAGTCTTTTAAATGAGATGTGGACCTAGTAGTGTTGCCTCACCTACCTATATCTAGCATAAGGGTGAACAGAATATCCTTCCATATAATACATCAATAAGATCCATATAAAGCATCTCATAGAGGCTATTATTATAGGTGAACCTGATGAGATGGGAATGTTTCTCCCATATACCACTAAAATCAAGGAGACATTCCTAAAGCATGTCCTCTAAAACATGAATCATCTATTCTGACTGGCCATTTGTGTGAGGGGGAAAGGTTCTGCTAAGAAGAAACTATGTACCTATAGCTCTATATAACCCATTCCACATCCTCGACGACAAACAAACATCTCTAACTAATAAGATAGTAAGAGGGAACCTATGTAGCTATATAATCTCATGAACATATAGTATTACTAGTTCATCAACTTATAAATTCCCTTGGAAAGAATGGAAGTGTGATACTTTCATCAGTTGGTCCAAGACTATTCAAACTATGTTGCTAACTCGAGGTTACCTCAATTAAATGATTAAAAAAATTCATGGTAACAACTTTCCATTTCTATTTTGGGACTGGAATCTATTGTAACAAGATAGAATTCCACTGGTGATCTTTCTTCACCTATGGATAGGTGGAACACTAAGTGATAAAAACGGATCTCTGACGTTTCATCCTAGTCCACCAATACGAGAGACACATATATCAATATATCTTGTATATTCCAGTATTAAATGCCCACTAAGAAGAGTGTGACTCTCACATTAATTCCTCTCATATATTTGGATAAACCAAGATGATACCATGTATATGTAAAATAAAATCTCAATCTATAGACTAATCTAGAGGTGGTTCCTCACAATAAATAATTTATCATATAATCAAGCCTCTTGATCTAAAAACTAAATTCCATTTACCATATCAAGGAGGGAAGAATTAACTAATAGTGATATAAGAGATGACTGATCATGACTCCCATGAAACTTTATATACATCTCAAAAAAGATTTACACCAATTTCCATTCATCACTGGATTCCTATACATAAGACGAATGAGTATTCTGACTTAGTGCATCTGCTACCGCATTTTCATTTCTATGAATTTAGCCATGTTTAAATTCAAATGATTGGATTTATTTGACCAATATCCACTATCTGAGATTCATGTCATTCTAGGAAAATATATTTTTGGGGATCTTGTGGTCCATATACACCATAAATAACTCACCCATTAGATTGGATCTCTGACATTAGAAGTCATGTACAATATCTACTAGATCAATGGTGGGCATTGGGAAATTTCTCTGATGAGGACTCAACTAACGAGATCCATGTGAAATTAATTTTTCCTCCTATATCATCACTACTCGTAGTTCGATGCGTTATGCATCACATAAAACTATATTCCCTATTCTATTCTCTAGAAAAAAATATAATTGGTTCCAAAATAAGCCTTATTTTTAGCTCCTAAATATATTTTCTTTGTGATTATGACAAAAGGAACTTGACACCCTTATTTGTAATACAATTATAAGGTTTATTGATTCATGATAACTTCTATATGAAACACTTGTAATATCCAAGCATACCCAAGAAAATCTATTTATTAAATTCGTTCTTGAGATGATCCCAGGAAACCAAAACACTCACCATTTCTAGGTCAAATGATAATTTTTATTACAAGATAATACAACCAAATAAGTGATTATTGTGGATCTAGAAGTGTCACATTGAATTCTTGGAATATAGATGATCCTCTATCAGTTTGTTCCAAATGATATCAAGATGCTTATCATGGCCACTCCGAGAACAAGAATACATGAATGTTTCATCCAGAAAGACCATAAAAAGAGTCTAGATTGGGGTGGAAAACCATATTCACCAAAGATATGTAAATGGTAGGCATATTCTTAAGACCCAATGGCATAATTAGATACTCATGTTGACCACACTTACTAAATAATCTATTACAAGGAATGTCTAAAGGTCTTACTCACACATGAGGATAACCCGATATAAGGTTGATCTTCAAGAATACCCTACCTCCTTAGATATTGAAAAATAGATCATATATTCAAGGTAGTAGACACCTATTATTTATTATAAGATGGTTCGAATATTCATAATACATTCATAAAAAAGGGTCCCATCGACCATTTTTGTGAAATAAATGTGTAAAATTCTCAATGAAGTACTGGTTCTGGTAAATCCATTAGACACCAGATACTCCAAATATCTCTTGAGCTCCTAGAGCTAAATAGGTTCTATCCGGTATGGAGAGACAAAAATTTCCCCTTGAATGAGTTCAAAAGTAGTCTCTACCTCTCTCATTAGAGGTAATATAGAAAAATAATTTGGAATGACAACCCTGAATGATCTTCTATAGGAGGATAATATTATAGGTTTACACTATACTCCACATGAAGATACTATCAATCTGGTCGGTCACTCCACCTGGCCCAGGATGCTCTGGTCCAGCTATACAATCACGGAAATCCCACTAACCATTGTGGGGAAAAATGTTACCCTATGGTGATGTGAACGACACCTTGTGGTGATAGAAGTCCATATAGGTGTGATATTTACTAGACAATTCATTTGGAGAATTACATCAAAGCTCTTCTTCTTGAGAATAACGTGGTCCCATAAGAAGGGTTAACTGCATACCTTTATGGGGTTTCCCCTACATTGGAATATTCACTCTGATCACACTCTCAATGGTGTATCCATGTACATAACACCATTTTAATACTGAATTTCATGAACGATACTTTCCATGGTCGACAAAGAGATAAAATAGTGAGAATAACACATGTCAAATAAATAATAAACAATAGTAGAAGATACTATAATATTAACGTGTTCTGTAGATGTTCCCACACTCTGGTCCTCACGTATCTGTTGTAATGCATGTTACTGACCTAATCCATGACCATATTCCACAGCTATACTTCCATGAGTAGGTCTAATCTACAAATGCTAATAATTAAAAGTCAGGATACCGTGGACATGACCTCCCCGTCATCATTTCTTTCAGATGTGACTCTAAATTCTTTCCCTAGAGGGCATAAAAGTTCCTTGCCCTGATAGTGGTGTTTGTAGGGAACCTCTTCCACTGAAAGCTGATGGAAGGGTCCTAAAAATTGCAGAATATGCCCCATATGGCCATAATCATGACAGATTATTGGGTCTTTATCACAGTGAAGCCTTAGATTCCCCTAAAATACAAACTTATAGGATATAACAGAGCATCCAGTGTGGATACTCTGGCTTCCACTATTCTGACAAAAAAACCTCAAGGAAATGCTTTTTTTTACCAGAAGAACAACTTGCCTACCTTGACACTAAATCTATGTTCCCAAGACTATTGAATTCTCTTATGTCGTTCTTAGTGATAAGATCCTAATTAGCGCTCTCAGAAAATTATGTAGTAAAAAAGACTCACTTGAGTACGGATGGCATGGTGGAGCTTATCCTCAAAATATTGTGCATGTGACATCTCTCCAAAAACTTACAGTGGTGTAAATCATTGTAATATACTAAAATGAGATGAACAGTTCATGAAGAAAATAACACCCTACTCGAAATGCTTGAATTCTATGTCTCAATCATATATCAGTGTATGAAAAAATAAATGATCATAAAAGGCTGTATGGAAGTTAGCTAGGACCATATTCGGACGATAACCAACATGGGTTATCCCATCCCACTAACACTTGGAGAAATCACACACCATGTAGGTAGAAATCTCGACCATAATATCTGGAGAAGTATCAATATTCATAAAGATATTTTAGGAGGCCACTAGACATTACTCAGCAACCTATGGACTGCCACCCCCTTGAGAATGTGGGAGGATATAGCTGTGAGACCTCACATGTCAGATTATCCATAGTAGGTGTGGGTCATGGTGAACCCAACTTGGATGAAATTAGATGTAGGAAGCCTTAATGATTCTAAGAATCGGTTTCTAGTTATGTTATAGTAGAAGTTACCTCAAGTGTCGCTCCCGGCAGTAATATTGGCAGCTCAGGGCCCACCATATGTGGAGTGTGGTCATCACCACCCTCCTGGAGCATACCACGAGGACATTTTGGTTGCATATATTGTGAAATTCCAAGAACATACCTCATATAAAGATTAAAAAGTATAGAAAATGATTTTATTTACCTCCAAAAGTTGTCGCTAAAGGCCTATTGCGGTGGCCTAGTGTCCACCGACCATGAAACATAAATCTCTTTGTCTTGTTATGTTCCAAACACCAAAACCATCATAAAATAAAAATTCATGATAGAATTTAATAAATTATTTAGTATAGAAAAAAATAACCCAAAAAATAATTTAAATGAAACAAAATATTACAATTAATTCTTCATAAAAAAAGATCAATGATATCATATTTTGAAAATATATTAATAATTTTTAATAATTTTTTTAAAGTTTTAAATTCACATATTCAATCATTCTAATAAGACCACAAGTATTATTGATATGATGTCTTATAAAACATGTAAAAAATAATAATATGTTGGTTGTACTGTGATTTCAAGTCATTTTGTGGTTGTTTGCTAGGCATCTGACCGTTAAAGGCATGTTTTGGAGTTTTCAGACACTAAAATTGTGTTTTTCATCATCCCAGTCAAACTACACCTCTGATTGATATATCATCTGGTAGACTATTTTAAAAATAACTCCATATATTTTTTCATCTGATTTCATTTCTTTCATCAGTTTCTCATCTAGTTTTGACCCCTAGAAACACATTTTTAGAGTTCATCAAATCAATAAAAACTACATATTCAGTTGTTCAACAAAGACCGCATCCTGATTCATGTGTTGTATTATATTAAAAATTAAAAAAATGTTTTTACTATGATTTTATGTCATTAGAAGTTTTTTTATGTTGGTTTGATCATTAAATTCATGTTTGCAGTTTTATGACACAAAAAGTGTGTTTTTTGTCCTCTCGGGAAAACAACATCTCATATTGATGATCGGTCTACTCAACCATTTAACAAATCATTCTATGGTTTTTTTTCATTCGATTTCATGGAATTATGAGGGAATTTGGTTGATTTTGACCCCTCAATGCACCTTTTTAAAGGGTTTAGAATCTTTTAAAACCACATATTTGGTCATTACGAGCAGACCGAACATCCGATTGATGTTCTACATACTCTTCTACATCAAGGATAAAAATAATAAGATATTGATTTTATTTTAAGTTATCATGAGGTTTTTTGATATTGATATGTCCATTAAATACGTGTTTAGGTGTTTTATGACACTAAAAGTGAATTTTCAGTCATCCAAGGAAAACTCCAACTCAGATTGACGTTTTTTATACTCAAACATTTCACAAATCCCACTCTGGTTTTTTTTCTGTTTCATGGAATTCTGATGTCGTTCAGTTGGTTTAGACCACCAAACATATCTTTTTAATAGGAATAAAACCATTAAAAACCACACATTTAGTCATTCAGAGAAAAACACATGTTTGATTGATGTTCCTTATCCTTATACATGTCAATAATAATAATAATATTACTTTCCACTGATTTCGTGTCATTCCAATGTTGTTTCATATGGATTTGATAGTTAAACACCAGTTCTGGTGACTTAGGACACCAAAATTGAATTTTCAATTATAGCGGTCAAATGACACCCATGGTTGACATACCATCTACCCTACCATTTTACAACTCAATACATGTTTTCATTCCACTAATATCATAGAATTCAGAAGTTGTTCGTATGGTTTTGACCATTGGATGCTCCTTTTTAAAGGGAATCCAATCAGTAAATACAACATATTGAGTCGTACCATGTAGATCGCATAATTGATTGAAGTTTTTTCATCTTATACATGTTTACAATTATAATAATTATAATATGGATTTATATTATTTTAAGTCATTATGAGGTTGTTTTCTAAGGATCTGAAATCTAGACACATGTTTTAGAGTTTTATGATAGTAAAAGTGTGTTTTCAGTGCTCCCTAAAAAATGCCTACTTGGATTGATGTTCTCTCTAGTTAACAATTTTAAAATTCATTCTACAATTGTTATCATTAGACATCATGGAATTATGAGGTCATTTGTATATTTTTTACCCTAGAACTCACTTTTTAAAGGATGTCAAAGCCTTAAAAATCAAATATTCAGTCATTCCAAGTAGACCAGACATAATATTATTGTTCAATCCACTATTACTTGTTAAGAATAATAATAAGATGATTTTAATGTGATTTCAAGTCATATTGAGGTCATAACTATATATCTGACCATTAAATGAACATTTAGGTGTTTTATGACACTAAAAGTGCATTTTCAGTCCTCTAAGAACAATGAAAGCACATATTGATGTTTTTTCTACAAAAACATTTGAAAATTTACTCTATAGTTATTTTTTTATTTTTTTCAAAACATTTTGAGGTCATTCATCTAGTCTTAACCCCTAGACGTAACTTTTTAAAGGGTTTCCATTCTTTAAAACCCACATATTCAGTCGTTCGGCACATACCACACATCCAATTGACATGTATTATTCTCTTATATGTTAGGAATAATATTAACATGATTTTAATATGACTTCATGTCATTATGAGGATGTTAGATTTTAACATTACTACAAAACTTGATTTTTTTGTATTTATGACATTAAAAGTGCGTCTTCCGACCTCCTAGGAAAACAACATCTTGGATTGACATTTTTTCTATTAGACCATTTAAAATTGACTCTATAGTTGTTTTCATCTGATTTCATGGTATTCAGATTATTTTTGGTTTTTTTAACCCCTAGACATAGTTTTTTATAGGGTAATAAACCCTTAAAACCCAAATTTTTTGTATTTCTGGGAAGACAACACATCTGATTGATATTACACTTGATCTTATACATAAAACAATAATATGGTTTTCCTGTGATTTCAAGTCATTCCCAGGTCAGATTCTATATATATCACCATTAAACATAGTTTTGGTGTTTTATGACACTAAAATTCTATTTTTTGTCATCGCAAACAAGTGACACCTCTGATTGACAGACTATCTACTTGAAAATGTAAAAATTCACTTTTTAGTTATTGTCAACTGATGAAATGGAATTTAAAGGTAGATTGATTGGTTTTGATCCCACAGGTGTTTTTAAGAATGTCAAACCTTTAAAACCCACGTATTCAGTCATTCTAGAATAAATGGACATTTTACTGACATGTCAACTCCTCATACATGCCAAAAATAATAATAAGAGGTTCTCATATGATCTGAAGTCATTATGAGGTTGTTTTCTATGGATGTGACCATTAAGCATGCGTTTTGGTGTTTTATGACACTAAAAGTTCATTTCATGTCCTCTATTGAAAACATCATCTAATATTGGAGTTTCTTCTACGTGGTCATTTAAAAAATCACACTACCATTATTTTCATCTAGTTTCATATCATTGAGATGTTATTCGGTTAGTTTCAACCCCTAGACACACCTTTTTAATAGGTGTTAACCTTTAAAAACTACATATTCTATAGTTCTAGGAGTACTACACATGTCATTGAAATGTCATCTACTCGTACACTTCAAGAATAATAATATGACTTTCCTTTTATTTCAAGTCATTCTGTGCTTTTTTCTATATATCTACCCTTTAAACGTGCATTTTGATGTTTTATGACACTAAAAGTGAATTTTCCATCATACTGGAGAAACAAAACCTCTAATTGATGTTATGTATTCTATACCATTTCAAAATTCATTTTGCAGTTTTTTTGGTCTGATTTCATAGGATTCAAATCTAGTTCTTCTATCCCCCCCCCCGCATGTTTTTAAATGGATTCAAACCTTTAAAAATCTCATATTCAGTTTTTCCTAGAAGAAATCACCTCTGATTGACATGGAGTCTCCTTATACATGTCATAAATAATAATAATCAGTGTTTCTTATTAATTTAGGTCATTATGAGGTCGTTTGATAGGTATTTTACCATTAAATGATCATTTTAGAGTTTAATGACATTAAAAGTGTGTTTTCATTCCTCTTGATAAAACACCAGCTTAGATTGGCATTTCGTCTTCTAGAACATTTAACAATTCAATCTATGATTGTATTCATCTAATTTTCTAGAATTCAAAGATTTTTATTTTGGATTTTACCCATGAACACACCATTTTAAAGGGAATCAAATCGTTAAAAATAACATATTTAGTTATTCTGAGTTGACCACATGTTTCATTGATGTTTTGTCAACATGAAAATATCTTGAATAATAATAAGATGTTTTTCCTATGATTTCACATCATTCTGAGGTTTTTTTTTGTGGTTATAACTATTAAATACACATTTTTGTGTAATATGATACTAAAAGTGTGTTTTATGTCATCCCAATCAGACTATAAATTTTATTGACATATCTTCTACTTGACCATTTTCGAATTCACATCAGGGGTGTTGTTTTCTAATTTAATAGCATCCACAAAGTTGTAATTAGGTTTAGATTTAAATTTTCAAATCCCACACACTTATATTTTAATTCAATGTTATTAATTTACAATTTATATCCAACAATTTTATCTCATTTATTTAAATATATAAAAACTCCCACATATATTTTCCCTCATTATATTACAAATACAACTCATCAAAAAGTAAAGTATTCAATTCATTCATTTAATTGGCTTTCTATAACCCAACATTAATACATACCAATAATATAAAATATCTTATTGATTCTAATTAGTAAATTTATACTAGCTTATTGAAATTTATTTATCTCATTTATCAAGTTAATTTACAAAACAAACCTATATATTATGATCCATAACATATACCCTAAGCTAAAAAAGTTACTCATTGAAATTAAACCCATTGTTGTACATCTTTTTGAACTAACATTTTAAAGAAGGTCGATAGAAGTACTACCCTTAAACCATTCCAATTCAATACCTAATCACTAATAACATTATACTTTGAAACTAAATCGTATCCAATAGACTCAAAAAGACTACCCAATCTTATCCTTCCTCTAACCTAGTATCTCACCTACTCAGCAATTTAAAATTTGAAACATACTCCCTTGAAGAAATCACACACCCAATCTTAAAGGTATTATAAATCCTTAATTTTCAATTCATGGTTCAAGAAAATGTACTATAATAATGGATAGACTCTATAGGTAGAAAAACCACAAAGAGGAATTAGAAGCTACCTTCCTAATCGAAATTTTATAAAATACCACCCATAGGAGACCAATATTAATTGAGGAAAAAATAATAGTCCACTTTTACGAAATCATCTGAGATTCTAAAAGAGTGAAATTTACAAATAATAACACTAATAAAAACTACTAATTACTATTCTTATCTTTAAATAAAAAGTAATAAGCCTCATTTTATTCTCATTTCTAATCATAATCACATTAATATGTTTAATTATAAATTTAGGTTTCCAATCATTTATTATTGGTTTCTCCTTTGTTCATATTTCCATTTTAGATTAACATCCAACATCACTAGATCATTACTTGGTTTACATTCCCATAAATGTTCTCAAAATTTCCCAAATATTTATTTCGCTTCACATATATCAATGCTAATGTAGTAATATTTAAAAATATAATTCATTAATAATATTTATTGATAATAAAAGGGTTGACCAACCAGATTACCATCCATTTTTAATTCGTAAATGAACAAATGTATCATCATGTGAGCTTTCATAAAAACAATATATTAGAATATATGTAGAAAAAAGTAGATCATGATCTAAAACAAGAATGTATGGTAAATATAATAAATAAAAAATAGTTAATTGCATGTGAAACAAACATTTAGGGACAAACAATGACCTACCATCCAAAATTAATCAGAAAACATTGATTCTTTGAAAGGTCGTAATCCTGTATAAATTGAAAATTTTAAAAATTATACAATTATCCATCAAGAAATAAAATAATTTTTTGTTTCATAAATAATTCTAAAATCCAAAAAAAATCAATGTGTATGGTTAAACAATATTAGGCATCATCGTGTCCACGTGAATTTAAATACAATAAGTCCAACCTACATATTTATTATCATCATGTTTATTTGAACCACTTAACTTATAAAACCAAAAGTCTAATGATTGAAAATAATCATTAGAACATATTTTATTCTACTATAAAAAAATAAATTTATTAAAATTTTAAATCTCACTTCATGTAGATATCATGTACAAATTTTGATTATTTAACCCTTTTTACTTGTTTTGGCAAAGAAAGCTAACACATTTTAAGGGTAAAAATTGATTTGTTTATATTTAACCCAATCAAAAATTTCATTATCATATTATTTGTGGGTATTTCTCAAGCCATCATCATTAGTAAAGTTATAACATCATAGTTCATACATTAATTAATGACCAACTTCCAAATAATGAAACTTTTTCACGTATCTAACAAAGATAACTAAAAGCCGAACTTCTAATGTTCAAATCCACAAAACAATTAAAAAACTAAAAATTTAAATTAAATAAAATATTAAATACAATTGTAAATTCTACTAACTCACTCAAAATTCATTTCTAAATGTGAAACTCATATTTTTTGAGGAACATGATCTAAATAAATTAATAAAACCTAAAACATTTGCATGAAGAATATTCTTCCAAAATACATTTCCATGGATCATGAATAAGATTAAAACACATTAAAAAACATTGAAGTTATTAAAAATTTGTTTCTAGAAGTCAACTACATGACATACCAAAAGGAGGAAATTTATTATTAGAATAAGTTGAAGAATTCTTTTCTGGTTTTAGGCAGTCCAAAAAAAGGCTAAAATATTAGGTATGGATCAATAATGACATGATTTAATATTTCTCAATTTTTTTGTAAAATTCCTTTGATGATGAATCTTTGATAGAATGAATCCATCTTACTGCCTATACATAGCTTCTTTCACTAAACTATGTAGGGTAGATATATCATATAAATAATAAAATGACAATTTAAAAATTATGAATAAAAAAATACACCATACCTTAAGCTGATAATTGTGGTATAAATTATTATAAATGGTAAAAATAAAGAGCACCTTCCACCTGAAATCAATGTAGTATAATTTTTTAGTTGAAATTAAATTTATTATTATTATTGTTAATTTTAAAAAATAGTGTTGAAGAATGAAACAATATTAATTAAAGGAAAGAAATACACATCTATGATTGTAAAAGTATTAGACCATCATGAAATGGAGAAAAGATATGGGTAACATTCATACTTTTCTATGAATTCTTTCTCTTCCCTTATATATAAGATAAATGGAAGAATCAATATATGAACTCTTTATTGGTTCTCGGAAAAATATCAGTGAAATTAAATTTTTTTATATCCAATTAACTTTCTTTTAAATTTTTTATCAATCCAACATCTGAATAATTCATGTTAATTTATGTTAAATTAGAATAAATATTCAATCACTTTTTTTACTAGTAACAATATGAATATAAACTCTAGAAGAAAGAGTACCACTACAGCTAGTATCGAATAAATTCCATGGAATGTAATTCTTGGGTCAATATATTTATCAATAAGGATTAAGGTAACAATAAATCCTAATATTCTACAAACTCAATAAAATCCATCTAACAAAGTTCTTAGAAATGAAAAAATAGAATTTTACAAGTTTTATTTAATATAATCTATAAGGTAAAAATGTGGAATTTAGGATCCAAGAAAATTAAGTTGAAACTAAAAAAATGGACATGGTTTATCTAAATTACGAAAGATAAAAAAACAAACAAGCATGGTGAATATCAATACAATATCATCTAAAAAATGTTACACAATCAAGGCCACTTTTTCTGTCATGAGAATGGGTTGGGAGGTGTATTCAGTGAGGCACGGTGGGTGATGGAGGGATCAACGACATAGAGTGATATGGGTGGGGGGATTCAATGACAGGGCATGACTAGGGAAGGAGTGATTGAAAGAGGTGGGATATAGGAAGGTTGTGCATAGAGGTGGGAGTGGGGGAGCTAGGTCATAAGAGAAGCGATGGAGGTGGGATGTCTCGATGGTGGGGAACAATGTGGGATAGAGGGCTTAGTAGCGGTGGGATGGTGTGAGCTTGTTCATGGTGGTAGGAGTGGGGGAAGTGAGGTCGCGGTATAATTAGGGTGAATGGGGGAATGGGAAGGAAATTAGAGTGAAATTTTGGGAAAGTACAATGACCACCATTTGGAAGTTACTAATAAGGCTAATTACGAACACCAAATTGCTATCACCAAGATACTCACTCCATAATTTCTCCATTTTCAACTAGTGATATGAGATCTCATAGAAGCACTACTGAAAGAAGATCATAAGAAAAAGGATCACTACACAATGTATTACACTAATGACTTGTTTTTTAGTCCAAGGTATTGGTAAGTGATTAAGTTTGATTTACATGGGTTATAATAATTTAAATGGTTAGTGTCACTTTTCCATTTAATTCAATGGAAACAGTTGGGTTTTATAAGGCAATGTTAACTTTGATAGTTTTCATTTTCTGATTTAAATATTACGAAGTTCATTAAATGGATCACTATTCCTAGTGAATTATGGCCAATACACCTTATCACGGATATCAACACCAAATAAATTTCTATTTAACATTTTATGTATTTTTTCATGGATTGTATCAAGTAATATATGATGTATGAATATGGTAAATCACCCATCCCAATGTATGAGTTCCAATACACCTCATGAATTGAAATGGACAATCAATCATTCATTTCCAAAAAGTAGCTCATGTAACCATAAGTACATTTTTTACATGGGTAAGAACCAATTTTTTATGTTCCCACAATCAACCTATATAAAAAAACACAATTTAGATTGACGTTATCACTTTAAATAACCAACTCCCTACCTTGTTGAAGATGTTAATAGAACAAGAATATTTACCACAACCATGGATGTCATAATAATCACAGGAAACACAAAAAAACAAAATTGGTGAAATGAACCTTTATGGCATGGAATATGCATTGAATGTGAATTTTAGGTTCATAATATATTTCATGTTATAATTATCCTTTACATTGTCTCCCAAAGTAAATAATTCCTAAAGAATATAAAATACCATAATTCGATTGTGTCACCAATGTTGAAAACGATCATCTTTATTAGGTGAAATGTAGAACAACAACTCCCAATTCCTATGAATCATAGTATTTACCCCAAACATGGGTTAACTACTCCCAAACATGACTTATAACCGTGTACTAACTTGTTCATAATCTATTATCTATATTCCCAAACAATAAGACAAAAGAAGCAAAAAAAGATTTGCTACCACTAAGTGACATCTCGGTTCAGGTACCATCAGCATCCCAGATAAGGTGTGAGATAATTCTCAGAATTCCACCACCAATGATGTCTATATCATCTAGTATATGAATCTAAACTAAAATATATTTCACATATATATAACAGTAAAGATAGTGATGTAATGTAAACACCTAGATACCTACTTCTTATCCGCTAGTGTCTGAACATGTAATCATTTAATTAATTATGATCCAATTTTAATAAGTGAGGTAAGAGGATCCAAGGTATGATCAAGGAATTATATAACAATTATAATAATAATAGATGATCCAAAGTAATAACAAATGAATCCTGGATAATGATAATAATGAAAGGGGATCCAAGTTAATAACCAATACATCCTTAACCTTAGTGGTTTATCCAAATCCGTAATAATTTACATCCTGGCTATAGGGGGTCTGAGTATAATCCAATGGGATTCAACCAAGTTATTACACCATAATATAATTCTAACTGAGCCCAAGGATCTTGTCCAAGGTAAGCATGAGGTATGAAGTGGTTGGGCACAATGGGTGTATTTATGGCCCCACATGCCTGAAGACATCGATCTCGGTCAATGGAGTGTATCCAAGGCATCAAAATATCTAAAAGATAGAAAAGGTATCCTCTTACATCATGTTGGGAATTCCCTATAATATAAGGACCATTTTCCAAGGTGGGTATTTCCCTTGGAAGCTAACTTCTTGAATCGGACTGGCATCCTCTATGTGCTTAAAGAATTAACTCACAAATCCAAGGATGGATCAATTATGATGACTCCTATAAAGATATAAAGGTCCATATACAATATGAACCATTTAAATGATTAATTATTTAATTTTGTCCATATAATACTAATTCCCTTTAATAATTCAAGTGGTCAATTCCATTCCTTTTATACTAGGTGCAAAGGATAATAGGATAAGAAAAAAACTATTAACATTAATTTCCTATTGTTTAATTAGGTCTGTTCCTCAAACATTCATAATAATGATTGGTTGGATGAGTATATGAAACCAATTAACTTTCTATTATATTTAACAAGGCCATGTGTTACATATAATATACTTTCCTTTTAAAATTTAGTTTCATTTATCTTATTTAAACACTTACCTTAGAAGGGTAAAGTGATACTAAAATATAAAATACCTTAAAAATGAATTCAAATAATTTAAAAACTTTTCTTTATCAAGGAAAAGACTAGATCACCCAAATGTCAGTACAAATATTCATAACTAATCAATAATAACCATAAATAATAAACTCACCTTATTTGTGGGGGTCTTCGTTGAGGTTATAACCTTTATTGATGAAGGAAATATATAAAAAGAGATCTATAGTAAAACCATGATGATTACATGCATGAAATATAAATTTAATAGGAAAACCCAATAAAATCGTCATGCACACAATGATGGAAGTTTATAAAATTGTGATACTAGATGGATGAGTCCTAGACCACCTACATGGAAACTATAACACTCACCTCATCCAGTAACATCCCTTAGTTTTCCCTGGATCAGATGAAAACTAAAGAATAGATCAATTCCACTAAAATAGGGAATATGATCATACATAAAAATATCATCAACGATATGAAGAAAAACAATAAATGACATAACAAGAATAAGGGATTTACTAATATGAATCCCGTGAGATGAGTGAGGATCGAATCAGAATTCTGATGAAGGAACGAGATTAAAATCTATATAAAGCGAGTTTGGATGATCAAAATTTAATAATAAAGGCTCCATTATCCATTTTAAAAATAAAATTATAATATAGATTTAGTTTATAAATCATTAATGTTATTTTAGTCATTTTACCCAATAAAAATATGTGCATAATGTTTTGATGCACGGTTAGAAAAAATCATGTCCCAACCGTGCTTGACTAAATTTATAAGGAGTAAAATCACATGGTTAGGCTACAAATCTAGATAACCCATTCATCAACCATGAAATTAATATCTAAAACATTTTTCTGAGATACCTACATGGGTGAGTAGCCCTAGGCCATGTCTGGGAAAAACATTTCACCTTGCATGGCCCTCTTTCCAGCCCCCAAACGGTTAGAGAAACCATGTGTACTGGCTCACACAATTTCTAAAAATAATTCATCCTATTCCATTTCATAGCTATACTGGGTTTTGAGCCTTGCTCAAGTCCCATAAAACCGTAAAACTACTATGAACTCATTAGGCATCAACATTAGGTAGAAAATAAAGGCTTTGATTGAATTTAAAAGGATTTGTACCTGATAGAAAAATCATGTTCTTAAATAGAGAATATAGATGATATTTATGTCATGTTTTTGATTATATAGATGATGATACCATGATCTAAGTAAGATGACGAAAAATAAAAAATCAAAACATACATGAAAAACAAAGCGGCTATTTCTCAGAACGTGACTTTAACATAGAATTATCAATAAAAAGATAATAAATGGTTATAAGAAAATCATATATTGTATGATATATATATATATATGGTTCTTGAATATAATCTTATTAAACATATAATTATTATATAGGTTTTTTTAATGTGTGTGATGAACATCAGGACTTAAGGTAACAAATTTCCATCTCACCTTTTACTTTTTTCAAAAAAATGCTTTATTCACCACCTATTTCATCTATGTGGTGTATATACTTCCCAAGAATTTATTTAATTATTATTATCCTATAAATTATTAGGATTTACATATACATTTATGTACCACTCTTTCTGAGATTTTATAGTTCAAAAGTTACTATAGTAGTAAGGGATCTATTTCTCAATTTTATTTCTTTGAGACATATGTTATATTATACCATTATATTATTCTATGAGGTGTATATAGTTCCCATTTTACATATAATATAATTAATTTGTTTATAATCATGATTTCATATGCTTAATTTTATTTAATTCCTTCAAGGCTATTATGATTCAATGTTACCAAAGTGGATAATATTTTATGTTACACTCTAAACATTTAACACTATTTTTTATGATTATCTTTTCTATGTTAAAATATTATGACCAATATCTCAAAAAATTCTAATGAAATTTATTATCCCCTGGAAATTCATCATATTTTAAAGAAATGGTACCATTTTTTCAATATTTTGTATTTAAAATAGTTGATAATTTGTTTCTAAAAAATCTAACATTATTTTTCTCTTTGGTCAGAAATCCATTTTCTTGCTAAAAATGTTTTATAAAAATATTTTCAATTTTTTCATAATTCTTTTATAATTTTTAAATTACATTTTACAAATTACTTAATTTTTTTAATTTTTTTGTAATTAATCATCATGTGTTTTCCCAAAAAAATGCATGTTTGACTTTCCTTGAAAATGTGAAAGGAATATTCCTTTTAAAGTGTACGACATGAGAAATGTTTTTCAAAATCCTGAAAAATAATCACTTCAATGGCCCCTTTATAAATTTTCATGTTTATTTTAAAATATAAATAATTTTAAAAAAAAATTGTTTTAAAAGTGTTATTCAAATAAAAAAAGATATTTTCCTCGTTAAATATTTTTTTTTATTTTTTTGAAATCTTACATTAAAAGGTTTCAATTTTATTTTCGATGAAAATTATTTTTAAAACGTTTTAATTTATAAAATTTTATTTTTAATGAATGGTTATTTTAATTAAGAAATGTTCCAATTGTTATTTAAACATCATTCTCCATCTATGATGATATCAATTGATATAATTTATGCTTTAATGGGGATATTAACCAGGGATACCCATCTCATTCTTTCTATCAATGGTGAATGTTTATGATGAAAATAAGTTCATGAAACCCATTTATCTTAAATGGGTTATAACATGATATAACCCATTTGAACCCCTCAGTATTCCATCGTATATTATATATTGAATATATTACGAATCATTTCACTTAATCATATGTTATGATATCATGAAATGTTTATATAACCCTTTTCAAGTCATGGGTCATGATATGATGACTGTTTTATGATATTGTAGTACACGTGTGCATTATTTCATTATCTGGTGGTGGTTATGTTATAACCTAGGATAATGGTTACTATATAACCAAGGATGGTGGTTGTCTTATAACTAAATACAATTTGGACCTATATCTCCCTCTAATTCAGTGGGAAAGATTTATATCTCATAAGATTGACAAGACTTGAATAGAGAGTGATCTCATATATGTAAGGGACTTCCTTTGTTATGATGGTCTTGGTAGTGATCTTTGACTACTATAATGGTTTGGAAAGTGATCAACTTCCACTATGATAAAGGGGCTACCACCAAGAATATTGTGTGTCTAGACCAGGATGTGTATCCTCCCATAGCGTGCCCTTATATTTTTTTAATGAGGCTTGACTACTATGTCATGATTTTCTATACATATGTAGATACCCCAATTCTGTGTCTTATGCAAATTTTACGATATCATGGATCAAAATATTTAATTATATTAGGATTCATATATTATGAACATCCAATCATTATGTTGTGACTTAGTATTTTTATCATTGATATACAAGGTATGGTTTTCAAATGTTATTCTTAGGTTCTCATACTCTTACATTCATGTTATGGTAATGTATCTCCAATTTTTACCCTTACTACGCATCTACGATCATTGTTTTTATGTTTCATTTCCCTAGGTTATGATGTATGGTTTTAAGTAAGAGTGATAAATGGGAATATATTTATGGGAGACATTTAGGTCATTGATGAATTAAGAAAAAGTTTTTCCTAGATTTCAAAGGAATTAAACTATTATGGTCCTTCGGCATGTATTTGTATAATGTAAAGAATATTCATCTAAAAAGATGTAATTTCCATTCATGGGAAGAATGGGTAGATATAGTTGGTATTAGGGGATAGGTTTTGATAAAATTTGGAAACTTATACGAGAAAACATTATTGAGGTCCCCAGGGATATTTCTAAGGACATGTCTAGAGATGTATCTAACGATACATCTAAGGATTAGTCAAAGTAAAGAAACATTTACTGGAATTTTGGTAAAAGATATAGCATATTGTTTCCATGAAATTACATCCTTGTATGGATATTACAAGTGGATGTGGATCATTAATAGATTTACCTAGGTGTAATAACTCTAAATATAGTGCATTATTGTTGACTTGATTATCACCTGGTTCATGGAAAAATTACATGTTTCGAACATAGTTTCACACTCTGATGGGATATGATTTTAAAATTCAAGAACACTATATAAACCATCGTGATGAATTTAAATAAATAACTACCATTAATGAACTATTATAAACCTAAAGTTATTTGACTAAAATAATGTTTCATGATTTAGAAACCCTATAAGTTATTTTTTAGGATTATGTGGTTTTCTAATATGATTATTTTATCTCACACTATTATTTTTTGTTTTATTCAGTTGTAAGAACTAGGATGGACTGGGTTTATATTGAAAGTGACAAAAAAATTAATGATGATAATCCAAATGGGATAATGAATAGAGTGAATTACATTGTGATAATGCCTAATCAATATTCAAAAAATAGGATAAATAATGTGCACATTAACCAACTCTTAGACATTGGAAAAAATTAAGGACATAGTTTATAGAGTTCTTGGGTAGTAGAGACCATTGAAGAAAGAAGATTTAGTTTTCTATGTCACCAAAATGTTGGAATAAACAACCTTGTGTATTTCATATAGTAATGAGAAGATGTCTTTAATTTTTTGAATAAGGACACAATGTAATCAATCATCAATGAAAAATGAAATGTTTAGTTAATGCAATGAAAGGGAATATTGGTCTCTCTAACGTATTATAAATGGATGAATCATTTATCCATGAATAGTATGGGAACTATGAAAATGGATTTCACATGTGTAAAATTCTTAAAGATAATAATAAAGGAGGTATGAGTAATATTTATTTGACCGATGATAATGAAACTCTTAAGGACATCTGAAATGAAAGAGGTATTGAGGAATGAAATGATGAATCCTTGATAACGGTTTGAGAAGGAAGTGTGATTACTAATGTGTTTATCTATTGAAATTCAAGAATATTTTCATATTAATTGTGAAAAATATTATAATTTTTTATTATAATTTTTTAATGATTTGAAATAATTATATGAAAGATTTTGATGACCTAGAAAATTGAATTAATTTTAGGATGATATATATTAAAAATTTATGATTAAGGGATAGATAACCCATAGTATATTCCTCATGTTGATATAAGGATGTTGGAATAGAGGTATGATTAATATTGATATATTAAATTATATAGTATTGATTAACTCATAACTGATAATGAATTTATAAACAAATTTGTTTATGTTATCACTGATAGAGTTTACAACATCATTGTATCTATAGATTATGTTCAATAATATATGTTTTTTTGATGAATGAGGAATCATGCATGTTTTAATTGAGGTTATATGTTGATTCTAGTTATTTTGATGCCTCGAGAGAATTAATAATGTAGGTATTCACTTGGGTTTTATGTTAAAATTAAGAGTTACTTCATGTTGGTTGCGGGATTAATGATAAGGTCATTATAGAAATTTAGTGACTTTATTTACAATGTTTTTTATTTTCATCTATAAGTGTGGATATTCTAATTGAATGATTTTAATTTAGTTGAAGGAGACAAAACAATATCAAATTTTAAGCTATTTTCTTATCCAATGACTCTATATTAGTTAGTAAAGATTCTTACATTACAAGTGATGTCGTAATAATAGAAGAAGATGAAATTTCAAGGACAAAAGATGACGTTTTCCACATGATAAAGTTATTGCATCAGAAATTCAAATAAGAAAATATGACTCATGATATTTGGATACATTAATATGAACTGAACCCAACCATCCAAAAGGATTAAATGAAGTATTTTTTGAACTATCCAATTGTAACTCCTCAAAATTCTAAAGTAAGAACATTATATTTGATAGCATGTATACCATGAAATAAAATGTGTATAATAAAGTATAATATCCTGAGACTTTATAATATATTATATATTCTAAAAAAACAAAATATATGTTATTGATTTCATTGAATGCAACACTATGTTATCTTCTGTCACACACAACATTGAGTTTGTTTAATAGCTCATCTTACACGCAAGACTAAGTGTTACAAAATACAATAAATATTATTAATTAAAATGATAATTTTCTAATATATTTAATATTATTTTTTATTAATAATATTAACTAAATTATTATACTATTATTTACAAATTTGTATATACTTAATTCCCGGGTTACCAATTAATTATAAATGAAAATTTAAACTAGTTGAACAAAAATGATGTGTTTCTTTGAAAACCAATATTTTTATGCCCACCAAGGATTTTTATCTTCGTAAATTAAATTAATTACTATTATTGAACTATATTATTGATATTTATATGTTATAAATTCAATGAATTGTTTTTCAATTCATAAAATTAGTTTTATAGGAATAAATTAATAACCAATCCAGTTTTAACATAAAAGATTCATTTTTCTAAAATGAAAATTTCCACCTTTTAATGGAAGAATAATATTAAAAATAAAATTTGGAACATTTATAAGTTTGTTTTTAAATAATAAACATAATTTATTAGTTCTCACTATCAAAATATACTTTGGGTTAATTTTGGATATTTTTTTGCTAAGATATATTTTTTGGTGAATAGTGAAAAATTGCTGAATTTTAATTTAGAATTAAATTTTAGTTTAAAACTTTTGTAGGGAAAAATTATTTTTTTATTTGATTTTAAATTTTATTAGATAAATTATACATATAAGTATCCAATTTATGTTACTAGGATCAATTTTATATTTAATTTTTATATAAAAACATTAGAAACATTTTACATTTTCACTTCCAAAACCCAATTTCCCATCTCATATACTTGATTAATTTTAAATAAATTTATTCCACTTATGTTATTTGAATTTTTTAAATATTGATTCGATACTTGTAATCATAATAATATATAATATATAGTATGTTATATATAGTTTTGACCACAAATTATAGTGAATGTAATTAAAATTAATTACCGCAACAAAGGTAAAATTGAGTTTACTTAGTGATTATACTTCAATCATAATGGTAAGCATGAAATAGAAACTTATAGAAAACCCATTTTATATAAATATATCTAACATATCTCTAGTTTTATATAATTGTTTTTATTATTATAGCCACATTATGTAAGGGAAACCTCCCCATAGTGTTTACCTTTTAATATTTACAATAATGTCACTCCTCTACTATAAAAGGGAACTCACCCCCATCACTTATTCAAACATCAAAAGAATTTTCGATCCTCCAACCCCTAACCAAATAAACTCCATGATTCCCTACCCTAATTCTTCGATCCTATCATTTTTTTTTCAATTAAACCATGGAAGTATTTTGGTATAAGCTAAAAGGAGTTACTTGAAGATAATGTAACATTCTTCAATGAGAACTTTTGTTTTATTTATTTATCCATCACGTTAGTTATTATTATATATTTATTATATAAAAACAAAATTATAATAAATATATTGAATTTTTTTATCTTATGTTTACTACATATAGCCATACACACTTCTGTTAAATGGGATACACAATCATCTTTCGTGTATACGGTGAAATACTGCCATATGAACTGATATCATTATTTAATTCATTATCATCTTTAAAGTATGGGAATAAATATTATTTTATGGTTTATATTTGATATTTTTTTTATTTTTTATGCTTATGGTATTATTAAATAACACATACCATTATGCTAACCATTTTTTTGGCAATTCGATAACACCATTTGTTGGTGTGTGGCATGTCGTCTCCTCAAAGTGATGTAATTTGTTCAAGATTTACATAGTATATATTAAGGATAGGTTTAATAAAAATGTGTGAAATATAACATAATATTTTTATAATAACTAAAATATAAATTTATGTTATTTAATTATATTTCATTAATATTATAATAAAATGGAAGTAGAGTTCATGCATACATATGACATGTCATCTCCATAAACAATGTATTCCATTTCCTATTAGAAAATTATATGGATTACTCTAAATACATATATACTGAATATATATTTTATTTCAATAATTTTTTAAATTATATATATGGTAAAATTATGATCTTTGTAATATTTAAAAAATAAGAAGTCCAAACATACAAAAAAACTAGGCAATTAACACTCAAAATAATAAAAATAAGGAATGATTATTAAAAATGGTAATATGATATTATAAGAAGATAATATATGATATTTTAAATATGATTATGTTTCTGAAATAATATAATAACTTTCTTAAAACTATAATTTAGGATTTGAATGATCGTTCAACCAAATGGGAGCATAATGCAAGGGGGTTTCTAATCTCACTTTAATTTATGCAATATTTATTCCATATTAAACACTAATTTCTTTTATGTGGTATATAAATTGAAATATTAAATGTTATGTAATTAATTATATTTACTTAATGATTTTAAATGTTTCAATTTATGTTATTATTTCATGGATCTCATGATTCAAAATTTACAAAATTAGTAAGATATTCTATCTCAATTTCATTTCATTAATGTATATTGTAATGTTTTTACCTAAATTCTTGTATATGGTATATGAAAAGACTATTTGATGTATAATATAATTAATAATTCAATATTCATGTTATTTTAAATTATAATTTTAATTATTATATCTAAGGGGATTTGAATATAGAAGTTAACAAGTGGAAATGAATTTCATTCCTCAATTTTTTCCATTCAGTTATATTACTTCCTTAGTTTAATTTATATTTTATGTTTATGTTTTTAATTAAATTTTTAAATATATTGTTGAATTGGAACTCGTTTTATTTTTATATATAGTTGGAACACATAATAAACTCATTGGTTGATTCTCACTTTAACAATAAGGTATTTTCAAGGGTTTATTTCACAATCTCATTTTATTCGAGATTTTTTACACATGAATTTACATTAAATTAAATTATTTGATCATGTTTTAATTAAAAATTCATTTTATAATATTTTTTTATTCATAATATTATTCAAGTAATAGTTCAATATTTCCACTATTTGGTATTTAAAATTTTATTGAAAATGTTTTAAGAAAACCTTACTACATTTCACTCTATGAGAAAAAAATGTTTTACTTTTAAAACCATGTTTTATTTTAATACTAGGTTTTATAATGTTTTTTAAATTAAACTATTATAAATGATTTATTAAATAATTTTTAAAATTTCACTTTATTACTAGTTAAAATTGGATATTTTTTGTCGATAATATCCTTATTCATTATCTGGTTGTTTATGATTTATTTTTTCATAGATATTATTCAAATTCACTTTAATGAAGAATTAGATAGGTTTCTACCAATTTACAAAAAATTTCTTGAGAATTAGTCTTGATCGTATAGTGGTTCATGTTCTATATACCAGGCATCCAATAATTTAGGATTTCCATAATTTTTCTTATTATTCTCCAGTGGATTTCTTCTATTACAATATCTATTGATTTATTTTTTTCTCATTTTATTGATTAAAGGACATGTGTGTGCAGTTATTTACCTATCCATATTGATTAGGCTCATTGATTCATTATTTCTTCTGATATACTTAACCCTTACTTATTATTTGAGGTCTCCCATATATTCTTCCCATTACACAAGATTCCATTATTTTTACAGTGAAATATATGCAATAATATTATTGATGGAATAAATTTATTATTCTAAAAACATTATGTTGTTATTTGTGTATTAAATTATAATATGAGACTCGTGTATGTATATATTTTACCATGACTACTAAAATATTTGGTCCTATATGAAAGTATATACTTGTATCTATAACAATGTAAAGATAGAAATGCGCTAACACTAGGTTTTTGGGGTCTGGGTTCCTACAGTTGATATTAGATGAAGTTTAGTAACTACCTTGGGAACTAGATTTGGGAAAACATTGATTAGTGAACATATCATTACAATAAAATATATGGATAAGTATAGAATAAATTATTAACGTTTCTGCAAGGTAAATATTTTTTTGGGTCTTTCCAAGTAATACATCCCTATTTGGATAGTATCATTTTTATTATGAGTTTAATATTGAAGATAATTTCAAATACTTAAACACTTGTTTTTATGTTTTATGTGCTAATATTCCACCAATATTAAGGATGTTTTGTGAAATTTATAAATATTATATGTTTTGGTGGAATCTTTATTTGAGGAATAATGCCTTTAAATTTTATAAACATGAGATTAAATGTATTGATAAACACCATGGTCGATATGAAAATAATATTGTTAGAATTTATAAAAAAAAGTTTTATTGAAAACCCTAGTAATAAGGTTATTTAATGATTAATTTTATTTCAAGGATGTCCCTCATATTTTTGGGAAAATCATAGGAATTATAATAATGTGGTTTTGAAAAATAATAACGTTTATATTTTGTGACAACCCATCATATTCAGAAAGGTGGTAGGGCATGAACCCACAACCAAATAGAGAAAAGGGTTTAATACTAACCACTGACATGCGAAATTTCTTGGTTAATATAACATTGTTTTTTGTTTTAAAAATTATTAAATAAATATTAATGATGAAATAGTTATTTTAAATTTGATGTTTAGGTATTAATTTATTGAACATATTTGTTATGATATATATTTAGAGAAATTTCTAAATAATTTTCACTCTTTTATCAATCTTATGATATTTTAAAAGTGATTTATAGTCCTTTGGGAATAAAAAATCATCTTGGGGTATTTATTTCTTGGAGTAAAGGGATAAATTTGCAACTGATCGAAGCATAACCAAATAAATAAATTGTGTTTATGAAACACAAATATATCAAGTAATTATATTTACCTATATTCATATATAGTAACATAATTTCTCAACATTATGAAAAAGGGTCTTGAAACAAATATATTATCCGAAAATTTTCATTTTTGTTGAATCGTGGGAATTTTAAATCCAAAAGCATTCATGGTTTTGAGCCCCTCAAATTTCCAATGATCATTATCTTTTTTTGATAAATGACCTCAATCACTCTCTATAAGTATATACACATTTACTCTAAGTCCACATTGTCACTTTTCACTAATGTTCTCCAATATAGAAACCCAGTTATTTATTATTCTATATGATATTTGTACTCACATTTCTCTCTTATTAATATGATATTTTAGAAAAACATTTACAATGTGGTTTTTTCAAAAAATAAATGTTCAAATATCAAACAATTTATTACCAGTATCAAGTTTAAATATAGAGGAAACAATGTAATTAAATTCGAGAGAATGTAACGCCCTGAAATTCTAAAGTAAGATCATTGTATTCAATAGAATGTATGACATGAAGCACCATGTTTGTAAGGGAATATAATATCATAATACTTTACAATATATTTAATATTTAATTTAAATTCAATCTATAATATAGATTTAAATGCACACTACAACATTTTATCTTGTGTCGTATAGAATATCGAGTTTCTTCAATAGCTTTTGTTATACACAAGATTGATTTTTACCGAATACTATAAATATTATTATTTAAAATGATAATCAATTCTTATAAATTAATGTTTTGGTTATAAATAAGATTAAATAAATTAATAAAATATGGTGCATACATGTGTATATAATGAATACTTTTGGAAAAAATTAATTATAAATAAAAATAAAAACCTATTAAATAAAAAGGATGTGCTTTAATGAAAACATATTATTATTCCAACCAATTTGTTTTATTTTAATAAATTAAATTAACTAAGACATTTAATGATATTAATGAAATTTATATGTTATATAATAAATAATTATTTTTTCAATACATCCAATAAGTTTCATTGGCATAAAATAAGAAAAAATCACATTATGAGCATAAAAAGATTTATTTTTCTAAAAGTTTGTTTTGCCGCCTTTTAATGGAAGGATGGTTTTTAAAAAATATTTAAAATTTTATGAAATTTATTTGATTAAATAAAATTAATTTTTTGAATAGGAATACTAACATTTAATTTGTGTTAATATTTGGTAATTTCATGTAGACTTTCATTTTTTATGAATATTAATAAATATTATTAATTTTAATTAAAAAATAAATTTTCATTTAAAAAATGATAAGGTTGAATTATATTCTTAATTTATTTTAATGTTTTATTAAAAAATTTCCAATAAATTAATTCAATTTAGGTAATTTTTATATGAAAACAAATCAAACTTTGAAACATTTTTTACTTTAAAACCCAACATTATCATCTCATATATGGGACTATTTTTAAATAAATTTCTGACAATTCATTGATTGGAGTTTGAAAAAATTAATTCCATATTTTAGTCATAATAATTAATAATTTCTAGTAACTTCATGTTAATTTGTTACCAACAATATTAGTGAAAGGAAATAAAACTAATTGCAACGATAAATATTAAAAATAGATTACTTATTGGTTAAACATTAATCATAAGGGGCCAAATGAAGTAGAAAGTTTTCAAAATCCCATTTTATATTCATATTTTGACCATATACCCACTTTTATTGAATTAATTTCATTATTGGAGGAACATTATGTAATATAAACCACCCTATTGTTTTTACCATTTTATATTTACAACAATGTCACTCCTCATCCACTATAAAAGGTTACTCAGCCCCTCACTTACTTACACCTATCAAGACTTTTGGATCATAAAAACCCTGAAATAATAAATTTATAAAATCCCTCCCCTTATCCAATAAACCTCATATTTTTTAGAAAGAATACTAAGGAATGATGTTTTATTTAAACAAAAAGATGTTACCCAAAGAAGTGATAAAACTCTTCAGGAATAACTTTTTTTTACTTCATTGTACATCCCTTAAATTATTATTATACCTTGATTTTATAAAAAATTTATTATCCTAAATATAATTAAATGTTATTATATTAATGGTATAACCTACACCCATACATAATTTCATCAAATAAGACATTCAATTATTATTCGTGTGTACTGAGGACTGCCGCCACGCAAATCGATATCGTTCGTTCTTCCATTACCACATTTAATGGCTAGGAATAATAATTTATATATATTTTATAGATGAAATATATGAAATATATGATTTTATTAAAAATATATAATTTTTATATAATTTATACCTTCATACATTCCTTTTTGTGTGAATATGATAACATCATTTGTGGATGTGTGGACCATCGCCTCCTTAAAATAATGTGATTCTTTCACACTTTACGTGGAATGTATTAAGTATGGATTTTGTAATAAATTTTTATGTATATAAAATAGAAATTAATATAAATTTATAATTTTAAATATATAATTTACTTTTCTTTCATTAATATATTAAGAAAATTGAAGCAACATTTATGTGTATGTATAGCCTACTGTCTTTATGAACGATGTATTGCATTTCATATCACAAAATTTTATGGATTCCAATAAATATATATATAATGAAGATATTTAATATATAAATAATGGTTTAAATTATTAATATGATAAAATCATGATCTAATTAATAGTAACAAAAAAACTTATCAAAATACATGGGAAAAACAAGTCAATTAACACCTAAAACAATGAATAAAATGAAATATTATTAAAAAATATGTAATAATATATTATAAGAAGATAATATATGGTATTAAAAATATAATTATGGTTTAGGTATAAGTTAATAACATTATTAAAACCATCATATCAGTTTTTTTAAATAGTGTTCAACCAAAAGGTAGTATATGGTAAGGGGATTTCTTGTCTCACTTTTATTTCTGTGAGACTTTTGCAATATTCACCACTTTTTTCTACTATGTGGTGTACATAATTCTCTATGAAATTTTTTTTCATTAATTAATTTATTTAATTATATTATATGTTTCAAATGAATTTATTATTTCATAGATCTCATGATTCAATATTTACTCAAGTAGTATGGGATTCATTCTCAATTTAATTTCATTATGGAATATTGTAATGTTATGAGCCTATCATGTTTATGGTGAATACATTGAAATTACACATGAAATATAATAATTAATTAATTATTCCTAGAATCTTAATTTTCCAATTTGAATTGTTTCACCTAAAATAATTTTAATTTAAGAGTTATCAAGTGGTAATGAATTTTAAATCTCAATTTATTTTCATTAAGTTATATTACTTTCTCATTGTCATTAATATTCGAAGATTGTGTATATAAAAAATTTTGACTATATATTGTTTCATTTTCCCTTATTATATGTGGATTGTTAGTTGATACATATAATGGATTCATTGGATAATTATCACTTTAATGTTATGGTTCTCTCATGGGTTTACAACACATTTTCATTTTATTCGAGATTGTTTACACTAAAATTTTCATTAAAAGAAATTTTTGGATTATTGTATAATCTTACCTTCAATTTTATTATAATTTATTTATTCATAGAATTTTTCAAAAAATAGTGCCATTTTTATACTATTACATACATAAAATGTTTTAGAAAGTGTGTTATGAAAACAACACTACATTTCTCTATTCGGTTGGAAATTTTTTCTCTCTCAGGACCGTGTTTTATTTTAAAACCATTTTTTATATAAAAAATTAATAATTATTTTTAAACTCTTAAAAATGATATAATGAAAAAGTTTTTTAAAAAATAAAAAGGTCATTTTATCCCTTTCTGAATACATAACCATTGTATCCTTTTTATACTGAAAAATTAATGTATTTTGTACCTTGGAATACATGTAAGGATTTACCCATCTTCATTTCATTGAAGCTACCTTTTCACATTTAAATGTTTTTTTTACATAAAATGTTATAAATGTTGTTTCAATGAAAAAAATCAAAAAAATCAAATTGAAAAGGATATTTACAACTATAATTTTTTAAAAGATATTTTTATAGAATTTCTATTAATCAATGAAATCAAAAAAATATATTTTTAATTCACTTGGTATATGTTGTATTGACACAATCCTTATTATTTCATTGGATGGATTTTGATTTTTTTTCAAGAGTGTATTAACATTCACTTCCTTAATACATTTTTGTACTCCCCTTCAAATATTCACTTCCTTGTGATCATTTAACAATAAATTTAACTTAATTATCCATATCATTTATCATCGATATATTTATTTTTTAAACCATATACCGTTTTTATATATTCTGTTTACTTTTATAGTTACCAAATTAACTGGGAAATATTTATAAATCCATATCTGTTATTTAATATGGAAATTTTATATTAATGCACCTTGGTTATTAATTGATCTTATTATTTGATATATGAGGAATTATTTTGAATGGAAATATATGCTTTGAGAAACATTAAAAATAATCCCCTTTATGCATCAATAGTCTAATAAGATGAAATTAGTTTGTGAAAAAACCTATATGTATTTTCCAAGAATAATCATACGGATTTCCACCCACAAACTTAAACAGTCTTGATAATAGTTCTTATAGGTTTAGTGGATCCTGTGAAAGAAAAATTACATTTGATAATTAAGAATTCATTTCATTTTAGGTATTACTGTATGGAGGATTTTAACTTTGAAAAAATATGTTGTTGTTTTTTTCTTCTCATTTTATTTGATTATAATGAATTTTTATTCAGTTATTTACCTTTCCATATTTATTATGCTAGTTGATTCATTATTTCACCCACTATAATTAACCCTTACAGGGCATTTGAGATCACCATTATTTTCTTCCTTACACTAGAATTCCATGAGGTTTACTATAATAGATATAAAATAATATTCTAGATGGTATAACGGTATTATTAAAAAATTTATATTGTAATTTGTTTATTCAATTATAAAATGAGACTCATGTATGTATCTAGTTTTCCAATACAACTAAACTATTAGGTTATTTGGGATGTGATTTCCATGTATCTAGGCCACTAGAAATATAAAATTGCCTAGCTTAGGGATTATGGGGTTGGGATCTCTACACCACTAATTTAAGAGTGTTGTATTATTCGCATGTTGTAAATTTAAAAGTGGTATCGACAGTGATGGAAAAATCAAATCATAAGGTAAGGGAAATAATAAAAACTCCTAATAAATTTGGAATTTAGAGGCCAGAAACGATTATCTTACTACACATATATCCATACTTGTTTAGAATAACCCAAGGCCATGACAAAAAAATTTATGAATTAAAGATCATGTTTATTAAATAAATTTTCAAATAAAGTAGAAAAGTGACATAGTAAATAAAATATCCCCTGTATTGGATGATGATATGACTAGTGGTAATATTCTAAAGAGAGAAATTCTTTGTCAACATGAATCAAAGGATAAGAATATTCAACAACTTCGAGAAGATCTATAATCATTCTAGAAATAAGTAGAGAAATATAATTTGAAAGGAAATCCAAAATTAAAGGATGCATTTTATTTATTATTTGACGATCATTAAGTGGGAAATAAGTAAATGAAAAAAAATTTGTTATTTATGAGAAAAAATATAAAATGATTGTCTCATTCTAATGGACATGTAGTTTTATAATATCTTGTATTTCCTTTGTAGAATACACTCTCATGAAATTCGGTAGGAGATATATAAATAGTAATAAAAATAAGTAGAACATTATAGGTACTAAAAACATTTAAAAAACACTATTTCAGGATATAATTGGAACTTGTGCAATTTTTGTTAGATATATATATATATATCATGTTTTTATTTTTACAAATTAAATATATTTAATATTCTAATTACATAAAAATTTATAAATATTTAAATAAGTAAAAGCTTCTCGAAATGTCTGAATTAAATTAATATTAGAAGAAAGTATCCAAGAAATTATACTATTTTTGAAGACTAGGAAACACCATTTGTATGTATCAAGATTAATGTATTCTCAATATCAGAAGAATAACTCTAGTGGAATCAAAATAACAATTGTTAAATGATGACATGAGGCTTGTTTTTAATGATATATGATTTATATGTTATAATAATGGATTTTTTTCAATATAGTACATATGGAAGAAATAAGGGAAAGAAAAGGAACCTGAAAGGAGATCCCAAACACTAGGGGTGTATAATAAGAAAGCACATAAAAGAATACAACCTGTAATTTTGAATAATATGTTTAAAATTTTAGAGTTAACACAAGGATCTCAATGAAAGTTTTACTAAGAATTTCCTCTATAACACTCATAGAATCACTCTTGGAAATAATTTCAATTAACATGGAAGAAAAATGAAGGTTCTTATCCATTTGTGAGTAAGAACAATGTAGAATCAGTGAAACAATCACTCCCAGAAAGAAATTTTATGGTGAATAAAATAAATGTTAAATGAAAAATGAACAAACAATTCTCAACAAGATCAAGTTTCATTCCACAATGTGATAAGTGAAGGAAATAGAAAGACACATCTAATAGAGGGATAAATAGGATAAGATGACTAGTGGAATGATTCATTCTCTAAAAAATAATCATAAATAATGATGTATAGATGGACCATAAAAAAATAAATTTGTACTAATTGGTTTAAAACCCAAATAATTAAAAATAAAAGGCCTACATAATATTAATATCGATAGAATACTCATCATGCGGGAAAATAATATCTAGTTATATGGATAAAATAATTAAATTTGGTTCTGATATTAGAAAAGGAATATAAAAGTACAATGAATTTCTAGATTTGATCTAAAATGATTGACCAAAATACTCTTCTTGACGTTTCAAGAGGTACATTTATCCCCATGCACATAGATATTTCTTATATGTGTTTCAAGTGGTACATTATTAATGTGGAGATATAATCCATTAGGTGTGAGCATGCTAAAAGGGAACTGGTTTATACGCTGAATAGAGATATATGCGATAATAAGAATTAGAACTAATTGAATTTTCGTATGGTATAAAATTCCACCAGTGTTGTCACACAGTTATTTATTCAAACCCGTATATAGAAGTTATGTGCAATATAAAAGGAAGATTATAAGATTAAGAACCTAATATAAAAATAATGAGTTTTTAAATATATTTATTAAGGATCCAATGGTTCTATGTCATATTGAATATTCAACCATTGGTATTAGGCCTTAGTTCAAGTCTAATTTTTTCCATTGAGAGAATATATATTTGGGAGGAATTAGAAAAATTTTTGTATTAATTGTTTATTGGTTTTATTATACTAATATGGAATCAAATAACAATTTTTAAAATACTAATAAGATACGAATGAAAATAAATAGTGTTTCCAATAGGTGGTATCCCCATCCTCAAGAGTAATTCAACATATAGTTTTATCTCAACATTTGGTATTAATGACCTATATTCTTCCAAATCACGAGGAATTTATTGATATATAGTGAAAATAAATTTATGTGATTGGCGTTCCTTTTAATATATATTCTTCAAAATAATAAAATAAAGGGATAGTGTTCGCATCCATGTCTATTAGTGAATGAAATTGAAAATGCTAGTGTTTATTGGCTTAAAATATTGTTTACTGTAATGATTTATGACTGAATGGGATTAGATTATCCATCAATGACTTATTAACAATTCCTAATTTCACATTATGAAAATTTATAAAAAGTGTGGACCAATAAAAAAGGAAATGACTCTAAGATTGAAACATTATAAATAGTATAAAATTTTAAATTTTAAATTGATAAATGGATTCAAACTGAAATTCAAAATAATTTACAAATAAAAGTTGTATTATAATTTTATCTAATGGAATCAAATTGGATAATAATAAGAATATATTGAAAAACTATATATTTTTCTTATTCATTAATATGGTAACCATGCTACCCAATTAAAGAATGGACTATATAGTTTCAAATAGGTATCAAGATCATTGAATTCATAACTTGATCAGTATTTAATGATGCTCAGTTTATAGTGCAAACGAGTTTATTAAAATATATGTGTCAATAATACAAGTAATTAAATGGTATATAAAAGAGTAGTAGTCAATAACATAGAATATATATAGATCATTTGCAGTCTATTGTACTTAATAGCAACACAAATTTATATTTTCTTTTCTATTTTCCAAATGGAACATTGTCAATGTATTCCAAAATCAAGACACATACTTTTAGTGGAAATAATAATTCAATATATAAAAGTCATCATGGATTTTGTGTACTATGAAAATAATTTTCATAAATATTTATTGGGTTTTACATATGCATATTGGGTTGGTTCAACAGATGATTAAATAACAATATCAGGTGATGGATTTTATCACGAAGGACTATGTGTTTCTTAGATAAGTAAGAAATAATGTTTTATATATTTGAGAACTCTATAATATATATACATCAAAGAAAACATAATCATTCACATTGTTACTAAAGATGAAATAGAAACTTAAAGATAGGAGTTAAAGTGATGTCTCTATTCAGAATCCATTGTGATAATTCAAGTGCTATAAATCAAAAAAAAATTCAACCCATCATTTAAAGACATAGAAAATTGATATTAAACATCACTCAAACAAGATCAAATTAGATCATGCGATTATGAATTTGTAGTAGGTTCCTACTAAAATACAAGTTGTAGAAATACTAATGATGCCCTTACCTGAAAAAGTGTTTGATTGACACTGACTGGATCATGGAGCTCCGGAAACATCCCATACATTAATTGTGTGGATGATGAAACCCCTATCCTTGAGGTATGGGTTTTCACCACTATTTATGGATTATTTATATATACTATGTTACTAGCCTTTACAAATGAACATTTGGGTATATTTTCAATGGGGGATAAAAGTTCTTGATTAAGATAGGGGAAGTTGATAGGGGGAGAAGAAAAATATGGATATTTTTAAATATGGTGATTCTAAAGATGCGTTTTCAACACTGCTAGAAAGTGGTACTATCACCCTGCCACTATATGAATGGTTTTTATAAACTGTTGGAATAGAGTTCTTATATCTACATTATACCAATTTTTCATTCAAACCATTGGAATAGATAAATCTATAACACCTTTTTTAAAAAAAATTGGTATATGTTGGGTTGTAAAAATAATTCTTAAAATTCCGTTGGTATAGCCTCTTTTTACATATCCATTAGATCCCACCCCAATTCTCCATTGATCTAACCCTAATTTCCCTCACCCGATCCAGCAGTGGATTCTCGTCTCATCTAGTGATCTCCACTAATTCAATAATTTTTTTATTCAAATCTTATTATGATATATGATTAGTGAGTTATAAATATTTATCTCTTCTTCTGAGTATTTTTTTCTTTTTAATCTATTTAATCATCTGATAAATCTCATAAATTCAAGATTTTATATTGGTTAAATATTGAGTTAGTTTTTTTGGTCCAAGATTTCACATTATAGACTTAATGAGTTTTTCTCATGCTATGAAGTAAACCATTAAAAATCATAAAATTTTATAGAATAGACTGATTATATTGTTCTTGGTTTTATTTTTTTTGGTTTACTGACTCTTGTTGGTTTAATTATTTTTTCTAGCATTCTAGATTTATTTTGTGTTACACCTTTTATTGGAAGTGTGTGTGGATATTTGAGTATAGTAATGATTCTTTGGCTTATTTGGATTTTTTTTAGTGTTTTGGGGAGTTTTTGTGTCTTTATTACTATGTGGGTCCCTTCTAAACCCCAAAGGTTTTCATTCATGAAAATGTAATATTTGAATTTATATTTTTTTATTATTCAACCTAATAAGTAAATAGATGAATCATAAATCATGTATGGACCCTCATAGGTCATGTGATGGTATATATATGTTCATGTTGTGATGATCCAGCTAATAAGAAAATAAAAACACAATATTTGTGAACTTATTGAAGGAATGTCATATCTAATGATAATGGTATCCATGTTAAAATTTAAAATTAAATAGGCATGTTAAAATAATTATTTTTGATTTTTTCGATAAATGAGAAATTTCTATAAAGAGGAATGGAAGATAATATTAAAAATATTTGTCCTTTGGAATGTGTAATGTGAGATCTATTAAGGTTTATTTTTTTAAATCAAAATATCAAAAACCATAATAATAATTTAATTATTACTTAAATAATTTATAATGGGATGAATTCCATGGAATATTTTTTTATTAAGTTTGGGTTCCTTGATAATTTTTCCATATTTTCTATTAAAATTATTTATCAAATAATTCATTAAATATTTAATTATTATATATGGATAAATTTCATCATATTTGTGATCTATTATAGAATCTATATGTTTTATTTCATTTTTTCATCACCCTATCATAGATATCATGAGAGGTCGATATTTATTTCTTCCTAACATGTGATTAAAGGGGAATATTACTAGTGTGTAAATGGATTTTTATTTAATTCATGTTGTGTTTCACATTCAATTCCCTTCCCTCTGGATCTAATTTATTTTTTCATTATATGAACATTGTGTTTTTATGAAGGGAGTTTTCTATAATATAGTTTCTAAAATATTAATTTTACTCTAATTATTTAGAATGATAGGCTCAACATTTAAAAATGGTTTTTCATTACCATTATAGTTATTGAACCAATGTATTAGACCATGAAAAACCCGAATTTATTAGAGGGATAAAGTAAACCACTCAGATATAGGGGTGGGTGATAGTGATATAATTCTAATGAAAATAATAATTCCTTATGTTTTTATAATCACATATGCATTAACCTAGAAATTATATGTCTCATACCTTTTTCCCATTATTTTCTTCCATTATCTTAAATCATCATCAATATTTATTCATTTAATTTTCAATTAATTATTTCTTTCTAGAGTTAGTTTTGTTTTATCATTTTTTAATGATTATTACAAATCCTTTTTTGGCGATCATCCATATACATTCATGATCCTATACTACTTAAATTGAGATTTAGTGATTTGTGGTTTGTGTTTTTAACTTCAATAATGACTGATCCCATTGGGAATTAATGACTTTATGTGGGTTGGTCACAACCCAAGAAGGGTGGAAGATCTATCTACTTCAGTGCTAGAAAAGTTTCCTTATTTATTTATGGGCATAATCTAGGGGAACCTAAATCATGGAAGTCATCTCCTTAAATTTTCAATCATATAGAATGAATTAAATCATTAGTGTGTTTCTAATGTGGATGGTTTTGGTATTCCAATCCATCTTTTTTAGAAATTCAAAATACCATCCCTTTTTTAGTCAGTTGGGATATATATAAAAATAAATTTTATCCTAAATTATCTAAAGACGAAAATGTCTCTACATATTCTGGATCTTAATTTTGAATTTGTAAATATTTTGAGGTATTTCTTCTAAAATCATATTATTTATATCTATCATATTTCTCATCAGATTCTAGCTTGGTTTTTTTGATGTATTTTGAGATGTTCAAATTATTGTGATCAATATGAAAGTAAGAATTTATTTCATGATAGTATGCTATTTTTCCTTTTTCAGATCTTCTTGATTTAGTATTAATTGTTAAAACCTTGGGTAGCACTTTTTTGTGTCTCAAAGTTATTCAATTTATCCACCATGATAGTGAATTCTAAAATTTTTTTGATAGCCACCTCAGATCGTTATTTGTATCCATCATTTATAACATTTGTTATTTCTATTATTCTATGTTTTTTAAGATACAAATATGATTTCATAACTTTCATTTTAAAATTGGTTGTAACGAATTTAGTAATTATGTTTTATATTTTTGATTTGATTATAACTTTTTCCCCTATAATAGAATGGATATAATATTGATGTATCATACCGATCGTATTTAAATAGAGTATTAAATATATTCTCATATTTTTTTGATTTATTTTAAAATTATTCATATGGAGGTCATATATAATTTCCATGTAATGATTCTGTTGGAAGACTATGGTTATGTCTGGAAGAATTTAGCTACCATATAAACAAATACGGGTTTCAAAAATCTATTATGTTGGGTATCATAATGGAGAGAGAATATAATATTCTATTGTTCATGAATGGAATGTAAGAAATGGTATATATAATTTTATTTCTTGATCGGTTTCCATTTAGGGATCTACGTCATAGTGATATCATTCTAGTGAAAGAAGATAAAGATTTCAACACACGTGAGTAAAAGAATGAATATGATGATCCAAAGAAAGTGAAAAAAATTAATGGATGATGACATAGCTATTTTATATCAAAAATGTACTAAAATGATAAATTTGGAATTTTTTGTGCGTTTATATGACATAAAAACCATGTATGGAAATTCTATTACCTCTATGGACTACATTATTACCTTTTTGAAGGACTCTCTTCCTGATAGTGCAAATATTCCACTAAATCATTATAATTCATGGTATTTAATTATGAAGCTTGGATTTTATACTAAAATAATTCAGGCATGTCCAAAATATTGTAGTTTAATTTATGAGGAAACAACAGACCTTAATGACTATAATGAATGTGGTACATCTCTTTAGAAAGAGAGTACAGTGGTAACACCATCTCGTGTGCCACATGAAGTTAGGCGGTACATTCCATTGATTCCCAAACATCATAATACATTCTTATCTATAGAAATATTGACCAATATGTGATGGAATGATGTTAAGAGAATTAAGGATAATGATATCTGGTTCATCCTATAAATGGATTAGCATGGTGGGAATTTGATACAAAACATCTTAATTTGGTGGATGTGTCCTGCTGAAAGAAATATGCGCACAATAAAAACATATATATAAAAAATAATTAAATTAAATATTCTTGTAATGACTTTTAATTTCCAAGTATTATTTTAGATATAGTCTATATTATTTTCAAGACTATTCATCAGGATGGTGTGACATTCCAAGGCCCGGTGTGCCCATAATAAATTTTTGAAATATATTAAATATATTAAATGGAATGTGTATGTAGTTTTCATGAGAAAATAAAATATCATATAAATCAGTTCCCATATCAGATATCTAAGTGGACCTTGGAGTTTATAATGGGAATTCTACAATAGTCATTACAAAAACATTTCTGATGTGGGGATTTTATACAAACATCATCATCGGTGTGAAATAAATTAAATTATTAAATGAAGTTATTTTATTTTACCATTGAAAAATAGACAAAAATTATTCTTTAATAATTGGGATAGGATGGAATTATAGGGTTAAGCACATAACCCTACAGCCCTTGGAAAAACCTTTTAGATAGCATTCAAGGATCTCCCCCATGCGAACATCAAATCAATACAAGATTGATTATAATTGTCGAACAATATTTGGGATCTCACCAAAAACAATTACAAGAGCTCATTCTTCATCATAAATCGATCCATATCATGGTGGAGTGGTTATTTACTTGTATTTATTCCTATTTTATAACTTTGAAGATGAATACAAATAAATCCACTAATTAATTGACTCACATATCGTGTGCATTTTGAGTGCAAGATAGATTATCTGAGAATTTGTAGAATTTATTTTTGATTATATGTTATATTTCATTTCATTTTTATAATATCAATTAATTGAGGCCAACAAGAAAATTATCCATGGTTTGATCCTCGTAGTTTTAGTTTCTGATTTTCCCCATATTTTCTTTTCTCGTCATTAAGATTTTCATTTCCAGGTTGTTCAACCCAAATACCAAGGAGTCATTCACTTCACAACCATTTGTTGGAACCATGATCCAGTATCATATATCTTGACTCGGTATGGAATGAGTATCTTTCTATGGTGGTAGTGGCATATGGATCAGACCAGATTGTAGATTCTCAATTCAAGAGGGGAGTGAAAATATCGACGAGAACATGCAGTGGGTGTTTCACAATCAGTTTTGAAGGATAGATTCTAATGAATAACCCTAGAGAGGCTCAGTAATAGTATATCCATGTTTTCTAGTGAGATTGATGCTGAAATATGAGTTAGGGGACAAATGATAAAATGTATGAGGAAGGACATGGATTCTGGGAAATCACGATCATCGCAGTATGTACAATGGTGCTACACCCCATGTGGAGATTTCTTAATCAAGGATAGGGTTTCAGGGTTGAGTTAAGGATCACACAGCATGTGACCATGTCACATTACACGTGACCCCCTCTAGATGTCTCATCATGTACCTAAGAGGGTGCAAAATTACAACTGGAGAGTACACACCTAGAGGAACACCGTGTACTCTTACATAGACATGACCATTCTTGGGTTACATGGGTGTATACAAGTTTTGGAACACATGTAAAAGTACACAAAAAGAATCAAAAAGTATAATTAAACATAAACATGACCATATATCATTTTACATGGGTAGGACCTGGGTCCAAGGGGACATGCTATGTACTCCTCGCACACATTATGTATTCCTTCATACCTGGCTTGGATACCTTGTCCTATGAATTTCAAAGATGTTTTTAAGGGTCCATTCCCTGTATACATTCCATGAGGGTTTGTATGGAATCACCTCCTACATATTGGACAACAATCCCTTAAAAAGATCTTCTTGGATAGTGTTTTTAGTGTCCCTCTATGAGGCCCAAAGTTATATCCTATGTTATCAGCATTCCCCATGTGGAGTTCATTGTATATTCATGACCATCATTGTGTAGGTGTTGATCTTATACTCAGTAGATTATTCCATATGGACTTGGTATTGATCCTCATCTATGTATTTTATATATTTATACATCCATGGTATAATTATAATGATGAGACCCAATAAGCACTAATTATCTGATGGACTTCACCAATTCTATCTGAATCGTGGAGTGTGTTCTCTTGGACAAGTGATTTGTGGAACCTTTAAGATGGAATCCTAGGCTAGCATTATTGTTAAGACTTTTTCATGAGACTATGTATCCTTATTGAGTATATTTAGATATTCTTATTATATTTAATGTAGTCAAAATATTATTTAGAGCCAAATGTTATACTTTTTTATATTATTTGTGGTTTTAGGGTGCCCTACTAAGTGTTTTTATAATCTCCCGTGTAAGGTATTTTCACACATGTGTTGAGTCTAGTACAGAAAATCAACATTTTGATAGAGTTCCTGATGGACCAAGACCATATGGTGCATAGTGAGACCAAATAGACTTAGTTTTGTTCCTATGGAATCTCAAAAGCATTCCCCATATTTACCTTCATGTTGGAAAAGTATTAAGACATTTTTCTATTGGATTTTATTCATCCATGTTTACTTTCCCTTACTTCTTTTCATACTTTGGTTGTCAGATTTAGATGTATCAATGTATGGTTTTTTAGTTTTTTTTACATTTAATCTCTTTATGGGATTATATATATATATATATATCTGTGTGTGTCTATACACTTAGGTTAAGGCCTCCTGTGTCAGTGATTTACTTACTCTGTGTTAGTCTGTAGCTCCCGGATTATTAGAGGGGGGGTTATGGATTTTCTATAGAGTCCCCATTGGGATGGGTCATGATAGAGTGGTATCAAAGATGTTGGTTCTACCTTAGTAATAGAGTTTGTAAGATTGGTTTGGGGAAATAATGTAAAGAGTTTGGAGTTCAGATTTCATGCAAGAGACCCAAGTCATAGTGCAGCGACCAATATATCCATACACTAAGATAGATATCACCTACTATTCGAATTGGTACATGAGAATACCTATTGTAAGGTAAAAAATGGTACATGAATCATATAACAATGGGTGGTGGTTTTCAATTCATTATTCATTCATATATCTAGATATTCTAATTGACTGTGGTACATCTTATTTAATTTAGAATTCCTTCATGATTTATGCAAGCTAGGATTCAGCATCTGGATCACAAGGATGATCCCATTAGTGATGAAGAATAAATATATGGACCAGATCAAGATATGTTACCTCAAGGTGGTTCACTAGGTTTTCACCACTTGTAGAGAAGCTGATGGTACCTGCAGTACTAGTAGATGAGGTTCATATAATTAGCGTACTTCATTACTTTCAATGACAGTAACCCCCCATGTTTCAAAGAGATCTTGAACCATAGGTATTTGATGACTATATTAATGTTGGGAAAATATTTTTCTACATAGTTAGGACACAATAAGAATAGATAGTAGTCCTAGAGTTGATCCTTCTTTGTGGCTCATCATGACAATGGTGGGGTTTGTTAACCCAGACTTATAATGATGTTACTCTAGAATGGCTAGATTTTGAGCTCATTTTTATAGAAAAGTTCTCTTTATCTTCATTGAAGGATTCCTGAATCCAGAAGATTCTCCAGCTTTAGTAGCGCAGCACAATAGTGGATGGTTATTCATTATGGTTCACCAAGACTTCCATATACTCGATGGATATGGTTCTGGTTCAATTAATATGGGATTGGACCTTTGAGGGATGAATTAATAGATACATCCATGAAATTTTTATACCTATTTGAATTCCTACATATTTTGGGGAGATATAGAAAGTATTGGTGGTAGATATTTTTCTTGCTTAGTAGATGAAAACGGTAGTTGTTGATAGTGGGATAGTAGGAGAAGAGACTTCCAAAATGGGGAACCAATTTCATTCTCCGGGATCTAAAAATTTTATACATTTTAGGAGGAGGTCCCATGATAGAGGGACTATAGTTTTGGACTTACATGATTAGTATATTTAGCATAGGGAGAGGTAGTTATACTCTTGTGATGACAAGGGAAATATTGCACGAGATTATCCAAAGGTTTATATGGCTGACAGGGACACAGTTGATGGACCGCTGAGGTAGAAAAAGTGAGAGGATATGATAGGTCCTTAGGATGGAAATGTGGAAATACAGTTGGGAGTACAGATGGAGGTGATAATAACATTTACTTGTTACCACCACCACCACCATGTGATCTGTGCTAAGCTCAACGAGTTGCAGGATAGGGGTTTGGGAAGCTGTAGGCAGTCGAGTATTATAACCTTAAGTCTCTGCTAATGATTTTATATAAGATCAATTTATTTTATACCTTATTTTTTATACTAATAGATAGATGTTCTAGTCATTCCATTAATTCCACCTATCTGTTTCATGACATAGAGATTCTAGTTGAGCCCTTGGATTGACCCATAGGATAAGAGACTCTTGCTAGAGATGGAACAACAAACATACACATGTGCTAATAGTGTAACCTAAATCATAGAGGATGAGTTTGATATGGGATCTCATTAGAGTAACTACAAGGCCATACAATGTTATCTTAGGTATAGACTGGTTATCTATTGTTCAATGCCTAAACTAACAATTTTAAGAGGATGAAAGGTATACCTGTAGTAATGGAACCAGGTATTCCTCTATGGGTGGAAAGCAATCATAGGAAGCATAGGATGTACTCATTCATATGCGGGTGCAGCTGATTTCTCATTAGCTAGCTATAATGACCCTTATTGTGGTGGATGTTATGAGTTTTTAGTTCTATACAGATGTGGCATAGTATGTTGATGCCTTTCCTGAGGACCTTCTATTCTTACCTCCTAACAAAAAGATTGACTAATACATTAATCTACACCTCTATATGGTTGTGATAATTATACTATTATATCAGACGGCTCTCATAGAACATCATTATATGAGGGTTGAGTAGGCCAATTTATATATGAAATGATTTCTTAGACCCCATAGTTCAACCTAGGAAACCCCATTTTTGTTTTCTAAGTATACATATGGAAGCTTGAAGTTATTCATGTAATATAATTTCTTGACCAGGTGACTATGAAGAACATGTATCCATTACCAAAGATATATGTCCTCTTTGATCAGTTGAGAGGGAATAATAGTTCTCAAAGGTTTACCTAAGAGCAGGCTATCACCATTTGCGATAATGGACTGAGGATATACCAAAGAAGACATTAAGATGTCTCTAAAACCCCTATTAGTTCATGGTGACTCCCTTTAGAAAGAATAATGTCCTAATAGTGTTCATGGGACTCATTCACCGGATATTTCAGCCCATCATTGAATGATTTCTGTTAGACTTTATCAATGATATCCCTATGTACTCAATGTCAAATGAGGAGAATGTTATAAAATTGAGAATTGTCATAGATTTACTCAAAGAGAACCCTCTTTATAGGAATCTCTCTTAGTGATAGTTTTGGATACAAGTGGTCTACTTTTTGGAATAAGTTATCATTGAAGATGGATTGGCAGTGGGACTAGCTAAGGTCTAGGTTGTGTTATCTTGGGAGACACCAAAGAGTATGATAGAGGTGGGATGATTCCATGGGTTGGAAGCATATTACTGGAGATTTATACTTGATTTCTAAAGGATATAACCAGCCATGATAGCTTTCACCCTAAAGTGGAAAACATTTATGTGGATAGAGATGTTTCAACATGCCTTTTAGGAGTTGAGGTACAGATTGAATAGTTCTCCTATCATGATATTATAATAGGAGGATGTCAAGTACGTAGTTTTCTATGATTCATTAGGGGAAAAACATGGTTGTGTTTTTATATATAATAATGTGGTGATATCCTATGGTTCACACCAGTTGAGAAAACATAAATAGAACTACACAACCCATAATCTTGGAATAGTAGTTGTGTTCTTTACACTAAAGATGTGGCGACACTACCTGATGGGATATCAATTTACCGTCTATTCTTACCACAAGAGTCCCAAGTATATCATCCATCATAAGGATCCTAACTTGAGATAGAGGCAATGAATATATTTACTTTAGGATTGAAGAATATAAATTGTTAAAACTAATGGGAAGGGTAAGGTGGTTGTAGATGCCTTCAGTAGGATATCTTGTTCATAGTTGTTGAATTGGGTATCAGTGTAGTTGGCATTGTTGTAATTATCCTTTGAGGATATAGATAGGGAATCTTAACTATAGACTATGGTTGTTACCCCTATAAACTTCAAATAATATAGGGAGTAAAATCATATGGTTGCTAACTAAGAGACTTACGTACTCAGATATCTTTTGGACATACTCTTGATGCATTTTTTGAAGGTGGGGATCATGTAGATATTTTCAAAGGATTCACAATGGTACCTATGATGTTGCAGGAGGAGGTTCTGAGATAGTTTTATAAATATCCTTTGGAGTTACATCCGGGTGTGGAAACGTTGTACTGGGATCTCCAATATGAGTTTTGGTGGCTAGGAATAAAGTAATGAGTTTCAGATTCTATAACTCGATTCTTTACTTGTCAATAAGTGACTCTTGAACACAAATTTATAGTGGTTAAATATAAAACACTATTGGTTCTAGAGTGGATGTGGTATACGATATCCATGGAATTTTTAATGGGGTTACCACATACATTAAGGGGGCACAATTATCTTTGGTTGATCATAGAACGACTCACCATGTCATCCCATTTCATAGACATTCATGACTAGATTTCAGTAGAGTTTTTAGGACACCTATTTGTTTAGGAGATAGTCTGAATTACTAGAGTTCCATCAAAAATAATTTCCAACTGTGATACTCTCTTCAAATCCCTGTTATGGAAGGGATTTCATGAGAATTTAGGGATTTACTTACACTTTAGAATGATATCTCAACCCCGAATAGAGGGATATTATGATCGGGACCTTCATGTTCTGGAGGATATGTACTGAGGTTTCTTGTTGGACTTTGGACTTAGTTGGGAGGATTACCTACCCCAGGTAGAGTTCATTTATAATAATAGCAACCATTATACAAATTGGCATTACACAATTCGAGGTTGTGTATGAGTGACAAAGTTGGTCAGAAGTTTTGTGGACTAAACCAAGAGATTCAATACTTTTTGGCCTAGAGTTTGTTTCAACCACTAATGTGAAGGTTAATATCATCCAGTAGTTGATGAAGACTATAGATAGCCTTTAAGAATCTTATGTGAATAGATGAAAGAGTCGTTTGATGCTAGCGGAGGGAGACCATGTGTTACAATGAGTTTCACCTCATCTGGATTACAGATATTTTTTCATGGTATCTTGTTATTTTTGAGATTAATTATCCCCTTATAGATATTTTTTATAGTTAGTGAGGTGGAGTAGCACATAGATCTACTACCGTAGATATACCAGTTACGTTACATCTTTCATGTGTCATATCGTAGGAGGAACATGCATGAACCATCACACATATTCTAATGGGGTGAGCTGAAAATTAAGGATTGATCTAGCATTGGTGAGTACCCAGTAGAGATTGAGTATCCACAGAAGAGGATCCTTCATGGGTGAGACATTACTTTAGTTCATGTTTGGTCATAGCACAGGAATATCTAGGTGAGAACATTGGAGTAGGAGGCCTAGATTCATGCTCAGTACCCACATCCCTTTGTATAACCATTGTTTTGGATTTTCAAGATGTAAATACTTTATGTAGGGAGAATATAATGAATCATATTTTAAATGTATTATTATTATATATTGTGTGTATTTTTTTCAATGCCAGGAACTAAGACATTTTGAGATTCTAAGTCCCTGGGTTCTTGGTTAAATATTTGAAGTGTATTAAATATATTAAAAACATGATCTAAAACTATTCCTAAAAAAAGAAGAATAACTTATAAAAAATCCCACATCATAAGTATGAGTGCACCATTGATTTTAAAAAATTTAATTTACTCTAAGAACAACATAACATTTGTCATCAAGGGATGTTTTTTGAAATGTCATCACGGGCGTCAAATAAATGAAATAATTGAAAGATGGTAATTTATTTTTTTATTGATGTAGTGACCTAAATTATTATATAAGAATATGGGTATGATGGAATTCTAGGATCCACCACATAAACTTGGAGGAATTGGAGAACACTTATAGAGATCATTAAAGGATCTCTCTTAGTGAAATATCAACCTAATCAAAGATCGGATATCAGTGTGCTGCGGGATTCGAGATCTCACTAACTGTAACAACACTAGCTTGTTCTTTATCACAATAAATCCATATCGAGGTAGGGTTTTTATTTATTTCTATTTTACCTTTTTATTCATCATATAATGAACAAAAATCAATCAATTAATTAATTAATTCACAGATTGTGCGTATTATCGGTATGTGTAAAATTATCCAGGAATTGGGAGAATTTTATTTTGATTATCTGTTATCTCTTCATTCATCATTCTAATGGAAATGAATCAAGGACAACATGGATATTGGACAAGGTTTTTTAATCTTGGTTTTGGGTTGTTCATTTCACCCCTATTTTCTTTTATCATCGTTAGGGCTTCATTTTCTTGGTGGTTCACCCGAAATACTAAGGAATCGATCGTTGGACACCCATTTCATGGTGCCATGATCTAATATCATATATCTGGAATAGTTATGGTGTGTGGATCATGATATATCTATATTAGAATGCAGATAAGACCGGATTGGATACCTACTATTCATAAGGGGCATGAAAATGGTGATTGGAACCTAGAGAGGGCATTTCCTGAATGGTTTCGAAGACTATATTCTGGTAAATAACCATAGTGAGGATTGACTGGAGTAGATCTATGTTTATTATTATGATCGAGCCCAAAATATTAGGTGGAATATTTGTAGGAATACACGGTAAAAAGTCCTTCGATTTAGGAAAATTGTGATCAAAACGGTGTGTAATGTAGAGATACATGTCATGTGAAGCCCTCCTAGCGGAAATTAGGGTTTCAGACAAAGCCTAAGAGTAAATATCTAAGGGAACTCCATGTAATCCCATATGTACATAGCCAAGGAAATGATATATTGTAGTAGTAATATACTGGTACCTGAGGATGAAGTACATGGGCAGAAGTAGGCTCTGTACTTCAACAAATGCACGGCCTTGATCCCATTCAAACAAGCATAGCCCGGATCCAAGGGTAGATGTCGTGAACTCCTTTTACATGACATTTACTCCTTTAAACATGGTTTAGATACCTTCTCATCTATACCTTGGACATTTTTTGTTATGGTATGTTCCCTATATCCATTCCCCAGGGGTTTGTATGGAATCTCCATGTACACATATTATAGTGATCCCTTTAACAAGAATTCTTGGATAGAGTTGTTGTAATCCTTTCATGAGGCACAAAGTGAGGTCATTTATCATCATCTTTCTCAATCTGGAGTTCTGGGTATCATTTTTTCCAAAGATAAATTGGTGTGTATCCTCTACTTAGTAGGTTATTCTTGACTGAGTAGTTGGTATACCCTAGGGCATTGGGAGGGGTCCTCATATGTGTATCATATCTCATCAAACTTATTGCGTATACATATAATTATGAGACCCAAAATGCATTATCTATTAGAAATAATGCATTAGTTCAATTAGACTTTTTGAGTTTTCTATCCTAGATGAGTGCTTCATGGAACCATCAAGCTCGAATCTTAGTTTGGCATTATAGTTGTGTCTTTACCTTGGGATGAGTGTTATGCATCTATTATATGATTTTTGCATTGGATTATTCCTATTGAGTATTATTATACTCAACCCTACATAGTTGTTTCCTTCACATTTTGTGTCTTGTGCAGATGATCGACCTTTTGACTGAGTCCCTAAGGTACTAGGAACATACGATGTTTAGTGAGATTGGAAAGACTACGGTCTATTCCTGTGGCATCTTAACATCATTCCCCATATTTAAATACATGTTGGTCTTGTTTTCAGACTCTTTTTGGGGTTCTTGTATTTTTCCATATTTACATTCCATTACTTATTATCATACTTTGGTTGTGGGATTTTGATGTACACATGCGTGGTTGTTAAATTGGGTTTACATTTCAGCATTGTATGGTCTTCGATATGTGTGCATGTGTACACGTACAAAGGATAATACCTCTAATGCTATTGATAGTACTACTTATCACCAGTATCTATACCTGGACTATTGGATACATGCTTGGGTAGTTGCGGAACATTTCAAATTGGGGCGGGTTGTGACGGTTCCATTATGATAGGTTATCTGGATCAAGAATGTGTTGATTTTGTTCAATTTATTTGTATGATGTGATAACTATACATAAATAAGAAATTATAAATGAAGATTAATAATATGGGGTGGTTGATCCCACATTTCCATTTCTCCCCCAAACAATAGAAATTCATGGGTCATATACATCAACTATATTGAGACTTGAAGAGCGGGATATGGCACATCACATTGTCTTGTTTAAATTTGGTTTTTTCGATGAATATACCAAGTATGTAATTTGAATATTTATATGTTATCTAAAAATATTTTATGTATTGAGGTTAAATTTTGACTCTACCTCCAAAAAATTAAGATCATTGGATTTTTGTCACCATTCTTTGGTTTGCGAATGAAAATATTTAATAATCAATCAGTATAAATTATTACAACTTATTAATTATTGAAAATGAGATCACAACATGAGGGAATTATGTTAAATACAAAAGCAAACTATTATGACAGGGAATCCAAAATTTGTCCTCGATATGAAAACATGTATTAGTATGTACTTGTTGATTAAATATTTTACTTGGATTATTACTCTCATGGTCGAGTCTCTACGAAGAAATGTAAATGGTTTAATAAACTTAAGTGAAATGCTTCATTTAGTTATTTTTTGGGATTTAGTGTTATTAACATGACTCATTTACTAGCTACTGATGGACCATATATTTTGGGAACAATTTTCAAACAATTATTTTATGTGATAGATCATCTGAGACCTGATTATGGTTTCATTATTCAAGTAATCTGTAGACATATTTTTCATGATGGTGGGGAAAAATTGACACCATTGATGATCCCATCAATGTTGACCAAAATACTATTTTTGTGACACAAATTGTTCTAGTTTTAGAATTTATTTTGAACTTGAATTAGTGGTGGGTAATATTTTAGATAAACCATATATGTTAATAGTTTCTTTAGTTTTCATTTACGTCGGTTTATTAGGTTGTTACTATTGTGATTACTTTAACTTTTTTTAGTTTGGAATGATATATTTTTTCATTATTTATTATTTTATGTAAATTTAATTAGATTTATTTCAATTTATAAAATCAGGATGAAGGTGGTTTTAATAAATGTATAACTTTCTTTTAATTATAGATCATAAAACATGTTATGAAATTTTTTATGACTTCATTTAATTTTAAACATTATGAATTTTTTTAATAAAATGTATTAAACAAATGTGCATTTTATTTTTATATAGATTCTGAATGATATTAAAGAACTTTCAGGGAATAAAATATTTTATAACGATTAATGGATGCATGATCTAGGGTTTCCTCCTCAGGTTCCCTTAGTGATTATAATAACTGTAATAGTTTTCTTCTCTATTACACTTAATGTCATGATCTTATTCACTGTAATATTTTTTAAGGACATTATTCTGATGTAATGTTTAATTAACCTCATCCTACTAGTATGGGTCTGAGCAAGGGTGATCCTAGAGCTACAGGGAAAACATGTCCTACCTATTCACACCCTAAACTTTTAATGGACACCCCATCTACCACACCCTTACATCCTACACTTGAGCCTTTAGGGATTTTCCCACCCATGCCTCTATCATCATCTTATTTAGACTCTTCTTCTCATACCATGTCTATGCTACCTCCAGGGATGTTTCCACCCATAGAATATCCATATCCTATGATATATCCCCATCTTATCTATCCTTATCGTACCATGTCAACACCTCCTCTATTTCCTAATATCCTTCCTTATTTTGATGATTTTTTTCCTTAAGCTTTCACTCTCGTGAATTGAGATAATCTAGGTCATGCCTTGGAACTGGAACATTCTTCATAGGTTACCGATATAAGAAAACCCATGAATCCATCAGAGCCAAACAAGTATCCAGTATCAATTGTTTTATTACTATGTCAATTTATATCACATCATTTAATCTAGTTGTACTATGAGTTAATTCTTATTTTGTTTGTTTTATCTTATTCAACATGATATTTTAAAAGGTGACATGGGAACACCCATATACATGAAGCCTGTAATCGTCAAAAACAAATAATAGTGGATTATAATGAAGATAATCAATTTATAGCTAAATATTTAGTTAAGTGTAGATTTTTTATAGAAACTTTACCAAATTTCAATGATATCATTTCGATGAAACCAGTCTCATGGAGACATGCTGTTAATGAGATTAATGAGAAAGCCTGCAAAGATATATGAGTATGAAAATTCATTAAATTGAGATATTTATTATTATTATATTTATATGAATCAACAAGGTTGTATTACATTAATTTTAAAAATACCAATTTTGATGATTCTATGGTCACATGGTTGATAGACCTTGGAGGGGTTATGGTGATCATATAAGCATGATTTATATGTGGTTTTGAAGAGTAGAGTTGATTCTGATCTAGATGGTGTGCCAATTTTTAACAACTTTTCAATAACACAATATAAATAAATGAAACCATAATGGAAGAATAACGAGTCTAATATAATTTTAATATTTAATGGATTTGGATGAAAATTTAATTCTTATAAATTTTATTGATTTTTATGCTTCAGAAAAACAACCATAACAATGAATATATGATGTACATTCATGCATTAGGGTGCACTACAATGATGGATCATGAGAGGAACCAAATAATTTAATATGAATAGAAATAATATATATATTTATATGGTTAATAATATAGTCATTTTATTTTATTTGTCTTTTCAAGATGAATAAAAACATAAATAGTTATATTTTCATGATGAAATTTAATAAAAAAGGACAATAATTTCCCATTTAGATATATTTGCATGTTGAAATTTATATTTTATTCTGATGAATCCATTAATATAAGGATAGAAATTCCCCATTAAACTCGAGATATATTTTTTATTATTTATTTTTTCTAAACTAGAGGAATGCTATTAACACGGGTTGAATACATTTAAATAGTTAATTATTAAGAATGAAACTGTTTTTCTAAAATATTATTTGAATGATAATTAATTTCCAAATAGGGTGTGTATATTGAAATGATTACTTTTTTTAATGTTATTTGGGAGAGTTTTTTTTCAAAAAAAAATTAAATTAAGTTGATTTTAAGGTATAATATTTATTGGAAATAAATTTCTTTGGAGATTTTAAATATTAATGTTACATTGGTAAAACTATGTTGAAGTGTAATTTTTTTTATAAAACAACATTTTATGGTAGACGGGAAAAGGTAATGTAATAGTAATTCAGTTTTATATCATAGACATTATGTTGTATAATGATGTAATTTTTATTGGGGTTATATGATAGTTTGATGAATATTTATTAGCTCTTAAGTATTAGTGATTTATTATTATTTTTGTTTGAATTGAATTTTTGAAGTCACACTAATAGTAATGGTGTATATTCAATATTTGTGATATGGATTTAATTAGGGATTGATAATTTTTGGAATTAATTCAATCCTGGATGTTTAATTGCATCATCCTTTTAGGTATTATATGTTTTTTAGTAGATAGGTTGTAAAACCCATGTCCCATTGTATTGGAGTAAAGGGGGAATTTCATCTAACCTAAAAAATACCTAACCCAAAATGAACAAAATAAGCTAACAATAAATGAAATAATCCAAAAGGAAAAAAAACCATAACCTAAAATATACAAAATAACCTAAATAGATGTAATCCAATTGTTCAAAAAAAATTAAAATACGACAAAATTGACTAACCAAAAATTAAATAACCCTTAAATGAACCAAATGACATATTGAAAAATAATCCAAATGACCTAACTCCAATATCAAATAACCATAATATGAAACAAATGACAAACCAAAAACTAACCAGTTGACATAACCCAAGATATAGAAAATACCCTAACAAAAAATAAAAAAATAACATAACCTAAAGAAATATGAATAACCTAACCCAAAATGAATTGATTAACCTAACCAAAAGATGAAAAATTGATCAAATTACTTAATACAAAAAATCTAATGACCAAAAAACCAAAGTAAAACAAATGAAGTAACCTAAAAAGTTTAAACTGAAAATGAAAAAAATGAAACAACACAAAATAAAACAAATAACCTAACTCAATTATTAAATAACCCAAAGATGAGCCAAATGACCAACCCCAAAATAAAAAATTTAACATAATCCAAGATGATGAAAATAACATAACTAGAAATGAACTATGTAACCTAACCCAAAAAAAATCTAAACCCAAATGAACTAATTAATGTAACCAAAAAATGAAACAAATGATCAAATGGCCTAATAGAAAACAAACTAATGACCAAACGACCAAAATGATGAAAATGACATAACCCAAAAAAGGCATAAGCCCAAAAAAACCAAATGACCTAACCCAAAATAAACCAAATAACCTAACTTAAAAAAGAGAAATCACAACAATGAAAAAAGTATCTAAACTTAAAAATACCTAACCCAAAATGAACGAAATGGCATAATCTAAAAGAACCCAAATATCCTAAACCTAGTAAACCCATTTTCATAACATAAAAAAGAAACAAATATAAAAATTAACTAACCAAAACATAAATAACCATGAAATGAAATTACTATAATAAACCACAAGATATAAAATGACCAAAATCAAATATAAAATAGTCCAAAGATGAACCAGAAGACTGAACCCAAAGTTTACCAATAGACATAAACTTAGATGAATCTAATACCCTATAAAAATGCACAAAATAACCTAAAAAATATAAATAAACAACCTATCCAAATTTAAACTAATTAACCTAACAAAAAATTGTATTTTTGGTCAAATGACCTAATCCAAAACAAACTAATGACTGAATGACCAAACTGAACCAAATGTTGTAACCCAAAAATGAAAAAACCCAAAAATAAACCAAATTTCCTAACCCAAAATATACCAAATAACATATCATAAAAAATAGATAACCCAAAAATTAAAAAAATAACCAAACCTAAAAATACGTAACAAAAAAATAACAAAATGAAATAACCCAAAATAAACCAAATAACCTTAACCCAAGTAAACCAATTCTTCTAACCAGAAAAGGAAGATCTTTCCAAATGAACTAAAAAATTAAATAAACAAGAAATGATCTAAATGACCTAATCTAAAATAAAACAAATGACTTATCTAAAATATGAAATAACCCATAGAAGAACCAAATGGCCAAACCAAAAATTAACTAATTAAAATAACCATTGATGAAGAAAATAACCTATCAAAAAATTATCTAAATCACATGACCCAAAGAAAAATAAATAATATAACCCAATATGAATAAATTAACATGACCAAAAAAATGATAAATTTATCAAATGACCTAATCCAAAACAAACTAATTTCCAAATGACCAAAATGAACCAAATGATTTAACCTAGAAAAGACATAACCCAAAAATACACCAAATGAACTAAACCAAAATAAATCAAATAACTAAACATAAAAATGAGTTAACCCAAAAATGAACAAAATTACCTAACCTAAAAATACATTACCCAAAATGAATAAAATTGAATCACCCAAAATAGACCAAATAACCTAAACATAAGAAAAACATTTAACCAATAAAATGAACAAATAACTAAATAAAGTAACCAAAAAAATACATAACCATGAAATGAACGTAATTTCATTGCCCAAATTAAACCAAATGACCTAAATCAAATATGAAATGACAAAAATATGAACAAAATGACCAATGCTTAAATTAATCAATTGACATTACCAACGATGAAGTAAATAACCTAACAAAGAATTACGTAAATAACCTATCCCAAATTAAAATAAATGATCTAATCCAAAATAAACTAATTCACAGAACCAAAAAAATGGAAATTTCATCATATGGGCTAATCCAAAACAAACAATTAACCAAAAAACAGAAATAAACAAAATTAAATTTCCCAGAAAAATACATAACCCAAAAATAAATCAAATGGACGAACATAAAAAAACCCAAATAACCTTACTTAAAAAAGAGATAACCCCAAAATGAAAAATAGCCAAACCTAAAAAATACTGAACCAAAAATGAATAAAATTATATAATCCAAAATAAACCAAATAACTAAACCCATGTAAACCAATTTTATATATAAAAAATGATAAAATGACCAAATAAACTAACAAAAAATTACATAACCCAGAAATGAACCAAATGACATAACAAAAAATAAAAAAAATGAACGAACTCAAATATGACATAACCCATAGATGAAACAAATTACCAATCCTAAAATTTCCAATTTACATAATAATAGATGATGAAAATAGCCTAAACAAAAAAAACTAAATATCCTAACCCAAAAAAATAACATAGTCCAAAATAAACAATTTATCCTGACAAAAAAATTAAGATTGATCAAATGACCAAATCGAGAAAAACTAATGACCAAATGACCAAAATGAACTAGATGACATAACCCAAAAAAATATACCAAATTAACTAACCCAAAATAATCCAAATAACCAATCATAAAAAAGTGATAAACCAATAAATAACAAAATCACCTAACCAAAAAAGAACTAACCAAAAATGGACAAAATTACATAGCCCAAAATAAACTAAATAAACTAAACCGAAGTAAACCAATTGTTTCAACCAAAAAAAATAAACAAATGACTAAATAAAATAACCTAAAATTACATAACCCTCAAAATGAAAAAATGACATAACAAAAAATAAATCAATTGAACTAAATAAAATATCACATAACAAAAATATTAACCAAATGACTAAATCCAAAATTTCCTAAACCAAGTGGAACAAAATAAAAATTCCACCAATTAATTGATTTATATACCGCAAAAATTATATAACTCAAAAATGAAGCAAATGGAATAACCCAAATCAACCAAAATGAACTAATGTAAAATTAACCAAATGATTTAGAAAAGCTACCAAATAGGAAAATATGACCAAATATCAAACCCAAAAATTATTCCAAATGACAATACTCATTAATAAAAGAAACACCCTATCAAAAAATGAATAAAATGACAAAATCATAACATATGAAAATTAATCTAACTGATTGATCAATTGAAAAAATGACCAAATTACCAAACAACCTAACCAAAAAATGAACATAATGACCAAAATGATATAAATTACCAATTAAACATATAACCAAATAACATAACAAGAATAAAATTCCACAAAAACGAACCTACAAGAGGTATCATACCCATATTTGTTATGATAATTATTATGGATTAATTATGTTATGAAACCCGTATTAAATTTATAATTAAATATATATTTTGATGGTTCTTCCTTTTATGCATTTCATTAACAACCAATATTTTTTTAATTAAAGGATTATCAATTTCAAATTATTTAATAATATACAATTATACTAAATAATGTTTTTTGAAGGAAGTGGCATTGAGCATCGTAAGCTGTGTTTGTCAAGTAGTATTATTTTTCTCTTGTATGAGGAAAAAGTATGGGTGTTCAATAAATACATAGAAATAAGAAAAGATTTTTATTATTTTATTGATATTTCAAATTTTGATACCTAAATCATAACAAAATATCTTTTTTTATATTCTCAAATGTTTTTCATATAGGCCCTCAATGAATAGTATGATAACAACATCATGCCAAATGATCATTTGAGATTGGTATTGTAGAGACCCGAAGCTTAACATACATGGACATTACATTACATTTGCGGAATACTTTGTACATAACAAAAACACACACATAAGGATCGTAATAGTTTAGTGTCTTTGGAAACTCAGAATATAATCTTCTAATCCTGGTGAAAGATCTTCAACATATCCCATAAAGATCTTCCCTTTTTTTTACCTAAAACCTTTCTTTATATCCTGGGGAAAAGAAAACATAAAATGGTGAGCTCAAATGATCAGTAATGGTAAACAAAAGAAATATCAATCACATCATATACATAAGCACATAACTTTTGGAAATCTTAACCTGCAAAAGAGATCATACTTTCATAACATGGGGTAAATCATGGCAGTGAAATGTAATCACAATAATCATAACAAAAAACATGAAACTTTGTGGCATACACACATAATCATAGATAATCACTTCTTGTTAGTGAAGACTCATTGCCAAGACTATATTAGTGGACAAAGACCCTTTTTGAACCGAGTCACCCTCGTTTCAGTCCTGTTTCACTGAACCGGTATAACCTACCATTCCATCCATGTCTATCTCATGAGATATAAAATCTTTACCCAATGCATTGGAGGGAGATATAGGTCCCACCCATATCATAATGATACCATTCTTATGTGTGCCACAAAATCATAAACCATACATCACTGCATAACCCATGTAATAAAAATGGGAATCTTAAACATCATGATATCATAAAACAATTCATATATGATATAGGGATTCATAAAAATAATTCCATCAAAACATAATCTAATCAATGTAATAATAGGGATAAAAACAGTACCCTTTATTATCTTAGATGGAAAATAATTTTTATTAAAAACTTGAACTCCATTCTTGTTGAAAATATCCTTTCTTCTTCAAAAACATTTTTTCTTTCTTAACATGTCATACAACTTTAAACTAAAAGAAGTTGATTAAAAATAAACTTGAAAACTTGTAAAGGATTCTTCTTAGAAATAATGTTTTAAAAATCCATTCATTCTGTATAAGTTAAAAAAAACATTCTTCATACTTTTGTCGGAAAAGTCAAAAAGTACCTCGTACGAAAAACGAAAAAAGATTCCTTTCATATCTTTTACTAAAAACTAACCGAAGGGTAAAATTGGATTTAAAAAATTGTACGTGGATGGAAATAATATTACATATTGAGGAAACATGGATGTGGATGATAAAATACACCCCAGTAAATACCAAAGTATAAACAATCTTGGATAAAATGAGATTGTGATATATTCCCTTAACTTAGGTCCGATTTGCTTCGTAAGTGTCCGAACCTCCTGTATAATGATTTAAATAATGTCATTGACTTATTACAGAATCATATCCATTGTTATGATATCATATATGGTTCACTTATGACTTTATATTACCCGTTCTTTTGTAAATTCCATGTAAAGAGCATTTTGGGTAAAATTGTTTCATTTGTCGTCCGTGTTTTGACATGTAATTATTCATATGATTAATTATATCATGATTAATTAATTCTAGAATATAAAACAAGATATATATATATATATATATTCAGAATATACATATATATAATAAATCAGTAAATGGAAAGAAATACACCGTTCATGGAGACGGTAGGCCGTACGTATGCATGAACGCTGTTTTCCTTTCCTTATTGAGTTGAGTGGAATTAAGTAGATGACATACATATATATAAACATAAATCCAGTATCTTTATAATGTCATATATTTCATTATTATTTCTTATATATACTTTATAATCATTCTTAAATGGTTAACATGGAGAATGAATCTCATCGCGTCGTGGAGACGGTAGTCCGTACGTACGCACGAGCGAGGATATCATTTCCATAATTATTGAATTGAATTGGAGTGGATGATACAATATATCAGAATCATTATGATGTTATAATAACTATTTATAGTTATTCTTTACACCATAATACCCATCCAATTAAGGTGGTGGCGGAAAATAGATTACACCATGGCATGGAGACGGAATTTCGTACGTACGCACGCGCGGTGATTTCATTTTCTGTAGGATGGATAGAAAGTTAATAAGGATTGTTTCATACTTATAATAACATATAATTATATGAGTGATACTTATGTTATTACTTCATAATTAAACAACCTAAGAAGAAGAAGTTGAAGAAGAAAGAAATTGAAAAGATTGGTAATGGATATTACCTCTTCTTTGAAACGCCTCTTTGAATCCTCCACTTAGGGAACTAAGATTGGTCTTTGAAGAAGACCAAGACCTCTAGGATTATTCTAGGGAATTGTAGAAGGGATTTTGGCAGGGGTTTTCTGAGCTTGAGTGCTCAAATTGGTGTGAGGAGGAGGGGGAGGAGGTGCCCTTTTATAAGGGAGGAGAGGGGCACCTTAGGAATATCTCAAAATATTATTTTATATTAAAGTCAAAATCGGTTTATAATGGTTTCAAAGGGTCTTATTTAGAATTTAAAGTGGGTATGGATCGATATCATATAAACCAATAGGATTTAGACAAGTTTAGGTTATTATTTTATCCTTATCAATTAGATTTAACTCTAAGTGAAATAATTTAACTTTTACCAAGACTTTTTGTTTTCTTACACTATATGGTTAATAAACTTACTATAAAATGCCAAAAGAACCCCAATTTGTTTATTATTAATATATATATCCTTATATAAGTCATGTGGCCGAACCTTATATTTTTAGGAATAAAATAACAATTAATAATATAATATTTGATTTAAAAACTATTTTGTGTCAATTTTGAAACTATTTGATATATGATTTTTTTGAAAGTCATAACAGAATTATATATTCGAACCAAGTTTATTAAATCAACAATAATATATCATAGTAACCTATAAAATTAGTGGAATTCATAAAAAGTCTCAAATGATATTTATTTGAGCATTTAAAACATCAATTATGTTAACATTTCCTTAAAAAGGTAATTACTGCATCATCGTTGTGTCATAAATAAATTAAATTATTTAAAGTATAAAAATTACAAATAAAATACCATTATGTAGGAAATACGTTTAGATTTATAATGAATATTTATAGTAGAAATTATATTATGTATAACCCTATATTAAAAATGTTTTAGTAAATAAACTTTGATTTTAACTCTTTTAACTCTTCTTTGAATTAAATAATAATAAATGTCCTAATCTAATCCAAGTGGGCCTAAATGATAATAATTTACACTTAAGGTTGTATTTGGTCGATATAAACTTGTCCAATAGGATTATGACATGTGTTAGGGTAATAATAATATCATTTTTACCCTTAATTACCCTATTTACTTTTAACCGTGGTAAATAAAAGTAAAAAGTTACTATTCACCAAAAATTATTTTCATCTCATTGAACCACATTTTACATACTGACATCAGCCGTGTCTCTCGTATTTTTGAAATTCCACTCACAGAAGAGGTAAAATTAATTTTTATGAACAATTCATTTTTTTTGACTACCACTTAGTAGTTTCACTATTCATCAAAAATTGAAAGTTTTCAGAAAAATACCAAAAATTAGGCCTAAGCTATATTTCATATTATGAACTCAAAAATGATTTCTATTTTACCAAATTCAAAACATATCAGTTGCATTAATTAATTTAAAAATTAATTCCCGTCGTCAAAACAAAAGGCGTGTTTTTAAGAGATAATAGCTATCAAAAGATTGAAACTTGTTTATAACTGGTTTAAATGTGAAATTACATCAAATGACCATCATTGTATTAAATTGTAAAAATATATTCTAAATATACATTAAAACCACTCAAATTAATAATTTATCACTATTAATTATTTCGATTAAAAACGTGTTTTTAATTATAATTTAGTAATTTTCACTATTCATCAAAATATGAAAGTTATCCGAAAAGTACCAAAATTTCACCTTAGGCTAAATTCGATACTCCAAATCCAAAAATGAAGTCCATTTTGAAAAATTTCAAAAAGTAGTTATTACTATTCATAACTGCTAGTTTTAATAATATTTTAATAGCATATCGTTGTTTAGTGAAACTCGGTATTGCATACTAGACACGCTATCAAGGAAGGTCGTGATTGCATGTAATGAAAGGCAAGTCAAGGATGCGTGTTGTGCAAGCTCCTTTTGGTTTAGCGTACAACACAAGACATTAGTGAAATTAAAAAGTATATTTTTCATAAAATCTCGGGGTGTTACATTCTACCCCCCTTAAAATGAATTTCGCCCTCGAAATTCGTCGGGGTTATAAATGGTTTACTATTCGAAAGTTTCTTTAATAGAAACCCACATCGTAAAAAGGAATATCAAAACTAATCTTTAAAAACAAAAGTATGAAACATAACGGTTACCCAAATAAAATAATCACTGGGTTTCCACATAGGTGAAAATATGGATATGGAAGAGAAATCTAACCATCATGTTCTGATGGAGAGTGGTAGAGAACATGACTATGGAAAAGCCAGCAATCACAAATCCATAAATTTGTGACAACTTAAGGTACCATCTGATTAATCAGATATAAGAGCACTAGGACAACATTTTTGGTTTTCAAGATCGTTTCCCTAAAGTTGAAGAATTTGAATTAGAATAAATACTTACTTTATTTTGGTACAATCTCACTGTTGTTCGTGCCTTGAACAATTTCCACTTCATCTCTTAAATAAATGAAGTTGAATTTGTTATTCGTGAAGTGTTAGCAGATCATGTGATAGAATGACGGGTCATTCCATCTGTCTCAAACAAAAGGTTAGCAAAAGTTATTAAATATACATAAGTCATTCTATAGTGAGATTAATCATATATGGTTCCTAACATGGACTTATACTTCATATATCATACTTCTTAATATAATAAAACTAGTTTCTACTAAACAGGGACTTCCTGTAGGCTAGTGGTAGGAGATAAAGGCCAGTCGCACTTCGGTTGTGGGTTCGATTTCCACAGCCTTGTCTGATGTGATGGGCTGTCGCCCGTCCTGCAGGTTGTCCTTTTTCTAAAACTATATTACAATAACATCCCATGAATAATATCGAAAAAACTTCTATCCGTAAACAATACTAACTTATGTCCAACATAATCCATTCCAATCTTTAGGCTTATCCATAATACTGCAGTCCACTCTCATAGTGAAAATGATTACCAAAGATTTAATACCATCGTTGATCCCCATATATCATAAGATATGTTTTGTTGGTCACATTCCAAACATTCAAAGTCCTTAATCATGTATTCTCTTGAATACCCTTGGTGAAAACATGAATGCAGTTAAAAGTTAACACTTTCCACATACCAAAATCCTCAAAATTCTATATAACCAAACCATGATATCACTTCGTCCTTATATCAATCATGAGCTCATGAATACTGTTATACATTTCATTTTCTTGTTTTCCCTTCATTATGTGCATATCATCTTATTTCCAAAAATATCTCAATCACTTTAATACTATATTAGACCAATACATAAATATTCGAATACTTTATGATAAAACATTATTTTGGAATCCCATTACATAAACACTTAATCATTCCACCACATCGTTGTCATATTCATCATCGCCAATAGTGATCGCATGTGACTTCCCTTTGTCCTTTGTCTTAAGCGGTTGCTCATGTTGATCATCACTAACCCTTGGATTAGGGAATTTATTAGCATAATTCCCCATTTCCTTGCACTTGAAACATTGAAGTGTTGGTGGTGCGTTCTCTGCAGTGTTTGCTTTGTTCACATCATTAGAAACCCTTTTTCCATTACTTCGACACTCAACTGCTCGATGACCTTCTCTTCCACACTTAAAAAATTTTCTAGTCCCTTTAAGACAATCTCCACCATGCTTCTTTCCACACTTTGAGCATAAGAAAACATTCATTTTCTTTTCACCATTATTCTGATATTTCTCCTTGAACTCCATCTTTCGTTTCTTGTCAAAACCATGAGATTGATATGTAACAACAACTTCTATTTCTACCTTGATAGAACAACGCACAATTTCTTCATATCTACTGAAGTCTCTTATAGCTAATGCCCTTCGAAGACTTGGTTTTAAGCCACTGAAAAATCTATCAACTTTACTTTTAGGTTGGATGATAATGCCAGATGCATACCTTGCAAGTCTTGTAAAATTTGCTTCGTATATACCAACAGATTCATCATCCTTCTGCTTCATCTCAAGAAACTCCTTTTCTATCTTTGTTCGAAGAATACGAGGGAAGTACTTACTGAAAAACAAGTTCTTGAACTCGTCCCATTCCATGGACTCAATTTCATCTCATGGCCTCTTATTCTTGATAAGATTCCACCATTGATCAGCTTCACCTTCCAAACGATATACTGCTAAGATGACTTTATCATGTTCAGAACATTGAAGAACTGAAAATATCTTTTCAGTGGTACTGATCCATTGTTCAGCAACTAGTGGATCGGAAGACCCACTAAAAGAAGGTGGACGTTTCCTCATGAAGGACTCAATAGAATATTGTTCCCTTCTCTGCTCATTTGGAAGTCCAGAATGATTCATAGCTTGTGTAAGTATAGCAATAAGATTTTGCACTCCATCTCCCATAACATTTGTTTGTTCAGGAGGACAATCATTGCATTGTCCATTTCATTGATCAACAAGGTTCCTTCGAGTTCCAGCCATCATCTAAAACCCAAAAAGAATAGTGTGAGAGGAAAAAATCATGCTAGGGAAAACAACATTATAAATGGGGATTATCCTCAATATCTAACTTCTTAGATTTAATTATATGATCATTAGCGTAATTCTAGTACTATAACCTATACTTATACTTAACCTTAGGGACATCCCTAGACATACCTTAGAAATATCTCTAGGGATCTCACTAATGTTTTCGCATCCTAGTTTCCAAAGGTTGACTAAACCTTTCCTCTGATACCAACTGTAGAGACCTGAAGCATAACGTACATGGAAATTACATTACATTTTTGGAATACTTAGTACATAACAAAAACACACACATAAGGATCATAATAGGTTATTGTCTTTGGAAACTCAGAATATAATCTTCTAATCCGGGTGAAAGATCTTCAACATCTCCCATAAAGATCTTCCCTTTTTTTAACTAAAACCTTTCTTTATATCCTAGGGAAAAGAAAACATAAAAGGGTGTGCTCAAATGCTCAGTAAGGGTAAACAAAAGAAATATCAATCACATCATATACATAAGCACATAACTTTTGGAAATTTTAACCTGAAAAAGAGATCATACTTTCATAACATGGGGTAAATCATGGCAGTGAAATGTAATCACAATAATCATAACTTAAAACATGAAACTTTGTGGCATACACACATAATCATAGAGAATCATTTCTTGTTAGTCAAGACTCTTTGCCAAGACTATCTTAGTGGACAAAGTCCCTTTATGAACCGAGTCACCCTCGTTTCAGTCCTGTTTCACTGAACCGCTATAACCTACCATTCCCGCCATGTCTATCTCATGAGATATAAAATCTTTACCCAATTTATTGGAGGGAGATATAGGTCCCACCCATCTCATAATGATACCATTCTTTTGTGTGCCACAAAATAATAAACCAAACATCATTGCATAACCCATGTAATAAAAATGGGAATCTTAAACATCATGACATCATAAAACAATTCATATATGATAAAGGGATTCATAAAAATAATTCCATCACAACATAATCAAATCAATGTAATAATAGGGATAAAAAAAGTGCCCTTTATTATCTTAGATGAAAAATAATTTTGATTAAAAACTTGAACTCCATTCTTGAGGAAAATTTCCTTTCTTCTTCAAAAACATTTTTCCTTTCTTAACATGTCTTACAACTTTAAACTAAAAGAAGTTGATTAAAAATAAACTTTAAAACTTGTAAATAATTCTTCTTAGAAATAATGTTTTAAAAATCCATTCATGCCGTATAAGTTAAAAAAACATTCTTCGTACTTTTGTCAGAAAAGTCAAAAAGTACCTCCTACGAAAAATGACAAAAGATTCCTTTCATATATTTTACTAAAAAATAACCAAAGGGTAAAATTGGATTTAAAAAATTTTACGTGCATGGAAATAATATTACATATTGAGGAAACATGGATGTGGATGATAAAATACACCCCAGTAAATACCAAAGTATAAACAATCTCGGATAAAATGAGATTATGATATATTCCCTTACCTTAGGTACGATTTGCTTCGTAAGTGTACGAACCTCCTGTATAATAATTTAAATAATGTCATTGACTTATTACAGAATCATATTCATTGTTATGATATCATATATGGTTCACTTATGACTTTATATTACCCGTTCTTTTGTAAATTCCATGTTAAAGAGTGTTTTGGGTAAAATTGTTTCATTTGCCGTCCGTGTTTTGACTTGTAATTATTCATATGATTACTTAGATCATGATTACTTAATTAAAGAATATAAAACATGATTTATATATATATTCAGAATATACATATATATTATAAATCAGTAAATGGAAAGAAATACACCGTTCATTGAGACGGTAGGCCGTACGTACACATGAACACTGTTTTCGTTTCATTATTGAGTTGAGTGGAATTAAGTAGATGACATAAATATATATACACATAAATCCAGTAGCTTTATAATGTCATATATTTCATTATTATTGCTTATATATACATTATAATCATTCTTAAATGGTTAACATGGAGAATGAATCTCATCGCGTCGTGGAGACGGTAGTCCGTACGTACGCACGAGCGATGATATCATTTCCATAATTATTGAATTGAATTGGAGTGGATGATACAATATATAAGAATCATTATGATGTTATAATAACTATGTATAGTTATTCTTTACACCATAATACCTATCCAATTAAGGTGGTGGCAGAAAATAGATTACACCACGGCGTGGAGACGGTATTCCGTACGTACGCACGCGCGGTGATTTCATTTTTCGTAGGACGGATAGAAGGTTAATTAGGATTGTTTCATACTTATAATAAAATATCAGTATATGATTGATACAGATGTTATTACTTCATAATGAAACAACCTAAGAAGAAGAAGTTGAAGAAGAAAGAAATTGAAAAGATTGGTAATGGATATTACCTCTTCTTTGAAATGCCTCTTTGAATCCTCCACTTAGGGAACTAAGATTGGTCTTTGAAGAAGACGAGGACCTCTAGGATTATTCTAGGGAAGTGGATAAGGGATATTGGCAGGTTTTTGCCGAGCTTTAGTGCTCAAATTGGTGTGAGGAGGAGGGTGAGGAGGTGCCCTTTTATAAGGGAGGAGAGGGGCACCTTAGGAATATCTCAAAATATTATTTTATATTAAAGTCAAAATCGGTTTATAATGGTTCCAAAGGGTCTTATTTCGAAGGTAAAGTTGGTATGGATATAAATCCTATCAACCAATAGGAGTTAGACAAGTTTAGGTTATTATTGTAACCTTATCAATTAGATTTAACTCTATGTTAAATAATTTAACTTTTACCGTGACTTTTTGTTTTCTTACACTATATGGTTAATACACTTACTATAACATGACAAAAGAAATCCAATTTGTTTATTATTAATATATATATCCTTATCTAAGTCATTGGGACGAACCTTAGCATTTGAGGAATAAAATAACAATTAATAATATAATATTTGATTTAAAGACTATTTTGTGTCAATTTTGACACTATTTGATATATGATTTTTGTGAAATTCATAACAGAATTATATGTTCGAACCAAGTTGATTAAATCAACTATAATATATCATAGTAACCTATAAAATTAGTGGAATTCCTAAAAAGTCTCAAATTAAATTTATTTGAGCATTTATAACATGAATTATGTTAACATTTCCTTAAAAAGGTAATTACTGCATCATCATTGTGTCATAAATAAATTAAATTATTTAAAGTAAAAAAATTACAAATAAAATACCATTATGTAGAAAACCATTTTATCTTTCTAATGAATATTTATAGTCGAAATTATATTATGTATAACCCTATATTAAAAATGTTTTAGTAAATAAACATTGATTTTAACTCTTTTAACTCTTCTTTGAATTAAATAATAATAAATGTCCTAATCTAATCCAAGTGGGCCTAAATGATAATTTTTTAGACTTAAGGTTGTTTTTGGTCGAGATACACTTGTCCAATAGGATTAGTACATGTTTTAGGGTAATAATAATATCATTTTTACCCTTAATTACCCTATTTACTTTTAACCGTGGTAAATAAAAGTAAAAAGTTACTATTCACCAAAAATTATTTTCATCTCATTGAACCACATTTTACTTACTGACATCAACCGTGTTTCTCGGATTTTTGAAATTCCACTCACAGAAGCGGTAAAATTAAGTTTTATGAACAATTCAGTTTTTTTAACTACCACTTAGTAGTTTCACTATTCATCACAAATTGAAAGTTTTCAGAAAAATACAAAAAAGTAGGCCTAAGATATATTTGATATTATGAACTCAAAAATGATTTCTATTTTACCAAATTCAAAACATATCAGTTGCATTAATTAATCTAAAAATTAATTCCCGTCGTCAAAACAAAAGGCGTGTTTTTAAGAGATAATAACTATCAAAAGATTGAAACTTGTTTATAACTGGTTTAAATGTGAAATTACATCCAATGACCATCATTGTATTAAATTGTAAAAATATATTCTAAATATACTTTAAAACCACTCAAATTAATAATTTATCACTATTAATTATTTCGATTAAAAAAGTTGTTTTTAATTATAATTTAGTAATTTTCACTATTCATCAAAATATGAAAGTTATCCGAAAAGTACCAAAATTTCACCTTAGGCTAAATTCGATACTCCAAATCCAAAAATGAAGTCCATTTTGAAAAATTTCAAAAAGTGTTTATTACTATTCCTAACGGCTAGTTTTAATAATATTTTAATAGCATATCGTTGTTTAGTGAAACTCGGTATTGCGTACTAGACACGCTATCAAGGAAGGTCGTGATTGTGTGTAATGAAAGGCAAGTCAAGGATGCATGTTGTGCAAGCTCCTTTTGGTGTAGCGTACAATACAAGACATTAGTGAAATTAAAAAGAATATTTTTCATAAAATCTCGGGGTGTTACAGGTATTATGCAAGGAGTGCTTGGGGTGAGTGTGGTGTTGTCCCAAGAAAAATATCATCCCTACAAGGTATTGTCCTTCATTAAGAACCACTCCAACCTATCACACCATTGAGATACAAAATGATCATTCAAAGGAAGATGAAGCCAAAAAAATCTATACCGAAGAATGAAATCCATAAAGTGGTTATCGAAGAGTTCATAAAATCTAAGTCAGTTATATTCCCATGATTATCATCTGAGTATTATAATTTTTTTATTCATTTATGGAAACAATATTCTCTAGCTATGATGCATTGATAGATGTCAATGATGGTATCAGTGGTGGTTTAGGTGATGATACTTATGTTGTGGGTGGTGGTGGTGGTATTGATGATGATGATGAGGATCTAGGCCTTGATACTAGTGATTATTATGATGACACTGGTGGTGATGTGGAAGATATCGATCTGCTAAATTTTTTGAGTTGAGAGTAAAGTGACATGTTTTTAAAATGTTTAAAGAATAATACTGAGGGATGATGTGGATTGCATATGTATATAATATTGTAAATGGTTTTAAAACAATTGATAAACTAATAGTTAAATTCTATATATATAATAAGTGTACTGGATTAAATGTAGACTATGGTTTTTATTTTTTTTAAAGGTTATGGTATTGTTTGTGTTATGGGTTTGGATGTGCTCCTACTACTTGCTAGGGATAGATATTTATACCAATGGTTCAATGAACCATAAAATATCCTATTTGGGGGAAAATCTATAATAATATTTATTATTATAGTGTGTATATCTTTATAGCCATAGTTTAGTTAAAACCTATTGTATTATTAAAACCTTAATGGTTATACCCCCAATTTATATTGAATCTAGGTGTATAACCCTACACCAATGGAATAAGTACATGCTGTTCATAGAACTATTGTCACATCCCCTACTAATGGTTTTATGGGCTATAAAAATGGCTATAAACCATGGCTATAGGTTACTATTCTTGTATAACAATGAATAATAATCATGAAATTGATGGTAATTTTGGTTCATTATTTAACTAGTTGATATATAATGGATAAGAAGTGATATCAAGGAAAGATCTTATTCTATGTTTTTGTGTTGAGAAGGTTTCCAATGGTAGGTTTGAGAATTAATTGATTCATAAATTAAATTTTCAATATTATCTTGTTTATCACAAAAATCTAGACTCATGTGGACTTATATTACATTTTATTTAAGTCCTTGATAACTATATAGGTTTGCATAAAAAGGGGTTTTCATGTTCATGACTTTCCAAAAAGTGGGTTCATTATGTTTTGAGGTGTTTTAAAAAAACCAAATAGGGATATTTGTGGTAAAAATCCCTTTTGATGCTAATTTTTTGTTAACAGTTTATGTTGATATTTTTTGATGTTGTTGAAAATGGATATTTGTTGAAGGATGAATAAAGAGTTGATGAAAATAAACTAAAGGATAATGTGGAGCATGAATCTCTTAAATGATCATACAAAGTGAAAATTTATTAAAATATCACATTATTCATGAATATACCAAAGTATAACTTTTCATTTGTAAGTTCAATAGGATCAATATGAAGCGTGTAAGTCTTAATAAATCATAGAAACGGTGTTTGTTTGGACAATGTGGACTTATCTTGTTTGCGATCATGATAGATAAAAGAGAACACTTGATCCCATCATGAGATCTATATAATAGTAATAGGATATCCTAAAGAGATTATGAAAGTCACATAAAGACGCCACTTGATTTTCAATGTATCTCATGATGAGGTAATATGATACACCTGAACAAACCACATGATTGTTAATGGATATCACAATGAGATCCTGGGAAGCACTTAATTACACATCCTGACTGTTAGAGGATCTACACATGAGATCATGGGAACCACGTAAATACACCACATTATTTTCAGATGATCTCATTAATATATCATGATACTCACTTAAAGTCACAAAATTATTTCCAAACGATCATGCGATCACATATTTAAAAATTGATCTTGTGATTAGATCATGGTAAACATTGAAAGAAATCACAAGATTGTCAAGGGATCTCTTGAAGAGATAATGAGAACGAGATGAAGATAAAAAGAATATAAATAAAGTATATATCCAGAATTAATTCAAAACATTAAATACATGAAGAGATCATGTGATGTACTGGTGGAAAATGGCACTGACCACATGATTTACTTTAGATCACGTATGGGATCATGTGAAGTTTGCATATTTGCCTTTGGATCATGTTAAGGGATCAAATTAAGCACTAGAATATAGAGTTTCTAACCACCATATGTTAGTATTTAGATCCCGTGATGGGATCAAATGATGTATGTAATGCCAATTTCCAAGGTATTGGGATGGAATTCAAACTGTGATTTATGGAGTTAAGAAAGTGTATTAATACTTATAAATACCCCATTAACCCATTCTTAATAAGAATAAAAGTTTTATTAGGTGGTTCTAATTGATTTAAATTTATTTAAAATGATCATAAAAAAGATTTTTGTTGGATTCCCATGATCTTTGTAATCTAAACATACTCTCGTAAAGGGGTATTGTGTACGAGTCATGTGAATGCATCTTATGAAGGGATGTATGCATTTGGAATAGTCAAACATTTTCGTAGAAAATTATACATGTAACCTAAACAAAGACTCATGATAGTTTCATATGATTCATATGAATAGATAAAGTTATTGTAGATATGTCTTGTAAAAGGGCTCATGAAGGAGTATCATCACAGAGTCTCATGGAGGGTCCCATGAAGTGGTGTCATAGGGGAGTCTTATAGAGGGGTATCATGAAGGGGTCTTGAGAAGGGGTATCCTTTAAGGGGCATATTCAAGTGTCTCACTTAGGGGTTACATTCAATGTTATTATTTAAAGAGATTCATGCTAGAGTTATCCTGTGAACAATATCATTATCATATCTGAATTCTGAAGAAATATATAGAGGATATGTACCATATGATAATATTTACAGAATAATTTTTTCCAATTTTACATCAATTTGATTGAAATGAGGACATTTAATATCTTTTGGGAACATTCCAAAGTGACGTGGATTTTCTATGATATCTCATGGAAATGTGATGATCAAGGATATATTCACATTAAGGCAATGAAGGAGCATGTGAATTTCAAATGCACTTATTACCCATTCTATGAAACTCTCAACAATAGTAGATATTGTTCTATGGACAACATTCCATATTTTTCCTTCAAATAAAGTGAGCATAAGAGGGATGTGTTGGGGATGTGATCCTAGGGATCTAGTGAATCTACCCCAAAAATTTATAAAGGTTTTGAGCCTAGGTAAGAGTGACCTATATTAAACCAATAAGTACTCAGCATAGTGATTTTGGGGAACCAACACAATATTGGATGCATGCTCCATGGACTAGACCATAGTGGTTAACCAAGTAAAAAATATGTGTGTCTATGTGATTTGATTCTTAAATTCCATTCTATGCATCATAATAATAAAAATTTATTAAAGATAAGATCAATATAAACACTATTGAGAAAAATAAGTTACCCTCTTAATAAAGAGGTTAATATCTAGTGGTGTAGAAATAATTTATTAAAGAATATTAATACCTTGATTTCCCCACACCATGTATCTAAACCCCTTTTGGTAAAAACATGACGATATAATTAATAATTAATAAATTTCATGAATGTGGTCTCTTATAGTTTATTAAACCACATAGATTCCTTGAATAATAAAACCCAAAATTTGAAAACAATATTTATCCATTGGATAGATTAATAATATTAATTAATTACATATAGAACTATCATAGAACCATTTTCATAAAAAAATATTGATATGGGATACTCGTGAGAAAAAAAATTAAATTTATATACTCAAACAAAATGAGGTATGATATTTTCAATCAAACACTTCTCAGTGAATCATGTTGACAATGAAAACTGGTAACTAAGTAATGAAATAAAGATATATAGTAAAAAATCACTAATATAAGATAAATAAGATTCTGTATTATAGTTTTAATAAAAAAAATTGGTCGTATTTGAAGATATGATATATCTAAGAAACTTAGTAATTGAGCAAAGGGGAATCTTCCAATATTTTTGCAATGTTTAATTGAGTTGATTATTCATTATATGTATTCTTTTATATCATATAAATTCTATCTATTTTGGATATATTATTATTTTTTCTTTTTAATGTAATTTTTAGTATCATTATCCATTCTTTCTCCGATTGACTTTGATATTGTATGACATTTTCTATTGATCACACTTCTTTTGATTTTAATTATCACTTATAAATATATTTTTCGTCTTTTGTTTATATCATAATTTCTATGTATTTTTTTGGATATTTCATTTTTTATTTACTTTCCCATCTTTCATTCATTATTTCAATTTCTTTAACTAAACATGTTATAAAATTTATAAGTTTATATCGAATCAATCCTTTAATTCATTACATACTGAATCTTATTCTATGTTTTATTTAATTTTCATTATAGTCTCCCACCTATATATTTTAATTTTGGTTTGAAATATATATATATATATATATTGAATATCTGTTATGTATCTACCCTTTTTTTTCATTGTGAATTACAACCCATTTTATTTTAACCTCCTAGAATAGTGTTTTGATATTTCGTATATGATATTCCTATGAGTTATCAATGTTATGATTAACGATTTATTTGGAGTTCATTACAATAATTTATTTCTATAGGACAAAAATTATCTGATATATATTATGTTGTTATGGGTGCTCCCATTATTATACAACCTTCTTGGGAATTTTAAAAATCATATATATAAATAGATGTTAAGTATGGATCATGGGTAATGCACTAAACCAAACCATGTTATGTTATCTTGGAAGCCCTAACTTTTTTTATAATGATTCGTTATAGTTTCAATTATATTAATGAAGATAATATTTAAAATGTTTTCTTTTTCATTTGAATGATATAATCCTCACAAATGTGTCCTTTAATGTGACACTTCCTTATTTTTGGAAGATGGATGAGTTTTTATCTTAAATGGGGAATTGCACAATTCTGAAATTTAACTATTTTCAATCAAGTAAGTATTTTCTGTATAAAAGTTTATATATTGATCTAAATTTAGTAATTTTTATTTTAGGATTATTTAATATATGGTATATAACTGTGGAAACTAATTCAAGTGATAATTATAAATTATATAGGCCTAAAAATTATTTAATGTGGAATAGTTTTCTAGATGACATAATTAACACACCTTCATTAAATGATCCATACATCTCAATAAAGGGATAAAAATTAAGTGATTTCAACTGGATATGAATGAGTAATTAAATGTTTAAATTAATTTTAAATTTAAATTAAATGGTCTCCTATTAATTTAGTTTATTCTTTAGTTAAATTGGAGAATGATAAATGGTCGCTTCACATAGAAAAAGAGGACATTAATATATTAGCTATAAATTTATCTTTAATGGGTTAAAGAAACATTATATATTTTTGGTTCTATATATAAATAATTTTTTGACAACTTTCTATGATACCTCATGTGGATATCTAGCTATAAATAGGATAAAATCAATCTAACATCATACATACATAGACTATATTGCAGATTTCCCCACATCCTTCTCTTAATATATCAATCTTAAAATCTTTTCAAGGGTCATTATTAGCTTGAGAGATAAAGGGTAAGGATGTTGTGAAGATATTAATTATTATTAATATATGTATTCATAATAGTATGGATAAGATGGGGGCTACTCAATTGATGCGATACTAGGAACTAAGTGGTTATGAATGGTAGAAACTGACACACTCTCTTTTATGAGTTTTGATATTCATGTGTAATTTCTTTTGAATCTATCTAGAACTTAAAATGTATACATAATTTTCCGTTTTGAATACAATTTCAGTTATTTATTTTGGATTCTTTTACATTCTATGGAGTAAAATAATTGATTTTACTATTTAAATTTCTTCAATGATGTATTTACATTGAGTATTGTAGTAACAATTAGGTTTGACTTCTTAGAGGTTTGTAAGTAGTTGAATCATTTATATATGAGGTAAAAAAGATCACATTTAGGTCCTCATATTATATCCTTGTAATCTAGGGTGTTAATCTAGAGGTATTTGGGTGGGTATTGATAAATTCAATTATGAAATCATTTTAAAGACGATGAGGGGGTGTTTGTGAGGTTTAATCTTGTCTAAAACTAATATATTAATTATAATTTAATTCCCTTTAAATTTAATATCAATATTGATTATTTATATTTAATTTCATTACAATTAAGTTTACATTTAATTTCTATAATGTAAATTTTTATGAAATCTATAAATTTTTATTCTTTCAAAGAAACTAACTGAGAGTTTAGTAACTGAAATTAAGTCCTCCTCGAAAGAAAATAAAGGGAAAAAATATATATTTCATCTATATTAGGGATAAATTTCTTTCTTTTGGAATTCAAGAAAAAATTCATCACATCAACTGCTTCCATTTTGGGGATGTTACTTGAGTTTATGTTTATATTTTTTTATAACCTAAAATTTTGACCCAAACTAGTTAACATTTTATTCCAAAATTTATAGAAAATATCACTCTTAGGTTAGATATTTTAAAAATCCCATGGTCCCTTATTATGAATCATAAATAACATTTATTTTAGAAATTTATATGAACCTAATGATCAAATGTTTGAAAAAAAATCCTTGTAAAAAAATTCTTCATCCAATGATGAAAATAAAGAAAACCTTTTAGAATATCCTAATGTACATAATAGGATTCAAAAGGATGCCTTATTTAGGTGAAACAATCCAAATAATTCCCCATGATAGTTCTCCAAAAACATGATTGTTTATTGAATTTCTGATCTTACCCCCATGGTAAGGTTGATGATGTTGTCCAACAACACCCCAACCCTAACCAAACAAAATGAAAAATTTTCAAATTCAAGTCCATTGTGGAGTCTTTTCTTCCAATGAACTATTATGTAACCAATTCCCACAAATGAAATATATTTTTTAAAATTTAAATCTTATTTTTAATAGATATCCCTTTCAATAAAACCAATAGAGACCTTTTCATTATAAAAATTTCAATCAGAACTATAATAACCACTCTAATGATTTATTTCGAAAACCTAAAAAACAATGATCCTATTTTCAAGATCATGCCAGTAACTGTAAATCAATACATTTCAATAAGAAAGATATTTCTCATTCTAGAAGTCAGTATTTTCCTACCCCTCCCCATAAAAATTAATAGAGTAACATTGAAGAATCTATGAAGAAAAAGAAGTGTAAATGACACAAACATTATAAGAAGGGATACAACAACAAGATACCTGAAATCAATAATAGAACATGATGAATACCATGATGACTCAAGTTGGTCAATTTCCTCTAATTTTAGTAGAATGAGAATTCAAATGAGTAAATTTTTACCATCATAACCACAAGTGAATATGAGAGATATAGGGAAATAATATTTGAGTTCTAAGGAAATTAGGAGTGGCACAATCTTAAACCACCATCAATGTGAAAAACTCAAACCTGTTGCTGACTCAGTTAAATAAAATCCAACAATTTATAGAAATAAAAGAAATAATGAATTTTATTTTAATGAAAAAAAACATTAAGGAGAATAAATATAGTTTTAATGATCAAATATGTGACACCCCAAGCTTCCAAAGCACATTTCCCTTTGAATAATGCAGTAGCTTGAGTTGTACAAAACTTTGAGTTTTAAAACACCACGACCAATCAAAGTAGCCATTATGAATAGTAATAACCTATTTTTTAAATTTTATAGATTTTCTTTATTCAAAATGGACTTCATTTTTGGATTTGAAATATCAAAATTATCTTAGGGTGAATTTTATGTATTATTCGAAGAACTTTTAATTTTTGATGAATAGTGAAGAACACTGCGTTAATATGATATTTGGATCTACCAAAACCTTCCCAAATATCCTCCCCACTTCTGTAACATCATCCCAGAGTCCATACATGGATCATAAATCCATCCTATGGAGCCCTTTTGATCAACTCAAAAGGAAACACCCAAAGAAGACGTAATAATTTCACCACCCTATTTTAAGTTCTTTTCTTCATCCACTTTTTATTTCATTGATTCCATACCAAAATAATAAATCCAGTACCTTATATATATTTTGATGTTATTATAAATATGGTTCAACCATATTCATTATTCTATCCATCATATTAATTATAAAGTCAGCCTGCGTGCTTACGTACGGCTTACACTATCCACGTCGGGGTGTAGTTTGTTATTCAAACACATCATTATTTGGATGGGTATAATAACGAGTATAACTGATATAAATAATAAATATAACATGTTAATTATTCTGTATATATGATATACAATCCAATTACATACGATTTCACCATCAATATAATGATATTTTTTCTCGTTCATACATATGGATTACCGTCTCCATGAATGTGATGAGATTCATTCCCCATCGTAATAATTCAAGGATAATTTTCATTTTATGATTAAAAATAATGTTTATGAACAAAATATCATTATATATATGAATCAAATAAATATTATCCATAACAAACATAGCTTACGTAACTAAGAATATATAGTAAAATGAATCAGTTAACGCCCGAAATGATGATACTACTAAAATTTTATTAATGAAGGAATATTATAAGATCATATATGATATCATATTTATGTATATGATTATTTAATGATTTAATAACAATTTTTTTAACTATTATACATGAGGTTAACAAACCATCCACTAAATAAAAGTAGAAGGTAATGATTAATTCTAGAATCTCTTTACTTATCTGAGGTTGTTAATATGTAAGTATCTGCTATGACCTATTTGTCATACACATCCATGATTTCGTAAAAATGTAATGTAAAATATTATTAATATTTACTATAATATGGGTTAAATTCATTTATACCCTTATTTGACCATATATATTTTGAAAGGAATCTTTCTATTGTTTTCCAAACAAGGTACTTTATGACCTTTTCGACAAAATTAAGTTAAGAATGTCTTTTTTTAACTTATATAGTGGGTGCATCTATTTTCCGCCATTATAACATCATCAAAGCTTCCCATAAAATCTTATAAGAATATTTTCAAAATAAATGATTTCTTTTATAATTATATAACTTCTAAATGATTTCAAAATAGAAATAGGTATTTATCTTAAAAATCTTTGATTTCATCTGTGTCAACATCCTTTGATGGATTTTAAGCTTGTTTGAAGTTGATTTATTATAATAAATATCATATATATTGTATTGAAGATATTATGATATGTTTTAATATGGATGTGTTATTTTTACACCATTCATGGTTTATGGATAAAGTATTGACATTTCATAATCTATTTTTAATATGAATTTTTATGTTATGTTTAAACCTTTTCATACGAGGAATGCATTGGACTTATTAAGATACAGTTGGAGACGGATATAGATCCTTGATGCATCGGTAGGTCTCATGAGACAAACAAGTGTCTTGTCACAAGTCCTTGACAAAATCTTATTTGTAGACTTGGAACCAAGCCTTGACTATGTGGTTATGAAGTCTAGAATTATGTATTCCATCATTATGAAATTGGTTATTGATATTGAATGTGATTATTCGACTAGAAGAATATCTATGTGAATAATTAAATAGAATTATTTTATTTATATAGGCCATATTATGCAGAGGTGTATGTTTAAAAGGTTTATTTTTAGTCTTATACATTGCCTTAATTTTTTATGCTTATTTGTGAAGGTTTCTACTATATTGTTATCCTTACTGAGAATCTGAGCTCACCCCTTTCTATGTTTTATTTTCCCCATGAAGTTAAAAAGTATTTTATGGTTGACCTACTGGGATTGTTTAAGGATATATGTGTGTTCAAAAGGGGACAAAATTATGTTGATGTTTTTATTTCATGATTTAATGTAAAACTTTTGAATGTATCTAGTACTTAAGGCTACAAAACAGATCAGTCTTTTGGGACATGATTCTCTGTTACATGCCAATGTATTGTAATAATGCACCAAATATGGGTAACTGGGTCTGGGGAATCATAGTTGGTATCATAGGATGTTTAGTACAAACCTTGGAAACTACATTTAGAAAAACTCTGATAAGAGAAAACCACCCTAAGAGAGAATTTGAGGAATATTATTGAAGAACATCCTAGAATTTTGGTACTCCAACTATTTTTTGAGTTTTCTGAGAAATAAATCTCTATCTAGATATGAGCTGGTAGAGGCGGTATTGGCATAGATGTACCTAGGGTTAAAACCTGAAAACCCTGCTTTAATCTAGACTTGAACGGGAACTAGTGCACGACAACGGGACTAGCTGCACTCTTGGTTACGACACTCTCGGTGGATATGATTATGATAATTATCATTTTCTTTAAAAACCATTATGAAGGGTTCATGAGTATATAATTCCTCAAAGAAAACATTTTTATGCTTAGGGATTATATCCATAAACATTTCAATTTATGTTAACTATTTTACAAGTTTGGAATTATGTATTTCAATTAAAAGACAAATCTAGTGTATGCCATTATTTAGAAATGGCACCAAGTGGAAGGAATAGAAACCATATAGACACACATAATCCATGTAGGGATTTCCCTCCTATTCAAGATAATTATAGTGGATCTGGTAATGAAACTGGTGTTGATCATCTTATCATCATACCGGGAAAACTCTCTCAGGTTATGAATAAAAATATTACTTGTATGGAGCACCCTGATCCACAACATAGAGGATCAATGTTAGACCGCTTCATGAGAAAACAACCACCAACATTCAACGAGAGTAAAAAAAATCCATTGGTAGATATGAAATGGATACGTTCCTTAGATAAAATATCTCATGCTTTGGGAGTAGCGAAAGGGAAAAATTTATCATGGCATATTATCACCTCACGAGAGATGCAGAACAACAGTGGTCATTAATCCAAAACACTAAGGAAGATGAAGATGTATCAAACATGGAATTGAGGGAGTTTAAAAATATTATCTTAGAAAAATACTTTCCTCATAACCATCGAGCAGATATGGAAAGATAATTTCTAAGTCTGAGGTAAAATGAGGTTGGGAATGTCTCAAAGTATGAGGCTAACTTTACATGGTTATCCAGGAAAGCAGCAGATTATATATATAACCTAAGAAGTAAGATTGATCAATTATTTTATGGCTAAAAACCATTTCTTCATCGAGAATTAGTCTCACAATCCTTCTCATCTTACGAAGATACAGTCTCAAGTGCTATTAATACAGAAAAAAAATTCTCTAAGTCTTATGACTTTAAAGAGAAAACGAGAAAAAGAGATCTATTGAACACTCTAGAAATGGAAATAAGGAGAATAATGGAAAAGTTGAATATCCATCCTGCAGTAAATATGGGAAGAAACCCCATGGTACTTTCTTGAAGGGAATGGGAGTCTATTACAAGTGTGGTGAAAAAGGCCACTAAGAATGTGATTGAAAGGGGACGAAAGTGGTTGTCAACGTTGAATGATACAATTGTAGATAAAATGGGAATTATGCAAATGAGTATCCTAAGCGCCAAGGGAAATTACCTTAAAAATGTCCAAGGGAGAAACTCCAAGATTATGTGATCACTACTACTGAGGTTGATGCTCCGAAAGATGTGATGGCCGGTAATTTAATGGTTTTCTCAAGTTTAGCCAATGCATTATTTGATTCTAGATCATCAAATTGTATCATATCTTCCTAATTTTCTATGAAATTAGGTATTTTCAATTTGACTTAACAATGGAGTTGTCCGTCAAAACACCTAAGGGAAGTATCATCACAAAAATGTTTTTTTGAATCACTTCCCATTAGGACATATAAATGTTCTTTATCTGTTGATCTCATCTTCATACCCATGATTAAATTTTATATAATCCCTAGAATGGATTGGCTTTCAAACCATGATGCGAAAATTTATTGTAAGAAGAAGGAGGTTAAAATTTTCGATGATGATAAGGAGTACCATATCTTTATAGCATAGACATCACCACATGATTCTGATCTAGATCCACCCCTAGTAGCTCTACTAAATACAATTATCAGGGAAAAAGATAATGAAATAACTATAGGTGAGGAAAATAATGTTTTAATAGAGGTCATACCTATTGTGCAATAATATGTTGATGTTTTTCCAGAGGATTTACCTGGACATCCTCTAGAATAAGAAATTGAGTTTTCCATTGATTTAATTCCTGGTTTAAGGCCCTTATCGAAGACCCCTTATATAATGGCCACTGTGGAATTAGTGGAACTAAAGAAACAAATAGAGTAATTATGTAATAAAGGATTTATTTTCCCTAGTGTTTCTCCATGGGGAGCCCCTGTTCCTTTTGTTAAGAATTAAGATAGATCTATGAGGTTGTGCATTGACTACAGGGAGATCAATGTTATAACAATAAAGTACATGTATCCCCTACCTCGCATTTATAATTTATTCAACAAACTTCATGGAGCTCAATATTTTTCCAAGATTGGCCTTTAATATGGATGTCATTATTTCTGTATGAAGAAGGTAGAAATTCTGAAAACAATATTTTGAACCCGGTACGGGCATTACATGTTTATATTAATTCCTTTTAGATTAACTAATTCACCATCTATCATCATGGATCTAATGAATAGTGTTTTAAATGAATATCATGATGACATTATAGTGGTATTTATTGAGGATATAATGGTATACTAAAAAAGCTACGAAGATCATGAAAATCACTTGCACACTATTCTGAAAACCCTCAGAAGAAATGAATTATATATAATGTTTAGCAAGTCTGAATTCTGGCTTCAAGAAATTTCTTTTCATGTCCATATTGTCTCTAAGGATGGAATCTTTATTGGTCCTTTAAAAACCATGGCATCCAAGAATGTCTAGCACTAATAGGTATAACTGAGGTACGCAATTTTATTGGTTTAGCAAGTTATTATAGACATTTTGTCCAAAATATTTCCCAGTTGGCTAGCCCATTAACCAAGCTCACACGTAAATGGGTTAAATTTTCTTGAAAAAAATAGTGTGAATAATGTTTTTGAAGAACTAAAGAGATGATTAGTCAATGATCCTATCATGACTCTACCATCATTGAATGATGGGTTTGTTATTTATAGTGGTGCTTCAAAGAAAGGACGTCGTTGTGTCTTTATGCAGAATGATAGAGTTATTGCTTATGCATCACGACAACTAAAAACTCATAATCCAAACTATCATACACATTATCTTGAGTTATCATCTGTAATATTGGCTCTGAAAATATGGAGACACTATCTATATGGTGAAAAATGTGAGATTTATATTTATCACTAGAGTTTGAAGTATATTTTCTCACAAAAATAACTCAACATGAGGCAATGAAAATGTCTTGAACTATATAAGGATTATTACATCACGATACACTACCTCCCGGGGATGGAAAATAAGGTAGAAGATCCTTTGAGTAGAAAGGATCATGGTGATTTGAACAAGACGAGAGTTAAAAGGTATCCTATTTTCATGGATCTTGTAAAGATGTATATGAGAATAATCATATCCAGGGAAACATCCATACATTTTCAAATGGTTTCCAAACCATATTTACTAGAAATCATAAAGAGTTATCATACTGATGATGAGGAGTTTCAAAAGGATATTAAAGATATGAATGATGGGATATTGAGTGACTTCATATATGAAGATGGAATTTTGAAATTTTGGAAGAGGCTTTGTATTCTTAACATACCTGATCTAAAAAGGGAGTTGTTGGATGATGCTAATAGCTCCAATTTCTCTATACATCATGGTAGCATAAATATGTATAGTGATTTGAATGAAACATTTTTGTGGGACATCATGAAAAGAGAGATTGGTGATTTTTGGTCGAGATGTATGGTTTTCCAATAAGTGAAAGCTGGAAGAAAACATCCTGAGGATGTCATTTAACCACTTCCCATACCTGAGTGGAAATGGGATATTATTGTGATGGACATTTTCATGGGACTACCAAAGACTCCTAGAAGGAATGATGCAATACGGGTCATTGTTGATCGCCTTACCAAGTCAGTACATTTTCTGGCTATAAGAGAAGATTTACCACTTGAACGTATAGTAAGATTGTATATTAATGAATTTTTAAGACATCATGGAGTACCACTATCTATTGTTTCTGATGGAGATCCCTGTATTACATCATAATTATGGAAAAGTCTTCAGAATCCCTTGAAACTGAACTTTGTTTGAGCACTACCTACCACCCTTAAACTAATGTACAATCAGAACAGAATATTCAAACCATAGAAGAAATGTTGAGATCTTTCTCTCTATTCAAGTATTCAGATGGAACCATATGAAGAGTTATATTGCAAGATATATCTCACACAAACATTTTGGGATAATGTTGGTGAAAGAAAACTCATAGTCCCAGAACTTGTTGAGGAAACAGTAAATAATGTGAAGATTATCCAAACCCTCATCAAAGAATCCCATAGTTGGAAAAAGATCTATGCTGATAAACAAATGAGGGATTTGGAATTTCAAGTATGAGACCATGTTTTCTTGAAGGTATCTCCATGGAATGGTGTTATACATTTCAGTAAGAAGGTTAAATTGAGTCTGAGGTACATTGGACCTTTCGAAATTCTAGAACGAATTGGAATTTTAGCTTATCTTTTGGAAATTCCTCCAAGTCTCTCCAAAGTTCATGATGTGTTCTATGTATCGTTATTGAGAAAATACATGCCTGACCCAATGAATGTACTCAAATGTGAGGAAATTTAACTGGATCCTAATCTATCTTATTGTGAAGAGCATATCAAAATTGTTGATACCAGATAACAAGTGTCGAGAAATCGGTCGACTCATCTGGTAAAACTTATATTGAGAAACCATAAAACGGGAGAGGAAATGTGGGAACCTGAGGATCTTATGTGGAAGAACCACCCAAATCATTTTATGCAGTAATATTCTAGAAATTTAGAGGAAGAAATTATTTTAAGGAGGTGATAATGTGACCCACCAAGCATCCACAGTACGTTTCCCATTGAATAATGTAGTAGCTTGCATTGCACACAACTTGGAGTTTTAACACACCACAACCAATCAAAGTAACCATTATGAATAATAATACTGACTTTTTAAAATTTTAAAAATATTATTTTTCAAAATGGACTTCATTTTTGGATTCAGAATATCAAACATATCTTAGGGTGAATTTTTTGTATGTTTTTGAAAATATTGCATTTTTTGATGTGTAGTTAAAGACATAGTGTTATTGTTTAAAATTGGCTTTTTATTTAAATTATTAGTTATTTTATTCAAATTTATTTTAGGTAAAAATATATATATATTACCTATATATGTTCAATGTAATTAATTGGCTTCATTTTATAATAATACTTATAAATATAAAATTTAATTGAACTTTTTACAGTCTTTTACCCACTGTCAAGGTGCATTTAAAAATTTGCATAAATCATTATTTTACTACTTCTATGAGTTTAATTTCAAAAATCCAAGATACACGGTTGATATTAGTTAGTAAAATTTATTTTAATAAGATGGAAATAATTTTTTTGTGAATAGTAACTTTTCACTTTTATTTACCACGGTTAAAATTAAATAGGGTAATTAAGGGTAAATATGATATTATAATTTCCCTAAAACATATCCCAATTCTATTGGATATGAGTTATTTGAACAAAAACAAACTTAGGAATAATATATTATCTTTTTTGACCACTTGTATTAGATTATGACATTTATTATTATTTTATTTAAAGAATAGTTAAAAGTTTTAAATTCAAAGTTTAATAACTAAAAAAATTATATAGGGTTATAAATAAGATAAATTCGACTATATATATTCATTAGAAAGACAAAATTATTTCCTATATATTGGTATTTTATTTAACATTTTTAGGCATTTAATAATTTAATTTATTTATGACACAATGATGATGCAGTAATGACATTACTAATGAGATAATAAAATAATTGATTTTATAAATATCCAAATAAATATAAATTGAGACTTTTTAAGAATTAAACAAATTTTTTAGGTTAATATTACATGTTATTATTTCTAAAATAAATTTTATTATAATTGATAGAGTTTTTATGGCTTTGAAAAAAAATCAAAAACTAAATAAGGTCAAAATTGACATTATTGACTTTCTAAAACAAATTCTATATTATTAATTGATATAATATTCATAAGAATATAAGGATAGGCCAAAGGACTTAGGTATGGTTATATATATTAATTAGGAACCACTTGGGGTTCTCTTGGCTAGTTATAGTATGTTTATTAACTATATAATATAAAAATACAAAGAGACATGGTAAATTTCAAACTATTTAACTAAGATTCAAATCTAAAAGATATGGTCAATATGGTGACTTAAACCTGTCTAAAACCTATTGGATGAGATTTTTTGGACTCATCCCCACCTTATCCTCTAAATATATCATTTTGGATCCATTAAAAACCGAAAATGACTTTATTATAAAATAATATTTCAAGATTTTTCTTAATGTGACCCTCACCTCTATTACAAAAGGATACTTACCCTTCTCTTAATTTCACACCTCCAATGCCATTTGGCTTAGATAACCCCAGCCCAAATATCCTCCCAACTTTCTTCACATCAACCTATATTCCTTACTTGGATCATAAATCCAACCTATGGAGCCCTTTTTATCAACTCAAAAGGAAACACCCGAAGAACAGGTAATAATTTCACCACCCTCTTTCAATTTCGTTTCTTCTACCACTTCCTCTTTCTTTGATTCCATATCAAAATAATAACTCCAGTATCATCTAAATACTATGATGTTATTATAAATATGGTACAACAATTTTCATTATTTTATCCATCATATGAATAACAAATTTATCATACGTACGTATATACGGCATACCATCTCCAAGTCGTCAGGTAGTTTTTTATTCAAACACTTCATTTTTTTGGATGAGTATAATAATGATTATAACTACTGTAAATAATAAATATAACATGTTAATGATTTCTTATATATGATATACTATCCGATTACATACAATTTCACTATCAATATAATGATATTGTCACTCGTGTGTAAGTACGGATTACCATCTCCATGAAGGTGATAAGATTCATTCCAAATCGTAATAATTCAAGAATAATTTTCATTTTAAGATTACAAATAATGTTTAATAACATAATATAATTCTGTATATGAATCAAATACATCTTATCCATAACAAACGTGGCTTACGTAACCAAGAAAATAAAGGAAAACTAATCAGTTAACACCTGAAATGATGATACTACTAAAATATTATTAACAATGCAATATTATAAGATCATATATGATATCATATTTATGTATATGATTATTGTATAATTTAGTAATAATGTTTTAACAATTATATATGTGGTTAACATACCATCAACTAAGAAAATGTAAAAGGTTAGGGTTAATTCTACAATTTCTTTACTTATCCGAGGTTTTTAATACATTAGTATCTACTGAGGCCTCTTTATCATCCATATCCATGTTTTCTTAAAAATGTAATTCAAAACATTCTTACTATTTACTAGAATATGGGTTAATGTCATATTATACCTTATTTTACCATATATGTAGTGGATATAATCTTTCCTTCATTTTCCAAATAAGATACCTTATTACATTTTTGACAAAATTAAGGTATGAATGTCTTTTTTATCTTATACGGTGAGTGCAGCTATTTTCCATCGTTATAACAACATTGATGCTTCCCATACAATCTTATAAAAATAATTTAAAAATAAATGTTATCTTTTATAGTTATATAACTTCTAAATTATTTTAAAATATAAAAAAATATTTCTCTAAAAAGGTTTTGATTTCATCTATGTCAACATCCTTTGAAGAATTTTAAGCTTGCCTGAGGTTGACATATTATGAAACAAAACGTCCATATTGTACTGATTGATTTGTGATATGTTTAACTATAGATGTGTTATTTTTACACCATTCATGGTTTATAGTTAAATTATTGTCATTTCTTATGATAGTTTTAATACGAATGTTTATGTTATGTTTATACCTTATCATATGAAGAATGCATCGGACTTAGTAAGTGATGGGTGGAGCCCGCTATAGCTTCTGGATGCATTGTTAGGTCTCATGAGACAAACTAGTGTCTTGACACAAGTCCTTGAAAAAATCTTATTTGTAGTATTGGCATAAGGCCTCGATTATGTGTTTATGAGGTCTCTCATTATGAATTCCATCATTATGAAATTGGATATTGATATTACATGTGATTATTCGACTATTAGAATATCCATGTGAATAAATAAATGGAATTATTTGATTTATATTGGCCATATTATGCAAACGTTTATGTTTAAAAGGCTTATTTTTTTGTCTTATACATTGCCTTAATTGTTTATTATTATTTATGAATATTTCCGCTTTATTTTTATCCTTACTGAGCATCTAAGCTCACCCCTTTCTATATTTTATTTTTCCCAGGATGTGAAAAAGTATTTTATGGTTGACCTGTAGGGATAGGCTAAGGATATAAGTGTGTTCAAAAGGGGAAAAAAATTTGATGTTTTTTTTTCATAATGTAATGTAAAAATTATTAATGTATATAGTACTTCCATGGAAACTAAACTGATTGGTCTTTCGGAACATGATTCCTTATATAATTCCAATGTTATGTAATAATGCATCGACTCTAGGTAACTGGGGTCTTGGTGTTACAAAATAAGGATTAGAATATGATTTTCCTTCCTTATTATTCTTAAAACAATTCTCAAAATAGCCTAGAAATATTCAAAAAACCACTACCTTATCATAAGAGTTAATAGAAGGACCCTAGAACACCCTGAGAGGGGAGGGGTGAATCAGGGTGTTAACTTTTTATTTTCATCTAACAGATATTATTCTCACATTGGTAGGAACCTATTAAAACTATCTGATGAGAATGTGGAGAAAAATCACATGCAAAGAGATGACACCACAATTTTACTTGGTTCCCCACTAAGGAATAGTCCAAGGAGCATACGCTGACAAGTTTTCAGTCATACCTATGTCCACTAATCTTCAATAGTTGTCGATTAAAATAGTTTAGACATAATCACTTTGTTCCAAGAAAAATGTATTTACAAAAAGTAGGGATAACTCACTGCATCCCACAGATAACTTCTATATACTCCTGCTTTCTCACTACATTGGGAAGGATGAAATCCATGTTTATTGACATAAGGAAACTTCAATTGATTGGAATTAAATCATGCATCATCAACTGAAAATAGATGCTCAGTTGATGTCTTGTTTTCACCTATAGATGTAATCCACTTTTCTTCACACTATTTAGTTCACAAACTATTCCACCAATTGGCTTTCTTGCTTTGAATACCGCACTAAACTACGTACCATGAGTGCTTAATGAACCACCTCTCCTTCTACATATCATTCTTCTTCATAGATTGATTATTCCTCTATGAACTGCCTCTCTTTTGTGGACTATGAGAGCATCCTCCATATATTTCCCTGCTCTGTGTACCACCCTTTACTCCCGGTGTAGTTCCTTACTCTTCATGCTGAACGAATTTCTCTATGTATTTCCATCCCTTTGCGAATGCTATTCCGTTTCTAGATTGTTAATTTTTCAGAAAACAATTTCTTTCGACTGTGAACCATCCTCTTACACAAAATTTTCTTATATTAACCACTTCACACATCAACAAATTCCTCTAAATTTCGAAACAGAATCACCACCACTAAGGAAGATTTTAGTGTTCTTTATTTAAGAAAATAGATCAGAAAATATATTTATTCTGTTTTTACTTAAACATTGAATGTTGTATAGAATTAACCATGTACTTCAAGATTCATGAGCCATTTTCCATATACAGTTCACGTATCACCAAAATTCTTACATCGTGGAAAAATCACCGCCTCATTTAAAAAAATAAAAAGTTATCATGTGAACCTTTCTCAATTCATGAACTGCGAGTCTCACAGTGAACCATATTTCATCTCGTGAACCATATCTCATATGTGGTCCTTGTAACATGATTTATGGTTTGCATAGAACTTCTAAGTGGAATATTCCTTTTTCAAACATTCATCACCTTTTTGTGTACCAACTATGTGGTCTGTGAACTGTCCTTCATGGTCTGCAAACTCAGTACTCTGATTCGTAAATCCTTTACTTTCCAAAAAAAATCTTCATTTTGAGGCCCCAAAAATTAGAAAACAATGGGAAACTATGCCACCTTCAACACCTATATCATCATTTACTATAAGGTCACTTTTAATGCTAACTCCTTGATCAACCCAATTTGGATTAACATCAAACAGAAACCATACTCCATTTCTAACAAAGAAACGATTTTGTGCCAACATTAAAATCCCATGAATTCAAGTAATTAAAAAGTGTTGGATCAGTATGTTTTGGAGAAAAATTAATTTTTAAACTCAACATACCTTTTATCAATTCCATGAAATAGATTCCAAGTAATATTAAGTTTTTGAAGGAGATGTGTACCCACAAGAGGAAACATAAAGGAGGTTGAAATTTTATATTAGGAAGGAATGTTTTATCCATGATTCAACCTGATTTTCCTATGAAATATAAAGACCAAGGAATATTTACTATTATACACAACATAGGGAATTGAGAACATAAGGATTCCATGTTTGATTTAAGAACTTCTATTCATTTCATTACTCATTTTGTTTAATCCTCTCTTCAAGTCATAGAGTTGAAACCCTCTAGAATTATTATTCAACTTTCCCACTAATGTACTATGAATCCAATTAAAGTTATAGAGGATGTTATATTTCACATGAGAGGTATGACTTTCCCTTTGGATTTATATATCTTGGATATGGAATATGATATGGTTTGCACCCATTTGCTCTTATTCTTGGGATACCATTTTTTGAAACTGAAAAATCCATAAAAAATGTTCAAAAATGAAACCCCTTCACTTGAATTTCGTGTAGGTATTTTTCAGTTAAATATTTTTCATTCTATGAAAAACATAGTTGGGTGTCCTATAACCCCTCATGTAAACATGAATGATTAGTTTTCCACTAATATGTTTTCTGATATTTCTAATAATGAACAACTGATTACTGGTTTCAAAAATGGGAATTTATTTGTTTCTGAATGAAATCAACAAGAATGTAAAAAGTAATATTTTAATGATTCATGAAATATTGAAAAATATTTACAAGAGTTCATTGAATATATAATTGAAATATATGAATTTTTAGAAACCCTATAATCTTCTTGTAGTTTAACCAGAAAATATTATAATATTTTACATCAAACAAATCATGAGAAAATGGTAAGTGATAGAAAACATGCAGAACATGAATGTACAATAAAATTTGGAATTTCACTAAACAACCACACATGTGAGAAGTGTTATTTGATCAATGATAATACCCGACTTCAGTAAAACCTAAATCTACTTTATAAGAACCTAAAATATTCTTTCTTATGTGGTAATGAAAAAATTCCTATATTCATTTCAAAATATATTTCAATTGACCAATAGAACCAACTATTAGGACTCCTAAAACCCCGCCATAAATCCATAGGATATACCTAATTTTATTTTACTAGAGTCAACCCGTCACTCTGAATAATATAATTTTGTTGGAGGAAAATTATAAACAAGTGAGAAAATTTAATGGGATATTAAACCCAACACTTTTAGAGGTTGTTAAGAAATATTTCACACATTGTTGGTTTCTAGAATTAATTTCCCAATACCTAATAGTATATGGATGATCTAAATTCAAATTATCTCAAAAAAGGTGGATTTATAATATCAAAGAATGAATTTAGTTATTTTTTCCCTATTACTGTTATTAGTAATTGGAAAATTTTCATTAATTACATGAAACTAATTTCTTTTCGAGTATATACAACTAACCATTTTAATTTATTAATAAAATCCACAAAAGACTTGCTGGGAAATCCTATTATTGTTTTATTTAAGGATTCTTAGTTTATTTCTAAGTTCATATTACTATAAATGATTAATAGAAAACCACTTCCATATTCCACTTTTAAACTATTTTTTTAGAAGAATTCAATTTGGTTTATGTAATTTTCCTAGAACATTCCAAAGGTTTATGGTGGGAATTTTCTCTGAATTTCAAGAAATTTTCATGGAATCTTTAATGGATAACTTCACTCTTTATCTCTCAACATTTTAATTTTGTTTTAAAAATTTGCATCATGTTCTTCAAACATTCATTAATAATAATATTTTCCTTGAATATTAAAAATCTTATTCCAAGGTATATATGGGGATCGTTATTGGTCATATTGTGTCCCTATATAGAATTAAAGTTTATAAATCAAAATTTTAATTCGTTTTTTTGTTTCTATATAAAAAAACAATGATATATGTGAGATAATTCAATGGTCATGGTGGTTTTTATTTTACCTTCATTATGCATTTTGTTAAGGTTTGAATTCTATTATCAAGATTTATCTAAAGACGACACCCCATATAACATTGATGAGAGTTTTAAATAGTCCTTTAGGAGGCTGAAAATATTAATAACCCCTCTCATTTTTCTATAACCCGAATAAGATTTCTCTTTGAAATCAAGACTCTTGTTTATAACTTTTTTCTATAGGAATTTTTGAGTCAATGGAAATAAATAATATCTCATGGGATTTCGTATGCCTCTATAATATTCGAATAATCCAAATCAAACTCTAAAATATCTACCAAGTAATTGATGGATTTTATCTTTTAATTAGAAAAATTAATGTGTTGAATTTTGGGATCCAAATAGATTTTTTCCAGGAACAATACAACAATTAAATTATTGATGAAGTAATATAATGAAAAACCAATACTTTTAAGATGTATCATTTTGTTATAGGATATTGATGTTGAAATAAATGATAATAATGGAATTGATAACATTCTTATTGAATATTTGAGTATGATACAATATTTTTTGAATGAAAAAAATAGGATCTATCCATATATTAAATAATCCTTTCCAGAGGTTGAGTTGTATTATTGTATGAGTGAATATGATGGATTTATAATATTTTAAATTATTTTTACACTTATGTAGTTTCCCACTGGTTTTCCATGAAATTTTTTTAAACATGTGATTTAATTATTGAATTACATTTATGGTGATCCTTACATGTGTCATATTTTTGGTGTTCAAATGATTATGATATGTATTCAGAATTATAAATTTCATTCTGTCTTATAATTTTTTCACACTTTGATCTATGGGTGACATATTAGGGTATAATGAACTACTATAAAAATCCATGTTTCTGATTTGTATTTTCCCATAATTGTTTCATATGATTTTATGTTTTGTAGAACATTTAAAAATTACCAATTTCAAGGAAACATTTCTAAAATAAATGATATTCCACAAAAACTACTTAGGTTTTTTTTGTTTCCTTTTATGTGTGGGTTATAGATTTCATGGGAACTTTTACCAAAATTTTTTGATATCTTTTCATATTTTTTCCTACTGATTATGCATCCAATTGTGAAGAGTATGTTCCCATTGGAGACAATGATGCCAAAACTTTAGCGAAGTTTGTGGAAGGAAATTTGGGTTTTCAGACTCAGATTGCTAAAGTTTCAAAGCACTAATCGATGTACCCACAATTTTAATAAGACATTGGAATATTTTTGGAATAAATATGGAGTTTATCATATATTCTCTAAAACCTACAACCATCAAATAAATGGAACGAATGAGTATCCAAAGAGATAAATTAGATAAAATCTAGAAAACATTATAAACCAAAATAGAAAGGATTGGTGTTTGATACAAGATGATGCAATCTATACCTATAGGACTACATTTAAAACCCAAATTACAATGTCACTATTTTTATTATTCTATGAAAAAAATTCTCACATATCAGTTTAGTTAGAACGTAAGGCCTTTTGGGCTATTAAAACATGTAAAATGAATATATTTTCTTCTATAAAATAATGAATATTTTGTTTTAATGAGCTAGAAGAGATCAAAAATAATTCACTTGAAATATCTATTTTGTATAAGGAAAGAACCAAATAATTTAATGATTGGATTATTCTTAACAAAACTTCAAGGAATGAGATAGAGTGTTATTTGATTCAATATAGAAGTGGTTTTGAGTTATATTTTGTTCTAAATGGTATGACCCTCTAATGGTTACACATGGTTTTAATTTTAGTGAAATCAAAATAAAATATCCTGAAAAAATAAAACCATTCGAAGTCAATTGGAATAGGTTGAATACGTTTAGACAAAATTTTCAAGAGCCTCTAGAGGATGATATCTATCTTCAGGAACCAGGAAACAATTGAATATATGTTGTGTCTTTCCTTCTTGACTATTTTGTGTTTTATCTTTAATTTAGAGAATTAAATTTAATCAGATGATATTGTTTCAAAATTAATAGATAGATTTAAATAAGTTTGGGGAGAAGAACGAGATGGGTATATTATAATTTCGTGTTCTTTATTCTCATTTTTTTATTTCTCTTTCTAATTTTGGTGTGTTTATTTTATTTTTTTATTTTTTTATTTCTATTTTTTGTGTTTTTATTTCATTTTTGGTTTATTTTTGAAACTTTTATCCTCAAATGATTTTAATTGATAATTTTGAAACTCTTTTCAATGATTGAACCTATTTGTACCTTGATGTTACATGTAAATGAATTCTAAAAATAACTTTTTTTCAAGTCCCCTATGTTATGTAATTCATGATAAATCTAAAAAACATTCCTACATAATGATATTTTATTTATATTTTTTAGGAATTAAATAATTTAATTTATTTATGACACAATGATGATACAGTAATTACCTTATTAATGAAATATTAAAATAATTAATATTGTAAATATTTAAATAATCGTAAATTGATAATTTTTATGAATTACACTAATTTTCTAGGTTAATATGACATTTTAGTATTCATTAAATAAATTTTATTCAAAGTGATAATGTTTTTATGGCTTTAAAAAATCAAATACTAAATAGTGTCAAAATTGGCATAATTGAGTTTTTAAAACAAATAATATTTTATTAATTGTTTTAATATTCATAAAACTCTATGGTTTAGCAAAAGTAAATAGATAAGGATATATATATATATATTAATAATGAACCACTTGGGGTTTTCTTGGATTATTATAGTATGTTTATTAACCATATAATATAAAAATACAAAGAGGCATGGAAAATGTCAAACTATTTAACTAAGAGTTAAATCTAAAAGATAAGGTTCATATGGTGACCTAAACCTGTATAAAACCAATTGGATGAGATTATTGAGACCCATACCCACCTTATCCACGAAATAAATAATTTTTTATCCCTTAGAAACCAAAAATTATTTTATTATAAAATAATATTTCAAGCTTTTCCTAAAGTGACCCTTCCCTCTCTTATAAAAGGTTATATCCCATTCTCTTAATTTCACACCTCCAAAGCCATTTGGATCATCCAAAACCTTCCCAAATATCCTCCCAACTTCCGTAACATCAACCCAGAGTCCTTAGATGGATCATAAATCCATCCTATGGAGCCTTTTTGATCAACTCAATAGGAAACACCCAAAGAAGAGGTAATAATTTCACCACCCTATTTCAAGTTCTTTTCTTCATCCACTTTTTATTTCATTGATTCCATACCAAAATAATAACTCCAGTACCTTATATATATTTTGATGTTATTATAAATATGGTTCAACCATATTCATTATTATATCCATCATATTAATGATAAAGTCAGCATGCGTGCGTACGTACGGCTTACACTCTTCACGTCGGGGTGTAGTTTGTTATTCAAACACATCATTATTTTGATGGGTATAATAACGAGTATAACTGATGAAAATAATAAATATAACATGTTAATTATTCTGTATATATGATATAAAATCCAATTACATATGATTTCACCATCAATATAATGTTATTTGTTCTCGTGCATACATATGGATTACCGTCTCCATGAATGTGATGATATTCATTCCCCATCGTAATAATTCAAGGATAATTTTCATTTTATGATTAAAAATAATGTTTATGAACATAATATCATTCTATATATGAATCAAATACATATTATCCATAACAAACATAGCTTATGTAACCAAGAATATATAGTAAAATGAATCAGTTAACGCCTGAAATGATGATACTACTAAAATATTATTAATGAAGGAATATTATAAGATCATATATGATATCATATTTATGTATATGATTATTTTATGATTTAATACAAATTTTTTAACTATTATAAACGAGGTTAACATACCATACACTAAAGACAAGTAGAAGGTAATGATTAATTCTAGAATCTTTTTACTTATCTGAGGTTGTTAGTATGTAAGTATTTGCTAGGACCACTTTATCATCCACATCCATGATTTCGTAAAAATTTAATATAAAATATTATTAATATTTACTAGACTATGGGTTAAAGTCATTTATACCATTATTTGACCATATATGTTTTGAAAGGAATCTTTCTGTTGTTTTCCAAAAATGGTACTTTATGACCTTTTCGATAAAATTAAGTTAAGAATGTCTTGTTTTTAACTTATACAGTCGGTGCATCTATTTTCCGCCATTATAACATCATCAAAGCTTACCAAGCAATATTATAAGAATAGTTTCAAAATAAATGATTTCCTTTATAATTATATAACTTCTAAATGATTTCAAAATAGAAATATGTATTTATCTTAAAAATCTTTGATTTCATCTGTGTCAACATCCTTTGATGGATTTTAAGCTTGTTTGAAGTTGATTTATTATAATAAAAATAATATATATTATATTGAAGGTATTATGATATGTTTTAATATGGATGTGTTATTTTTACACTATTCATGGTTTATGGATAATGTATTGACATTTCATATGCTAGTTTTAATATGAATTTTTATGTTATGTTTAAACATTTTCATATGAGGAATGCATTGTACTTATTATGATACAGGTGGAGACTGCTATAGATCCTTGATGAATCGGTAGGTCTCATGAGACAAACAAGTGTCTTTTCACAAGTCCTTGACAAAATATTATTTGTAGACTTGGAACCAAGCCTTGACTATGTGGTTATGAAGTCTGGCATTATGCATTCCATCATTATGTAATTGGCTATTGATATTGAATGTGATTATTCAACTAGAAGAATATCCATGTGAATAATTATATGGAATTATTTTATTTATATAGGCCATATTATGTAGAAGTGTATGTTTAAAAGGCTTCTTTTTAGTCTTATACATTGCCTTAATTTTTTATGCTTATTTATGAAAGTTTCTACTATATTGTTATCCTTACTGAGCATCTGATCTCACCCCTTTCTATGTTTTATTTTTCCCATGATGTTAAGAATTATTTTATGGTTGACCTACTGGGATTGTTTAAGGATATATGTGTGTTCAGAAGGGGACAAAATTCTGTTGATGTTTTTATTTCATGATTTAATGTAAAACTTATGAATGTATCTAGTACTTAAGGATACAAAACAGATCGGTCTTTTGGGACATGATTCTCTGTTACATGATAATGTATTGTAATAATCCACCAAATATGGGTAACTTGGTCCGGGGAATCATAGTTGGTATCATAGGAAGTTAAGTACAAACCTTGGAAACTAGATTTAGAAAAACTCTGATAAGAGAAAACTACCCTAAGAGAGAATTTGAGGAATAGTATTGAAGAACATCCTAGAATTTTGGTACTATAGATATTTTGTGAGTTTTCTGAGAAATACATCCCTATCTAGATACGAACTGGTAGAGATGGTATTGGCATAGATGTACCTAGGGTTAGAACCTGAAAACCCTGCTTTGAGCTAGACTTGAACGGGAACAGGTGCACGATAACGGGACTTGCTGCACTCTTGGTTATGACACTCTCGGTGGATATGATTATAATAATTCTTGTTTTCTTTAAAAACCATTATAAAGGGTTCATGTGTATATAATTCCTCAAAGAAAACATTTTTATGATTAGGTATTATATCCATAAACATTTCAATTTATGTTAACTATTTTACAAGTTTGGAATTATGTATTTCAATTCAAAAACAATTCTTGTGTATTCCATTGCTTAGAAATGGCTCCTAGTGGAAGGAATGAAAACCATACAGACACACATAATCCATGTAGGGATTTACCTCCTACTTAAGATAATTATAGTGGAGCCGGTAATGAAACTGGTGTTGATCATTTTATCATCATACTGGGAAAACTCGCTCAGGTTATGAATAAAAACATTACTCGTATGGAGCACCCTGATCCACAACATTGAGGATAAATGTTAGACCACTTCATGAGGAAACAACCACAAACATTCAACGAGAGTAAAAAATCCATTGGTATCTATGAAATGGATAAGTTCCTTAGATAAAATATTTTATGCTTTGGGAGTAGCGAAAGGGAAAAATTTATCATGGCATATTATCACCTCACAAGAGATGTAGATCAACAGTGGTCATTAATCCAAAACACTAAGGAAGATGAAGATGCATCGAACATGGAATTGAGGGAGTTTAAAAATATTATCTTAGAAAAATACTTTCCTCATGACCATCGAGCAGATATGGAAATATAATTTCTACGTCTGAGGTAAAATGAGGTTGGGAATGTCTCAAAGTATGAGGCTAACTTTACATGGTTATCCAAGAAAGCAGCAGGTTATATACGTAACCTAAGAATTAAGGTTGATCAATTATTTTATGGATAAAAAGCATTTGTTCATCGAGAATTAGTCTCAAAATCCTTCTCATCATACGAAGATACAGTCTCAAGTGCTATTAATACAGAAAACAATTCTCAAAGTCTTGTGACTTTAAAGAGAAAAAGAGATCTATTGAACACTATAGAAATGGAAATAAGGGGAATAAGGGAAAAGTTGAATATCCATCCTGTAGTAAATGTGGGAAAAACCCCCATGGTACTTTATTGAAGGGAATGAGAGTCTGTTACAAGTGCAGTAAAAATGGCCACAAAGCATGTGATTGAAAGGGGGAGAAAGTGGTTGTCAACGTTGAATTCTACAATTGTAGATAAAATGGGAATTATGAAAATTAATGTCCTAAGCGCCAAGGAAACTTACCTTAGAAATGGCCAAGGGAGAAACTCCAAGATTATGTGATCACTACTACTGAGGTTGATGCTCTAAAAGATGTGGTGTCCGGTAATTTAATGGTTTTCTCAAGTTTATCCAATGCATTATTTGATTCTGAATCATCAAATTGTTTCATATATTCCCCATTTTCTATGAAATTAGGTATTTTAAATTTGACATAATAAGGGAGTTGTCAGTCAAAACACCTAAGGGAAGTATCATCACAAAAATGTTTTTTTGAATCACTTCTCATTAGGGAATATAAATGTTCTTTATCTGCTGATCTCATCATTATACCCATGATTAAATTTGATATAATCCTCAGAATGGATTGGCTTTCGGACCATGATGCGAAAATTTATTGTAAGAATATGGAGGATACAATTTTCGATGATGATAAGAAGTGACATATCTTTATAGCGTAGACATCACCACCTGATTCTGATCTAGATCCACCCCTAGTAGCTCTACTGAATACAATTATCAGGGATAAGGATAATGAAATAACTATAGGTGAGGAAAATAATGTTTGAATAGAGGGCATATCTATTGTGCAATAATATGTTGATGTGTTTCTATAGGATTTACCTGGACATCCTCGAGAATAAGAAATTGAGTTTTCCATTGATTTAATTCCTGGTTTAAGGCCCTTATCGAATACCCCTTATAGAATGGCCACTGTAGAATTAGTGGAACTAAAGAAACAACTAGAGTAATTAAGTAATAAGGGATTTATTTTCCCTAGTGTTTCTCCATGGGGAGCCGCTGTTCATTTTGTTAAGAAGAATGATGGATCTATGAGGTTGTGCATTGACTACAGGGAGATAAATGTTATAACAATAAAGCACATGTATCCCCTACCACGCATTGATAATTTATACAACAAACTTCATGGAGCTCAATATTTTTCCAAGATTGGCCTTTAATTTGGATGTCATTATTTCTGTATGAAGAAGGTAGAAATTCTGAAAACAATATTTTGAACCCGGTACGGGCATTACATGTTTATAGTAATGCCTTTTTGATTGACTAATTCACCCTCTATCTTCATGGATCTAATGAATACTGTTTTCAATGAATATCTTGATGAAATTAGAGTGGTATTTATTGAGGATATCATGGTATACTCAAAAAGCTACGAAGATCATGAAAATCACTTGAACACTATTCTGAAAACCCTCAGAAGAAATGAATTATATAGAATGTTTAGCAATTCTGAATTCTAGCTTCAAGAAATTTCTTTTCATGTCCATATTGTCTCTTAGGATGGAATATTTATTGATCCTTTAAAAACCATGGAATCCAAGAATGTCCAGCACTAAAAAGTATAACTGAGGTACACAATTTTATTGGTTTAGCATGTTATTATAGACATTTCATCCAAAATCTTTCCTAGATGGCTAGCCCATTAACCAAGCTCACGCATAAAGGGGTTAAATTTTCTTGAAAAAAATAGTTTGAATAATGTTTTTGAATAACTGAAGAGAAGATTAGTCAATGATCCTATCATGACTCTACCATTATGGAATGATGGGTTTGTTATTTATAGTGATGCTTCAAAAAAGGACTTCATTGTGTCTTTATGCAGAATGATAGAGTTATTGCATATGCATCACGACAGCTAAAAACTCATAATCCAAACAATCCTACACATTATCTTGAGTTATCAGCTGTAATCTTGGCTCTGAAAATATGGAGACACTATCTATATGGTGAAAAATATGAGATTTATATTTATCACAAGAGTTTGAAGTATATTTTCTCACAAAAATAACTCAACATGAGGCAAAAAAAAATGGCTTGAACTACATAAGTATTATTACTTCACTATACACTACCACCTGGGGATGGAAAATAAGGTAGCATATTCTTTGAGTATAAAGGATCATGGTTTTTTGAACAAGACGAGAGTTAAAAGGGATCCTATTTTCATGGATCTTGTAAAGATGGATATGAGAATAATCATAGCCAGGGAAACATCAATACGTTTTCAAATGGTTTCAAAACCATATTTACTAGAAATAATAAAGATTTATCAGACTGGTGAAGAGGAGTTTCAAAAGAATATTAAAGATGTGAATGATGGGATATTGAGTGACTTCATATATAAAGATGGAATTTTGAAATTTTGGAAGAGACTTTGTATTCTTAACATACCTGATCTAAAAAGGGAGTTGTTGGATGATGCTAATAGATCCAATTTCTCTATACATCATGGTAGCACAAATATGTATAGGTTTTTGACTGGAAATTTTTTGTGTGACATCATGAAAAGAGAGATTGCTGATTTTGGGTCGAGATGTATGGTTTTCCAATAAGTGAAAGCTGGATGACAACATCCTAAGGATGTCATTCAACCACTTCCCATACCTGAGTGGAAATGGGATAACATTATAATGGAAATTTTCATGGGAATACCAAAGACTCATAGAAGGAATGATGCAATACGGGTCATTGTTGATTGTCTTACCAAGTGAGCACATTTTCTGGCTATAAGAGATGATTTACCACTTGAACGTATAGTAAGATTGTATATTAATGAATTTTTAAGACATCATGGAGTACCCCTATCTATTGTTTCTAATGGTGATCCCTGTTTTACATCATAATTCTGGAAATGTATTCAAAATCCCTAGAAACTGAACTTTGTTTGAGAACTACCAACCACCATTAAACTAATGTACAATCAGAACAGAATATTCAAACCATAGAAGAAATGTTGAGATCTTTCGATCTATTTATTTATTCAGATGGCACTATATGAAGAGTTATATTTCAAGAGATTCCACACACCAACATGTTGTGATAATTTTGGTTAACGAAAAGTCATAGTCCCAGTACTTGTTGAGGAAACAGTAAAAAAAGTAATGATTACCCAAACCCTCATCAAAGAAGCCCAAAGTAGGAAAAATATCTATCATGATAAATAAAGGAAGGATTTGAAATTTCAAGTATGAGACCATGTTTTCTTGAAGGTATCTCCATGGAATGGTGTTATACATTTTAGTAAGAAGGGTAAATTGAGTTTGAGGTACATCGGACCTTTCGAAATTCTAGAACGAATTGGAATTTTAGCTTATCTTTTGGAAATGTCTCCAAGTCTCTCCAAAGTTCATGATGTGTTCCATGTATCGCTGTTGAGAAAATACATGCCTGTCCCAATGAATGTACTCAAATGTGAGGAAATTGAAATGAAACCTAATCTATCTTATTGTGAAGAGCATATCAAAATTGTTGATACCAGAGAACAAGTGTCAAGAAACCGGATGACTCGTCTGGTAAAACTTTTATTGAGAAACCCTAAGATGGGAGAAGCAACGTGGGAACCTGAGGAACTTATGTGGAAGAACCATCCGAATCTTTTTATGTAGTAATATTCTTGAAATTTAGAGGAAGAAATTATTTTAAGGAGGGCATAATGTGACACCCAAAGCTTCCATGGTACGTTTCCCATTGAATAATGTATTAGCTTGCATTGCACACAACCTGGAGTTTTAACACACCAAAACCAATCAATGTAACCATTATGAATAGTAATACCCACTTTTTAAAATTTTATAAATTTTATTTTTTAAAATGGACTTCATTTTTTGATTCAGAATATCAAACATATCTTAGGGTTATTTTTTGGTATTTTTTTGAAAAAATTGCATTTTTTGATGAATAGTGAAAAACATAGTGTTATTGTTTAAAACTGGATTTTTATTTAAATAATTATTTATTTTATTCAAATTTATTTTAGGTAAAAATAGATATATATTACATATATATGTTCAATGTAATTAATTGGATTCATTATATAATAATACTTATAAATATAAAATTTAATTGAACTTTTTACAGTCTTTTACCCACTGTCTAGGTGCATTTAAAAATTTGCATAAATCATTATTTTACTGCTTCTGTGAGTTTAATTTCAAAATTCCAAGAGACACGGTTGATATTAGTTAGTAAAATTTAATTTAATAAGATGGAAATAATTTTTTTTGAATAGTAACATTTGACTTTTACTTACCACGGTTAAAAGTAAATAGGGTAATTAAGGGTAAATATGATATTATAATTTCCCTAAAACATATCCCAATTCTATTTTATATGAGTTATTCAACCAAAAACAAACTTAGGAATAATATATTATCCTTTTTGACCACTGGGATTAGACTAAGACATTTATTATTATTTTATTTAAAGAATAGTTTAAAGTTTTAAATTCAAAGTTTAATAACTAAAAAAAATTATATAGGGTTATACATAAGATAAATTCGACTATATATATTCATTAGAAAGATAAACTGATTTCCTATATAATGGGATTTTATTTAACATTTTTAGGCATTTAATAATTTAATTTATTTATGACACAATGATGATGCAGTAATTGCATTATTAATGAGATAATAAAATAATTGATATTATAAATATCCAAATAAATGTAAATTGGCACTTTTTAAGAATTAAACAAATTTTATAGGTTAATATTACATGTTAGGATTTATTGAATAAATTTTATTCTAAGTGATAATGTGTTTATGGCTTTGAAAAAAAAATCAAATACTAAATAAGGTCAAAATTGACATTATTGACTTTCTAAAAAAAATTCTATATTATTAATTGATATAATATTCATAAGAGTATAAGGATAGTCCAAAGGACTTAGTTAAGGTTATATATATTAATTAGGAACCACTTGGGGTTCTCCTGGCTAGTTATAGTATGTTTATTAACAATATAATATAAAAATACAAAGAGACATGATAAATTTCAAACTATTTAACTAAGATTCAAATCTAAAAGATATGGTCAATAGGGTGACTTAAACCTATCTAAAACCTATCGGTTGATAGTTTATTGACTCATACCCACCTTATCCTCTAAATATATCATTTTGGATCCATTAGAAACAGAAAATGACTTTATTATAAAATAATATTTCATGATTTTTCTTAATGTGACCCTCACCTCTATTATAAAAGGGTACTTACCCTTCTCTTAATTTCACACCTCCAAAGCCATTTGGCTCAGATATCCCTAGTACAAATATCCTCCCAACTTTACTCACATCAGCCTGTAGTCCTTACTTGGATCATAAATCTAACCTATGGAGCCCTTTTGATCAACTCAAAAGGAAACACCCAAAGAAGAGGTAATAATTTCACCACCCTCTTTCAATTTCTTCTCTTCTACCACTTCCTCTTTCTTTGATTCCATATCAAAATAATAACTCCATTATCATCTACATACTATGATGTTATTATAAATATGGGACAACAATTTTCATTATTGTATCCATCATATGAATGACAAATTCATCATATGTACGTACATACGGCTTACCGTCTCCAAGTCGTCGGGTAGTTTTTTATTCAAACACTTAATTTTTTGGATGAGTATAATAACGAGTATAACTACTTTAAATAATAAATATAACATGTTAATTATTTCTTATATATGATATAATATCCAATTACATACAATTTCACTATCAATATAATGATATTTTCACTTGTGTGTAAGTACGGATTACCGTCTCCACGAACGTGATAAGATTCATTCCCAATCGTAATCATTCAAGAATAATATTCCTTTTAATATTACAAATAATGTTTATGAACATAATATCATTCTGTATATGAATCAAATACATCTTATCCATAACAAACGTGGCTTACGTAATCAAGAAAAAAAGGAAAACTAATCAGTTAACACCTGAAACGATGATACTACTAAAATATTATTAACAATGCAATATTATAAGATCCTATATGATATAATATTTATGTATATTATTATTGTATAATTTAATAATAATGTTTTTACAATTATATATGTGGTTAACATACCATAAAATAAGTAAATGTACAAGGTTAAGGTTAATTCTACAATTTCTTTACTTATCTGAGGTTGTTAATACATTAGTATCAACTTAGGCCTCTTTATCATCCACATCCATGTTTTCTTAAAAATGTAATTCAAAACATTCTTACTATTTACTAAACTATGGGTTAATGTCATATTATACCTTTATTTGACCATATATGTAGTGGAAAAAATCTTTCCTTCATTTTCCAAATAAGATACTTTATGACCTATTTGAAAAAATTAAGGTATGAATGTCTTTTTTATCATATACAGCGAGTGCAGCTATTTTCCATCATTATAAAAACATTGAAGCTTCCCATACAATATTATAAAAATATTTTAAAAATAAATGTTATCTTTTATAGTTATATAACTTTTAGATGATTTTAAAATAGAAAGAAATATTTCTCTAAAAAGGTTTTGATTTCATCTATGTCAACATCCTTTGAAGGATTTTAATCTTGTTTGAGGTTGACATATTATGATAAAAAACGTCTATATTGTACTGATTGATTTTTGATATGTTTAACTATAGATGTGTTATTTTTACACCATTCATAGTTTATAGTTAAAGTATTGACATTTCTTATGATAGTTTTAATACGAATTTTTATGTTATGTTTATACGTTTTCAAATGGAGAATGCATCGGACTTAGTAAGTGATGGGTGGAGCCCGCTATAGCTTCTTGATGCATCGTTAGGTCTCATGAGACAAACTAGTGTCTTGACACCAGTCCTTGAAAAAATCTTATTTGTAGTATTGGTATAAGGCCTCGATTATGTGGTTATGAGGTCTCTCATTATGCAGTCCATCGTAATGAAATTAGATATTGATATTACAAGTGATTATTCGACTATTAGAATATCCATGTGAATAAATAAATGGCATTATTTGATTTATATTGGCCATATTATGAAAACGTTTATGTTTAAAAGGCTTATTTTTTTGTCTTATAAATTGCCTTAATTGTTTATTTTTATTTATGAAAATTTCCGCAATATTCTTATCCTTACTGAGCATCTGAGCTCACCCATTTCTGTATTTTATTTTTCCTAGGATGTGAAAAAGTATTTTATGGTTGACCTGCAGGGATAGGCTAAGGATATAAGTGTGTTCAAAAGGGGAAAAAAATTTGTTGATGTTTTTATTTAATAATGTAATGTAAAAATTATTAATGTATCTAGTACTTCCATGGAAACTAAACTGATCAGTATTTCGGAACATGATTCCTTATATAATTCCAATTTTATTTAATAATGCATCGACTCTAGGTAATTGGGGTCTGGTTGTTACAAAATAAGGATTATAATATGATTTTTCTTCCTTATTCTTCTTAAAACAATGCTCAAAATATCATATAAATATTCAAAAAACCACTACCTTATCATAAGAGTTAACATAAGGACCCTAGATCACCATTAGAGGGGAGGGGTGAATCAGGGTGTTAACTTTTTATTTTAATCTAACAGATATTATTCTCCCATTGGTAGGAACCTATTAAAACTCTCTGATGAGAATGTGGAGAAAAATCACATGCAAAGAGATGACACCACAATTTTACTTGGTTCCCCACTAAGGGATAGTCCAAGGAGCATACACCAACAAGTTTTCAGTCATACCTATGTCCACTAATCTTCAATAGTTGTGGATTAAAATAGTTTAGACATAATCACTTTGTGCCAGGAAAACTGTACTTACAAAAAGTAGGGATAACTCACTGCATCCCACAGATAACTTCTATATACTCCTGCTTTCTCACTACATTGGGAAGGATGAAATCCCAGTTTATTGACATAAGGAAACTTCAATTGATTGGAATCAAATCATGCATCATCAACTATAAATAGATGCTCAGTTGATGTCTTGTTTTCACCTGTAGATGTAATCCACTTTTCTTCATGCTCTTTAGTTCACAAACTATTCTACCAATTGGCTTTCTTTCTTTGCATACCACACTAAACTGCGTACCATGAGTGCTTCATGAACCACCTCTCCTTCTACATATCGTCATTCTTCGTAGATAGATTATTCCACTATGAACTGCCTCTCTTTAATGGACTACGAGAGCATCCTCCATATATTTCCCTGCTCTGTGTACCACCCTTTAATCTCGGTGTATTTCCTTACTCTTCATGCTGATCTTAGTTCTCTATCTATTTCCATCCCTTTGCGAATGCTCTTCCTTTTCTAGATTGTTACTTTTTCAGCAAGAAATTTCTTTCGACTATGAACCATCCTCTTACACAGAATTTTCTTATATAAACCACTTCGCACATCAACAAATTCCTCTAAATTTTGAAACAGAATCACCACCACTAATGAAGATATTAGTGTTCTTTATATAAGAAAATAGATCAGAAAATATCTTTATTCTATTTTTACTTAAACATTCGATGTTGAATAGTATTAACCATGTACTTCAAGATTCATGAACCATTTTCCATATACAGTTCATGTATCACTAAAATTCTTACCTGGTGGTAAAAATCACCGCCTCATTTCAAAAAATAAAAAGTTATCATGTGATCCTTTCTCAATTCATGAACTGTGAGCCTCACAGTGAACCATATTTCATCTCGTGAACCATATCTCATATGTGGTCCATGTACCATGATTCATGGTTTGCATAGAACTGCTAAGTGGAATATTCCTTTTTCAAACATTCATCACCTTTTTGTGTACCAACTGTGTGGTCTGTGAACTGTCCTTCATGGTCTGCAAAATGAGTACTCTGATTCATAAATCCTTTACTTTCCAAAAAGAGTCTTCTTTTTGAGGCCCCAAAAATTAGCAAACAATGGGAAATTATGCCAACTTCAACACCTATATAATCATTTACTATAAGGTCACTTTTCATGCTAACTCCTTGATCAACCCAATGTGGATTGACATCAAATAGAAACCATACTCCATTATTAAAAAAGAAAAGATTTTGTGCCAACATTAAAAACCCATGAAGTCAAGTAATGAAAAAGTGTTGGATCAGTAGGTTTTGGAAAAAAAATTAATTTTTAAACTCAACATACCTTTTATCAATTCAATGAAAAAGATTCCAAGTAATATTATGTTTTTGAATGAGATGTGTACCCACAAGAGGAAAGATAAAGGAGGTTAAAATTTTATCTTATGAAGTAATGTTTTATCTATGATTCAACAGGATTTTCCTATGAAATATAAGAACCCAGGAATCTTTACAACTATACACAATATAGGGAATTGAGAACATAAGGATGTCATGTTTGATTTAGTCACTTCTATTAATTTCATCACACATTTTGTTTAATCCTCTCTTCAAGTTAGAGAATTGAAACCCTCTAGAATTATTATTCAACATTCCCACTAATGTACTATGAATCCAATTAAAGTTATAGAGGATTTTATATTTCACATGAGAGGTATTATTTTCCCTGTGGATTTATATGTCTTGGATATGGAATATGATATGGTTTGCACCCATTCTCTCTTATTCTTGGGATACCATTTTTTGAAACTGCAAAATCCATAAACAATGTTCAAAATTGAAACCCCTTCACTTGAATTTCGTGGAGGTATTTTTCAGTTAAATATTTTTCATTCTATGAAAAACATAGTTGGGTGTCTTATAACCCCTCATGTAAACATGAATGATTAGTTTTACACTAATATGTTTTATGATATTTCTAATAATGAACAACCGATTACTGGTTTAACAAATGGGAATTTATTTGTTTCTGAATGAAATCAACAAGAGTGTAAAAAGTAATATTTACATGATTCATGAAATGTTGAAAAATATTTACAAGAGTTCATTGAATATATAATTGAAATATATGAATTTTTTTAAACCCTATAATATTCATGTAGTTTAACCAGAATATATTCTAATTTTTTACATCAAACAAATCATGAGAAAATGGTATGTGATAAAAAAACATGCAGAACATGAATGTACATTAAAATTTGGAATTTCACTGAACAACCACACATGTGAGAAGTGTTATTTGATCAATGATAATACCCCACTTCAGTAAAACCTAAATCCACTTCCTAAGAACCTAAAATATTCTTTCTTATGTGGGAATGAAAAAATTCCTATATTCATTTCAAAACATATTTCAAATGACCAATAGAACCAACTATTAGGACTCCTCAAACCCCAACATAAATCCATAGGATATACCTAATTTTATTTTACTAGAGTCAATCCGTCACTCTGAATAATATAATTTTGTTGGAGGAAAATTCTAAACAAGTGAGAAAATTTAATGGGATATTGAACCCAACACTTTTAGAGGTTGTTAAGAAATATTTCACCACATTGTTGGTTTCTGGAATTAATTTCCCAATACCTAATAGTATATGGATGATCCAATTTCAACTTATCTCAAAAAAGGTGCTTTTATAATATCAAAGAATGAATTTAGTTATTTTTTCCCTATTACTGTTACTAGTAAATGGAAAATTTTCATTAATTGCATGAAACTAATTTCTTTTAGAGTATAAAACTAACCATTTTAATTTATTAATAAACTCCACAAAAGACTTGCTGGGAAATCCTATTATTGTTTTATTGAAGGATTCTTAGTTTATTTCTAAGTTTATATTACAATAAATGATTAATAGAAAACCACTTCCATATTCCACTTTTAATCTATTTTTTAAGAAGAATTCAATTTGGTTTATGTAATTATCCTAGAAAATTCCAAAGGTTTATGGTGGGAATTTTCTCTGAATTTATAGAAATTTTCCTGGAATCTTTAATGGATAACTTCACTCTTTATCTCACATCATTTTAATTTTGTTTTAAAAATTTGCATCATGTTCTTCAAATATTCATTAATAATAATATTTTCCTTGAAAATTAAAAATCTTATTCCAAGGTACATATGGGGATCGTTATTGGTCATATTGTGTCCCTATACAGAATTCAAGTTGATAAATCAAAATTTTAATTCGTTTATTTGTTTCTATATCAAAAAACAATGATATATGTGAGATAATTCCTTGGTCATGGTGGTTTTTATTTTACCTTCATTATGCATTTTTTAAGGTTTGAATTCTATTATCAAGATTTATCTAAAGACGACACCCCATATGACATTGATGAGAGTTTTAAATTGTCCTTTAGGAGGCTGAAAATATTAATAACCCCTCTCATTTTTCTATAACCCGAATAAGACTTTCTCTTTCAAATCAGGACTCTTGTTTATAACCATTTTCTAGAGGAATTTTTGAGTCAATGGAAATAAATAATATCTCATGTGATTTCGTATGCCTCTATAATATTCAAATAATCCAAATCAAACCATAACATAACTACCAAGTAATTGATGGATTTTATCTTTTAATTAGAAAAATTAATGTGTTGAATTTTGGGATCCAAATAGATTTTTTCCACGAACAATACTACAATTAAATTATTGATGAAGTAACATAATGAAAAACCAATACGTTTAAGATGTATCATTTTGTTATAGGATATTGATGTTGAAATAAATCATAATATTGGAAGTGATAACCTTGTTATTGAATATTTGAGTATGATACAATATTTTTTGAATGAAAAAAACAGGATCTATCCATAAATTAAAGAATCATTTACAGATGATGAGTTGTATTATTGTATGAGTGAATATAATGTATTTATAATATTTTAAATTATTTTTACACTGATGTAGTTTCCCACTGGTTTTCCATGATTTTTTTTAAACATGTGATTTAATTATTGAATTACATTTATGGTGATCCTTACATGTGTCATATTTGTGGTGTTCAAATGATTATGATATGTATTCAGAATTATAAATTTCATTCTGTCTTATAATTTTTTCACACTTTGATCTATGGGTAAAATATTAGGGCATAATGAACTACTATAAAATTCCATGTTTCTGATTTGTATTTTCCCATAATTGTTTCATATGCTTTTAAATTTTGTAGAGCATTTAAAAATTACCAATTTCAAGGAAACATTTCTAAAATAAATGATATTCCACAAAAACTACATAGGTTTTTTTGTTTCCTTTTATGTGTGGGGTATAGATTTCATGGGAACCTTTACCAAATTTTTTTGATATCTTTACATATTTTTTCCTATTGATTATTCATCCAATTGGGTAGAGGTTGTTCCCATTGGAGACAATGATGCCAAAAATGTAGAGAAGTTTCTGGAAGGAAATTTGTGTTTTGAGATTCAGATTGCTAAAGTTTCAAAGCACTAATCGATGTACCCACAATTTTAATAAGACATTGGAATATTTTTGGAATAAATATGGAGTTTATCATATATTCTCTAAAACCTACCACCATTAAATAAATGGAACGAATGAGTATCCAAAGAGTTAAATTAGATAAATCTAGAAAAAATTATAAACAAAAATAGAAATGATTGGATTTTGATAAAATATGATGCACTCAATACCTATAGGACTACATTTAATACCCCAATTACAATGTCACTATTTTTATTATTCTATGAAATAAATTATCACATATCAGTTTAGTTAGAACGTAAGGCCTTTTGGCCTATTAAAACATGTAAAATGCATATATTTTCTTCTATAAAATAATGAATATTTTGTTTTAATGAGCTATAATATATCATAAATAACTCACTTGAAATATCTAGTTTGTATAAGGAAAGAACCAAATAATTTAATGATTGGATTATTCTTAACAAAACTTCAAGGAATGAGATAAAAGTGTTATTTGATTCAATATAGAAGTGGTTTTGAGTTATATTTTGTTCCAAATGGTATGACCCTCTAATGGTTACGCATGGTTTTCATTTTAGTGAAATAAAAATAAAATATCCTCAAAAAATAAAACAATTCGAAGTCAATTGGAATAGGTTGAATACGTTTAGACATAATTTTCAAGAGCCTCTTGAGGATGATATCTATCTTCAAGAACCACGAAACAATGGAATACATGTTGTCTCTTTCCTTATTGATTATTTTGTGTTTTATCTTTAATTTAGAGAATTAAATTTAATCAGATGATATTGTTTCAAAATTAATAGATTGAATTAAATAATTTTGGGGAGTAGAACGAGATGGGTAGATTATAATTTCTGGTTCTTTATTCTCACTTTTTTTATTTCTTTTTCAAATTTTGGTGTGTTTGTTTTTTTATTATTATTTTATTTCTATTTTGTGTGTTTTTATTTCATTTTTTGATTATTGTTGAAAATTTCATCTTCAAATGATTTTAATTGATAATTTTGAAACTCTTTTCAATGATTGAACCTATTTGTACCTTGATGTTACACGTAAATGAATTCCAAAAATAACCTTTTTTCAAGTCCCCTATGTTATGTAATTCATGAAATGACCTATGATGTTTTAATATCATGCAAAATATCACTTCATTTATATTGGAAAAATCATTCTTGTGATGCCTCTAAACCATTTTTGGTATATTTATTTTATTCACCTCATTTATTTATAGAACCAATCCATGATTGATTTAACCCTAACATGATTTATTTCTATCAAAACATGAAGGTTAAGGTACTTGTGATTTAAATGATCGATTCATTTCCATTGGATTTAAAATCCCCATTCTCTAGAGAACACATTTTAATTTGGATACACTTTTAAATTTTATCTTTATTGGACCTTATTATCCATGTACAACCTTTTAGTTTTTCCACATTGTAATCTAATTTTCTCATTCCCAGATTATCTAAAAGTGAAAATTCATGATCTCGTTTAATATAAGTATGTGGGGAAGCTCGATTGTGGTGTGACACATCATTTGGTGATATTTTGGGTGTAAACTAAACTTATTAGGAGCTGTTTTTACTACAGAAAAAATAATTTACTAAAATTTATTCAATTATTTAAATTTCAAGGAAGGGGGAGTTTTGTATTTATAGAGTACCCAAAAGAAGAATGATGTGGCTATCTGATGATTAAAAAAATAAAATTCATCTTTTCTAAAAACAAATATTGATGTTTTCGGATGTAGATGATATTTTAATGATTACTAGATTATATTTTATTATAATATCATTGGGGATGATACCACACTTGATTGAAAATTATAATCATGCATTTGTTCTTCAAAAAGAGCCAAACCCTCCTTATTCGAACTTAAATGTTTACACATCTAAAACCTACCAAATAAAATAAATAGAAAAAACCTCAAAATTCCTTATGATAATAACATTTTATTTTATCAAATAGGGTGGATATGTATAAATTTATCAAGCCTACAGTGATTCTTTAAAAAGTTAGGATGAGAAAATCTATGTTGAAAATCAATATTTGTGTATTGAGAGAAATTTAATGTGAGTTAAGTTTATTAGGGGAATGGTAGGATAAAAGAAATAAAAATTGATTTAATGATATAAATATAATACATAAAATATTTTTTTGATTTGGTATGATATCTTTTCTTTCTTGGTGTTAAATTGGTGGATCGCATGGGTATGACTTTTGAAGTTTAAATGATTTTATTTTTGTACTCACTTATCGAGGATTCCAAGTGATATGTTATGGGAAATTAAAATAGAAAATAGTTTCATTAATTGATTATGTATTTTAATGACATCATTCCCACCAATTTATCACTTTATACTAGATTTCATAATTTTTGGATCTCTGTTATGTTTTTAGATTAAAATTTAAAATTGTCTAATTTTGAAAATTTAACTATTCTCCATCAATTATATATTTCAAGCATTACTTTTCTTATATTTATCTAAATTAAGTAATTATTTTTTAGAGATCTATTATTCGTGCGATACATCTTTTTCAATGGGTAAAAAAGATAATTAAAACTTCTTTATTCCTATAAAAACATTTAGCGTGGAAACATGTTTTCTATGAAATAATTCACACACATTCATTAAATGAACCATAACTCTAATAGTAATCCTCCAAATCAAGTGATTCTAACTGAATAGGATATATAAATTAATGATTAACATAAATTTTAAATTTCCTGGAAATAATATCTAATTAATTTAGTCCATGAAAGAGACGAAGTGGTAGAACTTGAAATGTCTCTTTAGATGGAAATATAAGACTTCGATAAATGAGATAGATCATTTCTTAAATGTGTCAAAAAGACATGAATATTTTAGGATCAAGATATAATTAAATTTTTAGAAATATTTTAGAATAAATCCTATTGATATTTATCTTTTAATGAGTAGAAAATTCATCCAAATTCATATCGATATAAAATAGACAAATAAATCTACACCACATCCTCTTTATATTTCTATGTCCACATTTTTCAAGGGTTTTTTAGGGATTTAAAGAGAAAAGGGAACGATATGATAGAGTTTTTGATGATTATTCGATTCATTCATGCTATAATTTAAAGGATGTGGTCATATCAAGTGATATATGGCTAACACCAAGTGGTTGTGGAGGGCGGAAACTGTAAAATACTCGTTTTGGAGTTTTCATGTTCATGTGGAATCTCTTATGAATCTCTATTATATTATATTATTTAAATAACAGTGTTCATTTTCATTATTGGATATATTTTCAACTAGTTTTTTTATGTTTTTAAAATCTATGGTGTAAAATAATTTATTTCTATATATAAATTTCTTCGGTAAGCTCTGGGTGTTGAGAATAGGTGTTTCAGGTAGGTTTAATTTCTTTGAGGTATTTAAGTAATAAAATATCATCTATAGTAGGGGAAAAATAATATCGAGCTGTTGATAATATATCATTGAAATATACGGTTTTGATCTAGAGTTATTTCTGTGGGAATTGAAAAATTCAATTGAGAAATCATTTTCAACAGGAAAGATGGGAGTGATAGAAACGTTTAAGCTTCTCCACGACTATTGTTTCAATTATTATTTCAATCCATTTTAATATACTATCAATATTATATATTGATCTTGAATTTTCATTCAATATATTATATATTTTATTTCTATATTATACATTTTAATTAGACCCAATAAATTTTCTTCTGGGAGAAACAAAAAAAATAAAAAGGGACAGTGTTTTAACTCATATTGCAACCTCCTCGAGAGACAATACAAGGAATCATATATTTCATTTATCTTGGGGATAAATTGATTGATTGAGGATTTTAAGAAAAAAATCCCCACATTAAATACATTATAGTTCTAATATACATGTGTATCCTATCTAGATATTTATGAAATAGAATCATGATCTCTCTATACTAAATATTTATTTCTCTCTTCATTCTTTACATTTTTTATTTTTAGACAAGGAATTTTAGCTCACATGTTTCCTTTTAATGTATGTACTTATGTAATAATATATATTAAAAACCATTTTATAAGTTTATAATAAGTCTATTATGACAGATCTAGTGGAAATTTCATGGTATTATATTGGTTGATGGTGTAATATGTTCCAAATTTACAAGATAATGAATCTTATTATTTTAGGATTTTTAATCATGTATGAATTATTATATATCTCTATGTTTTAAAAAAATTATTTATGTTATGAGTCATCATATTTAGACCTAGATTAATGTTTTATTATTTTTTATTATTTAATTGAGAATATAATCTGAATTATATTAAATATATCCCAGTTTTAATGAAACTGGTTTTAAAAAATATGGTATATAAGACCTAATTAGTAATTATTATAAATATATGTGATAATCACCCAAAATTAATTTAATTGTATTAGATAATTTCACATGAACAATCCATATTTTAGTAATAATAAATATATATGAGGAATCAAGATAACCAAAAATGAGATACAAAGCTATGGTTATTATAATTTTTCCCTAATCCTATGATAAATGGAGTTCAACCCCTTTTGGAGATTATTACATAGTCATAAAAAATTCATAATTTATTGAACCACATTAAGTGACAATTTTCTTTATATAAAGTGAAATTAGATATTTATTATTTTATGTAATAATGACAGAGTGAATTTAGTGTCTCTCCAAATAAATTTCATTAATCAATGAATGAGATGTTTCCACTAGTTTCCAATAATATTTATTTGTAAATACTTTCCTCATAATCATATTAATAAAAAAATAAGGAAATTAATAGATATCAAGAATAAAATATAATTAACATCATGAGAATTATGAGGTAAATTTCATGAAGATTTAATGGTACATCATTCATTTATTTATTAATCACAATATAGTAATTGTTGGACTTTATATTGGTTTAATCCGCCTAATTGTAAATCCATAATTATTCATGACTTTTGGGTCATAAGGAAATATTTTGATCTTCTATTAAAGTGGAGATAGAGTTTTAGTGTCACATTGGTAATATGGAATTAAAGACAACAAGTAAAAATAAAATTTCATGATGGTAGTTCATATAAGGAGGGATATAAAGTGAAGAAGTTCCAAGTTCCCATATTTCAAAAATACGGAAAATGAATCAATGGAACTATATTAAGTGTACAAAAAATTAAGAATTTTGGAAAGATAGGGAGTAAAGAACAATATTCTAAATGATAAACAAAGATGCCATTAATTAAAATAGATTAAAGGAAGGGTCAAATAAATAAAGCACACACAATTTTATGATTATTTTGAATGTAAATTAGATGATATATTAGGTAATTAACCTAGTAAAGGGTACTTGAGGATAATTGATACAAATAACCAAAAACACAGGGGAGTAAGGAATAAATTTCTCTAAGATAAATATAGAGGTAGATCAAGAAAAATAAGTGGTAACATGTTAACTCAATATCTATCCAACAATGATTAATGTTATATTTGATTTTTATTTAAAAAATTATTTAATATTAGGAAGGTTTTATAGAAATGTTGAATAACTACTTGAGTATATGAAATAAATGATATTTTTGAAAACACATATTAGTGTAGTTTTTTGTACCAATTATATATATCATCTTGAATTAAAATTTTTGGAATGATTCTTTCAAAAATTATAGTAATACATCTCTTGAAAAAATGTGAAGTCATATTTGAAATGGATTAAATATCCTTATATAGGGCCAATATAAACTAATAGGAAAATGAAATTTCAATTCATCATATGATACTATATAAATAATATGATAAATATTAAAATAATTTAACACATATTTAAAAAATATAGGTCTTTTTACCCAATGAATAAGTTTATTTGGATAAATGTTTAAGTCCATATAAAATTTCAACATCAATGACATGCCCATTATAAAGAAATGTATTGAATTAATTATAAAATAAATGAATTTACAATCACCTGATACTGAAATATATTTATCTATAGAGAATACACATGGTATGGTAAATATCAAATAGCCTCTATAGAATTTATATAATAGAAATATAGGTATTAAATAGGTGATTCTAAAAGAATTTGAATTTATGGCTACTTAATTACATTGGGCTGATGAGGTCTTCTTTTTCATGAAGAAAAATGGGCCAATGAGACATTGCACTAATTATAGATAGTTCAACAGGATCTTGAAAAAAAGAAGTATCCTCTACCTTGTATTGATAGCATGTTAGATAAAAATTATAAAGAATATTAATTATAAATATTTGATTTCCAATCAATATTCCATCAACTAATGGTGAAAAGATGTAAAATTTATAATACAACATTTAATATAAGATATAGAATCGATGAGTTCATATTGAACCCATTTTGTTTCAAATTCTGTAAACATATTCTTGAAAGATGAATATAATATTTGAAGACATACTTAATAAATTCATGGAAATATTAATTGATTTCATTCTAATATTTCCAAAATAAACAAAGATCATGAAAAACTTCATAAAATAATGTTACGGACTCTTATGATGGATAATATTTTTAAAAATTCTAGTAAGTGTTACTTTTGAATACTTCATGTGAGATTATTTGGGTATATGTTAACCATAAATTGATATTTATTATATAATTTAAAAAGAAATTTGATTGAAAAATGAACAAGTCTATCTAATTTGATTGAAATTTGTAGATATCATGAATTATCCTTGTACGGTCAAATATTTGTGTGAAATGTTTCATGATTTTCTCACCCAAAATCTATGTTAACATTTATGAGAGTAAAGTATGAATAGACTATAAATTTTAAAGAAATATTCATAGTGAATTTTATGATATTAGAAAATGTATCTATACTTATAATAACATAAATCAAAGCAGTTTATGATATATAATGTAATGATTAAAATATGGTATTAAGTCATGTACTAATGAAAAATGATAACATAATAACCATTATACTTGAACGAGTGAGTTGGTTGTTATTTTTGGTCATTATATTTGTTTTCCACATGATGTAATTTAATGGATAGTGAATCATCTCAAAAGAGTTTTATGGAAAATCCGTTTTGGTAGGGTTGTAAATATATAAATAATTTTTTGATGAGATCATAAATATTTTTATAATTTACATTGTTTTTTACAATGTTTATATAAGAGTTGACTTGTTATTTTATAGTTAAAGTTTCAAAAATTCACCAAAAGTATATAATTGATATAAGGAATGAACTAAATAAATTAATGTACCACTAACAACACATACATGTAAACATGGTTTTCTAAAGGATTCATACTACTATAATTAGTAGATAATTACTGCAAAATAATTATTTGTTAGAGTTAAACATTTATAAATGTAATGAATAATAGTAAATCTATTTTTTTCAAAAGATACAAGGAGTCATTGTGAAAACTATATAATAGTTTTTTTAATTAATGAATTAAAATTTCATAAGCTTTTAAAAGGATTCATAAGTGGATAATATAGATGATAATCATTTTTTTAATAAATAAAAATAATTCAAATATTTATAAAATTTTATTTATAAATAATTAAAAAGATAAATTCATAGTGTGTATTTAAAAATTTTAGAAGAGATACATGGGGGTTTGGATTGATGTTTTGGTTTTTATATACTTAGGAAAGAGAATGTGTAACATCCATGAGAATTTACTCCCATAGAATATTTGTAATACTAATAAAGGATATAAAATTGATATATTATATAATATTTATGAAATTATAACTTATAGTATTCATGAAAACATATTACATATATATAAGAGATTACATATGAGAGACCAATAGAATTATCGGGGATAGATACTGAGGATCCACAGAATATATTAGTGCTTTTTGATGTTTTAGAAATGTGAATATGAGATTAATTTTCATGGAGTTTTTGTGATGAAGTGATAACACCAATATTTCTGTATATTCGTAGAGTGGCCGGAAAACATAATAAATCATAGTGAGAGGGGTTAAAACTATGTAGAAATTTTCTAATTATTTTTATGATATTATTAATCAATCCTCATCACCTATTATTATAAATTGACATAATATGTGATACCCACCACAACCACACTGCATATAGAATTTTATATGAAGGAGGCAACAACGCGCGATATTTTTACAACGTCCACCCACAATTTGGGTGACTATATCCTTTCTGTATTCGTTTAAATATGGGTTGAAGGTGATCTACTAATATTATAATATGAAAAAATAGGAATTTATCATCAATAACCTTAAACTATTTACCAATAGATTACTATATTCAAAAAGACTATTAATAATGAATCTCTCATATTTGTATTTCAATTAAGAGTGAAAAGAGATTTAGTGAATTATACAATGATTTAGCATCAATAAAAATAACTTCTTTGAGACTTATGAATATTTAGTATGATTATAACCTCCCTCTTCTTAAAAAAAATCAATGGGTAGAACATATTCACCTATAATATCACATTGGTAACACTTTGTAAATATTCTCCCCCCATTGAGTCTTTAGAGTATTCATGTTTCTTAATAACCTTGACATTCCAGATGTTCAATAATAGAAATATTAGGTAAGTATCTCTCAATAAACCCATATAATGTTTCCTATTTGACTCATCACAATTTCAAAAATTATTTTGATCATGGAGGAAGTTACTTATTCAAATTTTAAAACTATATGGAATATGGTAACAAGTTCCTTAACATTTGAAACTGGTCAAAACATCACTCATAGAAAAACCTGAGTTTCAATACTCAGAATTAAGAAGAAAATATCATTATTTAAATTGATAAAAAATTCATTCAAGGAACCTATATAAATATCCACAAAATCTTCATTAAATTATTTTAAAACTTTTCTTTTAATAGAACATATAAATCTTATTTCTTTACAAAATAAAACTTACATAGAATTTTATGAATATTCCTTATAGTTTTAAAACACCTAAGAATTTCAAAAATATCTCAAGACTACTCAAACATTAATTTTGAATTTCAAATTCATATTACATAGCTTCAAATTTATCAGATTAATCATAGTTGAACACTTTTTTAATATAATATAACCACTATTACAATGGATTTTCTTATATGAATCTAAAAATATATTTATCTGTTTTCAAACAATACCCTTACACAAAACATGGAAACTTCATATTAGTCTCATGTGAGCTCTATATTTATCATATATATACTTTAAAATAATTAATTTACTCAAAGATATGTTTCAAATTCTTTTTTTTATTTATTCATAACCCCTTTACATTTTTTAACAACCTTTTAAAACATGCATAGACTTTTGAATTTCAAAGATAATCATATGACTCTTTTGGATTACTCATATACAAACATTAGAATATTTATTTTAATTTAATATAGGCTATGAATTTTTACATTTACAGATATGTAATTGATACACATTATACCAATAAGTTTAAAAAAATTTCAAACATCTTCTGCTATCTCAAATCATCTAAAAGCACTTCAGGATAACGTCAAACAATATTTCATCGTACCAGAATGATTCCTCAGTCATATATAGTGTATAATAACATATTTTATTATTAAAATATATCTTCCACTAGCTTAACAAACTCAAAACCTCTTTAAACTAAGAAAACTATTCACAGATAATTATTTAATCAGTTGTAAATTAATATAACACATTTACCATATCTTTATAAACTCATCTGTAAAAATATCTCCATCCCATTTACACATTCAATACATATTGATTTCATTATTCTAAAAAAACAAGGATTTCTTCTCAATAGAATCAACACAAGTCTCTATATTTTTAATTATATATTAATCAAGTAGTATATAGTATTCATACATTATGATACTCACCTAAACTCATTAGTCTTATCGTCTATTTAACTCATCCGACTATAAATATTATTCTTCAAATAAATCCTAGAGCCGCAACAATATTCCCACTCATAAAACTAGTCTATGATAATATGTGGTGATTTCAAATCAGTGAAAATATCAAAACCATTTTTAATATCCTTGAGTTGATGAATAAATATCTATTAATATGATTATTGGAAAAATATCTTAATCTATTCATATTATAAATTATGTACATAAAATTTCCCATGATATACATCAAAGTTATGGTTTCTTTTATTCCCAATATTTTGTGTGCTCAAAACTCACTCATCATATAATGACATCACCAACTATTTATAACAAATAAAAAGATTCTTCATTAAAATCCCTTTGGAACATACATATTCCAATAGTAAACTGATTTCTAACTGCACTTCCTAAGAGGTGCTGAATTAAGGTGACTAGAAATTTTTTTTTATCTTAAGATCAACTGGATCTTGTATTTATATTGGAAGAGACACTTTGAATCTTTCAAATAAACACAACCAATTACAAAATATTAAATTTCCACAAACAGAAATATTTTTTCCTAGTTCACCTACATTGTGATACATCCAAGGAGAAAATAAAAAACAATTATTCATGTAAAAATTAATCAAAACTACAATATTTTGTGATAAAAATATTTATTATAAGCTCACTACTCATACAAGGTCTATATCTTCTTCATCTCTAACACTCACTTATTATTAATAGGGTTACAAAGGTAATACTGATTTACATTTGAAACTATGAAATATTTCAAACAATGGTACAATGCTGAAGAATAATGGGACTTCTCCAGGCTACCTTGTTCTTTAGTTATAGATATTAATTGTTATATACAAATAATATTTCTTAAATGATTGGTCTTTAATGACATTCTATCTAAAAAATTGTACTTATCAATTATAAAAATTCAATAAAGTACATAATTATTCAATTTTTTTAACTGATTCCCTGATAATTAATATCCCTCATTATACTATTATCATTCTATTTTATATAATCAATTACAATATATTAATATAATATTCTAATTTCAAATATTAAATTAATATTATAATAAACTTATAACTTTATTTCTGTCATATTCATCCACTATATTGGTACCTAGTGAATCTATATGATGGAAATTTGAAAATATATTTAATGAATGTTCAAATAACTATCTCACTTTAATAATATATCCAATTCATACAATAGATTTTAATTCTATAGTTTCCATAAATCATGGAATGAAATACACATAACAATATGATCTATTTAATTCTTCCTCAACTATCATCAACTACCTAATGTATCATAGTGTGATATTAGGATTCTTGACATGATCTCTATTTTTGTACCTAAATTTGTTGATGTGTTATATTCATGTCTTTTCCTTCTATTCCATGAAATGTTGTTGTAGTATGACCCTTTCAAGATTTATCAAATTATGATATAGGTTGTGATATTATTTAAAGCTTCATGGGATGTATCTCATGTTGGAAAAAACATTAAGAACCACTATCCTATATCTTTTTCATTATATTCAATCTCTAATAGGCCCCTTAAATTGTATTGTATGACTCATATTATTGGGGCATGAATCCCATCCATGGTGTTAGGGACACATTATTTTAAAAAACACTAAAATCTCCCAAGTCTACTTCATGGTAAAAATTATATGTCATAGTATGACACTAGTTTATTAAATATTTGAAATAAACCATAAATTTCCCTCATGTCAACCATGTGTAATTTTATCTACACGCTTACGAATACGTATGACAATTTTCAATTTTTTTGATTCTAGATAAACTCATTGAATGATGCATGAGCTCATGGAATGATATGGTCTTATAACATTAGAAAATTCATGTCATTATTGTTTTTCTAACACTCTTCAACTTATCCTTCTCCCCTTCTTTCAAAAAACTAAAAATGATATTAAAAAATGTATTATTGTTGAAAATAAAAAAGCTTATCAATATATAGTTTCAAAATATATATCCCTTTGGATTTTATTGTTAATTAATAATTTATATTATCACACATAGATATATATTCATTCCAAATTCCATTCTCCCAGGGACATTAACAATCCAGTATCCCCCAATAGTAATTCTTTGGTATCTTGAATTATTATCTCAGTCCTTCAACAACTTGCTTTATACCCCTTGGAAAATAATATTCAAAGGGTATACTTATTTCAATTTTACCAATAGAAATAATCCTTATAACATCCACTAATTAATACTCTAGTCAAAGAGATTTTAATAAATTATCCTAGCCTCTGTGATTCGAATATCAATTTAGGATCCCAGAGAAATAATTAATCCCCATAGTAAAATCTAAAAGTATATATCAAAACATTATTTTTATACTATGTCACCATGGATAGTGTCTCCCAAATATTCTTATAACCATATCAAAATAAATTAATGTAATAAAAAAACATTACTGAAATAAATACTTAAAAACAATATGGAGAGGGGAGAAAAACTTATTTAGTTAGTAGAGATTAGTTGAACTCTTCATTTCAATCAGTAATACTTGAACGCATGTGTTTGTAATGATTTAGTAAAGTCATATTCTAATTTTTTATTGAAAAAATTATTTTTCATGACATTTTGGTTCACCTTCTCCTTCATATAATAGTATTGGATCTCAATAATATTTTTTTAAAATTTTTGAATCAAATTATATAACTCAATTACACTCATGTTTTCACACTAAATTTAGATTGGTTATAATACCACTTATCCATGATCTTCTAACCATTTCCACATCCACACCAGTTACATATAATCCATTGTGGGTATAATATATTCCACCTATGTTGTGATAAAAAAATTCATTTTTGTTACATATACAAACAATGAAACTTCTTCAAATGAAGAAACTTCAATCGCTTAAGGATTTCTAATACAAAATATCTACATCCCAATCAATATCTGAATGTTCAAAAAATTAAAAATCTTATACATCATTTAAAACTAAAAAAATCAAGATTCCTTTTATATACCTCATTATTCATTTCAAATATAATAGATTTTCATTGTTTGGACAAATATAATTTCATATTTCTAAAAATTTAAAATTTAAAATGTATAAATTTGTTTTTATAAGTTATAGTTGACTATCAATGACTCTCCAATACAATGTTGAGTCCACTCTCTCATTATCCTCAAAATTTCCATGTTTCATTTCCATTGTAATTATATTTTATGCTAGATTTATCTACGAATTCTACTTGTTACATCTAAATATATTATCATCCACATACATAGTTACCATGGTGTATGTTAGAAGAATGATGGGAAATTGGGAACTCAAATTTTTGTGTGAGGATATTCCATGAAATAATAATTTTATGGTTTTTAGAATGAGGAATGAAGCTATTACTATAGATGATATTGTGTAGAAGAAGGGTCTGATATTAGATTCAAAATTGTAATGGTGTGTTATACCACAAAAAGAATCATTATAGTACATTTTTTATTTGGTACTCGATGACTAGAATCAAACAATATATGTGTCACGGCATGAATATTCATGGGTGCAGAAACTCAATAAATGAGGTTATTGATGATTGGTTCTAGGGTGAAGGTTTACAAGAGGTGTAGGTGAAGGTTCGGTAAGTAATTTTTTATCAGTGTATTGGAACCTTTAGTAGGCTCATTACAAGGTCTGAGAAGAAAAACTATTTCCACATATTTTATTTCAGGTCCGAGTTTAGGAACTGGTTGTGGAACTAGGTTCTCAAGTTCATGGTGGGGTATCCTATACTTCATTAAGAAGGTTTATATGATTTGTCTAATTTTAAAGGTATATAAAGTCATAAGGGTATACTAATCAAATGGGATGCTCTCAACATAGTTATTAAACATAATGTTAATAGATCACATATTTATGGGGAGATGAGAGGAGGTAGACCAGTGAGAGACAAAAAAGGTTTAGAGATTTTTGGAGTTAGTTTATTTTAAGGGGAATATTAATCTACTTGAGAAAAATAAAGAGGTTTACAAACTAGTAGTATGTTATGTAGGCTTTATAATATTCAGATCAAAAAATTATAATCTGATTCTACTATGCTAGTTCAATTTCTTCAAGTGAATGATAGATATCATTTGGAGCAAGAATATTTTGTCAGGAAATGTATAATTTTTATCAATACATGTATTCATGTAAGTCACACTTAGAGAGAAGAAAATTTTGTGGTTAAGGTTTAACACCCTGTGATTTTCTGAATTATTATTTTTTAATTAATTTAATATTTTATTTTTCATTTCACACATCACTAAATACATCTTTTGTTATACAAAATCACAAACTATGCCTTATATTATATAAAAATCAATGTAAATATTATGTTACATGAATAAATTATATTATATTGTGGTACAAGAAAAATTATGTTTGTATTTTATTAAAAACAACACTAAGTCCCTTTGAAAGATTTTATTACACACATGGCCGAGTTTTACTGAACCATAATTTTCTTTTAGTTTTTTTATTATTATTATAGTTCCCACCATGCCGTTGGAGTGGAAGTTATGAATAATATTAACTAAATTGTTAAACTTTGATTTCCACATGAATATAAAATGAATAATTTGGCTATCAGTTACTATAATTGAATATAAGAACAATTTAAAATTAAAGAAATTACTTTTCTAAGAAAATTATTTTTTCTATGTACACACATAATTTTATTTGAATAAATCAAAAAAATAAATTTTTATTAATTTTGTAAATAAATTTCATTTATTATATTTTCAATAAATATTTTTTATACTCTTCCAATTGATTTGATATGTAAAATATAAAAATATATTCAATTTTAATAATAAAATGAGGTATTCTTCTAAAAGATAATTTTATCGCCTTTTAATGACAAACCCATTCTAAATCATATTATTATCATTTTAATATTTTCTTATTTAACAAAATAAACTTATATTTAAAAAAATAACATAAAAATAGATTACATTGATTTTTTGGAATTTTTATGTGATATTTCATTTTTCATGAATAGTGGATAATACTGAATTGTAATCCAAAACAGCTTTTTCATTTAATTTATTTTTAAGGATAAATTATTATTTTGATTGGTTTTAAAGATTAATTAGATCAAATATAAATCAATTAATCCAATTTATGTCATTGGAATCAATTTATCCTTTAAATTGGATATAAAAACTTACAAAACTTCTGAACATTTTTACATTAAGAACATGCTTTGTCGTCCCGTTTGCATGATTAAATTTGAATTAATTTATACCACTTATGTGATTGGAATTTGGAAAAATGGATTAAATATTTGGAATAAACATAATATATTATGTTAAATATGGTCAACATAGTTTTTTTTAAATAGTGAAAATAATTTAAATTAATTACAATAATTTAGAGTAAAATTAGCTTAACAAGGGACTATAATTTACATAAAGGCCAAAATGAACTCAAAACCTATCTAAAATCCATTAGATTGTGACATTTGACCCTATAATTCTATTTATTGAATTTGGATCATTATTGGAGCTCCCTTTCATTAGAAAAATGCGGGTGAAATTATCCTTTCAAAAAATTAAAAGAATGTCACTCCCCCTCCACAATAAAAGTACACTCACACCTCCTAATTATTAATATCTCTCAAACTATTTGTATTGAACAAAATCATATTAAATAAGACCCCAAAGTTCATTAAATCATCCTATAAACCACTATTTTTCGTAAATACATCAACGGAATCCCTTTTTTTCAAACTAAAAGGAGCTGCCCAAAAAAGATGTATCATCCTTCCAAAATCAATTTTATTTTGTAAATTATAAAATTTATTCTAGGGAATTTTGGTCTACTAACTCTTCAATGTAATTTGATTGTTTTAACCTCTATATTGAATGTATTAAGGATAGGTTTAGTGAACTTATATGACATATATGACATAATAATTCTACAATAATGATTTTATAAATATATACACACATATATTTCCTTTAAATTGTTTATTTTAATATGAAAATAAAATTGAAATAGTGTTCATGTATATGTACAACCTATGTAAGAGGATCAAGAATAACAATCCAAAACATATATGGAAATCAAATAAAATATTTCCATAAACATAACATTAACGTGGATTTCTTAATAAGCGAGTAATATAAAGTCATAACCAAATCATATATGGTATTATATATAATAATATGGTTCATTGATTGATGTATAATAATTGTATATTTATTATAAAGTATTTTTGGATGTGTATCAATAAATTCATGACTCAAGGTACAGGAATTTCATCTCACTTTTTATTTCTGTGAGATACATTCCCTATTCACCAGTCCCTTATATTGTGTGGAGTATATACTTACATATTACATGTTATATCGTTAATTTTCATTATTTGTTTATATTATAAGTTTCAATTGATGTTACTCTTTCACGGGGATGATGATTAAAAACATACTGAAGTAGTAAGGATTTTATCATCCCACTTTTATTTTCTATGAGACACAAGCTATGTTCACTTAATATTTATTATATGTGGTGTGTTTAAATACCTTGTATATATTATATTATTATTGTAAATAAATTTATGGGTATTAACTTATCTATTTAATGACATTTTTCATTGGGTATATTTTTCAGAAGATACTGAATCAGTAAATTAATTTTTTCTCAATTTTCCTTCTTTGAGACACACGCCATGTTATGGACCTATATTATTCTATGAGGCATATATACTAACTTTGACATGTTATAACATGAATATCACTATTTTCATGATATTTTATGATTTGTGTAATTTTATTCTTTCCATTGTATTATGATTCAATGTTACCAAAGTGTTAACATTTTATTGCTATAATATCATCATTTATCAAATTAGTTTATGATTATGATTCCATTGATGCAATATTGTGATTCATATCTCTATAAATCTCATAATGATTCGTACCCTCCTATTAATATATCTATATCCATGTAATGGTACTAATTTTCACTCCTTGGTATTTAAAATAATTGGAAAATTTTTTATATAAAAATAATATTTATTTCTCTTTTTAGTTTGAAATCATTTTCCATCAAAAAATATTTTTCTAAAAATGTTTTCAAAAATGTTCTACTATTATTGTAACATTGGAGGAAATATTATGTAATTAATAAATGGAATATTATTTAAGTAAATTGTTTTATATTTTTCTAAAATTAAGTTATTTAGTTTAATAAAAATAAAATCTGTTACTTTAATTAATATTATTTTTCATCATGTCACTATATATTGAAATAATAAAAGTTAATTATACTTTTATATATTTATTTTACATGTTTTAATAAGTAAAAAAAAGAAATAAATATAATTAAAGGTAATAAAAAAGGCCATATATTATATTAATGTTGTACATTAAAATAACATACATTATATTTATAACAAATAAATATTTTAAATATAGGTAAAAAGAATAAGAATAATAATAATTAAAATAAATACATTTAGTTTAAAAATAGGCTTAATATTATGTAATTGTTAATTTATTTTTTGATGATTGTAATTTTATTTAACTAAAATATATATTATTTTATTTAAAAATAAATTAATGAAAGTTCATGTAATGATTAATATAGATTTAATTTATATGTATGAATTATCAGTGTTATATATATATATATGTGAAATAATATAATAATAAGTAAATAATAAACGATTTAAATAAAAAAAGAATAAATTAAATTTAAATATTTTATATGTTGATATATATATATAATTGTTAATTATATTTAATAAAAAAAATTAATGGATTATATATATAGCGATGAAACAAATTTTTGAATATTTAAATGTTATAAAAAATGTAACAAGAAGAAGTGTTGAAGGAGAGTTGGTTTTCACGGGGGATGAATCGGGATAGGGTTTCGAAGAAGGGAGGAAGTCTAGGCTTCAATAATGCCTTGAACCGATGGAGTCTAGTCGATTGGAGAGAGAGATTATCTTTGTATATGAGATTAGAGTTCAGGTTTGGGGGGCAGGGTAGAGTTGCAGGGTAAGACCAAGAAATGGTTATAGAAGCTGAGGTGCAGAGTTGATGGTGAGCATGAGTCAGAGTAGTTTAGGGTTTTATTTTTTAGATGTGAGGGAGAATCTGAGTGAGAAGTCTAGATCCTGATCCACCTTATGGTCTCAAATGATAAATGTCCTCCGATTTTAGAGAAACTGCAAGAAGGTTTTTTTATGTTATCTACATCTCATTTTTATATTTATGTTTAGGTATATTTAATACAATGAAGAGGTTTTTTATTTATCCATCATTATTGAACCAGTGACATGTTCATTTTCAATCATTTTATTCTTCAAATCATTGTATTTAGTATTTTTCTTGATCGTTTTTCTCTACATTTCAATTCAATGTTTTAATTTTATTGATATCTTCTTAACAGTTGATTTCTGTAGATCTTCTCCACTTTCTTCTGGTTAATGCATTGAATTTCTTACTTGATGTCAGTGTTTGTCAATTTTTATAATCTAAAATTAATTTGGGATCATTATTTTCAGTGATTCTGTTTTGGATGTTTTGGTATGCAGCTTTGGATCATTGTATAACAGAGAAGTAAGTTGTAAACATCAATTTTAAATTCATTTTTTTCATGATTGGGATGGAATTTTTTAATTGAATGTCTGTTTAAATATTTTTTAGGACTGAATTTGTCAAAATAAAAGTTTTTTACAATTTATATAATATTTTAAATACATAGTACCACTATGTATAAATAATTATCTTTGTTGGTTTGAATAAGCACTCTACTTTTCATTCTTTTTCTATTTTTTCTATGTGTGAAAAGAGAGCTGGCAGGGCAGGAACCTTTTATTTCCACTTCTCATTTCCAATTCAAAAGTAGTGTTTGAAGTTTTTCACATCCTGCTTTTATATGTGCACCACTTGAGTGAATATTATGCTAGGAAATATTAGAGGTAAGGTAGAAATATTGATTTCAAATATTTATTTATTTTATGATCCAACAATTTTAAGGGATTTTCATTTTTATTTTGTCAAATTATTTGTTTCTTTCAATTAAATATTTCCTAAATGATATTTCATTTCATATTTGATCTTGATTGAGTTTTACACTAGTTTTAATCATGTTCTTCAAAATTTATTTATTTTGTTCAAAGGAATCAATTATAATTATTTTTAAACACTTATGAGTATTTATTTTTCAAAGCTAATTTTGTAGCATAGTTTGTTTAATCATTTGAAAACATATGATTTTTATTTTTCTTATTTTGGGAATATATTTATTATTTATTTTCTATATTATTTATTAAGGGTTGTTTGATATATTTACATGAAAGGATATATATTTTTTTAAATACATTAAGATTATCTATCCTAAAAATTATTAGACCTTTTATTTACAAATATTAAAATAATAAACAAAATATGTCCATTTGAATAAAAACAAATTATTTTTATTATTTATTCAAAAATATATATAAGAAATAGTTATTCAAGGAATTATTTCAATTTAATTTACTGATCTTTATGCATATAATAATCATATCTTGATTATGTCCATATATTGATGATTGTTCATGAAACTCCAAACATGCATATGCATATATTGGTATATGCACACACTCGGTAACATTGATTAAACTTTACAAAAATGGATTTTTAAAGGAATGAGATGAAAATTTTTATAGACATATTATAATTTTATATTGTGTTGTACATGTTTATATTTATCATTTTACTAATGAATGAAATTTTTATTTTAAAATATATTATTTATTATCTTCTGGGAATGATAATGATTATTTATTTACTAAACTATGATTTGGAATAATTTTAATTGTTTAAGTCATTAAATTATGAAAAAAAGTCTATGATATTTTTATAGGTCTTTAACTAATCAATGATATTACATATTTTTTAAAAGGTGCTTTGATTGTTTTTGTGTGAGACACATAATTTTCTATGTGTAAGTTGATTTAATTTCCACGTGATTAAGAAAAGTCATGAGATCTAATTATAAAAAGTTTAATATTCATTTTTCGGTAAATATTAGTTTTTATTTTTTCCAAACATGATTATAAATATATTTCCAAAACCAAAACACCAGGGAAAATTATTTGTATATAAAGAAATCTAATACAAAACTGTTTTATAAAACCAGTATTTAAAATTTGTAAATATGATAGGGAATTGGAGAGTGAATCCATCCATCATGTGGGTAGGGCCAAGATGGCCTTCAAAGTTTCGAGTGGCCTTACTGGTTTCGTTTTTATGATATTGATTAATATTTTCAACCAAATCACCGTATTAGTTTAAAAGGGTTTTCAAAGTATAATTATTTTTCAAATAATTATATTAAAATTTTATTTCTTATTGAATATTTAAAATGTATTATCAAATTGATATTTTTTAGGTAATTATCAATGGTTGTCAAAACACCTTACTAGGAAATTGAATGCTCACCCTTTGTTTTAAAATAATTTTTCACAGGTATCTTAGAAATTTTATTACATATGCCATCGCTTTTGGAGTCAGCGTGCATGGAAGCATAGTGGAAATTTTTTTCTGTCAACTCTGATTTAATGGGAAATGTACTCTAATTTCCCCAGAACCTAGACAGGTAAAAGGTCCTCGCTTGTATAAAATGTTTTTTAGTAGTTATGTTTCTTTAAAAAAAATGACACAACATTTTTCAAGCACTGACTCTGGAAGAGAAGGCTTAGGGTGTTATAATTAGTATTAGAGGCACGGTCTTGACCACTTTAGATATTAGATGTTGGATTTGAAGGAATTAAGAAAATTTGTGCCATAGATTTTTCTTTGGGTAATTAAGTCCACTTAGAAATTCATTAATTCTAAAGATAGAAATTCAGAATTTTCATAAGTCCGGTGAATTGTGAGGGAGAAATTATTTAAATGGGGGAGAATGTAACATCCAAGAAAATATTATGTAATTAATCAATGGATTATAATATAAGTAAATAATGTTATGTTTTTATAAAATTATGTGATTTAGTTTAATAAAAATTAAAATTGTTACTTTAATCTATATTATCTTTCATCATGTCAATATATATTGAAATAATAAAAATTAATTATACTTTTATATACTTTTTTACATGTTTGAATAAGTAAAACAAAAGAAATAAATATAATTAAAGGTAGTAATAAAGGCCATATATTATTTTAAAGTTTCACATTAATATAACCTATTTTATATTTATAAAAAATATATATTTTAAATAAAGGTAAAAATAATAATATTAATATTAATTAAAAGAAATGCATTTAGTTTAAAAACAGACTTAATATTATGTAATTATTAATTTATTTTATGAGGATTGTAATTTTATTTGAATAAAATATATATTATTTTATTTAAATATAAATTAATGAAAGTTCATGTAATTATTAATATAAATTTAATTTATATTTATGAATTAGATGTGTTATATATATAGATATATGAAATAATATAATAATAAGTAAATAATAAATGATTTAAATAAAAAAAGAATAAATGATGTTTTAATATTTTATATGTTGAAATATATATATATATATATATATATATTACTGATAATTATATTTAATAGAAATTTTTGTTGATTATATATATATATATAGTGGTGAAACAAATTTATGAATATGAAAATGTTATAAAAAATGATATAAGACGAAGTGTTGAAGGACAACAGGTTTTTGCAGGTGATAAATCGGGATATGGTTTCGGAAAAGGGAGGAGCTCGAGGCTTCAGTAATGTTGTGAACCGATGGAGTCATGTCAATCCAAGAGAGAAATAATCTTTGTGTCTGAGATTAGAAGTCGGGTTTGGGAGGGATGGTGGAGTTGTTGGGTGAGACGAAGCACATATTACAGAAGCTGAGGTGCTGAGTTAAAGGTGAGTGTGAGACGGAGCAGTTTATGGTTTTCTTTTTTAGATGTGAGGATGAATCTGAGCGAGAAGTCTAGATCCAGATCTTCCTTATTGTTTCAAATGAGAAATGACCTCCGATAATTCTAATATATCAAGTAGGTTTTTTATGTTATCTGCATCTCATTTTTAAATTTATGTTTAGGTATATTTAATACAATGATGTAATTTTTTCTTCTTATGTCATAATTGATCCAGTTAAATGTTCATTTTCCATTATTTTATTCTTCAAATCATTGTTTTTAGTATTTTTCTTGATCATTTGACTTTGTATTTCAATTCAATGTCTGAATTTTATTGATATCTTCGTAACAGTGGATTTTTATCAGTTTCCACTACTTGTTTCTGAATAATGCATTGAATTTCTTATTATAGGTCAGTGTTTTGTCGATTTTTATTATCTACAATTTAATTTGGGATCCTTTTTTAAATTATTCTATTCTAGATGTTTTGGTATTCGTCTGTGGATTATTGCGTAATAGTGAAGTGAGGTGTAAACATCAATTTTAAATTCCTTTTTCATGTTCCTGATTGGGGTGGAATTTGTTAATTGAATCATTTGTTTGGATATTTTTTTGGACTAAATTTGTCAAACTAAAAGTTTTTAACAATTAATAAAATATTCTAAATACACAGTAACACTATGTATAAATAATTATCTCATTTGGGTTAAATAGGCACTCTGCTTTTCATTTTTTTCTATTTTTTCTATTTGTGAAAAGAGATCTAGTGAGGTAGGACCATTTTATTTCCACTTCTCATTTCTAATTTTAAATTATTGTTTGATGTCTTTCACATCCTTCTTGGGTATGTGTGCTTCTTGGGAAAATATTATGCTACGAAAATATTAGAGGTAATGGATAAATATTTATTTAAAATATTTATTTATTTTATGATCCTAATTTTGTAAGGAATTTTAATTTTTATTGTGTAAAGTTATTGGTTTCTTTCAATTACTTATTTCCTAAATGATATTTAATTTCATAGTTGATCTTGATGGAGTTTTACTCCATTGGTCATCATGTTCTTTCAAATTTATTTTTTTTGTTCAAAGGAATCAATTATTATTATTTTTAAACACTTATGTGTATTTATTTTTCGAAGATAATTTTTTAGTATAGTTTGTTTAATCATTTGAAAAAATATGATTTTTATTTTTATTATTTTAGGTATATATTTATTATTTATTTTCAATCTTATTTATTATGGGCCATTATATATATTTACATATAAATTATATATATATATTTTAAAATATTTTATGATTCTCAATCCTAAAATTTATAAGACCTTTTATTTTCATATATTAAAAGAATAAATAAATATGTTCATTTGAATTTTAATAATTTATTTTTATTATTTATTCAAAATTATATATAGAAAATAGTTATTCATGTAATTATATCAATTTAATTTTCTAATCTTCAGGCATGTAACACTCTTATCACGATTATGGCCATATATCGATGATTGTTCATGAAATTAGATACATGCACTTGCATATATTGGTATATCCACACACTCTTGAACATTGATTACACTTTACACAAATGAATTTTTAAAGGAATGCGATGAAATGTTTATAGACATATTATAATTTTTGGTTGTCTTGCATATGTTTATATTTATAATTTTACTCATGAATGAAATTTTGATTTTCAAATATATCATTTATAATCTTATACGCATGATAATGATTATTGTTTTACTAATCTATGATTTGAAATCATATGAATCGTTTAATTCATTATATCATGAAAATAAGTCATCGATATTTTTATTGATCTTTAAATAATCAAGGATATTTCATTTTTTTAAATGATACATTGTTAATTTTTTTGTGCAACACGTAATTATATATGTGTAAGTGGATTTAATTTCAATGTGATTAAGAAAAGTCATGAGATCTGATTATACAATGTTGAATATTCAATTTTCAGTAAATATTAGTTTTTATTTATTCCAAACATGATTATAAATATATTTTTAAAACCCAAACACTAGTGAAAATTCTATGTACATAAGGTGTTCTAATACAAAAATGTTTTATAAAACTGGTAATCTAACTTTTTAAATATGATATGAAATTGGAGAGTGAATCCGTCCATCAAATGGGTAGTCCTTAGATATCCTTTAATGTTTCGGGTGGCCTTATTTGTTTGGTTTTTAAGTGCTTTATTAATATTTTCAACTGAATCACTGGATTAGTTTTAAAGAGTTTTCAAAGTGTAAATTTTTTTCAAAAATAATTTTAAAAATTTATTTCTAATTAAATATTTAAAATTTGTTACCGAATTGATATTTTTAAAGGTAATTATCAAAGGTTATCAAAACACCGTACTGGGTAATTGAATGCTCATCCTTTATTTTGAAATGATTTTTCATAGGTATCTTAGACATTTAATTATAGATTTCATCACTTTTGGAGTTAGCGCATGTGAAAGCATAGTGGAAAATTGTTTTAATTCAACTCTGATAAAATTGGAAATGTATTCTAATTTCTCCAGAACCAAGACCAGTAAAAGGTCCTCACTTTTATAGAGTGTAGTTTAATTGTAATTCTTCTTTAAAAACATTACACAACATTTTTCAAGAACTGAGTCCAGAAGGGCAAGCTTGGGGCATTAAAATTGGTATCAGAGTCATGGTCATGACCACTTTGGAGATTAGATGATGGATTTGAAGAAATTGAAAAAAAAATACACCTTAGATTTTTCTATGGATTGTTAAGTCCCCTTAGAAATTCTTTAATTATGAAGATGGAAATTCAGAATTATTATATGTCCGATGAATTGTGAGGGTGAAATTTTTTTAAGGGGATAGAATGTAACATCCCAGAAAATACTAAGTAATTAATAGATATATTATAATTTAAGTAAATAATTTTATGTTTTTATAAAATTATGTGATTTAGTTTAATCAAAATGAAATTTGTTTCCTTAATTTATGTTATTTTTCATCATGTCACTATATATTGAAATAATAAAAATTTATTATACTTTTATATACTTTTTTACATGTTTTAATTAGTAAAAAAATAAATAATTATAATTAAAGTTAATAATGAATGCTATATATTATTTTAATGTTTTACATTAAAATAACATAAATTATATTTATAACAAATATTGATTTGAAATAAAGGTAAAAATAATATTAATAATATTAATTAAAAAATACATTTTGTTTAAAAACAGAATTAATATTATGTTATTATTTATTTATTTTATGATGATTGTAATTTTATTTAACTAAAATGTATATTATTTTCTTTAAATATAAATTAATTAATGTTTTTGTAATGATTAATATAAATTTAATTTATATGTATAAATTAGAATTTATATATATATATATATATATGAAATAATATAATAATAAGTAAATAATAATGGATTTAAATAAAAAAAAGAAATTTTAATATTTTATATGTTGATATATATATATATTATTGCTATTTATATTTAATCAAAAAAATTAATGGATTATATATATATAGTGTTGAAACAAGTTAATGAATATGAAAACATTATAAAAAATGAAATTAGAAGAAATGTGGAAGGAGAATAGGTTTTCACAGGGGACGAATCGGGATAGGGTTTCGACGAAGGGGGAGCTCGAGGCTTCAGCACAATTGTGAATCGATGGAGTCTAGTCGATCCGAGAGAGAGAGAGATCGTCTTTGTGTATGAGATTAGAGGTCGGTTTTGGGAGGCAAGGTGGAGTTGCAGGGTGAGACCAAACAGTGGTCACAGAAGCTGAGGCGCAGAGTTGAAGGTGAGAGTGAGTCAAAGTAGTTCATGGTTTTCTTTTTTAGATGCAAGGGAGAATATAAGTGGGAATTCTAGATCCAGATCCTCATTGCGGTTTCAAATTACAAATGACCTCTGATTTTTCTGAAATTTCAAGTAGTTTTTTATGTTATCTATGTCTTGTTTTTATATTTATGTTTAGGTATATTTAATACAATTATATATTTTTCTTCTTTCCTTATAATATAACTAGTAACATGTTCATTTTGAATCATTTTATTCTTCAAATCATTGTCTTTAGTAATTTTCTGGATCGTTGGTATCTGGATTTCAATTAAATGTCCGAATTTTATTGATATCTTCTTAATAGGGGATTTCTGTCGATTTCCTCCACTTTTTTCTAGTTAATGCATTGAATTTATCACTCGATGTCAGTGTTTGTCAGTGTTTGTCATTTTTTTTTCTGTTTGTCAATTTTTTTTCACTCGATGTCAGTGTTTTTCAATTATTATTATGTTTTGGATATTTTGGTATGTGGATATGGATCATTGTTTAATAGAGTAGAAAGCTTTTAAACAACAGTTTTAAATTCATTTTTTCTTGTTCATGATTGGGATGGAATTTGACAATTGAATCGTCTGTTGAATATTTGTTTTGAACTGATGTTGTCAAAATGAAAGTTGTTAACAATTAATATAATATTCTAAATACTTAGTAACACTATGTATAAACAATTATCTAAGTTGGGTTGAATAGGCACTCTTCTTTGCATTCTTTTTCTATTTTTTCTATGTGTTAAAAGAGAGATGGCGAGGCAGGACCCTTTTATTTCCACTTCGCATTTCCAATTTTAATGTAGTGTTTGAAGTTTTTGACATCCTACTTGGTTATGTGTGCTTCTTGGGACAATATTATGAATGGAAAATTTTAGAGATAAGTTAAAAATATTTGTTTCAAATATATATTTATTTTATAATCCTACCTTTATAAGGGATTTTAATTTTTATTGTGTCAAATTATTGGTTTCATTCAATTACTTATTTCCTCAATGATTTTTAATTTCATAGTTGATTTTGATGGAGTTTTACTTCATTGGTCCTTATGTACATCTAAATTTATTTATTTATTTCAAAGGAATCAATTATTATTTTTTTAAACACTTATGAGTCTTCATTTTATGAAGCTAATTTTGTAGTATAATTAGTTTAATCATTTGAAAATATATTATTTTTTATTATTTTGGGTATATATTTATTATTTATTTTCAATCTTATTTATTAAGGGACATTTTATATATTTACATGTAAAGGATATATTATCTTAAAATATTTTAAGATTCTAAATCCTAAAATTTATAAGACCGTTTATTTACATATATTAAACGAATAAAAAAATATTGTCATTTGAATTATAATAATTTATTTTTATTATATATTCAAATATATATATAATAGTTATTCAAGGAATTATATAAATTTATTTTACTGATCTTCATGCCCGTAATACTCATATCACGATTATTTCCATTTATCGATGAAAGTTCATGAAACTCAATACATGAATATTTGTATATTGGTATATGCACACATTCATGAATATTGATTAAACATTACAAAAATAGATTTTTAAAAGAATGCAATGAAATGTTTATAGACATTATAATTTTATGTTGTCTTGTACATGCTTATATTTATAATTTTACTCATGAATGAAATATTGATTTTAAAATATATCATTTTTAATCTTATGTGCATGATAATGATTATTTATTTACTAAATGATGATTTGGATTCAAATGAATGGTTTAAGTCATTAAATCATAAAAATAAGTCATTGATATTTTTATTGATCTTTAACTAATCAATGATATTAAGTTTTTTTAAAAAAAAATTCTTTTATATTTTTTGTGCACAACACATAATTATATATATAAGAAGTGGATTGAATTTTTTATGTGATTATGAAAAGTCATGAGATCTGATTCTACATAGTTGAATATGCAATTATCTTTAAATAGTAGTTTTTATTTGTTCTAAACATGATTATAAATATATTTTCAAAACCAAAACACAAGTGACAATTATATGTATATGAATAAATTTAATACAAATTTTTTTTATAAATCCGGTAATAAAACTTTGTAAATACAATAGGGAATTGGAGAGTGAATCCATCCATCAAGTGGGTTGGCCCAAGATAGCCTTAAAAGTTTCGGGTGGCCTTGTTTGTTTTTTTTAAGATCTTGCTTAATATTTTCAACCGACTCACTGGATTAGTTTAAAAGAGTTTTCAAAGTATAATTATTTTTCAAATAATTATTTTAAAATTGTATTTCATATTGAATATTTAAAATGTGTTATCAAATTGATATTTTTAAAGGTAATTATCATCGGTTTTCAAAACACCTTACTCGGCAATTGAATGCTCAGCCTTTGTTTTAGAATGATTTTTCACAGGTATCTTAGACATTTAATTACAGATGTCTTCACTTTCAGAGTTAGCATGCGTTGAAGCATAGTGGAAATTTTTTTTCTTTCGACTCCGATAAAATGGAAAATGTACTCAAATTTCTCCAGAACCTAGACAGATAAAAGGTCCTTGCTTATATAAAGTGTTTTTTAATTGTTATGTTTCTTTAAAGAAAATTAAATAGAATATTTCAATCACCGAGTTAGTAAGAGAAGGATTGGGGTGTTATAATTATCCTGTGATGTTTAAAGTAATTTTATACCCATGTTTTACCTTTTTATAAAACTGTTTTAAAATGAATCTTCTTTTCTTTTTCCAATCAAGGAACTTTCCCAAACTTTTAAATTGGAAAAGTATTGTTCATCCCATACAGACATACCCACTGTCATGATCCTCATTGTCACGGGTATTACTTTTTAGGTTTACAATGTTACTTTTTATAAAGAAAATGGTTTAGTAATATTATGGAAATTTTATGAGTTAAAGGTGACTTTAAATGAAAATGTTTTTTAAAAAATTATGTTTAAGATTTTTTTCAAAATATTTTCAATATTACTTATTAAGTTTCTCAGAGTTATTTTAAAAGAAAAATGTTTCCAAGATAATTTTTGTTTTAAAAATAGTTTTTCACAAAAGAAAATATATTTGCATCAAGAATTATTTTAAATTAAATAGTAAAAATTTATTTATAATAAAAGGATATTGAAATGGTATTATAAAAAGGATTGACAATGAATGGATATTTTTATTATAAAATATTTCATGTGATATTTAAAAATCCTAACCCATATCAGATGAAATACTTTGTTACAATTATTCTTTACCTAGGATATAATCTAATAATTCCATTCATATTCATCCCTTGATGGTTTATATTTTGATTGAATGATTTTTATGAAACTAATTTCTCTTTCACGAGTTATATGCTCAGGAAACAAGCTTCAATTCATAGGTTCTGCTTTGTTGAAATGATTATGTAACCTATAATTTCCATATGTTAAGATACGATTACATTTCATGACTATCATTTAACATCAAGTGTTATGATATGATTGTTTATGATCTTTTGGAACATGTATGTTTGATTAAATTATCAGATGGGTTTGACCGTTATCTCCCTCTAACGCATTGGGTAAATGTTTTTATATTATTTTATAATGATGGGATTCAAATTGACAGGCTTGATCTACTATTAAAGATGGGGAAACATGATCCAGTGTGGGAATTTTTGGAAACCCAATCCCCTATGGGAAGATAGGGAAACACGATAAACTATGGGAAGATCGGTAAACCTATTCCCTTGATGGGAAGGACTACGATTCAGGATGTTAGTGTGTAACAAACAGAAGATATAATCCCAATGGAGTTCCCTAATATGTTTTTGGAAATGATCCTTGGCATATAGCGAATGATGTTACATGTTTATGTATCTTTCCCAAATTCTATGTCTTATGGATTTGATATGCTCACATGGTTCATATTCTTTATTATCGTATGAATCATGTCTTATAAACTACGAATCTATAATCAAGGTTTCATGTTTATAATATTTCTACACAAGTCTTGATCTTCAAATGTTACACGCATGTTCTCATACCCTTATGTTCATGTTAGAATTATGAATTTACTTTATTTACCCTTACTACGCATTCAAGATTACCTATTTCATTTATTTCTTTTACTAGGGTTGTAAAGAATTTTTTTATGTAGGAGTACTAAAAGGGAAGATCATTAAGGGATATGTTAAAGATTGTTCACCAAACTATAAGAATTTTTTTCATGTTTCCAAACATAGTATACTATTGTGGTCCTTGGGCATGTATTTTTTTATTGTGTTAAATAATCATCTAAAATGATGTAATATCCAGGTATGTTATGATTGGGTCACTATAGTCGGTATCAAAGAAAAGGTTTAGTATACCTTTTGAAATAAGGATTTGGAAACTTTAGTGGGATCCCTAGAAATATTTGTAAGGATATGTCCAGGGATATCTCTAAGGATATGTCTGAGGATAATTTAAAGTATGGGAAATTCCATATAATTTTGTGAATGGGAAGAGTTTGTGGTTTCTTAACAATACATACTAGTCTGGATAGAGTAAGTGGATGAGGATCTAGTAAATATGTACATGTGGGTATCAAACCTTAAAACATCGTATTAATCTAGACTTGATCGAGAACTGGTGTATAGCAATAGGCCCTTCTTCCCAACTAGTTTGAAACCCCAGAGGGTGGGAATTCACAAATCCTTTAAGAACTATCAGGAATGATTTTAATAGAAGATAACTATGAATAACCGAGGATAAATATTAGTTTTTATAGATTAAATAAGTAGGTTTCATGATTTAGACATCCTATAAGTATTTTTCCCAGATTATGTCATTTTCTACTACGATAAGTGTTTCTCACACAATTCTTTCTAGTATTAGTCAATATTAGGAATTAGAAGAATCTAGGTTAACATCAAATTTTTTAGATATAGAATGTTTGTGAATTATAAAAATTTATTTCCTAATAACCCATGAAGATGATCCAAATGGTGGTACGAGTAACATTTATACTTTTAAAGATAAAGATACAAAAAATGTAACTTCCTGACCCAGTATCCACATAACTTGTTGCTTAAGCCTATGGGTCACATGGTCGCAAGCTCATCTCCCCATATTCCAAAGTATACCAACAAGAATCAATGGTGTAATGGTGGTAATGTGGGGAGACTATACCCTCTTATCATAGTGGAACATCTAGTATAACAATAATCATACAATAATAGTGGAATCATATCATACAATACAGAATAGATAAATGAATAATCAACTAAAGAGTAAATAAAACTAAAAAACTATTAATAGTATCAAAATCTTCTATGGTAGAGTCATATATATGGATGTTTGGAATGCATAAATAGAAAACTGGGACAAGAAAACACATATACAATCATGCTATAAAAAAATAAAGAAGGCCAAAAGGATGCTTCATTAGAATCTCGAGCACAATCTCATCACATTGCTCCTAAGATCCAACTATATGTAAGCATATAACCAACCTATAATAGGGAATTTTCCCATATCAAAAACAATATATAGATATTATTCTCAGGTAAAAAGGTAACCAATGTAGGGTTTGAGATAAAAATATCATTATGCCACCACTGACGGTGTCAACGTGTAATCCAAATAGTGATAATAACTAGAAAGTGTGCATGAATAAACAGAATCAGAAAATCATGATGAAATAAATACCTCTCTCACTCAGTTTTCTATGGGACACATAGAAGGTCAACCTACTATGGTTCATGTATAGAATGGAAGGCTGATCAGTTACTATATATATTGTAACAATATATATATTGTTTAATTATATTTTTCATCCACTTATTTAACCAAGAACGTGCGAATGTGAGTGGACACCACCTGGAACACTAGTTGCTGACGGGACAAGGGTGTAACTAGGACTTCCATGACCAGTCCAACAAGCCTTTAATCTCAATCAATAGGGTACATGTCCTATATCCCAATAAGAGTGTGAGACGTGATGCATGACACTCGATAAGGTGAGTGATCTATCATGTCATCCCTCTAACAAGGGACATGGCACGTAAAGCCCATCATTCAACTAGTATCAATGGTTTGAGATGTCTTGCTCAATACCTAACATAAGGGAGTTTGATACCATTATGCTCAAATTATTCTTTACTATTTTACCATATCCCATATAGTCAGCTAATCCATTTATAATACAATACTTGATGCATTACATCTAATGAGTCATGTTCATTAATCCATATATGTATAAAAAAGAATAACTATTCAATTTAGTGTTAGATAAAGCATAAATGATAGGCATGCCCTTACTAACCTTTATAATTTATTCTATTTCATTAAATCTATTGATTTTAATGATTGGAAACCATCATTAATTATCCATTTCACTTAATTAATCCATTTATATTCTTCAGATATGAAAATTGAATTTATTATGCTCATTAGGTCACTTAGGAGGTGACATGGTCAAATAAGGCAGCTACCTAACTGGGAAATTCTTATTATAGGTGAATCCAAATACCTAATAGTGTCTTTGGGTCCAATAATCATTTTTATATAATAGTAAATCCTATTTAAAATCTCGTCAATAGATAAAAATTTGTTCTTGGTAATTAAGTAATTAAATACAACGTCCAATTCGATTTGGAACACCCAATGGGTGTGAAAAAAGCTGGAAAACAATTTATAAAAACTAAATAGAGATTAAATATTGTGTATCAAGGTGTGATGAACAATTTGATATAAATAAATCAATAAAAATGTGGTTATATGAAAAATATGATTTGTGACACGGTCATATATGTATGAAGCAATGAAACTCAAGGGGAAAATGATGTTACCACCTACCACAAGGCCGTAGAAGACTCCTCACTTGACACCAGTCTTAGATTCAAAGTAGGTTGGATGAGATCTGACAAAGGGTCTAACACCCAAGAAATAGAGAAAATGATCTAGCATTTAAATAATGTGATAGATTCAGAAATAACCTTTGATAGGAAGGGAGAGGATTTAAGAATGTATTGAGATTATAAAATCCCGGATAAATGAAGAATATGGAATTTTTATATTTATTAATATTTGAGAATTAAATATTAATATTACTTTAAAGGGGTTTCTTTGTTCGATAGTGTACCCGATACACAACAACGGGTTTCTTTGAAATCATATGTTTCACACTAATAATTTGATATTATTGTTTTAAATGATAGTTAACTCCTAGTCATTGTATTGGAGGGAATGAAAAAAACTAACTACAATATTATTATGCATTTTTGTTAAATGTATTTACATTTATCAAATAAAAGTTATATTATTAAAATGTGAATGAATCTAATTTTAAGTATAATTTACATTAAAAGGCCGCTTTACCGACTTTTAATGGAGAACCCTATTTAAATCTAATTTTTGTCACTTTAATACATTCTATTTTTCAAAATAAAATCCATTTTTATAATGGGGACATCAAAATTTATTTTGTCTAAATTTTTGGAATTTTTATAATAATGTTCATTTTCTAATGAATAGTGAAAAATATTGTATTTTAATTTGAAACTGTGTTTTATTCTAATTTATTTATATGGATAGATTATCTTTTTAATTCGTTTTAAATTTTAATTAGAATATATTTTTACCATTTAATCCAATGTTGGTCATTGGAATAAATTTCACTTTGAAATTGGACATAAACAAGTGTCAATCTTTTGATAGTTATTGTTTCCTAAAAACACGCTATTTGTTTTAACGACGGGAATTAATTTTAAATTAATTAATGAAACTTATATGTCTTTAATTTAGAAAAGTAGACATCATTTTTGAATTCTGAATATAAAATAAATCATAGGGTTAATTTTTGATATTTTTCTGAAAAACATCAATTTTTGATGAATAGTGAAATCACTTGGTAGTAGTTAAAAAAACTGACTTTTTCATTTAAAAGAAATTTTACCGCTTTTTTGAATTGAATTTAGAAAATCTGACATATATGGTTGTTATCAAGAAGTAAAATTTGGTTCAATGAGATGAAAATAATTTTTGGTGAATAGTAACTTTTGACTTTTATTTACCGCGGTTAAAGGTAAATAGGGCAATTAAAGGTAAAAAGAATATTGTAATAATTAAAAACTACCTTAACACATGTCCTAACCTTATTGGATGAGTAATGGCCAACCATGGACATATTTGTGACTATTTGGGGACCCCATGGAGCCACTTATGGAAGATAATTATACTTTAGATTAATTAATTTAATGTAAAGGCAAAATGACATAAACAAAAATCTTTAAATAAAATAATTTTTATATGATGTTATATAAATTATATTTTTGACTATAAATATTCATTGGAAAGATAAAACTATTTCCTAAATCATCGTAGTTTTTTATAATTTTTTGACATCACATAAAATAAATTATTTATGACACTGTAATGATGTAGTATTTACCTCATTAATAAAATATTTAAATAAATATGATTATAAATATTAAAATAACATCTAAAACCGGTCCAATTTCTATTGGATGATATTTTATAGACTATAAGTCACCATATATTCAACTTTAATGATTCTAGGACCTTTAGAAATCAAATATCATTATATAATAAAATAATATTATCACACTTTCCTAAAGAGACCCTCCTCTCCCTTATAAAAAGAGACCACTTATAACCAATTCCTCACACCTCTCAAGACTTTTGGCTCGACCAAACACAACCCAATTAATCACCATATATGCCTATACTCCTCTTAGAATCCTTACCTTAGGCATAAGGCACTTCAAGAAGTCCTTTGGTTCAAACCAAAGGGAGTTACCCAAATTAAAGGTAACAGTTTCTCTTCAATTGTTTTCTTTTATTTTACTTCTCCAACCCCTAAACTATTTTTATTCAATTCTTTTTTAACAACACCTGTATACTCAATATACTAGGTTGTTTTTATGAGAATTATTAGAACTACACTTACACACACCTCCATCTAATGGGTGAAGACCATAATGTTTCGGTGGATGGCAGACTAACGCATCACGAAACGATGATTGTTCAAATATCTCCAACCGCCTATCATGGTGTCCAATATGATGGAACTGTATTTATATATGATATATATTATGTTTATGTTTTCCATATGCTACTGTATTTTTTAATTTATAGAAATAATTTATGGTTTCTATAGTGGGTAAATATGATAATCTCTTTAGAGAAAGTGTGGACTACCGCCCCCTCGAAGTGATATGACTCGTTAATGACTTATGTGGGACATATAAAGGATGGAGTTAAAAAAATTTATATTATATTATAATATAATTATAATATAACTATGTATCATTATGTTTTAAATTACATTAACGTAGGAAATAGAAATGGAAGTAGCATTCATGCGTACGTACGACTTACCGTCTCCATGAACGGTGCATTTCATTTCTTACCTATAAATGTTATGTACTACTATAAATAAATGTATATGCCAGATATATATGATATATATGTTGTCTAAATCATTTATATCATTCTGAAGATAATGTATATCTTACCACATGAACAACATGTAATTATATGGTGTTCATTTTTTTTACTCAAGTACTAAATTTCGACAAAACGACCGTTATTAACGTAAATGATTACATAATGTTTATAAAATGGTAATAAGTAATATACAAGAAATAATAAACGTTAAAAGGGTTCTTAATCAAGTATAAATTAATATTATTTTATTATTCAAGAGATTAAAGAAAAAATGGTTCAAGTCGGACACAAGGTAAGGGATTTTCTTATCTCACTTTTAATTCTGTGAGATTTCCATTGTTCACCACTTATTTATTGCATGTCATGTATTGTGTAGTACCATTTATTATATATTATCATGATTCTATTTATATTCATGGTATTCTGTGATTCATTTGGAGGTTATTAACTTTTGTTCATATGGATCTATTGATTACAACAAAGTAAGGGTTTTTCATCTCACTTTTTATTCCCGTGAGATTCATGCTATATTGGCCACTATTTCCTTTTGTGTGGTGTCTGTACTATACATGATTGTACTATTTTTGTAATATACGTTAATGTATGAGTATTTACATCTTCATTTTATGATCCTTATTTCATGTGGCGTATTTTTTGTAAGTTACCAAATCGGTAAGGGAACCGTTTAGCCTCTTCTTTTTAAAATACTTCTGTTTGTTATGTCTTTTAATTTACATCTTAATATGTTGGGATATTTTATTCTATATCCTTATTGATGTAAAATTCTTGTCCAAGTGATGAGATTCCCTTTTTTATATCATCAAATCAATTTTTTTGATTTTTAAAGTGATGCTGTTAGGCTGTCAAATTTTTAAAATGGAACTTCTTAACCCAATTACAATTCTTTGGGTTCAACTAATACTTCTTCAATATGTTGTCCTATGAATATGTGTGAATGAACTATGATAGATTTAAAATTAATATCCACTTATATTGGGTGAATTTATATTTGTCACACATAATTATGTGATTGATTTATCCTTAATAAAAGGATACCATCTTTATAAGTGATTTCATCTCAATTTACATTTCCACCGAGAATTCATTGTTTTTATGCACCAATTCACTCTTATATGGTGTCTATACTGTCCTTTGACATATTATATCATGAATCCCTTTATTAGTATGATATTATAAAGTTATGATTAAATGTTATACCTCATTTATTAATAGTCAAGAATCTCTCTTTTTGTTAAAAACTCTTTAACTGAAACATCATTTAAAATGTTTTAAAGATTCATTCTTCTAAATATTTATCATTAATGTCCATGTTTTCAAAATGGGTTTTAGGATTTATTTATATGAAAATTAATGTTTTTAAATGATAATTCAGTTTAAAGTTTCAAAGTGGTATGTGACACATTGATTCAAAAATATCTTTATTAAATGTTTTAAATGGTTTTTAAAATGATTTGATAAAGCGTTTTTTATTTCAATATATTGATTTGATATATTGGAATGTGGAAATGTTATCTTTACATTATACTTATGTTATGTGTTATGATTATGTTATGGTTATTGGGAATTGTTTATGTATACTGGTGGTTCTGTGATAAACCTAGGGTGGGTGAGCCCGAGATAGCTCTCCAATGCATTGGGTAATGTGATGGAGGTAAACGTGATGTTTCTCCTAAGAGATATAGGGAATATACTGTGATGGGTATTCCAAGTGTAACTCCCTATGTAGCTGTGATAGCTACAATGTATGTTTGATATGGATGCCATAAGTAACCTTTATGATTTATGATTTGTGTGTGTTATTCATAAATCTAATGGTTTCGTAAGTTATGTTATGATTGATAAATTTAGTTTCATTGATTTGTACTTATTGATGGGATAATGTTTTCCTTCCTTATTTTATAACACTTATTATACTTTTTATGCTCATCCAAAGTTTTTGAAATGTTTTCCATAGGACTTAAAGATGAATATGGTCTAGGATGGGATTAAGGAAAAGTTATGTTGTCTAAAATATGGAACAAGACATGTTTCTTTTTAAGAGCGTTTATTTTATAAAAAAATGGATACTGAGGAGTAGTGTCTATATGTAATATTCAAGTTGTTATGTAATTGTTATGGCCTAATTCTCTAAAACTCTAAACCTGAAAATATACTCAATGTGAATTATTCATTTAATTCAATATTATGTAATGTGTAAGGTTGGGTCCTTATAGAGATAGATCCAAGGCTTGAAATGGATCGGGAATCAGACATCAGATATAAAAGTTATCTCAAATCCTAACATGGAGAATTTGGGAGCTCACAGGTGAGGAAAGAGTAGGCCACCACAGGAAATAAGTATGAGGAAGAGGAAAAGTTCATAAAAATTGTTATTGTTAAAATTGTAACTTCAACTTGAAATGAAAAGTTGAAGAGTCTAGACACATGGTTGCCCAATCTGTACATCAATCATGCGAAATTTCATTACTACTTAGGGGCACATCACATGGTTAGGTGAATAGTTTTTCTAACCATCCGCAAACTGTGTACAAAGGCTTTGTCCCAAACATGAAATCTACCACATGGTTGTGTTCATTGGGTCTCACTATAACGAACCAAACATTCATGAATGAAAATTCTTCTAGTTTAAATTAAATATCTTATTATGGTTATATAAAATGTGAACTTCATTGATTTTATGTTTCTATATTTTAAAATACCGTTATGAATTGTGATCGTTTCTAATATAGCCTTTGAACAGTGATCACATGATTAGTATAAATATAGGGCATTAACAAATCCAATTTACTCAGACAATAGAATTGATGGCCTCATCCAATAGACTTTCCTCGTAGGAATCCCATTTTTCTAATCTTGTAAAGGATGTGGCATCATTGGGCTTTGCTCTTGACCAAGCCCAATCCGAGCTTAAACACATTAAGCTGGAGCATAACCGACTACAGGAGAAGTGGAAGTTAATAGAGATTACCACCCGAGCGATGTTATCCGAGCCACCCCAAGAGTATGTCACCATTGGACACCTTACCCTTCAGTCTAATTCGGGTGTTATAAGGGGTTATGTAACAATACACTAGCACAATGTCTATGTACATTATTTTTTTATAAAGAATGTGTATTCATTTTATTATTTTTACTTTGTAAATAGTTTTTAAATCTCAAATAGTATTTTTAGTTAATATTCAACTAAGAAATATATTTTGATGAATTTATGTATTTTTTAATTAAATAGTATTTTAATAAAATATTATTATTATTAGTAAATTACTTTTTATTAAATATAAATTATCATTTAATTTTATGAATGCAATTGTAATTTTTATTAAGGTTTGAAAGATGTTTTTTTCAAAACCCAAGAATTTTGGATAAATGTCATTTTTTATTTTAAAAGTAAAAATTGACATTTTTATAAAATTATTTAGAAAAAATGATTATTATTTTTGGAATCAGGACACCTAAATTATCCAAATGTGAATTTGTCATAATTTTCTGAGAGAGTCGAATTTTTGGTAAGTAAATACAGTTTAAATATATAATGTGTTTTATGACCTCATAATGACCCAATAGTGATGTAATAAAATACAATAAACATTATGTTCGTCCAATATATGTTTTACCATTAAAAGAATGTGATTTTGGGTCTGTTTGATTTATTTAATAAAGCTTTAGTGGACCCTTCTAGGTTTATAAAACATTTATCTTTTTTAAATTGTTTTCTTTAAGAGTGTGACTCATCTCCACATAAAAAACTCAATTATTTTAAAAAGTTTGGCCATTTGACTTATAAAATGTTGTTTTTTACTCCCCATTGAAAAAAACCATGGGCAAAAACCATGGGCTGGTTTGTCGTTTTGATTATTTTAATATGTGGTGTCCCAAACATAAATAATAATGAATTCCCTCTCATTTCCTACATAAACCCACCCAAGCTCCCACTTCCTCATCACTCAAATCCTTTTGAGTTCTTCCCACCCTTGTTTTCCTTTCTCTATAATCATCTCAAGGTGACCTAATCTCCCAAGAAGCCGCTCTCAAGCCTCTCTGAAGCATTTGGGAACGCACTTCCAAGTAAGGGATTTCTTCCATTCTCATTTTTGTCTAATTTTCATTAAGTCATTATGACCTTTGGTTTTCAAATAAAAGTGTTGGGGTATGATTTTTCACCACCCCCATACTTCCCTCTTTATGTTTGAATGATGGGATACCACTTTCCCTCTCATTAATTCCACACATATACAAACGTTACCATGCCGAAATTTCGTGAGGGATTTCTCTCTCTTCTTTTATATCCAAGTAATTATTTTGTTTTATGCATCTAAATTCCATTAAGTTTGTTGTAAAATGTATCTATATGACCCATTTACTGTCTATTTCATGTACATAGAATGAGACACTGGTTTCTATCTCAAAAACGATTTTCATGAATCATAATGTCATGTCGTTATGCTGCTGAAATTGCACTGCGTATTTACAAGACAAGATCATTGTGTATTGAATATCATACCCATGTATCTATCAAGGGTATTCACCTTTATGAAAATATACATATTTAATGGTACTTTCATGTATTTATTCCACATTCCTTAATTATGGAATAACTTATTATGTTTATTTATTCCATGTTATATGATCCATGTGGCACACTTATTCATGTAATGAAATGATTAAGAAAGGTGCGCCCTGATAGCACTCCAATGCATTGTGTAAAGTATAGTATCATGATACGTAATATGAAATTGGTGTTGACACATGATAATTCAAGTTAAATGAGGTTTTACTCATGCTTCATGGGCAATGAGGTTTTAGTCATGCTCCATGTTCACTGAGCCTTGGCTCATGCTAATTTCATGTTAAGTGTTGTTGCCACATTTCCATGTTTTGATTATCAATAATTGGCATGCCTTTATGTTCATATTTATATTGTGCTCCATTGATATGACTATTGTCTAACACGTATTGTATTACTAATTTTATTCCATGTTTATTCCCTTACTGGGATTTATATCTCACCCTTTTCTTATGCATGTCATCAAGTTATCTCATGCAATGATAAGTACGAGGGAATGTAGTTGTCATGGAAAGGATGTTTTCAATAATATGTTGTCTTTTTTATATTCTAAGCTATTATGTAATTTTCTTAAGTCCTAAAGACACTATACCTCTCGATCTTATATTTTGTATCAAGTAAATATTTAATGTTATAAATCCGGTTTACGTTTTTTAAAAAAAGTATGGTTTTTATAGTTGGTACCAGAGGACTAGATTAATTATTTTTGGGATTAGGATTAAAAACCCTAGTGAAGTCCTAGAGACAAGAATAATCATAATAAAACATCCCTAAGTAATAGTGAGTATTAATTAAGTGGTATATCTAGAAAATACATCCCTGTCTAGATACGAGCATGTAGAGGTGGTTCTGGCCCAGATGTATCCTAGGGGTAAAACTCGAAAACACCGCTTTGAGCTAGACTTGAATGGGAACTGGTGCACGACAATGGGACTTGCTGCACTCTTGGTTATGACACTCCCAGGGGATATTCTTTTTTAATTCACAAGGTTAGGATGAACCATTATTAAGGGACTTAAAAAATTCCCTAAGAATATATTTTAGAAGGTAGATCTATGATAACCTAGACTAAAACATAGGGTATACCAAGTTAGGATATGTTTTTTTATTAAAAAATTATCCTACAATGTCAGATCTTTTTTACATTCTTATCAGATAAGTATTAAAACCCCCAAATTGTATTTTCTTTTTTTGGTTAAAACATGGAAGGAGGAAGATAACGAACAACTCTTCTCTCTCTTCCCGAAGAACTACTTACAGTGATTATCCAGAAGTCTTACACATATGACATTGAAACTTATAAAAATGTCCATGTTACATGAAAAAAACTTTATGAGACATCCAATACCTCTATAATTGCATGATTATTTCAAGGATCAAGTACCTAATATTGGATAATCTTGCACTCTCAACTTTCTAGATACTGCAGAAGACGGAGACCCCGAAGTATCCAATATGAATCAAATTATATATTTATGTCTTTTATGATATACGAAAACAGATTTACCAAAAACCTATTTTGAAATATATGGAGATGAATTAGTAATAATTTTTTATAAAAAACATTTTAAATATGATCTATCAAAATTATATATAAGAAATACTTATTTTTTTATGTATTGATGATTCCATCGATATAATCCCATAAGGATGGAATGTTTTTGGGTAAAGGAAGTAGATGATTTTGAAAAAATGTAGAGGGACCATTATGACACATGAACACTTTCTAAAAATTTAAATGCTATATAGAATAACTGAAGGCCTCATTGAAGATATGAATGATAAGTAACATCACATGTTTTTTCATTAGTATGTAAAAGAAAATTTCGAGGGTGAAATTTCTTAAGGTGGGAAGATTGTAACGACCCAAACATTAATTAATGAAAATTCCTCTTGATCTAATTAAATATATTATTATAGTTATATAATATGTTGACTTAATTGGTTTTATGTTTCTGGATTTTAATATACCTTTAAGAATTGCGACTATTGCTAAAAAAGTCATTGAATAGTGATCACATTATTAGTCTAAATATACGGCACTGGAAAATTCAATTTACTCAGACAAAGGAAGAGATGACCTCATCTAGTAGACTTACCCCGTACGAACCCCATTTTTCAGATCTTGAAATGGAGGTGGTGTCATTGGGCTTCGCTCTTGACCAAGCCCAAGCCGAGCTTGAACATGTTAAGCTTGAGCAGAACCGGCTACGGGAGAAGTGGATGTTAAGAGAGATTACTACCTGAGTTATATTATCAGAGCCACCCCAAGAGTCTGTCACCATCGCACAGCTTAGCCTTCGGCCTTATGCGGGTGTTATAAAGGGTTATGTAACAAGACCCTAGCACTATGACTATGTACATTATTTTTCTATAAAGAATGTGCATTCATTTTATTATTGTTACTTTGTAAATAGTTTTTAAAGCACAAATAGTATTTTTTTGTTAATATGAAACTAAGAAATCTATTTTGATGAATTAATATATTTTCCAATTAAATATTATTGTTATTAAATTATTTTTTATTAAATATAAATTATCGTATACTTTTAGGAATGAAATTGTAATTTTTATCACGGTGTAAAGCTATTTTTATCAAAACCCATGAATTTTTGGTAAATGTCAGTTTTTATTTTAAAAGTAAAAAATTAAAATATTTAGAAAATTATTTAGATAAAATGTATATTATTTTTGGAATCAAGACATCGAAATTATCCAATGGTGAATCATTCATAATTTTTTGAGATAGTTTAATGTTCGGGTAAAAATTAAATACTATTTAAATATATAATCTATTTTATGACATCATAATGACTCAATAGTGAAGTAATAAAATACTATAAAAATTATGTTCATCCAATATATGTTTCACAATTAGAATAATTTAACTTTGGGTTTGTTTGATTTATTTTCCAAAGCTTTAGTAGACCCTTCTAGGCTTATAAAACATTTAGTATTTTTAAATTGTTTTCCTTGAGAGTGTGACTCACCTCCACATAAGAAACCCTATTATTTTAAGAAGTTAGGCCATTGGCCTTATAAAATATTTTCTTCCAATCCCCTTTGAAAAATTCCAATGGAAAAATCCATGGGATGGTTTGTGGTTTTCATATGTTTAATGTGTGGTGTCCCAAACCTAAATAATAAATAATTCCCTCTCATTTCCTATATAAACCCAACCAAGATCCAACTTCCACTTCACTCAAATACTTTGGAGTTCTTACATCCCGTACCCTCATATCTCTATAATCCTCTCAAGGTTCCCTAAGTTCCAAGAAGCCTCTTTCAAGACTCTTCCAAGCTTTTGGGATCACACATCCATGTAAGGGATCTCTTCCTTCCTCATTTTTTTCTAATTTACATTAAGTCAATATTCCCTTTTTCAATTAAAAATTATGGGGTATGAGTTATCAACACCCCCATACTACCCTATTTATGTTTGAATGATGGGAAACTCATTTAAATCTAATTAATTCCTCCTATGTACACATGTTACCATGGTAAAATTTCGTGAGGGATTTCTCTCTCCTCTTTTACATCCATGTAATTATTTTGTTTTATGCATCTAAATTCCATTACATTTATTGGAACATGTATCTATATGACACCTTTACTCTCCATTTCATGTACATATGATGAGACACCCTTTCTCTCTCATCAACCATTTTCATTAATCCTTATGTCACGCCCTCATGCTGCCAAAATTGCACCATGTTTTCTAAGACAAGATCATTTTGTAGTGAATACCATACCCATGTATCTATCAAGGGTATTCACCTTTATGCGCATATACATTTGTAATGGTACATTCATGTATTTATTACACATTACTTAATCATGGAATAACTTATTATATTTATTGATTCCATATTATGTGATCCATGAGGCACACTTATGCATGAAATGAAATGTTTAAAAGGGTTCACCCTGATAGCGCTCCAATGCATTGGTTAAATTATAGTATCATGATACGTCAGGTGAAATGGGTGTTGACGCATTCTAATTCAAGTGAATGAGGTTTTACTCATGCTTCACGTGTAATGAGGGTTTACTCATGCTCCATGTGCAATGAGCCTTGGGTCATGCAAATTACATGTTAAGTGTTGTTGCCACATTTCCATGTTATGATTATCGTGCTTTATCATGCCTTTATGTTCATGTTTCTCATGTGCTCCATTTCTATTCCTATTTTCTAACATTTATTTTATTCCTCACGTTTTTCAATGTTTATTTCCTCACTAGGCATTATAGCTCACCCTTTTATTATGCATGTCCTCAGGTTATCCCATGCAATGCTAAGTACGAGGGAATGTAGTGGTCATGTAAAGGAAGTTTTCAGTAAAGATACTGTGTGTTTTATGTTCTAAGCTGTTATGTAATGTTCATATTTCCCAAAGACACTAGACCTCTCAATTTTCTATGTTTTATTAAGTGAAGATTTTTTGTAATAAATCTGGTTTAAGTGTGTAAAAAAAGTAGGTTTGTAATATTCACGATTAGAGATAAACCATTCGGCCCCCTTTTCCCCACTATCTCTAACCATACAGTTTTAGAGAAATTTTGTGGGATGGGATACACATTTATCTCTAACCATGTGACCCATAAATATCTTCCCATTTTGGGGTTTTGGGCTCCAAATAAGCCCTAAACGCACCTGTAACCTCATTTATGTAATTATCAATCAATATTTGGGTTGTTTGAGGAATTATAATTGAAAAACTAATGACATGTACCTTTGTTAAAGAATATTTCAACACATAATAACTTCCTTAGTGAAACTTTTATCTAAGTTGTCCTTATAAGGGTAAAGAGGTGTCACATGTAAAGAAATATGGCCATTGAGCTTGTACATCAGCTTCCCACTCACATGTCTCATCCTATACCTGGCCATAATACCATAACACCCATACCAATGTAGATTAATTTCCTTAGAGAATCTTCACAATCTGATCCACAATAAGAATTGGATCCTCCTTGATGGAATAATATAAATCCAATTCAACTTCATCTAGATCAATTATTCGTGACGGGTCTAGATATTATCGATGAAGCTAATATACGTAAAATAAATCATTCATAGGCCAGTATTTATAAGGGTTTTCCAATTGGTAATCCACTAGAATGATCCATTTCACAGCATATAAGGGTCCAATGAACCTCTATGAGAACTTACAATGCTTCTGAATACATTTATTCCCTAAAATTGGTGATAATCTTAATAAAAACTAGTCTTTGACCTCGAACTCAATAGTTTGTCTGCATCAACTGGAATATGACTATTACCTGGATTGAGATTTCCTAATGAACATTCTAATCAGCTGTACATGGACTACAGTTTATTGTATGAGATGTGTTCCAAGCATAGTTATCTCTCCTACCTCTAGTTACCATAGAGGTTAGTGGAAAGGCCTACAACATAGAAATTCATAAGGATCCTTATCTTTGGTATCCTGAATGATATTATTATAAGATATTTCAACGACGGGAATATGTTTCTTCTAAGAACCCCTGATGTTATGGACACATGCATTGATCCAGATGTCAATCACCTAAATTGTATGCTCTATACTTCTATCAATCTATGGGTGATAGGTTGTGATCAGAAGAACCTATATACACAAGGTCTTTTCCAAACCCTTCAAGAGACATGACTTGAAACATGAATATATATTAGAAATTATTGAATGTGAAGCTCCATGAGGGTGTACAACCTCCATGATGTACAACCTTACCAACTCTTCTATGAATAAGGTCTCTCGCTCATGTCAGAAATGTGAGACCTTTATCAAATGATTAATGAACACCCACATCATATCATTCCCTTGAGGTGATCTGGGTAAAACAATCCAAAATTTCATTGAAACACCATTCCATTTACACTTGGGAATGGAAAATGGCTTTAGATTCCTTGTTGTTCAATGATATTATACCTTCACTTGGTGACAATTGGAACACCTGTTGATGAATTCGGTAAACTCGTGTTTCATACTATGCCACCAATACAAGATCCATAGATCTAGATACATTTTGATTACACCAGGGTGTACCACCCATAATTATGCATGTAATTCCTACATCTGATCCTCTATAATGTTTGATGGGACCAATACACACCCATGGAATAGTATGGTATAATACCTATCCATGGTTAAACCTAATGATATATCTTCACTTGAAATGAATTTCATTAGGAAGATGACATTAAGATCAGATAACTACTACACCCTTACTCATTACAGAAATGTAGAGATAAGTTCTATGGTTGAGAGGATACTCTAACCGTGGTCATCTTGAAATCTATGGTAAATCTATAAGAATAAGGCCATAAGCTTCCAATCATCATTGGATTTCTAAACTGCCTATGTGTGAGTCTTTTGGATTATATAATCGGCCACATAATTTCCATAACAAGTGTGTATACAATCGTGAAATCAAAGAACTATAGGTACTCAACCCACCAGCGCTGCCTGAGACTGAGATCCCACTATGTGAATATATACTTGTGTTTTTTTTATCAATGAATACCCCAAAATCCTCTCTACATAGATTATTTCTCCAACATCATAAGGCATGACCTAGAGTAGTGAGTTCGAGGTCGTGTGTCTGGTAATTCCACTCATGAAGCCTCAACTGATGAGACTTCTACATGACGACTCACTCATCCTATATCAAAACAACTTTAATACAAATGTTTGATGTGTAAAAAAGAATATATGAGTCCTACATGGATCTATTGCCAATCATTTGTTTTTTCATTTTCTGAAGCCGGTTTAAGGGAACTGATACCCCAAACCGGTTTAAGAAAAACTGGCAACCGTACAAAACATCCCATCCTCCTACAGAATTAATTGAAAATCAAGATTCAAAATTCAAACCAACCATGTTCCACCGAGCCGCGCCCATCATCACGTGACCCACCTCGATGCGCGCACCCATCATCACGTGTCAATCATCATCATGCCTCGAGTCGCACGCTACCTCGAACCGCAAAAACCGCGCGCCACCAATCACGCCTTTGGTGAGACTCGTCGGACCGGCCAGACCAAAACCCGCCGGTGATCATCATCGATGACCGTTGAACCACCGACCATCCATCCATGCACCACCTTTCACAGGAGGATGCCAGCGGAGCCATCCACCGTCGTCGACTTCGAAGCTTGAACTTCGTCGTGGTCCGAGAACAACCAGGCCGAGAACATCCATCAACACAATGAAAATCCAGCAGAAAAATAGAAGAAATCCAGCAAGAACAATGATCTTTCAGCAGACAATTGGAATCCAACTCGGTAGACATCCAATGCCACCACGCCTACCGCAACAGAAGGCCAAAACGAAACCTCAGGTACACACCCACCGCATAAGGAGACCCCCGGGAGACTCACCGCGGGACGACGATGCGCTACCAAGAAGAACCCAGAACGCTCCGGAGAGTATGCTGGTGGAACGGTCTTACACCCTAGATCTGACCAGAAATGCCGCAGAATCCCGAAGTGCATCGCCACTAGAGGAGTCGCGCCACCACCGCAAAGGCACCAGAGGCATCGAAGAAGTCAACCACAGGGAGGGAATGTCAACAGGATTAACCCTAACATAGCAATCCCTTCAAACTCAAACGATTACGCCTAAAATAAAGCCTTCACCACTGAAAAAACACAAAAATAAAAGGAAAAAAGGCCTCCCCTCCTCGAGCCACTTCAGATCCGTCATCGGCCTTCAATGGAAACAAGCCTTGACCACCTGCCGAATGAGACGAACGACACGCCGAGCCAAGAAAGTCACCGAAAGGGAACTCATGAGGAAAAGGTCGGAGGGGGAAGGGTCGCGGGAATGGAGGAAACCATAGATGCCACAAAAAAGGGAGGCGACGCCGCTCAGAGGCTGGGGGCCTACATGGATCTATTTGAATCAGTATTAGTGTTGATGTCAAATATCCCTTCAACTCTTGAAGTGATACTACACAAGTATTTTTCCAATAGAATTTCACACCTTTATTTTTGAAGCCCATAAATGGAACATGAAGGCATGAGAAATCCTAGATGAAGCATCTATAATATCCTACAAGACTTAAGAAACTATTAATTCCAAACACTACCATGGGATACTCCCAAAAAACTATAGCTATCGCTTTCATTGGGTCTACTAAAACTCATGAATATGAGATTATATGAACCAAGAAGTGAATTTTTTTGATCAAAAGTGGAATTTACTGAACTTAGAATAATTTTGATGCTCTCTTGGTGTATTCAGATTGATATCAAGATGTTTTTATGGTTATTTCTGAATAATTAATAAACTATGATATCATTAAAAAACATACTACCAATAATGAATCCAGATATGAGTAGAAAAACAGATTCATAAGAGTGATAAAGACATCGGGTGCGTTGTTGAGTCCAAACGACATGACCAAGTACTCATACAGACCATACCAACTCTTGAAGGATATGTGTGGTATGTTCGAAGGCCTGATATTCACCTGATGATAGACCAACCTCGAATATGTCTTTTAAAACACACTCTCCTTTCGGAGTTTATCAAAGAGGTTGTCTATTCTAAGATGTGGATACTGATTATTTACCATGCCCTGGATGAATCAATGGCAATCCACACAGAGCATGATGGTATCATCTTGCTTCATGTAAAATATAACTGGTGAACCCCAAGGATATTTCTGGGGAGTATAAAACTATTTCCCTTGAGATCCTCCCATTGTCTCTTATGGTCCATAAGCTCCATAGGTTCCATCCTATAAGGAGGAATGGTCACTAGTGCTGATCCTGCTACTAACTCAATAGTCAATTCTACCTCTTTCACTCAAGATTGATAAGAGAAGTTTTTAGGAATGGCATCCCTAAAACACTCTAATACTGGATGAAATAGAGTGGGTTGTAACCCCTGGGCATCCAGGAAATGAGTCATGATCTTAGCTATCACATTATCCAGCCTCTTCTGCTCGAGTGCCGCTCGGGGCGCAATGACATCCAATTCCACCTTATGAACATGTATAACACCCTATGGTAATGTAAACTTCAACCTACTATGATATAAATCAATATGGTATAGATAGGTAACTGAACTGTCCATCCTGATGATAATTCCCAAGTTCATCATTTTGAGGATGAATAAATTCCATAAAAAATAATAACAACCTATCTCAAGGGGATAGTCCTTAAAATTTTGTACACCCTTTTATCAGACACCTAATGGTGTATCTAGTATCATAACACTATTAAATGGTTCAATATCAAGGCCCCAAATTCAAATTATAGTCTTAGATATGAAAGAGTGAGAAACGCATGGCTCAAATAATTGGGAAACTAAAGCCAGTGAAACTTGAATAGTACCTTGTACAGTAGAAGGACCAGTTCTCTGCTCCCCCATCATAGGCTAGAGTGCATGTAAATAGAATTCACCATGGCCTTCAGCTACTTCTTGACTTCCCTGACTAAGCCCTCTATACTAGCACTAGGAATTATAAACTTGACTACCTCTGCCTCGACCGCTGTCCCGACATGATCGGTCGGTGGTGTTCCAGATGCCTTCCTTTCATGACCCTACCTGACATTCTCTTCATCAAGGTTTATGAGTATATCCCCACTAACTAGGAAATAATGGAAAAGTAATGAAAAAGTACTATATAATCCCCATACTCTTGTAGCCTCTACACTCCATTAACTCACCCCATCATTGAGGCTTCATGTGCCCAAACTTCCTAAACAAGTGACATATCATATAGATGTCTATAAAATGAGCCTGACTACTACTACCTCAATGAGTAGTCTCAAAACACCTCTTTCGACCAAAATAAGAGGTATTAATAGTCCTAGGTGCCGAAATTCCCTGACTCTCACCCACATCTTCCCTGAAGTTTTCTCTCTATAATTAGGTTCTAGTTTATGATTTTAAAAATTGTAGTCAACCTAAATACATTGTGTAATGACCTAAAAATTCATTAATGAAAATTCCTCTTAGTTTTTTTAAAGGTCTTTTTATGGTTACATAAGAAGTATGCACTTATTTGGTTTTAGGTTTTTTGATTTTAAAATACTATTAATCATTGTGATCTTTTCTAATATAGACGTTGAATGGTGATCACATGATTTGTATAAACATAGGGCTTTAACAAATCCAATTTACTCAGAAAAAGCATGTGATAGCCTCATCCAGTAGAATTTACCCATTAAAAACCCATTTGTTAGTGCTCGGAAAGGTTTTGGCATCATTGGGATTCACTCTTGACCAAGCCCATGCCGAACTTGAAGATGTTATGCTCGAGCGGAACCGCCTACGAGAGAAGTAGAAGTTGATATAGATTACCACTCGAGCAATGCTATCCAAACCACCTCAAGAGTCTGTCTCCATCACGCACCTTACCCTAAGGTCTTATGAAAGTGTTTTGAGGAGTTATGTAACAAGACCCTAGTACTACAATTATGCACTTTATTCTTGTATATAGAATATACATTCTTTTTATTATTGTTAGTTTGTAAGTAGTTTTTAAAGGACAAATCATATTTTTAGTTAATATTAATCTAGGAAATATTTTTTTTATGAATTAATGGATATTTTTATTAAATATTATTTTAATAAAATATTACTATTATTATTAAATTAATTATTATTAAATATAAATTATCATATAATTTTATTAAGGAAATTGTAATTTTTATTAAGGTTTGAAAGGTGTTTTTGTCAAAACCCATGAATTTTCGATAAATGTCAATTTTTATTTCAAATGTAAAATATTTACATATATATAAAATTATTTAAATAAAATTAATATAATTTCTGTAATCAGGACATCGAAATTATCCAATGGTGAATTTTTCATAATTTTCTGAGTCAGTTGATTTTTTGGTTAAAAATTAAAAACCATTTAAATATATACTGTGTTTTATAACATCATAATGACCTAATAGTGATGTAATGAAATACTATAAAAATTACGTTCAGAAAATATTTGTTTTACCATTAAAATAATGTGATTTTGGGTTTTTTTGATTAATTTTAAAATGCTTTAGTGGACCCTTCAAAGCTTATAAAACATTTTGTCTTTCTAAATTGTTTTCCTTGAGAATGTGATTGAACTCCACATAAGCTACCCAATTATTTTAAGATGTTTTTCCATTGGCATTATAAAATATTTCATTCCACTCCCCTTTGGAAAAAACCATGTGAAAAACCCATGTGATGGTTTTTGTTTTTGATTAGTTTAATGTGAGGTGTCCCAAACCTAAATAATTAAGAATTCCCTCTCATTTCCTATATAAACCCACCCAAGATCCCACTTACTCTTTACTAAAAGTCTTTGGAGTTTGACCAACCCCTTCCCTCCTCTCTCTAGAATCCTCCCAAGGATCCCCAACTCCCAAGATGCCTCTCCTAATCCTATCCCATTCTTTTGGGATCACACTTCCAAGTAAGGGATTCATACCTTTCTCTTTTTATCCAAGTTTCTTAATATTGTTATGCCCTTTTATTTTAAATTATAAATATTGGGGTATAATTTCTCATCTCCGCCATACTTCCCTCGTTATGTTTTAATGATGAGATAACACTTTATCTGTCATTAAATTCCTCCCATGTACACTTGTTACCTTGTTGAAATTCCGTAAGGAATTTCTCTCTCTTCATTTATATTCAAGTAATTATTTTATATTTTAAATATAAATTTCATTAAAATTATTGGTACATGTATCTATATGAACCCCTTACTATCGATTTTTTGTATATATGATGATACACCTATTTCTCTCTCATCGTCCATTTTTATGAGTTCTTATGTCATGACGTTATGCTGTTGAAATTACACCGTGATTTTCCAAGACAAAGTCATTCTGTAGTGAATATCATGCCCATTTCTCTATCAACGGTATTCCAATTTATGAATATTTAATTATTGTTTAAATAGATTCATGTATTAATTCCACATTCCATTATCGTGGAATAAATTAATATGTTTAATGAATCCATGTTTTATGATCCATGTGGCACACTTATGCATGAAATGAAATGATTAAAAAGGGTGTACCCTGATAGCACTAAAATGCATTGGGTAAATTATAGTATCATGATAATTCATGTGAAATGAGTTTTGGCTCATGATAATTCAAGAAAAATGACGTTTTACTCTTGCTTCATGTGCAGTGAGGGTTTACTCGTGCTATAAGTGCAATGAGCCTTGGCTCATGCTACTTCCATGTTAAGTGTTTCAACATTTCCAGGTTATGATTATCATGCTTTATCATGACTTTATGTTCATGTTTCTCTTGTTCTATATTGATATTCCTATATTCTAACTTTTATTGTATTCCTCATGTTATTCCATGTTTATTCCTTTACTGGGCTTTATAGCTCACCCTTTCTCATGCATGTTCTCAAGTTATCCCATGAAATGCAAAGTACGAGGGAATTTAGTGGTCATGTAAAGGAAGTTTTCCCTTATATATTGTATTCTATACATTAATTTTTTATGTAATTTTCCTAATCCCCAAAGAAACTAGACCTCTCAATATTCTATGTTTTATCATGTGAAGAATTTATTTAATAATTCATGTTTTAGTGTGTAATAATGAACAGGTCTGTCATAGTTGGTATCAGAGAAAAGGTTTAGTTAGTTTTGGGATGAGGATTAAAAAACCCTAGTGATGAATTATATACAAGACTAAGTATAAAAAAAATATCCCTATGTTTTGGTGGGTATTGAGTAATTGGTTTATCCTGAAAATACACCCTTGTCTGGATATGAGCAGGTAGAGGCGGCTCTGGCACCGATGTACCTAGAGGTGAAAACCCCGACAAGGAGTTTCGGGCTTGACCCAAGGTATCCTTGTACATGACAATGGGCCTTGCTATAATCTTGATTGCAACACTCCCAGGGGATATAAATTGGTAAATTCACATGATTAGTAAGAACCATTATTAAGGGAATAAAAAATCCCCAAAGAATATTTGATAGAAAGTACATCATGGATAACATAGATTGAAACATATAGATTCATAAGTTATGGAAATAAAATCTATTTATAAGTCATTTTTTTTTTGGATTTCCCTTTATTTGTTACCCTTAACTTTCCTTTTATTCTAGCCAGTGGCCAGTAATAGGAGGACTCGGGCTAACAAACGATGTGAAGACCAATGTGATGATTGTTCTAATGAGATACCCAATCCGATGGGAGCGAGAATCGCAAACATTGTCATGATACTCTCTAAGCTAACTAAATAATTGAATAAAAACATGGTTAAAGAGGAATATTTGACCCCCCCCCCCCTAAGAAAGAACAAGTCGTTATCGATAGCTTCATTATGCAAAGGCCTCCTACTTTTAAGGGATCATTGGATCCCTCAATCGTCAAACAATGAATAAACTCCACTGAAAAGATATTATCCATCCTTCAATGTTCCGAACAAGAGAAGGTTCTTCTGGATGATTATCGTGTGGAGGGTGAAGTTGATCAATGGGGGACATTGATCAAAAATTTGATGCCTGAGGAGGAGATCAAGGCGTTGGAGTGAAAGGATTTTTGGATGATGTTTTTTGATAAATATTTTCTGTGCACTCTCCATTTTAAGATGGTGAGGGACTTCCTTGCCCTCAAGAAAAAAGATAATGAATCTGTAAAAGCGTATATGGATAATTTCACAAGGCTTGGATGATACTCTTCCTGTATTGTTGTTAGCCTCGAATGAAAAGTTGATCGCTTCTTTGGTGTGCTGAAGCCTAGCCTACATGAAGCCCTAGCGATCTACGACTTTGATAGCTGTGAAAAAATTTGTCTAATGTCCCCTCAAGTTTGAAATGGAGATCGGCGAACCTTCGGGGTATCATAGAGATAAGAAGAATAAGGTGGACTTAAATTTTGGCATTCTAATGGATAAATCCAATGGTTTTAAGACAATTCATTACCCCACATTCATAATTTGCAGAAAGAAGAACCCAAGAAATTTCATGAAGGATATGAAAAAATTCATTAGGTGTGGAAGAGAAGGGCACCTAGCCATTAACATCCAACAAGAAAAACCTGCGGCTACGACAGAGAAGAGGAACTCTTTGTTCGACTCTCAACGCATTATTTATTACTTCGACTACAAAGATCCAATGAATCTTGCAAATCAGTTCCCTATGCCAAGGGTTTTCAGAGGAAACCAATAACCTCCAAGGAAGTAAGGGTGAGCTTTTTCCATCACTACTGCCGAAGTAAATCCTGAAAATGAAGTGGTGAAATGTATGCTAGTTATTCATTCGAGAATAGAGAAAATAATATTTGATTCAGGTTCTATTCATTCTTTTCAATTCTAAATGTTTAATAGAACAATCCCAACACCACTACAAATTAGGGAAGTAAAGGTATCAGTGAGTACGACAAATGGGGTAATCATTTAATCCCATGAATATAACTCCTATACTGTCTTAATCGGTGAATTGAACTTCCCATAGAACCTCCTCAAACTTCCTCTGGTGGAATTTGATTCAATTATTATCATGGATTGGATTTGCTTATATATATCCAACATAAATTTCCATGAGAGGGAAATAAATCTCCATGGGGAGAATCGACCCCTGATTATATACAATTTCAAGGAGGAGATAAGTCTTATTTATCCCCATCATCTCATGTGTGGATATTACTGCCCTATAAGCACGCATATATGGCTCATATGATTGATTCTAAAGAGTAAACCATCCTTGAAGACATGCCTATTGTGAGGGAATTTTCTTAAGTGTTTCCTGAGTAATTTCCTAGTATTCCTCCTTGAAGAGATGTTTAATTCTCATTTGATCTTAATCTTGCGGCATTTCCCATACCAAAGACTCCATATAGAATGGTTATTGTGGAGCTTGAGGAGCTGAAGAAAAGAAAATAAGATAATCTGGTTAAGGGGTTTATACGCCCAAGTTCTTCACTATGGGGTGCACCAGTCCTCTTAGTCAAGAAGAAGGATCGGTCAATGAGCCTTTGAATTGATTATCTTAAGCTTAACAAAATCATGATAAAGAACAAGCATCCTCTCCAAAAAATTGATGACTTGTTCAATCAGCTGCGTGGAGCACAATACTTCTCCAAGGTAGTTTTTCATTTAGGATATTATCATGTAAGGGTGAAGAAAGAAGATATACCCAAGACTACTTTTCGTACAAGATACAGTCACTAAAAATTCATAGTAATTCCTTTCAGACTCATTATTTCTCCTGTAATCTTTATGGACATGATGAATAGATTCCTTAGAGATTACCTAAACAGATTTGTGGTAGTTTTTATGGATGATATTATAGTATAATACAAGACCAAGGAGGATCATGAGGATAATCTAAGAACTGTAATAGAGACCTTGTGAAAGGAGAATCTCTATGTAAAGTACAGCAATTTTGATTTCTGGTTGAAGGACATCTCATTATTGGGTCATATCGTCACAAGCGATGGGATTTCTATGGATCCTTCTAAAACAGCTCTAATAGAGGGATGGCAGAGGCCAACATCGATAATAGATATCTGTAGCTTCTTCAGGTTAGCTATATATTATCGATGATTTGTGAGAAATTTCCCACGATTATCCAACCCCCATACCAAGCTAACTCGTAAGGACGTAAAGTTTTCTTAGAGTGATGAATGCGAAGAAAGCTTAAAGGAGTTGAAAAAGAGTCTTATCACTGCTCCCATGCTCACATTACCCACAAGTGGATAACTTTTTTTGTTATTCAGTGATTCTTTGAAGAAGGGAATGAGATGTTTGATCATGAAAAATGACAAATTCATTACCTATGCTTCATAGAAATTGAATGTTCATTAGTCAAATTATCCAACACATGATTTGTAGTTGGCTGCAGAGATATTTTATTTAAATATTTGGTGGCATTATATCTTTGGGGAGAAGTGCAAAATATATATGGACCACAAAATCCTAAAGTTTATATTTACATAGAAAAAGTTGAACATGCGCCAATGAAGATGGTTAAAGCTGATCAAAGACTATGACTGCTCAATCCATTACCACCCTAGGAAAGTGAACAAGGTGGTGGATAATCTACGTATATATGACTCAGTGATTCTATCATTGATGAGAATTGAGAAGTATCCACTCTTTGAAGATTTTATGAAGATGGATATGGGAATCTTAAAAAGGTAAAAGCATCAATCCTTTCACAGATGATTTCTCAACAATCATTTTTTGAAAAGTTAAAGGATACTCAAAATGATGATGTGGGAATTTAGAAGAAAGTATAAGTTATCACAAAATAGAAATCCCTAGTTTTCAATGTTAATAAAGAAGGAATTGTGTGATTCGGGAAAAGACTATGTGTTTCATCAAGTCTAGAGCTGGAGAAGGAACTTTTGGGTGATGCACATTGTTCAAATTTCTCTATTCACCCAGTAAACACAAATATGTATTAATATATCCAAAAGAATTATTAGTGGGATAATATGAGGAAGGAGATAGCTAAGTATAAATCAATGTTCCTGGTGTGTCAGAAAGTGAAGGCAGAGATGTGGAAGTCTAAGGGGATGATGAAACCATTGCCCATTCTAGAATGGATATGGGAAAACATCACCATGGACTTTGTCACTGGACTTCTGAAGACATTCGATGGAAATAATGCAATCTGGGATGTTGTAGACCATATTACAATGTTTGAACACTTCATTGAAATTAAGGAGGATTTCTCATTGGATCAACTGACACAGATATATTTCAGGGAAGTGGTAAGGATGCATGAAGTACCACTGTCTATTTTATCTGACGGTGATCCAAGATTCACCTATATGTTTTGGAAGAGTCTTCAATGTGCTCTGGATACTGAACTAAACTTCAGTACGGCCTGTCATCCTCAAACTGATGGCATGTCAGAGGGAACAATTCTGACATTGGAAGATATGTTATGATCATGTTCAATGGAATTTAATGGAGGTGGGATCAACATCTTCCTCAGGTTGAATTCTCCTATAATAACAGTTTCCCCTCAAGCCACAAAAAGGCACCTTATGAAGAACTATATGGAAAGAGGTGAAGAACACCATCATGTTGGGATGAAGTCGGTGAGCGTAATCTACTAGGACCTCGAATGATCAAAGAAATGGTGGAGAAGGTGAAAACCATTCAGCAGCATATCAAGGTAACCCAAAGTTTACAGAAGAGTTATAAAGATAATCGTTGACGAGACCTTTAGTTTAAAGATGGAGACATGGTATTTATAAGAATATCTCCATAGAATAAGGTCATGAGGTTTGGAAAGAAATGGAATTTATGTCCTAGGCCATCGATATTCTTGATCATGTCGGGGTTGTGGCCTATGGACTAGCACTTCCACCTACTATGGCCAAAGTACATGATGACTTTCATGTATCCCTCATAAGTAAATACATTCCAAACCCTTCACATGTACTCTCTTAATAGGTAGTACATCTGGAGGATGATCTTTCTTGCGAGGAGAAACCAGTGAATATCATAGATCGTAGAGAAAAAGTTCTACAAAATAAGAAAATGCCCCTCGTCAAGGTGTTGTGGTGAAACTAGAAGTGTGAAGAAGCAACGTGGGAATTGGAGAAATTGATGAAGCAAAGTTACCCACATCTATTTTGGTGTGGGAAAATGAAATTTTTAGGATGAAATTTTTTAAGGCAAGAAGATAGTAACGACCCAAAAAATCATTAATGAAAATTCTTCTTGGTCTATTTAAATGTATTATTCTAGTTATGTAAAATATATTCACTTATTTGGTTTTAGGTTTTTTGATTCCAAAATACCATTAAGAATTGTGACTGTTTCAAATATATTCATTGAAAAGTGATCACATTATTATTATAAATATAGGGATTTTACAAATCCAATTTACTCACAAAAAAGAAGCAATGGCCTCATCCAGTAGACTTGCCCCATATGAAGCTCATTTTTCATAGCTTGAAAAGGAGGCGGAGTCATTGGGCTTCACTCGTGACCAAGCCCTAGCCATACTTGAATACATTAAGCTCAAGCAGAACTGCCTATGAGAGATGTGGAAGTTGATAGAGATTATCACTCAAGAAATGCTATCTGAGCTACTCCAATAGTCCACCACAATGACGCACCTTACCCTAAAGTCTTATGCGGGGTTTTAAGGGTTTATGTAACAAGACCACGGTACTAAAATTTTTTACATTATTCTTGTATAGAGAATATACATTCTTTATATTATTGTTACTCTGTAAATAGTTTTTAAAGGACAGATAGTATTTTTAGTTAATATTCAACTAAGAAATCCATATTGATGAATTAATGGATTTTTGAATTAAATAATATTTTAATAAAATATTATTATTACTATTATTATTAAATTAACTTTTATTAAATATAAATTATCATATAATTTTTTGAATTCAATTGTAATTTTTATTAAGGTTTGAAAGTTGTTTTTGTCAAAACCCATGAATTTTCGATAAATGTTATTTTTTATTTTAAAATTAAAAGTTCATATATTTAAAATTTTATTTAGATATAATTAATATTATTTTTGGAATCAGGACATCAAAATTATCCAACGGTCAATTTTTCATAATTTTCTGAGACAGTCAAATTTTTGGGTAAAAATTAAATATCTTTTAAATATATAATGTGTCTTATGACATCATAATAACCCAATAGTGATGTAATAAAATAATATAAACATTATTTTCGTAAAATAAATGTTTTACCAATAAAATAATCTGATTTTGGGTTTGTTTTATTAATTTTACAATGCTTTGTTGGACCCTTCAAAGCATATAAAACATTTTGTCTTTTTAAATTGTTTTCCTTCAGAGTGTGACTCACCTCCACATAAGCAACCCTATTATTTTAAGAAGTTAGACCATTGGACATATAAAATATTGTTTTCTACTCCCCTTTGGAAAAAACCATGGTCAAAAACCATTGGATGGTTTGTGGTTTTGATTATTTTAATGTGAGGTTCCCCAAACCTAAATAATAAAGAATTCCTTCTCCTCTCTTATATAAACCCACCAAAACTCCCAATTCCTCTTCACTAAATGCCTTTAAAGTTTGACCAACCCCTGCCATCCCTAATCTATAATCCTCTCAGGGTTCCCCAATCTCCCATTAAGCCTCTATCAATCCTATACCAAGCTTTTGGGATCACACATCCATGTAAGTGATTCCTACATTTCTCTTTTTATCCAAGTTTCTTAATATTGTTATGACCTTTAATTTTCAATTTTAAATATTGGGGTATGATTTTTAACCTCCCCATACTACCCTTCTTATTTTTTAATGATTATGTGACCCTTTCTCTCTCATTAAATTCCTCCCATGTACACTTGTTACCATGTCGAAATTCGGTAAGGAATTTATCTCTCCTGATTTACATTCAAGTAATTATTTTGTGTTATGAATATAAAATCCATTACAATTGTTAAAAAATGTATTTATACGGACCCCTTACTATCCATTTCATTTAAATATGATGAGATAACCATTTATCTCTCATTAACCATTTTTATGATGTAGCGCCCCGACCCCAGTTACCCAGAGTCGGTGCATTATTATAAAACATTTTAATGATCACAAAAGATGATGTCTCGAAAGACCAGTTATTTTAGTATCCATGGAAACCAGATTCATACATAAGTTCTACTTTACAACTTGAAAAGAAATACAACACTAATTTATTCCATTAGAAACATCCAAGCCTCCTAGATTATGCCTGCAAGTAACTCATAACTAACTTCTTCATATCCAGGGAAAATGAAACATAAGAAAGGGGTGATACGAAAAACTATGTAAGGGTAAAAAATACAGTAGAAGATAACATAAATATTAGGCACGGTGAATAATTGAAAACACATGTCTTTACAAATAATAAAGATGAACACATTTATAGGGGGAATATGATCTGAGTAAATAATGCCAATATAAAACACAGTCATGGGTATTCTAATAGTCGAATAACCACTTGATTCATCAATATTATTTTCATAATGAGGGAATGTATAGTACCGAATTTTAATTTCTATGTTAAGGCATCTTTTCAGGACCTAGGGGATAACTATAACCGAATCCCAGCCATGAGAGCCTCTGTAACTGGACTCCAACATGGAGAGCCTCTATAATGAGACTCCATCCCGGAGAGCCTCTGTAACCGGACTCCAACCCAGATGGTCTGTATAACCAAAACCTAACCCAGAAGGGTTACTTTTACCAGTCCCTAACTCGGAACATACAAGTCTAATACAATCATCTTAAGAAAAGGTAGAAATATAACATAAACATTCTTATTAAAACTAGCATACGAAATGTCAATAATTTAACCATAAACCATGAATGAAATAAAAATAACTCATCCACAGTCAAACATATCACAAAACCTTAAATACAATATAAAAGATTTTTATCAAAATAAATCAACTTCAATCAACTGTAAACATTATCAAAGGGTGTTGACATAGATGAAATCAAAACTATTTGAGAGAAATATATCTTTCTATATTGAAATCATTTAAGAGTCACATTATTATAAAGAAAAAATTTATTTTGAAATTATTCTTATAATCGTGTAAGGAATGCTTCAAAAATGTTATAATGGCGGAAAATAAATGCACCCATTTTATAAGTTAAAAAACATTCTTACTATAATATTGTCGAAAAGTTCATAAAGTACCTTGTTTGGAAAATGACAGAAAGATTACTTTCAAAAACATATAATTTCAAATAAGGGTATAAATTAATATAACCCATTTTCTATTAAATAGTAAAAAAGTGTAGAAATAAATTTTAAAGAAACACATATGTGGATGATAAAGAGGTCCCAGTAGATACTCACATATAAAACAGCCTCGGATAATAAAGAGATTGTGAAATTAACCATTACCTTGTAATTTTCCATGGTCAAGGGTAGGTTAACCTCCTGTATAATGGTGAAATAATTTTTATTAAATTATACGAGAATTATATACATTAATATGATATCATATATGATCTTTATCATTGCTTTGTTAATAATATCTTAGTATTATCGTTGTTTTGGGTGTTAACAGATTCATTTTATTTTATATTCATTGTTATGTGAGTCATATTTGTTATGCATGGGATGTATCTTATTCGTATCCAGAATTATATAAAATCTTTAAACATTATTTTTAATTATCTAATGAAAATTATTCTTTAATGGATATGATGGGGAATGAATCTTAGCGAGTTCTTGGAGATGGTAATTCGTACGTATGCACGAGCAAAAAAATCATTCTTATGATATTAAAATAATATATAATTGGATGGTAAATCATATATACAGAATCATTTTCATGTTATATTTATTATTTAAAGTAATTATACTTCATTATTATACCCATCCAAATAATAATGTATTGAAGAAAAATTAAACCACGATGTGGAGACGGTAAGTCGTGCATACGCACGTATGGTGACATGTCATTCAAAGGAAGAATAGAATAATGAATTTGGTTGTACCATATTTATAATAACAACACAGTGAAAATAATATAGTGGAATTTTTATTTTAGAATGGAAAAAAATAAAGAGGAAGTGGAAGTAGAAAATAACTTGAAAGAGGGTGGTGAAATTATTACCTCTTCTTCTGGTTATTCCTTTTGATCAAAAAGGCTCCTTAGGTTAGCTTTATGACTAAAGTAAGGTGTCTAGAATTAAGTAAGAGATGTTAGTAAGATATTTTGGAAGGGGTTATATGAGCCAAAGTCTTGAGAAGTGTGGGAAATGGGTAGGAAGTGAGGCCTTTTTATAACGCAGAGGAGGGGCTCTTTAGGAAATTTTGAAACAATTATTTTATTATAACCTCATATTCAGTTTCAAAAGGTAAATTATTCACTAATAACAAATTTTGGATGACTCATGGTTGAAATAAAATAATTCAATAATAACTGGACATGTTTTGGATATTTTTTAATATTTGTAATCTTATTTATTTAAATCATTTATTAATGAGGTAAATATTGTATCATTATTGTTTCATAAATAATTTAATTTATTTGATGTCTGAAAATTATGAAAAAACATACATGATGAATTAAATCTATTTATAGTTCCAAATAATATTTATAGTCAAAATTATAACTTATATAACCCCATGTAAAAATTTATTTACTAAAATATATTTGTTTATGTCATTTTTGTCTTTACTTTAAATTAATTAATATAAAATGTTATTATTACTCTCATGTGACTCCATTGGGTACCAAATTCACCCAAGGATTACCATGGTCAGATAGGTATCATCCAATAGGATTAGGACATATATTAGGGCAATTTAATGTTATTATAATATTATATTTAACCAATATTTATTATATTTACCCTTTAATCATGGTAAATAAAATATTTACTGAAGTAAATATTTAAAATATCTAAAATTAAAATTTACTTATTTACACAATTTGGACCCAATGATTGAAAATATTGAATCAATTTTCCCAAATTCAAAAAATTTATGTTTCAGAAACTAATTTAAAATTAATTCCCATTGTCAAAACAAAAGTCGTGTTTTTAATAAATATTGATTATCCAAAGATTGACACTTGTTTATGTATAATATAAAGGTGAAATTAAATCCAATGACCAAATTAGATTAAATGGTAAAAATATATTCTAATTATACTTTAAAAAAATCAAATTTATAATTTAACACTATAAATTATTTTTATTAAAAAGTTGTTTTTAATTAAAAGTTCGTATTTTTCACTATTCATAAAAATATGAAAGTTGTCAGAAAAGTGCCAAATATTCACCCTAAGCTAATTTTAATATTCTGAATCCAAAAAACGAATTACATGTTAAATGATAAAATTAATAATATTTCAAAAAGTGGGTATTACTATTCATAACGGCTACTTTAATTGGTTGCGGTGTGTTAAATTCTCAAAGTTGTGTACAATGCAAGCTACTCCATTATTAAAAGGAAAACGTACCATGGAATTATGAGGTGATACATTCTCCACACCTTAAATAAATTTCTTCCTCACAATTTGTTATTTTTCTTTGAAAATAAAAAGGCTGAAAATAGAAAATACCTTTTTTGGAAAACCCACATTGGAAATAGGGTTAATAAAATTTAGACTTAATAAGACGAAAGAGAAATGAAAAGTTCACCACAAATTATGATCTCTAATAGATGAAAATTGGTGGATTTTATAGGTATATAATTGGAGGAAAAAAGTAAATATGTATAGGGAGTGATTGAGGTCATCAATCACAAACAAGTGTACACTTGAGGGCCTCAAAATCAACGATCTTTGATTATTTAAAATATCATCAGTTCAACAAAACATACAGTGTTAGGATAACACATTTTTTGTTTTAACATCCCATCCCTAAAGTTTTAAATTAATTTCTTCATAGAGTAAGATATATATATATATACACACACTTAACAAGTAGGGTTTCATCCTTCAACTAATTTATACTACAAACTTATCATTCACTCTAAAAGAAAATAGAACTCAAAATATTATATTTATCCTAATAATATAAGGTTCCAAATATTAACACATAACATTTAAATGAAGAAAAATATTTTTTAATAACTAGGGACTTCCTGTAGACTAGTGGTAGGTAATAAAGGCCTTTCCGACTATGGTTTTGGGTTCGACTCATGCAGCCTTGTCTGACGCGATGAGTTATCGCCTGACCTATAGGTTGTCCTTTTCATAAAACTATAGTATTATAATATATAATAAAAAAATCATAAGAACTGTTTTAAACTTAAAATATACTATCCAAAGTTCATCTTAATCCATTCCAACCTTTATAGTTATCCAAAATACCTTTGTCCAGACTCTTAGTAAAAGGTATCTAAATTCCAAAATCAATTATAACATCACATTCCCTAAATAAAGTAAAGTTTCCCTTATTGTTACATTCTGAAAATATGATTACCATAGTCATATTAAAACTTTAATGGAAAAAAAGTACTGCAGTACAATCCTTATATATATCACATTATTCTTATAACTAGAATATAATCCTTGAGTCCAAAAACACAAATACATTAATTATTCCACTTCAACTGTAGTAAAAGCATAACATTGGCCTTGATCCCTTGCCCTTTTTTGAGGTAGGTTTCCCTAATTCTTAGTAAATTCATTTTCATAATGCCCCATTTCTCTATAATTGTATCATTATACATTGAATTCTTCTTTCTTTCCCTTGAAATCATGAGCCTGGTGACCTTTTTCTCCACATTTTTTACTAACTCCCATTCCTTTTAGGCAAGTACCGGGGTGTTTTTTCCCACAATTATCACATAATGGAAAATCATTCTTTCCCTTTTTCAATTTATCTATCTCTTGCTCAGTCGTTCTCTTCTTCTCTTTCTTTACTTTATTGTCATAAGATTTTTAGAATTCCTCTTCTGTCTTGATAGCACATGAGACTATATCTTCGTACACCAAGAAGGATTGTGATACTAATGATCGCTGGAGAAATGGTTTTAACCCATCAATGAAACAGTAAATCTTACTCCTTGGGTTACGTATATAATCTTCTACATTCCTTGCTAACCTTGTAAATTTAGCCTCACACTTTGCGAAATTCTCATCCTCCTTTTTCCTAAAACTCAGAAATTGCCTTTCCTTATTCGCTCGATGGTCATGAGGAAATTATTTTTCTAAGAAAACCTCTTTAAACTCCTATTATTCCATACTTGATACTTTTTCATCCCACTTTGTGTTTTGGATCAATGACCACCATTGATATGAATCTATTGTGAGGTGATAAACTTCCATGAAAACGTTTTCCCTTTCGATACTCCCCAAAGCAAGAAATATTTTCTCTAAGGAGTTTACCCATGACTCAGCTAATAATATATTTATACTCCCACTAAATGTTGGTGGTTGTTTCCTCATGAAGTGTTATAACATTTATCCTCCAGATTGTGGATCACAGTGTTTCATACGGGTAAGGATATTATTCCTAACCTGAGTGATTTGTTACTGTATGGTGATAAGTTGATCTGCACTGGTTACATCACTATCTCCGCTATAATTATCTTGAGTAGGAGTAAAATACCTACATGGATTATGTGCCTTGGTACAGTATCCATTCCTTCCACTAGGTTCCACTTCTAAACAGTGGCATAAACTATATTATTTTATGAATCGAAATACATAATTCTATACTTGTAAAACACTTAACATAAATTCAACAGTTTATGGATATAATCCATAATCATAAAAAAATAATTGAGGAAGTATATACTCATAAACCCTTCAGAATGGTTTGTAAATAAAATGAGAATTATCCTAAGAATATCCCCCGAGAGTGTCTTATCCAAGAGTGCAGCAAGGCCCATTGTCGTGTACCAATTCCCGTTCGAGTCTAGCTCAAAGCGGTGTTTTCGGGTTGTACCCCTAGGTACATCTGTTCTAGAGCCGCCTCTACCTGCTCGTATTAAGACAGGGATGAATTGATTGGAAGACACAAAAAATCTCTACTTTACCAAACCTCTAGGAATTTATTCTATACTAATCCTCAAATTCTATCTTTGGGTAATGTGCTCTAATCAGAGTTTATCTAAATCTCGTTTCCATGGTTTGTACTGAACTTCCTCTAATACCAAATGTATCACCCCAACTCTAGTTACCCAGAGTTAGTGCATCATTACATAACATTGGAATGATCACAAAAGATCATGTCTCAACAGAATGATTATTTTAGTAGCCTTGGAAACAAGATTCATACATAAGTTCAACTTTACAACTTAAAAAGAAATACAAGAGTAATTTATTTCTTTAGAAACATCCAAGCCTCCTAGATTAGGCCTTCAAGTCACTCATAACTAACTTATTCATATCCTAGGAAAATGAAACATAATAAAGGGGTGATCTCAAATTCTTAGTAAGGGTAAACAATACAGCAGAATATAACATAAATATTAGGTATGGTGAATAATTGAAAGCACATTCCTTTACAAATAATAGTCATGAACACTTTTATGGAAGGAATATGAGTTGAGTAAATAATGCCATAATAAAACGTAGACATGGGTATTCTACTGGTAGAATAACCATATGACCAATCAATGTTATTTTCATAATGAGGGAATGTATAGTATCGGATTTTAATTTCTGTGTTAAGGCCTCGTGCCAGGACCTAGGGGCTAACTGTAACCGGACCCCAACCCGGAGAGCCTTGGTAACCAAACTCCAACCCGGAGAGCCTCTGTATATGAACTCCAACCTGGAGAGCCTCTGTAACCGGACTCCAACTTGGAGGGTATGCTGTAAACGGACCCCAACCTGGAGGGATTACTTTTATCGATCCCTAACCCAGAACATACCAGTCCAATACATTCATCTTAGGAAAAGGTTGAAATATAACATAAACATTCATATTAAAATTAGCATACAAAATGTCAATAATTTGACCATAAACCATAAATGGCATAAAAATAACTCATACACTATAAAACATATCACAGAAACTTAAATACAATATAGAAGATTTGTATCATAATAAATCAACTTTAAACATGTGTAAAATTTATCACAGGATGTTGACATTGATGAAATAAAAAAACTATTTGAGATAAATATCTCTTTTTATTTTGAAATCATTTAAGATTCAAAAAATTATAAAGAAAAAATTATTTTGAAATTATTCTTATAAGCTTATAAGGGATGCTTTGACGATGGTATAACGACGTAAAATAGCTGCTCCCACCGTATAAGTTAAAAACATTCTTACCATAATTTTTTTCAAAAAGGTCATAAAGTAAATGGTTTGGAAAACAACAGAAAGATTCCTTTCAAAAACATATAAGTTAAAATAATGGTATAAATGAGTTTAACCCATTTTCAATTAAATAGTAATAATGTTTTGAAATAAATTTTTAAGAAACACGGATGTGGATGATAAAGAGGTCCCAGTAGATACTCACGTATAAAACAACCTCAGATAATAAAGAGATTGTTAAATTTACACTTAACTTGTACTTTTCCTTGGTCAAAGGTGGTTAACCTCATATATAATGGTGAAATAATTTTTATTAAATTATACAAGAATCATATAAATTAATATGATATCATATATGATATTTTAATATTTCATTGTTAATAATATCTTAGTATTATCGTTGTTTCGATTGTTAATGGATTACTTTTCCTTCAAATTCATTGTTATGTGAGTCATCATTTTTAGGGATGGGATTTATCTTATTCATATCCAGAATTAAATCAAGTCTTTAAAATTATTTATAATAATATAATGAAAATTGTTCTTGAATGGATACGATGTGGAATGAATCTCATCACGTTCGTGGAGACGGTAATCTGTACGTACGCACGAGCGACGATATCATTCTTCTGATATTAAAATAATAGATAATTGGAAGGTATATCATATATAAGGATTTATTTTCATGTTATATTGATTATTTAAATTAATTACACATCATTATTATACCCATACAAATAATATTGTATTGAATAACAATTACACCACGACGTTGAGACAGTAAGCCGTACGTACGCACGTATGGTGGCCTATCATTCAAAGGATGGATAGAATAATGAATTTGGTTGTAACATATTCATAATAACATCATAGAATATAGAAGATACCAGAGTTAATATTTTATAATGGAAACAGCAATGAAAAAGGATGTGGAAGAAGAAATAACATGAAAGAGGGTGGTGAAATTATTACCTCTTCTTTGGGTTATTACTTTTGATTTGTTCAAAAAGGATCCCTAGGTTGGATTTTGACTAAATTAAGGCCTCTATAATGAAGTGAGGGATGTTGGGAGGATAATTTGGTAGGGTTTGTACTAGTCAAAGTCTTGAAAAGTGTGATAAATGGGTAGGAAGTGAGAGCTTTTTATAAGGGAGAGGAGGGGTTCTTTAAGAAAGTTTGAAACAATTATTTTTTTTATAACCTCATATTCGGTTTCAAAAGGTCAAATATTCGATACTAACAATGTTAAGATGACTCATGGTCAAAATAAAATAATCCAATAATAATTGGACAGGTTTTGGATATTTTTTTAATATTTTGAATTTTATTTATTTATATCATTTATTAATGAGGTAAATATTGCATCATTATTGTGTCATAAATAATTTATTTTATTTTATGTCAAAAAATTATAAATCAAATACCATGATGTATGAAATCGTTTTAGCTTTGCAAATAATATTTATAGTATAATTGATAACTTATATAACCCTATGTAAAAACTTATTTACTAAAAGGTATTTGTTTATGTCATTTTTGCCATTACTTTAAATTAATTAACATAAAATGTCATTATTACTCTCATGTGGCTCCATGGGGTCCCAAATTCAACCTAAGGATTCCCATGGTCGGATATGTATCATCAAATAGGAATAGGACACATGTTAGGGTAATTTAATATTATTATATTATTATATTTTACCCTTATTTATTATATTTACCCTTTAATCATGATAAATAAAATATTTATTAAAGTAAATATTTAAAACGTCTAAAAATAAAAGTTACCTCTTTAAAAAATTTGGACCTACTGATTTCAAATATATAATCCATTTTTCCAAATTCAAAATAGAGAAGTGGTAGAAATTAATATAAATTTAATTTCCGATGTCAAAACAAAAATCGTGTTTTTATGAAATAATAACTATCAAAAGATTGACACTTTTTTATGTACAGTTTAAATTGAAATTACACAAAATGACCAAAATTAGATTAAATGGTAAAAATATAATCTAATTATACTTTAAAACCACTCAAATTGATAATTTAAATCTATATATTATTTTTTAAAAAATAAAATTTCATTAATATTTAATATTTTTCAATATTCATAAAAATATTAAAGTTATCAAAAAAGTGCCAAAAAATCAACCTATGATAATTTTGATATTACAAATCCAAAAATGAAGTCTATTTTGAAGAATAAAATTTATAATATTTCAAAAAGTGGGTATTACTACTCCTAACAACTAATTTGATTGGTCGTGCTGTGCTAGAATCTCGAAGTTGCATACAATGAAAACTATTCCATTATTAAAAGAGAAATGTATCATGGAAGCTAGGGGTGTTACATATGATTTCTTATGTTACACTGTTATACTGCTGAAATTTCACCATGATTTTCCAACCGAAATTCATTGTGTAGTGAATACCATGCACATATCTCTATCAAGGGTATTCACCTTTATGCACATTTACTTGCTGTTTAAAGAGTTTCTTGTATGAATTCCACAATACTTTATCATGGAATAAGTGATTATGTTTAATGAATCCATATTTTATGATCCATTTGGTGTACTTATGCATGAAATTAAATGATTAAGAAGGGTGCGCCCAGATAGCTCTCCAATACATTGAGTATTGTGTAGTATCATGATACGTCATGTGAAATGAGTGTTGACTCATTCTAATTATAGTTCAATGAGGTTTTACTCATGATGCATGTGCAATGAGGGTTTAATCATGCTCCATGTAAAATGAGCCTTGGCTCATGCTAATTACATGTTAAGTGTTGTTGCCACATTTCCATTTATAATTATCATGCATTATCATTCCTTTATGTTAATGTTTCTCTTGTGCTCCCTTGATATACCTATTATCTAGCATGTATTATATTTTTCATGTTATTCCATGTTTATTATATTATTGGTCTTTATAGATCACCCTTTTCTTATGCATGTCCTCACGTAATCCTATGCAATGGAATGTACGAGGGAATGTAGGGGTCATGTAAAGGAAGTTTTCAATAAGATGTTACGTTCTATGATTTAAGTTGTTTTGTAAAGTTCCTAAGCCCCAAAGTCACTAGACATATATATCTTCCATGCTATATCAATTGAAGATTTTTATGCAATAAATCATGTTTTTGTGTGTAATAAAGAACTGGGTTATCATACATTGACCTACAAATTGGAAGAGTATACAAACCCATATTTGAGCACCTAGTGAATATAAGAACATCACCTTCAAGAGTAATAGAGAACAACTATAGGTCTGTGAAATGAGTAGAGTATTCTATAACTATCATGCTTACATATTATAGATTCATCAATTCTCTTGCTCTATCAACCCTTGAATTCTGGGGAAATTAGTTGTTGTAGAAGATCACCTAGATTTTAGTGCAGACCATATCATGATGTTGATCCTTCTGGTTGATAACATCCCACCACCACATGGAAGAATCATGTAGCATATATACAGCTAACTTGACCCTTTTCTCTAAAGGAATCTCAAGATGATCCAATATAGAAAGAATGGATTTGGTCTATGACTTGGAAGTGTGTGGTTTTCCAACCCCCAAAAAGGTTGGTGGATACTACTACTAGAATTCTTGAGTCAACTCTAACACGTTCGGGTAAGGTCAAACATATACTTGCATATACTGAAACATATGTAAGAATACCTATCAAAAATAGACATCCATACCCATATCATGAACTAGAAGGGGATTCACAGGTGTCGCTGTAGGAGGAATTATTTATGGCTCCTGACCTGCCACCTCAGGTACATGGTCATCACCTCGTTCAATGGGTGTGACTAGAAGACCTCATAGAAGAATGATACTACAATTCCAAACACATTCCTCTAAATAGATTTATGAAATTGAATAAACTATAGATAGAAACATGGATAGGTATAAATTCTCCCTATAGAAATGATGGCACCTCTTTGTCTACTTAAAAAGACAGGTCTAGATGATATAAAGAGACCACATCAGGACATTAGAACATAATGGGCACCCAACTACCAATAATAAGGTCTTAATCTGGTATGAGTTTTGGTTTCACATGTATATGGTGACCAATTTCACATTAAGAGTCATAATCATTTTAAATTTGTGTATATTCAATTATTTAAATAACTTTAAATTGATGAATTGGATGTAAATCCATTTATTATCTATAAGGGACCACACTTCTTATGAACCAAAATATAGAATCCCCATAACCCACATCATAACATGTTCTAACGCATGCGACCAATGGTCCATGACTCAATGTTCCATAATTGACTGCTTAATATGTCTCCTTTAACTTATTTTGTAAAACACAATTAGGTTAAGGTAGGTACTTTATGTATCAATTATGTTTTCTAATGCCTTCAAGAAGTTTTAACACTATTCAATACATATTCACAACACTGTAAATATGAAACAACAAAATGCATGTTGAAATTAAACATTGCATAGAAAAAATACATGGAATTTTAGTCATATTATGCATATAGTGATAAATGGTATAATGTCAAGCCCTCATTTCATTGGGACTGAGTAAAAGATTCATAATTTCATTAATACCAATATCAATAGAATCATAATGCATTTGAATCACCAAATGGTGTACTAATACAAACTATAAATGGAATAATCAATAATAACAATTTCCCATCCCTGGAAATTTGGCTTTCCCCAGTACATTGGCTAGCAAGGTCTAGGAACATGGTCAATTTTAAATTCCATTAACTCATATTCTCATGTCCAACACAAAAAAAGGAAAACACCTCTGACACCACTTTTTAAAGTCCCAATCTAGGATCCAAAAAACTCATTCCCTATGTTGGTGGGTCCCATGGCCTCAACTGTGCATCCCCATATGCTAGAGGATACCGAATAGCAGCGAGGGTGTGAAGGTGGTAGGTGGGGAGACTATACCCTATTATTAGAGTAGAACATAAAATATAACTAAAAATATAAAATATTAGTGGTAGTATATCATAACACATAGAATAAAAAAAATTGTAGCGAAAGAGTAAATCAAACTGGACAACTGGTAATAGTATCAAAAGAATCTATGGCTGAGTCAGATACATGGATGCATGGAATGGTAAAATAAAAAAGGGGAATGGGGAAACAAACATAAATTCATGATATTCAGAAATTAAAAAAGCACAAAAGGCTTCTTCACTAGCATATCAAGTGTATGCTTGGTCCAATGTTCCTAAGATCCAACTATATGTAATCAAATAAACAACCAGTAGCAGGGTATTTTCCCTTATCAAATCAAGTAGATAGATAATCTTCTCAGGTACCTGAAGCAGTCCATGTAGGGTGTGAGATGAAAATATAAATAGCCCACAATGAATGGTGTCTATGTGTAATAAAAGTAGTTCTCATAACTAAATAGAGTACAAGTATAAAAATATTGGAAAATACTATTGAAATAATTAACTAGCCTGCTCAGGTTCCTATAAGACACCTAGTGGGTCTACATGCTTCTGTAAAAGGATGCAATGGAATTATAATCAATTTATATATATAGTATATATATATAGTTTATTTATATATTTCATTCACCTATATGAACTGAGTATGTGCAAATGTTTGTGGCCATATACTTGGAATTCTAGTTGTTATATGAACTTGGGCGTAACTCAGACATCCTTGACTAGTCTAACACACCAATAATCTCAAGAAATAGGTTTCATGACCAAAATCCTAATAATTGTGTGAGGCTTCATGTGTGAAACTCAAGATGTGGAGTGATAAATCATGTCATTACTCTAACAAGGGATGTGGAATGAAGAGACCAATTCTTAACTAGTGTCAGTGGTGTCAGACTTCATGATCAATACCCAATGTAAGGGATTATGATTTCATCATTGTAAAATGATCATGTACCATCATACCACATTACATAAGAGTATTTGTTTCCATTTAGAATATAATACATTACGCATTAACTCTAATGTGTCATGTTCACTAATCATATATATATATATAAATAAAGGTTCAATTTAACATTAAATTAAGTATATTCGATAGGTGTGGCCTTACCACCCATTATAAGTCATTCCATTTCATTAAATTGATTAATTTTAACGAAGGGAAACCATTATGATTTCTCCATTTCACATAATTAATCCATTTAAAATATTGTGACATGGAAATTCAATTTACAATTCTTAGTGTTCCACTTATGAGGAGACATGGTCAAATAAGGGAACCTAATACATTGGAAAATATGAATATATGTTCAGATAAATACACAAGAGTTTCTTTGTGTCCTATAAACATTTTCATACCGAAGGCAATCACATTTAATAATCTAGTCGATAGATAAAAATGAATTGTTGATAATTAAAATATTAGATACACAGGATAATTTGATTCGGGATAGTCAAAGTGTTTCCATAAATGTGTAAAAACCTCTAAACTTCTAAATATATATCAAATATCATGCTTCTAGGTGTGATGATCAAATTAAAATGAATAAATAAAAAAAGTGGTCCTCGTAAAAAGACTGTGTGTGACATAATGATATAGCTATGAATCAACTAAACACAAGGGAAAAAATTGATCACCTACCTCATGTCTATAGATGAATCATTACTCGATGACAAACTCATATTTTAAGTAGTTTGGAAGATACTTGAGAAATGGTCCAACACCCAAAAAATAAGTAAAATGAGATTCAACCTAAATAGAATGATGGATTTGGATATAACCTTAAATAGAAAAAGAAATTATTATAGAACATATGAATATGGATCCAATTCTTTAGACAAATCTATAATAATACTTTAGGTCATAAATTTAGTTAAAATCCTAATGTGATGGATTTGGGAGATTACAGGTGATGAAATAGGAGGCCACCGCTAGAAAGAAAAAGGAGGAAGAAGAAAAGTTTAGAATGAAATCATTAAGAGAAAAATTTTAATTCCTCCTTGAAAAACAAAGTCACATGGTTTGGTCATATAGTTGGGAAAACTATGAACCAACCATGAAACAGTTCGCTTCTACATAAGATAACATCACATGATTAGGAACACAGTTTTTCTGACCATGTGAAAACCATACGAAAAGGATCATTCCCAAACCTTCAATCATCTGCACATCTGTGTTCTTTGGTTCTCATGGTTTTAGAGAAATCTTGTGGATTCTTTTTCCCCATTGTCTAAAACTATATGGTTTCAAAGAAACAATGTGATATGGGTGGAATAGTTTTATCTAACTGTGTGGCCTAGTCCTTTTCCCCATTTCTAGGATCCAGGCTCTGGATGAGCCCCAAAAGAACATGTTACCTCCTTTACTTTATTTGGAATCAATATTTGTTACATTTGAGAAATACAAATTATAAAACTAATGATACATAACATCATGAAAATACATGTTGTTATAAAAACACATGTAAAAGGTATGAGTTGTTCTAACACCGTTGGAATCAAGATTTTTTCATTCTCCTGATTAACTTATGATTCATGTATTATGAACTAAAAATATTTATGTCTTATATTAGGATTATGATCTGTTCATATAGGGTATTAGCTTCTAATGTTATGATCTTGTTATTATACCCTTATTTTCATGTTATTCATAGTTATTTCTTATATTAACCCTTACTAAGAATTCAATCTCAACCCTTTCTTATGTTTACATTTCCTAGGTTATGATGAATGGTTTTAAGTAGGAGTTATAAAGGGGATGATATTTAATTGAGATGTTGATTATCTTTCCCCAAACTACCAGAATATGTTACATGTTTCCAAAGACACTAAACGTTTTTTAGTCCTTAGGTATGTATTTTTTTTTAATTTTATGAATATTCATATGAAATGATGTAATATTCATCTATGTTATACCAAAGTCGTTATATGAGGTGTTTGAAGGTAAAGGGAGTCTATATGATAATATCATTTTTCACACTAGGTTAGGGTCCCAATCAGATGACTGTAAGGCTTTTATAAGGGGTGATTCCCATGGACTTCATTATTTACAACCTCTTTGAATGGGAAGGGATATCATTTATAAGATTTTACAATAATTAAATGTTTGTTTTAAATCACATAGAAATTTTAATCAACCCCTTACCCAATCTTGAAATACAATGTTCTTATATATTTTTTCAGTCATGCATTATAAGAATTTGGTGATTAATTTTGATCATAATGCCTTCAAATCATCATTTCCAATTATAAATACTACCACTTGATCTATGTAGACATATTTATTCAAGACACCATTCAAGAATGTTATCATCACATAAATTTGAAATTATATGCACTTACTTTGAATATAAACTAATATAAATTGTCTGGTTTATTCAATTTTTTCACCAGAGTAATATTTTCTTCAAGAAATATTATTCAATTGCTACATATCCCTTACATATCATACTCAATTATTCTATACTAATCTCACAGGTTCATCAAGATTTTTTTGAAAGCATATTTAGTGAAAATGAACTTATGATGTTTCTTTCTATCGATAGGATCCTATTTTTAGTAATTACCAATATGTAATAATTATTCATTCTTGGTCATTACACATGACTCTTCATTTTTTAATCCTCCAAAATTCGTTGGTTTTACGAATAAAAATTGAGTAATGTGCTCTATTATTCTTATTCCCATTTTTTACTTTGGAGATTCTTTTTCCACAATAATATTTCTCAAATCAATTATATCACCACATCCACTTGTTTGATTCATAGATTAACTCTATTCAACACCATTTTATTCCTCCAATTACACTTCAAAATCACCGTCTTGTAAAGAAATTTTAGACTCTATGAAATCAAATATTATCCCTTTTTCTTCTTAATTTTATTCAATATAAATAGAAATTACAATGTGAATTTTAGCTTCATTTTTAAAAACCTTAACATCACTACTTTAAACTATTTTGTTAAGCATTTAATTGAAATATATATCAGCTTTACTATTTTAGGAGTATGTTAAAATATTTTTTCTTATGTTAATTACTATGTTTTCGGCAATTTCCATATTTTTTATAAATAAAAAATTTACATATAAATATTCTCAGATGCTTCAATGAGGATTTCATTCTATGTTAGAATTTATATGATGTCTTATCTTCTACAAAACTTAGTAAATATCAATTATAGATATAAACTACCACTTAAAATTATTATTTTTAATATCATTGATAGGTTCAAAATTCTATCAATAATAAGAATTATATGCCACTATAACATTATTTTTTCTTCCATGATTCTATTAATAATTGTAAACTATTATAGAAGTGTACCCAACTCAATTATCTAACCATTTAATCATTATTATTATTTATATTTCATTTTATTCTCACAATAAAAACATATTGATATATTCTCACACTTATTAAATTGACCACACAGATATAGCACATCCAAATCCTATTATAGTAATTAGTAAATGGAATAAAATATTTTCCATTAAAAGTTCCAACCAGACCAATTGGATCACATACATCAGCACTAACTAGATTCAGAAATCCAGATAATCCCTTCCTTATTAGAGATAAGGGTTCCTCAACATATTTTACTTTAAGAATAAATCAAAAAACACATTTTATTCTCTGTGATAGAATTTCAAAAACATTTATATATCTTCATATATTTCTCATACACTTATTAATGATTTGTCTAAGCCCATGATTCTATAAATATTTCTCTAACTCTATATTAATAATGAAATTATTATCCTATCTATCCAGCTGATTTAAATTTCCATTATTACTCGATCCTTATATGAAAAATTTGATATAATTTCCTTTAATTTGATATCCCTTCCACTTGAATGTGACTTTTAAAATGAAGTCACATAACTTAATTATTCTCAACATATTGGGTTGAAATCCATCAACATAGAAAAAATTATTGTTCATAAATTAATTACAAGCTAGGTGAGTATGATTACTCCCTCTATTAATTAAGTCTCCATCATTTAAAAAATGAAAAGTTATTTTTACATATCATGTGGGATGAGAACCCACTATTATGAATCAACATGCTATTATTATTTATAGACAACCAAGATATCCCAGTAAGAATATATTTCTATTTAATCATTAACCTCTTCTCTTTACATGAAATTATATATTTATTTAAGATTTATGTAGGTGCATTCCATTTTTCTTTATAATAAGAAAATAGATCAAACTATTATTCCTCCAATGGATAAAACAATTTCTCAAGGGAACCAAATTGGATTGTCTTTCATAGGAAAAACCTCGTCCCATTTTCATAAAATTGATGGTTTTGGGCCCCAAATTATTAAAATTAATAAAGTACCGCTATAATGAGGTATATTTTGATATGAAGGATATATTTTTATTCTTATTTAATATATTATAATTTCCTCTCCTCTTATGTATCTTTGAGGTTCACCATAATAAAAAAATTGTGCTTCAAAAATAGTCATTGAACTAATACTTAATAAGAGGAAAAATCATACTACCATCATCTCTCCACATATCCCCTGATTATGAATATCTATATGGTTATCAATAGTTTCTCTATGGTTGAGAAATTTGAATCATCATATTTTTCCCTTTGTACTTCATGTATGATTAATTTTATTTTTAGGATTTAGTACCATATCCAAATCCACTCTTACAAATGAAATTATGTCTTTTATCACTCAACAATTTCACAACTATTATTATGATTAATTTGGCCCATTATTTAAAGGATTAAACTGAAAATTTACCAAATTTTAACTTATTGTTTGGGTCATATTTTTTTATTTTAGATTGAACCTTATTTTGAAAATATAGGGATTCTTCTTTATGTTTTCTAATATTCTCAACATTCTATATGACAGGAATTTTTAGATCAATGATCTTTTCATTTTCCTAAATGTTTATCCAATAATTCAAAACCTCCTCCAAAATTTCTTGTACATTATAATGTTCTTACACTAATTTCTAATGGTGATTAATTTATTCTTCATTTTTATAAATAGAACATGATGATACATATTAAAAAAATTAAAATATTCATGTTCTTTATTTTTAGTTTCCCCATTGATTTTTTTCTCTCATGACCAAACATAAAATGTCTTATACTCTAATCCCTTCCATAAATTATACTTCGCATCCACATAACATCACATATCACATGAAGGCATCATGTCCATCTCTAATGTGGGTCAGAATTCCTCCCAAAATAACCCAACCATACAAGGTATAACATCATTTTCTATCATCAGGAATCACCGCACTACATTTAACCTGAAGATACATGGGCCATAATATCTCATCTCAACACATAACTTGAATAGTAGGGCATCATGTACATTAAGGATGTCAACCCAGTTCCCACCTCCTACTTTCATGACCCCACCCCTATATTTCATCACATAAATATCTTTTCACATCACATCTTGACTAATGAAACCTAGGCCTATACTACTGAGTAATCACTAACAATAACCCACATCATCACAATTACTTAAGGAAGATTAGGAAAAATGGTGTATCCATCTATCCATATCACCACTATCCTGAATGTGGGTGAAAATGCCCAAAAAGCGGAACCTTTGTTTGTTGGTTACGTTATCAAACATAGGTGGGTGTATATAAAAATTACATAAAGATATACGATGTATAGAGAGAGAAAATCACCCAAACCTTTGGGTAAACATCTACGGAACTAGGGTACGTCACATCACCACTAATCCACCACACATAAATAGTCACAGCTATTTCCAGCACTATATGAAAAACATCACACCATCACACATATCAATACATAATTTCCCACTTTAAATAACAAATTCCACCACTTTTATTCATTTATCCATTCCATTTAACATTACACAACCCATTCATTCTTTGAATTCATTTAATCCATGTGTCCACGTGTCCATTTCAAGCCCATATAATCTATTTACCATCGTATTTCATTTTGTTTTATAATCACAATGTATTACATGAATAACCGAGAAACTAACACAACCATGCGAGACAATAAATAGACCATCCAACACAACTAACCTCGTATCAACTTGTATTATCCATAATCTCCACTCTACACAATCCATCCCAACTCAACATTGTAGCCACAAATTTAACAACAAAATCACATCTCAGAACACAACTGCTACACACAATAATCACATATCACCACCACATTAAACCATTATAAATCATCACCAATACACAAAAAAACCTTCGTGAACAACATTTCACAACTTGCCACAAAACAACCACTGCAAAACACATCAAATAACTACTCACATCAGATCCATTGTTCACCGCATTGAAAAACTTCCAACATCGCATCCACTTTTAACCATATTGAACAATTTCATGTGCAACATCCGTGCCAACCAACAACTTTGAATCAAAACCATTCAAACCTAGATTCCCATATAGTCATAAACACCACCTTAGAATAGCCTAAAAATTTTAGGGAAAAAAAATGAAATGCAGATACAACTGCACACATCCTGGCTTCAACAATTTATTAAATGGATTTCATTAATTGAATATTTATTTAGAATGGGTATTATCACACAAACCATGTTTCCTTGGGAAATCAATTTATTATAAAAAAATGGATTTATTATCGTTTTATTCATGGTGTGATCACAAAACAACATATAAAGGTTCTCAAGGAATATCATCTATAGTTAAAAAAATCTCCCAGTATCCATTAGCTTCAGCAAGGCATCAACATGCAATAAACATATCAACGACAACATTAATGTAGTTATAACATGAAATATCGGCACAAACCCATCAATTTCATTTATTCAAATTGATTATATTTGTTATTATGACCTTTAATATCCATAAAAATGAAATTAAACACATGAAATACCACATATATAATGTAATTAGGTGAAAACGATAATCCTCTACCTCAAAGAATCTTCATGATCTCTCTACGCACCATAGGGTGAAGAAGAAATTGACCAAAAACCACAACTGCACAAGAAAACATAGGATAAACCAAAATAACATAAAATAATTTTTAAAAATGCATCCCAACATATCTCAATGAAACCAAAAACACTATAGTGAATCCCTAGGTGAAGAAAAATGAAAAATAAGGGGAATGGTAGGATAACTCACCACTGGTTGCTAATAGCCAACCAACAGAACCCACAAATCGAAGAAGGAATGAGGATAGAAAATATTTCTAAACTCATCTAGTGTTCATAAAAAATGTAAGGAATATGATAAGATGAATTTAATTAAATTTATTCAAACAAGACTTATAAATAACTTATAACACTACACTTTTACAATGTAAAAAAGACTTTTATGCTATAAAATCCATGGTCCAAAAAACATAAATTGTAAAATAATCCTTTAGGCCATAAAATCTTAAAAACTAAAATTTCACTAACAAAATTGTATATTGGTCTTAATGAACTTATGATGTATGTTCATCTTTTCTGGAATAACCCAATCTCATGTGGTATCCCTTCACTATGCAAAAGTCAGATCTCTCTAGATTGACAAGTTGTAGGATACTTGCATGACAAGCCATAAAACATAGACTTATCTTTAAAACATATCATTTATGGTATCAAAGGTCTACTGCAAATATTACACCATCAAACCTCCCCATTCCTCTTCTGATCACTCTCTAACCAAAAAATAGTAATGTAATGGGCTGTTAAGGCAAAGACCATTATATACTTCTATCTAGTATGGAAACACTTGCAACAAAATTAAGATCATGAACTTACTTTTGAGGGATTTCAATATTGTTACCTTGTTCAATACAAGTTGCAGTGGAATTTTCCAGTTTGACTATGAAATATAGATTTTTATAATATAATATAATTTTTCATTAACAACAACATTGTATAAATTTATGAGAATAATTTTTTCTTTTATTGCCTTTCATATTTTTCCAACATGGTATAGTATATATATAATTCTTCAAAAGAGAAGTATTAATTTTTATAGTTATACTCATGTTTAGAGGAATAAAAATAATGTACCTTATTAGAGTGTGAAATAATGTACATAATATCCTTTTGATTAAATATTTCATCTTCTGGTCCTGAATATGTATCATCATTATAATATTTAGAAGCACTCAATGTTATTTCATGTATTTCATGGAATTTTTCTTATATCTAACATTCTAGAAATAATTTTTCGTAGCTTTATTGTTTTCCTGAAATTGGGGGTATTTTTGTTTTTTTCATATGTTTCATACACTTAGAGAAACTAACCTCTTTAGAGTTTCCCTCATGCTTATTATATTTATGAAAGTGGTTTTTGAAGCGTCTTCTCTTATTTTATACCTTTTTTAACATTATAGAATACTAAGAAAGTCCATAATTTGATTAACAATATGTTAAGGTATCTTATTATCTAGAAGATTCTTATATTTCTAAAATCATGTTCATCCTATTGTTATTTTTCGTAGAAAAATCAGGGTAGTAAATTCATTTTTGATAGTATTATTCTCACCAGTCTCAACTTCCATTTTGAATTCATATATCATAAGTCGACCAATAAGATCTTTTATTTTAAAATATTTTATAGTTTAAGATTTTCTAATGCTATCTGGTATTCCACTCAATCAAGGTGATAGAATTATAAATATTTTCAGATATTGATCTGGTTTAGGAAAAGATGTTCTTAAACCAACAACATTGTTCCCAAAATTTTTGAGTCTTACATTTATCTAGGTAATACCCTCACAATCCATTTTTTAAAAAGTATCAAACATGCCTTGGAAATACTATTACAAAGATCTAAAATATTTTTAGTTCTTTCATGGTAAAAGGATTTGGTATTACATATCTCAAGAGCTATTGTACAATGTGAAACTATATTGAGTTCATCTGGACCTAGTCCACATATGATATTATTCATAGATTTAGATATTAATTCATATTTGGATTAATTTTTTGCATCCCATTTTCTAGGTTTATTATAGGGAATTTCATAACACTTCATAACTTTTAAATAAACCTTTATATTGAGGATCTTCAAATATATTTTCATTTTTTCTTTCCGTTAATTGTATTTTTCTCCATTGAAGTAAGGAGATCTTACCATAACATATCTTATCAGTTATTAGCAGTTCTAGATATTTGTAATATGATCTAAATACTACATATTTTGGAATATGAGAACTAAAAATTCAATACCTCTGATACAAATTATTAGTAAGATACTAGTTGTACTATGACTCAAGAGGGGGTAATTGAGTTCTTGAAATTTACTTTGCTTATCTAACCACCCTCATTAATGTATGAATTATTTTATATATTATTTTTACATTAATGGAAAAAAAATAAAAGGAATGGAAAAATATTTAACACCAAATATCTATACCAATTTTGGGAACACAAATCCCCATTTCCACTCCACCGACAATTAAATCCCAGAGCTTGGAATTTATCACTAGTATCAATCCATTTAATAGGTACTTCTAGTCCTTTCCTAGGGACATAATGAATGAGTGAAATTACTCAAATTTGGTATGATGATAGAGATGTTATTAGTATCCTACAAGGATTTACCAAATACTATCCTTTAAAGTTCTTTTACTAGGAAACTTCACATCATAGTAGAGGAAGATAACAATTAAAATAGTGATATATCACAATGATAGGTTACAAATGGGATTTAATGTTTCAATATACAACTAATGGAATAGAATATTTCACCAGCAGATAAGATAAGAAACACATGTTTCTTTATGAGAGTTATAAGACAAAGTAGGATTGAACTTTTAAGACTAGTTATAGAACATAATGATTTTAATTATTTTTTGAATTGAATAAATTACCGCATAAATATTTGTGAGAGATATTTGATAGTGAAATTGATTTTATTCTTTTTTATTCTATATATAATTATGTTATCATCCAAATAATCTATTAAAAAATTCTATTTCTGTTGTTCTACACGATATACCATGAAATATGTTCTTAGAATTAAATTTCAGATGTCCTTTTCCTTTAAAATACATTAAAAATTGGATTGAGAATTAAATTATTCTAGTACAATTTTCTTCTCTTAATACATGGAACCTTTTAAAGATAGATTTTACTATAGATAGTTAATCCATCATTTAATCCATCTATGATAGAATTATATTCCACATAAAGTATAGTAATGGTAATGAATATGTAGGTTTTAGAAGCATGTAACTAACTCCAGGTCACCATGTAGCTGAATTCGACATACTTGAATTCACATAGCCAAATTTATCAATGTATCTATTCTTCCCATATATTATTTATTCACGTATTGAAATTATGTATAATTCTTACTCAAATATCAAAATTTTATGTATCCAAGTGAATTATGTATCCATTTGGATCCATGTATCCAAATTTACTGCATTTCCAAATCACACAACCAATTAATCTATATAAGTGCTTCACATAGTTGTTTGATCGAGGTATCTATTTCATTGTACAGAAAAATCATCAAAATAAAAAAATTCACATATATAATTATGTGACAGATAATTCACACAGGTGTTTCCTTTATATAGCTGATTGACGTAGCTGATTTATTCATATACGAAAATATTCACATAGTTTATTGCCTCAAGTATCCAATAAACTATACATAGGAAAATATCATTGAAAATGAACATAATTTTAGAATAATAGTATAATGACATATATAAGGATAAAACCTAATGAATTCCATCAAATGAAAAAATATTAGTAACATATGAGGGGTTTTTATATCAAAAAAACATAAAGTACATGGTACATTTTGGAATGGCATTATTAGTACAATAGTGATAATGAAGTGGTTTCTAAATATTGGAATAATAAGTATTAAAATAAGATGATAAAATATTAATATATGAATACTAATGATCTAATACTATTTACTAATTCATTTGGATTTTGAAGTTATTTAAGTAGGTGGGATATTGAAATCATACTTTATATTTTGGAGGCTTGATATAATATATATTTTTCATGAAATTATTTTTAAATGTTCCCAAAATATGTATTCATAAGTATTTTAAAACCTTATATAAACTTGAGGAATCCCATGTGAAGAAAAATTGAGATAATTAACAATTATTAAATAGAAATTTTGGTTAATGATGATTCATTCCCATCATGTATTCAATTTATAAATTTTTTTAAATGCATGTGTATCTGAACTATTCCGAACATAAAAAAGGATATAGTCACCCATCCTAGGGGAAAACAATGATAATTCATGTGATCATTTGTCTTATTATTTATTTGTGTGTATATAGGAGGGTGTGATATTTTAAGTCTAATTAGATTCATAATTTAACTAGTAATATTGGTTTATTTTTTCAAGAAATTTTAAAAAGTGGAAACACTAGTTTAGCCCCCCCCCCCCAATCAGTGTATCTCAATGAATTTATTTAGAATATCAGTTGGTATTATAGAAATGAATGTTTCAATTAAAGATCATATATTGGATAAATATTACATGGTAAAGAAAAATTCTATTAATAGTAGAGGGATACTACCTTTTGGTGTTAATAATTATCATGGATGGAAGAATATGATGATTCCTTATCTCATTTAACTTTGTATAAGGGTTTTTTTTCTACCACTCTTGGAAAAAGTCAAGTAGAGAAATTTTATCCTATGATACATGATAATAAAATAAATATTGATGTTGATGTAGAGTAAAATAATATTATATTGATGTCCTTTTCTAGAAAATTATACTCTAATGTAATGGGATAGAATACATGAAATGATATTTTTGGAAAGATTAAAAATTTCTATCAACAAAATGTCAATGTAAAATAATAAAGTTTTATAATTTAGAGGTCTCAATTTAAAAATTTGAAAATATTTGGTTATAAATTCATTAATGAATTCTTTTTAAGATTTAATTAAATTGTAACCAACATCAGAATCTTCATGGAGATGTTGGAGGATTCCACATTATTTACAAATTTGTTAAGAATTCTTCCTGATATATTTTATTAAAAAGTGACCTCAATTTAAGATAGTTACAAAAAAATTATATTCACGAGATACACAATACACCTATTACATATTAGATAAAAATAGATCCTATTTTCAATAATAATATCAAAGAATTGAGGGATATTTCATTCAATTTAATGGAAATATTAAAATAATTATTAAGAAATAATATTTACATGATGATTTTAATGATGATAAAGAACATGATGATAATTATGAGAAGATATTACCCCTCATTTCAAAAATACTTAATAAATGGAAGAGGAAAATAAAAGGTAAAAATTACGTTACAACTCATTAATTTTGGTTGAATTTTAAATTTTTATGTAGATTTTCCATATATATAGAATTATGATACTAAAGATGATATGAAAAAAGATTATGTTCCCAGTAATACATGGAATATATCTATAAATTATAAAAAGAGGAATAATATGATTTGAAGAAGAAAAATAAGAATTTCTTTTAGTAATAAAATTTATGAAATATATTATTAGAGTAGTGACTCAAAAGATCAATTAACCAATAAGAAATGTAAAATTATTATGTCTCATGGTAAAATGATTAAAGAATATTTAATGAAGTAATGGGTAGTATAAAAAACTACAGTGAATATATATTGTATAGAAAAACGAGTCTTGGGTTAATAAAAATATGAATCTCAATAAAGAAAGTTGATTTATAAATATTGATAATAAGAAGATGAAATAAAATGAGGTCGTACTACTTAAGAAAGATATAGAATGTATGGAATAATCCAAGATACTAAATTTCAATGTTTTAAACCATGATAAAATTATGAAAGATCGTGATAAAAATAACAGAGGTTGATAATTTAAACTAAATGAGTTTAAATCAAATTGTCTTGATTCTAAAAACACCTTAATAAATATAATAGAATAATGTTGGGCAAAAATCCCTCAAGGTATCATTGAAGCCTTTTTGAGGTGATTGTGTTTGTTGACAAAGTGGACATCTAAGTTGTGATTGTTGACAAAGAGGATTTCATGGTTGAATGTCGAGTTCAAGAGCTGAGGTCAACGATCCATGTTTGATTCAAGAAAGTCGATAAAAGGAATGGATGATCTGGAGGCGGTACAAAAGAACAGATACAAGGTGGCGCCTTTTTCCAGTGTTTGCCAAATTTTTGGACCTGAAAATCGGCAAATGAAGAAAAGTGTTTTTGGCAAAGGGACTTGCGCGCCGTGGACTTGGAGTATAGGAAACTTGCGCGCCACATGTTTTTCAAGATCAGAATATCAAAATATGGCTAAGGAAATAGGATCGCGCAAGTTTGGGAGTTGGTCGCGCAAGTGCCTAAAGGAGGGAAGACTTGCGCGCCGAGATTGGGTCGCGCAGGTGACTTGCACGCCGTCGCGCAGGGTGGTCAGATTGCCTATAAATACTGGACCACCCCTCCTCATTTTTCACCGGAGTTCAAGACAAGAGCTCCCGTCGCGCAGGTGTGGTGGTCGCGCAAGTGGTGTGTGTGGTCGCGCAGGTGGGACTTGCGCGCCAGAGGTTGAAGTTGTGCGCCTGCATTAGAAGTTGCGCGCCAGTTGGCAGTTGGGCGCCAATATTTATTTGGGCGTAAAATGAAGAGAGTCGCGCAAGTTTGGAGTTGAGGAAGGGTGAGTCGCGCAAGTGTTTGAGGAAGACTTGCGCGCCTGTTGTGACTTGCGCGCCGATACTTGCGCGCCGAGGTTGACTTGCGCGCCAAGTAAGGTTTGTTCCTGCAGTGCTTTTCGGACTGCGTGGAAGCTGGAAGTTTGCCCGATACCGTCGGTGCAAAGAGATATTCATCTGCGGGTGAAAGTTGTACTTCAAAAGAGCATCTACACACAGAGAAAGATGCATTCATTCATGCAAATGAAGAGACCTACAGGTCTATAAACTGTGAGTGGATTCCCTTCCAGAGTAGTGAGCTTAGGAAGAGGAAGAAGGTGATCCTTTCCACCGGCAGTGAGCCAGAGAGAGAGATAGGGAGTGACCCTTGGGAAAGCATTGAGCTGATCCTAAACATTGTAAAGGCAGTGAGCCTGGGCATAGAAGTGATCTAGCCCGAACATTGTAATCCACAGCTAGTGAAGTCTAGTGGAATTTGGTACGAACCGGCAACTTGTCAGCGTATGCTCCTTGGATGTAGCCCTTAGCGGTGAACCAAGTAAAAATCTCTGTTTCTGCTTGTTTACTTCCTTGCATTGCATTTGAAGCATCATCATCAGGAAAAGAAGAAATTAAGTGATCATAATAACCACACAAGTGAAAACAAAGTGACCCTTGTAATAAAAAGGTCAAGATCCAGTGGGGCAGGAAGAACTTTGAAAAAGAATATCCATACCCTGATTCACCCCCCCCCCCCCTCTCAGGGTATATAGGCCCCTATTGGTACTAACAATTGGTATCAGAGGGACTGGTTTCTTTTATCATATTTGTTTGCTTTAACTTGGTGTATCGATCTGTGTAGTTGAAGATATTGTTTGCGCTTATCTCGGTCTACCATGGGAAAAAGAAAATCTTCAAAGAAGAATCAGAAGTCAGGTGGTATCCCTCAGTGTGGAAGTGTTTTTGGAAAAAGTGTGATTCAACTAAAATAATCAAACAGCTTACTGAAGGAATCATGCAGTGAACAGAAAAATGATTTGGATAAATCATACCACAAAAATACTTACTCAGTCAATGATGCTGATGGAATGAGTGAAGAACCTGACTTTCCAAGTGACGTTGGAACCACTGACGGTGAAGAAGAAGAAATTGAAGGAAGAATTGATATGCGAGCTGAGTTGGAGGCTGCTCTTGAAGAGATAGATGTTTGGAGGGCCAAAACCAAGAAAGCTAACAAAATTGTTCGTGATGCCAAACTCTATATGCAGAAGCAAGAAGAAGAGAAGTCTGAGCTGATGGAAGAAATTGAGAAACTTAAGTTATCAACATTAGAGAACTCAGAATCAGTTAGTAAGTATAAGCTGAAGGTTGAAGAACAAGAAAGAGAGATCGATGGCCTGAACAAAAAAATGGAATTTGTCCATGGGGCTAAAGAAGTGGATCAGAAATCCACTGAGGAAATTAAATATAAAGGCATTCGGATCCATGATTTGGAAACTGAGATCAACAAGATAAGAGGCTTAAATCAAAGGCTTATTGATATAGTTACTGACCTAACAGAGAAGAATGATTCTCAAGGTGAGAAACTACAAAAGTTGTCTAAAATGAAAGGAAAACAAAAGGCTGGTGATTATGAAGAGAATCAAGAGTCCGATGAAGTTCGGAATCTGAAAGCCAAGAGTGATGATTTGGCTACACAACTATCTGAACTAGTTCAGAAGCATCAAAGACTACAACAAGAGAATGCATGTTTCTCTGATTCTGTTGCTCAAGAAAAATTGAAGGTAAAGGAGCAAAATGACATGGTTGATGAGTTGAAGCATGAACTGGAAGATGAGATGAGTAGAGGGAAGCTTCTCAAGGAAGAAAATGATTTCAAACTTGAATCAAGGGATATGAAAATTCAAAAGATGGAAGAGGATCTAAAATCAATGAAGAAGGCAATGGAGAAAGGCAATGCGGAAGGAAAGCCTAGAATGAAGGATGCCTTGCACCTATTATTTGATTATCCTTCAGCAGGTGATGATAAAATGAAGTCCAAATATGTTGCATCAGAGGAGAAGCATGAAAGGATTGTATCTTCCCAAAGGTCATCCTTTTTGGGAAAATCTGGAATTGGATATGATAATCCCACTCCTATGGCTGATATGAAAAATGTAGTGAAAAATTCCAAAGGTAAGAAAAATCCTGTAGGTGCTGGAGATAGGCCTATGAGGATAGTTTCAAGGAGTGATGATATGTGATACTTTTGCGGAGTTCATGGCCACACATCAAGCTTTTGTACAGAGGCTCTGGAGTACATCTCAGGCTGTGAAAAGAGAAACATCAATAAATCTGAGAACATGAAGAGGTACAATGACAAATCAGAGAGAAGAGTCTCTCAGAGGAAAGCATATGTTAGATGCTATTACTGCGGAAGAATGGGACACACAATGAGTACGTGTCAGGAAGCTCAGGAGCCCAATATCAAAAGAAGAACTCAAGGTGCATCAAAATATCAGCAGAGAGATGATGAAATGAGGTATGCCTTTGAGGGAAAATGTTTTATATGTTCTCACTATGGGCACATGGAGAGACATTTCAGTAAGAAGAAAGCAGGAAAGGGAAAGGAACAAGAAAAAAGATCTCCACCACAGGAAGTGTACAAGAAAGAAGCATGTACTGGGAGACAAAGTGGTAAGAAGAAGAATTGGCTTAGAGCCTCGGGGAAGTCACATGGAGCTGAACGAAAGGTGTATCAGTCGCCTCCTCTATCGTACTCACAACAGATCTCAAGGAGAGAATGTGAACAAACCTGGAAGATTAAGGGAAGATCTACTCCAGTTGTGATAAAGAAGAATGAACGTTCAGTGGAGGACCCACCATCAATGCAAAATAGGGTGGCGACTCATAAATCTGATAAAAGGCAGATAAGCAAAGAATGCATTGCAAAATTCTCCCCGCAACGAGAAGTGGAAGAAAAAGGCAGATCCCTAAAATGGACAAAGAAGACAGGGAAGATGATAAGAAAGGAGATTCCTGCACCGAGAAACAGTCAAGGGAAATGGAATTTCGGTAGAACATCAAAGACCGAAATGTGTACCAGTGGGTCTAAACCACAGATTGTGAGAAAGGCCAAGTCTGCAGAATCTTCATATCAGAAAAAGGCTCAGAATGTGAGCAAAGAATGCCTAGTCATATGGCCAGAACAGTTGAAGTTGACTAGGCAGTTGGAGGAAGCAAGAAAGGAGTGTGATGCGCTCCAAGAAAGAATCAAAGGGTTGATCCATCAGGATCAACCATCATCCTCATATTGAGGATTCCAGAAGAAATCACATCTCCCTATGTACTTAAATGCTATTAACTGATGATTGATGTGTTTCAGGTTTTAGGGAGATACGATCCAAGGGGAAGTGGCATCTAAGGATGCGAAGTGGAAATCTGATATGCTCTACAGGTTCAATTGATTCAAATCAGGAACCAGGTATGAAGAAGAAAAGATGCAACTGAGCACAATTAAAAGTGATTGTGTTATTAGCTTTATCTCTTGTTTCCTACACCGAGTTCCAACTCAGTAGGCTTAGAGATTTTGTTAATTGCTCAATGAGGAGTGCCAGATTAGTATAAATGCTGCACGTGGAGAAGAATGGTTATGGGTCTCTACCATTTGGCCTAACAGATAGAAGTGTTGTGTAACACAGGGGGAACATTCTATATCCAAATCAGATATAAGATCCATCAATGCAATAATTGGATGACTCGGCTCAGGTGTTTCCTATTGAGGGAAGAAAGAAACACATGGAGAAGCAGCAATAACAATGTATTTCATGCTTCTCTATTTGCTCTAACAACATGGTATCAGCTGACTGTTTTCAGGATACCAAGAAGCTGCGAGAAGTAGTTGATAGGAATGATTCCACTGAACAATGAAACAGTGAGAAATTTTCTGATAAACGTGATGAGGAGGAAAGCAAAAAAGGGGGAGCATAAGTGACTAATACTGATTTAGAAAAGAAAAATCCTCATCTGCACAATAGTCAAAGAGATGAGCTGAAATTGATATGCAGAATATCATTTTTTGAAATGAAAACTGGGTTCAGGCTATGAATGAAGAGCTTGATCGGATTGAGAAGAACCAGATGTGGGTGATTGTTTCGAGGCCAGCAGACAAGAATGTCATCGGGACTAAATGGGTCTATCGCAACAAGATGAATGAAGATGGAACAGTGATTCGGAACAAAGCATGACTAGTGTGCAAGGGATACTCCCAGATAGAGGGAATAGATGGTGATGAGACATTTGCACCGATTGCAAGGCCAGAGACAATCAGATTATTCCTAGCCATTGCAGGGTAAAGAAACTTCAAAGAGTTCCAGATGGATGTAAATACTGCATTTCTAAATGGGTTTCTGGAAGAAGAGGTGTATATTGAGAAGCCAGATGGTTTTCACATTCATGAGGATGAGAAGAAAGTTTGCAGGCTGAAGAAGGCATTATATGGGCTGAAACAAGCACCAAGATCATTGTACTGAAGGCTATATCAGTATTTGAAGAAGCTTGGTTTTCAGTGTTACACAAAGCAGGAATGACACATTCAATTCTCAATACAAATATGCCAAGGAGTTTTCGAAATGAGATTTGGAATTGAAGATTCCAAGGAGAAGAAGTCTCTAGTTTCTACACAGATGAAATCATCAAAAGATGATAGTGGCAGGGAAGTTAATATCACAGAATATAGGAAAATCATTGGAAGCTTATTGTACTTAACTGAGAAAAGTCCTGATATTGTTTTCGCCACATGCCAAGCAGTGAGATATCAAAGTAATCCCAAGGAAAGTCACATGCTTGCAGTGAAAAGAATACTTCGGTATATCAAGGGCACAGTGGACTTCGGGCTGACATATAACGACAATTCTCAGACAGAATTATTGGGATATACTGATGCAGACTGGGCTGGTTCAGCAGATGACAGGAAATCAACATCTGGAGGTGCATTTTATCTTGGCGGACTATGTATTGCTTGGTTGAGCAAGAAGCATGATTGCATTTCATTAATCACCATAGAAGCTGGGTATATTGCAGCCACTCAAGCATGCACACAGTTATTGTGGATGAAGCAGCAGCTTGAAGATATGGGAGTTGAAGTGAAGTCTCCGATCGGAATACAGTGTGAAAACTCAAGTGCTATAAATCTTAGCAAAAATCCTGTCCATCATTCCAGGACAAAGCACATTTAGATCAAGTATCATTTCATCAAGGAGAAGGTTGAGCAGGGCATCGTGAAGTTGGCGTATGTGCCTACAGAGATACAGGTTGCAGACATTCTGACAAAGGCCTTACCCAAGGAAGTTTTTGAGAGGCATCGACTATCTCTAGGAGTTCAGTCGATTCCCCGCACTTGAAATAGTGTGGATGCGGGACAACCCCAACCCCCCCCCCCCCCTCTCCCCGAGGTATGATGTGTTTTTCCCTAATGTGCTGATTTGTTCTCTACTCTGTTACAGTCTGCAAAGGACTGCCTTTGGGTTCGTTGACAAAGGGGGAGAAAATAGTGATTGTTCAAGGGGGAGACAATGTGGAAATTTGATAAATCATGAATGATATGGGGAGAAGCTGACAGGTGGAGCAGCCAGATAGGGGGAGTTGAAGCTAGTTGAACGTGCTTAGCCAGAGCTTAGCTTGGACAACACAGGAAATATGGCTAAAGAGGTGTTGAATCTGTGAGCAGAAAGGGGGAGCGTATTAAATCCGACGATGCTAGAAGTGATCGATCAGAGAATAGATATCACGACAGCTGAGGATCGTGATAAAAGCAGAAGAGTGGTGTTGGACAGTGTTTGGTGTCAACAGTGGATGTCAGAGACAAAGTGATTCATTGATGAACTTTTCATTTACTCTTGTTTCTCACGCCGAGCATTTCTCATGTGGGCTTAGAGTATGTGTTGAGTAAATCCTTGGTCGCTATCAGAATCGTAATGAGGCGAATGGAGGTTGAAGAATCAATGACGTATCTTTGTTTGGAAGAGTTGTCAACAAACCCAAAGGGGGAGATTGTTGGGCAAAAATCCCTCAAGGTATCATTGAAGCCTTTTTGATGTGATTGTGTTTGTTGACAAAGTGGACATCTAAGTTGTGATTGTTGACAAAGAGGATTTCATGGTTGAATGTCGAGTTCAAGAGCTGAGGTCAACGATCCATGTTTGATTCAAGAACGTCGATAAAAGGAATGGATGATCTGGAGGCTGTACAAAAGAACAGATACAAGGTGGCACCGTTTTCCAGTGTTTGCCAAATTTTTGGACCTGAAAATCGGCAAATGAAGAAAAGTGTTTTTGGAAAAGGGACTTGCGCGCCGTGGACTTGGAGTATAGGAAACTTGGGCGCCACATGTTTTTCAAGATCAGAAGATCAAAATATGGCTAAGGAAATAGGATCGCGCAAGTTTGGGAGTTGGTCGCGCAAGTGTCTAAAGGAGAGAAGACTTGCGCGCCGAGATTGGGTCGCGCAGGTGACTTGCGCGCCGTCGCGCAGGGTGGTCAGATTGCCTATAAATACTGGACCACCCCTCCTCATTTTTCACCGGAGTTCAAGACGAGATCTCCCGTCGCGCAGGTGTGGTGGTCGCACAAGTGGTGTGTGTGGTCGCGCAGGTGGGACTTGCGCGCCAGAGGTTGAAGTTGTGCGCCTGCATTAGAAGTTGCGCGCCAGTTGGCAGTTGGGCGCCAATATTTGTTTGTGCGTAAAAGGAAGAGAGTCGAGCAAGTTTGGAGTTGAGGAAGGTTGAGTCGCTCAAGTGTTTGAGGAAGACTTGCGCGCCCATTGTGACTTGCGCGCCGATACTTGCGCGCCGAGGTTGACTTGCGCGCCAAGTAAGGTTTGTTCCTGCAGTGCTTTTCGGACTGCGTGGAAGCTGGAAGTTTGCCTGATACCGTCGGTGCAAAGATATATTCATCTGCGGGTGAAAGTTGTACTTCAAAAGAGCATCTACACACAGAGAAAGATGCATTCATTCATGCAAATGAAGAGACCTACAGGTCTATAAACTGTGAGTGGATTCCCTTCCAGAGTAGTGAGCTTAGGAAGAGGAAGAAGGTGATCCTTTCCACCGGCAGTGAGCCAGAGAGAGAGAGACAGGGAGTGACCCTTGGGAAAGCAGTGAGCTGACCCTAAACATTGTAAAGGCAGTGAGCCTGGGCATAGAAGTGATCTAGCCCGAACATTGTAATCCACAGCTAGTGAAGTCTAGTGGAATTTGGTACGAACCGGCAACTTGTCGGCGTATGCTCCTTGGACGTAGCCCTTAGCGGTGAACAAAGTAAAAATCTCTGTGTCTGCTTGTTTACTTCCTTGCATTGCATTTGAAGCATCATCATCAGGCAAAGAAGAAATTAAGTGATCATAATAACCACACAAGTGAAAACAAAGTGACCCTTGTAATAAAGAGGTCAAGATCCAGTGGGGCAGGAAGAACTTTGAAAAAGAATATCCATACCCTGATTCACCCCCTCCTCTCAGGGTATATAGGCCCCTATTGGTCCTAACAAATAAAAAAAATTATATAAATAATAAATCATCTCATGATGCTAAGGTTTCTATCAGAAGCAACAACGTAAAATATACTCCTAAAAAATATAAATTCGTAATATTTGATTCAACCAATAGTGGTGGTTCTAAATACTAATATAGGCATGTTTTGGCTCAGAGAAATCTATAAAAATTTAATCATATATCAATGGGAGTTGAAGGAAATTTTGAGAAGTAATATTTCCCTAAGATAACAGAAACAAGATTATCAAAACACACGTAAATCAAAAAAATTACTATGGAAAAAATCATACAACCATGGAAGATTAGTTTTTAATGGTTGTTTGTGGCTCATTAAAAATTATTTTTATAAATTGTATATATTATAGTGCTACATGTATCTCCTTGGACGAAATTAAGGTAGGAATACATATAAGATATGAAAAAAAGAATATAAATTTGAATGCTCAAAAGATATTTGAATATCAAGATTAAATGTGTGGAAGATGAAACAATTTTTTTCATTTGGAAAATGAGTATATGAATTTATTTCCTAAGTAATTCAAACTAGTATTGTGAAGGTTATAACTTTCAAGGAATAGGAAAGGAAGTTGAAAAAACATATAAATTGAGGTTGTAATAAAAAAACCAACAAAGATAATCCATAGATTTTTTATATTGTTTTCTCTTATCATTGTACTATAGATTCTATGATTTTGATTAATATTAAAATTCATTATGAAGGTTTAGTATCTAACATCTTCGGTTTCTGGTGTGGGTCGATTTCATAAACTCGTTTCAATTTTTGGAGTCTAGTGTCCATTACAATCTCTTTTCTTGATCTTCTGAACTTTATTCTGAGAGTTTCTTTGATCCAATTAATTTTTCATATATGATTTTACATTCTCGGAATGTGCATCAGGTTTTTAATTGGGTTTCAAGTGCGTCGGAGGCAGAAAATTAATTTTGGTAAAGCCTATATTGGGGTGCATGGTTTGGATAAACTGTACAGCCTCCTATGAGAAATTGTGCGACCCACATGGTCCACTAGACATGGTTTGTCAAGCTATGTGTGTCAGGGTTCACGGCTATGTGTAATCCATGAAACATTTATTGGAGGTTATTTTCATGATTTATGAAACCGTGTTCCTTGACTGTGAGAGGTTTGGTTCCTACATAGTCGGTACCACATGATTTTCACACAGTTTTCTAAACCATGAAATAATCATGCATCCTATTAAAATACGAAAAATGATTATTTTCCCCCTATTTTACCTTAGTAGTATTTCAACTCTTTCTTTTCTCCATGCTCCACCATTATTCATGGATGCTTTCTCCTCATCCCTCTTGGCATTAAGCCACACTTCTCATCTATGATCCAATCTTATCATCATTAGTGTCATTGTAACTATATTAGTAAGGGCTCTAATCCTATTTTTCTTTTCTGCTTTTTTATCAACATATGGTGTGAAAAAACCATGTGATCCATTTTACCCTATTTTAGGGGTGTTTATCTGAAATTCAGATTTATTATAGACCATCTTGAGTAAGTGGGTGATGTTGTATGAGAGAATGTATACTAACACGAGGTAGGTTTCACCTAGATTTTTATTTTATTTTTCTTGTTTTTCAGGGGTGTGTTCTTAATCATTCAATTGGGTTACATGAGAGATGCCCTATAAATTTAATGTTTTAATTTAATTAATAAATAGGCTATGTGGGATGCATATTGGCATGATCCTCGATGACAAAAAAGGTTTAACCCTAGAGAGAGTCTCCAGACCTTTGGTTGATTAGGATGAGGGTGTTTAATTATTAAATTAAACATTTTATGATTCTTGTGATGGTTCTATGGGAATGTGAGGGTCGAGGCCCAATAGTATTGAGGTGATGATGATCAATCAGGCTGATGTTATATGGTTCATTAGGATGGGAATGGCCCGAGGAACATGGGGTGATGTTGATCACCTGATTGGGCAACATGGTTGTAAGATTGAGGCGATGGGGTCATTAGTATATGGGCATGGCCTGTGTTATTTTGGATGGAATTGAAAATAATAATGAGAGACATGGTAACAGAGGAATGAGGTTCGAGGATGATGTGGCTTAGATACTATTATGGTGATTCATGCTCACCGTGATTGCTAACACATTTTTGGAGTCATGTGCACATATATAATAAACAAATGATGTTGTGGTGTTCACCAGTCATATGGATATATGCCCTGTAGATGTGTCTTATGATGGTGTTGACCATCTATATAGTTGGAGGTTCTTTTCAGAGAAATCCATAGGGATGATGAGGTTCCATTAGTTAGCGGTGTGGAAACCATCGATTGGGGGCTTCTTCTTGGTGTATATTGATTTCGTTGGGTTGGGATTATTTTAAAGGATGGATATCATCGTTCCTTGGGATTTGGACTATTAAGTCGATAATATTATTATTTGGAGGATAGATATCATTTTTCATCAAAAATCATGCTTTGAGCTTATGGGGATTCTTTTGAGCTATGATTTGAGGGACCAGGTACTTGATTGGTTGTGTTGTTGGGATGTTGGTTATTTGATTCAAGTCATGGTTTCAGATTGATTCATTAGAGGTGGAACCTGAGGGTTCAGTAGGTATGTTTTTTATCAGGGGATTCCTTATGATTTATTCTATGGATCCTCTCCACTAATATTATACATGCAATGGCCGAAGTAGGAAACTACTTTCTTATGGAAATTGAGCACAAGGGAATTATGTTACTTATGTAATGTGCCTGTGTTATTTTATTTATTTATAGAATACACCAACATTATCATATAAGTAATTTAGGTACACTTTGGTGGTAGACTTCTATGATTTTTTCTCACACCCTACATTGTCCCTTTGGGACGCATGTAGATTTTAAACTCTTATAATCAGGTATGGGATCAAGCTCAAGAAACAGACCATTGAGACCATGTCATACCCTTTTCATGGGATATATGGAAATGGACATTGGAGTTTCTTCCATCCTTTAGATTTACTTTTGAGACTTTCTTTTGTAGGATTATGCCTAAATATGTATATACTAAGGTCGAATATGGGTTAATATTGTTTCTTATTGTCTTATATGACCCGAATTTTATTCATACTTTTATAAATGGTAGTTTTGGATTATTTATTTATTTTCCACTATTTTTGTCTTCTTGGGTTTTAGTTATTGCATGTTTTTCTTCCTTTATGAAACGTTACTAGTCTAGTGTTTATGGTATTTCGTATATTGTGTTATATATATATACACCATTACTTTTATCATCACCATAGGGTATAGTCTCCCCACTATTACATCTTTTAATAAACTCTACTAGTAAATATCCTTTGACATATAGGGAGGAATACCTATGGTCGGGTGGTACTCCAACATTGAGAACTATTCAAGTGGAAAGATTGTTTAGGGTGCTATAAATGGAATCAGAGAAGTTCATGATTTAGAAATTTGTAGAAGATCTTGGATTTATACTAATTATATAAAAACATTTCTTCCTATTAGTCTTTTAATATGGGGTTTTTAGATAAAATTTTATAATTTTGTTAGAACTGGGTATAGAACTCAGGTTTGGGAGCCCGTATCCCCATCCACAGGGGACGAACCACGTTTCCAGAAGTTTGAAATAGATTATTTGCATTTCTATTTTACATTTGATACGATTTACACTTAGAGTGGCACATATGGGTGTGATTATTATATTTCATGATGTGTGACCTTTGGCCTGGTATGAAATGTGATGGAATATGGACCCTTAGCCTAGCATGGTAAGGTATTTTTTATGATTCCTTGATAGGAACATAGGAATTTATATATATATATATATATATATAAGTGGTTAAATTTTATTTTATACTCATTATAAACCCGGATTGGTCTAAAAGGGGTTGGTTTGATTAATGTGTCCACAAAGGAAGGTAAATTGGTTTTTCTTTCCCTTCACCTCTTTTGTGGAATTCTACATATCCAACCCAGTCATGTGGTTCCAATGATATCTATGTGTGATTTTGTGTGATGTATGGTTAAATATATGAATGTGATGAATGTATATATATGTGTTCCAAACTTTGAAAGGATCATGAAAGGAAGATGATAGGTGGTGAGTTGTTTAAACTGTCAACGAATGAATCTAAATAGTATTTTCTAGCTTATCCTTGTATAGTTGAATTATAATTATCTTCCTCGAATGACATGAGACTCCTAAATACGATGTGGGTAGGTGACGGTCCATGAGGCCGAGAAAATGTTGACACCTGACTCTGATATGGGTAGGTGATGGGCTATTGGTCAAGATGTCATGTGACATAGTTATGATGGGGGAGTGTAAGGGCGGTGACATTTCATGGATTGTTACTGATTTCCCTATCTACTTTATAATATATATTATTATGGTTTGTGATCATTTTTCGTCTTCAATAGGATTCAACCTATATGGTATTATTTGTAGCATCAGGATGGTGATGTTTTTTTATTGCATGAACATTCACATGTTGAGACCCTAAGGTTTGTGATGAGGATCTATAGGGTTTGGAATATCATGATTCATAGGTACATGCATGAGTATAGGATATAGTATATATGGGATATCCAAATTATATGACAACTTTTGTGATGTTTCTAGACAATTAGCTCAAGGATATCCTAGTACGTATCATCAAGGTCACTGATAGGGGGGCTCAAGGAGCTAATCCATCGATGGACTCTAGTGTTCTAGTCATAGAAACCACCTCTATTTTAGGGTGAGGTGGATCACAAGAAGCATAGAACTGGATTGAGTTAGTGCATACCATCATTGAGTAGCTTGAGACACCCCTAGCTAGAGGGTGAAGTTGTACAGTACCATAAAAGTGTATGTGGGATGTACAGGTTCAAGTGTCCATACACGAGGGACTAGCCAGGAGTGATTTTGAGGACAGATTATTCAAACACTTCCTTACAAAGATGTTGAGGGTAGAGAGAGCTCAGGAGTTCATGATTCTAAAGGAGTGAGACATGTCTGTTATGGACAATGCAACAGATTTAACCAACTTGTATTGTACCACACTTGATATAGTGGGTGATGAAATTGTGATGGTGGGGTATCTTGAGGACAGTTTACGGTACATCATCAGGGTGGACATAAACATATTCTCGTTAACCTCATTCTTAGAGGTGGTGAATTAGGCACTAATAGACAAGGTCAATTTGATAGACTGGTTATACTTGAGTTGGGTAATAGATTCAGGTGATTACAGCAGCGATGATTCATATAGTATGATGTGAGGATGTGAAGAATCTCATCAGGTAATTCAATCCAGAGACTCAAGCAGACCACTGAAGTGTTGATTTGCGATGGTGATCTACCAGTGCAGGTAGCTGGGTCATTTGTGGATGAACTGTTATTAGACATCGATAGAGTACCGAGCATGATGATAAATCAAGAATCATGATAGTTTATGAAGGAACCTTCTCGGACGACCAATATATAGGGACCAGGGAAGGCTTATGCATTTGGGTTTGAACCAGGTGTGGTACAAAAAGATTACAGCTGGGATTCAGTAGCACGGAGAATTCATGGTAGAGATAGTAGGACCCAATATTGGGGTCAGACGCCAGTAGCTAGTGTATCTCCATAGGGAGGTCTGGCCCTAGGTGGTTAATCTTCTAGCTAGGTGCTCACCATGGAGGTTTAGTTGCGCCCAAATTTACCCTACTAGTAAAAGAGGTCATTGAAGTACAAGTAGGGATCGAATCCACAGGGACCGAAGAAGTAACCTTGAGACGCTATGATTTATTGATGGATTGGCTATGAAGTGGCCAACTTTGAGGTAGATTTTAATTGGAGAACTAAAGATATAATTTAAATTAGATATAATAAAAAAATGATGTGAACTAAACAATCATTGATGGTGGGTTGATCTTAGGGTTTTTCTTGGGGTGGATTGGATGAATTTCTTTTCATAGAAAATTTCATGTAATTAATTCAAGACATATCCAACAATGAGATAATTTTTCCAAATCATTCACCAATTTAATCCCTACAGAATTCCAAGGCTAATCACCAATTCAATTTGAGGATCACTTTAATGAGCACTCAAAGGAAATAGATTGTACTAGCACTCAAAATGTATCATCATTAAAGTTGGCAAGGATGAGAAAGAATGTAACTCATCAAATGGAAATCCTAAAATAACGAATAGATTTAAATATTAAGTACATGAAATAAAATTAAATCACTGACCTTGCTACTCCCTTGGATCAACCCTTAAAAGATTAGCCCTCCATTGATGCTATTATACCAATGGAAGCGGGATGTAGACTTATGGGGGTGGAATTGAAGAAGAAGAAAATTATTAAAAGAACGAACACTCCACCGTTGTGTGATTGAAATCACAAGTGCTGGTGTGAATAATTTCACACCATGATTCAACGGTATCAACGTGTGAATAAAAGGAAAATAAAAAGTGAAGAAGAAGAAGAAATTTTATTAAAATACTAAATGCGAATGAAAAACTTACATTAGAGAAATTGACGATGCCATTACAAAACGAAAGCGAGAAATTACAATTGAAAGCAAAACATGGATTCAAAAGAAAATGTTAGATTCAAGGAAAAATGTTAGATGATTATTCCATTCACCACCAGATCTTTATAAAGGTATATTAGGATCCTTATGTCCACCCCCAACAATAAATTCACCCCCCAACAATTAAGAGAGTCAAAAGGAGGGTGAAAAATCAAAAGGAAATTGACGTTTCGAAGTTGACCCAGAAAACTGTCCAGATTCGTCCTCCATTTTGACGTGTGCGTTTGACACTTCATATGGCCGCATCAGAAGGTATAATAAATATAACATATCTTCGTACATGTCTCTTCTAGAATCTCTAAAACTTTCAGGGACTTTGGCTCATCAGTTTGGATGTTATGGTCGAAATGGTGGGACGGATTTCTGTGCATTAATGTCGAGTCCACCATTTAAATCTCAACTTCAGATCCCTTTATCATCATGAAAACATCAGAATTAGCTCCTTCCACAGTTGAATAAAATGATCCTCATATTTGTATCTTTCTACTCTATATATTTGAGCTTCATTGGGCTTGGTTTCTGGGCCCCACATTTGTTTGATGGGCCTTAGGCCCATTATGCTTTTTCCAGCAAGTTTCTGTCTTCAGGCGCAAAATTATCCATCTTCCTTTGGGATTAATCCATCGGACCTAAAAGATAAAATGTTCCAAACAAAGTGATCAATCATATCCCAAAATTTAAAATTCAGAAAATAAATATAATGTTGTCCATAAACAAATGAATGATTGGGCCCAAATTTGAATTTTAAACATGAATTGCATTTTTGAATAGAAATGAAGTTCTATTTATGTAATGCACTACAAACAATGTTTATGGAATTTGGAACAATGAATATAAAGGTATTAACAATTAATATTATCCACTTTCAGTGACTAATAACACCCCCCAATATGAGTTTGGCTAGTCCTGAGCAAAATAAATTACAAATTTGAAATTCAAATCCCCTTTTCCAAAAACATTTTAATACACATTGCTCAACCAAATATCTAATATCAAAAAAAAATTATTAAACCCATCAAAATCATTTAAAACAATCTAATTCCATAAGCATATCCCAAGCCCAAGCCCATTCCTTTGTTCAAATTAATCTCCACATTTTATCCAATTTCAATTAAGCATGATAAAGTGTTGTGCATCACAAAAGATATGGGGCCCATTTTATTGTTCAAGCGGAAAAAATGGAAGTGCTAGGTGGGAATCACATTAAACCTTAAGATGAGTATCCATTTTTTTTAATTTTGTTTGATTTTTTTTATTTTAACTTTTTAACCACAATAGATATGAAAAGACTAACTCTGGGCAAGACAACTATGGAGTCCCGATCCCCAAGTGCCGGACGCCACACATATTGTCAATTTCATGCTATACAATAGAGATATAAAGTCTAACTCTGTGCAACACAACTATGGAGTCACGATCCCCAAGTGCCGGACGCCACACATTTGGACAAAACATTGTTTTATGTGGTCATTTTTTTTGTTTTTGTTTTTTTTTGTTTTGTTTTTTTTTCTGTTTTTTTTTTGGATACTCAAATTAAACTAAAAGTGACCCCAGAACCCTATGCTATAATGAAAGGGACCCAAGAACTCAAATTTACACCCACGGTCCAGTAGACGTGCATTATGGCATTTTTATTAAGAGGATGAAAATGTAAACTTTGAAAAATCACGTTAGACAACCGCACTTTCCAAAAACTATGCTCATGAACTTAAACTTGCATTAAAATCAGAATCAAAGAATCCAAATTTTTTGATATCTAATTTCATAGTTTGCAATGTGTGTTATCATGTTCAAGGTTAATGGAATTGTTTTTCTTTCCATGCATGTTCTTATTGAAAAAAAATCATTTTTTATCCCCCCAACATAGAATAACATTGTCCCCAGTGTTTAAAGAAAAGAAAATCTAGAAGGGGGTAGGAGAGGAGTTCAAAGAAGAAATTTAAAATGAAAATCATGGAATGAAGTCACCTGGTGGTTGATGATGATAGAGCATGCCATAGTCTCCCTTCAATCCTAGATTTGAGTCTCACCGGCTTGGATGGTGGTGAATGGATTTTCCTTATGGCATACGACATGTCCTTTTTTTTAAACCTATAAAAAAATAAAAATAAAACAAAACAAAATAAACTGATGATACATTGTCTTCTTTATATTTTTTGGGTAAGGTATTACTCAGAGATCACGCCACGTGACACGGATGAATATGGCAATCACCTTTCATACCCATCCTTACTCATAAAAGAAGAATAGGTCAACAGTCTATGGTAATTTATTATATGAAAAAGAAAATGATTCAAAATGATTAGAAAACATGAAAACCATGGGTTGCCTCCCATGCAACGCTTTTTTTTAACGTCGTTAGCTCGACTTGAACCCCCCAACTTATCCAATTCCAACTTTCAACGTTTTTAGGACCCCATTTTTTCCACTTCAATAAGATTGAGATTGATTATTTTTTTAGAATCTTTTCCTTTTATAAATCCATGTTCTAAAATAAATCTGAAGATACAAGGAATGTTAGAAATGGATGATCTAGTTGCATTTTTCGTCTTGCCTAAGACGTCAAGGATCAATCTAACATTATTGCTTTCATGAGAAGAATGAATGAATAAATTATGGTCGTGGGTATCACATATGATGTAATTCTTGTTTGGGGAATGAAGTACGATGATTTTGAGTTCTGGTTGACTACAATTTCTTAATGAAGGTTGGCAATTTTAATGAAAGTCAGTTTCTTCTCCAAAAAATTTAGAAAGAATTGGTTCCGTTTGAAAATATGATTCATCCCCAAAAGTATCTAGTTGAATTTCAGGAGTGTGTATGGGTTCAATGTTTGGTATTTCTCCCAATTGTTCCGTGATTTGTGTTTTTGAAAAATCATTAATGGAGTTATATTCAGGAAACTCAATCCATGATGTCAAATTTTCCTCTTTTGAACCCAAAAAATCAATTTCCTCCTGATTTAAAGACCCTTCAAAAACTCCATGATCCTCTCCAATTATCCCAAATCCTAAGGTTGGTTCTTCAATAAATGGATGAGGCGTTTTTGTGTAACAATATTCTTCTATAAATATTGAGGAAGGGATGGTTTGAGTGGGAATGGGGTCCACACAGGTTTTAATGTTTTGTAGTTCTAGTCTAAAACTTGATACCTCTGAATTCATTTTTTCCATTTGTTCACACAATTTTTGAAAAATTGTTTCAGGATTAGGATTTATAGATGTTTTGACATCATGGACTTCCTCATTATTCATCTTTTTAATCATTCTTGATAGGTATGGAAATTGATCTTTTAAACCTTCATCATCACAAATTTTGTTCATGTTATCGGGTGTGGGGTATTCATTCAAAGGTTGATTAAAAAAGGTTGGTGATTCCCAATGTGGATTTTCAAACTGATTAAATCTTGAGTTTGTGAAGGGATATTGTTGATGATACTCTATTGGATTTGAATGAAATTTGGATTTGGATTTTTTTGGGCACACGAAAATAGAAAGGGGAAATGAAAAGAGAAATATAGGTGAGAAAAGAGAAGTTAGGTGAGAATAGAAGGTGGGTGTCTAAGAAAACTTACTTGGGTCCCCGGAAACGGTGCCGAAATTTGGTTGTGCCCAAATTTACCCTACTGGTAGAAGTGGTCGTTGAAGTACAAGTAGGGATCGAATCCATAGGGACCGAAGAAGTAACCTTGAGACGCTATGATTTATTGATGGATTGGCTATGAAGTGGCCAAATTTGAGGTAGATTTTAATTGGAGAACTAAAGATATAATTTAAATTAGATATAATATAAAAAATTATTTGAACTAAACAATCATTGATGGTGGGTTGATCATAGGGTTTTTCTTGGGGTGGATTGGATGAATTTCTTTTCATAGAAAATTTCATGTCATTAATTCAAGACATATCCAACAATGAGATAATTCTTCCAAATCATTCACCAATTTAATCCCTACAAAATTCCAAGGATAGTCACCAATTCACTTTGAGGATCACTTTAATGAGCACTCAAAGGAAATAGATCGTACTAGCACTCAAAATGTGTCATCATTAAAGTTGGAAAAGATGAGAAAGAATGTAACTCATCAAATGGAAATCCTAAAATAACGAATAGATTTAAATATTAAGTACATGAAATAACATTCAATCCCTGACCTTGATACTCCCTTGGATCAACCCTTAAGAGGTTATCCCTCCATTGATTCTATTATACTAATGGAAGCGGGATGTAGACTTGTGGGGGCGGAATTGAAGTAGAAGAAAATTATTAAAAGAACGAACACTCCACCGTTGTGTGATTGAAATCACAAGTGCTGGTGTGAATAATTTCACACAATGATTCAACGTTATCAACGTGTGAATAAAAGGAAAATAAAAAGTGAATAAGAAGAAGAAATTTTATTAAAATACTAAATGTGAATGAAAAAATTACATTAGAGAAATTGACGATGCCATTACAAAACGAAAGCGAGAAATTACAATTGAAAGAAAAACATGGATTCAAAGGAAAATGTTAGATTCAAGGAAAAATGTTAGATGATTATTCCCTTCACCACCAGGTCCTTATAAAAGAATATTAAGAGCATTATTTCCACCCCCAACAATAAATTCACCCCCCAACAATTATGAGAGTCAAAAGGAGGGTGAAGAATCAAAAGGAAATTGACGTTTCGAAGTTGACCCGGAAAACTGTCCAGATTCTTCCTCCATTTTGACATGTTCGTTTGAAACTTCATATGAACGAATTAGAAGGTGTCATAAATATAAAATATCTTCGTACATGTGTCTTCTAGATTCTATAAATCTTTCAGGAACTTTGGCTAATCCGTTTTCAAGTTATGGTCGAAATGGTGGGACGGACTTCTGTGCATTAATGTCGAGTCCACCATTTAAATGTCAACTTCAGATCCCTTTATCATCATGAAAACATCCGAATTAGCTCCGGACACAGTTGAATAAAATGATCCTCATATTTTTATCTTTCTACTGTATAAATTGTATCTTCATTGGGCTTGGTTTCTTGGCCCCACATTTGTTTGATGGGCCTTAGGCCCATTATGCTTTTTCCTGCAAGTTTCTGTCTTCAGGAACAAAATTCTCCATCTTCCTTTGGGATTAATCCATCGGACCTAAAAGATAAAATGTTCCAAAAAAATTGATAAATCATATCCAAAAATTTAAAAATCAGAAAATAAATATAATTTTGTCCACAAACAAATGAATTATTGGGCCCAAATTTGCATTTTAAACATGAATTTCATTTTTGATAAGAAATAAAGTTCTATTTATGTAATGCACTAAAAACAATGTTTATGGACTTTGGAACAATGAATATAAAGATATTAACAATTAATATTATCCACTTTCAGTGACTAATCAAGGTTCTAGGTGTAGATCATATCATGGTTTCAACAACAGTTAGAGGTACACCTCGGGCATGACTATATTTATTTTATTTTTGGAATGGCCCTTTTGATTGGCATGTCTGGTTTTAGTGCACGTGGTGAAAGGGATATATTTTTGGACTAACCCAGTGTTTTTAGTAGGTTGGAATCATATTTAATTCATTATATATATATATATATATATAGGTGTGTGGCATCGGGGTTTTTATGGTAATCAATGGGATTTGGGGTTTCCTAGAAGTTCACTTGCTTCTGGTCATCGACACAATGTGGGATTTTATTGGTACTAGATGGGACACATGTACTTTTGAGAATATATTTATATGTAGGATGTTTGGGTATATTTTGATATGTAGGACATAATAGTATCCATTTCCGATATGGGAATGAGGTGGGCATCTGGGGATATGCACTACCTAATGGGTTTCATATGTGACACGAGCATGGTTTTAGAACGTGATGAGGTGAAGGACTCTAGATTCATCATGGGAGGACTATTCAGTCTATCTATGTTTTGTGGAATATAAATTAATTTTTGTTTTATGTTGGGATGAGATAGTGGTAGGTAACTCCTTTGTCAGGGAGTGCGAGAGAGAGTTGAACATTGCCTTATAATCGGGGTATACCGAGTTAATTTAAATGATATGGGTAAGTTTTATACCGTATTTGGGTAAGGATTCATAGATCGAGGTTGATGTTTCTTAATATGGGGAGATTTTAAGGTCTCGGGTTTTTGGAGTGGGTCGAATTACACAACCCGTTTTAATTTCTGATGTTTTATGGTCAGACCAATTTTTTTTTAAATCTTTGTAACATAATTCTGAGAGATTCCTTAACTCAATATAATGTTAAAAGATGAATTTAGATTATTAGAACGTGAATTTGGGTTTCAATATGTTTTTGGTGTGTCAGAGGTAGAAAACTAAATTTTAGGAAAGCCCAGATAGGGGAACATGATTTGGATGAACTTTGTGGCCTCCTAGGTGAAAATGTGCAGCCTTACAGGGGAAGTGGACATTGTTTTTTTAACCATGTATGTATTATCACAAAACCATGTTAAATATCTAAAACAATTATAGAGGATACACATAGCCTGTGCATAGTTTGGGAAGCCATATTCCTTGATCGTTCGAATTATAATTCCTAGACAGTGGGTATCGCGTAGCTTTTTCATAGTTTTCAAACTTTTTCAGTAACCATGTTGCCTATTAAATAGTGGGAAATAATAATTTTTTCCATGTTTTCCCTTAAGAGGCTTTCTACTATTTTCTTCCTCAACATGTGGGATTCTATTCTAGGTATCGTATGAGCTCTCTCCTCCTCCCTCAAGGATTTGAGACACACTCCTCATATGTGCTCCAATATTCTCATTGTTAGTCTCATTGGAATTACATTTGTAAGGTATTAAATCCTCTTGATTCCCTTCTTATTTCCCCTTATATAATGTGCACTAAATCTATGTGATCTTGTTTTCCATATATTCAGGTTATTCATCTAAAACCCTAATTTATTCAAAAATAGATCAAGTTAGAGGCTGATATCAGATAAGAGAAAATCTTCCTACATGATGTAGGTGGTTTCTATCTTTCTCTTTGATTTATACTGTGTTTTAGGGGTCTGTTCATGATCACGCCATTGGGTTTAATGAGATAGACCCTATAAATTTAATTTATTCCTTTTCATTAATAAATAGACCCTATGATATGCATATGGGCATGCTTCTCCATGAATACCAATGGTTTAATCCCGGAGAGAGGATTCATACCATGGGAAATTTAGGATGGGAGCTTATTTATTAAATTAAATTATTTATGATGATTGTGATAGTTCCATAATAATGTGGGTAGTATTGCATGATATGTATTGAGATGATGATGATCAGTAGGACTGAGGTGACATGGTTCATTATGAATGTATTGGATTGAGGAACACATGGTGATGTTGTCCACTAGGTTGGGTGACATGGTTTTTAGATTGAGGAGAGGATTTCTTCATTCTATTAACATGTCCCATGGGATATTGGATGTAAAAGACCATTGTGATGAGTAGAATAGTCGTAGGGGTATGTGGTTCTATGATAATGTGTCTTTGGTACTTTATTGGTGATTTTCACTCACCTTTAATTTTCAACAATTCATTGGAGTCATGTTCACACACATAAGACTTATATGATGAGGTTGAATTGACCACTCATGTGGGTAGAGGCCTCCATAGATGTTCTTAATATGGTGTTTACCATCCATATTGTTGGAGGTACTTGTTGTAGAAATCCATGGGGATGGGGATGCTCCATTATTTGATAGTCTTGAGAGTGTGAGTCGTGGGATGTGTCTCATCATATATTGAGACCATTAGGCTAAGATTATTTTGGAGAATGAAGGTCATTATTCATTGGTATTTTGATTATTGAGATGACAGTGTAATTATTTGGATGATAGATATCAATGTGACTTAGACATCATGCTTCGACTGGTTTGCGATTATTTTTATTAGTGTTTTGAGGGACCAATTACTTTAATGGGAATGCCTTCAAGGCATCAATTATTGGATTGGCCACACAAGGTGTCGGATGACACCTTAGAGGTGGAACATGAGGGTTCATTGAGTATTTTGTTCCTTAGTGGATTACCTGGGCTTTGTACTAGGGATTATCTCCACTACCAATATACCAAAGATGGTCGAAGTCGGAAACTAATTATTTTTGGCTGTTGAGCATAAGGGAAGAAGGTTATTTATGTTATGTGCTTGTGCCAATTTATTTATTTTTAGTATACACCTGATTTATCATAGATTTAAGTTTGACACACATTGGTGGGGGCCTACTGATTTTTATTCCTACACCATACATGGGATATTCATTATGTGTGTAGAAATTATGCTATTAATATCAGGTAAAGGACTAAGCTTAGGAGTTAGACCTTAGGGATCATGTCGGACCCTTTCGATGGGATGGATGGAAAGGGACCTTCAATATTACTATATTAGTTGGAGATATTTTTAATTGGTTTATTTGTTTCAGCATGCCTATATATGTATGTAATGAGTTCGGATGTCGGTGAACCTTTTTGGTTATGGTATTGTATATATTTACTTGTATTCATGATTCTATAAATGGTATGTTTAGATTATTTATTTATTAACATAGTTTCCTTCTTATGTTTTAGCTATTTCATGTTGTGATTCTACCATGGTGGGTTATTGGTATAGTATTTAGGGGTTTTCCACTGCAATGTTATATACATGTATACCATTACTTTTATCATAACAATAAGTTTTAGCCTCTCTAATAACAGCTCTTTACACCCTCGCTTCTAGTTGGAATCCTTTGGTGTATAGGGAGGCACTCTTAATAGACAGCGGTACTCTGACCTTGATCACTGTTTTGGTGGAAAGATGGTTTAGGGTTCTATACAGAAACTTTTTGAAATGATAGTTCATTAAAAATAAATATATTGAGTACTATTGATATTTAAACATATAAATTTAAATGCATGGATATTCTATATGTTTATGGGGAAAAACATAATCATTTGAGTTTCTTCGAAATATGTGATATTGAAAATAGAGTAACTTTCAGTAGAAATAATTCCATCCTAAAAAATATGTATGTTGGAGGATTTAAAACTATGGGTTATAGAATGAGTGATAATCTATTTCATATTTACAACACACTTAACTCATGTAATTTAAATGTATAGAAATATGACATGATTTTGTCTAGAATTTGATGGAGATATCCCATAAATCCAAAATAAATTGTATAATGATTTTTAGAATTATCATATATTATTATGTAAGTATGTCATATGGGTTTCATATTTCATAATGTAATATATTTTTGAAATTTTCTTACATAATAGGCTATAAAATATGGGATAACATGAGTCATGATACATTCATTACTTATGATGTAGGATATCATAGGTAGTGACACAGTTTAACCCATTATATATATATATATATATATATATTAAAATATTATATATGGGGTTTTATCCTATAATGAAACTGATTTTAATCATACGAATTCCATGAAATACAGCAGCATAGTGTCAATACGATATAGGGCATATTGTAATATGCAACATCTAAGGTTCTTATTGATAAATCATAGGTTGGGAATTATCTATCCTAAAATATGATAGATAATGAACGCAATCATGTTTTTATGATATAACGTATGGTGTGAACAGTGATTCCAGAACGCGCTTAATGCAGATTCCGTATAAGTAATTGATTCTCATTATTTCAAGAGTAAAATAAATTAATAAATTCCTAAAAAATACAAAATAAAAACATTAGAAAATAACTAAGGGTATTTGTGACCATCAAAATTATCATAAAGAGAAAGAGTATTATTTTCAATAATCTCCCCCTTTAAATAACATTAACATGTATTGTTGAAAACAATACTTTTCTCAACAATATCCCCCTTTTTTATGATCACAAAACCCATAAAACAAATAAAATTATTAAACAAAAATTAACTTTCAAAAGTAGTTATAAAGTTTAAATAAAAACTTCTCAGCGAAAAAGATAATTATAAATCCAAATTTCTCATTTAATTTTCTCCCCCAATAAAAAGAATGTTTTGATGTTTTGTTTATCCAAAAAACATTTGAGCAAAGTATTGTTTTGAATAATACATGTTAATGTTATTTAAAGGGGGAGATTATTGCAAATAATAATCTATCTCTTTATGATAATTTTGATGATCACAAATACCCTTAGTTATTTTCTAATGTTTTTATTTAGTATTTTACATGTATTTATTAATTTATTTCACTCTTGAAATAATGAGAATATATTACTTATACGGAATCTACTTTAAGAGCGTTCTGGAATCACTGTTCATACCTTACATAGGTAAATATAGCGCGGAATCTGTTTTAGTGCATTTTAGAATCACTGTTCATACCCTACGTGGTTAAACGTATTGTAAGGATGAAAAGCGTGTATACTTTTTTAAATAAGAGAAAAGTATGGTTAAAAACCATACGTTTTCAGCAAAGTATGGAAGGAGAACCATACATAAATTCTAAGAGATGCGTTTATTTCTCAAAAAGTATGGTTCATCAACCTTACTTTTGTTGACAACCATACATTCTTGGAAAAGTATAGATCAAGTAAAAGTATGGATGTTTTATCGTACGTTTGAGTGTTGAAGAAAAAGTATGGATGATCAACCCCACGTTTCTGTTCGACCATATGTTGTCAACCCTACGTTTGTTTTCAACCTTAAATTGTTAACCTTACATTTAAAGACTATGATTAAACCTATATTTGGAGGCCACGTCATCAACCTTACGTTTGGCATCGGAAATTTTGACAGAGGATATTTATGTGCATCGTTCAGTAAGCTGATTTCTGGGTGGATTTCAAGACAGATTTAAAGTCGTTTTTAAAGTATGACTTTGACTTATTCAACGTAATTTTATTAATGGATTTAAGATCGAATTAAAAAGGATGTTTTTATGCTGAGTCTTAAGGGAAGTTACGACTTCTCTGTAAATTCAAATTTTTGAATATTGTGAATCAGAAGGCGACTTTTGTCGATCTAAATATGCAGGAGATATGTTTTATTATATATGTTCTCTCTGAAACACCAGGTATGGGTGGGTGTGATCATTCTATTATTGAAAAAGGTGTAAAACGAAGATTGCAACTATTCACATTGATCTTCTAATTCAAAAGGATCGTCAAAGCTCTGTTCGTTCATGAAGAAGGAACTCGATAGTAGATTCACATGTTCTACATCGAATATCTACTGTGGATATACTACTGCTGAAGTTGTGAACTATCTCTCTATATCTACTACAACTGGATCAACTCAGAGCTGCTTCGTCTTGATGATCAATATTTCTAGAGACTTCGACCCATCTAATGTCAATTGCATTCTGTTGAAATCAACTGAAAATTTCTTTATGAAATTCATTTTTTTTATTCTTGAGTAACCAGCTCCTCGTTCTAAGATGTATAGGATCGTGTTTAAACCAAAAGGCTTTGTTTTTCCTTGGATTGTAAAGGTATCAACTGCCTGTACTCAGTTGTGAATTGGTCTATGGAAAAGAGGACCAGATAGTGAAAATCATCAAGCTCGTGGAGTAGAGCATTGGTGGAGTGGACTAGTGGATTTCTGTTCCCCGAACCACTATACATCTCTGTGTTCTTGATTTTACATTTTCCACTGCACAATCAAATCTAATAAAGTATAAAGTACAGAACTCGTTCAAGAAAAGAGTTATCAAAAAAATTCAAAAGACACAATTCACCCCCCTATTGTGTATAATATGTAGATTCAGATCCAACAATTGGTATCAGAGGAGGAGCTTCGGATAGAGCCCTAGAATGCTAGAAGCAATTTAAAGATTATACAACAGGGAATCATGACTGATACAAGAGAAGGGATATCGATGGTCAGAAAACCATATTTTAATGGAGACAACTATGGTTTCTTGAAATAACGCATGATAATATATCTGAAAAACCTCAGATATAGAGTCTATTCAAAGATTCTGACTCCTTATGAAATTCCTGAAAATCCTGAAACATGGAGTGTTGTTATAGAGGCAGAATATGATATGAACTCAAAGGCTATGAATGAAATTATCTACGGTCTAGGACCAGATGAATTTAACAGAGTATCTCAGTGCCCGACAGCATATGAGATGTGGCAAACAATAGTTGTGGAATATGAAGGAACTGACAATGTGAGGAAAATGAGATATGCAACTGCAAAATTGAAATTTGATACTTTCAGAATGGTTGAAGATGAGAGCATTACCCAAATGAATGAGAGACTGACAGAAATTGTCAATAACATAACTGCTCTAGGAGAACATATCATGCAGGCTGATCAAGCATTAAAAGTACTGAGAGTACTTCCTACTCGATGGAATGGTATCTCTGCTGCAATTAGACAATCAACACCTCTCAAGGATCTAACCATGAGAGAGCTTATTGGTACACTGATGATGTATGAATTTGAAATTAAAGATGAGGCTAATGAATATAATGTTCTTATCAAAAGAAAAGATACTACCTTGAAGGTAACTTCAAAACAAAAGAATAGAAAGATGAATATCAGAGAAGCCAAAGCTAAATCAGAATTCTCTGACTTAACCAGCTCAGATGAAGAGATGGCTCAGCTAGCCAGGAAATTTAGAAAGTTCTACTGCAAGAAAAGAGGCTTCAAACAATCCTTTAAGGGAGATAATAAGGAAGTAATATGTTATGAATGAAAAAATATGGGTTGTATCAGACCAGATTGCCCACAATTGAAGGATGCAAAGAAGAAGAAATTATTCAAAAGAAATGAATTTGAGCAGAAAGATAAGAAATCTATGAAAGCCTCTTGGAGTGTATATGAAAACTCTAGTAGCTCTTCTGAATCAAGCTCAGAGAAAGAAGAACTCAATCTAAAGGCAAACATGTTTTTCATGGCAGAAACCGATGAGGTACACTCATATTACTCCTCTAAATCAAATTCTGAATCAAGCTACTCAAATGAAGAACTTGCAGCCTACTGCAATATGCATGAAGAAAGATATGACTCGCTATTTAAGAAACATAAGTCACTAAAAAATAAACATAAATCTGTTTCAGATGAAAGAGATACAATTCTGAAACAACATAAAAAATTAACTGATAAATACAATTCGATTAACACTAACTATATTAATTTTGAATCAAGAATAAAAACACTGCAGGATGAAGTAGAATATTACAAACAGGTTGCATTGGTCTTTAAAAAAGGAGATAATTCATTAAATGAAATTCTTGGAAAAACTGTTATTAAAAAGGAGAGATTTGGAATTTGCAGTAAAGTAGAAAAACCAAAGCTATAAAAAATTATTTTATTCCTATCTCTAAAAAGGATAATTGTAATTTTTGTGGGACAAAGGGACATATAGCTAAAAACTGTTTCTTAAGACAACCTCAAATTTTTGGTATTAAGAAAGCCTATGTTTCAAAAGACTTATATGATTCAGCTAATTTAAAAAAAACAAAGCAAATCTGGATACCCAGATCATTGCTAGCTAACACTCCTGGACCCAACAAAATATGGGTACCAAAGCAATTTTTTTTAATTTCATTGCAGGTAGCAGGACACTAGAGAAGAAAACATATATGGTACATGGATAGTCGCTGCTCAAGACATATGAGTGGGAACTCATTGAATTTTTTTTCACTCACTCAAAAGGAAGGAGGACTTGTCACATTTGGTGACAATGCCAAAGGAATAATCATTGGCATTGGAACTGTTGGAGATCTAAAAATAGTCTCAATCAATAAAGTACTTTATATACAAGGACTAAAACACAATCTGATAAGTATTTCTCAACTTTGTGATGATGGATGTATTGTTGATTTTACTAACAATTACTGTATTGTTTCTAAAGATAAACTGTTTAAATTTAAATCACCAAGAACTGAAAATGTCTATACTTTGGATTTAAATTCCTTGTGTAAACAACAAGTAAACAGATTGACTGCTAAAGTAAGTGAATCCTGGATCTGGGATAGGAGACTTTTTCATTGCAGTGTATATGTTTTATATAAGTTATCTAAGAAACATTTAGTTTCTGATTTACCTTGTCTCAAACTTTAAAGTGACAGATTTTCTGATGCATGTCAACTTGGCAAGAAACACAAATCATCCTTCAAATTTATTAATAAGGTTGCTACATCTAAACCTATAGAACTTATTCATATGGATTTTTTTGGACCTTCAAGAGTAGCAAGCTTAGCTGGTAAATTATATTTATATGTTTTAGTTGATGACTATTCAATATTTACATGGATTTTATTTTTTAAATTTAAAAATGAGGCTTTTACATTATTTTAAAGGTTCTGCAAATCTATTCAAAATGAAAAATATTTAAATATTATCTTATTGATAAGTTATCATGGTTGAGAATTTGAGAGTCTGGAATTTAATTCCTTTTGCTCAAATAAGGGTGTTAAAAATACCTTTTATGCACCCAGAACACCTCAACAGAATGGGATTGTAGAAAGAAGAAATAGAAAAATTCCAGAAATGGCTAGAACTATGTTAAACGAATATAGCCTACCTATATATTTCTGGGCAGAAGCTATAAATACAGCTTGTTATATAATTAATAGAGTTTTAATTAGACCCATTTTGAAAAAAAAACCTATGAACTATGGAATAACAGAAAACCTAAATTAAATTACTTTAAAGTTTTTGGATGCAAGGTTTATATCTTAAACACCAATTATAATCTTGGTAAGTTTGATCCAAAATCTGATGAAGGTATTTTCGTAGGATATTCTTCTACCTCCAACGCTTATAGAGTTTATAATAAGAAGTCAAGGATTGTTGAAGAATCAGTTCATGTGAAATCTGATGAATCTGATCCTTTTGGGAAAAAGACAGAAAAAATAGATAAACTTGACTCTAATGATAACATGAAACTTGAGAATTTAAAGAATTATTTTGAAAATGATATAAAAGAAATTCAGTTTAGTTCAGAGGAACATGATACTGAAGAACCTTTAAATATATTACCTAGACAGTCTAGAACCCTAAAGAATCACCCTTTAGAAACTGTAATAGGTGACCTAGAAACTGGTGTTCAAACTAGAAGAAACTTAGGAAACCTAGTGGAATTCTCTGTCTTCCTATCTCAAAAAGAACCCAAGACTATAGAAGAAGCTTTAGATGATGAAAGCTAGGTAATAGCAATGTAAGGTGAATTAAACCAGTTTAAAAGAAATGAAGTTTAGGATTTAGTGGAAAGTCCTAAGAATTATCCTGTAATAGGATCCAAATGGGTCTTTAGAAATAAATAGGATGACAAAGGCACAATAACTAGAAATAAAGGAAGATTAGTATCGAAAGGATATAATCAAGAAGAAGGAATAGATTATGATGAGACTTTTAAACCTGTATCTAGTATAGAATCCATTAGAATCCTTTTAGCCTAGGAATCTTATATGAATTTTAAATTATTTCATATGGATGTTAAATCTACCTTTTAAAATGGTTATTTAATGGAGGAAGTTTATGTTGAGGAACCTCCTGGTTTTGAAAACTCTCAAAAACCTGATTCTGTTTTTAAACTGACTAAAACTCTTTATGGCCTTAAACAAGCACCTAGAGCTTGGTATGAAAGATTAAGTTATTTTCTTTTGAAAAATGATTTTACTGTTCGTATGGCAGATCCACCACTATTTAAGAAAACCGTGAAAAATAATGTTTTATTGGTTCAAATTTATGTTGATGATGTAATCTTTGGATCAACTAATAAAAATCTTTGTCATTAATTTTCAAAATTTATGCAAGAATGATTTCAAATGAGTATGATGGGAGAATTAAATTTTTTTTGAGTCTTCAAATATTTCAAAAAGATTTTTGAAATGTTTCAAATCCAATCAAATATAATTACTAATTTACTTAAGAAATTTGGACTTGAGAACAACAAGACATTTACAACTCCTATGTGTACTAATATAAAACTTGATATGGATGAAACTGGAAAATCAGTTGACAATAAGTTATATAGAGGTATGATTGGTAGTTTGTTATATCTTACTACTAGCAAGCCAGATATAATATATTCAGTATGTCTTTGTGCTATATTTCAATCAAATCCTAAAGTATATCATCTAACTGTTGTTAAGAGAATTTTTAGATATTTAAAAAGAGCTGTTTCTCAATCTCTTCTTTATCCAAAAACTTCTGATTTAAATTTGATTTCATATTCAGATGCTGACTTTGGAAGTTTTAGGTTATATAGAAAAAGCACATCAGGTACATGTCACTTTTTAGTAAATTCCTTAGTATCATGGTCTAGTAAGAAACAACATTCAGTTGCCCTATCAACAGCTGAGCCAGAATATGTTTCTGCTGGCAGTTTCTGTGCACAAGTGTTGTGGATGAAAAATACTCTTATGGACTTTGGATTGAATTTTAATAATACACCTATTTTATGTGATAATAAAAGTGAAATTAATATTTCAAAAAATCCTATTAGTCATTCTAGATATAAGCATATTGATATAAGGCATCACTTTTTAAGAGATCAGGTTATTAAAAAGGATATATTTTTAGAATTTATAAACACTGAAATTCAATTATCAGATATTTTTACTAAACCACTTCCCACTGCAAGGTTTGTTTTTATTAAGGGGGAGCTGGATTTATTTAATTTTAAATAATTTTTTTTTATTTTCATTTACATTTATTTATTTATGTAAATTTTATTTTATTTATTGAATACTGTTTTAGATTTTATTTGTTTTATCATATAAAAAATCTATTTGTTTTTTAAATATATCTAATGATTAGTGATTACATGGGAATCAAGGCTATCAGAGCCTTTTCTACTTCTAAACCCTTTCACTTCTATCGAAACCCTTTCGAAATCCGAAAATTTCACTTCATCTTATGAAACCCTAACCTTCTAACTTCTGAAACCCTAACTTTCAAACCTTTAGAAACTCTTGCGGAAATGGTAAGGACTAAAGGATCCAGTGAGGCCGAGCAGAGAAATGCCAAGAGACAACGCACTGAGGGAATAAAAATCTTACAAGTTAAGGTAATCGATCTCGACTGGTTATTTCAGATAAATATATTTTTGAATTAAGCACTGTCGTTCCAGAATCTTGAACAGATGTTCAACAGTGAAAATACAAAATTTCTGTATGAAGTTGAACTTTGATATTACATCAAATCTGTACAATTTAGTTTGGGAGATACAAAGGACAATATGTTGGCTAAGATATAGGATAGGGATTTCTCAATCTCTTCATTAGAGATTAGTCAGATTCTAAACTGCCCTCATGAGGGAGTTTTTCATTTTGACTTGATGAATATAGGAGATTCTGTGCACAAATCCGAATACATCATGACTTTTTTTGGTACCAAGACAAAAAAGAAAATGTTTGTCAAAGATTTGGAGCCTGATTAGAAGATTTTGGTCAAATTTATTTAGATAGGAATAGCTCCATGGATGGAAGAAATGGAGAAGATTTTGTACCCTGATATGTATATAATGTTTCTTTTGTTAAGTGATATTACGTTAAAATTTCCAAGATACATGATAAGGTATCTCAGTTACTACTGTCAAATCGAGGCCAGGATGAATTTCTACCCTTTTGGTAGATTTATTTCTAAAATTTTGTTTAAGAAAGACATGGTGAGATTAGTGGATGCTAGAGTTAACTGTCATCACATAATACATTTAATGCTGGAACTTTGAGGAAAGTTGGATATTTCTAGAGCACAATTAAAGGAAAACGTTTTCCAGTAAGAGCTGAGGAAGACTCAGAGAGTGCTCAGGCTCAACCTGCTAAGTCCAAGGAGGGACAAGCTAAATCCAGAGTAAGAAATGTAGCAAGGATGATTCTCTTTGAAGTGGCAGATGTTGAGGAAGACAGATGTCAGGAGGGAATTCAATCTAAAAGAAAAAGACCATTAAATGAGGAAGTCACTTCCACTGCTTTGGACACTACAACAGAAGCCTTAATATCTTATTCTTTTGTGAGAGAAGCTGTTTTTGATAAGATCTTGGAAGATGTTACTGAGAGAACAGCTCTAGCAGAGGAATCATGAGCTCAAGAAGAAACTCATAGGGAAAATCAGGAACAGATTGTAGCTGATATTGAAGTTTCACTTCTACTTGAACAAGAGATGGAGGAAATGCCTGGTGAAGAAGTGTCCAGACCTTAGGAAACTTCTGAAAATATTGTTCTTGAAAACCCAATGGAAGGCATAGATGCTGATGTTTGTGGTGAGCATACTTTTGAAGCTCACACAGAGGTACTTTAAAAAGCATTTTCTGTGGAGGAGTTTGAAAACACTAAGGAAAAATTTGTGTACAAACCTTCTCAGGACAGAGAAAAAGAAAAATCTGATGTTGAATCATTGACTTTGGGATTGCTGCATCAATCTGAGACTGTGAATCAAGCACAAGGTGCATCTGATTCTAGAATAGAAGAAGTTGAAGAACTGTACGAAAAAGTATCTCAGTTGGAATCGGAGAATGTTTCTCTGAGAAATGCCTTAGATTTAGAGCGTTTAATGTTTCAAAAGATTAAGGAGTGTATAGTTTCAAGGAAAGAAGTTGAAATGTTTAAAGAGGATATGTTGAATGTTGTTACACAATTAAAATCTGAAATGGATATGAAGTAAAATTTATCAGATCTAATGTTTTTTATGGAGAATCAATTTTCATCAGTTGCAAATAATGTTGTTAGTGGATCAGGTAATTCACCAGATTTAATCAGAAGGTTTCAGGATATCATAGATGCGATGAGCAATATGAATGAAAATATACATGATCTTCAATGTAACAGTGCTCCTTTTTCAGAGTTGCTGGACAATCAGAAGTTATTAGTGGATCAACTAACATCTAGTGAGCCATCGACCAGAATTATGTTAAATCAGTTATCAGAGAAGCTGTCAGTATTTGTTGAAAAAGAGGAAAGGATGCATTAGTTTTTTCAGAGTCAAATTAATTGAAGATATTCATATGACTCAAGAGAACAGAGAGCTCATTATCAAGCTTGGCGATGGGATGATGAAGAGACTTCGGGAGCAGTTTACAAAAATCAAATATGAAATCTAGAGGAGATAGACCCTGTTGCCTATCTTACCTAATCCTTGATTAATGTGTATATCATTGTCATGTATATACTACTGTTTATGAATGAAAAATTTCTTCATTGTTTATTTGTCTCTTTCCTTATTTGTTTTACTGACTTTGATTTTGATATTTGAGTACTCCAGATTTAATTATTGATAAATAGTTAATAATAGCATTTACTAATAGTTCAGTGCAATATTAAATGTTTTAAAATCCATGATTTTCCATTCTTTTTTATATCAAAAAAAGGGGGAGAATTTGGATAAACACAACATCAAAAACTACATTTTATTGGCGGAGAAAATTAAACGAGAAATTTGGATTTATAATTATCTTTTTGGTGGAGAAGTTTTTATTTAAAACTTTATAACTACTTTTGAAAGTTAATTTTTTTTAATAATTTTAATTATTTTATGGGTTTTTTGATCATCAAAATGGGGGATATTGTCGAGAAAAGTATTGTTTTCAACAATACATGTTAATATAATTTAAAGGGGGAGATTATTGAAAATAATACTCTGCCTCTTTATGATAATTTTGATGCTCACAAATACCCTTAGTTATTTTCTAATGTTTTTATTTAGTATTTTTCAGGAATTTATTAATTTATTTTACTCTTGAAAAAATGAGAATCTATTACTTATACAGAATCTACATCAAGTGCATTCTGGAATCACTATTCATACCTTACGTAGGTAAATATAGCGCGGAATCTGTTTTAGCACGTTCTGGAATCACTGCTCATACCCTACGAGGGTAAACGTAGCGTAAGGATGAAAAGCGTGTATACTTTTTGAAATAAGATAAATGTATGGTTAAACAACCATACGTCTTCAGCAAAGTATGGAAGGAGAACCTTACGTTAGGAAAGAACCTTATGTTTTGGTTATCAGCAAAGTGTGGAAGGAGAACCATACATAAATTCTATGCGATGTGTTTGTTTCTCAAAATTATGGTCCATCAACCTTACTTTTGTAAACAACCATACGTTCTTGGAAAGTATGGATCAAGTAAAAGTACGAATCATTTACCGTACATTTGAGTGTTGAATAAAAAGTATGGATGATCAACCCTACATTTGTGTTCTACCATACATTGTCAACCATACATTTTTGATCAACCTTACATTGTTAACCTTAAATTTTAAGACTATGATTAACCCTATGTTTGGAGGCTATGTCATCAACATTACGTTTGGCGTCGGAAATTTTGACAGACGATATTTATGTGCAATGTTCAATAAGCTGATTTCTGGGCAGATTTCAAGATAGATTTAAAGTCGTTTTTAAAGTATGACTTTAACTGATTCAAAGCCATTTTATTAATGGATTTAAGATCGAATTACAAGGAGATTTTTATGCTGAGTCTTAAGGGAAGTTACCACTTCTCTATAAATTCAAATTTTTTAATATCGCGAATCAGAAGGCGAATTTTGTGGATCTAAATATGCAAGAGATATGTTTTATTATATATGTTCTCTCTGAAACACCTGGTGTAGGTGGGTGTGATCGATATACTATTGAAAATGGTGGAAAATAGAGATTGAAACTATTCACGTTGATCTGCTAATTCAAAAGGAGCGTCAAAGCTCTATTTGTTCAAGAAGAAGGAACTCGATAGAAGATTCACCTGTTCTACATCGAATATCTACTAGGGATCTACTACTGCTGAAGTTGTGAACTATCTCTCTATATCTACTACAACTGGATCAACTCAGAACGACTTCATCTTGAAGATCAATATTTCTAGAGACTTCGATCCATCTAGTGTCAATTGCATTCTGTTTCAATTGTGAAGATCAACTGGAAATTTCTTTATGAAATTCTTTTTTTTTATTCTTGAGTAACCAAATTCTCGTTCTAAGCTGTATAGGTTCGTCTTTGAATCAGAAGGATTTGTTTTTCCTTGTATTGTAAAGGTATCAACTGCCTTTACTCAGTTGTGAATTGGTCTGTGGAAAAGAGGACCAGATAGTGAAAATCACCAAGCTTTTGGAGTAGTCCGTTGTTGGAGTGGACTAGGGGATTTCTGTTCCCTGAACCACTATACATCTCAGTGTTCTTGATTTTACTTTTTCCGTTGCATGATCAAATCTGATAATGTATAAAGGATAGAACTCATTCAAGAAAAGTGTTATCGAAAAATTGAAAAAGACACAATTCACCCCCCTCTTGTGTATAATATGTAGATTCAGATCCAACAATAAGGTATACCTTTAAAAATTATATAATTAAAATATAAATTTTTCTAAATTTAAATTATGAAATGGATTAAATATTTCATAAATTGTATATTAATTATGTGAAAGGTATTTTTGATTATTTATTTAATTTATAATGTGTTTGTAAATTAATTTTTATAAATTTTTTGTAATGTATTATTAAATAATTATGAAACATCCCTTAAATAAATGACAATAATATTAAATGTTAACATTAATTTCCTTGTAAATTTATATTTCATAATCTATAATTTGGATATAAATTTTTTATAACCAAATTATTTGCCTAATTTATAAAGTGTTTATAAATTATAGTAATGTGGAAAAATAAAAATATTTTTATAATTAATATTAGGAATTTTTCATTATATTAGATTTTAATTATTTAAATGAAAATTCCTTACTTGAGATATTATTTAAATGATATATAAATGTGTTTTTATAATTGATATTGTTATGGTTTCAATAATATTGCATATGTTATATTTGTATTATTTATTATTTAAGTAATAAAATTAATTATAAAATGATTATACTTTATCTAGTTTCATATGTTTAAATTAAATTCCATAAAAATGATAATATGAAAGATTTCATGTTATAAATAAGTATTATTTTTTATATTTTTTATTATGGAATGTTGATAATGCATGTATAAATTATAAAGTTTTTATAATATCTTTATTTATGGATTACTCATAAATGGTTTTTTGGTGTTTAAATATATAAATTGTTCATTTATTTTATTATTTTATACATTATTCAATAATATTATTGTTATCTTATGAATTGTGGTGTATTCTTTTGTTAAAAGTGATAAACATATTTTATAAATTGATATACATTAATTTATGGAGTTACACGTTATGTATGATAATTAATTTTCTTTTCTTCTACCTTGAATTTGGATTGTATTGGGTTATGATATTGAATTTAATTATTTATTAAAGTTTATATATATTAGTTGTAAAAATAATTATGGAATTAAGGACTCCCTTATTTAACATAACATTACATAGAGGTTCTCTATTCCAAACTTCTCACTGCTCTGTAGGATTATGCCTTTTGTTAAAAAGAAGGAGTGGGTTATTTTTTGTTACAATATTACACTTATAGGGATTATTAATATCATATTATTCTAATTATTTACAAAAAAGGTTTTTATATAGGTTATATGGATATGTTTGAATGTTATTGGATTTTAATTTTGTTTAATAACACAACTATGAGAAGGGAAAAGAGTTATACAATAATATGGTCTGAACATATTGATGTTGATGAATAAGTATTAAAAAGAAAATTTTCAAAATCATGCATACATATAAATATAAGATATTATTTATTATGGAAATATTAAATCCACATTAAAGTATTTATGTTTTCTATTCCTTCAGAAGAAAAAACATATCAAGAAATCGATCAACAAACAAGTAAATTTCATGAAAAAATAGGGTTCCCTAGATGATATTTTGTTGGGGAATAAAGTAATTATGTGAACCTAAGAGTTAAATACCGCATTTTTTAATTTTTTTTTGGTTTCACTTAGCTAGGAAATTTAAATACTTATGGTACTAGAGAAATGGTGTTTAATTTACCATTACGTGGTGAAAAATATCACATTGGGATTTCCTCATACCTAATATTGGAAAGATTCCTAGAATGATAGCCTATATAATTTGATACATTTTTTATGAAAATATTGTTGGTTATCTAAACAAGCATGGTTGGGTATGTTGTTGATCATGTTGTTAGTTGAGGCTTAACCCAGATGGAATTTTTCTTCTCATGTAATAAATATAACATCTTCATCCCTAATTTTTGATAGACTAAACGGGTGTATTTTTATATCCATATAATACATGTGAGGTGCTAATCTATTGTATCAGGAGAATGTAATGTGATAATCCTCCAGAGTGAAGTATATGTGATGTATCCATTTATGTGGTCACTCTATACACATAAAATCAATAACATATGATTTATTAAATTTATATACTCAATGGATCATGTTTTCTTAATGTCTTTGACAATAGGATCATAGTAAAATAAATGATTCTACATGATATAATAGGTTCAAATGGGTTTATAGATATATGTTTTTGATCAAGATGACAATAGATCACTTTATATCATGAGTAACACTTATTTTTTTCTATTCGTATCTCTTTGTTTTCATCCAGAATTTAGAAAATCAAATATATTTTCAATTATAAAATTACCTATGGGGTCATAGTTTAAGGTTAAATAAATAGAGACTGGGTTTTATGAAACTTATAGAGATTATATAAAACTATTTTAGAGTTTATCCAAATGTAATTTTTGAATGGATATTCATAATTTATTGCATATGTTATGATACCTGGTGAATTTGATAATATATTTCCCAAAAAACTAAAGGTATCTAAAAAAATTGATTATGATTTAACAATTTATTTTTTAGAATTTAATATAAGGTTAAATTTTATAAAATCTATGTTTCACCCAAGATATTGGTTGTTATATTTATTTTCAATAAATGTAATATGTTTGTGAGTAGTGTTAAAAGTAATTTTGTATACCAATTTTGTTGATTAGTGCATGAATATTGGAATGAGAATACAAGGAGATAGATAAATAAGCAGGTCTCCATATATAAGGGAATCATATACAAATTCATTAAGGAATTGTAATAGTTAAGCATAGATGGAGAAGTAAATTTGATATTAGAGTTGGATGTGAAGGAGCCTAACATCTAGGTTTATTAAGAAATCATAACATTCATACATTGATGGAAAACTAATGTTGATTCTTGAATTAAACATGAACTATCCTGACTGATGGGTTACTTAAGAAATCATAACTGTCATACATTACCAGAGAACTAATGTTGATTTTGAATTGAAAGTGAATATTTTTAGAAGTTTTTTGAACAAACATGGAAGACAGAGATATTATAATAATAAATATAGATTTTTTTGTGCATTTGGATTCTTAAATATTGATATGGATATATAGTGTTTTTAGAACATATGAGTGGATATGTGATTCTTACAAAGGCATGAAAGATTCATTTTGTGTGTGAGGGTTACTAATAACATCTCTATTATTTTAAAAGATTCACTATACGTGAATGAAAAAATATAAAATATCTAAAAGGGTATTCACTATGCTTCAAGTGTTAGCTAGAACATTACTTAAGAGTAATTGAGGTAAGAATATTTTAAATAAAAAGTAATTTAATATAAGTTTATTTTTAAAATTCATAAAAGTGATCATGAATTCAACATAGAAATATCGATAAGTATTAGGTTGTTCACTAGAATTCAAAAGAGTCACTAGCATTGTATATAAGAGTTATTTTGTGAAAACGTATTGAAATAAGTGTAATGGTCATTAGAGGCACGAAGAAGAAATTTTTTAAAAATTACCCAATATATAAGAGATACTAAAATCAATTCATAAGGATCATATAAAAATTAAATAATGCTTATTTAGAAATATTGTAACATTCACCATGAAAAAATTGTTCTAAATATGGAAAAGGGGGAAAATGTAAGGGTTATCCCTAAAATAATAAAGGTATTCTATGGATTTTGTAATATTAAATTAAATAACTTAAAGAAAAAAGTGTAATTTTCATTCAGTAAAAACGTAAGAGTCATCTAGTATATCCTAAAGTTATACAAGTAAATATATAGATGAAAATGGAAGAAACATGAAACTGGGTGGTTCACTTAGCTTAACGGTAAGAGTGATCAACAAAACAAAATGGTCATTTGTAAAAACAAATAGATCATTCCCTTTGTGAAATATGGATGATTATACAGAAACCCAGATAAATGTAAGGGTTATAAAAACAATACATAAGATTCATCTTCAATGAAATAAGAAGATTTTCTAAAAGTCGTATTGGAGTATTCATATGGGACATTCCCTTTTGATATCTTTACTGAATACTCATCTCAAAAATTGTGTGTATTTGATTGTTGAGACCAACATATTTTTGGCTGATGTTGTTTACTTAAGTAAATTATTGTTCCCTTGAATAATTATCTCAAATGAATAAGTTTCTCTGGAATGTAGTATTCATATAGTAAAGAAATATTATAAAATGTTGTAGTGGATGAGATTCATGTGTTGTATTTTGTTGTCAATACATAAATCATGTTCAAACTCAAGTTATAGATGATTATTAATTTGATATGAAGTACGTTAAAAAGTTTATGGGGTGTTTGAATTTTATTATAATCATTTTTTAAGAGTTTATCAAAAATATAAATGTTTTTTAAAGTATTCTGAAATATAGAGTTAATCTGAAAATTTGAAAATTATTATGTATGTAATTATCAAGTATGTTGGGGTAAGCATCATTTTCCTCTATTTAAACATAAATTTTTTCTATGTAAGCATCAAATACATTTGTGTAAAAATTATTCCCACCTATATATTGACCATTTTTATTCTGAAAAAAAAATTAATTGATGTTGGGTAAGGATAATGCTCTATATAGCAACCCATACATAACATACATGGATATTACATCATTTTGGATGAATATATAGTTCATTAAAAAAATAAATACCCAACGAACATAATAGTTTAGTGTCTTTAGAATCATAGAAACATAATCTTATAACTTTTTCGAAGTTATTCGACATCTACCTTAAATATTTTCCCCTTTTAGTACTCCTACATAAAACCATTCTTCATAGAATGGGGAAAGGATACATAGGAAAGGGGTGAGCTCAAATTCTAAGTAAGGGTAAATAAAAGAGATATGTAAGAATAAAATGAGAATAAGTGTTTGAGAGTATCATCATTACATTATAAGATCATAACCTACAAAAAAAGATCATAATCAAGATTCATGGAATAAATAATGGAATTTCATAAGACATGACTCATAAGGGAATCATGATCACAATCCATGGGAGCATAACAGAGGAATAAGACATGAAATTGTGGCATACACATAAGGATAGAAAATCATATTTCAAGGATACATACCAAGACCTTCATAACATGTTATTATTGGGATAATCACATGTGTAACTACTTTATTCATGGGATACCCTCATGTGTACCCTCTTGTTTGGGAATTAGATGCCCTCTTATGTACCCTCTTGTTTTGGTCTTGGGATTCCTTCCTATGTACCCTCTTGTTTCAGTCTTAGGATTCCCTCCTGTTTCTATCTTAGGATTCCCTCCCATCTGCTCTCTTGTTTCAGGTTTGGGAATCCCACTCGTGAACCCTCTTATTTCATGATTAGGATACCCTCTTATTTCAGGCTTGGGATTCCCTACTATCTACCCTCTTGTTTCAGGTTTGCGATGCCCTCTCGTGTACCCTCTTGTTTCATGAATAGTATTCCCACCTATGTACTCTCTTGTTTCCATATTATGATGCCCTATTATTTTGGTCTTGGTATTCCCTCATGTGTACCCTTTAATCTCATTAAACAGTTAACATTACCCAATGAATTTAAGAGAAATATAGGTCTCACTAGTCACATAATGATATCTTGCATATGAGTTCAACAAGATAATAAAACATTCATCATATCATGACCCCAAAAAATTATAGGTTTCATAAACATCATATAAAACCCCATGAAATTAAATAGGAATCATAAAAATTTCAACATGTCATAACCTATGGAAAACAGGAAATTATCCTAATCATTTCATCAATGAATAACCAGTTAAAGGAAGTGGGGTTTATAATAATTTTATTATGCTATAAACCATAGAATAAAAATGGGTTTCATAAAGAAATAGTCATATTAATCATAAACCATTAAAAGACAGTATAAGAATGGTTTCCTTTGATCATTCACCAAAAAAATCATACACTATACAAAGGATATCATCTTGGATAGAGAAGGATTTTGAAATCTCACTTGGAACATAAATTTTCATTGAAATCACTTTTTAAAACATATAAAATTTTCAAAATCATTTTCTTTGAAACCACTTTCAAAACATATAAAGGATTAGAAAAAAAATCATTTAAATATATTCTATATTAAAATATCGTCTCTACTTTGAAAACCCTTTTTTAAAACATAAAACATTTTGAAAGAATTTTCCTTTGATAATAACCTTGAAAACATATAAAGGAAGCCTTGAAAATCATTTCAAACACTTTTTAAAATATAATACATTTTGAAAATATTTTTTCTAAACAAACCACATTGAAACAAATAATTTCTAGATAATTGGAAAAACATTTTATTTTAAAAATAACCTAGCAAACTATCAAATGACGCTTTAACAAAATTGTGGTCAAGACGGTAGGTGTATCGGTACATACAGAACATTCCTTTTTCTCCATAAAAAGTTTAAAAAAGTTCCTTGATAAGAAAACAACCAGGATATTTATTTAAAAAAAAAGTTAAAGTTAATCATGGAAAAAAATTCCTTTAAATATCATAATAATTTTTTTTGGAAAAAATTATTTTTTTGATTAAATAAACGTATGACAAAAAAGAGAAATAAAGTCATATTTTCATAAAGAAAAATTCTTAATTATCAATAGTACCATTGTTTGAAAAAATGGTACCAATACATGTAAATATCATTAGAAACCATAGGATAATAAAATTAATGAGATTTATTGAGATATGAATCATAATATTTCATCAATGGAATCATAATCATAAACTATCTTGGTAAGTGATGAGATTATAACTATAAACCATTATAACGTTGGTAACATTGATTTAAAATAATATGGAAATAATAACATTACATGTAGCATAGAATATCATAAAAATAAGGATATTCATGATATAACATCTCAAAGGGGAGTATATACACCTCATAAAAATATATAGTTGTATAACATGGCATGTCTCTCAAATAAGGAAACTTGAAACAAAATCACATTAATAATTTTTTAAACTTGGAACCATGAATCCCATGAAATAATTATCATAAGAGGGATATATTAATACCCATAAATTTATTTATAATATCTATATTATACATTTATTTTCAGTATATACACCACGCAAAATTAATGAGTGGTGAATAAGACATAAGGCTCACTGAAATAAAAGTGAGATGAGAAAACCCTTATATTAAGTCATGACTTTCTTCATCCAAGTTCTAACCTCTTGTATAATAAATATATTTTTATAATAAATATACAAATAAATCATATTATTATATAAAATAACATATATTAATTAATTATTACTTTATACTCCCCATTAATTAATAATTCCATGTCAATGTTAAATTTTTTATAATATCTTCTTCATTTTTTGTATATGTTTTGAATTTTTATTTTTTATCCTCTTACACAGATCAGGATTTACTTATTTTTAGAATTTAAACCGTGATATTTATATATATCATGTATATTTAGTAAAATTTTATAATAATATATAAAATATAGAAATAAGAAATGAAATACACTATGTATGTTGTAATGTTTACTGATAGAGATAATATTTTCCTTATTATTCATATGATATTCAATTATTTAATCCCTTAAAATTAATCAATGTGAGCTGATTTGCAAAATTTTAAGATATTTGGTGAGTTTTGAGATAAAATGTTGAAATTTCTTAATTCTGTAAATTTTACAGTTTTCTGTTGCTTCTGTATTTCAGGCATAACATTTATAATTTGTATCCAACTGAGGTGATTCCTTTGTTTTAATATTAATTGATTTGTGGGCTCCATTTTTTTCTGGGCCATGACATAATTCGAAATATATTATTTCAGAAAATTCCATCAATTGGAAAACTTATTCTGGTGGGAAGAGTGGACACAACCACATTAAATAAATCATATCATGAGCTAACGACCTTAAAATGATCTGATTTTAGCTGGGTTAGACACGTGATTTAGTGGAACATGTTACCAACTAATTCTAGGAATAAAGGATCTCATTAAGTCATCTTTTGTGCGAGTCAAAGAATAGTGGTTGGAAAAATATTTGGCAGCCAGAAACAATCATGTTTAATGATCCAACCATAGCTTCCTTTACTCCTATAAAAAAAATTTGTAATTTTTATGGTAGATAGCCAACTTCAATATCAACAGTTATTATATAGATAACTTGGTTAGTTTCATCGATCTGGTGGGAAAAAGAAAGGCAAACTTCTGGTGGACAGATTCCAGAGAATCAAAATTTCTATTCTTTGTTTTCTCTCTTTTGTTTTTCTTAGTGTTGTAATGACTTATTCTTTCTCCTTCAAATCGGTTACCCATACCTTGTTTGGGTAATTATTATGAGTTATTGTGGAATGGAAGCTTTTCCATTTTATAACTCTTGTGTTCAGGAACTACATGTTTTGATATCCTTTTATTTTTTCTGAAAAATTGGTTTCAATTTCATGTAATGATTTTTATTATCATGTATGATTGTATTTGGATTTTAGATTCTGTTGTTTATATTACTTTGTTCAATGATCGATTTCTCCCTCCACTAGGTTCGGGTCTATAAATAATGGAATAGATCAGGGCTTTGTTTTGAAGTACTTAGTGATTGTCAGTATGTGTGGGAGGGGTAGTTCATATTCTTGATTGTTTGGGATAATCAAGGCCCAATTGGGAATTTATTAAGCTAATTGGGGGTATTAAATAAAACTTTATCACGTATTAGGAGAGTAGAAAAAGATAATATTTTGTTAAGGTTTATTCTTACCATTTCTATTTTACCAAAGGAGTGAGATGAATCGATTGAGGAATCCCACTTTTATCGATTTAGTAGAAGAGAATTGGATAAATTGGAACTATGATAAAATTACAATCGGAGAACCAACCCTGACCTAATCTCCATTATCATATAATAGTTTCAACCACATGTTTCATTTATTTAACTCAATATTTTTCTTAAATTTCTCTCATTTGTTAAGTTTCTTTCTCTTCTTTTCAAAAATCAATCAATTTCCCAAAAAACAACCTCACTTTGTTCTCTTATGTGATGGTGATAGCAAGATTGTTGTGCAATCCTCTATGGAGACAACCTAGGTTTACCATTACATTATATTTTAACTTATAAAATATTTTTTTCCACACCCAACGATAGGATCAGGTCAAAACATAGCACCGTTGCCGGGGAGGTAGTACCAACATTTGTTTCTCACTTTTATTGCATGACTAGAAGTACTAACCTTCAATATATCCCCATAGATCTTAAATTTGAAATAACCTTGTTAAAAAGACTTATAAAGCTTAATTTTCAATCTTAATTTGAGTAAATTTCTCTTTCAGTCTTAAGTGAAATTTCAAGTGTTCACTCTGAGCCTCTCATCATGGACGAAAATCAAAATTGAATCCTTAGAGTCCTTTATACACCACAATTCCTTGATCAAAATAATCAACATACCATTCCTATATTATTATATGATTTTGAGATGAAACCTAACATGATTCCACTACTTCAAAAGTTTAATGGCTTGGCAGTTGAAGACCGAAAATAACATATCAAAGAGTTCACGCATGTCTGCTCCACTTTCAGACCTCAAATAGTAGCTGAGGAGCTGGTAAAGTGGAATTTTTTTCCATTTTCATTGGAAGGAGCTTCCAAATAATGGGTGTACGTCGTACAATCCAGAGATGTGAATGATTGGAATGACTAGTAAGATGATTCATTAAAAGATTCCACCCCACCACTAGGAGCACTTCCATTTGAAAGTAAATCTATGAAATCAGACAAGCATCTGGAGAGACACATTACGAGTACTGGGAAGGATTTATAAAGTTATGTTCCAGCTGCCCACATCAAGAAATTTAGGATCACCACGTTCTTGTATTCTTTAATCAAGCCTTTCTGGACATTGACTGAAACCTTCTGGATACATCATCTAGAGTTGTGTTGCATGACAAGTCACCAGAAAAAGCCAAGGTCCTGATTGAGAAACATTATCAAAACTCACAACCATTTGGTACAAGAGGTATTGGCATATGATTTATTCATGAGATTAAAACATCTCATCCATCACCATTATTAGAAACTAGGATTTAACAGATAAATTGTTTGGTGAGACAGATGGCCTTAAAACAAGTGAGTGAACAAAAAGAACCAACTAAGGTATGTGGTTTATGCTCATCTCCAGATCATTTCACTAACCAGTGTGTTGAAATACGGGGAATGTAAAGTTTTGAAGTATCCTATTAACCAAGGAAATTCTAGAAAAAAAAAGTATGGATAGAGCCTAACAATGTCCAATATGGATTTTGAAATCAAAAAAATCAAGCTAGACCCCCGTACCAAAATCCGTTTCAAAACCAATCCCCATTCCAGAATCAATTCTTGAACCCCCCACCATTTCAAAAAATGTAATCTTATAACCAGCCTTCTTACCAATAACCACCCCATTTCCAGAGACCCTATGAGCATCCATCCACTTGTGCACAACCTCCAATTTAAAACCAATGGTAGAAATCAATGTTTGAGGGTCTAAAAGACACCGTAAAAGATTGGTCCAACAAGTTCAATAGTCTCATGGACTTCCTATCCAAAAATCTGAAGAAACTCCCTTCCCAAAAAATTCCAAACCCAAAGGGGAATGTTATAATTATAAAAAAAGAAGTGGATGTGAATTCCCACCACTGTCTGCCATTGAACCCAAAATAAGACTACTTGGGCTAAGGGAGAATGATGTTGGAAATTAAGAAAATTTTGTGAAAGTGCACCAAGAAGAAGAGAACAAAGTGGATGAGGAGAAGGTTAGGTCCAAGAAGAAGAAACAAGAAACAATATTGAAAAGGAAAAAAAGGGAGAATAAATACTTATCCCCACCATTTCCATCAAGGATTATTGAATCAAAGAGTTTGCAGGATGAAGCACTTCAAAAATAAATTCTGGACACATTCCAGAAAGTGGAAATCAATATCCCCCAGCTTGAAGCACTAAAACAAATTCAAAAGTATGGTAAATATTTGAAGGATATTGGTACCAAGAAGTGTATGCTACAAGGGAATGAGAGTATCATCTTGGGATGAAGCATCCCAGCCATTATCACACCACAGTTTCCAACCAAATGTCAATATTTGGAGATGTTTTCCATTCCATGAACCATTGGTTCTTTAAAATTCTATAATTTTTAGTGTAATTTAGGTGCCTGAATTAATGTATTTCCCCACTCACTATACACTTCTTTGCAGATGGGAGACTTGAAACCCACAAGAGTGGTGGTCCATCTTGTAAACAAATTCATAGTTTTCCCAGTAAGAGTATTGGAGGATGTCCTTGTGAAATTTAAAGATCTCTTATTCCCAGCTGACTTCTATATGATAAATATGGAAGTTGATAGGATCCTATCACACACACCCATCATTTTGGGTATACCTTTCTTGAAGATGGTCAAAACCATCATCAATTTCAATGAAGGGACACTCACCATGTAGTTTGGAGATTGCACTATCCACTTCAATATATTTGAATCCATGAGGCACCCATCAAATGTTCAATAACTCTTTTCACTCTCTCATGAAGTTGGTACTGAACCCATTGAAGAATCATGTATGTTCTATAAATTTATATCCTTAGGTGATACTTCATTAATTCAAAATATCAATAAACATGTGTATGCCCAAACTTCTGGAGATTCTGATTTCATGTGGGAGGAAGAGGTAAAATCTGATTTATTTGATGATTTCTTAAATGATAAATATGATGATATGATTTATTATGTGTTTTATTTCCAACCTTTGGAAGTAAGGAACCTTTTGCTTAGTTTCAACCCATGACCATCCCCCTGATTTAGAATTAAAACCACTCCCCACTAATTTAAAATATGTATATCCAATGGATGGAGAGAAATTACTTGTAATAATTTCTAATAATCTGTCTTAAACCCAAGAAAAATCTTTGATTCATCTTTTGAGAGAGAATTTTCATGCAATAGGGTGGAGCTTAGGTTATATCCTAGGAATCAACCCCAAAATATTCCCACATATAATTCTTCTTTAGGGAGATTCCAAACCTATAAGTCAACCCCAAAGGACACTGAATCCCACTCTGATAGAAGTTGTGAAGAAGGAGATTGAGATGCTATTGGAAGATGGGATCATATATCCCATATCAGATTCACAATGGGTTAGCCCCATCCATTTAGTTCCAAAAAAACTAGACTAACCATTGTGAGGAATGAGAAGAATGAATTAATCTCTATAATAATTCAGAATAGAGGGTGAGTATGTATTGATTTTTGGAATCGGAATCAGGTTAATTAAAAAGATCATTTTCATATCCAATTCATTGACCAGATGTTAGAGAGATTAGTAGGGAGAACTCATTATTGTTTTTTGGATGGATTTTCAGTTTATTTCTAGGTAACTATTTCTCCCAAGGATCAAGAGAATATTACATTTACTTATACCTTCAGTACTTTTTCATATAAAATAATGCCATTTGGATTGTGCAATGCTCAAGTTAAATTTTAGAGGAGTATGGTAAGTATATTTATTGATCACATTAAATATTTGATGGATGTTTTCTTGGATGGATTCAATGTTTTTGGAAATTATTTTGACCATTGCTTGAAAAATCTGGAAAAAGTTTTAAAAACATGCATTGAAAATAATCTTATTTTGTATTTTGAAAAGTTTCATTTCATGGTTGAGAGAGGGATTTTCCTTCATTATGTAATTTCCAAAAATGTAATTGAAGTTGATAAATCAAAAATTGATGTGATAAATTCTTTACCATACCCAACTTTTGTGAAGCATGTTATATATTGTTTAGGACATGCGGGGTTTTTAAAAGGTTTATCCCAGATTTTAGTAAGATTTCTCTCCCTATCTATAGATTAATATTTGAAGATGATAATTTTGATTTCAATTGTTCATGTTGGGAATCCATTGATGAATTAAATAAAATTTTTATTACACCACTAGTGATGCAACCACCAAATTGGGAAGAACCATTTGGGCTTCTTTGTGATGCTTCAAACCAAGCAGTTGGATCAGTCCATTCTCCACAAATTGAGGGCAGGCCACAAGTCATTGACTATGCCTCAGGAACCTTATATGTATCCCAATTCAAATAAACAATAACAAAAAAAGAATTTTTAGTAGTAGTCTTTGATTTAGAAATATTTAAATCAAATATGCTTGGCACTAAAGTCACTATGTTTTCTGATCATGCAGCACTTAGGTACTTGATGAAGAAGGAAGAAGCTAAACTGAGGCTAGTGAGATAGAGGTTACTACTGTAAGAGTTCATCATAGAAATCCAAGACATGAAGGGATCTGAGAACCATGTGGCTGATCACTTATGTAGACTACCCAAAACCGCTAAAGATGAAATTACTGACAAAGAACCATTGAATGATCGCCTTCCAGGAGTGCAATTGTACTTGAATGAAGGTTAAGTGCCTTGGTATGATAATATGGTCAATTATCTGGTAACATCATAGGTCCCATCCCATTTAAATTTCCAAAAAATTCAAAAGAAGAAATCGGAATCTAGATATTACATTGGTGATTATCCATTTCTTTGGAAGATTTTCAACGATCAAGTGGTAAGAAGATGTTTACCTGAAAGTAAAGTTGATTCTGTCTTTAATTTGTTTTCACACTTTAGCTTGTGGAGGCCACTTTGGACCTCAAAGGACATAAATGATGGTTTTAGAATCTAGAATTTATTGGACATCACTTTTCAAAGATGCTCATGAGTTTTTCAAAAGGTGTGAAAAATTTCAGTTTTCTGGAAATATTTCAAGGAGACAAGAAATTCCCCGAAAGACACTATTTTTTTATGAAATTTTTAATTTTTTGGGGAATGATTTTATAGTCCCTTTCCCAATGTCATTTGATTTATATCATGCTTGTGGTTGATTATGTTTTCAAATGGGTGGAAGAAGAAGCCAATAGGACTGATGATTCTAAAGTATGTTGAGATTTTTTCAGGACTAACATATTTTGTATGTTTGGATTTAACAAATCCATCATCAGTGATCAAGGGACTCATTTTTGTAATAGGAGAATGGAGGATTTTCTGAAGAAGTATGGGGTGCATCATAGAACATCAACTCCCTATCATCCATAGACTAATGGGAAAGCTGAAGTGTCAGACATGGAAATCAAATTTTTTTAGAAAACACTGTAAATCCAAATAGAAAAGATTGGAGACAATGATCAGAAGATACATTATGGGATTACCAGACAGCCTAAAACCCAATTGGAATGAGTCTATATAGGTTTATTTATGGAAACAGTTATCATCTACCAGTGGAAATGGAGCATGAGGCATATTGGTTTGTGAGAAAGATGAATTTGGATCTTGAAAGTTCTGGAAAATAAAGAATATAGCAGTTGCATGAGCTGGAAGAAATTATAATGGTGAATTTGATAATTCCAAGATTTACAATGAAAGAACAAGAGTGGCTCATGACAATAGGATCCAACCTAAAGACTTCCATCCTGGAGACATGGTGTTGTTATTCAACTCAAGACTCAATCTGATGTCAGGTATACTTCATTTTTAATGGGAAGGTGCATTTCTAGTAACTCATGTATATCTTTTTGGAGTTGTGTAGATAGTGATGGATGGAGAAAAAGAGACATTCACTATTCATGGACATTGGCTAAAAAAATTCCATGGGAATATTCCATCAGATCAAGTGGTGGAGATCATAATCCGCCAACCTGTTTATCAATAAAATCCACCATGTCGTACCTAACCATTTCACTTTCTTTCTTGTTGTGATTAATTTTGAAAATCTAATTAAATACATTTGAATGCATTGAGGACACTCCATCATTTAAGTGTGCGGGAGGGAACCTTGATTGTTTAGGATTTTTATTTATTGTTTTCCATATATTCAAAAAAAATGTGTTTCTGAAACATTTTAGATGAAATGATTATCTATGATATATTTGAAACCCATTTCCATGAGTAAAATAATTTATCCCATGAAACTAAGCTTAAATGAATGTTGTCCAAATCCATTTTTTTATTTTACTGAAAAAACAACTTTGAGCCAGTGTGGGAACCTACAGAAGCATTCCTTGCAGCATCAAATCAAAACCTTACAAAACACATCCCATTTCAGAATTAAAATTTCAAAAATTAAAACAAAACATCATCATCCCGCCAAATCCGTGAGCATGCACCTATTTCAAAATTCAAAGGATACCAAGATCACTGCAAATCCCGTAATTCCTGTGAACAGAATGAGGGGCATCGATTTCATCGAAGATGTCATGTCATGTCAACACATAATCACTATCAACATATCATATCACCATCGTCATGATGCCGGTGACCGCCACCGCAAACCACATCAACCAACATCAAAACCAGCTCATCGTCACTGTCAACGTTGTCTCTTCACCGACGTGCACCACTGAAAAATGAAACAAAAACCGTTGAATTCACTGCAGAACATCGCAACCTTATCATCAACCCCCATCATACTAGAAATGACCAGACCACCAAAATAGAACGACCTCACAACATCGAAAAGAATAAGAAAATAAATGTCATTGTCGAGAGAGACACAGACGGGCGCCACCATAACCAATCATGGATGAAACCAAACCAGAATCACAAATAGGAACACCATCGAACAAGCTTAAAAAATATCGGTAGCTGGGAAGAAGAAAACAGACCTACACTGAATAATTGAGGGAGAAATTCTAGAAACCCTAACCCTCACCGACAGTCGTGCGCTAGGAACACTGACAGTCGTCGAACCACCCCTTCCAAAACCCCATTGAAACCACCGCGCCAGGACCGACCAAGAGGGGAACAGTGGAGCGTACAGCCAGGTAAGTGTTTAGAGCACCGGAGGATTCCAGACAATGGCAAAAATGACGATTCCAAAATGTCGGGGACATCAGAACGAACAAGACGACCCAGGCTATTCCTTGAGACCTGTCGACCGCTAAGCTGCAATACACAAAACCCCTCAAGACCACCACTCCATCTTCGACTTAGAGAGTCATAGTTGAACGAGAGGTCAGAGCTGCAGATGTAGTGACTGATGGAATCAATAGAATACAACCCCGCGACGGGACCCCAAGACCTCTAAGAAGATGAAGACGACAACACAGAAGAAAAGAAGAAACACCTTCGCCCGAGAAAAAGTAGGGAAAAGGACTGAAAAATGAAGAATAAAGCGTCTGGGCACCACTGATCCCAAATAGAAGGGTTATAAAATGAAACAATAGGCATATACGGGAGTGGGATAAGAGATGGGAGAGAATGGTTCCATTCCTATCTCCATAAATGAATGCTGAAAATGACATTGTTTCGAGTGTAAATCTTTTAGAATATCATGAAAATTACTTGAATTTTTGAATCTCATTCCCCATCTCACTGTCTTTATATTTGAAATCACATTCTTATGAGGACTCTTAACCATTATTTATATATTCTTTACATTCACCACACTTCTCGAGAGAACCAAATCAAACATGATTTAACCAGAATCTGATTTTTTCCTATCAAAACTTGAGGGTTTTAGGTACTTTTGTTTTAAATGATTGATGCATTTATTTGGTTTTAAATCCCACTTTTCCAGATAATATTTTTTATAATGTCCCACGTTTTACATCTAATCCTTGTAGCCCTTAGAATCCATGAATAACCAATTAGGTTAGCCACATTATTAGCCAATTTTCCCTATCCAACCCGTTCTTGAAGTGAAATTGCATGATCTATTTGAACTTAAGTGTGGGGGAATCCATCGTTTCTAGTGTTACAATAATTGGAGATACATTGGGTGGAAAATTAAATTTTAAAGAGATCTGCTTGACGCAAAAAAATCATTCTATTGAAATTTATGCCTTTTCTGAGGTTTTCATAATAAGAGAAGTTGTTCCTTTCTAGAGCTTCAAATGGACAATGAAAGTTGTTCCTCTCTAGAACATTCAAGAAATATCATGTTTGAGATGATTGAATATTTTCTTCTCAATGATGAATGGTGTTAAGTATCATTTATTTTTTCCATGCTGATGGATCTGATTTACTGCTAAGGGGATTGAGGAGGAGCCCATATTTGAGTGAAAATTATAATAATGCAATTTCACTTCAAAATGAGTTGAGCCCTCCTTATTCTGGCTCAGAATGTTTCACATATGAATTCTACCAACTAAAATCCACAAAACAACCCTATAAAGTCCTCATGATAAACACATGTCCTTAACTTATATATGGTTGATATGTAGGAATTTATCAAGCCTATGGTGACCATTTTCTGAGTTTGGATGAGAATGACCTTACTTAAAGATTTAAAATAGTGTGATGAGTGACAATGAATGTGAGGTAAGTGTTTTGTGTGCATGGGAGAGAAACAAAAGAGGAAATATATTGAATGATCTGAAGTTAATAACTTGAAATAATGGTTTTTGGGGAGGCATAATATCTTTTTCTCTTGTTTTCAAGTGGGTGGATCTTGTGGGCATGCGTTTTGAATATGTATTGATTTTATTTTGGTTCTGTCTTGTCTAGGAGTCCAAGTTCTAAGTGTGCGAGAATTGATAGAGATAATATTTTCATTATTATTCATATGTTATTCATTGATTTAATACCTTCCAATTAATCAATGTGATCTGATTTGCAACATTTTACGATATTTGGTGAGTTTTGAGATAAAATGTGAAAATTGGTTAATTCTGTAAATTTTACTATTTTGTGGTGCTTCTGTATTTTGGGAATAACATTTATAATTTGTAAAAGAAATGATTTGATTCCCTTTTTAAGATAACTTGATTTCTGGGATCCATTTTTTGTTTTCTTGTACATGGCCTAATTCGAAATATATTATCACATAAAAATCAATCAATTGGAAAACTTATTCGGGCCGGCAGAGTGGAACCTACCACATTAAATAAATCATATCTTGAGATACCGACCTTAAAATGGTCTGATTATAGTTGGGTTAGACATATAACGTAATGGATCATGTTCCCATTTAATTTCGGGAATACAGGAGCTCATTAAGGTATCTTTTGAGTGAGTCAAAGAATAGTGGTCAGAACAGTATTTAGCGGCCAGAAAAAGTCATGTTCAATTATCCGGCCATATCTTCCTTTAAATTTGTCCAAAATCTTGGATATTTTTAGGTTCAATAACCAACTTCAATAAAAACAGTTTTTATAAAGAGACCTCGCTGTGTTTTATCCCTCTGGTGGGAAAAACATAGGCATGCTTCTAGCAGACATATTCTGGATAATCAAATGTTTTGTTCTTTGTTTTCTCTCTTTCGTTTTTCATAGTATTCTAATGAATTATTCTTTCTCCTTCAACTCGGTTGCCCTTACCATAGTGGGGAAAATATTATGAGTGATTGGAAAAGTTGAGGATTTCTATTTTGTAACTCTTGAGTTCATGCACTACATTTTTTTAATATCCTTTTCTCTCTTATGTGAAACCGGTTTCAATTTCATGTAACGGTTTTTAATATCATATACGATTGTATTTTGATTTTAGATTTTTTTGATTCTATTTCTCTGTTCAATGATCAATTTCTATGTCCACTAGGTTCTATTATATATATAATTTAATAGATTAGGTCTTAGTGGTGATGTACTCAGTGATCGTCAGTACGTGTGAGAGGGGTAGTACATATTCTTGATTGTTTAGGAAAAACAAGGCCTGATTGGGAATTGCCTATGATAATTGGGTGTATTAGCTATAGCTCTATCACATATTAGAAGTAGATTAGATAAAGATAATATTTTTTTAAGGTTTATTCTTAACATTACTATTTGACCAAAGGAGTGAGAGGAATCCATTGAGGAATCTCACTTTTATCTATTTAGCATAAGAGAATTGGATAAATTGGAACTATGATAAAATTAAAATCGGAGAACCGACCCTGACCAAATCTCACTTATCATATAATAGCTTAAATCACATGTTTTATTGATTTTTCTCAAATTTTATCTTAAATTTCTTTCCTTTGTTAATTTTCATTCTTGTCTTTTCAGAAATCAATCAATTTCCCAAAAAAACCTCACTTATTTCTATTATTTTAAGGTGACGGCTTGATTGTTGTGTGCTACTCTCTAGAGACAACCTAGATTTACCATTATACTATATTTTAACTTATAAAATATATTTTTTGCCACACCCAATGACAGGCTCATTTCATTCACTATTTCAAATGTTTTTTAATACCATGTCATTCATTAATTTGTTGTATAAATAGGAATTGTCTATTTTTGTTCAGTTATATATTTATATAGTTACCTGAAATCTATCATTCACTTCTTTTTCAATTATGCCTTACTACTTCCACTTTTTATTGTTATTTACTTTTTAATACCATTGTGAAAATCTGATAAGAGGGTATAGTCTCCCCAATGACTATCTTTACACCCTCACAGCTAGTCAACAACCTCTAACTTACGGGGAGGTGCACTTGAGGTAATTTGGAAACTAGTTCAGCCAAAATCATAGTGGTGATCTAGGTCGGGATGTCACAAAGTGGTATCATAAGTGGTTTTCCTTTTTTTTCTTACTATTTTGGGTTAGTATAATGGACACTAGGAATTTTTTATCACCTCGTTAATAATTGTTCTTTAGACTAATCACCCCAAAAACAGGGAATGACCAAGTGTCCAGGGATGAGATTGGTATTATTGATGTTTTCTATTACAATTGATATGGTATCACCTAGAGTGATTGGTGCAAATTCTACTGATTATGATTTTTGGAATTAGTAATGTTACCCATGTCCTATTTTGGCAGGGATGAAACTTACATGCATCGCATTAAGAACATAGAAATTCACATGCCATGCATATATTCTATTCCATGTAGTTGCATTAGTAGGTTACCTTATATGTTTGATTTTGTGCCTTATAGTTATTCCATGCTTATATTTATACCTATTATGTTAATACATTAGCATGAATTCTATATTTAATTCTTGTTATAGTATACTCTTGTGATTAAAATGTCATTCTTCTGTGATTTTAGCTTGTTTCTCTGTGTTGGCTACATGAAGTGACATGTTAGATTATTTTTTATGTAAATGGTTCAATGGGATAAGTTATTGATTATGGTTATAATGGGAGAAATATTTTTCTTGTAAGGTGTATAATTGCCTTATTTTTGGGATGAGGTACCTCGTGTAATTGAACCACAATAAAAGGCAGCTAAATTCAAATTTTTAGTGAGGTTTTTTAGACTAAAAGGATCCAAATTCCTAACTCTTAGGTATATGAGTGATTTTCAGGTTGGTTGGTGTCCACCCACATAATTTTGACTACTATGTTTGACTATGTTAAATTCTTAATTGAATTTTCTATCAATTAATTAGATCCAACATGCAATCCATGAAGTGTATGTGCACTTGATGAATTGGGAAATGGTAACCCATGTTAAATGAAGTGGCATGATTCTTTTTAAAAAATTTATAAGTGTTAAATATGTTTAATGTAGATCTAAAATCAAATGGTTAGATTTAAAAATTCAATTGGACCCATGTAGGATAGTTGGGGAATGTTTTTATGAGATGACCGATTTGGGTGTTTAAATTTTAATAAATTGGGTGATTGCTATTGGGTTTCTTTCTAGGGAACCTAGGTTGCGTAAAATGGGACCCCTGTAGGTCACCTTATCTACTTAATGTGAATTTATTTTTATAAATTTATTATTTATGATGGATAGTTAATAAATTTAAATGTTTTAAAAGTATGTTTTATAAAACTTTCATGCTTTACCTTTGGGGCATTGGTTAAAATCGTGTACCGTGTGTTTGTATTGAAAAATGGAACTTTGATGTCTTGATTAAATATTTTATGATTAATGATTAAATGTGATTAAATATAAGAGTCTTGGAAATGGAACATGTAGTGGTGTCCACTATTTAAAACCCTAGTGTAAAGGTTAATTCATACTTCTCTTTGAGTTTCCTTGGAACAGAAGTGTGAGTACTTTCTATAGGCATTGTTTTCCTTAGAAATGGATTTGTGATCATCTTTTGATATTAATGACTTTTGTTTGATGTGAGCCAGTTTTAGGATTAAAACTTGTTCTTTGTAAGGGGATAACCCATGGTAGGTTTCACCCTCGGAATATAAATTCCACACTAGCACTGTTACTTTTCTCACATTTTCTTTTCTTTGGGTGTCATTGTCCAAAGTAGGAATTTGAGTTTTATATTAAAACCCTTGTTCAGACAGTTGGACATGTTTTCTAGACCTTATTATGGGCTTCAGCATCAGGTAGTTCTCAATTGAAGTGGGTTAGACATGCCTTAGGCATGGTTGGATGCTTATTTGTCATTTGACCCTTTCTTTTCTTAGTAATGGATGACCGGTTATGGCATCGTCTAGGATGATAGTCATTTGAGGAAATGCAAATCTGAAATAAATATTCTTTTATAGTTAAGTATGGTGTTGTTTCATCTCCATGTAGAGTGTCTTGAGTGCTAATGATTCAGTTTCATACCAAAACTCGGGATGGCTTTCAAAAGACTCAGTTGTTTTGACAAGCCATTCTTGTTGTCATAAATCTAAAACTTTTATGAGTGATTAGTTATCCTTCCTTTTTCAACTATGATACTCCTAAGGTTGTTAGTGTCTTGTTGAACTTGGTAAATGTATCATTCCATGTATAATGGGAACAACCAAAGGGGACCATTGGGAAATGGCCAGGTTATATCAAATGCCATTGAGGCTTTAAAGTCTTAAATAGTGTCAGTGCTTCCTCAGTAGCATGACTTTGATCTGGTTTAATAGTTTTTCCTTCTCATTTCTAGGTGTGTTTCACTGGAAACCACATATTAAATCCTCTTAGTGTACTCTTCTTAATATATGAGCATTCCCCTATCTTGATGATGTCCTCGATGCACCAAGAGAGTTTCGGTCTTACGCCGCACTAAATCTTTAAAAGATATAGATATTTTTTGATGATCTTTGTCAGTGCTGCACGAAAAAGAGTGGTTGTCATCGAGGCTTGGTACGACATGGGTGATTCCTAGGTTCCCAAGTAGGAACGCTTTGTTCGGACACATGGAATCTAGCCGTTTCTTTTGAATTGTGTCAGCCGTATAAGCTAGACTCCATCGAGATATGTTGTCCTTGTGGGTCAACTCATTATATCTTACTTTAGTTCAATGTTTATGATTGTAAGTAGATATTTTAAATCATGTTTCTAGGTGAAGGAAAGAGGGGTTTTAAGGTTGGTGGTGTCTTCTGATAAGTCTTACTCAACCAGTTCTATTAGGTCAATTTTAGTTTGACCATTTCTTTTTCATGAAATCATTCTAGGAGTGTCGTAAGAACACTCAGTGTTGTGCATTTTAAGATAATTCTGATAGTGGAGGTACTGTGGCTTGGAATTTACACCTTCCTCAAGTTAAGAATTGTGGTGGGAAGCACCATTAGTCAAGTGTAATCAAGACATTGATGTGATCATGTCTCTATCAAAATGGGATCATGTAAGCTATGTTCTTATGTTTAACTTGAGATTTCAGTGTTGGCTCGGGTTGTAAAGGATGAATTACAGAATGTATAGAAAATGAATAAGGTGCATCGGGCATTGAGAACACAATGCAACCATTTGAATGAAACTTCAAGACCCTTATAGGTCATGTGGTGTTTAGGTTTTTACCGAAGGCTTATCGGGGATGATAAGTTCTTAAGGTGGGTAGATTGTAGAATCATATGTTTTGGAACCAGAAAAAGTACGAAGTTATTTTAACTTTCCAATTGATTTATGGGTTGGATTTAAATTCAAGCATTAGAACTTAATTCCAAGTGTCATAACAATTTTACGAGTTTTTTTGGACTTTGTTGAAGTCCTGAGAAGTCTCCCAAGTGGGTTGAGATGTTTTGGGAGTGGCAGACCCAAAAACATTATGATTTAAATGACACCAGAGGTTTCATGGTTTTTATACAGTCTGTTAAACCATGCGACCCACTGTAGGTAACCGTGTGACCCCATTTTGATAGGGGTAGTGGCTTTGCACATGGGATTTTCATTTTTTCTTAAACCAAGTTCCTAGCCCTTACATGGTGTTTCTTGGAGGCATTAGGCTCCACACAATCTATGCACGGTTTGGAAAACTCTGTGGGATTAAACTTGTGAGACACCATGTTTTATAATTTTAATTATTTTAAAATTAAATTAAAAAAATACCTAAAAAAAATCACTCCCTATCCCCTCTCATTCCGGCACAACACCGCCAAGGGGTCTCCCTTTCATCGCATGCTCGGACCCCCCCCCCCACCTGGCTCCTCCTTCAACCACTGTTTTCATCCAATTTCTTCATCATTCTTCCTCAAATCATCAAGGTACGGTCTTCTCCCTGGTTTCCATCCTTTTTTTGGTCGATTTTGGCTTCTTCTTCAACCCACGATATTTTTCCGAACCATATAGAATTATGGGGTGATCCGATTTTTTGGTTTTCTCTTGTTATAGGTTGGTGCAGAAGGCCTCTCAGGTCATGTGCATGCACGTTCTGATGACCTCCGCTGAAGGAAAGGCGGTTTGGGTGTTTTCGGTCAGCCGGTTTTGTTCCTTGGTGAGATTCTATGGTTTTTAATTATCTCCCACCTCATGTAATTGTGGATTTATGTGTTTTTTACTCTCTATTATTTAATTTCTAGGGCATTGATCTATTCTGAGTGTTTTCACTTCGATTTGTTTCATCATCGACACCCAATGTGATGGATTTCTTTTGATGCTTGGTCCCACAACATTTTAGTTGTGTTCTTTAAATATTTTAAGGTTCATAGTGTAAATGTGTAGTGTGTTGGTCCCTAATATATGGTCTCGAGTCTCCAAGTCAAGTGTGACTCCCCTTCATATTCATAGGTAAGTAAATATATGTATGTGGGTTCCTCCGTTATGTTTGTAAATATCCTTAGTAGTGATTACACTCATATGGGGCTAGGTGTGTCAAGGTATATATACAAAAAATGCAGGCATAGGTGAGTAGAGACTGTTATATGCATATAAGCATATGTGTAAGGATCCTCTTTCTGATTCCCATGTCCATGAGGGTGTGTTCATAGAGGTTAGGTGTCCTTGTATGTGTGTATAAGTGCATATACTCAGTGGGGGAGTAGATTATTTTAGTTATAAATCCCCAAGATATTAAGTGGACGGCTTGGTTCCACCCTGAGGTAGGTTCCCTTTCCAGGTCCTCAAATTTTAAAATGCATTAATAAATTTCTTACAACACATTAGTTATAATTTATATTCATGTAGTTAAGTATCTATATTCAATGCTCTTAAATAAGACTTATCATGTTTCATATTTAAAATGATAAAGGCGATAAATGATTTGTGTGATAAGTAATATCATTATTTTATAACAAAATCCCTCAAATGGAGGTGGATTGTATTAATGCTAAAAATTAGTGTTTAGATCGTTCTTACTTCACTTGTTGTGTTTATAATTATTATTCCTTGATTTTATGTTGAAATATGGAATGTTTAGTACATGGCCCCTATGGAATTAAAAACACTAAGTTATTTAAATTTATTAAATGGCCTAAGAACTGTCTAAGTATTTGGTCTTTTTTTTAGATTGGATTTAACCATGTTGGTAATTTCCCTTTTCTATGGGTACTTGGAGCCTTATAAATGCAATTGACATGTTTTGGAAAATATAATTCATTGAGTTAAATGAATAGCTAATGCTTAATGATTGACCCACAAATCAAATTACCAAATTTTTTTCAAATGTTTTGAATTCTAATAACACCATGGGTGACATGTAGGTTCCTATGTAGGAATTCCATGGTTTCACTCAATGGGTTTTCATACTCATACCTTGGGAGATACATGGATTCCCATGTAGAAATTCAATGGATAGGCCCATGATCATGAGAGAATAATTGGTTCCATATTTATGGCAACCCTTAACATGTTAAGTGAAGGTAGTAGTGTAGACCATGACTTTTGAAAATGCCTTAATCGATTTTACTAAATGTTTTCATGCTTCATAGCCTTGTCACACTAATGAAATTCTAGGAATTGAAAAAATGAGCTTTATGATTAACTAAGACTTGATTAAATGGTTGTAATGCTGCTTGGCCTATCTACACTAATATAAGATAAGGATTGGACCAATAAATAAATGGTTGCAAGTCTACTTGACTTATCCACATTAATGGAAGTTAAGACTTGGACCAAATTAATTACTACATGAATCCCATATTAAAAGGAATGGGTTGACCTGGTCACACCTAGGATTCTGAGGGGAGAATACCTCGGGTACTTGGAAACCCCATTGTGATTCAAGGATGTATTTTTCATAGGTTGATACCCACCTAGACTCTAGTCCTTGTCTATTCTTACATTATTATAGGATGCCTTGGATACACTCCTTGGTTACAGCATTGACATGTAGGTGTCGCGGTTACATCCCATTGGGCCCTGTCATTGCACAACCCCATTTTACCTTGGTCGATCAACTTGTACTATGTAGGCAGATTATTGTGGAATTCCTTGGATTACACTCCTTATATTAAACTCTTATCCCTAGGCTAGAATATGATACTACTATGTTAGATTTCTATGAGATCTATGTAACCTTGGTTATTACCAATAGAACTCCCTCACCGGATATCATCTTCTGGCTGCCTTGATACATCTTGTAACCTTAACTATTTTATAATATCACAAGGTGATGTCATTGCTAGTTTTTCCTCACTTGAATAATTAACATAAAATTGTAATTACTTAATTAATGAACTAGTTGAATGTTCAAACACTAACTAAGGGCCAAAACAGGTACATGGGTTTGTAGTTACTTTGTACTGCTTACCTTATTTTTTCGTGTTTTCCCACATTTTAATTTATATTACTCTTCCAAGTTTGGGATAGATGTTTGTGGTGTTAGCCTACTATGATTTATTTCTCAGAACCTACTTGGGACGCCATTGCACTAGGGTACCTGAGTAGACCTTTCTTATTCGTAGGACTGTAGAGAATAATTGATTACTATATTTCTTGTACCTGGAGTAGGAGAAAAGGATTGAGTTGGAGCATGGTATTCTCAAGGAGATCGCCTGTGGGGATTTTCTATCCTTTCCTTATTTTTGAACTGTATTGAAAATCATGTTATAGTGTTTACCGTCTAAAATGTCTATCAATACCATGTAATTCATTCATTTTTTTGAATAATTGGGTGTTGGCCACTGTTGTTCAATAATATATATATAGTTACATAAAATCTCTCTTCCGCTACTTTGTAAATTATGTATTACTGCTTCTGATGTTGATTGTTATTTACTCTGTTATACCATTGTGCAACTCTGATAAAAGGGTATGTTCTACCCACTGACTATCCTTACACCCTAACTACTAGTAGGACGCCTCTGGGATATGGGGAGGTGCTCTTGAGGTCATGTGGGGACCAGTTCAGCCACCATCTTAGTGGTGAGATGGGTCAGAACATAACAAAGTTGTATCAGAGTTGGTTTTTCCTTTTGTCTTACTATTTTGGGCTAGTAGACATGATATTAAGAAAGTTTCAGTGACTGGTAAATAGTTTCTCTTGGGACTGATCACCTCACATATAGGGGATGACCAAGTGTCCTAGGATGGGATTACTGTTATTAATGTTCACTATTATAATTTATAGGATTTCACCCAGAGTGATTGGTGTACATTTCACTGATTATGATTTCTGGAATCAGGAATATTACACTTGGATAGTTTTTTCAAGGATGAAACATACATGCATCACATTAAGCACATAGAAATTTTCATTCCATGAAAATATGCCATGCCATGTAGTTGCATTAGTAGGTTGTTGTATAAGTATAAATTGGTGCCTTATTGTTATGACATGCTTATATTTATACATGTTTAGGTAATAAATTAACATTCCTTCTATGTTTACTGCTCATTATAGCATACTCTTATGATTAAAATTCCATGCTTCTGTGATTTCATCTTTTTCCTCTATGTTAGCTACTTTTAGTGACATGTTAGCTTACGTTGATATACGTAAATGGTTTCATGGGCTATGTTATTGGTTACAGATAGAACATGGGCTAGTTTTTAGTTGTAAGGTGTGTGGGGACCTTATGTTTGGGAAAATGTAACCCGTGTAATTGAACCATTGTAAAAGGATATTAAATTCAATTGTTAAGTAAAGTTGGTTTTGACTAAAGGGACCCAAATTCCAAACATTCAGGTGTATGGGTTCTTTGCAGGTTGGAAGGTTTCCACCCATATTTTGGACCGTTATGTTTGACCATGTTAAATTATGAATTGATATTACGATCGATTAATGGGAGCAAAATTTCAATCCATGAAGTGTATGGGAAATTCATGAATTAGAAAATGGTAACCCATATTAAATAAAATGGTACAATGTTTTGTGAAATGATTATAAGTGTTAAAGATGACTAATGTTGATCTGAAATCAAATGGTTAGCTTTAAAAATAAAAATACACCCAATTAGGTATGTTGGGGAATATTTTTATGAGACAACCTATTTGGGTATTTAAATTTAATAAATTGTGTGATTTCTATTGGGTTGCATTCTAGAGAACCCCGGTTAGATTAAATGGGACCCTTGTAAGTTTCATTATCTTCTTAAAAGAAATTTATTTTGATAAATTTCCTATTTATGATGGAATTATAATAACTGTAAATTTTTAAAGAGTAATTGTTATAAAACTTTCCTATTTTTTCCTTTGGGGCGTTGGTTAAAATCAATTACCTTGTGATTGTCTTGAAAAATGATACATTGATGTCTTGATTAAATTTTTTATTAATAATTAAATGTGATTAAATATACGAGTCTTATAAATGGAACCTATAGTGGTCTCCACTATTTAAAACCATCGTGTAAAGGGTATTTCAAACTTCTCTTTGGGTTACCTTGGAACGAAATCATGATTACTTTATGTAGGAGTTACCTTCCATAATAATGTATTTGTGATTGCATTTTGAGCTAATTGACTTTTTATGACATGACCCAGTGTCAGGGTTGAAACTTGTTCTTTGTAAGGGGCTAACATGTGGTTGGTAGCACCCTCAAAAATTAAAAGTCGTGCAAGCACTGTGACTTTTCTCACTTTCAGTGATGTTGGGTTGTTGTTGTCCCATGTAGGACTTTTAGTTTTACAGTGACACCCTTTTTTAGATGGGTTTAAATGTTTTATTGAACTTATTACAGGCTTGAGCATTGGGTAGTGCTCTTTTATAGTAGTCTAGACATGCCTCAAGCATTTTTGGCTACTCGTTGGTGGTTTGATCCTCTCTCTTCATAGTAATAGACAACTGGTTATGGCATCATCCAATATGATAGTCCTATGAGGTAATATGAATAAAAATTAAATATTTTTATAATGTTAAGTACATTATTGGTTCATATCTATGTAGAGTGACTTGAGCATTAATGAATCAGTTTCATCCCAATAATCGGGGTGGTTATTGAAAGACTCGGGTGCTTTAACATTCCGGTCTCATTGTCATAAATATAGCGCTCTTATGAGCAGTTATCTCTCCTTCGTTTTGTGGATTGGACACTCTTAAGGTGGGTAGTGTCATGTTAAACCTGGTAGATAGTGTTAGTGCTTCCTCAGCAGCATGGCTTGGATCTAGTTTGACTATTTTTCATTTCAGTTTCTGGGTGTGCTGGACTGGAAACTCCGTATTAAATCCTCTTAGTGTACCCTTATTAAGAGATGACCATGGACCCCTCTTGACATCATCCCTGATGCACAAATTGTGTGTCATACTTACACCATGCTAAATCACTAAAATCTATTGAGCTTGTTGGATTATTTTCATCAATGTTGCACGCAAAATCTTGGTTCTCATCAAGGCATGGTAAGTCCTTGGTGATTCTTGGGTTCCAAAGTAGGAATTCTTTATTTGAACTCATGGACTCTAGCCATTTATTTTGAATTGTGATGGCTACCTAAGATAGAATTAATCGAAATACATTATCCAAGTGGCTCGACTCATTCTCTCCTACTTTAGTTCAATGTTTATGGTTGTAAAGAGATATTTTAAATAATGTTTCTAGGTGAAGGAAAGTGGGGTTTTAAGGTTGGTATTGTCATATGAAAAATATTTCTTGACTAGTTCTGTTAGGTTGATCATAATTCAACTATTTATTTTTAATGAAATCATCCCCGGAATGTCATAAGAACACTCAATCTTGTGCCTTGCAAGAAAATTCTGAGAGTATAGGTATCATGGGTTGTAATTGACCATTGGTTAATTTAAAAAATATGGTTAGAAGAACCATTGTTTGAGTGTTATCAAGACTTTTATTTTATCATGTCTCTATCAAAATTGGCTCATGTAAGCTTTATTTCTATATTTATGTTGAACTTTAAGAATTGGATCGGGTTGCAAAGTCATAAGTACAGAATGTATAGGAATTATTTAAGGTGCATTGGGCATTGAGAATGCAATGTATCCATTGGAACGAAACTTCATGACCCTTGTAAGTTGGTTGGTGTTTACGTTCCTCCTTAAGGCTTCTGAGGGATGGTAAGTTTTTAAGGTGGGTAGATTATAGAATCCCATGTTTCTGAACTAAACAAAAGTACAAAGGTTTTTAAACTTTTTCAATTGTTGGACATGATGGATTTAAATCTAAGCATTGGATCATAAGTTTGAGTTTCGAAATACATAAACATGTTGTTTTTGGACCTGGGTGAAGTCTTGATAAGTCTCCCAAGTGTATCATGATGTTTTTGGAGTTCCAATCTAGAAAACATCCAGTTTCAAATTATAGCATGGGTTCACGGTTTGTACATGTTCTGTTAAACTTTGTGAACCTTTTTTAAGAGGGGTGATGGATTTGTGCATGGGTTGTGCATGGTTTCTTAAAATGTGACCCTAGATCATGTAGGGTGTGTCTTGGAGGTAGTAGGCACCGCACAGTCTGTGCATGGTTTGGAAATCCATGCAGGATTAATCGTGCATGACACCCTATTTTAGAATGTTAATTATGTTAAAATTGAATTAAAATAAATACCTAAAAACTAAATCACTCACTCTTCCCTCTAATTTCTACGCAGTACCCCCAAGGGGTCTCCCCTTCATCGCGCGATTAGACCACCTGTCCTGGTTCTTCCTTCGACCATAGTTTTAGTCTTATTTCTTAATGATTATTCCTCGAATCATCAAGGTAAGGTTTTCTTGCCTGGTTTACATCCTTTTTTTGCCTGATTCTTGCCTCTTCGTTGATCCACAAGATTCATCCCAATACTAGGGATTCGGGGGTGATCTGATTTTTGGTTTTCTCTTGTTCTAGGTTTGTAAGGAAGGCCTCTCGATTCATGTTCAAGCACATTCCGAAGACCGCTGCTGAAGGCAAGGTGGTTCAGTTGTTTTCGGTTCGCCAGTTGTGTTCCGAGGTGAGTTTCTATAGTTTCTACTTATCTCGCACATCGTATAATTGGGGATTTCGGTGTTTTTGACTCCCTGTTATATAATTGGTAGGGTGTTGAGATGTTTCGCGTGGATTCACTTTGATTTGTTTCATTGTCGGCACCTGTGGTGAGGGTTTTCCTTTGTTTCTTGGTCCCACACACATTAATTTGTGTTCTTTATTAATTTTAAGGTTTTTTTGTGTTAAATGTCTAGTGAGTTTGTGCCTTCAAGTTGGTTTCACGTCGCCAAGTCAAGGGTGACTCACCTGTATATGTATAGGTAAGTAAATGTATGTAAATGTGTTCCCCTTTTACGTGTGTAAATATCCACATCAGTGATTACACATGTATGGGTCTGGGTGTGCCCACGTATATATATAAAAATGAATGTGTATGTGAGTGGTGACTAGTATATTCATATAATCATATGTGTCAGGATCCTCTTTATCATTCCCATGGCCATGAGAATGTGTGAATAGAGGCTATGTGTTCTTGAACATTTGTGGAAGTGAATATACTCAGTGGGGGAGAAGTTGATTTTAGTTAGAAATCTCTAAGAGACAAAGTGGACGGCTTGGTCCCACGCTGAGGTAGGGTCCCTTTCCAAGTCCTCAATTTTATAAATTCATTAATAAATTTCTTACTTCACTTTAGTAAGAATTTAAATTCCTACAGTAAAGTATCTATATTCAATTCTCTTAAATTCGAATTAGCATATTTCATATTTAAAATGATAAAGGTGATAAATGATTTGTATGATAAGTAATATCATGATTTTATAATAAAATCCCTCCAATAGAGGTGCACTTCCTTCAAGCTAAAATTTTGTTGTTAGAACTTTATCTCATTACTTTTTTTGTTTATAATTCTTATGCCTTGATGTTGTTTTTAAATACGGCATTTTTTGGACATGACCCTAATGGAATTAGAAAAACTGGGTTTTTTAATGATTAAAGGACCTATTCATCATCTCAGTGTTTGGCCCAATTTTTAGATTGGAATTTCCCATGTAGATAATTTCCCTTTTCCATTGGTACATGGAGCCTTATAACTACAATTAACATGTTTTGGTAAATGTAATGAGTGTATTTAAATGAATTTTTATTGCTTAATTATTGACCAAAAAAACAAATTACCAAATTGATTTCAAATGTTTCAAACGCTAATAACTCCTTGGGTGACATGTGGGTTCCCATGTAAGAATTATGTGGATGGACTCAATGGGTTTTCATACTCATACCCTGGGAGATACATAGATTAAAATGTAGAAATTCCATGGATGGACCTAGGTTCATTAGAGAATAATTGGTTCCACATTTGTGGCAATTCTTACCGTGTTATGGGAAGGTAGCGGTGTGGACCTGGACTTTTGAAAATGCCTTAATGGATTTTACTAAATGGTTCCATGGTTCTTAGACTTGTAACACAAATGAAAGGTTAGGCTTGGACCAAATGAACATAATGATTAAATAAGGCTTAATAAAATGGTTTCAATGCTACTTGGCTTGTCCACACTAATGGAATAAAATTCTTGGACCAATAAATAAATGGTTGTGACTTTACTTGACATATCCAAACTAATGGAAGGAAAGACATGGACCAAATGAATTAATACATGATTCCCATATTAAAAGGAATTGGATAACCTATGATCTCCTTGGATTATGATACGAAAATACCTTGGGTACTCAGGAACCCCATTTCGATTCAAATATGTAGTTTTCTTAAGTTAATACCCACTTAGTATTTGGTCCTTCTCTCTTCTTACATTTTTACATGATGCCTAAGATACACTCCTTGGTTCCATCAATGACATGTAGGTGACATGGTTACAACCCATCCGACCCTGTCACTTCTTATCCCCATTTTATCTTGGTCAATCACCATGGACTCGGTAGGTTCCTTATTGTGGAATTCCTTGGATTATGTTCCTTGGATTACACTCTTATCCCTTAGCTAGAATCAAATACTACTGACTTAGCATTCCATGAGATCTACGTCACCTTGGTTATTACTCTAGAACTCCCTCACCGGATATCATTTTTATGTTTCCTTGTTACATCTTTGAACCTTAACTATTTTATAAATTCATTAGGTGATGTTAGTACTGGCTATTCCTCACTTAACTGATTAATATAAATTTGTAATTACTTCAGTAATGAGCTAGTTACATGTTCAAACACCATTAGAGGGACAAATCTGGTCCATGAGTTTGTGGATACTTTTTATTGCTAACCTTATTTATTAATTTATGCACACTATTTAATTTATATTACACTGTCGGGTTTGGTCTAGAAACTGGTGTTGTCGGCCTATTGATATTTTTATCTCACATCCTACTCGGGCCACCATTACACTGGGTTACCCGATTAGTCCTTTCTTGTACATAGAATTGTGGACCATGATTGATTGGTGCATTTCTTGTACTTGGAGTATTATTAAAGGACCATTATTGAGCATGGGATGCTCATGGAGATTACCCATGGGGCTTTACTGTCCATTCCTTCTTTTTGTGCTGTATTGAAAAGCATGTTGTAGTGTTTACCGTTTGAAATGTGTATCAAAACCATATCATTCATTTATTTAATTTATAATAGGGTGTTGGCCAATATTGTCCAGTTATATATATATATAGTTACAAGAAATATTTCTTCCTCTACTTTGTCAATTATGTATTACTGCTTCCACTATTAACTGTTATTTACTCTATAATACTGTTGCACAACTCTGATAAGAGGGTATAGTCTCCCCACTTACTATCCTTACACCCTTGCTACTAGTCATAAGCCTCTTGAACATGGAGAGGAATTCTTGAGGCCATGGGTAGACCAGTTGAACCACTATCTTAGTGTTGAACCAGGTCGAGACATTACAAAAGTGGGCTTTTAAAGTGAATAGGCACCAAAGCTTGAAATGTTTTTATATCCAATTTCAATGTGAAATTGGTTCTGATGACATTAATTTTATTAATTGATGTATAATTAATATAATTATACTTTAAAAAAAATTAAGAAATAATTTAATGATATGAATAAATTATATTAAAAAGTAGTTTTTAATTAAAATTATGTATTTTTCAGTATTCATCAAAAAATAAAACTTATCATAAAAATACCAAAAACTCACTCAATGTACATTTTGATATTCTGATTTCAAAAATGATGTTTATTTTGTAAAATAAATATTATAAAAGTGCCAAAACTTATATTTAAAATGGGATCACCATTAAAAGGTGGTAAAATTACTTTTTTGAAAACTATATCTTTGTATTCATAAAATTGGATTTCTTCTTATCTTATACCTATAAGATATATTGGATGATTATCAAAAATATTTATTGAATATATAATGGGTAAATTTTATTGAAAACATTCATCCAAAACAGTTTTTTTAATTTATTAAGATAAAATTGTGATTGTACATAGTAAAATAGTTTTCATAGAAAAATAATTTATTTAATTCAAATAGTTCATACATTCATTTGTAACTAATTGATATCCAATGGATTAATTTAATATACATGCATAAATCATATTTTAAAATTTTATTTAATCCTTTTTTTCACTTACATTTCAATGGATAGGTGGTACCGATAATAATATTTTAATATCAATATTTATTTTATATTGTAGTTTAGTAATAAAATGGCCTTGGGTGAAACACAATCTACTAAAGGGAATCAATATTTTTTGTAACACAAGCCAAACATAGTGTTGAGTTCATTACAATATAATATAAGTGTTTTGTATTATACAATATTAACTTGGTGTTTCATATAACTCAATCCAACTTATTGATTCTGTGTAAGAAAGATATATTATGTGTTGTGTGAAATGAGAATTATCGAAAATATTAAATTAATTTGAAAAAAATCACAAAATATCGGGGTGTTTCAATATGGATAAGTATCATTTTAGGTACACGTTAGGATAAACACTTACTAAAAATTTAATTATTATATAGATTGTGACTTTGAGTTTCTGAAATTATTTATATGAAATAAGATAAATTCAGTTGGTATTAAAGATGTTTTTTCATGGATAAGACATTAAAAAATGCACTTTTTGAATCAATAAACTAAGAAACACAGTTTATAACCTAAAGAAGAGAAATTATATGAATAAAATAAAATAAATTACAATATTAATATCTATTTTTGTTTCATCCACTATTTATTCATAGTAGTGACATGGAGAATAATTTTAAAAAGAAGAATAATCATTTGTAAAATATGTTATAAGTTGTTACGTACAGTTGAAGGATATTAATTGTTTGAATTTGAATTTTAAATTCAAATTCTAACATTTTTTTGTTATTCAATAAAATTATTCAATAAATACAAATGGTGTGTCATTAATGATAATAGAATAAGAAGAGGAAATTACATGGACACTATGATGAGTTCACTATATAGAAATATCATGAATTTGTTTGAAAGAAAAAAGATGAAAAAGTTTATGTGAATATTTTATAGAGGGTATAAGAAGCCTACAACAGTACAGGTTAAAAAAGAAGAGAAATATGAAACATGTAAAAAACATAAATAGATTCCTGGTTTACTTTGAGAATTTTTTTGAAAAAAAATCATTATAATAGTGTGGGAAGTACTTAAGCATAGTGTTGTGAATTAATATAACATGAGTACAAGGAGATTCCCTACTTTTTATATAATGGAAAAATCTTTTCATACATATATATTAATTCTTTTATATTCATAAAAATATAATACATCATAGAGCCATAAAGGTTTAGTGTCTTTAGATATTAGAAAAAAATATTATTATTATAGGAATTATCTTTAACGTCCCCATAAAGATCTTCTCCTGTAGTACTCTTAGTCATAGCCTACAAAATCCAATCTCAATCACCTGGGGATGAAATCATAACACTGGGTCAGCTCAAATGCTTGATAAGGGTAAACATATGAGATATGATATACTTATACAATAATAATGTTATGTGATCATGAACATAACTTAGGTAGTTCATATCCAACCTTTCATAGATCGTAAATAATATTCATGGAATAAACATTATCATTTAATAAAACATAAACCATAACATTGAGAAATCATCATAAACCAATCATAAGTCATAATATGAAATCATAAAAGTGTGGAACCATCTTAAATATATAAAACCATTACACATGTTGAGGTTAACTACTAAGAACATTAACATAGTGGATAATGACATAGATATTTCCCACAATAGATTAGGATGCACCTACTTCCCATTGTAGATCAAGCCTATCAACTTATTTTCCATTTAAATATCCTAATATATTAATCTTTACCCAATATATTAGAGGTATATATAGGTCTCAGCTGTTATACAATGAAATCCATATATATGTGTTCCACATGAACAAAAATAATTCATCATATCATAACCCATGGAATGAATTGGGTTTCATTGACATCATTACATCATAAAAATTAGCCAAACATGGAATGAATAATGATATTTTCCATGAATAATAACCCCAAAAAATCATAATTAATATAAAATACTTTTTTATTTGATGGAAAATTAATTTGAATGATAATTGTAAATAATCATTAGGAAAACATCCTTTATAATTTTGAAATAATTATTTATTTTAAGAAGTCGAGAAATTATAAATTAAAGAATTTTATTTTAAAATTGTTTCGGTGCGGATGTGCGTCGGGTTTCCGTTCCGACGCTGTTCCGCCAGGACGCGTTCGCGCGTGCTCCCGTCGACCCGAGGGGATGGGAGCGTGGCTTGTGGCCCCGCAGTCCCGCTTTCCAAAGGCGGGCGGCATCCGTCCCTTATTCAGGGACGTCTGTTCCTTGATCGAAACCGGGATGATGGGACGTCGGCTCCTCCTTCCGTGGACGTCTCCTCGGAACTCGTCGCCTAATCCGGGTCTCCCTCAAAGATTTAAGAATGTTCGTGAATCTCGTTCCCGGCGCCATATCTTCATGGACACCGGTTAATTACGCTGCTTCCGCCCAGACGCTCTAAGGGGTCTGGTCGGGGCAGCAACCTGCGGTGAGGAGACCGGGTAGCTCTGGGTGCTGGGGGCGTGTCTTAACACTGCGGCTCTGCATGTCTGCCTTCTGTCCCTAATAGGTCTTCTCGAAGGCGTGATGGCCTGAGGCATCTCGCGCTGGGTGCGGGGAACTGCGTTACCTGAGGTTTTCCTCAGCTTCCCATGTTTAACACGGGGTATGCCGCGAGTTTAGCGTCCAGCGGGGACGGCATCAGACTGATCAACACGAGGACTGGATCAGATGACAGAACCCCTTGCGGGGAACCTCCGACACTGGGGCCAACACATGGGCGGCTTCCCGAGTGAAGTGGAGTGGAATGAAATGGCATGACCCCACCGGGATGTGGCGGCCCGGGTAAGGATCAGGATGGATGATGGCGTGAAAAGCTTGGACCCCGTAGAGGCTTCCTACGTACCGCGCGTTAGCACGGATCAAAGTCAACGTAGTTCAGATATACAGTTTAACGTCATGCTGGACGATCGCAAGCCAACTCACGAAGAGGTCGAGGCTACCGGGCGGAGGATTGAACCGAACCACCTCACACAGAGGGGGATGGAACAGCCGGGTGGATCAACGCGAATGTGTACCCGGGAGGGTCCACTGATGGACGAACCGACGTGAATACGACCGGGACGACCAGGTGGTGGGCTTGAACCTCAGGGAGGCTTCCTACGTACCCTGTTTAGGAGATAGGGATCAAATTCCACGTAGTTCATTCTGTCAGGACTTACGCACTGAGGAAACCTGAGTGCGGCAAAACTCAGTTGGAGAGGGACTTGGGCCGAAAGTAAGAGACACCTCGATCCATGTCACGCCCCCTACTGGCTTCGGCAGTGGGAAAGCACAATGGAGATACACATGTGCAGTCCCCCACAAGAAACTAGGGGTTTGTAATACCCTACCCCCGTGGGCGAAGGCCACTCCAATCCCGACATCCCTGCAGAGACGAGCGGGTGGGGGCCACATCCAAACCGGGGGGGACCCTGCGTGCGAGGCACGGGATTGGGTGATGCGGACGGTTTAACGTCTTGCCGGACGAAGTACAGTTTAACGTCGTGTGTTGCGGATGAAGCGGACGGTTTAACGTCTTGTCGGACGAAATACAGTTTAACATCGTGTGTTGAGGACGAAGCGGACGGTTTAACGTCTTGCCGGACGAAGTACAGTTTAACGTCGTGTGTTGAGGACGAAGCGGACGGTTTAACGTCTTGCCGGACGAAGTACAGTTTAACTTCGTGTGTTGAGGACGAAGCGGAGTTTGGGGCTTACACCTTGAGGAGGCCCATATTCTAGGTAGTTTAACGTCGTGTAGCTTGGACGAATGCAGTTTAACGTCATGTTGGACGAGGGATGCCTGGCAGTTTAACGTCCTGCAGCGCGGACGAATGTTGTCGCCGATGGGTCCGTGTCACTTCGCACGAGCCTGGAGGGCCGCACGGGAAGACAACGCACGGTGCGGGCACCCAGGATAAAGATCATCGGGCGCCACGCAGGCGGGTACCCTCAGGGGGTTAAAGGGGGCGACCCTGTCGGTTTGCGCATAAAAGAGGACCTTGGCGCGCAATACCGCGGGTCGGCGCGCAATTGGGCGGGCTGGCGCGCAATTGGGCCAGCACTTTGCGCGCGGAAGATGGAGATTGCGCGCACCGGGCCTCTGATAGCGCGCGGGGGCAACAGCTCATTCTTTAACGAATGGCCACTTAGTAAGGGGGGGGTGCGCGCAATCGGGCTGGATTGCGCGCACCCGGGGGGCAATTGCACGCAAGAGGCTTCTTTTACGCGTGAATGCCTTCGGGTAAGGAATTGGTCAAAGGAAAGAAGCCAAAGGGTTTGCGCGCGAAGGCGAACCCTGAGGCTTGCTTGCGCGAAATAAAGGAGGTTACCTGAAGATCGGCATTGCGCGCGGAGGGGGTGGAATTGCGCGCACGAGCGACTCTTCGAATTATGGCAACCAACCCCAAAACGTCAGGGGTCGCCTTGTATTTATAGGCAACCCCAGGCACGGAATCCTGCCGCTGGCACGCAATTCATGGCGCAGGCGCGGAATTTCCTTCGCGGGCACGGAATCGGGGCCCCGGCACGCAAGGGAGTCGCGCGGGCCGCGGGCGCACAAAATTGCGCGCCGGCCCAGTGCATTTGCGCGCATCCCGGGAGGATTGCGCGCCGCACTTCAACTTTGCGTGCGGGCCTCCACAATTCCGCGCAAGGCCTCCGGGCCTTCCGAAACGTGCTTCTGACTCCAAATATGACCTCGCTTTCCGCATCCGGAACTTCGTTTGGGAACAACGGACTTTTCCGGCGTCTACAAAAGCCCCCCCTCGGAATCTGATCGGCGAGAGGGCGCAACGATCGGGTTCCGAGGGAGACGCCGTAATGCCGAAGTCCTGGGTGGCGCGGGACTGTGGCGCGCAAAAAGGGCATCGGGCGCGAAATTCGCTACCGTGGTCGCGCAAAGTGCTTTCCGCGCAGCGCGGACACCCGGCCTCGCCTATAAATAGGGGCCCTGGGTCCCCCGTACCGTACACAGGCCTTCCGCGCGACAAGCTTCCAAGCTCTCGTGCGCGAAATTGCCTTTGCCGGCGCGAAATTCGCTCGTTCGGCGCGCAAACCCATCTGGATTTCGGCTTGTTTTGCGCGAACACCCGGGGTTTTGCGCGACGGACTTCCCAATTGTGCGCCGTCCACTAGGATTGCGCCCCAACTCCAAAATTTTTCTACTAGCCTCCTCCGATCCCGCACGCCTCATCCCTTAACCCACACGACTCCCGGAGCTTCTGAGATGGCCGCGAATCAAGTGAATGAGGGGGATGCCGCCATTCGCAGAGCTGAGATGGCGGCGAACGAGGAGGTCTACGGAGCCAAGGAGATTGTTTCCAACAATCAATCCTTGTTCGACTTGCTGATGCCGGCCCAGAAGACGTATCCGCTGTCGGACAACCTGCCACTCTGGAACTACGGCATCCTGGATGAGGTTCCGGTGCCGGGGTTCGAGGTTGATGATCCACGGACCTGGGTGACTCGGGAGGACGAGATTCTCCGCTACAACATCACCAACAACAGGCATCTTTTCAGGGAGACCAGGCACTTAGATGTCTATGTCCTGAACCCGAGGAGGCGAACCATTACCGGGGGTGAGCCTACTGCGGAGAACTCTCCAGCCCTCTACTCGAGCACGTATCGCCAAAGTGTCACCGACGACACCAAGGGCTGGCTGAAGGACTGGGACTTGCGGTCTGGGGGCAATTTCACCAGTGAGTGGGCCTGGGCATTCTGGGTACGCCACACCTGCGATCACTTCGCGGAGGGGCTGCGATACATCGGCCTGTTTGAGGCGGTGTGGACGTCACAGTTCCACTTCTACCAGCAGCCCGAGCTCGGGCCGGAGCTGTTCACCCCTGGTCCCCGGATACCAACACCTTCCATCTTCATCATGGGGAGGTTAGCATCGGTCTCTGGGACATCCACTGCATCGGAGGTATCCCGCTGGAGGGTTACCAATACGATGAGTTCCTGCCTCCGAAGAACACCTGGGACGACAGGTCACAGACTCCCATTCTGACATGGCATCTACTGGACCTAGCTACACAGCGGATCGGGGTCAAGGACTTCCACAAGGACATAGCCTACAAGGAGTGGTTCGGCCAGTTCTTGGAGCATGACCCAGCGGTCAAGATGCCAGGCAGGGGGAAGCGGTGCCCGACCGCGGCTCAGAGGAGCCGGAACGGGTCGTACTGGCGGGTCCTGGAGACGGGCGACTACCGCTCATGGGGGTACCGCGTCATCGAGGCCCGGGACCCAAATGTCCGGTACGCGGCGTTCCTGGCCGCCTTTCTGAGTGGGTGGCTCCTGCCAGTGCGGGACGCGAGGATGGGCATCCGCCCGGCGACACTGGTGATGGCGGGCGCCATGGCCGCTAACAAGAGATACTGCCTTGGGGTCCCAGTGCTGGCTAAGCTGTACGCCATCCTAGGATGCATCTCGCGAGGGGGGTTGCCATGAAGGATCTGTGGGCCCTTTCAATTCTTCCACGGCTGGGTGGCTGCTCACCTCGGTGGGTACACGTTTCCAAACACCGTCATTCCTCCAGGCAATGGCCTGCGACCCTCCCTGCTGAACATCGCGGGGGTCACTCCGATGACCCTAAATGAGGAGGGCGTGAGGATTCGGATTGGAAATCATGCCAATTTTAACTTCGGCCCGTTCCCCACTCCCGCTGGCTAGATGATCGATAATGGACAGGGTCCGCTGGAGCAGCACGAATACTTCCTGAGCATGCGGGGTGGGGTGCTAGTGGCTCGGATCGACGGGAAGGTGATCTGCGAGCCCTATGTGCCAACCCGGTTCTCCAGGCAGTTCGGGTGCCTTCAACGGATGCCGAAGAGGGTATTCGCTACTGTCCGGGAGGATACGAACCCTTGCGTCCTTCGGCAGATGTGGCTAATGTTCGCCGCTTTCGGCTCTGGCGATGTCATCACTCTCCCTCCTACCGGGGTCGACGCAGGCTTGGAAACCAAGTACGCCGAACACTGGTCCATCGCGTACCTCGAGGGGCTTCTACGGAAGCCAGTTCGGCGGCTCGAGGTCACCCGTGCGGAGACCGGGCGTCAAGGAAGGAGGCGAGGCGCCGTCACGCGGGGGAGAACGGAGGCACGCCAAGCAGCGGAGCCGGTGCGGGCAGGGACTTCGGCGGCGGGCACATCGCAGGCTGCCGCCACGACTTCAGTGCCCAGAGAGGGGGCACATGCGGTGGTCGGGGAGCGGCCCGGGAAGCAGATAAGGCATCTGCTCGAACCCTCTCATGATGCAGTCTTCCCAGCGCTGTGGTCGGCCTGGATGACCCTGCGGCAGTCGCTGGGGACCGAAATCATCTGGCAGAAAATAACCAGAGAAGGGATCCATCTGCCAGAGGTCGGGCGCCTTCAGGTCGCCGACAGGGTGAACTTCCACCGGCGGTATGCGTATCTGACAGCCATGGACGAGTACGTGCGCCAACGTGGTCAGCGTGCGGAGCCTTCCCTTCTGGTGAAGGTGATGCTCGGTCTAGAGCCTGCTCCAGAACAGATGCCACCGGAGGAAGGTGATAGTAACGATGACTCCGAGGAAGAGGAGGAGACGGGGGAGGATGAAGGCTCGGAGGGAAGGTCCCGTCCGGGGAGCCCGCGGGAGAGCGGCGAGGTGGCCGGCTCCGACAATATCGATATCACCGAGCTCCTCGAGGTCCGCTTCTATCCCTACTCAACCTGCTTCGTCCATTCTCTTATGCAGCTTCTAACCCATTTCTTCACCTTCCTCAGGAGTGCACGGATGTTGGTCAGGCATCCTCAGTAGGAGTTGGAGAGGCACCAGCAGGACAGGGCGGGGGCCAGACACCCATCATTGAATTGACAAGCGCTGAGGGGTCCCCTTCTGCAATTTCTCCTGCGGCGGCCGGGATAGCGGAAGATGACGCTTTGGATTCCCGTAAGTCTTCTTACTTTACTGTTGGTGCTTGCCGTTGACGATCCGTGACTAACCATGGCATGCCTTGCGTAGTGATCTCAATACTGGAGGCTCGTCGGGCAGTTGAACCCGGGCCATTCACGAGTGGACTAGTGGCAGACATGCCGCCTCCTCCAGAACAGACTTCTCACACCGAGCCGGCCCCACCAACTGCTGATCAGGGGGCAGCGGACGCCGGCGGTGCTGCCATCGGAGAGAGGTCGGGGGATGACGAGGGTGTCAACGCCGCTGGGGCGAGAGAAGAAGGTCGCCCAGATGTTGGGGAACCTATCCCATGTGAGGACATCCCAGGGGCGGACCCCGCAGCAGACCTGCTGGCTGCCTTCCCTGCCTACCGGCCTGCCGACCCCGAGGAGATGGACGACTCGGACGTGGAGGCGGTCGAGGAGAGCCGGATAACGCGCCGCAGGGGGTGGAAGTGCATCCAGCGCTTCCTCAAGCGAGACCAATCGGAGTGGCTGGGGCACATGGGATCGCTTCAAACCTGGCTGCGCTTCCTGTGTGCCGGGGGAGCTGATGCTCAACACCTCCATCTGACGGTCCGTGATTTCATGGCCGAAAAGATGCGCGAGAGCCGCCGGCGTGCCGACGTCGCACAATGTCGGGACATGTCGGAGAACACGCGGGCGCTCCTTGTGGCGGCGCAGGAAGTCCGGCGCCTCGAAGGGAAGGAGGCAGAGAAGGAGGCCTTCGTAGCAGCGTGCACTGAGCTTGTGGAGCAATTGATGGCCCAGCTGGATGACGCCCAGGTACAGCTGACGGAGTCGGGCCAACAGATGGTCACACTTCAAGTCGAGCGGGAGCGTGCACAAGCCAGGATCGACGAGCTGCGTGCTGCGACCGCCGATGAAGAGAGGGCATGCAGAGAGCGAGAAGCAGCCCTGGAGGCCGCCAGCCAAAGGGTAGCGGCGTTAGAAAGATTCATTCAGCACGATAATCCCTAGGGGCTTTGTTTTTGCCATTCCCAGAACATTTTGCTTCCGCTACTCAATACTTCGATCCAATTGTATGAACCAATATATTTATCTGCATCTTTTGGGCTTAACGTGCTCAACCACAATTCATTGTCTTGCGGGAGCGTTAACCAAGCTTCAGGCATCCACAATTGGGCCTGGATTTCTAAAGAAGAGAGGGAGGTCATTCCTAGGAAGGGAGACCTCAGACCTAATCAATGTACCATCCCCCCAACTTGTTCCGACACACGAGTGGGACAACGCTAGGGGCGTTGAGATTTTATCCGAACATAGGGAAATGAGAAAGGGTGAATCGCGTGTCCCGAATTCAGAAATCCACGACGGTCGGCCTTCAAGGAAATGCCCAAGATGACAAGCAGACAATGGATCAATCGACCATACTACTGCAATAGACAGACCGAAAGTCATCATTCATATTGCAGGAGGCGGATCACATGTCATCATCAATACCACTTTGGGGGTTCCTTCATACACAAGGGTGGAAATCCAGATCAAAAGGGCATGTGAAGCATGGGGCGATGTGATGATTTGTTCAGACAGAATCTAACGCTCCCAAAATTACGCCACCGTGGGGAAAGCGTATTAGGCGGATGCACTAATCTGGCCGTGAATCACCCCAATTCTCAGACAGAACCTCTTTGACGAGGCAACTGTCGCTTCCCATCATTGCAATGGGGAATCCCGAGCTGAGTCAGGGAGAATATCACAACCGCACCACTCTACCAGAAGCCAGGACAAACGACCGGCGACGAGGAGTGGAGGGACTTAGCGATCCCTGAGGCTGGACCCGAGTCGAGATGCCCGGGCATTCCTACATACTCCATCAGGCTGGAGATCAAGCCACACGTAGTTCTGAGAGTGCAGTTTAACGTCATGCAGTACGTAGAACCCCGATTAGGGAGATCTTAGTTTAAAGTCGTAGAGCTCGGACCATAGGGGCAGATTTTAGTTTAAGGTCTTAGAGCTCGGACCATAGGAACCTCAAAGTACGCCACATCGTGGTCCTATCCCCTGGATATGCAAAGGTGCACTGAGGGATAGTGTCAAGAGTGCCGAGATTTTTCCTGGTCAGAATGGGGGGTGGAAAACGTAATGTGAATCATGCGGGAATTCACTCAAGGACTGGGGGCACCGGCGTAACGATATGGGAGTACTACCGACCGTGGCGGAAAAGCAGCATCAATATCGCACTGACCATTGATGGAATGAGGCAGAAAACGAGCATCAACTGCTCAAGCGCAGGATTCATATCGATTTGCTGCCCAAGGCCCTTGGGGGCACCAGCCCGGATCGGTGGGAGAGCACTGAGGCATTGTATCCAGACCACTCACGGGGGTTCCACCCAGGGCGTAGGCGATGGGTCCGAATGAAGGGGATCATGAAGCCTGAAAGGTGGAAGGAACCTGACCAAGCTGAACCTGACCCTTCTGGAAATAGACCAGAGTACTCTTGACACCGGTGGACCACTGCAAGGGGTCGAGGGACACGCCTTGAGGGTGACCCGAAGGCGGCGGATTCCCAAGAGAAGGGGGAATCTTTAAGAGGTGGGGGCTGGACCCGAAGTTTCAAACATCCGGGCGTTCCTATGTATCCCATAAGGATGGGAATCAAGCCACACGTAGTTCTTGAAGCGCGGCACAACACAATCGGGCACCAGCGCAGGGAGGGGTGCGGGTCTGGCCCTCGCACCCAAAAGAAGCGGTATTTGATATTTCTTGTTTGTCCTTAAAGGTGGATGGTTTTTCTTTGTGCAGTGACATGCCTGTGATTAAGAAATCCCTGGCGTCGCCACAATAATCAAGACATGAAAGGCATTGATAAATGGCGTGGTTATTAACCAGCGCCCAACGTGAGTGTCCCCTGAGGAGAACATCACAATGAAGTGTCGTTTCTCGTCGGGCGGCCAAGACGATCACAGTTTACGGTCGTGTGGTAAGACCAAGAAACACAGTTTAAGGTTGTGTGGCTCGGACCATGGAGGAATCCGCTTATTGCGGTACGGCGGACACAGCGGAGGTGGGGACACATCCCAGCCCTGCGGTCACGTACAATTCCAGGAGAAGGATCCTGGGATAGGGGCCTGCATATGTCTATCAACCGAGGGGCAGAGATGCTAGCCTCCAGCTATGCTAGGCCCATAACGCGATTGTTTGGGCGACTCCTTCATCCTCATGGGGACAAGGGTCTAGCTACACATGGCCCTTTGGGAGGACATTAGCACATATTCTTGGTGCTCAGATCGTGGGAGCCTCGAAAGACACCATTACCCTGCTTGGCCTGCCTAACGTGTAGAGGTGTACTGAAGGTCAGTATGAAGAGAGAGAGTGTCGAGATTCCACTACAACGCACAGAGGCGGAGTGTGATGAGGACTGCGCAACCAATGTTCAGAGCCTGAAAGATCCGATATGGCGATCAAGGACGTTGCTGACCACACTCGCAACACAACATCCGATCGCGTCAGCCTAGGATGAGGCAAGCAAACGAGCATCAACCGCTCAAGCGCAGGATTCATATCGATTTGCGGCCCAAGAATCGACCCGAAGCGGTAGGAGAGCACTGAGGCATCGTATCCAAACCGCTAACGAGGATCCCTTTGAGTGAAGGCTCGAACAAGAGAAAGCGCGAGGCTTGACAAGTAACACAGGACTTGTCGGGATTGAATCCGACACTACAGGTCATAGACTGGAGTACCCAAAACATGTTAACAGATCACCGGAAAGGGTCGGAGGACTCACCATGAGAGAAACCAAAAGACGGGGCTGGACCTGAAACACAAACTTCCAGGCGGTCCTACGTATCCCATAAGGATGGGAATCAAGCCGTACGTAGTTCTTGAGAGGCAGTTTAACGTCATGCAGGACGATGAGGGGTGTGAGGTAGTCCCACACACGGGGGAGGCGTATGGCGCGGCCAGTAGACTGGCGTGAATGAGGACACAATCCCCCGCTCACGCCATACGCCTCGCACAAAAAGGAGGGGAACTTGGGCCAGAGGCCCAACGCGGGATAGAGATTCCTAGGAAATGGGGCTGGGCCCGAAACATGAATGTTCAGGCGGTCCTACGTATCCCATAAGGATGGGAATCAAGCCGCACGTAGTTCTTGAAGTGCAGTTTAACGTCATGCAGGACGATAAAGAAAGGGGGGAGCGGAAAGCATCCCCAAACGTGGGGGGCGTGCAGCGTGGCGAGCAAACCGACGTGAATGAGGGAATAGCCCCACGTTCACACCATACGCCGCATACCCAGAGGCACTTGGGCCAAGGGCCCGAAATGGGATGGAAATTCCCGAAGGATGGGGATGGGCCTGAAACATGAATGTTCAGGCGGTCCTACGTATCCCATAAGGATGGGAATCAAGCCACACGTAGTTCTTGAGGTGCAGTTTAACGTCATGCGGGACGAATGCTGAACAGTTTAACGTCTTGTAGCTTGGACGTGGTGCAGTTTAGCGTCATGCGGGACGAATGCTGAACAGTTTAACGTCTTGTAGCTCGGACGTGGTGCAGTTTAGCGTCATGCGGGACGAATGCAGTTTAACGTCGTGCGGGACGAATGCAGTTTAACGTCGTGTGGGACGAATGCAGTTTAACGTCGTGCGGGACGAATGCAGTTTAACGTCGTGCAGGACGAATGCTGAACAGTTTAACGTCTTGTAGCTTGGATGTGGTGCAGTTTAGCGTCATGCGGGACGAATGCTGAACAGTTTAACGTCTTGTAGCTCAGACGTGGTGCAGTTTAGCGTCATGCGGGACGAATGCAGTTTAACGTCGTGCGGGACGAATGCAGTTTAACGTCGTGCGGGACAAATGAACTCAGGAAAAGTACTTCTTGAGAAACCTAGCGTTGGTGGGAGGAGTAACACGCTCACCATCCATAGTCACTAGGGAGTACGCGCCATTGGGATAGACCTTGTGGACGACAAAAGGTCCCTCCCACTTGGGCTCCAACTTGGGCGGCTTCCTGCCGGGGATCATGTGCGCTCTTAGGGCGAGTACTAGGTCACCCTGCAGGAAAGAACGGAGGCGAACCTTCTTATTGAAGGCTCGAGCCATTCTTCTTTGATGCCTCTCCAAGTTGTGCAAAGCGCGAAGCCTATTCTCATCCAGTGCTTCCAACTCGACTACACGGGCTTCAGCATCTCTGTCCGGCGCTTGCTGGTCGTAGACCGCAGTGCGCAAGGATGGTAACTGGATCTCGATGGGCAGGACGGCCTCAGCTCCATACACCAGGGAATAAGGGGTCATCTGGGTGGAATTGCGAGTCGTTGTCCGATAAGCCCAGAGGGTGTTGGGGAGCTTGTCCGGCCAACTCTTCTTGTTCTGACCAACCATCTTTTGCAGAATGTTAGAGAGGGTTTTGTTAAACGCCTCAATCTGTCCATTTGCCTGCGCATGATAGCGAGATGTATGGTTCGAGCGAATGTTGTACTTGGCGTACAACTTCTTCAACTCGGCTGCTCAAAAATTGGCTCTGTTATCCGTGAGGATAGCGTGAGGCACTCCAAATCGAAAAATGATGTTGGAGGTCACGAAGTCAGCGACAGAACAAGATTTGACCTCTCTGAGCAGAATCGCCTCTGCCCATTTGGAGAAGAAGTCCGTGGAGGTCAGAATGAACTAGCACTGGCGAGCCGTCGCCGGTGGGTAAGGTCCCACAACGTCCATCCCCCAGACTGCAAAGGGCCAAGAATACCTGGTGGTATGCAGAGTCTCCAGCAGCCGATGCACAAAGTTCGCGTGAACCTGGCACGCATGGCACTTCCTGGCGTACTCGATGCAGTCATGGATCATGGAGGGCCAGAAGTATCCCAACCTCCGAATCTGGTGGGACAGCTTCGGCCCAGTCTGGTGGTCACCGCATGAACCAGCATGAACCTCTTGCATGACTCATGGGATCTCAACTCCCTGAAGGCAGCGGAGGAGAACACCATCAAATCCGCGTCTATAGAGGATCTGCTCTAGGCCGGGACTGCTCTGGAGGACAAACTATGATGCGCGGCGTCAAACTCGCTCGCGCTCGGCCCGATCCGATGGGAGAATGCCATGTTGGAGGTACTCAACCAATGGCGTCCTCCAATCAGGGGCTGGTTCGACTGCCATATCTGTGGTACTCGGGGCTCCAGGCACAGGGGCAACCGTGGTGAGATTACTTACCGATGGGCCACGATCTCCCTCCGGGATAACGGGAGCGATGAGCCTGCGGTGCGTCACGCGGACGATCAGGTTGTCTTGTTCAGGCTCTGCGAGTGACGCAGCAAGGCTGGCCAAAGCATCTGCTCGACCGTTCTGCGACCGGGGAATATGGGCAATTTCTGGCCGAGAAGGGAACTGGGCCATCAGGAGGAGGGTGCACTCCAGCAATGGCACAAGTTCCAGCTTCCTGACAACATAGTCGTCATTGATCTACTTAACGACCAGCTCGGAGTCCCCTTTCACACACAGATGGGGCACGTCGATCTCGAGAGCTAACTCGAGGCCAGTGATGAGGGCATGGTATTCCGCCTCATTGTTGGTACAACCCTCTGACAACAGGAAAGAGTATGGCAGCACGGCTTGCTCCGGGATAATGAAAACGATACCCAAATCCACTTTGTTGAGCTTAGGATCATCGAGTCTTCTACCGGTGGGGCTCCGGGATGTACCGTCAAAGTGCATCTGCCAGCATGGATCGGCACGATCGACCGAGAGAACGGCCTCATCAGGAAAGCCTAGATCCAGCGGCTGATCCACGGAGGTTGGGTGAGCATCCAGAAAGTACGCCAATTCTTGCCCTTTGATGGCCTTCTGAGACACATACCTAATGTCGAACTGCTGGAGAATCACAGCCCACCGCGCTAGACGGCCAGTCAACATAGGCCGGCTCAGGATATATTTCAACGGGTCTACCCGAGAAACCAACTGTACCTCATGGTGCTTCAAGTAGTGCCGTAATTTCTGTACGGAAAATACGAGCGCCAAGCAGCTCTTCTCGATGGGGGAATACCTGACTTCCGTATCGAGGAGCATGCGACTGAGGTAATAGAGGATATTCTTTGTTCCCTCGTTGTTCTTCTGGGCGAGAAGGGCACCCTGGGACCGTTCCAGGGCGGTCACATAAAGGACCAGCAGCTTCCCAGATACAGGCGGCATCAAAACCGGAGGTTGAATCAAGTACTGCTTGATTTCCTCGAAAGCGGTCTGACAGTCCTTATCCCATACATAGGTGGTGCCTTTCTTCATGAGCCGAGAAAAGGGCTTACACTTGCCGGCCAGATTCGCGATGAATCGGCGTATATAGGCTAAGTGGCCTTGGAACCCTTGCAGTTCCCGGATGTTACCTGGGGGAGGCATCTGGCTAATCGCCCTGATCTTCTCTAGGTCGATCTCAATACCCCGGTATCTTACCACAAAGCCAAGAAACTTCCCGGAGGTGACCCCGAAGGCACACTTCAACGGGTTCATCTTCAGGCAGCAAGACCGGAGGAAGCCGAACACATTCTCAAGATCTTTGAGATGGTCCTGACGCTGGCGCGATTTGACCACCAAGTCATCGACGTAGCATTCCACCAGTGTGCCGAGGATTGGCTTGAATATGCGGTGCATCGCCCGTTGATAGGTGGCACCTGCATTCTTCAGGCCGAAGGGCATGACCTGGTAACAAAAGATACCTTGGGGGGCCCTGAAGGCAGTGAACTCCTCATCCTCAGGGGCCATCCGGATTTGGTTGTATCCGGATTATCCATCCATTAAGGAGAGGGCTTGGAATCCCGCCGTGGCGTCGATCAACAGCTCTGTCACCGGAAGGGGAAAATCATCCTTCGGACAGTGGCGGTTGAGATCGCGGAAGTCGATACAGACTCTGATCTTCCTGTTCTTCTTCCTGACCGGCACAATGTTGGCCAGCCATCTGGGGCACTGAACTTCCATGACGAAGTTGGCTTTGATAAGCTTGTCAACTTCGGCCTCAACCATGGCCCCGTGGAATGGGTGCATCTTCCTGGGAGGCTGCATGAACTCGCGATGGTTCGCCGGGAGACCAAGCCGGTGGACGACTACCTGAGGATCTAGCCCCGGCATCTCGTCATAGCCCCAAACGAACACATCACGGTGCTGTCTGAGGAAGTCCACGTACTGCTGCCGCTCCTCAGAGGGCATGGCGGCACTGACCAATGTGGGTCTTGGATCTGCTTCGGTTCCAAGGTTCACCTGTACTAACTCATCGACCGTGGCGAAGACGCCCTCCTCAAAGGCAGGGGGTACATCTTCCACGTCCTCTCCACTCGGGGAGGGATCGTCCACGAGAGAGACTACGTTGGAAACTGCATTGGGGCTACCAGATCCTGCTGGGCCGCTGGTGCTGGCATGGGCGGTCGCGGTCATCTCATCAGGAGACTCACAGGCTGTCGAGACCATTGCTACGTCCAACCGATGGATCGGGAGGACGTAAGCGTCATCCAAACTGGCCCAGGGATCACTTGCAACAGCGACAGGCTCAACCTCACCTGCCAGGATCTGCTTATACTTGCTCTTGTAATAGTCTGCGTCCAGATAGCGGGCTTCACATGAGGCAAAAGGAGAGGCATCTCCCTGAAGCACGCCTACTCGACCATTAAGGGAGTATTTAAGGCATTGGTGGTATGAAGAGGGAACCGCCGCATGAAGGTGGAGCCATGACCTGCCCATCAATGCGTTATACGCAGTGTCCTGAGAGACTACCATGAATTCGGTGCTGGCACCCAGGTCACCGAACTGGGTCTTCAAACGTATCTTGCCGACCGGAGTTTGCTCGGTGCGGTCGTAACCCTGGATCCTGAGGTCGGAGGGAATCAAGTCATCCTCAGACAACCCCAATCTCCGGAGCGTCCGAGTTGGAATCAGGTTAATCCCGGACCCCGTGTCGACAAGACAGCGCCGGACTTCAAGGCCATTGAACTGGCCAGTAACTTACAGCGGATGAATGTGCCCCTGTATAGGAGGGTCTTCGTCCTCACCAGAGAACGAGATAACTGCCTGACATTCGGCGTCCTCAATCGTTTCGGCGTGAGAGGCCTCTGCAGCCGCAACCTCCGTCTCAAACTGGAGGGGGCTCTTCAGGGCTTCAGCGAGCGCCTCGCGCATCTCAGGTGACATGCGCAGAGCCTCAAGGATGGAGAGCCTTGCTGGGATGTCGGCCAAGTGCTTCAGGACATCATACTTTTTTGCCAAGCGCGAGCCCCTGGTTGCAGGAGGTTGCTCTGCGGTTGGAGGCATGATGGGCCTTACCGGTTGGACCGGCGGCCGACTGGTGCTTGGCGCATCTCGCTGTTCACTGGTTGAAGCCCGGGAAGTGGTCACCGTACTGGGGCCAGGAGGCCGGGATGGACTCGTGGCAGGACGGAGCTGGTCGCGGCGCGGCTGAGGCGATTCTGCCTGGTCCCACACCACAAACAGTGGCGGAGGCGAATCCGTCATCCCCGGATGGGGGGGCTACGCGCGCTGAGCTCGGTTTTGAGACTGGTGCCTAGTCTCAGTGGCGTGCACGGCCTGGCTGGAGGTACCAACTGTCATGCCCCAGCGACTCCTGTTGTTGCGGTTCCTCCGACGGTGGCGACGACCGGGGACACTAGGGAGGTCCACCTGGTGTTCTTCAACGTTGGGAACCGAAAAGGGATTTACCAGCTCGACGGTATTAACCGAAGTGTACACATCACTGTCATCGGACGAATCATTCATCACCGGGCGGATCCGAGGAGGGACCCCCACCTCCGGGGGCATGAAATCGCTGAGAGTGCGGGATAGTGGCGGAACTGGCGGGGCGCGCTCTTCCTTCTTGTGCCGCCGCCGTTTGCTCTTCTCGGAGGAGGCAGGCTGGGACGACGATGCCGAAGCAGCACCCGCAGATTATAGGGGCTCAGGCTGATTCAAGCGCGCACGGATGATTCCATGGGCGTGAATGATTGTCTTGCGGGCCATCCAGTTATTATACTTCTGGGATCCGCGGTCGGAGACCAGCTGCCATTCGTCCTCGTCGCCACTATCGTCACCTGATCCCACGAACACACCCGCCACTTGCGCTGGAGCTGGGCCCAACCTGATTACATTGTTGTTAATCTGGTCTTGGAGCCAGTCCTTAAACACGTAGCATCGCCGGATGGTGTTCCCCAGGGCCCGATGGTAAGGGCAGTAGCGGTGGTTATCCGTGAGATGTGCCTCCTCTGGCCTCCAACACTCAGGCAACCGCACAATCCTCTACTCCAGGGCGCTCCGGAAATAACCGGGGACCTGATCCTCGTGAAATGAGTAAGTCACGTATCGCGGGGCCCAGGTAGCGTGGTCTTGATGAGGGGCTGGAGGGGCCTGCCGAGGAGGTGGACACTGATTATCTCGCATGGGTTGTGGCGGTACATTACGCGGAGGGGCCGGCCGGTTCTGGGGCTGCCGCTGCTGGGCCGGGAACTGAGCCCGTGGAGGCGGATTCCTGTGAGGCTGTGGAGCTGGCCTCACCGGTAGCAACTCCAACTGCCTGGGGGCCTCTATCTGGGCAACAGCAGCGGGATCAGCCCTGCTGACTCTCCTTGCAGGGATCATAGGAGGCAGCGGGTGTGCCTGACTGGCCTGTTGCAGGGCTTCCTCAAGACGTTGAGCTTTGTCTGAGAATTCCCTGAACCCTCCGGTGTAATTCTGAGTGATCAAGGAAGGGACCAGCTCGGTCTTGACGTTCCCGACGAACATTTTCAGCAACTTCTCCTGAGTCAATGGCATGTCAAGGGAATACGTGAGACCCTTCCATCGGGCGACGAAATCTGCGACTCGCTCATCAGGCCTTTGCTTGCACTTGAAGAGGTCTGCGATACTCGTCTTCCGGGTCGTGGAACTGAACTGGTAGAGGAACTATCTACGAAGGTCCTCCCAGCTAGTTATCGACCTGACGGGGAGCTGGCTGTACCAGACAAATGTTGGCCCTTCCAGTGTCTGGACAAAACAGCGAAGCTTAGCGGCCTCCTGCTGCGCCGGAGTTCCCAACATAGGCCCGCACCTCGAGTTGAAATGGGCCAAATGCTGTGGCGGATCTCCAGTCCCGTTGAAGGGGGCGAAAGTGGGGTTCCCGAATCCCAGAGGTGCCGGCATGTCATCCACCCATGCTGGGTATGGCTTGCCGTCCGGTGGGATCGCCACTTGCCGAGTCTCCAAGGCTTCCAAGCGGGCGATGAGTGCCGCCATCGGATCATCCGGACATGGGTTCCAGTCCTGGCGAGTATCTCTAACCACGAGCGCATTGCATGGCCCTTCAATCGGGTCGTCGACCGGGTCGTCGAACTCGGCAGCTCGTGGGATGGCGGGCGGAGCGGCCCTTGGGGAAGCGGGAGGAATCCGAGCGGGGTCTCTCAGGTAGTCACGCCGCTTGGGAGGGTGTGGTGAAACATACCGCGCCCTCTTGCCATAGGCAATGGCCTCTCCCCTGTCGGCAAACACGGCGTAATCACGGTTTCCCAGGAGAGTCTCATCGAGGAGCGGTTGTTCCTGTCCCTGCTGTCCTGGCCTAGGATCACCGTAGTCAGGCCGCCGCTCTACAGCGCGCTCGGCGAGGAGCTGTTGTTCCTGTCCCTGCTGTCCTGGCCTAGGATCACCGTAGTCAGGCCGCCGCTCTGCAGCACGCTCGGCGAGGAGCTGGTCAACTAGCTTCTTCTGCTCGGAGAGCTGTTGATGTAGCGTGGCCTTTTCGGGATCCTCCTCTGCCCTCTGCATGGAGGCAGATGGGTCGGCGGGCTTTATAGCCACGCCGTGCTCTTTACCTTTGCTGACGTTTCGGCTCAACGTCAGTGCTTCAGTGGGTGCGGGGAGACCCAGGAGGCTCCTCTGGTGACGAGTAACCCTCACTGACGGATCCAACGATGGCTTGTCTTCGGGGGGAGAGCCCCCGTCGAAAATTTCAAAGTCGTTCCCCTCTCCCGACAGGTCAGCCATATTGACCGTTTCCGTCCCTGGGGATGTACCCTTAGGGCCACCCAGCGAATCGGGCTGTTGGCGAATCGCACTGAAGCGTAGGGAAACGTACTGCCCCCATCCACGGATATACACGTGGGGAGTGGCTTCCTCGATAACCTTGAGGAGTACTTGAAAACACTCAATGCATCGTTGTTGGAGGGCCCTGTGGTGCCCAAATGACCCAGGGTGCCGAACCGCGGGGAGCGTGGCCAGGTCAATCTGACGGCACTGCTCACCAATATCCTCCAGGTGCGCTTGACTCCCGGGATATGGCATTTGTAGGTGGTGAAGACGGGAGTGAGTCTCTCGGAGAGTTCGGCGGAAGCATTCGAACTCATCCGGGGTGAGCGATTCGGGTGCATCAAAGTCTGGTCCTGCGACCGGCCAAAACTTCTCAGGGAAGTGGCCCTCTGCAAGGACGGTCCAGAAGCTCCACGACTCAAACTCGGTACCCAGTTCTCCTTGGTCCCCTTCAGCGACTGGGAATGGACGGGGAACCGGCAGTGGTGCCGAGGCGGGCCGCTGGGCCGGCGGGCTGGCCGGCGGTGAATACGGCGAGCAGGCCGATTGGCCTCCACATCCCGGGCTGCCCTCTGAGGGTTGCGGTGCCCCAGCTACCACATCACGATAAGACGGGCCGGCGAGCGAACATCCTGCTGTAGCATCGGTGCTCGCCGAGGGTGCACTGGATCGTGGCTCGACCGTCGGTCCCCAGAAAAGGTCTCCGGCTTCTCCGATCGAGGCAGAAGGCGCTTCCGGAGGGGCCGGTACCAACCGCAAGCTTGATCCTTGGGGGTCTACCAGGCCCTCGCTACTTCGGATATACCTTTGGAGAGAAGCGGGGATCATATCGATCTTGCTCTCGGGAAGTACGAGGCTGACGTGCCGCATTCCTACCACTGCCCCTGACTGGCGGGATCGGGGGGAGGGCTCTGTCGCCGAATCATACTCCACCTCTGTATCAGAGAAACGAACCGGTCGGATCTCTGTCCGGAATTCCGTAACATTCCTCCCTCTACGTCGACGCCTCGCCTTCCTTCCCCTGGGTGGTTCTTCGGGGCATGGCTGATCTCTGTCGTGGCGTCTTCTGGCCGCACCGGTTCTGGGGCCAAGAGGACTAGAAACCATGGTGTGAGGAGCACCGGGATAGATATCAAAGGGGACGTGGGGAGAGATGCTTCCGGGCAGGCCTCCGGGTCGGGATCGGAAGGTGGGATCACCCATGCCTCTTGGATCGGCCACACGGAGTGGACCCTGCTGGTGAATAGTGCTACCGCGAGTGGTCCGCGGTGGCTATTTCCTGTGCCCGCAACCGGGAGAGTCAACCCAACCTACCTTTGGGGTGGTCGGGGCCTCGATCTAGGTCGGGCATAGAAGTGCCCCTACTCAGGATGCGCAGGGGCTTGGTGACTGGAGCCAGCAGTGGCTTGGGCCAATGCGGCCGCCGTTGCTTGGGCCCCAAGGTGGGCATCCTCTTCCGCTCGTTCCCGACGTGGGCGTCGGGATAGACGAGTCGGGATCAGCGGCGCAGGCAGGTGGAGAGCCCGTTCTTCGACTTGAGAGGCCTGTCGGCGGTGTCGACGTGGCCTAGCAGGAGCCCTTATCGCGGATCCCTGGAGCGAATCTCGGATATGGTGGTCCCGGACATCCTCCACCTCATCCGCATAGGGGAAGGGGCTGTCGGAGCGTTCCGGGGATAAACACCCGAAGCGGTTGGACGTCGAGGTAGGGAGCGGTGCCTCCCTGCGCGGCCCTCGGGGGCGGCGTTGGTGGCGAGGTGCAGCTTCCTCGAGTTTTAGGCGAGCCATGTCCCGGGTGGGGATGACTCCCTCTTCCTCATATCTCCGCACCAAGTTGTTGATCACCCTTCTCTGGATGACCTCCGAGGGGGAGAGAGGGCGTGGTTGTCCCGCAGCTGCGGCTGCTGGGACGGCTGTGGAACGGGCGGGACCGCGCGGAGTAGCCGCGTCGGTGTTTCCCCTACCCCTACGCCAGTGGGCGGGCGGCGATCGGGCACTGGATCAGGCGACCTGATTCCTGAAGATAGGGAGAAGAACCCATTAATACTGACAGGAAAAGGAATCGACTACCAATCATTAGTGCCACAACGCCTTCCGCGGGGGGAACCCAGGCCATCGACGTCGTGAGACGGAGTGCCCGATTTCCCCTCCCCAGCCCCTGGCGGGTCCCGTGCCCCGGTGCTGAATGCTCGGCCGGGCAACATGCTAATCTTCCAACACCTCTGAAAGCTATCAGTCTTCGTATTGAGGAGAAGAGTTTCACGTCAGGTTCACCATTTTTCTGTTTCGGTGCGGATGTGCGTCGGGTTTCCGTTCCGATGCTGTTCTGCCAGGACGCGTTCGCGCGTGCTCCCGTCGACCTGAGGGGATGGGAGCGTGGCTTGTGGCCCCGCAGTCCCGCTTTCCAAAGGCGGGCGGCATCCATCCCTTATTCAGGGACGTCTGCTCCTTGATCGAAACCAGGATGATGGGATGTCGGCTCCTCCTTCCGTGGACGTCTCCTCGGAACTCGTCGCCTAATCCGGGTCTCCCTCATAGATTTAAGAATGTTCGTGAATCTCGTTCCCGGCACCATATCTTCATGGACACCGGTTAATTACGCTGCTTCCGCCCAGACGCTCCAAGGGGTCTGGTCGGGGCAGAAACCTACGGTGAGGAGACCGGGTAGCTCTGGGTGCTGGGGGAATGTCTTAACACTGCGGCTCTGCATGTCTACCTTCCGTCCCTAATAGGGCTTCTCGAAGGCGTGATGGCCTAAGGCATCCCACGCTGGGTGCGGGGAACTACGTTACCTGAGGTCTTCCTCAGCTTCCCATGTTTAACACTGGGTATGCTGCGAGTTTAGCGTCCAGCGGGGACGGTATCGGACTGATCAACACGAGGAGTGGATCAGAAGACAGAACCCCTTGCGGGGAACCTACGACGCTGGGGCCAGCACATGGGCGGCTTCCCGAGTGAAGTGGAGTGGAATGAAATGGCATGACCCCACCGGGATGTGGCGGCCTGGGTAAGGATCAGGATGGATGATGGAGTGAAGAGCTTGGACCCCGTAGAGGATTCCTACGTACCACGCGTTAGCGCGGATCAAAGTCAACGTAGTTCGGATATACAGTTTAACGTCATGCTGGACGATGGAAAGCCGACTCACGAAGAGGTCGAGGCTACCAGGCGGAGGATTGAACCGAACCACCTCACACAGAGGGGGATGGAACGGCCGGGTGGATCAACGCGAATGTGAACCCGGGAGGGGTCCACTGATGGACGAACCGACGTGAATACGACTGGGATGACCAGGTGGTGGGCTTGAACCTCAGGGAGGCTTCCTATGTACCCTGTTTAGGAGACAGGGATCAAAGTCCACGTAGTTCATTCTGTCAGGACTTACGCACTGAGGCAACCTGAGTGCGGCAAAACTCAGTTGGAGAGGGACTTGGGCCGAATGTAAGAGACACCTCGATCCATGTCATGCCCTCTACTGGCTTCGGCAGTGGGAAATCACAATGGAGATACACATGTGCAGTCCCCCACAAGAAACTAGGGGTTTGTAATACCCTACCCCCGTGGGCGAAGGCCACTCCAATCCCGACATCCCTGCAGAGACGAGCGGGTGGGGGCCACATCCAAACCGGGGGGGGACCCTGCGTGCGAGGCACGAGATCAGGTGATGCGGACGGTTTAACGTCTTGCCGGACGAAGTACAGTTTAACGTCGTGTGTTGAGGACGAAGCGGACGGTTTAACGTCTTGCCGGACGAAGTACAGTTTAACGTCGTGTGTTGAGGACGAAGCGGACGGTTTAACGTCTTGCCGGATGAAGTACAGTTTAACGTCGTGTGTTGAGGACGAAGCGGACGGTTTAACGTCTTGCCGGACGAAGTACAGTTTAACGTCGTGTGTTGAGGATGAAGCGGACAGTTTAACGTCTTGCCGGATGAAGTACAGTTTAACGTCGTGTGTTGAGGACGAAGCGGACGGTTTAACGTCTTGCCGGACGAAGTACAGTTTAACGTCGTGTGTTGAGGATGAAGCGGAGTTTGGGGGTTACACCTTGAGGAGGCCCATATGGTAGGCAGTTTAACGTCGTGCAGCTTGGACGAATGCAGTTTAACGTCATGTTGGACGAGGGACGCCTGGAAGTTTAACGTCCTGCAGCGCGGACGAATGTTGCCGCCGATGGGTCTGTGTCACTTTGTGCGCGCCTGGAGGGCCACATGGGAAGACAACGCACGGTGCGGGCACCCAGGATGAAGATCATCGGGCGCCACGCAGGCGGGTACCCTCAGGGGGTTAAAGGGGGCGACCCTGGCGGTTTGCGCGTAAAAGAGGAGCTTGGCGCGCAATACCGCGGGTCGGCGCGCAATTGGGCGGGCTGGCGCGCAATTGGGCCAGCGCTTTGCGCGCGGAAGATGGAGATTGCGCGCACCGGGCCTCTGATAGCGCGCGGGGCCAACGACTCATTCTTTAACGAATGGCCACTTAGTAAGGGGGGGTGCGCGCAATCGGGCTGGATTGCGCGCACCCGGGAGGCAATTGTGCGCAAGAGGGTTCTTTTACGCGCGAATGCCTTCGGGTAAGGAATTGGTCAATGGAAAGAAGCCAAAGGGTTTGCGCGCGAAGGTGAACCCCGAGGCTTGCTTGCGCGAAATAAAGAAGGTTACCTGAAGATCGACAATGCGCGCGGAGGGGGTGGAATTGCGCGCACGAGCGACTCTTCGAATTCTGGCAACCAACCCCAAAACGTCGGGGGTCGCCTTGTATTTATAGGCAACCCCGGGCGTGGAATCCTGCCGCCGGCGTGCAATTCATGGCGTGGGCGCGGAATTTCCTTCGCGGGCGCGGAATCGGGGCCCCGGCGCGCAAGGGAGTCGCGCGGGCCACGGGCGCGCAAAATTGCACGCCGGCCCAGTGCATTTGCGCGCATCCCGGGAGGATTGCGCGCCGCACTTAAACTTTGCGCGCGGGCCTCCAAAATTCCGCGCAAGGCCTCCGGGCCTTCCGAAACGTGCTTCTGACTCCAAATATGACCTCGCTTTCCGCATCCGGAACATCGTTTGGGAACAATGGACTTTTTCGGCGTCTACAAAAATATCCTTGTAAAATTATAATGGAAACATTAAAAAATTAGGGCTTCATGATAGAGGTAAAATCCAACTATTTCATATATGTTTAAAGAAACATTATTTCCAATTTTTCGGAAAAAGTCATAAATTACCTTATTTAGAAAATGATAAAAATATTCATTTCAAACCATTTTTTAAAAAAGTACAACATTGTTAAAATTGAATTTAAATATTCATAGTATAACAGTGAAAACAAATTTGAGAAAAAAATATTTAGAACACATATAAATGGAAGAGAAATACTCCCCAGTGGATATTTAAACATAAACAATCTCGAATAATAGTGAGATTTTGAAACAAATACTTACCACTTTGTAATCAGTTCAATCATATTATTAATGAAATAAATAAAAAAATATGGATATTTTAAAATTGTAATATTTATAATAATACTTATATATACATTTATAGGTAGTATACAAACCAGAAATAAAGAAACAAGTAATGTAAAGGCATGTGTCCCACGTAAATAAAAGATAAACAAAACATTCCCTAACCTCAAGTCTTCAATTTATTTGTTCACATTGAAACCTACTATATTATACTAATAAATTTATTTTAAATTTCTTCCATAAACATATATCTATCATATCATGTATGATTTTTTTTATCATCTTATCATCTTCTTATTAATAAGTTCTTATTAAAATCATTGTTCTTGGTGATAATTGTTTCGTTTTCCCAATATGTTTTGGTTTGGTAGTCTTCATCCTTATACATTGATCATGGTACAATAATTTACATAATTTTAATCATGGTATAAACATATTATGTAATAATTATATTCATATTTATAATCATTCATAGAAAGTAGAGATATAAAAATTAATTACACTATTCATGGTGATGGGTTGTCGTAAGTGCACATGAACGTTGTTTTAATTTTTTGATTGATGAAGATAAATAATTGTGAATAATAATTAATATATCTTTAATAATTAATATGTCCTATATATCACATATTTTCATTAAACCCATCATAATTTACATCCATAAAATGTGGTGATGAAAATGAATTGTATCGCTACATGGATATGGTAAGTCATACATACGCATGAACGGTACTTTCTCTTTTTTTATGAGAAAGAGGGTGTCTAATAGAGTTTTAAAAATAATAATAACTTTTAAACATATTTAGGATATTTATTTTATTATTTTATTATAAAAATTATATATTTATAAAAGGTTTGGAAGAGTTGAAAAATAAAGTGATCGGTTAGATCGATTACCTCTTCTTCAAAACGTCTCCTTTTCATCTTCCCTAAATGGCTCTAGGGTTGGTATTTTGAGAAGACCAAAACATATAGAAGGTTCATAGGGAAGTTTATAAGATAAATTGACAGGGTTATTTCATGATATAAGTCTCAAAGTGAAGTAAATAATTAAGGGATGATGTTCCCTTTTATAATTGAGGTGAGGGGAACTATTACAGTTTCTCAAAATATAAAAAAATACTAAGAATATTATAGATCCAAATGTATAAAAATACCTTATAAATCTACATGGGGAAATTATAAACCATATATTATCCCAATTATTTTTATTTAAAAGTTTTGTGATTTTTAAATAATTTAAGAAAATATTATATTCATGGAATTTTATTATTTTCAATTTTGATAATATTATTTACTTTGACAACATTAATAATATGAATATAGAAATATATCTTAAAATTCAACACCCCAATAATCAATGGTACGCTTCACTTTGAATAATAGAGTAGCGTGTGTTGTACGCAACTTCGAGTTATAACACACCACAACCAATCTAACTAGTCATTATGAATAGAAATACCCACTTTTTGAAATTTTATAAATTTTATCTCTCAAAATGGACTTAATTTTTGGATTCGTAATATTGAATTTAGCCTAGGGTGAAATTTTGGTACCATTCGGATAACATTTATATTTTGATGAGTAGTGAAAATTACTAAATTTTAATTAAATACAACTTTTTTAATAAAATTAATTAATAGTGATAAATTATGAATTTTAGTGGTTTTAAAGTATACATAGAATTTATTTTTACCATTTAATACAATGTTGGTCATTGGACATAATTTCAGAATTAAACCGGACATAAACAAGTGTCAATCTTTTGATAGTTATTATATCTTAAAAACACGCTTTTTGTTTTGACAGCGGTAATTAATTTTAAATTAATTTCTGCCACTTCTGTGTTTTGAATTTGGAAAAATATATTCCATATTTGGAATCAGGACATCCAAATTTTATAAATAGGTAACTTTTATTTTTATACATTTTGAATAATTACTTTGGTAAATATTTTATTTACCATGGTTAAATGGTAAATCTGGTAAATAAGGGTAAAAATAATATTGTAATAACAATAAATTACACTAAAACGTGTCCTGGCCTTATTGGTGGATACATTTCCGACCATTGGCATCTTTGGGTCGATTTTGGGACCCCATGAATCCACTTGTAGGTGATAGGGACACTTTATATTAATTAAGTTAAAGTAAATACAAAAATTTCATAAGCTTATATCTTTTAGAAAAACAATTTTTACATATGGTTATATATATTATATTTTTGATTATAAATATTCATTAGAAATATAAAAATATTTACTAGAAAATTGTATTTTATTTATAATTTTTAGACATTGAAAAATTAAAAATATATATGATAGAATAATGATGTAGTATTTTCATTATTAATGAAAGAATCAAATAATTGGTATTATAAATGTTAAAATAAATATAATTTGAAAGTTTTGATGAAATACATGAATTTTATTGGTTAATATGCCATGTTATTATTGCTTAAATGAATTTGGTTCTAATTAATAAAGTTGTTAAGACTTTAACAAAAATAAATTATCGAGTAGTGTCAAAATTGACATAAATGAGTTTTTAAAACAAATATTATATTATTAATTTATATTCTATTACTAAAAATATAAGGTTCGGCCAAAGGACTTATATAATTATTAGTGTATCCTTAATGGACCACTTTGGGGTCACTTGGATGTATATTGTATGTTTATTAACTATATAATATAAAAATAAAAAGTGGCATGGTAAATGTCAATCTAATTAACTAAGAGTTAAAACTAAAAGATAAGGTTAATATAATGACCCAAACCTGTCTAAAATATATTTGGTTAAAACCAAAGGGAGTTACCCAAATTAAAGGAGGTTAACATACACTTTATCAATGAAAAGTACAAGGTAATGGGTTTTCATCTCACTCTTTATTCCCATGAGATTCGTGACATATTGCCACTATTACCTTTTGTGTGGTGTATGTACTTCCCATAATTATATTCTTTTTGTAATACACTTTAATTTATGTGTATTTAAATATTAATTTTATAATACCTCTTTCATGGGGTGTATGTTTCGCATGTTACCAAATTGGTAAGGGTTATTTCACATTCTCTAAATTATCCGAGGTTTTTTATACGTAATTATCTATTGGGACCTCTTTATCATCCACATACATGTTTCTTAAAAATTTATTTCAAAAAATTATTACTATTTTATTGTATATGGGTTAAAGTCATTTATACCCTTGTTTGAATTTTTATAAGAAGTTTATAAAGGAATCTTTCCGTTGTTTGCCAAACAATGTCCTTTTTAACCTTTTCAACAGAATTAAGGTAAGAATGTCTTTTTAAAATATACGGTGGGTGCGGCTATTTTCTGCCATTATTACACATTTGAAGCTTCCCTTAAAAGCTTATAAGAATATTTTTAAAGTAAATTTTTTCTTTAATAATTATGTGACTTTTAAATGATTTCAAAAAAAGAGATATTTCTCTCAAATAGTTTTGATTTCATCTGTGTCAACATCCATTGATAAATTTTACACTTGTTTGAAGTTGCTTTATTATGATAAAAATCATCCATATTGTATTTATGGTTTTGTGATATGTTTGACTATGGATGAGTTTTTTTTATTCCATTAATGGTTTATGATTAATGTTTTGGCATTTCTTATGCTAGTTTTAATATGAACGTTTACGTTATATTTCATCCTATTCTTAAGATGAATGTGTTGGAATAGTAAGTTACGGGTTGGGGACCAGTAAAAGTAAGTCCTCCGGGTTGGGGTCCAGTTACAGCAGACCCTCCGGGTTGGTGTCCAGTTATTAGAGGCACTCCAGGTTGGTGTCTGTTTATTAGAGGCACTTCGGGTTGGTGTCCAGTTATTAGAGGCACTCCGAGTTGGTGTCCGGTTATTAGAGGCACTCCAGGTTGGAGTCCGGTTACAGAGGCTCTCCGGGTTGGGTTCCGGTTATAGTTATCCCTTAGGTCTTGGAACGAGGACATGACATAGAAAATAAAGTTTGACATTATGCATTCTATCATTATGAAAGTGGTTAGTGATATTGCAGGTGATTATTCGACTTGTAGAATATCCATGTGAATAAGTAAATGGCATTACTTCATTTTATTTTTGCCATATTATGCTGATGTTCAAGTTTAAAAGGCTTTTGTTTTAGTTATAATTGCCTTAAATTTTTATGTGTATTTATTAAAGTTTCTACTGTATTGTTATCCTTACTGAGCATCTGAGCTCACCCCTTTCTATGTTTTATTTTTCCCAAGATTCTAAGAAATGTATTGTGATTTTTAGGCAGGGTTAAGCCAATGGAATAATGGTGTTCGTGACGGATTATTTATGTTTTTTTCTTATATTATGAAGTGTAATGTAACATTCATGTATGTAATCTATTTTACAGGACTGCTAAACAGATCGGTCCTTTGGGACATAATTCCTTGTAATCATGCCAATGTATTAAAATAATTCACCGACTCTGGGTAACTGGGGTCGGGGCATTACAGTTGGTATCAGAGGATGTTTAGGAATAACCTTGGAAACTAGATTTAGGTATGCTCTGATTAGAGCACATATCCCTAAAATAGACTTTTAGGATTAGTAGAGAAGAACTTCCTAGAATTTTGATATTGTAGAGATTTTGTGAGTTTTCTGAGCAATACATCCATGTCTGGATATGAGCAGGTAGAGGTGGCTCTGGCAGAGATGTACCTAGGGGTAAAACCCGAAAACACCGCTTTGAGCTAGACTCGAATGGGAACTGGTGCACGACAACAGGCCTTGCTGCACTCTTGGTTACGACACTCCCATGGGATATGCTTAGGATAATTTTCATTTTCTTCACAACCCATTATGAAGGGTTAATGAGTATATAATTATTTAAAGAAGACATTATTATCATTATGGATTATATCCATAAATTGTTTAATTTATTTTAAGTGTTTTAAAAGTTTGGGATTAGGTATTTATACTCACAAACTAATCTAGTGTATGCCATTATTTATAAATGGCTCTCAGTAGAAGGAATGAAAAATCCATCAATACACATGATCCAAAGAGTAAGATGGATCATATATTTCATTGTCCTAAGCTATAATTTAGAAGGGAAATAGTCTCCCACGTATTATCATCATATGAAGAAATAGTATCATGTGTTGACAAGATACGTAAAGAATTCTCAGAGTCCTATGTCTTTGAAGGGAATCCAGAGAAGAAAAGGATGGTAGAGAGAAGGAAAGATAAAGGGAAGAAGGTAAAGAAGGATTTTCCCATATGTTATAATTGTGGAAAGAATCAACTTGGAAAATTCTTGAAGGTAATGGGATTATTTTATATGTGTGGACAAAAAGGGCACAATGTACGTGACTGCAAGTGTAAGAAAAAGGTTTCAAATTTACAATGCTTCATTTGCAAGGAGTTTGGACACTACGTGAACCAATCTCCCAGTCATCAGACTATGTCGCAAATGATTCTATTGGATAATAATCAAGTTATGATACTACCAAAAATTAAGAGGAATGACTAGTGTTCTTATGTTGTTATTTTGGAATTATTTCATTTAAGTGTTGTATCAATGATGTTTTGGAAATAAATGACGATTATACTGCAGTACAATTTCATTAAGGATTTGAGATTTTATGGTATTATGAAAACTGACACTTCAGTGAGTTAAACCTTTTGGAAATTACATAGTTGAAGTAAAGATAACCCTTAATATGATCCTAATATTGAGGTACTGATTTTGGAATAAGATACGGTTGATTTGAATAAATTATATTGGATATTCTTGACTACCTTGAAACTGATTAATGATTTATATTCCCATAATTGTTGCAGTTTACAACATTTATTTATAGAAGGAGTATATCCATTATTATATAAGGAATAAGAGATCATAAAGGTAATCAATAAGGTTTTATGGTAATTCAGGATGTTGAGGTGTTTTAAAAGAATACATGATGAAGGTGTTCACATGTTATTACGCGGCAAAAAATGGATCTTCATTGTGTTAAACTTCCTTATAAATTTTGGAATGTGAGTTTGGACAGACGTATTATGGATAATTCTAGTTTGAGATTATTTTTGGATTGACATAAAAGGACAACCTGGAGGTCGGGCGGCAACCCGTCACGTCCGGCAAGGCCGCGAGACTTGAACCCGCAACAGAAGGGCAACAAGGTTGTATCACCTACCACTAGCCCATGTGATGTCCTAGATTGAATAATGTAGTTTTTTTAAAGGGTCTCATATGTGAATTATAAATTCATTATTTTTGGAATCCTATACGATTAGGATAAATAGAATATATATATATATATATTTAAATCTTTTAGAGTGAAAGACGAGTTTGTAGTAGGAATTAGTTGAAGGATGAAACTCTACTTGTCAAGTATATATATACATATATATATATATATCCTCTTATTTTATGGATAAATTAATTATTAAACTTTATGGAAGGGATCTTAAAAGCAAAAATATGTTATCCTAATACCTTATATTTTTTTGAACCAATGGTATTTTAAATCATCATAGATTGGTGGATTTGAGGCCCACAATTCTACAATTGTTTGTGATTGATGACCTTAATCACTCCCTATAAATATTTACATTTTTCCTCCAATTAAGTGTATCTAATTTCCACTAATGTTATCCTAATTGAGATCCTAATTTGGTGGTGACCATTTCACTTCTCTTTTCCACTTATTAAGACTAAATTTTATTAACCCAATTTCTGATGTGGGTTTTCCCACAAAGATATTTTCTATTTTCAACCTTTTATTTTCGAAAAACAATTTAAAATTGTGAGGATGGAATTTTTTGAATGAGGGGATAATGTAACACCCCATTATTCCATGATACCATTCACTTTGAATAATACAGTATCGCGTGTTGTACACAACTTCGAGTTATAACACACCACAACCAATCTAACTAGCCGTTATGAATAGTAATACCCACTTTTTGAAATTTTATATATTTTATCTGTCAAAATGAACTTCATTTTTGGATTCGTAATATTGAATTTATCCTAGGATGAAATTTTGGTACCTTTCGGATAATTTTATATTTTGATGAATAGTAAAAATTACTAAATTTTAATTAAAAACAAATTTTTTAATAAAAATAATTAATAGAGAAAAATTATGAATTTGAGTGGTTTTAAAGTATACATAGAATATATTTTTACCATTTAATACAATGTGGGTAATTGGACATAATTTCACTATTAAACTGGACATAAACAAGTTTCAATCTTTTGATAGTTATTATATCTTAAAAACACACGTTTTGTTTTCACAGCGGGAATTGATTTTAAATTAATTTCTGCCACTTATGGGTTTTGAATTTGGAAAAATGGATTTCATATTTGGAATCAGGATTTATAAATTGTGTAAATATGTAACTTTTATTTTTAGACATTTTAAATAATTACTTCAATAAATATTTTATTTACCATGGTTAAAAGGTAAGTCCGGTAAGTAAAGGTAAAACATAATATTATAATAATAATAAATTACCCTAAAACGTGTCCTAACCTTATTGGTGGATAAATGTCTGACCATAGGAATATTTCGATCAATTTTGGGACCCCATGTATCCACTTGTAGGTGATAGGGACACTTTATATTAATTAAGTTAAAGTAAATACAAAAATGACATAAGCTTATATCTTTTAGAAAAACAATTTTTACATAAGGTTATATATGTTATATTTTAGATTATAAATATTAATTATAAATATAAAAATACTTACTACATAATGGTATTTTATTTATAATTTTTAGACATTGAACAATTAAAAATATATGTGACACAATAATGATGCAGTATTTTCCTTATTAATGAAAGAATAAAATAATTGGTATTATAAATGTTAAAATAAATATAATTTGAATGTTTTTATGACATACATGAATTTTATTGGTTAATATTACATGTTAGTATTGCTTAAATGAATTTGGTTCGAATTAATAAAGTTCTTAAGACTTTAACAAAAATAAATTATTGAGTAGTGTCAAAATAGACATAAATGACTGTTTAAAACAAATATTATATTATTAATTTATATTCTATTCCTAAAAATATAAGGTTCGTCAAAAGGACTTATATCATTATTGGTGTATCCTTAATGGACCACTTTGGGGTCCCTTGGATGTATGTTGTAAGTTTATTAACTATATAATATAAAAATACAAAGTGGAATAGTAAATGTCAATCTAATTAACTATGAGTTAAAACTAACAGATAAGGTTAATATAATGACCCAAACCTGTCTAAAATATATTGGTTGAAAAGATTTCGACCCATGCCCACCTTAGGCTTTGAATAATATACTTTGGAGCCATTAGAAAGCAAATAAGAATTTATTATAAAATAATACATTTGTTTTTCCTAAAGAGCCCCTCCTCCCCCTTATAAATAGACACCACTTCTAACCAATTCCCGACACCTCTCAATCCTTTTGCCTCATCCAACCTCTACCCAATTAATCTCCCTACATCCCTCTCCTCCTCTTAGAAGCCTTACCTTAGGCAGAAGGCACTTCAAGAGCCCTTTTTGGTTCAATCCAAAGGGAGTTACCCAAATTAAAGGAGGTTAACATACACTCTATCAAGGAAAAGTACAAGGTAAGTGGTTTTCATCTCACACCTTATTCCCATGAGATTCATTCCATATTGCCACTATTACCTTTTTTGTGGTGTATGTACTGCCCATAATTATATTCCTTGTGTAATACACTTTAATTTATGTGTATTTAAATATTCATTTTATAATACCTCTTTCATGGGGTGTATGTTTCGCATGTTACCAAATTGGTAAGGGTTATTTCACAATCTCTTCATTATCCGAGGTTGTTTATACGTAATTATCTATTGGGACCTCTTTATCATGCACATCCATGTTTCTTAAAAATGTATTTCAAAACATTATTACTATTTTAAAGAATATGGGTTAAAGTCATTTATACCCTTGTTTGAAATTTAATAAGATGTTTATAAAGGAATCTTTCTGCTGTTTTCCAAAAAAAGTCATTTTTAACCTTTTCGACAGAATTAAGGTAAGAATATTTTTTTAAATTATATGGTGGGTGCGGCTATTTTTCTCTGTTATTACACCTTTGAAGCTTCCCTTACAAGATTATAATAATATTTTCAAGGTAAATGTTTTCTTTTATAATTATGTGACTTTTAAATGATTTCAAAAAGAGTGATATTTCTCTCAAATAGTTTTGATTTCATCGATGTCAACATCCTTTGATAAATTGAACACTTTTTTGAAGTTGATTTATCATGATAAAAATCATCCATATTGTATTTAACGTTTTGTGATATGTTTGACTATGAATGAGTTATTTTTGTGCCATTAATGGTTTATGATTAATGTTTTGGTATTTGGTATGCTAGTTTTAATACAAATTTTTAAATTATATTTAATCCTCTTCTTAAGATGAATGTGTTGGACTAGTAGGTTTCGAGTTGGGGACTGGTAAAATTAAGCCCTCCGGGTTGGGGTCTGGTTACAGTAGACCCTCCGGGTTGGTGTCCGGCTATTAGAGGCACTCTGGGTTGGTGTCCGGTTATTGGAGGCACTCTGGGTTGGTGTCCGGTTATTAGAGGCATTCTGGGTTGGTGTCCCGTTATTAGAGGCACTCCCGATTGGAGTCCACTTAAAGAGGCTCTCTGGCTTGGGTTCCAGTTACAGTTATCCCATAGGTCTTGGCACGAGGCCTTGACATAGAAATTAAAGTTCTACATTATGCATTCTATCATTATGAAAGTGGTTAGTGATATTGCATGTGATTATTCGACTAGTAGAATATCAATGTGAATAAGTAAATGGAATTACATCATTTTATTTTTTCCATATTATGCTGAAGTTCAAGTTTAAAAGGCTTTTGTTTTAGTTATACATTGCCTTAAATTTTTATGCTTATTTATGAAAGTTTATGTTGTATTGTTATCCTTACTGAGCATCTGAGCTCACCCCTTTCTATGTTTTATTTTTCCCAGGATTCCAAGAAGTGTATTGTGATTGATATGTAGAGTTAAGCCAAGGGAATAATGGTGTTCGTGAAGGATTATTTATGTTGTTTTGTATGTTATGAAGTTTAATGTAACATTCATGTATGTAATCTATTTTCCAAGACTACTAAACCAATCGGTCCTTCGGGACTTGAGTCCTTGTAATAATGACAATGTATTAAAATAATTCACCGACTCTGGGTAACTGGGGTCGGGGCATTACATCAAATAAATACATTTAATAAATCCTTAATATGTAATATGAATATATAAAATTATTGAATCACTTTAATTAATTCATATTATATTACTTTTCATATTTTTCCTAATATTTATTTTACATTTCCATTAACTAAATAATAACATCATCATTGTTTTGTAATTATTTAACGTAGTTGTTTATTCACTAAAAAATAAAAATAAATTGATTTTTTGTAGATAAATGTTGTGTAGTTCTAAATAAAGTTTATAGTTAACAAATATTATGGATAACTATATATTGTAAACATTATACTCCTTGAAAACAATATTATGGCATATTTAACTTTTAATTGAATGAAATATTATAAGGGTCATAACTACTTCTTAATGGAATAAGATAGTTATAAATACAAACCTTGAATGATTATGGAAACAATTACTCTTAAAAAAATTAGTAACGGTTTTGTGTAATTTAATGGTTCTTATCATTTTAATTAATATCATTTTATGAATTTTTTCATTAATTAAATAATCATTGTATTATTGCTGTGTAAGAATTTAAGGTATTTATTTCTACCCTAAAAATTAAAAATAATTCAAAATTATGAATCTTAGTATTTTATATTTAAAATTAATATTTATGGTGAATATAAATTCCATAATAATACATATTAAAAATGTTATACTAATTAGAAACCATAGTTGAACAATTTGACATAATTCTATATAAAATACTACAAGGTAATTAGTGTCAATCAAGTGGATCCAAAAGGAAATAAATTATACCCATGGGTATTTAGGGTCAAAAATTACTCATAAAATAATTTTTGGTCGTTTTTTTGGGTCATTTTATAGTTCTTATAATTTAAACTAAAATCTTTTTATTAATTTTTCTTTATCTTGCACAAGCACTACATTAGTGTTTCATAAGAATTAAGCGTAATTATTTCCTATATAAAAATTAAAAAATAAATTAATACCATATAAATAAATCAGTTAGGATCAATATAGTACGTTTTATACATTCTTTATCTATATTTTCTCATATCCATTTCAAGACAACTTATTTAATTTTTTAATTTGACTTTTCTAGCCTTATGCAATCACTTCACAAGAATTTGGATACAATTCATCTTTTATAAGTAAAATAATAATAATTATCAGTTAAAATAATAATTTATGTATGATATTTAATAATATATTCATAAAAATACTTTTTACTTCTAAATTAATATATATAATGCACAAAATTTTACTTTATAAATGTCTCATAGGCACTATGTCGACAGTAAAAATGTTTTTTAAAATGATCATGTAATAATGTATAATTTATATGTTATATATTATTTTTGTTTGATTATTATATAATAATATCATACCGTATTTATTAAATAATTTTAAATAATTTTTTATCCAAATTATGTATTGATGATATCACAAAACATACCATATTTTATAAAAAACTCTATTTCTTTACTATTCACCAAAAATTTACCTTTTTCAAAAAAATTTAAAAATTTCACCATAGAAAAATTTTGATATGATTATTTCAAAAATTAAGATTATTTTTGTCAAATACCATTTCTAAATGTGTCAAAAATTAATTATACTTATTTTCCCATATCAGGCAATAAAAGTCAGTTTTTGATTAAAACATATATTTGAAGAATAATATGACTTAAAAAATTAAGTGTTTTTTTCATATGAATTAATAAATAAATATATTTTAAAATATGTATATTACTATTCATTTAAACTCTATGTTTGGTGCAACACAAGATACTAGAGAAATTTAAAGAGAAATAATTTATAAAAATATCGAGATGTTGCATTCTACCCCACTTAAATAAATTTATCCCTTGAAATTAATTTATTTATAAAATGTTTAAACTTTGATATTTTATTAATATAAAATCACATAAAACACATGAATAATATAACAACCCATAAAAATGGAATGTTGGAAAAAGAAAGGTTACCTGAAGTAAAGCATTACTAGGTTTACACATAGGGAAAACATCATTATAAAATTTAAGATATATATTTATAAGGTAAAACTAATCACCAAGAACAAATAGATAGTGATATAGAACATGGTCAATAAAAGGTTAATTACCACAAAACCATAAACCAAATATGTTTGAAAACTGTCGCTAAAATCATTAGAAATGATGATAATAATATATCCTTTTGAGAATATATACTTTCTTGATTCCATTTTATAAGAAAATCTCACTCATCGGTTGTGCCTTCATCAATTTCTTCTTCATCTCTTACTCCATGAAATGAAGTTGAAACTGTAATGCCTGAAGAACTAGTCGATCATAATATATATAATGGTATGGAGATTCATTCCTTCTATCTAAAATTATCATCATAATATTTCTAAAATAGGTTATCTAATACACATAAATCATCATATGTTAATGTAATACACTAATCTCTAAAACCTAATCCAAAAAAAAACTTAAAAAATTCATAAATAGTTACCCTTATGAACCATCCAAAATATTAAAATCCAAAACATTTAAATTAAATTCACTAAATTTCCAAAATCAACTTATCAAGTATCCCCCAAATAACTTAATGTAGCTGTTAATTGTCACATACCAAACATATGAATACAATTTTCTTGTATTCTCTTGAAACATTCAAATAACCTATATTACCATAAAACCATAGTTAAAACATGAATTCTTTCAAAAATTACCTCTTTCCTACAAAAATCTATATACTCTATTTATGATATCATAAACCACATTTTCATCAAATTACTAATCAGTTCCAAGTTAATAAATATTATCCCATTTATTTAATCAAACATCACTTTATCTCATTCTTATCCCAACATCATGAACATATTAAGGGTTATACTTTACTTAATCAAGTTTTCTCAAAAAATATAAAATTAAAACCTCTATCACTTATCTTGGTTACCATTCTCATTCAACATATGCTTTCAAATCCTTCAATAAAAACATCAATGGACTAATCCGTATATGTTTCATTATTCCATATTATCATAAAATTACTTCTACAACATTATTAATGATTTCTTATACATAAACACTCAATCATTCCATTATCTTATTAAATCGTTAAACAAGCATTTTCATTTTATTCTTCAACACTTCTGCCCTATCATATTCCATTTGTAGTCACTTCATCATCTAAAATATAACCATTATTCATGAAACCTTTCCGACTCTCTACATGAGCCTCCAACCTAGGGCATTGATTTTCATAATTCCCATATATTACACATTAAAAACATTTTACGGTCAATGATTCCTTAAGAATACTATTATTGTCATCCATTATGTTAACTAAACCATTCACTTCTCTTTTTCAATTACTTACTCTGTATCCTTCTTTTCTACACACAAATGATATTCCGGTTCCTCTAAAACATTTTATTTGATTCCTAATCCCACATTCCCTACTTGAGGAAAATTACACTTTCTTTCCTCTCTGGTCAGCATAAAACTTCATCATTCTCTTATTTGATGAGTCAGGAAACTCAACAATGTTGAGATTATTGATCATATTATGAGACTATTCATTGGGAATAATAAAAAGGTTTTGTCTTCTAACTCCCATTTCATTTGGTATCTCATAAGGAAGATCATTCCATTTTCCATCACATTCATCATTAGTGGTAACCCTATTGGTTACATCCACTATCTAAGTCACAAAATTCTTAGTGTGAGAAATAATATTCATATTGGGAAACTACATAATCATGAGAAATGATGTCAAAAATATAACACCTTATTTTTAATCAGTTTTACCTTTGGTTTAACATAGATTATTCATGATAATTAAAAAATTAATTATGATTTTACCCTATACATTGTCCTATCCATAGGGTTTTCATAAAATGTTTCTAACCCTAATCTCTAAATATTGTCTAAGCCCTGCTCTGATACCAACTATAATGGCCAAATATTTTCATTCTTGGATACTATATATTTTTAGATGTATAACAATATAATACATTATAATATCATAAATGTTTATAATATTTCAAGATTATATATAAAATATTTTATTTTAGGAAAGATCTTCAACATCTACCACAATGTTCTTCTCTCAGAGTACTCTTTGGAAAATACTACATAATCCTTTCTTCTTAACATGGGAAAGAAAACAAATGAAAGTTTGAGCTCAAATTCTTAGTAAGGGTAAACATAAGAGATATGAAATAATTATATATGAATAAGTTTATTTGATCATGAAAATAACTTATGAATTTGATATCCAACCTATCATATATTATACACTGGATTTATAGAATTAACATTATCATTTTAGAAAACATAAACTATGAGAGTGAGAAATCATCATAAATAAATCATGAACCCTAAGATCATGTCATAAAACTGTAGAACCATCATAAATATAGAAAACCAATTAATATGTAAACATAATATACCAAGAACATGAAAATAGTAGGTCAGGACATAGTTGTTTCCCATTGTAGATCAGGAAGCACCAGTTTCAAATAATAGATCGATACACACAAATTTCCCATTATGGAACAATCCTGTCGACTTGTTTCTGATTTCCATCATATGAGATATTAATATTTACCCAATAAAAAGGTGGTAGATATAGTTACCACCCATAATATAAGGACATCCATATATATGTGCGTCATATGAACATAAATAATTAATCATATCATAACCGATGAAAAGAAATGTGAAGCATAAAAATCATTCCTACATAAAGAGAAACCATTAATAGAAATAATAAAGATATTATCCCTCAATAATGACCCCGATAAAGAAAAATTAAAATCAAATAATTTTATCCTATATTTAAAATGGTCTTGAAAGACCAATTCAAATAATCAAGAGGAAAATATCATTTCTATTTTTTAAAATCATTATTTAGTTAAATAAGATACACAATCATGAAGGAAAAAATTTTATTTAAGAATAACCTTGTAAACTTGTAATTTAAACTTCATGAAATTAAGGATTCATCAAAATAAGATAATACACTCATGCTTTATAAGTTAAATATACAATCCTTCCAAATTTCTTTTTCGAAAAAGTCATAATGTACCTTGATTGGAAAATGAAAAAAAAATTCCTTTCAAACAATTTTTTTTTTAAAAAAAATTAGTAAAATTCACATTAAAAGTTCATAGGATAATTGTAAAATATTTTTTTGTAATCAGTTTTACAAAACATGGACATGGAAGATGAATATTCCCCTAGTGAATATTTAAACATAAATAATCTTGAATAATAATGAGATTATAAAATAAACTCATACCACTTTTTAATCAGTTGAATCTTATGACCCATGAAAGAAATAAAATTATAAATATATTTAAATAACATAATCTTCAAAAAAAATTAGAAATACATTCCTGATATTTATATACACTACAAAAAAAATAGTGTATAAAGAATGTGTCCCACAGAAATAAATGTGAGACAAAAAAATCCCTTACCTCAAGTATGGGATTTCTTTGTCCATGTTTAAACCTACTATATAATAAATATTAATTTATTATAAATTTACTCCATAAAAATATAGAAATAATATCATGTGTGATTTTTGATAAAGTCTTGTCTTCTATTTATTAATAATTTGTTATTAAAATCATCGTTCTTGGGGATAACTGTTACATTTTCCAAACATGTTTCGGTTAGGTAGTCTTAGTCCTTATAGTTTGATCATCGTACCATAATTTCTAGAATTTTAATCATGGAATAATAATCAAATATAATAATTATATACATTTTTATAATCAATCATAAAAAATAGAGATAGATAAATGAATAACACCATTCATGGAGATGGTAGGTTGTATGTACGTATGAATTCTATTTTTATTTTTTGATTGATGGAGTGAAAGAAAGATAAAAAAAATTAATATATATAGAAAAATTATTATATAATATATATTATATATATTCATTAAACCCATCATAATTATCATATATAAAATATGGTGACAAAAATTTAATTGTATCACTATGTGGAGACGGTAAGTCATACATACGCATGAGCGATGATTTCACTTATTGTTTGATGGGAAAGAGGACATATAATGGTGATTTCATAATCATAATTACATTTCAAAATATTTAGGATAAATAATTTTTTATTTTATGTTAATCATCATATATTTATAGAAGTTATGGAAGGTTTAAAAAATAATGTGATCAGTTAGAGCAATTACCTCTTCTTTAAAACACCTCCTTTTGATATCCTCTAAATGGCTCTAGGTTTGGTATTTTTAGAATACAAAACATCAAGAAGGTGTATAGGTATGTTTATAAGAGAAATGTTAATGGTATTTTCTAGATAGAATTATCAAGGTGATGTAAATAAGTGAGGGAGGTGGTTCCCGTTTATAATTGTGTTAATGGGCACTCTCAGAATTTCCAAAAATACAAAAAATATATTAAGACTATTCTAGAGACAAGAGATTCAAAATAGCCTCTAAATTTACAGGTAATTTCAATTTTGACCATATCTAATCCCTATTGTAATTATTTAATATTTTTTATTTTTAAATAATTTACTAAAATATTATATTCATGAAAAATTATTCTTTTCAATTTTGATACAATTAATTACATTGACATTGACAATATCAGGATAGTAAAATATATTTTAACCAAGAAATATTATACATCCCTAATATTTCATATACATCTATAAATTTCTTGTATCACCTTAATTAATTGAATTGTTTTAATTTAAATATTTTTAATATAATGTATTTGACTCTTTCATTAATTGAATAATTACTTCATCATCATTGTTTAACTATTTAGAGTAATTATTTTTTAACTAAAAATTTAAAAAAATTACTATGATGTATATAAATATTTTTTATTTGTAAATAATATTTATAGTTTAAAAATATTTGATATTACACCATTTTAGAAAAATTATACTTATTGAAAATAAGATTATGACAAGTTTGACTTGTAACTATGTAAAATACTATAAGTGTAATAACCATGTCCTAACGTAAAAATGGTCATAAATATAAAAAATGAATGATTATGGAAAAACCCTAATCAATAATTAAAAAATATTATGGTTTTTGTGTAATTTAATAGTTATTATCATTTTAATTACAATTATTTTATTGATTCTTTCATTAATTAAATAATTATCTCATCATTTTTATCTAAGAATTTAGGGTAATTATTTCTTCCCTAAAATTAAAAAATAAATTAACTTGATGAATATAAATATTTTCACTTTAAAATGAATATTAATGGTTGAATATATCATCTAGAATACTGCATAATGAATTTCTTTTTACCAATTATAAATCATAGGGTGAACAGTTTTATTTTTATTAAATAAAATACTATTAGGAACTTAATTTCAAACAAGTGGATCCAGGAGGGCCTAAATTTTTACCCTAAAAATTAATCAATTACATTCAATAAAGTATTTTATATTATTTCATTATTATATTTACTCATATCCATGTCAAGAATCTTACTTAATTTGTTAATATGACTTTTCTATCCATGCCCAAGCATTGCATAATCATTTGGATAATATTCATGTCATATAAGTCTAAAATTATAACATATCATTCAAAATAATCATTTATTAATTATATTTGATAATAAAGTCTTGAAAATAATTTTTTATTCTAAATTATTATCTGGCCACTGAATTTGACTTTCTCAATGTTGTATAGGAAATACCTCAGCACAGAAAATGATTTTTATGATTATCCTATAAAAATTTATAATTGATATGTTTTTTGTAAAGAAGCATAAATTCTATATAATTTTTTTAAAATTATATGGAATTAATATGAGACTGGGAAATTTGACGGCACACGATTATGAGGCCTGGAGAGCCCAGAATAGAATTTTGAACTTTTTTAAGGTATGTTCTGTAAACATACACGTATGGTTTTATATCTTTTGAAAATGTGTTGGGATTTAAAATCTGAGTACTCCATTGAATTTGTAGCATTGAGATTCGCTTAGGCAAAGATTAATTTCGACCGGTAAGGGTCAGACAAAAATGAAAATATTTGGAGTTTTCGAAAGAAGAATAAAATAACTCTTTGAGTTATTTTATTTTTTTGTAATCGTTGAGCGATAGTTGGTGGGACTGTAGTGTAACGACAGTAATTAAATGAGATTCATTTAATGACCTATTACATTTATGTGTAACGAAAATGCTCATATTATTAATTAGTTCATTAATTAAGCTTCATTAACGAACCATAATAAACGTGGAGCCTATTTATTTTTATTTAATCAACTCCTTGGAAAGTAGATTGGAAATAACTAGGAAATATTTAAAGAAACATCGGTGACATCACCCTCCAATGAAGAATGGTGATCAATTGACGACCATTGGAGAACTAAAACCAGACATCGACGAACAACGATGAACTACATCGAATACAGAATCCTTCCTTCGTCCGCAAGCAATTCCACTGAATCCAGGAAGGGGGTTTAATTGTTTTATGTTTTTTTAAAAGAATCCTCTTTCTCGTTCTTGAAAAAATACAACATACGAAGATCAAACGACTAACGGGTTGATTTGTGACTCATTCGTTCTTGTAGGTGGTTGTTTTGGGGTCTTATTTTGGAGATTTTCCTACTTTCAAATGAATATTGATGCTTTCCCTAGGTTAAAACACTAACACAAAGGGCGTAGGTTAATATGGACAAGTCTTGGACCCCCCACCGTTCTTCGTTTAGGTGTGTTCTTTGTATGAGATTGGGAAACCTAGCAGAAAGATGAAGCCAAGGTCTTCGTAGTGATGGCGGTTACCCAGGAGGCTCATAGGCACATACAGTCAGGTAAATGGACCACTGGAGCATCTTCTGTGGACCAAAAAAATAGTCGTTGGCATGTTACAACTGATTTAGTGGCGGTCGGCCCGTTTCGGCCAAGTGGAGACGGCATCATCTGCAGGGGTCGCGGCGGGTTGAAGGTGCTTCATTGACACACTGTGTGGGGGGAACGAAGCATCCTGAATGGGACGCTTGGTTGGACACAACGGCTGTCCCCAGCTGTCCGTTTCGGAAGAAGGGGCAGCACCACCAACTGGGAGAACTGTCCCACTTATGGTTTGAGTTTTCTAGGTGGGCTGGACAGGCTGGTTAGGCCAGACCCGCTAGTCGGGCCAGACCCCATGGTCGGGTCGGACCCGCTGGACAGGTCGGACCCACGAATCGAGCTAGCACTATGAGTCGGGTCGTACACACGGTCCCAATGGGTAGGTCGGTCTGGACCCCTACTGGACCCGGACCAGACCGGTCCCGTTTTACTAAAACTGCTATATCTCGCAAATCGGGCATTTGTTTGATGCACCATCTATGGCATTAGGACCCTTGGGAGGGGAAGGTCCTTTGGATATACACTACTTTGATTTTGTAAGATGTTGGAGTATAGTAGGTTCGGATCAGACTCGAATACAACCAGGCCCTATTTACCTTTTTTCTTATATTTTATAGATTGGGCGTTTGATTTACATGTCGTTTTTCACATTGGAACCCTCACAACAAGGCGTTTCTTTGGGTTAATTCATCATGGGACTTCATGGAGGTTGAGTTATGACCAATAGTATGAAGAGAAGAACCTCCAAAATGCAAGCACACCAAATTCAAAAATCATGTGGATAGATATCAGGTGAAGAAAAATCCTCTCTGGATCGGCAAGAGAGCGACCCTTTGTGGATTGGTAGTAGTGTGACCCTCTCTGGATCAGAAAAAGAGAAAACCTCTATGGACCGGAATGAGAGATTCCCATTGTGTATTATTAGCAATGAAAATCTCTATGGATTTATAGTAGTGCGACCCTCTGTGGATCAGCAGTAGACAAACCCTTTGAAGATCAGTTGGGTAGAGACACTTTTTGGATCAGCAGTATAACCTCTCAATAGAATAAAATCATCTAGCTCAAGACTAATCATCTTTATTCTTGTTCTCTAAGTTATATACATAGAGTGAGCTTTCTTTTACATTATGATTTTTTATTGAGATCATGTTTTTTTTCCTTTTAGTAATTCTGGGAGACCATCAGGGGTCTCATGGTCCTTACATGGTATTTTTATACTCACCCATGTACAGGCATCACCCCCACCATGTTGTGTCTAGTGAAGATGATGGAAATCTTGACTAAGAGTTGGGGAGCCAGGGATAGATGATGATCGGAGGTGATTAGTAGATGTGAGGAGTGATAGTGATGACAGACGATGATGTGTACTTTCCCATCATGTAGGATCCTTGGTGGACAGCCTTCAGAGCATGTTTTTCACTTTTTGATGTACCTTATTTTCTGTTTTGTTTGTATACTGGCCTTATTTTACTTTCAGTTCACACTTTTACTATCAGCAGTTCTACATTGTGGTTTTTTTGTTATGTACCTAGTCTATGTGTGTACATGTCTAAAATAAATTCCTTCCCTTATTGGTATATGCATTTCTGGTGCTATCTCTAACCTCTGTCCTATAAAAGGAGGGATTAGGGAAGTCATAGTACGGGCCCCGGGGGACGGGTCATGACAAATTGGTATCGAAGGGTACTTAGTTTTTCAAAAAGAACTATGAGTCCATGTTTTCAATTGAGCAATAGTGTTAAGTGTCTTGAGCTAGATTACAGTCTAGGGAGTCCAATTTTGGGGCGGCTGTCGACGTATCCATACTCTAGGACCCGAAGTTCTGATTTCCGACATGATACATGAAAACAATGTTTTCCTAGGTTTTGATAATGGTTTTATTTTGTTCTCTTTTGATTCAACTAATCAGGTATAACTTATTGATCGTGGATCATCTATTTCTACACAGGTTGTCACCACATAGACATCCAGCCATGATTTTAGTAAGAGATCATTATGATGTCCCACTGAGTAATGAAGCTTCGGTTCAGGGCCCTCTTATAGTGATATTACCTTCGGGTGGTGTACCAGCACCACCACAAATCATAGGGAAATTTTTCCCTCTATCCCCATCAAGGGACAATGCAAACCAACTGAGCGCGTTTCACAAGTTTCATAGATAGAGGCCTCTGGGGTTTCGAGGAATGAAAAAACTGTAGGTTGTAGAGGACTGGTTGGAGGCTATGGCATGAGTTTTCCACTTAGTTAAGACACCAGTAGACCAGATGGTGATCCTAGCTGCTAGTCTCTTTCCTGGAACAGCAAGGAGATGGTGGTCCCTGATGCTCCAAACTCACGAGGAGATGACTCTTTCCTAGTTTGACTTTGAGAGCCTCTTCAAGGTAGACTTCATACCAATGACTTTACGCTTAGTGCATATTCAAGAACTATTGTACTTACAGTAGGGCAGTATGATGGTGGCCTATTACTCGGTGAGATTCACTGACCTATCTCACTACTCCACCATCATGGTACGAGGCCCTTTATTTAGGGACTAGACCTCTGTGTAGGGACTCCGATGGGATATCATATCATCGATGAAATCGTTCAACATCCTAACATAGGCTAGAGTGCTAAAGAAATCACAATTGGTGGAGAGCTTCCATGTTGATTAGGAACCGACAGTGAGAGCCATCACCAGATGAAAAGAAGACGAGTCATCTGCATTACGCAGTAGGCAGATGACGCAGAGGCACAAAAGGGCTAGACCATCTACAGGATGACCCCAAGATATAGGGTAGGAGGTGTGGTGCTCACAGAAAAGTGGAGGTCAGTAGAGGAGCAGATTGTTCTACACATGTGGCAAGTAGGGTCACATGGCTCCTGATTTCCTAGCCCACTGTACTGAGGATCTACATACTGTAGAAGGACCGTTAAGGTAGAGGAAGATGTTCGAGAGAGGAGGTATTCAGGGAAACCAAAATGGTAGTGGAGCAGGTCGTGCTGCAAGAGTTGGATGACAGTTTTAGGTACTGCTGCCGCCACCCCCAGGAGGTCCACCCCGACCTCAGGGAGCATGTGGATAGGGACGAGCTCACCTTCAAGTGGCAAAGGCTTATGACCATGGTGCTCTGGAGATGATTCTAGGCACAATATGTGCCTAATTCACCCTAGCTACAGTTCGTATTGACACCGGTTCCAGTCACTCTTTTATTACCATGGCTCTCATTCGGATCTCAGAGAATCTTGTAGAAATATTAGCTCAATATTTCTGATTAGTGACTCCTACATTAGAGGATTCAACAATTACTCACTGGTCCTAATAGTGTGATATTACTCTTTGCAATGAGATCTTCAGTTGGGATCTTCTTTTAGAATCATCGAGACCTTACGATGTCATCTTGGGTATGGACTAGTTATCTACAGTCCATGCTCAGATCAACTATTTTAGGTGCAATGTATGGTGTTCCCTTGAGGATTGGACTAGGTTTTCCTTCACCGGTGAGAAGGGTACATTTGCTGAATAGAATGGACTTTCTTAGAGGATAGTGTAGCTGATCACTCATCAGTTTTCTAGCCTTACCCTTGGTGTAGTTGACGAGGGGAGTCAGAGCTATCCTTTAGGGGTGGACTAGTATGAGGATGTATTTCCTGAGGATGTTTCGGGATTACCTCCTCATAGAGAGGTATAATTCTACATCGACCAGTTCCCTGGGATGACATCGATATCTACACTAGTATATCGAAGGTCTCTCATGAAGCTTTGTGAGTTGAGGGTACAATTGGAGGACTTGTAGAGGAAGGCGTTCATAAGGCCCATTGTCTCCCCATGGGAAGCCCCGATTTTTTTCACCAAGAAGGAATATTGGATCTTGAGGATTTTTGTGGACTATTGGAGCCTAAACCAGGTGACTATGAAGAACAAGTCTCTTTTGTCGAGGATTAATGATCTCTTCGACCAGATGAAGAGAGATTAGTGGTTTTCAAAGATATTCCACGCATCAGGGTATCATTAGCTTTGGGTGTGGGATGATGACATACTGGAGACATCCTTCAGATTCATGTATCGCCACTATGAGTTATTGGTGATGCCTTTTGTCATGCCCAATTCCCAATAAATTTTCATGGAACTCATGAACATGATCTTATAGCCTTACCTTGATAGCTTCATGGTGGTTTTCTTTGAAGACATCTTGGTGTACTCTGAGTTGGAGGAGGAGCATGCCACACATCTGAGAATAGTAATAGATACACTCCAGGAGCACCATATTTATGTTAATCTCTCGAAGTGTTAGTTCTATATACGAGAGGTCCACTTTATGTGACACGTTATCTTAGAGGCTGGAGTGGTGGTGGATCTAGTGAAGATAGATACAGTTCTTACTTGGGAGCCACCCAGGAGCATGACCGAGGTGAGTAGTTTCCTGTGGTTGGAAGGGTACTACTAGATATTTTTACCTGACTTTTCCAGAGTTGTAGCACCCTTTTAAAATTTGAAAAATACAGGAAAGCCCATCGTATAGATAGATATGTGCCACCATAGTTTCCAAGAGCTGAGGTGGAGACTGATGAGTTCCCCCATCTTGAGGCTACCAGAAGAGGGTGTTGGGTATGTAGTCTAATTTGATGCATCGCAGACCGGACTAGCATGTGTCCTGATGCAGAAGTGATCAGTGATATCCTATGGCTCATGAAAGCTAAGGAAACATGACCAGAACATCGCGACCCATGACATGGATTCAGTAGTAGTGGTCTTTTCATTGAATATGTGGAGACACTACATGATGTGGGAATGATTTACTATCTACTCCTATCACAAGATTATTAGGTATATCTTCTCACACAAGGAACTGAACCTAAGATAGTTGTGATGGATGGAGTTCCACCAAGACTATGACTTTGAGATAGTATACACTCTTGTGAAGGGAAATGTAGTAGAAGACACCCTCACCAAGAGGTCGGGTCTACACCTACTGAGTGGGGCGACAGAGCAACTAGTCACGTTGTAGATATCCTTCGTGGATAGTGATGGAGTAGCTTACCACTACTCTATGACTTTCACTCTCCCACTCCTTCAGCGATTTTTGGGAGGCACGACTTGGGTATGTTTACTACAGGGCCCGACATGCTCAGATATCCTCAGGATAGCCTCCTAATAGGTTTTTGATAGGTGGGGAGAACATCTTGTTTTCAAGAGGATGTACCACTGTACCAGTGATGTTTTGAGAGGATTTGTTGGGGGGTTCCATACATCCCCTTGTGTGGTACATCCTAGGGTGGTGAAGATGTACTAGGACCTAAAATGTCAGTAATGGTGTTTAGGGATGAATAAAGTAGTGGCGGATTTCATTTCATGATGCCTCACTTGTCAGTAAGTGAGGGACGAGCACCAGGTTCTATCATGCCTGACTCATCCACTCCAAGTACCAGAGTGGAAATGGGATGGTAACTCGATAGAATTCATGATAGGGCTACTACGTATGTCTAGAGGACACGGCCCTATCTGGGTGATTGTTGACCAACTCACTATGTCGGCCAATTTTCTATCTATTGTAGGAGGTGTTCAGGAATTAGGTACGCTTCTGCACCGCATTTCACCCTCAGACAGGTGGTCAGACGGAGAAGACTATACAAACACATGAGGACAAGCTTCGTGTCTGCATCCTTGATTTGGGATATAGTTGGGAGGACCACCTTCCACTTGTGGAGTTTCCATACAACAACAGTTATAACTCCACCATCGGTATGGTACCATTTGAGGCCTTGTACGGGCAACCATGCAGATCACCTCTATATTGGATGGGCCCAGGGGAGTCAACACTTATGGGTCCAGAGTTCATACAAGCAACCACTGAGAAGGTGTAGGTCATCCAGGAGTGGATGAAGCCTACACAAAGTAGGTAGAAGTCTTATGCCGACAGGAGACATAGGCCCATGGAGTTCAAGAAGGGATACCATGTTTTCCTTCGGGTCTCACCCCGATGAGGATTGCAGAGATTTGGCCGGGGTGGAAATCTATCTTTGAGGTTTATTAGACCATTCTAGATCATGACCAAAGTTGGAAAGGTGGCATACCACCTATCTCTTCTTCAATAGATGCACCTAGTGCCTAATGTTTTCCACATGTCACAGCTGAGGATATATGTGCATGATCTGTCACACATCATTGACTAGGGTACGCTAGAAATTGATGATGGGACGATGTTCACAATGTTCCTAATGGTGATAGAGGATGAATATGAGTGGGCCCTATGAGGGCAGTCGATTCCCCTAGTACGATTTTGGTGGTAGCACAGGAACATCCAGGAGAGCACATGGGAGTAGGAGGCTCAGATTCATGCTTAGTACCCCCATATGTTTACTTATCTTTTGTTGTGGATTTCTGGGACGTAAATCCCTAAGGTGGGGAGAATGTAAAGGCCCAGAAATGCAGTATATGTTTTTATTACATAGAATTTTTATGAGGCTGTGAAATTTTAAGACACGGGATTCTGAGGACCAAAGAGCCCGGAACGGAATTTTTAACTTTTTTTACGGTATGTTCATTAAAAGTGAGGGTGGGATTTTCTATATTTTTGAATTGAAGTAGAGATTAAAAATATGTGGGCACCATTGAATTAATAGTGCTGGGATTCGTTTAGGCGAAGAATATCTTCAACCGATAAGGGTCAGATGAAAATGTTAATTTTTAGACTTCTCGAATAAATAATAAAATAATTCTTTGAGTTATTTAATATTTCTTCCACCATTGAGCGATGTTTAGCGGGACCGTAGTGTAATGACGATCATTAAATGAGAATAATTTAATGATGTGTTACTTGTATATGTAATGAAAATGCTCATGTGATTAATTGGTTCATTAATTAAGGTTCATTAATGAACCAGAATAGTGGACACAACATGGAGCTTGTTTCTTTTTATTTAATCAACCCATTGGAGAATGGATTGGAAATCCTGGGGAAGGCTCTGAAGAAACACCAGTGACATCACCCTCCATCAAAGAAGGATGATTGATCGACGACCATTGGAGAACTCGAATCGGGCATTGATGAACAATGATGAACAACTTCGAATGTGGATTCCTTCCTTTGTCTGCAACGGATTCCACTGAATACAGGTATAGGGTTTAATTATTTTATGTGTTTAAAAGACTTCTCTTTCCTGTTCTGGAAAAAATACAATGAAAAAAGATCAACCAACTAATGGGTTAATCAATGACTCATTCTTTCCTGTGGGTGGTTGATGGGGAGTCTTGTTTTTGAGATGTTACTTCATTCAAATGATGATTGATGCTTTATCCATGTTAAAACACTAACGTGGAGGGTGCTGGCCAATCCGAACAAGGCCTGGACCCCCCATCGTTCTTAGTTTATGTGTGTTCTTTATGCGTGGTTGGGCAACGTGGCAGCAAGACGAATTCAAGGGCCTCGTAGTGAAGTTGGAAACTCGGGAGGCCCATAAGCATAGACGGGAAGGAAAATGGCCCACCGGATCATCTTAAATGGCCTACATAAGCAGTAGTCGGAGTGGCACCATCGGCTCGGCTGCACCAGCGACCGGCGGCAACAGCCAGCCCGTGCCAACCACATAGAGATGGTGGCGTCTGTAGGCGCCGCGGTGGCAAGAGTTGCATATAGCCAGTCCATGGTGGGTGTAAGGCACAGTGTCGACATACCACATAGGTGAAACAAAGATACCCACTTAGGACACTTGGTTGGACACAATGGTTGTCTCCCGCTGGCCATTTCGGAAGGTGGGGTGGCACGCCATTGGTGCCACTAGTTGGGAGAACCTTCCTACATACGAGTCCTATTTTCTAGCCAGGATAGAACATTGAGTCGGGCTAGACCCATAGTTCAGGCCTAACCCATAGGCCCAACAGGCCAGTCGGTTTGGACCCCTACTGGACCCGGACGCAACTTGTCCTCTTTCACTAAAACCGTTATATCTCGCAAACCGAGTGTCTGTTTGATGCGTCGTCTTGGAAATTGGGACTCTTGGGAGGGTGCGGTCCTTTTGATATACTCCACATGAGTTTTGGAAGAAATCAATGTATAGAAAATTTGAATCGGACATGAACACAACTGGGCCCTATTTACATTTTTTCTTATATTTTACAGATCGGACATCCGATTAATGCGTCGTCTATCACATTGGAACCCTTATGACAAGGTTCTACATTGGCTTACTTCTTCGTGGGACTTCATGTAGGTTGAGGTATGACTAATATTATGAGGGGCAGAATCTTTGGAACTCAAGTGCACTAAGTGTGGAAATCTTGTGGTGGGTTCCCAAGTGAAGAGAGACCCTACATGGATCGGCATGAGAGTGACCCTATGTAGATTTCCAATAGTGAGACCCTCTATGGATCAACAATAGAGTGAACATCTATGTATCGGCATAAAAGTGACCCTCCATAGATCGGTAGTAGTGAGACCCTCTGTGGATCGATAGTAGTCTTCCCCTCTGTAGATCGACATTAGAATGAACCTTTGAGGGTTAACATTATAGTGACCCTTTGTGGATCAATAATAGAACCTCTCAATAGAATAAAATGATCTATCTCAAAACTAATCATCTTTATTACTATTCTCTAAGATTTATACATGGTGTAATCTATCTTTTAAATTATGATTTGTGATTGAGATCATGCCTTGTGGGTTTTCCTTTGAAGAATTATGGGAGTCCTTCGGGGGTCTTAGGGTCTGTACTGGGTATTGTTATACTCAACCATGCATAGGATTCATCGGAACCTTATTTATTCTTGTGCAGATGACGGACGACTTGACTGAGACTTGGGGAGCCAGGGCTAGATGGTTATTAGAGGTGATTGGTAGATGTGAGGAGTAGTAGTGACGACAAACGAAGAGATGTACCTACCCTTCAGGTAGGATCCATGGTGGATGACCTTCAGAGCATGATATTTCGTTTTTTGTACTTTCTTTTCATTTGGGCTTGTATACTGGCAATATTTTACATTCAGTTCACACTTTTACTAATAGCAGTTCTACTTTATGGTTTTTTTTGTTGTGTACCTAGTTTTTGTGTGTGCTGGTTTAAAGGCAATACCTTCCCTTTTTTGGATATGTCTTTTCAGTGCTAGTCACCAACCCTTGTACTATAGAAGGTGGGATTAGGGTAGTCACGACACAGGCCCTAGGGGATGGGTCATGACAATTTTTATTATATTTTATGATATTTATATAATAACATCATACTTTATTCAATCAAAAATTTTAAATAAATATTTATATCATGATAATATCTTGATGATATCAAAAAAGATATCATGTTTTATAAAAAACATTATTTTTTAAAATTCACCAAAAATTTAACTTATCATGAAATTTATCATAATTACACCCTACACTAATTTTAATATTATGATTTAGAAAATAAAGATTATTTTTTTCAAATATATTTTGTAAAAGTTTCAAAAATTAATTATACTTATTTTCCCCCTAGAAAGCAGTAAAATTTGCTTTTGGTTAAAACTTATACATGAAGAATCAAATGAAATTAAAAATTTAGTGTTTATTATTTTTGAATTAATTAATAAATATATTTCATAATATGGTGATTCATTTTGATACCTTTTAATTTAGTGGATTGGCTATAACAGTCTTGTTAATATTTTCATTGTATATCACGATTCATCTAAACTCAATTTTTCATGAAACATAAGCTACCGAAGAAATTTAATGAGAAATATTTCATAAAAATATCTTGATGTTACATGTTGTACCTATATTTTGAAACTAGTGGGTCATAGGGTCTTTGAAAAATCCAGATCATTCTAAGGACTATCCTTTTTTCATGAAAGGTGAAACCTTATTAATCTATTATATCACATTGTGTGTGAGATTGGATGTATTTATAGAAGATAAACATAAAATATTAACCGGTGGTGGAGATTTCTTTCAAAATAAACATAAATAAATATATTATCACCAATTCCCCCTCAATTTAGTGATTACACTAAACTTGTTGGTATTTTCAATGTTATTTTCACCAATTTCTAGGTCACAGTGCTCATGTTAATTTCATAATAGAGAATATTATTTTAATATTAATGGATAATATGATATTATATATTTGGTGATTTAAAACACAAGGATTGTGAATATCAAAAACATAAACAAATATCACAACATGCCTTAGAGCTCTATGTATCTTATCAAAAATCATGGAAAAAGTTTTCAATTTAGAAACCATAAGTATTTTAGGAAATATTATTAATTATAATACAAGATTAATAATTTGTTTAAATGAGAAGATTATGGTATAAGAATTTTTTATATGAATGAAGATCGTAACATTTAAAAACATCATGAAGATTATGGTGAATTAAAATTACGGATTTTTTGTGTTAATTTTGTGATGTTTTCATATTTTAATTATGGTTAATATCACCACCAATATAATTGTATTGAAATGATATATAATTTTGAGGGCTTAATATTATATTATCTAAAATTAAAATTTTATTTGAACATATAAATATATATCATGTTAAAAATTATTGTACACCTATAATAATTTATGAATTTAATAGGAATGAGAAATAATTTCAACCATTGAGTTGAGATTTCAATGGTGAATGGATTATAAAACTATATATAGAGTTTATAATGTAGGGAAGATAATAATGATATATCTGAGTATCTAAAAAGAAGAAGTTTGGACCTGAATATATTGAAGATATATTTTTTTAGAAGAATAAAGTGATCCAGAAGGGAATTCTATTTTCATATCTAGTATATTTAAAAGAACTATTGAAGGATGGTTGAGTACCACTACAACATTTGGTTTTTGGGGAAGAGGTTGGATTTGATATTTACATAAAGGTAACGTCTTCATCTAGAGGAAGAGTGTTGTTTTAGTTTTAGAATACATAAGAATCAAATAAAAAAGTATAACCAATACAGCCTATAGAAGTGGAGTGAAGATAACATACAGATTGATGGCATATCTACCTAAATTTGAATATGCAAATCATTTTTTATTACCATATGAATCATGTAGATACCCACATATCTATTAAATATTTAAGATCTTAAAAGAATAGTTTTTGAAGAGATGGTAAGTAAATAAGCCTTAGTTGAGGAGTGACTGTACCCAAATAAAAGTAAAGAAAGTTATCATTTCTATATAGTGAACATAAAAGAACATGTATACACTAAACTAGTGAAGTAGTAGATTCTAGTAAACCAACACAACATATTGTGTGTGATCCATGGAGTAACACTTATTGGTGAACCATGTCAGATATATTAATTTTAATTATATATTTTTCAGAATATCATTGTGTGTTTCAGTGTGGTAAAGTGGAATATTAATAATGTAATAGGTTGAACACAATTCCTGGTGACATAGAAACAAAATATAAAATAAAAGAAAATTGAGTGAAAGAAAATATCATATTGGCTAACACCCAGATTCACCTTACCCCTAGGTGTCTCGGGATTAAATAAGTGGTGTTAGATCTAAAAGGTTCTACCTTAGTGTTGGGCCTCAAAATATATATCTTGATTTATTTCACTCATGGAATCAATGAGGAAGCCTCAGTTTTTTAGAGGAATTAAATTTGACAGGTAACATAAATAATGTCCCTTCATGCTTGAAGAAAGGAGGTATCGGATTACACTCATTAATATATGAATTCGACCAATCATAGTGACAAGTATGTCTATGAAAGTAATTATAAGTTCATAGAATGTTCATTATCCAATAATGTATATAAAAAATTAAATCATTGTGTTATTGCTTATGAAATTTTTAATACCTTTCAAAATGTTTACGGAAAATCAGTTAATGTAAAAGAGAATAAAGTATCATTATCTAAGGATAATAAAGACTACATCATGTCAAAAAGAAATAAGATAAGAAAATTAATAATAAACTAATGAATACAAGGACTCAAATTGAGATGAAAATTTATAATTCTCTTTTCAAATATAATTCTAATGATTCTTTTAAAGTTACATGAAAATATAAAAATATAGGTTTCTCTATGAGAAATGACCTGGAGGGTTATCTATCAAAATAAGAAGTAAAAACATCAATTTTTCAATATAGAGGTCATTAATGGAGAAAATGAGAGGTTAATTGAGCGATATAATAAAAGTTGGTACGATAAGGAATTATTCATCCATTGGAACAAGCACTCATAGAATATTTGGTCATGGAGAATAGAATATTGTAGCTAGTTGATGAATACTTGAATTATAAAATTTTGAAAATGGTTGAAAAGATAAAAGTTCAAACTGTATTACATCAAGAAAACTCACAAAAAGTTACCAAAAAATGGTTTGGGGAAAGATATGAAATAAATAATTCTCCATCTCAATATGAAACATGAACAGTATAGAAAATATGGTGTGGGAAATGGATCAAGGTTATAAAATATGGTTTCCAAAATTATGGAGAAGTATGATAAGATCTAGGAGTTTGAATAAAATCCTATAAGGGGAATATAATGTATGTATTCCCCCTATAGTAGAATAAATAAATGGCATACATAAAGTTATAAATTTTGAATTAGTCAATAAAAGAATGATACTTGATAAACCTACAAAGGGAGGATCTCAAAGTAAAATAGTAATGACATGATACCATTGTGGAATATTGGGATGTACTATAAGCATTTTTTGAGAATTCTAAGTGATAACTGACAAAAGAATACTTGTTGCACCAATATCTCAAATGATAGGTTACCACTATAGTAAATGTATTACTTCTTCAAATTTTAGAAATTCAGCTAAAGGTTATAATTGTAATGGATCTAAATAAGTTTTATTGAGTTACTCCCTTCCTACAACATTTAAGGAGAGTAACTACATAGAAAGAAAATAATTTTGGTTATAAAATAGATTCACGTTATTGGAGGAAAAATATGGTGCTCAATAATGAGTCCATCAAGAACATATAATAATATACTCAAAAAATTCCTACTGGAATTAATAGAATAAAATTTGGAAGATAAAGAAAATTTATGAATCATTTTCTACTATGAGAAAGGATGATAGAAACATGATGAAAGATTCATCAATGATAAATAATTCTGAGGTAAATTTTATGGAAATGAATAAGGTAAACATGATGCTTTCCTTGGAGATTTTACAAATCCCACCATAAGGTAAGAGGAATGTATTGATGAATGATCCCTCTTATAGAAGATGAGGCATTAAGATAATTGCACCAGTATATCTTCAATGGAAGAAATGTGCACACGTGAGACAAGTCTCACATTGGAGGGAAACCCCAATACAAGGATGCCATAGAATATGGATCAATCTAAAGTATATATTTGGAATGAATTTTTTATATTTATTTAAATATAAATGAGCACCGCTATGAATTATTGGATGAATGTGGGAAATACTAAGTTGGTTTATCCATACTGACAACATTCCTCCACCTCAGGATGTTTGAGGTACCAATATTCCCATATTTTAACATTTTTACTATTTTTATAAGCGGTGAATAATTAATAAGAATACATGAACCATGGGGTAAGTATGATCTAAAATAAGATCTTTGTAAATAGTTGATGAACATGTGAACAAGTGGAAGGGAATATGCGGTGGAGTTAATATAAAATGAACATCATAGATGGAGTAATAAATATCAAAGTTATTATTTAGTATTATGACTAAAGAATAATACATGGTGGTGTAAAGGCTGAAATTGACTCAAAAAGTGGTGACATGAAACTACCTAGAGTTTCAACACTAAGCCTAAAATGGAGTGGAGAAGGGATTGATCTAGAATTAAAAAAATTCAAATCCTTATCTAATTTAACAAGTGGCATTAAGAAATGTATGGTGATAAAACAATGATATAAGGACATATATTTTGTGGCATAATACTATTAGATGGTAGAATAATGATTAATGGGATCATTTGAAAAATTCTTAGATTTCATATTTATTAATTAATATACTAACAAGTGGAATAAACTATTCATTTTTATATGATATTTGAAGTTTCTGAAAGGAGATATCATAACCGTCAAATGGAATATATAAAATTAATACTATAAAAATTTTATTATTGAGAACCTAAAGTATTCATGGGTATTTTTTGTTAAGAATTCATTGTATTTTTATCCTCGTTAGGAAAAGGTGAATCCCTATGAACATGAGTAAAAGTTGATATCACTAGTTTTTCAACTAGTATTGTTTTTTTGGATATTCATGAGGTATGATATGCATCCTTGGTATCTTATTAGTTATTTTTTTTATGTTTTAGGTGATAAATAATAAGTTCATAGGATGTTTTGAAAATGATAAAACTCATGTTTTATGTTCTTATAGTTGTAGGTGAGTGAAAATGATAGGTTACGGATTATTGCCTTAAAATCATGTTTCTTACATCAAGATACAAATTATTAGGATTATATGATTTTTTTTAACTCAAATTATATGTTGTATATTAACTTACAAAAATTCATTGAGTGAATGTAGTGGAAAATAAAACACAGTAAAAATTAAAGATAAGTAAATGGATATATTTCATCCAATAAGAATTATCCCCAGAGGAAAATGAATCAAATCCTTAATCAATAAGTTTTTTGGGAAATTATTATATTATATGTGAAGGAAATAAATTTCATGATAAAAAAGGTGTATAAATTATTTAAATATTGAGATTATAATATTAATATTTTTGTAAGAACGTCTATATAAAGACCCAGAGATACGTATAGGAAAACATTTTTGATAAAGGGGGATTAAATTTGAAAAAAATACCACTATGTATTTTAGAAATATTGGGGGATAGAATTTGAAGGAAAATTTTGGATACATGGGACTCTTATATTTTATTGAAAAAATTGGAGAAATACTAAAATACACATTAAAATCATACCATGTTTTTAAGAACTTGGAGTTATATGGGTATGTAGAATTTAAGGTAGTGTTTTAAACAAAATAAAAATGGGTTGGAATTTGTTAACGAATATATTATTTTTTGGATATTTTGATGATAATTGTTGGGTATTTGGAAATAATGGTGAAAGTCGTTTTTTTACTAGTTTTGTTGATTAGTATAAAAATAATGAAATGAAATTTTATGGTGATAGATTAAAATGGTTTTCACCATTTATATGGGAACCACATACCCGTTTCATAAGAAACAGTAATAGTATTACATGGATATAGTAGTAAAGTTAATATCCAAATTATATGTGAAGCATCCAGACATATAGGTTACTTAAGTATTCATAATAGTTGTTCATGGATGGAGTACTAAAGTTGATTCTGGAATTAGATTTATAGAAGCTTGAAAATTTGTTACTTAGAAAATCCTAATATCCATAGATTTATAGAGAACTAAATTTGATTCGAGAATTGTATGTGAAGTAAATCTTTAATTTTTACAATTCCATGGAAGATCCATTGTGTACATTAGGGTCACATAAACCCTACATTAGATTTCCTATGAATCTCCTATGTTGAGGAGAGTAAAAAAATTAGAAAAGTCCTAGAGGGGATTTACTTTTATTCATAATGGTTATGTAGAGCATTACATAAGAGTCATTTATGTATAACTCATAGAAAAATGGAAAAGGCATGGAACATAAAAGGCATGAACCAATTCATAAAATTCTTATAGAATTAAACATGGAAATGTGGATAATTACTGTTTTAAAATTATATTCATAAGATTCTACATCATTAAACATAACTTTCATTTTTTGAAAATTTATTAGATGAATCATATAATGTATAGAGGCACAAAGGGGGGAGTAATGACTCTAATTTTTTTTCAGTTTTTTTATAAATTAACGGGGAAAATTCTGCGACCAAGTTCTAAGATGGTATGAGTTTATAAGGCCCAGTTACTAGAAAAAATCTTTGAATAATGTTTAGTTTTTAATTAAAAATGATGGGGTGAATAAATTTGAACTTCAATAACTTCAAAACTAGTGAACAGGTCAGAAATATGATGGCACCACTGCATTCAGAACAAAGACTTTACCTTAGTAAGGGACAAAAAATTGACAGGCAAGGGTGAAGGATGAAAGTTAATTTTTGGACGTTTAAATGGAGAAGAAAATAAACATAAAAAAGTTTATTTTATTTCTTTTTGATGTTTCCCTAGGACGTTGCGATGCCATACTGGGGAAACCCATTTTCATTCATAAATAAAACATCATAGTGATGATACAACATAGAGAAACAACAACACTAAAACATGTTTCATTCATTTAATATATTGTTAGAGATAAATGATTAGATTTAAATCCTAGATAAATTCATTAAAAGCATTGGAGAAGAAAAGAATTGGAAAAAACCTCTCATTGGAGAATGAAGAACGATGACTGATCGAGATCACTTGTGGATAGATGCTTAACAATGATGAAAATTCATCACTGATTGATCCAAAACCCATGTAGGGTGTGATTTTTGATTTATTTTCCTTCCTCGTTTTATATTCCCATGATAAGTGTGGATTATTCAATGAAGAGGATAATCCACAGATTGTGCGTTATGTGGACTGGGTTGTTTTTTTGTAGGGATGGTTTTTGGGATGATCTATATTTAGAATTTTTTTCTTCACCATTTGTTCTTAAATTCTATCATGGATGGATAAGGGCCCATATTAACATGGACTAGATCTATCCATTTGGGTGTTCTTCTAACTTGACGTTGCCCATGTTCTTCGTTGCTTGATTAGAGATGGTGATCTAAAATCGGAATGGCATATGGCGGTGGCAGTGCTAGGAAAAGACTGAAGATAGTGAATCCAGTCATTCCAGGTAGAGTGTGACAAGGAAATACCAGTTGTGGGGTGGTTAGTGGTGGGGACGGCACTGGCCCAATGGTGCAGTCGGGCCAGGCGGACCTGGTAGAACAGTTGCAGGCTCAATGGCCGGTGGTAGCGGCGACCCGCGTTCCAGGTGAGATCGCGGTGCTAGGATGGACCATGACAGTAGTGGCCACAGGCAGTGGCAAGGAGGTCAAGGTAGGAGGGCACTATAGTGTAGGAATGCGGATCAGCAGTACCACATTGGAGAGCCGCTTTGATCACATCGCACAACTCACTACATTGACTGGAGGGCCTGCGAAAGCTGGCCATTGGTGACCGTGAGTTGGTGCCACGTGGTCGGATAACCACATGGACCCAAGAGGGTTGGATCGAGGAAGGCTGCATCTGGTGTGAGATAAGGGTTGTCCCGCATATGGAAGGCCATGCTAAACATATCGGGTCACTCCAATGGCCCAACAGGCTGGGTCTGGCAGTCCAGCAGACGGTGGCCCTATTACCCAGTAGGCTAGACCGTGAGGCCCAATAGAATAGCCCCTTGAGGACGGGTCGATTGGTTTATCCAAACCAGGTCGAGTTAGGTTGACCAGGCCAGGTCGGGTCAGGCCTTAGAAGATCTAGACCCATTTCACTAAATTTTATATAACTTTCAAATGGGAGGTCCATTTGACATTCTATCTATGGAGTTGGGACCCATGTGGTGAGGTCGTCCTTTTGAGATGTCTTGGTGGGTTTTTGGTATAGACAAGAGTTGGAGTGGAATTCCCCATGGTTATTTCCTCAAGGGTTCAGTATGACATTATCTCCCCATCAATGGATAATAATCCCCTCTAGAGGACATGTCCTGGATAGAGTTGTGACATCCCTTCTTGGGACTCGAGTGATCTTCTATCACCCTTGAGGGAGATTTTTTGGAATTAACGTGACCTCCAAATGTTGGGCATTAATCCCCCATCTAGTGGTCTATATCGTCAGGGTTCTTGGTATTCTCTTAGAAGGATCCTCGATGTTACGAGTCACATTGGTATGGTTGTCTATATTCTCTGAGAAGAATCACCTACATTTCAGGGTAATACCAAATGAGTTTTTGGTATCCTCTATCAAGGATCCCCTCTTCGTATGCCTTGACCTTTGACTAGTGTATCCTATTTGGGCAGGGCCCTAATTAGCAGGACCCATTTATAAGAGTCTATGATGACATCAAGGCTTAAGGAATGAGTTATCCTAAAATGATCATGCCTCCAACTGAATCGGTTGCAGATGATTGGTTGTGACTAAACTTATTTACCTTATGGCCGGTAATGAGTATATTTGGATACTATTTGAATATGTGTTGTAGGAATATGCATGTTTATAGATGACCAGGCATTCCTTTTTGTTTTTCCTTTTTGGTTCAGGGTGTCCTACTGAGTGTTAGTTTACTCACACCTGCACAGGCTTTGCTTGCACATGTAGTGTCTTTTGTAGATGATCAGTGCTTTGAAGGAGTCTAGGGTGGACCAGGACCAGGTGGTTCCTAGTGATGTCAAACATATGAGGTGTACTCCTAGGTCTTCTTGCATCTTCCCTTCACCTAACCTTCTGGTAGGGTTTCTTGTGGATGAGTTTCAGGAGCTTTTCCTTTTACTTGTTTTCAGTTTTTATTTGGGCAGGCTTCTATTCCAACCTGATTCACCTCCTTGGACTTTAATTTCCTATTATACTCTCGTTGTGGTTTACCCCAAGTGTTTTTCATCCATGGGTTACTTATAGTTTTAACATTTCATCATTTTTTGTCTTGGAGATGTGTGGGTGTGTATAGGTACTTAGGAAAATGCCTCCAAGTTGTGGTATATTCCTACTCAGTGCTACTCGCTAGCCCCTAGCCAATAGGAGTCGGGCTTGGGTTATTCATGGAATGGGAACCACTAATATGGGTCATTATAGAGTGGTATCTGAGGGAGGTTCAATCTTAAAGACCCAGAGTCTGTGGGTTTGGGTTTAGGGAAATAGTGTTAAATGTTTTGAGTTCAGCTTTTAAGCTAGGAAATCCATAGTTGGTGCGGTGGATAACGTATCCCTACACCAGGACCCTGAATTATTATTTTCTACTTGATACATGAAAAAACTAATTGCATGGGATAAATTAATGGTACATTAATCATATTGTAATGGGGTGTGATTTCCATGTCCTTCTTGATCCATCTCTCTAGATATACTCTATTAACTGTGGTTCATCGTGATCGATTTCAGGATGCCTCCACACAGATAGTCAGTCAGAATTTTGTTTCATTAATATGAGGATGGTACACTCACTAATTAGGATTTGATACAAGAACATGTACCAAATATACACCTTGTACCATAGACAGCACCTCCGGGTGGTGTACTAGTGATACCCCCACCCATCGAGCAACAGTTCTACCATTGCTACTGGTAGCTGATGCACGTAGGCTGAGTGTATTGCATGAGTTCCAGAGGAAGTGACCTCCTAGGTTCAGGGGTGATACAAACCCCCAGGTAGCTGAGGATTGGCTATAAGAAGTCACTTGTGTCTTCCGCCTAGTGAGGACCCATCCACACTACATAACGGTCCAAGATGCGAGCATTCTTCATGGCTTAGTGGGGCGATGGTGGAGGTTAGTGACCCAAAAACATGATGGGGAGACTCTATCATGGGAGGACTTCAATAATCTCTTTAGGTAGGATATTTTTTCAACTGTTTTGTGGTAAGTGTTCATCCAGGAGCTCCTTCATCTACAACAAGGCAGTCTTGTAGTATCGGAGTACTCGGAGAGGTTCACCAACCTGTCTCGTTATGCCACAGATATTTTGTGGGAACCATTCATCTACGATTGAACCATTATAAAGGCAATAAATAGGGATATAAGGGTTTTGATGATATCCCTTAGCATTCTAACTTATGATGGGATACTAGAGAGAGCTCTACTTGTGGAGATCTTTCTAGCAGAGCAGACACCAGCTATGGGAGCTGTGAGTAGGCATATGATACTTGATTATTCGACAGTATGTATACAAAAATAGCTGTAGGGGACCTAGTTGGATAAAAGATTCAAGAGGAAACCCTGATATACTTTATTAGTGGTGTAGGGTTCTAAGGGTGGATCGAGTTAGTCTAGCGGAAAACAAAGTTACACATGGGATGGATAAGGGCATCTAGCATGGGATTTCCAGACCTGATATATGACTATTCAGGGGTAGGTTGATGGACCACCAAGGCAGAGGTAAGGGTTTTATCATGGTGGTCCATATGGAGTTGGAAATTGCAGGGGAGAAGGTAGAGTAGTAGGTGGTCGGTGGAGGTTAAGGGTACAACCACCACCACCCTTAGGTGGTCCATCATGGGCTCAGGGAGCTAGTGGACATGGAAGGGGCCAACAGAAGTCTATGAAGACTTATGAACTAGATGCTCCAGATATTATTAGAGGTATGGTCTGTGACTTTTCCACCCTGCATGTAGTTATTATGGACACATGTATCAGTCATTCTTTCCTTTCCACAGAACATGTTCGAGGCTCGGAGATTCCAGTGGAGTCATTGGCTCAACCCTCCTGTTTAGAGAGTTCTATGGGAGTGTATTTGATTATCACATGCTAGTTTCGATAGTGCGAGATTACTCCTAGAGGTGAGATCATTGGATTGGATCTCCTAGTAGTGGTGTCGATGCCTTGAAACGCTATTCTACGTATGGAACAATTATCCACAGTCCATGCTTTGATTGAATGTTTTAGGTGAAAAGTGTGGTGTGTCTATGTAAATGGGACTGCGTTTTCCTTTTTGGAAAAAAATAAACACACTTACCACATGATGGAATTCTTAGAGGAGTGTGGAGATGATTACTCAAAAGTTAGCTAGCCACACCCTTAAAGTAGTAGATGAAGACAGTCCTTAGTTTCCTATAGTGGTTGATGAGTATGAGAATGTCTTTTCTGAGGATGTCATTATATTTTCTCCCCACATGGAGGTTTACTTATGCATTTATCTATACCCTGGGATGGCACCGATATCTAGACCTACATATCGGTTAGCTCTTAGGGAGATTAATTAGTTGAGGGTACAACAAGAGGGCCTGCAGCGAAAGGGCTTTGTGGGGCCTAGTGTTTCACCCTAGGTGGACCTAGTTTTATTTTACATGAAATCAGACAGAAGCTTGAGGCTATGGGTGCACTTTCAGATCCAGAATCAGGTGAACATGATGAAAAAATATCATCTATCTAGAATTGATGACATCTTCTATTAGATCAGGGAAGCGATGTGGTTCTCGATGATAGCCAATAGGTTTGGAAATCATCAACTTCATGTACAGTGTGAGGATGCACTGTATATGGAATTTAGATATTGGTATGACCATTATAAGTACTTCATGATTCCCTTTGGTGTAACTAAAGCCATAGTAGTGTTCATGGGAATCATTAATAGGTTCCTCCAGCCCTACTTAGACCAGTTGATTATGGTATTTATTAATGAAAGTTTTGTGTACACAGCGTCTGAGGAGGATCATGCGATACACTTGAGGATAGTCCTACACACACTCTGAGAGCACCAGATTTATGGGAAGCTCTCAAATTTTCAGTTTGGGATTTAGGAGGTCTACTTTATGGGACATGTCATTCTAGAGGGAAGAGTTATAGTAGACCCACTAAATATTGAGGCAGTGATTTCTTAGGAGCTACCCAGAAGTATGAATAATGTGAGGAGTTTATAGGGTTTGTATGGATACTATCAGAGGTTTTTTTCGAAAATTCTCCATTTTATCAGCACCCTTAAGATCTTTGAAATGGAATGTAAACCCCTTTGTATGGACAGATAAGGGGCATCAGAGTTTTCAGGAGCAAAGGGAGAGGTTGATGAGTGCTCCCATCTTGAGGCTACCAAAGGAGTGCATTGGGTATGTAGTGTTCTGGGATGTGTAAGGGACTAGACTAGGTTGTGTCTTATTATAGGATAAAATGGTGATTTCCTACAATTAATGAATGTTGTGATATAATGACCATAACTACATGACACGTGGTCATGAGATAACGGTATTGGTATTTTCATTGAAGATGTGGCGATATTAATTTATGGGGGAGTGGTTTTCCATCTACTCTGATCACAAAATTCTCAAGTATATAGTTTATTAGAGGGATGTAAACTTGAGACATAGGTGGTGTCTAGAGTTCCTCTAGGACTATGCCTTCCAAATTTTTTATACTTCTGGGAAGGGGAACGTGGTGGCAGACGCACTCAGTAGGAGATCCAGCTTGTAGTTACTAAGTGTGGAATCAAGGAAGTTGGTCACACTATAGATATGATTTTTAGATGGTGATGGATAATCTTACCTTCAGTCGAGGGTTTTTACCCCTCCACTCTTGGAACAAGTCAGGGAGGCACAACTGGGGGACATTGACTTCAAGACCCGACATGCTCTGTTTTACATAGGATAGGCCCCTGATGGATATTCGATAGGTGGGGAACACATAATTCTCTATAGAGGGAATATATTTGTGCTTGTGGAATTGCAAGAGGAATTATTGAGGGAGTTTCACACATCCCCTCTTTCCTTACATCTGGGTGTGGAAAAGATGTATGAGGATCCAAAACAACAGTTTTAATTGCTAGGTCTGATGAACTCAATGGAAGCATTTTTTTCTCAGTGCCTCACTTATCAAAAAGTGAAGGTAGAGCATTAGGTTCCATCAAGCTTGACCACTACTTCAAATATGGACTTTATCAGTGCTAGAAAATATTTGTTAATCGAGGTGAAGATAAAATGGGGTGTCCATTTTATCAGCGCAAAAAACGCTAATAAAAGGGGACTTTTATCAGTGCTAAAAAAGTGATGTTAAAAGGGTCCTTTATCTGGGCTTTTTTAGGGATGATAAAGGATTATTTTATCAGCTCTTTTTGTAGCACTCATAAAAGTTAAAAAACATTAAAAAAATATATTTATTCAATTCAAGGAGGGGCTTAAACAGTGCTTGAAGCCCCTTTTAATAGTGCCCCACCTGATCCTAAATGCCCCACCCACCTCACCCCCCTTTAACAGCACCTCGCCCCCCTTTAATAGCGCTCAGAAGTATTCCCACTCATGTGTGTGACCTGCCTCTCCAAGGATTCGAACTCGGGACCTGTTGTATCTGTCCCTAAGCCTTTACCACTCCACGATATTGATTTTCTCTACATTTAATAATATATCTATTTATTTATATATATATTTAGTTATATTTATTCTGATATGAATATATATATATATATATATATTAACATATATATATTTATATTAATATATATTTTTTGTTATATTAATATATATATATATCCATATATTTATATATATATATCTATATATTAATATATATATATATATATATATAGTCATTGTAATGTCCCGGACCTCTCCGGTCCATTACTTTGTGAAATGTTGGTGGTGGAGGTGTTCTAGGAGGTCAAGGGGACTTATCCCCAACACATTGCCAAATTTCTGGTTCTATGAACAGTGTTTACAGTTTTATGAACAATAACAGATCGGTCTCACCGATCGGTCTAACAGATCAGTCTCACAGATCGGTCTGACAGATCGGTCTCAACGATCGGTCTGACAGATCGATCTCAGAGATCGGTCTGACTGATCAGTCTCACCGATCGGTCTGACAGATTGGTCTCACAGATCAGTCTGACAGATCGATCTAACCGATCGGTCTGACAGATCGGTCTCACAGACCGGTCTCACGGATCGGTCTGACAGATCGGTCTCACTGATCGGTCTGACAGATCGGTCTCACTGATCGGTCTGACAGATCGGTCTCACAGATCGGTCTCACCGATCGGTCTGACAGATCGGTCTCACCAATCGGTCTGACAGATCGGTCTCATAGATCGTTTTCATAGATCGGTCTGACAGATCGGTTTCATGTATAGTAACGGTGGGTGAACAGTGTTTCCAGACTCCTACAGTTTTTCCCCTTTTGACGTTTCCTTTGACATAAAATACATTTAAAACCTTATTTTAAGGACTCTTAAGGCCGATTCAAATGCCATAAATCCTATATTAATTATTCCTAAGGCTTGGAATGTTTTACTTGGTCAAACTGTGTGGGTTAATGCGATCCGTTTTTAATGGAGAATTAACCGGATCTTAAACTGTCGCCCCATTAAATCATCAAAAAGGGACAAGATATCATTCTCCCTTTTTCTTTACCTTTGTTCTCAACTAAGAGGTGCTATAACCTTTCAATCCTTCCCGTAGGAGTTTCACAATCAATATTTACTCCTAGGATTGGTTCTGCTCTGTTTTGGATGCAACCGAACTATGTCGGTTAATCTTCCCAATAAGTTGTCGTGAGAGGAGGATTGTGACCCGTTGTGTGGATAAAGGATGTCAAGAACTCTTCCAGGTAGGGGATTCATGGCTTCTCTAATTTTATATGTGCAATCGTATAATTATCAGGATTTATCCCTTTGGATCACAATGAAATTGACCTAATTAAATACTTGAACCGGATTAAAATAATTGGTTGATCGCATGTTGTTTCTTTATACTGTGATAACGGTTTGCCTCATGTTTTCCTAGATATATTGATATCTATGTTTTCTTTGATTTGTTGTTCGTTCATGATAGAAATTGATAATAAACGTAAAGCCAGAATTATTTGTTAATTAATTGGCCAAAGATAAAGAGGCATGTAAGTTAATCTGGTTATTGCAGTTGTTGTAGTTGTTCTAATTTGAGGATAATCAAATTAGGGAAGTAAGAATGGTTATTTTATTGTGATAGCTTATGGATTAGGTATCCGTGATTGGAACCTACGAATAAAAAATCTGCCAATTCAATATGGATTAAAGAACAGATTATATGGGAATTTCTAAAAGGGTTCTGAGTTACCCTCTTGTTTGCTAAAGGGTCAAGAGACCATGGTTGTGATTGTTGTTTTTCTACTGCTTGTGCTGTGATGTGAGCCTGGATGGCTATTGTGATATGTGGAGGCATGGAGGCCTTGTGTTTATGGAAGTGGATGACGCCTAGAGTGGTGATATGCATCAGTTATGCATGTGGGTGTCGGGGAGGACACTAGGGGTGATGGAATGGGATGGATGTGGTTGCTAGATGCTTGTGGTTTTCTTTGAATGTTAATCTACTTTGCTTTTCCCCACTGCTCAAGGCAGCTGGTCTTGCAACCCTTCTTCTGAAGGAGGAGAATACGCGTGGGGTATGCCACGTGCTTTCCGTGTTTAGCCTCTCTAGGGAAAATGGGTCTATGCTCTTTCTATAGGCGGTAAGGACTTGACGGGTAGTATATCTACTCACCGTGTTGAGCCCCATTTGTGTTTAGAAGCATAGGATGATTTTCTAGAATGCCTGGGAATATGGAAAAGCAATTATGTAATGAATGTTTGATTAAATGGTGAAAATCCATGGGGATGGAGATACTGGAATTTAAAGGTGATGTGAATCTTAAAAGGAGCAATTGTTTTTTAATGTGTTTCCAAATCAGTTTAATGTGGAATTGTTCATTCTTAATTAATGTTTAAAGAATTAATTAACGTACAGTGGAACTGATAAAATGAGAATGGAGTAATCTAATAAAGCTCTTCAAATGTTTGTGTGCTTATAGGATACCTAGTCTTTGAAGTAGCAGCCTCGAGTCTGAGAGACGTTACCTACAGTTGTATCTAAGACTAGGTAATTCCCATAGTGTGGATGTGAGTTACATATATATTCTGTACTTTTTTTGTTTCTATATGCTACTCCACCCTGTCGGTAAGGAAAACTGACACCCCGAGGATTCTGAGCCCTCGGGGGGTGTTTTCCCCAACATTCTGATGGGAGGTTGAATGGCTGACTACCCCCTTTGGCCCCGCTCTCTTCTCTTGGAAGATACTTGTGCCATGAGGCATAGCGGTTAGTTACCCCATATATGTGTGTAGAGGGCTGTAATGCCTTGTGGTTATTCACACACGTATATTCTGTATATAGTATCCAATGGACTACTATAGGTGTAACGTGTATAGGCTATGATGGCTTGAGGATCCTTACTCGGAGTATGGGATGTAATGGCTTGAGGTATTATACCCGACGTATGATACACGTTATGCGAGCTGTGGTGGCTCCCGGAAACTACCTGGTTACTTTTGGTTGTGAGGACGGTGTGGTGCTTCGCCCAGGTGTCTGCGGGCAAAGACTTTGTGGTACACGAGGTGCAGATTGTGGAGCTTATCCCAGGTGTCCGTGGGCAAGCCTTGGAGAGAGATGCACAGGACGTATGTCGTTGGGGAAAAGCGGAAAACTAGTGGGGAAGTAGTAGCAGGGTACCCTTGATATTCTATAATATATGTTATATTCTTGTATGCGTTACTTGGTGAGAGTAGCCATGGTGAGGTTGGGAACATAGTATACCTGTTTAGGTGACGAGTTAGTTTCACTTGTTGTTCACTAGGCTTTAGCATGCTTTCTTTACTTTTGCACGAGAGGCTTGGGGAGCATCCTACTGAGTATACTGTTATACTCACCCTATGTATATATAAACTGTTTTCCAGGTCACTTGGAGCAGGTTGGAGATCATGCAGGTTACTACTAGCTTGCGGTTGGAGGAGGAGCTGTTCGGGCTTGTGGTCGCTGCCGTTTTACATTCTTTGGGGTACTTTTATTTTCCCCTTTCAGTTTTAGTACTTTTTCATGGCATTTCATATATGTGCTTGGGTTTCTTTTATATTTCAATTATGATTTGGAGTTGGTTGGAGTCTATTCTATCTCTCTCTTCTGCATGTGTTCTCTTAGAGGGTAATGCCTCCCATTTTGTATGTTTATTATACCCTCAGTGCTTGTCTTTAACCCAGGGCCTACTGGAGGCGGGACTCGGGGGTCATTATCTCCCTTATCACATTGCCGGCCCAGGAGGGGTACACTTTGTTGGGAGGGGGTCGTGACAGAGTGGTAACAGAGGTCTGGTTGAGGGATAGGATGGATCTCGGAGTTAGGCACAGGTGAGGATGCATGGGATGGTAGGGAAACAGTGTCATTCATGTTTAAAAAGTGGGGTAAACACTAGAGACCGGCAGATACATAGGCGTTTAGGGCCCCCTATGATCTGTTGCACGGACCTTTATGTTTTCGATGGCTACTAAACAAAGTGATACCGGTTGCAGGGTAGAAACCTAGGAAAGGATCATGCATCATTTTTCTTTGTGCCTGTGTTTGAATGGGTAGACTCTGGGATTGGTAACCTAAAATTAATAAAACAAAACAATTAATTAATTAATGTTGATTCTTCCATATTCCAGGCTTAGGAGCTCTAACAGTTGTTATTTTACAGGTATGGCTCCAGGTCGACGTCCTCGTCAGGTTTGCGTAGAAGATACCCAGAAAGCTGTTCCAGCAGATCGTCGCCGGGTAGAGGTTGACGACGATGACACTTGGAGGAAGACACTCCAAGAGTTCCAGCGCCAGAGTCTAGAGAAGTACGAGGGCTCTGTTTCAGATGCAGTCACAGAATACTGGTTGGAGGAGGTCGAGATAGGCTTCAGTTCGATTCGTGCTCGTAAGGAACACTGGGTGTCCTTGGTTGTGATGACGCTGCGTGGAGCAGTGTGGCAGTGGTGGTTCTTGTTCCTCGGTGATCGTGAGGAGTCAGCGATCTCATGGGAGGAGTTTTGAGACAGGTTTAGATTCGAGTTTGCTTCTTCAACTTCGAAGGCGTCCAGTCGCTAGGAGCTTCTTACCCTTTGACAGGGGAGCTCCAGTGTTTGAGATTTTGGAATCCGTTTCAGGAACCTTCTACAATATGATTCAGACCTGTTACCAGATGAGGAGGCTAGGGTGAGGCATTTCGAGGAGCCTTTGCATCCAGAGATCCAGTGCCAGGTCACCCCATATATTCTAAAAACATATCTTGAGGTTCTGGCGAGGGCGGAGGTTGTTGAGAGGACTTTGGCTAGGACCGGATCGTCACGAGAGGGGAATCGTCATGTTTCCTCACAAAGTAGAGCTATGGCCCGGGGTTCCCGGTTTTTAGGGCAGAAGAGTTTTCGTTCACCTAGGGGTAGGTCCCAGCCATTCCCATCTCATTTCTCTGGAGGCAGCAACCCTCAAGCCTATGCCAAGGGATCAGGCACTTGTTTTTCATGTGGTGTTCATGGTCATCAGCAGCGGGAGTGCCCGACTTTTCAGAGCAGTCATCGTGCACTGGGCGCTCCGCTCCAGGTTCCTCCGCTGAGGCAGTTCCAGCCGATGCAGTAGCAGAAGGTTGAACCATCTTTAGATCACCAGAGGGTAGATGGAATGGGCAGAGGACAGCCCCATGATGCTCCCTGTCCTCAGAGAGAAGAGTGCGGCCGTGGTGGTGGTCGTCATCAGGGTCAGAGAGGCCATGGAGGAGGTCGTGGTCAGCTTCATGCTCTAGCGTTTCCAGCCCCAGGCGATCCAGATGTCGTTCGAGGCACCCTTTTCTTGTTTTCTACCTTGGTGTATGCCTTGTTTGATTCAGGAGCAACACACTCCTTCATATCACCTACACTTGTCCATGCTTTGGGACTTGAGGTAGAGAGGCTTCCAGTGCCCTTGGCATTGACTACGCCAGTTGGAGGTCGAGCCGACTTGTTTGAAGTATGTAGAGACTGTGAGCTAGTGTTGGGGCAACACCGCTCTTGGGTAGATTTCCTATGTTTACGAATACAACCATATGATGTCATACTCGGCATGGATTGGTTATATTCGGTGCAGGATGTTGTGGATTTCTACCAGAAGAAGGTCGTTTTCTTGGATGAAGATGGAGAGAAAGTGGTGTTTGTTTGTGAGAGAGATCCTCGGATGAGTCATAGACGAGTTCCATCCTTATCATCCATGATGGCTGTGATGACGCTGAGTTCTTCAGAGGTTCAACAGTTGGCGTTTCCTAGGGTCGTAGATGAATACCCTGACGTCTTTCCCGAAGAGGTTGTATCCTTACCTCCTCGACGAGAGATCGAGTTTGGGATCTAGCTACAGCCAGGAGTGTCTCCTATCTCTTTGTCTCTGTATAGGATGGACCCTTATGAGTTACGAGAGATACCATATTCAGCTTGATGGTCTGTTGTAGTGCTGTTTTGTTCGTCCAAGTGTGTCACCGTGGGGAGCTCCAATTTTGTTTGTGAAAAAGGCTGACGGTAGTTTGCGGTTGTGTGTCGATTATTGTCGATTAAATAAAGTGAAAATAAAGAACCGCTATCCTCTTTCGCGGATTGATGACCTATTCGATCAACTGAAGGGTGCAAGTTGGTTATCAAAGATCGACTTGTGGTCAGGATATCATCAGATGCGTGTAAAGGATGAGGATGTCCCGAAGACTGCTTTCCGTTGTCGTCATGGGCATTATGAGTTTGTTGTAATGCCATTCGGTGTGACGAATGCTCCAGCTGTTTTCATGGGGTTTATGAATGTTGTGTTCCGTGAAGTCCTGGACAAGTTTTTTGTGGTTTTCATCAATGACATGCTTGTGTACTCCACATCTGAAGTGGAGCATGCAAAGCATCTACGAGCCATTTTGGGAGTTCTTCGCCAACATCAGTTGTTTGGGAAGTTGTCGAAGTGTGAGTTTTGGGCTCGAGAAGTTTGTTTCTTGGGGCATGTTGTGTCCCAACAAGGAGTAGCTATGGATCCTTCGAAGATAGAAGCAGTGGTGTCTTGGGTAGCCCCCAAGACCATGTCAGAGGTGCGAAGTTTCCTTGGTCTCACATGATATTATAGGAGGTTTGTAGCCAATTTCTCCCGAGTTTCAAATCCTCTGACAGCTTTGACCAGGAAGGATCAAGCGTTCATATGGACTGATCAGTGTCAGGAAGCTTTCGAGTATCTAAAGGAGAAGTTGTTAAGTGCTCTAGTACTTTTTCTTCCAGCAGAGGGAGTCCAGTTTGATGTTTTCTGTGATGCTTCACATCTGGGGCTAGGCTGTGTTCTCATGCAGTAGAGGTCAGTTGTTTCTTATGGGTCTCGGCAATTGCATCACCATGAACGCAACTATGCCACCCATGATCTTGAGTTGGTAGCCGTGGTGTTTTCTCTGAAGTTGTGGAGACATTACCTCATTTGTGAGCACTTTGTGGTTTTCACCGATCATAAGAGTTTGAGGTATGTTTTCTCCCAACGTGACTTGAACATGAGGCAACGTCGGTGGATGGAGTTCTTGCAGGAATACGACTTTGAAATATCGTATACACCTGGGAAAGGGAATTTTGTGGATGATGCACTAAGCCGAAAGTCATGTAATGATCTTGTGTGTGAATCTGGTGATTCATGGAGAGTGATGGGAGAGCTATCAGCTTTGCATCTTGATATGGGATAAGTTGGGGGTAGAGGTTGTCTTTTCCAGATGACAGTGCAGTCATCCCTAGTGCAGAAGGTGGAAGAGTCTCAGTTGGGTGATCTAGAGGTGGAAGTCTGGAGAGATAGAGTTGTTTGTGGTGAGGCCCCTAATGGTTGGTTGGAGGATGAACAACACCGAGTGTTGTATCATGGAAAGATTTTTGTTCCCTTGGCGATGAGCGAGACGGTTCTCCGAGAGTTCCATAGTTCACCCTTGGCAGTACATCCTGGTGTGACAGAGATGTACCGATCCTTGTGGAGTCAGTTTTGGTGGCTTGGGCTGAAACGTACGGTTACTGAGCGTGTGTCTCGATGTTTAGTCTGCTAGAAGGTGAAGGTCGAACACCGTGTTCCTGGTGGTCTTCTCCAGCAATTAGAGATTCCTTAGTGGAAGTGGGAGAACATCTCAATGGACTTTGTTACAGGTTTACCTCGAACTCCGGGAGGACATGATGCTATATGGGTGGTAGTGGATCGTTTAACAAAGTCGTCCCACTTTATAGCGATCAAGGAGTCGAGCTCAGTGGAAGTTTTGTCGAGGTAGTATCTAGAGGAGGTGGTGAGACTTCATGGAGTACCTAGGACGATCATTTATGATAGAGATACTCATTTTACCTCTAGGGTGTGGAGAGGTCTCCAGCATGCTTTTGGCTCTCAACTGTGCCTTAGCACTGCTTTTCATCCCCAAACCGATGGTCAGACAGAGCGAACCATCCAGACGTTTGAAGACATGCTGCACTCTTGCGTCCTTGATTTTTGAGGTTCATGGATGAAGCACTTACCCTTGGTAGAGTTCACATACAATAATAGTTTTCACTCTACCATCGTAATGGCGTGGTTTGAAGCCTTGTATGGCAGGCCATGCCGTTCTCTGTTGTGCTGGACTGGGGTCGGAGAGTCAGCAATACTCGGACCAGAACTAGTGCAGAATACAACATAGATGGTTCAGGTGATTCGTGAGAGGATGAAGACAGCACGGGATCGTCAAAAATCATATGCTGATCAAAGAAGGAGACCCTTAGAGTTTAATGTTGGGGATCATGTGTTTCTGAAGGTGACTCCCCGTCGTGGGCAGCGAAGGTTTGGTCGTGGAAGTAAGCTTTCTCCCCAGTTTGTTGGGCCTTTCGAGGTGTTAGCTCGCGTTGGAGCTGTGGCGTATCGAGTAGAACTTCCCCCTCAGATGAGTCGGATACATGATGTTTTCCATGTATCACAGCTCTGTCGTTATCTTCATGATGAATCTCATGTTATCGATTCGGGAGAAATTGATATTGATGATGATGCAACCTTCAAGGAGCGACCTGTGGAAATCCAAGACCACAAGGAGAAGGTGTTGCGTGGGTGTTCTATTCCCTTAGTTCGGGTCTTTTGGTGACACAGTGGCATGGAGGAGAGTACCTGGGAGTGTGAGTCACAGATACGTGCTCAATACGCAAAGTTGTTTAATGTTTAACTCCTTTCAAGTAATGATGTTTTCTTTGTGGTTGGACCTTTCATGTTTTATTTATGTACCTTTGATGTTATGTTATGATTCAATTGTTTGGATATGGATTGTTTTTTTCCATACTCTCGAATGTCATAGTTTTGTTCCAGATTTTGAACAACTCATAGTTGTTTTCCCCTGAGAGGTATCATATGGGGTGGTTGTTCGGACCCCTCTTTTCTTCTGGGTTGGTTTTAAATTATCGAGGACGAGAATGTTTTGAGAGGTATCTAATGTAATGTCCCGGACCTCTCCGGTCCATTACTTTGTGAAATGTTGGTGTTGGAGGTGTTCTGGGAGGTCAAGGGGACTTATCCCCAACACTTTGCCAAATTTCCGGTTCTGTGAACAATGTTTCCAGTTTTATGAATAGTAACAGATCGGTCTCACCGATCGGTCTGACAGATTGGTCTCATAGATCGGTCTGACTGATCGGTCTCACCGATCGGTCTGACAGATCGGTCTCATAGATCAGTCTGACAGATTGGTCTCACCGATCGGTCTGACAGATCGGTCTCACAGATCGGTCTCACCGATCGGTCTGACAGATCGGTCTCATAGATCTGTCTGACAGATTGATCTCACAGATCGGTCTCACCGATCGGTCTGACAGATCGGTCTCACCGATCGGTCTGACAAATCGGTCTCACCGATCGATCTGACAGATCGGTCTCAGAGATCGGTCTCACTGATCGGTCTCACTGATCGGTCTGACAGATCGGTCTCACATATCGGTTTCACAGATGGGTTTCATGTACAGTAACGGTGGGTGAACAGTGTTTCCAGAATCCTACATTTTTTCCCCTTTTGACGTTTCCTTTGAAGTAAAATACATTTAAAGCCTTATTTTAAGGACACTTAAGGCCGATTCAAATGCCATAAATCCTATATTAATTATTCCTAGGGCTTGGAATGTTTTACTTGGTCAAACCGTGTGGGTTAATGCGATCCGTTTTTAATGGAGAATTAACCGGATCTTAAACTGTCGCCCCATTAAATCTTCAAAAAGGGACAAGATATCATTCTCCCTTGTTCTTTCCCTTTGTTCTCAACTAATAGGTGCTAGAACCTTTCAATCCTTCCCATAAAAGTTGCACAATCAATCTTTACTCCTAGGATTGGTTCTGCTCTGTTTTGGATGCAACCGAACTGTGTCGGTTAATCTTCCCAATAAGTTGTCATGAGAGGAGGATTGTGACCCGTTTTGTGGATAAAGGACATCAAGAACTCTTCCATGTATGGGATTCATGGCTTCTCTAATTGTATATGTGCAATCGTAGAATTATCATGATTTATCCCTTTGGATCACAATAAAATTGACCTAATTAAATACTTGAACCGGATTAAAAGAATTGGTTGATCGCATGTTGTTGATTTATACCGTGATAAGGGTTTGCCTCATGTTATCCTAGATATATTGATATCTATTTTTTCTTTGATTTTTTGTTCGTTCATGATAGAAATTGATAATGAACGTAAAGCCGGAATTAATTGTTAATTAATTGGATAAAGATAAAGAGGCATGTAAATTAATCTGGTTATTGCAGTTGTTGTAGTTATTCTAATTTGAGGATAATCAAATTAGGGAAGTAAGCATGGTTATTTAATTGTGATAGCTTTCTGATTAGGTATCTGTGATTGGAACCTACGAATAACAAATCTTCCAATTCAATATGGATTAAAGAACAGATTATGTGGGAATTTCTAAAAGGGTTCTGAGTTACCCTCTTGTTTGCTAAAGGGTCAAGAGCCCAAGGTTGTGATTGTTGTTTTTCTGCTTCTTGTGCTGTGATGTGAGCTTGGATGGCTGTTGTGATATGTGGAGGCATGGAGGCCTTGTGGTTATGGTAGTGTATGACTCCTAGAGTGGCGATATGCATCAGTTATGCATGTGGGTGTCAGGGAGGACACCAGGGGTGATGGAATGGGATGGATGTGGTTGCTGGATGCTTGTGGTTTTCTTTGAATGTTAATATGATTTTCTTTTCCCCACTGCTTGAGGCAGCTGGTCTTTCTACCCTTCTTCCGAAGGAGGCGAAGACGCGCGGGGTATGCCACGTGCTTTCCGTGTTTCGCCTCTCGAGGGAAAATGTGTCTATTCTCTTTCTATAGGCGGCAAGGACTCAACGGGTAGTATATCTACTCACCGTGTTGAGCCTCCTTTGTGTTTAGAAACATTGGATGCTTTTCTAGAATGTCTGGGAATATGGAAAAGAAATTCTGTAATGAATGTTTGATTAAATGGTGAAAATCCACGGGGATGGAGATACTAGAATTTAAAGGTGATGTGAATCATAAAAGGAGCAGTTGTTTTTGAATGTGATGCCAATTCAGTTTAATGTGGAATTTTTCATTCTTAATTAATGTTTAAAGAATTAATTAACGTACAATGGAACTGATAAAATGAGAATGGATTAATCTAATAAAGCTCTTCAAATATTTGTGTGCTTATAGGATACCTAGTCTTTGAAGTAGCAGCCTGGAGTCTGAGAGACGTTAGCTGCAGTTGTATCTAAGACTAGGTAATGCCCATAGTGTGTATGTGAGTTACATATATATTCTGTACTTTTTGTGTTTCTATATGCTACTCCACCTTATCGGTAAGGGCAACTGACACCCCAGGGATTCTGAGCCCTGGGTGGTGTTTTCCCTCAACATTCTAATGGGAGGTTGAATGAATGACTACCCCCTTTGGCTCCGCTCTCTTATCTTGGTAGATACTTTTTCCATGAGGCACAGCGGTTAGTTACCCCATATATGTGTGTAGAGGGCTGTAATGGCTTGTGGTTATTCACACACGTATATTCTGGATATAGTATCATATGGGCTACTATAGGTGTAACGTGTATAGGCTATGAAGGCTTGAGGATCCTTACTTGGAGTATGGGCTGTAATGGCTTGAGGTATTATTCCCGACGTATGATACACGTTATGCGAGCTGTGGTGGCTCCCAGAAACTACCTGGTTACTTTTGGTTGTGAGGACGGTGTCGTGCTTCGCCCAGGTGTCTGCGGGCAAAGCCTTTGTGGTGCACGAGGTGCAGATTGTGGAGCTTAGCCCAGGTGTCTGCGGGCAAGCCTTGGAGAGAGATGCACAGGACGTATGTCGTTGGGGAAAAGCGGAAAACCAGTGGGGAAGTAGTAGCGGGGTACCCTTGATATTATATACTATATGTTATATTCTTGTATGCGTTACTTGGTGAGAGTAGCCATTGTGAGGTTGGGAACATAGTATACCTATTTAGGTGACGAGCTAGTTTCAGTTGTTGTTCACTGGGCTTTAGCATGCTTTCGTTACTTTTGCACGAGAGGCTTGGGGAGGATCCTACTGAGTATACTGTTATACTCACCCTATATATATATAAACTGTCTTTCAGGTCACTTGGAGTAGGTTGGATATCAGGCTGGTTACTACTAGCTTGCGGTTGGAGGAGGAGCTGTTCAGGTTTGTGGTCGCTGCCGTTTTACATTCTTTTGGGTACTTTTAGTTTCCCCTTTCAGTTGTAGTACTTTTGCATGACATTTCATATATGTACTTGGGTTTCTTTTATATTTCAGTTATGAGTTGGAGTTGGTTGGAGTCTATTCTATCTCTCTCTTCTGCATGTGTTCTCTTAGAGGGTAATGCCTCCCATTTTGTATGTTTATTATACCCTCGGTGCTAGTCTCCAACCCGAGGCCTACTGGAGGCGGGACTCGGGGGTCATTATCTCCCTTCTCACATTGCCAGCCCAGGAGGGGTACACTTTGTGGGGAGGGGGTCGTGACAGTCATATTTATATATTAATATATTTATTCTTATATTAATATATATTTATAAGATCTATTTTAAATACATTTATAAAATATTTTTTTTGTGTTATTAAATAAATAAATATATATATACAACACACACGCACACATATTATATGTGTATTTGTAAATATAATTATAAATATTTATATATATTTACAAATATTATATATTAATATGTATTTACATATGTTTCAAATATATAGATAATATATATCAGTTTGACAATAGAAATGCACACAAACATATACACACACACACACAAACACATCATATAGGTATATAAATATTAATATATTTTTATTTTAAATAAAATGGATATTAGTTTTTATTTAGATAAGCCTTATATATTGAGAAATATACTTTACATATAAATATGATTTATTATTTATTTATAAAATTAAATTTGTATGGGTGAATATATAAAAAATATGTATATATTGTTATATAATTGATTATAAGGCACATTACATTATGTAAAATGATAAAATTTCAAATCCATAATATCAATATAAATGTAACCTCTCAGAATAAATTTAGTCCCAAGAGAAAAAGGTCAAAAAGATGCCCTAAAATGAGGATGAAATTCCATTAAATGTTAAAACATTTGGGTATGCTAACTAAAAACTCAGTTTTGGAGGCCATATGGGACTTTTGGCAGCAAAAAATGTAACAGAAGGTTCCCTTGGGTCACATCGCGTAGAGCTTGTCGTAGGCTTCTATTTGATATGTTATAGAGCTCAAAAAAACACTCAGATCAAAAGTTAGTGTCGTTTAAAATTTAAGTTACATTTTAAACTTATTTTAGATATTTTATTTATTTTCTTTGCTTTTTCATGTCTTCAAATTGTTATTAAATGATTATTATTCAATGATAATTATAAAATTATTAATTAAAAATACTTTATAAAATATTTTTAATCCATTTTCGTTATATTTATTATATATTAAATGTAATAGTCTATTTAAACTTATCAAAAACATATTTAAAAATATATATCCTATATTTATATCAACATTAATATACTTATATATCAATATATTATTTTTCATTAAAATTATTATTTTTTGAACTATACACTTTATCAGCGCTACAAAAATGCACTGATAAAGCCCCCTTTATCATCGCTGCTAAAAAATGCACTGATAATGTGGGGCCACTTTAACAGTGCTAAAAAAAGAACTGATAAAGGGGGTTCCTTTATCATAGCTACAAAAAATGCTGATAAAGGGTCACATTTAACAATGCCTTTTTTTAGTACTGGTAAAAGTTCCCTTTATCAGTGATTTTTTTAGAGCTATTAAATGGAGGCTCTGTGGAAACCCATTTTTGTAGTAGTGGACTCAGCCACTCGAGGTGACAAAGTGGAAGTGGGATGGGATATTGATGGACTTCATGATAGGTTTACCATGCACGTCCAGGGGACATGATACCATTTGGGTGATCATTTATTAACTCACCAAGTTAGACAACTTCATACATATCTAGGAGCAGATCTCGGTGGATGACATGGGATGCCTTTATGTTCAAGAGATAGTTCGACTTCATATGGTACCCTCGATAATAATTTCAGACCGTGATGCTTATTTCACATCCCGGTTAAGGAAGGGACTACATGAGGCATTTAGGACTCAGTTTCACATGAGCACAACATTTCTCCCCGTATGGATGGCTAGAAAGAGTTGACCATCTAGGTTTTAGAGGATATTCTACCTGTAAGCATCATGGACTTTGGCCACATTTGGGAGGATCGATTACCCATGGTGGAGTTTTGATACAACAAAATCTACCACTCCACCATTTGTATGACACCATTTGAGGCCCTGTATAGATGACCATGTTGGTCACTGCTATAATGCATGGACCCAGGGGAGTCAACACTCATGGGCAAAGGGATGGTATGAGATACCACCGAGAAGCTTCAAATCATCCAGGAGTGCATGAGGACTGCACATAGAAAACAGAAAATGTATGTTGATAGAAGATGAATCCCTCTGGAGTTTGAATAGGGAGGCCATGTGTTTCTTTGGGTCTGACCTCAATAGGGATTGTGGAGATTTGTATACGACGATAGGGTTTCTCTAAGATAGATCAACCCTTTTCAGATTCTGATTAGAGTTTACAAGGTGGTGTACCACCTATCCTAGCCCCCAAAGATGCATCAGGTGCATGATTTCTTTTGTGTGTCATAGCTAAAGAGGTACATGTATGATCCAAGGCATGCCATCCACTAGGGCGAGCAGGTTATTGATGATGGAGTGATATTTGCAGAGTACCTGATGGAGATCAAGGATCGACAAGAGTGAATATTTCGTAGGTGGTCGATTCCTCTTTTATGAGTTCAGTGGCCACACGGGAATCACTAAGAGAGAAAATGGGAGTGGGAGGCTCATATTCATGCTCAGTACCTTTATATTTTTGTTGAGTAGCCCTTGTTTTCGATTTCGGGGACGTAAATCCCTAAGATAGGGAGAATGTAATGAATCAGATGTTTTTTGGTTTATTTTTATAAATTAATTGGGAAAATTACAAGACCAAGTGCTAAGATAGTACGAGATTCTAAGTCCCATTTTACTCAGAACAAATAATTAAATAATGTTAAATATTTAACTAAAAATGCTTGGGCAGCTAACTTTGAAATTTAACATCAACTAAATTATTGCCCGAATAAGAAATATCAGGGCACAACTGCATTCAAAACATCATATTTACATTAGGTAGGGCCTATCATTAACATGAAAAAGTCAAGGTTGAATGATAATTTTTTGATATTTAGAAGGGGAATAAAATAAACGTAAAATTTTTATTTTATTTCTCTTTTACATTTCACAACGATGCTGCAATGCAACGATGGGGCAACCCATTTTCTTTTTTAAATGAAACAGTATGCGGACGTTGCAACATAGCAATGAAGTAACACTAAAATTTATTTCCTTAATTTAATATATTAGTAGGGATACATTATTATATTGAAAATCCTAGAAAAAATACCTGGAAGTTATAGAGATGTAAAGTGTTGGAAAATCCTCTTGTTGGTGAATGAAAACGATGACAAGATGAAAGATTGAGATTGCTCATGGATGGATCCCCAAGAATGATGAAAATTATTCATTGATCAATCCAAACCCCTCAAAGGGTGTGAATTGTGTTTGATTTTTTGCTGTATTCTTTATTCCCATGATGAATATGGATTAGTCAATTAATAGGATAATCCACGGATCGTGCATTATGGGGTTGGGATTTTGTCATTACGGTGAATGTTTCTAGGATGATCCATGTTTAGAATTATTTTATTCACCCTCCGTTATTCAATTAATACATGGATTTATTGGTTAAAACACAAACAAGGCCTAGATACATCCATTAGGGTGTTCTTATGACTTTCCCTTTCCCACATTCTTCATTTCTCGATTCGAGAAGGCGATCTGAAATTGGAATGACATAAGGCGGCAATGGCGTGATGCATAGGCTAGAGAAGCTAGCTCCATCCATTCCAGGAAGCCCCATAGCGAGACATCTGGTGGGAAATCACCAGCCTAGTGGCATGGTTATTCCAGGAAGACCTGGCCAGATGGCTTCCTGCTAGATGGTCGATGGCGGTAGTGACCCACAGTCCAGGTGGGATCGCGGCGGTAGGATGGATCACTGCGGACAAGCCGTGGGTAGCGACAGACGAGGCTATTGGTAGCGGGAGACCGTGATGAGAGCGGACATGGGTGGTGACCGAGAGGCTGTGTAAGTAGTCCACAGTTGTGGAGGAAAGAAACTCAGTGGAGCCATGTTGGAGTAGGGCAGTGGCCGCATCAAGTTGCTCGCAGCATTGATCGGAGGGCCCCCGCCAGTAGGTTGCGGGAAGGTGCAATGTAGAGCCACACAGTCAGATGAACGTGTGGACCCAGGAGGGGACCGACCAAGTGGTGCACATTAGGCATGAGACAAGGGCCGACCCAGATATGGTGGGCTTGGTAGATGGACCAGGCCAATCCAGCATCTTGGTGGGATGGGTCCAATAGTCCAATGGATTGTGGTCCAACAACCCATTGGGTTGGGCCGTGTGGTCAAGCATCCCAACATGCCACCCCAATCAGGTTAGGCTGGTTTGGGCCGAGCTAGTTCAGGTTGGGCTAGACCAACTGGGTCAGGTTGGGTCAGGGCAACCATGTTAGGTTGGGTCGGACTCAAGCGAGTCCTAACCCATTTCACTAAATTGGCTATAAATTTCAAATGTTTGGTTCGTTTGACGATCTGTCTACAGTATTAGGACCCTTGCAATGAGGTGGTACTTTTAAGTTGGATTGGTGGGTTTTATTATAGAAAAGTGTAGGAGTGTAGTTATCCTTGGTTCTTTCCTCAAGGGTTTAATATAGAATTATGTCCACATCACTGGCTAATAATCCCCTCTAGAGGTCAAGTCCAAGATTGTGTTGTGGCATCCCTCCTTAAGACTAGAGTGATCCTCTATCACCATTGATGGTATTTTTTTGGAATTAAAGTGACCTCCGAGAATAGGGAATTTGTACTCCATCCAGTGGGAAATATCGGTAGGGTTGTTAGTATCCTCTAAGACGGACCCCCTACGTTACGAGCTGCATCAATAGGGTTATCAGTTTCTTCTAACAAGGACCCTTACATTGGTGGGTAATACAGATTGGTTTTTCATTATCCTCTGGGAGGGATCCCCTCTATGTATACCAAGAACTTTGACAGGTGTATCCTCTTTGGGCGGGGCCCAAATTAGTGGGATATCTTTGTAAGAGTCTCTTATAAAATAAATTCTTGGGGAGTGGGTTCTCTCAGAACGATCATGCCTCAAGAGAAATCTATGACTGATTATTGTTGGTGAGTTACCTTCTTTACCTTGTGGTTTCTAATGAGTATATCTGGATATTCTTGGAATATGTGTTGTAGGCATATACCTGTGTAGATCTGACCATGCATTCCTTTTTGGGATACCATTGTTGTTTTGGGGTGTTCTACTGAGTATTGTTTTACTCACCCCTACATAGGATATTCCCACATGTGTTGTGTCTTATGGAGTTGAATGGAACATTGATGGTGTCAAGGGTGGACTAGGACAAGGTGGTGCCCAGTGAGATCAAAAATATGAGGCATAATCCTATGGCTTCGGGTAACTTCCCTTCACCAACCCTTCAGGTAGGGTTTTATACAGATATGTTTCAAGATCTTGTGCATTTAATTGTTTCCAGTTTTTCTTTTAGTAGGCATGTATTCTGTACCAATTCACCTCCTTGTACTTTACTTTCATGTTGCACTCTGGTTGTGGTTTACACAAAGTGGTTTCCATGCATGGTTTACTTATCATTTTTACATTTGATTATTTGTGGGCCTGGAGATGTGTGCCTGTGTATAGCAAGGTAGGAAAGTTCCTCCCATTTTTTTGGATATACCTACTCGGGGCTAGTCACCAGCCCCTGGTCTATCAGAGGTGGGCTTGCGGTATTCACAGAATGGGCCCCACTTGGACAATTCATGATAGAGGGATTTTTGAAAATTCCTTAAAATATAGGAGTCACTATAATCAATGCATAAGGGTAATCTATATATCATTTAAGGGTCAGTTGGAAATACTTTAAGAAGCATTAGGAACAAATTATTTTAAAAACTAAAAAAGGGTAAACACTTAAGTGTCATCCTAGAAATCATAATGGTCATCTATGGATTTTTTAATAGTGAAATATATGACTCAAGGAAAACTCTTATGGTAATTTAAAAAAATATAAGTTTCACCCTAGATTTTTTTTAATGGTCACCATGGTAGCGGGTAGATGATAATTGGAAAATCCATGAAATTATAAGGGTCATTTGGCCTAATAGTAAGATTCATTGGGAAAAAATAAAGGGTCATCAATAAAAACATAACGTTAAGTCCCTTTTCATAATATTTAATAATATCCAAGAACCCTAAAAAATGTAATAGTCATTAAAACAATTTTTAATATTCATCTTCAATGGTATAGTGAGATTTTATAAGAGTCTTCAGGGAGAAATTAGAAGGGTCATTATCTTTGTTATTATTCGTGAAGAATCATCTTGTAGACAGTCTATCTATGTTATTTTCAGTAAGATTAACATCATAGTTATAATGATCATTCCATAATGGAGAATAATATTCAAAATTTAAGGATTTTAAATTCTGATATTCTTGGTTATTTAAAATGCATAGATTGTGTGGATCTAGGTTGTGATTGAGATCACACCACAACTTAGAGATCCATGATTTGTGTTTTCATTCATGAAAGAAGTTATTTTTTATCCATCAAAAATGACTTTAGGATATATTATTATTCAAATATATGATTAATAATTCATTCATATGAGATCGAGGTAGCTTATGGATTTTATTGTAGAAAGAAGAGTGTAACATTTTAGAGTGATCATAAAGATTATATAAAAATAAAAAATAATGATTTTATATTCCCAATTACATGGTGTTTCTACATTTAAATTATAGTAAATATATCATGAAATAATATTGTATATAAATCTATAATAATGGTGGATGATTATGATAGAAATATCAGGAAGTTGACTTGGATTTGAATGTAATTGGATATATTGTTAAAACGTGTGATACACATTATAGAATATGATAATATTAGGGAAAGGATAATTAATTACAACAATTGAGTTGAGGGTTTGATATTGGAAGGATTATAAAGAAACATATATAAATTATGAATATGAAGAAGAAGTGATCATATTGATATATTCGAATCTCCGAGAAGAAGATGAAAAAACTAGAATACATTGAAGATATATTTTTCTGAGAAAAATAAGAATGTGAGAGGCAAGTTAAGACCATTTACATATCTTGTTCATTCAAAATAAGGATCAAATAATGAAACCTCTGCACAACATACATATATATTACGTCATTTTACATTAAAATTCATTATAAATCATAATAAATCACACCCTATATCCTATAATATTAGATTATTTTAAGACTATATAAATAATGAAATTATTTTAAAACCATTATTAAACATAAACCACAAATATTCTCTACATATTTACCCTTATATACATATCATATGTAATAATATTCTTCATAACCTAGGGAAATAGAAGCATAACAATGGTTGATCGTAGGTACAGGTGAACATATGAAATGTCAATAGAAGATCATAAGTGAGCATAAAATGTGTATAAAATTATAAAAACAAAATCAAGGTTTATAGACATAACATAAGATAATAATATCCAATAAAACACATATATCATAAAACATGAGTCATGGAATACGACTTTGGGTGTATCATTAGACATGAGTTATATGTGTGGTGAAACAGGAGTCAATAAACACGATCCACGAGAACTTAACATAGGTATATCATATAACATAATAATGTGTCACTAAAATAATTATATAAATCATAGAATATGTTAGGGATAACTACCAATACAATTTTGTCGTAATGGACTAGGCCAACCACTTACACATAATATAGTGGACTTGGTCTAATCAATTTTACCACATAACATATTGAACTTGGGATAACCACTATTTCTCCATCCTGATGTCATGACATAAAAATATTACCCAATAATTTAGAGGGATATATTGGACTCACCCATTAAATAAAAAACCATGGATATGGGTGCTATATATACCTAAAAACATTCATAATTCAATCATATCATAATTAACATGTGATAAAGATACTGGTTTTGTGAAGATTTCCACAAAACATGATCATAAACCATCGTAGAAGTGAAGATTGATGTCATCATTTATATAATATGTTTATAGAATCATAATATAAATTAAAGTATTTTTTTAAAGATGAAAATTACATCAAATAGTACTGCAAAGTAGATTTATAAAAAAATCCTTTATTTTATGTAACATTTATTTAATATGAAATATTTTATAAATAAATGATAATTACATTTATTTTGGAAAAACATGAAATAATAAGAATTAATCTTTACAAATAAGAAAATAATGGAATAAAAATGAGTTCATGTGGAAAGCATTAAAAATTAATAAAGTGTCCAAAATTTGGGTAAGAAATTCAAATCAATATAAAATGAACCATGTGGAAAATGTTAAAAGTATACCTTCTAAAATTTTTTAATGAAGGTAAAATATAATAGAAAATGAACTTAATTAATCAATAAATTAAAGAAAAATGAATTTATAAAATGTTATAAATAATATGAACATGGAGGAGAGAGATTCCCAACTGAATAGAAAAGATATGGAGGGATCCCCTTACAAGAATCCTTTTGTTTTAATTATGAAAATAAGGATAGTAAAATTATAAGAATAAATATAAAACATATAAATAACCATATTATAAAAAATAAATTGGGTTTTATAGATAATGATAATTCATTTATCTATATGTAATTTCATCTATAAGAAATATAAAATTAAAATAGAGAGTAGAATATAACCCATACCTCAAATATCAAATCAGTTAGATTTGTCTATGTTCCTATATAATAAATTTTAATTTATTATAAATCTATATAAAAACATTATTTTTATTACTTTTATGTATTACCCTTAATTTTAATTTCTTATTACTCGTATATTAATCATTCTATGATGAATATAATATTTGGGTGTTAACTATACCATTTTCCTTACATTTCATGGTTTTAAGGCACTAGTACTTGAAACATGAGCATGTGTCATCACCTAAATAACTTTCATGATGATGTAATATAGGATTATAATCATGTTATAGAGTCCCATGGTTGTTAAATAGAATTTATGGTTACAGTTCACATAGAATATTTAGAAATAATTTTTTATAAACTTTTATTCATCGAAAGAATTGACGTTATTAGTTAATATAATTATATATATTACCATTACATAATTAGGAAAACATAATAAATTCATCATTATTACATCATATTGAAAAAAAATTAAATTTTATTAATCATTATGTTGTTAATATAAAAACATTGTTAATTTATGTTTTAAAACTTACTCAAACAAGAACATGTTATAACAAATGAATGAGTAATAAAATTTCATTAAATAGTAATAATATAACTTTTAAAGAATATTAAGGATTTTGAAGAATTATATAATGTTTCTAAATTATATTTTTTGATATATTTCTAAAGAAGATATAAAAGAATGATTATAGAGATTGAAAAACTTATGTTGAAGGCTGGAATCTCCTCTTAGAGAGTCTATTAGAAATGAGGGATTTTAGACTCCATCCCGGGACTTGAGGTTCTAAAATGTGGGGTATAATTATTAGGCCTAGAATTCCTATAGGATTTTAAGATAAAGTTTAAGGAATTTATAGATTTGAGGAAATAAGAGGTGGTGCATTTTATAAATGAGAGGGGTAGCATTTTTTGATAACTACTAATTACTTAATACAAAATTAATGTGATTTTCAATGAATGTTGATCCTAATTTGATAAATAATGAAGTTAAGATCAGTGAATATCTATAATAATCTTACCCAGACATTTATATAATAATATAAATTTTCTAGATTATATGACTTTATCCCTTTTTTCACTTTTAACCTATTTTAACATTTTCTATGGTGGCTACCTTTTATCATGGGAACATATTTTTATAAATAAAAAAGAAATTTAACTTATTAAATAAGTTTTATATTATGATTCCAAATATTAATTCCATTCTATTGGATCCAATTTCTAAGAGAAATAAAAAATAATTTTAAAATCTTAAATTTATAACACATAAACACAATTTTTTATGAAATATTTTTATGCCCAAAAATTGATTTATCCTTAATCCTTTCAAAAAAAATAGTCATTTCATGAATTTTAATTTATTTTATTGTACCTACAAATAATAAAATTCATTTAAATTTTTATTCAATAGTGATACGTTTAATTTATTAAAAACAATATCCAAAATAATGAATTTTCTTAAAACTTTCCATTTTTAAAATTAAATGAATTTAGTCACGTCCCATTATTTATCTTATAAATATTCACTTTTTATCAATCCATAATTTCTAGAATCAAAATTAATATATTAAAAATATTATAATTAATTATTTTTATTTCATTTTATAATTATTTTTTATTATAAATTTATGTAAATTTTAATTTTATAATAATAATTACACAATATAAATATACATATTGGATAGAACTATATCTAAATGCCATATATCCAAATATTGTGTATCAAATGGTCATATGTCCCCATTACATTCCTAAATTTCCAAACATTCATCAATAAAATCCATTCATCCTATTCATTTACTTCCTCCCAATAATATCTAATATATTTCTAACATTTTTTTTATTTACATAAATTAGGGTTATGATCTTCATAGAAAACAACATGGATAAATATTTCATGTTCATGTTATTTCTATTTACTTATGGTTTTATTCCTTTTATAATTTTCTTAATAATGTTTCATATTGTATTTTCATAATGTATTCATTTTTATCTTCCATTGTAATGATTTATCTTAATAAGATTTTTTTTTGTTCATTATAGTTCAAGGTTGTTTTTTAAACAATATATTGATCACACAAAAATTATTTGAAGGGAAATATATTGTAACACCCCAAGCTTCCAGGATACGCTTCTATTTGAATAATACAATAGCATGTGTTGTGCGCAACTTCGAGTTCTAACACACCACAACCAATCAAACTAGCCATTATGAATAGTAATACCCCCTTTTTGAGAGTCTAAAAATTTTATATTTCAATATGGACTGCATTTTTGGATTTGGAATATCAAAATTATCTTAGGGTGAATTTTTTGTATTTTTCGGAAAACTTTCAATTTTTGATGAATAGTGAAAAACACTGAGTCATAGTTTAAAACCGAATTTTCATTTGAATTATTATTTATTATATTTATATTTATTTGAGGTGAAAATAGATACATAATAACTATATAAGTTAAATGTAATTAATTGGAGTAATTTTATAATAATTTTAGATATATAAAAATTTTACTGAACTTTTTACCATCTTTTACCCACCTTCTAAGAGCGTTTGCAAATTTACATAAAACATAATTTTATCGCTTCTGCGAGTTGAATTTAAGAAATCCTAGAGACATGTTTGATAATAGTAAGTAAAATTTGGTTCAATAAGATCAATATAATTTTTGGTGAATAGTAACTTTTTACTTTTATTTACCACGGTTAAAAGTAAATAGGGTAATTAAAGGCAAAATAATATTATTATTACACTAACACATGTCCTAATTCTATAGGATAAGTATAATTCAACCTAAAAAAACCTTATAAATAAAATATGAACCCTTTTGGTCCACTTGGATTATATTAAGAAATTTATTATTATTTAATTCAAAGACGAGTTAAAAGAGTTAAAATCAAAATTTAATAACTAAACCATTTTTAATATATGGTTAAACATAAGATAAATTCTACTATAAATATTAATTAGAAATATAAAAAAAGTTTGTACATAATGGTATTTTATTTATATTTTTTATACATTAAATAATTAAATTTAATTATGACTCAATGATGATGCAGTAATTACTGAATTAATGAGAGATTAAAATAATTGATATTATAAAATCAAAATAAATTTAATTTTAGACTTTTTATGAATTACACTAATTTTCTTGGTTAATATGACATATTAGGGTTGGTTAGACAAATTTGTTTCAATGTAATAATTCTATTATGAATTTAGAAAATGAAAAATACCAAATAGTGTCAAAATTGACATAAAAGAGTTTTTTAAAAAAAAATTATATTATTAATTTATATTCTATTATTAAAAATATATGGTTTAGACAAAAGACTTATATATTGATAGTTGTATCATTACTGAACCACATGGGTATCAAGTTGAAGTATATAGTATGTTTATTAACCATATAATATAAAAATACAAAGAGACATGGTAAATGTCAAACTATTTAACTAAGAGTTAAATCTAAAAGATAAAGTTAATATAGTGACCCAAACCGATCTAAAACCTATTGGTTGAGTGTTTTTCAACCCCTACCCACCTTATCCTTTAAATTATCCATTTTTTAGCCATTACAACCCAAAAGTATTTTATTATAAAATAATATTTCTAGCTTTTCCTAAGGTTCCCCTCACCCTTGTTATAAAAGGTCACTCCCCCTTCTCTCTAATTCACACCTTCAAAGCCATTTGTATCAGCCGAAACCATAAAACATACTATATAAACTATCCTCACATCATCTTAGAGGCCTTCCTTTAGTCATAAATTCAACCTAAGGAGCCCTTTTCATCAAATAAAAAATGAAAAACCCGAAGAAGAGGTAAATATTTCATCACCTCTTTCAAGTTCCTTTCTTCTTCCACTTCCTCATTCTTTGTTGTTTCTATTTTAAAATAACAACTCTAGTATATTATATATACTTTGATGCTATTATAAATATTATACAACAAAATTCATTATTCTATCCATCCTTTGAATGACATGTCACCATACGTGCGTGCATACAGCTTATCGTCTCCACGTCTTGGTGTAATTGTTATTCAATACATTATAATTCGGATGGGAATAATAATGATGTGTAATTGATATAAATTATTAATATAACATGATAATGATTATTTATATATGATATAACATCCAATTACATATTATTATAATATCAAAAGAATGATATTGTCGCTTGTGCGTTACAGATTACCGTCTCAACGAACGCGATGAGATTCATTCCCCATCATATCCATTCAAAAATAATTTACATTAGATGATTAAAAATAATGTTTCAAGAATTAATATAATTATGAATATGAATATTATACATTTTATCCATAACAAACACTACTTATGTAACAAATAATATAAAGGAAAACGAATCAGTTAACACCCAAAACGACGATAATACTAAGATATTATTAACAAAGCAATGTTAAAGGATCATATATGATATCATATTAATGTATATGATTAATTTATAATTTAATAACAATTATTTAACCATTATACAGTTTGTTAACCTTACCTAAACCAAGTAAATGTACAAGGTAAGTGTTAATTTCTCAATCGCTTTATTATCTGAGCTTGTTTATACGTAATTATCTACTAAGACCTCTTTATCATCCACATCCATGTTTCTTAAATATTTATTTCAAAAAAATATACCTATTTCATAGACTATTGGTTAAAGTCATTTATACCCTTGTTTTTATTTTATAAGATGCTTACAAAAGAATCTTTCTGTCATTTTCCAAAAAATGTACTTTTTGACCTTTTCGACAAATATAAAGTAAGAATGTTTTTTTAAATTATACGGAGAATACGGCTATTTTCTACAGTTATAACATCGTAGAAGCTTCCATTACAAGCTTATATGAATATTTTAAAATATAAATGTTTTCTTTTATAATTACGCGACCTTTAAATTATTTCAAAATAGAAATAGATATTTCTCTTAAAAGGTTTTGATTTCATCTATGTCGAATTCCTTTTATGGATTTTAAGTTTGTGGAAGTTTATTTATTATGATACAATACTTCCATATTGTATTGAAGGTTTTCTGATATGTTTGACTATGGATGTGTTATTATATACCATTCATGGTTTATGGGTAAATTATTGCAATTTCGTATGCCAGTTTTAATACGAATGTCTATGTTATGTTTAATCTTTTTCATATGAAGAATGCATTGGACTTAGTATGTGATAGGTGGAGCTCTATATAGCTCCTCAATGCATCAGTAGGTCTCATGAGACAAACTAGTGTCTTGGCACAAGGCCTTGACAAAATCTTATTTTTAGTCTTGGCACAAGGCATTGACTATGTGGTTATGAATATCTGGAATTATGCATTCCATCATTATAAAAGTGGCTATTGATATTGCATGTAATTATTCGACTAGTAGAATATCCATGTGAGTAAGTGAATGGAATTATTTTGATTTATATTTTCCATATTATGATGAATTTTATGTTGAAAAGGCTTTTGTTTTATTTTTATACATTGCCTTAAATTTCTATGCTTATTTATAAAAGATTCAGCTATATTGTTATCTTTACTGAGCATCTAAGGTCACCCCTTTTAATGTTTTATTTTTTCCTAGAATGCAAAGAATTATATTATGACTGACCTACAGGGATAGACTATGGGATCTCAGTTTTTTCTATAGAAACAATTTTTTTGTAGTTTTTCAATTTATGAGGTAATGTAAACCTTATAAATGTATCTAGTACTTCCAAGGCTACTAAACTAATCGATATTTCGAGACTTGATCTTTTGTGATCATTCCAATGATACATAATAAAGCACTTAATCTCGGCTTCTATGGTTGGGGCGTTACAGTTGGTATTAGAGGAATTTTAGTACAAACCATGGAAACTAGATTTAGATAAACTATGATTAGATCATATTACACTAAGATAGACTTTGAGGATTAGTATAGAATAACTTCCTAGAATTTTGGTATTGAAGGGATTTAGTGAGTATTCCAAGAAATACATCCCTATATGGATACGAGCAGGTAGAGGAGGCTCTGGCACAGATGTACCTAGGGGTAAAACCCAAAAATACCGCTTTGTTCTAGACTCGAATGTGAACTGGAGCATGATAATGGTCCTTAATACACTCTTGGTTACTACACTCCTGGGGGTATGCTTAGGATAATTATAGTTTTCTTTACAAACCATTATGAAGGGTTTATGAGTATATACATACTCAAATAAAACATTTTTATGATTATGGATTGTATTCATAAATTATTCAATTTATGTTAACTGTTTTAGAAGTTTGGAATTATGTATTTCAATTTATAAACTAATATAGTTTATGCCATTGTTTTGAAATGGAACCTAGTGGAAGGAATGGAAATTGTATCAATGCATGCACTCCATGTAGGGATTTCCCTCCTGATTAAGATAATTATAATGTAGCTGGTGATACAACTAGTGTTGATCATCTTATCAACATACTGAGACAACTCACTTAGGTTATAAATAATAACCTTACCCGTATGGAGCACCATGATCCACAGCGTGGATGATCAATGTTAGATCGCTTCTTGAGGCAACAACCACCAAAATTAAATGGGATTAAAAATCCATTAGTTACTGAGCAATGGATAAATTCCATAGAGAAAATATTCCATGCCTTGGGTAGTAGTGAAAGGGAAAAAGTTGTCATGGCAGCTTACTGCCTCACTAGAGATGATGATCAATGGTGGTCATTGATTCAAAACACAAAGGAAGATGATGAAGTATCAAATATAGAATGGAGGGAGTTTAAGAATATTTTCTTGGAAAAATACTTTCCTCGGGACCATCGAGTGGATATAGAAAGGAAATTTCCGAGTCTGATGCAAAAGGAGGATGCGAATGTAGCAAAGTATGAGGCTAACTTTACAAGGTTAGCAAGGCATACTGAAAATTATATACGTAACCCAAGAAGTAAGATTGATAATTTCTTTGAGGGGTTAAAACCATTTCTCCATCGAGCATTAGTCTCACAATTCTTCTCATTATATAAAGATATTGGATCGTGTTCTATCAATACAATAATATAATTCTCTAAGTCTTATGACTTTAAAGCAATGTAAGAGAAGAAGAGATCTGTCGAACACTCTGGAAATGGAAATAAGGGGAATACGGGAATAGTTGAGTATCTATCCTATAGTAAATGAGGGAAGAAACACCCTGGTACTTACCTGAAGGGAATGGGAGTCTGTTACTAGTGTGGTGAAAAAGGCCACCAAGCTCATGATTGCAAGGGGAAGAAAGTGGTTGTCGATGTTGAATGCTACAATTTTAGAGAAAGGGGGCATTATGAGAATGAATTTCCTAAGCATCAGGGGAACTTACCTCAGAAAAGTCCAAGGTATCAAGGCCAAGCTTATGCTATCACTATTGCTGAGGTTGAAGCTCCAAAAGACGTAGTGGCATGTAATTTAATGGTTTCCTCAATTTCTGCAAATGCATTATTTGATTCTCGATCATCAAATTGTTTCATATCATCCCAGTTTTCTATGAAAAGTAGATATTTCCAATTTTATTTAACAAGGGAGTGGTTAGTCAAAACTTATAAGGGAAGTATCATTGCAACAAAGTTTTGTGAATTAGTCCCCATTAGATCACATAAATGTTCTTTATCTGCTGATCTTATCATCATACCCATGATTATATTTGATACAATACTCGGTATGGATTGTCTATCATACCATGATGTAAAAATATATTGTAAGAAGATGGAGGTTATGATTTTTAATAATGATGATAATAAACACCTTATCTTTAGAGCAGAATCGTCACCACCTAATTCTTATCTAGATCCACCCCCGGTAGCTCAACTAAATTCAATTATTGGGGAGGAAGAGAATGAAATAACTGTGGGTGAGGAAAAAATGTTCAAATAGAGGATGTAACTATTGTGAAAGAATATGTTGATGTGTTTCTAGAGGATTTACCCGGACATCATCCAGAATTCAAAATTGAGTTTTCCATTGATTTAATTCCTAGATCAAGGCCCATATCGAAGACCCCTTATAAAATAGACATTGTGGATTTAGTGTAACTAAAGAAACAACTACAGGAATTGAGTAATAATGGATTTATTCACCCTTGTGGTTCCCTAAGAGGAGACCATGTCCTTTTTATTAAGAAAAAAGATGGATCTATGAGGTTGTGCATTGACTATAGGGAGATCAATGTTATAACAATAATGAATATGTATCCCCTACCACGCATTGATGATTTATTCGGCCAAATTCATGGAGATAATTACTTTTCAAAGATTTACCTTCTATCTGGATATCATCAGTTGTGTGTAAAGAAGGAAGACATTCCGAAAATAGCATTTCGAACTAGGTATGGTCATTACGAGTTTATAGTAATGCCTTTTGGATTGACTCATGCACCCTCTATTTTCATGGATCCAATGAACAGAGTTATCAAGGAATATCTTGATGACTTTGTAGTGGTATTTATTGATGATATCCTGGTATACTCCAAAATCTACGAAGATCATGAGAATCACTTGTGCATTATCCTAAAGACTCTTAAGAGACTTGAATTATATGGGATGTTTAGGAAGTGTGAATTATGGATTCAAAAGATTAATTTTATTGGCCATATTGTCTCCAAGGATGGAATATCTATTGATCCTTCTAAGACCAAGGCAATCCAAGAATGTCAAGCACTAACGAGTATAACTGAGGTACATAGTTGTATTGGTTTATCAGGTTATTATCAGTGTTTCTTCCAGAATTTTACCCGATTGGATAACCCATTAACCATGATCACACGTAAATGGGTTAAATTTGTTTGGAGAAAAGTGTGTGAAGAAAGTTATGAATAATTGAAGAGAAGATTAGTCAATGATCCTATCTTGACTGTACCATCGGGGAATGATGGGTTTGTTATTTATAGTTATGCATCGAAGAAAGTACTTGGTTGTGTCCTTATGCAGAATGATATGTTTATTTCTAATTCATCACGATAGTTAAAAATTCATGAGGAAAACTATCCTACTCATTATATTGAGTTAGCAGCTGTAACCATTGCTTTGAATATTTGGAGACACTATCTATATGGTGAGAAATGTGAGATATATACTGATCATAAGAGTTTGATGTATATTTTCTCATAGAAATAACTCAACATGAGGCAAAGAAGATGGCTTGAACTAATCAAGGATTATTATTGCACTATACACTACCACCCGGGGAAGGAAAATAAGGTGGCGGATGCTTTGAGTAGAAAGGATTATGGATTTTTGAACAAGATGAGAGTTTAAAAGGATCCTATATACATGGATCTAGTAAAGATGGATATGGGAATCAATATGCAAGGTGAAACATCAATACTTTTTCAAATGGTTTCCAAACCATCTTTACTAGAAAGGATAAAGAGTTCTCAGACCGGTTATGAAGAGTTTAAAAAGAAGATTAAGGCTATGAATGATGGAGGATTGAGTGACATTGTGTATGAAGATGGAATTTTGAAATTTTTGAAGAGACTTTGTGTTCCCAATATACTGGATCTAAAAATGGAATTTTTGGATGATGCTCATAGTTCCAATTTCTCTATACACTCTGGAAGCACCAAAATGTATATAGATTTGAAGGAACATTTTTGGTGGGACAACATGAAGAGGGTGATTCATGATTTTGTGTCAATATGTATGGTTTTTCAACAAGTGAAAGCTGGATGGAAACATACTGGAGGACTCTTGTAACCTCTTAGCATACCTAAGTAGAAATGGGATAATATTACGATGGGCTTTGTCATGGGACTACCAAATACTCTTGGAAGGAACGATGCAATATGGGTCATTGTTGATCATCTTACCAAGTCATCACATTTTCTTGATATAAGAGAAGATTTACCACTTGAAAATCTAGCAAGACTATATATTAATGAAGTTGTGAGACTTCATGGAGTACCACTATCGATTGTTTCTAATCATGATCCCCGTTTTACATTAAGATTCTGGAAAAGTCTTCATAAAGCCCTGGATATTGAACTTAATTTGTGCACTACCTACCACCCCTAAACTGATAGACAATCAGAACGGACTATTCAAACCTTAGAAGACATGTTGATATCATTCTCACTTGACTTTCAAGGTATGTGGGATCAATATTTACCTCCGGTAGAATTTTCCTATAACAATAACTTCCATTAATGTATTCAAATGGCACAATATGAGCGTTATATTGACGGAGATGTCACACACCAACCTGTTGGGATGCTGTTGGTGAAAGATAACATGTAGGCCCAGAACTTGTTGAGGAAATTAAAGAAAAAGGTGAAGGTAATCCAAACCCACGTCAAAACAGTTCAAAGTAGGCCGAAGATCTATGTCGATAACTGAAGGAAGGATTTGTAATTTCATGTAGGAGATCATGTTTTCTGGAAGGTATCTTCATTGGAAGTGTGTTATACATTTTGGTAAGAAGGAAAAATTAATTCCCAGGTACATCGGACCTTTCGAAATTCTAGAATGATGTATTCCACGTATCACTGTTGAGAAAATACATTCCTAACCCAACGCATGTACTCACCTATGAGGAATTAGAACTGGAACCTGATTGGTCTTATTGTTAAGATCCTATCAAGATTCTTGATACAAGAGAACAAGTGCTGAAAAATCGGAGGACTCATCTAGTAAAAGTTTTATGGAGAAACCATAAGATGGAAGAGGCAACAAGGGAACCCGAGGAACTTATGATGAAGAACCACCCAAGTATTTTTATGCAGTAAAATTCTAGAAATTTTGAGGATGAAATTATTTGACATAGGGGAGAATGTAACACCCCAAACTTCCACAGTATGCTTCTCTTTGAATAATACAATAGCTTGTGTTGTATGCAACTTCGAGTTCTAACACACCACAACCAATCAAACTAGCCATTATGAATAGTAATACCCACTTTTTGAAATTTTATAAATTTTATCTTTCAAAATGGACTTCTTTTTTGGATTCAGAATATCGAAATTAGATTAGGGTGAATTTTTTGTATTTTTCTGAAAACTTTCAATTTTTGATGAATAGTGAAAAACACTAAGTTATAGTTTAAAACCGAATTTTTATTTAAATAATTATTTCTTTTATTTAAATTTATTTTAGGTAAAAATATATAAATAATTCTTATATAATTTCAATGTAATTCATTGGAGACAGTTTATAATAATTTTAGATATATAAAAATTTTATTGAACTTTTTACCGTCTTTTACCCACCTTCTAGGAGAATTTGTAAATTTACATAAAACATAATTTTACTACTTCTGTGAGTTGAATTTAAAAAATCAGAGAGACATGGTTTATATCTATAAGTAAAATGTGGTTCAATAAGATGAAAATAATTTTTTGTGAATATTAACTTTTTACTTTTATTTACCACGGTTAAAAGTAAATGGGGTAATTAACGGTAAAAATTATATTATTATTACCCTAACACAAGTCCTAATTCTATTGGATAAGTATAATTCGACCAAAATCAACCTTAGGAATAAAATAGGAACCTCTTTGGTCTACATGGATTAGATTAGGACATTTATTATTTTTTAATTCAAAGAATAGTTAAAAGATATAAAATCAATGTTTAATAACTAAACCATTTTTAATATAGGGTTACACATAAGATAAATTCAACTATTAATATTAATTAGAAATATAAAACTATTTCCTACTCAATGGTATTTTAATTATATTTTTTTGACATAAAATAATGAAATGTATTTATGACACAATGATGATGCAGTAATTACTAAATTAATGAAAGATTAAAATAATTGATAATATAAAATCCAAATAAATGTAATTTGAGTCTTTTTATGAATTACAATAATTTTATAGGTTAATATGACATATTATGTTTGGTTATATGAATTGTTTTCGAAGTAATAATTCTGTTATGAATTTAGCAAAAATAAAATACCAAATAGTGTCAAAATTGACATAAAAGAGTTTTTAAAACAAATATTATAATATTAATTGATATTCTATTGATAAAAATATGAGTTTAATCCAATAGACTTATATTATGATAGTTTTATCCTTAATGAACTACATTGTGTTCTCTTGGAAGTATATAGTATATTTATTAACCATATAATATAAAAATACAAAGAGACATGGTAAATGTCAAACTATTTAACAGAGTTAAATCTAAAAGATAAAGTTAATATAGTGACAAAAACCTGTCTAAAACCTATTTGTGGAGTGGTTTTAGACCCCTCCACACCTTATACTTTAATGAATCAATTTTTGATCCATTATAAACCTAAAATGATTTTATTATAAAATAATATTTCTAGCTTTTCCTAAGGTGCCCCTCACCCCTCTTATAAAAGGGAACTCACCCTTCTCTCTAGTTCACACCTTAAAAGCCATTTTTCTTGGAAAACCCCTTCCCAAATACCATATCAACTGTTCTCCATTCATCCTAGAGGCCTTACGATATTCAAAAATTCAACCTAAGGATCCCTTTTGATCAAATCAAAAGGAAGAACCCGAAGAAGAGGTAAATATTTCATCACCTCTTTCAAGATCCTTTCTTCTTCCACTTCCTCTTTCTTTGTTGTTTCCATTTTAAAATAATAACGCCAGTATCTCATATATACTGTGATGTTATTATAAATATGGTACAACCAAATTCATTATTCTATCCATCCTTTGAATGACATGTCACCATACGTGCGTGCATACGGCTTACCGTCTCCACGTCGTGGTGTAATTGTTATTCAATACATTATTATTTGGATGGGTATAATAATGATGTGTAATTGATGTAAATAATAAATATAACATGATAATTATTCTTTATATATGATATACCATCCAATTATATATTATTTTAATATCAAATTAATGATACTGTTGCTCGTGCATACGTACGGATTACTGTCTCCACGAACACGAAGAGATTCATTCCTCATCGTATCCATTCAAGACTAATTTTCTTTAGATGATAAAAAATAATGTTTAAAGTCATACTATATTTATGAATATGAATAAGATACATCATATCCATAAAAAAAATTACTTACATAACAAATCATATAAATTAAAATGAATCAGTTAACACCCGAAACGACGATAACACTAAGATATTATTAACAAAGCATTGTTAAAAGATCATATATGATATAATATTAATGTATATTATTATTGTATAATTTTTTTAAAAATACTTCACCATTTAACAGGAGATTAACCTACCCTTGAACTAGTAAAAGTACAAGGTAAGGGTTAATTTCACAATCTCTTTATTATCTGAGGTTGTTTGTACGTAATTATCTACTGGGACCTCTTTATCATCCACATCCATGTTTCTTAAAAATGAATTTCAAAACATTTGTAATTTTTTATAGACTATGGGTTAAATTAATTTATACCCCTGTTATAATTTTATAATATATTTACGAAGGAATCTTTTTGTCATCTTCCAAATAAGGTACTTTTTGATCTTTTCGTCAAATTTATTGTAAGAATGTTTTTTAACTTATACGGAGGGTACAGATATTTTCCTCCATTATAACATCGTCAAAGCTTTCCTTACACGCTTATAAGAATATTTTCAAATATAAATGTTTTTTTTTAAAATTACTTGACCTTTAAATGATTTCAAAATAGAAAGAGATATTTCTCTAAAAAGGTTTTGATTTCATCGATGTCAACATCCTTTGATGGATTTTAAGTTTGTTGAAGTTGATTTATTATGATACAAAACATCCATATTGTATTGAAGGTTTTGTGATATGTTTGACTATGGATGTGTTATTTCATACCATTCATGGTTTATGGATAAAGTATTGACATTTCTTATGTCAGTTTTAATACGAATTTTTATGTTATGTCAAAACCTTTTCATATAAGGAATGCATTGGACTTAGTATGTGACGGGTGGAGCCCGCTATAGCTCCTTGATGAATCGGTAGGTCTCATGAGAAAAAATAGTGTCTTGGAAGAGTACCATGACAAAATATTATATATAATCTTCGCACAAGGCCTTGACTATGTGGTTATGAAAGTCTGGAATTATGCATTCCATCATTATGAAAGTGGCTATTGATATTGCATGTGGTTATTCGACTAGAAGAATATCCATGTATGTAAATGGAATTATTTTGATTTATATTTTCCATATTATGATGAAGTTTTTGTTGAAAAGGCTTTTGTTTTAGTTTTATACATTGACTTAAATGTTTAAGGTTATTTATGAAAGCTTCCGTTATATTGTTATCCTTGCTGAGCATCTGAGCTCACCCATTTATATGTTTTATTTTTTCCCAGGATGAGAAGAAGTATATTATGACCGACTTGCAGGGATAGTTTATGGGATCATAGTGTTTTCTATGGAAACAATGTTGTTGTAGTTTTCATATTTTTGATGTAATGTAAACCTTATGAATGTATCTAGTACTTCCAGGACTACTAAACTAATCGGTCTTTCGAGACTTGATCATTTGTGATCATTCTAATGAAATGTAATAATGCACCGACTCTGGGATTCTAGTGTCCGGGCGTTACATATATACTAAAATCGACTAGTGTTATATTCTACCCCTATGCCCTTAATAAAATTTCAATTGAAAATTCTCCACTCTAATGGAATTAGATATGAGTACATCATCCTCATTACATATTCAAGTTATATTGTAACTTCCTCAAACTTATTATTCCTTTAGAGAACATTATCCAGTTGAGTGCTCATATTTTAGGGTACATTATCTCTATGATCCAGTATTTCTAAAACTTGCTCATTGTAATATAGATAATGTTCGAGTTGTACAACCTCATAATTTAGTATATGTTATGGATCTAGTATGCACTTTATCAAAATTGATACATTAAAGACATCATAAAATTGATGAAGGTTTAGTGGAAGTACTAGATAACATGCTTCTATCCCCACATGATCAATTATTTTTAAAGTGCCAATGTGTCTAGGGATAAACATTCAATTTTTATTGAATATCATAACACATTTTCATTTTGATATTTGCGGGAATTCTTTATCTCTAACTTTAAACTGTAAATCTACTAAATTATTATCAATGTAGCTCTACTGTCAACTTTGTGTAGTTTTAATTTATTGCTTAATAGATTGAATCTCTCCTATCAAATATTTGATAAATATCTTGTCTGATCATTTTATGCTCTTTAACTCCAACCCAACATCTTAGATTTTCCCCCCTCTTTGCATACAAATCTATATATAGTTCTATTTGAATACTAAAATGGAAACTTTTTTATATGAGAACACTAACAAGGGTAGTTGTTGATCCCAATAAACATTAAATTACATTTAATATGATCCCAATATATATTATTGAGTTTTAATAATTCTTTTAGATTAACCATAATTTTATTAATGATAATAATCTCTAATGTTTAGCTTAGTATCCAATTATTATTGAAGATTATTTCCATAATTTATCATAAACCTCAAATATTAATCCCATATAATTGATAATGGTACTATGTCTGACCTTACAACATCCTTTATATATATCTCAATTGTTTGATCTGGTGATAAAACGTCTTGAAATTAAATTAAATGTATTGTCTTCATAAAGTGATTAAGGACAACCCAAATTGAATAATTATAAATAAGTCCATGGGGAAATTATTCCATTTCCATATAGGAATTGGTAATGGTTTCATCATCCCTTTATAATTCTTCCATTCTTTCTTAACTTACTGGTACACCAAGCATCGAGATAAATACTTTTCAATGTTTCTTTTCATGGTATCCCCTCGGTATACATCATCGATATCCCTATATATAATTTTTTTTAGATGGATAAATAATGATGATCTATGTGCATCATCCAATAAATACTTCTTCAATTCAACATTTTAGGGGATACATATTCATTTCATGAATTTATAATCAAAGATGAACATTGGAATATTATTTAACCACTTTTTTAGCTCTATATCCTCCTTTTGTTCCCCATTGATCTTCACATGGTCGATAGTTGAGAATTCATTTAGGAAAGAGTTGATTTTTCCATTAACATATGATTTTAATGTCTATCCATTAAAAATCCATGAGCATTGTGTCACTTTCGATCCTTGTCATGGATAATTTCACATGATCTATCCTACTAAGAGAATTATCCAATTTGTTTTCCTTCCCATAAATACAATTTACTGAGAAACCATAATCTTTGATTAACTCCAAACATTTATTTTTTAGTATGTTTATATTCTTTTATATGAATATATAATTTATGATATAATGATCAAAGTATATTTCACATTTTTAACCATAGAGATAATGCCATTATATTTTTAATGAATTTATTGATGTAATTATTTCCATATCATGTTTTGGGTAATCTTTCTCACAAATCCTCAATTGATGGGAGGAATAAGACTCCACCTTTCCATTTTTTAAGAGAACGTGCCTCAATACCTTATTTTATGTATCATTTAATATCATAAACCCTTCTCCAATATAGGGTAATGTGAGTTAAGGTACACTGAACAACATTTTCTTATCCACCTTGAGATTTAGTTTGTATTCATATGTCCATATAACCTTGAATATATTTCATGTTAACATGGTTTGTGGACTTTAACGTCATGAGAAATTTATCATAAGGCATTAATAGTATCTAACCAATCCATGAAAACTAAGGATATATATTATAGTGGTTTTATTATTTTATTCTTTAATCAACATTTACTTTGAAGGATCTATATATATACACCATATTCTTATTACTTGAACAAATAAACATACATCATATAGGTTGAATTCGAATTTGGTTTATTTGGAATAAAATTTCACCTTTATCAATGTCATTAGAAAATTCTACAAATGATCTAAAATATCTGCCTTTTTTAATATATAAGAATATAATCTATAAAGTCAACCACAACCTATTTTAGATAATCTAAAAATATTTTATTCATTATATACAAGAAGATATTTGGGGAATTTATATGTCCAAATGGAATCACTATGAATTCACAGTTTCCATATCTTGTAAAGAAGGTTGTCTTCGATGAATTATCCCTTGTTAACCATAATTTATAATATCCAAATCAAATGTCAATATTTGAGAATTATTTATCACCTGCAATTGATCTAATAAGTCATTAATATTGCGTAGGTGATTCTTATTCTTGATAGTGGCCTCATTAGGTTAATTATAATCAATACAGAGATGAATTTAACAATATTTTTTCTTTATAATGAGTACTATTGAAACCCATGAATAATCACATGGGAATATAAAACCTTTATCCAAATTCTATTACTATTTCTTCTATTAAAATGAATCCTAATGATCTTAGGGATGGCTAAAAAACACTTATAGACATAAATCAATATATTCCAACAAAATAAAATATCTTAAATATAAATTCATTGTTAAACCATTTAATCTAAATAACCATCCTGATTGGGTATCAAGAACCATATAAATCAATTTATTTACATAGGGTGTTCATGGATAGACTTAAACCAGTAGATGGTCTTATGTTGATTAAGTATAACAAGTGTGACTTCTCTATCATAGAAATTAACTATATATCTTGGTAGAGAGATCCAATCCATGACCAAAATAAAATCAAACTCCACTAAAGGTAGAATAATAATTTCTGTATAAAACAAATTCCCATAAAATTATATTAGAGTGGAGTTATAGACTTGGGATGAAATCATAAAACCATTGAAGGATTTCAATGATAATTTAATATCTAATCATTTATGCAGTGATTTTATTCCATTATGAAACATTAAAGATATAAAATATAACATTGATCCAAAATAAAATAAGAAAATTTTATTTCTAGAGTGGATAAAGAGCATATGTTTCTCTACTTTTATTTCAAGACCAACTTTCGTAGTTGTGAGTGTATGGGTTTTCCCTTTCTCACATGGATTTCTGAGGTTTTTGACATGGATTTTCATTAATAAACCTTGGTTTGATGAAATATTTTGGATAAATTCTCATAATCTAACAAATTGAAGAATTTGATTATGGGTAGTACATTAGGATATGAATCATTTTCATTAATCTAATTAGTGAGCCTTTATATATCCCTTAAACATTCATGTTCTTGATTACCATATATCCCACTATGGAAGAATTAACATGTTTTTTTAGAAACATCCTCCCATGATTCTTCCCATATTTTTGGAATATAACAAGATAACTCTTTTTTCCTCTATGGGTTTTTCCATTAATGTTTCTATAAAACATAGTCTTATTAATCTTTTCCCAAAGAAACATGAAATTAATGGATGTTTCTAATTTCTATTTCCACCTATAGATCACATAGAACAATCTCTCCATAGATTCAAAAGTTCTTTATTGCTAATTATTTTAAAATTAATGGTTTTAAGAAACTAAAAAATGATTTATTTTTCATTCTAGTTCAATTATAAAACCATATGTGTACCATGAAATTCGTGTGAAGTATTCTTTTTAGGAACCAATGGATTCATATTCCTTTTTTAGCTCTATGAATTCTATCACTATATTAGGGAGGATAATTTAAGGAGAATATTTATTAATAAATAACATCTTAAAAACCTCCTACTCTATGGACTTGATTTCTAACTCATATCCGGTATTCTTAATTATACACCACCATTGGTCATCCTATGTTTCCAAATGATAAATATCTAAAAAAAAATTTCATTATTTTATCATTGGAGAATATAAAATATTTTTTCTTTTGTATTATTCCATTTCTCAGAAATTAGTGGATTTTAAGACCCACAAAAGGAGGGTGGGTGTTGTCAAATAAAGGTGTCAATGGAAAGTTGTTATTTCCTTGTCATGTTTGGAAGTTCAACATGATTCATGTTGTTTCCCATATCATGATATAGTTGGTTGATCATACTATGATATTTCATAACCCATAACACATCTCATTTGGTTTCTCATTATGATCACCTGTTTATTATCTATCAAACATATTATTAACTTGATTTATCTTCTTTTGAATCATTGAATAAAACCAAAAAGGAAGGTTTTAGTATTAAATAGTAATAATATAAGTATGAAATACTATGATAAGGAAAATAAATAATAATATGTTTAAAATTATGGAACCTCCATTTAATGACATTTTAGGTTCATCCTATATCACTTTTTGTTCATTATAGGTTTTTTAGTTTCTATCTTATAATTATGCATAAAATAATCCCCAAAAATAACTAAACCCTAACCGGATACCGACATAGGAAACTCGAGCATGACATATATACATATTACACCATTTTTCATGAATACTCACAATATCTCAAAATAAAATACACCACATAACTAATAATTTTAGTGTATTTATAGAGTATATATATAATAAATGTTATTTAAAACTATTCTTCAATATCTACCAAAAAATATTCTTCACTTTTATAACCTTATAGACACATCTTACACAATACTCTTATTCATAACTAATAGAAATGGGAACATTAGAAAGGTGAGCTCAGATGATCTATAAGGGTTGAACATAAGAGGTTTCAATCAAAGACCATAGGTGAGTATTATATGATCATATATGTATGATAACATAATAAATATTCATGGACATAACATAATAGAATCATACTGAATAAAACTGTATATCAGAAAACATGAGTCATGGGATATATAGTTTTTTATATCATAATCCATGATTCATAGGAGTTTGGGAACATGATTCAATAATCATAAACCATGAAGAAATAACATAGGTATGTTTCCTAACATAAGAATTTGTAACTAACATAGGTATATAAATCATAAAATATTTTAAGGTTAAACAATAAGATAATCATATCATAATAGACTAGGTTAACTACCTACCTATGACATAGTAGACTTGGGTAAATCACATGTATCCCTAACATAGTGGACTTAGGCTAACCAACCTTTTCACATTTAGATATAATGTTATATAAAAAATTTCAAAAACCATTGGTGGGATATATTGTACCCACCCATCACATAATAGTAAACCATGCATATGAGTTCCATGAGAACCTAAAAACATTCATAATTCTATCATAGCTTAAGAAACTTATGAGAATGAAATGGGTTTCATAAATATTTCCAAAAAATATCCTAAAACATCATGAGATTGAATGTGTATGGTTACAAAATGATAATATTTCCATTGAAATATAAGAAAAATTAAAGGTTGTTATTATAGAAAAAAATACTTCATAAGATTATTAGAAAGTAGTTTTTGAAAAAAAATATATAACTTTTAATTTTTTATTATATTTATCTAAAAAGAAATATATTATTAAATAATGAGGATAAGAAATAATTTGGAAAACTATGAAAAAATGTAAATAAATATTCACAAATAAAAATATTAATACTGATGTGAAAATTCTTCATGTGGAAAGTGTAAAAAATATGATTATTTTCATACTTATGGACCGAAAGTTATAACAATAGAAAATGAATCAAGTGCAAAATGATCAAATAATTACATTAAGAAATTTTTTAAAAAATAAATAATTATTTAAAAATTAACATAATTAATAATAAATTTATATATAAAGGAATTCATAAAACAATTTAAAGAATACAAATTAAGAGGATAAAAAATTCCCTATAGAAGAGAATAGATAAGGTCAGCTCTACTTACAAGCATCCTTTCTGATTAATTATTTACCAAATAATGGTAAAATACTATGAAAAAATATAATCCCTATAAATGAACATATTAAAGTAAAATATAAGTGCTTTTATCGATAAATAACATTCATTTTCCCCATATTTAGTGTTATTAATACAAACTCTTGAATTCAATGTGATAGTGGAAGAAAACCATTTCCTCGAATTCCCACATGATTTAACTTCATATAAGATAATATATAATCAATTTAGATTTATTTTATATCTATATAATAACTTTATTTTTTATATTATTCATTTTTAATTTCGTTTTCCCTATTTATTAATCATTCTTTGTCAAAATCAATATCCTAGTGTTAACAATTTCACTTTCCATATATGCTTTGGTTTGACAGTTTTGTTCCTTACAAAATGACAATGGGTTAATCACCTAAATAATGGTCATGATGATTTAATATATTTCTTTGATAAATTTATATATTAGTATGGTAATTTCATAAAATAAATTGTTATAGTTTGCAAAGAACTCTTACAAATCCTTTTTTATGAATTTTTATTCAACAAAATGAATTGATTTTATTACTGAATATACTTATATATATATATATATTACCATTCAATAATTATAAAAAATAAATAAATTCATAATTATTTAATTTTATTATAATTATTTATGTTTCCTTAATCATTCACAGCGTAATAATTATAACATCATTCATATAGATGGTAAAACTGAGCCAGATAAGTTTTTTTTATAAAAACTGAATAAATAAGAAAATATGATTGTATGGTAATAATATCCCTCTTATAAAAGGCTAATAATTTAAAAACAATTATTAAATTGTTAAATCATATTTAAGGAGAGGTAGATGGAGAAGATATAGAACAATTTTTATGTAGAAGATAACACTTACATTAAAGGCTTGAATATCCTCTCCTTGTGCCTCATGGAAATAAGGGATTTGGGACTCGTTGTGAACAAAGGTTCCCATACGTGGGAGCTTCTAATTGTGGTGAAACTTTTGGTAGCTTTTAAAGATAAATTTGAGTAAATAGTGTTGGTTTAGGTGGGTAAAATGCCTTTTTATAGGTGACAGGGGTAGAATTTCTTATAAATATTAATTAATTAACATAACAGAAATTTAATTTTTAATGATGGTGTATCAAATAAAACATTAAAATCATCCTATTTCCATAGTTGAAAATCATTTAAATTGGTTCCAAAACCATGGGCATGACCTACGACCAAAGATTTCTAATCTATGGGTGTTATGGTGGTTATAATAAGGTATAACTATTTCTAGAGTTTAAACTGTTGAAATATGTGGCTATATCCATGCTTTGAACCATGGAAATAGGGGAATATGGACACGATTTGAATCCATTGAAATAGGTGTCTATGGCTAGTGTTTTTAACTTTGAAAATAGTTGTCTATGTCCATGGTTTGAAACCATGGAAATAATCATAAAAAATAAATGCTTATGTCGATAATTGATCCTCTGAACTATACTATATTGTTCTAAGACTTTTCCATTATGCTTATCACTACTATATATATATAAATAATTATATATAATTATAATTAGTAATCATTTAAAACCCCTATTTATATGGTGTAAATCATGGAAATATGAGGCTATAATCATGGTTTCAAATAGTGGAAATATGCAGTTATTGTTGTGGTTTAAACCTTGAAAATAGGTGGGTATATCCATGGTTTAAACCATGGAAATAAGATCATATATAAATGGTTTAAATCATGAAAATAGGAGGCTTTGGCCACAGTTAAAATTGTGGTTATAGGAGGTTATGGTAATAGTTTAAACCATGGTAATAAGAGGCTATTTCTATTCTTTAAACCATGGTAATTGATAGTTATAGAAATAGTTTAAATGATGCAAATAGGGCTCTATGGACATGGTTGACTAAACCATGGGGATAGCATATTCCCTCCAATTTTCCATATTGTTTGGATTTTCCTACAAAACCTATCTCCATAGTTTCACATAACTGTGGTTATATATTTTCCTATAACCAAGGTTTTCAGAAACCTAGGCTATATGTTTTCTATAGCCATAGTTTTCCAAAAAATGGTAACAGAAAGTGTGGTTGATTCCTAATATTCTAGTTGTAAAAATTTAGAAAATAATTATGTTAATATAAGGGGATATTGAGGATTCAGTCATCCATGCATTTATAGATTTTTTTGTTGATATTTTATGACATTATCCTTATATTTAAAACTTTTACCATATTTTAGCATTTACCATGGGGACAAACTTTTACCATGGCAAATTATATTAATACCTAAAAATTAAATTGACATATTTTCCTAATTTTTAATTGTACGTTACAAATATAAAATTCATTTTATTATATTATTATTTTCACAATAATAAAAAAAATAATTTTATAATAATAAATATATAATGTATCAAAATAATTTTTTAATATATATTTCCATTCCAAAATATAGATTTATTCTTATTCCTTGCCAAAACAATAATCATCGGATAATGATAATTTATGTTATTATTTATATATAAAAAATATATTTAATTAGAATTATTCTTCAAAAGTTATCAATTTACTTAATTAATTAAAATATCCAAATTATTGAAAAAAAAATTCAAATTATTTCTTTTGAATAGTAAATGAATTTATTCACACCCCATTATTTATCTTCTATATTACATTTTCATCAATCCATAATTTCTAGAATCAAACTTAATATATAAAAAAATTATTGATAATTATTTGTATTTATGTAATGGTCACATGGTTTTTATGTGGAACTATATTCTGTGGAGAGATGCTTGTTTTACGTCATAAAGGTTGTGGTTATAGATTGATTGGGTAACTATGGCATAGATGTCAGATTTTGTGGTCCTTCCCCTTTTTTAATAGTTCGAGTGGGGAGAGTAGAATATAGCATGGAGTCTTGGAAGGTTGATCTTATGCAGTTATGCCAATTTTAGTTTCACCACGCCATGGATCTAGGCTATGGTATGGACATCTTCTTAGTTTCTGAATTATATGTCATGATGGTTCCCTTGTGGTGTGGTCTCATTTCTATGGTTTTTATGCTCTTTATATTGATCATCAAAAGTATTCCAAACATTCTTTTCACTAGGAACCATTGTGATGAAGTCCCTTACCCTACTTCATAATCTCATTCTAGGTTTGTCCCCTTTGCATTATGGTATTGGGATTGCACCATGGTGTTACCTTTTTTATTTTTTTCTGTAAATACCTATGACCCCCATACTTATCCTTCCCATAGATTGTCTTATCAAACCTTGGATGACTCTTTGGATTCTCCAAGATAATTTCCATCTTTCAATCTCTTGGATTCATCACTGGAATTATAGGATCAATTCTTGGTGATTCTATGTGGGTTCCTCTCCCATTATTTTTTGTTTTCCTCCCTTATACTTGGGTAAGTTTATGTGGTTATATCCTTTAGGAATAAATCACTTCTTGAATATCACTTTATAACCCCTGTTATGATATATTGGGATCGATTCTAGGGAATCCAAGGTGTGTGGGCTTGCTATAGTTGGTGGGTGGGTGTGTTTCAAATAGGGGTGATAACTCCCTTGGATGAACATGATATTTTAAAGTAATTCACATTATTTAGTAAGTTACATACCATATAGATCCCATGTATATGGTTATTAGTGTGATATGGTGGTATATGATTGTGTTCTTTGAGACCTATGTTTTATTTTTGACTAAAATTGTGTCTAGGTAGCCTATGAGACCCATGTTTGTTGTTTACCTCATTTGTGTGTGTCTGTGGCTATTGGTGCTCATACATAATGTTATTTGTTATTCCTGTATATTTTATGACCTGTTGTATATGATACATAGCCTTTAGAGGATTTTCTTTGGGTATAAAATTACATGTGGGATATCGTGGCTTTCTTAGAAATTAGAGGGGGTATGTAAAACATTTTAATATGTTTAGGATTGATTGAGACACATGGTAGGGTTATAATGGCCTTGTGTCCTAACCTGAGTCAGTGTTGGGATACAACATCCTAGTGGCCTCACCAGAGGTAGAGGAAGGGGTATGAAAACCTCATGTTCTTACCCATGATTGAGATGGGGATTGATGGCCTCATAGACAAACCTAAGACTATTTTTCCATGTGTCCCCTCAATGATATAAAAGGATTAATTATAGTCCACCAATTTTCATGACTTTGGTAATTAACACAATTCAATCATGAAGTCGATGTTGGTATATTCAGGGTCTGAGGTGGCTTTTTTTAGTGAATATCCGCTAGACATATGATTGATTGTTTCTTGATTTTGGGTTTCCTTATTATCATGGGATACAACTCTTAATAATTTTTACTTATTTTAATGTTTAATTGGTGGTATCCTATTGATTTTATACACCCTCCCAACAAGTGAATATCAGTTCATAGAAATACTTCATACTCGGAGATCTGAGGAAGGGAAATGGATTTGTGCCAGGTTTTTAAAGGGCTCAGTGTTTGAAAATATATAAAATATCAGGAAAGATGTTGGATAACCATTAAATAAATTTTATTTACTAACTTTTTTAGTTACCCTATTATACTTATTGACGTACCACATTGGGGATCCATTTGATTATACTTACAAGGATTGATGTGACATATGTTGTAGCATTTATCTCTATTATCTTATTAAGTGATGATTATTTATTTGGTATTTACATAATTATTTCTAGTATACTTGAGTTGCTTTAGTACTCATCATTATTATCTGTCCTCTTGTGTATGGGGAGATGAGCATGAGGTTATGTGGAACGTTAGTTCAAACCTGATGATTTTAGTATGGGTGTTGTAAAATGGTATCAAAGGCTTGAGGTTTCCATTATCTTCTTTTGTGTTATAATTGGAAGGAGATAGGCTATGGGGAACTAGGGTAGGGTAGTTTCCGTGTTCCTAGTCATCTCATGTGTAACAAACATTTGATTTGTTGTTAATGGGATGGAAGTTATATCTTTATGGGGTTTGGGTGTGTTTATATGTCAAGATATGCACATAGGATAACATGTCGTATATAAAAATATTGTTTTTTTGTATAATAGTTATTTAATTAAAATTTTTTATATTTTATAGTTGTTAATTTATATATCTATATTCTCAGTTTCATTTATATATATATATATATATGTATATATGTTTTCATTTGTTTCTTGAACATGTGAATGATGTTGTGTTTTATATATAAGTAATCATTACATAAGTGAAGTTAAATAGGGTTAGCTCTGAGCCTTTGGTAGAACTAGGAGTGTTATACCTTGTGTGTGGATATTTTCTATGATAGTTCTTCCAATATAAATCTCTTATGTACACCTTATAACTACTTAATTTATTACCATAATTAAGTTTTTATAGGAATTCAAAACTTTCATTTCACATTTTAGAAATATTTATTCTCAAATATTCCACAATTCACTTTCTTTAGAGCATATTATACTTCACCATAGGCTATACAGAAGTATGAACCTGAGAATTATCTCTGGCCTACTCTAGTTTCCTAGGATATAAATCACACCATACAAGAGTCTTATAGATTATTCTCACTCATGGAGAAGGGTAATAGATGAGGATCATAAAATATTCCCACAACTTTAAACTATAGCACATGACATCCTTCTATCGTATTATTGGTCCTTATGATAGAGAGGATTGGATTGGAATCATCAAGGGAATCTTTTACCTAGTGGAGACTCCTAGGGATATGAGAGTGAAGTTGTATTCATTAATGCTCTAGGGACCTATCATGATGAGGTCTGGATTATGGATTTTCCAAGAATGTGTGATGGAATTATTTAGAAGGAATTATAGGAGTTGTTCTTTAAGGGTTTATTTCCCAACCTGATGATTTTGTACTAACTTTAATATTTTATATATATTCAATAGGGGATGATTTAAAATTCTTACTTACTCATTTTATTTTATGGAATTGTTATGCATAGATCCTTTTTTGGCTGGGAATAACGTATTTAAGGAAAGATGTTTGAGATTGGCCATCTTATAGAGGATATAATTCAGGTTTTTGGATTTGACATAATGATGTATACTATGGTACTTTACCAGGTCCTCAATTTTGAGAAGCGTTTAGAGGAGGATAGTCATTCATGTTTCCTCACCTATTTCATTTGTAGGAAGTGGAAGGTTAAGGAGGTAATGTTGGGTGAAAAAAATTAGATCGGAGTAGATATTATTCTACTCCCTCTGTGGGAGGAGCCTCGACTAGATTCTATAAATATATATGGGAGGTAAATTTTAGTACATCATGAAAGAATCTACCTAAGAAATTCCATTGATGTGAAACGATAGGTCATATTCAATTTTTTTGTTCTAAAGTTTCACAACAAGATTCAAGGACCATACATCAAGGTGCAGGAAGGGGTCCCAACCAATAAACCCAAGAACCATAAATATCAGTGACTCAGGTTATTCATGAATTACAGAAACAAATTCATGATCAATATATAATAATGATGTAAGAAATGTATGAGGTTTCAGCCACCGGTGGAGACATATCTTATATATTTTGAGCTATGGTTCTGATTACCTCAATGTTATCTACTACATTATTTACCATAGTATCTTACCACATTTTCATATTCTCTCGTGTTTTTTCTAGCCTATATTAACTGTATGACAAAAATTGGGGACATAGGATCCCCAATTAAAATAGTTTTCACTTTGAATCACTAGATCACGGTTTTGTTCTTCAGCAGGGCCCATTTCCCAGAAGGGGAATCTTTTCCACCTCTCATCTCTGAAAAGGCCGTATAATGGGACAATATTATGATCATGGTCTTAATCCTTTGATATTTTATGAAATGTGATCATAAAAACATCAATATTATATATATGAACCTCCATTTATGAATAAACACACACTATCAAAAAAATTATAATAGTAAGGCGCTTTTAAAAAATCTTCTCTTGTATTCATGAATGCATACAACAACATATCCAATTTCTCCCCAGTATTATGAACTCCATGTTTTAATAAATACTCATTTCGATAGAGCAAAAACATCTCTATAGCATGGATACTTCTAAAAATTAATAATACAAAAAAAATCCTCACTCACATTTGTAGTGTAGAAATAAGCTCAATTGAAAAATGTCATTGATAAACACATTTACAAATATCTTCCATAGGGAAATTTATGTCTATGTTTCATGTCAAAACTCTTTTCATCTCAACTTCACATAGGCTACATCAATGAATATTTTTCAATGTCATAGTATTCTCCTCTTTTTCTTTTATATGGTGTAATCTCTTGTACTATTGAATATCTATGTTACCTTTAAATAAGTATCAATTTCCCTTATGCAGATAATTAAAGACCCATATTACCATTACATAGATACACAGACACCCTTACACAGCTATTTTCACCCTTACGTGGTGATAATTTACCGTTATATGTTCTTGGATTCATGACTTACCCTTACATAGGTGCCCTTATCCAGCCTCATTACCCATATGTAGGTAGAATTATATGAGATACTACCCTTACAAGAGCCACTAAGGATTCTCATAGCTACCATTACACAGATCACCTTTTAACTTTATGCATCACCAATGTAATATCCCATGATTTTATGAATTTTTCTTTAAATTAATTTAATCTTTCTGATATTTTTCATTTTACAAAACACTAAATAAAAATTTTGTTATATGAAAGCACTAAATTTGGATTGCATTATATGAAACACCATGTTAATATTTCACTACACACAACACATAGATTATCTTTTAGTATAGACAAAACTATACTTGTCTTTTGTTACACACAATACTGAGTCCTTTCAATAGCTTGCATTACATGTAAGGTATAGCTTTATAAAACTAAGATGTATTATTAATATTATTATTTAATTAGTTACCACCTAGACATTGGAATGGAATTTATTAATAATAATAACTAAATTTTGAAAATATGATATACACAAGTATATAAATTTAATCCTTTGGTTACCAATTAGTTAGAAATGAATGTATGAACTATTTAAAAATATAGAAATTAATTTTCAAAAATGATTTTTCATATAATTTATTTATATAGTTAAATTAGAATTTAATTTATTTTTAATGAATAATTAGATAAATTATACATTAATTTATCCAATTTAGGTAATTAGATCCAATTTAACATTGAAATTGGATATAAAAATGTTTTTACCTTTTGTATTACTTTCTTCAAAATCCTGCTTTCATGACAAGTCTGTAGGATCCATTTAAAATAAATTTCATCCATTTATGTGATTATAATCGAGTAAAACTAATTAAAATTTTTTAATTAGAATAATTTTTAATATATTGTAAGGATAGCTTTGTCTTCGAAAAAAACAATTAGTGAAGTTAATTAAAACTAATCAGAGTGATTAAGGTAAAACATGTTTACTAAGTGATTAAACATTAACTTAAAGGGCCAAATACCATAGACACATGACCAATAGATATTTATTGGATATATTTCTACCATATCCTACTTGGTATAAAAAATGGACAATTATTGGAGTCACATGATGTAAGGGTGACCTCTCAATAGTTTTTACTTTTTTATATTTACAAGAATGTCACTCCTCCTAAACTATAAAAGGCCACTCACCCCCTCACTTCCCCACACCTCTCAAGACACATTGCCTCCTACAACCCCTTCCCAAATAACATCCAATGTTCCCTAATATCAACCAAGAAGCCTCACTTTTGGAATAAAACTAACCAATTTTGTCCTTATTTTGAAAACTAAGAGGAATTTCATAAAGAAGAGGTCTTTTGAACATGTAAGAAGAAATTCAATACCTAAGGTAAGGGTTTTCTTATCTCGCTTTTATTTCTGAGAGACTTATACCTTTTTAACCAGTCATTTAGTTTTTTGATGTATATACTTACCATTAATGTATTCTATTATTCTTATACTTAAATTAATGGGTATTTACACATCCTTTTGATGATCATTCTCTCTTGGGGTTCATGGTTCAAAAGTTACCAAATCATTAATGTAAATCTGTCTCAATTTTTTTTCTTGAATACACATTCCATGTCATGCACCTATATTTTTCAATGAGGTGTATATACTACCCTTTGAAATATTATATCATTAATATCCTTAATTTCATCATATTTTAATATTCATGTAATGTTGTTCATTCTATATTATTATGATTCAATGTTACCAAAGTTGTAATAGTTTATTTCTATAAACTCATTGTTTATCGAGATTGTTTATAATTATACTTATATAGATGAAATATAATTATAGATATCTCAAGAAATCTATGAATTATATTTCCATCTAGTTATCCATTAAATTTCCTTGTATTAGTTCCATTTTCTCACTCTATGTTAGTTAAGATAATTAAGAAATTGTTTTTAATAAAATCCGAACTAATTTCCCTTTTTTGTTATAAAGGTTTTTTATTTAAAAATGTCACGACCCATCCTTGGGGCCCGTGTCGTGACTACCCCAAGCCAGCATTCCTTATGCTAGGGGCTAGATACTAGCACCAAAGGCGTATATCCCAATAAAAAGGGAAGGCATTTCCTTCATATAGTAAACAAACACAACAGAGTACGCAAGAGAGGAAAGCACTAAGTAAACTGAATACAAAAGTAAGTGCAAGAAAGTAAATGGTCCAGTATACAAACCCAAATGAAATTACAGTATAACTTAAAAGAAAGTACAACCTCAGAAAAGTAAAGTAGCAACCATTTAGTCGTCTTCTACATATCCCACCTGAAGGGTGGGTACAAATGGTCTCCCCAGCTCCTCAGGTTCGGTCGTCCGCTCCGTGTACGTCCTGCCAAGTGGTCCATCTCCATGTACCATCTAGCTCCACCAGCCTCCACCTCAATCAGTGATGTCTTTCATCTGCATCCAACACAACGTAGTGCGGGCATAGCTCATGCAGGGGTGAATATACGATACTCAGTAGGGACCCCGAGACCCCCAAAGATCTCCCAGAATCCACGAAGGATAAACCACCAAGGAAAGATACAATCACAAAGTATCAACCGACTCTACTTACATATATGCCCATACATATACCTAAGTCATGAATTATAGTTTGGCTCCAATTATTAGGCCCATGAACAACCCAGTCCACACAGGAAAGCACAAACCAGTCCACACAGAAAACCATGTCAATCCCATCGATGATAATGATTGAAAGTCAATACTCAGCTCAAACAGGTATACAAATCACAAAGAGGGGTGGAGATGATTAGATGTAGCCTCTGATTCATCTTCTCTACTGAACACATGTAGGATCCTAGTACAGAATTCGTCGCTGCCGATCCCACGTAGGATCCAAGTACAGTCATCATAGCTACCGAACCCAGAGAGGATCTAAGTACAGTTGTTTTCGCTATCGAACCCACGGAGGATCCAAGTATAGTCATCACTGCTGCCGAACCCATGTATGATCCAAGAACAGTCGTCACCACTTCCGAACCCATGAAGGATCCAAGTACAGTAGTCATCGTCGTCGAACCCATGGAGGATCCCAGCACGGTAGCCGTCGTAGTCGCAGCCAGCTCTAGGGTTCCCGCACACAGCATTCTTGATTCTGAGAGGGTCCGCTCCTCGATCCAAAGGGTCAATAAATCAACGGTCACGAAGTCCAAATTTGATGTATCCCGAAGTACCGTCTCATCAATAGGAACTCAACGCGACAAACGGCGCACCAACCAGACGCCCGGTCTGAGAGATATTAACATTTTTGCTCCGGGGGCCCCGTTGGAAATACACTCATTCCATACCCAGCCATTTTCTAAAGTTGTCCAAAACTCACATAGTGTATTGAAAAGGGATCATATCATCGTAATGGTCCCAGTTCCATAGACGACGCTTCATTTGGATGCGCGGTCTTTAAGTTATTCACGTTTAATTGAAAACGGGCCCAGCCCGTTAGGCCAAGTAGGGTGGCGGGTCGGGTCGACTCGGTTTTGGTGGGTCCGACCCGGAAGAGGGTCGGACCGGCCCAGTGAATCACACAGCCTGGCCCGAGGGCGCGGTTCAGCTCGAAGGTTCGCGGCCCAGAACGGTGCGGCCCGGCTAGCCGAGAGTCTCATACCGGAGGTCGAGCAGTCCGAGGGGGGGGGGCACCGCCGGCGCAGACCTCCCAAATCGGCCGGCTAAAGACAGCCGACCTTCTTGGCGCAAGCGGCCCGCTCGGTCGGGCCGCGGTTCGTCTAGCGCGGCGCCCTCCTGGCACCGCAGCTCTCCTCCGCCCGGCAAGCTGACTGGCCGGCCGATTCTTCTGCCGAAGCAGCCCACAAAACGCGGGCCACAGTCATCCGCAGCACGACGCCATGGGGCACCACAGTTCCTCCCTTCAGCATGGCCGGCTATGGCCGGAGGTTCTTCATCAGTCGAGTGGCCCGCGGTTTTGGACCGCGGTTCTTCCGCACACAGACGCCACTCTCATTCATCGCCACCTTCTTGTTATGATTTCCTTCGCAATCCAAAGAGTCTATGGAGGGTAGTTGGTCCGTGTGCGTTCGGCCCGTGTCCTCCGTGTTAGGTGGTAGCAGTTGGCTGAAAATAAACAATGATTTTCAACAAATAAAGGGGTACGACATAAACACTTCAAAATGAACAAACCCCTACCTTGAATAAGGTTTTTTCATCATAGATGCGGAAAGCGATGTCGCTCCGTCAACGTCGGAGGAAGAACCGTCGTCATTGGTGAGTTCCCCATGGAAGAGTCTTTTCCCTTGATGCGGAAGAAGAAGAGGATTATAGAATCGTGGAACGTTCTTCGCCGGGTTGTTCTTCATTGAAGGTTGGTGTTCTTCATCGGAGAAGTACACTATTCTCTCTTTCTCAAGAGCACTCTTCCTTAACACAACGAAAGCCCCAAAATAAAATAATAGGCTAAGGCTATTATTTTATTAACCCATGCAATTCAAAATTCAAACCACTTAATTTAATTAATTGAAGAGTTAGAATTCATTGATTAACATGTCTTGGAAAACATTAAATAGGGAGAGAGGGAGAGGAAGTGTTCTCATAATTAGGGGGGGGGGGTTGTCATAAATTAATCAAGGGAGTTTAAATGGGGTTTAAGGGAGGTTATGGGGAGTTGTAGGGTTGGGGCTCATGTGGGCCCCACCTCTCAAATATCCACACATGGGATGTTGGGTGGGTGTGGGCCCCACAAAAAACTTCCCATGGGAGGAATTAACTTCCATAGATATATATAAAATTATTCTAACAATTTTATTTAACTTCTTAATTTAACCCCAATTTTAACATTCAACCCGCATAAAACACAACTGCAGTAAAGTTCCCCTTAAGTAAATATTGGAGCTGCGAGTTTATCGGTGCCCTCAGATTTCAATTCTGAGCACCAGTTCAAAAGATAGAAAAACCCACTCATTCGTTCACTGAACGTACCCGAGCTAAACTTCAAAAAATTCTTCCAGGCACACCGGGCCTCGGAATCAGGTGCCATCAGAAACTGTGTACTCGTAAAATTCTAAATAATTTAAGAAAAACTCTTCCTTGAAATTTTCGGCTCTTTACATTACCCCCACCTCAGGGCTTTACGTCCCCTTAAAGATATGAAATAGACTAGGGGAACAAATGATGGAGATGTGCATGCATCTGAGCCTCCTGCTCCCATGTGCTCTCGTGGAGGATCTCGTGCTTCCAGGGAATGCGGATCAGAGGAATCGACCGTCCACATAGGACCTACTCCTGTCAATCCCCGATCTCCACCAGGACCTCCATAAATGTCTCCCCATCATCTATTTCAAGATCCCTGTGGTTGATGATATGTGACAGGTCGTGCACGTATCGTTTTAGCTGAGATACATGGAAAACGTCATTCACCCGGTGCAACTGAGGTGTAAGGGATAGGAGGTATGCCACTTCTCCTACCCTAATGAGGACTTGGAATGGTCCAATTAAGCGCATAAATAACTTCATGCCCCGGCCAAATCTCCGTAGTCCTCGTCTAGGTGAGACCCGTAAGAAAACGTGGTTGCCATCCTTGAACTCCAGGGGTCTCCGTCTCCTATCAGCATAGGACTTATGTATACTCTTTGCAGTCTTTATCTGCTCCTAGATGATCTTCACCTTCTCCGTCATAGCCTGAACCATCTATGGTCCTACAAGTGCTGACTCCCCAGGGTTAGTCCAGCACAGAGGTGATCTTCATGTTCGGTCGTACAGTGCCTCGTATGGTGCCATTCCGAGGGTGGAGTGGTATCTTTTGTTGTACGCAAACTCCACCAATAGTAAATGATCCTCCCAGCTGTGACCAAAGTCGTGGACACATGCCCGGAGCATGTCCTCAAGAGTCTGAAAGGTCCTCTCAGTCTGGACATCGGTTTGAGGATGGAAGGCGGTGCTCAGTCGTAATTGCGTCCCAAATGCCTTCTGCAACCCCTTCCAAATCCGGGAAGTAAAGTGAGCATCCAAATCATATACGATAGTCGAGGGAAAACCTTGAAGTCGTATGATATCCTGAACATAGAGGCATCCCAAGCTCTATACTGAGCCCTACTCTCTGATATTTAGGATGTGGGCCAACTTGGTGAGTCAGTCGAAGATCACCCAGATAGAGTCGTGCCCTATGGCAGTACGTGGAAGCCCCATCACGAAATCCATGGATATCTTGTCCCACTTTCACTCTGGGACCTCTAAGGGTTGTACCAAGCCTGCTGGTACCTGATGCTCCACCTTCACTTGATGATAAGTGAGGCATCGTGAAACAAACTCTGCTACAGTCTTCTTCATACCCGGCCACCAATGCGGTCGTCTAAGGTCCTGGTACATCTTCGCCACTCCTGGATGTACCACTAGAGGGGAAGTGTGAAACTCCCTTATCACTTCCTTTTATAATGAAACTGGTACCATGGTACGTCCCCTAAATAGGATGACATGCTCTCCTCCTTCATAAAATCCATTAGGTGCTTGTCTTGAGGATATCTATGCACGTTACGTCTCACAGTCAACGTCTCCATGCTATACCTCTATGACCCGCTGAAGTAGTGGAGGAGTGACTGTGAGAGACTATAGAAAGTTTGTTCCATCTCTATCCATGAAGTATATCTTCAAAGTGGCTAGCTGCTTCGTCGCCTCTCCAAGTAGCTGAATGCCCGACCTCCTACTGAGAGCATCTGCTACTATGCTCCCATTCTCAGGTGTATAGACTATCTGGAAGTCATAGTCCTGGAAGAACTCGAGGCATCACCATTGTCTCGGGTTCAGGTCCTTCTGCGATAAGATATACCTGAGACTCTGGTGGTAAGAGTATATTGTAATTTGCTCACCCATAAGATAGTGTTGCCACATCTTCAGGGCGAAGACAACTACTTCTAACTCCAGGTCATGGGTAGCATAGTTCTACTCGTGCTGCCTCAAATTCTATGAACCATAGGCAATAACTGCTCACTCTTGCATTAGGAAGCACCCAAGTCCGGTCCCTGATGTGTCGCTGAAAACTACATACCCAACGCCCTCCTCTGGTAGCCTCAAGATAAGCGCACTTGTCAATCTCCCTCTCAGCTCTTGAAAACTCTACTGACATCTATCTAACCACATGAAGGGTTTACCTTTCTTTTTCAATACAGAAAGTGGTTCTGCAACTATGGAGACGTCTGGCACAAATCTCTGATAGAATCTAGCCAGGCCCAAGAAACTCTGCACCTTCGTCACGCTCCTAGGTGGCTCCCAAGAAAGTACTGCCTCGATCTTCACTGGGTCCACTGCAACCCCAGCCTCTGAGATGACGTGTCCCAAGAAATGAACCTCTCTAATCCATAACTGGGACATATAGAGCTTACCATAAAGCTGGTGCTCTCGGAGTGTGTCCAGTACAACTCGCAAGTGGTAGGCGTGCTCCTCCTAAGTAGTCGAGTAAATCAGTATGTCGTCGATGAAGACTACGACAAAGCGATTGAGGTAAGGTTGGAAGATCCTGTTCATGAGACTCATGAACCCTGCTGGAGCATTGGTTACACCAAAGAGAATAACCAAGAACTTTTAGGGGCCATACTAACACTTGAAGGTCGTCTTCTGCACATCCTCATCTTGAACTCTAAGCCAGTGATAACCTGACCTGAGGTCTATCTTCGAGAACCATCGTTCTCCCTTGAGCTGACCAAATTGGTCGCCAATCCTCGGAAATGGGTACTTGTTCTTCATGGTCACCTGGTTCAGGCGACGGTAGTGGACACACAGTAGAAAGCTCCCATCCTCCTTCTTGGTGAACAAAATCAGAGAATCCCAGGGTGAAACATTGGTTTGAATAAATATCTTCCCCTGCAAGTCCTCCAGCTATACCCGTAGCTCATGAAGCTCAGCGGGACCCATCTGATATCCTGAAGTAGATATCAATGATGTCCTAGGGTACATGTCTATGTATAAGTCTACCTCTCTGTGAGGAGGTAGTCCTGGAACATTGTCAGGAAAAATGTCCGCATACTGATCCACTGCAACTGGAAAACTCGGACTTCGCACATCAACTGCTCTAAGGATGAGACTAGCCAACTGAAGTGTGATCTTCTGCCCTCTCCTCTGTTTAAGTCCATCCTGTGCTAAAAATGCTCCCTTCTCACTGGTGATGGTGAACCTAGTCTCATCCATGTGGACACACCGCACTTTTGTCCTAGTACAGTCGATCTTAGCATGAACTGTAGATAACCAGTCCATACCCAAGATGATTTCGTAAGGCCTCGACGCCGCTACAAGAATATCTCAGATGAAGATATCTCCTCCTAGAGTAATCTCACACTGCCGACACTAGCGTGTAATCATCGAGTCTACTCCCGTAGGAGTCTTTAGCCGTAAGGATCGAGCCAACGACTCTGTCGGAATCTCCAAGCTCTGAACAAGGGCAATGACAATAAAAGAATGACTCGCTCCTTTGTCTATAAGTACATCAGCAAGGGTGGAGTAGACATATATAGTACCTTGAATCATCTCAGGTGCGCCGTGGTCATAAGCCTCGATCACCTGGAGCTGAGCCTGCCCCTGTCTTCTAGCTCCCTGTGGTCGGGGTAGTCCTCCTGGTAGTGGAGGTGGTGGTAGAGCCTCGAAGCGTCGTCCACCCCCCGCTGCTTGGCCAACTCCTCTACCTCGTCCACCTACTCCCTGTGGACCGCCATGGTCGAACCTATGCCTCTTCTTGGGAGGTCTCTCTACTATCTTCTGCTTGTATGCACGATCGGTCAAGCAGTCACGAGCCATGTGGCTCTGCCCGCCACATGCATAGTACTGCTTGCATCTCGTATGGTTGGTTCTGTTTTGTGTTCCCCACACATCTGAACCAGTACCTTGAGGTCGCCCACCTAATGGAATGGTCCGCTTGGGCCTCTATGACATCTATCTACTGACCACTGCAGAAGACTCCACTACGTTTCACCCTGCGGTGGGTCTCACTACTGGCGTTGGCTTAGCGAGAAAGATCTCCACAAGAAGGGCTCACTCCAGTACTCCTCCCTGTGTCAGAATGCTGAGGGAGATCCTCAAAGACCTGATCTCATGCCTCAGTCCCTGCTCAAAGGTTCTAGACCTGAAGAACGGGTCTCGTACCATGTCCGTGGAGTAGCGGGAGAGGTCGGTAAATCTCGTCGAGTACTGAGCAATTGACATGATGGCCTGTCGCAGCTGAAGTAACTCCTGAATCCGCACCGCAGGAAGGGTGGCTGGAACAAGCTCTGAGCGGAAGAGACTCTCTAAATCCTTCCAAAGTAGAGATACCTTGTCATGCACCTAGAGCATCAGGCTCCACCATCTGCCTACTGCGTCGTGCAGGAGACTCGCTGCCAGGATCACCATAAGATCAGCTGGTGTCCCTACTAATCTGAACACTCAGACGATAGCCTCTAACCAATCCTCGATAGCCTGTGGGTCCATCTCTCCGTGGAACCAGGGTGGCCTCTGTCACTGAAACTCCTGCAGCACACTCAGACGGCATGCACTCTCTACTACTGGGGCTGGTGGTATCGGTGGCCCAGCGGGTAGTGGTACCACTGGTACCTCCACTATGATGGGGACCTACAACGAGGCCTCATTGCTCGAAAGGCTGCCATCTCGCACGTAACTCAGAACCCTAGCTGGCTACCTTTGTGGGGCCATCCTGAAAAGTAACAGGTGTGCCACAGTTAATACAGTATACCTGGTGTGCTGACACATAGTAATCACAAAGAAAACTTTTGAAACACACATGCAATCAGTGTTTTCGTGCACTGAGTCGGAATTCATAGGTCAGGGTCCTAGTGTATGGATACGTCGGCCGCCACACCAACACTAGACTCCCTGGACTGAAAACCACACTCAATACTCTTAACACTATTGATTCACAAAAAGAATGTTCAGATTCCTGAGTTTTGCGGAAGAACCGACTCTTCTAATACCAATTTGTCATGACCTGTCCTCAGGCCCCATGCCATGACTACCACAAGCCCTACTTCCTTAGGCCAGGGGCTGGCAACTAGCACCAAAGGTGTATATCATGATAAAAAGGGAAGACATTGCCTTTATATAGAAAACAAACACAACAGAGTACGCAAGTTAAGTAAGCACTAAGTAAACTGAATACAAAAGTAAGGGCTGAAAAGTAAATGGGCCAGCATACAAACCCAACTGAAAGTACAGTATAACTGAAAATAAAGTACAACCGCAGAAAAGTAAATTAGAAACCACTGAGTCATCCTCCTGATATTCCACTTGAAGGGTGGGTACAGATGGTATCCTTAGCTCCTTGGGTCTGGTCGTTCGCTCTGTGTATGTCCCGCCAAGTGGTCCACCTCCGAGTACCATCTGGCTCCACAATCCTCCACCTCGATTAGTGCTGTCTATCGTCTGCATCCAACACAAAGTAGTGCGGGCGTAGCCCGTGCATGGGTGAGTATACGATACTCAGTAGTGACCTTGAGACCCCCGAACGTCTCCCAGAATCCACAAAGGATAATCCACAAAGGAAACATAAAATCTCAAAGTATCAACCGACTCTACTTAGGTATATTCCCATACATATACCTAAGTCATCAATTACAATTCAACTACAACTCTCGATCCCAAGAATAACCCAGTCCAGATAGGAAATCACCACCCAATCTACATAAGAAATCATGTCAATCCCATCGATGATAAGGATTGAAAGTCTAGATTTAACTCACACAGGTATACAACTAACAAAGAGGGGTGGAGATGATTAGATTTGGCCTCTGATTCATCTTCACTGTCGAACACATGTAGGATCCTAGTACAGAAGTCGTCACTGCCAAACCCACATAGGATCCAAGGACAGTCATCACCGCTGCCGAACCCACGGAGGATCCAAGTATATTAGTCGTTGCTGGCAAACCCACAGAGGATCCAATTACAGTCGTCACCGCTGCCGAACCCATGGAGGATCCAAGTACATTCGTCACCGCTGTTGAACCCACGGAGGATCCATGTACAGTAGTCATCATCGTCGAACCCACGGAGGATCCCAACACGGTAGTCATCATATTCACATCCAGCTTTAGGGTTCCTGCACACATCATGCTCGATTCCGGGAGGGTCCGCTCCTCGAGCCAAGGGTTCGATACATCAACTGTCACGATGTCCAGAGTTGATGTATCACAAAGTTCTGTCTCGTCAATAGTAACTCAACGCGACAGACGTCACGTCAATCGGATGCCCGGTCAGAGAGATTTTAGAATTTTTTCTCTGGGGGCCCGGTTGGAAATACGCTCATTCCAAAACCGGCCATTTTCCAAAGTCATCCAAAACTCATATAGAGTATCTAAAAAGGAACTTATTGTCGTAAGGGTCCCAGTTCCACAGACGACGCGTCATTTGGATGCTCGTTTTTTAAGTTATTCATGTTTAATTGAAAACGGGCCCGGCCCGTTAGGCCCAGTGGGCTGGTGGGTCGGGTCAACCCGGTTTTGGTGGGTCTGACCCGGTGAATCATGCGGCCAGGCCTGTTGGCGCGGCCCGGCCCGTAGGGGCACGGCCCAGCCCAGCGGGCCATGGCTCGGCCCCTAGGCCGAGTGGTCTGAAGGGGGGGCGGGGCGACCCCCCGGCTGCCAGAACCAGCAGCGCCGCCCTCCCAAACAGACCGGCTGGAGCCGGCCGGCCTTCTTGGCACAAGCGGCCAGCTCGGGTGGGCTGTAGTTTGCTCGGCGTGGCTCCCTCCTGGCGTCGCGGCTCTCCTCCGCCTGGTCAGCCGACGGGCCGGCCGGTTCTTCCGCCGAAGCAGCCCACAGAACATGGGTCGTGGTCTTCCGTAGCGTAGCGCCGTGGGGCGTCACGGTTCCTCCCTTCGGCCTAGGTGGCTATGGTCATTCGGTTCTTCATCAGTCGAGCGGCCTGCGGTTGCGGGCTGTGGTTCTTCCGCACGCTGTCGGCGCACGTCCTCCACTCCCTTTCATCACCACCTTCTTATCATGATTTCCATCCCAATCAAAATAGCCTACAGAGGGTTGTCGGGCCGTGTGCGTTCGGCCCATGCCCTCCGTGTTAGGTGGTAGCAGTTGGATGAAAATAAACAATGATTTTCAACAATGAATGGGGTACGAGATAAACACTTCAAACTGAATAAACCCCTAACTCGAATAAGGTTTGTTCGTCTTAGACGCGGAAAACGATATCAATCCGGAAACGTCGGAGGGAGAACCATTGTCGTTGGCGAGTTCCTCGCGGCGGAGTCTCCTCCCTTGACTCGGAGGAAGAAAAGGATTGGAGAATCATGGAATGTTCTTTGTCGGGTTGTTCTTCGTTGAAGGTTGGTGTTCTTTGTCGGAGAAGAACACTATTCTGTCTTTCTCAAGAGCTCTCTCCCTTAACACAACGAAAGCCCCAAAATAAAATAATAGGCTAAGGCTATTATTTTATTAACCCATGCAATTTAAAATTAAAACCACTTAATTTAATTAATTCAAGAGTTGGAATTCATTGATTAACATGTGTTGGAAAACATTAATGAGGGAGAGAGGGAGAGGAAGAGTTCTCGTAATTAAGGGGGGTTGTCATGAATTAAACTAGGGAGTTTAAATGGGGTTTAAGGGAGGTTATTGGGAGATGAAGAGTTGGGGCTTGTGTGGGCCCCACCTCTCAAATATCCACACATGGTAAGTTGGGTGGGTGTGTTCCCCACCAATAACTTCCCATGGGAGGAATTAACTTCCATAGATATATATAAAATTGTTCTAACAATTTTATTTAACTTCTTAATTTAACCCCAATTTTAACTTTCAACCAGCATAAAACGCAACTGTGGTAAAGGTCCCCTAAAGCAAATATCAGCACTGCGAGTTCATAACTGCCCTCAGATTTCAATTTCGAGCATTGGTTCAAAATATAGAAAAACTCGCCCATTAGTTCACTGAACGTACCCGAGCTAAACTTCGGAAAATTATTACGGGCACACCGGGCCTCGGAATCAGGTGCCGTCAGAAACTGTGTACTCATAAAATTAAAAAGAATTTAAGAAACAAATTTCCTAAAAATTTACAAGTCTTTACAACAAAACCATGTTTTATAAAAATATTTTAAAAAATATTTTACTATGATGTCTAAAATATGTTTCTACCAGTGTTTTAACTTTTAAACATAATGGGTTTTTAAAAGGAATTTCCTTTTCATTTTATAATGAAGGCACATTTCTGAATATTTTACGATTCAAAATTAATGTATGATATGTAAATATTTACCCACTTCCATGACCATAATTTCCTTCATGATTCCATTGAATGTTTACAAGGTTTTTTTTATGATAAATATTTTTCTTAATATTCTTAAAATTCATTTTTAATCCTTTTTTCGATGAAAGATGTTTCCAAAAATGTTTTATATTTTAAAATGTACTTATAATGGTTTTCAAAGACTCTATATATGTTTACATGGTTATTTTCAAAGTAAAGTATTTTCAAAATGTTTTATGTTTTAAAAAATCGTTTTTCAAAGAGGAAAGGGTATTTTCCTCATGAAATGTTTTAAATTATTTTTCATCATTCCTTTATATGTTTTCAAATATGTTTTAATGAAAAGGATTTTAATAATGTTATAAGTTTTAAAAAGATATTTTCAATGAGAATAGTGTTCCATGTGATCTTTCAAAATTCATCTCCACCCATGATGATATCCTATGATATATTTTATGATTTAACCGGTTTCTGATCCAAGGAAAACATTCTTATTCTTTCTCTAAATTGTTTATTATTAATATGATATGTTGTTTATGAAACCTATTTCTATTATATGAGTTATAACATTATAATATGTTTATCAAAACCACTTCCTTCCATGGCCTATTCTATGATGAAATGATTATGAAGCCTTTATCTTTTACATAGGTTATCAAATGATGAAATATTTAATATACCCATTTCATTTCATTAGTTATGATGCAATTTTTATGAAACCCATATCTTTTTTTATAGTTCATGATATGATGAATGTTATATTATATTGTGTCACACATATGTATTATTTAACTATGGTAAGGGTGGGATATAAATCTCCCTCCAATGCATTGGGAAATGATAAATGATTTATAGAAGGTTATCCCAAGCCCAAACATAGAGGGAATGATAAGCCTGAAATAAGAGGGTACATGAGAGGGATTACTAAGCCTAAAACAAGAGGTTACACAGGAGGTAATCCCAAGCCTGAAATAAGAGGGTACATATGATAAAATCCCAAGAATGAAACACGAGAGCATCCTAAGCTCTAATTAAGATGGTACAAAGGACGGAATCCCAATACCTAAATAAGAGGGTACAATGGAGGGAATCCCAAACTAGAAACAAGAGGGAATACAATTCCCAAATAAGAGGGAACACAGGAGGGCATCCAAAGATTAAAACATTTGTTTACATGGGTGGAAGTCACAAACCCAAAACAATAGGGTACATGGAAGGGAATCCCAAGACTGAAGTATATACAAGAGTGATTATCCAAATCCAAACATGTTATTACGGTCTTGGTAGGTAGCAGTGACATACGATTTTTTTTCTTATGTGTATTGAACAATTCCATGTCTTTTTCTTTATTTATGCTCTCATGTATTATGCTCATGATTCCCTTATGATTCATGTCTTATGAACTGCCAATATTTAATCCATTACTCTTAATTGTGATATTTTTTATGCATTGTATTATCTTTTAATGTTATGATCTTTTTCTCATACATTTATTCTCTTGTTAATATTAAATATCTTCCTTGTTTTCCCTTACTGAGCATCTGATATGACCCCTTTATTATGTTTTATTTACCTAGGTTATGAATAATGGTTATAATTATGAGTACTAAAAGTGGAAGATATTTAAAGGAGATTTTGAATATCTTTCCCCAAATTATAAGATTGTGTTTAAATGTTTCCAATTACACTAAACTATTATGGTCCCGTGAATGTAATTTTGTATTATTCTGAATATTCATCTAAAATAGTTTAATATCCATGTATGTTAAGACTAGGTCACTATAGTTGGTATGAAAGGAAATGCTTTGTCATTCATTGGAAACTAGGATGAGAAAACATTAGTGAGATCCCTAAATATATTTCTACTGATAAGTATAATGTTGACTCTAATAATAAGCCTCATGTTTCATATATTTAAAAGTAGTTTCCAAGATTTTAGTATTATATAAGTAATTTTTAGTGATTATGTGGTTTTTTTCTATGATAAGTGTTTCTCACCCTATGGTTTCTAGATTTAGTCAATAATAAGAAATAGAAGGAACTTGGTTATCATTAAATGTTTTCAATGTGGAATGTGTGGGAATTATGAAAATAAATATCCTAAGTGGAAATATTATAAAGAGAATCATGAAGGTGGTATGATTATTGGTTATACTATTGAAGATAAAGGGACTGCAAATGAAATGTTAAAGGTATAAGATGTTATAATAGTAATTTTTTTATATTAAACATAATAAACATGATTAGATTAAGGTTAAAGAACCTTAATACATTATTAATATTTCATATTTTAGGAAAGGGGTGTTAAGGAATAAGATGATGAATCCTGGGTAATTTTTAAATAATAAAGATGTATTATTGGAGGGTATATGATTTGGAATTCAAAGATTATATTATACAAATCATAAAATATATATGTATTTTTAGTATAAGTTTTTCATTTATGATTGGGATGGATATGTTGAATGTTTTTTAAGACTTAGAAAAGTGATTTAATCGAAAGGTGATGTTCATAGAAAACTAATTGATTTAAGGAAATATGTCCCTTAATATGTTCCTTATGATAAGATAATGATGTTTTGATAAATATTTGTTGGATATGAATAAGTAAATTTGAATGAACTAATTGCCTTAGATCTAATTAAGGATTTTTTTGACAAGTTGTTTATGTTATCATAGATAAAGTTTAAAGCATTTTTGGATTTAATGAATATATCCAATAAACATTAGAATTAAGAATAATGCATATTTTCAAAAAGGATTTATGGTAATTCAGTCGGTTACATTGTTCCAATAGAATACATGATGAAGTTATTCACATATATGGTATATGAAAAAAAGATATAATTTAAGATATAATGGGGATCAATGCGAAGATTTTTTCAAGAAATTTAGTGACCTTATTTCTAATTTTATGGACTTCTATATTTCATATGGTTTATAACATTAACTATTTATGGAATGATTTATGTTAAACTTTAGGTGAGGTTCTATAGATTAAAGTATTATATCATCATATAAGGATTTATGCATATTGGATAACATGTTTTAAACTTTTTTATGATAAATAAAGACATATAGAATAATAAATCATTTTATTTATGGATATCATGATCTTCTAATGCTTCAGGAATGAAAAAATCGCCTCTATTTCTTGGAATAAGAGATGAAGTGGAAATTGATCAAGGCACAATAATGGGTGAGGTTTTCCTGAAATCATGTACGTATATCTTCTCATGAAATGTATTAAAGTTTAGGAAGAAAATGGTATTTAAATATAAAAAATCTTATTTTCATCACTTTTGATGATATCAATGACCTCTTTTATGCTTCTTCAATTTATGAATTTTTTATTGTTAGCTTTCTCCGGATCTCCCACTTTCTTATGATCAATGAACTTTTTCAATATCTATGATCATTTACTCTATTAATTCATATCCATTTTTTCAATTTAAAAATATGTACTCCTATGTAGAAACTCAGTTATGATTTACTTTGGGTAACCATTATGTTGCTAATATTCTGTTTTTGAAGCAATTTTGAGCAATCATTTTTACGATGTGGGATTTTTTGAAAGGAAATTTCAATTACTAAACCACTAAGAACCAAAAACAAATTCTATGGATAAATTCATTTTAAGGTCGGTACAATGAGACACTCTGATATTTTGTGAGTTTAATTTCATAATAATTTAATCTTTTTGATATTTTTTATTTCACATAACACTAAATATATATTTTTTATATGAAAGCACTAAGTTTGTCTTGTGTTATACACAACACCAAGTTAATATTGCACTAGAAACAACACTTATATTAGCTTTTGGTACATATAACACTATGTTTGTCTTATATTACACACAATACATAGTCCCTTAGAGAGAACGTATTACACACAAGGAAAATTTTTATCTAACTATAACATACTATTAATATTGTTATTAAAATATTATTTTTGTTATCACATAGCCGTTGGAATATAAGTTATGAATAATATTAACTAAAATTTGAAAATATTATTTACCCATGTATATAAAATTAATACTTTTGTTATCAATTAGTTATAAATGAATGTAATAACTATTTGAAAATAAATAAATTACTTTTCTATTAAAAATATTTTCTTATGTATAAAAACAATTTTATCTAAATAAATTAAGCAACCCACTTTTGTTGAATATTTTAAATAAAATTTATATATTATATATTTAATCAATATTTTTTATACTCTTCCAATGGATTTGATAGTTATAAGAGAAGAATAAATCCAATTTTAAGAATAAAAGGATGTATTTTCCAAAAGAGTTATTTTACCACCTCTTAATGGTGAACACATTTTAAATATATATTTTTAAACTTTTATATTATTTATTTTTCTAAATAAACATCATTTTTCAAAGTAGAATATCAAAATTTACATTAGGTGTATTTTTTGTATTTTTTTGGGAAATTTCATTTTTTGATGAACAGTGAAAATACTAAATTTTATTTAAAAAATTATTTTTCATATAATTTATTTACATAGTAAAATAATATTTTAATTTGGTTTTAAATTATATTTAGATCCATTATACATACATTAATCTAATTTAGGTTATTGGAACAAATTTCACTTTGAAATTTGATATAATAATAATGGGAACTTTTGTATTCATTCACTTTAAAACACCCCTTTCACGACACGTCTACAAGATTAATTTCAAATTAATTTATTCCATGCATGTGGTCATAATTTTGAAAAATGGATTATGTATTTTTAATCAACATAATTTATAATATATTTTAAGGTCAAAATATTGTTTGACCAAATATATTAGTACATGTAATTAAAATTAATTACGGTGATTAAGGAAAAAATGAGTTTAGTTAGTAGTTGTACTTTAATGTAAGGTTCCAAATACACTATACACATGTCCAAAAGCCATTTTATGGAAATATTTCTAACATATCCTCCATTGGATAGAAAATGGACAATTATTTGAGGCACATTATGTAAAGGAGACCACTCAATAGTATATAAATTTATAAATTTATATGAATATAACTCACCCTCTACTATAAAATGGCACTCACCCCATCACTTTCTCACACCTCTCAATCCACTTTGGCTCGTCAAATCGCTACCCAAATAATCTCCCAAATTCATTCATATCAACCTAGAATACTCACTTTTTGTAGAAAGAAAGCCTAGTTAGTTCTTTGGGGAAAACTAAAAGGATGTACCCAATGAATATGATGTTTGAACGTGAATGGTGAAAATCAACACTTATGGTAAGGTTTTTCTCATCTCAATACTATTTATATGATATATATGACTTATTCACAACTAAGTTTTTTTTGGGGTATATAATTCTAATTAATTTATTATATGGTTCTCAGAATTAAATATATGGGTATTTAAATATGTTTTTGATGATCATTATTTCATGGGGTGCATGGTTCAAAAGTTACCAATTCGGTAAAGTAATTTTATCACTATTTTCCTTCCTTGAGAATCATGCGATGTTATGAACATATATATTTATATGAGGTGTATATACTACTGTTTCACATTTTATATCATGGATATACTTTTACATGATATTTTTCGCTTTATATAATGTTATTATTTACATAGTATTGTGATTCAAAGTTACCAAATTTGAAATGGTTTATTGCTACAATATCATCGTTTATCGAGATGTTTTATGATTATTCTTATATTGATTAAATTTCAGGATATATATTTCAATAAAACATAGGATGTTTATTATCCTCTGGTTATCCATGATATTTCCATGTATTAGTATCATTTTTTCACCCTTTGGTACTTAAGATAGTTGAAACTATTTTTAAGAAAATCTGGCATTATTTCTCTTTTCGGTCAGAAAGTTGTTTTATTTATAAAACCTTGTTTTCTAAAAAAATTCAATTTTTTTACTATTTTGTGTAAAATATATTTTTACCCACGTTTTACCTTTTAAATAAAATGGTTTTCTTAAAAAACATCCTTCTTATTTTCCGATCAAGGCCCTTTTCTAAAAAATTACGGTGCAAAAGTAATGTTCGTTATGTACATATTTACCCACTATAATGAGCATAATTTCTTTAAATAATCCTTTAGAAGGGTATAGGGTTATCTATAAAGGATTGTTTTATCCTGATATTCATATATTTTTTAATGTGGTTTTCAAAGAAAATGTTTTTCAAAAACTGTTTATATTTTAAAAATTGTCCAAAATGGTTTTTAAATATACCTTTATATGTTTTCAAGGTTACTTTCATTGGAAAATGTTTTCAAAATGTTTAATTTTTTAAAAAATAAATTTTCAAAGAGGAAAGTATATTTTAGAAAAGAAATGTTCTTAACAATGTTTTATGTGTAACATCTCAAGTTTTGAATATAGGATTTTTTTTATTTTGTTGTTTCAATTTTAATAAAACAAATATAATAATATATTTAGTAAATAATTTTTTATTAAACAATGATTTTCTAAAATTGGTATTATTTTTTAGATATGAAATTATGAATAATAAATATATATAAATATATGTTATAATTAAAAAGAATAAAAATATGTTTTATTAAATCATTTGTGAACTTATTTTTAAACAATCAATTTAAATAGACACATAAATATTTTTAAATTATGATTTTAGTACTATTTTCAACATAAAATAATAAAAACATTAATTTAATTTTATTCTTGTTTTAGGAATATAGAAATACAATATTTAATTTTTAATAAAAGATAAAAATTTACTAAGTTTAATTATACATTTTTGTTGTAAAAAAATGTTATTATTGTTTTCATGAAACTATATATATATATATATCTACATATATATATATTTGAAATTGTATGAATAGTATTATTAAACAAAAGTGGAATTATAATGTATGTATATATATACATATATTATCATAAGTATTTATAAAACAATACACTATTTTTCTAAAATGAATTAATATTAAACCGAAGTGATAATTTATAAATATAACGTAATTATAAAATTATATGTAAATATTATGTTGAATTATAAGATTGAATTTAAAATATGGAAATTTAATTGAATAAATAAACGTGAACTAGAAAAAAAAAGTAAATTTGAACTAATGAAAATGAAATGAAAAAATTTAAAATGAAAAACAAATTAGTTTGGAATCGGGTTATAGGGTTTGTAAATTTGAAGACCGAGAATTGGTTCTTACAGTTCGGGTGTTTGAGAGATGTCACAATTCGAGGTCTTGTTCGGATGAGTTCGAAGGAGATGATGTCTAATCCGATCAACATATATGGATTTGAACAAAGTTGAGGTTGACAAGGATCCAACCAAGGATACAGCTCCATCTACTCTAAATAATGAGTCCCTATCTTGATCTATTTTTTTCGATTATGTGTTTCCGCTGAAGATGTTTTGACTACCGGTGAGCACATCAGGCTTTGTTTTGGTAAATCTGAGCTTAGTAGAGGAGGTAAGGCAGTGCGTTGTCGTTTGGGTCTTGAATTTTTCAAATTTGGTAGGTGTTTCACATTTAATTTCTAGATTGAATGAATTGTCTACAAATTAGGTCAATAGTTCTTTGTTTTTTCAGTTTCATCTACTTCCTTCTTCCATGTTGGTTTGTTTTAAATATCTTCAAATGGATGTCTATATTTGTTCTAGATATAGACTCTTTGATTAAAGAAAAATATTATTGATTTCTTTGAGAATCAGTTTTCTTTTTTTTCATTATATTGTGATTATTATAATATGTTTATAAATAATTTGTTCACCAACTCAGTTTCAAGTCATTTTCTGGAAACAATTTCATTAATGAAATAATTTTAATACATTGAATCCATCCAACATTCTGTTTTCATTCCATGATTTTTGATATTTTAAAATTATTATATCATAACAAGAAAATGATATGGGCTTTGTTTATTTTCACTTCATATGTCTTATTCTCTGAATGAGACAAGTAAATATCTATTTTATAAACTTGTTTATGTGGTTTTAAATAAAACAATCTCTATTCGTATTGGTTCTTCTTGCATGAAACGCTTTACTAGAGCATGATAAGTATTTTTTTAGTTTATCAACTATCTTTGAGACTACTATATAATCAGTAGTGCCTTCACTTTTATTTCATAGGTATTTGGGTGAGTCCTGGTTTAGGGGGGGTAGAGGGACGTATCCCTTGTATTTTCCACTCTATGAGTATAGAGTGGGAATTGAGTCGTGTCAAACAAGAGAAGGAAAAAGTTTGACTGCACATAAAACTAGTAAGGGACTATTTATTATCAAAAAATCACTCTGTTATTCTATTTTATTTTTGTAAGGGAATTTTTTTTATTCTTTTCAAATTATAAATTATATTTTCTTATTTTTCGTAAGGGATTTATTATATCTGTTCTGTCGAATTATTTTTCTACCCAAATTATATTTTGGAAAAATATAATTTATTTGATATTTAATTTCTTTAAATTCATAGTTGATTTTAATGGAGTTTACCTCCATTTATCATTTAATGTCTTCAAAAAAAATTTAGTTTTGTGTAAGGGATTATATATTCTTGGATGCTTTATTTATACTTTCATTTCCATTTTATTTTTGTAAGGAAATGTTTGTTTCTTTATTTCAAAATTATTATATTTATTTTCTGAAAGAGATATATTTATATTTATTTATTTATTTATTTCTATGAATGTTGGGGAATTCTATGTTTCATGTCATCTATTTTTCTGATTTACAATAATCAATTATTTTGAAATTATTTCACTTATTTTCAACATATATTTAATTTATCATGTTAAATTATGTCATTTTATAATTCAAATGTTTTATTTTCCAAATATAGCGAGATATTATTTAATCCAAAATTATGATTTTATGTTTCAACATATTTTATAAGGATCAAGATTATGTTTCATAAGAATTATAATGATTATTTTTTTAATTGATTTTTAATATATATATATATATATAAATTGATTATTTATGGAATTTTATGAATTTAAATGATGGATCTACTTGCATTTCATACTCATATCATGACTAGTGCCATATATCGATAAGTTTTCATGACATTTCATACTTTCATATGGATATATATATATATAAAGGTATATACATATATAATTGATCCTTAAATAAACTTTACAAAAATGGATTTTTATGGAAATATGGTTGAAATTTTAAGTTTGTGGCTGTTGATTAATCATTCATGTGATTATTCATTATCATATATCATGATATTTGATCGTATCAAATTGAATATATAAATTTAAGTAATGATTAATATTTATTTATTCCAATAATTATTATAAATATATCTTCAAAACTAAAACACCAATGGAAATTATATATATATATAAGGAAAGATAATACAAATTTTTTTTATAAAAACTAGTACTCAATCTTTGTAAATACGATATGGAATTGGATAGTGAGTCCATCCCTCAAGTGGGTAGGCCCAAGATAACGTTTAATGTTTCGAGTGTCCTCAGTTGTTTTTTTTAAGAGCTTGCTTAATATTTTCAACAGAATCACTGGATTAGTTTTAAAAGTGTTTTCAAAGTATAATTATTTTTTTCAAAGCATTATAGTTTTTCTGTAAATGTTTTTTTTAAAATGTATTTACAATTGAATTTTTTAAATGTATTATCAAAGAGATATTTTTAAATAAAATTTATCAATGGATTCCATAAATCTTTACTGGGAAATTAAATTCTCACCCTTTTATTTTAAAATTATTTTTCATAGGTATCTTAAGAGATTATCATATATGTTATCACTTTTGGAGTTAGCGCACGTAGAATCATAGTAGGTGTTCACCGACTTTTTCTTCAACTCTGATAAATGTAATGTTTTGTCTAAATCTCCCGAACCTAGACTGGTAAAAGGTCCTCCTTTGTTTAAAGTGTTGTGAAATTATTCAGTTAATTTTATAAAAAAAATTACACAAATTGTTTTTTGAACCATGTTCAGATGAGCGAGCTTGGGGAGTTATATTATGATTCAATTATATGTTTTCAAATTTGTTTCAAATAAAAGTATTTTGAAAATATTATTGGATTTAAAAATTGATTTTCTAAGAAAATTTATGTTCCAAGTTATCTTTAAAAATCATTATCTATTTAAGATGATATCTTTTGATATAGTTTAGGATTTACTATGGTTATCATCTAGGTACAGAATTCAAATTATATATTTGAATTGTTTAAGATTAAGATGAAATTTTTTTTATGAAACTCATATCTCTTCTACGTGTTATACCTTGATAAAAAACATATGAAAGCTAGAACCTTCTTTGGATTATTCTATGATGAAAGGATTATGAAACCTATCTTTTTTCAATAGGTTATGATTTTATGAAATGATTATAACATACATTTAATTTCATGGATTATGTTATGATGTTTACAAAACCTGTCTCTTTTTTTATGCCTCATGATATGATAAATGTTTTATAATATTATGGAACACAGAGGTATAATTTCATTACGTGATGGTGGGACCTATATCTCCCTCCAATGTATTGGGTAATAATAAATGTTTTATGATCTAAAATGGTACACGAGAGGGCATCTGAAGCCCAAAACAAGAGGTAATCCTAAGCCCAAAATAAGATGGTATATAAGAGGATATACTAATACCAAAACAAGAGGGTATATAGTAGGGCATCCTAGGCACGAAAAAAGATGGTGCACAGGAGGGCACCTCAAGACCGAGACAAGAGGGCATTATAAGCCTGAAACAATAGGTATACAGGAGGGAATACCAAGACTAAAACAATAGGTTACATTGGAGGGAATCTAAATATCAAAACAAGAGGGCATCCAAAACCAAAAACAAGTGGGTACATAGGAGGGAATCCTAAGTCTAAAACAATAGAGTCTATAAGAGGGCATCCTAACACAGAAACAATAGGGTTCAAATGGGGTAATTTAAATCCTGATGTAGGTATACAAGTGATTAGCACAATACTAACATGTTATGAAGGTCTTGGTAGGTAACCTTGACAAATTATTTTCTATTCTTATGTGTATTAAGCAATTCCATGTCTCATTCCTCTATTATGATAGCATAGATCATTCTCAAGATTGCCCTTATGATTGATTTATTATCAACTTCCAATCATTATTCCATAAATCATTATTATGATCTTTGTTATGAAGGGTATGATCCTCTAATGTTATGATCATGTTCTACTACCATTATCCTCATGTTTTTCATACATATATCCCTTGTTTACCCTTATAGATCATCTAAGCTCACCCTTTTCTTATGTTTCCATTCCCCACGTTATTAAGAACGGTTTCTTGTAAAAGTACTAAAATGGGAAGATCTGTAAGGTAGATGTTGAAGATCTTTGACCAAGTTAGAAGATTATGTTTCTAACTTCCCAAAGACACTATACTATTAAATTCCACGAGCATGTATTTTTAAAAAGTGCTGAATACTCTTCCAAAATGATGTAATATCCATTCATTCTAATCTTAGGTCGTTATAATCCATCCTTGTGACTATATTTCCATAGATTTCCCATTTACCTTTATGTATAGAGGGTTAACCTCACATGAGCTACATGTACCCTTGCATGAGCTGTCTATATACTTATATTAGTTGTTTTTACCCATACATGGGCTATGTGTACCCTTATAAATGAAATGTGTACCCATATATGACTGCATGTATCCTTAAAAAACCTTCAAGAACATCACTTATAGAATGTATCTAGATATTTACACATGTCCCTCACCACTTTTCTCTCCACTTGGCCAGTCATCACTTTTCCCTTTTTTGACATGCATTATGGGCTTAATGAGTCTACAAGAATTTTCCAAGATTCTTCATCTAGGACCATAGTTTGGGAACTACCTTTCTCCCTAGTATCTCATGATTACTTTGGTCATCTTCAACATGTGTTGTCAACAACATTATTGTCAAAAATTACAACTACATTAATTAAGATGCCAACAAACATATTGGTCTGTAATATTGAACACATTTCATAAACTACAATATTATTGATCATTAATTCTATTATCAATAAATACAATATCAATCCTTTAGGATTTCCAACAATCATCCCCTTCGGACTTTACTAACAGTAAAAAATAGTTGTTTATGTCCCTTATTTAATGCATTCCTAGAAGTATCTTCTTCCCCTTAATAATATATTCTCCCACACAAAATATCATCTTCTACCCCTTATTTTAAATGAAATACAACGGGATTTTAGGATGAAAAGTTTCTTTTCGAACTTCCTCCTTTAAATACAGGGATGCATTTTTCATCAATTTACTTTTTATTAGAGGGAACAATATCTTTATATCATCTCCCACTTAATTTAGGAAAAGATTACCAAAAAAACCCCACATTTAGGATATCTTCTTCAATCCCCCTTAGGGACATATTCACTACCTATTTTAAAACAAATTCATACATTGGAATCAATCAATGATTATCCAAATATTTTGAAACCATATGTTATGTAGTACAATCTCCTTTCCTACTATATTTTCTGGAGATATTTACATAGTGAAATTTCCACATTGCACTTGTTATGTCAATAATACCTCTACGAATGCTAATCCAAAACATAATTATAGAAAACAAAATATTTTTTATAGAAGAAAATAAGGATATTCATGTCACTAATGAACACAAAGAATCACATATTATATCTTTGACTTTTCTATTTCAAAAGATAACATATGATCTCGATCACTTTACACAAAACATTTAGTAAATAATAATAAAGTACATGGTTGTGAGAAACATTCCACATGATGAAGTAATTGATAAAACTTCATAAATAGTGGAAACCACATGTTGCAATAATGGTTCAATTTAAAAAAATGATATCATTTTATCTTTATGCCTTTAAGATCTTCATAGGATTTAGAAAACATTTTTATTGTATAATAACCTTTTATTTTTCGAAAAACCCCATCTAAGCCTTTTTCTCTTGATGCTATGTTTTATACCACTTAATGGTGCAAAAAATGGGGACACATCTTCTATGTTTCCTTATTTTAATTAAGCCATGCCCACTTGTATTTCTTTAGCATAACCATTTATATTATTTTCAAGAAAAGAATCTTATGGATCATATCTCCTACTTAAATGAGGACCTCTTTACAAAGAGTTGTACGTAATAAAGAATATAGGGAGAGGGGAACCTTGAATTTATACATGTTGATGAATAGTGTTAGTATTGATGAACCTAACCCTCACAAGACACCTTTATTTTTCCCTTTTTAAGATTTTAAGAATAGAATGAAATATCCAATTCATGTTCTTCATCATCACTTATAACTGGAAAAATCAACCTCTTTATAAATGACTCATTTTTTTATACTACATTCACATTTCCCTTCTTTTATTTGGATATTTTCATCCATCATTATTTTTATCTCTTCCATAATTGTGGAATCTATCCCATTTTAACAAGTAGCTACTTAGGTAGCATCACTATTGGACCTTACCTCTAAATTTATTTTTTAGTTTAGATTTTTATTTTTTCAATTAGTGGTTTTTATAGGACCACTTTGGAAAACTATTATTTTAATGAAAAAAGTATATCTTGGAATAAATATTCCTTGGTGGAGTCAACTTCACATTCTCTTCCACCCTCTTAATAATAATAATAACCCTTTGTTTTTTCTTCCAAATGTTTTTCCTTAACTCTAAGAGATATATTTTTTGTGTATAGATTTTGGTTCTTGATACACCCATTTTTTAAGATATTTATCATCCTATAAAACATTGATCATCTTTTACAAATTAATATTCTATTTATAGGAAATCAATCCCATTATATGTTATAGGAGTGGATTTTCTTCTTATGTATTCATTACCATTCATGTAATTTATCCAATTTCAATTCCTTTCCATGTGAACAAGGTTAGAACAAATTAAACATTTACCATAAGGATCAAACCACATCTAGTCTCACTTTGATTGATGTGTTTGTACTATTAGCGTTCTTTTAATATCTTTGGTCTTGTTGTCTTTGTATCATCTACTATGGATGTACCTAAATCTTCTACAATAAAAGCACTTTGTCACATTCATATTTTTTGGAATCATAATTTTTTATTTTAATATAACATATATCTACGTATAAATTTCATATCTTTATTCATATTAATTGTTTTATATGTTATGGTATATTTTGTTGGAATCTTCATCTTCTCAACCGATGTGTTAATACTGTCATCATGGTATTTTATTACCTTATCTTTCTCTTTTAACTAAGTAGATATCTAATTTATATTTAAAGAAACATCCATAACTGATTGTCTCATTTCTTCAAGTTTTTTTAGAGGTATGATTATATCCTTCAACACCTTCTTCATGGAAATTTTCATTAAAATATATTAGAAGAATTATTCAATCATATCACTTTTCTCCTTTATCTTGGTTCCTATATTCTTTGTGCTGAGATTCAAGACTACTTATCTAACCTTTAATCTCTTATTTTCCAAGGTTTAATCTTAAATCATTTAGTATTACACTCCAAAAATGATAATCTAGTTATAATCATTGTCATTTCCTAAGAATTCCTTCGACAAACAACTTGATTTTGTTACAATTTCATCTCCCAAATCACATCTCTTTCTAAAATCCAAGATATAGTCTGAAATTTCACATCCATTATCTACATTAGGATTAGAATCAAAATTATCAAGTTGAAATTCTACCTCAGAAGGGGAAAAAAACTTCGATGATTAATTTTTATTTCTCCTCTTCTTTATCAACTTTTTAACAAGGAACTTCTCACATGGCCTTTCTTCATTTCCAAACAAAACATAAAATTGCATACAAATTTAATTAAATAACATTCAATGATTTTTCTCTTTATAAAAGTAATCCACAAGAAAATCATTTAATACCAATTTCACTATATCATTAATTTAAAATTTTTAATATTCTTCAATGATAGTTTAATGTATTATTAATAGAACAATTCTTTCTTCTACTATTTATTGATAAAGTATAAGACAAACATCGATGAATTATATGAACTATGTTTCTCATGATTTGAATGTTTTTCCATCCAAGAAATGATCCTTCATTGTGGATAACATCTTCAACAACACTTTAGAATGAGTTGATTTAATAAAAAATCCATAATCGATCCCTCCACTAATACCAATTATAGGAATTCCATTGAGGATGTAGAACCCTCCTTCACAATATTGTCCTCTTCAGCTCACTACCACATGGTTTTGTTCTTCAGTGAGGCCCAACTCCCATACGGGGCTCACTTCTATCTCCCATATCTAAAAATTCCTTACAGCAGGGAGGGAAATGCATGGGGATTATATTCCATATCCAGAACCACTAAAAACCCTAATACGGTACTTGGGTGAATGTACCCTAGAATACCCTCACTTTTTACTCCATGGAACCATGAATTATGGTACCTCCAAACAGACCCCACCATATCACCCTAAAAACCTCACCCCTAACCCTAGTGAATGCATTAAATTCATTTAGAATACCAACCATCTCCTCTCGTTCCTTCTCTATGAATATTTGGGTCCACAACTCCTCTAATACCAATTCTAGGATCATAAATGGGGTTTTTGGACCGTTTATCATAATATAGTCCATTTTGGCTCACTATATCACTATTTTGATCATCAGTAGGGCTCAATAGCCATAAGTGGGGCTCACTTCCACCTCTCATCTTTGAAAATGACTTGTAATGGGGAGGTAATTTCATGGGGATTATATTCTATACCCAAAACCACTATATGCCCTGGTGTGGGACTCGATTGTTGGCACCATAGTGCCACCTCACTGGACTGGACGCATCACCTGACATCATAGTGGGGATTTATCGGTCTTGATGTAAGGCCCTACATCCATCACCCATGACCCTAGAGCAGGCATGTCATTAATTTGAAAATCTAAATTATACCAGTTATGTTTTATTTTAATATTCTCTTTCTTAAAATGCATTTGGTGAAGAGAGTAGACCATATCTAATGGTGTTTTGTGTGTCCCATAGTTTTTTTCTGGTTATAGAAATAAATAAGAATTTATGATCATATATTTGACTGTTTTTGATGTGATATTAATAATGGAAAAGTTGATTAATTATCGGGATCATATTATCTATTACCTAAGATGTGTATCCTTTATCATACATAGAGGAGATATGTTTTTGTTAATTGGTGAGTGGGATCTCATAGTAAGAAATAATGGATTGAACTTAAGCTATATTAGAGCTATCACAACATAAGTATCAGGTTTTTTTATTATAGTAGAACTAGTTGTATCCTTTATTATCTTCTCTCCAATGGTGAATCATTATCATGATGTCTTCCCAAATTACTTTTGGGTTCCTCCTCCATATAGGGTTATTTAGTTATAGATTCAGCTTTGGTATGGGGAGAAATTGATATCAATTCATAATTATCATATGAAACCAGCTAAGTTATGAGTGTTGAAGGTTTATTTAGAGGATTTGTAGGTGAAATGATTTATCTAACTAAGCACATCTCCTTAGATTGATCATGTGTTGTTTTCCAAGAATGAAAACGAAATTATATGTATCTTTGGGGACTATAGGATGCTAAATATGGTAATATTAAAGAATAATAAACCTTTAAACTAGATTGAAGATATTTTTTATTAGTTAGAGGGAGCAAAGTGGTTTCCATTATTGATCTTTCTACAGGCTACCATCAACTACAAGTTAAAGAGTAGGATATTATTTGGATAACATTTGGGATTAGATATGGACTGTATGAGTATTTTTTAATGCCTTTTAGGTTGAAGAATTATTTAGTTATTTCTATAGATCTTAGGAATAGAATTTCCCTTCCAAATCATGACACCATTATTATTTTTATTATGGACTATATCATGATATATTCTAAAACTTCAAATATGTATGTTAGGAGAATTGAGATTGTATTGAGTGAACTTTGACTACATTAGTTATATACTGAAATATCAAAGTGCCACTTCTAGATTCAAGAGATTCATTTCCTTGGGCATTTAATTTCTGAGTTAGGTATTTTAGTGGACCCAAATAATGTAGAGGCTATGATGTCTTGGGCATGACCCAATATGTTAATTTAGATCTGGAATTTCCTTGGGCTTGTGGGGTAATATCAACATTTCATCCAAGAATTCTCCCATTTTGAAGCATCAATGATAGATCTAACCAAAAATGTGTTAATTATGAGTAGTCTAATTGGTTTAAATAAGTCTTCTCATAGTTGAAGAGGAAATTAATGAAATACACAATTTTGGTGATTCTAGAGCCTGGTGTTGGATATGCGGGGTATTGTGATGAATAAAATATTGTTTTCGGAGCTGTGATGATACAGGGAGATAAAGTGGTCACTTATAAGTCACTTCATCTATGACCCCATGAGTAGAACTACCCAATACATGACTTAGAGTTGGAAACTTTGGTCTATGATTTAAAGTGTCGGTAGCATTAGCTTTTTAGTGAGAGGTTTATCATTGACATGCACCATAAGATCCTATGATAAATATTATCTCAATAGGATCTTAATATGAGGTAGAGTCATTGGGTGGAGTATCTAAATACATTTGACATTGATATGGACTACTCCTTAGGGAAAGTTAATTTCATTGTAAATTTTAATAGAAGGAAAACATTGAAGACAAAATAGCTTACAGAGAAACCTTCATAAGAGGAGTGGTGTCTAATGAGTTTGATGGATGAGTACCTAGTGGATTATTTGGAGGATCATGGAGTAGTAACATTTTCTCCTTTGGTTATCTTGTATTTTTTTAGTGGGAAGATAAAGACCAGCTAGGATTCAAAGACTGAGTGAATTGTAATGAGGGAGTGCTTAGCGGGGCATGATTTTATTATAAGGTACTCCTTAGACCAAGATGATGTGATTTATGTTTATAGGAGGGTAGTTATTCATGGTTAATTAAGTTAGGTTTTTATGAGTCACTCTCGTGAGTCAAAGTGGTTGGAGAATTAGGGGTAGAAAAATATGTTTAATAACATCCAATGTTGTTTTTGGTGTCTAGGAATTATGAGGCACATCACCAATTTTGTTTCATGATGTCTTACCAGCTAGAGTGTAAAGGGTGAGCATCAGTTTCCTAGTGGGTTAGTTTAGACATTTCTGGTTCCAATGTTGAAGTTGGATGAAATGATTATTTACAATATGACTAGTTTACCTAGGACCCTAAGTATCTATGATTCCATTTGGGTGATTATCGATCAGTTAATAAAGTTTTCTCATTTCTTGCTGATTTGAGAGACCCTTTCAATGGGTAAGTTAGGGGAGTTGTATGCATAGAATATTTTATACCATCATGGAGATCCATTGAGAATTGTATCAAAAATGGATACATACCTAATTTCATGGTTTTGTAAAAGACAAACAAAATGATTTGTGTATCCATTTGATATAGGGTACAGTGTATCACCCACTAACTAATGAACAAATAGAGAGGAATGTATGAATTTTAGAGGATATTTTATGTGCATGAGATCAATAATATTATGCAGGTTGGGATGATTACCCAGACATGGTTGAGTTTTTAAACAATATAATATTACAAGATGCAATTTAAATGGCTCATTTTGAGGTTTTTATAGTTCTTCATGTCAGTGAAATTTATTTTGGCATGGCGTCGGTTAGGTAGTAGATGTAGGGATGAGTATGATATAAGAGACATCTGAGAGAGTGAATTTGATCTGAAAGCTATTAGTCACAAATCCAATCAGATGGTAATAATATATTGATAGTAGGAGGTGACCCTTAGAGTTTGTTTTGTGATACTGTGTTTTCTAATGCGTGACTCCTCAACTAGGGCATCAATATCTGTGAAATCAAGGTAATCGAGCTCTAAGATTTATTAGATTATTTAATATTATGGAAATTAATGGGGTAACCGCTACCATATATATATTCATACATGATAACTTTGTATGCATGATTTGTTTCAAGTCTCCCGTATTTTGAGGTGCAAGCTCGATCCCATGAATGTCATCAATTGTGAGGATGTTGAGCTGGAGCACTACAAAAAAGGGCGTCAGCGGTATTTTTTTTCTAGAACTATTGGAAGTTTAATCCACAACCTAATAACATAATGGTGGTTATAAAATATTCAACATACTACATGGTCAGTAGTCATTTAGTTTTCGTTCTTTTAATTTCACATCAGTTTTGGTATGTGACGTTTTTGAAGAATTTAGCGATAGTTTCAATTTTATTTAGTGGTGGTTCTTTTTAAAACATTATTTGAAAAAAATAGATTAAATGAAACTAACCACTACTAAATATTTTTTTGATGGTTATGTTTTTAGAGGTGGTTACCCTTAACGAACACTAAAAAAGTTTGAATTGATTTACTTAGTGATGATTACTAGAAACCACCACTAAATATTTCAATTATTTTTTTGTAAAATATTTCACAAGAAAAAAATAAATATAAAAAAACAACATGCAATAAACTAGGAAATAAATGTATGATAAACCCATCATACATACTTCATGCATCCACAGATACATATACAAACATCATAGTCTGCATGACCCCATTCAAAAGATACCTCAACAAACCCATACATTCGTCAACCCATACCCCAGTCATCAATATATATATATACATATATCTTTGTGTGTGTGTGTGTATCTATAATATTTCCAGAAACAACCCATGCCCAATATAAATTCATTACATGACCTACACTACATCTCTATACCTCCACATCATCTTATCAACCAAAACTGACCATATCATATCATCAACTATACCAAAAAAACAAAACAGAAATTAAAACTGAACATAATAAATCAAAATTACAGTAGCATAAATGAGAAAATTTAAATATACCATAGAAACTGAGGTCCGTCACAAATACATTCTTAAGAATTTAGTGGATCATAATGGTAAACCTCCTACCTACTTCTGAAATCTGTCACCTATAATGAAAACCAAAACATTTAAGAAAATAAATGTGAAAGAGAAAAGAAAAAAAATATATTCATAATGTTTTGCATAACAATAATTATTATTTTAGTCAAATAGAAGATAATTTAATATAAAACCAATAATTTATGATGAAGTTTTTTTAAAATATAAACTAACATATTTAAGATAAGATTCTATACATGAAATTGAAAATGGATAAGTAAACACTCTAATTAATTTTTTAAATAAATGTGTGGCATGCTTGAAATATAATTAATAAAAAAATTTAAAGAATTTGATATCATAAAATGTCATATACATGATAAATAATACAATGATGGTTGTCCTAGGATTTATCATGAATATGATGTCATTTACTATAGTTTTGACTATAAACACCAACACCAAGTTTAGAGCCATCTTGGGAAAATCGTTACTCAGAATGATGTTTTGTCAGTTCCTACATTTCAAAAATCAATATTTCATCATTTTACTCTAATTTCAGCACAATATGATATCATTTACAAGGTTTTGACCCCTTGGGGAATATATTTAAAGGGTTTATACATTTAAAAAGTTTTTACTGATTCATTCTGGCCACATAGCATTTTGGATTGACATGTTTTCTATGTGTACATGTTAAAAACAACTAAATGATGTTTTTCCCATGATTTTTAATAAATTTGATGTCATTTTCTATAGTTTGATGATTAAAAAAATATTACTGTATTAAAACACTAAAAATACATTTACATCCATCCCAGGAATACTATAACTCAGAATGTTGTTTCATCATTTTCGATATTTCAAAAATAATTATACAATATTTTTCCACTAATTTCAGGTCAATCTAATGTTGTTTTTATAATTTAACCACTCGACTCATGTTTTAAAATTCTTTTTTACTTTTAAAAAGTGTTTACTGAGTCATTCCAAAAAAACACATTTCAAATTGAAGTTTATATTATGAATACATGTCAAAAATATCACAATGGATTTTTTCTCTTGATTTCAAATCAATCATATTTGTTTCCATGGTTTTGACTCTTACACAAATGGTTTAGTGTTTTAAAACAACAAAAACATGATTACGGCTATGCTGGGAAATCCATAACTTGGAATAATGTGTCTTCTACTCCTACATTTTAAAAATAAATCTATGGTATATTTCCAATGATTTTTGGGCACAGAAATATTTTCCCTGGTTTTAACCCCCGACACAAGGTTTTAAAGGTTTTAGTACCTTTAAATACTTTTTACAAAGTCATTATGACCACACCGCATGTCGGATTGACATTTGTTTGTGCGTACATGTCAAAAATAACTCAATAGTGGTTCCCCATGATTTCATGTCTATATGAGGTTTTTTTTACATGGTTTTGTTTATTACATGACTGTCTAAGTATTTTAAAACAGTAATAACACATTTACATCATTATCAAGAAAACCATAACTCAGAATGAAATTCCTTCAGTTCCTTCATTTTAAAAATCTATGTATAGTAATTTTCTATTATTTTTAGAGAAATATGACATGTTTTATAGTTTTGACCCCCCCCCCCCCACACACACATGTTTTTAAAGTCTTTGGTGCTGTAAAAAAGTGTTTATCAAGTCATTTTGACCACACCGCACGTTGGATTAATATTTAGTCTACATGTACATGTAAAAAATAATAAAAAATTTGTTTTCCCGTGATTTCACATTAATATGAGTTTATTTTCTGTGGTCTTGACCATTGCATGAATGTTTTTGTGTTTTAAAACACTAAAACGCATTTGCATCCTTCTCAAGAAAACAGTAACTCATAATGACATATCGTCAATTCCAGGATTTCATAAATCAGTATACAATATTTTTCCTCTAATTTTAGGGCAATATTATTTCATTTTTTAAGTCATGACCCCCTAACACATGTTTTTGAAGGGTTTAGTGCCTCTAAAATGTGTTTACCATGTCATTCCAACTACACCGCATGTCGGATTAACAAGTCTTCTATTTAAACACATCATAAATAACGCAAAGGTTGTTTTCCAATGATTTCTTGTCAATAAGAGGTCATTTTTTATGGTTTTTTCTGTTAGAGGAATGTTTTAGTGTATTAAAACAATAAAAACGCATTTATGGCCTTCCTGGGAAAACCAAAACTTCAAATGATGTGTCTTCAGTTCATACATTTCAAAAATAAATCTACTATCATTTTCTTATGATTTTAGAGAAATACAAAATAGGTTTCAAATTTTTGACCCCTCAACACATGTTTTTAAATGCTTTGGGACCATTTAAAAAGTGTATACCGAGTTATTATGACCACACCACACATTGGATTGATGTGTAGTCTATGAGTACATGTCAAAAATAATATAACAGTGGTTATAACATGACTTCAAATTAATAAGTGGTCATTTTATGGTTTTTACCATTACAATTTTTTTTTAGTGTTTTAAAACACAAAAAACACATTTACTGTCATCCCAAGAATACTGTAATGTGGAATACTGTTTCATGAGTTCCTATATTTCAAAAATAAATCTACAATCATTTTCCTCTAATTTTAGGTAAATCCAACATCATTTTCTTAGTTTTGACCAATCACACTTGTTTTTAATGGCTTTTCTACCTTTCAAACGTGTTTATTAAGTCATTCCAACCACACTGAACATTGAATTGATGTATTTTCTACGTGTGAACAACAAAAATAATTCAACGGTGCTTTTCCCATGATTTTATGTCAATCTGAGGTTTTTTCTATGGTTTTTTCCATTAAATGAATGTTTTAGTGTTTTATGATACTAAAAACATTTTTACATACATAATTGGAAAAATATAACTCAGAATGATGTTTTTTTGTTACTACATGTCAAAAATAAATCTAGAATTATTTTAATCTGATTTTAGGGTAATCTGAAATCACTTTCGAAGTGTTTACCACATGAAACATGTTTTTAAAGGATTTGATACTTTTAAAGAGTATTTACAAATTCATTCTAACCACACCACACATAATATTAACATTTTCTCCCTAAAAACACATAAAAAATAATATAAAGGGGGTTTCCTCATGATTTCACATCAATCTAAGGTAGTTTTCTTTGGTTTTGACCATTAGACAAGTGCTATAGTGTTTTATAACATGAAAAATATGTTTTATGTCATCTCAGGAACCATAAATCAAAATTAAATTCCCTGAGTTAATACATTTCAAAAATAAATATGTTGTCATTTTTCTCTTAAATCATGGAAATTTGATGTTGTATACTTAGTTTTTAACCCTTGATACATGTTTTTAAAGGCATTGGTACCTTAAGAATGTGTTTATCGAGTCATTATGACCACACCACACATCATAGTGTCATTTGATTCACATACATATAAAAAATAACTCAATAGTGGTTTTTTTCTTGATTTTATATCAATATAAGGAATTTTCTATGGTTTTAACCGTTATATTCATATTTTAGTGTTTTAAAACACTAAAAATTCATTTATGGCAATCCTAGGTAAACTGTTACTTAGAATGAAGTGCCTTTATTTCCAACTTTTCAAAAAATAAATCTATGTTTATTTAACAATATTTTTTGGGCAATCTGATGTTCTTTTCCAGGTTTTGACCCCCCCCCCCCCAACACATGTTTTTAAAGGCTTTTGTACCTTTAAAAAGTGTTTATCGAGTCATTTTTCCCACGCCACATGTTGAGTTGATGTGTAGTCTATGAATACATGTAAAAAAACATAAATTTTGTTTTACCATGATTTAACATCAATATGATCTCATTTGTTATTGTTTTGACCGTTACATGAATGTTTTAGTGTTTCAAAACACAAAAAATGTGTTTACAGCCTTCCCGAGAGACCAATAACTCCAAATGATGTTCTGTATGTTCTTACAATTAAAACATAAATATATGGATATTTGAATCTAATTTTAGGGAAATATGATGTTGTTTTCTTTTTTTTTACCCTCAAACACATGTTTTTAAATACATAGGTACCTTTAATAAGTGTTTATTGAGTCATTTCAACCACACCACACATCAGTTTGGCATGTTGTCTATGAGTACATGTCAAAAATAACTCAATTGTGGTTTTACCATGATTCTAAATCAATATGAGGTCATTTCATATGGTTTTAAATGTTATATGCATGTTTTAGTGTTTTAAACATTAAAAAACTTTTAAGGCTATCCCTGGTAAACCATAACCCAAAATGATGTGTTATCAGTTCCTAAATTTTATAAATGAATATACAGTTCTTTTCCTAGTTTTAGCCCCTCACACATATTTTTAAAGGCTTTGGTACCTTTAAAAAGTGTTTACTGATTCATTCTGACTACACTGCACATTGTATTGATATGTAGCATGTGTGTATATGTCAAAAATAATAGAAAAGTGTTTCCTCATGATTTCATGTCAATATGAGGTTATTTTCTATGGTTTGGAACATTACATGACCATTTCAGATTTTTAAAACATTAAAAATGTGTTTACATTTAACCATAGAAAACCATAACATTGAATGATGTCCCTCAGTTCCTATATTTCAAAAATCAATCAATGTTCATTGTCCTCTTATTTTAGAGTAATATGGTATCTTATTCCTAGTTTTGACCTCCTAAAACATATTTTTATATTTTTTTGTACCTTTGAAAAGTGTTTACTAAGTCAATTCGATAACACCATGGGTCAGTTTTACTTTGAGTCTGTTCAAACACATAAAATATAACAAAATGGTGGTTTTCCCATGATTTCACATCAATATGAAGTCTTTTTCTATTTTTTTACAGTTATATGAATGTTTTTGAGTTTTAAAACAAAAAATGTTTTTATGGAAAACTCGGTAAAACCATAGATCAGAATGATGGTTCATCAGTTTCAATATTTAAAAAATCAATCTATGGTCATTTTTCTTTGATTTTAAGGCAATATAACCTCATTTTTGCTGATTTTTGACCCTTCAGTCATTGTTTTTAAAGGATTTAGTTCCTTTAAAAAAAATTTGTTGAATCATTCCAACCACACCTAATATTGAATTGAGATTTTAAATATACACACACATTAAAAATAACACTAATATGATCTTACCATGATTTCACACCAATAAGAGTTTATTTTCTAGGGTTTTGACTATAACATGCATGTTTTATGTTTTAAAACACCAATAATTTATTTATGGACATATCAAAAAATACCCTAACTTGGAATGATGTTTCATAAATTCTTACCTTTTAAGATTCAATATACAGTCATTTTCATTTAATTTTTGGGTAATCTTATGTCTTTTTCCTTATTTTAAACACCCCCCCCCCCTGGGAACACATTTTTAATTGCTTTGTAACCATTAAAATCATTTTACTAAGTCAAACCCTAGTAAAAAGATCTTTTATTGTTTTAAAAGGTATGGATAATGATTTATAATTCATTTTTTATGTATAGTAATAAACCAAATGTTAATAATTCATAAGACGTTGTTGGTATGACTCGAAGTACATGTTTTCAATATAAAAGTTTCACTTTAGTTTTATTTATATGGAAGTTGTATGTGTTCATTAAAAATGTTTGAATGATCTATAAAATTTATAATTTACCTCGGCAATATGATCTATAAGGCTAGAAATTTACTTAGGGATCATACTGTCCATTTTCTAAAATACAAAAACTAAAGCATTTTTAATTATCATCCGACGTTGATCTTGTCTTTTCTTACAAGAGTCTTGTTCTTTCACATTTTCTTTTAGTATATCTATTTCACTTAGTGATTACCAATCTAAAGTGCTACTAAATCCCCCACTGAGTTTAGTGGTAATGGATGATGATTCTCTAGTAAATAAAGCTGATGGATTTAGCCTAGAAGCCATCCCTCGTATATGTTTGGGATTTGCTTTCCCTAAAATGATTGTAAATGCCTCGTTCTCGATAACCAATGATGATTTTGAAGTGTTTGCATCCTAGAATTCTTGAATTGTAACCTATTAATGAAAAAATATTAACAATGCTTTTTTAAAATATCTTAACTTCATAATATATATAATTAATAAATTTTTCATTACTATTTATGGTTATTTCATTACAATAAAAACATCATATTGAAAAAAAATATAGCAATAAAAAACTCTTAAACCCAATTAATTGGGCCCATCTAGATGTATCAAATGATGAAAAATCATTTAATCCACATATTAATCCCCATTTAATTGGTTTTAAGGCATGTTAGTTGAAATAATATATTTTTTATTATTTTATTTTTATAATAATGAAATAACATTAACTGGTAATGAGAATTACTTACTCAAGCATATTTGGTAGGGTCATTTACAAAACATCCTTCAGGTTTCTGAACCACATTAAATAGAATCTCTTTTTAGTAAACAGAGTGACCTCATTAATTATTCATTTATAAAAATCATAAACAAGTTATAAAAAACCCTCACTTATATTAAAATGATATAAATAATAATGAATAAAATTGAAAAAAAAAATTGATCTTTTTATCAAAAAAACACTAATACCTGGTAATGTGATGAATGACTTTTTTCTGAAATTTACAGTATTTTTATAGATAATTCCTTCAAAAAATTAAGACATTATTAAAAATTATAAGTTTTCTGTGTTTATATTATTAGGATACCATAAAATATGTAAATTCCGCATTAGATGTTTCTCTATTAATATCAAAAATGATCTTCCATTTCTCACGAGAAATTCCTTTAGAAACATTCTCATACATCTTTCATGAGCTCAGAGATGTGTCATCAAACTCATGTCATAATCTCTATTTAAAATCTCTCAATTTCATGCCAAAAAATTTCAAAGTCTATGGGCATTAAATGGAGTTAGGGACAAAAAAATGAAAAAAAAACATCTATAAATAATGAACATAACACGTTAAAAGTATATTAAATAAATTACTAATGTCTATTAAATTAGTTATCAAGGAATATCAAATTAATATTAACTTTACTGGAGCATCAAAGAGCTCATTTTTTCAACTTGTAGGAATATGCCTCCAATATTCATAATTAATGGTAAATATGAACCTCTTGCAATAAAGCATCCAAAGATTCTACCCACAGTGCAATGTCACTAGTAGGAACCCCAATCCCATAAAATGAAATTATAATATTTAATTACTTAAATTCCTATACATCTATTTTGTTCATAATTATATAGCTTCTATGGTTATATTATCTATTTAGAAAATAAATTAAACAATTGGTAATATATTTTTCTGTATAATGACATACAAACCATTGATGTTAACTCACCATTATCCCCTATATGGAGGGGTGAACAACTACTCCATCCCTAGAGTTGAATCAGAAAGTGGACTCCAAATGACATCTATGGAAATTTTTGGCTCACTAGTAGTCTCAGGAACAATGGAGTCACTCAGATCCATAGAAGCTAATGATAGTAGTGGGGTGATCTAAGATGATAATCAACTAGGAACTTGAAATGTTTTTGTTCTTGGTATTATTTGAATTCAAATGTTTTTAGGAATGTTAAATGTATAAAAAATTAAAAAATAAATGATTTCTTTTAAAAAAAATTAAGAAAACTAGAACAATATATATATATATATACAAGACACTTATCAATTAAAAATTGTATTATATTTTCATTACAAATTTATACATTCAATTATCCCTATCTTCATTGCCTTCATTTTTAAAAACCACCATTTCAATTATTCCTTCATCTTCACCCCTCTTACAAGTTCCATTATTTCTATATTATCTATAAAAAACAGTTCAATTTTTTGTGGTTGAAAAAGTTCACTGTCACAATGTACCTATTGATCTTCATCACCCATATAATATAAGTCTCTCTTATTTAAGTGTATAAAAACACTAAAATGATCATGTATATCATCATCCACATTTAAAACATCTTCACTTGTGAAACAAAGATGAATGTATCATACTCTAGATGCTCACCCATATAGATCAAGTAAGAGAAGTTGGCATAAGTAAAATGTAACCGATATTTGATTATACCCCTATCAATGTTGACCCAAGGGAATTTGAATAAGACATCTCAAAATTGAACATGATAGTTTAATTCAATTATATCATTTATCTTTCTATAGTATACCACCTCTTCAAGTGTAAATACGCTACTATTTTGGGTTTACAAGTCTTCTACATGATAAATTTTTGGAAACATGAATCTATTAATGTGGCTGGCCTTGAATATCTTATCCTTCCATAGAGAAACACAATAAAAAAACTTTAAATCATTTTATATTTTATCTCAATTCCCAACATTCATTATCTATAACAAAATATATAAGGAATTACATTTAACATAGAAAAAATAACTACATATTGACAATATGAATATAAGTATATACTTACACGAGGGCAAAATCATTCAACACTTGCTTTATTAATATATTTTGATAATTCCCGCTCAATTTGATCTTTACCCCTTAGCTGACTTTCTATTTTCAATCAAAATTATACATTAAATGGATCTATAGTATCACTATTGAGTAACACATATCTATGTGCTTATAGAAACTCTAATTCAGTCTGTGTAAAATTTGATCCCTTTCTAATTGGTCAGCCAATAGTTGGAAATACTGATTAATGGTTTTTTAATGATAATTACTTTACATTTCATGAACACATCCAAAATAATTAAATCTGGTATCAGTCCCATCTAAATACCTTGAAGAGAACGTCAAGCATTATTTGGGTAGGTAACCTTCAGCAAAAGAACCTTCTAGTTGAGCTTTATTCCCCACATATTATTTCAAATGACCTAATAACCTGATGAAAAAAATAAGAAATATATTAAAAAAACATATACAATGATTTGATAAAATTGAATTCTCTAATGAAAATAAAGATAATATCAATGTACCTCCCAATTGGATACATCTACAAATAGTGTAATGGTCCGCAATGTTTAGATTCTTCAACCAAGTGAATAGTAAAATGAATCATGATTGTGAAAACCAAAGGGTGAAATAACATCTCCAATTGAAAAAGTGTCAAAACAATTCTTTCTTGATGTTTTTCAAGATCAGTTAGATTTAGATTTTTCTACAAAACTCTCTGAAATAGGTACAAAACCCAACTAGAACCATAATTAATTTTTCAGGTGACATATCACACAATTCCAATGGAAAAAACAAATCCAACAGAATATGTGATTCATGAGTTTTCAATCCCTATACCATTTAATGATTTTAGTCAACACTCATTGATATGTTAATTGAATATCCATATTTAACTTTTACATTCCTTAATGTTTATAGGAATATGTCTTTCTCATGATTCCTCATTTTAAAAATTGTTGGAGGATACTTTCCACTCTCATTTTCCCACAAAAAATGATTTATATTCATTTACACCAAATCCATACAAGCATTATGGTGGTCCTTTGATTTACCTTACTCATTAATAAATGTAATAATTATATTTTCACATACGTTCTTCTCAATATGCATTAAGTAAATATTATGATGTATCAAAATAAACTAGTAATAATGAAGTTTGAAAAATATATTCTTTTTCTTCCATTGTTTTTCTCTAGCCACTTCATATATTGTACCTCATGCCTTTTTCCCCTTCTTTAAAATGATGAAATTTTCAAAATTATTTAGTTAAATACATTAATATTTACAATATTTCTAAACTAGATAACAACTTCAGTGTATTTATCAATAAAATATATCCATTGAATTGTGTCTTTTTAAACCTGAATTTATGAGAAGCTATAGAGACACATCCCCAAATAACCCAGAGTTAGTGTCTGCAATCAATTACAGTGGCATAATTACAAGGAATCAAGCCTTGAAGGACCGATTACTTTAGTAATCTTGGAAAACCATATAAGTAAATGAGAATTGTATTAAATTTCATACACTAATTACAACATATTGTTTCCTTCTAAAAAAATATACAACCTTGAGGATATCTATAATACATCTAGTATATTACTTCATATCATTCATAGTATTCTACATGGATTCCTAGTGAAAGAAACAAAATATGGATGAGCTCAAATTCTCAGAAATGGAAAAATATAGTAGAAACAATAATGAATCGATGAGAATAGTCAGTACAGAAATATAAATAACTAGAAATACATTCCCTTCAAATAACTAGATAAGGTAAAATAAATATGGAAGGGAATGAAACTAAAACAAATTCCATTTATCAAAAAAATTTAATAAAATGTATCCATAGATTTTTCGATGCCAAATAGTACGAATGAATAATAACCGGAACTACTATGAGGGAAATTCTTTCATAATGGACATCATGTCTAAGAAACATGAGGACCTATTACTATCAAGACCATTCACAATACAGCTCAAAAATAAGGTTATAAACCCATTTATGCATTTATTTTTCTTCTAATAACCTATTAATTCATCGAGGATCTATATAATGTTTGAGTTCCACCTATCATTCCCAGTCCAAATAATTTATCATATTGAGTGACCAAAATAAATAATATTCCTTAAAAAATAACTATATTAAATGAGGAATATAGATCTATCAATAATTTGAAAATTAATCAAATAACTGTTAAATTATTCATCGTATATACAATGGTATATAGTTTAGGAAATACTAATATCCCTGATAAATGTTATGGATAATTAGGACAAATTCAATTCCCAATGATAATATGAAGTTGAATTTTTCAAGGGGACTTCTATAATGAATCAAGGAAGTGATTTTGATTACTAGTTTTGGCCAAATAAATCATAAACCATCTATAAGAAGAATAATGATGGTATGAATACAACAAACCCAAGTGGATTAAAATATAGGGTTGTTGTTGTTGATGAAATAAAAGATTATCTTTTAAAAAATTTCTTGAAGAAAATATCATTTTCTTTGAAAAAACCTTTTGAAAATATTTTTCTTTAAAAATTAACCTTTTAAACATGAAAAGGAGGATTCAAATAAACAACATAGGATGAATCCATACATGTTGTATAAGGTAAAAAAATAATATTCCTTTTGTGTAACAAATGGTTAGAAATTGCCTCATTCAGAAAGTGAAAAGAAGATTCCTTTGAAAACATTGATTAAATAAAAAAGGGTAAAATTTATTTACCATATATTTTATCAAATTTTTAAATAATTTTAATAAATAATTTTTTTCATAATAAAATAGTTTCTCTGACTGAAGAGAGAAATAAATTCATGTTTTTTGAAAATAGTTTCTAGACAATTTTGAGTAGACAAGAATTAAAGATTAGTAATAATACTAAAATTTGATCATGAATAACCATAGAATAATGAAAGGCTTTATTGAATAATGGTTATATAATTTTCGAAAATAAAAATACCATTAAAATATCATTAAAGTTATTTTTTAGGTTAATAATCTGTAAACATTCCAAAGTGTCACATACCACTTTGAAACATCCTAAATCCTAATCGCATGAAAGTATAAAATTAAATGATAGTCATAATATCATGATATTATTTAGATTCATGATATATCAAGTAAATATAATTACATACACCATATAAAATCAACTACATGAATAACAACAATTAAGCCTCAATGGAATGAAAATTGAGACCAAAATCCCTTACATATGAATCGAAAGACTCAAAAGTAATAATCATAAAATGAAACATCTAAATAAAATTAATATAAATTAATTCATGATATAATATATCAAAATGGTTAGTAGGTACACCACAAAAATAAGTACATGGTGAATATGATATTTATCTCACGAATATAAAAAGTGAGATGGAAATCCTTAACTTGTGTTTCCTTTCAATTGAACATCCATTAATTTTATGTATAATAAAATTACATTAATTTTACATTTTCTTCAGAACCGTATTCAAGTTTATAATTACTTTTATTTCACTTATTACCATGTTATATACAACTACTTAAACAATTAAGTTCATATCTGGTGTTTTTGACCAAATTCAGTTTATGTGTCAAAAGAATTATTTTTGGTCAACTATGGTCAAATGGGTCATTATATAACATCTATAGAATAATAACCATGACATAATTATCATATTTATACATCAATTATACTTTTATAAGAAATAATTAAATATGGTTATGAAAATGATCCAATGTTACAATCATGGTAGTGGTAGGCCGTATGTATGCATATGTAACATTCCCATTTTTAAATGATCATTGTGGAAAGAAGTTAAGTAAATAAAATCTTTATAGAATGACCATTATATAATAAATGACATATTATTTAATCATATATACTTATAAATTTAATTATATGATGTAAAAAGAATCACATCATGTTGAGGTGGTGGTAGTCAACATGTCTACGAATGACATTATCTATTTTAAAGTGTGTGAAAGGGTAATAAAGGATATGATATATATATATATATCTATCTAGAAAGATAATAATTTCATAAATATATTATTCATTATTTTAATTTCACTTATGTTTAATTATAACCATCCATTTATACATTTCATTTATTGTGTGAATGAATCACATCGCTTTGAGAGGGTGGTGGTCCACACTTCCGCAAATAATGTTATCATATTAATGTAAAATTGTAATAATTAAATGTATGTATTATAAAAGGTTTATTGAAGTAAAATTTAAAAATAAATATCATATATAACATATATAAACAAAGTATATATCATAATGTCCACCAGGAGAGGTGGTAAGGAAAAATTGAACAATAATCATTTTGTGAGGCAGTAGTTCACCGTACACAGAAAAAGTATGTTCCCGTACATTAAATAGATGTGTGTGTAATCGTAGGTCAAAACCATAGGAAAAAAATGTCCTATTATCTTGATGATACTAGTTTTTTTGTATAGGAATAGAAAAAAGAGAGTTTTAGGGGGGATAATTGAAATGAAAAAAAAGGCTTGAGATACGGTGTTACCTCTTCATCAGGTAACTACATTTGTTTTGAACCAAAATCTTCAAGGGATTGTTTTTCTTCAAAATTGGGGATTATAGATATGTGGGATTTATTTTGGGAGACTATTTTTGTAGGTCATGTTCGGTATTAATATCTTTTAGAGGTGTGAAGAAGTGGGAGAGGTTGTGGCCTTTTATAGGGAAGGCAATGGACTCACTTGCTATTTTTAGAAAAAGGCTAGGTGTGCACATGTTATTACTTAAAACAAGTCAAACAAACGAACAAAACACAAGAATAGATGGTTAGTGGACAAATAGAGGACATAAAATGGGTTGTTGACATGTGGGTAGGTCATTTGGGCCGTTAATATAAAGGTTTATTCCTTTATTAAGCTCAATTTAACCTTAATAATTATAATTAAATTTTATCAATTTCACTAATATTTTGGGTAAAAAACAAATTTCTCCTTACTAGAAATTATAAATTAATCATATTAAAAAAATTGAATCCATTTTTTAAAATTCAAATCACAGAAGTGGCATTAAATAAATTAAAATTAATCCTATAGACGGGACGACAATGTGCGTTTTTAAAGTACAAACATTTGAATGTTTGATATTTTTTTATAATAAATTACAATTTAAAATTGATCCCAATCACCTAAATTGTATTGATTTTTAAAATTATTATCTAATTAAACATTAAAAAAAATCATAAACATAACTTATCTATTCAAATTAATTAGATTAAAAAATAGTTTTGAACAAAAATTCCTTGTTTTTTACTATTCATTGAAAAATGAAATGTCTCATAAAAATATCCAAAAATCATCCTGACCTAATTATTATGTTTTTATTTCAAATAAAAAGTATATATTGACATATTAAAAAAATTAAATTGTATAAATGCATATTTAAAATGGGTTCCCCATTAAAAAGAGGTATAATTGCCTTTATAAAAATATTGGTTTTTATCTGGAAAATACAGTATGTTCATGTATTATGCATATAAAATCCAACGGGTGAATATAAAAAATATTTGATTGAATATATAAAAAATTTATTTCATTAAAATAATTCACTAATTGTAACTAATTATGTCTATTATGATAAATCTCTATTAGAAGCATAAAAATAATAATATTTCTTTTTATATCCAATTGGTTCTTATTTTCATTTCTCATTAATGAGTAACACGTGAATTTATTTTATATTTATATAAACTTTATAATTTCATAAGTTAGTTAATATTATTAATAACCTCTAATATAATGGCTCTGTTATATCAAATTATATTAGACAATAATATTTTAATAATACATTGTTATTTTGTGAAACTCGGTCTTATGTGTAACACAAACTATCGAGGAAGGTCGCATTTGCGTGTAATAAAAGCTATCGAGGAAAGTCCCTCTTGCCTGTAATGCAATACAAATTAGTGTTGCATGCATTGAAATATATATAGAATAAATTTTAAATAGTAAATATATTTTAAAGTGTCTGGATATTACCTTACATGCTTGGTGTTACATTTCATACATGCTATCGAATACAAGGTTCTTACCTAAGCTTTTTGGAGCATCACATTCTCCCCACCTTATTTAAATTGAATCCTCATAATTTAAAATTGATCTTGGTGATATTTTTTATTATATTTACTATTTTTAAGTCCCACGTCATTATAATGGTTCCTAATACATCCTTTAGAAAATAGATAATGTGATTTACAAAGGTCACATGGACTACTATGAAACAAGGTCTCTAAGTTGGAAACCATTAGTGGAAAGTAGAGATATGTGCTCAGAGGAAAAATGTAAATATTTATATCAGTTGAATAAATTCATCAATCAGAAACAAGTGAATGATCAATATAATGTTTAGAGCATAAAATACATAAATATTTGATGATTTATAAGGCCATCGATTAAATGAAAATTTAGGTATTATTAAAACAATTAATTTCTAAGTCATTTTACTAATGTTGGGTAATTTTATTACTGACCTAGAATATAATGAAATATTCTTATATGATTTTCATTATTCTCATATGAACAATCCTAACTTTTTATTGTTCTTAGATCAAATTTTAATTAATCCCTTTACTGCCAAAAAAATAATAACCAACAATTTTTTTTTATTCCGGAAGAACTAAAAGAAACTTTTGAAGGATTGTTAGGCCTATAAAATAGTGAAAAGTCATACTATTTTTCATTAAATATCTCCCAAAATTATTATGGTTAATATAATAATTTCTAATCATTAAAAGTTTTACTACTGTTTCATCGTTATTATTTATTCATTAAATTGTTTTACTAAAAACAATTAAAATTAACAAGGACATTACGTAGGTCAGTGGTTGGCATGAAACCCTTATCATCCTTAGGTCTTGGGTTTAAGACCTGCGGCCTTTTGGGATTTTATTTTTTTAACACAACTTATAAGTTGTCCATTTATAAAACCAAATTAATATAATTTTCAAAAGTATATATGATGGGAATCCTTGAAATTCAGTTAATCACTAATAGAATTTTAACTAAGGTTTTCAATATAATCTTAATACATAAATAATTCATCCACTTATTTCCATATAGATCCTTCCATGTTCTATATTTTATCCTCTAGGAGAGGTCATTGACTTGGGTAATGTCGAGGTCCTACATATTTACGACAAAGAACTATAAAGTACTTCTAGGACAAGCTTCATTTTCCTCCATCATACTCTTCATTTATCCTCTACAATCCTTTTCTTTATATCCTTCATTCCCATACATAAATCATGTTAATGTTTATAACAACCCATAATTTACATAAATTGTTAATACTTAAAAATTGAAGCACACTTATTACAACATATAACAAAACCATGGAAGGACCGTATAGGTATAGTGTCTTTAGAAACTGGGAAACATAAGCAACTGGTTCATAAAGCGTCTACACTATCTCCCATTTATTTCATCATATATATAGTCCATTTTGGCATATCTTATTTAATAACCTTCTTACGGAACTGGGGAATTTAAATATACAAAAGGGTGATCTCAAATGCTCAGTAAGGGTAAACAAAAGAAATATCAATCACATCATATTCCTAAAAACATAAAATTTTGGAAATCTTACCCTGCAAAAGAGATCATAATTTCCTAGCATGGGATAAATCATGGTAGTGAAATGTAATCGCAATAATCATAACATAAAACATGAATCTTTGTGGAATACACACATAATCATAGAGAATCATTTCTTATTAGTCAAGACTCATTGCCAAGACTATCCTAGTGGACAAATTCCATTTCTGAACCGAGTTCATTCCTCGTTTCAGTCCTGTTTCACTGAACCGATTTAACCTGCCGTTCCATCCATGTCTATCTCATGAGATATAAAATCATTACCCAATGCATTGGAGGGAGCTATAGGTCCCACCCATCTCATAATGATACCATTCTTATGTGTGCCACAAAATCATAAACCATACATCATAGCATAACCCATGTAATAAAAATGGGATTATTAAACATCGTGACATCATAAAACAATTCATATAAGATAAAGGAATTCATAAAAATAATTCCATCACAACATAATAAAATCATTGTAATAATATGTATAGAAACATAACCCTTTATTATCTTAGATGGAAAATAATTTTGATAAAACACTTGAACTCCATTCTTGAGGAAAATATCCTTTTTACTTCAAAAACACTTTTCCTTTCTTAACATGTCATAAAATTCTAAAATAAAAGAAGTTGATTAAGAATAAACTTGAAAACTTGTAAATTAATCTTCTTGGAAATAATGTTTTAAAAATCCATTCATGCCGTATAAGTTAAAAAACATTCTTCTCATACTTTTGTCAGAAAAGTCAAAAAGTACCTCGTACGAAAAACGACAAAATATTCCTTTCATATCTTTTACTAAAAACTCAACGAAGGGTAAAATTGGATTTAAACAATTGTAGGTGGATGGAAATAATATAACATATTGAGGAAACATGAATGTGGATGATAAAATACACCCTAGTAAATTCCAAAGTATAAACAATCTCGAATAAAAATGAGATTGTGATATTTCCCTTACCCTAGGTCCGTTTTGCTTCGTAAGTGTCTGAACCTCCTGTATAATGATTTAAATAATGTCATTGACTCATTCCAGAATCATACTCATTGTTATGATATCATATATGGTCATATTCTTAGCTTATTATTAGTAATATATCATTGCTACTTGTTATTCAGGTGTTTATTACTTTTTGTTCTTATGCATGTTTTATTGAATAAATTCTTATTCTTCTTTTTAGGTTATAGATACCTAATTTAAAGAATTGTATTAGTGTAATATATATCATATTTATTCACTCAATTCATTTATTTAATCATTATGCAATGAAAATCATGTAGAACGAGTCGCATCTCATCGTGGAGACGGTATTCCGTACGTACGCACGAGCGATGATATCGTTCCCATGATCGTGGAATTGTATTGGAGTGTATGTATACTATTTCAGAATCAATATCACTTTAAAATAATAATATATATTCATTATTTACAACAATATACCCATCCATGTAAGGTGGTGGTGGAAAATAGATTACACCATGGCGTGGAGACGGTATTCCGTACGTATGCACGCGCGGTGATTTCGTTTTCTGTAGGATAGATAGATGGTGAAATAGGGTTGTATCATAATTATAATAACATATATTTATATGAGTGATACTTATGTTATTAATTCATAATTAAACAACTAAAGAAGAAGAAGTGGAATAAGAAATAAAGTTGAAAGAATCGGTAATAGACATTACCTCTTCTTTGAAGCACTTCTTTGAGACCTCCTTTTAGGGCACTAAAATTGGTCTTTGAAGAAGACCAGGACCTCTAAGATGTTTATATGGAAGTGGAGAGTATAAATAGGTAGGGGTTGGCCGAGCTTGAAGGTTCAAAGTGGTGTGAGGAAGAGAGGGAGGATGTGCCCTTTTATAAGGGAGGAGAGGGGAACATTTGGAAAAACGAAAAATATTATTTTATTATAAAGCCATATTCGTTTTTAAATAGCTCCAAATTGATTTATTTAGAAGCTAAGGTGGAGATGGGTCGAAATACTCTCATCCAATATAATTTTAACGAGTTTAGTTTACTATTTGAACCTTATCATTTAGATTTAACTTTAAGTTAGATAATTTTACTTTTACCGTGTCTTTTTGTGTTCTTACACTATAAGGTTAATAAACATACTATAACAAGCCAAACGAACCCCAAGTTGTTTATTATTAATATATAAAACCATATCTAAGTCATTTTGCCGAACCTTGTATTTTTAGTAATAATATAACAATTAATAATATAATATTTCTTTTAAAAACTATTTTATGTCAATTTTGACACTATTTAGTAATTGATTTTTGTGAAAATCATAACAGAATATTAGTTCAAAAAAAGTTAATTAAATAAATACTAATATGTCATATTAACCTAGAAAATTATTGGAATTCATAAAAAGTCTCAAATTAAATTTATTTGGGTATTTATAACATTAATTATGTCAATACTTCATTAATAAGATAATTACTGCATCATCTTTGTGTCATAAATAAATTAAATTATTTAATGTCTAAAAATTACAAATAAACTACCATTATGTATTAAATCTATTTATCTTTCTAATGAATATTTATAGTCAAATTTATCTTATGTATAACCCTATATTAAAAATTATTTACTTATTAAACATTGATTTTAACTATTTTAACCCTTCTTTAAATAAATTAATAATAAATGTCCTAATCTAATCCAAGTGGGCCTAAATGGTCATATTTTATTCCTAAGGTTCTTTTGGTCGAATGAAACTTATCCAATAGAATTATTACATGTGTTAGCGTAATAATAATTCCATTTTTACCCTTAATTACCCTATTTACTTTTAACCATGGTAAATAAAAGTAAAAAGTTATTATTCACCAAAAATTATTTTCATCTCATTGAACCAAATTTTACTTACTGACATCAACCGTGTCTCTCGGAATTTTGAAATTCCACTCACAGAAGTGGTAAAATTAAATTTTATGTAAATTTGCAAATTCTCCTAGGAGGTGGGTAAAAGACGGTGAAAAGTTCAATAAATTTTTATATATCTAAAATTATTATAAAATTACTCCAATGAATTACATTGAACATATATAGGTATTATGTATCAATTTTGACCTAAATTAAATTTAAATAAAATAAATAATTATTTAAATAGAAAGTCGGTTTTTAAATAGTAACCCAGTGTTTTCATTATTCATCAAAAATTGAAAGTTTCCAGAAAAATACCAAAATATCACCCTTAGCTAATTTCGATATTCCGAATCCAAAAACGAAGTCCATTTTGAAAAATAAAATTTAAAAAATTTCAAAATCTGGTTATTACTATTCATAATGGTTAGTTTTAATAATATTTTAATAGCATATCGTTGTTTACGGAAACTCGGTTTTGAATACGACACAAGCTATCAAGGAAGGTCGTGATTGCGTGTAAAGCAAGCCAAGATAGTGTTGTGTGTAGTGAAAGAATCCTTTGATGGTTTATATAAAATAAAAACAAAATATTTCTTATAAATGTCTCGGGTGTTACATTCTACCCCCTTAAAATGAATTTCACCCTCGAAATTCGTCACTTTGTAACAAAAAGATGAGGATACCTCTCCCTCATCATAGCCTCAAGATCCCATGTATCTTCTTCTAATTGGTGGTTCCTCCATAAAACTTTCACCAAGCGAGTGGTCTTGTTCCGTAGGACTTTATCACTATGATCGAGAATCTCTATCGGCTATTCTTCATAAGAATGATCTTGTTCCAGTGGTACAACTTCTGAGATGATTACATGTGGAGGATTAGGTATGTACTTTCTCAGGAGAGATACATGAAACACATCGTGAACTTGAGAGAGATTCTATGGAATCTCCAATCGGTAAGCTACCTTCCCAACACGATCCAGTATTTCGAAAGGACCGATATACCTAGGGCTCAGCTTTCCCTTCTTTCCAAATCTCATTACTCTCTTCCAAGGAGATATTCGTAAGAACACTTTATCACCCACTTCAAACTCTAAGTCTTTTCTTTGGTTGTCAGCATAACGTTTTTGTTGACTCTGAGCTACTCTTATGTGTTGTTGAATAGATCGGACCTTTTCTACCATCTCATCAACAAGATCATGTCCTAATATCTTTCTTTCCCCAACTTCATCCCAAAAAGTTGGAGTCTTGTATTTCATTCCATAGAGAGATTCATAAGGAGCCATCTGGATACTGGACTGAAAGCTATTATTATAAGAAAATTACACCAAAGGTAGGTGTTGATCCCAACCACCTTTTAAATCCTTAGAGCAAGCTCTCAACATATCTTCTAGAGTTTGAATTGTCCTCTCAGACTGACCGTCTGTCTGAGGTTGATAAGCAGTAATGAAACTCAACTCTGTATCCAGAGTATGCTGAAGACTTCGCCAGAACGTTGAGGTAAACCTCAGATCCCGATCAGATATAATAGAAAGTTGTACTCCATGCAATCTTACCACTTCCTTTACATATATCTTGGAAAGATGATCTAGAGAGAAATCCTCTCTAATAGAAATGATGTGTGCAGACTTTGTAAGACGATCAACTATGAACCAGATAGCATTATTTCCTTTGGATGTTTTACGAAGTCCTGTGACAACCATTCGGGTATAGGTAATGGTTGTAACATCCCCTTAGACTTTTGTCTCTTAGATTTAACTTGCTGACAAACCAAGCATCGAGAGACATATTCCGCAACATCTCTTTTCATTCGATCCAACCAGAAGTACTCTTTCAGGTCCCTATACATCTTCATGATTTCAGGATGAATAGATAATAAAGAACTATTAGCCTCATCCAGCAGTGCCTTCTTTAATTCAGGGATGGGAGGAACACAAACCCGATTCCTGAACTTTATTATCCCATCACAATCAAGGTTGAATTCAGGAACATTTCTCACCTTCTTTTGTAAATCTACATCTTCTTTCTGTGCCTCTTTAATCTTAACATGTATAGATTTTTGACCATTCATTTGAGAAAGATACAATTTTTCCCCTTTCATTATAATTCCAAGATCTATCCTTTGTAAATAAAATATTGGATCTTTTGTGATCCTAATCATGGATAAACCGGCATGGTCTTGTCGACTTAATGCATCTCCCACCTTGTTTTCATTCCCAGGGTGGTAATGAATTGAGCAGTCGTAATCCTTTATCAGCTCCAACTATCTTCTTTGGCGCATATTCAGCTCCTTTTGTGTGAAAATATACTTTAAACTTTTATGATCAGTATAAATGTCACACCTTTCTCCATAATGATAATGCCTCCAAATCATTAATGCAAAGATTACCGCAGCTAACTCCAAATCATGAGTTGGGTAATTTTGATCATGGATTTTCAACTGTCGTGAGGCATAAGCTATCACCATATCATTTTGCATAAGAACACACCCCAATCCCTTCTTGGATTCATCACTATAGATCACAAACCTTTCTCCACTGCAAGGTAGTGTGAGCACAGGGGCACTGGATAACCTTCTTTTCATCTCCTTGAAATTCTCTTCACATTCCTCCATCGAAACAAACTTAACTCCTTTCCGAGTCAACCTGGTGAGTGGATTAGATAATCATGAAAAAACTTTCACAAAACATCGATAATATCCATCCAATCCAAGAAAACTTCGGATCTCAGTTACTGTTTTTGGTCCCGACCATCTTTTGATAACCTCTTTTTTTGCTGGATCCACATATATCCCCTCTTTTTAGATTATGTGACCAAAAAATGAAACTTTTTGAAGCCAAAATTCACACATGGTAAATTTCGCATAAAGTTTATCCTTTCTCAGGGTCTTCAATATAATTCTAAAGTGATCTTCATGTTCTTCCTTGCTCTTTGAATATACAAGAATATCGTCTATAATGACTACAACAAATTGATCAAGATAGTCTCTAAAGACTCTATTCATCAGATCCATGAAGATAGCATGGGCATTAGTAAGACCAAATGGCATCACTATAAATTCATAGTGTCCATACCTTGTACGGAAAGCTGTCTTTGGTATATCCTCCCTTTTGACCCTTAATTGATGATACCATGAAAGAAGATCAATCTTGGAAAAGTATTGAGCTCCACGTAGTTGGTCAAATAATTCATCAATGCGCAGGAGAGGATATTTGTTCTTGATAGTGATCTTGTTATGTTCTTGATAATCAATGCAGAGTCTCATTGATCCATCTTTCTTCTTAACAAACAGAATAGGTGCTCCCCAAGGTGACGCACTAGGGCGTATGAACCCCTTATCAAGATTCTCTTGGAGTTGCTTCTTCAATTCCTGCAACTCAATTGGGGCCATTCTATAAGGTGTCTTTGAAATAGGTAAAGCACCCGGTACGAGTTCTATTGAAAACTAAACTTCACGATTTGGTGGAAGACCCGGAAATTCCTTCAGAAAGACATCATCAAACTCTCTTACAATGGGAATATTATTAATCGTGAGTTTCTCACCAACCATTTGAGATAAATAACCTTCATTCAGTGGAATCAAGACCCATAAGATGGAAGAAATTTCCACTAGAAGGTTATGTTCATCCTTGCATCGATAGACGATCAAAGATTGATATGGAATATGAAACGTGACTTCCCTTCTTTTGAAATTGATATGAGCTCCATATAGAGAAAGTTGATCCATGCCAAGAATCAAATTAAATTCTACTATAGGGAGGATAACAATATTTGCAGGAAGCACTTTCCCACAAACTTCAATTAGAGAAGAATTATAAACTTTTGATGCGACTGTTGTGCCATTAGGGATTGTCACAGCTAACTCAACATATAATTGTTGAGGTAATACGGTGATACCCTTAAAAAATTCTTCAGAAATAAAGGATTTGGTGGATCCAGAATCAAATAAATCATTTGTTACTTTAGAGTGGATGGTAAGTGTACCTTTCACCACTTCGTTATCGTACTCCACATCAGTGATAGAAATTGCATTTGACTTTCCTTTGTCTTTAGACTTAAGAGTTCGTTGACGTCGATCATCATCAACAACCCTTGGATTAGGGCATTGATTGGCATAATGCCACATTTCCTTGCACTTGTAGCATTTAAGGGTTGGAGGTGCACTTTGTGTATCATTTTCATTGTTCTCATCACTATTCATATTCTTCCCATCATTGCGGTATTCAAATGCCCGATGACCTTCCTTTCCACATTTAAAACATTTACTTGTACCTTTAAGACAACTCCCTCCATGTTTCTTTCCACATAGTGAGTATAAGGTAAAACTCATCTTCTTTTCAGTGTGCTCTTTAGATTTTCCTTTGAATTCCATTTTCATCTTCTTATCAAACCCATATGACTGATGGGTTACTCCAATCTCCATCTCAAATTTGAGAGCACATCGAACGATTTCCTCATAGCTATTGAAGTCCCTTATGGATGACTCCCTTCGAAGACTTGGTTTTAAGCCACTAAAGAATCAATCGATCTTACTCTCGGGTTGGATAATTATCCCAAAAGCGCACCTTACAAGTCTTGTATAATTTTCTTCATAGGTACCAACAGATTCATCATCCTTTTGCTTTAGTTCAAGAAACTCATTGTCCATATTTGTTCGGAGAATACGAGGGAAGTACTTATTGAAAAATAAGTTCTTGAACTCGTCCCATTCCATGGACTCAATTTCATCACTTGGCCTCGTATTCTTGATAAGATTCCACTATTGATCAGAATCACCTTTGTAGAGACCCGAAGCTTGACTTACATGGACTTTACATTACTTTTGCGGAATACTTAGTACATAACAAAAACACACACCCAAGGATCGTAATAGTTTAGTGTCTTTGGAAACTCGGAACGTAATCTTCTAATCCTGGTGAAAGATCTTCAACATCTCCCATAAAGATCTTCCCTTTTTTTATACCTAAAACCTTTCTTTATATCCTGGGGAAAAGAAAACATAATAGGGTGAGCTCAAATGCTCAGTAAGGGTAAACAAAAGAAATATAAATCACATCGTATACACAAGCACATAACTTTTGGAAATCTTAACCTGCAAAAGAGATCATAATTTCATAACATGGGATAAATCATGGCAGTGAAATGTAATCACAATAATCATAACTTAAAACATGAAACTTTTTGGCATACACAAATAATCATAGAGAATCATTTCTTGTTAGTCAAGACTCATTTCCAAGACTATCTTAGTGGACAAAGTCCCTTTCTGAATCGAGTCACCCTCGTTCCAGTCCTATTTCACTGAACCGGTATAACATACCATTCTAGTAATGTCTATCTCATGAGATATAAAATCTTTACCCAATGATTTGGAGGGAGATATAGGTCCCACCCATCTCATAATGATACCATTCTTATGTGTGCCACAAAATCATAAACCATACATCATTGCATAACCCATGTAATAAAAATGGGAATCTTAAACATCATGACATCATAAAACAATTCATATATGATAAAGGAATTCATAAAAATAATTCCATCACAACATAATCAAATGAATGTAATAATAGGGATAAAAATAGAACCCTTTATTATCTTAGATGGAAAATAATTTTGATAAAACACTTGAACTCCATTCTTGAGGAAAATATACTTTCTTTTTCAAAAACATTTTTTTCCTTTCATAACATGTCATACGACTTTAAAATAAAAGAAGTTGATTAAAAGTAAACTTGAAAACTTGTAAAGGAAGATTCTTGGAAATAATGTTTTAAAAATCCATTAATGTCGTATAAGTTAAAAAAAACATTCTTCGTACTTTTGTCGGAAAAGTCAAAAAGTACCTCGTACGAAAAACGAAAAACGATTCCTTTCATATTCTTTACTTAAAACTCACCAAAGGGTAAATTTGGATTTTAAAAAATTGTAGGTGGATGTAAATAACATTACATATTGAGGAAACATGGATGTGGATGATAAAATACATCCCAGTAAATACCAACGTATAAACAATCTCAGATAAAAATGAGATTGTGATATTTCCCTTACCTTAGGTCCAACTTGCTTTGTAAGTGTCCAAACATCCTGTATAATGATTTAAATCATGTTATTGACTTATTCCAGAATCATATTCATTGTTATTATATCATATATGGTCCACTTATGACTTTATATTACCCGTTTTTTGTAAATTCATGTTAAAGTAGCGTTTTGGGTAAAATCGTCTCATTTGTCGTTCGTGTTTTTAACTTGCAATTATTCATATGATTAAATAGATCATGATTAATTAATTCCAGAATATAAAACATTATTTATATGTATATATTCATAATATACATATATATAATAAATCAGTAAATGGAAAGAAATACACCGTTCATGGAGACGGTAGGTCGTACGTACGCATGAACGCTGTTTTCGTTTCCTTATTGAGTTGAGTGGAATTAAGTAGATGACATACATATATATACACATAAATCCAATAGCTTTATAATGTCATATATTTCATTATTATTGCTTATATATACTTTATAATCATTCTTAAATGGTTAACATGGAGAATGAATCTCATCGCGTCGTGGAGACGGTTGCCCGTACGTACGCACGAGCGATGATATCATTTACATAATTATTGACTTGAATTGGAGTGTATGATACAATATATCATAATCATTATGATGTTATAATAACTATGTATAGTTATTATTTACACCATAATACCCATACAATTAAGGTGGTGGCGGAAAATAGATTACACCACGGCGTGGAGACGGTATTCCGTACGTACGCACGCGCGGTGATTTCATTTTCGGTAGGATGGATAGAAGGTTAATTAGGATTGTTTCATACTTATAATAACATATCAGTATATTAGTGATAATAATGTTATTAATTCATAATGAAACAACCTAATAAGAAGAAGTTTAAGAAGAATGAAATTGAAAATATTGGTAATGGATATTACCTCTTCTTTGAAACGTCTCTTTGAATCCTCCACTTAGGGAACTAAGATTGGTCTTTGAAGAAGCCAAAGACCTCTAGGATTATTCTAGGGAATTGGAGAAGGGATTTTGGCAAGGTTTGGCAGAGCTTGAGTGCTCAAATTGGTGTGAGGAGGAGGGGGAGGAGGTGCCCTTTTATAAGGGAGGAGAGGGGCACCATAGGAATATCTCAAAATATTATTTTATATTAAAGTAAAAATCGGTTTATAATGGTTCCAAAGGGTCTTATTTCGAAGTTAAAGAGGGGATGGATCGAAATCCTATCAACCAATAGGATTTAGAAAAGTTTAGGTTTTTATTTTAACCTTATCAATTAGATTTAACTCTAAGTTAAATAATTTTACTTTTACCGTGACTTTTTGTTTTCTTACACTATATGGTTAATAAACTTACTATAACATGCCAAACGAACCCCAATTTGTTTATTATTAATATATATATCCTTATATAAGTCATTTGGCCGAACCTTAGATTTTTAGAAATAAAATAACAATTAATAATATAATATTTCATTTAAAAACTATTTTGTGTCAATTTTGACACTATTTGATATATGATTTTTGTGAAAGTCATAACAGAATTATATGTTCGAAACAAGTTGATTAAATCAACACTAATATTTCATAGTAACCTATAAAATTTGTGTAATTCATAAAAAGTCTCAAATTACATTTATTTGAGCATTTATAACATCAATTATGTTAACATTTTCTTACAAAGGTAATTACTGCATCGTTGTTGTGTCATAAATAAATTAAATTATTTAAAGTATAAAAATAACAAATAAAATACCATTATGTAGGAAATCGTTTTATCTTTCTAATTAATATTTATAGTCGAAATTATATTATGTATAATCCTATATTAAAAATGTTTTATTAAATAAACTTTGATTTTAACTCTTTTAACTCTTCTTTGAATTAAATAATAATAAATGTCCTAATCTAATCCAAGTGGGCCTAAATGATAATATTTTACACTTAAGGTTGTTTTTGGTCGAGATACACTTGTCCAATAGTATTAGGACATGTGTTAGGGTAATAATAATATCATTTTTACCGTTAATTACCCTATTTACATTTAACCGTGATAAATAAAAGTAAAAAGTTACTATTCACCAAAAATTATTTTCATCTCATTGAACCACATTTTACTTACTGACATCAACCGTGTCTATCGTATTTTTGAAATTCCACTCACAGAAGCGGTAAAATTAAGTTTTATGAACAATTCAGTTTTTTTTAACTACCACTTAGTAGTTTCACTATTCATCAAAAATTGAAAGTTTTCAGAAAAATACCAAAAAACAGGCCTAAGCTATATTTGATATTATGAACTCAAAAATGATTTCTATTTTACCAAATTCAAAACATATCAGTTGCATTAATTAATTTAAAAATTAATTCCCATTGTCAAAACAAAAGGCGTGTTTTTAAGAGATAATAACTATCAAAAGATTGAAACTTGTTTATAACTGGTTTAAATGTGAAATTACATCCAATAACCATCATTGTATTAAATTTTAAAAATATATTCTAAATATACTTTAAAACCACTCAAATTAATAATTTATCACTATTAATTATTTCGATTAAAAAAGTTGTTTTTAATTATAATTTAGTAATTTTCACTATTCATCAAAATATGAAAGTTATCCGATAAGTAACAAAATTTCACCTTAGGCTAAACTCGATACTCCGAATCCAAAAATGAAGTCCATTTTGAAAAATTTCAAAAAGTGGTTATTACTATTCATAACGGCTAGTTTTAATAATATTTTAATAGCATATCGTTGTTTAATGAAACTCGGTATTGCGTACTAGACACGCTATCAAGGAAGGTCGTGATTGCGTGTAGTGAAAGGAAAGTTAAGGATGCATGTTGTGCAAGCTCCTTTTGGTGTATCGTACAACACAAGACATTAGTGAAATTAAAAAGAATATTTTTCATAAAATCTCGGGCTGTTACATTCTACCCCCCTTAAAATGAATTTCGCCCTCGAAATTCGTCGAGGTTATAAATGGTTTACTATTCGAAAGATTCTTTAATAGAAACCCACATCGTAAAAAGGAAAACTAATCTTTAAAAATGAAAGTATGAAACGTAACGGTTACCCAAATAAACTAATCACTAGGTTTCCACATAGGTGAAAATATGGATATGGAAGAAAAATCTAACCATCATGTTCTGATGGAGAGTGGTAGAGAACATGGCTATGGAAAATCCAACAATCACAAATCCATAAATTTGTGATGATCTAAGGTACCATCTAATTAATCAGATATAAGAGCACTAGGACAACATTTTTGGTTTTCAAGATTGTTTCCCTAAAGTTTAAGAATTTGAATTAGAATAAATACTTACTTTATTTTGGTACAATCTCACTGTTGTTCGTTCCTTGAACAATTTCCACTTCATCTCATAAATAAATGAAGTTGAATTTGTTATTCGTGAAGTGTTAGCAGATCATGTGATAGAATGACGGGTCATTCCATCTGTCTCAAACAAAAGGTTAGCAAAAGTTATAAGTCCATCTTATTGTTAATCGTATAAGGTTCCAAAAATGAACTTATACTTCATATATCATACCGCTTAATAAAATAAAACTAGTTTCTACTAACTAGGGACTTCCTGTAGGCTAGTGGTAAGCAATAAAGGCCAGTCGCACTTCAGTTGTGGGTTAGATTTCCACAGCCTTGTCTGACGCGATGGGCTGTCACCCGTCCTGCAGGTTGTCCTTTTTCTAAAACTATATTACTATAACATCCAATCAATAATATCGAAAAAAAACTTCTATCCTTAAACAATACTAACTTATGTCCAACATAATCCACTCCAATATTTAGGCTTATCCATAATACTGCAGTCCACTCTCATAACATAGTGAAAACGATTACCAGAGATTTAACACCATCGTCGATCCCCATATATCATAAGATATGTTTTGTTGGTCACATTCCAAACATTCAAAGTCCTTAATCATGTATTCTCTTGAATACCATAGTGAAAACATGAATGCAGTTAAAATTTAACACTTTCCACATACCAAAATCCTCAAAATTCTATATACTCAAACCATGATATCACTTAGTCCTTATATCAATCATGAGCTCATGAATACTGTTAAACATTTCATTTTCTCATTTTCCCTTCATTATGCGCATATCATCTTATTTCCAAAAATATCTCTATCACTTTGAATACCACATTAGACCAATACATAAGTATTCCAATTCTCCATGATACAACATTATTTTGGAATCCCATTACATAAACACTTAATCATTCCACCACATCGTTTTCATGTTCAACATCGCCAATAGTGATTGCATGTGACTTCCCTTTGTCCTTTGCCTTCAGTGGTTGCTCATGTTGATCATCACTAACCCTTGGATTAGGGCATTTATTAGCATAATGCCCCATTTCCTTGCACTTGAATCATTGAAGTGTTGGTGGTGCGTTCTCTGCAGTCTTTTCTTAATTCACATCATTATAAACCCTTTTTCCATTACTTCAACACTCAGCTACTCGATGACCTTCTTTTCCACACTTAAAACATTTTCTAATCCCTTTAGGACAATCTCCACCATGCTTTATTCCACACTTTGTGCATAAGGAAACATTCATCTTCTTTTCACCATTATTCTGAGATTTCTCCTTGAACTCCATCTTTCGTTTCTTTTCAAAACCATGAGATGGATATGTAACACCAACTTCCATTTCTACCTTCATATCACAACGCACAATTTCATCATAGCTACTGAAGTCTCGTATAGCTAATGCCCTTCGAAGACTTGGTTTTAAGCCACTGAATAATCAATCAACTTTACTTTCAGGTTGGGTGATAATGCCAGATGCATACCTTGCAAGTCTTGTAAAATTCGCTTCGTATATACCAACAGATTCATCATCCTTCTGCTTCAGCTCAAGAAACTCCTTTTCCATCTTTGTTTGAAGAATACGAGGGAAGTATTTACTGAAAAACAAGTTTTTGAACTCGTCCCATTCCATGGACTCAATTTCATCTCTTGGCCTCGTATTCTTGATAAGATTCCACCATTGATCTGCTTCACCTTCCAAACGATATACTGCTAAGATGACTTTATCATGTTCAGAACATTGAGGAACTGAAAATATCTTTTCAGTGGTACTAATCCATTGTTCAGCAACAAGTGGATCGGAAGACCCACTAAAATAAGGTGGACGTTGCCTCATGAAGGAATCAATAGAATATTGTTCCCTTCTCTTCTCATTTGGAAGTCCAGAATGATTCATAGCTTGTGTAAGTATAGCAATAAGATTTCACTCCATCTCCGATAACATTTGTTTGTTTAGGATGACAATCATTTCATTGTCCATTGCATTGATCAACACGGTTCCTTCGGGTTCCATCCATCGTCTAAAACCCAAAAAGAATAGTGTGAGAGGCAAAACTCGTGCTGGGGAAAACAACATAATAAAGGGGGAGTACCTTCAATATCTAACATCTTAGGTTAAATTCTATGATCGTTACCGTAGTTCTAGGACTGTATCCTATACATATACTTATCCTTAGGTACATCCCTAGACATACATTAGAAATATCTCTAGGGATCTCACTAACATTTTTGCTTCCTAGTTTCCAAAGGTTGACTAAACCTTTCCTCTGATACCAACTGTAGAGACATGAAGCTTGACTTACATGGACTTTACATTACTTTTGCGTAATACTTAGTACATAACAAAAACACACACACAAGGATCTTAATAGTTTAGTGTCTTTGGAAACTCGGAATGTAATCTTCTAATCCTGGTGAAAGATCTTCAGCATCTCCCATAAAGATCTTCCCTTTTTTTTATACATAAAACCATTCTTTATATCCTGGGGAAAAGAAAACATAATAGGGTGAGCTCAAATGATCAGTAAGGGTAAAAAAAAGAAATATCAATCACATCGTATACACAAGCACATAACTTTTGGAAATATTAACCTGCAAAAGAGATCATAATTTCATAACATGGGTAAATCATGGCAGTGAAATGTAATCACAATAATCATAACTTAAAACATGAAACTTTGTAGCATACACACATAATCATAGAGAATCATTTCTTGTTAGTCAAGACTCATTTCCAAGACTATCTTAGTGGACAAAGTCCCTTTCTGAATCGAGTCACCCTCGTTCCAGTCCTGTTTCACTGAACCGGTATAACCTACCATTCCAGCCATGTCTATCTCATGAGATATAAAATCTTTACCCAATTCATTGGAGGGATATATAGGTCCCACCCATCTCATAATGATACCATTCTTATGTGTGCCACAAAATCATAAACCATACATCATTTCATAACCCATGTAATAAAAATGGGAATCTTAAACATCATGATATCATAAAACAATTCATATATGATAAAGGAATTCATAAAAATAATTCCATCACAACATAATCAAATCAATGTAATAATAGGGATAAAAATATATCCCTTTATTATCTTTTATGGAAAATAATTTTGATAAAACACTTGAACTCCATTCTTGAAGGAAATATACTTTCTTTTTCAGAAACATTTTTTTCCTTTCATAACATGTCATACAACTTTAAAATAATAGAAGTTGATTAAAATTAAACTTGAAAACTTGTAAAGGAAGCTTCTTGGAAATAATATTTTAAAAATCCATTCATGCCGTATAAGTTAAAAAAAACATTCTTCGTACTTTTGTCGGAAAAGTAAAAAAGTACCTCATACGAAAAACGACAAAAGATTCTTTTCATATTCTTTACTAAAAACTCACCGAAGGGTAAATTTGGATTTTAAAAAATTTTAGGTGGATGGAAATAACATTACATATTGAGGAAACATGGATGTGGATGATAAAATACATCCCAGTAAATACCAAAGTATAAACAATCTCAGATAAAAATGAGATTGTGATATTTCCCTTACCTTAGGTCCGACTTGCTTTGTAAGTGTCCAAACCTCCTGTATAATGATTTAAATCATGTTATTGACTTATTCCAGAATTATATTCATTGTTATTATTTCATATATGGTCCACTTATGACTTTATATTACCCGTTCTTTTGTAAATTCATGTTAAAGTAGCGTTTTGGGTAAAATCGTCTCATTTCTCGTTCGTGTTTTTAACTTGCAATTATTCATATGATTACTTAGATCATGATTACTTAATTCCAGAATATAAAACATGATTTATATGTATATATTCAGAATATACATATATATAATAAATCAGTAAATGGAAAGAAATACACCGTTCATAGAGATGGTAGGTCGTACGTACGTATGAACGCTGTTTTCGTTTCCTTATTGAGTTGAGTGGAATTAAGTAGATGACATACATATATATACACATAAATCCAGTAGCTTTATAATGTCTTATATTTCATTATTATTGCTTATATATACTTTATAATCATTCTTAAATGGTTAACATGGAGAATGAATCTCATCGCGTCGTGGAGACGGTAGTCCGTACGTACGCACGAGCGATGATATCATTTCCATAATTATTGAATTGAATTGGAGTGGATGATACAGTATATCAGAATCATTATGATGTTATAATAACTATGTATAGTTATTCTTTACACCATAATACCCATCCAATTATGGTGGTGGCGGAAAATAGATTACACCACGGCGTGGAGACGGTATTCCGTACGTACGCATGCGCGGTGATTTCATTTTCTGTAGGATGGATAGAAGGTTAATTAGGATTGTTTCATACTTATAATAACATATCAGTATATTAGTGATACTTATTCTATTACTTCATAATGAAACAACCTAAGAAGAAGAAGTTGAAGAAGAAAGAAATTGAAAAGATTGGTAATGGATATTACCTCTTCTTTGAAAAGCCTCTTTGAATCCTCCACTTAGGGAAATAAGATTGGTCTTTGAAGAAGACCATGACCTCTAGGATTATTCTAGGGAAGTGGAGAAGGGAGTTTGGAAGGGGTTGGCCGGGCTTAAGTGCTCAAATTGGTGTGAGGAGGAGGGGGAGGAGGTGCCCTTTTATAAGGGAGGAGAGGGGCACCTTAGGAATATCTCAAAATATTATTTTATATTAAAGTCAAAATCGGTTTATAATGGTTCCAAAGGGTCTTATTTCGAAGTTAAAGTGGGTATGGATCTAAATACTATCAACCAATAGGATTTATACATGTTTAGGGTATTATTTTAACCTTATCGATTAGATTTAACTCTAAGTTAAATAATTTAACTTTTACCGTGACTTTTTGTTTTCTTACACTATATGGTTAATAAACTTACTATAACATGCCAAACTAACCCCAATTGGTTTATTATTAATATATATATCCTCAGCTATGTCATTTGGCCGAACCTTAGATTTTTATGAATAAAATAATAATTAATAATATAATATTTGTTTTAAAAACTATTTTGTGTCAATTTTGACACTATTTGATATATGGTTTTTGTGAAAGTCATAACAGAACTATATGTTCTAACCAAGTTGATTAAATCAACACTATTATATCATAGTAACCTTTAAAATTAGTTTAATTCATAAAAAGTCTCAAATTACATTTATTTCAGCATTTATAACATCAATTATGTTAACATTTCCTTAAAAAGGTAATTACTGCATCATGGTTGTGCCATAAATAAATTAAATTATTTAAAGTATAAAAATTACAAATAAAATAAAATTATGTATTAAATCGTTTTAGCTTTCTAATGAATATTTATAGTCTAAATTATATTATGCATAACCCTATATTAAAATTTTTTTAGTAAATAAACTTTGATTTTAACTCTTTTAACTCTTCTATGAATTAAATAATAATAAATGTCCTAATCTAATCCAAGTGGGCCTGAATGATAATATTTTACACTTAAGGTTGTTTTTTGTCGATATACACTTGTCCAATAGGATTAGGACATGTGTTAGGGTAATAATAATATCATTTTTACCCTTAATTACCCTATTTACTTTTAACTGTGGTAAATAAAAGTAAAAAGTTACTATTCACCAAAAATTATTTTCATCTCATTGAACCACATTTTACTTACTGAAATCAACCGTGTCTCTCGGATTTTTGAAATTCCACTCACAGAAGTGGTAAAATTAAGTTTTATGAACTATTCAGTTTTTTTAACTACCACTTAGTAGTTTCACTATTCATCAAAAATTGAAAGTTTTCAGAAAAATACCAAAAATTTGGCCTAAGATATATTTGATATTATGAACTCAAAAATGATATCTGTTTTACCAAATTCAAAACATATCAGTTGAATTAATTAATTTAAAAATTAATTCCCATCGTCAAAACAAAAGGCGTGTTTTTAAGAGATAATAACTATCAAAAGATTGAAACTTGTTTATAACTGGTTTAAATGTGAAATTACATCCAATGACCATCATTGTATTAAATTGTAAAAATATATTCTAAATATACTTTAAAACCAATCAAATTAATAATTTATCACTATTAATTATTTCGATTAAAAAAGTTGTTTTTAATTATAATTTAGTAATTTCACTATTCATCAAAATATGAAAGTTATCCGAAAAGTACCAAAATTTCACCTTAGGCTAAATTCTATACTCTGAATCAAAAAATGAAGTCCATTTTGAAAATTTTCAAAAAGTGGTTATTACTATTCATAACGGCTAGTTTTAATAATATTTTAATAGCATATCGTTGTTTAGTGAAACTCGGTATTGCGTACTAGACACACTATCAAGGAAGGTCGTGATTGCGTGTAATGAAAGGAAAGTCAAGGATGCGTGTTGTGCAAGCTCCTTTTGGTGTAGCGTACAAAACAAGACATTAGTGAAATTAAAAAGAATATTTTTCATAAAATCTTGGGCTGTTACAACCTTCCAAACGATACACTGCTAAGATGAATTTATCATGTTCAGAACATTGAAGAACTGAAAATATCTTTTCAGTAGTACTAATACATTGTTCAATAAATAATGGATCAGTAGACCCGCTGAATGAAGGTGGACGCTGCCTCATGAAGGATTCAACAGAATGTTGCTCCTTCCTTTGCTCGTTTGGAAGTCCTGCATAATTCATAACTTGAGAAAGTTGTGTGAGCATGGCTACAAGATTTTTCATTCCATCTCCCATAACGTTTGGTTGCTCAGGGGGACAATCATTGCATTTCCCGTCACATTCCGTATTGACACGGTTCCTTCGGGTTCCATCAATTGACTAAAACCAAGAAGAATAGTGTGAGCAACACTAATTAGATTAGGAAAACCACATAATCAGGAATAAAATTTCACACTTAAGGTCTTATCCTAGGTTATTCATGGCCATTTCTAAAACACTAATATTGTGTTCTATGCTTAGACTTATCCTTAGGGTTCTTACTAAGGCTTTCACATTCTAGTTTCCGAAGGTTGACTATAACCTCCCTCTGATACCAACTATAACGACACATACTTTACATAAATTGTTAATACATCAAAATTTAAGAACACTTATTACAACATATAACAAAACCACAGAAGGACCGTATAGGTATAGTGTGTTTAGAAACTGGGAAACATAAACGACTGGTTCATAAAGCGTCTACATTGTCTCCCATTTATTTCATCATATCTATAGTCCCTTTTGTCATATCTTACTTAATAACATTCTTCCTGACCTGGGGAAAGTAAACATACAGTAGGGTGAGCTCAAATGATTAGTAAGGGTAAACAATAAAAATATCAATCACATCATATTCATAAGAACATAACATTTTTGAAATCTTACCCTGCAAAAGAGATCACAATTTCATAACATGGGATAAATCATGGTAGTGAAATGTGATCACAATAATCAAAACTTAAAACATGAAGCTTTTGTACATACACACATAATCATAGAAAATCATTTCTTATTATTCAAAACTCATTTCCAAGACTATCCTAGTGGACAAATTCCATTTCTGAACCGAGTTCATTCCTCATTTCAGTCCTGTTTCACTGAACCTGTTTAACCTGCCGTTCTAGCCATGTCTATCTCATGAGATATAAAATCTTTACCCAATGCATTGGAGGGAGATATAGGTCCCACCCATCTCATAATGATACCATTCTTATGTGTGCCACAAAATCATAAACCATACATCATAGCATAACCCATGTAATAAAAATGGGATTCTTAAACATCGTGACATCATAAAACAATTCATATAAGATAAAGGAATTCATGAAAATAATTCCATCACAACATAATCAAATCAATGTAATAATAGGGATAGAAACATAACCCTTTATTATCTTATATGGAAAATAATTTTGATAAAACACTTGAACTCCATTCTTGAGGAAAATATCCATTCTACTTCAAAAACACTTTTTCATTCTTAACATGTCATAAAATTATAAACTAAAAGAAGTTGATTAAGAATAAACATGAAAACTTGTAAAGGAAGCTTCTTGGAAATAATGTTTTAAAAATCCATTCATGTCATATAAGTTAAAAAAACATTCTTCTCATACTTTTTTCAGAAAAGTCAAAAAGTACCTCGTATGAAAAACGACAAAAGATTCCTTTCATATCTTTTACAAAAAAACTCACTGAAGGATAAAATTGGATTTAAACAATTGTAGGTGGATGGAAATAATATTACATATTGAGGAAACATGTATGTGGATGATAAAATACACCCCAGTAAATTCCAAAGTATAAACAATCTCGGATAAAAATGAGATTGTGATATTTCCCTTACCTTAGGTCTGATTTTCTTCATAAGTGTCCGAACCTCCTGTATAATGATTTAAATAATGTCATTGACTCATTCCAGAATCATACTCATTTTTATGATATCATATATGGTCATATTATTAGCTTATTATTAGTAATATTTCATTTCTACTTGTTATTCGGGTGTTTATTACTTTTTGTTCTTATGCGTGTTTTGTCGAATAAATTCTTATTCTTCTTTTTCGGTTATAGATACCTCATTTCCATAATGGTATTAGTGTAATATATATCGTATTTATTCACTCAATTCATTTATGTAATCATTATGCAATGAAAATCATGTAGAACGAGTCGTATCACATCGTGGAGACGGTATTCCGTACGTACGTAGGAGCGATGATATCATTCCCGTGATCGTGGAATTGTATTGGAGTGTATGTATACTATTTAAGAATAAATATCAATTTAAAATAATCATATATATTCATTCTTTACACAATTATACCCATCCAAGTAAGGTGGTGGTGGAAAATAGATTATACCACGGCGTGGAGACGGTATTTCGTACGTACGCACACACGGTGATTTCGTTTTCCGTAGGATGCATAGATGGTGAAATAGGGTTATTTCATACTTATAATAACATATCAGTATATTAGTGATACTAATGTTATTAATTAATAGTGAAACAACTAATGAAGAAGAAGTGGAAGAAGAAATAATGCTGGAAGAATCGTTAACAGACATTACCTCTTCTTTGAAGCGATTCTTTGAGACCTCCTTTAAGGGCACTAAAATTGGTCTTTGAAGAAGACCAGGACCACTAGGATGTTTCTAGGGAAGTGGAGAGGAGAAATTGGCAGGGTTTGGCCGATCTTGAAGGCTCAAAGTGTTGTGAGTAAGAGAGGGAGGAGGTGCCCTTTTATAAGGGAGGAGAGGGGCACATTTGGATAATCTAAAAATATTATTTTATTATAAAGCCATATTCGGTTTTAAATAGCTCCAAATTGATTTATATAGAACCTAAGGTGGGGATGGGTCTAAATCCTCTCATACAATAGAATCTGAACAAGTTTAGTTTACTATTTTAACCTTATAATTTAGATTTAACTTAGATAATTTTACTTTTACCGTGTCTTTTTGTGTTCTTACACTATAAGGTTAATAAACTTCCTATAACAATTAAAACCAACCCCAAGTTGTTTATTATTAATATATATATCTTTATCTAAGTCATTTGGCCTAACCTTATATTTTTAGGAATAAAATAACAATTAATAATAAAATATTTTAAAAAAAAACTATTTTATATCAATTTTGACACTATTTAGTTATTGATTTTTGTGAAAATAATAACAGATTGATTAGTTTTCAAAATGTTAATTAAATCAATAATAATATGTCATATTAACCTATAAAATTAGTGTAATTCATAAAAAGTCTCAAATTACATTTATTAGGGTATTTATAACATCAATTATGTCAATATTTCATTAATAAGATAATTACTACATAATCTTTGTGTCATAAATAAATTAAATTATTTAATTTCTAAAAATTAAAAATAAAATACCATTATGTAGTAAATCCTTTTATCTTTATAATAAATATTTATTGTCTAATTTATCTTATGTATAACCATATATTAAAAACTATGTACTTATTAAACATTGAATTTAACTATTTTAACCCTTCTATAAATAAATTAATAATAAATGTCCTAATTTAATAAAAGTGGTCCTAAATGGTCACATTTTATTCACAAGGTTGTTTTGGTAGAATTAAACTTATCCAATATAATTAAGACATGTGTTAGGGTAATAATAATATCATTTTTACCCTTAATTACCCTATTTACTTTTAACCATGGTAAATAAAAGTAAAAAGTTACTATTCACCAAAAATTATTTTCATCTCATTGAACCACATTTTACTTACTGAAATCAACCTTGTCTCTCAGATTTTTGAAATTCCACTCAGAGAAGCGGTAAAATTATGTTTTATGTAAATTTGCAAATTCTCCTAGGAGGTGGGTAAAAGAGGGTGAAAAGTTCAACAAACTTTTTATATATCTACAATTATTATAACCTTACTCCAATGAATTACATTTAACTTATATAGGTATTATGTATCAATTTTTACCTAAAATAAATTTAAATAATATAAATAATTATTTAAATAAAATGTCAGTTTTTAAATAGTAACCTAGTGTTTTCACTATTCATCAAGAATTGAAAGATTCCATAAAAATACCAAAATTTCACCCTAGGCTAATTTCGATATTCCGTATCCAAAAACGAAGTCCATTTTGAAAAATAAAATTTAAAAAATTTCAAAAAATGGTAATTACTATTCATAACAGCTAGTTTTAATAATATTTTAATAGCATATCGTTGTTTAGTGAAACTCAGTATTGCGTACGACGCAAGCTATCAAGGAAGGTCGTGATTTCGTGTAAGGCAAGCCAAGCTAGTGTTGTGTGTAGTGAAATATTCCTTTAATGATTTATATAAAATAAAAACGAAATATTTCTTATAAAAGTATCAGGTGTTACAATGTTTCATTGACACACTTTCCTAGGTGTTTCCTTCCATATTTCTCACATATTGAAATTTAAGCCTTCTTTTTCTACACGGTCTTCACCACTCCAGCACCCATCATCCTCCAACCTTCTCTTATTTGGTGAACTCAGGAGTTGGTAAAGGTATATACTATTAATCATATTTTGGGGAAATTGATTTGGAATAAACATGATATCCTTCACTCCTTTCAACACATCATTTGGTTTCACATTTTCTCTAACTTTTCCTCAATGTTCAATGATAACTTGAATCCTTCAAGTTCCAGGCATAGAATAAAACAAGAAATAATATTCTGAGAAACAATAGTCATAGTGAGAAAAGTGTACGATTATATATAAGATATATAAATCATGATAACATATTTTTTAATTTAAAACAACTTAGGTTTATCATTTATTATTCATCATAAAAATACTTTCAAATAATTCATTATTGTTTGAAAGGAAAACATGTATTATCCTAATCATATCTCCTGGGAGTGTCAAACTAGGTGCAAAGTATGGATCATTGTCATGTACCAAGTTTTCTTGAGTCATACCTGAAACAAATAATCAGAGTTGCTACTCCTAATTACATATATATCAAAACCACATCCTCTTTTAGTATCCAGACAGGGATGTGTTTCTAGAAATACCCACATAATCTATAAAACACCAATATTATAGGGTTTTCATTTATACATATCCTAAAATTCTATCTTAGGGTTATGTTCTCTAACCTACCTTTTCCTAAATATAGTTACGAAGGTTGCTAATAAACTTATTCAGATTCGAACTGTAGTGACCCAACCCCAAATAGCCAATATACAGTTTATGTTATCAAGTACAATGTTATTATTACAAGAATTAAATCCCCAAAGGACCAATAAGTTTATTTGTCTTGGAAATCGAGATACATAAATGATAATTATACTAAAAATGGATACACTAATAACAAAAATATTTTTCCCTTACAAATAAATAAAAAACATCAAGGATAAATCTAATCCATATAGTATATTCTTTCATATATTTCATAGTACACTTCTTGGATTCTTGGGGAAAGAAGCATAATAAGTGTGAGATCAAATGCTCAGTAAGGGAAAAAAATAGCAGAAGCAATAATAAATAAATGAGAATAGAAAATATGGCAAGGTAATAACTATAAATAGATTCCCTTCAAATAACTATATAAGGATAAATAAATATGATAATTTATTAAACTAAAAAACATGTCACTAATCAATGAACTAATTTTAAATGTATCCATAGATATGTCAACACAAAATCTCATGGATGAATAATAACTGAAAATAATATGAGGGGAATTATTTCATAATGGATTTCATGTCTACGGTAGATGATGACATATAACCATCAATAAATTTTATGAGAATGTTTAAAACTAATGGTAGAAACCCATTTTCATAATTATTCATCTCATGAGAACTTATTGATGCATTGAGAAGCTATATAAAGTTCAGGCTCCACCCAAAATTGCCGGTCAAAATCATTTCCCATATTGAATATAAAAAATATATACCTTATCAAATAAATGTATTTAGTCAGGAATAAGGATCTATCAATAATTCAAAAATTAATCAAATAACTATCAAAGTAGGCACCGTATGTATAATGGTATATGCTTTGGGAAATAGTAATATCCCTAAAAAATGATGCGGATAATTATGAGAAATTTAATGCTCATTGATCATATGAATTTTAATATTTTAAGGGTAATTCAATAATGAATATAGGAATTTAATGTGAATACTATACTTTACCAAATCAATAATAAATAATCTAGAGGATGAATATGGATGGTATCAATATGAAAAACCCAAGTGGAGTAAAATAGAGGGTTTTTGTCATTGATGAAATAAAAGAATAAATTTCGAAATATTCTTGTGGAAAATATAATATGATTTTCAAAATATTTTTGAAAATTTTCTTCATTAAAATTAAATCTTTTAAACATTAAACATATTCTTCAAAGAAATGACTTTAGAGGAATTTTTACACATTGTACGAGGTAAAAAAATATTATTCCTTTTGTATGAAAAATGGTTAGAAAATACCTTATTCATAAAGAGAAATGAAGATTCATTTCAAAATATTGGTAAAATAAAAAAGTGTAAAGATTTCTATTCCAAATAATTTTAAAGATATTTTTTAAAAAAAATTAACAAAGAATTCTTTTTAGAAGAAAGCAGGTTCTCTGACTAAAGAGATAAAAAAGTTGGGATTTCGGAAAACATTTTTTTGAGCATTTTCAGTACCAAAGAATTAAAGATTGGTACTATTTCCTCTAAAAATGGGAATTACGTCATTGATTTAAGGTTCAAACATTCCAAGCCATTTCTGATGGTTTTTTTCATAGAACCAGAAACATCCAATGATTTAATATCCATTTGGGCCTACTTTCCAAAGGTAGGTGCTCACAAGTTATGAACTGACGAGGCTTAAGAATTTTCATTGATCAAGAGGATGGGAGGTCAGACTCATCACACCCTTTTGGGGGGAATTATTGTCTACTCTGGGAATCTCTTTATAGATTTAAGTTATGTTTGTGAATCCTTATTAAATTACCAAGTATGAAAATGATCTTTCCTTTAGATCTGACAATCAATGATTAATATGTATGAGATTTAGAGAATCTCTTATATGTATTCAAGGTTATTCATTAATATAGAATAATCTGTATTTGTTAGAGATTTTAAGTCAATGGTATCCTTCCACACATTGTATATAAATCTATTGGTCAATATGATAACCATACTGGTTTTAAATCCACTCGGCGGGGCACTTGAAGTTTATTGTCATTCAGAAGGACATAGATTATTTCAGAGTTGGGATCGTACCCGCAGATGGTCTACCTGTGTATCCATTGTTTTAGAAAAGGAATCAGAACCCACGTAGTTTGAGTAAATAAGTATGAGGTTTATGCATGATTGATGGCTCAAAGAAAGATGTCATAATTACTTTTACACCCTAAGCTCATGTGAGTCATACTCGGTGTGAGAAAAAAGAGGTATTGGTAAAACCAGACAATTGTGCCATGAAAGATGCAATTTATAAGAAATGATGTGGGGGATTATGTATGTATGACTGCCTAGATAGATGAAGATTAGGATTTACTTCAGGGAAGAATCCCGGGAACAAGGTCCATAAAGGTATATGTGTTTTATAGTGATTTGGATACTTAACTTAGGACTTAATCCTAAGAAGGATGCCCAAATTAGAGAGCACTTGTCATTGGGTTTTACTCCTGAGAAGGAAACCCAAATCAAAAAGTAAATTAATACTGGTTAAGATAAATTATGACTGGGGATTACTCTTAAAAAATAGGCCTAGGTTAAAGGGAATTATGAATGGGGCTTATTCCTGAAAAGGAAGCCTAGGTTAAGGGAATTATGACTGGGGCTTACACCTGAAAAGGAAGCCCAGTTTAAGGGAATTTGGATTTTGGGAACTTGGGGCTTACTCCTAAGGAGGATTCCCAAAATTAAGGGAACTTGAAGACTGGGGCTTACTCCTAAAAAGGAGGCCTAGGTTAGGGGACTTGAAGACTGGGGCTTACAGCTGAAAAGGAGGCCCATATTTGGGATTTTGAGATTGGGACTTACTCTTGAAAAGGGAGGCCTAGGTTAAAGAGCCTCTCATCATTAAAGGATGAGGTTGAATGAATGAAATCTTTAACCTTAGTGTTGTAAAGATATGTAAATCACTAGGTTTTGAGAAATGTTCCATAGAATTCCTTTTTGATAAGGAAGCCAATAAAGGAACCATGCCATAAATGGATTTGATGAGGGTTCTGAAGGATAAATTTTAAATAGGAGAGGTGGATTTGAAGAATGCAAGTGAATAGGAAGGAGGGGCACACAAAAATAGAGAGGCGTGCAGGTCCTACGTGGGTACGTAAGTCCTGGTCGCGTAAGTATACTTGCGTGACACATGGGTACTTGCGGGACGGTCAACCCTTAGGGAAATACTTGGGTGAGCCTTGGCTCAAGCCCTTAGTATTATCCCTAAAGGCTTCCAAAATAGTGGCGTGCAAGTTTTATTGAAGGGATAAGGTGGCGCGCAAGTGTGGCTATTTCCCTTAAGGGCTGGATACTTAGGCGCGCAAGTGCTGATGAGTTTCAACACTTAGGCCATGTTTCCCTTGTTTAGATCTTCTATTCTAGTTAACAAATTACCTTAGAAGTGTTTGGAAGACTTCCAGAAGAGACTAGGTCACCGGGAGCTCAAATCTGAGTTTTGGAAGTTTTTGTCCTCGAAATGGGGGGCCCACAAGGTGTATTTATAGGCTGCTGAAGACCCTGGGCAAGAATCAAAGAGGGCGTGCAAGTCACCTGCATGACTACTATGCAGTGCACAAGTATACTTGCGCGATCATGATGAAACTTGTGTGACCTAAGTGGGCGGAAATCCTTCTTCATGAATTTGTCGATTTTTTATGTTTCTTTAAAGGATGAATCCCTTTGGACTAAGGTATTTCCCTTTTTTAGTCATTTAGACTTTGTGACAGAAAGGAGCGTCAACAAAAGTCACCACTCAGAGTTGGATCTGAAAGAAATGGGGATGTGACTATGAGGTAAAGAAGAAAACCAAAGAATATGCGGTGCGCAAGTGTTGAGCACGCAAATGACGCCGCGCAAGGATGAGCCGTGCAGGCTTCGGCGTGCAGGGGTGAGGCCTTTCCTATATATAGGCGGCCATTTCTCATTCAAAGCACCGAATATTAACGCTTCCAAGCTCTCTTCACGCAAGTTGCCTTTGCCACACAAGTTACTCAGTTTTCTGCTGCTTCCTTTTGTGTCGCGCTGTTGTAAAGGTATTCGGACTTGCGCAATGATACATGCGCACCAAAACTTTCATGACACAACTATACTTGCACGCCAAAATTATAATTGCGTGCCTTAATGCCTTATCCATTTTTTCATTTTACTTCACAAATTTTATGAAAAATCAACTCACTTAAGAGTTACCTATTTGACCATTGTGCAGATTCAATGGATCCTAGAAGAATCAGAAATGCTGATGAACTGTCTAGGAAGCGAATTGATGATATGATGAACATTGTTGTCCATGATTACTATGATATCTATGACAACACTTTCCCAGATTTTCCCAAGTACTTGAAGAAGTATCATGTTAATTTTCCACAGAACATCTACTTGCCTCTGTATTGGCCACGGTCATTTGTAAGGATTCGACATTCCAGATGCAAAGAATTATATGCCCGAGATGTAGTTGCACTGTTACTTATCTATTTTGGTTATGTTGTGCATTAAGATCAGCAACAATGGTGTGGACTTTCAAATTTTTCCTTCATGCCATTTCCTTGCAGATATGAAAATGGAAAACCATGGTCCGATATGTTTTCTGCTGCCGGTTGATGGAGAGAATACTATCACGACATTATAAACAATATCTGAAAAGGGTAATCTCTCCAAATGGTTCTTTACTTCCAATGATCCATTCTCAAATCCATGTATCCATCTTACAAGTCTCTTAGATAGAAACAGAGTCACTTTTTGATCAGTAGAAAATTTTCTCAAACCACACTGAAGAACATTCTTTTATAATTGTTCCAAGAAGAGTTGGTATCAATACATCTCTTATTGTATCCAGTTGAATGAATGAATTACAGGTGGTTGCTGATGAATCTCGGGATGTCGTAAATCAAATGACGTGTTATGTTGATAGCCTCTTGTAATTCTTGAAAAAGAGAAGAGAATCCAATCTGTGGATGTCCTTCTAACTCTTGTGCATCAATGAAAAACACTTTCATCTTCAATCATTTGTGAATGCATTCTCTTTCACTATGTGCTTTAAATTTTTACCTAAGCTAATGGGACTAGTAAGCATAGTTTGATTTTTTCTAGTATTATAAAATATAACCCTACAAACTTTGAATCTTTTAATTGCTCAATATTACCTAAATCATATGAAATATATGTTTGTGAGCTGGAACATGACTTTTTTTTCAGAGATACCTTGTCTTTTGTGGGCAGTTTAAAGTAATGTACGTCAGACATAAAAAAGGCTAATGTTTAAGTTCGAAATAGCTTTGACCAAATGGATTAACATTGACCCAATTCCCTGATAATTTATCTGAAAATATATTACCATGATGAAGTATGTGGGAAAATATGTAAATGATGACTTAATAAATTTTGAATCTATTGAATGATATGAAAAATATCTAAAATGAATTAGAATAAGTAGTTCCCAAGAATGAAGTTACCACTATTTAACAAACCCATTAGGGGGTTGAATTATGTAGGGCCACCTAAGGGCATTGGATTCATAGTCAAATAATATCATCTTTTGGCTGCCAAGTCTGTTATGTAGGCTATTTATGAAAGGCTGCCTAAGGGCACGTGCTGCATAGTCAGGCAAAAGAACTCTCAGAAATTTACTTTTCTACTGCTAAAAATCCAGTGGAAGTTTATGGGGATTAAAAATTTCCAAAGCATATAGTTTTCTTTATGGAGAGAGGTACTTGAATATGGAGAAGATATTTTAAAACAAGATTTTCTAAGAACAGGATGAATATCACTCCTATGAAGGTTTGACCCAAATGTAGGGAAGGGAAATATAAATCATAGACTTGAATACTTTTAGATCATGAAAAAGAAGATGGCACAAATATGTTAAGGATAGCCATTTTCTGCGGATCCTTACATGTTTTCGATAAGACCAATAAGGAAAAAATAGGTTTTATTCCCAAGAATGAAGTTACCATTATTTAACAAAACCATTAGGTGGTTGAATTATGTAGGGACACCTAAGGGAATTGGCTTCATAGTCAACTAATAACATCTTTTGGCTGACAAGTCTGTTATGTATACTATTTATGCAAGGTCGCCTCAGGGCACGTGCTGCATAGTCAGGTAAAAGAATTCTCAGAAATTTGACATTTTGTGACCAGAATTCAAGAAAAGGATTATGGAGATCTGGAAGTATTTAAGTTTAGGAGTATGATACATTAAAATGGTCATTTCCCAATGTATGTAGAAGATAAACAGGATAATGCTAACCATAATCATGTTGTGGCTGGGTCCTGAATTGAAATGTTAGACTTCACTACGTATCCCATAAGGATAAGAATCAATCCATACGTAGTTCTTGAAATACATTTTAACATCATGTGGGATGAGAGTATAGGAAATCTTAGTTTAGGGCCATAGAGCTCGGACCATTATAATTAATACACTGTGCGTGTTTTCATAGGGAGTTTTCAACCATGGGGCTGAAAGTGGAATTTGAGGTTAGGCCCAAAGGCTTGGGGCTGGATTCGAGGGATACTCAAACCTTCCTACATATCTCATAAGGATGGGAATCAAGCCGCACATAGTTCTTGAAATACCCTCTGTATAGATTTGGTTCGTACATATGAAGGGTGAAAAGGGGACTTTAGTGCAATGATGGTTTGACCCAAGATAAAAGGTTCATGCATTGCCATGTATGCATGTTGTTTTCAGAATATAACATGATCGAAGATCAATATAAATAATGATTCCCTCTCAGGTGATGGTGTCAAATAATTTTGTAGTTTATTATCATACATGACAAAAGTGTGAATATTTTATGTTCAGATGCATGGAACGGTGGGGAACCAATGTAAAAAGTATTGGTTCTAGGGCTACTTCATAGATCAACATAATATGAGATAGAGGTGAACCGATGGGAAGAGATTTGTTTTGGGATTGAACCTCAGTAGGTTGCCTACGTACCCAGCCTAGAAGGCAAGGATAAAAGTCCATGTAGTTCAATTACGGAATGAATTGGTGATCAAGTTTTTTAGGACAATGACCTAAAAAAATTATGTCGGGACTTACACATGGTTAGCGGCCCAGAGAGGGTGTTATGGTTGATGTTTTAATCTAATAACATGTGATTCATACTCGGTGTGAGAAACAAGAGGTAGAAACAACCTTAACAAAGCACAATTTAAGGTCATGCAGGACGTATGATGGGACTATGCATTTTAAAGTCTTTAAGTGATGACTATTGGTGTTGCACAGTTTAGTGTCGTGTAGCAGGGAAAAAATATAGTTTTAACGTCATGTAGGACATATTAAGGGACTTTGTTCAGTTTTACGTCATATAAGATGAATTAGTAGGACAGTTTAACATCAGGTAGGACAAATATAGGGACACAGTTTAACGTCATATTGGACGTGAACACAGTTTTGCATCATGTTGGAAAATAAGGGTGTTGTACAGTTTAACGTCTTGTAGCTAAGACAACGAGGACAATGCAGTTTAATGTCATGTTGGATTAAAGTGGGACTGTGCAGTTTAATGTCATGAAGTAAGGACAAAAGAGACATAGTTTAACGTCATGTTGGACATTGGCGCAGTTTAACATCTTGCTAGACGTAAGGGACTTCTGTACAGTTTAGCGTTATGTAGTTAGGACGTCACTGTTTAACGTCATGTTGGATGTAAGTTCCAATAGTTTAAGTTTATATGAATAGAATGTATGTATTTTTATTATACAAAATACTTCATCAAGAATCTATCATTGGTTGGCATAGTGATGAGTTCTCCATCCATCAAGATTATAGAATATGCTCCATTGGAGTAGACCTTATGTAATGAATAAGGTCCTTCCCATTTTGGCTCTAGCTTGGGAGGTTTCTTTCCAGGTATCATTGGAGTTCTAAGAACCAATACAAATTATCCGTGAATGAATGAATGAAGACAAACTTTTTTGTTGAAAGCTCGTGTTATTCGATTCTGATAGACCTCTAAGTGCTGCAGGGTGCACAATCTTTTCTCATCTAACCCTTCCAATTCATCCAATCTCTTTTGAGATTGTTCGTCGTTAGATGACTGATCACAAATGGCTACTCTGAGTGAGGGTAATTGAACCTCAATGGACAAGACTACTTCTGTTACATATAATAATGAATATGGAGTTTACCACGTTTTAGTGCGGGTGGTGGTCCGATAAGCCCATAAAGTATGAAAGAGTTTATCAAGCCATGATTTCTTCTCTTTATCCACCATCTTTTGTAGTATGTTTGAATGATTCTTGTTTAAATATTATATTTGGACATTGGCCGCAGCATGATACCGAGATGAATGATTGTATTTGATAGTGTATTCTTGATACAACTTCCTCACCTCGGATGAATAGAAGTTGGTACCATTGTCCGTCAATATGGTATGAGGGACACCAAATTTGGTAATGTTGTTAGACTTGATGAAGCTAACAATGCATTTAGAAATAACTTATTTATGGGGTATTGTCTCTTCCCATTTGGAAAAGAAGTCAGTAGTAGTAAGAATATACTTAAACTGCTTGGATGTAGCTGAAGGATAAGGTCCCACTACATCCATTCCCCATGTGGAAAATGGCCACGAGTATTTAGCTGTATGAAGAAAATCTGGGGGTTGATGAATGAAGTTGGAATTTACATGGAAAGAATGCCACTTCTTGGTGAAATCAACACAATCTTGTATCATTGAAGGCCAAAAGTATCCAAGACTTCGAATTTGATCAGATAGTCTATGTCCGGACTGATGGGCATCATAGACTCCTGCATGCACTTATTTCATGACAGCCATTTTCTCTTCACCGTCAATGCATCTGAAGATAACTCCATCAAAACCTCTTTTGTATAGAATTTTCTCTAGGTGATACGGGTTATCATAAAGAGTAAAATTGACCAGACGTCACCAGATTTGTTCTTTCCCAGCTCTATCATGTGGAAGTGTTCTATTTTGATGGTATTCCCTGATAGGAGTTATCCATCTGGTAATATGACCATATGGTTCAGGAATGGGACTAATTTCATTGATTTACTCTGTTATGATTTGAATGTACGGTGAAATTGTATAATGGTGGGAAATACTGATGCTTGTTTCATCCTGATTTGGATCTTCCAGAGCTGTGGCTATATTAGCCAGTGGATCAGCTTGGGCATTTTTTGATCTCGGGAAATAAGAAAATGTTGTTTCCGAAGTAAATTCCACCATTAACTCTCTGAAATAATCATACAAAGGGACTAGTTCTTCTTTTCTGATTGCTTAATCCCCATTGACTTGTTTGATTACCAGGTCTGAATCACCTTTCACCTTTAAGTGATTCACTTGTGCTTGAAGCGACAACTCCAATCCTGTGATAAGATCCTGGTATTCTGCTTCATTGTTTGTACCACCTCCCAACAATGAGAAGGAATAAGGTAACACTGCCTTTTCCAGTGAAATGAGTACAATTACTAAACCAACATTGTTGAATTAAGGATCTTCCATTTTCTTCCCTATTGGACTTCTGGAAGCACCATCAAAGTAAATATCCCATATTTAAAGACTATAATGAATAGAAAAGACTTCCTCATCAGGAAGTTCAGTATCTGAAGGTGTATCTTCTACTGAAGGATGTTCAGTAAGGAAATCACCTAGAGCTTGGCCCTTTATTGTCTTTTTAGACACATACTGAATATCAAATTGTTGTAAAATAACTTCCCACCTTACCAGACGTCCTGTAAGCATTGGACGACTAAGGATGAATTTGATCGGGTTATTGCGAGATACCAATTGTACCTCATGATGTTGTAGGTAGTGTCTCAACTTCTAAACTGCAAAGCTTAATGCTAGGCAGCACCTCTCGATATTTGAATATCCGGTTTCTGCTTCAAGTATAGTCCGACTGAGATAGTAAAGGCTATTTTCATTCCCAGCATCATTCTTCTGAGCAAGAGAGGCACCCAATGAATGCTCTAAAGCTGTCAGATAGAGGATAAGTGGTCTTCCTTCAACAGGTGTCATTAATACTGGTGGACTCAAGTGATATTTCTTGAGAATATGAAATTCTTCTTGACATTCTTCAATCCACTGGTTAGGGACTCCCTTCTTCATCAATTTGGTGAAGGGTAAAAATTTTCCTTCTAAATTGCTGATGAAACACCGAATATAGGCTATGTGTCCTTGAAGTCCTCTCAATTTATTCAAATTATAAGGAGATGACACACCATGTATTGACTTTGTTTTATCACGATCAACTTCGATACCACGATGGCGTACAACAAAGCCGAGAAATTTTCCTGAGGTTACCCCAAAAGCACATTTTAAGGGGTTCATCTTCAAATTATGTTGTCGAAGTTTGTGGAATATGATTTCCCAATAATCCAAGTTATTATAACATTTCCTGGATTTAACCACCTAATCGTCCACATAATATTCAATAAACTTCCCTAAAAAGGGTTTGATGATATGATGCATCATACACTGATATGTTGTGTCTGCATTCTTCAGGCCAAACGGCATTTCCCAATAGAAAAACACACCCTGAGGGGCTCTAAGGGCTATAGATTCCTCTTCATCTGGAGCCATTCGGATTTGATTATATCCTGAATATCCATCCATGAAGGAAAGTGCTTCATATCCGGCTGTTGCATCAATTAAGAGTTCTATTATCAGAACTGTAAAATCATCCTTCGGACAATGTCGATTAAGATATCTGAAATCAATGAAAACTCTAATTTGTCTGTTCTTATATTTCACAGGGACAATATTAGCCAACCACTTGGGATATTGAACTTCTCTGACAAAGTTATCAATGATAATCTTGTCCACTGCAGCTTCAATTTTGGAAGCATAGGTTGGGTGTGTTCTTCTTGCAGATTGCTTAAATCCTCGATGTTCTTCTAGAAAACCCAAATGATGAGTATAAACATCAAGATCAAGGTCTGGCATATCTATATAGTTCCAACCAAATATATCTCTATTTTTCTTTAAAAATTAAATATACAACTCTTTATCTTCAAGATTCATGGGTGCAATAATTAAAGTGGGGTGTGGATATTCTTTTGTACCCAGATTTATTTCTATGAGTTCATCCATGATGGTAGAGATACCCTCTTCAAATGCTGGAAGAGCATCCCTGAGATCTTCCTCTTCTTCTTCAACATGTGTTATTTCTTTTGTTTTTACTTTCATAGTAGACGATGAAGTAGAATTTCCATGATCAGAAGATATGTTAAAATTTGAACATCTTGAAAAATAAGCTTCCATTTCCGACCCGATTTATGATGAAGGGTATTCCTTGGGTGTTAAAGAGGAGATGATGGATTGAGAATCGACATAATTGTTCACCTCTGACATTGCTATAACTTCTTCTATCCTGGTTGGTGAAGTATAGACTTGCTAGATTTCAGCAGATGAAATGAAGACATCCTCATTTGAGCTTTCCTCATTGCTTGGTGAATCACCAATTTCTTCCATGCTGTCTAGCATGATTTCCTTAATTGACTTTATGGAGGTTTCCAAAAGAGTATTTTGATTTGGGTTTATCCTGTCAATTTGACTGATAGGAAACACATAATCTGTTCTCACATGTGTAAATGGATTAACTGGAATGTTTTCCGAACCAAATGGAGAATTAACCATGGTAACCTCCCTTGTTGTGGATTTCTCCTTACCTTTCATGTCATAGAATTCCGCCTCAATGTATTAAAATTCACATCTTTTGAAGGGGGATTTATCACCATAAAATGTCCCAATTTTACCATCAAAACAATATTTGAGGCATTGATGGTATGACGAAGGGATAGCCGCATGTTGATGTAGCCAAGGTCTTCCTAGTAAAACATTAAATGATGTATCATGATCAACAACCATGAAATCTGAATTGGATACAAGGTCTCCAAACTATGTTCTGAGTGTAATCTCTCCCAGTGGTTCTTGTTCATTTTTATCTTATCCTTGAAAAATTAGAGTAGATGGAGATAAATCAGATTTTGTGAGTCCCAATCGACAAAGTGTACGAATGGGGATGAGGTTGACTCCTGAACCATTATCAATGAAAGCTCTTCGGTCGTCTATACCATTGACCTTGACAAAGATGTATAAAGGTCTAATATGTCCATGCATGACATCATCTTCATCTTCATCTGTGAAAGATATCACTGCATGGCATTCTGCAGGATTATTCTCTACATGGTAGACTTCAGCTGCAACAATTTCAATTTCAAATTCCTGAGGACTTGACAAAGCCTAAATGAGTGCCTCCCGAAGATCCTTTGATAAATTGAAGGCATCCAAAATTGATAACCTGGCTGGTACATGGGCCAAATGTTTCAATACATCATACTTTTGATCCAAAGGTTTGTGTTTCCACACAGGAACATTTGGTTTCGCAGGTACCTTAGAAGTTGATGCTTTGGAAGTAGATGCATCTTGTATCGGGGTAAGAGTTGGCAATACTCCTGGATTTGGAAGATTAGACTGAATAGGTCTATTTACTTGCTGAGAGGAAGAAGGTAGAATCTCTAACCGATCCTCCAGAATAGTTGTGCCAAGACTGAGTCTGCCATTGGTAGAATGATTTTCTTGTTCTTGTTGAGCCCGTTGAAGGGCTCTTCCACGAGTTTCTTCCGCATACATAGTTCTAGTAGGGGTAGAATTAGAATAGTGGATTCTGGGATATCCATGTCTTCCTATATATCCCAGACCTCTGGAACTCCCTATACTTCCACTATTTGGTACAAGGAACTCAGGCTCATCAAGATCAAAGCTGTGACTGGAATAAGGATCAGTTAAATGAATCATGTTAACAGAACCAAAGATCAATTCTTCATCTGATGAAGATTCTGCCTGATTAGCCCATTTAGGTTATACCGTTTGGTGAGACGGTTCCCGTGGCTTCGAAGTACATGTCATAAAATCTTCCAGAGACAAAGACAACTTGGGATTTGACACTATCTCTTCTTCTTCTGATTTCTCTTCTTTCTATGAATTATGCCAATTCTTTGAGGATTTTCCCTCTAATGAAGGGGTATTTTCTGTGGCATTCATAGCAGAAGACACAATTGGATTATTCAATTGTATTCGCAAAATGGAATGAGTTCGGTTGATCATTTTTCTGACCATCCAATCATCATATTTTTGGGAATTTTTGTTTTTGAATTCTTGCCACTCGCCTTCTTCCTCTGGATTTGTAGCAGTAACACATGCTACTTGAGCTGAAGAATCTTTCAGTTTGACTTGTCCTGAGTCCACCATCTTTTGAATGAGGTCTTTGAAGACAAAACACTCCTGAATGGGATTCCCCAACATCTGATGAAATGGGCAATAATTGGGACGGTCTTCATCTCCTTCTTTGTTTGGCCTCTTTGGCCTTTGCAATTGAACCAAATTATTTTCTAGATCCAAAATGATGTAACCAGGAACTTGTTCATTTCATAAAGAGTAAACTTTAATCTTAAGATCCTCAAATTGTTTCCATCATTGATTTCTTTGTTCATCTTGATGAAACTGACTCTTTTTTTGACGCTCAGGAGGTGGAGCCCTTCGAGATGATGAAGGCCTTGAAGTAGAATCAGGTACAGATGTTTGTTTAATCATAACTGTAGTAGTCTCTGCTTTACCCATTCTCCTTCCTAGAGTTAATGGAATTACACGAGCTTTATCCTTAGTCTTTATAAGAGAGTCTTCAATCTGTTGATCCATTGAAGTAAGGTCTCGAAACCCTCCTGTGTATTTCACAGGGATCAATGGAATGCACAACTCATCGGGAAAATTTTCCACATAGATTGGAAGCAATTATTCTTGAGGGAGTGCTAAGATCAGGGAATATGTTAATCCCTTCCAGCGATAAATGAAATCTAAAACCCTTTCATTCTCCCTTTTCTTATAGTTTGTAAGATCAAAAACTTTTGTCTTTGGAAAAGCTGAGCTGAATTGAAGAAGGAATTGTTGACGAAGATCCTCCCACCTGGTAATCGACCAAGATTGCAAGCTTGTATACCAGACAAAAGTAGGTCCTTGTAAAGACAGTACAAAACACCTAAGCTTAACTGCTTCTTGTTGCTGAGGGGTTCCCATTATAGGATCTCAACAAGAAAACAAAATGTGTTACGTGTTGCTCTGGGTCACCCGAACCATTAAAGATTGAGAATTTAGTACTTGAAAAATTTCATGGGGGAGGAATTGCGTCTACCCATTCAGGGTAAGCTCTCTTCTTTAGTTGAACTGGTTCAAGCATTCCTTCCATAGCTTCCAACCGAGATGTTAATGACTCAATGGTATTCATTAAATTTTGGGAAAACATCCAGTTGAGCTTGGACCTGTTCATGTGCAATAACTGGAGCTTGGATAGGTATAGTGACTGGGACTGCCACTGATGGTAGTATTGCTAGTTGTTGTTGCATATAACCCATAGGATTATACCTATGAGGGTGTACTGGTAGGGGAGGATACTTCTAATCCATCTCAGTAGCCGCAACTAATTATCTTGGCTGACTGACTCCAGCACGCTTAGGATGAAGACTACTTTGAAGTACTTCTGCATTAAACCTCCTTAATTACTTCATCTCTTCCTCTTTTTGTGTGAATATTTTCTCTAGTGAGGGTGATTGGACTTCTCTAGAGGAAGTGTAGGTAACTTGTTTCTTCCAATTTCTTTTATTGTATGCCTTTCGGAGAGGGGGAAGTTGGTTATTTAAAGGAATAACCAGATTCTGGGAAATCCTTTGATTTCGTGTACGCACACCTTCTTCATTTGTGTTTGTTCATACAACCTCTTGAGTAGGAGCTTCCTCATATGATCCCTCTGAGTGACCCTCATCTGGGGGATCAGAAACAACGACATTGATGACATTAATTGATGTATAACGCATTGCATCTCTTTTATCTTCATTTCTGTGATATTTTCTTCTTCCATATCCTTGTTGAGACAATGCCTTTTTCTAATTTGATCCCTTAGGAACTTCTTGACGAATCGTAATTTGGATGGAATCTCCTAATAATTTGGATCTTCAGTCCACTTGTGTCTTCTTCCCTAATCGAGAGAATACTGACTTTCTCAGAGGAATATATTGAGGGTTTGAAAAAGTCCCTAGTCTGGTGGACTGGGGATGTTTCTGTTGTTCCTGCTCAACTCCTCGAATCCTATTTGTTGATTCTAAGGGTTGGGTTAAAAGAGTCCCCAGTCTAGAAAGCTGGGGTGGTTCTTGAGTTTCTATATCTGAGACCATCTTAAAATCTATCCTAATCTTATGAACATTAGTCCAGAAATTGGCTGGAAGCATTAACCTCCATCCACTCTTATCACCCGGCTCAAAAGAACATTGGATGATTTTTGACTCTTCTATCACTTGATGATGTGCACGCTCTAAATGAGAATCTTATTCGATGTTCTAATTTGTCTGATGCAAAAGTAATTCAACAACTTTTTCTCTGTATTCCTGATTTTGAGAAGAACTAGTTGAGGCATGTTGTTGAGTAAGCCTTTGATTACAGACAAAACCAATTGGCTATGGCCAACCTTGGGCAATAACATTGCATGATACCACATTTGGCGGGCTTTTTTGACTAGAGAGTACAGTGAAATGTAGTAATCCATGAACACCTCATCCCCTTATATGAATACCAGATGGGGAATTGGTAATTAACTGGCACAATGTTCTCAGTGTGCCAAGGCATGAACGCTGAAGGGCTCTCTGCTACTTTTCATCCTTCGGATATCGAGAAACTGAGAGAGATGCCAAGTCATTTTGGCATTATAACCCTTCTAGTATCTTGACATGATTTTCATATTCATCATAAGATAATATTTTATTTTTCAACTGACAAAGAGTTTTCCATATGTTGAGACGAATATCATGAATTCCATCTTCCATCAACATCTCTGGAATGTCAAACAGAGAGTCAGCCAATGGCCAAAACATAACTGGCACATCACGTTTCTCCAGTTGTTTTCTCATATTAAGTACTTCCTCCTTATAATTTGATGAAGATTCTTCTACCTGTTTAGACCAAAGTTGGTGCTTCCTTGTTTCTTCATCGAATTCAGCAAAGTTGGTAGATAATTAACTAATAAACATGTAGATTAAATACCCATGGGTGGTTTGAATAATCACCTACACACTGGGATATATTCTGATTGAGAAATTATTTCACCTACTATTGGTAAATCATCAGACATGATTGGCTTCATATTTTCGAGTGCCTCAAGATAAAAGGGCTTTCTCATCACTACATTGTCCATTGGAGTAGTTTCCAGGAAATGTGAATTACTATTGCATAGAGTACTTTCGCAGCTAAATTTATCATCATGGGGAGGATCACCATGGTGGGTTACAACAAAAGATGAAACATTTTTCTCCTTGGTCTTCTGGCCACACATAGGGTTCTTAAGGCTCTTATCTGAATATGATACTTCAAGATTGACCGAACTGTAATGAAAAAAGCCTTTATGAGGAAGTGTCTAATGTAGACCTTTGGAATTAATGTTCCCACTATTGGGAACTGAGAGATTATAATCTTCAGTTGCAACAGATAATTGTCCGAGTGCATCAAGAACTCCAGCATCGAGAAAGGCCTTGTTACAAATTGGCCCTTGATTTCTTGACTGTGCTAGGTGGGTCTTCATCTTAGATGCCTTCTTACTCACTTTAGGAACCACGTTTTGGCGAAAGTGGTCATTATGGGAAGGTGTATGTGCCTACTCAAGGGAAATGATCTGGTTAGGCTGATTATCTCCACTTAAAATAGGTGTATGTGCCTAACTTGGTTGTCTGTATGATATAAGGGAGTATGTCCCACAACCCTTTTGGACTGGAATAGAGGTATGTGTATGTTCCAGAGTGAACTGTTGATGTGTCACTCCACTGGTAGGGATAGATTTGCATTTCATTCCTTGTGATGCTGCTGAAACTGTTATAATGTTCTGGCAGGCATCCAGAATATGAGCAGGGATTTGCTTCTTCTCTTTCACCATTAATAGAATATGCTTTGTGACTTCAGCTATCAGAATTGGGAAATATTTCCATTACATGCATGGAGTAGGTGTGTATTCCTACTCCTGTCCTCCTTTTCCTATCACTGAATTATGATAGTACTCATGAATGGGGGCAGAGAATTGAGTCTGCCTCATGTTTGTCATTGCGGCTTTCCAATTAACTTCTTCGGGTGGTACCAAACGATACTGTTGGTAAGCTTGATCAATACTAGTAGGTTTATGTACCTGCATATTGCACTCTGCCGAATGTGGTTGACGAACTTCCTTTAATACTGGTAGAAAAGACTGTTGGCAGAATTGATGAGTGTAAGCAGGTGTATGTGCATGTTTACCAGTTGTCAACACATTGGGTTGTTGTGCTTCATTGTATGTAGTCAGACGAGCCTGCTGACTAGCTGATGACTTATAAATAGGTGTATGTTCCTATCTATAATACTCTACTGGAATTGCCTGGAAGGATTGGCGTGTTGCTGCCAAACGATTCTGCTGGATAGTGGAATTAAAACGGACAGGTTTGTGTTCCCGCTCTTTGCTTTCCACCAAGTTAGATTGGTGGAATTCTCCAGAGATGGCAGAGATAAGAACCTTCTCACTGTTGATCGGTCTTTGTCTTTGGTGGTTCATCTTGAATGCTCGGGTTTGAGGAACCTGAGCCGAATGCCTGGAGACGACACCCTCATCATGTTGAGGGCGCACTACCACACGAGTCTGGCGGCGATTGTTGGTGGGAGTCCTCGGGGAGGACTCATGTATATTTGAATTAAGGCCTTGAGGGAACTACTCATTCACCTCCTCAGAATATGAGAGGGAATGGTTGTTGAGTTCCAGGGATAACAACTCGAAACGGTTGGAAACGCTGTTTGGAACCACCTGCTTTTTGATCACTGGTCGTTAATGTCCGGATGACTAGGGTGAATAATTGACTTGGAGGGCTTGTCTAGAGGCCTCCATAGTCGAAATAGTACCGTTTTGATGGTACTCCTTAACCAGCTCATTTGATACCCAGCGTTGAAGATGCTGAGTAGGTGATGTTGTCCTCAGAGTGGATGATGATCCAGCAGGAGTAGCAGTAGATGCATTCACAGCAGAGGCATTCACAGTGGAGGCATTTACAGGTGTGAACATAAGAGAAGCCATTTCTATAACGTAGAATATCTTGGAAAAGAGTGCATGTCTGATATAATAGACATAATCAAGATAAGTTCGGCCACTACATCTTTTGGATGAGCACATATGTTATTGATTTCTCTGTTGGCCCTCTCATTGAGTTTAAATTGGGGCCTAAAAAATAAGTAAAACATCATTTTAACTTGTTTAAGGATTCACGTCGGGTTCACCATTTTTTGTTTCCTCTGCAAATTGTAATGACCTCATTTATTTAAGGTTCAAACATTCCAAGATGTTTCTAATGGGTTTTTTCATAGAACCGGAAACATCCAATGATTCTATATCCATTTGGACCTACCTTGCAAAGGTAGCTTCTCACTAGTTATGAACTGATGAGGCTTAATAGTTCTCATTGGTTGAGAGGATAGGAGGTCGGACTCATCACACCATTTTGGGGGGAATTATTGTCTACTATGGGACTCTATTTATAGATTTAAGTTATGTTTGTGAATCCCTATTACATTACCAAGTCTGAAAATGAGCTTTCCTTTAGATCTGACAATCAATGATTAATATGTATGAGATTTAGATAATATTTTATAAGTATTCAAGGTTCTTATTTGATAGAGAATCATCTATATTTGTTTGAGATTCGTATTCAATGGTATCCTTCGACACATTATATAGAAATCTCTTGGTCATTATGATAACCATACTAGTTTTAAACCCACTCAGCAGGGAACTTGAAGTTTATTGTCATTCAGAAGGACATAAATTATTTTAGAGTTGGGATCTTACCTGCAAATGGGCTACCTACATATCATTTGTTTTAGAAAAGGAATCAGAAACCACATAGTTCGAGTAAAGAAGTATGAGGTTTATGTATGATTGATGGCTCAAAGAAAGATGTCATAATTACTTTTACACTCTAAGCTCACATGAGTCATGCTCAGTGTGAGAAACAAGAGGTATTGGTAAAACCAGACAATTTTTCCATGAAAGATGAAATTTATAAGAAATGATGTGGGGCTTATGTATGTATGAATTCCCAAATAGATAAATATTAGGATTTACTTCAGGGAAGAAACCCATGAACAAGGTCCATAAAGGTATATGTGCTTTATGGAGATTTGGATACATAACTTAGGACTTAATCTTGAAAAGGATGCCCAGATTATAGAGGACTTCTGATTGGGTTTTAATCCTGAGAAGGATTCCCAAATAAAAATGTAAATTAAGACTGGTTAAGAGAAATTATGACTGGTTCTTACTCTTAAAGAAGAGGCCCAGGTTAAAGGGAATTATGACTGGGGCTTTCTCCTAAAAAGGAATCCTAGGTTAAGGTAATTATGACTGGGGATTACTACTGAAAAGGAACCCCAGTTTAAGGGAATTTGGATTTTGGGAACTTGGGGCTTACTCATAAGGAGGATTCCCAAAATTAAGGGAACTTGAAGACTGTGGATTACTCCTGAAAAGGAGTCACATGTTAGGGGACTTGAAGACTGGGGCTTACTCCTAAAAAGGAGGCCCATATTTGGGATTTTGAGATTGGGACTTACTCCTGAAAATGGAGGCCCATGTAAAATATCTTCTCATATTTAAAGGATGAGGTTTAATGAATGAAATATTTAACCTTAGTGATGTAATGATATGTAAATCACTAGGTTTTGAGAAATGTTCCACAGAATTATTTTCAGAAAAGGAAGCCAACAAAGGAACCATGCCATAAATGAATTTGATGAGGGTTCTGAAGGATAAATTTTGAGGAGGAGAGGTGGATTTGAAGAAATCAATTGAATAGGTAGGAGGGGCACCCAAAAAGAGAGAGTCATGAAAGTCCTGTATGGGCACGCAAGTCCTGGTCGCGCAAGTATACTTGCGCGACACATGGGTACTTGCGCGATGGTCAACCCTTAGGGAAAAACTTGGGCGAGACTTGGCTCAAGCCCTTAGTATTATCCCTAAAGGCTTCTAAAAGAGTGGCACACAAGTTTTATTGAAGGGATAAGGTGACGTGCAAGTGTGGCCATTTCCCTTAAGGTCTATCCACTTAGGCGCACAATTGTTGATGAGTTTCAACACTTAGGCCTGTTTCCCCTGTTTAGAGCTTCCATTCTAGGTAAGAAATTACCTTATAAGTGTTCGGAAGACTTTGAGAAGAGACTAGGGTGTAGGGAGCTCGAATCTGAGTGTTGGAATTGTTTTGTCCTCGAAATGTGGGGGGAACAAGGGGTATTTATAGGGTGGGGAAGACCCTAGGTGATAATCAAAGAGGGCTCTAAATTCAACTACGTGACCACTATGCGGCTGGCAAGTATACTTGCGCGACCATGATGAAACTTGCGCGACCTAAGTGGGAGGAAATACTTCTTCATGCCTTTGATGATTTTTTATGTTTCTTAAAAAGATGAATCACTTTGGACTAAGGTATATCCCTTTTTCAGTCGTTTAGACATTGTGACAGAAAGGATCTTAAAAAGGTACTAATACTTGAAAATGGTCATGAATGACTAGATAAGAATGAAATGGTTCATTTAATAATGGTTATATAATTTCCTTGAATGGAAATACCACTGAAAGATCATTAAAGTTATCGTTGAGGTTAATAATCTTTAAACATTCCAAATTGTCCCATACGACTTTGAAACTTCCTAAATCATATCGTAATTAAGGTATAAAATTAAATTAAAGTCATAATATCCTGATAGTAATGAGATTCATGATATATCATGTAACAGTAAATACATACACTATATAAAATAAACTAGGTGCATAATAACAATTAAGCATAAATGGAATGTAAATTGAGACGAAAATACCTTACATATGAATCGAAAGACAAAAAAGTGATAATCATAAAATAAAACATCTAAATACCATGAAGATACATTAATTCATCATATAAAATATCAAAATGGGACGTAGGTACACCAAACAAATGATTAAGTGGTGAATATGACAGTTATCTCATGATTGTAAAAAGTGTGATAGAAATCCTTACCTTGTGTTTCCTTTCAGGTGAATTTCCTTTAAAAACCTGTATAATAAACTTATGTTAATTTTATACTTTATTTTTAACCATTTTATTGTTTATTATAACTTTTATTTCACTTATTACCATGTTTTTTACAACTAATTATACAATTAAGTTTATGTTTGGTGTTTTTGACCAAATTCGGTTTATGTGTCAATTCAACTATTGTTGGTCAACTATTGTCAAATGTGTCATTATATAAAATCTTCATAATAATAATCATGATTTAATTATCATATGTATACATAAATTAAACTATTAAATTCAATAATTAATTATGGTAATGAAAATGATCCAACATTATAATCATGGAGACGGTAGGTCGTACGTACGCATGAGTAACATTCCCATTTTCAAATTATCATTATGGAAAGAAGGTAAGTAACTAAAATATTTCTAGAATGATAATTATATAATAAAAAAATATTATTTAATCATATATACTTATATATATAATTATTTGATGTAAAAGTAATCCCATCATGTCGAGGAGGCAGTAGTCCACATGTTCTTGAATGACGTTATCTCTTTTAAAGTGTGTGAAAGGGTAAAAAGGGAGATTATATATATATATATATATATATTACAAAAATATAATTATTTCATGAATATATTATTTATTTTTTTCATGTCACATATTTTTAATTATAACCATTCAATTATATATTCCATTTATTGTGTGAATGAATCACTTCTCTTTGAGGGTGTAACACCCCGACCCCAGTTACCCAGATTCGGTGCATTATTACATAACATTGACTTGATCACAAAGGATCAAGTCTCAAAAGACCAATTAGTTTAGTAGTCTTGGAAACACTATATATATTCATTAGTCTTACATTACATTATAAGGTAAAAAAACTACAATAACATCTTGTCTTCATATCCCCTCATACTATCCCTGAAGGTCATTCATAAATTACTTCTTCACAAACCTGGGAAAAATAAAACATTGAAAGGGGTGAGCTCAGATGCTCAGTAAAGATAAAAATATAGCAGGAGCTTTCATAGATAAGCATAAACACTTCAGGAAATGTATAACTCAAACAAAATCCTTTTAAACTTGAACTTCACCATAATAAGACAAAGATAAAATGAAATAATTCCATTTACTAATTCACATGGATATTCTACTATTCTAATAATCACATGAAATATCAATAACCACTTTCATAATGATGGAATTCATAATGCCAAACTATCATAACCACGTAGCCAAGGCCTCATGCCAAGACTACAAATAAGATTTTGTCAAGGCCTCGTGCCAAGACACAAATTTGTCTCATGAGACATACCGATGCATCGAGGAACTATAGAGGGATCCACCCATCACTTACTAAGTCCAATGCATTCCTCATATGAACATGATTAAACAGAACATAAACATTCGTATTAAAAATAGCATACGAAATGTAAATACTTTAACCACAAACCATGAATGGTATAAAAATAGCACAACCACAGTCAAACATAACTCATTTGATACAATATGGATGATTTTATTGTATCATATTAACCTCAATTGAAAATAATGAAAGATATTGACATATATTAAAATAATCATCCAATTATTGAGAGAAATATCCAACTTTTGTTGAAAACATTTAAAATTCACACTATTTGTCAAGATGCCATTTAAAATAGATTTTCTTGAATCAAAGTGTCCCATACCACTTTGAAACTTTTAAAAGGTATTTTAATTTTAAAACATTAATTTCCATAAATATAAATCCTTAAAAACATTTTTAAAACATGGATATTAATGAGAAAGATTTAGAATATTAAATCTTTAAAACATTTAAAATGATATTTTAGTTAGAGTTCCTAACCAAAATAAAGACACTTGAATACAAATAATTGAGGTAATAAAAACTTTTTAATATCATGATAATAAATAGATTCATGATATACTAAGTCAAAGTACATTATATACACCATATATGAGTGATTTGGTGTATAACAATAAAGGATTCTCAATGGAATGTAGATTGAGATGAAATCTCTCATAAAGGCCATATCCTTAGGTTAAGGGAAAAAACGAAAAAATAATGCATGACCAATATAAATACACTCAATATGATTGGATATTCAATTCAAAACAATAAAATGGCATTCACACATATTCTTGTAAAAACAACACCAATGAATTGGATGTTTAACTCAACAAATCGAGATTGAGTAAAAATTACACTTATCAAGTTCGTACTGATGACTTGAGAATTTATCAATGGAGTGATTATGTGTATCAAAAGTATATCCACAGAAAGGGGAGTGGAAATTATGACATAATCAAATGAATAGTGATTCCACACATAATCTGGGAGTAAAATAATCAATGAAGTATGTGTAAAGCCGAATGAGTGGAAATTGAAATTTCAAATACCATTATTGATTTGGTAACTTAAGAAACATACACACATGAAAGAAGGATCATAAAATGATGATGTAAATATCCATAAATTAAAGTATATAACACAATGAATACAATCATGGGAAGTACACACACCACATGCAATAAATAAGTGGTGAACAATGGAAATCTCACGGAATTAAAAGTGAGATAAGAAACCCCTTACCTTGTACTTTTCCTTGTTTAGGGGTAGGTTAACCTCTTGTATAATGGTGAAATAATTGTTATTAAATTATACAAGAATCATATACATTAATATGATATCATATATGATCTTTTAACATTGATTTGTTAATAATATCTTAGTATTATCGTTGTTTCTGGTGTTAACTTACTCATTTTCTTTTATAAGTTTTGTTTTGTAAGTCGTGTTTGTTACAGATAGTTTGTATCTTATTCATATCCAGAATGATATCAATTCCTTAAACATTATTTTTAATGATTAAAGTAGAATTATTCTTGAATGGATATGGTGGAGAATGAATCTCATCACGTTTGTGGAGATGGTAGTCCGTACGTACGCACGAGCGACAATATCATTCTTTTGATATTAAAATAAAATGTAATTGGATGGTATATTATATATACAGAATAATTATCATGTTATATTTATTATTTACATGAATTATACATCATTATTATACCCATCCAAATAATAATGGTTTGAATAAAAATTACACCACGACGTGGAGACGGTAAGCCGTATGTACACACGTATGGTGACATCTCATTAAAAGGATGGATAGAATACTGAAATATGGTTGTAACATGTTTATAATGACATCAAAGTATATATAATATTCTATAGTTACTATTTTATAATGGTAATAACAAATAAAGAATAAGTGGAAGAAGAAAAGAACTTGAAAAAGGGTGGTTAAATCATTACCTCTTCTTCGGGTTCTTCCTTTTGATTTGACCAAAATGGATTCATATGTTGGCTTTATGACTAAAGTAAGGCCTATATGATGAATCTAGGGAAGTTTAGAGAGTAAATGGGAAGGTTTTTTCCTAACCAAAAGGCTTTGATGGTTTGAATTAATGAGAAGGGGGAGTGCCCTTTTATAAGAGGGGTGAGGGGTACCTTTGGAAAAATTAGAAATATTATTTTATAATAAATTCATATTCGGTTTCTAGTGGCTCCAAAGTAGATTATTTAATGTTTAAGGTGGGTATAGGTCAAAAACCACTCAACCAATAGGGTTTAGATAAGTTTGGGTTACTATATTAACCTTATCTTTATGTATTAACTCTTAGTTAATTAGTTTCACTTTTACAATATCTCTTTGTATTTTTATATTAAATGGTTAATAAACATACTATATACATCCAAGAGACCCCAAAGTGGCCCATTAATGATACACCAATCATGATATAAGTCTCGTGGCCGAACATTAGATTTTTATGAATTTAATATCAATTAATAATATAATATTTTTTTAAAAAACTCTTTTATGTCAATTTTGAAACTATTCAATAATTGATTTTTGTAAAAATCATAACAGAATGATTACTATGAACAAAGTTAATTAAATAATTATGAACATTTCATAGTAACCTATAAAATTTTGGTATTTAAAAATTCTCAAATTAAATTTATTTGGGTATTTATAATATCAATTATTGTAATTTTTCATTAATTAGGTAATTATTACATCACCATTGTGTCATAAATAAATTAAATTATTTAATATCTAAAAAATATAAATAAAATACCATTATGTAGGAAATATTTTTATATTTCTAGTGAATATTTATTGTAGGAAATGGAACATATATAACCCTATGTAAAATTTTTTTTTCTAAAGGATATATGCTTATGTCATTTTTGTATTTATTTTAACATAATTAAAATAAAGTGTCCCTATCGCCTACAATTGGCTCCATGGGGTCCCAAAATCGACCCAAAGATGCCCATGGTCGGACATGTATCCACCAATAAATTTAGGACATGTTTTAGGGTAATTTTGTTTTATTATAATATTATTTGTTAACCCTTATTTACCAGATTTACCCTTTAACCATGGTAAATAAAATATTTACCGAAATAATTATTCAAAATGTCTAAAAATAAAAGTTACCTATTTACTCAATTTGGACATCCTGATTCAAAATATGGAATCCATTTTTCCGAATTCAAAACACATAAGTGGCAGAAATTAATTTAAAATTAATTCCCGTTGTTAAAACAAAAAGCGTTTTTTTAAGATATAATAACTATCAAACGATTGGCTCTTGTTTATGTCTGGTTTTATTGTGAAATTGTGTCCAATGACAAACATTGTATTCTATGGTAAAAATATATTCTAAATATACTTTAAAAACACTCAAATTCATAATTTATCAATATTAATTATTTCGATTAAAAAAGTTGTTTTTAATTAAAATTTTGTAATTTTTATTATTCATCAAAATATGAAAGTTATCGGAAAAGTACCAAAATTTAACCCTAGGCTAATTTAGATATTTCGAATCCAAAAATGAAGTCCATTTTGAGAGATAAATTTTATAAAATTTCAAAAATTGGGTATTACTTTTCATAACGACTACTTTGATTGATCGAGGTGTGTTAGAAATCGAAGTTGCGTACAACACACGCTACTGTATTAATCGAAGGGAAGCATACCATGGAAGCTTAGGGTGTTACTTTCTCCCCTACTTCAATAAATTGTGTCCTCACAATTTTTAAAAGTGTGCATTGGAATATAATGAAAAGTCCCACATCAGAAAAAGAATCAATAAAACTATCACTTTAAAAGAAAGAAAGAGAAGTACAAAGGTCACCCAAGATAACCTATACTAGGATTACATATAGAAAAACATGGATATGGATGATAAGATAAGTGTCATGTTCTGATTGAGAGGGATATAAAACATGATCAGGTGAAAGTTAACAATAATAAAACCACAAACTTGTGTTGGGATAAACGGTCATCAGTCTCCCAGTAGGAAAAGTAAACGGACAACATTTTTTTTTTGTTTTAAGTTACATTACATAAGGATCAGGAATTCATTTTAGAGATTGACTACGAAAAAAAATATATATACTTAATTTTTATTTAGTGTTTCATTATTTAATAAATTTTCACCACTAACTCATTTTTTTTAAACGATGAGTATTCAAGAAGACTTGGTCACACAGGAAGAGCTAGAATAAACTTATATAGAATCACATGATCCATGTAGGACAAACTATATATTTACATTGTCTTTAGAGGTTAATCAAAACCAAAATGGTTAGTACAAGATCTAATGATCCCCCAAAAGGATATTCCTTGAGAGAAATAAACACTAATCTTAATTTCTAAAATCAATACCCCAACGTTAAATAAATACCATTCAATAAGCAATTCTCCTTAAAATCATTCAATATAATCCAAACTAATATTGAAACCCAATACTTAGAATAATTTGGTTATGTAGTCTTCCATGTTAAATTGTATCTCCAAATGACATGAACTACTCTTAAAGTCACATACTTAAAAGTAATTAACCTAATCACATATTCTCTATTATAGGTTAATCATTTCCATAAGTAACCCAAATAACTATAAATACACAATAAAAACTGTAGATAAAAATACACCATTAATCCAAAAATTAAACCCAATAGTATTCTATTTTTCATGGGCATATAGGGTTCCCAACAAAGAGAACATCTTCCAATATAACGTTTATCACTTAATCACCAAATCATTTTCCTATACTAAGGGTATTTATTTGATAAGACATAAGAACCCAAATCAACTTATTATTGATCAATAAAATCATTTAACTAAAAATAATTAGTCACACTATCCAGGGACTTCACATAGTCCAGTGGTATGTGATAAATCCCAATCACACTTTGGTTGTGGGTTTGATTCCCACAGCTTTGTCCGACCCTATGGGTTATCAAACAGTCTACGTGTTGTCCTTTTTCAAAAACTATATTTTATAACAATACAAAAATGAGATAAATTCCTCAAAATAACCATAACATAATTTAACCACAAATTTTATATCATACCTTGCATTTTCATCCCAAAATATAATAACTTGTAATTGACTCAAACCCAATGATCATATAGGACCAAATGGTTATTTATAACAATATCTGCAAGAGAAAAGATAATTATTCCTGAAATATCATTTTCACATGATAAATTGCAGGGTTACACATACAAGAGAAAATTATTCCAATGTAATCCCATCAATAAAGAGCACTAACACTTTTAAACATTTCACCATCCCTTTATTTTCACATAGGTTCTTCATCATAAGTTCATCGGGTTCCCACATTGCCTCTTCCATCTTATGATTTCTCCATAGAACTTTTACCAGATGAGTCATCCAGTTTCTCAACACTTGTTCTTTGGTATGAAGAATTCTGATAGGCTCTTCATAATAAGATAGATCGAGTTCCAGTTCTAATTATTTATAGATGAGTACATGCATTGGGTCAGGCATGTATTTTGTCACTAGTGATATGTGGAACACATCATGAACTCTAGAGAGACTAGGCAGAATTGCCTTTTGGTAGAATGTGTTCATGTGTCATAATGGTACCTTAGGAATTTTTTAAAATCATCTACTTCCTTTACCCAAAAACTCCTCATCCATCTTGAATTATGTCGATGGAAGCATCGATGCATCATAAAAAAACAGGTATTTCTTATATATAATTTTGATACATCATCTTAAAAATGTTTATTTAGAAAAATTATTACTGATTCATCTTCAAATATTTCAAAATAAGGCTTTGGTAAATCGGTTTCTGTATGTCTCAAAGGCAAAATATATAATCTGATACATATAGGCTGCTGGAAGGTCTCCCTCTTCCACAACATCTAGAAAATCATTTAGTGCATCGTAATTTTGAGATAAAGTGAAGAATTTGAAAAGACCCTGATGGTACTTCCCACGCTTAGCATGGTAATAAAGTTGAGAGGGAAATACTATCCCATAGTTGGTACTTGATCCTTGAAATAATCGTGCAATGCTAGAGGTATTGGATGTCTCATAAAGTTGTTTACATGTAACTTGGACATTTGAAAAAGTTTCAACATCATCTGTGCATGAATTCTGGATAATAAGTGTCAGTAGTTCTTTAGGAAGAGTGAGAAGAGTTGTTCGTGATCTTGCTCCCTCCATGTTTTAACTAACAAAAAGAAAATACAATTAGGGTTTCTGAATAATTATCTAATAAGAATGTAAAAAATAGTCATAATAGGATAATCTTGTAATTTCACAATATATCCTAACTTGGGGTACCCTATGTTAAAATATAGGTTATCCACTATCTATTTCTCAACATATATTCTTAGGGGATTTTTTTTATTCTCTTTATAATGGTTCATACTAATCTTGTGAATTTACCATAGCATATCCCTTGGGATTTTCATAACCAAGAGTGCAGTAAGGCCCGTTGTCGTGCACTAGTTCCCATTCGAGTCTAGATAAAAGCGGTGTTTTCAGGTTTTACCCCTAGGTACATCTGTGCCAGAGCCACCTCTACCTGCTCGTATCCAAATAGGGATTTATTGCTTGGAAAACTCAATAAAATATATACAATACCAAAATTCTAGGAATTTCTTCTATACTAATCCTCAAAGTCTATCTTAGGGCTATGTGCTCTAATCAGATTTTATCTAAATCTAGTTTCCAAGGTTTGTACTAAACATCCTCTGATACCAACTGTAACGCCCTGACCCCAGTTACCCAAAGTTGGTGCATTATTACATAACATTGGCATGATCACAAAGGATAAATTATCGAAATACCGATTAGTTTAGTAGTCTTGGAAACACTATATATATTCATAAGTCTTACATTACATCATAAGGTAAATATCCTCTCATACTATCCCTGCAGGTCATTCATAAATTACTTCTTCACAATCCTGAGAAAAATAAAACATTGAAAGGGGTGAGGTCAGATGCTCAGTAAGGATAACAATATAGCAGGAGCTTTCATAGATAAGCATTAACACTTCAGGCAATGTATAACTAAAAAAAAAGCCTTTTAAACTTGAACTTCAGCATAATATGGCAAAGATAAAATGAAATAATGCCATTTACTTATTCACATGGTTATTATACTAGTCGAATAATAACATGCAATATCAATAACCACTTTCATAATGATGGAATGCATAATGCCAGACTATTATAACCACATAGCCAAGGCCTCGTGCCAAGACTACAAATAAGATTTTGTCAAAGCCTCGTGCCAAGACACTAGTTTGTCTCATGAGACCTACCGATGCATCGAGGAGATATAGAGGGCTCCACCCATCACTTACTATGTCCAATGCATTCCTCATATGAACATGTTTAAACAGAACATAAATATTCGTATTAAAACTAGCATACGAAATGTCAATACTTTAACCACAAACCATGAATGGTATAAAAATAGCACATCCACAGTAAAACATAACTCATTCGATGCAATATGGAAGATTTTATTGTATCACATTTACCTCAATTGAAAATAATGAAAGATATTGACATAGATTAAAATAATCATCCAATTATTGAGAGAAATATCCCACTTTTTTTTAAAACATTTAAAATTCACACTATTTGTCAAGAATCCATTTAAAATATATTTTTTTGAATCAATGTGTCCCATACCACTTTGAAACTTTTAAAAGGAATTTTAATTTTAAAAAATTAATGTTCATATATATAAATCCTTAAAAACATTTTTAAAACATGGTCATTAATGAGAAAGATTTAGAATAATAAATCTTTAAAACATTTAAAATGATATTTAAGTTAGAGTTCCTAACCAAAATAAAGACACTTTAATACAAATAATTGAGGTAATAAAAACTTTGTAATATCATGATAATAAAGGGATTCATGATATACTATGTCAAAGTAAATTATATACACCATATAAGTGTGATTTGGTGTATAACAATAAAAAATTCTCAATGGAATGTAAATTGAGATGAAATCTCTCATAAAGCTTGTATCCTTATGTTAAGGATAAATAAATGAAAAAAATATGTTTGAAAAATATAAATACACTCAATATGATTGGATATACGGTGTAAAATAATCAAAGTACATTCACACATATTCTTGTAAAAACAACACCAATGAATTGGATGTTTAACTCAATAAATAGGTATTGAGTAAAAATTACTCTTATCAAGTTCGTACCGATGTCATGAGAATTTATCAATTGAGTGGTTATGTGTATAAAAATTATATACACATAAATGGGAGTGTAAATTATGACATAATCAAATGAATAGGTTTTCCACACATAATCTTGGAGTAAAATAATCAATGAAGTATGTGTAAAGCTGAATGAGTGGAAATTGAAATTTCAAATACCCTTATTGATTTGGTAACTTACGAAACATACACCCATGAAAGAAGGATCATAAAATGATGATGTAAATATAAATAAATTAAATTATATAACACAATTAATACAATCATGGGTAGTACACTCACCACATGCAATAAATAAGTGGTGAAAAATGGAAATCTCATGAAATTAAAAGTGAGATAAGAAACCCCTTACCTTGTACTTTTCCTTGGTTGGGGGTAGGTTAACCTCATGTATAATGGTGAAATAATTGTTATTAAATTATACAAGAATCATATACATTAATATGATATCATATACTTTTAACATTTATTTTTTAATAATATCTTACTATTATAGTTCTTTCGGGTGTTAACTTACTCGTTTTCTTTTATATGTTTTGTTACGTAAGACATGTTTGTTATGGATAGGTTGTATCTTATTCATATCCAGAATGATATAAAGTCCTTAAACATTATTTTTAATCATTAAATGAGAATTATTCTTGAATGGATACGATGGATAATGAATCTCATCGCGTTCGTGGAGACGGTAGTCCGTACGTACGCACAAGCGACAATATCATTATTTTGATATTAAAATAATATTTAATTGGATGTTATATAATATATAATGAATAATTATCATGTTATATTTTATTATTTACATGAATTACACATCATTATTATACCCATCCAAATAATAATGTTTTTAATAACAATTACACCACGACGTGGAGACGGTAAGCCGTACGTACGCACGTATAGTGACATGTCATTCAAAGGATGGATAGAATACTGAAATATTGTTGTACCATGTTTATAATAACATCAAGTTATATATAATATACTGGATTTATTATTTTATAATGGTAATAACAAATAAAGAAGATGTGGAAGAAGAAAGTAACTTGAAAAAGGGTGGTGAAATCATTACCTCTTCTTCAGGTTCTTCCTTTTGATTTGATCAAAAAGGCCCCATATGATGGATTTATGAATAAAGTAAGGCCTCTAAGATGAATTTAGGGAAGTTGAGAGAGTATTTGGGCAGGTTTTGGCCGAACCAAAAGGCTTTGAAGGAGTGAATTAATGAGAACGGGGAGTGCCCTTTTATAAGAGGGGTGAGGGGAACCTTTGGAAAAGCTAGAAATATTATTATATAATAAATTCATATTCGATTTCTAATGGCTCGAAAGTGAATTATTTAAAGGTTACGGTTGGTATAGGTTGAAAACCACTCAACCAATAGGGTTTAGACAGGTTTGTGGTTACTATATTAACCTTATCATTATGTATTAACTCTTAGTTAATTAGTTTCACTTTTACAATTTCTCTTTGTATTTTTATATTATATGGTTAATAAACATACGATATATATCCAAGAGACCCCCAATTGGTCCTCTAATTATACTCCTATCATGATATAATTCTCTTTTCCGAACCTTAGATTTTTAGGAATTTAATATCAATTAATAATATAATATTTTTTTTAAAAACGCTTTTAGGTCAATTTTGAAACTATTCAATAATTGATATTTGTAAAAATCATAACAGAATTATTACTTCAACAAAAGTTCATTAAATTAATCTTAAAATATAATATTAACCTATAAAATTATTGGTATTTATAAAAAGTCTCAAATTACATTTATTTGGGTATTTATAATATCAATTATTCTAACTTTTCATTAATTAGGTAATTACTGCATCACCATTGTGTCATAAATAAATTAAATTATTTAATATCTAAAAAATATAAATAAAATTCTATTGTGTAGGAAATATCTTCAGATTTATAATTAATATTTATAGTCGAAACTCCAACATATATAACCCTATGTAAAAAAATTTTTTCTAAAAGATATTTGCTTATGTCATTTTTGTATTTATTTTAACTTAATTAAAATAAAGTGTCCCTATCACATAAAAGTGGCTCCATTGGGTCTGAAAATCGACCCAAATATGCCCATGGTCGTACATGTATCCAAAAAGAAGGTTAAGACACGTTTTAGGGTAATTTAGTACTATTATAATATTATTTTTTAACCCTTATTTACCGGATTTACCCTTTAACCAAGGTAAATAAAATATTTACCAAAGTAATTATTCAAAATGTCTAAAAATAAAAGTTAACTATATACACAATTTGGACATCCTGATTCCAAATATGGAATCCATTTTTCCAAATTCAAAACATATAAGTGGAAAAAATTAATTTAAAATTAATTCTCGTTGTTAAAACAAAAAGCATGTTTTTAAGAGATAATAAATATCAAAAGATTGGCACTTATTTATGTCTGGCTTAATTGTGAAATTATTTCCAATGAAAAACATTATATTAAATGGTAAAAATATATTCTCTATATACTTTAAAACCACTCAAATTCATAATTTATCAATATTAATTATTTCGATTAAAAAAGTTGTTTTTAATTAAAATTCAGTAATGTTCACTATTCATCAAAATATGAAAGTTATCCGAAAAGTACCAAAATTTTACCCTAGACTAATTTCGATATTCTGAATCCAAAAATGAAATCCATTTTGAGAGATAAAATTTATAAATTTCAAAAATTTGGTATTAATATTCATAATGGCTACTATGATTGGTCGAGGTGTGTTAGAACTTGAAGTTGCGTACAACACACGCTACTATATTAATCAAAGAGAAGCATACCGTGGAAGCTTGAGGTGTTACAGAGGGGGTGGTAGTCAATACTTCCTCAAACTATGTTATCCTAATAACATAAAATTAAAAGTATTAAATTTATTTATTGTTCAATGTTTAAAGAAGTATAAATACATAATAAATATCATATATAACATATATAAACAATTTTTCCATCATAATGGTCACCATGAGAGGCGATAAGGGAAAATTGATCAATCATCATTTGATGAGGCTGTAGTTCACTGTACAGAGAAATAGTATGTTTACTCCAATTAGATGGAGGTATGTGTAGTTAATGTTAAAACCCTTATAATTACAAAATCATATTATCTTTTAGATACTTTTTGTTGTAAAAAATATAAAAAATATATTTTAGGGGGTGGAGAATGGAAATGAATATAAATATCTTGAGGGAATATGTTACCTCTTAATCGGGTAACTACTTTTGATTTCAAAAAAAAATCCTCCTTGGATTGATTTATACTAAAATGGAGGCTTCTAGGTTGAGGGTAGATATGTTGGGAGACTATTTGGGTAGGTAATAGCCAAAATTGAGAGTTTGAAGAGATATGGATAAATGGGAGAGGTGGTGGCTTTTATAGGGACAAAAAAGGACTCACTTTCAATTTTTGGAAACAATTTAGGTGTGGAAGTGTTCTTACCTAAAACATTAAAACCAAACCAACTAAACTCAATAATTTAAGGTTTATAGATGAATTATGGATATAAAATGGTTTTTGGAAAATTTTCTATGTCATTTTTTCCCTTTAGATAAAGGTTTAGTCCTTTCTTAAGCTCAATTTAACCTTAATAATTGTAATTAATTTTAATAACTTTCACTATTTATTTTTTTGAAAAACAAAGTCTGAATTTAGAAATATTAAATTGTTATAATTAAAAATATTTAATCCCTTTTCCCATATTCCAATAATAGAATTGGCAGAAATTAAATTAAAATTAATCCCATAGACGGGATGACAATGGGTGTTTTTAAAGTAAAAATGTCTAAAAGATTGCTATGTTTTTATAAAAAAAATTAAAGTAAAATTGATCCCAATCACCTAAATTATATTAATTTATAAAAATAATATCTAATTAAACTTTAAAACAAATAAATATCATAACTAAAACTCATAAATTAATTAGATTAAAAAGTAGTTTTGAACAAAAATTCAGTATTTGTAACAATTCATTAAATAATGAAAAGTCTAAGAAAAATATCAAAAATTCAACCTCGCCTAATTCTGATGTTTCTATTTCAAATAATAATTATATACGGAAATATTACATCAATTAAAGTGTCAAAATTTATATTTAAAATGGGCTCTCCATTAAAAGGTAGTAAAATTAACTTTACAAAAATATAATGTTTATCTGTAAAATAGGGTTTGTTCTTATCATATGCATATAAAATCCAATGGATGAATATCTAAAATATTTTATTTAACATATAACATATATATTTCATAAAAATAATTCACCTATTGTAATTAATTATTTTTATTAAGATAAAAATCCATTGGAATGATAAAAATAATAATATTTCTTTTTATATCCAATTGGTTCTTTTTTCATTACTCATTAATTAGTAACTCATGAATTCTTTAAATATTTATATAAACCATATAATTTCATAAGATAGTTGATCATGTTCATTACTTCTAATATAATGATGAGTTTATATCATAATATATTAAATAATAATATTTTAACAATACATTGTTATTTGGTGAAACTCGGTGTTGCGTGTAATGCAAACTAGCACAAGAGACTCAATATTGTTGGTGATGACTCAACAATTGAATCCAAGAGACCTGAGTTCAAAACTGGATAGAGATATATTTTCAGTATTGTATCAGACATTTTAGTAGGTACTGTAGAAGGTATTTTTTGGTACTATAGCAGTCAGAACTATTCATCTGTTTGGGATTTAGGGCCCCTAGATTGGTCTTCGGTTTCTTCAAGGCCTTTGGGCCACCCATGGCCTTCAAGACAATAAGGCTTTCGGCTTACCTCAAGGCCTTCATGCCACCTCAAGGCTTCTAGGACACCTAAAATTGTGCTTAATGGACTAGGCAGACTCTACAATGAGCAGACTCTATATAAGGATTCATAGTTGGCACATTCACCAGAGAAGAAGCTAAAAGGGAATGGAAGAAATAGAAGGTATGGCGTAGCCATTCGGACTAGCCTGTGCATTCATGAGATCCTATAAGAATATCCATGTGAATGTGGATAGCTAATTTCAGAATGCACATTCTGGGGAAGAGCAGTTCCAGGTAGTTTTAGTTTGGATATTTCTTGTAAGACCTACAGGTCATGTAATCTCTAAGCCCATGTGTCTTTTAAGGGTTCCCCATCATCCCTAAAAAGTTGGGTTATCAAAAATAAAGAAATAATAAGGCCTTCAGGCCTTTCATGTGTAACACAAACAATCAAGGAAGGTCCCTCTTGCGTGTAATATAAGCAATTGGGGAAGGTCCCTCTTGCATGTAACGCATGCCAACTTGTTGTTGCATGTATTGATATATATATAGAATCTTTTTTAAATAGTAAATATGTTATAAAGTATCAAGAAAATATCTTATGTTCATGGTTTCATGTGTCATACATGCTATTGAATACAAGGTTTTACTTTTGTTTTTTGAGGTGTCGCATTCTCCCCACCTTATTTAAATTGTGTCCTCAAAATTTAAACTTGGTCTTGGTGATATATTGTTTTATATTTCTTATGCTTATGTCCCAAATCAAGAGAAGGTTTTTTAAGACATACCTTATAAAAGAGATAATGTGAAGTAAAAAAGGTCACATGGACTACCATGTAACAAGGTCTCTAAGTAGGATAACATTAGTGGAAAGTAGAGATATGTTCTTGGAGGGAAAAAATATTTATATGGATTCAATAATTTCATCAATCAAAAATAAGTAAAATATCAATAAAATTTGAGGGACTAAAAGCTATAAATATTTATTATTTTGAATTCCATCGATTCAACAGAAATATAGGTACTAGGAAAACATTTTATTTCTAACTCATTTTAATAATGTTGGGTAATTCTTTTACTGACCAAGAATATAATGAAATATTATTACATGATTGGTTTCAATATCATATGAACAATCCTAAATTTTGGTTGTTCTTTGATCAAATACTAATTCATAACTTTACTCCCAAAAAATTAATTACCAACAATGAATAGTTTTTATTCCTGAAGCACTAAAAGAAACATTTAATGGATCATAAGGCCTATGAAAGAGTGACAAGTATTACAATATATCTTAAAATATGTCCTAAAGTAAATATGGTTAATATATAAATTTATAATCCTTAAAAGTGTTATTATTGGATCATCATTAATATTTATTCATTAAATTGATTAACTAAAAACAATGAAAATTTACAAGGACATTGTGAATGCTAGTGGTTGTGGTCAAACCCTCATCGTCCTTCGGTCATGGGTTCAAGACCCATGGCCATGTTGAATTTGATTGATTGTCACCTATATTATAGTTTTTATTTTTTTTTAACCCTATTAATATAATTTTTTAAATATATATTATGGAAATCCATAAAATTAGGTTAATCAGAAAATATCATTTTAACTATGGTTTTCAATAAAACCTAAATACATAAATACCTCATCCACTTTTTCCAAGTAAATCCTTTCATAATCTAGAGTTTATCCCATCAAAGAGGGAATTGAAATGGAAAATTTCAAGGTTTCCCACCTTTATGTCAAAGAACTGTAAAGGATTTCTTAAAATGTGCTTCATTTCATTCCACCATACTCTTCCTTTTTCCTCGGAAATCCTATGCTTTATGTACTTATTTTGAAAACATAAAATATTTACAATTTCTATTGAGACACTTTCCTGGGTGTCTCCTTCCACACATCTCACATGTCAAATGTCAATCCATGTTTTCTATATGGTCTCCACCACTCGATCTCTTATCATCCTACATCCTTCTTTTCTTTGGTTCACTCGGGAGTTGGTAAAGATATATATTGTAAATCATATTTTGGGAAAACTAATTTGTAAAAAAGATGATATCCTCCACAGATATCAACATATAATTTGGTTTCTCATTTTCAGCACCTCTTACTTCATGTTAGATGTTAACTGGAATCCTTTAGGTTCTAGCCATTGAGTAAAACCAGAAATAAGAGTGTGAGAAACAATAGTCATAGTGAGAAAAGTGTATAATTATCTATTAGATATATTAATCCTGATACCTTATTTTTAAAATATAAAACATATTAGGTTTAACCATTATTATTAATTTTTAAAATCATTTAAAAAATTTCATAATTGTTTGTAAATAAAATGTGTATTATCCTAAGAATATCCCATATAAGTGTCAAACCAGATGCACTGTAGGGCCTATTTTCATAGACTAGGATACCCTGAGTCAGGCCCAAAACACCTTGTCTGAGTTGCAACTCCTAGGCACATCTATACCATAACCACATACACTTGTGGTATCTAGACATGGTTGTATTTCTAGTAAGACCCACATAATTTATAAATCACCAAGATTCTAGCATTTACATCTATACTTATCCTAAAATTCTATCTTAGGGTTATGTTATCTAACCTACGTTTTCATAAATCTAGTTCCCAATGTTACTAAAAAATATACTCTAGTACCAACTATAGTGACCCAACCCAAGATAGCTCAGAGCTTTTGTTTTCTACCAATTACATAGGCATTTTTATAAGGAATCAAGCCCAAAAGAACCGACCAGTTTAGTATTCTTGGAAAACTAGATACATAAATGAGAATTGTATTAAAAATGGATACACTAATTACAACATATTTATTTATTCTAAAAAAATAAAAAAACTTCGAGGATTCCTATTATCTATATAGTATATTCATTCATATCTTTCTTAGTACACTTCTTGGATTCCTAAGGAAATAAACATAATAATGGTGAGATCAACTATAATGTAAGGGGAAATTATAGTCGAATAAACAATGAATCAATGAGAATAGTTAATATGGAAAGGTAAATAATTGGATATACATGCCCCTCAAATAAATAGATATGGAAAACTAAATATTTAAAGGTATGAAATTTAAACACATGCCATTAATCAATGAACTGAAATGAAATATATCCATAGATATGTCCACATAAAATCTCATGGATGAAAAATAATGGAAGCAAATATGAGGGAAATGAATTATTAGTGGATTTCATGTGTAAGAAACTTGACGGCCTATTATCATCAACAAATTTCACAAGATAGTTTGAAACTAATGGTAAAGTGCCATTTGTGCAATTTTTTGTCTCATGATAACATATCGATGGATCGAGGAGCTATATAATGTTTGGATTCCACCTGTCATTTCCAATGTATATAATTTATCATATTGAATAAAAAATAAATAATATCCCTTATCAAATAATAGTATTGAATGATTAATATATATTAATAAATAATTCCTAAATTAATCAAATAACTTTCAAAGTAGGCACAATATGTACAGGGGTATACAGTTTAGGCAATAGTTACATCCATGATAAATGTTATAGATAATTATGAGAAATTCAATGATTAATGATCATATGAAGTTGAATATATCAAGGGTAAATCAATAATGAATCTAGGAAGTGGATGTGAATACTATCCTTGTATAAAGTCAATAATAAAACATCTATAGTAAGAATAAGGATGTTTTCAATACAACAAACCCAAGGGGAGTTAAATATAGGGTTGTTGTTATTGATGAAATAAAATATTAAATTTAAAAAAAAAGCATGAGAAAAATATCCTTTTATTTTAAAAATATTTTTAAAAATATTTTTCTATAAAAATAAACCTTTTAAACTTGAAAAGGGGGCTTCAAATAAATAGCGGTGGATGAATCTGTACATGTCGTATGAGGTAAAAAATAATATTCCTTTTGTATGAAAAATAGTTAGAAAATGCATCGTTTATAAAGAGACAAGAAGATTCCCTTGAAAAAATTATTAAAAAGACAAAAAATGGTAAAACTTTCTTCACAAAATAATTTTAAAATTATTTCAAAAAATAATTCTTTTTAGAATAAAAAAGGTTCTCTAACTAATGAGAAAAATAATGCGAGGTTTTCTGAAAACATTTTCTTGAACATTTTGAGTAACAAATAATTGAATTTTAGTACAAATAATTTAAAATGGTCATTAATAACCATATAATAAAAAAATTATTGAATAATGGTAATACATTTTCTTCTAATTAAAATACCACTAAAAGATCATTAAAGTTATTGTTGAGGTTAATAATTTTTAAACATTCCAAAGTGTCCCACACAACTTTGAAACATCATAAATCAAAACCTCATGAAGTTAAAAAATTAAATTAAATTCATTATATCATGAGATTAAGGAGATTCATTAAATATCATTTAATGTGATGTACATACACCATATAAAAGAATCTTGGTGCATAACAACAATTAAGCCTCAATCGAATTTAAATGGTGACGAAAATCCCTTACATTTGAATCGAAAGACTAAAAAGTGATAATCAAAAAATGAATCATATAAATCACATGAATATAAATTAATTCATGATATACTATATCAAAATGGTAAGTAGGAACACAACATGAAATAATTATGTTGTGAATTTTACATTTATCTCACCGATGTAAAACGTGAGATTGAAATCTTTACCTTGTGTTTTATTTTCGGGTAAATGTCCTTTAAAATACTATATAATAAAATTATGGTAACTTTATACTTTATTAGTAACCTTTATCATGTTTATAATTAATTTTATTTCACTTATTACCATGTTATTTACAACTACTTAAACAACTATGTTTACATTGGGTGTTTTTTTTACCAAATTTGGTTTATATGTCAAAACAACTATTGTTGGTCACCTATGGTAAAATGGGTTATTATATAAGCTATAAAGAATAATAACTATGATATAATTATCATATTTATACTTAAATTATACTTTTAAATTAAATAATTAAATATGGTTATGAAAATGAGGCAATGTTAAAATCATCGAGACGGTAGGTCGTACGTACGCATTAGTAACAATACAATTTTAAATGATCATTGTGGAATGAAGGTAAGTAAAAAAATATTTAAAAAATGATAATTATATAATAAATAATATATATTTATATATATAATTCTGTGACGTAAAATGAATCACATTATGTCGAGGAGGCGGTAGTCCACAGGTCCACGAACGACGTTATCTTTTTTATAGTGTGTTAAAGGGTAATAAAGAAGATGATATATATATATATATATATATATATATTAAAATAAAAAAAATTATTTCATGAATATATTATTCATTTTTTTCATTTCACTTATTTTTAATTATAACCATTCATTTATATATTCAATGTATTAGGTGAATGAATCAAATTGCTATGAGGGGGCAGGAGTCCACACTTCCTCAAATGATGTTATCGTATTATTGTAAAATAGAAAGTATTAGATTTATGTATAATAAAAGGTTTAAATAAGTACAAAGACATAATAAATATCATATATAACATATATATATATACAAATTTTCCATCATAATTTCCATCATGAGAGGAGGTAATGGAAAATTGAACAATCATCATTTCGTGAGGCAGTAGTTCGTCGTACACAGAAACAGTAAGTTCAATTCAATTATATGGAGGTTTGTGTAAGTGTATATATAACCCTTATAATAAAAATATAATAGTATCTTGAGGATACTATTTTTGTTTTACAATAATATACAAAATAGAATTTAGGGGGTGGAGGATGGAAATTAAAATAAAAAGCTTCAAAGAAGATGTTACCTTTTAATCGGGTAACTACTTTTGGTTTGAACCAAAAGCTTCCATGGATTTGTTTATTCCAAAATGGAGGATTCTAGGTCGATTGGAGGTATTTTGGGATACTATTTTTTCATATAATGTCTGATCCAAAGAGGTTTTAGAGGTGTTAAGAAGTGGGATAGGTTGTGGCCTTTTATATGGAAGGAAAAGGACTTACTTGCAATTTTTTTAAACAAGTTACATGTGCTCATGTTATTACCTAAACAAAAGTCCAAATAAACCAAAAAAACTAAATACATTATGGTTCATGGACTAATTATATACATAATTGTTTTTGGATAAGTTTCTAAGTCATTTGGGCCCTTAAGATAAAGGTTTAGTCCTTTAATAAGCTCAATTTAACCTTAATAATTATAATTATTTTTAATAACTTTAACTAATACTTTTGGTCAAAATATTTTTTTATTTTTATCAGTTACAATTTATTATTATTAAAAATATGGAATCCATTTTTTCAAATTCCAATCCCTGATGTGGCATAATGTGAATTAAAATTAATCTCACAAATGGGACAACAATGCGGGTTTTTAAAATAAAAACGTTTGAATGTTTTCTTTGTTTTTAAAGTGAAATATATCCCTATAACCTAAATTGTATTAATTTATAAAAATAATATCTAATTAAACTTTAAACCCAATCAAAAACATAACTTAACCTTATATATTAATTATATTGAAAATTATTTTTGAACTAAAATTCAATATTTCGAACTATTCATTAAAAAATGAAATATATTATAAAAATATAAACAATTAACCATAACCTAATTCTTATGCTTATATTTAAAATATGAAGTTTATATTTTCATTTTGAATCAATTAAATTGTAAAAAATTATATTTAAAATGGGTTCACCATTAAAAGGTTGTAAAATTTCATTTATAAAAATATAAGTTTTTATCTGTAAAATAGGGTTTGTTCTTATCTTATCTACATAAAATCCAATGGATAAATATCCAAAATATTTGATTGAATTTATTTCATATATAGTTCATTAAAATAATTCAATTATTGTAATTAATTGTTTTTATTAAGATAAAACCTCATTGGAATCATAAAAATAAAAAACAAATTTATCCAAATGGTTCTTATTTCCATTTCTCCTTAATTAGTAACCCATGAATTAATTTTATATTTATATAAACCATATAATTTCATAATTTATTTAATAATATTCATAATTTCTAATATAAAAAATATGTTATATCATATTATATTAAATAATAATATTTTAATAATACATTGTTATTTGGTGAAACTCATTGTAGTGTATAAAGGAAACTATCGAGTAAGGTCACTCTTACATGTAATGAAGTCTATCCAGGAAGGTCTCTCTTGCATGTAACATAATACAAATTGGTGTTGTGTGCATTTAAATATGTATAGAATCTATTTTAAATATTAAATATATAATAATGTATCAGGATATTACCTTATGCACTTAGTGTCGCATGTCATACATGCTATTGAATACAAGGTTCTTACTTAAGTTTTTTGGGGTGTCACAAAAGCATCAGTAAATTCATGATGACACATAAAATACTATTTTCTTTTATGTGGTAATCATCATGTTTCAAAATAAAAATTACAAACTGGTTAAGACAAACCAGTACGAGTGTTCCAACCAGATAAATTTCCTAGTCTACAAAATCCACTAGTTGTCCACATTAAAGTACCATGAATTTTGAATTGTTATCTTGTTCAAGCATCATATGTTTATACACCATCATCCCGTAATCATCAAAATTATTTTATTATAGATTTATAGTATAGAAAAATTTCATTTCTGGTCATTTTTATTCTAGGAATAATCATCAAAATAATGAAATAACTATTCTTTATACACATATATGGAGAAATATTATAGGGGTTCAAAAAAACTAGTCAAATTCTATAATTAGTAATTAAATTACCAAAAGAGTTAAAACCATCTGAATAAAATCCCAAACATACATTCCTATGATCCAGAGAAAAATTTAGATATAATGAATTAAGCATCATCTATGATGTAAAATCTTTTGGATGTCTCATTAAGCCATTTTTACTATCCTAAGCATGGAAGTCATGTCACATTCAATCTTAGACAAAATAAATGATCTTTGCAAGGGTTATTTTTTAGGAAAGTAACACAATACCTTTGTAGGAGTTTCATTCTTCTATTTCATCCTGGGGTTTAATTGATTTATACTCTCATTGTTTTTCATTAACATCCATCTAATTTTATGGAACCTTATGGATTCTTATTTATCGGACTCTTCTCCTCAGTAAAGCATTAAATCATTAGGGAACACATGTATCTTTTTATAATCAATTCTATGTTTTTTTGTGTCTTTTTTCATCTCAAAAAGTGATGTAGTGATCTTAGATTCACTAAATTCATCAGGAAGAAACACTAAAACCATGTACATTTATTTTTTTAGTAATTCCACAATGACACTTGATATGATACAACTTAAGTAGAAAATAGGACTTAAAATACTTTTCACACCCTTCACACAGTTCACATTTTCCTACTTCAACTAATTCATAAAACTCATTTTTTTGGTCATTGATGTTCTGTGAAATATAAACCTTATTAGAACCAACTGAAGGTTTTTTTATCTATAAAAATATTTTACATTGAATCATGAAAAACCAAATTCATCATTTAGCAAATTTGAAACTAAATTATAATCTTCCGTGTCACATTGTTATTTTTATAGTATTTTAATTTTTTAGAATTTCCATAACATTCTATTCACCATCCTAAATTCATCATAAATATTGTGTAGAAAACTATATCAATATCAAATGCTCATATACATCATTTATATTCAAATATCTCTTGAATTTACAACCAGGATATAGAAATTTTATTCTAACATCCACTGATCAGTTTTCAATTTCCTAATCTAAAAATTATTCCAAACCCTTGGCATACAAAGGTGTGTTTTGAAGTAAATTTATCCAAATTTTATCCATAGGAATTGGATTGTATAATACCTATACATTCATATATTTAGATATAAATATGAAATCAAACATGTATAATTAAAATTAAACATCACCCAACTTCATCATTGACCTGGGTAGTGTCTTGATTCGACATAACATAAATTCAAGATAAAATGATTAAATACAATATTAAAAACATAAACAACACTCAATAAAACATAGATTTATATAATTTAATTAAAACTCTTATAAAAATTTCATTAATCATACCTTAAAGTATTTTGGGGGATGTAGTCATTGAACAAATTGGAAGAGAAGAATTTGGGGGTAATTATTGAGAAGCTAGTGGAGTCGGGGACATGAAGGTTGTCGGAAGGTGTATTCGGGGTCACAACAATCATCATAAGGGGGATTGGGATAATGGTAGTATTTGGAATGGGGTACGGGGTCACAATGGTCACCTATAGTGGGGTAGGAGTCATGGTAAGGAGGTTCGGAATCACAACGATTGTCGGTAGGTGTTTTAGGTCCATGGTGGTCGTCGACAAGGGTGGGTCGATATCGAGTCAGTAGATAGTATAGGGGTCAGGGTCATTGTAACACCCCGAGATTTTATGAAAAATATTCTTTTTAATTTCACTAATGTCTTGTGTTGTACGCTACACCAAAAGGAGCTTGCACAACACACATCCTTGACTTTCCTTTCATTACACGCAATCACGACCTTCCTTGATAGCGTGTCTAGTACGCAATACCGAGTTTCACTAAACAACGATATGCTATTAAAATATTATTAAAACTAGCCATTATGAATAGTAATAACCACTTTTTGAAATTTTTCAAAATGGGCTTCATTTTTGGATTCGGATTATCAAATTTAGCCTAAGGTGAAATTTTGGTACTTTTCGGATAACTTTCATATTTTGATGAATAGTGAAAATTACTAAATTATAATAAAAAAAACTTTTTTAATCGAAATAATTAATAGTGATAAATTATTAATTTGAGTGGTTATAATGTATATTTAGAATATATTTTTACAATTTAATACAATGATGGTCATTGGATGTAATTTCACATTTAAACCAGTTATAAACAAGTTTCAATCTTTTGATAGTTATTATCTCTTAAAAACACGCCTTTTGTTTTGACGATGGGAATTAATTTTTAAATTAATTAATGAAACTGATATGTTTTGAATTTGGTAAAATAGAAATCATTTTTGAGTTCATAATATCAAATATATATTAGGCCTAATTTTTGGTATTTTTCTGAAAACTTTCAATTTTTGATGAATAGTGAAACTACTAAGTGGTAGTTAAAAAAACTGAATTGTTCATAAAACTTAATTTTACCACTTCTGTGAGTGGAATTTCAAAAATTCGAGAGACACGGTTGATGTCAGTAAGTAAAATGTGGTTCAATGAGATGAAAATAATTTTTGGTGAATAGTAACTTTTTACTTTTATTTACCACGGTTAAAAGTAAATAGGGTAATTAAGGGTAAAAATGATATTATTATTACCCTAACACATGTCCTAATCCTATTGGAAAAGTGTATATCGACCAAAAACAACCTTAAGTGTAAAATATTATCATTTAGGCTCACTTGGATTAGATTAGGACATTTATTATTATTTAATTCAAATAAGAGTTAAAAGAGTTAAAATCAAAGTTTATTTACTAAAACATTTTTAATATAGGGTTATACATAATATAATATCGACTATAAATATTCATTAGAAATATAGAAATATTTCCTACATAATGGTATTTTATTTGTAATTTTTATACTTTAAATAATTTAATTTATTTACGACACAACGATGATGCAGTAATTACCTTTTTAAGTCAATGTTAACATAATTGATGTTATAAATGCTCAAATAAATGTAATTTGAGAATTTTTATGAATTCCACTAATTTTCTAGGTTCCTATGATATATTAGTGTTGATTTAAGCAACTTGGTTCGAACATATAATTCTGTTATGACTTTCACAAAAATCATATATCAAATAGTGTCAAAATTGACACAAAATAGTTTTTAAATCAAATATTATATTATTAATTGTTATTTTATTCTTAAAAATCTAAGGTTCGGCCAAATGACTTATATAGGGATATATATATTAATAATAAACATCTTGGGGTTCGTTTGGCATGTTATAGTAAGTGTATTAACCATATAGTGTAAGAAAACAAAAAGTCATGGTAAAAGTTAAATTATTTAACTTAGAGTTAAATCTAATTGATAAGGTTAAAATAATAAACTAAAATTGTCTAAATCCTATTGGTTGATATGATTTCGACACATCCCCACTTTACCTTCGAAATAAGACCCTTTGGAGCCATTATAAACCGATTTTGACTTTAATATAAAATAATATTTTGAGATATTCCTAAGGTGCCCCTCTCCTCCCTTATAAAAGGGAACCTCCTCCCCCTCCTCCTCACACCAATTTGAGCACTCAAGCTCGGCCAACCCCTGCCAAAATACCTTCTCCACATCCCTATAATAATCCTAGAGGTCCTGGTCTTCTTCAAAGACCAATCTTAGTTCCCTAAGTGGAGGATTCAAAGAGGCGTTTCAAAGAAGAGGTAATATCCATTACCAATCTTTTCAATTTATTTCTTCTTAAAATTCTTCTTCTTAGGTTGTTTCATTATGAAGTAATAACATCAGTATCACTCATATACTGATATGTTATTATAAGTATGAAAAAATCCTAATTAACCTTTTATCCATCCTATGGAAAATGAAATCACCGCGTGTGCGTATGTACGGAATACCGTCTCCACGCCGTGGTGTAATCTATTTTCCGCCACCACCTTAATTGGATGGGTATTATGGTGTAAAGAATAACTATAAATAGTTATTATAACATCATAATGATTCTGATATATTGTATCATCCACTCCAATTCAATTCAATAATTATGGAAATGATATCATCGCTCGTGCGTACGTACGGACTACCGTCTCCACGACGCGATGAGATTCATTCTCCATGTTAACCATTTAAGAATGATTATAAAGTATATATAAGCAATAATAATGAAATATATGAAATTATAAAGCTACTGGATTTATGTGTATATATATATATGTCATCTACTTAATTCCACTCAACTCAATAAGGAAACGAAAACAGCGTTCATGCGTACGTACGGCCTACCGTCTCCATGAACGGTGTATTTCTTTCCATTTAATGATTTATTATATATATGTATATTCTGAATATATATATATATAAATCATGTTTTATATTCTAGAATTAAGTAATCATGATCTAAGTAATCATATGAATAATTTCAAGTCAAAACATGGACGACAAATGAAACAATTTTACCCAAAACGCTCTTTAACATGGAATTTACAAAAGAACGGGTAATATAAAGTCATAAGTGAACCATATATGATATCATAACAACGAATATGATTCTGTAATAAGTCAATGACATTATTTAAATCATTATACCGGAGGTTCGGACACTTACGAAGCAAATCGGACCTAAGTTAAGGGAATATATCACAATCTCATTTTATCCAAGATTGTTTATACTTTGGTATTTACTGGGGTGTATTTTATCATCCACATCCATATTTCCTCAATATGTAATATTATTTCCATCCACGTACAATTTTTTAAATCCAATTTTACCCTTCAGTTAGTTTTTAATAAAAGATATGAAAGGAATCTTTTGTCGTTTTTCGTACGAGGTACTTTTTGACTTTTCCAACAAAAGTACGAAGAATGTTTTTTTTAACTTATACAGCATGAATGGATTTTTAAAACATTATTTCTAAGAAGAATCATTTACAAGTTTTCAAGTTTATTTTTAATCTACTTCATTTAGTTTAAAGTTGTATGACATGTTAAGAAAGGAAAAATGTTTTTGAAGAAGAAAGGATATTTTCCTCAAGAATGGAGTTCAAGTTTTTAGTCAAAATTATTTTCCATCTAAGATAATAAAGGGTACTATTTTTATCCCTATTAGTACATTGATTTGATTATGTTGTGATGGAATTATTTTTATGAATCCCTTTATCATATATGAATTGTTTTATGATGTCATGATGTTTAAGATTCCCATTTTTATTACCTGGGTTATGTAATGATGTATGGTTTATGATTTTGTGGCACACATAAGAATGGTATCATTATGAGATGGGTGGGACCTATATCTCCCTCCAATGCATTGGGTAAAGATTTTATATCTCATGAGATAGACATGGCTGGAATGGTAGGTTATACCGGTTTAGTGAAACGGGACTGAAACGAGGGTGACTCGGTTCAGAAAGGGACTTTGTCCACTAAGATAGTCTTGGCAATGAGTCTTGACTAACAAGAAATGATTCTCTATGATTATGTGTGTATGCCAAAAAGTTTAATGTTTTAAGTTATGATTATTGTGATTACATTTCACTGCCATGATTTACCACATGTTATGAAAGTATGATCTCTTTTGCAGGTTAAGATTTCCAAAAGTTATGTGCTTATGTATATGATGTGATTGATATTTCATTTGTTTACCCTTACTGAGCATTTGAGCTCACACTTTTATGTTTTCTTTTCCCCAGGATATAAAGAAAGGTTTTAGGTAAAAAAAAGGGAAGATCATTATGGGAGATATTGAAGATCTTTCCCCAGGATTAGAAGATTATATTCCGAGTTTCCAAAGACACTATACTATTACGATCCTTATGTGTGTGTTTTGGTTATGTACTAAGTATTCCGCAAATGTAATGTAATTTCCATGTACGTTAAGCTTCGGGTCTCTACAGTCATAGTGGTAATAGGTTGGTGGGTCTGGGTTATAGCATTCACCATCAGGTGGGGTCAGAGTCATAGTAATCTCTGAGGGTAGTGAGAGGTAGGGGTGGGGGCAGGGGTCACCACTGAGGGGAGAAAGAGGTAGGGGTTGGGTCAAGGGTCACTGCTGAGGGGAGCAAGAGGTGGGGGTCACCACTGAATAGAGAGATAGGTGGGGGTTAGGGTTGGGTATTTCCACTGAGGGGAGTGCGAGTTGGGGGGTCTTCACCATCGGGAGCATGAGGTGGGGGGTCACCGCCCTGGGGAGCGGGTGGTGGGGGTCTCCACCATTGGTAGAGGGGGTCATGTGGTTGGGGTAGGGGGTCATATAGTGGAGGGGGTGGGTGGCTCATATTGAAAGATATATTTGGTGAGAAATTATATTTTTTAAAACTATGTAGTGGTGGTTTAAATAAAACACCCATGAATTGATAAAATAAAAATCATAGAGGGAGTTTAAATAAACCGTCATGATTTATATGTTTTTTAATTTAGTTTATTTATCTACCATTATTAGAACCTTTGATAATATACCACCTATAAACACTAGTCTTTTTGTAGTGAATCCTGACGCATCTTTTTCAGAGTACCTAGTGCAGATCATAAATCTATGTAAAAATTTGTTGTGAGTGAATATGATAGAACTTGTCAAAGTACTATAGTATCATGGACCTATCCAAAAAAGAGACTTAAGAGTGGGAATTTTATGTATGAAATTAATGGTCTGATTTATTTCAGTGGAAAATATATAAACATTTCATGAGGATGAGAATTCATTAGAGGGGGATATTGTACAACCTGATGTTTTTTAGTTGTAAGTAGATTCTATGGTGTGGTACTTGTTATTCATTTTGGATACTAGTGATACAACATGGGAGGGGAACGACTTCATAGTGGTTATATTTTATGTTTCTTACTCTTTTTTAATAGATTCTTCATGGAGAGTGGGTTGTGGTATGGAGTATTGTAAGGTGTTTCTCAGAAACGTTTTTTAATTTTGACGTTACTACATCATGGATCTAGGATACATTGTAGCCTTCTTCTTAGCTTCATTATTTTACATAATGGTGGTTCCCTTGTAGTGTAGTCTCCTTTACCTAATTTATGTGATCTTTTTATGGATCATATTATGGATTCCAGACATGCTTTTTACCAAAGACCATTGTGATGTAGTTCCTTACATTGTGTCATAGTTTTAATTCACATCAATACCATTTGTTTTGTGGTATTGGGCTTATGACCTAGTGTTATGTTCCTATGTTTTCCCTAAAAATTATTGAGACACTAAAACCCAACCTTAAATCAGACCATCCTCTCAAACCATGGGTATTTAAGGACTTCTATAAGATCATTTCCATCCCTCAAACTCTAGGTTTCATCCCTAATGTTGGAGGATCAACTCTAGTTTGTTTTAAGTTATTTATTTTCCTATTATTTTTCATTTTCCTCCCTTATTTTTAGGTAATTTGAAGTGGTTCAATCTTATATTAATGAATCTATTATTGAATATTTATTTATAACCCTTATTATGACGGATTGTGATTGATTATAGGAAATCCTTATAATGTGATCTTGTTCTAGTTGGTGGATAGATGTGTTTTAGATATGGATGATAAACCCCCTAGAAGAACATGACATTTGGCATCAACTTTCTTGTGGTAGGAATTTCCTTTCCATATAGAGCACCAATATTTTTTGGGAATGATATGTTGGTATGTTATTGTGTTCTTTAAGACCCTTTTTGAGTTTATTATTCCCTTATTAAGGATTATGTTTATAGAGGAGGGTGAATCAAGGAATAGAAGTTAAAATAGATTCTTCCTTGATTATGGATCTTGTCCTCTCGCCTTGAGGAACACTTTTATTTCTTTATCGCATTCCTCTCAATGAGCAAAGAAAGTAGTAAATGATGAGGGATTTTACTTAATTAACCCACTGTGGGATATTTTTAATGAGAATTTAGGAAAATGTGTCTACGCATCAGAATCACTAAAAGGTCTATACATTTACAAGTAAAAAATTGGAGTGGTACCACTGACCCTCATAGTTCAATAACATGAATAGATAGAGAACTCAATGACATACTTTATTAAAAAAACTCATTTATATATTTGATGATGTCTATCTTCTTCATCAAATGATAATGGAAATATTTATCAAGAATTTTGTTTCTATTTAGAATATAAATTATCAAATTTCTAATGAGAGAACGTAGATATTAGAAGAAAAAATTATTTGGGAATAAACCTTCCATATATAATCTGGAATAAACCTATTTTCTTATACCCCTTTATAATATTTATATAATTTTTTAGATTTATCACCCCTCATATCTTTATTTTATTATAAATCCTCTACTTAATATTTACTCACTATATGACTTTAATGAAAGAATTCATAGCCTCAATAATAGCCCAACATTATCCATAAATTGATAGTTACAACTATTATAAAGGAAAAAGGGTTCCATAATGTGTTTTTTAGATTTTATAACTCAAATGATGAAATGGAATAAACCATGGCATGGTGTGAAAACCATGGCTATTTTCCCTTCATCACACTAAGATCCATGCTCATACACTATTATTGTAATCTATTTTTTCAATTATACTTTTTCTATAAGTTATAGCATTCAACACGGACTTAGTGTGACTTCCCATAGAAAATAGATGAACCTCCAAACTACCATTCCATGATCCAAGCTCATAGAAGGACTTCCCTTCACTCACAAGGTGAAACAATCTCATCAATTCCAAGTGAAATGGTTTGGTCTCAATAATGTTGGGCTCCTTCAACTATAGGACTTTGATAAATAATAGATGCTAAACCATGGATTCTTCTCAATTTCCTTGTGAAAAAATATTATATGTTTTCCATCTACCATAGCATACATCGTACCTTGAACCAAGATTATTTTTTTTATTTTTCCTTTCAACTCTTAAAATCGACCATGTATCCATCTTTCTATGATGTGGTATCTTCCACTTTGGGTATAGAAAACCTAGGCATATTCTTCCACCACAACACTATGGTAATGAACACAACCATATCAATTTTTCATGAATTTAATAGGGACACCATCAAGGTTCCATAAGGAGAAAAAGGGCAAGGTCCAATATTTTTTGAAGTCCTACTTCACCAATCATGAGAAAATCATTACTTCAACTTCTCATGAAGAAACCTTCTTTATGATTGTCAAAAAAATAACCAAATAATCCTTATTGGGTATTGTTTTAACAACATCACCCTTTGGATTTATTGAAAACACTATAAACACTTCATGAATTGATTTGTATACCTTTGAACCATTTTATCTACCTTTAAAAACACCACTTTAATGATGTGTATCAGTGAGTCACTAGTCACCAATTCTAACATCACATGATCCATTCTTAGTGTGATAAATAATAAATGAATAAAATAGTTTTTCATTACCACATACACATACCTTCAATTATTTCAACAAACACACATATATCCCCCTGATTTTCCATGGACATACTTTCCACCTTTCCACTTCTCCCCCTTTAAAACACTTGTAAATTTATCCCCCTTGGAAATGAACCTAAAGAAATAACTTCTTTAAAAAGTTAATGATTTGATTTTGAATGTGTTATGGGATCTTCCTGATATTTATCACACTTGATTTTTCGCACATGATTGGAATATGAATAATCAGGTTGAGACTAACATCACCATGATGTTTCTTTATCCATATCAACTTAGTGAACGCTTGGGTGGAAGCAATGTATTGTTTCTATGTGATACTCAAGGATATACAATCTATTGTATTACTTTTCAATTATATTTATGAACTACCAATATAGAATGAACTTCCTAAAGTATATTTTCATTCAACGACTATGTGACGGCCCATAATTTTATCAGTGGAATCCCACATCTGAATATATAATTGAGACATATTTAGTAATATATGACTAGATAATGCACTTTCACCATAAGATAAAACCAACTAAATTTTATTATACTTATTTAAAAATTTAATTTAGATAATAAATATTCAAAAAAATAATTAAAATTATAACATTAGGACAAAAAATAAAAAAAATAATATAACTGAAATGGAAACATTTGGATATAATTAATCCCCCAGAATAATCGCACTCATCAACAACACTAGAGAAATGAAACAGAATATTAGTAATGAAATTTTCATTTTGAAAAATAAAATATACATATATATTTGAGGGAAAATAGAAGTGAATGGGGAATTGATTAAATATGATGTAATTATATAAAGTGGGGAACTCATACTACCATTACAAAATCTGATCGTCCGAAAAGTAATTTAATTGTCTGAATATTAATCTGGTCATTAGGAATATTATCCTGATTTTTAGAAAAGTAACCCCTCCAATGGAAATTTAATATAATATTTAGGTATACTATAAAATGATAATATGACATAATTAATGTTTTAAATGATAAATAAGTGTTTATATTTTTGTAAAACATAAATATTTTATTTGCATTTTTATAGACAAATATAATAATTTAAAAGGAAATTTATATTCAATAAATGGTTTTATAAATTAATGTTATTTTTTTATTAGAATTATTATATAATTTTATGAGACCAGAAGTGATTTTTAAAAGGGTCTGAAAAATAATCATAATATTGAAACTAGTATTTTTTTCAAATAAATAATGATTTTATTTAAAATTTTAATTTACAAAATTTAGAAAATTATTTTTTAAAATAAATTTCATTTTTTGAATATACACATTGAAAATTTTTATTGTAAATTTTTTTGTATTTATTTAAAAAATTTAAATTTTTGGTGAATAGAATAATACGGAAAATTATGGTATTTCACATTATAAGATAAATACATCCATTTTTTAGTCATATTTGATTTAAGAACCCTTTATTTTTAACTCACATGAAAATGTTACTATATATGGTCACAATATTCATCACTATTGGTATTCTTGAGCCAAAACAACAAACTAATGATTATAATATTCAAAAACACCCCTCTCTACTGATTTTAAATATACCCCTTCTCCTCAAAACTTCTAAGCCATGGATTTTGAAAATTTTCTTTTTTATTATATTCCCAAACCCTTAACCCACTTCCTAGTTCTACTGGTCTCACCAAATACCCTTTCAAGGAGTCGTAAGGGGTTTCCTTGTAAGAGAAAACCAAAGGAAGTGGAAAAATTCTTGACTAATATATTTCAATTTTATTCTCCCTTTACCACCCCTTATGTTTTCTTCACATCTAGACATAGTAACATTAGTATACTAAATATACTTATTTATTATTTTTATAGAATAATATCCATCTTTTACCCTCCCTTCTTTAGATTATATAAGAAAAATGTTGTTTACAATATAATTGGTTCACTGCCTCCATGAACAACGTACTTCATTTTTCTCCACCATCATCATGATTAGACATAAAAATATTATTACGGATAAATAAGATTATAATAATTATATTATATTGTTTTTCATGTTTTTTAATGAATATATATACATTATATTAAATAAAATGAAACTAGTTCTTTATTTTCAGTAAAACTACCTAAAAGAACTTACCATGTTATGTAAACATTTTTACTAAATTAATTGTCCATATATCTGAATAGTAATGGATATTTGAAAACATTTAAATTTATAGAAGGTCAGTAATACCATATATTTTCATTTCAGTAGTTGTATTCTTTTTTTACGAGAACATTAATAATTATCCGGAAGTTATCCAACCTTGGAACCAGAAAGGAACGCCCTCAAAACAACAAAATTAAACATTATATATCATTAAAATGGTAATAATTGAACATAAGAAAATTATAGTAAATGAAAAATTGTTGTAAAAAGTCATAAATTCATAAATTAATGAATCTAATTTGATTATCCAGGTTGTTAGGTGCAAGTTATGAATGGTTCTCGAACATAAGGTAAGGGGTCTCTCTGAACCACACTATTTTCTTTAGGTTATGACCTTTCTCTCTCTAACATACATTATCTCCCAATTTTTTGTTATATAACTGTTATAAATTCTGTATGTATGTCTATTAAAAATATATCTATCCTATTCACCCTTGAAATTATGGGGTAATACATACTTTAAGTTCACTTTTAAAATATGTTCTATAAAATCAATCATGATTAAGGATAACTTTTCTATACCTTAACCATTTTATGTGACACTCATTTTAAGACATTACTCCCATTCATGATTTCAATAAAAAATAGTCAATTTTAGGGATAACCATTCTTATTTATCTTTTTTCATATAAGATTCCATATTTATTCTTTCTTTGATAAATTATTAATAGATTCCTTAAACGACGGTTTTCAATGTCTATTTCTACACCCTATTCTCGACCCTTTCTCATGAAATTTTGTTCAAATGAACACTATATTTTGATACCTATGCTTATGAATATAGATATGAACATAAAAAATATTTAATTATTTTTTCTCATTATAATATTCATTAAATATCCTTTGATTGTGATATGTGACAAGATTATGCAACTCATTTATTAACATGGGAAATTCATATGTTTATGCCTAATTCTTTATTTCATTTTATGGAACACATAAGAATATAAATGTTATGAAGGGTTCACCCAGATAGTTATCTAACTTATTGGGTAATTTTTATGTATCAGGAGAAGATATTTATTAGACTAGTCTGTAAACCTAATCTAAGATGGGACTTTGTCAACCATGTGATGTTCTCTTTGAAGTTACCATTAACATATGATTATGTCATGTTATAAGTTTCTTATACTTTTATATATTTCCATGATATTCTAATTTTAAATTATTTGTATTATTCTGTAACACCCCAAACTTCCACGGTACATTTCATATTTAATAATGCAATAGCTTGCATTGTACGCAACTTCGAGATTCTAACACACTACGACCAATCAAAGTAGCTGTTATGAATAGTAATACCCACTTTTTGAAATTTTATAAATTTTATCTCTCAAAATGGACTTCATTTTTGGATTCGGAATATTGAAATTATCCTAGGGTAAATTTTTGGAACTTTTCGGATAACTTTTATATTTTGATGAATAGTGAATATTACCATATTTTAATTAAAAACAACTTTTTTAATAAAAATAATTAACAGTGATAAATAATGAATTTGACTGGTTTTAAAGTATATTTAGAATATATTTTTACCATTTAATACAATGTTGGTCATTGGACATAATTTCACATTTAAACCGAACATAAAAAACTGTCAATCTTTTGAGAGTTATTATCTCTTAAAAACATGTTTTTTGTTTTAACAACGGGAATTAATTTGTAATTAATTTCTTCCACTTATGTGTTTTTAATTTAGAAATATAGATTCCATATTTGGAATCAGGAGGTTCAAATTTTTTAAATAGGTAACTTTTATTTTTAGACATTTTGAATAATTTCTTCGATAAATATTTTATTTACCATGGTTAAAGGGTAAATCTGGTAAATAAGGGTAAACAAATAATATTATAATAATATTGATTTACCATAAAACGTGTCCTAACCCTATTGGTTGATACCTATCCGACCGTGGGCATCTTTGGGTCGATTTTGGGACCACATGGATCCACATGTAAGTGATAATGACACTTTATATTAATTAAGTTAAAGTAAATACAAAAATGACATAATCATATATCTTTTAGAAAAACAATTTTTACATAGGGTTATATATATTATATTTTTGACTATAAATATTAATTATAAATCTCAAAATATTTCCTACATAATAGTATTTTATTTATAATTTTCAGACATTTAATATTTAAATTTATTTATGACACAATAATGATGCAGTATTTTCCTTATTAATGAAAGAATCAAATAATTGGTATTATAAATATTAAAATAAATATAATTTGAATTTTGTGATGTCATACACGTACTTTATTGATTAATATGACATATTAGGATTGCTTAAATAAATTTGGTTTGAATTAATAATTTTGTTGAGACTTTAACAAAAATCAATTATTAAATAGTGTCAAAATTGACATAAAAGAGTTTGTAAAACAAGTATTATATTATTAATTGATATTCTATTCCTAAAAAATCTAAGGATCGGCCAAAGGACATATATCATGATAGGTGAATCATTAATGGACCAATTGGGGGTATCTTTGATGTATATAGTAAGTTTATTAACTATATAATATAAAAATACAAAGTGACATGGTAAATGTCAAACTAATTAACTAAGAGTTAAAACTAAAGGATAAGGATAATATAATGATCCAAACCTATCTAAAATCTATTTTTTGAAAATATTTCGACCCATACCCACCTTATACTTTGAATAATCTACTTTGGACCCATTAGAAACCGAATATGAATTTATTATAAAATAATACTTTAAGTTTTTTCTTAAGAGCCCCCTTATAAAAAGACACCACTTCTAACCAATTCTTCACACCTTCAAAGCCTTTTGGTTTGGCCAAACTCTGCCCAAATACCCCCTAAACTATCATCCATTAATCCTAGAGGCCTTACTTTAGTCACAAAGCCAACCTAAGGAGCCCTTTTGATCAAATCAAAAGGAAGAACCCGAAGAAGGGGTAATGTTTTCACCACCCACTTTCCAGTTCCTTTCTTCTTCAACTTCTTCTTTATTTGTTATTACCATTATAAATTAATAACTCCTGTATATTATATATACTGTGATGTTATTATAAATATGTTACAATCATATTCAGTATTCTATCCATCCTTTGAATGGCATTTCACCATACGTGTGTACATACGGCTTACCGTCTCCACGTCGTGGTGTAATTGTTATTCAAAACATTATTATTTAGATGGGTAAAATAATGATGTGTAATTCATGTAAATAATAAATATAACATGATAATTATTATGTATATATGATATACCATCCAATTATATATTATTTTAGTATCAAAATAATGATATTTTCGCTTGTGCGTACGTACGGACTACCGTCTCCACGAACGCGATGAGATTCATTCCCCATCGTATCCATTCAAGTCTAATTATCATTTGATGATTAAAAATAATGATTAAGGACTTGATATCATTCTATATATGAATAATATACATCCCATCAATAACAAATATGGCTCACATAACAAAGAATATAAAGAAATATGAATCTATTAACACCCGAAACGATGATAATACTAAGATATTAATAACAAATCAATGTTAAAAGAACATATATGATATCATATTAATGTAAATGATTATTTTATAATTTAGTAACAATTATTTTACCATTATACAGGAGTTTGACATACTCTCAACCAAGGAAAAGTACAAGTTAATGGTTTATTTCACAATCTTTTCATTATCCGAGGTTATTTATACATAATTATCTACTGGGACCTCTTTATCATCCACATCAATGTTTCTTACAAATGTATTTAAAATCATTCTTAAAATTTTACAGAATATGGGTTAAAGTCATTTATACCCTTTTTTTAATTTTTATAATATGTTTATAAAGAAATCTTTCGGTCATTTTCCAAACAAGGTCTTTTTTAACCTTTTCAAAAAAATTAATGTAAGAATGTCTCTTTTTAACTTATACGGCGGGTGCAGATATTTTCTACCATTATAAACTCATCGAAGATTCCCTTACAAGCTTATAAGAATATTTTCAAAGTAAATGTTTTACTTTATAATTATGTGACTCTTAAATGATTTCAAAATAGAAATAGATATTTCTCTAAGAAGAGTTTTGATTTCATCTCTGTCAACACCCATTGATGGATTTTAAGTTTATTTGGAGTTGATTTATTAAGATACAAAACTTCCATATTGTATAAAGGTTTTTTGATATGTTTGACTATGGATGTGCTATTTTTATACCATTCATGATTTATGGTTAAAGTATTGACATTTCATATTCTAGTTTTAATACGAATGTTTATGATATGTTTAAACCTTTTCATATGAGGAATGTATTGGACTTAGTAAGTGAAGGGTGGAGCTCGCTATAGCTCCTCGATACATAGGTATGTCTCATGAGACAACCATATGTGGAATTGGACAAGGCCCTTTCCCAATTTTATTTATGGTTTTGGCTGAGACCTTAATCATTTTTTGAAGTCTTAGCTGAGGCCTTGACAAAATGTTTCAGAATGTCAGGCATTATACATTCCCTCATTATGGAAATAACATTGATGGTTCATGTCGTCATTCAAATAGTAAAATACCCATGATTATGTTTTATTATGGAATTATTTACTCAGCTCAAATTCCTTCCATAAAAGTATTCATGTTTATTATTGGTAAAGGAATGTGGTTTCAATTATTTACCATGCTTAATATTTATGTCATTTTCCACTGTATTACTTACCCTTACTAATCATTTGAGCTCACCCCTTTCTTATGTTTCATTTTCCCAGGGTATGATGAAGTTAGTTATGAGTGACCAGTAGCATAATCTAGAAGGCTTGGATGTTTCTAATGAAATATATTTGTGTTTTATTTATTTTCAAGTTGTAAAGTTGAAATTATGTATGAATTTAGTTTCCAATAATACTAAACTGATCGGTCATTCGAGACATGATTTCCATATGATCATGCAAATGTTATGTAATAATTCACCGACTCTGGGTAACTGGGGTCAGGGAATTACAGTTGGTATCAGAGGAAGTTTAGTACAAACCCTAGAAACTATATTTATATAAACTCAGATTAGAGTACATAGACCTAAGATGGACTTTGAGGATTAGTATAGAAGAACTACCTATAATTTTGGTATTGTAGAAATTTTTTGAGTTTTCCGAGTAATACATCCATGTCTGGATATGAGCAGGTAGAGGCGGCTCTGGCATAGATGTACCTAGGGGTAAAACGAGCTAGACTCGAACGGGAACTGGTGCACGACAACGGGCCTTGCTGCACTCTTAGTTATGACACTCCCATGGAATATGCTTAGGATAATTCTCGTTTTCTCTACAAACCACTATGAAGGGTTTATGAGTATATACCTCCTCAATGATAACATCTTTATGATTATGGATTATATCCATAAATCATTAAATTTATGATAGGTATTTTACAAGATTATAATTATTCATTACAATTCATAAACTGACATAGTTTATGCAATTGTATAGAAATGGTGCCCAGTATAAGGAATGTGAACTCCAGCAATACATATGATCCAAAGAGTAAGAAGGGTCATATCTTTCATGGTATTAAGCCAAAATTTAGAAGGGAAATAGTCTCCCATGTATTCTCAACATATGAAGAAATAGTATCGTGTGTTAATAAGATAAGTAAATAATTCCTTGTGTCCTATGGCTTTGAAGGGAAGAAAGAGAAGAAAAGGATGGAAGAGAGAAAGATGGATAAAGGGTAGAGGGAAAAGAAGAATTTTCCCATATGTGATAACTGTGAAAGAAACACCCTGGAACTTGCCTGAAGAGAAAGGGAGTTTTTTGTAAGTGTGTATAAAAAGAACACCATGTACATGACTACAAGGGTAAGAAAAAGGTTTCAAATGTATAATGCTTCATTTGCAAGGAGTTGGGACACTACGCGAACCAGAGTCAAAATCATCAGAGTATGCCCCAAATTATGCTATTGGATAATAATAAAGATATGATAATACTATATATGAGTAGGAATGATTAGAGTTATTATGATATTATTATATAATTATGTCATTTGAGTGTCGTATCAACAGTGTACTAGTTATAATAATTATGGAGTATATAAGGATTGTACTGCAGTACTATTTCATTAAGGACTTGAGATTGTGTGGAACCAAGAAAAGTGAATCAATAGAAGGTTAAATTTTTTGGAAAATATATGTTTGAGAGAAAGATAAACCATAATATAGTTCTGATACCGAGGGAGTGATTTTAGAATAATACATGATTGATTTGGATAAATTATATTGGATATTCTTGACTGCCTTGAAACTGATTAAATATTTGTATGTTCCATCATTGTTGGAGTTTAAAACATTTTTGGATAGATGAAGTATATCCAGTATTCTATAGGGAATAATGGAGCAATAATTTAATCAATAAGGTTTTATGGTAATTCAGGACGTTTCAGTGTTTTAAAAGAATACATGATGAAGGTATTCATATTTTATTACATGGTAAAAAAGATCTACATTATTTTTACCTTCCATATAAATTATGGACTGATAGTTTGGACAGAAGTATTTTGGATAAGTATAAAGTTTGGAATGGATTATATTTTACATTGGATACTATTGTTAAGGTTATTTTTGGATATTTATAAAAAGGACAACACGCAGACCGTGTGACAACCTGTCGCGTCGGACAAAGCTGTGGGAATCAAACCCAAAACCATAGTGCGATTGGGATTTATCGCATACCACTGGACTACATGAATTCCCTGGAGTTTATAATGTAGTTTTTTTTAGTTCTGATAGATGAATTATAAATTTATTTTTGGAACCCTATATGGTTAGGATAAATAGAATATTTTTTAGTTCTATTACCTTTTGGAGTGAAAGATTGGTTTGTGGTAAAACTTTAGTAAGGAATGAATGTCTACATGACAAGTAAGTATATTTCCTTAAATTCTTATTAAATATCATAAAAAAATTATTCAGCATTATGAAAGGTAATATAAAACAAAAATGGTGTCGGTTAACTTTTCTTACTGGGGAATCAAAGATCGTTTAACCAATCACAAGTTTGTGATTTTCTTGTAGTTAACTTTCTCCAAATCCGGTTTTCTACAACTCTCCATCATACATTGATGGTTTGTTTCTCCTCCATATCCATGTTTTAATGGAAACCGAATATGGGCTATCTCGGGTGACCTTTGTACTTCTCTTTCTTTCTTTTAATGTTATATTTTTGTTAACCCTATTTCCGATATGGGTTTTCCATAAAAGTATTTTCTATTTTCAACATTTTATTTTTGATGAACATTTTCAAATTGAGAGGATGAAATTTATTGAAGGAGGGTATTATGTAACACCTCAAGCTTCCATGGTACGTTTCCCTTTGAATAATGAAATAGCTTTCATTGTACGCAACTTCGAGATTTTAACACACTACGACCAATCAAAGTAGCCGTTATGAATAGTAATACCCAATTTTTGAAATTTATAAATTTTACCTCCTAAAATGGACTTCATTTTTGGATTTTGAATATCTAAATTAGCCTAGGGTAATATTTTGGAACATTTCGGATAACTTTTATATTTTGATGAATAGTAGAAATTACTAAATTTTAATTAAAAACAACTTTTTTAATCAAAATAATTAATAGTGATAAATTATTAATTTTTTGAAGTTTTAAATTATATTTATAATATAGTTTTACCATTTAATACAATTTTGGTCATTGGACATAATTTCACATTTAAACCGTAAATAAAAAACTATCAATCTTTTGATAGTTATTATCTCTTAAAAACACTCTTTTTGTTTTAACAACGGGAATTAATTTTTAATTAATTTCTGCCACTTCGGTGTTTTGAATTTAGAAATATGGATTCTATATTTGGAATCGGGAGGTACAAATTGTGTAAATAGGTAACTTTTACTTTTAGATATTTTGAATAATTACTTCGGTAAATATTTTATTTACCATGGTTAAAGGGTAAATCCGATAAATAAGGGTAAAACAATAATATTATAATAATAGTAACTTACACTAATACACATCCTAACCCAATTTTTTGATAACTTTCCGACCATGGGAATATTTGGGTCTATTTTTGGACCCCATTTATCCACTTTTAAGTGATAATTACACTTTATATTAACTAAGTTAAAGTAAATACAAAAATGGCATAATCATATATCTTTTAGAAAAATAATTTTTACATAGGGTTATATATATTATATTTTCGACAATTAATATTAAATATAACTCTAAAAATATTTCCTACATAATAGTATTTTATTTATAATTTTTAGACATTGAATAATTAAATTTATTTATAACACAATAATGATGTAGTATTTTACTTATTAATGAAAGAATCGAAGAATTGGTATTATAAATATTAAAATAAATATAATTTGAAAGTTTTGATGTCATAAACAAATTTTATTGATTAATATGACATTTTAGGATTGCTTAAATGAATTTTGTTTTAATTAATAATGTTTTTAAGACTTTAACAAAAATCAATTAATAAATAGTGTCAAAATTGACATAAAAGTGTTTTTAAAAAAAGTATTATATTATTAATTGATATTCTATTCCTAAAAATAAAAGGTTCGGCCAAAGGACTTATATAATGATATTTGTATCATTAATGGACTATTTGGGGTCTCTTGGATGTATATAGTATGTTTATTAACTATATAATATAAAATACAAAGTGACATGGTAAATGTCAAACTAATTAACTAAGAGTTAAAACTAAACGATAAGGTTAATATAATGACCCAAACCTATCTAAAATCTATTTTTTGAACTTTTTTAGACCCATACCCACCTTATACTTTTAATAATATACTTTGTATCCATTAGAAACTGAAAATGAATTTATTATAAAAGAATACTTTAAGTTTTTCATAAAGAGCCCCTCTTCCCCTTTATAAAAGGACACCACTTCTAACCAAATCTTCACACCTTCAAAGCCTTTTGGATCGGCCAACATCTAACACAATACACTTTAAAAAATCCTCTATTAATCCTAGAGGCCTAAATTTTGTCAGAAATCCAACATAAGGAGCCCTTTTGATCAAATCAATAGGAAGAACCCGAAGAAGATGTAATGTTTTCACCACCCTCTTTCAAGTTCCTTTCTTCTTCAACTTCTTCTTTATTTGTTATTCCCATTCTAAAATAATAACTCCAGTATATTCTATATACTTTGATATTTTTATAAATTTGGTACAACCATATTCAGTATTCTATCCATCCTTTGAATGACATGTCATCATACGTGTGTACGTACAACTTACTGTCTCCACGTCGTGGTGTAATTGTTATTGAAAACATTATTATTTGGATGGGTATAATAATGATGTTTAATTCATGTAAATAATAAATATAACATTATAATGATTATTTATATATGATATTCCATCCAATTATATATTATTTTAATATCAAAACAATGGTATTGTCGCTCGTGCATATGTATGGACTACCGTCTCCACAAACGCGATGAGATTCATTCCCCACCATATCCATTCTATTATAAGTCTCATTTTATGATTAAAAATAATGTTTAAGGACTTGATATCATTTTGTATATGAATAATATACATCCCATCCATAAAAAATATGGATCACATAACAAATAATATAAATAAAGACGAATTTGTTAACACCCGAAACGATGATAATACTAAGATATTATTAACAAATCAATGTTAAAAGATTATATATGATATCGTATTAATGTATATGATTATTTTTTAATTTAGTAACAATTATTTCACCATTATAAAGGAGGTTAACCTAACCTCAACCAAGTAAAAGTACAAGGTAAGCCTTTATTTCACAATCTCTTCATTATCCGAGGTTGTTTATACGTAATTATCTACTAGGACTTCTTTATCATCCACATCCATGTTTCTTAAAAATGTATTTAAAATAATTCTTACTATTGTACATAAAATGGGTTAAATTCATGTATACCCTTGTTTGAATTTTTATAAGATGTTTATAAAGGAATATTTCCATTGTTTTCCAAACAAGTTCCTTTTTAACCTTTTCGACCAAATTAAGGTAAGAATGTCTTTTTCTAACTTATATGGTGGGTGAGGCTATTTTCTACCATTATAAACTCATCGAATATTCCCTTAAAATATTATAAGAATATTTTCCATGTAACTATTTTACTTTATAATTATAGTACTCTTGAAATAATAAATAATATAAAAAGATATTTCTCTAAAAAGTGTTTTGATTTCATCTATGTCAACATCCTTTGATGGATTTTAAGTTTATTTGGAGTTGATTTATTATGATACAAAACATCCATATTGTATTGAAGGTTTTGTGATATGATTGACTGTGGATGTGATATTTTTATATCATTCATGATTTATGGTAAAATTATTGACATTTCTAATGCAATTTTTAATTCGAATGTTTATGATATGTTTAAACCTTTTCATATGAGGAATGTATTAGACTTAGTAAGTGACAGGTGGAGCCTGTTATTGCTCCACGATGCATCGGTAGGTATCATGGGACAAATATATGTGGAATTGGCTGAGGCCATTTCCCAATTTGATTTATGGTTTTGGACGAGGGCTTATTCATTTTTAGATATCTTGGATGAGGCCTTGACAAAATGTTTCAGAATGTCTGGCATTATAAATTCCCTCATTATAGAAATAATATTGATGGTTCATGTGGTCATTCTACTAGTATAATACCCATGATTATGTTTTATTATGGCATTATTTACTCAGCTCATATTCTTTTCATAAAAGTATTCATGTTTATTATTGGTAAAGGCCTGTGGTTTCAATTATTTACCATGCTTAATATTTATGTCATTTTCCGCTGTATTACTTACCCTTACTGAGCATTTGATCTCACCCCTTTCTTATGTTTCATTTTCCCAGGATATGAAGAAGTTAGTTATGAGTGACCATCAGTCATAATCTAGGAGTCTTGGATGTTTCTAATGAAATATATTTGTGTTGTATTTCTTTTCATGTTGTAAAGTTGAACTTATGTATGAATCTTGTTTCCAATAATACTAAACTGATCAGTCTTTCGAGACATGATTTCCTGATGATCATGCCAATGTTATGTAATAATGCACTGACTCTAGGTAACTGGGGTCGGGGCATTACATATTCCACCATGTGATTATTTCTGAGACTTATCTTTTATGATATCATGTCTTGTATTATGGATTATATAAAATGGTTCATTATTATGTTCATTCCATTTCTAGGCTTTATAGCACACCTCTTTTGTCAACGTATTCCCTAGGTTATCATAGGAATTTTTAGGAGATCAAAGTGGTTTAGGATCTCATTAAAAACATTAAAATAAAGACATTTTATTTAGTTTTATATTTTTTTTTGTACCAATTCTTCTAAAGAAACTCAGTCTTTCAATCCTTCTATTGTATTTATTAGATTTTTATGAAAAAAAATGTAACAATATGTGTAAAATTATTGGGTCACAAAATTTTAAATTAGAGGTAGTTTTAGTTGTTTTTATGTAATTGGACTAGAATAATTTAGTGAAACACCTAGGTATAAGTATATGTATAGGAAAATATCCTACAATATTTTTGAACTGTAGAGTGGGTGATTTATAGGAACAAGAACCCATTTACGGATACTATAAGTTATGTGGCTCTGGAACATTTGTACCTAGGGAATATTTCCCCAAAAAGGATAGACTGGGAATTAACTCAATTTTCAGCAATTTCATGAAATATAGACCTTTCTGCATATCTGGTTTCAAACTCCCAAGGGATATTATTTGGAAAATTGAAAAACTATTTAAAAACCATTATAAATTAATTTAATAAATTGTTAGGCCGGAAAACCTAATATGAAAATTACTATGGATAAAATATATTAAAACTTATAGACTCATAAGTTTGGATATAGTTTTCATTTATAATAAATTTATTCTATGTTAATAGTTACCCTTCTTATATAATTTTTTTAGTGTTATCATCCCTCTTTTTGAATTTCTTTATTTTAGTTAATGGTTTGAACTATGATTATTTATTTCAAAAAAACATGATAGGAAGTATGATGATTTCCATAATGACATTCCTAAACATATGGAATTTGGAGATTATAACTTCATGGTAGTTTTAGATCTTTTGTATTATTTTATATAAAATAATCCGAATTTTTTTGGAATTCCCTCATTATCCTAATAGGTGGAATGTTGTGGTCGAGTCCTTTTTGCGAAAATGGCCTCCTAACATTAGTAGATCTTCTAATCTTCTCATCGTGGAATAATGTATCAGCTCCATTGAAAAGATATTTTTTGTCCTCCAATGTGTGGAACAATAAAGAGTTGTGTTGGTTATTTATCACAAATAGGGGGAGATAATCGGAGGTGGAAACTTATCATAAACACAGAGTCCAAATAAGGAGTTGATTCCATGGAATGGGAAGGATTCAAGAAAATGTTTTTTTAAACTATTTTCTGAAAAATCTTCATCTTAAAATGGGAAGGGAGTTCCTAAAACTGAAACAAAAGGAAGCTGAGTCTATCAAGGCATATAATAAAAAATTCATGAGGCTTTCACAATACACATATATCTTTTACATCAAGTTCAAAATTAATTTGGACCATTTATTTAGCGGATTAAAGATAAGTCAATGAAAATATTTATTGATTCAGTAATTTCACTACTATGATGATATTTATCATTCTTACCTTGTAGTAAAAATGGAGATTGGTGATTCTTAGTGGTATCATGAGGCTAGAGATAAAAAATAATAAAGTAGAGTTTAATTCTATATGATAGATGGTTAAATACTGTGTAGAAAAGAAAAATAAAAATCCCACATATCAAAAGTGTGGAAAGAAGTATCCTGAAAACAATCTCAAGGGAACTAGGAGATATTTAGTGTGTGGAAAATAGGGGTATCATGGTAATCAAAACAAAATAGTGATAATAAAACAACACATATGATGAAATAAAATAATGTTTAGATCAATAATCATCATACGGTACACTGTTTAGACTACAAGGAAAACATGTATTATTTAATCCAATTCAAAAATATAAGGTTTTCCAAAGACAATAAATCAAAATAACCTCCAAGTCCTATAGATTATGTAAGGGGATATGTTATCACTACTACTGTGGTATATCTTGAAATTTATATGGAATCAAGTGAACTGGTTATTCATTCAAATATAGTGAATATAATTTTTTTCTTTCGGTTCCCAATGTATTCAAGGTTTTCCATCGTTTATTATTTATACTATTAATTATTCTCCCATTATCTCATATGCTAGTTTAGATGGTAAGGGTAAGGTCATTTTTGCTGATGTGGATGATGGGGGTGTAGGCACTTCCTCTCTAGTGGTCTCATTCCCCCTTTCCTATGCCAACATTGTGTGTATTCTAAAAGGTGAGACTATTTGGTTAACTAATTCCCTAGTTTTGTAGGGGATCCCTAAGGATGATGGTTTCCACGGAAATAAAATGGATGATGAGGTCACTCAGACCCAATCCACTACTGGGTTTGGGATGATCAGGGGCATTGGTTTACAACAAACACTGAAAGATCCTTTGGTCACTCATAATCAATATCAAATCCATGGGGGTGATGAGCAGCCAAAAAGGAAGTAAAAATTGAGAGGGAAGGAAATTGAGTTTTCAAACTTTGGTGTTTTCCTAAAGGCCACTAACAGAAAAGATGTGGTGTACATGGGTAGGATACATACTCACTCCTTCATCCATAAATATAATTCCATGCATGATATTCATATTATGATTTTAATAGGGAACTATATATTTTTGAAGGTATGTATGATGATGAATTTTTGTTATATATTCTGGTTCATGGCTTATCACCACCATAATAGTTATTTTTTGTGTTTCTCAATCATCCTTAAAATGATTTTTGGAAAATGAAAAAATATTTCTTTGTGAAGTAGAACTATACAAAAACCACCTCAAAACAAGGTTTTGATCTATCTATGAGAATATAAAACTTAGTAATTTTATTTATCCTAAGTATATAATTTTTCGTTAGTTAATTATTTTGGAGTGAACCACCCAAAAAATATTTTCATACTTCCTTTATTGGAATTTGATTCTATATTGGGCATGGATTGGTTGTCTTTATATAAATACAGAATCAACTGTCATGAGAGGGGGATAACTCATCACAACTTGAGTCATCCTTTAATTCTGTATAAGTGTATGGATGAATAAAAATCCCATTTAGAATATAAATCTCATTTATGTATATTATTGACTTTTAGTAAAGCATATATAGCACAAATTATTGACCAAAAGATGAGAATATTTCTTGATTACATGCCAGTTGTGAGTTTCTATAGTGATGTATTACATGAACAGTTTCCTAGTATTCCTCTTTATAGAGAGGTTGATTTCACAATCAAACTTATACCTAGATCTATTCTCATATCCATGACTTTCTATATAATGTCAACCATTGAGTTAGAAGAACTAAAGAAGAAGTTACAAGAGAATATTGACAAGGGTTTTATATGCATGACTGCTTCACCATGGGGTATGTTCGTCATATTTATAAAGAATAAGGATAGGTCAATGTGTCTCTACATTGATTATCCTGAAATCAACAAAATCATGAAAAATAACATGTATCTTGTTCTATGTATCAATGGCTTGTTCAATAAACTATGTGGGGACCATTACTTCTCTACTGTAGACCTTTAGTCAAGATATCACTAATTAAAGGTGGAGAAGGAAGATATTACCTTGAAATGACTTTGAAAAAAGGTATTAAAACTATGAGTTCATTGTGATGCCCTTAAAACTCACCAATTCTCTACATATCATTATTGACATAATGAATATAGTCTTTAGATATTGCCTCAAAATATTTGGGGTAGTATTTATAATTGGTATTATAAAATAATACTAATCAAGGAGGATCTTGAGGAGTATTGGAATATTGTGCTAAAGAAACTGAGAAATGAGAATTTATATGAAAATTACAATAAATATGTGTTTTTCATAGAATAAGGATCTTTCTTGGGTCATGTTATCACCATAAAATAGATATTTTTTTATTCTTATAAGAAAAAGGGTATTGAGGAGTAGCCCAGAACAATATTTATAATGAAAATTAATAGTTTCCTTAGATTATTTGGGTATTAATGATGATTTTTGATAAACTTATCATGATTTTTAAACCTACTAATCAATGAATCTGAAGGAAGTAAATATTTTATGGATTAATGAATATAAAAAAAAATTCAAGGAATTGAAAAATATTTTTATTAGTACACCAGTCCTAATGGTGGAATAAATTAGGGAACATTTCATTGTATATAATGATGCTTCAAAGAATGTATTTGGTTTTCTAAAAATGATTATTGATAAAGTGATATACTACACCTCAAGGTAGATTAATGTTCATGAGCATAAATATCCATCATAAGATATAGATTTGTTTTTAGTAATATTTTTGTTGAATATTTTTCGGTACTATGTTTATGGGGAGAAGTGTGAAATTATATTGATCATATGATCTTAAAAAATATTCATAGATAAGGAATTTAATGTGCCCCATAAAAGATTTTTAGATTTGATCAAGGACTATAACGGCTCATTCGACTTCCATCCTAGGAAAGAAAATAATGTTGAAGATAATCTAAGTAGAAAGGATCTGACAACTGCATCAATGATGAGAATTGATAAGGAACTAATCTTCTTATGCTTGAAAATGATGGACATTGGGATCATAAAGAGAGTAAATTCATCATTACCTTCCCAAAATATTTCTCAACCTTACCTTCTTAAGAAGATAAAGGATTTTCAAATAAATGATAAGGAAAGTTAGAAGAAGTTGGAAGCTATAAGAAAAGGGAACTCCTCATAGTTTAAAATAGATGAAGAAGGAGTTGTAATATTTGGTTCATGACTATGTGTACATCAATTACTATGATAAAGAAAGAGATTTTTAATGATTCAAATGGGTCAAACTTCACTATTCACCCATGGATAAAGATGATGTTTCAAAATCTCTAATAGAACTATTTGTGGGAAAATATGATGAAATAGATCATATGATACACATAAAAATGCATGGTATATTATTTGGTGAAAGTTGAATGGTAAAATTCCAATGGGATGATGCAACCATTTCCTATTCCTATATAGAAATATGAAAAAAATCACCATGGACTTGATCACTGTACTAATAGAGACATCAATAGGATATAATTCTATCTAGATTTTGGTCGCTAGTATTATAAATATTGTCCATTTTATTTTAATTCAATAGGACTTCTCTTTTGATAAACATGTAAGGATATAAATCAGATAATTAGGTTATCTACATGGAACCCCACTATCAAATCTATATGATCAAGATTTTAGATTTACTTCTATCTTCTATAAAAGTATCGATTGTGATATAATGACTGAATTGAACTTTAGTACGACTTATTACCCCCCAACTGATGTGAAATATAAGTAGACTTTCCAAACACATAATTATTTTTTGATATCATGCTTGATGGATTTCAAAGGTGTACAGGATCAACATTTTCCTCTGGTCGAGTACCTATACAATAATATTTTCTACAAAAAACATCCAAACAGATCCATATTAATCCCTTAATGGGTAGATATGTGGAACACCTATCTATTGGGTTGAAATTGGTGAACATAAGCTACTATGTCAAAAAATGGTCTAGTTTAGAGATAAAGTGTTCCCATGAATATGTATGTAGTAGAGATTCATGATATTTTGGGAAAAGGTAAAGAAAAGTCCTATGTACATCATCCCCTTTGATATTCTTGATCACATCTGATCTATGGAAAATCGACTAACACTTCTACAAATTCTTTCTCTAAAAATGACGTGATCCATGTATCTCTATTAATTAAGTACATACTAGATCCCTCACATTAATATAATTCAGAGCTGGTATATGTGGAAAATGATCTCTCTTTTGAGGAGAAATTGGTAAAGATCTTGTATTGTAGATATAAAGTTCTATGAAAAAAATACTACTCATTTAGTCAAAGTACTATAGTGAATCCCAAAGTAAGAGGAGGTGACAAGGGAACCATAGGAAGCCTTGAAGCAAAAGTACCCTCAAATATTTTCACCTTAGTATACAAAACAAAATTTCATTGGTGAAATTTCTTAGGGTGAGAATATTGTAATGACATAGAATTTTATTAATGGAATTTCATTTCTGAATATATAATTGTGACATATTTTGTAATGTAATTTTATATAATTCACACACGCCACATGATAAAACTAAATGAATTTTATTTAATTAATCTATACATTAAATTTAGTGAATAAATATGGCCATAATAATTGAAATTATTATAATTGTAAAATAGAAAATAGGATAACAATAATAAGAAGAAGAAAATTTTGATATGCTCGATCCCCCTAGAATAATCACAATCATGACCATAAAAATTAAGTAGAATATTAGTAATGAAATATGTATTTTTAAAATGAATATATATATATATATAACTATAATAGAATATATAAGTTAATGAAGAATGAAATAAATAAAAGTTATTTATATAATATTAGAAACCCATATTTCCATTATAAATCAAACTATTGGAATAGTAATTTGATTGTTGGAATAGTAATATGACCCTTGTAATAGTAATAAGACCATTAGAAATAGTAACCTGATCATTAGAATAATAATCTCACCTATGAAATTTTAAAATAATATTTTGTTGTTTTATAAAATGAGAATATGAAATATTTATCTCATAATAAAAATAAATAAATTTTTATATTATAAAATTAGTGCTTATGTTTTTGTAAAAAAAAATGTTTCATTTTCTTTTTTATAATAAATATAAATATTTAAATACAGTTTTATGTTTTAAAATATGGTTTTATAAATTAATATTATTTTTTATTAGAATTAAAATATAATTTTATGTGAACATAAGTAATTTTACAATGATTTCTAAAAAATTTCATTATATTAAAATTAGTTTTTTTCAAATAAATAAGGATTTCTTTAAAAATTTCATTTCACATATTTGAACATTTATTTTCATAAAATGGATTTATTTTTTGGAATATTCACATTTAAAAGAATTTATGGTATATTTTATGTATTTTTCTGAAATAGATGCTTTTTTGTAAAAAGTGAAATAAAAAAAATACTATATTTGACCTTATAAGCTAAATACATGAATTTTTGAGTCATGGATGATACTTCAACCGATTATTTTTAAATCACATACACCATTTGATGTATATGGTCACATTATTCATCACCATTGGTATTATAAAGAAAAAATAATAAACTAAGGGTATTATTATTCAAAAACACCCCTCTCCTCTTATAAATATCATCTATTGCCACCCCTTATAGTAACATCTTCAAATCCTTGTAGATTACCAAATTTCTAAGTGAATATCTTCCAAATCATAACCCGCACTTTATACTGCTTATTGTCTCACCAAATACAATTTAATGGAGCCTTAATGGGTCACCTATAAAAAGAAAACCAAAATAATAGGTAAAACTATCATCTACCCTCTTTTAATTTTATTCTTTGTCTACCACACCTGTAACATCCTGGATTTTTAAAAAGGTATGAACCATTTAATTTTCGGTTTAAATTTCGTAACAAGGCCCTTTTTTAGGCCTAATCTTTAAATGGGGGTCATGGGTGCGTTTGGGGCACCTTTGAAGCCAGGAATGCCGAAAAGGGGGGAAATAGACAGGGCCACAAAATTAAAAGAAATTTTGCTGCCCAGGAGCATGGTCATGTGGCTGTTTACAAATCCATGGTAGTGATCTACTACATGGATAGGGCATAGATAGTAAAATAATTCAGTCAACCGTGCGATATTCCCTAGTAGAGAAGAATCTAACACACGGTTGGCGTATGGTTTGGCCAACCGTACAACTAAATCATGATGCACCTATTATGTAATAAAAGATTAATTTTATTGGTAGGGGATTATTTGAAAACACCACTCAATTTCTCATCCTCCTCCCACTCTATAGTTTCTCCCCTACCAGCCACACAAAGGCCCCTCTCCTCCCTCTTTTTGGTTTTTCTCTATCTCCCACAAATCTCTTCTGATATCTTCAGTTTTAGAAGAAACAGATCAATATCAGAAGTCTCTCTCATCTACCCCCTTGATTTCATGGTTTCTTTATTCATTTATGTGCAATCCCCATGTGACAGATTTAGCCTAATTTTGGGGGTTTTCTTAAATCTCTTTATTTTTTTTATTTTTGGTCGAATCAAGCCTCAATACCAGACGTGTGTAGTACCATAATGATGAGGTAGGTAATCTAATATTTTTCCCTTCATTTCCATCACTTTTGGTGTTGTTTCATTGTTCAACCCCATTGGAACCTTCCAAAGAGGCTTGTTATCGCATGTTTAAATGATTTTATTGTTTTTCTATGACCATTGGGACTATACCTTTTGGACAAACCCATGTTTAGGGTGTTTTCCTTGGATATGGTCACCACTTTGGGTGGACCAACCAAAATGGATTGAGTTTCCCTATGTTTAAAATGCTGAAAATTGTCATTGGTGTGTGTGGAACCTTGAGAATGCTATAATTTTATTAATAAGCTTAAAGTGGAAAATATGCCATAAATTGGGTCCCTCTTAATAGTGCCTAAACATGAACATAGTGGTTTGGAATATTTATAATCACATATACCTTTGACATGCTTGATGTTTCTTAGAATGCAATATGACTTACATTCTAAAATTATCATTTCAAATTACATGAGCAGCTTGCTTTAATGTAATCCTTATGCCTTGTGCTAAAAGATTATACTTCATGCAATATTCCTTTCTTGGTGGTATTATACTCAAATTATTATGTTTATTCCATGTTCTTTATGCTAATTTCTTGTGTTAAATGCTTATACATAATTCCATGTGAAATTTCATTCCTTTTATTATTCAAAATGCTTATTCTTTGTTTGGTTCTCTTGGTTGATCCTTTTTTATGGTTCGAATTGAATATAATACTTGATCAAGCTTGATAGATTGAGGTATTGAAATCTCATTAATGACATATTGGTAAGAGGCTTGTTGATTTCATATGCCTTTCTTATAGTTCATTGTTTATTAAAATTTCTCATTTCTTATGCCCTTTTTAGTGGCTTGAACAATACGATATGCTTTTTAAACTTGTTATCCTAAGATATTGAAAATTAATGTGTTGACATGCACCTTTTTAAGGTTTATGTCATGTAGCTTATGCCTCACACCTTCCTAGTCTTATTAAATGATCATTTATTTACTATAGGAGATGTTCCATTGATGTTTTTATTGAATTTCTTAGCTTGGTTAATGGAGGTATGTGGTATTGAGATGATAATTGTTGGTTAGAAAGCATAAATGCATTACTTATTATGTATTACTTGTTTGATGTGGTGGTTAAAACAGGGTGGTAGAGAACATGGGTTCCATATTTAGGGCCAATGGATAGACTTCTCATGCTCGATGAGTTTGAACCCGATGTGTCAGGGGGTGATGCTTTGGATTTCTAGGAAAGGGCTTCTCAAGTGATTTATTATACTCCTTAATTATACTAGTTCCCAAGGGGAGAAGCTATGTGACAACCTTTTGGAAAGATGCATATGTTATTCCTTGGGCGATACCCGGTCCCCTTGTAAGATACCTGTGATGGAATCAAATGTTACCATACCTCGTAGTGATACTTGGGATGTTATAAGGGTCTCCTTGGATGGTATTGGTGGTTTTTTCTTATATAATATGTTCCCATTGAAACACTTGAGATTATTTTAGATCACCTTGGATGGGCACCGAACTCCACCTCATGTATTAATGGAATGTTTAGTTTTCATTGTCTATTTGGTTGTTGAATTATATGACATGCATCCTTCATGATTATATGATCAAGATTAGGCCCTTGTGACACTTCTACCTTAATTTACAGCCTACTTGTGTGATGAGTTTGAATTTAGACCCCAAGCTAGAGCACAAGATTGGGGTATAATTCATTAGTTTCCTTATTCACCCTAGAACATGTTATATATATTGTGACATACGAAATTTTCTTATTCATACTTCCATCAGAACCCAAAGAATGTGATATGGGATGGGATTCCATTTTGGAACTTGATCCAAGTTGTAGTTATTCACTTATTTAATGCCTTTTCATTTATTATATTTGTCACATTGTTTCTTGATTATAGCATGATAATGGTAGGGTCTAGAAACCATGCGTACCCCCCTAATGGGATTTATTATATCACACCCTTCTCATCCACCATTTGGTACCCAAGTATACTTTATGGCCATAGGTATGGATAAATGGAAATGTGTTGCTTATGATGCTTGATTTTCTTACTACTTAGGATAGAATTGGGGAGAAGAGGACTAAGCCTGTGCTCGAGATTCTATTATTGCAATTTGTTGTTTTTGTACTTTTGATATCATGTTGTTTATTCTTGTACCCAATTTCCCAGCACTTCTATTTTCAAATAGACTCATGGATTCATCATCATCAATTGTGTACCATGTAATAGTTTTTTTATTCTTTAGTTATTTTTTTACTATGTTTGGGTTATTTATTGTTTCTACTACAGTCTTCTTATTTTATTCTTCCTATAATATTTTTTATTTTTTACCATTAGGAATACTATGATCTTTGGGGGAATAGTCTCCCCATTGACCCACCGAAGGCTCGCACTGATAATCAACATCCTCTAGCATTTGGGGAGATGCTCTTGAAGCCATGTTGCTACCTTATCTGAGGGAATTGTTGAGTAGTATCCGGAATCAGGATGCTACAATGTTATATCAAAGGAATTTTTCTTCCATTTTTCTTACTGCTTAAGAGTAGATAAGAGACTAGGATATAAAAATTTGGAATTGACCCTGTTCTTGGATGTAGATAACCAAAGTACAGGGGAAACCCAAATGTATTGGGCTGGGAATTCCAGTTATTGTTTATGTCATTGATGGCTGATATGACTTTACTATCGGGTGATATACCTGATTCATGATGATATTTATATTGGTGTTATTGAAATGGTGATTTATTTTACTTCATCCCAATGAAACTAGGTATTCTCACTGCATGAATCATACTATGCACCATAGGGAATGAAATTTCATACATAATTCCATTCCACATCTACTGTTAGTGTTTATTTTCATGTTTTCATGTGATTTTTGTTGTTCCTAGTTGTTATTTCCTGTAGTTCCTATTTGTTTATAGAAACATAACAATGCTATTTCTTCTTCCAGGGATATGTTATGGATTTGGTTAAGTGTATTCCACTTTCAAATCATGAGGGTATAGGCGCTCATGGATTGGGTTGGTGATCCACCTAACTCAACCAAATGAAAAAGGGTAATTAAATCCTTAATTTTTAAAATGAAAACCACTTATTAAAAAGAAATTTCTTCCTTATATGTTAATGTGTGACCTTGACCATAATTTGGGATAGGATTTAGGATGAATTCCTTGGGAAACTTTTGAGGTCCTTCGATCTTATTTTGACATGGATCTTAGAGAATTATACCAGTTGTGTTATTCTCATAGGTAGGTCATTATCCTCTCCTTTTATCACTTTAATTATTTGTTTTTTCTTGTTCAGGGAGGAATTATACCTGCCCTTCCTTCCTTCTTCTTTACCTGCTTTCCCTACCTATTATAAATCTTTTCTAATGTGTGTATTGGGAAATTGTAGAGCCATGCCACCACGATATCGTTGTGCTACATGCGAATAGAGTGGAAATGAGAACACTCTGGATCTGGTGGGCCGTGAGCCACCCATTGTAGCTCCTATTGTGACTATTGAAGCCCCAATTATAGATCTTCCACTACGAAATGATGCTCAGTTCAGGGATAGTTTTCTGAGGTTTTTGCAAACTTTTGAGGGTGCTACCCGACCTTCCCCAACTATGATAAAGATTACAAGGGACTTTCTGGAGAAACATCATCCCATTTCTTCACGTAATGGTGGTCCTCATGTTGTAGAGTCACGGATAGAAGCTTTGATATTCATCTTCAACAATCTTGAGATGCCTCCATATCACAGGGTCAATCGTGATACCAATATGCTATGTGACTCCACTAAGAATTGGTGGGATGTCATATCTCAGTCCAAATATTATTGAGACGTTATCTGGGTAGAATTTCAAATGGATTTCTTTGATCACTTATTTCCATAAACTTTGTGTGTGTAAGTATCCATGGAGTTCATTAATCTTCTACAGGTCTCCATTATAGTGCTTGATTATTCTACTCACTTCACTGAGCTTCAATGTTTTGTTCCATATATGATTGGTGAAGAATTTACTACTACTAGGTGGTTTGAGGATGAGCATGGATACGCTATATGCATGTAGGTGAACTTATTTTGGTTGACTAACATTATAGAGATAGTGAACCAAGCTTTCATCCCATAGTGGAATCTTATGTAAGCTGGTCATATGAGCTAGGTCAGTTCTATTCTGCATTATGGCAACAGTTCTTCAGGTAATAAATGTACCATTTTTAGGGTCTAAGTGGGGGTAGTTCCATCCATGTGACACAAGATGACAGTTCCATAGTATTTCACCAATGTAGCATGACAGTCCATAATAAACAATAATGCACAAGGAAACAAATGGAATACTGGTCTTCAGACGGGATACATCTCCATCAGCATTTATGTCGTTCGTTTCCTCCAGCATCTAGTTGCAGGGTCTTTGTACTGGTACCTCAATTAGGTATAGAATTTGTGACACCATTCTAGGCTAGGAATTGGTCTTCTACTAGCCTAGGAAGTAATGGTTGTGTCTGAGGCAGCCAGGCTTTAGATCATCAGTGATAGTGGAGTGGAACTACTTAGGCTAGTCCGACTACATCTTAGGTCCATGGTTAGGCCATATGTATGTAGTGCAGCCAGCATATGAGGAGAATAATCATGGGATATTTATATTTATAGGTACTATTCAAGTAGTCTCTACTTTAGTTTATTCCCTTTTCAATATAGGTTCATCCCACTCTTCATATCTATTATGTGTGTGGAAAGCCTTGCTATCACTATAGTGTACTTTTGAGGAGTTATTCCTCTAGAAACCACACTAGGGGTCATAAAAGAAGGAATAAGTTAGTTTCAAGAGTTCCCCCTTGAGATAGGTGGGTATCGTTTCATCTAGAATTTCTTCATCCTTGATATGATTGGATTCGACGTCATTCTCAGAATGGAATGGCTCATTATTTATCATGTCCAAGTGGATTGTTATAGTCTCTGAGTGTCTTTTACATAGCTCAAGGAAAATGAATATATACACAAATGTGAATGGAGGATCCATATAGATCAGTCTAAATAAAAGAGTGATGGGCTTAAAAGAGTGAATGTTATGCTAGTGAGTCTCTTTATGAGCGATCAGGGAATGAAACTCCAGGAGTTCCCTCCAGTTTTGGATTGTTTTAGGGACATATTCTCATATGATTTATCTTTCATACCTCTTGAGATAGAGGTTGATTTCACCATATAACCCGTGGAAGGTGCGGAAAAAGTTTCAATTTGTCCCTATAGAATGAAACCTACAGACCTCTAAGAACTCAAGAAGTAATTTAATAATCTAAAAGTTATGGGTTTTTTAGACCCAGAACATATCCATGGGTTTCACCTAATCGTTTTGTCAAAAAGTTAGATGGTACCCTATGATTTTGTGTAGATTATAGACAGTTGAATCAGCTTATATAAAATCATCATTATCCATTGTCTTGTATAGATGACATCATCGACCATCTCTGAGGTGTGACTATTTTCTCCAAGATTGACTTGAGGTTGGTATATCATCATTTTCATGTGAGACCATCAGATATGACAGGTATAGCATTCCAAGGTTGGTATGGCTTATACAAGTACTTTCTGATTTCATTTAGACTAATGAACATGCTGACAGTCTTCATGGATTTGATGAATTGAGGTTTTCACCTATATCTTGATTCATTCATGGTAGTATTTGTAGAATACATCTTTTTGTACTTGGGTACCAAACATGACCATGCAATCTATCTTGAGATCGTGCTGAGTACACTAAGAAAGAACCATATTTACGTAAAGATTAGTAAATCCCACTTTTGGATCAGTGAGGTTCACATCTTGGTTCATATCATATCAGAGGTGTGTCTATCTGTTTTCCTAGAAAATGTTAGTGTCATGTTTTTCTATAATAATCCAAAGAATGTGTTTGGTATACATAGTTTATTAGGGATTACAGGATATTACCAACATTTCATTTAGAACTTTTCTCAGTTTGTATTTCCTCTAACGGCCCTCACCAAGATGTGTGTACTATTTTAATGGACTGAAGATTGTTAGAATGCCTTTATAAAGATAAAATTAAGACTCAATTAAACTCCAATTCTAATTTAGAATAATCAATGAAAAAGTTATATAGTTTATTCTGATGCATAAGGGATCGAGTTGGGTGCAATTCTAATGCAACGTGATCGATTTTTTGCATATGGATATCGCCAATTGAGGCCACACAAGAGGAATTATCCTATGAATGATCTCAATCTGGTATTTGTGGTTCAGGAAAATCATTTCTGGAAGAATTATATTTTGGGTGAGCGGTTAGTTGTTTACACAGATCATAAAATCTTAAAGTGCATCTCCATATAGTGGGACTTGAATTTAATGCAGTGCGGGTGGGTAGAATACATGCAGTATTTTGATTTGGAGATTTCTTATACCCCTAGTAATTGAAATTTCATGGTTGATGCATTAATCCATAAACCTCATACACAAGACATCCATGTGGTCAGAAGTGAGTAGTGGATGATGGGTAAGTTTTTTGAGTTGAATCTGAAGGTTTAAGAGAATCACATGAAACCAATTCTATAAACTTTGGTAGTGACATCTTCCCTCATATAATGGTTTTAAATGTGTTATTTTTCATATTATGAGGGCCTCGTTCTAAGGGATAGAATCATAGGAGATAACCCATCTATGGTTTGGGTTATTTATAGAAGTGAGACCCTTATCTGCTATGGTAATTTTATGGTGCCTTTTGATATACAAGAAAAGCTAAAGAAGATATTTTGTACCTCAATTTTGGAATTTCACCCCAGGATTACCAACATATATTGGGATATGCACCATTGGTACTGGTGTCCAAGTATGAAAATCATCATAGTGGGATTCATCACTCGATTCTCCACCTATCAGCAAGTCAAACTAGAGCATTAATAACCCCCTATAATTCAATAACCTCTATCCATTCCTGGGTGTAAATGGAATGACATCACCAGAGATTTTCATTGGAAGCTTTATGAGGTCACCTCAAGGTAGTGACATAGTATGGGTGATCGTTGATAGTTTTACCAAATTCTCTCACTTCTTACTAATCCACAAGACCTAATCTATTGATGAGTTGGGATTAATTTACATTCCTGAGATAGTGTGACTTCATGGTGAAACTTTTTCTATAGGATTGGACTGAGATGCCTGCATCACATTGCGACTTTGGAAAGGGTTGCAGAAGGCACTTAGTTCATAGGTGTTGAGTATGGCATATCACCCCAGACCAATGAGCAATCTGATCAAACAATTTAGGTGTTATAGGATATTTTTAGGGCCTAAATTCTAGATTTTAGGGGTTCTAGGGAAAAGAATATTCCTCTAGTTGAGTTTTACTATAATAATATCTTTTAGGAAACAATTCAGATGGTTTCATATGAGATTCTCTATGGTATATTGTGTCGTTCACCCCTGTACTAGCTTGAGGTATGTGAGGGAGCTCTCTTGGGTCATCATCTTGTTCAGGAGACTTCAGAGTAAGTCCAGTTGGTTCAGAAGTGTGTGGATACAGCTCAATTGAGGCAGAATTCCTATAAATATCTTCATCAGAGACCTCTAGAATTTGAGGTGATACATTGGTTCATTCTATGTGTATCGCTTCGTTTAGGACATAAACAAATTGAAAGATAGGTAAAGTTATCTTTGAGATATTCCAGGACATTTGAGATAGCGAGGATAGTTGGGTTGGTAGCCTATAGGTTGTTATTATCTCAAAGGTATTGTTCCATGCATGATTTCTTCCATGTTTCTCAGCTACAACAGTATCATACAGACTCATCTCATTTGTTTTATCCTGACGATATCAAACTTGATGTGGATACATCCTTTGAGGAAAATCCAATCTATATCATTGATTGTAGTATAAAGGTTCTATGAGGCATGTCAGTTCCTTTAGTCATAGTGATATGGAAGCACGAACATGTTTAGGATGAAACTTGGGAGTGGGAGGCTGATGTACATGGGAAGTATCTAGAACGTTTCTCAGAGGACGTCATACCTCTCTCAGAAGAAAAACTCAGGGAAAAGTGGTTTTAAAAAGGGGAGGTTATAACGTCTTGGATTTTTTCAATGGCATGGAGAATTTAATTTTTAATTTAAATTCCTTAAAACGGTCGTTAGTTGGATTCATAATCTTTAAATGGAGTCTTGGCTGCTTCTAAGGCTCATTTGAAGCCCAAAGTACTGAAACAGGGGAAAACAGATTGTGCCACATGGTTAGGAGAAACCGTGCATCCCAAGTGCATGGTTCTACAACTATTTAAAGATCTAAGGAAAAGAGTTACCACATTACCAGTACATGATTTGTAAAACTGTGTGGTCAACCAAGCGCTACACCCAAGTAGAGTATAATCTAATGCATGGTTGGTGCACGGTTTGGCTAATCATGTAGCCAAACCGTGCGACAGCTACAGTGTAATAAAATATTAATTTTATTTATAGGGGTTTATTTTAAAACACCCCTTACTTTCTCCTCCTCATCCCACTTGATAATTTTTCCCTTACCAGGAACACGAAGACCCATCTCCTCACTCATCTGTGTTTGATCTATCTCTCTAAAATCATATCCAATCTATTTTTCATCAGAAGCAATGAAACCATATTGGTAATCTCTCTCATTCACACCCCTTGGTTTCTTAGTCTATCCGGCCATTGATGCGCTGTCTTTATGCGAACAATTTCACCCTATTTTGGGTTTTTTCTCTAAATGTATTTATTTCTTCCATTTTAGTTCAAATCAAGCCTCGATACTAGATGTGTGTACACTACGGGAAAAACAGTCTTTTACGATCGGGTATTTTGCGACGGGATTAATTCCCATCGCAAATGGTCAATCCCAGGGGTTATTTACGATGGGGGTTTGTCTCGTCGCAAATAAAAAGTTATTTGCGAGAGGATTTGGGGTCCCTACACAAAAGGTAATGCGCGCTTTGGTGCGGGATGCATGCTAAAGTGTGGGAAGGTTATATGCGACGGGGGGTTCCCCATCGCAAATAGTGTGTTGGTCGGAGGGTATTTACGATGGGAACCATCGCAAATACCAGTGGGGGTAAATGACTTTTTGTGATGGGATTTTTTCCTCTCACAAAAGGTGTATTGGAAGGTCACTTTTTTTCAATGGGACCCGTCGCAAATAAACTTTTAACCACCGCCCGTAATTAATGATGTCGAAGGTATTTTTGACGGGTCCCATCACAAAAAATACTATTGGCGATGAGAATCGTGTCACTAATAGACCTGTCACAAATATTCTAACACATATATACCCCCCTCCATTTTTATTTCCCTTCCACTCATTTCTCACTTCCTCTCTCTCACTAAACTTGAATTTTAGAGTGAAAATTTATCTCAGTTAATTTTTTTTACGGATAAGTTGTGAAGGCGCTTACATCATTAGGAGATCAAGTTTAAAGGTATTTATATTTTATTTAGTTTAGTATTTATTTAATTTTTTATGTTAATTTTAATTATTGTTGATTATTTCTAATTAAAATAGATTTAAATTGTTTTTTATCTGTATTTTAGTAATAAATAGTAATAATTAGTAATAATTAGTAGTAATTGATGGAAATTAGTACTAATTAGTAGTAATTTGTAGTAATTAGGAATAAATAAGAATAATTAGGAATAAATAGGAATAATTAGAAATAGATAGTAATAAATAGTAATAAATAGGAATAATTGGTAGTAATTAGTACTAAATAGTAGTAATTAGCAATAAATAGAAATAATTAGGAATAATTAGTAATAAATATGAATAATTAGTAATAAATAAAAATAAATAGGAATAATTAGTAATAAATAGGATAAATTAGTAATAAAGAACAATATTTAGTAATATATAGTAATAAATATGAATAAATAGGAATAATTAGTAATAAATAAGAATAAATATGAATAATTAGTAATAAATAGTAAAACCTATTAGTAATAAATAAGAATAAATAGTAATAAATAGTTATAAATAGGAATAATTAGTAATAATTAGGAATAATTAGTAATAAATAAAAATAAATCGTAATAAATAGTAATAAATTGTAATAATTAGTAATAATTAGTAATAATTAGTAATAAATAGGAATAAATAGTAATAATTAGTAATAATTAGTAATAATTAGAAATAATTAGTAATATTTAGTAGTAACTAGTAATAACTAGTAATAAATAGTAATAACTAGTAATAACTTGTAATAACTAGTAATAATAGTAACAACTATTAATAACTAGTAATAAATAGTAATAAATAGTTATAAATAGTAAAAAAAATATTAAAAATAGTAAAAAATAGTGAAAATAGTAACAAGTATGAAAAGTTATAACTTGTAATAACTTGGAAAAATTTCCAGTGGATTGATGGCCCTCCTTTTTCTCGGCAACTCTTCTCCTTTCAATATTCACCGACATAAAACATTATGAAATGTATGCTTCTATGTATGCATGATTTTGAATATGCATTCATAGGACCACATTTTTTATAATGTGTTTAGGTGGTGTCTGTTGCAAGAAGATGATCCATCGACGAAAAGGGGGATCTTTTGTTCGATGGCTCATTTACGTGCAGGTTTCTCACAGATAAATCATAATGAAGAATCTGCTCAGAGGTACGCTTATACATTCTCATATGTATGAGAATGATTATGTGTTCCTACGAGAAGATTCTTCATTGGGATTTCAGCGAGAGAAATTTGAAGGTAAATGAGCCGTCAGACAAAAGAGAAGTCATCAATCCACTAAAAAATGTTTCCCCCAAAATTAGTATTTGTGAAGGGACCTTTTGTGATGGGAGCCCATCGCAAATAATCTAAATATAAATTTTTATTTATATTATTTGTGACAGGACCGTCGTATAAGGTTTATATATATAATGTATATAATCGAAGGCTTAGTTGCGAAGTGGCAGTTTCCCATCGCAAATAGTATTTGTGATGGGCCATCACAAAATGTTTATTTATATATATAATGTATATAATTGGATGGTTATTTGCAACGGGGACCATTCTTGTCACAAATACTTTTTTTGCAATGCCGTTTTCTATAATGAGCTATTTGCGACGGGGCCCCTTCGCTAAATCCTATTTATGACGGGATCCAATCACAAATAACTCTAATTCTTATAGTGGTAGTACCATAGAGTTGAGGAAGGGCCTATAGTCTTTTCTCCTTCATTTTTGTATCTTTTCTCATAATGTCATTGTGACACCCCATCATAACCTTCTATTGAGGATTGTTATCAAATGTTAAAATGATTGGCCGGTTTTTTCATGACTATTGTGATAGTACCATGTGAAAACCCATGTTTAGGGTGTATTCCTTGGATTTGGTCACTCATTTGGGTGGACCAACAAAAATGGCCAAATCATCCCATTGTTTAAAATGTGGAAAAATTGTCATTAATGTGTGTTGTACCATGATAATTATATAATTTGATTAATAATATTATAATTAGAAATATACCATGAATTGGGTCCCTCTTGATAATTCCTAATATTGAACATAGTGGTTTGGACGACGTGTAATACCTTATACCTTTGACATGCTTGATGTCTCTATGAATACAATATACCTTACATGCTAAAATACTCATTTCAAGTTACATGAGTACCTTTATTTAAACAAAAACCATATGTATTGTTCTAAAAGCTTATTCTTCAGGCAATATGCCTCGCTTGATGGTATTTTACTCAAATAATCATGTTTTTTCCAAGGGATTTTTTCTAATTCTTAATGTTAAATGCTTATGCATAATTTCATGTGAAATTGCATGCCTTATATTTTTCCAAATGCTTATTACTTGTTTGGTTCTCTTAGTTGATCCTTTTTATGGTTTGAATGGAATGTGATAATTGATCAAGCTTGATAGCTTGAGATATTGAAATTTCATTAATTAAATATTAGTAAGAGGCATGTTAATTTTATATCCATTGTTATATTTCCTTTCTTATGAAAATTGCGCATTTCTTATTCCATTTTTAGTGGTTTGAAATATACAAAATTCATGTTAAACTTTTTGGATTTTTCTTGTGATATTTCATGTTTTGACGTGAACTTGTTTAAGGCTTATTCTATGTAAAGTTTTCCTCATACCTTACTCTTATTAAATGCCCATTTACTTACTATATGAGATGTTCCATTGATTTTTGGATTGAATTTCTTAGCTTGTTTAATGGAGGCATATGGTATTGAGATGATTATTATTGGTTAGAAATAATAAATGAATTTCTTGTTTTGTATGACTTGTTTGATATGGTTCTTAACATGGGTTAGGAGAGATCATGGGTTCCATATTAAGGACCCATGGATAGAATTTATATGATTGATGGGTTATAAACTGAAATGTGGGTGGTGATGCTTTGGCTTCCACAATAAGGGCTTCCTAGGTTATTTATTATACTTCTGAGTGATCCCAGTTCCCAAGGGGAGAGACCATGTGAGGAACTTTTAGAATGATGGCTACAGCATGCCTTGAGAGATACTCAGTCCCCTTGTGAGATACCTTGGATGGGATCAGTGGTTACTATACCTTGTGGCAATACTTGGAATTCTATAAGGGTCTCCATAGATGGGATCGGTGGTATTGTCTTATATCGGATGTTCCCATTAAGACACATGAGAATATTTTAGATCTCCTTGGATGGGCATGGGACTCAAACGCATGTTTTAATGGACTGTTTGGTCTGTATTGCCGATTTAGTGGTTGAATCATATGAGATGCATCCTTTAGAACTATATGAACATGTTTATGAACTTCTAACACTTATGACATACTTTTCAGCATACTTATGTGATGACATTGAGTTGAGACCCCAACCGAGAGCACATGACTTGCGGAATAATCCATTTGTTGACTTGTTCACCCTGGTACATGTTATATATATTGTGACCTACATAGGTTTCTTATTTAGGCTTCTAGAGTAACCCAAAGAAGGTGATATGGGATGGGTTTTCATTTAGGAACCTAAACCAAGTTTCTGTTATTCTCTTATTTAATTTCTTGTCATTTATTATATATATATATATCACTATTTCTTAATTATAGCATGAGAATGGGAAGGCCTAGATATAATGGGTGCCGTCCAATAGAGTTTTATTATCAGAGACCCTGCTTGAGCACTGTTTGGTTCCTGATTAGAATTTATGACCATAGTTATGGATAAATTGAAGCATGCTACTTCTAATGGTATATTTTCTTGCTGCTTACGATGAAGTTGGGTAGAAAAGTATTGATCTTGTGCTCGAGGTGTTATTGTAGAATTTTTTCTATTTTTTACTTTTTATAGCAAGTTGTTTATTATTGTACCTCATTTCCCTATAATCATATTTTTATATAGACTAATGACATCATCATCATCACTTTTTTACCTTGTATTATTATTCATCTTCTATAGTTATATGTTTACTTTTTGGGGTCATTTATTACTTTTGTTGTTGTCTGTTTATTATTATGACTCTTCTATTTCTTATTATTGTTTAAATTTGTTCATAATCTGGTCTATAAGGTAATATTATCCCCACAGATACACCCAAGGCCCTCTCTACTAGTTATAATCCTCTGGTGTTTGGAGAGATGCGCTTGAGGTCATGTGGTCCACTAGTCTTGGGGTACTGTTGAGTTGTATCCAGAACTAGGATGCTACAACCCCCATATGTTTTCCATACACCAATAAATATTAACATTAATATACTAAATATACTAATATGGTATTATTATGGTATAATATCCATATTCTACCCTCATTTATTTATATTTTAAAATATTGTTTTTTACAATATTGTTAGTTCACTACATCCATGAAAAAAATAATTCCTTTTTCTCCACCACCTACTAGGTTGGTCATAAAATTTTATTAGGGTTAAATAAGAGGATAATAAGTAAATTATAACTTATTTCATTTTATTTAATGAATATATTTACATAATATTAAATTTAATGAAACAATTACATGATGGTCGGTAAAACCTCCTAAATAAAAAAAAATTGTATAACGTTAGAATTTTTATGAACAGAATCATCCCAATGTAGGAACACAATGGGATATTTGGGAACATTTAAATTTCTAGAAGTACATGAATACCATTTTATTTAACTTTTTCAGTTTTATTCCCATATTAAAATAACATTAATAATTATCCAAAAGTGATCTGACATTGGAACCATGAAATGAACACCCTCTGGACAAAAATATTAACCATTAAATCTCTTTGAAACGGTTATAAATAAATATAATAAAATTATATTGAATAAAATAAAGATGAAAAACGTTTTTAAATGATCAATTATTCTATTATAAAATTAATTAATCTAATTTAATTATATAGGATGTTAAGTGAAAAGGTATAATTATTTTAGAATCTAAGGTAAGGGATCTCTCTGGACCAGACTATTTTCTTTGGGTTATGACCTCTCTCTCTCTAATAGAAATTATCTCTCAATTTCATGTCAGATAATTATTATAAATTATGTATATATGTATCTTATATATATATATAACTATCTTATTATCTCTTCCTTTTATGGGATAATACACGCTTTAAGTTTATTTCTTAAATGTGTTCTTTAAAATCAAACCTAATTAAGAGGGACTTTTCTATACCTTAACCCTTTTATATAACACTATTTTAAAGTATTTATTATCATTAATGACTTCAATAATTGAAGGAATATTTTATGGATAAAAATTCTGGTTTACCTCAAATTTTCATATAAAATTCCATATTTATTCTTTCATCAAGATGACTTTAAATGATTCCTTAAACCACCATTTTGAAAGTTCATTTCTTTACCACATTGTGTACCCTTTATCATGATGTTTTTTTCACATGAAAACAATATTTTGGGACCTATTCTTATTCATTTAGATATAAAAATATAAAAAAATTAATTCCTTCTTCTATTTGTAATCTTTATGAAATAACCTTTGATTTTGATATAAGTCAAGATTATGTAACCCATTTATTTCCATGTGTAATTATTATGTTTATAACCTACATTTGATTTAAATTTGTGGGACACATAATCATGTATATGTTATGATGGGTTCACATAGATAGATCTACAATTCATTGGGTAATTTTTATGTCTCATGATATGATATGTATGGGATTATAGAGTAAACCTAATCCATTATGGGGCTATGTCCATGATGTGATACTATCATAGAAATTAGCATTGATTTATTCTTATGTTATGTTATATGATCCTTTAAATTTTGTATATTTCCATTATCTTATGATTCTGTGTAATTTATTTTATGCTCCCATATTTTTATTAGTAAGACTTTTCTTTTATGACGTCAGGTGCGCCTTCTGACGCATATATGATTCTTATTTATCATGTTTAATCTCTTTCTAGGATTTTTATCTAACCTATTTTATATATGTATTCCATAGGTTATACTATATAGATTTGTGATCTCAAAGGGATTTAGAATCTGATTATGAAAATTAAAATTAATACATTTTATGTTAGTTTTATTTTAATTTATTATGTACCTAGTCTTCCAAAGACACTAGGCCTTTCAATACTTAGTTTGTATTTATTGTATATTTATGTTAAAAATAATGTAAAAATATCTATAAAATTTATGGGACACTATAAAACAAACCAGAATAATATACATTAGTAAATCCTAATAATTTATATCTTGAATCTATGTTATAGAACAAACCATAGTCCATCATGTGATATACGTATTGAGGAAATGTTTTCAGAGATTTCATATGGATTTATCTAGGATAAATCTAAAAATTATTGGTCAAGTGGTAGTATAATAATAAAAATTACCAATGTATTATTGATAAGAAGTCACATAGACCATGTTTCCCTTATTATCTTTTGTAAATTTCATTATTTTATCTCTTATATTTTCCATAGTCCCTGAATACTACTTTTAATTTCTTATTGAAACCTCCTAAGAATATTTAGTTTAAGGGATAAATATCCCATCCATTCTTTAAATTTCCAAAAGGACAAGGAAAAATAAAAATTTACCAATTATGGACATCTCAAATTTGAACCTCATGAAATCTGATAACTTATTACATTGGTTTTCATATGATCCTCAACAAATTATGTCATCAACATATATAATCACTATAAACCAATGAACATTATAATTATAAATGTAGAGTTTATGATCAATCCCCCCTCTATAAAAACATATCTTCATTATAAATTGTTCTGACCAAGAATACCATATTCTTAGTGATTTTATAAGGCCATATAAAGCCATCTTCAATGATTTTATTTCATCTTAATCGATGATAAACTAATCTAGTTATTCAATGTGTGCTTATTATTCAATGAATCTATTCATGAAATAAATTTTTATATCCATTTAATATACTATGAAACCCTTTTTAACCATTGTTACTAAGAATAACTAAATGGTTTCTAGCCATATTACATGTGAAAATGTATCATCAACATCAATTCCTTTAATTTGGGAATTCCACCTACAGATAATTTGTGTTTTTTTTCAAATCACATTGGAATTTTTATTAATCGTATTTCAAACCACCCACTTGGTTATAATAACATTCTTAAAAATTGTACTTGGAAAAACATCCCATGTGTCACGCCCGGACTTCGCTTTGAAGGTATGACTTTAATTTTAAATTTTAATTTCATGAGTTTACTCGCTTGATTTTTGATTACTGGTTTTGTGTGCGGGCTGAGCCTAAAATGAGATCTTTGTTGTGGCACTGATAAATGCGCTTTTTCTCCACACCGCTCGGTGCACAGGCAGAGCACGAGTGTAGCCACGTGACCTTTCCTTTTTAGCGTGCGGCGCTCGCTACGTGAATGTTCTTTTGCCGGGCGATTAACTTCCGCTTCAAAGTATTATGACTATTAATATTTTATTGCTATTATTATTAATTTTTATTAGGATTATGTTGTTATTTTTATTTTTATTTTTATTTTTATTATGATGATATCATTACTATTATTATTACTAATAATATTATTGTTTTTATTGATTATTATGTTATTATTTTTATTATTACTATTTATATTATTATTATTATTATTATTATTATTATTATTATTATGAAATTAATATCATTAATTGTTTTAATTCATTTCTGTTTAACTCCCCCCCCCAGAAACCCTAGTTGCCACCCTCCACTCCCGTTTTTTTATTTTCTTTTTGTTTTTTTTTTCTTTTTTCTTCCTCCCCACGTTTTTTCTTCTCTCTCCCTAATTTCTCTCCTCCATCCGCAGCGCGCCCCTTCCATAGCTCACCCGTCGCGCCTCCCCTTCTTCCTCCTTCCCCTTCTCTTCTTTCCCTCCTCCTCTTCTTCTTCTTCTTCTCCTTCTTTTTTTTCTTCTTCCTCCTCCTCTGCCCCGCTGGGCAGCGCCCCGCCCCTGTTCGGCCGCACCTTCCATCAGCAGCCGGCGCACTGCCGGCCTCTCCCCCTCCCTTCTTGGCCCCGTCCTCCCCGCTCGGCCCGTCCATCTTGCCCAGCTGATGGCGCACCTCCCCTCCGTCGCGCCAGGCTGCGGCCGCTCCTGCATCCCTCGCCGATCGCGCCTCCCCTCTCCCGATGTCCCGCCTCGGACCGCCCTAGGTGCACCCCTGCTGTAGCCACCCACACCTTCCATCAGCAGCCGGCACACCGCCTCTCCACTCTCCTTCCTTCTCCACCCCAGCCGGCCCGCCCCCTTCCTGTTCGGCCGCCCTCCTCCAGCGGACCACCGCACCCCCGCTCCTTCTCCTCTGCTCGGGCAGGTTTGTTCTTCTTCTTTTTTATTTATTTATTTAATTTTATTATTTTATCTAATAAGACATTAACATTTTCTTTTGATTTTATTATTATTATGTTAATAATACTATTATTATCATTATATTATTATTTTTATTATTATTACATTATTATTATGTTATTATTATTATATTAATGTTATTATTATTATTATTATGTTATGCTATTATTATTTAGATATTATTATTATTATGTTATCATTACTATTATTATGTTATTATTGAGATTATTAGGATTTTATTATCATTATTATTATGTTATTGATATTACTATTGTTATTTTTACGTTATTCTTATTATTGTTATTATTATTATTATTATTATGTTAACATTATTATTGAACCTGTTTAATGATCTGTTGTTTTAGGAACTGTTTGACGGCTCAATACGGTGTGATCGTGGCGCAACGAGAGTTTTGCGACATGACTTTTTTCTGTTCCTATTTGAGGTAGGTGATTCCACACTCAATTATCATCTGATGATCTTTTTCCTGTTGGTTTAATTTTTCAGCACCTTGCTAGTTAGTTTCCATGTTGAAAAATTAGTTCTGATTACATTTTAAATGTGCATCTATTTTTCCAGTAGTATATTTATGTGATGCAAGTCCATTTTTATTGTGAAAACTTACTTTGGTTGTTTATTATTATTTGTAAACTGTGCAGTGTGTGAGTTAGAAAGTACGGATGATGCAGTTTGTGTTTTGGCGTGTCGGAATATGTTTTATCATATAAATGGGTTTTGAGTGACTTTTTATCCTTTAAAAATTTTTGCGACATGTTTAAAAACTGTTCAATAATTTTTCTTAGTGGTTTTCTTAATTAACAAAGTGATTTCATTAAGTTATGCGTCTAGTTTAATTTAAAGCGTAGGCAGTGTAGTTTAAGATTTTTTTAAAAACGTTTTGGTGTGTGTGTGGTTTTCAAAGAGGATATCAGTGTGCAGGTGACACGTTTGGCTCTAAGTGCTAATGTGACTTGTTATGTGAACTTTTATCTTTAGGTGAGCACAAGGAGGGAAGCCGGGGTATTAGGTGGTGAGACTAGGACTAGTGAGCTAGTATTCCAGAGATGACCTGACCCGGTTTCACTGGCAGGTTTGACGATTGCAACACTAACTAAACATATGATATCTGAGGGTCATGGCCTTCTAAGCCACGTGTTCTAGGGGTCGTGGCCTTCTAATCCACGTTATCTGAGGGTTGTGGCCACCTAATCCACGTTTCACTGAGACACAACGTTCTAGGGTCCCACATTCTCTAGTACCCTTTTGGGGCTTTCCCATCCTTTGGTGCTACTGGTTACATTGCGTTCACAATGATACGTGATATGTCACTTGGATTATTACCCTAATGTGTTTATCTTGAACTATCATTCCTTTAAATCATTTTATGAAAACCATTACTTTTGCACTTCTTTCTTTCTTTATATAGCATTGAAAATGGTTTGTCTTTTGATAGTTATGAGTGGAATCTTTTCTTGGTGATATCCTGGTGGGATATTTCTCACACCCTACTTACACCCTTGGGTTTAAGTAGATTTGTTTACTTCTGATATAGGTAAGGGTCCCGCTTTTGGGAGCAGTGGTTCAGGTTGTTAGCAGGCCTATCTACGTGGTGTGTTGGTGGTGGCTTAGGGGTGGTGTCCTCACACCGAGCGACAGTCCTTAGGTTGGTTTTTGGTCATCTTGTTTTAGTGTTATTTGGGTTTTGAATACTTGTGAATAAAAAACCTCTTTGGTTAACTACACGTTTGACTGTAACATTTACCTCTGTTTGGTTTACTTTGGTTGGCTGCTTTATATTTGTCCACTCAGGTAAATCATTCCCAAAGTTTATTTTGATACCCAGGCACTTGTGCCAGCCCATGGGGATCGGGAACGCCCTTCGGGCCTTGTCGTGGGCCGGGTCGGGAATCGGTTCGGATGGTGACCTGACTTGGTTCGTGACAAAATGTTATCAGAGGTTGGTTAGTTCATGGTTTATGTTATTTGGGATGAGTTGGTTTATATAGGAGTTGGGTCTGTCGGGGCTCAGAATTCATGTTGCGAGTAGGGTGCCTGGCCAGCACGCCTCGTGACAGATACTGAGTCACCATGGGGTGTTAGGGTGCTTGTTTCACTTATTTTCTGGGTGGGACGTGGAGGTTGTAAACTATACGTGGACACCAGGAAAGAAAGTAGATTTTTTGCACGAAGTCATTTTTACATGTTTGGTTTACTGATGATTATTTATCTTGTTGAAAAATTTAGTTCCTTTTTAGATATGTGATATTGATGGTATTCTTTCTTGATTGATGCCCTTTTGCAGTAAGATGCCTCCCCGGAGAGCTCCCATGCACCCACGTGAGGAAGCCGGAGAGAGTTCTCCCACGCCGCTTGATCAGATATTGGTAGAGGCGATGGTCCAATCTGTTCAGGATTTGGGACAAGGGGCGACTCCTACCCCCACCCCTATTCCAGCTAGAGGGGAAGAATCTGGCTCTAGGAAGGATAGATCTCATGAGTTTTTGAAGAACAAACCTCCTTCATTCCGAGGTAGTTCAGAACCTCGGGAGGCAGAGGAATGGCTTGAAAATATAGAACGTTTGTTCGAATTCCTTGACACACCTAAGGATGTCAGGGTGAAGTGTGCCTCGTTCCAACTAGAGGGTTCCAGTCGCAAATGGTGGGAATCAGTGGTCCAGGCTGGGAAGCACGAGCACATGAGTTGGAAAGATTTCAAGGTTATCTTCAACGAGCAGTATTGTCCAGAGTTCATAGCCTATGCTAGATCTCGGGAGTTCATGGAGCTTTCGTAGGGGAATCAGACAGTGATGGAGTATGCGAATCGCTTTTCTGAACTGGTACGGTACACACCTGAGATAGTTTCGAGTGAATTCTTGAAAGCTCGGAAGTTTGAGAAGGGACTTTGACCAGAAATTCACTCCCAGGTTTTCTTATTCAAGGTGAAGACTTATGATGTGGTGGTCGATCGTGCTTGTATGTCTGAGATTGACTAGAAGGGAAAGTCCGGGTTTTCTGGATCAGTGTCAGGGATTGGCAGTGGCAGTTTATCTGAGAAGAAGAGGAAGCGTGATGAGCAATGGAAGAAGAGTGATGAAAGCTCAGGTCATCCTCCTAAGCAGTTTTCATCTGGGGCTTCTGGTGTAGGGTCTGTAGTGTACCATCAGTGCGGAAGGGTAGGGCACATCCGACCTGTTTTTCCTTACCCTCCCAGACCATGCCATGGATGTGGAGTTGTGGGACAACTACAACGCTTCTGCAGGACTGCACGCCCATACCAGAGTGGGGCAGGATCTGTGGCTTCCAGAGGGGTATCAGTTCAGTCAAAGCCGACCAGAACGACAGGATCTCGGTTTGGTGGCCATGGTGGTAGGACTGGATCGTCTTCAGGACAGAGCTAGATCAGGGCAAAGCCTCGGGCGAGCAGTCGTTCTCAGGCAGGGACCAGGCAACTTCATGATGTGGATCAGGCACCAGCGGGATCTGATGTAGGGCCTTCGACGGTTTGAGGTACTATTCTGGTTTCATCATCTATAGCTTCAGTTTTATTTGATAATGGTGCTTCAGTTTCTTTCATATCTGCTCATTTTGTGAATCTGTTGAACCTACCAACCGAGCTGTTATCGTTTGCTATGGAGTTAGTAACATCGTTGGGGAAAACGAGAGAGCAAGGCCTTAAGTGACGATCGTGCGCACTCTCTGTGTCAGGAGTCAAGATGGAATTGGATTTCTTGGTCCTTGACATATACCTATTTGATGTGATCCTCGGTATGGACTGGCTAGTTCACTTCCAGGCACACATTGATTGCTATCGGCGCTGAGTCAGTTTTACGGCACCAGATGGGACACCCCAGTTATTTCACGGAGAATGGGATCCTCGGTCGGGATGCGCTGGACCTCCACTCCCCGAGTTTGGGAATCCTGCTCATTAGTTTTCATCGCTCACGCTGGAGGACGATGGTAATATTTCACAGGGCGGTTTACCTCGTGTAGTGGATGAGTTCCCAGAGGTCTTCCCAGATGAGTTTTCTGGCTTACCCCCGGAGCGGGACGTGGAGTTCTTGATTGAGTTGGCGCCGAGAACACAGCCTATATCTCTTCCCTCATATCGCATGGCCCCCACCGAATTGAGGGAATTAAAGATATAGCTTGACGATTTGGAATCCAAAGGATTCATTCGCCCGAGCATCTCTCCTTGGGCCGCACCAATTTTATTTGCGAAGAAGGTCGATGGAACCCTTCGGTTGTGCATTGATTACCAAAAATTGAACAAGGTAACAATCAAGAATAAATACCCTTTGCCTCAGATTGACAATTTGTTCGACCAGCTGAAGGGGGAAAAGTGGTTCTCCATGATTGATTTGCATTCGGGATACCACCAGCTCAGGGTGAGAGAAGCAGATATCCCGAAGACGGCATTCCGAAGCAAGTACGGTCACTTCAAGTACTTGGTCATGCCTTTCGGACTGACGAATGCTCCTTTAGTTTTCAAGGCGCTCATGAATAGGGTGTTCCACCAATATCTCGACTCATTTTTCGTGGTATTAGTGGATGACATCCTGGTCTATTTTGGATCTGAGGAGGAGTATGATCATCACCTGCGTGTTGTTTTGGGCACTTTGTGGGATCACTTCCTGTATGCCAAACTCTTGAAGTGAACTTTCTAGATTAGGGAAGTGATGTTTCTGGGGCATTTCATCTTAGAACAAGGGGTTTTAGTGGATCCCGAAAAGATCAGGGCAGTTATGTCATGGGCGCAGCCGAGAAATGTGTTTGAGATCAAGAGTTTTCTGGGCTTGGCTGGTTATTACAGGCACTTTGTCCGGGACTTCTCGTGGCTTGCCTCCCCCATGACCGCACTCACCCAGAAAGGGGTGAAGTTTGAGTGGAGCCCACAGTTCCAAACATCTTTTGAGGAGTTGAAGCAGCGGTTAACCACCGCACCTGTGTTGACCTTACCAGAGTCAGGAAAGGGCTATGTGGTGTACTGTGATGCTTCCGGTACGGGCCTTGGATGTGTGCTCATGCAGGATGACCATGTTGTGGCTTATGGTTCTCGCCAACTCCGGACGCATGAGAAGAACTATCTGACTCACGACTTAGAGTTGGCAGCAGTGATGCATGCCTTAAATACGTGGCGTCACTATCATTTTGGGGAGAAGTTTGTGGTATATTCTGACCATAAGAGCCTGGCCTATATTTTCTCTCAGAAGGATCTCAATTTGAGGTAGTGCCGCTGGGTCGAGTACCTACAGGGTTTTGATTTTGATATTGTCTATACCCCTGGCAAGGGTAATGTGGTAGTTGACGCTTTGAGCAGAAAAGTACCAGTGCAGGCGTTGAGGAAGTCCAGCGATGAGTGGACTTTGATGGGGCTCTTCGCCCAGATGCATTTGGAGAGCAGGGAGCACAGTGGAGGTACTTTCTTGGCTAGCATCCAGTTGACTCCTGCTCTTATAGAGTTGATTCAGCAGGAGCAGCCTGGTGATCAGCTGTGTCAGCGATCAATGCAGTTTCTTCATGGTGGGGAGACTTCTTCTGATTGGACCTTGTCTTCCCAGAGGGTCCTATGCTTCAAGGGCCGTGTTGTAGTGTCGTTGTCTCTACGGAAGGTGGTGATGCAGGATAGCCACCAATCTCAGTGGGTCATCCATACTAGTACCACCATGATGTATTACGATGTTCGCCATCAGTTCTGGTGGCCAGGTATGAGACGGGACATAGCCAACTTCATATCCAGATGTTACACCTGCCAGCAAGTAAAAGCAGAGCATCAGAGACCATTTGGCCTAATCCATCCATTACCCATTCCTACCTGGAAGTGGGACGAGGTCTCCAGGGACTTCATCATTGGCTTGCCTCGTACACCACGAGGGATGAATGCTATCTGGGTGGTGATTGACCGCTTGACCAAGTCATATCACATAATTCCGATCAGAGATACAACGAAGGTAGAGGAACTGGGCCGCTTGTATGTTCAAGAGGTGGTCAGACTTCATGGTGTGCCGTCGGCAGTTGTTTCTGAAAGGGACCCCCGTTTACATCTCGATTTTGGGGAGGCCTCCAGAAGGCTTTAGGGTCACAGATTAAGATGAGCACGATATACCATCCTCAGACCGATGGCCAGACGGAGAGGTAGAATCAGATTCTAGAAGACATGCTTCGAGCCTGTGTGCTAGATTTTGGAGGCTCATGGGATAGCCATTTTGGGACAGGTCGAGTTTGCTTATAATAATAGTTACCAGTCATCCATCAGAATGGAACCCTTTGAGGTGCTCTATGGCCGGCCCTGTCTGTCTCCACTGTGTTGGGATGAGGTAGGAGAGGCCTTGCTCTTGGGACCGAGCCTTGTTTAGGAGACGTTTGAGCAGATCAAGCTGGTTAGGCAGCGGTTGTTGACAGCTCAGAGTCGCCACAAGTCGTATGCAGATCAGAGGCAGCGGGACCTCGAGTTTTCAGTGGGGGACAGAGTGTTCCTGAAAGTGGCCCCTCGCTTGGGTCAACGTCGTTTGGGGAAGCAGGGGAAGCTGACACCGAGATATGTCAGACCCTTCAAGATTCATGAACGGATTTGAAAGGTGGAATACAGGTTAGCTTTTCCCTCGTAGTTGACATCGATTCATGACGTATTTCATGTCTCCCAACTAAAGAAGTACAACCCCGGCCCGTCGCATGTGCTGAATTGGGAGGAGCTAGAGATAGATTCCGACTTGTCTTTGGTTGAGAGACCAGTGCGTATAGTGGATTCCCAGGAAAAGGTGTTGCATGGAAAGTCCATTCCTCTGGTTCGTATTCTCTGGTATCTCGGGAATGATGAACACGAGACTTGGGAGCAAAAGTAGCGGGTTGAGCAAGAGTACCCATTCCTATTCTCTGATAAGGCATTAACCTGACTTTCCGAGGGCGGAAAGTTTTCATGGTGGGGAGAATTTTCACGCCCGGACTTCGCTTTGGAGGTATGACTTTAATTTTAAATTTTTATTTCATGAGTTTAATCGCTTGCTTTTTGATTTCTGGTTTTGTGTGAGGGCTGAGCCTGAAATGAGACCTTTGTTGTGGCGCTGATAAATGCGCTTTTTCTCTACACCGCTCAGTGCGCGGGCAGAGCACGAGTGTAGCCGCGTGACCTTGCCTTTTTAGTGTGCAGCGCTCGCTATGTGAATGTTATTTTTCCGGGCGATTAATTTCAGCTTCAAAGTATTATGACTATTATTATTTTATTGCTATTATTATTAATTTTTATTATGATTTTGTTGTTATTATTATTATTATTTTTATTATTATTATGATCATATCATTACTATTATTATTGCTAATAATATTATTATTTTTATTGATTATTATGTTATTAGTTTTATTATTACTATTGATATTATTATTATTATTATTATTATTATTATTATTATTATTATTATTATGACATTAATATCATTAATTGTTTTAATTCATATTTGTTTAACTCGCCCTCCCAGAAACCCTAGCCGCCACCCTCCACTCCCTTTTTTTATTTACTTTTTCTTTTTTTTTCTTTTTTCTTCCTCCCCACGTTTTTTCTTCTCTCTCCCTCGTTTCTCAGCTCCATCTGCGGTGTTCCCCTTCCCCGGCCCACCCGTCGCACCTCCCCCTTCTTCCACCTTCCCCTTCTCTTCTTTCCCTCCTCTTATTCTTCTTCTTCTCCTTTTTTTTCTTCTTCCTCCTCCTCTGCCCCGCTGGGCAGCGCTGTTGCACCCTGCCCCTGTTCGGCCGCACCTACAATCAGCAGCCGGCGCACCGCCAGCCTCTCCCCCTCCCTGCTTGGCCCCATCCTCCCCGCTCGGCCCATCCTTCTTGCCCAGCTGAAGGAGCACCTCCCCTCCGATGCGCCAGGCTGCAGCCGCTCCTGCATCCCTTGCCGATCGCCCCTCCCCTCTCCCATTGTCCCTCCTCGGACTGCCCCAGCTGCACCCCTGCTGCAGCCACCTGCACCTTCCATCAGCAGCCGGCGCACCCCCTCTCCACTCTCCTTCCTCCTCCGCCCCAGCCGGCGCGCCCCCTTCCTGTTCGGCCGCCCTCCTCCAGCGGACCGCCGCACCCCCACTCCTTCTCCTCTGCTCGGGCATGTTTTTTCTTCTTCTTTTTTTATTTATTTCATTTTATTAGTTTATCTAATAAGACATAAACATTTTCTTTTTATTTTATTATTATTATGTTAATAATACTATTATTATCATTATATTATTATTTTTATTATTATTACATTAGTATTGTGTTATTATTAATATATTAATGTTATTATTATTATTATTATTATTATGCTAATATTATTATGTTATGCTATTATTATTTAGATATTATTATTATTTTGTTATCATTACTATTATTATGTTATTATTGAGATTATTATGATGTTATTATCATTATTCTTATGTTATTGATATTACTATTGTTATTTTTATGTTATTCTTATTATTGTTATTATTATTATTATTATTATTATTATTATTTTGTTAACATTATTATTGAACCTCTTTAATGATCTATTTTTTTCGGACCTGTTTGACGGATCAATACGGTGTGACCGTGGCACAATGGGAGTTTTTCACCGTGACTTTTTTCCTGTTCCTATTTGAGGTAGGTGATTCCACAGTCAATTATCATCGGATGATCTTTTGCATGTTGGTTTAATTTTTCAGCACCTTGCTAATTAGTTTCCATGCTGAAAAATTAGTTCTGATTACATTTTAAATGTGCATCTAATTTACCAGTAGTATATTTATGTGATGCAAGTACATTTTTATTGTGAAAACTTACTTTGGCTATTTATTATTATTTGTAAACTGTGCAGTGTGTGAGTTAGAAAGTGCGGATGACGCAGTTTGTGTTTTGGCGTGTCAGAATATGTTTTATTATATAAAGGGGTTTTGAGTGACTTTGTAACCTTTAAAAATTTTTGCGACATGTTTGGAAACTGTTCAATAATTTTTCTTAGTGGGCTTCTTAATTAAGAAAGTGATTTCTTTAAGTTATGCATCTAGTTTAATTTAAAGCGTAAGCAGTGTGGTTTAAGTTTTTTTTAAAAAGTTTTGGTGTGTGTGTGGTTTTCAAAGAGGATATCAGTGTGAAGGTGACACGTTTGGCTCTAAGTGCTAATGTGACATGTTATGTGAACTTTGATCATTAGGTGAGCACAAGGAGGGAAGCCAGGGTATTAGGTGGGGAGACTAGGACTAGTGAGATGGTGTTCCGGAGATGACCCGACCCGGTTTCACTGGCAGGTTTGACAATTGCAACACTAACTAAACATATGATATCTGAGGGTCGTGGCCTTCTAAGACACGTGTTCTGAGGGTCGTGGCCTTCTAAGCCATGTTATCTGAGGTTCGTGGCCACCTAATCCACGTTTCACTGAGACACGACTTTTTAGAGTCCCACATGCTCTAGTAGCCTTTTGGGGCTTTCCCATCCTTTGGTGCTACCGGTTACTTTGCGTGCATAATGATACATGACATGTCACTTGGATTATTACCCTAATGTGTTTATGTTGAACTGTCTTTCCATTAAATCATTTTATGAAAACCATTTGTTTTGCACTTCTTTCTTTCTTTATTTAGCATTGCAAATGGTTTGTCTTTTGATAGTTATGCGTGGAATCATTTCTTGGTGATATCATGTTGGGCGATTGCTCACACCCTACTTACACACTTGGGTGTAAGTAGATTTGTTTACTTCTGATACAGGTAAGGGTCCAGCTTTTGGGAGCAGTGGTTCAGGTTGTTAACAAGCCTATCTATGTGGCGTTTTGGTGGTGGCTTAGGGGCGGTGTCCTCACACCGGTAAATAGTCCTTAGGTTGGTTTTTGGTCATCTTGTTTTAGTGTTATTTGGGTTTTGAATACATGTGAACCAAAACTTGTTTGGTTAACTACACGTTTGACTGTAACCTTTACTTCTGTTTGGTTTACTTTGGTTGGCTGCTTTATATTTGTCCACTCTGGTAAATCGTTCCCAAAGTTTATTTTGATACCCGGGAACTTGTGCCAGCCCGTGGGGATCGGGAATGCCCTTCGGGCCTTGCCGCGGGCCGGGTCGGGCATCGGTTCGGATGGCGACCCGACTTGGTTCGTGACACCATGTATCATTATTCTCTATTTGATCAATATCTTAATTAATAGCCTTAACCAAAATATCATCATTTTTTCCTCATTAAATTATTTTTGTTCCACCAATGATAATAAATATACCTGTAGTTGAGCCTTCTTTATTCATATTTGAACTGGGGTTGTCAAATCTCCCATAATGTTCCCTTTAGTATTTTAATCCCTCTTAATTAATCTTCTTGGACTTATTGTAATGGATATATCTTGTTCTCTATTTGTTTTGTTATTAGAATTTTTATTAGGCCTTGAAAATCCTTATGATTAATGTGCTTCTTCAATACATTCATCTTCAAAAACTTGTTAGATGATATGTGAAGTATGCTCATATGGGGTAGTATTTTACTCTGTTTCAACAACAATAACATATTTTCTATCAATCATTTTTCTTAGTTTCTTGAATAATTTATATAATTTTATATTTAATGAATGTCCAAGAAATAGGTCTTTATCACCTCAATATTCAAACAATCTATTCTTCTCCTTGTTGTGGATAAAATACTAACTTCTAAACTCTTGGATGTACTTGAGTGAAAGATTCATTCCATAATAAATTTCAGGTCAATTTCTCCCTTTATTTGAACATATAAATACTCAATTTTAGATGTACATAGCTGTAAGAAAATATTATTTCCAAATCCTTTTTATAAGTAACTTCTTAATAATAATTTTCTTTTCCATGTTATTTATTATGAAAGGCCTTTTTATCATTACCCCATTTTGGGGGTTCTCTAATTAATAAATCTTGATATCAAATTTTTTTCATCTCTAAATATTACATGACTTTATGTATAGTAAATTGTGTGACATTGATAGTTTGAAACTTGTAAATGTTCACACCAAGCATATTTTCATTCCTTCTCCAATAATGAGTGATATATATATACCTCAGTTTTTGTGTAATAGGTGTAATCTATCCCATTTACTGAAATCATTAGTGAAAAAAATAACTTTTCTATCTATGGATTTTGGTGATATTGGCCCACATAAATCCACATGCACTATCTCAAGAAACCTTGATGTATTCACTGTTTATCATTGGTATATGTGTTAAATGATCTTCCCAATTTGACCTGAATCGGACATGTGTGTGTGATTTAATGTTAGATGGGAAATGTCACTTTCCCCCCCACTCTTTTAAAAATTCTACAATGTTGTTTAGCTTATAAGGTCAAGTTTCCTATTCCATGACCTATTTTCTTCATCTTTAGACAACATAAAAAAATTTATCTCTCTAAAAAGTTATAAATTTCCCTATGTTATTCTTACCTATAGAATTAGTTATCTGTATTTAGATTTAATAGTACATGCCTTTTTTGAGCTTCACCACATCCCAAAGACACATAATTGGATAACAATGATAAGATTTCGACTCATCCCTTTATCTAAGAGAACACCAACTCACATAATATCTTTGCCTCTAATTTTTTATTTCTCAGATAAAATTTTTTAAAACCCTCATCATTCCAAAATGAAAAGAACCATATTTATTGTGTTTTATATTCACATTGAGGTCTCAATTTCTATTTATGTATAATGTATAGGCACAATCCAAAATCCATAAACACAACTTTTCCATTTCCATCAAGTAAATTTCAGCAACATTATCTTTTCATGAACTTATAATATTTAGAAATGTTATAAATGAGTGTGTTTCTTGAATATATGGCTCTATAAACTCTTCTTATACATACAATACTAAAAGTCTATTTTTTTTTTGTTTCTGTATATTTGGATAAATATTCAAGCTTTTTATTTTCTCTTTGTAAATACATTCTTGACTCTCTTTTTCCCCATGTGGTTCTCAACTGATTTCTTTATGACCAAATCCTTCACACAAAAAGTATTATCCCTAAAAATAAAAAGAATGATTATGAATTATTCTTTTCTATTTTGATTGGCATTGCTCTGAGTAAAATCTCTTGGATATAGATCATACATGGTAAGTGTGTCCCAACTTTATGTATAAAAACATTTAGCACTTGATATACTTGTATCTTCCTTGGCTACAAGATTTGTAGCCTCTCCAATGCTATAAAGATATAATTTATTCTAAGGAGTAGATGTTAGTGGTTTAGAAACAACCACTATTTTCTTCCTCCCCTCAACTTGCTTCACAACTGAGTTTAATTTATATTTGAATCACCATATATTAGGAAAAGGTATGTTATATTCCTCATAAATTCCTTCATCTTCACTAAACGATGAAATGATAGAAATCCTTATCATTATTCCAGGTTTCAATAGTATTTCCTAATATTTACACTTCTGATTCCAACTCACTACATCTTCTACAAACATCTCAGTATGTTTAACTCTATAATTGATATTTTGTCTAAACTATAAATTATTTGGGTTTGTTCATCCACTTTAAGCCTCAGTTCATTTTCCTTTATCGAATTTCAAAAAATAATATTTGATTTTTAAATCTTAGATATTAGAACTATGTTTTCTTCGTGTTATTTTTGCATATAAATCATTTAATCAGGGAATGCTACATTTCCCATTTTAGTATTCTCTCTCTAATCATCAATTTCATCGTAGGATACCTCTAGTTATTCTTAGATAAAAACTATACTCAGAATTGTGTATTCTCATCACCACTATCAACCCCATTTTGATTATTTCCAATAGACATTAATAAATATTCATTCATTCAATATTGAACTTCATTGATTTCATTGATTTCATTTTACCTATAATAACATTCTTATTTTGAAATAAAATTTCTCATTTTGAAAGATCTATATAGTTAGGTTTTTTAACATACAGTCCTCTTGTTACCTTTTTGGGTTGTTTCTATTCATCTTTATCTTCTTGGTGGATTTTAGGACATTTATACACAAGATATCACACAATTAAAAATCTAAAGAAATATAGAGGAATATTTCACTTGAACTTTTTGCTTTCTATTTTAATATTGGAGGAAAAAAATAACATAACCTCATCAACTTCATCAATGTATGAATTATCATTTATTTATAAATGTTTCATGGAATTAAAATCCACCTATTGGGTAGTCTCCTTGGTTTTTTACTCTTTGTACTATTTTTATAACTTATAATCCACATGACTAATATGAATACTATCAAATGATATTTCTTATGGGACATTTTTATATAGAACTATAACTTTTTCATTGAAATGAGGAGGTTTTCTATCATGATCCACTTCACAATATTCTTGTCCTTGAGATATTCATAGAGATATCCAATATATTTAACAAGAATATTTATATGATTGAAAAATGCATCAACCATGTCATTTGAATTCATTATAAAACCTTTATATTTGTTTCATAGAACCTATAATGTTTCCTATGATACCATTGAATCTCCTATATAAATAATTATAATATTTTCCAAGATGACATGAGACATTCTACACAACATTAACTTTGTGTAAATTAGAATATCTAATGAAATTCCCAAAGAGTTTATGTCTTTTTGAATCTATATCCAATTCCAGAGATCTTTCCCTATCATGGATCCAATCTTCATGTCAGACGTGATTCCATAAATGGATACTATATAGGCATACATTCCCAAAGAACTAAAATAGTGTTTCATATGGATTTTCCATAACTATAGATTAATTCCTATAAAAATACGAATACCTTTAGGGTTGATAATTGTTTCCATGATTCTAAGATAGTGATAAAAAACCAACCCTTTGATACCACTTGTTAGTCCCCCATTAAGGATCACATCCTGAGAGTGGAAGGGAACCAGGACATAGAAGTTAAAAAATTATTCTTCTTTGATTATGGTTATTATTAACTCAACTTAAAGAACACTTTGAATTCTATATCACTTTTCTCTCAATGAGTGATAAAAATAGTAGATGACAAAATGAATTTTACTTGGTTCACTAACACAAGGATACATCCAAGGATCATACTAAAAAATGTGCCTATGAAATTCAATCAACAAAATCTCACTGCTTTTACAAGTACAAATTCAGATTGGTCTCACTAACCCTACAAGTTTATTTCAATGAATAGATAAAGAACTCAATGCACTCCTTTATTATAGAACTTGATGCATTGTTTGGTGATTTCATTCTTCTTCACCCATAGATAATGGAAATATTCACTAATAATGATGTTTATATTTATTACATGAATTTTTAAACTTTTAATAAGATAATTAAGCTCTTGGAATAACCCACTCTTCAAACATAAACCTTCCAGATATAGTTTGGAATAAACCACTATTATTTTTTCCCCTTTATAATCTTCAATTCATTCTTTAGATCTATCTCTCCTCCTATCTTTATCATATTTTAAATACACTACTTAATCTTTATTACCTATATACCTTGAATGAATGAATTATAACCTTAAAAAATCAACCAAAACCATCCACAAATTGGTGGTTACAAAGAAATTAAAGTCCCAAGAGTCATCATAATGAATTTTTCATATCTTATAACTAAAACTATGAAATTAAAAGAGCCATGTAATTTTGTGAAATCCTTACTCATTTTCCATTCAACACCCTAAGCACCAACCCCATAGAATCATTCTATAAACCATTATCCATAGATGGTTTTTCTTCGATCCACAACCTTCAACTCATTTATTGTGTGACTCATCATGGAACATAGTTGAACATCTATACTAAGGCACCTTTCTCCGGGCCAATAAAATGACTTTAAATGGATCAACAGGTTAACAAATCCCCACCACACCAAGTGAAATGTCATGTTAAACCATTTTAGACTCCTTCAACTATGTTACTTAAATGAAGAACTAATGATCAACAACAACTTTCTCTCCATGGACTGGTGTAAAAGTATTGGTCATTTTCCTCCACCATGTCATGTACCCTGGATTTAACCATGAGTAGTAGTCCATGTTTCCTTGAAACTATTATTATCAACTATTAATTTATCATTATGTGACGTGGTCTATTCTACTCTTGGTGTGGCATACATGGGCCTCTTCTTTAACCGTAGCACCATGTAGATAGTGATGACTATATTAATTTTCCCATGTTTTATAGGGGAACCATAAATTCAGAAAGGGGACTAAATTGGTGTTTTCCTAGACAAATTAAAGTCATTATTCAGTAAACATTTTAAAATACTTCCTTCAACATCCTATGAAGAAACATTTATCAATCTTATTAATAAACAAAACCCAAAAAAACCTTATAAGGTATTTTTTGACATAGTATGATTACATGTGTGTAAATGTATAACCCAGGTGACAAATGTTTAATGTTAATCACATGGGTGTGTGTCTGAATATTAATTAACATAATTTATGTGTTATGTTTTCCCTATATATTTTATGCCATGTTGTGTGTGGTGTATGTTCTTTGAAGGAATTTATTCTGGTATAGAATGATTGGTGGACCATTGTTGCTTGGTTATCCCTTGGTGGGGGAGAATTTGTAATGTGTGAATATGATGAGGATGTATCGATACACAGGATGAAGGTATGATAATATTATGACCTAACCTGAGGTAGTGTCAGGATATTATGGCCATCTAGCCTCACTCAATGTAGATGTAGTGGTATGATGGGATTGTGGCATGGCTTGTGATTGATATAGGGATTGATGGATTTGTGACCTAACATAAGACTCATTGGCCTTGTCAATGATCAGAGAAAAATATGAGGTGCCCTTTTGGTAGACCAATGCTCACAAATTTTGTAATGGCCACTATTTCAGCATGGAGCAAGAGTAGGTATAGTTGGGGTTTTCAGTAGCTTTGTTAGAGTATGACCCCTTGACATATTATTGATTTTTTTCTCTATTATACATTTCTTCGTTATTATGGAATATACCTAAAATATATTTATTTATTTATTTATTCTAAGGATGCATTGGTGGTTTCTTATTGGGTTTATACTCACACCCTTCATGGGAATCTTGGTGCTCAATCATACTTCATGATCAAGGATCCAAAGAAGGTAAAGGGACCTATGGTAGGTAGTTGAGGAGCATGTAGTTGAAATATGGATTGGATACCGAGATGGATTCAAGATATTATTCATGAAACATTTATTTATTATTGTTTCCAATTGAACTACTATACATGTTTACTAATGACATTGGGAATCTATTTTATTATACTTTCATTGCTCGACAAGAAATCTATTATAGAATTTATCTATATTAGATTTTGTTTTGATTTTGATTTGGTTCCTATTTATATGATTATTTTCAATAATGGATACATTTATTAGGTATATAGTCTGCCCATGTTGGTTTAGACCCTCATCACTATTTGGTGGCCTCTTGTGTATGGGCTTGTGCACATGAGGTTATGTGGAACTTTGGATCAAACCTGATGATTCAGGTTAGGATGTTAAATATTCATTATAAAATTATTTATTATTTGTGAATTATATAATTTTTAATTTGTTACGAACAATTACAAAATATTAATATACCAATTTAATATAGTTATATCCAATAATCATATATCCAAAGACCATATGTTCAATGTACATATGTTCAATGTCCCTATGTCTAATGGCCATATATAATGGTCATATTAAATTCATATATATAACCTTATATCAGTAAATAAAGTGGTGTTTAGTGGAAGTTTATTCATGTTGGTTCTACTTACCTCTACGAAATAAATGTAGATAAAAATTTATATAATATAGTAGCAGTTTCATAAAACTTTCGTAATATTTTTTTATGTTTTTAATTAGTAGTGGTTTCAATTTAACTAGCCCAAAAAAAATTAAACCCATAATCCAACCCCCTCCCCCACTCTATTTGTGTAAGCCCAACCCCTTCAAACCCCCCCCACCCTGACCTCCCCCTCTACTCTCCTAGGTTGTGACCCTAAGACTGTGACCCCTTTTCCCCCACCCCTCTTCAACTCTTATCCTTGGTGGAAACCCCAAAACCATGAACCCATTTTCCCCCACCCCTCCTCCTCTCCTCTCCCTAGTGGCGACCTGGAGCCTGCGACCCCAAGCCCAAGAACGCTACCCATGATCCCCATGACCCCCCCCCCCCCCCGACCCCAAACCCTACAACTTTCCTCCACTCAAACTTCCTCTCTGGTTGGATCACCTGAAATTTTACCCCCTCCTCCCTCCCTCACCCTGAGTCGGTTTCACTCTTCCATAGTAATGTGGACCCCCCCCCCCCCTCTGAGCTCCCTTAGCCTGGTTCGGATCCCCTCCTTAGCAGAAACACAAACCCTCATAAAGGTTTCATCATCCTCACCCTAATTTTATTATTGAGTAGCATTAAATAGATAATCATGGATGATAAAAACAATATAAAATTTGTTTTTTATTCATTGGTTAGTAATTATATATGTAATTTTTTTCATAATGTGTTATTTGGATTTTACAATTAGTTGTTTGGAGTTATAATAATCATTAATTTTGGTTATGTTGTATTAAATTAAAAAAACAAATTCTTTTATGATATATTTAGGTTATGAAATTTAGATAATTCATAATTTCATGGTTTTTATTTGATATTAATGAATTCCATATTGTTCTATATATTTTAATGCCTCTAATTTATTATGGATACATAAGAGAGGATATATTTTAACTCATGAACAATTGGTGGTAGGGTTTGTGGTCACACATGGTTTCATTACAAATCCTAGAAAGGTCTCTAAGGATAAATTCCTTAAAAATGAGATATTATAACTTTTTAAATTTATCATAATGCTTCATGTTTTATGAATAAGTAAAGAATAATTATGTTTAATAAAATATATCTAATAATGATTTAGTATTTAGGGTAAGGTTTTACATGCATGATAATCAATTATTGTTTATGGTACCTAAAAAAACAAACATAGTTTCATTAATTTTATTTTAATTAACATTATTTTTAATAAAACTAATTATATTGTGTAGTTTTTTTGAGTCAAATGACTAATTGTTTATCATTTGATTTGAAAATCACAATATTCCTTATTCAAATTCATATTAACATCATGTTTTTTAAGTTTAGATAAAATTAAAGGAACATATGATTTTATGTTTTTATATAATTCATGGAACAACATGAAGTCACACTAAACCTGTTCAATAAAATATAGACATATAGAGTTGACTATTTTGGGTATGCATGATATATCGTGATATCCCAATAAATTATACTTTTCATTCATATTTTTAAATGGGTGCTCTTATTCTTAGTAATATCATGGTAAATGTTTCGGACGTTGATCAATGTAGCTAATTTACCAATGGAATGAACCCTAATTAGTTACAACATTAGGGTAGAATGCACAATTATATATTATATAATTCATCTCCTTAATCTATGTTTGTGAGAAAAAATAATTTTTTTGATTCAATTTTTTATATTACAAGTTTAGTAAGAAAAATATAATTATTTGATTTATCCCATTTTCCTTTATAGTTGTTATGTAAGAGTCAACGGAAATGTTGTGTGGTATTTAATTTTTATTTTACTTGTTTCATTATAAATTTATATCCTTATATCTAAATGAATAGGGAGAATATAATCCAATACCTAGGTATAAAAGTTAGATTAATTTACCTAGAAACACACCTTCATATGCCAAGGGTTTGGAAGAATGTTTAGATTATGAAATTGCAAACCGATTAGTGGATGGTAGAAAAAAATTTCCATGTCTTCACTATAAATTCAAGATCTGGTTGAATGGAAACAAAGTATATGAAAATTTTGTATTGAAATGGTTTTATGATCAATATATATGATGGATTAGTCATGTTGAATCAAGTGTTATGGAAATTAAAAATAATGAAAATAATTTTATTGAAGTACAAATTCACCCGATAGAGGATAATTTAGTTCAAAATTTGTTAAATTATATATTTGGTTTTGCATAATAAAATGTACGAGATTTTAGTAGAACAACAGAACCTTAAGTTAATCCTAAGTAGGCTAATCATCCTCAGTAATTTAGTGACCAAAAATGATTTTGATGAATTAGTTGATGACAGATATCAAGAACTGTATGAAGGGTGTGAGAAGTATTCGAATTTGTATTTTCTACATAAGTTGTATCATATCAAGTTTCTTTATGAATTTAATGAAAAATTAATGTCCATGATTTTATAATTTCTTCCTGATGAATTTAGTGAAGCTAAGATCTATACATAATTTTATGAGAGAAGAAAGATATCAAAAAACTTGTACTTGATTGTACAAAGATACATTCATGCCCAAATGATTTCATACATTACTAGAAATAGGAGTCTAATAAAGAAGAATGCATAAGATTTCATAAAATGAAATGGAATTAAATAAAAAGTTGTGAGAGTATAAATTAGTGCAACCCCAGGTAGAAATAGAAGAAGAAAACATCTATAAAGGTATTGTGTTATATTCTTATGAATCCATGCTTGCAAAGAATACTCATGTCGTCTACGACTGTAAATGAAATGTAGTGGCATGATTAGGATAGTAATTATGTATTAGGGAGACATCCAAAAGATTCAACATTATGGAATATGTTTGATTCACTATATCCATATTTTTCTTTAGATCCTAAGAATGTATTATCGGGATGGGATTTTGGTGGTTTTAACCCTTATAATACTTTAATTAATAATTTAAGAATTTGACTAGTTGTTTTGATCCCCTATAATCTAACTCCATGGATGTGTATGAATTAGAATTCCTTCATTATTTCAAGGATTATTTCTTGAAAGAAAATTCTCATAAATGACATTGATTTATACCTTCAAACTCTAATCAAAGAATTGAAATAATTATTGGATGATGGTTTAGAAACATACAATAATTTAACAAGTAAACTATTGAAAATTAATTCTACTTTAATATGTAAAATTAATGAAATTATTAAACAAATAATTTTTTTTTTGGAAAACTCATATTGGTTTTTGAAATGTAGGAATCGGCAGCACATCATTCCAAGTGATGGTTTTCCTGTGATGTTCATAAACACATTTTTAGTGTTTTAAAACACTAAAATGTGTGTGGAACTATAAAAGCAATGAAAAATTGTTATATTTTCCTTAAATAAGGTTTCAAGAACTTTATATTTAATTTTGAAATGTAGGAATAGATAGAATTTCATTCTGAGTGACGTTTTTCCCTTTATGGTGGTAAATGTGTTTTTAGTGTTTTAAAAAACTAAAACATGTTTGGAATGGTCAAAACCAAGAAAAAATGTTTTATTTTCCTAAAATAAAGGGAAATGATAATAGATTTATCTTTCAAATGTATGAACTGATGACACATCATTCCAAATTATTATTTTCTCAATATGTCTGTGAATGAGTTTTTTGTGTTTTAAAACACTAAAACATGCATGGAACACTCCAAAACTAGAAAAAGATGTCGGGTTTCCCTAAAATTAGGGGAAAACAGGATAGATTTAATTTTGAAATGTAGGAACTGACATCACATAATTATAAATGTCAGTTTTCTTGTTATAGTCATATAAGTGTTTTTAGTGTTTTAAAACACTAAAATGTGCATGAAATGGTTAAAACTAGACAAGTGATTTTTTGTTATCCTAAAATTAAGGGAAAGAAATAATAAATTTATGTTTTAAATGTAGGAACTGAAAAAATATAATTCTAAATTTTGATTTTCCTATTATGGTTGTAAATGAATTTTTAGTTTTTTATAACACGAAAACATCTGTGGGATGGTAAAAACCAATAAAACAATGTCAAAATTTCCTAAAATCAAGGGAAAATTACCATAGATTTAATTTTGAAATGTACGAACTAATGGAATGTCATTTGGAATGATGGTTTTCCTATTATGTCTGTAAATACATTTTTAGTCTTATAAAACCCTAAAACATGCATGGAATGGTAAAAATCTATGAAACAACCTCATATTGATATGAAATCACTGTAAAACCACTGTCGAATTAATTGTGAAATGTAGAAACTGATGGAACGTCATTCTAAATGATGGTTTTCCCATTATAGTTGTAAAATATTTTTTAGTGTTTAAAACCACTAAAACATGTGTGAATGGGTCAAAACTATGAAAATAGTATATGATTTTCACGAAATATGGGAAAACCAATATGGAATTATTTTTTGAAATTTAGGATCCAACAACATCTCATTCCGAGTGATGGTTTTTTCATTATAGTTGTAAATACATTTTTTGTTTTTTAAAACACTAAAACATGCATGTAATGATCAAGAACAGAAAAAAGAAGTAAGATTACGCTAAAATTAGGGAAAACAACCATATATTTAATTTTTAAATGTTGGAATTGATAGTATGTCATTCAAAATGACGATTTTTCTTGTTTGGTCTATAAAAGCATTTTTAGTGTTTTAAAACACTAAAACATATATGGAATGGTGACAACCATAGAATGTGACCTCATATTGATGTAAAATCATGGTACAAGCACCACTTTTATATTTTTTAATTATAGGTCAACATATGATACCAAAATCATTTAAAACAATTATTAAATAAATTTCTAGCACATCGCTTGCCGCGTTAAAAACAAATTAGAATATTAAATTTTCTCTTTTCAGTTTTAAGTGTTGAATCTTATCTTAAATAAGTATGTTTCATTTTTCAAAGTTTTTTTCATTATATACTATTTGTTTTATGTTAAAATTTTTTCTACTTTATTAACAAAATAAAAAAAATTATGTGTAGTATTCTGAATATATTCTTTGTATTTTCTTTTTCACATTTATTTTTCTAAATGATATGTTTTTCATTGCAAGTGGTACATTTTAGTAGTAGGTAGAAGGCTTATCATTTTGATCTATAAGATTTTTCAAAAGGAAGTCATGATAGTTATTTGTTTCGGTGGTATCTTAAAATTTTATCAACTATTCTACTGTAATTCTAATTTGTTATGTTTAATTTTAAATTTTGTTTCATTTTCTATTACAGCTGATGAGATAACATGGTCAATTTTAGTTGATGAGATGATATGGAGGCAAACAGATACAGTATAGGTCATTACATGCACATATATTGGGAATATTTTGTTGTTGGACATATTTTATATTTATATATTGATGACCAGTGTATTGGTTGATGTGTGGGGTCACTAAGACTTAGGTTATGCTAACAATAGCTATTTCTATGATTGTCGATTTGTGAGGTATGGATGATGGGTTTATCATATATTTATGTTTTATTATATAGCATGTAATTTTTTATTTATAGTTTTTTATTAAATATTTTTTAGAAAAAAAATATATTATATCAGTTTGTTGTAACTGCCTCTAAACATATTTTATTGACTGTATTTAATGGTGTTTCAGATTAAATTCTGCTAAAAATATAATCGCTAAATTTTTTACAGCAGTTACTTTTATTTTATTTATATTTACATTAGATTTTTTTAGTAAATAATCACTGCTAAATTTCCCAAAAATGATACTTAAATAAACTGATGAAAAATAAAATAAACCACCACTAACTAACTAGAAACCATGAAATATGGAGTTCTTTTCTAAACCACTGCTAAACAATTGGGCGGCATTTTGAACCGCTGTTAGAACACTAAATAACTTCTGCTTAACATCACTTTTTTATAGTGTATACTTTACTAAAATTTATTCATCCCATTCATTTACCACTTCCTAAAAATATATATTATATTTGTAAAAAATTTCCTTATTTCCATAGTTTTAATATGGGTTATGATCTTCATGAAAATATATAAGGACAAAGATTTAATGCTTGTGGTATTTTTATTTTATTATAGTTTTATTACTCTTTTAATTTTCATAATGATGTTTCAAATTGTATACTCTTAATATATTATTGCATTTCATTCATTATATAACAGAACATTAATAAAATGTGTCATGGATCATTTTAATTCAGTGTTTCATGAGAAATAATCTCTTAATCATATAGAATTTATTTAGAGGAAAATATATCTTAAATATTGGGATGTTACATTAAAGAAATGTAAAGTACCCTTTCAACATATTGTTTCTAAATAATAAGTGAAATATGATAATTTCAGTGAGGAATTGTCTTCATTTTAAGGAAGTGTGTATTTTAAATTATAGAAGGAATAAGAATCGTCTCAAAAAGTTGAACCTATCCAGATTGAATAAGTGGAGTGTAAAAAAATATGAATATTGATATCGTATCTACCTAGATTAAAATATGCACATCATTCATGCTTACTATGTTGATCATAAAGATACCCACAAATTTATACATTATTGAAGATATCCCTAGAGCATTTTGTAAAGTATAAGAGAAGGTAGTGCCCTTGGGTGAGGAGTTACATAACCCAAAACATGGTAAAAGATGTGATCATTGTAATCTGGTGCGCTAGTATATTCTGGTCCACCAAAACAATGTTATGTGTATTCTCCTTGGATTAACCCTTAGCGGTGAAAAAAGTAAAATACATTTTTTGTATGATTTACATTTTGATGTATCTATATGTGTTTCAGTAAGGATGAGTGGAATAGTAAAAAAGAAATAAGTTGAACACTGTTCCAACTAACATAAGAATGATGTATTAAAATAAATACAATTGAGTGAATAAAAACATAAAATTAGAAAACACCCAAATTCACCCGCCCCCCACTCTCAGGGTGTCTCGGGTTTTAACAATATATTAAAAAATAGTACAACTGGGGTATTAAAGGTCAAAATCCCTAAATCCAATTTAAAGAGTATGATGCTTTTTGATATATCATATTGTATGATATGATTATCTCCTAATATATGACAATCATGATACAACTGTAATTTTATATGCAATTGGTTATAACATTTAATATGATATATTGATATCATTTAGAATTTCCATAGGCCTATTATAATATTTTATTGGGACATATAATAGTACACCGGTTTGTATCATATTATACCAAATCATTCTATGATTGAAGTGGAATTAACATTGTAATAGTTTATTTGTGGGAATATTCCACATTTTTTATCATCAATATTAAACATTTCATATGATAAAATCAATAGAAATTGTGCCAACTTTAGGTTATAATCACATTTCATTTACTCATATGTTATGAATATATGGGTGAATTGTTAAGAAGTCTTAGGAGTTTCTAAAGGCCAATATAAAGGGGTAAATTCCATTGAGATGGTTATAGTTAATATCACACTTATCTCCTTCTTATTCCCTCATCCCTAAATATCTCATCTTTATCATTCTTGAACCTCCATGAGATATTTTTATCTCATTGTCATGGTGAGGATACCACCCAAACATTGGTTGATTTATCCAACCTAAGGAAACACACCAAAATAATAGTATTTTGGGTGTTCCTTAGTTATATCTTTCAATTAATTATTTAATATAGTACCAAGGTATCATATATGTAATGAATACATTCTTTAATATATTATAAATGGTCTCGGTTTTTTATATCATGGTTTTATTGGGTTTGAGTTTTTTATTAACCTTCATTGAATAAGTGTTCTTTGGTCCTTAGAAATCATTTATAAGTTTTAGTCATCATGGATAATGATGTATGAGTAAGATATCTATAGATAAATTTGTAAGGGATATTCTTAAGTTGGAAATAGAAATGAAGAAAATCGATGAGACTTTTAAAAGGGTAAAATGGTGCAAGGAAGTTCAAAGATTGTATAGTTATAATCCATAAAGAAACTTGAATTAATTAATTTAGATTTATATAGTCCAATGAGACGTAATTAAACAAAAATTAATCCTTATTTTATTGCATTCTCTAATGGTTTTACTAGGATAACTAATCTAATATCCATGAATAACAAATTTGAGGCTGAAGATAAGTTCATAATTTTCAAAGGGGGTGTTGAAAAGAAGTTGGGTGTGTTCATCAGGAGATTGAGAATTGTAAATAAAATAGAGTGATATTAAAATTAATTTAAATCAAGTCTATCTAAACATGGATTTAAATATGATTACAATATTCCATACACACAAGAAAAATATTGGACTTTCAAATACAAATAATAGAATCCTTATTGAAATGGGAAGAAAATTGTGGGAAAATTTTAAACATGACAAGTTCTTTTAGAAATAATCTATTTCATAATCCACACAAAACCAAAAAAAAGATTATTTATATTCTTTTTATTAAATTTGAATTTTTTTGATATGTGGTTCAATAATAATCAATTATTGAAGTTCTTTAATTGTTTCATAGTCAATAATTGATGAAAATAAAAAATTAAGACCTAAGAAAGTTTGATTAAAGATATAAAGATTGAATTTTTATGGGTAATTTATCTTATAGGAGATGTTATGACTGATATAAAAATATAAACAAAGTTGTTAGGCCTCTTTCTGTAAATATAATTGAAAATAAATTAAATTTAAGTGAACTATATAATTAAACTCTTGAATTTTTTTTGGAATATAGCCTATAGAATTTTATAAAATTGAGTAAATGGGAAACACCAAATGAATCAAAAAATTTGGATGTTGATTCAGATGGACCATTAAAGATGAAGGAGTTTTTAGAAATAAAAAATAGAAATATAAAAGTTTTTAAAATCTTATTGAATCTAAAAATATTTTTGGAGATTTAGAGGAACTAGTATATACAAGAAGAATATTAATATGAGATAACCTAATAACTTTAGTTTCATAAGTTGGGATACATTCTATTTTTAATGTTATTGAACACAAAGAGTTGATAAATTCTAGGTATGGGGATCTATATCATATTGAAAACAATTATACATGGGATTTCATTGAAATATATGAAGGAACGGCCATTATAAGAACTAAGTGGGTTTTTAGAATAAATCTTTGTGATATAGGTGAGATTTATAAAAATTATAATGGTTTGAAAGGAATAATCAAAGATGAAATAGTTTGTTTAAAATAATCTTTTGTACATGTTGCAAGCATCGAAGAAATTATAATGTTTTTGGTTATTTAAGAACACAAGATATAAAAGGTTTAATAAATAGATGTGAAATCTGGTTTCCGGAAAAGAGATCATGGGGAAGATGTTTTTTTTTGATCAAAATTATTGATTTATCCTTAAAAATGAAGGTATAAAGGTTTTATGGTTGAATAAGTCTCTTTAAGATTAAAATAGGATTATGATCCTTGTATTATAGGCTATATAGAAACTTCAAAGGAATTAAATTCATCAAAAGAAAGGTTGAAAACAATCTATGTGTGAAGGAGGTAAGCATTGGTTCTCTAATATTTGTTTTTTATGTTAATGAAATAATTTCTACAAGTTGTAGAGAGTATATTTATGAATAAGTTTCCTAAAAAATGAAGTTTCATTCTAAAATTTCAATACTTCTCAAAATAAAATTCTTTCTATGATTACAATGTTTTATAAAAAATTATCTTTTTAACTAAAGAAAACTATTTCAAGTAATGATAAAATAAATTGTACTTGGGAGATTATAAATAAGTTTCCAATAATATTACCAGTGGTGTGAAACAAAATGCGGGTGATATAGGTAAAAGATTGAATTGAAAGGAATTTAGGAAATTTATTAGAAGATTATAGAATCTCATAAAAATAAATACTTAAAATATTTTATTTAGTAACTTTATTTGTAAAGTTTCAAAGTGATCCAAAATAATCACAAATGAAAAATACTAAGATGATACATAGATATATCAAAGGTAATGTGAGTCATGTAAAATTGTAAAAAAGATGAGAGGAGTTGAATCTATTGGAATAAAATGATACTAATTGGGTAGTTAAGGTTAAATATATAAATTGAATTTTCCTAGAATGGTTTATATTACTGAGAGGGGGATGAATTATGGGAACATCTTAAATAACTTATTTTCTTTAAAAAAACCTATATGACTTTTTAGTGTCCATTCCACTCAAATATTCTCTCTCATCCCTACCAAAATGTAACAAAAATAAATAAAATACATGAAGTGTAATATATTTATATGGATATCCCACAAGGTGGGTGGCTATGGCCTTATTTTTTTGGGTTAAGGTGGATACAAAAAGTTTCCACTAATATCAAAGAACAAATGGTTTTCAAAAAGTATCATCCTGAACCCACTAGAGTTTCCCAATACATTTAGTCTTAAAAACATAATGTATCAGTTAAATCTAGTTAATCATAGAAATATCCATACTAATTTAACAATGCACTTAGAAAAATTATATTATTTTATAGCATCAATATATTATATCTTTTCCTTCTCATTATATGAATTCTATAGTCAATATATAATTAGAATAATGCATATGGGTTGGCATTCTTCATCCTTGATATATGAAAAGTATTTTTATTTAATTTTGAATCTTTAACTCTTCTCATTAACTCACTTCTCTCTCTTTAATAATCTCAATTTTTATTCAATTTTTATCTAATATCCCTTATTTTTGTTTGATTCATATAATTTTAATGAATACTTGTTCATTAAAACACCCCAATATTTTAAGATATGTATCCTCTAAAATAAATTCAATTCTTTTAATAGATTACATTTCATAAAAAAATATTTCATATAGTATAAATATTATAAAATCACATAGAAAACACAAAAACTAACTTTTTAAATGAAAAATGAATGAAATAAGTAGTTTTTTCTAGAAATTAAGGAAAATATACCAATGAAATAGTAACTTGACCTTTAGAATAGTAATGTGACCATTTGGAATAGTAATTTGATAAATAGAATAGTAACCTCGCCTTTGAAAGTATAAATAAAATTTTGTCATGTTATAAATTAAAATATGATATAATTATATCATAGATGATTTATGGATGATATAATCCCATAATATTGAACTCTCATTAATTATTTTAATATATTTTGTGTTATGGTTCAAAAAATTCATAGTCTTTAGCCAAAATAATAAACTAATGAATAAAATAATCAAAAACCACCTCTCACCTCCACTATAAATACCACCCCTCAGCACCTCTTCTCCTCACACATCCAAACCCATAAAACTTGTACAATATTGGATAAATCCCCTTCAAAAGTCTATCCCATGTTTCCAATATTATTTGTTCTCAATAAAAGACCAAAACCCAAGTGTCTTAAGGAGGTTTTCAAGAAGAAAAATTCAAGAGGCAAAGCTCTTAACCCTTCTCTTTCAATTTCATTCAATTTTATTTATTTTCTTATCCTTACCTCACATCCTCTATAAAAACATAAATGGTAATTAAAATATCTTATATATAATATAAATCTATTATGTTAATGTAAAATCCATCATCAAACCACTACTCCTCTCCCTTTTATTCTAAAAAATGAAAATATTGTCTGTGATGTGTTGATTTACTGCCATCATAGACTATGGATTTTCATTTTCTATTATCGTCTTTAAATATGGTCATAAATATAATATAATTGTTGAAAAATAATTTGAAATGTATATTAAAACTAATTTAGTTCTCCAAAACCAATATATATACATAATATTAATTAATAAAACAAAACTAGTGCACAATGATCGAAAAACTCCAAAATAATCTAAATGGTTATCATTGACGTTTTATCGAATGAATCATCATCATATTTGGAAATAAAATTATAAATAAGACCATTTAATTTTATTTAATATCATTAATAACATATAATTTTAATTCCGGATAACTCTTCCCATTTTACATGCTTTTTCATACATGTATACAAGAGAACTAGTCATGAAAACTAAGGAAATGAATACTCTCGAATGACAAAATTGAATCTCATAACTCTTCAAAAAAGCCATGAATAAACTAATAAAATTATAATAAATAAAATAAATGTTTAATATTTTCTGACATAAATTATTAATGAATCTGATTTCATTATTCTGTACATTATGTGCAAGTATAGAACACTTAAAAACATGAGGTAAAGGATTCTTCCTGAATCCCTGTTTTTCATTCGAGCTACACTTTATCTCTATTTACCCCAATGTAATTCTTATTTATTTTTTATAAAATTATTATAAATTATGATTATATTTTTTGAACTCATGTATCTAGATAATTTCATCTCTCTTTGATGGGTAAATACATTTTTTATAAGGTTCTCTTTTCAATTCTTCCTAGTAAGCAAGCCCGATTAAAGGGAACTTCCCAATTTCTTACCCATTTTCAAGTACTATCCGTAATCAGTTTTAATCCCCCATTATCCTTATAAAATATATCATTTTATTATAAAAAATATATCTTGGTTTATTTTGGGTTTTATATAAAATATTATGTCTTTTCCTCTTTAAATGTTCCTTAATATTTTCCTAAAACTGCACTAAAATGTCTCATTTATAATGCTTTTTAAACACTATTTTTATATTTTTTCACATTAGTCGGACATAATTTATCATGATCTATGATTATTCTCAATAATTAATGTCTACGTATGATTTTAATCTATTCATCCATGCAAACCATTAAGATATTCCCTTTAACCACTTATTCCTTGTGTGTGGTGTATGTATGCTTCCCTTTTATTTATGATCATCATTCATTTGGGATTGAATTAAATATCCATATTTCTCGTATCATGTATATTATTATTGTCTTCTGTATATACCATTTTTACATATTGTTTTTTCTTTTAATGTTGTTATTGAATTGAATCTATATACAAAAAATGCTTTGTACTTACACTAACGGGTTGGGCTCGGTTATAGATAGCCCCTTGATGCATTGAAATGTCTCATGAGATGAAAAAATGGAAAAAAAAAACCTTCATGTTTTTTTCAAGAATAATCATATGGGTTTTAAGAACATACATAAACCATATTTATAGTATAATGGTTCGTGTTCTAGATATATTACTCCCAATGATTAAGCATTCTCTTCTTTCAGTTTTTAGTTATTATGTTCCATGAGATTTTCACTATGAAAAAATCTATGGATGAATTTTCAATTTTAGTTTATTGATGGAATTTTCTTTTCATTTATTTACCTTTCAATAATTCCTATTCCTTATTTAATTTGATTAACTTATTATTAATTCATGAAACCCTTACTGAGCCTTTGAGCTTACCACTTTATTTGTTTTATTTCCCCAATTTATGAAGATGAAATATTTAAATAAGGGACAAGAATCAGTTTATTTTCTTTTAATATGTTCTATATTTAATAAATAATTTAACAGGGAATAATTTATATGTCATGTTTATTTAAAACTAGTAATCTGATCCATCCTTGGTGACATGATCACTTAAATATATGCCCTTGTAATAAAATAATCATGTACTCTAGCTAGTGGGGTCGGGGTTGTTATAGTTGGTATTAAAGAAATTTTAGTAGAATCCTTGGGAACTATATGTTAAATAAACATGCGATTTATAATAACTCTATTTATTGAATTAAATGTCAATTCTAATGATGACTATTAATGAGCTTAGTATGTGACATTTTTTAGTGATGGTGCCTAATGGAAGGAAATGAATCAACACCCACAAATAATTTAGGGATTTCCCTTATGAAAAAATACAACTAAGTTAGTGTTGGAGCTAAGTAGATCATGACCATATTATAAAATCCTACATATGTGATGATTAATAACCAATATAGACCTATTTTGGAACATTTTATAAGGCATAATCCCCTATATTTTAGTGGGTATACTAATCCATAGGTAACTGAGCAGTGGATCAAGTCCCTTGAAAAGATATTTATGTCATTCGGGATGTAATGAAAATGAAAAGGTAGTACTGAAAGTATATTGTCTCAAGGTAAATGTTGATCAATGGTGGTCATTTATCCAGAATATTAATATAGAATATGAAATTGAATACATAGAATGGATATCTTTTAAAGAAACATTCTTAAAAAATACTTCCCTCATGATCAACGAATTGAAACGAAGATAAAACTATTTAGATTAAAGAAAATAGAAGAAAGGAGTGTTACAGAGTATGATGATACCTTACCAATACTAGCCAATTATTTTATAGATTACATATGTGATTTGTAATACAAGATTGATCATTTCATTGAAGGTATTAAACCAAGTCTCCGAAGGGAACTAGCTTCCCAAACATCTTCATCATATGATGAAATAGTATTAATTGCCGTAAAAATAGAGCAGTGATTTTCAAGATATTATATGTTCAAGGTAAATCAAGATAATAATAGGTCTTTTGAAAACCATGGAAATGGTAAAGTGTCAAATAATAAGAGGATAATGAAGCAATCTCCATTATAAAAAATTATGGGAAGAATCATTCTGTGAAATTCTTGAAATCTAAGGGAGTTTATTATAAGTGTGGAGAAAATGGTCATAGAGTAAATGAATTCAAGGGAAATAAACAAATAAATGATTTTAAATTCTTTAACTATAATGAAATAGGTAATTATTCAAATCAATGTCCCAAGAATCAATTTAATTTACCATAGAAGAGAGCAAGGGGGGATGGACATGCTTATGAAATCACCATAGCTGAAGTAGAAGTACCCAATTATGTGGTGGTAGGTAAAATAATCTTATCTTATAATTTAGCGAATTATTTATTTGATTATAGATAATCACCCCCTTTTATATCAACATAATGTTCTACGAAAATTAGATATTGCCCTTTTGATTTAATAAGGGATATGTTAGTCAAAAATCGTAAGGGTAGTCTCGTTGAAAAAAATGGGTCGGGCTATTCCCATTATGGCATATAAACCTGATTTATATTCTGACCATAATCATTAAATTTATGGTTTACTTTTATATAATACTTAGTATGGACTAGATTTTAAAATAATATGTGAGAATTTATTTCAATAAGAAGGAAATTACGATTTTTTATGAAGATGTAGAATCCATTATCATTAGAGAAAAAACTTCATCATATGATTATTATATAAATCCACCCCCAGTAGTTCTACTAAATGAAATTATTAGGTAGTAATATAAAACAAAAACTATGGATGAGGAAAGTTATCTTCAAATTGATAATTTACCAATTGTATAGGAATACGTTGATGTATTTCCTAAGGAATTACCTAGACAGCCCTAGAGTGTGAAGTTTAATTTACCATTGATTTAATCCCTGATGCAAGACCAATATCAAAGACTCATTATATAATAGAAACTATGGAATTAGTGGGGTTGAGGAAAGAACAGGAGGATTTTAGTAAAAAGAGATTTATTCACCCCATTGTTTCTCTATAAGGATCCCCTGTTCTTTTTTAATAAGAAAGATGGATCCTTGAGGGTTTTCGTTGAATATAGAGAAATAATGTTCTTATAAAAAATAACAAGTATCCTATTCCAATAATTGATGATTTATTTGATCAAATTTATGGATATCAATATTTTCTAAAACTTAACATTTTTTTGGGAATCATGAACGTTGAGTAAATAAGGAAGACATTAAAAATATATCTTTTCAGATGAGGTATATACATTATTTGTTCACAATAATTCCATTTGGATTGACCAATGCACCATATATTTTCATGGATCTAATGAATATTGTATTCAAGGAATATCTTTTTGATTTTTTGTAGTATTCATTGAAGATATTTTAGTGTATTCTAAATTTGATGAAGACCATGAGAATCACTAGTGGATTATTCTTGAGACTCTCAATAGGAAATATTTAGACGGTAAATTTTGAAAGTATGAATTCTAGCATAAAAATATTTCTTTTCTTGTCCATGTTATCTCTAAGGATGGAACATTAGTTGATCATGTGAAGAAAAAGGAAATCCAATAATTTCTTACATCATTGAACATAACATAGGTATGTAGTTTTACTGGTTTAGCAGGTTACTATAGGTGTTACATTTAGAATTTTTCATAATTGGATAAAATGTTAACCAAGATCACAAGTAAAGGGGTTGAGTTTATATGGAAAAAAGAATTTTCCGAATGTTTTGAAGATTTGAAGATAATATTATTCAATGATCGAATTTTGGAATTACCATCTGGGAATGATGGGGTCGTGAAATACAGTGATGCATCAACGAAATTTCTGGGTTGTGTCCTTATAAAAATGATAATGTTATTGCATATGCATCATAGCAGTTGAAGACTCATGAAAATAAATATCCAAATCATGATATTTTGTTAGAATCTGTAATCTTTACTCCAAAGATATAGATACACTCTCTATATGGTGAAAGATATGATATATATATATATATCGCAAGAGTTTCTAAATACGTATTTATAGATAAAGAACTCACCATGAGGTGAAGATGATGGATTGAGTAACATAAAGATTATTATTTCTCAATACATTACCACCCAGGAAAGGAAAATAAGGTAGTATATGCATTTAGTAGGAACGATCATGGAATTCTTACCCAAATTAGGATTGAGAAAGATCATATATACATGGATCTAGTAAATATGGAAATGGGAATTATTAAGGAATTGGAAACATCACTCCTTTTTAAAATGATTAATAAACAATCTTTACTGGAGAAGATAAAAATCTCTCAATCTGATGATTATAATTTTCAAATGAAAATTAAATCAATTAAGGATGAAATATTTGAAGACTTCATGTGTGAGGATAGAACTATGAAATTTGGAAAAAGGTTATGTGTTCCATCAAAACCTGATCCAAAAATGGAATTTTTAAATAATGCTCATAGATAAAACTTCTCTATACACCCTGGTAGTACCTAAATTTATAGAGATCAGATTAGCATTTTTATGGGAAAATATGAAGCAGGAAATTGTTGACTATGTTTCAAGATGCCTAGTTTGTCAACAAGTGAATGTTGATAGACAAAATACTAGATGATTTATGCAACCTATATCTATTATTATATGGATTTGGGATGACATTACTATGGACTTCATGAAATAGATTGCCAAAAACTCAAATAAAGAATGATGAAATATGGGTGATTGTTGATGGACTTTCCAAATCTACACATTTCCTCTCTATAAGGGAAGATTTTCCACAAGATAACTTATCAGGACACTATATTAATGGAGTTTTAAGACTTTATGGTGACCTATATCAATTTTTTCTGATTGAGATCCCTATTTCATATCAAAATTCTGGAAGAGACTTCAGAAGGATTTGGATACTAAGATTCATATGAGTACTTCTTATCAGCCTCAAACCAATAGACGGTCTGAAAGGACAATTCAAACATTGTAAGATATATTGAGATCATTCTCCCTGGACTTTCAATGTATATTGGTTTAGTATTTACATTTAGTGGAATTTTACTATAATAATAGTTTCCATTATAGTATTCAAATGAAACAATATCAAGTATTATTTGGTAAGAGATGTTGAACTCCAACTTATTGGGATGAAGTTGGTGAGAGGAAACTTGTAGGCCCAGAACATGTTGAATGGAAAATAAAAAAAGTAAAGACTGTTTAAGATCATATTAAAGCAGATCAAAGTAGGAAAAATATTTATGCTGACAACCATAGAAAGGATTAGGAATTTCAAGTGAGAGATCATATCTTTATAAAATTATCTCTATGTAAGGGTTTTTTAAGGTTCAGTAAGAAAGGGGATCTTAGCCCTAGATATATATTACCATTTGATATTCTAGAAAGAATTGGATTTGTAGCTTACCAATTGGCTATGTCACCATGTCTCTCCAAAATTCATGATGTGTTTCATATATCATTTTTAAAGTACATGTCAAACCCAACACATATACTCACCTATGAAGAAATATAATTGGAACCTTATTTGTCATACTAGGATGATCCAATTGAAATTCTTGACACTAGAGACCAAGTATTGAGAAATAGGATGACTAAAGTGGTAAAATGTAGTTGGAGAAACCATAAGATGGAATAAGAAACATGGGAACATGAGGATGTTATGAATAAGAACCACCCACATCTGTTTAGAAGGAAATATTCTTGAAAAATTTCAAGGAAGATATTTCTGAAGGAGGCAATAATATAATAACCTAAGATTTTACTGTACATATCCTCTTAAATAAATTCAATTCATTTGATAGATTACATTGAACACAAAATTATTTCATATAATATAAATCATATAAAATAACATAGAGAACAGGAAAAAACTTTTTAAATCAATATTAAATGAAATAAGAGGCTTTTTCTAGAAATTAAGGAATGTATACCAATGAAATAGTAACTTGGCCGTTGGAATGGTATTGTGACCATTAAGAATAGTAATTCTTCCAATTGAATAGTAACCTCACCTATGAAAGTATAATTAAAATTTAGGTATCTTATTAATGAAAATATGATATAATTATATCATAGTATAAGTAAATATATATTGTGAAAATGACAAATTAAGTGTTGTTATTTTTATAAAGCATTAAATTTATTAATAATTTTATAATTAATATAATTATTTAAAATAAAAATTGCTTTAATAAAATAGATTTATAAATTAATATATTTTTTCTTATGATTATAATATAATTTTATGAGACCATAATTAATTTTTTAATGTATTATAAAATCAGTTAAAATTTTAAAATAGGCATTTTTTTATTAAATGATTATTTTAATTAAAAATTAAATTTATCATATTCAAAAAAAAAATTCCTAAAATGGAGTTCATTTTTTAATTTTAAATGATAAAAAATGGTTGGGGTGAATTTTTGGTATTTGTCTAAAATAATTAAATTTTTCGTGAATAGTGAAATATGGTAATTTACGGTATAAGATAAATACATGAATGATTTAGTCATAGATGATATATAGATGATGTAACCCCATAATCTCAAATTTTCCATAATTATTTTGATATATTTGGTGACAAATTTCAATCTATTAATAGTCTTCAGCCAAAATAATAAACAAATGAATAAAATAACAAAAAAAAACCCCTCTCTACCACTATAAATACCACCTATTCTCATAAAACCTCTAAAGAATTTAATATTTTCCATTTTTTACAAATCCCCTTTTCAATTACCTATCAATTAAATAATAAAACCCAAGTACCTTTAAGATGTTCTCAAGGAGAATAATCCAAGAAATAAAACACTTAATCCTTCTCTTTCAATTTCTTTCAATTTAAATTATTTTCTTATCCTTCCCTCACCTCCTTTATAAAAATATGAATTATAACTTCATTATATTATATATACTAGAATTTTATTGTGTCAGTGTTAAATGTTTCATCAAACCCCTTCTTCTCTCCATTTTATTCTAAAAAATAAGAATATCATCCGTGATGTGTCGATTTACCACCATCGTGGACGATGCATTTTCATTTTCCATTACCATATTCAAGGATAGTCATAAAACCATTATAATGGTGGAAAAATAATTTGAAATTTATATTTTAACTTATTTAGTTCTCAAGAAACATTATATATACATAATAATAATTAATAAAATAAACCTAGTGTGTGATGATCGAAAAATGCCAAAATAATCTAAATGGTTATCATTAAGGTTTTATCTAATGAATCATCTTCATATATGGAAAAAATGATATATAAGACCATTTAATATTATTTAATTTCATTAATAACATATAATTTTAATTCTGTATAACTATTCCCTTTTTACATGATCTTTCAAACATGTATACATGTGAACCAATCATCAAAACTAAGGAAACAAACACTTCCGAACGACGAAATTGAATCTTATAACTCATCAAAAAGTACATAAATGAACTTTATAAAGCTATAATATATCAAATAAATCCTTAATAGGTTCAAAATTATATTATTAACGAATCCAATTTCATTATCTTGGATAATAATTACAAGTGAATAACACTTTCAGACATGAGGTAAGTGATTCTCACCAAATCTCCATTTTTCATTTAGGTTTTTCTTTATATTTATTTTAACCAATGTAATTATTCTTTATTTTTATATAATTACTATAAATTATATTTATATGTTCTAAACTCATGTATCTATTTCAGTTCATATTTTTCTAATTGGTGGATGCATGTTTTATAAGGTTCTCTTTTCAATTCCGCCCCATAAGAAATCACAATTAAAGGGAACTTCCCAATTTTTTACCCTTTTTAATTACCATCAATAATCAGTTTTAATCCCAACTTATTCTTCAAAAATTAATAATTTTATCATGAAAATATATCTTGGTTTATTTTTTCTTTTATATAAAATATTATGCTTTTTCTGTTTTAAATGCTCTTTAATATGTTCCTTAAACTACACAAAAATGTTTCATTTGTAATGTTTCTTAAACATTATCTTTACATGTTTTCACTTCATTTGGGGATCATTTATCATTATCTATGGATATTTTCCCTTCTGAATTTTTAAGTATGATTTTAATCAATTCTTCCATGGAAACCATTATGATATTCCCTTTGACCACTTATTCCTTATGTGTGGTGAATGTATACTTCCCTTTTATTTATAATCAACATTCATTGAAGATTTTGTTTAATATCCATATTTATTATATAATGGATATGATTATTGTATTATCCATATACCATTTTTACACATGGTGTTTTCTTTTAATTTTTTTTATTGAATTGAATCTATGTACGAAGAATGATTTTGGCTTATAGTAGTGGGTGGCGCCTGGTTATAGATAGCTCCCTAATTCATTGACAGGTATCATGAGATAAAAAAACTTGGTGGAAAACCCGTTGTGTTTTTTTCAAATAAGAATTGGAAGGTTTTTACACAGAAATTTAAACCATATATCCAATATAATGGTTTATCAACCATAAAAAAGGCATCCAATGATTAAGCATTATCTTCATTCGGTATTTAGTTATTACTTTTCATGGGATTTTCACTATAAAAAAATATATGAATGTTTTTTCATTCTCAGTTTATTGATGGCATGTTTTTTTCAGTTATTTATCTTGACACAATTCTTATTCCTTATTGAATTTTCTTCACTTACTGTTGATTCATGCAACCCTTACATGGAATTTGATCTCACCCTTTAATTATTTTTCTTTCCCCGGGTTGTGAAGATGAAATCATTAAATAAGTTACAAGAAGAATTTTATTTCCTTTTATCATGTTCTATGTTTAATTACCAATGTAATAATGGAACTTAGTATGTATATATTTTCTTCAAGACTACTAAACTTATTGATCCTTTATGATTTGATCACTTGGATCTATTCAATTATAATAAAATGACCACCGAATATGAGCTACTAGAGTCAAGGTTGTTACATTCATGATCTCCCCATGATCCTTAGCCATTACATTATAAAGATCTCTCTTAATTATATTGTATTTTTTTTTAAAATTTCCAACATAACCATTGGAACTTTGAAATCAATATGAGAAAGAAAAACATAAAAAAATCATGGCATGAAGGAATCCCTCACAACACTTATTATTAGTTTTTTTTTGAAGTTGCATCGTGGAATCTACAGTCATGGAATGAATGTCCCTTATGAAATTATATTAACTACACATCATGACATGTATTTATTAATATTGAATGAAAACACCTAAAAATAATGACCATATTCATTTGGTATTTCATTTTCAAATTTACTTCAATTGAATTCTCTTATTATTCACATCATGTTTTCAACTCACCTTTTTTAAACTCAATCATCGATTAGGTTAATTCCTAATTATGATAATAATCATGATATTATGAACATTTAGAAATTGAAAAATAATGATCTAATTTAATTTAAAAAAGTATATTACACAATTCTATAATTTTCTGAATTTTAGAGACCAATCCTTACATAAGTGTAAATAACTCTAAAGTTTATTTGTTAATTCATGCCTTTACCGATTTTCACTTATAATGGTATCCCTTACCTACAACTGTGATGTTCAGATAATATTTCTAATATTTACATGAATGACTCTACCATATAAGTAAAATGAATCTTACATATCTTATTGTGTCACTAATACTTATCCAAATTTTCGTTCAGCTGTCAAAAATACTTTTATGTATGCTCAGAATGACTTACATGTTGCAAGCTTGGCTACATTTCCAAAGTTCTTCCAGAGTGAATTTTTTGTATTCATCATATTAACTTTTACACATCATGGAATTAGTTAAATTTCGTATGTCTACTTGAGATGAAAATTATATATTGATCAAATTAACCTCTGTGTATATGGAGTTTCTTTGATTATTTATCCAATTTTATAATTTATTCTTAGAGTTACCTTCTTATACTAGCAGATTTACTCATAAGCATATAGTACATAGTTAATTTTCTTCAATATTCTAAAACATATAATTTACCTAGAACATTATCAATAACTTCGAAAAATTATTCCAACAACCACATCACATCTCAAAAACCTTTTGAAAAGATTCTATTATTTTTACTCATAATGTAAAATAAAATTAACACTTAAATAATTCCTTTGGATTCTTTAATCTCCCCTCATTGGATTTGTTTTAAACTTTAACAACTTGCATCAAAAGTCATAAAATCAAAAATTTCTTCCTTGATAATAGTATTGATGCTACATTTTTGGAGAAATCAATTATTTATAAAATACCATCCCTTATTTTTAAGAAAATTATGGTTGGTTATATTGACCACCCTGCCCCCCTTAATCCATACAGTCAAAAAGTTTGTCCTATTTTTTATAATAACTACAATTTTATATTAAAAAATAATAAATAAACAGTTGTTTATCTCTCTTCCCATTTGATAAAAGGATCCAAATAATTTTTGGGGAAGTCCCACACTACCTTAAGTGATGTGGTAAGTCTTAAAATGATGTTTTATCTATAACTCTGCAAATATATCATGTCTTATAACTTTGGTAAACATATCAGAAATCTAATACTTATTGAATATGTATGTCATTCTGGTATCCCCATTATCCACTTTCTTCTTAATAAAATGATATTTTATATCAATATTTTTTGATCTGGAATACTAGAAAAGAATTTTTGGATAGATTAATGGTAGTTTTATTATCAAAATATATCCTTAATGGATTCTAAGATTTTTTGTTTTTAGTCATACAACTACACTTTCATCCAAAAATTGAGGGTATAACCATGTCTTGTATCTGTATATTCAAAATTGGATAAACTCAATGTAATTTAACTCTGCATATTTTTATCCTATATCACATAATTTTCACCTACAAATTAATATCCACCTATCTTAGATTTTATATGAGTGAATTTACTAACCCAATCTGCATTAGGTAACCCCATCTAATTCAGTTATTTAGTTCTTTGATATATCAAACTATAGTTGAATGTTTATTTGATATTACTGAATACTATTTTATCATTAATCATGTGTAATTGCTAACTCTTATATCCTTCAAAGCGTGTCACAACATATATGATATCTATTCTTGATGTTTATGGTAAACCAATATTACCAAGGTCTTCATGAATCCCTTCTGATTTTTATTCATTCTTACTTCATATTTGTTCATTTTTAAACCAACTTCTATGGGTGTTTATAATTTATTATAATTTTCCATTAATAATATCTTGAATGATTCTATATAATATTTTTTATGAAAAAGAATATATAGTAATATTTTTCATAACATTTAATCCTTGAAAGAAAATCATATCACCCATCATTGAAATCTCAAAATACATATTCACTTTTTTTCAAATTCCTCATAAGAATACACCTTTTCACTGATAAAAAATATTTCATCAATATAAAATTTTAGAATAAGTGTTCATAACCTTAACCTATATGTTTTTGTATAATTTTCCTTTTTAAAAGTTCAATTTCTTTAAGAAACTATTCATTTTGAAGTACTAGGATCTAAAGATTTTTTTTAACCCATAAAATTATTTATTTAATAAACATAACATACTTCCATTAATATCAAGTATAATACCATTAGGTTTATCAATAATTTATTATTCATCTTAGAGTCTATTCAAAAAGGTTCATTTCATATACATTTGTTAAACATTGTAGTGCCTATGTACTATTATGGCCAAAACATTTATGATAAATACGAGTCTTGAAGAAGGTAGGAAAAATTTAAATTCTATTCCATCCACATAATAATGAACTTTTTATATGAATTCATCCTTATTCCTTAAAATAAATACTTTTTCATTAAGTTTATTTTTGAATACTGACTTCATGCGGATGAGATTTTTCCCTTAAGGTTTGGGAAGAAGATCTCAAATAGAATTCTACTAAATCTAATACATATATTTATTCAGAGAATTTATTCATTCATTTTTCTCAATAACCTCAAAAACTATTTTTGTTTCAACTTTTGAAATAAGAGATGTTTGATTTTTCATTATTAGTATTCTTCAATTATATACTAGAGCATCTTGATTACCAATTATATTTTATGGTTTTATATTATTCTTCAATATCTAATGTTTCAATTTCTCATCTCATATAGATTCTTCCTTATCGCTAATTTGATCTGAGTCAACATTAATATAATTTTCCCAATTTCCATATTCTTATTCATTTTCTATACCATAATTCTCCATTCGATCGACATTAATTTTTTCAAAATCTACTTCATTTTTCCGTAGTTATGTTTCATTTATTTTCATTAATATTTAAATAAAAACAATCCAAAAAGGTTTTTAAATTTTTATTCCTTCATCTTTTTCCTCTTATATTATGTTGACAGTCTATAAATATCCCTTCATTGACTTTCTCCTTGAATTTTAATTGATTTTTTTTTATTTCATGACACATGGACTTCGAAAAACATTAAAAAACTTCACTATAGGATTTATTTTATAACAAATTTAAAATTAATTCACATTGTAATAAGGTATGAGTTAGAATATATGTTGAATATGTCAAAATATAAACATTTCTTCCTACTAAACTAATTTTGAGAGTTTGTGTTCAGTAAGCATTGTTCTTCCCAATTCAACCAAACATGTGTTCTTTCTTTATGAAATTTCATTTTTATGGGTAGTATAAGAAGATCTATTTTGATTTTTTATCCCATGTTAGAATGATATGGTTCATAAAATTATAAACAAACTCTTTTCCATTATTTATCCTTGTCATTTTGATAGAGACCCTTATATCTTATTCAACCTTTCCTCTAAAATGTTTTGACATTTCTACTGAAACTGACTTGTTCTTCATGAAAATAACATTAATCATCCATGTGAAATCATCAATAAATTTGATAAAGATCACATCTAGAATAATTATGACTCATAGTCCCACATAAGTTATTATTTATTATCCCAAGTGTCCTAGTGGACTGAATTTTATCTATTTTTGGAGTTCCTTAAACCAAATTCTCTATGAGACATCTCTTAAAAACAATATAAAAATCAATATCTTTGATCAGGTTAGATCTATAACCACATAATTATTTGATATTTTACTCATATTTATTTGAATAATATTTCCATATATTTTATAACTTATTTTTTTCATCCTTGGAACTCAGATAACAAGAAATAAAAGGATTTACAATTTTAAACAAATTGACACCGGTTCTTTCTCCCTTGGTGATAATCCTTCTATCTTTGGAACAATTTATAATGTATGATCTGTTCTCAAAATTAAATTTAATTTTATCATTATAGAGTTGAATTACACTTATTTATTTGGTTTAAGTTCTTCTAAACACAATATCATTATATTTTTGGATTTAAACTTCAATATTAGTAGTATCAATGCCTATGATTTTTAGAGAGTTATAATTTCCAAAGGTTACTGACCCTCTATAATTATCTAAAATTTTATTAAATAATTTTTCAATACCAATCATATTATAGGAACATCCACTCTAAAGAATCCATGTATTACCTTTATTTAAGGATCTTAATGTAACTTTAATAATGAATGACATTTCTTCATTCTTTATTTTTTGAATTCCCTTTCCTTTTAACCATATAAAAATTTGACAAGATGATTATTCATACAATCCTTTTTATAACGACTTTGTTGGTCATATTTTACATGATACTTTTCAAAATAATCAAATCAAATCAAAGTGGATTGATTTTATAGGGTTTTCTTCACAAATTTTCCATTCCTTAAACTACGATTCTTCTTCCCATAATGGTTTATTTTCTTTTATAATCCCCCACCCTTAGCTCATGCCTTCTCTATGAAACTGGAATGTTCTAATAGTATTAATATAATTTTATACCAAAGTTTCCATAGAATAATAAATAACCTATGACTCTTGATATTCTAAATTGATAAAAACTCTATCCAGAAAACTATTTTTTTTACTTTATATATAATAATAATCCATTTGCCATGGGTATGTAATTCCTATTGAGATAATATTGTATTCCATTGATATATTGGTAGATTTATCCTGAATTTTGTTATCTTGAAATATTTATGTGTCGGTATTAAAGCATATATTGTTAGTAAAAAAATTATTTATTTTATGTTTAATAAAAATAATTTTTGTATTCCTTTTCTGTCTATCATTATCAGTAACATAATATGTTTTAAATTTAACATCTAAATATTTTTTTGAACACTTATATCATCATTTTTAGAGTACATTATAATTCAATACATCTCAATTGTATCTTACCAAAAAATTAAGCATCTTTTTAATTATGATATTTCACAATTTTTCTTACTCTGCAACTTTTAACATGATATTTATAATTTCATCAATGTAACCATCTCCATTTTTTATAAGATATTAATTTAATTCATTATTATTTTAATTCTCTATCTGTAGTATCCAGGTTTCCTGTTATGAGTTTTGTGTTCTAATAAAAATAGGTTTGAAGTTCATATTTCAATGTATTCTCTATGTAACTTATTTAATAAATCCCCCTGCCCTAGACCACAAATCAGTGCCTCGACTAGCTACCAACATTTGAACTCAAGCATGCCTCCCAATATTCCAAATGCATCCTACTTGAATTAAGTCTCTGATTTGGTATAGTGGGGAGAATATACCCACATATCATAGTAAAAAATCAGTGGAAATAATATAAATCAAATACATCTAGGTAAATAAGAAGTAATAACACATCCAAGCAAGTGCTGATACATATATCAAAACCCATGTTATATCTAAATTAATTGTACAATACATTTTAGTTAGTAATTCATCAACAATATATCATATACATCAAAAACCATAATATATAAAGAAAAAACTAATAAAAACATGAAAATGACCTTGACTTCTGACCTAGTCCCAAACTTGCATGGTCCATCCTAGAAATACAAATTATTCATAAAACATAGGGAACTAGCCCTAGTCTTGTCATAGAAACATGAAGGTGTTATTTGGTAAAAACTAAAGTCCTAAGTAGGGTATGATAAAAACTTAGTATTCCACCATCAACAACATTTATAATCATAACCAGTCTGAGAAATAAATTTAATGCTAATTTTTATAATAAAAAATTCCTAATGAGAATAAATAACCCATTGTCCATCCCTGGGTTCCATAGTGACACTCGAGATTGACCATATATTCTTCTTCCTTAGACGGATGTCTCTTTACATAATATTGCATCAGTAAATACTATCAATTCTTAGGAGTATGGTCCTAGGAAGTCAAATCAAGAATCACTATTGAACCCAAAGAGAGTCACCCCCAAGAAAGTATATGTATATGGAATCATCTTCAACCCCAATAGGGGTCAATCAAAAGAATTCTAAAGTACAATGTGTTATCTTGGAAACCAATTGGTATCACCATTGGTGTTCTAAGGTATTAATAATAATTATTGAACACAAATATTATGATCTTTTTCATTATAATGTATCAATAATCACTGTCGAAAACAAGGGGTATCACCAGTGGTATTCTAAATTATTATGTTTCATCATCGATCCCAAGGGGTATCACCCTTGGAGTTCCAAAAAAATTTCATAAACCAAATAGATTGGAAACACATAAATAAATTCATATAATTTAATATTTAAAAGGTCTAATTAATGGGTACCCCCACCTCTTTCCTTCCCTGCTTAATTTTCCCAAGGTAATCCCATCGGAAAAACACTTATCCATATATTAATTTTATTATATCCAGTCTCTCAATATAAACATGGACATTGGATCATATATCACATCACATTAATCCTTTATCACTCACATAATCTCACATTTCATGTTCTATTCACCACTGGGCTCAACTCATTCATCACTTAAAATAATTCCTAATTCATGTTCACCTCAAATGGTATCTAAAGTCCTTGTCATGATCATAAGGTAACATTTTATTAAGGAACCCGTATGGTTACCTCTTTAATTTACCAAGACACCTTCCAAGGTTTGGAACACCCCATGGGTCTCCAAAACTCATATCTTACTTTCCAATAGGATATAAATGTATCATATGGTGGTTTCATTTCATTATTTCAAATTATAAAAAAAATCATTTTAAATTTTAGGATGAGTACGTGTTAATGTCAGTGTGACCACACAATGAATGCATCAATAAATGCCACCAAACATGTGGGATATATTATGAACCACATACCGTATACTCATAGTCATAAAATCTACCAACATCATCCCTTTATTTAACCTAATCCTTTATAAATATTAAAATAATATAAATACCCTGAAAATAGTGTAAACAACATAAAAAACGAGAAACCATACAACAGTGGAGGAATCCTTGAAATGAAGTAATTATAATATTACTCATACCACTAGATACCCATCACAATGGATGGTGTGAAAATATGTAGTGGAATAAGGAAGATATTCCATATAAGGTGAGAAGGGAACCAACAGGGAGGGAATCATGTGAGTTACCAGTCGAAAGGGGGAATCCCCTTTTATTTTAAAACACCCCCAAAACCAAAATAATCTACTACAACCTAAAAACCCACTTATAGGATTCACAATGTAAATTTATGATTCATGTCATGAGTTTTTGAGACAGAACCCCCTTCAGAACATTCCATAAATATATTAGATTGTGACATACCCTGTCATTTTCTAAATCCTTATTCAACTATAAAATAGCTATAGGTTCCTCCTGGTTATCCTAATCTCACTCATGAGTTATCCTAATGTCTCCTTCATAAATAAAACAATTATATTACACATGTTTTTTTAAAAAAATTAATTACATATATATACCTTAAATAAGGTTTGGCATTTTATGACCTCTCCACCTTAAATTACTTCATCCTTGATATGTTCTCTCAAACAAAACCAGACCTTGATGGAAACTAATTCTAGACTCAAATCTCACATCTGAATACCAATTTCATTCATCCTCCCAAATATATCTATGTTTCCACTACACATGAACTACAAGATATGTCTCAGAATTGAAATCCATTTCACTCTAATCAACTGTACTAACACAATGCTTCTCAAAGGACACATGAGCCAAAAGATGAAAATATTACTAATGACCACACACATCAAGTCCTACTCATACCCATCAGATATAGAACAATATTATTTCTTTTAATACATAGATAACTAAAAATGGAACTTCAATAGGTTTTGTTCCATGATTCACCCCCTAAATCATTTGATGAAATGGGGTTTAACTTACTAATATAAGTGACTGAAGTGGCTCACAACCTAATACAAGCGGTCAAATAGTCCTTAACCACTTAAATCTAGCCTTGAAATACTATGGTAGTTTCCATCCACTTAGGTATCAATATATAAATATTCAAAGTCCCTTGTATGAGACTCTTCCCAATCAATGATAACTCATTCAACTCCAACCAATATAGAGGCAAATAGTACTAAACCCAAGTGGTTCTTCTATTAACCACTAGAACCTATGATTCATGCTCATAGAAGACCTTTAAGATTTGAACTATAAAGTCCTAGACCCCAGTAGGCTAGAGATAATTACATAATTTATTTCATTGGTAATATTACAAGGAATCACATCCCAAAATACAATATACTTTAGAATAATTGGAAAACCAAATATATACGTAATTGTTTCATTACAACCTGAAATGAAAAATATTATAGGTATTCCATTGGAAACATCCATAACTCCTAGATTATCCCTAAAATTCATTCATAATATTCATCTTCATATCCTGGGGAAAAATAAAACATAATAAAGGGGTGAACTTAGATGCTTAGTAAGGGTAAGTAATATAGTGGTAGTTATCATAAACATAAACATTAGGCATAGTGAATAAATAAGAACATATTACTTTAAAAATAAACTTGAGTAAAATATGAAAAAAATTAAAGCTTGGTAAATAAATCCATATAATATATCCTAAGAGAATGAACCTTAGTCATGGATATTCAACTAGTAAAATATCACATGGTTTATTAATTTCTAATATCATAATGAGTAAATGAATAATGTTGAACATATAAAACTGTTAAGAAAAAATCCCTCATGGTGTCACCTTGGTATATTATGGGTGTGATTGTGTTTTTTGACAAAGCCAGATGATCACGAATTATAATGGTTGGTATTTTCCAAAGAAAATTTTTTAAGGTGGGGCAGTTTCCCAATGTTTTCTAAATTTTTTGGCCTAAAAATAGAGATCTTGATGTTTTCAAAGGAAGGATTTATTTATAGGAGTGAATGGTATGAAGAAATTTGAAGATATATGGAAAAGGATGAGAACCATGTACCATGATTCATGGGTCACAAACCATGTTCTGGGAACGATATGCGGAGTGGCAGAAATGCTACGTTAGAGCGGTTTGCAAAATAAAAAATGGTTCACAGAAGAAGGCGGTGTGATACATTGATGGATTGATGTTGGCGAAGGAGATCTACTACATAGGAACAAAAACATTATGCGGACTATATATAAAAAATGGTTTCCAGGTGGCTTTCAGTTTACAGTGGTAGAAGGATCGGTATGCGGTGAAGGATCTATTAAAGATTTGGTAAATCTTAGATTAGCATATTTTGTGGGTATATTTCTCTATATGAGAATGAATAATCTCACCAATTACATTTGATACAAAATATCATTATAGAGCATATTTTGGTTCTGGGCTTTCATAAAAATCAGAAGGAGGTTTGTGAGGAAGAATTTTGCAAAAGATGAAGTGGTTTGCATGGAAGAAATTTTGATGAAGGTTTTTTCGCAAAACTATAGTCGTCATAGGAAATGATACGCGAAGGATGAAGGCGCAATACATAGTCAGTTATCAAAGGTAGTCCACGAATAGAGAACAATTCACAGACAGAGGGTGATTCATCGTATGGGTTCACAGAATCTGTATGCAGTAGAGGTACACAATAGCGAAGGCGGAGGCAGTCCACGGACGAAGGGCGGTTCACAGTAGCGGTATCAGTATGTGGAGAAGGTGATTTGCAAACCATACTGGGTACACCGTATGTGGTGGAACAATGTGGTTCAAAATTTTCACAAGGAAGCTTTTAAAATCTTCAAATAAATTTGTGAAAGTATTTTCCGGTACCTAACAATACTCTGGAATATGGACTTCATCTACGGGTAAAAAAGGAACTTCAACAGAGCATCTACCTAAATTTGAGGATGTAGAAATTAATGAAAATGAAGGGAAATACATGTCTATAAACCTTGATTGACCTACAATTCTATAAAATTTGTGTGGATTCATTTCTAATATAAGTGAGCATAGGAAGAGGAAGATGGTGACCCTTTCCACCGAGAGTGATCTAGAGAAAAAGGCATAGGGAGTGACCCTTGGGGATGTACTGAGTAGACCCTAAAACATATAAAGTTAGTGAGACTAGGCATAGATCTTTCATAAACATTTTACTCATTATTGGCAATGAGCCTTAGTTAATTTGGTACATCATCACATTTTCATTGTAAGATCCTTGTACATAACCTAATGGGGGTGAACCAATTAAAAATCGCTTCATACTATGCATTATTTCATATCTATTTGTATATTGATATGGGAGTAAGAGTGAATTTAGTTTTTTCTAAAAAATAAACAAGATCCGAACATGATAATGTTTTAATATTTCATACCCTGATTCACCCCCCCCCCCTCAGGGTAGTCGACCTAGTGGACCTAACATATGGTATTAGAGTGAAAGGTTGAAAGCCAATGTTTTTTTCTCAGAAGAAGAAATGGAGGTGGTCAATAACAAAGGAATTATGATCTTCAATGGAAATAATTTTCAACTATATAAGAATAGAATGCATCACTACTTACAATCAGTAGGGATAGATGTCTTCAGAGTAGTTATGCATGGAATATATGCTGACATTAATAGTGGTGCTTTTTCAGAAGCTGAAATAAGAGAATTGGATACTGATGCTAAAGGGATCAATGCTTTAGGGGGAGCCCTATCAAATAAAATTTATATGAAGGTGATTTCTAGTAAAACAACACATGAAATGTGGGAAAAATATTGAACATTTATGAGGGAGACACAAAATTTCGAGAAGAAAAGTTGTAGGTTCTATGTGACAAGTATGAGAATCTCATAATGAATCCCAATGAGGTTTTTGATGCTTTTTTTGACAGGATAAATATTATTGTGGAAGACATATAGGGTCTTGGAAAATTAGTTGAGGATATAAATATTATGAAAGGTATATTAAGGAAACTTACACCGCGGTTCAATCCAAAAGTTTCAGTGTTGGAAGACAAAGACCCGAAAGAGATGACACTAGATAACCTACATATTACCCTTGTAGAATAAGAAATGAGAAATGATGATACCAATGTAGTGGAAAAGGGGATGTAAAAAGAAGTGTCATTCAAGTATATGAAGAATCTCTCTATTGAAAAGAGTCCGGAGGAGGAAAATATGGATGATGTTATGTCATTTATCTCCTCCAATCTGCAAAGGGGAAAAGGGAAGTTCAATGGCAGACTTCCATTTGCATGCTTTCAATACGGAATGATTGGGCATTTTACAAAAAAAATTCCTAAGAATTTTGATGTTGAAAATGATGAAAATTGTAAAATACTCCCCAAAAGAAATATTCATAAAATGAGAAATGGAGGAGAAGTACATGAATAAAGTTCTTCAAAATGAAGAATCTACTTTCAAAAGAGGATGAAGTTTAGAAGAATCTGAGGTAGAAGAGTTGGTGGACTGCACATATCATAAAGTAGATGCTTTGGTGGTAGTTTCCAGAAATTCTTTAACTAGAGAAGAAAGTAATGATGAAGAAGGATAAATTCAAGAAAGAGTTGATCTTTAGGGTGGATTATAATCTTCCCTTGAAGAGTTAAATATTTTTGAGAACCAAAATAAATAAAGATAACAAAGTTTTTTGAGATGCTAAATTAAATATGCATCAGCAAGAAGAAGAAAATTCTGAGCTGAATATAGAAAATGAAAAGATGAGGTCTTCAATGCTAGAAATCTCAGAAAAGGTTGTTGGGTACAAACAAAAAATTGATGAACCAAAAATATATATTGTTATTTTCACTAAAATTGGAAAATATCAAATGAAACATATTGAACAACTAGAATAAGAAGTCATTAGTCTTCAACGAACAAGTGAGGGTCAGAAGAAACTGGTAACTCTTGGTTCGACATCAGGAATAAAGATCATACATGTGACAAAAAGGATGATTTTTGAGAAGTGTGGTCCATCAGAAAAAAAGAAACAATCAATTTTAAATGATAAGGCTAGTATGGGTCCAAATATTAAATAGAAAGTAGTTATGGTTCAAGTAAAACCACAAGAACCCACTCCATGATTGATGATTGATTTGGATATGAAGCAGAATTAGAAGATTTAGAGAACCCAAGGCACAACTAGTGGTGCATCATTACCTCATAAGAATTTACCTAACATAAGATGCTATTGTTTTTGTAATATGGGACACTCTAAAAATTTATGTTCTGTAGTAAATAGGTATCAAAGGAAACAAGACCAACAAAGGTGGTTGTATGGAGCTCAAAATTCTAGGACATTATTTGATGGTCATTGTTTTAGGTGTAAAGGAATCTGGCATATGGAAATATATTTCACATCAACAATTCATATGAATGTTCCAAGGAAGACCTAATTTTTCATAAGAAGCGGTCAAATGTGTCTTCAGGAGTACTGAAAATTCAAAACCAATTTGCAGCTCTATAGGTTGAAGCTGGAATGTCATATACTAAGAAAGATAATGATTATCATTCCACGTTGGATATCAAGTCATATAATTGGATAAAAAAGAAAAGGGTAGAGTAGGAAGTGGTTGCAAAAATTGTATTTAAGGCATCAGATCGTACTTGGATATGAATCATTGATAGTGTAATCACTTACCATATGACGAGAAATAAGGATTTAGTAACCGTAATCAGGTATGATAAAGAAGGTATTGTAAGATTTGGAAATGATGAGGTATTTAATTTTATTGGTTCAAAAAAACCATGTTTGGAGGAAAATACATGAGATAAACATATGTATTGGTTTTTGAGGGGCTTAGTCACAACTTTCTAAGTGTTATTCAATTTTGTAACTCTTTACATGTCATAAGTTTTTTCAAGAAATTATGTATCATCAAATAAAAGGGTGGTGTTGATGTGTTGTAAGGAAATCGTACGATAGGGAATCTCTACCTCTTGAGTGGAGAAGAAGATATGTTATTTTTGTCCATGGATAAAGAAAACAAGTTATGGCACAAGCATCTTGGAAATATAATCCAAGCATCCTTGGAAGATATGGTGAAATATGATGTAGCTCGAAATCTCCTTAGATTATCACATGATTGTACTCATACATGCAATGTTTTTTAACAAGGGAAGATCATTCAAAATACATATATTCCAAAGGAGAAAAGGTCAAAAATATTTCTTGAGTTGGTGCATATTGATGTTTGTGGGACAATTTCAATAGAGGTTATTGATGGGTGGAGATATTATGTTCTTTTTATTGATGACTATGGTGGAATTTCATGGGTATCAATAATCACCTACAAATATGAAGTGTTCAAATATATTATAAGATATCGATGGGAATGTAAAAAAGATGATCAATCAGAAAATCTGGACGATTTGAATATATAATGGAACAGATTTTACAAATATCCAAGTGGAGGATTATCTCGAAAAACATGGGATAACGAATCAAGTTTGAGAAATAATAACTCCTCAACAGAATGGAGTAGTTAAGAGAAGGAATCGAATTTTGAACAACATGGATAGAACAATGCTCATTGATAAAGATCTTACAAAGAAATTTTGGAAAGAGGCAATGATGAAATCAGTATACACATCAAATAGATCCTTATTTTTTTTCAAAATAAGAGAAGACTCTATATGAGTTGTGGTATGGAAAGATTCCATCATTTAAATACTTTAAACATTTTTATGTAAGTGTTTCATTCTCAATAAGAAGAAACATTGGATGTTTTAATCTCATAGAGATGAAATAATATTTCTCGGCTACTCAGAGAAGAGAAAATCATATAAATGCTTCAATAAATGTCTAGGAAAGATAGTCAAAAGCATTGATGTGACTATAGTGTAGAATGAATAGAATCCTCAGAAAATATATGATCAGACTTAGGAGGATAGTGATGAGTAGATGAGAAGGTCAAGAGATGCTCCATCTCCAGAGGTTTATTCAAAAGAAGACTGAGTTGATGAGAACAAATCAGTGACTTCCCAAAGACCAAAGAGAAGAGTTGAAATTGATCGGCAGAAAATAATTGGTGATTAGACAGGACTAGTATAGATAAGGAGGATTAATTATGTGCATAAATCATCATAATTATCATAGGTTGATCATAAATTCTTTTATGAAGTAGTTAGATATGATAATTGGGTTCAGGAAATGAATGAAGAGCTTGACAAAATTGAGAAGAATCAGACATGGGAAATTGTTTTGAGGCCAGAAGACAAAACTTTCCTAGGGATGAAATGGGTCTTTCACAACAAAATTATTGAACATGGTGTTGTTATTTGAAACAAATAATGCCAGGTGTGCGAAGGGTACTCTTAGATAGAGGGTATTGTTGTTGATGAGATGTTTTCACCTGTTTCAAGGCTAGAGACAACCAAATTATTCTTGGCCATATTTGTGCAAAGAATGATTAAAATTTTCCAGATGGATTTCAAGTCATCATTTCTGAATGGATTTCTAGAATAAGAAGTCTTCATTGATCAAACAGATGGTTTTCTCATTCATGAATATGAGAACAGAGTTTTTCGGTTGAAGAAGGATTTATATGGTTTGAAGCAAGCATCAAGAACATGGTATGAAAGGCTTGATAAGTTTCTAAAGAAGCTTGGTGTCCAGCATGGTGGAATTGATTACAATCTATATTTCAACAATGATAGTATTCAATGGATGATGGTGATGATTTTTTTTGATGACATAATCTTTGGTGGATCAGATGAAGCTCAATACAGACCATTTTCTGAATACATTAAAAGAATGTTCGAAATGTCAATGATTGGTGAGATGAGATTTTTCCATGTCTTATAGATGACGCAAGGAGGAAATGGAAAATTTATTTCTTAATATAAATATTCCAAGGAGGTTTTGAGATGGTTTTTAATGTATAATTCTAAATAGATGATGAATTTGGCTGCTACCTAGCTAAAACCGACATGGGATGAGGAAGGCAAAGTAGTTAATGCCATCGCATATATTCAAATCATTAGAAGTTTGTTATACTTGATAGCGACAAGACCTGATATTGTATTTTCCACATGCTAAGTATCAATTTATCAAAGAAATCCCAAGGAGAGCAACATGATAGCAGTAAAAAATAATTCCTTGGTATATCAAGGGCATAGTTGATTTTTTTTCCTAATTTATAATGAAAAATATCATCCATAGTTATTGGGATATTCAAATGCGGATTGGGATGATTCCACATATGATAGGAAATCAACATCAAGAGGTGCCTTTTGTATTGGAGGGTTGTGTATTTCTTGGTTAAGAAAGAACCAAGACTGAATTTCATTGAGAACCGCAAAAGTTGAATACATTACAACTACTCAAACTTGCACGCAGCTATTGTGGATGAGGCAGGAACTTGAAGATATGGGAATTGAAGTGATATATCCATTCAGAATCCATTTTAATAATTCAAGTGCTATAAATCTTTGAAAAAATTCAGTCCATCACACAATGATGAATCATATTGAAATAAAATATCATTTTATCAAGGAGAAGGTTGATCAAGGGATTGTGAAGTTGGAGTATGTGCCTACAGCGAAATAGGTTGCAGACATTCTAATAAAGGCCTTACCCAAAGAGGCATTTGAAAGGCATTGACTGGATCTGGGAGTCCATTCGACTTCCTACACTTGAAAAAGTGTGGATGTGGGTCCCCCTCTCCCTAAGGTATGATGTGTTTTTCCTTAATGTATGTATATGTGTTATTTTCCCTATTGTAGAAAACCTTGAAGTGCCCTTCGAGTTCTTTGAGAAAGGGGGGGACAGTCTGACTATTCAATGGGGAGAAAAGACACTAGGATAATATATTAAGTGGAGTTGCAAGATAGGGGGATGTCAAGTTAAGATAAATATATTGGAAGACTTGTAACTTAGGGGGAGTATTAAATCTGACGATACTATAAGTGATTGATTAATGATTAGATTCACGACAAATGAGGTTCGTGATGAAAGAAGTTCATTGGTATCATTGTATTAGTGTGGGATCATCAATTGGTGATTAGAAATGAAGTGATTCATTGATAGAATTTTCATTATACTCTTATTTCTCATGTAGATCATGTCTCATGTGGGATTAAAGTATGTGTTGAGAAAATCCTTGATCGCTATATTATCACGTGAAGCGAATAGTGGTTGAAGTTGGAAGGAGTATTAATGAGGTTTCAAATTGTGCAGCATTGTTGTGAAAATAGTGGTGAACAAACCCAAAGGGAGAGATTGTTGGGAAAAATCCTTCACGGTGTCCCCTAATTATGTTTGGGGTGTGATTTTGTTTGTTGATAAAGCTAGATGATCAATAATTAGAATGGTTGGTATTTGCTAAAGATAGGTTTTTCAGGTGGCCTAGTTTCCCAGTATTTTCCAAATTTTTGGGCCTCAAAATAGAGAGTTTGATATTGCCAAACAAAGTATTTCTTCATAGGAGGGAACAATATGATGAATGTTGAATAAAATTGGAAAATTATTAGAATAGTGTACTATGATCCATGGGTTGTGTACCATGTTCCGAGAATGGAATGTGGAGTGTTGGGAACGGTATGTGGAGTAGCATGAATGGTACATCAAAGGGGTTCGTGAAACCAAATAAGGTTTGTGGTGGAAGGCAGTGTGGTACGCGTATGGATTGTCATAAGGGGAGGATATAGACCATGCAGGAATAAAGATAGTACATGGACCAGATAGAAAAAATGGTTCGTAGGTGGCTTGTGGTTCGTGGTGGTAGAAGGATCCGTATGCAGTGAATGCTAGTTTGAAGATTTGGTAAATCTTAGATTACTGGTTTTTGCATGTATCTTTTCCTATATAAGAATCGTTAATCCCACCAATTACTGTTGAGACCAAATATCATTAGAGAACATATTATTGGTCTGGAATTTTTACAAAGTCTGAAGGAGGTATACGAGAAATAATTCCACGAAAGTTGAAGTGGTTTGCAAAGAAAAAATTTTGCCGATTTTTTTTTTGGAAAACTGTAATCCGAATAGGAAATTTATGAGGAGGAAGAAGATGTGGTATATAGGTGGTTAGTAAAGGTAGTTTGAAAAATAAAGAAAAGTTCATGGATAGTGGGTGATTCACAGTAGAGGTTCGTGGAATCAGTATGTGGTAGCGGTATGCGATAGTGAAAGCGGAGGCAGTTCGTAGACGAAAGGTGGTTCGCAGTAGTGGTAGCAGTACACGAAGGAGGTGATCCACAAACCATACCTATTACATAGTACACTATGGAATAAGATGGTTCATGATTTTCATAAAGAAGATTTGGAAAGTTTAAATCAGTTTGAGAAAGTATTTTCTGGTACCCAGCAGTACCTGGGAAGGTGGACTTCATCTACAGGTGAAAAAGGAACTTCAACAGAGGATCTACCAAAAGTTGCGGATGCAAAAATTCATGCAAATTAAGGGACCTATATGTCCATAGTATTTAATTGACCTAAAAGACTACAAAATATGTATGGATACCTTTTCAATAGTAGTTACCGCAAGAAGAAGAAGACGGTTACCCTTTCCACCGGCAGTGATCCAGAGAAAGAGGCATAGAAAGTGACCCTTGGGGATGCAGTGAGCAGACCCTAAACCTTGTAAAGGTTGTGAGTCTAGGCATATAAGATCTATCCCAAACATCGTACTCATTATTGGTAGTGAGATTTACTAAATTTGGTAAATCATTACATTTTTTTTGTATGATCCTTAGATGTAACACCCCAAGTTTCCATGGTACGTTTCCCTTTTAATATTGCAGTAGCTTGCATTGTACGCAACCCTAAGTTTTAACACACCACAACTAATAAAACTAGACATTGTGAATAGTAATACCCACTTTTTGAAAATTTATAAATATTAATTTTCAAAATGGACTTCATTTTTAGATTCTAAATATCAAAACTAGATTAGGGTGAATTTTTTGTATTTTTCTAAAAACTTTCAATTTTATGAATAGTGAAAAACACTATGTTATTGATTAAAATCGAATTTTTATTTAAATAATTATTTATTTTAATTTAATTTATTTTAGGTCAAAATAGATACATAATAACTATATATTTTCAATGTAATTCATTGGAGTAATTTTATATTAATTTTAGATATATAAAATTTTATTGAACATTTTACCATCTTTTACCCACCTTCTAGGAGCATTTAAAAATTTGCATAAAACTTAATTTTACTACTTCTCTGAGATAAATTTCAAAACTCCAAGAGACACAGTTAACATTAGTAAGTAATTTTTTTTTAATAAGATGAAAATAATTTTTGGTGAATAATAACTTTTTACTTTTATTTACCACAGTTAAAAGTAAATAGGATAATTAAGGGTAAAAATTATATTATAATTACCCTAACACATGTCCTAAATCCATTGGATATGTGTAATCAGACTAAAAACAAACTTAGGAATAAAATATTATCCTTTTGGTCCACTTGGAATAAATTAGGACATCTATTATTATTTGATTTAAAGAATAGATAAAAGTGTTAAATTCCAAGTTTAATAACTAAACCATTTTTAATATAGGGTTATACATCAGATAAACTAGACTATAAATAATCATTAGAAATATAAAATGATTTCCTACGTAATGGTATTTTATTTATAATTTTTAAGCATTAAATAATTTAATTTATTTATGACACAATGATGATGAAGTAATTACCTTATTACTGAAATATTAAAATAATTGATATTATTAATATCCAAATAAATGTAATTTGAGACTTTTGAGAAATTACCCTAATTTTCTAGGTTGATATGACATTTTAGGTTTGATTAATTAATTTTTTTTCAATTTAATCATGTTGTTATGATTTTCACAAAAACCAAATACTAAATAGTGTCAAAATTGACATAATTGGGTTTTTCAAACAAATACTATATTATTTCCCAAATGGCCCGAAGGCCTTATTTTTTATTTTTATTTTGGATAATCCCCCTTTTAAGGGTTTAAGGGGAACTCGTGCATGACTTATTGGTCCAAGGCACAAGGCCCGACAAACCCACAATACATGACCCGAAGGCCGAGAGGCATATCATGCCCAATACATGACCCATAGGCCCAACCCACTTGAACTGCCCCCCTCAATTTTCTGCATCATTGATCACCTAGCTCTCCACTTTGAATTATTGATTGGCTAGCATTTCCCCGTACAAAGATTCACGGTGCCTGGTCCCGATGGCGGCTGTCATACCCTCTCATTCTTCCAATCCGGTTAGCTCTGCATCTGGTGGTTACTAATCTTTTTTCTCTGATCCACTTTTGGGGCCTTTTCTGTGTGAACTGGTCTACTCCATGGTCTACGTTACCTGAAGGCCTTGTGGCCTGAAGGCCTTTGATGACCTGACAGCCCTGGAGACCCGTAGGCCCAAACCGGTGGCCCGAAGGCCCAAATCGGGTGAATAGTTCCATCTAGTAGAGTGCCAAATAGTAACTTCTACAATATCCTAGAAATTTGTCTCCACCCAGTTTTGAACCCGGGTCTCTTGGAAGCCAAGCAGGAGCCCCTACCACTCGGGTAGGGGCTCGTTGGCACAAATACTATATTATTAATTGATATAATATTTCAAAAAAATAAGGTTCAACCAAAGAACTTAGATAAGGTTATATATATCAATAATTAACCATTTGGGGTTTTCTTGTCATTTTATAGTAAGTTTATTAACCATATAATATAAAAATACAAAGAGACATGGTAAATGTCAAACTATTTAACTAAGAGTTAAATCTAAAGGATATGGTTAATATGGTGACCTAAACCTATCTAAAACCTATTTGTTGAGAGAGTTTCGACCCATCCCCACCTTAGAATTTAAATAAATAATTTATGATCCATTAGAAAACGAAAATTATTTTATTATAATGCTTTTCCTAACGTGACCCTCACCTCTCTTATAAATGGGTACATCCCCTTATCTTAAATTCACACCTCCAAAGCCATTTGGTTCGGCCAAACCCTACCCAAATATCCTCTCAACTATCCTCCCTTCGACCTAGAGTCCATACTTTGATTGTAAATCCACCTTAAGGTGTCCTTTTGATCATATCAAAAGAAAACACCAAAAGAAGAGGTAATAATTTCACCACCCTCTTTCAAGATATTTTCTTCTTCCACTTCTTCTTTCTTTGTTGATTCCATATAAAAATAATTAATTCAGTACCTTCTACATAATTTGATGTTATTATAAATATGGTACAACCATATTCATTATTCTATCCATCCTATAAATAACAAAGTCACCATATGTGTGTACGTACGGCTTACCATCTCCACGTAGTGGTGTAGTTTGTTATTCAAACATTTCATTATTTGGATGGGTATAATAATGAGTATAACAGATGAAAATAATAAATATAACATTTTAATGATTCTGTATAAATGATATACCATCCAATTATATATTATTTCACCATTAATATAATGATATTGTCACTCGTGCGTATGTATGGAATACCGTCTCCACGAACGCGATGAGATTCATTTTCCTTCGTAATCATTCAAAAATAATTTTCATTTTATGATTAAAAATGATGTTTATGAACATAATATCATTCTATATATGAATAAAATACATCCTATCCATAAATAACATGGATTAAGTAACCAATCATATAAAGGAAAAAGAATTATTTAACACCCGAAACGATGATACTATAGAAATATTATTAAGAAAGCAATATTATAAGATCATATATGATATCATATGTATGTATATGATTCTTTTATATTTTAATAACAGTTTCTTAACTATTATATAAGAGTTTAACATACCATCGACTAAGGAAAAGTGCAAGTTAAGGGTTAATTCTACAATCTCTTTACTTATCTGTGGTTGTTAATACGTAAGTATCTACTTGGAACTCTTTATCATCCACATCCATGATTTCTTAAAAATGTAATTTAGAACATTATTACTATTTACTAGAATATGGGTTAAAGTCATTTATACCCTTATTTTACCACATATGTTTTTAAAGGAATCTTTCTGTCATTTTCCAAATAAGGTACTTTTTGACCTTTTTGACAAAATTAAGGTTAGAATGTCTTTTTTTAACATATACGGTGGGCGCCGCTATTTTCTTCCATAATACCATCGTTGATGTTTCCCATAAAATTTTATAAGAATATTTTCAAAATAAATTTTTTATTTTATAAATATATGACTTTTAAATGATTTTAAAATAGAAAGAGATATTTCTCTAAAAAAAATTTGATTTCATCTATGTCAACATCCTTTAATGGATTTCAATCTTGTTTGAAGTTGATTTATTAAGATACAAAACTTCCATATTGTATTAAAGGTTTTGTGATATGTTTTACTGTGGATGTGTTATTTTTACACCATTCATGGTTTATGAATAAAGTACGGAAATATCATATTCTTGTTTTAATACGAATGTTTATGTTATGTTTAAACCTTTTCATATGAGGAATGCATTGGACTTAGTAAGTGATGGGTGGATCCCACTATAGCTCCTCGATTCATAGGTAGGTCTCATGAGACAAACTAGTGTCTTGGCACAAGGCCTTGAAAAAAATCTTATTTGTATTCTTGGTACAAGACCTTGACTATGTGGTTATGAAGTCTGGCATTGTGCATTCCATCATTATGAAATTGGCATTTGATATTGCATGTGATTATTCGACTAGTAGAATATCCATGTGAATAAGTAAATGGAATTATTTGATTTATATTGTTCATATTATGCATAAGTTTATGTTTAAAAGTCTTGTGTTTTAGTCTTATACATTTCCTTAATTGTTTATGCTTATTTATGAATGTTTTTGCTATATGTTTATCCTTACTGATCATTTGATCGCACCCCTTTCTATGTTTTATATTTCTGAGGATGTGAAGAAGTATTTTATGGTTGAACTACAGTGATAGGATAAGGATATAAGTGTGTTCAAAAGGTGAAAAATGTTGTTGATGTTTTTATTTCATGATGTAATGGAAAACTTATGAATGTATCAAGTACTTCCAAGGATACTAAACTGATTGGTCTTTCGGGACATGATTCCTTGTATCATGCCAATGTTATGTAATAATGAAATAACTCTGGGTAACTGGGGTCAGGGCGTTATAGTTGTTATTAGAAGAATTTTAGTATAAACCTTGGTAACTAGATTTAGAAAAACTCTGATTAGAGAACATTACCCTAAGATAGACTTTGAGATTTAGTATAGAATAACTTCCTAGAATTTTGGTAATTTAGAGATTTTGTGATTTTTACAGGAAATACATCCCTGTCTAGATATGAGCAGTTATATGTTGCTCTAGCACAGATGTACCTAGGGGTGAAACCTAAAAACACCACTTTGAACTAGACTCGAATGGGAACTGATGCATGACAACAGGCCTTGCTTCACTCTTGGTTATGACACTCCCAAGGGATATGCTTAGGATAATACTCATTTTCTTTAAAAACCATTATGAATGGTTTGTAAGTTTATACTTCCTCAAGGAAAACATTTTTATGATTATGGATTATATCCATAAACTATTCAATTTATGTAAACTATTTTACAAGTTTGGAATTATGTATTTCGATTCATAAACTAATCTAGTGCATACCATTATTTAGAAATGGCGCCTAGTGGAAGGAATGGAAACAGTATCAACACATGTAATCCATGTAGTGATTTCTCTCTTACTCAAGATAATTATAGTGGAGCTGGTGATGAAACTGGTGCTGATCAGCTTATCACCATACTAGGACAACTCACTCGGCTTATGAATAATAACCTGACTCGTATGGAGCACCCTAATCCATAAAGAAGATGATCAATGTTAGACTGCTTCATGAGGAAAAAACAACCAAAATTCAATGGGAGAATAAATAAATTGGTATCTGAGCAATGGATAAGTCCCTTAAAGAAAATATTTCATGCTTTGGGGAGTAGCAAAAGGGAAAAAGTTGTCGTGGCAGATTATCACCTCATGGGAGATGCAGATAAATGGTGGTCATTGATCCAAAACACAAAGGAAGATAAATAAGTATCAAACATGGAATGGGAGGATTTTAAAGAGATTTTATTAGAAACATAAATTCCTTGTGACCATCAAGAAGATATGGAAAAAATATTTCGGAGTCTGAGGCCAAAGGAGGATGAGAATGTCACAAAGTATGAGGCTAGCTTTACAAGGTTATCAAGGCATGCAGAAGATTATATATGTAACCCAAGGAGTAATATTGATCGATTATTTTATTTGTTTAAAACATTTCACCATTGAGAAGTAGTCTCACAATCCTTCTCATCATACAAAGATATAGTCTCATGCACTATCAAGACATAAAAGGAATTCTCTAAGTCTTATGACTTTAAAGAAAAACAAGAGAAAATGAGATCTGTTGAACACTCTGGAAATGGAAATAAGGGGAATAAGGTAAAATTTGAATATCTTTCTTGTTGTAAATGTGGAAAGAATCCCCCCATTACTTACCTGAAGGGAATGGAAGTCTGTTACAAGTGTGGTGAAAAAGGTCACCAAGATTGTGATTGTAAGGGTAAGAAATAGGATGTCAATGTTGAATGCTAAAGGTGTAGAGAAAAGGGGCATTATACAAATGAATGTCTTAAGCACCAAGGTATCTTACCTCAGAAAAGGCCAAGGGAGAAAGGCCGAGATTATACAATCTCTACTATTGAGGTTCAAGCTCCAAAAGATATGGTGGTAGGTAATTTAATGGTTTTCTCAAGTTTATCCAATGCTTTATTTGATTATAGATCATCTCATTGTTTCATATCTTCCAATTTTTCTAGCAAAATTATATATTTTCAATTTGAATTAACAAGGGAGTTTTCAGTCAAAACACCTAAGGGAAGTATCATCACAACAACGTTTTGTGAATAAGTTCCCATTATGGAATATAAATGTTCTTTATATGTTGATATCATCATCATACCCCTGATTGAATTTGATATAATCCTTGGAATTGATTGTCTTTCGTACCATGATGAAAAAATTTATTGTAATAAGAAGTAGGTTACAATTTTTGTTGATGATAAGGATTACCTTATCTTTAGATACGAAACATCACCATAAGACTCTTATCAAGATCCACCCCCAGTAGCTCTACTAGATTCAATTATTAGGGAATAAGAGAATGAAATAACTATTGGTGAGTAAAAAAATGTTAGAATAGAGGATGTACCTATTGTGCAAGAATATGTTGTTGTGTTTCTAGAGGATTTACTTAGATATCCTCCAGAATGAGAAATCGAGTTTTCCATTGATTTAATTCCTGGTTCAAGGTCCATATTGAAGACCCCTTATAGAATAGCCACTATAGAATTAGTGGAACTAAAGAAAAAACTAGAGGAATTGATTAATAAGGGATTTATTCCCTCTATTTTTTCTCCATGGGGTGCCCCTTTCCTTTTTGTTAAGAAGAAATTTGGATCTATGAGGTTGTGCACTGACTATAGGGAGATCAATGCTATAATAATAAAGAACAAGTATACCCTAACTTTCATTGATGATTTATTTGACCAACTTCATGGATATAAATATTTTTCAAAGATTGAACATTAATCTGGATACTATTAGTTTTTCATGAAGAAGGAATACATTCTGAATACAGCATTTTGAACCAATTACGGGCATTATGAGTTTACAGTAATTCCTTTTGGATTGAATAATGTACCCTCTTTCTTCATGGATCTAATGAATAGAGTTTTCAAGGAATATCTTGATGAATTTAGAGTGGTATTTATTGATGATATCCTGGTATACTCAAAAATAAATGAACATCATGAAAATCACTTGCGCACTATTCTAAAAACCCTCATAAGAAATGAATTATATGGGAAGTTTAGCAAGTGTGAATTCTAGTTTCAAGATATTTCTTTTCTTGTCCATGTTGTCTCTAAGGATGGAATCTTTGTTGATCCTTCAAAGAAAAAGGCAATCCATGAATGTCCCGCATGGATGAGTATAACTGAGGTACAATGTTTTATTTGTTTAGTAGGTTATTATCGACATTTTGTCCAGAAGTTTTCCTGATTGGCTAAACCATTAACCAAGATCACACGTAAAGGGGTTAAATTTGTTTGGACAAAAGCGTGTGAATAATTTTTTGACGAACTGAAGAGAATATTAGTCAATTATATTATCTTGAATCTACCATTAGGGAATGATGGGTTTGTTATTTATAGTGATGCTTCAAAGAAAGGAATTGGTTGTGTCCTTATGCGTAATGATAGAGTTATTGCTTATTCATCACGACAGCTAAAAATTCATGAGAAAAACTATCCTACTCATGATCTTTAGTTAAAAACTATGATCTTTTCTCTGTAAATATGTACACACTATCTCTATGGTGAAAAATGTGATATTTATACTGATCACAAGAGTTTTTAGTATATTTTATCATAGAAGGAACTCAACATGAGGCAAAGATGATGGGTTGAACTACTCAAGGATTATTATGGCACTATACACTACCACTCGGGGAAGGAAAATAAGTTGGCAGATCCTTTGAGTAGAAAGGATCATGGAGTTTTGAACATGATGAGAGTTGAAAGGGATCCTATATTCATGGATCTAGAAAATATTGATATGGGAATAACCATGGAAGGTGAAACATCAATAATTTTTCAAATGGTTGTCAAACCATCATTTCTAGAAAGGATAAAGAGTTATCATACTGATAAAGAGGAGTTTTAAAAGATGATTAAAGTTGTGAATGATGGGAATTGAGTGAATTTATATAAGAAGATGGAATTTTGAAAATTGGGAAGATACTTTTTGTTCCTGACATACCTGATCTAAGAAGGGAATTGTTGGATGATGCTCATAAATCCAATTTCTCCATACACCATAGTAGCACTAAGATGTATAGAGATTTGAAAGAAAATTTTTGGTGGGACAACATGAAGAGAGAGATTGAGGATTTTGTGTCAAGATCTATGGTTTTCCAACAAGAGAAAGCTGGAAGACAACATCCTAGAGTAGTCATGCAACCTCTTCCCATACCTGAGTGGAAATGGGATAATATTACGATGGAATTTGTTATGGGGCTACCAAAAACACCAAAAAGGAATGATGAAATATGGTTTATTGTTGATCTTCTTACCAAGTCATCACATTTTCTTACTATAAGAAAAAGATTTACCACTTTAACGTATGGAAAGACTATATATTAATGAAGTTTTAAGATGTCATGGAGTACACCTATCGATTGTTTCTAATCATGATCCATGTTTTAAATCTAGATTTTGGAAAAGTATTCAGAAGGACCGGGATACTGAACATCATTTGAGCACAACCTACCACCCTAAAACTGATGGACAATCAGAACGGACTATTCAAACCTTAGAAGACATATTGAGATCTTTCTTACATATCTTTCAAGGTATCTCAGATCAATATTTACCTCTGGTAGATTTTTCCTATAACAATATCTTCCATTCAATTATTGAGATGGAACTATATAAAGCATTATATGGAAAGATATCTCGCACACCAGCTTATTGGGATGATTCTAGTGAAAGAAAACTCGCAAGCCCATAACTTGTTTAGGAAACAATGTAAAAATTGAAGATTATCCAAACCCACATCAAAGCATCCCAAAGTAAGTAAAAGAGCTATGCCGATAACTGAAGGAAGGATTTGAAATTTCAAGTAAGATACTATATTTTCTTGAAAGTGTCTCTATGGAAGGGAGTTAAACGTTTTGGTAATAAGGGTAAATTGAGTCCCAGGTACATCGAACTGTTCGAAATTCTAGAGTTAATTGGAGTTATAGCTAATCGTTTGGCAATGTCTGCAAGTCTCTCCAAAGTCTATGATGTGTTCCACGTATCACTGTTGAGAAAATACATGTCTGACCCAACGCATGTACTCACCTATGAGGAAATTGAACTGGAAACTGATCGGTCTTATTGTGAAGAGCCTGTAAAAATTATTGATACAAGAGAACAATTGCTGAGAAACCAGATGACTCATCTGGTAAAAGTTCAATGGAGAAACCATAAGATGGAAGAGGAAATGTGGCAACCCGAGGAGCTTATGATGAAGATCCACCTGAATATTTTTATTTTGTAATATTCTAGAAATTTTGAGGATGAAATTATTTTAAGGAGGGGAGAATGTAACACCCCAAGCTGCCACAGTACGTTTCCCTTTGAATAATGCAGTAGCTTGCGTTGTATGCAACTTGGAGTTTTAACACACCATGACCATTGAAACTAGCCGTTATAAATAATAATACCAACTTTTTTAAATTTTATATATTTTAATTTTCAAAATGGACTTCATTTTTGGATTCGGGATATCAAAATTAGCATAGGGTGAATTTTTGGTATTTTTCTGAAAACTTTCAATTTTTTATGAATAGTGAAAAACACTTCATTATTGTTTAAAACCTAATTTTTTATTTAAATAATTAGTTATTTTAATTTAATTTATTTTAGGTCAAAATAGATACATAAAACCTATATATGTTCAATGTAATTCATTGGAGTAATTTTATAATAAGTTTAGATATATAAAATTTTAGTGAACATTTTTTTGTTTTTTACCCACCTTATAGAAGTATTTAAAAATTTGCATAAAACATAATTTTACCACTTTTGTGAGTTGAATTTCAAAAATATGAGAGAAAATGTTTACATCAGTAAGTAAAATGTGTTTTAATAAGATGAAAATAATTTTTGGTTAATAGTATCTTTTTTACTTTTATTTACCATAGTTAAAAGTAAATTGGTTAATCAACGGTAAAGATGATATATAATTACCCTAAAACATGTCCTTATTGTATTTGATAAGTTCAATTCTACCAAAAACAACTTTATTAATAAAATATGATCCTTTTTTACTTGGATTAGATTAGGACATTTATTATTATTTTATTTAAAGAATAGTTAGTGTTAAATTCAAAGTTTAATAACTAAAACATTTTTAATATAGGATTATACATAAGATAAATTCAACTATAAATATTAATTATAAAGATATAAAGATTTCAAAAAAAATGGTATTTTATTTATAATTTTTAGGCATTAAATAATTTAATTTATTTATGACACAATGAAGATGCAGTAATTACCTTATTAATGAAATATTAAAATAATTGATATTATAAATATCCCAATAAATTTAATTTTAGACTTTTGATGAATTCCTATAATTTTATAGGTTATTATAACAGTTTAGTGTTGATTAAATAATTTTTGTTTGAAGTAATCTTGTTTTTATGATTTTCAAAAAAACAAAATACCAAATAGTGTCACAATTGACACAATTGAGTTTTTAAAACAAATAGTACATTATTAATTGATATAATATTTCAAAACATCTAAGGTTCAGTTAAAAGAATTATATAAGGTTATATATATTAATAATGAACCACTTTGGGTTCTCTTGGCTTGTTATAGTAATTTGTTTAACCATATAATATAAAATACAAAGAGACATGGTAAATGTCAAACTATTTAACTAAGAGTTAAATCTAAAAGATAAGGTTAATGTGCTGACCTAAACCTATCTAAAACCTATTTATTGAGAGTTGTTCGACCCATAAACACCTTATACTCGAAATAAATTATTTTTGAGCCTTTAGAAAAAGAAAATTATTTTATTATAAAATAATATTTTAAGTTTTTTCAAAAGTAACCCTCACCTCTCTTATAAAAGGGTACTTCCCCTTATCTTACATTCACACCTCCAAATCCATTTGGCTCATCCAAAACCTACTTAAATATCCTCTAATCTATCTTACCTTATACCTAGAGTACTTTCTTTTATTAGAAATCCAACTTAAAAATACATTTTGATCAAATAAAAAGGAAACACCCGAAGAATAGATAATAATTTCACCACCCTCTTTCAAGTTCTTTTCTTCTTCCACTTCCTCTTTCTTTGTTGTTTCCATGAAAAAATAATACATCCATAACCATATACATAATATGATGTTATTATAAATATGGTACAACCATATTCATTATTCTATCCATCCTTTAAATGATAAAGTCACCATACGTGCGTACGTATGGATTACCGTCTCCACGTCGTGGTGTAGTTTGTTATTCAAACACTTCATTATTTTGATGGGTATAATAATGAGTATAACTGATGTGAATAATAAATATAACATGTTAATTATTCTTTATATATGATATAACATCCAATTAGATACAATTTCACCATCAATATAATGATATTGTCGCTCGTGCATTCGTACGAATTACCATCTCCACGAACGCAATGAGATTCATTCACCGTCATAATCATTTAAGAATAATTTTCATTTTATGATTAAAAATAATGTTTATGAACATAACATAATTCTGTATATGAATCACATACATCCTATCCATAACAAACATGTCTTACGTAACCAAGAATATAAAGGAAAAAAGAATTATTTAACACCCAAAATGATGATACTACTTAAAAATTATTATCAAAGCATTATTATAAGATCATATATGATTTCATATTTATGTATATTATTCTTTTATAATTTAATAACAATGTTTTAACTATTATACAGTATGTTAATATACCATCGACTAAGTAAAAGTACAAGGTAAGGGTTAATTCTACAATATCTTTACGTATCTGAGGTTGTTAATACGTAAGTATCTACATGGTCCACTTTATCATCCACATACATGTTTTCTTAAAAATGTAATTAAAACATTATTAATATTTACTAGACTATGTGTTAAAGTCATTTATACCCTTATTTGACCATATATTTTTTGAATGGAATCATTCCATAATTTTCCAAACAAGGTACTTTTTGACCTTTTCGACAAAATTAAGGTAAGAATGTCTTTTTTTAACTTATACAGTTAGTGCGGCTAGTTTCCTTCATTATAACATCATAGAAGCTTCCCATATAGGCTTATAAGAATATTTTCAAAACAAAAATTTTCTTTTAAAATTCTTTTAATTTTAAATGATTTCAAAATAGAAAAATATATTTCTCTAAAAAAGATTTGTTTTCGTCTATGTCAACATCCTTTGATGTATTTTATGCTTGTTTGAATTTGATTTATTATGATACAAAACAATCATATTGTATTGAAGGTTTTGTAATATATTTGACTTTGGATGTGTTATTTTTACACCATTCATGGTTTATGGATAATGTATTGACATTTTGTATGCTAGTTTTAATATGAATGTTTATGTTATGTTTAAACCTTTTCATATGAGGAATGCATTAGACTTAGTAAGTGATGGGTGGAGCCTGCTATATCTCCTCGATGCATCAATAGGTCTCGTGAGACAAACTAGTTTATTGAAACAAGTCCTTGAAAAAATATTATTTGTAGTCTTGGCACAAGGCTTTGACTATGTGGTTATGAAGTCTAGCATTATGCATTCCGTCATTATAAAATCGCCTATTGATATTTCATGTGATTATTAGACTAGTTGAATATCCATGTGAATAAGTAAATGGAATTATTTGATTTATATTGTCCATATTATTCATAATTTTATTTTTAAAAGGCTTATGTTTTAGTCTTATACATTGCCTTAATTGTTTATGCTTATTTATAAAATATTCCGCTATATTGTTATCCTTAATTAGCATCTGAGCTCACCCATTTCTATGTTTTATTTTTCCTAGGATGTAAAGAAGTGTTTTATGTTTGACCTGTAGGGATAGGATAAGGATATACTTGTGTTCAATAGGGTACAAATTTTGTTGAGGTTTTTATTTCATGATGTAATGTAAAACTTATGAATGTATCTAGTACGTCTAAGGATACTAAATTTGTAGAGACCCGAAGCCTGACTTACATGGACATTACATTACATTTGCGGAATACTTAGTACATAACAAAAACACACACACAAGGATCGTAATAGTTTAGTGTCTTTGGAAACTCGGAACGTAATCTTCTAATTGTGGTGAAAGATCTTCAATATCTCCCATAAAGATCTCCTTTTTTTTTACCTAAAACCTTTCTTTATATCCTGGGGAAAAGAAAACATAAATGAGTGAGCTCAAATGCTCAGTAAGGGTAAACAAAAGAATAATCAATCACTTCATATTCATAAGAACATAACTTTTGGAAATCTTAACCTGCAAAAGAGATCATAATTTCATAACATGGGATAAATCATAGTAGTGAAATGAAATCCCAAAAATCATAACTTAAAACATGAAACTTTGTGGCATACACACATAATCATATAGAATCATTTCTTGTTAGTCAAGACTCATTGCCAAGACTATCTTAGTGGACAAAGTCCCTTTCTGAATCGAGTAACCCTCGTTTCAGTCCTGTTTCACTGAACCGGTATAACCTACCATTTCAGCCATGTCTATCTCATGAGATATAAAATCTTTACCCAATGCATTGGAGGGAGATATAGGTCCCACCCATATTATAATGAATCCTTTCTTATGTGTGCCACATAATCATAAACCATACATCATCGCATAACACATGTAACAAAAATGGGATTCTTGAAACATCATGACATCATAAAACAAACCATATAAGATAAAGGAATTCATAAAAATATTTCCATCACAACATAATCAAATCCATGTAATAATAGGGATAAAAACAGAACCCTTTTATTATCTTAGATGGAAAATAATTTTGATAAAATACTTGAACTCCATTCTTGAGGAAAATATCCTTTCTATTTCAAAAACATTTTTCCTTTCATAACATGTCATATGACTTTGAAACAAAAGAAGATGATTAAAAATAAACTTAAAAACTTGTAAAGGAAGCTTCTTGGAAATAATGTTTTAAAAATCCATTCATGCCGTATAAGTTAAAAAAAACATTCTTCGTACTTTTCTCGGAAAAGTCAAAATGTACCTTGTACGAAAAAAAAACGACAAAAGATTCCTTTCATATTCTTTACTAAAAACTCACCGAAGGGTAAAATTGGATTGAAACTATTTTAAGTGGATGGAATAAATATTACATATTGAGGGAACATGGATGTGGATGATAAAATACACCCCATTAAATACTTACGAATAAACAATCTCGGATAAAAATGAGATTGTGATAATTCCCCTTACCTTAGGTCTGATTTACTTTGTACGTGTCCGAAGCTCCTCTTCTTTGGAATGCCTCTTTGAATCCTCCACTTAAGGAACTAAGATTGGTCTTTGGAGAAGACCAGGACCTCTAGGATTATTCTAGGGAAGTGGAGAGGAGAAAATGGCAGGGGTTGGCCGAGCTTGAGTGCTCAAATTGGTGTGAGGAGGAGGGGGAGGAGGTGCCCTTTTATAAGGGAGGAGAGGGGCACCTTAGGAATTCTTAAAAATATTAATTTATAATAAATCTAACCCCACATAAAAACCTCCAAAAATGACTCATATTCGAAGATTAGATGAGATAGGGTTGTAATCTCATCAACCAATCAAATTTAGACATGTTTGGATCTTATTTTAAACCTTATCATTTTGATTTGTCCTTATTTAATCTATTTAAGTTTATTTGTGGTAATAAAATTCTAAATTTTAAATTATAAAAAATAATTACTTATTTGTTGTGAAGTTTCCATAATTGTTTACTTTATAACATTATAGACCATATAAATATAAATTTATAATTTTTAAATATTTTTGTGATTTTTAAACAATTTTATAATATGTTATTTTTGTAAAATAACAATAGTGTCAATTTTGACACTATTCATTTATTTGAATTTAAATAAAATATATACAGAAGATATGTTCGAACTAAAAGCTTTAATATATTAATAAAAGGTCATATGTATCTATAAAATTAGTGTATCACATTAAATAGTTCATATAATATTTATTTTATTATTTTTAAAACCATTTATTTGGTTTATCTCTTAATAAAATAATTACTACATCATTTTTGTATAATTATTTAATATACTTATTTGTTGTATAAAATTTAAAATAAAATTCTATGATGAAGATAAATATATTACCTTTCACAATAATACTTTTACTCGAATTTATCATCTTAAAATCACAATATTTAAATTGTTATATTTATTAATTTATGAAGGTGACAACTTTGGCATCATTTAAAATAAAATAATATAAGTGTCATAATCGCTTTTATAAGGCTCCAAATGGTCAAATATTCGACCATTGGATGCTTATGGTTTACATTTACATGTCCAATAAGTTTTGGTTAGGTATTTGTGCATTTTATGGTCACTATTAGTTTAAACAAAACATTATTCTTGATTTTTCACTAGATAAACAATTTCTGCATCACTATTGTGTCATAATTAATGATAATTATTTAATCCCTAAAAATTATAAATAAATTTATATGATGTAGATAATTTCATTAGCTTTCTGTAGACTATTCATGTTCTAAGTTTCATGAAGTTTATCACTAAATTAAAATTAATATACTTATAAAATTTAAGAGAGTGACATGTTGTCACTTTCTTTGGTTTTAATAATAATTAAGTTATTTTCATGGAAAAATGTTCATTAAATGATTCTAATCTGACCCTTAGGTGATATGGGTCGACTTTTAGTCATCCAATAGGATTTTGACATTTGTTAGGGTAATTTTGAAATATTATATTTACCCTTAATTACCCGATTTACCTTTAACTATGGTAAATAAAATTTACCGTAGTTACTATTCATAATTCTCAAAAATAAAAAGTAGCTTATTAACATAATTTGGACCCACTGATTCCAAATATGGAATCCATTTTTTAAAATTACATACACAGAAGTTGCAGAAATTAAATTAAAATTAATCCTGTTGTCGAATAAAAACGGGTTTTTGTTTAAAACATTGCAAAAGATTGAATTGATTTAACCTACGAATTCAAGGTAAAATCAATGCTAATGACATACATTATATTAAATGGTAAAAATATATTCTATTTATACTTTAAAACCATTCAATATTATAATTTAACCACATAAGATATTACGATGAAAAAAGTTGTTTTTAATTAAAATATAGCGTGTTTTTACTATTCATTAAAATGTAAAAGTTACCAGAATAATATGAAAAATTTATCCAAAGTAAATTTTTATTTCTGGATTCCAAAGAAGAATTTTATTTTGTCAAATTGAACTTATAAACATGTCAAAAAAATAGATTAAAGTGGGTGCGCCATCAAAAGGCGGCAAAACTACATTTTTTTGAAAAATACTTATTTTACCCGAAAAAATTATTTTCTTCTTATACCATGTTCTAGAAATGTGTAAGATGAATAATAATGTTATAAAATTCAAAATTTAGTTAATACTATTCATAACGGCTAGTTCATGACAATATTATAATAATATAACATTGTTTATTAAAACCCAGTATTGTGTACAGCACACGCTATCGAGGAAGGTCGCGATTGCGTGTAATGCAAGCCAAGTCAGGGTTGCGTGTTGTGAAAGAATCCTTCGTTGTTTCATATAACAGAATCCAACCATATTTCATTTATACATTTAATATATATATATATATACTCAATGTTGCGTAGAATAACTATTATCAAAATTGTGTGTAACACGGTCCAAGAATAGTGTTGCGTATACTGCAAGCTAATACGGTGTTGCGTATAGCGCAAGGTAATCTTGGTGTAGAATACAACATAAGACATTAATGAAATTAAAATAATATTTTTCATAAAATCTCGGGGTGTAACATTCTACCCCCCTTAAAATGAATTTCGCCCTCGAAATTCGTCGGGGTTATAAATGGCATACTATTTGAAAGTTTCTTTGATAGAAACCCACATCGTAAAAAGGAATACCAAAACTGATCTTTAAAAAACAAAAGTATGAAACGTAACGGTTACCCAAATAAACTAATCGCTGGGTTTCCACATAGGTGAAAATATGGATATGGAAGAGAAATCTAACCATCATGTTCTGATGGAGAGTGGTAGAGAACATGGCTATGGAAAATCTAGCAATCACAAAGCCGTAAATTTGTGATGATCTAGGGTACCATATGATTCATCGGATATAAGGGCACTAGGACAACATTTTTGGTTTTCAAGATTATTTCCCTAAAGTTGAAAATTTGAATTACAATAAATACTTACTTTATTTTGGTACAATCTCACTGTTGTTCATGCCTTGAACAATTTCCACTTCATCTCTTAAATAAATGAAGTTGAATTTGTTATTCGTGAAGTGTTAGCAGATCATGTGATAGAATGACGGGTCATTCCATCTGTCTCAAACAAAAGGTTAGCAAAAATTATATACATAAGTCGATCTATAGTGAGATTAATCATATATGGTTCCTAAAATGAACTTATACTTCACATATCATACTGCTTAATATAATAAAACTAGTTTTCTACTAAACAGGGACTTCCTGTAGGCCAGTGGTAGGCGATAAAGGCCAGTCGCACTTCGGTTGTGGGTTCGATTCCCACAGCCTTGTCCGAAGCGATGGGCTGTCGCCCGTCCTGCAGGTTGTCCTTTTTCTAAAACTATATTACTATAACATCCCATCAATAATATCGAAAAAAACTTCTATCCTTAAACAATACTAACTTATGTCCAACATAATCCATTCTAATCTTTAGGCTTATCCATAATACTGCAGTCCACTCTCATAATATAGTGAAAACGATTAGCAGAGATTTAATACTATCGTTAATCCCCATATATATGTCTTGTTGGTCACATTCCAAACATTCAAAGGCCTTAATCATGTATTCTCTTGAATACCTTAGTGAAAACATGAATGCAGTTTAAAGTTAACACTTTCCACATACCAAAATCCTCAAAATTCTATATACTCAAACCATGATATCACTTAGTCCTTATATCAATCATGAGCTCATGAATACTATCAAACATATTAGATTCTCTTTATCCCTTCATTATGCACATATCATCCACTTTCCAAAAAAATATCTGAATAACCTTTCATTGTTACTCATACCATTCATCATAAACTTTCAAAATTTAAGGAAAGACAACAGTGTAACAATCCTTAGATGTCTTTTTATTCTATAGTACAACATTACACTTGATAAACATGTAATCATTCCACTACCTTCTTAAACCATTGACCGAGCTTCAATAATTCTTTCATCTCACATATCATTTGTAGTCTCTTCATCATCATCAACATAAATACTTACCATACGACCATACTGATTATCTTCATGAGACTTTCCCTTAGGGCATTGGTTTTCATAATGCCCGTACATTCCACATTTAAAACATTTAACCATTGTTGATGTCGTAGCAATACCATTATCCTCATCCATGGTGTTAACTGAACCTTTTCCTTTGCACTTACTTGCTTTGTGTCCTTCTTTTCCACACCCAAAGCATCTTCCAGTTCCTTTGAAACATTCTCCTTGATGCCTCTTCCCACATGATTTACATAGGGGAAATTGAACTTTCTTTCCTCTATGATCACCATAAAACTCCATCTTTCTCTTATTAGCCGAGTCAGGAAACTTACCAAATTTTACTTTATTGATCATATTATGAGATTGCTGATTCGGCATAATAATGATGTTTGGACTTCCAAATCCCATTTCACTATGAAGAATATCATTCCATTGTCCATCATATCCTCCATTATTGTGAATCATCTTGTTTCCAGCCATTTTCTAAAACCCAAAAAAGAATAGTGTGAGAGGCAAAAATCATGCTAGGGAAAACAACATAATAAAGGGGGAGTACCTTCAATATCTAACATCTTAGGTTTAATTCTATGATCATTAGCGTAGTTCTAGTACTATAACCTATACGTATACTTAACCTTAGGGACATCCCTAGACATACCGTAGAAATATCTCTAGGGATCTCACTAACGTTTTCACATCCTAGTTTCCAAAGGTTGACTAAACCTTTCCTCTGATACCAACTGTAGAGACCCAAAGCCTGACTTACATGGACATTACATTACATTTGCGGAATACTTAGTACATAACAAAAACACACACACAAGGATCGTAATAGTTTAGTGTCTTTGGAAACTCGGAACGTAATCTTCTAATCGTGGTGAAAGATCTTCAATATCTCCCATAAAGATCTCCTTTTTTTTTACCTAAAACCTTTCTTTATATCCTGGGGAAAAGAAAACATAAAGAGTGAGCTCAAATGCTCAGTAAGGGTAAACAAAAGAATAATCAATCACTTCATATTCATAAGAACATAACTTTTGGAAATCTTAACCTGCAAAAGAGATCATAATTTCATAACATGGGATAAATCATAGTAGTGAAATGAAATCCCAAAAATCATAACATAAAACATGAAACTTTGTGGCATACACACATAATCATATAGAATCATTTCTTGTTAGTCAAGACTCATTACCAAGACTATCTTAGTGGACAAAGTCCCTTTCTGAATCGAGTAACCCTCGTTTCAGTCCTGTTTCACTGAATCGGTATAACCTACCATTTCAGCCATGTCTATCTCATGAGATATAAAATCTTTACCCAATGCATTGGAGGGAGATATAGGTCCCACCCATCTTATAATGAATCCTTTCTTATGTGTGCCACATAATCATAAACCATACATCATCGCATAACACATGTAACAAAAATGGGATTCTTGAAACATCATGACATCATAAAACAAACCATATAAGATAAAGGAATTCATAAAAATATTTCCATCACAACATAATCAAATCCATGTAATAATAGGGATAAAAACAGAACCCTTTTATTATCTTAGATGGAAAATAATTTTGATAAAATACTTGAACTCAATTCTTGAGGAAAATATCCTTTCTATTTCAAAAACATTTTTCCTTTCATAACATGTCATATGACTTTAAAACGAAAGAAGATGATTAAAAATAAACTTAAAAACTTGTAAAGGAAGCTTCTTGGAAATAATGTTTTAAAAATCCATTCATGCCGTATAAGTTAAAAAAACATTCTTCGTACTTTTCTCGGAAAAGTCAAAATGTACCTCGTACGAAAAAAAACGACAAAAGATTCCTTTCATATTCTTTACTAAAAACTCACCGAAGGGTAAAATTGGATTGAAACTATTGTAAGTGGATGGAATCAATATTACATATTGAGGGAACATGGATGTTGATGATAAAATACACCCCATTAAATACTTACGAATAAACAATCCCGGATAAAAATGAGATTGTGATATTTCCCCTTACCTTAGGTCCGATTTGCTTTGTACGTGTCCGAAGCTCCTCTTCTTTGGAACGCCTCTTTGAATCCTCCACTTAAGGAACTAAGATTGGTCTTTGGAGAAGACAAGGACCTCTAGGATTATTCTAGGGAAGTGGAGAGGAGAAAATGGCAGGGGTTGTCCGAGCTTGAGTGCTCAAATTGGTGTGAGGAGGAGGGGGAGGAGGTGCCCTTTTATAAGGGAGGAGAGGGGCACCTTAGGAATTCTTAAAAATATTAATTTATAATAAATCTAACCCCACATAAAAACCTCCAAAAATGACTCATATTAGAATATTAGATGATATAGGGTTGTAATCTCATCAACCAATCAAATTTAGACATGTTTGGATCTTATTTTAAACCTTACCATTTTGATTTATCCTTATTTAATCTATTTAAGTTTATTTGTGGTAATAAAATTCTAAATTTTAAATTATAACAAATAATTACTTATTTGTTGTGAATTTTCCATAATTGTTTACTTTATAACATTATAGACCATATAAATATAAATTTATAATTTTTAAATATTTTTGTGATTTTTAAACAATTTTATAATATGTTATTTTTGTAAAATAACAATAGTGTCAATTTTGACACTATTCATTTATTTGAATTTAAATAAAATATATACAGAAGATATGTTCGAACTAAAAGCTTTAATATATTAATAAAAGGTCATATGTATCTATAAAATTAGTGTATCACATTAAATAGTTCATATAATATTTATTTTATTATTTTTAAAACCATTTATTTGGTTTATCTCTTAATAAAATAATTACTACATCATTTTTGTATAATTATTTAATATACTTATTTGTTGTATAAAATTTAAAATAAAATTCTATGATGAAGATAAATATATTAACTTTCACAATAATACTTTTACTCGAATTTATCATCTTAAAATCACAATATTTAAATTGTTATATTTATTAAATTATGAAGGTGAAAACTTTGGCATCATTTAAAATAAAATAATATAAGTGTCATAATCGCTTTTATAAGGGTCCAAATGGTCAAATATTCTACCATTGGATGCTTATGGTTTACATTTACATTTCCAATAAGTTTTGGTTAGGTATTTGTGCATTTTATGGTCACTATTAGTTTAAAAAAAACATTATTCTTGATTTTTCACTAGATAAACAATTTCTGCATCACTATTGTGTCATAATTAATGATAATTATTTAATCCCTAAAAATTATAAATAAATTTATATGATGTAGATAATTTCATTATATTTCTGTAGACTATTCATGTTCGAAGTTTCATGAAGTTTATCACTAAATTAAAATTAATATACTTATAAAATTTAAGAGAGTGACATGTTGTCACTTTCTTTGGTTTTAATAATAATTAAGTTATTTTCATGGACAAATGTTCATTAAATGATTCTAATCTGACCCTTAGGTGATATGGGTCGACTTTTAGTCATCCAATAGGATTTTGACATTTGTTAGGGTAATTTTAAAATATTATATTTACCCTTAATTACCCGATTTACCTTTAACTATGGTAAATAAAATTTACCGTAGTTACTATTCATAATTCTCAAAAATAAAAAGTAGCTTATTAACATAATTTGGACCCACTGATTCCAAATATGGAATCCATTTTTTAAAATTACATACACAGAAGTTGCAGAAATTAAATTAAAATTAATCCGGTTGTCGAATAAAAACGGGTTTTTGTTTAAAACATTGCAAAAGATTGAATTGATTTAACCTACGAATTCAAGGTAAAATCAATGCTAATGACATACATTATATTAAATGGTAAAAATATATTCTATTTATACTTTAAAACCATTCAATATTATAATTTAACCACATAAGATATTACGATGAAAAAAGTTGTTTTTAATTAAAATATAGCGTGTTTTTACTATTCATTAAAATGTAAAAGTTACCAGAATAATATGAAAAATTTATCCAAAGTAAATTTTTATTTCTGGATTCCAAAGAAGAATTTTATTTTGTCAAATTGAACTTATAAACATGTCAAAAAAATAGATTAAAGTGGGTGCGCCATCAAAAGGCGGCAAAACTACATTTTTTTGAAAAATACTTATTTTACCCGAAAAAATTATTTTCTTCTTATACCATGTTCTAGAAATGTGTAAGATGAATAATAATGTTATAAAATTCAAAATTTAGTTAATACTATTCATAACGGCTAGTTCATGACAATATTATAATAATATAACATTGTTTATTAAAACCCAGTATTGTGTACAGCACACGCTATCGAGGAAGGTCGCGATTGCGTGTAATGCAAGCCAAGTCAGGGTTGCGTGTTGTGAAAGAATCCTTCGTTGTTTCATATAACAGAATCCAACCATATTTCATTTATACATTTAATATATATATATATATATACTCAATGTTGCGTAGAATAACTATTATCAAAATTGTGTGTAACACGGTCCAAGAATAGTGTTGCGTATACTGCAAGCTAATACGGTGTTGCGTATAGCGCAAGGTAATCTTGGTGTAGAATACAACATAAGACATTAATGAAATTAAAATAATATTTTTCATAAAATCTCGGGGTGTTACAAAATTGATCGGTCTTTCAGGACATGATTCCTTATATCATGAAAATTTTATATAATAATGCACTGACTCTCGAAAGCTGTGGTTGGGGAGTTACATGGGACATATCCAAGTAAGGGTGAGATAAGTAAAAATCATTCTGTTCTGTGCATGATTTCATATCTATTTGTATTTTACAATGGTAGGAATAGAGAATTGAGTTTTGTCTAACAACAAAACAACATACGAACAAGAGAAAGTTTTAATCTATCATAATATGATTCACCCCCCCCCCCTCTAAGGGTATCCGACCTAGTGGACCTAACATAAATATATCATCAATGCTTTGACTAAGACACCTAAAAATATTAGCGTGAGGCCTCAGCCAAAATCTAATTTTGTTTTGCCTCATGAGACCTATCGACACATTGAGGGGAAATTCAGGTCCCCAAATTTCACTTTTTCAATCCAATTAATTCCTCGAACTAATGAGACTAAACATAAACAACATGAATGTATGAAATTTAAATAACTTACCCCAATCTGTAATCATAATCACTAACCAATCTGAATAACATAGTGAATGGTATCAAGATAGAAGATCCACAATAAAACTAGTCATAAACAATTTAATAACATATTTTAGATGAAAATAAAAATATTTCAATAAATAATAAATTTCAACAGAGTTGTTTAAATAAATAAAAATACTCTAAAAAAATCATTGTGGAATTATTGAGAGAAATACCCCTTATATATTGTAAAGTAGATTCTTTTGGAAAAATGATTTTTATTTGTCATAATTTTTTGTATAAAACCAGTAATAAAAAAAATATAGGTTTTCAAGATAAATTTATTAATTTTAGAAAAATAATGGCATCTTAAAATATATTATGGATGGTGCTTGGAAATGGGTAAGAAATTGAGACGTTTCTTTTAATCAGGCATGCATATCAGGGAGAATTGAGAATGGATCCATGTAAAACATGTATTATCTCATCAATGGAAGATGAAATGATATGGATATATCTGTTTAGAAAATACGCATATAATTTATATTAATTATATAAAATTAATAATGAATCTAATAGGTGTATATAGAAAGAAAGCATAACCCAAATGAAAATGGATGTTCAGGAACAAAACCATTACCTTATGTTCAAATGTGTTCTGAACTTGACCTTAAAATCCAAAATAATAAAATTAAATCCATTAATTATTTTATTTATAACCTTATATACATGTATTTTATTTATTATAATTTTATTATGTTCATTTATGGCCTTTCTGATGATTTATAAGATAAAAGTGTATTTCCTGGGAGTGTTTGTTTCCTTGGTTTTCACGATCAATATACTTGTATATGAGTGTGGAAGTTCATGTGGATTGGGTATAATTCTCTAGAATTAAATTTATAGGATATTAATAAAAATAAAAATAAAAATAAATGTTCATATATATAATTTTATTATATGGTTGATCATGAATCATTAGATAATACATTTAGTTATAATCTTTTACATTATTACGACAGTTATTGATCATAACGAACTAATTTTGTTTTATTTTTTATTATTAGGTAATATTTTACCTCAAGAATATAAGAAAAGTTTAAATACATATATCATAGTCTTTTTACCTATAAAAATAGTTTCATTACCATCCTTTATGGAGAAATTTAAAAATGGAAATTCATTGTCCACGAAGGTTGTAAATCGATACCTATCAGACGATGATTTAATTTTTAAAATAAAATAGAGTGAGAAAGAAGTTTGAGTAAGGAAATTCCATTAAATTGATATCATTCCAGTATAAAGATGATAATTTAGTTGTCATTATAATTTTAATAGAGGAGGTGATGAGATAATAATAAAATAAAATAACATAAAAAGAAATTAAAAGGAAAAGGAAGAGGATTTTACCTCTTGAATGCTTCTCCTTGAGAACCACCTTAATGGAATTGATTTTGTTATTTTTTTAAGACCAAGTGCTCCTAGAAGTGAGGGAGAGTCTTGGTGAGAGTATTTGAAAAAAAAATTACAAGGATCAAATCTTGGAAGGTGTGAGGAGAAGAGGTGGTGAGTGGTGGTATTTATAGTGGAGGAGAGTGGTGATTTCTCATTATTTTATTCATTATTTTATTATTTTGCTCAAGACAAGAAATATTGTTTGTTATGGTGACTAAATATAGTAAAATGTGCATGTGATTTTCAACCAAGGGTTCTTACATCATCCAAACATCACCTATGACTAAATTAATCATGTATTTATCATTTATCGTAAATTATCATATTTTACCATTCACCAAAAATTCAAGTATTTTAGAAAAATCCAAAACAAATTCCCTAACCATTTTTAGATGTGTAGAATTAAAAAATGAACTCCATTTTATGAAAATAATTTTATAAATATGAGAATTTGTTTTTTAATTAAAACCATCATTTACTAAAAGATATAGATTTAAAATCTATAACTAATTTTTTATAACACTTTCAAAAATTAAATAAGGCCTCATAAAATTATCCTATAATGTTAGTAAAATCAAATTTTAATTCATGAATAAATTTTATATAAATAAAAAAAATTAAATTTTTTTATTAATTATAAAATTTTAATTAAATATTTATAACCTACAAAAATATCGACACAGAATTTGAAAAATTGTTAAATATTCATTTTTTTTATACTACGATATAATTATATGATACTTTCATTTATAAAGTTCCCAAATTTAATTTCTAATTTCATGGGTGATGCTACTATTCATTGTTTCTATTTACTATTCACAAGGGTCATCTTACTATTCCTAAGGTCAAGTTAGTATTTCCCCGATATATGTTCCTTAGCTTCTAGAAAAACCTCTTATTTCATTCATTATTCATTTATGATGTTTGTATTGTGTTCTATATATGATTTTGTGTGATCTATACTATTGGAAATAAACTTAATAAGGGAAATTTTATTGATATATTTTTGGGTCGTTACATTCTCCCCTCCTACAAAAATTTTATCCTCTAAATTTCAAGATTGTCACCCCAAAAAAATATTTGTGTAGTTCTTCATCATCACCTCCTCAGGCTCCCACAATGCCTATTCAATTTTATGATTTTTCCAAACTACCTTTAGCAACTGTGTCTTATGATTCCTCAACACATGTTCTTTAGGGTCCAGAATCTTGATAGGTTCTTCACAATAAGATAAATCAGGTTCTGATTCTATTCCTTCAAAACATAATACATTAGTTGGGTATCGCATATACTTCCTTAACAAGGATATGTAGAACATATTTTCTGTTGGACCTATTACGCTCCTGAAAATGGACCAAGATTCACCTCATGCCCTATATTCGGGTTACTAGGCTCTTAACTAGGCCACACTCTGGGATGAGTATTGTGGATATCTCCCCTAGCTAGTTGAGGATTTTTTTCACCTCCCTAGATAATTGAACCTAGGGTTGGATGGAATTTAACAAACCGGGTAGCTTCCCTAGTACCGCTACGCCATATGGTTTAGTGGTACTAGAGATTCTCCTTGGTTGGTTAAATTCCAGTCAACCCCGGCTTCGATTCTCTAGGGAGCTGAAATAAATCCCCAGCGGGATAGGGGAGATATCCACAATACTCATCCCAGAGAGTGGCCTAGTTAAGAACCAATTAAACTGAGTATAGGTTATGGGGGTATCTTTGTCAGTTGTTGGGAACATCACAGGTCTATCAAAAAAGGAACATTTTTAGCAGATCTATGCCACTAACTGGGTAGTAGTCTGAACATGCGTCATCCCCTAACTCAGATATCGAGCTCATCTGGGTTACTGAAGTAGGCCGCACATCATTAATTGTCCCCATTCCTTAACAGTATTTAATATTCCTCCCCCGTGATTTGAACCTAGAACAATAGTAAAAACAACCACCAGGGGGTTTCATGAGTACCACTACACCAAATGGTGTAGTGGTACCGGAGATGCTCCCAATTTGGTTAAATTTTAATCATCCCTAGGTTCAAATATCTAGGGAGGTGAAATAAATCCCCAGCTATCTATGGGAGATATCCATGATACTCAGCCCATTTAAGAGCCAGTGACCTGGGTAAAGGGGACAGATAGCATCTTGGTATGTTGTTGGTAGTTTCATGAGTCCAACAAAAAGGTTCCTTTTTAACAGACCTATGCCACTAACTGGGTTGTAATCTAGTCATGCCCCATGCTCACCATTCCTGGGGACCATGCCTCTATGGAGTTACACCTCCACGTGGTAGGTATTGTGCACATTCCCTATTTGGATTTAATACGCCTTCCCTATGATTCAAACCTAGGAACTTAGGCTTAACATCCACCAGGGAGTGTCATGATTACCACTACACCATATGGCATAGTGGTACCAAATAATCTCCTCAGTTTGTTAAATTCCATTCAGCCTGGGGTTCGATTCTCTAGCGAGGAGAAATAAATCCCTAACTAGATAGGGGATATATCCATGACACTACCTAGAGAGTGTCATTGTTAAGATCCTAATAACCCAAGTATAGGGAATGAGGGTATCTTGTTCCATTTATGAGATTTTAATAGGTCCAATAAAATGATCCTTTTTTAACACACCTACACCGCTAATTGGGTCATAGTCTGGCCATGCCCTCTGCCCACCATTACTATTGACCATGCCACTGGGGAGTTACACCTCCACGTGGCAGGTATTGTGCCCAGTCCCTACTGGGATTTCATATGTCTCCTCTACAATTTGAACTTGGGACCTTAGGCTTTATAGCCACCAGGGAGCATCATGAGTACCACTGCACCATATGGTGGAGTGGTCCCATATATTCTCCCTGGTTGGTTAAGTGCCATTAAGCCCTAGGTTTGAATCTCTGGGGAGGTGAAATAAGCCCCCAACATAATAGGGAAGATATCCACAATATGTGGCCTACTTGAGTGGCCTAATTAAGAGCCTAGTGACCTAAGTGTAGGGGATGGAGAGTATTTTGGTCCATTTTTGGGTGCTTCATGGGTCCAACAAAAAGGCTACTGGGGAGTTATGAGTACCACTATGCCATATAGTGTATTGGTACAAAAGAACCTCCTTGGTTGGTTATGTGTCATTATTCCCTGGGTTCGATTTCCTAGGGAGGAAAAATAAATCCTTAGATTTCTAAGAGAGATATCCACGATACTCGACCCTGATAGTGGCCCAGTTAAGAGCCCAGTAACATGAGTATAGGTCATGGCGAGTATGTTGGTCCATTTTCGATAGCGTCGTGAGTCCATCATTGGGGAACTTCTCCGCTACCACTAGATTTTATGAGTTTGAATCCCTCATCACCTAAGTCTAAATGTGATATTAGATCATGTTGATCTGAGGAAGACTTGTTTGTGTCCCACAATGACTATTTTCCTTATTCTCTACATACCATGTATATATCATTTGTACTTTAGAAAATACAGTATGATAGTTTAAAATACATCACTTGTCTTTCCCCTTGATGAAATTGATATCTACCTTCTATAAAGTATACCCTGGAAATATCAATTCTTGTATATATCAGGGAATACATTATTTATCCATCACTAAAGTGTATGGAACTAAACTCACAACTTTAATCTCCTCTAAAGATATGAACATGTAAACCTAAAGAGATAATTCCATGTGAAATTGGAAACAATTCCAAACATGAAATGTTTCAACTTGTATTTTTCAATACCATTTCACTATATGTATGATGGACTAGGTCCAAGAAACAATTAAATATTACATAGTAGATCCTATTCCCTAGAACACAAGTTTCTACTTTAAGTCAATCACTGTATTATTACTTTCATCCTAGTCTTAACTAAATGTATTTCCGAGTTGTGCTGTTTAGAATCCTTCCATGAAATTTGATCTTGACATGAAATGGACAATAAATTGATCATAGGATTTATCCGTAACAAGTAAAATTCTTATGGATTTAGCCATGTCGACTTGGTATAACCAATAGAACCTTTTGGTACCGCACTTGTACCATCCATGTATCATCTCACTTGAATACCCACCACAATATTCAATTTATAACCCCCTTTACAATTTAATACATGGAATCCACTATTGAATATTAATTGGTCTTGTCAATCTCAGATAATTTCTATATTTTTCTTACTTGTAGGAATTATAATTCTTAATGAATAATTTATCACCGGTCGTGGTGAATTCAGAACCATCACCATGGTTTCAGTTAATATTTATGGGAATGATGAGTCTAGTTAATGACTCATTTATTATCATGTAATATATTTAACATATATTATAGGAAAGTGGTAATAATTTTGCATTAGTTTAGTATTCATAATGTTTCATTTATAGTTCCTTAAATTATTTGAGGGTCGAGGTTCCATTTTACGTAATTTATTAAACACTATTAAAATAATATTAGAGGTTCTCACCATGGAAGATTTATGAGATTTCTCTCAATTCATCTCTCTCCCAAGTTCTATAGAGAGAGGCTCTAGATCTAAGAGCCTGGATCAATCTCTCTCTCTCTTAGTCATTGCAAGAAAGGTACTGTGGTGATCATCATATCATCAAAATCATCATCGAAACTCAATTCTAGCACTAGAATTTCGATGATCGGTGCTCCTGCAAATTTTAGAAGCAAGTGTCGCCTTATTTGTTGAACCCTTAAAACTCCTAAAAATGGACCAAGATACTCCCCAACCCCAACACTTGGGTAACTGTTATCTTAAATAGGCCACACAACTGGTCTGCGTATCATGGATATTTCACCTATATAGTTGGGAATTTGTTTCGCCCCTCTAGAGAATCGAACCTGAGGCTGACTGGAATTTAACAAAACGGGGAGGTTCTGTAGTACCACTATATCATATTGTGTAGTTTTACTTGCGATGCTCCCTGGTGGCTATTAATCCTAAGGTCCTAGGTTAAAATCATGTGGGATTCATATTAAATCCTAGTTGGGCCTTGGGAAACTACCTTCCATTTAGAGGCATAACTCCCCAGTGGCTCAGTCTGTAGTAATGGTGGGCATAGGGCATGGCCAAAATATAGAATAGTTAGTGGAATATGTATGTTAAAAATAAATATATATTTTTAATAATTATGCTCCCAAAAACGGACCAGAACCCCATAGCCCACTAACTCATGGGCTCTGCACAATGATCCACTAACTTGAGATGGGTTCAGGCGCTATCCCCTAGCCAGTTGGGGTTTTAATTTCACCTCCATAGAGATTCAAACACAATACTGACTGGCATAATAACCACCAGGGATCATCCTCTTTCACCACTACACTTGGACCCATGACACTCCCAAAAAATGGACCAATATACTCCCTAACCCTTACACTAAGGTCATTGGGCTCTTAATTGGTCCACTCAACATGGATGAGTATCGTGGATATCTCCCCTAATTAGTAGGGGATTTATTTCACCTCCCCAAAGAATCGAACTTAGGGCTGACTGGCCTTTAACAAACTAGGGAGCTTCTCTAGTACCATTATTCCATATGGTGTAGTGGTAGTAGAGGATGCTCCCTAGTGGTTTTTATTCCATTCAACCCCAGGTTTTAATCTCCAAGGAGGTGAGATTAAATCCCTAGCTGGCTAGGGAGAAATTCCTAAACTCGAACCAAGTTAGTAGCCTATTGCTGGGATTCTATGATTTAGTGGGATATGGGGTTCTGGTCCTTTGTCGGGAGCATCATCGGTCCAACAAAAAGAAACTATTTTAGAGGATCTATTCCACTAACTAGTTCGTAGTCTGGACATTCCCCATCCCAAACTCAGGTATTGGGATCATCTGGGCTATTAAAAGGGCCTAGTATCATGGATATCTTCCCTAGATAGCTAGGGATTTTATTTTTCCTCCCTAGAGAATCGAACGTGGGGATGGCTGGCATTTAACCAACTAGGGAGCTTCTCTGGTGCTACTATTTAATATGTTGTAGTGGTACTCGTGACTCTCCCTGGTGGCTATTAAAACTGAGGTCCAAGGTTCGAATCATGAGGGAGATGTATAAAATCTTAGTAATACCTAATCACAATACCTTACACATGGAGTTGTAACTCCCTAGTGGCCTGGCCTACAATAATGGTGGGCACGAGGTGGGTCCATACTACAACCTAGTTAGTGGCGTAGGTTGTTTAAAAAAGGTTATTTTTTATTAGACTTGTGATTCTCTCAACAATGGACCAAGATACTCTCCAACCCCTATAATTAGTTCGCTTGGATATTAACTTGGACACTCAAATGGGATATGTACTATGGATATCTCCCCTAGCTAGATGGGGATTTATTTCACCACCCTAGATAATAGAACCTGGGGATAACTCGAATTTAACCTACCAGGGTGCTTCTCTGGTACCATTACGCCATATAGTGTAGTGGTAATGGAGGATGCTCTGTAGTGGTTATTATACCAGTCAACCTAGGGTTTGAATAATTTTTAGAGGTGATATTAAATCCTCAACTGGCTAGGGGACAATTCCCGAGCCTAGTCCAAGTTACTGGCCCATTATGCGAAGCCCATGAGTTAGTGGGATGTGTGGTTCTGTTATGTTTTTAGGAGTGTCATGGGTCCAACATTGTGTACCTTTCCAAGGCTATGCGATGTTACCAAATGATAAACTAGGGCTCTGATTCTCTCCCAAATTTCAAAAGAATCAATGTACCTGGGGCTTAGTTTCCCTTTCTTCCCAAATCTTATAACACCCTTCCATGGAGATACTTTTAAGAAAACATGATCACTCACTTGAAATTAAAAATCCTTACATTAATTATTAGAATAGTGATTTTTACTAATTTGATCTATTTTTATATGGGTTATAATTTTCCTAACATTCAATGTTGTTTTCTCCACAATCTTGGGCCCTAAAATCTTCCTTTCACCAACTTCATCCCAACATGTTGGTGTACAACATCTCTTTCTATACAACGTTTCCTATAGTGTCATTTGGATACTTGAATGGAAACTATTATTGTAGGGAAATTATAACAAAAGAAAATACTTATGACACATACCATCAACCCCAAGGGAGAATGATCTCAACATGTCTTCTAATGTTTGAATGGTCCATTCAAACTACCCATTTGCTTGAGGGTGATAAGAAGAACTCAAACGAAGCTCAGTATCCCAATATTTATGAATAAATTTCAATAAATTTGATGTAAATCATAGATCAAGATAAGACAATATAGAAAATGGTGCTCCATTAAGTTTTAAAAATTCATTAATATAAAGTCTTTCAAGGCACTCTAGTGGAAAATCCTCCCTTATAATAAGGAAATGTTCATATTTGGTCAGTCTGTCAATAATCACCCATATTTCATCATTCTTTATTGGAGATTTTGGAAATATGATGAAAAAATCCATAGTGATTTCATCCCATTTCCATATAGGAATAGGAAAAGTTTGCATGACTCCTTTAGGATGTTTTCTTTTAACCGTCACTTATTGACAGACTAAAAAACATGACACATAATCAGGAATTTCTCATTTCATGTTATCCCACTAGAAATATTCCTTCAAATATCTGTATAACTTAGTTCTAATAGGGTGTAGAGAAATTTGAACTCTGGTAATCATTCAGTAACTCTCTTTTTAGCTCAGGTATAGAAGGAACATCTAGCCTTCTCCCAAATTTTAGAATTCCATCCTCACACACGATGTATGGAAACATCCCATCATTCAAAACATTAATTTTCTTTTTAATATTCTCATAATCACACTAAGAACATTTAATTATTTCTAATAAATATGGTTTGGAAACCAATTGAAAAAGTAGTGATGTTTCACCTTCTTTGATAATTCCCTTATCCATATTTTCTATATCTATGTACACAAAGTCCTTATCGATCCTCATTTTTTTTCATAACACCTTGATCCTTCCTTCTCATTCATCTGTTGCCTTATTCACCTTCCCAAGGTGGTAGTTTATTGAATAATTATAATCCTTGAGTAGCTCGAGCCATTTCATTTTCCTCATGTTGAGTTCTTTCTATGAGAAGATATATTTTAAAATCTTGTGCTTTTTATATATTTTACATTTGTTCACCATAGAGAAAGTGTCTTCATATTTTCATAGAAAATATTACAACTGTAAACTCAATATTAGGAGTTGGATGTTCTGTTCATGAATTTTTAATTTCCTTGATGCATAGTCAATAACTCTATAGTTCTTCATAAGGAAACACTAGAGTCCTTTCTTTGATGCTTCACTATAAATCAAAAATCTACTATTTCCCAATGGTAGAGTCAAGATCAGAGAATCCACTAATCTACTCTTCAATTATTCAAAACATTCTTCACATTATTTTTTCAATATGACCTTAACCCCTTTACGAGTAAGCCTGGTTAAAAGGTTAGATAATTGGGTGAAGTTTTAAATGAAGTGGTGATAATAACCTACAAAACCAATAAACGTATGTACCTCAGTTATGTTCATTGGTGTAGGACATTCCTGAACCTCCTTTGTCTTCAATGGATAAATTGATATTCCATCCTTTGAGACAATATGTCCAAGAAAAAAAACTGATTGATGCCAAAATTCATACTTGCTAAACTTCCCATATAATTCTTTTCATTTTAGAGTCTTCAGAAAAAACCAAAATTATATATAATGGTCTTCGTAGATTTTGGAGTATACCAAGATATTATCAATAAATACCAAAAAACCCATCAAGATATTCCTTGAAAACTATGTTCATTAGATCTATGAAAATGGAGGGTTCATTAGTCAGTCCAAATGGAATAACTTTAAAATCATAAGGATTATACCTGGTTTGAAATGCTCTCTTTAGAATATCTTTCTTCATCACATGAAACTGATGATATCTAGATCAAAGGTCAATCTTTGAAAAATATTGAGCTCCATGGAGTTGATCAAATAAATCATCAATACGAAGCATGGGATACTTGATCTTTATTTTAATATCATTGATTTCCCAATAGTCAATACACAGCCTCATGGATCCATCTTTCTTCTTGAAAAATAGAATAGGGTCTCCCCAGAGTGAAACACTGGGGTGGATAAATACCTTATCACTCAATTCCTCTATTTATTTCATCGGCTCCAATAATTACATTGTGTCATTTCTATAAGGATTCTTTGATATTGTCCTTGCACTAAGAATTAAATCTATAGAGATCTCAACTTCCCTCTTCAGATGGTGTTTATGTAAATCCTCTAAAAATACATCAACATATTCTTTCACAATAGGTGAATCCTCAATTTTAATATTTCTTTCCTCAACCATAGATATTGTGTTCTCTTCCTCCCTGAGAATTGAATTCAATAGAGCTACTAGGGTGGATCTAGATAAGAATCAAATGGTGAGGTTTTTACACTAAAGATAAGGAACTCTAAATCATTCTCAAAAATTGTAACTTCCTTTTTCTTGTAATAGATTTTCGTATAATATTTTGAAAGACAATCCATATGAATGATTATTTCAATGTTGACCACAGTTATGATGATAAAATCAGCAGATAAATCACATTTATATTCCACAATGGGAACTACCTAACACATCTTTGTTGTAATGAGACTTCCCTTAGGGATTTTGAATAACAACTCCCTTGTTATGGATAATTGTAAACATATAATATTTTAAGAAAACTAGGAAGATATAGAGGATTTTGATGATCTATAATTAAATAAAGCATTAACTAAATTTGTGGAGATGATTAATGTACCTGAAACAACATTATTAGGAACTACAACCTCAAATTTTGTGATTGCATAATCTTGTATGTCCTCCTGTATATTTTTCTGAGGAAAGTTTCCTTGACACTTCAGACAATCATTTTCACAGTGTCCCATCTCTTTATAACTATACTATTGAAAATTGGTAGCTTCTTTATTTCCCTTAAAATCATGGGCATGGTGGACTTTTTCTCCACACTTGTAACATACTCCATTTCCTTTTAATCAAGCTCTAGGGTGTTTCCTTCCAAAAGTATCACATGTTGGAAAAATACATTTTTTATTCTTCCCTTTATCCATTCTCTCCTCCACCACCCTCTTCTTCTCTTTCTTTTCCTTAAAGTCATAAGACTTAGAGAATTATTTCTTTATCTTGATATCACATGAGACTATATCATCATATTATGAGAAAGTTTGGGAAACTAGTTCCTTTTAGAGGAATGGTTTTAAACCATCAAATAATCGACCAATCTTGCTCCTTGGATTACATATGTAGTCCATGGAATGACTTTTTATCCTTGTAAAGATATATTCATACATAGAAACATTCTCATCCTCCTTTTTCCTCAGATTCAAGAATTTCATTTCCATATCCTCTTGTTTTTAATCAGGAAAATATTTTTCTAGGAAAATATCATTAAATTCCACCCATTCTATATTTTTAATTTCTTCCTAATCCTTTTTGTTTTTAATTAGTGATCATCATTGATCTACATCTCCTGGTAGATGACAAACTTCCATGAAAATATTCTCCCTTTTGTTACTTCTCAAAGTGATAAACATCTTCTCCAAGGAACATATCCACTACTAAGCAAAAAATGGGTTTGTAATACCATTGAATTGTAGAGGTTGTTGTCATATAAGGTGGTCTAAAATTGCTCCTCCATATTTTGGATAAAAAATCTACAAACAGGTAAGGTTATTATTCATAGCCAAATTCAAATGTCTCATTATAGTTATAATTTTCTTAGCAATAGTCACAGCTCCAATACTGATATCATTATCTTACAAAGGATGAAAATCCCTACACAGGATACGTGCATTGATGCAGTTTCTATTCCTTCCAATAGGCACCATTTTAAATAATTTTATACAATAGATTATGTTATGAATTTTAATGTATAATCTCAAACTAGAAAAACACTGAACATAAATTTATATTTTATTCATAGCTAATCTCATAATCATAAACACGGTCTCTTTGGAAATATATTTACTTTTAAATCCTTAATAGTGGTTTGTAAATAAAATTTGAATTATCCTAGGAATATCCCCCAGGAGTTTCAAACTAGGTACACAGTAAGGCTTGTTATTGTGTACAATGTTACCTTGAGTCAGGCCTGAGATACCTTGTTGGAGTTGTTACCCCTAGGTACATTTGTTCAAGAACCATATCCTCTTATAGAATCTAGACAAGGATGTATCACTTAGAAGATCCACATAATCTATACATTAACAAAATTCTAGGATGTTATTCTATTCTTGTCCTAAAATTATATCTTAGGGTTATGTTCACTAATCTATTTTCTATCAATCAAGTTTTCAAGGTTTCTACAAAAATTTCTCTCATACCAACTATAAAGACCCCAACCCTAGTAGTATATATCTGGTTCCTTACTTTACTAAATCCGTAAGATTACAATGAATCACATCCCAAAGGATTGAATAGTTTAGAATCATTGTAAAAATATATACATACATAATTGTTAAATTATAACATGAAATTAAATATATATATATATATATATATATACATATTCCATTGGAAATATCCCTAACTCCGAGATTGTATCTGCAAGTCATTCATAATATTCATCTTTGTATCATGGGGGAAAATAAAACATAAGAAAGGGGTGAACTCATATGATCAGTAAGGGTAAGTAATACAGTTTAATTTATCATAAATATAAACAATAGGCATGGTTAATAACTAATAACATGTGACTTTAAAAATAAACTGGATCATAATAGGGAAGAAATGAAAGATAGATAAATAATGCCATATAACTAGTCATAAGAGAATGAAACTTAGTCATAGATATTATACTAGTAAAATATCACATGGTTTATGAATTTATAATATCATAATGAGAGAATGCGTAATTCCAGACATCTAAAACATATCATCAAGGCCTTAACAAAGATGTCTTAAAATACTAGGGTAAGGCCTCTGCCGAAACCCAATTCAATTTTTTTCTCATTAAAACTATCGATTCATATAGGGGCTATAGAGGGACCCACCTGTCACTTGGTAAGTGAATTTTAGTCCTCATATTAATGGAGCTAAGCATAAAAAACATGAACATATGAAATTTAAATAAACTACCCCTTTCTGTAATCATAATCACCAAGCATTCTGAGTATCATGGTGAATGGTATCAAGATAGCACAAACACTATCAAATTATTCATGAACCATAAATAAAATTTGGTAGATGAAAATAATAATATATCATTCTCAATAACTTATAAAAGTCAATATATTTTTTGAAATAGATGAAAATACTCTAAAAAAGTAATAGATGAAATCTTGAGAGAAACACCCCTTTTACTTTGCAAATAAGAGTTCTTTAAGAAAAATCATTTTTCTATGTAATTTTTGTTTGTATAAAAATATTAATGAAAAAGTACAAGTTTTAATGAAAAATTTAGTAATTTTATAAAAATAATGGTTTCTTAGTGCATATTATGTATGTTACTTGAAAATGGGTAAGAAATCGAGATGTTCCCTTTAATTAGTCATGCATATCGGGAATAACTAAGAAAGGGGCCTTGAAAAACATGTATTATCCCATAAATAAAATATGAAATAATATTTATATATGTATTTGGAACATACACATAGATTTTATAATAATTATATAAAATTAATGAATAATTACATTAGTGCATAGAGAAAGAAAGCATAGCCCACATGAAAATAGAGGTTCGGGAAGAAAACCCTTACCTTATGTCTGAATGTGTTCAACACTTGACCTTAAGGTTATAGATAATTAAATTAAATCCACTAATCAATTAATTAATAACTTTATATACATGTATTTTATTTAGTATAATTTTATTATTCTCATTTATTTCCTTTTTGATGAGTTAAAAGATACAATTTTATTTCTTGGGAGCATTCATTTCGTTGGTTTTCGTGATCAGTATACTTGTATATGACTGTGGAAGCTCATGTGGAATGGGTATAATTATCTAGAATGGAATTTATATGATATTAATGGAAATATAGAAGTGTGAATGATTATATATATCATTTTATTATATGGTATGAAGATGAATCATTTGATAAGACATTTATTGATAATCATTTACATTATTACTATAGTTATTGATCATAACGAACTCCATTTGTTTCATCGTTTAGTATTATATAAATATGTTACTTTGAGAACATAATAAAGGTTTTAATACATATATTATTGTCTTTTTTAACAATTAAAATGGTTTCATTACCAGCCTTGAAGGAGAAATTGAAGAATGAAAATTTGTCATCCATGAAGGTTGTTAATCGACGCCTCTCAGATAATGATTTCATTTTTAAAATAAAAGAGAATGAGAAATGATTTTGGGTAAGTAAATTACATTAACATGATATCATTCCATTATATAGATGATAATGGATTTATCATGCTCATTTTTATAGAGGATATTAAAAAATAATAATAAAAGAAAAGAACTTGAAAATAAATTAAATGGAAAAGGATGAATATTTTAACTCTTTAATATTCCTCATTGAGAACCTCCTTAAGGGGATTGGTTTTGGTATTTTCTTAATAAAAATAGTTCATAGATGTGGGTAAACGATTTCAGGGAGAATTTTGTTGAAATTTGACAAGGATTAAAGCTTAGATGGTGTGAGGAGAAGACATAGTGAGGGGTGGTTTTTATAGTGGGGGAGAGGGGTGATTTCTTATTATTTTATTCATTATTTTATTATTTTTCTCCAAACAAGGAATATTTTTAATTATTGTGACTAAATACAGTAATATGTGTAAATTATTTCTAACCAAGGGTTCTTAAATTATCCAAACATCACTTATGACTCAATAAATCATGTATTTATCATTTATCCTAAATTATCATATTTTATTGTCCTAAAAAAATTCAAGTATTTTAGAAATATCCCAAAAATATTACTCTAATTTTTTTTTTGAAATGTATAATTCCTAAATGAACTCTATTTTATGAAAATAATTTTCTAAATATGAGAAACTTAATTGTTAATTAAAACATTCAATTACATGAAAAATATGGATTTTAAATCTATAACTGATTTTATAACACTTTAAAAAACTAAGTTCTCATAAAATTATCCTAAAGTCATAGGACAATAAAATGTTATTTTATTTTTTCATATTTTTTTGAAATGTGTATTCTAGTTTTAAGAATCACTGCATCTAGGCGGTTTACATTGGATTTATTTGTGGAACCAAAAACTTCCAACAGTTTTTTATCCAAAAAGGGACATACTTTCTAAAGGCATAAGTTCATTAAGTTTAAACTTTATGATACTTAAGAACGTACATTGGTCGAGGGTATGGGAGGTCAGACTCATCACACCCTTTTGGGGGGGAATTATTATCTACTCTAGGAATCTCTTTATAAATTTAATATACTTTCATGAATCTTTATTAATTCACCAAGTATTACATAGGTTTCCCTTGGAATTTGCAATCGCTTATTAACATGTGTAAAGTTTAGAATCATCAATATGTATTAAATGTTCTTCATCAATAGAGATATCTGTATGTATTCAATTTTATCCATCAATGGTATCATGTAATATACTTCTTAGATATTCTTTTAATTTTTGTTATGATGATACTAGTTTTAACCCACTCAGTGGGGCACTCTAGAATTTATTATCATCCATGGAGATGTAGTTTTGGTTTGATTTTGGAATCGTGCCCATAAGATGGGATACCTATGTATCCTTGTGAATGGAATCATAACCCTCATAGTCTGGGGCCATTGAATGGGACAGATCATACCATTTAACATCATGTGATAAGGACCTATCCATACTATTTAATTTCATGTGGTATAGACATCTAAGCGAAAAGGTGCTTAGTCAAAACATAATATGGGACTTATGCTGAAGCATCCCAATGAACATGGAAATGTTATGGGTTTCCAAGTAGGATCAAACCTTGTTGGGAATATGGACCAAGGAGAATAGGGTTGATTCAATTTATTGGGTTTTAAAGTCTTCATATGTATCTCATATATATGGGAATCAAAGCCCAGGTAGTTATATAAGTCTCAAAGGAGATTATAGTTTTTTGAGAGAAATGATTTTGGTCTAACTTCTTGAAATGGATTCCTTAATAATTTTGGGGGATTAATTTGGGGATTATTTCTAAGGAGGATGCCCCAGATTCAGGGAATTACGGTTGGATTCCTGAAAAGGATATACAGTGAGCTCGGGCCCTGAAAGTGCTTCCTACGTATCGTAGTTTGAATAGGAATCAGAGTTCTTATAGTTCCTTCATTATGAAAATTTTGTGACCATAACAAATCTCTAAGACCACATAAGTCATGATTGGTGTGAGAAACAATAGGATGTAAAAGATTCAATGCAGGCATTCACACTTTCAAATCTTTCATTCTCTACTGGTGTAAGAGGTTGCATCGATCGTGTAAGAGGGTGAGGCAACCTAGGAAGAGGGAGAGGCGACAATCCTTCCCTCTGTTCTCTTCACAATGGACAAGGGTACGAATTGAAGGAAGAGAGAATGAAAGTTATGGGATTACACTTGTATATATTCCTAGATTAAGGGAATTAGGGTTGGAGACCTAAAGAGGATATCCTATGAGCTAGGGCCCTGAAATTGCTTCCTACGTATCCTGGTTTGAATAGGAATTAGAGTTATCGTAGTTCCTTCTGTCATGATTATTTGTGTACATGTTGTAATAATCACGAATACCTAATCCCATGTGAGTAATTCTTGGTTTCATAAACAAGAGGACATTAAAGATTCAACATTGACACTAGCACTTTCAAATTTTTTCTCATCCACTGGTGGAAGAGGGAGATCCTACAGTGGAGATGGTGGATGAGGGAAAGGTGACTTGGGAAGAGGGTGAGGCAACCAGCCTTCCCTCTGTTCTCTTCACATTGTACAAAGGTCCAATGGAAGGAAGAAGGGATGAAGCTTAGGGGATTACACCAAGATGTCTTCCCTTATAAGGTTTGTTTGGGGATTACTCCTAAGTAGGATTCCCATTTGATATTGGTTGGGGCTTAATCCTAAGGAGGACGCCCATTTGAGATTTAACCTGGTATTGGAGATAGGTGATGTGGTTTGAAGAGTTTCTTGAGGATTGTATCAACTCAAGGTACTTGAGAAATCCATAAAAAGAGTCCAAACTCATAACATATGAATGTAACCAAGAGGAGTAATCAACTCAAGGAACTTCATTGAGTGTGTTGGAGTGTCTCAAATGATGGTATTCCAAGGTTGGAAGTTGGGAAACATAAAGGGAGTAGTGGAAAATAACATCGACCGGATCTGAGAAGTTCACAGTGAAACTGCCCATTTTTCATGGGGGTCAGTGACAGAAGCAAAGGGATCAGCCCGAAGATCCAAGACCACATCCCAGCACTAATCCCAAGTAGGGGAGAGGGGGAGTAGCCCCCACGGTATGGACCATCAAGGTCGTGCAGGTGCTCTGCCAAGGTGCCTCGTGTAGGTGCTCTGCGTAGCTCCACCGCATAGGTCCTCCATGTAGGTGTGTTGCATTGGGGCTCTGTGCAGGTGCATCGTGTAGGTGTGTCATGCAGGTGAATCGTTTAGGTACGTCATGTAGGTGCATCTTGTAGGTGCTCCGTGCAGGGGCTCTGTGAAGGTGTGTCACACAGGTGCTTTGCGCAACTCCATGTGTTCTAGACCATGATGGGACTTTGAACCATGTTTCCCCATTTAATTATCTCTTCTATCATGTTTTAAATATCTTCCAAAGAATATTTGGGGGATCTTGGTGAAAGAGTTACGCAATGGGAACTTTGGGACTTCTTCCAACTTATTTCCGTCTTTGAAATGGGGAGCCCAAGGGTCCTATTTATGGGCATGAAGGGGACCTGGTCGAAGGGAAGTTTCCCATGCAGGTCCTCTGCGTAGGTTCTTCCCATAGGTATTCTATATAGGGGTGTAAAAATTCATTTTCCGAAGAGGTTCTCCACGTAGGTCCTCCGCGTAGGTCCTCTGTGTAGGTCCCTTTGTGAAATTTATCCATCTCCCAAGTGCCATAACTTTTTATCTGTAAGTCTGTTTGGGCTTCACAACCAATCAAATACAAGGTCTTGAAGTGATATACACTTCTTGAGATGGTAAATACACCATGTCTTCTTAGACGAAACTCAGAAATTTAATTTAATGGGTCGATGCCTTTTCATCATCGATCTTGGGAATCCACTACCTACTCCTGGATGGGGAAATCATTCCATTTATCCATCGGTATGGAGTAGTATTTTGGCACATCGAAATCATGACTACATCTTCTTTCTTCATGGTGAAAACACATTTACTTATACTTGACATTTTTTGTCTATTTGAGAGTCATATCTTCACTCTATAGAAAAGTGCATGAAAACACATTTCATGGTGTCTACATTTGTGAATACATTTTATATAAATAAATTGTATTTGGAATCATTTTATTAATTATAAAATTTTAATTAAATATTTATGACTTACAGAAATAACAACACTTAATTTGAAAATTTTAAAATATTCTTTTACCTATACTATGATATAATTATATGATAATTTCATTTATAAGGTGTGTAAATTTTATTTATACTTTCATGGGTGATGTTACTATTCATTAGTCTGATATACTATTCATAAGGGTCATATTACTATTTCTAAGGTCAAGTTATTATTTCATCAGTATAGAATCCTTAACTTCTATAAATACCTCTTATTTTAGTCATTCTTTATTTATGTTGTTTTTATTGTGATCTATAAGTTATTTTATGTGATATATACTATATGAAATAAATAGAAGAATGGAAATTTTTTTGATATATTTCTAGGTCACTACATGAACCATCTACATAGACTATCATAATCAGTGATCTAGAGGAAAAACCCCAGTTGTACACCACCTCTCACTGGTTATGTTCATTCCAACACTATAGCCACACCATCTCCACAGCTTAAAGCCTCATCAAACCATGCACTACAGTTCCGATTATTCTAAAAAACCCACAACTATTCCCAAATTGGTTTCATTCATTAATTCACAAAACACAAACATCACACAAAAAATATTTATGGAACTAATCTGCACTAATCCATTTCTCACCCAATTGCCAAGTCAAAACCCACAGTCTCAATCCTAAGACTATTTATAACAAAAGGACTTTCCTTATAATCTATGTTTTTAGGTGATATCTATGTACTGATATATCATATACATGGTATATCTACAAACATATTTCCATTTAATCACACTTTGTAATACCACATGACCATTATCCCATATATAGTAATTTTTTAAAAACAAACTATATTAACTCCACCCAAAATTTCATCAACCAACATTTCTACTCAGGTATCATCCATTATCTATGCTCAACTCATCTTATTACACCCAATAAATTGTAAAATAACATAACCACCTCTGAGGTGGGCTTATCAACATCGAACCTTTGACATTTACCTAAAAATGCTTAGAATGAGAATCACACACTCAAACAGTCTATGTTGTCCTATCAACCATAGGAATTATTTATCACCAAATTATGTGAATGACCTTGCCTAATGTCCACCATCATCCAAAAATTGGGATTATCATTCCTTCCTCGAATTACTTTAATAAATTATCAACTCAATCCTGGATCAAAATGTTATTAACACTATGGTCTCCCACTCAACATGTTTCTAACTTTATACAAAAATAACCACAATACACCCAGTTCTACAATATCTAACTCACGGTCTATAACCATTCTCATCATCACATTATTACTTCATTATAATCCTCTATAGGATCTTCCTAGACTCACTGGTAACTCACAACCATATTGGTTCCCAACTCACTATAGTTGAGGCACTTTATCTTTCATCTTCATCTCAAAGAACTCGACATTTCACAAGAGTCAAAGGTCATCATAATAATAATTAAAATTTTAAAAAGATTTCACAACTCATATCTCATATGAGTTTCCCATATCAACATCTTAGAATTCCTCATGGTCCCATGATTTATTCATCATCACTTATCTAGACCTCGTCTCAGGAATCGTTTATCCGGCATACATCGTAGCATCAATGGTATACACCTTGTTCCTCTTCTCTCTCTCTCTCACTCTCTAAATAAGGTGTCTCATGCATTTTCAACCATCATTTCACATCTAATAATTCATTTATCCCATTTAAAAGCAACTACTTCACTTCATGAGTTGGGGAAATCTAAGGTATCCTAGTCCTCAACAGAACATATTGGCACCTCATAAAGTCATGACCATAACGGGTATCTAATGACCAAACACATACATTCCATAATAATCTATCCATATTCTAGGATTATTAAATTAAACCACCATGAATCACCATAGGATTCACATGACTTATCCAAATCAGCTATACATCCTGAAGATTACTGTAACATGTCACAGATTCGATTTGAGACCCATCAAATCAAGTTGAACACAAATATTACCAATGTAAGGATAATATTAGGTTTCACCAAACCATATTCTAAGTATGCTAAATGAAATCAGACTTACATAGTGTATAGTAAAGAATTATCTCATTTAACCTTTCAAAAAGTTACTCAATATCTCAAGTCATTAACCAAGAATACCCAGTAAGAATAGGTCTTAGTGTCACTCTGTTATATGATCTAGCTCAACCATATTGAACTATATCCCATCAATCATAGTCTCACACATCTAATAACCCAGCATACCATGCTCATGGAATTTCAACACATCTGGATGAAAGTATATCACTTGGTGATTTATTTCCAATATTCCTAGATAACCTCACTCATGCCATGGCCAACTATATGATCACCAACCAATCTAGATATCTCTATTAAATCCAGAAGCATCTACCCATGATATATCTATTTTGGTTCAAACCATCTAAGATCACCTCAAAAACAAGGTCATGAATCCAACTGATAATTCCCTTCAAAATCCAGATACAACTCACCACATAAGGGATTGTCATCTACATCTATAACACACAAGGAATATATACACCAACTGAAAGTATTTGTTATCATTTCCCATGAATAAATATAAACATAAATTACCTACCATTATTATCATATCTAAGGTATACATAATCCTAGGAGAAATTTTCTATCGGGTTACCCTCATACATCACATATAAATCTAACAAGAACAATATGGAAATTTCCTTCTACTCGAACACAACATTCAACTAACCAATATCTAGAGTCTCTTCTCAACACCCCCAAAAAATTGATAGACCAATGTACCCACTATAGGGTTCTCATATACACACAAATTATGCCTCACATATTTAATAAAACTACCCACTTAATGGTTATCCTCAACTCACTTTCCTACAAAAGTGGAGAAAATAGTGACAGAAAACATGTCATGTCACTTTTATCAATCCTTGTAACAAAAGAGTATAACACATAATCTTGATTATATCCTACCCCACCCTCTCTTTGGTTAGACCTAAACCCACAAGGGCCAAATATAGTCATGAAATTCCATTGTTGTCAAGGTCACCATTCAAAATTGAAGTCGCAAAAGGGATAACATCCCACTATCTTATGCCCCCCAAATCAAAAAAGATTTATAACAAAGGCACTCTCTCTAGACCCATTTACCCATTCTAAAGATCAGGTCATCCACATTATCGACCACATCAAAACAAATTTCAATTTAAATTCTCAACATCAAAACTCAAAGAAGAGGATAATAGGAACCACAGCCCATTATTCCCTATATCTAATATCATAGAGATATCATGTAACTAATTTTTTCTCAATAACCCCAAATACTCATAAACTAAGTCAACATCATTTACCTATAATTTCCATATCTTATATATACAAACTTTATACCAATCATTTCATTTTTTTCATTTACCATAATTTTCAAAAACAAGGATAAGTTAAATGAAACGTCAAATCCATGTTATATAGGTAAAACCATTATATTTTATAATTTGAATTTTATTTAAATGGCCCCAGATAACACTAAATTTAAGTGATCTAATGTAACAATTTTAACTATTTACTTTTACCAAAACATTTCACAACTAAGGATTAATTAAATGACATATAAATTACATCTTCTAGAGGTAAACTATTTTTAAGTTACAATTTCCATTTTATTTAGTTGAAACCATGTAATAATCAAAAAAAATTATCACTTAACATGAATTTCTTCTATTTATAGGATCAATTCAGTACGGATAAACCATACACTTTTATGGTAAAATACCAAATAAACAGATGTGGAAAATTTAAATACCCAACCCATCTCATGATCCAAGTAAACACTTAGAAGAGAACATGGAAATGACATGTTAATCCTATATACATGATGTGATGTATGAACACGCATGCTATTACCATAATGGACAGAAGAAAAAATAACATAAAACAATAACATCATGATCATGTGTATCACTCAAGGTAAAAATCATCAATAGTAAAAGTAAAAAAAAGCATAAATTTTAATTACATCCCTACTGGCATGGACTCCGCTTATACATTTGGTGGTATTACCAGACACTACTTCGATACTATGTTCTAGAAATCCTTTAACTCCTTTCTACTTTATCTAAATTTTCTAAAAAAATAAAGGGATCAGATACCACTTTGTAACGTCCCACTTCCCTAGACCACTAACTAGTACAAACAGATGTGATTATCGTATGACCTCAATCATTCTTCCCCATATTCCAAAGGTGGAAGACCAGTAGCATAGGTCAAACGTAGTATGGTGTAGAGACTATACCCACATATTAGAGTAAGAATGTAGCATAAATAATATAAATCAAATACATCCAGGTAAATAAGAAATAAGGATACATCTAGGAAAGTGTCGATATATAAATCAAAACTCAGGATATATCAAAATGAACAGTATACATCATTTCATGGAGTCATACATTAGATATATATCATATAATTAAAACCCAAAAACACCAAAATCCAAAACTATGAAAAAAACTAAAACGTTGTTGTGTCATAGTCTGATCCCAAACTCCCATGTTCGATCTTAGAAATCCAAACTAATAATGAACCAAAGATATATTTATAATGATCCTAACTTTTATAAATAAAATTACCTTCATGAATAAATTAAATCCCCTATTATGTAATGCGGTTATCGAAAAAACATACACTTATTTGGTTATTTTATAATGTTATATCCTTTCAGATTTAAAAGTCCATTAAGAATTGTAACCATTTATAATATATAAATTAAATATTGATTATCCTATTAGTATATATATGGGATTTTGATAAATTTTTATTGATAAATATGAAATAAGTGATGGACTAAACTAGTTGGATCATGCCATATAAAGCCCATTTATCTGATCTTCCGAGTGAGATAGAATCACTAGTTTTTTTCCTTGATCAAGCCCAAAACGATATTGAAAAACTAAAGCATGAAACAAACTATTTAATAGATAATTTTTATCTCATTGATATCATGGCCCAAACCAAGTAATTTGAACCACCCCATGAAAATATCTTGATCACACACCCTACCCTTTTGGGTATTCACTGGTGTAATAAAGGGTTATGTATCTCAAACCTAACTGTATGAATTTTTATATTTTATTTTTAATAAAATAATGAATATATTTATATTTTATTACTATTTTTACCTTTAAATTATTACATAATTATTTTGATAAAAATTAAATTTTGATATGATGAAACACAAATTGTACTTTTTGGAAATATATAGTTTTAATAAAGACACTCTATTTTAATGAATTTTCGATTTTTTTTAAATATATTATTTTTTAATAAAAAAATTAATATAAAAGAATATATAATAAATTAAAATAAAAATATAATTCTTGAAATTCAAAAATAATAATAAAGGCCATAAACCATTATTATCAAATAAACCAATATTTTTCAATAGATGTTGATTTTTTATTTAAAAGGGTAATTTATCATATTTATAGTATTTTTTGGAAAAAATAAATATTATTTTTTGAATTATAATGTTAAAATTATATAACTGTGATTTTTTCATAATTTTTTGAGATGGTTGTTTTTTAGGGTCAGAATTAAATAAAATATAAAAATATTATATGTATTATGATATCATAATGACCTAAAAGGGATGAAATATATTCCATAAATGGTATAAAAGACCAAATGTATATTTACCATTTAAAATAATTTATTTTTGAGTTTATTTTATTAATTTTTTAAGAACTTAATGAATCCTCTAAATCCTATATTATATATTAAGGTTTTAAAATCAATTCTTCATGAATATGACTCATTTTCACATCATTAAGGGTATTATTTTAATGATATGAGTTCCTAAACTTGTAAAAGAAAGAAGAAAAACACTTCACATTGGTAGAAACCATGGTAAAAACCCACAGTATGTTTTTTGGTTTGGAATACTTTATTATATAGAGTTCAAAGCCTAAATTTTAGAAATAAAAAATAACTCATATCTCTTTTTTATATAAACCCACACAATATCCCATTAATCTGCACTAAAAACATTTTTATTTCAACTATAATATATCCATACCTCTCTATATAACTCTAAACGTTCCCCCAAACTCTCAATAATCTCCTCCAAAGTTTTTGGAAACACCCTCTCAAGGTAAGGGATCTCTCACTACTCTTTTCCATTCAAGCACATTATCTATATTTAGCCTTTTAAATCAAAATTTTTTATATTTTAATATAATTATAAATATCAATTTAATGTAAAATTTGTGTTTTAATAATTATAGATCAACTACCCCCTCATGTTATAACCTTTACCTACATGGTTACTATATTGAAGTAAGGGAACTCTCTCTCTCTTCTTTTCCATTCAAGTGCCTTCTTTGTATTTAGCCTTTTGAATCTCAATTGGTTATACTTTTTTGAATTTATAAATATATATTTACATCCTGATTAATTTTATAATAATGATATATCAATTATACCTTCTCTATAAAATCATTACCTAAGTTGTTACTATGTCGAAGTAAGGGATCCTCTCATTTTCCTTTTTATTCATTCGCCTTCTTTTTATTATGCATTTAAATTTAAAATTATAAATTTTTTAATATGTTATTATATATACCTATAAATATTATTATTATTTAAAAGTTATTATAGACCCTTTTGACTCTCATTAATCACTCAAATGATTCTTTTAGTACCCCCATTATATTGTCGAAATTATCCTATGATTTTCCATCATAAACATTATTTTTGAGAATAATCATCCACATTTACAAGAAAAGGTATTAACATAGATATAAATGTACTTAATTTATTTTTTACTTATATGCATTTATCCCACACTAATTAATTATGGGATTAAATGTGATGAAATTTGTTCCTATTTTGAATGGTTTATATGGCACACTTATGCATGTATATAATATAAAAGTGATAGGTGGGACCAGAATTATATATCCCTCCAATGGATTTTGTAATGTTTTAGTCTCATGAGATACCATTTATGGTGCATATAAGGTTATCCTAATCAAATAAAGTTAAGTTTTCTTTACATTTATCCTTGAATTATGTTTATGATGTCATTTTTTAAGTTGTTTCCATATTCCCATGTTGCATTTATATTATCATCATTATCATGCATAAATGTTCATGTTTATGATTATCACCCATTTTATATCCCATTTAAATGCATATTGATTAAAAAGTAATAATTTATTCCTGTTATTATTTGTTTATTCTTTTAATGGGATCTATATCTCACCCCCTTTATCTGTATTTCCCCAAGTTATCTCATGCAGTCTTTGAAGAACAACAAATTTTTAGAAGAATGTTAAGGATGTTTTCAATAATGATTTTGTTTCAAAGTATAAAGTTCATGTGATATGTACCTAATCTCCCAAGTACACTAGTATTCATGATCCTTTGGTATTGTTTTATGTGTACCTTTATGTCAAAATCATGAAGTAATGTGTATTAAAATATGGGTTCTCATAGTTGGTATATGAGAAAATATAGTTATTTTTGTGATTAAGATTTGAAAAATATAGAAATATTCTTAGGTATAATACTAAACTTATAAAAATATCCATTATTTTTTTAAAAGTAAAGAGTAAGTAATTTTTGAGAAAATGCATCACTTCATGGGTACTGCAAGTTGATGTGGCTCTAGCATAGATGTACCTAGGGGTAACAACCCTAAAAACAACATATTGATCTAGACTCGATCGTAAACTAGTGTACATAAATGGGCCTTATTGAATACCTAGTTTGAAAACACAAGGGGATATGTGTTGGTAAATTCAAAATCTCTTTACAACCAATTATTAATGTAAAAATGCATATAAGATTTTATATTAGGAAAAAGACCATGGATAAATTAGACTAAATCCTAAAAATTAATAATTTATGGAATATATATGTCATTGATGAGTTCCTTCATTAATGTTTAGGTTTTATCTTTTGTGTGTTTTATAATTTAAAAATTCCCATTAATAATGTTACCATTATTTTAACCAATATATAGGAATATGAGTAACTGAGTCTATAACCAATGTGATAGGAAATGTGATGACTTCCCAAATGAAATTTATAACATGATGGGAGCTCATGTAAGACTTATTCTGATTATGCCAAACCATCTATCAAAAATCACATTTAACAACTGGAACATAGTTGAATTTCCAAACACAAAATAATAGGAGGACCATATCTCAAGTAATTTCATATGATAAAGGTGATAAAGAAAATAAGAGATGATTTAATTTATACAAAAAGTGTGGAAAGAGGAACCAAGGGAAATTTCACAAAGGACATGGAGTTGTTTTTACGTGTGGAAGATTAGGGCATAATGTAGACAATTTACATGGAATAATTTATAACATGAAGGATGGAAATAAAGTTCAATCTAAGTTATAATTTATATTTTCGTGTAATAATTTTTAATAAGTTGGTAATTCTCAAAGACAATACTCTATTCCATGGGTTGACAAGCATGATGAGCACCAACAGTCTTCAATACAGAGGGAAAAAGAAATACCTCTGCTGAGATGGATCATGATGACCAAAGTTAATGTAACCTCTACTATAGTTTTTCATATGTCATGTTTTATTCCAATTATTTCCATATTAACATATCTTGTAAGTTCTCTAATAATATATAATTACCACCCCAAATGATTTTTCATCATCACGGAAAATATTCTATGAGTATTGTATCACAATTTTGTGTTTTTGTAATTTTCTTCTTTAAAATATTATCAATATAAATTTAGTGCTATTTGGTGTTATCCTAGTTATGTAATGGGTTTCCTTTTATAAATACAACATAAATTTATAATAGGAATAAATCACCATCTATATTGAGAATTACCCTTCGATTCTATTCAAGTTCAAGGAGGATGATGACTCTTATTTTGTATAAACATATCAAGAATGGATATTATTGCCTTATAAGAAAGTGTATCTAGACCAAATGATTGAGATAAAGGGAAAAAAATCCTTCAATACAATCCCATTGTGAGGGAATATGTTGATGTGTTCCTCGAAGAACTTTCTGGTCTCCCACCTAAACGAGTAGTTGAGTTCTTAATCAAACTTATACCTGGAAAAATAACATTTTTAGGGAATGTTATCACTAGTAAAAGGATATATGTGGACCCTTAAAAAATATAGGCAATTTAAAAATGGATAAAATCTATGATTTAAATCCATATTTTCCTTGTATTAGCTAGGTAATATCATCTATTTTTGAGAAACGTCTCACTATTTTCTATCCCCCTAACCAATGGAACTGAGAAAGGAATCAAGTTTTTTTGGAATTATGAATATGATTAATGTTATAAAGAGCTGAAGAAGAAGTTAATCACTACATCAGTGATCAAATTACCCAATAGTTCGGATTTATTTTTGATTTAAAATGATGAATCCAAAAAAGGTATTGGGTTGTGTACTCATACAAGATATAAAAGTGATAGGTTATACCTCCTGCCGATGAAATGTCCACGACTAGAACAACTAGACTCATGATCTTGAATTAGATGTGGTGATATTTTTATTAATGGTTTCGAATAATTATCTCTATGGGGATATGTGTGAAATATATATAGACAATACAATCCTCAATTATCTATTCACACAAAAGGAGCTTAATATGCACCAATATAGGTGGTTGGTGTTGGTCAAGGATTATTATTTTTTGATACATCTCCATCCTAGGAAAGAAAAAAAAAGATAGATTCTCTGAGTAGACAGGATCCTGAAAAAATATACATGATGAGGATTGAAAGAGATCCAATATTTTTATAGATTATGTAACACCCCGGGTTTTTGTGAAATATTTTTTAGAATTAATTTTATCTTTTCATATTTTTCATTTCACACAATAACAAAAGTATCTTGTCTTATATGAAAGCACCAATTTATTCTTTAATTGTATACAACACCATGTTATGATTTCATTATATGATACCCAATTATAATTTTGGTATGCACAAATAACCAAATTGAAGTGCACTACATGCAACACCAACTTGGGTTTCTCTACACGCAACATTGACTTGGCGTGGGTTACACGCAACACTGAGTTTCTACGAAGCATCTTTATATTGTTATAATAATTTAATCCAAATAGTTATAAACTCTCCATTAAACATAGTAATATTAATATTAATAACCAATTTTAAAATATTTTCTATAATGGTTTTATATAAATAGAAAATATTGATAATGAAAAATATAATTTTTGGTAAAATCATTATATGTTTTAATATATTATTTTATCAAATGAACTGCCTTTCATGTCTTTGTATAATAATATAATTTTATACACATTTATAAATTTAATTTGATAAAATGAAATTCAATTTTGAGTTCATAATTTTGAAATTATCTTAAGGTGAATGTTTGGGATTTTTCTGAGAAACCTCATTTTTGGATGAATTGTGAAAAATTCTGAATTTTAAATGAAAACTACTTTTTCATATAATTTAATTATATGGTTAAAATATATATTAATTTAGTTTTATAGTCAAATTATATCAATTATAAATCTATTTATCCAATTTAGATCAATGTAATATTTTGTATTTAATTTAGATATAAAACCTTAATGAACATTTGAACATTCTCACACTAAAAACTCACTTTCTCGCCACATTTGCTAGATTAGCATTAAACTTAATTTTTCCTTACATATGTATTGAATTTATAAAAACATACATATAATGTTTTAATATGTATGAAAATTATAGTCTAATAAGTTCAACTTAATTTTTACCAAAAAAATTAGTGAAAGTGATTAAGATTAATTATAGTGGATTAAGGTAAAATTAATCTTAACAAGGGAATAAAACATTAACATATGAGTCCAAATGACCTATACCCTCGTCTAACACCCATTTTATATCCATATTTACTACATAAAACTTAAATTATTGAGCTTGGTTGTTTTTCATTGAATTATGTTAGGTAAAAATGTGGGAACACCTAACTTCTCTTCCAAAAATTTCAAGTGTGTCCCATCTTTTCTATATAAAAGAGAACCACCTATCCCACTTATTCCCACCTATAAAACCACTAATGTTTTCCAAAATCTTCCAAATAAACTTCCCAAAATCCATAAATGTCTCCTTGAATCCTCCCTTTTGTAATTAAGTCATCCAAGGATTCCCTTTGGTTCGAACTAAAAGGAGTTACCCAAAGAAGAGGTAACATCCTTCCTCAAGATTCTTCTTTTATTTTCATTCCCCACCCCCAAAATTATTATTATTTAATGAAAAAATAGTATCATAAGTATCCTTAATATACTAATATAATTTTATTTTAGGGTTTTTACCTTAACTTACACACACTTCCAACTAATGGGTAACGAACTTACCATTCTTGTGTATGGTGAACTACTGCCTCACGAAATGATATTGTTCATTTTACCTTTACCACCTACTATGGTTGGTAATTATGATAGAAACTCTGTTTTTATATTATATATATTATATTTATTATTTATTTATAATTATTTAGTTATTATATAAATCCCACCTTCATGCTTTCCAATTAGTGTAAATATGATAATTTCATTTGGGGAAGTGTGGACTACCGCCTCCTCAAAGTGATGTGATTCGTTCACACACTACATGCAACATACTAATGATATTTTTAGTGACCTTTTATGATATATATTACATAATAATTATACTTTAATGATATTATATAAAAATACATATATTTCCTTTACTTTATTTCATTCAATATTATAACGAAATGTGAAAATAGCATTCTTGCATACTTAGAGCCAACCGTGTCAATAAACAGTGCATTCCAATTCATATTTATAAATACTATAGATCTTTATAAATAAATATATAATGAATAAAAATTATATTTATATCATTTATAATGTTCTTGAAACCATGATATATGTATGAGGACCAAAAATTTAACAAAATAAGACACATGCGAAAAACAAATCATATATTACCAAAAGAGGAACCTTAACATGAAATAGTTAATAAGAGGGTAATTTATAGTCATAATAAAATAATATATGGTATTATTAAGAAGAAAAGTTTTCCTTAAAATATGTATAATAAAATTATTTTTATTATAATGTAGTTTTTTATGAGTATGAACAGAGTCAATACATGGGGTAATGGAATTTCATCTCACTTTTTATTTCTGTGAGATGCATGTTATGTTCACTTTGTATTTCTTATATGTGGTGTGTATAATGACCATGGATATATTTTATTATTATTATAATTAAATTTATTTTTATTTACATATCTATTTCATGATATTTCTTTCATGGTGTTTAGGTCTCAAAAGTTACCAAATAGGTAAAGTAATTTTTTCTCAATTTGCATCCTTTGAGACACTTGACAAGATATAAACCTATATTTTTCTAGGAGGTTTATATATTTAATTTCGAAATTTAAATAATAATATAATTATATTAATTATATTTAAATCTTATTTTAATTTTATTTTCTTACATGGGTAGTATAATTCAAAGTTACCACTTGGTAAGAGTTTATTGAAACATTCTCATCATTTATCAAGATTATTTATGATTATGATTCCATTGATGAAATATTATGATCTATATCTCAAGATAACTCATTAAAATTATTATCCTATCTATATTCATGATATATTCATGTATTTGTAGCATTTTTTCAAACATTTTTACATAATATTAATATGAAAGTGTTTTTAATAAAGTCTGACTTTACTTGTCTCTTCTGTCAGAAATCGTTGTTCTATCAAAACCATGTTGTATAAAAAATATTTTCAAAAGTTTTAAATATTTCTCTATAAGTTTTCAAATTATTTAAAAAGAAGTGTTTTTCAATAAATATTTAATAATATTTTATATTTTTACAAAGAGTTTTGAAAGAAATGGTTTTTAAAACATTTTCATGTTTTCTTTATATGTTTTCAAATTGTTTTCAAAGAAATTATTTTCAAACCATTTTCAATATTTCTTTACAAGTTTTAAAATAGTTTTCAAATAAATGGGTTTCAAAAACTTTTCAATATTTCTTTATAATTTTTCAAATTATTTTCAATTAAATTTTTTTAAAAACATTTTCCAGATTTATTTATAAGTTTTAAAGGTGTTTTCAAAGAAATGGTTTTCAAAACGTTTTCAATACTTCTTTATAAGTTTCCATGTTTATTTTCAATGAAAATGGTTTTCTAAAGGTTTTTTTCAAAGATAATGATCTCAATGATTTTGGAACTTCTTTTATATATATTCAAATTATTATCAATGGAAAAGGTTTTCAAACAAATTTCAAGCTTCTTTTATAATTTTTCAAGGGAAAGGTTTTAAAAATGTCTTCAGGATTATTTTATATATTTTAAAGGGAAAAGGATTTAAAAATGATTTTAATCCTTCTCTATAAGTTTCAAATTATTTCCAAATAAAATGTTTTACAAATGTTTTTTTGTTTTTAATAGAATTTATCAAATAAGAAAGTATATTTTTCTCAATGAATTTTTTTTAAATGATATCACAAAATAATTTTCCATCTAAGAAGATATCGTTTGGTGTTACTCATTCCTTTATGGGGAAATGATTCAATGTTTCCATTCATAGTCTTTCTCCAAATGATTTATGTTTTGTTGACATGATTTTATGAAATCTATTTCTATTTCATGTGTTGTGTGTTTGTAAACCCATTTCTTATTGCATGTGTTTTGTGGGTATGAAACCTAATTATTTTCATGGATTATAATTTGATGAAATGATTATGAAACCTATATTTTTTACAAGTTAAGAGATGAATACATGTTTATGACACCCATTTCAATTCATGGTTTATTGTATAATTTTTTATGATATTATTGAATGAGTTAGTGTGATTTTATTATGGGATGGTTGGGACTAATATATCCTTCCAATACATTGGGTGAAGATTTATATATCGTGAGATAGACTAAGATGGGCTTGGGAGTGAACCTTGACTACTAAGATAGCCATGGAAGTGAACTATGACTACCAAGATGGTATGAGGAGTGAATTCTTACAACAAATATGGAAATGTGAGTGAACCGTTACTACCAATACGGTATGGGAAGTGAACCCATATTAAAAATATGGAATTGAAAGCTATTCCTTAACTACCATGGAGATAATTTTATATACTTATGTGTTTTCCAAAATTACATGTTTTATTCCAATGTTATACTATCATTTATTGTGTTCTTTACATCCTTATGATTAATTCCTTATGAACTAAAAATATTTATATCGAATTCATTATTATGATCTTCCAATGTAATGATCACATTATCATACCCTTATGCTCATGTTTATGCTTATATACCTCCCTTATTTACCCTTATAAATCACCTGAGATCACCCCTTTTTTATTTCCTTCCCTAATTTATGAAGATATATTCCAGGTATGATATGTCTAAGAGGGATTCTAGTCTTATAAAACCTAGTGGGAGATAATATAGCTCACTCATGTACCAGAGTTTACGCATCTATTTTTACAGAGGAACTAAACTAACAAGGTCTTTGGGCATCTATTTTTGTATTATATAAATTATTATCAAAAATTAATATAATGTTAATGTATGAAATGTGAGGGTTTATATATTTGGTATAAAAGTTAAGGTTTAGTCAACCTTTGGAGATTGGGATGAGAAAACTTTAGTGAGATCTATAGGTATATTACTAAGGATATGTTTAGGTATGTCTCTAAGGATAAGTATATGGATGAGTTAACGTTTATGAAATGGTCCTAGAATTTTTTTAAGTGATAGAGTTAGTGGTTTACTATAAATACATACATTTTTGGATACTAAAAATGGAATTGGTTCTCAAATATATGTACATAGGAGTAACAACTTTGACAAGGTGTGTCGGGTCTGACTCAGGGTAACCTGGTACATAATAATGGGCCTTAATGCACACTTGGTTTGACACTCCTAGGGAATATAATTTCGGAATTCAAAAACTCTTCATGAACCATCATGAGGGAGTAAAAGATAAGTTGGCTATTGATAACCTAGGATAAACCTAAGGAATCATAGATTAAGGATGTTTTCATCATATAGAAATCCTATAAGTAATCCATTTTTGTGATTATGTGGTTTTCCTCTGTGAAAATTAATACTCACACTATACTTTATGGATTTAGTTTATAGTGAGAACAAAATGGAACTAGATTAATGTTGAATGTTTTGGAAAGTTTTCTGAAGAAAAATCAAATTTTATTCTCACTATAGTGAAGGATGTTTTTTACTGTGCCTAACCAGTTTACATAAAACATGGTTAACAATGTGTACCTTAACCTACTCTCAGACTCTTGAAGGAAGAGAATAAAAGATTTCACTGAGAGTTTGGGTAATAGAGACCATGGAAGAAAGAATATTTAGTTTCCTTTTTTTCAAGATTGTGGAAATAATCACCTAATTAAATTTCTTAAAGGAACAATAAGATGTTATTACTATGGAAAATAAGGACACAAAGCATGTAACTAAAAAAATGAATGGTTCATATACCAAAATGGATGGGAATATTGGAATTCCTAATTCATCATCAAAGGTTAAATTCTTTAAGTTTGGAATAAAAATTCATTATGAAATCATTGTCCAGAGTGGAAATCTTGAGGAGAGAATTGGCAAGGTGGTACAAGTAATAGTTATATAGCTGATGATGATGATACTGCAGATGAAATGTGAAGGGAAATAGGTATTAGGTAATAGTATGAGGTATAATTTTTATCGATTATGGATGAAGTGTAATAATAAATGTTTTTATATATTTGGATTCAATAATTTGGTTATATGAATGGTGAAATATACAAGGGTTGTTCAGTTTATGTTTTTCTCTCATTATTTACAAGAATATGTGAAATGGTTTTGATGAATTAGAAAGGTGCTATTTTGATTAAGGTAAGGTAACTCTAAATTTATTACTAATGTAGAGATAATTTTTTTTGGATAAAGATATGTTGGATATGAATAAGTAAATTGGATGGTATTTATTTCCTCTTAAATGATAAAGAATTTGTTGACAAAATAGTCTATGTTATCATGGATGATGTTTATAACTTCTTGGATTTGAGGAATATATATAGTAATATTTTAAATAATGAAGAAAGCGTGTTTTCCAAGTTTATTTGTTATAATTTAGGTTATTACCATGTTTCAAGATAATATACAATGAGTATATTCACATGTTTGGAATGTGAAAACTAAAACCAATATTGTGATATATCGGGGATCATGGTTAAGCAGATTTCATAAACTTCTTTATAATGTTTTAGATCTTAATATTTTTTAATGGTTATAAGTTTAACCATTTTAGGAAATTTTATGTTAAACTTCAAATGAAGTATTTATGTATTGAGGTTGTATTGAAAACCTTATTTAAAGGTATATTTAGGGATTAACCTAATTTCAAGGATGTATGTCATATTAATTATAGAAATTATACCAAAGTGGTTTTATAAGAAGAAAACCTATATGTCAGTGAAAACCCATAAAATCTAGAAATTCTATGGGTCTTGAACCCATGACCAAAGCATGATAAGGGTTTTACTCCTACCACTGTCCGATACGATGTCCTGTTTAATGAGTGATTATTTTTGTATTTAAATAATTTGATGAATAAATTGTAATGATGAACCATTAGTGTTACTATTTATAGATTAATGTATTAACCATATTGATTTTAAAGAATATTTAGAGAAAAATAGTTTGACTTATAATTATTTTATGGGCTTTAAGATCCCTTAAAAGTGTATTTTAGTTCTTCAGGCATCAAAGTTAATTTCTAGATATCCAATCCCTGAAGTAATGGATGAATTAGGAATTTATCACAGCATAATAAAATAATTAAATTGTGTTTATAGAAATATATAAAGTTAGTATATTTCCATATATTATCGGTCAATAAAATAATTACTCAAAATTAGGAAAATGAACAAAAAAATTTGTCTTAATGCCTTATTTTTTGTTCAACTGGTGGCCTTTTTAAATCATCTCAAATTTATGACTTTTAGGCCCTAAAATTTACATTGATCATTCACTTGTCTATGATTGATGACCTTAATCACTCCCTATGAAGATTTAAAATTTTCCTACAAGTCCATGTTTTCACTTCCCACCTATATTCTCCTATGTGGAATCCCAATAATGAGTTAATTTGGGTAACCGTTATGGTTCCAACTTTCCTTTTTTAAATGAAGTTTACAATGTGGGTTTCTAATAACGGAACATAAAATTATTAAACCATCAATAAACCAAATTAATTTTGACAAAGAAATTAATTGTAAGGGGGTTTCAATGTAACACCCTGAGTTTTTTTGAAATATTTTTTCTCGAATTAATTTAGTCTTTTCGATATTTTTCATTTCACACAACACTGAATATATCTTAGGTTATATTAAAGCACCAAGTTATTATTACCTTGTATGCTACACCATGTTAAAAATTAATTATAAGATACCCCAAGATAAGTTTACACTACACATAACGCCGAATTAGATTGCACTACACACAACACCAATTTTTCTTTTCCTATACACAACACTGACATGGCGTGTGTTACATGAAACATTGAGTTTCTATGAAACATCATATTATTGTTATAATTATTTAAAGAAGATAATTATAACATAGTCATTAAACTTAGTAATATGAATAGAGTATAAAAAATTTAAAAAAAAATTAAAATAGTTTTATATAACTAGAACATATTGATAATTAGAAATATATTTTTTGGTAAAGACTTTATATGTTTAAAAATACTATTTTCTCAAATAAACAGCTTTTCATGTCCTTCTGTGAAAAAAAATAAAATTAATTTTATAAAAAATTATAAATTTAATTTTATAATATAAATATAATTATTGAATTCATAATGTCAAAATTTTCTTAGGATGATTTTTTGAGATTTTTTTTAGAAGCATCATTTTTGGATGAATAGTGAAAATACTGAATTTTAATTCAAAACATATTTTTCATCTAATTTATTTAAATAGATAAATTATATTTTAACTTGGTTTTAAAGTACAATTAGATCAATTATACATATATTAATCTAATTTAGGTAATTTTAATCTTTTTATATTGAATTTGGATATAAAATCTTAATGACCTTTTGAAAATTATCACTTTAAAAACTCGCTTTCTCGCCATGTCTGGAAGGTTAGAATTAAATTTAATTTTTATGCTTTGGTGAATTGAATTTTGAAAAAATCACATACGATTTTTTATTACTTATTATATTTATATTCTATTATGATCAACTTAGTTTTTTACCAAAAATATTAGTGAAAGTGATTAAGATTAATTACAGTGATTGAGGTAAAATTAAGCTTAACAAGGGAATAAACCTTAAACTTAAGGGCCCAAATGACCTATCCACTTGTCCAAAACCCATTTTATGTCTATATTTCGGTCATAATAATGCCAGTTTTGAGTGTTTTGGGTTATTATGACTTTTTTTAAGTAAAAACATGGGAACACCTAACTTCTTTTCAAAAAGGCCAAGTGTGTCCTCTTCCTTCCCTATAAAAGGCCACCACATATCCCCCTTCTTCACACCAATAAATCCAATAATATTTGTAAAATCTATGAAAAATAAACTTCACAAAATCCTTACCTTACTCCTTGAATTCTCCCTTTGGGAAGGAATCCATGAAAGGAATCCCATTAGAGAAAACCAAAAGGAGTTACCCAAAGAAGGGGTAACATCCTTCCTCAAGATCATTTCTTTTGTTTTCTTTCTCCACCAACTCAATTATTATTATTTTATAAACACATAATGGCATCAGTATCATTAATTTATTTATATGTTTTTATTTTAAGGGTTATACATACACTTACACACACTTTCATCTAATGGGTAACGAACTTACTTTTCTTGTGAACAGTAAACTACCACCTCACGAAATGATGTTGTTAGTATTACCTTTACCACCTATTATGTTAGAGAATTATGATGGAAAATATATTTTATATTATATATATGATATTTATGATGTATTTATACTTACATATTTATTATATAAGTCCTACCTTCATGTATTCCATTTTGAGTAAATACAATAATTTCATTTGGGAAAGTGTGGACTTCTGCGTCCTCAAAGAGATGTGATTCATTCACACATTACATGGAATGGGTTAAGGATATTTTTTGTAAATTTATATGATACATATAAAATAATAATGATAATTTAATTATATTATGTAATGTCCCGGTTCCGGAAGCCACCCAGAGGCACCTTGTACCTGGTTGGTTACATGGCCTCAAGCGCATTTCCCCAAACGCTAGAGGCTGCCGACTAGCAGCGAGGGCCTTGGGTGTGATAGTGGGGAAACTATGCCCTCATTGGAATATTACACAGCGGAAAAGAAAAAAAACAAATAACAACAATAGCAGAAGTAGTAGACATACATACATGAGTAAACGATAAATAGCGGAAGACCAACAAATAAACCACTGGAGCAGGAATATATGTAAATGACGCATGATACATATATGTCTAGGAAAACATCCAAACAAGTCACAATGATGAATACAGTACTAAGACAAAGTAAAAAATAAAAACAAATGAGTGACTCCTTAGCATCGCAAGCCTCAGCTTGGTCTCATGCTCTCCATCTCTAGAGAAATCAAGAACCTGAAGTGGAAAGGTGCTTTCCATTATCTATACCTTCAACAATATAATATGCTTGGGCACAAAATCATGGCCCAAATAGGGTGTGAGATACAATCCCAGTAGGCAATCACACAAAGATCTTTGCCTAACAGTCAGTGAATACAAGGAGAGTAAAAGTGCAGGAAGCAGTAAACAGAAAAGCACACAGCAGCTACAATCCACAGTTCTAGCATATAATGTACACAAGTGAACAACCAACAACAAGTAGAAAACAGGTAACCCTCTGGGTAGCTCTCACAGCCTAACCCCTATGGTTCAATCTTCATGTACTAGTAACCCTTTAGGAGGCACACTCAGTCTCACCCCTCTGGTTCAGCTAAGAGTAGACTTTTTGAGGAAGCACTCACCGTCAATTCCCCCTATAGTCTCGTATCATACTAAAGGCTCTCTGGGGAAGAAATCAATATCAATTCTCCATGTGGCCTGCATCGAGGAACTAAAGACTCTCTGAGGAAGAAATCAATGTCAATTCCCTCTGTGGTCTCGCAACGTAAATTAAAGACACTCTGGAGAAGCCCTTATATCCATTCTCCCTTTGGTCCATACCCTAGATTCTCTCAACCCTGTGTAATATAAACATGCATAACGCACGTGTATCACCCAAGTAAACTTCAATAACTACTTGGATATCATTCTAAGGCTCAGCAGCAAAACAGTAAAACAGCTCCAATATCCTAGAACTAGGCATGGTAACTGGCATAACGCCTAACAGGTAAAGAAAATACGAAAAACATCCAGAGTACAGCAAAATATACTCTATTCACAAAGCTAAACCTCTACTATAGTAATCAAGAGAGCAGGAAATCAATCAACAGAGAAATACGAAAACACACAATTCTTGTTCAATGGAATTGGTGAAATTGCACAAAATATCTAATGACTTTCTACATATAGTCACAAACCACCTACCTCGATCCTAGTAGATCAATATATGTGAACAACAACGACAGATTCTCCTTAGAATGTCATAGATTTGAGAAAAAATCCGAAACACATAAACCATGATAACTTGAGAAAGAGGAGGAATTTAAAAACAAGACTCAGGCATAAGGGAGAACTCACTGATGTGATTCCAACATAATAAACAGTGCTCAAAACGGAGAACGGACGGAGAGGCGGGGGCTCATCGAAGATTCGTGGATCCTCAGTGCTCTCGGACGAACAGAACCCAGAAGAAGACCTTTCTATGCATTAGGCGCGACGCCGGTCCGTTTAATGAAAAAAACAAAAAAGTACAGGGCATGTACTAGGTTTTTCTGTACTCTGCTAAAATCAGACTCCACATCATCCCTACACACTGTGTGTATGGCCCGGACACGGCCAGCATAGGGCTTTGAGCGGGAAAAGAGTACACAGCGTGTACTCGTAAAGTACATAGCGTGTACTTCAAAAATTTCCACAAACTCCATTTTTCTCAAAAACCCCATAAAAAGGAAAGGAATACCTGAAACGAAGATCCGGTTTCTTACAAACTTCCCCCCTTAAAGAAATTCTTCCTTGAATTTCCCTAGCGATGCGTAGAAGAAGAATCCCCGAACAGCTCTGGGCACTGCGATCGTACATCGGCCTCCCTCTCCCAGGTCTCATCCTGTACTCGCCCATGCTGCCATAACACCCGTACAAGAGGGATAGACTTCCCACAGAGAACCTTCATACTATGATCGACAATCTGGATGGGATCCTCCTCAAACGATGCATCCACTTCGAGCTCAACCTCCTCGGGATAAAATACATGAGACGGGTTTGAAAAGTAACGTCGGAGCTGAGAGACGTGGAAGACTTCGTGCATGGCCCATTACCTCTGGGGTAGATGCTGCCGATAGGCGACCACCCCAAATCTCTCCAAAACCTCAAATGGCCTGACATATCGTGCTGAAAGCTTACCTTGCCTCTGAATACTCTTGTTTCCCAACCACGGTGTGACATGCAGGAAAACCTAATCCCCGACCTCAAACTCCAGAGGTCATCTCTGCTGATCAGCATAAGACTTCTATCGAGACTGTGCTATAGCCATCCTCTTTTGAATCAACTGTATCTGCTCAGAAGTCTCCTGAACAAGATGAGGTCCTAGAAAAGATGTCTCTCCTACCTCCAGCCAGCATATGGGTGATCGGCATGACCTACCATACAGAGCCTCATATGGTGCCATCTGAATGGTCGCTTGAAATCTGTTGTTGTAGGAGAACTCCACAAGAGGTATATGCTTCTCCCAGGAACCGTTGAAGTTTAGAATGCAAGCTCAGAGCATATACTCAAGCACCTGGATCGTGCGCTCGGACTCGCCATCTGTCTGGAGATGGTATGTTGTACCCAAAAGTACCTGTGTACCCAAGTCCTTATGAAGTCCATGCCAGAACTGAGAAGTAAAGCGAGCATCCCTGTCTGAAATAATGGAGTGTGTAACTCCATGTAGATGTACAATTTCCCAGATTTAAAACCATCCTAGATTATCAACACTAAAGGTCTACTTGATCGGAAAGAAGTGTGCGACCTTCGTGAGTCTGTCGATGACAACCCAAACAGCATCGTTCCCCCTGAGGCAACCTCGGCAACCCGGTAATTAAGTCCATTGCAACATTATTCCACTTCCACTCAGGAAAGGGTAACTACAGTAAAAGGCCTGCTAGTCGCTGATGCTCCGCCTTCACCTGCTGACAAGTAGAACATATCATGACAAAACCAGCAACATCTTTCTTCATACCTGACCACCAATACTGGAGATGAAGATCCCGATACATCTTGGTTATTCTAGGATGAGCTTCCCAAACTAAGGAATGAAAATCCCACATCAGATCCTCGTGTATGTCTGCTGGAACCCATACACGTCCCTAGAAATGCAAGATCCCATCCCCTCCAGCTGTCCATCCAGGAAGAGGGTCCTCTCCTGACACACTCTCCCACAGGACTAAGCCTTCGGAGTTTGAAAGCTGCCTCATCTGTGCCCAATCAAGTAATGTAGACGTAACAGCTACGGAAGATAGGAAGGTCTGTCCCTGTCTGTCGTGCACCTCTAGATGCATCTCAGATAATAGAGCCATAAGCTGCCACTCACTGCAGGCCTCCTGAACTTCCTGAATCTGAGTTCTCCTGCTCAATACATCGGCCACCGCGTTTCCCTTTCCCGGCATATAGGCAAGCTCGAAATCAAAATACTAAAGATACTCAACCCACATGTGCTGCCTCATATTCAGATCAAGCTGAGTGAAGATATACTTGAGACTCTTGTTGTCTATGAAGACCAAAAAGTGCTCTTCCAGAAGATAGTGTCTCCAAAAGTGTAAAGCAAGAACAACAGCTACCAACTCCAGATCGTGTGTAGGGTATTTCTTCTCATGTGGCATCAACTGCTGAGACTCGTACGCAATGACTCCATCTCCCTGCATAAGCACAGCAGCTAGTCCGATACCTGAAGCATCACAATAGATAGTATATATTTTGTCTAGATCTAGCAAGACTAGTATCAGTGCTAACGTCAATCTTACCTTCATCTCTTGAAAATCTGACTCACAAGAATCTGACCATAACAACTTTTACCCCTTCTTGGTCAGACCTTTCAATGGTACTGCTAGGTGTGAGAAGTCCTAAATGAAGTGTCTGTAGTATCCAGCCAGCCCTAGGAAACTTCGTACCTCTAAAATGTTCTTCAGCTACTCCTAGGAGACTACAGATCTCACTTTTTCTGGGTCCACATATACTCCTGCCTCTGATATGATGTGACCCAAGAAGTGCATCTGTTCCATCCAAAAGTGGCACTTCGAGAGTTTAGCATAGAGCCCATGCTCTCTCAGTGTACGCAAAACGATCTCAAGATGTGTGGCATGGTCATGTCAAGTGTGAGAGTACACCAAGATATCTTCCATGAAGACCACGACGAAGGAGTCCAAGTAAGGATGGAACACTTGGTTCATTAGTGCCATGAAAACTGTAGGCGCGTTGATGAGACCTAACGGCATGACTATATACTCATATAGACCATACCTGCTCTTGGAGGCTGTCAGAGGTATATCTGATGGTCTAACACATAACTGATGATAACCGGACCTCAATTCAATCTTCTAGAACACCCAGGATCCTCAAAGATGATCAAAGAGGTCATCGATCCTCGACAAGGGATATAGGTTCTTGACCGTCAACTAGTTCAGCTTCCGATAATCTACACAAAGTCGAAGGGTATCTTCTACATTCTTCGAAAACAGGACAGGCGAACCCCAAGGAGAAATACAGGGTTGGATGAAACCCTTTGCCTACAACTCCTACAACTTCTTCTTGAGCTCCTGCAACTCAGGTGTAGCCATCCTATATAGAGGAATGGAGACCGGTGTTGCACCTGGCACAAGCTCAATAGAAAATTCTACCTCATGCTATGAAGGAAAACTTGAAAAGTCTTCCGGGAAGACATCCCTGAAATGATCCACCATTTTATGAAAGTACAACTATGAAGTCCCCTGATCATCCAGATAAATACTAGCAATCTGGGATGTCACCCTTCATATCCCATGATGCTCGAGTCCTGCTCGACTTTCCTGAACAACCCATTCGCCTCTATGAAGAAAAGATTCATCCTCTGGTAAAACGAAACTCACTCTGCGGTGATAACAGTCGACGACTGCCTGGAAGGGAACCAACCAATCCATCCCGAGGATGACATCATATCCTGACATCTCTAGGACATAGAGATCCCATAAGAAATGATACCCTGCAACCTTGATAGGGCACTCTCTACACTGGCGTACACTAGATGTCCTCGTCCCCAAAGGTGTGTCTAGTGTCAACAAGTCGGCAGAAGAAAAGACATAGAGCCCAAGGCTCTCCACAACAGCAACAGAGATAAATCTATGCGTAGCACTAGTATCGAAAAGAGATAAAGATAAAACTGAGGATACTAAAATCGTACCTCGAACTATAGAAGGTCCGGGATCATGCTCCTGATAGGTCTGCTCCACCGTAAAGGTATGGCCTGCCCCGCAGCCCTGTGACCCTGCGTGACCACTCTGAGCTGAACCTACCTATTGGCACTGAAGGACTGGTGACTGAATTCCATGGCCTAAACCTCCACCTCAGCCTGAATGGCTGGAAGAACTCCAGTTCCCCGACTGGTGTGAAACTGGTGGTGATGCTCCTGAACGAGGAGTCATGGAAGAACCCATGTCACCAGCAACTAGTGAGAAAACCTGGCTGAAACGCTGAAGGTGACCCATCTTGCCGTAGGATTGGCACTCCATTGGGTCCCTCTGGCACTTCGGCCTCATATTCCCACTCCTACCGCACTGGTAGCATACAACCTAGCTTCCAGAAGATGTATCTGTCCTCCTCGGGTCACTGCGCGAAGAATCCCTACAGCGTTTCCTACTATCAACTGAAGAAACACTAGCTCTGGAAGTAGAACCCCCTGTCTCACAGCTCTAGAGTCTCTTAGATTGCACTCCGCAATCAGTGCCTGGTTGACGATGGAAGAGATAGAAGTCAACTGGAAGAGATTCACCTGCGAGTGGATCTCCCGCCTGATACCATCCTCGAACTTATGTGCCAAGAACATCCCATCTCCACCTCGGAGGGGTGTAAAATGCTGCAGCTTGGTAAAACGAGAGGAATACTCCATAAAAGATAGAGTACCCTACTCTAGACTCATGAACTCTCAGGATCGATCGGCCCTTAGGGTTTCCGGGTAGAAGTATTCGTAGAACATGCGCTGGAACTCCTCCCAAGACATAACCTACTGATGACCCGCCTGGGAGATCACGTCCCACCACCTCTTGGCGGAGTCTTGGAGCATGTAGGTAGTGATCATGACCTGCCTCTCTAGAGGCATCTCCAGATGCTTAATAATAGTCAACATGGCTTCCAGCCATGACTCTGCAGCCTGTGGTCCTCCTTCCCCCGAGAAAGTTGGAGGATGCTGCTGCTGGAAAACCCACATCATGTCTGCCATAGTCATGGCAGGAGGCGGTGCTCCCTGAAAGGTCTACATCATTCTCATAAAACCTTCCCTGAACTATGCATTAGCTCCTTCAACTGGTATGACATCTGGTGCCAAGTCTGGCCCGACTGAAGGATCGACAGGAAGTCCCTGATCAGCCATATCTGGCGTCTGATCACTGCCTGAAGACTGACGTACAAATAGAGGATGTCTCGGAGGCATATCTCTGAAAGATCAAAAGCACACATTCGATCATAATTAACAAATACAGAGAACACAAGAGTACAAAATGGGAATAGGGGAAGGAAAACACACAGGTTTACAAAACACAACTACACGATGTGTATAAAAACAACACGGCATGTCTTCTTAAGCCACTAACATGGGTGTTTACCCCTGCCCTATAGGTCGTGTAACGCCTCAAACTACACAGCCTTTTGACCCCACACACAGCGTGTACTTGAAAACTATTCCCCTGCCCGAGTCTCTTTACACAGCTAACCCACACGGTCCGACTTAACCCGAGACTACACGATGTGTTCTGAAAAAACACAGCGTCTACTAAACAAGGCTTTGGCAGACCTTGTTGTTAAATACATGGCCGTATACACGGATGAACCTTACACGGTGTGTTCTAAACAAACACAGAGTGTATAGGTGAAGGTGACATCATCCCGTGTTGTATGTGATACAGCCGGGTACCTGAAAAAGACAACATGGCGTGTTCCGAAAACAACATGGCGTGTCTAAGAGAAGGTAACACCGACCTGTGTTGTTCGTGACACGGACGGGTACCTAGATAGGACTACATGGCGTGTTCCTCTACAACACAGAGTGTTCTACTCGAGCTTCCCCGACCCATGTTGTTAGTGACACGGCCAGGTACACGGCTCCGAACTACACGGCATGTACCAACCATACACGGCGTGTTCCTGAATTTATTTCTACAATAGTGTGTCCCTGCTCACACGGTCAGTGACACGGTCTAAGAACTACACAGCGTGTAGTCAGAAGTACACACCATGTATTCTGGGTTTTTCTGGTCAGTAGCTCTGAAACTGCACAAAAGCCCAGAAAACACTAAAAACAAGTCAAAGAGGTTCCAAATTCCAATTCGTGAGGGCCCATACTCCCCGTGAATCAAAACATGGTGTTCATTTAAGAAAATAATAATAAAAACAATCCTCTAACAAGGCAACATAGATTCTATCAATCCTCTATCACAACAGTATGCATAATCTACACAAAGTCTATCACAACAGCATGAATTCGCTAATGCACCCTAGAAGGCATGGCAAGAGTGCATGACATGTGATTTATACAAGTTCCTATATGATGCATGAGATAGAATACCCTCATCTCATCGGGTTGCAACAGAAATAGAACCGCAATAGTCAAGACAATAACAACACAAATCATGTGAATTACTCTTAGTGAAATCAAATCAACTATAAAATCTCAAAACCAGCAAACTGCAATTAACGAGGTAGTATGGATTTTCCATGTACACGGGTTAGCTACTCCTGAGAACATCTTAATACCAAGTACTGAATCTGTCCTATCCCTGGTTAAAGGCCCCAAACAGTAATTCAAGAGAAAAGAAACCCCTATGATACCACTTTGTAACGTCCAGGTTTTTTGAATCCACCCAGAGGCGTCCCGTACCTAGTTGGTTACATGGCCTCAAGCGCATTTCCCCAAACACCAGAGGCTGCCAACTAGCAGTGAGGGCCTTGGGTGTGATAGTGGGGAAACTATGCCCTCATTAATTGAGTACACAGTGGAAAAGAAAAAAACAAATAACAACTATAGCAGAACCAGTAGACATACATACACGAGTAAACGATAAACTGTATAAGACTAAAAAATAAACCACTAGAGCAGGAATATATGTAAATGATGTATGATACATATATGTCTGGGAAAATAGACAAACAATTCACAATGCTAAATACAGTACTAATCCAAAGTACAAAATAAAAACTAATGAGTGATTCCTCCTCATCGCAAGCCTCGGCTTGGTCCCCTGCTCTCCAGCTCCATAGTAATCAAGAACCTGAAGTAGAACAACGCTTTCCCTTATCTATACCTACAACAATATAATCTGCTTGGGCCTAAAAGCATGGCCCAAACAGGGTGTGAGATACAATCCCAGTAGGCAATCACCCAAAGATCTGTGCCTAAAAGTCAATGAATATAAGGTAAGTAAAAGTGTAGGAAGCAGTAAACAGAAAAGCACACAGTAGCTACAATCCATAGTTCTAGCATATAAAGTACACAATTGAACAACCAAAAACAAGTATAAAATAGGTAACCCTTTGGGTAGCTCTCACAGCCTAACCCTTATGGTTCAACCTACAAGTACTACAAACCCTTTAGGAGGCACACTCAGTCTCACCCCTATAGTTCAGCTAAGAGTATACTTTCTAAGGAAGAATTCACCATCAATTCCATCTATAGTTTCGTATCGTACTAAAGGCTCTCTGTGGAATCACTCAATGTGAATTCCCCTTGTGGCCCGTGTAGAGGAACTACAGACTCTCTGAGGAAGCACTCAACGTCAATTCCCCATGTGGTCTCACAACGTAAATTAAAGACACTATGGAGAATCCCTTAAGTCCATTATCCCTTTGGTCCATACACTAGGTTCTCTCAGCCCTATATAATATAAACATTCATAACTCACGTGTATCGCCTAAGTAAACCTCAATAACTACTTGGATATCATTCTAAGGCTCAGAAGAAAAACATCACAATAACTCTACTATCCTACAACTAGGAATGGCAACTGGCATAATGCCTAACAGGAAAATCAAGTACGGAAAACATCCAGAGTACATCAAAAACTACTCTATTCAAAAAGGTAAACCTCTACTATAACAATCAAGTGAGCAGGAAATCAATCAAGGGAAAAACTGGAAAATGCGCAATTCTTATTCAAGGAAATTGGTGAAATTACACAAAATATCCAAAGACTTTCTACAGAAAGGCACAAACCACCTACCTCGATCCTAGGAGATTGATATATGTGAACAACGATGAAAGATTCTCCTTAGAACATTGTAGATCTGAGAAAATGTCTGAAACACATAAACCATGATAACTTGAGAAAGAGGAGGAATTGGAAAACAAGGCTCAAGCAGAAGGGAGAACTCACCACTGCCATTCCAACGCAATCAACGGTGCTCAAAACAGAGAACAGACGGTGAGGCGGGGGCTCGTCGAAGATTTGTAGATCCTCGACGCTCTTGGATGAATGGAACCCAGAAGAAGACCTTTCTATGCATCAGGAATGACCCTGGTCCGTTTAATAAAAAAAGTACAGGGTGTGTAATTTTAGAGTACATGGCGTGTACTAGTTTTTTCCATACTCCACTAAAATCGGCCTCCACATCATCTCTACACACCGTGTGTGTGGCCTGGACATAGCCAGCACACAGCTTTGAGAGGGAAAAGAGTACATGGTGTGTACTCATAAAGTACATGGTGTGTACTTCGAAAATTTCCAAAAAATCCATTTTTCTAAAAACTCCAGAAAAAGGAAAGGCATACCTGAAACAAAGATCTGGGTTCATACATATTATATATATATATATATATATATATATATATATATATTTCCATTACATTATTTCTTTTAATTTTATAAAGAAAAATGAAAATAACATTCATGCGTACGTACGGCCTACCAACTCCATTAATAGTGTATTCCATTTGGTATTTATATATAATAAATATAATTATAAATACATATATTCTGAATAAAAATTATATTTATATCATGGTTTGAATTATTTAAATCATTATATAAGTATATGTGGACCAAAAATATAACAAATTAATACACATGCAAAAAACAAAGAGGATATTACCCAAAGAGAAACCTTAACATGGAATCATTAATAAGAGGGTAATATAAAGTCATAAAAACCATATTTTGTGTTATAAATAATAATATGTTTCTTTGAAATATTTTTAATAAACTTATATTTATTATAAATTAGTTGTTTCTAAGTATGAAGAGAGTCAATACATAAGGTATGGTAATTTCATTTCATATTTAATTTATGTGAGATACATGGAATGTTCACATATTATTTATTATATATGGTGCGTACAATTCCCATAGATTTATTATATGATTATTATAATTAAATTTATTTGTATTTACATATCTATTATATGATATTTCTTTCATGGGGTTTAGAAAAGTTACCAAACTGGAAAAGTCATTTTGTGTAAATTTTCCATCTTTGAGACACATTCCATTTTATGCACCATATTCTAATATGAGGCGTATATACTAACTTTGAAATGTTGGATCATTAATATAATACTATTCATTAAATTTTATTCTTCACACAATTTAATTTTTTTACATGGAGAGTATAATTCAAAGTTACTAAGTGGTACAAGTTTATTTAAACAATCTCATTGTTTATCGAGCTTGTTTATGATTATGCTTACATTGATGAACAATTATGATCCATATCTCAATATCACTCATGAATTTTATTATCCTACGTATATTCATGATATATTCATGTATTGGAACCAGTTTTTCACTCTTTTTTACATAAAATGATTAACAATGTGTTTTTAAGAAAGTCTAAGTTTACCTCTCTCTTCGGTCGTAAATATGTGTTCATTCAAAACAATGTCTTATAAAAAAGGGTTTGAAAAACGCTTTCTATATTTATTTATAAATTTTAAAAGTTTTTTAAAGGAGATGGTTTTCAATACATTTTTAATAATCATTTATAATTTTTTATAGTGTTTTCAAAGAAATGGTTTTCAAACATTTGCAAGATTTATTTATAATTTTTCAAAGTATTTTCAATGATATGGTTTTCAAAATGTTTTCAAGCGTTATTTACATGTTTTAAAAGTGTTTTAAAGGAAATGTCTTTAAAAAATTTCTCAAGGTTTATTTATATGTTTTTAAAGTATTTTAAAACAATTTTTTTAAAAAAAATTGAATCTTTTTTCATAAGTTTTCACATTGTTTTCAAATAAATTGTTTTTAAAACGTTTTTAAGCCTTATTTATAAGTTTCCAAGTTTATTTTCAAAGGAATGGGTTTTCAAAATATTGTTTTCAAAGAAAATTATTTCAATGACTTCAAAGCTTCTTTTATATTTTCTCAAAGTATTTTCAAATTAAAAGGTTTTCAAAATGTTTTGAAGCTTATTTAATAAGTTATTAAGGGAAAAAATTTTCAAAAAGATTTCAACCCTTCTTTCTATGTTTCAAAGTATTCCAAAAAAATGGTTTACAAGAGGTTTTATGTTTTAAAAATATTATTTCAAATAATAAAGGATATTTTCATGAAGTAATTTTTTTAAAAGATAAACCAAAATTATTTTTTATCTAATTTGATATCAATTGGTGTTACTCAAGCCTTTCTGGGAAAATGATTCAATGTTTCTAGTAAAATTATTTATTTGAATGGTTTTTATTTTGATGGTGTGATTTTTATGAAACTCATTTCTCTTTTATAGGTTGTATCTTTATGAAACCCTTCCCACTTCCATGGGTTTTATGCTTATTAAACTCACTTATTTTCATGGTTCATTCTTTTATAAAATGATTATTAATCCTATCTTTTTTCACTTGTTAAGATATTATTACATGTTTATGGCACTCATTTCATTTCATGGGTTATGATATGATTGTTTATGATCTTATGGGAAATTTATGTATTATTTCATTTTGATATGGGTTGGACCTATATATATCTCAAATTCATTGGTTAATGAATTATATAACATGATATAGACTAAGATGGTCATGCGAGTGAACCTTATCTACTAATATGGCCATGGGAGTGAACCATGACTAACAAGAAGGTATGGGGAGCGAACTCATAATTCTAAGATGGACATGGGAATGAACCACTACTACCAAGATGTAATGGTGAGTGAACCAATATTACTAATATGGCCTTATAATTCATGCCTTGACTACTATGGAAATCATTTTTTATGCTTATGTGTTTTCCACAATTCCATGTTTTATTCCTATGTTGTTCTTTCATGTCTTATTTTATTTAATTCATTAATATTCATGTCTTATGAACTGATAATATTTATTCTATGATTACTAATTATGATATTTTATTTATAGGTTATGGTCTTCTAATGTTATAATCACAATATCTTACACTTATTCTCATGTTTATGCTTACATATCTCTCTTATTTACCCTTACTGAGTATCTGAGCTCCCCACTTTTTATACTTCCTTACCTAGGTTATCAAGATATATTATAGGTATGATATGTATAACAGAGGTTATAGTCTTAGATAACCAAGTGGGATATAATGTGGCTCACTCATGTATTATCTTTTATGTTTCCATGTTCCCAATGGCACTAAAAAAACACAAAAATTGGGCATATGTTTTTGTAATTTGTTAAGTATTCTGAAAAGGTAGTGTGATGTTAATGTATGAAAAGAGAGGGTTATTGTACATGAAAATGATGGATATGGGAATGAAAAAAAGGATCATCATCCCAACTTACTCAAATAACTTCTCAACTAACCATTCTTGAGAGGATAAATGAGTATTAAAAAGATGATGAGGTGCTACAGAATAAGTTAGAAAATATTTCGAAATTCAACTTTACTAAAGATGTGGTTATAAGGTTTGTAACCTGAATATGTCTCCCACCAAAAATAAAAGTGAAGAGGGAAATTATGGTTGATGAAAATATCTCATCCTTTTTTATTCATCTAGGAAGCACCAAGATGTATTTAGATTTCAAGAAAACATTTGTGGGATGACATGAAGAGAGGGATTATAGAGGTTTTATCTCAGTACTTGGTATTCCAAAAAGTTGAGGTGGAATAACAGAAGTCCAAGGGTATAATGAAACTATATTTTCATACCAGTATGGAAATGGGAAAACTCAACCATTTGTTTATTCAAAGGACTCCCTAGGACACCTAATGGAAATAAAACCATCTGAGTACAATTCAATCACATTAAAAAGATAACTCATTTAATTAATATCAAGGAAGATTTATATCTTAATAAATTCACCTAGAAATTAATAATGGAAGTGGTAAAACTAAATTGAGTTACACTCTATAATGTATATGATCGATATATGAGATTTACCTTTAGATTTTAGAGAAACCTTTAGTGGATAAATAATTGATCTTTAGCACTGGTTATCAACCTCGAATGGATGGTTAGTCTAAAATAACCATTTTAATTCTAGAGGATATGCTAAGATCATGTTCAATAGATTTCCAATTATTTTGGGACTACCACCTTACACTAGTGGAGTTTTCATGTGATAAGAGATTCCCTTATTACATTGAAATGGTACCTTATGAGGCTATGTAATGAAAGAGGTGTCAAACTCCAACATGATAGGATGAATTTGGGGAGAAATATCTAGTGGGACCTAATCTTATCTAATAGATGATATAGAAGGTTCAAACTATTCAGAATCATATTAAATTTACACAAACTTAATGGAAAAGCTATGGAGACAATCATCAACAAGTCATAGAGTTTGAGTTCGGTTATAAATTTTTCCTAAACGTATCTCTTTGGATGAAAGTCATGATGTTTGGAAAGAAGGTAAATCTTTTTCCTAGATACATCATCCCCTTTGAGATCCTTGATCACATCAAATTTGTGGCCCGTCGACTAGAACTCCTAACTAACATATCCTCAATACATGATGTGATTCATGTATACCTCTTGAGAAAGTAAACACTAGACCCCTCATATGTACTAAATATAGAGGAGGTTACATTGGAGAATGATCTTTCATACAAGGAGAAGATAGTGAATATCTTAGATTGTAGAGAAAAGGTTCTACAAAAAAATACACCTCATCTGGTCAAAGTATTATGATAAAACCACAAGATTGAGTAAGTGAAATGGGAACTAGAAGATGAAATGGAATGGAATTTTCCTTATCTATTTTATTTTTTGACATGAAAATTTCTAGAGGGAAATTTCTAAAGGTAATAATAACGCAACGAACCATATTTTTTTAAATAAAGTTCCCTTTGTGATTAAATTAAATGTCTTATTATGTAATGTGGTTATATAAAATGTTTACACTTCATTTGTTATTTTGGAACATTATATCCTTGAGGATTTAAAGTATGGTTATGAATTATAACCATTGATAATATAGTCATTGAACAGTGGTCATAGTATTAGTATATATATGACATTATGGTAAATTCCTATTGACAAAGATTAAAGAAGTGATGTTATCGACTAGTAGGATTGTATCCTATGAAGCTCAATTATCAGATCTTCTGAGGGTTATAGCATCACTAGGTTTTTTCCTTGATCAATCCTAATACTATATTAAACAAATAAATCATGAATAAAACTATTTTTGGTAGAAGTTCAAGCTCATTGAGATCACAGACCAAACTATAAATGTCAAACCTCCCCTTGAAAATTTCATGATCACACAGCTTGCCATTTAGGAATTCACTGGGGTGATAAAGGGATGCATTTCTAGACCCTAATATAATGAATTTGTATATTTTATTGTAATAAAATAATTTTTATACTTATACTTTATTATTATCATTACCTTTTAAATGATTAACAAATGAGATTGACAAAAACAATATTCTGATTTGATGAAACAAAAATTTTCTTTTTGGGAAATGTATAGTTTCAATAAAGGCGCTCTGTTTTAATGAATTCAAAAATATATATATTCTATTAGTTAAAAATATTATAATTAAATAATTTATATTAAATTTAAATGATAATATAATTTTATGAAGTCAAAAATAATTTTTATAAAGGCCAAAAAGTTTTTATTGTCAAAAAAACCCGTATTTTACAATAAATAACAATTTTTAATTTAAAAGTTTAATTTCATATATTTAGATACTTTGGATAAAATAAATATTATTTTTGAAATTAGAATTTGAAATTATCCAATAGTGATTTGTTTTATAATTTTTTGTGATGGTCGAATTTTTGGGTCAAAATTAAATATGATATTTATTATGATATCATAATGACCCAAAATTGATGTAATATATGACATAAATTGTATCAATGATAAAATTTATATTTTCTCTTTAAAAAAATTTGTTTTGATGTTATTTTATTAATTTTATAAACCCTTTATGAATCCTCCATAACGTATATTATATATTAAAGCCTTAAAACTGATTCTTTATGATCATGAATCATTTTCAAATCACCAAGGCAAATATTTTAATTATATAATTTATTAAACATGTAAAATAATGAAAACCACTTCACTTTCTTAGAACCCATGGGAAACCCCATTGTAAGTCTTGGGGTTTTGAATACATTATTATATAGAGTCCAAAACCTAAGTTTGGGAAATATTAAAGAAATCCTCTCTCTATTTGAATATAAACCAAAACAACGTATCATTACTCTTCATTAAAAACCCTTGTATAATGAATATACTCTTCCCTTACCTATATATACCTCTCCCAAGGTTCCCTTAATCTCCCAAGAAGCTCCTCCCAAGCTTTTGTAAATACCCTCTCAACGTAAGCGATCTCCCCCTTCTTTTCCATTCAAGGACGTTATTTGTATTTAGAATTTTTAATATAAATTGGTTATATTTTGATTCCTGTATAAATATCCTTTTACTATACAAATGGTTTTCTTTTAAGGAGTGATCAATTATCCCCTCTCATCATGAACTTTACCTAATCCATTACTATGTTGAAGTAAGGGATCTCTCTCACACTTCTTTTCCATTCGATAACCTTATTTCTATTTAGAATTTTTATTCTCAATTGGTTTTATTTTCATGACCATATAAATATTTCTTTACTATCCAATTTTTGTTCTAATAATGATAGATCAGTTATACACACTCATTATAAACTTTTCCTAAGTCGTTACTATGTCGAAGTAAGGGATCCTCTCACTCACATTTTTGTTCAAGAACCTTATTTGTATTATGACTTTTTATTCCTAGTTATTCATGTTGGAATATGTTATTATATATCTATATTTCTATCCTTATGATTTATATGTGATTATAGACTTATTTCACTCTCATTAATCCCTACAATGAATCTTTGGGTACCTCCAGTATGCTGCATAAATTATCCTATGATTTTCCATGCCAAACATTTCTATTGGGAATACTCATCCCCATTTACCCTAAAATGTATTCATCTATATTCACATATCCTTAATTAATTTTATAATTACATGTATCTATGCTACACTCTTTAATCGTGGGATTAAATGTGATGAAATATGATATTATGTTGAATTATTTATGTGGCACACTTATGCATGTACATGATATCACTACTAAATATTTTACTTTTTCCAATAGGAGCATATCTTTTGGTAAAAGAGAATTTTTTTTTGGTAAAACGTTTTACCAACATATATGTCTATGTCACTAAACTATCGGTAAAAACTCTGTCGCTAAATGTTTTTGTGACAGATAAAAAAATTCTGTTACAATTATAATAATACTAACAGATAATATATTTGTTGGTTAAAGTGTTAAAAAAAGATTTTGATAACAAATTTTTCTGTTAGTAATAATATTACCAATATATAATATTTATATATAAATTACATTATTTCTAGTAAAATTTCATATTATATTTATTAATTTATCATGTATAATAAATCTATTTTAATTATTAAACCGAAGATGATTTTAACACATGTTCAATCTTGAAAAAAAATTAATTATATTAATAATGAAATTCATTACAAAATAAAACAATACAAAAATGGACACACCCCATGTTGGATCCCCCCAAACATGATCCACCACCCCTTATACCCATTGACCCAACCCCAATGAGTCAGCAATGGCACTAGCAGCTCCAGCGAGTCAGCTCCAGCACCAACAGCTCCATCCTATCATTGTCAGCGAGTCATCTCCAGCACCAATAGCTCTATCCCATCCATGCCAACGAGCCAGCTCCAGCGACCAACAAGTCCCCTCCAGCACCAATGATCCATCCATTCCAGCAAGTCACCTCCAGCACCAACGACCAATCCATGCCCCATAACCAGCAATCCAACTCCAAAAAGACATGTCATTGCACCAAGACCATCAGCACCAAGAACTCCACCAGACACAACGAAAGAGCATACACAAAAACAAGCCAATTCCATTACAAGAAAGAAACAAATCAAGTCAGCTCCAACCTATGCCACACCTTTAAACTCAAATATCTACATCATAAACAAAAAAAGATAATACACACAAATTAGTTCAAAATATCTACACAAATTGAAACCAAAATAGAAACAAATAAATGTACAAAAAATGATTTGCATAGTGAGAATTTTTCATCATACCTGTTGACATCTCAAGGATCGGTAGTCCGAATGACTCATATTGAGGAATAATTTCTCTAAAAAGATGCCAACAGCATCCCAAATACTATCCTACCACAAAATATCATTTCCACATTTTTTTGGTAAATATTGTTTGCAGAATTTATTAATGAAAACAATAGTTACAAGGTATACACAGGGTGTAATGAGCTTACACTAACAAGAAATTAAAGATGATTACAAAGTCATACTGATAAATCACACAAAAAATTTAAAATAATTCACACCTCCAAAATAATCCATCCTTTAGCATTTGTAAGAACTATGCACTATCCAGCCAGGTAAGGACTAATTAAAACTGTTGAATCTTGTGCAATATCTCAACAACCATAAATGTTATAGGGACACAACATCTCAATGGCTCCAGGTCATTTTCACAGCATCCTGGATTGAAAACACAAGAAATATGTAATGTTGTCCACCATATCATAAAAAAGATGCTCGAGTTACAAAAACATCTCAGCAGGTCCAAAACAGATAAAACATCAATCATGTTTTTTCCCCAAAAGTAACATCATCCCCTTGATCAACAGCCAATAGATACATTTAGATCAAACCATCTTCAAACTATACAAGAAAGAGTACCTTCATCCAAGAAGACACTAGATCTAGCAGATCCAAAACACCATCATGAATAATTATACATACCATGAAGAAAACCAAAACAATTCACACTTCATCAATGATTCACGCACAAAAAATTCATCAAGAGAATAAACATCCATAGTTAATGATCCTTTCATAGGATGTGAACAGCCAGCTTGGGCCATAAAACTCCATCCAAAACATCATCGCATAAAATCATAAGTCACCGAAATCAGAAAAGATATCTTCTTCATGTGTCCAAAAGTCCCTCGAAGTTATGAAACTACTACCATTAGAAGACACATCACCTAGAAAACTGAAGAGCAACAACCAACATTCATGAACTCTCCAAGATAAAAAAATTATGTCAAGACCCATGAACAAGGTTCCTTAGAACAACTATACCATCTCCAAAATATCATTTTATCTTGTACAAGTTTAGAGGGACAACAAACAATCCAAATCACATGAGTGAGCTGAAAAACAAAGAAATCATATATACTAATGAAGTGAATATGTGTAACAAGAAAACAATGATTCCCATTATGAATACCTCAAGCTAAGTTCCTCTATTAATATATGTATGAAATCTTAAGTAACCATACCATCTTTAAATTTACACCACTACAATACTGTCTCATAAGAAAATTAGTCATTTTTGAAATCATCATGGAATACTAAATGTGAGTATATGTCTCATAAGGTAATTAGTCAATTTTGAAAGCATCATAGAATACCAAAGTGAGTAGATCTAAGATAGTGAACATCTTTTGAAAAAAATTTGAGGACAACATCTGCTTTGTTGTATGAAGAAAACTCTCACAGTTATGATGAAATAAATATATTGTCGTATCTTAATATTAGTTCTAGCATATGTTAGATCAAATTATTAGTTCTGAATTAATATGTATTTTGAACAGAATACATACCTTCTTTCTAATATATATTGATCAAAATAAAAATCTGTTCTGAACTATTATTGTGATTAGTATATATAGTATTTGTAAATGCACATGAGTCCTACGTATTACATATCAGTTCTGAACTAAAATACAGAAATGTAATACGTAATATTAATTCAAAACTATTATGAAATTGGATTTTCTATCTAAAAAAAGAAATACTTGTTCTAATACATATATTGATCACAATATAACTATTTTTTCACTGTACACATATTACTTCTCAATGTATGATCCCAAGTATTAGTTCATAACTGACATGTATTGATAAAAATAAATAATTAAGCTCTTTTTTAATATGTATTGAACAGAATACATGTATGTTCTGAACAAATATTAGTTCATAAACTATTGTTTTGATCAATACATTTTAGTTTTAAAAAACACATATTAGATCTGTCACGTTTTATTATTTAGTTGGGCTCCATGGGGTGCAAGAAAGAAATAAAAAAACCTTACAGGTGAACATTTCTTTCATTGAAGAGACATGACATCAATTTATATCAATGGATTCATAATATAAAACTTGTTTAAAGCTCCTATGATCAAATTATATTTTTTTTTATTAATCTGTTTTTTTATTAATATGTTTTATTAATCTGTTATTTTATTAATCTATTTTAAAGCTCCTCTGATCGAATTATATTTTTAATTCTTATACCATGAAAATCTAATTACTAATATGTGACTGAACTATAATGGGAAACCTTATTACCGGTGAAATTCCCAAGGAAAATTAGGGGCATTGCTACAGTTGAAGACCTTTAAGTGTTTTACATTTTGTGAATATATGAACTGCAATTAACATTTGATTGTGTTCATATTGTTTATTTTCTTTTCCAGTGATTTGGATGGAAATAGTTTCATTTCCAATTATTTGGATGGAAACAGTTTGTCAAAACTCTTCCAAAAAATCTTTGAAATTTGAGTATTTTCAATAGTATGTAAGGAAACATCAGGTAGGAAAGAGAGTAGGTGTCTAGTTTCATTTTGAAGTCATTATCAATATTTTCATTGTTTTTTCTCTTTATTGAGATCAAAACAATCATGTATGTTCTGATTAGATTTTCTAAAGTAGTTCATAAATTTGGCATCATCTTGATTAGTAAATGTTATAGATAACTATTTATCTAAATGTGCATCATCTTATTTATGTTATTGGGGAAACTCATATTAATATATTATGTTTTTTGAAAAAAACTGAAGACCACTACAATTTAATTTGTTACTATATGTAATATATGAATTTTTCTATCACTGTAACATATTTCCAGTGTCTTTTCATGCTCTATGTGAATTTTTCACTATATAAATATTAAAAAGTGAATATGGAAGTGTATTGAAGTGTATTACATATTGTTATGTATTGAGTAATAAGTCTCTCTCAAGTGTAAGAATATAAGAAACTCTTTGATATGTGCTTATAATATATTTCAGTGTAAACATAAATGTTGCATACTGTCAGTGGTAATGAATAATAGAAATTTTAAATTGAAGAAGATAGTAGAAGATTGTACCTTGGTTGATCTAGTTGAGAAAGATGTAATAATGGGTTCGGTTTCTCGAATGTTATTGCTTGAAGTTCCACCATAGAAATTAGAAGTAAAGAACGAAACATATTTTTTCAAATAAAGAATGAAACAAATACCTGTTATTTAATAATGGAAGTAGATGTAATTAAATAATGAACGAAACATGAATCAGTCAATAAATAAATAAACATAAACCTGTCAGTTGATAATGGAAGAAATTGAACAAGGAATGAAACATATTTTTTTTATATTATAAAGGTAAAAGTTTAGCTGACTTGAATAAGAATCATGTTTCTTTTTCAACCTAGTTGATTTTCTTTGTAATTTGACCTCTTTATAAGTGTTTTGGTAGTTGAAATCCATATGTGACATATCTGAATTGTAGTATGATAAACATTACAACATAGGCATGGTATGAAAAAAATCTATATATGGTGTGGTTATACAGTGTATATGGAATATGTATATATAGTGTTCATATGTAGTGTGCATATATAGAAAATATAATCATTATATGGGAATGTATGGTGTGCATATACAATGTTTACAGTTTTCATATGACATATATGTAATATCCCAGATTTTACAGAATTCAATACTAAGAACATGCATCCAATGGAAATCAAAATTACAGTATGATTTAATGGTATAAAAAAGGAAAGGGAACCCACCTATTAGCATAAGATCACTGTGTTGTATAGTTTCATGTGGAAAAAGATGGAATAAGGCTCATAGGTTCACAGTAGGGGAAGCTTATACCTGGGAAGATGAGAAATGCGTGCAGATGAAAAAAGGGATACTTGTAGTATGTTAAGGAGTACAACGCAATCAAGATGTTTAAAATTTTTAACGTATAATTTATTGGGAAAAAGAAATTATTTTGAGAAAAAAAATGTAATAAATAGTGAAATAAGGTACAAACATAATTGTATGGTTTTTTCAGAATTATAAGACTAGTAATGGAAATGAAAGTACTAGAAATGCATATAACATGCAAGAAATATGAAGCTATTGGAAGTGAACTACTGATTATATAATAGACAATTGGAATTCCAATTTAATGGTGTTCTAGAAAGAAAAATTGAATACTGGTAGAGAAGATAAAAATGGAACAAAATAGAAAACACAAGCAGCAACGAATAGAAATTACATAAATCAACCAACGATTGACAGGAAATTAAATCAAGGACTGAAATTAGGGCATCAATATCAGGTTTCATGTACTGTGGAATACAAAATAGAACCCGAAACGAAGGAGAAAAAATCATGGTAACCAGATACAAACATGAAGAAGAGGAGAAGAAAATTAGGGTTATGGAATTTTAGGTGTGCCGGTGTCATATTAAGGGAAGAGAAGCACAACACCAAGAATATTTCATCACAACGATGATGGTAAGTCAAGAAGTAAAACCTACTACTAATTTGTGGGAAAATCGCTGGAAAGTCGAAATGAAGCTCATCGAGTTGCTATAGTGAGGGGTGGATGAGAGTCTAAAAAATGGATGGAATTGCAAGTGGGTCTATACGGTGGAAGAGGGGCGCACTTCGAAGGGGAATGAACGTCTAACGAAAAAAGATTTAAATATATGTATATATATATTGAATAAAAATTTATATTATATACATATAATGAAATTATGTATATAATATTATATCAGATATATATTATATACCACAACATGTAACTTGCCAATGAAAACATATGATTATATTGTTTTCTTAAAACATTTATAATTTATAATATTTATTGAAAATAATATATATGTGTATATATAGTATTTTTTTTGGTAAAATATATTATTTTATTGAATAATTTATTGAAACTAATTTTTATAATGGTAAAAAATATGTTAGTATTAATAATTAGTAGTAATAGATTCATTTTTTGGTAAAACATGTTTGTATAGATATGATAAAGCAATATATTTAACTGTTAATAAAATATTTGTTGGTGTTAAATGATCAATATCAACAGATATATCCGTTGGTATAGAAACATGTTGGTATTTAAAATTAATTCCAATAACACTTAATATCAGTTGGAATTGCTCTTTTTTACCAACAGATAAATTGTCTATCAATAAATTTCTATGGGTATAAGTCATTGTTTTTGTAGTGTATGAAAGTGACAGGTGGGCATGCATTATATAGCCCTCCAATGCATGGATAATGTTTTAATTTCATGATATTCCATGTATAGTTCATGAGTGGTTATCCTAATCACACTATGTTATGTTGTCTTGGTAGTTAGTCATGACTTATGTTTATGATGCATTGTTTTATGTTTTTGCCTCATTCCAATGTTGCTTTTATGTTATCATCATATATAATGATTAGATGTTTATTTTTATGATTATTACCCATTTTATTTCATATTTAAATACATATTAACTAAATTTTAGTACATTCTTAATGTTATTATCTATTAATTCCTTTACTGGGATTTATATATCACCCCTTTTATCTGTATTTCCCTTGGTTATCCCATGATTTTTTTTAAGAATATCAGATTTTTAGAATCATTTTAAATAAGTTTTCAATAATTTTGTTGTATCCATGTATTAAGTTGATGTTATATGTACCTGATCTCTCAAATAAACTAGTATTAACAATATTTTGTTACTATTTTATGTGTACCTTTATGTAGTAAATCATGAAATAAATTGTATTAAAATATGGTTTTTCAAAAAAAAGAAATCATACTATTATCTTGAAAACATAAAGGTCTACTCAAGTACCAACTGGAGGCATGATTAGGGTTTAAGTAAAACTAATTTAACCACTATTAATATTTTCTATATGAATATATAGTCTGATAAATAAATTTCACTCTAATTTGAATAATAAATAAAGGAACAATGTAAATAAATAACTAATTATTGATCCTCTAGTTTCACGGTGACACTTGGGGTCGACCATACCTTCTTTGGCTTTAGTTGAATGTCTCTATCTATAATATTTCATTAAGAAATACTATTTATTCTTAGGAGTATTACTCTAGGAAATCAAATTAATCACTAAGAAGATTGAACCCCACCTCGAGGCATTCTATGTATCAGGCATCGTCGCTAAACCTAAGGGAAAATCACCCCCAAGGCATTTTGATGTATCATGTATCATCATCGATCCCATGGCGTATCACCATTGGTGTTCCAAGGTATCAGGTATCATCATTGAACCCAATGATTATCACCCTTTGTATTATAAATTATTGATCATCATCACCAAACCCAAGGTATATCACCATAGGCATTCTAAAGTATTAGGTATTATCATTGAACACAAGGTGTATCACACTTAGTATTCCAAAAACAATTCATAAACCAAGCATATTGGAAACTCATAAATAAATTTATTTAATTTAATACCTTTTAGGTATCATTATTAGGTACCCCTATGGTGCCCCTATCCTTTCCCATTTAATTTTTCCAAGTTAATCACAAGGTAAAAACATTCATATATTCATTACTTTGACTATATCTGGTCTCACAAAATAAACATAGACACCATATCCTGGATCATAGAGCATATCATATGAATAATTTATCACTCACTAATAGTTATATTTAATGTTTTTATCTCCCATGTGGTCATATATTTAATGACCAAATTTATTTCTAAATTCAATCACACATAATGTGGTCGATAAAGTCTTAGTGACACACATAATGTTACATTTTATTCTTAAGGTGCCTCTAGTATCACTTCTTTAACTAACCAAGGAACTTACCAAGGTTACGTTCACCCCATGGGTGACAAAAAATCACATCCTACCCACAAAAATAATTTTCATGTCTTGTTCGTAGGTTTCATTTCATGATTTATACCTATAAACATTTAATTTATAATTTTAGGATGGACACATGGTAATATCAGTGTGACCATACAATGTATTCATTAATAAATAGTTCAAAAATGGTAGGATTTCTCATCAACGACCTACCACATACTCATATATTTACACTCATATAATATAATCCATTGATTCAAGATAATCTAATAGAAATTGTAAAATCATATGAATTCATTGAAAATAGGGAAAAGCACAGAAAGATGTCCAGAAACTACACAATAGTGGATGAAACCTAGAAAAAAAATAAAGTTAGAAGATTAGCCTTACCATAAGCTTCCTAATGAAAACCAATATGGGAAAATTAGTAGATGAATGAGTAATATGTCACCTGAAATAGGAGAATATAACCAAAGGGGAGGATGAATCTTGAGTAGATAGTTGAAGGAGGAAAGACCATTTGTTTTTAAAATCCCCCAAACAAAAATAATCAATTAAAACCTTTAAAACCCACTGGAGGGTTTCATAGTGTGAATCAAGGATTCACATAATGAATTTTATATGGAAACACCCCTCTAGTCCCAACCCCTTATATTTCAATAGATGACATACATTGTTACATTTGAAATCTTTCCTACAACTGCTAAATAGGTTCAAATCCTCTCGGTTCTCCTGCTCTCAATCCAGAGTTCTACTAATACCTTCTTTATCTAAAAATAAAAAATTAAAATTATTTAAAAAATATTTAAACACATCCATACCTCAAATAAGGGTTAGTGTTTTACATTATATCACCTTATACTTTACTAACTAAAGTTTCATTATGTTTTTCAATATGAGCCATGAAATTTTAAAAAAATTCAAAAACCTCTTTTTTATAATAACTATTCTAATTCGAGTAATATTCCTCTTATTTTTTATTATATATGTTCACTTCATTCAAGTAAATTTTGTATTACTCTTAATATTTTTTAAGACTTCCTTTGAGTTTTTAACACATTTTTTCTAATGAATTTATTCTTTCTCATCAACCTCATACTTACCACCTTTATTCTGTGGATAATTAATTGAAAAATTTCCAACTTCACCACATTTGAAACGTTTAAGTGGTATTTGTCCTTTTTAATTTTATTTTACTTTTCTAAAGTTCCTTGAGATAAGATATTTAATTATCTTACATGCTTCATCCACTTCTTCCTCATCTTCATAATCACTTGGGTTCTTCTCTTCTTTTTCCTTTCATTTGAGTTTTCTCATTGATTAAATTTTCATTTCTTCTTTGATCCGATTCATGAATGTTGTATTTTTCATTATCTCATAACAAAAATATTATTATGTAGTCAATCAATGGATAAATAATATTTTTATTCTAATGTTTAAATTTTGATATCATACTTGTCTCAAAATTTCCTCATCAACTTCTTGACAAAATTGGATTCTTTTAGTTTTTCTCTATAACCTCTAATGTTTCAAACTATTTTTATTAACCCCTATGAGTTAATAATAAATAGTTTCATCATCGAACAACCTCACATATTAAAATTTACATCTCCATTTTAATTTATTTTATTATTTAAATATCATATTTCTTTCAAAAAAGATTTCTAGTTTGTCCCAAATATCATTTGTTTTTGGAAATCCCATAACATTGTTATACAATTTTTCTGACAAGACCATAAAAATATATAGCATTTTTTTACCAAAGGATGTGTTTTTTTCAATAATCAAGTAAATAATATTATTTTAAATTAAGGAGATGTCTAATGTGATTTTAAAAGATCAATTTAATGATATGTGTTCAATTGAAGAAGGGGACATAGGCGAGGAAGTTTCTTCTATGTTGAATAAATAGAAAAGAATAATACCAAAATTCATTGGAATAGTTTGTTGGGTGGATGATTTGAAAATAAAATTTAGGAAACCCATATATGAATTATAGTATTTTATGTCAAATATTATCAGTTTTTACAGACTCTGGGATAAAGTTCAAAGTTGGATAAAGATGTCTTAGTATTTATTAAAGAATAGTTGAACCTAATCTTATCGAGGAATTTGTGGATATAATCTAAAGGAATTATTTTATATAATGAAATACCCTATAACTATATTGAAGGTGTTTTATATTATTTTTTTATTTTAATATTTATTTGATGATGTTCCAATATGATTTGAATAGGTTGGATAATCCTTCTAATTAATCAAGAGTTGTTTTGAAGCTACCTATAGGAAAAAAAGAGAGTTACTAAAAAATCTATAAGTCCTAAGTGTAAGGATTTTCCTAATGGAATGGATGAATTTAGTATGAATGTAATACTTTAGGTTCTAATTTTCATGATTTTAAGTGAGTGTAAGACTTTTAGTTCCATAATATAACTCTATGGATGGTAAGTATTTTCTGATCATAAATCATTATCATATAACTTCCCTACCCATAGAAATTCTTTTCATTCTACTAAAAAGGGACAAATGTAAGAGAATGAGAATTCTTGAGCTAGAAGTAAGTTTTTTGTTGATAGTAAAAGGACTTTGAAAAGAAATATTTTCCAAAAATAATACTTTTAAGAACCCAACGTAATTCTTTAACACTTGGAAGATTTTAGAATTCTGCTGGATAAAAAATTGAGTTTACAAATTTTGAATCTGATGAATATGAAACTATTTTAGATAATGAATATAATGTAATTTTATAGTATAAACATCATAAATACAGGTAAATTTTTGTTATCTAATAATTATAATGAATATAATTTTATCTTATTCTATGTAAATGGAAGATCAAAGCATAATTAAAAATAGAGTTTCTTGAATTTATTAATTCTAAGGAAATGAAAATCTGAATTTTATTGTATTGTGAATGTGAGTTCAGAATATCATAACACTTATAGAATATATGATATGATATTTTTTTGATATCAAATAATTATTTCCAATCCATTTATTATTTGATGAATAAAATGGAATTATAATGTTTTCTAGAATAATGAAGATAAAGAACCATTGAACCTCAAGATACAATTTATTAGAGCCTACATCATTAGGATATGAGGTTGTTTGATTGTTTATAGGTAATGTAGATTTAATACTGGGAATTTTCCAAAGAATTTAAAAATTACGAGGCTTCCAAATTTCATAAATATTGAAAATAAATTTGAGTTCCACACCACATATATGATCTGCTTTATGATCTTCATAGAGTTATAACCATTTTTAGTGCATATTATGTGGATTATTTTGAGGAAAATAATATGTTACTAGAGAAGAAGAAATTTTTTTTATTCATTTGTGTTTCAAAAAATAATTTCATTTAATATGGTTATTTTTTGAATACTCCTTGAGAAGAAAAATTAGTGCACAAAAATCCCTTGAAACCTGAATTGGGTATTATATTATGGTGATTTTGAATGAGGGAAAATTTATTATTTTCAATGTAAAATTTTTGTTATTTGAAAAATAAATAATTCCTTTAACTAAGACAATTGTGCATGTGAGTTTGGGGTGTTTGGGATGAGAATAAAATAAGAATAAGAAGTCATTGGGGATTTGGTTGTAATGGAATAGAGGTGTCAGAGATCTATGTGTTCTAGAAAACTTAATATTTACAAGAGGAAGATAAATTCATTGTATGTTGTAGAAAAGAAGAAAAAAGTGATTCATCTGATCCTATTCAAATTATTAGGTCTCAAGGAAGATTAAGTGAGAGAGTAAGAGTAGACCTGTGTGATCAACTAAATTTCACCAAGAAATATTTTGAGACTGCATTCATGTGTGTAAATCTATGAAAGATATATTTTGGGTTATACTCATGAGAAGTGATTTTGAGAATCCAGTGAAAAGATTCATAATAACTATGAAATAAGAACACATCAAATACTGAGTTTCATGAGTTGAGTTTGAAAAAAATTAGGCATTCTATGACTCTGAGAAGAGGGAATAAATTTTATTGTATTAGTGTAGAACCACTCTATGGTTAGTGTAGTTTTATATTATAAGGAGGAAGTAAGAAGAGAATCTGTGGGAGTTGAATACTATGGAAGTAGTATAAAGACCCCTTTTCCTACATCATATTATGAAGTCATGTCACCCATGTAATATGGTGGCAACACATATATAATAGTAAAGAAGTTTCAGGATGATCCGTTTCCACCCATTATAATTATTCATTTAATTAAAGTGAAGAATATGTGACTCGGTGGAAGTTGACATGGGAAGGATTGGGTTACCCACAATGGGGCCAAACATTGAAAAAATACAATAACTATTTTTACTTTAAACATATATACTATATATAGATGTTTGGAATGGTAAAATATAAATAGATCTATAAACATCATAACAAGTGAAAGAGGTTAAACATAAAAAGGGTTTTTATGGTAAAAGAAGATTTTTTTTTGGGTGAAATTGGTCCACACTTGATTCAACCCCCCCCCCCCCCCAGTTGTGTCTGCACTGGTCCACTTGCTATATCAAATGGTATCATAACCTAAATTCCCTCTGTTTAGATCTATTAACTTATCAAAATTTATATCAAATAAAAAGTTAAAATCTTATTGGACATAAAGTTTTCCTTGTTTCTATTATTGACTATCTAAATTATATATTTTAGATGTTTGAAGAAGACACTTAGATGGAAAAACCTGTTCCTAGTCTTGTGAATAATGTAATTTTGGATTCACCAAATACCTTAAGAAATATGAAATATATGGATGATATGAATAATATGAAAAATGAAATAGTGAAATAGGAAGCATAAGTAATTATATATAATCATAGTGGTAAATAATGTGATAAATACATTTATAAATGTACCTATAATTGTAAAAGATCAAACTATGAGTAAGATGAATTTGATGAATCACTTAGTGAATTTTATTATAAATTCAAGGATTATCTAAATAGGTCCCCATATAAGGTTATTTATTCTTGTTTTATTATATCAAGGGACTAATTTTTTAAAATATATGGATGTAGAATGAGGTTGATTTAATGGAAGAATCATTGGTAAAAAATTTGAGCTCCTATAACACGATAACAAGACTTGTGAAATCTGAAGAATAATTTTGACACACTTTGAAAATAAATAATTTTATTAGTTTGAAAGTAATTTGAAAGATTTTTATTTAAGAATTATGTTTTTAAGAAGATATTATAGTAATTTCTTATTGCATTATATAACTTACATAATTTCCATGGATATAAATTCTACCCATATAGAATTAAATTCAAAATTAGTGAAATATATGGATAATTGGAAAATAAAAACTACACCCTCAACATGAAGTTCCTTGAGTTGTATGTCAAGTTGAAAAATCAAAAAGATAAAAAATAAAAAACATCAAATTGATGGAGAAAAGGTGTGTTATCACACAAACTTTATAAGTGAGTCATACATAAAATAATACATACATTATTGGACTAAATATCTTCTAATCAAAAATATAAGTCTCCAACTCAATCTCATGGAAAAATGATACCCACAATGTAGATAAAGTATCATTCACTAAATTAGAAATTTCAAGATTAAGTCAAAAGAATAAGTTTTTTACAAAATTGGAAGAGTAAAAATGTTGTGACTAGCACAAAAAATGTCATGCATAAGGGTGATCATGTCCAAGAAGAACTTTCCTATAAGAGAAACCCAAAATTATTATGTTCTATACCTGAAACAGGAAGTCATTCAATCTTGCAAACCTTAACTAATTTCACCTAAATTGAAAATAATAAGAATCGTTGGAATATTTTGGTGTTTTTATAGATTAGTTCATAGGGATATAAATATCTAGTATAATATTTTATTGTGTAAAATTTAGAGAATTCCTAAATTAAGGGGTATAAAAGATAAAGAAAATAAAAAAGTGGATATAGTGAAGAAAATAACACGTATTAATAAAAATTTATTTATCAAGAAAACAGGTTATATATTTGAGAACATATGAGATTTATGAATGATTTTTTGTCATTATATGATTATTTATAGCACAATCCTACCATATACCATGGATTTTCTAGGAACCACCATATTTTGATAATCTGATGAACAAATAAAGCGAATTGGCTTTAAGAAGAAACTTTATAGAGAAAAGCTGAATCATCTACTCCCAATAAGAAAGATAAAAAAAATTATAAGGTATTCAAACCTAATAGAGATAAATTCATTTAATTTAGTAACATTGGACACACCATGTATCATTGAAATACATCTCTGAATACTAATGAGAAATTGAGCAAGATGAAGGAATGAAAATAATCCATCCAAGAGAAATGTTCTAGGATTTGATTAGTGGTTGATAATCCCTATAAATAAATAAAGGGGTTGTATAATAAGGTAAAATTAAAAGTTGATGCAGAAGTGTGTGGATGGTGTAAGAAAGTAGGTCGTAGTACTATCTGAAATGTGAGATTATTGCCTAAAAAATCAATCGAAATTTAAAAGTAAATCACTCATGAGATAAAATTTTAAAAAAACTATAATAAAAAAGAAATCAAAATACAAAGATAATGTTCATCATGTTCCCAATGGTTGTATCACCATATGGCCAGATTAACTAGAGTTGGCTTAAGATCATTATCTAACTGAAAATAAATAAAGTTATTTAATTTCTAAAATATATAATCCCTTTCTAACTAAGAAGAAAAGTGATGATGGAGAGAAAACAGTTCTTCCACTGTTAAATAAATCTAAAAATTGATTGATTAAGTAAGAATAATTAGGATGAGACACTTTGAAATATTAAGAAAAGAAGTTCAATATTTGAGAAATCAACCCCACCCCTCTCTCTCTAGATAAGAAGTTGTTGGGATATCCACCCTCATGCCATTTTTTTATTTTCCTTTAAATGAAGAGAAGTGAATGTGATGAAATTTAGAGAGTATTCCCATGAGGGGGTACTTTAAAATTAATGTAGCTACTATAATTTATCTGATATACTAAAATCTAGAAATATGGATTGCCCCTTAAAAAAATAATGAAAGTGGTGTGATTTAATTCTCTTATAAATTTTTTAACATGTATATATTATATTTATAAATGGTAAGTTATTATCTAAACATATGGGTATGACTTGGAACTTGAAATCTTTAAATATAATTTACCAAGTGAGTAATGGTTCCTTAAATTTCTTGAAAATATGTATGTACTACCCCTAAAGTGAGAAATAAAAAAATGATCTCACATGTAAAAATGTTGGAATAGTTTTTATATAAACTTTTCTCTCTTGTTTTATAAAAAAATAAAGGCCATGTAGAATTAGATCTGATTTATTAATATAACATTTCTAAAATAAATGTGAATCCATGTTCACATCCAATGATGTTGTGTTATCCCTATGTTCTTATAATCACTTTTTGATAAAATAATTCTCTCATAAGGGAGTTGATTTTATATCTCAAAGGGAGAGAAAGATTATTTAGAGAGGATATGTGTTGTTTAAATCAAGCTAGATTGGTTTCATAAATAGGAGACGAAAGAAGTGTTTCACCTTGAATTTCAATTGGTGTCAATTGGTATCTCAATTGGTATTTCAAGTGGTATCGATCTCAAATAATATAAAAAAATTGGTAGAATAAATTTTTAGATCACTATACTATAATAAAAGGGGGATAATATTACCATGTGTGTTAAATAGGGTAGATCATACCCTCTACCTTTATTATCAAAAAAGTGTAGAGGGTATTATTGAATTTGAGAGGATATATGTTTTGAAAAAAAACTTAAATGGGGAATTATAGGGACAAAAAGTTGTGATTCTTTTATTTTATATCAAACATCAAGATTATGATATGATTACAAAAAAATAAGGGGTCTTAGGAGATTTTCAAAGATCAATACAATGATATGAGTTGAAATTATTAATAGGTCTTGGGTGAACAATTATGTATCCACCCACTAAATATAAGTTTCTCCATGAGGAATAAATGTCAAAGAAGAAGATCATAGGTCCTTGGAATAGTTGGATGGATAGATTCCATGGAACCCAATATTAGAGAACCCATAAAAAGTGTATAAGATTTTCTAGTTGCGAAAATTAGTGTTTATACACTCTTAGATAAAGGATGAAGATAAGTACATAGGGATTAGGATTAATTGAAGAATATTTTCAACTAAGCTAATAAAGGGTTTCATGGTAATACTCTAAAGAGATTAATTTATATATTAAAACACCTAGTAACTATTATTAAAAAATTTAGAACTTTTTTTATAACTCTGATATTTATTTTAGGATGTTCGATGATTATTTAAAGAGGTTATAAAATCCTTCAAATCAATTTAGAGTCTCTTTAAAGCTACATGTAGAAACTAATTTTAGGAGTTCATGAATAATGGATAAGTCCTGAGATTATGGTCTTTCCTATAATAATAGATGAATTCACTCAAAACATAAGACTTAAGGTGTAGATAATAAAGTTCTTAAGTGAGTATGATACTTTTAGTACAATATTATAAATTTTTTTATTTTATGTATTTACTTATCATAAATTTTTATCATAAAACTTAATTTCCCATTATAAGGATTTGAAGTCTGTTGAAAATTGATAAAATAAAGATCATATGATGGTAAAAATTGGGCCCCACTGACAACACAAACACCTCTCCTTAATATGGTTGTCAGGTCCTAGCCCTCTCGGTATCACCAGTTTCCCCATAGACATATGGTCCCCTCACTGGGGCCCACCAACATGCCTGAATAGGTCATTAGACTAATCATTATCCCCACATTCCAACACATGCTCATTCTAGTATAATTTTTCCTCACCCACACACACCGTAAGAAACATCCCATAAGGTCACCTATCCTGGTCACTTCTCCTGGCCAAACATACATAACTATAGAGTCCTAATTAGGGAGGCTACCAAAAAGGAAGGTGCACCTTATTGACATGAGTCATATAATTTGGTCTTTTAACCCTTTAACTTTATAGGGTTTTATATTCACCCCCCCCCCCCCCAGATCACAACATCTTCATTATAGACCCTACATCTGACCCAGTTCGCACCACTACACTTAGAGCATAACGTCCTAATTGTTGACCCTACATCTTAACCAAGGTAGTGACACTACACATAAGGGTGAGTTACTCATATGATACCAATGTAATAACTAGGCTCTGTGGACAGCACAGACACCCCACCTTAACATGGCCATCAGGTCCTGACCTTTCAGGTATTACCAGTTTCCTCGTAGACATGTGGCAACCTACCTAAGGCCCACCCACATACTCGAATAGTTCATTGGACTAATGGTTATCCCCACATGCCAACACTTGTTCTTTATAGTGTTTTTTTTCCTCACCAACACACACCATGAGAATATTCTCATAAGGTTACCCATATTTACCACTACTCTGGGACAACCATGATTAATTGTTGAGTTCTAATTAGGTAGGTTCCTGAAAAGAAAGGTGCGCCTTGTTGACATGACTCATATCATTTAGTCTTATAACCCTTTAAAATTTGTGTGTTTTATAATGAATTGTGTAGAAAAATTTAAGCCTTCTTCCACAGATCATAATACATTGAAAATTAATATTTTCTAAATGTAAGACATTGAATAACCCAGTGTAATACTTAAACACTTCAGAAATTTTCAATGTTCTACTAGATGAAAAATCAAGTTTCTAAAATTTGAATCTGATGATGATGAAACTATTAAGGGTGATAAAATAGTTTTTTATTCATGGTATAAACATATAAAACAATTAGAAAGGGTTTTGATCTAAGATTATGAGGAAAAAGAACCAAATCTTCATCCAAGTAAAGATAACATCAAATCATAATGAAAAATGAAGCTTCCATAATTTCCTATTTTGGAGAAAATAAAAATTTGAAGATACTTGTGTTGTGATTTTAATTCCAAAACATCATGATTTTAGATTTTCCATGGCTTGAGATTTTTTTAGTGAGATAGAATGAGGAGTTCCATGACATGTATTCTTTTATGAATAAAATAGAATTTTTCTGTTTTCAAGAATAGTACAGGTGAAGAACCATCCAATACTGAGTTTTTATTTGTAAGAACACAGTTCTTCATTGAGGTATAGATCCTTTATTTTCCATCATCTCTCATTTTAAATCTTTAGATATTTCTCAATATGAATTCCCTTTTATGGTATGGGGGTATCTAGAATGTCTTGGTCCGGTTCAGATCCCGAGACCCAAGTTTGGGGTAAATGTCCTGGCACATTGTTAGTAAAAACATGCAAGTTTGGCCGCATAGGCATGTGGCTAGGTCTTAAATTTTGATAGTGGGTTTTGGCATAGCTTGTGCAAGTATAGTCAAACTGTGTAGACAAACCATGTGGGTTTCTCTTCCCTATAGCTAAGTGTGCATGATTGGAACATGGTTTGGTCAAACCATGTAGCCAAACTGTGAAACCCTATAATTTTGGGTGAAATTAAAATTTTAACCCTGATTAAAATTCTATTGTAACCTAAAAACATTTCTTATTCAACAAAAAGAAGCCATAGATTGGGAGATCCCATTTTGAAGCCTAAAGTAGAAATTGAGGGATTTGTTTTTTTCAGACTCTAACTCAAAGGCCGCTCATCTCATTGGATCTTCATTGATGAGTACTCAATTAATTTTTAGTCATTATTAATTATTCTAGATAATGGATACACTATTTAGGTTTATGATAATTTTCCACATTATTAATTTCTTCATCCGAAAAAACAATTCTTCCAACTTGAGCCGAATAAGAAGCTGATACCAAATGAACTGTGAACTATGGACCAAAGGTAAGTGGTATCATGCCTTTTGTTAAATGTTGAGGTGTTTTTATATGTCCTTGTACAACACATCCGATTTCCATGCATTTCCTTAAATGATATTAAACATTAAATAAAAAATTTAGGCATGAAATATTCAATTAAAGAGACTATCAATCAATGTTATAGGTTGTGGACCTTGATTTAGAAACACCCCTTGGGTGTGTTGGTTATATAAATAGAACGCCATGGATGGCCCTGAAACTTGGATTCCATGAGGTGTTCCTTGTAAATAAAATTGATGAATTTAATTATGATTGATATGTATATTGAAATGTGATATCATTTGTAAATGGAATTGATAAAGAAGAGGGGATGGATGTCATTCCCCTGGTAATATTATTTATAATGGCTTATTGAGATTAAGATGCTTATTTAAATGAAATTCCCATGTGAGTAGTTGAATGGAAATCCTTATAATCTTGGAAAATGACTTGAGTAACCTTATGAAGTTAGTTTCAATTGAATTGGCTAGGTTGATGACCCTTGGTATATTATAAATTACTCATTGACATTGAATGTTATATGAATTGCGTGAGACATGAATTTAAATGATAAATTCCATGGATGGACTCATTTCCGATTTACCATGATTATTCCTTAGTGATTCATGGACTTATAATATGGAATTCCAAGAAGATAATCATGAAAGGTATGACTATTATATTCCATGTAATACATGGATTCATATGAGAATTCCATGGATGGACTGAAGTGGGAATTTGATCATTATTCCATGGGTGATACTTGATCTCCCCTTAGCCTACTGCCATGGATTGACTCGAATGGTATATATGACATACCAAACCTACAGAGATACTTGGGTTATTGAGGATATCCATGTTCAGAATCAATAGGTGTTGGTTATATTACACCTAGAATGAGACTTGGATTCCAACATAGGAATTCCAAGGACGGGATTAGGTTATTAATTGAATTATAAATGAAATGGTTTATATGACGTGTCTTCCAATCCAAACCACAATCTTGGATTCAGTCTTATTTATACTTTATAGATTGAATATTTAGGCATCCTATGATCATGTTATCACCATGATGGATGCTAAGATACATGTCAGGTCTTGAGACTTATTGATTAAATGAAATTGAATCATTAATTGAACATGATGATAAATGATACAATCCTGACTGTTAAATCATAAATTTACCTTATAAATGAAAATTTAATAAAAATGAATTGAATTTGAAATGAGATGATTTTTTTATAGGATTTTTACTTTTGAGTGCTTCCTTTACATATTATATTGTTGTCTGCACATTCTATTTCATATATATTCACTAACTAATTGGAACCTGAACTTTGCCGGTTTCCTATTGGGATTAAATCTCACACCATTTTTGGGCCACTGTTGGGTTTCCAAAAAGATTATATGATTGCAGGTATTTATAAGTGAAAGTTCCATACTACTGGTTCTTGATTTCTTTTTGGGATAAGGGGTGCATAGAACCAAGTTGGGGCTCTGATGCACCCGATTTGTGTATACATTTTCAAATATATTATTGAAAATAAAAACATGTTTTCAGAAAATATATGTTGTTTCATGAACATATTCTTTGATTTTTGTGATTCTGTTTACTTTTAGGACCTTTTTGGCTAAAATACACAAATAATGGGAAGTCTGTGGAAATTTTAAAACTACACGGCGTGTACTTTTTATACACATCGTGTACATCCAGATAGGGACACAGACCGAGGGAGGGAGTACACGCCCATGTCACCAGACAGACGTTACACACCGTTTGGGGTGGAATTACACGCCGTGTACTACATTCTAGAAGCGGTTGTTGCCGAGAAGAGTCTACATGACCATGTGGCCGTTGAAGGAGACACGGAGTGTTCCATTTTTACATGTCGTGTCTTCTATTCTAGAAGGGGTTGCTGGACAAAGTTTTATACTACACACCATGTATGGCGGCGATACACACCATGTACACTCAACTACCAGGCGGCGTCATGTTCAAATTCAAAGACGGCATGTTAGGCCGCCTACCAGCTGAGAAAATGGTGCCAAAGTGCGTTGATGAAAGTACACGGCATGTACTTTCTATACACATCATGTACTTTATTTTTCTATAAAAAGAAGCCTTGGACTTTGGATTTTAGAGTTCAAAAACCATTAGAGGAGAGAAGAAGTTCTCCTGCCACCGTTCCCAATCAACCATAGTGTCATAGTTTCACCATTCCACCTACTGACACCACTCCTCGATGCTTACACAATGAATTCATCAGGTATCGAGTGTGTTGTTCCTATTATGCTTTCCATGTGTAACTAAACCCCTTGCATTGGGGCTGTGGATGACGAAGGATTTTATTATGTTGTATTAATTTAGATAGTTGTGTTCGTTCTTCTTAATTCTTTTTAATCCTCTTAAATCATTGCTATAAATTACTGAGAATTCTAAGCCGAACCAAGGGAAGAATTCTCAGCGATATAAAAGAAGAGTAACAGTGAAAGCTTTCATGACCATTGAAAAGGTTTCACCAATTCATAAATGGACTGAACCAAATTAAGAATTGAGAAACACTAACTACCGGACCAAGGAGTCAATTTCTTCAATTCCAAACAAGAGGAACTGGACCAAGGAAATCTTGTCATAAAAGGGAATCTAGAATGATGAATTATCATGAACAACAGAACCATTTAAGAAATCTGCATAAAAAATACATAACCACCACATCCCCAATACACTTTTTCTTTATGTTAAAACACCTCTAAATCACTTTTTGTTTCCGTTTAATTGTTAATCATTTTCTTAAAGTAAACAGAACGGTTTCACTCAATCCAAACTAAGAAAATCCACTCTAAATTCTGCATGTTTCACTATATTAATTATAAACTCAACTGAACCAACGCACTGCCAAAGTCCCCTGTGGATCGACCCTGCACTTAAACTATACTAAAGTTTTAAGAGTGGGTTAACAAAAATTTGGGGCACCGATAATGTACTTTCGGTGAAACGACCGACCAAATTTTGGCATCGTTGTCAGGGACTTTTTGTTTCAGTGCTACAATTTAAGTTGTGTTAATAATTGATTAAGTGAAAATAAAAATAAAAAATTATCAAAAAATTCTGTTCTAATCCCATTTCAATTTTCTCTTTTATTTTCCCTTTTATGCCTGGTATTTTTATTGTGGATTTGCAGGACCTTAGTTGCATGAATAGATGCCCCGATCGGTCCAGAAGCGCCAAGTCATCGGAACTTGTTCTGCTCGATCCAGAAATAGAACGGACCGTGCTTCGCCATCAACGTGCACTGAAAGAAACACACCAGCAGCAAATCTCTACCATGGTGAACAAGGATGAGGAAGCACCAGTCATGGATGCTACGACTGAGCATTAGTACTAGGATCAGAAGCCTCCCACTACTGGTCTACCGGAGCAGGCTCCTGGAGGTTTTGTGGAATTCCTCCCAAGGGATTACCAACGGTCTCCGCAGCAACCTCCTCTGGCTTACGGCCAACTACAACAGCCGCAACAACTCTTCCGACGGCCGTATTTCGCCCCTCTGGAGCAGCAGTATCTGCAACCTCCACCCCCTCGGCAGCCACCTCCATGCCATACTCCTATGGAGTACGGACTTCCTTTAATCCACAGAGCCGATACGGGCATCGTCCGTCCTCCGGTCCAGGCCCAGCACTTCGAGATCAAGCCTGCAATCATGCAGCTGATCCAGAACACCGTCCAATTTGGAGGTCTGCCCAGTGAAGACCCGAACGCCCATATCTCCAAATTTATGGAGATCTGAGACACATTTTGTTACCATGGCGTGTCCAAGGATGCCATCCATATTCTCCTATTTCCCTTTTCTCTACGGGACAAGGCGAAAGACTAGATCAAGGGGCTGCCACAAAGATCTATCCTCACCTTGGAGGAGCTAGCCCAGGCGTTCCTGTCCAAATACTTCCCACCATCGAAGACAGTGACACTACGGATCGAAATCCACAAATTCCAGCAGCACGACTCTGAGTCATTATACGAGTCCTAGGAACGTTTCAAAGAGATGCTACGAAAATTCCCACACCACAGACTCCCACTCTGGATACAAGTCCATACCTTCTATGGAGGACTTACAACAAATACCTAGTCCGTGGTGGATGTTACTACTAGAGGTACGGTGATGAGAAAGTATGCCGAAGAACTTTTTGAACTACTCGAAGATATGTCAACCAACAGCTTCTAGTGGAACTCTGAGTGGGGGACTCAAAAAAGAGGTATGCATAGTATTGACGCTACCACTATGCTCGCTGCTCAGTTAGATGCAGTGTCCAAAAAATCGATGCATTGAATCTCAAAGGAGCATCTCAAGTTCATGCGGCGAACCATCCAGCATGCAGCGACTGTGGTGATAACCACATCATGGGAGAATGCCCGAGTTCGACTGCAGGCCCTTCGACGAGCGAGGTGAGTATGTTTCCCAAAATCAAGTGCCCAACCAGTACAATCAGTACCAGAACCTGGCATGGCGAGATCAACAGAACACAGGCTGGGGTCAACAACAGCAAAACCCTCCACCCCAGTGACCGCCCGGCTACAATGAGCCTTAGTACTAGAATCAGTTTCCAAGACAGCGGTTCCAGCAGGGTTCCTATTAGCAGCAACGGTACCAGAACCCTCTCCCACAGCAGGAAAGGCAACAACCACCACCACCACCTGCCCAGCCAACTCAGAAAGAGAACACATCAAGGTTAGAGGACCTGATAAATAAATTCATATCAACTACTGAGACGAAATTCCAGAACTAGGAGGCTTCCATTCGAAGCCTCTAGAATAAAATTGGCCAGATAGCAAACCAGCTATCAGGGAGGCAGCCCAGTACACTACCGGGAAACACCGAGAAGAATCCGAGGGAGGAGGCCCATGCTGTCATGCTCCGGAGCGGAAAAGAGATCCAACGGAACCAACCAGCACAGCCAGGTTCTCCCACACCCTCTACTGATGAAGAACGTACTAGTACCGACCCCTCCTCATCTAAAAGACCGCAGAAGGAGGCTTTTCCGAATAAAGGAAAGGAGGTAGTAGAACCATTCAAGCATACATTACCTTTCCCATAGAGAATGAAGCAAAGAAATCTGGATCACCAATTTGGAAAATTCATGGACGTATTCAAGAATCTATAAATCAACATCCCATTTGTAGAGGCCCTGACTCAAATGCCCATATATGAAAAGTTCATTAAGTAAATCCTCTCGAATAAGAGGAAGATGGAGGATTTTGGGGTTATTTCACTAACAAAGGAGTGCTCAGCGGTTGTTCAACATTCCATTCCTCCAAAGCTCCAGGATCCATGTAGTTTTACTATTCCCTACACAATTGGAACCTGTGACTTTGGAAAAGCTCTATGAGACTTGGGAGAAAGTTTCAACCTCATTCCATTTAGAGTTTTCCAAAAGATCAGGCTCCAAGATTTGAAGCCAACCTGAGTAGCCCTTCAACTTGCTGATCGATCCATTAAATATATGAAGGGGCTACTGGAAGATGTACTGGTGAAAGTGGGACTATTGATCCACCCAGCGGATTTCATCATCCTCGACATGGGGGATGATCCAGAGGCACCACTTATATTTGGAAAACCTTTCCTAGCCACTGTGAAGGCACTCATTGTTGTGCACCAGGGAGAGCTGATTTTCTGGGTAGGAGACGATAGAGTCTCCTACAATTTTCTCAATGCCATCAAGCAGGCATCATCGTCTGATCATGAGGATTGTTCTGAAATAACTACCATGGATGATCGCTTGGTGGATGATCTAGTATGTTCTTATATTTCTGATAACTTTAACATTCCAGAAATTCTTGATGAAGAAGAGCCAGAGAACTTGCAACTCTTAAATGGCCAAGGCAGCCACTATTGGGACCATTATGCACCGTAAATATCTGGTATGCAAGGTAAGAAGGTCGAGCCAACAACCTAAAACAAAGGTGCTTCCTGGGAGGAAACCCAGAGGTTAAATTCCATGTCCCACTTATATACACATCATGTACTTATCTTTTTAATTTTTAATTTCAATAATATATATCTATAGAATAACAAATAAATAACCAGGGATGATGCCGGTGCCAATGTTAAAGTCACTGGAGTTTATTCAAGTCGTCCCTGGTTCGAAGCCTCCTAACCTACCTTCGGCACGGGGTTCCTCCTTTTATTTACACGGCGTGTGTGGTTTTTTCCTATATATATATAAATGTGTTTAAATATAATAAAACCCATGATGGGGATGGACCGGTTGGCTAGAATCATAATCCGGTTCCAAAAGACCCGGGTTCGAATCCAGACAACCGTCCCATTTCCATAATTTGTTCTTTTAATAAAACAACATGAAGTGAATTTTGATATATGTCGTATGAGGAATAATTTTTCAATATAAATTAAAAACATTTTTTAAAATAAGAAATAACATGAGGGTGAAGTTGGTGGATTGGCAAAGTCTCGGCACCAGGTCCAAAAGACCCAGTTTCGAATCACGCTAATCTCCTCACTTCTTCTCCATACTTTCCTAAATAAAAACCATACGTCGTGCTTTTCTTTATTCCCATTTGTATAGGCTGTATAGAATAAATATATATAAATGATAAATATGGGTAGCAGTACAACCTTCGCTCCAGTGGTTGAGGGCTTCCATTCGGAACGGCCGATCGCCGGTTCGAACCTCGCCCCGACCACCGGACCAAAGGTTGTACTTCTCTTTTTCCAATTTTTAAACACACGGCATTTATTTGACCACTACATTACGTGTATAATTTTATTTTCTCCTAATTCTTTATTTACATATATATACTGATTTTACTTTTATTTTTAATAAATTAATATTAATTATTTTATAGTATATTTGATGTTTCTTAGAAAAAATTGGGAATACACTATGTGTAGTCAAAATGTACACACCGTGTACCGTGGCTATATAAGCCACGGGCCACTCGGCTTGAGCCCGTGTCGCGCGGCTCCCCATTTCTTCCTCTTCTTCCCATTTCTTCTCCCGAATGATACCTGCACCCCCATTTCTCAGATCTGTCGATTTGGTGCGTTTCAAGCTCTGATTTCTCTTATATTGTGATCCTCAGTCAAGGTACGCCGTTCTACACCCTCTATTTCAAGTTTTTAGAATCGTTTAGGGTGTTTTTCGGATCGGCCGACCATTCGGCTTCTGCCAGTACACGGCCACGAAATGAAGAACACACACCATGTACTTTTGTACACGGCCACACACAAAATACTTCGAATTTGAATATACACGGTGTGTATGTTCGGTACACACCGTGTCCTTTTTAACATGCCAAGTACCCTTTTGCACACGGCCTCACACACCATTTTCATGTAAACGACATTTGTGTTTGGTACACGCTGTGTATACCCTTTCCTTTGGCCCCTCCATGTGTGGCACCTCACACGGCCTCTTACCCCATGTTCCTATACACTGCGTGTCTGTATGGTACACATCGTGTATACCATTTCCTTTGGTCGGCCCATCTTACACCCTCCACATGGTCATGTTCTTCTGGTAAAGTACACACCGTGTCCTACCTATACACGGCGTGTCTTTTATTTTTATACTTTTCATAAACATGGTTGTGTCCTTTATGAATACATGACCACCTACAATTTGAGTGAACACGGTGTGTATGTTCGGTACACGTCGTGTACTTTCACATGGTCTATTTTTCACCCTCGGCGTGTCTATCCAGAGAACATGGGCTACTCTACATTTTCAACTACACACCGTGCATTCTGGATGTACACGCTGTGTACTTTTATTTTCATGTTTTCTCACATTTTCTTTGTTTTTTTTTTGTTTTTTTTTTGTTTTTTTTTCTTTTGTTTGGTTTTTCTTTCTTTTTCAGATTATGGCAGATGACGATCCTTTCCGAGGGAAGCGACCAGCCTCCGCCAATGAGGGTGAGGGGTCCATCTTTCATCGGATCTGACTCTGACCGCCGACACAGCCGGACCCAGATGCTCCGGTCTTCGAACTCCCTCCATTGGACATTCTACCACCACTCACTCCCTCAGCAAAGGCCAGGCCTACTTCTGCTGCACCTCCACCTTCCGGCACCAAGCTTCTGAGCACCACCATTTATCCTCCACCAGCTACCGCTCTACCTGCGCCATCTTCATCAGCAGTCGGTCCCTCCTCGAGCACCCCATCCACCGAGTCAACCTCTACTTCAGTAGATCCACCCATAGAGCTAGCCGCTGCTACTGCACTTACACCTGGGCTAGTACCTGCAGGTGATCCCTATCCCTGTATAGTAATCCCGGTCACTAATCTCGCATATGACAGGGTCTAACGCTTCTCTCATCAGCCGATACCATTGAGTGGTCGATACCTCGATAGCAGCATTCCACAACAGCTAGGTATTTGGGAGGACTTGGAGGATCCTCTTGGGCACACCCCACTCCTAGATATTTTCCAGGTCAGCACTCCTATTTTTCATGATTTATTTTTGGATTTCGTGGCTTTGTTTGAGTTTGATGGAGCGGAGTACTGAGAGACACCTGGTGATGCGGTGCCCATGGTACGGTTCTGGCTAGGTGACCGGAGTTTCTCCCTCACCATGACCGAGTTTTGCCGAGGGTGAGGCTTCTACCCCCATCCCATCACCCCACCTCTGGTTTCTACCCTATCCCGTCTTGAGCGCTCTGAGCTCATCGCTATGTGGAGGGAGATCTATGGGCCTGACCACCGGTACTCCCCCACTTCCTAGAATAGCACTCTTATCGCTAACCCCATCATCCGCTTCGCCCACAGGTGCTTCAACACCATCCTTTTCCCCCTCCGTGAGGATATGGGGGTCTTGACCTGCCGTGACATGGAGCTACATACCTGTGTCATTCGGTAAGACTACCCAGACCTCCCTTATTTTGCCACCTCCTATTTCCACTCCATGCTTACCGGTTGTCAGGGAAACCTGAATAGCGGGTTTTACACTACCCGTCTCACCCACCACCTTGGGGTATTTGAGACCTCTTTGCCTCATGACCAATTAGGTTCACCCTAGCAGATGGAATTTCTCATGCTCATTCGCATGGGGATGGTTTGGAAGCAGGGGGTTCCTACATCCTTACTTAGGCTCGCCCCCATCCACCCACTGACCCTCCTGCCCCAGCTGATTACCCTGCTCCTCCTTCCCCACCCCCTCCAGCTTCTCCACCTCAGACACCTCCTACTGACCCCACTTCTTCTGGACTTCCTTCTTCTATCTCATCATCCATCCCACCTACCCCTAAACCCTCGGTCGAACTTGCCCTTTCCCACCACCTAGACGTGATGGAGAAGTTCTTGGGTCGCTTCGACAGCCGACAGGATCCGATGGAGCAGCAGTTGGTTTATATCATCGGCTGCCAGGACACCATTACGCGGCATTTGATTCGTCTTGACAGCCACATGGAGCATCTTTTGGCACATATTTATCAGCATCTTGGTCTTCCATTGCCTCTACCTCCTGCCTCCGCCTCCGCTACTGGCCCTTCTGCTTCTGCTCCACCGCCCTCTCCTGTGCCAGCCATGGATTCTGCTCTACTGTCTATGGTGGGCCCTGCTGCTACTCCTCCTTCCGCCACCACTGCTATCGTTCCAGGTCCTACTGCTGAGCTTCCTTTTCCAGATCCCATGCCTGCGGCTCCTACTTCTCCAGCTACCCTTCCCGATGCAGCATCATAGCCTCCAGATTCCAAGACTTCGGCGCCATCTCTACCAGCCAGTTCTATACTGGATGTGGCATCCCCTAAGGCGACCCCATGATAGTGACATTTTTCTTTATCTTCTATATCTATTTTGTCATTTTATGTGCTGTGATGTTATTCATGTTTTCAGTTTTCTTTTTCCTCGACTGTCATAGGTATCATGGAGTGCCTTGATCATCACTTTTCACGAGGGGAGTATTTTTCATTTTCTATTGTCATTCTTTTTCGATTTACTTCTTCCACTGCTTTCCCTCATTTTGTTCCCCATATCTTACCCTTTCCCACCCATTACCTTAGTATTGCACTTGGTGGCCTTGTGCGGTATTAAGTGTGGGGGAGCATCTATCTCTTTCACCTTAGTCTTGGCCCATAACCTAATCTAGGAGACAACATTATTAGATTATATATTTGAAAATTTAAATCAATTTTGGTTAATCATTCTTATAAATGCTTAAGTTATCTGTATGAAATTTTTGAGGGTTGCATCCTTATTTTGAATATTAAGTATTTTAAAATGATTGCTGATATAGTTCCAGTTTAAACTTTTAATCCTTGATTAATTACATTGATTAGGCTAATCATTTATATGCATTTCATGACTTGATTTCCCATTTATTAATTTTCCACTCCTGAGAGGTATTCTAAACCCGTTTTCATATTTCTTTTCTAAATACCCTCTTTCTTGAGAGATTCTTATTATATGCAGTACTACCAGAATTTGCAAGTTTTCTTTTCAAAACATGAATTTTTTTTGAATTCCTTTAAAATTATTGAGGCACTAGATTGTTTTCACCCCTTTATCTTGATACCTACCCTACATTTAATCTTCATTATGCCCATAGAAGCCATGAATAGCCTTTATAGGAAGCCACGTTACAAGCCTACTTCCCTCCTACCCTATTTCTTTTTGAACTTTGCATGATTATTAATTTTGGAGCTTTAAAGAGGGAGTTGGCAATACATGGAATATGTTTGTGCACAATCATGAAATAAAGTGTGGGGGAGTGCCTCTTGACTATTTGGGGCAGAAAGGGTTCCAAGAAATTATTCATTGAATTCATAAGTGTTTCCCTTGAGTTATTCTTCTTAAAAAAAGAAGTGAGAAAAAAAGAGACCAAAGAGAAGGGAACCTTGTGCTCATTTGATTAACCCTACTTGTAAGGGAAATGGTGGTGATTACAACAGCATTCGACTGATCTTGAAAATGAAACATTTTCATTGAACATTACTTTGAATATCATGCAATGTTATTTAAAGGAATTATCCTTCCTTCTTCAAGCCTCAGAATTTATTTTTCATCTAAACCTACCAACCCTTAGCCACAGAGACATCTGAACCTTATTGATAAATCCCTCATGATTATTGTAATTCAATTTTTACTGAAGTAGAGAACAAGGCATATTGTAAACCTATGGATAGAGTGTATATACCTTAGATTGAGCATAACTCTGAATAAAAGCATGTTGAGTGTGGAGTGTGATATTGACTGGTAAGGTAGATTATCAAGTGGCATGCTTATTTTTGAAAGATTGAAAAATGTGATGAAAAAGGACGAGAGTAGTTATGTGAATTATATATGAGGCATGATTTTAATATCTTATGAATTTAATTTGTTTGTGCCTTTTAGAATTTTCCTCTGTAACTTTATCATTTATTCTTTTGATTAATTAAATGCCTCTCTATTAAAAGTATAGGCTCTTTTAATTAGATGTTGATATTTTGCTTGAGGGGAAGAAAACGACTAAGTGTGGGGGATTTTGATGCACCTAAATTTTGTATACATTTTCATATATATTATTGAAAATAAAAACATGTTTTAAGAAAATATTTGTTGTTTCGTGAACATATTATTTGATTATGGTGATTCTGTTTACTTTGAGGAAATTTCTGGCTAAAATACACAAATCAAGGGAAGTCTGTATAAATTTTAAAACTACACAGAGCGTACTTTTTATACATGCTGTGTACATCCAGACAGGGACACGGACCGAAGGAGGGAGTACACGCCCATGTCACCAGATAGAAGTTACACACCATGTGGGGCGGCATTACATGCCATGTACTACATTCTAGAAGAGGTTGTTGCCAAGAAGAGTCTACACGCCCATGTGTCCATTGAAGGAGACACGGCGTGTTCCATTTTTACACGTCGTGTCTGCTATTCTAGAAGGGGTTTCTGTCCAAAGTTTTATACTACACATCATGTATGGCGGAGATACATGCTGTGTATACTCAACTACTAGGTGGCGCCATGTTCAAAGTCAAAGATGGCATGTTAGTCTGCCTACCAGTGGAGAAAATGGTGCCAAAGCGCGTTGACTAAAATACACGGCGTGTACTTTCTATACAAGCCGCGTACTTTATTTTTCTATAAAAATAGGCCTTGGCCTTCAGATTTTAGAGTTCAAAAACCATTAGAGGATAGAACAAATTCTTCTACCGCCGTTTCCAATCCACCGTAGTGCTGTAGTTCCACCATTCCACCTACCGACACCACTCCTTGAAGCTTACACAATTAATTCATCAGGTATCGAGTGTTTTCTTCCTATTATTATTTCCTTGTGTAACTAAACCCCTTGTAATGGGGTTGTGGATGACAAAGTATTGTATTATGTTGTATTAATTTAGATAGTGGTGTTCGTTATTCTTAATTCTTCTTACTCATCTTAAATGATTGCTAAATATTACTGAGAATTCTTAGCCGGACCAAGGGAAGAATTCTCAGCGATATAAAAGATGAGTAACAGTGAAAGCTTTCATGACCACAGAAATGGTTTCACCGATTCATAAATGGACTGAACCAAATTAAGAATTGAGAAACACTGACTACCAGACCAAGGAGTCAATTTCTTCAATTCCAAACAAGAGGAACCAGACCAATGAAATCTTGTGATAAAAGGGAATCCAGAATGATGAATTATCATGAACAACACAACCATTTAAGCAATCTGCATAAAAACTCGATAACCAACATAGCCCCAATACACTTTTTCATTCTGTTAAAAAACCTTTAAATAACTTTTTGTTTCCTTTAAATTGTTAATCATTTTCTTAAAGTAAACAAAATAGTTTCACGCAATCCAAACCAAGAAAATCCACTCTAAATTCTGTATGTTTCACTATATTAATTATAAACTCAACTGAACCAACGCACTACCAAAGTTCCTTGTGGATCGACCCCACACTTCAACTATACTAAAGTTTTAAGAGTGGGTTAATAACAATTTGGGGCACCGATAATGTACTTTTGGTGAAACGACCAACCAGGCTCGTAATGCTCACTGGGATACTTTTTGTCCATTTTTTACTTTTGGAACATGTGTTTTATTGTACTAATCTAGACTTGTTTTGGGTACATTACTAGACATATGACATGTATATTCGTCTTCATCATTCTTTATGATATTCCTTTTTGTATTGTTCTTTATTCCTACTATTATATATCGTCTATTTGATTTACTACTTTCATTACTTGTGTGTTATTGATATTCCATTGTTATACACTCTAGTAATGAGGGAATAGTCTCTCCATGGACACACATAGGACCTCACTACTAGTCATAAAACTTTGTCATTTGGGAATATGTGCTTGACGCCATGTGGCTAACCGGGCTCGGGGCATTGTTGAGTGGCATCCAAGTGCAAGACGTTACAAAGGGGTATCAAAGGGTTTATTTTCTAGTATTATTTACTATTTGGTGATAATAGAAAGGGATAGAAAGGGATATGGATTTTTAAATGAGTTGTATCAAGGTAAAGCTAACTTACATATAGTAAAAATCCAAACTACCTTAAATTAAACTTTTTTCTTTCTGAATTTTGACTATTACAGTTGATTTGATTCCACCGTTTGGTGATGAACTAGATTTATGTTATTATTATTGATATTATTGTGAGTTCTATTTTGTTAAAACCTAATGAGATAAGGGTATCTTAACTCATGCTTCATATAGTAACTTGATATAAATCACCTTTCATTCCTTATGTCAAGACATTTAGGATGCATTACTCATTACATGTTGTTGTGATAGATGTCGTGATAGATATACCTATTGTAGTGATAGGTATTTTGGAATTTATTATGGTATGAATCATGTGGATTCCATACTTTGGTTCTTGAGGTGTATGGGACCTCGTGGATTAGATATTGGTGAACCATTTGACAAATTAAATTAAATTTGATATAAAATTGAAAATGAATGTAATTCAAATGAAATGGAAACTGAAATGTGTTTAAAGCATGGATCTTGATCTAGACCTAACCTTAGTAGTGGGAAGTAGATAGTTTCTATTGATTGTGTATGTTATTTACATCTCCTGGTCCTGACTCATGGAGTTGGCATATGTGTGTGTTCTTATAGATGAAGTATTGTGCTTTTCCTACTTAAATATCTATGCTTTTGAGATTCAAAATTTGATAATAATCTTGACCTGAGGTGTGCGCTTGGAATTTTTAGAGGTATGCCACCATGATTTCCTATAGTCATACTCCTAGAGGGTGGCAATGACGACACTCTGAAGGTTGTGGTACATGGACTACCATTGGATCCTCCAGTAGTACCATCTCTGGAACAAGTAGTTATACCAAACATAGGTGTTGAGGCATAATCCCATGATGGGTTCTTTCACTTTATGCAGATCGTCTAGGGAGCACCGTGACCTGCCTCGACTATGAGAGATTTGACGTCGGTGTTCTAGTAGTAGCATCCTCCCATATTTTTGGGGGATTATGGACCACAAGATCTAAAGTCATAGATAGAGGTCATACTATATATATTCAAGGATCTTAATAATCTTCCTGAGAGGTGGGTAAAGATCACTATGTATATGCAGCGTGATTCCACCAAGAGATGGTGGGATGTAATAACTCATATGAACCGTAATTAAGATATGGATTTGAGGGATTTTCATATGGCCTTCTATGACTACTTCTATCCTAAGATGTTGAGGGCTGATAGAGCCCGTTAGTTTTTTTAGCTTGTTCGGGATGATTTATCATTTATGGAATATTCATCCCATTTTACATAGCTTTAGTTATTCAAAACAATTCTACTGGGTGATGAGTTGTTTAAAGCTAAGGAATTTGAGGATGGTCTTAGGTACGACATCTGATCACATGTGAATGTTTTTCAGCTGACTACTATTTTTGTAATAGTGAATCAAGCACTTATCATAGAGAATAATCTAAGATAGGTTAGAGGTGTGATCCATGGAGGTTCGGTATCTTGATCTGGTTCTTCATCGACCAGTAGTATGAAATGTCATCTAGAGATTCTATGTGGTTATAATAGAAATCAGAGCACATACTCAAGTATCTAGGTGAGGTGATACCAGTGCAGTAGGTCGGGGCATACAAGGCCTTAGTGTATGAGGGACCCAGTCAAGTGCTGATATTGTATAAATATGGGTTATCTATAACACTTCTGCAGATATTATCCTTCATTATTTAGTAAGATAGGGTCTACACCAACTCCACGTTTAGGATCGGGGTCAGAAACTTCTCATCATGCAAGGATCTAGAGTATAGTTGGATGATCAGGCCAAGGTGGTGGTTTTGGGCATGGTAGTCAGACCCAAATTTTATAGTGATAGAATATTGGATCTTCTTAGGGTATCTTTACTATATCATGGGGTTGTGGTTTAGGCCAGATGTACACAGTATAATAGACCTTTGAGGAGCAGGATCCTGGACCTATTACTATCAGAGGTACTATTCTATTATCCTCTGCTTCAGCTTCTGTACATTTTGATATAGGGGGTTCTAATATATTTATATATGTTCCCATAAAATAGATCCTTAGGCTCAATGTTTATGATTATGATGGATTCATTATTCTTAACAATATGTTGGGGACTAGAATAGAGAATATAAGTCAGTGCATGGAGTTCCCCCTTGATATTGGTGGGTGTCACTTTGTATGGGACCTCTTTGTCCTTGAGATGATAGGTTTTGACATCATTCTCGAAATGGAATGTTTGGTCTCATTAATTCTTTCATTGATTTTTATTACCATAATGTGACCTTCACATCATGAGACGGTGGCGTGTTTATTCACAAGGGTGAGCAGTATGTCCAGGCAAGTCAAGAAAGACCTGAGTATCGTGGTCTGGGAATGATGATAGCTCAAATTGAGAGTTTATATTTGGATGATTAAGGAACATGTCGGTCATATTTCCCTTCAATAGTTGATCATTTTAGGGATGTTTTCCTAGATGAATTTTCTAGATTCCCTATAGTGAGAGGTAGAATTCTCTATTGAGCTAATTCTATGACATGCACCAGTATCTATTCCTCCTTACAAAATGGAACTATTGAGATACAAGAGCTTGAGAGGTAGCTAGAGAATTTAGAGACAAAGGGTTTCAATTGACTGAATACTTCTTCGCGTTGGTTTCTATTCCTTTGTGGAAAATTTGGATGGAACCCACAAGCTATCTATGGATTAGGGAAAATCAAACCAGTTGATAGTTAAGAACTGATATCCTCTATCGCAGATAGAAAATGTTTTTGACTAACTATATTCTCAAATATTGATTTGATATTTGTTTATCATTGGGTGAATGTTATACCATCAGAAAAACTTCGCACATCCATTCAATTTAGGTATGGTATATATGAGTATTTTTTATGTTGTTTGATCTCACAAAAGATCCAGTGGTCTTCATTGAATTAATGAAGTGAGTGTTCCATCATTATCTTGATTCATTAGTGGTGGTTTTCATGGATGATATCTTGGTGTATTATCACAATCAACATGACCATTCCACACATCGTGATATCGTATTCAATACACATAGAGAGAATCATTTATATTCTAAGATCAAAGAGTGCCACTTTTGGAATGATCAAATTCTTTTCCTAGGTCACATTATTCCATAGATAGGAGTATCAGCAGACTAAGAGAAGGTGGGAGATATAGTTTATTAGGATCATTACAAGAAATTCTATGAAGTATAGAGTTCCTTGGGGCATGATGGTTTCTACAGCTGTTTCATACAAGAATTCTCATTCTTAGAAACACTGCTTATGGGACTGACTAAGAAGGGTGTGACGTTTATATGGTCGAATTCCTCTAATATGGCCCTTTAGAAGCTGAAATGTAGGTCGAAAATAGCATTGATACTGATTTTTCTAGATCCATGTAGGAGTTACACTATGTACTGAGATGCATCAGGTATCTTGTTAGGAGTAGTTCTTATGTAGGGGGATAGAGTCGTAGCATAAGAGTCTCGATAGGTGAGGCAACATGAGAGTAATTACCCAATGCATGATCCTGAGTTAGCTTCAGTTGTTCATGCATTACACTTTTGGAGAAATTAGTTACTTGGAGATTGTTTTCTGGTGTACACAGACCAAAAAAAGACTCAAGTACATATTTACACAACGCGATCTGAATCTAAGGCTGTAGAGGTGTGTGGAATACCTATAGTCTTTCAATTTCAAGATTGCCTACATGGTTAGTAAATGTGATGTAATGGACAATGTGCCGAGTATTATAACTCAGATACAGGTAATTTGGCAGGCTAGTAGTGAGTGGAAGCTCATGGCTTTGTTCTATGAGATACACTTAGAGTTTCATGACAGTTAGGGGTAGACTTATCTATAATCCTTAGCTATTACCTATACCCTACTGAATACAGTGAGGATGAGGTAGCTATCAAAATCTAAGAGACTAGTCCTATGGGAGGGTGTGGTAGGTGAAAACCCTCTTCTTGGTTAGAAAATAGGTGAGAACCCTTCTCCTCTTACATGGTCATGTATAGGTTTCAACTGACATGTATGAGGAGCTAATATGAGATTTTCATTCTTTATCATTGTTAGTGAATCCTAGTGTCACCAAGATTTATAGAGATTTAAATCATTAGTACTAGTGTCTAGGTATGAAAATACATGTATTCGGTTTTGTCATGAGGTCTTCCACCTTTCAATAGGTGAAGGTAGAACACCAGTGACCAACTAAACCTTTATAGCAGTTACCCATACCGGAGTGGAAATGGTTTGACATTGTGATGGATTTCGTGATAGTTTTACCAATGTCACCTCAAGGTAATGATGTTTTATGGTTTGTTCATGACAAGCTTATGATGGTTTGAAATTTCTTGGTGATCAAGTAAACCTTCAGTATTGATGATCTTGGGAGGTTGTATATACATTAGAAGTATGACTTAATAGGGTCTCGTGCATTATCATTTCAGATAGGGATGCCTAGTTTACTTTATGGTCATGGAAAGGGATATAGAGGGTGTTGGGTACACAGGTGCTTATGAGCCAAGCATACCACCCCCAGAAAGATATCCATTTAGATTTCATGATTCAGGTGCTTGAGGAAATGTTGTGAGCATGCATACTATATTTTTCAGGATCTTGGGAGATGCATATAACCCATATAGAATTCACCTAAAAAATATATTTTAGAATACTGTTTAGATAATTACTTATGAGGAATTTTTGTAGACCATGTTTATAACCCTTATTTTGGTTAGATATCAAAGAGGCATCTATGCTTGGACCATGTCTTGGTCAAGATACTAAAGTGTATGTGTAGTTGATTCGAGAGAAGATAGATATTGCATAGTCTTGTTAGAAATCTTTCATCATTCACTGCATATGTCCTCTAGAGTTTGATGTTGGGGTTGGGTTTTTTATGTGTTTCATTGAAGTTGGAACATAGGAGAATCAAGATATAGAGTAAGATTTCAACACGGTATGTTCGGGTTTTTTATATTCTAGAGAGATTTGGGCTGGTAGCCTATCGGTTGAAGTTACCTCAGAGGTATCGAGCCATGTATGAATTCCTCCATTTGTCTTTGTAACACCTCTATCATTCAGACCCATATAATTCCTTTCAACCCAAGTTGGTTGAGTTATGGGTATATTTATCCTTTTAAGAGCATCTTATACGTATTGTGGATCATAGAATGAAGGTTCTCTGAGGTTGGTAAGTTCCTTTATTATGGGTGTTGTGGTATCGTGTCCAAGTACGGGATGATATCTGGGAGTGGGAGGCCAATGTACAAATGAAATGGTCAGAATTATTCTCAAATATACTTCATCACCCTTGAGAAGGCAATTGAAGGATGAATTTATTTAAGGGGAAATTTTATAGGAATTTGGTTCTACTTTTAGGTATATATCATTTATTTTCCATCAATTATCAATTTTAATGTTTAGATATTTCATATTATGAATTCTATTTCAGGTTATGGAGGTATCGGGAGTGTTTGGGGTTGGTTCGGAGTTCCGGACCCATGTTTGGGGTGAAATGGACTAGTGCACAATTAGTGAAAACCGTGTGAGTTAGTGTGCATGGCCTTGCAACTAAGTCTATAATTTTGAAAATGAATTTTGGAACATTTTGTTGCACAGTTAGTCAAATAATTCTAAAAACCCATGTGGGTTCCCCTTCCCTATAGCTAAGCATGCACGATTGGTGCGCATTTTGGAAGAACTGCGCGGCCAAACTGTGAGACCCTATAATTTTGGGTAAAGATGCAATTTTGAAATTAATTAAAATTTAATTATCACCTAAAAATACTTTCATCTTCAACAAATAGTATCTCTGTTTGGAGATATCCCATTTGAAGAAAAAGTAGAAATTGAGGGATCTTCTCTATCAGAACTCTGATTCAAGTATCACTCATATCTTTGGATCTAAATTGGTGATTAATTTATTCATTTTTAGTCATTATTCGTTATTCTATATAATAGATGTGTCATTTAGGTGAAAGATATTTTTTTCCTATTATTAGGTTCTTCATATTTTCTTCATTTTTATTGATCTTAACCAAATCAATATCTGATATTGGACGACCTTTCAACTCTGGACCTAAGGTAGGTGATAATTCCTTTTGTTAAAATTCAAGGTGTTTATATATGTCATTGTTCCACACACCCAATTTATGGGCATCACCTCACATGATTTTAAACCTAGAATAGAATTTTTAGTCATGTTCTATTCAATTAAAGAGACCATAAATGAATGTTATAGATTGTAGACCTTTATTTAGAAACACCCCTTGGGTGTGTTGGTTGTATAGATGGACCACCATGGGTGGCCTAAAAAATTGGGAACATTGAGGTGTTCCTTTTCCTATCCATGGGTTTAAAATGGTAGAACTGATTTGTAAATAAAAGGAATGAATTTAATTATGATTGATATGTATATTAAAATTTGATATCAATTATAAATGGAATTTATAAAGAATAGGGGATGGATTCCATGTCCCTAAAAATATTCCTTGTAATGGATTATTGAGCCTGAGATGCTTATTTAAATGAAATTCCCATATAATTGGTTGAATGGTAGGACTTCTATGCTTGGACAATGACCTTATTCACATTATGAAGTGAGTTTGAATTAAATTGGTTAGGGTGATAACCCTTTAAATAATTAAAATAATTAATTGACAATGAATGTTATATACCTTGGGTGACACATTGATTCAAATGAGTAATATCATGGACAGGCTCATTTGGAATTTACCATATTTATGCCCTAGTGATACTTGGACTTGTGATATAGACTACCAAGGAGGGACTCATGAGGGGATATAATTTTATATTTTGAGTGATACTTGGATTCATATCATAATTCCATGTATGGACTCAAAGGGAATTTTATCATTATGCCTTTAGTGATAATTGTGCTCCCCTTAGTGGACCAAAAAGGACGGACTTGAATGGAAGAGATATTATACCACACCTATAGAAATACCTGGTTTATTAAGGATCACCATGGATATGCCCATAGGGTTTTGGTTATATTACACCTAGATTGAGACTTAGATTCCAACATAGGAATTCCAAGGAAGAGATCGGGTTCTAAATTAAATTATAAATGAAATGGTTTATATGAAGTGTCTACCAAGTTGAAGCACAAGATTGTATTGAGTGTTGTTTATAATTTATGGATGGACTATTTAGGCAACCTTTGATCATGTTATCATTATGGGGGATGTTGGGTGACATGTTGGGTCTTGAGACTTACTAATTAAATGAAATTTAATCATTAATTAAACATACTAATAAATGAAATAGGCCTAATTGTTAAATTATAAATTTAATTTTTAAATTAAAATTGGTTAAAATGAGTTGAATATAAAATGATACCATCTTTTTATAGGATGTTTAATTTTTAATACTTCCATTACATATTATAATACTTCGTGTACATTGTCTATCATATATATACACTGACTGATTGGCACCTAACCTTGGGTGGTTGCCTACTAAGATTATATCCCATACACTGTTTGGGCCACCTTTTGGTACCCAAAAAAATTATATGATTAAAGGTACTGATAAGGGAAAGTTTCCTACTATAGGTTCTTGATAGTTGGTTTGGAGTAGGGGTGCATGGGACTCATCTAAGGCTCAAAATACTAGTTGGGATACTTTTTTCCCATTTTTTTAATTTTGATACATGGGTTGTATTGTACTACTCTAGACCTATTTTGGATACTTTAATAGTGATATGACATGTATAATCCTCATCATTATTTATGAGCTTCCTTTTAGTAATATTCTCTATTTGTATTGTTATCTATTGTCTGTATGATTCACTACTTGCACTACTTGTATGTGATTGATATGCTATTTTTCTACACTCTATTAATGATGGAATGGTATCCTCACAGACACAGCTAGGCCCTCACTTCTAGTAAACAGTCTTTAGAATTTTGGGAGATGCGCTTGAGGCCATGTGGCCAACTAGGCCCGGGGCACAATTGATTGGTATCTTGGTTCGGTATGTTACAATATTTGTCATAGATAATATTATTTAGATCTAAAGTCATTAGAGTTTTATTGATTTATCAAGATTTAATTATGGTAATTTTCTCAAGACTTGAGAATAGAGAAGGATTACAGATTTTATAACTCTAGAAAAGTAAGATAATTTCAAACCATAGATATTATATATTGTATGATATCCATATAGAAATAAATATTTGAAGTGAATATTTTTTGGTTGATTTTGAGAAAAATAATTCATGGTTAGAGAATAATAAATTTATTGTTTATTTGGTTGTGTTTCAAATATAAGATGCATTTATTAGGGGTATTTCTGTAATACTCTTTGAGAAGAAAAAACAGGGCACAAGAATCCATTGAAAGAAACAATGGGTATTATATTATGGTGTGTTAGTACTGGAATTAGTTTTTTCTTATCAATATACCATTTATAGTGTTTAAAATAAAATTATTCATTTAATTTATCCACCTATGCAATTTATTTTGATGATTTTGTGATGATATGGAAAGAAGAATAAATAGTCACTAGTGTAGTGGTTGTAATGGAATAGAAGAGCATGATATCCGAGTATCCAAGAGAACAGAAACTCTCAAATAAGAAGATATAGTTGTTTCATTATTTTTTGAAGAATAAGAAGAGGAGTGATTCTATCAAGCCTAGGAAATATGCTTCATATGAAGGAATAATAAGTGCTAGAGTAAGAGAAGGCCTATGTAATCTTGTGAAAACTCCAGGAATGATTATAAGACTATGTTCAAGTGCATAAATTAAAACAATATATATTATAGGTTTTATTCATAATAAGTGATTTTGAGAAGCCAATGAATTGATTTAGAATTAATTTTAACTGAGAAGACTTCCGAGACAGATTTATTTGATCTGGGTTTGAAAACATTCAGCCAGTCAAAGACTCTAAAATGGAGAAGAAAATCTGATTTTATTATTGTAGATCCACCCAGTAATTATGTGTAGAAGTTTTATAATTATCCTTGGATAACCATTTTAATTATTGGTTTGATTATAGTGAAGAATTTGTAAATCTATGGGATTTGACATCCAAAGGAGTAGGTTATCTGCACTGGGGTCAAACATTGTAAAATACCTATTCTATTTTGACTTTTAGAATTTTCATTATATATAATTGTTTGGAAGGGTAAAATACAAAGAGATTAATTAAAATCCTAATGAGTGATAGATATTAAAAATCGAAGTGTTTTGGATTTAAAATAAGAATCAATTTTTAGTAAAATTGGTCAACACCTAATTCAACCCCCCCCCCCCCACTTAGGTGTATATGCACTAGTTGACTAGGTATATCACATTTATTTTCATTCTATTTACCTCCAAGTTTCTATTTTCAATAGATTACATGGGAACATATTTCTCAAATCATGGAAATCCCATATTAGAAACCTAAATGGCTTCTAGGTTGAGTGAAATGAGATATGGAATCATTATATTCTTCTATTAATGGTAATTTTTTCCACATAAGATTGTAATTACACTACTATTAACAGAATTTAAATTATATATCACAAAAATAATATGGATCATATATAGTGAACCTAGTTTCTCTAATAATAGTTTATGTTCCCAAAATGGGTTTTACAACTTCGAAGGTTGTGTTCAATTGTTGAATTTTTTTTATAATTTATTTTCTTGAAATAAACCACTATGACTTGTTAGAGTCTAATTCACACAAATATTTTTTATCATCCTTAACCAAATTAAAAATAAATAAGTACACAAGTCACATAATATTTTTACAAGTTTTACCCCCAAGGTGTGTGACTTTGTCCTTGTTATCTCCAGTTCAAGCCTAATACACTTATTTTCCACTAATATAAAGGACGATTACAAGTGGTTATAGGAAATTATCATCCACAAACCAATAGTATTTTTGAATACCTTTTATCTTAATAAAATGCCATAATTTTTTACACCATTTTATAATATCAATACTCCAACTAAATGAAAAATATATGCATACAAACTCTAATAATTCATAGCATCACCATATGAGATATTCTTCTTACACTTATATGACTTTGAATACCATGATTTATCTAAAAGAATTTCATACACATTATCCTTACTCTTATTTGGTATATAGACATATTTTTTATTTAATGTTTTGTTATATTCTCTTATCACCATATCACTTATCTCTCTTGGATAATATCAATACTTGACAAATACAGTATCAAATCTCCCTTCTTTTTGTTCGGTATATATAAATTTAATCAATATGTGTCTATGATGTCTCCTTGATTATCATCATTTTCTTTCTCGTGGTCTCCCTTAATTATTATAGAAACCTTACTTAAACCTTCCAAAATAACCTCTTTTACTTTGACCTCCATTTTTGCGTAAAAAACATACATCACACACTTCATTTCATGATTGAATCCCACAAAATGAATTTTATCTATATTTTTGCATGGTTGTGGTATTTTTAGTCATTGTTTGAAACTCACTCATGATATTCCTTTTATGAAACATCAGGGTGAATCTTTATACCTACAGCATGGACACACCATAAAATATAGAACAATCCTTGGTTGGTATTTCATTCTTAAATCTAATTCCATCACATGGTTTTCTTCTTCTCTAAATTTTTCCAACTCTCCTTTTTTAAACTATATTATAAACAAGATTGAATAAATTTTAAAAAACTATTCACAATAATTAAATAATTAAAGAATATATCAAGCATCATCAGAATTAATTTCCAAAATTATCTTCTATTCTCTTTGAATTTTCAAAATTTTAGAGAAAATCCCTCATATAAGAGTAAATGAATTTTTTGTTTCTCTATAATTCCCAGAATTTAAATATTTTCCACATAAATTGGGAAACTTATATGCTCTAATGAAGTTTGGATTACTGTTCCAATATCTTATGTAATGACTCTTATGTGTGAGCTAAATGACTCTTACGTATCTCTGTGTGTCTCTAAAACTAACCAAATTTCCATTTACCTATAATAACTACTTGTCAATATATATAGAATAAATCTTACATATTTTAAACTTAGAAAAATATATAAAGTTCTTCGAAAGTTACTTTTATGTATTTATCATATTGAATTTAATGCATTATGGATGTTTCCAAATTTTTTATGTTTGTTTGAGATAACCTATATATATTAATCAAAAATGAATTTATGTATATAGGGTGTCTAGGATGACCTATATTATTTTCTAGTATCTTATCATATTTAATTTAACATACCAATAGAGTTATTTTTACACATACAATACTTATTCAACATTCTCTATTATTCAATATCTTAAACGTTTTACAAAACTTTAATAATGCCTTCTTAAAACTACTCCAGAAACCCTAGTTTACCTCAAAAACATTCTAAAAAATATCAAAAACCTTCTCAATATATTCAATATTTTACTAATCGTAGTAAAAAAAAAACAAAATGCTTTAATAATTCCATTAGGTTTTTCAAAATGTTAGCATTTGTGGTGTATTATTTTAGGAAGACAGTTTCATATGTTGGAACCATAAGAAGTGAAATTATATGATCCAAGCCACTGTAAAAGTTGAGTATATGTCTATTACACAATAATACACTCAAATGATTTAGATTAAATATAATATTTTAGATTTAAAGGTAATGATTGAGAATCCATTAATAATTGGATGTGATAATAAGAGTGTAATCAACCTGTCTAAAAAATAGTACAACATTCTGGATCCAAGTATATTGATATCAAATATCATTTTATTAAAGATAATTTACAAAATGGATATGTGAGGCCAAAATATATTTCCACAATAGTTAAAATTTTAATATATTTAAAAATGTTATACCAAGGGACAAATTTGAAGAGTTAAGGCCAAAACTATAGGTTTAACCTTTTATTCTTACTTAAGAAGTTTTGGTAATTCCCCAAAACTCTTAGTATTATGTTTTCAAAGGAGGGGGAATATACATAACTAATTTGATAGTTGATTTAAGGAATATAAATATTGTTATATTATAAAGGGGGGATTTTTTATCTAATAAGGTAGGAGAAAATAAAATTCACAAACCACAAATTTATTATTACCAAGGGATGGAATTTTCTTAAAAACATTAAATTATATAGTAGTGTAGTGATAGGATAATTCTTATTAGGAAAAGGTTTTGAATTGGTGAAAGTTATTAGAGTTTAAAAATAAAAAAGGGGATATTAAATAACCCTTATATTTTTTTAAGTATTATTTCATTCATTGTCAACCATATTTTATAATGTTTTTAGGATGAATTGAGATGGTTAATGTTTCTTGGAGATGAGTTGATAGGGTTAAAGATGATTTTTAGATATTTGTTTTATAAATAGGAATAAAGTTAATATTGCTATGGATATCTAAGAATAATATATATTTTAATATGGATATATAAGTGTATATCTAAATCTTTCCTACATAAATAATATTATCCTCAGAATCTATATATGATTAAAATATATATTTCAAATATTATATATATGTTTTTGAGTATATGAGAAAAGGTTCATACATAGGCAAACTCAATATTTTGATTTTATATATTATAGATAGTTAGGATATAGGTTGACCTTATCTTCTAATAGTTTTGAAAATTGTACCTGAAGTACCTTTGTGATAAATTGTTTTTAAAACGTTTTTGTAATTGTTTAAAACTAACTTTTTTTGTTAAAGAATGTTTTTGTTATCTTGGAATCAGATCCATCTGCATCAGATTCAAATCATTGGATTCAAAATAATCAAAGGAATAATTTATTGGTTGATGGATGTTTTTCTTTTCCTTAATCATAAAAATAATGAGGTTGATGAGTTACAAATAAAGAAGTTGTTGAGATAGAAGTTTTTGGTTGAAGATCATGTTTTGTTGCTAAAGTGGTTTTGTTGAAGAAAATGATGTCAGGAGTTAGAAATTTTTCATACATTATAAACAAAATCAAAATATGCTTTGATGATCAATATATTCTCAAAAATCATGAAGATATCTCATGATAAGATCTTTTGAAGAAATGGTGGAGAGGTTTGATTCAGATACACTGAGAAAGAAAAAAAATATGATATAGGAACTTTAGAAAATCGGATCCAACATTATTGTTCTGAAAATCGGATCCAACATTATTTTTTGGAAAATTGGATCAAGAATATTCAGAAAATATGATCCATCCTTATTGGTCTGAAAATTAGATCCATCATTATTCTTCTAAAAATTGGATCCAGCATCCTGTAAAAATCAGATCCATCATTTTGAGAAAATAAAATCAGATCTAGTCAAATCAGACTGAGGATTCGTACTAAGAAATTGTTGTTAAGATTCAACAAAGTCTTTATTCTTTTTTTTAGCTCAATATTTTTATAAGAAAACATTGAAACTGACGGGAGTTAGTATAATCTTTTCTATCAGGGTATAGAAGGTTTTTAATGGTATTTGGAACAAGTTGTATTCATTTATTCATAATAGTGGATTTCCATAGACCCACAGGAGTGGGTATGCTAAGCATGTAGGTTCCCACACTAAGGTTGAACCTTATAAATCTAGTGTTCTTTTCTTTCCTTCCTACCTCTTCATGTATGAGTATTTACTAAAGTTTGATAAAGAAATAGATCTTAATAGGTTTCAGGGGTTAATTTTCTAAATATTTTGAAACTTATAAAAACGGAAAAACTGATTCACCCCCCCCCCATCTCAGTTGTTATTTGATCCTTGTAACTTTAATTGGTATCATAGGGTTCAGGTTCCCTTTTGGAATCCTTTTCACGGATAATAACAATTCTTTCAATATTTGAGTAATTCCTAGATTTTTATGGAAAATGTTATTATAGATTGAAAAATATGATGATTATTTATCTCTGTCTCTTGGCCTGAAAGTTGTTAATGATGCTAATATTGGTTTTCCACCTATTAAAAATGATTATCATATGGATTTTGCTGATAATAGAAATATAAAAGTTTAGGTAAATTCTAGAAATTCAATTCTCATGTCCTTATATGAAATTTTTTATCAGAAGGTGATGGGTCTCAAAACATCAAAAACTATGTGGGAGAATTTGGAAAGTGTTTTCAATTGGAATACAAATGTTATGGAAGAAAAGATAAAAATATGACATAGTAAGTATGAATATATAAGAATTAGAGATAAAGAAACAATTGATGAATACTTCACCATAGTTATTGAATTTGTTTGCAACATCAGGGGGTTCTTATATGTTTTGGAAGACTCCACAATTGTGAATAATCTTATGAAATACTTTCCTGGAATGTTTGATTCTAAAATTTATTATTTAGAAGATAAGGATGATTTATCTCTTGATTAATTGAATAATTTTCTTATTTCTTATGAAATGAGCAAATTCCCAATGTATAAAATGAATATAAAAGATAAAATGGATTTTGAATCTCTGAGAAAGACGAAAATTCAATATATTAAAGAAGTAGATCCTTCTAAGTGTGAAGATAAATAGGATGATGAGACGAATTAAAAAATAATGTCTCTTATATCTAAGAACTATTGAAGAGTAAGAAAAAAGTATGGAGATGAACTTTCACTCAATTGTTTTTGGTGTGGTGGAATTAAAAACTTTTCTATGAATTTCCCCAACAATAAATTTGGAGAATATTGATATGATTCCAATGAAAAATCTTGATGGAAGAACTGGAACAGAAATGTTAAAGTATAAAAGTCTTCCAATATATACCAGAAAAAGTTTACAGGAAAAGAACCATTTATTTTGAGTAAGAAATTTGAATCATACACAACTAACAAAAATTTATCTGAAGATTAAAGTTAGGAAAAATTCAGAACCTTCATTGCAAAAGTTGAGAAAAAAAATATTTCTTAGATAGTGAAGAAGGTGGTGAAGATTCTTATAGAGAGTTTTAGCTCAGAACTGAAATTTTTTCTTTTATTGATACAAAAAATATCTCAAGAAAGAAATTAGAGTAATGAAGAAATATCGTGAAGAAGTTGTTAATGGAAGAAAATATGTCATCAAGAAGGAGGATGAATACATTAAAGTGATTTAATGTTACAAACTTATAAATGATGAACAAGTAAAGATGATTTAAGATCTTAGTAAGAAGAGGGAAGGTATGCAATAAGAGGTTAAAAATTTAAAATAAAAACTTCTTGAGTCGTAAATTACGTTGAGGAAGATAAATGAAAACTTCAACAAAGCTTGGAAAGTAAAAGCTGAGACTTTTAAAGTTGTTGAGAAGGATCAATATGAGAATGAGGTGAAATATTATCTTACCAAAAGTGATGTTTCATCTGATTATTTTAACATTTTAGGTGCTGGAAAAAGTATTAAGAAATCATGGGTGGTGAAAGGAAGTTAGAAAACTATCAATTCTAAAAAATTAGAAAACTCACTCAAATTAAAAGATGGTCCACAACTGGAGCATGTTAGAGCTAATAGAGGTTACCAACCTCAACAAAGTTTCTATAGAGAAATATATTTCTTGAATAGAAAATCTATATTTGATGGCTATTGCTAGTGTTGTGGAATCTACAGTCATAGAACTTCTAATTTTTTGTAAAACTTATCTTTACTCAGAAGAAGTTTTCAAAAAAATGAAGAAATAGAGAAATAATAATGAGTAACTTTCCTAAGTTACAAGAAGTTGAAAAGTTGAATTTTAAAGATGTTAGAAACATTACAATAGAAAATCAATTTGAATGTCTGAAATAAGTTTGTGGAATATTTGATTAGTCTTTTCATTAGGTTGAAAGATATATTACACTCCTTCCAGAAAAAGTATCTTATAATATAAAGGAAAATAAAGATGAAAAGAAGAAGGTTGAGGAAAGATCTTGTTTTGTTGAGATAGCATTGAAATCAAGTAAGAGGAACAGACCATGGATACTTGATATTGGTTTCTCTTCTCATAAGATAGTTGATATAGAAATCCTGAAACATGTTGAAAGTCATGATAGAGGAGTTGTTACTTTTGGAAATGATGGTTCCTTACAAATCAAAGGAAATGTAATAGAATATATTAAAGCAAAGAAATTGATATCTAAGGATGTTTTACTTTTTTATGGGCTAAAACATAACTTACTTAGTGTAATTAAACTTTGTGATGATAGAAAATGAAGTAATCTTGAGAATTTATTCTTGTATCATCAAAAGTGTGAAATATGGAAAAGTCGTCACAAATATAGAAAGAACTAGTGGGAAACTATCTCAAATAGAAGAATTAAATAACTCATGTTACTTGTGTGATGAAGATGAAAACAATTTGTGGCACTAAATAGTTGTCCACCATCGACATAAAAACATGAATAAACATTCTAATGTTTATTCTATTTGGAATTTTTAATAATTGAGAAGAAGAGATGAATATTATTGTATTACATTCCAGAAAGTAAAGATGATTAAAAAAAGTCAAAATTGAGTTGAGATTCAATCTACTAAGCCACTTGATCTTATACATTCTGACTTATGTGAACTGATGAGACATCAATCAACAAAAGGTACCTTGTACTTTATAACTTTTAATGATGATTTCACTTGGATGAAAAACATCATGTTCATGAAGCATAAGTCATATGCCATTGAAATGTTCAAATTCTTCAGAAATGATATTGGGAACTAATTGTGGGTTTCCATAAAGAAGATGGGAACAGATAATGGTACCGTATTCACAACAATAATTTTGAATATTATCTGAGAAAACATGGTAACAAACATTAGTATATTTCTCCATATACTCCATAAAAAAATGGAGTATCAAAAATAAAGAAAAGATGTTTTTTGGAAATGGGAATAATTATGCTATAAGAATATAACCTTTAAAAATTCATTTCGAGAGAATTTTTACATGTTCAAAATATATGCTTGTTGAGACTAAAAACCAACATGAATCATTTTGAAATGTGGTATAAAAAAAACCTTCATTGAAATACTTCAATGTTTTTTGAGGTCTATGTTTTCTCAAAATCACAAATCTAGATTTGGGAAAGTTTGATTAGAAAGATGAGGAAGGAAATTTCGTGGGTTATTCACCAAATAAGAGAAGTTACAAAAGTTGGAACAAACATTTACAAAAGGTGTTGGACTAATATGATGTAAAGATAATTCAAAATCAATATTCATTGAAAAATGTTGTTCATAATACTGAGGAGGATAAATTGAAGATTTACAAAAATAGTAAAAGTATTTGAAAACATTCTTATCAAGATTCTGAAGATTCATGCAATGTAGAAATTCAAACTGGGGGAGAAACTTTGAGATTTACTACCTTAATAAAACGTGTTGAATCCAAAAATATTATTAGGAATAAAAAGGATTTGAATCAGACCAAAAAGAAGTTGGGATTATAAAATCATACTTCACTTATCTCAAAAGTTGAACTAGAATCAGTTTCAGAGGATATTCAACATAAATAATGAGTGGATTATATGAATGAAAAGTTGGATCAGATTGAAAAGAATGAAACATAGGAACCTGTTCCAAGTCCATCAAATAAAAAAGTCATTAGAACGAAGTGGATTTATAGAAACAATTTTAATGAGCATGGAGAAGTTTCAGTAAACAATGAAAGACTTTTTAGTAAAGGATATCCTTAGTTGAAAGGTGTGGATTTTGATTAAACTTTTTCCCCAGTTGCAAGATTAGAATCTATAAAAATGTTTCTTTCAAAAGATGAATATTTTAATTACAAATATTATTATATGGATGTAAAGTCATATTTCTTAAATGGTGATATTAAGGAAAAGGTTTACATTGAGAAACCGTGTGGGTTTCGACTTTATAAGGATTAAAACAAAGTTTGTAAATTGAATAAATCTCTGTATGGAATTAAATAAGCTCCATGATCTTGGTATTTACATCTTGACAATTATTTGATAATGATTAACTTTTCTAAAGGAAAAGTTGATAGAAACTTTTATGTGAAATATGTTGAATCCAGAACATTAATTGTAATTATTTATGTGGATGATATAATTTTTGATGGGGATGAAAAAAATGTTTGTGAAGAGTTTTCTAAATAAATGAATAAGAATTTTGAAATTTCAATCTTGGGAGAATTGAGTTTCTTCTTTGGCATACAAGTTCAACAACATGAAAAATACATTTTCTTGTCTCAAGAAAAGTATGGTAGGGAATTGTTAAAGAAGTTTAGAATGGATGAATCCAAAGAATTTTCAACTCCTATTTCAGTGATCATGAAATTGAGAATAGATGAATCTAGAAAAAAAATAAAATAGAAATACTTTTTAAAGATGATAGGAAGTCTTATTTTCCTTATAGCTTCAAGTAATAATTATTTTTATATTGTGACTTTGTATGCTAGGTATCATGTTAATCCAAATTAATCACATATGGTGGAAGAAAAAAGAATTTTGAGATGTGTCAAATAAACAACTTCACATGGGTTGTTATACAAAAGAAATTGTGAGATGAATTTTCTTGGTTATACAAGTGTTGATTGGGATGGAGATTGTAATGATAGAAAGTCAACCTCAGGAGGAATGTTTTTTCTAAGTGAATTTTGTGTGAGTTGGAACAGTAAGAAACAAAGTTTAGTAACTTTAACCACAGAAAAATCCAAATATATTATATCTACTCAGTCTTGTACTCAAATCTTATGGATAAAAGTTTAGTTAAAAGATTTGAAAGTAATAGTTTATAAACCATTGAAGATACTTGGTGATAATCAGAGTGCAATGGATCTTTCTAATAATCTTTTCTAGCATATAATATCGAAACATGTTGATATAAAGTTTCACTTTATAAAAGGGAATGTTTCTACTAGAGATGTTTTTATAGAATACATTTCAATAAAGTGTCATATTGTTGATATCTTTAAAAAATAAATACTATAACAAAGGTTTGTGGAATTGATGCTGCAAATTCATGGTCAACCTCCTCCAATAACTTCCCAAAACTCATAAAGAAGTCCCCCCCCCCACTGTGCTCTAGATTATGTTGACAAATGGGGGGAGGAATTAACAAATTTTTACTTAGTAATAAGTTTTTACTTAACTTTATTTTATGAATTTGAAGTTTTGGTTATCATATAATGGGGGAGAGAAAAATAAAAATGAAAGAGGAAAAGAAAATTGAGAAGGAAAAAGATAAAAGTATGAGATTTTATCCTTACATGGCTAGAAAATTTGCTTGCTACTGAGGGGTGGAATTTATTCAAAACCTTACTTTATCTAGTAGTGTTGTGTTAGGACACTTTCTTTTGAGAAAGGATATGTTTTGATAAAATTCAAAAACTTGAATTTTTTTAAAATATGAGTTGTGAAAAATTATGAGAGTTAAAAAAAATTGTCGATGAGGGTTGTCAACAAATACAAATGATGTTTGTAGATAGTTATAAGAAAAATAAATCCAACATATTTTGAAAATAGGATCAAGTATTGTCTTCATAAAAACAGATCCATCATCCTGAGAAAATTCGATCCAATATTCTGAGAAAATCGGAACCAATATTCTTAGAAAATAGAAACTAGTATTCAGAGAAAATAATATCCAGTATACTGAGAAAAATGGATCTAGTATTAGGAGAAATCTGATCCAGTATTCTGCAAAAATCGGATACAACATTCTTTAAAAATTAGAACCAGCATTCTGCAAATATTAGATCCAGTATTCTGTAAAAATCAGATTCAACATTTTGAGAAAATAACATTAGATCTAAACAAATTGGACTGAGGATTCAAACTGAGAAATTGTGGAGTAGATTCAACAAAGTTATTATTCTTCTATTTGGATCAATTGTTTTATAAGAAAATATTGAAAACTAAGGGGAGTCAGTATAGTCTTTCCTATCAGTAGATATAATATGTCTAACGGGAGTTGGCACAAGTTTTATTCACTTCATCATAATAGTGGATTTAGTAGACCCACGGGAGTGGCTATGGAAAGGATGTAGGTTCTCACACTGAGGTCAAACCTTATAAATCTTGTGTTCTTTTCTTACTTTACTACCATTAAATGAAAGAGTATTTACTAAAGGTTGATAATGAAATTAATCTTAACATATTGTAGGGGTTAAGTTTCTAAAAGTTTTGAAACTTATAAAAAGTGAACAACTAATTGAACCCCCCCCCCCCACCCCCCTCAATTGTTTTTCGATCCTTGGAAATTCAGTTCAGTTCAATGTAGAGAAACTCAGTCTTTTAATTATGATGTGATGATGTTAGGTGAAGATTGATCTAGTATCCTAAGTGAAATGTGTACCAAAAAATTAGACATAGGATATCCTAGTCTCTCAATTGTGTTGTGTATGGTGGTATTGGATACAAGCTAACCCATGTGTTTAGAATTTAGGAAACTCCATCCCATATATAAGAAATTTATGAAGTATGTAGGGTTGCTCATCTGGGTGTCTTTTTTCACTCAATAGCATTATGAGTGTTATATTATTGACTGTTATTTCTTATGTATTATATTGTTCATTCACCAAATATATATTTTATTATTTTCAAGGACCATTTATAGTGTTATACATGTTATATTATTCAAAACCTTTCATGAGTACCTTGTTTGGTGTGAAAACTTCATGGTTCTTGACCCTGGAAGGGGTACAACCCCAATGACTAATAGGTTAGTTAGAGTTAGATTAAAATAACTAGGAGATAGGTATGGACATGACCTTGAACCTAATATGTTGTATTGTATTTTTTTACTTGTTTGGTTTATATTATATATATGATCATTCCACTAGGTTATCCTTATTTTGATTTATTATATGGTTGACATTAATTTGGTCTCAAGTTTTTATATAAAATGTGTTATGATTGTTATGTATGATATATCATTGTAAATATCATATTATGTTGTGATATTGGGTATGATGGTTTTCATTTATTTCAGTATTATTTATGGGTAGTGTATATAGTCACCTCATAGAATTGATAGACTCTCACTGCTAATCAAAATCCAAAGTATATAGAGAGGTGTACCTAAGGTATGTCACTCTCTAGTTCAAGATTTTTGGGAAAGATCAAGGATGGGGATATTACATGATCCTTCATTTAATATGTTAGGTTTCATAGATTTTAACATATACAAATGTATAAAAATCATAAAATTAAACAAAAAACCAAAAAACGTTTATATATATTTTATTGAATAAAAAATTAAAGAATAGAATGGTTTAACTTAAACTAATCAATATGGTCTACAAAGAAGTGGTTGAAAATGATCATTGAAGAGAAGCTGATGGGTTCTCCCTCTTAAGGTTTCCATAGGTGACACAAATCTTCCAACATATGGGAAGGATCTCCCTTAATCCATGATTTGATATGATCATGGGTTTAAATACTAGAGATAATTGATAGCTAAAGATAAAGCATTAGCTAAGGACGTTTTTGGGTAAAACCCAACCATATAATGAAACCACTCATCAAAAATAACAAGCCTCAATATATAGAAAATCTAAGGATTCTCCTTGTAAGTTTAATGTTCAATCATTAAAAACTAAGAATGATAGCTTCGTATAAGAGAATGAATCCAAGCCATATGATATAACATATAACATAAGATACCATGAATTAAACTATAACATGGTTAAACTCACCACTTCATGGTATGTCATAGGGTAGACTATGGCCTGGTACAAACCATCTTTCCATGGTGGTGCCTTTAATGACAAATTCCAACAATCTCCAGCTTTCACTAAATCTCGATACACATAGTACACATTCACCTTTTGTCACATCATATGTAACAACTTGTAAAACTATATCCAAAAATAATTTTTAATATTTTTAAAACTCATTTTTTAAAATTTATTATACATTTTCACCACATGTTACATCATAAGTAACAAATTATGAAAACCTATCCAAACATCATCTAGATATCCTTCATTACAATTTTAGGGTATCTTTAAATATTTTATAAACATTAACATCATTATCACCACCAAAAATTTTAAACCTATAGGGATTTATAACATTGAAAAAAATTATGAATTAATAAATCCATAAAATTAAACAAATAGTGGCCATTAAAAAAGTGTTAATGCTACTCAAACTACAAAAGGATCTTGTGTGAACTATATCAAACACATGTATCTACATAATTGTTCCCACAAATTATATAATTTATTTGTATTTAAAATCATAAAATATCTTTTTCAAATATATTGTTTGGCTATGGGACCTAATGTTTTTCGATCTTATATATCCTACTCATATGTTCTTGATTCTCTAAGTATAAACTCACCAGGTCGATTAATACATCACATGTCATTAATCTAAGTAGATGATCACATCACATTCCTATCATCCTAATTGATAATCACATCATGTATAACATACCAATTTATAGATATAAACTTCCTTAGTAGATCTCAATCAATAAACCATATGTTATACACATTATAGAAGTGTCAAAAAACAACTTTTTTTAATCCTAAACTAGTGACATGATCGAATATACGCCCAACCATCCTATTATTAGATAATCCTCAATGGTTGTGTAATAATAGTATTAATGTATAAAAATTATCATGAAAATTTTCTTCCCAACCACTAGTACAGGGATTCAATATGAACATACACCCAGGTCATATCAAATACATAGTTTATGATATTCTATATAGTTTGATTGGTAGGTATTTTGGTGAAAAAAACTATGTTATACCCCATGAGAATATTTTTTATCTCTATGAAAAATACTACCCACACTGACTTTAAAATTTCATCACAAACTATAATACTATATGATGAGAATTAGTTAGGGATAACTCAAATTCACACTTTGAGAGGTAAATTATCATTTCACTTCATATAATACACACAACCAATGTAAAATAATGAGAAATTAGAGATTTTATTTTATATTATGTGATACATTTTATATTCTTAAAGTATTTTAAGATGTTAGATCCACAAGGCTGAATACCCTGAGAGGGGGGTGAATCAGGGTATGACTAATTTAAAATTAACGCCCGTTCTGATCTTGTTTCGCAGTTAAGCAAAACACTCTTCTCTCTCTTTCCTGTTGCACAAAGTAGACAGAAAGTAAAGCATGCACAGGACACACCAATTTTACTTGGTTCACCGCAAAGGGCTACGTCCAAGGAGCATACGCCGACAAGTTGCCGATCGTACCAATTCCACTAAACCTCACTAGCTGTGGATTACAATGTTTGGGCTAGATCACTTCTATGCCCAGGCTCACTTCCTTTACAAAGTTTAGGGTCAGTTCACTGCATTCCCAAGGGTCACTCCCTATTTCTCTCTCTCTGGCTCACTGCCGGTGGAGAGGATCACCTTCTTCCTCTTCCTAATCTCACTGCTCTAGAAGGGAATCCATTCATAGTTTATAGACCTGTAGGTCTCTACATTTTCAGGAAATGATGCATCTTCAACTATTGATAGATGCTCTATTGAAGTTTAACTTTCATCCACTGATGAAGAGCACTTTGCCTCTGACCATTGGGTAACTACCTTTGGAAACACCTTCGCAAAGCACCCTACTTCGCTAGCCTCCCAATTTCGTGAAGCTCAAACAAGCCTTTGCGAAGCTCCTGCATTTTCGTGAAGCACTCTCACGAAGCACTGCCGCAAAGCACTACCATGAAGCTCAAGCCATCGCAAAGCAATGTCCCTCGCAAATCTTACTAAGCCAACGCGGAGCTCACAGGTTTCGCGGAGCTATAATAGCCGCCGCGAAGCTCCTCTTTCGTGAAGCACACTGGCTCCGCGAACTACCTTCGCAAAACGAGAGAAAATGATCTTCTCTGAAAATTCTCTCTACTTCTCTTGAGGGGGTCGGCCTCTATTTATAGGCGATTCCACTAACCCTTGAACTTTCTGCGCGAAGTCAACGCCACGTCATCTCAAATCGCGAAGCTCCGAAGTTTCTTCCAGAATTCTGTCCAAATCGCGAAGCACCATGACAATTTTCCGTTCGTGGAGCTTGTCGTAATCACGAAGAATTACCGTCAACATTCCTTCATGCCTTCTCCGTGAAGCTCCCTCGCAAAGCCCTTCACTGCCGCGATGCGCTTCAACTCTGACGTTCGCGAAGCATTGACGTAATCGCGAAGCATCACTGCCTCCATTTTTCTGGTCTTTGCGAAATCCAAACCATGCATCCTATCTTCGCGAAATTCATGTCATTGCCATATTAACTTATGATCTTCATGGAAATCCAAATTTCGCGATGCTCACCAAATTCCAAATATTGGACCCCAAAAATTTGGCAAACACTGGGAAACGGTGCCACCTTGTACTGCTCTTTTGTACCACCTCCAGATCGTCCTTTCCTTTGTCATCGTTCTTTGTCAACATGGATTGTCAAAAACTTCTTGGGAACTCGAAAATTCTCCATGGAAACCTGCTTTGTCAACAAACACAATCAACCCAAAAATACTTCAATGTTACCTTGAGGGATTTTTGCCCAACATAAGAATTATACAAAAACATACATAAGAAATTATCTAATCATATCACATATAATAGACTTTCTGAGAGTCCATATATTTACTTCACTTTTATGATTTTATTAAATTCAATGCATCACTATGTAATTTCTATCACATCTCTATGTAACCATTGATAAAACACTCCAAATAAACTCCTTTAGTGAGTAACATCTATGAATGAATTTTATTTGAATAATAGTGAGACTTAGGTATAATATTACTAATGTTAAACTCTTTGAACATAGTATTCAAACTCTTTTACTCCACAACATAAAATTTTATGATGTTAAAAAAGTTAATTATCTACTTTGAATTATTTATAATTTCATCATCATCATCTTAAAATTTTTCCATCAGTCATTTCCTTTAAGATCATTTGGTAACTACATGTAATTATTTATATTATTTCATCTTTTACAACACATCCTAAACTCATTTAGTATATAAAGTTTCTTTAATTTATTATATTAAAAAAATTAACTCTTTAAATTTTTCTTTATTAAAATATACTTAACTATTTTCAAATATTCAGTGACATTCACTTTGAATTTTACTAGTTTACTCTTTTATTTTAACTTCTATAAGTCCAAACAAACTCCCACTTTCCTCTTAAAAACTATATTCTATGCAAAATATCATTCTAATATAAAAATAATCGTTTTTTATATAATAAAAATTATATTATTTAATAGGAATATTTGAAAATTAAACTATTAACTCCTGTATCATATATTTTATTCTATGTGTTTAATGTATTATTATAAAAATAATGTTTTATTCATTAAAATAAACCACCATTGGGTGGTGGGAACTCTTCCCCTCAATTATTAACAAATATGGATAAACTATTTTATCCTAGATAAAACTCCTTTTATCTTTGTTTCTTTTTTTAACCATGTTTTGGAATTTTGTAGAATCGTAAACCATGTGTATCATGTCATTTTATTCATACCTATTATTTTTTAACAAATAAATTCTCTTATTATATAATGGAAATAAGATAATTATACCACGATTAATCAGAGACTCAAGTATTTCTTTACATTCAATATGATTTATCATCTCATTGCTTCAACACATGAGTGAAACCTCCATGTTTCCTCAATTATTACCATGATTTTGAACTTATTTATATTTAAAACATTTGTAAAGTGTACATTTTGTATCATATAACTTTCAAAACAAAATAATTGATTCTATAATAATAGTATATAGTGTGGAATTTCTAATGTGTTTTAAAAACTCTTCAGATATATCATACCATTCCATCTTATGGAAACATTTCCCCTTATTCTAAAAACCTCTATTAGGTTTCAATGACCTACAATGAAAATTATACCATAAAATATTATTTTTATAGCATCAAACTTTACCCTATTTTATTTTAAAGATAGTACTAGAGCCTGAAAATCCCATGTCTTTCTTATTTATCATCAACACTATTAGGAAATTGGGTAAACCTTTATTTAATTCATTCACATTGATGGATCATTTCAAATATTGATTACATAATGAATCTCATATCTATAAAAATACTTAAAGGAAACATTTATTCTCTCCATGTCATTAACATACCCAATCATGTTAATTATATGAGTAGTGACTAAAGTTTATTTGGTCATCTAATATTTAAAATGTCCATTTTTTCTGATGGAAACATCCCAGACATGCTTCAAAATTTGTGACATTTTTACATTAACGTCGTTGTAGACCTAATTTCCAAATCTAGGAGGTTGATGGGTTTTCTTACCATTGTCACTTAGGAATGTGAATTGGCTTATAGGATGAAAGTTTATGACTATATCACCCTTTTTTTGGTGGGTAAATTATTACATACTTTAGGAATATATTATATATTTAACTTATATTCAAGAATATTTCTCAAAACCTAGTACATCATTGGTTACTCCTCATGATAATAATGGGTCTAAACCATGCATTTATGTGAATATTTATATGAATTAAGGGTTATCCATTTATAATGTACATATTAATGATGATTAATTTAGGATGCTATGGTTTAAAGCCAATACAATTGGACACTCTAGAGTTTATCATCATCCAGTGATGGGGTAGTTACTGTTGAGTTAGGAATAGCCCATGGAATAGGATTCCTTTATATTATTATAAGATGAATCATAACCTACATAGTTTTATTCCACAAAATAGTACATGTTTTACCTTTTATGATCAAATGAAATGGACTAATTTCAATATTTTAAAATTTATACAATGTGAAATTATAGGTGGAAGGTACCAAGAAAAAGTTAGGGTGTGGAATATACATGAGTATACCATTATGGTTAATATAATATTGGATATGAACCAATGATTGAATTTTTTATTCCCGGGAAATATAAACCTTTGAGATATGTAGCTGGCTCTATAGGTAAGGATATATCCCACCGAGAAACTCATAAATAATATAACCTAAATGAGGATCATATAATGATTATCTGGAGGGAATATGGATCTCTAGGTAGGGGTATGATGTCATCAAGAGTGTATATCAATGAAAAGATGATGTTTTTAAACAATGTTTTTGAACCTAAAATTTGTTTCCTACATATCCTATTGAAATATGAACTAAATCCCATGTAACTCAGGGGTCATAGTTTATGGTCATATAACATGAACATACCATTTAGTTTAAAATCATCCTGTAAAGGAATTGGAGGATTCCTCAATAATTATAATGGAATTATCAATGAAAATCTATAAGACCACATAAGTCATGATCGGTGTGAGAAACAAGTGATAAAGGACGATCATTCATGATATATGAAAGGTTGGAAAGAATATCACTCTTTGAAGAGGTTTTTACAGTGTATTAGGCACCATGAAGATGAGTTCAGGATTATGCATTAGGGATACCCAGGGATAAATAGTCATGGAACATTAAAGTTACTTGTTTATAAAATAATTAATTTGAACTATATTGGTTATTAAACCCAAAAAGGAGACCCATGTTTGGTTTTATATGGGATATGTGTAGGACTTACAACTAATGAGGTCTCCCAAGTTCTCATGGATCATTAATTGGAATCAAGTGTCCACCAAGCACCCAGGCTGATTTGGTTTGGGCCTAGGTCATCTACGTTGAGTTTTATGAACCATAAGTGATCATCATAGTGACCTCATGATAGATACCCACATTATTAAGTGAATATAAAATAATTATTCATTGATTTTATTATTAGTATGGTAGTAAAACTTGGAAGATACCTTTTATTAATGTAATACATAATCGAAGCGGTGTATGATGATGTGAATTCCCCAGACAAAGAAGTCACATAGTTCTGGAGGAGTTTATAAATTAATATTTTCAAATTTTTTACCTAAGGGAAATAAATTCATGAAGCTCTTTTGGGTTTAATTCGTATAAATAAATGGATTGTAAGAAGCTGGTAACATGAGGGATGTCTTCAATCCAATTTAATAGGTGATTGGTAGATCTAATATGGATCATTTATTCATTACTACATGTGAGGTCCATGAGTAGTATACCATGAACATAGCATATTTCACCTTGGATTGTCCATGTAATTAACATAGTATTTTTATCCTAGTTACATATATGTAGTTAAGTCTTGTGGTTTAGTTCACATAGACAACACACATGCACCAAGATTGGAAGAGAGTGGTGGGAATGGTGATAATGCAATAAATTTCTTTTATGGTGCTATTTAATTAGTAGGGTCTGCATACTAGGACTTTCCTATTAGTTTCTCTGAGGTTTTATTTTATTCAATATTTCTCAATCATTGATATTACTTACCAATATATTTTAAAATCATGGATGATCTATTTATCTCTTTTCTCTCCTTCTTCTGTGTGTCTTCTCCCAAATGAGTAATCCGAGAATTTATAATCAAGGGTTTTATATTATTAACCTGATGTTAGTGGTCATGCTAAGAATCATATTGCTACTACACTGGGTAATCACTATAACAAAATAGAGTAACAATTGAGATTTTTTTAAATTCAGGGGAAAATTAAACCACCACTAAATGTTTCCATGACAGTTTTTAAAGAAAATCCACTAAATTTGATGTTAGCATCCAACTTACGTCTGTTTAGTCCATTTAGCGATTGTTTCTGGGAAGTGTCATGAAAAATTTTCTTAAATTTTGTAATTTCATTTTTTTGTGGTGGTTTTATTCTAGAAAATTTCCAAGATGTTATTAGAGGTTTAAATTGATGCTAAATATTTTATTATATTTTCATGGTTAAAAACACCTATAAAACAATTTTGACCATATTTGGAAGATTTTTAAAACACCACTAAAAAATTATTGACCATAATTAGTGGTAGCTTAAACCAATACTACATAGTTTTGTTAAAAAAAATATACAGAAACTATAACCCCAAAAAATCAATAAAACATAAAACAAAAACAAGCATCCATATTAAATACCAACATAACATAAATACCATGGGGAGTAATAAATCTAAACCATAATCTCAAAATATAGAGGATCTAAATTGGCCAATAATTATATAGTATAAGATAAGAGAGAAAACCAAAAAAATTAAACTGGAAACCTCCATGTGAACCAAGGGAACCATGAAAAACCATCACCAAAAGCAGTCATAACATAATAGAAAAATAAAATTAAACCAAACCTTAACAAACATAAGGATAGGAATCTCATATAAAGAAATAATAATTATCAATTATTTTATTGATGAAGTCACATAAAGTATATGTAATCCTAGGAATCTCCCATGGTTCTAGTGAGATGGTCCTAGATATACTCAGGTGGAACCATCTTCCAACCTATTAATCATGTTCCTAGACAACAAACTATTGTATTAATCCAACAATACCCACAAGATGAAATTCCACATGGTCATAAAAAATCATATAACAGAGGACCTAGTCAGATTCTCATTATGACTAGCATATAAACCATCTCTCAATATCCCACATAGATTTCCAGGGTTCCTATGATACTAGAGACTGATGGTTGGGAAACTTGTATCGCATATCAATCACACACCAATAACATGCAATAAGGAAAAGAATATTAATGTCATAACTCCTCCATACCCCATACATTGTTATTATAAATTACCCATATATAGTTCACATAACAACAAAAAATAAACATAATTATCTTGTAGGATTCACAAGTTTATATAAAACACGGTTCTATTAGGGAATAAACAATGTGTGTAACAAAATTTGTGGAAAAAATGTACACTACTTCAAACATGACTTTGGATTTAAGATAATAACCATACATATAAAACCTTCCTCAAAATCATGTTTATAAAATAGTTATTATTTTGATACATTCTTCAAGTGTTTTTTGAAACCACCATAGAAATAAAAGGAAAACATCCCTTTAAAACCACTAAATCCAATATATCATATATAAATAAAAAATCTATATAAAAAATGGAGAAAACATCATAAGAAAAAGTTATCAATAAGAAACATTAGACCATATCAAAAAATATTTTGGACCCCATATATTTTTTGGAATTGAAATGGTTTTGTTGATAAGTGAATCTGTTGACAATATTAGTTTATTGGAATTTTGGAATTTTGTAAATGGTTTATGCTTTGGGAAAACTAATACATGATAAATTAGGTACATGGAAAATACCTAAGATCCTCAGAATGATGAGTATAAGGTAAACATTGAAATAAAACATAGAAAATCAAATAATCATATAGATTCCATGTAATGTAATTGAAATACAAATATCTCTTACCTCAAACCACAACTTGGTTTATCAATTAGTATATCAGTGTTAGTCTTTCATGAGTTTAGTTACATGTCACCACTATATAATCCAAATTCAACATTAATAACTACCTAAAAAACTAAGATCATCACCAACTTTATCTCTGTCTCTACACCCTGCAACCATAATGTGTGTAAAGTTTCTTAAAATTTAAATAGTGTTGAATATTTAAATTTAAATTTTAAATCAATTAAATTTTTTGTGCTAAATGATCATGAAGTTGTGTGATTTACCTACTCACTCAACCCATCAATTGATGCAATATCACTAGGTATAAATTAATTTATCTTCTGATATAATTAAACCAATTATTTATAGAGAGCAATGGTAAAGTGGAATAACATTTGTACAAAAATATTCATTTCCAAAATATTATATTTTAATTACATAATGAAATTTAATTTATTAATATTGTATTAAAGTTGCCTTTATCCAAGAATCAAAGACTTTATTATTCCAAGATGAAGGCATATAACTCCAATAAGAATATTTAATCAGAAGGGTAATGAGATCTACTGCCAACTAGCCAAGAATTTGGCCAAATAATCCTAGAGCATTATCTGTGGGGACCCCATAATAATAAAAGGAGACAACTATCTTAAATTCACTCTGATTCTACACATCTGAAATATTCATATTTCTCTTGGTAGTAACATTTTCTCATATTTTATGAAAAAATAGTTATTAGTATAAAAAGGTGAAATAAATTCATTCACATTAAAAAACTTACCTATAACTTTCACCCTCCAATATCCTCGTGAAGAAATAGGGAGTTGACTGGGATCGGTGGAATGATTTCTCTATGTAATTCCAATCATTTAAAGAAGATAAATTTACATTTTAACATATATTCCCAAAAAACATGCATAAAAATAAATTTAGAAATTATAACAAAGGAAAAGTACTAAAAATCACAATATACAAATGTATGATAATGAATGACTACATATACAAACAAATATAACATTTAAAATTTCAAAATTAAAAAAACATGCCTAAATATATATTTAAAAATGATATCAGATCCATATTACTAGAAATTAATAACATATATTATAGGTGGTTGATAAGTTAACAGATGGTTGTATATACAATAGGCTTCTCATTCAATCATGGTGTGATCCTCTCCATAATTACTTCATCTACTTCATTGACTATTGAAAGACTAATATTTTCAATATCATGATGGAAAAATAAGTCAATTTCTTGTTGTTGATGGGCTTTAATAGAAGAGGTCAAATCTTCCACTTCATCACCCATATCATACAAGTCACTTTGTTTAATGTGAACAACTACTATCCACCCTTCATCTTTGACATCTTACACAAAATATATCAATTTTCTTATAATGAGAAGATATATAAATCATGTAATTCATGGTCACTAACATACATCAAGTAAGAGAAGTTCATGTATGTAAATTTTAAGGAATCTATTTTAATACCCCTGGTATTATCAACCCATTTTCATTTGAATAAAACTACTAAAAAGACTATGGTGATTTAATTTAATAATATCAGTCAACATTCTATAGTATCCTATTTGAGAAACTATAAATATAAAACTATTCTATGTTTATAAATCCTCTTCATGATTTACTATAAAAAATTTAAAGGCATTCACATTGTAAGTTTCAAGCTTTCAATATGGTTTTATAGGAATTTAAGACAAAAACTTCAAATATTCTGAAAACTCAACCTGCGTATTATCATTCATGATAAAAAAAGTAATTTACACTATTATATTTAAAAAATATATGTTTCAACCTAATAACCATATTGATTGTAATATTTATTAAATTACACGACGTGAATAACATTATACAAGCTCTTTAATATTAGATTTTTTTATATTTTTCCCATTTCATGTTCAACTTCTCATTCGCCTCTTTTTTGTATCTTCATCTCTTACATAAATGGATCTAAAATTTCACTATTCATCAAAACATATCTAAATGTTGGTAATAATTCCATTTCTATCAGGGTAATATTTGAGATCCTCTAAACTGATCGGCCAATACTATAAATGATTTTTTATTTTTTATGGAGTTAAGATTGAGTCCATGTGTCATCAATACATCAAGGGATGAAGATTCCTAAAAATATTTTTACTATTTGGTTATATGGTGGTGAGAGCCCACCACCAGGTGTAGGTTGTTTGTTTCATCTATTACAAACCAAAATATTTTCAAAGCCTTAAAACCCATTTTTGAGGGTATTAGGGGAACTTTTTTACCCTGAAAAACACCCTTTATAGGGATAATCTATAGTTAGGGGTCTATTTCACACTATAATATTCTATTTGACTATTCATAAAGCTAAAAAAGACTAACAGATCAGAATTTATGGATGTTTTAATTTGACCTCAATCTTAGAATAAAGACACCATGTGTGATCACATAGTGCATGATCACTTATGATCTTCACAAGTGAATAATAAAAACTTATTTATATCCACCTCTTGAAAAAACCATGTCTATTAGTGGGATAAGATCCATAAAATGATATCCTTATTTTAACATACATTATGTCTATTAGTGGGATAAGATCCATATTTCACCAATTAATTAGTCTATTTTAGCATTTATCTCACCACTTAGCTATCTAGCTTTTCCATTATACCAGTCAAATCATATATGACTCTTGGATAGTTGGGAAGATAACTCCTTTTGCAATCCATCATATGAATAATCTCAACACTATTACTTGGGTATCCTTCCTAAGGTTTAACCATCAAAGTGTAAACCAAAAAATCCAAAAAATGTGTCATGTAACTCTACGAGTCGCATAATTAATTGTTTACTTACACAATATTATCTAGGGGAACCCAACATTGGCAAGAACCTACCCTATTGTATGATCGAGGAATTAACATGTGCTATATTTGGAATGAATCTGAAACATAGTATTTTTAAAGGGGATTTCATCTCACCATATTATTTCATGTTATTCCCTTTTTATTTTCATTATTATAAAGACTTATTTTGGAATCATATTTATTCCACCAAATTAATAAGTTCAAACTATATTGATGTGCAACTTTTTACACAAATCATATCTTATCTTCCTACTCGATGTTAAAATTCAACTATATTTATACATATATAATGCATCTACCATATAAGGTACTTGAAACCCTATCATGTAGAGGATTATAATTATATGGTATTAATAATCCCCACAAGATTAATCATGGAGTTATAGGTATCTAACTCCCACTTTTCTATACAAATCATAAGCCTTCTGGCCAATTAGAGGAATGAAATAACACTCTACCCATAGTTCTTTAATCAAGAGATATTTCAATGCCATCAAAATTCTAACACCTAATAAGTATAAAATTTAATAAACTTCTTAATACAAACTAATAACCTAATAAAATTCAAAATTAAGGTAGATTATATCTAAATTAATTATCATACCCAGTATTAAACTCCTAAAATGCATTCATAATAATTTAAAAAATAGATAAACTCATTTAAACTAAAATCATACATTAAAATTCATAAGATAAAATTTATATTCATATATAATAAAGTATATAATAAAACTAAATAAATTAACAATTCAAAAATTTATATATGATATAAACATTTATGAACAATTCATAAATAAATTATAAATACATAATAATTTTGGAAGGGATACACATCAGTAATTCACTTTTATCTAATATGAACTTTTCATATTATCGTTCTCATGGATTTTCTTTAAACACTTTCATATTTAAAAATATAAGATATTTTATGAATAGTTTTATTATAAGATAATAAAAATTTCATGTTCTATGTAAAAATATTTAAAATATTAAAATATCTCATTTTTTATTTTATTTAAACCATTCATCACAGCATCCAAAATTCTTTTTGGAATGGTTCGAATAAATTTTCCAAACAATTCCTTTGAATATAAATATTTCATATTCTCATTAATGAAAATTCATAAATTAATATAGAAACTTTTATATTGTACCTTATTTAAAATTTATAAACACTATAAATTATTTAACATGTAAATTCATTTTCAATCTAGATCACATATACCAAAACATTTTTCGTATAGTTTAAAACCTTATTTTGATTTCAATATTGGCTATGTGGGTCTGCACCAATGAATAGTTTTTTAGAATATAAAAAATTATTTTCTTTAAAAATATTCCCTCCATGACATGCACTACAACATAGTCTTCCCCACTTACCATTAGAATTACTATGGTTATTTTGTAAGTTGTTTTAGGTAGAATCCATTTTGGGTTAGGTTTTTTTTAATCCATTACTCTTGGCCAATACATTCCATGAAGGAATTTGGGTGACCCTATATGTCGTGTTAATATTTACTATAGTTTGGTTTGTTACAATTTTTCCCATAACCATGATAAAAAACCCAATGACCATGACACTATGAAGTAGTTTAAAACACTTTATTTTTCATAAATATTTTCACAAAATACTCTATAGAAATATTTCTTGAACTAAAATACAGTATTATAACTTATATAATACCGAACTAATTTCTCATAAAACTTATGTCATGGTGATTGATATTCGTAGTTAAGGGGGCTTACATAAGTGGTAAAGTTTCACCGTAATCCAACATCAAACTTAGGTTCAAATATATGTTACAATTAATTTCCACAGTACTATAGTATAACTTTATAATTGTAGCACTTAAGGTGATATATTAGTGTTATTATACATTGTAATGGTATTTTAGGGCATTCTCTAGGTCTTTGGGACATTCATGACTTTAGTGCATCAATATGTTATACCTTCAAGATATGTACTGGAGCATCCTGATACATCTATAATGTGATATATAAATAGGACTCATTTCTAGTGTCTCTATGTATTTCCTCAATCTGTATATCATGAACTACATAGAATTTTCCTATTTTGAAGGTCCATCAAAGAGGTGGTTATTCCAGTGTTGGTGATACATTCTCAGTAGTGTCCTTCAGTGGATGTTGACTATCTTTGGATGGTCTTTGATATTTTTCATCACTGTAGCATAGATCATATAGAAAGGGGTTGTTTAGGTTTTTACTTTGGGATACTTCTCTTGGATTTGTGCCTTTGATCCTTTATGGAATGTATTTTTGGTCCTTCAAGTCATGTAAGGGTTCCATCTCAAACCAGTTAAAAATAGGGTTATCAAAATAATAAAATAAAAATGGAATTTGAGTGATTGATATTCAATAAATAAAATTATATTTTTGTGTGGGGTTATTTCATGGTTCTTAGAAAACTAATTTTCTAGTTTCTTAATCCTGTGATAATTAAACCCAATAATAATAGGGGAGGCTTAGATACCCCTGTAAGGTTTCTTCTGGGATAGCTCTTATCCAATAATAGTTAAAAATCATAAAAAACAAAAAACATGGAATATTTCATACATATTATATTAATTAAAGTAATTAAGAATAGAGAAATTTACCTTACACCATTTGATATGGTCATTAAAAAAGTTTTTTGTATTGATAACTAAGGATAAATTGATGGGTTCCTCCATAGTAAGTTATCCACAAGCCTAAAAATAGATTGATTCTTCTCAGGGATCTCACTAGATTCATGGTTTTTTATAACCTTATGTTTAAAAACCTAAGAGAAACGATAGATAAAGATAAATCTTTGGTTGAGTATTTTAGTTTAGAAACAAACCACATAATATATCCACCCATTGCAAATAATGAGCCTCTATATATATTCCATCAATGGATGATCCTAGGAAGCTCAAAATTTACCCATTAATTTAGAAACATATCATTAGTTAAAACTCCTTATAAATAATGACTTTTCAATTGTGATTCATTTAATTAATTTTGGAACAAACATTTGGGATGTCAGATCTACTCTAATTATCATAATATAATAATTAAAATCAAAAATGATATATTGTTGTAGGAGAATGAATGTATTCCACTTGATATCACATATCACTTGGCTTCTATTAAAAACACTACAACATGGTGATACTCAATACATTGTGTTGTACCCTAGGATAGACCATGATTTGATATAAACCACATCATCAGGGTGGAGACTTTGGTTCACAATTCCAATATAATATAACCTTGTTATAACTCTTTTTATGATCACGTTAGTCTCATTATCCCTTAATGATTTATCCTATATCAGACATAAAACTCACCTCTTATGTGGTTTCCATGCTCTCAAAACTATCCCTTACCCTTTTTATAATGTCAACACAATTATCAAACATATTATTGAACCCATGTTCACATAATCCACTAATAGTAAATCCTTTAATTTTACCATATATGGCCCCCCAAGAACCCTCATCATTTATCTCAGAATTGATCATACATTCAGGGTCCATGGAATGTTTCTATAACATCACTAATAAAAACCAATGTCACTAAGAGACCCTTGTAACCAACTCTCAAGTATAGAAATTAATATTTAGTTCTATTAGTATATATCTATTCTATAAATCCCATATCCTATAAATTTAACACTAATAGGATTTGAATCAAGGGTACCAATTTCTTTTACAAATTTATTTTTTAATTTAACCCATGTAACTTGTTAAATTCAAGATACTCCCAAAGAAACTCCTCTAATCACTTGTATGTAAGGATAGAAATGAAACACAGCACACAAGATATTTTTTCAATTTACAACCTTAGTGTGAGATAATACTCCTTATTGTGATAAACTTTTGGTTGATTCGTGGATTTTATTATCAATATATAATTATAGTGTTCATAAATTAATCATAATTGTCACATAATGTTTAAATTATAATTATCCACTTCTCTTTATAGGAATGTATCAACCACTTCCCATTAATAATTACTTGATCTTGTTTAAATAAGAATTATATATTCTTAAATTCTCTTTCTTACACTCTAGAATGTATCATATCTTAAAAAATCATTGGATTCCTAAACATCATTGAAATATATTCTTATAAAATAACTTTAATTTCCTAAACGAATATAGGAAACAAGAACCACATAGGTCTTTCCACACAATTATTCATGATAATTTATCTAGTATTAAGATCCTGGATCAACAAAAAATAGATCATCTTGCCTTCAACTCTTTCAAAAAAAGAATACATAACAGGTCGATATTCTTCACTTACCCTATCTTTGATATAGTAGTGTATCAGGGTCTAAATTCACACACACTCATTTTCTTCATTTCTACTTTTTATATTATTTAAATAATACTCAAAAGAATCCATAATTATTGTGGAAATTCCCATATAAATTTCAACCAAAATATAATCTTCTTATTAAAAAATATAATTATTTTTCAGTTTAAATTATCCTTCTAAATCTATAGAATCACAGTTGAGTCTTCTTTTTTAAATCTCTACAAGATTCACCATGTTACCTTATACACAATATTTTAATATCATAATGCAATAAACTCCACAAAATATATATATGAATATGACATGTAAGTATTGTTATGTGTCATGGAACTCATCACAGTATCCAACATTACTCCTCATCTGGTCCTCCTTAAATATTAGATTTAATCATGATCTACTTAAATTGATCATGATGTTTCAGACATTGATGAACATCCCAATAGAATCATCATATTTTCCTAAATAAATTATCCACACTATAATATTGATCATCCTTATGGAAATCCAAAAATAATTTTTACACATAATTCAGATTTATGTCTATATAACAGAAAGATGATCCCTATATAGGATGAATGATACTTATATAGTATAAATTCAATTTTATGCATCCTCATATTATGATTACATATCTAAAATGACTCGTAAAGAATTATGTTTCTGGATATTAGGAATATGTTGGTTAATGCATATATATAGAACTAGATTAAGATTACGTAGATATAGAGTGATGATTATGCCACTCAATTCCTTTTTTAATTTTCTTTACCTTAGTACTAAAATCCCATACTAGATTCATTAATACATAGAACACCTTGAAATATTTTAAAGATACTAAAACTAACTCAAATAACCTCCATAAAACACTTCAAAATAATTCAATTACTTTGTTGAAAATAAACACAACTTCTCCAACAATTTTTAGGGTACTTTATTCTCCACCTTTAGATTGTTTTTCAACCCATAAATCTATAAAAATTCATCTTCAAACTTAATTTATCATTAAAGAGATAGTTAATCATAACCTATATCAATGAAACAACATCTTTACCTCACACCAGAGGTAAGATTATTGTTTTTTAGAGAGAACTCTAAATAGTGATGATAGGAAAACATTTGGAAAATTGGTAATATTCCCCCACTCAATGAGGGAACTCAATTCTTAAATTTTTCTCCATTTTTTTATAATAACCATGACCACTGATTTAAAATAAATAAGAAAAAGGAATATCACTAGGAAAAGTTTTGTGAAACTTATCAAACCATTTGATAATAAAATCCATGGATATGTGGGTGTACCTCAAAAAGATTAATGGAGTTGGAGGGGATGAACATTCATCTTCAATGTTAAGAACTCAAATCTATCCTTAGGGATATCCTTAGTGAAACATTCTACTAACTGGTCTTTAGTGGAAAAAATTCTAGCTTGATCTCTCTATTTTCCACCCTCTCTTTATTAAATTGAAACCTGATATTTATATTCTAATAATTTAATTTTTTTAATATAATTTTTATAAATATCTATAGCACTTTTATTATCATTATGAATTCTAATATTTCTATCAAATTTCAGCCTACAATCATCTAGTTCATCCTTCATCTAGATAAATTGAGTGAAATCTCTGGTAGTAGGAACATATTTGGCCCTTGTAGTACTCGGTGTGACTGATTTATATTTATTATAGTTTTAACTCGTAGATATACCTCTCGAAAATAAAATTAATCCTAAAGTGGATGTTATATCTTCCCAACCTCCTTCCCAATATGAATTAATAAATACAGATAGATTTATGTTTCTTCTCCTTCTTTATATATGACCATAATTCTTAGTTCCTTTCATATATATCGAGACCCTTTTGAATTCATAATATGTGACGCCATTGGTATACTTTTATATCTTGCACATAGACACGCAACATATAGAATATCTTCTCTAGAAACTATGAGATAAAATAGTCTATTAATTATTCTCCTAAATTCTATTTGATTTACACTCTCACCTTCAATATCTATATACAATTATAGCCCCACCTAAATAGGTTTATACCTTGGATTTGAATCCTCCATTTTAAAATTCTATAATAATTATGTGGAATAAGTTTATTGGGATAAGGAGATAAAAGTTTCCTGTGGCATAACTTATAACCCAAATAAGTATCTAAACTCACCAAGAAAGGATATTTCTAAATGTTATTTCATTTTTTTAACAAATTACTTGTACAAATTTTCTTGATAACTTGAAAATAAATTATATCATTATCATAAACAACAATAATTAGAGTAATTAATTCCATTTCTTTGATATATAGGTTATTTTCCACCTTAAACTAGAAAAATATTAATTCTTTTAATCTGTTATCAAGCCTTGAATATTAGGACCATAGGTTCTAAATTATTCCACATAATTCCTTCTATAGTTTGACATCCATATGATGAATTTTTTATTTTCTATATTCTTATATGTAATGAAACATTATTATTTCCTCTAATATTGTAACCATAGAAAGGTTTTGTTAAAAGTATACTCCTTTTACTTGATAATGGACTTTACAAATAATTTCGTCCTTATTTCTGAAAAACATGTCTTGATCATTCATCTTGTTCCTAAACACTCATTTTTTATAATGGAATTTTTATTGCTAGGTCTTGGTATAAGGTACCATGTATATTTTTTTATCTCATTAATCTCATCATACATAGCCTCAATCCATTCTTACTATTCAAAAGATTAAACCACATAATGAGGCTCAACAAGAGGGATTAAGGTTGTTTGATTTTCATACTATAGATTGTTTCTAGTATTTACTATTACTGACCAATTTCCAATGATATTATCTATCACCACATGTTTCATCAGTCTTAAAACCCAATATTTTTTACTCTTAGTATCTTCCTTTTCAAGATTATTCTAGTAATAATTCACATCTACTATTTTTAGTTTGAACTCCACATGTTTTCTACTATTATGTCCAGATTTATTCTCACCATCTTCACGAATTTCTTTGAAAAAATTACATATATAGAATTAGTTTTGGGTTAGTTTTAAATTATTTTCACATCATAATAGTCAACCATCTTGTGAAGTATTTTATTATATCATATTTAACAAATTCCATTAGATAATTATCCATGAAAGACACATTCCACATCCCTTTAATAAAATTTTAATAGATTTGAGTCTTTAACTTTAATGATGAAAGGGCTACTAAAAACCTTGAAATAACTAAACATAGGATTCTATTTATACCACATTTTATATGTGGGTATATTTTAGGTTTTTATAAAAACATAAATTTTGAATGTAAATGGTAGTACACACTAATTATATGAAAAATTACTTTTATATTTAAAATTTAGTAAGAGTTATTCTCCCCATTTCCACAATAATATTGTTCATTATCTCAAAACACCCATTTTTATAGGGTATATAAATAATGATATATTGATTTTTAATCCCATAATTACCATGATAAGATTCAAAAGTACCTTAGTTTAATCCTCCATTTCTTCAGTTCAAAATTTCTTGATGTGAATGTTGATCTCTGAAATGCCCCAAACCCAGTTACCTAGAGTCAGTGCTTTATTACATAACATTGGAATGATAAAAGGAATCATGTCCCAAAAGACCAATCAGTTTAGTATTATTGTAAACAAGATACATACATAAGTTCGACATTTCAACTTGAAAATAAATACAACACTGATTTATTTAATTAGAAATATCCGATACTCCTAGATTATGCATGAAATTCACTCATACCTAACTTCTTCAAATACTGGGAAAATGAAACATAAGAAAGGGTTGAGATCAAATTCTTAGTAAGGGTAAGTAATACAGTGGAAGATAACATTAGGAATGGTGAATAATTAAAAACACATTATTTACAAATAATAAACATGAAAACTTTATGGTAGAAATATGAGCTGAGTTAATAATTCCATAATAAAACATAGTCATGGGTATTCTACTAGTCGAATAACCACTTCAATCATAATTATTATTTTCATAATGAGGTAATGTATAATGCCGGATATTATGAAACATCTTGTCAAGGCCTCATCCAAGACGTCTAAAATGATTTAGGCCTTGCCCAAAACCATATATAAAATTGGGAAATGCCTCGACCAATTCCAGGTCTAATTGTCTCATGAGACCTACCGATGTACCAAGCATCTATCCACCCATCACTCACTAAGTCCAATACATTCCTCATATGAAAAGGTTGAAACAAAACATAAACATTCATATTAAAACTAGCATAAAAAATTCCAATACTTTAACCATAAAACATGAATGGTATAAAAATAAAACATTCATAGTCAAACATATCACAAAACCTTAAATAAAATATGGAATATTTGTATCATAATAAATCAACTTCAAACAAGTGTTAAAATTATCGAAGGATGTTTGACATAGATGAAATCAAAACTATTTGGGAGAAATATCTATTTCTATTTTGAAAACATTTAATAGTCACTTAATTATAAAATAAATGGTTTATTTTGAAAATATTATTATAATATTGTAATGAAGGCTTCAAAGGTGATATAATGGCGGAGAATAACCACACACGCCGTATAAGTTAAAAAAAACATTCTACCTTAATTTGTCAAAAAGGTCATAAAGTACCTTGTTTGGAAAACGACAGAAAGATTCCTTTCAAACCATTTTATAAAAAGTAAAACAAGGGTATAAATGACTTTAAACCATAGTATTGTAAATAGTAAAAAACAATTTTTAAATAAATTTTTAAGAAACATGGATGTGGATGATAAAGAGGTCCTAGTAGATACTTAGGTAAAAAAAACTCAGATAATAAAGAGATTGTGAAATTAACCCTTACCTTGTACTTTTCATTGGTTGAGGGTACATTAACCTCCTGTATAATAGTTAAATAATTGTTGTTAAATTATAAAATAACTATATACATAAATGTGATATCATATATGATCCACTAATATTGATTTGTTAATAATATTTTATTAGTATCATCATTTTGGGTGTTAACTGATTCGTTTTCCATTATAGGATTGGTTACATAATCCATGTTTGTTATGGATAGGATGTATTTTATTCATATACATAATGATATTATGTTAATAAACATAATTTTTAGTCATCAAATAAAAATTATTCTTGAATGGTTACGATGGGGAAATGATTCATATCGCTTTCATGGAGACGGTAATCTGTATGTACATATGATCGACAATATCATTATATTGATGGTGAAATCATATGTAATTGGATGGAATATCATATATACAGAATCATTAACATTTTATATTTATTATTTACATTATTTATATTCATTATTATACTCATCCAAATAATGATTTTTTTGAATGACAAACTACACCACGACGTGGAGACGGTAAGCCATACTTACGCACGTATGGTAACTTTGTCATTTGTAGGATGGATAGAATAAAGAATATGGTTGTAACATATTTATAATAAAATAAAAGTATGTATAAGGTAATGGATTTATTATTTTTCTATGAAAACAACAAATAAGGAGGAAGTGGAAGAAGAAAAGAACTTGGAAGAGGTGATGAAATGTTTACCTCTTCTTCGGGTTCTTCCTTTTGATTTGATCAAAAGGGCTCTTTAGGTTGGATTTCTGATCAAAGTAAGGCCTCTAGGATTAAGGTAGGAAAGTTTTAAGGATATTTGGGAAATGGTTATCCGAACTAAATGGCTTTGGATGTGTGATTTAGAGAGAAGGGTAAGTACCCTTTTATAAGAGAGGTGAGGGTCACTTTAGGAAAAGCTTGAAATATTATTTTATAATAAAATCATTTTCGGTCTCTAATGGCTCCAAAATGATTTATTTATAGGATAAGGTGGTGATAGGTCGAAAAACTCTCAACAAATAGATTTTAGATAGGTTTAGGTCACCATATTAACATTATCATTTAGATTTAACTTTTAGTTAAATAGTTTGACACTTACCGTGTCTCTTTGTATTTTTTTTATTATATGGTTAATAAACTTACTATAAACTACCAAGATAACCCCAAGTGGTTAATTATTAATATATATAACCTTATATAAGTCTTTTGGCCAAATATTAGATTTTTATGAATATTATATTAATTAATAATAAAATTTTTGTTTTAAAAACTCAATTATGTCAATTTTGACACTATTTAGTATTTGATTTTTTTGAAAGCCATTAAAACTTTATCACTTCGAATAAATTTTTTTAACCAACCATAACATGTCATATTAACCAATAAAATTATTTTAATTCATCATAAGTCTCTATTTAATTTTATTTGTATATTTATAATATTAATTATTTTAATATTTCATTATTAAGGTAATTACTGCAACATCATTGTGTCATAAATAAGTTAACTTATTTAATATCTCAAAATTATAAATAAAATACCATTATATAGGAAACCTTTTTATCTTTATAATTAATGTTTATAGTCGAATTTATATTTTATGTAACCCTATATTAAAAATAGATTAGTTATTAAACATTGAATTTAACTCTTTTAACTCTTCTTTAAATAAAATAATAATAAATGCCCTAATCTAATACATGTGGACCAAAGGGGGTCATATTTTTTCCTAAGGTTTTTTTGGTCTAATTATACTTATCTAATAGAATTAGGATATGTTTTAGGATAATTATGATATCATTTTTACCCTTAATTACCCTATTTACTTTTAATCGTGGTAAATATACGTCAAAAATTTCTATTCACCAAAACATATTTTCATCTTATTGAACCAAATTTTACTTACTGATGTTGACTGTGTCTCTTGGATTTTTTAAATTCAACTCAATGAATTGATAAAATTAAGTTTTATGCAAATTTACAAATGCTCCTAGGAGGTGAGTAAAAGACGGTAAAATGTTCAATAAAATTTTTATATATCTAAACTTATTATAAAATGACTCCAATGAATTACATTGAACTTATATTGGTATTATGTATCTATTTTACCTAAAATAAATTTAAATAAAATGTCGGTTTTAACCAATAATGCAGTTTTTTTCACTAATCATTAAAAATTGAATGTTTTCAGAAAAATACCAAAAAATCACCCTAAGCTAATTTCAATATTCTGAATTCAAAAATGAAGTCCATTTTGAAAAAAAAATATAAAATCTCAAAAAGTAGGTATTACTATTCATAACGGCTAGTTTTATTGGTCGCGGTGTGTTATAAACTCGAAGTTGCATACAATGCAAGATATTGCATTATTCAAAGGGAAACGCATTATGGAAGCTTGGGTGTTACATTCTTCTCTTATTCTAATAATATTTTCCTCAGAATTTCTAGAATAATACCACAAAAAAAAGATTTAGAAGGTTCTTCATCATAATTTCCTCTCATTCCCACATTTCCTATTCCATCTTATGGTTTCTCCATTGAAATTTTACCAGACGAGTCGTTCGGTTTCTCAACACTTGTTCCCTGGTATCAAGAATTTTTAAAGACTCTTCATAATAAGACATATTAGGTTCCAATTCAATTTTCTCATAAGTGAGTACATGAATTGGGTCAGGCATGTATTTTCTCAATAGTGATACGTGGAACACATCCTGAACTTTAGAGAGACTTGGAGGCATTTCCAAACGATTAGCTACAACTCCAATTTGTTCTAGAATTTCAAAAGTTCTGATGTACATGGACTCAATTTACCCTTCTTACCGAAACATATAACACCCTTCTATGGAGATACCTTCAAGAAAACATGGTCTCCTACTGGAAATGAAAAATCCTTCCTTTGGTTATTGGCATAGCTCTTTTTCCTAATTTGGGGTGCTTTGATGTGAGTTTGGATAATCTTCACTTTTTCTATTGTTTCCTCATCAAGTTCTGAGCTTAGGAGTTTTCTTTCACCAATATCATCCCAACAAGTTGGTGTGCGACAACTCTTTCCATGTAACGCTTCATAGGGTGCCATTTTAATACTTGAATGGATTCTATTGTTATTGGAAAATTCTAGAAGAGGTAAATATTGATCCAATATACCTTGAAAGTCAAGTGAGTAAGATCTCAACATGTCTTATAATGTTTGAATAGTATGTTTTGATTTTCCATCAGCTTGAGGGTGGTAGGAAGTTCTCAAATAAAGTTCAGTATTCAGGGATTTCTGAATACTTTTCAAAAATCTTGATATAAAATGTGGATCACGATTAGAAACAATCGATAGGGGTAATCCATGAAGTCTTACAACTCCATTATTATACAGTCTTGATAAATGTTCAAGTGGTAAATATTCTCTTATAGTAAGAAAATGTGATGACTTAGTAAGACGATCAACAATGAGCCATATTGCATCATTCATTCTAGGAGTCTTTGGTAGCCCCATGACAAAGTCCATCGTAATATCATCCCATTTCCACTCAGGTATGGGAAGAGGTTTCAAGACTTCTCTAGGTTGTTGCCTTCCAGTGTTCACTCATTGACAAACCATATATCTTAACACAAAATCATCAATCTCCCTCTTCATGTTGTCCCACCGAAAATGTTCCTTCAAATCTCTATACATATTGGTGCTCCCTGAGTGTATAGAGAAATTAGAGCTATGAGAATCATCCAAAAATTACCTTTTTAGATCAGGTATATAGGGAACACAAAGTCTCTTCCCAATTTTCAAAATTCCATCTTCATATACGAAGTCACTCAATCTACCATCATTTACAGATTTAATCTTCTTTTAAAACTCCTCATCATCAGTCTGAGAACTCATTATCCTTTCTATTAAATATGGTTTAGAAACCATTTGAAAAAGTTTTGATGTTTCACCTTCCATGGTTATTCCCATATCCATATTTACTAGATCCATGAAAATAGGATCCCTTTCAACTCTCATCTTGTTCAAAATTACATGGTCCTTTCTACTCAAAGCATCTTCCTTCGTATTTTCCTCCCCAAGTGGTAGTTTATAGTGCAATCATAATCCTTGAGTAGTTCAATCCATCATCTTTGCCTCGTGTTGAGTTCTTTTTGGGAGAAAATATACTTCAAACTCTTTTGATCAGTATAAATCTCACATTTTTCACCATAGAGATAGTGTCTCTATATTTTCATAGAAAAGATTATAGCTGATAACTCAAGATCATGAGTATGGTAGTTTTGACCATGAATTCCTAGTTGTCGTGATGCATAGGTAACAACTATATCATTCTGCATAAGGACACAACAAAATCCTTTCTTTGAAACATCACTATAAATAACAAACCCACCATTCCCCGATGGTCAAGTCAAGATAGGTGCATTAACTAATAATTTCTTCAGTTCTTCAAAACATTCTTCACACAATTTTTTACATACAAATTTAACCCCATTACATGTGAGATTCGTTAATGGTTTAGCCAACTGGGTAAAATTCTAGATGAAATGTTGATAATAACCTGCTAAACCAATAAAATTGCATACCTAAGTTATACTCGTTGGTGCTGGCCATTCTTGAACTTCCTTGGTCTTTGAAGGATCAACATAGATTGTATCCTTAGAGATAATATATCCAAGAAAAGAAATATCCTGAAGACATAATTCAAACTTTCTAAACTTTCCATATATTCATTTCTTCTAAAAGCCTTTAAAATAATGTGCAATTGATTTTCATGATCTTCATAGCTTTTAGAGTTTACCAAGATATGATCAATAAATACCACTACAAAGTCATCAAGATATTCCTTGAAAACTCTATTCATTAGATCTATGAAGAAAGAGGGTGCATCATTCAATCCAAAAGGCAATACTATAAACTCAAAATGTTTGTACCTGGTTCGAATTGTTGTTTTCAGAATGTCTTCCTTCTTCACACACAACTGATGATATCCATATCGAAGGTAAATCCTTGAAAAATATTGAGCTCCATGAATTTGGTTGAATAAATAATCAATGAGAGGTAGAGGATACTTGTTCATTATTGTAATAGCATTGATCTCCCTGTAGTCAATGCACAACCTCATAGATCTGTCTTTCTTATTAACAAAAAGGACAGGGGCTCCCCATGGAGAAATAGTAGGGTGAATAAATCCCTTATTACTCAATTCCTCAAGTTTTTTATTTACTTCCAGTAATTCCACAGTGTCCATTCTATAAGGGTTCTTAGATATGGGCCTTGAACCAAGAATTAAATCAATGGAAAACTAAATTTCTCATTCTAGAGGATGTCTAGGTAAATCCTATAGAAAGACATCAACATATTCTTGCACAATAGGTACATCCTCTATTTGAACATTCTTTTACTTACACATAATTATTTCATTCTCATCCTCCCCAATAATTTAATTTTCTAGAGCTACTGGGGGTGGATCTAGATAAGAATCAGATGGTGATGTTTCTGCTCTAAAGATAAGGTACTCCTTATCATCATAAAGAATTGTAACCTCCTTCTTCTTACAATAAATTTTCACATCATGGTTTGAAAGCCAATCTATACTGAGGATTATATCAAATTCAATCATGGGTATTAAAATTAGATCAGTAGATAAATATCGTTTATATGCCTTAATGGGGACATATTCACAAAACATTATTGCAAAGATACTTCCCTTAAGATTTTTTACTGAAAACTCCCTTGTTAAATAAAATTGGAAATATATAATTTTCTTAAAAAAGTGGGAATATATGAAACAATGTGATGATCCAGAATCAAATAAATCATCGGATAAACTTGATAAGACCATTAAATTACCTGCCACTATGTCTTTCGGAGCTTCCACCTCAGTAGTAGTGATCATATAAGCTTGGCCTAGATCCCTTGGCCTTTTCTAAGGTATGTTTTCCTAACGCTTAGCACATTCATTTTCATAATGTCCTATCTCCCTGCAATTGTATCATTGAACATTGGTATCTTATTTCTTCCCCTTAAAATCACTAGAAAGATGGTCTTTCTATCCACATTTGTAGCATACTCATTTTCCTTTTAGACAGGAACCAGTGTGCTTCCTTCCACAATTATCACAGGGTGGAAATTCAACTCATTCCTTCTTCCCTATTTCCTTATTTTCTTTCCTAGAGTGTTTAGAAGATCTCTTCTTCTCTTTCTTTTCATTAAAGTCGTAAGACTTAGAGAATTCATTTTCTGTCTTAATAGCACATGAGACAATACCTTCATACGATGAGAAGGATTACAAGACTAATGCTCGATGGAGAAGTGGTTTAAACTCATCAATAAAATGATCAATATTAATTCTTAGGTTACGTATATAATCTGCAACATGTCTTGCTAACCTTGTAAAGTTAGCCTTATACTTTGCGACATTATCATCATCCTTTTGCCTCAGACTCAGAAATTTTCTTTCCATATCCACTCAATGGTCATGAGGAAATTATTTTTCTAAGAAAATATCTTTAAACTCCCTCTATTAAATATTTGATACTTATTAATCTTTCTTTGTGTTTTGAATCAATTACCACCATTGATTTGCATCTCCCGTGAGGTGATAAACTATCATGACAACTTTTTCCCTTTCTCTACTCCCCAAAGCATGAAATATTTTGTCTAAGGAACTTATCAATTTCTCAACTACTAACGGATTTGAAATCCCATTGAATGTTGGTGGTTTTTTCTACATGAAGCGGTCTAACATTGATCCTCCACGTTGTAGATTAGGGTGCTCCATACGGGTAAGGTTATTATTCATAACCTGAGTGAGTTGTCCTAGTATGGTGATAAAATAATCAGCACCACTTGCATCACCAACTGAACTATAATTATCTTCAGTAGAAGGGAAATTCCTACATGGATTATGTGAATTGATATAGTTTCCATTCCTTCCACTAGGAAACATTTCTAAACAATGGCATACAATATATTAGTTTATGAATTGAAATACATAATTCCAAACTTGTGAAACACTTAACATAAATTGAACAGTTTATGGAAATAATCCATAATCATAAAAATGTTTTCATTGAGGAGGTATATACTCATAAATCCTTCATAATGGTTTGTAAAGAAAATGATAATTATCCTAAACATATCCCTTGGGAGTGTCGTAACCAAGAGTGTATCAAGGCCCGTTGTCGTGCACTAGTTCCCATTCGAGTCTATCTCAAAGCAGTGTTTTCATTTTTACCCCTAGGTATATCTATGCCAGAGCCACCTCTACCTAATCGTATCCAGATAGGGATGTATTGCTTGGAAAACTCAAAAAATCTCTATAGTACCAAAATTCTAGGAAGTTCTTCAATACTAATCCTCAAAGTCTATCTTAGGGAAATGTTTTATATTTAGAGTTTTTCTAAATCAAGTTTCCATGGTTTGTACTAAACTTCCTCTGATACCAACTATAATGCTCTGACCCCAGTTACCTAGATTCAATGCTTTATTACATAACATTGGCATGATACAAGGAATCATGTCTTGAAAGACCGATTAGTTTAGTATTATTGGAAACAATATACATACATAAGTTCAACCTTTCAACTTGAAAAGAAATACAACACTAATTATTCCATTATAAATATCCAAGTCTCTTAGATTATTCCTCTAAGTCACTCATAACTAACTTCTTCATATCTTGGGAAAATGAAACATAAAAAAGGGGTGAGCTCAAACGCTCAGTAATGGTAAGAAATACAGTGGAAGATAACATTAACATTAGGCTTGGTGAATAATTAAAAATGCATGCCTTTAATAATAATAAACATGAACACTTTATGGCAGTAATATTAGCTAAGTAAATAATTCCATAATAAAACATAGTCATGGGTATTCTACTAGTCGAATAACCACATGAACCATCATTATTATTTTCATAATGAGGTAATGTATAATGTTGTACATTCTGAAACATCTTTTCAAGGCCTCGGCCATGACATCTAAAAATGATTTAGGCCTTGGACAAAACCATATATCAAATTGGGAAAGTCCTCAGCCAATTCCACGTCTAATTATCTCATGAGATCTACCAATGCACCGAGGATCTATAGAGGGCTCCACCCGTCACTTACTAAGTCTAATACATTCCTCATATGAAAAGGTTGAAATATAACATAAACATTCTTATTAAAACTAGAATACGAAATGTCAATACTTTAACCATAAACCATGAATGGTATAAAAATAACACATCTATATTCAAACATATCACAACACCTTAAATATAATATGGAAGATTTGTATCATAATAAATCAACTTCAAACAAGAGTAAAATTTATCAAAGGATGTTGACCTAGACGAAATCAAAACTATTTGAGAGAAATATCTCTTTCTATTTGAAATCATTTAAGTATCAAATAATTATAAAAGAAAATATTTATTTTGAAAATATTATTATAAAATTTTAAGGGAAGATTAAAATGTGATATAATGGCAGAGAATAAGCACAACCGCCGTATAAGTTAAAAAACTATTCTTACCTTAATTTGTCAAAAATGTCATAAAGTACCTCATTTGGAAAACGATGGAAAGATTACTTTAAAACATTTTATAAAAAGTTAAAAAATGGTATAAATGACTTTAAAACATAGTCTAGTAAATAGTAAAAAAATTAAATACATTTTTAAGAAACCTGGATGTGGATGATAAAGAGGTCCAAGTAAATACTTACGTAAAACCAACCTCGGATAATAAAGAGATTGTGAAAGTAACCCAGGCCTTATAATTTTCCTTGGTCGAGGGTATTTTAACCTCATGTAAAATAGTTAAATAATTTTTATTAATTTATACAAGAACTCTATACATAAATTTTGTATCATATATGATCCTCTAATATTTCTTTTTTAATAATATTTCAGTAGTATCATCGTTTCGGTTATTAACTAATTCATTTTCCTTTATATGATTGGTTACGTAAGCCATGTTTGTTATGTATAGGATGTATTTAATTCATATATTGAATTATATTATGTTTATAAACATTATTTTTAGTCATCAAATGAAAAATATTCTTTAATGGTTACGATGGGGAAATAAATCTCATTGCATACGTGGAGACGGTAATCCGTACATACGTACGAGCGACAATATCATTATATTGATAGAGAAATAGTATTTAATTGGATGTTATATCATATATACAGAATAATTAACATGTTATAATTATTATTTACATTAGTTATACTCATTATTATAACCATCCAAATAATGAAGTGTTTGAATAAAAAACAACACCATGATGTGGAGACGGTAAGCCGTACGTACACACGTACGGTGACTTTGTCATTTATAGGATGGATTTAATAAATAATATAGTTATAACATATTTATAATAACATAAAAAAAATTATAAGTTAATTTATTTATTTTTTTCTATGGAAAGAACAAATAATGATAAAGTGGAAGAAGAAAAGAACTTGAAAGAGGTGATGAAATATTTACCTCTTCTTCGGGTTCTTCTTTTTGATTTAATCAAAAGGCTCCTTAGGTTGGCTTTCAGACCAAAGTAAGGCCTCTATGATGAAGGGAGGAAAGTTGGGAGGATATTTGGGTAAATTTTGGCTGAGACAATTGGCTTTGGAGGTGTGATTTTTAGAGAAGGGAAAGTGCCCTTTTATAATAGAGGCGAGGGTCACTTTAGGAAGAGCATGAAATATTATTTTATAATAAAATCATTTTCGGTTTATAATGGATTAAAAATGATTTATTTAAATTATAAGGTGGGTATGGGTCTAAAATCTCTCAACCAATAGTTTTCATATAGGTTTAGGTCACCATATTAACATTATTGTGTATATTTAACTCTTAGATAAACAGTTTTACATTTACCATGTCTCTTTGTATTTTTATATTATATGGTTAATACACTTACTATAAACTGCCAAGTGAAATCCTAGTGTTTGATTATTAATATATATAATCTTATCTAAGTATTTTGGCTGATCCTTAGATTTTTATAAATATTATATCAATTAATAATTTAATATTTTTTTTAAAAACTCAAATATGTCAATTTTGACACTATTTAGTATTTGATTTTTCTGAAAGCCATTAAAACTTTATCACTTAGAATAAATTTTATTTAACCAACCATAACATGTCATATTAACCTATAAAATTAGTGGAATTCATCATAAGTCTCAATTTACATTTATTTGGATATTTATAACATTAATTATTTTAATATTTCATTAATATGGTAAGTACTGCATCATCATTGTGTAATAAATAAATTAAATTATTTAATATCTAAAAATTAAAAATAAAATACCATTATCCAGGAAAAAAATTTAGCTTTCTAATTAATATTTAAACTCGAGTTTATGTTGTGTGTAGCCCTATATTAAAAAAAAGGTTTAGTTATTAAACTGTGGATTAAACTCTTATAACTCTTCTTTAAATAAAATAATAATAAATGTCCTAATATAATCCAATAGGACCATTGGGGGTCATATTTTATTCCTAAGGTTGTTTTTGGTCGAATTATACTTATCTAATAGAATTAGGACATGTGTTAGGGTAATTATGATATCATTTTTACCCTTAATTACCCTATTTACTTTTAACCGTGGTAAATAAAAGTCAAAAGTTACTATTCACCAAAAATTATTTTCATCTTATTGAACCAAATTTTACTCAGTGATATTAATTGTGTCTCTCAGATTTTTGAAATTCAACTCACAGAAGCGGTAAAATTAATTTTTATACTAATTTGCAAGTGCTCCTAGGAGGTGGGTAAAAGACGGTAAAAAGTTCATTAAAATTTTTCTATATCTAAACTTATTATAAAATTACTTCAATGAATTAAATTGAAAATAAATAGGTACTATGTATCTATTTTGGCCTAAAATAAATCTAAATAAAATAAAAAATTATTTAAATAAAAAGGAGGTTTTAACCAATAATGCAGTGTTTTTCACTATTCATCAAAAATTGAATGTTTTCAGAAAAATACCAACAATTCACCCTAAGATAATTTCAATATTCCGAATTCAAAAATGAAGTCCATTTTGAAAAATAAAATTTATAAAATTTTCAAAAGTGGGTATCACTATTCATAAAAGGTAGTTTAATTGGCTGTGATGTGTTAGAACCTCGAAGTCGCGTACAATGCATGCTATTGAATTATTCAAAGGGAAATGTACCGTGGAAGCTTGGGGTGTTACAATATCTATTTCAACTTCTCTCTTATAAATATTAAACAAGTCCACTTCTTGTGACTTATACATTATAAATAAAATATTTTCATTATTTAATAATAATCAATGAATTTGATGAAATACATGTCAACTCCTATGTATTTTTGTCTCATTGGTCCAAACAAATCTTGTTGAATTAATTCAGTGGACAATGTTGATTGTATCTCTACTCATTTATTCTTTCCATTAACTATTTTACCCTATTTAAATGTTATACAAACAAATATCTATCTTGTATTAATTATGAATATCCCTCACCACGTTTTCCTTACATATTTTATTCATATTCTTTTGACTAATTTAGACAAGTTTCATATGCCAATGATTCTTTTCTTATCTTTCACTAAAGAAGAAGGAATGGATAGGATCGCCAATTTCAAATAAATTCACCCTAGTTCAGTCTTCTATTGTGAATATTTTGAAATATGTAATTATTTTTACTGAATAATAATTTTTCTTAAATATTTATTCATCAACTTGATCATAAAGTTTACTCACACTCAATATATTATTTTTTAGCCCATAAAATTAAAAAACATCTTCTAACATTACCTTATTGTACTCAATTTCAGTTGTTCTAGTGCTTTTGATTTTCATATATCTCTCACTTAAAAAGGTTATAGCACCATCGTAATTTTATTTTATGTTTCAAAATATATTTTTATCCCTATAAATGTGTGATTGGAGTCCAATGTCCAAAATCCAAGGCTTTCCCCTTTTACTATCATTAATAGAAACCACTACAATAAATGAATTTCCTATCTTGTTGTGGTTTGATGTCTTTTTTTTAAATATATTGATTTTTTTCCTTTAAAAATGTTCAAACACTCTTTTTCATAGTGAAATTTTGGGCCACATATTAAATAGATCTAAACAATCCTATCATGCCTATTTTGAATAGATAAACTTGTTGTCCTCTCATAACTAGTATTATTTATTCCAGGTATATTATTCCCACCTTCAATGTATATCTCTGTTAATTATAACATTATTTGGTCATGTAGGTGAGACATATTATACCCTAAATCATAGGATTTGTTTTTCTATAGTCACTATATCTCAAAAAATAGCCTTTAAAACCAATTCTTATGGGAAAATATTGTGTATTCCCTTGGAAATCTTCTTATCATTTTCTTATATAATCTTCCTTTGTTTGTTTGATTTTTGGGTGGACTTTAATGTTTTTACTATTCTAAACTCCATTTTATATAGTAATATTCTTATAAATGTTTTTATAAACCCAATTTTTCCTAGTTCCTCATTTAGAACATACACTATTAGATGAGAACTATTTAACACTTTTAGAAACAATAGGTGTATATTTTACCTGATTTGATGTATAAGAATTCTCAATACCCTATGATTACTCAAACTCGGCATCAAAATATTTATAAAAGTCTCTATTCATCTTTGCAATAGTCTTTTAATCATTAATAAATTTTGATTCATTCTATTTAATCATGTCTTCTTTTTCATTCAATTTTTTTTAGATTTTTTTGGTTCTTTATTTCTCATCCACCTTCACTTTGAGGATTTTTATTTCTTCAATATGTTCTTTATTTTTAATGTGAAACTCATATTTACATTTATTTAGTTTACCCACCTTAATTACTGAGATATTTTATTTATTTCTTATGTTGTGTGTTTATATCAAGGCACACTTCAAGTTCAATTTTCAACATATGCTCCATATAGGTTTCTTCTCTCTCTTGTTTATCACTACTTGAGTTTTCATCATCTTTTGTAACATGCATCATAAATTTTGTATCTTTCCTAGAATAATCTTCCTAATAATCATTACATGATTAATAATTGTATTATTTCTCTTTAATAAACATTCTTATTTTCTTTCTTCCTTGAAATTTTCTTCTTCCTTCATTAGATTTCTTGTAAACTTTAGAAGCTTTGTCTTTAGACTATATTTACTCAATGCTCTTCTTTATTATTTTTAAGTCAGGTAAAAAGTTCCCAACTCCTCCATACTTAAATAATTTGAGTGTTAGATTTCCCTTATACTTTTCTTTACCCTTCTAAGTATTCTTATAGAGGAGGTACATGATTCTTTTATGACTCCCATCACCCTCATCATCTTCTAAAAAAATAAGAGGAAATATCGACATACTCTAAGGTATTAAATATATTTTCAAACATATACTACTAGAAATTTGACCAATAATAATGGGGATATACCCATGGTTTATTGAAACTATTGGTATAGGTCCCTCAATACAAACAGTTTAGAAAAACCATTCGTATAGCCAATTTATGGGATGCTTATACTAATAGTTTTAACTAACTGTTGGTATATATTGTCTATACCAATGATTTTATAAAAACATTTGTATATCCTCCCCCATTTACCCTGAATGGCCTCCCCTCTTCCTATTTCACTCACATATGGATTGAGAATCCTACATTCTTTGGTTTTCTTACCCAACTGCGACAATCTTGAATACCTTGTGATTTTAATTCAATTCTTCTTAAATATAAAATTGGTAAGTTATAAATATATCACCTCTTATGTAAACCATAATTTAAATTTATTTTCTAATTATAAAACACTACCCTATATTTTTTTTCATATTCTTCCAAATTTATTGAATTAATTTTAGTTTTAATTATATTTGTTATATAATTGCATACTAAATCTGATTGTAAGTGATGTATTTTTTTAATCTAGTTACTCTAAACATCTATATAAATATAATATGAACCTATTAGTTTGTGTGTTATATATATGGTAAGTATATAATTATTTATTTTTTTATTACTTTTTTTGTTTGAGTAAAATATTAGGGGATTATAAAATTATTAATTTCAATATTTTAGTTTAAAAATTGAAATTATTCATTTCATATATCAAACAATACCACACACCCAACTATATGTGTTAAATCTTGGACAAATTGATTCTACGTCCCTATAAAAAAAATTATTTGAATGTATCACCAATTAAATATGAAACAAAATCCCTCACACTCTATTAAGATCAAATAATTATGATATTTTCTTATGCATCTTTCATTAAATACCCTTATATAATATTTTTTTTCATCACTCTTCATCATGTGTTTTATAATATAAATAGAAATAGATCTATTATGAAATATTCCCATGATTAATTATTTTCAGATCAATTGTAATCACTAATATTATACCAAACTACCTGCATAAAGATAAGTAAAAATAATATATAAAATAAAATGTCAAAATCATATTATTTAATATAGTACTTATATACTATCCATTGATCGAACATCTAATCCCACATATCCATTGGAACATACCCCCATGACAACCTCAAAGCTTAAAATGGAATATTAGTATAACATAATATTAACCAATAGATTTATATGCTAAAATAAAGGGATAATTTTAAAAATTAATTACAATTAAATTAAAGGTCTTTAAAATATTTATGTTTATTTTTTTAACTACTTCTATGTAAATATAATATGAGCCTATTTTTTGTGTGATATATATGAGGCAAGTCTGTACTTTTTTATTATATAACTCTATTTATTTTTAGAAAATATTAAGGGGTTATTAATTTATAAATTTTAATTTTTTATTTTAAAAATTAAAATTATTCATTTCCTTTCTTAAACATGTTTCTATTTAAAATTTATTATATGTATCACATATATATATGTGTATTGTTTTCATAAAAGGATTTATATGGATGGACTTTTTTGTTACATGAATATCTTTCTTAAATTATGTTATTTTTTTGGAAAATATATTAATATAACTAGTATTTAATATCTATTGTTATGTATGAAGAGATGTTTTTGTTGTGCCTTATTCCTTGTGTGATTTCTTATGGGTAAGAGTTTTTTATGACCCATTAAATAAAAATCACTTATTTTACTACTTATATAATCTAGTTATTGGCCAACCTCAACTACTTTCATGTTTGGTTTGTAACTTGTGAGCTTTATACCAAAACATATACCTTAATTCATCTTTTATATATATTGTATTATTTTATATTATAATTCTAATATGGATTATTTTTTTATTATTCTATACATATACTTTATTGTGTGGTATTTTTTGTAGTTATTAGTCATTTGTAAAATGGAATCCAATATTATAGTTTTTATATATATATTATATTTTATATTTAATATTATTTTATTTCTTTTATGATAGGACATATAAAATTTCATTAATAGAATGGATATAAGTTGTATGTATGAAATAGATCAGATCTCAATCGAGTTTCAAGACAAATTGGAAGGTATTTTATATTTTACATTTACCAATGCTTCATATAGAGGTCTTATACACTTCCAATATTATAATTATGTTAGAATACCTTGGTTAAGTAGTTAATAAGTTAACTACCATATAAAAATATGTTTTCAAAAAAAACTACTATATCTAGTATAACAATGGAAAGAAAATAAAATCTCAAAATGTTCATGATCTGAATGAGAGGACTAGATTAAAGAATTTATTAAGTGATCAGTTTCCATTTATTTGTCGTCGTGAGAAATAATGGATGTCAATACAAGAATACTTTGATACCAGCACACATAATTCATGTAATTAAAATGATATTGTTTATAGGGTGAAAAAAAAATAATGATGCTACCATGACTCCAGTATATCATAAATGTGGTAAAATGAAAAATATGGAATTTTCAATCTAACTATTTCAAGGGGAAACCATGTATGGTATTTCTAATAATTCCATCAAATATATTCTTTCCTTTTGATGGACTTTATTTTATATGATGTATATATTCCCTCAAACAATTATATGGCAAGGATGTTAGTTGAAAAATAAAAAAAATCATGCATTCCTGAAATATTAAAGCTTATTCTGGGAGGAAACCACTGAAAAAATTATTGTATAAAATGAGTCATTTCTTGATGGAAGACAAATTTTAATAGAACACCATATTTTGTGCTGTAGAAATTAATGTGAAACTTTTCATTTATTCTCAGACTCCAAAATCTTTTCATGTCTGATGAAATATCAATAAATATTTGATGTCCTAATAATGAGAGAAATAGGTATAATTATGATTTTAATCATCCTACAGATGTATTACCTTGGTGGGAATTTTATTGTCGATATCCTGGTTTTGTAGCTGACATGTTTAATGTGATGTTTGTTCTATAATGTGATAGATTTAATCTATTTGGTAAGATTCATACTTTTCACAGCACACTTCCATTTTTTATACAAATTTATAATCTTCCTCCATGGATGTGTATGAAAAAACATTTCACTTTAATGAGTATACTCATATCTAGAACTTCTTATCCTAGAAATGATATATATGTATACATGCAACCTTTAATAAAATTGTTGAAGATTATTTTTAATTTGGGTGTGTGCACATCTAATGCTTGATCTAAAGACATATTTCAAATGTGTGTTGTGATTATATGGATGATAAATTATTTTCTTGGTTATGAAATGATGTCTTTCCAGAGCACAAAGGGAAAACCTTCCTTCCCTATTTTAATTAATAATACACAATCTAGAATACTTAAATATTGTTATAATTTTAGTTCTATGGGACATCAAAGATTCTTGAAAATATATTATCCACATATTAATAATCATCAAAGGTTTGACAATACCATGGATAAAAAAAATCCACCTCATTATATGTCTATAACTGATGTTCTTAATGAATTACAAGATGTAATTTTTTAATTTAAGAATGGTAAGATGAAATATAGATTATGGAAGAATGTTTCCACTGAATATAATTATAATCTGATGAATAAAATGATCTTATTTGAGTTTACCTATTTTTAAACCAATTTTTTATGTCATTGTTTAGTCATAATTCACATTGAAAAAAATAAATGGGAAATTTTTCTTTCAATTCTTCAAAATATAAAGAGGAATAAAAAATATGATTTATGTTCTCAATTTGACTTGGTGGATTGGGGTATCAGAAAAGAATTTCATCCTATGAGTATCATTGAAAATAAATGGAAAGTTCTATATTCATATTATGTGATGAAACCTATATAAAAAAAATCAATTTTTGAAATTACTAGAAGCTATGAATGTTCTTGGTGGCTATTTAAGAAAAATATCAACATGGGTCAATATAAGATATTTGAATATGAAATATTTGAAGACTTCTGATTATCACATCCTTCTACATGATTTGATTCCAATATTAATATTCCATCTACTATACAATAACTTAAGGGTGATATTTATTCAATTGTTCCATTTTTATAGATATCTTTTTGGTAATAAATTTTCAAGATATTTATTGAAAAAATATAGGAAGAGGCGCCATTAATTTTTTGTGAGTTAGAAAAATTGTTTCCTCCATCATCTTTCACATTCATATTGCATCTATCTGTCTATATTTAAACTAAAATACTTCTTGGATGAATTTTTTTCATTTAATTGGATGTATATGACTAAAATAAATGTTTACACATTGATGTATTATGTTCAAAATAGGAATCATCCCAATGATTTTATTGTGAAAGGTTACTTGGATCATGAATGTATGGATTTATATTCATTATATTAGTCTAATGTGACCATGAGATAGAATCGGACAATGAGAAATGAATAATATAATTATGATAAATTTAAACCTAGTTTTCTATAACTTCCCCAAATAGAGGGAATTCTAAGATCATATATATTGACTACATTAATCCCAGAAGAGCAAGATATAGAATATTGCATAGTTTTTTTATCTATTATTTGTTTGATTACTAAATAAAGTAAGTAAATTAAACATGTATATGTTATATCATCCCATGTAATTGTATATATTTGTTAAATTGTTTCTATTTTTTTATAGGGAACATAAGAAAATATAAATCTAAATTATTAACCTTTGCCTTTGATGAGGAAAGAGTATTTTCATAGAAAATTGTTTTCTAATTGGTTGAAAGGTATTTTTTTCTTGATGACTATAGATCTGATGAAATAAGAGCTTTGGACTTCAATCTTAATTTTGTGGAACCTGAATGAAAATCAATTTTAATAAATGGGTACAAATGTATTATCACTAAATGAGCAATGAACATGAGAATACAACATGATTGTTTATGTTAATTTCCATACCTTAATCTTATACTACTGTATCATATATTATACCACAATTTTAGATTTTATATTATTAAGGGTTGGTTGAGAAAATACTAATATTTAATTATTACTCTCATGGTTGGGACGTTATAAATAAATGTAAGTGGTTTGATTCGATTTCAAGACATGACACTTTTATAGATGACTGTAGATTTTGAGTTATTGACATAACTTATACTCTTACTATATATCATTCATATATATTGGAATAAATTTTAAAACAAGTTATTTATATGAAATATTATCTAAGATCTAAATTAGGTTTCATTATTTAATTAATCCCAAGAAATATTTTTGTTGATGGTGGGTAGGAAATAAAAACTATCATTACCCCCATTGGCCCAAATCAATTTATTACATATGATGAATCTAATAGTTCAATTGTTATATTTGATTTTGAAATTGAATTTATGGTGGATAATATATAAAATCACACATATGTGTTCTGGTTATTTTGGTTTAGCTCAACTTGGGTTTTTCAGGTTGGTACTATTCAAATTTTCTTACTATTGATTATAAATATGTTGTATCTGACTTGACATTCATGTTTATTTTCAAAATAAACTGGTTTTAGTATTCATTGAGTTTCATTTTCTAATATGGAATTGAACTATATTAGAACCTAAAAAAACCAAACAAAAATGAAACAATATAATTAGAAAAAAACAAGATAAATTGAATTGAAACATATTAAACTAATTATATAGTAAATCAAAATCAATGAATTGAATAACCAAAATAAAAAATGGAAAAATTTACTAACCCAAAATATGAACCAAATGACCTAACACAAAAAAATGATAAATGGCCTAATAAAATGACTAAAAAGAACAAAATTACCTAACTAAAACTTAATTGGATTTAATTGAATATAAAATAATAATAATAAATCATACCAATACTAAATATAGTAATTATAATATGTTGATTTTTATATGATACATATTTTATGTTTTGATATTCTTGTCACTAAATATAATATGATTCTGTTATTTCACTACATATCCATTATTTTTCTTGAAAATTGGTATTTATTAATTAAGTAATGTTTTGTTTTCTCTCTTTTCTGGCTTACACATTATTTATGAATTATAATTAAAAGAATATTTTTGTTGAAATATAGGAACTCAAAAACATTAAATAAGTATGAAGGAAGAGGATAATTGAAAACAATCACCTCATGAGAGAGATGGGTGTTCCTCCTCAAGTGTTTGTTTTGTGTATTCTATTTCAAATATTTATATATCAATAACATATAATGTCATGTCATTACTTTTGTTTTTAAATTTTAATCAAGATCCACCACCCATGAGATAATTATTATTCAACCAACATAGTTGTAGTAGTGCTCATCTAGGAAATGTGAGGGGGTGTTACTAGAGCTAATTTCACCCCTCTTCATCCCTGATCAAACCCTATCCCTTTGTCAAATATAATACCTAGAACAATTTCTTATACCACAGTGTTATTAGAGGAACCTAGGATATTTAGACTGACTATACAATCTCCACCATTTACATCTAATCCTCGTCATATTTGTTTTCCTTATTTGATGATGGATCTGACTCCCTATCCATATTATAATTTTCTACATATGTTTATGTCGGTGTATTTTCCTTCGACTTCATTCTCTATAAACTTTTACATTCATGCTCTTTTGGCTTCTACTCCAACACATTCTGAGCCTTAAGAGCAGACATTGGACCCAACTATTATTGTATAGGTCTATATTTCTTTAGAGCCTTGGGATCTAGTAGTACCTACTAATCAGGCTGGCTTATGTATATGTATAGAACCCTAGTAAATTTTCTAGACAATAAATTATATACATTATAAGATGTGTTAATATAGTATTTTTCTTTTTTTTCTTTTACAGTTAGATATACCACTTACAAGTGTGGACATACATGTATGTGTGAAGTGTGGAACTTACACACATATTTGATGGTTGAATACAATGAGGAAAACAAAATGATTGGTAAAACAAGGTTATAGTAAAGATGTTTTATTTTTATTCTTTTCAAAAACACTAACATCATTCCTCACAACCCACTCTTCGGAAGACACCTTCAAAATGAAGTAAAGGTTAATTATTTGGTGTAAATATTGGTAAAATATTTCACTAGATTTAATGTTGTATTATTATTTTGTTTATATGAATTAATATTTTTGTATTAGTTTCATTAAAATTTTCTCGATGATGACGTTATGAGGACTAGACAAATCATTGAATTAGGTGAGATATAGATGGAATATAAGAATGAGTTCTATAGTGTTTGGTTTTTTAGTACTAAAATATATTTACAATCCATATATATCATGAATGAGTGTCCAAAAAAACATTGTTAGGAAATTATTTCTCACTAAAAGGCTAATGATTTTATACATAAAATTTGTGGTTTTTAACTGAAAATTATGATTATTTACATTAATAATCTATTTTTTTCTTGAAAATTATTTTTTATGAAGATCTAAAAAATTAAGAAAATAAGGATGATACAAAATACTTCCTCACTTTGGGGAGGACTAAAATGTTATAACATGAGAGAAAGAATATATATTTCTTCACCACTTGAGTTTAATTAGGTATAAATTCTAAAAATATGTACTTCTTTTTATCTTATGATTAAGTGATTTAGTTAAGGTGTACTAATTATCCATATATTACTCTATGAATTATTTTTATTAAATAATCAATACTTCCACATCATTCATAGATTGCATGAATCTATACTTAAATATGTACACATCAAGTATGATGCTTTGATATTTATTCTTCCCCCTATATTTCAAACATATTTAAATGTTAGAAAATTATTGAATTATTCTACATCATTGACCCTAATATATTTGATCTTTTCTCCCTATAAATAGTTTCATTCAACCTTGAATTGTTTACTTCTTTAGGGGTTCTTTTTCCCCTTTATCTCCCACTTCTTAGGTCATCAAAAACCAATTTAGTATAGCAGTTTAAACTCTCCATAAATCTAGAATCAGGATTCACAAGATGGATAGGGCTTATTGAGTCCCTTATAAGTCTCTTTTATGTGTTAGATTAATAGGTTCTAATTATTCCATAACATTCTTAAATAATTTAAAATATTTCAAAACTCTTTTTCACTTTTTTGAGCTGTTTATACTCTTGAAATTCACTTTCAATAGGTGGTTTTAGATATTAATTAATAGCCTCAAGTTCAAAATTTTATTCTTTATTATTAGATTATACTGAATCCTAAATTCAAGTACATTTATCTACTTGATTTTCTCCCATGAAAATGTGTTTCCATTATAAAAATTCAGTAGTTTCTTCCATAATGAATATCCCAAAATTCAATTCATGTGGGTTTCCTTTCACAAGGTATTATTCAATGAAATTTTCCTTAAAATCAGAATTTATAGAGTGTGTTTACTCTATTATAAACTCATAAAGGTTTTTATGTGGGATAATCACGTCACAATACCTACCATCACTTGAGTTGATGGATATAGAACACTCTATGGGCATGTACTTAGCCTTAATGGGAACCAATTCATTACTCCTTTCACAACGGGCTTCTTCAAATTTGGTCATTATAACTTGAGAGTGTGTCACCCACCCACTTTTAACTAAGTCTACCTCATTTTTTATTAGTTTTTTTATTTCAAATACACATTTTTTGATCATAATGTATCAAAATAGAAAACAAAAAAACATCAATTCACATAAACATCCCTTATATAGAGTGCCCACTCCTGATAGTACATGGCACCCTGAACCACTCCCATCCATCCCACTACCAGAATCACACACCTAGAATCACACCCCTAACCACTCTCATCCATCCTTCTACCAAGAAACTCAAACCTAGTAGCACACCCCAAACCACTCATTTTCTCATTGAGCTTCATATTTATTTCCTCATCGTCATCTCATATATATCCTCATGATCTCTTCCTTTATCTTTTATCAATATCTTGGATCTCATATTTGATATAAACATAAAATCATATATATAATTTCCAGAATATACTTTTATGTATATTGGGAGGGTATTTCATTACCTTTTCTATATCATTGAAATCTGAGGAACAGTAGGGTTTCACTTATATATTCAATAAATGACCATTATATATGTAGGGATATTGATTCCTTTGTTAAAATTATATGTACTTTACTCAAAATATGATCCTTATATTTACATTATGATTCCAAAAACAAAAATCATTTATTATCCAATAATTCAAACAAACATGATATGAAAACTACTTATAATATTCTCAAAACCATGATTTTAACATAGTTATAATAATTCATTACTAATGAGGTGTAATAACTAATAACATGACACTAATAGAGAACAACAACCAATGGTATAATTTTACTAATCAGAAGGATAATAACATTATTTAGTTTTCAAATTACATAAAACAAATTTCTATAAAATTTGATAATATTTACACTACCAACTTAAATGATATTTCGATGAAATTATTACAAGAATGCTTGTGTAGTGATTTTTATCTCCAAAATGTATATTTTAGTCTTTAAAAATTTATACTATTATCTATACTTTATAAGAATAAAAATTAATTATAGATAGAACATTTGATAATAGATATAGATGAAATATTTATACATTTTTTAAAGGAAAAAATCATAAAGAGACTTTCAAGATTATAAATGAGTTTTTGACATCTAAAAAACCTAGAAAATCATGTGGAAATCCAGAATTGATGGTGGTTGCTAAAATATAAAGAAAAATTGATGTTCAAAAGAAGATTAAGAGAAAATGATATTGGGATAAGGTATAAAGTTTCAAATATAATATATTATAATTTATCCCTATCAATTAAAAACTTCATGAATTATTTAAAGTTGATCTAAATACTACATACAGTTATAAATGAAAAATTATATATTCAAAAAATGATATAATAGATATGAAAATTTATGAATTTATATCAAAAAACATGGATTATAAAGGGAATCCACTTTTTATTTATGAAATTAAAATTCCAAGGGTCCAAAATCATTATTTCAAAACAGAAATGATAGACTAGACCAAATACAAACATGTAGTTTTCATCACTTGTTATCTATATTTTGAATTTTTGGATATAATGGAGAATAAATGAAGATAAAGGATTATTTATTTTATTTTAATCACTTAAAAACAATTTAAAATAAGCTAATATTGAACTTGAAACACCCAGTAAGAAGAAAAAGTCTATGAATGGTCAAACACTCAGGTTCCCTATGAAAAATAACAATCTTCCTTGGGATCATTGTTGAATTTTGGATAAGTATTCAAGATGAGAATATAAAAAACACTTTTTGGTAGGAAAACCAAGCATTAGGATTACTTTTTTCTTTATTTTAGTTAATTATTATTTTTAAATTCATAATTCCATCTCCAAACTATTGCAGGCATTGATCATTTAATCAAAATCATGTGTTCATGGGAGAAAATTATAGTGTGTAGTATAATTTGATACAAAACATACATGAGAAACCCATCACTAAAGAAGTAATATAAACGGCTTGAGCTAAGAAAATATTCCACTAAAAAACTAAATTAAATACAAATTAGTATTGCATATAGAAAAAAGAGAGACAAAGAGAGTGTACAACCAGGAAATTAAGAAATTATCCTTCAATATAAGTATAGACAACCCCTGTTTCTATAGAATATAAGAAGAAAAAATAATCCAGAATTCCGATTATATGTCACTATAAAATTAGACCCATCCCAAAAATATAGAGCACCCCAAAGAGTGATAGAACCATATAAAAATAGACAAATTCACCCACCCCCACATCATTCATACATTAACAATCCCAAAACATTTCCACCACAACAAATACATCATCATTCAAATTGTAAAATAATTTATAAAACTCTAATAATATTAAGGATAACCAAAACAAAACTGTAGAATACAAAATTAATTACTACTATAAACAACATCACGTATCCACTTCCAATGAGAGAAAATCGGTGACATGAACCGGTCACCCAGTTCATGCCCCCAAAGAAATTTATTAAAAAATAAAATGTTACATAACAAGTGTGAGGTGTAAAGATCTTACACCAACATTGGATTGAAAGGGGGTATAGATAATTATTCTAAGATAATCATATGAAAATCCTATGTTTCATACAATAAGACCCTACCAAAATTGAAAAAATAATTTGAATGAGAAGTAGTTGAGAAAACATACCCATCCTCGGAGGAAAGAGAATTAAGTGGAAGAATTCTAGAAGTTGAAGACTATAACATCCCAGGTATATAAAGAATATAATATTTTCATATTAATTAAAATTTATGAATTAAATATTAATTTTACTTTAAATGGGATGTTATATTTGATAGACTACTCGATACGCAACAACGGGTTTCTTTGAAATCTTACGTTGCACACTAATAATATAATATTATTATTTTAAATGGTAGTTAATGCCTAAGGGTTGTATTGGATAAAATGAATAGAACTAACTGAAATATGATTATACATGTTTGTTAAATGTATTTACATTTATCTAATTAATGTTAGAGGCTTCAAATAAGAAAAGAATTTGATTTTAAGCATAAATACTCTAATATTCACTAAAAGGTCGATTTGCTACCTTTTGATGGCGAACCCTATTTAAATCTAGTTTTGGTCACTTTTATATGTTCTATTTGACCAAATAGATTCTTCTTTAGAATCTGGACATCAAAATTTACTTTGGGTAATTTTTTGGTATTTTTCTGATAAAAATCATTTTTAATGAATAGTGAAAATACTGTATTTTAATTCAAAACTATATTTTAATCTAAATTATTTATATGTTTAAATTATATTTTTAAATATTTTTAAAATGTAATTAGATTATTTTTTACCATTTAATCCAATGCTGGTCATTGGAAGAAATTCCACATTGAAATTGGATATAAACAAGTGTCAATCTTTTGATAAATATTGTTTCTTAAAAACACGCTATTTGTTTTTGACAACGGAAATTAATTTTAAATTAATTAATTCCACTTATATGTTTGAATTTTTTAAAATAGACATCATTTTTTAATTGGAATATCAAATATATATTAGGCTGAATTTTTGGTATTTTTCTGAAAAAACTTCAATTTTTAATGAATAGTGAAACCACTAAGTTGTAGTAAAAAAAACTAACTTTTTCATTTAAATGAAAGTTTACCACTTCTATGAATTAAACCTTTAAAATCTGACATACATGTTTGTTATTATTAAGTAAATGTGGTTCAATAATATGAAAATAATTTTTTGGTGAATAGTAACTTTTGACTTTTATTTACTGCAGTTAAAGGTAAAATAGGGTAATTCAAGGTAAAAAAAATACTATAATAATAAAAAATTACCTTAACACCTATCCTAACCTTATTGGATGATTCATGTCCGACCATAGGCATCCTTGGGTCGATTTTGGGACCCCATAGAGCCACTTGGGAGTGATAATGACACATTAGATTAATTAATTTAAAGTAAAGACCAAAATGACACAAACAAATATCTTTTAGTAAATTAATTTCTACGTGAGGTTATATAAGTTATATTTTCAACTATAAATATTCATTGTAAATATAAAAATATTTCCTACATCATTGTATTTATTTTATAATTTTTAGAAATCAAATAAATAAAATTATTTATAACACAAAAATGATGCAGTATTTACCTCATTAATAATTTATTTAAATAAATTGGATTATAAATAATAAAATAACATTTAAAACCAGTCCAATTCTTATTGGATGAATTTATTTAGACCCTAAATCATCTTATATTCTACCTTAATGAGTTTTTTACCTTTAGAAACCAAAAACCATTATATAATAAAACGATATTTTCACACTTTCCTAAAGAACCCCTCCTCCTCTTTATAAAAATACCTCACTTCTAACCCATTACTCACACCTCTAAAGCCCCTTGTGTAACAGCCCGAGATTTTATAAAAAATATTCTTTTTAATTTTATTAATGTCTTGTGTTGTACGCTACACCAAAAGGAGCTTTCACAACACACATCCTTGACTTGCCTTGCATTACACGCAATCGCGATCTTCCTCGATAGTGTGGGTAGTACGCAATACCGAGTTTCACTAAACAACGATATGCTATTAAAATATTATTATAACTAGCCGTTATGAATAGTAATAACCACCTTTTAAAATTTTAGAAATTTTAGCTCTCAAAATGGACTTCATTTTTGGATTCGGAGTATCGAATTTAGCCTAAGGTGAAATTTTGGTACTTTTCGGATAACTTTCATATTCTGATGAATAGTGAAAATTACAAAATTATAATTAAAAAACAACTTTTTTAATCAAAATAATTAATAGTGATAAATTATTAATTTGAGTGGTTTTAAAGTATATTTAGAATATATTTTTACATTTTAATACAATGTTGGTCATTGGATGTAATTTCACATTTAAACCAGACATAAAAAAGTGTCAATCTTTTGATAGATATTGTTTCTTAAAAACACGCTATTTGTTTTAACAGCAGGATTTAATTATAAAATTAATTAATGAAACTTCTATGTTATTAATTTGGTAAAATAGACTTCATTTTTGAATTCGGAATATGAAATATAGCTTAGGATGAAATTTTGGCATTGTTCTGAAAAACATCAATTTTTGATGAATAGTGAAACTACTAAGTGGTAGTTAAAAAACTGAATTTTTCATAAAACTTAATTTTACCGCTTCTGTGAATGGAATTTCAAAAATCCGAGAGACACGGTTGATGTCAGTAAGTAAAATGTGGTTCAATGAGATGAAAATAATTTTTGGTGAATAGTAACTTTTTACTTTTATTTACCACGGTTAAAAGTAAATAGAGTAATTAAGGGTAACAATGATATTAATATTACCCTAACACATGTTTTAATCCTATTGGACAAGTGTATCTCGACCAAAAACAACCTTAAGTGTAAAATATTATCATTTAGGCCCACTTGGATTAGATTAGTACATTTATTATTATTTAATTCAAAGAAGAGTTAAAAGAGTTAAAATCATTGTTTATTTACTAAAACATTTTTAATATAGGGTTATACATAAGATAACTTCTATTTTAAATATTCATTAGAAATCTAAAAAGCTTTCCTACATAATGGTATTTTATTTGTAATTTTTAGACATCAAATAAGTTAATTTATTTATGACACAAAGATGATGCAGTAATTATCTTATTAATGAAATATTGACATAATTGACATTATAAATACCAAAATAAATGTAATTTAAGACTTTTTATGAATTCCACTAATTTTCTAGGTTACTATGATATATTATTGTTGATTTAATCAACTTGTTTCGAACATATAATTCTGTTATGACTTTCACAAAAATCATATATCAAATAGTGTCAAAATTGACACTAAATAGTTTTTAAATAAAATATAATATTATTAATTGTTATTTTATTCTTAAAAATATAAGGTTCGGCCAAATGACTTAGATAAGGATATATATATTAATAATAAACAATTTGGGGTTCTTTTGTCATGTTATAGTAATTGTATTAACCATATAGTGAAAGAAAACAAAAAGACACGGTAAAAGTTAAATTATTTAACTTAGAGTTAAATCTAATTGATAAGGTTAAAATAATACCCTAAACTTGTATAAATCCTATTGGTTGATAGGATTTCGACCCATCCCCACTTTAGCTTCGAAATAAGACCCTTTGGAACCATTATAAACCGATTTTGACTTTAATATAAAATAATATTTTGAGATATTCCTAAGGTGCCCCTCTCCTCCCTTATAAAAGGGCATCTCCTCCCTCTCTTCCTCACACTACTTTGATCCTTCAAGCTCGGCCAAACCCTGCCAAAATATCTTCTCCACTTCCCTAGTATCATCCTAGAGGTCCTGGTCTTCTTCAAAGACCATCCTTAGTTCTTTAAGTGGAGGCTAAGAAAAGGCGCATCAAAAAGAGGTAATATCTATTACCGATCTTTTTCAATTTCTTTCTTCTTCAACTTCTTCTTCTTTAGTTGTTTCATGATAAAGTAATAACATCATTATTTATTATATACTGATATGTTATTATAAATATGAAACAACTCTAATTAACCTTCTATCCATCCTACGGAAAAAAGGAAATCACCGCGCGTGCGTGCGTACGGAATACCGTCTCCACGTCGTGGTGTAATCTATTTTCCACCACCACCTTAATTGGATGGGTATAAAGGTGTAATGAGTAACTATATATGATTATTATAAATTGATTTTGATACTGAAATAGTATACATACACTTCAACATAATTCCACGACCATGGGAACGATATCATCGCTTGTGCGTATGTACGGACTACCGTCTCCACGACGCGATGAGATTCATTCTCAATGATTAACCATTCATGAATGATTATAAAGTATATATAATAAGTACTAATGAAATATATGACCTAATAATGATACTGGAATTATTTATATTTATATGTATGTCATCTACTTAATTCCATTCAATTCAATAAGGAAACGAAAACAGCGTTCATGCGTACGTACGGACTACCGTCTCCATGAACGGTGTATTTCTTTCCATTTACTGATTTATTATATATGTATATTCTGAATATATATATATATATCTTGTTTTATATTCTGGAATTAAGTAATTATGATCTAAGTAATCATATGAATAATTACAAGTTAAAAACACGAACGACAAATGAGACGATTTTACCCAAAACGCTACTTTAACATGAATTTACAAAAGAACGGGTAATATAAAGTCATAAGTGGAACATATATGATATAATAACAATGAATATAATTCTGGAATAAGTCAATAACATGATTTAAATCATTATACAGGAGGTTCGGACACTTACAAAGCAAGTCGGACCTAAGGTAAGGGAAATATCACAATCTCATGTTTATCCGAGATTGTTTATTCGTAAGTTTTTACTGGGATGTATTTTATCATCCACATCCATGTTTCCTCAATATGTAATATTTATATCCTTCTACAATAGTTTATATCCAATTTTCCCTTTCGGTGAGTTTTTAGTAAAAGATATGAAAGGAATCTTTTGTCGTTTTCCGTACGAGGTACTTTTTGACTTTTCGGACAAAAGTACGTAGAATGTTTTTTTTAACTTATACGACATGAATAGATTTTTAAAACATTATTTCCAAGAAGCATCCTTTACTAGTTTTCAAGTTTATTTTTAATCAACTTCTTTTAGTTTAAAGTTGTATGACATTTTAAGAAAGGAAAAATGTTTTTGAAGAAGAAAGGATATTTTCCTCAAGAATGGAGTTCAAGTGTTTTATCAAAATTATTTTCCTTATAAGATAATAAAGGGTTATGTTTCTATCCCTAATATTACATGGATTTGATTATGTTGTGATGGAAATGTTTTTATGAATTCCTTTATCTTATATTAATTGTTTTATGATGTCACGATGTTTAAGATTCCCATTTTTATTACATGGGTTATGCTATGATGTATGGTGTATGATTTTGTGGCACACATAAGAATGGTATCATTATGAGATGGGTGGGACCTATATCTCCCTCTAATGCATTGGGTAATGATTTTATATCTCATGAGATAGAAATGGCTGGAAAGGTAGGTTATACCGGTTCAGTGAAACAGGACTGAAACGAGGGTGACTCGGTTCAGAAAGGGACTTTGTCCACTAAGATAGTCTTGGAAATGAGTCTTGACTAACAAGAAATGATTATCTATGATTATGTGTGTATGCCACAAAGTTTCATGTTTTAAGTTATGCTTATTGGGATTTCATTTCACTACTATGATTTATCCCATGATATGAAATTATGCTCTCTTTTGCAGGTTAAGATTTCCAAAAGTTATGTTCTTATGAATATGATGTGATTGATTTTTCTTTTTCTTACCCTTACTGAGAATTTGAGCTCACCCTTTTATGTTTTATTTTCCCCAGGATATAAAGAAAGGTTTTAGGTAAAAAAAAAGGAAGATCTTTATGGGAGATATTGAAGATCTTTCACCACGATTAGAAGATTACGTTCCGAGTTTCCAAAGACACTAAACTATTACGATCCTTGTGTGTGTGTTTTTGTTATGTACTAAGTATTCCGCAAAAGTAATGTAATATCCATGTACGTCAAGATATGGTTCTTTACAGTTGGTATCAGAGGAAAGGTTTAGTCAACCTTTGGAAACTAGGATGCGAAAATGTTAGTGAGATCCCTAGAGATGTTTCTACGGTATGTCTAGGGATGTCCCTAAGGTTAAGTATACGTATAGGTTATAGTACTAAAACTACGCTAACGATAATAGAATTAAACCTAAGATGTTAGATATTGAAGGTACTCCCCCTTTATTATGTTGTTTTCCCTAGCATGATTTTTGCCTTGCACACTATTCTTTTTGGGTTTTAGACGATGGCTGGAACCCGAAGGAACCGTGTTGATCAATGAAATGGACAATGCAATGATTGTCCTCCTGAACAAACAAATGTTATGGGAGATGGAGTGAAAAATATTATTGTTATCCTTACACAAGCTATGAATGATTCTGGACTTCCAAATGAGCAGAGAAAGGAACAGTATTCTATTGAGTCCTTCATGAGGCAACGTCCACCTTCTTTCAGTGGGACTTCTGATCCACTTGTTTCTGAACAATGGATCAGTACCACTGAAAAGATATTTTCAGTTCTTCAATGTTCTGAACATGATAAAGTCATCTTAGCAGTATATCGTTTGGAAGGTGAAGCTAATCAATGGTGGAATCTTATCAAGAATATGAGGCCAAGAGATGAAATTGAGTCCATGGAATGGGACAAGATCAAGAACTTGTTTTTCAGTAAGTACTTCCCTCGTATTCTTCGAACAAAGATGGAGAAGGAGTTTCTTGAACTAAAGCAAAAGGATGATGAATCTGTTGGTATATACGACGCGAATTTTACAAGACTTTCAAGGTATGCATCTGGCATTATCATCCAACCTGAAAGTAAAGTTGATCGATTTTTCAGTGGATTAAAACCAAGTCTTCGAAGGGCATTAGCTATAAGAGACTTCAGTAGCTATGAAGAAATTGTGCGTTGTGCTATCAAGGTAGAAATGGAAGTTGGTGTTACATATCCATCTCATGGTTTTGACAAGAAACGAAAGATGGAGTTCAAGGAGAAATCTCAGGATAATGGTGAAAAGAAGATGAATGTTTCCTTATGCACAAAGTGTGGAAAGATGCATGGTGGAGATTGTCTTAAAGGGACTAGAAAATGTTTTAAGTGTGGAAAAGAAGGTCATCGATCAGCTGAGTGTCGAAGTAATGGAAAAAGGGTTTCTAATGATGTGAATAAAGAAAACACTACAGAGAACGCACCACCAACACTTCAATGCTTCAAGTGCAAGGAAATGGGGCATTATGCTAATAAATGCCCTAATCCAAGGGTTAGTGATGATCAACATGAGCAACCACTGAAGGAAAAGGACAAAGGGAAGTCACATGTGATCACTATTGGCGATGTTGAATATGAAAACGATGTGGTGGAATGATTAAGTGTTTATGTAATGGGATTCCAAAATAATATTGTATCATGGAGTATTGGAAAATTTATATATTGGTCTAATGTGGTATTCAAAGTAATTGAGATATTTTTGGAAATAAGATAATATGCGCATAATGAAGGGAAAACGAGAAAACAAAATGTTTAACAGTATTCATGAGCTCATGATTGATATAAGGACTAAGTGATATCATGGTTTGAGTATATAGAATTTTGAGGATTTTGGTATGTGGAAAGTGTTAACTTTTAACTGCATTCATGTTTTCACTAAGGTATTCAAGAGAATACGCGATTAATGACTTTGAATGTTTGGAATGTGACCAACAAAGCATACCTTATGATATATGGGGATCGACGATGGTGTTAAATCTCTGGTAATCGTTTTCACTATGTTATGAGAGTGGACTGTAGTATTATGGATAAGCCTAAAGATTGGAATGGATTATGTTGGACATAAGTTAGTATTGTTTAAGGATAAAAGTTTTTTCGATATTATTGATGGGATGTTATAGTAATATAGTTTTAGAAAAAGGACAACCTGTAGGACGGGCGACAGCCCATGGCGTCGGACAAGGCTGTGGGAATCGAACCTACAACCGAAGTGCGACTGGCCTTTATCACCTACCACTGGCCTACAGGAAGTCCCTATTTAGTAGAAACTAGTTTTATTATATTAAGCAGTATGATATATGAAGTATAAGTCCATTTTAGGAACCATATATGATTAATCTCACTATAGATCGACTTATGTATATAATTTTTGCTAACCTTTTGTTTGAGACAGATGGAATGACCCGTCATTCTATCACATGACCTGCTAACACTTCACGAATAACAAATTCAACTTCATTTATTTAAGAGATGAAGTGGAAATTGTTCAAGGCACGAAAAACAGTGAGATTGTACCAAAATAAAGTAAGTATTTATTCTAAGCAAATTTTCAACTTTAGGGAAATGATCTTGAAAACCAAAAATGTTGTCCTAGTGATCTTATACCTGATGAATCAGATGGTACCTTATATCATCACAAATCTATGGATTTGTGATTACTGGCTTTTCCATAGCCATGTTCTCTACCACTCTCCATCAGAACATGATGGTTAGATTTCTCTTCCATATCCATATTTTCACCTATGTGGAAACCCAGTGATTAGTTTATTTGGGTAATCGTTACATTTCATACTTTAGTTTTTAAATCCAAGTTTTGGTTTTTTTTTACGATGTGGGTTTCTATTAAAGAAACTTTCGAATAGTAAACTATTTATAACCCCGACGAATTTCGAGGGTGAAATTCATTTTAAGGGGGGTAGAATGTAACAGCCCGAGATTTTATGAAAAATATTCTTTTTAATTTTATTAATGTCTTGTGTTGTATGCTACACCAAAAGGAGCTTGCACAATACACATCCTTGACTTGACTTGCATTACACGCAATCACGACCTTCCTCGATAGCGTGTGTAGTACGCAATACCGAGTTTCACTAAACAACGATATACTATTAAAATATTATTATAACTAGCCGTTATGAATAGTAATAACCACCTTTTAAAATTTTAGAAATTTTAGCTCTCAAAATGGACTTCATTTTTGGATTCGGAGTATCGAATTTAGCCTAAGGTGAAATTTTGGTACTTTTCGGATAACTTTCATATTCTGATAAATAGTGAAAATTACTAAATTATAATTAAAAAACAACTTTTTTAATCAAAATAATTAATAGTGATAAATTATTAATTTGAGTGGTTTTAAAGTATATTTAGAATATATTTTTACAATTTAATACAATGCTGGTCATTGGATGTAATTTCACATTTAAACTAGACATAAACAAGTGTCAATCTTTTGATAGATATTGTTTCTTAAAAACACGCTATTTGTTTTAAAAGCAGGATTTAATTATAAAATTAATTAATGAAACATCTATGTTATGAATTTGGTAAAATAGACTTCATTTTTGAATTCGGAATATGAAATATAGCTTAGGATGAAATTTTGGCATTGTTCTGAAAAACATCAATTTTTGATGAATAGTGAAACTACTAAGTGGTAGTTAAAAAACTGAATTTTTCATAAAACTTAATTTTACCACTTATGTGAATGGAATTTCAAAAATCCGAGAGACACGGTTGATGTCAGTAAGTAAAATGTGGTTCAATGAGATGAAAATAATTTTTGGTGAATAGTAACTTTTTACTTTTATTTACCACAGTTAAAAGTAAATAGGGTAATTAAGGGTAACAATGATATTAATATTACCCTAACACATGTCCTAATCCTATTGGACAAGTTTATATCGACCAAAAACAACCTTAAGTGTAAAATATTATCATTTAGGCCCACTTGGATTAGATTAGAACATTTATTATTATTTAATTCAAAGAAGAGTTAAAAAAGATAAAATCAAAGTTTATTTACTAAAACATTTTTAATATAGGTTTATACATAAGATAAATTCGATTTTAAATATTCATTAGAAAGATAAAACGATTTCCTACATAATGGTTTTTTATTTGTAATTTTTAGACATCAAATAAGTTAATTTATTTATGACACAAAGATGATGCAGTAATTATATTATTAATGAAATATTGACATAATTGACATTATAAATACCAAAAGAAATGTAATTTAAGACTTTTTATAAATTACACTAATTTTCTAGGTTACTATGATATATTAGTGTTGATTTAATCAACTTGGTTCGAACATATAATTCTGTTATGACTTTCACAAAACTCATATATCAAATAGTGTCAAAATTGACACTAAATTGTTTTTACATCAAATATTATATTATTAATTGTTATTTTATTCCTAAAAATCTATGGTTCGGTAAAATGACTTAGATAAGGATATATATATTAATAATAAACAATTTGGGGTTCGTTTGGCATGTTATAGTAATTGTATTAACCATATAGTGAAAGAAAACAAAAAGACACGGTAAAAGTTAAATTATTTAACATAGAGTTAAATCTAATTTATAAGGTTAAAATAATACCCTAAACTTGTCTAAATCCTATTGGTTGATAGGATTTAGACCCATCCCCACTTTAGCTTCGAAATAAGACCCTTTGGAACCATTATAAACCTATTTTGACTTTAATATAAAATAATATTTTGAGATATTCCTAAGGTGCCCCTCTCCTCCCTTATAAAAGGGCACCTCCTCCCTCTCTTCCTCACACAACTTTGAGCCTTCAAGCTCGGCCAACCCCTGACAAAATCTCTTCTCCACTTCCCTAGTATCATCCTAGAGGTCCTGGTATTCTTCAAAGACCATACTTAGTTCTTTAAGTGGAGGCTAAGAAAAGGCGCGTCAAAAAGAGGTAATATCCATTACCGATCTTTTTCAATTTCTTTCTTCTTCAACTTCTTCTTCTTTAGTTGTTTCATGATAAAGTAATAACATCAGTATTTATTATATACTGATATGTTATTATAAATATGAAACAAATCTAATTAACCTTCTATCCATCCTACGTGAAAAAGGAAATCACCGCGCGTGCGTATGTACGGAATACCGTCTCCACGCCGTGGTGTAATCTATTTTCCGCCACCACCTTAATTGGATGGGTATAAAGGTTTAATGAGTAACTATATATGATTATTATAAATTGATATTGATACTGAAATAGTATACATACACTTCAACACAATTCCACGACCATGGGAACGATATCATCGCTCGTGCGTACGTACGGACTACCGTCTCCACGACGCGATGAGATTCATTCTCAATGATTAACCATTCATGAATGATTATAAAGTATATATAATAAGTACTAATTAAATATATGACATAATAATGATACTGGAATTATTTATATTTATATGTATGTCATCTACTTAATTCCATTCAATTCAATAAGGAAACGAAAACAACGTTCATGCGTACGTACGGACTACCGTCTCCATGAACGGTGTATTTCTTTCCATTGACTGATTTATTATATATGTATATTCTAAATATATATATATATATATCATGTTTTATATTCTGGAATTAATTAATCATGATCTAAGTAATCATATGAATAATTACAAGTTAAAAACACGAACGACAAATGAGACGATTTTACCCAAAACGCTACTTTAACATGAATTTACAAAAGAACGGGTAATATAAAGTCATAAGTGGACCATATATGATATAATAAAAATTAATATGATTCTATAATAAGTCAATAACATGATTTAAATCATTATACAGGAGGTTCAGACACTTACAAATCAAGTCGGTCCTAAGGTAAGGGAAATATCACAATCTCATTTTTATCCTAGATTGTTTATTCGTAAGTTTTTACTGGGGTGTATTTTATCATCCACATCCATGTTTCCTCAATATGTAATATTTATATCCTTATACAATATTTTATATCCAATTTTACCTTTCGGTGAGTTTTTAGTAAAAGATATGAAAGAAATCTTTTGTCGTTTTCCGTACAAGGTACTTTTTGACTTTTCGGAAAAAAGTACGAAGAATGTTTTTTTTAACTTATACGACATGAATAGATTTTTAAAACATTATTTCCAAGAAGCATACTTTAAAATTTTTCAAGTTTATTTTTAATCAACTTCTTTTAGTTTAAAGTTGTATGACATTTTAAGAAAGGAAAAATGTTTTTGAAGAAGAAAGGATATTTTCCTCAAGAATGGAGTTCAAGTGTTTTATCAAAATTATTTTCCATCTAAGATAATAAAGGGTTCTATTTCTATCCCTAATATTACATGGATTTGATTATGTTGTGATGGAAATATTTTTATGAATTCCTTTATCTTATATGAATTGTTTTATGATGTCACGATGTTTAAGATTACCATTTTTATTACATGGGTTATGCTATGATGTATGGTTTATGATTTTGTGGCACACATAAGAATGGTATCGTTATGAGATGGGTGGGACCTATATCTCCCTCCAATGCATTGGTTAAAGATTTTATATCTCATGAGATAGACATGGCTGGAATGGTAGGTTATACCGGTTCAGTGAAACAGGACTGAAACGAGGGTGACTCGGTTCAGAAAGGGACTTTGTCCACTAAGATAGTCTTGGCAATGAGTCCTGACTAACAAGAAATGATTCTCTATGATTATTTGTGTATGCCACAAAGTTTCATGTTTTAAGTTATGCTTATTGGGATTTCATTTCACTACTATGATTTATCCCATGATATGAAATTATGCTCTCTTTTGCAGGTTAAGATTTCCAAAAGTTATGTTCTTATGTATATGATGTGATTGATTTTTCTTTTTCTTACCCTTACTGAGCATTTGAGCTCACCCTTTTATGTTTTCTTTTCCCCAGGATATAAAGAAAGGTTTTAGGTAAAAAAAAAGGGAAGATCTTTATGGGAGATATTGAAGATCTTTCACCACGATTAGAAGATTGTGTTCCGAGTTTCCAAAGACACTAAACTATTACGATCCTTGTGTGTGTGTTTTTGTTATGTATTAAGTATTCCGCAAAAGTAATGTAATGTCCATGTACGTCAAGATACGGGTCTTTACACCTTGTCTCTTACAACCTCTACCCAAATAAGCTCTCAAGATACATATATTCCTTCTAGAAGCCTTACCTTAGGCATAAGACACCACAAGATTTCCTTCGGGTTCAAACCAAAGGGAGTTACCCGAATTAAAGGTAACCATTTATCTTAAATTCTTTTCTTTTATTTTACTTCTCCAACCCGTAAACTCTTTTCATTAATTTAATTTATAAAAACACCACTATACTCAATATACTAGTGTTTTTTTATGATTAGGATTCAAACTAAACTTACACACACCTCCATCTAATGGGTAAAGAACATACAGTTTCTGTGGGTGGAAAACTAACACCTCACGAAACGATGATTGTTCAATTATCTCCTAACTCCTCTTATGGTGGTCATTATGATGTAAATGTATTTATATATGATGTATATTATGTTTATTTTCTCTTTATGATTATATATTTTTAATTTATATAATAACTTTATGGTTTCCATTATGAGTAAATGCAATAATTTTATTCGAGGAAGTGCGGACTACCGCCCCCTCAAAGTGATATGAATCATTCATACCATACGTGGGACATATAAAGGATTGTGTTATTGAAATTATATATGATATTATACTTTAATTATAATATAACTATGTATCATTAATTTTTCATTCACTTAAAATACAAAATAGAAATGAATGTAGCGTTCATGCGTACGTACGACTTACTGTCTCCAAGAACGGTACATTTCATTTCTTATCTCTAAATGTTATGTACTGTTATAAATACATATATATACTGAATATATATGATGTATATGATATATAAATCATGAATATAATTCTATAGATAATGGACTCTTTACCACATGAAAAACTTATAATTATAAGGAATTTATTTTTCACTCAAGTACCAAATATCGACAAAACGTCCATTATTAACTTAAATGATTACATAATGTTTATAACATGGTAATAAGTGATATAAAAGGAATAATAAGCTTTAAAATGGGTTCTTAATAAATTATAAATTAACTTAAGTTTATTATTCAGGAATAACAAGGAACAAACAAGTCAAGTCAGACACGAGGTAAGGGATTTCTTATCTCAGTTTTAATTCTATTAGATTTACATTGCTCACCACTTATTTATTGCATGTGATGTATTGTGTACTGCCATTTGATATATAATATCATTTTTATATTTATATTCATGCTATTCTATGATTAATTTTGTGTTTATTAACTTTTTTTCATATGACTTGATTGAATTACAATGTGGTAAGGGGTTTTCATCTCACTTTTTATTCCTGTGAGATTCATGCTATATTTGCCACTATTTTCTTTTCTGCGGAGTATGTACTACACATGATTGTATTACTTGTGGAATATACATTAATTTATGTGTATTTACATCTTCATTGTATGATCCTTCTTTCATGGGGTGTATGTTTCATAAGTTACCAAATTGGTAAGGGAACCTTTCACCCTATTCTTTTTAAAAGACTTCTTTTTTTGTTATGTCTTTTAATTTAACTCTTCCTATGTCAGGAAATGTTCTTATATATCCTTATTGCTGTAATTTTTATGTCCATGTGATGAGATACCATTTTTCTCTCTGATCAACTCATTTTCTTAATTTTAATGTGACTTTGTTAGGCTGTCGAATTTTTGTAATTGAACTTCTTTACCCAATCTCAATTATTTGGGTTAAACATCTACTTATTAATTATGACATGCTGTGAATATGTGTGAATAACCTCTGATTGTTTTAAACTTAATATCCACTTATATTATGTGTAACACCCCAGGTAAATAAATAGTATTACATTTTCAAATTTATCCATATTTGTGAATAAAATATTAATATGACTTTAAAGGGGACGCTATGCTCGATGGCGTACCCAACACGCAACAATGAGTTTCTTGGGAATCTTACGTTGCACTCTAATAATAAAATAATATTACTTTAAATAGTAGTTAACGCCTAGCCGTTGTAATGGCGGTAATGAATAGAACAAACTACAAAATGATTATATATGTTTGTCAAATATTTTTACTTTTTACAATAAATGTTAGAGGATTAAAAATGCGAATGAATCCAATTTTAAGCATAGACATTCTAATATTCTTTAAAAGGTCGATTAACCGCCTTTTGAAGATGAACCTCTTTTAAATAAACTTTTTGAAAATTTTATGTGTTATATTTGACAAAATAAAATTCTTCTTTAGAATCGGGACATCAAAATTTACTTTGTGTAAATTTTTGGTATTTTTCCGAAAAAGTTCAACTTTTAATGAATAGTGAAAAATGTTGCATTTTAATTCAAAACCTCTTTTTAGTCTAATTTATTTATATGATTAGATTATATATTGAATTGGTTTTAAAGTTAAATTAGAATATATTTTTACCATTTAATCCAATAGTGGTCGTTGTAATTAATTTCACTTTGAAATCGGACTTAAACTAGTGTCAATCTTTTGATATATTTTGTTTCATAAAAACACGCTATTTGTTTTGACAGAGGGAATTAATTATTAAATTAATTAATGCAACTTATATTTTTTGATTTTTTTAAAATAGACATCATTTTTGAATTCGTAATATCAAATATAGCTTAGGGTAAAGTTTTGGTAATTTTCTGAAAAACTTCAATTTTTGATGAATAGTGAAACCACTAAGTGGTACTTATAAAAACTAATTTTCTGTTTAAATGAAATTTTTCCATATTTGTGTTTTGAATTTCAAAAATCCAACATACATGGTTTTCATTAAGAAGTAAAATGTGGTTCAATGGGATTAGAATATTTTTTTGGTGAATAATAACTTATTAAGTTTTTAATCGCGATTAGAGGTAATTAGTGTAGTTTAAGGTAAGAATAATGTTTTAATAAAATGAAATGACTTATAAACATGTCATACCCTCATTGTATGTGTCATGGGAGACCAAGAAAATCCATGGGTCAACTTGGGGACCCCATGGAGCCACTTTGGTTGGAAAATGACATAAATACCTTTTTATTTAATGTTAAAGTAAAAATGACACAAACATGAAATGTTTTATTAAAAAAATTTTTGCATGGGGTTATACAAGTCATATTTTTTACTGTAAATATTCATTAGAAAGATAAAAATATTTCCTACATCATAGTAGTTTTTTTTAATTTTTATACATTAAATAAATTAAATTATTTATGACATCATGATGATACAGTGATGACCTAATTATTTAATGATTTAAATAAAATAGAAAGATAATGTACAATATAAGACCTACACATGTCCAAAACCTATTTTATGGGTGTATTTCTAACCCTTATCACCTTACCCTCAAAAAACATCATTCTGGGACCATTAAAATCCAAAACGCATTCTAAAATAAAGTAACATTTCTTTACTTTCCAAGAGTGCCCCTCCTCTCCTCTTATAAAAGGCCCCCACCTCTACCTCCTTACCCACACTTCCAAAGCCTTTGGCTCAGACAAACCCTACCCATTTTGTCTCTCGAAATCCATCCCTAACTCCTTTAAGCCTTACTTTGGGAATAAGTCTTCCCAAGGAATCCTTTGAGCTCAAACCAAATGGAGTTACCCGATTTTAAGGTAATGTCTTCACTTGTGCCCTTTTGTTTTATTTTGCTTCTCCAACCCCAAAAACTCTTTTTATTAATTTATTTTATAAAAAATCCAGTATCTTAAATATACTATGATGTTTTTATAATAAGTATTCGAGCTAAACTTACACACACCTTCGTCTAATGGTTAAAGAACATACTGTTTCTGTGGTTGGCGATTTTCTGCCTCACGAAATGATGATTGTTCAATATTCTTTTAACACCTTTAAAGGTGGCCATTATGATGTCACTTTATTTTATATATGATATATATGGTATTTATGTTTACTATATTCTTCTGTATTTTATATTTAAACCATACCTTTATTCTTTTCATGTTGTGTAAATGCGATAATTTCATATGAGGAAGTGTGGACTACCGCCCCCTCAGTGATGTGACTCGTACATGCAATACATGGAATGTATAAAGAATGAAATTAATAAAAATATGTGACCTATATAACATATATATTATACTGGAATTATAATATATATATATATCATTTATTTTTAATTCCATTAATATGACAAATAAAAAAATGAAAGTAGCGTTCATGCGTACGTACGGCCTACCGTCTCCATGAACGGTGCTTTTCGTTTTTTATCTCCAAATGATATAGAATAGTATAAAATTAATATTTACTGGATATATATGATATTATAATCATTAATAATTTTCTCGAAATTATTTACTTATAACTACATGGACAATCATTTTTCAAACAAGTTCAGTTTTGACTCATGTACCAAACATCGACAAAAACGTCTGATATGAACTCATATTATTAACCAATTATTATAACATTAAAATATTTGATATGAAATGAATAATAATCTTTATAGGAGGTCCTTAAGAAATTATAAATTTACCAAAGTTTATTATTCAGGAATATAAAGAAACGAACAAGACATGTTGGACTTGAGGTAAGGGATCCTACTCCTCTCTTTCTTTTTAAGTACGCTCTTTTATGTCATTCCTTTTAAATATACTCTTTGTTATGTTGGGGGATGTTATTTTATATTCCTCTTTCTGTAAAATTTATGTTAATATGATGAGAGACCCTATTTCCTCTCATCAATCAATTTTGGAAGTTTTAAGTGGCGTCGTTAGGCTGCTGAGTTTTCGTAAGGGATTTTTCATATCACTTTTATTCCCGTGAGATTTATGCTACATTTTCCACAATTTCCTTTTAGTGGTGTATGTATTGTCCATTATTTTACTAATTTTGTAATATAATTTCATTTATGAGTATTTAAATCAATGTTGTATTGTCCTTCTTTCACGGGGTGCATGTCTCGAAAGATACCCATGTCGGTAAGGGAACCTTTCACCCTCCTCTTTTTAAAAGACTTATTTAGTTATGTCTTTTAATTCACATACTATTATGTTGGGATATGTTATTCTATATCCTTATTGATTTAAATTTTATGTCCATGTGATGAGATACCCTTTTTATCTCTCATCAACTCATTTTTATAATTTTGTAGTGACGTTGTTAGGCTGTCAAATTTTTGCAAGGGAACTTCTTAACCCAAATTTGATTTTTTGGGATAAAATTGTACTCCTTGAATATGTCATTCTATGAATATGTGTGAATAACCTCTAATTTTTCTACACTTAATATCCACTTATATTTGGTGTATTCGTTTGTCACACATAATTATGTAATTGATCTATCCTTAAACCAAGGATACCGTCTTTGTATGGGAATCCGTCTCAATCTCCTTTCATTGAGGCATATTTTGTTTTATACACAACTTTCTTTTATACGGTGTATAAACCTCTTTGACTTTTATTCTTATTCAAAAGGAATATTTTTTATACGAAGCATTTGACTAAATGACAAAAGGAATGTTTTTTTTGTCGTACGTATGCGGCGACAACGACTTCTCCGCCGTCGTGACCATTATTTGAGTTTCGGCTTACTCTACAAGCCATACCTTATTTTTAAAAGAAAAATAAATACCATGTTTTACATTTCTTTTATTTTGGTATTGAAAATGGTTTTCATAATGTTTTTATATGTGTTGTATTGATATCTTGTTATTGAAAGGTGGAAATGTTATGTTTCCTTTATGCATGTTTTATGTGATAATATTATGTTATGGTTCTTGGGAATTGTTATGAAGAAGGGTGGTTCCATGATAAACTAAGGTCGGGTGAGCCCGATATAGCTCTCCAATGCATTGGGTAATGCGAAGGAGTGAAACGTTAAGGTTTCTCCGAAGAGATTTAGGGAATATACTATGATGGGTATTCCAAACGTAACCAAGAGGGTTACTCCCTACATAAGAATGTTATGAATGACTCAAGTTACCTTTATGTCTTATGATTTCTATGATTTATTAATGATTTGATGAGGTATGTTAAAGTTCTTATGTTTTATGAGTAAAGTATGATTTCATTGATTCTTATGTGTACATGTACTCATGTTTCCTTTCTATATATTTTTATATCCCTTACTGAGCTTTTTATGCTCATCCCAAGTTTTTGAAATGTTTTTCACAGGTCAAGGGAAAGGTACATGATATGATGATAGTGTGAAGGAAGTGTCAAGAAAGAATCCATGTTTTATTTTAAATATGTTTCCTTTGATGGGAAAAATTAATACTATATTTTATGTAACCACTTTGTTTAAATGTGGAATGTAATGCAAGTTTATGATCTAATTCTCTAAAACTCTAAACCTGAAAAGATCCTCAATGTGTAATCTTGTATTAACTCAAGATTAAGTAAGGTTTACGGCTGGGGCCTTATAGTTGCTATCAGAGGTCGGTTTAGATAACTTTAGAGGTTAGGGTATTCTCAAAGCATAAGTGACAGTACCATAATGGATAGGATTTCAGAAAGAGTCCTAGTTTTAGATAAAGTTAATGAGTAACTATATCTTAGTGTTTACCTTCCTCATTAGTACATGATGGTTTTGTTGATATACTCACACTGAAATTTCTATTTTTATTTAATGGATGGATCTAGCAGGCACCAAAGAGACAACAGGTTTGAAGGAAACTGTGGTGGTTCTCTGATTAGGATACTAGATAAAATGGGGGATTCAATGAGGAAACTCATGGTTGTTCTAAAACAACTATCAAGGAGTCATGATCAACCACTTTAACCTTGGTATGTTCTGTAATGCATCATGTACGAGATGACCAATCGATGTGGAAGTTCAGGTAATAATTATAAAGGTAACCATTAGAGTTTATATGATCCTTACTTTTGAGGTGATTATGGGTTTTTATATGTTATGATGGAAAATGAAAGGCATGAGATAAACATGAGTTTAAAATATGTTATGATTATTTTTGATGATTTTATCTCGTTTTGGGAAATCTTTTAAGAATTATATAGTTTTGGAAAAAGGACAACACGTAGACCGTGTGACAACCCTTCGCGTTGGACAAAGCTACGGGAATCGAAACCACAACCAAAGTGCGACTGGTATTTATCACCTACCACTGGACTACGTGAAGTCCCTGGTTAGTATGAATTATTCTTTTTAGTTAGGTGACTTTATGAATTAATAATAAGTTGATTTTGGGTTATTTATGAAAATGATTAACCTATCGTGGAGGATATGTGATTATGTTAATTACTTTTCAATACGAGACTTTAGGAGCAACTGATGTTGTTTGGAGATAAATGTTACGATTTAAATTGGAAGACTATGTGAATAAATCCTTCAAATATTTGGGTTTCAATCTTATTTTGGTTTACTTTGAATAATTTTATGGACAAATTTTTTATCGAATGGTCCTCGTTGAACTTTGGGTTTTGTTGGACAAATTTTGGAGATTAAGAATAGATTTTCTTTTTATAAAGGGTTATCCTTTTCTGGATTATCTGATCTTGTACTAACCTTTTTGGTTTTTGTTTTGGTTAAAGTCTAAATACATGGTAAGTATATAGTTCTCTTTTGTAGATTAGGTGATTCTCTTGAAGTTGATTATAGTACTCTTAATGTAAACAAGTCTTCCTAAATACTCATCTTTTGGAGAAAATATGAGTTTGTGTAAGGAATCTAATAAAAGTTGAAAGTCAACATGATAAGTGATTATGTTTCCTTATGAGTAAATTCCTAAATAAAAAGTAACTTAAAACAAAAAATTTATTATTAACTTTTCCTACTGGGGAATCGAATACCGTTTAACCCATCACAAGTTTGTGATTTTCTTGTGGTTAACTTTCTCTTAAACATGTTTTCTATCACTCTCCATCAGAACATGACCCTATGTTTTCTCCTCCATGTCCATGTTTTCCTACATGGAATCCTAGTATGGGTTAACTCGGGTGACCTCTGTACTTATCTTCCTTTATTTTAAAGTGATTGTTTTACCGACTCTTGTTCCGATGTGGGACTTTCAAGGATGTTTCCAAGCTCAATTTCAAAATTGTGAGGATGCAATTCCCAAAAGGGGGGAAGGATGTAACACCCCAGGTAAATAAAGAGTATGACATTTTCATATTTATCCATATTTGTGAATAAAATATTAATATGACTTTAAAGGGGATGCTATGCTCGATGGTGTACCCAACACGCAACAACGAGTTTCTTGGGAATCTTACGTTGCACTCTAATAATAAAATAATATTATTTTAAATAGTAGTTAACGCCTAGCCATTGTAATGGCCGGAATGAACAGAAATAACTAAAAAATTATTATATATGTTTGTCAAATATTTTTACTTTTTAAAATAAATGTTAGAGGATTAAAAATGCGAATGAATCCAATTTTAAGCATAGACATTCTAATATTATTTAAAAGGTCGATTAACCGCCTTTTGAAGGAGAACCGCTTTTAAATCCACTTTTTGACAATTTTATGTGTTATATTTGACAAAATAAAATTCTTCTTTAGAATCGGGACATCAAAATTTACTTTGTGTAAATTTTTGGTATTTTTCTGAAAAAGTTCAATTTTTAATGAATAGTGAAAAATGTTGTATTTTAATTCAAAACCTCTTTTTAATATAATTTATTTATATGATTAGATTATCTTATGAATTGGTTTTAAAGTGAAATTAGAATATATTTTTACCATTTAATCCAATAGTGGTCGTTGGAATTAATTTCACTTTCAAATCAGATTTAAACTAGTGTCAATCTTTTGATACATTTTGTTTCATAAAAATATGCTATTTGTTTTGACAGCGGGAATTAATTATTAAATTAATTAATTCAACTTATATGTTTTGAATTTTTTAAAATAGACATCATTTTTGAATTCGGAATATCAAATATATCTTAGGGTGAATTTTTGGTAATTTTCTGAAAAACTTCAATTTTTGATGAATAGTGAAACCACTAAGTGGTACTTATAAAAACTGATTTTCCGTTTAAATGAAAATTTTCAATATTTGTGTTTTGAATTTCAAAAATCTGATATACATGGTTGTCATTAAGAAGTAAAATGTGGTTCAATGGGATTAGAATAATTTTTTGGTGAATAGTAACTTATTAAGTTTTTAATCGCGATTAGAGGTAATTCGTGTAGTTTAAGGTAAGAATAATGTTTTAATAAAATGAAATGGCCTAGAAACATGTCCTACCCTCATTGTATGTGTCATGGCCGACCAATAAAATCCATGGGTCAACTTGGGGACCTCATGGAGCCACTTTGGTTGGAAAATGACATAAATACCTTTTTATTTAATGTTGAAGTAAAAATGACACAAACATGAGATGTTTTACTAAAACAATTTTTACATGGGGTTATTCAAGTCATCTATTTGACTGTAAATATTAATTGGAAAGATAAAAATATTTCCTAAGTCATAGTATTTGTTTTATAATTTTTAGACATTAAATAAATTAAATTATTTATGACATCATGATGATGCAGTGATGACCTCATTATTTAACGATTTAAATAAAATGGAAAGATAATGTAAAATCTAAGACCTACACATGTACAAAACCTATTGTATGGGTGGATTTCTAACCCTTATCACCTTACGCTCGAAACAAATCAATGTGGGACCATTAAAATCCGAAACGCATTCTAAAATAAAGTAACATTTCTTTACTTTCCAAGAGTGCCCCTCCTCTCCTCTTATAAAAGGCCCCCACCTCTACCTCCTTACCCACACTTCCAAAGCCTTTGGCTAGGCCAACCCCTTCCCATTTTGTCTCTCCACATCCCTATATAACTCCTTGAAGCCTCACTTTGGGAATAATTCTTCCCAAGTAAGCCTTTGAGCTCAAACTAAAGGGAGTTACTTGATTTTAAGGTAATGTCTTCACTTGTGTCCTTTTGTTTTATTTTGCTTCTCCAACCCCCTAAACACTTTTTATTCATTTCTTTTGTAACAACTCCAGTATCTTCAATATACTCGGATGTTTTTATAAGAATTATTCTAGCTACACTTACACACACCTTCATCTAATGGTTAAAGAACATATTGTTTCTGTGGTTGGCGATTTTCTGCCTCACGAAACGATGATTGTCCAATATTCTTTTAACACCTTTAAAGGTGTCCATTATGATGTAAATGTATTTTATATATGATATATATGGTATTTATGTTTACTATATGCTTCTGTATTTTATATTTAATCCATACCTTTATTCTTTTCATGTTGTGTAAATGCGATAATTTCATATGAGGAAGTGTGGACTACCGCCCCCTCAAGTGATGTGACTCGTACATGCAATACATGGAATGTATAAAGAATGAAATTAATGAACATATGTTACCTATATAACATATATATTATAATTTAATTATAATATATATATATATATATCATTTATTTTTAATTCCATTAATATGAAAAATAAAAAATGAAAGTAGCATTCATGCGTACGTATGGCCTACTGTCTCTATGAACGATGCTTTTAGTTTTTTATCTCTAAATGATATGGAATATTATAAAATGAATATTTACTGGATATATATGATATTTTAATCATTAATACTATTCTGGAAATTATTTACTTATAACTACATGGACAATCATTTTTCAAACAAGTTCATTTTTGACTCATGTACCAAACATCGACAAAAACGTCTGATATGAACTCATATTATTAACCAATTATTATATCATTAAAATATGTTATATGAACTGAATAATAATATTTATAGGAGGTAATTAAGCAATTATAAATTTAACAAAGTTTATTATTCATGAATATAAAGAAACAAATAAGACAAGTTGGACTTGAGGTAAGGGATCCTACTCCTCTCTTTCTTTTTAAGTACGCTCTTTTATGTCATTCCTTTTAAAGAACCTCTTTGTTAGGTTGGGTATGTTATTTTATATTACTCTTTATGTAAACTTTATTTTAATATGATTAGATACCCTATTTCCTCTCATCAATCCATTTTGGAAGTTTTATGTGGCGCCGTTAGGCTGCCGAGTTTTCGTAAGGGATTGTTCATCTCACTTTTATTCCTGTGAGATTTATGCTACATTTGCCACAATTTCCTTTGAGTGGTGTATGTAATGTCCATTATTTTACTCATTGTGTAATATACTTTCATTTATGATTATTTACATCAATGTTGTATTGTTCTTATTTCACGGGGTGCATGTCTCGAAAGATACCCATGTCGGTAAGGGAACCTTTCACCCTCCTCTTTTTAAAAGACTTCTTTTGTTATCTCTTTTAATTCACTTACTATTATGTTGGGATATGTTCTTCTATCTCCTTATTGATTTAAATTTTATGTCCATGTGATGAGATACCCTTTTTATCTCTCATCAACTCATTTTCTGAATTTTGTAGTGACGCTGTTAGGCTGTCAAATTTTTGCAAGGGAACTTATTAACCCAAATTTGATTATTTGGGATAAACTTGTACTCCTTGAATATGTCATTATATGAATATGTGTGAATAAACTCTGATTTTTTTACACTTAATATCCACTTATATTTGGTGTATTCTTTTGTCACACATAATTATGTAATTGATTTATCCTTAAACCAAGGATATCCTCTTTGTATGGGAATCTATCTCAATCTCCTTTCATTGAGGCATATTTTGTTTTATACACAAATTTATTTTATACGGTGTATAAACCCCTTTGACGTTTATGCTTATTCAAAAGGAACCTTTTTTATACGATGCATTTTACTAAACGATAAAATGAATGTTTTTTTGTCGTACGTATGCGGTGACAATGACTTCTCCGTCGCTGTGACCATTATTTGATTTTTGGCTTCCTCTACAAGCCATACCTTCTTTTTAAAAGAAAAATAAATACCATGTTTTACATTTCTTTTATTTTGGTATTGAAAATGGTTTTAATAATGTTTTTATATGTGTTGTATTGATATCTTGTTATTGAAATGTGGAAATGTTATGTTTCCTTTATGCATGTTTTATATGATAAGATTATGTTATGGTTCTTGGGAATTGTTATGAATATGGGTGGTTCCATGATAAACTAAGGGCGGGTGAGCCCGATATATCTCTCCAATGCATTGGGTAATGCGAAGGAGTGAAACGTTAAGATTTCTCCGAATAGATTTAGGGAATATACTATGATGGGTATTCCAAACGTAACCAAGAGGGTTACTCCCTACGTAAGAATGTTATGAATGCCTCAAGTTACCTTTATGTCTTATGATTTCTATGATTTATTCATGATTTGATGAGGTATGTTAAAGTGCTTATGTTTTATGAGTAAACTATGATTTCATTGATTCTTATGTGTACATGTACTCATGTTTCCTTTCCGTATATTTTTATATCCCTTACTGATCTTTTTATGCTCATCCCAAGGTTTTGAAATGTTTTTCACAGGTCAAGGGAAAGGTACATGATATGATGATAGTTTCAAGGAAGTGTCAAGAAAGAATCCATGTTTTATTTTAAATATATTTCCGTTGATGGTAAAAAATGAATACTATCTTTTATGTAACCACTTTGTTTAAATGTGGAATGTAATGAAAGTTTATGATCTAATTCTCTAAAACTCTAAACCTAAAAAGATCCTCAATGTGTAATCTTGTATTAACTCAAGATTAAGTAAGGTTTAAGGCTGGTGCCTTATATTAGGTGTACTATTATTTGTCACACATAATTATGTTATTTATTTATCCTTAATCTAAGGATACCGTCTTTATAAGGGATTTTGTCTCAATTTACATTCCATTGAGACTTCAATGTTGTTATGCACTAATTCACTCTTATATGGAGTATATAATGCTCTTTGGAATATTATATCATGATTACCTTTATTATCATGATATTATAAGGTTTTGATTAATGTTATTCCTCAATTATTTGTATTTAAGTGTCTCTCATTTGGTTGGGAACTCTTTAACCAAAATATCGTTTTAAATGTTTTAAAGATTTATTATTCTAAATATTTCTCATTAATGTTCATGTTTTAAAAATGGTTTTATGGATTTATTTATATGGACATTAATGTTTTCAATTGATAATTTATTTAAAAGTATCAAAGCGTTATGGGACACTTTGATTCAAAAATCACTTTATTAAATGTTTTAAATGATTTTGAAAATGGTTTGACAAAGCATTGATTATGTCAAAATCTTTAAATGATGTGTTGTGATTGAAATGTTGAAATTTTATCTTTCCTTTATTCTTGTTTTAAGTGTTATGAAATGTTATTATTTTTGGGCATTGTTTACGTATATGGGTGATTCCGTGATAATCCTTAGGTGGGTGAGCCCGAGATAGCTCTCCAATGCATTGGGTAACGTGAGGGAGGTAAACATTAATGTTTCTCCTAATAGTTTTAGGTAATATACTATAGTGGTTATTCCAAATGTGACTAACTATGTAGCTATGATAGCTACAATGTAAGTATGTTATGAATTCCATAAGTTACCTTTATGATTTATGATTTATGTGTTTTATTGATAAATATTATGATTTTATGAGGTATGTTATGATTGAAAAGTATGGTTTCATTGATTTTTATTTATTGATGGGATAATATTTTACATCCTTATATTATAACCCTTACTGAGCTTTTTATGCTCATCTCAAGTTTTTTAAATTTTTTCCATAGGACATAAAGATGAATAGGGTCAAGGATGAGATCAAGGAAAAGTCATGTTGTCTAAAACATGGGACTAGACATGTCACTTTTTTTTAGAGTTTTTATTTTATGAAAATTGGATAGTGGGTAGTTGTGTCTACATTTAATATTCAAGTTTTTATGTAATAGTTATGGCCTAATTCTCTAAAACTCTTAACCTAAAAAGATCCTCAATTTGAATTCCTGACACATTACAAGATTATGTAATGTTTAAGATCGGGTCCTTATAGTTGGTATCAGAGGTCAGTTTAGATAACTTAGAGGTTATGGTGATCTTTAAGAATAAGTGACATTACCATAATGGTTAGGATTTTAGAAAGGGTAACAGTTATTTTAGATAAAGTGAATGAGTTTAAGATAACATGAATAAGTATATATTAGTATTTACCCTCCTAATAAGATATTATGTGATGATTTTATTGGTATACTCACACTTACCTTTTTGGTTTTAGTAAATGGGTGGATCTAGGAGGCACCAAAGTAAAAGTGGATGTGAAGAAAACTGTGATGGTTTTTTGAATGAGAAACTAAATGAAATGGGAGCTATAATGATAACTCTTATGGTTATTCTCAACCAATTATCTGGACTCATGATTGACCCCCTAAACCTTGGTGATTTTTATAAGGCATTGTATATGCGAGAAACACATCCCCATAAAATTTCATGTAATAATCATAAAGGTATGTATATTCAAGAACCTATGTGTTAATGATGTGGAAAGAAACACATGGGAAAATGATTCAAAGGGCTAGGAATATGAAATAGATTTGAAAGTCAAGGTCATAAAGCAAGAACCTGATATAGAAAAAGGAAGCATCCAGTTGACTCTAGGAAAGGGAAAGAACTTCTTTCTAAGGGATCAATTGAATGTTTTAAATGTGGAGTGCATGGTCAATATACAAACAGATTTCCTATGAAGAGGGTTCGAGAATGGAATCACCAGGATCATGCAAATATATATTTACCAATACCTAATGACATTCCAATTGAGGATTAGGAAACTGACAATGACCAATGAAAGGTATGGATTATTTCTTAACTGATGTTTAGACATTATTGAATCTTAGAATATTATTCCTGATTTTGTTTTTAGGAAAGAATTATTTCTGAATAAGTTGTAAAGGAATGGTTAATGGATCATGAAGAATGTTGAATGAGTAATAATTCAACATATAAGGGATTCAAGTGTAATGGTATATTTTAGGATAGTGAAATTCTTAAAATTATTAAGGCTCTTTTGATGATGGGATTACATTAGAATACTTTTTATAGTATGTGTAACCCAGAAGTTTGATATATGAAAATTTTATTCAAGGAATAATAATCTTTTCTTTAGTGGATATATCTATAAAGAACCATTCGGGTTTATATAATCCTAAAATTTGAGGCAATTATAGGTTAATATATTTTGGGATGCAAAATGAAAGTTATTAGATAACCTTTGTGGTTAAAGTATGTTATGGTTATTTTTGATGAATTTATCTCTTTTTTTGAAATGTAATAAAATTATATAGTTTTTGAAAAAGGATAACATGCAGACCATGTGACAACCCATCATGTTAGATAAAGCTGCGGGAATCGAACCCACAACCAAAGTGCTACTGGGATTTATCGCCTACCACTGGACTACGTGAAGTCCCTTGTTAGTATGAATAATTAATTTTAGTTAGATGATTTTATGAATCAAGAAAAAGTTGACTTTGGGTTATCTATGGAAATGATTAACCTATCATGGAGAATATTTGATTAGGTTAATTACTTTTCAATATGATACTTTAAGAGTAACTGAAGTTATTTGAAGATAAATGTTAAGATTTATCTTGGAAGACTATGTTATTAAATCTTTATTATATTTTTGTTTCAATATTAGTTTTGATTACTTTGAAGAATTTTATAGAAAAGTTTTTATTGAATGGTCTTTCTTGAACTATCGGTACTTTTGGTTGAATTTTGGAGATTAAGAGTAGTACTTCTTTTTATAAAGGATTATCCATTTGGGGATTATCTAATCACATACTAACCAACTTTGGTTTTGTTTAATGTATAAAGATAGGGGAAATATAAGGTTCATATTTTGTGGATCATTTTAATCTCTAGAAGTTGATTATAGCGCTTTCAATGTGAACAAGCCATCTTTAATGCTTACCATTTGGAGAAAAGATGAGTTTTTGGTATAATTTTATTAAAGGATGACACTCTACATGGCAAGTAAGTATATTCCTTACGATATTAGTCTAGTTATTAATAAAATTATTCAACTCTAGGAAAATGATCTTGAAGTAAAAATGTTATAATCCCTCTTTTACCATCATACTTTTACCCAATCACGAATTTATGGTATTGTGGTGGTTAACATTTCATGATCAAGTTCTCTATCACTCTCTATTAATCTATGAGAGTTAGTTTCTCTTCCATATCCATGTTTTTATGAAATCCTTGTATCTTTTGTCTCGGGTAACCTTTGTAATTCTCTTCCTTTATTTTAAAGTGATAGTTTTATTGACTCTTTTTCCGATGTGGGACTTTAAATGAAGTTTCTGATCCCAATTTTAAAATTGCAAGGATGCAACTTCCAAAAGGGGGGAAGGATGTAACATCCCAGGAAAATAAAAAATATAATATTTTCATATTTATTAATATTTATGAATTAAATATTAATTTTACTTTAAAGGGGATGTTATGTTCAACGGATTACTCGATACGCAACAACGGGTTTCTTTGAAATCTTACGTTTCACACTAATAATATAACATTATTATTTTAAATGGTAGTTAACGCCTAGCCATTGTATTGGAAAAAATGAATAGAACTAACTAAAATATGATTATAGATGTTTTTTAAATGTTTTAACATTTATCCAATTAAAGTTAGAGGCTTAAAATATGAAAATAATTCAATTTTAAGCATAAATACTCTAATATTCACTAAAAGGTCGATTACCGCCTTTTAATAAAGAACCCTATTTAAATATAGTTTTGGTCACTTTTATACATTAAATTTGACCAAATAATATTTTTCTTTAGAATTGGGACACCAAAATTTACTTTGGGTAATTTTTTGGTATCTTTATAATAAAATTTATTTTTTAATGAATTGTGAAAAATACTGTATTTTAATTCAAAACTTACTTTTAATCTAACTTGTTTATATGATTAAATTATCTTTTGAAATTGTTTTAAAATTTAATTAGATTATTTTTTTACCATTTAATCCAATGTTGGTCATTGAAGAAATTTCACTTTGAAATTGGACATAAACAAGTGTCAATATTTTGATAGATATTGTTTCTCAAAAACACGCTATTTGTTTTGACAATGGGAATTAATTTTTAATTAATTAATGCCACTTCTATGTTGTTAATTTTTTAAAATATTCATCATTTTTGAGTTTTGGAATATTGAATATAGATTAGGCTGAATTTTTGGTATATTTCTGGAAAACTTCAATTTTTGATGAATAGTGAAACCACAAAGTAGTAGTTAAAATAACTGGCATTTTCATTTAAATGAAATTTTACCGCTTCTGTGAATTGAATTTCGGAAATCCGACATACATGGTTGTTATTAGTAAGTAAAATGTTGTTCAATAAGATGAAAATAATTTTTTGGGTGAACAGTATCTTTTGACTTTTATTTACCAGAGTTAAAGGTAAATATGGTAATTTAAGGTAAAAAGAATATTATAATAATACAAAACTACCTTAACACTTATCCTAACCTTATTGGATGAGTAATTATTTAAATAAATAGGATTATAAATATTAAAATAACATTCAAAACCTATCCAATTCTTACTGGATGAATTTATTTCGACCATGAGTCATCTTATCTTCAACCTGAATGATTTTTTTACCTTTAGAAACCAAAAATAATTATATAATAAAATAATTGTTTCACACTTTCCTAAAGAACCCCCCCCCCTTATAAAAATCCATCACTTACAACCCACTCCTCACACCTCTCAAGCCTCTTGTCTCATCCAAACCTTGCCCATATAAGCTCTCAAGATACCTATATTCCTTATAGAAGCCTTACCTTAGGCAGAAGCCACCTCAAGAAGTTCTTTGGGTTCAAACCAAAGGGAGTTACCCGAATTAAAGGTAACAATTTCTCATAAATTCTTTTCTTTTATTTTACTTATCCAACAAATAAATCTTTTCATTCCTTTATTTTATAACAACACCACTATGATAAATATACTAGGATATTTCTATGATAATTATTCGAACTACACTTACACACACCTCCATCTAATGGGTAAAGAACATAATGTTTCTATGGGTGAAAAACTAACACCTCACAAAACGATGATTGTTCAATTATCTCATACCACCTCTTATGATGGTCATTATTATTGAACATTATTTATATATGATATATATTATGTTTATGTTTTCTTTATGATTATGTATTTTTAGTTTATATCATACCTTTATGGTTTCCATTATGATTAAACGTGATAATTTCATTTGAGGAAGTGCGGACTACCACCCCCTCAAAGTGATATGAATCATTAAAACCATGCATGGGACATATAAAGGACGGAGTTATTTAAATTATATATGATATTATACTTTAATTATAATATAACTATTTAACATTAAGTTTTCATTCACTTAAAATAGGAAATAGTGATGAATGTAGCGTTCATACGTACGTACGGTTTACCATCTCCTTGAACGGTGCATTTCATTTCTTATCTACAAATGTTATATACTGTTATAAATACATATATATTCTGGATATATATTATATATATGATATATAAATTTTGAATATAATTCTAGATATAATGGACTCTTGACCGCATTAAAAACTTGTAATTATAAGTTATTCATTTTTTACTCAAGTACCAAATATCGACAAAACGACCATTATTAACTTAAATGATTACATAATGTTTATAACATGGTAATAAGTGATATAAGAGGAATAATAAACTTAAAAAGGGGTTCTTAATCAAGTATAAATTAAAATAATTTTATTATTCAGTAAGAACAATGAACTAACAAGTAAATTCGGACATGAGGTAATGGATTTCTTATGTCACTTTTAATTCTGTGAGATTTCCATTGTTCGCCACTTATTTATTTCATGTGGTGTATTGTGTACTACAATTTGATATATACTATCATTATTCTCTTTATATTCATGGTATTTTGTGATTAATTTTGTGGTTATTAACTTTTTTTCATACGACTCGATTGAATTACAACATGGTAAGGGGTTTTCATCTCAATTTTTATTCTTGTGAGATTCATGATATATTTACCACTATTTCATTTTGTGTGGCATATGTACTGCCCATGATTATATTCCTTTTTGGAATATACATTAATTTATGGGTATTTAAATCTTCATTGTATGATCCTTATTTTATGGGGTGTATGTTTCATAAGTTACCAAATCAGTAGGGGAACCTTTCACCCTATTCTTTTTAAAAGACTTATTTTTTTGTTATGTATTTTAATATAAATTTTCCTATTTTGGGATATGTTCTTATATATCCTTATTGATGTAAATTTTATTTCCAAGTGATTAGATACTATTTTTCTCTCTCATCAACTCATTTTCTAAATTTTAATGTGATGTTGTTAGGCTGTCGAATTTCTGTAAGGGAACTTCTTTACCCAATTTCAATTCTTTGGGTTAAACTTCTACTTATTCATTATGTCATACTATGAATATGTGTGAATAAAATCTGATTTCCTTACACTTAATATCCACTTATATTGGTTGTATTATTATTTTTCACACATAATTATGTTATTGATTTATCCTTAATCTAAGGATACCGTCTTTATAATGGATTTCATCTCAATTTACATTCCATTGAGACTTAAATGTTGTTATGCACCCATTCACTCTTATATTGTGTATATACTATCCTTTGTCTTATTATATCATGAATCCCTTTATTCTCATGATATTATAAAGTTTTGATTAATTTTATTCCTTAATTATTTTCATTAAAGCATCTCTCATTTGGTTAGGAACTCTTTAACAAAAATATCATTTTAAATGTTTTAAAGATTTATTATTCTAAATCATTATCATTAATTTGAATGTTTTAAAAATGTTTTTAAGGATTTATTTATATGGAAATTAATTTTTTTAAATGATAATTTATTTAAAATATTCAAAGTGGTATGGGACACTTTGATTAAAAAATCTCTTTATTAAATGTTTTAAATGATTTTGAAAATGGTTTGATAAACCATTGATTATGTGAAAATCATTAAATGATGTGTTGTGATTGCAATGTGGAAATGTTATCTTTCCTTTATGCTTGTTTTATGTGTTATGAATATGTTATGGTTTTTTTTCATTGTTTACGTATACAGGTGGTTCCATGATAAACCTATGGCGGGTGAGGCCGAGATAGCTCTCCAATGCAATGGGTAAAGTGACGGATGTAAACGTTAATGTTTATCCTAAGAGAATTAGGTAATATACTATGATGGGTATTCCAAATGTGACCCCCTATGTATATGTGATAGCTACAATTTAATTATGTTATGAATGCCATAAGTTACCTTAATGATTTATGATTTTTTTGTGTTATTCATAAATCTTATGATTTCATGAGGTATGTTATGATTAAAAAGTACTCTTTAATTGATTTGTATTTATTTATGGGAAAATGTTTTCCTTCCTTATTTTATAACCCTTATTGGGCTTTTTATGCTCATCCAAAGTTTTCGAAATTTTTTCAATAGGACTTAAAGATGAATATGTTCAAGGATGAGATCAAGGAAAAGTCATGTTGTCTAAAACATGGGACTAGACATTTATCTTTTTTTACGAGTTTTTATTTTATGAAAAATGGATATTGGGTAGTAGTTTCTACTTGTAATATTTAAGTTTTTATATAATAGTTATGGCCTAATTCTCTAAATCCCTAAACCTGAAAAGATCCTCAATGTGAATTCATGACACATTAAAAGATTATGTAATGTTTAAGGTTGGGTCCTTATAAAGACTCTCCAATGATTTTCCATGCACTACTAGAAGGAAGTCGTGAGTTTGATAAACTGAAGAAAAAAATGAGTGCATGATAGAAACATTTTCATCCCAGGATTTCTTTATATGAGATTTTTGACCAAGACCAGTCTCTAATTCTTTAACAGTAATATATCCATAAATAATCCTCCTTCATAGATGAAGATAAACACAGCTGAAATCAAAGCTTCATTGAGATGTAACCACACTCAATAGGATAAGCATCGAAAGAAAGAAAAAAAGACTCAATTAAAATAGGAACCATCATCATCAAAAAAATGAGTCATTTCCATGGAATAGATTTGAAGTTGATGTTTGGTTCTTTCTTAAAATCATCCATAACTTTAATAAACATTCTTTTTCTGATTTCTAGGTAAGTATTAGCACACATATCACCATTTTTGTATTGGAATAAGGCAGCAATATCATTATCTTCCATCCAAGAGTCAAGATCTTTTGAAAAATCCAATTTCACTTCAATTTGGTAAGAATACTTAAAATATGGTTCATTTTCATTTTCATCCTCACTAGTAGAGAGTTCTAAGTTAGTTGAATCAGATGAAGTAGAAAAATCATAAGTCGGTATGGGGTGTGGGGGAATAATATTTATTTCATTATTATCAGCATCTAGGGATCGTGTGACAATGGTTCTCTCAATGTTAGAAATATCCCTACATTTTTTGATTTTCCTAGCACTTAGAATGATGAAGCCATTAGAATCAATCATTGAAATGTTTCCCTTGATTTCAAAAAATCTTCCCCAAACAAGTGATAATTTTCAAAATTATCTTGAATTGATTCTCCAAAGTCATATTTTTCACTACCTTTCTCTACATGATCTATTTTATTGATCTCTATATCTGGGGGGTTCAAGTTTAAGATACAATTCTTTATCTTCATTAGTAAAATGGGAATTTTTTGCTTCTTATACGAAACCAGTGAGGCTGGTAGTGGGAAGCTGATTATTACGAGAGCCCAAAGAGTTTTTGTTGTAAATAATATCAAAAGGTTCCCCTTTATGAGCAATAGAGAGTCCTTTTATAGTTTAATTTTCAACCCATTTTAATTTAAAATAAGAGGGGGTGTGAAGAAAGATTTTTATTCTCACATTATTCTACAGAGTGCCCAATTCTAGCACATCTCTTTTAATAGGTTGGGACATTTTTGAAAACAACCACCTGAATAAAGCCATTATCTCCATTTTGAATCCAAAAGCATGATGACAGAGATTGTGAAATATTAATTTTAGTACATATTTGAGCGACTAAATGATGATAAAAATTTAGGGTAGCATAGTCAAGCTTATGGGGTTGACCAAAAAGACTAGTAATGGAAAAGTGGGAATTTTGTTTAAATAAATACAATAGAAGTCCAAGAAAGCCTATCCAGAAGGAGACAATAGGCAGCTCTGATTCAATACAACAGTCTAAGGACCACTTCAATACCTTCATAAAACATCCACTGAAACACCATGAATTCATCAAATCGATGTGAAAGTTCACAAATCCTATGTTTTCCAAGGTCTTGTGGAGAAAGACTATTGAGGGTCTTCAGTTGATAAATTTTACAACCAATACAAAATAAATATCCATGGAGAGAAATTTTATATATTTTTTTGAGAAAGAAATATTTGAAATACCTTGATGTCGGTATTTCTTCGAATTAATTAATTCTGAGGACTTTGAATCAGCTAGAGCCACATGGCCCACAATGACATCTATGAAGGATCGGGGTTCGACACTAGGGATTCTTCTAGGTTTTTCAACAAAGAGATATATGAAGGAGCATGATTCATTAGGGTTTCTCCTATGATCACTCAAGACCAAAAATTTCTGTGTGGATGACATCCTCCTCATGGATGTTTTATGATATCACCTCACATATCCACTTCCAATCAAACCACAATAAACATTGAAAAATAATGGGTCATTGTATAAAATTCCAATATGTTTAATAATTCCACATTGAAAATAAATAACTATAAATTCTAGTATTAAATCCAAAAACTATATTTCATTCTTCAATTAATGTAGCACTAAGTGTAACACCCTAATGTTCTAGTGTAATAATATTTTATTCGATAACAGTTATGACATGCAACACCAAACGCGTAAGGAAATATAATATCCCAATAATTTATAATATATTTAATATTTTAAATATATTAAATATACTTTATATCTTTCAATGTATGAAACAATGAGTTAGTGTATATTACACGCAATAATGAGTTTCTTCAACGGCTTGCATTACACGAAAGGTTGAGTTTTACCAAACAATAATATATTATTAAAATATTATTTAATATAATAAAATATAAACTATCTGTTAGGAACAGTATTAACTAACTTATTAAGATATATGTTTTATAAAAACATTAAACTATTTAATTGTTTCCAAATTAATGAATACAACAACCAATTAAATATAAAGGGTGTATTTTTATAGAAAATTATTTTTATGATCACAAAGTCATTTTACAGTAATAAATTAAATTAATTACTATTAGTGAATGATATTAATGAAATATATAAATTATATATTAAATAAAATAATTATTATATTCATTTAATAGATTTTATAGACATAAGATAAGAAAAACCCAATATTACACATAAAATACTATATTTTTATTAAGGCATTTTTATAGCCTTTTAATGGAGAACCTATTTTGAATCCAATTTTTGGAACTTTTATAAAAAATATATGTAAAAATGAACATTGTTTTTCGAATCTAAATATAAAATTTAGATTATGGTGAATGTTTTGTATTTTTCTGTGAAGATTCATTTGTTAATGAATAGTGAAAATACAGAATTTTAGTTCAAAAATGCCTTTTCATCTAATTTATCTATAAGGTTGAATTATTTTTTATATTTGTTTTAAAGTTTAATTAGATAATATTTTTATCAATTAAACCATTTTAGGTCATTATAATCAATTTCACTTTGAAATCGACTATTAAAACATAGAAAACCTTTGGGTGTTTTTATTTTAAAAACTGGTATTATCGTCCCTTATGTGAGATTAAATTTAATTTAATTTGTATCAGTTATATGATTGTAATTTGGAAAAATGGAATAAATATTTGTAATCAAAATAATTTATAATTTATAATAATTTCAACTCAACTTTCGAACCAAAATATTATTGAAAATAATTTAAATTAATTACAACGATTAAGGTGAAATTAAGCTTAACAAAGGACTAAACCTTTAACTTAGGGGCCCAAATGACCTATCCATTTGTACAAAACCAATTTTATTTCCATAAATCTTCCATAAAACATCCTTTTTTTAGTTTTTTCGGTTTTTTATGTCTTTCTTTATGTAAAAATGTAGTTACACCAAAATTCTTTCCAAAATTACCAAGTGAGTCCTTTTCCTCTCCTATAAAAGGCCACCAACACTTCCCCTTATTCAGACCTCTCAATACACTTAATTTATCCAAGATCTACCAAAATATATCCTCAAAATCCTTACCCTCATCCTAGAAGTCTCTCCTTGTTCATAAATTCATTCAAGTAATCCCTTTTGTGAAAACCAAAAGGAGTTACCTGATTAAGAGGTAACATCTTTCCTTAAGCTATTTTATTTCATTTCCATTATTCACCCCATCAAATAATATTATTAAATTATTGTATAAAAATACTAGTATCCTCAATGTACTAGTATGTTTTAATTCTAAGGGTTCTACCTACACTTACACACACTTTGATCTAATGTGTAATGAACATATTGTTTACGGGTACGGTGAACTACCACCTCACGAAACTATGATTGTTCATTTTTCCTTGACCACCTCTCATGGAAGGAATTATGATGTACACTTTATTTATATATCATATATATGATATTTATTATGTATTTATATTTTTTAATTCTTTTATAATAGGTACACTTATACTTTCCATTTTGTGTAAATATGATAACATCGTTTGTGTAAGTGTGGACTACCACCCCCTCAAAGTGATGTGACTCGTTTACACTATACATGGAAAGTATAGAGGATGGTTTTAATAAAGTTATGTGAAGTAACATATATATAATAATTTAATTATAATATACATATGTATCATTTACTTTTAATTATTTTAATGAGACAAAAAAATGAAAGTAGTGTTCATGCGTACCTACTGCCTACCGTCTCCACAAACGATGCATTTCATTTCTTACCTCCAAACATTATAGATTATTATAAATAAATATGTAATGAATATATTTTATAATTAAGTCTTGGTTTAAATTCTTGATTTGATTAAAAAATGATCTAATTAATTGTAATAACAAATAACAATTCAAAGATTACTTGAGAAACTAGGAAATTAACAACCGAAATAGTTAAAATAATGAAAGAGTGTTAATAAATAAGTAATAAAATATTATAAGAAGATAAAATATTATATTTTAAACATTATTATGGTAATGGTATAAGTTATTAACATATTTTAAACCACTATACAAGAGTATAAATACCACAAAAAAATAAAGGTTATAGTATGGTAATTTAGTCTCAATTTACATTCCATTGAGACTTATTTGTTATTATGAACCTATTCACTTGTATTTGGTGTATATAATACCATTTGACATGTAATTTCATGAAAATCTTAAATATAATGATATTATAGGTTTTTTTAATATTATTTGTTAATTGGGATTATGATTTGAATTTTTTAAAGTGTTGTGGGACACTTTGTAATGTTTAAAGATTATTCTTCAAAAGAATGTTATTAGGATTATCTTTGAAATATCACTTAAATATTTTAATTGATAGCTTTATATTGAAACAATAACTTTATTTTAATCATTTTTAATTGTAAATTTTCTTGAATATCTATATTCTCATACAATGGATATTATTATTTCCCAAACCATATATCATTTTTACATACGGTGTTTACTTTGACAGTTATTTGATTAACTGGGGATTTATTGATAAATTTGTATTCTTTATTAAATATAGATATTTTATAAGGAATATTATTTATTTTGATTAATTGATATGAGGGATTATTTAGAATAGTAATTAATGGTGAGGCCTATAATTTATATATCCCCTTGATGCATCGATAAGTTTTCATGAGATGAATAATTTGGCCAAATTAAAAGGGTTTCTATTAGAAGTTTTAACCATCTTCTGAAAGGTCTTGGAAGTATAGATTTTCATTTACCTTAGACATGATATCCAATAATTAATCATTTACTTCATAGATATTTCAGTTATTATTTTTATTATGTATGATATTTTTCATTGATATATCTATGGATGTATTCTATTCTCAGTTTATTGATTAAGTGGCTTGTGTTTTTGTTTTTTACATTTCAATGTTGATTTTTCCTTATCTAGGTATTTGAATGGAATTATTTATCAATTATTTACCTTTTCATGTTATTTTATTATTATTTATTCATTATTAATTATGCTTTAATTACCTTTACTAAGAATTTGAGCTCACACTTGTTATGTTTTCTTTCCCCAGGCTATGAAGAAGAAATATTTGAATAAGTTTTTAATCACGCAGTTTATTTTATTTTTATGTATCATGTTTTTATTTCATATTTTATAATTTATTATGGGTATCATGTATGTAATTTTGAATTCTAAGACTTTTAAATTGATCAGTCCTTTAGGATTTTATTCCTTGTAATCATGAAAATGTAATAAATTAATGCACTGACTCCGGGCTTCTAGGGTAGGGGTGTTACAGTTGGTATCAAAGGAATTTTAGCAACAACCTTGGAAACTAGATTTATAAAACATAGATTAGGGAGAAAAACCCTAAGATGTACATTGAGTATAAGTATAGAATAACATCCTATAATTTTGTAAACGTAGAGATTATGTGGGTATTCCTAGTAATACATCTCTGTCTGGATACTACAAGTGGATGTGGTTATGGAATAGATGCACCTAGGAGTAACAACTATGACAAGGTGTTTCAGGCCTAACTCAGTGTAACCTGGTACACAACAATGTGTCATACTATACACCTGGTCTTACACTCCCTGGGGATATGCTTAAGATAATTTACATTTTCATTACAAACAAATATGAAGGATTGAAAGATATCCCTAAAGAAATCAAGTTCATTATTATGATATTAGATATGCATAAGTTTCTCAAGTTATTCTAAGTTATACTCTATATTTATAATTATAAAATGTTCATAATTTTATTACCTAATATAGTATATGTTATTTCCTAGAAATGGAGCTTGGAATGAAGAAGTATGTTAACACTCATGGTCAATATAGCGGTTTCCCCATTGAGAAAGTCGATGTTGTTAGTATTATAACTGATCACATTATAGATATACTATGGAAACTTAGTCAGGTTATGACAAATAACCTTTCTTGAATGGAGAAACCTATTCTACGGAGAGAATCACTTATTCTAGATCACTTGAAATGAAAAAATCCCCCATCGTTCAGTGGGGATAATAATACAATTGTAGTAGAGTAATGGATTAAATCTCTAGAGAATATATTTATGGCCTTGGGATATAGTGAAATGGAAAAGGTTACACTTACAGTGTATTTTCTCCAAGGTGATTTTGATCAATGGTGGTCATTGATCCAGAATACTAGGGGAGAGGGTAAATATAACTCATTGAATGGAGATCATTTAAGGATATATTATTTCATAAATACTTCCCTCGGGATCAAAAAATTTAATTGAAGAGAACATTTCTTAGATTAAATCAAAAGGAAGAATAGAGTGTTTCATATTATGAAGCTACCTTTACAAGGTTATCTAAGTATGATACGGATTATATACACAACACTGAGAGCAATATTTACCACTTATTTAAATGTATTAATCCAAATATTCAAAGGACATTGGTTTCTCAAAATTTATCATCATACGAAGAGATAGTTTTATGTTCCTTCAAAATAGAGAAGGAATTATCGAGATCTTATGTATTCAATGTAAACCAAGAAAAGAATAGGTCTTATAAACACCATGAAAAAGGGAACGAGTCAGAAAAAGATGAAGGTAAAGAAGGTTTTTCCAACTTGTGATATTTGTGGAAAGAATCACCATGGTAAATGATTGAAAGGATTGGGAGTTTTTTATAAGTGAAAAAAAAGTTCACTTGGAAAAAGACTGCAAATGGAAGAAGGAAAACACTCATATTCAGTGATACAACTACAAAGTGATGGGGAACTATGGAAACGAATTCCCCAAGCATCAATAGAATATACCTCAGAATAATCTAAGGGGTTAAGGTCAAGAATTTGTTATTACCACAATGTAAGTGGGATGATTAATGTGCATATGTATTTGGATCTAATAAACACATTGTAAAAGTATTTCATCGATGTTGTTATAATCATATAAATTATAAAATATATAAGGGTTATACTAAAACACCTTTTCAATAATGATTTCAGATCATATGTTAAATGGTACCAAGAAAGGTTATTTATTAAAAAGTTAAACTTATCATAAAACACATGATTAAGGGAATGACAACCCTTAATATATGCATGATGTTGAGATAATGATGAATAAATGATTGATTTGGATAAGTGCTAACTAGGAATTGATCAACGATTTGTTGATAAATGTTCTATGTTATCATTTATAGAGTTTAAAACATTTTTGGATTTAAGTAATATATCCAATAACATGTGTCCTACTTAAGGAATATGGAAGAATTCATGTTTCCAAAAAAGTTTTATAGTGATTCAAGTTATTACCATATTTTAAGAGGATGCATGATGAAGTTATTAAAATGTTTAGAATGTGAAAAAATGGAGCTACTTCGTGTTGATTAAAGGATAATAATAAGTTCATTTTGGATATTTAGTGACCTTCCTTCCAATTTTTTGGATCATAATATTTTGGAAAATTTAACCATTTATAAAATGGTTTAAGTTGATAATTGGACGAGATTTTATAAAATAATGTATTATGTCACCATATGATGTGTCATGTCATAAGATGTTAAGTTTAAATAGTTTAAGGTGTAATCATAGGAAAAGATTAGATTTATAGAAACATATATTTACTTATATTTTTAGATAGTGAATGAATTCCTCAAAAAGATTTTGAAACAAAAAATTTGTCCTATTATCATCATTTTTTATGATATCATTGACCTTTATTAACACCTATGGATTATGGTTTTTTTGTCAAAAACATTCATCTGAACGTGTTCTATAGAATGCTCCATTAGAACTTGATTTCTAGAATTTTTCTTTTCTATCCATGTTTCCATTTCCCACCTATATTATCCTACTATGGAACCTAGTTACATAATCATGGTACTTTCTTTTATCTCTTATTAAGAAGAATTGATATTAACTTTTTTTATGATGTGGGTCTTCCAAAAATATCCTATTTTCAATCCCTCTACCACTGATATCATGTTTAAATTTTGAGTATGAAATTTAATTAATATGGGGAGAATGTAACACGCCGATATTCTATAGTAATAATATTATATTCGATAGTGTGTATGGAATACAACACTAAGAGAGTAAAGGAATATAATATAATATTGATTTATAATATATTTATTTTTTAAATAAATAAAATATATTTTATATATTTAAATATACACAATAATGAGTTAGTTTTTGTTACATGCAACAATGGGTTTCTTTAATGGCTTGCGTTACACGTAAGGCCGAGTTTTACCAAACAATAATATATTATTAAAATATTATTTAATATAATAAGATATTAATTAGATGTTGTAAATAGTATTGAATAACTTGTGGAAAAATATCATTTATAAAAATACAAAATGAATTCATTGGTTACAAATTAATTAATACAAGAACCAATTGAATATAAATGAAATATTTTTATAGAAAACTATTATTTATGATTACAAAACTGTTTTCACAAAAATAAAATTAATTACTATTATTTAATTATATTAATTAAATATATATATTATATATTAAATATAATATTTTTGATATTCATCAAATAGATTTTATAGGTATAAGATAATAACAAATCTAATATTACATATAAAATACTATATTTTTATTAAGGCATTTTTACTACCTTTTAATGGAGAACCTATTTTAAATTAAATTTATGTAACTTTAATAGATTATATATGTAAAAATAAAATTCATATTTGGAATAAGAACATAAAAATTATCTTAGAGGAAATTTTTGGTATTTTTCAATGATAATTCATTTTTTAATGAATACTGAAAAATACTAAATTTTAGTTCAGAATGACTTTTTCATATAATTTATTTATAAGGATAAATTATGTTTTAGATTGGTTTTAAAGATTAATTACATCATATTTTTATCAATTAATCAAATTTATTTCATTATAATCAATTTCACTTTGAAATTTTACTTTAAAAACTCACACCGTCATCTCGTCTGCGGGATTAAATTTAAATTAATTTCTGACACTTTGGATGTTTTTACTTTAAAAACTCACACTGTCATCCCGTTTGTAGGATTGAATTTAAATTAATTTCTGAAAATTTTGTTATTTAAATTTGGAAAAATTTATTCCATATTTGGAATAAACAAAATTAATAATTCATAATATTCTTAAATTAGTTTTTGACCAAAAATATTAGTGAAATTAATTAAAAATAATTACAACAATTAAGGTGAAATTAATCTTAAAAAGGGACTAAACCATTAACTTAGGGGGCCAAATTACCTAGATATTTATCTGAAACACATTTTCTATTCATACAACTTTCATAAAACTTCAATTTTTGTGTTTTTTGATTTTTATGACTTGTTTTAGCTGAAAACGTGGGCACACCTACCTTCTTTCCAAAAATACCAAGTGAGTCCTTTTCCTCCCCTATAAAAGGTCACCACTTATTCCCCTTCTTCACACATCTCAAGAAACTTATGTTCATACAATCTCAGCCCAATATCTCTTAAAAATATCTACCCAAATCCTATAATCCTACCCTTGGGAATAAATCCATCCAAGTAAGCACTTTGGTGAAATCCATAAGGAGTTACTCGATTAAGAGCTAACATCTTTCCTTAAGCTCTTTAGTTTCATTTCCTTTCTTCACCCCATCAACTCTTATTATTCCATTATTATATAAAAAATAGGTATCCTAAAAATAATAGTATGTTATTATTTTATGGTTTTTACCTACACTTACACACACTTCCATCTAATATGTAAAGAACATATTGTTTTTGTGTATGGAAAACTACCACCTCACGAAATGATGATTGTTCATTTTCCTTTACCACCTCTCATGGTAGGAATTATGATGGAAAATCTATTTAAATATGATACATATGATATTTATTGTTTTTTTAGGGTTATTCAATTATTTTAAAACATGTATCCTTATACTTTCCATTTTGTGTAAATATGATAACATTGTTTGTGGAAGTGTGGACTACCACCCCTTCGAAGCGATGTGACTCGTTCACACTATACATAGAACATATAAATGATTTTTTTAATAAAACTATGTAACATATATAACATAGATATTATAATTTAATTATAATATACATATGTATCATTTAATTTTCATTATTTTAATATGATAAAGAAATTAAACTAACATTCATGAGTACATATGGACTACCATCTCCATAAACGGTGCATTTCATTTCTTATCTACAAAAATTATAGATTATTATAAATACATATGTAATGAATATATTTGATAATTAAGTCTTGTATTACATTATTTATTTGATTAAAATATGATCTAATTAATAGCAATAACAAATAATAGGTTGAATCTTACTTGAGAAACTAGTCAATTAGCAACCTAAATAGTTAAAATAATGAAAGAGTGTTAATAAAAAGGTAATAGAATATTGTAATAATATCATGTATCATATTATAAACATGATTATGGTTATGGTATAAGTTATTAACATATTTTAAACCACTATACATGAGGATAAAGACCACACAACAAAAGGAAGGTTAAGGTAAGAGAATTTTTTCTCAATTTAAATTCCATTGAGACTTATTTGTTATTATGCACCAATTCACCTTTATGTAATGTATATACTTACTTTTAACATGTTATATAATTAATATCATTAATATCATGATTTTATATGTTTCTTATAATATTATTACTTCATGGGGATTATGATTTAAATGTTTTAAAGTGGTGTAGGACACTTTGGAATGTTTAAATATTATTCTTCTAAAGAATGTTCTTATTGATTATCTTTGTGATCTCACTTCCTTTTTTTATTGTTAACTTTATATTGAAAAATTCACTTTATTGTAATAATTTTTCATTGGAAATTTACTTTAATATCCAAATTATCATATAATGGATATTATTATTTCCTAAACTATATATCATTTTTACATACGGTGTTTACTTTTACAGTTATTTGATTAACTGGGAAATTATTGATAAATCTGTATTCTTTATTCAATATGGATATTTAATAAGGAATATTATTTATTTTGATTAATTAATATTAGTAATTCTTTGTACTGTTAATTATGAGTGGGTCTTAGACATTATATTTCCCCGTGATGTATCGATAGATTATCATGAGACAAATAAGTTGGCAAAATTAAACAGGTTTCTATCAATAGTTTTAACCTTCTTATGAAAGGTATTGGTGGTATTGGTTTTCATATTCCTTATACATAACATCCAATAATTAATAATTTCATTCATATATATTTTAGTTGTTATTTTCATTATCCATGAGATTTTGTGTTGACATATCTATGGATGCATTCTAATCTCAGTTTATTAATTAAGTGGCATGTGTTTAAGTTTCTTACCTTGCCAGATTGATTTTTCCTTATCTAGTTATTTGAATGGAATTTGTTATTATTTATTTACCTTTACATGTTAATTTATTCTCAATGATTCATTTTTTTCTTATTTACTTACCCTTACTGATAATTTGATCACACCCTTATTATGTTTCCTTTCCCCAATATATGAAGAAGAAATATCCGAATAAGATTATAAGGAAGAAGTTTATTTTATTTTTATAAATAGTGTTTTTATTACCTATTTCCCAATGTATTATGGGTATCATGTATGTAATAAATATTTCCAAGACTGCTAAACTGATCAGACCTTTGGGATTTGATTCCTTGTAATCATTCTAATGTAATAAATTAATGCACTGACTCTGGGATTATGGGGTAGAGGTGTTACACTAAGATAGAGTACAAAAAAATATGATCCACCACCAAATATAAAGAGATTCACCGAAGGAACTATCCAACAAAAACTTTATTCATAATAATTTCCAATCACACCAAATTAAATGAAACCCTTATGTGATATCTCCATGGGAATAATAAATGATAAATAAATAAAGATTATATTGTGAAATAAATAATGGAGTAAAATTATAATAAAAGGAATAAATTAAAATAATAATAATAATACTTAAAACCATAATTAAATGAAAAAGAAGAACCTAAATAGATCTTATAGTTAGCTTCAGTTTTAAGAATTAAAAATAGTTTGATCTATAAAAGGGTCCGGTTAAATTTATATAGATAATCTAATAACCCCCACCATATTTTAGTGAGGACCTCATAATTACATAGTTCATTTCAATCAATGTATATCCAAATTTTCATGCATTTAAAATAAAATATCCCATGAATCTTTATGGTCATTTTGTCATTTTAAAATTAATGTTAACCTCTTACATTAAATAGTGGACTCTTGAACTATAATTTTATCCTTAGAACTTGATTCAATCATTATGATCTTGTTTCCATTATACTATATAAGGAATTAATCTTAAGATATATAGGAACCATGAATGAAAAAACTAATATGTTTTTAGAAGAAATAACCCCCACTACTAAGACATATAATAAAACTATCGTTAAAGATTTCATATCACCTAACATATCAAAATATAATTGAATCCACACTGAATTCATAGAGTGTAGAGACCTAACCCCAGATGACCCAGAGACAGTGTCTAATATAAATTACATTGGCATGATTACAAGGAATAAAATACAGAAGGAATAAGAGTTTATTAGTCTTGGTAAAATAGATACATACATGAGAAAATAATACATTAATTAAAACATATTTTTTTCTAAATAACATCAATGATAACTTTATTCCATCTAGTAAATCCCTACATATATTTCATATTATTCTTCCTATATTCCTTGGGAGATAAACATATTAAGGGTGAGCTGAAATTCCCAGTAAGAGAAAAGTATAGCAGAAGTAATAATGAATCAATGAGAATAATAATCATGGCATATTAAATAACTAAACACACATCATGTAATCAATAAACTGAATAGAAGTGTGTAAACAATATGGAATGTTAATAACTAGAAACACCTTCCATTCAAATTAATAGATAAGGAAAAATCAATATGGTAAGTTAAGAATCTAAAACATATGTAATTTAATCAATGAATCGAAAATGAAATGTATCCATAGATATGTCGATAAAAAATCTTAGGGATGAATAATATCTGAAACTAAATGAGATAAATGCGTGATTATTGTGTGCCATGTTTCCTAGGTACATAGTACCTTTACCATCAATACCTTTCACAAGATGGTTTAAAAAATATTAGGTAAAACCCCATCTAAGTTATCTCACTAAATGACTCATCCCATGATACTATGTATGAATTGAGGGGTTATTTATAACCAAGCCCCACCTATTTCCTACCAGTCCAAAACATTCTTTATCAAATAACTGTATTGAATAAAGACTATATAATTATCAATATTTATCCAAATAATAAAATAACTATCAAAGTATACATTCTATGTAAAATGTTACAAGGTTTATGTAATAGTAATATACATGATAAATGATATAGATAATGAGGGGAAATTCAATGATCATAGGAGATTTAACATTTCAAGGGGATTTCAAAATTGAATAAAGAATGTAAATATATATACTATCCATGAAAAAATAAATAAAAACCCATCTAGAGTAAGGATAAGGATGGTGTCAATACAACATAACCCAAGTGGAGTAAAATAAAAGGTTGTTTTCTCTAATGAATTAAAATACTATAAAAATATCTTTTAAAAACATTCTTGAGGAAAATATACTTTTGTTTTGAAAAACCTTTTGAAAAAACTTTTCATTGAAAAATAATTTTAAAAAATCTTTAAAAATTAAAATTTTAAACATGAAAAGGAATATTTTATAGAATTATGGTGGGTAAATACATACATGTCATACAAGGTAAAAATAATATTACTTTTTCATGGTAAAAAGGTAATAAAAATGCGTTGTTTGGAAAGAGACAAAAATATTTCTTTGAAAAAATTTGTAAAATACAAAACAGGGTTAAAATATGTTTACAAAATCATTTTATTTTTTTTTAAACACTTTTATAAAAAATGGTTTTTAAGATAAAACATGTTCTCCGAATAAATAGAGAAATAAAGTTGAGTTTTCTTAAAAACATTTTCTAAAACATCATGAGTACCAAAGAGTGGTAAAATTGTATGAATACTTGAAAAGGTTCATGAATACCCATAGTAGAGTAAAATGACTGGTTTTATTGAACAATTTTCATATAATTTCCTTGAATGTAATTGAATGACTAGTAAAATTATTATGAAGGAAAATAATCTTTAAATAATTCCAAAGTGTCTCATACCACTTTGAAACATTTTAAATCATAAAATTGTGAATAAATAACATTAAATGAAAGTTATAATATCATGATAGTAATTATATTAATGATATATTATTTAAAATGGTATTATATACACTATATAAAAGAAACTAGGAGCCTAAAAACAAATAAGTCTCAATGGAATGTAAATTGATACAAAATCCCTTACCTTGAGTTTGACTTGTCACGTGTGTCTTTATATTCCTGAATAAAAAACATACATTAATTATTTACTTAATTGAGAAAAATTTTAATTATTATCATAAATTTTATTAAAATTATTAAAATTTCATATAAAAAAAATAAAACAATTAAGTTTACATCATTTATTTGGACCAAATTCATTTTATGTGTCAAAAAAACTTATATAGGTCAACTATGGTGAATGGGTTCATTATATACCATCTCTAGAATAATAATAATAAAATAATTATTATATTTATACATCTATTATACTTTTAAAACCAATCATTAAATATGGTTATGGTAAATTAAAAAACATTACACTAATGGAGTATTAGGTCGTACGTACGCATGAGTAACATTCCCATTTTTCAATGATAGTTATAGAAAGAAGGTAAGTAACATTACATATTTTCAAAATTACTAATATATCATAAATAACATATTATTTAATCATATATAGTTATATGTAAAATTATTTTTAAAGGAATCACATCGTCTTGAGGAGGTGGTAGACCACACATCTACGATTGGTGTTATCAATTTTTAAGTGTGTGGAAGGGTAATAAAGAAAATGATATATATATATATATATATATATATTATTTAAATAAAGGTAATTATGTAATGATATTATATTTTTTTTTATTGACATATTTTTAATTAAAAATGTATTTTATACATTCCATGTATCATGTGAACGAATCACATTACTTTGAGGGGATGATAGTCCACACTTCCATAAATATTGTTATCGCTTTTACATGAAATGGAATAAAACAAGATATGTCTTTTAAAAGAATTAAAAAAGATTAAAGACATAATAAATATCACATATTACATATATAAATATATTTTACATCATAATGGCCACCATAAAGGTTGGTAAAGGAAAAAATGAACAATCATCATCTCCTGAGGTAATAGTTCGCCGTAAATAGAAATCGTATGTTTGTTACCCATTAGATTATAGTTTGTTTAAGTGTTGGTATAACCCATGTCATAAAAAAATTATATTAATTATACTGTTTTTTATAAAATAATGGAGTAATAAGAGTTTATGTGGTGGAGAAATAAATGAAAGAAAATAGATCATTGGAAAACTTTACAGTAAAATCAGGTAAATCCTTTTGGTTTATACCAAAGGGATTACTTGGAATAATTTATGAATAATTATAGGATTAAATGTATATGTTAGGTATTTTTGGAATCTATTTGGGTATATATTTTCCTACCCTAAGTTGTATGATAGGTGTGAGGAATAGGGAGAAGTGGTGGCCTTTTATAGGGGAGGAGGAGTGGCACTCTTGTAATATTTTCACAAAGGAATTCCATGCACATTTTTCACATTTCAAGTGGCTCCAATAAAGGTAAATTTTCAATTATATTTTGTATAGGGTATAAATATGGTCATAAAATGGCTTTTGGACAAGTTTTTAGGTCATTTTGGACTTATGGTTATGGTTTGGTCCCTTATTATGCTTAATTTAACCTTAAATGTTGTAATTAATTTTAATTACTTTCACTAATATTTTTGATCAAAAAATATTTTCTTATAAGAAATTATAAATTATGATGATTCAAAATATGGAATTCATTTTTCTAAATTCAAATCATTGATGTGGTAGAAATTAATTTAAAATTCATCCTATAGGTGGGACGAGAATGCGGGTTTTTAAAGTAAAAACATTCGAAAGTTTGCTATATTTTTTATAAGAAATTTCAAAGTGAAATTGATTCCAATGAAATAAATTTTATTAATTTAAAAACTATTATCTAATAAAAATTAAAAACCAATGAAAATTATAATTTAACTTTATAAATAAATTATAATAAAAGGCAATTTCAAACTAAAATTCAGTATTTTTAGCTATTCATAAAAAATGATATGTTTCAGGAAAATATCAAAAATTTACCATAACCTAATTTTTATGCTTATCTTTTAAATATGAAGTTTATTTTGACATATTAAATCCTTAAAAGTGTCAAAATTATTATTTAAAATGGGATCTCTATTAAAATGTTGTAAAATTATCTTTATAAAAATATAGGTTTTTTATGTATAAAATAGAGTTTGTTCTTATCTTATGTCTATAAAACCTAATGGATTAATATAAAAAATATTTGATTTAATATATAACATATATATTTCATTAAAATAATTAAATAATTGTAATTAATTATTTTTATTAATACAAAACTCCTTTGGAAGAATAAAAATAAATATATTTCTTTTTAAATCCAATTCGTTCTAATTTTCATTTCACTTTAATTGGTAACCCATGAATTTGGTTTATATTTATATAAAATAAAAAATTTCAAAATTTATTTAATTCCATTCATAACCTCTAACATAATGCATAGGTTATGTCATATTATATTAAATAATAATATTTTAATAATATATTATTGTTCGGTAAAACTTCATCTAACGTGTAACTCTTATCATCGAAGAAGTTCACTCTTGCATACAATACACACTAACATGGTGTTGAATGAATTTAAATATATATAATATATTTTAAAAAAATAAATATATTTTAAATTATACATATATTATATTCCCTTATGCTTTTGGTGTTGCATGTCATACACACTATCAAATATAACATTCCTACATTATATTTTTTGGGAATTACATTCTCCCCATCTTAGTTAAACTGATTCCTCAATATTTAATCTCAATTTTGGTGATAGATTGTCTGATGTTTCCAATGTTAAAATCCCAGATCATGAGAATGGTTCATAAGACATCCTCTATAGAGTAGATAATGGTAAGTACAAAGGTCACATAGACTAAAATATAACTAGGTCTCTAAGTGGGAGATCATTAGTGGTAAGTGAAAATACATAATTAGAGGAAAAGAATAAATATTTATACAGAGTGAAATATGTAATAAATCAAAAATATATGAATAATAAATAAAAATTTTAGGGCATAAAATCAATAAATCTTTGATGATTTAGAAGTCCATCGGTTCAACAAAAATTAAGGTATTTGGATAACATTTTTTTCTGGACCATTTTCTTAATGTTGGATAATTCATTTATTTCCTGAGCATATAAGTAAATTTATATACTTGATATATTTCAATAAAAACAATTTCATCCATTAGTTGTTATTTGATCAGTTTTTTAATTCATCCAAAAATTAATATTGATGCATGAAGCACAAAAATACATTTATAAAGGATATTAAGGCCCATAAAAGAGTAACAAGTCTGACTATTTTTCTTTAACTATCTTCCAAAAAAATATGGTTAATAGATTAATCTCTAATCCTCAAAAGTGATACTATTGGTTCATCAGTAACATTTATTCATCAATTTTTTATACTAAAAACTATGAAAATTTAACAAGGACATTGCATAGGTCAGTGGTTGATGTTAAATCCTTATCATCCTTCGGTCATGATTTCAAAACCCACAGACTTGATGGACATGATAGGTTGTAACCCGACATATAGATTGTACTTTTCAAAAACTATATTAATATAATTTCCAAAATAAATCTAATAGACATCCTTAAAATTAGGATAATCATTAAATCACCTTTTAAATATGTTATTCAATATAACCTCAATACATAAATACTTAATCCATTTATTTCTACATAGGTTCTTCCTTGTTCTATGTTTTATCACTAACTATTACCCAACTCATGAATTTTCATGTAATCATCATTTAATTACAAATTTTCAAATAGAAGATAAAAAAAATGGTTATGATTAATGAAATATGTGTCACTCATTAGGAGTGTGAGGAAATTTGAAGAATAAATGAAGTGAGTGGGATGCCCGTGAAACATGGAAATGGAGTGAATAAAAGTGGTGACATGTGTAGGTAGAATCATTATATATAACTATAGATGTACATTTATATGCACAGGTGCATGAAAATTAAATCAATTTACGTATAAAGTATGCATACATGTGTATGTGATTTCAAACAATATATGCATACTATATTCATAACACGAAAAGGCATGATAGGAATATTAAACTGCAAGTATAAGGAATTCATACTATAATTTCATGTTGTATATAATGTATAAAAATATAGTCGACAAAGTGATGAATGTAATATTGAAATTATATAAAAATATTTATTGAAATATAAATATTGATAAAATTGAGAAGTTTTTAAGAATCGGTAATAATAATAAAAAAAATATCTAAAAATATAAAATGTTTGAAGTGAGCATGTTTGGGTGGTCCTAACTTAACATAAGATCACTTCACATATAATTAAGTGATTGTAATCCCCCATGATGTTGTATCTCCATAGTCAGTATACTCACCATGAGTTTCTCCTTCAACCTATTGTAAAGGAGAAAATTAAAGTTTCATAGTTGATCAATGCTATTATCAAAACCAAATATGAATCTCACAAAGGGGGTGAAGATGAACTCATCAAAGTCTAGTTGAATTCACACCACCGCAAACACAGGAAGAACATAGCTGGTCCACTAGTACTTGAAAATTCTTCCAGCCCCATATCCCACGCTGCACTGAAACTCCCAATCCCAATCCCACCATTGTTGAAGCCTCGTCTCATGTATTACATTAAAATTCAATTGATAAAATTTGGATGAAAAAATAAAACATATAATCAATATATTTTTCAACAATGGTTATAGAAAATTTAACTTATAAACCCAAAATAAATATTTCTAGCATATTCCATAATTTAAAAAATAAGAATGAATAACATAAATAATGCATACCTGATGTTATATGTGATCCATACTTGACACTTAATTTAATGCATGATAAACACCACATTAGTTTAAGTGATGTGTGGACATAAATAATGCAAACCTGAAGTGATGTTTGAACATAAATAATGCATTCCTGAAATGTTGGTATAATTTTATTGATAAGGAATTCAAATATTGAGATGTTATAATTCAGGGTGATAGTTTCATTGAACTCTTTAATATTGAGATAAAATAGTAAATGATATCATGATGATTATATTAAATACATATATTAATTTCATGCTTTTATATTGAGTTTATAGAGATATATTCTTGGTTGTTGGGATATAAATGTAATGAAAGACTTCAAGAAGGTTATGGAAAAATAGGATTTGCATATACTCTATGTCACACTATGGAACATGTTTGACTCATGTAATGCATGTAAAACATGATGAAAATATATAATTATAATGAGAATTTTTTTTGAGGAATTCATTGGAGATGAATACGCATATAGAAGGATTCTTTAAAAATAGTAAATATATGTAGATTACCTAACCACCAATAAGAGTTAAATTTCATACGTGTTAATATATTCTAATATAATATGGTAATTTTTAAAAAAATAGGCTAAAATGTATTCAATCCACCACTTCCCTCGGGTGTCTAAACTGATATTCTTTGGTCATTCAATTTGAAATAATGAGAGGTTTTATATGATTGTATCTATTTCTAAATCCCCACTGAATTTTATTTTAACTAATTAATTATTTATTTGAAATGATTGATGAACCTTGGATGGAAATAAAAAAACCCATTCCTATTGTTACTTATTTGACAATCACTTCCGTGACTATAGATAATAGGAAAATCAAATTGGAAATGGAATTAAGTAAAAATGGAAATTGATAAATGGATCAAAAACATAAAGAATATGAAAAATTTGATAAGTGAACATCAAATGATTTTATGGATAGAGATCTTTATTATTACACTAGTTTAATATAATGGGGTCATTAAGTGATCAAAATAGTGAATGATTTATACTTCCATTTCAAAGGTAATTTGATGAATGTTCCAGATGAATCTATTTCAATGAAACATTTTTTTCAATTAAATATTTGAATAAAATCATAGATGGAGACTAAATATTTTTCCATATAGAATTCATTAACTATTATTATTGGCATATGCAACACCCTCAAAAATATATTGAGTGAAAAAGATGAAACTATATCAGTTTTCATTAGAATATTTTATCAATTAGTTAAAGAATTAAAAATAATAGTTTGTGAGAATTATGGAATTAAGGTTGATGAAAATGAGGTTTTCTATACATTTTATATGTTATATAAAGTAATAGTGAATTTAAAATATGTATAGCTTCAAATGAAATTCTCCTGCATGTTCCAAAAGTCATGAATAACTCAAAGGTGCATGCACTTATCCTAAAATATTAGTTTCAGTGTATTATATCATATAAATCATATTCATGTGTTTTTAGTGCTCAAAAAAATATATAGTGGATTCAATATACAAATAGTCAATAAAGATTATTAATAGTTAATGGAAACATATATACAATTAAAACACATATACATATCGAAACACATATGTTGTAGAATCACAACATGTAACAATGAACAAACTAACAGTGAATAAAATATACTAAAAGTGAATATAAATACATACTTCATGGATTAAATATGCATTGAATAAAACATATTAATAGTGAACACAACATCGTAACTGTGCAGTCAGACTGTGTGTAATAGAGGAGGGTGGAAAATTGTTATTATTAGTCATTGCATGGTCTCCCAAGACTGTCTAGTCTAGAATTGTGTGTAGTTTGAAAGTGTGACCGCTTAAAAATACCCCCACTAACCATCAATTTGAACCATATTTGGTTTCTTTTTGTCACATTATCTCCCTATAATCCATATATTTGTATATTTTGGTCTATTTCTAGGTGATTACTTATTTATATATCTTCTCCCTCTTGCATATTAGTGTGATGTAAGTCTTTATCTAAAGTAAGTCACTACAGATCTCATCCACTTATCTTATTTTAGTTTTTATCTCAATGGAAATCCTAATTTAGTAAGTTTTTTCTTATATTGAGGATTTTTTATAATATTTTATAGTTATTTGGTCCTAGGGGCTTGAGGAAGGGAAGTAAATGGTGGATCTCATGTATGGTGACATGGATTTGTGAAATCATAGGTCTCGGGTAGGTGTATTCCCTTGTACTCTAGTTTTCAATAATGACTATAGAATAAATGTGGTGTTCAGCTTAAATAAATGTGTTGTTCTTATTAAATATTGTTTTGTTTTGATAAATAAAGTAACTCAATTGAGATGGAGGTTCTGTATTAGATGCCTTATTTATTTATCCATCCCTAGATGTGTCTTCCATGAGCATAAGAAAACTATAGTGACCCTAGTCTTTTACACATATCATTACATTATTTTAAGCATAATTAAACAACAAACTACAAGCCAAGGATCGTAAAGTCTAGTTTCATGGTATACTAGGTACATAAAACTGAAAACATGGAACTAAATAAAACATTTCTTTATTTATCATCCTTTAAGAGCTCTTAACATCCTTTTATACCATAAATCTACATAGAATAACTTAGGAATAACATGAATAAATGGATGGTATAAAAATCCCAGTAAAGGAATAAATATTAAAAAAAATCTTAGCACATGGATTATAAAGAATAACATAAATATATATAAACGCATGGAATTATGGAGGCTCTGTTCTCAGTTTCCCTGGTTGTCTGACTCTAATGATCACCCTTAAGAAAGATCGACGTTATCCCAGCTTTACATCAGCAGTTTTGGACAAGGATCAATAGGAGTTTCTCAAGTCCATTATGATTACATCTGAACATAATAGGCGTGTCTTCACACCCTCTACCTCCAACTCTTTCACCACCGTCGATTTTTGAAAACTATCTTATTCTTAGGATTAACAGGACAACTATAATGACTTGGTGTGGTGCAAAAAAATCCCAAATAAATATAACTTTTTCACCTGGTGCATCAGGAACTTTTATATTTCTATTGATGATAACATCAAAAAACTGGTTATTAGCTTTCCCTCGAGGTGCCATTTTTGTAACATCAGGTGGGAGGAGAGAACTAATCACTTGTTCTTTGAATGCGATTTGGATCTTGCGATTTGGATGTTCTTTGGAGGTGTCATGGCTCTCTCACCTCAAGAAGAGAGGGGTAAATCTTTTCGAGAATGGTGGTTCCATGGTACTCACAACCCTGGTACAGAGAGGATGGCTCATGTGGTGATTCTGAGTGTAGGGTGCTGGAGCTTGTGGCACGCTAGAAACCAGGCTAGGTTCGAGGGGTCTCTCCCCGCGGTGAGGTCCATCATTTCGAGAACTCATTTCCAATTGGCGGACATGGTTTTTCTTATCCAAAATTGGAAGGATGCCCCTTCATTGAACTTTCTGTAGGTCAGTACCCCATTGTCTGATCCCTCTATGGACAGAGTGCAGGGGAGATGGGTTCGTTGGCTCCCTCCTGTTACAGGGTTCAAGTTGAACAGTGATGGGTCATACATTATGGTAAACATGAGAGGGGGGAGTGGTGCATGAAACTAGGGGGAATGTGGTTCTTGCCTTCACTTAATCCTTTGTAAATGGTAACTCTCTCATGGACGAGGCTAAAACAATGCTTATCAGGCTCACTCTTTGCACTCAGCAGAATGTTGAAATCTCTTATGTGGAGACTGACTCTTTGATCCTACATGATTCCTTACATGGAAAAGGCTCCACCCCCTGGTCCATAACCTACATTGTCATGAAATGTAAATCCATCCTCTCCAACAACATCCAAGTGACTCATAAATTGTGCTAGGGAAATAAGGTTGCATATTACCTTGATTTTTTGGTGGACCATATCTCCATCAACACTTATCTCTTTAATCCTAATTTCTTGAAGCCAAAGGGTGTCAATTTGATCAGAGGTGATGCCCTCGATTTGCATTATTTTAGGCCCCCTAAATTCGTTTTTTCCTTGTTGAACTTTATCTCTCTTTTTAATAAAAATTTGATTTGGATGGACATAGGGGATCACGATTCATGGATTGTTTCACATAGAGGAGCACGAGTCAAGGCTAACCACCAAGAGCATTTCACATGGAACACGAGTCAAGGCTAACCACCAAGACTATTGTACATAACGTCTCATGATACTAAAAATTACCCAAGGAATTGAAGATCTATCTGGGAACATCCATTATAACTTGTTCATGAATATTATTTACACATAAAGAATCATTCATAAGTAATAAAACATAAATATAATGGTTATCCATGGAAATAATTGGGTATCATAATCTTGAAAAAATCATAATAAATGGGTGTATCATAAAAGTGTCCATGAAAGAAGGGAATTAAATCATACATGTATTTTCGTGAAGGAATATATGTATATATAATTATAAGTGATGTCAAACTGAAGTGAAAAGAGTGTTTAAGAAACTTTAGAAATAAAACATTTTGCTACAGTTTAAGGAAAAACATTCAAGATTATTTATAATGGAAAAGGCATAATTATTTGTATAAAAACTGAATTGAACTAAGGTAGTTTTTAATGATAAAATTAATGATTTTAGAAAAATAATGGTGGATTAAAATAGATTATAGAGCACACATGAAAATGGGTAAGAATTTGGGATGTTCCTTTAAATCGAGCTTGCTTGTTGGGAAGAATTGAGTAGGGAACCTTTTAAAAACATGTATATCCTTGAAATATAAGGATGAATGGATATTTATACAAGATTTTGAAATATATAAAATTATTTATAATATTTAAATAAAAATAATATATAATTTCATTTGGGTAAAATGAGAGAAAGAGTAACCCGAAGGAATAATGGAGATTCAGGTAGAATCCCTTACCTTATGTCCAAAATGATTCTAAACTTGATCTTAATGTCCTGAATAATAAATTTATATTCCTTAATTAATAATTACAGAACCATTTATACATGTATTTGATTTATTATAACTTTATTAAGTTCATTTTATGTCCTTTTTGATGGCTTAATAGATTCAATTTCATTGTTTGGGAGCATTTATTTCCTTGGTTTTTCATGATTATTTTACTTGTATATGTGTATGAAAAATCATGTAGAATGAGGATAGTTGTCTAGAACTGAACATATATGTTATTAATGAACTTATATAATATTAAAATATCATTTTTATTATAATTTAGTATGATTCATTAGATAAATCATTAATGATAATCATTTAGATTGATTTAGCATTTTTTATCACAACAAACTCATTTTTTTATAATTTAATATCATGAGTATAAAATGAATGTAGAACATTACATAAGATATAATAAATATATTATAATATTTTTCAACCATAAAAATGGCTTCATGGCAAGCCTTGAAAACATAATTGAAATATGAAATCACATCATCCACGATGGTGGTAAATTGGCACCTCGGAGACGATTTTTTCATTCTTAAAGTAAAAGAGAGATGAGAATATATTTGATGAATAATTATTCCATAAAAAATAAAATTCCAGTATATTTAAGATACTATACTTTTCATTCCATTTAGACGAGTGGAGGTGAGGATAGAAAAAAAAATGAACTTGAAAAGAAATTGAAAGAAAACGGAAGAAGGTTTTACCTCTGGATTCCTTCTTCTTGAGAGCCTCCTTAGGGGATCGGTTTTGGTCTTCTTTTAAGAATAAAAGATAATAGACATGGGGGAGTGGTTTTGGAAGATTATTGGGTAGAATTTGGATAATGATCAAGGCATTAAAGGTATAACGAGAAGAGGAGCTGAGGGGTGGTATTTATAGTGGAGGAGGGGTGTTTTCGAATATTTTAATCATTATTTATTATTTAGCTCAATATAAGAAATATTTTTTATTATTGAGACTAAATAAATTAATTAGATCATTTGAGTTAAATATAATTGTCTTAAAATAGTACTACAACACCTATAACTCTATAATTCAAGTATTTAGCATTTATCGCAAATTATCGTATTTTACTATTCACCAAAAAATCAAGTATTTTAGAAAAATACCAAAAATTAACCCTAACTATATTTTGATGTGTAGAATTCAAAAATGAACTCCATTTTACGAAAATAATTTTATAAATATGAAAATTTTAATTTTTTAATTAAAATAATCATTTACTTGTAAAATACAAATTTTAAAATTAAAATTTGTTTTCTAACACTTTGAAAAATTAATTAAGGTCTCATTATTTCATAATCCTAAGGAAAAAAATTAATAATTTATGAATACATTTTATGAAAGTAAATTTTCTTTTAAATTATTAAATCATTCATAAAATTGTAATTAAATATTTATGACTTACAAAAATACCAACACTTAATTAATAATTTATTAAATATTATTTACTTATACTATGATATAATTATATAATATTGTTACATATAAGATGGATAACTTTTATTCATAATTTTACTGGTTAGGTTACTATTCAATTGGTCAGTTTACTATTCATAAGGGTCACATTACTATTACAAAGTTCAAGTTACTTTTTCATTGGTATGGGTTCTTTAACTTCTAGAAATTCTACTTATTTCATTCATTAATCATTTATAAAGATTTTATTGTGTTATGTTATCTGTTTATATCATATAAAATAATTATAAGTAGGTAATTTCTATAGATAAAACTTTGGGTCATTACGAAAACATTGCATCTGTAACAGAATACAATTTTTTCAAAATCTAAGTTACCCAATTCCCCTTTAATTGTTTGATGGAAGGAGACTATGTTAGATGAATCAGGTAGGAAATCATGGAGATCAAGAGAGCTTCCATGGCCAAAAACTGAAAAATTCATCAATTCAAAGGTTTGAAATGAATATGAAGTAAAAATATTTGATCGAACTTATGAAATTTTTAGTTGGAGCATCGATCTCAAAGGAATCATGCAAAAACAACAACTCTCAATGGTCAATATAATGTCTCCCTAATTATAACTTATTCAATGCTTGGTGAAAATATATTGATTCGACTGCCATATCTTAAGATGTAGTCAAGAAACCCTAGTGGAAAATGATTCAATATATAAACCCCAAATCAAGAAGTACTCTTTAATATGTATGTCGAAACCATATATTGTAATAATTATACATTTGAAGAACGTTGACTAAGATTATATTATTAATATATGAAAAAGATCCATACCTATTTGTACCTCTTCTACTGATTCATATCCTCCAAATTGATTTCAAACTAAGTTGTAAAAGTTTTCCAGTTCTTTTCCATTCAATTTATTCCTTTAATCTTCAATTATGGCATCATTGTTGTAAATGTTGGCCTAAAATGGGAGGTTACTAATATGGGGGGTCATCCAGGATAGATGAAGACATGAAAAGGCAGTGAGATGGAGAAGCAGAGAGGTGGAGTTCACCCAAGAGAGGTAGAGATAGAGAGAGGAGGGGAGGACAATTAAGGATAAAACAAATATATATTAAATTTCAAGAATTGATAGTAGTTATATAGCCTATTTATTATTATTTACCACTATCTATGTTGGTGGTGAATTTTAGTAGACATTGAAAAATTAGGAAAATAAATAAAAATAAAACAAATGAATCAAGATTGTAAGCTCATATTGATGGTAGAATTTAAAGAAAAAAACTATATAAAGGAGAAAAGTAAGACTGTTTGAATGTACCCATTATCATATAACACCATCCAAATTATATCCATGAGAATCCCTATTGTGAATTTAGAGGCCTCTGATGAGAAGATCATTTTCACATCATCGTGATAGTCAGATTAAGGTAGGTTGATGTTGTTGACTCCCACATTAGTGGTGACTTTGATATACATATTGAGGGGTGGTAGCAAGGTATATTAGTAGAGAAATAGAGGGAATACATAATAGGTAGATCCAACTAAATAGAAAAAATATATATTTCTTTACTAATGAAAAAATGATAATGAAAAAAATTAAAACATGTTCTTTCTTTAGTGAAACAATTACACCGAAACTAAAACTATGGAAGATGTTTATTATGTTATTACATTTCTCAATAATGAAAATATATTTTTATTATTCAATCCTTTATTAACCATAAAAATAATTTATATATGAAGAAACATAAATATTTTTTTAAAATATTAATGCATTGAAAGTGAATTGTAAATGAATAGTGGAATAGTATACTGAATAAATGCAAAATATTATTATATTGATAAAAAAATTAAAACAATAGACTAATAGCTAAAATAAAACTGAAGTAAACTTAAAATTATTTATTGTAAGTGAATTGTATAAGTAAAGAAACTAAAAGTACATTAATTTTAATGTACGTTATACATTTATATAAACTTATTATACCACTTGGTATATCAATAATGGTTTAACGTGTTGGAGTTGGTGGTCTAGAACCAACTACTTTGTACTTTATTCATTAAATAAAAGCCTTATCACATCTTGATTACTCTTCTGCGTGACATGTCATGTGATAATTTCCTAAGGACGGCTGTTGAATTAAAGGGTCATAGCGGATCTCTGCTATGATGAGAAACCGGAAGTGCCATAACACTGTTCTTGAATGTATGTTCTATGGCCAGATGATATTATTTGAGGGACACAAATAATACAGGTCATTAGGGGTGAGGACTCATAAAACTTTGAGGCACCTTCTCATGGTGTGCGCCCTTGGTAATATCCAAGAGGATATTATGAGAACGAGACCCGCCAGTAGGAAATCCACATTTCATAGTGTCATTGGATGTTCCTATCTGCGGATGTGTGTATTGGTCCTTAGACTTTTAGATTATTATTAATAGGTATTACAACTCGCGCACTTAGATGTATTGACGAAAACTGTGACGACACACTGTTCGCAGCGAGGTAGGATACGTTGGGTGAGTTACGAGTAATACCGCATTAATAGATAGTGCGAGAAAGGATTTTTCCCTTTCGTTCCATAACAGAAGTAGATATCTCAGGCCCTTTGATGGAATTGATATAGCCTAAATAAATCCATTTCCATGGTAAGGTATGGGAAAGTTCAATTCCGTTAAGTCAAAGAAAGAATAATCAAGCACATGGGTTGATAGCACTATCATGAAACCCGCTTGATTGGAGATATCGAGACAAAGGGATTATATTACGCGGTAAGCATTTGTAGGAGGTGACACATCATTGCGGTGTTAACTTCTTTCTCTATGGGTGCCTTGGCATGTTTCTAGATGCTAACCTTGGACTTTAGGCAGGCTCAGCCTAATGCCACTGATAAAGAGGCCTAGAGGGTCACACACTAAGTGTGTCCATGTATCTCAGTTAAATATTAATTTAACAAGTTAAATAAATATTATTCCCGACTGTGGTTTAATAATTATTTAAGGATTTCTGATCGCATTTATTTTGACACTAGTTATTCGAGATAATATATTGTGGAAGAAATAATATATTTATTAGGGAGTAATGCAGTTACATTTATTTAAGAAATAAATAGTCATTGCTTAAGGTCTAATAAATGTGGTGGAGAAAAATGGAAAATAAAAGTACACGTCGTGTATATTAAATATACACGCCGTGTAGTTTTATGGAAAACAAGTACATGCCATGTATTAATTATTACACGCTGTGTAGTTTTTCCAGTTGGGATTTTGCGGATTTAATATTGTTTTAATAAATTATATTTATTATAATCAGCGTGGGTGCATGTCAAGGAATTAATAATTCGACATTGGGGTTTTAATAAGAGTTAATGAAATAAATAAAACACGTAACACGTTTATTTATTGTCATAACTCTATTAACCTCAAACCCAATTATAAATATCCTTGCAATCCCAACATTTTGAAAGGCCATTATTGTGCACAATGGATTTGGAAATACTCTCAAGCCAAGAGAGAATTCCCTTTCCACCAAGAATGCCCTCAATTTACGAGAGCAAGATCCTCCACCGGATCAAGGCGGTCGAAGGCGGACATCGCAAGTGAAGGTTCTTCCACATTAGCACCCGGAGATCCCTTCGGCGACGTCCGGAGATACGTGACACACGTGTGGATCACCGCTAGAGGAATCCTACACTTGGATTCTACGACGCAACAAAGGTTCACTGAATCGTGACCGTACACATCAACAAAGAAAGAATTCCAACGAGGTAATTGTTATGAATTAATTAAATTAATTATAATCAACATATGATGATCCTCCTCAAGGGTTCCAGGACTCTTCTTTTCTTTTCGTTCTTCGTTCTATTCTGATGATTCGGCATTTTATATCATGACAGATCTCGGATTGAACGTTGTTTAACGTTAAAATGAAAGTTGGGAAAACCAACCAGTGCGCTTCCGCTACGCCCGGAACCTTCAAGTGGTATCAGAGCGGGTCATATCGTTGGTTATAATTATTTATTTTTTCGTTGGCAATTTATGCATTTAATAATTTAGTTATTTCAATTCATGTTTAATCGTTCTGGAAATATGAATCTCGAGATCTGTTCCCCCTCCCTCGTTTCTCGTTCACCTCACAGAAATGGATTTTTCTTTTAATTTTTATTAAAATAAAATAGAGGAACTCATCCGGAGGAGCCAAACATTTCTGGCCGTATAACACCAGAATACACGGCATGTATTCGGAAGTACACATCGTGTATTCTAGGTTCAATGCATTGACTGATCCGCCAAATCAGGCCATGTATTGGATTCTTTCTAAGAATTTAAGACACCGTGTGTTTACCAGAAACAGGTGGCACATGGTTTCCAGAATACACGCCGTGTGGTCCAATGAACACGGTGTGTAGTCCCTTCGGGTTAGGGTTGGGTCGTGTACTCCGTACACAGCCTACCCGGCTGGAAACCGTGTAACGCGAAAACTACACGGCGTGTGTCCCACTGTACATGTTGTGTACTCCGAAAATTTCCGAATTACATTAACACGCCCTATCCTCGGGCGTGTAATTTAGATGGACGGTGAAGAAAAGTACACGCCATGTAGTCAGAACTACAAGCCGTGTACTCAACCAAATTACACATATTTATTAAAATTTATTATTATATTATACAAACCCTTGAGATGTGTACCATGGTGCAGGAGTAAAGTTGAGGCACAAAACATGATAGGTGTTTTATATATATGTGTTTAATTTAACATCTGCGTAATAAATGGGAATTCACCGAGTTTCCTCCAAGGTACAAGTTACGTACAAGGATAATTTTAAATAAATTTATTTGTTTAAAATTATGATGGATGAGAATCTCAAGGAAATTCAAAAAAGGGATTTAAGATAAAAGGATTGATTAATTAAAGATAATTAATTGATTCGAGCGTGATTTATATTAAACAAAAATGATTAAAGAATTTAATTCTACTTTTATTTATGCATAAATATCGTTTCGTGTATGGATGATCATGAGCTAGACCGAGACCTTTGTATGTGAATGGTTTCTTTTAATTTATTTATTTAAATTAAATTTGTTGTCCTGCGAGCCATCTCCTCATTAATATGTAGGGCCTGCACGCCTAAGGATTCTTTTATGTAAAAACCCCTTTTACCCCTCACCTGCGTGTGAGATAAATGCATATGTAATGGATGGAGCTCCCAATCTAGTGGGGGCGGCTCAATTCAGGAGCCAAGGTGAAACCAATCCAAGGAGATACAAAGGTGGACAGGTGGAAAGCTATAAACACGAACCCGAAAGGTTCAGGGTGTTTCTCCCCTAGGTCTTGGGTTAATTTATCAACCGCTAGATAAACTAACCAATAGAAAATCTCATGATCATACCATTTATTTTATTTCAGTCAGTTGCATGGTTTATTTATTGTGGGTGTGTTGTCACGATCACACAATTAATGAATTAAACGAGCATGCAAGATGGAACTAAAATAAAACCGGCTTATACGTAAATATTATCTTATACATGGTTAATCACTTAAGTATATCCCACTTAATATTAAAAATCATGTAATAAAAGATAATAAAATGGCAATTTATGTGTAAGGATAAAATCCCTCAAAATAAATATTAAGTCGGCATAGCCTTCCATAATCTTGGTTAGAATCGAACCATATTTCAAAGTGTTTGACCAACCCTAGTTGGGGTGCTTTCAATTATCGGGGAATTCTAATTCAAGGTTTTGGGTTGACATGACTTGGTTCGCATCAAGGGTTGACTTCCACAGCAGTACTTGGTGTGACCAAGAGGCAAAGGTTGAGGAAATCCAAAAAGGATTTCATGATTGGGGAGTCCACTCAGCGGATCAAGGAGCTGTAAGTTAATACAGTTGGAATTTGGAATGCCTACCTAAAACCCTTCAAGTTTCTTGACCAACCCTAGTTGGGGTAATGCGAAGGGCAATATGGATCCTTGCCACTAGAATATTCATGCAATAGAATATTCCGAAGTCAATGGTGAGGGCTATTGGATTTCGATAAAATAGTGGGAGACTAATAAGTATTAATTTATTTATTTGTCTCAAATTTTTGTAATAAAGTACTAAACCTTTGCTCATCTAAATTTGTAGAAATAGCAAGAAAATGACTTCAATCATATCATTGCGCACCATACTCGAAAAAGAAAACCTTCTCACTGGCACCAATTTCCAAGAGTGGCAGAGGCGTTTACGCGTCGTCCTTCACCACGAAAGGAAATTATATGTGCTGGAAGAGCATATTACAATTGCACCTAGGAAAGAGGATAGTGATGAGGAATTATCTCTCTACATGAAACACATGGATGATGCCATAGATGTCCAGTGTTTCATGTTATCGGCCATGTCTAATGAGCTCTTGAAGTAATATGAAAACATGGACGCGTATAGCATGATGTCTCACCTTAAAGATCTCTACCAAGAGAAGGCGAGACAGGATAGGTATGAGATCTCCAATGCTTTGTTTACCGCGAAGCTTGGAGAGTCTGTGCCAGCTGGGCCTCATGTAGTCAAGCTTATTGGCTACATTGAACGCTTGGACATCTTAGGGATTAAATTCCCGGATGAGTTGCGTACAGATCTCATCCTATCATCACTGCCCAAGACCTTCTCTAGCTTCATTGTCAACTATAACATGAGAGGCAATGAGAAGAGTCTATTGGAGCTTCTGACCTTGATTCTCCAGGTAGATAAGGACATGGGGCGTGACAAACCTGCAGTCCTTATGGTGAACAAGAAAAGGAAGGACAATGAAAAGGGGCCAAAGACTTATAAATGGTCTGAATCCCCCGAGCACCATCCCTCCAAGAAGGGGAAGATCCAGAGGCAGGGCAAGGAACGGGAGGCAGTGTGTTTTGCATGTGGCAAGTAGGGCCACTGGAAGAGGAACTGCACCCAGAAGCGTGGGGACGCTAAAGGTGTGTTTGTTATCGAGTGCAATCTTTCTATTTTTACACATTGGGTATTAGATACAGCTTGTGGGGCTCACATATGTATTCAAATGCAGGAACCAAGTATATTTAGAAAGATCTCCAGAGGAGAGGTGTATCTTTGAGCTTCCAATGGCGCAAGGTTGGCTGCGTTGGCTATTGGCGACTACCACCTCTCATTGCCGACTGGGATGATTTTGGTTTTACATATATGTTATTATGTGCCTAGTGTTACCAAGAACATAATTTATGTATCTTGTTTGGATATGGATGGATTTGTTTTCAAATTTGGAAATAAGGGTTGTCTCTTTTATAAGAACAACATATGTTATGGTATGGCACATTTAAATAATGGTTTGTATGTATTGAATTACGAAAACCAAGTGTTGGCAATCGATAACGAAACAAACTCACATGACTCATACATCACCCAGTTATGGCATCACCGCCTTGGTCATGTGAACGAGAAGCGTTTGACAAAGCTCTGCCAATATGGCTATTTAGACTATACTGAGCTAAAACCACTTGATAGATTTCATGCTTGTTTACAAGGAAAAATGAACAAGCCGCCTTTTGGTGGACAAGGTGAAAGGGCCACAGAGATTCTAGGATTGGTACACACGGATGGGTGTGGACCATTTCCAGTAGAATCTAGAGGTGGATATTCTTACTTCATTACTTTTTCTGATGATTTGAGTAGATATGGATATGTCTACTTAATGAGGTATAAGTCAGAGTCCTTAGAGAAATTTAAGCAATTCAAGAATGAAGTATAGAATCAGCTTGGTAAGAAGATAAAGAAGCTTCGATCAGATCGAGGTAGAGAATATCTGAACCAAGAGTTCATCAATCTTCTACGGGAGTCTGGGATTATATCTCATCTCACTCCTCCTTATACACCATAGTGGAATGGTGTTAGTGAAAAGAGGAACCACACCTTTTGGACATGGTGAGGTCGATGATGAGTCATGCGGATATTCCATTATCCTTTTGGGTATATGCATTACAAACTACAGAATACACATTAAATCGAGTACAAACTAAGGCAGAAAATGGAATTCCATCCAAGTTATGGAATGGAAGGAAACCCACTTTGTCTCGCACACATGTATGGGGATGCGAGGCATTGGTTAAGGCCTTCTCAGGAAACAAACTAGCACCCCGGGGTACGAAGTGTATCTTGATATGATATTCCAAGGAAACGAAAGGATATTACCTATATAACCCTCAAGATAAGAAAGTGATTGTCGCCAGACAAGCCATCTTTCTTGAGAGGGAGCACATCCTCAAGAAGGATAGTGAGAGAAAGATTGACTTCTATGAAGTTGATGCTTAAGATACACAAGAGTTGGTACAGGAACAAGTTCCACATGTCCCCGTGGAAGAGGTTATAGAAACACAAGTACTGCATAGGAGCTCAAGAGAGGTAAGGGAACCAGAGAGATTTGGTTTCCTAGTCACCGAGGATGGTGAATCATTATTGTTGGACAATGATGAACCTCTCTCCTACAAGGAAGTAGTAGAAAGCTCAGAAGCTTCAAGATGGCTAGAAGCTATGAATTCTGAGATAGATTCCATGTATCAGAACCAAGTTTGGGTTCTGGTCGATGAGCCAGTTGATGTAAATCCTGTTGGGTGAAAATGGGTACTCAAAAGAAATCTAGACATGGAAGTTCAAGTTAGCACCTATAAAGCAAGGCTAATGGCTAAAGGATTCAGACAGCATTAAGGAATTGACTGTGATGAAACCTTCTCGCCAGTTGACATGTTTAAATCCATAAGAATCATACTTGCCATAGTAGCTTACCATGACTACGAGATTTGGAAAATGGATGTCAAAACAGCATTCATTAACGGGAACCTTCAGGAAGATGTCTATATGACACAACCAGAAGGGTTTGTGACACCATGTGAAGCCAAATGGGTTTGCAAGTTACAGAAATCCATTTATGGATTGAATTAAGCATCCAGGTCATGGAACATTCGATTTGATGAAGCCATAAATGAATTTGGTTTCATTAATAATGAATGTGAGCCATGTGTTTATAAGCGGTTTAATGGGAATGTGGTCGTCATCCTAGTGGTATATGTTGATGACATATTGCTTATTTGAAATGATGTACCATCCTTACAGTCAGTTAAGGACTGGTTGAACAAGTGTTTCTCCATGAAGGACTTAGGAGAAGCATCCTACATTCTAGGGATCAAGATCATTCGTGATAGATCCAAGAGGATGCTTGGACTAAGTCAGGGTACATACATTGACCAGATACTAAAGAGATTTTTTATGGAAAAATCCAAAAGGGGATTGGTTCCAGTGTCACATGGCTTAAATCTTTCTAAGAAAATGTGTCCTCAGACACAACAGGAGAAAGATAGGATGAGAAAGATCCCATACGCTTCGGCTATAGGATCCATCATGTATGTCATGTTATGTACCAGGCTTGATGTTGCCTATGCACTGAGCATAGTAGGAAGATATCAATCAGATCTAGGAGAACAGCATTGGACTGCTGTTAAGACTATCCTTAAGTATCTGAGAAGAACTAAGGATATGTTCCTGGTGTATGGAGGAGACGAGGAGCTTGTCATCAGAGGGTATGCTGATGCTGGTTTTCAAACAGATCAGAATGATCTGAAGTTGTAATCTGGATATGTTTACTGTCTCAATGGAGGAGCTTTGAGGTGGAAGAGTTCAAAGCAGCTAGTTGTCATCGATTCTACAGCAGAGTCCGAGTATATAGAGGCTTCTGATGCAACCAAGGAAGCCGTCTAGATTCGGAACTTTGTCCAGGATCTTGATGTGGTTCCTAGCAGTAAAGATCCCATTATATTCTATTGTGATAATACTACAGCAGTGGATCTTGAAAAAGAACCAAGGTCACATAAACGGACAAAGCACATACTCCGGAAGTATCACCTCTTGAGGGATTTCTATCAATGGGGTGAAGTTGCAGTGGGCAGAGTGTCCACGGAAGAGAACGTTCCAGACCCCATGACTAAAGGCCTATATCAGCAAAAGAATGAATATCATGTGAGAGCTAGCAGATTAAAGGTTGTTAGCAGTTGTATATAGTCCAAGTGGGAGTCTGTTGGAGTTGGTGGTCTAGAACCAACTACTTTGTACTTTATTCATTAAATAAAATCCTTATCACATCTTGATTGTTCTTCTGCGTGACATGGCATGTGATAATGTCCTAAGGAAAGCTGTTGCATTAAAGGGTCGTAGTGGATCCCTGCTATGATGAGAACCCGGAAGTGCCATAACATTGTTCTTGAATGTATGTTCTATGGCCGGATGATATTATTTGAGGGACAAAAATAATACAGGTCATTAGGGGTGAGGACTCATAAAACTTTGAGGCACCTTCTCATGGTCTGTGCCCTTGGTAATATCCAAGAAGATATTATGAGAACGAGACCCACCAGTAGGAAATCCACATTTCACAGTGTCATTAGATGTTTCTATATGCGGACGTGTGTATTGGTCCTTAGACTTTAATATTATTATTAATGGGTATTACAACTCGCGCACTTAGATGTTTTGACGAAAACTGTGATGACACACTGTTCGCAGTGAGGTTGGATATCTTGGGTGCGTCACGAGTAATACCGCATTAATAGATAGTGCGAGAAAGGATTTGTCCCTTCCGTTCCATAATAGAAGTAGATATCTTAGGCCCTTTGATGGAATTGATATAGCCTAAATAAATCCATGGCCATGGTAAGGTATGGGAAAGTTCAATTCCAAGAAGTCAAAGAAAGAATAATCAAGAACATGGGTTGATGGCACTAGCATGCAACCCGCTTGATTGGAGATATCGAGACAAAGGGATTATATTACACGGTCAGCGTTCGTAGGGGGTGACACGTCATTGCGACATTAACTTCTTTCTCTATGGGTGCCTTGGCATGTTGCTTGACGCTAACCTTGGACTTTAGGTAGGATCAGCCTAATTACACTGAGAAAGAGGCCTAGAGGGTCACACACTAAGTGTGTCCATGTATCTCAGTTAAATATTAATTTAACAAGTTAAATAAATATTATTTCTGACTGTTGTTTAATAATTATTTAAGGATGTCTAATCGCATTTATTTTGACACTAGTTATTCGAGATAATATATTGTGGATGAAATAATATATTTATTAGGGAGTAATGCAGTTACATTTATTTAAGAAATAAATAGTCATTTCTCAAGGTCTAATAAATGTGGTGGTCAAAAATGGAAAATAAAAGTACACGCCGTGTATATTAAATATACACGCCATGTAGTTTTATTGAAAACAAGTACATGACATGTATTAATTATTACACGCCGTGTAGTTTTTCCAGTTGGGATTTTGAGGATTTAATATTGTTTTATTAAATGATATTTATTATAATCAGCGTGGGTGCATGTTAAGGAATTAATAATTCGACATGGGGGTTTTAATAAGAGTTAATGAAATAAATAAAATGTGTAACGCGTTTATTTATTGTCATAACTCTATTAACCTCAAACCCGATTATAAATATCCTCGCAACCCTGACATTTTGAAAGGCCATTGTTGTGCACAACGGATTTGGAAGTACTCTCAAGCCAAGAGAGAGTTCCCTTTCCACCAAGAACGCCCTCAAGTTAAGAGAGTGAGATCCTCCACCGGATCTAGGCAGTCGAAAGCGGACATCGCAAGTGAAGGTTCTTCCACGTTAGCACCCAGAGATCCCTTCGGCGATGTCCGGAGATATGTGACACACGTGTGGATCACCACTAGAGGAATCCTACAATTAGATTCTACGATGCAACGACGGTTCAACAAATCATGACCGAACACATCAACGAAGAAAGAATTCCAACGAGGTAATTCTTATGAATTAATTAAATTAATTATAATCAACATATGATGATCCTCCTCAAGGGTTCTGGGACTCTTCTTTTGTTTTCGTTCTTCGTTCTATTCCAAATATTCGGCGTTTTATATCATGAAGGATATCGGATTGAACATTGTTTAACGTTAAAATTAAAGTTGGGCAAACCCACCAACGCACTTCCGCTGCGCCCGGAACCTTCATAACGAAAATTCATTGTACTACCCAAAGTTAGTTGAATATAAATGGATATAATTCAAGAAAATTAACAATAATGGAAACCATAAAATACATGAATAATTGTAATTTCTTTGACTAGATGAAATAATCTTTTACTTGAAATGATCACAATATTAAAAAAAATCCATTTTAACATGGGATATTTATTTTTTCATATCAATAAAAACATTACCGTAATCCAAAAAATTATCAAATCAATAACATCACACTTCATAGAAATATTAAAGAATTAATAAATTGGGTAATGATAAGATAAATATTTTTCAATAATGATGTAGAAGTATTTCATAGAAGTGGTGATTTCCCACTCTAATTAATATTAATATTTAACATAGTGCTGATATATGGTAAAGGAAATTGAAGACTGTTGTAAATTAAATCATGCCAGTATAACATAAAATAAACTATATACGGTATTTATAATTAACAATTATAATAAATTTGTGAAACATCACAAGGATGTATATCTAGAAAATACTAATGTTTTTCCATGTGAATAACTAAATTAAATACATCACCCCAAATACGTTATACAGGAAAACACCATATACATTATTAGTTACTTATAATAAGTTAATGTTTCATGTGAATATAATTATATTATAACAATTGAAATGTCTTAAGGTTCCTAACAAACTGATACAAGTACTTTCACAAGATTTGAATTATGTTGGATCCCTAAAACACATTATAGATTCTTATTTTTTAATAGATGAGTTATTCAAACCCATACCTCAACCCTCTTGGTAGTTTCTAACTAAAAACTGAAAAATAATTGGTAACTTGATTTTCCACCATAAAGAGAATTTTGATTATTTTTAGGGATTATTTCTTGAGTCCCAATTATCATATCTTATATCTACTCACAATATTTACATCTTGATAACTATATATATTCAATGATACCATTCGATTTCTTAGGTATTACTTTTTAATAACATGTACATTATTACTCGAATGAAACATGTTTAAATCCACACAAAACCTCGAGTTTAAATCTTTATCAGTAAAGGAAATACACAAGTGTCTAGGATTGTCACACCATAAATAAATAATTATTTATTTTATCCAAAGTGTCATAATTTATCAAAACTATCTAGGAATCATTGTCACACCAAAATAGTCTTCAACAAAATGTGCTCAACCTTCCAAGACATCCTCTATGAAAGTCAGGAAAACTACCCATAGTCTTTACGAAATTCCACTATGATAAGTTGGAATCAGAACCCATTCCCCTACAAAAATCTCCCTGAAATTATTAGCCATCAACTAAATGATATAAAAATGGACAATAATAGAAGAACTCACCTTAAATGTTGCACCATTTATTTTACAAAAAGTCCGTTTTATATGACCAAAAATTAATCATTATAGTAGTAAATGCCAAGAAAGAATGTAGAAAATGAATATATTATTATAAAATATGAATAAAGTGTATGTGATTTAAACATATAAAAACTTATTATACTGATTAAATAATACATAATATTTTCTTAAATATTTTTCATACATAATATGCATACATCACAAGGGTCATAATATGCATAAAATAAAAGAGACAATGTTCACCAATATGTTTATTGTAAGAAAGTAAATCATTCCAAATAATATATAAAAAATATATTATATAAAATCATTGAAATTTGATAGTTGTAAGAGGAAAGAAAATTGTGGATGTAGAGAGTTAATGAATTTTCTTGAAATTAACTTTTTCAGATAGATAATAAGGTTAACAGTTAATAGTGATGGATTCCTTCAACAGGAAAATCCATGCAGTTGAATTAGGGATTCATATTTTGGGAATATAATATTATTGAAGAAGTATTAAAATCCCTACAAGCCCAAACATGTGTTTTGATGTCACTATATTGAATATATATAGCATCATCCCCATAAATGATGATTCCACAATGTATAGATGAAATGATATGAACGCGATAATGATCCTCTAGATATCCTTGACAAAAGTACTAATTGTAATATATAATGTGTCCTTTGACCTTAATATAAATTAAATCTAGAGGTTCTTCAAGAAATTGAGCTTGACCTAGATTATATCCACAATAGGATGTTGTAGAGAGTGAGTTTGATCACCTGCACAATGAAATTGGTTATATGATTTTTTTATCAATTTAAAAATTAATGGCTTTTGAAATAGAATAAGAAAAATGAGAAATCATATCAATACTATATATGTGGATGGATACTTGATCTTACAAAAATCGCATGACCATCTGAATAAAAAAACTAAAAGTATTTGTAGATCTGAGAAAACCATGAAGACGACTTCATGAAATCATCTTCGTCTTCCATTTAAAGAAGCATATGACAAGGATCCAATGGCTCAATGACCATAGGAAGATACAAACCCCATTCCAAATTTAAATAATGTTCTATATCATTAATTGAATGTATGTGATGATCAAAGTGATGGAACAAGTAGAAAAATATCAAACCTAAAGCTTCATCAAACTCTTGAGAAGAAATATCATGCACCGTCTTATAATCATGAACCCTACCAACCTTCATAGAAACAAAAATCAATGGGAAATCAGCGAGTTATAGCAACCTATTAGCTGAAGGATCCACAAAAAGGTTCCCCTCCCACAAAGGTGGAGAACAAACCACATCTGGATCCATGTCCTCTGTGAGGAGAGCCATCTGTAGTTCAATTAGGGTTTCGTAGTATAAAATTTTGTTATAATTTATCTTCCCATACCTGTTCCATCACTTTTACAGATGTCATTTGGATCTCTATTGAGAGTGTGAGTGCCAATGTGGGGATTGAGGTGGAGGAGTTGCAGTTGGAGGAGGATACCAAGGCAGAGGCAGGGGCAGAGGCGGAAGAGGGGACCGAGTCAGAGGTAGATGAAGAGGCAAAAATTGAGGTGAATGAGGAGATGAATGTGGGGGAGATTGATTTGGAGGATAATTGTTTGGAGGATAAAGATTTAGTGGAGAGAGTAAAATTTAGTGAATAGATAATTGGGATCGTGGGGGAGAAATGGGAATAGGGATTGTGAGGGATTCGAGAAGGGGAAAAGTAGTAGGAGGGGAGGGGAAGGGGATGAGGTGGAGGTAGAGGCTGTGAGGTGCAGGTACAACCACAAGCAGAGGAGATGACGATGAGGTGTGGGTGCAGAAGGTGAGTGAGAGGTAGTGATAGGGAGATACATGGAGGTGGAGATGGGAAGAAAATGGATCAGAGAGAGACAGGGAGGTGAGGTGTTGGAAGTTAGAGGTGGAGATGCGAACACAGGGGGGTCAGAGGGAGATGGGGAGATAGGGATATAAGACATGAGGAGGAAATCAAGATGGGATATTGGGGGTGTGAGCAGAATGGAAGGAGAAGGAGACACGTATGGGAGGATGGTTATGAAGCTGACATGTGGGGGTAAATTTACAAGATTTAGTATAGATAATGGATATCATTTATAGGATTTATAAATCATAGAACCTTATCTTTAATCTAAAAAAATACATTAGTTTTAACCTAGGTTATTCATTTTCATTATACATTCAAATATTTCATGATGGTTTGTAAAGAAAATGCGAATTATCCTAAGTGTATCCCCCAAGAATTTCAAAATAGGTACACAGTAAGGCTTATTGTCTTGTGCCAGGTTATGTAGAGTTAGGCCCAAAAAACCTTGTTGGAGTTGTTAATCTGAGGTACATTTGTGCCAGAACCATGTCCACTTGCAGTATACAGACATAGAAGTATTTCTTGGAATACCCACATAATATCTACCTTACCGAAATTATAGGATGTTCTTCTACACTTATCCTAAAATTATACCTTAGGGTTATGTTCTCTAACCTATGTTTTCCTAAATCTAGTTCTCAAGGTTTCTTCTAAACTACTTATGATGCGAACTATAGTGACATGACCCCAGATATATCAGACAAGGTTTCTACTATGAATTACATTAGAATGATTATAAGGAATAAAATACCTAAGGACAGAGAGTTTAGTAGTCTTGTAAAACCAAATAAATACATGAGAAAATAATACACTAATTACAATATATTTTTTAAAATAACTTCTAGGATATCTTTATTCTATAAAATAAATCTCTGCATATCTTTCATAGTACACTTCTTGTATTTTTGGGAAAACAAATATAATAAGGGTGAACTAAAATGCTCAGTAAGGGTAAATTATAGTATAATAAATGATGAATCAATGATAATAATAATCATGGAATGGTAAATAATATAACACACATACCATGTAATCAATAAACTGAATGGTAGTGTATAAACAATATTTAAATGTAATAACTATAAACACATTCCATTCAAATAAATAGATAATGAAAAATTAATATGGAAAGGTATGAAACTAAAACACATGTTATTTAATCAATGAACTGAAGATGAAATGTATCCATAGATATGTTGAGGAAAAATCACATGTAAGTATAATAACTAAAGCTAAATGAGGGAAATGCTTGATTATTGGATTCCATGTTTCCTAGGTATATGGTACATTTACCATTAACACCTTTCACAAGATGGTTTATAATATATTAGGTAAAAATCCATCTAATGTGGCTAGCCAAATGACTCATCCCATGAGGTTACTGATGCATCAAGGGGCTATTTATAACCATGCCCCACTTGTGTCGTACCAGTCCAAAACCTTCCTTGTATTGAATAATCCTAACAAATAATATTCCATATCAAATAAACGTATTGAATAAAGAATATGGAATTATCAATATTTCTAAAAATAATCAAATAACTTAAAAAGTATACACCATTTTTAAAATGGTATACAGTTTAGAAAATAGTAATATACATGATAAATGCTATGAAAAATATGGGTAAATTCAATTACCATAGGATATTGAATATTTCAAGGGGATTTCAAAAATGAATCAAGGATGTGAATATAAATACTTTCCTTAACCAAATCAATAAAAAACTATCCAGAGGAAGGATAAGAATGGTATCAATACAACATACCCCAAGTGGAATAAAATAAATGGTTTTTGTCACTGATGAATGAAAATATTATAAAGAGATATTTTAAAAACATTCTTAAGGAAAATATACTTTTGTTTTGAAAAACATTTTCTTTGAAAATCAATTTAAAAACATTTTATCTAAAAATTATCCTTTTAAACATTAAAATGAGTCTTTGATGGAATAACATTAGGTAAATCCATACATGTTGTATAAGGTAAAAATAACATTCCTATTGCACTGTAAAATGGTAAGAAATATGTCTTGTTTGGAAAGATAAAATAATAATCCACTGGAAAAATTGGTAAAATAAAAAGGGGTAAAAATGTATTTAAAAAATAATTTTAAAAACATTTTTGAAAAATAAAACACATTTTTGAGAAGAAAATAAGTTCTTTTTAAAAAGAGAGAAATGAAGTCGAGTCTTCTTAAAAACTTTTTCTAAAACACATTGAGTACCAAAGAGTGATAAAATGGTGCTAATAAATGAAAACGTTCATGAATAACCCAAGGAGAGGAAAATAAAAGGGTTTATTAAACAATGTTCAAATAATTTCCTTGAATTGTAATGAATTATTAGTAAAATTATTCTTGAGGAAAATAATCTTTAAATATTCCAAAGTGTCTTAAGCCACTTTGAAACATTTTAAATCATAATCCTCATGAAGGAATAAATTTAAATGAAAGTTATAATATCATGGGATTAAGGATATTCATGATATATCATGTAAAATGGTAGTATATACACCATATAAAAGAAACTATGTACATAACAATAAATAAGTATCAATGGAATCTAAATTGAGATGAAATCTCTTACCTTGAGTCTGACTTGTCTCATGTGTCTTTATATTCCTGAATAAAAAAATTATGTTAATTATTTACATTATTTGTAATATTTTTCTTTTTTTTCATGACTTTTATTTCTCTTATTACTGTCTTTTATAAAACTACTTAAACAATTAAGTTTACATTGTTTATTTTGACCAAATTCGGTTTATGTGTCAAAAAAAACTTTTGTAAGTCAACTATGGTAAAAGGGGTCATTATATAACATCTCCAGAATAATAAAAATGAAATAATTATTATATTTATACATCCATTATAATTTTAAAACCAATAATTAAATATGGTTATGGAAAATTAAATAATATTACACTCAAGGAGACGGTAGGTTGTACGTACGCTTGAGTAACGTTCCCATTTTTCAATGGTCGTTATGGAAAGAAGGTAAGTAAAATTATATCTTAATAGAATGATAATTATATCATAAATTAAATTTTATTTAATCATATATAGTTATATATATAATTCTTTTAAAAATAATCACATCGTGTCGAGGAGGCGGTAGTGCAAACATCTACGAACGACGTTATCACTTATAAAGTGTGTGAAAGGGTAATAAAAAAATGATATATATATATATATATTATTTTTATAAAGTTAATTAAATAATTAATATCATATATATGTTATTTATGTACATATTTGTAATTAAAAAATTCTTTTATACATTCCATTTATCGCGTGAACGAATCACATCACTTTGAGGGGCGGTAGTCCACACTTCCACAATTGATTTTATCATTTTTACATAAAGTAAAAAGTATAAATATATGTGTTATAAAAGAATTAAAGAAGATTAAATACATAATAAATATAATATCTGATATATATAAATATATTTTACATCATAATGTACACCATGAGGGGTGATAAAGAAAATATGAACAATCATCGTCTCGTGAGGCAGTAATTCACCATATACAGAAACATTATGTTTGTTAACCATTATTTGGAATTGTGTGTAATTTTAGGTTGAACCATTAGAATAAAAAATCAAATTATATTGATCATACTGGTTTTTTTATATAATCGTGGAGTAATAAGAGTTTAGGGGGTGTATAAGTAAATGAAAGAAAATAGATCGTTTGAAAACGATACCTTAAAATCGGGTAACTACTTATGGTTTATAACAAAGGGATTCCTTGGAAGGATTTCTGACCAACGGGATGAATAAATGTCGATTATAGGTATTATGGGAAACTATTTCAGAAGATCTCGGATGAACCTATGTTGTTTTAGAGCAGTGAGGAATTGGGAGAAGTGGTGGCCTTTTATTGTGTGGGAGGAGTGGCACTCTTGTAATATTTTCACAAAGGAATTCCATGCACGTTTTTCACATTGAAATTTGATCCAATAATTTTAAAATTTTGATAAAATAGGTTATAGGGTCAAAATATGTACGTAAAATGTATTTTGGACAAGTTTCTAGGTAGTTTAAGGCCTTATGATTAAGGTTTAGTCCCTTATTAAGCTTAATTTATCCTTAAAGGTTATAATTAATTTTAATTACTTTCACTTATATTTTTGGTCAAAAATAAAGTTTTTCTTATTATATTTTATAAATTATTCTAATTAAAAATATGAAATCCATTTTTCCAAATTCCAATCATATAAGTGGCATCAATTAATTTAATTCATCCACAAGCAGGATGACAATGCGAGTTTTTAAAGTAAAAACGTCTACAAGTTTTCTATGTTTTTTATAATCAATTTCAAATTGAAATTGATTAAAATGACATCCATTATATTAATTGATAAAAATATTATCTAATAAAACTTTAAAACTAATTAAAATTATAATTCAACCTTATAAATAAATTATATGAAGAAGTAGTTTTGAACTAAAAGCCGGTATTTTTAGCTATTCATTAAAAATGATATATTTCCAAAAAAATATCAAAAATTCACCCTAACCTAATTTTTATGTTCCTATTTAGATAAGGAAGTTTATTTTGACATATTAAATCAACCAATTTAAAATTGTTTGGTCATTAAAAGTTTGTAAATTACTTTTATAAAATTACAGGTCTTTTATGTGTAAAATAGAGTTTGTTCTTATATTATGTATGTAAAAGCTAATATATGAATATAAAAAATATTTTATTGAATATAGAATATATATATTTCATTAAAATAATTAAATAATTGTGATTAATTATTTTTATTAAGACAAAACTCCTTTACAAGCATAAAAATAAATATATTTCTTTTTATATCCAATTGGTTCTTATTTTCATTTCTCATTAATTGGTAACACATAAATTTATTTTATATTTATATAGAATATAAATTTTTATAATTTAGTTAATATTATTCATAATCTTTAACATAGTGGCTAGGTTATATCATATTGCATTAAATAATAATATTTTAATAATATATCATTGCTTGGTAAAACTCGATCTTACGTGTAACACAAGCTATCAAAGAAGGTTGTTCATTCATGTAATTCATTCTAATGTGGTGTTGGATGCATTGAAATATATAGAATCTATTTTAAATAGTAAATATATTATAAATTATCCAGATATTATATTCCCTTAGGCACTTGGTGTCACGTTTCATACACATTATCGAATACAATATTCCTACTTTATATTTTCAGGGTGTTAGATAGAGGCATACTCCTTTATATAATAGTACCTAACACGAATAGGACCTTTGAAACTTATTATAAAAATAAGAAACCATTTTACTTTATGCATCCTCCATAATCTTATCCAACACTTCTAAAACACCCATGACACAATGTACAATAGTTTAGCACTTCAAGGCCACTATAAAAAATATATCTATTTATGGTTCTTGAAACATTAGTATTTTTACATGACAAGTAGAAAGCCTCAAATATCATGGTGATTTTATCTTTAGTTTCAAACCAGTGGTTTCATGTCTTCTGAACCTGGTTAAATGTTTTGTTTTTATTATGAGAATTTTTAATAAGAAATATCACTTTCATATACTTTTATTATCTACATTTGATGTTATTATTTTATTTTTTATTTTTTATGTTTAATTGTGTTTTAATGGTTTATATTGTGATGGAATTACCCACTAAATTTGTTAGACTCTTTCAATGTTGGGAGATTTTATCCCTCCCATTTTTTGTTAAAAATTGTTTCTGATTGAATCATTAAATTGTGATTATATGTGTAAAATAAATTCATAAATTGGTTTTTGTATTTGAAATATAGTTTCTCAATATATTCATATCAATTATAGATTTTTTAAAAATATTAAAAATGAAAATTCTACTAGTGTTTTATCCATATTCCAAAGGAGTCTGTTGAAATGCATCAAGTACATTTCTAATAAAATTATACAAGGGGTTGTTAATTATGATTTTATATAGTTTCTATTTGATTAATAAAATTTTTCAATTAATGTTCTAAAATACTCAATTTCATTTTAGAGGGAGATATTGAATATTGAAGGATGTGTGCCTCAATAAAGAAAAATTTGATCAAGGAGAAAGAACAAAGATGTAAGTGTTGTAAAAGAACAGACGCAATAGTTGAATGTGAGATTTACTTTATTGATTTAAAATATTAATATATTTTTCGTAACTGGATAATTCTTTATATTATCAACAGTGCACTTTGGAGTCCCTTGATGAGCATGAAGCTAACAAATTTTGGCCAAACGATGATTTTTCACCAAGTATTAGGAGATAATCACCATGGGAGTGTACGTTTTTTAACAGGGAAGAGTATTTTCACCACTATATATCGGACCACTTCAAGTGATAGTTTTGGTGGATTTGAGTTGGAAACATCTCATAGAGAGGTAGGCTCATATAGAAGAATTAGAGGCCAAACATATAGTTATATAAGAGCGTGAATGGAATCAAAAGACCATCCCAAAATTTATGAAAGTTATTAAATCCTTTTATCCATAACTTCTAACAAATATCAAAATAGTTCTTAATACATACATGTTGATGATTCATTCATTATATGATGCACCGAGTGGTGGTAATGATGGTCCTAGTGGTTTTTGTGATGATGACTTTCCTATTGATAGTGAGGGTGATGGAAATGGCGATGGTGATGGTGATGTTGAGGATGATGGTGAAGATGATAGTGAGGATGCTGATAATGACAATGGTGATGATAATTATGATGGTGATGATAGAGAGAGAGATCTTTGAATTTTTTTACTTATATTTGTTACACATGGTGTTTTGTGATTGTATTTGAATGCATATAAGGGATGTTTTAAGTTTGTGTTATCACCATTTGAATGTAGTAATTAGTTTCTTTAATAATTTATTTTTTATGGTAATGGTTTGGTGTATGCAGGTGGATCTATTTTTTTTAGGTATTAGGACAAGGTGGTAGATACTAGATCCCATGGTAAGGGTAGGCTATACTAATGGTTTTATTAAACTATGGGGATTCTTACTGCCAAGGTAATAGAATTCTATACCAATGGTTTAAATAACCATTAGTATAAGTCTATACCAACTGTTTTATTAATCTATGGGACTATTTGATGTCAAGGTAATATAATTCTATACCAATATTTTGTATAACCATTGGTATAGTTATATACTAATAGTTTCATGAAACCATTGGTATAGTGTTTATCCAGGTGACTTATACCAATAGTTTATAGAAAATTATTGGTATATATCAATACCCAGGGCCATATTCTCCATGGTTTGGAAAACTATTGGTATAGCCTATACCAATAGTTTTGAATCATATTCCAATTGTTCAAAACTATTGGTATAAATCTTATTTCTAGTAGTTATATCTTTAATAACCATCCCCTATTTTTCCTTTTTATTAAATACTGGTGTGTTTTTCATCTCATAATTTATAAGGGTGTTATATAACTCATCATGTGTTATATCATGATCTTATTCCAAATCTAAAATATTTTGTTCAAATATATCTAGGAATTTTATCATTAATTTATTGACCACAAATTAATCATCGAACTTGTCACCAAAAACCCTAATGTGACTGACAATTTCATTCACCCTTGTGAAATAGTTTGGCTTCCATTCTTATATCTTCAAACTTTTACCTCTAAATTTTCAGTCTTGCTTATTTGATCTTAATTTTTTCCTCATACATGTTCTCAAGTTTATCCACATATCTTTATCCATTTCAAAACCCATAACATTGTTGTATAATTTTTCTAATAGGGATGAGAGTATTTAATTTCTATCCTTCTCAACTATTTTTAAATCCCTATTACTAGAAAATTCCAGAGATCCATCTCAAAAAACAATTGGAAAAACATAATGATGCCATCACTCACTTCCAATCCTTATAAGAGAAGATATTGTAGAATTAAATTCTTCCACCCATGAAAGTTATTTATATAAAAAAATATAATACCTCTACTATTTAAATAATTGTGATTCTCCATGATTGACTATATAAGAGTACAATCTCAGGGGAACCTAATTTGTTCCGATACCACTAATAGAGCCCAGTTCTTGTTGAGGTACCACTAAGATGGGGTGAATAAATTGAACAAATTTATTATACAAATTAATTTTAAAATTTAACTTTTATGACTAATTAAATCATAGATCCTCTCAAATAAAATCCCCCTCTCACATGTATACAATAATAGAAATGAAACATAATACCCCTGATATTTTTATAAGTTTTTTCCTCGATGTGAGAGCCTAATCCTTATCATGATATAATTTTGGTTGATTCATGTATTTTATTATTACTATATAATTATATTGATTATAAATTCCTATTGTTTTTCACACAAGGTTAGGTCATGAATTATTCACTTCTCTTTGTGGATAGGTATCAACCACTTCCCCATAATACTTTATTGGTATTATTTAGATAAAAACCACAAATTATTCACCTCTTCATACTCCACTCTATAATTAATTATATTTTAAATATACCACTAGATTCTTAAACATCAAATAAAGATCTTATTTTAAAAGAACTTTGACTTCCTAGATGAATACATGAATGAAACAGCACTCCAGTCTTTCCTCATGATTCTTCAAGATAATATATTTATGAATGAGATAATGAATGAATGAAGATAAATTCATTCATACTTAGTAGAAATAACCTATATTAAAAGGAAAAATATCTTACTCAATCTATTTAGGTATGAGAATATTGTAAGGGTTGATATTTTTCACCTATTCTCTCATCGACATAGCAGAGTATCTGGATCTCAATTCCCACACATATATTTTCTTCATTTATAATTTTTATATTATTTAGATAATAATCCAAATTTATTTATGTAATTATTATTCAAATTCCCCCTAAATTTCATTTAGTAGATAATATTCTCATTCAAATCTATAAGATATATCTAGTTTGAATTCTCCTTCTAAATCTCCAAAATCCCAGTCAAGTGTTTTTCTTTAAATATCCACAAGACTCATCATATTTCCTTTTCAAACTGTATTTGAATATAATGATATGAAAAACTATAAAAAATATGTATATTTAAATCATTCAGAATTATACCCAAGTGTATGGACTCATGTAGATAATGTGGTATCATTGGAATGCAGTGTGGAACTCATCTTAGTATCTCGGTTTCCTCCTCAGGTGGTCCTCCTTTCACCTTAGCATAAATCAAGGTCCACATAGATTCATCATGATATTTGAGACTTTTAAGAACATTGTAGAAGAAGCATTATATTTTCCCAAAGAAATTATCCATACTATAGTGATTGTCATTCTTATAGATCTCAATGAATCATGTTTATGAATACTCAAGAATGTGGTCTACACAGCACACAAATAATCCCAAAACTGGATGAATGACTCTTACACAATAGTGATTCATATTTATATAGCCTTAAATGATTCTTTGGGATCTTGGTTGATACATACAAAATGATTCTTATAGAGCTCAAATAATGATTACATAGAGGTATACTAATGCATATGAAACATTGTATGATGCTTACGCAGAGATAGAATGATGCTTATATAGCTCAATGCATTTTCCAATTTTCTTCACCTCATCACTGAAACCCAAAACTAAATTTTTCAATACATATAACATCATAGAATATTTGAAAATTCCTCAAACTAACTTAATTAACTTTAAAAAACACTTCAAATCAATTCAAATACTTGGTTTAAAACAAAGATAACTTCTCTAATAATTTTGAGGGCACTTCATATTCTATCACATAATTCTAAACCCACTTGGTTCTCATTTAAGCCCCCCCCCCCCCCAACTTATCATCCCATGCCCACATACTACACCCCATATGAAAACACTCAATATATGTAATAAAATATTAGGGACACCTACCTTAGTCCATATGAAAAAATTTCCATCAAAGAATCTGGATTGATCTTCTCATATTAGATAACTCTATGAAAACATACCAAAATGGCATAAAACTATTTATAGTAATCTACTACTGATCAAAAAATAAAATTTGTGAAATTTGGGTGTCGTAATTTAGAATGAGACTCACAACCAAAGATAGAACTAAAATATAACACTATACATGAAGACTATATCATTTCAATACAAGAGTGAAGGAAGATATAATACCATCAAAACCCATTCCCTACCCCTTTTATCCAACCAAGGAGAAAATTAATGTTTTTTTTAATAACCAATCAAAATTAAAAAAACTTATATATTCATAAGGGTATGTGGACCATAGGGAACCTAGTGAATTTCCAATGACCTTATGATGGGAGTGGAAGAGTTTTTTTCTTTCCTCTATTAGCTTCATCGAGCATGTGTTACTCCCTAGTGAATATATGACAGTCCATTATGCTCTTTGGAAACTTCACAACCCACACATTTCTCCAAAAATACAATTTTCAACCCTTATGATTCCTTTTCTTAAGTAAAAATACATGTGGAAAAAATATCAAAAAAACATAAATACAAATGGTAATGTACCGAAAATTTTAGGATAATGACATACCTTATTTGAGAATAACCATTTCCATCATCACTACCAATAAACATCAGTAGGATCAGTTCGATACAAAAATATATATAGCCATTAGAGGGATTATATTTTTAGCTAGCAGTAGTTATAACCCCCATTAAATATTGTACCGATGGTTATGGAAAACCGACACTAAAATATACGCCAAGTTTTATTAAATGCGGTTATCCATAACTGTTGGTATATTAAAAAATTATAATAGTTATTTTATAAGTGGTTAAAACTCACTCTAATTTACATGAAAAAAATGAGAAAATATTTTCAACTATTGAAAACCCACCGCTAAAAATTTTTTTAATTATTTTTAATTAATGCCATATAGAATAACGATTCTTACCGATTTATTATCCTGAGGCACCCACACATGGTTACCCACACATGCTCATGAATACCTGGATATTCACATTTTCAAAATCAGCTATAAATTTCTCCCACTTTGAATCATATTTTTTCTGTTTATTCGTATCCAATGCATGAACCATGTACCTATTTCATTTTCTTCAATATATTATGATATATATATACATATTTATTCATATAACTACTTATATTTGTATAATTATTTATAAATTAATTTATATAATATATTTATATATTTAGATATAATTTTATATTTACATGTGCATTTTTAGAATATATTTTTAAAAATCATTTATTGTAAATAAATTTATATAATATATTTTGATAATATATTTAAAAACATTTATATCATTTATTTTTATATACATTTATATTATGTAATTAGTGATATATTTATATATATATCAATATAATGTATTTATGCAATATATTGAAATACATTTATATATGTTTAATATATTTATATAATGAATTTATTATATTTACATTTATAAAATTTATTTATATAAAATATAATTATAATATATTTCAAAAGATTTATTTTATGTACTTAAGGATATACCAATATAAATACATTTATATAATGTATCCAATTGGTTTTTAAATTAAAAATATATAATTTAGAAGGGATTTTAAATATATCTATACATATAGTTATAAATATATGTATATTATTTGTACAAATACATATAAATTATATAATATATATCTTTATACATTTATTAAATCTATTTTTTAACTAAAAAAATAGAAGTGGTTTTATACATATATATAGTATATAGTTACATGTGTTCGTGTATAAATATATTTATAATTACATATAAGTAATAATATATAAATACATGTGTGTGTAATTAAATAAAAATATGTATTTTAATATATATTTTCATATATACAATTATTATTAAATCATTTTTAAATTACAAAAATGACAGGGGTTTTATACATATATATTTACTTATATATACATATATACATGCATTTATGCATTCCTACACATGCATACACACACACACACACACACACACACACACACACACACATATATATATATATATATCTGTGTGTGTGTGTGTGCATGTGATTATATATGAAAACATATTAGTGTGTAGCTATACATTTTAATATTTACATATATATTTTGTTAAATGGTTTATTTTCCATTTTGTAATTATAAAATTTGATATATTTAAAATTAAAAACAAAAAATTAAAGGGGGTTTTAACTGCCACTAATATATAAAATTGGTGGTAATTTAGAACCCTCGCTATTGTTTTATTTTTTTAATAAATTTAGATATATATTTAGCAGTGGTTTTATCAAAACTATTACTAAATATTAATTTAGTAGTGTTTTCAGTAAAATTATCTCTAAATAACTTGATTATAAAAAATAATGGATATTATAAACCTTCATTATGTTGCTTCCCTAACCTGGTTCACCTCTATTGTGACTAAACCATAGTTCCATAGACCTCGTGCATGCCTCCCCATACACCAAAGGTTTTTTACTGATGATGAGGTCATATGGGGTAATAGTGGGGATACTATACCCTTTGATATAAAACCAAAACAACAATGAAAGAAATATTAATACAACCCACATAAATGAACAAGATATTTTATAATCATGTCACAAGTTATATATAAAGTGGATATATAATGACATGTTGTTCATAAAAATGTAAATGGACCGCCTAAGAGATGACCACATATAATAATGATCTAAAAGAAAAAAATGGAAATACTAATGTGACACTGTGGATCCATCCGGTCCATCCCCAAAAGTCACCAGCATCCTACCTGTGTTCCCACTACACCTACATCCTGTTATGAACCGGTTGTCATGACCTTTTCATTTCCTATGTCACGAGACATGATGTTTTCACACATCTCAGAAATTCTATGCTAGGTGTGTGTATAAACTCAATATGTCTCCACCAATGGTCTCCCTTAATAATATCCACACATATATGAGTACCTAAAATATACAACATAAAACAAGTAAAACAATAATAAAATACATCACTCCACACCATGCTTCACATGCCATAAGTGAGATAATTACCTTCTTTAGATAGTGCCAAGGTGGGATGATCCATCCACAATCTATACACATCTATAGGAACCCTCATCTATCCAAAAAAACTCCGCCCAATTTATCTAATACATAAAAAACTCAGAAATGTAACACATTAATACTCAGGGAACCACAATCCCTTTACTATTTATGGCTCGTCATCCTCAAAAATATCCAAAAATTTGATGAGAATCTCTCCATTTTTGGTGATCATAATCACCCATTGATTCCCATGGCCAACATTTATGATGTATTCATCCATTCCAGTGATCAAGATCATCACCCTAAGTCACTCATCTATAAATTATATCTCTAAAAATTAGGTGGTTACCATCTCGTTTATGGTTTATTTACTATATTCACATGACCCAAAGCGACCCCATCACTAATGGTGAGTAGTATCACCAACATCATATGATCATGAACCCAGTGAACCTTCATTTCCCCACCATTAGTGAATGATACATCACTATCATTCCAGTTCATTGAATCACATCACCATCTAGCACCAAGAACTATAACAATCACAAGAAATGATACTCATATTTTTTTATCAATACCTTATTCATTGATGGCCATGAAGTATACCCTCAGTGTAGCTCAATCCATTTCCATGAGAAACTACACTAGGTTATCCCTAGGATAACCCCTAGATCATGAAGACCATGATTGATCTTATTTTTGGGTTCCCACATGCAATAACATATGACCAAAAAAAACAGTGTAAAAAACACATATAATGGTAAAAATATCTTAGAACCACCTACTTGGTACTATCAAGATCATACTCATTGAATACCACAACCTAATTTGACATGAGGAAGAAAAAATCTAGAATCTAGAGGAAGAACCTTAAAATTGAGGTTTTAGTTGAAACCCATTACAACTGTGAAAAATAGAAAAAAAATGAAGGAGGACATTGAGCCTTACCCATTACAATTTCAAGTAATATAATTAATAGAGAAATATCAAGGAATAGATTGAATCTCAATAAAATTAGATTAAATAAAATAAATGGGAGGCGCTTATAATTCTAGTTGACTAGCCTCCCAATCTTATTCTTAAATTATTTTTTCCTTATACTAATTAATTTAATAAAAAATTAAGAAAAATTCCTAGGATCACAACAGAACTCTAAAGTCTCCCATAGGTTATCTGGTGTCTCCTATTGAGATCCTAATTCCCCTACACTGCGGTTTTAATGGAAAGTATAGTGGCCATTTTCTTGGACACTAGAACTCTAATGGACTCCCAATGGGGTTTTGGTTAGAACATTCTCAAATGAAAATCACTCCACCACTCGCCACATTTTCCAAACTCCAACTTCAGGCCCCCACATAGACCTCCAATACCTAAAAACACAAAAATACACATGATATTGCTGAAAATAGACCCAAAAACACCCACTCAAAGACCCAGTCCATCACAACCTCCCCACCATAAAAAATATCATCCATGACCTGTCTCTATACATAGAACTAACCAATCCTAAATAAAACCCAATAATTCTACTCACCTCACCCTCAAGAAACTATAATGATACTGAACACAACCATCAAGTCCAAATTACCCTAACTAACTCAAAGAGATCGATTCTAACTGTGGGAGATCCCCACCATCAGAGTCACCTACCCTATGTCACTACAACTAATCTACCAAGAAAAATGATGGTATCATACCCAAACATCATCATTAAACCACACATTCCAACCCTCAACCAAAACATCACCATGCATCATTCTCAATTATAAAACCTAAAATAGCATCTAGCCGGTCCCCTTTACATATAACACACAAATTGTTCCATTCTGATCATGAAAAATTAACCAAAATAAATACTATCATGGAATACCTCTAACTATCCATTATTATCTTCCCTACTTATGTAACTTTATCTTGATAGTGTAAAACTAACCCAAGACCCTACCACTCAATGATTGACCACCCTGTGAAGTCACTCCTTGTGTCAGACACTTCCCCCACTACTGATAACCTTATCCTCTACTACAATTTGTATGAAAAATAAATCAAACTATTTATCAGCTTCTCTTCAAATATTCCTACCTCAAACACCTGATACTAACCTAATATATAACCATTATATGACTACAAAACTTCTTGAAAACCCACTCCAAGTGACTCATCTGATCACAAGAATAATACTACATAGGTGTTTGATCATAGTGGGATCAAAAATTTCCCATATTTCTACACTAATAACATCAATATTTGGACCCACTCTAACGTATCAATGATAATACTCTACCAAGATTTTTCTATTGGGTATCCACATGGACCTAATTCTTACTACCTAATGACCCAATGACATCTCCACCATATTACACTGTCTAATTGCAGATATTTCAATTAGTCAAGTTTTTTATCTTGTACCAATGCCTAGTTTACTACTTCATAGAATGATGAAAACCAGAAAATCTTCACCCATGTCTGGAGGGAATGTCAAGGTTTATCCTCAGAACTCTAAACCTTGGTGATCTTTTATATTTCTAATTCTAGTGAAAAATAAAAAAAATACATGAACTTAGTAGTATAGTCCATGACTAACATATCCCCCTATATTAAATTTATTAACTCATGGGCTCACTCCATCCTCACCATGTCAAAAAATAAGTTCTTGGAGAACTTCACCTTGAAATACTTATAATGAGTCCTCGTATTCTATAATCATGGATCTATGTTTCCTACCAGTGTTTTTCTGGTCCTTTGAGCATATAGGTCTCTAACTTCACCCTCCACCATATAGGTATCATAATCAAATGAAAAATAATATGAATCGATTCAATCCATAACTCTAATTCCAAGGATCTAGTGTATCCTTGGAACAATAATGGTTTATGATATTCAAACTCCCTCATCATATACACCATAGATAGTTCAACTCAGTAAGCTCCCTAGTCTATGCTCTAGATAATCCACACCACTATCATCTTTATTTGATCATAAATTAATCATCCTAGCTTATCTTTCTTCTCTATATTCCATTGCTTCCTCGAAACCTCCACATGCATCCCATGCTTGTGTCCTCATCTAGAGGTCCCAACTAGCACATGCCTCAATGACACTACATCTCCACCCTCAGGGGGACCAATAGTTAAGTTCCTTAGTGTGTGCTCAAATAATAACTCATTTCACTCTAATAGATGTTTTTAGTTTGGAAAATAACTGAAATCCAAATATCATGGTCAATGAAAACATGATACTCAGATATAAAAAATAAAGAATATTATAATTAGTAATACATCCCGTTATCCCATACAATTCTCTATCTACAGAACAGATATCAATCCATGGAACAATGTGTCAGATTCTAATGTGCTTCATGTAAGAATAACTGACTTTTGGGTGAATGGATAGATTATCTTAAATATATGATATTAAATAAAATATAAAAAATTATATTTCAATTATACTATATAAACAATTTATATAATCTAAATATAATATATTAAATATTATTAATTTAAAATTAAAATATGATTTTAATTAATATAATATAATCATTATATTAAATGATAATATTAATCCTAATATGTTTGTAATACATATTAGCTTATATCATATGAGATGATATCCTTCATTTCATGGTAATCCAAAACACCTTGGATGGGTATATCATTTAGTATGATATGGAGATATTTCATGGTAAGGTTTTGAGTGGAATCACATTGAACAATCCACACTAAAACACTATGATATACATGGAATTAAAACATTAAAAGCTAACATGTGGGAATCTTCTATATATATCTATCATTTAAAAATATTTCATAAGATGAAATGTTTGGGAGGTTGAATAATGGATTCATGAAATTAATTCATGAATGGTCAAATCTTTACTCTTGCATTTTATAATACATGATTAATTTTTTTACTAACTTAGGAATGTCCTGATAGGTATATAGGGATAATTATACCAAGGGGATGGTTTCTTGATAGATTTCCAAGATTCTATTCATATCTCTCCCTACCAAGATATATTTATCCTATTATCTTTTCCATATAAAGTCTCTATCATGACATGAAAAGTGAAGAGAATTCTACCCAAACATTTAGTGATTTATCTATCCCATGGATTCATCATGGATAATGGAGTCTGATGGATTCCTTTGAGTGATCTTAATCAAGAATATCGATCCAAGACATATTTTTAAAACTTTAATGGTTCATGTTGCCCATGTTATTTATTTTAGTTTAAACATGGTTTCAGTTTCAATCATGGTAGATCTTGGGAATATGGGTTTCTTATTATTTAAAATTTATTGTTTATGTATTTATTGATCCTGAGAAACCCATCAGTCGTTTGATATCCATGTTATGATTATTTCATTCTTAAAATTATTTATAAAATGAATAAAATTAAAATTATTTTTAAAATCATATTTGATATCATTAAAAATGATATGAAGTTTTTTTTGTGACTCACTATACAATATGTAATATCTTAAGAAGTGATTGGATCATACCAAAAGATATATGATATAAAATAATGAAATTCAATTGTATTTCTTAGATTTAATTATATAGAATCATATAATTTGTGATATTATATCATACGAAATTAGCATACCATGAGTGAAAATTAGAGTAGTGCATCATACATGTGATATAATAGAATATAATAGAATATGAATCCTCAGATGTTACAGGTGATATAACAGACTAAGATTATCTACTGAAAATTTTAGTAGATAATAGGTCAAGCTACATCTTATGATATCAAGGATATTATAGAATAGGATATACCTGAAAATTTTTACTTTTTAAATTTTTAATTATGAATTAAATTATATAATCTATAAAATGTTTATAAATTATGAAAAAAGGTATTTTAGGATATTTCATTAATTTATAAATGTGTTTATAATTTAATTAATTATAAAATGTTTATAATTAATTATTAAATATTTATGAAACATTTATTATATAAATATTTCATAAATATTAATTGTTAATATTAAATACATTTTAAATTATATGAATGACTTATAATTTGGATTATATATTTTATTAAAAATTCATATGTGTAGTTTAAAGTGTTTATAAATTAAAAAATGAGGCAAAATATAAAAGAGTTTATATTAAATTTATGAATTGATTAGAATTATTTAATTTAATTTTTTCAAATTAAAATACTCTATTTTAAGAAATTATTTAAACCATATCAAAAAGAGTTTTGATATTTAATATGATTATGGTTTAAATAATATTGAATATGTGATATTTAGATTATGTAACATAATGGAATTTGAATATTAAATTTTATATTTCATTTGATATTATATAGTAAATGTAATATAAAGGATAAGTTAAAGGTGTTCATATTAGAAGTAAATATAATTTTTTTATATTTATTTAAATTTTGGAATGTCCATGATTCATGGATAAATTAAAAAAAATTATAATTGTTAATTTATAAATTATTCATAAATGTGTATTTGATGTTTAAATATATTAATTGTTCATTTATTTAGTTTATTCCATTGTTTTTATTCACAACTATAATTATTATATTATGAATATGTGTATTCTTTAATTTAAATAGTTAAAATAATTTTATAAGTTTTCATACATTCATTTAAGTAATTACATTCTAGGTGTCATAATTGATTTAGTTTTCTTCTACCATGACTTTGGGTTATACTAGGTCATGAGCTTGAATATAAATTTTTATTGTAGTTTATACATATTAGGTGTTCTAATTATAATGGAATTTAATTTTTTACTAAGTAATGTATCCTTGGGAGATGGAATTTGGGTTAGACAGTTCATTATCCAAAAGGCGTATGCCTTATTTAGAAAATTTGGAGTTGGCTATCTATCCCTCTAAGTTTACTCTTTCTTTTTGGGGGGTAGTGTTCTGGTCAACGGCCAAAACACCAAATATTATTGAAAAGCGAACGAGTTACACAAGTCTGAAAGAAGAAATTTTGTTAACATCCCTAACATAGAGTGGTAGTAACATAGGAGTGAGATCATCCCTCCAAATAAAATATTGAGAAACACCCAAATTGGCAAGACCACCAGCAATCGTGTTATCTTCCCGATAGGTATGTGTGTCGATGAAGTTGATCTCAGAAAACAATTTCAAAAAATCAATCCAAAGAGTAGTGATCATCCAATCAAGATTTATGGTGCCCCTCCAGATGGACTGAATGATAGTAGTGGAGTAACTCTCAATCCAGATGTTGTTCTAGTTTTGACGCTTGACAAAAGAGATGGCATGGATAACACTCTGCATCTCAGCTTCTAGTGAGAAAGAAAATCCACATGAACCATAAAAGCATCCAAGGGTCTGATCTAAATGATTCCTGAAGATAGAAACACAACCTGCTAGACCAGGGTTGCCTTTCGAGGCACCATCTATGTTTACTTTAATCCATCCGGTAGGAGGTGGCCACCAACATACTTCAAAAGTAGATTTAGGATGAGGATAATTCCCCTCCACTCCAATGCGAGGAAGGATCCCAAAATCATGAACCGAGTTGCTGCATTGATCGTTTTGAATCTAAGTCGCTTCACTGATGGCCATGAAAACTTGAATTTTACTTGAATTAAGCTTGAATAAGTTATTGCTAAAAATAAAATCATTTCTACCATACCATATTAGATGGAGAAGCTTCACGACCACTATAAGAAGAATATTTTTAATCTATTGGGATTCGTAATTATCCAATAACTATTTTATCTATAATGTAATGGAACTATCTAGCAACCATCTGTATTCAAAGATGTCAAAAATATAATGCCAGAGAGCAGCTGTCGTATCATAAGAAAGGAAAAGATGATTAATATCCTCAGAATGTTGATTACACATGTGGCATTTGGAACAAAGGGTGAAACCAAAGTTTTCTAAATAGTTATCCATGGGGATTCTATTATGTGTAATTCACCAAACTAAATTAAACCTCAATGGTTTTATCCAAGATTTATTAAAGTTTTTTATCCAAGATAAGTTATTGTCACCATTGATAAACATATGATTGTAATAATTTTTAGAATCGAGAATTCCATTGTGTGAGGCTTCCCAAATTAGAAGATCCTTCATGGTAGTGAAAGGGTAGTTCTCGGCAATTTGTTTAATATCCTCTAGAAGGTCAGGGTTATTCATGCTCATAAAATTCTTTATGGATTCATTGTTCAGAGAGTGAGGGTTGTTGCTGCTCATCAAAGAGGACAAGGGAGGTCTAGTCCAGTTGTCAAACCAAAATCTTAAATTTGAGTCCTTGTTAACCATCCATCTGGAATTAGCAATAATAGAATTGAAGGTGTTTTTAAGGGAAGTCCAAATAGAGGAAGTAAGAAATAGAGCCTAGTTATTAATAAGTTTGTTGAGAAATCTGGCTCTAAGAAAATTCGAAGTGGGCGCATCATTATAGATTAGATTCCATGTGAGCTTGGCTTGCAAGGCTTCATTAAACTTATTGATATTTTTAATTCCAACCCCAAATTTAGCAATTGGTTTGCAGCAGTTAGCCCAGGGAGCAGTGACCAATTTTCTCTCCAAAGTACTACCAGTCCACAAAAAATTATTAATGGGAACATTGAGGCACTTTAGCATACTTTTCATCCATTTTTATATCATCATAAAGTTAACAAATTTGGAAACTATGGTGGATTTAACTAAACATATTCTCCCTACCATCGAGAGATTTGAACCCTTCTAGGTTCAAAGTTTTCTAAGCATTTGATCGATGATTGGAGAGAAGTAATCCACTTTAGGTCTACCCTAGAAGATAGTAACACCAAGGTAGGTAAAATGAAGAGATCCTTCTTTGACCCCTAGAGAGTTTATAGTGTTAGGTTTTCTTCCAGGGGTAAATTCTTTACCAAAATATATGAACGATTTAATCGAGTTGATATGTTGGCCAGAAACCGCCTGGTAGTGAAGGATAATGTCTTTTAGATTATTGATTTTTTTTGTCTCCTTGAATTAAGATTATTATGTCATCGGCATAAAGAAGGTGTGAGGGGGTATTCAGGTTTCTCGCAGCCATGAAAGGTTTGATCTTTGGATTTTTTATGGATTGAGTGAGAAACCGGGTATGTCATGCCAAATCTAGGTGCCCCTAGGTTATCTTGAGTAAGGTAACAAATTAAAGGGTGGATCTAATAGGATTAGTTTCATGTTATTGGTATTTTATTTGGGTTAAAATTAGATTAAAAACCCTAACAGGATCATATTATCAAAGGAATAGTGTTGAGTTTATCCATATGATGATTGGATAAAATATATCTAATCAATCATCCAAGAGTCGTATATGATATTATTGAGATGATTCCCATCATAAATAGATATGGTTTGAGATAAATACCAAAATTTCATTCTTTTTTAATGAAAATATAGTTCTTTTAGGACAAATAGATATGAATGATATTAAATGGGATCATCATTTTAGTGGGTGAACATTTAATAAAATTCCTTATTAAATGAAAGTAAAACATGATACTCATCTGATAAAAGCTTCTATTTTAGAAAAATGAAATCATCATCATCAAACATTTCTTTAAGATTCATCCACAAAAAGTAATAATTTTAATGTAATAAATTTATTATTTTTTACAAAAGAATTATTCTTACGAAAAGTAGGAAACAATATGATAGAGAAATAATTTCATGAGAAACCAACTAATGAATTTCTTTAATAAATGAATCAAAATGGTTATAAGAAGAATAATATGAATTCACTCAAGGTTTTAAATTCATTAGATACAATATTTACAAAGTAATATTAGTCTTTTTTCATATATTTAATATGATAGGATATATTAATGACTTAGAGAGACATGGGTTTTTCTTTATGTCTTGATCTGACTATAGAATTAAATCTATAAATGTTCCAACAAAGTAAATGAGTTCAAAAAAAGAACCTATTTTTTAAAATTGATGATGATATATGAACTATTTCATGTTATATCAAAGTTTTAGTGTTTTAATAATAGTATAGGTAGGTAAAATTTCAAATCAGGGGAATAAATTTTAGTTTAAATGTACAAAGATTCTTCTTTTAGTAGATAATTAAGTCCATTGAAACATTAAGGTGATTTCAGGAAGGAAATAAAAAGTTTCCATGTGATAAATTATTAAAGATACCTAAAATGGTATCAGAAACTCCATGGAAATTACATGTTAGTTATTGGTGTTATAGAAATCAATTATTTTATTTTGATAGTATATGATATAAAATTTATGTTTTATAAATGTGTAAAATATACAAGAATTTAAAATCAAGTAAATAATTAAAATATCTTGTATTTTGTGCTAAAAAAGGGAATAAAAGTGTTGTTAAATGATATAATCAATAAAAATGAATATATCAAGCTTAGAAAGATATAAGTAAAGGATATATATCTTAATCTCATTTCACTTATAAGATAAGATAAGTTGGTTTTTAACAAATTGTTGTGATGAAAAATATGAGATGATGGTTTCTATACAAATGGTTTATGATTCATCAGATTCTATAACAAGTTTTGATAAGAAGATAAGGGTAAGATGATTGTCATCTTGTATAAAGTTTTTATCCATATGTTTGATAAAATATGAGGTATTTCATCCCACAATTAGTAAAATATTTTGTAGAATAATATTATTTTCAAGATAATATTCCAAACACAAATAATACCATATATGACATGGATACAATATTTTATTTATTTAATATTCATACAAAGAGTAAATAATAGTTATTTCCTAAAAAAATAGTGTGTATATGTTAGCTTGATATTCTAAAAATAATATAGTTTCTAAGAGGCTAGTGTGTGTAAATTTTAACTTAGATAATTTACAGTACAACAAATAAAATATTATGCTGGTTAAAAATATATAATGAATGCCACTTAATATCCAAAATGTTTTAGGGTATGTTAGTAAAATATTTTTGTAAATAGTAACATTATTTATCAAAATATTTTAAGGAAATAAATCCATGGAAAGGATTACTTGAAGGATGATGATAATGAACTTATAAAAATTATATATAGAAAATATAATTAACATATGATGTTGTAAAGTTAAGGATATTTAAAATTGTGTTCTAATAGTTGAACATTAGGAATATGATTCATATGTATCACTATTATTAAAACTATCTTACTTAATAGATGATACTCACTAAAGATTTTTGTGTGAGTGATTTATTAGATAGTAATATAGAGATGTGATATGAATTACATAGATATGTAATTCATTTATCAAAACCTATAAAATTGCATCAAATATAAGGTATATTTAGAAATATATCATATTTTATATATTATATTAGTGCTTATGTATGGATTTGGTAGGTAATATTAAATGAATTCAATAATCAAAAATTTATCATGTCATACATAAGGAAATCACTACTTTATCATTCTTTCAAGTTAGCTACATATACTCATGAAGTGAAATGATGATTGGCATATCAAATCATGACTTTGAGTTATTCCTAATTGATGTTCATCATGGAGTATTATAGGTTTGGCTTAAATAATAATGTTGAAATTGTAATATAATAGACCATTAAAGATGTGGTTTTGTTTGGATTTTTATCCAACAACTTGAACATATTTAAAAAAATTCTTAAATATTAAGTTTTATATTAAATAAATATTTAAATTATTTGGGATTAATTAAGGATTTGTATCTAGGAATCGTTATTTGGGTCATACTTTGGTGTCACCTTATATAATTAATGGTAAAATCTAGGCAAATGAAATTTTTAAGCATAACATCTTAATAAGAGTAACTTTTTAGTGAGTGGAACTTCATTTTTAGTTAGAGTAAATATTTAGATAATTAAAAATGAGTAAGGGTAAAATTCGAGTCACCATGTATGAGTAATATAAGAAACTTGGAAAAGTAAATGATTAAGAGTGACTTTTTAGTATGAGTAACTTTCTAGTAAGAGTACATTTATATGAGTAAAGGTCCCAATGTTTGTAAAAAAATTAACATGAAGACTTTTTTCCATATATTTTCAAAAAAAATACTAAAATTATTATTTAAGTTCGGAAAATAATAAAAAATAGAAACTATGGATTCATTTTTAATAAAACATAGGAAATGCATTCAAAAATCCCTCTTTTTATTCCTTTCTTCTTCGAGTAAGATTATAGTTATATCTTTTCATAATATTCTAGCTAGAGCTCTTTAATATGTGGAGTTTTGCTAACTCTGGGAAGGTGGTCCCAAAGTTATCCCTAAAATTTCACTTCTTTTATATCTGTGTATGATGTGTGGTCTTTATGAAATAATGCATTCTTTACCTAAAACTCAAAAAAAATGATTTATACTTTAATTTATTATAAACAACACCTCTTTAAGTTCACGAGTTTCTTGTTGAAAGATATATATCTAGACCCTTGTCCAACAAGTAGGATGAGCCTTATTTTGGAGAAAAATGTGAATTTGAAAGGTAAATTTAGGGTTTCCCTAAATGGGATGATGAGATATGATATATACTGGGTGGGTTTCATTACCCTTGAATATGATATATGAGATATACATGGTGGGTTTCATTTCCCTTTAATACTATAAATGTGATATATAGGGTAGGTGACATCCAACCCCCCACCCCCCGATTGATATGATATATGAGATATACAAGGATAGAGTCATTACCTTTGATTATTATATATGATATATACGTGGAGTGTTACATTACCCATGATAGATATGATATATGTGATATATAGGGTAGGATCCATTTACCTTGAGTCAAATACGATGAGATAGTTATAGGGAGGGGCATCATTCCCCATTTTGGTTATGTATGTATCATGTTCAAAGACATCTAGCACCAGATGAAGTGGGTATTTTCGATACTTTTTTCACCATAGAAAATGAGGTTAAATGTTTATTTATTTATTTTTATTTTATTTATTTATTATATAAAATTATCATATACTTTATTTAGACTGGATATATTTATTAATGTCACTAGTGATGGCCTAACAAGTTGTGATCACACATTACATGGGCCACCATGGATACTCAATTAGACTTCATGAATGTAGGGTATAATAATTGATAAGGCCCCATGATTTATGGATTATTGGGATAGATAATGTGAAGCATGGGTGATGTGATCGGGCTAGGACTCATGATAAGTTGTATAGTTTTCATAGTTTTGAATTTTTTTATTGTATATGATCCACCCAAGGGGGGTCATATTTTTCTTCATATGACTTGTATGAACTGTAAAACATTAATTTTGATACATAATGTGTTTTATGTGTTTTATTTTATTTATTTTCATGGTGTTTATTATCATTTACTCATCTAGATGTATGTTTCTATTATTATTTTATAGTTTATTTCACTACTCTAATAGGAGGGTCTAGTATACCCATAATATCACTAAAGATAATCACTACTAGTTATAAACATATGGAATATGGTGAGGTTTTCCTAAGGTCTAAAATATCTCTGATCCAATTACTATAGAGTGAACTAGGCCAAGGCATGACAAGTATGAGTATGATTATTGTATCAGGATATGTAATATTCTCATGAGGCACAATGGGTTTTTTTTACTATATAGACCATAAAGTATACCACATATAGTTCCATACACTATGTCCTTGTAATAATATGGGTGCATGAGTCATATTTTTATTTTCCTATACCTGAGGCTAGAAAAATATATAGAATGAGAACCGTTATACTTTAATACCTTTCTTATGAATGACTTGAGGATTAGTTAATCATGGATTGGTTGTGTATGTTATTTGTTATGTCATTAGTAAGACAGTATCTATCTTATTCTATGAGATGTATTATATATATACCTTGATTTTGATAGACCATAGAAGTGTACAGTCATACATAGATAAGTTAGTACATGTTCTTTTTCATCAGGTGAGGGGCCCATGACTTTCTCATATATAAAGGTAAATGACATGTGATGTATTCACTAACCTGGTTGGTCTCTACTTGAAGAATCTAGATTTTATGAGTTCCTATAATGGATTGATATACTTTGTGTCCCACGGTCATTCGATGTCTTGGAAAAAGGGATCATATTAAAATTCATGCTTGTATAGGATGCAACTGGTGGGAACAGATTTAGAAATTCATGTGTTTGCTAGAAATCATGTCACATCCCTTTGTAGCTTGAGTATAATTGATTATTTTCTATAAGACACTCCTTTCTTGAATTTAGGTATTTGTGAATTCATATTTATTTCAAATCTATAAAGTCATGTGGGGTCACACTTTACAATTAACTAAATGTGAATTCAATTTTACTTGGAGAGCTACTCTAAAATTATTTTAGAGTTTATTCAAAAGTGTTTTCGATGGATATTCATAGGATATTTCATATGATGTGATACATTATTATTTTGATGATATATTTCCAAATATGTTTTGAAAATATCAAAAAGTATTTTTGGATATAATTTCATAACTTATTTTTTATGTTACAATAAATAGGGAAACGGAATAAAGTCTATGAGCCTTTAGTGTGAGTGGGATATTGATGGATATATTCCCTAAATACTAGTATGTATATAATACATATTAAACTATCTTATAGGGTATGATATTATTTCTTTTGTTTCAATGAAATTCAAAATTATATGTATGGGAATATCATTTAGTATGATATAAATATACCGTATGGAAAAGGTGTGATTGGAATCATATTATACATTCCAAACTAGCACCCTAAATTATGTATGAAATTAAAAATTAAAAATTTAATTTATGTTAATATTCCAAATTTGGATATCATTAATAAATGTTTATTAAGATGAAACATTGGGGAGGTTGAATAATTCATTCATGTAATGAATTCATTAATGTATGAAGCTTTACTTGTGTGTTGTATAACTCATGAGTAAATTTTTTCATAATGAAAGAATATATTAAGGACTATATAATGAGGCTTATACCATGTGTATGGTTTCTTGAGAGTTTTCCAATATTCTTTCCACATATATCTCCACAAATATTTCTTTATCCTCTTCTCTTTACCATCGAGAGGCATCAACATTCCATGATAAATGAGAAGAATATCACTGAAACATTCAATTATTCTTCTATCCCGTGAATAAACCATAGATAAGTAAGTCCAATGGATACCTTTGAGTGATATTTATCAAGAATAATAATCAAATATAGATATAGAATCATTATACAGTGCAAGGTACACATGTTATTAATTTTAGTTTAAATATGGTTTTAGTTTCAGGCATAATAGATCTTGGGAATTTGAGTTTCTTATTGTTTCTACTATATTTCTTAGGTTTTAAACCATCCTTATAAAACCATAATGCATTGTAATAGAGGATTACATGCCATAATATACTTGTGTAATAATAAAACAAGGCTATATAATATTTACTCAGTGTTTTAGAAGATTAAATGTTGACATATCATGCCACAATGATATATGTCATGTTAAAATAGTGATAGATAAGAATAAAATATTATATAGATAGGTATTATGTTAAATGGTTCACACCACAATTAATTACCCCTGAAAAATAAGTGATAAGTTGTAACACCCCAAGCTTCAATGGTACGTTTCCCTTTGAATAATACAATAGCGTGTGTTGTACGCAACTTCGAGTTCTAACACACCACAACTAATCAAACTAGCCGTTATGAATAGTAATACCCACTTTTTGAAATTTTATAAATTTTATCCTTCAAAATGGACTTCATTTTTTGATTCGGAATATCGAAATTAGCTTAGGGTTAATTTTTGGTATTTTTCTGAAAACTTTCAATATTTGATGAATAGTGAAAAATACTAAGTTATAGTTTAAAACTGAATTTTTATTTAAATAATTATTTATCTTATTTAAATTTATTTTAGGTCAAAATATATACATAATACCCATATAAGTTCAATGTAATTCATTGGATTCAGTTTATAATAATTTTAGATATATAAAAATTTTATTGAACTTTTCACCATCTTTTACCCACCTCCTAGGAGAATTTGAAAATTCACATAAAACATAATTTTACCACTTCTGTGAGTGGAATTTAAAAAATCTGAGAGATACAGTTGATATCAGTAAGAAAAATTTGGTTCAATAAGATGAAAATATTTTTGGTGAATAGTAACATTTAACTTTTATTTACCACGGTTAAAAGTAAATAGAGTATTTAAGGGTAAAAATGATATTTTTATTACCCTAAAACATGTCCTAATTCTATTGGATAAGTATAATTCGACCAAAAACAACCTTAAGAATAAAATATGAACCTCTTTGGTCCACTTGGATTAGATTAGGACACTTATTATTATTTTATTTAAAGAAGAGTTAAAAGAGTTAAAATCAAAGTCTAATAACTAAAACATTTTTTATATAGAGTTATAAAAAAGATAAATTAGACTATAAATATTCATTATAAATAAAAAAATATTTCCTACATAATGTTATTTTATTTATATTTTTTATATATTATATAATTTAATTTATTTATGACACAACGATGATGCTGTAATTACCTAATTAATGGAATATAAAAATAATTGATTTTATCAATATCCAAATAAATGTAATTTGAGACTTTTTATGAATTACACTAATTTTATAGGTTAATATGACATTTTAGGGTTGGTTATATGAAATATTTTTGAAGTAATAATGTTGTTATTAATTTATAAAAAACAAAATACCAAATAGTGTCAAAATTGATATAAAAGAGTTTTTAAAACAAATATTATATTATTAATTGATATTATATTCCTAAAAATCTAAGGTTTGGAAAAAGGAATTATATAATGATATTTGTATCATTAATTAGCCACTTGGGGTTCTCTTGGAAGTATATAGTTATTTTATTAACCATATAATATAAAAATACAAAGAGACATGGTAAGTGTCAAACTATTTAACTAAGAGTTAAATCTATAAGATAAAGTTAATATAGTGACCCAAACCTGTATAAAACCTATTATTTGAGTGGTTTCCTACCCATACCCACATTAGACTTTAAATAATTCATTTTTGAGCCATTATAAAATGAAATTGAATTTATTATAAAATAATATTTCTAGCTTTTCCTAAGGTGCCCCTCACCCCTCTTATAAAAGGGCACTCCCCCTTCTCTCAAATTCACACCTTCATAACCATTTGGCTCGGCCAACCTCCGACCAAATACCCTCTAAAATATACTCTCTTAATACTATAGTCCTTCCATTAGTCATAAATCCATCCTAAGTATCCCTTTTGATCAAATCAAAAGGAAGAACCCGAAAAAGAGGTAAATATTTCATCACCTCCTTCAAGTTCCTTTCTTCTTCCACTTCCTTTTTCTTTATTGTTTCCATTATAAAGTAATAATTCCAGTATCTTATATATAATTTGATGTTATTAAAAATATGTTACGTCCAAATTCATTATTCTTTCCATCCTTTGATTGACATGTCACCATACGTGCATACGTACGGTTTACCGTCTCCACATCATGGTGTAATTGTTATTCAATACATTATTATTTGTATGGGTATAATAATGATGTGTAATTTATGTAAATAATAAATATAACATGATAATTATTCTTTATATATAATATATCATCCAATTATATATTATTTTAATATCAAAAGAATGATATTGTCGCTCGTGCGTACGTACGGATTACCGTCTCTAGGAACGCGATGAGATTCATTCCCCCGTCGTATCCATTCAAGACTAATTTTCATTAGATGATTAAAAATAATGTTTAAATACTTGATATAATTCTGGATATGAATAAGATACATCCCATACATAACAAATATGTCTCACATGACAAAGAATATAAAGTAAAACTAATCCATTAATGCATGAAACAATGATAATACTAAGATATTATTAACAAAGCAATGTTAAAAGATCATATATGATATCATATTAATGTATATGATTATTGTATAATTTAATAACAATTATTTAACCATTATAAAGGAGGTTAACCTACCCTCGACCAAGGAAAATTACAAGGTAAGGGTTAATTTCACAATCTCTTTATTATCAGAGGTTGTTTTTACGTAAGTATCTACTAGGACCTCTTTATCATCCACATCCATGTTTCTTAAAAATATATTTCAAAACATTCTTACTATTTTATATACTATGGGTTAAAGTCATTTATACCCTTTTTTGACTTTTTATAAGATGTTTATAAAGGAATCTTTCCATTGTTTTCCAAACAAGGTCCTTTATAACCTTTTCGACAAAATTAAGGTAAGAATGTCTTTTTTTAACTTATATGGCGGGTGCAGCTATTTTCCACCGTTATAACATCATAAAATCTTCCCTTACAATATTATAAGAATATTTCCAAAATAAATGTTTTCTTTTATAATTATATTAATTTTAAATGATTTCAAAATAGAAAGAGATATTTCTCTAAAAAGGTATTGATTTCATCTATGTCAGCATTCTTTGATGGATTTTAAGTTTATTTGAAGTTGATATATTATAATACAAAACTTCCATATTGTATTGAAGGTTTTGTGATATATTTGACTATGGATGTGTAATTTTTATACAATTCATGGTTTATGGATAAAGTGTCGACATTTCATATGCTAGTTTTAATACGAATGTTTATGTTATGTTTAAACCTTTTCATATGAGTAATTCATTGGACTTAGTATGTGATGGGTGGAGCCTGATATAGCTCCTCAATGCATCGGTAGGTATCATGAGACAAACTAGTGTCTTGGAATAAGGCCTTCACTAAATATTATTTGTATTCTTGTCACAAGGCCTTGACTATGTGGTTATGAAAGTCTGGAATTATTCTTTTCATCATTATAAAAGTGGCTATTTATATTGCATGTGATTATTAGACTAGTAGAATATCTATGTGAGTAAGTAAATGGAATTATTTGATTTTATATTTTCCATATTATTCTGAAGTTCAAGTTTAAAAGAATTTTGTTTTAGTCCTATACATTGCCTTAAATGTTTATGCTTATTTATGAAAGTTTCCGCTATATTGTTATCCTTACTGAGCATCTGAGCTCACCCCTTTCTATGTTTTATTTTTCCCAGGATGCGAAGAAGTATTTTATGACTGACCTGTAGGGATAGTCTGAGGGGATATGAGTGTGGTCTATGGAAACAATGTTGTTTTAGTTTTTTCATTATATGATGTAATGCAAACCTTATAAATGTATCTTGTACTTCCCAGGCTACTAAACTAATCGGTCTTTCGAGACTTGATCATTTGTGATCATGCCAATGTTTTGTAATAATGCACCGACTCTGGGTAACTAGGGTTGGGATGGTATAGTTGGTATCAGAGGAATTTTAGTACAAACCATGGAATATAGATTTAGATAAACTCTGATTAGAGTACATTACCCTAAGATAGACTTTGAGGATTAGTATAGAAGAACTTCCTAGAATTTTGGCATTGTAGAGATTTTATGAGTTTTCCAAGAAATACATCTCTTCCTGGATATGAGCATGTAGAGGTGGCTATGGCATAGATGTACCTAGGGTTAAAACCTGAAAACACTACTTTGAGCTAGACTCAAACGGAAACTGGTGCATGATAACGGGTTTTGCTGCACTCTTGGTTACGACACTCCTAGGGGATATGCTTAGGATAATTCTCATTTTCTTTACAAACCATTATGAAGGGTTTATGAGTATATACTTCCTCAAAGAAACCATTTTTTATGATTATGGATTATATCCATAAATTGTTCAATTTATGTTATGTGTTTTACAAGTTTGGAATTATGTATTTCGATTCATAAACTAATCTAGTTTATGCCATTGTTTAGAAATAGCACCTAGTAGAAGGAATGGAAATTGTATCAATGAATCCACTCTATGTAGGGATTTCCCTCCTGCTCAAGATAATTATAGTGGAGCTGGTGATACAACTGGTGATGATTAGCTTATCACTATACTGGGAAAACTCACTTAGGTTACGAATAATAACCTTACCCGTATGGAGCACCCTGATCCACAACATGGAGGATCAATGTTAGACCGATTCATGAGGAAAAAACCACCATCATTAAATGGGATTATAATTCCATTTGTATCTGAGCAATGGATAAATTCCTTAGAGAAAATATTCCACGCCTTGGGGAGTAGCGAAAGAGAAAAAGTTGTCATGGCAGTTTACCGCCTCACTATAGATGATGATCAATGGTGGTCATTGATTCAAAACACAAAAGAAGATGATGAATTATCAAATATGTAATGGAGGGAGTTTAAAGATATTTTCTTAGAAAAATACTTTCCTCATGACCATCGAGCAGATATGGAAAGGCAATTTCTGAGTCTGATGCAAAAGGAGGATGAGAATATCCCAAAGTATGAAGCTAATTTTACAAGGTTAGTGAGGCATGCAGCAGATTATATATGTAACCCAAGAAGTAATATTTATCGTTTATTTGATGGGTTAAAACCATTTCTCCATCGAGCATTAGTCTCACAATCCTTCTCATTGTACGTATATATTTTCTCATGTGCTATCAAGACAGAAAAATAATTCTCTAAGTCTTATGAATTTAAAGCAAAGCAAGAGAAGAACAGATCTATTGAAAACTCTAGAAATGGAAATAAGGGGTTGAAGGGAAAATTTGGATATACATCCTGTAGTAAATGTGGGAAGAATCACCCTGGTACTTGCCTGAAGGGAATGGGAGTCTATTACAAGTGTGGTGAAAAAGGCCTCCAAGCTCGGGATTGCAAGGGGAGGAAAGAGGTTTTCGATGTTGAATGCTAAAATTGTAGAGAAAGGGGGAATTATGAAAATGAATGTCCAAAGAGTCAGGGGAACTTACCTCAAAAAAGTCCAAGGGATCAAGGTCAAGCTTTTGTTATCACTACTGCTGAGTTTGAAGCTCCGAAAGATGTGGTGGTAGGTAATTTAATGGTTTCCTCAAGTTTAGAAAATGCATTATTTGATTCTGGATCATCGCATTGTTTCATATCTTCCAAGTTTTCTAAGAAAATTAGATATTTCAAATTTGATTTAACGTGGGAGTTGTCAGTCAAAACTCCTAAGGGAGGTATCATCGCAAAAAAGTTTTGTGAATCAGTTCCCATTAGAGAATATAAATGTTCTTTATCCGCTGATCTCATCGTCATACCCATGATTTAATTTGATATAATCCTAGATATGGAATGGATTTCAGACCATGATGAAAACATTTATTGTAAGAATAAGGAGGTTACTATTTTTTGTGATGATGATAAATAACACATTATCTTTAGAGAAGAAATGTAACCACCAGATTCTTATCTAGATCCACCCCACGTAGTTCAAATAAATTCAATTATTAGGGAGGAAGAGAATGAAATAAATGTAGGTGAGGAAAGGAATGTTCAAATATAGGATGTACCTATTATGAAATAATATGTTGATGTGTTTCTAGAAGATTTACCAGGAAATCCTCTAGAACGAGAAATTGAGTTTTCGATTGATTTAATTCCTGGATCAAGACCCATATCGAAGACCCCTTATAGAATGACCACTGTGGAATTAGTGGAACTAAAGAAACAACTAGAGGAATTGAGTAATAAGGGATTTATTCTCCCTAGTGTTTCTCCAGGGGGATCCCCTGTCCTTTTTGTTAAGAAGAAATATGGATCTATGAGGTTGTGCATTGACTACAGGGAGATCAATGCTATAAAAATAAAGAAAAAGTATCCCCTACCTTGCATTGATGATTTATTTGACCAACTGCATGGATCTCAATAATTTTCAAAGATTTACCTTTGAGCTGGATACCATCAATTGTGCATGAAGAAGGAATACATTCTGAAGACATCATTTCGAACCAGGTACGGGCATTACGAGTTTACAGTAATGCCTTTTGGACTGACTAATGCACCCTCTATATTCATGGATCTAATGAATAGAGTTTTTAAGGAACATCTCGATGATTTTTTAGTGGTATTTATTGATGATATCTTGGTATAATCTAAAATCTACGAAGATCATTAAAATCACTTGCACATTATCCTGAAGACTCTTAGAAGACATGAATTATATGGGAAGTTTAGCAAGTGTGAATTCTAGCTTCAAGAGATTTCTTTTCTTGGCTATATTGTCTCTAAGGATGGAATCTCCGTTGATCCTTCAAAGACCAAGGCAATCCAAGAATGGCCAACACCAATGAGTATAACTGAGGTATGTAGTTTTATTGGTTTAGCAGGTTATTATCGACATTTTGTCCAGAATTTTGCCCAATTGGCTAACCCATTAACCAAGCTCACACGTAAAGGGGTGAAATTTGTTTTTACAAAGGAATGTGAATAATTTTTTGAAGAATTGAAGAAAATATTATTCAATGATCCAATATTGACTCTACCATCGGGGAATGATGGGTTTGTTATTTATAATGATGCTTCAAAGAAAGGACTTGGTTGTGTCCTTATGCAGAATGATAGGGCTATTGTATATGCAACACGATAGCTAAAAATTCCTGATAAAAACTATCCTACTCTTTATCTTGAGTTATAAGCTGTAATATTTTCATTGAAGATATGGAGACATTATCTCTATGGTGAAAAATGTGAGATATATACCGATCACAAGAGTTTGAAGTATATTTTCTCACAAAAAAACGCAACATGAGGCAAAGGCAATGGCTTGAACTACTCAAGGAATATGATTGCACTATACACTACCACCCATGGAAGGAAAATAAGGTGGAAAATGCTTTGAGTAGAAAGGATCATGGATTTTTGAACAAGATGAGAGTTAAAAAGGATCTTATATACATGGATCTAGTAAAGATGGATATGGAAATCACCATGGAAGGTGAAACATCAATACTTTTTCAAATGGTTGCCTAACCATCTTTACTAGAAAGGATAAAGAGTTCTTAGACTGGTGATGAAGAATTTCAAATGAAGATTAAAGCTGTGAATGATGGGATATTGAGTGACTTTGTGTACGAAGATGGAATTTTTAAATTTGGGAAGAGACTTTGTGTTCCCGATATACCTGATCTGAAAAGATAATTTTTGGATGATGCTCATAGCTCCAATTTCTTTATACACCCTGGGAGCACCAAAATGTATAGATATTTGAAGGAACATTTTTGGTGGGACAAAATGAAGAGGGAGATTGCTGATTTTGTGTCACGATGTATGGTTTGTCAACAAGTGAAAACTGGAAGGCAATATCCTGGAAAAGTCATGCAACCTCTTCCCATACATGAGTGAAAATGGGATAATATTACGATGGACTTTGTCATGGGACTACCAAAGACTACTAGAAAGAATGATGCAATATGGGTCATTGTTGATTGTCTTACCAAGTTAGCACATTTTCTTGATATAAGAGAAGATTTACCACTTGAACGATTGGAAAGACTATATATTAATGAAGTTGTAAGACTTCATGGAGTACCACTATCAATTGTTTCTGATCATGATCCATGTTTTACATCAAGATTCTGGAAAAGTCTTTAGAAAGCCCTGGATATTGAACTTAATTTGAGCACTACCTACCACCCTCAAACTGATGGACAATCAGAATAGACTATTCAAAATTTAGAAGACATGTTGAGATCATGCACACTTGACTTTCAAGATATGTGGGATTAATATTTACCTCTAGTAAATTTTCCTATAAGAATAGCTTCCATTCAAGTATTCAGATGGCACCATATGAAGCGTTATACAGAAAGAAATGTCACACACCAACCTGTAGGGATGATGTTGGTGAAAGAAAACTCGTAGGCCTAGAATTGGTGGAGGAAATGATGGAAAAGGTTAAGTTAATCTAAAACCACATCAAAGAAGCTCAAAGTAGAAATAAGAGCTATGATGATAACCGAAGGAAGGATTTAGAATTTCAGGTAGGAGATCATGTTTTCTTGAAGTTATCTCCATGGAAGGGTGTTATACGTTTCAGTAAGAAGGGTAAATTGAGTCTCAGGTACATCGGACCTTTCAAAATTCTAGAACGAATTGGGGTTGTAGCTTATCGTTTTGAAATGCCACCGAGTCTCTCCAAAGTTCATGATGTGTTCCACGTATCACTGTTGAGAAAATACATGCCTGACCCAATGCATGTACTTACCTATGAGGAATTAGAACTGGAACCCGATATGTATTATTTTGAAGAGCCTGTCAAGTTTCTTTATACAAGAGAACAAGTGCTGAGAAACTGGACGACTCTTTTGTTAAAAGTTCTATAGAGAAGCCATAAGATGGAAGAGGCAACGTGGGAACCCAAGGAACTTATAATGAAGAACCACCTGAGTCTTTTTATGCAGTAATATTCTAAAAATTTTGAGGATGAAATTATTTTAAGTAGGGGATAATGTAACACCCCAGGCTTCCAAGGTACGTTTCCCTTTGAATAATACAATAGCGTGTGTTGTACGTAACTTTGAGTTCTAACACACCACAACTAATCAAACTAGCCATTATGAATAGTAATACCCACTTTTTGAAATTTTATAAATTTTATATTTCAAAATTGACTTCATTTTTGGACTCGGAATATCGAAATTAGCTTAGGGTGAATTTTTGGTATTTTTCTGAAAAATTTCAATTTTTGATGAATAGTGAAAATCACTAAGTTAGAGTTTAAAACCGAATTTTTAATTAAATAATTATTTATTTTATTTTAATTTATTTTAGTTCAAAATAGATACATAATACCTATATAAGTTCAATGTAATTTATTGGAGTCAGTTTATAATAATTTTAGATGTATAAAAATTTTACTGAACTTTTCACCGTCTTTTACTCACCTCCTAACAGAATTTTCAAATTCATATAAAACTTAATTTTACCGCTTTTGTGAGTGGAATTTCAAAAAAACTAGAGAAATGGTTTATATTAGTAAGAATAATGTGGTTCAATAAGATGAAAATAATTTTTGGTGAATAGTAACTTTTTACTTTTATTTACCACGGTTAAAAGTAAATAGAGTATTTAAGTGTAAAAATGATATTATTATTACCCTAACACATGTTCTAATTATATTGGTAAGTATAATTCGACCAAAAAAACCTTATAAGTAAAATATTAACCTATTTGGTCCACTTGGATTAGATTAGGACACTTATTATTATTTTATTTAAAGAATAGTTAAAAGAGTTAAAATCAAAGTTTAATAACTAAAACATTTTTAATATATAGTTATAAAAAAGATAAATTAAACTATAAATATTCATTAGAAATTAAAAAAAATATTTCCTAAATAATGGTATTTTATTTATATTTTTTAGACATTAAATAATTTAATTTATTTATGACACAATGATGATGCTGTAATTATCTAATTAATGAAATATTAAAATAACTGATATTATAAATATCCAAATAAATGTAATTTGAGACTTTTTATGAATTACAATAATTTTATAGGTTAATATGACATTTTAGGGTTGGTTATATAATTTTTTTTATAAGTAATAATTCTTTTATTAATTTAGAAAAAATAAAATACCAAATAGCGTCAAAATTGACATAAAAGAGTTTTTAAAACAAATATTATATTATTAATTGATATTCTATTACTAAAAATATATGGTTCTGCCAAAGGACTTATATAATGATATTTTTATCATTAATGAACCACTTGGGGTTCTCTTGGAAGTATATAGTGGGTTTATTAACCATATAATATAAAAATACAAAGAGACGTGGTAAATGTCAAACTATTTAACTAAGAGTCAAATCAAACAGATAAAGTTAATATAGAGAGACAAACCTATCTAAAACCTATTGGTTGAGTTTTTTTAGAACCATACCCACCTTATACTTTAAATAATTTATTTTTGAGCCAATAGAAATAGAAAATGATTTTATTATAAAATAATATTTCTAGCTTTTTCTAAGGTGCCCCTCACCCCTCTTATAAAAGGGCACTCCCCCTTCCCTATAATTCACATCTTCAAATCAATTTGTCTTAACAAAAATCTACCCAAATACCCTCTCAACTATACTCCCTTCATCCTAGAGTCCCTACATTAGTCATAAAGCCAACCTAAGGAGCCCTTTTGGTCAAATCAAAAGGAAGAACCTGAAAAAGAGGTAAATATTTCATCACCTCTTTCAAGTTCCTTTCTTCTTCCACTTCCTTTTTCTTTATTTTTTCCATTATAAAATAATAAATCCAGTATCTTATATATAATATGATTTTATTATAAATATGGTACAACTAAATTCATTATTCTATCCATCCTTTGAATGACATGTCACCATACGTGCGTACGTACGGCTTACCGTCTCCACGTCGTGGTGTAATTGTTATTCAATACATTATTATTTAGATGGGTATAATAATGATATTTAATTGATGTAAATAATATATATAACATGATAATAATTCTTTATATTTGATATACCATCCAATTATATATTATTTTAATATCAAAAGAATGATTTTGTCGCTCGTGCGTACGTACGGATTACCGTCTCCATGAACGCGATGAGATTCATTCCCCATCGTATCCATTCAAGACTAATTTTCATTAGATGATTAAAAATAATGTTTAAATACTTGATATCATTCTGGGTATGAATAAGATACATCCCATACATAACAAATATTACTCACATAACAATGAATATAAAGGAAAACGAATCCGTTAACATCCGAAACAACGATAATACTAAGATATTATTAACAAAGCAATGTTAAAAGATCATATATGATATAATGTTAATGTATATTATTATTTTATAATGAAATAAAAATTATTTCACCATTATACAAGAGTTTAACCTACCCTCAACCAAATAAAAGTACAAGGTAAGGGATAATTTCACAATCTCTCTATTATCTGAGGTTGTTTTTATGTAAGTATCTACCAAGACCTCTTTATCATCCACATCCATGTTTCTTAAAAATATATTACAAAACATTATTACTATTTTATAGAATATGGGTTAAATTAATTTATACCCTTGTTTGAATTTTTATAAGATGTTTATAAAGGAATCTTTCCATCATTTTCCAAACAAGGTCCTTTATAACCTTTTAGACAAAATTAAAGTAAAAATGTCTTTTTTTTAACTTATACGGCGGGTGAAGCTATTTTCCGCCGTTATAATATCATCAAAGCGTCCCTTATAAGATTATAAAAATATTTCCAAAATAAATGTTTTCTTTTATAATTATATGAATTTTAAATGATTTCAAAATAGAAAGAGATATTTCTCTAAAAAGGTATTGATTTCATCTATGTCAACATCCTTTGATAGATTTTATGTTTATTTGAAGTTGAATTATTATGATACAAAACTTCCATATTGTATTGAAGGTTTTGTGATATGTTTGATTGTGGATGTGTTATTTTTATACCATTCATGGTTTATGGATAAAGTATTTACATTTCGTATGCTAGTTTTAATATGAATGTTTATGTTATGTTTGAACCTTTTCATATGAGGAATGCATTGGACTTAGTATGTGATGGGTGGAGCTCGCTATAGCTCCTCGATTCATCGGTAGGTCTCATGAGACAAACTAGTTTCTTCGTACAAGGCCTTGACAAAATCTTGTTTCTAGTCTTGGCACAAGTCCTTGACTATGTGGTTATGAAAGTCTGGCATTATGCATTCTATCATTATAAAAGTGGCTATTGATATTGCATATGATTATTCGACTAGTAGAATATCCATGTGAGTAAGTAAATGGCATTATTTGATTTTATATTTTCCATATTATGATGAAGTTCAAGTTTAAAAGGCTTTTGTTTTAGTCTTATACATTGCCTTAAATGTTTATGCTTATTTATGAAAGTTTTCTCTATATTGTTATCCTTACTAATCATCTGAGCTCACCCCTCTCTATGTTTTATTTTTTCCATGATGCGAAGAAGTATTTTATGACTGACCTGTAGGGATAGTCTGAGGGGATATGAGTGTGGTATATGGAAACAATGTTTTTGTAGTTTATTCATTTTATGATGTAATGTAAACCTTAGGAATGTATCTATTACTTCCAAGGCAACTAAACTAATCGGTCTTTTGAGACTTGATCTTTTGTGATCATGCCAATGTTATGTAATAATGCACCGACTCAGGGTAAATAGGGGTGGGGCATTACATAAACTATCTAGATTTTTAATAGGAACTAAGCCATAGAGTTTAAAGATGATCCATGAAGGAATGGTTTATGCCTTGTGTTTTTGGACATTGTTATAAAGTAGAAGAAGCTAATATTTGGTGATCTTCTCAAAATATGGATCATGTACTATGAAGGATATCTTGTACTGTGGTGTGTCAATAAATGGTGTCTTCTTAAAAATATCAAATTGTCATGAATATCAAAGTCTGAACTCTGATTATCATAGTTGATAGACATTGTTCCATAATGTATATATAAGGACCCAACCAAAAACATTATATAATCTAGTGTCTTTAAACTTTAATTCACTTTATTTTATTCCCAATGATATTTTCGTTTTATAGTTCTAGATAATTTGGTCATAATTCAAATATAAAAAACTCATACATTAAAAAGTTGACACGTCCACTTAGCATCCATTTTTTCACAATATAAACTTTTAAAATTAAATACATTTTCTTTTTAAAAAAATATTCATGACTTTTAACTTGAATTCATATTTTTTCTTACTCATCCTTAAATCAATTGAAAAAAATTTCAAAACAAGGTATGAGCACTAGAATCTAAGTAAGGGACATAAAAAAGAAATCTTTTAGTCTCGTGAAAAACTTGAAAATCCATAAACTTTACCTTTGCAACACCAAAAGATTTTACAATATTTCTCTTTTTAAATTTAAAAACTTTAATGCCTTGCATTGCACGCAACACCCAATATAAATGAACAATGAAATATTATTATGTAATAATTATAAACTATTCCTTAAATTAGTGGGAATGAATGGTATTAACTTCATATAAAATATATAATTTTCTAATTCATTGTTAATATATAAATTAACAATTTTTTAATAAGTTCTTAATTTTTAGGAAAATCATTTTATTCTTCAAAAAATATGTCTTCTTCAAAAATGGTTTTCTTTGGTTTTATATATAAATATTATAATAAATTTATATAAAATATATGGATTTTATTTTTTAAAACTAATATAAATTTTTAAATCATCATATTAAAATTAAATTATGGATATTTTTTTGAATTTTATGAAAATATTGATTTCCCAATGAATAATGAAAAATATCGATTTTTATAAAAATGTAAATTTATTTATATTAAAAGAATATTTATGATTTAAATTTGATCTCAATGTAAATTAAGTAATATTTAGATATAAATAATATAAATTATTTCATTTAAATAATCCTTATACCTTATTTTGGCATTAGTAGATTTATTGGAATAAAATACATTTTTTAAGAAAATTGTTTTTTGTTGCATTTTGTGGGATTAATTTAAAATTAAAATATAAAACTTATATTTTTTAAATTTTGAAAAATTTATTCCATATTTTGACTCATGAGGTATAAATTTATTAAACAGGTCCCTTTTATTTTTGTTCAATATGAATAATAACCATAGTTTTTTTGTTACCATGGTAAAGGGTGAATTGGGTAATTTAGGTTAAAAATAATATGATAGGGATACTAAAATGGACTAAAACATGATACAATTTTATTGGAAGAATTATATTAATCTATAATCATTAAATTTTTGGTTATATGACCATTTATGGCTATTTTTATGAGATTATGATCTTCATAATGTTTTATTTAAAGAAAATTCAACGATGTCACATTCATGATTTTAATAACTATAAAATTTTTAATATGGTGTTATGTAGAGGATATATTCAAATATAAATAGTAATTTTATATCTAAAAGATTTATCTTCATCATGGTAATTTATTTTTAAATTTTTAGTGAATAAATAATTATCTTAATTGATTTCACAATGCTCATGTAGTAATTATTTAATTAATGGAAAAATAAAATAAATGATATTCAAAATTTTAAAATAAATATAATTTGAGATAATTAATATGATAAAATAATTTTAAATATGAACTTGACATGTTATGTATGTAATAAAATATTTGGTTTTAATTATAATTATTGTCTTTATATTATTAAATTCAAATTAACGAATAGTTCTTAAATTTTATATTATAAGTATTTTATAGTAAATAATAATTTATTAAATGATATAAAATTAATAAAATTATTAAATTCAGAAAAAATATTTATATAAGGTTTAACATGTAATCCATGATCCATTTATATCTCTTTTGACATTTTATAGTAACTATATTAACCCACAAAGTGTAAAAAATCATGTTGTCGCGGTAAGAGTTAAAGAGGTTAAATAAGGGTTAAAATAAAAAGATATGGGTAGAAATTAAGAAAAACTTATCTATATTTTATTATATGAGTGTATTTCAACCCATTATCATCTTATTTTCAAAATTAATAAGTTTGGATCTATTTTTAATTGAAAATTAATTTATATTCATTTACTATTTTAATAAATTCCAAGGTTTTTCCTCGCCTCAATTATAAAATGGCACCCCTTACTCACTTATTTAAAACAATTTGATCCATCTAGCTCAACCAAGTCCTTATCATAACTTTTATAAACTTCCTTATCCAATTTTTGGGGGTTTTAATCTACTCAAAATACCAGCCCTAAGTCCCTTAAGAAATGATCTAATGGAAATCTACCAAATAAAAGTATGTTAAAGCACATTCAACTAAAGGAAAGTGCATGGTAATTGATTTCTTAACTCAATTTCCACTAATTAGGTTAAAATTATACTTAGTTGTTGTTTTTTCATTCTAATACTATGTGTTTGGTGAATTTTAATTATATTATGTTGTATTTTCACTTGTTTTATGAGGATTTACATTGGATATAAATAATTGATTCATTTATTAATTCTCGCTTCAATGTTATGATCATTTTAAGGGTTATTTTACTATATCATTCTAATCAAGATTTTTTATTCTTGAATATCAGTTGAAGTAAATTACATGAATATTTACTAATAAAACCTTCCATTTTATTCTACAATGGTTATTTATGAATTCTTTTATGTAATAGTATGATTTTCCCTACTCTTAGAAACTTAAAATGTTTTAGAAAATGTTTTCAATAAAATACAACTTCATTTATCTCTTCAGTCAGAAATATGTTTTCTTCCAAAACCATGTTTTCTAAAAAAATTATCAATTTTTCTTTAAACATTTCAGAATTATTTATTAAAGTAATTTTTACCCGTTTTTACTCTTTACAAAGAAAAGTTGAAAAGAAACTTTATTTTAATGTGTATGGAATAAACATAATTTCCATTCACCATAACCACTCAAATGTTTGCAGGATTCTTTTATAAGTTTAAAGAGTTATTTTCAAATAAAATAATTTACAAATTTTTTTCATAAATTTTTGTTTTTAAAAGTGATTTTCAAATAAATTTATTTTCAAAAAAACTCAAAATGAAAAGGATATTTTCCTCAAAAATGTTTTTAAAGATCTTTTTATGGTATTTATATTCATCAATGAAAAAACCATTTATTCTTACTCCAATGGGTATATATTGTATTGATACCATCCTTATTATTTATGTGTATGGTTTATTATCAGTTTGGTTGTGTGCTGGTGTTGAAATATGCCTACCACAGGAATAGTCAAGGAATGAACGGTCCGTTTGGAGAGAATTCGAGTCCAAAATGGCCAAAAATCTATCTAAGGAATACATTTTGTGAAGGCCTGGTCATTATTTAATGTCAAGTTCTATCCAAACTCCCTATAAATATAATCCCTTCACAAACACATGAATCCATAATGGTACTTCTCCACGCAATAACATTCGTAGTCACATAGTTCTTTACGAATGCACGAATGATTGATGGTGTCCCCATGAGTCTGACAGAGTCATGCATCATTCTCAAATCCTGATATTTATTTGATAAAGTACTCAAATCTTCATAAATCCCATTTCCTATAAATACCCCCCTCATTTTAGTATTTTAAGGATGATTACCCAACCTTTCAGCTTCCAAATTTCTCCCAATTCATGAACCTCCTAAGCATCATGAATCAGACCAAAAATGGATCACACAAGGTAACTAGGCTTTGCTAAACCCCCTTCTAATTATTTTTAAAATAATCCACACCATGTAGATATTACCTTCACAAAGTCCCAATCCCTTCATTAAAGGAGAAGTCCCTGATAGGATCTTGAGGATTTATGAAGCATTCATCCTTCGTGAAGAACTCCTCTCATCAACCATGACTTCATCCTAAGGTAGGGTCACACTTTTTTTTTGAATCCTCTAACCTCTATGAAGAACTTAAGAATCGTAGAGAACCTATTTTTGAGGCCCTAATCTTAATGAGATCTCTCTATTGGTCCTCTCCATGCTACTTCCCTTCAACTATTACCTCTTCTCAAAGGTTGACTGCTCAAAACCCACACACCAATCAAAGATCTGTTCAGCTACACCACAAGTCACTATGTGACCTATGACACACATTCATATGGCCAACTCCACATCAAGTGTAGCCCAAGACTTCCACCTGCCTCTATCTTCTTATCATAGGTACAATAATTCATGTTTCTTCTCAATATAGGCATGCTAATGTGGACCTCATAACTAGCCACTCCTCCCATCATTTTACCTTGTCAATTCCAAATCCATTCCTCTCTTAGTCATGCATTATAATTGGTCACTTAATCCCTTCATGTATGTAGGGTAATGAGTGAGTCTACCCATGTCCAAGTTGCATGAAGTAGAATTTCCTAGTTCCACATCCTAGTCGTACAATGTTAAACTATACAAAAATTTCCAAAGCATAAGATGTAAAATTGTATTCTTACCCTACATGAAGAAAATAGGATTTCAAATGTATGATAATCATAGGATTACCCCATCCTCCCCATGAAGAACATAGACCTTCCATACCGAGTAGCTTCAGCGTAACCCCCACCTACCATGTGCAATAGGCATAAGATTACCTCTGTATGAGTGGCATGGAATGAGATCCTCCTCGCATGGAATGAGATCCTCTTAGGGAAGCTTCCACGTGTAAGCCCCAACCACATCAGTGTTTCTCTTAGCAGCATCCTAGTATCCATCCACCAGTGGGTAAAGCTGAATCGTGTGATATTCAGATCTACTGCTTACTCTTATTTCTCACAATGATCACAAATCACATGGGCTTAGATATTAGAGGTTATCATGACATATACATGGTTCCAAGAACCATATGGTACTTCTCCATAGATTTAATCCCTAACCACTATTAAAATGGGCCTCCTACTTGGTATAATCCCCACCTTTCTTAACTTTGTGGGCTTTGATTCCCAACTAATTGTAATATGAAGGAATCCTCCTTAAGGTTCAAACCCAACACCCAAATCCTCCCTTATCTTATCTAAGCCACATACCCGATAAGATCATGCCTCCCTCTTGAAAGAACATTTATCTTCTAGGTCCCTCGAGCATCTCAATGAGTAATCCCCACACCAACTCCAACCAAGAGAAATCCTCTTGTGATGGGAATCTTCTACGTGTAAGACCCACACCATCCCTCATCGATGTTCATTTCTTGACATGAGTGTCATTATCACATGACGTTAAACTATATGGATTGGTCCTATCACATGAACCTAAACTGAGGAATCAAAATATGTGGGATTTGATTATGGTCTTCTTAATAGGGTACATAAGATGCCTCCCTAGAAGTTCAATCCCAACCAATGGTAAACCTAGGTGCTCCATCCTAATGGTGTTCCTTCCTAATCCACCTTAAGGGGTGTTCTATTTAAACCTTCACATCATGATATATTCCCTTTAGGAGACATATAGTGACCCAGGATTAACATACATGGATATTATATCATTTTAGATTAATATTTGGTACATTACAAAAATACATGCCTGATGACCATGATAGTTTAGTGTATTTGGAAACTTGGAAACAAAATCTTCTATCCTGGTGAAAGATCTTCAACATCTCCCATGAATATATCCACCTTTAGTACTTCTACCTAAAACCTTTATTCATAACCTTGGGAAAGGAAACATAAGAAAGGGGTGATCTCAAATGCTCGGTGAGGGTAAATAAAGGAAATTTGTAAGCATAACTTGAAAAAAAGGGTATGGAACTTGAGCATAACATTCGAAGATCATACCCTATATATTAGAGATCATAATAAATATTAGCAGTTCATAAGACATAGATCAGACGATAATTAAGAGCATAAGTCATGAAAACATTACATAGGAATAATACATGGTATTTGTGGCATGCATATTGGTTTATAACGTTGTAAGCATGTATAAGTAGAAACATGTTGACTCATTAAGTTATGGACATGAAATCAGGCCCCCACTTCAACTTATGGACATGCAACCTGGTCCATGTATAACATTGTGAATCTGTCTTAAGGTTCACACATAACCTTATCAGAAAGAAATCAGGTCTACGCATAACATTGTGAACATGTAATAAGGTTTATACATAACATTTTGAACATGTGATCAGGTTCACACATAAACATATAGACATGAAATCAGTTTGATGCATAACATTTTGAACATGTAAAAAGGTTCACTCATAACATTGTGAATATGTAATTAAGTTCTTGCATAAACTTATGGACATGAAACTAGTTCCATGCATAACATTGTGAACATGTAATTAGGTTCACGCCTAACATTTATACTCATGATTCATCCAAAATTACCAAATGAATTGGAGGGATATATAAGTCTCACCCATCTCATAATAAAATCATTCATACATGTTTTATAAGATAATAAAACATTTATCATATCATGACCCACAAAAATAAATAAGTTTTATAAAAATCAAATCACAACCCATAAAATGAAATGGGTATCACTGACATTTCATCACATCATAACCTATGGAAAATAAATAGGTTTCATAATAATTTCATCAAATCATAACAGTTGAAAATAAGTGGGTTTCAAAGGAATATAACCCATGGAAGAGAAATGGGAGTCATAAGCATAATTCCATCAAAACATAAAACTATTCAAGATAGAATATAAATGGAACCTTTGGATCAATTCCTAGAAGGGATTCAATAACATCAATGGATGTCATCTTAGATGTAAAATAACTTGGAAGGTGATTTTAAAACATTTATTGAGGTAAATATCATTTCTTATTTGAAAAGTCTCTTTAAAACACAAAACATTTTGAAACTATTTTCTTGAAAATAAACTTGAAATATTATAAAGAAATCATTTAAAACCATTATAAAACCTTTTTCTTTAAAAAAATATAAAGATATCTTGAAAAAAATTTGAAACCCATTTTCCTTAAAAACATATAAAAGGAGCTTGAAAATATTTTGAAAAAAATTTCTTTGAAAATATAGATTGTACCACGATTCACTATTTTATTTCACCCTTATACCAATGTATTAAACTAGTTTTTTATTGAAAATTATAATTATAATAAAAAAATTAAATTCATGATTGATTAAATAATTTTTCTCTTTTCACTGTTAAAAAGGGAAATCTCACTTGTTTTGATGATTTAATTAAAGGTAGAGGTGATTTGGAGATCCCACGGTGATGCGGAAGGAAAATGGGCCAAATTTCATGGAAGCACGTGAACACATGTCCACTATTTTTCTTGATATGAGAAATATGTACATCAAAATGAATAGAAATTTTGGGATCATATACATAGTTCCTTGGGATACAGCTTTTATGAAGTAACCCAAGCTCAGTTTTTCCATTAATATGCCCATCAGAATGGATCTATAAAATAAAATGAATCTACATGGGGTCAAAACTTTGCCTCTATATTTTAGAAATATCTCTTATTGTAAAGAATATATGGCCTCAAAACTTTACATGGAGATAGAAAATGTGTCTAAAAAACCTTTTTAGTTTTTTTCAAAGTGATTTATGACTTTTTGACTACCTAAAACTAAATACCAATAGGATTATCTAAATCAGGGTGCCCAAAACTACTTCCCACTTTGCCTATAAATTGGCACCTTGGGCACCCCATTTGGGAGTTCGACGATGAGGCAGGGTGATGAAATTTTGGAGACCCAAATGATTCTTATCATCATCCATATATGTTCTGGTGGCTATGATAAGTTCTACATCAACATCTTCTTCTTCCTCCCCTCCCAAGGATTTCTAAACCCCTTGTAATCACTTGGGGAGGAACATGATGTAATCTTGAGATTCATGTTTGTATTATATTGAATGGAATTTTTAATTCCAAGTTTTATGTTGTTATTATTAATCATATATTTTTATTTAATTTATTTATATACTGTTAAATTATACTCAAACTCAAATAATCATGTATTGGTGTACCCTTTCATGTGATGTTTCACACACCGTTCATCCCTTTTTCTTCACTCATTCTGTTGTGGTGTTTGTGTGGTTCATATTGGTCAATTAAAATCACATAATAATTGTCAAGGACATGTAAATTTATGTAATGGTATCACAAATAAATAACATAAAAACCTGGACAGTACATTGAGTTCTTCACGTGTTGCCTTGATGAGTTTAGGTTATGAAGTTGAACACAAATCACCCAATCATCAGCGGTATCCGGGGAATCATTGTGTGTTTTCGACTAAACCCTAGGAGATATACTATAATAAACTATGTAAAATTATGGTACTAGGTGTTAAAAACCATGTATTAAAAGATATATACCCTTTCTCTTGAATTGATGAAGGATGAGAATCATGAGAATTCCTCAGATTGATCACGCTTAATTAATTTTGTTAATTTCTACTTTGTTTTATCACTTTTTTTTCTTTGGCATATTAAATTATCAAACAAAAAGTTTTTCAAAATACCATTCCCATTATCTTTTTATAATGACAACCTTATTTTAGAATTAATTATCTAAGGCTCCGTCAAGAGACAACATAAGGTTACTGTTATACTACAAAAAATCTAGTATACTAAACATCTAATTTGATGCGCTCGACAACGCGATCAAATTTTGGAACCGTTACCAAGGAACCAAGATCATTTTTCCTTTTAATATTTTATTTACTTATTACTACTTTTGATATCCACCCACCCAATTTATTTTTCTATTTATTTTTGTTTTTCTATTTGTTTTAATTTGTGTGTTCTTTCTCTATTTCTCTTATTCTTCTTATTCTCTCACTATCATTATGTAGTATAAAATTGCCTTTTTTCACCTTTCACCCTTCTTAATTTATTTTATTTTATCCATATTAAATCATAAAAATAAAAAAAAATTACAAAAATAAGTTCACAACTTATTTTCATGACTCGATCAGAAAAACAAAAACTGGTTGAATTTGACTTAGAAATTGAAAAGACGCCTCAATAAAAAATCAAGGAATCTAGAGTTGGTCAATAAAGTAACACTGAGTACCTCCTTGTGGGACCTCAATTGATCCTAAACCAATAAAAAATTAAACCCAATAAAACCCAAGAAAACATGGCTATAAATAATCAAACCTTAAAAAAGCTGACCACCCCAGATGTGGAGTACCAACCTGCGTACATCCAATATCCTAAAGAAGAAGCCAACTTTGAGTTGAGATCTGGAATCATCCACCTAACTCTTAAATTACATAGTCTTACTAGTGAGGAACATCAAAAAAATATCAAGGAGTTTCACATAGTTTTCTCTACAATGAAACCCCAAAAATGTATCTCAGGATCTTATTAAGTTTAGGGCTTTCCCTTTCTCCCTTGATGGTGTATCCAAACACTGGCTATACTATCTGCATACCAAAATTGGGGTTTGGAATAACCTTAAATGAATCTTTCGAGAGAATTTCTTCTATACCTCCTAAAATACATCAATTAGAAAAGAAATCTATAGAATTAGGCAATCACAAGGAGATACCCTTCATGAATATTGGGAGAGATTCAAAAGATTTTTCTCAAGTTTCCCCCAACACCGAATTTGTGAAAAATTTATAATTCAAGAATTTTATGAGGGACTTGTCCCCATGGATCTTGGAATGATAGATGCTAAAGCTGGTGGTTCCCTAGATTGATAAAACTCATTTCTCTACTCGTGACTCAATAGCCAACATGGCTGAAAATGGACAACAATTTGCTACATGAGCTATTGAACCAACCTGAGGAGTTCATGAGGTAAGTCATTTATCCCTAGAAAAAAGGTAGATAATAAACTTGATGGTATTCATACCCTTATATGGAAATTATCTCAAGCACAAGGTAACTCACACTCTTCTTATATTCCATTACATTGTGGTATTTTTTCTGATAACACTCATTTTTATAACCAGTGCCCATAACTTTAGGATTCATCTGAGTCTTGTGCAGTTGTATTCCCAGGGTGTTATTTTCAGTAACCACCACCCTTCAAGCAAGAACCATTTAGGCCAAATCCAAACCTCAGGTGTAAAGAACAACCACAGTACCAACAAAGAGGCAACCCAATCTACCCCAAGAAAAATTGGTATCAACAAGGGAAAATTATGCAATCTTATTATCCCTAAACTTCTTAGAAAAATCCTCCTCCTCCTCCCAAATGTGAACCAATCCTCAAAAACATGGTGAAAAAAATGGTATCCAAAAACCTTCAATTCCAACAGACCACACAATCGGCTATTCAAGACCTACAAACTCAAGTGGGAAAATTTTTTAACACCATTGGTGAGATAAATATGTAATCTTATGGATAACTACCATCCCAACATATTGTTAATCCAAAAGACAAAGGTAATTTTTGTGAAATAACACTTTATATTGGTAAATAAGTTTCTTCTTCCATTGATTCTACCCAAAAGGTATATCACCCTATTGAAAACTCTCTTTAACTACCCTTAAAAGAATATAATGTTTAAAACCCAAAGAAAAATGATAAGCAAATTGTCATTGAGGATTCCACTGAACAAACCATTCCTCTTACTTTCCCCCAAAGACTCTCTAAATCTAAGAAAAAATTTGATAATCAGATTGATAAAGAGATATTGGATACATTTAAAAAGTTACAATCTAACATTCCTTTATTAGATGTAGTAAAAAAGATTCCTCATTATGCCAAATTTTTTAAATAACTTTTCACCCATAGGCGAAGGCTGAAGGGGAATAAGAGAGTCAACCTGGGAAGGAATGTCTCATCTTTGACTCAACCAACAATTCCAACCAAGTTCAAGCATCCAAGAACATTCATGGTACCTTGAACCATAGGGGAGACATTATTTTTAGATGTTATACATGATTTAGGTGCTTCAATTAATGTAATTCCTTACTCTATGTACACTTCTTTGTAGTTTTGATAGCTTCAACCGACAGGAATCATAGTGCAAATTGCCAACCATAGTACAACACACCCATCAAGATTGATTGAGGATATCCTTATAAAATTAAAGAATCTCATTTTCCCCACCAACTTCTACATTCTTGAGAGAGACGATACCAGAACCCAAGGACATGCTCTTATCATAATTGGGAGTTTATTCTTAAAAACATAAAAAATGATCATGAATGTTCACAATGGTATCTTGTCCATGGAGTTTTGTGGAGAAAAGGTAAGTTTTAACATTCTTAATGCCATGAAACACCCCATTGAAGAGCACTCCACTCTTCCTGTCTATTCGATGGAAGTACTCTCTAATAAAACACACACACAAAATTCTCTCCTCAACCCATACTTTGATTTATTTTTCTCTCCTTCATCCTTGGATGATTTGAGTTTTGATTCATGTTTTGAGTGTTTTGTGAGTTCTAAAAAGTGTAAATGTTTTACTTTAATTGATGAGTGTGTTCATTATGAGGTACCCATGATCTTCAATGATTCTTAAAATCTCATTTCAATAGATTCTCTATCCTTAGGGAATAAACATGAGAAAATAAACAGTTTCATGAACCTCACTCCCCCTAAATCCAAAAACCACCGATTTTGGAATTAAAACCACTTACATATAATTTAAAATATGCCTATATTTATGGTATCAACCAATTTCCCATCATTATTTCCAATAACTTATCTCTATAGTAGGAATCAAAATTGCTTGACCTTTTAAGAGAGTGTAAAAAGGTGATAGGATGGACTTTAGAAGATATTCCTGAGATTATCCCATCAATTTGTATGTACCATTTATTTTTGGATGATGAGGCTAATCCCATAAGGCAGGTTCAATGATAGTTTAATCCCACTCTCCTTGAAGTGGTAAATTTAGAAGTTAGTAAATTACTTGATAATGGGATCATTTATCCTATATATGATAGTAAATGGGTTAGCCCAATTCAAATTGTGCCAAAAAAATGGAATAACAATAGTATCCAATGAAAATAATGAATTGGTGCCAACAGTGTGAAAAACAGCTGGTGAGTCTATATTTACTACTATAGACTGAATCAATCTATTACAAAGGACCATTTTCATCTACCTTTCATTGACCAGATATTAGAAAGATTGGCTAGTAAGTCCCATTTTTGTTTCCTTAATTGTTATTCGGGTTATTTTCAAATCCATATAGCCCATGAGGATCAAGAAAAGACAACATTTACCTGTACATTTGGCACATTTTCAAACATAAGGATGCCTTTTGGTCTATTTAATGCTCCTGGTACTTTTCAGTGATGTATGTTGAGTACTTTTTCAGAATACCTAGGGAATTTTGATGAAAGTTTTTATGGATGATTTCACAGTTTATTGAACTTAATTTGATGATTGTTTGGTTGACCTAGGTTTTATCCTCCGATGTTACATAGGAAAATATCTTTTATTAAATAAAGATTAATTCCAGTTCATGGTGGGATGCGGGATAGTTCGTGGGCATGTTATTTCAAAAGAGGTAATTCAAGAGGATAAATCAAAAATTGAATTAATTTAAACCCTTCCATATACAAAATGTGTTCATGAAGTGCAATATTTCTTGGTTCATTATAGTTTTTACATCCAATTCATTAAAGACTTTATTAATATCACACTTCCCCTATCTCAATTTTTTCAAAAGGATTCTGAATTTGTTTTTGATAAAAATTAAGTGGATGCTTTAAATTCACTAAAAAGGAGTGTCATATCCCCTCCCATCATCCAACCACTAAGTTGGGATATCCCTTTCAAACATATGTGTGATGCCTCTAACTTTTTAGTTGGGAAGTTTTATCTCAAAGAGTTTATAAGGCTCCTCATGTCATTGTGTATGCCTCACATACCCTTGACCCAACCTAATAAAACTACAAAACAAATGAAAATTAACTTATTTCTATTTTGTTTGCTTTTTAAAAATTCCTTTCATATCTTATCGAATTAAAAATCATTGACTTTTTTTATCATTATGCCCTTTATTTTCGCCTAAAGAAACCTATAGTTAAGCCTCACCTCATTTAGTGCATGATCCTCCCCCAAGAGTTTGACCTTGAGATTGGAGATAAGAGAGGAGTGGAAAATGTGGTAGCTGACCACATCAGTAGGATTTCCCCACTACTGGAACATCATGTTGACTCACCCCTCCCCATTGGAGAATTCTTACCTCTTGATAACCTTTGTGATGTTGTGGAACTTACCCCCTGGTATGCGGACATTTTTAATTTTATAGAAACATCTAGTGTCCCCACGGATTTCATCACTTCACAATCCCAGAGACTTAAGCATGATTCTCAATGGTACATTTGGGATGACCCATATTTTTGGATACTTTGTAGGGACCAAGTTGTTTTTCGGTGTATCCTTGACCATTAGTTCACCTCTGTTTTAACCTTCTGCCACACTTTAGCTTATGGGGGTCACTTTGGCTCTCAACGTATGGTACGAAAGGTTCTTGACTCAGGAAATTATTGGCCAATATTGTATAGATATTCCCATCAGTTTTTTAATTCATGTACTCGATGTCAATTCATAGGGAATATCTCCAAGAGGAATGAAATGCCCCAACAGCCCATGTTATTTTGTGAGATCTTTGATGCATGGGGAATTGACTTCATGTGGACCTTTACTAATTCATTTGGAATTTTTGACATCTTATTGCTTGTGTACTATGTCTCTAAATGGGTGGAATCAAAGGCCAACGGGATTGATGACTCTTGAGTTGTTGTTGAATTTGTGAGGTCCCAAATTTTTAGTCGGTTTAGTTTTCTAAGATTCATCATTAGTGACTGAGGTTCACATTTTTACAATCACAACATGAAAATTTTTCTTTATAAGTATGGTTTTGTTCATAAATTATCTAATTCATATCACCCCCAAATTAAAAGACTATCAGAAATATCAAATTAGTAAGTTAAGTGAAACTTGGAAAAAATGGTACAACCTAATAGGAAAGATTGGACTTTGTGCATTGATGATGCACTTTGGGCATGTCATACAGATTTTAAAACTATGATAAGAATGCCTCTATATAGGATTATGTTTGGAAAGTCTTTTTACCACCCGATATAGGTATAGAACCATGTATATTGGGATGTTAGGCAATGTAATATGAATCTCTTAAATGCAGGTGAGAATAGGAAGTTTCAGATTTAGGTGTTATAATAAATTCTACATGATGCATATGAGAACTCCTGTATCTATAAAGACAAGAAAAAGGATATCCATGATGGGATGTTTCATTAATGGAAGTTTCATATCAATGAAAAGGTTCTCATGTATAATTTCAGGCAAAAGATACACCCAGTTAAGCTTTATTCCTGGTGGATCAGTCCTTATATTGTTACTAATGTTTACCCTTTTGGTGCTTTATAGTGTTTTCATGAGAAGAGTGGACATAGGTTTACTGTCAATGGTAAGAGACTCAGACACTTCTATGAGGATTTTCCAAAGAATCTCGTGAAGTAAATCCAACTGATAGATGCCACATATGACACCAATTAGTATGTATTCCCTTCTCCCTACGTTTATTTATTTTTCTATTTATTTAAAATAATTTCATTTAGACAATATAATTTTTAGGTGTGGGGGAGAGTGACATGTTATATTTATGATTAAAAAAACAAAAAAAACAAAAAATAAAAAAAAGTGTGTTTTTATTTTGGATTTCTTTTTCTTTATTTTTTTTTTAAGATAAACATTGATCTTAAAAAGAATACCCAAAATCATTTTTCATGTTTGAGTCGATAGTGCGTATAATTACATTATTTTTAGAAAAACTAAATTCAATTTAATGTTGATATGGAATATTTTTCTAGAATTTTTATTCTCAAATAATTCTTATGTGTTTAATGGATTTTTTAATCTCATGCCTCATTATCACTGACCAATATTTTTATCCCTTACATAAAATATATTCTAATCCCTTTATTACATATTCTTCATTTTAATTGCTTTATTGAGAGTCTCGAGTCATGTAGAGAAACTATAAATTTCTTTTATTCTATTTGAATCCATAATATTTGAGTATGCTACATTCATGATAGAGGAAATCGTTCATTGAAAATACCTTTGTACAATTAACTACTGTTTTCAGCCACCTTGACATTTTATCCTTCTTAAGCCTTAGAGACCATGAAATTCCTATTAGGTAGCCACATTACAAGATAATTTATCCCTGCCTACCCATATCTTATGTATATTCTTGTTTTATTTTTAGAAAGTGTGAGTGATAGGGGGTTTCCATGGTAATTCTAGGGAGATTATCATTGTTATGGGTTGATATAAAGAGTGTCTGCATTTTCCTTGAGTAGTGGGTTCACAAGCCATATTGCATAATTGTTTTACACATGATTCCCTATTTATCTCTCAAAAACTATATACTAAAAAAAATATTTTTTTACATCGAAAAAAAAACATAACAAAATAATAAAATGTAGAAAAGAGGATGTTCACTCATTATTATTCACTGCTTGGTTTGAACTACACAAATGGACAATGGGGAATGTGAGTTTGAGGTGATATAATTTGTGAGGGGTTGAGTGTGTACATGATCACTTTCTGAATTTTGAAATGTTTTATATGAAAGAGATTAAATAGTCCTCTTTTACCTCATATTTTTAAACATTAAATCCTACTAACCCTTGAACCTCAAAACAACTCGTTGGAAGTCCTCTTATGTAGCACACTAGTTTATACTGGTAGAGAATTAAGAATATTGGAAAGCATATGGTAAGATCATATGAAATCTGAGAAAAGAGAATAAATCCACTTTCATATGTTCCTTGATTAAAGTGGGAAAATTTATAGGTGAGGTTGGTTGTGACATGTTTCATGGGTGAAAAAATGAAGATGAACAAATTCAAATGTGAGAGAATAAAAATGATAGGAAAAATGATTCCATAAACAAGACATTATGGATTTGATTTTAAAAGAATCTAGGTTGTTTTCACAACTTTGATTTAGTAATTTTACATTATTAGGATATTATACTTTTCCAAAAAGTGAAAATGTTTAGGTGTGGGGATGTGATCATACCTCGATTAACTGTTTTATTTCACCCTTATACCAATATATTAAACTGGTTTTGTATTGAAAATTATAATAATAATAACAAATTTAACTTCATGATTGATTAAATAATTTTTCTCTTTTCACTGTTAAAAAGGTAAATTTCACTTATTTTGATGATTTCATTAAATTTGGAGGTGATTCATAGATCCCACGATGATGTGGAAGAAAAATGGGTCAAACTACATGGAAGCCCATGAACACATGTCCACTATTTTGCATGATCTGATGTATCATTGCATATAAGTGGGATGAAATTTTGTGAGACAATCCAAAGCTTTGTAGGATACAACTTTTAGTAAGGAACTCAAGCCCAATTCATCCATTAAGAGGCACATCCTAACTAATCTATCCAATAAAATGAATCTACACGGGGTCAAAATGTTTCCTCTATATTTTGGAAATATCTCTTATTATAAAGAATATATGGACCCCAAATTTGACATGGGAATAGAAAAGGTGTATACCAACAACTTTTTAGTTTTTTCCAAAGTTATTTAGGAATTTATGACCACCAAAAACTATGTACCAATATGATTCTCAAAATCAGGGTTTCCAAAAATACTTCCCACTTTGCCTATAAATTGGCACCTTGGGCACCCCATTTGGGAGTTCTATAAGGAGGAAAGGTGCTACCATTTTGGAGTCCCAAAGGAGTCCTCTCATCATCCCTATAATTTATAGATGATATGGGATGTTCTACTTCAACATCTTCTTTTTCCTCCACTCCCATGGATTTCTGAACCCTTTGTGATCACCCAGGGAGGAATGTGATGTAATCTCGAGCTTCATGTTTGTATTATTTTGAATGATATTTTTAATTCCAGGTTATATGTTATTTTTCTTCATCTTACCTTATTATTTAATTTATTTATATACTGGTATTTTATACTCAAACTCAAATGATCATGCTTGGGGGTACCCTTTCATTTGATGTTTTACTCACCGTTCATCCCTTTTTCTTATCCCATTCAATTGTGGTGTTTGTGTGGTTCATATTGGTCAATTGAACTCAAATAAGCACTTTAAAGTCCATGTAAATTTAATTTCATGGTATCACAAAGAAATAACATACAGACCTAGATAGCATGTCGAGTTCTTTGTGTGCTGCCTGGGTGATTTTTGGTTATGAAGTCGAACACAAATCACCTAATCATCAGCGGTATTTTGTGAGTCATTCTGTGTTTTTTACTGAGCCCTAGGAGGTATCCTAGAAAAAACTAAGTAACATTATGGTACTAGGTGTTACAATCCAGTTATTAAAATATCTATATTCTTTCTTTTGAAGCGATGAAGGATGAGCATCATGAGAATTCCCCGGGTTGATCATGCTTAATTAATTTTGTTAATTTCCACTTTGTTCTATCACTTTCTTATTTTTTCCTTTGTCATATTAAATTATCAAACCCCAAGTTATTAAAAATAACATTCCCTTTCTCTTTTTATAATCACAACCATATATTTTAATTAATGATCTAAGGCTTTGTTGATAAACGACATAAGGTTACTGCTATACTCCAGAAATTCTAGTACACTAAACATCTAATTTGACACTCTCGACAACATAAACAAATCTCTTTTTAAAAAAACTTAAAAATTAAACTTTTAATATTAAAATAAATCTTCAAAGGATTGATGGTGGATAAATCCATACATGTCATATGAGTTAAAAAGAAAATTCATTTTTCTTGGTAAAAAGGTTAGAAAAATGCCTCATTCAGAAAACTATAACAAGATTACTTTGAAAGCTTTGGTGAAATGAAAAAAAGGGTAAAAATTTATTTTAATTATTATAGGATATTATTATAATATACATGGAAACCTTTTTTAGAAAACATAGTTTTCCAACCAAAGAGAGGGTAAAATCGAGCTTTCTTAAAAACACTTTCTTAACAATCTTATGTACCAAAGAGTAAAAATATGGTACCAATACATGAGTATAGAATGAATAAAAACAGGGGAATAAAATTCATTAATGTATTGAGATATGGTTTATAATATTTCATCAAATTAATCATAAACATAAATAATCTTGGAAAGCAATGAGATTGTTTCAATAAACTCTTACCACTTGGTCACTTTGCATCATATTATCCATGTAAGAAAAGGAAATTAAATGAATATTATAATATCATGAAAAGATTAATATTAATTATATATCATGTAAAATGGAATTATAAACACCTCAACAAAAATTAAGTATGCAATAAAACTTGATTCTCAAAGAAGGAAAATTGAGAGAAAACTATTTTATAACTTTGGTAACTTTTGAAAATTAAACACCATGAAATAATGGTCATAGAATGGATATGTAAATACCCATAAATTTAACTATAAGAATCATTTATTACATACATATTCAGTATACACACCACATAAAAGGAATGGTTGTTGAATAAAGCATGTATCTCATGGAAATAAGAAGTGAGAAGAAATCCTATTACCTTATTTCTTGACTCTCATCGTACTCATTCAAACCACCTATATAATAAATATAAATTAATTATAAATATTTTAAAGAACCAAATTATTATATCTAATACCATATATGGTTTGATTATGACCATATATTACCCACTTGTTAACAATATTATATTAAGGTTTCACTTCGGGTAATATTCATTTTATTCTTTGCATGTGTCTTAATTTGTTATTTCTTTGGTCCATATACTTATAAAATGATTCCAGAATGTAAACCATGATATAAATATAATTTATATTTATTATATTTTTATTATAATAATTTATAGAATATATAATTATTAAACTGAATACATTGTTCATGGAGATGATAGGTCGTATGTATGCATGAATGTTATTTCTGTATAATTTTCATGTTGAAAGAAAGATAGTAAAAGACATATATGAATATATATGTATATATGTATATATATTTATTACATTAGATTTATGATATCATATATTTCATATATATTCAATTAAACCATCCTTAATAAAATCCATGTAGTGTATGAATGAATCATATCGCTTGGAGGGGGCGGTAGTCCACACTTCCTCAAACGAAATTATTGTATTAACACCAAATGTAAATTAAAAATATAAGTGTTGTAAAAAGTAAATAAAGAATATTAAAGATATAATAAATATAATATATTACATATATAAACATATTTTCCATCATAATGTTCTCCATGAGAGACGGTAAAGGAAAAATTAACAATCATCGTTTAGTGAGGAGGTAGTTCGTCGTACACATAAACTTTATGTTAATTACCCATTAGATAGAGGTATGTGTGAGTGTAGGTAGAACCCATAAAATTAAAAAATCCTAGTATATTTAGGATAAATCTTTTATATTATCATGGAATAAATAGAGTGGAGGGGTTGGATAAGGAAAATAAAATAAAGGATCTTGAGAGAAGGTGTTACCTCTTAATTGAGAAACTCCTTTTGGTTTGTGCCAAACATCTTCCATGGAAGTCTTTATGATCAAATAGAGGATTAAAATAGGTATGTAGGTATGTTGTTAATTTTATTGGGTATATATTTTCAGAACTTAATATCTTTTAGAGGTGTGAAGAATAGGGAGAGGTGGTGGCCTTTTATAAGGAAGGAGGAGTGGTACTCTCGTAAATATTTGAAGAGAGAAATCCACCCATGTTTTTCATGTTTCAAGTGGATCAAACAATGATATAAATCTAATAAAATGGATTATATGGTAAAACTATAGACATAAAATTCTTTTTGGACAATTTTATAGGTCTTTTTGGGCCTTGATTTTGTGTTATAGTCCCTTATTAAGCTTAATTTTACATTAATCGATCTAATTAATTTTAATTAATTTCACTAATAGTTTTGGTCAAAAAATAATTTGAACTTATTATAAATTATAAATTATTCAAAATCTAAATATTGAATCCATTTTTCCAAATTCTAATCGCATAAGTCACAAAAATTAATTTAAAATCAATCCCGCAGTTAGGTCGACAATGCGGATTTTTAAAGTAAAAACATTCAAACGTTTGATAAGTTTTTATATCAAATTTCAACATGAAATTGGTTACAATTAATGATATTGTAATAATTGATAAAAATTTTATATAAATAAAATTTTAAACTAATTGAAAATATAATTTAACCTTATAAATAAATTAGATGAAAAAGCAGTTTTGAATTAAAATCCTGTATTTTTAACTATTCGTTAAAAAGTAAAACCTTACAGGTTAATATGAAAAAATTATCCTAAAATAATTTCAATGTTTCTCTTCCAAATATAAATTTTATTTTGACATATTAAATATATAAAATTTCCAAAATTTGGATTTAAAATGGGTTCTCCATTAAAAGGCATTAAAACTACCTTTATAAAAAAATATAGCTTTTTATGCATAAAATTAGGTTTGTTATTATCTTAAGTTTATCCAATATATTGTATAAATAAAAAAAATATTTTATTGAATATATAACATATATATTAAATTAATTTCACTCATTAATCTTAATTTATTTAATTTATTAGGGTAAAACATGTTTGTGACCATAAAAATATCAATATTTTTCTTTATATTCAATTGGTTTTCATATTCCTTTCTAATTAACTGATAATGTATGAATTCATATTATATTTGTGTAAACCATATATTTTCATAAATTAGTTAATACTATTCATAACGTCTAATTTAACTACTATTTATAATTATCTCATTTAAATAATTATAACAATAAAATGATGTTTCGTAGAAACATCGGTGTTGCATGTAATGTATACCAAGTCGATGTTCCATGTATCGTATGCCAAGTAGATATTCCATGTAATGTACACCAAGTTCATGTTCCATGTAATTTATTCCAATTTTTTGTTGTATGAAAGCATTTTTTTACTTAGTGCATTGAAAGATAAAATTGAAATTTTTAATTTATTCAAAAAAAAGTCCATAAAAACTCGAGGTATTACATTCTACCCCCCTTAAAATGAATTTCACCCTCAAAATTCATATGGGTTGTAAACGGTTTAATGTTTGAAAGTTTCATTCATAGAAACTCATATCATAAAAATGAATACTAAAAAATCCTTTAAAAGGGGAAAGATAGAAACTTAGTTGGTACCCAAAGTAACATATAACTAGGTTTCCACATAGGAGAACATAGATGGAAAGTGAAAACATGGACATAGAAAAAAAATATAACTATAATGTTATGATAGAGAGTGATAGAGAACAATTTTGGGATAAATTTAGAAATCAAAAATCAATAAATCTACGATGAAATAAGGGACCATCTAATTCATAAAAAATGGATGTACTTAGATAAAATTTTTGGTTTCAAGATCCTTTTTCATAAAGTTAAAGAATTTTCATGAAAATATATACTTGCATGATTTGGGGAAAACTTTACCCTTTGGTGTTCCATGATCCACTTCACCTCTTTCTCCAAAAATGAAGATGAATTTTTCATTCCTGAATCACTAACAAATCATGAGATCCATGATATTCCATCCCCTCTATCATCAGTTACCATCAACAAAAATAGATTATTCAATATGCATAAGTCCTCTTATGGTGTCATAACATGTTAATCTAAAAAAGATATTTGAATATTAACTTAAACATTCCATAAATGGATAATCTTATAACCCTTCGAAAATATAATTCACCCTTCCTTCCTTAAGTATTCTCTTATCTTATAACAAAAACATTTTTATTGAATAGTTGGGTTCATCCATGCACCGATAGAACATTAAATATGATTTTATTATTCCAAAATCTATTTAGAAAGATATAATCACATGAAACTTCACTAAAGGATGAAAAACAAGATTATCATAGGGATTATTCATACAAAATCAAACATGAAATTCCCAACTAAGTTGTGGGAAAGGATAAGTTTTCCCCAAATTTTCATTATTCACTTTATCCATTGTGATTGCATAAGCTTTACCTTTGTCCTTTTTCCTTATAGGTTGTTGTGCCTTTTCATCCATATTATCCCCTGGATTGGGGAATTGATTCACATAATTCAAAAACTCTATGCACTTGAAACACTGAAGTGTGGTTGGTTCATTCTGTCAAGATTTCTCTCCACTAATTTAATTGATTTTCCACTTATCATCACTTCTACATTATTTTGCTCAGTGGCCATGATATCCACACTTGAAACGCCTTCTTGTTCATTTTAGGCACTCTCTTAAGTTATCTTTCCCATAGTTTTGTAAAGTAAAAGTTTGAAACTTTTTCTTCCTCTCTAGTTTGTAGATACTCCTTTTAACTCCATCCTCCTCTTCTTGTTAAAACCATGATATTGATAAGTAACTCCAACCTCTATTTCAAATTGGATTAAAAAAACATGCAATCTCTTCATAGATACTAAGGATACTTATGGCCAAATCCCTTTTGAGAATTGTTTTTAAGACACTGAAGAACCTATCAACTTTACTTTTGGGTTGGATGATAATTCCATAAGTGTACCTTGCAAGTCTTTTGAAATTATACTCATAGGTACTAACAGATTCATCATAATTTTTATTCAACTCAAGGAACTCATTTTCCATATTTTTAAGAAGAACACAAGGAAAGTAATTATTAAAGAATATGTTCTTGAACTCATCCCAATCCATGGATTCAATTTCATCTTACTTCCTTATATTATTGATTAGAGTCTACCACTATTCTACTTCACCTTCTAACTGATAAACAGCCAGAATGAATTTATCATGATCTGAACACTTGAGAATGGAGAATATATTTTCAGTGGTATTGATCCAGTGTTCAGAAAAAAGTGTATTAGATGAGTCTCTGAAAGAAGGCATATGATTCCTCATAAAGGACTCAATAGAACATCATTCCCTTCTTTCCTCTCTTGGAAAATCAGCATGATTCACAGCTTGAGAAATTTGTGAGAGTATTGAAACAAGGTTTTTTATTCCAGACCCCATATCATTTGTATCTTCATGAATACATTCATTTCATTGTCTATCGCAATCAACATTAACGTGGTTCCTTTGGGTTCTAACCATTGGCTAAAACCAAAAGCATAGAGTAAGAAACAGTTATCATTTTGAGGAACCAAATAATCATGAAAAGTCACTTATATGATGTCTAAAGTATGACACCTTCCTTAATATATGAAACCTTATGTTTATCCTATATTATTCATAGCCAAATTCTATTTAAATCCTGCATGATGGTTCATGAAGATTTTGTGAATTCCCAAAACATATCCCCTAGGAGTGTCAAACCAGGTGTGTAATAAGGATCGTTGTTGTGTACCAAATTACCACGAGTTGAGCCCAGGACATATTTCCGAATTTTTTACCCCTATGTAAATATGTACCAAATCCACATCCAATTTTAGTATCCAGAAAGGGATTCATTTATAGAAAATCACTTACTATATCCTTTACCAAAATTTCAGGACATTTTCCTACATGTTAACTTATCCTTAAACTTATCCTTAGATACATCCTAAGACATATACTTAGAAATAGACCTAGGGATCTCCCTAAATTTTTCTCATCCTAGTTTCCAAAGTTTGACTAAACCTTTTCTTTTAATATCAATTATAGTGACACAGGCTTAACATACATGGATATTTCATCATTTTAGATGAATATTTGGTACATTACAAAAATACATGCCCAATGACTGTAATAGTTTAGTCTATTTGGAAACTTGGAAACAAAATCTTCTATCATGGTGAAAGATCCTAAACATATCCCATGAATATCTCCACCTTTAGTACTTATACCTAAAACCTTTCTTCATAACATGGGGAAAGGAAATATAAGGGATGAGCACAGATTCTCAATAAGGGTAAATAAATGAAATTCATAAGAATAACAAGAAAAAAAGGTATGAAACTTGAGAATAACGTTTGAATATCATACCCTGAATATTAGAGATCATAATAAAGATTGGTAGTTCATAAGACATAGATCAAAATATAATTAATTTAATATGTCATGAAAACATAACATAATAATAAGACATGGGATTTGTGGCATGTACATTGGTTTATAATGTGGTAAACATGTATAAGTAAAAATAGGTTCACTCATTAAGTTGTGGACATGAAATCAGTCCCCTGCATCAACTTATGGACATGTAACCAGGTCCATGCATAATATTTTGAATGTGTAATCAAGTTCATGCATAACCTTATGGACCTGAAACGAGGTCCACGCATAACATTGTGAACATGTAATCGAGTTCCCGAATAACATTGTAAACATGTAATCAGGTTCATGCATAAACATATGGATATGAAATTGGGTCCATGAATAACATTTTGAACATGTAATAATGTTCACTCATAACATTTTGAAAAAGTAATCAGGTTCACGAATAAACTTATGGACATGCAACTAAGTTCATGTATAACATTTTGAACATGTAATTAGGTTCACACATAACATTTATACTCATGAGTCATCCATCATTACGCAATGCATTGGAGGTAGATATAGGTCCCACCCATCTCATAATAAAATCATCCATACATGATTCATAAGATAATAAAACATTCATCATATCATGACCCACAAAAATACATAAGTTTTATAAACATCAAATCATAACCCTTGAAATGAAATGGGTATCATTAACATTTCATCACATTATAACCTATGGAAAATAGATAGGTTTCATAATCATTTCATCAAAGCATAATCCATGAAAAGAAGTGGGTTTAAAAATAATATAACCCATGGAAGATAAATGAGTATTATAATAATTATTCCATCAAAACAAAAAACCATTTAAGATAAAATATGAATGGAAACATTGGATTAATTCTTAGTAGGGATTAAGTAACTTAAATGGATGTTATCTTAGATGTAAAATAACCTATAATGAGATTTTGAAAACATTTATTGAGGTAAATATCCTTTCTTATTTAACAAGGAACTTTAAAACATAAAACATTTTGAATACTATTTTCTTGAAAATAAACATGAATTATTACAAAGAAAGCTTTAAAAACCTTTAAGAAACCTTTTTTTAAACAAATAAAGAGATATTGAAAATGTTTTGAAAACCATTTTACTCAAAAACTTATAAAAGGATCTTGAAAATGTTTTTAAAACCATTTCTTTGAAAATATCTTTTAAAAAAAATCTTACAAATTAACCTTTAAACATGAAAAGAAAGATTCAAAGGATTGACAGTGGATAAATCAGTACATGTCCTATAAGGTAAATAGAACATTCCTTTTACACGATAAAAAGATTAGAAAAATGCCTCATTCGAAAAGTGACAATAAGATTCCTTTGAAATCATTAGTGAAAGAAAAAAAGGGTAAAAATTTGTTTTAAAGATTTTAGCGACTCGGGTTTTTGGCCCTGTAAGACTTTGGAATATTTCTACGAAACATTTCAGAGCTAGGCACGAAGACGGAGTGCGATTCCGAGGCCCGGTGTGCCCGGAATTAATTTTATAAAAATATTAAGTATTTTTATACTATGCATGTGGCGGGGGTGTGATATATCCTAAACAGTAGCTCAGAATGGGAATCTGAGGGCATGGTTGCATCCGGAACGTGTCGTTTACCCTAGGTGAGGTGTAAACATTACTGGTGCGGGCCTGCAGTGAGAAACGCCACCAGGGGTGTTTCTGTAATTAAATGGAGAAGTTAGTGTGCGAGCGTCGGCTCGAATAACTTCTGAATGGAGTCTCGGATGGAAAATCCAAGTTTGTCGTTGTGTTCAGAACGGTGCATTTACCCTAGGGGTGACCTTACCTTTGTTCGCATCGGGTGACGGGTCCGAGGCCAGTTTGGCGCCGGTGGGCAGCTGATATAAAAATCAGCACCCCCCCCCCCCTTTATTGTTCCTCTTGGCATTCTTCGCCGCTCTTTGTTGCCGAATAGCCGAATCGAGCAAACGAAGCGCCCACGAGCTCGGATTTCGACGGCAGACGTTCTAAGAGCGCGCAGCGGAAGCTCCGGAGCGCGGATCTAAGGCAGAACGTCGGCGTTTCGCCCGCAAGATCGGCAGTTTGAGTTTTAATCCCTGATCCCATTTCTGCTGCATTTTTCTTCAAATCAAACCCGTAGCAGTGTAGTAGAGGTCCCGAGGGTCGCGCAATTGCTTCCGGATCGAAAAACAGACCACCGGGGAGCTCCAGGCGGTCCGTGGAAGTTTTCCGGCGAAGGGGGCCGATTCCGGCAGGTTTCCGGCGAGCGGCGGCGCTCCAGCGAGGCAGCGGTGCTCTGGCGCGATGGTGTGGCGACTCCGGCGCGGTGGTCCGGTGAGGTGGAACGGTGGCTCCGGCAGGGCCAGCAGTGCAGGGCCAGCGAGCCAGGCTTTTACGGAAACCACTGTATCTCACAAATCAGAAGTCCGTTTCGCATGCCATCTGCGGCGACGCGACCCTGGGAGTGATACAGACCTATTGGGATAGGTTCGGGTTTTTTTTCTAGCTGGGTCCATGGCCCGGGGTCACGAAACATCGAAGAATATTAATATGTTAATTATTATCCGACTTGATCGGCCGAAACTTTTGCCCGGAGTGTCTGATTGACATGCCGTCAATGGCATTGTAATCTTGATGGTACGACGTACGTTTTGAGATAGATTTCGGTTGTTGGGACCAAGATCGGGGTGCAGGCCCCACAAGGTCGGGTTTTGACGTTTGTGAAGAAACGCAGCTTTCGCACCAGGAGTCCGATTTTGGCGGATGAGTAGTCGATCCTGTGTGTTTTTTCAAGAGGATCGCAATGGTTCGCTCCGCTCGATGTGTTTCGGGATCGAGGTTTGGGCCCCACTCGGGCTGGCCTTCGGTGAATAGTACCTTTTTCACCAGGTGTGCATTTCGGACGAGCAAGTAGTCGATTCCGCTTGTTTTTTCGAGGGGATCGCCGTGGTATGGTCTGCTCGATGGGTTTCGGGATCGTTGTGTGGGCCCCACACGATCTAGCTATGATTAATAGTTCTTTTTCACCGGTAGTCCGTTTCGGGCGAGTAATCAGCCTATCCTGCGTGTTTTTCCACATAGATCGCGATGGTGGCCTCGGTATTAGCCTTAGAGGTGCGCAGTGTGGCGTTGTTGTGGGTCGCTCGGGTTAGCGACGTTTTGGACCAGCAAGGGTTGAGGGTACTCCCTTGGTTCGTTCCCACGATGGTTCGTGTGGCATCACAACCTTCTTATAGGTTTGTGATCCTCTTGATGGGGTGTTTAAACTGTTAGAGTTTTGGCATCCCTCTACTGGGCCCGGAGTGGGATCCTCTAGCAACTTTTCCCTAGATCGGGTTCTTGGTATCGCTGTGACCGCTTATTCACGGGCGGTGATCCCCTATCTAGTAGGTTAACCCCGTAGGGTTTGTGGCATCATTGGGAATATGATCCCCTACGCAGTGGGCCGTGCTCAGTAGGGTTGTGGTATCGTCAGGTATACGATCCACTGCTCAGCATCAGGTTATAGTAGGGTTGCAGTATCGTTGGTTATGTGATCCCCTACTCAGCACGTGGTTTCAGTAAGGTTGTGGCATCATTGGTTCGATCCCCTACATCGCGAGTTATACCAGATAGGGTCCCGGTATCATCGTGACCTCCTTTTTATGGGCGATGATCCTCTATCTGAGTGGTGTGCTTCTGTCGAGCGCCAGATAAAGTTTTGGTATACCCCAGCGGATCCTGGGTGTGATCCCCTATCTGTGAGAACTACGTATGCCAGATCGGGTCGTGGTATCCCCCAACGGACCCTGGGAGTGATCCCCTATCTGTGAGCTTCGTATACCAGAGTGGGTTTTGGTATCCCCTAGCGGACCCTAGGACAGATCCCCTATCCGAGGAGTTTGGTGGTTCTGTTGTTTCTGGGAGGTTTCCTCATTGATGCTATCCGACGAGCGTGATCTCTCAGGTGAGATTCTGAGAGGTTTGTGAGAAACCCGATGGAGTGCATCTCTAGGATTAGTTTCATCTGGGATGCCAGTGATCGTGGAGCGTGTTCTCCTGGTTGTAGATAATTGCTGGTGACGTGGTCGGTACCTCTTGTGGCTTTGTGGAGTGAGCTGAGTATATCTGGATTGTTCAAGGTGTATGTATAGGCATACACCTGAGCTGAGCTGACTAGTTGTGTTTAGCTGAGGATGGTCTCAAGATGGAGTTTCTCTCTCTTCTGGGTTCCCTCTAGCTGGGTTGAGCAGACTGTTTCCTTTCAGTTTCTCCCTTTGGTTTTGGGTTTTTGGGGTTCCTACTGAGTATTTTTATACTCACCCCTGCAAGGGCTTTGCCCGCACATTTTTGTGTCTTTTGCAGACCACAGGCCTTTCGACGGAGTCCCAGGAGGACCTGGAGCAGGCGGAGCTTAGTGAGCATGTTGACCGGGGTGTTTATCGGAGCTGTGCCGAGGGAGCTTTCCATCGGGTGTTTGTGGCAGCGTTCCCCTTCTTCAGAGCAGGTTGGACGCGCTTTGTAGTTTTCTTTTGGTGGGCCCTATTTTGCCCTATTGTACTGCTGTTGTACTATGGTTGTGGGATAGTGTATGCATGCATTTACTTTTTAGTTTTCTATATATTTGCACTGTTTCATGGAGGTGTTTGTGGGTGCGTGTGTACAGGTACCTTAGGCTAATGTCTCCCATGTGTGTGATAGCCTACTTGGCGCTGGTCGCCAGCCCCTGGCCTATTGGAGGCGGGCATGGGGAGTCACGGCTCGAGCCCCATTGGGTCGGGTCGTGACAGAGTGGTATCAAAGGCGGTTCCACCTTTGGGATCTCAGAGCGTAGATGGTCTAGCTGTGAGCTTGGTTTGGGTTGCATAGCGGTAGTGTTAGGATGTTTCGAGTTCGGCTTCCAGGCCAGGGACTCCAATGTTGGTGCGACGGCCGACGTATCCATACACCAGGACTCTGATAACCTGCCTTTCGACTCAGGACATTCGTACACTGGTCGCAGGGACATAATGGTACATGCATCATATAGGACTGGGTTTTGGGTTTTCCTTTTCCTTCTTTAGTCAGCTCTCCAGATATACTCTTTGACTGTGGTGCGTCTTGAATGTATTTCAAGATGCCTCCATGACGACAACCAGCGAGGGTTCCGTAGTAGGATTATGATGATGACCCACCCCGTGTAGAGGTTGTGGAGAAGGGCGCAGGTTCTGAGGTTGCACCTCTAGGTGTTCTGCTAGTTGAGTCACCACCTGTCGAGTAGCTGGTTGTACCGGAAGTGTAGGATGAGGTTGCGTGCAGGTTGCGTGCACTGCATGAGTTCCAGAAGCAGCGACCTCTGAGGTTCCGGGGTGATCCAGACCCCTAGGCAGCTGATGACTGGCTCGAGGCAGTCACCCGAGTTTTCCACCTAGTGAGGACACCTCCAGACCAGATGGTGGTCCTAGCGGCGAGCCTTCTGCATGGTTCGGTCGGTCGATGGTGGAGTTTGGTGACGCAGTCCCACGACGAGAAGACGCTCACGTGGACTGAGTTTGAGCGGCTCTTCAGGGAGAAGTTCTATCCGGTGACGCTGAGGTCAGTGCGGATCCTGGAGCTTCTACAGCTTCGGCAGGAGGGCATTTCTGTGTCGGAGTACTCAGCGAGGTTTACAGACCTGTCGCGCTACTCCCTGGATATGGTTCGAGACCCATTATTCATGGCTTGGACCTTTGAGCAGGGCTTACGTAGGGACATCCGAGCGGGTGTGGATTCCTTGTGCTTTCCCACCTATGCTGGAGTGCTGGAGCGAGCGTTGGTGGTGGAGAGCTTTCTGGCTGAGCAGTTTCCCCCTTTTAGTGCTGGTCACGTGAGAGCTGAGACTTCATCAGTCAGATCGGAATCTGGTAGTCGACGACAGACTTAGGGGTCTGGATGTGGCCGATGTTTCAGGAGGCGACCCCAGGATGGAGGATCTGAGGATCAGGACTCACAGACCAGTTTTGGTCTGCCGTAGGAGAGGCGGTGTTATGCTTGCGACGGTCGGGGACATCTTGCTAGAGATTGTCCGACCCGTTGTGCTGCTGAGAGGGAGCTGGTCGATGGACCGCCTTGGCAGAGGCAGGGTTTCGAGCAAGGAGGTCCGCAGGGCGGCGGACGTGGCGGCAGAGCGGGTGCAGCAGGAGGAGGTGGTAAGCGGTATCAGTTGCCACCACCCCCACCCCTAGGAGGTCCACGTCAAGCTCAGGGAGCTTGTGGCTGAGGGTGAGGACAGTTGCATGCCATGGAGGCTATTGACTCAGGGCACCGCGAATGGATAGAGGTACGCCTTGTGTCTTTTCTACTTTCTGCAGTAGTTTGATAGACACTATTTAGAGGTACTCTTTCCTTTTGTTGCTTCCTCGATTTTTGTTCAGGGCGTTGGTAAGACCCTATGTGGGTGTTGTTCAGTATGCTTCGAATGCGTGAGTAAGAGGGATCCTTCCCCCACCGAGACGCGTTTTTGTGACGCGATTAAAACCGTGCGGACGAGTCAGTGCCGACCAAAGCGGATAGTATCGAGGTGTGGTGGATGAGTCCCTCTGACTTATGTGTTCGAGCATGGGAATTTGTGGTCGAACTCGCTGGTGTACGAGACCCAATTGAGAGTCCAGTCACTTTCCTTGTGCTTAGGTCTTTTCGAGGATGAAAATTTCTGAGGGGGGAGGATGTAGATACTCAGGTTTTTTGCCCTGTCAGACTTTGGAATATTTCTACGAATAATTTCAGAGCTAGGCGTGAAGACGGCGTGCGATTCCGAGGCCCGGTGTGCCTGGAATTAATTTTATAAAAATATTAAGTATTTTTATACTATGCACGTGGAGGGGGTGTGATATCTCCTAAACGGAAGCTCAGAACGGGAATTCGAGGGCACGGTTGCGTCCGGAACGTTCCGTTTACCCTAGGCGAGGTGTAAACTTTGCTGGTGTGGGCCTGCGGTGAGAAACGCCACCAGGGGAGTTTCTGTAATTAAATGGAGAAGTTAGTGTGCGAGTGTCAGCTCAAATAACGTCTGAACGGAGTCTCAGATGGAAAATCTGAGTCCATCGTTGTGTTCAGAACGGCGCATTTACCCTAGGGGTGACCTTACCTTTGTTCGCATCGGGCAACGAGTCCGAGGCGGGTTTGGCACCGGCGGGCGACTGATATAAATATCACCCCCCCCCCTTATCATTACTCTCGACGTTCTTTGTCGTTCTTCACCGCCGAACCGCCGAATCGAGCAAACGAAGCGCCCACGAGCTCGGATTTCGACGGCGGACGTTCCAAGAGCGCGCAGCGGAAGCTCTGAAGCATGGATCAAAGGCAGAACGTCGGCGTTTCACCCGCGAGGTAGGCGGTTTGAGTTTTAATCCCTGATCCCATTTTCTGCTGCATTTTTTCTTCAAATCGAACCCGTAGCAGTGTAGTAGAGGTCCCGAGGGTCGTGCAGTTGCTTCCGGATCGAAAAACGGACCCCCGGGGAGCTCCCGGCGGTCCGTGGAAGTTTTACGGTGAAGGGGGGCCGATTCCGGCAGGTTTCCGGCGAGCGGCGGCGCTCCAGCGCGGTGGTGTGGCGACTCCGGCGCGGTGGTCCGGCGAGGTGGCGCGGTGGCTCCGGCAGGGCCAGCGGTGGAGGGCCGGCGAGCCAGGATTTTACGGAAACCACTGTATCTCGCAAACCAGAAGTCTGTTTCACGTGTCGTCTGCGGCGACGCGACCCCAGGAGTGAGACGGATCTATTGGGATAGGTTTCGGTTTTTTTTGGGCTGGGTCCATGGCCCGGGGTCACAAAACGTCGGAGAATATTAATATGTTAATTATTATCCGACTTGACCGGCCGTAACTTTTGCCCAGAGTATCTGATTGACATGCCGTCAGTGGCATTGTGTTCCTGATGGTACGACGGACGTTTTGAGATAGATTTCAGGTGTTGGGACCGAGATCGGGGTGCGGACCCCATGAGGCCAGGTTTTGACGTTTACGGAGAAACGCAGCTTTCGCACCAGGAGTCCGATTTTGGCGGATGAGTAGTTGATCTTGTGTGTTTTTCCGAGAGGATCGCAATGGTGCAATCCGCTCGATGTGTTTTGGGATCGAGTCGTGGGCCCCACCTGGGCTAGCCTTCGGTGAATAGTGCCTTTTTCACCGGGTGTCCATTTCGGATGAGCGAGTAGTCGATTCCGCTTGTTTTTTCGAGGGGATCGTCATGGTATGGTCCTCTTGATGTGTTTCGGGATCGTTGTGTGGGACCCACATGGGCTAGCTATGGTGAATAGTGTTTTTTTACCGGTAGTCCGTTTCGGGCGAGTAAGCTGCCTATCCTGCGTGTTTTTCCGCGTAGATCGTGATGGTGGCCTTGGTATTGGCCTTGGAGGTGCGCAGTGTGGTGTTGTTGTGGGTCGCTCGGGTTTGCGACGTTTTGGACCAGCAGTGGTTGAGGGTACTCCCTTGGTTCGTTCCCACGAGGGTTCGTGTGGCATCACAACCTTCGTACGGGTTTTTGATCCTCTCGATTGGATGTTTAAACTGTTAGAGTTGTGGCATCCCTCCGGTGGGCCCGGAGTGGGATCCTCTAGCATTTTTTCTCTAGATCGGGTTCTTGGTATCGCTGTGACCGCTTATTCACAGGCAGCGATCCCCTATCTAGCAGGTTAACCTCGTAGGGTTTGTGGCATCATCGGGAATATGATCCCCTATGTAGTGGGTCATTCTCAGTAGGGTTGTGGTATCGTTAGGTATACGATCCCCTGCTCAGCATTAGGTTATAGTAGGGTTGCGGTATCATTGGTTATGTGATCCCCTACTCAGCCCGTGGTTTCGGTAGGGTTGCAGCATCGTCGGTTCGATCCCCTACATCACGAGTTATACCAGATAGGGTTCTAGTATCATCGTGACCACCTTTATATGGGCGATGATCCTCTATCTGAGTGGTGTGCTTCTGTCGAGCGCCAGATCGGGTTGTGGTATCCCCCAGCGGATCCTGGGTGTGATCCCCTATCTGTGAGACCTACGTATGCCAGATCGGGTCGTGGTATCCCCCAACGGACCCTGGGAGTGATCCCCTATCTGTGAGCTTTGTATATCGGAGTGGGTTCTGGTATCCCCTAGAGGACCCTAGGAGCGATCCCCTATCCGAGGAGTTTGGTGGTTCTGTTGTTTCAGGGAGGTTTCCTCAGTGATGATATCCGACGAGCGTGATCTCTCAGGTGAGTGTCTGAGAGGTTTGTGAGAAACCCAATGGAGTGCATCTATCAGATGAGTGTCATTTGGGATGACAGTGATCGTGGAGCGTGTTCTCCTAGTTGTGGACAGTTGCTGGTGACGAGGTTGGTACCTCTTGTGGCTTTGTGGCATGAGCTGAGTATATCTGGATTGTTCAAGGTGTATGTATGGGCATACACCTGAGCTGAGCTGACTAGTTGTGTTTAGCCCAGGATGGTCTCGAGATGGAGTTTCTCTCTCTTCTGTGTTCCCTCTGGCTGGTTTGAGCGGACTATTTCCTTTCAGTTACTCCCTTTGGTGTTGGTTTTTTGGGGTGCCTACTGAGTATGTTTATACTCACCCCTGCACGGTCTTTTCCCGCACATGTTTTTGTCTTGTGTAGACCACATGCCTTTTGACGGAGTCCTAGGAGGACCCGGAGCAGGTGGAGCTTAGTGAGCATGTTGATCGGGGTGTTTATCAGAGCTGTGCCAAGAGAGCTTTCTGGCGGGTGTTTGTGGCAGGGTTCCCCTTCTTCAGAGCAGGTTGGACGCGCTTTGTAGTTTTCTTTTGGTGGGCCCTGTTTTTCCATATTGTACTTCTGTTTTACTCTGGTTGTGGGATAGTGTATTCATGCATTTATTTTTCATTTTTCTATATCTCTACACTGTTGCATGGAGGTGTTTGTGGGTGCGTGTGTACAGGTACCTTAAGCAAATGCCTCCCATGTGTGTGATAGCCTACTCGGCGTTGGTCGCCAGCCCCTGGCCTATTGGAGGCGGGCTTGGGGAGTCACGGCTCGAGCCCCGTTGGGTCGGGTCATGACAAAGATCATAGGATATTAGTAGAATATACATGGAATCCCTTTTTAGAAAACATGGTTTTCCAATTGAAGAGAGGGTAAATTCAGGCTTTCTTAAAAACCCTTACTTAAATATCTTATGCACCTAAGAGTAGAAATATGTTACCAACACATGAGTATAGAATTAATTACCATAGGGGAAGAAAATTCATGAATTTATTGAGATATGGGTTGTAAATTTCATCAAAGGAAGTATCAACATAAACAATCTTGAATAGCAATGAGATTTTTTCAATAAACTCTTATCACTTGGTAACTTGGGATCATGCTCTCCATGTAAGAAAAGGAAATTACATGAAGCTTATAATATCATGAAAATATGTATATTAATGATATATCATGTAAAATGGTTGTATACACACCTCAAAATGAATTTATGTGCATAAAAAACATGAGTCTCAAAGAAGGAAAATTGAGACAAAACTATTTTATTGATTTGGTAACTTTTGAAACATAAACTCCATGAAATAAAGGTCATAGAATGGATATTTAAATACCCATAAATTTCACTTTAATAATAATTTATTACATCCATTCATATTATAAACACTTCATAAAAGGAATGGGTGGTGAATAAAGTATGTATCTCATGGAAATAAAAAGTGATAAGAAATCTCATTACCTTGTGTCTTAACTCTCATTGTACTCATTCAAACCACCTGTATCCTAAATATAAATTTATTATAAATATTTTATAGAACCATATTATTATATATAATACCATATTTGGTTTTATTATGACCTTATATTATGCTCTTGTTAACAATCCTATGTTAAGGTTTCACTTCGGGTAATATTCGCTTTATTCTTCGCATGTGTCTTAATTTGTTATATCATTGGTCCTTATACTTATATAATGATTACAAAATGTAAATAATGATATTAATATAATTTCTATTCATAATATATGTATTATAATAATCTATATAATATATAATTATGAAATGGAATACACCGTTCATGGAGATAGTAGACCGTATTTATGCATGAATGTTATTTCCATTTAATTCTTGTGTTTAAAGAAAGAAAGTGAAATACATATTTGAATATAAATGTATGTATATATATAAATATATCATTATTATAGTCGCTTTATGATATCATATATTTCATATATATTCACTAAAACCATCTTTAATACAATCTATGTAGTGTATGGACGAATCATATCGCTTTGAGGGGGCTGTAGTCTACACTTCCTCAAACGAAATTATCATATTAACACAAAATAGAAAGTAAAAAATATATGTGTCGTAAAAAGGAATAAAGAAGGTTAAATACATAATAAATATAATATATGACATATATAAACATATTTTATATCATAATTCCCATAATTAGAGGTGGTAATGGAAAAATGACCAATCATTGTTTAGTGAGGTGGTAGTTCGATGTACACATAAAAAGTATGTTCGTTACCCATTAGATGGAGGTGTTTGTGAGTGTAGTTAGAACCCCAAATATAAAAAATAATATTATATTTAGGATAATTGTTTTTTATATGATCAGGGAATAAAGATAGTGTAGGGGTGGAGAAGGAAAATAGAAGAAAGGAGCTTGAGAGAAGGTGTTACCTCATAATTGAGTAACTCCTTTTGGTTTGTACCAAAAGGCTTCCTTGGAAGACATTCTACCCAAAGGGAGGATTAAATGAGTGGGGGAGGTATTTTGGGAATTTTATTGGGTAGATATTTTCCTAACATAATATATTTGATAGGTGTGAATAAGAGGGAGTGGTGGTGGCCTTTTATAGGGACGGAGGAGTGGCACTCTTGTAAATATTTGAAGAGAGAATTCCACCCACATTTCTCATATTGAAAGTGGATCCAATAATAATAAAAATCTCAGAAAATGGATTATAGGGTCTAAATATGGACATAAAATGGATTTTTACCAAGTTTATAGGCCGTTTTGGGCCTTAAGTTTGTGGTTTAGTCCCTTATTGAGCTTAATTTTACCTTTATCGATGAATTAATTGTAAATACTTTCACTAATATTATTTTTCAAAAACTAAGTTGAACTTATTAAACAATATAAATTATTATTATTCCAAATATTAAATCCATTTTTCAAAATTACAATCACATAAGTTCTAGAAATTAATTTAAAATTAATCCCGTAGTCGGATCGACAATGCAGGTTTTTAAAGTAAAAAACATTCAAAAGTTTGATAAGTTTTTATATCCAATTTCAATGTGAAATTGGTTCCAATTACCCAAATTATATTAATTTAAAAAAAATATATCTAATTAAACTTTAAATCCAATTTAAAATATAATTTAACCTTATAAATAAATTATATTAAAAATCAATTTTGAATTAAAATCCAGTATTTTTAACTATTCATTAAAAATGAAACCTTACAGAAAAATACTAAAAAATTATTCTAACATAATTTTTATGTTTTAATTACAAATATAGATTTTATTTTGACATATTAAATCTATAAAAGTTCCAAAAAATTTATTTAAAATGGATTCTCCATTAAAAGGCTTTAAAACTACCTTTATAAAAATATTGTTTTTTATTCATAAAATTAGGTTTGTTCTTATATTATGTCTATCCAATATTTTGGATGAATACCAAAAATATTTTATTGAATATATAACATATATATTACATTAATATCATTCATTCATTTTAATTAATTTAATTTATTAGGGTAAAATTGATTTGTTTGCATAAAAATATCAATATTTTCCTTTATATTCATTCGATTTTCATATTTATTTCTAATTAACTGATAACCTATGAATTCATATTATATTTTTGTAAACCATATATTTTCATAAATTAGTTAACAGTGTTCATAATATCTAATTTAACTTCTAGTTTATAATTATCTTATTTAAATAATTATAATAATAAAATGATGTTTCATAGAAACATCGATGTTGTGTGTAACGTACGCCAAGTCGATGTTTCAGGTAACATATACCAAGTCAATGTTCCATGTAACATATTCCAAGTTCATGTTACATGTAATGTATTCCAATTATATTCCATATGAAATGAATTTTTGACTTATTTCATTTCAATACATAAATGAAATTTTAATTTATTTGAAAAAAAGGTACATAAAACTCAGGGTGTTACAAGACACACCTCTCGAATCTGCCTTCACGAGGCATTATGATTCATACATTAGTAAACATCCATAGTGTGACATCTTAACTTTATGGGACACACCTCCTAGATTCTCCTCTATGAGGAATTATGATCTATCAATTGGTAAAACATCATGGTATGACATTTTCCCTTTATAGGACACACCTCCTAGATTCACCTCCATGGGGAATTCTGATATGATATATTGTTAAAATTTATGGTGTTCCCTTGTAGGGATGCACCTTCATGATCCACCTCTATGGGTTTTTCTTATCAATCTCATCCCATCTCTATAAGTCATGAAACTCATTACTTGATCCATCTTATCCAAACATTCAGATCCATCTTCACAGGACATGGGACTTGTGACATATCCCAAGAACATTCCCTATGCATAATCATGGGATACCTAAGGTAAAATCCTTGGAAGATATGTACCCATGGTGTCAGCTACCTCATATAGAACATAAGATTCCTAAGGTGAAATCCTTGTAATATATACACCTTTGGCGTCAGTTACCCTATTGTCGAAATGGGATGCCTTGGGTTTGATGCCCAAGATGCCTCCATGAGATTCCCTCCCAAGAGAAAGAATACAAGTGACCAATGTGTCTAGAATCCAGACATTCCAACAATTCCCAATGTGACTTATCTCTTGACCGAATTTTTCTTCCTTGTCAATACAGAATCAAAATGGCCAAACAGAAGCGATGTAATTAACTACCATCTATAAAGAGATGGCATCGGGAATGAGTTCCATGAACATGACTTAACTATATGAGGGAGACCCAGGCTAAGAAATTAGTTCCAAGGAGGAATCCATGGAATGAGGAAATAAAATCTCATCATCCCATTTAAATCAAGGAGCAGACATCTCCATTCAGAGTGATTAAAGTCAACCACCTTTGGAAAGCAGGAATAAAGGGTAACAAGAATTCCAGTGCACACAAACCATGTTGTCGATGTGTGGGAACACCCTAGTGAGAGCGTCAGAAACAGAAATGGTGAACCTGATGTGAAAATATTATCCTCAACATGGGGACTATAGTCATTTGAAACATTATCATATTATCATGTTAGTGGATTCAAATATCTATCACTAGGTCCCATTGAGAAAATGGCGTTCCAAGCATTGAACTCACTAAAAATTGGGAAAATTATAAGTTGGTCATCCTCAGTATGAAACATTTTCATCATGGATACCTCTTCTTCTTTAATAGATTAGACAATATTGGGACATTGGATATCTATTTCCCTTCATCTTTACTAAAGGATGAATCCACTTTCCTTATAGGATCCCAACTATAAGAAATTATCCACCGAATTCCCACAAACATCAGGGAAGGATAAATGTTAACGTCGAAATAACACATGACACCACCTTCACCAAAAATTCCACCATGACTTTTCCTATCAAGAACCCATGCCCTGTATCACCCTATGAAATCATCCATAGAAGGGTTATAGACACCCTCATAAATTGGTATGAGAAAGAGGGGGTCATTCACACCAAAGGCATGGGCCACAAGGACTTGGGGGCTTCAGAGCCTCATTGAAAATGACACCCCAAGGGCCATGCAGGGAGAAACCACTCCCCATATCGATAGCAAATCATTTTTGGAGACTCTCCCCAAAGAGATCCTATGACTTGTTCCCCTACACTAAGGATGTGGTAGATTTCTGAGTCATCCCAGCTATTACTACCACCCGGTATTCCCCAAGGAGGGCTCCAATGAGGTCTCATCAGCACCAGCAATGACCAATCCCTAATTCCAAAGAGAAGGTGGAATTTACCCCTACTTAACCATACCTGATCCAAAAAACCCAACTTCAAAATTTGGAGAAAACCCAGGAGAATAGATGACATATAGAATCATATTCCACATCTTTAGTGGCCCCTATCACCATGGGTGCATTCTTCCAGATCCCTACAATATAGGAGAATGGATCCATATTCACTCAGTTGGAATCGAGGCCTCAGTCACTGGGAAGGAACTTTCAATTGCTAACGCCAACAAAATATGTTATGGGCCAACTCGTGATGATTAGTTTCAGTGAATAGTTCATCCCTGCACCATCACCAAACCAAGAGAAGGTTCACCCCACTCCCATAATCAGTGTGAAGTTCCTCCTCATGCCATTCTCTTCTAAAGCATAGGTCATCCCTATTCCAGCATCGATCAAAGTGGAGGTCCTCCTTGCTTCGTTGACCATTAGTATAGAGTCCATCTTTGTACTTATGGTTCTCAACATGGAGGTCCTCCCCATGTTTGCATCGATTAAAGCGGAGGTCGTCCCCACTTCATCGACCATTAGTACAGTGGCCCTCCCCGTACTTGTGCATCTCAACATGGAAGTCCTCCCCATGTTACCATCAATGCGTAGGTCCTCTATACTTCATCAAAAACTTGTATAGGGGCCCTGCATGTAATCATGAATCCTCATATGGAGGTCCTCCCTATTTTATATCCAATCAGGGTGGAGGTCCACCTCATTCCTTTAACAACCGACACATATTTCCTCCCCATGTTCCCACCGATAAAAGCGAAGTTCCTCCCCATGATTTTATAAACCTATATAGAGGCCTTATACATATTCCTACTCATCAACACATATTTCATCATCATGTCCATTTTGACCAACATGATGTTCCTCCCCATTCTATAACAAATTAGCATAGAGGACCTCCCCATGTTCCCACCAACTAGAGTGGAGGTCCTCCCCACTTCTTCGACAACCAAAGAGGAGGTCCGCTTCATATTACCACCCACCAGCATAGAGGTTCTCCCAATTTTTAAGAATTACCCTACCTTGATGATCCATCCTGAGGTAGAAGGGTGAACTACCACCACTGAAGGAAAAATCATGGGAAGCTTCAAGTCATCATTATCCCTATTTCCTCTCAAATTATAAGGGGGGATGTGACTCAATGATGGATCCTTCACGCCAATCATCAACATCATAGTCTAGTGTGGGAACCCAACTAGTGATGTTATTAATCCCATAAGATGAAATCCATAGGATATCCAAATCCTTATATAGGTACATGCATTTGGAGGAAGATTTGGCTCCCTTCTAGGGGCTCATGGTGCAGTCGTATTCATCATCACCAATTCTCCTCTCTAAATCTACCAAATATCATAGAGAACTATTCTGCAATGGCCTAGATAACAAGTATCTATTTGATCCACCAATGAGTAATATCACCCTCTCATATGAGGTAGTGGTGAACAACAAGACCTATAAGGATGTGATGATTCAGTCGGTGCCATCCCTGAGAGGCATTCCAACATCCAAGAAAGAGTTGACTCATGTAGGGACTCCTCCATTGTCCAGCCTGCCCCTGCATCAGTCTACATCAGTGCCATCACCCATTTCTCAGATAACGCCAAAAGAAGCCTAGGATGACCAATAATAGGGCCCTACCTCTAAGAAATAAATATAGCGGGAAAATTTATATTTAAATCATTTTTTGGTGGTATTTTGGACAAATACAACTTCCAACTTTGATATTCTAGAGTGCATCACTGAGGGCCAGACTGTGTGTTTCCACTAGACCATTTGGTTGATGATTCACTGCCTCTATGACCATCAGTTAGTCTATCTATGAATCTAGGATCACATTGACAATATTGATTAGTATTTCCAAATGGTTGAGTTTGCAGTACTCTCAGTTCATCATCACCCAACGTCACCTAGCTACTACTAGACCTTCCAAAAAATATGTTTCAAGAGCCTCATAGTTCTCTACAAGATCATTGAAGAGGCATCATTTTATGTCCATATCAAGGGTTGGGGGAAGTATGATGCCCTCCAATTCAGCCCTATCCGACAACAGCATGTCCTACTCATCAACAATGAGGATTCCCCTCCAGGTTTTGTCATGATCAACATGGTTGTCCCAAAATTTTCCAAGGATAAGTACTTTGATATAGGTTTTTATAAGGAAAACTCCCCTCTTAGAGAATTATAGTACCAAAAATAACCTCATACATGTGTTTTCACTCACCTAGAAAGGTAGAAACTCGGCCTCGGGGATCCCTCTACATCATTTCTGGCCTATCATAATATCTAAAAGACAAAGGGAAATATCAATCCCTTTGATCCAACTGATATTTCATAGAATGCAGAGGTCGATCCTATAATTTCCACCTTAATTCAATAGGTTGTAGAGAAAAATAGTATTATCAATGACCTACTTTTCAAGAGGTGCCTAGATTATGTTGCCTCATGATAGGATCCTATTCTTACCCCACCAAGGCAGCAATAATTTATCCTTGGATAGTTGTCTCTAATTGATATCGGTGATCCTATGCATCCAGATAGAGTAGAGGTAGGAGTGTATGGAAAGTGACCATAGTATGAGTCGCTAAACCCGCTCGAGTAGCATAACCACCCTCCTCGGGATCCAATTCATTCCACTCCACAAGTACTTGAGGCCTCCTACTAAGTTGATGAGACTTTTAATGCATCGGTGGTTAGGGATCCTTGTTAAGATAGGGACCCTATCTAGGATGATTAGATAGTCTCTCTCACCACTCACTTTTAATCCCATGAAATGTGATAGGTGTAAATCCCCCTGATGAAAATTCATACCTGGCATGGGTGGATGACATGCGAGCACCCATGGATTTTGTAAAACCTAGATTTTCCCCATTCAATAGGGTGGGAAACCTACTGTATCATTTTTCCCACTTTATTTCAAGGTACGAGGCCATGTTGGGAACTTCAGAGTATCAAGAGGCTGTCAAGCTCTGGTGTTTCTTCTAGACGTTGGAAGGACAAACATTTGTTTGGTATAACCAGCTACCCATTAGGTCCAACAATAGTTTATCAGACCTTTGAAAATATTTCCTCTACCAGTTCATCTCCACCATTAAAAATATAATCATTTATTTCATCTTCAAGTGAAAACAAAATCCTGATGAGTGAGTCACAAAATTCATTTCCTGGTGGAAGAGCCTCACGTATTCCCTCGATATGTCACTGACTCAAGAGTAACTGCTAACAATGTGCACTAGGAATTTCAAGACTGAACTGGTCCCTACCATCATCACTCATAAATTCCCAGGTGCGTTCTAATATTTTTTTGACAAGGCCCGATACTTGGAGGAAGCCTTGCAACAGGCCAAACAATCACATTTTTTTCCTCCTTCATCTCAAGTAAGAAGGTTTGAAAAAGTAGAAACTGATGTCATGGTATAGGAATAGGCCCATGAATAATTGTAATTATAGGGAATTTTTCTTTAGTAGTCTCTCCAAGTGTAGAAGCTTTACTAATTGAAAACTCTCCTAGCACAAAATTGTCAGGTGTTTCCTCTCCAAGTGCAGCTACCTAGATGATTGAATATGGATCCACCCCCTCATCAGTGTCCACCCCCTCATCAAGTCCAAGCCCCTATAGTTTCCTTTCTAGATAGGATAAACTAGACATATTCATTTAATTATGCATAGGTTCCCATTTATTTCCTCAATACCATAGAGTAGGGGATTCTAAATCTACCAGGGTGTAGGTAGCCCCATGAAGCTGAGTGTACTGACAGCCCTGACCATTGCCCTTACTATAGGATCCTTGGACATACCATCAAACAAGATATGTGTTCAAGTATTTACTCCAGAAACAAGTGTATTATGTATTGATCAATCTAGGTAACGTCCCGACACAATTTGGGAAAATCTTTATTGATCCCAATATCAATAATGAGGGTTCAGGGTGGAAGGTTTCCAACCATAGAATCCAGAAGTATGACAACTAGTTGGCTCGCAGAGTAGTCTCTTGCACCCATGGTTTCATCCATGTTGTTTTAGATAGGATATAACATATTTTGGTTTCCCCACCTCCTCTGATCATTGCATCATCATCTACACTATATCCTTCCAAGTCTCAAAAGAGCAAGCACCGATGATGTAAGGGAAAGAAAAGTCCCCCACTAGTGCTAAATTCATCTCATAATCTTAGATATTTTATGAATCTTGAGTTTGGGATTGCACCTAGGATTCTCCCAACATTGGAAGATCCCTCATATGATGAGTAGGATTATACCTTTATCAACGTTGTTGAGTTGATGGAAAACTTCATGCTACCCGATGATGTGGAATGTTCTGCAAAACCCCAGAGTGCCTCTGATCGATGTCGTCAAAGGGGTGGTCAAGGACATAAAAACCACCAAAATACTCAGGAAAATGTCCTAAACCAAGAAATTCATGATACCGAGACCAGACAATAAGTTTTTTGTAGATCTCAGCTGGCATAGGCCTCCTAGCCTACTTCATCATATACTCCACCACAGCAGATTGTGTTAACTGAGTGGGTAGAGCAGTTGTGACCACACTGTGATCAGCTGCTTCTAGCCAAAGACAAGCCTTATTCAAATGACAGTTATCTAATAGTGGTTCTAGTTGATTTAATTGATAGTAATCATGATGTTTCCAACACTCTCCAGGATCTGGTGGTACAACTGGTAGTGCTCGTTGTCAAAGAATGACTCATGTGGATAGAGATGTGCATCTGGCGCAGAAGTACGACATGATAAAGAACCTCACCAGTAGACATTTAAGGTTCTCAATCCTTGATTCCATCCACTTATATAAGTATATTCATGAGACCATTTTATAATCCTTGAATATCCCCATCTAATTAGAATCAGAAGTATATTTTGTATAAGATTACTATATAGGGGAGATCAAGAAAGCATAATGTCAAGTCATCATCTCATTCTCTAGAGAGGATGAAAAATCTCTTGTGAAGGGGCATATTTTCCTTCTTTACATTGTAGTCTAGTTCAATGTTATATAGATTCGTTGTTTCTTGTTCAACATAGGTTCTTAAATTAATATCAACCTAAACCGGATGCTCCATACATTGGGGATGACTGAAGTAGATATGACACCCTCTAACCTGTAGATTCAGGGCTATGACAGAACTGAGCAGAAACTGTGTGACTAGATTCGATTGAAGACAACGTTTTGTGGATTTATAGAAATTGATTAATTCATTTTCATCTCATAGGATACAACCTAAAATGCACTACTGGGTAGGAATTTTCTTCATCTGCATACGAAAGTCACCTCCTAGTATCCCCAGTGCCTCAATTACTCCCTCAATAGTTAATTAGGGGTCCTTCAAGGTGATGTGTCTCCCTTCAACTCATTTGAATCCTACTACATAGATTTTTTATATTAAAATATGGAAGGGAAGTAAGTTCATACCAATTTGGCTGAGCATTCAATTATTATAGCAAGTGCATGGATAGACTTGGATGATGCTTTTTCCTCCTGATTCATTGGCTGGAACCCACAGTGTTGGATTTGGGGAGTTTTTTTTTCATCTCACAAAGGAAGGGATGTTGTTTCACTAAATGGAAGTAACTTCAAAAGGCTGCCTCCTACTCCTATATAGGAAAGGCCTGGGTGGTACCAGAATACACTACCCCTATAAGGTACTGATATATTCAGCCCATGGCCACCATTTCACAACACTATCACCTATTTAGGATGGTAGGGTTGAATCGATAGAATATGAATCACCACCATTGATTTTATATCAATAATGGACTCCGTATTTTAAGACCTAATGGAATTATATTGATAGATATTTTCACTATATTTTCAGCAGAGCAAGATCCCCTCACTGAGGGTTCTATATCCGCCCAAGCAGGCACCACTACTCCCCCAGAATCAGCTAGCCTAGATAAATCTCCTCCTGCCAATTCTTCAACCTTATACGGTGAAGAGGAACTAGAAGATTATCCTCTCACATTTTAAGAAAGAATCCCCGCCACCATATATGAGTTGATTCAAGTTAACCTTGGCATGGAGGAAATTTTTTGACCAATGCTACTTATCAAAGCCATGCCTCTAGAGGAGTAGCAGTAGTATGCGGTTTTCCTAAAGCAGCATCATAACGTATTTTCCTAGAACTATGATGAGATTTCAAGAATCTACCCTTAGGTTTATATCCACCATATTCATCTACTAGGAATTCATCATGGTTTCAAGTAGCATCCCAGAAAAATGAACCCCTATATGGTGCCATGGTCAAGGATGAAGTTGATAATCTTATGAAATCCAACTTCATCAGAGAAGTCCAGTACCTGAAATGGATGGCCAACATTATCCTAGAAAGGAAGAAGAATGGGAAGATCAGAGTCTTCATAAATTCTGGTGTCCTCGACTGCCATTGTCTAAAGGATGATTTTACCCTCCCAGTGATAGAGTTATTGATTGATTTTATGGCATGGTTCCAGGATCTCTCCTTCGGGAATGGATATTCTGGTTATAATCAAATCTGTATGGCCCTTGAATATGTGGATTCTAACAATTTCATGGCACTATAAGGGACCTTTTCTATCAGGTGATTCCCTTTGTCCTAAAGAATGTAGAATCCACTTATGAATGGGCCATCAACAACACCTTCAAATGAATTATTAGGATGCTAGTGGAATTCTATGTGGATGACTTGGTGGTCAGATACTATCGATGTTAGGAATATCTCAAAGACCTTGAGAAAGTGTTAATTTTTATTTTATTATAGAATTTGAAGATGAAATCCTTAAATTGTGCATTTGGGGTTACCTTTGGGAAGTTTCTTTACTTCTTCATCAGATACAGAGGCATTAAGATCAACCCGAAGAAGATCAAGTCCATTAGCTAAATGCATACCCCAAGAAACCTCTAGGAGATTTAGGGTCCTCAAGGAAACTTAGATTATATACACTGCTTCATCGTGAATTTGGCTGGAAATTGTAATCCCTTCTTCAGAATAGTGAAGAAAGTCACTGTTTTCCAGTGGGAAGAAGAGTGTCGAACCATCTTTGAAGAAATCAAGCAGTGCCAGCTATAACCTCTGGTTCTGATGACACCCATATTAAGGAAGCCTTTGGTCTTATATGTGACCTCCCTTGAATAGTCCCTAAACACCATTCTTTCCCATAATAAAATGAGGGAAAAGAGAACAATTTATACTCTCTCAGTCACATGCTTCTCGATATGGAGACTAGATATCCCCTATTGAGAATAACTATTTCATGCTGGTTTTTGTAGTGAATAAGTTGTATAACTATATGTAAAATCACAAGATTCATAAATTTTCATGTGTGGACCCACTAAATTATATATTTAATCACCCCATATTTAAAGAGAAACTAGAATGATGGGCATTAATCATTCAATAGTTTTATATCAGGTTTGTTCCACAAAAATTCTTCAAAGTTCAAGCCTTGGTAGACTTCCTGGCCACCCATCTGACCCTTGAAGAGATACCTATTGATGTTGATTTTTTAGATGAGGATATCCTATTAGTGGACCAGACTATTCCATGATGGAATATATATTTCTATGGTGCCTCATGGATCTCAATTGGTAGAAGGATCAATGATCCCAAGCTCAATAGAGTTGGCCTATGTATTGTCATCATCACCCCCGGCATGGGTTGTCCTTCAAAACCTAATCTTATTGTCAGAAGGCTACACCAACAATGAGGAGGAGTTTCAAGATCTCGTTATTGGTCTTGATATGGCCCTAGATATTGATGTCCCCTTATTGAATGTGAAGGGGGAATCCAAACTAGTCATCAAATAGATCAATGGTGATTATATCATCAGAAAGATGGAGCTTATTCCCCTTCTAGAGAGAACTTGTCAGTTGATGGATTAGTTCCCTTCTCAATTGTAACTGAATCATGGTCCTCAATAATAGAATGGATAGGCCGACTCCTTGGATAGTCTAGCTACCTCCCTTGTAGAGCCTAGCCAAGATGATCTATTCAATCGTGTGGCTTATAGAAGAGTCATCACTCTTGTCATTCCAAGTGATGATAACAACCAGTTAGAAAACCAGATGACCATCGGTGCTTCCAAATCAGGACCTCCAGATCCTCCCATAGTGGAAGAAACCTCCAATTATAAAACTTCTTTTTTCAAGTACCTCTAGCATGGAGTTCTCTTATCATATCAAGCTAAGAAAGAGACAATATATCAGTGCATAGTGCATTTCACCCTCAAGAGTGGGCCTGACCATGAATCAACTCTCTACAGATAAGGGTTTGATGAAATTTTCCTCTATTGAATTCAAGGAGATGAGATTTCCAAAGTTATACAGTAATTTCATGTTGGGTTCTGTATTTCCCATCAGGCAGGATTGAATCTCTCCCACTAAATTCAAAGGCTAGGCTATTTCTAGAACATTATGGTCTGTGAATGAATTGATTTTTCCAAGAGGTTCCATACATGTTATATCTATGCCAACTTTTTTGCATCATCCACTAGAGCCCCTCCATTCCACCAAGTATTCTTGTACCTTTTGTTTATGGGGGATCAATGTTGTGGGACCATATCCACCAACAACAACTCACCAATGCAGGTTCATTATAACCATGAAGGATTACTTCCCCAAGTGGGAAGAAGTGATTCCTCTTAAGGAATTCAATAATTGATGTATGATTGAATTCATGATCTCCCACGTCATCCATCAATTTGGAGTCCCTCATTCTATTTAGACCAACAATGGCACCAAATTCCGGGTAGCTAAACTAAAGAGATTGTATGAAAAGTATAGTATTCAGTCCAACCATAATTATTGCTATCATATGTAGGTGATGGATAGATTGAGTCGTTCAATAAGACCCTCTCTAACATTATGCAGAAGATGGTGGGCCAGAACAAGAGGGGTTATCCAAAAAAGCTCCCGAATTACCTTTGGGCCTATCAGATAATGACTGAAAATTCCACTCAGGTGACCCCATATTTCCTGGTGTATGGAATAGAGGTATTCCATCCAATTTAGAATTAGTTTACATCACTCGAAATAGTTTTCTATTAATAGAAGACTCCATATATAATGGAACAAGTTTGTATAACTGAACTAGAATCCCTTGAAGAGAATAGGCTCTAGGACCTACACAATCTAGAGAGGCACCAAAACAAAATAGAAAGAGCATTCAAAAATAAGTTTTATCTTCAATTATTCCTCTAGGGTGACATGGTATTGGATCTCAGAACACAGATGATACCTATAAAGATTCCACTAAAGTTGGAGTCCAAGTGGTAAGTACCTTACATCATTAATAAGACCTATTCTAATGGATCATATTCTTTGATTACCATGGATGGAGAATGTATCATTCCTCCCACCAACACCAAGCTCCTCAAGCAGTACTTTCTATAAAGGGAAACACTATGCATGAACTCCAATACCTTAAAATGAGAGTCAAAGTCTATGTATCATAACTTTAAACTATATGAGACTCAACATATTCTCATTCTAATATCCCACAGTTTGAATTCTATGACCTTAAACTAATAACCCTATAGACACCATGAAATTTGTTCCATGCACTTTTCTACCAAATTTCCTCAAGAGAGCTCAAAAGGTTTGTGGTGAGACTCCGCATTTTTTATGGGGGTCAGGGACGATAGCGAAGGCACTGGACTGATGGGCTGGGACTGCATCCCATCAATGATCCCATGCAGGGGTTTGGGGGCACAACCCACACTATATGAACCAATTATTTTGGTTAAGTCCCTAAAGCCGCACCCAAGGTACCTTCATGCAAATACCTGCACCCCACCATGATGGAACTGAATGAAGCTATTATTTTTGCTAAGTCTTGAAAGCGGCACCCCAGTTAGGCCAAATCACCAGAAGCACACAAGCCTACCTGTTCGCCACCCATCTAGCGCACATCCACTTGAATGACACAAAGTTGGTGTGCAACCCATGTGAGCAACCAAACTACTTTCACCTAGGGTCACTTATTTTCCTATAAATACACCCTTGGGGCCTTCATTTGGACAGACTAATTTACCTAAAGCCTAATTGATGCTCTGGTCACCCTAGTGCTTTGCCCAAGTCCATAAAAACATTCAAGGAATTTCTTTAACAGCTAAAGTAGAGGAATTTAAGGAGGATCATAGGACTTAAGTCCTTTTAGTGTTTGAAATCCATAACACTTTCATACCTAAAGTACCCAACCTTCTTAAATCAGAAACACTTTCACGCCACCTATTCCTCTTATAGGAACTTGAGAAACCCACTTCTGGGAATACTTGTGAATAATCTTGAAGGGTTGAGTCAGTTCTTGAACAAGTATTAACATCTAGGTTGTTTGTCACTTAAGTGAACATCAGGTCTCCCAAGCCAACTTGTGCGCCCATACTTTCACGCCAATATCTACTTGGGCACCCCTCTTTGATTCACCTATTCTCTTAAGTCTACAATCCATTAAACCCTCCTCAAATCCATTCATATCAAGGATTATTCTTCATTGGATCCCTTATCTAAAATGGATTCTATTGAGACCTCCACCAAAACCTCCTGACTTATCCAAACCTTTGGAAAAGGCACATCAGTGTGTCTTCTATTTGGGTTTTTATATATACAGTCAAAGTTTTCCCACATTTATTTCACAATGGGGTTAGGATTAATGGAGTGTTTGTGGCTTTGTATATCCACGGTCACATAGACCTTTATCCTATGAATAGTGTTGGGAAGTTCCTAGTTTGGAGGATTATGGTTTGGGTTCTGACCTCCCCTTCTCATCTCTAAAACCCATAACCTCAGGTCTCTAGTAGGTAAGGTACGGTTCACACTTTTTTTTCCATGAAAGAAAAGGATAAGTCCCCCTCCCCTACTGAGATCCACTAGGTCAGCCATCTTGGTGCAAGCCCCAAACCTTCCAAGTAGTAGGTTTTAGTCTTACTTCTCTCTACTCCCTTAACCTTCACTCATTCCTTTTATTTGACCCTTGTCCAATGTAAATAGAATAGAGGGAAGGTTCTTCACCTCGTCTTCTTCCCCGATCGCCTTGCCCTCGTCCACCATCGTCGCCATAGGCACGCCCTCTTCCACCAGTAGAAGAGGAAAAGTGTGTGTGCCTTTGTTGAATCATTTTCATCCTCTTGTTTATCACACTGAGCATGAATCATGTGGTCTTAGAGATTTGTGACGATTGAAACATTTTCACAAACACCCACGGTTAATGAACTACGAGAAATATGATTCCCACTATAATTGGGAAACATAGGAAGCCTTCATTAGGACCCAAGATCACTGGATATCCTCTTAAGGAATCCGATCATAATTCCCTTAATCTAGGCATCCTCCTTAGGATTTATCCCTAAATTAAACATCCAAATCACCCAGGAATCCTTTTAAGAAATTAATCCCAAATTCATTTCTCTCAAAGGAATACACTCCCCTATGAGACTTATCAAAATATGTGTGATTTAATTCCCATACACATGGGATATGAAGGAATCCTCCTTGAGGTTCAAACCCAACACTTCAAATCAACCCTGTTCTTCTTGGGCCATATTCCCAATAGGGTTTAATCTTACTTGGAAACCCATATTCTTTCCATGTTCCTTGGGCTTCTTCAGCAAAAGTCCCACACCAAAATTTGACTAAGAACCTTTCACTTAGATGTCCTTACCACATGAAATTAAACTGTAAGGCTAGGTCCTTATCACATGGACTTAAAAGGTATGATGTGTCCCATTAAGCGGCACCGAACTATGATATTTCTTATTCCTTTCATAAGGATACGTAAGTAGCCCATTTTATGGGTATGATCCCAATATCAAAACAAACCTTCGTCTCCCTGGATGACAATAAATTCCATATTGCCCCACTAAGTGGCTTAAAAACCAGTATTTCTAGGACCAATAGGGGCTTATATACCCTGAGAGGGGGGTGAATCAGGGTATGGATATTCTTTTCTTAAAATTATTCCTGCCCCACTAGATCTTGACCTCTTTATTACAAGGGTCACTTTGTTTGAATTTTTGTGTTTATTATGATCACTTATTTTCTTATTTATCTGATGATGATGCTTTGAATGAAATTTTGGGAAGCAACCAGGAAAACACATAGATTTTTAGTTGGTTCACCCTCACTGGGCTACGTCCAAGGAGAAAACAACGACGATGTGTCGCTGCACCAATTACACTAAAGCTCACTGCCAATAATGTTCGGTCTAGATCACTTCTATGCCCAGGCTCATTACCTTTACAATGTTTAGGGTTAGCTCACTACTTCCCCAAGGGTCACTCCCAATTTCTCTCTCACTGGCTCACTGTCAATAGAAAGGATAACCTTCTTCCTCTTCCTCTGTCCACTACACTTAGAAGGGATCCACTCACAGTTTATAGACCTGTAGGTCTATTCATTCGCATGAATACATTAATCCTCAACTATTGATAGATTCTATGTTAGAGTACAACTTTCATATACTGATGAATACCCCTTTTTCCCCTGACCACTGGGCAAATCACTTTGGAAATACCTTCACAAATCACCTTACTTCGTGAGGCTCCCAATTTCATGAAGCTCAAACAAGCATTCACGAAAATCCTGCCTTTTCACGAAGTTCACGCCTTTGTAGAGCTCAGACTATTTCGAAGATCACGTCATCGTAGAGAAACTTCCCTTGTGAAGCTCACTGAGCCAACGTGGAGCACACTACTTTTTCAGAGCTAGAATAGCTGCCACGAAGCTCCTTCCTTTCTTGAAGCACACTGCCTTCGCGAACCACCTTTGCGAGCTGAGAGAAGAATTCTTTCTTCGAAAACTCTCTCTACTTATTCCGAGGGGGTCGAGGTCTATTTATAGGTGAGTCCACTGACTCTTGAACCTTCCACGTGAAGTCAAATCCACATCATCACAAATATCAAAGCTCCGAAGTTCCCACCAAAATTCTCTCAAAATCATGAAGCACCACGAAAATTTTTCGATCACGGATCTCGTCGTAATCACGGAGCATCCCATCAATTCCTTCATGCCTTTTCCGCGAATCTCCACTCGCAATGCCCTTCGTCGCTGTAATTATCTTCAACTCTGTCGTTCATGAAGCTTGATGTAATCGCGAAGAATCACCATCAATATTATTTTGGTCTTTGTGAAATGCAATCCATGAAGCCTATCTTCGTGAAACTCATGCCTTTTCCATATTTTGATGAGATCTTTAAGGAAATCCTTATTTCACAATGCTCACCAAACTCCAAATTTTGGACCCCAAAAATTTTGAAAACACTGGAAAACGGTTCCACCTTGTATGTATTCTTTTTTACCACCTCTAGATCATCCATTCCTTTGTCATGGTTCATTATCAACATGGATTTTCAACAACATCTCTGGAACTTGACAATTCACCATGGAAACCTTCCTTTTCAAAAAACACAATCAAACCCAAAAATGATGAAATGTTACATTGAGGGATTTTTTCCTAACAATTATTATCCTAACAATGATTAAAATAATATCTAAATAGTATATGGTAGGATACCATTGATTTAGAACCTCAAATATATACGGATATTTCCATTAATGAAGAACCTAGAATACATACGGATGATTATAATTTCACACATTTTAATAATTGATTTCCAATTCCAAGGGAAACCTATGTTATACTTGGTGAATTAATAAGTATTCATGAAAATATCTTATATTTATAAAGAGAGTCCTAGAGTAGAAAATAATTCCCCCCAAAAGGCTGTGATGGGTCTGACCTCCTATCCTCTCGACCAATGCATGTTCTTAAGTATTATAAAGTTTGAACTTAACAAATGCATACCTTTGGAAAGCAGGTCCCTTTTGGATAAAGAACTATTGGATGTTTCTGGTTACATGAATAAATCCAATGGAAACCACCTGGAAGCAGTGATTCTTAAACTAGAACACACTTTTCAAGGAAATACGAAACAAAAATGTTGAACCTGACGTGAATCCTTAACCAAGTTAATATTGTTACCCACTTTTCAGGCCCCTATCAATTGATAAAGGAAGGATAGAAAAAGGAATTAATTATTCATGTATCCATCTAAAATATATTTCTTTAGTGGGGTTTATTTTTTTTTTTTTTTGAGTTTTCTCAGAACTCCCTTCACTCCAAATGGCTTCCTTTAAGTTTGCACCCGTGAATGTCCCAGCTGCTGCTCAATTTCGATCCTCATCCGCTAAAATGATGTCATCACCAACTCAGCATCTTCAATAATGGGCTTCTAATGCACTGGAAAGGAACTACCATCATCACGGTACTATACCAACCTTGGAGGCTACCCGAAAGGCTCTCTAGGTTAATAACAACCCTTGATTGTATGCTCAATGACGACTGATGATCAAGAAGCAGAAGCTGTCAACCACCGTCTTCAACTATTTCGGGTCTTTATCCCCAAAACACAACAACTAGTCCCTCCTGTACTATAGGGAGGTGGATCAAGAGGTCACTCATGGCCTCAATTCATAGATACAGGGGTCCTTCCCGAGGACTCCCACCAACAATCGATGCCAGCAGAATCGTGTGGCAGTGAACACCCAACATGATGGGGGTGTTGCCTCTGGACATTTTTCCTAGGCCCCTCAGACCCGGGTGTGCAAGAAAAACCTCAGGGGATAACGTCCGGTCAACAAGGAGAAGGTTCTTACATTTTCCCCCTCTATATAAGTCCATCAACCTAACTTGATGGAGAACAATGAGCAGGTACATACACTTGTCCATCCTAATTCCCCTTCCCAGCAGACTCATCTGGAAGTGACCCACAAATCCTGCCAAGAAAATCCTGTGGAGTACCATGAATAGGCACATACACCTGTTTAAAAATTATCAACCGGTTAGTAGTCTTGTCTGACTGCATTTAAGGAATCCAACTAATCAAATGTGGTGGAAACTGGTAAACAGGAACATACACCTTCTTACACTTACCAATTCTTCCAGTAGTCTCATTTTCTAGTATTGAAAGAATTTTTCCAACCAGGCTTGATGGAAAATAGACAGAAGGTACATTTACCTACCAGTGTTCATCAAGCCTGCCAATAGTATCATTTGGCAGCACCTGGAGAAGTCAGCCGGAAAGCTCCGATGACAAATCTGGGGCAGACTCAACTCTCTTCCCCCATACATGAGTACCATCTGTACACATTGACAGGAAAAGGAGGATGGGAACAGGCACATACACCTAATAAAGATACAGAATGGATGTATATTTTTGTTCTGGCCACTAAAGTCACCAAACACATCTTAGTAATGGTGAAAGGGTAGAAACAAATTCCTACCCATATTCTAGAAGCATGCCAGAATATCATAATAACAACTTTAGAAGTACCAGGGGAACAGACACATAAATTTGTCCCCACACCTGGGATGACACATCGGCATGCCATCATGGATCAGATACATACCTTTGTTTTAGTCTAGGAGGGTTATGGGGCATACTCCCCCATATCATACGAACAACTGGATCAGGAACATACACCCTCTCCAATCAGAGGTAATTATCCCATTCTGATTACCACTCCAAGGAAGGAATATACACCTTCCCATGATAAACACTTCTCCCAGCAAGTGTCCCCAACTAAGTGTAAGAGAGCATCCAAGAATACGTCTCACCAAACACAGTTGGAAAATCAAAAGCCTAGTTGTGAACTGGCTTCTCTTAATGTGATAGTTCTTAAAGCCCTCAGACATTTATCTATTTCAGCTCAAGATCATACCCTCTCATTACCAAATTATGGGAGTGGTAGCAGTAATTATGAAGTTCCTTGTCACACACTTCACCATTAAGGCTTGCTTCAGGAAACTTCGGTCAATATAGAGAGCCTATCTACGGGTGAGATCCACGACAACCCTCTGTGTGGCCAGAAGACCAAGGAGAAAGAGAATTTATCCCATTCTTCAATCCACCATGGTGGTCCTCCTCATGATGGCATTTTCTGTGAAAGTTCTCTCTGCAATAGTATTTAACATTGTTAAGATAATTCTATAATTGACAATATAGTAATGAGAAATCCCTCTTATCTCGAGGCACTTGCCAACACAAGGCTATCCATGTATGATGCCTTGTCATTAACAGGTGAAACACATTCTAAAAAATAATACATCTTAAGGGAATGGTCATTCTCCAAACCTCCCTTGGGTCATTTTTCTTCTAATATATAGAGGAAAAAGTGACTGATTCCATTGTTTTTAATAAAACAATAGTAAAGAATCCACTTTGGTCAGACCAAGTGCATAAACCTCTAGTGAAAGATGATTAAGATATGTTAAACATGAGAAAACAATTGGCTAAAGGATAAGTACTAGTAATTTTCTGGCCTTTGGAAAAATCTCAATACAATATTCTAGAATTGAGGGTAGAATATTGCATTCATGATATCTGCCTCAACTTATGGAAGACTCATCATTATTTGAAAACCAAATTATTACCATATGATGAATATAAAAATCATGTAAAGGTAATATAAGGTTTGAAACACCAAATTGACTTGGCATCTCTCTCATTTTCCCGACATCCAAAGGTTGAAAAGAAGTAGAGAACCCTTCATCATGCATGCCTCAATTCCCTAAAGAGGCTATGTCAGTTAATTTTTGATACCCCATATTGTGTTTGTATCAGAGGATGGGGTGCACATAGAACATTTCATTTTATTGGACTCCAGAATTATAAAATCCCTCCAAAATTGGTCTCATTCAAAGTTATTTCCCACGGCTGGCTACAATCAACATATTTTGTATGTAATCAAATGTATGCTCAAGAATAGGCCTCAACTAGATCTCATCAGAGTCAGACCCAAAGAAAGCAAGTTTTTGAGTTACTTTTTCATCAAGCATCTAAGAATCTTAAGCAAGCCTCCCACTTAGAGGATCTCAACCATCAGATAATGAAAATGTCTAAAATAGCATAGCGATATTCTGAAACAGGTGATTTGAGTGGTTGTCAGATAATTCACCCATCTAATTTCCAAACCAAATTTCATAAAATTTGAAGAGAATCTGTGTGAATCTCATCTATAGCATTTTAATATCCACCCCATCCTATAGGGATGGGGGCTTGTTTAATTCAACCTTTGAATCTAATAAACAAAGTTTGAAGGTTTGAAGAAGAAGAACAGAAACATCCCCAACGTACAGGGTTGGAGGATTTTTCACATCTACAATCCCCTTCTCAATGGAAGTCATTTTCTCCAGATTAGGGAAGAATCCACAAAGAGAGTGCACAACTGAACTATCCAAGGATTCCCTTCGATTTACTATCCATCAAATAGTTCTTAGGAATTCATCATATAGGGGAGAAAAGTCTCATGAATGATACTGAAAGAGATGATCTTACAAAGATACAGAAAAAATATCATCAATACATTATGAATCAGTAAATGTCATTAACACCATTATATAAGATCATCTAGAAAATGATTCTAGTTTAAGGGAATCACAAGAAGAAGTTCTTATCCATAATATGGTACACACTGATGAAAATGAAGGTGGTGTGCGTACCTAAAATCAAAGGCTTACCTAGAATCTAGGTATGCCTTCAAGTAACCAACTCCCACCCCTTCAAAAGGTGTCTAACAGGGGGGAAGGTAAAAGTCAGATCATATACCACTTTTTCCACTGGATAAGTTCAATCTCTTTCCCTTGAAGAAAGATTTTCACGGCAAGAAGAAGATATGAAAGAGTTAAAAAGACTCAATACAGAGTTACTTCGAAGTAGTATTTCTGCTAGACATGCTCCCCAAGAAGATCCTCAACCTACATGTATTGTAGGAGATCCTCAAAAAAGAGGATGTGTGGTAACTACAGATATAGATAATGAATTCCATCCATTGGGTACATAGCCAAGGCAGGATCAAACACATCCTTATAGGCATGTCTAAGACAAATACCAGCACCACCACTAGTGGTTTTGCCAGTTTTTGCACCATTTCAAGCTCTATCTACTGTACCTGTACAGGTCCCAACTCATCTGAATATTCCCCAAATTCTTATGAACATAATTGAGGCATTAAAAACTTTATTGGAAGCTATGGAGGAATGGAATGGGCCCATTTATCCAAAAAATATAGGTTATCCTGAGTGGGTGTATCTGATCCCTCCCCCACCAAATTTTGTGAATACTACATTCCTGATCTTTAATATTTTGGGAGATCTGGAAAAACACTTAACACATTTCATTTATTTTTGTGATCCCATGATGGGGACTCCTTAACAACAAGAATCAGTAAAGCTTAGGTTCTTTTTGCAATCATTACAGGGACAAGCTTTTTTCTAGTATACAAGTTTGAAATTTCAATCAATTACCAGATGGGAAGATCTCTGTCAGAAATTCCTTCTTCAATTCATCTCAACACTTCCGAAGACCGCAGTTTTTTATCTTAAAAATTTTAAAAAAAGGAAAATGAAAGAGTTTCAGATTTCATTTCTTAATTTAAAGGATTAACATATTCCTTAAATCTAGAACTCCCTCGGGAAGAGTTGCTTCAAATTTGTGTGGAAAATCTACTTGATGAGTTATGCACACCACTAATCCATGTGAAATACATAGGAGGGTTTCGATGCCTTGATTCAATTTCCTAATAGGTGGAGGATTATATTATGGAAACTAAAGATAAATCTCATGTAATTCCACCAGCTTTGGGAAGAATAATAGGGAAATAAGAGGCTGCTACAGTCACACTCAAGCAATCACATGTTCCTACTTCCACTTCAAAACCTTCATCATATCGAAGAGATCTTCCTCTCGATCGTCATCAGAAATGACCGCCTTGTCAAGATGATCAAATAGATCAAAGGCAGAAATAATTTTAATAGTTAAAGAACAAATTTTATTCTTTTTGGAATGAACAGGTTCCCAGTTACTTTATCTCGTCTTTGGGAAAAAAATTGGTTCAGTTTCCAAGGCCAAAGAAACCAAACAAATAAGGAGATGAAGATCTTTCGAATTATTGTTCCTTTCATCAAATGTTATGGAATCAAATTCATGAGTTTTTTGTTTTCAAAGACCTCCTACAAAAAATGGTAGACTCTGGAAAAGTGAAAATGAAAATTTCATCATCCCAAGTAGCATGTGTTACTTCTACTGATCCAGAGGAAGAAGGAGAATGGAAGGAAGCCAAAATTAAAATTGCGCAGAAATATGGTGATCAGAAGATTAGGAAAATGGTCTACCAAACTCATCCCATTCTACGAACACAATTAAATCAACTGATTTTGTCTTCTTCCACTCCTTCCACAGAAAAACCACCTTCATCAAAATATCGGTCCTCCAAAGTTCAATCCTCAAAGAAGGGATCTAATAATAAAGACAAAGAGTAGTTATAAGAAGACGAGCTTGGGTCAATGCCAAAGTTTTCCTTAAGTTTGATGGATTTCATTCCATCTATTTCAAAATCATAGGCATCGCCCCACCACGGGCACAACTAGAATTGGCCTGTCAAGCAGAATATCCATCATATGAAAAATTGATCTTTGGTTCCGTTAATGTTATCCACTTAACGGGTCCCTATGCCAATGGTGATTCTGGTTATAATGAGCCTAAGTTACTTGCACCTAATTGGGGAACTAGAGGAAGAATCTAAGGTCGAGGATACAGGGGAATAGATGGGTATTCTAGAATCCACTATTTTAACTCTACCCCTACTTGAACCATATATGTAGCAGAAACTCATGGGAGAGCCCTTCAGTGGGCTCAACAAGAACATGGAAATTCTTCCACACATGACAGGTTTGGTCCTAACATGATTATTTTTTAGGACCAATTAGAGGTTACACCATATTTATCTTATAAAGTAGATAGACCTATTCAGTCTAATCTACCAAAGCCAGGAGTATTTCCAGTTATACTCTGATACAGGGTACATCTACATCAGGAGCATCAACTTCCAAGGCACCTTCAAAACTGAATCTCCATGTTGGGAAACACAGACCTTTGGACCAAAAGTACGATGTTTTAAAACAGCTAGCCTAAGTACCAGCCAAGTTTTCAATTTTGGATTCCTTGAATCTGTCAAAATATCTCTGAGAAGAACTTATTGAGGCTTTGTCAAGTCCTCAAGAGTTTGAAACCAAAATTAACACTGTTGAGGTTTACTGTATAGAGAATGATCCTACAAAATTTCTTGTAGTTATATCTTTTATGGATGAAGATGAAGACAATGTTGTAGATGGACATATCAAACCCTTATATCTATCTGGAAGGGTCAATGACATAGACATCTAACGAGTCTTAATTGATAATGGCTCAAGAGTCAACCTCATTCCTATTCGTACACTTCATCAATTGGCCCTCACTAAATTTGACATATCTCTTTCCACTTTAATGTTGAAAGGTTATGAAAAGAATGATAAAGAACCTTTAGGTGACATTACACTCAGAACTCGGTTTGGGGATCTTGTGTCTAATTCATATTTTGTGGTTGTCTGTTAAGACACAGCCTTCAATATTCTACTTGGAAGGCATTGGCTACATCAACATGCATCCATTCCTTCTTCATACCACCAATGTCTCAAGTACTATTTTAATGGTCAAATCAGAACATTGTATGGTGAAAAGGCTCCATTAAAAATGTGTGAATCTCAATACATTGAGGTATAATTTTATCACGAGGGAAAAACGTTCGTGGCAAAGTAGGTAACCAGAATCAATACCCCAAATGGCCTGGAAAATATCCCAGCAAACCCATTCAAACATTTGAGTATAGATTATGTGTTGCCTATAAATCAAATTTAAGTGATAAAACCAAATACAATCACTCATCCAATGACTTCCATAATGTCAATTATGGCAATTGAGGCTAACAACATGAGAGAAATTGTTGATTTACCAAGCAGTGATGAAAGTTTAAATAAAGATGTCTTCATTTAATCCACCGAACTTTACAAATCCTCTTATTCACCAATAATACTATAAGAACTTATAGCAATACTATAGGAAGACAATGGTGTTGATTCCCAACCCATCATCTCCTCTTTATTACTCTAGGAAGACACTACATAATCAGTAGGGTCAGAAATAGTGGCCTCTTCTTCAGGATGTCCAAATACTAACTCCTCCCCTATCATTGAAAGTTTTTCTTCATCATCTACTATGAAAGTAGAAACAGAAGAAGTTACATGTAATGAAGAAGAAGAGGAATATCTCAAGGATTCTCTTCTAGCATTTGAGGAAGGTGTCTCGGCCACTATGGATGAGCTTAGAGAAATAAATATGGGTGCATAAAAAGATACATGCCCCACTCTAATTAGTGAGGCCATGACTTCTAAAGAGAAAGAGATGTATACTTAATTTATAAAGCAACATGGAGATATATTTTCTTGGAACTATATAGAAATTCTAGGTTTTAATCCGAATGTATCCACTAATCATTTGGGTTTTCTAGAATAACATCAATGATTCAAGAAGAAAGCAAGAAGAACAAACCCAACTCATGCCTCTAAAATTGAAGTTGATGTCAACATGCTTACAAACGATAACTTTATAAGGGATGTTCAATATCCCATATAGATGGTCAATATTGTCCCAGTGAAAAAGAAGAACGGTAAAATCATAGTTTTCATTAATTTCAGAGATCCTAACCATCATTGTCCTAAATATGACTTTCCATTTCCGATCACACAGCTTTTAATTGATGCAACAGCCGGATATGAAGCTCTTTCCTTCATGGGTGGCTACTTTGGGTACAATCAAATCTACATGTCCCTAGAGGATGAAGATTCTACAGCCATCAGAGCCCCTCAAGGTGTGTTTTTCTATCGGGTAATGCCCTTTGTCTTAAAGAATGTAGGTGCAATGTATCAACGTTCCATGTAACATATCTTCAGACTCTTATTAGGAAAATTTATCAAATGTTATGTGGATGATTTGGTGGTTAAATCCATACAATGTTCTGATCACTTGTCTCATATAGAGACCATATTCAATAAAATTTGACAACACAATTTGAATATGAACCCCGTGAAATGTGCTTTCGGGGTAACCTTAGAAAAATTCCTCGACTTCATTATAAACCATCATAGCATCGAAGTTGATCCTGAGAAAAAAAAGTAATCCTTGGCATGTCACCTCCTTGAAATTTGAAATAATTAAGAGGACTCTAAGGACACTTGGCCTATATTCAGTGCTTTATCTTGAATTTGGAAGGAAAGTGTTTTCCCTGCACTAGATTAATGAAGAAGGGAGCCATCTATCAATGGACTGAAGACTACCAAGAGGCATTTGATACCCTCAAGAAATATCTCTAGTGTCCACCGATATTAATGCCACCTATTGAAGGAAGACCACTTATTCTCTATATGATAGCTTTAGAGCGATCATTGGGTGAATTCCTTGCCCAAAAGAATGATGTTGGGAATGAAAACAGCCTTTATTATCTCAGTTGAACTATGCTTGATACAGATACATGGTATTCAAGTATTAAAAAGTGTTGCTTTTCATTAATCTTTGTAGTTAATAAATTGAGGCATATCCTACAACATCATGAGGTCCAATCGGTGTCTCGCAATAACCCACTCAAATTTATCCTCAATTTTTCTATGCTTACAGGGCGTTTGGAATGGTGGATAGATATTTTTCAATAGTTTTATATCTAGTTTGTGCCTCATAAGGCAATAAAAGGCCAAGATTTGGTGGATTTCCTTATTGAACATCCATCTTTAGAAGATACATCATTGAATACTAAACATCCTAATGAAGTGGTATTCTCTATTCAAGATAATCCCCCAACATGGGAAATGTACTTTGATGGTGCCTCTAGAAGTACAACAGGGAAAATAATAGAAAACCCTAAACTCAACAAAGTTGGGTTAGGAATTGTACTTATCTCCCAAGAAAAGGTAGTGTTGCCTTATTCCTTCATGTTGTCAGAAGGTGGAACCAACAATGAGGTAGAATATCAAACTTTCATCATAGACCTTGAATTGGCAGTTCAGGTACAAGTGAACCACCTAAAAGTGAAAGGTGATTCAGAGTTGGTAATCAAAAAAATCAATGGGGATTATACTATCAGAAAATAAGAGTTAATCCCTTTGTGTGATTATGTCAGAGGGTTAATGGCTGAATGTCCATCAGAGTGGACATTGTCGTATGTCCCGCGATCAAAAAATTACCAAGATGATGCACTGGATAATTTAGATACAGCCCTGGAAGATCCAAATCGGGATAAGAAAATCATCAGTATTTCCCATCATCATGTGGTATCACCTTTCTTTCAAACCAGAATTGAGGAAATTAATGAAATTAGCTCTATTTCTAAGCCATATGGTCATACCATGTGATGGATGACACCCATAATGGAATACCTTCAAAATAGAGTACTTCTACTAGATAGAGCTGAAAATAATAGATCCAATGATGAGTGGATAATTTTACTCTTTATGATAGCCCAAATGAACAAAATATCCTCTACAAATGAGACTTTTATGGAATACTCTTTAGGTGTATTGATGGAGAAGATATTGCAGCTGTCATGAAAGAAGTACATTCAAGATCTTGTGGTGCTCACCAGTCTGGGCATAGTATTTCTGATCAAATATGAAGGATTGGATACTTCTGGCCTTAAATGATGCAGGATTTCACATATTTCACCAAGAAATTTCCTTCCTGTCAAGTGCATGTCAACTTCATTCATAAACCCCCAAATTTTTTACATATAGCTAAATACTCCTGGCCATTTTCCACATGGGAAATGGATGTCATAGGACCATAACCTCTAGCTATGGCTAAGCAGTTCAAGTATATTCTTACTACTACTGACTTATTATCCAAATGGGTTGAGGAAATACCTCTCAAAGAAATCAAAATCAAAATCATTTTTAGTTTTTTCAAAACTAACATCATCACCAGATTTAGTGACCCTCATACTATATTGATGGACAATGGCACCAATTTCTATTTTGTTGAGGTAAATAAGTTATATCAAGAGCACAATATCAAATTAAATCATTCATCTCACTATAATTTAGTGGCCAATGAATAGATAGAGGACTTCAATAAGGCCCTATCAAATATAATCAAGAAGATGGTGGATAAAGATAAGAAATCATGGCCTGATAATCTTTTGCATGATTTATGGGATTATCGGACTATTACCCATACTACCACTCAAGAAACCCCATATTCATTGGTGTATGAAATAGAAGAATTTTTTCCAAGTGAAATTTAATTTCCTCCACTTGGAGTTGCAATCTGTGATCAGTTGTCTACAGATGAAAAGTCACAGAAACGATTTGATGAGATGGAATTATAAGACGAAAAGAGATTTCATACTTTGCATCATTTAGAAGCCTATCAGAATAGAATAATGAGATCCTTTAACAAGAAAGTTTTCCTCCATTAATTTATTCAAGGAGAATTGGTATTGGTCATCAGGTCTCCAATGATACCAGGAAAGAAACCTCCAAATATTTAGCCAAAGTGGAAAGGAACTTATTCCATACATAAGTTCTACTCAAATGGATCTTATTCCCTAATCTCAATGTATGGAGAGATTATTACAACTTCAACCAATGCGATATTCTTGAAGAAATAATTTCTATAATTATACATAATGTCCTCACTGAATGACTCTAAACTGCATAGCACAAAGTCTTAGTTTCAAGAAATTAAAATACATAACAACCATAAGCGTCCATGATAAACAATGATAAAATGTGTAGCATCTTTGTCCTTGTCATATGAAATTAAATTTCATGACATAATTTGTCCTTGTTACACGACAATAAACTATACGGTTAACGTCTTATCTATTTTAACATTAATACCTTCCATGTTCAAACATCATTGGCTTCATTTCTACTCCTTAGTATTACATTAGTTCCATTTCTCACTATGTTTGAATTGGATCGGTATAGGGGTCTTGTTTCAATAACTACATGTGGCTTGATTCTAATTTTCAATGAGATATGTAGAGATGCCTAGATCTCCAATCTTGGGCCCAACCATAACCACAAAAAGTTTTATTTCCCTTTTCTCCTCTTATATATAAACTAGATCTATACAAAGTGTTCTTTTAAGATACATGGTTTGATTTTCATACCATCTTGTGCCTTAAATTTAATCATTCTTCTAGAATGTGTCAAAATCCCCCATCTCCCTCATTAAACTTAATTGGTTTGCGAAATGCTTTTTCAATAACTATGCTCATCTTGATTCTCATTTAAATAAGATACGTAGTGATTTCATAATCTTTCTTACAATTTTTGGTGACAGAGTTACTAATATTTGAGAACTATTTTTCCAAACTATGTAGTATGTGCCCTTAGGTGTCCTTGCATAAGTTTCTTACATAATGGTTCTATCATTCGAAAGATACCACTATTTGACTATGCAACAAATGCCCTAGTTGTCCCTCCATAATACAGCCTCCATAATGGGTTTTTCAAATAATGGTAATTTCATTATTGGTTAAAGTGCCTTTTACCCTTCAAACATTGATAAAAATATACATGAATATATATTTTAAAGTATTCATTCATTTATATTTGTCCCATTAACTTTATCTCAGTCTAAAATCCTTCAAGACTATGGTTTACACATTTCCCTCTCCATGTTTTCAAAGAAAAATGAAATAACCTTGGATTTCTTGGCCACATGTCATATATTGTTTCCATTTTTTGTCCTAGTCATATGACCTAAAATTATAAACATCATACTTCCTATGTTTGGATCAGACCTTCATAGAAATATTATTTCTCTGATTCTTTGGAAATCATGATTTGAAGTACTCTCTCTATATTCAAGTAACTTTCTTCATAAACCAAAATCTATGCTTTGGAAATTATGAATATTCATAAATTTTCTTTGGCTTTTAGAAATAGAATTTCAAAATTTTGAGAACTCTTTTTATTGACTATGAAGTATGTGCCCCTAGGTGTCCTTGCATAAAATTTTCCTATATAATAGGCTTGTCAGTCAAAGGATGCTACTATTTGGATATGCAATATATTCCCTAGTTGGACCTGGGTAACATAGCCCCCATAACAGGTTTTTCAAATAATGGTAATTTCATTCTTAGAAAAGACTTCCTCTAATGTATTTATCCCTTTTCCCATATCATTTTTCAGATTCAAAAAATCCTAAATCACGGTTTACAATTCTTCTCTTCTATACCTGAACATGGTAGTATTTTTCTAAACAAATTATCAATAAATTGAGATTCTCAAGCCTTTGGTAAAAGATAATGACCTTAAATTAAAGCCACCAAATGTCCTCACTACATGACTTAAAACTACATAGTATAATGTCCTCACTACATGACTTAAAACTGCACAGTACAATGTCCTCACTGTATGACTTAAAATTTCATAGTACAATGTCCTCACTACATGACTTAAAACTGCATTGTATGATATCATGAATTCCCCTTTCTGAAAAATTTTAACCATTCATCAAACACCAAATTTTTGTAGAAGTGGTTTTCCTATTCATGACATATGTAGGCGTAGATAACCCATTATTCTTAAAATCCTTTTCCTTGAAAAAACCACCCATTGTGGTCTTGATTCACCCAAATCTTATTTTCCCTTGTCTATTAATAGATTAAATATTAAATTCCTAAGATATATTTTGCTTGACTATGTATTACGTTCCCCCATAGGCCTTTCATAAAATTTTCCTACATAATAGGCCTTTCAGTCAAAAGATGCCACTATTTGGCTATACAGCATATTCCCTTATCAGCTCTGCATAACACAACCCCCAAAATGAGTTTGTCAAATAATGGTAACCTCATTCTTGGAAGAGAATTCCTTTATGTTTATACAAGTTTTAGATTTAGTGACGATAAAACTCATGACTCAAGATTCCCCTTGGAAATATTTAAAGAATATTATAGAAATTCTTAGCCACTGAGTCTTGTTTGGGATCTAATTTTAAAATTTATGGTCAAATTTGTTCGACCATAAACACTAACCCTTTCTAGTACAACATGCAAGAATCTAAACTTCCAAATAGAAAGAGACATAGTACTCACCAGATTTAAAACCTTCAATGGGAACTCTAGACAAAAGTAGAATTCTCAACTTTCTAGACTTACATTTTGTTGGTTCAAGGAAATATTGAGCAATAAAAAGCCAAAATATACAAAGTTTGTGGGTTTTTCTGTATAACCCTAGTAAAAATCAAACTATGCTCGCTAGGTCCCATGGATTAGGCAAAAAATAGAGCATTATTCCAAAATTGACGTAGTTCCAAATCTAACAAAATGATGTTGCAATGCATAAAAGTGCCCAACTTTTACCTTAGAACAAGATTCTTTTCATTCCAAATGAATAAAATTCTAAGGGGGGTATTTTTTAGACACTGGGAAATGTGTTCCAAGAACGTTTCTGCAAAATTTCCTTAACTGGGCTCGAAAAGTTTGCAGTGTGACTCTACATTTTTTCATGGGGGTCAGTGAAGGTAGCGAAGGCACGGGACCAAAAGGCTGAGACCGTAGCCCGACACTAATCTCATGTAGGGGTGAGGGGGTGCAGGCTCCGTAGTATGGAGCAATTATTTTGTATAAGTCCCTAAAATGGCTCCCAAGGTACCTGCATGAAAATACATGTGTTCCAATTTGTTGGATCTGAATGAAGATATTATTTTGGCTAAGTCCTAAAAGTGGCACTCCAATTAGGCCAAACCACTGGAAGTTCACAAGACTACTTGGGTACCACCCATCCGACATGCAACCCACTTGAGTGAAAAAACTACTTTCTCACAAGGTCACTTATTTTCCTATAAATACACCCTTGGGGACTTCATTTGGAAAAAAGAATTTCACTGAAGCCTATTTGCTGGTCTGGTCACCCTAGTGCTTCGCCCAAGTCTTCTGAAACTTTCAAGGTAGTTCTTTAACAACTAAAGCAGAGGAAGGGTCATAGAACTTAATTCCTTTTAGTGTTTTAAATCTATAACACTTGCATTCCTAAAGCACCCAACCTACCTAAATTAAAAACACTTGTGTACCACCTATTCCTCTCGTAGGAACTTGAGTGCCCCACTTCTGGGAATACCTGTGAATACTCTTGAAGGATTGAGTCAGATATTTCCCAAGTATTAAAATCCAGGTTGTTTGTCACTTAAGTGAACATCAAGTCACCCAAGCCTACTTGTGCACCCATACTTGTGCGCTAGTATCTACTTGGGCGCCCATCTTTGATTCACTTGTTCTCTTCAGTCTACAAGCAATAACCTCCTCAAATCTATTCATGGAAAGGCTTCTTCTTCATTGGATCCCTTGTCTGAAAGGGATTCTATTGAGACCTCCACCAAAACCTCTAGAATTATTCAAACCTTTGGCAAAGGCACATCAATGTGTCTCCTATTTGGGTTTGTATATACGCAGTCATAGGTTTCCCACATTTGTTTCACAATGGGGTTAGGATTCATAGAGTGTTTTTTGGTTTGTATATTTTTAGTCACATGGACCTTTATCCTAGGAATAGTGTTGGTAACTTCCCGATTTGGAGGAATAGGGTTTGGGTTCTGACCACCCCTTCTCATCTCTAAAATCTGGAACCTTAGGTCTCTGGTAGGGAAGGTACAGTTCACACATTCTTTTCCATGCAAGAAAAAGAGAAGTCTCCCTCCCCTACTGAGATCAACTAGGTCAGCCATCCTGGTGTAATCCCCTAACCTTTTAAGTGGGAGGATTTAGTCTTTCTACTCTATAATTTATTTACCTTCACTCCTTCCATTCATTGGACCCTTGTCCAATGTAAAGAGAGCAGAGGGAATGTTTGTTTCTTCGCACTCTTCCTCAATCACCTCACCCTCATCCACTGTCAATGTCATAGGCGCACCCTCTTCCACTAGCGGAGGATGAAAATTTTGGGTGACTTTGTTGAATCTTTCACATCCTCTTGTTTCTCACACCGAGCATGACTCACATGAGATTAGAGATTTGTTATGATTATAAAATTTTCACAAACACCCATGGTGAATGAACTACGAGAACTCTGATTCCCACCAGAATTGGGATATATTGGAAGCCTTCATTAGAGCCTAAGATTAATGGATATCCTCTTTAGGAATCCAACCATAATTCCCTTAATCTAGGAATACTTCTTAGGATTTAGACCCAAATTAAACCTCCAAATCACCAAGGCATCCTTTTCAAGAAGTAATCCCAAACCCATTTCTCTCAAAAGACTAAACTCTCCTATGAGACTTATCTAACTATATGGGATTTTATTCCTATCAACATGGGATACATAGGAAGCCTCCTTGAGGTTCAAACCCAACACTTCAAGTCAAACCTGTTCTTCCTGGTCCAAATTCCCAATAGGTTCTAATATTACTTGGAAACACATATTCTTTCCAAGTTTATTGGGCTGCTTCAGTATAAGTCCCACACTAAACTTTGACTAAGAACCTTTCTCTTAGATTTACTTACCACATGACATTAAACTATATAGCTAGTTCCTTATCACATGACCTTAAAAGGTATGATGTGTCCCATTAAGTAGCACCAAACTACGAGGGTTCTGATTCCTTTCACAAGGATACGTAGGTATCCCATTTTATGGGTATGATCTCAATATCAAAACAAACCTTCATCTCCCTGGACTACAATAAATTCTAGAGCACCCCACTAAGTTTCTTAAAAACCAGTATCATCATAACGATGATTAAAATAATCTCTAAATAATATATGAGAGGATACCATTGATGGAGAACCTCGAATACATGTGGATATCTCCATTAATGAAGAACCTCAAAAACATATAGATGATTCTAAATTTCACACATGTTAATAAGTGATTGAAAATTCTAAGGGAAACCTATGTTATATTTGGTGGATTAATAAATATTCATGAAAATATCTTAAATTTATAAATAGAGTCCCAAAGTAGACAATAATTCCCTCCAAAATGGTGTGATGAGTCTAGCCTCCCATCCTCTTGAACAATGAATGTTATTAAGTATTGTAAAGTTAAAACTTGACAAACACCTGCCTTTGGAAAGAAGGACCCTTTTGGATAAATAATTATTGGATGTTTCTGGTTCCATGAATAAATCCAATGTAAACTGCCTGGAAGTAGTTATTTTTAAACTTCAAAACACGTTTCAAGGAACTATCAAACAAACCCCATGGTCTGAACATTACAACCTTAAACTAAAAGTTCAAGTCCAAGAATTAGTACATTAAAATACATGTGAATCCCCCTATAAATGTGTGTTGTGGAATTAGGCCTATTTGTTCCTCATTCACATTAGGTTTTTCGACTCACTACACTACACATATCTATTTTGAGCATACCATGGTATGAGCTCTACGAACTTAATCTAGGAGTCCACATCCCAGGAACATGATGCTAAACTGAGCACTTAGTCCAAGCTCTATGACCTAAAACTGGGAGTCTAGTTCCAATAATTTTGACCTTAAACTATTTTCATACCTTATATTCTGAGTCATATGACTTCCAACATCCTTAACACATGACACTAAATTGTGATTCTACCCCGTAAAAAATTGGGATGCCTCTTAATAATAGATGAATTTACATCAAATTAAATAGGTATGCCTATGAATTAGGGATGATCATTACCCCATTCCTTGAACATGGAATTCCCCACAACAATTGTGGGTTACCTCAACTCTCTTTCCAGAGAGGATCTCCCTTACTGGTGTTGGTATCTTACCATGTTTTTTTCCATAACTATGTGGGTCTTGATTATTATTCTCATGGGATACGTAGATACTCCCATACTTCTCATCTTTGGGTCCAGCCACAAATTCACCAACCCCTCAGCCCCTTGGCCTTATTTATGGTCCAATCATTATGACCTTAAACTATATGCATTTTTCCTCCTAATAATTTTGTAGTACATGATCCTCATTTGGTGTCCATTCATGTTGGTTATATACCCCTTGTTCCACACATTTACCCTTAGATCTAAAATCCCGCATAGTTCAAGTGACATGAATTTAAACTATTTTTCATGGTCCAGACCGTATGACCTTAAACTATGTGCAACCAGTTCTAGAAATGTGTGGTGCGGCACTGGGCCTCTTTGGTCCTCCTTCAGGTTAGGTTTTTCAACTCACCACACCACACATGTTTTTTGTAGAACCCTCTCCATGGTCCAGTCAATATGATATTAAACAATTCTTCAAAGGTCCAAGACCTACAACCTTGAACTATGATCACTGACCATTTATTCTCATGGTTTGGTTCACCCTTAGGGAATCCTATTCCCCCACTCCCATCCAGAACTATGTGTGTCTTGATTCTCATCCTCATGGGATATGTAGCGTAGACCATACTTCTCATCTTTGGGCCAAGATGTAATTTCATAAAATCCCTTAGCCCCTTTTCCCCATCATAGTCCAATAAAAATGACCTTAAATTATGTTCAATTCTTCTTGGGGGTGTGTTGTGTAGTTTTGGGACTCATTGGTCCTCATTCACTTTGATTTTTTCACTCCACCACACTAAACACACCCATTTTATGTTAACCCCTAGTCCATGCAATATGATCTTAATCTATTTGCAACACTAGGGTTCGAATCCTACTTCTTGTTATGCCTCATTGGAATTCCCCAAGTATAATTTGGTGTGGAACCAAGAGTGTTGAATCCCACATGGACATTTATTCATTCCATTCACACACTTCGATTATTTCTTGGTTTGGATTTCCATCACCTTCTAAATCCAAACAGTCCCCCTAACAATAATGGTTTTTAGCCAAGTCTCACATTATATCTTAGGACAATTCCCTGGTGAACCTATGGAAACAAATAGAAAATCATATGTTTCGAACAAGTCTAGCAGTCTATTTTTCATTTGTTCACCCCATTCTTGACTAATGCGGTTGTGCTACCTATGTTTTGAATATGGTCAAAAGAAGATTCTTGCCCATTGTTCATCCTTAATCTTAATCTTGGAAGTATTGACTTACCTTTTTTCTGCCTCCCTGTGTTTTAATGGAATTTCAACACTCTTGGTATTACCAATATGTGTATCTGTGCATGTTGAGTAGGTAGATCGGTATTGTTGGGACATTCCCAACCTAAAATATCTTTTCCCTTATCATGTGATTCCATGTGTTGGGTAAATTTCCTCACCACACTATGTTTCCCATATCGATTATGTATCATGTGGTATTAGGAGTTTTGGTAGGGTTTTTATCCATGTAGTCGAGATGCACAAGACTGAATTTCAAGCATCACGACTTTAAACTATGTTCAAGTCTACCCTGGGAATGTGTCATGCGATGTGGGCCTCCTAGGCCCCTCATTCATGTTAGGTTATGATTATTTCACCATACATACCCCCTTTATCTGGAATACTTACCTCATGGTCTGAACTCTATGACCGTAAATTGAGCATGTGGTCCAAGCTCTATGACCTTATACTAGGAGTCCATGTCTTGATCACATGATGTTAAACTGTGGGATGCATCCTGATCACATGATGTTAAACTTTACCATACCCCATCCTCACCATATGACATAAAACTACATTTCCAACATCCTCACCGTATAAATTAAAACAATGTGTCGAATTTCCTCATTGCACGATATAATATTGCAAAGCATCCTAGGCCCTCTCCTGGAAGGTCCTCTTCTCTGGTGATGGTAATGTACCGCATCATTCATATTCTTCAGTTAGTACTTGTAATCTGAGATGATGCTCCCTTGGAAGATGGGTTTGACTTTTTTTCATACTTATACGCCCACACCAATTTTATCTAATCCATGGTGGTGTAATTTCAAGAGTGTTAGAATCCATTCGAACATTCCACCACTTCATTTCCACACTTCACGTGCCCCTGATTTGGATCCTCATCCTCCTCCATGTATGAAGTAACCCCCTAACAGCATGGTGTCTGGCCAAGGTTCACCTACCATCTTGGAAAAGTGGCTCTAAATACTTTAGATGATATTTTGATATACGTTACATGTTTTAACTATGTTTAGAGGTCGACCCTAGTTTATTCTTTCCCATCCCAAGCTAGGCGATATGGATGTTGTGTTTCAACATGGTTAATAGTTATCCTCTATCATGATACCACCCTCCTTGTATTCTAGGTTTTGGTCATCATGATTAAAAATCCTCGTTCCCCTTAGTTTGGGTATAATTAAATGCCCTTGTCATTATCCCATTCATACATAAAAACACATTGGAAAAGAAAGTCAACTGTTCTGAGGGTCTCATTCTCTAGACACAACCTCTCTCATCCAAAACACTCTCAATGTTCTGTCAACAATAACATACCCCAAGTTATCGATGATTTTTCAAAACTCTCTTTTGAAGAGTAATCACATGACCTTCCCTTATTTCTTAAATTGTGCATGACCCAGGTGAGCTTAGGGATTGGTTGTTGGTTGTCCTAGAAATATGATCGAAGAAAGACAATAAAATAAAGTCATATGTTTGGATATGAAAAGTAGATAAAAAAAGTTTCATAGGTTTATCCACATATTGGAGCCTCTCCTTTTCAAAATGTGATTATATAGCTCTAACTCGGCGATTAAGCACTCATGCTCATCCATCCATCACTAATTGGTCTCATAGAACTTATGTCATGCTTACAAGTTTTACTTATCCACATCATCCCTGGAGTGGACATCTTCAGCTCTGTCCCATTTTCGATTCTGATCAGCTTGGTACTCATCCACCAAGGATATTTCCATTGCTACCTTGGCCTATACCACCACCAACTAGGCCTTCAAAATTTTAATAATTTTATTCTGATTAGCTACAACCATCACCTACTCTTGCATCATCCCCTACAGGTGGAAAATCTATCCTCATGCCTTCTCAAGTTCCCATGAGGCCTCAACCATGTGTTTTCTCTAGGCCATGTCAATTTCCTTACATTTCGCATATTCCCTCTTAACAAGTAAGTTTCAAGATAGTGCATGAAGAGTGATAGAGTTCACCCCATCAGTCCCTAAACTGACTAACCAATGGAAGATAGATCCCACCCGTTGTGGTAGTTCATTTATCCAGATGCGAGTGGTGAAATTCTGTACATTCCTCCATGCCTTTCAATGGATAGCCAGATTATCCTCAGTGAGATCTGGGCTGGAATCTTCAAAATCATTAGGTGGTGTAGGATTGTATATAGTAAAGACTCCAAATATAGTTTCAGTCAGATCTTTCAAGTGCAGGTATTTGGCCATGAGTGGATCAAGAACTATCTTCGGGAAAGTTCCTCACTAGTCTCGCTGCTAGCAGTAGAGGATCCTGTTGTACCTTGTGGCATCACTGAGCTGGACGATGTCATCCGAACATCCTTAGATACCTCTATTGGTGTCACAACCTGAGCCTCAGCTTCTACAGCCACCACCAATGTAAATTATAGTACATGAACACCCAATCTGGCCCCCCCAACTACTCCATCCTCTGAAATAGTCACTTCCCCCTTTGACTACAATTTCATCTCTAGTAGTTGCCTTCGGTGGCACCTATTTGACAGGATCTACAACCACATCTCATTCATCCAACCCTATCATGGGAACCACCTAGACCTCCTCTATTGAGGGCACAATATCAGTAGTCCCTTTCAATAGTTCCTATATGGTTGGATCAGCCTCCACGGCCTCCCTGTCCATCTCCACCAAGAGAACAACATCCATTTTCACCACCTTAGTATCAGGAGCCACTACCTCAGTTGTAGGCATCAATGGTTTTTTGTTCAAATCCACAACATCGAGAAGGATCCACACACTATCCTCTTTATAGGTTCAGGTTCCGTATCCCTCTATGTGAGGCCTATCACAAACTTCCCTTTTTTGGTGCTTTCCAATTCCTATATAAGTAAAGATATAATCAAACAATGAGATTGAGGATTGAGTGGTGTTCAAAAGAGTGAAAAGATCGATGAGTTTACCTAGTTGGTAGAAAAATGATTTTCCTCTTTTGAGATATGATATGCATCACTCCCCCATGAGTATTTTTATTCTCTACCTTTAGTCACACTAGAAGATTCACGGCTTGTAAAGATAGTTGGAGGAGAAGACATTCCCAGCAGTTTCTTCACCCAATATTCCAAAGGGAACATAGTACCTCAAGAGTAAATTACATCCTCCAACTCTACCATGTATTGAATCTCTTCTGAATGGGGAGCATAGAAACCTTCCTTTGCATGGCCCAGTCTAGTGAGGAATATCCTATCAGTGTTGAGATACTACCACATCCCCTGAGGGGTGGTGATTTTCTTGTGGAGTCCCCAAGTAACCCAGGCATTAGGAAAAATGGTGTCACTAATAATTTTGGGGTGAAGAACGTGTTTCCATGGCCCCTAAACATTTACCCTTGGGATTTTCCCATAGTTCTCCTTCATTCTTCCACTTTACCAGGAGTGTTGGGCTTGGTGTTTCTCCTCTAGATAAAACTCATAATGGTTTAATCCCATGAAATAATATACCTGTTGTAGCTTCCCGGCTCACTGGACCATCTTTTCCACCAAGGCATGTAATGACCATCACTTATCCCTAGCTCTACAGGTGAAGGGACACCCCTTCATTGGATCAGGTGGCCCACTGCCTCAGCATGAACCCAGGATATGCACTCTCCCAACTCTGTATATACCCATGAATAAGCCCATATTTCATAGTTGATGGTGGAAAATCATTTTTCATATTCCCATCCTTGAAGTAAATATTCACCAAATTTGTCTCATCACCGAAGGGTGAAACTCATGAAACACCTCTTATTACATATTTGGTGTTAGCCTCTTTACAAATATGAATTGAAACTCAAACTAATGTGGATTTTATGGTTTACATATTGGCTCACAGTTGACTCTTTCTACTAGTACCCCACCTCAAAAGGCCAAAATGTATGATCTTTGTTCCATAGTCCTTGTGTCATCATCAATTACCACCCCCATTGGAAAGGGGAACAGATTAAATATGAAGTGATCTTCCATCCTAATCTTATTTAGTACTTACAATAGACCCAACATGAATGGAAAACTTCCCATGATATTCAAGATCACTGGATGGAAGTTTTTTCTGGGAGGGGAAATGGGGTTCAGGTACTCATAACCTCTTATGTGTCTGGCCACTTAACTATATAGAAAGTGAAAGGCCCACACACATGTAGCAGAATATTCCCTTCACTAATATGTTGAAGTAACTTGTATAACATCACTAGTAATGGAACATCAAGGTTAACATGTTGCCTTGTCTCCATCATCGTCGTCATTATAAATGTTCTTGGTCACACCCCCATATGTGCATCCCTCACTGGGAGCATCCAATCAAAAATGAGAACTAAGATGATCCCCACCAGCATGACCACAGGTTGATCCTTGGTCTTGAAAATGTATCCCCACAACTTCTACTTTTTCACTTCCAAAAACCTTCAGTGGGATCCCTCCTTGCTCTGATGATATCCCTTCGGACATGTGTGAGGCTTAGTTGGAAACGTCTATTCTAGATCCTCTCCTTCAACTGGCCCTACCACTGGTTTGAAGTAAATGAACCACTACTTGAAGGAGACTTCCCTTATCCCTGTATTCTCTTTATTGGTTCCTTGTACCATATCCAATAGTCTTTTCTCCAAGGCTAGTAGTTGTTCTTGATCCCCCCTTAAATTCTTCATAGGGATAAATTCTTCATACATCACCCCCAAGATCAGGATACCAGTGATTTGGTGAAGGTCTTAGAGGATGATGTTGAACTCCCTATGATGTGAATGGAATTTAATGGTCCCCAGTGACCATATACTCAGCATCTTGATCATGATATCCTATGGGTGGTAAACATGTAACTATAAATACCATGTTTCTTTATAAATCCCTACCCACTTCAACTCTTCTTTGAATTTAGTTCATGATGTACATGCCCAGTAGGCTTAGGCCTACTCATCAATGAAGTTTCCACCCTGGAATAAATACTTGTTTTCATTATATCCCTTTAGAGGATCCCCCAAACCTTCCTTGATGATTTTATGATACTACGGTAGGGATGCCTCATTTTCCAACTTCCCCCCATCAATATTGATGATGTGGTTGTAAATACAGTCTATTGTAAGTTGTTCATAGTCCTTCCAGATATTTATTTCATCATATTTTTTCCACTAATACTACCCCATTATTCCTTTGAAAAAGTAATCTAGCTCATCCCTACTCACCACCAGAATAAGGACCTCATCTCTCAGTCCAAAGCTATAGATCAGCAGCCTCTTTCATAGAGGATATTCCTTCTGATCCTCTAATAGAAATCCAAGAAATTATCCATGGTCTTAGGAACTTTAGACACACTCCCCAATCATGATTTTATCAAATATACCTCCCCTATGAATAGAATCATCATTTACTCCCTGATCATCCATTGAATTCAAGACTTAAGTGTTTTCTAAGTCAAGTTTTCCAAGATCATTCATAGAGTGTTGGTTCACAGGAATATCTTCATAGAGATTCATTTCACGGTGTCTGGTTTTCTAAGTAGTGTTATCGGAGAAAAGGTCAAAAGTTTGGTTTGATAAAGAATTATTTTTAGAATATGTTCACGAAGATGAAGATATTCATGAAAAGAGAGAAAAATATTTTCTTCGCATTAAGTTTCTGTGACTTTGAGCCACCCCCCCCCCCCCCCACACACACACACACACACACTATTTATAGTTATACCACCAGCCCAGGCCTCACGATGGCCTTTGTGCTAACGAACATAATTAATAAGCATCATGAATGATCTTTTTGAGAAGTATTGGATTGCCATTTTTTATATTATCCCACAGAATTTGACCCTCCTTTTCCTCATTGGCTCCCACTCTAAGGAGGGCATTTGTTGGTGCAGAAATATGCATTCCATGGGAATATTTGAGGAAGGAACAGCTGGTCCAAAGTGAATATGAGTCCAAAATAGCCCAAAATATCTCAAAGGATTCTGTTTAATGAAGCCCTAGTCCTTCACAAATGTTCAGAACTCGCCAAGAGACTTGGCCACAGTATCCCTCTGCAAACGCCTTGACAGTACTTCTCTGCATAGAAACATTCGTAGTCATGAAGCACTTTGTGAATGTGAGAATGATTCACATTGTCTTAGAAATTATTAAAGATCCACACAACATTCATGAATCCTTAAATTTCTTTGTGAAATTCCTCCAATCATCATGAAAAACATTTCCTATAAATACCCCCTCATTCTGATATTTTTTGGATGGTTAGCCGACCTTTCAACTTCTGAATTGCTCCCAATTTTTGAACCTCCTGAGCATCACGAACTAGACCAAAAATGGACCATCCAAGGTAATTGGGCTTCATGAAACCCCCATTCATGTGTTCTTAAAATCCCCAACCCTAGGTGGAGATTCCCTTTTTGAATGCCTACACCCTTATTGAAGGAATAATGCCCTTAAAGGCTCTTGAGGCTTCACAAAACATTCAAACTTTGTTAAGAAATATTCTCATGAACCATGACTTTATCTTGAGTTATTTTCACCCTATTTCATTAAGCCTACTTCTTTTTGATGACTATGACCTCTGTGAAGCACTTGATCTATGAAAATAACCTCTCTATGAGGATCTCATCTTCACAATACCTCTCTCTCAGGTCTCTCCATACTACATCCCTTCTACTGATACCTCTTCATGAAGGTTGAGTTCCAAAATCCCACACACTAATCTAGGATTAGTTTAGATACACCTCGAGTCCCTATGTGACCTTCTCCACCAATTCACGTGCCCCACTCCACTTCAAGTGTGGCCCAAAACTCCCACCTACCTCTTTATTCTTAGAATAGGTATCCTAGAATCTATTAATTCTCAGCATAGGCATGCTAACATGGACCTCATGACTATCCACTCCTCCTATCATTGTACCCTAGAAATTCCAAATCCATTCCCCTCCTAGTGTCACATGATATTTGGTCATGTAATCTCTACAATTATGGAGGGTAAGGAGTGAGTCCGCCCATGTCCAATCTATATGTTGTAAAATTTTCTAGTTACATACCCTAGTCATAAACTGTCAGATTTCATGCCAATTTACTAAGAACATGATGTAAAAAATTCTTTCCCTATGAGAAGAACACAGGATTCCCCATGTACTATCATAATGGGATGCCACCTCCTCCCCCTGCAGAACATAGACCTTCCATATTGGGAAGCTTCAGCATAATCCCCACCTACCCTACGTGGTAAACACAGGATACCCCATGTATGAGTGGAATGGAATGAGATCCTACTAGGGAATATTCCACACATAATCCCCACCCAAATCCTTGTTTCTCCTAGTAGCATCACAACATCTTTCCACCAGTGGACAAAAGTTAATCACGTGATCTTCAGATCTACTTTTTCCTCCTGTTTCTCACAATAAACATGACTCACATGGGCTTATAGGTTAGTGGTGATCATGAAATACACATGATTCCAAGAACCCTATGGGCCTTATCCATAGATGTAATCCCAACCCTCCATTAAAATGTCCCTCCTACTTGGTATAAACCCCAAATTTCTGAACTATGTGGGCTTTGATTCCCAACTAACTGGGATATATAGGAAGTCTCCTTGAGGTTCAAACCCAACACTCAAATCTACCCTTATGTTCTTTGAACCATGTCCCTAGTAAGATCATTCCCCTCACCTGGGAGACAATGTATCTTCCAAGTCCCTCAGGTATCACAATGTGTAATCCCCACACCAACTCCAACCAAGATAAATCCTCTTTCAAATGGAAGCTTTCGCATGTAATACTTACACTATACCTCATCAACACTCCTTTTGCGACATGAGCATCCTTAAAGCATGATGTTAAACTTAATAGATCGGTCTTATCATACAACCTTAAACTGAGGAATCAAACTACATGGGATTTGATATTTGTATTCTAAATAGGGTATTTAGGACACATTCTATGTGGTTTAATCATGACTAATGGAAAACCGAGGTGCTCCCTTCTAAGGGTGTACCTCCATGATCCACCTCAAGGGGTGTTCTGATCAAACCTTAACCATGTGACATATTTCCTTTTATGGGAAAACCCCTTCAGATACACCTCCAAGAGGCATTCTAATCCATCCATCAATAAAATTTCATGGTGTGACATCTTTCCTTTATGGGACACACCTCCCAAATCAACCTCCATAAGGAATCTTGATCCATCCATCAATAAAACTTCATGGTGTAACATCTTCCCTTGATAGGAAACACCTCTTGGGTCTACCTTCATGGGGTGTTCTAATCAGATCCATTGGTAAACTTTTGGGTGTTCCCTCATAAGGATTAACCTTCTTGGTCCTCCTTTATAGAGAATTCTGATCAATACCATCCCATCTCCACAAGACGTTAAACCCATGCCTCGATCCGTCTTAGATAGATATTCCAATCCATCTTCATAGGACATAGAACGTGTGAAATATCCTAATAACATATAGGCATGGGATTTCTAAGGTGAAATCCTTAGAATATATGAGCCCATGGTGTCAGATACCTTGTGCAAAACATGGGATTCTTATGGTGAAAGCCTTGAAAGATATATGCCTTTGGAATCTATTACCTCATGGTCAACATGGGATGACTTGGGTTCCATTCCCAAGATGCATCCATGAGATGCCCTCCTAAGAGGAAGAATATAGATGACCAACACACCCATCATCCATAAATTTTAGTGATGCCCAATGTGACTACTCTCTTGAACAAAGGTTGTTTCCCTATCAAGATAGAATTAGAATGTTCATAAAAAAAAGTTGTGTAATTAACCAGTTTCCACAAATAGATGGCACTGGTAATGACTTCCATGAACATGACTTAACTCTAGAAGGGATATATGGACTAAGAAACGAGTTCTAAGGAGGAATCCATGGAAGGAGGAACTAAAATCCCATCATCCAATTTCAATCAAGGATCGGTAATTATTGTTGAGAGTGATGAAAGTCACCCACCTTTGGAAAGTGGGAATGTGGGGTAACAAGAATTCCAGTGTGCTCAAATAATGTTGCGGGTGCTCAGGAACTCCCCGAAAAAAGAATCGGAAACACTTTGGATGTTCTATTATGATTCCATTTTCTATATTACTCTATATGGTTTATGGTTTTTTTTGAGAAAAAACAGATATCATTGATGAAGAATATCATTAGATGTACAAATGAAAAGCCACGAAGGAAAATTGTCCAGCCAGAGCTGGTTGGCCTCGAAGGGGCCTGATGTTGCCAATTGGTGGGCCGCATTGTTGCCTTCTCTTTTGGAAAAGGAGGTTCAGAATGAAAAGCATTGGCAGAGAAAGAGAATTCTCTTAATGATGAGGCCAAAAGACTGGATTCCGCCGTTGTTGTGGTTAATGGCATCGATCACGGTGAGGTAGTCAGATTCAATGAAAATATCAACCCAAACATGTTCCAAAGCCAGCATCAAAGCTGCCAGGATGGAATTAGCCTCAGCAACAGCAGGTTCCCAAAAGGAATGATGTGATTCATACTTTGCTGCGATGATTTGACCCAGATGATTTCGGGCTAGGAGACCGAGGGAGACAAGTCCATCCTTGGGGAGAGACATGTCCATGTTGATCTTAAGAGTACCTTCCATTGGGGGGTTCCAATGAGGGGGAAAGGAGGGGGGAGCATCAGTCATTTGATGTCCATTGTGGTGATTTCATCCCTCAATCCATGAGGTGGCCCGTTCTATCCTGAAATCAGGAGGTTTATGCATGTGGTGGAAAACAACATCGTTATGCCGGACCCAGATGACCCAGGCCAAGGTGCAGAATGAACCTGCCTTAGCCACTGAGAGAGAGGAGCACCATCGTACCAGGAGAGCGGGGAGGTCATAATCCATATCTAGTGGTGTATCTGGGTTCGGGTCCCATTTATTCCAGATTTCCTTAGCTCCTAGGCAGTGAATGATGGCATGCAAGGGGGTCTCTGGGATGTTCGGGCAAAATGGGCAGAAAGCGGCATATGTCGGTACGCGAGCAGGCTCATTGTTGAGAGGGTGCCCATGCAGACCTGCCACCAAAAGTGGCATATTTTTTGGGGGACATTGAGCTTCCAAATAAATTTCCATGGTCCCTCGTTTCGGTCAGTTGGGTGGTTTCCAATAGAAAGCCTATATCTGGATCTCACCGTGTATTCACCCGATATTTCATTGCTCCAGAAGAGATGGTCAGGTCCTGTGTTAGGGACCCAAGGGATGATTAGGATAATTCTTTGGTCTCTTTTGTTAAACCATTCATAAATCTTATCCACACACCACCCCATTCCTTGGTCGAAAAGGAGGCTTCTGACAGTGGCGTCTTCAAAGCCTAGTTGAGCATGGGATGTAGCCCGCATACCTTTTGTATCAATAATCCATGGATTAGACCATATGATGACAGATGATCCATCCCCAATCCTCCATCCCAGTCCTTTTTCCAAGAGCTTTTGGGCCCCCCAAATGCTTCTCCAAAGGAAGCTAGGACTCGGGCCAAGTGAGGAAACCTAGAAGTTCGTGTGGGGAAAGTACTTAGCTCATAATATATGCGCACAGATGGATGATGGATGGTTAATAAGGCACCATCCTTTCTTGGACAACAGTGCATCGTTAAAGAGAAGAAGATTCCAGAATCCCATCCCTCCCTTAATCTTAGGGATGAAAAGTTTCTCCCAGGCCATCCAGTGGGGTCTATTTCTTCCATCATTTTCCCCCACCAGAAGTTGGCAGTACATGTATGGATCTGGTTGACGATGGCTGCCAGGAGCTTAAACAGGGACATAAAATAGCTTGGGATAGACTGGATGACAACTTTAATGAGGGTATCTTTGCCTGATTTTGAGATTCTTTTTGGGGTCCAGCCTTGAATTTTCTTCTCAATCATGTCCACAATAGATGTGAAAATTTATTTTTTGGACCGGCCAATCACCGTGGGTAGCCCGAAATACTTTTGGTGTTTCTCAACCATCTGTATGCCAACTACTGCGTAGATTTCATCTCTCTTGGAGTGAGGCACCCCTGAATTGAAGGAGATTTCTGATTTTCCATGATTGATTGACTGTCCAGATGCCCTCTCGTACTGGTGGATCGCATGGCTGATCACCTAACATTCATTAATAGTTTCTCTGGAGAAGAGGAGGCAGTAGTAGAAAAAAAAAGGTGTGACAATGGTGGACTTAAATGACAGAACTTTTCCCCATGAATAGTTTTAGTGGATGCAGCCCTGGAAAAAAGGTTATAAAAGACATCAGCCACCAAGATGAAGAGAAAAGGGGAGAGGGGATCTCCCTGGCGCAGGCCACGGGATGGTAAAAATCCTCGAGTGAGCTCCCCATTGACCCAGATTCTGAAGGAGACGGTCAAGATGCATTGCATGATCATATCTTTCCACTTAGTGTAGAAACCCATTTTCAGCATCACAACTTTGAGGAAGTTCCATTCCACTTTATCATAAGCCTTGGTCATATCCAGTTTCCAGGCCATGGTTCCTTTTTTCGCATTGGAGCGTATTTTCATATAGTGAAACACTTCATGGGCCACAATTGCGTTATCAGTGATCAGCCTCTTGGCCACGAAGGCACTCTGGTTTTCTGAGATAATATCAGGCAACCACGGTCGCAGCCAATTTACAAGTATCTTAGAGAAGATATTGTACGTGACATTGCATAGGCTGATATGCCTAAAGTCAGGGGTCTCCTGGGGCTTCTTAATTTTGGGAATGAGGACGAGGACAGTTTCATCGATGGCGGCAATGTTTTTTTTCCATCCCAGATATTCCTCATCATTTTGAAGATGTCGGGACCGATGATGTGCTAGTATTTCTTAAAGAACAGGGCATGGAACCCGTCCGGTCCCGGGGCCTTAGTTGGGTGAATCTGTTTCAATATGAATGTTTATTTTTATATAAGGAATGAATTGGACTTATTATGTGATGTGTGGGGCATGTTATAGCCCCTTGATGCATTGGTAGGTCTCATGAGATAAACTAGTTTGGGTATTGGATGATGTCTTACCTATTTATGTATGGTGTCATGGCTAAAGTCTTGACAGTATGTTTATGATGTCTTGTATTATGTATTCCATCATTATGAATTTAGTTATTGATATTCAATTTGATTATTCAATTAGTATAATATCCATGGTTAATTTTCATTATCATGTGATTATTTATATAGAAATATTTGATCATATTTTATTCTTTTCATATTATTATCAATTTATTTATTAAATGGAATGTGTTTCAGTTATTTATTTTTCTATATTATTTATGTATTATTTATTCATATATTTTAATGTATGCTTACCCTTACTGAGAATTTAAAATCACCCCCTTATTAAGTTTCATTTTTCCTATGATATAAGAAAGTGTTTTTTAATTGATATTCATGAATATACTTAGAGGAATAGTGGAATTCACAAATAAATTATTTGTGTATTTTGTGTTTTAAAATGTAATGTGAATTTAAAGTATGTATCTAGTTTTGAAAGACTAATAAACTATTCAGTCCTTTGGGATGTGATTCCTTGTATATTATGATAATGTAATAAAACCACCAACTTTAGGCTATAGGGTTTGGGGATTTCATGAAATTTATCACAATGTTCTTTGATTATATGAAATAAATCATATCTACATGAAACACGCACACCATATTCTCAAATAAAACCATTAAAACTTCTAGTATGAAAATAGAAACCCTTTTATAAAACTTAGAGTATAATATTCACAACCTATGTTAGAAATAATAGGAGCCTAGTTAAACCCAGAGTATAAAAAAACCTAGTTAACTCCATCTTTCTTACCTATGAAGACAAGTTACATTACCCAATGTATTTTAGAGCTATATCGGGCACACCCATTAATATAAGATGTATCAGACTCGCCTATTTGTATAAGATGTATCAGATTCACTCATTGTATAAGCTCTATCAAGATCACCCATTGTGTAAGTTTTATCGGTCTCACCCATCATCAAATATAATGATAAAGTACCATATAATGAATGAAGCATTTTATTTTATCACCATTTTATTATAAAACCCTTAAAAATGTCTTTTTAATCCTTATGGAAAACACTTTTAGATATCAAAATACCCTTTCCTTTTAAAAAACACATTTTCAAAACTAAAATACCCAGAACAAAGGGAAGAAGGGTTTTTATTTAAAGAAAACAAGAAATATTTTAAATAAGGAAAAAAATAAAATAATAGTTATAGTGGTGGGAAAATATGTTGATGTCGTATACATGAAAATAGAAAATTCTTTTTTCTTTTTGTAAAGAAGATCAAAACATTCTGTATAAAATACGTAAAAATATACATTTTGAAAAAATTTAAAAGAAAATAAAAATAGACATAAAATTTCCTATTTAATTCATTTATTTCCATATTAATACATCTATAAAATAATTTTAAGAATATGTATATTGAAGAAAAAATATATAAAATAAATCTATAAAACATTTGAAATGATGTTTTAAGTTTAAGTATCCCTTACATTGAGTCTGACTCATCACTTATATTCTTTATATTCCTAAATAATAAAATTATGTTAATTATATAATTTCTTATGAAACATTTTCAATTTTATTATTCCTTTTATTTAATTTATTACCATATTATATTCAATTTCTTGATCAAGTTGACGTCAAATGTTTTGATGATATTCGGCCCATATGTCTAAAATTACATTGGTAGGTTGAGTATGGTCAACGAGGTCATTATTTTATCATCAATAAAAAATAATAATGACATAATTGTCATTTTTTATATAAATTATACTTAAAAACCAACCATGAAATATGGTTTTGAAAAATGAACCATGTTATAATCACGGAGTTGGCAAGTCATATGTAAGAATGAGTAACATTTCCATTTTTTAGAGACCATGATAGAAAAAGGTAAATATCATTTTATATTTAAATAATAACTATTATATCATAAATATCATATTAACTATTTAAATAAACTTTTATATACCACCCATGTGATTTGGTGATGAAAAACGCATCACATCACTTTGTGGAGGTGATAGTCCACACGTGCGCATGATTGACATTGTCATTTTTCAATGGATGGAAAGGTGATAAATTAAAAGATTTATTATCCTTATATAATGATAAATATTTTATTAATATTATATATATACATTAAATTCATCATTCTAACCAGTCAATAGATTCATTGATACCAAATTAATTAAATTGGTTCGTGAGGAGATAGTCCACCGTACGCACATACGATAGTTTAATTTCTCATTTGATAGAAGATGAGATGGATATAGATTTTTTCAATAACATAATAACATTTAAGTATAATAAATATTCTGGTTTTAATATTTTATAATTGTTGAATAATTTTTGAAGGAGGTATAAGAAGAAATAAAATGAAAACACTTGGTTAAGAACCATACCTCTTCTTTGAACAACCTCTTTAGGTTTACACCAAAATCCTTCCTAAGATGGATTTATAATAAAAAAAATCCTCTAGAATGTGGGGAGTGTATTTTTATAGAGAATATTTTAGTTATTATATGAACTAGAGTGTTCAAAAGGTGTAATGAATAGGGGATATGAGGTTCCCTTTTACAAGTTAGGGGAGGGGCACTCCTAGAATTTCTTAAAGTATTAAATTAATATAAATTAATTATCATGAAAAAAGTTTTAAAACTAATATATTTAGAATATAGGATGATTATGGTTATACATTATCTCACACAATAAAATTTGGATAAGTTTAGGTGATTTTTTGACCCTTTTCTCTTTATTTTAACCTCTCGTTAACTCTTTTGTCGATTGTCATGGTATTAAGGTTTTTTACACTAAAGTGATTAATAAATTTATTATAAAAGAAAAATTAGACAATAAATGTATCATGGTTGATATTATAAACCATATACCATTCAATCATATGAATATAGGATTTTTCATAATTTTAAATCATTTAATAAAACATTATTTATTATAAAATATAATTAATGTCATTTTTGGAACTATTCATTTAATTTAACTTTGAAAATAAAATGTAAAAAATGGAATTATAATATAATAATTTAAAACATCCCTAATATTTTATATCTATCTATAAAATTTCTGGGACACTATAATTCACCTGCACAATATTACTTTTAGGGTTTTTTAAAATTATTTACTTTATTTTTCTACAGCTTGTGCAAGAATTTTTGGTGTTGCGTAAGCATTTAAGATAATTATTTCATCACTAAAAATTAAAAATAAATTATCATGATAAAAAATCATTTATATTTAAAATAAAAATTTATAACTGAATATAATATTTTTTATCCTTATCACAAAATTTATCGATATTAAAAGAAAGTGAGTGGAATTTTTTCCTTTATATTTTTGTAAGATAATATATAAGTATTTATCAAAGAAAAAAAGGAAAAAATTTCAAAAACAATATTATATTTGATGAGGATGGTCAAACCACATACATAAAATATATTAAATTCAAGTGTTAGGTTTATTTTTTATAACAACCCTTCTCTTTATTTCACACTTAAACATAATTTATTACATAAAATATTCACTTGATACAAAATAGAAGATTGAGAGTTCTAGTGTATTTGGGGCTTAGGAACATTACATAACAACTTAAAATACGAAATACACATCTTTATTGAAAAATTCTTTTACATGACCATACACATTCCTTCGTACTTAACATTGCATGGGATAACATGAAGACGTGTATAAGAAAGGGTGAGCCATAAAGCTCAGTAAGGGAGTAAAAAGTCATAACATGAAGAATAAAATATATGTTATTACATAGACATATCAATGGAGCATAAGAGAAACATGAACATAAAGGCATGATATTGCATGATTATCATAACATGGAAATGTGGCAACAATATTTAACATGATATTAGCATGATCCAAGGCCCATTTCACATGGAGCATGAGTAAAACCTCATTGCAATTGAATTATCATGAGTAAAACCTCATTGTACTTAACATATCTTGATACTAATCTTTACCCAATGCATTGGAGTGCTATCAGGGCTCACCCTTCTTAATCATTTCATTTCATGCATAAGTGTGCCACATGGAACATACAACATGGAATCATTCAACATAAACATTTACGCCATGATAAAGGAATGTGGAATAAATACATGAAACTATATAATCAATAAGTAAATGTGCATAAATGTGAATACCCTTTATAGATAAATGGTTATGGTATTCACTACATAGTGACTTTGGCTTTGAAAATCATGGTGAAATTTTGGCAGCATAACGGCATGACATAAGAATCCATAAAAATGATTGATGAGAGAGAAAGGGGTATCTCATAATATGTACATGAAATGGATAGCTAGGGGGAGTATAAATACATTTTCCAATATATTTAATGCAATTTAGATGCATAATATAAAATAATTGCTTGAAAGTAAATGAAGAGAGAGAAATTCCTTACAGAATTTCAACATGGTAACGGGTGTACATGGGAGGAATTAATGGAATATAAAGAGGTATATAATCATTAAAAATAATGAGGAAGGTATTGGGGAGGTGATAAATCATACCCCAACATTTTTAATTGAAAATAAAATGGAATAACAACATAAAGAAATTTGGACAAAATGAGAAAGGAACAAATCCCTTACTTGGAACTGTGATCCCAAAGGACTGGGAGAGGCTTGAGAGAGGATTCTTGGGAGCTCAGAGACCCTTTGGAGGATTATAGAGAGAGTAGGAAAGAGTTTTTTTGATCTCAAAAGGATTTTAGTGAAGAGTAAGTGGGATCTTGGGTGGAATTATATAGGAAAAGAGAGGGAAATCTTTATTATTTAGGTTTTGGACCCTACACATTAAACTAATCAAAACCACAAAACATCCCATGGTTTTTGCCCATAGTTTTTACCAAATGGTATTGGAAACATTATTTTATAATTCCAATGAATTAACTTATTAAAATATTAGGCTTTCTTATGTGGAGGTGAATCACACTCTCAAGGAAATCATTTTAAAAAGATAAAATGCTTTATAAGTTTTGGAAGGTCCACTAAGGCGTTATAAAATAAATAAAATAAACCTAAAATCACATTATTTTAATGGTAAAACATATATTGTCTTAAAATTTAATTTATAGTATTTTATTACATCACTATTGGGTCATTATGATGTCATAAACACATTGTATATTTAAACGGTATTTAATTTTTACCCAAAAATTTGAATGTCTCAGAAAATTATGAAAAATTCACCATTGGATAATTTTGACATCCTAATTCCAAAAATAATATTAATTTTATATAAATAATTTTCTAAATATTTGAATTTTCACTTTTAAAATAAAACCCAATATTTATCAAAAATTCATGGGTTTTGACAAAAAAAGATTTCAAGCATTAATAAAAATTACAATTGTATACATAAAATTTATATGATAATTTATATTTAATAAAAATTAATTTAGTAATAATATTTTATTAAAATATTATTTAATTAAAAAATCCATTAATTCATCAAAATTGATTTCTTAATTGAATATTAACTAAAAATAATATTTGTTCTTTAAAAACTATTTACAAAGTAACAATAATAAAATGAATTTATATTTTTTATTATATACAAAAATAATGCCCATAATCATAGTGTTAAGTTATTATTACATAACCCCTTATAACACCTGTATAAGACCTAAGGGTAATGTGTGTGATGGTGATAGACTCTTGGGGTGGCTTAGATAACATTGCTCAGGTGGTAATCTCTATCAACTTCCACTTCTCCTGTAGGTGGTTCCGTTCAAGCTTAACGTGTTGAAGATCGGCTTGGGATTGGTCAACAGAAAATCCCAGTGACACTACCTCCATTCTGAGCACCAAAAAATGGGCTTCATATAGAGAAATTCTATTGTATGAGCTCAACGCTTCCTTTCTCTAAGTAAATTGGATTTGTTAAAGCCCTATATTATTTTCCAACGAGCTCGTACCCGAGTGGTAAGAGCTCCTAATTGGCATCCTAGAGACCCAATTTCAAAACCGAGTGGAGGTGAATTTTTGGGTTACTATAGAAGTACTGTAGCAGTACTATAGCAGTACTGTAGCAGGTATTGTTCAGTACTGTAGTATCCAGAACTATTCACCCAATTTGGGCCTTCGGGCCACCAGTTTGGGCCTACGGGTCTCCAGGGATTTTAGGTCATCAATGGTCTTTGGGCCTCAGGGACTTTAGGCCACAAAGACCATAGAGTAGCCTAGTTCACACAAAGAATCCCCCAGAAGAGGATCAGAGCAACAAGACTAGCAGTCACCAGAAGCAAAGCTACCGGAATGGAAGAATGAGAGGGTATGGCAACCGCCATCGGGACCAGGCACCGTGTAGCTTTGTACGGGGAAATGCTAGTCGATCAGCAATGTAAGGTGGGGAGTTAGGTGATCAATGATACAGAAGCTAGGGGAGGGGCAGCTCCTGTGGGTTGGGCCTACGGGTCATGTATTGGGCATAGTATGCCACTGGGCCTTCGAGTCATGTATTGCGAGTCATGTCGGGCCTTGTGCCTTGGGCCTATGGGTCATGTACGGGTTCCCCTTCATCCCTTAAAAAAAGGGGGATTATCTATAATAAAAATAAAAAAATAAGTCCTTCAGGCCATTTAGGTTAAAGCCCTATATTTATACTAATCATGTGATCATTGTTCAACGACTATATTAGCAATGGTAACAATTCTTAACGGTATTTTGAAATAAAAAAAAACATAAAACCAAGTAAGTTCATAACCATTTTACATAATAATACATTTAATTATATCAATTGGAATTTTCATTAACAAAAGTTTTTGTCATTACAATTTTTTAGTCCTTATCATATTATTTTTAACATTAATTACCTGATTTACCCTAACTCAGGTGACAAATATTTACTATAGTTATTATTCATATTGACCAAAAATAAAAGGGTCCTATTTACCAAATTTGGAAATTCTAATTCCAAATATGGAATTAATTTTTCAATATTCAATTTTCTAAAGTGAAAAAATAATAATTTAAGATTAAAATGAAAAAGTCAATGAAAAACAATTTTTAAAAAAATGTGTTTTTAAGCTTGAAAATGAACTTATAAAAAAATAAGGTATAATGATTATTCCTATAAAATTAATTATATTATTTATAATTAAAGGAGTCTTATGTTAATTTTTGATAAAATGGGACTTATATATTACATTATTTATTGAACTGAAATGATAGTTTTACAAAAATCGATATTTTTCACACTTTACTGAAAAATAAATATTTTTAGAAAAAATACAAAATTTCACCCTAAGTTAAATTTAATATAATGATTTAAAAAATGAAGTTCCTTTTTTCAAATTAAAATTCTAAAATTTTTAAATAAATATTTTAAATAAAACCATATAATATATTGAAATTAATTTTATATGAGTAAAACTATTTCATTTTTTATTAAAAAATTACTTAATATTAATATAATGGATATAACTATAAAAAAATAATTCATGAATACTAGTAAGGCATAAAATATATTATTAACTTTATCTGGGTTGTTACGGTAAATCAATGTACCATAAAGATTTCATCTTTAGTAAAAGCTTAGTTTTTATGTTTCCAAGTAAAGGATGTCATTGTGTCATGATGTTGTTGATCTTGTCACAACATGATCAATTCATGAATAATATCTAGAATTTAAAGTTACTATCTTTTATAGGTTTTGTACAATTAAAATTATGGATGGTTGTCTCAAAATTAAAGATCTATTTTAGTGGAAACTTTGAGATTCTCTCAAGGATAAAGAAATGTATTTATACAAAAGGGATAAAGGATCATGGATCAGAAAAAGAAAAAAAAAGTTTGTTGTAATTATATATTTTTACTGGAAAGGATAAAGAGATAGAATAAAAATTAAATCATTGGTACTCATTGAATGTCTTTTCAAAGGAAGGAGTTGTTTCTTAATGATTCGCTAATGATCATCAAGAAAAGTGAAGCTATGTTCATGGTGGTTTTCACAATTTACTTGTAAAGATGTCTAGAAACCTGGATATCAATGATAATCTATCTACACTTAGTGATTTAAAAATTAAAATGATGATGTTCTTATCATGGATTTAATTCCAAAATGTTTTCCTTTATTGATAAGCTATAAAATATATAGGAGTGAGGTTGTGACCCTTTGGAGGTGGGAAACTATCCCTAAATAATGTAAAGGGGGTGACCCTTTTCTTGGAGTGACCTTACCTAAAAGAACCACCGAATAATGTATCTATTAGATTTTGGTACATTGACACATTAGTATTGTATGATCCTTATATTATACTTGTGTAGGTGAACCGAGTAAAATTCTTGTGTCTTGTGTGCACATTTTACTTACTCTAAAGAATAAATATATTGGTGTGTGAGAGTTGGGTAATAATTAATCATATTTGATTATAGAAAAGATAAGAAACATAATAATCATAAATTCATCAAGAGAAGAAATTAAGAGTTAACCGACTAACAATTTGGTCAAGAATGTTTAGGGTGGTGAGATTTTTGGATTAAGTGGTTTAAATTGTAACAAGTATCATAGCCTGATTCACCCCCCCCCCCCATACCTCTTAGTGCATCTCTCACTAAAGCCCCTTATGGACTTAATAGGTTTTATCAGATCATATATCATTATTATTGGATTTATTTTTGTTATAAATTGATCTAATTTTTTCTTGGAGTTAAGTTTAATTTGTTAATGTTCTAACCTTATAATATTTTGGTGACATGGAAACGGGAACAGATCTGAAGAAGAATTGAAACTCCAAGTTAATTCCATATAATATGAAATTATTTGGTGATAGTGTGATTCAAAAGAAAAATTATAGTAGATTTTGAAAGGAAGGTATGAATGAATTTGATTTTGAATATATTAATTTATTCAATGATGTTATGCTATTAGTTGAGGAGATTTATGTCCCATGTTAATTTAGATCTATCGATAATAAAGATATATCAAGAAATTCAAAGGTATAAGTTTCCCAATTATCAAAGAATCTAGATCTAGAACTAAGATAATAGATCTTGAAGTTGATAACGGAGAATAAATCACATGAGATTAATGTTATAGGAATAAATATTGAGGTAGAAAAGTTGAAAAGATTTAACAAGAGGTTTGTCAAAGTAGTTACTAAATTAAGTAAGAAGAATCATATACATGCCAATTGATCAGAATAGATTTCCTCAATGACATAGAATCTTAAAGATAGTTCCAAGGAGACGGATATTATCTTAGAATAATTTATAAATTTTAAGGCCAATAAGGATGAAATTATTGAATATATGGTAAAAATGGTTGAGGAGAATCAAAGTATAAAAAAAGAGAAGGAAATGCTTAAGGATTCCATTTACTAGATGAATTTTCTCATTCATTGGAGGATGAAATTCTAAAGGGAGGATAAAAAAGGAATGCATGAATGATTAACTTAAATCAATAATTAATAAGATCTAGAATCTCAAAGAGGAGTTTATATTTGTAATGAAACAATACAAATAACCAAATTTCAAGGGAAATACTATTATAAAAGATGATTTACATAAATTATTTGATTATCCACAACTAGTGATAGTGATATGAAGATAAAATGTCATAAATTTAAAGAGAATCATGATAAAATTTTCATAATACAAAGTCCAGATTCCATTAGAAAACAAAACATCATCAATGATGGAACTCGTCTAAAGTTTTACATGAAAACTATCCATGGGAATTTCCAAGAAAATTGGAAATAGTATATGTAATGAAAATACAATCTAGAAGTATCCTACAATAGGTGAGGATAAAAGGATGAGTTTACAGAGAAGTTATGAAGACATGTGGTATTATTATGGAATTAATTTTAGTATTTCTAGTATTTTACATAAAGAATTTTAATATATTTCTTACTATGAAATTGGTGAAAATTTTATAAATTGAATTTAACAACTGAAAAAAAGAATTTATTTTTATTATTCTAATAATTCTTACCATGATAAAAGAGTATATAGTGGATATTACAGGATAATTTTAGATGAATTTAATTGTGAAAATATGCATTATTATAATGGTAAATCTATTAAATTGAGAAATATATATCATGGTATGTTTGAAGAATATCATGATGCTAAAATAAATTTAAAGGGGGGGTTAAGATATTCTATTCAAAAAAATGTTTCTTGGAAAGATAATAAGTGGATTTTGAAAATTAAAAGGATTCCAAAATCAAATCACATGAATGAATTATCCCAAAACAAGGTATGTATTTTAAAATATAATGATTCATGTAGGGATAAAAAAGGAAAAAAGAAGGTTTTGAAAATAAAATTAGAATCAGTAACATTTCAACAAATCCTTATTGGAAGGAAAATCCAATGAGGAAAAGGTTGTGATTATTTTCATGAAGAGAAGATCAAGAACAAGGAAGATGAATAGAAGTTAAATTCTATCAAAATCATTTCAAATCTCAAGATATATTCCAAACTAAATAATAAAGTAAAAGTAGTGCTCCATAGTGATATGTTATCTTCCTGAACTTAATGAAATTGAAAGTTCCCCTACCCCTATGTATTTAAATTCCTTATTTATTTAATTATTATAAGGTATTATTAGCAGATAAAATCAATAGGGAGAATAGATAAAAAAAATTATAAGTTATATAAATTCTTTATCCAGAATTATTATTAGTGTTAGAGAAGTGCGATTGGTGTCTTGATGAATATAAATTTTAAGTACAAGATTGCAATAAGAGGAATTAGAGCAATCATAATTAGTATTAAGGTATAATTAATCTATTAGTATCAATGTGACATATTAATCAATTGTAATCTAACCTTGAAGATGGAAGTGAAAACATTTATGGAGAAGCAGTGATATATAACATATTTACCTTACTTTTATTTTATATTTCACTAATTTATTCTTCATCATTTTCTTATTTTTGAAGGAAATCGTATCATTTATAATTTTTAGTTATATATTATAATTTATTATGAGAATGTATTAATTCTTTATAATTAATATTTTTTACTCTTATTCTAGCGTCTTACATAAAATCTATACTTTTAATCAGTTTTTTTCAAGTAAATATTCATTTTTGAAGCATATGTTAAGAATTTTGTCTAAGTGATTGGCTACATAAGAAGTTATCTTAATACTTAATATATTTTGTAGAGAAGTGGATAAAATTGAAAGAAGGGAAGTTATATAAGGTACACATAATATTTTGGGAAATATATATGGTTTTTAAGATGATACTTATAATATTAGATCATACATATTATATTTTCCTTTGACCTTAGAGAAACATGCTGAAAATGTAATATCCATGAGAGGATGAAGAGGATAAATAGAGAATTCTTGGATATACATGTGAAATGTAACATATTTGGATGTTACGTATGATATTTTTCTATTGCTTAAAAGAAAAAAAGATATATTACATAAGATATTTACAGATGTTAAGGTGGTAGAATTTCCAAAGGGGTAAGATTCGTTATATATTTTAGAGGGAATATAAGGTTTTCTCCCATGCATAATTTTATTTTTGGATATATGAAATATATTTTTGGAAGTGGAAGATTTTCATAATATATTCTCTATTATTTTTGAGAATAAGTGGAGATGTGTATGATTTTTAGAGTTATGTAGGAATTTTTTCCTAAGAACAAGCTTTTTTACTTATCCACTGGAGTGATACATAAAAATTTTATGGATTTTACCCAAGATTCTAGGATATGTAAATATTTTTTTGAAGCTTGGATAGTAGATAAAATATTTTTCACTTGGAGAGATTTTGATCAAGGAAATCACATGAAGATTTATACTTTTAAAAATCATAAGAACTCTAGATTCACATCATGAAGATCAGAGCCACCCCAGGATGATTCATGGGATGATTACACTTTGGATGAGACTTACTAAAGACTATTCCATGGAGATTCATCCATGTTGTGAATATAAATAAAAAAGTATCAGTGTTAATATAAAATTAGATAATCCCATGGTGTGGATATATCTATCATATTATTAAATCCTTTGTTATAGAATAAATATTTCTACCATGTTATAGCATAATTAATGGTATAAAGAAAGTATTCCAATGAGCAACAGTAATGGGTATACATGTCATGGTGAAAATAATCACATTGTGGGATTTTTAAGTCATTTGAGATAGTGATATTTCTAAGAACCATGTCATGCCTAGTGTCCTTACATGACATGATGCAATTAAAAGATTTGTACAGAATGGCTCATCTGAAGCATTTAAATTAAGGGAAATTGGAACCAAGTTACAAGGAATAATTAATAAGGAATATTGAGGAAATAAAATCATGAGGGAATTTGAAACATAAAATTTTTCAAAAAAAATAATTTTTAGGGAATAACATATGGATGTGGAGGATTTAATAAGGGTTTTTTCAAAAAAAAGGTATAGGATTGAGATGATCAACATTGACTGGAGTATAACACAATCAGAAGAGGATCACACAGATAGTCTTGAGCTTAATGTTTGATGTATTATAGATGAATTCTATGAGATGTGAAGATATATATGGATATACCCTTAGTGGAATTGAACTAAATGGATACCCATGGACCCCATTTTAAGTTATGATTATTTCTATATCATGTTCAAATTATTTTGTAATTTTCATTCTTGAATGTAAATTGGTAATTTTATTATGGAAAAACACTTTCTTCTAATTTTGTTTTTAATTTTTTGTTCAATATATGGACGTTACATAATTGTTCTTACTATTTAAATTTATTAAGAAAGGCCTTGTTTAGGATTATAGTGGATTCAACTATTTTTTATTTCTTATTGTTGTTTGAATATTTAAATCAATTTTATAGGAGGAACAACATTTATACTTATATCATGGTGTGATTTCTAAGTATAATCAAATGTTCACTTTAAGGTATTACACTATGAATTGAATAATTTAAATATGATAACTCATTTTAAAAATATATAAGGGTGTGTCCAAATATTAAATATAGTTCAAGAATGATATCTTTTAACTTTTTATAATCACTTTTTAATCTAATCTATCTTTTTTTATTTTCCAACATTCACTCACTTATTTTTCAATTGTTTTTATTTTGTTTTTTTTTCATCATTTAAATTAATCCACATTTTTATTCTTCTATTCAAAAACAAAAAAAAACAAAAGTATTTTTTTAATTTATTATAACATCCTCTTGAGACAAACTTGAGGGTTGTTATATAGAATTCCCTGGGGATAAATTTTAAATGGACATTTGTGATAAAATATTTTAATTTTCATGCAGCAACAAAATGTAAGAACATTATTCATTTTATTTGATCTAACTTGTGATTTCATGTAATTATTATTAGGATATCAAAATATTCTATAAATATATGAATCTCATATTGAATATAAATTATATATTTAGTGACATATCTAAGAAATTTAGGGGGATTTTTAATCTAAATATTTGAAAGGTTCTATCCCCATCAACCAAGGAAAGATGCCTGATGAAGGAATGGAGAAATATATTTTATCTAATTGGTGTCTAGAGATGATACTTAAAAAATAAATTGGGTATAAATCACACACTCAACGAGTCATGGTTTATTCAATAACGGTTTTATGGAAGTGTGATTGATTTCATCATGAGATTATTAAGGTAAATTAATTTCTTAAGTTGAAATAATTTATGAAAGTAAGCGAGTGTGATGGGTAACATTAAAATTTTTAACTTAAACTCTTATTTAATATATTTAATTCCAACTCGATACGTATAGATATTTTTTTGATGACTCTTTACTTAGTGGTAAGTTCACTCACTGAATATATTTTATAATGAAACTATAGTTATAAGATGTTTTGAGCTTAAATTTTAAATCTAGAATCATTATGAACAAGTATAGATAGCTAGAAAATTGAAATATCATTGAAATATATTTTAAAGGGGATTCCTAGTCTCCTTAAATCCAATATAAGGACTATGTTTAAAAATATGGATAAAAATTATTGAAAAATGGCCCTATAATAGAGATAAAGGAGAATATTTTCATTAAAATATTGGTATCAGACTTCATTGGACACTATTAAAATAATATACCTGATAGATTTATAATTTTTCCGCTGAAAACCAAAAAAAAGAGGTGTCAAATGATTGGATCTTGTTTTTTTATATCAAGAATGTAAGAGAAGTATAATAATAGAGATAAATGTATTTTCATTTTCCCTTAAGGTAATGGTTTTTTTCAAAAATTCTACATTTGTTACTTTTGGTATAATTTTTTCATTGGATTTGAAGTCAATGGGGGAGAAATGAAATCATCATGAATCTAAAAGTGATTTTTAATTCTCATTATAGTTTCATTGGTATCAAATATGGAAATATAATGGTGTTGGATTCATCATGAGCATTGGAAAAAATAAAAAGGGTAGATTTTTATCATCCAATTGAGAATTGATATTGGTGTTGGATTTATTGAAAACCACTTTATATGTTGTTCACAAAAAGAACTATGAATTTCAGTTTCATTGTAAATTTTTCATGAATTTTGGAGATTTTTGGATGAAGTTGAAGAATTTATATATACATGATAGATATCACACTTCAACACTATATGTCCTACTGTAATGTTCTTCATGTAAGAATAAATGATTTGGGGGTGAATGAATAGTTGTTTTGTGATGGAGGAGGTCAAATCAAAACTAAATTGACTAAGAATAAATCAAGGCTACATATGAGTAATTCATTGTTGTATAAGATTAAATATTTAAATATTATTCTATAATGATATATGATGCACTAATATATAAGAATAAACTGTTCTAGAGATGAGTACTATGGGAAATATTTCATGCCATGATAAAATCCTAATGAAAAACCAGTGTTTCACTATCTAGATATATAATTGGAATCTCATTATATAGGTAAATATTGTTTCATAAAGGTGAGAGGACCAGTTTGGAATATACCTAACACTGAGAGGGGGGTGGATCAGTGTTGAGGACTTTTTAAACCAATTCTTACTTTTTATCCATGTACCTCTTGACCTGTTAGGATCTTTATTCTCTTATTCTCTTTTACCTATTGCATGCAATAATAGAAAGTAGTAAAATATGCACATGATATTTTTACAAGGTTCACCACTCAATAAGATTAGTTACACCCTTTCCATGCATGGGAATGACTAGTGCATGGATTCTACACTATAATGTAATATGTTGTTACAATGGAGTGGCTAAGAAAACAATCCTCTAGAAAGTGTAAGTCCCTACACTTTGGAGGGGGGTGGGAAACAATCCTCTTCCCTAGACTGGTGATGGTCCAATCCAACTTGAAGCCTCTAGCTGGTTCTTTATACTGTCTATAAAGACAGTCTTCTTCCTTCTTGATAAGGTAGGTTCTACTCTTGGTCTTCTTTAGTGCCCTTAGCTTGATTACTTACAAAGCAGTAGGCAAGCATTTCTTCATTCTTTATTTCTCTTCTTCTCTAGTGTAACACCAACTGCACTATTCTTCTTATCTCTTCTTGGATATAATCACATATACCAATGTAATTATTCAGAAAATGAGGATCAGCTCACATAGCATCATCTGAATTAAATGGCCCTAAATAATTGTAGGCTTCAATTGGGCATACTCTGTTATTCTTCTTCTTCTTCTCCTCTTTCAATGTAGAAAACCTATAAGCTGCACACTCTTATTCTTCTTCTGCTTCTTCAATACAAAACCAGTTGCACTGAAACCTGCTCTTCTTCACACATTCTCTTTCATTGAAAAACCATCTTCACCGAGCTCTTATTCTTATTCTTCTTTCTATAATCCCAAGTTATCTTTGTGATTTTAAGAACAATGAAGTCTATATCAACTTATCATCATCACAGTTGATCAGAAGCTGGTAAGAACTTCTAGAACAACTCACAGCTTGCACACCAATCCTTACTTGTGTGCCACCCTGCTTATGCACCACCTATTTGCGCGCCACTCATCTTGTGCGCCACCTACTTGTGATCCACTAACTACTTGTACACCACTATTGTGCACAAATCACAACTTGCACGCCACTTTTTTGTGTGCCAATCAGCTTGCGCGCCACCTGCTTGCGCGCCACTACTTGTGCGCCACTACTGCTTATACGCAACACACTTCTTGTAGACACCTACCTACTTGCACACCTCTGAAAACTTGAACGCCACTTCTTCTTGCACACCACTTTGCTTTCGCGCCACCCTACTTTTGTGGCACCCTACTTGCGCGCCTTATAAATAACCCTCAACTTGCGTGTCACTTTAGCTTACGCGCCACTTCTACTACTTGCGTGATCAGAGCTCAAATTTTCTCTTAGGTGTTGAGCCTTCAAAAATGAGGAGGAAATTTGTCTATTTATAGGCATTTTGGTGACTTGCATGCCACATACACTTGTGCGTTGCTCTATAACTTGTGTGTCACTCCAGCACTTGCACGCCGCTCCAGCACTTGTGCGCCGCTCCAGCACTTTCATGACACTTTCTTTAATTTGTCATATTTTGATATGATGATGTTGAAATATGACTTGCACACAACATAAAATTGTGTGCTACTCCATAACTTGTGTGCTGATCCAACACTTGCGCGTTGCTCCATCACTTGTGAGACACTTTTTTTGTCATATTTTGATGGGATGATCTTGAAATATTACTTGTACACAACATGCACTTGCGCGCCACAAATACTTGCGCACCACACTTGCGCGCCACTTCTGACTTGCGCACCGCTTCCTTTCTTTTTCCAAAAACACTTCTTTACTCTATTTATCCTTCATAAGGCATGCATCACAAGTTCTCCCAACTTATGATATTTGTGAAATACAAATCAGCAAAGCATCGTCATATTTGCAATGGAAAGTAATGAAACTTACCTATCTTCCAGCAGCATCATTCCTTCCAATAAAAATTGTATATGACTAGCATCATCATTTCTCCCCTTTTCCATCATAAGGCTTGCATCACAAGTTCTCTTGACTTATGATATTTGTGAAATACATATCAGCAAAGCATCTTCTGGTTTTTTCCATTCTTTTTGGAATATGAATTCCAAAGTAATTCTTTATCCTCACTTCAAATCCTCAATTCATTTTGGAGTGTTAATTCCAAATAACTCCAATCATCTCTCTTCATATAAAAGTGGAGGGTTGAAGCTTCTTCAAATACCTTCAATGTTGCAGTCAATGTATCACCTTTGATACATGTATTTGGAACTTTAAGAACAGTGTAACAATCAACTGATTTCAAGGTAATGTGTAATTCATAACCTTCTTAGAATGCCAAGCCATTCCACACTCTCTATTCTTCTTCATCCATCATTCTCTACTTCATTCAAATCATATATTCTTTTCTTCAAGTAAGATCTTGCATGGTTCTCATGAAATCATGAAGCATTTCATGGTATTCTTTAAATCCTCATTCTTCTTCAATAATCCTTAGATGGATGATAATTCACCATTATTCATTGTGGTAAACAATGTGTCACCTTTGACACAAGTTCTTTGAACTTAGTATCAGTTCAACAATCGTCTGAATTGATCTTATTAGAGAATTTCTCAAGTATGACATCCAATGATATGATTCCATAAAAATTCTCCAGGCAACCTCACTTCATCCAATCTCCACTAACTTTTTAGTCCTTCTTCATATCCTTCTTCATTTTGATGAATATTGACAACTATTGACAACAAATAAAATCTTCATACACAAATTTGTCCCAAAAATCTCCCCCTTTTTATTTTTTTTCAATACCACAAAGTCTCCTCAAATGAATGTGTCAATGTCAAAATAAGAATCATCTCTCTCCCCTTTACTTGTTTCTATCCACATTTTATTTCAAACTTTCATTTCACTTTCTCTCCTCCTTATTGAAAAGAAATACAAAGTTCGTGGTAGAGAGGGTATCAGTCCTTACTTAAGAAGTGTGCCACCAATCATTTCACTCTAAGTCTACTTGAGCAAAGATCGATGTAGAAAACAAGAGAATTTGATTTAGACAACAAAGTTGTCCATTATCCACTGATCGTGATACCTCATGAGATGATATCTCCTACAATTGTCTTCAAGGGTTTTCCACTTTCATTGCAGGATAAATATATTGAATGTGATAGGAAATAATCAATCCTGAAATTCTTGCACTCACTTCAACAAAAGGATCAAAAACATTCAAGTGAAATTAGTAGGATAAGTGGCATTGGGGCACTTTCATTCTTCTTATGTCACTTATTGACCTAGTTACTCCCCCTTTGTAAAAATATATTTATTTTGAGTAACCAAGGATGAGAGATTAAGAAACTACATACCTTTTCCAATGACATGATCTTCATACAATCTTCAGAGTAATTGAATTTTATACCAACTAATGTTGATACTGATTGAGATAATGACTCTGATAGCTTCTTCATGTGTCTCCCCCTCAATGGAACACTTCTCCTCACTGAATCCCATGTTTTCCCCTTGAGATATTACTTTACCTTCAATTATTTGTATGATAATAACAAATAAAATACACAAATATTTAATGGAATAAGGTGGATCCTATTTTCTCCATCAATGTGAACAACAAGGTTGAGATGATCTTCTCAACCCAGATGCTCCATTATTCAAACTTTCACAACTGATCTTCAATACTGACTGTGATTGTGTGGACCTCACTATTTCTTCCATCTCTTTGTGTGTGAATATTCTTTCTTCAAGGGCTTTCAAAGCACTAGAATCTCCTGGTTCAAATTTCATCTTTTTTAGGAATTCTTTTTGGGATGGAGTAAATTCAAAGCATCTTTAAATAGTATGACCATCCTTGTTGCACCTCACACACAGAACTTCCTTTTCTTCATGTAAAATCTTCTTTTTTTCTTTTAGAAAAAATATTAGCCTGTGCATCTTTCATCTTTCTCGTTCTTTCCAAATCTTCTGGCCAAACCACCAAAATATCAATAGGGACTAAGGCATCGTGATTGGATCTTCTACATGGATTCTTCTGAGTGGCTTCTTTCTTAGTAGTTATTTTGGATGCACCACCCTTCACCTTCTTGGATTTAGAATCCAAGGACTTCTCATCTTTCCTTCTTGAAATCTTTTTGGGTGAATTTGTTTTCATATTATTTATTTTATTTCTTCCCAAGGATGCTTCTTCATTCTTACTCAGCTTATGTGGTCTTATTTTCTTATATGAACATGCACCATTCATATGACCACTCCTATTTCATACATCACAAATGTTATCTAACATTCCAAATCTGTTTGCAGTATATAGATGCTTTTGGATCTATGGATGTTACTTCTTATTCTCTGTATTTCTCCCCCTTGAGATGAGCTTTCTCTGTGCTTTTACATTTAAGGGTTTGTACCAACAATATAGTGCATAATTCCCAAATCTATTACAACACCATCATTGACCAACAAACCTTGACTTATTCCCATATTCTTTATAAGGTTTCTGAATCTTCTTCTTGGTATGTTTTGCTTTATGTGGGGAGATATCTTCCACACTCTTTCCCCTATCCACCATATCCATGGTGCTAGGTTTCTTCTCACTTTTCTTCATCCATAATTATTTAGAATTTTTCTTCCAAATCATAATTTTTGTAGAAACAAAAACATTAATACAAGTTAGTGTGGATAGTACCTTTACTTTCTCAGTTACTTTTGATAAATCAATGAGTGAATCCATGATCTTATTATCACATGTTGGAGGTCTTTTGACAGTAGAATCCTCCATTGAGCATTGATTACTGACAGCAACTGTTTCTTTCTTTTGTGGAGACTCAATATGTGTCTTCTCAAGATTGGTAAAATTAGCTTCCAATTCTAGCCATCTCATATTGAGGATGACTTCTTAGTCTTCAATCATAGTCATCTTCTCTTCACTGGCCTTCTTTAATCTTTTAACTTCGTATTTATGCATCTTTACTTTGTTTTGTAACAAATAGTAAAGTTCTTTGATCTTCTTGGAGTTTTCTTCCAAATATATCTCCTTGACATCATTGCTCTTTTTAGCTCATCTTCAAGTGCATGAATCTTCTCTTCTAGAGTCTTGTTGACTCCCTCTTTCTCTTCAACATCTTTGAACCATTTTGAAGAAATTACTTCAAATCCCCTCTTTGTTGCTTCAAAGGATCCAACCTGTCTAGAGAGATTTAAACATTCGACCATTTTTTCTTGTAAGCCTTTCTCCAAAGCATCAGTTTCTTCTTCCAGTTGAGTGATATTTTCCTATATGCATTGAAATAATCCAAAAACAATAGATGCCCTCTCTTCAGTAATACCATGCAGAATCATTCTTAATCTGTCAACTGATATTTCTTGAGATGTTTTATATTGATCATCACCACTTGTGCCATCATTTTCATCAGGAGTATAATTACCAAATGTACTAACACATACCTCTTTATCATTTGAGGTAGGAAGGTTATCCATATTCTTTGTAGAAACTTGATCCACCTTCTCATAACTTTCCAAGTCTGGTGTGTCTTCAATGTCTGCCAGAACTAGAGAACCAGATAGATTCTCTTCTTTATATAGGAGGTACTTCTTCTTCGACTTTCTCTTCTCCTTCTTTTTCCTATTCAGCATGGTCTTGATAGATATAGCCTTATCTTCAGAGATAACAGAATCTTCACTAAAAGTGCACTTCATTGATAATTCCAGAAAGAAACCCAAATTTTCAAAAGATAATAACTTCACTATAGAGAATCCAACAGAGGTTAACCTCCCTCTGATACCAATTGAGAGGACCAGTTTGGAATATACCTAACACTGAGAGGGGGGTGAATCAGTATTGAGGACTTTTTAAACCAATTCCTAATTTTTATCCCTGTACCTCTTGACCTGTTAGGATCTTGATTCTCTTGTTCTCTTTTACCTATCACATGCAATAATAGAAAGCAGTAAAAATATGTAGATGATATTTTTACAAGTTTCACCACTTAATAAGAGTAGATACGTCATTTTCATGCATGGGAATGACCAGTACATGGATTATCCACTATAATGTAATATGTTGTTACAATGGAGTGGCTAGGAAAACAATCCTCTAACTTGTAGCCTCTAGCTAGGAAAACATTATACACTATAATGTAATATGTTGTAATATGACCAGTCCAACTTGCAGCCTCTATATGGTTATTTATACTACCTATATAGATAGTATTATTCCTTCTTGATAAGTTAGGTTCTGCTCTTGGTCTTCTTTAGTGCTCTTAACTTGATTACTTGCAAAGCAGTAGGAAAGCATTTCTTCATTCTTTCTTTTTCTTCTTCTCTAGTGCAACACCAACTGCACTTGTCTTCTTCTCTCTTCTTGTCTAGAATCACATATACCAATGTGATTATTCAGAAACTGAGGATCAGCTCACATAGCGTCATCTGAATTAAACTATCCTAAATAATTGTAGGCTTCAATTGGGCATACTCTGTTCTTCTTCTTCTTCTTCTCTTCTTTCTATGAAGTAAACCTGTAAGATGCACACTCTTCTTCTTCTTCTGCTTCTTCAATGAAAAACCATCTACAATGAAACCTACTCTTCTTCACATGTTCTCTTTCAGTGCAAAACCATATGCACCGAGATCTTATTCTTATTCTTCTTTCTAAAATCACAATTTCTCTTTGTGATTGTAAGAAAAATGAAGTCTGGATCAACTTAGAATCATCACAGTTGATCAGAAGCTGGTAAGAAATTATAGAACAACTCATAGCTTGCGCGCCAATCCTTACTTGTGCGCCACCCTGCTTGTGCGCCTCCCTGCTTGTGTGCCACCTGTTTGTGTGCCACTCAGCTTGCGTGCCACCTGCTTTCATGCCACTAACTACTTGTACACCACTATTGTAAACAACTCAAAACTTGTGCGCCACCTATTTGAGCACCACTCAGCTTGCGTGCCACCTGCTTGCGTGCCACAAATTGTGCGCCACTACTGCTTATATGCAACACACTTCTTGAAGACACCTATCTTCTTGTGTGCCTCTGAAAACTTTCATGCCACTTCTTCTTGAGCACCACTCTGCTTTCGCGCCACCCTGTTTGTGCGCCACCCTACTTTTGAACCTTATAAATAACCCTCAACTTGCGCGCCACTTCAGATTGCACGCCACTTCTACTACCTACGTGATCAGAGCTCAAATTTTCTCTTATGTTTTGAGCTTTAAAAAATGAGGAGCCAAGTCGTCTATTTATAGGTATTTTGGTGACTTTTGTGCCACATACACTTTTGCACCGCTCCAGCACTTGCGCGCCACTCCAGCACTTGCGCGCTGCTCCAGTACTTGTGCGCCGCTCCAGCACTTGCGCGCCACTCCAGCACTTGCGCGACACTTTCTTTCCTTTGTCATATTTAGATATGATGATGTTGAAATATTAATTGCGAGCAACATACACTTACACACCACTCGATCACTTGCACGCTGCTTCATCACTTGTGCACCGCTCCATCACTTGCACGCCGCTCCATCACTTGCGAGACACTTTCTTTCCTTTGTCATATTTTTATGGGATGATCTTGAAATATGACTTGCGCGCAACATACACTTGCACGCCACATATACTTACACGCCACACTTGTGCGCCACTTTTTACTTGTGTGTCGCTTTCTTTCTTTTTCCAAAAACACTTATTTACTCCCCCTATCCTTCATAAGGAATGCATCACAAGTTCTCCCAACTTATGATATTTGTGAAATACAAATCATCAAAGCATCATCATAGTTACAATGGAAAGTACTGAAACTTCCCTATCTACCAGCAGCATCATTCCTTCCAATCAAAATTGTATATGAATGGCACCATCATTTCTCCTCCTTTCCATCGTAAGGCTTGCATCACAATTTCTCCTCACTTATGATATTTGTGAAATAAATATCAGCAAAGCATCGTCTGGTTTTGTCCATTCTTTTTAGAATATGAATTCCAAAGTACTTCTTCATCCTCACTTCAAATCCTCAATTCTTTTTGGAGTGTTAATTCCAAAGAACTCAAATCATATCTATTCATCCAAAAGTGGAGGCTTGAAGCTTCTTCAAATACCTTCAATGTTGCAGACAATGTATCACCTTTGATACATGTATTTGGAACTTTAAGAATAGTGCAACAATCATCTGATTTCAAGGCAATGTGTAATTCATGACCTTCTTAGAATGCCAATCCCTTCCACACTCTCTCTTTTTCTTCATCCATCATTCTATAATTCATTCAAATCATATGATTCTTTTCTTCAAGTAATCTCTTGCATTGTTCTCATGAAATCGTGAAGCATTGCATGGTCTTCTTTAAATCCTCATTATTCTTCAATCATCCTTAGGTGGATGATACTTCACCATTCTTCATTGTTATAAAAAATGTGTCACCTTTGACACAAGTTCTTTGAACTTAGTATCAGTTAAAAAATCGTCTAAATTGATATTCTAAGAGAATTGCTCAAGTATGACATCCAATGCTATGATTCCATAATAATTCTCCAAGCAACCTCACTTTAGCCAATCTCCACTAACTTTTTAGTCCTTCTTCATCTCCTTCTTCATTTTGACAAATATTGATAACTGTTGACAACAAATACAATCTTCATAAGTAGCCCCAACAATAGGAATGGTACACATCATGATTTTCTATAAAGTAATATAAAGTATAAGAAGCTATGATCTGGTGATCTTTCTAGGTGATGGAGCTTCTGTCATAGAGGATGTTTTTTTATGGTGTGTTAGTCAAAGCTAATTTCCTGAAATATCACCATGACATAAATATATAATTCCATGCGCTGAAATACAGATCACTACATTGTGAATATATAAAATTTGTAAAAAGATCAATTTTTGAGTTTCCATATGAAGGAAGGAATTTTGTTTTGATTTTTTTGATCACACTATAATAAGATCAAGCCTAAAGTATTTCGGAGTTCTTATCTTATACAAATTTTACATATATTAAATTAGCTAAGTTTGATGCTAAATTAAAGATCAATTTTGGATTAATTTACTCATTCTAATCAAGTTGAATTAAATATTAATGGAAGAAGAAATTGATAGATTCTATAAAAGTTGAAGAAATATATTTCAACAAAAATGGAAGAAGTATCATGGATCAAGAAAAGAAATAAAGGAGTTATAGAATTCCAAATATGTGTTGGAAAGGAGGGAGAGAGAATATATAAGAAATAATTAGCACTCTTTTAATATATTATCAATTAATAAGGATTTTTTCCTTAAATATCATTAAATAAAGTGTAATTTTGTTCATGGTGGTTTTAACAACTTTTTTTTTTTGAAGAGGAGAAATGATGTTGTGATAAATGATAACTTATCTACACTCATTTCATTAAAAATGAAAGTGATGTTATTCTTTTATTGGATTTAATTCCAAAGTTTTTTCCATTCTCGATTTGTGAGAAAATAGAGTGAAGTGAGGGAGTGTCCCTTGGGATGTGATGCATCATCCCTAAATATTTTATAGGTAGTGACCCTTATATTAGAGTGACCTTTCCTATACCCACCACAAAAAAATGAATTTAATAGATTTCAATACATTGAAAAAATTTTTGTTGTATGCTTTTGAAATCACGGTCGATTGTTTCCTATCGACCGATCAAGGTTATGGTGCTCTACTAATGTGTATAGCAGCACTCGGGTCGAATCCTCAACGATGATACTTTTTAATAGTCGATTGTTTTTAGTTGATTGTATTTTGATTGGGGTGTTTGTTTGCAGAGATTAAATGAAGTGATTAATGATTGGTGTTTGATTTAACAATTTGATAAATATTGGAGTGAGTTCATTTTTAGGGAGTTAAGCTTGTGATATCCTTGATTTGTTCTTTATATTGCATTTAAATTAACACCCACTTCACAAGATATCATTGATTGGAATTCCTAAGTGTTAAGGATTTAATCCAAGCCTTAACATAACTAGGATTCTAATATCAATCATTACTTGATTTTGGTAGTGTATTTATGGTTCCAATAATCTATAGAATCTATACGTTAAAAAAAATATGTCATTAGTCTATAACATATTAAGTCCAACATACACAATATTAATTCAAAGAATACTCATCAAGAAAAATCTCTTAATCGCTTAACATCCCTAAATTATAAATCACCCAAATAAGAGATTTACTCATCCACTAAAATGATTATTAATCTAGTTATAATAATTATGATGATAAATTAATAAGATAAGAAAAATAAAGGGATAAGAAAAGTGTGGTGCGTCGAACACACACACAAACGATGATGATAATTAAAAATGAACATTAGATTGAATGAGAAAGAAAAAAGGGAATGGGATTCAAAAATATTTAAACTATTTTAATAAAATAAATATTAAACTACAAAAGGTGGATTATAATAAGATATATTTAAGAAGAAACTTTCATTAAAACAGAATTACAAAAAAATAGAGTTACAAGATTACAATAATGAAGAACACAAAAGTAAAAGGAAACAAAGAGAGAAGGAATGGTATATAAAGTTAAAAATTGAGTATGTAAGGTCCTCAAAATACCTTGGAAATTATTTGGTTGTGACAATATGTGATCCTCTCTTCTAAAATTCTAACTCATTTGAAGGAGAGGAGGGTAATGTATTTATAATCCAAGGAAGTAGATTGTTTTCATTCCCAATATGTCCCTCCAATTGAATCACCAATTTGGCTATTCATACATCCTAATAGAGATAGTATCTTATGAAAAGTTTTAGATAATAAGGTTTTATGAATTCTCTCAAAATTTGGGGTCATATGGACATATGGATCCAAAGTTCTAGCAGTTTGATTAAACAAAGTTAAACTGTCCATTTCAATCCATACTCTTTAGAAGTCTGAAATGTGAATGGGTTTATCAATAATAATATGCCTTAAAATCCGAAAAATTTCTTCAAAAAATTTGGCCACCTATATCTCCTATTTCATAATTCAAAATCTCATCTTGATTTGATGATTAAATCATGAGATATATCATCAATACTATACTGATTTCATTTCCCATCCAGAATGGTGGGTAGACTTTAAATGAATCAGTTGGGCCCCTTGTCTTTGTAGTTGGGCCTTGAAACATTTATCCAAGATGGATTGAATTGTCCCCAGACCTTTGGATGATAATTAAAGGATTTTGACTTCTGTATTGAGCCCAGTAATTCTATCTTCATGGATTGTCCATATTCTTCACAAATTATTTGGGCCTTATTGTGTGATCCATATGACCCTTCAAATGTCATAATTGGACCAATATTCCTTATAATTAAATGTTGTATATGGAAAGTGGAATCCTAAAAAATAAGAACCATTAAATTTTTATCAGTAAGGTTATAGTTATAAATAAAATAGTAAACTGAATCAATTGGACTACTTCTAAAAATGCTCAGAAAATATATTTAGTTTTAAAACATTAATATTTCACACAAATTATGCACATTTAATATAAAATAATTAAAGGTAGTATATAATAATTCATAAAAATATTAATAACATCAACTCCCCCACACTTAGTCTTATTCATGTCCTCATGTACAACAAATATAAAAAAACATAATAAAATCATTTTCACTCACCAATAAATATTAAAATTTTGTTTTCCCCACTCACGAGAGGTTTAGATAATTTCACTCATCCATATTGAATTCCACCATAATTTTTTGCAAAAATAATGTTCCAAAAACAATTCATTTTTTCATGCTCAAATTAATAAATGGAAAATGGCGGCACCCAAAACTTACTCCTCTCAAGATAATAAAATTAATTTATGGAGCTTCACTCATTCACCAACCAAAAGTGAAAATCTTAGAGTTTTTAAGATCTCTCAGCTTCCACTCCCTATCCTAAAGTGCTCAAAAATCAATAGGTCTTTTTAGGGGGTTTTCTATGGCTATGGGATGGTAGGAAGATGATATCCAAAAGATAAGAAAAAGGGGCTAAAACACCAACATGGAAAAAAACAATGCACAATTTTTTTTGAAATGAAACATGGAAGGAAATGGAAACACATATTTATAGGGGAATGATTGTGTGAAGAAAGACATAATAGAGGAAGAAAATTTTAAGGGGATAAGAAGATGAAATATTTAAAAAACAAAAAACTTCTCCTAATGACATAAGTTTTCTTTTTTTTTTCTTTTTTTTCTTTTTTTGAAAGTTGAACTTGAAAAAGATCTCACTCTCATATCCCAAACCATGATTGATATCTTTAAGACACTAATTGTAATAGTTATAACAAGATCAAAAGTTGAGGAAAAGTGATTTTTGACCTGCCTAAGACACAACCCTTTTTTTATATTTTTTGGAATTGTTTTTTGAACACTTGTCAGTAACATTTACAAAATTACATAAATGAAAGTACATTACAATCCCCAAAACTCATTTAATGACAACTTACCCCCACACTAAAATGGATTCTTTCCCTCAAGAATATGATAACTCATTGAAAATAAATAAAAGGGCACCCAAAAAATGAAATCCATTCCCCCACCCTTAAATTCCAAAAAAAATTATGCTATAAAAATACATGTTGATATTGGGTGGGAAAAGGTATTGGTCTTGTAATGTGGCTATCAAAGAAAAGGTTTTCATAGGCTCTAAGGGGCTTTCAAAAGAAGATTAATGTAAGGGAAATGGGAGGATATTTGGATATTGTGATTCTCATGTGGTTCAGAAAATGCCTCTATTATATTAATGCACACTAAAGTAGTAAATTCAACTCAAAGGTCCATAAACTCAAGACACAAAAATGGGGGTGAAAAAACACATTTTTAAAAGATGACTATAGGTGGCCTTGGCATGAAATAAAATGTTTTTCCTCACAAGTAGGGAAAATCAGTTTCTAAATCAAAAATTGAGCATTCAAAATTTGTTGTGTTTGACACAATATTCTTTATCCAAATATATGATGAAAAAACAAGATTTTTTAGATGAAACCATGTCTTTTGACTCCCCAAAATGGTTGGACAAAATTTCAAAACTGGATGGAGAGTAAGTATGACTCGTTTAGTTGTTTTTCATTTATTTTTAATTTTTTAGTTTTTTTAGTGTTTTTAAATTATACACGCACACAAAAGAGAAAGAGTAAATAAAAAATAAAAAAAATGATGAAAGTGGTAAAAAATGAAAGAGATAAGAAGAAAAATAAAGAGTAGAGAGAGGAATATAGAGAGTTAAAGGGAAAGAGGTTCTCCTAGTTTGGATTTAGTGGGTTTTCATCTCCATCTAGGGGTGGGTCAACTACAGAAGTTGGGGAACCGATGGAAGTCGATGTAGTTCCAGGATTGTGGGATGTTACCTAAAAAAGAAAAATCATTATTCATCTAATGAAAAACTAAAAATATATTAAAATTTCATAAAAGTAAAAGAAAACATGGTTTTCCTCCCAAGAAGCACTGCATTTATTTGTCTATAGCTGGACAGTTGTAGTGGACTACCCATAGTCTAATGGTGGCCATCGTATTTTCTCAACTCCAGTGTGCTTCCAAAAAAACTTTTCCTTTGGGAGGCTCGATGATTCATTGGATAATTTCATCCCTTCCTTATTATTATTCTTGAAATTCAACAGGGGTGGAAAAAGAATATGACTATCCTCCCTTTGGTCTTCAGCGTGAGGAATGCTTTTATCCACAAAGTGATGGTTTTCTATGCTTGGAAATTCATGAATATATCTCAATTATGATGTTTCATTTATGTAAGGTTCATATAACATGAAACTAGAGTATGAGATCCCAATTTTTTTTACTCATTTATTTCATCACTTACCAATGTAGATTAATGAGGATTAGTGGATTCATAAGACTGAATAAATTTTTCAATATCCTTTATATCAATGTTTTTTTTCCAAAGAATGTTCAATTTCAACCTCACGAGTGATAAATTTATTAATTATGGAACAAATCTCACAACCTTCACTCCCATCAGGACAATATAAACACATTAGTTTGGGGTTCACCTCATATATAACAGAATTTTTAGAATCATGGATAGGAAATGATGAATGTTTGATAATCAAATTTGAATCAAAAAATAAACATGCTTGTTCGTTTTCCCTATTACCATCCAAGTTGGAGCAGTGGATGTCATAGGTGAGATGGGATTGCAAAGTTTTTTCAAGATTTTTTAGATCAATTGAGTTTTCATTTGTAATGTCAACATCAACTTATCCATTTGTGAATTGGTTAATGAGGATGCAATATTCACAAACTCCTCTATTAGTAGAACAGGAAGAACATGATGGATTGGGATTCAAGACACTCTCAGAGATATTTTCAGAATAATGGATAGTGAATACATATTTATTCTATGATGGGTATCGCATGGATTGAAAAATACTGAACTTGACTAGTTGGTCACCAAATTCCATGGATAAGATGCCAACATGGACATCAACTTTGGTTTTATATGTCATAAGGAAAGGTATTCCTAGAATCAGAGGAGATTGGAAAGATGTTGTCTCACCTTTCATGTCAAGGACATAGAAATTAGCAAGGAAGAAAAGATCATTCACCTGAACAAGGACATCTTTGATTATTCCCTCAGGAATGGTTGTGCTTCTATTGGCTAACTGTATGACAACACATGTTGGGTGTAAAGGACCTAAACCAAGGTTGGAGAATATGGATTTGGGCATGACATTAATTTAGGCTCCTAGGTATATGAGTGCATCATCAAAGTTGGAAATTCCAATTTGGCATGGAACCGTAAAGGTCCCTGGATCTTTGCACTTTATAGGAATAGACTTTTGGGTGGAAACATTTTCAAAGGTCCTAAGTTGCATCTTGTGGGTGTACAATTCCTTAAGAAAATTGGCATACTTAGGGATTTATTTTATAGAATCTAAGAGGGGAATATTGACTTCAACATGTCTAAACATGTCAAGCATTTTAGGATCGGGTTCAAAGGACTTATTTGGCTTAGAAATGGATTGATTAAAAGGAATTGGGTTCCTAAGTGGAATGGAAGGAGGTGAGGGAATGGGATCATATTCCTTTTCAAGTTTCTTTTTCTTTTCATTTTCTAGGTCAACATTCAAAGGGGGTTGGATCACTTATCACGAGGCATATAAATTTTCTTCCCCGATCTAAGTACAATTGCACTTACATTACTATTAGGGTTGGGTAATGGTTGAGCTTGAAGTTGGGAAGAATTTGATTATTGTTGCTAGATCATGTGGGATGCAAGTTGACCAATTTGTGTTTCAATGTTTTTGAGGCTAGAATGGGTGAATGAGGCAAGATCTTCCACAGCACTTTCCCATGGTTTCTTGGAAGAACAGGCTTGTCCTGAATTTGGATTACCTTGATTTTGGTTTTTGGGAAAGAGATTGTATTGTTTTGGGAATTTAGAAGGCTCAATAGGATATTGGAAGCCTGGAGGAGCAGGAGGATTGTTTCTTTGAGGTTTAGGAGCAAAAGATAAGGTTTATAGAAGTTACCACCACCTTAACCATATTGTAATTGGTTTGGGTTATGATGAGGGTATTGAGGGGGATGAAAATGGGATTCCCATATCTCAAGTTAGGGTTATAGGTAGAAGAGAAGGGCTCAGAGTGGGGTTGGTTCAAGTTTCTAACAAATTGAACTGATTGTTGAGGGTTGGGGTTCTGCAGAGCATATGCTGCATTGAGCTCCATTGGTCGGGATGAATCTGAGGGATCCTCTTGAAGTTGTGGATATGTGTCAGTTGGATGAGATGGGGAGCTAAAAATTCCATATTTCTCGATAGGTCTAGGGAACATAGATTGTTGAGAAGATGCGGTTGGGGTTTTGGATGCCACATCTAGTTGTCGCAAAAGACCTGTAAGTTCACTCATCCACTCTATCATCTTGTTTGGCTCTATCGATTGAATATCTTGGGCTAGTTTGACTTGATCATGTGCTTGAGTATGTAATTTTTGTGTGTTCGCAGCCATGTTACTTATGAGATATCTTGCAGCTATAGGAGTTTTATCAACAAGAGCACTGCCACTTGCAGCATCAATGAGGGTTCTCTACATTGCCAAAAACCCCTCAGAGAAGTATGGGATCAAGAGTTGGTCAGGGATTTGGTGGTGTGGGTAGGTTGAAACAATATTTTTGAACCTCTCTCAGTACTCATGGAGTGATTCATTGGGGAATTGAAGAATACCACTTATTTTCTTTCAGATAGAAGAAGTACAAGAAGCAGAAAAGAATTTATCTAAAAAAAGTCACTTCATGTCATTTCATGTGGTTATGGAACCAGGAGGGAGGTAGTAAATACATGACTTGGTAGAGTCAGCTAGGGAGAAAGGTAATGCTATGAGTTTTATTTGTTCCTCAGAAACCCCTTGAGGCTTCATGTTAGAGCATACCACATGGAACTCTTTAAGGTGGAGATGTGGATCCTCACTAGCTAGCCTGTGGAAATGAGGTAGAAGATGAATCAAACCATATTTGAGTTCAAAGTATGCCTATATAATTGGATATTTAATACCAAGAGGTTGGTAATTAATATTAGGGGCAACAAGTTCTTTAAGATTTTGTTCCCTAGGATTGGCCATATCTAATTCAATTGGTAGGACAAGGACAGGTTCTTGAATTATTTGATTATCTCTTATGTTCCTCCTAAGTTGGAGAAGTGTTCACTCAATTTCAGGGTCAAACAAATCTGGGGGACTATTTGGGAGTCTACGAGGAATTCAGAGAGATGTTTGAAGAAAGGGGAAGATGAGTTTTTCTTTGTGTTTTTTTCAGTTTATGATTTTTAAGATAAGGCGGGTTTTTCTTTGTGTTTTTTTTTCAATTTTTTTTCAATTTTGGTTTTTTTTTTGTTTTTTTACAATAATCAGAAACTAATGAATACATAAAGTACCATACCTAGAAATGATTCCATTTTAAAGCATGTCTGATTATCTCCTATTGGTCGGTCAAGGTGTTGGTGCTCTGCTAATATGTATAGCATCACTCGGGTCGAATCCTCGGCGATGATACTTTTTAATAGTCGATTGTTTTTAGTTGATTGTATTTTGATTGGGGGTTTGTTGACAGATCTTAAATGAAGTGATTAATGATTTTTGTTTGATTTAACAATTTGATAAATATTTGGGTGAGTTTATTTTTAGGGAGTTAAGTTTGTGATATCCTTGAGCTTTTCTTCATATTTCATTTAAATTAACTCCCACTTCAAAAGATAATGTTGATTGAAATTTCTAAGTGTTAAGGATTTAATTCAAGCCTTAAATTAACTAGGATTCTAATCTCAATCAGTACTTGATTTTGGTAGTGTATTCATGGTTCTAATAATCCATGGAATCCATACGTTAAACAAAATATGTCATTAATCCATGACATGTTAAGTCCAACATACACAATGTTAATTCAAAGAATACTCATTGAGAAAAAGATCTTAATTGCTTAACATCCTTAAATTATAACTCACTCCAATGAGAGATTTACTCATCCATTTAAATGATTATGAATCTAGTTATAATGATTATGATGATAAATTAATAAGATAAGAAAAATAAAAGGATAAGAAGAGAGTGGTGCGTCGAACACACATACAAACGATGATGATAATTAAAAATAAACCTTAGATTGAATGAGAAAGTAAAAGAATGGAAGGGGATTCAATTATATTTAAAATATTTTAAGAATATAAATATTAAACTACAAAAGGTTGATGAGAATAATAGATATTGAAGAATAAACTTTCATTAAAATAGAATTACAAAAAAAGAGACTTACAAGATTACAATAATGAAGAACACAAAAGTAAAAGGAAACAAAGAGATAAGGAAGGGTATATAAAGTTAATAATTGAGTATTTAAGGTCCTAATAAGCCCTTTTTAAGGATTTGGTAGTGCCAATATGTGCTCCTCTCTTCCGAAATTCCAACTCCTTTGACAGAGAGGAGGGGAATGTATTTATAGCCCAAGAAAGTGGACTGTTTTCATTCCCAATCTGTCCCTCAACTTGAATCTCCAATTTGTCTATTGAGAAATCCGAATATCAAGATATAATCTTCTTAAAAGTTTTATATAATAATTTTGGACGACTTATCTCAAAATTTTGAGTCATTTGGACTTATGGATCCAAAGTTATGGCGGTTTGATTAAACAAAGTTAAATTGTTCATTTCAATCCATACTTTTTAGAAGGCCGAAATGTGAATGGGTTTATCAATAAAAATATGACTTCAAATACTAAAACTTTATTCAAAAAAGTTTTCCTCCTATATATCCTCTTTCACACTAAAAAAATATAATCTTGATTTGATGATTACATCATGAAAAATATCATGAATACTATACTGAGTTTATTTTCTGGCCAGAATAGTGGGATAAGTTTAAATGAATCAGTTGGGCCCCTTGTATTTAGAGTTGGGACTTGAAACTTTTATCCAAGATGGAATTAATTGTTCCCCGACCTTTGGAGGATAATTAAAGTATTTGGACTTCTGGAGGGAGCCCAGTAATTTTATCTTCATTGATTGTCCAGATTCTTCACAGATTATTTGGGCCTTCTTTTGTGATCCATATGACCCTTAAAATGGAATAATTGACCCAAGATTCCTTCTAATGAAATTTTTTATATTGAAATTGGAATCATAAAAAACAAGAACCATTCAACATGGATCAGTAAGTTTATAGTTATAAATAAAATAGTAAACTGACTTAATTGGACTACTTCTAAAAATGCTCAAAAATTATATTTAGTATTAAAACATTAATATTTCACACAAATTATGCACATTTCATATAAAATCAGTAAAGGGGGTATATAATAATTCATGAAAATATTAATAACATCATCTCCTTGGAGTATCCTAGTGTGGGTGAAACAAGTAAAATTTGTGTGCCTTTTGTGCATTATTTACTTACTTTCTTCAAGATATAAATCAGTGTGTGTGGGATAAGTAATCAATGATCAAACTAGATTAATATGGTGATAATGAAAATAAAAATCAAATAATTATAAAAATGAGAACTTAATAGTGGACCTGCTAATAATAAGGTTAATTTTTTTTGGTTGGTGGTAGTTAAGGATTATGTGGTTTAAACTAGAATATGTTTCACACTTTGATTCAACAGCCCCCCCTAGGGTATCTCTCTCTAAAGAACCTTGTGTACCTATTAAAACCTATCTTATTTGAGTATAATTCCACCAATAAAATATGCATGAAATCTATATATATATTTTTATTGAAACTTTAAAAAACTAAACCTTCTTTCTATAACCATGAAACAAAAAAATAACTATCACACGTATGTCATGTGAGACATTTATGCCTAAAATGATGCATGATGCATGATACACCCACACTCTATTGACTTTTAAGGACAAAATTTAACCCATAAACCAATTAAAAAACAAAAAACACATATTTTTATAAATCAACTAACCATAATACCTAAACCTAAATAACATCCCAAACCTTGGAAACAATTAGTGCCCCCTAAATAGAGGTTAACTACTCACCTACCTAGGGTGATTTTCTAAGTCCCTTCCATACTAAACTCCAAAATACCATCACAAATAATAAAATATCAACATCATATAACAAAAATTGTAATAAATGGGTCTCAATTAAATATAAATTTATAAAGACCCACTCTGATACTACGTTTTAGTGTACCCAACCCAATTCATCTTCATTCTAACCAAACAAGAGCACCACAGGACTTAGGCACACCTCCTTGTATACTAGAGTCTACCGAATAGTGATGAGGACCTATGGAGTGATAGTGGGGAGGTTATACCCTTTGATATAAATCCAAAACAACAATGAAAGAAATATTAATGAAAATCATATAAAAGAATAAGATCATGGATAAACATGACATATAGAAATTACATCTACAGTTTAATGTCATTCATACAAAAGTAAATAGATCAAAAAAGAGTTGATAACATATAGTCATGATATAAAATAAAAAAGGAACACACCCTCACAACATTGATTATTCACTTGTTCTATCCCTAAAAGTCACCAACATCCTGTTTGTGAATCCACTACACTTTTATCTAGTTACACACTAATATTTGGTGCCTTTATCTTTCCTATATCATGAGACATTAAGTCTACACACATTCATGAGGGCCCATGAAGGGTGTGAGTATAAACTTAATAAGACACCTACAACAGTGTCTCTCAATAATATTCACACATATATGAATGCATGAGTTGATTAAGTTACAACAACTAAAATGAAAATAACATACTCCACTCTACATCGTTCTCAATAGACCACATGTGAGAAACCTACTTGCTTCAACTAGTGCCAAAGTGGTATTATTCACCTATGGTATATACATACCTAAAGTCACCCTTATTCCTCTAACTAACTCAGATCAACTAAGCTAATCCATCCAATATTTCCAAATAGAACATATCTACAATCAAGTAACAACAATCCCTTTACCATTTTCGACTCATCAACCCCAACATGATCAATAAATAAAGAAAGCATCTTACCTAAACAACTGATTAGAATCACCCCTAGATTCTTATGTCTAACATTCATAATGTATCCCTTCTCTTTTATAATTATCAACATCATCTCCTTAAGTATCTCATCTATGGAGGATACTACCAAACATTTGGAGGTCAATACCACCTTATGGGTCCTTTATTGTGTGTAAAAATAACCCAATAGTTTATGATATCACCAATATTATACATCTATAGACATAATGAACCTCCATAACCTTACTATCGGTGAATAATACATCACTCTCATTCAATATTAGAAAATCACATATCCATCCAATGTCAATCATTACAACTATCATAAGAAACCATAATCTAATTTTCTAATCAATAACTCGGTATAGTAGCCATAATGAAATTCTCTATTACTATAAATTTTTTTATTATATTTCCTAACAAAACTAGGTTTTCCCTAGGAAACTACCTTGAATCATAGAGACCATGACTGGTCTAATTTTTGGGTGCTCACTCACCCCCACCTACATTAGAAAATCACATAGTTAAAAAACTCACATATAACACAAAAAATATCTAGAAACCCCCTATTTGGTACTATCAAGATCCTACTCACCAAATACTATGAAATGATTCAATCTGAGGAATAAATAATATAGAATCTAAAGTAAAATTTCTAAAATAGATATTTTAGTTGAAACTAATCGCAATAATGAGAAAGGTAAAAATAGACATAGGATATCGAGCTTTACCCTCAAAAATTTCATATGATAGATGGGTTGAAGAAGTCATAAGGAACTAAAGAAATATCATTTGAAAAAGATGAAATGGAAGAGAGGGGGGCCAGTCATTTTTTTACTGGCCTACCCCTCTTCTTCTTGTATTATTTTTTTCAAATTTAATTAATTAAATAAAAATTAAAAAATAATTGGTGGCCCACTGAAACTTTGATGGATCCCACTATGGTCCCAGTTCCCCTATAATAGGGTTTTGGTAGTTGGTCTAGTGGCCACTACCTTGGTTACTGTTACTCCAATGGCCTCATAATAGGGTTATGGTGGGACTCTTCATGCATAAAAATTCTTCCGCTACTCACCCTTTTTAAGTACCCAAATGGATTATGATTAAGAGTGTTTTATTTTTTTAATATTCTAATGAGGAGTTAAGTCAATGTGTGTTGAGGGATGATGAAGATACCAATGATTCAAGATCTTAAAGGAGCCCATTATTGATTAAGAGTACCATGGAAAGGGGAGGATTATAGATCTCAAAAGATTTATGTGAGATATAGCTTGGAATTTCCCATGGATCCTATGAATTTAATTTATCTACCATTGGATATATTTTTGAATATTAATTCATGTTAATAATCATGATTAAAAAATGAAAAGTAGAAGATACTTGGATAATTGTCTACATAGGTTCATATAACCAACTTATTTTACATTTTTATGATTATATTATTGAGATTTTAATGAAATTCAATAACAAGTGTTATTTGATGAAGTGAGAATTATCTACTATTATTGATAAGGTTGAGGATCTGGATGTGTTAGATTAGAATCAAGCTAGTTAAATTCTATGAAAATCCATCCTTAGACTTTCAAGTATGAAGGATACTATAATAAATAAAGCATTTCGCTTAGGTAATGATTAGAGAAGGCTCAGATTCAATCTAGAATTTATTATTTAGTGTAAATCCATTAAAATACTCAATAAGAGTATTTATATATTTCATAATGCTTTGAGAATTGTGATGAATATTTTGATAAATTTTTGATAAGTTCTTAAAGACATTTTTACTGTCGTGAGATGATTTAGAGTAATTGGAGATACCATGATAATTTTTGAAGATATTTTGAGCCAATTTGAATAATATTAAAAAAAATTAAGTTAAAAGTGAAATTTTAGAAAAGGAATATGAAATATACCTTAGAAGAAATATTGGAAAAGTACTAGATCTCACTATAATACGTAAAATTATATGGATGATACATAATAAAATATGGGAGTTACAAAGTGATACCTAACTATTTCCAAAGTTCACTCATGCCCATGTGTTTTGAGTCGATACAAACCCACTTTCCAAAGGTCAGTGGTATCTTGGAAATACCAGTGATTCTTTAGGTTGTGCATTAGTCAAGATGATGGAGAGTTGGATTATCCATAAAGGGATTTTTATTCCTATTTAGGTACTCTCTTAAATATTTAATAAATGTTAATTAATCCTTCCCAATAATATTATTTCTATTATTTTCCTCTGTGCAAGCAATTGATTGAAAACATGCATTGATGTGGGCATTTATATGCATCAAAACTTCTCTATATATATTTTTCAAGTGAATATACTATGGTTTAAAGATGAATAGATGGTTGAACTATAATGTATCTCCATATACGTAGTTTTTTGATATTTTGAAGTTGAGATTGATGATGTGAAATGGAATTTCTATGTATCCCTGTGAAGGGAATCAAAACCCACATAGTTTAGTGCTTCTTAATAGTACATGTCTTACCTTTTAAGTTAATGTGACAAGGACCAATGTGGTTCCTTTTATGGTCATCACATTGCAACCAAATAAAGTTTTTTTTAAGTTTAAGTGCCTAGAACCTATTCAGGGCTATTTAATTTCATGTATAATGGACTATAAACTATGAAGTTTAAATTCATGTAGTGAGGACTACCAAGTGAGAGGTTCCTAGAAATGGTTAGTGTGAGGCTTATTCATGAGAATACCTTTTTGTTTCATCCTATCTAATGGTAACTAAACAAGATAGGTTATGATTAGAATTGTATTAGATATATACCATTGAGAAAGAGTTTAGGGATTACACTGAATTGGAGGCCCATATATATATAGATCATTTATGGGGGACATAAAGATAAGATCAACAATAAGGATATGTTTAGGGATTACACCTAAGGAGGAGTCCCATTTTATCTTCCTCATATCAATAATTGAGGGGATATGATAATCATCACATAGGTAATGATATAACATCTTTTATTGGTCACATAAGGCATCCTATGTTTGTCACATAGGTAAGAATTCTATGATCATCGCATAGGGAATGATGGAGATGGTAAGGATGTATGTATGTTGGGATTAAACCTCAATGATTCATAATATATATATTATTGAAATAGGAATCCAAACTCACGTAGTTATATTTTCATAGTTTAAATTCTTACAATAGGATTAGTCTATGAAGTTTTATATCATGTGGTAAAGATAACTAGTAAAATTGTAGTTCTAGGAATTACACTATATTTGAGGACTGTATATAGGTATCCACATCCTATATTTTAGTAACCATACATGGACAGATATCTCTATACTTGTAGAGACCTGAAGCTTGACATACATGGAAATTACATTACTTTTTTGGAATACTTAGTAAATAAAAAAAACACAAACACAAGGACCGTAATAGTTTTGTGTCTTTGGAAACTCGGAATATAATCTTCTAATCATGGTGAAAGATCTTCAACATCTCCCATAAAGATATTCCCCTTTTTTTCTTACCTACAACCTTTATTTATATCCTGGGGAAAAGAAAACATAAAAGGGGTGAGATAAAATGCCCAGTAAGGGTAAACATAGAGAACATAAAACAATCCATAAACAATTGAGTGCAAAAACTTGAACATAAAATCTAAACATCAAAATCTTTAGCAAAGACATGAATCTTGGAAGTAAGTAAGTCATATATCATAAGGAACATCAATCATGATAAAATAGAATGGGAATAAAATATGTAATTGTGGCAACCATTCAACACTTGTTATTATTTCCATAGTAGCCAAGGCATTGCTTCCAAGACCATCTTAGTGGACAAAGTCCCTTTCTAAATCGTGTTCACTCTCGTTTCAGTCCTGTAACACTAAACCGGATTAACTTACCGTTCCAGCCATGTCTATCTCATGAGATATAAATCTTTACCCAATGCATTTGAGGGAGATATAGGTCCCACCCATATCATAATGAAATCATTCTTACTTGTTCCACAACATAAACATAAATCATTCATCATAACCCAAAGAATAAAATGGGTTTCATAAACATCATTCCATCATCACATAATCCATATAAAATAAATGGATATCATTTCATAATAAGAAAAGTGAAACCATTTAAATCATAGAGACATGATACTTGAAACATACACATATGAAATAATGTCATTTTAGCTGAAAAATGGTTTTGATAAAACACTTGAAACGAATTCTTGAGGAAAATATCATTTCTTCTTCAAAATCATTCTCTTTTCACAAAATGTCATGCAATTTTAAAAGAAAAGGATTTTGTTGAAAATAGTCATGAAATCTTTTGGAGTAAGCTTCATGAAAATAAGGCTTTATAAAACCGTAAAAATAAGTTCGTTCAGTATAAGTTAAAAAAACATTCTTCTCGTACTTTTGTTGGAAAAGTCAAAAAAGTACCTCGTAACATAAACAAAAGAAAGATTCCTTACATACCATGTAGTAAAAGTAAAAAATGGGTAAAAAGGACTTTAAAAATACATGAAAACACTTTTATAAAACATGGATATGGATGATAGAAATAAACCCCAGTAAATACTTACGTATAAGCAATCTCGGATAGAAAACAATTGAGATTGCAACATTATCCATTACCTTATGTCCAATATGCTTCGTATGTATCCTAACCTTCTGTATAATGATTTAAATAATGTCATTGACTTATTAAATAATCATATTCATTGTTATGATATCATATATGGTTCATTTATGACTTTATATTACCCGTTCTTTTGTAAATTCATGTTAATGTAGCGTTTTGGGTAAAATCGATTCATTTATGGTCCGTGATTTGACTTGTAATTATTAATATGATTACTTAGATCATGATTAATTAATTCCAGAATATAAAAAATGATCTATATATAATATATATTCAGAATATACATATATATATAATAGATAAATAAATGGAAAGAAATACGTCATTCATGGAGACGGTAGGCCGTACGTATGCACGAGCGATGATATCATTTCCATAATTATTTAATTGAATTGGAGTGGATGATACAATATATCAGAATCATTATGATGTTATAATAACTATGTATAGTTATTCTTTACACCATTATACCCATCCAAGTAAGGTGGAATTGAAAAAATAGATTACACCACGGCGTGGAGACGATATTCCGTACGTACGCACGCGCGGTGATTTCATTTTCCGTAGGATGGATGGAAGGTTAAATGGGGTTTTTTCATACTTATAATAACATATCAGTATATGAGTGATAATTATTTTATTACTTCATAATTAAACAACTAAATAAGAAGAAGTGGAAGAAGAAATAAAGTTGAAAGAATCGGTAACGGACTTTACCTCTTCTCTGAAGCACCTCTTTGAGACCTCCTCTTAAGGCACTAAAATTGGTCTTTAAAGAAGACCAAGACCTCTAGGATGTTTCTAGGGAAGTTTAGAATAGAATTTGGTAGGGTTTGGCTGATCTTGAATGCTCAAAGTGGTGTGAGGAAGAGAGGGAGGAGGTGCCCTTTTATAAGGGAGGAGAAGGGCACCTTTGGAAAAACAAAAAATATTATTTAATTATAAAGTCATATTCGGTTTTAAATAGCTCCAAATTGATTTATTTCAAAGATAAGGTGGGTATGGATCGCAATCCTATCATCAAATAGAATTTTGACAAGTTTAGGTTACTATTTTAACCTTATCATTTAGATTTAACTTTAAGTTAGATAATTTTACTTTTACCATGTCTTTTTGTGTTCTTACACTATAAGGTTAATAAACTTAATATAACAATCCAAACGAATCCCAAGTTGTTTATTATTAATATATCTAACCTTATCTAAGTCATTTTCTCTAAACTTAGATTTTTAGGAATAAAATAACAATTAATAATATAATATTTGTTTTAAAAACTATTTTATGTCAATTTTGACACTATTTGGTAATTGATTTTTTTGAAAATCATAACAGAAATATTAGTTCTAAAACGGTTACTTAAATCAATAATAACATGTCATATTAACCTAGAAAATTATTTTAATTCATAAAAAGTCTCAAATTACATTTATTTGGGTATTTATAACATCAATTATGTCAATCTTTCATTAATAAGATAATTACTTCATCATATTTGTGTCATAAATAAATTAAATTATTTAATGTCTAAAAATTATAAATAAAATACCATTATGTAGTAAAACTTTTTAGCTTTATAATTAATATTTATAGTCGAATTTATCTTATGTATAACCCTATATTAAAAATGATTTACTTATTAAACTTTGATTTTACCTATTTTAACCCTTCTTTAAATAAATTAATATTAAATGTCCTAATTTAATCCAAGTGGGCCTAAATGGTCATATGTTATTCCTAAGGTTGTTTTTGGTCGAATTAAACTCATCCAATAGAATTAGGACATGTTTTATGGTAATAATAATATCATTTTTACCCTTAATTACCCTATTTACTTTTAACCGTGGTAAAAAAAAGTAAAAAGTTACTATTCACCAAAAATTATTTTCATCTCATTGAACCACATTTTACTTACTAACATCAACCGTGTCTCTAGGATTTTTGAAATTCCATTCACAAAAGCGGTAAAATTATGTTTTATGTAAATTTGCAAATTCTCCTAGGAGTTGGGTAAAAGACGGTGAAAAGTTCAATAAAATTTTTATATATCTAAAATTATTATAAAATGACTCCAATGAATTGAATTGAAATTATATAGGTATTATGTATCAATTTTGACTTAAAATAAATTTAAATAAAATAAATAATTATTTAAATAAAAAGTCAGTTTTTAAATAGTAACCCAGTGTTTTCACTATTCATCAAAAATTGAAAGTTTTCAGAAAAATACCAAAATTTCACCCTAGGCTAATTTCGATATTCCAAATCCAAAAATGAAGTCCATTTTGAAAAATAAAACTTATAAAATTTCAAAAAGTGGTTATTACTATTCATAACGGCTAGTTTTAGTAATATTTTAATAGCATATCGTTGTTTAGTGAAACTCAGTATTGCGTACAACACACGCGATCAAGGAAGGTCGTGATTGCGTGTAATGAATCCAAGTTAGGGTTTCGTGTTGTGCAAGACTCCTTTGTTGTAACGTACAACACAAGACATCAATAAAATTAAAAAGAATATTTTTCATAAAATCTCAGGGTGTTACATTCTACCCCCCTTAAAATAAATTTCGCCCTCGAAATTCATCGGGGTTATAAATGGTTTACTACTCAAAAGTTTCTTTAATATAAACCCACATCATACAAAGAAATACCAAAACCAATCTTTAAAAACTAAAGTATGAAACATAACGGTTACCCAAATAAACTAATCACCGGGTTTCCACATAGGAGAACATAGGTGAAAATATGGATATGGAAGAGAAACCTAACCATCATGTTCTGATGGAGAGTGGTAGAGAACATGGCTATGAAAAATCCAATAATCACAAAGCCATAAATTTGTGATGATCTAGGGTACCATATGATTCATCGGATATAAGGGCACTAGGACAACATTTTTGGTTTTCAAGATCATTTACCTAAAGTTGAAGAATTTGAATTAGAATAAATACTTACTTTATGTTGGTACAATATCACTATTTTTTGTGCTTTGAACAATTTCCACTTCATCTCTTAAAGAAATGAAGATGAATTTGTTATTCGTGAAGTGTTAACAGATTATGTGATAGAATGATGGGTCATTCCATCTTTTTCGAACAAAAGGTTAGCAAAAGTTATCAAATATACATAAGTCCATCTATAGTGAGTTTAATCGTATACGATTCCAAAAATGAACTTATACTTCATATATCATACCGCGTAATAAAATAAAACTTGTTTATACTAACCAGGGACTTCCTGTAGGCCAGTGGTCGGCGATAAAGGCCAGTCGCACTTCAGTTGTGGGTTCGATTCCCACAGCCTTGTCCGATGCGATGGGTTGTCGCCCGTCCTGCAGGTTGTCCTTTTTCTAAAACTACATTACTATAACATCCCATCAATAATATTAAAAAAACTTCTATCCTTAAACAATACTAACTTATGTCCAGCATAATCCATTCCAATCTTTAGGCTTATCCATAATACTGCATTCCACTCTCATAATATAGTGAAAACGATTACCAAAGATTTCATATAACAAGCATTTTAATACCATCGTTGATACCCATATATCATAAGATATGTCTTGTTGGTCACATTCCAAACATTCGAGGGCCTTAATCATGTATTCTCTTGAAAAATGAATACCCATTGAACCTTAGTGAAAACATGAATGCAGTTAAAAGTTAACACTTTCCACATACCAAAATCCTCAAAATTCTATATAATCAAACCATAGTATCACTTAGTCCTTATATCAATCATGAGCTCATGAATACAATCAAACATCTCATTATCTTCTTATTCCTTCATTATGCGCATATCATATACTTTACAAAAATATCTAAATAACCTTCCATGGTTACTGGTACCATTCAACATATACTTTCAAATACTTTAGTAAAAACAATAGTGTAACAATCCTTAGATGATTCTTTATTCCATAGTACCATTAACTATACAACATAACTCTCGATAAACATACAATCATTCCACTACCTTCTAAAACAACTGACTGAGCTTCAACACTTCTTTCAGCTCATATATCATTTGTAGTCTCCTCATCATCATCCACATAAATACTACCCATATGACCATGCTGATTCTCTTCATGAGATTTTCCCTTTGGGCGTTGGTTTGCATAATTCTCGTACATTCCATATTTAAAACATCTAATCATTGTTGATGTCGTAGCAATACCATTATCCTTGTCCATGGTGTTAACTGAACCTTTTCCTTTGCACTTACTGGCTTTGTGTCCTTTTCCACACCCAAAGCATCTTCCAGTTCCTTTGAAACAATCTCCCTGATGCCTCTTCCCACATGATTTACATGAGGGAAATTGAACTTTCTTTCCTCTATGATCATCATGAAACTTCATCTTTCTCTTATTATCTGAGTCGGGAAACTTACCAAAGTTGAAATTATTGATCATATTATGAGATTGTGGATTAGGTATAATAACGATGTTTGGACTTCCAAATCCCGTTTCATTTGGTTGCTCGTGAAGAATATCATTCCATTGTCTGTCATATCCTCCATTATCGTGAATCTTCCTGTTTCCAGCCATTTTCTAAAACCCAAAAAGAATAGTGTGAGAGGAAAAAGTCATGCTAGGGAAAACAACATAGTAAAGGGGGAGTACCCTCAATATCTAACATCTTAGGTTAAATTATAAAATCATTACCTTAGTTCTAGGACTATATCCTATATGTATACTTATCCTTAGGGACATCCCTAGACATACCTTAGAAATATCTCTAGGGATCTCACTAACGTTTTCGCATCCTAGTTTCCAAAGGTTGACTAAACCTTTCCTCTGATACCAACTGTAGAGACCCGAAGCTTGACATACATGGACATTACATTACTTTGACAGAATACTTAGTACATAACAAAAACACACACACAAAGACCGTAATAGTTTAGTGTCTTTGGAAACTCGTAATATAATCTTCTAATCATGGTGAAAGATCTTCAACATCTCCCATAAAGATCTTCCCCTTTTTTTCTTACCTACAACCTTTTTTATATCCTGGGGAAAGGAAAACATAAAAGGGGTGAGCTTAAATTCCCAGTAAGGGTAAACATAGAGAACATAAAACAATCCATAAACATTTGAATGCAAAAACTTGAACATAAAATCTAAACATCAAAATCTTTAGCAAAGACATGAATCTTGGAAGTACGTAAGGAATATATCATAAGGGAACATCAATCATGATAAAATAGCATGGGAATAAAACATGTAATTGTGGAAACCATTCAACACTTGTTATGATTTCCAAAGTAGCCAAGGCATTGCTTCCAAGACCATCTTAGTGGACAAAGTCCCTTTCTGAATCGAGTTCACTCTAATTTCAGTCCTGTAACACTGAACCGGATTAACTTACCGTTCCAGCCATGTCTATCTCATGAGATATATATCTTTACCCAATGCATTTTAGGGATATATAGGTCCCACCCATCTCATAATGAAATCATTCTTACTTGTGCCACAACATAAACATAAATCATTCATCATAACCCAAAGAATAAAATGGGTTTCATAAACATCATTCCATCATCACATAATCCATATAAAATAAATGGATATCATTTCATAATAAGAAAAGTGAAACCATGTAAATCATAGAGACATGATACTTGAAACATACACATATTAAATAATGTCATTTTAGATGAAAAATGGTTTTGATAAAACACTTGAAATGAATTCTTGAGGAAAATATCATTTCTTCTTCAAAATCATTCTCTTTTCACAAAATGTCATGAAATTTTAAAAGAAAAGGATTTTGTTGAAAATAGTCATGAAATATTTTGGATTAAGCTTCATGAAAATAAGGATTTATAAAACCGTAAAAATCCGTTTGTTCCGTATAAGTTAAAAAAACATTCTTCTCGTACTTTTGCTGGAAAAGTAAAAAAAGTACCTCGTAACGTAAACAAAAGAAATATTCCTTACATACCATGTAGTAAAATTCAAAAATGGGTAAAAATGACTTTAAACATACATGAAAACACTTTTATAAAACATGGACATGGATGATAGAAATAACCCCAGTAAATACTTACGTATAAGCAATCTCGAATAGAAAACAATTGAGATTGCAACATTATCCCTTACCTTATGTCTGATATGCTTCGTATGTATCCTAAACTCCTGTATAATGATTTAAATAATGTCATTTACTTATTATATAATCATCTTTATTGTTATGATATCATATATGGTTCATTTATGACTTTATATTACCCGTTCTTTTGTAAATTCATGTTAATGTAGCGTTTTGGGTAAAATTGATTCATTTATGGTCCGTCATTTGACTTGAAATTATTCATATGATTACTTAGATCATGATTAATTAATTCCAGAATATAAAAAATGATATATATATAATATATATTCAGAATATACATATATATAATAGATCAATAAATGGAAAGAAATACACTGTTCATAGAGACGGTAGGCCGTACGTACGCACGAGCGATGATATCATTTCCATAATTATTGAATTGAATTGGAGTGGATGATACAATATATCAGAATCAGTATGATTTTATAATAACTATGTATAGTTATTCTTTACACCATTATACCCATCCAAATAAGGTGGTATTGGAAAAATAGATTACACCACGGCGTGGAGACGGTATTCTGTACGTACGCACGCGCGGTGATTTCATTTTCCGTAGGATGGATAGAAGGTGAAATGGGGTTGTTTCATACTTATAATAAAATATCATTATATGAGTGATACTGATTTTATTACTTCATAATGAAACATCTAAAGAAGAAGAAGTGGAAGAATAAATAAAGTTGAAAGAATCGGTAACGGACTTTACCTCTTCTTTGAAGCGCCTCTTTGAGACCTCCTCTTAGGGCACTAAAATTGGTCTTTGAAGAATACCAGGACCTCTAGGATGTTTCTAGGGAAGTTTAGAAGATAATTTCTTAGTGGTTGGCCGAGATTTAAGGCTCAAAGTGGTGTGAGGAAGAGAGGGAGGAGGTTCCCTTTTATAAGGGAGGAGAGGGGCACCTTTGGAAAAACTAAAAATATTATTTAATTATAAAGTCATATTCGGTATTAAATAGCTCCAAATTGATTTATTTCAAACCTAAGGTGGGTATGGGTCGAAATCCTCTCATCCAATATAATTTTGACAAGTTTAGGTTATTATTTTAACCTTATCATTTAGATTTAACTTTAAGTTAGATAATTTTACTTTTACCGTGTCTTTTTGTGTTCTTACACTATAAGCTTAATAAACTTACTATAACAAGACAAAAGAACCCCAAGTTGTTTATTATTAATATATATAACCTTATATAAGTCATTTGGTCGAACCTTATATTTTTAGGAATAAAATAACAATTAATAATATAATATTTTTTAAAACAAATATTTTATGTCAATTTTGACACTATTTGGTAATTTATTTTTTTGAAAATAATAACAGATATATTAGTTCTAAAAAAGTTACTTAAATAAATAATAACATTGAATATTAACCTATAAAATTATTGGAATTCATAAAAAATCTCTAATTACATTTATTTGGGTATTTATAACATCAATTATGTCAATATTTCATTAATAAGATAATTACTCCATAATCGTTGTTTCATAAATAAATTAAATTATTTAATGTATAAAAATTATAAATAAAATACCATTATGTAGTAAATATTTTTATCTTTCTAATTAATATTTATAGTCGAATTTATGTTATGTATAAATCTATATTAAAAATTATTTACTTATTAAACTTTGATTTTACCTATTTTAACCCTTCTTTAAATAAATTAATATTAAATGTCCTAATTTAATCCAAGTGGGTCTAAATGGTAATATTTTATTCCTAAGGTTGTTTTTGGTTGAATTAAACTTATCCAATAGAATTATGACATGTGTTAGGGTAATAATAATATCATTTTTACCCTTAATTACCCTATTTACTTTTAACCGTGGTAAAAAAAAGTAAAAAGTTACTATTCACCAAAAATTATTTTCATCTCATTGAACCTCATTTTACTTACTGACATCAACCGTGTCTCTCGGATTTTTGAAATTCCATTCATGAAAGCGATAAAATTATGTTTTATGTAAATTTGCAAATTCTCTTAGGAGGTGGGTAAAAGACGGTGAAAAGTTCAATAAAATTTTTATATATCTAAAATTATTATAAAATGACTCCAATGAATTGCATTGAAATTATATAGGTATTATGTATCAATTTTGACCTAAAATAAATTTAAATAAAATAAATAATTATTTAAATAAAAAAGCCGGTTTTTAAATAGTAACTCAGTGTTTTAACTATTCATCAAAAATTGAAAGTTTTCAGAAAAATACCAAAATTTCACCTTAGGCTAATTTCGATATTCCGAATCCAAAAATGAAGTCCATTTTGAAAAATAAAACTTATAAAATTTCAAAAAGTGGTTATTACTATTCATAACGGCTAGTTTTAGTAATATTTTAATAGCATATCATTGTTTAGTGAAACTCGTTATTGCGTACAACACACACTATCGAGGAAGGTTGCGATTGCGTGTAATGCAACCAAGTTAGGGTTACGTGTTGTGCAAGACTCCTTTGTTTTAACGTACAACACAAGACATGAATAAAATTAAAAAGAATATTTTTCATAAAATCTCGGGGTGTTACAATACTCATGGATGATATAGATCAGTGCGTAATGTTTAGCACTTATATCTAATGGGAGGCCCATATATATACATGATTCGTTGAGTGAACCAAAAAAACTGATGGAATACTTGGTGAATGGAAGGATTCTTGATATAGGATATCCATTATGAACATATTCAGCAAAAAGATATTTCAATTGAATCCTAATGATAGTGACCCTAATTATCAAAGTAATGCATGATTATAAACACCCTAAGGGACCTACCGATCAAGAATGAAAACCAAGAAAATCCATTATCAAAGTAATACATGATTGAAGGGGGGTCCCTAGAATTAATAACCTATTAATTTGAATCATGAGGCTATGGATTATATATAGGTATGTAGGCACCCGTGGTGTGGGACCTGGAAGAATTGGTGCTCAGGTATGAGGCATGGGAAAAGTGGAACTTAGGTATCAGGTCTGGGAAAAGTGGTACTCAGGTATGAGTCCTGGGTAAAGTGGCACCCATGTTTCAGGCCTGGGTGAATTGTCCCTCTAGTATGATCCATGGGAATATTGGTGACCAACTATGAGGCTTGGATGAATTTACACCTAGGTATGAGGCTTGGGGGAATTGGAATCCTAGTTGGATACCCTAAGTGAAGTGCCATCCTAGTTAGATGGATTTGGGATGACCTGGGCATGTGACTCCCTGGTATAATTCTTCTATGATTATATGGGTGTGTGGAACCTTAGTAAGGTATCTATAATATGGGTTCATTTTCCCTATTCTTGAAGGAACATAATGGAAATTTTGGTTTCATTTTAATTCCTTTGTATGATGTATTTTCCCCAAGTTTCTTTCATTTTTCTCATAGGTCATGACTTAGGAAGTCACCTAAAGGGAAGTAAGAGACTAGAGAGTGTGTAGAGAAGATTATATTCCAAAATTATAAGCATTAATCCTATAGATATCATATTATTCATCTTTTTTTCCTAATGGGTGGTATAAGGTCTATATAAAGGTAAAAGGGAGTAACTCATGTAAGTGAGGCATGGGAGTGGAGATCGGGTGTGAAAAGGATTTATGTGAAGGAGGATTTAGTGTAGTAAGTTGAGCATGAAATTTATTAGCATGATGGATGAGTATTTGTGGTGGGTTTATCAAACAAGAAACATATGTGAAAGAGTATCAGGCATGGTAGAGCGAGTGAACAAGCACCTTTTGGGATTAAGAGAGGGTTTTTTAGGGGGATTAGGCCTAATAGTAAGGCCTCAACATTATACATTCTTCTTCTCATTGAGAACTTCCTCTATCCACTAACATATTCAACCTTAGTAAAAGTCAGTAGAAAAAAATCCCCCCACCTGAGATTCGGATTTGATGAACATGAAGAGGATCTAATTTTGAGGTAAATATGGATTTGGTGTGAATGTGTAATTTGAAGAAGGGTATACATTCAAATCTCGTACAAGATCATGGATAGCACATACTAAGCCCATGATGTTTGTTGAGATTAAGTCTCACACTGGTGGTTTGGAATAAGACATGTGTGTTGATAGATAGGTATGATATGTGTACACCATTTCAATAAATATGGGGGTAACTCTCTCTTCATGCATCACATAACCTAGGTGAAACCTGAAGATCCAATCTCTATTCTGAATCAAGTTGGACACCTTAGTCCAAGTCAATGCAACCAATCCCATAACTCTAACCCTAGCATGATTAAGCTAGAAACATCTGAGCTTAGTACAATTCCCTCACCTATTTGAAGATACCTAGGTGAAGAGTCTGAGAAAAGCACTTAAGTGAAGGGTCTAAACAAAGGCACCTGAGTGATGAGCCTGCACAAAGTTACCTAGGTGAAATTTAAAACTTTATTAAAGTTTCCCCTATTAGTTTTTGTACTCTTCTCTCCCTTGACTTAAACTTCATTTTTCATATCAGTTTTTTGTATGAAAATTATTTCATTGAATCATCTCTTTTATGGATAAATGGATCACCTTTTAAACACCATTTTGGATACTAAATCCATTACCCATATCGATATAATTATATGAGAAATTTAAAAGGGATAGGCTATACAATGTACGCCATATCTATTGTCTCTTTACCAAGTCATGTTGGGAACCACCATAGGTTTTTGACATAAAAATTTATTCCACTTTATGGACAATATATATTAACTAATTTCAAGGTTTTGAGGCTATATGACTACCTACCCAACTCATGGTTCACTGAGTACTTCAATTTTGGAATGGCTAACATCTCATAGAGGGTCTCATACATCAATGATTGAGAGACCATCCTTGCATTTATAAATAATTATTCCAAATATTTCTTAGAAAACTATACATATATAATAGATTCCCAAACTCATCGTTACTCTTACACCTTACATTGGTCCGCAATAGACCATATCCAATGCTAGAATGAGGACTAGGTCCTACATCTTGGGGAAGGTGTCAATCCCAAATTTATGTTGGCATATTTGGTCTGAAACATGTGTGTTGAGTTTTAGAGTTAGTTAAAGGTAGTGAAAATATATGAAATTATTTGGATTTCATGGACCTAGGTATAGAATAATGTTGACCCCATCCTATAATTTCTCAATTATTTGATCTTACATACAAACACATTCCATTTAGTACATAGATAAGTTAGAGTTAGTATGTGGGGTATATATAATATCTTCAGAGCACACATTCTTGGAGATATGTAGGATGAGCACCTCCCCCATAATCTTCCTAAGGAGATCTATTTCAAACACCTTAATTATCTCAATAATTACTAATAGAATCTATCAATTTTATTGGGATGGATCCCCACCCATGGATGAACATCAGATTTAATAAATGGATAAATATCTTCTTAGTCCCATAGAGAGATAGGTTGACCTCAAGATTCCCAATGATATTCCATTCTATTTATAATATAGGGGTATTATGTATATATTATCCTAAGATGGTGAGGGGATGCTATAAGGAATGGGGTTATGATATCAACCCATAGATCTCTCCTCAAGTCCACTATGGCAACTTCCTCATCATGGAACTCAACGAATACATGTTATCAGTCCGCAACTGACACACGGGTGTACATACTTTTGTGATGGTGGCACAATTAGAATAAGGGAGACCTATTTTGTTGGTAGTACCGATGTGGTCCAAGATCCACAAATTACTACAACACATATATAAAGGTAAGTCCCCATTATGTATCTTGGGTATATTTGTGGGGATGGATAATGGCACACCTAATTATATATGAGCTCTATGAAGAGATATAAATTCTATGATATAGATTTAGTCCATTAATCTATTACATATTTGGTATCAAACTATTATTATTGAAGGATGAATAGTATTTGAATCTTTTAAGACTTTTTTCAGAGTTCTACTTTCATCCTTATAGAATCCCTCCCATTGGAAAAATAATGGATGATGGTCTTGCTAACTATGTATATTGGTTATATAAGATACCCATAAGGGAATACATATTGATGGCTCAGATAGAATGAGACATTGTTTATAAATACTATTCATTGTACTGATTCACATTTCAATTCTTATCTGTTCAGTAGAAAATGGTAGGGACACTAATAGAAGTGGGGATATAGAACCACTTGATAGTGGACAAGAAACTGTGGGTGATGATGTCCTAGGATTCCACTTATTCCATGATCATATTTCCTTCCTTAAAAACATTTATCATGCTAAAACCTATTTTCTCCCACTCCAAGATATCATCATACCCCCATGGGATACTCACAAGTGGTGTCCCTAAGGTTACTGTAGCTTTGACCCTAGAGAAGGGGAAACGGGCTACCCAAAAAACTTATAAGAATCACATGGTCAGTGTGACACAAAATACCATGGAATAATCCCATTACTAGTCCTCTTGGAAACCTATAATTTAATATATAACATATTATGAGGTAGATCTAAGATGGTCCAGCCGATGATAGCAGATTGAAGCTCCGATTTAAGAGGAGATTTTGAGAAAATAGCTAAAATATAAAGGTCCTAAATCACATTCCAGACCTAAAGGGGGTCCTAATATAATATATTTAGATTATATTTACCCAAAGGTCACTCATTTTTAGTTGGGGTGTCCATTATATTAAAATATTATGGGGGAAACCCTTGAAAGTGGCGTTCATATTTCCCAACATGGAAACTTAAAGGCACATTCAGACCTTGACTTCAGTACCAACCCCAAAAAGGATGGAAAGTACCTTAGAGAGTTGTAAATTATAATATATGTAACGGAAAATGTGATTTTTATTATGAAATAGGTTCAAGACATTGTGAATAGAGGTTCCATCAAAGGGGTAATTAATAATACCATCAACAAGGAGTGTTATAATATTCTTAAGCCTGAAGATGTATGGCTATAAGAAATATTCCCTAACTTAAACTGATATTAATATCCAACATTTTTTTCATGTAGAGGATGTATATGGTGCAGTAAATGTTAGGTTTTAATTTTTATTCCATGAGTATAACCCCAATTTAAAGTTTTGTAGGATTAGCCAACCTATAGAAAGAGGAACTCTCACTAGGACACAAAATTATAATTGATACGTGGGGACAATACCCATTATACACCATCCTAACTCTAGGAACTTATGTCCTAGAATTGATATAAGATATCCCTATACCTTTTATTAGACACTATTGAAATGATGAAATATTATCCAAACCTATTATTATTAGAAAAATAGGTTTTTATTCAAGTCTTACACTTATCCTTTCATCTGGATGATGATAACATGCTCCTTTGGTTTCAGAACACCACTTCTCTGAGAGGGTTCCTTATGATCTAATCCTAAAATCTAAACAAATGGAACCTCAAGATACACTCTTTTATTCTATTATTAAATTATTTTCACTAATGATAGAGGGGATGTTGACATCATTCATCCTGACTATCTTTTTTAGGGGGTCAGATGGATTAGGTATAAATATTGAGTGTAATTTTCCCATTTTTTGTCACCCTACTTAATTTCTATCTCATTACATATATTATCACACTTTATGAATCCAAAATCATGGTGGAGGATATTCTATAAGCAATAGATATCCCCTTATACCTAACTAAATTCAAAAACTTCAATAAATAACTAGATAGTAATGAGTCCCTCTGGCCTACACTTTCTTGATTATTTTATTTCATTACATGATGACTTAAACTCTAATATTATATATATTTTTTATGTAGATAATATCACCCAATTGATCCACCAGTGAGAGATCAGGACCACCACACCTCTCTGGATACAATGATCCTTGGACCAATAATTGGTGAGGGTGTACTTGTTCAACTTGACTAAAGTAGATTATGAAATTCTTATATATGGTTCACCACATCATTATATCCCCTCTCCACAATTGGATGGTATGACCATCATGGGAGGAAGGTAGGATCCACCTATTGAACAATCCATGGTAAGATGCAATGACATTCCCATGGAACCAAGTGATGGAATATCCATGATGATCACAACCCTTATCATGGTAGATGGAGAAACCACCACTGGAGAAGGAACATGAGTTATACCACCATAAGTGGTAGTGGTCATTGAAGAAGACAACTATCTAGTGGAAATGGGTGAGAATTTGTAATGCCTTTGATTGAATATAACATTCATTAATTGATGTATATATTCTTGATATTCTTATAGTAATTCCTTTACCAATAAAGGGATGAGTTTAGGAGGTCTCCATACCAACACTCCATCTATCAAAGAACATAAATATTTAGGTCATTCAATTGCATAGAATCTAATTGGGTGATGAACACATGATCCATCTAAGTGAATTGTTCCAAAAATATATCTCAATTTCTAAGAGTGGCACTGAGTCAAATCTGGAGTCTATTGATTTATGAATCACTTTATAACAGTATATATGGAATGAAATCTATAATTTGGTCCAAAAAACTCCATTGTAATGTTCAAATAATAAATTTCATATGCCTCACCACATAATTATGAACTTATGATATGGGGTTATAACTATTATACTATTCATTATTTTTTCAATTAAATCGTCCATGAATAATAGAAAGATAAAATTTCACAAATAGGTCTCTCATAGGTAGAATCAATAGTGAAATCTTTGAATCTTAGAGTTATATAGAATCATGAAAGATCTTGTTATGTAGAGGTAGTATCAAAGTAACACCACATGGATGATGAAGATAAAATTATAGTAAACCACCTCCATCCAAAACTAATTGTTCTTAAAGGAAGATTAATGGAGCATCAAATACTGCTTGAAGATACAAAGAGAGAGGGAGTGGGTGTAGGTGCCGGCATAGAGAGATTAGTCCCTATCGAGGAAACTTAAACTATAGAGCTAGATGAAATTTTATGAAATATCGATGAATCCAGATGATTAATTAAGGAAATATAATCCTTGTTATAGCATATTCTATAGAACATCATCTTTTTGTAACTCCCTCCCCCCCCTAAAAGTTAAAGAGAGACTCCAACAATAGATTTTCCCCTCATTATTTCTTAATGAATGATAAGGATACCTTTTCATGTAATTTTATTTCAATTTAGGTAATTCTATATTATCCTAACTATCAATCAATGATAATTTATGGAACTCACAATAAGTGATATCATAATAATTGAATCCACCTTATCATTGTATAGGAATAGATCAGGTAAATAATAATTTCCAAAAACTAGAGTCAGGGATTATGTATATAAACTAATCTATTATATTTTAAACATGTATCCTCATAAGGATATAGGTGTGAATAATATGTTAGTGCATGTACCATCATCATAATCTAGGGAAAATCCATGAGAAAAAGGATTATGAATAATTTCCTCTTGAACATTTACTCTTATATAGATATAGGCTTGTCAAATATGATCACATATGTTATAATATAAGGTTATTACATTTATATATAAGATATTTGGATGACTCGTCATAATGAAAACCATGAAGGGAGGTTTTTGAAAGACGATTCCAATGCTCAAAATCACTTAAGTACTATGAAGTTACAACTTTATATATTTCACACATATTATTTGAACCAATATATACAAGGACCAAAGGGGTGATATAACTTTTTTCATTGGTTAATTGACCTCATGAGTATAGATTGAATTTGTATAGGGGTATATAGTAGACACCACATTATTTGTATATATTTATCTTTTCCCTAACTTTTTCCCAAGTTATAGATGTTGAAAGTCATAGTGGTATAAAACTTTGATTTTTATCATGTTTCCCTTTAAAAATTTTCAACTTGATGGGTTTTGTGTTATCTTAAATTTTTTAAAATTCTCATATTTTTCCTAGTTAGTGAAACGTACATACCTATTGAGTAGAGACATGAATTTTCTTAGGATTATCTTTATGATTTTTTAAGCAAGATGGTACTATCTTTCTTTCCTTTGGAAGTTTATGGACTTATGAGTTAGACCAGTGAATTCTGTGTCTAAGGTCAACCAATTTTAACCACAATTGTTTTGGTATTTAAGGTTTTAAATATTTGAGAAAAAGTTTATTGGGTTTAAGGTCATACATATTTGACCAAAATATGAAGGATTAGGTTTTGTTCCTAATATAATGGAAAGTTTGACCCGATCTGAATGAGTGAGGACCTCCCTTAGTACAAACATCCCTTGAAAGGGTGTATGTAATTTAAGTTCAAGGTTCTTAGACCATGAGTTAAGGGTGTGACATGACTATCCAAATGGGGATTAATATCCAGGAGTTCCCTTGAACCTTTAAAAAAGTAATTAAAATGATGTAAATCATATCCTGGTGTATTTGGTTCTCAAAGTGTTGAAATAGAAAAAGAATAATGAAAATGAATGATGACAAAATTTGAGTGACGAGTCCCATTACAGTGTTGCTAAGGTAACATGGGGTTATTGGACCTTATCCTTAGGATGAATACAGACCCTTTTTCTTAAGATGGATATGTGGAAATGATGTTATTATCAAGAAGATGTGTCTATTATAGAATCAGATTCATGAATTACCAGTAGCCATGAAAATATTATGGTGATATAAACACTTAAGGAATTAATTGAGGAATATGGGAAATGGATATTCAATAGGTTACTAGAATCTTCCAATCCCAAACTAACCATGGTTGGGATGTTATGAGATGTTGAAAGGGAGTGAAAAGGGATGATGATTTGTAGATGGGTTTGAGATACATAACTTAGGAATCATTAAGTATCATGTGATCATAAGAATCATTACACTTGTATTTATATATAAAAATATATCATCCCAGTATAGATTTAATATGTAATACTCCAAAATGAATTAAGAGGACAGGAATTTGGGAGAAGAAATTGAAATTGATAGAAATTTTTGACTATTACTAGGATGAAAAAACCTAGTGCCACTATTTATCTTGAGATAACATGAATCAAGCTATATGTAGTTCTTAGAGAATAAATGTATACATAGATCTAACTCATATTTAGGGGTGGTAAAATGATTATATCCTTAGGTTGAGCTATAGAATGGAAAATCCCAATAATGATTATGAAGTCCCAAAATCTTGGGTAAATTTCCTTAGGATAGGGTAATTTTATCTTGGTGTAAGTTTTCAGGTAAGGAACCATACACTGAGGAATTTTACAATAATATTTATCTCATGCAATGGAATTAGGTCATACAAAATAGATCACTTTGAGCAGTTTAAGGGTCATTCAGGATTGACCATAGGTTGTAAATTTTTATTCCATGTGACCAAGACTCAGATGTCAATTAGCTTAAGGTCATAAAACAAGGGCCTTTATATAAAGGTATTTTAAAAGGTTTATGTAATTATTAAAAATTGAAATGTCCTTGTCTTATTGTTGAAACCATGGAGAAAACCTGACATGAATGAGAGGTCCAAACACCAAGATGAAGTGGGGGGGTTGACTAGGATTATACTAGCAATAGATTCTAAGGTAGGTAATCTAGGAATTGCTACATATATTCTAAAAATATGAATAAAGTCACATGTATTTCCTTATAAATCATATTGTAGGGTCCACTGAAGAAGACTTAATGTGAATTGATAAGAACCTATACACTGGGATTTAGATGAGGATTATATGAAAAGGAGATTCATTGGTTGAGACCAAGATAATAAATTTTGGAATCACTATATGTGACACCAAAAAATGTCACTTTATTATTTATATTTATAAATTTAACTTCTCCCTTGAGTTTGGGGTGTCTTGGGGTGAAACTGGATATTTTTGGAACTTTTCCAAGGCCGCACGGTTGAGAGAATGGTTTGGAAAACTATATAGTAGAAACTGTGTGACACCTGAAGTGTTTGGTAGTGGGTATCATGCAACTAACCCATGGTTTTTCAAACTATGCAACCTACTTATTTTTTTTTTAACATTATTTTTAATTGGGAATTTTGTTAATATTTTCCCCCATTCAAACCCTACACCAGAGATACCTCCCAAACCCTCTCTCTCCTACTTTAACCTTCTTCTTGGTAATTCTAGAGTGGTTTCGTGGTGGTTCTCACTACAAAATATTCCCTGATTATAATGGGTTATTTTTTAGATTATAGGGGGTTATAACCCCCTCTAAACACATTAATAGTGGTTACCTATAACCACTTCAAATGTGCCTAAAAAATTGTGTTAGCGGCGGTTTTATTTAAGAGCTATTAAATTAGCTCAAAACTAGTGGAGGTTAGATTAGAGGGGGTTTTAACCCCCTATAATTTCACTGGAAGTTGTCAGATTAGAGGGGGTTTTAACCCCCTCTAATCTTGAATTCATTTTAGAGGTGGTTGTAAACTGCCTCTAATTGAGCTGTAAGCTCCATATTAGGGGAATATTGGTATACATAATATAAATGTAATTATAAATATATTTATTAAAATATATAATTAATTTAAATACATTTATATAATGGGTTTATGTGATATATATACACACACGCACACATGCACACATATATATTATAAAATTTGAATATATATGAGATTTATTTTAAAAAATAATTAATTAATTATAGGGGTTTAAAAAAAATCTCTAATCAAAGGGATTAGTAGTGGTTTATGAACCCCCTCTAATGTTATAAATTAGAGGGGGTTCACAACCCCCTCTAATGTCATATATTAAAGGGGGTTCACAACTCCCTCTAATTTCTTAAATTATATGGGTTTTAAAACCTTATATAATGTCATACATTTGAGGGGGTTCACAATCCCCTTTAATTTCATAAATTATAGGGGGTTCAAACCCACTTCTAATATAAGGGATTAATGATGGTTCATAAACCCCCTCTAATTTAAGATATTATAGGGGGTTGTGAACCCCCACTATTTTCTTTAAAAAAATAATTTCCATGTTATATATATATATATATATCCTATAATATACAAATGAATCATATATATATAGTGCCTCTAAAATCCAACTGAACATATAGGGACACTAATTATTAAATTAGCATTGGTTTTGATAAAACTGACTCTAAAATCCAACCAAATATTACAAAACAACATGATAAAAAATTTATAGGGGTTGTAAAACCCCTATAAATTCAATGATTATAGATATTTGTGCATAAACCCCTATAAAATTAATTTATAGGGGGTTGTGCATAACTGACTCTAAAAAAACTGCCGCTAATCTACTATTTGTTTAATGACAACGCTATGATTGAAAGGTAAATTCTCCTCCTTATTTTATTGGTTTATTCCCATTTCTTCTATCCTCTATAACCATAGTGTCTATGTTGGGTGATTTCTATTTCTATGGTTATTTTAAAATTAGGGGGGTTTATTTTTAGGGGTTGTGAGCCATTTCTTTAGACCTAATTTGGTGGTGTTCTTTGAAGGTGGAATGGTTACACCAATTGAGGTAGGTGTTTCCATATCATTACATTTTATTAATGAGTTACTTAAATTCTTGGTGATTTAAACTTTATTTCAAACTATAATGATAAATTATATTTTATCTATATTTTCTTTTTCAAAGGTTTTCCATATTTCTTTTTGGTTTTTCCTTTTTCAAAAGGCGTGATTTACATTGTTCAATGAAACTTTGATTTAAAATGGTGTTTTATGCATTATAAATATATGATAAAATAAAAAAGATGGATTTGTTTAATAAAATATTTCTATTCATTATGTTTTATGGCCAAAATTTATTTACTAAGTGGAATGTTTATGTTTAAAGTCTTTACATGCTTTAAAAAATGGGTATAGGTACTTTGATTTGATTGTTTTGTAATACTTTTGGTTATTGGGCATCATGGAACTTGATTATTTTTATGTGTTTTTTGGAACTAACGTTTTTTAAAAGTTGATTTCAAAAGATATTTCAAATGTTTTGATTCTTGGTTTTAAAGGAAATGATCATTTATTATTTTGTAAGGAATTTATTTTATTGATTGATGGTGACACCATTGTTATGCCCTATTGTTACCCATTTTTTATTCTTGTATGCATGTGTTAATGATTAAATGAATTTTTATTCATGTTTATGAATTTGGGAATGGTTCTCATTATTGAGGGGGGTGTTTTAGGTGGTATGTATATGATTGTTTTATTTTATTTCCATTTGGGTATGTGGTTGTCATATGATTCATATTACCTTAATAGTTTCCCACATCCTTTAGCTATTCCATGAGGAAACCTAGTCTACTAAGTAGGAAATTGAGGTATGGATGCCTCTCTAGTTGAGATTTACACATTGGATAGTATCCCTTAGTTTAATTCTATGACTTGGCTAGGGGATGTGTTACGGATAATGCTAGTTGTGAGTGATTCAGATATTGAGTTGTGGGACCATTAACCTACTAGATGTTTGTTCTTCCTATGCATATTAATTATTGTCTCATTATTAAATGTGTTATTGCCTCATGATATGTAGACTATGTTATGATTCATTATCATTTATTATCATTCAATTTTCTTATTTCTTGATTTGAGCTTACTTTGGAGAATTGGTCTCCTTTATGGTTATGTCTTAATGATGGATAATTTTCTATGACCTTTCCATGGCTTCATATTCTATTGTGGTTTACCCTTATTCCTTATTTTTATTTTAGGAGTGTGTGATAAAGTTTTAAAATGAAAAATGGGTAGTGGTTTTCAATACGCTAAATTTTATTTAAATTTTATTGAATTTGTTTTAAAAAATATGATGGTTTCCTTTCAAAGTTTATGTTTTAAATTAAAAGGAATATTTTTACTTGGGTTTTCAAAGGTAATCATTGTTAAAGGGGGTGATTTTGTGTTTTTTAATTTCAAACTATATAAATTAAATGAAAACCTATTTGTTTATATTTATTTTTAAACTAGAATTCTTGGTTTCTTTTATAAAAGGAATGAAATAGAATCTTGATGGAATCCTTTTAGAAATTGTATCACACCCTATAGACCCACACTAATGTTCATTTATCATTCATAGATTTTTTAGTTCTTTAATATTTTGTCTTGTAGGTTTCATTGTTATCTCTCCCCTTTAGGAAGTGGGTGATGTTGAGTTATAGTTGTGACTTGAGAGTCACGTGGTGATAGTGGGTTTTGTCTCTCAAGTTCATTAGACTAGTTTGGGTTGTGTTTTTTATCAGCCTCTACAAACTTTATTTGTTTTAGTTTTTATTTTATTATCATGTTATGTAAAATATTTTTATAAAAATGGTTTTGTTCAAGTGGAAAGAAAATATTTGGTCGAATGATTTTGGTATCTCTTTATAGTCATGCCATGGTTTGATGTTTTTGTTATTTAGTTTCTTATTTTTTGCTTGGTATTATTATCCAATGCATGGAAACATCATGTTAGGTTCTTAGTCAGATCCTGTTATTATCCTTGTTTTCTTGAGGGTGAAATCATTCCCACTTGGTCTCTTGTGATATCTTGGCACTAGTTTCCAGCTCAGGGTGATTTGGAATGTGCCTAAGACCTTGTAGAAAAGTAGTGTGGGTGATGTGTCAGTTCAACCAAGTTAAGTTCATTATAAAATGGTATTATAACACTCTATTTATTTTTGGGATGATGGTATATTTGAGATATGACATTCAGAGATTGAGTCCTGGGTGTATAGGATTTCTTGGATAGCTCATCCTTGTGATAATACTTGAGTTACCTTAGGTGGTTATGAGTTTTATCTGGAATTATGGATTTACAATTATTTATTCTTGAGATAATTTGATGTGTTTTTCTACTAATTTGAGTTATAGGGAGATCCTGATAGTGGTTTTGTAAAATTTCTAGTTTCAAGGTGAAACTGGAGGTAATATAGGGTATGCACGATTAAGAAGCATGTTTTGTCCAACCATGCATAGGTTGTACAGAACCATTGTGGAAACCTTCTAGTAATGGTCAAATGGTTGGCATGGATCCTAGAAAACCATGGGGTCAAACCATTAATAGTGGGGAAGTTTTTTATATATTTTTTATTCCACTCATTTTGTGCTTTGATTTCAATTATGATTTATGATTCTTATTTTTGAGTAATTGGGTGGAATTTTAATGGATCATAGTGGAGGTTTGATCAAATTTTTAAGTAATGTTTTATGCATTATTAATTGATCTTATTTTTAAAACCCTATTTTGGGTGTTTAAATTTTATTTTTTAAAATAAATTTGATCTTTATTATAAATAATTTGGTTGAAAGGATGGTTTTTGAGGCTGTGTTAATTTCTAAAGAATGAATTTTTTTATGTAGGAGTAAATGATTTTGGTGTCTGTTGTTTGAAGGGGAAATTAGTTTTCAAGAAGTGGGTTTCTTCTATTATAGTTATTTAAATGTATTAAGGATTTTGACATAAAACCTTTAAGGGGGTTTTTAAGAACCCATGTGGTGTTTTAAAATATAAACAACGCTATATTAGGTTCTTTTTAAAAGGGATTATAAAGGGTGTTATTGTAACGAACCAAAGTTTTTCAATGGAAATTCTCTTCTTATATTTATGTCATGAAAACACAACATAATGAACTACTAAGTGATAAGTGACCTTTAAACATAAGTTTTTCACTTCTATGTTTTGAATTTCGAAAATCTGACATACATGGTTGTGTTCAAGATGATTTTTGGAGTCTAATGAAACAAAAATAATTTTTGGTGAATAGTAACATACCCTTATGAATAGTAACATACCCTTATGAATAGTGATATAACCCTTATGAATATAAAATCATCCAACATAAGAGTAACCTTACCCATGAATAATTAAATAAAATTTAGACATCTTAGAAAGTGACAATTTGACCTTAGTAAACGTTTTGGTATTTTGCAAGTCATAAATAATTAATTTTAATTAATTAATTAATTAAAAATAAAAAAAATTTCCTTAAAATGTTTTAATTAATTATTAAATCAATTTTTAATAGTTTTTATATAATTTTATAAGACCCTGCGTAATTTTTGAAAGCACTATAAAATCAGTTTTAATTTTTTAAAAACTGTTTTTAAGTAAATTATGATTGTAATTAAATATTAAATTAATAATATTTAGAAAATTATTTTTGAAAAATGGACTTCATTTTTGGATTATACACGTCAAAAAAAATTGGGGTAAAGTTTTGGGATTTTTCTGAAATACTTGAATTTTTTATGAATAGTGAAATACCATAATTTACAAAAATAAGCTAAATAAGCTAATGATAGAGTCATGTGTGATGTTTTGCTGATGTAAGGCCACTTGGTTAAGGATCACATGATAAAATTACTATTCTTGGTCATGGAATACTCACTATTCCTTGTATTTTGAATAAATAATAAACTAATGAATTTTATATTAAGGAAACCCCTCTCCCCTCCACTATAAAATCCACCCTTCACACCCTCATTTCCTCACACCTCTCAAGCCTCAAGACTTCTCTAAACTCTACCAAAAAATCATCCCTAGCCCCTATCACATGTTCAAGAGCTTATGGTCTCATCAAAATACCAATCCTAGCTTCCTTAAGGAGGATCTCAAGAGGAGGATTTAAGAGGTAATTTCTCTCCCTCTTCTCCTTTAATTTCCTTTCAAGTTCAAGTTCATTTCTTGATCTCTCCCCACCTATCTTCATCAAAATGGTATTGTAACTCCATTATTATACATATAATGTAATTTTATGATTATAATGGGATATTATATCATCCAACCCACTTTCCCACTTCCTTTTATTTTATTAAAGAGAATGTTGTTCGTGAGGTGTTAATTTATCACGTTCAAGAACAAAATGCTTTATTCTTCCATTTATACCTTAAGATCTGGTCATGAAAACAATTTTATGGTTGAAACAGAATATTTTATATGTATTATTTTGTTTTTAAAGTTCTTTAAATAACTTAAGTCCATATTACTAAGTGATAAATTAAAACAAGTTCGTTGTGATCAAAAAACCGCCCAAATTAACCCAAACAATCATCGTTTAATTATTATCTAATGATTCATCCACATTGATATAATATAATTCATTATAATATCATTAAACCTCCTGTAATATCATTAATAACATGTAATATCATTTTTGGATGTTTACTCATGTTCTACCCGAACTTAAATTTAAGAATACAAGTGAACCACTCCAGAAAACCATGAAAACAAACATTCTTGAACAATGTTTTAAAACTATATAACTCATCCAAAGGAACATAAAATCACTTAATGAAACCATAATGAACCATATTAATATAAAAAAGGTTATTTATTTCTAATTAATGAATATAATTTCATTATACAGGACATTAAATAGAAGGAAGCATTCGGATACAAGGTAAGGGGAAATCTCGAACCCAATTTTATTCCTTCAGGTTCTCCCTCTTTCACTCCATTTTTTATATGGTTACTCCATAAAGATAATTTGTTCATAATTGTATTTACTTTTATAGTATACACATGTTTTTCACTGGTTTTTATGTCAAACAAAATGTTTTCCAAAAGAACTCCTCTTTTAAGAACACCCCCTTTGCTTCTCACTCAAAGTGGACGGTTCTTGTAACATGTATGTTTTTTCCTCTTTATTTTGGGATCCCAAAGCTAATGAATGTGTTATTATGAGATGAACCCCATTCCATTCCATGGTTTAGTTATGTACATTTTTTATATGTGTTATATTTGGCAATCATAATGATGATAATGTTATGATGTGACAGGTGCGCCCGGAATTATATAGCGCAATATGAATGTTTCAATGTGACGGGTGCACCTAGAATTATACAGCGCTCCAATGCATTGGGTAAAGTGATGAATCTCATTATTAAATGTGAAATGATGTGTGAACAAGATGCTATCTTGGTTCACAATTATTTTTGGTAGTTAACCACTAAGACATGATGTTTCATTTTTGTGCATTGCCACATTTCAAGTCTTATATTTATGCTTCCTCTCATGTTCATGATCGTTTTTCCATGTTATGATTATACTCACCCAATGATATATTGTTCTTATAGATCCTCTTACTGGGATTCTATATCACCCCTTTTGATGTATATCCTCAGGTGGCTACATGTACTAAGGAGAGGACAAGTGCCAATAAGAATCTAGAGAAGAATAAATTAAATAAATGTTTATGCTTGATGTTGTAATTGTTATGTATGGTCCTAGTTTTCCCAAGACACTAAACCTTTGGATCCTCTATGTGTAATTCTATTATGTTGTTTATATTTAAAATTATGTAATAGTATTGTAAGAAAAGGTCGGGTCGCTATAGTTGGTATCATAGGAAAGGTTTAGTTAATTTGGGAATTAGGATTTGTGAACCCTAGAGAAAACCTATAGCATGAGACTAAGTACAAATATGCACACAAGAATATTTACCTAGGGATCCCATATGTTATGTTTTTTGTATAAATTTTTTAAATGAATAAGTTATTCATGAATTGTTTACTTATGTTTTGTTCTAACCTTTTTTATTTTAGAAAATGATGGGAACTAGGAGAAATCAGGCCAACAACTCATGAAAGGGCCAATGCAACGATTGCCCGAATGACATCCCCAAAGATTTGGGAGGTGGAGTTCCAAAATTCATGGTGATGCTTACCCAATTATCAAATTTTATGAACAATAACCATAATAATGTGGAACGTCCTCCTTCACCAAAGAGGGAGAAACTGGCTATCGAATGTTTTATGCGGCAACGACCACCGACGTTTAGTGGATCTTCTGATCCACTAGTTATAGAACATTGGGTCAACTCCATGGAGAAGATCTTTTCTATTCTTCACTATTTTGAGATGGAGAAGGTGACCCTAGTAGTTTATCTTCTAGATGGAAAATCCGATCAATGGTGGTATTTGATTAAGAACACCAAGCTAAGGGAGGAAATTGAAGAGATGGAATGGGAAGACTTTAAGATAATGTTTCTTAATAAATACTTCCCATGAACTCTTCGCATGAATATGGAGAGATAATTCATAGAGCTCAAGAAAAAAGAAGGAGAATCTATCACAACCTATGAATCGAATTTCACAAGGCTTGCAAGGTATGCTTTGGGTTTTTTATCAACAATGATAGAAACATTGATAGATTCTTTAGTAGATTAAAACCACACCTTCTAAAGGCTCTTGAAATTCGAGACTTTGGGAGTTATGAAGAAGTTTTTCAGTGTGATCTCAAAGTGGAGATAGAGTTTGGATAATTGTCCCATGGATATGGTGATAAGAAAAGAAAGATGGAGTTTCAAGCTGGTGGATCTAATGATAAAGGTGGGAAGAAATATCAATGACCCACATGTCAAAAATGTGGGATGTTACACCATGGGAAATGCCTCAAAGGGATAGGGAAATGCTTAAAGTGTGGAAAAGAAGGACACAATGCTCAATAGTGTCGAAAATACATGAAAAGGAAAGGGAATGTAGATGATGAAAGGAGATAACCACTCATGGTTCAATGATACAACTGTAGGGAGCTAGGGCACTATGCAAACTAGTGCACTAAACCTCGAGTTCTCGAGGGTAATCAGCGTCAGCAGCCACCAAAGCCAAAGAAACAAAGGGAAGGCTTATGCCATCACTACTGCGGAGGTGGATCATGATAATGAAGTCGTACAAGGTACCCTTCCTATTCACTTAAGAATGGAAAAAGTATTATTTGATTTTGGTTCTACGCATTCCTTTATATCTTGCAAGTTTTCTAGAACTATAGAATCAAATCCCTGAAACCTTGAAGTAGAGATATCTATAAAAACACCAAGTGGTTCAATCATTGCAACCCAAGTGTTTGACTCTTCTCCTGTTGTCGTATGTGGTAAGATTCTTCTGGAAAATCTTGTAATACTTCCCTTGGTGGGATTTGACGCTATAATGGGAATGGATTGGCTCTCATTATATAGAGCACATATCAATTGTTGGGAAAAGGAAATATCTTTTCATATTATAAACCATCCCATGCTCCTCTACAAATGCAAGGAAGATCATGAATCTCCTTTGAAAAAACCTTCAATGGTGTGGGTGTTGATTCCCTATAAAGAATCATACCTCGCCCAAATGGTTGAGTTGAAGGAAAGTGCCAACCTTAATGAAATTCCCATCATGAGGGAATACGGTGATGTATTTCTCGAAGAGTTACCCAGAATTCCCCCAGATCGTGAGGTAGAGTTCTCAATTGAACTCATACCTGGAGCTAATTCTATCTCGAAGTGTCCCTATAGGATGGATCCTATCGAATTGGAGGAGTTAAAGAAGCAGTTGCAAGAGCATCTGGACAAAGGGTTCATACACCCTAGTGCATCACCTTGGGGTGAACCAGTGCTCTTTGTGAAGAAGAAGGATGGAACAATGCGGTTGTGTATCGATTATCGGGAACTCAACAAGATCACCATAAAGAACAAGTATCATCTCCCAAGGATTGATGACTTGTTCGGCCAGTTAAGAGGATCTCAATACTTCTCAAAGGTGGATCTTCATTTTGGATATCATCAGGTAAAGGTGAAGAAGGAAGATATTCAGAAAATTGCCTTCTGTACAAGGTATGGGCACTATGATTTTTTGGTTATGCCCTTTGGACTTACTAATTCCCCTTCAATATTCATGGATTTGATGATAGAGTCTTTAGACATTACCTCGACAAATTTGTGGTAGGGTTTATTGATGATATTCTCATTTACTCCAAGAGAAAGGAGGAACATGAAGAACATCTAAGACTTGTATTGGTGACTTTGAGAAAGGAGAAGTTTTACGCCAAGTTCAGCAAGTGTGACTTTTGGATGAAGTCAGTCATGTTCTTGGGACATGTGATCATAAGTGAGGTAATTTTTGTGGATCCTTCAAAAACTAAGGTGATCGAGGAATGGCCCAGGCCCTCTAGTGTCACAGAAATCCATAGTTTTCTTGGATTAGTTGGGTACTACCGATGTATTGTGAGAAACTTCTCATGATTTTCAAGCCCACTAACTAAGTTTACAAGGACAGGGGTAAAGTATTTCTGGACAAAAGAATGTGAGGGAAGCTTCGAGGAGTTAAATAGAAGGCTGGTCACTACACCTGTACTCACACTACTGAAAAGTGGAGAAATTTTTTTGATATACAATGATGCTTCAAAGAAAGTATTATGTTGTGTACTCATGAAAAATGACAATGTGATAGCCTATGCCTCACGACAGTTGAAGATCCATGAGCAGAACTACCCGACGCATGATCTAGAGCTGGCAGCCGTGATTTTTGCCTTGAAAATCTGGCGGTACTAACTTTATGGCGAGAAGTGTGACATATACACCGACCACAAGATCCTAAAGTATATATTCAAACAAAAGGATATCAACATGAGTCAAAGGAGATGGTTAGAGCTAATCAAGGATTACGATTGCTTTATTCACTATCATCCTGGAAAGGCAAACAAGGTAGCTAATGCTCTAAGCAGAAAAGAACCTACTACTCCATCCATGTTGCGGATTGAGAAAGACCTTATCTTCTTGGATATGCAAAGAATGGATTTGGAAATCATAAGGGCAGTGGATACATCCTAACTTGGCCAAATTATTGTGCAACCATCCATCCAGGAGAAGATTAAGGAATCACAAAGGGGTGATGTGGAGATACAAAAGAGGGTGAATGTAGTAAAGGAAGGGAAACTAAAATAGTTCCATATAGACGATGATGGTGTGATTGGGTTTGGAATGTGGATTTGTGTTCCTTCATCACCCGGGATAAAGAAGGAGATATTGGAAAATTCACATAGCTCAACTTTCTTTATCCATCCTAGGAGTACCAAGATGTATTGTGATCTCCGGGAACACTTCTGGTGGGATAACATGAAGAAGGATATTACAGAATATATATCAAGGTGCTTGGTATGTCAGTAAGTTAAATTTGAGTGACAAAAGTCCAAAGGTATGATGCAACCATTGCCTATACTCATGTGGAAATGGGAAAATGTTACTATGGACTTTGTCACGAGTCTCCCGAAGACGTCAAAGGAAAATAATGCGACATGGGTTGTGGTTGACCGACTCACCAAGACTACCCATTTTATCGTTATTCGGGAAGGTCTCTCGCTTGAACAACTTGCAAAGATATATGTGAAGGAGGTGGTGAGACTGCACGATGTTCCACTCTCAATTGTCTTTGACCGTGATCCAAGGTTCAAATCTAAATTTTAGAGGAGCCTTCAACATGCTTTGAGTACTGAATTAAATTTCAGCATGACCTATCACCCTCAAACTGATGGCCAGTCTGAAAGGACTATTCAGACGCTTGAAGATATGATAAGAGCATGCTCTCTTGAATTCAAAGGTGGTTGGGATCATCATCTCCCATTGTTTGAGTTCTCATACAACAATAGCTTCCACTCGAGTATTTAGATGGCTCCATATAAAACTCTATATGGAAAGCGATGTATAACTCCAACCTGTTGGGATGAAGTTGGAGAAAGAAAGCTACTTGGACTCGATCTTGTTCAACAGATGACAGAGAAGGTTCAAGTCATCCAGAAACACATCAAAGCTACTCAAAGTTGGAAAAAGAGATATGCTGACAACCGTCTAAGAGACTTGGAGTTCGACGTTGGACATAAGTTCTTCCTTCGAATATCTCCATGGAAGAGATTCATGCGATTCAAGAAGAAAGGGAAGCTAAGCCCAAGGTATATTGGACCCTTTGATATCATTGACCACATAGGACCTCTGGCCTATAGTCTTGCACTTCCACCGAATATGGATTAAGTTAGTTATGTGTTTCATGTATCACTACTGAGGAAGTACATACCAGACCCCTCACATGTACTAAAATCAGAGGTGGTGCAGCTGGAAGATGATCTCTCCTATGAGAAGCAGCTAGTAAAGATTCTGGATCTAAGAGATAAGGTTCTACGCAACAAGACAACTCATCTTGTCAAAGTGTTGTGGAGGAACCATTAGTTTGAGGAAGAAACTTGGGAACCATAAGAGGCATTTAAGGAGAAACACCCTCACCTGTTTGTGTAAAGTGAAATTCCGGGGGTGAAATTTCATAAGGGGGGAAGAATGTAATGACCCAAAGTATTTCAATGGAAATTCCCTTCTTATATTTATGTCATAAAAACATAACATAATGAACTAATAAGTGATAAGTGACCTTTAAACATAATTTTGTAACTTCTATGTTTTGAATTTTGAAACTCTGACATACACGGTTGTGTTCAAGATGATTTTTGGAGTCTAATGAAACAAAAATAATTTTTGGTGAACAATAACGTACCCTTATGAATAGTAACATACCCTTATGAATAGTCATATGACCCTTATGAATATAAAATCATCCAACATAAGATTAACCTTACCCATGAATAATTAAATAAAATTTAGACATCTTAGAAAGCGATAATTTGACCTTAGTAAACGTTTTGGTATTTTTTAAATCATAAATAATTAATTTTAATTAGTTAATTAATTTAAAAGAAAAATTATTTTCTTAAAATGTGTTCATTAATTATCAAATCAATCTTTTATAGTTTTTATATAATTTTATAAGACGCTACGTAATTTTTGAAAGCACTATAAAATCAGTTTTAATTTTTTAAAAACTGTTTTTTAAGTAAATTATGATTTTAGTTAAATATTAAATTAATAATATTTAGAAAATTATTTTTGAAAAATGGACTTCATTTTTGTATTCTGCACATCAAAAATTTTTGGGGTAAATTTTTGGGATTTTTCTGAAATACTTGAATTTTTAATGAATAGTGAAATACCGTAATTTACAAAAATAAGATAAATAAGATAATTATAGAGTCATGTGTGATGTTGTGATGATGTAAGCCCACTTGGTTAGGTATCACATGATAAAATTACTATTATTGGTCATGGAATACTCACTATTCCTTGTCTTGTGAATAAATAATAAACTAATGAATTTTATATTAAGGAAACCCCTCTCCCCTCCACTATAAAATCCACCCTTCACACCCTCATTTCCTCACACCTATCAACCTCCAATCCTTCTCTAAACTATTCCCAAACATCCTCCCTAGCCCCTGTCCCACGTTCAAGATCTGATGGTCTCATCAAAAGATGAATCCTATCTTCCTTAAGGAGGATCTCAAGAGGATGATTTAAGAGGTAATTTCTCGCCCTCTTCTCCTTTAATTTCCTTTCAAGTTCAAGTTCATTTCTTGATATCTCCCCACCTATCTTCATCCAAATGGTATTTTAACTCTATTATTATACATATATCGTAATTTTATGATTCTAATGGGATATTATATCATCCAACCCCATTTCCCTCTTCCTTTTATTTTATTAAAGAGAACGTTGTTCGTGATGTGTTAATTTATCACATTTAAGAACGAAATGCTTTCTTCTTCCATTTATACCTTCAGATCTGGTCATGAAACCATTTTAATGGTTGAAAAAGAATATTTTATATGTATTATGTCCTATTTAAAGTTCTTGAAATAACTTATGTCCATATTAATAAGTGATAAATTAAAACAAGTTCGTTGTGATCAAAAAACCGCCCAAATTAACTCAAACAATCATCATTTAATTGTTATCTAATGATTCATCCACTTGGATATAATATGATTAATTATAATATCATTCAAACTCCTGTAATATAATTAATAACATGTAATATCATTTCTGTATGTTTACTCATGTTCTACCCGAACTTCATTTTAAGAATACAAGTGAACCACTCAAGAAAACCAGGAAAACAAACATTCTCGAACAATGTCTTAAAACTATATAACTCATCCAAAGGAACATGAAATCACTTAATGAAACCATAATGAACCATATTAATATACACAAGGTTCTTTATTTCTAATTAATGAATATAATTTCATTAAACAGGACATTAAATAGAAGGAAGCATTCAGATACAAGGTAAGTGGAAATCTCGAACCCAATTTTCTTCCTTCGGGTTCTCCCTCTTTCACTCCATTTTTGATATGGTTACTCATTAAAGATCATTTTTTCATCATTTTATTTAATTTTATGGGATATACATTTTTTTCACTGGTTTTTATGTCAAACAAGATGTTTTCCAAAAGAACTCCTCTTTTAATAACACCCCCTTTACTTCTCACTCAAAGTGGACAATTCTTGTAACATGTATGTTTTTTCATCTTTATTTTGGGAACCCGAAGCTTATGAATGTGTTATTATGAGATTAAACCCATTAAATTCCATGGTTTAGTTATTTATAATTTTTATATGTGTTCTATGTGTCAATCATAATGATGATAATGTTATGATGTGATGGGTGCGCCCAGAATTATATAGCGCAATATGAATGTTTCAATGTGACGGGTGCGCCCGGAATTATAAAACGCTCCAGTGCATTGGGTAAAGTGATGAATATCATGAGTAAATTTTAAATTATGTGTGAACAAGATTCTATCTTGGTTAACAAGTATGTGTGGTAGTTAACCACTAATACATGATGTTTCATTTTTTATGCATTGCCACATTTCAAGTCTTATATTTATGCTTCCTCTCATGTTCATGATCGTTTTCCCATGTTATGATTATGATCACCCCATGCTATATTATTCTTATCCATCCTATTACTAGGCCTCTAGCTCACCACTTTTGATGTATATCCTAAGGTGGTTACATGTACTAAGGAGAGGACAAGTGCCAATAAGAATCTAGAGAAGAAGAAATTAAATAAATGTTTATGCTTGATGTTGTAATTGTTATGTATGGTCCTAGCTTTCCCAAGACACTAAACCTTTAGATAATCTATGTGTAATGTTATTATGTTGTTTATCTTTAAAATTATGTAATAGTAATGTAAGAAAAGGCCGGGTTGCTGTAGTTATATAATCTTGATTTGTAGCATTATGATTTTATGTCCCTTGTATTGGGTTTTGTGGTGGTTTGATTAAATTCTGTGTTTTGATAATGTTTTAGAATATGAACCTTGGTAACTAATCAGTAAGTTAAGGAGTGAATTCATGTATTTTTCCTTTTAATGATCCAAATGTGGACTTCCCGGTCTCTGACTCTACTTATACTCTTGATGGAGTGGTATGTCCATGTTCTTATTGGCTTATGAATCATGTTCAAGAGTTTTTAAATCAGAATATTCCAATGTTTAATGGTGATAAAGGGTCACAAGAGGTGATGGAGTGGCTAGAAAAGGTCATAGAAATGTTGAAGTCGCTAGGAACTCCAGAAACCTCGAGGGTGAGGTGCACTTCTCTATTATTAAAGGGTTGACTCTAGATTGGTGGAAGCTCAATGTCCACACCCAACCATTTGAGGTTTTGTCATAAGGATATTTCAAGATCGTCTTCATCCAATGATTTTATCCTAAGGAAGTGAGAGTTGAGAAGGAGTTATAGTTCTTAGGTTTCTATCAGAGTGGTCATTCGGTGAAGAAATATATTGAAAATTTTACTAAACTAGTTCATTTATTCTAAGATTTGTTCATTGATGATTTTAAGAATGATTGGTTATTTTAAATATTATTTCATCCATATCTTAGTTTGATATTATTTCACTCTATCATGTCTACCTTTGTGGAAGTTATGTTTAATTCCATCATCACTGAGGCATTGTTGGAAGTTAAGCCTATGAAAAGTGATTATTTCACCATAGCTAATGTCTGTGAGGGTGATCTAGCTAGTAGGGAACCAAAGCATGAAGGTGATGATGATGGGAATCTATCATCTCAACTTATAGTTCTGGATTAAATAAACTGAAATCCATTAGTATAATTCTATTATGGGAATTTTAACCATATCAATACCTCTTGTCTAATAACTACAAGTACCTATAATTAGTGTGGACATCTTATTCACCTATAAAGGTTTTATAAGATGAATAGATATCAGAAGAAGAAGTCTCAGACCTTGCATTCATATGAGTAGTATTCTTGGAGTATCCTCTTTTGTAATTTTTTTATTTTTGTGTGACCTATTCCACCTCTTGTGCATACCCCATGTAGTTTTCTTTTGATAGATTAAATATCTTTCAGACTTGTATTTTTTTATTTTGAGATGTTCATTCGTTGTCAATTTATGATGCTTGTTTTAGTTTGTTTAGGGTGTGGACCATGTGTTGAAGTTTGTTTGGTGGATAACATGGGAATGTATTGAGTATAGATTGGGGTAACAGGGATATGGTGTTGGTTTTTTATTAGATAATGAGATCTACTGAGCTGAGATTTTCTTTTGTAATCACCATGATTAGGTTTTCCATAAGTTTATACTCAAGTTTCCCTTTATGTAGTTTCATAACCCAAAGTCAAAACTATTCCATTCTATGTTGAGTCATGTTTTTGTTTGGGGTGTTTCTTCTATTTTAGTGGAAGGTGTTGTTATGTTGTTCCATTCTGGTGACCTTTATGGATGTTTCTTGAGGTTTTTCTCTCTTATGGTGTTTTGAGTTAGTTTTCTTATGCTTATCTATGGTTAGTGGGATCTTATACTTTCTTCTATTGATCAGTGGAACATATCTATTTTAGTTATGTTCATTCTTTTTTGTGTGTATATCTATTGTATCACTATTCTAGAAAAATTATAAATGGTGGGGATACCTAAATTTGGTCACCGCATGCTCTCCTCTTTCTTGTGGAGTTATCTTTCCAGATGATTTTGGTTAGGATTTTCTGTTGTTTTTAACACTTGTGACCTCAGATATTCTAGATGTATTATATATGTTTTGTCCTTTAGTCTGACTTGGGACTCAAGAAGAACTTGTGAGTTATGATGTTTTTATATGTTGGAGTTCTCGAATTTAAAGCAGGTCAGATGAGTGGTTATCCCAATGTCTCGCCTATTTTTATCTTTTCTCTCACTCAGTGAGGAATCTTATTTTTTGGATTATTAGTGTTTTTCTAGTTTTATAATCATGAATCGTTTTGGGAGTAGTCCTCATAAGGAATGGTTTGTTTATAGAGGTAGAAAGTGTCATGGTGGAGAGAATTATGACACCTCAAAATTTAATTTTATTGTTTTTTATAGGTTACCTTCTCCCTTAGTTTTGGATTGTCTTGGGTGAAATTCAATATTTTTGTAACTTTTCCAGGGCTGCACGGTTGGTAGTGGTGTCTCATAGTTACCTCATGGTTTATCAAACCATGTGAGTACATTGTATGGCCTACTCAGTTTTGTGTATTTTATTATTTTTAACTTATTTTTAATTAGTGATTCTCCCAATCTCTTCCCTCATTCAATAAATTCATATGAGGCACCTCCTAAGCCCTCTTCTTCCTCCTCCAACCTTCTCCTTGGAAATTCTAGGGTGGTTTATTGGTTATTATTCACTCAAATTGAAAGTTAAGGTATTATCCTTATTTCTTTTATTGGTTTCTTCCTATTTCTTACATACACTCTAACCTTAGAGTCTATGATGGATGATTTCCATGTTTAGGGTTATTCTAAAATTGTTGGTTTTGGTTTCAAGGGTTTGTGAGCCTTATCTTGAGACCCAATCTGGTGGCATTCATTGAAGGTGAAATGGTTACTCCAGTTCAGGTAGGTGTTTACATCTCATTCTATTTTATTAAATATTTCCTTAAATGATTAGTGATTTAAACTTGTTTTTAAACTATAATGATATAATATATGTTATTTAGATTTACATTTTCAAAGGTTTTAAAAAAAGAGTTAATTTCATAGTTTAATGGAATTTTGATTTCAAATAGTGTTTTTTACATTCTAAATGTTTAATAAAATTCCAATGATGGTTTTATTTAATAAAAGTGTTTTATTCATAATTTTGTGGGACAAAAATCGATTTACTAAGAGGAATGTTTATGTTTAAAGGCTTTCCATGTTTTGAAAAAGGTATCTAGATCACTTGATTGTATTTTTTGGTGATACCTTTGGTTATTGGGAATCATGAAACCTTGATGATGTTTATGTATTTTATAAAACTTGTTTTTATTCATAGGTAGTTTAAAAAAAGAGATTTACAAAGGAGTTGTTATTTATTTTAAAGTAAAGTCATGTTTGAAATTTTGTGAGAAATTTATTTTATTGGTTAATTATTACACCCTTATTGAGCCTTATTGTTACCAGATATTGATGCTTGTATACATGTATTAATGTTTAAATAAATTTTGATTCATGTTTATGTGTTTAGGAAGGGGGGTTGTTATTGAATAGGGTGTGTTGGAGGTGGGATGTATATAATTTTTGTGTTTTATTACATTTGAGTTATGTGGTTTTTATATGATTTATGTTGGATTCATAGATTACAACCTTCTTTAGATAATATATGATGAACCCTAGGCTACTAAGTGTGAAATAGAGGGATGTATGCCTTACTAGTTGAGTGTTACACACTAGATAGTATCCCTTAGTTTAATGTTATGAACTGGCTAGGGGATGTGTCACTAATGAGGAAAGTTGAAAGTGATTTGGGTGATGAGTTATAGGTTTGTTAACCCACCCATAGTTGGTTCCACTTATGCTGTCTGAGTATTGTATCATTGATCCCTATGGAATTTCCTTGTGATATGTGTCATATGTTATGCTTATTTATCATTTATTGGCATGAAAGTTTCTTATTTCTTAGTTTGAACTTATATTGGTGTATTGATCTCTATTATGGATAAGTCATGTTGATGACTCGTTTTCTTCTTTGTATTGTTGTCATTTTTTATGACCTTTCTATGGATTTATATTTTTTTATGTTTTACCCCTATTCCTTATTTATATTTGAGAAGTGTGTGATAAAGTTTTCAAATGAAAAAATGATTAATGGTTTTCAAAGTGATAAATTTTATTCAAAAGCCTCTGAAGTTATTTTTAAAACTATAAAAATGGTTTTTAAAAGGTTGTGTTATAAATGAAAAGGAAAGGTTCATCTTGGTTTTTATAAGGAATTTATTGTGGGAAAAAAGTGTTTATGTTTTTTTTATTTTAGACTGTGGAAATAAAATGAAAACATATTATTTAATATTTATTTTCAAACTAGAATTATTAGTTTCTTTTATAAAAGTAATGAAATGGAATATTGTTAGTATAATAGAGGGTGTTGGATCATTCCCTATATACTCACATTGGTGGGTATATAGTCTTCATGTATTTTTTAGGTCTTTTAGGAATTGGATTAAAAGTTGTATTTCTACCACTCTCCTTTGGGAAGTGGCTGATGTTGAGTTACAGTGGTGACTTGAGAGTCACATGGTGATTTTGAGGTTTTCCTCTCAGGTTCATTGGACTTATTTGGGTCATTTTGTATATCAACCTCCCAGACCTTTTGTTTTGTTTAAGTTTTTTTCTCTTTTCATATAAAATATTTGTATAAAAATGGTTTTTTTTTCAAATAGAAAAAACTATTTTGTTGAAATATTTTGGTCTCTCATTATTTTTATTTCATGTTTGGATATTTTTATTGTTTAGTTCCTTATTATTTGTTTAGTGTGGTTATCTAATGCATGGAAACCTCATGTCAAGATCCCAATTGGATCCTTTTTTATAATTATTTTCAAGTGTGTGAAATTACTCCCACTTGGTCACTTGTTATACCACGACACTAGTTGTCAGCCTAGAGTGATTGGGAATATGCCTCGGGCCTTGTAACAGAGTAGTGTGGGTGATATTTCAAGTAAACCTAGTCCAATTCATTGAACTATATATCTTGTGATAATAAGAATCAATTCATATGTAGTTCTTTATAATTCCTAGTGTAGGGGTTTCTGAAGATGACTCATCATAAAATGGGGAGAACTCATATATTAGGATGGTATGTAGGTTAAAAATTTTGGAATTCATGGATGGGCCTGAAGTAGGAAGCTTGAGTATCACTACGTATCCTGGGATAATAGGAATCAAGTCACATGTAGTTCTAAAATGTGGTCTCTACACAAATCCAACTCATGTGTGGGGGGATATGATAATGAATTGGATGGTTATCCTACACCAAGACAACCCAAAGTAATCTTATACTAATGAATTCCCTTGGGAGGACCTAACTTGGTCTGGTGTAGGTCATGTCTCCCATTCCAAGTCCGGTATGATGATATAATCTATGGTTTTCCTGAGATAGGAGATATAGGCATCACTATATATCTCTAGGTAATAGGAATCAAGCCATATTTAGTTCTAAAATAGGGGAATTTTTGTCATAGGTTTTGTGAATCATGACTCTAAGGAAGAAAAATGTATCCATAACTCTTATATATATTGAGCACTTATGTAGGGGCATTTTAAAATTTTAGGTAACATGGAATGGACCACTCCAACTAGTTTAAGGTCTCAAGACTTGGACCACTCTGAATATTTTAAAGAAATATGGGATGGACTATTATTTCATGCAATTTATAAACATGATACAAGTACTAAAGTGATATATAGTTTATTTTAATGGACCTAGGAATTAAATGTCATTAAATTTAAGTTCATATGACAAGGAACTATTTCAAGAAGTTTATAGTCATGTAGAGTGTACTTTATGATATTCATTTTAAATACTTATAGTGAGGACATTGATGTCATGCAATTTGAGGTCATATGATGAGGAGCAATTATGAACCCATCATGAAACTATGTAAATTATTACTTGATAAGCCTTTCATTAGTTTAGGGTGTGATGTTCTCTATATCCATTATAATCAAGGAATAATATCTATTTTAGTATACTTTATGTGTGGTATAATTTCCTTCCCATTTTAGCTCTAACTCGGGAGGTTTCATCCCAAGTAACATGGGAGTTCTTAGAGACAATAAAAATTCCCCTTGGATGAATGAGTAGAGGTCAACAACTTTATTAAAATCTTACACAACTCAATTCTGGTTGATTTCAAGGTTATAAAGCATATGTAATCTTTTATCATCGATCCATTCCAATTCATCAAGTTGTATATGATATTATTCATCTTCAGACTACAGATTGTAGATATCAATGTAGATTTAAGGAAATTAGACCTCTGTTGGAAATACTGCATCTTCCCTATATACCATTGAGTATGGGGTTTCTTGTATAATAGTATAAGTTATGGTGCAATAATCCCACATTTTTTCCATGGGGTGTTAGTCGAGTGGTACCCGCTGGTTGTACCCCTCACTCTCCATGGGAACTGGCGCAGGATCGAGTCCCACTAGACTCAGACACTGTACGTATTATGCATAGGGTGATTTAAAACCATTGATTAGCTGGGGAGTGTAGAGCGCACTTGGGCTTGGTCAGGCCCCCTGCTGGGAGTCGGTGTTAGCAACCCACATTTTAGCACATGAGCCTCAACTTGGTTGGTGGGGACTCGGTAGGTGCATCCAAGAAACCTGAGATCAAATCTAGGTGGAGGTGTATTTCTAGGTACTGTAGTAGTATTTTAGTAGTACTGTAGCAGTTATTGTTCGGTACTGTAGCAGTCAGAACTATTCATCCATTTGGTCCTTTGGGCCACCGGTTTGGTCCTCGGGTCCTGCAAGGATTTTGGGCCACCCAAGGCCTTCAGGCTAATTGATTCTTAAGGCCTTCAGGCCACCTTAAGGCCTTAGGTCCACCCCAAGGCCTTCAGTCCACTTGAATTCAGATGTACCGGTTTGACTATAAGAAACAAGGCTTTATATGAGGATTCAGGGCAGGCACATTCACTAGAGAAGAGTTAACCAGATTTGGAAGAATGAGAGGGTGTGGATTTTCCATCGTTACCAGGACTATGTAGCTTTTCATAGGATAGATAGCCAACCAGCCCTGTAAATGTGGAGTGCTGATATCATGACAAATGCTGGAGAGTAGTGGTTTCAAGTTGTCTTGTCTGGGTGATTCCCTCTAAGACCTATGGGTCATGTAAATGTCTCTAAGACTTTGGGCCTTGTAAGGGTTCTACCTCACCCCTTGAAAGGTGGATTATCAAAATAATAAAAAAAATGAAGGCCTTCGGGCCATTCTGACAAGAAATCAATGGTTGTGAGAATGAACTTGAACTACTTGGCTATAGCTAGGGGATATGTCCCCATGGAATATATTACCCACATGGAAAATGACCAAGAGTATTTTTAAATGTACAAAAACTATAAGGATAGATGAATAAAAATGGCATGTATCTTATAAGGAAGTCTTTTTTCATGAATTCCACCTAGTCATGTATGATTGATGGTTGGAAGTACTTGATTATCTTGATCTGGTGAAATATCTTGGCTCCAATTGGGTGAGAATCATAAGTACCAACATGGAATTCCTATATAAAAATGAGGATCTATCCTACTTCAATCCATGTGTAGAGTAATCTATCAAATCCTCATTTGTATAGGATTTTATAAGAATTTAGGACAATGTGGGGGGGATTCACCACCTACTGATAGATATGTTCCTTCTTAGCTTAATCTGTTAGGAGAATCCTATTTTATAGTTACTCTATTATAGGTGACATATAGTTGATTGTTGTATCAATTGGAGAGGTTAAAGGTTTTCCTTGATCAGGGGTGGTTTTGATTTCATTTATTTTCTTCATATCATTATAGATAATTAGATAAACCACTTTCTGATGTGTTATAAGAATGATTATCTCTTCTTGTTCTGGATTTTACAAGGTTATAGCTAAATTAGTCAATGAATCTTCTTAGGGATTTTCTAAATGTGGGATGTAAGACAATGTTGGTTCTAAGGGGAAAACAACCATCAACTCTCATACATAAACAAGTAAGGGAATTAGATCCTCCATCTTGATAGAAAGTTCACCATTGATTTTCTTGGTTACCAATACTGAATCAACCTTGATATTCAATCAAGCCACCCGTATCTATAAGGAATGGTCCAAAACTATAATGAGAGATTAGTATATATCCTCATTGGTGCATCCTTCTAATACTAGGGAGGAGTAAGGTAGAACTGCTTTCATTGGGGAAAAAATACAATACCCAAGACAACCTGCTCGAGCTTTGGGTTTTCCATCCTTCTACCTATTAGACTCTTTGAGGCAACATCAAATTACATTTAACAGGTCTATAAATTTTCATGGATGAATAAAACCTCAAAATCAGCGAGTTATATTTCCAATAATTAATTTTTTGGGATAGGGTGTTCCATAAGAAATTCTACTAATGGTTTCCATTTTATCACCTTCTAGGATATGAACTGGATATCAAACTATTTCATAATGACCACCCACTATGTTGGATGTCTAGTTATAATTGGACAGATGAGGATATACTTGATCGGATCGACAAAAGAGATTATATGGAACTTATAGAAATATAATAAATGTCTTGATTTATTTACTATGAAGATCAGTGTAAGGAATCTCTTCTCAGTATTGGAATATCAAGTCTCAGTATCCAACATTGTCCTACTAAGATAATAAACACCACTTTACTTTCTTTAATCATTCTTCTAAGAAAGGAGGGTACCATGTGACCACTCCAAGGTTTCTATATAAATGATGAAAAACTTCCATTCAATTGGAAGAATCAAGACTAGTGGGTTCGAAAGGTACTACATAATATCATTGAAGGATTTTTGATAATCTTTATCCAATTGATTGCTAACCCCTTTCTTCATCAACTTTGTGAAGGTAAGACACTTTCAATGAGGTTGGATATGAACCATCTGATATAATCAAAACATTCATGAACCCCTACCAACTCCTTGAGGTTTTTAGGAGGGTCCATATTGATTGTTTCCATGTTCTTTTTGGGTTTTAATTCTAGTCATTATTTTATACCTTGAAGTTGAGGAATTTTCTTGATATTACCCCAAAATCTCATAGGGGGTTCATCTTTAAGTTGTGTTACTATAGTATATTAATATTTGTTTCAATATTGGCAAGATGATTATAGAATCAATGACCCTTCTGTACTAGATCATCCAAATATCTTTCCATGGTCTTCCCTAGAAAGTAATTGAAGGTATAGTTCATGGAATGTTGGTATATGGAACCAACATTATTTAATATAAATGGAATTACTTAATGATAATATACCCCTTGGGGTGTCATAAGTCTAGTGTCTTACTCATCTTTGGGGCCATGTGGATCTGGTTGCATCTAGAGTATTCATCCATAAAAGAAAGGGATTTAAAGTCAATTATTGTATCTATTAGTAATTTTATGATCGGGGTTGGGAAATAATCCTTTGGATAGTGATGGTTGAGGTACTTAAAGTCTATATAGGCCCATATTTTCCAATTATCTTTATTGATGGGGATGATTTTGGGGAACTGCTTAAGGTATTGAAATTCTTAGAAAAAGTTGGTCTTGATTATCTTATCAACTTTAGATTCCACCATGGAAGTATGGATCAGAATCATTCTAGTTACTTCATGTTTATAGCGACAATAATCATCTACCAGATGTAAAAGATAAGTGGTTTCATAGGGATCCAATCTGAGAATTTCTATGTAGTTATATGGAAATACATCTCAGTGGTGATTTAAGAAAAAATATATTTCTCTTTTTCTTTAGGATTCATGGAAGTGTTAATCAATGTGGGCTATGAATATTCTTTCATACCCATATTTACTCATCTGGTCTCACCTAAATTCATTGATACACCCTCCTCAAATAATGGAGGAACATCCATAAGATCCTCTACTTTTTCTTCTTCTCTTTCTTCAAGTGTGGAAGATGAACTGGAATATTAAGACCCAGGATATGATATGAGGACATTATTAATTTCATAAGGACCAAATTTTTCTTTTTTATAGTCAATTTCATCTAATGCCATAGACACCATGTGAATAGAAACAAATGTTCCTAAATCTCATAACCTTCTTATTGGTTTCATATCTAGATAATCAAAGATCCTTGTTTAAGTTGAATGAATATTCATCAAACCCACACTTGTGTAAAGATGCTTAAGTAAATATTGATCTATATGGATAGTATGGTGATCATTTTCTCTTTTTTTAGTGATTATTCAATGGAAATTTTTCTATAACCATCATATGAGAGGAAAGTGATTATAAGTTTATTTCATTGTCTAGTGTGACCTGTTTGAATCTATTAATTCCCATATTAGGAGTTGTCTCCTTAATTTGGTTGATGGGAAACATATAGTATTCACTAAGTTCACTCCATGGATTTAAAGGAATGATTTATAGACCATTAAGGGTAGAAATATGAATGGAATTATTTACCACTAACTTCTTTACTTACCTTTTTTAGAACCCTACATATGTATACTGAGGTTCTGATGACATAGAAGAGGATTTATCTTCATAAAATACCATGAATTTTTCAACAATTGTATATTTTAGGAATATATGGTATGATGAGGACATTGTTTAATGCATATGGATTCATGGACTTCCCAGTAAAAAGTTGAATATAGTGTCTTAATGAACAACCATGAATTCGGATTAAAAAATTATATATCTAAACTATTTCTAGAGATGTATCCTCTAATTGGTTTATGTCACTCTTATCATACCCTAAGATTTTTATGTTAGAATGATATAAGTTAGTTTCATTGTATCCTAAGTGTCTGAGGATTTGGATTGGGATAAGGTTGATCTCAAATATATTATAGATTAGGGATTGATGTATGTTGGTATCATAAAGTTTTCTAGATACATACAAGGGCCTAATATGCCCATTTATAGAAATATCCCAATATTTTTCTATAATGAAAATAATTGTATGATAATCCATAGAGTTGGTCTAGGTGTGATACATTCTACAAAAACTTTATCCTTCAACTCATAGGGGATTGAAAGGGACTCAATGAGGGATTCCAAGATCTCCTTTGACGGGTCAAGGGAATCCAAAATGGAGAGACAAGCTAGAAATATGGAAAGATACTTCAAAATTCCATACATTTGAGAAAAGTTCTTGCACTTCCATCCTTGAGGATGATCCTTGAATTTGGTATTAGTGGATAAAAAAGACTATACTAACAAATACTTTCCCCTTGACTGGAACTGAGGAATATCTTTGTGATCTATGGGTTTGGATGAATTTTCCTTCCCACATTTCAATGTCAACTGAACAATTATATGTCTTTTAGTTTTTCTTCTAGTATGATTGGTTTTGAATAAGCCCGAGAAGAATCAATATCTGATTTATTCTCTTTTTTAGATTTTTAGAGTTCTTTCCTTCAGGTATCATCTATGTATATGGATTCAAAATAAATGATTCTTAAACATCAGGGTCCAACAAAACTTTATCTTCCCCAAAACTTCAACCACTATAACCTCCTCCTTGATTATTGGTGGAAAAATATGTTGATATAATTCTCTTCATCGGTGATGGGTTCTTTCAAGTGGATAACATTAGTCAAGACATATCATGGATCATCATCTAATGAGAATCCCATTTTGTGGGGCAGTACCCATCCTCCTAGTGATAGGTTAAAGAATTATGGGAGAGTATGGATTGGATAGGGTACCTATAAGGTATCTTCTTTCTGAATCTTGATTTTTTTGTGATGACTGTATCAACTCTTGGATGGATTTTAGGATGAAGGTATTTTTTCATGTTTTACAAAGGAAACTGGGGTCACAATTGGTTGATTCAGTTGTGCCCTGAGTATGGCATTTGCATAGTTGACCAATTTTCTAGTCATCCAGTTATAAAATTTTTAGCCATGCCTACATAGGATTTCTTACTACTCCCCTTCTTATTCTGGTGGAACAATATTAATACAATCCACATGCATAGAGTATTTACCTTTATTTAATTTCTCATAGATAAACTATCTTCTAGAGTGTGTTCTTAAAGATGATGTAGGCTTGAATATTATTACTCAATATTCAGTAGAAAGGATAATAATCAGGTCAAACATTCAACTAGATTTCATTGGGAATCCTAACCTCTTGTAAATTGATCAAATATTCCTTTATGGAAATAAAGAATAACCCTAGAATGTGTTCCTTTAATAAGGAATAAACCTTATTCTTCTAGTACAATAATTTGGGATGAATTTCCTTTTTCTTTCTATCTTAACAAGGGAACTATTTTTCCATTTTTGTTCAGTAAGAGTCACTATGTGATATTGAGTAGGTTTGGGGACTAGAATTGGAACCGAATCTAATTTGAGTATTATATAGGGAGTTTCTTTCCCTTTTGTGATGATTTTGTAAATTTATTAGATTTTTAACACTAAATTGAATCCTCTATGCTATATTCCATGGATAAAAAACTCCTAGAATCCACTAGGGTACTTTAAGGTAATGAGGTGAATCTACAACTCATCATTGATATTATCTATAAAAATCTACTAAAGTTGCATGTTTAAGGAATATGTTGGGCCTTTTCACTTAGTAATTAATTCTATGACTCTCATTTTTTTACATTACTTACAATTCAAGAGGTCAAGGGTCACCACCTTACTTGGTGTAGAGATGGCCTAATAAAGGAAATATCATTTAAGATATTCCTAGTTGGTAGATTTCTATAATAGATGAATATTGGTCCTTATAGTGTTTTCATGAAGCATCTAATCATTTATTCCTCACTTTGTACCAATTTTTCCATCATAGGACCACACTAGGATAAAAAAATCATGAGATTATTCTTTGGATATCAAATATAATTAAATATTGAGAATGTGGAATTACAAAATTTGGGTATAGGAGGAATCATGTATACCCTCTTAGGTTAGGGATTATTCTCCAGTTTCACTGATGCATTTCACCCCTCTATAGATTTCATTCAAGTGGAAAGTAACTCAATGGAGTTAAGAAGTTTTGGTGGGAGTATATCTCAGGATGATGCTCGAGTATAGGCTATAAGAAGTTTTTGATATAGTCATCTCAACTATGTATACTATTAATATCCATTTTGAGTTTTTCTAGGATATATTTCTTGATATGGTGATGGTTTCTTCCCAAGGGGAGGATATTATTGATAGTCCTCAACCACTTAGGTTAAGTAAATCGATTATTTTGGGATTGGGTATAGATATACTTTTCTCTTGCTTATTGAGTGGTTCCTCTTGGTTGAAGGGGGTTTTATAGAAAATATATAATATCATTATATTATTATTTTTACTCAATAGGGATATTTCCTTTATGTAATTTTGAATTGAGTAGCCTCACCCTCTCCAACTCAACTTCCTATTGAGAAATCCTCTCCTCAGTAGAGAGAGGCTTAGCTTTTTGGGTGTTAGGAGGGATATAGCCATGCCATTCCCTTTATATTTAGTTAAGTCTTGTTGATAAGTTGGTAAAGAGAGGTTTTAAGGAGCTCCAAGTTAATGTGTATTCCTGTGATATTGGGTATGCACACATTCTTCTTTTTTTTCAATGTGAAAAACATTTTGAATGGATTCATGCATATTACATTCTTCTATGTCAGTTTCATGCTCCATATTATCTATGGGTATGATTCTAAAAATATTAATAGATGTGAAGCATTTAGTAATAATCATGTCTTCATCCATACCAAAGTAGTAAAGATATTTTTAACCCTCTAAATATCCCTTGAGTCACAAATCATAATCTCCTTTATATTTTTATTCTTAGTGGATTTCTTTGAGTTTTGGCCCTTGTAAAGCTTTATAATTTATCCTTGATGCTCCTTGGAAAGTGTTATACATATTTTATATTGAGGTATTATCTAGAATATTTCATTGATCATGCACTTAATGAAGAAGATAGATTACATAGTAGAAGAAACAATGAAGATGTTTCCTATGAAACTGTTCTCAATTTTGAAAACACTAACTCCCTTGGAGGATAATGAGGAGGTAATAATATCCACAACCCTATGGGATGGGGTTTATTTCACTTGGTTTCCATCATTTCCTTGATATTATATGGATTTTATGATCTTAGTGGTAGTAGTTGTGGAAAAAAATCCCTTATCCCTACGGGCTGGTGTTATTCCAATAATGCTTCTAAGATAGATGTCATCACAACATTCTTGGATTTTCAAGCCTCTGTTTCAGTATGATCTAGATGAAGCACATTTTTAGGGTGATAACTACTCACCATCAGGGATACATTATAATAGTATGATTTTTAACTCAAACAATATACCTTCTTGACTTTCATAACAACTTGATGTATAATCATATCAATATATTTCTAGCACCAAGTATTTTATTTATGGGATCTATGAATAACATTATTTTATTGGATGGACCAAATAGCATAAGAATACTAAAAGAACCATTTTATGAATATATATTTGGATATAAAATGGAATTTTTGTATAAATTAATTTATTAGGCTTGTAAATATTTAATTATTATTTTTGTTTTGTGGTAGGATACAGAATTTGATCAAAAATGAAGCAAAATGATATGAATTTAGTGAGTTGGGACAACTTTACACTATGCCGCTTCATGGTGTGGCATGAAACTGGACTTTTGAAGATATATTTAAGATTAAATAGATACACGGACCAAACTTGGAGCACATAAATAAATAACTAGACTTAACTGGTTGAAACTGACTAGAAATCAACTTTACATGTCGTGTAAGTCATTCGTGATGTGTAACATGCAGAATTACACAGTGTAAAAACTAGTAATAAAAAGGCCAGTATTGTACATTACATATTGTGAATACACTATTAATGAAATTTAATATTTTGGAAATCATAAGTTCATCATGAATATTACATGTCATATAACAATTACAAGATGTGAAAACAACTAACAGACTCAAAATATGCAGCATCAACAAGAATTAATGAGGAATATATTTTGTGACCATAGGATAGCCTGAGGTAAATTATTTATCATTTATGATGGACTTAAGGTTCTTCAATTCCAATAAATAATATTCTAAGATGGATTAATAGAGGATCGATTGGTGAGGGAAGCTCTAGATAATGGCCTTCTATGGATTTATTTCCCTGCTTTTCTTTTCTTTTCTTTTCTTCATTCTTTGATGTCTCCCATCTCCCAAATCAATTCGACTTCCCCATCCATTGATGGGTATTTCCTTTGAGTTTTCATTAAAGGGTTAGTCTTATCCAAATTATATGTTTGAGTTTCTACATTTAATGGATTAAAACTTTTCTCCTTCTTCTGCCAACTAGTTTCAATTGTTTATTTAGTTTCTAATTCTGAATGCATCTACACTAAGGTTAGATTATTTTTATTTCAATTGACTTGGTCTATGATCCATATCTCCCTCCACCCATTTCCTATCTTTTTTTTATAATTAATTAGGTTTATGTGGTGAGTGTTCATAGATCACCAACATGTGTGAGGAATTGTAATGGGGACTGTTGTTAATTAGGTAATAAAAATTCTAAATTAGGAATTGTGTTAATTTATCAAAAAAACCCATTACAAAACCACTCACACATGAAGAGGTTTAGACTGATTGAGACTTGATTAGGTATTCCCTTACCATCACTATTTGACCAAGTGTGGATATGATTCGATATAGGAATCTCTCTTTTACTATCTAGCATAAGTAGAATTAGTAACAATTGGAAATGATGATAACATAAGCACTAGGTTTATAAAAACCCATTCTGATTACTATCTTTCATCAATTGTTTTTAATAAATAAATTTTAAAAAATTTCTATCTTAAATTTCTTAAACCAATCAAAAATCAATTTTCTAAGAATAAACCATAAGTGAAAACTATCTTGCGTGCACTTCTCTTTGGGAGACTAACTAGGGTTAAATAATATAATATTATTAGGTAATTAAAATATTGTTTTTCCACAACCCTTAATGGGTATGCATCAAAGACCAAGGGCCTAAGAATTGGCCTAACATAAAGACATTGTAAGATGATTTCCCTGATGCTAATTATTTCCTAGTTAGAGGGGTGAAATATAGAATTTCATATTCACCCCACCCTCTGATATGCATGTTATATGGGGTGTTAGTGATTATCTAACAAAGTATCATCATACTGCTGAGGTAGGCATGCTGGAGATACTCACAATACTTCTTTGACTTAGGGTTTCAAGAACTAAAAAGTTGGTCAAGATAACATTACTATAAAGCTCATTGAATTCATTAATATGATTTATGTACTCTCTATAAGACAATTATCTAGTCCTAAGATGATAAATAGTCACCCAAGAGTTATGATAAAACTATTTTATGTGTTATATTTCAATACATATGGAACTTTTTATTGAGGAGTGTCTATAGTCTGAAATATAACTAGTATTCAATCCTTATCCCAACTCTTCCCAGATGACCATTGATATTTTTTACCTTTTCTATGAGGGGTTCTTTAACATAATATGACCATAAGGTTATCTTATTAAGAAAGTGGTATCATTAAAAATGTGTTCAGTTGCATTATGGAGTATTAAATATAAGGTAGGTATAGATGATGAACATCATCTTAGTCTTTATTTTGACTGGGAAGATATGTCACTAATCAATGATGAGGTACCTAGAATATCTAGACTTGATTACTTAAGTTCCTCTTACTGTGAGAGAAATATTAGAGTGTCTCTAGCATAAGGAGTACCTTTATGTTGAGTATATGAATCATTGTGAGGAGGGACTTCATAATGAAAACCATGGGGAGTAACTCCATGGATTTTTATATCACATTAATTATCATGACGAGGACCTATATTTTGGATATTTTCTTTGTCATGTAGAGGAACTCTAGCATATTAACCCTAGGGAGGACCTCTAGAGTTCTTATATTTGTTCTCACAGGGTGGGCCTCCTTGGTTATCTGTCATTAATGAGTTGTAAATTAGAGTACCTCCTTATTGGTTGATATTCATGTTGTGAGGAATACCTTCACTGCTATCATCACAAGGAGTAACTTCATGAATAATATTTATATTATGGTAGGGAGGACCTCTATAGTGGGTAATATATAGAGGAACTCTAGAATTAGTGATCATGATACCATGGGGGGGACCTTTTTGTCCATAGTTACCTTCTCCTATTTATAAGGAACTATAATATCCTTAGGTCTCTATCGAAATATGGAAAAGAGACTCAAGAATATTAATTATTACAGGGGTGGGGAAATAATCCTCTTTCTAGATTATATATTTATCTTGATAAGTCTTCCTTTTGGTCATTATAAACCAGTCTATTGGGGTTGGATCCTTGATCAATTGGGTTCATGCAGTGCGGGCAGCTACTCTCATGAGTGGGAACCTTCCAAGGAAACTCTTTAATTATTATAAGTATATATTGATGACATTTTTGAATGGTATAAAGGATATAATCCCACTCTTAAGATTCCATTAGAATATTAAAAAAAGATATCGAGCGCTGATGAGAGTATGAGTATGGGCCTCCACTTAGGTTGCTACTAGAATATACTGACAAACTACTTCTGTGTTGATGGGTTAGGAATATGGTCCTGCTCCTAGATATTCATCAATATATTTCGATGGGATTCTTGAGAGTGGTAAAGAATATGGAATTAATTTTTTGTTTTCACCGCAATATTTTAAAGGGATTTATAGGTGTGAGAATAGATATAAACCTGATCCTTGATCATATCTATAATATATTGACGGTCTTATTGAGAGTGAGAAGAAATGTGGGATTAATTAATGGTTTCCATGGGAATATACATATGGTATTCATGAGAGATGTTAAGAATATTATCCAACTTCTTAACCATCATCGGGATATACCAAAAGTCTTCTTGAGAGAAGATAGGAATATAGACACACTCTATGGTTTCCACCGTAATATGATGATGGGATTCATGAGAGTCATCCGGGATATAGGCCTATGTCACCATTTCTATTGAAATATGTTGATGGTATTCAATGTAAGGAACATGGATATAATCCTACTTCCAATATTCGTTATCCATATTCCCCTAGTGGAGGATCCTTATAGATATCTTGGTTTAGATAATCATGGCTTGAATCTTCAGAGTGATATCCTTGGTGTATTCTTGATGAGCTGGGGATGCATGGTACTGGAGAAATCAGAGGCTGGCAGGATCCCTCCTAGGAAACTCTTGAGAATATGTAGGTACATATTCAACATCCTCTTCCATATCTCTAATATAATGGAGGTATGTTTTTCTCTATATTTATTTTTATATTAACTATACTATGCTTCAAATTTTCATAGCTAGTTGGGTCGCCACAAGGAATTATTAATTCCATCACAGCTAGTTGGAAGTTTAGAAATGTATAAATGTACTTGATCCTTAATAAACTATAAAAACATAGAATAGTGGAGTCCCTTATCATCCCATGAATAAGTAGAGTTTTCCTTGAGATTTATTGGATTATATTGTTCACTTGATCATTTTATATAGTCTAGATTAACCAATATTAGAATAAAATTCTTAAGGTGTAAACAATTTATGAAAATAAGGGTTTGGGATCAATTTAGAAGGATTATTTTCAAAATATATCACCTATATCACTCATGTAGTCAAATTAATTAGTCTCAAAGACATTCTAAAGTAACCAACTATTTATGGTCAAGCTCATTGATTCTACCTAAGCTGATAAAAATCCATTGCTCAAGGAAATCCATAAACCTAGATGTTTTAAGATTGAATCTTAAATAAAAATACAAATACATACTATTATTTATAGACCAATTTTCTTAATTTATTTGGGGAACCTCCTTGAACACTAATCATGGTAAATTTAATTTAGATGGATATGATTTGATTAAGTTCAAAAACAATTCATAATCAAAACAACATTCCATGAATTATATTAGTAATATATTGATGCTTATATACTTATATTTATGATTTCACGTCCCTTAAGTAACTATCCATGCATGACAAGAGAGAAACCCATCACACATGAACAAATCATCCTAAGAGTTGGTATAGAGGGAAATAAATTGAACATAAAGTGGAGAATAATTGAAAATGAAATGAACTTTTATGAATCAATTTTTATAATTTCCAAAGTAATGTCTAAAATTAATGAGAGCATAAAACAACTAGAAGGGTAGAAATAAAGTTCCAAAATTTGAAGTAAATTTATAAATCCACTCAAAAACTCTATATAATATTCTATTTATATTAAAACACATGTCATGGAATGAAAAAAAAGATTATATGGCATGATCTTTTAAAGATAATTACTTTATCCCTCTACGTGGACATGTCATGGAGTGACACATACCTTAATGTAATTATTGGTTATTTCCCATTTTCAAAATTTTAATCATCATGAGATTCATGGTGAAATATCTATGTGTATTTTTTGGGATATTTTATCTTATATCTTTGACCAGACACATCATGGTTCGGATGTGTTTGGTCATATCTAGGAACCTCAAACATCCAATGACCTATGTAGCTTCTCCAATGTGTGATGTGATTATCTTTGGTCATGGAATGATCTTTTTCAGTATTCCTTCATGTACTCTGCCTAAAATACTATCACAATGTGACTCTTTAATTTATGTAGAAACATGAAATTCCTTTAACGACTATGCATAAAAACTTGTATTCCTCATTAAGTCCCCCAAAACAACCTTATAATATCCTATAATGAACCTTATATGCCTCATTGATGAACCATATGTGCATTCTTGATGATCCTTATATACAACTCCCTATAGATAAGGACTTCTATGAATTATTAAATTTTGAGGGTCCCAGCATGATTGAACTATTCACAGTGTGATGACTCCCATAATATTCAAAATGAATCTTATGATCTTCAAGATAAATTTTACAGAATCCACTGGAATTAACCATTTTTCTTCTCTCATAATCATGTCGTGATAGAAGCATCATGTTGTGAAGTACTTCACTTTCATAATGCATGCATCATGTATCCCGCATCAGACTTCCCTTGTTTTTTTCACCCCTTGATAATCATGATCACTCATCATCTACTCGTTTCCTCCCCTGGTGTCACTATAGACTATGATCACTTATCCATTGGTGTCACCTCACACTCAGGCTCTATCTTTCACCTAGAACTACCCCACGCTATGTATTCTCATATTCTTTCATCCCACTTAGGCTAACACTATCATCGAGCCCATTCCCTACATCTACAGTGGATAAATACTCCATCTAAGGCGAGAACCATTTTTTCCTTTATTTAATATATGTTCCTTTTGGATCGCACCATGATTAAAGTGTTGTAGAACAGAGTAATTATGATTCCAACAATGATCCTCTGCTCATAGCTCTTTCATGGTGCACTGCTCTAGGTCACAATCATGACTCCAAGGCCACTTAACTTTTAATATTTATTAACCCTAGTCATGTCATGAACATTACTATCACATCAAAAAAAATTCTAAAATTTATTTAAAAACTTTCAAAATGATCAACAACTCTTATTTTTATAAATAATTTAACAAATCATCATAATTACATCACATTAGGCAGTATTAAGTCCATAAATAACTAAGAATGGTACTAAAAACATGTGCATGTTTTATAATAATCCAATTATCTCACACTTTAACAATTGACTTACCTTAATAAAAAAGTACCTCAATAATAATTTCATAGTAAATCATACATCAACAATATAAAAAAATCCAAAAATGTCAGTCGAATAAAGGATTAACTGAAAACCATCAAATTTCAAAAACTCATTCCTCCTAAGTATCCAGTCATGACTCAATATAAAATTCATAGTCTAATTTATCTTACCATCTATAATCATCTCTTAACCTTTACTTAAACATCCTTATCTATATTATGATCTACCTTTCTAGAAAAACTTCACTCATCACACAAGATATATAGTAACTAGAGATATTTTCAATTTAAAGTGCACACATTCTATACATAGTATTGGGAAACATGTAAATATCTACTTTATAGAAATAAAAAAACACTAATAAAGAAAACTTTTAATTAAAGATCAAATGATTCTGAGGATTAAGGTTGGTGGTTCATGAGTAATCATAAAAATTTTGGCTAGAAAAGGAAGGCTCAATTATTTCTGTACACTACATGAAATTATATTCAAAATTAATTCCAAAAAATCCTTCTATTTACATTAAAATTGTATCATCACACCATTAATCTCTCATTCCATGATGATTCTTAGATATCATGAAATAACAAATGGAAAAAATTATTCATTTTTTCTTTTTCATTATTCTTCTTCTTATCTTCCATTTTGCATTATTTTTTCTTCATTTTTCCAATGGATATTCCCATGGAAAAAATCTCACACCCAACACACCACCCCAAGTTGATCACCTCATGACACTAATTTCAATAGTTGTAACAAGATAATAGGTGGAGTGAAGTTGATCATTAATAAGTCAAAATAAATCCAACTACTATAATTTTTCTTCCAAAATGTTAGAGGAATCACATCAGTACAATGAAAAACATTTTTTAATAGTATCCCCACTTCCCAATGAAAACGTCACATGTTCCCTACATGGGGTCTCACTATAAATCTCATTATTCTTCTAATATCTTTCAGTAATCTCAATAGAAAAACCATGAAATTTCATAAAAAATTAGGTAATATGTGTTGGATTGAAATTTGGATTCCTATCAAGGTATTTCATGGATGATTTGGGCTTAAATAAAATCCAGATGCAAGGTGGGTATAAAGGATAAAGTGGTTAAAAATAAATTCCCTCAATCGTATCAATGTGGTTTTAAAACTCTACATGCTTTTACAAGATAAAATTGAATGTTCTAGTAGTGATGTGAATTTTTTTTCATGGAACATCAAATTAATTATGTTTTTAAAGTATATTTATATTATATATTAAATTATAGGTCATCTATTATAGATTTTCAATGTTTTTATAGTGAGTATTTTAGATATGTTAAAAACTAAAAGTGGGGAAATTTTGAAACTATTTAAAGTAGAATAAAAAAACATGAGTTTAGTTAAGACTTTTATAAAATGGATTGGATTTTAAGATTAGTAGGAGAAGATGATCATTTCAAGTTTACTACACACAATGGAAACTTCATAGTTCTTAAAATTACATTTGGTTTAATTAAATTATTTGGTTGAGGGTAACAAAGATCTTGATTGTCCTCTTTTCTCTTTAGAATGGTTCACCTAGAACCAACCCTTGAAACAAAAAAATGCTTTATCAAGATTTTAATATTATGCATAGAATGGTGTATATAAAATCATACTAATATCTCAAGTAAGTGTGATAGAAAATAGACCCTTGTGTTTTCCAATTGGAATAACATAATATTACCACTTAAAACCTCAACTCAATTGGTTATGAAATAAAAATAGTATCATTTAATTATACCAAAATAATTCATTAAGAGTAGAAACATGTTAAGATATAACTAAATAATTATTTTAAACACAAATAATAGAAAACCAATAGAAAAACAAGTATCATAACTCCCAATTAAATTTAGTAGCTTCCTTAAAATGAGCATTCACTATTTAGCTCACCATAGAGAGGAGGTGGTGGTTTGAGTGGAAATTAATCTTCACCCTTTATCTATCTATGAGGATATAGAGATTCATAAAATCTATAATAACTATAGTAACCCTTTAACAATCTAAAATTAAATCAATTCACCCCCTTGTCTAAACTTACAAATATGGTGCCTAATGTTCTAATTTATAGGAAAAGCATAAGATGGTTTTGGCACCCTATTTTCAAAATACCACATTGAACCTAGATTTAGACAATGAAGATTTTTTACCCACATATTGACTATATCAACATAAAATTTGGTAGTAATTAGTGGTATATAACTTGTGATATGTCCAAATTATATAAGTATCATTGTGAATATAAACAATGAATATTATCCCTAATTGTGACTTCTTTTGGGCCTCTAAATGGACGAATTGTTCTTCCTAATATTCAATAGAATTATATAACACTATTATATAAATTAATCCACCATTTTGAAGCCCAATTGGATGGAAAAATTATTCATAATTTTTATTTTAGTCAACGTGTGTTCTTGGGATCTCATGCAGTTTTGGCTCATTTTGCTTCAACTTTCTCTTAGACTCTCCAAATCATCTCGACTTATAATGTAAATGTCAAAAAAAGTTAAATTTGCCTTTTTAATAGTATTGAAAATTAATTAATTGAATCAAATTAGAATATAAATTAATTAATATATTTATAATTTATAATAAAAAATATGTTTAAAACATGGGTATGAGGATGAAATAAAATAGTGAGTCATGATGTGATCACACCCCCACACTGGAATATTTCACTCCTAAGAAAAGTAAAAATTTAGAAAACTTTGTATAATGATGTTCCCTAGTTCATGAATATTGAACATTAAATTATAATTCAATTCATGTAAGAATTACAAGAAAAGAAATAAATGATCCAAGGAATCAAACTCTATAAGCATAGAAATAATTGTCACCTAAATTGTATCATAAATAAATTCAAGGATATATATGATATGAATCTTAGTAATAAAATTCAAAATCCAACCATACCACTAAATACCTATGTTTATTGTGTGTGAAATAATTTCATGATTATCTTTCCACCTATTATTCAGTAAATATAGGTCATTTGATAATAATTCATCTTACCCTATTCTTTCCACTAGACCTTCCCAACACCCTTTGCAATCAAATTTCAAAACCCACTCACTTAAGAATTATCATAATTCAATACTTTCCAGTTTCATCCTATATTTTTTTCTTTATTGTTATTATTATTATTATATTGTTTTTTTAATAAAAACATTGGGTATCAACCATAGGTCAATTTGGTACAATAATGAAATTGATCAGTTAATAAATGAATGTATGGAAAAACCATTTTGTAAATATGATTAACATTAACCTAATTTATATATACCTTCCATTAAGTAATAAATATTCACACATCATGGTTGAGTATAATGATGTGTGGAGATGTTAAATGACATAATTAACTCAAAAACTACACACACAGAGGGTTTAAATACCTCAATGGTTTTATAAATATACAACCAATCATATCATTTAAAAATAACCAATTATACTAAAATCACCCATTAGTGTTAAATTATTACTCAAACTCGTATTCCATCAGTGAAATAAATTTTCTTTAAATTTCAATACAACTAGAAATAGGGAAGTTCAACTATCATTTTCAATAAATTTCATGATAATATGGACATTTAATATAAGTATTATGACACAAAATTGAGAAATAAAGAAAAATAATAAGAAGAGAGAAAAAACATAAAGATTCCATTCAATAATAAAAAATGAGATAAAAATAAGAAATATGATAAAATTCCTAACTAACTAAGGAAATTTTCCACTCCCATGCCTAAAATCTACAGTTTCCTCATGGAAATTAAAGAAAAGATGTGAAGGAAGGATATAACCTAGTGGGTATCACTAATAGATGGATTCTTGAATGTGTGGTTACTCCATTGGGGATTCTAAAATGGTTTCATGTAATTTATTCAACTGATGCCCATTAATGGTGAATATCCATTGGGTTTCTTCATTTTTAACCTATATAATCCCCAAAATGATAGACATTGATGATAGTGTATGGGCCAAACCAACTAAAAAAATATTACCTAGGTGCAACTCTATCCTTGAATTATAAAGGAGTACTTATTTCCTAATGTGGAACTGATGATGAAGGATGAGGCAGTCATGGGGAGCTTGTTTCTTTTCTTATAGATTTGGGAGTTCTCATATGAATCTATTCGTATTTCATCCAACTCCTGAATATATAATTTTCTTTGATCACCTACACCTAAATTATTTGAAATAAAATATTTAGTGGCCCAGTAGGTATGGTTATATATCTCAATGGGGAGTTTATAACTCTTTACAAACACAAGATGATAAGGTGACATGCTAATGGTGGTTTTAAAAGAAATATGGTAAGCCCATAATTCATCATCAAGTATAAGACTCTAATATTTTCTATTGAGTTATAAGGGTTTTTCATGATTTTTTTTACCTCTGTATTATACACCTCATATTTCCAATTAGTTTGAGGGTTATTATATGTAGAAACTCAATTATCAACCTCATAATTTTGTAAAATTTCTTGCATTGTGTGGTTGTAGAAATGATAATCCTAATCACTGATAATGAACCAAGGAAATTTGAACATATATAATATTTTTGTTCTCAAATATTCCACAACTACCTTTGAGTAATCAGTCCTTATGAATCATTATTTTATCCATTTATACACATAATCCATTTTCATAAGAATTTATAATTTTCCAAATTAATTAGGAATTGAACCCATAAATTCAATACCCCAAACATCAAAAATTTCATGGAAAATAAAGGTTTATTATGGAATTTCACTTCTTTTGGAGACATTCCTTATACTTTGAAAATGAGGAAAATCTATATAACAACTATGGGAATCTTGAAATAATATTTAACAAAACATTCCATGATCAATTACCTTACAAGTAGTCTATTAGGGACCGCAGTGGTCCATACATGTAAGAGTGTGACAAAACACAAGGATGGAATGAAACTCGTTATTGGGAATAAAACGCCTTAGTACTTGATCAGTAATGTGCACCAAAGCTAGGGGTCATCAAAAATATACAAAAGGTACTCATGTTTAATATTCTCATCTTGGTTATTATTGAAATTAGTAGGAATTTAAGATACTACCAAATAATTTGCGTTGTCAGTATAGTAGATAATATAATCTTGCACTCGATACAGTTTCCAATAAACAAACATGTCATTTTTTGGAATTAAAGGGGATGAGTAAATGTATGAGGATAGAAGGATCCTAGTGATATAGTCACCCACCACATTCTCCTCTCATTTTTTGTCTCTAATTTCTAAATTGAATTTGTGAAAGAGGAGAATCCAACAAATGAGATGTGGTTTGGCTTCAAAAATTTTAGGGAGATACCAAAGGGCTACATGGTCAAAATACACAATCACTTTGGACCCTAAAATATATGACCTATATTTATCCAAGGTAAACATAATAGAAAGAACTTATTTTTAAGTTGTGTTTTAGATTACATGGGAAGGGTATAATGTTTGTGAGGAATATACAATGACATGTGGAGCTTAATTGATATGTTGTGATAAGACTGCCCCAGTAGTATGGTTGGAATCATCTCATATATATCAAAGGGTAAATTTCACAAAAGTGTTTCAATTATTTGGGGTGATATGAGGCTCCATTTAAATTTATTAAAATCATCCTCACTATTTTTATCAAATAATAATTCTTTATTTTTTGTATTAATAAAGATGTGGGGAGTGAAATCTTACAAAATTCATGAATGAAATGGTGATAAATTCTCACATGAACAAAGAAATACTGCACATACTACACATTTATAAGGAATAGTGGGGAATAAATGAAATCCACCTTTGATTTATCTATATGGATGACATCCACAAAGATAACATGTTCAAGTATTATCCCTTTTCATGCCATCAAATATCATTTCTCATAATGTAATATAATATTATTTTCAATATAATGATAATGTATAACACCTATTCTGCCTAAACACTCATCAAAATAGAAACAATAGATAGTTAAATCATCCATGAATACTTCCATGTAATTATTTATATAATATAAAAAATATTAACCATGAATCATTTGAATATACTTAGAATATTACAGATACCAAATAGAACCCTCTTATATGAAAATATACCAAAGGGGAAAGTTAAGGTTGCATTTTCTTAATCCTCGAGGGATATATATATATATATATATATATATATATGAAAATATCTACAATAGATATCTAGGAAATAGTAATATTACTTCCCCTATAACCTATTAAGTATCTAATCAATAAATGATAATGGGAAATGGTCATTTATAGTGTGTTGGTTTAGTTATTGATATTCTATATAGACACACCAACTATTTTGCACATGTGATTATAATAATTCATTATTTTAATTTTAATTACAATAAGAAAAGTTTTTTTAGAAACTAACTACACTATACTATCCCATTTTCTATCAGATATAGGGTAAATGATTCCAATATTTAATTATTTAGTTACCTCCTTTTTAACAATTTCAAGGAGGTTTGGTTTTAGTCGACATTATGCATTCCTCACCAGTTTAGCCTCATCATTTAATAATATATGATGTGTGAAAATTGATGGGATAATATCAATAATTTCAAAATTTTATCATCCCAATATTTTTTTATACTCTCTCAAAAGGTTAAGAAATCATATTTCATGCTATGGAGGGAGTGTACTAGAAATTATAATAGGAAAGTAGATTTAATTCTCAAGATATGAATATTTTAAATTTTGAGGCAGTGGTTTAAGTTCTAAATGTGGGATATTTTGTATTGATTGGAGGTAATGGTAAAGGGAGAGGTCAATGATCTCATCTAAATTCTCAATGGTAACATCCTTATATGAGGATTAATCTTTTAAAAGCTAAGAAAAATCATTGGTGGTCATTGTGTCCTTATCACATGATAAATCATCAATTAATGAACATGAATGATTTTTTTAGACCACTAAAACATTCAACACGTGATTCAAAACCTAAAATGTATATAAATGATGAAAACTCAGAAAGGGGGTTTAGGAAAAAGGAGATAAGTTTCCATGGGGATAGGGAGTACACCAATAAAATTAATAGGAGGAGAGGAATACTCTTCTGAGGGGTGATTCATAGAATAAAGGGTTTTAAAGTGGAAAATTATAGCACCAAACTCCATATATAATGTACCATTGTGTTCATTAATTATGGTTTTGGAAGTTTTCTAAAAGTTTAACCTCAATATAATTGGTTCATGTCTATTCATGCTATCATATTCTATTTTAAGCAAATAAAATCGGTAAGAGAAATTAGTTTTTTAACCCCCGTAAAAACATCCTCTATAATATTGGTAGGGTGTATGGTACTCTGGTTTATTATTTCAACAACTATTCTTATAGGATTTAGCTCCCAAACCTACAGTGATGAGAAAATAGAGTGATGCATCACATTTATAAAGGCGCCCAATTAAAGCATGACATTAAAAAATAAATACTTCCCTATGGAACATAGAATTTAGAATTATCTAGGGTCCTTACATTTTATAGGAAGTTATGGTTGGATTAATGTAGAGACATTTCTCCCTAATCTCTCCTTTTATTCACCTCAAAGTCACCTTTGGTGTGTATACATCTCCTTTTGGAACTTGTTATATCATAGAATTTTCTTCACGACATAAATCAATTGAATACTGACCTATAATTTTTAAAATTTTCCTAAGATTTACTTATAAAGTTTAGTTTCTTTTGGTTTCCTTGGTTGGGTATCCCTTTATGGGAATGTAATTAGAATATCTAGGTTATAGGGTTCATTAATTGACACTCTATTTTTTTTTGTGGGAGTTATCTCAAGAACAGGATTTTCCTCATTTAGATCTTTATAGATGGTTGTAATGGTAGTTTCTTTAGGGTAGGAAGAATATAATGGAGGGTTTATTAGGAATTTAAGTTTCATAACACTCTGAAGTGTGATTTCACTGACATTTCCATTGTCCATTAGGTTAACTAGAGGTTGATAAGTTAGTTTACCCAAAGCTTAACTTTGGATTTCTCCCCACTAAGTTAGTAAGGTATCCTAATTGATTTTTTATGTCTTGTATGATAGATTGGGTTGTTTGTTAGAATTGGATATTATTTTCATCCATTTATTTCATTAGGTATTTTAGGCTAGTCTCATGTTTTTTATTCTTCGCCTTGCATTTGAATATATGTAGGTTGAATATCAACATCAGACAATGTTAGTTCCTTTAATGTTTGATTGTTTTATTCAATTTTATAAAAGTTAAATTCTAGTTAATTTTTATTTCTAAAATAATAAGTATTTATAGTGTTTCAATGGGTTCTGTGTCTCCTTCAAAGATTCGAGTTGAGTTTATCAGTGTCATTGACATAGTGTGCTCTCTGGTTTAGGTTCGAAAGGAGGTAGTTCACCTAATGAAGAACATGGAATACAAAAAATATACCAATAAAAGGTGGTTATAACAGAACATTATATACAAAATTAGAAGATAAATAAAAAAAAATTAATATAATTTACTTAGTTATTATAAAAACACACTCTAAACTTATAGTGATTCCTAAAAACAATGCTAAAATTTAAACACATTATCATGGAATGTTAAATTAATTGGGGTTTTAGAGTATGTTTATAATATAAATCATACCTTGGGACATATCTCAAGGATTTTATATGTTTTTAGACTGACTATTTTAGATAAGTTGGAAAAACTAAAATTGGGGGGCAGTGAAATGGTTTGAATTAAAACAACAAAACAAACAAACTTCAGTTGAGTTAAGACTTTTTTGAAATTAATTGGGTTTTAAGAGGAGTAGGAGAAGGTGATCATTGAAATTTTATTACACAAAATTTCAACTTCATATTTCTTAAAATTATATTTGGTTTAATGAAATTTTTTGTTTGAGGATAACCAAGATCTTGATTCTCCTCTTTAACCTTTAGAATATTGAACCTAGAACCAAGCCTTAACACAATAATAACTCATTCAAGGTTTTAATCATATTCATGGAATGAGGTATGAAAAATCATTCTGATGTCTCAAGTATCTATGAGAGAAACATCACCCTTATGTTTTCTAATTAGAACAACACAATATTACCACTTAAAATCTCAATCTAACCACTTTTTAAATGAAATTTGTGTAATTCAATCATACCAAAACAATGCATTCAAAGTAGAACAATTTTAATATAAAACTAAAATAAATATTCCAAACATAAATTACACCAAAATGATTGAAAAAAAATGTGTCAAAACTCCCTCTCTATGTGTTTAGTTCGCTATCAATGATCACCCATCATTTGATTCACAATAAAGAGGAGGATGAGGATTGATTGGAAATCCATATTTATCCATGATCTCCTTATAAGGATAAAGAGCTCCAAAACTTCTATAATGATGATAGGAACCCTATATATCTCAAATATGTCATCAATTCACCCCCTTGGAAAAACTTTCAAATGAGGTGCCTAAGGTGCCAATTTATTGGCAAAGTGGAATGTAGTCATGGAACCTTGTCTTAAAAATACCAATTAGAACTCATATTTGGGAAAGGATATGGTATTATATCACTTTTTAAAAAACTATAATGTTTTTTCCACACCTCTTGAATATCTACATGAAAAATGTGGTAGAAATTGGAGGTCTATAATTCAAGATTTTTCCAAATTATAGAAGTGATCATAACTATGAACAATAAATATTCTCTCCAATTATGACATATTTTGGGACTATAAATGGAAAAATTGGTCCTATTGATATTATATATAGTTTTATCCCACTATTTTATGAACACATACACTAATTATTAGCCTAATTGGATAAATATATTCATTGAAATGTGGATTTTAGTTCACATGTGTACTTGGGCTCTCACACAGTTTTTCCATTTTTTGCTTCAACTTTATCTTTGGTTCTCTACATCACCTCCTCCTATAATCTAAACATAAAAAAATTAAAATTTACCTCTTTAAAATTATTTAACATAAATTAATTGAATCAAATGAGAAGTTAAATTGGTTAATATATTTGAAATTTATAATAATAAAGAAATTTAAAACGATGGTATAATAATGTAATAAAATAGTGAATCATGATGTGATCATGATTCATGTACCAAGTTCTCTTAATAAATAAGATATAATAATGAATAAGAAAAAGTTTCCCAATATGCCTCTCAAGAATGGGATTTAAAAATTCTGGTCAATCACTCAATACATGAATGAAAAGTAACAATTCAATTAATAACAAATTTAGAAAATTAAAACCAGAGAAAAAAATTTATTTAGTAATCATTTTGGGTTTCAACCTAAAATTTAACAAGAAATTAATTATCAATAAAATCCACTAAACACTTCTAACTTAATTTCCATGGTTTTTCAAAAATTATAAAATAAAAAATAAAGCATCCAATATAAAATGTCTCCTGGATACATGGTTCCAAAACAAAAGTCAAGTGGGTTCCAATAATTCCCCCCCCCATACTTAAAATCAAATAGTTCCCTTGTTTTTTAAGTGAAATTTAATAGGTAAGAAATACCAAAAAATCAATAAAATAAAAAAATAATATTCACAATTTGAAATAGATAATTAAAACTCCCTTTATAAAAACATGTCCCTTCCTCAAAGCTTGATGTGTGGTGAATTTGGAAAATAGGTATAGTTTGGCTATTTTCAGTGATTATTAAAATGAAAAATCTACACTTAAAATTCCTGAGTCTGATGAAAATAGAAAGAGGCCTCAAAAAGAAGTTTAGGAAAAAATCACATCCCATGTATTCTAGAAAATTATTTCTATACTAATAAAAATTATGCTCAAAATAAGAAAGAACACATGGGAGATAGCATAAAATATCAAAATAAATGCATCTAAAAAATAAAAAAAATAAAAAGAAGAGGAAATAGCCTAATACACTCGTAAAAAATTCCATGAGTCCCTACTGGGATCATCCTCATAAAAGGATATTGAATATGGATAGTAGTGGAAACTACCTTAATTATAGTCAGACATGTGGTAGTGGAAACCAAGGCATTTTCCAATAATTGCTCGATAATGCTCTAGTATGGGAATCAAGTGGGTGCTCAGAGGCAGATGATGGTATATGGGAGGTGGTTGAGGTCAGATTTGGACTATATATGGGGAATATCTCTGATTGATATAGAATTTGTATGTATGGTGGTCATATCAATAAAGGAACCTCCTCGACAAGCATGGTGGATAGGACCTAATCCTTCCTGTGTTCCTTAAATATATAACGTTATCTATCTTTTAAATCAGAAATAATTTCTAGTAACACAAGAAGTTATTGTTTAGTAGGTAGTGGTTTATCACTAGTAGTAGGAGTGTTTGGATCTAAATGCATGGAACCATGTGGTTGTGGTACTGTTAATGTGTGAGGAGGATGAGTAAACGAGTGTAGTGGGGGTCATGAATGAATAACCAAATTGAATGAAATAGATCCCCATGATTCTCTAAAATTAACTAGATGGAAACCCCAAACTAATGATTCCACTCTTCCTGGGTATAGGAGGGTGGATATAACTATCCATGTGTAGTTTCTACCCTCTCTCTAGACTTTGTATGGGTTTTATATTACTTTATAGATTCCTGAGTTTATCCCTTTGTGGAAATATATTTTCTTAAAATGTAATCATACTCATCCACTCACTCATACTTTTTCGATTTTTCTTTATTATTCTAATCTTTTAGAGTAAATGTTGGTCTTTCAATTGTAGGCCCCTAAGGAAGAGAGGGGTAGAGGTGACTCAAAAACCCTAAGGTGTTTGGCTAGGTGAGTGATAACATTTCCCCCCATGAGTGTCCCTTTGTAATTAGTTATTTGAACCTTGAAATATAGTGAAAAATGGTGCTACATATTAACATTCAGCCCCTCAAAAATCATGGATAGAATTAGAACCTCTAATGGGATCACAACCCCTCAAGAATCTCCCCTATCAAGCCAAAAATGGGAAAAATTCCTATGAATAGACTTTAAAGGGTACCCTTAAGTTGTGTGATCTTCATATTCTTGGGGTATTCTCTACTCTTGGGGTTAGCTACTATCATGGACTATTTCTTCTATGTCAAACTCTTGTTGGGATCAAGGACCAACTCCTTGTATTCTTGTGTATGCACAAACTGAAAATTATATACATCCAGCCCCACACTGACCCCATTCAATGATAACATCCACTATTTTCGGTATGTCCGGAGGTGTACCTCCACCAATTTCATCTATAACATTGATAAAAACTCCAACAAAAACTCCCAAAATTCATCCTCTCAAACCCATAAAATATGTTCAAGGTGCATGGCTTGAATTTCATCCAAAAACTACTCCTATATATTAATGATCTGAATAATGTCCATATCCACTATTTGTTTCATGTGAAGGGCCTTGATTTGTTGTTTGGATAACTGCTACTAGTGTTTGTGCTTAGTGAAGTATAAATATAGATGGATGTTCTATTGTGTGGAATCTTCCCATGGGTAATAATGGGATAAAGAAGATGAGGATAATGAATATATTGATGAAGGTGTTGGGAAGGGTGTGAGATGTTTGATTTTCTACCATTTGGACTATTGTGTAGGGCCCATGGAGAGGTTCTTAGTGGGTGAGAATTTTTCATGTGGTTTAGGAATTAAATTATTGAGGTGGTAAATAAGAAATGGGTGGAGGTAAAATGAATAATTTAAAAAGTGGTTTTAAAGGAATGGGAAATTTGGATGAAAGGGAGTGAAAGTTTGAATTGGTTGAGAAGGAAAGGATGGGGAGGAAGGGTAGATGTGTGGGAAGAGGAAATAGTTGGGGTTTTATGAAATGGGGAAGATTTAAAACAATATATAAGGAGGATTGATAAGGTTAACTTGGAACTTTGAGGCTAGAAGGTATTGGGGGGGAGATAGATCCATGTCGATCATGAGTGCTTAAGTTGAGGGGGAGTTAAAAAGTCACAATGTGTATTAGGGTTAGTGCCAGAAATTTTATAACCCTTGAATATTTCATGACATGATTCCATCCTTTGTGTCACAACCAAATAATGGATAATATAATAAATTTTCAAGTTATAGATGCATTAAATATTCTGTTGTGGGCCATATCCTTCACAACAAAACAATTTTGGCTCCACATTAGACAATGCTGCTAATTTTTTCTTTAATACATTACAGTGCAAGTCATTTTTCCACTTCATGACTTACTATTCCGATTATGAGTGTTTTCATCATATCCTAGAGTCATAGTGTGGTTGGTACCCTATGAAAATAAATTATTTATAGGTGCTACTTCCTTTCTCCCATCACATTGTGAAGGAAATCGATGTGTCATGAACTAAATTTCCCTGATATGAATCACGACATAGATATATAGTCATGCCATTTTCATACATGGATGCTCTAAATACTACTCTAACTTTAATGTGTTGGAATTTGAGAATCCATCAAAGGATATACAAAGATTTTCTAGCCTATAAAAACTCTTAAAATAATATACAAGGATGAATAAATGTAACTAGAAAACATACATGGGTTTCCTCCCAGTTGGAACTTCATTTTACATCGAGAGTTATACCATTCAGCTTCAATAAAACTTCAAATATAGAACACAACCTTCTTGAAAAGCATCCATTTACATCTTCAATCTCTACTCATTTACCTTGAATGAGGCATAATTCTCCCTTTTTGTTTCAATAACTCTATGTAGAAAGACTTTGATCACCAAGAATGGTCTTGACCACCATGACTTTAACTTACCTAAAAAAAATTAAATCATGAGTTAAACAATAATACCTTATCTTTAGGGGTAAATATCCATCTATCAATGATTCATTCATTCCAGTTCTTGGTCTTTTCCATGAATATCTTTGAATTTTCATAAGTATCTCTTTTAAATTCCTCTAACTTATCTAGTTATAGAAGTCTTTTCTCCCTAGTTTTTTGTGTCTCCATGTCCATATTCCTAATTATCCAATAATACAAGTGTTCAAACTCTACAGGTAGATAACATGTTTTCCAAAAGTAAATCCTAAATGTGGATGTACCAATTGCTGTCTTATATGTTGTTTTATATACCTATAGTGCATCATATAACTTTTTTATCCAATATTTTACTTGATTTGGTCATCTTATATAAAATATTCTTGATTTCTTGGTTATAAAAATCCACTTTTCCACTACTTTCAGGTTGTTAATGGGTAACAGTGTTATATATAACTCCATAATTCTCAATAAATCCCCTAAATAATTGGTTTTTATGTGTAATGACTCATATTTTCTCTGATTTTATTTTTATAAATTAATTGGGAAAATTATGAGACCATGCGTTGAGACGATATGAGATTCCGAGGCCTGGGGTGCCTAGAATGTTTGTTTAAAAAATATTAAGTTTTTAATAGCACGTGGGTGTGAGTTTTCTAAAAAAGTTAAATAACTTTTAAATAAGTACTTGGATCATAAATCTGAGAGCACCGTTGAGTTCAGAGTAGTGGCTTTACCTTAGACGGGACCTAACATTAGTCGGTGTGGGTTATCTGTAAAAAAGGTCACCAAGGGTGTAACCGTAAATAAAATAATTAAATAAAAATTATTTTATACTTAAATCTTAATAACTCATAAATGGTCACTTTTATTGGAAATATAAGACCACTGTTTAGTTTTTAAGGGGGTGTTTTCTGTAGCTGGGGCCTAACCTCGATCAGCGCGGGTTAAGGGTGAGAGTTAGTTTTTGGATGTAAAAATCATTAAAATATTTAATAAAAATATTTTATTTGGATGTCACGTATTGATATAATAGATATTTCCTTTTTTAATAATCCATGTTAGATGAATTTAGGGTTATCTTCATAACCCTAGAATTCCCCTGAGGCAAGGATAAGGAAGCTCTCTCCCGACAACAAACACTAGAGGATCAAGGATCAACGACGACATGGAACCCCATTCTTCTTCAATGACCAATCCAATAATTGAGTTAGGGTGTCGATATCTTCATGATTTCTTTTCCCCTTCTTAGAATCAAATGAAGAATGTAGACCAACCCACGAACAGGTTGATCCATAGTTCGATCATTCTTGTGGGAGGGATAATTCTTGCAGGATTAAAGGAAATAGATCTTGGTGATTATTTTGCAGTTGTTTTCTTTATGATCATACTAACATGAATGGATCAAGGAAAATATCTATTCTTTGTATGTTCAAGTGATTAATCCCTCCCCCCTAAATCTATCATGTTCTTCATGCATTCCTCGCCCTTTGAAACCCTATGTGAAAGATCGATTATTGCACCCATGATCCATGGAGCAACGATCTGAGACCGAATTTTGTGGTCCACGAAGGAATTTTGGAGGTACAATGAGAGCGCAGTAGATAGGCGGAAGCTTATGGTAGAGGGTGTGATGAATTCTAGGCCACCAACAGGGCAGCCAGCGGCGAGGGCAGTGCCCTACCCAGAAGGAGGTTGGGTTCTGGTGGGGTGCACAATCGCGGTCCAGCGGGACCATGCTGAAGGAGGAGCTCGTGGTAGCACAGGCCATGGGTGGTGGATAGGATCCACAATAGGAGGTCACAGTGGTGGATATGGTGGGATGCGGCTCGAAGACCGCCTCAACGAGGTGGCCGCGGGCGGCAACCGGCACGCAATTGGGGTCTGCGTGGAACCCGCGATGGTGGAAGCTATGGGTAAGGGGTTGGGATGCGGTGTATTCCACATTGAACATGGAGTCCACATTGACCAGGAGCACATGGTCGATCCATGCATGGAAGGAGTTGGCCTGCATGCGGTGGTCCACTTCGGTGGCCCAACGGGCTGGACCATGCTGCTCAGTGGGCCTCAATCAAGATACCCAGCGAGTCGTGATCAAGCAACCCATCAGGCTGGGTCGGTTCAAGCCAACCTAGCCTGACTTGGTCGGGTCCGGTCGGGCTACTCAAGCTGGGTTGGGTTGGACCCAGACCAGACCCTTTTTACTAAATTGGTCATATATTTAAAATTGTGTGTCTGTTTGACGAGTCATTTGTGGCGTTGGGATCCTTGTAATGAGGCGGTCCTTTTTAGATAATCAAGTGAGTTTTTGTGAAAGGTGGTTTATGACCTAATAGATTGAGTAGTAGGTTCTTTTGGAATAAGCACGCTACGAGCATAATCTTGCGACTAGCTATGACTATGTGACTTGGGGGACTGCTTGACCCATCAACGCTCTGTGTTCCATCGACGCTCCATGTACTATCGATGCTTTGTGCACGGTCAAAACTCCATGCTCTATTGATGTCCTGAATGCCATCACCACTCTGGGCGCCACTGATGCTCCGTGCACCACTAACGCTTCGTGCGTCATCGACGCTCTATGTGTCCTCGACTCTTTGTGCGCCATTGAGGTGATGTGTTCCATAGACTCTCTATGTGCCGCAGATACATCTAGTGTCATAGAGATTGGTATAACTATAGACTACAACTGGAAATCATTCTCTTCGTGCTTTAGACATGTACATGTGTGACCTGACCGTATTGATTGTACTTCTTGTGTTTCCTTTATAGTGTACTTCATGTGTTTTATTTGTGGTATAATTAATGTATTTCTTAGTGGTATTTTTCTTTGTGGTTTCGGGGTCCCTACTGAGTATTGTTTTACTCACCCCTGCATAGGCTATGCCCGCACGTGTCGTGTCTTGTGCAGATGATCAACACTTTGTCAAAATCCTTGGTAGACTAGGGCCAGGTGGTGCTTAGATATAGGCATGATAGACGAGGTGTGCTTCAGCGACTTTAGACAGATGTGCCTGTACCTACTCTTCAGGTAGGGTTTTCTGCAGACAAGATTTAGGTGCTTGTACTTTACCTTTTGGTTGGGCTTGTATTTTGGCCTCGTTTACTTTCAAGTTTTGTACTATCATACTCTTTTGTTGGTATCTTAGTGGTATGCATGCTTGTTTACTTAGTGTTTTTACATTTCAGCCTTTTGGGCCTGGAAATGTGTGCGTTTAAGGGTGTAATTTCGGCCTGAGCTAGGTTGGGTCTGCCCTACAAAAACTCGGGCCGCTAACCACTATTCAGGTCAGTCCAGGCCAGCCCAAACAACCCCATGAGGTAGCCCGAGCCTGACCTTGGGCCGGCCCAAACCATCAGGGTGGGCCTGACTTTTTTGGGTCGGGTCGGGCTTTTTTGAGTTGGGTTATGGTAGGCTTTTATTATTTTAAAAATAATTGTTTGTTTTAAAACTTTTTTTAAATGTTTTTATTTAAATATTTTTTAATATTTATTAAAAATGTTTTTTACATATATTTGTAAATGTATGTTTTTTGTAAAAACATTTATTTTTTTTATTAACATTTTATAGTGGGTGGATAAGTTATTTTTTTGTCTAAATAGATTTATATATTGTGAATCTAAATATATTATGTTTAAATTGTAAAAAAATAATGAGGTGTTGGGGGGTGCACAATAGTTGGTGAGTTTAAAGCATTGTTATTTAAATGTTTTTTTAATATTGATTTAAAACATTTTTTTACATTTATTTTTTTTAACTTATTTATAATTTTTTTAAGCATTTGTTAATTTTGTTTATTTAAACATTTTTATTTAAACCATTTTTTAACATCTGTTTAAAAAAAATTACATTTATTTTTAAATGATTAGTTTAAAATGTTTTTTAATTTTTTAAACGCATGTTTTTTACAAGTATTTTTGTAAAACATTTAACTTTTTTTTAAAATTTTAATGGAAAAAGTTTTTTAAGTGTTTGTTTTAAAAAAAATAATTTAAATGTTTGCTTTAAAAACTTTTTTAAACTTTTTTTTAAAACATTTTTATTTAAACCTTTTTTTAAACCATTTTTTTACACTTGTTTAAAATGTTTTTTACATTTATTTTTAGATGTTTAATTTACAACGTTTTTTTGAACGCATGTTTTTTGCATGTATTTTTTTTAAATTAACTTGTTTTATGTAAAAATATTTTTTTATTAAAATTTTATAGTGGGTGGATCTGTTATTTTTTTCTAAATAGATTTATATATGTCTGTGAATTTATATATATTATGTCCAAATTGAAAAAAAGTAATGAGGGATTGGGGGTACACAGTAGTGGGTGGGTTTAAAGCATTATTATTTAAACATTTTTTTTATCATTATTTAAAACATTTATTACATTTATTTTTTTTTAAATTATTTATGAAAAGTATTTTTAAGCGTTTTTTTAATTTAAAAAAAAAATTAAATGTTTTTTAATTTTTTTTTAAACGCATGTTTTTTATATGTATTTTTATTAAATGTCACACATTTTTTTGTAAAAACATTTATTTTATATTTTATTGACATTTTATAGTAGAAGGATATATTATTTTTTCTAAATAGATTTATATATTTGAATCTATATATATTATGTGCAAATAAATAATGAGAAGTTCGAGGGTACGCAGTAGTGGGTGAGTTAATTTTTTTTCTAAATAGATTTATATATATATAGTATATATAGTATATATAATATATGCAAGTTTCATCAAATTTAAAAGAAATAATGAGGTTGGGGGGTGTGAGAACGTCATTGGGTGAGTAGTTATTTTTTTAAATATATAATAAGTTGTTATATATATATAATGTTAAATGATTAATATATATATATATATATATAATATGAGAAAATTTTAAAAAAATAATTAGGGGTTGGGGGTGCGTTGTAGTGGGCGGGTTAGTTTTTTTTTCTAAATAGATTTATATATAATATATGCAAGTTGTAACATACTTAAAAAATTAATGAGTTTGGGGGACATGCACAAACATCATTAGGTTAGTGTGTTATTTTTTGTTAATATACTTTAAGCTATTATATATATAATATTAAATCATTGATATATATATATATTATTAATAGATTTCTTTATATATATTATATTAAATTATTTATATATATATCTATTATTAATGGATTTTTAAAAGTCACACTTAATTGATATATATTATTAATTTCTTTATATATATATATTATTAATGGATTTGTTTATATATATATATATATATATATATATTATCATATCATTGATATATATATTATTAATAGATTTGTTTATATATATATACATATATATAATATGCAAGTTTCATCATATTTAATAAAATTAATGAGGTTGGGGGTGTGCGTGAACATCATTAGGTGAGTGTGTTATTTTTTTTGTTAATATATAATAAGTTATTATATATATAATGTTAAATGATTGATATATACAAATATATATATAATATAAAAAAATTGTAAAAAAATAATTAGGGGTTGGGGGTGTGTCGTAGTAGGTGGGTTAATTTTTTTTCTAAATAGATTTATATATGTATAGTATATATAATATATGCAGGTTGCAACATACTTAAAAAAATTAAGGAGGTTGATGGACATGCACGAACATCATTAGGTGAGTGTGTTATTTTTTTTATTAATATACAACAAGTTATTATATATATAATATTAAATCATTGATATATATATATATTAATATAATTGTTTATATATATATTATATTATATCATTTATATATATATATATATATTATTAATGGATTTTTAAAAGCCACACATAATTGATATATATTATTAATGGCTTTGTTTATATATATACATTATTATATATATATAATTATATATCATTGTATATATTATATACACACACACACACACACATTATAATTATATATAATAATAATTATATATATATATATATACATTATTATATATATATATATTATTTTCAGTTAATATTTAATTATATATATATATATATACATATATACATATATACATATATACATATATCCTTGATATATATATATATACTGTCCGGTGATAACATAACAGGCGCAGCCTTGGAAGCTTGTAGTGGGGGGATCGAATCTTCTTACCAGTAGTTTCCTGTTAAATTTTTTTACAGCAGACAGGCTTCGCACGGGCTGGGCTTCGCGTGGGCTAGTGGACCGAGCTTTTTTTGGGTCGGCCTGACCTGGCCTGCAGGCCTTCTTGGATAGGCCGAGGCCCGACTCGATGAACCTACAGCCCGAGCCCAGCCTGGCCCGATGTGGGCTTTGTCGGGTCGGGTCGTTTGGGCTTTTGGGTCGGGCGTGTCGGGCTTTCCGGCCACCGGGCCAGAATTACACCCTTAGGTGCATGTGTACAGGTACTTAGGCAAATGCCTCTTATTTGTGGGATATGTCTACTCAGTGCTAGTCTCCAGCCCCTGACCTACTGGAGGTGGACTTGGGGTAGTCACGACATGATCTCTGAGGGACGGTTCATGATAGAGTGGTATCCAAGGAGGTCAATTCTACCTAACGAACCAAGAGTCTGTGAGATTGGTTTGGGGCAACATTATTGAGTGTTTCAAGTTTGGATTTCAGGCCAGGTAATCCAATTTTGGTGCGGCAGCTGACGTATCCATACACCAGGGCCCTGAATTTTGCTTTCCAACTCAGTATATGAAAACACTGGTTGTCGATAAAATAATGGTACATGCATCATATAGGATTGATTATGTTCTCATGTCCTTCTTGAGTCAGTTTCAGCTCACCAGGTATACTCTATTGATTGTGGTGCATCTTGATCTATTCCAGGATGCCTCCATGCAAACATCCATCCAAGATTCTGATGTGTGATCATGATGATGATCCTCTTAGTGATGAGGCATTGGTATAGGGGATAGTACAAAAGATAGCACCTTTGAGTGGTGTACCAGTGATACCACCCCCTAGAGAGCAGTAGTTACTACCAGCATTACCAGTAGAGGATGCTCGTAGGCTGAGTGCATTTCATGAGTTTCATAGGTAGTGACTTCCTATATTCAGGGGTGATCTAGAGCCCCAGGCAATTAAGGATTTGTTGGAGGTGGTTACACATGTCTTCCACCTAATAAGGACGCCTCTCGACTAGATGGCAGTCCTAGTTGCAAGTCTTCTACATGGATCATCAGGGATATGGTGGATCTTAGTGATCCAGATGCATGAGGATATGACCCTCACTTGGAAATACTTCAAGCATCTCTTCAGGAAGGAGTTCTTCCCAATGACATTATGCTTTGTGTGTATATAGGAGCTACTACATCTCCAACAAGGCATCCATATAGTAGCGGAGTACTCTACGAGATTTACGGATCTTTCTCACTACTCCACAGATATGGTGTGGGACCCATTTTCCAGGGCCCAGACCTTTGATAAGGGGCTACGCTGGGATATCAGGGTATCCATGATATCCCTTAGCATTCTAACATATACTGGGGTACTGGAGTGAGCTCTTCTAGTAGAGATCTTTCTGGAAGAGCAGACACTGTCAATGGGAGCTACCACCAGGCATCAAGTAGCTGAGACTTTTGTAATAGGTAGCTAATAGATGATGCAAGGATCCAAGTGGATCAGATAGTTCAAGGGACGACCCCAAGACACAAGTTCAGTGGTTCGAGGCTCCCAAGGCAGATCAAGTCAGCCGAAGGACAGGCTGTGCTACTCGTGCGGAGGTTGGGGACACATGGCTTGAGATTGCCCGACTCATCGTACAGATGATAAACAGACAGTTGAGAGACCACCAAGGAAGAGGAGAAGGAAGTAAAAGGGTGTTTCGCTAGGTAGCAGACATGGAAAAGGAGCTGGACGGGCAGTAGGAGGTGGGCGAAGGTTCAAGGTACTACCACCACCACCCCCAGGTGGTCCACCATAGGCTTAGGGAGTTGGTGTAGGTTCCGGGCGCAGCGGAAGCGCGTTGGTGGGTTAGCCCAACTTTAATTTTAACGTTAAACAATGTTCAATCCGAGATCCGTCACGATTTAAAATGCCGAATCTTTGGAATAGAATAAAGAACGAAAAAAGAAAAGAAGAGTCCTGGAACCCTTGACATAGGATCATCACATGTTGGTTATAATTAATTTAATTAATTTATAATAATTACCTCGATGGAATTCTTTCTTCGTTGGAGTCTCCAGTCACGATCTTGTGATCCGTCGTTACGTTGTAGAATCCAAGTACAGGATTCCTCTAGCAGTTATCCACACGTAATCCACGTATCTATGGACATCGTCGAAGAGATCTCTGGGTGCTAGCGCGGAAGAGCCTTCGCTTGCGATGTCCACCTTCTACTGTCTTGATCTAGTGGAGGATCTCGCTCTCGTAACTTGAGGGCGTTCTTGGTGGAAACAGAATTCTCTCTTGGCTTGAGAGTATTTCCAAATCCGTTGTGCACAACAATGGATCTCTTGCTCTATGAGAATAATGTAATTGGGATTATAATACTTAGAATAATAAAATGAATTAATTTCTCGAAAGCATTTAATCATTTCATTTAATTCTTAGTAATACCCCATGTCTTAATAATGACAATTGTCCATCATTATTACTTGACATGCGCCCAAAGTATTACATTTAATATCATTTAATTAAATAAACAATATTTTTCTCATGAATATCGAAAAACAAACTACATGGCTTGTATATAAATATACACAGCGTGTACTTTTTTATTTTTTCATTTTATTTATTTCCTCCACCATATTTATTAGACCTTTAGTAATGGATATTTATTTCTTAAATAAATGTAACTACATTACTCGCTAATAAATATATATATTATTTCTCCAACAATATATTCTCTCGAATAACCAGTGTCGAAATAAATGCGATCAGGCATCCTTAAATAATTATTAAACCACAGTCGGGTATAATCTTTATTTAACTTGTTAAATTAATATTTAACTGAGATACATGGACACACTTAGTGTGTGACCCTCTAGGACTCGTTCTCAGTGGCATTAGGTGGAGCCTGCCTAAAGTCCAAGGTTAGCGTCTAGGAACACACCAAGGCACCCATAGAGAAAGAAGTTAACGTCGCAATGACGTGTCACCTCCTACGAATGCTTACCGTGTAATATAATCCCTTTGTCTCGATATCTCCAATCAAGCGGGTTGCATGCTAGTGCCATCAACCCATGTGCTTGATTATTCTTTCTTTGAATTCCCGGAATTGAACTCTCTCATACCTTACCATGGCCATGGATTTATTTAGGCTATATCAATTACATCAAAGGGCCTGAGATATCTACTTCTTTTATGGAACAGAAGGGACAAATCCTTTCTCGCATTATCTATTAATGCAGTATTACTTGTGACGCACCCAACGTATCCTACCTTACTGTGAATAATGTGTCATCACAGTTTTTGTCAATACATCTAAGTGCACTAGTTGTAATACCCATTAATAATAATCTTAAAGTCTAAGGACCAATACACATGTCCGCATATAGGAACATCCAATGAAACTATAAAATGTGGATTTCTTACTGGTGGGTCTCGTTCTCATAATATCCTCTTGGATATTACCAAGGGCGCACACCATGAGAAGGTGCCTCAAAGTTTTATGAGTCCTCACCCCTAATGACCTGTATTATTTGTGTCCCTCAAATAATATCATTCGTCCATAGAACATATATTCAAGAACAGTGTTATGGAACTTCTGGGTTCTCATCATAGCAAGGATCTGCTATGACCCATTAATGCAACAGCTGTCATGAGGACATTATCACATGCGTTGTCACGCAGAAGAACAATTAAGATGTGATAAGGATTTTATTAATGAATAAAGTACAAAGTAGTTGGTTCTAGACCACCAACTTCAACAGACTCCCACTTGGACTAGAGCCAACTGCTAACAACCTTTAACCCACTATCTCTCACCTGATATTCATGCTTCTGCTGAGATAGGCCTTTAGTCATGGGGTCCGCCATGTTCTCTTTTGTGGATGCTCTACTCATTACAACTTCACCCCTTTGATAGAAATCCCTCAAGAGGTGATACTTCCGGAGTATGTGATTTGTCTGTTGATGTGACCTTGGTTCTTTTGCAAGAGCCACCGCTGCAGTATTATCACAATACAATGTAATGGGATCTTTACTGCTAGGAACCACATCAAGCTCTTGGAAAAAGTTCCAAATCCAGACGGCTTCCTTGGCTACATCAGAAGCCAATATATACTCAGACTCTGCTGTAGAATCAGTGACAAATGGCTGCTTTGAACTCTTCCAGCTCATAGCTCCTCCATTGCGACAGAAAACATATCCAGATTGCGACTTCAGATCGTTCTGATCTGTTTGAAAACCAGCATCAGCATACCCTCTGATGACAAGCTCCTCGTCTCCTCCATACACCAGGAACATATCCTTAGTTCTTCTCAGATATTTAAAGATAGTCTTAACAACAGTCCAATGTTGTTATCCTGGATCTTCTTGATATCTGCCTACCATGCTTAGTGCATAGGCAACATCAAGCCTGGTACATAACATGGCATACATGATGGATCCTATAGCCGAAGCGTATGGGATCTTACTCATTCTATCTTTCTCTTGTTGTGTCTGAGGACACATTTTCTTAGAAAGATGTAAGCTATGTGACACTGGAACCAATCCCCTCTTGGATTGTTCCATACTAAATCTCTTTAGTATCTGGTCAATGTATGTACCCTGACTTAGTCCAAGTAGCCTCTTGGATCTATCACGAATGATCTTGATCCCTAGAATGTAGGCTGCTTCACCTAAGTCTTTCATGGATAAGCACTTGTTCAACCAGTCCTTAACTGATTGTAAGGCTGGTACGTCGTTTCCAATAAGCAATATGTCATCAACATATACTACTAGGATAAAGACTGCATTCCCATTAAACCTCCTATAAACACATGGCTCACATTCGTTCTTAATGAAACCAAATTCCTTTATGGATTCATCAAATCGAATGTTCCATGACCTAGATGCTTACTTCAATCCATAAATGGATTTCTGCAACTTGCAAACCTGTTTGGCTTCACCTGGTGTTACAAACCCTTCTGGTTGTGTCACATAGACATCTTCCTGAAGGTTCCCGTTAAGGAATGCTATTTTGACATCCATCTGCCAAATCTCATAGTCATGGTAATCTGCTATGGAAAGTATGATTCTTATGGATTTAAACATGGCAACTGGCGAGAAGGTTTCATCATATTCAATTCCTTGACGTTGTCTGAATCCTTTAGCCACTAGCCTTACTTTATAGGTGCTAACTTGACCTTCCATGTCCATATTTCTCTTGAATACCCATTTTCATCCAACAGGCTTTACATCAACTGGCTCATCCACCAGAACCCAAACTTGGTTCTGATACATGGAATCCATCTCATAATTCATAGCTTCTAGCCATCTTGTAGCTTCTGAGCTTTCTACTACTTCCTTGTAGGAGAGAGGCTCATCATTGTCCAATAATAATGATTCACCATCCTTGGTGACTAGGAAACCAAATCTCTCTGGTTCCCTTACCTCTCTTGAGCTCCTACGTAGTACTTGTGTTTATGGAACCTCTTCTACGGGGACTTGTGGAACTTGTTCCTATAATAACTCTTGTGTATCCTGAGCATCAACTTCGTCGAAGTCAATTTTTCACCCACTATCCTTCTTGAGGATGTGATCCCTCTCAAGAAATATGGCTTGTCTGGCATCAGTCACTTTCTTGTCTTGAGGGTTATATAGGTAATATCCTTTTGTTTCCTTGGGATATCCTATAAAGATACACTTCGTGCCCCGGGGTGATAGTTTGTTGCCTGAGAAGTCCTTAACAAATTCCTCGCATCCCCATACATGTTTATGTGACAAAATGGGTTTATTTCCATTACATAACTCGGAGTGAATTCCATTTACCGCCTTGGTTGGTACTTGGTTTAATGTGTATGCTGCAGTTTGTAATGCATATCCCCAAAAGGATAATGGAAGATCTGCATGACTCATCATCGACCTCACCATGTCCAATAAGGTGTGGTTCCTCCTTTCACTAACACCATTCCACTATGGTGAATAAGGAGGAGTGATTTGAGATTAAATCCCAAACTCTCATAGAAGATCGATGAACTCTTGGTTCAGATATTCTCCACCTCGATCCGATCGAAGTTTCTTTATCTTCTTACCAAGCTGGTTCTCTACTTCATTCTTGAATTCCTTAAATTTCTCTAAGGCTTCTAACTTATACCTCATTAAGTAGACAAATATGTATCTACTCAAATCATCAGTAAAAGTAATGAAGTAAGAATATCCACCTCTAGCTTCTACTGGAAATGGTCCACATATATCCGTGTGCACTAATCCTAGAAGCTCTGTGGCCCTTTCACGCTGTCCACCAAAAGGCGGCTTGGTCATTTTTCCTTGTAAACAAGTATGACATATATCAAGTGGTTTTAGCTCAGTATAGTCTTAATATCCATCTTGGCAGAGCTTTTTCAAGCGCTTCTCATTCACATGACCAAGGCGGTGATGCCACAACTGGGTGATGTATGAGTCATGTGAGTTTGTTTCGTTATCGATTGCTAACACTTGGTTTTCGTAATTTAATACATACAAACCATTATTCAAATGTGCCACACCATAACATATGTTGTTCTTATAAAAGAGACAACCCTTATTTCTGAACTTGAAAATAAATCCATCCATATCCAAACAAGATACAGAAATTATGTTCTTGGTAACACTAGGCACATAATAACAGTTTTGTAAAACCAAAATCATCCCAGTTGGCAATGAGAGGTGGTAGTCGCCAATAGCCGACGCAGCCAGCCTTGCACCATTGGCAGCTCGAAAATCCACCTCTCCTCTGGTGATCTTTCTAAATCTACTTGGTTTCTGAATTTGAATACAGATGTGAGCCCCAAAAGATGTATCTAATACCTAATGTGTAGAAATAAAAAGATTGCACTCGATAATGAACACACCTTTAGCGTCCCCACGCGTCTGGGTGCAGTTCCTCTTCAAGTGGCCCTGCTTTCCACATGCAAAACACACTGCCTCCCATTCCTTGCCCTACCTCTGGATCTTCCCCTTCTTGGAGGGATGGTGCTCGGGGGTTTCATACAATTTATAAGTCTTTGGCCCCTTTTCCTTGTTCTTCCTTTTCTTATTCACCATAAATACCGTGGGTTTGTCACTCCCCATGTCCTTATCTACCTGGAGAATCAAGGTCAAAATCTCCGATAGACTCTTCTCATTGCCGCTCATGTTATAGTTGATAATGAAGCTAGAGAAGGTCTTGGGCAGTGATGATAGGATAAGATCTGTACGCAACTCATCCGGGAATTTAATCCCTAAGATGTCCAGGCATTCAATGTAGCCAATAAGCTTGACTACATGAGGCCCAGCTGGCGCAGACTCTCCAAGCTTCATGGTAAACAAAGCATTGGAGATCTCATACCTCTCTTGTCTTTCCTTCTCTTGGTAGAGATCCTTAATGTGAGACATCATGCTATATGCATCCATGTTTTCATATTGCTTCAAGAGATCATTAGACATGGCCGATAGCATGAAACACTGGACATCTATGGCATTATCCATGTGTTTCATGTAGAGAGATAATTCCTCATCACTAGCCTCTTTCCCAGGCGCAACTGGAATAGGCTCTTCCAGCACATAAAATTTCCTTTCATGGTGAAGGATGATGTGTAAACACCTCTGCCACTCTTGGAAATTGGTGCCGGTGAGAAGGTTTTCCTTCTCGAGTATGGTGCGCAATGATATGTTTGAAGTCATTTTATTTCCATTTCTACAAATTAATATGAGAAAAGGTTTAATACTTTATTACAAAATTGAGACAAATATATAAATTAACACTTATTAGTCTCCCACTATTTTATCTAAATACAATAGCCCTCACCATTGATTTTGGAATATTCGGTTTCCTGAATATTCTAGTGGCAAGGATCCATATTTTCCTTCACATTATCCCAACTAGGGTTGTTCAAGAAACTTGAAGGGTTTTAGGTAGGCATTCCAAATGCCAACTGCACTAACTCGCAGCTCCTTGATTTGCTGAGTGGACTTCCCAATCCTGAAATCCTTTTATTTTGGATTTCCTTAACCTTTGCCTCTTGGTCACACCAAGTCCTACTATGGTAGTCAACCCTTGATGTGAACCTAGTCAATTAAATCCAAAACCTTGAATTAGAATTCCCCAATAATTGAAAGCACCCCAACTAGGGTTGTTCAAGCACTTTGAACTATGGTTCGATTCTAACCAAGATTATGGAAGGATATGCCGACTTAATATTTCTTTTGAGGGATTTTATCCTTATACATAAATTTCCATTTTATTATCTTTTATTATATGCTTGTTAATATTAAGTGGGATTTACTTAAGTGATTAACCATGTCAAAGATAATATTTACGTATAAGCCGGTTTTATTTTAGTTCCATCTTGCATGCTCGTTTAATTCATTAATTGTGTGATCGTGACAACACACCCACAATAAATAAACCATGTAACTGACAGAAATAAAATAAATGGAATGATCATGAGATTTTCTATTGGTTAGTTTATCTAGCGGTTGATAAACTAACCCAAGACCTAGGGGAGAAACACCTTGAACCTTTCGGGTTCGTGTTTACAGCTTTCCACCTGTCCACCTTTGTATCTCCTTGGATCGGTTTCACCTTGGCTCCTGACTTGAGCCACCTCCACTAGCTTGGGAGCTCCATCCATTACATATGCATTTATCTCACACGCAGGTGAGGGGTAAAAAAGGGTTTTTACATAAAATAATCCTTGGGCGCGCAGGCCCTACATATTAATGAGGAGATGGCTCGTAGGCCAACAAATTTAATTTAAATAAATAAATTAAAAGAAACCATTCACATACAAAGGTCTCGGTCTAGCTCATGATCATCCATACATGCAACTATATTTACGCATAAATAAAACTAGCATTCAATTATTTAATCGTTCTTGTTTAAGATAAATCATGCTCGAATTAATTAATTATCTTTAATTAATAAATCCTTTTATCTTAAAACCTTTTTATGAATTTCCTTGAGATTATCATCCATCATAATTTTAAACAAATAAATTCATTTAAAATTATCCTTGTACGTAACTTGTACCTTGGAGGCAACCCGGTGAATTCCCATTTATTACGCAGATGTTAAATTAAACACATATATATAAAACACCTATCACGTGTTGTGCCTCATCTTTACGCATGCACCATGGTATACGTCTCAAGGGTTTGTATAATATAATAATAAATTTTAATAAATCTGTGTAATTTGGGTGAGTACACAGCGTGTAGTTCTGACTACACGGAGTGTACTTTTCTTCATCGTCCATCCTAAGTACACGCCCAGGGACAGGGCGTGTTAATGTACTTCATAAATTTTAGGAGTACACGGCGTGTATAGTGGGACACACGCTGTGTAGTTTCCGCGTTACACGGTTTCCAGCCGGGAAGGCTGTGTATGGAGTACATGGCCCAACCCTAACCCGAAGGGACTACATGTTGTGTTCATTAGACCACACAGTGTGTATTCCGGAAACCGTGTGCCACCTGTTTCTGGTCAACACACGGTGTCTTAAATTCTTAGAAAGAATCAAATACACAGCCTGATTTAGAAGATCAGTCAATGTATTGAACCTAGACTACACAGCGTGTACTTCTGAATACACGCCGTGTATTCTGGTGTTGTATGGCCAGAAACGTTTGGCTCCTCCGGATGAGTTCCTTATTTTATTTTAATCAAAATTAAAAGAAAAATTAGTTTCTGTGAGGTGAACGAGAAACGAGGGAGGAGGAACAAATCTCGAGATTCAGACTTCCAGAACGATTAAACATGAATTTAAATAACTAAATTATTAAATGCGTAAATCACCAACAAAAAACTAAATAATTATAATCAACGATATGACCCCTCTGATACCACTTGTAGGTTTCAGGCGCAGCAGAAGCACGTTGGTGGGTTACCCAACTTTAATTTTAATGTTAAACAACATTCAATCCGAGATCCATCACGATTTAAAACACCGAATCTTCGGAATAGAACGAAGAATGAAAAAAGAAAAGAAGAGTCCTGGAACCCTTGAGATAGGATCAGCATATGTTGGTTATAATTAATTTAATTAATTCATAAGAATTACCTTGATGGAATTCTTTCTTCGTTGGAGTCTCCGGTCACGATCCTGTGATCCTTCATTGCGTTGTATAATCCAAGTAAAGGATTCCTCTAGCAGTGATCCACATGTACTCCACATATCTCTGGACGTCGCCAAAGGGATCTCCAGGTGCTAGCGTGGAAGAGCCTTCGCTTGCGATGTCCGCCTTCTACCGTCTTGATCTGGTGGAGGATCTCGCTCTCGTAACTTGAGGGCATTCTTAGTGGAAAGGGAATTCTCTCTTGGCTTGAGAGTATTTCCAAATCTGTTGTGCACAACAATGGCTCTCTTTCTCTATGAGAATAATGTAATTGGGATTATAATACTTAGAATAATAAAATGAATTAATTGCTTGAAAGCATTTAATCATTTAATTTAATTCTTAGTAACACCCCATGTCTTAATAATAACAGCTGACCATCATTATTACTTGACATGCGCCCAATGTATTACATTTAATATCATTTAATTAAATAGACAATATTTTTCTCACGAATACCGAAAAACAAACTACACGACGTGTACTTTTTATTTTTCATTTTATTTATTTCCTCCACCATATTTATTAGACCTTGAGTAATGGCTATTTATTTCTTAAATAAATGTAACTGCATTACTCGCTAATAAATATATATATTATTTCTCCCACAATATATTCTCTCAAATAACCAGTGTCAAAATAAATGCGATCAGGCATCCTTAAATAATTATTAAACCACGGTTGGGAATAATCTTTATTTAACTTGTTAAATTAATATTTAACTGAGATACATGGACACACTTAGTGTGTGACCCTCTAGGCCTCTTTCTTAGTGGCATTAGGCGGAGCCTACCTAAAGTCCAAGGTTAGCGTCTAGAAACACGCCAAGGCATCTATAGAGAAAGAAGTTAATTCTGCAATGATGTGTCACCTCCTATGAACGCTTACTGTGTAATATAATCTCTTTGTCTCGATATCTCCAATCAAGCGGGTTTCATGCTAGTTCAATCAACCCATGTGCTCGATTATTCTTTCTTTGACTTCCTGGAATTGAACTCTCCCATACCTTACCATGGCCATGGATTTATTTAGGTTATATCAATTCCATCAAAGGTCCTGAGATATCTACTTCTGTTATGGAACAAAAGGGACAAATCCTTTCTCGCATTATCTATTAATGCAGTATTACTCGTGACGCACCCAACATATCCTACCTTGCTGCGAACAGTGTGTCGTCATAGTTTTCATCAATACATCTAAGCGCATGAGTTGTAATACCCATTAATAATAATCTTAAAGTCTAAGGACCAATACACACGTCCGTAGATAGAAACATCCAATGACAATATGAAATGTGGATTTCCTACTGGTGGGTCACGTTCTCATAATACACATCCGCAGATAGGAACATCCAATGACAATATGAAATGTGGATTTCCTACTGGTGGGTCTCATTCTCATAATATCCTCCTAGATGTTACCAAGGGCGCACACCATGATAAGGTGCCTCAATGTTTTATGAGTCCTCACCCCTAATGACCTGTATTATTTGTGTCCCTCAAATAATATCATCCAGCCATAGAATATATATTCAAGAACAATGTTATGGAACTTCTGGGTTCTCATCATAGCAGGGATATGCTATGACCCATTAATGCAACAGTTTTCCTTAGGACATTATCACATGCATTGTCATGCAGAAGAACAATCAATATGTGATAAGGATTTTATTAATGAATAAGGTACAAAGTAGTTGGTTCTAGACCACCAACTCCAACAGTTGGTGGATAGGGATGAGGCCAAATTCAGGTGATAGAGGCTTACGACCCTGGTACTCCATAGATGATTAGAGGTATGATCTATGTCTTTTCTACCCTAGTTGTAGTTTTGATAGAAAAGAGTTCCAATCACTCTTTTCTCACCACAACACTTGTTCAAGACTCAAAGATTCTAGTGGAACCGTTGACTTGATCCCTATGCTTAGAGACTTATATGGGGGAAGATTTTATGATCACACATTGGTGATGACAATGTTAATTTACTCTTGGGGTAGAGAGTTTGGATTGGGATATCCTGGTGGTAGCATCGAGGCCTTACAATGCCATTCTTAGTATGGATTGGTTATCCACAGTTCATGCCTAGATTTACTATTTTAGGTTCATAGTGTGGTGTGTCATTGGATATGGGACCAGGTTTTCCTTTGTTGACAAAAAGGAAACCCAAGTAGTGTAGGATGGACTCTCACATAGAAGGGTGAAGTCGATCACACACCAGTTGGCTATCATGACCCTCGGTGCAGTGGATGAGATGAGTCCTCGGTTTCCTACAGTGGTGGATGAGTACGAGGATTTAATTCTAGAAGCTATTCCAGGATTACGTCCTTGTAGGGAGGTGGATTTATATATTGATATGTACCACAGGATGGAACCAATATCTACACCTACATATTAGAAGTCTCCCATAGAGATTCTTGAGTTAAAGGTATAGTTGGAGGACTTGCAAAGGAAGGGCTTCTTGAGGCCTAGTGTTTCACCCTAGGCAGCCCTAGTGTTGTTTTCTAAGAAGTAAGATGGGAGCTTGAGGTTTTGTGTGGACTTCCAGAGCCTGAACCAGGTGATCATGAAGAATAAATAGCCACTATCAAGAATTGATGAACTATTTAATCATCTGAAGGGATCAAGGTGGTTCTCGAAGATAGACTTAAGATCTAGCTATCACTATGTCATCCCGCCTTTTTATTACATAACTGTTCATTACATTTTACAAACATAGGATATTTTAAAGTTTAGTGTCTGGGAAATCAGGAACATAAAACATGAAAAATTAAAACACTCTTTTAATTCCCCTTGAAAATATTTTTGAAAAGTTCAACTTATTTAAAATTACTACATCTCATAATCTGGAGACATACATCAAAGGAAAGGGTGAGAAGGAGGCCTAGCAAGGAAAGCAAGTGAAACAGTTTACATGTGAACTTGAGTGATATCAATAAGAACATGGAGAGAAAGAGTCATATTACAATAATAATAACTTGAAACATAAATTTAATATGTGGCTAAAAAATTTAATTTAGACATTCTTGAACATATCACCAAGGTTCATCTCCAAGGTGGCATAAAAATTACTAGGGTTATTCACCAAGGTATCATGAAACTTGTCATCTATAGAGATTAAATTAACTACCCAATGTATTGAAGTGCTATCAGGTAACACCCTTAATATGTATTTATTTTCATGTGATCCACATAGATCATAATCAATCACTTCATAAATAACCCAAAGAGAATAAAATAAATGGGTTTCATGTCAAAATCGTGACGTTTAAAAAGTGATTAAAAATAAGATCATTATGTCATTTATAACCCATGGAAAGGTAGTGATGGTTTCATGTATGTAAAATCCAGAATAAAATATATAATTTTTATATCTTGATGAATACCTATAGAGATGAAAATAGATTGGGGGTATTCACATAAATAAAACAAGATAATTTTGTGAGAAAAAGAGAGGGATTTTGAGATGAAAATTTTGCATCATAACGGCTACGTAAAACGGTTTTTTAAAACATTAAAAAGAGAGGGGAAAAGGGTAAACCACTCATAAATAACTCATGATACAGTATAGGGACAGAATAAAATAGAAATAATATCATGGTATGTGTTGGGCAAAAATCCCTCAAGGTATCATTGAAGCATTTTTTAGATGATTGTGTTTGTTGACAATGTAGGACTCAGTGTTGTGTTTGTTGACAAAGAGAGTCTCAATGACTCTAACTATTGAAAAAGGGAGGTTTTATAGAGAATGGGGAAAAGTGTTTTTAGAAAAAGGAGTTGTTCTCTTGTGTTAAGAAGGTTTCTAATGTTTTACACCAGGAATTTTTTGAATTCAGAACATTAAAAATTTGGCCAAGGAAAAGTGGCGTGTAAGTCCAAAAGTGGCGTGCAAGTGTGGCGCCCAAGTCCAAAAAGTGGCACGCAAGTGTGGCGCACAAGTCCAAAATTGGCGCGTAAAAGAAATAGGCGTGCAAGTCCTAAAATGGCGTGAAAGTGTGTAACGCAAGTGTAGTGCGCAAGTCCTCAAAATGCCTATAAATATACGGATCCTCTCCTCATTTATTAATGAGCTCAACACTTAGAGAAAATATGAGCTCTGAACGTGCAAGTGAAAGTGACGTGCAAAGTTCAGTGGGCACGCAAGTGGGGCACGCAAGTGGGCCGCGCAAGTGGACCACGCAGGTGTACCACACAAGTGTACCATGCAAGTGTACCATGCAAGTGTGTCGTGCAAGCTATGTGGAGCACAAGTTTGGCGCGCTAGTGTGGCGCGCAAGTGTGGAGCGCAAGTTGGTTTTTCCGCAACGAAGGCCGAGGTTGTGCACTAGTTAAAGGGGAACACAAGTCACCCTAGGGTTGTGTGAAAGTTAGATATTTCCCAGAACATCTGTGGTAAAGTGGTATTCATCAGTGGATGAAATTTCTACTTCAATAGAGCTTCTACATACAGTGGAGGATGCATTCATTAGTGATAATGAAGATACCTACAGGTCTATAAACTGTGAGTGGATCCCTTCCAAGTGTGGTGAGCCAAGGAAGAGGAAGAAGGTAATCCTTTCTACCGGTAGTGAGCCAGTGAAAGAGAAACATGGAGTGACACTTGGGAAATTAGTGAGCTAACCCTAAACATTGTAAAGGTTGTGATCCTGGGCATAGAAGTGATCTATCCCGAACATTATTGGCAGTGAGATTTAGTTGATTTCGTATAATGGAACATCATCGTTGTATGCTCCTTGGACGTAGCTCAGTGAGGGTGAACCAAGTAAAAACCTTTTTGTCTGCTTGCTTGCTTCCCTGCATTTCATTTAAAGCATCATCATCAGCTAAATAAGAAAAGAAGTGGTCATAATAAACACACAAGTGAAAACAAAGTGACCCTTGTAATATAGAGGTCAAGATCCAGTGGGGCAGGAAGAATTTTGAAAAAAGAATATCCATACCCTGATTCACCCCCCCCCCCCCCTCAGGGTATATAGGCCTCTATTGGTCCTAAAAATTTGTATCAGAGGGAAGGTTTATTTTATCATATTTGTTTTCTCTGATTTGGTTCAGTTGATTTCTTAAGTTAACTATCCAGTCTGCTCTTATCTTGGTGTGTCATGGAAAAAGAAAGAACTTCAAAGAAGAAGCAGAAGTCTGGTGAAATTACCCAGTGTGGAAGTGTCAATGGAAAGAGTGTGATTCAGTTGAAGGAATCAAGTAGTGGAGAGAATAATGATTTGGATGAATAATATAGTGAAAATACTCACTCATTCACTGATGCATAAGTAATGAGTGAAGAACCTGAAATTCCAAGTGATGTTGGAACTACTAATGATGAAGAAACACCAAGAAGTCAAAAAGTGGAAGTTTTCCACAAAGAGAAAGAACTGGATCAGAAATTCAATGATGAAATTAAATCTAAAGATATCCAGATCCAAGAACTGGAAACTGAGATCAATAAGCTAAGAGACTCAGAGGCTTATTGATGTAGCTACTGATCTGAGGGAGAATAATGATTCTTAATATGAATAACTACAAAAGAGATCTACAAAGGTAGAAAAATCAAAAGCTGATGTCAAGGGAAAGAATCTGAACTCAGAGGAGATTAAAAATTTGAAATTCATAAATGTTGATCTTCCTACACAACTATCTGAACTAGTTTAGAAGAATCAAAGGCTACAATAAGAGAATGCATGTTGTTCTTATTCTATTGAATAAGAAAAATTAAAAGTGAAGGAGAAAAGTGACATGGTAGAAAATATCACAAGAGAACTGGAAGATGAGATGATTAGTGGGAAGAATCTCAGAAAGGAACTCAATTCTCAACTTGAATCAAGAGATAAGAATATTAAACAATTGGAGGAAGAGATAGAATCATCCAAGAAAGAAATGGAGATATCAAAAGACAAATGAAAACCTAAGTTGAAGGATGCACTTCACTTACTATTCTATTTTCCTTCAACGAGTGATGAAAAAATGAAGAACAAATATGCTATTTTTGAATAAAAACAACAACATATTTTCTTAGCTCAAAGACCATATAGTTTGGGAAAAACTGGGATTGGATTTGATGAATCATCTCCCGTACATGATAGAATGCATGCTGTGAACAGTTAAAGAAGTGGAGAAAATCTTGTTGGTACGGAAGATATTCCTAAGAGGATAGTTAAAAGAAGTAGTGAAGTCATGTGCTATTTCTATGGGATTCATGGCCACACATTAAGATTCTATTCAGAGGCTCTGGAATACATCTCAGGTTGTGAAAATAGAAACTGTACTAAATATGAGAATAAGAAGAAGCTTCATGAAAAATCAGAGAGAAGAGTCTCCTAGAGGAAAACATTCATTAGATGCTATTATTGTGGAATAAAGGGACACACAATGAGTATGTTTTAGGAAGCTCAGGAGCTCAATATCAGAAGAGGAGTTCAAGATGCATCAACATCTCAGTTGTGAAATTATGAAATGAGGTATTCCTTTAATAGAAGATGTTTTATATGTTTTGATCATGGGAATTTGGAAAGAAATTGCAGCAAGAAGAAAGTGAGAAAGGAAAAGGAGTAAAAAAGTATATTCTTCATTCTAGTGATGTATAATGAGAAATATTGCATTGGACGAGAAAGTGGTAAGTTGAAGAATAGGCTTAGATCCTTATGGGAATCACATGGAGATGAACGAAAGGTGTATCTGTCACCTCCTCTATCACACTCACAGCCACCCTTTAAGAAATAACATGAACAAATCTAGAAGAAAAAGGGAGGAAACTTTACAGCTGTGAGTAAGAAGAATGTTCGTTCAATGGAGGACCTACCACCAATTCAAAATAGTTTGGTGACTCAGAAATATGATAAAAGAAAAATAAATAAAGAATGCATTGAAAAATTTGAATGTCGTGTGCCACAACAAGAAGTTGAGGAAAGAGGAAGATCCTTCCAATGGATGAAGAAGCAAGAGCGGATGACTAGTGTAAAGTTTCCTACTCAGAGAAGAAATCAAGGAAAAAGGAATTTTGGTGGAACCTCAGAGAATGAAATGTGTACTAATGGGTTTAAACCCCAAATATTGAGAAATTTCAGGCCTTCAAAATCTACATATCAGAGAAATACTAAGCATGTGGGTAATGAATGCTTAGTCATATGGACAGAGCAGTTGAAGTTGTCTAGGCAGCTAGAAGAAGTAAGGAAGGAGTGTGATGCTCAATAATAAAGAATCAATGGGTTTACCCATCAGGATCAACCACAATCCTCACCTTGAGGATTCCAGAAATTCCCCCTCTCCCTATGTATTTAAATGATGTTAACTAATGATTCAAATGTTTCAGGTTTTAGGGAGATACGATCCGAGGGGAAGTTGCATCTAAAGATGAAAAGTGGAGAAGTGATATGATTCAAAGTTTCAATTGACTCAAATCAGGTAACAAACTTGATGAAGAAAGGGAAGAATATAGAACAATATGAAGAGATTGTGTTATTAACTTTGTCTCAAGAAGTGTTGTATAAAATAGGGGGATCATTCAATAACAAAATTAGATGCAAGAGCCATAAAAGCAATAATTGGATGACTCAGCTTAGGTGTTTCCTATCGAGGGAAGAAAGAAACACAGAGAGAAGTAGCAATAATCATGCATCTCATGCTTATCTATTTCGTTCTAACAAGTGGTATTACCTGACAGTTTTCAGGATACCAAGAAGCTACAAGAGAGTATCAACAATGTTTTAACAAGAATCTCTGAAAAGTAGTTGAAAGAATTTATGCTACTAAATAATGAAATAATGAGAAATTTCCTGATGAAAGGGTTGAAGAAGAAAGCAACACAGGGGGAGAAGAAGTGACCAATGCTGATTCAGAAAAGAATCAAACGTGAGAGATTGTTTCAAAGCTAGCAGATAAGAATGTCATTGGGACTAAATGGGTCTATCGCAACAAGATGAATAAATATGACACAATGATTCGGAACAAAGCACAAATAGTGTGCAAGAGGTAATCCCAGATAGAGATAATAGATGTTGATGAGACATTTTCACTGGTTACGAGACTAGAGACAATCAGATTATTTTTAGCCATAGCAATGCAAAGAAAGTTCAAACTATTTCAGATGGACATCAAATCTGCATTTCTAAATGGGTTTCTAGAAGAAGAGGTATACATTGAGTAGTCAGATGGTTTTCTCATTCATGAAGATAAGAATAATTTTTTTTGGTTGAAGAAAGAACTATATGGATTGAAACAAGCACCAAGAGCATGGTACTCAAGGCTGGATCAGTATTTGAAGAATCTTGGCTTTCAAAGTGGTGGATTTGATTACAATATCTACTTATACAATAATAGTAATCAAAGGATGATGGTTCTGGTTTATGTCTATGACATAATATTTGGTGGATCAGATGAAGCTCAGTGAAAACAGTTTTCTGAATTCATGAAAAGTGAGTTCGAAATGTCCATGATTGGTGAGCTAACATTTTTCCTTGGTCTACAGGTGACACAAGGAATGGAACATTCATTTATCAATCCAATTATTCCAAGGATGTTTTGAAAATATTTGGAATGTAAAATTACAAGGAGATAAAGACTCCAGTTTCTACCTGGATGAAATTATCGAAAGATGATAATGGCAAGGAAGTTAATATCACAGAATACAGGTAGATTATTGGGAGTTTACTGTACCTCAAAGAAATACCAAGGAAAGCCACATGCTTTCAGTGAAAATAATACATCATTATATCAAGGTAATGGTGGACTTCTACTTGATGTATAATGGAAAATCTCAGACAGAGTTATTGGGATATACTGATGCAGATTGGGCCGGTTCAGCGGATGATAGGAAATCAACGTCAGGAGGTGCATTCTATCTTGGTGGATTGTGTGTTTCTTGGATAAGCAAGAAGCAAGATTGAATTTCATTGAGCACCGAAGAAGCTGAATATATTTCTGCCACTCAATCTTGCACACAGTTATTGTGGATGAAGCAACAGCTTGATGATATGGGCATTGAAGTGAAATCTCTGATCGGAATCCAGTGCGATAACTCAAGTGCTATAAATCTCAGCAAAAATCTCGTCCATCACTCAAGTAAAAAGCACATTGAGATAAAGTATCATTTTATCAAGGAGAAGGTTGAGCAAGGAATTTTGAATTTGGAGTATGTGCTTATAGAAGTACAGTTTGCAGACATTCTGACAAAGGCCTTACCCAAGGAAGCATTTGAAAGGCATCGACTGGCTTTGGGATTTCAGTTGACTCCCCGCACTTAAAAGAGTGTGGATGTCTAACCCCCTCTCCCTAAGGTATGGTTTGTTTTCTCTTATGTTCTGATATGTGTTTTTACCCTACTTTAGACTGCAAAATAGTTCCCTTTCGGTTCATTGAAAAAGGGGGAGAAAACGTGATAAAATGTGATTGTTCAAGGGGGATAAAATGTCTTAGTCAAGACACAGGGAGAAGATAACAGGTGGATCAGCAAGATAGGGGGATAAATGATATAGGGGTAGAAAATTAAATCTGATGATTCTAGATGTGATCGATCAAAGAATATATATCACGACAGCTGAGGATCATGATAAAAGCAGAAATTTCAATTCGTATCAGGTTGGTATCAACAGTGGTGTCAGAAATGAAGTGAACCATAGATAAAATTTTCATGATACTCTTGTTTCTCATGCTGATCATTTATCATGTGGGATTAGATTATGTGTTGAGTAAATCTTTGATCGCTATCTGTATCACAAGAGGCGAATGGTGGTTGAAGATGAATGAATCCTTAATGAGGTATCAAAGAATGGAGAATTTTTTTGAGAAGAGTTGTCAACAAACCCAATAGAGGAGATTGTTGGGAAAAAATCCATCAAGGTATCATTGAGAATTTTTGAGATGATTGTGTTTGTTGACAATGCAGGACTCCATGTTTTTATTGTTGACAAAGCGAGTCTCAATGACTCAAACTGTTGACAAATGGGGTTTTCCTAGAGAATGGGGAAAAGTGTTTTTGGCAAAAGGAGTTGTTCTCTTGTGTTAAAGAGGTTTCTAATGTTTTACGCCAATAATTTTTTGAATTCATAACATCAAAAATTTGGCAAAGGAAAAGTGGTGCGCAATTCTAAAAGTGGCATGCAAGTGTGTTGTGAAAGTCCAAAAGTGGTGCGCAAGTGTGGCGTGTAAGTCCAAAATTAGTGCGCAAGTGTGGCGCGCAAGTCCTAAAGTGGCGCACAAGTATTCCGCGCAAGTATGACGTGCAAGTGTGGAGCGCAAGTCATATTTCAAGATAATCATATCAAAATATGAAGAAGGAAAGAAAGAGGCACGTAAGTCCTAAAATGGCGCGCAAGTGTGGCGCGCAAGTCCTCAAAATTCCTATAAATATACGGCTCCTATCCTCATTTATTAACGAGCTCAAAACTTAGAGAAAATAAGATCTCTAAACGTGCAAATGAAAGTGACGTGAAAATTTCAGTGGGCGCGCAAGTGGGACATGCAAGTGGGCCACGCAAGTGTATCGCGCAAGTGGACTGCACAAGTGTACCGTGCAAGTGTACCGTGCAAGTGTACCACGCAAGTGTGTCGTGCAAGCTGTGTGGTGCACAAGTTTGACGCGCTAGTGTGGCGCACAAGTTGGTTTTTCCACAACGAAGGAAAAGGTTGTGAACTAGTTAAAGGGGCACACAAGTCACCCTAGGGTTACGTGAAAGTTAGATATTTCCCAGAACATCTGTGGTAAATCGGTATTCATCAGTGGATGAAATTTGGACTTTGATAGAGCATCTATATACAGTGGAGGATGCATTCATTAGTGATAATGAAGAGACCTACAGGTCTATAAACTGTGAGTGGATCCCTTCCAAGTGTGGTGAGCCAAGGAAGAGGAAGAAGGTAATCCTTTCTACCGGCAGTGATCAAGTGAGAGAGAAAGAGAGAGTGACCCTTGGGAAAGTAGTGAGCTAACCCTAAACATTGTAAAGGCTGTGATCTTGGGCATAGAAGTGATCTATCCCAAAAATTATTAGCAGTGATCTTTAGTGTATTTGGTACAATGGAACATCGTTGTTGTATGCTCCTTGGATATAGCCCAGTGAGGGTGAACCAAGTAAAAATCTATGTGTCTACCTGCTTGCTTCCCTACATTGCAATTAAAGCATCATCATCAGATAAAGAAGAAAAGAAGTGGTCATAATAAACACACAAGTGCAAACAAAGTTACCCTTGTAATAAAGAGATAGGCCCCTATTGGTCCTAATAGTATGGATATTTGAATGACATACCACATGAAAAAGAAACTTGAAAGAAAAGAAAAGATGCGATTTCTTATACGAAAATTCGACAGCCTAACAACGTCACTTAAAAATTCAGAAAATAGGTTGATGAGAGAAAAAAGGTTCTCTCATCAATTGGACATGAAATTGAAAGTAGTAAATATATAGAAGAAAACCCCCCCTCATAATAAAATGGAACTAGAAGATATAACATAAAGGAAGTCATGACTAAAAGAGGAGGGTGAAAGGCTCCCTTACCTTGAAGAGTAACTTCGAAAGCTCAAAGTTTGGAACCTTGGGGGGGCTTGAGGGAACATTGGGAGAACTCCTTGGGAGGTAAAAATACTAGAGATTCATTAAGGAGGAATTTGGAATGAAATTAATGACGGAAAGGGTTGGTATTTATAGAAAAAGTGAGGGAATATTTAATTAATTTCCAAGGAACACCTCACCAGTGGTATTTACAAAAACATGGGCTTTCCCATGGTATTTTCCAATGGTATTGGAAACTTGGGACACCTCATAACATATCTTACTATTTACAAGTCGATCAGAATTATTACATCATTAATGATGTCACTAATCACACTGAAACTAAAAACTGTATTTTCACTATTCACCAAAAACCAAAACATTTTATAAAAATATCATAAATTCACCATAACCTAATATCGATGCTCTGAATTAAAAAATGAAATCCATTTTATGAAAATTATTTTAAAATTATTTTTAATTTAATTTTTAAATAAAATCATTATTTATTCCAAAAAAACAACTTTAAATCTATAACTCATTTTGTAACACCTTGAGGAAGTAATCGAGGTCCCATAAAATTATCATATAACCATAATACAATAAAGTATCAATTTATGATTACATTTTATGAAAATACATTTCCATTTTAAATTATTAAATTAATCATAAAGTTGTAAATACAATATTTATGACATACAAAAATACCAATACTTATACTATGATCATTTTTTCACTTCTGAGATGTCTAAATTGTATTTATATATTCATGGGTGAAGATTCTATTTTTTTTGGCCAATTTACTATTCATTACTATTCATAAGGGTAATTTACTATTCATCAAAAATTAAGTTTGTCTTATCAGACTCTAAATATCTTACTAAACACAACTCTGTATGTCCGTTTTTCAAAAATCATTTAACAGAAAAACTTATTTAATAATAAAATATTTTTTACTATTCATAAAAAACACTATTCATCAAATACTATTTATCAAAAAAAATATTATTCATAAAAAAATGAAACTTTTCAGAGAACTACTAAAAATTTAGCCTAGATTAATTTTAACATTTGGAATTCAAAAATAAAGTTAATTTAACCATAATAATTCTCTAAGTACGAAAAATTTAACTTTTAAAATATAAAAATCCTTAGTTATTAAAAATAATTGTGGATAGAAATTGAATAGTGAAATTGCATAGTGAAATTTCCGACCAAAAAACAATTATTTTTTCAATTAAATTTAAAACGGGGTGTTTTAATCATACTATTTAATTAAATTCATCATTATTCTATATACCTTAATTTTTTTTAATAATTATATCATTTCTAAAAAATATAATTTGGGTCCAAAGTAATTCGATGTACTTTTATTGTAAAACGTAATAAAAATTTATTAGGAGCAAAGAGATCCATAAATAAAAGAAGTACATTTTTTCGGGTCGTTACATTCTTCCCCCCTTAAAAAATTGTGTCCTCTCAATTTTCACTTATTATAAATTTGTCACCACTAGGAAACTTAAAATTATAAATTAATTTCATGTCTTAAAAAATATTATTCTTTAACAGTAGTTAGATTTTCTATAAATCATTCATAACGATTCATAAAAAGATTGTGATTAACCAAACATATCCCCCGGGAGTATCAAACCAAGAGTGAAGCAAGGCCCGTTGTCGTATACTAGGATACCTCGGGTCAAGCCTGAAACACCTTTTTGGATTTTTCACTCCTAGGTACATCTATACCAGAGCCGCATCCACTTGTTTGTATCCAGACAGGGATTTATTTGTTCGAAAACCACTTACTTAATATTTCACCAAAATACCAGGAAGTTTTCCTATATTTGATCTTTTCTATAGGGTTATTCCTAATTTCCACAAATAACTAAACTATCCTTTGATACCAACTATGGCATTCTACCTTATTTATTACATAACTTTTCATTACATTTTACAAATAGAGGATCTTTTAAAGTTTAGTGTCTTGGAAATCAGGAATATAAAAGATGAAAACTTAAAACACTCTTTTAATACCCTTTGAAAATCCTCTTGAAAAGTTCATCCTATGTACAATTACTGCATCTCATAACCTGGAGACATACATCAAAGGAAATGGTGAGCAGGAGGCCCAGGAAGGAAAGCAAGTGAAACAGTTTACATGTGAACTTGAGCAATATCAATAAGAACATGGAGATAAAGAGGCATATCATAATAATAATAACTTGAAAATAACTTTAAGATGTGGATAAAACATTTAATTTAGATATTCATGAACATATCACCAAGGTTGATTCCCAAGGTGCCATAAAAATTACCAGGGTTATTCACCAAGGTATCATGAAACTTGTCATCTCTAGATATTAAATTCTTTACCCAATGCATTGGAGCGCTATTAGGGTGCAACCTTAATATGTATTTATTTTCATATGATACACATAGATCATAATCAATCATTTCATAAATAACCCAAAGAGAATAAAAAAATAGGTTTCATGTCAAAATTGTGACGTTTAAAAAGTGATTAAAAATAAGATCATTATGTCATTTATAACCCATGGAAAGAGAGTGACAGTTTCATATATGTAAAATCTAGAATAAAATATATAATTTTTATTTCTTGATGAATACCTCTGGAATGAAAATATATTTGGGTATTCTCATCAATAAAACAATATAATTTCATGAGAAAAAAATAGAGATTTTGTGACGAAAATTCTACAGCATAACAGCTACGTAACACGGTTCTTGAAAACATTAAAAAGAGAGGGTAAAAGGGTAACCCACTCATAAATAACTCATAATACAGTATAGGGATAGAATAAAATAGAAATAATATCATGTTATGGATATTTTAATTACATACCACATGAAAAAGAAACTTGAAAGAAAAGAGAAGATGCGATTTCTTTTACAAAAATTCGGCAGCCTAACGACGTCACTTAAAAAATCATAAAATAACTTGATGAGAGTGGAAAGGGTCTCTAATCAATTGGAAATGAAATAGATAGTATTAAATATATATAATAACAACCCCCCTCATAATAAAATGGAACTAGAAGACATAACATAAAGGAATTCATGACTAAAAGAGGAGGGTGAAAGGTTCCCTTACCTTGAAGAGTAACTTTGAAAGCTCGAAGGTTGGGACCTTGGGGGGGATTGAGGGGAAATTGGGAGGACTCCTTGGGAGGTAAAAAGACTATATATTCATTGAGGAGTAAATTGGAATAAAATTAATGAAGGAAAGGGTTGGTATTTATATCAAAAAGTGAGGGAATGTTTAATTAATTTCCAAGAGACACCTCATCAGTGGTATTTGCAAAACCATGGGCTTTCTCATGGTATTTTCCAATGGTAGTGTCCACTTGGTACACCTCATAACATATATTACTATTCACAAGTAGACTAGAATTATTACATCATTATTACATCATTAATGATGTCATTAATCACATCGAAACTCAAAACTGTATTTTCACTATTCACCGAAAAACAAAACATTTTATAAAAATATCATAAATTCACCATAACCTAATATCAATGCTCTAAATTAAAAAATTAAATCCATTTTATGAAAATAATTTTATAAATATGTTTAATTTAATTTTTAAATAAAATCATTATTTATTCCAAAAAAACAACTTTAAATCTATAACTCATTTTATAACACCTTGAGTAAGTAATCAAGGTCCCATAAAATTATCATATAACCATAATACAATAAATTATCAATTTATGATTACATTTTATGAAAATTAATTTCCATTTTAAATTATTAAATTAATCAAAAAGTTGTAAATAAAATATTTATGACATATAAAAATACCAATACTTATACTATGATTTTTTTCACTTTTAAGATGTCTAAATTGTATTTATACATTCATGGTTGAAGTATCCATTTTTTGCCCAATTTACTATTCATTACTATTCATAAGGGTATGTTACTATTCATCAAAAATTATGTTTGACTTATCAGGCTCTAAATATCTTACTAAACACAACTCTGTATGTCCATTTTTCAAAAATCATTTCACATAAAAAGTTATTTAATAATAAAATATTTTTACTATTCATCAAAAAACACTATTCATCAAATACTATTTATCAAAAAAATATTATTCATCAAAAAATGAAACTTCTTAGAGAACTACTAAAAATTCATCCGAGATTAATTTTAACATTTGAAATTCAAAAATGAAGTTAATTTTACCATAACAATTCTCTAAGTATGAGAAATTTAACTTTTAAAATATAAAAATCCTTATTAAAAATAATTGCAATTAGAAATTGAATAGTGAAATTTCTGGCACAAAAAAAATATTTTATCATTTAAATTTAAAAAGGGGTGTTTTAATCATACTATTTAATTAAATTAATCATTATTCCATATACCTTAATTTGTTGTAATAATTATATCATTTTTGAAAACTACAATTTGGGTCCAAAGTAATTTGATGTGCTTTTTTTGTAAAATATAATAAAAAGTTATTAGGAGGAAAGAGATCCATAAATAAAAGAAGTACATTTTTCAGGTCGTTACAATCACCATATTTGAGTGTGGGTTTAGGACATCTTGAAGACAGCTTTCATATGTGAGTATAGCCACTATGAGTACTTAATGATGTCATTTTTCATGAAGAATGCCCCAGTAGTGTTCATGAGACTCATGAACAGGATCTTCCAGCCTTAGAACAATTCATCATGGTATTCATTTATGACATCCTAGTGTACTTAGTGTCTGAGGAGGAGCATGAGATACACTTGAGGATGGTCCTGGACACACTCCGAGAGAACCATCTTTATGGGAAGCTCTCAAAGTTTCAGTTCGGGATTCAGGAGGTCTACTTTATGGGACACATCATTTCAGAGGCTGGAGTTGCAGTAGATCTAACAAAGATTGAAGAAATGCTTTTTTGGGAGCCACCTAAGAGTGTTATCGAGGTGTGGAGTTTCCTAGTTTTGGATGGGTACTATTGAAGATTTTTACCTGACTTTTCCAGGGTAGAAGCACCCTTGATGACCTTGGCATGGAAAGGGTAGCCTTTTGTGTAGATAGAGAGTTTCCAGCATTACTTTCAGGTGCTCAGGCAGAGATTGACAAGCGCCCACATCTTGAGATTACCGGAGGAGGGTGTTGAGTAGGTGGTGTTTTATGATGCATCAAGGATCAATCTTGGTTGTGTCCTTATTCAAGTTCAAGTTTTTATTGCCTATGGTTCACACCAATTGAGGCAACATGAGCAGAACTATACAACCCATGATCTTGAGCTATCAGTGGTAATCTTCGCATTGAAGATATAACGAAAGTACCTGATGGGCAAGCATTTTATCGTCTACTCTAACCATAATTGTCTCAAGTATATCTTCTCTCAGAAGGATCTGAACTTGAGACATAGATGATTGTTAAAGTTCCTTCAAGACTATGAATTTGATATTGTCTATACTCTTGGGGAGGGGAAGGTACTGAAGGACGCTCTCAGTAGGATATCCAGATTCCAGTTATTGAGTGAGGTGTCAGAGTATTTGTCTGCATTACATATATCCTTTATGGATGGAGATGGAGTAGCTTGCCTCTAGTCCATGGTTTTCACCCCTCCACTCTTACAGTGAGTTATGGAGACATAGATTAGGGACACTGACTGTGAGACTTTACGTGCTCAGATGTCCACATGGCATGCCCCTGATGGATATTCAAAAGGTAGGGAGCATGTTGTTATCCTTAGAGGACACACAGTAGTACCAGTGACATTGCGAGATGAGATATTGAGGGAGTTCCATAATTCCCCTTTGGTGGTACATCCAGGAGTGGAAAAGATGTATTAGGACCTCCGATGTCAGTTCTGGTGGATAAGGGTGAAGAAGGTAGTGGTAGAGTTCATTTCCCGGTGCCTTACTTTTCAATAAGTGAAGGCAGAGCACTAGGTTCCAGCAAGATTGACCCAACTACTTTAGGTGTCAAAGTAGAAGTAATATGGGATATCGATGGACTTTGTAACAGGTTCACCGCACATGTCTAGGGGACATGATACCGTATGGGTGATCGTTGACCGAATCACCAAGTCGTCCCACTTCCTATTGATCTGTGAGTAGATCTCAGTAGAGAGCATTGGATGCCTCTACATGCAGGATATAGTTAGACTCCATAGAGTCCCATAGATGATCATCTCGAATCATGATTCTTGTTTTACATCCCAGTTGTGGAATGGATTGCAAGAGGTGTTTGGGACTCAGTTGTGCTTGAGCACATTTTTTCATCCCCAAATGGATGGCTAGATAGAGAGGACCATCTAGGTTCTAGAGGACATGGTATGTGCTTGCATCCTAGACTTTGACCGCAATTGGGAGGACCACCTAAATCTGGTGGAGTTTTCATATAACAATAGCTACCACTCTACCATTGGTATGACACTGATCGAGGCCTTGTACGGATGACCATATAGGTCACCACTATGCTAGATAGACCCAGGAGAGTCAATACTCATGGGTCTATAGTTGGTACGGGCTACCATTGAGAAGGTGAAGATCATCCAGGAGCGGATGAGGACTACAAAGAGTCAGTATAAGTCATATGTTGAAAGGTGACAGAGGCCTTTGGATTTTGAGTAGGGACACCATGTGTTCCTTAGGGTCTCACCTCGATGGGGATTGCAGATATTTGGTCGGGGTGACAAGTTATCTCTGAGATAAATTGGCCCTTTTTAGATTCTAAGTAGAGTTGGTGAGGTGAAGTATCCCCTAGCTCTACCCTTGTAGTTTCACTGGGTGCATGATGTCTTTCACGTGTCACAGCTGAGGAGGTGCGTGCATGATTCATCACACGTCATTGATTGGGGCGAGCTAGACATTGATGATGGGATGAATTTTGTAGAGTATCCAATGGAGATCAAGGATCGATAGGAGTAGATCCTTCATGGGTGTTCGATTCCTCTAGTGCACATTCTATGGTAGAACGTGAATATCTAGGAGAGCACTTGGGAGAGAGAGGCTCATATTCGTGGTTAGTACTCTCACCTTTTTGTTGAGTAGCCCTTGTTTTGGACTTCAGGGACATAAATCCCTAAGGTGAAGAGAATTTAATGACTTAGATTTTCTCTAGATTTATTTTTATAAATTAATTGGAAAAATTATGAGACCAAGCACTGAGACAACATTCGATTCTGAGGCTCTGGGTGCTCAAAATGTTTGTTTGAAAAATGTTAAGTTTTTAATAACACGCGCATGTAAATTTTCTGAAAAAGTGAAATAACTCTTAAAAAATTTCCCAGATCAGAAATTTGAGGGCACCATTGAGCTCAAAGTAGTGGCTTTACCCTAGGTGCGACCTAACATAGGTCGGCACGGGTCATATTTAGAAAAAGTCACCAGGCGCGTAACCATAAATAAAATAATTAAATAAAAATTATTTTATTTTGAAATCCTAATAACTCATAAAATGTAACTCGGATTGTAAATCTAATACCACTATTAATTTTGTAATGGGGTTTTTCCTTAGGCAAGACCTAACCTCAACTGGTGCAGGTCGAGGGTGAAAGTCAGTTTTTGTACTTGAACGTCATTAAAATATTTAAAAAAAATATTTTATTTGGAAATTACATGTTGATGTAGTGGTGGTTTCCATTTTTAATAAGTCATGTTAGAGTAATTTAGGGTTATCTCTATAACCCTGGAATTCCCCTGAGGCAAGGATAAGGAAGCTCTCTCCTGAAGATGAATTTCAGCAAATCAAGGATCGACAACAATGCAGAACCCCGTTCTTCATCAATGACTAATCCAATCATTGAGGTAGGGTGTCATCTCTTTGTTATTTCTTTTCCCCCTATTAGAATCAAATGAAAAAATAGGGACCAACCCATGAATAGTTTGATCCGCGGTTCGATCATTTTTGTGGGAGGGACAATTCTTGCGGAATTAAAGGGAATAGATCTTGGTGATTATTCTACTATTGGTTTCTTTGCAATACCACTAACATGAATTGGTCAAGGCCGAATGAACAAGGCCAATATTTGTTCTTTGTGTGTTCATGTTCTTAATCCCTCCCCCCTAAATCTATCATGATCTTTATGAGTTCCTCGCCCTTTTAAACCCTACGCAAACGGTCGATCGTTGCACTCACGATCCATGGTGCAATGATATGAGACCAAAGGTTGTGATCCGCAACGATAATGTGGAGGTGCAACGAGAGCGTAGTAGGAAATAGGTGGCTTATGGAAGAGGTCACAATGAATGGTGGGCTGCTGGAAGGGCGGCCATCAGCGAGGGAAGCACGCGGCCCGACATGAAGTCGGGTTCCGATGGGGTGCATAGTCGTGGTCTGATGGGACCACATCGGAAGAGGATCCCACAACGGCCCAATTTGCGGGTATCAAATAGGAGTCATTAAAGGAGGCTATGGTGGTGGCTGTAGTGGGACGTGTCTCGGACGCCACGTCGGCATGATCCCGCGGTGACGGGAAGGCCACAAACGGCGACCGACATGTGTCTAGGGTTTGCGTGGAACCCGCAGTGGTGGAATCCACGAAGAAGGAGGCTGGGATGTGGTGTCGTCCATATTGAACACGGTGGTCACATTGACCGAGAGAGTACGGCTGAGCTGTGTTCTGAAGGATCCGACCCGTATACAGTGGGTCGAGTTGGGCAAACTAGGTCTCTCCGGTGGGCTAGTCCAGACCGACCGGGTCAGGTCGGGCGAACCGAGTCGGACCCGGACCGGACCAGAACCTTTTTACTAAATTGGTCATATATTTCAAACATTGTGTTTGTTTTATGAGACATTTATGGCATTGGGACCCTTGCGACGAGGCGTTCCCTTTGAGATACTCTAAGTGAGTTTCTGTGGAAGTTGGTTTATGAACTAATGGCTTAAGGAGTAGGTTCTCCTAGAACAAGCATGATATGAGTGGAATCCTGCAGTTGTCTATGACTATGTGACTTGAGGGACTTTTTGGATCATCGATGTTTGGTGAGCCATCAATCCTCCTTACGCCATCAATACTTCATATGTCATTGATGCTCCATACGCCATCAATGTCCCGGATTCCATCACCGCTCTGGGTGCCACCAAAGCTCTATGCGCCACTGACACTCTGTGCACCATCGATGCTTTGTGCGCCATCAATGCTCTATACTCCATTGACACTCCATGCACCATCAATGCTCTATGCACCACTGATACATCTAGTGTCATAGATATTGGGATATCTATGGACTACAACTGGAAATCATTCTCTTCGTGCTTTAGACTTGTACCTGTGTGAGATGACCGTATTGATTGTACTTCATGTGTTTCCGTTGTGGTTTACTTCATGTGTTTCCTTTGTTGTATACTTCATGTATTTCTTAGTAGTATTTTCCTTTTTGGTTTTGGGGTCCCTATTGAGTATTGTTTTAATCACCCCTGCACGGGCTATTCATGCATGCGTCATGTTTTGTGCGGACGATTGATGCTTTGACGGAGTCCATGGTGGACCAGGGCTAGGTGGTGCTTAGAGAGAGTCCTGATAGACGAGGTGTGCTTCAGCGACTTTAGATAGTTGTTTCTATACCTTCCCTTCGTGTAGGGTTCTCTATGGACGATATTTTAGGAGCTTGTACTTTCCCTTTTGGTTGGGCTTGTATTCTAGCCTCATTTACTTTCCATTTTTTATACTAACATACTCTGTTGTTGGTATCTTAGTGGTATTCATTCTTGTTTACTTAGTGTTTTTAGATTTTAGCCTTTTGTGATTGGAAATGGGTGTGTGTGTGTTTGTGTGTAGGTACTTAGGCAAATGCCACCCATTTGTGGGATATTCCTACTCGGTGCTAATTGTCAACCTCTGGCTTATTGGAGGCGAGCTTGGGGTAGTCATGACACAGGCCCAAAGGGATGGGTCATGAAATTATGTGGGTTCTTTGGTCACTAATAAATAACCAAGGAATTCTAAATCGAAAAAAGATAGTATTTTTTAAGAATTTTATGACTACGTTGGTTGTATTGTTCAAGGTAACTTCAACAACCACCCATTTTGAGACATAATGCATATATACTATAATGTATGTGTTTCAAAAGGAATTGGGGAATGGACCCATAAAAATAATTCCCCACACATCAAATACTTTGACTTCTAAAATCAGATGTTGTGGAATATCATTCCTTCTTCAAATATTAGCCATCCATTCGCATCGATCATGAATTTTCACAAAATCTTTAGCATCTTTATGAAGGGTGGTCCAAAGGAATATTATTTGAAATATTTTCTATACTAATTGGTTTGTGGTTCCCTCTAGTTGGTGAAGAATTATATAATTCTAACACACTTTAAATTTCATGTTTGGGTATTCACCTCAGGATTAGGCTATCTTTTCATTTCTTGAACAAAATCAAATCATCCTACAAATGGTATGTTGCATCAGTTGAAAATATCTTCCTTTTTTAGTAATAAAAATGAGGGTATGGTATCCAGTTTTCAAAATAATTTTCAATATCAATGAATTGTGTCTTATCTTTCATATTAGAATAAAATATAATTTAATTTAATAACTCATCAGTGATATCAATCTATTCCTATTATTCTACATACATTAGTTGTCATCTTGAAAAGTAGTATACCACCGCATTATTTGAACCTTTATTTTATTTTATCATGATTTCAAATTATTAAAACTATAGGATCTAGTAAATTATCCTTAGTTTCTCATCCCTCTTATTCAACAAATATCTTAAGGTAGCAAGATCGATATAGACAATCACCTCAGAGAGGAAAATATATGATTTTAATTTATCATAGGAAATACTACGACTAGAAGTCCCTTCTCTATAGTGGTGTAGTTAATTTGGGAATAATTGAGTTTGTGATTTGTATTGTAGATGGGTTAAAATATATGATCAACCCAGTATCCTATCTCAACTCACACGATGAAATCACTCACATTGCACATAAATTTAAAACATTTTTCTTAGTTTGGAGATACTATAATAAAGTGGCCACTAGATTCCATTTTAAAATAATGAAGGCTTATTTACATGATTGATCAAAACTAAATGGAACATCCTTAGATAATAGATGAGTAAGTGGCTGATGTATTGTGTAAAAAACATTAATGAAGTGATGATATAATCTCACATGTCGAAGAAAGATTTTAATCCCCTTTACTTTGGTCAATTTAGGCATCTCTCATAACACTTTCATATTTGTAGGATCAAATTCAATTCCCTCCATTGAAATTATATGCCCAAGTAATATTCTTACTTATAACATGAAGTGTAACTCCTCCCAATTGAGCACCAATAGCTTTTCTTCACATCATTTGAGAACCAAGTCTAGATTTCTCAAGCACTCCTCAAATGATCTCCCATATACTGAAAAGTCATCCATAAATATTTCCAAGAATGTTTCCATTATATAATAGAATATATGGGTCATACACCTTTGAAAAGTCTTCAATGCATTTCATATACCAAATAAAATGTTATAATAGGACAAATTAACATACAGGAAGGTGAAATTGGTCTTTTATTGATCATGAAGTTCCATAGTTATTTGGTTATAACTATAGTATCCATCAAGGAAACAATAGAACTCATGGTTGGCCAATATTTCCAACATTTTTTCCATGAATGATAGTAGAAATTAATCTTTTCTTGTAGCTACATTCAACTTTCTATAGCCCACACAAACTATATTTCCCATAACAGTTCATGTATGGATGATCTCATTATCTGTATTTTTCACCATAGTCAAGCCTCCCTTATTAGGAATAACTTTCAAAGGGTTAACACATTCACTTTCTAATATAGAAAATATGATTTTTAAATCCAAATATTTCAAAAAATATTTCTTGAACTCTTCTTTCATTGGCAGTTTGAGACTTATTTAGGGTTTATAACTTGGTTTTGTCCCTTCTTCCAATGAAACTCCATGTGCACACACCATGGGACTAATCCCTTTTATATGAGTGATTCCCCAATCAATTTCTTGATTTATTTGATTTAAAATTGATATCAATTGGTCCTCCTATTATTTAGATAAATTTGAATTGATGATGAATTGTAAGGTTAATTTAACTCTTAAAAATTAGTACCTTAGTGTACTTTCTAGTGATTCTAAATCAATCATTGGTGGTTTAAAAATTTAAGGAGTAAACTTCAGAGTGGAGCCCCTTGATATATGTTATGTCCATTGTACACTTTCAACATCGGTGTTGTCTTCATAATTGATATAATATCCTTTTTTCTCCATCATCTCATCAATGAGATTCATCATTTCCACCTCATATTCTTATATACTCATCAGCGATGAAATTTTTTATTTGGTGATAAAAATATCCTAGAAATCCTTTGAGTCAGTCCCTTTCCTCGTATATTTATCAAGATAAAAAATAATTTTCTACTTACCAACTCTAAAAAAAGACTTCCATGATTTATGTCTATTAATTCATTCCCAAAGGTAAGGAATAATCTTCCTAAAATAATGGTAAAATCCCTTTATTCCTCCATCTCTGTGATCAATAAATTAGTGGGGAAATAAAATCTCTACACTTTAACAAGGTCATCACCAAGGATCCCCTAGGATTATTTTATTGATCAGTCGATAATATATAGTAATACTATTCTTGGATTTGGTTAATCCAATCCTAGCATCCTAAATACACTTATCGACATGAAATTATCTCTTGCACCCAATTATAAAAGCACCTTTTAAAAAGAACAAGATCTTATGGTGTATTGAATTTAAAATATTCATGGATCTATCATCTTTGGTGGGATATTCCTTTGGATGATTTCTTAGAATTATTCATTAAGGGAGATGAATCTCAAATATTTTAACTTTATTTTATTTGATAATAGATCCTTTAGAAATTTTTCATAGTCTAATATTTGTGAAATTGATTCAGAAAAAGGAATGTTGATGTAAAGCTATTTGATAATGTCCAAAAACTTCTTGTACTGAGCTTCCACTTTCCCTTATCATATCCTCTCTGAGAATGGATGATGAGGTTGATAGGTTGTTGACTTATTTTACTCCTCCTCTTTTACTTCTTCTTGAACCTGAAGTGTAGATCCTACTTCTTTATTATCTTTCTTATTCTCTATAATATTTTCCACTTTGATTTGAATTGTATTCAAAGTATTTTCCTCCTCTATAAGATTCTTACCCTCCTCAGATTTGCCCTTTCTGGTTTCTTTTTTGAACTTCTTCTCATCCACATGTGGATTCCTTCCTTATTTCTCTCTACCACTTTATAGCATCACAACCTTTGCTTCCACCCTTGGGTATGTTTCTATGTTACTCAATAGTGTACCTAGTAATTAGTCTAAAATCATTTGAGTTATCTTCCCTACTTGATTATCGAGGTTTATGAGAGAATAATTTTTATTCATCATCTATGGTTATTTAGTAATCATCCATTAATTCTTCTTTTGAAGAAAGGATTGAATAGTATCCTCAAGAGATGATTTTTGGGGTTGGGTAGGATGTTGAGTCGTGGGTTGGAATTGTTGTTGCTGATGGAATTGGTCTTGTGTCTAGAATTATTGAGCCTAAGGGGTGGGACTGGTTGAAATTTCCTTTGGGGTTATGGATGGGGTGGATATTCAAGTGGTCCCTGATACTGGGTATAATTCTACCCTTCTTATTTTCTGTTCCACCCTTGACTTTGTTATTATTGGGGATGGATTGTTCTTAGTTAATTATAAGATTTTTTAAACTATTTTGGGCCTATATTATAACTAGAATAGTCATAATCAAGGGCCTAGTTATCTTTTTATCCTACAAGATATTCATGATAAGCATATAGACCATAATATATCCCATAATATTTCACCTCTACTGTGAGTTTTGGTGATGATGGTTATTATGATGGGAAGTGTAATTAGTCCAAATACTTTGTAAGGTCCTCCACCTAAGTGTACAATCAAGTGTTATCATCCACCTAATGAATTCATTTTCTCAGGGGACCTCTATCACTTTTACATTGGATAGAATTATGATAGATTTTTTCCAAGAGGTCTTGGACAACCTCAGGTGTCTTCATCATGATACCTCTATACATCTAATTGTTGACCACAACTCGAGCTATGATATGTAAACCATAGTAAAATGTATGTATTCATGGACAAAAATCAAGTTCATGGTGTGAGCACTTTTAAATCAACTCCTTGAATTTTTCCCATGCTTCCCAAGATGATTCTCTATCAAACTAGGAAAAATTTTGGATGTCTCTCGACATCTTCCATGACTGAGTAGGTAGAAAATATTTATCCAAAAATTGTTTATCTATCATGACCCATGTGGTGATTGAAACAACGGTATGAACCTTCATCCAATCATTAGATCTATACAGAGTGAGAAAGGGAACACATGTAACCATGTAGAATCTGAAGAGACATCATTGTGTTTGAAGGTGTCACAGATCTCTAGAAATTTTGATACGTGGTTGTACAGTTCTTCACTCTAAAGTCTGATAAACTACCCCATGTTATGTATCATATGAATTGGGATAGGATTAATCTTGAAATTGTTAACTTATATTAGAGGGTGAAATATATTAGGGGTTATCATGTCTATCATTAACAAGTTATAATCCATGATGGTACACTATTGAGGCATCGATTGTACTTCATTCAATGCTTCCATGTGGGTGAACTAAACATTATATCCATTGGGTGTAGTTGGGTTTTTTCATTCTTCCATGGCTAGACATCAGTGAATGAACATGGCCCACTCAATCTCTAAATCATATTCCAGTGGCTCTAGTGAATCTGTACTCCTTAACCGAGTATTTGGTGTCCTACTCATGAAATGCTTTCCCTGCACATAGAACAACACACCACATGTATGTCAAAATAATATAAATTAAAAAAAGTGATATAATAAAATAGAAATCTAATAAATATAATCATAAAACCCAAAATTTTTCCATGAATCCCCAACAACAATTCCAAGAACTTAGTCAGCTGAAAGGCATCATTACTTCCCCACAACTAGCTATAAATTTAAAAATTTATAAAAGTGCTTGATCCTTCAGTAACTATAAAAACATATAATGGTAGAGTTTTATATCATCCCATGAATATTTTGTAGAAATTCATAGATAAATGAACAATATAATATTATTATAAGAAGAGTAAAAGGGAGAAAAAACAAAATAATAAGAAGAAGATCACAAAACACAAAAATTTATATGGTTTGTGAAATTATCCCTATGTCTATAAAGAGGTAGAAATTTCACTATGTTTGGGAGAAAATTTATTAGAGTCATATTAGAGTTTCACACACATAGAAACCCTATATCAAGTGCACTCATAATGTATCATGGTTATATAGTAAACCACATTGCTACAGTGCCACCAACTACACAGTAATTCAACTGTGCTACATTAACTAGTGGCTAAAAGTATAGGGAGCTACAGTAACCTATTAGTGTATCTAGTCACATAATAAAAAAGTACCATGTCAAAGTAGACACTACTATAGTACCCTATTTATAGTAACCCTAGCCTTTTACACACATCATAACATAATTTTAAGCATAATTAAACATCAAATTACAATCCAATGATCGTAAAGTCTAGTGTCTTGGAAGACTGGGTACATAAAACTGAAAACATGGGACTAAATAAAATATTTCATTATTTATCAACTATTATGAGCTCATAACTTCCTTTGGTACCTTAGATCTGTATAGGATGACCCAGGGATAACATAAACAAAGGAATTAGATAAAAATCCTAGTAAGGGAACAAAAATTAAAATAAATCTTAGAACATGGGTTAGAAGGCATAACATAATGATATAAAAAGGCATGGAACATGATTAAACATAAGGAATCATAAAATGGGATCATAAAATCATGAATTCATAGTAATGTGGAAGTAACATAAAACATTAATTTATCACAATTCAAGGCTTATTTCACATAGAAAAGCATGATTCAAGGCTCTTTTCACATAGAGGATCATGAGTCAAGGCTAACCACCAAGATCATTACACATGGATCATGAGTCAAGGATAACAACCAAGACCATTTCACATAACGTCTCATGATACTAAACATTACCCAATGAATTAGAGCACTATCTAGGCACACCCATCATAACATGTTCATGAATATGTTTTCCATATAAATAATTATACACAAGTAATCAAACATAAACATAAGGGTTATCCATGGAAAGAATTGGGTATCATAATCATGTCAAAAGGTATATCAAAATGGAATTTCATAATGGTGTCCATGAAAGGATGGATTTAAATCATACATGGACATTAATAAGAGAAAATAGGTATATATCGTGATAATTTATGTCAAACTTAAGTGAAAATAGTTTTTAATAAACTTTAGAAATAAAACATTTTAGTATGGTTTAAGGGAAAACTTTATAGATTATTTAAAATGGAAAAGGCATAATTGTTTGAAAAAAAACCAGAATTTAACCAAGGTATTTTTTAATTATAAACTGAGTGGTTTTAGAAAAATAAATATGGATTAAAATATATTATGTAGCATGCTTGAAAATGGGTATGAATTTATGAAGTTCCCTTAAATCGGGCTTGCTTATCATGAAGAATTAAGTCGAGAACCTTTTAAAAACATGTATATCCATAAAAAGAAGATAAATGGATATTGATAAATGAGTTTGGAACATATAAATATCATTTATAAGAATTAAATAATAATAAAATAGAATTTAACTTGGGTAAAAATAGAGAAAGGATAACCTGAAGGAATAATGGAGGTTCAGGTAGAATCTCTTACCTTAAGTCTGAAGGTGTTCTTCACTTGATCTTAATGTCCTGGATAATAAAATTATTTTCATTAATTAATAATTAAAGAACCATTTATACATGTATTTTATTTGTTATGATTTAATTAAGTTCATTTATGTCCCTTTTGGTGGGTTAAGAGGTTCAATTTGATCATTTAGGACCGTTAGTTTCCTTGGTTTTCATGTCTGGTTTTCTTGTATATGTGTATGGTAAATCATGTAGAATGAGGAAAGTTGTATAGAAATGAAATTATATGTTATTAATAAACTTATATAATATTAAAATTCCATTTTTTTCATAAGTTATTATGATTCATTAGATAAATCATTAATGTTAATCATTTAGATTAATTTAGCATTTTTTATCACAACAAACTCATTTTTTTCATAAATTAAAATCATGTGTACAAAATGATTCCAAAACATTAAATAAGATATAATAAATATATTATAATCCAGTTCAATCATAAAAATGGTTTCACAACAATCCTTTAATATGTAATTGAAAGATGAAAGCACGTCATCCACGAAGGTCATAGATCGGCACCTCACGAACAATATTTTCATTCTTAAAATAAAAGAGAGAGGATAAGAGATTTAATGAAGAAATATTCCATAAACATGATAAAATTTCAGTATATATGAGATAATGGAGTTTTTGTGCCACTTAGAAAAGGTTAATTGATTAAAATATAAGAAAATAAAGGAACTTGAAAAGAAATTGAAAGAAAATAAAAGAGGGTTTTACCTCTTGATTCCTTCTTCTTGAGAACCTCCTTAGGGGATTGTTTTTGGTATTTTGTTAAGAGAAAAAACTCATGGAAATGGGGGAGAGTTTTTAAAAGAGTATTGGGTAGAATTTAGTCAAGGATCAATGCTTGAGAATTGTGAGGAGAAAAGGTGGTGAGGGTGGTATTTATAGTGGAAGAGGGGGTGTTTTCTCATTATTTAATTCATTAGTTTATTATTTTTTTTCAAGACAAGAAGTAGTGTTGATTATTGAGACTAAATATATTAATTAGATCATTTTATTTTTAACTAATTGTACTTACATCATCCATGACTCAATGAATATTTTATTTAACATGTAATGTATATATACCGTAAATTACCGTAATTTACTATTCACAAAAAATTCAAGTACTTCAGAAAAATCCAAAAAATTCACCATATTAATTTTTTGATGTTTAAAATTAAAAAATGAACTCTATTTTATGAAACTAATTTTCTAAATATGATAAATTTTAATTTTAATTAAAATCATAATTTACTCGAAAAATACAGCTTTTAAAATTATAACTGATTTTATATCACATTGAAAAATTAACTGAGGTATCATAAAATTATATTATAATAATAAGAAATCAAAATATTAATTTATGAATAAATTTTATGAAAATATATTTTCTTTTAAATTTTTCATAAAATTGAAATTAAATATTTATGACTTACAAAAATACCAACACTTAATTAATAATTTTTAAAATATTTATTTACTTATACTATGATATAATTATGTCATATTATCACTTATAAGATGGATAAATTTATTTATGTTTTCATTATTGAGGTTACCATTCAATTGTCCAGTTTATTATTCATAAGGGTCGCATTACTATTCCAAAGGTCAAGTTACTATTTCATCAGTATAGGTTCCTTAACTTCTAGAAATGCTTCTAATTTCATTCATTCATAATTTATTAATACTGTATTGTGTTTTCTATGTGTTTATACCATATGACATAATTATAAGAAGGTAATTTCTATAGATAAAACTTTGGGTCATTACATTCTTCCCCCTTATGATATTTCTCCCTCAAAATTTTATTTTACATTCTAATTTGAAAACAGGTGCGAGTACTTATCTTTCATCACTTGATATGATTCCCATGTTGCCTCTTCATACTTATGGTTCCACCAAATTACTTTCACCAGGTGAGTGGTATTATCACATAAAACTTTATCTCTATGATCCAAGATCTTTACTGGATGCTTCTCGTAAGAAAGATCATTCTCCAACTGTACCACCTCTGAAGTCAGTACTTGTGAAGGATCTGGTATGTACTTCCTCAAGAGGGATACGTGGAATACATCATGTACTTGAGACATGGTTGGTGTAAGTGTTAGTTTATAGGCCACATCTCCGACATGATCAAGGATCTTGAAGGGGTCTATGTACTCAGGACTTAGCTTCCCTTTCTTCCTAAATCTCATGATCCTCTTCCATAGAGATATGTAGAGGAATACCATGTCTCTGACCTTAAACTCGAGGTCCCATAGACTATTGTCTACATAACTATTTTGTATATTTTGGGCTGTCTTAATGAGATGCTGAATATTTTTCACCTTATCCACCATTTCCTCGACCATTTCATGTCCTACCATCTTACGTTCACCGACATCATCCCAACATGTCGGTGTTCTACATCTTTTCCCATAAAGGGATTCATATGGATTCATTTGGATGCTTGAGTGGAAACTATTATTGTAGGAGAATTTAACCAATGAAAGATATTTGTCCCATCCTTCTTTAAAGTCCATAGAACATGCTATCAACATGTTTTCTAGTGTCTAAATAGTCTGCTCAGATTCACCATCATTTTGAGGATGATAGGTCATACTAAAGTTCATGTCAGTGCTTAGAGCATGTTGGAGACTTTTCCAGAACTTAGAGGTGAATCTTGGATCTTGGTCGGATTCAATAGATAGTGATACTCCATATAGCCTTACCACTTATTTGATGTATATCCATGCAAGTTGATCTAGTGATAATTCCTCTCGAATTGCGATAAAGTGAGTTGTCTTTATAAGACGATCCACAACAACCCATATAGAATTATTTCCTCTGGATATCTTTGGAAGTCTAGTGACAAAGTCCATAGTGTTGTTTTCCCATTTCCATGTCAGTATGGGTAATGGTTGCATTATCCCTTTAGACTTTTTCCTTTTAGCCTTCACATGATAACATACCAAGTACTTTGATTTATATTCAGTGATCTCCTTTTTTATATTGTCCAACCAAAAGTTCTCTCGAAGATCTTGATACATATTTGTGCTCCCTAGGTAAATAAATAAAGTTAAACTATGTGCATCATTCATAAGATATTTATTTATCTCTAGATTGGATGGTACACATAGTTGTGACCCAAATCTTCTGACTCCATCCTCACTGATCTTGAACACTGAGGATTTCCCATTTTGGATAGTTTCCACCCTTTTCTAAATTTTCACATCATTTCTTTGAGAATACTTTATTTTCTCTATAAGGGATGGTTAAGAAATTATTTGAGAAAGGATTGATGATTTTCCTCCTTTAATGATTCCAATGTCCATTCTTTATAAGTCTAAGAATATTGGATCCTTCTCAATTCTCATCATTGATAAAGATATCGGATCCTTTCTACTTAGAGCATCTGCCACCTTATTTACCTTAGCAGGATGGTAGTGGATTGAGAAGTCGTAATACTTTATGAGCTCTAACCATTTTTACTTTCACATATTAACCTCCTTCTATGTGAATATATATTTGAGACTCTTGTTATTAGTATATATCTCACACTTCTCCTCATAGAGACAATTCCACCATATTTTCAATGCAAAGATCACAATTGTCAACTCTGTATCATGTGTAGGATAGTTTTACTCATGAATTTTCAACTACCTTGAGGTGTAGGTTATCACTTTATCATTTTTCATCAATACACATCCTAATACTTTCTTTGATGCATTTTTGTACACTAAAAAGAGTTCTCCACTTTTCAGGAGTGTAAGTATTGGCGTAGTGATAAGCCTCTTTTTTAGATCCTTAAAGATTTCCTCACATTCTTGAGTCCAAAAAAAATTCACTCCCTTCCATGTTATATTGGTTATTGGGTTTGGAAATTGTGATAAGTTCTTCACAAATCATTGGTAATACTCAGCTAGAACAAGAAAGCTACGGATCTCCGTTACAGATTTCGGCATAGGCCACTCTTCGATTTCCTTTGTCATGTAAGGGTCCATATATATTTATTTGATGATGATAACATTCCCCAAGAATGATACTTCCTCCATTAAAAACTCACATTTACTGTACTTTTCATATATTTTCCCCCTTCACAAAGTTTTTAGAACAATATTCAAATGCTCCTCATGTTCCTCCTTTCTCTTGGAGTATATCAGAATATCATCGATAAAGACTACCAAAAATTTGTTAAGGTAATCTCTAAAGACTCTATTCATTAAATCCATGAAGATGGATGAATAATTATTGATTCCAAAGGGAATCACTATGAACTCATAGTGTCCATATCTCATTAGAAAGGCAGTCTTGGGAATATCTTCCTTCCTCGCCTTTAATTGGTGAGATCCCGATTGAAGGTCTACCTTAGAGAAATAACTGTCCCCACGTAGCTAATCAAACAAGTCATATATCTGTGGAATGGGATACCCATTTTTTATTGTGATTTTATTGAGCTCATGATAATCAATGTATAAGCGCATTGATCCATCCTTATTCTTGATGAAGAGGATTGATGCACCCCATGGTGAAGCACTCAGGTGTATGAAAGACTTATCCAGATTCTTATATAACCACTTCTTTAGTTCTTCCAGCTCAACATTGGCCATTATATAATGTGTCTTTGATATATGAAGATATCTAGGAAGAATTTAAATTGAGAACTCAACCTCTCGATCGGGAGTAAGGCCAAGAAATTCTCCTGGGAATACATCAGTGCAATCCCATGCGATAGGCATGTCTTCGAGCATGATTATCTCTTTGGTCTCAATAATTTGAGCGAGATATTCTTGCTCATAAGGAAGTAATATCCACACTTGAGATAATGATTCTAAAAGATATTCATCTTCATCCTTACACTTGTAAATAATTGGAGGATGCTTTAGGATGTGAAGACTAATCTACCTCTCCCAACAATTAATGTTGGCTTTGTATAAAGATAGTCAATCCGTGCCCAAAATAGCATCAAACTCTACCAAAGGAAGGATTTACAAGGAGTTTTAGTCTAAAAACATTAACTAGGGAGGATTTATGTTCATTGTATTAAATAATTGACCTATTATCTATTCTCACAAATAACTAAATCTCCAAATTTTGAAGTGGTGTTTGAATAGTTCTACTAAACTTGCAAGATATGAAAGAATGCATAGAGCCAGAATCAAATAGTGCATTCGCTATTCTTGAATGAATAACTAGCGTACCTGGAACCACATCATTGTCTAGATCCACATCAGTAGTAGTGGTAACATAATCCCTTGTTTCCTTAGAGGTTATTTTTGATTACCTCTAAAAATCCTAGGCTTAGGGAATTGGTTTGAAAAATGCACATATTCCTTGTAGTTGAAACACTGTAATACAGACTGAGTATTGATCTAAACCATCCTTTATTCTTCCATGTTAGTGTAATTCTTAATATACTTTTGGAAGTTCATAGCCAGATGCTCCATTCTACCACATTTGAATCATTTCATGGTTCCCTTTAAACACTTCACATGATGATTCTTCCCACAATTTTGACACGTGGGATATTCGGTCTTCTTTCCATCATGGGATTTATTTGCATATCCACCCATATTAGACTCCATTTTCCTCTTTTTTTCACCAAGTCTATGAGAACATTGAGTGTCTCTAATCTACACTTCAACCTTGAGGGAATAATGGACAATCTCCTCATAATTATCGAAGTATATAATCACCAAAGTTTTTTGTAGACTCAGATTTAGTCTGCTAAATTAGCGATCACCTTGCTTTTGGTGTTCATGAAAAAGATGGAGGTGTATCTTTAAAGTCTTGTAAATTTTTCTTCATATGCCCCAATAGACTCACCTTCCTTCTAATTAAGTCTGAGGAACTCTCTTTCTATCTTGAGATGGAGGGTTTAGGGAAAATATTTATTGAAAAATATTTTTTTGAAATCTTCCCATTCCATGGAATCAATTTACTCCTTGTACATTGTGTTATTGATTAGTGTCCACCACTTATTAGCTTCCCCATCAAAATGATAAACTACAAGAAAAACTTCCTCTTATTTTGAGCATTGGAGGACAGAGAATATCTTCTCAATGGATTTAATCCATTGTTTTGTAAGGAGGGGATCAGAAGATCCACTAAACATGGGAGGCCTTTGCTGTATAAAGTATTCGACAGAAACTTGTCCTCTCTTAGGAGAAGGAGGGTGTTATACACAATTCAAGTTATTATTCATAACTTGAGCTAATTGAGAAATTTTTATCATGAAGTTTTAAGTACCAGTTTCCAACATATTTGGTATATCATTAGGCCAATCTTCGCATTGCTTATCACATTGATTGTTGGAACGCATTCTTGTATTTCCTGCCATTAACTAAGAAAAATAAGGTGCAATTAGGGTGCTTGGATACTTAGCTAATAATCATAAAAAAGAAACTTTAAACATAAAAGGATAAACTATTAAAGGAAAAGTATATCCTAACTTGTGATTTCCTAAGTTTCAATCTAGGTTATCCATGATCTATTTCCTAACATATTTTCTTATGGTCATTTTTTTGTTCCCTTAATAGTAGTTTGTAATGATCTTATGAGTTTACCAAATCATATCCCCCAGGAGTGTCAAACTAGGTGCATAGTAAGGCCTAATGTCATGTACCAGGTTACCCCAAGTCAGGCCCGAAACACCTTGTTGGAGTTGTTACTCCTAGGTATATCTGTACCTTAACCACTTCCACTTATAGTATCCATATAGAGATTTATTTTCTTGATAAACCACTTACTCTATACTTACCAAAATTTAGGGGTGTTTTCTTAGTCTTAGTCTTTTCCATAAAGTTCATACTAAATTTATTTATTCCTAGTCTCTAAAAATAACTAAACTTTTTCTATGATTCCAACTATAGAGACCCTAGACTTTTATACATATCATTATATGATTTTAATCATAATTAAACATCAAATTAAAATCCACTGATTGTAAAGTCTAGTGTCTTGGAAGACTGGGTTCATAAAACTTAAAACATGGGACTAGATAAAACATTTCATTATTTTTAATCCATTATGAGCTCCTAAATTCCTTTGGGCCCTTACATCTTTATAGAATAACCTAGGGATAACATAAACAAAGGGATGATCTAAAAATACTAGTAAGGGAATAAATATTAAAATAAATCAAAACATATGGGTTATAAGGCACAACTTGATGATATAAAAATTTGTGAAACATGATTAAACATAAGAAATCATAACATGGGATCATAAAATCATGAATTAATAGTGATTTGGAAGAAACATAAAACATGAATTTATCACGAGTCAAGGCTCGTTGCACATATATGATCATAACTCAAGGCTCATTTCACATAGAGGAGCATGAGTCAAGGCTAACTACCATGATCATTGCATATGGAGCATGAGTCCAAGATAACCACCAAGACCATTACACATAATGTCTCATGAGACTAAAAATTACCCAATTAATTGGATCACTATATGGTATCACCTATCATAACATGTTCATGAATATTTTTTCACATAAAGAATCACACATAAGCAATCAAACATAAACATAAGGGTTACCCATGGAAAGAATTGGGTATCATAATCATGTAAAAAGGCATATCAAAAGGGAATTTCGTAATAGTGTCCATGAAAGGATAGATTTAAATCATACATGGAAATTAATAAAATAAAATAGTCATATATCATGATAAATGGTGTCAAACTAAAGTGAAAATAGTGTTTAATAAACTTTAGAAATAAAACATTTTAGTGCGGTTTAAGGGAAAACCTTTAAGATTATTTAAAATGGAAAAGGACTAATTGTTTGAACAAAACTATAATTGAACCATGGAAACTTTTTATGATAAAATGAGTTATTTTAGAAAAATAATGGTGGATTATAATAGATTATTGAGCACACTTGAAAATGAGTAAGAATTTGGGAAGTTCCTTTAAATCAGGCTTGCTTATCAGGAAGAATTGAGTAGGGAACATTTTAAAAACATGTATATACCTAAAAATAATGATGAATGGATATTGATAAATGAGTTTGGAACATATAAACATAATTTATAAGAAGTAAATAACAATAAAATATAATTTCATTTGGGTAAAAAGAGAGAAAGAATAACCTGAAGGAATAATGAAGGTTCAGGTAGAATCTCTTACCTTAAGTCTGAAGGTTTTCTTCACATGATCTTAATGTCCTGGATAATAAAATTAGATTAATTAATTAATAATTCAAGAACCATTTATACATGTATTTTATTTTTTTTAATTTAATTAAGTTCATTTATGTCTCTTTTGTTGGGTTAAGGGGTTCAATTTCATCGTTTAGGAGCGTTAGTGTCCTTGGTTTTCATGATCAGTTTACTTGTATATGTGTATGGAAAATCTTGTAGAATGAGGATAGTTTTACAGAAATAAAATTATATGTTATTAATGAACTTATATAATATTAAAATACCATTTTACATAATTGAGTATGATCCATTAGATAAATCATTAATGTTAATCATTTAGATTAATTTAGCGTTTTTGATTGCAACGAACTATTTTTTTATAAATTAAAGTCATGTGTACAAAATGATTATAGAACATTAAATAAGATAAATAAATATATTATAATCTGGTTAAACCCTAAAAATAGTTTTTTCCTCCATCCTTGAAGACTTAATTGAAAGATGAAAGTACGTTTTCCATGAAGGTGGTGGATCAGCACCCCATGGATGATGTTTTCATTCTTAAAATAAAAGCGAGAGGAGAAGAGATTTTATGAATAATTATTACATAAAAATGATAAAATTACATTATATATGATATAATGGAGTTTTCATTCCACTTGGACAAGGGGAATTGAGGAGAAGAGATGAAAATAAAGGAACTTGAAAAGAAATTAAAAGAAAATGAAAGAGGGTTTTACCTCTCGATTCCTTATTCTTGAGAACCTCCTTAGGGGAATGGTTTTAGTATTTTGTTAAGAAAAAAAGCTCTTGGATGTTGGGGAGAGTTTTTGGAAGAGTATTGGGCATAATTTATACAGTTCTCAAGGCTTTAGAGGTGTGAGTAGAAGAGGTGGTGAGGGGTGGTATTTATAGTGGAGGAGGGAGTGTTTTCTCATTATTTAATTCATTAGTTTATTATTTTGATCAAGAAAAGAAATAGTGTTGATTATTGAGAAAAAAATATATTAATTAGATCATGTGAGTTCTAACCAATTGTGCTTACATCATCCATGACTCAATGAATAGTGTATTTAACATATAATGTATATATACCGTAAATTACCGTATTTTACTATTCACAAAAAAATCAAGTATTTCAGAAAAATACCGAAAATTAACCATAGCCATTTTTTGATGTGTAAAATTAAAAAATAATATCAATTTTATGAAAATAATTTTCTAAATATGTGAAATTTAATTTTTAATTAAAATCATAATTTACTCAAAAAATACAAATTTTAAACTATAACTGATTTTATATCACATTGAAAATTTAACTAAGGTCTCATAAAATTATATTATAATAATAAGACATAAAAATATTAATTTGTGAATAAATTTTATGAAAATACATTTTCTTTTAAATTATTCACAAAATTGTAATTAAATATTTATGACTTGAAAAAATACCAACACTTGATTAATAATTTTTAAAATATTATTTACTTATACTATAATATAAGTATATAATATTGTCACTTATAAGATGGATAATTTTTTTTTTATGATTTCATTGGTGAAGTTTATATTCAATTGGTCGGTTTACTATTCATAAGGGTCACATTACTATTCCAAAGGTCAAGTTATTATTTCATCGTTATATGTTCCTTAACTTCTAGAAACACTTATTATTTCATTCACTCATCATCTATAAAGATTTTATTGTGTTTTATATGAGTTTATACTATATGAAATAATTATAAGAAGTTAATTTCTATAGATAAAAATTTGGGTCATTACATTGTTAGTATCACCAGTCAACAATGCCCTATCGAACCACGAGAGTTGTGGCCTGGTGTACAATTTGAGCCACTAGCAGTTAGTCCAACTTATCCAAAGGATCATTCTAAACCATTCCAATAAAAGAGGCAAATTAATCCTTGATATTTTCTATATTATATTATTGTATTAGTTATTATAGGTTGTTTAGATCAAGCAGTATTAAAATCAAATTATTAAAATGAAAAGAATTTATGAAATAGGGGTTTGGGATCAATTTAAAAGGATTATTTTTATATTATATCACCTCTTTCACCCATGTATTAGTTGAATTAATTGGTTGAAAATCATTCTAGATTTATTAACTTCTTGTCGTTAATTTCATTGACTCTAACTAAGCGATCAAAACCCCAAGGTCAAGGAAATCCACTAACCTGTATGCATTAAGATTGAATCTTAAATAAAAAGAAAAATATATACTATTGTTCTTAGACCAATTTTCTCAATTGATTTTGGATTCCTCCCTTCAGACTCCTAGTTAGATTGATGTGTAGAGATACTATTTTATTAGGTAATAAACCAATCTAAACAATTTTCCATGAATTATATTATCAATACATCAACTCTCACATCCTTATACTCTCGATACCTCACCCCTTAATTGACTAGCCACTCATGAAAGGAGATAAAATCATCACATGTTAATGAATCATCCTAATAGGTGACCTAAAGAGAGATAAATTGAACCAAAGGTGAAGAACAAATTAAAATTAAAGTAATTTACTTGAATCAATTATTGGAATCACCAAAGTAAAGTTTGTAATCAAAGAAATCATTAAACGATTGAAAGGAAAGAAAAAAATTAAAATCTATAGGAAATTTGAAACTACCCTCATAAAATTGACAGACTTTGTTATTTATATTAATAAAATAGTCCATGGTGTGATAAAAAAATGATACAGGATGATCCAATAAACCTCCTTAATCTATTCCCTCCATGTGGACATGTCTTTGTGTGACACAAACCTTCATGGAATGACCTATTCTTTCCTCATTTTGATTTTTGAATCCTCTTGATAATCCTTAAATAAGATCTTCATAGATCAATTGGGATATATTATCTTGTATCATTGACTAGACATGTCATGACGTGGAGGATTTTGTTCACAAACATAACTCTCAAACATCCAATTCTCATATTGGATTCTCCAGTATGTGGCATGATTACCTTTGGTCATAATGAAATCTCTTATAGGCTTACTTAAAGTACTCCACTTGAACTCATATCATGTTTGTAACACCCCAATATTCTACGGTACACTTCTCTTTAAATAATGCAATAGCGTGTGTTGTACGCAAAATCGAGTTCTAACACACACCACAACCGATCAAACTAGCCGTTATGAATAATAATACCTACTTTTTAAAATTTTAGAAATTTTATCTCTCAAAATGGACTTAATTTTTGGATTCAGAGTATCGAATTTAGCCTAAGGTGAAATTTTGGTACTTTTCGGATAACTTCCATATTTTGATGAATAGTGGAAATTACTAAATTTTAATTAAAAACAACTTTTTTAATCAAAATAATTAATAGTGATAAATTATGAATTTGAGTGGTTTTAAAGTATATTTAGAATATATTTTTACCATTTAATACAATTTTGATCATTGGACATAATTTCACAATTAAAACGAACATAAACAAGTATCAATCTTTTGATAGTTATTATATCTTAAAAACACGCTTTTTATTTTGACAGCGGGAATTAATTTTAAATTAATTTCTGCCACTTCTGTGTTTTGAATTTAGAAAAATGGATTCCATATTTGGAATCAGTATGTTCAAATTGTGTAAATAGGTAACTTTTATTTTTAGGCATTTTGAATAATTACTTCGGTAAATATTTGATTTACCATGGTTAAAGGGTAAATCAGGTAAATAAGGGTTAACAAATAATATTATAATAATAAAAAATTACCCTAAAATGTGTCCTAACCTTATTGGTTGATACATGTTCGACCATGGGCATCTTTGGGTCAATTTTGGGACCCCATTGTGCCACTTGTAAGTGATAGGGACACTTTATTTTAATTAAGTTAAAATGAATACAAAAATGACACGAGCATATATCTTTTAGAAAAAAAAATTTTACATAGGGTTATATATGTTGGATTTTAGACTATAAATATTAATTATAAATATAAAAATATATCATACATAATGATATTTTATTTATAATTTTTAGACATTATATAAGTTAATTTATTTATGACACAATGATGATACAGTAATTACCATAATAGTGAAAAATTAAAATAATTGATATTATAAATACCCAAATAAATATAATTTGAGACTTTTAATGAATTACACTAATTTTATAGATTAATATTACATGTTATTAATTATTTAATTAACTTTTTTCGAAGTAATAATTTTGTTATGAGTTTTACAAAAATAAACTATTGAATAGTGTCAAAATTGACATAAAAGAGTTTTTAAAACAAATATTATATTATTAATTGATATTAAATTCCTAAAAATATACGGTTCGGCCAAGATACTTATATCATGATATTTTTATCATTAATGGACCACTTGGGGGTCTCTTGGAGGTATATAGTAAGTTTATTAACTATATAATATAAAAATACAAAGAGGCATTGTAAAAGTGAAACTAATTAACTAAGAGTTAATACTTAAAGATAAGGTTAGTATAATGACCCAAAACTGTATAAATTCTATTGGTTGGGTGGTTTTCGACCTATCCCCACATTAACATTTAAATAATCCACTTTGGAGCCATTATAAAACGAATATGAATTTATTATAAAATAATATTTCTAACTTTTCCAAAGGTACCCCTCACCCCTCTTATAAAAGGGCTCTCTCCCTTATCATTAACTCACACCTTCAAAGCCTTTTGGTTCGGAAAACCTCTGACCAAATACTCTCTAACCTTCCCTAACTTCATCCTAGAGGCCTTACTTTAGTCAGAAAGCCAACTTAAGGATCCCTTTTGATCAAATCAAAAGGAAGAACCCAAAGAAGAGGTAATGATTTCACCACCCTTTTTCAAGTTCCTTTCTTCTTCCACTTCTTCCTTATTTGTTATTAACATTATAAAATAATAACTATAGTATCTTATATATTCTGTGATGTTATTATAAATATGGTACAACCATATTCATTATTCTATCCATCCTTTGAATAACATGTCACCATACGTGCGTACGTACGACTTACCGTCTCCACGTCGTGGTGTAATTGTTATTCAATAAATTATTATTTGGATGGGTATAAAAATGATGATTAACTCATGTAAATAATAAATATAACATGATAATGATTCTGTATATATGTTATACCATCCAATTATATATTATTTTAATATCAAAATAATGATATTATCGCTCGTGCGTACGTACGGACTACCGTCTCCACGAACGCGATGAGATTCATTCTCCATCGTATCCATTCAAATATAATTCTCATTTGATGATTAATAATAGTATATAAGGACTTGATATCATTCTGGATATGATTAAGATACAACCTATCCATGAAAAACACAGCTTACGTAACAAAACATATAAAAGAAAACGAGTAAGTTAACACCCGAAACAACGATAATACTAAGATATTATTAACAAATAAATGTTAAAAGATCATATATGATATCATATTAATATATATGATTCTTGTATAATTTAATAACAGTTATTTCACCATTATATAGGAGTTTAACCTACCCCAACCAAGGAAAAGTACAAGGTAAGGGTTTATTTCGAAATCTCTTCATTATCCGAGCTTGTTTATATGTAATAATCTACTAGGATCTCTTTATCATCCACATCCATGTTTCTTAAAAATGTATTTCAAAACATTTTTACTATTTACAAGAATATGGTTTAAAGTCATTTATACCCTTATTTGAATTTTTATAAGTGGTTTATAAAGGAATCTTTCCATCGTTTTCCAAACAAGTTGCTTTTTTAACCTTTTTGACAGAATTAAGGTAAGAATGTTTTTTTAACTTATACGGCGGGTGTGGAAATTTTCCACCATTATAAAATCTTCGAAGCTTCCCATACAATCTTATAATAATATTTTCAAAGAAAATGTTTTATTTTATAAATATATGACTCTTAAATGATTTCAAAATAGAAAGATATATTTCTCTAAAAAGAGTTTTGATTTCATCTATGTCAACATCCTTTGATGGATTTTACACTTATTTGAAGTTGATTTATTATGATACAAAACTTCTATATTGTATTGAAGGTTTTGTGATATGTTTGACTGTGTATGTGTTATTTTTATACCATTCATGGGTTATGGATGAAGTATTTACATTTCGTATGCTAGTTTTAATACGAATGTTTATGTTATGTTTAAACCTTTTCATATGGGAATGCATTGGACTTAATATGTGACAGGTGGAGCCCGATATAGCTCCTCGATGCATCGGTAGGTCTCATGAGACAAAATAGTGTCATGGCACAAGGCCTTGACAAAATCTTATTTGTATTCTTGGCATGAGGCCTTGGCTATATGGTTATGATAGTCTGGCATTATGCATTCCATCATTATGAAAGTGGTTATTGATATTGCATGTGATTATTCGATTATTATAATATCCATGTGAATAAGTAAATGGAATTATTTTATTTTATTCTTGTCATACTATGTTGAAGTTCAAGTTTAAAAGTATTTTGTTTTAGTTATACATTGCCTTAAATGTTTATTCTTATTTATGAAAGTTTCCGCTATATTTTTATCCTTACTGGGCATTTGAGCTCACCCCTTTTCTATGTTTTATTTTTCCCAGGATGTGAAGAAGTAAATTATGAATGACCTGCAGGGATATTATGAGGGGATAATAGTGTGGACTATGGAGACAATATGTTTTTGTAGTAGTTTTTCACTTTATGATGTAATGTAAAACTTTATGAATATATCTAGTGTTTCCAAGGCTACTAAACCAATCGGTCTTTCGAGATTTGATCTTTCTTGTGATCATTCCAATGTTATGTAATAATGCACCGACTCTAGGTAACTGGGGTCGGGGCATTACAATAGTGTAACTCTTTTCTTCATGGTGTGACATGAGATTCCTCCAACGGCTAAGTATAGAAATTTACATTCCATGGGGAGACCCCAAAAATAACCTTACGGTCTTCCCTGATGAACCTTATGCACCTATTTGATGAATCATGTGTACATTCTTGATGAACCTTACATACAACTCCCTATGGATAAGTACTTAGCTGAATTCTCAAATTATGAGGGCCATGTTGCGACTAAAGTGGTGATGGCATGAATTAATCCAATGATCTTCAAAATGACTCTTAAGATATTCAAGACGAAACTTATAGAATCTACTAGACTTATCCATTTTTACTCTCTTGTGGTCACAGAGCAATTGATTCATCATGGAGAAAAGCACTTCTCTTGCATAGTGCATGCATAATGTGTCCCACATAGTACTTCCACTTGTTATGGACACCCCTTTATAATCATGATCACTCCTTATCCTATCTTTACCTCTCATGGTGCCACCCCGCACTATGGACACTAGTCCCTTAGTGTCTCCCCATTCCAAGGCTCTGGATTTCTCCTAGAACCATCCCATTCTAAGTACACTCCTACTTCATGCCACTGAGTACAGTTTCATCATTGAGCTTGATAGATACCACTCTGGTGGATGGCTGCTCTGATGGTGTTGGCTAATTCTAGAACCAATTTTCATTTATTTAATCTTTATTCCTTTTAGTTCTTGTTACAATTCATGTGTTGCAACAAAAATTAATTATGATTCCAAAAATTCTCTTCTACTCAGAGATCCTTTATAGTGCACTGTTTCATATTGTAACCATGAATCTAGGGTCCCTTAGCTCTCAATCTATCTTCAACCTGGTCGCACCATTAACATGCCTATCACAGCGTGGAATGTCTGTAATTTCTTAAAAATATTTATAAACACTCAATAACTCTTTTTTTTATAAAAACTTTAATAAATCAACATAAGTACACCACATTAGGCTATATTAAGTCAAAAAATCATTGAAAATGATACTAAAAACATATAAATTATTTACATGTATCATGGGTGCCCTAGAATTTATCTCCATATATGAAGTCAGTGGGTTTTTTGAAGTTTGGACTGAGCCTATGAAAATGGATTCCTACATGTCCCTATGAACGGAATCAGAACCCATGTAGTTTGTTTTCACTTAATAGGACACATCATACCTTTTAAGGTCATGTTTTAAGGATTCATGTAGTGCCTTTAAGGTCATTTCACCATGACCAAATGAGGTTCCTTTTAAGTTCATGTATCCAGGACCCATTTTGAATAGTTTAATATTGTGTAGAATGGACTATATGTTATGCAATTTAATGTCATGCAGTGAGGAATACTAGGTAATACATGCCTAGCAATGTTTGGTGTATGACTAACGCTTGTGCATCCCTTTCTGGTTCAACCTATTTGTTAGTAATTAAATAGAATAGGGTATTATTATAATCGCATGAGATATAGCCCATTGAGGAATATTTTGGGGCTTACACCAAATTGGAGTCCTATATATTTATGGATCATTGATGGGGGGCATAGGGAAGAAATTTCTAATGAGGACATGGTTAGAGATTACCCCTAAGTAGGAGTCTATTGTATCTTCCTCATGTCAAACCATAAGAGCATCCTATACTCTTTTCATAGAAAATGATATATCATATTATTCATATCACATAAGGTATCCCATTCTCATCACATAGGTAATTATGGAGATAATAAGGGTATTAGGATGTTAGTATCGAACCTTAAAGAGGAATATTATGTATCCTATTGGAACAGGAATCAAAACCCATATAGTTCAAGTTGCATGGTTTAAGGTCATGTGACAAGACCATTCTATTCAGTTCTACATTATGCAGTAAGTACTATTATGTTAAAGGTAGGTTTTAGGGCTTACACTAGAATGGAGGCCCATATGTAGGCATCCACCTTCTATTTTCTGGTAACTAGATAGAGAAGAAGGGCCCTGGAATCATGGGGGATATGTCTTAGTTAGGAAGGGTTGGGGATTTCACCTAATAGGAGTTCCATATGTATACACAAATCATTTATTGGACCAAAGAGGGTGATGGAATACTTGATGGATAATAGTTTTCTTGATATGGGATATCCAGGATGAGTATCTTAATCTAAAAAATGTTTCACTAGTATCCTAGAAATAAAGACCCTTGTTATCAAAGTAATGCATGATTGAAAAAACCTCGAGGACCCTATCAATTATGGAGTAAAACTGAGAAGAATCCATTATCAAATGAATACATGATTAAAGGGGAGAACTCTATAATGTATAATAGAATCATGTATCTAAGGTGGATATAGAGGAGGCTTGGGTAGGTAGGCACCCATGGTGTGAGTTCAGGGAAAAGTGACACCTAGAGATGAGTCCTAGGAAAATTATTTCCTAGACATGAGGTTGGGGCGAAGTATCACCCAGGTATGAGGTTTGGGTAAAGTGGCACCCAGGTATGGGGTATGGGAAAATTGGAGGTCAGGCATGAGTCATGGGAAAATTGTTCCCTTGGTATAAGTCCAGGGTGAATTGGAAACCAAGTATGAGGCATAAGTGAATCAGTGCCCTCATATAAAGCCTAGGTGAATTGGTTCTTGAGTATGAGTTTTTTAGAGTTGGTTTCCTAGGACCAATTGTTTGTACTCTAATTACATGTATATTCAATGTATTGAATATTAATAAAACTTCTTATTACATATTTTTCATTGTTCTTCATGAATCTAATATAATAATGTTCTAGAGTATATGTTGCATTGATAAGGTCATAGTAGTTCCCCTCTATGATGAGAACCTTGATGTGCTATGATGATATTCTTAAATAATGTTTTATAGTTGGATAATGTACTATGATGGGACACATAGTACATAGACTTTCATTTGAGAGTACTCATAAGTAGATGAGGCTTATTCTCATGAAGTTCGCACTTGGTGATCTCCAAGATGGGAGATTATGAGAATAGACCCACCAGTAGGAATTATGCATGTTTTGGTGTCATCAGATATTCCTATCTGTGAGCATGTGTGATGATCCTTATACTTCAATATTATTATTAATGAATGTTACAACTCACGTACATGGATGTATTTTGTAAACCATGATGATAATAGTTCACCAGGAAGTTGAATATGTTGGGTGCATCATGAGTGACATGTCATTAATGGATAGGTTGAGGAAGGATTTTTCCCTTCCATATTTACAAAAGATGATATCTCAGCCCTTTGATTGGAATGGAATAGTCACCCTAAATTCTATGGACATAGTGTAATGACATGTTTAATTCAGATAGTCAAAGAAAGACATATAAAGTATATAGGTTAGTGACACGGATGTGTAACCTACTTGATGAGATATTGAGATAAAGGTATTATATTACACAGTGAGTGTTTGTATGTAGTCGTCATCGTTGTGACATTAAGTTTCTTCTCTGGGGTGACTTGACCCATTTCTAGATAGTAATCTTTGACTTTTGGTAAGCCCCCTAATGCTAATGAGAAAGAATCCTATAGGGTCACACACTAAGTGTTTTTGTTGATCCTAATTAAGTTCTATTTGAATTTAATTAATGAAATAAATATTATTCTCAAGACCGAGGAATAATTTTATTCAAGTTTTATTAATTGTATAAATTAAAAAAATATTTATTCACCGGTATGTGAACAAAAATATATATTTATGTTATTGAATATTTAATAAATATTTATTTTCTAGTATTTTAATGGAATATTTATTTATGAATATAATATTTATTCGGGTATTCAATAAATACTGATGAGTTCAAACGGACCAAGACTGTGTCTAGTGATAAATAATTCTTTACAAGTCAGTGAATATTATTTATCAATTTACATAAGTTGGAACCCAGCACAAAATAATAATATTATTATTATGTGGAAAGGGGTTTATTAATGTTTTTAAATGTTATTTAATGGTTGGAATGAAACTAGATAATATCTTAAACCATAAATCTATAAATATTCAGCTATGTCTATTGTGTATTGCATCCAAAAATTAAGAATAGAGATTTTTTTCACACAAAAATTTCTCTTTTAAATACTCCTTATCTCTCCCTCTCAAGAATGATAAATTCAAGATGGATTTCTTCAAAACCAAATAATGAGCAATCAAGAATAAATAACGCACAAAATTCAATTCGCATCACTAACACCCAAAAAGTGAGCAGTATTGCTTGGAGATCATTAAAGCGTGTATGGATCACTACTATATGTATTCTACTCTTGGACCCTCATAAGATTAATGATGGAAATTTGAAAGGGTCCTTTCAGATGATCAAGATTCATCAACAAAGAAAGTTCTCAATACCATGTATTTATTTCTTTAGATATTAAATAAATTAATTATAAATTTGATATGCAAGATCCTCACTTGTGGTTTCAGGAAATGGTTAATAAAATAAATTTTAATATATATCCCACCACCATACGCATTTTTTGTTACCAGAACCAATAGATTCTTTGGTGAATTATAACCCAAGTTAGATAGCCTGGGTAAGGTGTCTCCCTAGTAAGATGGAACTAGTATGACCTGGGTATGTGGCGCCATGTTATAATGCTCCCAAGATTAGTTGGGCATGTTCCACCTTAGTGAGGTATCTCTGGGATGGGGTATTTTTCCCTAGTCTTTAATAAGTGTAAGGAATGTTCTATTTTAAAAGGGTTTCATGTTAATCCTTTTAGATGAATCAATTACCCCAAGTTCCTATTATTTTTCTCTTAGGGTTTGACTTATAGAGTCATATGATGAGAATTAGAAGACTTTGGCACACATACAGAAGGTTTCTCTTCCTAAATTCTAAGATTTGTTCCTATAGATATCCTCATATCCATAATTTTTTCCAAAATTTTGGTTTGGGGTTATATTTTTGAGAAAAAAGAAGTAACTAGCATAAGTGGTCATGGGCAAGGAGACTAGGTGTGAAAATGATTTACATGAAGGATACATGGGTGGGGTAGGTTGAGCGCACAAGTTCTTAGTGTAAAGGAGGCATGGCATGGTAGGTCGAGCATAAAAAAACCTTGTGAAAAGGAGGATTAGGTGTGGTGGGTCGAGCACACAAACACATTATTCTAAGAAAGAACTAACATAGTAGGGGGCCTAGGATTGTCTGCAATACCTAGGCACCATCCATTCTTATTTTCTTTGATAACTTTCTCTATACAACTAAAGTCTTCAAAAAAGTGAGTCCCAATAGTAACATATTCCAAATGGTATGCAATATTTTTATGTTGATGCATAACATATTATGGTTCATACAAAATATATATGCTAGAGTGCATACTAAAATGTAGAAATGGTAAAAACCATAATATGATACATAAGATATGTGGATCATACATAATATATCTTAATGAATCGAAAATATATTTTCAGGAGTTGATACCTCAATATGGAAAAAAGAAAATACCATACTATGATATATAATATATTTGGAGAATACATGATATATCACATATGGAATGTAAGATATTTTAGAGTGAAAAATTGGCTAAGTATTAGACCCACTATTATACATAATATATTGTTTCTAATATAGAATATATTTAAAGGATTACATAATATATTGTTGAGAATATGTAATATTATCATGAACATATGATTTATATCTAGAAGCATGTGTAAGATGTTTGAGCTCACTGGAGTGTTGTTTAAGAAATTTTATTTTTTATTTAAGGTTTATTATTTTGAAAAAATGTGAGGATTCTGGAGATAAAAGTCAACTGATGATGATTTTTTCTTCATGGATTAAATATCATAATTGATCTATGATTTGATCTAAGTTAGAAGAATATTTAAATGAGAAAAATTGGATGGATACTGGCTTGGTGATTTTGGGTTTTCAAATATTTATATTTAAAATCATTTATGACAATCAAAGATGGTAAAATTACTTGAAGAAATATTTAACCAGTTTAAATGTGAAGATGGGTATTTGTGGAATATCAATTGAGACAATTTTTTATTAGGAAGAATAATATTCTAAGATATTTGGGAGATAGACCATGTAATTATCTTGTGAAATTAAATGAGAATATTTATAATATCATGGTGTTTAATATCATATAATTTCCATATTCAAAATATAAAAGTAATATTCATGTGATTCTATGAATATCTGAGAGAATAATAAGAGAATGAAATTTTATAAAAAAGTGAGAAGAAACTAATATTTTATTCTACTAAAGATCTTGAGTATCACAAAAATTGAATATCCAAAAAAATTTATAGAGAGATCATATCACATGCATCAAGGAGGAAGAAGAAGAATAAGAAGAATAAAAAGAAGAAAAAGAAAAATAAGAGAATAGGAAGGAGGAAAATGAGGTACTGTTATAACATACTCTATTATCATCGAAGATGTAATAGAATAAAAAATAATATTGAGGTAATATTCAATATAATAATATTGTTTAATTATGTTTTGGCCATTGGAAATCTTATGGTAATAAGGAAGAAGACGTTGTATGCAAGCATGTTCTCATGCATACATTGAACATTCCAAAATTTTGAGTGAGAAAAGGTAACGGTTTGTATCTTGAATAAGGTCCAAACATTAGGATACTTAATAAGTGAGTAAGACCAAGGATCTTGATACTACATAAGTTCCAAATGTTATTATCTTAAAGAAGTGATTAATTTTTAGGACTCATAGGAATACCATAATTTACTGTGCAAGTAACCGAAGTGTAGAGGAAACCTGGAGATAAAGTGATCTTATTCATTTTAGTTTGGTAGGAGAGTTAGAGACTGGTAGGAGCTGGTATAAAGATCTATTGGGAGATATTTATTTTACTAGGGAAGTGGATGTCGAACCTACCCTACAATTTCTCCTGGAGTAAAAATCATCAAGTGTAAGTTTTTGGTAAAGGATGATACCTTCCAAATTATTGTAATAACTTTTATACAATGCTGATAAAATACATGTCTTGAAATGGACCCAAACACAAAAAAGAGTAGATTGTAAAAATACCTTATAATGTTCTCTATTTACTTTTTTTCTTGCATGTGGTATGAATGTGTTGGTGAACATATGAGATCCATTCATCTTAACATGAAAATAGGTTCAAATACTAAAAGGGGTAAAAATTTGAGTGGAATGAATTTGGTAAAACTCGTTCACACTTATTCATCCCCCTATCAATGAGACTACACAGTCTATTAATCAATTCAATTAGTATCAAAGATGATCTATATTCCCTCTAACTGGATATTTTTTCCCAATTTTTTTATATGACTGTTATGAAGTTTTGATTTTAAGAAGGTTCTAAGTTTCCTCATATAGAGAATAAAGTTTAAGTTCGTATCAATAAAAACATGGAAGTTTCAGCTAAATCATTCAATAATTTGTAGAATAAAGAGACAAAAAATTAAGAAAGATCTCAAATAAGAAAGTGGGTACACCATTAATTGAAGGTAATAAAAATTGTGTTTATATGTTAAATCTATTGAAAATCACCCTCTTGAAGAATTAGTTTCAGATAGTGAACAGTGTGAGTCTATTAAATTAGTTGAATACCTATAATCTGAAGTTAATTATTACTTGAAGAAAGTTACAATATAAGTTTTCACTTAAATATTTGAGTACATCAAGGGACTACATGATGAGTAAACACAGTTGTAAATATATGGAGAAGTTGTGAAAAAATAATTGATTAAAAAATTACAAGATTGAAAAACTCTCAACCATATTATTAAAGAAAAAGAATAGAATAAAATTCTTTATAAATAAAGATTCTACCTGGATGAATAATAGTTTCAAAGGAGATTTCATGAGAAAAAGAATTTAAGGAAAATAAATGATAAAGATTTCCATACATTGAATGAAATACACAAAGTCTCTATGAATGTCAAATATTCTTAGTTGGAAATCAATGCAAAAAGGGATAAAAAATATTAAAAATTAATTATAGGATAATCATAAGATACATGGGGAACATATTGAGAAATTAAAGAGAGAATGAGAAGAATAATAAAGATTAGTTGAGGTTAATAAAAATACCCTCAACATGATGTGTCTTGAACTGGAATCCAAATTGAGAAACATGGAAGTGATAAAAGATGAATATTTCAAAGTTGTTGAGAAAAGAAGAACTACTATTAATTATTTTGATAAGATACTTATCTCTATATAGGGCCACTCTAGTGGAAAGAAGGGATTGATATCACCTAATTATCAATCTACTAAAAGTTCATAAAAATGATAACCCTTGTTCTAGAAAAATTTGTTTACACTAATGTTGTTTACATGAAAAATTCAGCATATATTTTAAATTCTAGAAAAAATTGGGTTGAGAAAAATGATAATAAATCCACCACTACCTCAAGAGTGGATGTTAGAACTAGTCAATTTTTTTTCTTCCCAAAGAAAGCTCAAACGAATATCTATTTGGTCCAAAAATAACAATGGAACAAATCTAGACATACTATAGCTAAAGGTAAAATAAAAATATTTATTATCTACTGTTGGTGTTGTGTAAGTTTTGTAAATAGGCTCATTGAATGTTATAATATCATTTCAATCATTGAAATGCAAATATATCCTACACCAAGGGGGTATCTAAAGTTAATAGAAATCCTACGAAACAGAAGTAAAGAACATAGAAAAGGAAAAATTTATTCATTAAAAATAGATTTGAAATCTAGTATAATTTCAGTGGAAATTACAATGGGAGTGTTCATTATGACAATGAGTTTCGGTATAAATCTACCAAGCATAATTCATATGATGATGAAAATAGAAGATCTTAAAAGATGAATAAAAAGGTGAGAAGAGAAGGTGAGCCAGCCTCATGGAATAAACAAAAGAAGAGTATTGAATAAGGAATGTCCAAGAAAAACATTATGATGGATGATACATTAAGTAATAGAATCTTCTATTGTGGGAGAAAAGAACATATCATGGACCTTTGTAAACAGGCCATGGAAATCAACATCGGAGGAAGCAAGTTAAAGTAATAAAGAGAATCAATCTAAGAAAGAAATAAAAGGATTGGTTTGGTGTAAGACATCCAAGAAAATGAATTTGATAAGTTTCTAAGAAAGGGTAACTCAAACTCATTTGAGAAACTACGTACATGACTCAAAGAATCCAAATATACTCCAAAATAATGCATGATTTTATATACAACGTGATTAGAGATATCAAGGAAGATGGTTCAAGAACATGAAAATACAATTTTCTTACTAGATAAAGTAAAAAATAGAATTACACATGGGTATAAGATTGAAAATAACAAGAAGACCAGGTTTTCCATGAAGGATCAATTCTGGAAAATAAAAGGAGGAGCAATCATGAAGAGTTCTCATTAAATTGGAGATAAAAAAAAAAGGTTTTATAGGTTGAGAAGAAAATAATAGCCTTGTTTCTATCACCAAGGAGTTATGGAGAACCCACCTTAAACCTATATTTTTTTATTTGTATGTTCAGGGAATTAATGGTGATGCATAAATAGGAAAATCAGGTGAGTGATTTAATCAATATACAACAAAATGAGATATCCACTACAGGGTCCTATAGAAATGATAAGTTTTCACCCCCTTACAACATTTCAAGGTTTATTAAAGGGTCCTTGGAATTCATTTTAAATAATACTAACCATGATGAAGAGATGTTGGTGTTCATCACTTGATGGGGAGTTGAGATGAGAAAATCTTCCAGATGATATTATTTCATTTAAATCTACAAATATTTTAAGTTCTTAAAAGAAACTAATAATGAGGCATGGAAATCACTTTTCCCATCCTTTTTGTGAATTGAATAAATTATTTTTATTATGGAGATGTGTCTATTGAGCTTATTATGAATAGAATAAACTTGAAATGGGAAGAAACCTATTTTTAATTGAATGTTTTTGATGTGTTTGTTGAGTTGAGTGTAGGTGATAAAATTACTTGAAAAGAACTATTTAATCATCCCTTGGAAAGATATTTTAGAGTTAGTGTCACATATTGAATAGTTTTATGGATAGCCCTGATGTCTAAGTTAGTTCTTATTTTCTAGAATGACTTATCTCACATAGACTTAGAGTTAACTAATATATGAATCATTACTTAAGAAAAATATGATTCCACCCTTCTCTCAAGTGGATCAGGTTTTCAAAAGGAGTATAAGGTGAAATTTTATTATGGTATAATCTTGAGATGAGTAATACTTTCCCTCACCTTTATAACTTTGTTTTTATTATCAATAATATGAATAATTAGTATTAACAATAAATACAAATGGTGATATTAAAGTACCCATTTAGATTTAGATTATGATGAAGAGTGTTATATATTTTTTTAATATGTCAATGAGAAGTTAAGTCAATGTGTGTTGAGAGATGATGAAGATCATAATGAGTCAAGATCTTGAAGTACCCCATGCTTGATGAAGAGTACCATGGAAAGATGGAGATTGAATAGCTCATTGTTTTCATGTGAGATACAACTTGGAAGTTCTTATAGATCACATGTATCAAAGTTTTGCACCAATCGATATTTTATTAAAGATTCTTTCATGTTGGTAATAATGATTGAAAATGGGAAAGTAACTATTTCTTGGATCATTAACTAAACAGGTTCATGAAAGCGGTTGCTTATACACATTTTATGATTGTAGTGATGATATTTTAATGAGATTCAATGACAAGTATGGTTGGATAAAGAGAACATTTTCTATTATAGGTTCTTGATAAGGTTGAGGATATGGTTGTGTTAGAGAATAATCATGCTAGATAAAGTTTGTTAGAATCCATACTTGGATTATCAAGAATAATTTTTTGTAAAAAATAAAGAATATCTCTTATATGATGATTGGAGAAGGCTGAGTTTGAATATTTAATTGATGAGGTGGTGAAAATCCATTTAAATACTCAAGAAGAGTATTTATATATTGAAAGATGATTTATGGATTGTGTTGAATAGTTTAATGAATGTTTGATAAGTTCATGAATACATTTAGAGATTTTTGATATTATTTGGAGTGATTGGAGATTCCTTAAGAACTTTTGAAATGGTTTTTGTGACGTCTCAGACCTGGTTGCCCCTCAACCTGAGCCCCGAGCCCAGTTGGCCACATGACTCCTGGCTCGTCTCCCCATAGGTCAGGGGCTGCCGACTAGCAGTGAGGGTGTAATGGTAAGTCAGTGAGGAGACTGTACCCCCATGTCACAGTACATCGTGGTATAGCAGCAAGTGATTAAATAGTGGAAGCACAACTAATGGATAAACAGGAGAAAAGGGGGAACATACAAACCAAACAATAGAAGTAAGAAAAACCCTGATAAATATACAAAAGCCACATAGGCAGTGTCTGACACAAAATGGATGCATGGCATGCCGATAAAATGGAAATAGATGGAATACATGCTATACAGTAATACAAAAAGAGAACAAAAGTAGTCCACGAGCATCCCTATCCAAGCTCGTTCCTCTGCTCTAGAACTCTAGCTAGAACGTACATGTATCAACAACCTGAAGCTGGACCCTTTCCCCTACTAGTACCTGTAGCAGTAAACTCTACACGGGTGCCAAGGCGGCTGCCTGGTTAGGGTGTGAGAAAATTCTCAGTATGCCACCACCAACGGGGTCTACGTGTAATCCAAATAGGTGTTCGCAAACTAAACAGTGTATAGAAAACTGCAAGTAAGTAAAGAAAAGTAATAAACAACCCTCTCGCTCAGGTTCCGGAAGGACACCTGGCGGGTCTACCTACTTCAGCTCATGGCTGGTATTCTGAAAAATCACAAGGGGTATAAGTACATAGATATAGGTTATCACTGGCATGAGGTAAACATGCCTCTCGTCCATTCTTCTCACATATGTAATAATCATCACTGGCACGAGGTATGAATGCCTCTCGTCCACAAGCATTGTAACTGGCGTGGGGAAGAATGCCTCCCACCCATAAAGGATATATAGGCACGGGGTAAGAATTCCTCCCGCCCTCACACAGAAATTCATCTAGCACGGGGTAAGAATGCTTCCCGCCCACACACGGAGATTCATCTGGCACGGGGTAAGAATGCTTCCCTCCCACACACGGAGATTCATCTGGCACGGGGTAAGAATGCTTCCTTCCCACACATGGTTTATCACAATCATGTCAACACAGTAAGGAATAACCATTCACATCACAATATATATAAGGAAATCCATCTTATATCATATCACTTTAATTACATAACAAGGAAACATACATTTTAATTCTTTTAAGGGGTTCTGGCTATCTCATCCTAGCCAACCTTTAACCAAGTCATCTCATTTTCCTAACATGGAAAATGCCTTTCGAGACATATCGTTAAGGTATAAAGGTGAAAAAAATACAAATCTCAAGACATATCACCTATGGTTGACCACTCCCAGTCCACACCTCATCAAACACCCTAACAAGGTTAGATTAATCAATCTCATACCACACGGGTCATTTCGATATGAAGCAGTCATTTCAAATAAGGGGTTTGGTGAAATACAAACCATGTCACGATGATAATAACTCAAAAATGAAAAAACCTAAAATGGAAACCACATTACCACCTACCTTATAGATGTAGATGTAGGCTCTCTTTATATCGACCTCAGATTCGCAGTAGGTTGGAAGAGATCTGAGTTCCAGTCCAATGCCCTGGAAATAAGGCATATGAGCCTGCATCAAAATAGCAAAATGAATACCAAGATTCACCAAGTAAGGAATATTAGGTGTGGTAAGCCTTACCTTGGCCTTTCCAACGCTTTTGAAGGATCGTGAATCGGACACCAGGGGAAGAATCCACAAGAGAAAGAGTGAGAGGAGGGTTTTGGAGCTCAAAAGAGGGCTCCCCTTTGTTCTATCTGTGGGAAGGAAAAAAGAATAAAGGGATTTGGCTTAAATAGAATTTAAGGTAAAAATGGTAATTTTTACCCAGATCAAGGTCGTACAGTTTAGGCGCACGGTTTCCCAAATCGTGTGCAAACCGTGCGCACCTCCATGCCTCCTAAAAAAAGCTGCACGGTTTAGGCGCACGGTTTACCCAAACTGTGTGCAACCCATGCGCACCTCCCTACCTCCAAACCAAAGGTCACACGATTTGTCTAAAACCATGCACAGGTTGTGCCCAGGTCATGTGCCATTGTATGCAAGCCCATTTCTCAAACTCCAGGGCTCCAAACCAACCCTAGACACTCCTCAGACCTTCCTTAGGATGTTACACACATTAAACAAGCTTAAAGGAATGGTTTGAAAGAAAAACTAATGATCTGTACCTTTTCCAAAGATTAGGGTCGTTACAACCTCCCCTCCTTAAAGCAACTCATCTCTGAGTTGTACTTCTGAGGGTACTGAGGTGTCATCAACGAAAATCTCTGGCCATTGAGAACGCATATCAGCCTCTCGCTCCCAGGTCTCGTCCTATACCCGGCTGTGCTGCTATAGCACCCATACAAGAGGAATAGACCTGCCACGGAGTGTCTTCACGCTCCGGTAAACAATTCGCATCGTATACTCCTCAAAGGAAGCATCCATATCCAGTTCAACCTCATCAGGCTGAAAAACATGAGTCAGATCTGAAAAGTACCGACGTAGTTGAGATACATGAAAAATATTGTGCATGGCCTGATATCTCTACGGAAGTGCAAGCTGGTAAGCTACTAGTATGATCTGCTTCATCACCTCAAAGGGTCCTACAAACCTTGGTGAAATCTTACCCTGCTTCCGTATACGTATTTTCCCCAACCTGGGTGAGACCTTCAAGAAAACCTGGTTCCCAACCTCGAACTCAAGAGGCCGCCGGTGCTTGTAAGCATAGGACTGCTGTCTAGACTGAGCTATCTTCATATGCTTCCTAATAAGTTATATCTGCTCTGTAGTCTCCTACACAAGACGTGGTCCTAGAACAACTACCTCCCCTGCTTCAAGCCAACACAAAGTCGAGCAACATGGCCTACCATATAAGGCTTCATAGGGAGCCATCGCAATGGTAGCCTAGAAGCTATTGTTATAACTGAACTCGACAAGAGGAATGTGTTTCTCCCATGAACATCCAGAATTGATAACACATGCACGCAACATATCCTATAGTACCTGTATAGTCCACTCGGTCTGTCCATCAGTCTTCGGGTGATAGGCCGTGCTCAAAAGTACCTGCGTACCCAAAGCCTTCTGTAAATCCTTCCAGAACCGAGATGTAAAACAAGGATCTCTGTCCGAGACAACAGAACGAGGTGCTCCATGAAGGCGCACTATTTCCTTGACATACAGTCTTCCCAAGTCATCAATCATGAAGGTCTCTCGCACAGGTAATAAATGTGCGACCTTCGTCAGATGGTTGACGATAACTCATACTGTGTCATTACCACGAGGTGACCTGGGTAAACCAGTTACAAAGTCCATAGAAACATTGTCCCATTTCCACTCCGGAATGGACAACGGCTGCAAAATCCCTATCGGACGCTGATGCTCCTCCTTCACCTACTGACAGGTGGAACAACGTGTGATAAAACCAGCTATCTCCCACTTCATGTTAGGCCACCAGTACTGTCGTCGCAAATCATGATACATTTTGGTGATGCCTGGGTGAACTTCCCATACTGAGGCATGGAAATCCCTCATCAACTCCTCTCTGATGTTTTCTAGGACCCATACACACCCACGGAACAATAAAGTATCACCTTCATCCATGGTCCAATCTATAGAGTCATCATCAGCGACACTTTCTCGTAGAACAAGGCCTTCCAGATCTGATAATTGTCTTACCCTGACCCGTTCCAAAAGATTAGATGTCACCGCTAAGGCTGAGAGAACAGTTTGAACCTGACCCTCCTGAACCTCAATGTGCATCTCTAAAAATAGGTCCATCAGCTTCCATTCCTCATTAGATTCCCGAACCACTTGTGACTGAGTTTTCCAACTCAGCGCATTGGCTACTGAATTTCCTTTCCCAGGAGTGTAGGCCAGTTCGAAATCAATGGATTGTAGGTACTCGACCCACCTGTGTTGCCTGAGATTTAGATCCTGCTGAGTGAATATATATTTGAGGCTTTTGTGGTCAGTGAATACCACAAAATGCTCTCCCAACAAATAGTGTCTCCAACAGCGTAAGGCATGTACAACTGTTGTGAGCTCAAGGTCGTGCATCGGATAATTCCATTCATGAGGCTTTAACTGATGAGAACCATATGCAATGAATCGCTCGTCCTGCATCAAGACAACTCCAAGCCCAATACCTGACGCGTCACAATAGACCGTATAAGATCTTCATAGCTCCCTCAAGATCATTATCGGTGCTGAAGTTAGTCTGCCCTTCAGTTCCTGAAAAGATACTTCACAAGGTTCTGACCAATCGAATCTCACCCCCTTTTTAGTCAAAGATGTAAGCGGTGCTGCTAGGTGTGAAAAGTCCTAAATGAACCACTTATAATATCCAGAAATCCCCAAGAAACTCCTAACATCAAAGACATTCTTGGGATGCTCCCAAGTAATTACAGCACTCACCTTCTCAGGGTCAACTGAAACTCCAGACTCATAAATAATGTGACCTAGGAATTGAACCTTATCTATCCAAAAGTGGCATTTACTGAGCTTATCATAAAGCTGATGCTCTCTTAGTGTATTCAGTATGATCTCATGATGGGATTCATGGTCGTGTATCGAGCGTGAATAGACTAAGATATCATCCACAAATACAACCACAAAAGAATCAAGGTAAGGGTGAAAAATCCGATTCATAAGATCCATAAACACTACAGGTGCATTTTTAAGCCCAAACGGCATGACTAGGTACTCGTAGAGACCATAAATGTTTCTGAACATCATTCGAGGTATGTCTGAAGTCCTAACATGCACCTGGTGATAGCACGACCTCAAATCTATCTTTGAAAACACCTTCGCTCCTCAGAGCTGATCGAAGAGGTCGTCAATTCGAGGTAAAGGATGCCGGTTCTTAATAGTCATCTAACTTAACTTATGATAATACATGAAAAGACGAAGGGTGCCATCTGCCTTCTTGGCAAAGAGAACCGGTGATCCCCAAGGAGAAGTATTGGGATGTATAAATCCTTTTGCTTCCAGGTCCTCCAGCTGACTCTTGAGCTCCATAAGTTTCTTAGGTGTCATCCTATAAGGAGGAATGGTCACTGGTTCTGCTCCTGGTATAAGCTCAATAGTAAAATCCACCTCTCGAACTGGAGGTAGACCAGAGAAATCATCAAGAAAGACATCAATGAAATGCTCCACCACCGGAGGATAAACAGAGGGTTGTAACCCTTGGTCATCGAGATAAAGACTGGCAAACTGTGTTGTGACACCACCTAAGATCTGGTGTTCCGGTCCTGCTCGTGTCGCACTAAGATCCAATTCTCCCTTATGCATATGTGTGTTGCCCTCTGGTGACGTAAACATCACCCTCTGACGATAGTAGTCAATCTGGGCTCTATAGGGAACTAACCAGTCTATTCCGATTATTACATCAAAACCTGTCATATCTAGAACGTACAGGTTCAACACAAAAAGGTAACCGCCCACCTCGAGGGGAAAATTATGACAACGACAAATTCCCTCTGAATGGGTACCTAATGGGGTATCTAACGTAATCATTCCATGATATGACTCAATGTCAAGGCCCAAGCTCCCTGTAATCGCCTCTGATATAAAAGAGTGAGAAGCGCATGTATCAAACAAAGCAGATACTAATGTAGAGGCAACTAGAATCATACCTCATACAGTAGATGGTCTGGCGTACTACTCCTACGGCGTAGGCTCGACTACATACAACTAGCCGGTACCACGGCCCTGCATCATAGCCTGGCTACCCTGAGCAGACCCACCCTGCTGGTGCTGAGATTCATACACCTGGTTACCTCTACCTCGACAGCTGCCATGGCCTGATCGGCCGACAGTATTCCAGCTGCCTGACTGACGTGATCCTGCTGATTTAGCACCAGATCGTGGAGTAGGTACAAATCCCTGCTCACTGGGCCTTGGGGGAAAAGACCTGCAGAAACGGTGGAGATGGCCCAACCTACCACAACCTCTGCACTCCACTAGATTTCGCGTACACTGCCTCCTCATATGTCCTGGCATCCCACATTGGTGACAGATAGGAGTACCACCTGAGAAAAGGGTCTGACCACCACTGACACCACGAGAGTGCTCAAAACGCTGCTTCTTCTCAGAAGTAGATCCACTAGAACACTTAGGTGTCGAACTGCCCTGGTTCACACTGTCCGCATCTCTCAAATTCCTCTCTGTGATCAAACCCTGATTGACAATATCTGAAACGATCGTCATCTTGAACATGTTAACCTGTGACCGGATGGTGTAACACATCCCATAATCAAAACTCCTAGCTGCCATGAGATCATCATCAGCTAGTGTAGGAGAAAAACACTATAAATTAGTGAAACTAGAAGAATATTACATGACTATCATGGTCCCTTGTTGCAGATTCATAAAATCCCTAGATCTATCAGCCCTCAAAGTCTGGGGAAAGAAATAATCATAGAAGATGGTCTGGAAATCAGTTCAGATCATATCTCTCTGTTGTCCCGACTGGGTGATGACATCCCACCACCTCCTGGATGAACCACATAGCATATAAGCTGCGAGCTTGACCCTCCGCTCTGGAGGCGTCTCAAGGTGCTCGAAGATGGTCTGAATAGCTTCCAACTAGGACTCTGCAATAAGTGGTATACCATCTCCCGTAAATGTTGGAGGATTCTGCGACTGAAACTCGTGGGTCAACTCTGCCATACTCAGGGCTGGTCACACTCCACCTTGCATACTCTGCATCATACGCAAGAAGCTCTCACGGAACTAGGCATCAGCACCCATCTCATGAATAGTAAGAGGAGCCACAGGTGGCTCGACAGGAAGATCAACTGGCGGCTCAAGGCCCGCCACCTCAGGAACATGATCGTCGCCGCCTTCAGCACGCACTACTCGAGGACGTCTCAGAGGAATAGTGCTATAACACCAAACGAATGTCTAAAAAGAAGAAACCAATAAATTAAAGGTTGAACTCTAGAAGCTAGGATAGGTACTAAGCCTTCCTACCCCTAAGATCACCTATCACACCCATAGTAATTCTTAGTAAAACCTACAATTGTTCAAAATTAAATTAATCCAGTGATATGGAATTTCCCAACCCATAAGGGCCCATACTCCTCATGAACTGAAAGATGGCACACAATTGGATGTCATTTCTCATTTACTTGTGCTGATCAAGTATTTGAATTTCCTTTAAGGAAAATTATTGGTTTAGTTGGAATGACATTTTCCAATCCATAAGGTCCCATACACCTTATGAACCAAAGAGTGACACCCACTAAAACCACATCATTCCTCAATTCACAACCTACAAGAAGGGTTGGCACAATTGCACACATATTAACAAGGCATGGAAAAAAACATCAAGCAATGCTCACTGAAAATTTAAATGTAGCATGGCAAGATGCATGGCCTAATCATATTGTGTCTATCGTGATGCATGTTCTAAAGCATAACCCTCATTTCATCGGGTCGAACCCTGAAATCCAAATTCCAATATTGAAAATCTCAATAACATCACAAAACATGTGAAGCACCCAATGTTGAAATGGTATCAACGGTAAATAGCAGAATCAATAACAACATAAAATAGGAAACTTGGCCCATACCCCGTACATGGGTTCGTGATGCCCAATCACGTCTCATGGCTAAGTCCCTACGCATTCCTAGTCTCCAAGTCTATCGTCGCCAAATAGTAAAGCAAGAAAGAAAGAAATTCCTCTGATACCACTTTGTGACGTCTCAGACCCAGTTTCCCCTCAACCCGAGCCCCGAGCCTGGTTGGTCACAAGACCCCTGGCTCATCTCCCCATAGGCCAGGGGCTACCGACTAGCAGCGGGGGTGTAATGGTAAGTTTGTGTGGAGACTGTACCCCCATGTCAGATTAAACAGCGGTATAGCATCAAGTAATTAAATTGCGTAAGCACAACTAATGGATAAATAGGAGAAAAGGGGGAACATACAAACTAAACAACAGAAGTAAAGAAAACCCTGATAAATATACAAAAGCCACATAGGTAGTGTCTAATACAAAATGGATGCATGGAATGTCGATACAATGGAAATAGATGTAATGCATGCTATACAGTAATACAAAAAGAGAACAAAAGTATTCCACAAGCATCCCTAGCCAAGCTCGGTCCTCTGCTCTGGAACTCTAGTTAGAACATACATGTATCAACAACCTGAAGCTAGACCCTTTCCCCTACTAGTACCTGCAGTAGTAAAGTCTACACGGGTGCCAAGGAGGCCGCCTGGGTAGGGTGTGAGACAAGTCTCGGTAGGCCACCACCAATGGGTTCTACATGTAATCTAAATAGGTGTTCGCAAAATAAACAATGTATAGCAAACTACAAGTAAGTAAAGCAAAGTAATAAACAACCCTCCTGCTCAGGTTCCGGAAGGACACCTGGAGGGTCTACCTTCTTCAGCTCATGGCTTGTATTCTGAACAATCACCAGGGGTATAAGTACATAGATATAGGTTATCACTTGAATGAGGTAAACATGCCTCTCGTCCATGCTTCTCACATATGTAATAATCATCACTGGCACGAGGTATGAATGCTTCTCGTCCACAAGCACTGTAACTGGCATGGGGAAGAATGCCTCCCACCCATAAATGATATATAGGAATAGGGTAAGAATGACTCCCGCCCTCACATGGAAATTCATCCAACACAGGGTAATAATGCTTCCCACCCACACACAGAGATTCATCTGGCACGGGGTAAGAATGATTCCCGCCCACACACGGAGATTCATCTGGCACGGGGTAAGAATGCCCCCCGCCCACACATGGGTTATCACAAGCATGTCAATACAGTAAGGCATAACCATTCACATCACAATATATATAAGGCAATCCATCTTATATCATATCACTTTAATCACATCACAAGGAAACATACATTTCAATTCATTTTAGGGGTTCAGGCTATCTCATCCTAGCCAACCTCTAACCAAGTCATCTCATTTCCCTGACATGGAAAATTCCTTTTGATACATATCGTTAAGGTCCAAAGGTGAAAAAAGGACAAATCTCAATACATATCAGCTATGGTTGACCACTCTCGGTCCACACCTCATCTAAACACCCTAACAAGGTTAGATTCATCAATCTCATACCCCACGGGTCATTTAGATATGAAGCAGTCATTTCAAATAAGGGTTTTGGTGAAAGACAAAGCACGGAATGACGATAATAACTCAAAAAGGAGAAAACCCAAAATGGAAACCACATGACCACCTACCTTAGAGTTGTAGATGTAGGATCGCTTGATATCGACATCAGATTCGTAGTAGGTTGGAAGAGATCTGAGTTCTAGTCCAATGACCTGGAAATAGGGCATATGATCCTGCATCAAAATAAAAAAACGAATACCAAGATTCACCAAGGAAGGAAGCTTAGGTGTGGTAATCCTTACCTTGGCCTTTCCAGCGCTTCCGATGGATTGAGAATCAGACACCGGGGGAAGAATCCACAAGAGAAAGAGTGAGAGGAGGGTTTTGGAGATCAAAAGAGGGACCCCCTCTGTTCTGTCTGCGGGAAGGAAGAAGAAGAAAAGGATTTGTCTTAAAAAGAATTTAAGGGAAAAATTGTAATTTTTACCTAGATCAGGGTCACACGGTTTACCAAACCGTGTGCAAACCGTGCGCACCTCCCTGCCTCCTAAACAAAAGTCGCACGGTTTAGGTGCACGGTTTACCCAAACTGTGCACAACCCATGCGCACCTCCCTGCCTCCAGACCAAAGGCTGCATGGTTTGTCTGAAACCATGTGCAGGCCATGCGCAGGCCGTGCGCCATTGTCTGTAATCACATTTCTCAAACTCCAGGGCTCCGAACCAACTTTGGACACTCCTCGGACCTTCCTTAGAATGTTACACACATTAAACAAGCTTAAAGGAAAGGTTTGAAAGAAAAACTAACGATCCGTACCTTTTCCAAAGAGTCAGTTCGTTATAGTTTTTATCCAATTTGAAGAATTTATGGAATTTTGAGTTGGAGGTAAAAATTTGGAAACGACGTATGGAATATACCTCAGAGAAAAAGATTAGAAAAGTACTAATCTCACTATAATACGTAACATTCTATGGATGAAATGTAATGAAATATGGGAGTTACAAATTGATATGTAACATCTTCCAAATGGTACATAAGGTTTTCATGTTGATACGAAACATATCCCAGTTCATATAGAAGATATAAGCTGAAGTGCGGGATAAAATGTGGCAAAGTAAAAAAATCACACTGTGATACATAAGATATGTGGAGCATATTTAATATATCTCAGTGTATGTGGAAGATATTTTTTAGAGTGGATACTTCAGTATGGAAAGGGAAAAATCCATATAGTGATACGTAAGATATTTGGAGCTTGTATAATATATCACAAATAAAATGTAAAATATTACATAGTGGAAAATTAGAAAAGTATCAGACCCGCTATGATATGTAATATATTAAGGCTGATATAGAAGATATTCAAAGGCATTTGTAAGGTATTTTTTAGAATAGATAAGATTCTCATAAGAATATGAAAGATATTCAGGTGCATGCATAAGATGTTTGATCTTGCTATAGTGATACATAATATATTCCATTTCTTACATAAGGTTTATCAATTTAGAAAAATTTGAGGATTTTGTATATTAAATTCAGATAATTCTAAGCTATACTGTCACGACCCGCCTTCACCAAAAGGAGGGAAGGGACAGAAGATTGCCAAGTCATTCCTTCTTTAAGTTGAAGGAGAGATAATGACCCCTGATTCCCACCTTCAGTAGGCCCCAGAGTGGCGACTAGCACCAAGGGTATAACATTTTCACAATATGGGAGGCATTAACCTTTTTTTAGTTAACCAAGATTGGGAGAAAGAATGAGTCAACACCAAACACCACAGTATAGAAAAATCAAGGTAAAACCCAAACTACATGCATGTTTTAATAATAAAACTAAACAAAGTACAAGGAATCCAAAGTACAATACCCAACAGGAAAGGAAAAAGGCTAAGCAGAATCCAACAGCAACCAACATCAACTCCAACGTCCAGACTAGTAAGGTCCCGCACGGCCTCTGAAGCCCTCCTGGAAACCTGAAAGTAAACGTAGGGTGAGCATACAAAGTATACTCAGTAGGAAAACCTAAAGCTCTCATGCACAAGTGGGGAGACGTCCTAAAGTCCCATGAGAAGTAGAAGAAATATCATATATCAAGGAATCTATCCATCCCACCTCATCGGCCACACTCACCAAATAACACAAGCAGTAAGATAAAAGTAAAGAACAAAACATTTGGGTACCCTGCACCACCATTTCCCTCACTAGCTAGCTGATCATCCCTAACCGCAAACATCTTGATGCTACCACACTCTTCCTGCCCGCACACACCTAGGCCTCACCACCATCCACATCCCTGCCCGCACACACCTGGGCCACACAACCACACATCCCTTCCCGCACACACTTGGGCCTCACAACCATCCATCCCTGCCCGCACACACCTGGGCCTCATCCCGAAGACACCTGGGAAAACAAACCTGCCCAAAGAGTCTTGGGCTAAAAACACACCAATCGAAACCTACCCGAAGAATCTTGGGTGTAAGGTCACCTCCAGCCATCACATCCGAGGGAAGAGGGAGTAGGAAGAAGAGTAACTAGGGGGAAACACCATTCCCCATGAGATGGGGTGTCCGACACTAAGTTCCCAATGCGGGTGGGGTGCGACTAAACACAAAACATACAGTTACACTTACATATACCGACACACAGCCCAACCTATGGCTCCCCAATCGATACAAGTAGGTGCCCAAGCACTGCTGATTCAGAAAATAGGCACACAACAAACAGTTCCCAATTTCCCTATTCAAGTTATCATTTCATAACAGTTCAGTATGAGTTAATCCCTTCACTACTGGGTAGCTAACAAGCACATTCATAGATGAAACAACAAAAAGAAGGAAGGAAAACCATCAGGTAATTTAAGCATTCACACCCGGTTCTCTTGTAAAGTCACAACAACTAGGGATCAAGTGAGATCCCTCGAAGTACTAGAAACAAAACAAACCCCAAGTGTTAGCCCCATGTCTCCAAAATCCAGGAGCCAATGGTTTCCCAACAAAAGAGGATCCCACCCGAATTTTTGTCATAGTAGAGCAACCACATAGCCTCATATTCACAACCAGCGAAAGTATAACAACAGGGGATCCCATCCCCACCCATATCACCCCAGAAATCTAAGCCCCCATCCAAGAAAACCATAAAGTCACCCACAATCGGCTCGTGATAGAAAACAACCAAACCACTACCACCAACACAAGGCAGGCCCTTGCAGGTATTTTCAGATTTAAAATATTTAACACACTCCATGGTTTCAATTCCACTAGGATTTAACCGGAGTTGTCATAGAAAAGGGTTGATCTTGGTGCTTTCAATTTATTTAACTGAGTATGCGTAATTAACCAATTCCATGTTACATTTATTTAAACATTCAGGAGCACCGAGGTTCATTAGTGTACAGAGAAAGACCACCAATGACCATGATTTTCAGTGAGCATAGGCCCGTATAATTCACAACACATATCAACATAAAAGAGTACAGCAGAACATCGATCACACCCCCCCCTTCCTTCTTTAGAGTTCCGTTCATTATCTTCATTAAGTTTGGTTTCATCAATTTCCACAGAGATAAAAGTATACCCACCCCGCATGATGCACAGAAAGGAGAGACGAAGGAGAAAATACCTACCTGATTGATCAAGGATCGACGTTAAGTCCTCGTGTGGAAACCTGAAATCAGGAGTAGCAGGAACTCCACGGAACGCGATCAAGGAAAACTTCATGGGGGTAAAACTCGTCAGGAGGAAGGTTATTCCAAGCGTAGGGTGATAGAGAAAAAGAAACCAAGGGAGAAGAGAACCATTAGGTTATAAAGGCTGAGATACAGCATCCCCGGGACGGTTAAGATATGGAGAAAAACTTGAAATCACGTAAGAAGAAGGATCATGGGTTGACCACAAGGCTGGCCACCCCACACGTCCAACTTAAAAGGTCCTCGCCCTTCGGGGCGGTTAAAACTGATGCACACCTCCTTAACCAAGGAAAAACTCCTCACAGGATGCGGTAGAGGCATTTCTTAAAACACGGTTAAAGGGCATGACCAAAACGCGTGGTTTTACATTTAAGGAGGGTACCTCACCAATCATTTAATTAAATACCATTAATATGATTTAAAACAGGCTTAAAGGGGTCAAAACATGGTTTACAAACCAATTTGCGCAAAAAGGAGGCGCTACTGGAAAACCTGTGGAGAGGTCACTGGTAGGCTAGGTCTACCGATAGACCAAGCTACCAGTAGGCCGAGGCCACCGGTAGGCCGAGCTACCGGTAGACCGAGCTACCAGTAGGCGGAGCTACCGGTAGGCTGAGGCCACCGGTAGGTCGAGGCCACCGGTAGGCTGAGGCTACCGAGAACACCCCAAACATCAGATTTTCACTAAGTAATGGACCCCAAAACCCCGGTCCATTACATCATATACTTCTCAAACTATTCTCGTCCCCAAGAATATAAGAACAAACTAGAAAGGAGAAAAGTGGGGCCCAAACAACCACCCTCTAAAGATACTTCTCAGGGGCAGACCCCTGAGTTGTTCGAAAGCTGGAACAGAACCCCCCTACATCCAGGAATACTCCCCCAAGAGTTGTTAACCACAAACATTCACAACAAGCACAAGGATCACACTATCCAACACCTGAGTCAGGGAGTCCCTTCCTACATGGAAGGATATTATCCGCTTTGGGCGGCACTGACTCACCCGCATGGGTTTAATCACATAAACATTAATGCGCCTTAATTAGCAGTCAGGTTTTCCCATCATCACACCTTCAGTGTCAAAACAAGAAGAACAAGCATTTCATATATTAGAGCACAAGGTGAATCATCTCAACAAAACTCAGAACAACAACAACAACAGGGAAGTCAAAACAGATCTGGGTACTGAACACGTAACTAGGCCTCCTGCTCCCAAGTGCTCTCCTCTAGGCCACCATGCCTCCAAAACACACGAACCAAAGGTATGGTTCATCCACAAAGCACTTTCTCTTTATGATCCTCGATCGTGATCGGTCGTTCTATGAAGGTCGCATCGTTTTTGATATCTAACTCTCCCCAATAGATGATGTGGGAGTCATCGTGTAGATATCGACGAAGATGGGAGACGTGAAAGACGTTGTGAACTTTCTCCAACTGAGGTGGCAATTCCAGCTGATACGCCACCTCACCAACTCGTCCCAACACCTCGAAAGGTCCGATGAACCTAGGGGAGAGATTACTCCTCTTCCCAAACCTTCACTACCCACGTCGAGGGGAAACCTTCAAGAACACATGATTTCCAACCTCAAACTCCAAGGGCCTTATCCTACGATCGGCATAAGACTTCTGTTGGTCCTGGGCTTCCTTCATCCTCTCACGCACGAGCTGAACATTCTTAGTGGTGCCTTGCACCACTTTTGGCCCAAGAACAGCTGCTTCCCCAAACTCTGTCTAGCAAATGGGTGAATGACACGACCTTCCATACAAGGAATCAAATGGTGTCATGCCAATAGTGGATTGGAAGCTATTTTTATAAGCAAATTCCACCAGAGGCAAGTGCCGTACCCATGATCCCCCAAAATCCAGAACACATGCCCGCAACATGTCTTCCAACGTCTGGATCGTTCGTTCTGTTTGCCCATCTGTCTGAGGGTGGAAAGCAGTGCTAAGGCGTATCTGGGTACCAAAGGCATGCTGTAATCCCCTCCAGACTCGTGAGGTAAACCGTGTGTCTTGATCGGAGACAATAGATCTCAGAATCCTATGCAACCGCACCACCTCCTCGACGTACCTCTGGGCTAAGGTGCTCATTGGGCTCGACTCCTTAATCTCTAAGAAGTGTGATGATTTTGTCAAGCGATCCACCACTAACCAAATGGCATCATAGCCTCCTTGAGCCCTGGGTATCCCTGTGACGAAGTCCATTGAGATGTAATCCCACTTCCACTCGGGAACATCTAAAGGCTGTAACAACCCTCCAGGAAAATGGTGTTCAACCTTCACTTGCTGACACACTAGGCACTTAGCCACAAACTCTGCCACCGCCCGCTTTACCTCGGGCCACCAAAACTGTTCCCTCAGGCCTTGGTATATCTTTGATACCCCAGGATGTACCGTTAAATCCGAGCCATGGAACTCATAGAGAACACCTTTACGCATCATCTCCGGAACAAAAAGCCTTCCACGGAAAATCATCTGATGTTGACCATCCTCCGACCATCCCTCAGGAGCATTTCCCTGATAAACACAATCTTGCATCACTTCCACCTTCGAGTCCCCCCACTGAGACTCTTCCACCTTCACCACTAAAGAGGAAACTACAGTCATCTGAAACAGACAGCCTCTTCCACCTTCCACCCTTTCATCCAAATGCAAGGCTGCTAACTCTTCCATCGCTCTCCAATCATCTACAGATTCCCGAACTACTTCTTTCTGCGATTTCCTTCTCAGGGAATCAGTCACAACATTACCCTTTACCTCAGTATAAGAGATCTCTAAGTCGTAGTTTTGGAGGAACTTAACCCATCTCCGCTGCCGCAAGTTCAGATCCCACTGGGAAAAGACATAACGCAAGCTCTTGTGATCTGAGAAGACCAAAAAGCGCTCTTCGATGAGGTAATGCCACCACAACTTCAATGAGAACACCACAACTGCAAGCTCTAGATCGTGGGTGGCATAGTTACGTTCATGAGGACGTAACTGCCTAGACCCATAAGAGATCACTCCTCACTGCTGCATCAGCACACACACATCCAAACCCAAGTCCAGAAGCATCACAGAACACTTCAAACAACACCCCTTCCTCTGGTAATCTGAGTACTAGAGCACTAACCAGCTTCTCCTTTAGGTAGCCAAAAGATATCTAGCACTGGTCGCTCCACACGAAGGCCTGGTCCTTCCTAGTCAAAGCTGTCAACAGAGCTGCAACTCGAGAGAATTCAGGCACAAACCTCCGGTAATATCCTGCCAAACCCAGGAAACTACAAACTTCCACCACATTCTTGGGTGCTGCCCATGAAACGACTACCTCGGCCTTTGACGGGTCTACTGTTATTCCCTTCTGAGACACTATGTGTCCAAGGAAATGTAATTCTCGCGTAAAGAACTTTCACTTAGACAGTTTCCCATAAAGATGGTGGTGTCAAAGGACTCCCAAAACTTCCCTAAGATGATCAACGTTCTCTTCCTCTAATCTTGAGTAGATAAGGATGTCGTCGATGAACACCACAATGAACTGGTCCTGAAACTCTTGGAAGACAGAGTTCATGAGGTTCATGAACATAGCTGGTGCATTCGTAACGCCAAACGGCATGACCACGAACTCAAAGTGGCCATATCTGTACCTGAAAGCCGTCTTCGAGATATCACCTTCCTTCACTCTCAACTGGTGGTATTCAGACTGCAGATCGATCTTAGAGAACCAACCTTCTCCCCTCAGCTGGTTGAAAAGACCATCTATCCACGAGAGGGGGTAACGATTCTTGACCGTCACCTGATTCAACCTCCGATAGTCTATGCACAGTTGTATACTACCATCTTCCTTCCTTAAGAACAAAACTGAAGCACCCCACGGTGACACGCTGGGTCGAACAAATCCCTTCTTCATCAAATCGTCAATCTGAATCCGTAACTCCCGCAACACAGAAGGTTTCATCCGATAAAGAGCCATTGAGATCGGACGGGCAGCAGGCTGTAAGTCTATCCCAAACTCAACGTCACGTTGAGGGGGTAGAGTCACAACCTCATCGGGAAAGACATCAGGGAATTCTCTTACGACCTCTGGGACATCCATCATTCATGCGTCCGCCGACTCCACTAACACCCTGTCCAGCATAGAAAGGAGTGGCTCCACGTGTCGACTCCCCACCTGATAACTCCACTCCCCAACAAAAGCCACACACCTTCCATCCTCATTGGAGAATTCGATCCTTATCCAATAGCATTCAATGATGGAATGCACGGAGAATAACCATTCGATGTCTATAATGACATCGTATTGTTGCATCTGTAATGAAAGAAGGTCTCCACTGCAATGATGCGGTCCCAACATCAGTCTACATCCCCGGAAAAAGTAAGATACGCTGGTCTGACCCCCAACTAGCGTTCTCAACACTAGGGGCACAAAAATTCTCTCGGCATCCAGACCTAGAGCATGGTATAATTTGGGTGTAAAAAAGGAGTGCGAAGCTCTCAAATCAAACAAGGCAGAAATAAGAGTGCTGAATAAACTAATCGTACCTCAAATGACCTCTGGTCCCGCCAGAGCTACTAACTCTGCGGCGTGCAACTGTCCACGCCTAGCTCCTCTGCCTCGCTGCTGTCGACCACCTCCCCGACCATGCCCTAGTCGAGGTCCCTGAGGAGAACCCTGGTGTTGGTCTCCTCCCGCAAGGTCATCCCTAGGAGGGCCAGGGGCATGCTGCTGTTGCTGGAAAGGCCTCTCCAGCAACGGATGCTGCTGAGGTGGGTGCTGAAACTGCCCACCTCCACTATGTGGAGCTCGAGTCGGACACCTGCTCTGGACGTGCCCCAAAACTCCGCAAGAGGAACACTTAGGTCCTGGCCCTATGGAAAAGGGGCGAGTGACAAAAGTTAGAAACTGGAACTAATGAGGTATAATCCCTGCTTGTCGAAACCTGGAAGGCCCTGTTGCTGGAGACCTGCTGCTGACCGCTTCCCCCTTTGATGAACTTAGCTGGTTCCCTTATCGTGGTGTGCCTTCCTTCGAGTGCATCCTCTATACTATCTCAGCCTTCTTCTGTACTTCTAGGTACATCAGAAGAGTGAAGGGAGTGATAGCATACTGAAGAGAAGGACGAAGTGCCTCCTTTAACCATCTTGCCCGAGACTCCTCATCCAGAAAGAGATTCGGGGAAAAGTGCAAGAGATCTTTGAACTTGATCCCCAGCTCCCTCACTGACTTGCCTCCCTGCTAAAGGGAGAGAAACTCCTGTCTCTTCTCAGCCTTCACCGTAGAGGAGAGGAACTCCTCCTGAAATTCCTTCTCAAAATTGGCCCATGAAACCTCTACCTCTGTCTTCTCTCCCAGGAAAAGCGTCCACCACTGACACGCTACTCCTCTCAGCTGATTGACGGCCAATGGAACCCAGTACTCCCTCGGAACACGGATCAAAGAGAAGGTTGTGGCTAGCTCCTCGAGACATCCCCCTGTTACTGAGTCAGAAACGATGCCCTCGTACTTCTTGAGGGTTTGTCGCTGGAAGGAGCACAGAGTCCTCTGCCACAAGTTGTCCTCCTCATCTCGGTCAACCCTCTGCTGGTCAACTGCCTCGATCCACTGGGCCTCAACCACCTGAGTCGCTTGTGGATAACGTCCGGGTGCTATAACTGCAAGGTAAACAAGGAATGCCTAAGCCCGAGTAGCAAGGTAATTATTATTATTATTAAATTTTCCCCCCAATGTGCCCCAAATAAATTAAAAACACAATCAGTATGATGCATATAACTTCCCTAGGGTCTCTACCCTGTAATAAATGTATTCTCACTTGGTCTTTTGATAGACTCAGAGTCCTTGCATCAGATCACAGGGGGACCTAAAATCCCGTGTCCTAGCCGGTCCTCCCTGGTCTATTTCACGAACCAAGATCACCTAACATTGTTTCCCTACCATCCCATGCAATCCCCACTGTGCCTAACTCCAGACTCCATCCTATCCCTCAACCTTTCCTCTGATACCATTCTGTCACGACCCACATTCACCAAAAGGAGGGAAGGGACAACAGATTTTCAAGCCCTTCCTTCTTTAAGTTGAAGGGGAGATAATGACCCCTGAGTCCCACCTCCAGTAGGCCCCGGAGTGGCGACTAGCACCAAGTGTATAACATTTTCACAATATGGGAGGCATTACCCTTTTTTTAGTTAACCAAGATTGGGAGAAAGAATGAGTCAACACCAAACACCACATTATAGAAAACTCAAGGTAAAAACCAAACTACATGCATGTTTTAATAATAAAACTGAACAAAGTACAAGGACTCCAAAGTAAAATACCCAACAGGAAAGGAAAAAGGCTAAGTATAATCCAACAGTGACCAAAAGCAACTCCAACGTCCAGACTAGTAAGGTCTCGCGTGGCCTCTGAAGCCCTCCTAGAAACCTGAAAGTAAACGTAGGGTGAGCATACAAAGTATACTCAGTAGGAAAACCTAAATCTCTCATGCACAAGTGGGGAGACATCCAAAAGTCCTGTGAGAATCAGAAGAAACATCATCTATCATGGAATCTATCCATACCACCTCACCGTCCATGCTCACCAAATAACACAAGCAGTAAGATAATAGTAAAGAACAAAACATTTGGGTACCCCGCACCACCATTTCCCCCACTAGCTAGCTGCTCATCCCTAATGGAAAACGTCCTGACGCTACCACACTCTTCCTGCCCGCACACACCTGGGCCTCACCACCATCCACATCCCTTCCCGCACACACCTGGGCCTCACAACCACACATCCCTGCCCCGCACACACCTAGGCCTCACAACCATCCATCCCTGCCCGCATACACCTGGGCCTCATCTCGAAGACACCTGGGAAAACAAACCTGCCCGAAGAGTCCTGGGCTAACAACACACCAATCAAAACCTACCCGAAGAATCTTGGGTGTAAGGTCACCTCCATCCATCACAACTGAGGGAAGAGGGAGTAGGAAGGAGAGTAACTAGGGGGAAACACCCTTCCCCATGAGATGGGGTGTCCGACACTAAGTGTCCAACACTGGTGGGGTGCGACTAAACACAAAACATACAGTTACACATACATATACCGACACACAACACAACCTATGGCTCCCCAACCAATACAAGAAGGTTACCAAGCACTGCTGCCTTAGAAAATAGGCACACAACAAACAGTTCCCAGTTTCCCTATTCAAGTTATCATTTCATAACAGTTCAGTATGAGTTAATCCCTTCACTACTGGGCAACTAACAGGCACATTCACAGATGAAACAACAAAAAGAAGGAAGGAAAACCATCAAGTAATTTAAGCATTGACACCCGGTTCTCTTGTAAAGTCACAAAAACTAGGGATCAAGTGAGATCCCTCGAAGTAAAGGAAACAAAACAAACCCTGAGAGTCAGCCCCATGTCCCCAAAATCTAGGAGCCAACAGTTTCTCAACAACAGAGGATCCCACCCGGATTCGTGTCATAGTAGAGCAACCATACAGCCTCAGATTCACAACCAGTGAAAGTATAACAACAGGGGATCCCATCCCCACCCATATCACCCCAGCAATCTAAGCCCCCATCCAAGAAAACCATAAAGTCACCCGCAATCGTCCCGTGAAAGAAAACAACCAAACCACTACCACCAACACAAGGCAGGCCCTTGCAGGTATTTTCAGATTTAAAAGATTTAACACACTCCATGGTTTCAATTCTACTGGGCTTTAATGAGAGTTATCATAGAAAAGGGTTGATCCTGGTGATTTCAATTTATTTAACCGAGTATACGTAATTAACCAATTCCATGTTATGTTTATTTAAAAATTCAGGAGCACCAAGGTTCATTAGTTCATAGAGAAAGACCACCAACGACCATTATTTACAGTGAGCATAGGCCCGTATAATTCACAACACATATCAATATAAAAGAGTACAGCAGAACATCGATCACACCCCCCCTTCCTTCTTTAGAGGTCCGTTCATTATCTTCATTAAGTTTGGTTTCATCAATTTTCACAGAGACAAAAGCATACCCACCCCACATGATGCAAATAAAGGATAGATGAAGGAGAAAATCCCTACCTGATTGATCAAGGATCAACATTAAGTCCTCACGTGGAAACTAGAAATCAGGAGTAGTAGGAACTCCACGGAATGTGATCAAGGAAAACTTCACGGGGGTACACCTTGTTGGGAGGAATGGTATTCCGAGCACAGGGTGATAAAGAAAAAGAAACCTAGGGAGAAGAGAACCTTTAGGTTATAAAGTCTGAGATACAACATCCCTGGGATGATTAAGATATGGAGAAAAACTCAAAACTGCGGAAGAAGCAGGATCGTGGGTTGACCACGTGTAAAGCCCCGACCCCAGTTACCTAGAGTCGGTGCATTATTACATAACATTGGCATGATCACAAGAAAGATCAAATCTCTAAAGACTGATTGGTTTAGTAGCCTTGTAAACACTAGATATATTCATAAAGTTTTACATTACATCATGAAGTGAAAAACTACTATAACAACATATTGTCTCCATAATCCACACTATTATCCCCTCATAAAATCCCTGCAGGTCATTCATAATTTACTTCTTCACATCCTGGAAAAAATAAAACATAGAAAAGGGGTGAGCTCAAATGCCCAATAAGGATAACAATATAGCGGAAACTTTTATAAATAAGAATAAACATTTAAGGCAATGTATAACTAAAACAAAAGCCTTTTAAACTTGAACTTAAACATAGTATGGAAAAAATAAAATGAAATAATTCCATTTACTTATTCACATGGATATTCTACTAATCGAATAATCACATGCAATATCAATAACCACTTTCATAATGATGGAATGCATAATGTCAGACTATCATAACCACATAGCCAAGGCCTCGTGCCAAGACTACAAATAAGATTTTGTCAAGGCCTTGTGCCAAGACACTAGTTTGTCTCATGAGACCTACCGATGCATTGATGAGCTATAGTGGGCTTCACCCGTCACATATTAAGTCCAATGAATTCCCATATGAAAAGGTTTAAACATAACATAAACATTCGTATTAAAACTAGCATATGAAATGTAAATACTTCATTCATAAACTATGAATTGTATAAAAATAACACATCCACAGTCAAACATACCACAAAACCTTCAATACAATATATAAGTTTTGTATCATAATAAATCAACTTCAAATAAGCGTAAAATCCATCAAAGGATGTTGACATAGATGAAATCAAAACTCTTTTTAGAGAAATATCTCTTTTTATTTTGAAATCATTTAAGAGTCATATATTTATAAAATAAAAATTTTTCTTTTAAAATATTCTTATAATATTGTAAGGGAAGCTTCAACGATTTTATAACGGCGTAAAATAGTCGTACCCGTTGTATAAGTTAAAAAATATTCTTACCTTAATTCTGTCGAAAAGGTTAAAAAGCACCTTGTTTGGAAAACGACGGAAAGATTCCTTTATAAAACTCTTATAAAAAGTAAAAAAAGGGTATAAATGACTTTAAACCATATTCTGTAAAATAGTATTAATGTTTTGAAAAACATTTTTAAGAAACATGGATGTGGATGATAAAGAGATCCCAGTAGATTATTACGTATAAACAACCTCGGATAATGAAGAGATTGTGAAGTAAACCCTTACCTTGTACTTTTCCTTGGTTGGGGTAGGTTAACCTCCTGTATAATGGTGAAATAATTGTTATTAAATTATACAAGAATTATATACATTAATATGATATCATATATGATCTTTTAACATTGATTTGTTAATAATATCTTAGTATTATCGTTGTTTCGGGTGTTAACTTACTTGTTTCCTTTTATATGTTTTGTTACGTAAGCCATGTTTGTAATGGATAGGTTGTATATTATTAATATACAGAATGATATCAAGTCCTTAGCTACTATTATTAATTATAAAATTAGAATTATACTTAAATGGATATGATAGAGAATGAATCTCATCGCGTTCGTGGAGACGGTAGTCCGTACGTACGCACGAGCGACAATATCATTCTTTTGATATTAAAATAATATATAAATGGATGGTATATCATATATAAAGAATAATTAACATATTATATATATTATTTATATGAGTTACACATCATTATTATACCCATCCAAATAATAATATATTGAATAACAATTACACCACGACGTGGAGACGGTAAGTCGTACGTACGCACGTATGGTGACATGTTATTCAAAGGGTGGATAGAATACTGAATATGGTTGTACCATATTTATAATAACATCACAGTATATATAATATACTGGAGTTATTATTTTATAATGGTAATAACAATGAATGAGAAGTGGAAGAAGAAAGGAACTTGAAAAGGGGTGGTGAAAACATTACCTCTTCTTCGGGTTCTTCCTTTTGATTTGATCAAAAGGGCTCCTTAGGTTGGCTTTCTGATCAAACTAAGGCATCTAGGTTGTATTGAGGGAAGTTGGGAGAGTATTTGGGTAGAGGTTTTCCAAACCAAAAGGCTTTGAAGGTGTGAAGAAATGAGAATGAGGAGTGCCCTTTTATAAGAGGGGTGAGGGGCACCTTTGGAAAAGCTAGAAATATTAATTTATAATAAATTTATATTCGGTTTCTAATGGCTCCAAAGTGGATTATTTAAATTTTAAGGCGGGGATGGGTCAAAAACCACTCAACCAATAGAATTTAGACAGGTTTGGGTACTTATATTAACCTTATCTTTAAGTATTAACTCTAAGTTAATTAGTTTGACATTTACCATGTCACTTTGTATTTTTATATTATATAGTTAATAAACTTACTATATACATCGAAGATACCCCCAAGTGGTCCATTAATGATATAAATATCATGATATAAGTCTCTTGTCCGAACCTTAGATTTTTAGTAATTTAATATCAATTAATAATATAATATTTGTTTTAAAAACTCTTTTATGTCAATTTTGACACTATTCAATAGTTGATTTTTGTGAAACTTATAACAGAATGATTACTTTGAAAAAAGTCAATTAAATCAATCCTAATATGTCATATTATCCTAGAAAATTAGTGTAATTCATTAAAAGTCTAAAATTATATTTATTTGGGTATTTATAATATCAATTATTTTAATTTTTCACTATTATGGTAATTACTGCATCATCATTGTGTCATAAATAAATTAAATTATTTAATGTCTAAAAATTAAAAATAAACTATTATTATGTAGGAAATATTTTTAGATTTCTAATTAATATTTATAGTCGAAAATCCAACATATATAACACTATGTAAAAAATTTTTTTCTAAAAGATATATGCTTGTGTCATTTTTGTATTCATTTTAACTTAATTAAAATAAAGTGTCCCTATCACTTACAAGTGGCACCATGGGGTCCCAAAATCGACCCAAATATGCCCATGGTAGAACATGTATCAACCAATAAGGTTAGGACACGTTTTAGGGTAATTTTTATTATTATAATATTATTTTTTTAACCCTTATTTACCGGATTTACCCTTAACCATGGTAAATAAAATATTTACCGCAGTAATTATTCAAAATGTTTAAAAATAAAAGTTACCTATTTACACAATTTGAACATCCTGGTTCCAAATATGGAATACATTTTTCCAAATTCAAAACACAGAAGTGGCAGAAATTAATTTAAAATTAATTCCCGTTGTTAAAACAAAAAACGTGTTTTTAAGAGATAATAACTATCAAAAGATTGACACTTGTTTATGTCCGGTTTAATTGTAAAATTATGTCCAATGACCAAAATTGTATTAAATGGTAAAAATATATTCTAAATATACTTTAAAACCACTCAAATTCATAATTTATCACTATTAATTATTTTGATTAAAAAAGTTGTTTTTAATTAAAATTTAGTAATTTTCACTATTCATCAAAATATTAAAGTTATCCGAAAAGTACCAAAATTTCACCTTAGGCTAAATTCGATATTCCGAATCCAAAAATGAAGTCCATTTTGAAATATAAAATATATATAATTTCAAAAGGTAGGTATTACTATTCATAACGGCTAGTTTGATTAGTTATGGTGTGTTAGAACTCGGTGTTGCGTACAACACACGCTATCACATTATTCAAAGAGAAGTGTACCGTAGAATCTTGGGGTGTTACATTCTCCCCTACTTTAAATAATTTTGTCCTAGAAATTTTTAGAATACTTATCATATGAAAAGACTCGGGTGGTTCTTCATCATAAGTTCCTCGGGTTCCCACGTTGCCTCTTCAATCTTATGGTTTCTCCACAAAACTTTTACCAGACGCATCGTCCGGTTTCTCAGTACTTGTTCTCTCGTATCAAGAATCCTGATGGGATCTTCACAATAAGACAGATCGGGTTCCAGTTCTAATTCTTCATAGGTGATTACATGCGTTGGGTCAGGCATGTATTTCCTCAACAGAGATATGTGGAACACATCGTGAACTTTGGAGAGACTTGGCGGCATTGACAATCTGTAAGCTATAGCCCCAATTCGTTCTAGAATTTCGAAAGGTCCGATGTACCTGGGACTCAATTTACCTTTCTTACCAAAACGTATGACTCTATTCCATGGAGATACCTTCAGGAAAACATGATCACTGACTTGAAATTCCAAATCCTTCGATTATCGGCATAGCTCTTCTGCCTACTTTGAGCTGCTTTAATGTGATTTTGGATTACCTTCACATTTTCCATCGTTTCCTCCACCAGTTCTAGACCTTCAAGTTTTCTTTCACCGACATCATCCCAACAGGTTGGTGTGCGACATCTCTTTCCGTATAACGCTTCATATGGTGCCATCTAAATACTCGAATGGAAGCTATTGTTATAGGAAAATTCTACCAGAGGTAAATACTGATCCCACATACCCTGAAAGTCAAGTGAGAAGGATCTGAACATGTCTTTTAAGGTTTGAATAGTCCGTTCTGATTGTCCGTCTGTCTGAGGGTGGTAGGCAGTGCTCAAATGAAGTTCAGTATCCAGGGATTTCTGAAGACTCTTCCAGAATCTTGAAGTAAAACAGGGATCACGATCAGAAACAATCGATAGGGTTACTCCATGAAGTCTCACAACTTCATTAATATATAGTCTTGCTAGACGTTGCAGTGGTAGATCTTCTCTTATAGCAAGAAAATGTGCTGACTTGGTAAGACGATCAACAATAACCCATATTTCATCATTCCTTCTAGGAGTCTTTGGTAGCCCCATGACAAAGTCCATCGTAATATTGTCTCATTTCCACTCCGGTATGGTAAGAGGTTGCATGACTCCTCCAGGGTGTTACCTTCCAGCTTTCACTTGTTGACAAACCATACATCTTGACACAAAATCAGAAATCTCCCTCTTCATATTGTCCCACCAAAAATGTTCCTTCAAATCTCTATACATTTTGGTGCTCCCAGGGTGTATAGAGAAATTGGAACTATGAGCATCATCCAGAAATTCCCTTTTTAGATCAGGTATATCGGGAACACAAAGTCTCTTCCCAAATTTCAAAATTCCATCTTCATACACAAAGTCTCTCAATCTCCCATCATTCACAGCTTTAATCTTCTTTTGAAATTCTTCATCATCGGTCTGAGAACTCTTAATCCTTTCTAGTAAAGATGGTTTGGAAACCATTTGAAAAAGCATTGATGTTTCTCCTTCCCTGGTAATTCCCATGTCCATCTTCACTAGATCCATGAAAATTGGATCCCTTTCAATTCTCATATTGTTCAAAACTCCATGATCTTTTTTGCTCAAAGCATCTGCCACCTTGTTTGCCTTCCCTGGGTGGTAGTGTATCGTGCAATCATAATCCTTGAGTAATTCAATCCATCTCCTTTGCCTCATGTTGAGTTATTTTTGTGAGAAAATATACTTCAAACTCTTGTGATCAGTATAAATCTCACATTTTTCACCATAGAGGTAGTGCCTCCATATCTTCAAAGCAAAGATCACAGCTACTAACTCGATATCATGAGTAGGATAGTTTTGTTCATGAATTTTCAACTGTCGTGATGCATAGGTAATAACCCTATCATTCTGCATAAGGACACAACCAAGTCCTTTATTCGATGCATCACTATAAATAACGAACCCATCATTCCCCGATGGTATAGTCAATATAGGAGCATTGACTAATCTTCTCTTCAGTTCTTCGAAATATTCTTCACACTCTTTTGTCCAAACAAATTTAACCTCTTTACGTGTGATCTTCATTAATGGGTTAGCCAATTGGGCAAAATTCTGGAGGAAACGTCGATAATAACCTGTCAAACCAATAAAACTGCATACCTCAGTTATACTCATAGGTGTTGGATATTCTTGGATTGCCTTGGTCTTAGAAGGATCAACAGAGATTCCATCTTTAGATACAATATGGCCAAGAAAAGAAATCTCATGAAGCCAGAATTCACACTTGCTAAAATTCTCATATAATTCATGCCTTCTCAGAGTCTTCAAGATAATGCGCAAGTGATTTTCATGATCTTCGTATCTTTTGGATTATGCCAAGATATCATCAATAAATACCACCACAAATTCATCGAGATACTCCTTGAAAACTCTATTCATCAGATCCATGAATATAGAGGGTGAATTAGTCAATCCAAAAGGCATTACAGTAAACTCGTAATGCCCGTACCTGGTTCGAAATGCTGTCTTCGGAATGTCTTCCTTCTTCAAACACAACTGATGGTATCCAGATCGAAGGTCAATCTTTGAAAAGTATTGATCTCCATGCATTTGGTCAAATAAATCATCAATGTGTGGTAGGGGATACTTGTTCTTTATTGTTATATCATTGATCTCCCTATAGTCGATACATAACCTCATAGATCTGTCTTTCTTTTTAAAAAAAAGAACATGGGCTCCCCATGGAGAAACACTAGGGAGAATAAATCCCTTATTACTCAATTCATCTAGTTGTTTCTTTAGTTTAAATAATTCTACAGTGGCCATTCTATAAGGGGTCTTTGATATAGGCCTTGATCCAGGAATTAAATCAATGGAAAACTCAACTTCTCGTTTTGGAGGATGTCCAGGTAAATCTTCCGGAAATACATCTACAAATTCTTTCACAACAGGTACATCCTCTATTTGAACATTCCTTTCCTCACCCACAGTTATTTCATCCTCTTCCTCCCTAATAATTGAATTTAGTTGAGCTACTGGGGGTGGATCTAAATAAGAATTAGGTGGTGATGATTCTGCTCTAAAGATAAGGTGTTCCTTATCATCGTCATCAAGAATCGTAACCTCTTTCTTCTTACAATAAATCTTCGCATCATAGTCCGAAATCCAGTCCATACTGAGGATTATATCAAACTCAATCATAGTTATGACGATGAGATCAGCAGATAAAGAACATTCATGTGCTCTAATGGGGACTGATTCACAAAACTTTGTTGCAATGATACTTCCCTTAAGAGTTTTAACTGACAACTCCCTTGTTAAATCAAATTGGAAATATCTAATTTTCTTAGCAAACTGGGAAGATATGAAATAATGTGATGATCCAGAATCAAATAATGCATTTGCTAAACTTGAGGAAACCATTAAATTACCTGCCACCACGTCTTTCGGAGCTTCTACCTCAGCAGTAGTGATAGCATAAGCTTGGCCTTGATCCCTTGGCCTTTTCTGAGGTAATTTCTCCTGACGCTTAGGACATTCACTTGTATAATGCCCCATCTCCCTACAATTGTAGCACTGAACATTGGTAGCTTCCTTCTTCCCCTTGAAATCACAAGCTTGGTGGCCTTTTTCACCACACTTGTAACAGACTCCTGTTCCCTTCAAGCAAGTACCAGGGTGTTTCTTACCACATTTACCACAGGATGAATATTCAACCTTTCCCTTATTCCCCTTATTTCTATTCCCAGATTGATCAGAAGGTCGCTTCTTCTCTTTCTTTTCTTTAAAGTCATAAGACTTAGAGAATTCCTTTTCGGTCTTGATAGCACATGAGACAATGTCTTCGTACGATGAAAAGGATTGTGAGACTAATGCTCGACGGAGAAATGGTTTTAACCCATCAAAGAAACGATCAATATTAATTCTTGGGTTACGTATATAATCTCCAGCATACCTTTCTAACCTTGTAAAGTTAGCCTCATACTTTTCAACATTCTCATCCTCCTTTTGTCTCAGACTCAGAAACTGCCTTTCCATATCTGCTCGGTGGTCGCGAGGAAAGTATTTTTCTAAAAACAGATCTTTGAACTCCCTCCATTCCATATTTTATACTTCATCATCTTCCTTCATATTTTGAATCAATGACCACCATTGATCAGCATCTCCAGTGAGGCGGTAAACTGCCATGATAACTTTTTCCCTTTCACTACTCCTCAAAGCCTAAAATATTTTCTCTAGGGAAAATATCCATTGCTCAGCTACTAAGGTATTTGTACTCCCATTGAACGTTGGTGGTTGTTGTCTCATTAATCGATCTAACATTGATCCTCCATGTTGCGGATCAGGGTGCTCCATATGGGTAAGGTTATTATTCATAACTTGAGTGAGTTGTCCCAGTATGGTGATTAGCTGATCGGCACCAGTTGCATCACCAGCTCCACTATAATTATCTTGAGCAGGAGGGAAATCCCTACATGGAGTGCGTGCATTGATACGGTTTCCATTTCTTCCACTAGGCTCCATTTCTAAACAATGGCATAAACTAGATCAGTTTATGAATCAAAATACATAATCCCATACTTATAAAACACTTAACATAAATTGAACTATTTATGGATATAATCCATAATCATAAAAATGTTTTTTTTAGGAAGTATATACTCATAAACCCTTTATAATGATTTGTAAAGAAAATGAGAGTTATCCTAAGCATATCCCCTGAGAGTGTCGTAACCAAGAGTGAAGCAAGGCCCGCTGTCGTGCACCAGTTCTCGTTCGAGTCTAGCTCAAAGCGGTGTTGTCGGGTTTTACCCCTAGGTACATCTGTGCCAGAGCTGCCTCTACTTGCTTGTATCCAGACATGGATGTATTGCTCGAAAAACTCACAAAATATCTACAATACCAAAATTCTAGGAAGTTCTTCTATACTAATCATCAAAGTCCATATTAAATCTATGTGCTCTAATCAGAGTTTATCTAAATCTAACTTCCAAGGTTTGTACTAAACTTCCTCTGATACCAACTGTAACGCCCCGACCCCATTTACCCAGAGTCGGTGCATTATTAAATAACATTGGCATGATCACAAGAAAGATCAAATCTCGAAAGACCGATTGGTTTAGTATCCTTGGAAACACTATATATATTCATAAAGTTTTACATTACATCATGAAGTGAAAAACTACTATAACAACATATTGTCTCCATAATCCACACTATTATCCCCTCATAAAATCCCTGTAGGTCATTCATAATTTACTTCTTCACATCCTGGGAAAAATAAAACATAGAAAAGAGGTGAGCTCAAATGCCCAGTAAGGATAACAATATAGCAGAAATTTTCATAAATAAGAATAAACATTTAAGGCAATGTATAACTAAAACAAAAGCCTTTTAAACTTGAACTTAAACATAGTATGGCAAAAATAAAATGAAATAATGTCATTTACTTATTCACATGGATATTCTACTAATTGAATAATCACATGCAATATCAATAACCACTTTCATAATGATGGAATGCATAATGTCAGACTATCATAACCACATAGACAAGGCCTCGTGCCAAGACTACAAATAAGATTTTGTCAAGGCCGTGTGCCAAGACACTAGTTTGTCTCATGAGACCTACCGATGCATCGAGGAGCTATAGCGGGCTCCACCCGTCACATATTAAGTCCAATGCATTCCCATATGAAAAGGTTTAAACATAACATAAACATTCGTATAAAAACTAGCATACGAAATTTAAATACTTCATTCATAAACTATGAATGGTATAAAAATAACACATCCACAGTCAAATATATCACAAAAACTTAAATACAATATAGAAGTTTTGTATCATAATAAATCAACTTCAAATAAGCGTAAAATCCATCAAAGGATGTTGACATAGATGAAATCAAAACTCGTTTTAGAGAAATATCTCTTTTTATTTTGAAATCATTTAAGAGTCATATATTTATAAAATAAAACATTTTCTTTGAAAATATTCTTATAATCTTGTAAGGGAAGCTTCGACGATTTTATAATGGCAGAAAATAGCCGTACCCGTCGTATAAGTTAAAAAGCATTCTTACCTTAATTCTGTCGAAAAGGTTAAAAAGCACCTTGTTTGGAAAACGATGGAAAGATTCCTTTATAAAACTCTTATAAAAAGTCAAACAAGGGTATAAATAACTTTAACCCATATTCTTTAAAATAGTATTAATGTTTTGAAAAACATTTTTAAGAAACATGGATGTGGATGATAAAGAGATCCCAGTAGATTATTACGTATAAACAACCTCAGATAATGAAGAGATTGTGAAGTAAACCCTTACCTTGTACTTTTCCTTGGTTGTGGTAGGTTAAACTCATGTATAATGGTGAAATAATTGTTATTAAATTATACAAGAATCATATACATTAATATGATATCATATATGATCTTTTAACATTGATTTGTTAATAATATCTTAGTATTATCGTTGTTTCGGGTGTTAACTTACTCGTTTCCTTTTATATGTTTTGTTACGTAAGCCATGTTTATAATGGATAGGTTGTATATTATTCATATCCAGAATGATATCAAGTCCTTAGCTACTATTATTAATTATAAAATTAGAATTATACTTGAATGGATACGATAGAGAATGAATCTCATCGCGTTCGTGGAGACGGTAGTCCGTACGTACGCACGAGCGACAATATCATTCTTTTGATATTAAAATAATATATAAATGGATGGTATATCATATATACAGAATAATTAATATGTTATATTTATTATTTACATGAGTTACACATCATTATTATACCCATCCAAATAATAATATATTGAATAACAATTACACCACGACGTGGAGACGGTAAGCCGTACGTACGCACGTATGGTGACATGTTATTCAAAGGGTGGATAGAATACTGAATATGGTTGTACCATATTTATAATAACATCACAGTATATATAAGATACTGGAGTTATTATTTTATAATGGTAATAACAATGAATGAGAAGTGGAAGAAGAAAGGAACTTGAAAAGGGGTGGTGAAAACATTACCTCTTCTTCGGGTTCTTCCTTTTGATTTGATCAAAAGGGCTCCTTAGGTTGGCTTTCTCGTCAAACTAAGGCCTCTAGGTTGTATTGAGGGATGTTGGGAGAGTATTTGGTCAGAGTTTGGCCGAACCAAAAGGCTTTGAAGGTGTGAAGAAATGAGAATGAGGAGTGCCCTTTTATAAGAGGGGTGAGGGGCACCTTTGGAAAATCTAGAAATATTAATTTATAATAAATTCATATTCGGTTTCTAATGGCTCCAAAGTGGATTATTTAAATTTTAAGGTGGGGATGGGTCGAAAACCACTCAACCAATAGAATTTAGATAGGTTTGGGTACTTATATTAACCTTATCTTTAAGTATTAACTCTAAGTTAATTAGTTTGACATTTACCATGTCACTTTGTATTTTTATATTATATAGTTAATAAACTTACTATATACATCCAATCGACCCCCAAGTGGTCCATTAATGATATAAATATCATAATATAAGTCTATTGGCCGAACCTTAGATTTTTAGGAATTTAATATCAATTAATAATATAATATTTGTTTTAAAAACTCTTTTATGTCAATTTTGACACTATTCAATAGTTGATTTTTGTGAAACTTATAACAGAATGATTACTTCAAACAAAGTCAATTAAATCAATCCTAATATATCATATTATCCTAGAAAATTATTTTAATTCATTAAAAGTCTCAAATTATATTTATTTGGGTATTTATAATATCAATTATTTTAATTTCTCACTATTATGGTAATTACTACATCATCATTGTGTCATAAATAAATTAAATTATTTAATGTATAAAAATTATAAATAAAATATTATTATGTAGGAAATATATTTAGCTTTATAATGAATATTTATAGTTGAAAATCCAACATATATAACACTATGTAAAAATTGTTTTTCTAAAAGATATATGCTTGTGTCATTTTTGTATTCATTTTAACTTAATTAAAATAAAGTGTCCCTATCACTTACATGTGGCACCATGGGGTCCCAAAATCGACCCAAAGATGCTCATGGTCGAACATGTATCAACCAATAAGGTTAGGACACGTTTTAGGATAATTTTTTATTATTATAATATTATTTTTTAACCCTTATTTACCGGATTTACCCTTAACCATGGTAAATAAAATATTTACCGCAGTAATTATTCAAAATGTCTAAAAATAAAAGATACCTATTTACACAATTTGAATATCCTGATTCCAAATATTGAATCCATTTTTCCAAATTCAAAACATAGAAGTGGCAGAAATTAATTTAAAATTAATTCCCGTTGTTAAAACAAAAAGCGTGTTTTTAAGAGATAATAACTATCAAAAGATTGACACTTGTTTATGTCCGGTTTAATTGTAAAATTATATCCAATGACCAACATTGTATTAAATGGTAAAAATATATTCTAAATATACTTTAAAACCACTCAAATTCATAATTTATCACTATTAATTATTTTGATTAAAAAAGTTGTTTTAATTAAAATTTAGTAATTTTCACTATTCATCAAAATATTAAAGTTATCCGAAAAGTACCAAAATTTCACCTTAGGCTAAATTCGATATCCCGAATCCAAAAATGAAGTCCATTTTGAAATATAAAATATATATAATTTCAAAAAGTAGGTATTACTATTCATAACGGCTAGTTTGATTAGTTATGGTGTGTTAGAACTCGGTGTTGCGTACAACACACGCTATCACATTATTCAAAGAGAAGTGTACCGTAGAAGCTTGGGGTGTTACACCACGAGTCTGGCCACCCCACGCGTCCAACTTAAAAGGTCCCTGCCCTTCGGGGCGGTTAAAACTGACGCACACCTCCTTAACCAAGGAAGGACTCCTCACAGGATGTGGTAGAGGCGTTTCTGAAAACGCGGTTAAAGGGCATGGCCAAAACGCATGGTTTTCCATTTAAGGAGGGTACATCACCAATCATTTAATTAAATACCATTAATGGGCTTTAAAAGAGGCTTAAAGGGGTCAAAACATGGTTTACAAACCAATTTGCGCAAAAAGGAGGCGCTACTGGAAAACCCGTGAAGAGGTCACCGGTAGGCTAGGTCTACTGGTAGACCAAGCTACCGGTAGGCCGAGGCCACCGCTAGGCCGAGCTACCGGTAGGCCGAGCTACCGGTAGGCCGAGGCCACCGATAGGCCGAGGCCACCGGTAGGCCGATGCCACCGTTAGGAGTCTTAAGCTTCACCGAGAAGTTGGGATGACCTTCCAGACCACCCAGAACACCCTAAACATCATATTTTCACCAAGTAATGGACCCCAAAACCCCAGGCCATTACATCTACTTAATGGATTAAATATCAAGATTGTGCCATGATTCACGCTGAGTTAGAAGGAGAATTAAATGAGAAAAATTGAGAGGATCTTGGCATGATAATTCTAGGATTTTAAATATGAAGATTTAAAATCATTTATAAACATCAAAGCTATTGAAATTACTTAAAGAAATATTTGACCAGTTTAAATGAGAAGATGGGTATTTGTGGAATATTAGTTGAGACAACATGTTAGAATTAAGAAGAGTATTACAAGATCATGGGGAGCAAGCCCTGTGATTTTGTTGATAAATTAAAAAGAGAATATTGAGAAGATCATGGTGCTGAACATTATGGAATTTCCATATTCAAAATATGAAAATAATATTCATGTTATTCTATGAATATATGAGGGAAGAAAAAGAAAATAAAAAGTGTGAAAAGGTGAGAAGAAATTGATGTTGTATTTTATAGAAGATCCTGAGTACCAAAGAATGTAAAGATCCAACGACATTCAGAGAGATGAGATCTTATGTGTCAAGGAAGAAGAAGTGAAGAGGAAGGGGACTAATGAGGTGATGCTACAACATACCCTATTGTGATAAGAGATAGAAGATAAGACATAAGAAGATTGCGGTAATATTCAACATGCTACTACCAGTTGATTATGTTCTGAGCGTTGGAAATATTATGTGAATGAGGAGGAAGACAATGTATCTAGGTATGTTCCCATACATACATTGATCATTCTAAAATTTTGAGTGATAAATGCCAATAGTTTGCATCCTAGATAAGGTTTTGACATTAAAATGCTTGAAGAAGTGAGCAAGACCAGTGATACAGACACTTTATAAGTTCCAGGCATTAAAGATCTTAAAGAAGTGAAGAATTGTGAAGGCTCTGAGGAAGATCATCATTTGTTATGGAAGCAGTTGAGATGCAGAAGTGATCTTATGCATTCTAGTTTGGGAGGAGCATTGGAGATTAGAAGGAGCCAATATAATCTATCGAGAGAGAGTTATTTTCTTAGGGAAGTGGAAGTCAAACCTTCTTTGTGGTTTGCTCTGAAGTGAAAGTCATTGATGGTAAGTGTTAGGTAGAGGATTGTACCTTCCCGCCAATTGTAATCACTTTTCTACACTAGTGATAAAATTTGTGTCTTGGACTAAACCCGAACACAACAAGGAGTGGATACCCACATTGGGATCGAACCTAGTTAAAATATCATGTGTTGTGCCTTATTAACTTTCTATATTACATTTGGTGTGAATGTGTTGGTGAACATATGTTATCCATTCATCCTAACAGGTGCATAGGTTTGAATACTAAAAGGGGGGGGGGTAAAAGTTTAAGTGGAAAGAATTTGGTAAAACTTGTTTACATTGATTCACTCGCGCCCCACTCAGTGTGACTGCACGATCTAATGGGCACTTCACCCCTTTTCCAAAATCCAACTCCAGTCCTCCACCCACACCTATGGCACCTTAAAAGCACCCAAACACACATGGTCTAGCTGAAATTAAATCAAAAAATAGTCACCCCAAAACTAGGTTGTCACATGTTAATTGCGTGTTTTAGCGACAATTTTACAGAAACGTCACTAAATTAAAAAGCGATGGTTCTGTAAAACTGTCATTAAATTACCTGGAAAAATAAACGAGTGAAGGTTGGACATAACCCCTTTTAAAAAACTGCTACTAATATACAATTTTTTGTAGTGCTTCAATGAGGATAAAACATAAACATAAGATTAAAGAGGAAAAGATATCACCAAAATATAAGGTTGTCAAGCAACATTATCTTTATCACCGTGAAAACTTCACAACTCCTTCGAGAAAACTTATTCAATTTGAATACCCCCATATTTGAAAAAATATGAATAAATAAAGGGGTGCAAACTTCTTTTATGAAGCATCGTATATTGTAGTCAGTGATATGTGTATATGAAAGGAAATATCATATTTGTTCATGATGCACACGACAACATATCTATGTCGTTTGACATGACTTCAAGTTGTGTTGCATGACATCCCTGGACTGCCTCTCATTATATCAATTTCCTCTAAGTTGTAGTTTGCTTTGACCCATTTCACAGTGCGAGGTCCTCAAATTGTCACATATGTTTTGCCCAAGTCTTCTCACTAACCCATCTTCACTACCTTAGCTTTAGATAATAACCAATTACAGTATACAATATCCTCGTGTAATTGTGTATGATCTAATTCAATTGAGACTCTCCACGTGTTGTAGCCCTTTCCTCACACATAACACAGAAGGTGGCATCCAAACCTATATGCATGTATTAAGTTGAAAATCGAGTATCACAACACTTTGTCAATATCCCCACATATGACAACCTGTTCTTCAAAGGAAATCCCTTCTTATAAAACTTGAACTTCTCAAACATTTGCATGCAAAATCTATAACATTATATGATATCCACGTGTCATCTTATATGATTTGATAATTTTAAAAAAACCATCATAAATTTCTCTAGAAGAATTAAGTTGTTTGGTGCGACCTCCTTATATTGTAAGACCGGAATTAATTTTGTAGTAATCGATATCCCATATCATAGAACCAACAAGACTCCTCTTCTTTTGCAAATCCATGCCGTATTTGTAATACATTAGGCACCTTAGCATGAATGGAAAGATAACAGTGAAAAATTAAGGTCAGCAAGTTGATGAGGTTGTGGGCATTTTGACCACTTGGCGCGACAGTCGCCAGGGAAACGGCGTCGCGGCCCGGATCAGCATCGATGCCACGGCGAGCGCCGCCGCGAGACGGGACACTCAAATCAAGCCTCCAAAACGGGAAAAATTTTGGGCTGTTTTGGCAGGTTGTTCTTTAAAAAATGGGCTTATCAAAATTTCCAGGAAGTGGTCCGATCGGGCGTTCGTGGTGGTTAGGTTTGGCGTGGCGAGTTAAGTGCATCGGTCTGTCCGCTCGCCCGCCTTCCGTCTCCTTCCTGCCATAAATCGAGGTCCAACGACCTCCTCTCCGCCTGTCCTTCCTTCTTCGGCCCTTTTCTCGCTGCTCAGTATGGTTTCGCACTCCTCAACCAGATGCTCCGAGCTTTGATCACATTTCATAGACCCCCCCCCCTCCTTTTTCTCGTTCTTTCACCTTTTGATGCTTTTATTTTTTCGCAGTTCTTCTTTTCGTCTGCTTTCTGCTTTCTCCCAAACTTCTCTGTAGACATTTTTGGGATTACTTTGATTTGTTTTACAGGCTTGTTTAGATCTCTGCACGTGTGAGTTCTGTTTGAGTTTTCCCCCCCTTGTTCTTTCCCATATCGAAATCGTTGCTGTCGTGATGTTAACTAGTACAGAAAGCCGCGCTGAATTACGCCTTGATGAGATGAATTGTGCAGGAACTTAAATGGCTCGCAAGAAGATCAGGGAGTACGACTCCAAGAGATTGTTGAAGGAACATCTCAAAAAACTCGCCGGTATCGATCTGCCCATCAGATCCGCACAGGTAAGCTCATTTTCTGAGTATTTTCTCATAAGCTCTGCTGCAACGGGGCTGGCGCGTTACGAGAATAAGGGAGGGGAGTGATTTTGTATCAAAGTTATGGGGAAAACAGTCATGATTATTGTATTTTCGTTGATGTGTGTATGGCTAATGTCTTTATGCCTCAGGTCACGGAATCGACCGGTTTCAATGAGCTAGCAGAGAAGGAACCATGGATGTTGACCGAGAAATTGGTCGTCAAGCCAGACATGTTGTTTGGGAAGCGTGGGAAAAGCGGCTTGGTTGCTTTGAATCTGGATTTGGCTCAAGTTGCCACTTTTGTGAAGGCGCGTCTGGGCAAAGTGGTAATGGCTTCAAAAACGTCTGATCTTTCTGCATTTCCCTGTTGGATTTGGCTCATGTTGTTTTTGGCTTTATAGGTTGAGATGGATGGGTGCAAAGGGCCTATAACCACATTCATCGTTGAGCCCTTTGTCCCCCATAATGAAGAATTCTACCTTAACATCGTATCAGAGCGACTTGGGTGCAGCATTAGTTTTTCAGAATGCGGTGGAATTGAGATTGAAGAAAACTGGGACAAAGTACTGTCTGATGAAACCTATTTCCCTCTGCTGTGATACGCTTTGCATTTGATCATATATTGTCTGGTTGGAAAGATCTTCATGAATGATTGTTTCATCTTCCCAGGTTAAGACCATATTTGTTCCAACAGGAGTGACTCTTACATCGGAAGTGTGTGCACCACTTGTGGCTACCCTTCCTCTTGAGGTATATCTGCCTGGACTTTGCTTGGCTGGAGTGGCTATTTCGGTTTACTGCCTTTTTGGTTCATAGAATTATCGAGAATAGAGAATAGAATAAAAGTAAATGAAATTGAATGGGATGAGTAAAGAATAACAGTGTATAAGGTTAGAAATGAATGCGTACAAGAGAAAATTAGAGCGACACTGATTGATGAAAAGATGATTGAGACAAGATTAAGATGGTTTGATCAATGTAGGTGACTCCATTTAAATGAATTTAAGTCGGGTTTTCTGTTGTTGGTTGTCGAGTAAAGAATTACGATCTGTTTGTTTTCTAATGTCAACCAGAGTGCTGTTTTTTTTTAAAATTCATTCCTATTTTTATGAAATCGGGTTGACCCCCCTTGATTTGTCATTGCTCATTCAAATATTTTTAGGAATACTCTCCCTACAAATTCTCTTTTTATCCAATCAGACGGTAGAATAACATGCTGTCTCCCTTTTAAAGATCATCGGGGCTTGCTTGATGCATTGTCTGATTGCACTGTGATAAATTTGAGTAATGAAATGATCCGTTTGATGTTAATTTTTTCTTCTTGTCACTGCCTCCATGTATTGTTATTTAACTGTTAACTCAATGTTTTGCATTGATTCAGATTAAGGCTACAATTGAGGAGTTTATCAGTTCGGTCTTTGTTCTGTTTGTCGGTGAGCAGATGATTTTAACAACCCTTGGTTGCCTTTATTTTATTCTCCCTTTGTTCTTTTACAAAAAGATGAATCTGTGATGCTGAACTTGCAGATCTTGATTTCACCTTCTTGGAGATGAATCCCTTCACATTGGTTGATGGAAAGCCTTACCCTTTGGATATGAGAGGAGAGTTGGATGACACTGCATCTTTCAAGAACTTTAAGAAGTACATGGCTTTATGTTACAGTTGATGAAACTGATAATTCTTTTATTGTCAACTTTCAAATCTCAGTTGCTTGTTTTTGATGACTTTGTGCTTGCAGGTGGGGCAATATTGAATTCCCCATGCCATTTGGAAGAGTCATGAGTGGTGCTGAAACCTTTATTCATGGTCTGGATGAAAAGGTTAGGGACACCCATGCTTTGGATGCGCATGTAAACAAGTCTCTGTTTGGTTATTGAAAACATATTTTGTTTTTATTTTTGAAAAATATATTAAAAATTATTTTAGTAAATGTTTGGATAGTAAGAAAAATAAGAATTTGATTTGCCTTTATTGCTTTTTTATTCTCCATAAAACATGGAAGCAATTCTTTTCCTAAACCTCTCTCCTTTCCATTTTCATTTCCTAGAAAATGTTTTCCATTTACAAAAACTCTGGTTTTGTTTGGCTATGGAAGACATTTTCTGTTATAATTTATAAAAGATGTATAAAAAATGAGTTGCAAAGTATTTTGGATTTTCTAATACTTTTTTTGAAACATGAAAAGTTAAAACTTTTTCCATAACCAAACACAACAGAAAATCTTTTCCATGGCCAAAAGGGGTCCAAGATAAAAAATGTTTTCCAAAACCAAGATCGACCTTAGTTTTTCATAAAATGTGAAGTTATAGCTTGTATGATTGATGATAATAAACTTGAAGCGTTTTACCTGCAGACTAGTGCATCATTGAAGTTCACCATACTCAACCCAAAAGGAAGGATTTGGACCATGGTTGCTGGAGGTGGTGCAAGCGTCATCTACGCCGACACGGTGCTGTTTTCCTTCCATATGCTTTGATTTGATGTCGCACATTCCTTCACTTTTTTTCATTAAATTTAATTTTCTACCCTGAAAACAGGTGGGCGATCTGGGATATGCTTCTGAACTTGGAAACTATGCAGAATACAGTGGAGCACCCAATGAAGAGGAAGTGTTGCATTATGCCAGAGTTGTCATTGATTGTGCAACTGCTGATCCTGATGGTCATAAGAGAGCCCTTTTAATCGGGGGAGGGATAGCCAACTTCACGGATGTTGCAGCGACCTTCAATGGAATAATTCGGGCCTTGAAGGAGAAGGTGAGAATCTAGATGGTGGTCTCCATGGATCTTCTGTTGATGCCTATAATAGCGGAATGGTGGACATTGTGGGTGACAGGAATCCAAGCTGAAGGCGTCAAGGATGAACATTTACGTGAGAAGGGGAGGCCCTAATTACCAGAGGGGTTTGGCAAAGATGCGGGTGCTAGGAGAGGAAATCGGCATCCCGCTTGAGGTATTGACAATCCATTGATTTTGTTTTGAGGAAAACAGCAACCAGGAATCAAAACATGAAGTTAATGTCAATGAAGAATTCAGACAATTATTTTTCTGCATGCGTTTGTAAATATCTGGATACTCAACTTCAAGTTTTGGTCCTTGGATCTTATTTTTTCTTCGCTTTGACAGAAGAACTCTGATTTGCTACTGACATGAGCTGGTTTTTTGTGCGTGAAGGTGTATGGTCCGGAGGCGACGATGACCGGCATATGCAAACAGGCAATTGAGTGCATCAGTGCGGTTGCTTGAGTAAGTTTCATGCCAATCTGGTTGTGCTAAGAGGAGTTATGACTTGGAGACTGTTCTTGTAGTTTCGCCGTATAGTAGCGGCCCTTGATCACCACAATAATATTTCCCTGCTTGTTCAATTCTTCAGCATGAATTTTCTTATGATGTTGTCGACACTCAATGCAAGACACAAAGTGATAATCTTGAATCTGTTTCTACATCTCTGAGCCTGACCTCTACTTAATTCTAAATGTTGCATTATCTAACAAAGAAAATAAACTGTTCACTCATCATGTTGTGTCCTGAAGGGTTATCTTTACTTTATGCAGATTATTGAGCTGCTTTTTACTTTTTGTAGTTTGTGGCTTGATCTCAAGCTACCTGTTCTAGTGGCACAAGAATCACTCAGATCATCTAGTTGGGGGGGTTACATCACCTCCAGCGTGCTCTCTTGAATATCAGAAACTGATGGCTAGTGGTGAGTGTTCAGAGTAAAACATGAGAGAGCGTTTCCTTAGTGGCACACATATATTTGCAAAATGCTCATCATATAAAAAATTTAACATGTTGTATCAGTAAGTTGGAAGTATCTCCAAATACCTGTAAGCAAAAGAATGTTATATTGAGTTATATGTCACAATGCCAAAATCATTATGAGTCCACGACTAAAAGGAGGGAGACCAGCTATCAAGCACCGGACAAGATTTCACATCCTTGCAACCTCTACTATGTAAACCAAATAGTCGCCAACTTGTAATTTCAACAGGTATCATCTACATGTACATGCATATCTTATTCAATTAAGTGTGTTGCCTCACGGTGTTTCAATATTTTTTGTACACATATCTTATTCAACTAGTGTATGTCATAGGGTGCTCCAATATTTTTACTTTTGAAGAACGTAGATGATAGCTTGAGCATGTATATTTATTATCGCCCATTGAATCAAGTGACGTTCAAGAACAAATACCCATTGTGAATGTTCGATGACCTATTTGATTAGGTGAAAGGTTTAGTTAGTCATTGAAGATAGATTTGCATTTGAGCTACCAGGATTTGAGAGGACACCTCAAAGATAACAATTTTATTTTGGTATGGGCTCTGAGTATGTGGTTATGTGGTCATGCCCTTTGGATTGGTGAATTCATTGATTGTGTTCATGGAATTGATGAATCACATCTTTTAGCCATATCTTGATCCGTTTGTGATTGTGTTCATCAAAAACATTTTGGTATGCTCAAGTTTTTGAGGAGCATGCATATCATAGGGGGATTGTTTTAGAGGTATTGTGTGAGCATTGTCTATTTGGGGAGGTTATGTAAAATGATGATTTTATATTCCTTTTTAATCCTTTTTCACCTTTTTATGAGATTTCAATTATCTCAACCTATGCCACATGTTAGGATATTGATTATTCTCTTTATCTTCTCACTTAATATCTCATGTATGTAGAAAGCAAATCAAGAGCACTCAACACATAGATTTTTATCGGGATCACCAATGGTGTGGGTGACTACATCCTTGCTATGAATTTGATATCATCCAATCACAAATAATTCACTCATATTATAGAGGACTATATATATATATATATATATATATATATATAAAGTTAGGATTACAACCACCAAATGGTGGCGCATGCATGGTTCATGGACTCAACCCTACTACATTTATGAGAAGATATCATCCCTCACCACATAAAATGCCTCACGACTATCCATGAACATCCCACCCAATCTACATAAATCCTTCACTTCTTAATGTGCCAAGTTTTGGAATGATGTAGCTCGATTCATTTGAATGACGTAGGGCTGAATGTTAGCGGCCCAAACTGCACACTAGACTGCAACTCTTGCGGTTCGACCATAGTGGTGTGGTCATTGGGGGTTGCAGGGAGTTGTGGAATTGTAGTAATGCTAACTCACTGTAGTGGAGTTGACCAGCGACACTAACAGAGCATTGTAGTAGTGCAAACTTACTATAGCAACATGTGACTGAACACTATAGTAGTGTGGATTTTGACAGAGTACTCTAGCAGCTTGTGACTGATGACATCCACAGGTCATTGTAGCTCTACAAACTTTTTGCCACCGAAATTATAACAGTTTGGACTTGAGTGGCTACGATACTGTAGCACAATGGACTTATTATGCGGTTGGTGACACAGTTGCATCAACTTCTTTATGAGCTCATTCGAGCTACGATTTCTGTGTGCGTCTGAAACTCTGAAATTGCCCTGTAATTTTGCTCTCGATCCTAGTGAGATTTTTGATCTCCATAGATGTGGGGATCATTTTTGAAATCACTTAAACCATTGTCACGTGATCTTGTTCTTTTGTTCTTTCTTTTCTCCATCTACAAACCATTCTGTCACTATGACTCCTGACGTTTTCCGCAACACCAAGGTGCACCAATAATGAAGAAACTTCTTGATGCACATTGGATACTCTACAACCAATTATGGGGATCTTTGATGCTCGAAGAATTGATTCAATGAGGCTGACATATGATGATAATCAATCTTCTCTTTTTAAACCCATGCATGAAAACATACATGAATAACGACTTGAGATATTTAGATGACCTCTTCTCTTTTCTTAGTCCCTCATTTCTTAGCTTTTGGGTATTTTGTTTGGCTTAGCTGCATGTCCTTGCACACATTTCAACATTGTGAATGTGATTACTTTTATAGCTTGATAATATTAGGTTAAATAATATCCAATGATTGACTCAAAATATTATATGAAAGGTCTTCTCTTCTCTCACCACATAATAGTTTTTTCTTATTCTTTTTGCATATGTCATGCTCTACAACAACTCTTCGTGAATATCACAATTGGCCACAACACAACGATTACCTCAACAAATCACTACTCGCTATGTGAACTTGAATTCTTCTCATTTAAATCTCCACAAATAATGAAATTAGTTTCACGTTTCTATCTTATCAGTCTCTATTAATCTTTAAAATATTATCATTGAAGTAAATATTGACGATTCATAACATTTCCTTCTTGATAATGCATTGATCAGAAACTCAAATCAACAAAACCTGTGTTTTTATCTTTGCATTGAGTAGCTAATTTACTTCTATCCTATACATCAAAATAACCACTTAAATCTTCATGCATCGAGTATAATCTTATATGAAGCTATGTGCAATAACTTCCATGCATTTCATGCTATATGAATTGCTATGTGTGATAACCTCCAAGTATTGCATGTGATATGAACTGCAAAGTGTAACAAACCTTTCCCTATTATACTCCACTCACAAATCACTTTACTATTTTTCTGTGTTTGTTGAGTAGAATCCCATGCTTCATTAAGTAGAATTTCAAGCTATTTTACACAACCTATACCTTTTCAAATTCTCAGAAACAATCAGTTCATTCATGATTAGTAAAATTTATAACGCAATTAGTTCTTTCTTCTTCATGGTAAGGTCTCATGGTCAATTCTTACCTTTGCACAATTTTCAAAACAGTTTTTTTCACTCCATATGGGAGTGCCCTTTACTTCTTTTACACATTCTTCTAGCCTTAAAAAATCATTCGAAACATCATTAGAAACAGCAAATAAAATCAATATAATATTAAAAACAAAGAAACCTTAACACAAGATGATCCATATAAGGATAAAAAATAGATAACATAAGAGAAAATAAAAAACAAAATAAATTGAGCATGCATAAGATTTACATGGTTCAAAAATTTCCTACATCCATGGAGATGAAGACGTGTTTCCCTATTTTAGGGGGAACACTTACAGAGAATGATGTTATTATAGAAAACTCTAGCTCATATCCAACTTAATAATGTGAAAACACATTGTTATAGTTTAATTCGTTGCTACAATACCCATATCTACATAGTAGTTCACAGTGCTGTAGTACCCTATGTCGGTGCAATTGGTTAGTTATGCTATCTTGGTCAAGCTAACTACAACGATGTTATGTATGGGACTTAATCGATTAGTCTGACTCCACAATTCCAACAATCTTTCACCTGTAGACTGATTTAACAACTAACCTCCTTCCATGTTCCCATAACAAGGATACACTGATCTTCCTCTCAATGTTGACCCCTCATTAAAGGCCAATAGAGGCATATAAGTTCCTCAATTTTTCAACGAGCAATGTAACGACCCATACTTTTATATAAGAAACTTTCCTTCCGATTAATCATGTCATATTTTGTAATGTGGCCGAACATAAGACACATGCATCACGTAATAAAAATAAAATATCTTAATTTGATACAAGGAATTTAAATCACAATACAATTAAATAAGTGTTAAAAATAATAAAATAAATGTTTGACATAATGAAAGCATACTTGTATTTTTGGTAAAACATGTATGTTTTATTTTTATTAAAATATATTTTTATGATAATTTAAAATTTTGAAATAAAGGTTATTTTCATAAAATGGTTTTATAAGGTGCTAGTTATATGTATATAATGATTATATGATTTTATGAAATCATAAGTAATTTTTCTAAAGGTCATATATTTGATCATGTCATACAAAAACTGACATTTTTTGATAAATAATGATTTATATTTAAAAATTAAAGGTCTTATATTTAGAAAACTATTTTGATAAAATGAATGCCATTTTTGGAATTAGCATGTCGATATTAGATTAGGGTGAATTTTTGAGATTTTTTCTAAAAAAGTTGATTTTTTTGTGAATAGTAAAAAATACAGCTTTTATAAATACCACAACTTTTATGACATCATCATGATGTAAGCCTGACTTAAAAATTTATGAAACATTTTTCTTGATTAAATATGTATTTAAGGAGTAAAATAATCCATTTTAAAACAATATATTGAATTTAGAAACCCATGCTTGATGTTTTGGAACCTAAGTTATATTTTATTCTAATAAAAAAATATTTTTGATTCTTTACTTTTAATTAAGTCATTCCAAGATTCTGTTCAGTTTTGGCTTGGTTTGGAAGTAAAATAGCCCATCTTTATTTAATTATAAACCAATAAAATTGATGTGAATCAATACTATTCAAAAGTCTTTGGCCTAAATGACAAAGTAATCAATATTTTGACCAAAAAATACCCCACTCCTCAAGCATAGATACCCCCTCTCATTTCCCTTGAAAAATAACTTCTCATTCACTTCTAAAAGACCAATCTTTGTCAATTTCCCCTCTCCTAAGTCTCTTAGTACCCTTAGGGATGTTTTGGAGTTACTCAACCCCAAGCCTTAAAGACTTTAGTGAAGGAGTAAATCTTCAACGGAGAGGTCACCCCGATTCTCTTTCATTGTTTTCTCTCTTATTTTTTATACTCTCCCCATCAATATCATTTTTTTATATATTTCTAAAATACTTATATAACATATTGATGTTATTATGATACTGGTAAAACTATTTTAATCTTTTTATAGAATATACCCTCTCTCCATCTATTGACATGTCCTGATAATGGTCCGTTTCATCCGCCTATAAGGATGTTGTCAATGCTTTACTCATCACTTCCTACATGGATGATTAGTGCAGATTATATAATATAAATACATTTTAATATATCATATGCTTTTGTAAATAATTTTACAAAGTGATAAATTGCAAATAATCAAAATCACAAATTTGAAACAAAATAGGATAATCTAAAAGAAAACATGTCTTCAAGCTATTCTCTCCTCAAACAAAATAGTAATAAATAAATTTCAATGATTATAACTAATAAAGAATGAAAAAAGAATATAATTCATTTTTGGATTCATTTTTAATAAATATAAGTTTATTATAAAGGAAAACATGATGAAATAAAACATGACCTAAGCCAAGAGGATCTTTCTCTACCTCTCTTTATGAGATTTTTTCTCTTTATCAAAACTATTTGAAAATGTTTTCAATATATTTTCTTCTCCAATCACCTTATTCATTTTATTATTATCCTTTTATAGTGATACACATAAGCCTTTCATTGTGATCTCAAATGATTATTTCTCATGTCGAATCTTATAATATTCATAAGGGGAACTCTCAAACCCAACTCCTTATGGGTTATCCTCTTTTCCACTACCTTTTCTGATGATTCTCCTCAAATATCTTATAAATTTTAATTTACTATTCTTTCCCTTTTCTTTTCTAGGAATATGCATGATTATATTTTTTTCCGATAATTTCTAAGCCATCTATAATGATTTTCAAAAGACTTTATTTTCCAAAACATCTCATTGTTTCCTCTTGAGTTGTCTCCTCTTCTCACCACAACCCATGATATTTTTATGCCATTATTAGATGTCCAAAAATATATTTTCCCTTCTTCTTTTGAGAACCTCCAAGGTTATTCATTGAAATATTCTTTACGGCGTCTAAATGAAATCCATTTTTTTCTTGGGTTTGTTTCATATGTATGAATTTATATGTTTCCTTTCCATGTGGCATACATGATTATGAGCATTTTATGATATGATAGGTGGACCCATAATTATATACCCCTCTAATGAATTGGGTAATGTGATATATATCATGATATTATGTGTATTATACATGAACATGATGCTAGAATTGTCCACATTTTATGAAACGATGATTTGTATGTAAATATTATGCGTGAACATGATGCCAACTTTGTTCAAAACTTATGTGTGGGATTTGATCATAATGTTATGATGTTTCATTATTATGAATATTCCATATTCCATGAAATTTTTAAACGATCCCCTCATGTTTTTGATGATGATTCTTTGCTTATGATATGATGATGATGATTATGTTAACCCATGTACTGTATTGTTTCATGTCTCATGTTCCTTCGCTTTTACTCCTCCCCTTACTGGGCTTTTAGCTCACCCTTTCTTTGATGAATATACCCAAGTGAATACATGTACCAAGGAGAACATGAAAGCTAATAGGAGGAATATGCAGAAGAAATTAAATAAAGATTAATGTTTTATGATTTATTATGTCGTACGATCCTAATTTTTCCAAGATAATAAACCTTTTGATTCTGGATTGTTATTATTATTATGTTTTTTATCTTAGAAATGATGTAACAATCATGTATAGAAAATTTAGGTCACTATAGTTGGTATCAAAAACAAAGGCTAGTTATTTTTGGGGATTAGGACTAGAATATATTAGTGGTAATCCTAGAGATAAATCTAAATATAGGAAAACATCCTAAAATTTTGTGAAGTAAAGAGTGTGTGGTTTCCTAGCAATGAAATCCTTGTCTGGATACTATAAGTGGATGCAGGATTTGACTAATATACACCCAAGGGTAATAACCTTGAAAAAGGTCAGTTGGGTATTAACTTGATCTTCACTTGGTGCATGATAGGAGGGTCTAACTGCATACCTAGTTTGACACTTTTGGGGATATGCTTTGAATAATTCACATGATCTTTATGAACCACTATACAGGATTTGAATACATTGTTATGGAGTGGTTAAAGCACCTAATAGGAAATAGACCATGAATAACATATATTGAAACCTTGAAATTCCTAAGTTAGGATATACATGTCCTTTAGGAGTTATTCCCTTTAAGTTCATAGTACGCCATTTATATGTTTTTTAATTTAATAATCGTCACCCTAGCTTTCCTTTATTTTTGAAAATGGTGGGAACTAAGAGAAATAAGAATAACAACCCATGTGATAGACCATGAAACTATTTTCCGAATGAAATTCCTAATGCAATGGGTGGTAGAGTTCAAAACCTTTTGGCAATACTTTACCACAAGTTCTGAGTTATGAATAACAACCTTAATCATGTGAAATTACTTTCTTTATCCAAGAAGGATAAATTAATTATTGAATCCTTTATATGTCAATGACCACTAACATTTAGTGGACCTTCTAATCCACATTTTGTGAAACAATGGGTTAACCCCATGGAAAATATCTTTTCCATGATTTATTATTCTATGAAGGAGAAATTTAGTTTGGATGTCTACCATTTAGAAGGAGAATATAATCAATAGTGAAAATTGATCAAGAATATGAATCCAAATGATAAAGTGGAAGTAATGGTTTGGGAATACTTTAATATGATATTTCTTAACTAGTATTTTCCTGGAACTCTTCATACCAAGGTGGAGAGAGAATTTATAGAGCTTAAGAAAATAGAGAGTGAATTTGTTGCAACTTATGAGGAAAATTTCACAAGGCTTGGAAGGTACAACTTGGGTTTTGTTATTAATAATGATGGAAAAATAAATAGATTCATTGGTGGTTTAAAACCACATCTTTGAAAAGATTTGGATATCCCAGACTTTGGGAGTTATAAAGAAGTGGTTCAGTGTGATCTCAAAATACAAGGAATTTGAATAATGTTTCCATGGATATGGATATTAGAAGCTAAGGATAGAGTCTCAAGATGGATGATCAAATGATAAAGGTGGAAAGAAGATCCTACCATCCACATGTCAAATATGTAGAGAGAAGCACCATTGTAATCACCTCAAGGGGATGAGGAAATTATTTAAGTGTGGGAGATAAGGACATCAAGATCATGAATGTCGAAAAAACATGAAGAAACTAATCAATGTGATGGGGGAAAGGAATAAACCACCCATGGTCCAGTGCTTTAACTATAAGGAACTTGGGAACTATTCAAGCCAGTGCACTAAAACAAGGGACTTTGATGGGAATCAATGTCAGCAACTGCCTAAATCGAGGGATAAAAGGAAATATTATTCCATCACCACCATTGAGGTGGATTAAGAAAACGAATTAGTGTAAGGTATACTTACTATTTACTAAATAATGGAGAAAGTTTTATTTGATTCAGGTTCTACGCATTCCTATACATCCTGAAAGTTTTCTAGAACTATTGAATCATCCCCTAAATACCTTGAAGTAGATATATCTATAAAAACACCTAGATATGCTATCATTGCAATCTAAGTGTTGGATTCTTCCCCAATTAGCATATGTGGGAAGATTCTTCTAGAAAATAGCACAATCTTTCATTTGGTATAATTTGATGCTATACTAGGCATGGATTGACTCTCATTAGATAGAGATTACATTAACTGTTAGAAAAAATGAAATATAATTCCATATTTTGAATCATCCCACGATTCTATACAGATGCAAGGAATATTATGAATCTCTATTATGAACCCCTCAACAGTGTGGGCGTTGATACCCAATGAAGAAGCATATATTTCTTAGATGACCGAGTTAAACGAAAGTACCAACCCTAGATACATTCCCAATCTAGGGGAGTATATTAATGTATTTCCTAAAGATTTTCCTATCCCTCCCCTAGATCATGAGGAAGAGTTCTCAGTAGAACTTATACCCAAAGCCACACTTATATCCAAGTTCCCTTATAGGATGGCCCTGATGGATCTGGAGGAGTTAAAGAAGCAACTTATAGAGAATTTGGATAAAGGGTTTATACGCCCTATTGCATCACCATGGGGTGAACCTATTTTCTTTTTCAAGAATAAGGATGAATCAATGTGGTTGTGTGTTGATTACCAGGAGTTTAACAATATCACTATAAAGAATATGTATCCCCTATCAATTATTGATGAATTGTTTGATCAACTTCAAGGAGATCAATAATTTTGAAAGGTATATCTTCATTAAGGATGTCACCAACTAAAGGTGAAGAGAGAATATATTTATAAGACTGCATTTTGTACACAATATGGACACTATGAGTTCATAGTGATGCCACCCAGACTAACAAATTCCCCTGATATCTTCATGGACTTGATGCATAGAGTATGTAGGGAATACCTTTATAAATTCATGGTGGTATTTATTAATGATATTGTTATATAATCCAAGAGAAAGGAAGAATATTAAGAACATTTATGGATTGTGTTGACAATATTAAGGAAGGAGAAGTTGTATGCTAAATTAGGAAGATGTGAATTTTGGATGCATAAAGTTACTTTCTTGGGGAGTGTTATCACAAGTAAGGGGATATCTGTGGGTCCTTCAATGATAAAGGGGATTGCGGAATGACCCAATCCTATATATTCCATGGAGATCAATAGTTTTATTGGATTAGTTGGGTACTACCGATGCTTTGTGAACAAATTATGATGATTGTATAGTCCACTAAACAAGTTAACATAGAAGGGAGTAAAGTTTATTTGGACTAATGAATGTGAAGAGATATTTAACAAGTTAAAGAAGAGGCTAATCACTACACCTGTTCTCAGACTACACTCAAGTAGAGAAGGTTTTTTGATATAAAACTATGCTTTAAATAAAGGCTTGGGTTTCATACTTATGAAAAATGATAAAGTGATAGTCTATGCCTCTTGAAAATTGAAGATCCATGAGAAGAACTATCAGAAACATGATTTGGAGTTGGTTGTAGTAATCATCACATTGAATATTTGGAGGCACTACCTTTATAGAGAGAAGTGTGACATATATATTGATCATAATAGTTTAAAGTATATATTCACACAAAAGGAGATGAACATGTCCAAACAAAGATGGTTATAGTTAATCAAGGAATATGATTATTCAATTCACTACCATCCTAGAAAGGTGAATAATGTGGCAATGATCCAAATAGAAAATATCATATAACCTTATCCATAATGAGAATTGAGAAGGATCCAATCTTCTTCAACATACAAATAATAGACATAGGACAAATGATTTATCAACCACCCATTCTGTAGAGGATAAAGAAATATAAAAGCGATGATATCAGGATACAAAAGAAGGTGTCATCGATTCCTCTTGGCGGAGCTTTGGCGGTCAACTCGGTGGTTCTCCTTCCGGCGGCGTCAAGGCTTGGGGTGGCCCGTTCTTGTTTCGGGTGGTCGGATGGTCCAGCGCACACAGGCGATGGAGAGGGCTGGGCTCTCGGCTGTCCGGCATGACCAGGGTTCTATTCCCTCTTTCGCTTGGCTGGTTTCTTGGATGTCCGATTGTCTGGCGGGATTAGGGTTTTCTTCCAGCGTTTTTGGCTCAGCTTAGGGTCATATCTGCAGTGCTCCGGAGGGGGGAGGTCTCCAGTCTCTACTCCGCTTCAGCGGAAGGTTCTCGAGATCTAGGGTTTTAACCCATATGATTCCTCTGCATCTATTGCGGCGTCCTTGGCGTTCTGCAGCCTATGCGGGTGTACAGTGGCGTTGGTGTGGGCTTTGACATGGCTTGCTATTTTGATCTGGCTTTGGCAGATCTTGATGCGACACCGCTTTAGTGCAGCGAGGTGATGCGGTGGTGGCGGATGCCATGGTGGTTTGAATGAGGGCCTTTAGTGGTTGCTGGGTGACATGAGTTTTTTTGGATTGGTTTATGTTTTCTTGGCTTTTTTGCATAGGATTTGGATTTGGATCAGACTTTGGTTTTGTAATGGGTTATGTCCCATTGGGCTCTCAAGACACTGTATTTTTTGTCCTTGTGCCAAACTTACGGGTTTGCTTGGGAATTCGGGTTTCCCCTTTTCCCTTAAAAGGGTTTGTGTTTTCTTTTCTTTTTAATAAAGGGGTTCACCCCCAACTTTCTTAGTATTTTAACAAGCGAAGGAAGAAAGGAAAAATTCCAAGGGGATGATACAACCATTACGCATACCTATATGGAAATGAGAGAACATCGCTATGGATTTTTTCACCAGTCTTCCAAATAAATCCAAAGGAAATAATACCATATGGGTTGTAGTGGACCATCTTATAAATACCGATCACTTTATCACTATTTGAGAGGACTTATTAGTTAATAAACTTGGAAAAAATATATAATAAAGAATTGGTGAAGCTACATGGAACACCACTATCGATTATATCTTATTGAGGTCCATGGTTCACCTTAAAGTTTTGGAAAAATATTCAACGTGACCTAAACATAGATATGAACTTAAATACAACCTATCACCCTCAAACTGATGTAAAATCCAAATGGACTATCTAGAAACTTGAGGATATGCTAACATCCTGCTCTATGGACTTCAAAGGAGGTTGATATCAATATTTTCCTTTGGAAAAGTTCTCATAAAACAATAATTTCCACTTAAGAAACCATATGGCTTCTTATGAATCCATATATGGAAAGAAATGATGAACTCACACCTATTGGGGTGAAGTTGGATAACATAAGCTATTACAACCTAAACAACTTAAAGAAATGACAGAGACTATCATATCCATTCAACAACACATTAGGGAAGAATAGATTCAACATAAGATCTATTCTAACAAACATATAAAAGACCTAGAGTTTGAAGTTAGAGATAAATCCTACATTTTTATATATCTATGGAAGAGAGTTAATGAGGTTTGTGAAGAAGTTAAAGCTAAGTCCCAGATACATTGACCCCTTTGATATTCTTGAACACATCAGAGCTGCAAACTCTTGAAAAAAAACTCCCACTAAACTTGTCTCAAGTGAATGAAATGTTCTATATATCCCTCTTGAGGAAGTACATATCTGATCTCACACATGTACTAAATCCCTATGTGGTAAAATCTAAGCATGATATCTCTTATGAGGAGTATGTAATGAAGATCTTGGACCATAGAGACAAAATTCTACACAACAAGACAACTCACCTTGTTAAAGTACTTTGGTAGAATCCTAAGTATGAAGAGGCAACATGAGAACCCGAGGTTACAATGAAATAAAAGTACCCTAATCTATTCTCAACTAAGGATATGATTTGAAATTTCTAGGATTAAATTTTTAACGGTTAGAATAATGTAACAAGCTATAATTTTATATAAATAACTGTCACACCCTGACCTTGGATACTCCTTCATTTTATTTATTTCTTGATGTTGGATCTATTGGTTGAGGTTCAGGTTGGGTGTCCAACAAAATTCCTAGTGTTTTGGTGGTATTAGTTTTCTTTTATAACTATTCATGGTTGTTGTGAATGTTGTGGAAAAAAAGTGTCATGTTGGAGAGTTTGTGATGCCCTCAGTGTCTCTATATTGTATTTAAAACATTGAATAATCATTGGGTGGACTTCCCTAGTGTTTGAGGTGTAATTCGGAGATTTTGGACAATTTTTGGGGTCACATGGTTTGAGCACAACCTGCCCAAACCATGAAACCTAACCCTACAAAGTTGTAGAAGTTTCCCAGTAGCCCTTTCACATGGTTTACAAAACCGTGCAGTAAAACCATGCACCCACTTACGGGCTTAATATATTTTGATGTGGAAACCCATTTTGGGTGATTACACCTCTCAAATGAATCCCCAGGTGTTGGCTATCGACCATAGGGATTCTCCCCTTCTTCCTGATTCGATTTGGGGTGATTTTGGGGAAATTTACCAAGAAAGGTTCTTGATTCTTACTTCATCAAATATTCCCTCCTTCTCTTTCCCTATTTGTTCTAGGGTTTTCTTTGGGGGCTTTCTTTCATGGCCGAACCCTAATGTCTATTTTTTATGTTTGTTTAGTTTTTATTTGAATCTAGGGTGTGTGAATGGTCCGTGGGGATTAGATCTCTCCTCCCTTGAAGTTTCATCGCATCCGCACATGGTTGAGGTAGGCATTTCCAACTTTTTCCTTTCTGAAACACTCCACGATCACTTGTGTGTTTTAATTTTATTTTTAAATGAATTTATAACCTCTAATATATTTATGTATTAATGAGAATAGTGCTTTTTTGTTGGTAGAATTTACTAAAAATATATTTTAAAAGGGATTTTTGTGAAATTCCTAGGTTTATAACACCTAGGGTTATTATTTAAAATTCCATTGTTCTTTTAAAGTTAAATTGAGGGTTTTTATGAAATGTTTAGCCTTGATTATGGTGTGATGTTTATTTATTGTTTGGGAACTTGAATTGGTGCGTATGTTTTGGTAATGTTTTAGCTTGTTAAATGTGTTAAAATGTTTTAAAATGGTTTCATGGTTATAAGGGGATTGTTTTATGTTCCCTAACTAGTGTATATGGTCGGATGTGGTTTTAAAGAAAATAGTAAGTTTTTTGGAAAAGGTTTTTGGGTGTCCTCTTGGATGTTTGGTGTACCATCGGATGTTGGTACATTGAAGGGTGCACTAGGTGCACACATGGTTGTGACCTCAAATGAAGATGGTGCTTTAAACCAATGTTCCTTAAAATATTTGTTTCCTAAATGGTTATTGTTTTCTAAATAATGTTGTATCCTTCGTGTGGTTTCTAAATGCAGTTTAAAATGTAATCTCATGGGGTTATGCCCATTTGGATTCTATTGTGTGTGTTTTGGAAAATATTTGGATTGTGGGGTTGTTTGGCATTTCACACTTGAATATGGTTTTGGAAATGATTTTGAAATGTTTTGGTAAATGAATTTGGGTGTGTAAACATAAATGCCCATTTGGCATGTTTTTAGAGTTTCACGTTTCTCCTAAAATGTGGAAAGGATTGTTTAGAAAATTCTTGAGGAGGTGGTGTTCCTCATGGTTTTTGAAGTGGTTTGTAAATGTTCTGGTGTGCATAAGTTCTCAAGAATGGGTTTGTGATGTGCAAGTGGTGCCTTATAAAATGAGATGACCAGTTTGGTTGATAAATGGTGTATGTGGTTACATGTGATGTGTGAAATTTGATTGAACACAAAAAGGGAAGCCCGAGTATCTAGGTGGGTGTAATTGTACTAGTATACTAGTGATCTGGTGGGGTTTGAACCTTGTTTCACGTAGCAAGTTTCATGATGACAACACTAACTGAACTATGATGATGATGATGATGATGATGTTGGGGACCACTAGGTTATGGACATGTTCCCTACTAGTGGATCGTGCATGAGAATAAATATTGTTATGGTTAATCTTACACCGATATACGAGGTACCTAGGGCCCACAACTAGCTAGTGCCTAGGGGTGTTCCCGTGACTAGTTCTCAATGATTATATTTCACCTCCTTTAGGCATATAGTAGGTTGGGTTGGTAATTTTAAAATTAAGTGATTTGTCTTTAAAGTGTAATTCTTTGAAATTATTTTCTATTCAAATTTGTTCCATTGAAAATTGTTACTAGTATTGTTTGGGATGGGTTTTTGTTATAAAATGATAGTTTTCTTGAAAAATGGATGGTGGTGTGTGTTTTCCTTTGAAATGGTAAAGTTTTGGTTGTTTAATAAAATGTGAAAAATCTATTTTTATAATTGTATTTAAAACCAGTGTTAATGGAATATTTTGGGAAAGGAAACACTTAGAATCTATGGTGATTGCCCACTAAGCTGTTAGATCACACCCTACCTCTAACACTCGGTGTCGGTAGACCTGAGTTGTTTTGCAGGTTCAAGTTTTGATCAGGTTTTTCTGGTTTGAGTTATCTCTTGGAGTAGGGTGGTATTGTGGTTGGAGGTGACCAGGAGGTCACATGGAGATTGTGTTAGTAGCTGGTTGTTTTATTTTGTTATTTCTTTTGGTTCTTTCGGTGTTAGTTTTATTCAGTTGTATTTTTATTGGACCAGATTGTTCATTTATTGAGATCTCGTTGTGGTTAGCTCTTCTGCGTTTTCAATGTTGTATATTTTGATCCTATTTATTATTGGGCCAAATCATTCCCTCTTGTTTTATCTTGATGCCTGAAACTTGTTTCCATCCTGGGGGGATTAGGAATGCTCCTTGGGACTTGTTGCGGACCAGGTCGGGTGACTGGTTCGGGGTCAAATCAAGATTATTCATGACAAAATGGTATCATAGGAGGTTATTGATATTTGGGGTGTTTGATAGATGGGGACTGGGGTTTTTGGGACTCAGGAGGTAGGTGCAGGAAGGGCATCATGAACCCTTGCTTGTTCTGAACCTTGAGTCAACAAGGGTAGTCCGGGATTGAGTCTTGTGTCATATGTTGTTTTGGAATTGAGGGATGACAATGCAGGCAAGTCGGGTTATGTTTTGGCCTTACGTGGGGTGGTGACCCATGTGATGTCCAAGCACCCGGTTCAAGGATATCCTAGTGTTATGCCTTACTTGGGGCACATATCATCACTATATTACAGGGCTAGGCATAGGCACTAGTCTCTCATTCCAGTGGTCCATTGTTGGTTGGGTTTCATTTTGTTTTCAATTGGTGTAAGTGTATATTGAAAATGAAAGTAGATTTTAAAACGAAAATGTATTTAAAAATGGGAGTGTTTTCCATGAAATGGTTTTAAATTGGTAAAGTGGGTTTTCAAACATTGAGGGTGTTTTCGGTTTGAGAATGTTAATGGAATATGGACCTTGGTATTTCTTATGGACGTTGACATGTGTGTGAGTATGTGTGAGAATTTTGTTTTGGAACATGAGGATGGGAATGGACGAACACACATGTAACATTTCATGGGATACCATGGGTTGTGTTTTGGAATTAAAGGCTTAGCATGGTTTTCCTAAAGTGGATTTTAATGAGAAAATGATTTCAGAAATTTGTTCTTTTCTTGAAAAATGGGTTATTGGTACTTGAGAATTATCCTTGGAATAATTCAGTTTTGAGTTTTAAAAGGAAAATGATGGTTTTTGAAAAGGATATTATGGTGGTGTTTGTTTTTACTTGGATTCCGAGATAGTTAGTTTTGGTTTGAGGTGTTCCTCTTTGTTTGTGCCTCAGTTTTATGTTAGATTTGGTCTGTGCAATTCGTGTTGTTCAGAAAATTCTTCCCAGAAAGGTCCCGAAAGTTCCTAATGAGTCATTCCCAGTTCCTCTTCCTTCACAAGTTTTTCCTATTTTCTATGGTGATCAAGGTTTGATTGAGGTTGTGGAGTGTCTTGAGGAATTCGAGCATGTCTTTAAGTCATTAGGAACTCTTGATGATGTTAGAGTCCATGCAGTTCAAAGGTTGTTTGAGGGTCCATCCTTGGACTAGTGGGGGTCGGATTCCCTATCATCGATGGAAGGTGAGATGTCATGGGAGGTCTTTAAGGCCACTTTTATCTAACAGTTCATACCGAAGGAGGTGAAATGGAGGAAGGTGGCATAACTGTAGGATTTTTGGTAGGGCTAGCGATCAGTAAAGTGTTATGTTGAAAATTTCAGAGAGGTGGTTCCATTCTATTTGGAAGTAGCATCGGAGGATCAGATGAAGGCCCCTCTCTTTGTCTGGGGTATTCGTCTTGAAATTAAAGAGAAAGTGCTCTCATCTGGTGAAACCTATTTCGAGAGGTTAGTGGATGAGGAATTCATGGATGATTTGGTTTTTAGGGTGCAACTAATGGTTATTGGTTCTCATGAAGGTTCCCCATCTGGTGAGTAGAGTGTGCCAGGGGAACCGGTTTATGAAAAAAAATCCTTTATTGGCTCCGGCTTCCAGTTCGTAGGACCGTTTGCTTGTATGTTTTTAGCGCGGCCGGTTTGGTCACTCAAATACATATTGTCATATTCCTCCAAATAATTTCCACTGCTATGGACGTTTGGGTCATTTGGAGAAGTTTTATAGGAGTCACTATCTAAAAAGGAAGTCTTGATAGGAGGATGTGTTGCCTGACTGTGATGCAGGAGATGCTTCAACCATTAGAACCCCAACCATAGGTCTCGGGGTGAATCTCGTGCACAGTCAGGAGTGACAGGGGGGGGGGGGTGTGAAACCCAACCTAGTTTTGTTTTCTATGCTAGGATGGAAATATTTAACATCTCCTTGTTCTTGTTGCCTTGATTTTGTAAGTTAACCTTTTGTGGTAATGGTGAGATGAACTAGATCTCTTGTAACCCAAAATGGCGAGTCTATCTAAATGTGGCCTTTGAAAATTTTCCTTCCCCTTTGACTGTGTCTTGCCTTTGTATAGGCCGGTCACAGTTTTAACTTTTTACAGTACTCATTTGGAGATGCTTGAGTTTTGTAGAATTGTTTTATTGTGGGTTCTACTTGTTTTGGAGGTTACTTGTTTTGGTGGTGGTAGTGTCCAACTTGTATATGGAAGTTTAGGTTTGACCTTGATTGAGGTTTTTGGTTTTTGGAGTTTTTGGGAGATTTTTCCTGGTGAAGTATGGTTACCGCACAACTAATTGAAACTATGCGGCCCCAACCAGGTAGACATAACCAACTGCACGTCCAGCGCACAATCGTGTGGTAGGTATCATAACCGTGCAACTTTGTGTCATTTTTGGGCAGAGGCGTTTTCACAGTTGGTGCATGGTTTTGAAACCATGCAGCCAAGCCATACAGGATGCCCCTTCCTTCCAGTAGTTTGCGCATGGTTGGCGCACAGTTTGGTAAATTGTACGGCCAAAACATGTGAGATATACAGAAATTTTAAATTTTGAAATACCTTGTTCCTGGTTGTAGTGTGGGTGTTATTTGGGGTTTAAATGTTGTTCGTATTAGTTGAGTTCTTGTGGTGGGGAGAACCCTGTTGTGTTCTCCCCTCATCCTCATTCATACATTGTTGTTTCTTCTTGATTGGTTGAGTGTGACTTGTGGAGTGGATAGTCATCCTGGGGTTCATGGTTTCACCTTGGTTATTGTCGATCATGGAATTAATATTTGGTTGAATTTCAGATAGGTGACTTTTTGGGGGAAGAAAGTGTCCGTGGTGGGGAGAATTGTCACAACCTGACCTCGGATACTCCTTCATTTTATTTATTTCACAATGTTGGATCTTTTGGTTGAGCTTCGGGTTGGGTGTCCAATAAAATTCCTTGTGTTTTGGTGGTATTAATTTTCTTCTAGACCAATTCATGGTTTTTGTGAATTTTGTGGGAAGAAAGTGGTATGTTAGAGAGTTTATGATGCCGTCGGTGTCTCTATATTGTATTTAAAATATTAAAGAATCATTGGGTGGACTTCCCTAGTGTTTGAGGTGTAATTTGGGGGGTTTTTGGCTAATTTTTGGGGACACACAGTTTGAGCACAGCCTGCCCAAACCATGCAACCTAACCCTACAAAGTTGTTGAAGTTTTCCAATATCCCTCGCATAGTTTGTGAACGGTTTACAAAACCATGCAGTAAAAATGTGCAGCCACTTACGGGCTTAATAACTTTTGACGTGGAAACCCATTTTGGGTGATTCCACCTCTCAAATGAATTCCCAAGTATTGGATATCAACCATAGGGATCCTCCCCTTATTCATGCTTTGATTTTGGGTGATTTTGGGGAGATCTCTCAAGAAAGGTTTGTGATTATTCAAGTTTCCTTCATCAAATATTCTCTCCTTCTCTTTCCCTCTTTGTTCTAGGGTTTTCTTTGTGAGTTTTCTTCTATAGATGAACCCTAATGTCTAGGGTTTATGTTTGGTTCATTTTTATTTGTATCTAGGGTGTGAGAATGTTCAGTGGGGCTTATATCTCTCCTCTATTGAAGTTTCACCGCATCCGCACATAGTTGAGGTAGGCGTTTCCAAATTTTTTCCTTTTCGAAACACTCCATGAGCACTTGTGTGTTTTAATTTTATTTTTAAATGTCTTATTTACCTCTAATATATTTATGTATTGATGCAAATGGTGATTTTATGTTGGTATAATTTACTAAAAATAGGTTTTCAAAGGGATTTTCTGAAATGCCTAGGTTTATAGGACACAGGGTTATTGTTTAAAATTCCATTGTTATTTTAAAGTTAAATTGGGGGTTTTTATGAAAATTTTAGCCATTATTATGGTGTAATGGTTATTTATTGTTTGGTACATGAATTAGTGTGTATGTTTTGGTAATGTTTTATCTTGTTAAATGTGTTAAAATGTTTTAAAAGGGTTTCATGGTTATAAGGGGATTTTTTTATGTTCTCTAACTAGTGTGGATGGTTGGATGTGGTTTTAAATCAAATGGTGGGTTTTGTGGAAAATATTTTTGGGTGTTCTCTTGGATGTTTGGTGTACCATCAGATGTTGTCACATCCAAGGGTGCACTAGGTGCACACATGGTTGTGCCCTCAAAATGAAGATGGTGCTTTAAACCAGTGTTCCTTAAAATATTAGTTTTCTAAATGGTTCTTATTTTCTAAATAATGTTGTATCCTTCATTTGGTTTCTAAATGTGGTTTAAAATGGAATCTCATGGGGTTATTCCCATTTGGATTTTGCTGCGTGTGTTTTGGAAAATGTTTGGCTTGAGGGGTTGTTTGGCATTTCACACTTGAAGATGGTTTTGGAAATGATTTGGAAATGTTTTGGTAAATTCATTTGGGTGTGTAAACATAGAGGAATCTTTGGCATGTTTTTAGAGTTGCATGTTTTTCCTAAAATGTGGAAAGGCTTGTTTAGAAAATTCTCAAGGAGGTGGTGTTCCTCAAGGTTTTTAAAGTGATTTGTAAATGTTCTGGTGTGCATAAATTCTCAAGAATGGGTTTGTGATGTGAAAGTGGTGGATTATGAAATGAGATGCTCGGTTTGGTTGATAAATGGTATATGTGGTAACATGTGATGTGTTAAATTTGATTGAGCACAAAAAGGGAAGTCTGGGTATTTAGGTGGGTAGACTTGTACTAGTATGCTAGTGATTCAGTGGGGTTTGGCCCCTGTTTCATGTAGCAAGTTTGAAAATGAAAACAAGAACTAAACTATGATGATGATGATAATAATGATGATGTCAGGGTCCACTAGGTTATGGTTATGTTCCATACTATTTTCTTGTGCACGAGAACAAATATTATTATGGTTACTCTTACACCGAGATACGAGGTACCTGGGGTCCACATCTAGCTAGTGCCTAGGGGTGTTCCCGTGACTAGTGATCAATGATTATATTTCACCTCCCGTCGGCATACAGTAGGCTGGGTTGGTAATTTTAAAAGTTCTTTGTCTTTAACATGGAATTATTTGAAATTGTTTTCCATTTAAAGTTGTTCCATTGAAAATTGTTACTAGTATTGTTGGGGTTGGGTTTTTGTTATAAAATGATTGTTTTCTTGAAAAATGGATGGTCGCATGTGTTGGCCTTTGAAATGGTAAAGTTGTGGTTGTTTAATAAAATGTGAAAAATATATTTTTATAATTGTGTTTCAAACTAGTTTTGATGGACTGTTTTGGGAAAGGAAACACTTGGAATCTATGGTGATTGCTGACTGAGCTTTTAGATCACACCCTACCTGTACCACTCGGTGTCGGTAGACCCGAGCTATTTTGCATGTTCAAGTTTTGATCAAGTTTTTATGGTTCAATTTATCTTTTGGAGTAGGGTGGTCTTGTAGTTGGAGGTGACCAGGACGTCACATGGAGATCGTGTTAGTAGCTGGTTGTTTTATTTTGTTGTAGCTTTTGGTTCTTTCGGTGTTAGTTTTATTCAGTTGTATTTGTATTGGACTAGATTGTTCATTTATTGATATCTAGTTGTGGTTATCTCTGCTGCATTTTCAATTTTTTATATTTTGATCCTTTTTATTATTGGGCCAAATCATTCCCTCTTGTTTTATCTTGATGCCCGAAACTTATTTCCATCTTGAGGGGATTAGGAACGCTCCTCGTGACTTGTTGCGAACCAGCTCGGGTGACTAGTTCAGGGTTTACTTGGGTTGATTCATGACAAAAATAGTATCAGAGGAGGTTCTTGATATTTGAGGTGTCCGATAGATGGAGACTAGGGTTATCGGGACTCGGGAGGTAGGTGCGGGAAGGGCGTCATGAAACCTTGCTCATTCTGAACCTTTAGTCACCAAGGTTATTCCAGGATTGAGTCTTATGTCATGTGTTGTTTTGGAATTGAGGGATGACAATTGGGTTATGTTGTATCTTTATATGGGGTAGTGACCCATGTGAAATCCAGGTGCCTGGTTCAAGGTCCTCCTAGTGTTATGCCATACTTGGGGTAGAGATCATCACCATGTGCCGGGCTAGGTATTGGCACTAGTCCCTTATTACAGTGTTCTATTGTTGGTTGGGTTTCATTTTGGTTTCAATTGGTGTAAGTGTATGTTGAAAATTAAAGTAGATTTTAAAATGAAAATGGATTTAAAAATGGGAGTGTTTTCCATGAAATGGTTTTAAATTGGTAAAGTGGGTTTTTAAAAATTGAGGGTGTTTTGGGTTTGAGAATGTTAATGGAATGTGTCCCTTGGTATTTATTATGGACGTTCACATGTGTGTGGGTATGCGTGAGAAGTTTGTTTTGGCACGTGATGATGGGAATGGATGGACACACATGTAACGGTTCATGGGATACCATGGGTTGGGTTTTGGAATTAAAGGCTTAGCATGGTTTTCCTAAAGTGGATTTGAATGAGAAAATGATTTCAAAAATTTGTTTTTTTCTTGAAAAATGGGTTATTGGTACTTGGGAATTGGCCTTAGAAGAAGTAAATTTTGAGTTTTAAAAGGAAAATGATGGTTTTTGAAAAAAGGATATTATGGTGGTGTTTGTTTTTACTTAGATTCTGAGCTAGTTGGTTTTGGTTTGAGGTGTTCCTCTTTGTTTGTGCCTCAGTTTTGTTTCTGCGATTTTCATGTTGTTCTGGAAATTATGCCCAGAAAGGTCCCCAAAGTTCCTAATGAGCCATGCCCAGTTCCTTTTCCTTCACAAATTTTTCATGTTTTCTGTGGTGATCAAAGTTTTCTTAAGGCCGTGGAGTGGCTTGAGGAATTTGAGCATATCTTTAAGTCATTGGGATCTCTCGATGCTGTTAGAGTCTATGCAGTTCAAAGGTTGTTTGAGGGTCCATCCTTGGACTAGTGGGGGTTGGTTTCCCCATCATTGATAGAAGGTGAGATGTCATGGGAGGTGTTTAAGGCCAATTTTATCCAACGGTTCATATCGAAGGAGGTGAATCAGAGGAAGGTGGCATAACTATAGGATGTTTGGCAGGGCCAACGATCAATAAAATCTTATGTTGAAAATTTCAGAGAGGTGGTTCCATTCTCTTTGGAAGTAGAATCAAAGGATCAGACGAAGGACCCTCTCTTTGTATGGGGTATTCATCTTGAAATTACGGAGAAAGTGCTCTCATATGGTGAAACCTATTTCAAGAGGTTGGTGGATGAGGTATTCGTGGATGATTTGGTTTTTAGGGTGAATCCAATGGTTGTTGGTTCTCGTAAAGGTTCCCCATCTGGAGAGTAGAGTGTGCCAGGGGATCCGGTTTTTGAAAAAAATCCTTTATTGGCTCCGGCTTCCAGTTCGTTGGACCGTTTTCTTGTATGTTTCAAGTGCGGCTGGTTTGGTCACTCAAAGCCATATTGTCATATTCCTCCGAAGACTTGCCACTACTGTGTCTATTTGGGTCATTTGGAGAAGTTCTATAGGAGGCACTATCTGAAAAGGAAGTCTTTATTGGAGGATGTGTTGCCTGACTGTGAGGCAGGAGATGCTTCAGCCATTAGAGCCCCAACTACAGGTCTTGGGGTGAATCTCGCGCACAGTCAGGAGTGACTGGGGGTGTGTGAAATCCAACCTAGTTTTTTTTATATGTTGGGATGGAAATTTTTAACATGTCCTTATTCTAATTGCCTTGATTTTGTAAGTTAACCTTTTGTGGTAATGGTGCGATGAACTAGATATCTTGTAACCTAAAAATTTGAGTCTATCTGAATGTGGCCTTTGAAAAATTTCCTTCCCCTTTGAGTGGGTCTTGCCTTTGTGAAGGTCGGTCATAGTTTTAACTTTCGACAGTACTCATTTGGAGATGCTTGAGTTTTGTAGAATTGGTTTATTGTGTGTTCAGTTTGTTTGGGAGGTTCCTTGTTTTCGTGGTGGTAGTGTCCAAATTGTATATGGAAGTTTAGGTTTGACCCCAATCAAGGTTTTAAGTTTTTGGAGTTCTCGGGAGATTTTTCTAGGTGAAGCACAGTTACTGCATGGCTAATCGAAACCGTGCGGCCCCAACCAAGCGGAAAGAACCAACTGCATGACCAGTGTACAACTGTGCAGTAAGTCTCATAACCATCTAGCTTTGTGTCATTTTTAGGCGGAGGATTTTTCATAGTTGGCGCACGGTTTTGAAACCATGTGGCCAAGCCATGTAGGAATCCCCTTCCTTCCAGTAGTTCGCGCATGGTTGGCCCACTGTTTGGTAAAATGTACAGCCAAACCATGCGAGCTATACTGAAATTTTAAATTTTGAAATCCTTTGTTCCTAGTTTTAGTGTGGGTGTTGTTTGGGGTTTAAATGTAGTTCATATTAGTTGAGTTCTTGTGGTGGAGAGAACCCTTTCGTGTTCTCCCCTCATCCTCATTCATGCGTTGTTGTTTCTTCTTGATCGGTAGGGTGTGACTTGTGGAGTGGATAGTCATCTCGGGGTTCACGGTTTCACCTTGGTTATTTTCGGGCATGGACTTGAGATTTGGTTGACTTTTATATGGGTGACTTTTTGGGGGAAGAAAGTGTCCGTGGTGGGAAGAATTGTCACACCCTGACCTCAGATACTCCTTCATTTTATTTATTTCTTGATGTTGGATCTTTTGGTCAAGGTTTGGGTTGGGTGTCCAACAAAATTCCTTCTGTTTTGGTGGTATTAGTTTTCTTCTAGACCTATTCATGGTTTTTGTGAATTTTGTGGGAATAAAGTGGCATGTTGGAGAGTTTGTGATGCCATCAGTGTATCTATATTTTATTTAAAACATTAAAGAATCATTGGGTGGACTTCCCTAGTGTTTGAGGTGTAATTTGGGTGTTTTTGGACAATTTTCAGGGTCTCACAGTTTGAGCACAGCCTGCCCAAACCATGAAACCTAACCCTGCAAAGTTGCATAAGTTTTCCAGTATCCCTCGCACGGTTTGCGAACGGTTTACAAAACTATGAAGCAAAACCATACATCCACTTACAGGCTTAATAACTTTTGATGTGGAAACCCATTTTGGGTGATTCCACCTCTCAAACGAATCCCCAGGTGTTGGATATCAACCATAGGGATCCTCCCCTTCTTCCTACTTCTATTTGGGTAGATTTTGGGTTGATTTTTCAAGAACGTTTTGTGATTATTCATGTTTCCTTCATCAAATCTTTTCTCCTTCTTTTTCCCTCTTTGTTCTAGGGTTTTATTTTGGGGGTTTCTTCAATGGACAAACCCTAATGTCTAGGGTTTATGTTTGGTTCGTTTTTATTTGTATCTAGGGTGTGATAATGGTCTGTTGGTCTTAGATCTCTCCTCCATTGAAGTTTCATCGCATCTGCACATGGTTGAGTCAGGCATTTCCAACTTTTTCCTTTCCGAAACACTCCACAAGCACTTGTGTGTTTTCATTTAATTTTTAAATGTCTTCCTCACCTCTAATATATTTATGGCTTGATGTGAATGGTGATTTTATATTGGTATAATTTACTAAAAATAGATTTTCAAAGGGATTTTTTGTGAAATGCTTAGGTTTATAGCACCTAGGGTTATTGTTTAAAATGCCATTGTTCTTTTAAAGTTAAATTGGGGGTTTTAATGAAATGTTTAGCCTTGATTATGGTGTGATGGTTATTTATTGTTTGGGAACTTGAATTGGTGTGTATGTTTTGGTAATGTTTTAGATTTTTAATTTTTTTAAAATGTTTTAAAATGGTTTCTTGGTTATAATGGGATTGTTTTATGTTCCCTAACTAGTGTGGATGGTCAGATGTGGTTTTAAAGAAAATGGTGGGTTTTGTGGAAATTTTTTTTGGGTGTCATCTTGGATGTTTGTTGTACCATCAGATGTTGGAACATACAAGGGTGAAGTAAGTGCACACATGGTTGTTCCCTCAAAATGAAGATGGTTCTTTAAACCGATGTTCCTTAAAATATCAGTTTTCTAAATGGTTCTTATTTTCTAAATAATGTTTTATTCTTCATGTGGTTTCTAAATGTGGTTTAAAATGAAATCTCATGGGGTTATTCCCATTTGGCTTTTGGTGTGTGTGTTTTGGAAAATGTTTGGCTTGAGGGGTTGTTTGGCATTTCACAATTGAATATTGTTTTGGAAATGATTTGAAAATCTTTTGGTAAATTCATTTGGGTGTGTAAACATAAAGGCCTATTTGGAATGTTTTTAGAGTTTCATGATTTTCCTAAAATGTGGAAAGGCTGTTTATAAAATTCTCAAGGAGGTGGTGTTCCTCATGGTTTTTGAAGTGTTTTGTAAATGTTCTGGTGTGCATAAGTTCTCATGAATGGGTTTGTGATGTGTAAGTGGTGGCTTATGAAATGAGATGCTTGGTTTGGTTGATAAATAGTGAATGTGGTAACATGTGATGTGTTAAATTTGATTGAGCACAAAAAGGGAAGCCCAAATATTTAGGTGGGTGGACTTATACTAGTATACTAGTGATCTGGTGGGGTTTGTCCCCTGTTTCACATAGAAAGTTTGACAATGAAAATAGTAACTAAACTATGATGATGATGATAATAATGATGATGTTGGGTACCACTAGGTTATAGGTATGTTCCATACTATTTTCTCTTGTATGAGAACAGATATTGTTATGGTTACTCTTACACCGAGCTACAAGGTACGTGGGGACCATATCTAGCTAGTGCCTAGGGGTGTTCTCGTGACTAGTGCTCAATGATTATATTTCACCTCCCCTTGGTATAAGGTAGGTTGGGTTGGTTATTTTAAAATCAAGTGATTTGTATTTAAAGTGAAATTCTTTGAAATTCTTTTCCATTTAAATTTGTTCCATTGAAAATTGTTACTAGTATTTTTTGGGTTGGATTTTTGTTATAAAATGATAGTTTTCTGGAAAAATGGATGGTCGCGTGTGTTGAACTTTGAAACGATAAAGTTGTGGTTGTTTAATAAAATGTGAAAAAAATATATTTTTATAATTGTATTTCAAACTAGTGTTAATGGACTATTTTGGGAAAGGAAACACTTGGAATCTGTGGTGATTGCCTACTGAACTATTAGCTCACACCCTACTTATACCTCTCGATGTCTATAGACCCGAGTTGTTTTGCAGGTTCAGGTTTTGATCAGGATTTTCTGGTTCAAGTTATCTCTTGAAGCATGGTGGTCTTGTGGTTGGAGGTGACCATGAGGTCACATGGAGATCATGTTAGTAACTAGTTGTTTTATTTTTTTTGTAGATTCTGGTTCTTTCAGTGTTAGTTTTATTCAGTTGTATTTGTATTGGACCAGATTGTTCATTTATTGAGATCTAGTTGTGGTTAGCTCTGCCGCATTTTCAATGTTGTATATTTTAATCGTATTTATTATCGGTCCATATTGTTCCCTCATGTTTTATCTTGATGCTCGACACTTGTTTCCATCCCCGGGGGATCGGGAATGCTCCTTGGGACTTATTGCGGACCGGATCGGGTGACCAGTTCAGGGTCGACTCGAGCTGGTTCGTGAGAAGAAATGTCCTCCGTATTAATCTTATGTCATATTTAGTTATGAATTATAGTATATAAAACATACACCATGTAATAAAAACCAAATATATTAATTTAATACAAATAATTTAAATCATACTAAAATTAAATAAAAGTGATAAAAATAGTAAAATAAGTGTTTGACACAATGAAAGTATACTTGTATTTTTTAAAAAATATATATGTTTTATTTTCAGTAAACTATATTTTTATGAAAATTTAAAAATTTGAATTAAATTTTATTCTTATAAAATAGTTTTATAAGAAACTATTTATTTTTATATAATTATTATATGATTTTATGAAATCATAAGTAATTTTTATAAAGGTCATAACTTTGACAGTCATAAAAAATGATATTTTTTTAACAAAAATTGATTTATTATTTAAAAATATAATTTCTCATATTTAGAAAATTATTTTTATAAAATAAATATATTTTTTGAATCATCACATCAAAATTATATTAGGGTGAATTTTTTGGATTTTTCTAAAAAAGTTGATTTGTTTGGTGAATGGTAAAAAATATAGTTTTTATAAATCACACAACTTTTATGAAATTGTCATGATGAAAACATGACTTAAAAATACATGAAACCTTTTTCTCAACTAGATATGTATTTAAGGAGTAAAACAATTCATTTAAAAACAATATGTTGAATTAATAAACCTATGTTTGAAGTTTTGGAATCTAAGTAATGTTTTATTCTAATAAAAAGTTATTTTTGATTCCTTACCTTAATCAAGTGATTCCAAGATAACACACATTTTTTTTGGTTTGTAAGTCAAATAAACCCCCTTTATTTAATTATAAACCAATGAAATTCATAATAATCAATATTATTCAAAAGTCTATGACCTATATGATAAAATAATCAATATTTTAATCCAAAAATACCACCCTCCTCAAGTATAAATACCCCCTCTCCTTTCCCTTGGAAAATCACTTTTCATTGAATTTCCAAAGCCCAAGATATTCCCATTCCCCTCTGTTGAGCCTCTTAGTACCCTAGGGGATATTCTATAGTTTTTCAACCCCAATCCTTCAATTAGTTAATGATGGAGTAAATCATTAATTAAGAGGTAACCTTGATTTTATTTAATTATTTTTTTATTATTGCTTCATACTCTATTTGGATGTTTTATTTTGTTAATGTTTATATTATTTGTGGGTGAAATAATTCCAAGTAATTATAATTTATGAACCTAGAACTAGTTTCCATCCTAGGATGATTGGTAATGTGCATAAAGTATATCGTGGGTCGACTTAGGTTCTTGATTTAGGGGTGGCCTAGGTTGGTTCATGAAAAAATGGTATCAGTGCACCCTATAGCTATTTTGGGTGTGTCAGAGAAATATGGAGATAAGTATTGTCATTGGGACTTGGGTGGAGAGTGTGAAAAAGTTCCTGGTCTTCTCTTATTTGCACCGAAACTTGATTTTATACGGGTGGTTGTGATTTGAGAGTTGATTTTGAATTTATTTTTGAGTGTATTTTATGGATTATGATATGTGATGGTGGTATTTTGATCCACATCAGAATGGTATGAGTTTCCTTGGGGTCTCCCTTATTGTTTTGGGATAGAATATAAAAGAATCAGTGACATGAGTTTGGCTTGCATGACCTAACAAACCATATAATGACCAATTCCTTGATTTTGGAAACATTTCTGGAACCATTTCATGATTGGTACGTGGATATTCAACCATGAATCCAAGTTAATCCTGGTTCTGAATCCCAATTGGTTATATTATTTAGATTCCTTGATTATTGGGTTGTGTTGAGTGCTTTTAGGTAATGGAAAAAGGATAAATGTGGGTCTTGTGATGCGTTGATATTGTTGAATTGAATTTTGGCTGAAGCTTGTGGTGTTCTCTTTGATATAAAAAGGTTACAAGATATGTTTTGTGTTTGAAAATTGGATATTATGAAAAAAAATTTGGTTGAAAATAAAGCCTCATGAATTGTATTTAAAAAGTATTTTTATTTCGGAGAATGTTTTGGAAGTTTTTGATTTCATTATGAAATACAAAAAATATTTTAGTTTCAAAACCAGTTGATAAATTATTTATAAAGGTATTTGACTCTCATGAAGTGTGTTTTTATGAGGGGTTAGTATTAAAATGAAAATTAGAAAGTATTATAAAGGTATTTGATAGGGTTTTTTTTTGAATAGTGAATAATTTTAAAAGTTTAGATTGGATTCTTATTTTAAAGAAAGTTTGTGACTTTAAAAACCATATTTTTTAGTTTCTTGGTTTTGATCCTTGATGGGTGTTTAAATGGTGGATTGTTTTGAAACAAAATTAGTAAGTGTTTTGGTGTGAGTGTAAATTTTTATAATTTTTTTTGGATTTTTGATGAAATATTTTAAAGGGTGATTTCTTATAAGAAATGTAGATTTGGGGAAAGTTTATTTTTTAAAAATTTATTTCCAGGAGTATGATTTTGGAGAAAAATTTTTATATGTTTTTTCTTGAGTTAGGTCTGTTTTGGAGTTTTTTTGGTATATGTTGGTGTTGTGTGATTTTTTTGGGGAACATGGGTTGATAGTGTTATGTGCCTCCCATAGAGTATTTGGAGAGAAGTGGGAAGTTAATTAGTTGGGAAAATCTTCAAGATGGTTCTCCTCACCGTTTAGGAGTGGTTTATTCACAATTTTTCCCAGACTCATAACCAAGTGGTGGAGCCACATTCTTCCTAGTCATTGGAATCTGTACACGACTTGTCAAATCAGAGTGGTCCTCGTACTAATATTGGTTCTATTGTGATTAAATATGGTTGATTATCTTATTAGGAGGTTGTTTCTAGATCCCTATCAATGGAGGTTAGTCAGGACATTCTGGTTGAATCAGGTTTAGATATTCTATCTAGTGGAAAGTAGTTTTTGATTGAGCTTAAGCTAGAAGTCCAGGTGGTGCAGAGCTAGTCCCTTCAAAAAAATAATAAGAGGCATGTGGTGTGCTTCTAGTGTGGTGCACATGGGAATCCTAATCCATCTTATATGAAGGCACTGATGTATTGTATTTGATGCAACTATTTGGTCCATCTTTAGTAGTTTAGTAAGATGGGTTTCTAAGGAATAATGTTTTTTTTGAGATTTTAATTTGGTTTTTATTATGTATTATTAGTTTTTTTCTTTATGGTTGGTGATGAATCTTATTTTTGATCATGTTCCATACCTCTTTCTGTTTTTTATCTTAAGGTTGGATGTGTGGTTGTGATATATCCATTTGAGGATAGATTATTGATGGTTGAATATAAGATACAATTAGGTTTGTTCTTGGGTAACTAGGACCGTTGGGGCCTTAGGGTAGTTGAGCACTTGTTAGTGTAGGTTTTCATTTTTTTGGTTCACTATGGGCTTATGTTTCATGTTAAAGGTCCTAGTTTACTAGTGGGATTTAGTGAATTGAGGTCTAGAGACACATTGTTTCATGTTGAGGATTGTGGTTTTTTGTTTCTTTTGATTCTTATAGTAGAGCTTGGTGTTGGTTATTGTCTCATTGATACGAGGTTCTTTTGGGTAGTGTTTTACTTGATGAGTTTTAGATTGGTTTCTAGGATGAATTGTGATTTTTTGTGTTTAGGTGAAAATTGGGAATCATGTAGATGCAATTTTGTAGTTGATGTTTTCATTTAGTGGTGTATCTCTCTCCCTTATCACCATTTTAGATGAATTTTAAATGGTGAGGAGACATGAAATTTATCCCTGTCTCTCCTAGGCCTCAAACTAGGTGATCATAGTTGTGTTGTTCTTGGATATTTCTAGAATTGTAGTGATTCATTTTTTTGTTTTAGAGAGTTTTTGGTGTTTTATATTTCTTAGGAACATCCTAGTTGATTCCCTTACGTCCCACCCCATAATGTGAGGATTAATTATAGTTTCCTTTATGTTTTATGTCACTTACAATGAATAATTTTTTGGGTAGAAAGTTGTATGGTGGAGATATTGTAACACCTCATGTCACTATATTTATGGTTATATTAATTAATTTTGGGGTATTTTTTAGTTTTTTGAGGGTTTTCCTGAGTTTTTGCTGCCTGTAGATGAACACGCTGTATAGAGGGGAGGGTGGGGTGGGGTGGGTGGGGGGGGGGTTGCAATGCAGAGTTGGACTATAGATGGACACCGTGACATAGTGGAGAGTTTTATAACATGGTGGCATACCATAGAGGGGTAGTATATAAGGGTAGGAGAAGAAGGTTATGCCATAGTGGAGGGAGATGAGTCGTGGTGGGAATTGCATAAGGCTGGTTTTAGTGTTGCATAAGGGTTAGAAAGGAAGAAATGCTGCAAAGTTTAGGTTTCACTGTGGTGGTTCCATGTAAGTGTAAGCTTGGGTGTTGCATAAGGGTGAGTCTCAAGTTGTACAAGGGTGATATGTAGAGGTGAAAAGGAGTTACATAGGGGTATGAAAGTTAGGCCATAAAACATAGGGGGAAACTACACCATTGATGGTGTTTGGAAAGGGACTCTATATCATAGCATGGAGGGATACTCCATGGGGACCTAGGGGTCTTCAATGGTGATCTTATCCAAAACAGTGAGTGGTAGGGAGCTACACTGTGTTCCTCTCCATGTCAGGGTTCTTGAGAGGTGCCTTACACCATAAGGGAGAGAGACTATGCCATAATGACCAAGGGTCTAGGACCCCTGACTCTACCCAGTGGAGGTGCTCCATGACACAACACTCAGACCACACCATATGAGGTTTTGTCAGGGAATCTCCACATTGTAAGCCTAAGGGCTACACCATGGATCCTGTCTGCCCAAATTTTTAAATTTTTGGTTTTCTCTTTTTCCCCTTTGGATTTTAAAATACTAAGGACCCACTTTTTTCTTCCCCACATTTGACTAATCCATGCACATAAATAGGGAGTTATGCCTCCCTTACCCTTGATTTCCAAGTCACTTCCACTTCATTTTAAGTGAATTTATCTTGGTAAAACCTTCATTTTTTCCTTGTTCCTCCTTACCCCTTCCTTTCTTCATTGAATGTTTTCTATAGTAAAACATAGGGAATTATAGGGCCATATTTTTTGTTTAGGGTGTATTATTCTTTGGGTTTTTCCCACAACTTATGGAGGGTATCTTATTTCTTGTTAGAGAGTTCTTCATTGAAGATGAATAATTTCATTTTGATTGTCATTGAACCAAGGTAGGTATTTTTTTAATTTATATTATTAGTCATTTTATTTATTTCTTAATTTTTTATGTATGAAGTTATAAATATATGTTTTATTCAAGTGGATTTTATTAATTTTTTGGAGTGATTCCTCACTTGGAATAAAGAGTATTTCAAGTGGTTTTTGTTTTCTAAAGTGGTGTTCACATTATAAGTGATTGTTAAAAAGTTTCAATGGATTTTTTAAAGTGAATTTTTTATTCTAAATGGATTTTACCCCATTTGGATCATGGATTGAGAAAAGGGAAGGTTTTGGTCTTCTTAAATGGTTTTGGATGAAAAAGTTTTGATATTTAACGTGTCTTTGAAAGAGGGTTTAAATGGTGGTTCTAAGATAATGATTTGAAATATAATTTCAAATAATGTAAAGGACTTGATATCCCAAGTTAGTTTTTAAGAAAGCTTATTTGGAACTTTAAATAGTTATGAAAGTGGTTTGGTGTGTGTATAAGGCCCCCTCAAGCCCCTTTTTTGACATGTATTTTAACCCATGAGGGGGATATTACTTACCATTGTGATGGATTACATCATTGAGGCTATTTATTTTTAGGGAATTTGTAGTGATGTGAGAGTTATGATAAGATTTTATATTGATCTTATGATTCATGATTGATCACCCAACTCCTGTCGCTACTTTCATGGGTTCATTAGGAATTGAGTGAGAGGTCTAGATTTATGCTACACTAGATAGTCACATGCTACTAGTGTCCCTTTTAGTGTGAGATATGAATGGATGGGGAGTGCTCCCAATGATTCTAGCTTCAAGATAGTTTGGTGGATTGTGTTGTTTGGATGAAACGTAGCCCAACAGTTGCTCTTGTGTATTTGGTAAAGTCTAGGACTGGCCTAAACATTGGAATTAATGTGTTTCCCATGATATTAGATAACTTATATATGGGAATTTTATTTTTATTCCCTAGATATATTGGCATATATGGTGACATGTATTCTATTTACCTACTTTATTTTTACAAGTGATGTAGTTCTATAGTGTTTTGCTTTATCTTTCTTTCATTTAGTTTGTTTTGATAAAAATATTTATAAAGTCTCTTTGAAATGGTGTATTTATAAATTGATGTTTTGAAAGTGGATTTAAAATGAAATTTTTAATAAAGGTGGATTCAAATGAATAAAAGTTTACAAAGTCATTGTTTTAACTTAATTTAAAGAAAAAATATAAGTTTATAAAATGATTATAGATGTGATATTTTTTTCATGTATTTACCTATAAAAATATATTTTATAATTGTATTTTAAACTAGAATAAATGAAATTACTTTCAAATGGAATATAAAAAACTTCTTGGTGAGATCCTACATGGATTTTTTTCTCTCACACTCTTCACACACCATTTGGTGTATATAGCTCTTATGGTTTCCTTTTAGGTGACTTGGCTTCAATATTCTTCATGTTGAGTGTTTGGGTTGTATAATATTGTTTTTTTGGGATGTGTATAGTGTGGCCAAGGGTTCATATGGATGATGGTAGATGTTTGGTTTTATTTTTATTTTAGGGAACTTATATATTAGTCTCTTGACTTGGATTTTATTTTTGGTTTAATTTGTATACTATATGTTGTTTGTTATTACTATTCAAACACCACAACAAAACTGGCCTTTAACAGCACTAAAAATGGCCTTTATCAGTGCTAGAAAAGCACTGAATATATGAGTGAGGTTAAAATACCTGATCTTTTATCAACACTGATAAAGGGTATTTTATTAATGCTGATAAAGTATACCTTTATCCATGCTTATAAAAGCACTGATAAATGTTTCCTTTATTAGTGCTTTTAAAAGTGCTGATAAATGGATATACTGTAGTGTGCTATAAAAATAAACTGCATCACCACTGCAATGTGATGTAATAGCATGCCACAACACCAGAAACACACCATATATCAACAATTATAATTCTAAATATAGGATTTAAATGAAATGAAATTTACAACATAAACACAAGAAAAAAAACTATATTATAGATATTTTAAACAATGGTTTATACAATTACATAAATAATTTTTTTTACATACATTAAAAAACATCAATGTTACTTTGTATTTTAATCCTGACCTGGATTATGATATTTCTGAACAAGCCAACCCTTCTCAAGAAAAATAAAAAAACTATATAAGAAAACAATTCTTATGTTAGTAATAATACAAAGAAATAAATTAATAGTAACTGTTAATTTTACTCAAATTGATGTTAATTTTAAATAAAAAGACGCACTTGGAGTCATACTAGTCACACTGTATGTCAGATTGAGATGTGGATGATTCCAAAATGTCTCAAATGACTTTTGGATCATTATCATAATGTATCAAAACAATATGAATGTGTTTTCTTGGTTTTGAGTATGCAAGTTATCTGTTTTTTACTAATATGTCATTTTAAACAAGAAACATGCACTTTTGACTCATTCTGATCACATCGTGTATTAGTTTGATATTAAATAGATTATTACACATAATAGATGGATTATGAATATTTTTCCTAAATTATCAACAAAATATTAGTGTGTTTGATCGGTTTTCAGTGAGTGACACTTTTTGAAGTAAAATGTTGATTTTAAACTAATAACGAACACTTTGAGTCATACCGGGAACATTGTGTATCAGATTATGGTTTGGATGATTACTAAATGTCAAAAATGAATAATTTATTGTTTTCATAAAGTATAAAAACAATTATAATTTATTTTCTTGGTTTTGAGTAGGAAAATTTTCCATTTTACTAAAATTGATGACAATTTTAAATAAAAAGACGTACTTTGAGTCATATCGGTCACACCGTGCATCATATTGAAGTGCAGCTAATTCCTAAATGTCCCAAATTACTTATGGATATTTTTACTAAAGTATCAAAACAATATTAATGTATTTGATCAGTTTTGAGTACATTAGTTTTATTTTTTTTTACTAAAATGTCATTTTAAACTGGAAACACACACGTTTGAATTATTTAGATCACATCGTGTATCAGTTTGACATGAAACAGATTCCTACACATAAAAAATTACCTATGAATTGTTGTACTATATTATCAAGAAAATCTGAGTGCATTTGATTGATTTTTAGTGAGTGACACTTTTTGAACTAAAATGTCGATTTTAAACTGATAACAGACACTTTGAGTTATATCAGGCACATCGTGTATCTTATTGAGGCGAGGTTGATCCTTACATGTAAAAAAAGAATTATTGATCATTTTTGTAAAGTATTAAAACAATCAAAATGTGTTTTCACAATTTTGAGTAGGATAACTGTCCATTTTACCAAAATTGATGATAATTTTAAATAAAAAGATGCACTTTGAGTCATAACAGTCACACCGTGCATCATATTGAGGTGAGGTTGATTCTTACACATCATAAATGACTTATGGATAATTTTCATAAAGTATCAAAACAATACGAATGTGTTTTCTTGGTTTTGAGTAAGTCACTTATCTTTTTTACTAAAATGTCATTTTAAACTGGAAACAAGAACTTTTGACTCATTCCGATCACATCGTGTATCAGTTTGATGTGAAACAGATTTCTACATGTCAAAAATGACATATAAATCCTTTTCCTAAATTATCAAGTAAATCTAAGTTCGTTTTATCAGTTTTTAGTGAGTGAAACTTTTTGAACTAAAATATCGATTTTAAACTAATAACGAACACTTTGAGTCATACTGGGAACATCGTGTATTAGATTGAGGTGAGCCTAATTCCTACATGTAAAAAATGACTTATGGATCATTTTAATAAAGTATAAAAATAATACGAATGTATTTTCTTGGTTTTGAGTACAAAAATTGTCTATTTTACTAAAATTGATGACAATTTTAAATAAAAAGATGCACTTTGAGTCATACCCATCACATCATGCGTCAGATTGAGGAGAGGATAATTCCTATATGTCAAAAATAACTTATGAATAATTTTCCTAAAGTATCAAAAAAATATTAATGTGTTTTCTTTGTTTTGATTACGTCATCTATCTTTTTTACTAAAATGTCATTTTGAACTAGAAACACACACTCTTGACACATACCGATCACATTGTGTATCAGATTGAGGAATAAATGATTCTTACACATCAAAAATGACTTATGGATAATTTTCATAAAGTATTTAAACAATTTTAATGTGTTTTCATGGTTTTGAGTAGGTTAGTTGACATTTTTACTTAAATTGATGTCAAATTAAAATAAAAACACACACTTTGATTCATACTGGTCACACCGTGTGCTAGATTGAGGTGCGGCTGATTCATGAACGTCTCAAATAACTTATAGATCTTTTTTATGAAGCATAAAAACAATATGATTTTATTTTCTTGATTTAGGGTTTTGACCAAGATATTATGGCTCCACACTCGCTCATATCTCCTGGCTCCCAATGCTACTGACGTTCTCAATGCTTCCACTTCCCTTCCTTTTAGGGTTTCACGAGTCTAATCGATAGAGAAAATGCTACTTGTTCTTCCTAGTTTCTTCATTTTTCTTCTCTCACCTTCTCCTTCCCCCTCTCAACTGATTTGGCTTACTGGTGTGGACATTGCTCGTCGCTCACCGCCCCTCTTTTAGTCTAGACCTGTACATCAGTCTCCCATCATGGGTTAGTGTGTTGGTGATTTAGATGGTTTGGGTCGGAGCTTGTGGTGGGGACTGGTGCCCTTATTCTCCACTACCCTTGCTGGCCTACCGATCGTGTTTTAATCCACTTTGGTCAGACCTGATTTAGGATATGGGCCTACTTGGGATGGTGTTGGAGAGGGGCTAGAAGCGGTCTTGGTTTCAGGTTCTTCCTTGGTGATAGACCTATCCCTTCTTCTACTTGTTTTCTTCTCTATTTTGTGGGTTTGGTAATTCCTTCTACATTTTTTCAAATTTTTATTTGTTTTTTGGAATATTTGTATTTGGTTGTATTTTTTATGGACTACGGTTTGGACTGGTGTGGCTGTTTCTTTGTTCTGGGTTCATTGTTTTTATGGTGGTATACAGATTTGTCTCCATTGTTAATGAAGATGTAGCATCTGGCATGGTCCCCTACTAATGCCTCCATCCACTTAACCCTGTTCTAACTTCCTGGTCCAGTGCTCCCTTCCCAATCGGTTTGGTGTGTGGGTCCTCAATGGGGTTCTGGTAGGTGCAGTTCAAGTGTCTTTTGTTCTCTGAGAGGGTGATTGGCTCACCGATGAAGCTTTGGAAATCTGTGGTGTTCGTATGGTGAAAATACTGGAGTTCTATGATGGTGATATGAGTACAGAGACATCGTCGGTATCCGACAGTCTCTGGTAGTCTTTGACATCTAGTGTGGTGGTTGAACAACATTTTGATGGTGGAAATATGATGATAATGGTGACTCATGATGATACAACTGGAGACTTGACTAAGGATGACAGGGGTGATGGATCATGATCTTTTCAGAAGTTATGTCTTTTGAATTTTGAACTATGAATGTGGTTTTTGGTTCCTTCTTGATGGTGTGTAGGTTACCACTCAACCTTTAAAAGATGCTTTTGAAAATATATAAAAACGATTTTTCAGTCAAAACAATCTGAATGTGTTTTTTTTGGTTTTGAGTAGGTCAATTTGTTTTTTACTAAAATTGATGTCAATTTTAAATAAAGATGCACTTAGAGTCATGCCGGTCACACCATACATCGGATTGAGGTATGAATGATTTCTACATGTTCCAAATCACTTATGTATTGTTTTCCTAAATCATAAAAATAATCTGAATTTATTTTCTCAGTTTTGAGTACGCCGCTTGTCTTTTTTACTAAAATTCTATTTTAAACTTGAAACATTCACTTTGAATCATAAGAATCACATCGTGTTTTGTTTTGACATGAGAATGATTTGTACATGTCATAAATGATTTATGAATCGATGCCATAAATTATCAAGAAAATCCAAGCGTGTTTGCTTGGTTTTCAGTGAGTGACACTTTTTAAAGTCAAATATCAATTTTAAACTGATAGCAGATACATTGAGTCATATCGGGCACATCGTGTATCAGATTGTGGTTCGGCTAATTTTTACACATCAAAAATGACTTATGGATTGTTGTATTAAATTATAAAAATAATATGAATATGTTTGATCAGTTTTGAGCATGTCAGTTTTCTTTTTTTACTAAAATTAATGTCAATTTTAAATATAAATAAGTACTTGGAGTTATACCAGTCACATTGTGTGTCAGATTGATGTACAGATGATTCCTACACATACCAACATCTCAAAAAATTCTAACTATCAATGTTATCATGATTTCTATTGAGTTTGTTTGTTGAACTACCAACACTGCATTATCAGCTTAAAACAAACCACATCAACTTGAAAAAGATAATCCACCAGTATAAGAAAACAATTATTACGAGTAATACTAAAAATAACTAAATTAAACATAAATATTAAATAATTCATTAATTCTATGGAAAATGATTTTACTATAAAAATATCAATATTACCTCTATGATTGAGTAGTAGAGGGAACTTTAAGGAAAGTGATAAATTTCAACACTGTAGGGGTGAAAGGTTTTGAGGGAGAAGAATTTTGTGGAAGTTTTGGTGTATAAAGACATGAAAGATGGAAAAATAACTCCAATTTGAACAAAAGAATCCACCTGTATAAGAAAATAATTATTATATGAGTAATACTAAAAAGAAATAAATTAAACATAAATATGACACAATACATTAATTCTATGTACAATGATTTTACTGTGAAAACATCAAGATTACCTCTGTAATTGATCATAGGTAGCGTCATTTCTATTCCTGTAAAGGTAGTGGATATAACTTGAAAGAAAGTGATAAATCCAACACTATAGGGGTGAAAAGGTTTTGAGGGAGAAGAAGTCTGTAGAAGTTTTGGTGTAGAAAGTTATAAAAGATGGAAATAACACCCCAAATCGAAAAAATAATCCACCCATATAAAAAAACAATTATTATGTGAGTAATAATAAAAATAAATAAATTAAACATAAATATGAAACAATACAGTAATTCTATTTATAATTATTTTACTATTAAAACATCAAGATTACCTCTGTAATTGAGTAGAGACAGTGTTGTTGCTCTTCCTATAAAGGTAGTGGAGATAACTTGAAAGATAGTGATAAATGAAACACTGCAAGGGTGAAAAGGTTTTGAGGGAGAAGAAGTTTGTGGATGTTTTATTACAAAAAGGCATAAAATATGGGAAGACCACCCCAACTCAAACAAAAGAATCCACTAGTATAAGTAAACAATTATTATGTGAGTAATACTAAAAATAAATAAATTAAACATAAATATGAAATAGTACATTAATTCTATGAATAATGATTTTACTATGAAAAAATCAATATTACCTCTATGATTGAGCAGAGATAGCGGTATTGCTCTTCTTGAAAAGGCATGACACATGGATATAAATCTTCTAAAATAAACGAAATCTACAAGGAATAATAAAAATTAAATCAATGTTTCATTAAATAATTTTTTGGTAAAATAGAGAAAGTATATCATAACATTACCTTTACATATTTTCAAAGGGTTTCTTTCATTATAGTTTGTTCTTATGAGGGATTGGTAACATCATCATGTGTAGAAGACATTGTCTGCATGAGTAGTCAAACATTTAATTTAGATTATGTTAATACAGTAGAGAACATATAATATTATGAGGAAAATGTCACAACCCATCCCCCAGGGCCCATGCTATGACTACCCCAAGCCTACCTCCTATAGGCCAAGGGCTGACGACTAGCACCGATTAGGAATATCCCACAAATGGGAGGCATTTGCCTAAGTACCTGTATACACACACACAACTCCAAGACAAAGATACTTGAAAGTAAAAGCCAAGGAAGTTATGCATGCAAACCACTAAGCACAACATAACCAGAGTACAAAATAAAGTAAAGTACAAGGTGGTAATTCGGGCCAATATACAAGCCCAACAAAGAAAACATAGTACACAAGTAAAAACTCCAAGTCTATGATACTCATCTACTGAGAACCCTACTTGGAGGGTAGGTGGAGAGTAACTACCTGAATCCATAGGAGTATGGATCATATTTCTACTCTCACTAAACACCACCAGGTCCTGGTCCCCCCTGGATTCTGTCAAAGCATTGGTCATCTGCACAAGACACAACACGTGCAGGAAAATCCCATGCAGGGGTGAGTAAAACAATACTCAATAGGACGCCCGAAACCACAAAGGTAAAGCATAAGGGAAAACTATAAGGAAATGCATAGTCAGCTCGACACAGGTATTTACCCATACATATACTAAGAGCATTTATATATACTCATTTTAGATACTAGGAATCATAAGGTTCTAACCTTGTAGCCAACATCAGGATTCTTATCATAGGTTTGAGAGGCAACACATAAAACCAGTGTAAGAGTTGGTGTCCTAGAACCAACTGGTTTTACTTTGATTACATGGATATTTAATGTATTATTACATATTGTTCATTGTTATGCATGTCTATGATGTGATAATGTCCTAGAGTATTTGTTACATTGATAATGTCATGGCAGTTCCCCACTATGATGAGAACCTTGAAATGCTATAACAATATTATTAAATATAGTTATGCGGTTGGATGACATACTATGATGGGACACATAGCATGCACACCGTTAGGTGAGAGTACTCGTAAGCATATGAGACTTCCTCTCATGAAGTTCACACTTGGTAATCCCCAAGATATAAGATTATGAGAACAGACCCGCTAGTAGGAATTCCGCATGTTTTGGTGTCATCAGATATTTCTATCCGCGAGCATGTGTAATGATCCTTAGACTTTAAGATTGTCATTAATATGTGTCACAACTTACACACATTGATTTACTGAGGAAAACCATCATGCAGACAATTGGTAGGAAGTAGGGTATATTGGGTGCGTCACGAGTGACATGTTATTAATGGATAAGTGAAGGAAGGATTTGTCCCTTCCATTTATGGAAGTTTATATCTTTGTCCTTAGATTGAAATAGAACCGTCGCATGAAATTCCATGACCATGGTGTAACAACGAGTTTATTTCAGGTAGTCAAAGAACAACGTATCAAACATAAAAGTTGATGACAGAATCATGAAACCTGCTTGATGAGATATTGTAAAAAATGGATTATATTACACAGTGAGCGTTCGTATGTGGATGTCGCTGTTTCAAATTTATGTTCTTTCTCTTGGGTTCCTTGACCCGTTTCTAGAAAATACTCTTGGACTTTAGGCAATCTCACCTAATTCCAATGAGAAAGAATCCTAGAGGGTCACACCCTAAGTGTTTTTGGTGGTCTCGGTTAAATTATATTTGAATTTAATTAATTAAATAAATATTATTCTCAAGACCGTGGAATAATTTTATTCAAGTTATAATGATCGCATAAATTAAATAAAATATATTTTTTTTTTTTGAACATTTAATAAATATTTATTCACAAGTTTGTAAATAAAATATGTATTTAAGAGAATAAATAATTTATTTATTTATTTGAGTGTTCAATAAATAGAAGTGGAGTTCAAGCAGACCAAGTTCGGTTTGGTAGTAAAATAATTATTTGTAAGACGATAAATAATTATTTAACTAGTTAACACAAATTAAAATAATGCTGTTATTATTTTGTGATGTATAATTTTATTTATAATTCCATTTTGTGCAAGTTGGTGCACTATAAATAATGACACTGTATTATTATTAAATGCATGAGTTTTCTCTAAGTTCATAAATGTATTTAATTGTTTCTATGCAATTAAATATTGTAACTGAATTTCCATGTATATAAATAGACAAGTATGCCTACTGTGCCATACACCACACCACACACCTAGTGAATTGAGAATTGTTGATCTAAACAATTTTTCTCTAGAATCCTCTTCTCTCCCCTCTCAATAATGAGAGACGTACTTCAAGACCGAATAATAAGCGATCAAGAACAACTGACACAAGACACTTGTTTCGCCACGCTAGCACCCGGAGAACGAGCGGTATCGATCAGAGGCCATCAGATCACATGTGGATCACCACTAGAGGGATTCTAGTTTGGATCCTTACAAGTGAAACGTGATAATCCAGAAGGGTCATTCCAGATGATCAACACCATCAATGAAGAAAATACCAAAGATCCAGGTATTATTTTATTTATGAAATTAATTAAATTAATTATAAACATGATGTTCAAGATCCTATCTAAGGTTTTGGGCCTCTTTATTCTTTATCAAAATCTTTGATTATATTCGATGGAGACTGGTGTTCATTGTCGTATTGATCCCAGAATAATCATTGATCATAGTAAAAATAAAAGTTGGGTGCTGTCCCAACCATGCTTTTGCTGTGCCCGATACCTTCAACCAAGAGATCGCATTCCACGAGCTCAGCCATCCTCAATGGCACCCTTATGAGAGGTACACTCCATCGGGAACAACTGTACCATTCCAAATGGTATGTATGAGAGAACGCACTCTATCAGGAACAATCTACCAGGTCTAGCTTGAGTTCCAAGCACTAGAGGTTCAGTCATCACTGTCTTTCACCCAATGAAAGACCAAGGAAATCCAAGTGGAGAGGTCCGCCCTCACCACTGTACACAAATGAGGGATCCCTACTCTTAACCATCTCAAAAAACCTCTGTCGCTTCTGTAAGGAGTGGCCCACACCTCAGTCCATCAAGGGAGTACTAGGTCCTATCTAAGCATTATTTTCATCAAGTGGATGGGCCTGCTCCTCGCTACTGTGTCCGAAAGCCGAGGGATCTCTAATCCCCAATTGAGGACTCATGCCCTACCCAATAGGGGAGTACTACTCGGTGAATAGAGGAACCGCGCCCTAGTATGACAGGGGAGTACCGACTATGTCAGTTCATGTGTGGAGGACCTACACCCTAGTAAGACATGGGAGTACTAACTCCTATTATAGAGGACCCAAACCCTACCCGGAAGGGGAGTACTGACTCTATTTGATCATGTGTGGAGGACCTGCACCTTGAAATAGTAGGGGAGTACATACTCCTATCATAGATGACCCACACCCTACCTGGTAGGAGAGTACCAGATTTATGTGCATCAAATTTGGAGTACCCACACCCTAGTACTATATGGGAGTACCAATTACATAGATAGAGGACCCTCTCCTTGGTCCCATAAGGGTGTACCTACTCTACCTTTACGAGTATCACCAGGAACCCGCACCCTAGTCCTTCAGGGGAGTAACACCCCTGGAGGAAGCTACCCAAAGGAAATGAACCCGCTCCCATGAAATGGGAAGTACTGTATCTACCTAAGTAGAGGGACATGGAGAACTCGCTCCCTGATTCATTAGGCGAGTAACCATCCTAGCATCTCTTCATAAGAACCACCCCGATTCTGCCCAAAGTTTGCTTGTACTAGGAGAGCCTAATCGTCAAACCAATAGTACTTCCTCCAAATTCCTCAACAACTCACTTAGAGTATCTCAAAAAGACTGTCACATCACAAGGGTCCCAAATCCATAGACAGCTCTTCAACTGGATGCTCCGTTTGAAAGTTACAGGGGTTTTAGTGAACGTGGGCCGGTTGGGTCCGGGTTTGGTCCGACCCGGCTGGACCGACCCTACCCGACCCGGTCCGGGGTTCACCTACCCAACCCAGGTCTGACCTGACCCATTGGGACTAGCTTGGATTGGCTGGGCCCAATCTGGACCAGCTGTGCCTGGCTTGGCCCACTGGGCTGCAGGTCTGATCCATCGGGCTCGACCCGTTGGGCCGTGGGTTCGGCCCGCTGCTAGCCCGGTCGGCCTGGATGGGTGCAGCCCCCTAGAACAAGACTAGCCCACATCGGAGTGGGATGGATTTTACATCCTGGATGCAGCTCTACTACATCTGTCCAGCATCATGCAGTGCCACATCCCATCCAGCCGGTCCACATGAGCGGACCATAATTACATCACACGGACCTACCGCGTGCGTACGGTCATGCGGTGTCTCCATGGTCAACATAGTGGTTCAACGTATCTGGAAACCCCATGGAGGATACCACAAGTTTTCCCTGCTTACGCCACGTGCTGCCACTGACGGGCTATTCCGTGGACCACTAGACACGCTCCGGTGGTCCGTTCTTCAAACCGGAAGGATCCTTAAAATCCTTGAGTTGAATTATTCACTTCTAGAGGCTCAAAACTCCATTACGTTCTCTTCTTCCAGAAAGTGCATGATTTTTGATATATCATGCACTACTTTGATCTACTCGCTATCGTCATCGTTGCACCACCTACGTGATTTGTCCATATACGATCCGCGATATCAAATCATTGCACTGCAAGGTGAATGTGCGATGATCGTTTGTTCATATCCCCATGAATAATTAAGAACATGTGGGGATAAAGAGGGAAGGACTTCAAGAAACCAACCCGAGGAACGATCTCCGGCCGCTGTTCATTACAACCTTGATTTTCTCCCATTAGAAGGATCAAGAATGAAACAAAATCATCCCGTAATAATGATCAAACTGCGGGTCAACCTATTCGTGGTTTGATCCACATTTGTCATTTTAAAAACAAGAACAGAGGAAGATATAATTCGAATAACAACCCCTACCTGGATTTTGGATCACTTGAAGGTATAGATTGAAGCTGTGTCACCACATCAATCCTCGTTCCACCAATGTTCATCGATCATCAACTGCCGACGTCCAGTTCGATCCTATTCATTGATCCCGTCATCATTGGTAATTCACCAACGAATTCTTCAAGGCTTCTCAGCAAAATCCAGCATCTTCTCCTCCGACCTTGGATCCTTACTAGTCCATTAAGTAGAGAATCGTGATTCAATGTTTTCTATTACGCTATGTTACAATGTTATTAGGCTATCTCATTAATGAAACAACGTTTTGATTTCATTGCATTACATGCCGTTTTTCTACAACTGTTTCAAAAGTTCAAAAATAAAATAAAGTATCGAATTTATTTTATTTTAAATTTTTCTTAAAAAGTCTAAACAATTAACTTTCTCAGTCGACCTACTCTATTTGACGTTAAGTATTTTCTAGGTGAATCCTGACATTCTGAGTTCAATGGTGCCCTCATATTTTTAATTTGGGCACCAGTTCAAAAGATAGAAAAACCCGCTCACACATTTATTTAAATGAACTTTAAAATAGTTTGAAAATTAACTTTTTCCCTTGACCCGCACTGGTTGAGGTTAAGTCCTTCTTAAGGATAACATCTCATTACTAACTCAACGGTGGTATCATATTTTTAATCCAAGTTAGCGTTTATGATTTATGATGATTCAAAAATAAAATAACTTTTATTTAAATTATTTTATTTACGGTTAGGTCCCAAAAACTAACTTTCATAGCTGGCCCATGTCAGTTGATTTTAGGATTTAACTAAGGGTATCATACCCTCACAAACTCAAAGGTACTCTCAGATTTCCAATCCGAGTTACCATTTATGAGTTATAAGGATTTGAAAATAAAATAACTCTACTCAATTATTTTATTTATAGCCAAAAACTACATTCCACTATTGACCTGCTCCAGTCAATGTTAGGCTTTTGATAAGGAAATAATACCCTCACGATCTCAACGATGGTATCATATTTTCAATCTAAGTCACCGTTCATGACTTATAAGGATTTTAAAAATAAAATAATTTTATTTAATAATTTTATTTATAGTTATTCCATTTTGGGGTTTTCTCACTAGAGGCTCGCACCGACTAAACTTAAGTTACACATAGTGTAAAACCGCCATCCTAAACGCAATAGTGCCCTCATATTTCTAATTCGGGCACCGTTTGATAGTTATTCCACTTTTTCAGGAAAACTGCTCATGCGTGCTATTTAAAAACTTAAAAATTTTTGACGGACCGTTTCAGGCACACTAGGCCTTGGAATCACACGTCGTCTCAATGTCTGGTCTGGTAATAATCCCATTTAATCTTAAAAAAAATTCATGGAATTATGGGGTATTACATTACTCCCCCTTTAGGGTTTTATGTCCTTATAAGCTAAAACAATGGAAAATCAAACGAAAGGGGTTACTGAGCACGAATATGAGCCTCCCACTACCACATGATCTCCTAGAGATACCTGTGCTACCAATGAACACGCATAATAGGAATTGAATATCCATGAAGAATCCTCTCCTACCGATCCTCTATCTCCACCAGGTACTCCATGAATGTTTCACTAACCAAATATCTGTATACCTCATCGAGGAGGGACCTGTAGGAATACATACCCCCTCATCTTCAAACTAAAAGGGTCTTCGTCACCTATCATCATAGGACTTCTGTCAGCTTTATGTAGTCTTCATCTACTCTTAGATGATATGCACCTTCTCAGTGGCAGCCTGTACCATTTCTGGACCAATGAGTGCTGAATCCCCTGGCTCTTTCCATCATAACAGTGACTTGCATGGTTTTCCATACAGTACCTCTAATGGTGCCACACCGATGACCACATGTAGTTGTCTTCGCCCATGTCCTCCAGCTCCCCGAGCTTGACATGGACCACATGTTTCTCTTCTATCTCCTCTTCCTCGCCTGCAATCTTGTGAAACTCCTTGCTCCAAGCACTATCTCTGCCAATGTGGCTTGTCAGCCGACTCCCTCACAACGGAACGACAGGTCAAAAAATCTCTAGAGAGATGCCCCTGACCATTGAAAGCATAATAATGCCTCTACTACAGATGATTTTTCCCTCAATGATGTTCCTATGCCACGGTCCCACGCATCTGAGTTTGGGCATGGGTATGCCTCATATTCCGCGATCTCGTCACCTGTTTTCTACCAGCTCCTGCAGACACCTCTGTCTCATGACCTCTGCTGTGGGTCACATCCTTCTGTTTCTCATCCAGAAAACTCTCGAACACCAGGGCTTGCTCCAGAACCCCATCATATGTGGTAATATTCAGTGGAACCACCGACGCCCTGATCTCTCGACATAATACCTGCTTGAAGGTTTGAACTCTGAAAAACTGGTCTTGTACCATGTCCAGGAAGTACCACAACAAGTTAAAAAACCTCACCAAAAACTCCGCCACTATCATGCTGCCATATTGAAGCTGCAGAAGCTCCTTGATACATAATGACCTCAGCGTGGCTGGGTAAAACTCTTACTTTAAGTGTTTTTTGAACTCCTCTCAAGTGAGTGTCACCTCATCCTACAACTGTATAACCAAGCTCCACCATCGTCTCACCGAGCCCTGATGAAGGCTCACGCTTATGACCACCATTTTATCTGGAGGTTACCTTACTAAGCAGAAAACTCGAGTGACCGACTCGAGCCAGTCATATACTTCCTGGGGGTATAGATCACCATTTTATTTCAAAGGTCACTTACACTAGAACTCATGTAGTTCACTAAGCCTATGTGAATCCTCGACCCGAAATATCAGTAAAACGTGGTGCTTTGCGGGTGGTGGCACCGCCAGTAGACCACCCAGGGGAAACTCCTCAGAACCAGTGCCCTGTATTGAAGCCTTGTCATAGGGAAGATCATCATCATGATCACACTGAATAATAATATCTAGATGTCATCGTGGAGGAATCCTGGAATAGATCAAGATGAACCATAGTTAATAGAGTATATCTAGAGAGATGACTCGAGAAGGACTTGGAAAACACAAACCATTCCTATATAATGAATGTACCAATTATTTCCTGATGACCAGTGTCCCAATGCACCAAGTCAAAAATCAGGTTATCAGAGTCCTAGGGAATGGATACATCGACCACTGCACCAAAACTAGAACCTCTGTCTTGATAGCCAAACTCAAAACATTTCAAAGCTGTCACTATGCAACCCAAACCAAGATCACGACACTGCGGTCCTATGGTAGAACCGATCGCCTCTAATACCACTATATCACGAACCGTCCCTAGGTCTCGTGCCATGACTACCCCAAGCCTACCTCTGATAGGCTAGGGGCTGGTAACTAGCACCGAGTAGGAATATCCCACAAATGGGAGGCATTTTCCTAAGTACCTGCACACACACACACAACTCCAAGCCAAAGATACTAGAAAGTAAAATACAAGGAAGTTATGCATGAAAACCACTAAGGACAACACAAACAGAGTACAACAGAAAGTAAAGTGCAAGGTGGTAATTCGGGCCAGTATACAATCCCACCAAAGAAAAGATAATACATAAGTAAAAAATCCAAGTCTTTGATACTCGTCTGCTGAGAAACCTACCTGGAGGGTAGGTGGAGGGTAGCTACTTGAAGCCATAGGAGTATGCTTCGTCTATCTTCTCTCATTGAACACTTCCAGATCCTTGTCCTCCTTGGACTTCGTCGAAGTGTTGGTCATTTTCAAAAGAAATGAAATGTGCGGGAAAAACCCGTGTAGGGGTGAGTAAAATAATACTCATTAGGACGCCCCAAAAACACAAAGGTAAAGTACAAGGGAAAAACCAAAAGTAAATGCACAGTAAAATCGACATAAGTATTTTCCCATACATATACCAATAAAATCTAGATATACTCATTTTAGATATGAGGAATCATAAGGTTCTAACCTCATATCTAGCATCACAATTCTTATCGTAGGTTTGAGAGGCAACACATGAAACCAGAAGATCACACTCCACGAGATCATCCATCCTCGATGGAACCTGTCTAAGAGGTACAATCCATCTGGAATAACTCTACCATTCCAAATGGTACATCTAAGAGAACATGATCCATCAGGAACATTCTACTAGGTTCAGCTTTAGTGACCAACATTGTAGGTTTAGTAATCATTGTATTTCACCCAACACAAGACCAAGGAAACCCAAGTGGAGAGGCCCTCCCTCACTAATGTACATGAAAGAGGGATACCTGCTCCTAACCATCTCATGAAACCTCTTTAGCTCCTGTAAGAAGTGTCCCATATCTTATTATATCGAGGAAGCACTAGCTTATATCTAGGCATCATTTTCATCTAGTGGATGGGCCCGCTCCTCGCTACTGTGTCTGATAGCCAAGGGAGATCCAATCCCCAATTGAGGACCCACACCCTACCCGGTAGGGGAGTAATAATCAATGACTAGAGAACCCACACCCTGGTATGAAAAGGGAGTACTGAATCCTATTATAGAGGACACTTACCCTACCCCATAGGGGAGTACCGACTCTATTTGATCATGTGTGGAGGTCCCACACCCTGAAACCACAGGGGAGTACTGACTCCTATTATAGAGGACCCGCACCCTACCCAATAGGGGATTATCAACTCTATGTGCGTCAGATGTGGAGGACCCGCACCCTAGTCCTATAAGAGAGTACCGAATCCACAGATAGAGGACCCTCTCCCTGGTTCCATAGGGGATTGCCTACTCTACCTTTACGAACATCACTGGGAACACACACTCTAGTCCTTCAGGGGAGTAACACCCCTAGAGGAAGCTACCCAAATGAAACTAACCCAATCCCATGATGTGGGAAGTCCCGTATCTACATAATAATAGGTATATGGAGAACCCGCACCCTGAGTTTTCAGGGGGAGTAACCGTCTTAGCATCTCTTCATAAGAACTACCTCGATTCTGCCCAAAGACTGCTTATACCATAAGAGACTACTCTTCAAACCAATAGGACATCCTACAACTTCCTCAAAAACTCACTTAGAGTATTTCAAAATGATTGTCTCATCACAAGGGTCCCAACACCATAGACGTCTCATCAATCTGATCCTTCGTTTGAAAGTTACAGGCATTTTAGAGAACGGGCACCAGTTAGGTTTAGGTCCGGTTAGACCGACCCGACCCGGTCTGGGGTCCACCGACCCAACCCAGGTCCGGCCCGACCTACCTGGTTGGGTGTGGCCCGCTAGTACAAGACCAAACCGCATCAAAGCGGGAAAGTTTCTCTAGCCCAGATGTGGTTATACTACATCCATCTAGTGACACATTGTGCCAGATCCCATCCAGTCGGTCCACATGAGCGGACAAGAATTACCGCACGTGGCCCGACCGCGTGCGTTTGGTCACGCGGTGCCTCCGTGGTCAATGCGGCAGTTTTCCACGTCTAGTAACCCCATGACAGATGCCATGGGTTTTCCCAAATGTCACCACGTGCCACCGCTGGTCATCGCTGGTGCCAATGCCAGCGCGCTGGCTGGCTGTTCAGTAGACCACTAGATGCACTCTAGTGGTATGTTCTTAAAACCGAAAGGATCCCTGTGATCCTTACATTGCGTTCTTCACTGTTAGGGGATCAAAACTCCATTGAGATACCTTTAACTAGAAATTGATCGATTTCTTTTATCACACGTGCCGATTCGATCCACCCGCCATCGTCGTCGTCGCACCACCTTCGTGTTATATCTGTTTATGAATCGTTGCACCACAAGGTGAACTTGCAATGATTGTTCATTCCTATCCTCACAGAGAATGAAGAATACACGTGGATACAAAGGGAAGTACCATAAGAAACCAACCCGAGGAACGATCTTCAGCCATTGTTCATTATGGACTTGATTCGCTCCTGTTAGAAGGATCAAGAATGAAACAAAATCATCCCGCAAGAACGATCAAACCACAGGTCAATTTGTTCCTGGGTTAATCTATGTTTGTCATTTTAAAAACAAGAACAGTGGAAGATATAATTCAAATAAAAATCACTACTTGGAGTTTGGATCGCTTGAAGGTGTAGATTGAAGTTGTGTCGGCACGTCGATCCTTATTCCACCAGCATTCATCGATCTTCAACTGCTAATGTCTGGTTCGATCTCGTTCATTGATCCCACCGTTGTTGGTCATTCTCCAATGAATTCTTCAAGGATTCTCAGCAAAATCCAGCTCTCTCCCCTCTGACCTTGGATCCCTGATAAGCCATTAAGTGGCGAATTATGATTCAATATTTTCTGTTATGCTGCGTTATAAAGTCGTTACGCTGTTTCATTAATGAAACAATATTTCAGTTTCATTACGTTACATTCCGTTTTTCTAAAATGGTTTCAAAAGTTCAAAACATATAATAAAAAATCCTCTTTATTTTATTTTAACTTTTTCTTAAAAAGTCCAAAAAATTAACTTTCCTGGTCGACCTGATCCGATCAATGTTAAGACTTTTCTAGGTGAATCATGATGTTCTGAGTTCAATGGTGCCCTTGGATTTTTGATCCGGGAACTAGTTCAAAAGATAAAAAACCCACTTGCACATTTATTTAAATGAAATTTAAAATAGTTCAAAAATTAACCTTTTCCCTCAACCCACACCAGTCGAGATTTAGTCCTTATTAAGAAGAATATCTCATTACAAACTCAACAATGGTCTTTTATTTTTAATCAGAGTGACCATTTGTGAGTTATGAGGATTTGAAAATAAAATAACTTTTATTTAAATTATTTTATTTACAGTTACATTCCAAAAACCAACATTCACAGTGGTCCCACACTGGCCGATGTTAGGCTCTGACTAAGGGTAACATACCCTCAAAAACTTAATGATACTCTCATATTTCCAATCCTAGTTACCATTTGTGAGTTATAAGGATTTTAAAATAAAATAACTTTATTAAATTATTTTATTTACGACCAAAAACTACATTCCACTGTTGACCTGTGATGGCCAATGTTAGGATTTTCCTAAAGAAAGAATACCCTCACGAGCTCAACGGTGGTCTCAAATTTTCTATCTGATTCACTGTTCATGAGTTATAAGGATTTAAAAAATAAAATAATTTTATTTAATTATTTTATTTACGGTTATGTCATTTTCAGGTTTTCTCATTGGAGGTTTGTGCCAACTAAACTTAAGTCATGCCTAGGGTAAACCCACCATCTTGAACGCAACAGTTCCCTCAGATTTATGATCCAAGTACCCATTTGAGAGTTATTCCACTTTTTCAAGAAAACCGCTCATGTGCACTATTTATAAACTTAACATTTTTTGACAGACCATTCCGGGAACACAAAGCCTCGAAATCACATTCCGTCTTAGTTCCTAGTCTCATAATAAACCCATTTAATTTTCAAAAATAAAATTCATGGAATTTTGAGGTATTACAAAAAACATAATATATTAAAAAACACTTTTACCATCTCATTGAACTCTCTTTATTTTTTAAAGGTTTCAAGGATTTGGTTCCTCTGTCGAGAATCCAAATCCCCTATTTATAGTCCCCTCTAACGTACAAGAACTTGTCTACATTAGGACTGACATGAAATGATTGTGATGTCCCAAAGAAAGGATCATCCTCAATTGAATTTTCATTTGACATGACATTTTTTTTAGTCACCAATAGGACAATCAACCAATTATTGTTTTTTGGATTAGAGACATAAAATACTTGCATTGCTTGTGATTCCATCATGAATGGATCATCTTTTTTCCCTTTATAAACTGAAATTCACCTTCACAAATCCCATTTCATCAACTTTCACTCCATTGATATTGTCAACCCATTTGAAACAGAAAAGAGACACTTGAAATGTGGTATAATCTAACTTGTATATATATTCGATAATGCCAAAATATGATATATTTTCATAAATTTGATTTCTATCCTTGGAACTAGATATGTTCATTACTTTAGCCACATGTGTAACACTATTGTTTTTCATCATACTGAAGTCATCGTGTTCTTTTGTATAGAACATATAACCATTGATTACAAAACTAGTGTAAGATATAAAATTTTCATTTGGTCCTCTGTATAACCATTGAAGTTGTTCGATAATAGAATTCATATTTTCTGATAAATCCTTATAAATTTGTTCTTTAAACCATCCTATAAACTGTTGATTATGTGTATTTGATATCCATCCTTCAGCCTTTGATATATTCAAATATATATAAATTTCTTTGTGGATTAAATGTATGGATCAACATATTCAATATTATGTAATTTTAAAAGGTGCACTTTCTTCCGCTCTATCAAGGAAATTGTAACAACATATCTTCTGGAAATCCCTTCACCCAAAAGGCATTTGTTGTGATGAGACTTTGGGAGACTGATGCTTTCAAAATCTGATAGGTAATCAGTACAAAATTCAATATCTTCTTCAAAAATATATTGTTATGCAATACAACCTTCTAGAAAACTTCAATTCTTGACATTCCCTTTAAAAATATTTATATACCATTCAATGGGGTACATCCATCTGTAATGGACAAGACCACATAGTCGAACCTATCTAACTAAGGGAACCATACGGTGGACCATTATATCAAAGAATGATGGTGAGAAGAACATCTCTAATTCACATAATATGACTAAAATATCCTTATTCATGATGGGAACCTTTGTCAGGTCTACAAATTTATTGCATATGGATTTGAAAAAGAAGCTGAGTCTGATTAATTTATGCTGTACATTTTGAGGTAGAATTCAATGGAAAGCAACAAACATTAAATATTGCATCAAAACATGACAACCATGTGATTTTAGTCCTTGTAAATTCAAATTAGTTATTGAAATGAAATTCTTGATATTTTATGAATACCATTGTAGAACTTTTACACTAGTAAGTAACAAGAAAAATTTCAATTTTTCCTATTTGGATAGAGTGTAAGATGTTAGAGGAAGAAAAGTAAACCTTTCATCCTTCACTAGTTCCAACTCTTCCATTATCCCCATTTCAATCAAGTCCAACATAGCCTTGATGCCATCTTTTGTTTTTACAATAACATTTAGTAACATGCCAATAACACTATCAAATACATTTTTTTCTACATGAATGACATCAAGAAAATGTATGACATGCAAACAATTCTAAAACAATAATTAAAAAAACTGATCTCTTCTTCCAATATGATTTTGTAAGGTTTTTAAAAAATGGTTTACTGAAAATAGTGTCAATATTTTTTACTTTATTGTATAGTTGATCACCCATTACTAGAGACCATGTTGTACCTTGTTCGATATTCCCATTGAATAATGTCATCTAGGATCGATATTTATGTCATCAAGGTAAAAATTTCTGATTTCCTAAAAACAAAGTCTTCGAGGAATGTTTTAACCGAACTGAGTATGTGTGTTTTTCAAAAATGGGACACCCAAACATTTATTTAATTCTATAGATTCATAAATTTCCATAAGTTGGGAAGTTATTTATCGTTCCATACAACATGGACCTCAATGTGAATTATTCACTTCTATGAGCATCGTGTTTTGTAACACCTGTATCCCAAATCAATTTTAAATCTTTGATCAATGGATACAAATATAAATCAATATCATTACCAGATTTCTTTGGTCCATATATAAGTAGATACAACATAATGTATTTGTAGTTCATGCATAACCATGGAGGCAAGTTATAATTTACTAACATGATAGGACATGTACTGTGAGTACTACTATGTACAACAAAAATATTTATTCCGTCTGTAGATAACGCAAGGAACAAGTTTCTCAGCTCATTTCCAAATTTAGGAAACTAATAATCAATTTTCTTCCACTGAGTAGAATCTTATAGATGACATAGGTTCCCATATTTAATTATTGTATCTGCATTCCATGTTAATTGTATCGTGGTTTCTTGACATCCATATAGTATTCTAAACCATATAATGATAGGAAAGTACCATACATATTTCTAAGTATTGATCCATTTTTCTTTTATCGATCCACACCACACTTAAGGGAATTTTATGAGCGATTCATGGTCCTTGTAAAACAATATTAAATCTTTTATAAAAGCATGTATTTTTTAGAGATAATTCCCATTGATAATAAAATTAATTTAGCATCATTTGTTTGACATGGTAGTTCATTTTCTTCTGGTAGCATATAATTCAGGAGACCAAGTACATCTGTAAAGCTGGTGTCAGTTTATTTTCTTCCATCTTTCAAATTATATAACTTCAATACAGCTGGCAATGTTGTGTATTTAGTACAACCGATATACAATGGTTTATTGGAATAACTATTTAACTCCTCAAACAACATTGGAAAATCATGATGGTCATCTTCAATTTCCATTATCATTTCTTTCATGTGATCCCCATCATCATTTACAAAAGTATTCATATCAAATGATTCATAAACTACAGTATCATCCCAATCGGTGTCCACATTCAGTTTTTCCCTATGTTTAGTCCAAAATTTATAGCTTTGATGTATTCTATGACAAATCAAATGTTCTTCCAACCCTTTCTAACTAATTAGTCTTGAATAAAAACAACATAAACATGGATAGAGGATTATATAAGGGTTGTCTACATGCCCTCTTGCAAACTTGATAAACTCTTTAACTCCACATTCACACTTGTTTGTCAAACAATTAACATGCACCCACTTTTGATTCATATCCATCCTATAGGTTTCATAATAGATTAATTTTTTAAAATATATAAATACATACATATAATATATTCATTATCAAAGGTGAAAGTTATAGACAATTCTAACAAGAGAAACTCAACATTTTATTGTTTCAAATAATTTCAGCATGTTGAAGAAAATGGGTAATTGGATTTAAGAAAAGAATTACTCTACTATGACATGTGTTATCCTATGAATTCATTAAAAGGTGAAAGTTATAGACAAATCATCCTCATTTCATTTTCTATGATACATACCCACCCTTAATATTTATAGGTAATGCACAAAACATATATATTATTTCTTCACATTGGATTCACGTGAGATTTATATTTCTCTTTATCACACATTAAGGAATGGGTATTTGAGAAAATGAAATTCCTTCTCAATTATATAGAAACCCTCCACAACCCTTTCAGAAAAACAACTAAAATCATGATCCCTCAATATAAGCTACAAATAATCTTTATAATTTTTATCCATTACACTTTTTAGTGGTCCTAGTCTCAATAAAATATCCTAAATTATTCAATATGAATAAATATTTCAATAGAAGATAAGATTTAATTTATGCAATTAACATTTTATTATATTTTTTTTCTATTTATCCTTATAAAATACCTATTCATAATACTAATTTACCACTTTAATAAAATCAAAATAAAATAATTTTACTTCTGTAAAAAATATATTAAAATAAAATTAACTTCACATTAATTCTCATCCATTTATTATTACATGTTATTTTTTGGGGCCAATTTAACCACCAACATAAAGGATGATATAAAACGATATCATGGATTTTTATGAAAAAATAATTAATTTTTTATTTGATATTTATAATGAAATGATTTTTGTTTATGGTTTTATAAAGGTAACATGAAAATTTAACCCATTCTTAATAAACCACCTTAAGTTTTTCAAAAATTACTAAAACAATCATGTTATAGATTTCGTGTTGGGGAACCATAGCTAAAACATCCATGAAATGAACATGGATCATATTAACTCACAATGGAACTATAATTATAATACCTTTAGTATTAAGAAGAATATGGAATCTTGAACAAGGATCAATGACCAAAATCGCTATATATAAATAGATAAGGAATAATTAGATTTATTATCAACCAATGATCAATATAAATTAAAAACTAGGAATTAATCTTACAGAGCAAGCTGGGGTACAAATGTAGACAACAGAGAAAATTGATTCAAAACAACAATTTAAAAAGACCAAAATACGATATCCAAATTAGTATTTAATAAAACATTGGATCATAAGCAAACCACTCTATTAATTATCTAAAAGAAAAATAATATACAAAGACTGAACCACAAATAACTCATGACATCATCGAACAAGAAATCAAAAATGAAATAAAAAATACACAAAGAACATTGCAAGGCCTAACTCACTAGGTTGAAGAAAATCCACTTCAAAAACCCTAACTGAAACTGAACACCGGATGTCTGACGATGTTTGACCAACTGGAGGTAGTTGAGTGTCGTGATTCAAGTTTCAATTAACCAAGGAGAAGCGATGGTAGTGGGTGGATTTTGCAGAAATATTCTGATATCACAATGGGTTCGCAAATGGTTAGGGTTTTTTAAATAGACTGGGGCGCTTTTATCAATGCTTAAGTGATAAGCACTAATAAAAAGAATATTTATTAGTGATTTTTTAGCACTGATAAAGGCAGGTCTTTATCAATGCTAAAAAAGAGCTTATAAAATCAATATTTATCAGCACTAAAGTTTTAACACTAATAAAATTCATTTTATCAGTGCTTTTTTTAGCACTGATAAAGCCTAATCTTTATCAGCATGAAAAAACACCGATAAAGACTTACCTTTATCAGCACTTATTACTTAAGTGCTGATAAAGGATTTATAATTATAATTATAAATAAATAAAAATTGTAAATATATATATACTTAATAAATTTATATAAATATCAATATAGTAAATATATTCCTTTTTAAATATATTTATTATAATTTTATAATTATAGAAATATTTTTGAAAAATAATATTTATATCTAATTTTAAGTGCATGCATATGAATAAATGTTAAAAACTAGTGAAATTGAATAAATTAAAAATAAGCACACTTTAACAATATTGAAAAAATGGATCAATTTTGTGCATGCATTGTATATAAAAATGCATTAATTACATATATGTGAAATCAATATAACACACATTTGATCTATGTTAAATTTAAAAATCAAACGACACATTCAATTATATGTCCATTACACTATGCAATTAGTAAGTATTTTTAATTCATATTAATTTTTAATTATAAACCATTATTCACTAAATATATGACTATTTAATGTAAAGCGCATAAATATATTTTAATATATAAATCATATTTATACACATTAATATATATCTATATATTTAATATATATAATTTATTAACATTAATTGTCATAATTATCTAATTAATAAAATGTTTAATATTTAATAATGTGTAATCAATTTATTCATTTTTATCAATAATTATTTAATTAATAAAATTTGTAATATTTGTTTAATAAACTCATTTTTATTTTTTATTTATTTAATTATTTTATTTTATTTATTCGGACCTTTATCAGTGCTAAAAAAGTGCTGATAAAAACTATCTTTATCAGCGCTAAAAGTAAAGTGCTGATAAAGGGTACCCTTTATCATTGCTAACAAAATAGCGCTGATAAAGGGTTCCATTTATCAATGCTAAAAATAAACCACTGATAAAGGTTCAACTTGTAGCTCGAATGGCCCAAAGGCCTTCATTTTTATTGATTTTTGATAAACCCATTTCAAGGGATGAGGGGGAACCCTTAAAAGGCCTGTAGGCTCAGAGATTACATGGCCCGTAGGATTAGGAGATTACATAACCCAAAGGTATTAGGGAATTCAACCAGACTATATACAAGGAACTACCCCTCCCCAGCATCTGCATCATGATAGTAGCTCTCCACGTTCGCATGACCGTCTGGCTAGGATTCCCGTGTAAGCACAAGCTAGTCCTGATGGCATATCCATACCCTCTCATTATGAAAAATCCATTTGGCTCTACTCTGGTGAGTTCACCTGCCCGGAATCCTCTTCTGGGGCTGCTCATTTTTTTGTAGTGTGTCTGGGGCAACTGCATGTGGCTCGAAGGCCTTGAGGTGGCCCAAAGGCCTTAAAGGTGGCCCGAAATCCCTACTGACCCAAAGAACGGGGTGGCCCGAAATCCTTAAGGACTCCAAGCCCAAACCGGTGGCCCAAGGTCAATAGTTCCAGCTGCTACAGTACCGAACAATACCTGTTTCAGTAACTGCTACAGTACCTGCTACAGTACCCGCACAATGTATAGTTCTGCTACAATACCTGCACAATGTATAGTATGCTACAGTACCCACACAATGTATAGTCTACTACAGTACTACTACAGTGCCTACTATAGTACTTCTACATTACTACTACAGTACCAGAAATATTCCTCTACTTGGTTTTGAACCTGGGTCTTGTGGATGCACTTAAGGATACCTCACCAACTGGGTTGAGGCTCATGTGCAAAAGGTTCAACTTGTCAGTGCTAAAAAAAGCGCTAATAAAAGGTTAAATTTATCAATTCTTTCTTTAGCACTGATAAAGATGGCATTTATCAACAATTTTTTATAGTGCTGATAAATACCAGCGTAGTTAAACACAAGTTTTGTAGTAGTGAAATTATGCGATATTGTTTACTCCTTGATAACTAATGACATGTTTTACTTATTATTGTTGTGTACTCTATTTGGATGTTTTATTTCATTGAGATGTATATTATTCTAGGGTGAAATCATTCCCAATGATTATGATTTAAGACCCTAACACTAGTTACCATCTCAGGGCAATCAGAAATGAACCTAGGATTTTAGATCACCATTTATTTGATTTATATCCTCAGGTGAATATATATAATAAAGAAAAAATGAAACCTAATAGGAGGTCTATGCTGAAGGACTTAAATAATGTTTAATGTTTTATGACTATTTATGCTGTATATACATATTTTCCCCAAGATAGTATACATTTCGATTGAAGATTTCAATTATTATTATTATGTTTTTACATTAAAAATGTGGTAATAATCATGTATAAAAAAGATTTTCACTATAAAAATCATCTTCATCGATATATTTTTAGAATTTTTGGTCCCTCAAATCTTCTACAATGCCTAAAACCCACACCGTATCAAGTATCTGATGAAGAGACACTTAAGTTTAATATGCTTTATTATATTATGAAATATTAAATTATTTGCAAGATGTTTTATACTCTAATTATTACAATGAAATAAATTTCCATCTCTCTTTCTATCCAACCTAACCAAAATATTCTTTAGTAATACCACCACCTTTATAGACCTTGTCATAGTGGTATACCCTGCCTATGTGGCATATATTACTACCACCTCTTTCAATTGAGATAACTAACTCATGTTATTAATTTTACAAGTAAACAGATAACCTGTAACACTCCTCTTATTGAAATCACCTCCAAGTTCATTATCCACATACTCATATATATAATTTCTTCTAGAAAACCACATATATACTTTTTTGTTTCCCTTCAAATAACTTAGTATCTATTTCAAAACATCACAATGTTATTCTCCTAGGTTATCCATGTACCAACTCATGACTCCCACTGTATAATGCATATCCAACTATGTAAAAAGCATGACATGCATTACGATTTTGAAAAATTATGTATAAGGAAACTTCTCTATGTTCCAATACTCTTCCTCCAAATTTATTTCTTACACTATGGATAACTTAAAGTGACTTCCGAAGGGAATAAAAATTGAATTTCCTTCCAGCATACTAAAACTACTCAAAAACCTTTTTATGAATTTTCCTTGTGATAATATCAAGATTTTATCTATATATTCTTTGAAAATATTCATTAATAAAATATTGTTATCTTCTCAAGGATAATTTATCTTCTACTCCTTAACTATAATCCTTTTCAAATCTTAAATATTTCACATGTAGGATATTGTAATTAACATGCTATCCATGTATAAAATCAATATATTATATTCATCATTGAACACATTGTAATAGAAAAATTGGTCCATGTTACACCATTTATATTTATTTTTTACTCTTAAATGCATCAAAATTTTTATTCCATTGTCTGGGTGCTTGCTTCAACCCATAAAAACTTTTCTTAAGTTTTCACACAATGTACTTTTTTCTTAAATCAGTAAATTCCTCAGGAAAGTATATATAAAAATCCTTTACCATATTTACATAAATTAATGTTCTCTTAAGATCAAGTTGTTCAATATTTATATCCTCTCATGCAATAATGTAGATCACCACTTTGATGGTGGTGAGTTTCACAATAGGAGAGAATGTCTCAATAAAATATATACATTGCTTATATTGAAATATTTCCACCACCAACCTCTCCTTGTATTTTACTATACCATCATGCACTTCCTTTACCTGATATACCCATTTTTTTCAATGCTTTATTTCTTTATGGTAATAAAGTTATCACTCATGTCTAGTTAACATACAGCGAGTGATGAAGATATTCTCTAAATATATAAAACATATGATAGTTTTTTATATCATATTTTATGATATGAGTATGTTGTAAGGTATGAAATACATGTTTCAAATGGTATATTATAAACTATTGGGTATATTGTTTCTTTCAATATAAATATATTATATTGGAGCTACCTTGGAGAATTCATAGTGTATGAAACATGATTTTTGTATGGAAGTGTTATTATAGAAATTGTATTGTACAATTCTCATAAAACCTTGTGATTAATAATTTGAATTCAAACATTAAGAGTTAATGTTTGGATATCTATCATGTTGGATATCATTAATAACCATTTCATAAGGTGAAATGTATGGTAGAATTGAATTGGTCAAGGAGTTACAAAGAGTTTATAACCATATTCATTACTCATAAAATTTATAATGTATGAGTAAATAAATGTAAAGGCTTGGGAGTGTCTCAAGGACTATATAAGGAGGTAGTAACCATAAGAGTGGTGTTTATGATCCTTTTTTGTACTTGTACTAATTATCCCTGAAGCTCTCTCATCCTCTATCCATTGAAACCCGAGGTACTAGAATACCATGATCGTGATGAGTGTCCTACCCAAACTATTGGGTTATTCAATAAATTAATGGATACACCCCAAATAGAGGATTCTTATGAATATACCTCAATGGTATTCATAAACCAAAATTATTAAAGAAGGATTATTGACTATTTATGGTGGAAGGTGCATGTTCTTCATTTTATTCATACATGGTTTTAATTTTACACAACATGGTGATCTTGTTATTTGAGGTTTCTAATTTCAAATATATCAAATAAGTGTTATTAAATCCTTATAAAAACTTCAATGTTATAAGATCTTTGTCATATTTCTTCTAAAAATCATGTTTAAAAAATAATGATATTTGATATCATTTTCAAATCATATTACATATCATTAAAAATTATATAGAAATTGAACTATGGATTTGTTTATGGGTTGTGATATCATAAACCATGCTAAAACTACTCTATATGATATGTGATATCATAGTGTATGATATAGTTATATTCCTTTGGGTTTTCACATATCCTAGAGTATTATATGGGGAGTCATAGTCGATGATGGCATTAAGCTGTGCATGTAGAACATAACATCAAATCATTTTAGATATACAATGCATCTCATTAAATATGATTCCCAGGTTCCTAAGGGATTATTGGGAAAAATAAGTTTCAATATGTTTTAAAAATAAACTATAGGTTTAATGGGTTCTCTATGTGTTTTCTTTTATTGTATAACATAAATCACCTTACTTTGTTTCACTTTCCCTCAAAGGTGATCAAAAAAAGTTTATCAGATTAAGTGTATCAGATGAGTTCAACGACATGAGTTCATTGGGAAATAATTACTATTCTTATGTGATCAACTATAGTTTTATCATTTAATTATTATCCAAGTTCACTCTCTAGTGCATCAGACAAATTTTTTAGTGAAGTTTAAATCTTGTGATGACTTGTTTTTATTATCATTAGTCAGAGTGAAAAAACTCAATTGAGGGTGTGGAGGTGAATTGAGTTTCCAATAAAAACTCCAATTTAAAATAATTTAAAACTAAATCCCCCAATTTATAAAATATCCCAGTTAGATAAAAATATAAAAATATATATTTTAATATTTTTTAAATATTTCTCAAAGGTTCGATCACAACCAAGTTAAAACAAATTTAAAATCACTTTAGCTTTTGAAATAAATATAATCACATTAAATAACATATATAAAATACCTATTTAAGATAAATATAAAAGTATAGTTTCTCAAATGAGATTTTAAAAATATTTTTAAATCAGAGTAGTCAAAACTTCTAAAAAACATAGTGGAATAAAAAAAGAGGTTTAGTCTCAAACCAAGACCTAATCATATCCACTTGAAAGTCACTCATTTATGATAATTTTTATTAAAAATAAAATTGATCTATAACCTGGATTTGGTTTTTACGTACAACAACACATAAGGTTGTCCAGGATAATACTCAACTACTTCAATAGTTTCCACAGGGGTAAACATATAAATAAATTACAATACGAGTATCTAAGTACTATTTAATGATCTATAGAAGTTTGTGCTATAAAAAATTTACATAAAGTTTATAAAAAATTCTAAAATAATAAAATAATGAGAAAGGGAAGTGAGAATAAATTGATACCGATTTTTTTGAATTTTTATTGTTCTACAGAAATTTGTTCTCTTTTCAATGTCTTCTTTTAGTTTGAAATTGAGATGTGAAGACTATAGGATGTTCTCAGGTCTTGTAATGAAGCTATAATTAAAAAAAAGTATTGTGTAGTTCATGTTTTTTACACTTGTAAAAATCTCACTTGTTCATGTATATGTTTATACTCATTTTTTTCAAACTTAATTATTCTATAAAAAGAAACCTTCCTCCAAAAATCCATTGAAAATGCATCATTATGAATCCTTATACTCAAAATGAAATTTGGGAGAAATAATTTCCTATGAATTTGCATTTAATTATACATAAAAAAGTGGTTGGAATATTATATCAACAAATAATACCCACCTTTAGTCATGGTTGAATTAAGTATGACATGTCATATCATCCACGATAAGTCCAACACTTAGCAAAATATTTTTATAGGATTTCTTAGAAAGTTGTATGATCAATTTCTTTGAACTCATGGTTGATCTAGTATGAAAATTTACTTTTAGTTTCTTGAAATTATTAGAGTTTATTCATAACTTAGCCAAAATCCAATTATCCAATGTGGTTTATTCACATCATTGTGTGATAGCTTGAAGTTTCAGTATCTCCAACAGTTTTTCAAAATCTCAAAATTGTCACATGGTCACTCTAACTTCATCATGTGGTTGATTGGAATCAATGTACGGTCACTCCAATAATTTTTTAGATTTCTAAAAAATGGATAACACATGTGATCAGTTCAATTTTGATTTACGGTCACTTGGTTGCTCATGCGTTAAATTAAAGAGTTAGTAATATATTCCACATTTTATCAAAATAGGCATTTGGTTAATCTAATTGTCCATGTGGTCAATTCAACCCTTTTGAAAGATCTAGCAGAGTTCCAAGTGGTTTCATGTCGTAGATCATGGACTTCTTATGGTTGATTAGTTATCCTTATGTTTTATTGAGAACTTTCCAATATTTCTATCATGGCTGATCAAATGGTCATATGGTTAATAGATTATTCATGTATTCAATTGATTACTTAGGGAAATTTCACTTCTTTAGACTAATGTTTGATCGATATCCTGGTTTGATTGGATTTATAGATGATCTAAGAATTTTTATTTTTTTTAAATTTCCTAGAAAAATGTTTAACTTACATAAAACATTGAAATGATTAGAAACACATAAACACGATTTTTTATTATTAAAATAAAAAACTATTTGAATAATACAAAAATATCCTCCTTTTTTATGATAAAAAACCACAGCATAAATAAATACAAATAATTCATTAATTAACTAATTAAAGATTATAATATGCTATAACATACAATCATGTAGTTTTTTAAAACACAATAATTTACTCACCCTTTTGAGATTATCGAACAGAATGTAGAAATGGTGAGAAATTAAAGAGTAATATTAAAAATAAAGGGAAAAAATAATAATTAGAAAACATCAATAAACATAATTTCATTGAAATTACAATATAATTGATTATAAGTCCCTATTAGGATCACTAATAAGAATTTGAATTAGAGGCTGCTAAGGTAGAAGGATCAATTGGATATTTTCTTTTTCCAATGACCAGAGTTGAAGTTGGTGTAGGTAAATGAGTAGAGGCATCTCCTATAATCACAATATATTTGGAAACATGCTAGAGTAATTGAAGGGATTGGGGCAGGTTGAGACCAAAATATTTTGTTGGAGGTGTAACAAGACTAGTAAAGGAAACTGGTGCAGAAGTATTTATAGAAACTAATGTTGAGATGAATGTTGTAGTTCAAGTAGAATAAGGATAAATCATAGTTATAAGAATAGAAAGTGGTGAAATAATTTGAGCTTTTGAAACATATATATAGGGTTCCAAAATCTAGGCAATGTTTTCACAAATCTGGACCCATGCTCAATTATCTGTAAAACTCATCCTTCTCTAAGATAAAATGATCCAGAAGGGGTGATATAATCAATATATTATCAACAATTTATTTGAGAGTTGTGGTTATATGGAGTATTTTGAGGTCTCTGGGAAAATATTGAAATTGATTTTTCAAGTTTTCTTGTTGTAAATCTGACTAAGTTAATAGTTTATAGCTCATTTAATTATAACCTTATCCTTGGTAGTCTTGACTGATTCTACTTTAACCATGTCATAGAGATTCTCATCACATGCAGAAACATATATATGAATTTAGTTCCTGATATCCTTAACACTATCTTGATTTTTTTCATTTCTTCATGCACAATTCTTATGATAAGATCCTCATCTATAAAAATAGTTACTATATATGTAGAAGTTAAAATTTGATAAAGATTGGTGATTATAAAAGGTATCTTCTATCCAATGTAAAATTTATATCTAACATATCAACTTAAAGAGCTCTAATATATCCTCATCAATATTCCATTTGAGTTATAAAACTCCAAATATCACGTTCTATATGATTTAGATTTAGAAAAATATTAGGATATATGTGAACTACAACAATCTCAATTGTATATTAAATATACTCTTAACTATCATAATCATTTTCACTATTGATATTGAGAAGAACTTCTTTCAAAAATGTCCAGAATATCATTATTATACCTAATAAAATCGGTAGTAGTAATAACTAAGGTAGGAACAAGTGTAGCTGGTTAAGGTGGAGCTTGTGCAGTTTAATTATGTGAATTTTGAAGAGATGAGGTAATAATGGGGATAGGAGTTGAGTCAATGAACTCTATCTCTGAAGGTATTAACATATATACTTCATTGTCTAAAAATATATCCTGAGTCCTATAAATTTCTTGAATCGAACTATCTAAATTTTCTACACATAGAACATTAGTTCTCGGATATGAAATATAAATGAGATCACCTTGAAATATATTTTCCGAGTCATTTCCTAGAGAGAAAGGTACAACCAGTTTTGTAGATCCAAAAATATATTGTAAAAGATCAATATAAGGCTCAAGAATGATTTTTTATTATATAAAAACTGAAGAATATCTAAGCACAACATGCTCTAGAACTCTTAAAATGACTACCATGGAATGTACATCTGTATTAGGTGGACTGTCATCATTATCATTATTATCCCTATCAGCATCATTAATAGGAGCAGATAGATCCGAATTAAATAAATTATTGTCTAGAGATTCATATTCCATTGGAGGTTTTGAATAAAAAATAGGGGATCCCCCTATCTCAAACATGGGGGGACTATCTCCAGCTATATATTCATCCTTATCACACTCAGAATCAGTGAGGATTAGTACAAAGAGTATATATCTATGAGTTTTCTCCCCCTTAAGAGTTTATCCTTCTTCTATTATTGATTAAAATTATATGGGAACCTTTGAAGATTTTGAAACTTCTAGACTAGGAGACAAACAATTATATCTTCATAAGATATTTTAGCCTCTTCAAATACATTAACTATAGACTTAGATCCATTATCATCAGATGAGTAGATAGCCTCAACTATTTGGTCTAGATCCAAGCCTAGATCTATGACATATCTTGGTATAGTAGGGTTCGTAACTTTATTGAATCATTTATAAATCCTATCCTTATCTTACAACTATATCTTATTCCATAGATATTGGAACCAAGATTGTTTTTAGCTAGAAATGGAGTATGGTTTGTATTTGTAGTAAATACTCACAAGGAAGATCAAGGAGTTTGAAAGAAAAGGTATCTTATAGTTCAAGCTAACAATAGTATTGAAGGTGTCATTGTTTCCCAGTGTTTTTCAAATTCTCAGGGTCCAAAATTTATAGGATGGCTTGCATAAAAAAGTGGATTTCCTTGAAGGACTTATGAAAATATTTCAAAGGAATGAGTTTTGTGAAGATGTGATTCATGAATGGTGTTTCACTAATTATCAAAGAAAGTTGACAGTGATCTATGCGATAGTGATGAGCATCATGAATGGCGAAGAATTGGATCATCACGAACAGTGATAAAAAGCTCTGTGACTACGACAAATGTCACTTGATCTTTGTGATTGGAGGAGTTCCACATAGATTATGGTTTGGAAGAAAGCTTCATGATAATGTAAATTATCAATGAAGCTTCAATACTAAATGTAACATCCCAAGCTTCCACGGTACGCTTCTCTTTGAATAATACAGTAGCGTGTGTTGTACGCAACTTCGAGTTCTAACACACACCACAACCAATCAAAGTAGCCGTTATGAATAGTAATACCTAATTTTTGAAATTTTATAAATTTTATCTTACAAAATGAACTTCATTTTTGGATTCGTAATATCGAATTTATCCTAGGGTGAAATTTTGGAACTTTTCAGATAACTTTTATATTTTGATGAATAGTGAAAATTACTAAATTTTAATTAAAAACAACTTTTTTAATCAAAATAATTAATAGTGATAAATTATTATATTTAGTGGTTTTAAAGTATAATTAGAATATAATTTTACCATTTTATCCAATGGTGGTCATTATAATTAACTTCACTTTGAAATTGGACATAAACAATTGTCAATCTTTTGATTGATATTGTTTCTTAAAAACACGCTATTTGTTTTGACAACGGGAATTAATTATAAAATTAATTAATGCAACTTATATGTTTGGAATTTTGTAAAATAGACACCATTTTTGAATTCATAATATCAATTATAGCTTAGGGTTAATTTTTGGTATTTTTCTGAAAAACTTCAATTTTTGATGAATAGTAAAACCACTAAGTGGTAGTTTAAAAACTAATTTTTCGTGTAAATGAAACATTACCACTTCTGTGATTTGATTTTCAAAAATCTGATATACATGCTTGTAATTAGGAAGTAAAATGTGGTTCAATGGGATTAAAATAATTTTTTTGGTGAATAGTAACTGTTAAGTTTTATTAATCGCGATTAAAGGTAATTAGTGAAATTTAAGGTAAAAATGATATTATAAAAGTATGAAAATATCTTGAAACTTGTCCTACCCTTATTTTATGAGTCATGGCCGACCAATACAATCCATGGGTAAACTTGGGGACCCCATGGAGCCACTTGGGTAAGAAAATGACATTAATAACTTTTTATTTAATGTAAAAATAAAATTGTCACAAACATGTGTTGTTTTACTAAAACAATTATTACATGGGGTTATATAAGATAAATTTTAGACTATAAATATTCACTGTAAATATAAAAATATTTACTACATCATATTAATTTTTTTATAATTTTTAGACATTAAATAAATAAATTTATTTATCACACCATGATGATGTAACGATTACCTCATTAATTAACGATTTAAATAAAATGAAAAGATAATGTAAAATCTAATATTTAAACTTGTCAAAAACCTATTGTATGAGTATATTTATAACCCTTATCACCTTATCTTTGAAATATATAATTGTGGGACCTTTGAAATCCGAAAACCATTTCATAATAATGTAACATTTCATGACTTTCCAAGAGTGCCCCTCCTCTCCTCTTATAAAAGGCCCCCACCTATACCACCTTATTCACACCATCAAATCCATTTGGCTCAGACAAACTCTGACCAAATACTCTCTCAACTTCCCTATCTTACTCCTAGAAGCCTCACTTTGGGCAGAAGTCTTCTCAAGGAAGCCTTTGGATCAAATCAAAAAGAGTTACCCGATTTTAAGGTAATGTCTTCTCTTGTGTTCTTTTGTTTTATTTTGCTTCTCAAACCTCCTAAAATCTTTTTATTACTTTATTTTGTAACAAAAAGAGTATATTAAATATACTATGATGTTTTTATGAGAAGGATTTGATTTACACTTACACACACCTTCGTCTAATGGTTAATGAACAGACTGTTTCTGTGGGTGGCGAATTACTGCCTCATGAAACGATGATTGTTCAATCTTATTTTAACACCTCTCATGGTGGACATTAAGATGTCACTATATTTATATATTATATATATTATGTTTATGTTTTCATTATGCTTCTGTATTTTTCATTTATGGCATACCTTTATGATTTCCATTATGGGTAAACGCGATAATTTCATTTTAGGAAGTGCGGACTACCGCCCCCTCAAAGTGATTTGAATCATTAATGCCATATGTCGGATGTATAAAGGATGGAGTAAATGATATTATATATGATATTATACTGGAATTATAATATACCTTTATATAATTATTATTTCATTCCATTAAATACGAAATAGAAATTAAAGTAGCGTTCATGCGTACGTACGGCTTACCGTCTCCATGAACGGTGCATTTCATTTCTTACCTCTAAATGTTATGTAATATTATAAATTCATATATATACTGGATATATATTATATATATGATATCTAAATAATGAATATAATTCTGGATATAATGGATATTTTACCTCATGAACAACTTGTAATTATAAGAAGTTTATTTTTGACTTAAGTACCAAAGATCGACAAAACGACCGTTATTAACTTAAATAATTACATAATGTTCATAACATGGTAATAAGTGATATAAAAGGAATAATGAACTTGAAAAAGGTTCTTAAGAAATTATAAATTAACTCTAGTTTATTATTCAGGAGTTTAAAGAACAGTTGAGTCAAGTTGGACACGAGGTAAGAGAACTTCTTAACCCAATTTCCGTTCTTTGGGTCAATCTCCTACTTTCAAATTATGTCATGATATTATTATGTAATATCTTGTATTTTTACTTTATTTATGTGTAATTATAGTGAATACACATAATAGATCTATTTTATTTAAAAAATTATCTTTGTAAGGGACTTCGTCTCAATCTCCATTAATTGAGGCATATTTTGTTTTATACACAAATTTCTTTTATACGGTGTATAAACCCCTTTGACTTTTACGTTTATTCAAAAGTAATCTTTTTATACAAAGAATTTTACTAAACGACAAAAAGGAATGTTTTTATTATCGTACATATGCGGCGACAATGACTTCTCCGCCGCCGTGACCATTATTTGAGTTTCGGCTTCCTCTACAAGCCATAACTTTTTTTAAATGAAAAATAAATACCAAGTTTTAATTTTATTTTATTTTGGTATTGAAAATGGTTTTGATAATGTTTTTATTATGTTAATGTGTTGTATTGATATATTGTGATTGAAATGTGGAAATGTTATGTTTCCTTTATGCATGTTTTATGTGATATGATTATGTTATGGTTTATGATATGTTTAAACCTGTTCATATGAGGAATGCATTGGACTTAATAAGTGACGGGTGGAGCCCGTTATAGCTCCTCGATGCATCAGTAGGTCACATGAGACAAACTAGTGTCTTGGCACGAGGCCATGACAAAATCTTATTTGTAGTCTTGGCACGAGGCCTAGGCTACGTGGTTATGATAGTCTGGCATTATGCATTCCATCATTATAAAAGTGGTTATTGATATTGCATGTGATTGTTCGACTAGTAGAATATCCATGTGAATAAGTAAATGGAATTATTTCATTTTATTTTTTCCATATTATGCTGAAGTTCAAGTTTAAAAGGATTTTGTCTTAGTTATACATTGCCTTAAATGTTTATGTTTGTTTATGAAAGTTTCCGCTGTATTGTTATACTTACTGAGCATCTGGGCTCACCCCTTTCAATGTTTTAATTTTTCCAGGATATGATGAAGTATATTATGAATAACCTGAAGGGATAGTATGAGGGGATATGAAGACATGATGTTTTTTTAGTTTTTTTTTACTTTATGATGTCATGTAAGACTTATGAATGTATCTAGTGTTTCTGAGGCTACTAAACTAATCGGTCTTTCAAGACTTGATATTTTGTGATCATGCCAATGTTATGCAATAATGCACCAACTCTGGGTGACTGGGGCCGGGGCGTTATAGTTGGTATCAGAGGCAGTTTAGTACTTACCTTGGAAGCTATATTTAGATAAACTTTGATTAGAGCTCATAGCCCAAAGATAGAAATTTAGGATTAGTATAGAAGAACTTCCTAGAATTTTGGTATTATAGAGATTTTGTGAGTTTTCCGAGCAATAAATCTCTGTCTGGATACGAGCAGGTAGAGGCAGCTCTGGTACATATGTACCTAGGGGTAAAACCCGAAAACATCGCTTTGAGCTTGATTTGAACCAGAACTGGTGTACGACAACGGGCCTTGCTGCACTATTGATTACGACACTCCCGGGGGATATGCTTAGGATAATTGTAATTTTCTTTACAAATCATTATGAAGGTTTTATGAGTATATACTTCCTCAAAGAATTTTTTTTATGATTATAGTTCAATTTATGTTAAGTGTTTTACAAGTATGGAATTATGTATTTTGATTCATAAACTAATCTAGTTTATGCCATTATTTAGAAATGGCGCCTAGTGGGAGGAATGGAAACCGTATCAATGCACACACTCCATGTAGGGATTTCCCTCCTGCTCAAGATAATTATAGTGGAGCTGGAGATACAACTGGTGCTGATCAACTTATCCCCATACTGGGACAACTCACTCAGGTTATGAATAATAACCTTACTCGTATGGAGCACCCTGATCCGCAACATGGAAGATCAATGTTAGACCACTTCATGAGGCAACAACCGCTAACATTTAATGGGGGTACAAATCCATTAGTATCTGAGCAATGGATAAACTCCTTAGAGAAAATATTCCACGCCTTGGGGAGTAGCGAAAGGGAGAAGGTTGTCATGGCAGTTTACCGCCTTACTGGAGATGCCGATCAAAGGTGGTTGATGATTCAAAACACAAAGGAAGATGAATAAGTATCAAGTATGGAATGGAGGGAGTTTAAGGAAATTTTCTTAGAAAAATACTTTCCACATGACCATCGAGCAGATATGGAAAGGAAATTTCTGAGTCTGAGACAAAAGGAGGATGAGGATGTCACAAAGTATGAGGCTAAATTTACAAGGTTATCAAGGCATGCAATAGATTATATACGTAACCCAAGAAGTAAGATTGATCGTTTCTTTGATGGGTTAAAACCGTTTCTCCGTTGAGCCTTAGTCTCATAATCTTTCTCGTCGTACGAAGATATTGTCTCATGTGCTATCAAGACAGAAAAAGAATTCTCTAAATCTTATGACAATAAAGTAAAGCAAGAGAAGAAGAGAACGGTGGAACAAGAGACAGATAAAGGAAAAAATGGAAAGAAGGATTTTCCATTATGTGATAATTTTGGGAATAATAACCCCGGTACTTGCCTAAAAGGAATGAGAGTTTGTTATAGATGTGGAGAAAAAGGTCACCAAGCTCGTGATTGAAAGGGAAAGAAAGAGGCTATCAATGTTGAATGCTACAATTATAGGGAAATGGGGCATTATGCAAATGAATGTCCTAAGAATCAGGGAAACTTAGCTCAGAAAAGGCCAAGGGATCAAGTACAATCTTATACTGTTACTACAGTTGAAGTGGAATAATTAATGTATTGGTGCTTTTGGACTCAAGGATTATATTCTGGTTATAAGAATAATGTGATATATATAAGGATTGTACTGAAGTACTTGTTGTTTTCATTAAGGTTTTAATATGATGAAGGTAATAATATTTTTGTATGTGATAATAAGAGAAACTTTACTTTGTTTGAGGAATCTGATGATACAATTGATTTTAGAATTTAGAGACCTTTTATAGAAAGTCTGGACAGAGGTATTTTGGATAACTATAAAGGTTGGAATGGATTAAGTTGAAATTTGGATAGTATTGTTTAAGGATAAAACATTTATGAAGATTATTTTTTAAATATTATTATACTATAGTTTTAGGAAAAGGACAACCTACAGGTTAGGGGATAACCCGTCGTGTCGGAAAAATCTGTAGGAATCGAACCCACAACCATAGTGCGACAGGCCTTTATTACCTACCACTAGCCTACAGGAAGTCCCTGGTTATTACAAAATAGTTTTCCTAATCTAAATGGTATGTGTTAATATTTGGAACCTTGTACGATTAGGATAAATATAATATTTTTTAGTTCTATTATCTTTTTGAGTGAAAGATGAGTTTGTGGTAAAAATTTATTAAAGAATGAAAGTCTACATGACAAGTATGTATATTTCCATACATTCTTAGTAAATCTCCTAAATAAATTCCTCAACTTTATTAAAGGTAACTTAAAACAAAAACATTGTCGGTTAACTTTTCCTACTGGGGAATCAATGATCGTTTAACCAATCACAAGTTTGTGATTTTCTTGTAGTTAAAATTTCTCATAATCCTGTTTTCTACAACTCTCCATCAGACCTTGATGGTTTGTTTCTCCTCCATATCCATATTTTCATAGAATCCTAGTATGGGATATCTCGGGTGACCTTTGTACTTCTCTTTCTTTCTTTTAAAGTTATATTTTTATTAACCCTATTTCCGATGTGGGTTTTCCACAAAGGTATTATCTATTTTCAACCTTTTATTTTCAAAGAAAAATTTAAAATTGTGAGGATGTGATTTATTGAAGGAGGGGAGAATGTAACACCCCAAGCTTCTATGGTACGCTTCTATTTTAATAATACAGTAGCGTGTGTTGTACGCAACTTCGAGTTCTAACACACACCACAACCAATCAAAGTACCCGTTATGAATAGTAATACCTAATTTTTGAAATTTTATAAATTTTATCTTTCAAAATGGACTTCATTTTTGGATTCAGAATATCGAATTTAGCCTAGGGTGAAATTTTGGAACTTTTCGGATAACTTTTATATTTTGATGAATAGTGAAAATTACTAAATTTTAATTAAAAACAACTTTTTTAATCAAAATAATTAAGAGTGATAAATTATTCTATTGAGTGGTTTTAAAGTATAATTATAATATAATTTTACCATTTTATCCAATGGTGGTCATTAGAATTAACTTCACTTTGAAATTGGACATAAACAATTATCAATCTTTTGATTGATATTGTTTCTTAAAAACACGCTATTTGTTTAGACAACAGGAATTAATTATAAAATTAATTAATGCAACTTATATGTTTGGAATTTTGTAAAATAGACACCATTTTTTAATTTAGAATATCAATTATAGCTTAGGGTGAATTTTTGGCATTTTTCTGAAAAACTTCAATTTTTGATGAATAGTGAAACCACTAAGTAGTAGTTTAAAAACTAATTTTTCATGTAAATGAAACATTACCACTTCTGTGATTTTATTTTCAAAAATCCAACATACATGGTTGTCATTAGGAAGTAAAATGTGGTTCAATGGGATTAAAATAATTTTTTTTGGTGAATAGTAACTTTTAAGTTTTATTAATCACGATTAAAGGTAATTAGTGAAATTTAAGGTAAAAATGATATTATAAAAATAAGAAAATATCTTGACACTTGTCCTAAACTTATTGTATGAGTCATGGACGACCAAGACAATCCATGGGTCAACTTGAGGACCCCATGGAGCCACTTGTGTAAGAAAATGACATTAATAACTTTTTATTTAAAGTAAAAATAAAATTGTCACAAACATGTGTTATTTTACTAAAACAATTATTACATGGGTTTATATAAGATAACTTTTCAACTATAAATATTCATTGGAAATATAAAAAGATTTACTACATCATGGTAATTTTTTTATAATTTTTAGACATTAAATAAATAAATTTATTTATCACACCATGATGATGCAGCGATTACCTCATTAATTAATGATTTAAATAAAATGAAAAGATAATGTAAAATCTAATACTTACACTTGTCAAAAACCTATTGGATGAGTATATTTATAACCCTTATCACCTTATCTTCAAAATATATAATTGTAGGACCTTTTAAATCCGAAAATCATTTCATAATAATGTAACATTTCATGACTTTCCAAGAGTGCCCCTCCTCTCCTCTTATAAAAGTCCCCCACCTCTACCACCTTATTCACACCATCAAATCCATTTGGATCGGCCAAAATCTGCCCAAATACTCTATCAAATTCCCTCTCTTACTCCTAGAAGCCTCACTTTGGGCAGAAGTCTTCCCAAGGAAGCCTTTGGCTCAAATCAAAAATAGTTACCCGATTTTAAGGTAATGTATTCTCTTGTGTTCTTTTGTTTTATTTTGCTTCTCCAACCCCCTAAAATCTTTTTATTACTTTATTTTGTAAAAAAAACAGTATCTTAAATATACTAGGATGTTTTTATGAGATGGATTTTATTTAAACTTACACACACCTTCATCTAATGGTTAATGAACATACTGTTTCTGTGGGTGGCGAATTACTGCCTCATGAAATGATGATTCTTAAATCTTCTTTTAAAACCTCTCATGGTGGACATTAAGATGTAAATATATTTATATATGATATATATTATGTTTATTATTTCCTTATGCTTCTGAAGTTTTCATTTATGGCATACCTTTATGATTTCCATTATGGGTAAACGCGATAATTTCATTTTAGGAAGTGCGGACTACCGCCCCCTCAAAGTGATTTGAATTGTTAATGCCATATGTGGGATGTATAAAGTATGGAGTAAATGGTATTATATATGATATTATACTGGAATTATAATATACCTTTATATCATTATGATTTAATTCCATTAAATACAAAAGATAAATGAAAGTAGCATTCATGCGTATGTATGACTTACCGTCTCCATGAATGGTGCATTTCATTTCTTACCACTAAATGTTTTGTAATATTATAAATGCATGTATATACTGGATATATATGATATATATGATATCTACATAATGAATATAATTTTGAATATAATGGATATTTTACCACATGAACAACTTGTAATTATAAGAAGTTTATTTTTGACTTAAGTACCAAAGATCGACAAAACGACCATTATTAACTTAAATAATTACATAATGTTCATAAAATGGTAATAATTGATATAAAAGGAATAATGAACTTGAAAAAGGTTCTTAAGAAATTATAAATTAACTCTAGTTTATTATTCAGGAGGTTAAAGAATGGTCGAGTCAAGTCGGACACGAGGTAAGGGAACTTCTTAACCCAATTTCTGTTCTTTGGGTTAATCTCCTACTTTCAAATTATGTCTTGATATTATTATGTAATATCTTGTATTTGTACTTTCTTTATGTGTAATTATAGTGAATACACATAATAAATCTATTTTATTTAAAAAATTATCTTTGTAAGGGACTTCGTCTCAATCTCCATTCATTGAGGCATATTTTGTTTTATACACAAATTTCTTTTATATGGTGTATAAACCCCTTTGACCTTTATGTTTATTCAAAAGGAATATTTTTATACGAAGCGTTTTACTAAACGAAAAAATGAATGTTTTTCTTGTCGTACATATGCGGCGACAATGACTTCTCCGCCACCATGACCATTATTTGAGTTTCGGCTTCCTCTACAAGCCATAACTTTTTTTAAATGAAAAATAAATACCAAGTTTTAATTTTCTTTTATTTTGGTATTGAAAATGGTTTTGATAATGTTTTTATTTTATCAATGTGTTGTATTGATATCTTGTGATTGAAATGTGGAAATGTTATGTTTCCTTTATGCATGTTTTATGTGATACGATTATGTTATGGTTTATGATATGTTTAAACCTGTTCATATGAGGAATGCATTGGACTTAATAAGTGACGGGTGGAGCCTGATATATCTCCTAGATGCATCGGTAGGTCTCATGAGACCAACTAGTATCTTGGCACGAGGCCTTGACAAAATCTTATTTGTAGTCTTGGCACGAGGCCTTGGATACGTGGTTATGATAGTCTGGGATTATGCATTCCATCATTATGAAAGTGGTTATTGATATTTCATGTGATTATTTGACTAGTAGAATATCCATGTGAATAAGTAAATGACATTATTTCATTTTATTTTTGCCATATTATGCTGAAGTTCAAGTTTAAAAGGCTTTTGTCTTAGTTATACATTGCCTTAAATTTTTATGTTTATTTATGAAAGTTTCCACTGTATTGTTATCCTTACTGAGCATCTGAGCTCACCCATTTCAAGGTTTTAATTTTTCCAGGATGTGATGAAGTATATTATGAATGACCTACATGGATAGTACGAGGGGATATGAAGACATGATGTTTTTTTAATTTTGTTTTACATTATGATGTAACATAAGACTTATGAATTTATCCAGTGTTTCCAAGGCTACTAAACTAATAGGTCTTTTGAGACATGATATTTTGTGATCATGCCAATATTACACAATAAAGCACCGACTCTGGGTAACTAGGGTCGGCGCATTACACTGAAGGAGCACCATGAATATGTTTTTGAAATATCTAGAAAATATGCTAAGAGGTGGAGGAACATCACGAACAGTTGAGCCTATAAATATGAAGCTACCCCCACTTCATTTGAATAAAAATTTCCAAGGAAAAACCAGAATTGCTCTGATTTCATGAAGCTAGGGGAGCTTTGTGAATCTAGGTTTCTATATGATCTTGAGCATTATGAAAAGACTAGTTTAGCATTGACTGTTGCCAATGATTCCAAGTAAGGGGTGCTTTGTGATGATGGGGTATTCCACATTGACTTAGTGAGATTTATGAAGATAGTTTGTTCCATGAAGTCAGTGAGCTTTGAAAAGGTAGTGAGCTTCATGAGGGAGTTTCACGAAATGTAGTTTTGAATATTTGTTTTTTAGTGAACAGGTCTTTCAAAGTGCATCAAATTAGGCCTACGGTGCAAGAAAAGTATCATTATAGATAGAGACAAATAATTTAATTCCAATTCATTGAAGATACATTCAAGTTGATAAACTGAGTAAGACGTCACCCAAAGTAGTGATCTAGGTGAAGTTGAAGGAAGTGTTCGGAGGGATTCTGTGAGATTTTCCTAAAATATTATAAAGGCAGTGATCATGGCATAGAGTTACTATGTTATAACTTTTTTATTATGAAACAAGTGAAGATTAGTGTATTTAGGTATGAATGAAACACTATTAGCACTTGCTCCTTGGACTAGCCTTTAGTGTTGAACCAAGTAAAATTCATGTGTTGTATCTTTGAATGTGATTGTTTGTTTTTTTCACTTCCCCATATGATAGGTTTAAGAGGTTCCTACCAACTTGGGAACAAGATCCATCACTTTATGATAAAAAGTTTACACCCTGATTCACCCCTCCTCTCTCAGGGTGTTATGGGGTCCTTCAAGTGGTATTAAAGTGAGGCTACTTGTGTTAAATCTTTCCTTCTTTACTATCATGGAGAATTCATCAAATTTAGGGGAGTTTCCCTATTTGATGGAAAAAACTTCCAGATTTGGAAGAATAGGATGAGATATCTTCTAATATCTCTTGGAATGGAAGTACTTTTTGCTATTTCACAAGGTATTTAGGTCACAGATGCAATAGGACTGTCTATGACTAAAACAGAAAGAAAAATGCCTGATGTAAATGCCAAAGCATATAATGCCCTTACTGATTCTCTATATGATAAAATGTATCTGAATTCAATGAGTTTAAAATCTTCCAAGTCAATGTGAAAAAACTAGAAAATATTTATGAAGGTGACAATGAAGTGAAGGAAGAAAAACTCCACGTTTTTCACAATAGGTTCGATGATCTAAAGATGCATCCTGATGAAAATGCAGATACCTTATTTAATAGAATTACTGAAGTTGTAAGAGAAATTTTAGGTCTTGGTGAATAAATAAAATACATTTACATTTTAAATAAAATCTTGATAAGACTCACACCTATTTATAATCCAAAAGTGTCATCCCTTAAGAAAATACATATTTAAAAAATTTCATTGGATTATCTATTGAGTAGTTTGGTAGCATATGAAATGAGAGTCAAACCAGAGGATGCAACAAGTCACATTAGCAAAGATATGACATTAAAAGTCATGGAAAAACTTGAGATTTTAGGAGACTGTTTTAATAAATATAATGAGGAAGAAAACATTATTTCACTCTTTGCTAAGAAATTTAAGAGGGGAAAAGGGAGGTTTGAAGGAAATCTACCCTTGGTATGTTTTCATTGTGGTAGAGTTGGAAACATTGCCTCTCGTTTCTCAAGGAAGTTTTATGATGAAGAAAGTGAAGTCGGACACTTGTAAAAGCCTCAAAAAAGTTTTTATCAAAAGAGAGACTTAAAATATGGAAATAAATTATAGATAAAGATATTTTTATATAAAGTACAAGATGATGAATTTTGAGGAAGAAGAACCAGAGTTTAAATATAGAACCTAGGAATCTATGATGGATACAGTTGGAAAGTTAGAACCATCAAAAGATAAAGCTAGAGATAATCATTTGAGTGATGATGCTGATCTCAAGTTGAAACTTATTAATTCTCTTGGTATGATTGAGAATCAAAGTAACATATGAAAAAAGTGGAGAGCAGTTGTGGAAGAATCACCAGAATTTATTGATCATCTTGAATCTGAAATTGAATGACTGGAAGTAGTGAAAGAACAGTCAAAAACCTTTGAAACCATAGAAGATGTAGTGGAACTAAAGATTAGAATTTAATAATACGCAAAGTTCATCAATGAACTCATATCTAGATTGGGGTATAAGTCCAAGAATGTTGAGGGCCTTGAAGAATAAGTTGTTACTCTTAGGAGTAAACTTGAAAGTGAATCAAATTAAAATAAAAACAAAGAAGAAAATACAATTTTGAATATTCTCAGATGATGAGATTCTAGAGAGTTCTAAAGAAAGTTTTGATAGATTATAAAAGGTTTTGAATGATCAAAGACCTACATGCATGGGAAAAATCAGAATTGGTTGTGATGCTGAAACATTAAAGGTTGGAAATAAGATAATCCAAATTAAAGGGAAATTAAATTTTGAACATATCACAAAGTTAACTGAAGTCCTAAAAAATAAAGCCTCAAATCAAACTAAAAGGAGAACAAAATCCAATCCAAAAGTTTCTTGAAATTATAGTTAGTCAAACTATTTTCCTAAGAATAAATGGGGATAAATTGAAGTGAGAAGACATTTTCTCTTATGAAATGTCAACTCCATGGCTATCTGGGATATACCATGTTATACTGTGAAGAGGTAAGGAGATATTTGAATGGGTAAGTGCTAGGAAGTCAAAAAAATAACACATTCATATCCCAATTATTATAGAATAAATAATTTCTATGGATATTGTTTTATTTTTTCTAACTTTGTCCATAAATATATTTGTTACAGGAAGAGGAAAGGCATGAATAATTCATATAGAACTCAGAGACAAGCTAATACTCATCAACCAGATGATGTTGCTCTTACAAATATATTTTATCCTCTGGCATAATAATATGATTATGATGAACCTGTTTACATGGAAAATATATTTGAAATTCCATATTTATTATTCAATCAATCTAATATTTCTTGGAAGGAAAAGAAAAAAATTTAAAAATCTAACCTTATAGAAGTTTCCCTCAAATCTAAAAAGAGAAGAAACACCTAGATTCTTGAAATAATATTCTCATCCCATGAAAAGATAAATGAATAAATATTATTGAATGTTAAGAAAATGGTTTATGGAACATTAAGGTTCAATAATGATGGTTCTTTGAATATCAAAGGTAGTCGAAGTACTGAACTGGATAATGGAAAGATGAAGAAAACTGAAGTTCTCTATGTGGACAATTTACATCACAATCTCCTAAGTGTGAGTCAACTTTGTGAATCGGGACTGATGGTGGAATTTAATCAAAATGGGTGCACTATCAGAGGAATGGAAGGGAATTATCTTATGAAAGGTAGCATAATAGATGGAAAATTATATCAGGTTGATAGTAAAGAGAACATTTTCTACATAAAATTTGAAGAATAAAACAACTTGTGGCATTGGAGGTTGGTTCACATTAATAAGAAAGACATAGAAAAGATATATAAGTTTAAGATAGTCATGGATATCCCCAATCTAAACTGTGAACAAGAAAAGACTTGTGATGTTTGCATATGAGAGAAGTTTGTATATAGTTCATATCAACCAAAGAATAAAAGGTCATCTAATATTCTTAATCTCATCCATACAAACGTATGTGGTTTGATAAATGTTGTTGGAACATATGGATAAAGGTACTTCGTTATTTTCATTTATGATTAGAGTATAATGTCTTGTATGATGGTTATACATAGGAAATAGAAAGTTCTTGATTTTATGAAAACTTATCACAGAATAGCTGAGAATGATACTGGATGGACTATCAAAGTTTTGCAGTCTGAAAATGGAGGGGAATACATATCCATTGAATTTGAAAATTACCTAGAGAAATATGGAGTACAACATGAGGTGTCTACTATGAGAACCCCACAAAAAAAATGGAGTTTTTGAGTGTAGGAATCAACAGATGAACAATATGTCCAGAACAATGCTTATTGAGAGTGGTATCTCTCGGCATTACTGGAAAGAGGTTGTTCAAGCTATAGTGTATACTCAAAATCGAACAAGGATTTATATGGTAGAAACCAAGACACTATATGAGTTGTGTCATGGAAGGAAGCACTCTTTGAAGTATTTTCATGTTTTTAGAAGTAAATTTTTTATCAAAAACAAAGAAGGAAATCCAGGAAAGTATGGTGATGCGAAAGATGAAGGAATATTCCTCAGTTATTCAATGTAGATAAAATATTAAAAATGTTTCAATAATTATCTTGGGAGAATAATTGAAAGATGCGATGTTAATATCCTTGAAGATAAGACCAAAAACACCTCAATAAGACCTTATGCTAATATGATAGAATATGAATAAGATGGTGGAAATGGAATAGATTCAAATTCATAATTAGAGGAAGGTGTAAAAAATGCTCAGAGGTCACAAAATGATAATGATTCAGGATAATAATTAGAATAGGAAACCATGACTGAAGAAAATTCTTATGAACCACATAGGAAAAATCGAAGAGTATAAATTGATCAATCCAACATCATTGGGGATTGGACAGAACCCACACAGACAAAGAGAATAAGAAATAATGCACAATATTCCTTCTTATAAATTGTGGAACAACCTCATTTAAAGAAGCTTCAAAGGATGAATCATGGGTTAAAGGCATTAATGAAGAATTATATCAGATTGATAGGAACCAGACATGGGATCTTGTTAAGAGACCCAAAAGTCACAATGTGATTAGAATGAAGTGAATTTTCAAGAATAAATTTGATGAGCATGGTAATGTGATCAGAAATAAGGTGAGACTGGTGTGTAAATGATATTCATAGATTTAAGGTGTTGATGTTGAAGAAAAATTTTCTCTGGTAGCTAGAATAGAGTCAACCAGAATTTTTCTTTCCATGATAATTCAAAGAGGATACAAAGTGTATCAAATGGATGACAAAACAGATTTCTTGAATGGTGTTCTTGAATAAGAAGTCTACATTGAAAAACTAGTGGTTTTTCTACTTGATAATGATGAAATGAAGGTTTCCAGATTAAAGAATACACTATATGGTCTGAAATATAAACTATGAGTGTGGCACTCTTGGATAAATTATTATCTAAATAAGATCAAATTTAAAAGAGGAGGAGTGAATAAAAATATCCATGTGAAGAATTCTTAGAAAGATTAGTTCATGGTACTAGTGTATGTAGATGATATTATATTTAGTGGAAGCAGGTAGGGACCGGTTGATGAATTTTACAATCAAATGAAATTAGAATTTGAAATGTATATGATTGATGAACTCATATACTTTTTGTGGATGCAAGTGATTAGGAGGAAAGACCACGCTTTTATTTCTCAAGAAAAGTATTCTATAGAGTTTCTAAAGAAATTCAATATGCAAGACTCCAAACCAATGTCGACTCCAATTGCGGTTGAGACAAAAATGCAAAATCATGAGGATGAGACATCTATAGATCCCACAATTTATAGGAGAATCATTGTAAGATTATTATACCTGAAATAAACATGTCCAAATATTGTATTTTCAACATGATTAGCATCCCTATTTCAAATTAATATGAAGTAAGAACATATGGAGACAATGAAAAGAATCATGAGGTATGTTCAAGGTACTCATAATTATGGATTATACTTTGCTTCAGGAAGAGTTTGTAAACTATCAGTGTTTTCTGATGCTGAATGGGATGAATATGTTGTTGATAGAAAATCCAGAAGTGGTGGGGGATTATTTATTAGTAATAAATGTGTGGGATGTTTGAGTAAGAAACAAGAAAGTACTACTCTTATTACTAATGAAGATGATTATATCTTTACTACAAAGGCTTTCACTCAGCTATTTTGGATGAAAAAACAAATGATTGATGTTGGAGATGAGGTGACATAACCAATGGTGATTCAATTTGACAAAAAGAGCACGATCGAACTTTCAAAGAATCCTATTAAGCATTCTCATATGAAACATGTTGAAATCAGATCTCACTTAATCAAATAAAAAGTTGAACAAGGCATGATTAAAATGGATCATGTTGGAATTGATGACCAAGTGGATGACATTCTGAATAAGCCATTGGTGGCACATGTGTTTGAGAAACATCAGTTGAACCTAGGTGTTCAGCCACCTCCTAGTGCATGAGGAGGTTACTAGTGTTCCCCTATCCCCAGTTGTATTAACCATTTTAATCTATTTGTGGAAGTGATGTAGGTTTATTGGGGAGATACAATCCAGGGGGAGTGTGTTTTATGCTCTACAAGTTCAATAACAGGTTATTTGGGTTTATTTCCAGTGGGGGATAATGGATAAATTCAATGGTTCAATGTTACAAAGGTGGATAATAAAAAATGAGAATGAAAAATTTATGGTTTTCTAGTTGTAGGAGAATGGAGAATGGAGAATAGAGAAAGAAGTAGCAGGTTTTTGAAAAACCATGCAATGCTTCTATGACATGACCAGAGCTTATATTGGACATATTTAAGCATTCCAAAACATGAGAACCTAATTCATGATTCCCCTATTGTTTTCTAAACTGATATTTTCTCATATAGACTTAGAGTGTTGGATGAGTTGTTTTTTACATATCCATTTTTGATGGTGGCTAGTGCTTTATTGAATTTATCTTCAGATTTACAACAAAGACAAAGGGGGAGATTATTGGAACCAAGGCCGTTATTTTCTAGAAATAGAGTATGGTTTGTATTTTTTATCAATCCTATCATGGAAGATTAGAGAGTTTTCAAGGAAATGGATATTACTGTTAAAGATTACAATAGTATTGAAGGTGGCATCATTTCACAATGTTTTCCATGTTTTTGGGGTCCAAAATTTGTAGGATGGATTGCATCACAAAAAGTGGATTTCTTTGAAGGAATTATGAAAATATGGAAAATGAATGAGTTTTTTTGAATATGGGATTCGTGAATGGTGTTTCATAAAGGATCAAATAAAGTTGATGGTGATCTACATAACAATGATGAGAATCGTGAATGATGAAGAATTGGAGGATCACAAATGGTAATGGAAATCTCCACGACTATGACAAATGTCATTGGATATTCATTACTGGAGGAGCACTGTGAAGATTATGGTTTGATGGAAAGATTCATGACAACATAAAATATCAATGGATCTTTACGACTGAATGTGCACCACGAAGATTTTTATGAAAGATCTAGAAAATCTGATAAGAGGCAGTGGAGAACCATAAATTATCGAGCCTATAAACATGAGGCTACCCCCACTTCATTTGAACAAAATTTTTCATGAAAAAATATGAATCACTCTAATTTCATGAAGATAGGGGAGCTCTGTGAATATGGGTGTCTATGAAAGATTGAGCATCGTGAAAATACTAGTTTAGTCTTGAATGATGCCAATGATTACAAGTAAAGGGTCCTTAATGATTATGGGGTATTTCATGTTGGATTAGTGAGCATTTTGAAGGCAGTTTGTTCTGCGAAGGTAGTGAGGTTCATGAAGGCAATGTGATTATCAAAGGAGGTTCATGAAAGGAAGTTTTGAATATCAGTTTTTTAGTGAACAAGGATTTCAAAGTGCATCAAATCAGGTCTATGGTGCAAGTAGAGTCTCATACTAGACAGGGACAAAGACTTTAATGCCAATCCATTTAAGTGACCTTCAAGTCGATAAAATGAGTATGAATTCACCCAAGATAGTGAGTTAGGGTGAGTCGATGGAAGTGTTTTGAGGGACGTAATGAGATTTCCCTAAAACATTACAAAGGCAGTGATCCTAGAATAGATTTACTATGTTCGAACTTCTACATTCCATAATAAGTGAAGATTAATTTATTTAGGTATGACCGAAACACTATCGGTGTATGCTCCTTGGACTAGCCCTTAGTGGAGAACCAAGTAAAATTATTGTTCTATCTCTTTGCATGTGATTGTTTGTTTTCTGTACTTTTCCATCATATAAATTTAACAAGTTCCTACCAATATCGGAATAATATTCGTCACTTTAGGAGAAAAATTTGACACCTTGATTCACCCCTCCCCTCTCAGGGTGTTCTGGGGTCCTTCAATAGATTCCAGTTAATATTAATTCTCTTGAATGTGGTTTGATTAAGAAAAACACCACTGAAAATTATTGGATTTTACACTCCCTTAAGAACAAGTATCTTCTTTTCAAGTATAGCTAAAATTAATTTTAGGTAAGGCATAGTGTTAAACCTTGAGGAGGTCTTACTGAGCTCTTTTATATTCCTCATAAATTTTTTTGGTAGATTTATCTAAATTCCATAAAGTATAAAGTACAATAGGAAGAGGTCTTGGTGACTAATATTGTGAATATCCCTCTTTATAGGGTAGATAACATGCTATATAAACTTTAAAAACAACCTATAATCTCCATTTAATTCAATAACACTAGAAATTCAATGAGTTATATCACCAATTAACTCTTCTAACACATTTAAAAGATCAAAATGTAGATTGTTTAAGGGATATGAACTTTAATCATCCAAGAACTCTCCTTGATATGGTAATTTTAAACTCTCAGCGCAAAGTGTTGAAGAAAACTCAAATTCTTGACTATCAAAAAAGAATATGAAGAGATCCACTTGATCTCTAGCTTTAAACACCATTTTCATATAGGACTAATTTACTAAATGAGGATCAAAATGATTATTAATGTCTAAAAACCACTCAGTCTATCCTTTTTGAAGTAAAAATATACAAACTTGAGAATAAATGGTCAAAAAACACTCCAAATATACTTCATTTTTAGGGGCGACTTCACATGGAAACTAATGTAGCTTAAAAATATTTCTAGATCCTCTCATTCTTTCCTAGTAACTTTTAAAATAATTATATTCTTTTGGATTATCTTTCTTGAATGTTCACTTTATCTCTATTACTCTAAACTAATATTTGAAGATTAAAAGGATAGGGTTTTAGTAAAGGAAGGGTTTAAAGAGGGTTCGGTTTGAGTAGGAAAGGGAAATGACAATTCTGATTCTATTTCAAGATATTAAAATCACTTAGGTCTTGGTGTACATTAACACGTGGGAAACAGAAATAAAATATACTTAAAATACATTTGGTATATTTAAATAAAAACAATTAATTGAATATTATTTATAAGAATAAATTAAATATAAATATATATATATATATATATATATATATATATATATATAAATTTAAGAAAAAAATAAATTAAACAGAGTTGATCATTCCTAAATTAGGTCTGATATAATTAACCTCTCACAATTCAAAGGCTTTGTAAAAATGTCATCAAGGTAATGTTCTATACCAATGAATTCAAGAGTGATATATCTTTTTTGAAAATGATATATCAAAAAGTAATGTCATATATCAATGTGTTTTGTCCTAGAATGAGATAAAAAATTCTTGGAAATATTTATCATACTTTTATTACTATAGTTTATAGGGGCATGTGTGAATTGATATCCATAGTATAGTAAAGTTTGTTTCATCCAAATAATTTTTACATAGAAACTACCTATATCTATATATTCATATTTAGTAGTAGATAATTAAACATAATTTTGTTTCTTACTACACCATAATACTAGATAATTTCCTAAAAAGTGATATGTTCTAAAGGTTCTTTTTTGATCTGACTTACAACCAACAAAAATGACATTAGAAATAACTAATTAAATCAAAAGAATGTCCTCTAGAATAGAATAGTCCTAAAATATTTGTAATTTTGAGGTATTTAAAAATTATTTTAACAATATTTAAATGTGATTCATTTGGGATTTCTTGAAAATATGAACACATAAACACACTATACATAATATCAGGCCTAATTACTATCAAGTAAAGTAAACTACCTATCATACCTCTATAAATGGTTTGTTCAATTGGTTTCCCAGTTTCATAAAGATCCAATTTACAAGTGGTACTTATTAGAGTATCAACTCCTTTTGAATTATCTAATCCCGAACATTTTTAAACACATTTTTTGTATTTTATTCAATTTAAAACAATTTCATATTTGTTTTGAAAAATTTTAAAACCAAGGAAGAATTTCAGTTCACCCATAAAATTCATTTCAAATTATTTTTGAATTAGTTTTGAAAATTTTGTACACAAGGAATGTTTGGATGATCCAAAAATAATAGCATCAAAATATATTTTAACTACTAAAAAATATTCTTAAATTATTTATATATATATAGTATTATAAACAACACCTTTTGTAAAACTATTTGAAATAATAAAAGTGTTGAACTTATCATAGTAAGCTTTAGGAGCTTTTTTTAAACCAAAAATTCCTTTAGTTAATTTAAAAATATGATTTGTAAAATGAGGATTTGAAAATATAGGGGTTGTTTAAAAAAACATACTCAATAATATAACTATTAAGGAAAACAATCTTGACATCCATTTGATATAATTTGAAATCTATATGTGCTACATAAGCAAGTAGTATTTTGATAGCCTCAAGTCTAGATACTGGTGAAATGGTTTCTTCATAGTGAATACATTCTTCTTGACTACATCTTAATGAAACCAATATAAATTTTATTCTATTAACGGTTCATGATTCATCAACCTTATTTCTATACACCCACTTAGTTCCAATAGTTAGGCTGTATTTAGGTCTATCTAATAATTCTCAAACTTTATTTATTTCAAACTTATTTAATTATACCTATATAACCATTACCCAATGTTCATCATTTATTGCAACATTAATGTTCTTAGGTTCAAGATGTGTCAATAAGTCTTGATGTTCAAATTGGTTTCTTAGCGAGGCTCGAGTTTGAGTACCTTTATCCAGGTCTCCTACAACAACATCCAAGGGATGATTTTTTAGGGTTCTAATAGTTTTAAGAACCGAAGTACTTGGTTATTCAAAGTATTATTATGGGTAAAGAAGGATTTGATGGTATTTTCTAGGATATTTATTAGGTAAATCAATAAAAAGATTAGAAGATTTAGTGGTATTATTGATATTAAAATTTGACATATCATCCTCAAGATTTTTTATAGAAGGTCTGTGTTCATATGGATATGTCTAATAAAAAGTGAAATGAATAGTTTCTTCAAAAAATTAGATTTTTTATTAAAGACTATAAAATTTACTTGTGGTTGAATAACCAAGAAAAATTTATTCTCTGAATTTATTAATTTTTTTTTCTAAATGCTATTTTTTATTTAGAATGTTCACTTTTTATCCAAATACTCTAAACTAATTTAATTTGTGTTTTCAACCATTCCATAATTCATATGAATTATTTTTCAAGATAATTCCGTTAATAACTATATAAATTACATAACTAGCTGTGTTAATAGATTTATCCTAAAAATGGTTTAGGAAGTTATATCCACTGAACATGGTTCTAGAAATTTCTTAAAGAGTCCCATTTCTCCTAAAAAACCCCATTTTATTGAGGTGTTCAAGGTGTAGAGAAATTGTGAGTATAGCCTTATTGTGAGTAGAGAGGTTCAAAATCTTGATTCTAAAACTCTCATTCATGATAACTTCTCAAGGTTTTTATGGTGAGTACACTAAGGTTCACTAATATTTGTTCATATTTTTAAAAATAGGTAGGAGCTTCACTTTTGTGAGAAAGGAAAAAAACCCATGTATATATTGAATAATCATAAAAAATAACATAAGTATAGTTTTTTTCCACCTAAAATAGGAACTAAATATGGTCCAAATAAATCCATATGAACCAATTATATCAGTTGAGAGGTAGATACCTATTTCTTTGTTTGAAAGATATTTTTTGTTTCTTTACCTTTTGAAAAGGATTTCACACCTTTTATTTAGGTAATTATAGCTTAGGTAAATCCTTAAATAAAAAATTATTATTTAGTTTTTTAAGTGAGTGTATATTTCAGTGTCTTAGTCTCTTATGCCACAACTGAGATTCACTATGAAAATCACTTAAACAAGATACATTTTGATATAATAATGAATCAAGATTACCAATATAAACATTATAATTTATTAAAGTAATAAATATTTACCATGTTTGGAATCATAAACCTTATAATCATTGTTTTAAAATTTAACATTAAAAACATCATCAAACAAATGAGAAATACTAATCAGGTTATTTTTTAAACCATCAACAAATGGAACTTGATAAATAAGGACAAAATCATAGTTAACAATTTTTCCAAGTCCAATAATCTTTAATTTTTATTATCTCTGAAAGTGAAATGTCCACCATATACTTTTATAATATTATTGAAGATTGAATAGTCATTGATCACACATCTAGATCATCCACTATCCAAATAAGAAAGATTTTTATTGGATCTTTTCAAGTATTTTTATTAAGTATAATAAAATAATAAATGACATTGGTACCTAGATTTTCTTAGGTCTTGAGAAGTTAGAAAATAAAGACTTTGGAATGAATATTTATTTCATAGTATCTCTTACAACTAAAATAAAAAATTTAGATAGAAAATCCTTTTTAGGTCTATATTTTTTAGAATTATTTCCAAAACTAGTAGTTTCCCTAGAAACCAAAGTCTTGTTTTTTTGAACTAGGAATTAAATAATTTTTATACAACTTTGTTTTCTGTATAGATCCTTACCAAATTCTAGATTTGGATTTTGATTTTTTTATATTCAAAAAACATAATATTAAATTTTTTTATTTGGTCAAAAAACTATTCCAAATTCTTTTTAAATTGTTCATCTACTAGTTTCATATCATTATTTTCCTTAACATATTGAAATTATTTTCCCTTTCTATACTAAGATCAGACTTATATACATCACATAAAACATGAATGTTTTTCATATTTTTATATTTATATTTTAAATCATTCAAGGTATCTTCTAGTATAACACAATACTCTTATTATTTTTCATTTTACATTTCATATTCATTAGATATATGATTAGAAGAAGTATATGGTTCCTCTTAAGTAGAAACTATAAAACATAAATTTTAATTTTCATTCATTTCTTCTTGACTAGATTCAAAGTCACTAGAGCTGTATTCATATGAACTCCAAGTAGAATTCATTGATTTATTTGGTATTTTATCTTTATCCTCATACCTCTTAATATACTTGAGATTTATAAAGTAAGATTTTATATATCCTTTCTGTTGGGAATGTATTGTCTCAACAATACTCTATATTATATGATGATTTTGACGTTAAAAAATAACCTAGTTTGTTTTCTAATGAAATTATTATAAGTATGTTGTTGGAATATATATGATGTTTTTATCCTTGATGAAATGAAAAACCACAGGATGTGTTATGGAAACACTGTTCAATCCCTACATTTAGTGAATGAATGTATGGATCATCATACCTATGCTACATTGAATGGTTTTCATATGAAGCAGAAACTCTACATTGGATATTAAGCATATGGATAAGAAGGCCTACATTTAGGAATCAATGAATGTATAGAATATCGACCTTACATTGGATTCTGGAAATACTATTCATATGTTTGGGAAATTGAACGTATGGTTAATCAATGCTACATGTAAAATATTATGCTGAAAAAGATGAACGTATTGATCATCATCCTTATGTTACTTTTATTCATACGTTACATGAAAATGAAAATATGGTTAAGGAACCATATTTTAGTAGGATCTCTACACTATGAAAAAAGACCCCTATACTATGCAATTCAACTCTACATTTGTCTACTCAAACAACGAAGTTTTAAATTCATGATTTTATCTGATTTTCATGCAATGATCTAGAAACAATTATAGGCCGATTGAAAGATTCTTTATGAATGATTCAAAGCTCGTTATTATCGATTCAAAGAACCAAATTCATTGGAGAAAATCAATACTCTTCTTAAAGGATATTATGGGTCCCCTAGTCAATTAAGATTTGAAATTATGCAATATTTCAGGAAATTTTCTTATATTTTTTCAACTAAAAGAAAGATATTTATATGATCAAAGTATATTTGAATCAAGTGGTTGTGTGTTTGATATACGTGATACATATGATACAAGTTTCATTCGCATATATGACTGTATTCTTGTAAATATTTTTTAATGTGATGCTACTAAAAATGATCAAATATAAGGCTATACTTTAGAGATATACATGTTACAATATCATGATTCTATAAGATTACTCTTTATGTTTTTTGATATTAAAATTGAAGATCATTTTCAATTAGGATCACTTCATAATTAATCATTCTTGAAGAACTTAATTTTTAAAGAAGAAGATCCATATACTTTCAGTTGATGCTACTGCAACTATAAAGATCAACCCAAAACATAAAATCAAATTATTTTGATTTATTGGAGTATAAAATTATCATACTCAGGTTTGTAAAATTTTCAGCTTCTTATACTAATTTGTGGATAACTGGTTCTCTGTTATATAACCAAAATAATCTATTATTAGCCTTATTGTAAAGGTGTCAACTTCCTGTACTTAGTTGTGGATTTAAGGTCCTATTATAAGAGGACCTTGCTAGTGAAATTCAATAATATCACATAGCGAGTATTGACAGAGTGTACTAGGGGATCTCTATGCCCCAAACCACTATAAATTTGATGTGTTCTTTATTTCTATTTATCCACTACTCATTCTCTTTATAGAAGAAAATGCTGCATATCTGCATAATTCATAAAGGGATTCAATAGCCATAGTTGGGGAAGATTTTTGAAAAGACACAATTCACCCCCTCTTGCGTTAATTTTTATTATTCAGACCTAATAATTGGTATCAAAGGTGAGCTTTTGGGATAAATCTATAATAAGATGAAAAATATAAGGTCTATACAAAGCAAATGACAATGGATGATCCAAGAGAGAAAATGTATATGGTTAATTATCCATAATTTAATGGATAAAATTATGGATGATATAAATCATGAATGATTATATATTTGAATAATCTTGGATTCAAAGTTTATTCAAAGATCATTACTCCTTATGTGATTTCTTAAAAACCAGATACTTGGACTGCTAAAATAGAAGATGAATATGACATCAATTCAAAAGCAATGAATGCAATTTTCTGTAGACTTAGATCAGATGAGATTAATTATGTATCACAATGTCATGCTACCTAAGAAATGTGGAAAACTATTACATTTTTTTATGAAGGAATAAAAAATACAAGAAAGATGATATATGCTACTGCTAAGTAAAGTTTGAAACATTTTGAATATTTGATGGTGAAATCATCACACAGATGAATGTAAGGTTAACATAAATCGTCAATAATATTACTACCTTGAGAGATCCTATCAGAAAATATGATCAAGCACTAAAAGTACTCAGAGTAATTCCCTCTAAATGGAATGACATATATGCTACTATTCGATAATCATCACCTATCATGAATTTGATAATGAAGGAACTAATTGGAACATTGATGATGTACGAAGTAGAAATGAAAGATTATGTTGATTATCATAATATTTTATTGAAAATGAAAAATATAGTCCTAAAAGTAACATCTCAAAATCATAATAGAAAAACAAAACAAGAAGATAAAATAGAGAAAAATTTAGATTCCTCAGATTCTGAAATGGAACCGGATCAACTATCCAGAAAGTTCAACAAATTCTATAAGAAGAAAAAGGCTTTAGAAAACCCTTTAGGAAGGATAAGAAATAATCTAGAGAAGTTCAATACCATTAATGCAAAAAAATTAGGTCACATTATACCTGATTTACCACAACTAAGAGATGAAGGAAGGATCGAAAATAAATTTCAGAAAAATGCTGACTATGAGAATAAAGGAAAAATAGAAATGAAAGCTACTTAGAGTGTATTTGAAGACTCTACTAGTTATTAAAAATATGATTTAGAGAAGGAGAAATCAAATATCAAATCCAACATATGTTTCATTACTGAAGAAGAAGAGGTAAAATCCTATTAATCCTCTAATTCGGAAACTAATTGTTGCTCAAATGATAAATTAGCTGCCTACTGTTCAATGTTATAATAGAAATATGATTATTTATTGAATAAAAATTAATTTTTTATTAAGATAAACCCCCTTTTGATGGGAAAGGGAAACACAACATACTTCCAAGACATAACGACAATCAAGCCCCACAGTTCAAAGTTCCATAGAAAAAAACAAACCAATTCAAAACTGCAAAGAAGGACCCCTCCCCAGCATCAAAATCATTAAGATGAGGTTCCAACTTCTCATCGATGGTTGGATAGCAGTCCTGTGCAATGATTCACAGGTATATTACCAATGGAAAAATACATACCCTCTCAAACATCAAAATCCGGATATCCATGATCAATGGAAGCTCCTTGCTCTGAACCTCTTCTGGAACCATTCCTTGAAGTGAACTGGATGCATTGTCCCATCAACAACGAACCGAAGCACCACCACTCAAACAGAACCCCACAAAACCATTTGACCAAATCACAATTTCAACCAAAACAAAACCTACCATGAAATCACATAATCAACACCACAAAAATTCCACAGCAATCAAAAGCTCATCCATCATCAAGCCAACACCGATCACCGAAACTGAAGCAACCTCAACCAGAACCCATCCAAGAGTCTGAGCGGCGAACCCAAAGACTCCAAATCTAGCCAATCGAACAACCACAAACATCATCAAATCAAAAACTGAAACAGAAATCACAGAATCGATGAAACAAATGCCTCCCCCTTCGGCCATTCCATCTGTCACCGAGCTACAAAGGAACGAGTCAGAAATGGCACTTGGCCGCGCCGAACCGAACTGGGAAGCTAGGACCACTGCAACTGACATCGTCGAACCGATTTGAGTGGAATGACGAGCCGCATCGTCACCGAAACAGCAATCTCGCTGATCCGAGAGTCAGATTCCCACTGATCCACGTTCAGCGAAAGGCAGCAGAGACACCGGAGCTCCACCATTCCAAACCGACGCCAGGACATGCCAACATCGAGCCGAACCAGATGTAGCCACCTTCGGAATCGATCTAGGCCAGAGGGGGAAGGGAAGAGGAGCTGATGGAAAACCCTAGGCGCCGCAATGGGAGAGAAGATGCCACTCTGTGTCCCATACTATGATTATTTATTAAACGATCATTAATCACTGAAAAATATTCACAATATTATTTTAGGAGAAAAAGATACTATGATAAAATAACATCAAGATTTAGTTGAAAAATTCAATTATTTTGCATCAAAGTTTATTGATCATGAAAAAATATTAAAGAATTTTATGATAAAGTGGAGTCTTATAAAAGTGTTACTCTTATTTTTACTAAAGGAGAACAAGTTTTAAATGAGATTCTTGGAAAGAATGTTATTAAAATAGAAATATTTGGAATAGGAAGTAAGGGTTAAAATCAAAACTGTATAAGAATTATTTTGTGCCCAATTAAAAAAAATTATACTTGTTATTATTGTCGAGAAAATGGTTATTTCACTAACAATTTTTATTTAATAAATCAGTAAATTAGTGGTATTCAAAAGAATTTTATTTCTAAAAGTTTGTCTGAATCAAGTGATGTAAATTATGGTAAAATTAGGAAAATTTGGATTCCCAGATCATTATTTTCTAACACTACAGGACCCAAGAAGATATGGGTATAAAATAATTTTTTTAAATTCTTTTGTAGGAAAAGGCTATAGTAATAAGAATGCTCTATGGTATATGGATAATGGCTGTTCCAAGCACATGATTTGAGACTCATCAAATTTTCATACACTGAATCAAATGAATGGAGGACTAGTCAATTTTTGTGACAATGCAAAAGGAATGATTGTTGGAGTTGGAACTATTGAAGATCTAAATACTATCTCAATAAAAAAGTATTGTATGTACAAGGGTTAAAAAACAGCCTAATAAGTATTTCTCAACTTTTTTATGAGGATTTATATGTTGTTTTTTCTAAAAATTCCTATTATGTTTTCAAAGATAAAATGCTTAAATTTAGATCATCTAGAACTAAAAATGTTTATACCATGAATTTAAATTACTTGTGTAAACAGAAAGTGAATTGTTTAACTGCTACGAAAAATGAGTCATGGATTTGTAATAGAAGACTTAGACATTGCTATGTATATGATTTACATAAATTATCTAAGAAAAAATTAGTTTTTGATTTTCCTAGTCTTAAATTTCACAATGATAGATTATGTGATGCATGCTAAATTAGAAAACATCACAAATATTCTTTAAAATCTATTAACAAAATTGCTACATCTAAACCTTTAGAACTTATCCACGTTGATTTGTTTGGACCATCCAGAGTAGAAAGTTTGGCTAGTAAATTATAGGTCTATGTTTTAGTTGATGATTATTCTCAATTTATTTGGTTATATGTTCTGAAATTAAAAATTAAGTATTCACTATTTTTGAAAGTTTCTGCAAAATTGTTTAAAATGAAAAATGTTTTAAAATAATTTAATTAAAAAGTGATCATGGTGAAGAATTTAAGAATCGATAATTTAATTATTTTTTCTCAAATATGGTTATTAAACACAGCTTCTATGCCCCAAGAAAACCTAAAAAAAATGGAATTGTTGAAATAATAAATAGAACTATTCAAGGAATGGAAAGAACTATGCTAAATGAATACAATCTTCCTACCTACTTTTGGGTAAAAGCTGTAAGCACAAGTTGTTATATCATGAATAGAGTTTTAATAAGGCCTATTTTTAAAAGGACACCCTAAGAACTTTGGAATAATAGAAAACCTAAAATAAAATACTTTAAAGTTTTTTGGATACAATTTTTATATATTGAATACTAAGGACAACCTTGTTAAGTTCGATCCAAAAGCTTATGAAGGAATATTTTTAGGATATTCTTCTACCTAAAAATCTTATAGAGTTTTTATTAAAAAGTAACGGATTGTTGAAGAATCATTTCATGTGAAGTTTGATGAAACTGACCCTTTTAGTAAAGAGAAATATCAAACAGATGAAATTACTAATTCATTTGATAACATGAGACTTCAAACCCCTAAATATGATTTTGAAAATGATATTAATAAAATTCAGTCCAGTTCAAAAGAACATGAAACTGAAGAATATTAAAGTGAATTGCCTAGATAGTATAGAACCCTAAATAACCATCTTTTAGAAATGATTATAGGAGACTTAGACATAGGAATTAGAACTATAAGAAATGTAGGAAACCGAGATGAATTTTCTTCCTTTGTATCTTAGTTAGAACCTAAGTATATTGAAGAAGAATTAGAAGATGAGAGTTGGATGCTTGAAATGCAAGAAGAACTAAACTAATTAAAAATGAATGAAGTTTGGGAATTGGTAGAAAGACCAACCAATTATCCAATAATAGGAACCAGGTGGGTCTTTATAAATAAATAGGACAATCAGGGGAACATAACTACAAATAAATCTATTTTAGTGGCTAAAATATATAATAAGAAATAAGGAATAAATTATGATGAAACCTTTTCCCCTATATCTATATTATAATTCATTAGAATCCTTTTATCTTATGCATCTCATATGAATTTTAAATTATATCATATGGATGTTAAATATTTCTTTTTAAATAGATATTTAATGGAGGAAGTTTATGTTGAACAACCTCCTAATTTTGAAAACCCTCATAAACCAAATTCTATTTTCAAACTTACTAAATCTCTCCATGACCTTAAACATGTACATAGAGCTCGGTATGAAAGATTAAGTTCTTTTCTTTTGAAAAATAGATTTACTATTGGATTGGAAGATCCAACACTTTTTAATAAAATATTTTGTTCTAATATTTTATTAGTACAAATTTATGTTGATGGTGTTATTTTTGGTTCAAAAAATAAAAATCTTTATAATTATTTTTCAAAACTAATGAAAAAAGAATTTGAAATGAGTATGATAGGAGAACTGAATTTATTTTTAGGATTTTATATTTATCAAAAAGATTATAGAAATGTTTTAAATCAAAGTAAATATATTATTTATTTATTGAAAATTTTTGGATTTGAGAAAAACAAGACATATACAACTTCCATGTGTACCAATGTAAAAATTGATTTGGATGAAGATGGAAAACTAGTTAACAATAAGTTATATAAAGGTATAATTGGTAGTTTGTTATATCTTTCTGCTAGAAGATTAGACATTATGTTTTCTTTATGTTTATGTGATAGATTTCAATCAAATATAAAAGATTCCCATATTACCGCTATTATAAGAATTTTTATATATTTGAAATGAACTATTCTTCAATATCTTATTTACCCTAAAAATTATGATTTTAATTTTATTTCATATTTAGATTCTGACTTTGGAGGTTGTATATTATATAGAAAAAGCGCCTCAGGAACCTGTAACATTTTAGGAAAATATTTAGTACCATTATCGAGTAATAAACAACACTTAGTTGTGCTATCAACAGCTGAGGCAGATTATGTTTCTGCTATAAATTTCTATGTACAAGTATTATGGATGAAACACACACTGATGGAATTTAGAATAAATTTTAATAGTAAACCTATTTTATGTGATAATACTTTTTCTATAATTATTTCAAAAAAATCTTATAAGTAATTATAGGATTAAGCATATTAATATAAGACATCATTTTATAAGAGATCATATTCTTAAAAATGATATATATTTAGAATTTATTAATACCAAATATCAATTAGCTGATATTTTCACTAAACCACTTCACAGTTCAAGTTTTAATTTTATTAAGGGGGAGTTAGGATTATTTAATTTTAAATAAATATTTAGTAATTTATTTTATCCTTAATCTATCTATCTTTTTAAGTAATCTGTATATGTTGTATTTAATTATTTATTACTCTTTATTTTATTCGGTTATGCATTATTTTGTTTTAAAAAGGATTTCATTTTGATTTATTTTTATTCATATTTTCAAATTAAAACATAATGAGTACATTCTCAATCGGTGTGAGAAAACCGTCTGCCTTTTCCCACTCTTCTCTATCATGTCCTTTTATTTTATAGATCCTCTCCCATTCGAGTTTACCAAAACCCTAAAACTAAAAACCTTCAATCACAAAACCTTTAGAAATGGAAACACCAGGAAGACTTGAAGATGTTTATTTGGGTGTCTCTACTTACCCACCAGTGAAGTATCACAAAGTTCTTCAAGGTAAGGTGATAAATATATTTAGATGGAACAAATATTTTGTTAAAGGCAACAATTAGATTTCATGGACTATATTTTGCTTTTGTATATGATAATACTCCTCTAATGTTCTATGTAGAACTAAAAGAGTTCAGTAGAAATGATGAGTTCAATTTTGGAATCGATGAAGACTCTATAATATATATGATTCACAATACTGAATTTTATCTTTCTTCATTGGATATAAGTAAGATGTTGCACTATCCCCATGAGGAGGATTTCCATTTTGAATTGAGAGGTATTGATGATGAAAAATATAAGTTACAAGAAAATATGTTTTATTTGTTTGAAACATGAACCATAAAGAAAGTGATGAATAGGGACCTTAATCATGATAGAAAACTCATTATGATGTTTATTCAAATGGAAATTTTGTTGAGAATAGTTTATCTAGAGAATGTTTTATACCTAGTCATGTATATTTTGTTTCTGTTTTTAAGCCGGCATAAACCATTTTTTTTCCATTTTAAAAAATCCGCATTAAGGGAAGTGGGAAACCATACAATTCAAACGGGATGCACATTCAATTCAAATTACAACTTTCAAAAACCTAATCACTATCATGATTCCCACCAACCTCGAGTCGAGCGCCTTCCTTGCACACAACACCTGCCTCGAGTCACACGCCCATCGCATCGAAAAATCCTTTCCAATCGCCTCCCCATCATCACCATGATGGAGAGACCCATCAGAAACCTTATCAACGTCAACGCCATATTCATCGTTTTCACCGCCATCATTCGCTACAGATCCATCCAAAAACCAGATCACTACCAGCTTAGGTTCATCCAAAGGGTAATACCCAGAATCACCCAATACCAATAGAAAAACAAACAATAGAGAAAAAAAAACATAAAAAGATTCACCAGTCACCAGAAACTAATCCAGGAGAACCGCAACGAAACTAAAGAAAAGAGACGAAGAATCAGACACTCAGTTAAATCTTTAGCCTGGTCACGAAAAGAACTATACATCACAGATAAGAACCCATCGAACTTCGCCACCGCAGTTCCAAAACACCATACAGAACAAACATCACCAACAGAGCTGAAGATATAGAAAATCAACACCAGATCATGGAAACATCAAGAGGTAACCATCACCGTCGCACTGACAGATCACAACGAACCCGCATATCCCAATCCAAATACAACTGCATAAAAGAGGAAATTAGAAGAAATCACCAGACGCCGGAAGAAAGTATCGCTACGCAGATCCCATCACCGCCAACCCGTATGCACTCAGAGCCCATGACGAATCACCCACTGTTCACACCGTAGGCATGGAGGAGCCCCCGGGATGCGGGAAATCGGAACTCAAACCCAGAAATCAACACACCGCCATGGGTGCCCTATCTGGATTTGACGGAGTTGGGAAAGAAAAATCCAGCAATGCAAAGGCCGAGTCCATGAAGCACCGCCACTACCGAGAAGAGGATGATTACATCTATTGGTTCTGTTAGACAAAGGCCTAATGAAGAAGCTAAATATATACTTGAAGAGGGTAATATTGTTCAAATAATAATAATTACAATAAATCTTCCTAAATTTGTGGATAAAGTTGAAATGTAGTTGAGCATGGGGATCAAGTGAATGAGAATGTTGAGCAAGAGGGTCACAGAGAATACCATCATAGGGAATATTTCCTTGGCCCTGACAACCTTTCACTTATTGATCCTGATTATGTTATTACATAAGGATCTATATTTAGAGACATATCAAATAGTAATGGAGAGCAAAATTTGGCTATTGTTGAAGGTGTAAATCCTTCAAGACATATCACTACAGAGTCTTTTGACTCTTATGATGAATCTTTGATTCGAAATTTATTCTGATTAGAGATCTAAAAATTTTCTTTGAGAGAATATTTAGAAGACGAGAAGAATAAATTTGATTAATTTAGTAGTTCAACTGTTCCAATATCCGAGTTTGAATCCCTTAAAACTCAATTCAAACATGTTGAAGAAAATTTAATTTCAGTGAAAGATCTTGAAGATTTTATCACCACTTTAGGAAGAGAGTTTAGATATTTGAAATATGTATCTATAGAGAAGTATGATTTTGATGAACTTAAGCTTATGTTGGGAAGATAATTTCAATCTATCAAGTATAGTCGTCAATATTTGAACTCTATACCTCAACCAACTTATCCCGACTTGATAAAGAGATTTGAAGCAATAACTACTATAATGGATGAATTCAACAATAGGCTGCACACTCTTCAGTGTGACAATATACCTTTTAATGTTCTTCTAGATAATCAGAGAGATTTAATCAGCCACCTGACCTCTAATAAATCCTGGTTGGGACCAGTCATTCATCAATTTAGAGATAGATTGACAGCCTTCATTCAATCTGAAGAATATGTGAATGAGTTCATTAAGGTGAATCTGGTGGAAAACATGAATACATGACTAGATTCAAGTAAGCTTATACAATAATGGATAGATTTATTCAAAAACCATTTTCAAAGTCTGTTAGTGAAGTTTCTTGAAATTCATGGAATTGTTAATACCTTTCCTCATCTAGTTATAAAAAATACTACTCGTGGAGATTTAGACCAAGGAAACCAATTTGATCGAAGCCCCTCATTTTGAAGACCACTTTAGTTGATTATGGGCTATACTCATTACTTTTCAAAAAATTTGATCTGCAGTTTATTTTAATCTTTACTTTTTGTGAGTTATTATTATTATTTTTCTCTTTATGTTCAAATTTATACTACCAAATTACATATCTTTATTTTTCTAATAGTATTCTATAATAATCATTTAGAGTTCTGTGCTATATTAACTATGGTTTACATCATTTTTCTCTTTCAAAATTTCTTTTTGACATCACAAAAAGGGGGAGAATATTTGAGAAACACATATTTTTGGGAGAATTTTTTTTAAATTTAAATAGTTTTGAGAAATCAAAATAATAGTTTGAGAAACATAAAATATTTTAATTAAATATGTTTACAAAATCTATATTTTCTATTATATATTTTGTGGGTTTGGTGATTATCAAAAATGGAAATATTGTTGGGCATGTATTGTATCAAAAATAATCTATATTATATGATGATTTTGATGCTAAAAAATAACCTTGTTTGTTTTCTAATGAAGTTAGGTTAAGTATGTTTAATGAATATATATCATGTTTTTATCCTTGATGAAATGAAAATATATGGGATGTGTTCTGGAAACACTATTCAAACCCTACGTTCAGTGAGTGAATGTATGGATCATTATCCCTACACTACACTGAACAATTTGCGTATGGAGAGACAAATCTACATTGTATATTAAACATATGAATCAGAAACCCTACGTTCAAGAATCAATGAACATATGGAATATCCACCCTATGTTGGAGTCTAGAAATACTATTCATGCCTTATGTTTGAGAAAAATGAACATATGGTTAATTAATTCTACATGTGGAATCTTATGATGAAAAAGATGAACGTATTGATCATCATACCTTGGTTAATTTTATACCTACGTTAAAAATAGATGCAAGTATAGTTAAGGAACCATATGTTGGATGGATCCCTATGCTACACAAAAGGAACCCTACACTACATAGCTCAACCCTACATTTTTCTACTCAAACGACAAAGTTTTAAATTCATGATTTTATCCGAGTTTCATGCAATGGTCTTGATAGAATTATGGGATGATTGAAAGATTATTTATGATTGATTCAATGCTTGTTATGATCGATTCAAAGAACCATATTCATTGAAGAAAATAATCCTGTTATTAAGGGAAGTTACAACTCCCCTGGTCAATTAAGATTTAAATTTATGTGATATTTTAGGTGATTTTCTTATATCTATTCAACTGAAAGAAATCTATTTATTTGATCAAATTATTTTCGAATCAGGTGGTAGTTTGTGTGATATATGTGATACAGAAGATACAAGTTTCATTCACACATATGACTATATTCTTGTTAATATATTTTAAAGTGCTTCAGTTATAAATTATCGACTCTAAGGATACACTTTGGAGATATACATGTTATAATATTGTGCTGCTGTAAGATTACTGTTGCTATTTGTTGATATTCAAATTGAAGATCATTTGCAACCAGGATCGCTTCATAAGTACTTGTTCATGAATACTTTTATTTCTAAAGAATAATATCCATCTATTATCAGTTTCTACTGATGCAACTATGAAGATCAAACTGAACCATCTAATCAAATTATTTTGATTTATTAGAGTATCAACTGCTTTTATTCATTTTTGGTAAAGTGTTAGATTCTTGTACTAAGCTGTGGATAATCATTTCTCTATTATAGAACCATAAGGCTATATTATTATCCTTGTTGTAAAATTTTCAACTTTTTACACTTAGTTGTGGATTTAAGGTCTTGTGATAAGAGGACCTTGCTTGGTAAAATCACCTCATAGAGAGAGCATTGGTGGAGTGTACTAGGGTATCATTGTGCCCCAAACCACAACAAATTTTATGTGTTATTTCTTTCTATTTATCCATTTCTCATTACATTTATAGAATAAAATGCTGCATATCAGCATAGTTCACAAATGGATTCAAAATATTGAATTTGGGAAGATTATTGAAAAGACACAATTCACCCCCTATTTTGTTACTTTCTATTATTCTGACCTAACACTTTCCTATTACATTCATAATAGGTTATCTCATTAGAAGAATCATCATTTTTTCTAATCTTTCTTCTGATTTCATCTTTTATAATACTTTACTTTGTAATTTGAATTATGAAACAAGTTATTCTTTTTATATAGATTATTGAATCTTCTGGGTAGCTAAGACTTTTCCTCATCAATTCCTATTCTAGATTCACTTTCACTTGTACTTTTTGGTTTGAAAACCACCTTGGATTTTAACTATGATGCTTTAAAATTAATATATTTCATTCTCAGTTCATTGTCTTAATTTTTTAATTTTAACTATTATTCATACATCATCATCTTTACAATTAGATCTTTGAACAGTAGTTTTTTAATGTCACATAATTCTCAAATAGAGACTACAATACATCTCAAACGATCTAGTAGATATCTCAAGATCCCTAGCACCTAAGATTTCTGATTCATCATTTTTCCAAGTTTAATCATAGTATTTATGATATCATTGAACCTAAGATACATGTAAAATATAGATTCATTAGGATTTATTTTTAAAGTATCATACTTAACAGTATATGTATTTAATCTCATTTCCTTTACATTATACGTGCCTTCATGAGACACATAAAGGTAATCCCAAATTTTATAAATATTAAAACAGAAAATAAATCATTCTTGATATTTCAATTTGAATCATGAGCATTTTTATTTGTAGCATCACATTCTTTTCTAGAATTTTTAAGTTTTTATATTGATTTTTAATAGATCCACAAATTTCAAAACTCATGCTTTCAAGATGGATTTTTATTTTTATATTCCACTGACCATAATTTTGATAATTAAATAAGGAGGTTTGTTTGTATTATAACCTTTAAACTTAGCTTCCATAATAACAAATTATAGGTTAAAAAAATATTAAAAAAACCTTCCTAAACACTTGGTCAAAGTAAAAGGTAATCAAAGAGAAGGAAAAACAAAACCTTTGATACCAAATATTGGTTGGAGTAAATAAATCAAGAGGTGGCGCGCATTTAGTTTCCAATAAAAATTTATATTTAAAATTGTTTAAAACTAAATCCCCTAGTTTATAAATAAATCCCTGTTATCTAAAAATATAAAAATATATATTTTAATGTTTTTGAAATATTTCTCAAAGGTTCAATCAAAACCTAGTTAAAACAATTTTAAATTAAATCTAGCTTTTGAAATAAATATAATCACATTAAATACCATATATAAAACACTTATTAAAGATAGCTATAAAAGTATAGTTAAAAAAACAATTTAAAAATATTTTAAAAAAAAGTAATATTTTTTTTAAAAATAGATAGTTGAATAAAAAAAGAGGTCCTATTTTGAGATGATACCTAATCCTCTCAACTTGATAGTCACCCACTACCAAGCATGTTTATCAAAAATAAACTTGATCCAAAATCTAGATCAGGTTTTTATGTACAATAATACATAGGGTGTTACAGGCTAATACACAACCTCTTCTATAGTTGTTTTTGGAGTGAAAATATAATGAAAATAGAATAAGAGTATTTAATCACTCTTCTAATATCTATAAGAATTCATGCTCAAACATATTTAAATAAAGTTTAATAAAAACTATAAAATAAAAAAATAGATAGAAATAGATGTGCAAATAATTTTATGTATCAAAAGGTTGAATTTTGATTTTTATGAAAGTATTTATTCTCTTCTTGATGTCTTCTTTTAGTTTGGAGTTGATATGAAAAGAATAGATGGTTTTATTAGATATCACAATTAAGTTTTTATGAAAATAGAGTATCACACAGTTCATGTTTTTTCACACTCATAACAATCCTAGTTGTTCACATGTATGTCCATATTGTTTTCTATGACTTCAATTTTCTATAAAAATAATTCTTCCTCTAAAAGGAGCCATTGTAAATACATCATTATGAATCCTTTTACTCCACATAAAATCCAAGGGAAATACATACACATGAATTCACCTTAAGTTATTGTTTAAAATATTATATTAAAATATAATACCCACTTTTAGAAATGGTTGCTTTAAGTGTGCCACATTAGGCCATCCATGGTAGGTCCAACACTTAGAAAAAAATTCTGACTGAATTCCTTAAAAAATTTTATGAGAGATTTCTTTAAACTCATGGTCGATCCAGTATGAACACATAATTTCAGTAATTTGAATTCTATACAATAATTTCATAAATTATTGAAAATCCAATTCTCAAATACAGTTGATTCACTTCAACATGTAGTCGCTGGAAGTCATGGTAGCTCTAACAGTTCTTCAAAATATAATTTTTTTAATACAATCACTTTGACTTCATCATGCAATATATATAAATGAACATTCAATCAATCCAATTCTTTGTAAGATTTTAGACATATGGATAACAAATTTCATTGCTTAAAATTGGATTTATAGTCACTTGATTGATCATGTAGTCGATTGATGAGTTAGTGAGATCCTCCATGGTCGATTGAATATGCATGCAGTCAATTCAATTTTCCATGCAGTCACTTTAATCATTTTCCAAAATTCATCAAAGTTCCAAGTGGATTCACGTGATCGATCAAGGCCTTCTCGTCGTTGATTGTTCCAACATACAAGCACTTGAGAAATTTGTGATATTTTCATCATGGTTGATTAGATGGACATATGGTCGATAGAGTATTCATGTAGTCAACTAAGTACTTATTTAAATTTCACTTCTTTAGATGCACAGTCGATCAGTAGTTTGGATTGATTGGCTTTAAAATCAATCCAAGATTTCGAAAATTCTCTAAATTTCCCAAAAAGTGTTTAATATACATAAAAAATAGGAATGATTAGAAACACATGAATATGATTTATTATTATTAAAAAAAGTTATTTCTAGGCTAATACAACACTTATAATTCAAAATATCATGTATACTGAAATTATTTATGATCCATTATTTTGTACAAAGGTGATATTGAGGTGCAGCTATACAAATGTTGTTCTTTGAAGTTGTGATGTTTTATTGGACTGATGTTACTGTTCAAAGGTGTGATAATTAAAAGTAAAAAATCCTAAATTAATAAAGTTTTATGATTCTAATATAAAAGGTTATAAATAATTATTATTGTGGTGGTATAAATTTTCATCAGTTAGATGTTTATAAAGTCTATCAATCCGAGGATGTATAAACAAGTGTTAAACAATGGTCTCCATGAAATGTCATCAGACGAAGAACATCAGATGGAATTTTATGCAGTCATAAAAAATTGTTCATTAGTTTTACTTTGATTATAATATTTTTGAACATAAGTTTGTGTGAAGGATCAACATATGAGAAAACTCAATGTAATCAGATCTAGCAAATTAGACATAACTTTTGTAATTTCATCAAGTAATTTTGTTTCTTGTGTATGAATTCTGTTGAACAGTCTTGAAAAAAGTTCAAGGTATGAAAAGAAGAATTATAGGATTCATCAGACCTAAGAATTCATTTTATGTGATTGGATTGTAGTAACCATAAGAGGTTCATAGGTCAGAGTTTTCCATGTTAAGGGAAAGGTATAGGGTTTTTTATGCAAGTAATCATATGGATGAAGTGTCTGGAAACATTTCTCCAAGAGGTTCCTATAAAGTTTTGTAGGAATTCCATTTTAAGTTTCACTGGTCAATAAATATTATAAATATGTATTAGTCTTAATTTTTGAAGGTATTTATAAATTTTTTGTAAAGATATTAAATTTGATGATGCTAATATGGTTGATGAATGCCCCAAATATCATTGGGGAATGATCTATGATTGTCATTGAGTCATAAGAAAGTTATATAAATAATGTTGACATTGGGTCTTAAGGAATTTTATTACTTTTTAGGAGGTTTTAATGCAATCAATGGAGTGAAGTTTCCAAGAGGGATTCACGAATATTTGAGTAGGATATTTGAATTTGATAAATGTTCCTCATCCTTAATTATTATAGGGATGTCTCCTATATAAAGGATTGAAGCTGTGGTGAATTTTGTATGTGTATTTTTAAAAAATGGGAGAATCACCACCGAATTGAAGATATGATTAGACATAAATTTTGAAGAAACATTAGTTAGAGGGATATGAGAAAAAGTATTTCTATCAAGTGGTATCAGAAAAATGGTGTACAAAGGTGATAATATGAATATAGGATCAGTTGGTATTGGATGAATACTGAACAAAAGATATTAATTAAGAAAATTAAAGTGGAATCAGTTTGAGGATCAATAGATGAAGTATTACCATAATTTGGTATTGGATGACCAGTATGAAAAAGATACTATAAAAACATGTTGAAGAGGTAGTGGTTGAATTTTAGGAATAGGTGGTAGGCCAAACATAGGTGATTGATAAGATGGAATTGATTGGATGAAAAGGGTACCAAACTGGGTTTTATTATACCATGTATACTGTATATAGATAAGATCAGGTGGATAGTTTCTTAAAAAAGTCGAGGAAGAGGTATAGGTTCCTTCTCACCATTTTTAAAGAAAGTAAAGAAGAACATGAAATAAGGGAAAGAATCTAAAAAGTTCAGGTAGCATAATGAAACATACTAAAGATTGTTGGTGGAGGTTCTTATAGTTTCTACAAAAACATTTTTATATCATTTATCTATCTGAGGATCACCTGATCTATTAATTAACTATAGTGTTATTCAAGTGAAAGGATATTACCTACTTATTATAACCACCAAAAATATTATTTTACAGTGGTTTGTGTGATATTGGATTAATTCCAAACCATTTCAAGGACTAGATACTCTTATTGAGTATCAATCCTTATAAATACCTATGTTCTTGTGGTTGTGATTGTTTAATTATTTTCTAGAAGATTCATATTTCACTAACATGTGGTGAAGGTTGTTTCATACATAATAAAACATTTAAAGAGAAGATCATTGATTCACCCCTCCCCTACCAATGATCACACAGATCTTGATTATTTCTTTAAAGTGGTGCTATAGGGAAAGTTCCCTTTATTGAATATTTTTTTGTAGTTATAGGAAAAGGAAGGTTGACATAGATGTTAAAAACTCTATTAAAAGTAAGTGGATTATTATTTTCAATGGAAATAACTATCTTATATGGAAATATTAAATGTTACCTTATCTTATGTACATTGGGTATTAAGTTCTTAAGGCTACTATATATGGGTTCCATACTTGTTCTAAGTATGTTCCCCTAATAGATACTGATAAGATGAATTTAGAGAATGATGGGTGAACCATTAAAGTAGTACTTTCTTCACTCTTTGAAAGTTATTTTATTAGATTTAAAGTAATTGGAATTACTAAAGGAATTTGAGGAAAGTTTAAGAACAAATATAAATGAAATGTGAAAGTAAAGAAAGAAAATATAAAAATATGGATATTGGATTATAAAGATCTTAATATTGGTGATAATGAATCTGTTGGTGACTTCTTTATAAGGGTGAATGACATTATAAGCACTATAATATGTCTTGGTGAGAAGTTGGAATATTCAACCATTGTTGAAAAGATATTAAAAATTATTCCTGATAAATTTGATGTAAAAGTATCATACTTAGAATATACAGATCCTAAAACTATTTCCATATATTATCTATATAGAATTATCATCACTTACAAAATGAGAAGATAAAAGGTTATGAATAATAAATAAAATACTGATCAAAATATTTCTTTCAAAGTTGAAAATAAAGGAAATTATAAGAAATTTCTCAAGGAATAATCTAGTGACTTTGACACTAAAGATGATTTTAGTAAAAACATTATTGAATTTATGTCTTATTTTTATAAAAAGGTGAAAAATTCACAGGAATGTATAAAGGAAACTTACCTCTGTATTTATTTGGTTTCAAAACTATTGAAAATATTTATGTAAATTGTCCAATACTTAAAGAATATGAAGATAGTGATGAAGAGGATAGAAAGATGATAAAATATCTAACAAAAGAATGTAGAAAAATATAAGTCCCATATAAATGGAAAGGATAATAAGTTCTACAAACACCAAAATAGAAACTTTTTTTTCTACATATGAGGAAGATGATGATAGTGAAGAAGAAGTTGAAAATTCCTATGATGGTGATGCTGAAAAATTGATTATTGAAAAAGTAAATGATAAAAAGTTCACTAGTGATGAAATCAATAGATATGAAGAATAGTAATAATAAAAGTATCAGTTGAATTTTATCCTTAAGAGAGGGTTGAAAAAATTTATGGAAAATATTATTAGATTAAAAAGGAGAATAAGAATTTGAAGAAAGAAAATATTTCATAAAACAATCAATAATATTTTCTTGAAGAAAAATTCAATTTGATAAAGGAGATTCATGATCCGAATAAGTTACTTGATGAAGAGAATAACCTCATCATCAATATTTAATAAAAGATAAATGTCAAGGAGAAATAACTTGATCTTCTTCAGCAAAAACTTATTAAAGTTAAGTGAAGAACAAAAAACTTCTAGAAATTAGTTTTAGAAGTTTCTTAAAATTATAATAATAGTAAACCTCATAAGGATAAAAAAATTATCCTCAAAGGCTTTCAATATTAATGAATATGGTTATAATAAAAAGAAACCGTGTATGTAGTCAAAAAAAGTGGATTTGAAAATACTAAACTTTATAAGGTTTCAAAGTTTGAACCAAAATATACTACTAATGGGGATAGTTTTAAGGCTAAGTAGAAATCCATATAATATAAGAATTCATCAAGAGGTTACAAAAAGTTTCATACATAAAAAATTTCCATGATGGATTGTAAGGAATATAATGAAATATTTTATACAAATTTGTAAAATATGTAATTTGTAGAGTAAAATATGATTTATATGGATATTTATGGTACTATGGAGGATTTGGACATATATTGAATATGTGTTGATTCAATCATCAATTCTATAATGAATCTAGGATAAGCTAGAGGCAGAGTTTTGGGGGATTCAACCCACTCAAAGAAGACAACCTAAGAAAGTTACTATAAAGATTGAAAATGGATTCCAACCCTTGGAAAATATTTGTGAAAGATGCGATAAACCTGAACATATTTTAAAATAATTTAGTGTCATGTTACAAATATAAAAAAACATTTATACAAAAAAAATCAAGAGCTGCATGAGAAGGAAGAAAAATACAAGGAAAAAGCCTTAATTATTGACACCCCTCTCAAAGATACAAAAGTATAATGACATTAGATATTGGATAGTGATTGTTATTCATATATGAATAGATATTTAACGTTTTTTAAATATGTTAAAGATTATAAGAAAATTATAGTTACTTTTGGAAAGTATGAGTCCATCAAAATCAAAGGAATTGGACTTTCTTTCACTGGGGAAGAAAAGTTAAAATAAAAAGGTCCTTTTTTGTTTATATGATGAAAAATAATTTTATGAGTGTTTCACAACTTTTAAATGAAGGTAATGAATTCGTCTTTATAAGATATGGTTCCATTATTAAACATCTTGAATATTGGAAAATTATTATAAGAGTCAAATGAACCAAGTGAAACTTGTTCTAAGTTGGATATGCGTAGAGTTCATGCTATATGATAATGATAGAATAAAATCATCTTTGAACTAAGTGGTTGGGGTATATGTGTCAAAGGAATATTATTAGGATGAAAAAGAGATAAAGTATTCATGAAATTCTTGGCATGATAAGAAAAATAGATTGTTGTTATTCCATATACCCAAAAGGTAAGATTATAGACTCAACACATATAAAAGTTTATATATATTCAACTCATCCCTTGGAGCTGATACATTTTGACATTTTTGGGCACATGATAAAGAAATAAAAAAACATAGATAAGAACTTTATTTCTTTTAGTGATGAATTTACTCGCATTACATGTATTATGTTTTTAAAACATTAACCAGAGGATCTTAAAATGTTTAAGTGTTTTTGGATAATTAAAGAAAAGGAATATGGATATCTTGTGAAGAATATTTAAACTAATAATGGTTCCGAATAAAAAAATATAATGTTTAGATATTATCTTTAAAACCATGGAACTAATTATGAATTTAGTGCACTATACACACCACAATAGACTGATGTTACTGAAATAAGAAATAAAAGTTTGATTGATATGGAATGGACTGTGTTGATTGAACATGATACTTATCAATACTTTTAGAGGAAAGCTATTGGAGAAGTAGTTAATATTTAGAATAATTTTTTATATAGGAAAAAATATTATATTACTTATTATGAGATGTATTACAATGAAAAACTGAGTTTTAAGTGCCTAAATGTATTTGGTAGTCCTAACATTATCATGGTTAAAGATAAAAATCTTGGAAAGTTTTATTAGACAGATCTTGATGTAATATTTGTTGGATACTCTCCTAATGGTAGAGGATACATATTTTATAATAAATAAACATGAAAGATTTTTTATTTTTTAGACGTTAAAATTCTTTAATATTCTAATAAGGAAGATTCACAATAAATTATAGATATGAGTGGAATTGAAGATGAAGTGGTTGTAGTTGAACAATGTGAAAAATTTCTTAATGATAGTAATAATATTAAATCTATATGTGATTAAGATTATGATTCAGATATCTCAAGTGATGAGGAACTAATATATTCATCCCATCCTAGGCTGAGGAATCATGTGGAGGTCCAAAACATCATTGGAGATCAAGAACAACAAGTTAAAACTAGAAGATCATTGTGGATGGTTTCACATACTTCTATATATACACAAGTTGATCCAAAAGATGTTGATGAATCTTTGGATCATCAATAGTGGATTGATTCCATGAATAAATATATATATTAGATTGAGAATAATGATACATGGGAACTTGTACCAAAACCAAAAAATAATAATTCGATGGGTAAAAAATTGGTGTTTCAAAACAAGTGAAATGAAAAGGGTGAATTGATAAGAAACAAAGCATGAATTTTTTGTAAAGGTTACTCTCAAATTGATTGAATTAATTTTGATGAGAAAATTTTCCTAGTACAAAGGATTGAAACTATTAGAATATTTCTTTATATCACAACAAAATGAAGATATAATATATTCCAGATGGATGTGAAGTCAACTTTTCTTAATGGAGATGTTGATAAATAAGTTTATATTGAAAAACATTATGTATTAATGATTGTAAAATATAAAATCTATGCATAAAAGATGAAAATGGATTTGTATGAGTTGAAAAAATCACCGAGAGTATGGTATTCTAATTTAGATGCTTGCTTAAGGAAGAAAAAATTCAAGAAAGGAAGAGTTAACAACAACCTCTGTATAAAATAAAATTAATAGTTTTCCCTCATTGTGATTGTTTATGTTAATAATATAATATTAGTAGAGAATGATTAATAAACATGTGAAAAGTTTTCTAAGGATATAAAAAATTTATTTGAAATGTCCATTATAGGATAAATGAAATATTTTCTTGGATTATAAATATCTCAAAAGAAGAAATACATTTTCATGTCTCAAGAGAAGTATGCTAAGGAATTTATGAATAAGTTTGAAATGGAATACTCAAATCCAGTTACCACACCTATTTCAGTGGGAACTAAGTTTTAAAAAGATGGATAAGGTAAGGAGGTTAATCCTAAAGAGTTTATAAATTTGGTTGGAATCATGTTGTGTATAATGATTTCAATACTACATATAGTATATGTTGTTACATTGTGTAACAAGTATCAAAGAACTCCAAAAGACTCTAATCTTATGGATGGAAAAATAATTATCAAATATATCAAAATCATAATTGATTTTGGATTAAAATATGAAATCTCAGGAAAGATTCATCTTTTTTGGTTATACATATGAAGATTGGATAGGTTGTGTTGATGATAGAAGATCCAAACCTAGTGGAGTTTTATTTTTAGGAAAAATATGTGTGATTTGGAATATAAAGAAGAAAAATCTAGTAACTCTCAGTAAGGATAAATATGAGTATGTAGCTGCCACTAAAGCTACAACACAACTTATAGGGGTAAATAGATACTTGTAAGATTTGTTAGTTGATATGAAGTTGAAACTTATCTTGGGGTTTGATGATCAAAGTTCTATAAATATCACTAAGAACCCATTGAAACATTCTCAATCCAAGAACATTGATATTAAATTTCACTTCATCAAAGATCATATAGAAAGAAATAAACTAAGGTTGGAGTATGTTCCTACAATGGAGAAGGTTGCTAATATCTTCACTAAGCCATTATCGAAGGAAGAATTTAATAAGTTGAGGTTGATAATGGGTGTTAAACCTCCCTCTATTCAAGGCTAATGTATGTGAATCTATCCCTTATCTCATCTTATCTTTGGATAGTGTTGTCAAAGGGGTAGAAGAGTTATAAAATAAATCTATCCATTGGTATGTGATTAAACTTTTTAAGGAAGAGAATATATTTAAGGCGAGTTCTTAAAAGCGGTATGTTGGGATTTTAGATTGTGTGAACTATTTTAATAGATTATTGAAGTGGAGGTAGTAAAATTTGTTCTTGTAGGGTGGATTTTTTTTTATTTTTGAAAGTTAAAAGATAAGAATTTTTTCAGAGTTTTAAGAAAAGTTTCTTAAATAATTGCTTATAGACAACACGATATTATTGTTAAGTGATTCTTTTTACCTATATCAAATCCACTTATGTAGGCTTAGAATTATTTGATAAGTAATCCATTTATTGAGTTTCAAATTTTCAATGATTTATGTTCCTTGGTTGATAAAAAAATCCAAAGGGGGAGATTATTGGAACCAAGAAGGTTGGAGATGTTTTAAGAAGAAGCTAAAGAAATAAGGCTTTATAAAGGTGTTTTGTTTTATTGCCTAACATAAAAAACCTTAAATTGTTGCAATTTCCATAAAATGTGATCATACAAATTTTATCAGCTCGAGTGTATTATACTAGGTTCAACAGCTCAAGTTCATTGGATGTACATTACCAGTTTGATGTGATGGAATAGAGTTTTAGCACTAAATACTTATCTAAGTTCACTCTCAAGTATATCAGATATAATATTTAGTAAATTTGAAGTCTAGTGATGATTTATTATTCTTATAATTATAAAAATTATTGATTTTGAAATTTTTTATGATCTATGTTTTTTACAAAGGGGGGTTTGAGGTATGGCTATGAAAATATTATGCTATGAAGTTGTGAAGTTTTATAGGAATGATGTTACTGGTCAAGTTGTGATAGTGAAAAGAATAAATATTAAAGTAATTAAGTTTCACAATTCTAAGTTTGAAGGTTATAAATATTTGATACTATATTTATACGAAGTTTCATCAGTCAGACATTTATATAGACTGTCACTCTAAGGAAGTTTGAACTAGTGTGATACAACAGTCTCCATGAAATATCATCATAAGGAGAACATCATATGGAATTTTATGTAGTCATCTAACATTTTCACTAGTTTGAATTATATTATAAGCTCTTTAGATAGAAGGTTATGTGAAGGATTTATGGATAGTAAAACTCAACATTATCAGATTGAGATAATCGAATAGACCTTTTGTAATGTCATTGGGAAAAATATTTGTTTCTTATGTATGAAGACCACTGAATGAACTTGAAAAAAGTTTATAATGTGAAAAGAATTAGTTTCAAAGTCACAAATTTGGAACTACATTTGATTTGATCAGACAGTAGTATCCACATGAGGTTCATTAGTTAAAGGTATCCATGTGAAGGGAATAATAGATGGTTTATAATGCAAGTTATTAGATGGATGAAGTGTCTGAAAAATGTCTTCTAAGAGTTTCCAATGATTTTTTACAGGAACACCAGTTGATGTTACATGAGTCAGAAAATTTTATGAATATGTAAAGGATGAATGGTTCGAAGAAAATTATGAAGTATTTGTAAAAATATTAAATATGATGATTCTAATATGGTTGATCAATTTCCCAAATATCATGGATGAAATATCCTTGATTCTTGCTAAGTTATAAGGAAGTTTGATGAAGAATATTAACATTGGGTCTTAAGGAAATATCCTAATTTTTAGGATGTTTGAATTTTGTTAATAAAGGGAGTTTCTGAGTGGGTATCCCAAAGTTTTGAGTGGGATATTTGAAATTGATAGATATTCTTCATTCTTAATTCTAGGAGGAATTCTTCCTATATAAATGTGTGAAGTTTCAATAAATTCTATGTGTGGATTTTTTAAAGTTGGGTGAAGTGCTACTAAAGTGAATAGTCAATCAAATAGACATTGCAAAGAAACATCAGTTAGATGGATACTAGATGAAGTCTTTCTATCAAGTGGTATCAGATAAATGGTTTTCAAAGGTGATCAGATGAATTGGTGATTTGTTGGTATTGTGAGAATAGTGAACAAAGGTGATCAATTTAATATATTGAAGTGGTATTGGTTTGATGAATATCAGATAGAGTCTTCCCATCAGTTGGAATCAGATGGATGGTGTGAAGAAGTGATCAGATAAATATATTGAAGAGGAAGTGGTTAAATTATAGGAATCAGTAGTCGACCAAACAGATGTGATTAACCAGATGAAGTTGATCAGAAAAATAGGGCACTATAATGAGTTTCATTAGACTATGTATACTAGATGGATATAATATTGTATTAATGATTTCTTACAAAATTCTAGGATGAGGTTCCTGATCACTTATGTGCTTGAAAGTAAAGAATAACTTATAAGAAGGTCAAGTGTATAGAAAGTTCAAGAAACATAATGAAAATATATTGAATACCACTGGAGAAGGTTCTTATTATTGTTAGAAAAACATTTTTATATCATTTATCTATGTAGGGAGCACATGCACTTTTGATTGTCTATAATTTTATGCAAGTGAAAGGACATTAGTTGCTTGCTGTAACTACCAAAAATGATTTTTTATAGTGGTTTTGGATTATTTCTAAACCATGATAAGGACTAGATACTATTACTAAGTAGAAAACCTTGTAAATAATTGTGTTCCTATGGTTGTGATTATTTTATTGATTTCTTATAGAGTCATATCTCACTAATATGAGGAAATTTTTTTCTTATATAAGAAAATGTAAAAAGTGATGATTACTGATTCACCCCTCCTACTCTTAATGATCACATAGATCCTGATTAGTTCTTTTAGGGATATAATAATCCAACTTTTATCTATCATAAAATATGATAAATAACCATTGATGTTGTAGCTCATGATATAAAAAATATCATAAATTATGATATACTTTTAAAATTTATTTTCCTTGAATTTTAATTATAAATTGAATTATATAATTTATAATTTATATATAAATTATAGGAAAAGGTATATGGATATATTTATTTAAAATATAAAGTGTTAATAAATAAATTAAGTATAATTTTTTTATAATTTATTAACTAAATGTTTATGAAACATTTATTAAATAAATATATATAATATTGAATGATAATATTAAATATATTTTTTAAATTATATATCATGACTTACAATTGGGATACTAAGTGTTTATATAAAAATTATAAGATAATTTATAATGTATTTATAAATTAAAAAATAAGGGAAAATATAAAAAGTTGATATTTAAATTTTATAAATTACCCATAAATATTAATTTTAATTATTCAAATTAAATTAAATATTTGAGAAAATTATTTAAACCATATCAAAATGACTTTTGATAATTTATATGATCAATGTTTAAATAATATTAAATTTTTGATATTCCATATGTTTATATAATATATGAATATTTTTTATATATAATTTTTATATTTTAGATATAATAACTTTATGTAAAATTCCATATAAATGTCATTATGAAGTAGTGAATGTCAAAAATAAATATAAAATGTTTATATTTATTTAATTATGGAATGTCCATAATGCATGACTAGATTTTAAAGTGTTTATTTTTTATTAATCATTCATAAATATATATATCACATTTGAATTTATGTATATTTCATTTATTTGGTTTACTACCTAGTTTATTATAATGCCTCGACCCCAGAATCCTAGAGTCGGTGCATTATTTTAATACATTAGCATGATTACAAGGAAACAAGTCCCAAAAGACTGATCAGTTTAGCAGTCTTGGAAACTAGATTACATAAATGAACGTTACATTACAAATTAGAAATTAAAACACAACATAAATTATCCTTTGATAATGCCATTAATCCCTTAGCTTAACCCTATTTATCAATCATAATACACTTCTTGGAATCCTGGGAAAATAAAACATAAGAAAGGGGTGAGCTTAGATGCTCAGTAAGGATAACAATATAGAGGAAACTTTCATAAATAAGCATAAACATTTAAGGCAGTGTATAAGACTAATGCAAAAGCCTTTTAAACTTAAACATCAGCATAATATGGCAAAGATAAATCAAATAATTCCATTTAATTATTCACATGGATATTATACTAGTCAAATAATCACATATAATATCAATATACAATTTTATAATGATGGAATGCAAAATGCCAGACTTCATAACCACATAGTCAAGGCCTTGTGCCAAAATAATAATTTATCAAGGCCTTGTTCCAAGACACTAGTTTGTCTCATGAGACCTAACGATGTATCGAGGATCTATAGCGGGATCCACCCATCACTTACTAAGTCCAATGAATTCCTCATATGAAAAGGTTTAAACATAACATAAACATTCGTATTAAAACTAGCATATGAATTGTTAATAATTTATCCATAAACCATGAATGGTATAAAAATAACATATCCATAGTCAAACATATCAAAAAACATTCAATACAACATGGAAGATTTTTATCATAATAAATCAACTTTAAACATGTCACGACCTGTCCTTGGGGCCCGTGCCGTGAGTACCCCAAGCCCGCCTTCCATAGGCCAGTGGCTGGCGACAAGCACCAAAGGTGTAATTACTAATAAAAAGGGAAGGCATTGCCATTGGAAAGTAAACAAGAACAACAGAGTACACAACCAAAGGTAAACACTAAGTAAAACTGAATAAAAAGAAAGTGCTGAAAGGAAAGGGGTCGGAAGTACAAGCCCAACAGATAAGTACAGTACAACTGAATAGCTAGTACAACTATAGTAAAGTAAAACAGCAACTACTGAGTCATCCTCTAGGAATCCCACATAAAGGGTGGGTACAGATGGCCTCATCAGCACCCCAGATCCATCCTTCTGCTCCGTGTACGTCTCTCCAAGTGGTCCACCTCCGGGTACCATCCAACTTCACAAGTCTCTACCTCGATCAGTGCTGTCCGTCGTCTGCAACCAACACAATGAAGTGCGAGCATTTCCCGTACAGGGGTGAGTATAACGATACTCAGTAGGGACCTCGAGACCCCCCGAAGGTCTCCCATAATCCACAAAGGATAAACCATGAAAGGAAAGATACAATCACGAAGTATCAACCAACCCTACTTAGGTATATGACCATACATATACCTAAGTTATCAATCTCAGTTTGGCTCCAACTTTCGAGTCCAAGAACAACCCATTCCACACAGGAAGTCAAGTCAATCACATCAATGATAATGATTGAAAGTCAAGACTCAGCTCACACATGTATACATATCTTGTATAGTGATAGAGATGATCAATTGTAGTCACTAATTCATCTAAGCTGTTGGACCCACACATGATACAAGAATAGTAGTCATCACTGCCAAACCCACGAAGGATCCCAGTACAGTAGTCATCACCGTCAAACCCACGTAGGATCCCAGTACAGTAGTCGTCGCTGCCGAACCCACATAGGATCCGAGTATAGTAGTCGTCACTTCCGAACCCACGTAGGATCCCACTACAGTAGTCGTCGCTGCTGAACCCACGTAGGATTGCAGTACAGTAGTCGTCGCAGTCGCAGCTAGCTCCAGGGTTCCTACACAAAACATGCTCAATTCTGGGAGGGTCCGATCCTCAAGCAAAGGGGATCGATACATCAACTATCACGAAGTTCAGAGTTGATGTATCCCGAAGTTCCGTCTGATCAAAAGGAACTCAACGCAACAGACAACACATCAATCAGACGCCCGGTCGGAGAGTTATTGGCTTTTCCGTTCCAGGGGCCCGGTTAGATTTACGCTTGTTCCAAACCCAACTGTTTTCCAAAGTTGTCCAAAACTCACTTAGAGTATCACAAAAGTACCTCCTCGTTTCAAGGGTTCCAGTTCCACAGACGGCGTGTCAATCGGATGTGCGGTCTAGAAGATATTCATGTTTGAGTGAAACGGGCCCGGCCCGTCAAGCGCAGTGGGATGGCGGGTCGGCCCAACCCGGATCGGTTCGCCCAGCGGCGCCGAGCGGCCTGTACAGCGGGCTGCGGTTCCTTCGCAGCGCGGTTCCAAGAGGCGCCGCGGTCTTCCCAGCCCGGCTGGAAGGTGGCCGACCGGTTTGCCCTGCAAAGTGGCCCGCATAGTGGGCCGTGGTCTTCCTGTAGCACGACACCAAGGAGGTGCCATGGTCCTCCAGCCCGGCCAGCTAGGCTGGCCGGTTCTCTTCGTCCGAGCGCCCCGCACCGCGGGCCGCGGTTTCCTCCACACGGCCGGAGTGACGACACCGATCCTCCACCGCCACGGCCCGACCTGGCCGCGGTCTTCGGTTATCGCCTCCTTCATTCGCCGCCGCCTCATGGCCATGGCCACTTCCTCCGGCATGGTGCGACGAAACCACACCCTTCCAGCTCCACCTCCATCGCAAAATAAACCAACAAGCAATAGATGAATGCCGTGCCGTGTTGGTTCGGCCTGCACCCTCCGTATTAGATTATAACTTTTGGCCATTGGCGAACCAAGGTATTCAACGAAGAATGAGGTAAAAATTTATTCAATTAAAAATTAATCGTATCCCCTACCTCGATTCAATAACGTTGTTCACTTGTCGGTGTCGCAGAAAGAGAATTCGAAGACGACGTCGTACGTTGCGCCCATCACATGCCGCCGATTCCGAGCTCGAGCGTTCTTCCTCGTTCTTTGTTGGAAAGGACATCGTTCTTCTTCCTTTGTTAGAGATGTTATTCGTGGAAAGAACAATTCCTTTCCAATTCTTCCAAATCCTCCCCAAAAATATGTCCAACCCAAAATAATAGCTTGGCTATTATTTTATCCTTAACATAAATGTAAAAATAATTCAAAATTTAGAGGATCCAATTAATTAATTGTTCATTAATTTAGAGTGTGTTGGCACAGTCATGAGAGGAGGGTGGAATGTGGAGAGTTTAGGAGTTAAAGGGGGTTCATGGGAGTTTAAAGGGGAGGTGAAGATTTTGAGTTTGTGTGGGACCCACCACACATTATCCTCTCATGAGAGGTTATGTGTGAGTGGGCCCCACCACCAACCTCCCTTTGGAGATAATAACCACCACTTAACAAAAAAATTATGTAACACATAATTTTTTTATTAAATTTATAAAGAATCCCTAAAATTAACTTTTAACCTGTACAAAATGCAACTGCGGTAAAGGTCCCCTTAAGAAAATACTGGGGCTGCGAGTTCATCGGAGTCCTCGGATTTCAATTCCAATCATCGGTTCAAAAGATAGAAAAACTCACACGTATGTTTACTGAACATACCTGAACAAAACTTTAGAAAATTATTCTGGGCACACCGGGCCTCGGAATCAAGTGCTGTCAGAAACTGTGGACTCGTAAAATTCCAAATAATTTAAGAAAACATTTTCCTTGAATTTTCCGGGTCTTTAAATTACCCTCACCTTAGGGATTTACGTCCCTGTAAATCTACAACAAACACTAGGGAAACAAAAGAGGGTACTGAGCACGCATCTGAGCCTCCTGCGCCCATGTGCTCTCCTGGAGGTTCCCATGATGCCAGCAAACGCACACCAGAAGAATCGACCATCCATGCAAGACTTGATCCTGTCAATCCTCGATCTCTACTGGGATCTACATGAAAGTTGCCCCATCATCGATGTCCAGATCCCTGTGGTCGATGATGTGGGACATGTCATGCACGTATCTTCTAAGCTGAGATATGTGGAAGACGTCGTGCACCCGGTGCAACTGGGGTGGAAGGGCCAGGCGGTAAGCCACCTCGCCTACCCTCCTGAGGACTTGAAAAGGTCTAATGAATTGTGGAGACAACTTGCCGCCTCGGCCAAATCTCCATAGACCTCATCGAGGTGAGACCCGTAAAAAGATGTGGTCTCCATCCTTGAACTCCAGTGGTCTCCGTCTCCTATCAGCATAGAAATTATGCCTGCTCTGTGCAATCTTCATTCTCTCCTGGATGATTTGCACGTTCTCCATCGTAGCCTACACCATCTTTGCTCCTACAAGTGCTGACTCCCTTGGGTCATTCCAGCACAGAGGTGATCTGCAAGGTCAGCCGTACAATGCCTCGTAAGGTGCCATCCCAATGGTGGAGTGGTATCTGTTATTGTACGCAAAATCCACCAAGGGTAAGTGATCCTCCCAGCTGTGACCAAAGTCGAGAACACATGCACGAAGCATGTCTTCGAGAGTCTGAATGGTCCTCTCAGTCTGACCATCCGTCTGAGGGTGGAAGGCGGTGCTCAAGTGAAGCTGCGTGCCAAAAGCCTCCTGTAACCCCTTCCATAGCTGGGAAGTGAAACATGCATCTCGATGTGAGACGATAGTCAATGGCACACCATGAAGTTGTACGATCTCCTGAACGTAGAGACATCCCAAGCTCTCTACTGAGCCCTGCTCTCTGATCGGTAGGAAGTGGGCCAACTTGGTGAGTCGGTCTACGATCACCCAGATAGAGTCGTGTCCTCTAGATGTACGTGGTAGCCCCATCACGAAATCCATGGATATCCTATCCCACTTCCACTCTAGAACCTATAAGGGCTGAACCAAGCCTGCTCGATCCTAGTGCTCTGCCTTCACCTACTGACAAGTGAGGCATCGATAGACAAACTCTGCTACTGCTTTCTTCATACCCAGCCACCAATGTTGTCGTCTGAGGTCCTGATACATATTCGCCACTCCTGGATGTACTGCTAGAGGGGAAGTGTGGAACTCCCTCAACACCTTCTCCTGTAATGGAACTTGTACGATGGTACGTTCTCTAAAGAGGATGACGTGCTCCCCACCTTTAGAAAACCCATCAAGTTCCTGTACTAAGGATATCTGAGCACATCGCGTCTCACAGTCAAAGTCCCCTCGCTATGCCTCCCTGACTCGCTGAAGAAATGGAGGAGTGACTGTGAGGGACTGAAGAAAGGCTGCTCCATCTCTATCCATAAAGGATATCTGCAACACAGCTATCTACTCCGTCGCCTCTCCTCGTAGCTGAATGCCTGATCTCCTCCTGAGAGCATCAGCTACAATGTTACCCTTCCCAGGAGTATAGACTATCTCAAAGTCATAGTCCTAGAGGAACTCGAGCCATCGCCGCTATCTCAGGTTATGGTTCTTCTTCAAGAAGATGTACCTGAGACTCTGGTGGTCAAAGTAGATTGTAAAGCACTCTCCCATCAGATAGTGTTGTCACATCTTCAAGGTGAAGACCACTGCTGCTAACTCCAGGTCATGGGTAGCGTAGTTTTGCTTGTGCTGTCTCAACTGCCGTGAACCATACACGATCACTGCTTTCTCCTACATCAGGACACACCTGAGTCCAGTCCCTGATGCGTCACAGTAAACTACGTACCCAAAGACCTCCTCCAGTAGCCTCAAGATGGGCGCGCTGGTAAATCTCTGCCTCAACTCCCGAAAGCTCTGCTAGAATCTCTCTGACCACATGAAGGGTTTCCCTTTCTTAATCAACGATGAAAGTGGTAATGAAAATCTAGAGAAGTCTGGCACAAATCTTCGATAGTACCCATCCAGGCCTAGAAAAATCCGAACCTCCGTCACACTCCTGGGTGGATCCCAAGCAAGTAATGCCTTGATCTTCGCTGGGTACACTGCAACTCCAGCCTCTGAGATGACGTGTCCCAAGAAGTGAACCTCTCAAATCTAGAACTGGAACTTCGAGATCTTACCATAAAGATGGTGCTCTTGGAGTGTGTCCAGTACTACCCAAAAATGGAAGGCGTGCTCTTCCTCAGTAGTTGAGTAAATCAGTATGTCGTCGATGAAGACTACAATAAAGCGATCGAGGTAAGGATGGAAGATCCTGTTCATGAGACTCATGAACACTGATGGAGCGTTGGTTATGCTGAAGGGCATAACCAAGAACTCGTAGTGGCCATACCGACACCTGAAGGCTGACTTCTGCACATCCTCGTCTCGAACTCTGAGCTGGTGATAGCCTAACCTGAGGTCTATCTTCGAGAACCATCGTGCTCTCTTGAGCTGATAAAAGAGGTCTTCAATCCTCAGGAGTAGGTACTTGTTCTTCACAGTCACCTGATTTAGGAAACGGTAGTTGATACACAGTGGCAAGCTCTCATCCGCCTTCTTGGCGAGAAAAATTGGAGATGCCCAGGGTGAAACACTGGGTCGGATAAATCCCTTTCCCTGCAAGTCCTCTAGCTATACCCGCATCTCCCGAAGCTCGGTGGGAGCCACCTGATATGATGGAGTAGATATCAGTGCTATCCTGGGGTACATATCAATGTATAGCTCTAACTCTCTGTGAGGAGGTAATCCTAGAACGTTGTCAGGGAAAACATCCACATACTGATCCACCACAACAGGAAAACTTAGACTCTGCACATCAACTGCTCCGAGGATGAGACTAGCCAACTGATGTGTTATCGGCTACCCCCTCCTCTGCGTAAGTACATCCTATGCTGCAAAGGCTCCCTTATCACCGATGAAGGTGAACCTTGTCCCATCCGTGTGGATACACCTCACTTTGCACCTAATACAGTCAATCTGAGCATGAACTGTGGATAACCAGTCCAGACCCAAGATGACGTCATAAGGCCTCGAAACCGCTACAAGAAGATCCCAGCCGAAGATCTCGCCTCCTAGAGTAAGCTCACACTACTGAAACTAGTGCTTAATCATTGAGTCTCCTTCCGTAGGAGTCTCTGGCCATAAGGATCGAGACAACGACTCCGTCGGAATATCCGAGCTTCGAACAAGGGAAACGACAATAAAATAATGAATCGCACATGTGTCTATAAGTACTGCAGCAAGGGTGTATTAGACATAGATAGTACCTAAAATTATCTCAGGTGCACTGTTATCGTAGGCCTTGACTGCATGGAGATGATCCCGCCTCTGTCCGCCAGCTCCTTGTGGTCGGGGTGGACCTCCTGGTGGTGGTGGTGGTAGTGCCTCGAAACGCCATCCACCACCCGTTGCTCGGCCATCTCCTCTTCCACGTCCACCTTCTCCTGACGGACCACCATGGTCAAACCTCTACCTCTGCCTGGGAGGTCCCTTTACTATCTTTTGCTCGTCCACATGGCGGGTCGATCAGTATCAAGTCATGTGACCTTGCCCGCCACATGCATAACACTGCCTGACCCTCGTATGACTGGCTCTGTTTCGTGTGCCCCTCACAACCGAACCTGTATCCTGAGGTCGCTCACCTGATGGCTTGGTCCTCTTGGACCTCTGCGTCAACTGTCTACTGCTGGTTGCAGAAGACTCTGCTACGTGTCACCCTGCGGTGGGTCTCACCGCTGGTGGCTGCTCAGTGAGAAAAATATCTACTAGAAGGGCTCGCTCCAGCACGCATGCCCACGTCGGGATGCTGAGGGGAATCATCGAAGCCCTGATCTCGTTCCTGAGTCCCTGCTCAAAGGTCCAGGTCCTAATGAATGGGTCCTGTACCATATCTGTGGAGTAGCGCGAGAGGTCAGTGAACCTCGCTGAGTACTGAGCTACTATCATGCTTCCCTGCTGCAGATGAAGTAACTCCTGAATCCGCACTACACGAAGGGTGGCTGGAACAAACTCTGAGTGGAAGAGACTCTCGAAGTCCTTCCAGAGAAATGATGACTTTTCATGCACCTGGAGCATCAAGCCCCACCATCTACCTGCTGCTGCGTGTAGAAGACTCGCAAAAAGGACCACCATAAGGTCGGCTGGTGTCCCTACCAATCTGAAAACTCTCATGACAGCCTCCAACCAATCCTCAGCTACCTGTGGGCCTATCTATCCTCGAAACCTGGGTGGCCTCTAGTGCTGGAACTCATGAAACACACTCAGGCGGCATTCACTCTCTGCTACTGGGGCTGGTGGTATTAGTGGTCCAGTGGGTAGAGGTGCCGCTGGTACCTCCACTATGATGGGGACTTGCACCGAGGCCTCGTTGCTCAGTGGGCTACGATCTCGTACTTAACTCGAAACCCTAGCTGGCTGCCTTCGTGGGGCCATCCTGAAAAGAAATAGGTGCACCACAGTTAAAATAATATACCTAGTGAGATAACACAAAGTAATCACAAAGAAAACTTTTCAAAGGAAACACACACACAATCAGTGTTTTCATGCACTGAGTCAGAAATCAGAGGTCAGGGTCCTGGTGTATGGATACATCGGCCGCCGCACCAACACTGGACTCCCTGAACTGAAAACCACACTCAATACTCTTAACACTATTGCTTCAAAGAAAAGAAATATCAGATTCCTAAGTTCTGCGGTAGAACCGACTCCTCTGATACTAATTTGTCATGACCCATCCTCAGGGCCCATGCCGTGACTACCCCAAGCCCGCCTTCCATAGGCCAGGGGATGGAGAAAAGCACAAAAGGCGTAATTCCTGATAAAAAGGGAAGGCATTTCCTTTAGAAAGTAAACAAGAACCACATAGTACGCAACCAAAAGTAAACACTAAGTAAAAATGAATACAAAAGAAAGTTCTGAAAGGAAAGGGGCCGGAAATACAAGCCCAACAGTAAAGTACAGTACAATTGAAAAGCTAGTATAACTACCGTAAAGTAAAACAGCAACTACTGATTCGTCCTTTGGGAATCCCACCTGAAGGTTGGGTACAGATGGAATCCTCATCACCCCATATCCATCCGTCCACTCTGTGTACGTCTCGCCAAGTGGTCCACCTCTGGGTACCGTCCAGCTCCACAAGTCTCTACCTTGATCAGTGCTTTCTATCGTCTGCAACCAATACAACGAAGTGCGGGAATTGCCCATGCAGGGGTGAGTATAACGATACTCAGTAGGGACCCCGAGACCCCCAAAGGTCTCCCAGAAATCACGAAGGATAAACCACAAAAGGAAATATACAATCACGAAGTATCAACCATCCCTACTTAGGTATATTCCCATACATAGACCTAAGTTATTAATCTCAGTTCGGCTCTAACTCTTGAACCCAAGCACAACCCAGTCCACATAGGAAGTAAAGTCAATCACATTGATGATAATGATTGAAAGTCAAGACTCAGCTCACAAAGGTATACATCTCTTGTATAGAGATATAGATGATTAGTTGTAGTCACTGATTCATCTAAGCTGTCGTACCCACATAAGATACAAGAACAGTAGTCATCGCTGTCGAACCCACAGAGGATCCCAGTACAGTAGTCGTCGCTGTCAAACCCACGTAGGATCCCAGTATAGTAGTCATCACTGCCGAACCCACGTAGGATCCTAGTATAGTAGTCGTCACTGCCGAACCCACATAGGATCCCAGTACAGTAGTCGTCACTGCTGAACCCACGTAGGATCCCAGTACAGTAGTCGTCGCAATTACAACCAGCTCTAGGGTTCCCGCACACAGCACGCTCGATTCTGAGAGGGTCCACTCCTCGAGCAAAGGGGGTCAATACATCAACTATCACGAAGTCTAGATTTGATGTATCCTGAAGTTCCGTCTCATCCAAAGGAACTCAACGCGATAGACGACGCGTCAATCGGACGCCCGGTCTGAGAGTTATTGGCTTTTTCGTTCTAGGGACCCGGTTGGATTTACGCTCGTTCCAAACCTGGCCATCTTCCAAAGTTTTCCAAAAATAACTTAGAGTATTGAAAAAGGACCTCCTCGTCCCAAGGGTTCCAGTGCCACAAACGGCGCGTCAATCAGATGCGCGGTCTAGAAGATATTCGTGTTTGAGTGAAATGGGCCCGGCCCATCAAGCGCAGTGGGCTGGCGGGTCGGCTTGCCTGGCGGCGCCGAGAGGCGCCCTCCCTCCTTGCTGCCTGGCTGGCCGAAGCTGACCGGTTTTTTCCTACACGAGCGGCCCACACAGTGGGCTGCGGTTCCTTCGCAGCGCGACCCCAAGAGGCGCCGCAGTCTTCCCAGCCCGGTCGGAAGGCGGCCGACTGGTTCGCCCTGCAAAGTGGCCCACACAGTGGGACGCGGTCTTCTCACAGCATGGCGCCAAGGAGGTTCCGCAGTCATCCAGCCCGTCCAGCTATGGCCGGCCGGTTCCCTTTGTCCGAGCGGCCCGCACCGCGGGCCGCGATTTCCTCCACGCGGCCGGAGCGACGACGCCGGTCCTCCACCGCCGCAGCCCGGCCCGGCCGTGGACTTCGGTTGCCACCTCCTTTGTTCGCCACCACCTCATGGCCATGTCCACTTCCTCCGGCACGGTGTGACGACACCACACCCTTCCGGCTCTGCCTCCGTCACCAAATAAACCAACAAGCTACGGAGGAACGCCGGGCCGTGTTGGCTCGGCCCGCGCCCTCCGTATTAGATGATAACTTTTTCCCATTGGTGAACCAAGGTATTCAATGAAGAATGAGGTAAAAATTTATTCAATTAAAAAGTAATCATATCCCCCTACCTCGATTCAAGAACGTTGTTCGCTAGTCAGTGTCGCGGAAAGAGAATTCAAAGACGACGTCGTACGTTGCGCCTGTCACACGCCGCTGATTCCGAGCTTGAGCATTCTTCCTCGTTCTTCATTGGAAAGGACGTCGTTCTTTGTCATATATGTTCTTCGTCCTTTGTTGGAGATTTTATTTGTGGAAATAAATATAAAGAACCATAATTTACATACATTGTTATTACTTCAGAATTAAAGCACACTTATTACAACATATAACAAAACCATGAAAGGACCATATAGGTATAGTGTCTTTAGAAACTGGGAAACATAAACAACTGGTTCATAAATCATCTATGTTGTCTCCCATTTATTTCATCATATCTAGAGTTCCTTTTGGCATATTCTACGTAATACCCTTCTTCCAGACCTGGGGAAAAGAAATCATACAAAAGGGTGATCTCAAATGCTCAGTAAGGGTAGACAAAAGAAATATCAATCATATCATATTCTTAAGAACATAACATTTTGAAAATCTTATCCTGCAAAATAGATCATAATATCATGAAATGGGATCAATCATAATAGTGAAATGTAATCCAAATAATCATAACTTAAAACATGAAACTTTGTGGCATACACACATAATCATATAGAGTCATTTCTTAGTAGTCAAGACTCATTGCCAAGACTGTCTTAGTGGACAATGTCCATTTCTGAACCGAGTTCACTCCTCGTTTCAGTCCTGTATCACTGAACTGGATTAACCTACCATTACAACCATGTATATATCATGAGATATAAATCTTTACCCAATGCATTGGATGGATATATAGGTCCCACCCATCTCATAATGATACCATTCTTATGTGTTCCACAAAATCATAAATCATATATCATAGCATAACCCATGTAATAAAAATGGGATTCTTAAACATCATGCCATCATAACATAATACATATAAGATAAAAGGACATTATAAAAATAATTTCATCATAACATAATCAAATCAATGTAAAAATAGGGATAGAAATAGAACCCTATATTATCTTATATGAAAAATAATTTTGATAAAACACTTGAACTCCATTCTCGAGGAAAATATCCTTTCTACTTCAAAAACATTTTTCATTTCTTAACATGTCATACAATTTTAAACTAAAAGAAGATGATTAAAAATAAAATTGAAAACATGTAAAGGAATCTTCATGGAAATAATGTTCTATGAATCCATTCATGCCGTATAAGTGAAAAAAAAACATTATTCTCGTACTGTGGCCGGAAAAGTCAAAAAGTACCTCGTACTAAAAACGAAAAAAGATTCCTTTCATATCTTTTACTAAAAACTCACCGAAGGGTAAAATTGGATTTAAAAAATTGTTTGAGGATATAAATAATGTTACATATTGAGGAAACATGGATGTGGATGATAAATATTCCCCAGTAAATTCTGAAATATAAACAATCTCGGATAAAAATGAGATTGCAAGATTTTTCCTTACCTTAGGTCCGATTTGCTTCGTATGTGTCCGAATCTCCTGTATAATTATTTAAATAATGTTATTGACTTATTCCAGAATTTTACTTATTTTTATGATATAATATATGGTCATATTCTTAGTTTCTTATTAGTAATATTTCGTTGCTACTTGTTATTCGGGTATTTATTGCTTTTTGTTCTTATGCATGTTTTGTCGAATAAATTCTTATTCTTCTTTTTAGGTTATAGATACATCATTTACAGAATGGTATTAGTGTAATATATATCATATTTATTCATTAAATTCCTTTATATAATCATTAAGCATTGAAGATCATGTAAAACGAGTCACATCACATCGTGGAGACGGTAAGCCGTACGTACGCACGAGCGATGATATCGTTCCCATGATCGTGGAATTGTATTGAAGTGAATATATACTATTTCAGAATCAATATCACTTTACAATAATCATATATAGTTATTCTTTACACCATTATACCCATCCAAGTAAGGTGGTGGTGGAAAACAGATTACACCACGGTGTGGAGACGGTATTCCGTACGTACGCACGCGCGATGATTTCATTTTCCGTAGGATGGATAGAAGGTGAAATAGGTTTGTTTCATATTTATAATAAAATATCAGTATGTGAGTGATAATTATGTTATTACTTCATAATGAAACAACTAAATAATAATAATTAGAAGAAGATATAAAGTTGAAAGAATCGGTAACTGACATTACCTCTTCTTTGAAGCGCCGCTTCTTAACCTCCTCTTAGGGCACTAAAGATGGTCTTTGAAGAAGAACAGGACCTCTAGGATGTTTCTAGGGAAGTGGATAAGAGAAATTTGCAGGGTTTCGACAATATTGAAGGCTCAAAGTGGTGTGAGGAGGAGAGCGAGGATGTTCCCTTTTATAAGGGAGGAGAGGGGCACCTTTGGAAAAACTACAAATATTATTTTATTATAAAGTCATATTCAGTTTTTAAAAGCTCCAAATTGATTTATTTAAAATCTAAGGTGGGGATGGGTCAAAAGCCTCTCATAAAATAGAATTTAGACAAGTTTAGGTTTCTATTTTAACCTTATCATTTAGATTTAACTTTAAGTTAAATAATTTCACTTTTACCGTGTCTTCTTGTTCTCTTACACTATAAGGTTAGTAAACTTACTATAATAATCCAAAAGAACCCAAAGTTGTTCATTATTAATATATATAACCTTATCTAAGTCATTTGGCCGAACCTTAGATTTTTAGTTATAAAATAACAATTAATAATATAATATTTGTTTTAAAAACTATTTTATGTCACTTTTGACACTATTTGGTAATTAATTTTTGTGAAAATCATAACATCTTTATTAGTTCGAAAAAATTTAATTAAATCAATAATAATATATAATATTAACCTATAAAATTAGTTTAATTCTTAAAAAGTCTCAAATTACATTTATTTGGGTATTTATAATATCATTTATGTTAATATTTTCTTAATAAGGTAATTACTGCATCATCATTGTTTCATAAATAAGTTAAATTATTTAAATTATAAAAATTATAAATAAAATACCATTATGTAGGAAATCATTTTATATTTCTAATGAATATTTATAGTCGAATTTATCTTATGTATAAACCTATATTAAAAATGTTTTAGTTATTAAACTTTGATTTTAACTATTTTAACTATTCTTTAAATAAAATAATATTAAATGTCCTAATATAATCCAAGTGGACCTAAATGGTCATATTTTATTTATAAGTTTGTTTTTGGTCGAATTAAAAATATCCAATAGAATTAGGACATGTGTTAGGGTAGTAATAATACCATTTTTACCCTTAATTACCCTATTTACTTTTAACCGTGGTAAAAAAAAGTAAAAAGTTACTATTCCCCAAAAATTATTTTTATCTTATTGTACCACATTTTACTCCTTGAAATTAACCGTGTCTCTCAGATTTTCGAAATTCCACTCACAGAAGTTGTAAAATTAAGTTTTATGTAAATTTTCAAACTCTCCTAGGAGGTGGGTAAAAGACGGTGAAAAGTTCAATAATTTTTTTTATATAAAATTATTATAAAATGACACAAATGAATTAAATTGAACTTATATAGGTATTTTTTATCTATTTTGACCTAAAATAAATTTAAATAAAACAATTAATTATTTAATTAAAAATTCGGTTTTTAAATAGTAACACAATGTTTTCACTATTCATCAAAAATTGAAAGTTTTCAGAGAAATACCAAAATTTCACCCTATGCAAATTTCGATATTCTGAATCCAAAAATAAAGTCCATTTTGAAAGATAAAATTTATAAAATTTTAAAAAGTGGGTATTACTATTCATAACGGCTAGTTTTAATAATATTTTAATAGCATATCGTTGTTTATGAAACTTGGTATTGCGTACAACGCAAGATATCGAGGAAGGTCGCGATTGCGTGTAAAGAAAGCCAAGATAGTTTTGTGTGTAGTGAAAGATTCCTTTGATGATGTATATAACATAAAAATAAAATATTTCTCATAAAAATATCAGGTGTTACAAGAACACTTCCTTTCCAATTCTTCCAAAGCCTCCCCAACAATATGTCCAACCCAAAATAATAGCTTGGCTATTATTTTATCCTTGACATAAATTTCAAAATAATTCAAGATTTAGAGGATCCAATTAATTAATGGTTCATTAATTTAGAGTGTGTTGGCACATTCATGATAGGAGGGTGGGATGTGGAGAGTTTAAGAGTTAAAGGGGGTTCATGGGAGTTTAATGGGGAAGTGAAGAGTTTGAGTTCGTGTGGGCCCCACCACACATTATCCTCTCATGAGAGGTTATGTGGGAGTGGGACCCACCACCAACCTCCCTTTATAGATAATAACCACCACTTAAAAAAAATTATGTAACACACAATTTGTTTATTAAATTTATAAAGAATCCCCAAAATTAACTTTCATCCTGTACAAAATAAAACTGCGGTAAAGGTCCCCTTAAGTGAATACCGACACTGCGAGTTTATCAGTGTCCTCAGATTTCAATTTTGATCATCGGTTCAAAAGATAGAAAAACCCACACGTATGTTTACTAAACGTACCCGAACAAAACTTCAGAAAATTATTCCGGGCACACTGGGTCTCGGAATCAGGCGTCGTCAGAAACTGCAGACTCATAAAATTCCAAAGAATTTAAGAAAAAATTTTCCTTGAAATTTCTGGGTCTTTAAAAAACAAGTTTAAAATTCATCAAAGGATGTTGACATAGATGAAAATGATTTGTAAAACTCTTTGAGAGAAATATCCTTTTTTCATGAAAACATTTAAAAGTAACAAAATTTAGAAAGTAATACATTTAAAGAAATTTTTGAATCAAAGTGCCCCATACCACTTTGAAACTTTTGAAAGGAAGTAAAATTTTAAAAACATTCATGTCCATATAAATAAATCCTTAAAAACCATTTTGAAAACATGGAAATTAATGAGAATGATTTAGAAGAATAAATATTTAAACCATTTAAAATTATTATCTAGTTAAAGAGTCCTGTAATGTCCCAAAAATTCAGTATATATTTTTTTAAATTAAATGGAATTATTTCTAGACCCTGAAATCTGACGGTGCATGATTCCGAAGTCCGGAGCCCCCGGAATGATTCGTCAAAGTTTTGTTACGTTTTAATTAGCACACGTAAGCAGTTTTCCTAAAAAAGTAGAATAACTCTTAAACGGTAACTTGGATCAGAAATCCTAGGGCACCGTTTTGTTAAGAATGGAAGTTTTACCCTATGCGTGACTTAAGTTTGGTCGGCGCGGGCCTCCTATGAGAAAACCCATAAATGGCATAATTGTAAATAAAATCATTAAATAAATTATTTTATTTTTCAAATGCTTATAAATCACAAACGGTAGCTCGGATTGAAAATACGAGACCACCGCTGAACTTGTGAGGGCATGCTTTATTTAAGAAGATAGTAACTTTCACCGGCACGGGCCACCAGTGAAAGTTAGTTTTTGTCCATAAATAAAATAATTAAGAGATAATTATTTTATTGTAAAATCCATAAAATTTAAATGGTAACTCGGATTAAAAATCCGAGAGTACCAATGGGTTCGTTGGGGCATGTTTCATTTGGGAAGAGCCTAACCTCGACCGACGCGGGTCGGGGGTGACTGTTAATAATTTTACAAACTTTTTTTCAGGTACGTTCAGGAAACGCGTGAGTGACATTTTGTAACTTTTGAACCAGTACTCAGAATTTAAATCTTAGGATACTATTGAAATCACAGCGCCTATATTTTCTTAAGGAGACCTTCACCTTGACCGCAGTGGGTCGAGGGTGGAAGTTAGTTTTTTGGATTTTTGTGGGAGAGTTAAAATAATAAATATAAAATAAAGAACAACTTTTATTTTATTTTTAAAACCTCCCATTTGATGTTTAGTGGTGGGGACCACCCGAACTAAAAACCACAAATTTAAATTCAATGGTGGGGACCACCCGACCCTTGCACTCCCCATTTAATGGGAGATAACTCTTAGTTTTCCTCCCATTGATGTTCCAACTCAATTAGTTTATTTAATAAACTTATTTGGCACTTCACCATTTGGTTGAAGGATTATTGGCAAAAAGGAGAGCTCTGGATAACTTGGAAGGAGATTCTTCAGCGAAGAACATCCACTAAAACGGAGAGCGACTTCTGGAATTGAATAACAAGGAACCGACTTAGAGCATCTTGCGGGAGTGACGAACGCCGACATCCTCTTCAATGAATTCGTCTTCTTCCCCGCGTTGTCTCCAAGAAACAAGGTAGGGGTTTTTATATATGTTTGAATTTGTTTTATTGATTCTTCATATCCTAAATTCACGACTACGATGGCCAAACGAACATGGCCATCATCTCGCACATAAACCATGCTCCCCTTTCTTTTTATTATTCACACGTTCTTTGTGCCTTCTTCAACACCTAATATTTATTGGCACTGGAAACCTTGAATTTTTCTGAGCGCGATATATAGACGTGAATCCCTTGATGCAAGGATCAAAAATATGTGATCATTTATTTTTTTGGGCTTGGAACAAAGCCGCAATGGCTCGCAGAAGGAGGAAGACACATATTTATTGGTGCTGGAAACACAATATTCTCTTGAGCACGACATATGGATGTGGATCCCTCAACCCGAGGATCGAAAATATGTGATTATTATATTTTTTGGGTTTAGAAAAAAGATGTGGTAGCCCAAGGAATGTGTGACGTGGCGGTGTGATTTCTAGTGTGTGTTCAGGGCACAACTCTGGGTGAGGTAGACGGTGCGACGTGCGACGACGGAGGATAGCCAGGAGGCAGCGTCCAAGAGGTGTGGTAGTCTGGAGGCACCGTGGCTCGGGTAGCTGGAGGGGGTTGCGGTGGTCTGGCCGTGCGGAATAAGGAAAAATCGTGAATGAAGATAGAATTAGATTGGAGAGAGAAACTTAAATATTTTCACAGATATATTAAAATTGAATATAAGGTGCCAATTAAGAGGGATGCACGTTCAAGTTAAAAAAAAGGGAGATGCAACATAATACATGGAAGGTTTAAAATAAAATATTAATAATAATATTAAATTATTATTATTTTATTTTTTGTTGGGAAAACCGTGTTTTGACCGTAACTTCTTCGCGCGAACTCTGTTTCACGAGCCTTCAGTGGCAGTACGACCCTGACTTCGAGACGTAAATTATTAGTCCAATATTGGATGCATTTTTTGGGTTTTTGGATCGGGTACCCAAAACTCTCAAATAATAATAATATATTATTATTATTAAATCTTCGACCATCCATAACACCTGCAAGCTACATCCGAATGACTTACCATAAGTGGTGACATGATCCTGACATTAAGACGGTCGATAAAAGTCTAATGTTGAATATTAAATTCTGGTTCGTGGATCGGGTCCACGAAACACCCAATAATAATAATAATATTATTATTGTGAGATCTTTTATTCGAAATATCTCCCTCATATGGTGTCGAAATGAAAAACCGTCTGCGGAACCATAATCCTTGGATCGAGATGATATTTTTGGTATACCCCACTAGAGTTTTGGATAAAGTTGGTGTATGGTCGGGTTGGATCGAGCACGAATCCAACTGGGCCCTCAAGACTAAAAAGCTAATAACTTATAGACCGGGCATCCGATTGACGCACCGTCTATTGCCTTGAGACCCTTATGACATGGCGGCCATTTGAGATACTTCTTTGTGGGAAATCGTGGCAGTTGGAGAATCGACCAGTGGCTTGGGGAGGGGACTCTCCTAGAGACGAGCAAGCCTAGTGCGGAAACCTAGTAGCTGGATGAAACAAGAAGTGTGCTCCAACAATCCTATGTGGGTCAGCTCCTTGAGATCCTATGCGGGTCAGCTACAATGATCCTGTGGGGGTCAGCTCCTAGATATCCTCTACAGGTCAGCTCCAGTGATCCTGTGTGGGTCAACTCCTAGCGATCCTGTGTGGGTCAGCTCCCGCGATCCTGTGTGTGTCATCTCCGAGCGATCCTGTGTAGTTCAGATCTGACGATCCTGTGTGGGTCATATCCTAGCGATCCTATGTGGGTCAGCTCCTAGAGATCCTGTGTGGGTCAGATCCAGTGATCCTATGTGGGTCAGCTCCTAGCGATCTTGTGTGGGTTGGCTCCAACGATCCTATGTGGGTCATCTCCTAGTGATCCTGTGTGGGTCCGGTCCTAGCGATCCTGTGTAAGTTAGCTCTAGTAATACTGTGTGGTTCATCTCCTAGCGATTATGTACTGGTTAGTAGTAGAGTCTCTTAATGGAGTAAGATAATTTAGTAGTTACATCTAATCATCTCTACTTCTGTACCTAAAGATATACCTCGTGTGAGCTGAGTCCGTACCTGTGTGGTAATTTCCTTTATGGTAATACCTTGGTGGTATTCTTCTATGTGGCGTACATGTGTGGTACTTTCCTTTGTGGTTTCCCTTCCTTTGTGGAACAGTTGAGCTTTGGGATTTGAGTTGGACTCTGTGTTTTCCCCATGCTTGATATGGGTTTACTTGATAACTTAGGTACATGTATGGGCATATACCTAAGTCGGGTTGTCACTGGTTTAGATGCTTTACGGTTTATCCTTTGTGGATTTTGTGAGACCTTGAGGGTCTTGGGGTCCCTTCTGAGTATCGTTATACTCAACCCTATATGTCCTATTACCACACCTCATTGTGTTAGATGTAGATGATGAACAACGCTGATCGAGGTTGAGAGTACCAGGACTGGACGATGCTCGGAGGTGGACCATATGGCGTGTCCGTACTCATAGGAGATGGGTGGATGTGGAGGGCTGTGGAGGCGATCTGTACCTACCCTTTAGGTAGGAACCTAAAGGACGACCCAGTAACTACCTTTCTTCTTCTTCAGTTGTATTGTATTTCAGTTGTACTTGTACTATTACTGTTGGGCTTGTATTCCAGCCCCTTTTGACTTTCAACACTATTTTTTCTATACATTTGACTTGAATTCATATCTTGATGTGTGGTTGGTTGCATTTGTTATAGGTTATAAAGGCAATTACTTCCCAGTTTTAGGGAATACGCCTTCGATGCTAGTCTCCAGCCCCTGACCTATAGATGATGGGCTTGGGGTAGTCATGGAACAGGCCCCGGGGGACGGGTCGTGACAAATTGATATCAGAGGAGTCAGTTCTACTGCAGAACTAGGACTCTAATATTTTATATGTGGAGAAATAGTGTTAAGAGTTTTGAGTGTGGTTTTTAGTTCAGGGAGTTCAGTGTTGGTGTGGCGGTCGACGTATCTATATACCAGGATCCTGAATTCTTCTTTCCGACTTAGCGCACGAAAACACTGATTGCGTGTGTTTTAAAAAGTTTTCTTTTCGATTTCTTTGAGTCAGCTCACCAGGTATAACTTAATGACCGTGGCGCACCTGTCCCTTATCAGGATTCCCCTGCATAAACAACCAGCTAGGATTCCTGAGAGAGTACACGATGACGGCCCACCGAGTGACGAGGCTCCGGTGCGGGGCCCTCTTACTATGTTCGCACCTTCGGGTGGTGTACCAGCAACACCACCACCTGTTGGGAAGTAGATACCACTAGCCGCACTAGAAGATGGTGTACTCCAACTGAGCGTGATGCACGAGTTCCAGCAGCAGAGGACTCCATGGTTTTGAGGCGAGATAGTTTCTCACACAGTTGAGGGATGAGTAGAGGCAGTTGCTAGAGTTTTCTGCCTAGTTGAGACACTAGTAGAGCAGACAGTGATCTTAGCTACTAGTTTGTTTTTCAGTGGGTGACCATGAGGATGGTCCGCATAGTGATGAGGCTTCGGTACATGGACCATTACCCGAGATAGTACCTTCGGGTAGTGTTCCGACTATATCACTTCCCGTTAGTCAGCAATTACAACCAACAGTACTGGTAAAGGACACAAATAGGCTTAGTGCCTTACGCATGATTCAGCATCAGATACCCCTCAAGTTCCGAGGCAAGCCCGACTCACAGGCGCCTGGGGACTGGATTGAGGAGGTGGATGGGAGTTCTTTAGAGCTTCTATAGCTTCGGCAGGATGACATGTCAGTAGCTGAGTATTCATCGAGGCGTACCGATCATTCCTGGTACTCGATGAATACGATATGATCAATGATTCAGAGCTCGGACCTCTGAGAAAGGTGTCTTTAGGGACATCCAATCCAGCACTATTCTTTTATTAATTCCTACTTATGTTGGGGTTCTAGAGAGAACCTTTTTGGTTGAATATTCTTTGGTTGAGAGGATGCAGCCAATGAATGTTAGTAGTGGGAAAACAGGAAATTGGGGCCAGTCTCAGAGACTTGGGTGTGTAAAAATGTTTTGGGAAGAAGAAGTGTTAGGGATAGATGAATCTCCAGGGCAGTAGACGTGGAAGAAGAGCTAGGAGATAAGCATGTGGTGGTGTACTTTTGGACATGTTACAACCACCCCCCTTTTTGTGGACCCCACCAGGCTCAGGTATCTAGAGGACAAGAGAAGGGATTAGTTGCATGCGGTCAAGGAGTGTTACCCAAGGGCTCTAGGGATGATTAGAGGTATGGTCTTTGTCTACTAGTAGCTGCCGTATCAATAGACATAGGTACCAATCATTCCTTCCTTCCATGAATCTAGTCCAAGACCTAGTGTTTCCGATTAAATCATTGACTTGACCCTCACGTCTGGAGATACCTTTGGGAGGATACTCGATAATCACACTTACACCGACAATGTGATCTAGCCCTTGAGGTAAGAGTTTCGGTTGGAACCTCTTAGTGGCAGCGTCGAGGCCTTACGACGTTAGTTTGGGTATTGACTGGGCATCCACAGTTCATACTCAGATTGATTGTATTAGGAAAAAAGGTTGTGGTTTATCTACAACATTGGGATGAGGTTATCCTTAGTCGACGAAAAAGAAAACCTAGGAAGAACAGGATAAACTCCTTCATAAGAGGGTGCAGCTGATCACTCGTGAGTCGGCCAGCCTCACCCTTATGGCAGTAGAAGTTTTGAGTTTTCAGTTCCCAACAGGAGTGGCTAGAGTTCCTCTAGGACTATGACTTTGAGATAGTATATATTCTCGGGAATGGGAACATGGTAACATACGCACTCAGCTTGAGGTCTAGCCTGCAGATGCTGAGTGAGGTGACATAGTAGCCAGCTGCTTTGCAGATATACTTTGTGGATCAAGATGGATAAGCTTTTATTGAGTCTCTTATAGTCACTCCCCCACTTCTTCAGTGAGTCCGAGAGGCGAAGCGTGGGGACGTTGACTGCAAGGATCGACGTGCTCAGATATCCTTAGGACAGGCACCTGATGGATTTTATGAATGTGGGGAGAATATTTTCCTATTCATAGGGCATACCATAGTACTCGTAGCGCTACAGAAGGAGGTGTTTAGGGAGTTCTATATGTCCCCCCTGGCGGTACATCCTGGTGTGTTAAAGTTGTACTGGGACCTTCAGCATCAGTACTGGTGGCTAGGGATGGAGAAAGAAGTGGCATATTTTGTATCACGAGGTCTCACTTGTTAGGAGGTGAAGACTTCACATAGTTGGAAGAAGTCTTATGCTAAAAAGATACAGAAACCCTTGGAGTTCTAGGAGGGGAACCTAGTATTCTTGTGAGTTTCCCCTGGACAGGGACTACGAAGATTAGGCCGACGTGGCAAGTTATCACTGAGGTTTATCTGTCCTTTTATGATACTTAGGATGATAGGAAAGGTAGCATACCGCTTGGCTCTTCCACCGTAGTTAGAGAGGGTGCACAATTTCTTCCACGTATCCCGGCTGAGGAGATACGTGCATGACCCATATCACATCATTGACCACGTCGAGCTGGACTTTGATGATGGAGTGAAGTTTACAGAGGTTCCAATGGAGATTGAGGATCAACATGAGTAGGTCCTTTGTGGGCGGTCGATACCTGTGTTTCACATACAATGGCATCCCAAGAACCTCAAGGAGAGCACATGGGAGAGGGAAGCTCAGATCTATGATCAGTACCCTCTTTTGGTTGTTTTGACTTTGTTTTGGTTTTTGAGGATGTAATGACCTAAGGTGGGGAGAATGTAATGTCCCAGAAATTCAGTATAATTTTTTTTAAATTATATGAAATTATTTCAAGACCTTGAAATCTGACAGCGCGTGATTCCCAGGCTCGGAGCGTCCGTAATGATCCGTTGAAGTTTTGTTACACTTTAGTTAGCGCGCGTACGCAGTGTTCCTAAAAAAGTGGAATAACTCTTAAATGGTAACTTTGATCAGAAATCTGAGGGAACCATTCTGTTTATAATGGTGGGTTTACCCTAGGCGTGACTTAATTCTGGTCAGCACGGGCCTCCTGTGAGAAAACAAAAAAAATGGCATAATCGTAAATAAAATAAATAAAATAATTATTTTATTTTTCAAAATGATTATAACTCACAAACGGTAGCTCTTATTGAAAAATTTGAGACCACCGTTGAACTCATGAGGTAATTCTTTATTGAAGAAGATACTAACTTTGGCCGGCGCGGGCCACCAGTGAAAGTTAGTTTTTGGCTGTAAATAAAATAATTAAGTGACAATTATTTTATTGTAAAATACATAACTTTTAAATGGTAACTTGGATTGGAAATCAGAGAGTACTAATGGGTTTTTTGGGGCATGTTTCACTTGGGCAGAGCCTAACCTTGACTGGCGCGGGTCGAGGGTGACTGTTAATAATTTTCCAAACTTTTTTTCCTGGTACGTTCATGAAATGCACGGGCGGAATTTTGTAACTTTTGAACCAATACTCAGAATTGAAATATTAGGACACCGTTGAACTCACAACACTGATATTCTCTTAAGGAGACCTTCATCTTAACTGCAGTGGGTCGAGGGTGGAAGTTAGTTTTTCAGATTTTCGTGGGAGAGTTAAAAAAATAAAAAAAAATAAAGAACAACTTTTATTTTATTTTTAAAACCTCCCAGTTGATGGTTAGTGGTGGGGACCGACCGACCCTTGAACTCCCCCTTTAATGGGAGATAACTCTTGGTTATACTCCCATTGATGTGCCAACTTAATTAGTTTATTTAATAAACTTATTTGGCACTTCACCATTTGGTTGAAGGATTGTTGAAAAAACGGAGAGCTCTTGAGAACTTGGTAGGAGATTCTTCAATGAAGAACATCCACTACAACGAAGAGTGACTTCCGGAATCGAAGAACGAGGAACCGACTTGGAGCGTATTGCAGGAGTGACGAAGGCTGACGTCCTCTTCAATGACTTCGTCTTCTTCCCCACGTTGTCTCCAAGAAACAAGTTAGGGATTTTTATATATGTTTGAATTTGTTTTATTGATTATTCATATCCTAAATTCATGACGACGATGGCCAAACGAACATGGCCATCATCACATAAACCATGCTCCCCTTTATTTTTATTCTTCACGCGTTCTTCATGCGTTCTTCAATGCCTAATATTTATTGGTGATGGAAACATAGAGTTTTTCTGAGATCAATATATGGATGTGAAGCCCTCGACGCAAAGATCACAAATATGTGATCGTTTAATTTTTCGGGCTTAGAACGAAGCCGCAATGGCTCGCGAAAAAAGGCGCCAAATATTTATTGGCACTGGAAATGAAATATTCTGTTGAGCGCGACATATGTATGTGGATCCCTCAACCCGAGGATCGCGAATATGCGATCATTATATTTTTTGGGTTTAAACCAAAGATGCGGCGGCCCACAGAAGGTGCGACGTGGCAGTGTGATTTATAGTGTGTGTTTAGGGCATGACTCCGGGTAAGGTAGACGGTGTGACATGAATTGGTGGAGGAAAGTCGGCAGGCAGCGTCCAGACAGTATGACAGTCTGGAGGCGTTGTGGCCTGGGTAGCTGAAGGTGGTGGCAGCGGTCTGGCTGTGCAGAGGAAAGAAAAATGGTGAATGAAGATGGAATTAGATTGGAGAGAGAAACTCAAATATTTTAATAGATATATTAAAAATGAATATAAGGTGCCAATTAAGAGGGATGCGTGCTCAATTTGAATAAAGGGAGATGCAACTTAATACATAGAAGGTTTAAAACAAAATATTAATAATAATATTAAAATATTATTATTTTAATTTTTGTTGGGAAAACCGTGTTTTGACCGTACTTCTTTGTGCGACCTCTGTTTCATGAGCCGTCAGTGGCAGTACGAAATTGACTTCGAGACATAAATTATGAGTCCAATATTGGATGTCTTTTTTGGGTTTTTGGATCGGGTACCTGAAATGCTCAAATAATAATAATATATTATCATTATTAAATCTTCGACCATCCATAACTTCTGCGTGCGACGTCCGAATGACTTACCGTAAGTGGCAACGTGATCCTGACATTAAGACGGTCGATTTAAGTCTCATGTTGAATATTAAATTCTAGTTCGTGGCTCGGGTCCATGAAACACCCAATAATAATAATAATAATAATAATAATAATAATAATAATAATAATAATAATAATAATATTGTGAGATCTTGTATTCGACATATCTCTCTCAAATAGTTTCGAAATGATGAACCGTCTGCGGCACCAAAATCTTTGGATCGAGACGGTCCTTTTGGTATACCCCACTAGAGTTTTGGGTAAAGTTGGGGTATGGTCGGGTTGGATCGAGCACGAATCTAACCGGGCCCTGGGGACTAAAAGGCTAATAACTTATAGGATGGGTGTCCGATTGACGCACTGTCTATTGCGTTGAGACCCCTATGACATGACGGTCATTTGAGATACTTATTCGTGGGAAATCGTGGTAGTTGGAGAATCGAACAGTGGCTTGGGGAGAAAACTCTCCTGGAGACGAGCAAGCCTAGTGCGGAAACCCAGTAGCTGGCTGTGACAAGAAGAGTGCTCCAACGATCATGTGTGGGTCAGCTCCTAGAGATCCTGTGCGGGTCAGCTCTAGAGATCCTGTGTGGGTCAGATCCTATAGATCTTGTGCGGGTCAGCTCCAGAGATCCTTTGTGGGTCCGATCCTATTGATCATGTGTGGGTCAGCTTTAGCGATCCTGTGTGGGTCAACTCCAGCGATCCTATGTGGGTTAGATCCTAGCGATCCTGTGTGGGTCGGCTCCAGCGATCCTCTGTGGGTCCACTCCTAGCGATCCTTTGTGGGTCAGATTCTAGCGATCCTATGTGGGTCAGCTCCAGTGATCCTGTGTGGGTCATCTCCTAGCGATTATGTGCTAGTTAGCAGCAAAGCCTCTTAACGGAGTAAGATGATTTATTAGTTACATCTAAGCTTCTCTACTTATGTACGTAAGGATATACCTGGTGTGAGCTAACTCCGTACCTGTGTGGCACTTTCTTTGTGGTAATACCTTGGTGGTATTCTTCTGTGTGACGTACCTGTGTGGTACTTACCTTCATGGTTTCCCTTCCTTTGTGGAACAGCTGAGCTTTGGGATTTGAGTTGGACTCTGTGTTTTCCTCATGATTGAGATGGGTTTACTTGATAACTTAGGTATATGTATTGGCATATACCTAAGTCGGGTTGTCACTGGTTTACATGCTTTGTGGTTTATCCTTTGCGGATTTTGTGAGACCTTGAGGGTCTTGGAGTCCTTACTGAGTATCATTATACTCACCCCTGTATGAGCTATGCCCACACCTCGTTGTGTTGGATATAGAAAACGAACAATGCTGATCGAGGTTGAGAGTACCAGGACTGGACGGTGCTCGGAGGTGGACCATACGGCGTGTCTGTACGCAGAGGAGACGGGTGGATGTGGAGTGTTGTGGAGGCGATCTATACCAACCCTTCAGGCAGGAACCCGGAGGACGAACTAGTGGCTGCCTTTATTCTTCTTCAGTTGTATTTTATTTCAGTTTTACTTCTATTATTACTGTTGGGATTGTATTCTGGCCCCTTTTTTACTTTTAGCACTCTTTTTTATAGATATTTGACTTGCATTCGTATCTTGCTGTGTGCTTGGTTGCATGTGTTACAGGTTATAAAGCCAATTCATTCCCAGTTTTAGGGAATACGCCTTTAGTTCTAGTCTCCAGCCCCTGGCCTATGGATGACGGGCTTGGGGTAGTAACGACATGGGCCCCGGGGGACGGGTCATGAAAAATTGGCATCAGAGGAGTCGGTTCTACTATAGAACTAAGACTCTGATCTTTTATCTGTGGAGTAATAATGTTAAGTGTTTGGAGTGTGGTTTTCAGTTCGGGGAGTCTAGTGTTGGTGTGGCGGCTGACATATCCATACACCAGAACCCTGAATTCTGATTTCCGACTCAGCGTGTGAAAACACTGATTGCGTGTGTTTTGAATAGTTTTCTTTTCGATTTCTTTGATTTAGATCACCAGGTATAACTTAATGACCATGGAGCACCTATTACTTATCAGGATGCTGTTGCGTAGATAGCTATCTAGAATTCCAGAGAGAGTACACGATGATTGCCCACCGAGCGACGAGGCTCTAGTGCGGGGCCCTCTTACTATGTTGTCACCTTCAGGTGGTGTACCGGCAGCACCACCACCCATTGGGAAGCAGACACCACCAGCCACACTGGCAGATGGTGAACACCAACTGAGAGCGATGCACAAGTTCCAATAGTAGAGGCCTCTGAGGTTTCGAGGCGAGAAAGTTTCTCACGCAGTTGAGGGATGACTGGAGGAATTTGCTAGAGTTTTCCGCCTAGTTGAGATACCAGTAGAGCAGATGGTGATCTTAGCTACTAGTTTTTTTTAGTGAGTGACCATGAGGATGGTCCACATATTTATGAGGCTTCGGTACATGGACCATTACCTGAGATAGTACCTTTGGGTAGTGTGTCATCTATATCACTTCCCGTTAGTCAGTAGTTACAACCAGCGGTACCGGTAAAGGACACAAATAGGCTTAGTTTCTTACGCGTGATTCAGCATCAGATACCCCTCAGGTTCAGAGGTGATCCCAACTCACAGGCGGCTGAGGAATGGATTGAGGAGGTGGTTGAGAGTTCTCTAGAGCTTCTATAGCTTTGGCAGGATGACATCTCGATAGCTGAGTATTCATCAATGGGTACCGATCATTCCTGGTAATCGATGAATATGATACGATCAGTGCTTCCGAGCTCGGACCTCTGAGCGAGGTGTCTTTAGGGACATCCGAGCCAGCACTATTCCTCTATGCGTTCCTACTTATGTTAGTGTGCTAGAGAGAACCTTTATGGTTGAATATTATTTGGCTGAGCGGATGCAGCCAATGAATGTTAGTAGTGGGAAAACCAGAAATTGGCACCAGTCTCAGAGACTTGGGCATGTAAAAATGTTTCGGGAAGAAGAAGTGTTAGGGACAGATTAATATGAAGGGAAATAGACATAAAATCAGAGCTAGGCGAGCCGCATGTGGTGGTGTACTTTTTGATATGTTACAACCACCCCCTTTTTGTGGACCCCACCAGGATCAGGGAGCTGGAAGACAGGGGAAGGGAGTAGTTGCATGCGATCAAGGAGTGTGACCCAAGGGCTCTAGGAATGATTAGAGGTATGGTCTTTGTCTACTAGTATCTACCATATCAATAGACATAGGTACCAATCATTCCCTCCTTCTATGAATCTTGTCCAAGACCTAGAGTTTTCGATTAAATTGTTGACTTGACCCTCACGTCTGGATATACCTTTAGTAGGAGACTCGATAATCACACTTACGCTGATGGTGTGATCTGACCCTTGAGGTGAGAGTTTTGGTTGGAACCTCTTGGTGGAATCATCGAGGCCTTACAACGTTAGTTTGGGTATGGACTGGGCATCCACAGTTCATACTTAGAGTGACTGTGTTAGGAAAAAAGGTTGTGGTTTATCTACTACTTTGGGATGAGGTTATCCTTAGTTGACAAAAAATGAAACCCAGGCAGCACAAGATAAACTCCTACATTGGAGGGTGCGGCTGATCACTCGTGAGTCGACCAACCTCACCCTCATGGTAGTAGAAGTTTTGAGTTTTCAGTTCCCAACAGGAGTGACTAGAGTTCCTCCAAGACTATGACTTTGAGATAGTCTATATTCCTGGGAAGGGGAACATGGTAACAGAAGCACTTAGTAGGAGGTCTGTCCTGCAGCTGCTAAGTGAGGTGACATATCAGCTTGTTTCTTTGTAGATATCCTTTGTGGATCGAGATGGAGAATCTTTTCTCCAGTCTCTTACAGTCACTCCCCACTTCTTCAGTGAGTCAGGGAGGCGTAGCGTGGGGACGCTGACTGCAAGGCTCGACATGCTCAGATATCCTCAGGGCAAACACCTAATGGATTTTATGAAGGTGGGGAGCACATTGTTCTCCTCAGAGGACGTACCATGGTACTAGTAGTTTTACACAAGGAGGTGTTGAGGGAGTTCTATATATCCCCTTTGGCGGTACATCCTGGTGCAGTGAAGATGTACCAGGACCTTCAGCATTAGTATTGGTGGCCAGGGATAAAGAAAGTAGTTGCAGATTTTGTATCATGATGCCTTACTTGTTAGCAAGTGAAGACTGCACAGAGTTGGCAGAAGTCTTATGCTGACAAGATACAGAAATCCTTGTAGTTCTTGGAGGGGAACCATGTATTCTTGCAAGTTTCTCCTCGACAGGGACTGAGAAGATTTGGTCGACACTGCAATTTATCATTGAGGTTTATCTGTCCTTTTTCTAATACTTCGGAGGATAGGTGAGGTAGAATACCGCTTGGCTCTTCCACCATAGTTGGAGAGGGTGCACGACGTCTTCCACATATCCCAGCTAAAGAGATACGTGCATGACCCATATCACATCATCGACCACGTCGAGCTGGACTTCGACGATGGGGCGACGTTTACAGAGGTTCCAGTGGAGATTGAGGATCGACAGGAGAAGATCCTTCGTGGGTGGTCGATACCTCTGATGCACATACGCTAGCGTCCCAGGAACCTCCCAGGGAGCACATGGGAGCAGGAAGCTCAGATTCGTTCCCAGTACCCTCTTTTGGTTGTTTTGCCTTTGTTTTGGCTTTCGAGGACGTAAAATCCTAAGGTGTGGAGAATGTAATGCCCCAAAAATTCAGTATATATTTCTTAAATTATATGGAATTATTTTGAGACCATGAAATCTGACGGTGTGCAATTCCGAGGTCCAGAACACCTGAAATGGTCCGTCGAAGTTTTTTTATGCTTTAATTAGTGCGTGTAACCAGTTTTCCTGAAAAAGTGAAATAACTCTTAAACGGTAACTCAGATCATAAATCCAAGGTCACCGTTGCATTTAGAATTGTGGTTTTACCCTAGGCGCAACTTAAGTTTGGTCGGCACGGGCCTCCTGTGAGAAAACCCAAAAATGGCATAATCGTAAATAAAATAATTAAATAAATTATTTTATTTTTCAAATGCTTATAACTCACAAATGATAGCTCAGATTGAAAATCCGAGACCACCGCTGAACTCGTGAGGGCATGATTTATTTAAGTAGATATTAACTTTGGCCGATGCGAGCCACCATTGATAGTCAGTTTTTGGCCGTAAATAAAATAATCAAGTGATAATTATTTTATTGTAAAATCCATAAATTTTAAACTGTAAATCAGATTTGAAATCCGAGAGTACCAATGGGTTCTTTGGGGTGTGTTTCACTTGGGTAGAGCATAACCTCGATCAGCGCAGGTTGAGGGTGACTTTTAATAATTTTCCGAACTTTTTTTCGGGTACGTTTAGGAAACGCGCGAGCGGAATTTTGTAACTTTTGAACTGGTACTCGGAATTGAAATATTAGGACACCATTGAACTATTAGCACCGATATTCTCTTAAGGATACATTCACCTTGACAACAGTGGGTCAAGGGTGGAAGTTAGTTTTTCGGATTTTCGTGGGAGAGTTAAAAGAATAAAAATAAAATAAAGAAAAACTTTTATTTTATTTTTAAAACCTCCCATTTGATGTTTAGTGGTAGGGACCACCTGAACTAAAAACTCCCAATTTATATTCAATGGTGGAGACCACCCGACCCTTGAACTCCCCCTTTAATGGAAGATAAATCTTGGTTTTCCTCCCATTGATGTGCCAACTCAAAAAGTTTATTTAATAAACTTATTTTGCACTTCACCATTTGGTTGAAGGATTGTTGGCAAAAAAGAGAGCTATGGAGAACTTGGAATGAGACTCTTTAATGAAGAACATCCACTGCAATGAAGAGCGACTTACTAAATCGAAGAACGAGGAACCGACTTGGAGTGTCTTGCAGGAGTGACGAACGTCGAGGTCCTCTTCAACGACTTCGTCTTCTTCCCCGTGTTGTCTCCAAGAAATGAGGTAGGTGTTTTTATATAAGTTTGAATTTTTTTATTGATTATTTATATCCTAAATTCATAGTGACAATGGCCAAACGAACATGGCCATCGTCCCGCACATAAACCATGCTCCCCTTTCTTTTTATTATTTATACGTTCTTCATGTGTTCTTCAATGCCTAATATTTATTGGTGCTGGAAACAAAGAGTTTTGTTGAGAGCGATATACAGACGTGAATCCCTCAAAGCAAGGATCGGAAATATGTGATCATTTAATTTTTCGGGCTTGGAATGAAGCCGCAATGGCTCACAGAAGGAGGCGACCAAATATTTATTGGCGCTGGAAATGAAATATTCTGTTGAGCGCAACATATGGACGCAGAGCCCTCAACCTAAGGATTGAGAATATGTGATCATTATATTTTTTGGGTTTAGAACGAAGATGCGGCAACCCACAGAAGGTGCGACGTGGCAGTGTGATTTCTAGTGTGTGTTCAGGGCGCGACTCCGGGCGAGGTTGACTATAACTTCTTCGTACGACCTCAGTTTCACGAGCCGTCAGCGGAAGTACGACCTTGACTTAGAGACGTAAATTATGAGTCCAATACTGGATGTATTTTTTGGGTTTTTGGACCGAGTACTTGAAACACTCAAATAATAATAATATAATAATATTATTAAATCTTCGACCATCCATAAATCCTGCGTGCATCGTCCAAATGACTTACCGTAAGAGGCGACGTGATAATGACATTAAGATGGTCGATTTAAGTCTAATGTTGAATATTAAATTCTGGTTCATGGATCGGGTCCATGAAACACCCAATAATAATAATAATATTATTATTATTGTGAGATCCTGTATTCGACATATCTCCCTCACATGGTGTCGAAATGACGAACCGTATTCCGCACCAGAATCCTTGGATTGAGACGGTCCTTTGGGTATAAAACAGTAGAGTTTTAGCTAAAGTTGAGGTATGGTCGGGTAGGATCGAGCATGAATCCAACCAGGCCCTCGGGACTAAAAGGCTAATAACTTACAGACAGGGCATCCGATTGACACACCATATGTTGCGTTGAGACCACTATTACATGGCGGTCCTTTGAGGTACTTCTTCGTGGGACATAATGGAAGTTGGAGAATAGACCAGTGGCTTGTGGAGCAGACTCTCCTGGAGATGAGCAAGCCTAGTGCAGAAACCCAGTAGCTGGCTGTGACGAGAAGAGTGCTCCAGCGATCCTGTGTGGGTCAGATCCTAGCGATCCTATGAGGGTAAGCTCCAGCAATCCTGTGTGGGTCAATTCCAAGCGATCTTATGTGGGTCAACTCTAGTGATCCTATGTGGGTCAGCTCCTAGCGATCCTGTATGGGTCAACTCCAGCGATCCTGTGTGGGTCAGCTCCTAGCGATCCTGTGTGGGTCAGCTCCAACGATCCTGTGTGGGTCAGCTCCTAGCGATCCTGTGTGGGTCATCTCCTTGTGATCATGTGTGAGTCATGTCTAGCGATCCTGTGTGGGTCAGCTCCTAGCGATCCTATGTGGGTCAGATCCAGGGATCCTATGCTGGTCATCTCCTAGTGGTCTTGTGTGGGTCAGCTCCAAGTGATCCTGTGTGGGTCAGCTCCAGCGATCCTGTGTGTGTCATCTCCTAGCGATTTTGTGTAGGTTAGCAGCATAGCCTCTTAACGGAGTAAGATGATTTAGTAGTTACATCTAATCATCTCTACTTCTGTACCTAAAGATATACCTGGTGTGAGCTGAGTCCGTACCTGAGTGGTACTTTCCATTGTGGTAATACCTTGGTGGTATTCTTCTGTGTGGTGTACCTGTGTGGTACTTGCCGTCGTGGTTTCCCTTCCTTTGTGGAACAGTTGAGATTTGGGCTTTGAGTTGGACTATGTGTTTTCCTCATGATTGAGATGGGTTTACTTGATAACTTAGGTATATGTATGGGTATATACCTAGGTTGGGTTGTCACTGGTTTACATGAATTGTGGTTTATCCTTTGTGGATTTTGTGAGACCTTGAGGGTCTCAGGATCCTTAATGAGTGTCGTTATACTCACTCCTGCAAGGGCTATGACCGCACCTCGTTGTGTTGGATGCAGATTACAGATAGTGCTAATCAAGGCTGAGAGTACCCGGACTGGATGGTGCTCAGAGGTGGACCATACATCGTGTCGGTATGAAGAGGATATGGGTGGATGTGGAGTGCTATGGAGGTGATCTGTACCTACCCTTTAGGTAGGAACCCGGAGGACGACCCAATAACTGCCTTTCTTCTTCTTCAGTTGTATTGTATTTTAGTTGTACTTGTACTATTAATGTTGGGCTTGTATTCCAGCCCCTTTTTTACTTTCAGCACTCTTTTTTTATATAGTTGACTTGCGTTCGTATCTTACTATATTCTTGGTTGCGTGTGTTACAGGTTATAAAGGCAATGCCTTCCCAGTTTTAGGGAATACGCCTTCGGTGCTAGTCGCCAGCCCATGGCCTATGGATGACGGGCTTGGGGTAGTCACGAAACGGGCCCCGGGGGATAGGTCATGACAATTCCCTTTCATAAAACCTTAAATATTCCTTTTGAAAATATTTTTATGAAACATAGATGTGGATGATAAAGAGGTCCCATTAGATACTCACGTAAAAACAACCTCAGATAATGAAGAGTATGTAGAATTAACCCTTACCTTATACTTTTTTTGGCTGAGGGTAGGTTAAACACCTGTATAATGGTGAAATAATTGTTATTAAATTATACAAGAACCATATACATTAATATGATATCATATATTATCTTCTAATATTGCTTTGTTATTGATATTTCGGTAGTATCATCGTTTCCGGTGTTAACTGATTTGTTTTCCTTTATATGATTTCTTACGCAATTAATGTTTGTTATGGATAGGATGTATCTTATTCATGTCCAAAATGATATAAAGTATTTAAACATTATTTTTAATCATAAAATTAAAATTATTCTTGAATTTTTATGATGGGGAATGACATCTCATCGCGTCGTGGAGACGGTAAGCTGTACGTACGCACAAGCGACAATACCATTATTTTGATGGTGAAATCATATATAATTGGATGGTATATCATATATAAAGAATCATTAAAATTTTATATTTATTATTTAAATCAGTTATACTCATTATTATACCCATCCAAATAATGAAGTGTTTGAATAAAAAACTATACCACGACGTGGAGACAGTAAGCCGTACGTACGCATGTATGATGACTTTGTCATTTATAGGATGGATAGAATAACGAATATGGTTGTACCATATTTATAATAACATCATAGTATGTAGGAGGTATTGGAGTTATTATTTTGGTATGGAAACAACAAAGAAAGAGGAATTGGAAGAAGAAAAGAACTTGAAAGAGGGTGGTGAAATTATTACCTCTTCTTCGGGTGTTTCCTTTTGAGTTGATCAAAAGGGATCCTTAGGTTGGTTTCTAATCAAAGTAAGGACTATAGGTTTAAGGGAGGATATTTGAGAGGATATTTTGGCAGGGGTTGGCCGATCCAAATGGATTTGGAGGTGTGAAATTAAGTTAATGGGAAGTGACCTTCTATAAGAGGGGTGAGGGTCACTTTAGGAAATTGTTAAAATATTATTTTATTATACAATCATATTTATTTTATAATGGCTCCAAATGAATTTATTTCCATCCTTATGTAGTTATGGGTAGAAATACTCTCAACCAATAGGTTTTAGACAACTTTAGGTTATCATTTTAACCTTATCTTTTAGATTTAACTCTTAGTTAAATAGTTTAACTTTTACCGTGTATTCTTGTATTCTTACACTATATGGTTAATAAACTTACTCTAAACTTACAAGAGAACCTCAAGTGGTTAATTAATAACATATATAATATTATTTAAGCCCTTTTGATTAACCTTATATTTTTAGGAATATTATATCAACCAATAATTTAGTATTCGTTTTAAAAACTAATTTATGTCAATTTTGATATGATTTGGTATTTTGTTTTTGTGAAAGTCATAACAACCTTATCACTTCAAAAACAATTTATATAATCAACCATAAAAAGTCATATTAACCTATAAAATTAGTGTAATTCATAAAAAGTCTCAATTTACATTTATTTGGATATTTATAATATAAATTATTTTAATATTTCATTAATAAGGTAATTACTGCATCATCATTGTGTCATAAATAAATTAAATTATTTAATGTCTAAAAATTATATATAAAATACCATTATGTTTTAAATATTTTTATATTTCTAATGAATATTTATAGTCAAATTTATACTGTGTGTAACACTATATAAAAAATGGTTTAGTTATTAAACATTGAATTTAACACTTTTAACTCTTCTTTAAATAAAATAATAATAAATGTTTTAATCTAATATAAGTGGACCAAAGAGGATAATATTTTATTCATAAGGTTGTTTTTGGTTGAATTACACTTATCCAATAGAATTAGGACATGTGTTAGGGTAATTATAATATCATTTTTACCCTTAATTACCCTATTTACTTTTAACCGTGGTAAATAAAAGTCAAAAGTTACTATTCAACAAAAACTATTTTAATCTTTTTGAACCAAATTTTACTTAATAATGTAAACCGTGTCTCTCGGAGTTTTTAAATTTAACTCACAGAAGTGGTAAAATTAAGTTTTATGCAAATTTGCAAATGCTCCTAGAAGGTGGGTAAAAAAAAACGTTAAAAAGTTCAATAAAATTTTATACATATAATTTTATTATAAAATGAATTCAATGAATGAAATTGAACTTATATAGGTATTATTTATCTATTTTGACTTAAAATAAATTTTAATAAAATAAATAATTATTTAAATAAAAAGTTGGTTTTAAATAATAACACAATGTTTTTCACTATTCGTCAAAAATTAAAAGTTTTTAGAAAAATACCAAAAATTTACCCTAAGATAATTTTGATATTCCGAATTCAAAAATGAATTCCATTTTACCAAATTCAATACATAGAATTTGAATTTATTAATATAAAATTAATTCCCGTTGTCAAAACCAAAAAGCGGGTTTTAAAAAAAGTAAAAACTATCAAAAGATTGACATGTGTTTATGTCAAATTTAAATGTGAAATTAGTTATAATGACCTAAATTGTATTAAATGATAAAAATATAATCTAATTATACTTAAAAATTATTCAAATGTATAATTTAACACTATAAATTATTTCGATTAAAAAAGTTGTTTTCAATTAAAACATAACATTTTTCACTATTCATCAAAATATAAAAGTTATCACAAAAGTACCAATGTCCAAACTAAATTTTTATGTCCCTCTTCTAAAGAAGAATTTTATTTTGTAAAATTTTAAATAAAAGTGTAAGATATTGCATTTAAAAAAAATCACCATTAGTAGGTGGTAAAATTTCATTTTTGAAAAATACTTACTTTATCTGAAAAATTGAATTTGTTCTTATATTATGTCTAAGAAACATATAATATGGGTGTTATAATTATATAGAGTATATAATATTCAAAATGTAGTTAATATTATTAATAATCTCTTTTTTAACGGCTATTTTGGTAAGTTGTGGTGCGTTCGAACTCGGTGTTGCGTGTAACACAAGCTATTGAATTACTTTAATGAGATAACGTACTATAAAATAATGAGGTGTTACATTCTTCCATACTTAAATAAATTGAGTCCTTAAAATTTGAAATTGTTCTTTGAAAATAAATAGTTAAAAATAGAAAAATACCTTTGTGGAAAACCCACATCGGACATTGGGTTAATAAAATTTAGTCTTAATTAGAGGGAAATGGAAATGAAAAAGTCACCACCAAATTATGATCTCGATTAGAACATTGATGGAAATTAGAGACACATAATTGGTGAAAAAAACATAAATATTTATAGGGAGTTATTGAGGTCATCAATCAAAAACAAGTGTAAAATTGAGGGCCTCAAAGCCATCAATCTAAGATTATGTAAAATATCATCGGTTCAAAAAAACATATGGTGTTAGGTTAACAAATTTTTGGTTTTAAGATCCCTTCCCTAAAGATTAAGAATTGATTTTTCATATAATAATAGGAAATATATATATATATATATAATTGATAAGTAGAGTTTTATCCTTCAACTAATTCCTACCACCAACTCATCTCTCATTCAAAAAGATAATAGAATTCAAAAATATTCTATTTATCCTAATCGTATAGGGTTCTAAAAAAATGAATTTATAATTTATCTATCAGTAAATTTTAAAAAAACTACATTATACAAACCATGAAATCACGTAGGCCAGTGGTAGTTGATGCAACCTTGTTGCTCTTTAGTTGCGGGTTCAAGTCTAGCAGCCATGCCGGACGCAACAGGTTATCGCCTGACCTCCGGGTTGGCCTTTTTATGACAATCCAAAAATAATCTCAAGAAATTATTTAACCTTAAAAATAGTATCCAATTTCAAACTTAATCGATTCCAACCTTTAGACTTATCCAAAATACTTATGTCCAAACTCACAGTCCAAAATTTATAAGAAAGGTAAAGACAATGAAGATCCTTTTTGCAATGGAATAACATGTGAATACCTTCATCATGTATTCTTTTAAAACACTATAACACCCCGAATTACCATAAAAAATTATTGATTACATTCATGCTCCCTTATTCCTTATAGAATACCGGATATATTCCTTCTATCCAAAAATTTTGTAAACTCCAACAATGATGGAATATACAAATCATTAATCTGTTTCAAGGTAATTAAGAATATCCAATATAATTTATCAAAATCAATCATATATTATTCTAAAATCACTACCTCAGTATCAAAACTATATTATGGTTTATCTTTATCTCAACCATATATTTTCCAAAAAATTTAACCTTCTATTGAGTCACTTTTCTTAGTTCCACACAATCTCAAGTCCTTAATGAAATAGTACTGCAGTATAATCCTTATATACTCTATAATTCTTATAACATGTACATCATTAATACAATACTCAATTGAAACAATATTTTAATAACAACATAAGAACTCTAATCATTACTCTTCATCTTCGTTAGTATCATAACTTGATTATTACCCAATAGCATCATTTGGGTTATACTCTGATGATTTGGACATTGATTCGTGTGGTGTCCAAACTCCTTGTAGATGAAGCATTGTACATTTGAAACCTTTTTCTTACCCTTGCAATCACGTACTTGGTGTCCTTTTTATCCACACTTATAAAAAACTCCCATTACCTTCAAGTATTTACCAAGGTGATTCTTTCCACAGTTATTGCATATGAGAAAATCCTTCTTTCCCCTCTTCCCTTTATCCATCTTTCTCTCTTCCATCATTTTCTTCTCTTTCTTCCCTTCAAATCCATAAGACTCAGATAATTCTTTAGTTATCTTATTAACACATGATACTATTTATTCATATGATGAGAATATGTGGGAGACTATTTCTCTTTTAAATGTTGGCTTAATATCATGAAAGATATGATCCTTATTAATCTTTCGATCATGCGTATTCCTGGAATTCTCATTCATTCTACTAAGTTCCATTCTAAACAATGGCATACACTAGGTTAGTTTATGAATCACAATGTATAATTCCAAACTTGAAAAATATATAATGTAAATTGAAAATATTATGCATATAATTTATAATCATAAAATGTTTTCTTTGAGTAAGTATTTACTCCTAAATCCTTTATAATGGATTGTAATGAAAATGTGAATTATCCTAAGCATATCCCCCAGGAGTGTCGCAACCAAGAGTGCAGCAAGGCCCATTGTCATGTACCAGGATACCCTAGGTCAAGCCCAAAACTCCTTGTCAAAGTTTTCACTCCTAGGTACATCTGTGCCAGCGCCGCCTCTACCTGCTCTTATCCAGACATGGATGTATTTCTTGGAAAATACACAAAATCTCTACATTACCAAAATTATAGGGAGTTCTTCTATACTAATCCTCAAAGTTTATATTAGGGTAATGTGCTCTAATCAGAGTTTATCTAAAAATATTTTCCAAGGTTTTTACTAAACTTCCTATGATACCAACTGTAACGCCCCGACCCCAGAATCCCAGATTCGGTGCATTATTTTAATACATTGGGATGATTACAAAGAAACAAGTCCTGAAAGATTGATCAATTTAAAATTCTTGTAAAATAGATTACATAAATGAATGTTACATTACACATTAGAAAATAAAACACAACATAAATGATACTTTGATAATTCCATTAATCCCCTAGCTTAACCCCACTTATCAATCATAATACGCTTCTTGGAATCCTGGGAAAATAAAACAGAAGAAATCGGTGAGCTCAGATGCTCAGTAAGGATAAAAATATATTAGAAACTTTCATAAATAAGCATAATCATTTAAGGCAGTGTATAAGACTAAAAAAAACCCTTTTAAACTTAAAAATAACTGTAATATGGAAAAGATAAATTAAATAATTCCATTTACTTATTCACATGGATATTCTACTAGTCGAATAATCACATGTAATATCAATATCCAATTTCATAATTATGAAATGCATAATTCCAGACTTCATAACCACATAGTCAAGGCCTTGTGCCAAAATAATATTTTTCTAAGGCATTGTGCCAAGACACTAGTTTGTCTCATGAGACCTACCAATTCATCGAGGAGCTATAGCGTGCTCCACCCGTCACTTACTAAGTCCAATGCATTCCTTATATGAAAAGGTTTAAAAATAACATAAACATTCATATTAAAATTAACATAAGAATTGTCAATACTTTATCCATAAACCATGAATGGTATAAAAATAATACATCCAAAGTCAAAAATATCACAAAACCTTCAATACAATATGGAAGATTTGTATCATAATAAATAAACTTCAAACAAGTTTAAAATCCATCAAAGGATGTTGACATAGATGAAAATGATTTGTAAAACTCTTTCAGAGAAATATACTTTTTCATGAAAACATTTATAAGTAATAGAATTTAGAAAGTAAGAGATTTAAAGACATTTTTTAATCAAAGTTTCTAATACAACTTTGAAACTTTTGAAAAGAATTAACATTTTAAAAAAATTCACGTCCATATAAATAAATCCTTAAAAACCATTTTGAAAACATGGACATTAATGAGAATGATTTAGAAGAATAAATATTTGAACCATTTAAAATGATGATCTATTTAAAGAGTACCTTACATTAAACCTTAAAATATTCCTTTTAAAATATTTTTATGAAACACAGATGTGGATGATAAAGAGGTCCTAGTAGATACTCACGTAAAAACAACCTCGGATAATGAAGAGTTTGCAGAATTAACCCTTACCTTGTACTTTTCCTTAGAAAATGGTAGGTTAAAATTCTTTATAATAGTGAAATCATTGTTATTAAATTATACAATAACCATATACATTAATATAACATCGTATATGATCTTCTAATATTGCTTTGTTAATGATATTTCAGTAGTATCATCATTTCGGGTGTTAACTGATTCGTTTTACTTTATATGCTTTGTTACACAATTAATATTTGTTATGGATAGGATGTATATTATTCATATCCAGAATGATATCAAGTATTTAAACTTTATTTTTAATCATCAAATGAAAATCAGTCTTGAATGGTTACGATGGGGAATGACATCTCATCGCATCGTGGAGACGGTAAGCTGTATGTACGCTTGAGAGACAATATCATTCTTTTGATGGTGAAATAGTATATAATTGGATGTTATATCATATATAAGGAATAATTAACAAGATATATTTATTATTTACATCATTTATACTCATTATTATACCCATCTAAATAATTAAGTGTTTGAATAACAAACTACACCACGACTTGGAGACGGTAAGCCGTACGTACACACGTATGTTGACTTTGTCATTTATAGGATGGAGAGAAAAAAATATGGTTTTACCATATTTATAATAACATAAAATTATGTAGGCAGTACTAGAGTTATTATTTTGGTATGGAAAAAACAAATAAAGAGAAAGTGGAAGAAGAAAAGAACTTGAAAGAGGGTGGTGAAATTATTACCTCTTCTTCGGGTGTTTCCTTTTGAGTTGATCAAAAGGGATCCTTATGTTGGATTTATGATCAAATTAAGGCCTATATGTTGAAGTAAGTATAGTTGAGAGAATATTTGGGTAGTTTTTTTCCAAGAAAAATGGATTTGGAGGTGTGAAATTAAGAGAAGGGGAAGTTCCCTTTTATAAGAGGGGTGAGGGTCACTTTAGGAGAAGATTAAAATATTAATTTATTATACAATCATATTCGGTTTATGATGGCAAAAAATGAATTTATTTTGAGCCTTAGGTGTTTATGGGTATAAATCCTCTAAAACAATAGGTTTTAGACAAGTTTAGGTTACCATTTTAACCTTATCCTTTAGATTTAACTCTTAGTTAAATAGTTTAACTTTTACCATGTCTTCTTGTATTCTTACAATATATGGTTAATAAAACAACTCTAAACTTCAAAGAGAACCTCAAGTGGTTCATTAATGACATATATAATATTATTTAATCCCTTTGGATGAACCTTATATTTTTAGGAATATTATATCAACCGATAATATAATATTTGTTTTAAAAACTAATTTATGTCAATTTTGACACTATTTGGTATTTTGTTTTTGTGAAAGTCATAACAACCTTATCACTTTGAAAATAATTTATCTAATCAACCCTAACATATCATATTAACCTATAATTTTTTTTTAATTCATAATAAGTCTCAATTTACATTTATTTGGATATTTATAATATCAATTATTTTAATATTTCATTAATAAGGTAATTACTGCATCATCATTGTGTCATAAATATATTAAATTATTTAATGTATAAAAATTATAAATAAAATAAAATTATGTATTAAATATATTTAGATTTATAATTAATATCTATAGTTGAATTTATATTGTGTGTAACCCTATATAAAAAATAGTTTAGTTATTAAACATTGAATTTAACACTTTTAACTCTTCTTTAAATAAAATAATAATAAATGTCCTAATCTAATCCAAGTGGACCAAAGAGGATCATATTTTATTCCTAAGGTTGTTTTTGGTAGAATTATACTTATACAATAGAATTAGGACATGTTTTAGGGTAATTATAATATCATTTTTACCCTTAATTACCCTATTTCCTTTTAACCACAGTAAATAAAAGTTAAAAGTTACTATTCAAAAAAATTATTTTCATCTTATTGAACCAAATTTTACTTACTGATTTAAACCGTGTATCTTGTATTTTTAAAATTCAACTCACATAGGCGGTAAAATTAAGTTTTATGCAAATTTGCAAATGCTCCTAGAAGGTGGGTAAAAAAACATTAAAAAGTTCAATAAAATTTTACACATATAATTTTATTATAAAATAACTCCAAATAATTACATTGAACTTATATATATATTGTATATATATTTTTAATTTAAATAAATTTAAATAAAATAAATAATTATTTAAATAAAAAGTCGGTTTTAAATAATAACGCAGTGATTTTGACTATTCATCAAGAATTGAAAGTTTTCAGAAAAATACCAAAAATTTACCCTAAGATAATTTTGATATTCCAAATTCAAAAATAAAGTCCATTTTACCAAATTAAAAACATAGAAGTTCCATTTATTAATTTTAAATTAATTCCCGTTGTCCAAACCAAAAAGCAGGTTTTTAAAAAAGTAAAAACTATCAAAAGATTGACACGTGTTTATGACAAATTTAAATGTGAAATTACTTATAATGACCTAAATTGTATTAAATGATAAAAATATGATCTAATTACACTTCAAAATCATTAAAATTCATAATTTAACACTATAAATTATTTCGATTTAAAAAGTTGTTTTCAATTAAAACATAGTATTTTTCACTATTCATCAAAATATGAAAGTTATCAGGAAAGTATCAAAATATTTTCCAAACTAAATTTTTATGTACCAATTATTAATAAGAAGTTTATTTTTTCAAATTTAATATTAAATTGTCAGATATTACATTTAAAAAAAATTCACCATTAGCAGGTGGTAAAATTGCATTTTTGAAAAATACTTTCTTTATCTGAAAAATTGAATTTGTTTTTATATTATGTCTAAGAAACACATAATATGGGTGTTAAAATTATATAGAGTATATAAGATTCAAAATTTAGTTAATAATATTCCTAACCTCTTTTTGAACGGCTAGTTTGGTAATTTGTGGTGCATTCGAACTCGGTTTGTAGCACAAGCTATTGAATTACTTTAATGAGATAACTTACTATAAAATATTGGGGTGTTACATTTATTATTAATTTATATAAATGTTACATTATGTATTTAGATCTATTATTTAGTTTAAATAGTTAATATTACTATATAAATTATCATACATGCATTTAAGGAGTTTTATGATAGGTATGATAATGGATTTAGTTTTCTTATATTTTGAATCTTGATTGTACTAGGTTCTGGGAATGAATTAAGAAGTTAATTACAGTTTTTATATATTAGGTGTTATAATTTTTATGGAATTTAAGTCTCTATTTAGTAAATAACCATGGGTAGACAGAATTTGGGTAAAACTACTCAATAACCTGGAGGCTTATGTCTTGTCTAAAAAAGTGGGGGTTGGCTATCTGTCACTCTATGCTTACTCTTAGGGATGATTAGTTTCATATGATTTTATGAATTTACTTGAAATTGTTTCATATACCTTTTTAATGTGATTTATTTGGATATGTATAAATATAGTTGGATTTTAATTTGGGTTAGTGACACAAAATATGAGCTACGTTAAGAGTTACACATCAATATGGTTTGAACATTCTGATTTGGGGTAATGAATGAGATTTGAAACTAAATCATTTGAAGCATGTATACATAAAGGGAATACATAAAATAATATAGATATATTTAAATCCTCTTTAAAAACAATAATTTTTATATTTTTTATAAAGAGAACACTTGTAAAGACCTCGATCATCCAACTGGGTAGGTTATTCCAAAGCTGGGTGCCCCATAATTATCTTGTGTAATACAAGAAAGTAATGAGGTGACCCTAGTTTTTAGGTTCCCCATTTTTGGTATATGATTTGGGTTACACTTAACTTAGAAACCATAACTATTAGTATTCCAGAGGATTAGAGTTGAGATAATCCATATGATGGATTGGGAAACTATATTTTTATTTAACCGTCCAAGATTCATATGTGAAATGATTGACATGATTTTTTACCTGATATATTGTGACCTATTTATGTTCTTAACTGGTTTAATTCATGATTAAATATGGATATTAACCCACTAATGGATATGATAGTTTCACAATGGGTCATCATTTTAGAGGGAGAACATTTTATAAGATTCTTTATTAAATGAATGTAAAATATAACAATTGATGAAACTCATATTATAGCTATTTTGACATTGAATTTCAATGATTTAATACCCATTGATTTTTTATTTTATTGGTAATTTTCACATTTTTAGTTATTAGCAATAAATTATACATAAATGTGAAAATGGATTAATTAATGTTTTTTATGTTTTTAAGCATTTTTTAATTTTTTTGGACAAGCCATGCTGTTACATAAGTATTTTGGAAAATGTTATTTTGGGCTTGAATGGACAAAATTTTGGATAGTGTTGAGCTACCCTACCCTTGACAAGAAATATCCTTAAGAATCTATAGTGGGTAAATGGATAAATATGGGGATACATAATATATTTTTGAAGAGTTTAGGATTATACATAATATGTTGTGAATAAGAGTTGAGAATAAGGCTAAGTACCATATATTACATATCATGTAGGATGTTTAACATCTTATGAATGAACTAGAATTTAAAATCTAACCAATTAAAACTTTTAATGTATCATGTAGAACATATTATATATGAATTAAATTGAGAATCGTAGAAAATATTATTATTTTATGTATCATTTAACATATTCATCATCTTACACACGATTTAAAGTGTGAATATAGAAAAGTAAAAAAATCTTATGCAACAATTGGAGTGAAAATAAATCTTACATATAAAGTGTACTTATCATGTATCATTTAAACCTTGGATTTTAAAATGGGGATCATCTTACACATCATGTAAGATGATCATCATCTTATGCATGGGTTTTTTTTTCAGAGGGAGTCATGTAAGTTTTTATACTTTGTAAAATTCATTCAGATTTTTTTGTTGTACTGTGATATATTTTTATTACTACTACCAAATTTGAAGGAGTCATAGAATGGAAATATCAGTTACACTTAAATGCATCCATATCTATATTCTCATCCACTTAAATTCTTTCATATATCTTGATTATATTAATTTGATAATAAGGGAAAAGTATCACATAAATAATTAAAGACCATTGGAAATAAAAGATGAGATAAATGATACTATCACATAGATATTTACTGTTTCCATATCATACATAAAAGGAAGAATACACCACCTTTGTACCACATGGAATTTATTTGGAACTATGCCACATGTAGTGAAATAATTTCTGATACATAAAGATGAATCCTACTAGAATCCCACCATCTCTTAAGATGCTATTACTATTTAAATTATTTTTCCATATCTATATAACAATTTAAAAAATCTCTCTCACTGGATAAGAGTTACAATTGTAGTTTGTTTTTGTTGCAATAGTTTTCTAAATTTAAATATATATTAGTTTTCATATCTCTTATATCCTTTTCTCTATCTCCCCCCACTATAACCTTATCATCTCCCTAAAAATATATTACTAACTTCATCTATTGTTTAAGGAAGGGAGCAGTGGATTCTTTGATTTCTTTATTATTCAATGCTTCTCTATATTTTTTATGGGACTACAGTAGCGTTTAAATAATTTATAGTGAGTGGTCTCCCGGATTTCTCTGATTTTTCATTTTTCTTCCTCATTTATAAAAATATTCATTCCCTTCACTATTTAAGTTATTCATATGGTGGAGCTTGAATTGGATAATATTGACTATTGAAGTGGTATCTAAGTTTATTTTAAGAATATTATTATCTTGGAAACACAAGTCTCAATGTGGGGTAATAACCATTTGAATTGGTGGGTGTTTAGTGATAGGTATTAATCTCAACATTGAATAGGTTGATGATAATATTTTTAAATAACAATTATAACACCACCAATAATCCCAAGGAAAACAAATTTTTTCCTCATTCCTTACTAATCTCATTTTGTTTTATAACTTTTGGGTTTTTAGTGCATTATTATATATATAAATTTCATTTTATAAGACCCCATATTATATTAGTATTCCTTTAAAATAATATATTTTATTAATAAATAATGATAATAGAAGAATAGAGTTATGTGAGCGACATCCTCGAGAGATCGACCCTAGATCTTGCACTATTCTACAAGCTTATGAAAATAAGAAAATATTGTTTTGGGAACTATGAAATATCCCTATATTTCCATTTAGAGTCATTTTTAGGGAGTCAAATATCTTTCACATACTTGTTTTCAAAAATTCAAAAAAAATCTTTTAAACTAAAAAAATAAATTTATTTCATATCATTCTTTTTTAGGTTAAAGATAGATTATCCTAAGGATTTTTCATATGAATGGTCCATTAACTATTTGGTTGAGTCTTACAAGGACGTATATTTAATGAATAAAGTAGATAATAATTTAAAAATGATTTAATAATTGATAAATAAATGAATATTATTTACACTTATTTAAAGGAAATAAAATCACTAAGGTTGGAACAAAAACAAAAGAAAATTGAAGAAGAAGTAATTCTTGTTCCACATACATTATCAGTTGAAGAAATAAAGGGGGAATTGAGTGAACCAATTAAATATATACCATTTTAACTCTATTAAACATATCTAGAATATGTTCCCAAGGATTACATCCTAGTTGATACATATAAGGGAGATTTGAATGTTTTGGATAAATTCTAGAAGAATTTTTGAAGTATTGAAATTCAAAGTGAATCTTCCATATTTTAGAAAGAAAAACTAGTACCTTTCAACATTTATCTTGATCTAGAAGAATAAACTATTTAAGTGATGGAATTTGAAGAAATTTTAGAGGATATTGAATACCTTCATCCAACTCCAATAACCCAACTCTAAGAGGCACTAAGAAAAGAAGATTATTTCAAGGCTGAGACAATTAATGGAGATAATATTTTCTTGAAATAAATTTTATCTTATTTTATTAAAAATTAAATTATTATTAAATTAAACTATTTTAAATTTATATATTGAACCAATAATTATATTTCCTTATAGGATTAAGAAGAAGAAGATGTATCTGTTGAGGCTGAGTCTCTAGTGGCCTTACCTGAATAAATCAAGTTTCAATATGGATTAATTGAAGGGGAAGTTTTTTTATATTGATTCATATTATTTTAGTTATTTTAAAATTAATATTTTTACCAACTTCCTCTTCATTAAAATCTTGAATACAACATCTATGGAGTAGGCCCTAGAAGTTAAAGATGAAGCCAAAAAAATATTTGCAAAAAAATTAGAGGACCCATTATTTATCCTACACCCAAAATTAAATATATATATCATTAATAAGGGGATGAATGTAACACCTAATTATTTTATATGTATTTACTTTTAAATAAACTTTAAGTATTCTAAAGATTTCTTTACACATAACCCTGAGTCTAAATGAACTCGTGATATAATATACCATTATAACCTAGCTATTGGATTAACAGATATGAATAAGATTATTCATATTATGATATATATATATATATATATTTAAATTTATTTATTTATTAATATGATATAATCATTAGATTTTTATAGAAATTATTTAATGATTTAAAGACCTATTTTTCAAAGAAATTCATTTTTATAGTTGTTTTATCATAATAAATTAAATAAATCATTATTTATTAATTATTTTAATGAAATTTATAGATTATATATTGTATAAAATATTTTAGAATTCATTTCACAGCTTTTACTAGATAAGTAATAAAAGTAAATTCATTTTTATGCTTAAAATGCATTTTCCTAAAAACGGTTTTTTTTGTATTTTGAACAATTATTTTAAAATTTAATTCTTCTAATTATATAAATAGAATTTGATAAAATAGATTAAGTATTTTTAATTATAATGTATAAGTTTTTTAATGAGACCACTTTCATTATTGGTCATAATGGATTGTAAAAATAGTAAAAACTTGTTGCCAAAGTTAAAATTAAAATAGGTTTACCAGAGGGTGTTAAATCAAGAGATAAGGGTAAAATTTCCTAATAAACACATCTTATTATTAATTTTTAGAGATATTTTGACCCTATATTTTCTTAAATTATAATATTTTTCCACCTAGAAGCATTATACTTGAGAAATAAATTAATTATATTTAAATATTTTAAGTGATTCTAAGTGTGTCCTCTCCCTCACTTATAAAAGGGAACCTCTTATACACCTTTATTAAAAAAATATCATTATATATCATCCAAGGCCTACCAAAAAACATTATTATCTTACTTACCTTCTTCATAGATCCCATGGTATCCTCATAAGAGCAATATTTCATGGCTTAAGGTGTTATCCAAAGGAAGTCTCTCAAAGAAGAGGTATAAATCTTTACCGATCTATTTTGATTTTATTTATTATTTAACATTATCTAAACTTATTGTATCCATAATAAAATTATTAATAAATTATAATAAATATACTTTTATGTTATTTAAATGATATCATAATATTTTTTCTACCTCTTTTCCATCAAATGAGAAATGAAAGTATTTCTCGTGCGTACGTGTGGACTACAACCACCACGTAATGATACGATTCATTTTTCATAACCACCTCACATTTACAAATATAATGATATAATTAACAAATATATATGATATTTATGATATAATAATTATTTTTTAATGATAAAATATTATTTATCTTTCTTTCCTTTTTTTCATTAAAAAATGAAAACACCAATCTTGTGTTCGTACAAACTACCATCTCCATGAATGATGTAATTCATTTTTTATCTCCAAATTTTATGGATAGTTATAAATAAATAAAAATAATATTTATATTATTATTAACATTATATATATTATGGAATCATGATCAAAGTTCAAGGGCCAAAACTTCCAATCCAAAAATTTCATGAAAAACAAAACAGTTAACAACTAGAAACGACAATTTTAACAAAGAATTATTAATAAATGGGTGTTGAAATATTATAAGTGGATAATATATGATATTATAAGTATTTATATGGTTATTTTAAATATATTTAATAAGTTTAAATTTATTATATTATGGGATAGAGTGATTTCAAATCAAGTCAGTCTTGTGGTAAGGGTTTTACTTTACAATCTCACTTTTTACTAGGACTGCTTATGCTTAAATTTATGATGATGATATTATATGATATATCTTTCCAAAATATTATTTATTTTATTATAACCTTTTTCTTTATATATATATATATATATTATATTGTTTCCTTTAATTTCCCTCTCTTTAAGTACTTATGAGACATAAAGAATGTTTTTAAGGAAAACTGTCTTTACTTATCTCTTCGATCAATAATATTTTTCTTAAGTATCCATATTTTATTTAAAATATTTTCAATAATATTTTTACCATTCCTAAATGATTTTATAAATTTATTTTAACCCAATTTTTAAGTTCTATAATTTTTTAGAAAGGAAACTTCTTATTATTTTCCAAATGAGGTACTTTTTAATAAAGGTGTGAACAAAATATTTATTTTAATATATATAGAATGGATGAATTTTCTAGCCATCATGACTAATATTTAATTTAAAAATTACCTTAAAAGTTTACATGGTTATTTTAAAATAAAATTCTTTATTTAATATTTTTTTTGATTTTAAGTAAGTGCTTTCAAAATATAAAAGGTATTTTCCTTAAGAAAATTTCCAGTGATCTTTTAAAGAAAATTTTCATCTATGAAAATATCCATTAATGTTACTTATTATTTATTGGGGATATAATCCAATGATATGATAATTAATCATTCTCTATATTTTTTATGGTCATGATGATGAAATATTGATGAATCCTTCTTTCTTTTCCATGAGTTAAGTTATGTTGTAATGATAAATATTTTCATGATCCAGTGAAATTCATATAAATGGATTATGATTATGTGATGTGTGGGTATTTTATATCCCTACAATGCATTAGGTAAATTTTAATGATTTATGAGCTCAAATGGTACATGTGAGGTTATCCCAAGCATGAAATAAGGTACATGGGAGGTTATCCAAAGCCAAAAATAGGTACACGAGTGGTATGACCAAGCTTAAAATATGATGAATATTTTGGTGGTTATCCTTGACATACCATTTCTATGATTTTTATTATTCCACACTTTATGAAACTATTTTATGAAAATATATTTTTCTAATGTTAAGCTCTTATGGATCTTGTTATTTTATTATTTAATGATTTATGCCTTATAAACTAACAAGTTTTATACCATGAGTCATGATTATGATCAATGAGTTACTGGGTATGGTTTACAGATGTTAATCACATTTCCTCATACTATTATCATCATGATATTATTAAATTATTATTGATATCTCTCTTTTTTACCCTTTATAATCATATTAGATTACCCTTTATTAGGGTTCCTTTTCACTAGGATATGGAGAAAGGTTTTAAGTATGATATGTATAAGAAGGGTTCTAGTTATAAAGAAATTAGTGGGAGATGATGTATATATTCCATGTACTAGTTGTTTATGTATTCAAGTTTATAAATAAACTAACATTTTATTGTTCTGGCATGCATCATAATGTTATGTAATGAATATTAATATAATAATATGTAATATTTATGTATGAAATGAATGGGTTTCCTCAGTTGGTATCAGAGAAAGATTTAAATATTTTTGGAAAATAGGATGAGGAAAATTTAATTAAAACCCTTAGGATGAGCCTACATATAGGATAAAATCATATGTTATATTAAATAAAGGATAATGGTTTTCTTAGAAAATACATCCCTATATGGATACTAAATAGAGTATGCATACGTGACATAGATTCAAATAAGGGTAACAACTTTGAATGTGTAAATTGGATATTAAATTGATCATCACAAGTTTATGATGAGTGAGACTAATACTACACACCCATCTAGACAATCCCAGGGGATATGTGTTGGAACTCCCTTTTTTTAAGCATGGAATATTACTTAAAAATAAGAGAAAGAAAAAGGAAATAAAATTATCCTCCCTGAGTGTGACCAACCAACACCTGTACCACCAATGCCTCATACAAATCCCACCTACACAACAAAGATTAATGTAGGTCCAGCCTGTGTGACTCACCTATGTAGGGAACCTATAAGGAGCAGCCTTCCTAAACCACCTACATGATCCACCCATGTGATGGACCTTCATGGAAAACCTTCATTTCCAAGGATCCTAGGTTTTCCTCTAAATAAGACCCTTGGGATTCTCATTTGACATAATTGGAAGTTGGATAAAATTAGTAGAATCTCTTTTATCCCATATCCCTATCACAAGTATAAAAGACCTTTATACAACCTAATAAACCTGAATACAAAGATGTAATTAGGAGAGTAAAGAGATGGATGAATTCTAAAAGGTTTAAATATCGATAAAGGAAAAATTTTACAATGAAACACCCCTATATTATCCATACTGGGGTGAAGGGAATCCCTTTATCCCTAACCTATGAAACCCCCTTACAAAAACACTTAAGTAAAACCTTTATGTTTAGAGAAATGTCTCACCCAAGTGTTGTTTCCTAGGTTTTTATCCATCCAATAAGTCAATTCATCTCTCCCAAGTATCACATGGGAAAGGTATTCAACTTTCCCAAGTACTACCTGGGCAAGGCATCCTTTATCCCATCAAAGTATGACCTGGGTGAATACAAACCCAGTTCACCCAGGTATCACCTAGGAAAAGCATCCTCTAGGCCCTCTCTCACACAATTAATAATAGGGAATCCCCTTACTAAAACCCTTCATCTGAGGAGGTCCAAGACAAGACCTCCTCTAAAGCCTCTAGACATGCATGATTAGAGAATAGGTTATACCAGAGTTTCCTCTAGATCACAAATTCTAGTTGTAATGGAAGTACTAAATTTAACCTCCCCAGTTGGTGGGGTCCTTAGAATGTTCTAGATTATAAATTCCTATGATAATGAGTATTCCAACCTTAAGGGTGGTGGAATATGGCTTCTCAAACTGGGTGGAAACATCTGTTGCCCGAAGTGTGAAGTGAATCAGATGACAAGATCCCCTTATCATCTGTCACCTCACCCTCACCCACTCTTCCCCTTGTTGGAAGGGAATGAATACGGGAATCCCTCTAGGAGTAAGTTCATAGTCTTTTTTTTGTGGTATATCTCTCAAATTCCACACTCTTTCCCTCATCCACCTATGAATGAATAATATTGTGTGAAATACTAGATCTTTCACTTTCTCTTATTTCTCACATGGATCATGACTCACATGGGCTTAGAGGTTAGTGGTGACAATGTCATAAACAAAATAAAATAACCTCAAATAGGAATCACTAATAGTTTTAACCCCCCAAATATTCTAAACTATAAAGTCTTTTATTCCCATTCTAATGGGATACTTAAGAAGCCTCCCTGATGTTAAAACCCAAAAAATATAAACCACCATCATCTGAACTACATGGGATTTGATTCCCATTCCTATGGGATACATAGTAATCCCCCTCATGGTTCAAACCCAACATATCTAAACCACCATAATCCTTAATGGACCGTATTTCCAATAAGATCGTGACCTCCACCTGTGAGACTGTATTCTTTCCAGGACCTTACCACCTTATTCTGATTGGCTTAAATTCCCAGTGAAGGTCATATCATCACAGGGCCACATTCTCTGTCATATCAACCAAAAAGGTATTATCTGGTATAATTCATACACCATCCTTTTATAGGCATATTCTAAATATATTTCCTCACCGTATGATGTTAAACTATATAGTATGGTCTTTTTCACATGACCTTAAAAGGTGTGATGTGTCCCATTAAGTGGAATCAAACTACATGGTTTATGATTCCTCTCATGAGGATAAATATGAAGACCCTATCATGATTTTGATATTGAAACAACCCCTATCTCTGGATGTTAATAAATTCCAGAGTTCCCCACTATATGTCTTAAAATTATCACCACGAATAGTAAATGTAACCAAGATGGAGAACCCCTGTTACATACAGATAGTCCCAGAAATAGAGAAACTATAATACATACATATGGTTTTGTGAAAACATGTGATAATAATTAGTTGTTAACATGAGGGTGATCAGTTTTATAATTGGGATTTAAAAAGGATTCATGAATATGTTTTAAATCTATAAGAGAGTTCTAGTGTAAGAAACAATACCCCCCAAAAGGGTGTGATGAACCTGACCACCCATCCTCTCATCCAATGTGAGTTCCTAAGAATCATTGGTAAAATTCCACCAATGATTTCCTTCCTTTGGAAAGAAAGTCTTAAAATCATCATGGATATGAGAACCATTGGGTATTTACAATTCCATTAATAAAACCCATTGGAAACCATTCAAAACCAAAAAAGGGATGATAAATAAAAATGGTGAGATCTATGCGAATCCTTTCATAAAATAAAAATAGGCTAGACATGGATATTTTGAGACAATAAATTACGCTTGTGTTCGTTCATTGTAATTCATCTTTGATAGGTTTACTTGTATTTTTTTCCATATATACCTTTAGGAACTTTCAATATAACTCTTTTAAATCCAAATATCATCCTACCAGTTGAAAAAAACTCAAGATTTAGATATATCATAAGACAGATCCTCATCTAGTTAGATGATCCCATCACCGACCCAATATCTCTAATACTGAGTATTAAATGCACTAGTTCAGGAGTACCACATTAATGGCACATTCTTGAACTTTGATGCTATACATGAATCCCTCCAAGATATAAAGCATTACCAACCATCCACCCAATGATGGTTGGTGGAAAAAAATAGATGACACCCATCCTTATTTCAAATAATTTTGGGAGCCTTTCACCGTAATGCTGCAACAAGTTCCCCACTTACCTTAGGGATAAATATCAAGTGGTTTCCAGGGGATACATATTAATACTAGATGATTCTCTATGAAGGGATCTTTCCAGCCACAAATATCACCAATGTTGCATGAAATCAAGTCCTCAACATGATGAGGATTCCATCCTATAGGCTCTAGATTAGGTCACTTAGACCCACTCACCTAGGATATCCTATCAAGGGTGGTAATCAATCCTTGAACACATTCTACAAGTCTTCTGGGATATAATGATTTATTAGGTAGTGGTTAAGAGTTGGTCACACAACCCGACATCCTCATTTGGAGCGGAATTTCAACATGATATAATGGTCACTTAGGAGAAGACACATATTCCTACTCCTATCTATGAAATTTGTAGGAAATACACCATGATAAATAGATAATAGGATATGACATAAACACCCATTCCAACTAGAGAATAATAGCCAAATTCAATGGTAACTCTAGGTAGACATATATTTCTACCAAAACTACAAAATTCAATTAGAATATTTTGGAAGAAACATGAGAGTTTCTTAGGAAATACCCCATACATAAAAGTCACTAAACATAGAATGTGACTAGAAACGCCCAAATAAGATTATCTAAAAAGAAGTATTTCTAAAGGCAAGATGAAATTCAAGATCAGGCCCATGACCCCACTCTATTCAAGGGTGGTGTTCTTAAGGACATAAAACATCTATCAATGGTAACACAGGAACATACTGATCTTTTACCATATTTAGGAAGTAACCGACAAAGTTGTGAAGGTCTTACCTGCAATATTTCTACAAAAAAATTTGTAGGTCCTTCCAAATTGTATACCATGAAGGCCTTCTCCTTAGTCATAAAATGATCGATCATGAGAACCAATATCCCGATAGTGCTATGGAAACCATCCTCATAGTTAGAAGATCAAAAGACAAGATGGTTCTCCCATTTTCATCATCTTCCATAAAGGTCCTCCCTAGGGTGGACGTCGTAGGATTTATCCTCGTAGTTGGACGTAAAGCTATAATGAAAGTCCTCCACATGATGGAAACCATTGCGACGACCCTCCCTATAGTGATATTACATTTCAACAAGATGTTAATTCCCTTTTATAATTGACTATGATAAATTCCTCATATCATGAGGTTCTTAGGAAGATAGGTCCATTCATGACCAATTCTTTTTCATTGAAAAGTGATATTCTTTCTTAACCAGAAGAGAGATCATGGTAATAGTCATCCTCTAAAACACCCTTAGGATACCTGTATTCTAACATAATAGAGGATATCTCCCATAATCTCACTATATACAATAAAGTATCTAGGAAACATCCAATATATTTGTATTATTTGAAGTAATATTTCCTATAATATAATGATAACACATTTCTAATAAGGAAGAAATTGGTTACTAATAATGGACCAGTCATATTTTGGCCATTAACCACCTCTCAATATAGAATTATAGAGATGTTACCAGCACAATGCATGCATTAAATTTTACAAAATATATGGACAAACCTCCATCACTTGAAAATTAAAATATCACCTTATAGCTAGAATCTAAATCATGTCAAAAAATAGAATAAATTAATCATCAAATTGACATAGCCTTACTTATAGCTGCATGATGCCTGAAGTTAGGAAAATAGTAGGAAGATCTTCAATTCACATGCCTTAATACTTTTCACAAGCTATGTAAATTAATTGATTATGACATATCTAAAGTTTTTATTTGGGGATGGGGTGAACATAAAAGATTTCCTTTCACATCAAACCCCGATTAGAAAAGTCCCCCAGAAGTGACATCATCTAATGTGATTTCTCCAGGCCAACTCTTAAAAGTGATATCTACTCATGAAAGGTGATATGCTCAAAAATAATTATCAACTATAGTATCTCATAATATTGCATCTAGGTGAGATAGATCCATTTAAAAACTATAATGATAAGAATCCAAAAACATTGAGAAAGCTTCCCACTTAAGGGAAGCTAATAATCGGGTACCACTGATGCCTTTAGAAGAAAATGATCCATGCATAGACCATACAGTTTAACCAGTTCATGCTCACATGAAGATGCATAAGATAAAGAAGGAAACCACAATATCTATTTCTGTGGAGATATAGGGGAAGCCCTATCTCATAGTGTTGGGGAAATTTTTACCATAAAATCCTACTTTAAAATTGATAAATCCAGTTCTAAGTGATCTAGAAGTAGATTAAGGGGAAACCTAGCCCACAAGGTAGGGGGATTTTTTACCTCAATATACTTCCTAATATAAATCATCCCTTTTTCTATTTAAGAGGAGATATATATAGTGTAACCTTCCAATTCATCCCATCTAATGAACCAAATTCCTTTTTGGGGACACATATGATGAAACTGTCAATAAATTACCTTATGATCACCTTTCACCAAGAGACCCCAAGAGAATACTTGAAGGGAAGTATGAGGACTAGAGGTGATTGAAAAATAAATAAATATATCAAGGGTGAAAACACTTTATAATATAACTATTTATTCCATATATATAACCTAATAAACCAACCCTCCCATCATTTCAATACTAATCATTATGCATTGGTGAAAATAATTAGCACCACCCTTGTAGATGATATAGAACATAAAAATAATGCAGAGGTATAATAGGAGGACACTTCAGTTTGAAACAAAGTCCACACTAAAATATTTTAAGAAGGTATGAGAACCAAAAATAAAAAGGTTTCCAAGAATTTTGGGATCCCTATAAATGTTCAACTATAACCCCCTCATCGATCTTCACTCATGGAAAAGGGTAAAGGTACAACAACATCCCATTATTTATCCAAAAGTGATGAGATTCTTATGTTAGAGGTGAAATTATATCAATATGAGATATAAATGTAGGAGTTGAGGAAACTAAACATAGAACTACTCAAAGGAAATATCCCTACTGGGTATGTTCTCTAAGTGGAGCCTCAAATCTCTCTACCAGCTAATTAACCACAACAAGAAGGGCTTATCATACTTGTGAGAGTAGATCCGGAACATCCACTCAACATGGAATCCAAAAAACCAATATAATTTGACCCCGTAGTGGTATGATATCAAGAGTTCCCTCTATTAGGATGTAGCCTGAGCTATGTCAGATGCATCCTCATAGGCTAGAATATGATGGTTACCAACCAAAAGTATGGGTAGAGCCACCACAATCTGCTCAAAATTTTCCCCCTTATTCAAGATCTTACTCAATTGAATATTCCCCCCAAGCTTGCTGATACCATTGATTCGTTGGAAGCTCATATGGAAGTAATGAAAGGATGAAACGAACTAGTACAACCAAAGAGGAAGCCTTACCCTAAATTGATTGATGTGATTCTTCCCTTTCTAAATTTTAGGAATCCTATGTTTCCAACATTCAATGGCTCTGGGTATCTGAAATAACATCTGACTCACTTTGTATCTTGATGTGGTCCCATGATTATAAATCTTGAGCAACAAGAGGTAACTAAACTCATGTGTTTTATGTAGACCACCGAAAGACTAGCTTTTGTTGGTTATACCAGTTTACCATATAGATAAATAAAAGGGCGGAAGTTCTTCATTGATATTTTTTCAAATTATTTATCTATATGCTGCATAAGATGATAATACTCGAACTATCAAATTACAAACAATAATAATGTGAGAGGGTCTCAAATTTTATCACTAGGCAGAAGGGTTTTACTTACTCCCTAAACATGAAACTTACTCAAGGGGAATTGTTGGGTATTTTTATTGAGAGTCTTTGAGATGATATGCTAACACTACTTATCCCAGTAAAATATCCAAGTGGATTTTGAGATATAGATAAAGTTTCAAAAATACTATAATATTATATCTTTTTAATTAGAGATAAGTCTTGACTAACACTATTAGCTCAATAAAAGAGGATAGGCAGAGTGAAAGCTGCAGCCGTCACCTTAAATCCCACTTCTATACTGGCCCCAGCTTCAAATCCCACAACTTCTCATGTGGTAGCTCCTCCAAAATAAAAAAAATAACAACAAAATTCCTATCAGGATGAGGGAAAATAGGAAGTATGTTCATAGTTTTAAATCAAAGGAATAAATTTTAATCCTTCTGAGATAAATAGGTTCCATATTACTTCTTAGTGGAAACGGAAAATAACTTACTAAAGTTACCAAAACCTAAGAGGCTTGATCAAGTCATTTGTGATGAACACCCTAATTATTTTCCATTTCATAGAATATTAGGGCACACCATCCAAGATTTATTTTTCTTTAAAGATACCCTACAAAATATGGTTTATTATGGGAAAATAAATTTGGGAAAACCACTAGCATAAGTGGAATGCGTCTTTAATGCCACTCCAGAGGAAGGTGGATGGAAAAAATTCACTAGTATGGGTACACAAATTTTCAATGATTGGATGACCAGAAAGACAACCAATAAAACTAATACTATCCTTAGGGCATAGTTAAATCAAATAATTTCATCCCTTATTTATTATATTATAGTATGACAATCACCGTAATATTCCGAGAGACAATATTACAAGAAATGACATAAAAAAAATTAAAAAAACAATTATAAAAGGATAATACTTTACGTATTTCAAAACCATTCCTAACTCTATCATATTTCATGCCACTAGTCCTAAGTGTATGGGAATCATCCCACCAAAAGGTACCACAAGAATTCTCCCACAAAGAAGAATTATCATTGGATGAGGAATTAATCTTTGGTTCTATAAATTTAATTCAATTAATGAATCCCTTTTCCAATGATGATAGATATGAACCTAAATTACCTAAACATGATTTGGGAACTAGGGGTAGAGGACAAGAAATATGAGGATATAGTAGAATATGTAGTCATGGACGAACCCAATCTTCTGACCACATTCCCACTAGAGTTGTTTATGCTACTAAAAATCATGAAAAATCCCTTAAATAGGCATATAAATATCTAGAAAATATACCCACATTAAATAAGACCCTCTCAAGCCTGATTATTTTAGAAAATTATTTGGGAGGGGTGAAAAAGTATCATTAGTCTAGACGGGTGGGCATGCCAAGCTAGCCTAATACATCCTCAAAAGGAATACCCTCAACGTATGTTCAACCACCAATTTTTTCTATTCTAGTAACTTCATCCCTAAAATCAACAACTAGGGAGCATACACTGATGGGGAATCATAGACCTCTAGTCCAAAAATATGATATCTTAAAACAATTATCTATGGTTCAAGATAAGATCTCAATTTTGGATGCTCTTAGTTTATCAAAGGATATTCAGAAAGTGATTGTAGAGGACCTGATGATCCCTCAAGAGTTCAAAGATAAAATCACCTTTACAGAGGTATATCATGTAGAGATTAATTTCATGGAGTTCTATGTTGTTATGTCTTTCAGCAAGTAGGAAATGGATGTTATCATACAAGTATATATCATAACCTTGTACATATCTAGAAAATTAGAAGACATTGACATATAAAAATATTTTATTGATAATGGATTAAGAATCTATCTCATTCCAATAAAAAAATTTCATTAGTTGGGTATAGTGAATCCAAATTTTCCCCATATACTTTGAAACTTCAAGGGCATGACAAGAGATAATAAAAACCACTTGGATAGGTTAAGATCATGACATAATTCAGAGACCCAGTGTCTAATTCTAAATTCTTGGTCATTCAGTAGGATACAACCTTCAATGTCTTACTAGTAAGGCCTTGGTTTCACCAACATATATTTACCCCTTTTTTATATCACCAGAGCCTCAAATACTATGTCAATGGGAAAATTGAAAAATTACACTATGATAAATCTCTATTTAAATATGGTGGATCTCAATACATTGATGCAGGTTTTTTACTTGAGGGAAGGGAAAAAACCCATGACTGATGAGGTTTTTTGAGGTTACTACCCCAAATGTTTTGGAAATGACCATGTCCAATCCATTTAAAGATATTAGGGATGAGTATGTGGTACATATCAGATAGATTGAAAATGTGAATTCAAAATTGGGAATACAATCATTAACCCTCATGATACCATTCATGTTAATAAAACCCCCCATAATTTAAAACCACTATGATTCTCCACATGATGTTTATTTTTCAGGTGAAAATTACCTCTCTCTACCCCCATAATTTCAATGCCCCCTAGCATCAATAGTTTAACTAGAGGAAATTATCATGTCACCGCTTAATAATAAAAATACCTATCCCCCGAGAGCTTAGAATATTAATCTCCCCTATAACTTTAAGGATTCCTATTAATCATCAATCCATCACAACATAATCAAGGAGGAAGAGGATGAGTAAGATAACCTTAGATATTCTCCTCTAGTATTTGAGTAAGGTATCTCCACCACTATCGATGAACAATGATAGGTAAATATAGGTATAAAGGAAGTTCCTCGACCTAGACTAATTAGTTTGGATCTTCCCATTGAATAAAAAAGGTATATACTTCATTTTTAAAGTATCATTAATATGTGTTCACCTAGAATTATACATAAATTACATGCCTCAATCTTGATATTTCCTCCCACCACCTGGGCTTGCATAAGGTCATCTTGGTTACAAAAAAGTAGCCAAGAGAACACATCCGACTCATTCTGCAAAGGTTAGATCTGAAGTTGATAAGCTCATCAAATCCAACTTCATTCAAGAAGTTCAATACCCAAAATGGACCACCAATTTTTTCCTAGTCAAGAAGAATAATGGGAAAATTAGTGTGTGAATCAACTTTAGGGATCTCAACAAACACTACCAAAAATATGAATTTCCAGTTCCAACTACAGAATTTTTGATTGATGTGATGGCTGGATACCAAGTCCTCTCTTTCATGGATGGATATTTAGGGTATAATAAAATTCAAATTTACCTTAAAGATGAATAAGGAACTACATTTAGGGAACCCAAAGAAGACTATTACTATCGAGTGATACGATTTTTCATAAAGAATGTTGGTGCTACATACCAATGCACCATGCACCATATTTTCAAACCCTTTCTTGGTAAATCCATATAATTATATGTTGATGATCTGGTGATGAACTGTTTTAAATATTTTTAACATATTACCAACCTCGATACTATTTTCAATAATCTTTGATAAAATAGCCTGAAAATAAACCACATGAAATACGATTTTGGTGTTACCTTGAAAAAGTTTCTCTGATTCATAATATTCCATCATGAAATCAAAGTTGATCCCAAGAATAAAAAGGATATCCTTAAAATTTCACCTCATCAAAACCTCAAATAGTTTATTGGAAAAAAGTAATACTTCCCTACATTCTCCATTTTATAGAAAATCTTATAGGAAAGTGTCTTCCCTTCACCAAGTTAATGATTAAGGGTTCACTTAATAGTGGAATGTAAATTTTTAGGAATCATTTGATAGTATCAAGAAATACCTCTTGAACCCCCCAGTACTGATCCTACCTATCGAAGGAAAGGCTCTCATCTTATATGTGATATATTTCGAGAAATCCCTAGGTTACATCGTCACATAAAAGAATGATGAAATGAATGAAAACAGTCTCTATTATCTTAGTAAAACCATGATCAATAATAAGAATCATTATTCAAATACTAAGAATAAATATCTAGAATTAATATTCATAGTTTACAAACCGAGGCACTACCTGTAGAACCATGAGTTCCATTTGGTCTCTCAAAATGAACCGCTCAAATATATCTTCAATATTCCATGTTGAATGGGTGTTTAGCGTGATGGGTGTACATTCTACAATAGTATGGCAATTAGTTCATACCTAAAAAAGATATAAATGTCCAAGAACTAGAGTACTTCCTCATAGATAATCCCACTTTAGAAGAAATGCCTGTGAATACCGAATTTTCATATGAATATATCTTCTCTTTCTAGGGATCCCCCAAAACATGGGATATGTATTTCGATAGAACATCTAGAATCCAAATATGAAAAATAATGGAATAATATAATATTAATAAAGTATTGTAAGGGGTAATTCGTATCTCTATTTCAGAGGATATTCTTCCTTATTCCTTCTTGTTGTTAGAAGGGTGCACCAATAATGAGGCAGGATACTGATCCCTCATTGCAAGCTTAGAACTCGTGATAAAAATACCAATGACCCATATGAACATAAAATGTTATTTAGAGTTAGTAATCAAGAAATACAATGATGATTATGCTATCATAAAAGAATAATTGATCCCCATAATTGAATATGTTCAAGGATTTATGGTGTAATTACCCTCAGATCCAATGTTGAAACTTGTCCCATGCTCATAGAATACTCTGGTAGATGGAATGGAAAATAAAGATAAAACTTTGGAATATATGAATAGGGATGAAATAATCATCAAAATAGCACATCAAAAAATAGTGTCACCACTTGTTTAGTGCATCATGGAAGTGATTAATAAGGTCAATTACAGTCATGAATCAAATAACCCTACTAGTGGTTGGATGACTCCCATCTTGGGATACCTCCAATGTGGGACTCTTCTATCGGATAAAGATAGGAAAGAGAAGACATGATAGAGGAAAGTCAGTTTTACCCTCTATGATAGACTGGGTCATCAAAAGGCCCTCTATAAATAAGGATTTGTTGGAGTTACCCTTCAATGTATTGATAAATAGGAGACTATTTCCATCATGCAAGAAGTTCATACTGGTGCCTGTGGTGCCCAATAGTCAGGAACTAAGATTTCTCACTAAATTAGAAGGCTTGGATATTTATATCCTTAGATGGCACATGATTGAACCCAATTCACCACAAAGATTCATCCTTGTCAAGTGCATGCCAATTTCATCCATAAACCCTTAGAGTTAGTGCACAACACAAAATACACCTGACCATTCGCCATACAAGGAATGAATATTGTGGGACCATACCCTCCTGCTACAACCAATTAGTTTGAATATCTCCTCAATGCTACCAAATTATTCTCCAAATGGGTTGAAGAAATACCCCTAAAAGAAGTTGGAATAAAAATAATCATAAATTTCATGAAATACAACATCATTACTAGATTTGGTGTCCCAAAAAAAATATTGAAAAACAATGGAACTAACTTCTAGTATTCCAAATTGAAGAGGTTATACTAGGAATAAAACATTGAATCCAACCATTCATCCCATTATCATGCTGTGGAAAATATAAAGATATAGGATTTTAATAAAACTCTATTGAACATACTCTAAAAAACAGTGGAAAATTACAAGAAATATTGGACCAAAAATCATCTACATGCCCTGTGGGCCTACTGTACCACAACCTATACTACTATGTAAGTGACCTCATATTCACTTGTATATGGGTAAGAATCAATTTTTCACATTAAATTCCAATTTCCTTCACTACACGTTTCCATTTTAGTGAATTTTCCATAGATGAGTAGTCCCAAAAGAATTTGAACAAATTAGAATGGCTCGATGAGAAGAGACTACACACCTTGCACCACTTAGAGGTTCATCAAAATTGGATAGCGTGATATTTCAATAAGAATTTTCACCTTAATTCATTCATACAAGGATAACTAGTTTTGTCTCTTAGTACCATAATGATACCTAGGAAGAAACCTTAGAATCTTGAACTAAAATGGGAAGGGAGTTTTTGTTATCTATAAGGTTTATTCCAATTGTGCATATTCAATGACCACTATGGACAATGAGAATATTACACCCCATACTAATGCAATATTTCTCAACAAATATTTCATGTGATAAAGGTCCAGTAGTCCTAGTAATATGACCAAAAACTACAATTCACCATTAGTCTTTACCATATGATGTTAAAAAATATAGAGTGGTCTTTGTCTCATAACCCTAAAAGGCAAGACCCATACCTTCATAGTCACAAAATGTTGAATTGTATGAAAATTTCTTTAGAACATGAAATTAAAATGTAGTATTATATTATTCACCAAGCATATTATTCCCTGAGTGACAAGTCTAGGAAGTGACACACGACGAGCATGGGATGCCTCTCATAAGATGATTTCCTAAACACCTGTGCAGCTTTTCTCATGAGATAATTTCCCAAATTCCTGGGAAACTTTTAATGCTTAATCCCCAAATACCTTGTTTCCACTCCATCCATGGAACAAGTGTCCTTACCACATGACATTAAACTATATGTAATGGTCTTGAGTGAATGACCTTAAAAGATATATGAATCATCCAGATAACCAAACATTAAAATTATATGACAATTCCTTTTAAGTATGGATAAATATGAAAACTATGTGTGAATTTATTATTTATTTAATGTTATACACAATGATTTCTATATACCTCATCCTAGGCCCAACTACCAAATAAAAAAATACCACCCCATTCCCTATATATGAGTCAGACTAGTGTAGAGAATCCTTCCCCAGAACTATGTAAAGCTTGATTCCTGTTACTGCCGAATATGTAATGATGCATAAACCTTATTTATTTGGCCCAATCAAAATTTTGAAACTTAGGTTTTTTTGTCTTATCTAGTGTTTAACTCCATGGATTTCATTCAATTTTTATTCCTCCTTATTAGCTAATAAAGACACTCTATATCCATTGATGTTAATTTCTCACTCCACCTGATTTATTTGTATTACTCCCATGTGATAAGAGAAACCCTTAATATTCATTGTTTATCACACCAAAAATATATCATATGGGAACAGGAATATTGTTAAGGGGTCTCCCCACATGGTCAGATCACTTCGTGTTCCAGGTATCACAACCTTAAACTGCATGTATCTTATTCAAAAGGTGTTTATATAGTGTGAGACCTTATGAACTATCATTACACTAGGCACTAAAAATCCTTTACACATGAAGATAAAACATAAGTAAACATCTTCACCATAATATTTTAAACTGTATGGTTCACATCCCAGTCCCATGATACAAAAATATGTGTCCCACATCCCTACTTCATGATGTTAAACTGCATGGGTAACATCTTTGAGAACTATGTGTGGATTGATTATCTCCTTTAATAGGTACATAGTGATACCCGAATTCTTCATAATGGCCTAGCCACAAAAAACCCATTCTCCTATGTATGATCCATATTTTCATGGGAGAGTCTAGTATGGGGCTTCCTTTCATTCATAAACCCATATTAAAAAAAGGTATATATAACCCATTCCCCACATATGGTCTAGGCCAGTGTAGGGAAAATTTGTTCAGAAATATGTGTGTATTGATTCTTTCTTTATCAAGATATATAGTGATGCCCATATTTCGTAACCCAGTCTAGCTATAATAGTGATAATTCCCTCTCCTCACCCAAGAATTTGATTAATGTGGAAGGTCCTTTATAGAACTATGTGTTTCTTGATTCCTATTTCCACATGATACATAGTGATTCCTCGGTCTCAAATCTTGGTCTTGCCACATTTTAAAAAATAACCCCCCTTATCTTGTGTATAACCTCAATCCATGAAGGAGAGACCAACATGGGTTCCCTTATTTGTGAGCCCATGGTTAAGGAAATTATTCCTTTATTTACTTACAAGGAAGATTAATGTGAGGAAAATTCCACTTATTCTTGGTCAATTCTACTTTAAAATGATCCTACCATACTCAAGAACCATCCTCTCACAAATTTCACTCTGTGTCTTGGGAAATTCAGATCCTTATAAACCTCCCTTGGTAATTAGTGACAAATGAATTGAACTCTGAAAGATACCTTTGTTTTGAATATGCATAATATGACTAAATGTGGCTTTGTATAATACCACCCTAATGTGTTCTGTCAACTAGATGCACCTTATTACTTAGGATAACATCCTTTTATCTTCATATAACCTAAAAAAATCAAAAGGTAAACCACTTTCCAAACACGGTCCATGATATTTCCTTATATACTTGTCCCATCCCCATTTCTTAGATAATATAACCTCAAGATCATGGTTTATAACTTTCCACATTTATAGCCAGAGAATTCCAAAAAATTATTGAATGGATTACCATGAAATGGAAAATTAAGTGGTACCCATGATAAGAAACCCCTAATTGACATTTTTGTGCAATTTTAATAATTCCCCAAATTCTCTTGTTTCTCACATTGAGTATGACTCATGTCGGCTTATATGTTTTAGAATATAGTTCCAAATTGCATGGATAAATCATTTAAACACTAGAATTGAATAGTATTTATCATCACACAACCTAAAGTTCATGACATGTCCAAGGTTCATTACCTTAAAAGGAATAATATGGGTCAAATCTGTGCGACCCTAAACTTTAAACACCCAGTTTTCCAATCACTTTAAATTTAAACTAAGAATGCATGTTTGTGAGACCTTCTACACTAGCATTGAGATGCTTTTCTCACATCTATCTTTCTCATTAACCTATTCATGTGGACTACCTCACAAATCAGAATTCCCCCTACCTGGTATATAGATTATATCTATGTAGGAAGAAATTTTTCATCCAAATCTAGTTAAGATTGATTTTAAAATGGTTCCCATTGTACACCTTGGATACATACTCTTTTCTATAAACTATACATTATTGATTTAGGAAATTTGGGTCCTCACAAATCTCCCTCATCCATCAGTAATAAGAGAATCCAACTCTAAAGGACACATTTTTTTACTATGAAAAATATTCCCAAATGTGGATCAAGATAACATTCCCTAAAGTGACCTGTCAACCAGAGTCACATTCATCCATAGGATGTCCTGACACCATCATAGTCAAAACCACTTTTCAAACATGGTCCATAGTAGTTCCTTATATACATGTCCCATTCTATTTCTACATATCTAAAAACCCCAATATTATGACTTAAAAAATTCATTCCTCATACCCAAAATAAGTTGGAACAATATTGGCCTACATTCCCAATTGGGGTTATTGTTCTCATAAATCATGGTTAAAGCTATTTGAACTAAAATATCTACTACATTTGTCCATCTTGAAAGATTATAAACTACCAATTAAAAGAGGTTTAGTACTCACCAGGATGAAAACCCACAAATGGGAACCATGTAAAGAATTCATGTCTCAGCTTTCTAGGCATGCACCCCACATGATCTAGCAAAAATCAAGTAATTAAAATTAAAAGGTACAAAAACTTTTAGCTACAAAAACCTTTAAAGGGAGGCCTATGAAAATATAGAGTCTTGATCTCTAAGTCTTCTACATATGACTTAGGAAAAAATTAAGGCAATGAAATAAAATATACAAGAGTTCGTAGGATATGTTATGTGATCATAACAATAGTTTAACTTCACTCACAAGTTACCATGACACATGAAAGAAAATTAGAGCATCCCATTATTTCTATCATTTTAATTTAAACACACTAACATAATAATGTATAGTTAAATAATCTAACTTTAGTACTAGGTTATGATTCTAAGAAAAATAAGAATATAGATACAGATGATTGAGAAATTTTTTTATCTTTATTCATGTATCAAAAATTTAGAAGAACATCTATAATCCACAGTCTCTCTATCATGATTTACAAGATAATTTCAACATAACTTTTAAATTAATGGATTAGTATTTGGGAGTTATCACTATTTTTTTGGAACCCAGTCACTTACTTAGATTCAATCTCCTCAACATGATGAATATATTCCCTTGCTACAACAATGACACCTTCTCCCTGACTTTTTACATAGCCTAGTGAATGGTGAAGTTGTATAAGTTATTATTTGGCAGCATTAAACACTTCCTAGAGGTGTTCCACTTCAAAAGACTTATCATTAATTCAATGGATTCATTCTTACAGCTCTTTTTATGATTGAGTTTATCCCAAGATAACATAACTCGGAGGTCATGAGATATTCTAATTAGTCACATGATCATCAATAACTCCCATAAATTATTCTCTTACTCTCACCACATAATAATTCCCTTCACAACATAATGAACTAGGTGGTAGTCAAATTTTTTGTATCCCAATGTGTTGAACATGCTCTGGAGCTGAAAAAATTGTGAAGGTAGATCCTTGAGAGGTGTCTTTGATACAATATACCATAGATATTTCCAAAAAAAAAACTAGTGACATACTTAGAAATAATTCTTGGCCTTCTAGTTTTCCGTTGATCTATTTTCAATAAGGGAGATGTATTCTAGAATCTATTCACTCAAAGAGGCAGCATGTGTTACTCCTTCTAGGGTAACATCATCTCTTCTTTTCACTATGGGTTGAATTGAGGCATGTGTTTCTTCTCTAGGCTCATTATTTTAATTGGATGGAAATGAAAAATAAACCAGATTTTTGATAGAAAATAGAATATAATAAATAAAAGGAAAAATACAATCAACATGGCTAGTTACACTCACCCATATATGGATAATACTGTGGGATTGATTCCTCCCTAGCATCCCCAATCCCAGAAGACTGAATGGGGATCTCTTGATGAGAAAAATCTCCTTGAGTTTACTCAAGACTCAGGATTAAAGGCTCATGAGAATCTCCTACTCTAGAACCCTAAGTTGGTGTTCCCTCAACGACATGAGATAGAGGGACCTTGACACATTAATCATGGAGTTTCTTGGAAATGTTTTATATAGATAAATATTCATAAGTTAAAATCTTTGATTTCATACATCAGATATAAGGAGGTTGTCCATGTGTGAAAACATTAAAGGAGAAAACTCATGTTCATCCAATTCCTTATTAAATCCCTCAAACTACTCCAAGGAACCAAGAATATCAATATCTTGAAAAAGTTTTTCTATTTTCACTATTTGATTATATAACTCTTCAATTCTTGCAGTATCCTCCTCCATAGTGTAACATCCCATGATCTAAAACTCTCTCATAGGGAAAAATCTGGTTGGTTATGGGACCTCAAGTATGCCTCCCTGGACGCCAAAGGTCACCGACTAGCAGTAGGGGTGTGATAAATATAGAGAGGAGACTATACTCCCTAGTACAAAGTTACAAAATAGAGGAATAAATAATAATAATAATAAATATTAGAGTAACATGAAAAATAGTGGAAACAATATAAAATAAAAATAGAAATTAAAGGAGAAACCAATAAACCAATAATAATGAATCATGTAATAACAATATGAAATGTATCTAAATTTAAAAATGAAGTAATACAAATAACATAACTAGTTGACAGAAAATAAAATCAAATAACCCTAATACTGAACCCCCAGTCAGTCCTATATCAAAACTATAGCCCAACCAGTAAGCAACAACCATCAACAAGGTCCCTTACCCTTTTCCAAACCTACAACCATGTAATTTTCTTGGGTACCAAATGGAGGCTTGAATAGGGTGTGAGTAAAACTTAGTAGGTTGACCCCATCATGTTAAAAAAACTAGTTTGATAATAAGTGAATAAAATAAAGTGATAAACATGCGTATTAATTAATAAATTAATATAATACATAAATCAACCTACTTCAGTACCATGATGTAATGTCTATGAGAATGTAGCACAACCATGCCATCCATAAACATAAAACATGGCATAATCAAACATCTGGGAAAATACCTCTATAAGTATTATAGCCTTTGGGAAAAGCTCTATATATAATAATTTTTGCATCAACTAGGCCAATCCCTCTATACAAGCATTTTAGCATTTGGGTAAAGCCCTATATGTAATCATTTTAGCATCAACTAGGATAATACCACTATATAAGCATTTCATCCTCTCAGAAAATCCCTATATATAATAATTTCAATATCAACTAGGCCAAGAACACTATATAATCATTTCAACATCAAATAAAAGAATTCATAACTTCAAGGATACCATAATATCACATCATAATCCTCAATGGTTAATTATGATAATCACTATTTTTCTTTCAATTACACTGTCATTTATATATCAAATTATCCACATTGATATCAATAACCCTTAAGTTACTAAAAAAGTGATTCTATGTCAATAAATCACAAAACAAATCTCATTTCATTCTAAATAGACATTAATATATTAGTCAATTAATAATTTATTCAGGGTTCTCTCACCCAATGGGTATCCACAAGCTAGGTCATAATACTATTGAATCCAAAGGGATCCAAGGAATAATACAATCCATGATTTATCATCATTCATCACTGAATTTATTAATATGAATATTGTGTCAGCACCATTCACAATATTTCACATTCTTAACAATTAACTAGACCATAATGTTAGGTTTTGGACTCACTACCTTTAACCAACGATTAAAGAAGCACTTCCAATGGGTAACACCAAAGAGAAAGAAGGTAAAAAAGATCATAAGAAGGAACCTATATTCAACAAGATCAATATCAACACCCAAAATAATAATTTTCAAGAGTTTCCAACACCAAAAAAATAGAAAAATATAAGAGAATGAAAAAACTAAGAGAAAAAAACTCACTAGAGATCGATTTCTTAAATAGGAAGTCTAGAATGGAAGAAGAGACTCCAAATTCACCAGGAAATCACCTATACTTGAGAGAGGAGAGGGATGGAATGAAATGAATGAATAAAAAATATGCCTCATGGCCTTAAAAATACCCATCACATGACTTACATAGTGCATAAGTATATTACATCATGTATAATTCTTAATTATGAGATACACCAAAATCCGCATCACCTCAGGTGATTTTAATGTTTCCTGAACATTACAAGTCATGTAATGTGGGTTCACAGCATGTATTCAGTTCACACCATGAACTATTTCATATCTTATACTCATCTCATGTAATCTTATTGGTGGAATTTAAATAGCATGTAATGAATTTACATAGCATGTAAAAATTATATAGGCATCTTCAAACCCAGTTTCCACAAAAATGGCCTAAACCACCCCCAAAGCCTTGAAATCTCATAGGAAACCCTCATAATCCACTCTTAAACATTTATATATGGAATACATTAATTAAAATAAACATACATTCATGATCATTAGGTAATGTTACCCCATAAATGATCTCTGTATCTGAATGAGTGTCAACCAACAAGGTTTAAAGACAAGGGAAAGCCAAAAAAAAGAGATTTAATAAAAAACTCAAAGAGGGACATACCTAGAAAAAATATGATATCTTAAAACATCATCACCATATAAAAACTCGTCCTTGAGATTATCCAATCATAACTATGTGATATTGTAAAAAAAGTCTGGAAACTATGATCGCATATCAGACTCCCTCTCCTAGGTCTCTTTCTGAACACATCCATGCTGTCATAGTACTTGAACTAGAGGAATAATTATCCCCTAGAGATACTTCTCACTATGATCCATAATCTGTATCAGAAACTCCTAAAAGGATGATCAACAAAAATATAAATATTCTTGATGTTTACCACATGATAAGGTCCAGGGTTATATATCTAAATTTTTGACACGTGAAACATGTTGTTCATGGCACTGTAGCATTATAGAAGGGATAATCGGTACACCACAGGACCGACCCATTTTACTATCTCAAATTAACTAAAACACTTGGGTCATGGATTTAACTATTTTTTGATATTATGTTGCCCCAACCTAGGTTACACCCAAAAGAAAACACAATGATCAACATCAAAATCTAGATGTCATATACAATGGTCCACATAAGATTTATGCCTAATCTAAATGGTCACAAACTGCTTCCTGATCAACTGAACCTGCTTAGACATCTCCTTCACAATACTAGGTCAATTAAGAGATGACTCTTTTCCCTCTAACTAACAAAGAGGACAATGAAATGACTTTCCACACATAGCCTTGAATGGTTCCATTTGGATCGATTCCTGGAATATGTTATTATATAAAAAATACATGAGTTCCATATGATGATTCCATGAACCAATGAAATAAAAAGCACACAATCGTAACATATCCTATAGAACCTAAATAGTATACTTAGAATGACTGTCAGTCTATGTATGATAGTTCATAATCAGAAGAACCTACGATCCTAGAGCTTTCTAAAGGCCCTGTCAGAACTGCAAAGTGAAACAAGGATATCTATAAAAAATGATACTCCTTAAAATACCATGAAATAAAATTATCTCATGCACCTAGAGACTACACAGATCATAAATGGTAAAGGTATCCCTAATAGGTAAGAAGTGGGATAACTTCATTAGTAGATCCATTATCACCCATACAACATCATTCTAGAGAGATGTCCTAGGTAATCTTATCACAAAATCCAAAGAGACATCATCCCATTTCCACTCAATAATGGGTAGAGGCTACAACATGCCAGTGGGTCTCTAATTATGAAAATTCACCTATTGATAGGTGAAGAATCTCATTACAAATATCAATACCTCCTTTTTCATTTTTGGACACCATTATTGTCTATAGAGATCATGATATATCTTCATCATACCTAGATGTGCCTCCCATCTAATCCTGAAACTCTCTCATCAGGTCTTCATATAAGCTTATTGGAACCCATAATCAGACATAGAAAAGAAGATAATTTTCACTTACAAAGATACCATAATGATGATGGATCCTCATCTCCTCACATAAGCTCATTGGAACCCATAATCTCATTTATATCAATTGTTCTTTGTGTTATTTATCGTTATCCCATGGGGTTGTGGTTTGACATTTCCGGGCCGAGTTCAAGCATGATAAAACCCCCAGATTCATGTTGTATTAGCGAACGACAACCAAGATGGTGATTAATGGATGAATCAAGGTAGGTTTTGGGTTGTGGGTGATGCCTACATGGATTAGGGATTTTGAGATGTGGTGGAAAGTGATGAAAGATGCATCAGGTAGTGCTATGGGCATTATGCAGGTGGCTAGATTCTGATTTCCATCCATTGGAGGCTATGAAATCTATAGATGGTGTCGCTACCTTCGATCTCGGTAGATTTTGAGTGGTAAATGGGTGAAAATCATGGTGGAGAGGCTGGATATGGAGAACAACATGGATAACTTTATTTTCTGTGGAAATATTGATTAAACAACCTGTAGTCCCATAACACATGTTATATAGGCCCCTGCCCGTGTTGCTAGGGTTTTGACGAAGATAAGGATCACATGCTGTGTGGTTGGGCCCACATGTCATGCTACCCTCCCCAGGTGGCCAACCAATGCGCCATCTAGAACATTCCCATGATACCATGTGGGAGGACACATTGTGTACTATGATAATATAAGGGTACAAGCTGGTTCCCGGGCACAACCTTTTATAGAACCAATAGCATGGGAATGACCTGAAGAATACAAACATGACTAGGAGCACATGAGTAGGCCTCAGGTGGCTGAGACATTCCATGTGGACTCCATACACACTGTGTACAGTGACATGGTTTCCAATCCATGTTCAAAGGAGCACATGTCTAAGAATCAAGGTGAAACCACACATTTCGTGGGCCCCATACACACCATATAGATCATTTTTGAACTTCTTCCTCCCATATCCCCTTTGTTTGAATTTGGATTTTAGCTTATGAGTATCCTATCTAGAGTAGTTTTCCACATAGAACATGATGGTATCCTTTATAGTATATTTCAAGATATGATGTGGAATGTTTCTAGTGTGATGATTCTTTAGGTGATACTTGATGATGGTATTGAATAGGTTGGATCATCAGTGAGAGAGGATGAGTTTGGAAACCACATTTTGTACTAGGGTGTAAGTCCCCCATACTTCTACACTAGTTGAGTAGAACCACCTTGATGGACTTGGGCATGGGTACTCTATTGCCATCTACTGAGTGGAATCCCCTTTCTGTATTATGGTTTGGGTCCTCTACCTATCCACTAAGTGGAATACCACTATTTTACTAGGGAATGAGTTTTCTATTCGAGATTGTGCCCCTCATGTTGTAGAGTAGTGGTGAGGTGTGGGTCCTCCTCAGGACTTCTTCAGAAAGACATGTGAGATGTTGGGAATCGATGATGGACATTGATGATGGACATTTGGAGATATAGGTAGACCCATCATCCTAGGTTGGGTTTTGAGACAATGATCCCTTTTCTATCCTGTATGAGATTCTATATGAGCATATATATATTGTTGGGTTTCATTTACCTATTTATCTAGGTTGAGCTGGCTACTTATACCGCATCTCACTATTTTTCCTCTTTGGATTCTAGGGTATCCAACTAGGTATGTATATACTCACCCCTGTATGGGATTTTCCCACACGTGTCGTGTCTTATCACTATGGAAAAAATGGGCATTTGAGATTAACTATTTGCGATGGGACCATTACTCATCGCAAATAGTCCATTGACAAGGACTATTTGTGATGGGCGACAAATCTTGTTGCAAATAGTCATTTACAAAGAACTATTTACGATGGGATTATAATCTCATCGCAAGTACCTTCCATCAGTAGTGTTATTTGTGATGGGATTTACTCACCATCGTAAATAATCTAATCGATAGAAGAGTATTTATGATGGAACCCTTTAGATATACCTTTGGTTATTATTACTTATTTGTCACAGGATTAAATACAATCAAAAATAAACTATCGGTAGAAGGGTATTTTTGATGGGTCCAATCACAAATAAATTTGTACCACTGATGCAGTTATTTATGTGGGGTACTATTTGAGACAAGACTCATCACAAATAGCCTCCTCCCAAATTATCTAACCTATATATACCCCATATGATTTTTTTCACTTTCTCCTCTCATTACTTTACTCTCTTTTCCTCCTCTGCTCTTCTTCTCCTTAAATTTTTAAAAGTTTTAAATTTTACTAGGAAGTAAATATTTGGCTTTGAATCTGATGAAAAGTTCAATTTTAAGGTATTTATTTAATTTTTTTAATTTTTAGTTAATTGATTTATTTTTGTTTGTAATTATTACTATTATAAATTAGTTGTAATTAGTTTTAATTAGAATTAATTATCTTATTTTGCCGTAATTAGTTTTAAGTAGGAGTAATTATTTTTAATTATAAGTATTTAGTTTTAATCGTTAATAATTATTTTTATTTAGTGGTAATTAGTTTAAATTAGTAGAAATTAGTTTTAATTTTTAGTATATAATTAGTACTAATTAAGAATAACTAGTAAAAATTAGTGGTACTTAGTAATAATTAGTGGTACTTAGTAATAAGTGATACTTAATATTAATTAGTGGTACTTAGTAGTAATTAGTGGTAGTTAGTAGTAAGTAGTGGTAATTAGCAATAATTCGTGGTAATTAGTGGTAAATAATAATAAATAGTTATAATTAGAAATAATTAGAAGTAATTAGTGGTAAATAATAATAATTAGTGGTAATTAGTAACAATTAGTGATATTAGTTATTAATAATTAATATTATTTAGTAATAATTAGTATTATTTAGAAATAATTAGTGGTAATTAGTGTCAAATAATAATAATTTGTTATAATTAGTGGAAAATAATAATAATTTCTGATAATTAATGTCAATGAGCAATAATTTGTAATAATTAGCAATAATTAGCTATAATTATCCATAATTATCCATAATTAGCCATAATTAGTCACAATTAGATATAATTAGCTATAATTAGAAATAATTAGTGGTAATTAGTGGTAGTTATTAATAAATAGTGGTACTTATTAATAATTAGTAATAATTACTATAATTAATAAAAAATAGAATAATTGCGTAAAAATTAATTTAAAATACTATATCTTGTGTAAAATTTGTAAAATTAATATAAATTGGAATAAATTTAATAAAAGTAGTTTATATTAATAAAAATTCATAAAAAATAATAAAAAATAGTTTAAAATAATAAAAACTAATAAAAAGTATCATATATTAGTATAAATTAGTTTAAATTAACAAAAACTAGAAAATATTAACAAAAATTAGTATAAATTAAAAAATATTTTAAATTAATATATTTTTTTTATAAATGTATAAAAAATTAGTTTAGATTATTATAAATTAGTATAGATTAGTATAAATTATCATGAAGTTGTCTTTAAGTAGTATAAATTATCAGAAATTATAAAAAAACTTATATATTGATATAATTTAAAATAAATTGTTATAAACTAATAAAAATTAGTATAAATGATTAAAAATTAAAAAAATTACAATAAATTACTATGAAATAATATAAATTATTATAAATTACTTGAAAAGTGAAAATAAAATAGGTCGTTAATTTTCAGGTCATGAGCAATAACAAATTTGTACATGTATGGTTAACACAAATTGGTCATTTATCATAACCTGAAGATTGGAAATTATATGATTTATAACTTTTTAGTAATTTATAATATATTTTATTAATTTATATTAATTTATTCTATTTTTTATTAATTTATAAAAAATATGTTAATTTACACTAATTAATGATGAATTTAAACTAATTTATACTAAATTATAATTTTTTTTATAAATTAATAAAAAATACATTAATATTATCAAATTCCAAATAATTTAATTACCTTAATACATTTTTAAATTTATATATAATTAAAATTATAAATATTTATATTTTTTTTGGATAATTACAAACCTAAGAAATAGCTAACATTTTTTGTTATGAGATCATGGTTAGATAAATCATCAAAAGAATCCAAATTATTCTTATATAAACCTGGTTTACATTGAGAGTGTCAAAGCATTTATGCCATTGTAATCAATTGTAATTAATGATAATTAGTAAAAATTAGTACTAATTAGTAAAAATTTGTAATAAATAGATAAAATTGATAATATTTAAAAATAAATTATAAATTTTTAATTTTCTACTCTTTTTTTATATCTTATTTTTATTATATAACATTAATCATATATTTTTATATTTTTTAGATAAAAATAGAACATGGAAGTTGATAAAAATCTTTATTACATGATCACCATTGGATAAATCATAACCAGAATCCAAATGGTTATGGTATAAATCTTGTATATACTAAGGGTGTTGAAGCATTTTTATCATTTTCATCATCAAAAATAGAATTTTTTTTATAAAGGGACAATTAAGTGACCAAGTAAGAAATGTGATATGATAAGGTTTGACAGATTTGAAAAAATTAGGGGTCATCTATTGTATTTTGGTTTTTGAAAAGATCTTGTTTTTTGGTATCAATATTCTGAACATAGTTTCGAATAAAATATTAATAATTTGGTTCCAGATCAATCACAGTTTCAAAATTTAGTACATGATGTTGCAGGTCTATCTTTTCAATAAATTGAAACTGAGGATGATATTTATTTCACTCCTGAGTTAGAACCATCCTGACTTTATGATCTGCTAAAGTATGCTAAGGATGATTTATATCCTGGTTTTAAGATTAAAAACTTTAAAGATATTGAAAAATTTATGGCTTTTAAATCAGATAATGGAATTTGAAATGACTATTTTGATCAGATATTATCTTTGGTTAAAGCATTGTTACCTGAAAGAAATGAGTTTCCTATAAATTTTTATGAGAGAAAGTGGATGGTTTATAATTTGGGTCTTGGTTATCAAAATATTCTTACATGTTCAAATGATTTTATCTTATATTATGGTAAAAATGAGTCATTAGTTAGTTTTCCATCATTTTAAAAATTGAGATACAAAGAGGCTCAACTAGGGAATTCTGGATTTATTCTTGTAAAACAGTTGAGGTATTTCTCACTTACACATAGATTATAACATTTATTTATGTCTTTGAACACATACTCATTGATTTCATCGCACAAAACCAATATTTCAATTGAAAAAATATTAAATCATTATTGTTATGGTGATTCATTGAAACATTTTGACTAATTACACCCTTATTTTATATGAGAAGCCTAAAATGTGCGATTGGGTCTTTCTACTAAGGATTTTTATCCATTTTGTTCTTATGATAATCAATATTCTTATTGACACATCTTTATAACTCCATAAAACTTACCTCCTTGGATATTTATGAATAATCCATATATCATTTTGACCTTATTAATTCCAATACATCTAAAAAATAATATTGATATTTATTTGAAGTCATTGATTGATGAGTTAAATTTATTTTGGAGTAATGGTGTCGATACATATGTTGTTAAAAATTTCATATTGAAAATTGCATTAATGTGGACAATTAGTGACTTCCAAGCATATGTAATGTTATCTGGATGGATTACACATGGTCCAAAATCATTTCCATACTGTATGAGTGATAAAAACTCATTTAGTCTTATCAATGGGAGAAAAACTTGTTTTTTCAACTATCATTGCAGATTTCCTCCTATTGATCATCCTTTCTAAAGGAAAAAAAATCATTTTAGAAAATGTAAAATTGAATGAGATGGACCTATATAAATGATCTAAGGTATTTATTTTAAATCTATTGTATCTTCATTACATCCCATTACCTTTGTACTTATTATAAACCAACAAAAAATAGTTGACTTTGGGAATGATCACAATTGTATTAAATAGATTATTTTTCGGGATCTTATATATTGGTCTGATTTGTTGGTCCATTACATGTTGGATGTCATGAGTATTGAGAAAACCTATTTTGATAATATATTTTATACAGTTTTGGGCACACCTGGTAAGACCAAATATAATGCAAAGTCATAATTAGATCTTTCCCAAATCTGTAGGTGACCAAAACTTGATTTTTTTGAAAATGATAGATTATAGAAGTTAATGATGCCAAAAATCAGCTTATACACTTTCCAAAGAAAATCATTTATTACTTTTCAGTGGATTGAGGATTTGATACTACTAGATGGTTATGTTTCCAATTTGGATAGATGTTTCAAAAACATTCATATTACTATATTACAAAGTCATCATTATCATGTTATATTGGAAAGACTTCTATTGATTGGATTTAGAGGTTTTTTGAATTCTTCAATTTAGGATGTGATAACAGAAATATCATATTTTTTTCAAGAAATCTGTTTTGAAACAAAAGACTATGATACACTTAGTAAACTTCAAGAATATGTTTTTTAATTTTATGTAAACCCAAAAATATATCCGCCATCTTTATTTGATTTAATAGAACATTTGATATTACATTTTCTGTATGAAGAAAATATAGAGGGCTAGTATAGTTTTAATGGATGTATCCATATGAGATATGTATGTAGAAACTAAAGAAAAAAGTATGTAATAAAGCATCACTTGAAGGTTCAATTGTAGAATCTTATTTACATGAGGGAATTTATTTTTTCTACTCCCATTATTTCCAAAAGGAATATCCTTCAAAGCATAATCTAACGGGTTATAATGAGGGAACTGTTTATGATTCACTAAACATTCAATTATTAGTTTTTAATCATCATAAACTTGGTTTTAATAGAGTTCATGAACGGTGGATTTTATGTGGTGAACATATCACATGGCTCATATATATGTCTGAATCAACTATAAAGAAATGGAACGATTTCTACAATGAGTGCTACTACCACATATCCCTTATTTTTTTAAATAAATTAATATTATTTCATTTTTAGATAGTATGATGATTATATCAAGAAACAATTTCCACAAATTATAGTAGCTAAGCTTAATGAACAACAACAACATAATTTTTCCTACTAGTTTCAATGACTGGCACAGTAAATTATTTATGGTTTAAAAAATGAAATCAATTTATTATTTGTTATATAGTTATTTTTTTTTAATTTTTTAGGTATCATAACATGCTGATAAAATTGATAATCTATTGTGTATATTGAGTAACCCACCATAAAAAATGTTTAAATCTTATAATTCATATGTGGTGAATGGTTTTTAATTTCATACATGTGCATATAGTGAATAAAAAATAATGAATAATAGTGTTTTCTTGAGAGGATATCATCATAGAGAAAGTGAATATGACTTTTATGGAATGATGGATGAAATAATTGAGCTGTGTTATCTGGAAAATAATTATGCGATGATATTTAAATGTCATTGGTTTGATACTAATAGAGACTTGTGTGTTCATCTACGGTATGGAATCATTGATATTAAATATAAAATAATTATTCTAGTAACTGAACCATTTTTATTAGATTATCAATAACACCAAATATATAATTCTAATTAATATGTTTCTTCAAGAGATTTGATTGATTTGTGGAGAAATATAAAAATAAAATCCCATGAAAATCAGTTTCTACAAAGTGAATGTGGTTCTAATGAAGTGTAAGAAATTGAAAATTTTCAAGAGATAACTCCAAATACATCTTTTCAATGAAGATACATGAATATCGACGATGCCACACTATAATTAAGGGTTGATGGTGATGATGATGTTGATGATGTAACAAATGAATTTGAATTAACAAGTGACAATGGAGTTGAAACCTCTATAGAAATTGATGATATTGATGAGGAAGATGAAGATATTAACACCTTCATATATGAATATGAGGATGAAGATTAATAATGGAATAATTACTTGTTAATTATAGTTAATATATATATATATATATAATAATCATCATCATCTTCAATTACTTTCTAACAACTTTGTTTTCATGTTTCAGATGGATGATGAGACTTATGAGGAGATCTTTTGTAACCTCCATGTGGCTGTACAACCCAATGATGATCCTTATGATATTTCATTATAACCTCATGTTATAGGCGGTGCGTCGACTCGGAGGGGTTATTGTCTTGTGAGATTTGATGATCCCCAATTGTATTCCTGAGAGATTTCTACATGTATATTTTGATCCACACTGGAGTAGGTTTGTTTAGTTATGTAATTTAGTTAATTTTAATCATATTTTATTTTCATTATTTTATTTATGTACTAATTGTTATATTATCTATTTTTTTTCCAACAGTTTTTTACATATAGCTATTGGATAGGGGAGTACTATTCTGTAGAATTATTTTTTTTGGATCATGGGTGTCGTGGGATTATATTACCATTGATGTTTGAAAGAGCATGTCTGATCATTAGATGGTATGTAAATATATAATAGTTATTTTGAAATTTATTTAATTATTAACCTTCAATTATTAAATATTTATAGGGTTTATGGTACCCCATCAATGATAACATGAGGAAAACTGTATGGGAGACCTGCATATGTGATAAATGTCATTAGGTTTTTCATAATCTAAGGAAGAGAGCCTTAAAGGAAGCTAGAGTCAAAGTTTTTGATTAGGCTTGATACAACCATCAAAGTGATTACATCTCCTCTAAGGTTTAGGATGTATTTTTCTCATATTGGTTGTAAGAGAGTTTTCAAAGGATATCATCATTAGGTCAGAAGAACTGGGGGAGACTGGAGGTCACCCATAGAGATGGCATCCATACATTTAGTATTCATCGATGACATCTGGTAAGTACTTTTATTTAATAATTTGATAACTTTAAATTTAAACTATTTATTTTATTTTTCATATAGGTAGTTGAGAAACCCAATATTAGAAACATTGATATTTATAAAAGGATGTACACAGTTCCTATCACTAGAGATATTATTGGTTATTAATAAAACTAGATTGTGGTTGATATTATTTTTTTAAGTTTTAAAATTAGTTAAAAATAATATTTTAACAATTTTAATTTCAAATTGAATTTAATGGATTTAAATTAGGTTGTTACTTCTTACACCCATGATGAGAGTCAGGCTGAGACAAAGGGTCATTACACTAGTGTAGTGAAATTTGATGACTCAGTATAGATGCATGCGACTCACCATGCCTTTGAGAAAGGCTAACCTGTTGGTATTGTCTCTCGATTGACACATAATAGTTATTATGGTACTGCTAAGATGTCATTATCTAGCTTGTGGAGAGTCATCATCATAACTTTCATAGTAGGAGTAGAAACTATGATCTTAGGATGCAGTTATAGAGGCCTTGCATATAGAGCAGGAAGAGTTTCTTCAGCAACATGAGTAGCAGCAAGAAGATCCATGTCGAGTGCATGAGAAACAATAGAATCATATGATGGAGTACAAGTGAAATTTGACACAAGTTATGGGATGAAATTCCCTCATCGACCTTCTCCCCCAGATGAACCTCCCCTTCTCTAGTGATTTAAGTACTTTCTAAATACATTTATTATGTTAAACATTTGAATGAACATTTTTTTGGTAAATATTTTATTTAATTAAAAAATTTACAGTTTTATATTTACATTTTTTTATATTATTATATATTTTTTATATTTTTTTCATTATTTTTATGTTTTATATTTTTTTTTGAATTTTTTATTTTCTAAAATATTTTTTGACAGGAAACTTATCCCTTCATAAATAGTTTTAAAAATTATTTTTGATGAGGGATATTTACTATAAAAAATAAATAATATTTCAAAGGTTTTTTTCAATGGTGAATCTCCCATTGTAAATAATAGTTTTTTGCGATGCAATTTTCAGAAATGGGCTATTTGCGACAAGATCCCACCACAAATAGCTCATCAAAAATAACTCATAATATAGTAGTGTATAGAGATACAAGACATATTAGTGGTGGATTTTCTAGAGCTTAAGGATACTTGGGTGCATTTCCCATGTATGGTTTTTGAGCTTGGAGATGAGGATCCGTGCTCTACCATCTTTCTTTTTTCCAGTTATTATCAGGTTGTAAGTTATTTTTTGGTTGGGAATTTCTTTTTCTCCATTATAATTTTTTTGTATTCTGTCATACTCTGATGTATTTCCTCGAGGTATTTCATGCATGGTTTAATCTAGATGTTTCTGTCATTTTATTATACCTCTACACTTTGTCATAAAGATAATTGGGTGCATGCGTACAAGTACACTAGGAAATGGCCTCCCTATTTACATTATTCCTTTTCAGCTCTTATCTCTAGACCCTACCTATTATAGGGGGACTTGAGGTTATGATGGTTCAACCTTCTTCCATCTAGGTGGGAATCAGTGGGTTGGGTTGTTACAAAGTTATATCAGAGGAGTTCATTAATTGGGAATGTTTTTGGGATTTATTCCCTTATAAGGATGGTTTGGAGTTTGAGAAATAGTTCTAAAGTGTCTAGAGTGTATTTTTCAGGCCAGGGAACCCAGTATTGTTGCAGAAGATATTGTATCCATTCAATAGGACTTTGAATACCTACTTTTCAACTCATCATGTCGATATATTTGTTTTAGTGATCATTAGTACATGAATCATATTGGATTGATTCCTTTGACTATCCTTCTTGAGTTATCTCCCCATATATATATTCTTATCTTACCCTAGAATGTCTTGATCACTTTTAGAATTCCTCAACAAAAACAACTAGCAAGGTTATCAATGTAGGATCATGAAAAATATATAATTATTCTTGAGGAGCTTCCTCCATGCGGGATAATAATGACACCCTTTATTATTTAGAAAAATTTAGTACTAGTAGGTAAGTCTAAGTATGTGCATAGGCTTAGTATGCTACATGATTTCTAGTGCGAGAGGCTACTAAGGTTCCATAGTGAGAAAGATCCCCAGGCAATGGAGGGTTGTCTTGAGTTGGTGATCTAATTCTTCAGGATTGTACATACCCTAACTGATCACATGATTTCACTAAAATCTATTATTTTCCATGGAATAACTGGGCACTGGTAGAGTATAGTCATGCAAACTTATGGTGAAACAATTCTCTCACAGACTGACTTACAAGAGTTTTTCCATGAGGAGTATTACCCCTCATGCTTGTGCTCAGTTTAATTTAAGGATCTTTTAAAATAGAATTAGGGTAGTATGACAATTTCAAAGCATGTTTTAAGGTTTATTGACCTTATATGACACTCCCTTGACATGGTGTAGTATGGTTTTCTCAAGGCATGGAAGTTTAGTAGGGTCTCCATAGAGACATCCATGCCAGTGTGGTTCCCTTGTTCATTTCCACCTATAATGGAGTGATAGAGAGAGAAATGGTGATGAAGAGATTCCATTCAAAGGGACTCTAGGTAGTAAGATATTTCATTGGTATTCATGGGGATAAGTCATTTGTATTCTCTAGCAGGTGCTAGTTGACATGATCTTAGCATAGGAAACCTCCCCATGGTCGGTCTCATTCACATAGACATGCAGAAAATGATTTTTTTAGAGGAAAAATTCATCTTATAATAGGGAAGTGTTATTCTTGTGATGGTTGAGGTCACATGGGATATGATTTATCAACCCAACACGCCAAGGAGGGAAGTATGGAAGCAGACATACCACTATGTCAAAGGCATTGTTGTGACCAAAGTTCTACTAAGCGCGTCTAGGGTAGCTCTTTGGCTATAGGTCCTAGAAGAGGAGTAGTTGGATCTCTAGTAGGATGATCCATTTGTGGAGGGTGATGTTATTAGATACTTCCACCACCACTACCACCATCTGTCCCATGCTAGGCTCAGAGAGCTGGCAGTTAGGGCCATAAGTAGATGAAGTCCATAGAGGCTTATGACATGGAAGCTCATAAGATGATACAAGGTATGATATGTGTTTATTATACACTTTATCCATTACTTATAGAAAATTTTTTGAGTCCATAAATCATTTTCATATCTCTTTTGTGAAATCTAGATCTCCCTGTTGAGACCTTAGAATAAAAACTTTTTCTAGAGGTTCTGAATGGGTGCAATTCTTCGATATCACTTATCTATTGGTAGTGAGAGATGGTGATTAGTAGAGAGAGTTTCTCATGGGTCCTCTTGGTCATAATTACGAATCCTTATGAAATCATCATGGGTATGTATTAGTTTTAAATGGTTTGGGCCAAAATTTATTATCATAGTAGGTGGGTTAGGTGCCTACAGACAGATGGGATAAGATTATCCTTTGTGGGTAAGAGAGATCTCATGGCTGAGTGAGTGGACCTTGCATGTAGGAGTCTACAACTCATCACCCATTAGTTATAGAGTTTTTCCATTGGTGTATTATCCTATTCAAGAATGTATAATCCTTCGGTAGTGGAGGACTTTATGGATGTCTTCCTTGAGGATGTTCTGGGACTACCTATGAGGTGGGAGATGGACTTCTGCATTAACTTTTACCCTGATACCATACCTATATCTAAATGTGGAATATAAGATGGCCACTAATTATCTTTTGAAGATTAGGGTTTAGTTAAAGTAACTTCAAGAGAAGAGTTTTATCAAACCTAGTGTGTTCCCCTAGGAAGCTCAAGTTTTGTTCATGAAAAAATATGCCGAGAGCTTGCGACTTTTTGTTTATTATTGTTGCTTGAAATAGGTAACGATAAAGAAAAATTACTTATTTATGAGTATTTATGACCTATTTAATCATTTATAGGCATGCGTTACTTCACAGAGATTGATCTTAGGTCCGGCTACCATTAGTTGAGTGTTTTTGAGCCTGATATTCTGATAATGACATTCCAATGTCTCTACAGACACTATGAGTTCCTGATGATGCCCTTCGATGTAAAAAATGACCTCAATGTAGTTTTTAATTTGATGAATTGTATCTTTAATCTGTACATGGACTAATTTTTTATTGTAATAATTTATGACATACTCATTTACTCTGCAATAGAGGAGTATCATTCATAGAAGTTGAGGATGGTCATATACTTTCTCTGGGAGCACCAACTTTATGGTAATCTCTCGAATTTCTAGTTTTGTATCCATGAGTTTCACTTATGGGGGAATTTTATTTCTGATCATGGAATATCTGTGGACCCAGTGAAGATTGATGTAGTTCTTTATTGGGAGACAACCAAGAGAATGTCAGATATGCAGAGTTTTCTTGGCTTGGCAGGGTACTACAGGAGTTTAGTGGAATAATTTTCTAGGATTACAACCCCTTTTACTTCCTTGAAGTATAAATGGAATCTATTTACCTAGAAAAAGTAGTTTTAGAGGGCCTTTGAGGAGTTGAGGTTGAGGATAAACAATGCTCTCGTTTTGAGACTACTATATAAGGGAATGAAGTATATAGTGTATTGTGATGCCTCTGGATATGGGATTGATTATGTGTTGATACCGAGGAAATAAGTGATCATATATGGGTTAAGGCAGTTGAGACCCCTTGAGAAGAACTACATGTCCCAGAACCAAGATTTGCTGGTAGTAGTCGTCGCTCTGAAGATGTAGAGGCATTATCTTTTGCGAGAGCGCTTTGTTGTTAACACATATCATCAGAGTCTTAGGTATATATTCATGAAAATATATCTAAACCTAATATAGATGCACTATTTAGAGTTCTTATAAGACTATTAATTTGAGATATCCTATAATTATATGAAGGGAAGCGTGGTAGTAGATTCCCTTAGTAGGAAGTCCTGTTCTCGTTTGGTGGAGGAGGTGTCTAAGCAGTTTTCTTCCTTATAGATAACCCTAGTAGAGGAGAGGGGTGAAACATATCTTTAATTGATGGTTTTGAATCCTCCAATTCTCTAGGATGTGAGGGAGGATCTGTTGGGATATATTAACTATGAGGTTCTTTATGATCAGTTATCTTCAAGAGATTCACTAGATGGATTTTCTAAAGGAGTGGAACTCATCATACTTTTCTTAGGAAAGATAGTGGTTTCAGTCATGATGCAAGTGTAAGTGATGGGTGAGTTTCAAAATTCAGCTTTGAATATAAATATTGGTGTGGAAAAGATGTAAAAAGACCTTCATTGGTTGTTTTGGTACTCTAGTGGGAGGTAGACAATAGTTGTGTTCATCTATCGATATCTCACATGTCTATATGTAAAGAATGATAAAAACGTTCCAATAGGTTTAATATAACATATTGATATCCCAAAGTGGAAATGGGAGGGAATATACAAGTACTTTTTAATAGGTATTTCATGGATAGCGAGAGGCTATAATGCTATCTTGGTGATTTTTTACCGAATTGTAAAGTCAAAAAACTTTCTTTCTATCAGGGGGAAGTGTTCCGTAGATAGTTTCGGGCAGTTGTACATGTGGGAGATAGCCTAGATCCATGTGGTAACCTCAATTACTATCTCTAATTGTGATGCACGGTTTACATCATGGTTGTGGGGAGGTCTGTAGAATGAATTAAATACTCAATTTCATATGAGTATGATGTTTCTCCCCCAAAAGGATGGGTAGACTGAGTGCACTATCAAGTGTTGGAGGATATGTTGAGATCTTGTGTTTTATACTTTTTTTAGAGCTAGGATGGAAATTTTCATAGTTTTATTATAATAATAGCTATCACTCTATTATAGATATGGAATCTTTTGAGGACCTGTATGGGAGACACTACAAATCACCATTATACTGAAATGAGATTGGCGAGACATCTCTTTTTGGGCCAATTATAGTACAAGTGATGATGGAGAAGGTTTAGGTGACATGGATGAATATGAGGATATCCCAGAGATGGAAAAAATCTTGAATAGATCAAATTCATATTTCCTTAGAGATTGAGTAGGGATACCATGTTTTACTGAGAGTCTCTCTACAATGAGGATTATGGAGGTTTGTCTATGGTGGAAATGTATCAATGAGGTTCATTAGGTTTTTTGAGATCCTATGAAGGGTTTTTGAGTTTTTTACAACCTAGAATTACCCACATTATTAGAGTGGGTGCATGATGTCTTCTATGTGTCATAACTGAGGAGATAAGCGCATGATCTTATTCATGTTATTGGATGGGGTGATCTAGAAATTGAGGATGGATCCACCTTTATGTATTACCTAGTTACAATCAAGGATTGTTAGGAGAGGATATTGTGGGGAAAAACCAATTCCTTGGTTCATGTGATGTGGAAGCATGAGTGCTTGCAAGAGATCAACTAGGAGCATGGGATCTAGATGAAGACTCAGTATCCACTCCTTTTTATTTAGCTATTTATTTTTAGGGATGAAAATCCTTGAGGGGGGAATAATGTAGTGTCCCTATTTTTAATTTTTAATACTTTTAAATAAATTGAGAAATATTTTTAGAGCCAGGTGCTGAGACCATGTGAGATACAATGACCCAGTGATCTTAGAATTGATATTATAAAAACATTAAATATATTAATATCATGTATTCATAGTTTTATAGAAATATTAAAATATCTCATGAGTGGATCCTTGAATAAAAAATCCAAGACCCGGGTTGATTTTGAAATGTGGGCTTTACCCTAGGTGAGAACTAAGGCAGGTTAATGCCATACATCTAGTTTAGGAATCCATTGGTGGGTGGGTTAAGTGAATTAATTTATTTATTTAATAAAAATTACCTAAAACTACCTATATAAATATATATTTATGAAGATTTTATAGGGTTATACATACAACCCTTGATAAAATTGAGGGTATTAGTAGAGTGTTATTTGTTGGTGGGTCGACGTCGGATGGTGAACTGTGATCAAATCAATGTGTATCAAGATGAAGTAAACTCATCAGGTATTCTCTATCATCGGGGAATGTGTTCTTCACCAACGATCAATCCATAATCTGGTTAGGGATCATTAATTTTTTATTTATCCCATTTGATTAAAAGGTTGAGCATGAATATTTATTTATCTTCTTTTGATCTCTGTTATCCATTCATCACAAGATCCCATTTCAATAATTTGATTGTTTAAATTAAATTATGATTACCAAGAATTTATATCACCCATGATATCCCTATTATTAAATCTTTGTCCATAAACACTTGGAAAATAAATGATTGAATTTATTCTTGTTCATTTTTCCCCACTGTTCTTCATGTTCTTCACAATTGGCCCATGGGGTTTTGGTTCGACATTGCTGGGGTGGGTTTGAGTATGATCAAATCCTTATATTCATGGTGGATTGAATAATAATGTTTGGGTTGATGAATTTCTAATGGATCAAGATAGGTTGTGGGATGCGGGTGAGGAATCTATGGATCTAGGATTTAGAGTAGTGATGGAAGGTGATGGGAGATGCATCAGGGGGTGCTATGGTCATCGTGCGGGTAGTTGGAATCCAATTTACAACCAACAGAGGCCAGAAAATCGATGGAGGGAAATATTAAATCCAATTTTAATAGATTTAAAGAGGTCAATAGGAAGAAATCACATTGGATAGACCATATATGAAGAACCACATGGAGAAATTGAGTTTTTGTGGAAATATTGACTACACAGTGTGTAGTCTATGAACACATGAAATGTAGCCGTCCTTGGTTGTGGTGCTAGGGTTTTGGAGAAGATAAGAATCAAATTCCATGTATCCGAGCCCAAAAATTGTGTTACCCTCCTCAGGTGGAAAATTTGTGTCCTTTTTAGCACATTCATAGGAACCCATGTGGGTGGAAATGTCATATACTATGAGAGTATATGGGAATCAACTAGTAACAATACATGGCTATGCACATGACCAGGAACATGTGCATGTCTCTAAGAACACAGGAATGACTAGACATGAGTAGACCCCAGGTGGCTGAGGCATGCTGTGTGTACCCTACACACACCATGTATGTTGAAATGGGTTTTAAGACATGTTTAGAGGAGTACATAGACAGATAGTAAGGTGGGACCACATGCTGTTTGGACCCTATACATGTCATGTGTGTAACGACCCAAACTTTTTGAATGATATTTGTTTCCTGAGAAAATGTGTGTTATATTAATTTGTACATAGAAAAACCATATCTCTTTAATAATGAAGTGAATATAAAGGGAAATGTGACCATATGGATTTTAATGTTATATGATCATTGTTCAAACACGATCATTGGTTAACATGACCATTGGAAACTATACTCTTCGAAATAATTTCACTGTTATGATTAGTGTTTATAAGTAGAATTGAAAAAGGATAATTATTGCAAAAAGGGGAAGCGATGGCCTCAAATAGTAGAGTCATGTCGTACAAAGCCCATTTTTCAGAACTTAGGAGGGAAATATCGTCACTGGGGTTCTCCCTTGACCAAGCCCAAGATGAGCTTCAACAAGTGAAGCTTGAATGAAATATCCTATAAGAGAAGTTCAGGTTAGTTGAAATTACCACTCATGTGATGTTAGTCGAGTCGCCCCATGAATCTATCACCATCATAGACCATACCCCTAAGCCGTACACATGTCTTATAAAGGGACATGTGTCCCAGACTTAGTGTATAATTCCTTTGTATAAATAAAATTTTTAAACCATAAATTCTGTTTTAAGAATAGTTTTTCATAATTAAAATAGTTTTACTTGAGATGGAATTTGATAAATTGACTTTTCAAATCCAAATTGTACATTTATGAAAAGATATAAATTTTTATAATAAAATAATTTATTATTATTAAAACTTATTTAAATGAAATAGTATGATAAAAACACTTTTATTTAAATATAAATTATAAAATAATTTCAAAAAGTTTTAAGTGTCAAAAATTTTACTATGCATTTTCAACCCGCTATTATTTTTTAAAAATAAGGATTTTTATATTTAAAAGTTAAAATTATCATATTTATTGAATTATTAGGATAAAAAACATCATGTTTGAAATTATCATGTCGAAATTAGGTTATGGTGAAATTATGATAATTTTTTAAAATATTTTGTTTTTCTGTGAATAGTAAAAATACAGTTTTGCATTTTTGATATGTTTAATTACTTCATAATTACTTCATAATGATTTAATAATAAATTAAACACAATACATGCCCTAACATATTTTATTTTATTAATATCAATAATTTTAATAAACTTTAATCAATTTCCATACCAGAAATTTACTTTCCAAAGTCCAAAAGGAAAAGTTTAACATTAAAAACATTATTTTTGTGGGAACTTTACTTTTCCATGCCAAAAGAAGTAATATAAAGTTGTGATAGACTCTTTTAGATTAAAATAACATAAAATATGTCACAAATTTAAAAAACCTTGGGCAAAAACCATGGGAAATCCCATGCTTTTTTTAATTTTACACAACCTAGATTTCCAAGGCCTATATTTGGAAATTATTAAACAAATCCTACAATTTTTTTATAAATACCAACCAATTTATCCATTTATATTCACTCAATATCAATCCTCCACAAATATCTAGTAGTTTTATCTCCCAAGGAGTCCTCTCAAGGATTCCTCAATTCCCCAAGGTCCCAATCTTAAAGTTGTAGGAGTAACTATTCAAGGTAATTGAATTATCCATCTTTTCTTTTCGATTCAAGAACCTATTTTTGTATATATTTTATAAATGTTATGGTTAATCTCTTATATTACCCTTTAGATCATAAATTTACTTCCAAATTATTTTTTATCAATGGGAGACCATTTTCTCCTCTCTTTTTTAATCTTTTCTAAACCCACTTTTTATACCCATTATGCCGCTGAATTTACTACTCAAAATTTTTATCTTCTCCTCAAGAAATTACCTTTTATTTTATTCTTTTGAATAAAAAAGAATATTTATTTTAAAAAATTTTCACCTAAATTTAAAAATGATTTATTTTATTCTAGGATTAACATACATGAAGACTGCATTCCTTTTCCATGGGTTGAAAATGGCATAATATTCATATTTTTAAGTACTTTTGAATCACCATGATTTTGATATGAAACATATTTATTTTATTATACATGGTTTATTTATGGAATGTTTGATTATTATCTATATAGAAAAAATTAATTAATACATATGAAGGGTTCCCCATAATAACACTCCAATTCCCTGGGTAAATAAATTAATCTATAGAGATGACATGTTTTATGATGCCTTGGTGAATAACCTTGATATTTTTTATGACAGATAGATAATAAAACATGGTGATATTTTTACTACGGTCTCATTTGAATATTGTATCTATATATCCATGTTATGACTCATGTTATTTTTATTATTATATGCCCATTTTCCAATTTTCATGCCACAATGATATTCCTCTTGTTCTTATTGATATTCCTTATGAATATATGTAAGTTGTTTCCCTTACCAGGCCTTATGCTCAACCCTTTCCATTGATGTATGTCCCCAAGTAATGCGATGTAGTAAATTTACTTAGGAGAAACCCAGAAATAATCGTTTCAAGTGGATTATAATAATGTCTTATATTTTAATGTATTATGTTCCTGATTTCCAAGAAATTAAAGTTTAAAATATCCTATGTTTTGTACCATGTAATGAAAAGTTTATATAATAAAAATTTGGGATGCCATAGTTGGTATCAAAGGAAGGTTTAGTTATTTATGGAAATTATGAGTTTAAAAATTTATAAATAACCCTAGAAACAAGTTAAAATATTTGAAAACATTATACTATTTTGGTGAAGTATTAAGAAATTGTTTTTTGAGAAAATAAATACCTATGTGGATATGAACAAGTGGATTTGGCTCTAACATAGATGTATCTAGGGGTAAAAACCAAAAACACCCCTTTGATCTAGACTCAAATAGGAACTAGTGTAAGACAATGTGCCTTGATTCATTATTGGGTTGACATTACCAGGGGATATTTTTAGTTAATAAAAATATTTTTATGAACCATTATGAAGGATTTATAGAAAATTTAATTGTTTTTAATGATTAACATAATTAAGAATAATTCTTTTAGATATAAAATTACTTTAGAATTATAATATTATTAAAAGAAACAAATTTCTCACTAAGGATTTCTTCTTTTATAAAATGGTAAGAAATATGATGAACCGAGTAAACAATGATCACATTAAACCATGCGCTGATAACCCTCCGATGGAATATGGAATGGAAAACTTCATGATAATGATGAATCAACTAACTCAACTTATGAAAAATAACTTGAATCAATCTGAGAGACCAAATTAAACTCAAAGAGAAAAATTTTACATTGAGTAATTTATGTGTCAATAGCCACCTTATTTTAGTGGATCTACCAACCAATTGATTTCTAAATAATAAATAATCTCTATAGAAATATCTTTTCTGTAATCTACTTTTTAGAGTAATAGAAAGTCACCTTATCTATTTACTGCTTAGAGGGAGAAGAAAATCAGTGGTGGACACTAATTAAAAACACAAATCCAAGAAGGGATATTGATAATATGGTGTGGGAAGAGTTTAGGGGATCCATTTTCAATAAATATTTTCCCCATTCAATATAGATAAAAATAGAGAGTAATTACTAGAGCTAAAGTAGAAGGAAAATGAATTCATGGGAAGCTATGAGATGAACATTAAAAAAATTTATCATTACAACTGAATCTTTGTTATGGATCCTAATTTAAAGTTTGATAGATTTTTTGGTGGACTAAGATCCCATCTATGTAGGAATCTTTCCAATTAAGACTATAATAGTTATGTGGAGATAATGTAGAGTGATATAAACATTGAATTAGAGTTCATAGAGATAGAGTGGTCACACAAATTAAATGAAAAGAAGAGATATATATAACCAAAATTAGGTAGGAACTTTGATCATGGAAGAGGAGGAAAGATAGTGAAACTACCCACATCCAACAAATGTGGGAAGAATCATTCGAGGAACTGATTTCTCGAGAGCAAAAAATGTTACAAGTGTGAAAGAGATGGCCATATAGCTCGAAACCATCATAGTGAGGTGAAGCCTCAAATTATCAACACTAACAACAAATGGTAGGTAGTGCAGTCCTATTCTGAAGTCCAATGCTATAAGTGCATTAATCTTGGGAACTTTTCCAATCACTGTTCAAATCATAAGGTAATGGAGGGGAATCATAATCAACCTCATCTTAGGAAAAAGAAGAAAGGTTGGGAATTTTATATCACAACAACTGAAGTAGAGGCTCCAAATGATGTGGTGGTAGGTACTCTCACTATTCTCTCAAATCTAGAAATTACTTTATTTGATTCTAGTTCTAAAAATTCCTTTATTTTTTCCAAGTTTTTACTGAATATAGAATCAATACCTGAACTTATATAAGTATATTTATCAATCAAGACTACTAGAGGGATTATCCAAGCATCAAAATTGTATAGAAACTCTAGTATTTAATTTAGAGAGAATAATATTATTGAAAATCTAGTAGTCATTTCCATGGTGGAATTTGACATTATACTAGGGATAAATTGGATCTCAAAGTATAATGCCAAGATCAACTGCAAAAATAAAGGAAATATTATTAGTCTTGAATGGAAAACCAATAGTTATTTTCAAACGAGATATATCACGCTCTTAGATTTTTCTAGAATCACCTCTAGTAGCCTTATTTATGGAAATTATTAGTTAAGAGGAAGAAGGAAATGAAAGTATATGAATATAAAATATTCCCATCATTCAGGAATAAAATGAAATATTTCCTAAAGAGTTACCCAAACCTCCCCAAGAAAGGGAGGTAGAGTTCTCCATTGAACTCATACCTATATCCAAGATGATATCAAAGAACTTATATAGAATGGAAAATATGGGCCTGGAGGAATTTAAGAAACAACTACAAAAACTTGTGGATAAGTGGTTTATCTTACCAAGTGTGTCTCCTTGGGGAGAATTTATTCTCTTTGTGAAAAATAAGAATAGGCCAATGTGGATATTCATTGATTATAGAGAACTTAACGTGATCACAATGGAGAATATGTACCCTCTCCCAAGGATTGATTATTTATTTGACCATATTTCTGGGGATGAAATCTTCTCCAAGATTAATCTTTGATCTGGTTATCATCAATTGAGGGCAAAGAAAGAAGATATTCCAAAGATCACATTCAGATCAAGATATGGACAATATTATTTTTTTGTTATCCCCTTCATCTTGACTAATTATCCTTCTATATTTATTAATTTGATGAATAGAGTCTCTAAGGACTACCTTAGTAAATTCTTGGTAGTTTTTATTGATGATATTATGATATATTAATTTTTTTTGAGGAGCATAAGGATCATATAAGGGTTATATTGAAAAATATGAGGAAAGAAAGGATATTTGGAAAGATCAAAAAAATTGAATTTTAGTTACAATAAGTTTCTTTCTTGGGGAACATAGTAACCAATGAAGGAATCTCAGTTAACCGTTTCAAGACAAATGTTGTAGAGGAGTGTCCTCATCATTCAATAGTAATTGAGATCCACAGTTTTCATGGTTTAACAAGATATTATATATGTTTTGGGAAAAACTTTTCACAAATTTCTAATCCACTAACCAAGTTAACTTGAAAGGGGGACAATTCCATCTGAAAAAAATGAGTGTGAAGAAAGCTTCCAAGAGATGAAGAAGAGATTGGTTACTTTACATGTGTAACAATACCCTCTTTTGGAGAAGAATTTATTATTTTTTGTGATGAATATCTAAAATGGATTGGGTATGTCCTCATGAAAAATTAAAAGGAGATATCTTATGCATCTCGATAGTTATAGCCTCATGAGTAGAATTATCCTATGCATGACGTGGAGTTAGCTATGGTTATTTTTGGTCTGAAGTTATGGAGGCACTCTCTTTATGGGGAGAAAAATGATATATACACATACCACTAAAGTTTGAATTATATATTCATGAAAAATTAATTGAACATGAGGCTGATGAGATGATTGGAAATCATTAAATATTATTATTGTTCAATTCATTATTACCCCAGAAGAAAAAATAGAGTCATTGATGCATTAACTAAGAAAGACCCAGTTGTGCTGAAAATGACGAGGATTCAAGGATATTGTTTGATCAAAGAGATAGTATGTTTGGACATGAGAATCATGAGGTATGGGACATCATCAATACTATCCCAAATTATTTATAAACCATCATTACTAGAGAAGATCAATAAATCTCAAAGAGAAGATCCTTTGTTACAAGACAAGGTAGAGGCTGTAAAGAATATAAAGTTTATTGAATTCAATATCGATAAAGAAGGTTTATTGAAATTTCATACATGGATATGTGTTCCATATATTCTATACATAAATAAATAACTGATGGATGGAGATCATAGATCTACATTATCTATACATCTTGAAAGAACTAAAATGTATAAGGACCTTAAAGATCATTATCGGTGGGATAACATGAAAAGGAAGATTTCCGACTAGACTACAAGGTGATTGGTGTGTCAATAGGTGAAGGCGAAGTGAAAAAATAATAAATGGGTATTTCAACCACTACCCATACCAACATGGAAGTGGGATAATATCACTATGGACTTTGTCACTGGTCCCCCAAGAACATCCAAAGAAAACAATGCGATATGGGTTATAGTGGACCAACTCACCAAGACCTCCCATTTAATCTCTTTTCGGGAAGATTTATATCTTAAAAAACATGCCAAGATTTATATAAAGGAAGTAGTGAGGTTTCATAGAGTGAAACTTTTTATCATTTCAGATCATGATCCAAGGTTTACATCAAAATTCTAGATACGTATTCAACCTGATCTGAGTACCATATTGAATTTCAGTATTAAATATCACCCCAAAAATAATGTACAATCTAAAAGGACTACCCAAACACTCATGACATGTTGAGAATATGATTAATGGAATTTAAAGGTGGAAGTTATCAACACCTACCATTAGTTGAGTTCTCATAAAACAACAACTTCCACTCAAGTATTCAAATGGCACCCTACAAATCTTTATATGGGAAGCTATGTAGAACTCCTAAATGTTGGGATAAATTTGGTGAGAGAAAGATACCTAAGCTTGATATTGTGTAAGATATGATATAAAAGGTTCATACCATCCAACAATATATAATTCTACTCAGAGTTGGTAGAAGAGATATGCTGACAACCATCGAAGGGACTTAGAGTTTGGTGTTGGTGATGGTAAGAACCTGGTTTTTCACTTAGGTATGGATCCTTAAATTTTTTGTCTAATTATTTATTTTAGACCTAATATAGATGACTTGAGTTATTGAAGGTATCAAGGGTGTCCTATTATTGTTCATATCATAGAACCTAACTGTTTAGGAGAAAAATTACTTTCACACATTTAGTTTAAACTATGCGAGGATGGCCGCATAGTTTGTTTAAACTGTGAGAGGCTAGATAGTGGGGTTATATAGGGCACATAGTTTTCATTAAAAGAGAAAATTTATCCATAAGACCATGCAAAAATCTATAGAAAAATAACAAAGTCATTTTTAATGGTTGGAATATTTTTTACCTAATCGCATGAACTAACTGTGCATATTATCCTTCATATAGATACCTGTGCATGATTTGCACATGGTTTGAAAAAACCATGCATCCAAACCACATGAAATAAAATTTTGGGGAAATTAAATTTTTTTCCCTTAAATGAAATTTTAAATGAATTACCTCCTTCATAATTAATTTCTAGTAGATAGACCCTAAAATTTCTCGTCCTTTGATCCCTTTTGAAGTCTATTATATCTTTTAAGATCTACCACCCATCTGTAGTCCTAATCGACCTTTTATTATCTTGTTGGATATTTTCTAGTAGGTTCTCGATTCTTTTTTAATATTTTATCGTTATTCTTCCTATCAAGGATTCTATTTAGATATAGGTTCATATGCCCCGATTTCAAGGCATTGATCTGTTCTTCAGATCTATTCTAATCCAGTCCAAATTAGAGGCTGATATTAGATGAGGATAGTCATATGAGCCTAAGGTAGGTGGTCTATAACTAATTCCACAATTTCTGTCATTTTATAAATTGTCGTATCATCACACTGATTTCATCGAGGTTCATCTGTTGAATTTATATTTCATACTTATAGTTTTTAGGACAATGTTCTTAGAACCGTTCTATATATATCATTCAATATTGGGGGTTACATCCACTACATCAAACACCCCATGTAGGGTGTTTCACTATATTTGTATTTTTAGTGTTTTGACACCTTTAAGACACCATTCAGGTGTGTTTGATCTTGACCATTCTAATGGTAATACCTTCCCTATTAGATGAATATTTTATTGTGAACTGACCATGGAAAGTACCATGTGTTCTATACACTTTACCTACCTAAGGTAAGTGTTGAAATTTGATTAACCAGTGTTGAAGGGTAAATAGGAAAGTATATGATATAAATATGACTTTTCCCAGTTTATATTAAATGGAGTGCTTGTGGTTTTGTTTCCTTAGAACATCCTTGTTATGTTATGAAAGGTAAAGGAGAGAACCAAATAATTAAATGTGAAATGACTTAAATGGTTGCATGATCCTTGGCTTTTTCACACTAATAAAAGGAAAGGATTGAACCTTTATCTTATTAAATTATATGACCATCAATTGGATTAATTAATTAACTAAATCTAATGTAATGTGTCTAATTATAGATATAGACCTTGATATATTTATAGGGGTGCTTTGACTCATGTTATATTTTATATTCCTAAGGTAATTCCTTAAGTACCAGAGGAAACAATTCCAATTCAAGGATGCCAGTTGCCTTGGTTTTGACCCACCTTGGAACTCGATCCTAGTCTATCAGTGGATGTATGATATGAAATCATAGGATCCCTCCTTTATTATTATAGGATTCCTTGATACACTTCTTGGATCCAACATGACTTCTTCGAACATAAGGTGCCTTGGTTATATCCTTGTGCCTAGCCATAGATTATCCCGTTATACCTTGTATATATTCCTTAGACTCAGTTAGATAATTCTATTGTGGAATGCCTTGGTATATGTTCCTTGAATTATACTCTTACCCCTTTACCCAAGATTTATTTACTACTGATTTGGTGACCCTTGAGGTCTTGGTTTCCTTGGTCATTACCTCAGAGCCCTTTCATTATTAATATCAATAAAAGTTTCCTTGTTACATCTTGTAACCCTTACTAGTACCATCATGTGATGATGTTAGTGTTGGCTATGACTCACGTAAATTAAATATATAAAGTAAAAGATAATTAATTAATTAACTAGTTACTTGTTCAAACACCATCCAAGGGATAAAGAAATTACTTGGTTATTTACCTTACTATATTACTTTACTTTTATATATGCATGCTTGAAAACATTTTAGTTTATATTACACAGACAAGATATATAGACACTGTTGGACGTGGCCTACTGTGATTTATATCACAACCTATCTGGGCCACCATTTGAACCCAAGAAGATTATATGTATATAGGTGTTGATAAAGGTAATAAAATTACTTCAGACACTTGATTGCTTGTTTCTTAGGATGTTGCTGGTTGTAGATGACCGTGCTAGAGCTCGAGATGCTTGGATAGATTTTTGTTTCTTTTTTATAATTTTTTATATCATTATTTTCTGATACTTTGTATCCATGTTTTATAGCTTTATAGTGACATGAAATATCATCATCAACTTTTTTATATTTATGTCAGTTATTATAGATTTTTCTAATATTTTTACTTTTGTATGCATCTACTATGGATTTTGTTTACTTAAATTACATCCACTACTTATCTTCTATTTTTATATATGTAATCCACTATTATACACTATGGTAATGAGGTAATATTATTCTCATGGATACACCCTAGGTTATTAATACTAGTTGGAAGTCTCTGACATTTGGGGAGATGTGCTTGGGCTATGTGGCCAAACATGCTCGGGGAACCTTCAGTTGCATTTGGGTCTGAGACGTCACAAAGTGGTATCAGAGTGGTTACTTTATTACTTTAATATTTGGATACAATATATTAGAGATTAGTAATGATTGAAACTAGGTCATAATCCATGATTGGGTGTCGTAAACCCATGTTAGGGGTAAATTTTGAGTTCCCTGAATGGTAATTATTGTTCTAATTTTTCCTATTACAGTTGATATCATTACACGTTGGGTGACTCAATTTATTTGTGGTGTTTTTGATTATTATTATTATTTATATTCCATTTTATCCTTGGATCAATGATATTAGGGCAATGATCATTTTTACATGCATCATTATAGACACCTAGAATTCACATGGCATGCATATTTCTATGCCTTATAGGTGCATTTCACTCCTTGCATTGCTTGATATACCTGTGATTGCTGCATGAGACTTGATTTGTATATATTATTGTGCTACTTTTGAATATGTGATTGAGTGATTTCTTATTTTGATTCATGAGGTGTTATGGGACCTTGTGGGTTGTAATGAGTTATTTACCAAATTAACCCTTTAATTAGAAATTCAAATCAGTGTTAATCTCAGGGATAAGAAGTATGCCCCCTAATTCATTAGGATAGAAGACTAATTTTAAAAAAAAAATTGTATATAGAAATATGAAAATGAAACTTGATATTGAAACTTTACTTTTAAAATGAAAAGGTTTCACATCCTTATCCCAACTTTTCAAGTTTATGAAAGGTTAAGGAGTGAATCTAGAAATTAAATATGAAATGAAATGTAATGGTTTCTAGTAAATTACAAGGAAAGGTATAGTTGAAACTTTATCTACTAGAACCCCTATAACTAATAATTGATATATTTCCAATACCTAGCCTTCTAAGTAGGTAATTGGGGTATTATACCATGGGTAGTGATCCCTTTTCCTTATGTTCAACTTCTATTAATGTTTCTACGTATCTGATTATTGCTTGTTCTGAGGCGTGTTCTTAGAATTTGTTGAAAAATGCTACCATGAAATCCTTGTGTCATTCAATAAGAGGGTGGTGATGAACATACTCCAAATATGGTGGGCCCTGAGCTGCCAGTATTACCTCCAAGAGTGACACTTAAGAGACCACCTGCTGTACCTGATCTAAGCACTGATGCCCAAGTTTGATATAGTTTCTTACATATGATATAGTACATGAATGGTTCTCTAAGAATTGAAACTATGATAAATGATCTGACCTATAAGTATTAATAGAATCATCCTCCTATCTTCTTAGGGGATGGTATTCCACAGGCTATTGAGTCTTATCTAGAGGCTACATTTTCTATCTTTGAGCATCTGGAGACACCTCCATCATGGAAGGTCAAGATTTCTATGTGTGTTCTACATGAATCAGCTAAGATTTGGTGGGATGTGATTACCCAGGATGGTTTCCATTAGGTAATGGTATGATATGATTTCCAAAATACCTTATATGATCCGTTATTTCCTCAAACACTAAGAGCAGACATAGCTAGAGAGTTCTTGCATCTCGAGCTAGGTTCTATGTTAGTTATGGAGTATTCAGCTCATTTCACCAAGTTATAGTGCTTTTAACTGCTTCTATATGGTGATGATCTTTCAAATGACAGAAAATTCTAGGATGGGATTGTGTATTTTATATGGACTTAGGTGAATGTCTATCACAAACCTACTTTTTATGAATTAGTCAACTGTGCTCTAATCACTGAGCAAAACATAAGGGATAGAGATAATACTGGTCATAAAGGACTAGTGCTATGAAAATCTTATTGTTCTTATGATATTAGAGAGTGATCCCTCAAGGTTTCTCATTAGGGTAGTAGAAAATAGGGTACCCAAGACGGTAGCTCCATGGTGTGTCACCAGTTTGGATGATAAGGGAACTTGAAGCCTCAGTGTGATAAAGACCCTGTAGAGTGCCGGGATTCTGGCCGTATGGGGAATATTTAGAGATTCTTTCATACCTTTCCATTACTTTCTAATGGAAGAGGTTTCACACTAGACCCACATTCTGGAGTAGGTTATTTTATACAGCATCGGGCAGGGAGTTGGATTATCACCGATAGGACTGGCTGAGCAGGTGTCCATGGCCATGGTTTCCAAACTCCTGATCATAAGTAGTTCTAGTAGAGTAGTTTGATCATGGTACTCTAGCTATTGTATAGGGACATATACTATGTTAGTTGAATTATTTATATTCGATACCCAATGATTAGGCTATAGGACCATCTATAGTATGAGGTACTATTCTAGTAGGCTCCACTATAGTATCTACTTTATTTGATACAAGTTGTTTACACTCTTTCATCGCCTTATATATTGTGGAAAGTATTGGGTTGTAAGTACAATATTAATGTGGTGTAATGACCCTAGATACATCGTTTAGAGTATAGCCAGAGGGAATATACCAATGTATGGACTGGCCCCTCGAGGTAGGCAGTTACCCTTTATTATAATACCTCTTCATTCTCATGATAATGGGCTTTGATGTCATTCTTTGGATGGATTGGTTGGTTCCATATCACAAATTTGTAGACTTCTATCGCCATAGGGCATCATTTAGATCACTAGAGGGAAGAATTCATCTAGGGTGAGTGGGATTTCCATGCTATAAGAGTTGGACCAGAGCATCATGGGATAGGTGGAGTGACTGCCCATATTTACAATCTCTTCATAGAGGATCAGGGTTTGTATCAGGCTTAATTCCCTTTGGTAGTAGATTGTTTTAGGGATGTATTTCATGATAAGTTTTCTAGATTATATCCTCTGAGATAATTAGAGTTTAAAATTGCTCTCATTCTAGGAATAACTCCATTTTCCATTCCTAAATATAGGACAACAACTATTGATCTCTAGGATTTTAAGTGGTAGTTAGAGGACTTGGATTCCAAAGGTTTTATTCATTATAAAACTTACTATTCTGGTTTTACTATTATTTTCACCAAGAAGAAAGATGAGACCCTTATTCTATTCATGAATTATAGATGATTAGACCAGATTATACATAATAACCAATATCCACCACCTCAAATAGATGATATCTTTTAAAAAATCAAAGGAGTTAGAGACTTCTCTAAGATCGACCTAATATCAGGCTATCATCATGTGTGATTCACACCATCATACATACGTCTTATAACATTCCATAATAGGTATGGTTTGTATGAGTAACTCGTTATGTTTTTTGGTCTCATGAACATGCCTATTGTTTTCATGGATCTTATGAATAGGATGTTTCATCCCTATTTGGATTCCTTTATAATAGTTTTTTTGGATGAAATCTCGGTGTATTCTCACACTCGTAGCGACCATGCTAAGAACCTTGATACCATTCTGAGTACACTGAGAGAGCATCATATTTTTGAAAAGCTTTCTAAGTGCCACTTATGGATAAAAAAAGATCACTTATTGGGTCATATTATCTCAAAATCATGAGTTTCGTTTTACCTAGAGAAGGTGAGTGTTGTGGTTTCTTGGGAGTATTCCAAGAATGTGTTTGATATATAGAGTTTCTTGGGGATAGTTGGGTATTACAAAAATTTCATATAGAACTTATCATGACTTTATTTACCTTTTACTAATCTTATAAATAAGGGTGTAAAGTTACTATGGTCAATATCATGAAATAAAGTCTTTCATGGGATGAAAGGGAGGATTATATCAGTACCGATACTGACTTTTCCAGAGCCTGGAAAAGGCTATACCATGTTTTGTGATGCATCAGGAATTGGACTAGGAGAAATGATGATGCATGAGGACTATGTAATTTCATATGTATCTTGGAAGTTGAGGCCTCATGAGAGAAACTACCCAACTCACAACCTTGAGCTAGAAGTAGTTGTCCATGCCTTACATTTCTAGAGACACTATCTATTGGGTGAGCACATTGTGGTGTATATAGACCACAAGAGCTTAAAATATATCTTCACACAGTGTGAATAGAATCTCAGATAGTAAATATGATTTGAATATCTCCAGTCCTTCGATTTTTAGTATGCCTATACATCTAGAAATGGTCATGTAGTCGTTGATGTGCTAAGCCAAAAAACTCCGAATCAATCCATACAAGAATTCAATGATGAATGGAAATTGATGGACCTATTTTACAAGTTTCATATGGAGTTTTATGATAGTCACAAGTATTCCTTCCTCTCAACATTGAGAGTTACCTATTCCCTCCTTAAGAAGCTGAAGAGTAGTAAATTTTTAGATTATGAGGGCCTGGTTCTTCATTAGATTATTTCAGAAGATGACCCACCTCTTGATTTGTCTGTGTATAGAGATGACAACCTTAATATACATGGACGTATCTTGGTTTCTAAAGATATGAGAGATGAGTTGATTCATGAGTAATACACTTCTTAGTGGAAAGTTCATCCAAGAATCTCCAAAATATCAAGATGTGCGATGCCGGTATTCGTGTCATGGGATGAAATATCAGATAGAAGGATTTATCACTAGGTGTTCCACCTATTAGAAGGTGAAGTTAGATCACCATATACCTACATGCTTGTTATAGTTGATTCCAGTCCTGAAATGGAAATGATAAGATATTGATATGTAATTTTCAGTTTGTTTACCTAGGCCGTGTAGAGGTAAAGACACTATATGGACTGCCATCGACATACTAACAAAGTATCCCACTTTATTCCTATCTAGGAAACTTTTTTAGTTATTTAGATGAGAAGACTATATGTATATGAGATTATAAGACTACATGGGGTCCCTCGTACTACCATTTTAGGGAGGGATACTCATTTCAAATCATAGTTCTGGTAGGGGTTGTGGAAAGTTATGGGTACACAGGTGCTTAGGAGTACTACTTTTCACCCTAAGACTGATGGACAATTAGAATAGAAAATACAGGTTATAGAGGACATTCTGTAGGAATTCATCCTTTATTTTGGTGGTTATTTGGAGAATCATATCCCTCTCATATATTTTTCCTATAATAACAGATTTTAGGATAAAATTCAAATGAATCATTTTTAGGCCATGTATAGTAGGTTATATAGTCCCCCCTAGGCTAGCTAGAGGTAGATGAGGCAACCCTACTAGGCCCTACTCTCACGAAAGAGGCTTCAAAGTAGGTTTAAATGACTAGGAAGTATATTTATACTACTAAGTATAGGAATAAATCTTACGATGATCACCAAAGATGACCTCTAGAGTTTGTGGTTGCGGATCATGTTTTCTTATAGGTATCACCTAGGCTAGGGAGTGAACAGTTATAGATGAAAGAGAATCTATCACCTTGTTATGTAGGGACATTTGAGATCCTAGAGAGAGTCATTCCAGTAGCCTATCAGTTGCTACTACCTCATAGGTACCATGCCACTGCCAACATCTTCTACATTTCACAGCTTCACCATTATCATGTCTACCCATATCATACTTTTTATCACAAGGAATTTCAGATAGATGTCAATGATTTTTTTAAGGAGTATCCTATACACATAATTTATTAGAGAATAAAGACTCTTGGAGGCTAGTATGTCTCTCTAGTATGGGTGATATGCCAACACAGCTATGTGTAGGATGAGACTTGGAAGAGGGAGGCTGAAATACATGCCCAGTTTTTAGAGTTGTTCTCAGAAAATGTTTTACTGTTTTTGGAAGGTGAACTAAGGGATGAGTTCCTTTAATGGGGGAAGACTATAATAACCCAAGTTTTCACTCAGGTATGGATCCTTAAAATTTTGGTATAATTATTTAGTTTGGATCTAATACATATGCCTTCAGTTAGTGAAGGTCTATAGGGTGTCCATACCTTGTTTAGAGCCAAGAACCCATATCTTTGGGAGAAAAAGGCCTATCACACAGTAAGTTTAAACTATTCAAGGCAGGTTTCAATGTTTATTTAAATTTTATGAAGATGGATAATGGGGTTATATGGGGCACACATTTTTCCTTAACCATGCATCTTAGGCTGCATGGATGTATGAAAAACTATAGAAAACTCATAGAGGAATTTCACATGGTTGGTGTATGGTTTCCTTAACTATGCGTATTCCCCTTTCTATAGCTACCCATTCACATTTTTCACATGGTTTGGAAAAACCGTGTGGCCAAACTGTACGAAGGGAAATTTTGGGAAAACATTACCATTATTCCGTTAAATGAAATGTTAAATGAATTACAACCTTCAACCTTTATTTCTAGTGGGTATTCCCTCAAATTTATCTTCCTTTGATCCCCTTTGAAGTCTATTCTAGCTATTGAGATATACCATCTATCCATAATTCGAATCAACCATCGTTTGTCTCATTGGATCTGCACTGATGCATTATTAATTTCTTTTTGATATTTTGATGTTCTTATTCCTATCAACGATGCTATTTAGATGAAGGTTCATATTCCCTAATTTTAGGGAATTGATCCATTATTTATATCTACTCCCATTTATTCCAAATTAGAGGCTGGAATTCAATGAAAAGAGTTTTACGGACCTAAGGTAGGTGGTCTATAACTCATTCCTCAATTTCTGTGGTTTTATAAATTATGGCATCGTCACACCAATTCATCGAGCATCATCTGTTGAATTTATATGTCATGATTGTAGTTGTTAAGACTATGTTCTAATATCCATTGCATATATTCCATTAGATATTTATGGTTACTTCCACAACTTCAACCACCCCATGTAGATTGTTTTACCATAATTGGATTTTTAGTGTTTTAACATTGTTGAGCCACCGTTCAGGCATACTTGAGCTCGACCATTCTAATGGTAAGCCCTTCCCTATTAGATGACTATTGTATTGTGAGTTGACCATATAAAGTATCGTGTGTGCTATAAACTTGGCCTGCCTAAGGTAAGTCCTTAAATTTGATTAACCAATGTTAAATATTAAATAGGAAATTATATGGTATAAATATGACTTATCCAAGTTTATATTAAATATAGTGCTTATGGTGTATCATCCATAGAACAAACTTGTCATGTTATGAAAGGTAATGGAGAGAACCAAGTAATTAAATTTGAAATGACTTAAATGGTTGCATGCTCCTTGTCCTTGTCACACTAATTAAAGGCAAGACTTGAACCTTCATCTTATTAAATGATATAACTATCACTTGTCTTAATTAATTAAATTAATCTAATGTAAGGTTCCTAATTTTACATATGTACATTTAAATATTTATAGGGTTGTTTTAACTTCGGTTAGATTTTGGATTCCCAATGGTATTCCTTAATCACTTAAGGACGCCATTCCGATTCAAAGACATCAGTTGACTTGGTTTAGACCTACCTTGGAACCTAATCCTCATATATTAGTGGATTCCTAGTATAACATTTTAGGATCCCTCATTTACTATTATAATATTCCTTGGATACACTCCATGGATCCATCATGGATTCTTCGGACATGAGGTTCCTTGGTTATATCCTTGGTCCTGGCCATATTTTATCCTATTTTACCTTGGATGTATTTATTGGTCTCGGTTAGATCATGCAATTATGAAATGCCTTGGATGATGCTCCATCTATTATACTCTTACCCCTTTAATTAGGCTATAATTACTACTGAGTTGGAAACCCTTAAGGTATTTTTTGCCTTGGTCATTACCTAGGAACTCATTCATTATTAATATCAACACATGTTTCCTTATTACATCTTGAAACCCTTACTAGTACTATCAGGATGTGATGCAAGTGATGGTTATGCCTCATGTGACTTAAATATATAAGATAAAACTCAATTAATTGATGAACTGGTTACATGTTTAGACCCATCCAAGGGCTGAAGAAAGTACTTGGATATTTATATTACTATAATTATTTACTTTTATATACGCATTCTTCCACAATTTTCAGTTTATATTACATAGACAAGATGTTAGAGACACTATTAGTGGTGGCCTATTGAGATTTACCTCACACCCTATATGGGTCTCTATTGGAACCTAGAAAAATTATATGTATGTAAGTATTGACAAAGGGAAGTGAGTTGATTCAAAAACATGATTTATTGTTACTTAGGATGGAGTTGGTAGCAGATGATCGAGTTGGAGATCGGGATGGTTGGTTAGTTTTTAGTTTATTTTTTACACTTTTTTATGAAATTATTTTATGTTGTTTTTTATCCACGTTTTTTGATTTATAGTGAAATGAAATATCATCATTAGATTTTATACATTATATCATTTATTCTAGTTGTTCCTATTATTAATACTCTAGTCTGATTATTCTTTGTATTCTATTTATTTAAATTGATTTTGCTAGTTATATTATATTTTTATATATGTTATCCATTGTGATACACTTTGGTCATGAGGGAATAGTATTCACACATACACACCCTAGGACCTCACTTCTAGTCGGTAGCCTCTGGTATTTAGGGAGATGCGCTTGAGGTTATGTGGACAACCGGCCTCTGGTAACCTTCAGTGTCATTCGGGTCGAGGACGTCACAATGAAAAAGTTTTCCTTCTAACATCACCATTGAAGAGAGTCATATAGTTTAAGAAGAAATGTAATTATAGACATAGGTACATTGGACCCTATGAAATACATGATCACATAGGATTAGTGGCCTATTTTCTAGCACTTCAACAAAATCTAGGTCAAGTTTATGATGTATTCCATATATCTATCTAGAATAACTACATAACTGACCCTTCACATGTAATGAATCTGGAGGTGGTACAATTGGAACATTACCTCTATTATGAGGAGTGCTTGATGGAGATCTTGGACCGTGGACATGAGGTTCTGCTCAACAAGCTACCCACCTTGTCAATGTGTTGTGCATGAACCATAATTATAAAAAAGTGATGTGGGAACGATAGGAAACAATGAGATAGAAGTACCCATAGGTTTTTTCAACTAAGAGAATGAGTTTAAATTATGGGGATGAAATTTCTTAAGGGGGGAAGAATGTAATGACCCCAAATTTTTGAATGATTTTTGTTTCCTAATAAAATGTGTGTTATATTATTATTCACACAAAAAAACAATATATATTTTATAATGAAGTGAATATAAAGGGAAATATGACCATATAGATTCAACGTTTATATGACTGTTGGTAAAAAATGACCATTTGTTAATATGACTGTTAGAAACTATACTCTTGGAAATAATTTTAATGTAATGATTAGTGTTTATAAGTAGAAATGAAAAAGGATAATTATTACAGAAAGGAGAATTGATTGCCTCAACTAGTAGAGTCATGTTGTATGAAGCCCATTTTTCAGAACTTGGGAGGGAGGTAGCATCACTGAGGTTTTCCCTTGACCAAGCCAAAGATAAGATCCAACAAGTAAAGCTTCAATGAAATCTCCTATGGGAGAAGTTCAAGTTAGTGTAAATTACCACTCGGTTGATGTTAGCTAAGTTGCCCCATGAATATATCACCACCACACACCTTAACATTAGGTCATATGTGGGTGTTATAGGGGGTTACTTCTCTCAGCTGTAGTGTGTAATTAATTTTTATAAATACAATTTTTATTCCATAAATTCTATTTTAATAATAGTTTTTCTTAATAAAAATAATTTTAATTAAGATGGAATTTGATAAATTGACTTTTCAGATCCAAATTGTACTTTTCTAAAAAGATATAAATTTTTATAATAAATTATTTTTTATGATTAATGCTTATTTTAATGAAGAAATATGATAAAACAATTCTATTTAAATATAAATGATAAAATAATTTTAAACTTTTTAGGTATCAGAAATTTTACTATGAAATTTCAACCTGCTATTATTTTTAATAAATAAGGATTTTTATATTTAAAATTTAAAATTCACATATTTATATAATTATTATGATAAAATAAACACCATTTGTGAAATTATAACTTTGAAATTATATTAGGGTGAATTTTTGAGAATTTTCTAAAATATATTGTTTTTCCATGAATAGTAAAAATACACTTTGGGTTTTTGGTATGTTTAATGAATTAATAATTATTTAATAATTATTTCATAGTTAATTAAAAATATTCCAAGGCCTAAAATATTTTATTTTTTTAATATCAAGTATTTTAAATGATTTTAGTCAATTTTCAAACCAATAATTTACTTTCCAAAGTCCAAAATAGAAACTTTAACATTAAAACATTATATTTGTAAAAACTTTACTTTTACATGCCAAAATATGTAATATAAAATTATGATCGAATATTATGGATTAAAGTAACATAAAATATGTCTCAAATTCAAAAAACATGGGCAAAACCCATGGTAAATCGCATGGTTTCTCAATTTCCACAACATATATTTCCAAGGAAAATATTTAGAAATTATTAAACAAATCCTCCACTTTTGCAATAAATACCTAACCATTTATCCATTTAAATTCACTAAAAACCCATCCTATATAAATATATGAATTTTTAACCTCCCAAGGAGTCTTCCCAAGGTTTTCTCAAGTCCCCAAGGTCTCAATATTCAAGTTTTAGGAGTAACTCTTCAAGGTAAGGTATCCTTGTTTTCTTTTTGATTCAAGAACATCTTTTTTTGTATATGTATTATAAATGTTATTTTTAATCTCTTATATTACCCTTTATATCATAACATTACTTAAAAATTATGTTTTATCATTGGGATACCCTTGTCCCCACTCTTTTTTACCCTTTTCTAAAACCATTTTTTATACCCATTATGCTACCAAATTTACTTCTCAAAATATATCTCTTCTCCTCAAGAAATTACTTTTTATTTTATTATTGTGAAAAACCAAGACTACTTATTTTACAAGGGTATTAACTTAAATTTAAAAATAATTTATTTTATTCTGGTATTAACATACATGAAACCCATATTCCTTTTCCATGGGTTGAAAATGACATAATATTCATGTTTTAAAGAACTTTTAAAAGCCCTGATTTTATTATGAAACCCATTTATTTTATTCTCCATAGGTTATTTATGAAATATTTTATTATGATATATGTGGATAAAATTAATTAATACATTTGAAGTTAGCGCCCTGATAGCAATCCAATGCATTGGTTAAAGAATTTAATCTCTAGGGATGATATGTTTTAAGATACATTGGTGAATAACCTTGGTAATATTTATGATACCTTAGTGACAAACCTTGGTAATATGATTGTGAATGTATATTTTTAATTTTTATCCAAATATTCATGTTATGACTCATGTTATTTTTATTATTATATGCCTCTGTTTAATTTCTCATTCCTTAGTGATATTCCTCATGTTCTTATTGATATTCCTCACGAATATATGTAAACTGTTTCATATACTGGGCCTTCTGATCACCCATTTATTTTAATGTATATCCCCAGGATATGTGATGCAGTAAATTTAGTTAGGATAAACCCATGAAAAATCCTTTCAAGATTATTAAAATATGTTTTTTATATTTTCAATTATCATGTTCCCAATTTCCAAGAAACTGAACTTTAAAATATTCTCTATTTTGTACCATGTAATAAAATGTTTATGTAATAAAAAGGTGGGATGACATAGTTTAGTTTAATCTATAACTTATTCCTATCATATATAATTTGTTTGGACTCAGATTTTGGATTATGATTAGCTTATCTAGATCATTTTTTCATATGGAGCATGATGATAGCATTTGTAGTGGCTTTCAATATATGACGTGGAATGTTCTGAGCATGTAACTTATTTAGATGATGCTAAATAATATAAGTTACCCGGACAGATAATCAATGAGAGCGTTTGGGGTTGGAATCCACAATATTTTACTAGGGTGCGGGTTCCCCATACTCCTTACACTAGTTTAGTGGCACCCCCTGAAGCACTAGGTCGTGGGTCCTCCATAACTTGAGTGAAACCACCCTAAATCACTGGGGTGTGGGTTATATATCAAAATCTACTGAGTGGGATCCCCTATCACATATGGAAATGGGACCTATAACTATTTATTTAGTGGAATCCCCCTATTGTACTATGGTGCAGGTCCTCTATTGGAGATTGTTCACCTTGGTTTGTAGAGCATTTGTGAGGTGCGAGTCCTCCACATAACTTCATCGGACAAACATGTACAATGATGGGCATAAATCATAGAATTTTTGAGATATAGGTATACTCATTATCCTAGGATGGCATGTGATATAGATATATAATTTCTCTCTCATTTGGGTTTCTTCATAAGAATATTTATATATATATATATATATAAGTATGTATATTTATGGGTTTTGTTTCTGTATTTCTTTGGGTTGAGTTAACTACTTCTATGATATCTCTCTATTTGTGCCCTTCAGGTTTTGGGGCATCCTACTGGGTATGTTTATACTCACCCCTACATGGGAGTTTACCACATGTGTTATGTATTATGTGTAAGATAGACAAATTGATAGTGATTTTTTTGGAGCTTATGGATACTTGGTTGTATTGACCGCGTATGATGGTCGAGATTGGAGATCAAGAGTTGGAATCTCTTAACATTATTTGTTTTAGTTGTTGTTATGTTGGGACTTATTTTCTAGTTGGATGTGTCTTTTTCCCCTTTAAACTTTGGTTTTATTCTACCATACTCTTATTTATTCCCATGAGGTATCACATGCATAGTTTTCTCTAGACGTTTCTTTCCTATTATTATACCTCTACACTATTTCATGGAGACGGTTGTGTGTATACATATATGTACATTTAAAAAAGGCCTCCCATTTATAGTATTCCTTCTTAGAACTTATCTCAATCCCCTAAATTATTGGTGGAATGCTTGGGTTTGTGATGGTTCAACCTTCCGCTAGCTAGGTGGGCCATGGTGGGTCAGGTCATTACAGACTAAGTGAGTTGTCTTATTTCATGTAACTTTATATTTATAGTCCAAGATCTTTATCATCTTCTCCTCATAAGAGATATCATTTTTTAATTATACCAGCTATGAATTCAATATATGTGAGGGATATGGTATGTAAATTATCAATAGGGATACATGGAATACATCATGTACCTGAGACATGGTTGGTGTAAGTGCTAGTCGATAGGCCACAACTCCGACACGATCAAGAATATCAAAGGGCCGATGTACATGGGACTTAGCTTTACCTTCTTCACAAATCTCATGAATCTATTCCATGGATATATTCATAGGAATACCTTATCTCCAATATCAAACTCTAGGTTCTATCAATGATTTTCATCATATATATTATGTCGAATCTGAGCATCCCTGATGTACTACTAAATGGTCTTAAACTTTTCTACCATTACCGCAACAATTGTAGGTCCCAATAGTTTCCATTAAAAAAATTCATCCTAGCATTCAAGTTTTCTAAAAATATTCCCATAAATTTATTCATATAGATCTATTTTTATTCTTGAGTGGAAACTATTGTTGTAAGATAACTCTACTAGAGGAATATGTTGGTCCCATCCGCCTTTTAATTCTATCAAGAATTCTCTCAACATGTATTCTATTGTTTTAATAGTCTACTTCAAATATCCATTATAATAGTAGCGATAAGACATACTAAAGTTTAGCTCAATGTTTAGATCATGTAAAAGATTATTCTAGAATTTGGAGGTAAATATTAGATCCCGATCAGATATAATTGATAGTGGTTTTACATACAACCTTACCACTTGTCTAATGTATACCCTTAGAATTTGATCAAGTTATAATTCTTATTGAATTTCAATAAAATTATAAGTCTTTTTAAGATGATACATAACAACCCATATAGAATTATTTCCTCTAGATGTGTTTGAAATCCCAATGACTAAGTACATGGTGATTTTTTTCCAATTCCATGTAGGTATGGGAAATGGTTGTATCATCAATTTAGACTTTTCCTTTAAACCTTGACTTACTGACATACCCAAAAATTTGATGTATATTCTGCAATCTTCTTTTTCATATTGTCCCACCAATAGTACTCTTGGAGATCTTGATACATATTCATGCTCCCTGGGTGGATGGAGAAGGTCAAGTTATGTGCATCATTCAAAAGATCATTCTTTATCTCAGGATTTGATAGTAAACATATCTGTGACCCAAATCTTACAAATACTTCCTCATCAATTTTTAACTCTGAGAATTTCCCATTTTTGATAGCTTCCACCTTCTTTTGAATTTTCATATCATCTCTTTGATCATCCTTTATCTTATATAAAATGGATAGATGAGTAATCATTTGAGAAATTAATAATGATGTTCCATAATTTTTTATCCCCATTTCCATCATCTAAAATTCTATGAAGATTTTACCCTTCTAAATTAACATCAATAACGAGGAATACAAATACTTTCTATTTAGAGCATTTTCTATTTTATTCACTTCTCTCAAGATGGTAGTAGATTGAGTAGTCACAATGCTTGATGATATATAACCATCTTAACTAGAAAATATTAATATAATTTTGTGTTAATATATATTTTAGGCTCTTATGATCCATATATATCTCACAATTCACTCTATAGAGATAATTCCACTATATTTTCAATGCAAGAATCACAACCGCCAACTGCAGATCATGTGTGGGATAGGTTTTCTCATGAAATTTTAGGTACCTTGAGGCATAGGCTATCAATTTATAATTTTTCAGTAGTATACAATTAAATACCTTCTTTGAATTATCACTATATACCATGAAGCGTTCACCACTTATGGGCGGTGTAAATTCCAATTCAGTGATAAGGATCTTTTTTCAACTCATTTAATCTCACATCACATCCACTACTATAGAAAAACTTTACTCCCATCCGATCCATATTGGTTAGAGGGTTTGAAAATCACAATAAGTTTCTCATAAATCTTTATTAATACCTATCTATTCCATGGAAACTATGAATCTCTATTATAAATACTGATCTAGGACACTCCTTGAATTCCTTTTTCTTATAAGGGTCCAAAAAAATCTCTTTTCTGGTGATAAAATGACCCAAGAATGATACTTCTTTCATGGAAAGAAATCAAATTTATTATAATTTCCATATAGTTTATCCTTTTAAATGGTCCTTAGGATAATATTAAAATTCTCTTCATTAACCTCCATGCTCTTAGAGTATATCAGAATATCATATATAAATACTAGTATATATTTTTCAAGGAAATATCTAAATAATCAATTCATTAATTCCATAAAAATTGTTGGAGAATTAGTGAGTATAAAGGGAATCACTATGAACTCATAGTTTATGTACCTCATATGAGAGGAATTCTTGGGAATATCTTCCTTCTTCACCTTTAATTACTGATATCATGATCAAAGTTCCACCTTAGAGAAATAATGAGGCCCATGTAGTTGATTGAACAATTAATATATCTATTATAGGGGGTAATTTTTATTTATCATGACTTTGTTAAGATCATGATAATAAATGAATATGTTCATTTATCTATCCTTATTCTTGACAAATAGAATAGGCGCACCCCATTATGAAGCAATAAGACATATACAACACTTTGAGATTCTCTTGCAACTTCTTCTTAAGTTCTTATAACTTCATAATCACCATTATATAGGGAGTCTTGTAAATGGAAGTAGATCTTCGTAAATGTTTGATCAAGAACACAACCTCTCGGTTAGGATAAGACCATAAAATTATTCAGGGAACACATAAGTGCAACCCCTCACAATGGGAATGTATTTAACAATTATCCTCTCCTTTTTCTCAATCATTTGAGATAGATTTTATTTTATGTAAGTCAAAAATATCCACACTTTATATGATGATTCCAAAAGAGATTGATCCTCTTCTTTAAACATGTACATAATTAGAGGATAACTTGAGATGTGAAGAGTGATATTCTTATCCCAACAGTTGATTTTGGATTTATATAAATATAGCCAATCCATGCCCAATATTGAATAAAAATCAACCAAAGGAAGTAAGATTAGATTTATTGGAAGGTTTATTCTAAAAAAAATTGAATGGAGAAGATATATATACTTAGTATTCAATAATTTCACCATTTTATATTATCATAGATAACTAAAACTTCTTATCTAGAGGCGGTGTTAATAGTTCTACTAAACTTGAAAGATATGAAAGAATGCATAGAACTATAATCAAATAGTACATTTTTTATTCTTGAATGAATAAAAATCCTACCTATCACAAAATTATTGTTGGGATCCAACTCTATAGTAGTGATAAAATATTCCCTTCCATGCTACCTTGGATGTTTTTATCATTGATTATCTCTGAAATCTTTTGGATTAGGGCATTAGCTCATACAATTCCCATGTTCCTTGAAGTTGAAACACTATAACCTAGGTTGAGTGTTGATATGAAACTTCATTTATTATTAAAAATTATTGGGATTCTTCATATCCATTCAATAATGATTATTATGATGCCCCTCTTTTCAAAATTTGAATCATAGCCCTGTTCCATTGAGTTAATTTCCAGGAGGATTCTTCCCACATTTTTAACATGTGGGGTGTCAGGTTTTCTTTTCTACCCTGATATTTTTCTATTAATCCTCACATTTTAAATTCAATTTTCTACTTTTTATCTTCAAGATTACAAGACCACTGAGAGTCAACAATCTCTATCTCATAATTAAGTGAAAAATGAACAATCTCCTCATAGTTTTCAAATTCTTGATTCAACAAGTATTTTTGTAGACTCAAATTTAATCAAATAAATAAGAAATTCACTTTTATTTTAGTGTTCATGATAAGGTTGTATGTGTATCATGAAAGCCTTGTAATTGTTTTTTCATATGACCTAAAAGATTCATCTTCCTTTTTCTCCAGTTTGATGAACTCCCTCTCTATTTGATGATGGATATTTCAAGGACAAATATTTATTGAAAAATATTTTCTCAAATACTTACCATTATCTGTAATTAACTTCCTCTTTATAATTCATTTTATTGATAAGTTTCCACCATTGATCCGATTTCCATTAAAACGATAGCCACTAACACAACATTCACTTCTTCTGAGCATTGGAGGAAAGATAATATCTTCTAAATGGTGTTAATCCATTGTTTTGAAATGATGGGATCATAATATCCAATAAATGTTTGAGTACTTTGTTACATAAAGGATTCTACCACAACTTGATCTTTCTTAGGATAAGTATGGTGTTCCACTTGATTCAAATTATTATTCATAACTTGATATAGTTGAGCCAGTACTGCCATGAAGTTCTGATCTCCCATTCCCATCAGGTTCGGAATCTCATTATGAAAATCATCACATTTCCTACCACATTAGTTATTGTAACATGTTCTATTATTTCCCACTATTAACTAAAAAATAAAAATAAAATTAGGGGTTTGAATACATATCTAATTAACAAATAAAAAGTAAACTATAAAATTAGAATAAATAACATAAAAATGAAAAGTATTTCCTAAATTATGAGTCCCTATGTTTCAATCTATGTTATCCATGGTAATTCTTCCTATACATAGTTTTATCCCTTGAATTACCACTAATATTTTCTAGTCCTAACCCCCAAAATTAACTAGTCTATGCTCTAATACCAACTATAATTACCCAATCCTTTAACACATATTTATACATGATTTTAAACATAAACATCCATTAAATAAAAACTAAGGGTTGAAAAGCCTAATGTCTTTAGAATACTAGGTAAAAAAATAAACAAAATGAAACTAAACTAAAATATCTTTATTTTAATCTCCATAATGAGATACTAACTTCTCTTGATCTCCTAAAATTGGATAGGATAACCTAGGGAATACACATACAAAAGGTGTGATCTAAAAATTGAGAAAGGGAATAAACATGGAAATAAAGAATAACATATGATTCAGAAGGCATAACATGATAGAATAAAGGCATGGATCATGAATATTCATATATAGTCATAAAATAATGAACATATAATCATAATATCATGGAAATATAGTAATTTTGTGGCAATATATAACATTACATAAACATGAGTTAAGGGTAACTTCCAAGATGATATCACATGGTGGATAGAGTCCCATAATATATTAGGTTTACTTCATAATCCCTTAGATAACATATCATGAGACAAAAAATTACCCAATTAATTAGTGAAATTTCTAGTAACAACCATCATATCCTGTAAATTCATATGTGTTCCACATAAATAAATCAATCATAAGGAATAAACAAAAGGATTACCCATGGAAATAAGTGGGTTTCACAATCATGTCATAAGGAGCAACCAAAGGGTGTATCATAATGGTTTTAATAAAATAAAGTATTAAATAATTATTGGATATTAATAAATTAAAAATAAGAATAAATACTGATAATTGATGTTCAAATGGATGGAATACGTGAAGAAAGAGTGTTTAGTTAACTTTGGAAATGTGCGACTTAAGTCGGGTTTTTGGGAAAAGAGTAAAGAGTATTTAATGGTGGTATGAGTATAATTATTTCTATGAAACCAAAAGTGAACTAAAATTATTTTACATATAATAATCTATGTATTTAGATACCATTTAATTTTTTAAAATATTTCATTGAGTGGTACTTTAAAAGAGTCAATGAAAAGTGAAAAGTTCCCTTTAATTGGATTTTCAAAAGAAATTGAGAAGGGAACCATTAACACATGTATATCCCCAATAAATAAAGTTTAAATAAACTTGGTATATTTCTTTGGGAAATATATAAAGAATATATAATATGTATATAAGAATAATAAAGTGATAAATTGAGTAAAATATAGAGAAAACATAACCCAAATAAAATATGGTGGTTCAGAGATATCCCTTGCCATATATTCTAGAATTGTTATTCACTTGAACGCAATGTACTATATAAAAAATAATTAATTAATTATTTAATTAATTCAGAACATCTTAGATATATATTTTTATTTTTTATAATTTTATTATGTTCATTTATGGACATTTTTATGAGTTATAAAGTTTAATTTCGTTGTTCCAAGAGTGTTCATTTCATGGTTCTAAAGTCAGATCACTTGGGGTTAATTACTGATGTTCTTTTAAAATGGGATTAAAACTATAGAATCAAAATGAAATGGTATTAATAAACTTAAAAAATTTAAATAGTCTAAAATACCCATATGTTTTATGATATAGGGACTATTCTTTGAGTAAAAATGTTAACATTATGTTGTTAGTTTATTGAGAATGTTTTTTCGATCATCACAAAATAATTACATTTTATTTAATATTATATCTATTTATTAGTTCCAAAACATGAATTAAGTTATAATATACTCATTGAAATATTATTTAACCATAATAATATTTTTATGACCATCCTTGAAGGTGGAAATGTAAAATAAAAACTCATTATCCATGAGGATGGTTAACCGACATAATTTGGACAGTGGTTTTGTTTCTTTAAATAAGAGGAGAAAAGAGAAGGTTGTATGGTAGATATTACATTATCACTATAAAATTACAATATATACATATGATATTGGAGTTATTATTCTATTTTGGATGAGGTAGGTGAGGTTAAGGTAGGAGAAGAAATGAATTTAAAATACACTACTGGAAATAAGATCATTAGCAACGATTTTGGGCAAACCGTTGGTATAGTTCACTTATATGGACCTATACCAATGGTTTGGCGAAAACCGTTGGTATAGGTCACTAATTTGTACATATAAAAATGGTTTTGGACAAACCATTGGTATAGGGGGGAACTATACCAACGGTTTGGGGAAAACCATTGGTATATGTCACTTATATGGACCTATGCCAATGATTTTGGTCAAACCATTAGTATAGGTCCCCCCTATACCAACAGTTTGTCCAAAACCATTGGTATAGGTCCCAAAATCAAAGATTCTATACCAACGATTCTCAAAACTATTGGTATAGGTCTATACCAAGGGTTTTGAGAACCGTTGGTATAGTTACATGTATTTTTTATGGAATCTTGTTACAGAGAACATTAAATAAATCAAAATTTAAAATATTTATGATAATACATAGATATATTTATGAAATTATTTTCAAAAAAGTAATGTTAGGTTAGTGGTTAGGTTGTTCAATCATAAACTTCAGGTACTAGGATCAAAACCCACCGAATGATTCTTTTTTGAAATACATATACCAACGGTTTTATGGAACCGTTGGTATAGATTTTTCATATTACTTATACCTATGGTTTTGAAAACCATTGGTATAGGTCTATACTAACGGTTTTGGGAAAACCGTTGGTATAGGCCTATCCCCACGGCTTACTTGAACACAGTTCTCTAAACCATTGGTATAGGATATACCAACAGTTTGGAGGCCCATACCAACGATTTCAAACTGTTGATACAAGGTATTTTTCTACTAGTGAGAGGTCGTTTGAGAATGCCATGTCTTGAATGTTGCCTCATTGAAGGACCCCTTAAGGAACATGGAAATTGTTTTTGGGGAGACCAATAGAATTAGGATGTTTGGGATAGTGTATAAAAGAGGTATTGGAAGATATTTTGAAATCATAAAGGCTTATAATGTGTGAGGAGAATGGGTGGTATTTATAAGGGGAAAAGAGGGGTATTTTTCATTATTATATTAATTATTTTACTATTTTGTCTCAAGAATATCAATATTATTGATTCTCGTAACTATATATAGTAAATGGTTTATTTGTGTTTGAGATAATGGGTTATTACACCCATAATGACTCATAAATTCATATATCTGACTTGTAATGTTAAATATCATAAATTACTGTATCTCACTATTAAAAAAATCAAATATTTTATAAAAAAAACCTAACCATTTTTTGAAATGTAGATTTAGAAAATAGAATCCATTTTTTAAAAATAATTTTCTAAATATGATAAATTTAATTTTTATATAAAATACTCATTTATTTAAAAAATATAAATTTTAATATTACAATTAATTTTATGATCCTTTGAAAAATTAATTATGGTATCCATTTTTTTCATTATAATTATAATTACACTTAATATTATTTTATAAATCTATTTTATGTAAATAAACTTTATTTTAAATCATTATATTTATTTTAAAAGTACAATTAAAACATTTATGTTTTATAAAAAATATTTAATTTATCATTTTTAATACATTTATTTTCTTTTACCATGGTTTAAATATTTTGTATTTTTATTTTATAATATACCTAAAAATTATTTTACACTCTCATATGAAGTATTACTATTATAATGGAGATATTACTATTTCTAATGGTCAGATTACTATTCCAATAGTCATGTTATTATTCCAACTACTAGATTTATAATTATCATATGGGTTCCCTAGTTATTATAAATACCTCTTATTCTACTCAATATTAATTCAATTCTATTTTATAACATGGATATATATACTTTAATCTTTAAAATGAGTATTTAATTGTTAAAATTATGTTTTATTTATACAACTTTGTTCATGAGTGTGGTCATTCTAGTGGATTGAGCTCATCCAAATTTTTTTATATTAATTATATTATTTTCTATTATTTATGCCATTATAATATTTGGAATTATTATTAGTTTATTTTCTAATAAATTATTCATTATTCATTAATGAGAATAATGTTTTGTTGGTCTTTTATGTGATTTATGTGCTATATACAACATAACATAATTATAAGAAGGGAAATTCCACTGATAAAATTCAGGGTCATTACATTGAAGGTGAATCTCTGAAAAGGGGAGAGAGAAGAACACCATTATTGAGGGAAATGATTTTCATGCATTCACTTCACTTTAAAGTTGAACCCTACTCATTTTATTCTAATGTATTTACATTTAAATCATATAAACCCTAATCCATAGAATAAACCATGTAAATTTCCTCTTGATTGGAACACTTTTTAACTATGTTAAGTAGATAAGATTGAAAGTAAACAAGCCTATGCAGATCATGAATGTGATTGGGAATGATAAAAGATCAAATTTCTATGCCTTGAGTGGGATAGATTTACATTTTCTAGGAAGTTTGTAAAACATTCACATGGGTATTAGTATGATATTTAATGAAATTTCATGATTATTTATGAGTTAGAGAGTTGGAATCCATGCAGGTGGTATGATATTTCTTTGGGTGTCAAAGTTGAGTTGTGTTGTTGAAGTGACCTTGTGGATTGTGTGATGCTAATGTTATATTTTTTTTTCAACTATCAACGTGTTATGTAGTAGTTAATTCATGGTTGGAGACACTTGGGTGAGGGATTGGGTATACACCCATTATAAGAAGATGGCGTGCTCCATGAACTATGAGAAAAGCGGTTTAAATATGTGTTTGTCAATGGATTTTAAAAACACAATTCATATGTTATAAATGAAAAAAGGAAAGAGTTTCTATTCTTATTAAAATATCTGAATATATAGGTTTTAAATACATCCCCTCAAATTAGAATATTATGTTTATTCTAATCTTTATGGAATTAAGACAAGTGATAAAGTAATAATTCTAACATTGTCTATAAAAATTTACAATGTTTTGAAGTGTTGGAAAATGTACACAACATTGAGGGATGCTATTAATGGTGCTAAAATGATAAAATACTGGGGAGATTGATGTCCCAATGAATTAGAGGAATCTATCTATATATGATTTTAATACCCATGTAATTGGTGGAATCCTTCTATGTGTGCTGTTGATTTTAATGCATTACACCACTTGGATGAAAGTTTAAAATGATTTGGGATGGTTGGATATGAGTTTAAGAAATTATAGTTTATGTTTAATAAAGGATGGAACCACTATACAACATTTTCTAACTTTTATGTGCTAATCATATGACTTCAGATCATCGTATTATTGGATTTGGTGTCCTAGTACCAACTTTTTGTACATAGATTACATGTATATTCGATTTAATGAATATTAATAAAACTTCTTATTATATATTTTTTGTTGTTTATCATGACTATATTTTAATAATGTACTAGAGTTTATGTTGCGTTGACAAGGTTATAACATTTCCCTACTATTATGAGAACCTCAATGTGCTAGGATGATATTCTCAAATAACATTCTATGGTTGGATAATTTACTATGATGGGACAGATAGTACATAGACTTTCAAGTGAGATTACTTGTAAGAAGATCAGTATTATTCACTTAAAGTTCACTCTTGGTAATATCCAAGATGGGAGATTGTGAGAACATACCCACCGGTAGGAATTGCACATGTTTTGGTGTCATCATATATTCCTATCTACGAGTGTGTGTGATGGTCCTTAGACTTTAAGATTATTATTAATGCATGTTACAACTCACATACTTAGATGTATTTCATAAAATATAATGATAACAATTCATGGGGAAGTTGGATATGTTTGGTGCGTCACGAGTAACATGTCATTAATACATAAGTTGAGGAAGGATTTTTCCATTCCATCTTTATAGAAGCTGATATCTTGTCCATTTGATTGGAATAGAACCATCACATTAAATTCCACAACCATGGTGTAATGATGTGTTTATTTCATATAATTAAGGAAAGACATATTGATCATATAGGTTGGTGACAAGGATGTGAAACCTACTTGACGAGATATTGTGACAAAGGGATTATATTTCATAGTGAGCATTCATATGTGGTTGTCGACATTGCAACATTAAGTTCTTTCTCTTAGATTCATTTACCCATTTCTAGACAATAATCTTGGACTTTAGGCAAGCCCACCTAATTCCAATGAGAAATAATCATAGAGGGTCACTGACTAATTGTTTTCATTGATCTCGATTAAATTCTATGTGAATTTTATTATTGGAATAAATATTATTTTCAAGACTGAGGAATAATTTTATTCAAGTTTTACTGATCGCTAATATTCACAAGGTAATAAATAAATATTTGTTTATTAATAAATAATTTATTTTGTTACGTGAATATATATAAAATATTCATTTATTGGACCGTGAATGAAATATTTATTTTATTTATAAAATATTTTAATAAATATTTATTTTATAGATTGTGAGTAAAATATATATTTACGAATAAAATATTTATTTGGTTGTTAAATAAATACTAGAGGAGTTCAAATGGACCAAGACAGAGTCCCGTGAAAAATACTAATTAATAATACCATGACATAATGTTTATTATTACACAAGTTGGTGCACATCAAAAAATAATAATAATGAAATTATTATTATGTGGGATGGGTTTATAAAAGTTTATAAATGTTATTTAATGGATATCATGAAATTATATTATATTTTAACTTATACCCTAACTCTATAAATAGACATTTTTGTATATTGTATCTTGTATCAAAAAATTGAGTATAGATAATTGTTGTGAATAACTAATTAACACTTGAATCCTCTTTATCTATCCTTATAAATAATGAGAAACACAAGAGAGATTTATTCAAGATTGAAGAATGAGTGATCATGAATGAGAAATGCATGAAATTTGATTCGTTGCGCTAGTATCTGGAGATTGAGTGGTGTTTCCCAGAGATAATTAGAGAATGTGTAGAGAAAAACTGGAGGGATTCTATCCTTGTATCCTCAATATAATGACCCATACTTTACATACATTGTTAATACTTCAAAATTGAAGCACACTTATTACAACATATATCAAAACCATGAAAGGACCGTATAGGTATAATGTCTTTAGAAATTGGGAAACATAAACAACTGGTTCATAAATCATCTACACTATCTCCCTTTTATTTCATCATATCTAGAGTCCTTTTTGGCATATATTACTTAATACCCTTCTTCCTGACCTGGGGAAAAGAAAACATACAAAAGGGTGAGCTCAAATGCTCAGTAAGGGTAAACAAAAGAAATATCAATCACATCATATTCATAATAACATAACATTTTGGAAATCTTAACCTGCAAGAGAGACCATAATTTCATAACATTGGATAAATCATAGTAGTGAAATGTAATCCCAATAATCATAACTTAAAACATGAAACTTTGTGGCATACACACATAATCATAGATAATCATTTCTTAGTAGTCAAGACTCATTTCCAAGACTATCTTAGTGGACAAAGTCCATTTCTGAACTGAGTTCACTTCTCGTTTCAGTTCTCTTTCACTGAAATGGATTAACCTGCCGTTCCAGCCATGTCTATCTCATGAGATATTAATCTTTACCCAATGCTTTGGTGGGATATATAGGTCCCACCCATCTCATAATGATACCATTCTTATGTGTTCCACAAGATCATAAATCATACATCATAGCATAACCTATGTAATAAAAATGGGATTCTTAAAAATCATAACATAATCCATATAAGATAAAAGGACATCATAAAAATAATTCCATTATAACATAATCAAATCAATATAAAAATAGGGATAGAAACAGAACCCTATATTATCTTAGATGGAAAATAATTTTGATAAAACACTTGAACTTCATTCTTGAGGAAAATATCCTTTCTACTTTAATTTTTTTTCCTTTCTTAACATGTCATACAATGTTAAACTAAAATAAGTTGATTAAAAATAAACTTGAAAACTTGTAAAGGAATATTCATGGAAATAATGTTCTAAAAATCCATTCATGCTGTATAAGTTAAAGAAAAACATTCTTCTCGTACTTTGGCCGGAAAAGTAAAAAAAGTACCTCATACTAAAAATGACTAAAGATTCCTTTCATATAATTTAATAAAAACTAACCGAAGGGTAAAATTGGATTTAAAAAATTGTATGAGGATGGAAATAATATTAAATATTGATGAAACATGGATGTGGATGATAAATATTCCCCATTAATTACCAAAGTATAAACAATCTCGGATAAAAATTGAGATTGCGAGATTTTCCCTTACCTTAGGTCCGATTTGCTTCGTACGTGTCCGGAACTCCTGTACAATGATTTAAATAATGTTATTGACTTACTATAGAATCGTAATCATTGTTATGATATCATATATGGTCATATTCTTAGCTTATTATTAGTAATATTTCATTGTTACTTGTTATTCGGGTGTTTATTGATTTTTGTTCTTATGCATGTTCTGTCGAATAAATTATTATTCTTCCTTTTTATGTTATAGATACTTCATTTAAAGAATGTTATTAGTGTAATATATGTCATATTTATTCATTCAATTCATTTATATAATCATTATGCATTGAAGATCATGTAGAACGAGTTGCATCATATCGTGGAGACGGTAGACCGTACGTACGCACGAGCGATGATATCATTCCCATGATCTTGTAATTGTATTGAAGTGTATGTATAATATTTTAGAATCAATATCACTTTAAATTAATCATATATGGTTATTCTTTACACCATTATACCCAACCAAGTAAGGTGGTGGTGGAAAACAGATTACACCACGGCGTGGAGACGATATTCCGTACGTACGCACGCGCGGTGATTTTGTTTTCCATAGGATGGATAGAAGGAGAAATAGGGTTGTTTCATATTTATAATAAAATATCAGTATATTATTGATACTGATGTTATTACTTCATAATTAAAAAACTAAAGAAGAATAATTAGAAGAATAAATAAATTTGGAAGAATCGGTAACGAATTTTACCTCTTCTTCGACATGCCTCTTTGAAACCTCCTCTTAGGTCACTAAAATTGGTCTTTGAAGAAAAAAAATACCTCTAGGTTGTTTATATGGAATTTTATAAGTGAAATGGTCAGGGTTTGGCCGAGCTTGAAGGCTCAAAGTGGTGTGAGGAGGAGATGGAGGAGGTTCCCTTTTATAAGGGAGGAGAGGGGCACTTTAGGAAAAACTTAAAATATTATTTTATTATAAAGTTATATTCGGTTTTTAATAGATCCAAATTGATTTATTTCTAATATAAGGTGGGGATGGGTCTAAATACTCTCAATAAATAGATTTTAGACAAGTTTAGGTTACTATTTTAACCTTATCATTTAGATTTAACTTTAAGTTAAATAATTTTACTTTTACCGCGTCTTCTTGTTTTCTTACACTATATGGTTAGTAAACCTACTATAAAAAGAAAAAAGAACCCAAAGTTGTTCATTATTAATATATATAACCTTATATAAGTCATTTTTCCAAACCGTAGATTTTTAGTAATAAAATAACAATTAATAATTTAATATTTGTTTTAAAGACTATTTTATGTCAATTTTGACACTATTTGGTAATTGATTTTTGTGAAAATAATAACATCATGATGAGTTCTAAAAAAGTTAATTAAATAAATACTAACATGTCATATTAAACTATAAAATTAGTGTAATTCATAAAAAGTCTAAAATTACATTTACTTGGGTATTTATAACATCAATTATGTTAATATTTTATTAATAAGGTAATTAATGCATCATCATTGTGTCATAAATAAATTATATTATTTAAAGTCTAAAAATTATAAATAAAATACCATTATGTAGGAAATCTTTTTATCTTTCTAATGAATATTTATAGTCGAATATATATTATTTGTAACCCTATATTAAAAATGATTTAGTTATTAAACTTTCATTTTAACTATTTTAACCCTTCCTTAAATAAATTAATAATAAATGTCCTAATCTAATCCAAGTGGATCTAAATGGTCATATTTTATTCCTAAGGTTATTTTTTGTCGAATTAAACTTATCCAATAGAATTAGGATATGTTTTAGGGTAATAATAATATCATTTTTACCCTTAATTACCCAATTTACTTTTAACCGTGGTAAATAAAAGTAAAAAGTTACTATTCACCAAAAATTATTTTTATCTTATTGAACAAAATTTTACTCCTTGATATTAACCTTGTCTCTCAGATTTTATAAATTCCACTCACAAAAGTGGTAAAATTATGTTTTATGTAAATTTTCAAATTCTCCTAGGAGGTGGGTAAAAGACGGTGAAAAGTTCAATAAAATTTTTATATGTCTAAAATTATTATAAAATGACTCTAATGAACTAAATTGAACTTATATAAGTATTATATATAAATTTTAACATAAAATAAATTTAAATAAAATAAATAATTATTTAAATAAAAAGTCCGTTTTTAAATAGTAACCCAATGTTTTCACGATTCATCAAAAATTGAAAGTTTTCAGAAAAATACCAAAATTTCACCCTAGGCTAATTTCGATATTCAGAATCCAAAAATGAAGTCCATTTTGAAATATAAAATTTATAAAATTTCCAAAAGTAGGTATTACTATTCATAATGGCTAGTTTTAATAATATTTTAATAGCATATCGTTGTTTAGTGAAACTCGGTATTGCGTACAACATATACTATCGAGGAAGGTCGCGATTGCGTGTAAAGCAAGACTAGCTAGTTTTGTGTGTAGTGAAAGATTTTTTGATGATTTATATAACATAAAAACAAAATATTTCTCATAAAAATATTGGGTGTTACATTCTACCCCCCTTAAAATGAATTTCGCCCTCGAAATTCGTCACTTTGTAACAAACAGATTAGGATACCTCTCCCTCATCATATCCTCATGCTCCCATGTAGATTATTCTAATTGGTGGTTCCTCCATAAAACTTTCAGCAAGAGAGTGGTCTTGTTCCATAGGACTTTTTCACTATGATCCATAATCTGTATCAGCTGTTCTTCATAAGAAAGATCTTGCTCTAGCGGTATAACTTCTGGTCTGAGTACATGTGAAGGATCGGGTATGTACTTTCTCAGGAGAGATACATGGAACACATCATGAACTTGAGAGGGATTCAGTGGAAGCGCCAATCGGTAATCTACCTTCCCAACACGATCCAGTATTTCGAAAGGACCGATATACCTAGGGATTAGCTTTCCCTTCTTTTCAAATCTCATTACTCTCTTCCAAGGAGATATTCGTAAGAACACTTTATCACCCACTTCAAACTCTAGGTCTTTTCTTCAGTTATCAGCATAACGTTTTTGTCGACTCTGAGCTGCTCTTATGTGTTTTTGAATAGATAAGACATTTTCTGCCATATCATCAATAAGATCCGGTCCAAATAGCTTTCTTTCCCCAAATTCATCCCAGAAAGTTGGAGTTTGGAATTTCTTTCCATAGAGATCTTCATAAGGATCCATATGAATACTAGAGTGAAATATATTATTATAAGAAAATTCCATCAAAGGTAGGTGTTGATCCCAACCACCTTTGAAATCCACAGAGCAAGATCTTAACATATCTTATAGAGTTTGAATTGTTCTCTCAGAGTGACCATCTGTCTGAGGATGATAAGCAGTGCTGAAACTCTACTCTGTATCCAGAGTATGCTGAAGACTTCGCCAGAACTTTGAGGTAAACCTCGGATCCTGATCAAATATAATGTAAAGTGGTACTCCATGCAATCTTACCACTTCCTTTACATATATCATGGAAAGCTAATCCAGAGAGAAATCTTATCTAATATCAATAAAGTGTGAAAACTTCGTAAGACGATCAACTATGACCCAGATAACATTATTTCCTTTGGATGTTTTAGGAAGTCTGGTGATAAAGTCCATAGTGATGTTTTCCCATTTCCATTCTGGTATGGGTAATGGTTGTAACATCCCCTTAGACTTCTTTCTCTCAGCTTTAACTTGCTAAAAAACCAAGCATCGACAGACATATTCAGCAACATCTCTTTTCATTCCATCCCACCAGAAGTACTCTTTCAGGTCCCTATACATCTTCGTGCTTCCAGGATGAATAGAGAATAAAGAATTATGAGCCTCATCCAGCAGCTCCTTCTTTAATTCGGGGATGAGAGGAACACAAACCCAATCCCTGAACCTTATTATCCCATCACAATCAAGGTTGAATTCAGGAACATTTCTCACCTTCTTTTGTAACTCTACATCTTCTTTCTGTGCCTCTTTAATCTTTTCATGTATAGATGGTTGAAAATTTATTTGAGAAAGATAAGATCTTTTCCCTTCCATTATAATTCCAAGATCCATCCTTTGTAAATCTATAAATATTGGATCTTTTGTGATCCTAATCATGGATAAGCTAGCATGGTCTTGTCGACTTAATGCATATGCCACCTTGTTTTCTTTCTGAGGGTGGTAATGAATTGAGAAGTCATAATCCTTAATCAGCTCCAACCATCTTATTTGGTGCATATTCAGAACATTTTGTGTGAAAATATACTTTAAACTTTTATGATAAGTATAAATATCACACCTTTCTCTATAAAGATAATTCCTCCAAATCTTTAATGCAAAAATTACCACAGCTAACTCTAAATCATGAGTTGGGTAATTTTACTTGTGGATTTTCAACTGTCGTGAGGCATAAGCTATCACCATATCGTTTTGCATGAGAACACACCCCAATCCCTTCTTGGATGCATCACTGTAGATCACAAACCTTTCTCCACTACAAGGCAGTGTGAGCACAAGTGCACTGGATAACCTTCTTTTTAAATCCTTGAAATTCTCTTCACACTCCTCCGTCCAAACGAACTTAACTCCTTTTCGAGTCAACCTGGTGAGTGGATTAGATAATCGTGAAAAATCTTTCACAAAATGTCGATAATATCCATCCAAACCAAGAAAACTTCAGATCTCAGTTACTATTGTTGGTCTCGACCATCTTTCGATAACCTTTGTTTTTTCTGGATCCATAGATATCCCCTCTTTTGAGATTATGTGACCTAAAAATGAAACTTTTTGAAGCCAAAATTCACACTTGGTAAATTTTTCATAAAGATTATCCTTTCTCAGGGTCTTCAATACAATTATCAAATGATCTTTATGTTCTTCCTTTCTCTTTTAATAGACAATAATATCTTCTATAAAGACTACCACAAACTAAACAAGATAGTCTCTAAAGACTATATTCATTAGATCCATGAAGATAGCAGGGGAATTATTAAGACCAAATGGCATCACAATAAATTCATAGTGTCCATACCTTGTACGAAAATCCATCTTTGGTATATCCTCCCTTTTGACCCTTAATTGATGATACCCAGAACGAAGATCAATGTTGGAAAAGTATTGAGCTCCACATAGTTGGTCAAATAAGTCATCAATGCGTGGGAGATGATATTTGTTCTTGATGGTGATATTGTTAAGTTCTCGATAATCAATGCAGAGTCTCATTGATCCATCTTTCTTCTTAACAAATAGAACATGTTCTCCACAAGGTGATGCACTAGGGCGTATGAATCCCTTATCAAGATTCCCTTGGAGTTTCTTCTTCAATTCCTGAAAGTCAATTGGGGACATTCTATAAGGTGTCTTTGAAATAGGTAAATCACCCGGTATGAGTTATATTGAAAATGCAACTTCACGATTTGGTGGAAGACTAGGAAATTCCACCGTAAATACATCATCAAACTCCTGTACAATGGGCATATTATTAATAGTGAGTTTCTCTCCAACCATTTTAGATAAATAACCTTCATTTAGTGGAATCAAGACCCATAAGATGGATGAAATTTCCATAGGAAGGTTATGTTCATCCTTGCATCGATATACGATCATAGATTGATCTGGAATATGAAATGTGACTTCCCTTCTTTGGCAATTGATATGAGCTCCATATAAAGAAAGACAATCCATGACAAGGATCACATAAAATTCCACTATAGGAAGGATCATAAGATTTTCAGGAAGCACTTTCCCAAAAACATCAATCGGAGAAGAATTGTAAACTTTTTATGTGACTGTTTTTCCATTAGGGGTTGTCCCAACTAACTCAATATCTAATTGCTGAGGTAATATGATGATACCCTTAGAAAATTCTTCATAAATAAAAGAGTGGGTGGATCCAGAATCAAATAAAACATTTTCTACTTTAGAGTGGATGGTAAGTGTACCTTTAACCACTTCGCTATCATACTCCACATTTCTGATAGAAATTTCATGTGACTTTCCTTTGTCTTTATCCTTAAGAGTTTATTGACGTCGATCATCATCAACAACCCTAGGATTAAAGAATTGATTGGCATAATGACCCATTTCGTTACACTTGTAACATTGAAGTGTAGGAGGTGCATTCTGTGTATCCCTTTCTTTGTTCGCATGACTAGACATCTTCTTCCCATCATTGTGGAATTCAAATGCCCGATGACCTTCCTTTCCACATTTGAAACATTTACTTGTCCCTTTAAGACAACCCCTTCCATGTTTCTTTCCACAATTTGAGCATAAGGGAAAACTCATCTTCTTTTCAGTGTTCTCTTTAGATTTCCCTTTGAATTCTATTTTCCTCTTCTTATCAAACCAATATGACTGATGGGTTACTCCAATATCCATCTCAACCTTGATAGCACATCGAAAAATTTCCTCATAGCTATTGAAGTCTTTTATGGCTAACGCCCTTCGGAGACTTGGTTTTATGCCACTAAAGAATCGATCGATCTTACTCTCAGGTTGGATAATAATCCCAGAAGCATACCTTGTAAGTCTTGTAAAATTTTCTTCGTAGGTACCAACAGATTCATCAACCTTTTGCTTTAGTTCAAGAAACCCCTTCTCCATCTTTGTTCAAAGGATACGAGGGAAGTACTTATTGAAAAATAAGTTCTTTAACTCATCCCATTCCATGGATTCAATTTCATTCCTTTACCTCGTATTCTTGATAAGATTCCACCATTGATAGGATTCACCCTCTAAACGATATACTACTAAGATTACTTTATCATGTTCAGAACATTGAAGAACTGAAAATATCTTTTCAGTGGTACTAATCCATTGTCCATCCACTAATGGATCAGTAGACCCACTGAATGAAGGTGGATGCTGCCACATGAAGGATTCAACAGAATGTTTATCCTTCCTTTTCTCGTTTGGAAGTCCTGCATGATTAATAGCTTGAGAAAGTTGTGTGAGCATGGCTACAAGATTTTTCATTCCAGCTCCCATAATGTTTGGTTGCTCGGTGGGACAATCATTGCATTACCTGTCGCATTCCACATTAACACGGTTCCTTCGGGTTCCAGCCATTGACTAAAACCAAGAAGAATAGTGTGATCAACACTAATTATAATAGGAAAACCACATAATCAAGAATAAAATTTCACACTTAAGGTCTTATTATAGGTTTTTCATGGCCATTTATAAAACACTAAGATTGTGTTCTATGCTTAGAGTTATCCTTAGGGTTCTTACTAAGTCTTTCACATCCTAGTTTCCAAAGGTTGACTATACCTTTCCTATGATACCAACTATAGGGACCCAAAGCTTGACGTACATGGACATTACATTACTTTTGCGAAATACTTAATACATAACAAAAACAAACACACAAGGACCGTAATAGTTTAGTGTCTTTGGAAACTCGGAACATAATATTCTAATCGTGGTGAAAGATCTTCAACATCTCCCATAAAGATCTTCCCCCTTTTTTTTCTTAACTAAAACCTTTCTTTATATCTTGGGGAAAAGAAAAAATACAAAAGGGTGAGCTCAAATTCTCAGTAAGGGTAAACACAATAAATATCAATCACATCATATTCATAATAACATAACATTTTGGAAATCTTAACCTGCAAGAGAGATCATAATTTCATAACATGGGATAAATAATAGTAGTGAAATGTAATCCCAATAATCATAACTTAAAACATGAAACTTTGTGGAATACACACATAATCATAGATAATCATTTCTTAGTAGTCAAGATTCATTTCCAAGACTATCTTAGTGGACAAAGTCCATTTCTGAACCGAGTTCACTTCTCGTTTCAGTTATATTTCACTGAACTGGATTAACCTGCCGTTCCAGCCATGTCTATCTCATGAGATATGAATCTTTACTCAATGCTTTGGAGGGATATATAGGTCCCACCCATCTCATAATGATACCATTCTTATGTGTTCCACAAGATCATAAATCATACATCATAGCATAACCTATGTAATAAAAATGGGATTCTTAAAAATCATAACATAATCCATATAAGATAAAAGGACATCATAAAAATAATTCCATTATAACATAATCAAATCAATATAAAAATAGGGATAGAAACAGAACCCTATATTAACTTAGATGGAAAATAATTTTGATAAAACACTTGAACTTCATTCTTGAGGAAAATATCCTTTCTACTTTAATTTTTTTTCCTTTCTTAACATGTCATACAATTTTAAACTAAAAGAAGTTGATTAAAAATAAACTTGAAAACTTGTAAAGGAATATTCATGGAAATAATGTTCTAAAAATCCATTCATGCCGTATAAGTTAAATAAAAACATTCTTCTCGTACTTTGGCTGGAAAAGTCGAAAAAGTACCTCGTACTAAAAACGACAAAAGATTCCTTTCATATCATTTACTAAAAACTCACCGAAGGGTAAAATTGGATTTAAAAAATTTTATGAGGATGGAAATAATATAACATATTGAAGAAACATGGATGTGGATGATAAATATTCCCCAGTAATTACCGAAGTATAAACAATCTCAGATAAAAATTGAGATTGCGAGATTTTCACTTACCTTAGGTCCGATTTGCTTCGTACGTGTCCAAAACTCATGTATAATGATTTAAATAATGTTATTGACTTATTCCAGAATCGTACTCATTGTTATGATATCATATATGGTCATATTATTAGCTTCTTATTAGTAATATTTCATTGTTACTTGTTATTCAGGTGTTTATTGCTTTTTGTTCTTATGCGTGTTCTGTCGAATAAATTCTTATTATTATTTTTAGGTTATAGATACCTCATTTAGAGAATGGTATTAGTGTAATATATATCATATTTATTCATTCAATTCATTTATATAATCATTATGCATTGAAGATCATGTATAATGAGTCGCCTCACATCGTGGAGACGATATGCCCTACGTACGCACGAGCGATGATATCGTTCCCATGATCGTGTAATTGTATTGAAGTGTATGTATAATATTTCAGATTAAATATCACTTTACATTAATCATATATGGTTATTCATTACACCATTATACCCATCCAAGTAAGGTGGTGGTGGAAAACAGATTACACCACGGTGTGGAGACGGTATTCCGTACGTATGCACGCGAAGTGATTTCATTTTCCGTAGGATGGATAGAAGGTGAAATACGGTTGTTTCATATTTATAATAAAATATCATTATATTAGTGATACTGATGTTATTACTTCATAATGAAACAACTAAAGAAGAAGAAGTAGAAGAAGAAATAAATTTGGAAGAATCGGTAACAGATTTTTCCTCTTCTTCGACACGCCTCTTTGAAACCTCCTTGTAGGGCACTAAAATTGGTCTTTGAAGAAGACCAGTACCTCTAGGATGTTTCTAGGGAAGTTGAGAAGTGAAATGGTCAGGGTTTGGGCGATCATGAAGGCTCAAAGTGGTGTGAGGAGGAGAGGGAGGAGGTGACCTTTTATAAGGGAGGAGAGGGGCACTTTAGGAAAAACTTCAAATATTATTTTATTATAAAGTCATATTCGGTTTTTAATAGCTCAAAATTGATTTATTTCAAAGATAAGGTGGGGATGGGTCGAAATACTCTCAACCAATAGATTTTAGAAAAGTTTAGGTTACTATTTTAACCTTATCATTTAGATTTAACTTTAAGGTAAATAATTTTACTTTTACCGTGTCTTCTTGTTTTCTTACACTATATGGTTAATAAACGTACTATAATAAGACAAAAGAAACCCAAGTTGTTAATTATTAATATATATAACCTTATCTAAGTCATTTTTCCGAACCTTAGATTTTTAGTAATAAAATAACAATTAATAATATAATATTTGTTTTAAAAACTATTTTATGTCAAATTTGACACTATTTGGTAATTGATTTTTTTGAAAATCATAACAACATGTTGAGTTCTAAAAAATTTAATTAAATAAATACTAACATGTAATATTAAACTATAAAGTTAGTTTAATTCATAAAAGTCTAAAATTACATTTACTTGGGTATTTATAACATCAATTATGTTAATATTTCATTAATAAGGTAATTACTGCAACATCATTGTGTCATAAATAAGTTAAATTATTTAAAGTCTAAAAATTATAAATAAAATATCATTATGTAGGAAATAGTTTTATATTTCTAATTAATATTTATAGTCGAATTTATATTATTTTTAACCCTATATTAAAAATGATTTAGTTATTAAACTTTGATTTTAACTATTTTAACCCTTCTTTAAATAAATTAACAATAAATGTCCTAATCTAATCCAAGTGGACCTAAATGGTAATATTTTATTCCTAAAGTTTTTTTTGGTCTAATTAAACTTATCCAATATAATTAGGATATGTGTTAGGGTAATAATAATATCATTTTTACCCTTAATTACCCTATTTACTTTCAACCGTGGTAAATAAAAGTAAAAAATTACTATGCACAAAAATTATTTTTATCTTGTTGAACCACATTTTACTCCTTGATATTAACCTTGCCTCTCGGAGTTTTGAAATTCCACTCATAGAAGCGGTAAAATTATGTTTTATGTAAATTTTCAAATTCTCCTAGGAGGTGGGTAAAAGACGGTGAAAAGTTCAATAAAATTTTTATATGTCTAAAATTATTATAAAATGAATCCAATGAATTACATTGAACTTATATAAGTATTATGTATCAATTTTAATATAAAATAAATTTAAATAAAATAAATAATTATTTAAATAAAAAGTCGGTTTTTAAATAGTAACCCAGTGTTTTCACTATTCATCAAAAATTGAAGGTTTTCAGAAAAATACCAAAATTTCACCGTAGGCTAATTTCGATATTCCGAATCCAAAAATAAAGTCAATTTTGAAAGATAAAATTTATAAAATTTCAAAAAGTAGGTATTAATATTCATAACGGCTAGTTTTAATAATATTTTAATAGCATATCGTTGTTTAGTGAAACTCGGTATTGCGTACAACATACGCTATCGAGGAAGGTCACGATTGCATGTAAAGTAAGCCAAGCTAGTGTTTTGTGTAGTGAAAGATTCCTTTGATGATGTATATAACATAAAAACAAAATATTTCTCATAAAAATCTCGGGTGTTACACTCAAAGTGCGATGAAGGCCATACAAAAGGGTCTATTCAGATGATCAACATTCATCAACAAAGAAAGTTCCTAAACCCAAGTATTTATTTCTTCAGATATTAAATAAGTTAATTATAAATTTTACAAGAAAGACCCTCACTCATGGTTTCAGTCAATGGTTATTAAAATAAATTTTAATTTATCAAACACTACCACACACTTTTTATCTACCCAGAACCATCAAGTGGTATCAAATGGGTCACATTTAAATTTAAAATTATTTTTTATGTGCTGATCCTTACACAATCATGGTTGAATTTTTATTTCTTATTACTCATTCTTTAATTTGATTTGAATTAACATGTTCTGACATATTAATCATATTTGTTCATTGTTTAATTTTCATAAAGGTTTAATAATAGGCGAATAATGAATGAAGATTCCATTGGGAAGTTAAAAATATTTTGATAATAAAATTGGGTAACACGGCGTGTAGCCAAAGTACATATTGTGTACCCATGCACATTGTACCTAGATGCACTATGCAGTTAATTACACATAGTGAATTTTTTGAACACAACATATTGACTGGGCCAACCTGGAACACGACAAGTAGATACATGGAGTGTAACTAGCATGTACACACTGTGTAGTCTAGCTGAGTTGACACGCTGAAGCCCCATGCGCATGACTCAGATACATGAAAACTGAGGTACACAGTGTGTAGTTGGACTGTACATGATGTGTAGTATTCTAATAAAATATATGATTAAAATTTACATTTTATTAAAAAATATTTAATTAAAACCTTATTTTATTAATTGGAACACCAATGAGTGTTTGAAAAAATAATAATGGTTTTATAGAATATTAAATGCTCAATTAATTTATAGTAATTAATATGTCATTATATGTTCTTTCATTTGTTTTCCATGAATACCATAAATGATGGGTATCTCAAATTGACATCGAACGATCATTAAGATGAAAATGAATTAATGAATTAATTATTTAATTAATGAAAGTGTATTTATATTAATTATAAATAATGAATAAAAAAATTAACACTATCTGGTTACTTTTTGCGTATTTGTTGCATATATGAATGATCATGAGAATGCCCAGGACCTATGTATGTGTTGGTATGAATTTAATTTAATTTATTGCACGGGTTTTCAATTATTTAATATTAAATTAAATGATGGATAGTGAGTCATCCCTCCCTCCATTATTATGTAGGACCTGCATGTCCAAGGATATTTATGTAACCCCCTTTAACCAATCCTTTGGTTCCCCTCACCTGTGTGTGAGTAATAAATACTTGTAATTAACTGATAATCCTAAGGGTGTGGAGGTGGTTCAAGATATGATGATGATTATTACAACTTGGTGATACACAATTATACAGGTATAATGTTGTAACTCATGCCATGAATGACAAATGGAGTGATTCCCCAAGAACATTTGTTGATTTAATTCCCACTCATTAAATTAACCATTAGATAAGCTCATGATATGGTCATTTACTTTATTTATTTATTTCTCTCTGTACATTATTTATTTTAAGTATGCAAGACTATAGTCACATAAATGAATGAATTAATATGAAAAGATGAAAATTAAATAAATAAATTATAGGTAAATGTTTTATCCAACTTGGTTAATTAATTAAGTAACATCCACTTAATATTAATAATACATGTAAAGAATACAATAAAATAAAATTTAAGCATAAATTAATTAAAACCCCTCATCCTAATATTAAGTCAGACTAAACCTTCCAAATTGATTGGGATTGAAACCATAAAACTAAGTGTAGTACATTTCCAAATTCTAGAAACTTACTTTTATAGAGGAGTTATCATGAGATTTTTGGGTTGACTTAACCGAAATTGTATTGAGTTTAACGTCCAAAGTCTGTTCAATACAAATTTGGAGGAAAGTGTTGATGGAATACAACTTATAATTTCATGATAGGGTCATCCACTCAACAGATCAAGGAGATTCAAGCCTATAGTTGACAATACCACCTACCCAATTACTTTCTTATGGTTTCCACAGACAAAGTCTGGATCATTAAGAAAAGAAATGAGGATACTTTCCTCTAGAATTTCATAGAAACTAGACATTCTAAGTTCAATGATGAGGGATATTAGGACATAAAAGTAGTTGGGGATTTAATAAATTCAATTAATTTATTATATCTCACCCAATTTTTAATTAATAAAAGTAAAAATAATATTCTCTTCTAATTATGGAATAAAATTTCACGATCATCATCCAAATTATCTTTACAATAAATATTTGATAAGGAAACCTCATAACTGGTAGTAACTTCTAGGAATGGTATAGATGCCTTTGGTTTATGGTATACCATGAACAAATATCTTACATGCTAGAATCCTCAATTCCAAATCCACCTACTAAGGAGGAAAGTTATGAAGAGTTCATAGTCTATGAGAAACATATGAACAATGTGGTTGATGTTTAATGGTTGATGCTTTCACTTATGTCTAGTGAACTCATGAATTATCACAAAAACATGTATGTGTATAGCATGATTGAACACATATTTGGTCTTTACTATGAGATAAATAGATAAGAAAAATTTGAGATTTCAAAGGTGCTCTTTTTGAGAAAGTATAGAGATGGTGCCCTAGATAGGCCTTAGGTAGTCAAGCTTAATGGCTACATTGAGCTTCTATATGTTCTAGGGTTCAAACTCCTTGAATAACTGGGAACAAATCTCATTATAGCATCACTCTATTAGATATTATCTAGATTTGTTGTAAATTTTAATATGGAAAACATTGATAAGTATCTACGAGATCTTATTACTCTCTTTATCCCAATGGATAAGGATATGAAGCACAAAAAGACTTCTATTCTTATGGTGAAAAAATGGAAATGGAAATCAAATAGAATTAATCCCAAATATTCTTCACACCCTTAAAAGAAGAGTAAGATGAAGGGGAAATAAAATGAATAAGATTATTTATGTTTTTCATGTATAAATAAGGGACACTGCAAGAAAAACTGCACCCAGCCAAAGAAGAAAGGGGAAGCTTCAGGTGCATTTGTTATCAAGTACAATTTGTCAATTTAAAAAAATGGGTATTAGATACAACTTGTGGTTTTCACATGTTTATTCAAATACAAGAGATAAGTAGATTCAGAAATATTGAAACTGGGGTCATAGATATATGAGAATCCAATAGAGATAAAATTTCCACTATAGCTATTAGGGAATACCACCCCTCATTTACAAATAAAACAATCTTGGGTTTTAAAGGTTGTTATTATGCTCCATCTATTACAATTTTTTTGTATCTAGACTAGATATGGATGGATTTATTTTCAAATTTTAGAATAAAGTTTTATTCATTTATAAATATAGATTTTTTCTGGTAAGGAACATTTAAATAACTGTCTTTATGTGTTGGATTACACAAACCAAGTAGTGGAAATCAATAATGAAGTTACTTCACATGACTTATAACACACCCAACTTTGGAATCCATAGCTAGGTCATGTAAATGAAAATAACCCGACTAAATTAAATTAAAATAAATCTTAGATTCTTTTTAACTAAAACTACTTAGTTTATGTCATGTATGTTTACAAGGTAAAATGACTAAAGACACATTTAATGGTGTTGACGCTCTATTCCGTCACAGAGTCCAATGAATGGAAAAGGGGAATACCTTAAGCCCAATGAGGGCCAGCCTTTGAAGAACATAAAAAATTGACAATGGGATGAACCGGGAACTCATTTGGAGGGTGTCACACAAGTATCCTGCGCGTCGCACAAGTCACTTGTGTGCCAAATATGGGTCGCGCAAGTCACTTGCGTGCCCTATCCCTTTTTTCACCCAAGGTTCCCAGTGGCCTATAAATAGCCCCTGTGGGCCCCCCATTTCAGGGATGAATTTTCAAAAACTCAGATTCAAGCTCTGGTTGCCCAAGTATCTGGTTGATGTCTTCCGAACACTTCTAAGGTAAAGTTTTACCTATAAGGGAATCTCTAAAGAGGAAGAATAAGGCTCTAAGTATTATAACTCATTAATACTTGCACACCTAAGTGTCTATCCCTTAAGGGAAATGAAGACACTTGAACGCCGCCCTTCCCTCTCAAGGGAACTTGTGCGCCACCCTTTTGAAAGATTTTAGGGATGATACTAAGGGTTGAGTTCAAAGTCGCCCAAGTATTACCCTATAGATTATTTGCCACCCAAGGTGACTCATGTCGTGCAAGTATATTTGCGCGACCAAGACTTTCACGCCAGAACAATACTTTCACGCCTCCTTCCTATTCACCTCCTTTCCTCAAATCCACCTCTCCTCTTCAAGATGTAGCCTTCAATACCCTCTTGAAAGCTATTTATGGCATGGTTCCCTTGTTGGCTTCCTTATCTGAAAGGAATTATGTGAGAACCTATCCCAAAACCTCGTGACTCACAAGATTTATGTCACCATGGTTAATGGTTTCTTATATAAATAATTTGAGATGAGAAGATCTTTTAACCTAGGTCTCTTTCTCAGGAGTAAGCCCCAGTAACAAGTTTTCTTAACCTGGGCTTCCTTCTCATGAGTAAGCCCCAGTCTTAATTTATTTTTGATTTGGGCTTCCTTCTCAAGAATAAAACCCAATCATAAGTCCCTCTTAATTTGGGATTACTTTTTAGGAGTAAGTCCCGGGTTAAAACTTCAAATCTCCATAAAGTATAAATACCTTTATGGACCTTTCTCCTGGGCTTCTTTCCTAAGTCCTGGTCTTCATCTACTTGGGAAGTCATATATACGTAATCCCTACATCATTTCTCATGACTGCATCTTTCATGGTAACATTGTCAAGTTTACTGATACCTCTTGTTTCTCACACCGAGCATGACTCACGTGAGCTTTGAGTGTGAAAGTAATCACGACATCTCTTTTTGGACCATTGACTATGCATAAACCCTATATTTCCTTATCCAAACTACATGGAATTTGATCTATGCCTTAAAAGTAGAGTACGTAGGAAGACTTTCTAAGGTTCAAACCCATCATTCATTAATTATTTTTCATCCCATATGTAGTTAAATTATATCCTTCTAATCTAACTATGTGGGTTTTAATTCCTTTTTAACAAGGATACGTAGGTAGCCCATCTGCGGGTACGATCCCAACTCTGAAATAATCCTTGTCTTTCTGAAGGACAATAAACTTCAAGTGCCCCACTGAGTGTCTTTAAAACAAGTATGGTCATCATAATGACCAAGATATTTCTATATAATGTATTTATAGATACCATTGACTAAGAATATATAATACATATGAATGACTCTCTATCGATGAAGAACCTCAAATACATATAAAAGATTTTCTAAATTCCATACATATCAATCATTGATTGCTAAATATAAAGTAAAACTCATTTTCATACTTGGTGAATTAATAAGGATTCATGAACATAACTTAAATCTATAAGAGAGTCCCGGATTAGGTAATAATTCACCCCAAAAGGGTGTGATGAGCCTGACCTCCCATCCTCTTGACCAATGTAAATACTTAAACCTCATCGGTCCACAAATAATGAGCACCTACCTTTAGAAAGTAGGTCCAAATGGATATAGAATCATTTGATGTTTTTGGTTCTATGAATAAACCCATTAGAAACTAATTAGAATGTTTTAACCTTAAAAAAAACAAGGTCATCCCCATTTCCAGAAGAAATAAAAAATGGTGAACCCGATGTGAATACTTAACCAAGTTAAAATGACGTTTTACTTATTTGTTAGGCCCCTACTAAACTCAATATGAGGGCCAAAAAATAAGTAAATAACATAAGAAATCATCTAAAAGATGTAGTCTGGACAGAATTATCTTGATTATGTCTGCTATATCAAATAAGCACTCTTTTCCAAGATCTCTCTGCAATACAGAATGGCGTCTTTAATGTCCACACTTGTGAATGCCTCAGATGCTACTCCTGCTAGATCCTCGTCCGCTTTGAGGATGATATCACCTACTCAGAGTATTCAACACTGGGTCTCGAATGCATTGGTAAGGGAATACTGTCAACACGGTACCATCCCGATGCTGGAGGCCACTCGATAAGCCCTCGAAGTTAACAACTCACCCTGGTTGTCCGGACAGCGAGGACCAGTGGTTAAGAAGCAGGCGGTGCTAACCACCATCTTTAACTGTTTTGGGTCGTTATCCCCGGAACGCAACAACCAGTCCCTCCCATATTACAAGGAGGTGATTGAAAAGGTCACTCAAGGCCTCAGTTCAAGAAGAAAGGAGTCCTTCCTAAGGACTCCCACCAACAATCGCTGCCAGACTCGTGCGGTAGTGCACCCTCAACATGATGAGGGTATCACCTCTAGGCGTTCGGCTTAGGTTCCTCAGAACCGATCACACAAGACGAACCGTCAAAGGAGAGATTCGGCCAATATGGAGTAGGTTCTTACCACTTCCCCCTCCGAATAAGTCCATCAACATAACTTGATGGAAAGTAACGAGCGAGCACACACACCCATCCGTTCTAATCCCGCTGTCCAACAGACTCGTCTGGTAGCAACCCACCAACCCCGTCAGGAAATTCCGACAGAGTACTATAGGCGGGCACATACACCTATTTATAATTCATCAGCCAGTCAGAAGGCTCGTCTGACTGCATCCAAAGAAGTTCACCAACCAAATGTGGTGACCACCTGTAAGCAGGAACATACACCTGTTTACAATCACCAATTATGTCAGCAGTCTCATCTGCCAGTATTAAAGGAAATCCGTCAACCATACTTGATGGCGAATATCCAGTATGCACATACACATTCCAATATTCATCAAGTCTACCAATAGTCTCGTTTGGTAGCACCTGGAGAAGTCAGTTGAAAATCTCCGACGACAAATTTGGAGCAGACTCAACTCTCTACCCCTATGAATAAGTACTGTCAATATCCGTTGACAGGAAAAGGAGGATAGAAGCAGGTACATACACCTACTCCAGACATGGAATGGACTCATATTCCTGTTTCGGTAGCTAAAGTCACCAAGCACATTCTGACAATGGTGAAAGAGAAGAAGAAAATCCCTACCCATATTCTGGATACCTGTCAGAATATTATAACAACTTCAGCGACATCATAGGGAAAGAAATACAAATATATCCCTATCAATGGAGTGACTCATAAAAATGTCACTCCGGAGTAGATAAAAACCTTTTTTCTAGTCCAGGAGGGTCGTGGTGCATACTCCCCCATGTCATATGGACAATCAAGTCAGGCACATACATCCGATTTAAATGGAAATAATCATCCTAACCTGACCATTTATCCTTAGCAGGAACATGAACCTACCCATTATAACCACTTTCATCAACAAGTGGTTTCCAAAGTGAGTAATAAGGCGTCCAAGAAAAATACCCTTCCAGCACAGTTGAAATATCAAGATCCAATCTGCAATAAAGCCTTGCTCAATGCTGGAGTTCTTGAAGCCCTCTGAAAATTGTTTATTGCAACTCAAGATTCTACTCCCTCATTTAGAGATTCCGGAAGTAAAAAAAATAATTCCAAAGGTCTTCATCAGACACTTCTTCATGAAGTCTTGCTTCATGACAATTCAGTCAATCTCGAAGTATTATCTTCAGATAAAAGCCACGATAACCCTCTGCCTGTCCAGAAGACCAAGGAGAAAGAGGTTTTATCTTTTGCTGTAACCCACCATGGTGGTCCTCCCCATGATGATGATGAATTTAGCTACGAAAGTTCTCTCCGCATTAGTAATTCGCATTGCCTGGAAAATTATTCAATGGACAATGCAGTAATGAGAAAGCCCTCTTATCTTGAGGCACTTGCAAATGCGAAGCCAGTCATGTCTGATGCCTTACTGCTAGCAGGTGAAATAATTTCTCAATTAGAAGATAGCTCAGGGTGTAGGTCATTCTCCAAACCACCCCTAGGTTATTCATCTTATAATTTGACAAATGAATTCTCTACTAATCTTGTTGAATCTGATGAAGAAACAAAGAATCACCATCTTTGGTCCAATCAGGTAGAATAATCTTCATCAAATGAAAAAGAGGAAGTGATGAATATGATAAAACAACTGAAAAAAGATGAAATACCGGTTATGTTTTGGAATTTGGCTAAATCTCAATATGATATTCCAGAAACGTTGATAGAAGATTGTATTCAAGATATTCATCTCAACATATGGAAAACTCTTTGTCACTTAAAAGAGAAAATATTATCTTATGATGAATATAAAAATCATGTCAAGATAATATAAGGGTTGCAACACCAAATTGAATTGGCATCTCTCTCAGTTTCCCGACATCCAAAGGTTGAAAAGCAGTGGAGAACCCTTCAGCATGCATGCCTTGGCACATTAAAAAGGTTGCACTAGTTAATTACCAATTCCCCATCTGGTATTCATATCAGGGGATAGGGTGTTCATGGAGCATTGCATTTCACTGTTCTCTCCAATCAACAAATCCCACCAAAAGTGGTCTCATGCAATGTTATTGCCCATGGATGGCTACATCTGACTAGTTTTGTGTGTAATCAAAGGTTTTCTCAAGAACATGCCTCAACTAGTTCTTCCCAAAGTCAAGAATATAACGAACAAGTTGTCGAATTACTTTTGCATCAAGAAAATGAGAATATCGAACATGCTTCTCATTTGGATCATGCACATCATCAAGTGACAGAGGTGTCAGAAATAATCCAATGGTCATATGAGCCAGGTGATTTGAGTGGATGTAGGATGATGCATCCAGCCAATTTCCGGATTAAAATCCGCAAAATCAGGAGGTATTTTAAGAATGTTTCAGATGTAGAATCTCAAGAGCCACCTCAGTTTGCCAGACTGGGGAATCTTTTAACCCAACCCTCGGGATGAACAGACACGATTTGAGGAGTTGAGTAGGAAAAACAGAAACAGCCTCAGTCCACCAGACTGGGGACTTTTTTCAAATTCTCAATCTCTTTCTCAACAGAAGTCAGTCTTCTCTCGATTAGGGAAGAATCCACAAGAGTAACACATAGCTAAATTATTAGGAGATTCCCTCCAAATTACAGTTCATCAAGAAGTTCCTGAGGGATCAACCAAACAAAAGGCAATGTCTCATAAAGGATATGGAGGAAGATAGTATCAAAGAAGCACAGACAGAAGGGATACAATGCGTTATGCATCAATAAATGTCATTAATGCCATTGTCACTGATCCCCCAGAACATGAGGCTCACTCAAAGGGATCAGATAAAGAAGTTCCTATTGAAGAGGCTATGCACGTAGAAATGAATGAAGGAGGTGTGCGTACCAGAAGAAAAAGGGTTGCCTAGGAGCAAGAAATTTCTTTGGGTAATGCCCTTCCGTACACCAGAAAAGAACATACCAAGTAGAAGGGTAAAACTCAGGTTACATTACACCCATCCTCTGGAGAAGTCCAATAACTCTCATTAGAGGAAAGGTTCACACAACAAGAGGAAGAAATGAAGGAGTTAAGAAGGTTAAATGCAGAACTACTTCAAGGTAGTCTTACTCCAAAGCAAGCTAGAGTTAATCAATCAAGGGAATTTGTTGCAGCTACTAGGATGGATCAAGAATACCCCCCTTTAAAAGAACACCCTCACAGGTATAATCCTATGGGTCATATGCGACAAAAACCATAAATACTACCATCATTGACAGTACCGGTCGCCACACCCGTCCAAACTCCAGTTATTAAACCTACAAAGGTCCATGCTCAACCAGATGTTTCTCAAAAATTAATGACTACCATTGAGTCATTAACATCTCAATTGGAATATATGGAAGGAAAGTGTGCACCAGTTAAACCAGAGAAGAGAGATTACCCTGAATGGGTGGATACAATTCCCCCCCATCAAATTTTGTGTGTACCACATTCCCAATTTTTAATGGTTCAGGAGATCCAGAACAACACGTAACACATTTTGTTTCTTGTTGTGATCCTATGATGGTAAATCCTAAACAACAAGAAGTAGTTAAGCTCAGGTGTTTTGTACAGTCATTACAAGGACCAACTTTTGTCTGGTATACAAGTTTGCAATCCCGGTCAATTACCGGGTGGGAAGATCTCCGTCAAAGGTTCCTTCTTCAATTCAGCTCAACATTTCCAAAGACGACAGTTTTTGATCTTACCAATTGTAAGAAAAGGGAGAGTGAAATAGTTTCAGATTTCATTTCTTGCTGGAAGGGATTAACATATTCCTTAAGTTTAGAACTCCCTCAAGAAGAATTGTTACCAATCTATGTGGAAAATCTGCGTGATGAATTACACACACAGTTGATCCCTGTGAAATACACAGGAGGGTTTTGAGACCTTACTTCAATCGCTCAATAGATTGAATATTATCTTACAAAAACTAAGGCTAAAAATCATGTAATTCCATCATTTCTAGGAAGGAGAATAGGGAAAGCATAGACTACTACAGTTATACTTAAACAAGCACCTGTACATGCTTCCACTTCAAAACCTTCATCACATCGAAGGGCTCCACCTCCTGAGTGTCAACAACAACATCCACCTCATCAATATAATAAAAAAGATCAAAGGTGGAAACAATTTAAAGATTTTAAGAACAAAGTTTATTATTTCTAGAATGAACAAGTTCCGGGTTACATCATCTCAGCTCTGGAAAACAACCTGGTTCAGTTTCCAAGGACCAAAAGGCCGAACAAGGAAGAAGATGAAGACCTCCCCAGCTATTTCCCATTTCATCAGATGTTGGGTCATCCAATTCAGGAGTGTTTTGTCTTCAAATACCTCATGCAAAAGATGGTGGACTCTAGAAAAGTAAAACTGAAAGGTTCTTCAGCCCAAGTAGCATGTGTTACTACTACTGATCCAGAGGAAGAAGGTGAATGGAATGAAGTCAAAAGTAAAAATGTGCAGAAATATGATGATTGGATGGTTAGGAAAACGATGAACCGAACTAATTCCATTTTACGAACACAATTGAATCAACCAATTGTGTCTTCTGCTATGAATTCCATAGAAAAACCCCCTTCATTAGAAGGAAAATCCTCAAAGAAGTGGCATAATTATAATAAAGTAGAGCAGTCAGAAGAAGAAGAGCTCGTGTCAAAGCCTAAGTTGTCTTTGACTCTGGAAGATTTTATGCTATCTACTTCAAAAGCACGGGCACCGCCCCACCAAACGGCACAACCTCAAATGGTTAATCAGGCAGAATCTTTATCAGATGAAGAATTGATTTTTGGTTCTGTTAACATGATTCGTTTAACAGATCCTTATACCAATGATAGTTTCGATTATGATGAGCCTAAGTTCCCTATATCTAATAGAGGAATTAGAGGAGGAGACATAGTTCTAGGATACAGGGGAAGACGTGGATATTCCAGAAGCCTCTATTTCAATCCTACCCCTGCTAGAACTGTATATGCAGCAGAAACTTGTGGCAAATCCCTTCCGCAGGCTCAACAGGAACAAGAAAGTTCTTCCACACATGGTAGATTCAGTCCTGACACGATTATTTTCGAAGACCAGTTAGAGGTCACCCCTTCTTCCTCTCATCAAATAGATAGACCTAGTCGGTCTAATATACTGAATCTAGGAGTATTTCCAACTCTTACCCCGATACGGGATGAATCTACTACCAATGCATCAACTTCCAAGGAACCTGCAAAACCACATTTTCATGATGGGAAACACAGACCTTTGGACCCAAAGTATGATTTCTTGAAACATTTTTCCCATGTACTGGCCAAGTTATCAATTCTAGATGCCCTGAATCTGTCAAAAGATTTTCGGGAGGTGCTTATTGAGGCTCTGTCAAGTCCTCAAGAATTCGAAACTGAAATTGCTGCGGCTAAGGTCTACCATATAGAGAATGATCATGAAAAATTCCATGAAGTGATATCTTTTACAGATGAAGATGAAGATGATGTTGTACATGGACATATCAGACTATTGTATCTATCAAGAAAAGTCAATGATATAGACATCCGATGAGCTTTCATTGATAATGGATCAGAAGTCAATCTCATTCATATTCGTACACTCCGTCGATTAAGCCTTATCGAATCTGATTTATCTCCTTCTACTTTGATGTTGCACGAGTACGATAAGAATGAAAAAGAAACTCTGTTCAATATTACACTCATAATTTAGTTTGGAGACCTTGTATCTAATTCAGATTTCATGGTTGTTCATCAGGACACAACATTCAACATTTTTCTTGGAAGACCTTGGTTACATCAACATGCGTCTGTACCTTCATCATACCATCAATGTATCAGATATTTTTTCAATGGTCACATTGAGACATTGTATGGTGACAAATCCCCATTCAAAACAAGTGAATCTCAATACATTGAGGCATAATTTATCACATGTAGGGAAAGGAAAAATCCATGGAAAAGAAGGTCACCAAAATTAATGCTTCATATGGTTTGGAAAAGATTTCAGTAAACCCATTCATACATGTGAGTATAGATTATGTGTTGCCTATTAGTCAAATTGACGAGATAAACCCAACTCCAAACACTCTTATGGAAACTTCCATAATGTCAATTACAGAAATCAATCCAGATAGCATGGGAGAAATTGTTGATTGGATAAGAAATTATGAAAGATTAAATAGAGATGTCTTCATTTCATATTCTGAAATCTAGAAATTTTATACTTCATCAACCAGGACAGAAGAAGTTATAACAATACCAGAGGAAAATAATGATGTCGATTCTCAATCCATCATCTCCTCTCTATCAACCTAGGAAGGCCCTTCATCATCAATAGGGTCAGAAATGGCAGCCTCTTCTTCAAAATGTTCAAATTTTAACTTTTCCCCTGATCATGGAAATTCTTCTTTGTCATATACTATGCAAGTAGAAGAAGAAGAAGTAACACATATTGAAGAAGAAGATGAATATCTCAGGGATGCTACTCCAAAATTTGAAGAGGGTATCTCTACCACTGTGGATGAACTCAGAGAAATAAATCTGGGTACAAAAGAAGATCCATTCCCCTCTTTAATTAGTGCGGCCATGACTCTGGAAGAGAAAGGAATGTATACTTCATTTTTAACAAAAAAATTGAGATGTATTTTCTTGGAATTATACATAAATTCCAGGTCTTGATCTCGATGTTTCCACTCACCATTTGGGTTTTCCAGAAGAACATCGAGGATTCAAGAAAACAACAAGAAGAACACACCCAACTTATGCCTCCAAAATTGAATCTGAAGTTGATAAGCTTATAAAGGATAACTTTTTCAGAGAAGTTCAATATCCCAAATGGATGACTAATATTTTCCCTATGAAAAATAAGAATGGAAAAATTATATTTTTCATTGACTTCAGAGATCTTAATTAGCATTGTCCCAAGGATGATTTTCTAGTTTTGATCACAGAACTCTTAATTTATGCAACAACTATCTATGAAGCACTTTACTTTATGGATGGATATTCTGGGTATAATCAAATCCAAATGGCTCTAGAAGATGAATAATCTATAGCCTTTAGAGCCCCTCAAGTTTTGTTTTTCTATCGGGTAATTCCCTTTTGCCTGAAAAATGCATGTGCAATGTATCAATGTGCTATGCACCATATCTTCAAACCCTTTTTAGGGAAATTTGTTGAATTTTATGTGGATGATTTGGTGGTTAAATCAAGACAATGTTCTGATCACTTGGCTGATTTGGAAATCATATTCAACAAACTTTGACAACACAATTTGAAGATGAACCCCTTGAAATGTGCTTTCAGGGTAACCTCATAAAAATTTCTCGACTTTGTTGTACGCCATCGTGGTATCGAAGTTGATCCTGAGAAGAAAAAATCAATCCTTGGTATGTCACCTCCTCAAAATTTGAAAGAATTAAGAGGACATCAAGGACACTTGGCCTAGATTCGGCATTTCATTGCCAATTTGGAAGGCAAGTGTTTACCCTTCACCAAATTAATGAAGAAGGGAGTCACCTACCAGTGGACTGAAGAATGTGAAAAATCATTCGATATTCTCAAGAGATATCTATTGAGTCCATCGATATTAATGCCACCCGTTGAAGGAAGAAAACTTATTCTCTATGTGACAACTTTAGAGCGATCATTGGATGCCTTTCTTGCCCAAAAGAATGATGCCGGGAGTGAAAACAACATTTACTATATTAGTCACACTATGCTTGATGCAGAAAATCGGTATTCAAGTATTGAAAAGTGCTACCTGGCATTAATCTTTGCAGTTCAGAAATTGAGGCATTATCTACAACATCATGAGTTCCAATTAGTATCTGGTAATAACCCACTCAAATTTATCCTTAGTCTTCCAATGCTTATAGGACATCTGTCAAGGTGGGCAATAATTTTGTAGTAGTTTGATATCCAGTACATGTCTCAAAAGGAAATAAAGGGCCAAGCTCTAGCCGATTTTCATGTTGAACACCCATCTGTAGAAGATACATATTTAAATATTGAACTTCCAGATGAGTAAGTCTTCTCTATTAAAGATAATCCTCAAACATGGGAAATGTACATTGATGGTTCCTCCAGAAGTCCAACAGGGAAGAAAATGGAAGATCCTAAATTCAAAAAAGTTGGGTTAGGAATCATGCTTATTTCCCCAGAAAAGGCAGCGCTAACTTATTATTTTCTATTATCAGAAGGTGGTACTAACAATGAGGTAGAATATCAGGCTCTCATTGCAGGTTTAGAATTGGACCTTCAAGTGAAAATGAATCATTTAAAGATAAAAGGTGATTCAGAATTGGCAATCAAACAAATCAATGGGGATTATGCCATCAGAAAAGAAGAGTTAATCCCTTTGTGTGATTACGTTAGAGATTTAATGGGGGAATTTCCCTCAGAATCGACATTTTCTTATGTCCCGTGATCAAAAAATTCCCAAGATGATGCACTGGATAATGTATCCACAACCCTGGCAGATCCAAATCGGGATGAAACAATCATCAGTATTACCCACCGTCGTGTAGTTTCACCTTTTGTTCAAATCAGAAAAAAGGAAATCAATGAAATCTGTCCCATTTATAAACCATATGGTCATACTACAGGATGAATGACACCTATCAGGGAATAACTTAAAAATGGAACAATCCCACATGATAGAGACGGGAAAGAACAAGTTCGGCGATGTGTGGTCAATTTTACTCTTTATGATAGCCCGGATCACCAAAAAATTATCTACAAGCGAGGTTTTGATGGAATTCTATTCAAATATATTGATGGTGAAGAGATAATGGATGTCATGAATGAAGTACATGCAGGAGTTTTTGGTGCCCACCAGTCTGGACATAGACTTTCTGGTCAAATCCGAAGTCTTGGATACTTATGGCCTTCAATGATACAAGATTGTATTGATTTCACTAAGAAGTGTCATTCTTGCCAAGTATGTGCCAACTTCATTCATCAACCCCTAGAGTTTCTTCATACAACTAAATACTCATAACCATTTTCCACAAGGGGAATTGATGTAGTAGGACCTTATCCTCTGGCTACATCCAAGCAGTTTAAGTATATTCTTACTCTTATTGACTTCTTTTCCAAATGGGTAGAGGCAATACCTCTCAAAGAAGTTAATTCTAAAGGCATTGTTAGCTTTGTCAATTCTAACATCATTACCAGATTTGGTGTCCCTTATACCATATTGATGGACAATGGAACCAACTTTTGTTCATCCGAGATGAGAAAGTTGTATCAAGAATACAACATCAAATCCAACCATTCATCTTGTTATCATGCAGCGGCCAATGGTATATGGAACAAAAGTAGTCTTTCCCATTGAAGTTCAATTACCTTTGCTCAAAGTATCCATCTGTGACCAGTCATCCACATATGAACAATCTCAGAAGCGATTTGATGAATTAGAACAATTAGACAAAAAATGATTGTGCACCCTACACCACTTATAAGTCTATCATAATCAAATAGAATGAGCTTTCAATAAGAAAGTTCATCTTCGTTTGTTCATTCAAGGAGAATTGGTATTGGTCCTCAGAACCCCAATGATACCAGGAAAGAAACCTGCAAAGCTTGAGCCAAAATGGGAAGGACCTTACTCAATATATAAGGGCTACTCCAATAGAGCTTATTCTTTAATCTCAATGGATGGAGAACTCGTTACAACTCCAACAAATGCCATATTTTTGAAGAAGTATTTTTTGTAACACAAATACACCATTTTCCTAGCTATATGATGCTAAATTATGTAGCACTAGTCCATGCATATGACCTTAATCTTGTTTTTGTCCTTGATGCTGGACATTAAACTGCATAGTCCCTCTATCGTCCAACATGACGTTAAACTGTTCATCCGAGCTGCAAGATGTTAAACATCCAAGAACCCCATGTCTGTGACACATGACATTTAAGCTGTGAAACAATCCCTTATATGTCCTATATGATGTTAAAATGTGCATCGTTAGGGTTGTTGTTACCTCTTGTTTCTCACACTAAGCATGGCTCATGTGAGCTTAGAGTAAGCTTAAACCATAACACCTTCTCTGGGCTACTAACCACATGCGAGTCCCAACACTATCATCAGGTTGTCCTCAAATACAACTTGATCACCAATTCATTCTCAATATAACTACGTGGACTTTGATCCTTGCCTTCTAGGCTGGGTACATAGGCAACCTCCGAAGGTTCAATCCCAAAAACAATATCTTCACATTGGTTCACCTCCATCTCATACGATGTTGATCCATGAAGCCCCCCAAACCAATATATTCACATTGGTTCATCATCATCCTTGATATATTAAATTAAAATATACAGTCCCCCATTTTACTCACTTTAAGACATTAAAATGCACAACAATACGTCCTAGAAACATGACACTAAACTATGCAGCACCGGTCCATGCACATGACCTTAAACTATTCACACTTTTGTCCTATAAGACAAAAAACTACAACAGTCTCTGACACCCTCACCTGAGAGGGAATAATTATTGACATTGATCTTCAATCATGTTATATTCCAAGGACTATGTGCATACATGGAAATGACCAAACCTTTAATCTTGAATCCATACATCATTGCACTAAAGTCCCCTTTCACCCTTCACATGTATGAACCAAATTTGTATAGAGGGTATTTCAAGAACTATGTATAGATTGATTCCCATCCTTATGGGATACGTAGGAACATTTGAGCATCCCTCGAACCAAACCCCAACTCTTTGGGCCTAACCCCAAACTCCACTGTCAGTACCTTGGATGAAAAGTCCCACTGTGAGCACATAAATGTGATATGAAAACCTTGGTCTTTATTCAAATCCAGTTTATAACAAACACAAAATGTGTCTCCCTCATTATGGTCCGAAATCTACAACCCTAAATTAAGATCTCCTACACTCTCATCCCACATGACATTAAAATGTATTTCAGGAACTACGTATGGATTAATTCTCATCCTAATGAGATATGTAGTGAAGTCCAGTATCTCAATTTAGGACCCAGCCACAACATAATTATGGTTAACATTGACCTATGTATCTCCTTCATGCATTGGAAAATACCCATTTTTATGTGTCATACACCTAACTTTAAATACTTCCAGATCTCCATAACCCTTTTCTTGACTTCTAATCACAAAATGCCTGATACCTGATAATTATTTTTCCCGACCATGCATCACGTGCCCTTAGGCAGCCTTGCATAAGTAGTTTACATAACAGACCTGTCATCCAAAAGATGTTATTATTTGACTATGCAGCCAATGCCCTTAAGTGGCCCTGCATAATTCAAAACCCCTAACAGGTTTTTCAAATTGTGGTAACTTCATTCTTGGGGGGAAAACCTCTTTTGTCCTTATTGTTCTTAACAATGATACGTAGGGATCCTCAAAAAACATCCATCCTTAACATATTTATCCGATACACTTTTTCATGATATGAAAGTATTCAAGTCTATGGTTTATATTTCCCTTCCCTACATTTGGGTCAGACCTTCGCAGGAGTGACATTCATCCAATTCTTTGGAAATCTTGATTGGGAATATTCTCTACATATTCAAGTACCTCTATCCATACAACAGACTCTGTGCTTTGGAAAATTTGAATCTCCATAAACTTCCACTGGATTTTAGAAATAGAAAAGTAAAATTTCTGAGAGTTGTTTTGCCTGACTATGCAGCACGTGCCCCTAGGTAGCCTTGCATAAGTAGTCTACATAATGGACCTATCAGCCAAAAGATGCTATTATTTAACTATGCAGCCAATTCCCTTAAGTGGACCTGCATAATTCAACCCCCTAACGAGTTTTTCAAATAGTGGTAACTTCACTCTTAGGAAATACTTTATCTAATTCCTTTTACCCCTTTTTTAATATCATCCCTCAGATTCAAAATTTCTTAAGTCATAGTTTACATGTTTTCCCCCATACTTGAAAGTGGTAATATGTTTTCAAACAAATTATCAAGGAATTAAGTCAATTTTAATCCATTCGGTCAGAGCTATTCGACCTTAAACATTAGCCTTTTTATGTCCGACATACATGACTTTAAACTGCCAAAAAAAGACAAGGAACTCATTAAATTGGGAACTTGTCAAAGGAACTCTGAACAAAAGTTGAGTCCCAGCTCGCTAAACGTACATATTGTATGATTTAGGCAATTTTGAGCAAAAAAAGATGCAAAGTTTGTGGGGTTGTCTGTATAATCCTAGAAAAAATAAAACCATGCTTACTCAGACCATTGGATTTGGTAAAAAAAAATATAATATATAAGTAATTAGCAAGAGAATGCAGGTACAAATGATTGAAGATGAAATGTCTTTTTTCCATTGATGCACAAGATTAGAAGAAAATCCACAGATTAGAGTATCTTCTCCTTTTCAAGAATTACAAGAGGCTTTCAACATAACTTTTCATTTGATTTACGGCATCCCCAGCTTCATCAGAAACCACTTTAAGTTCATTCACTCGACCATATTCACTCTTTTCATCTTGATGGAGTGCCTTCTTGGCATCTGTGATGGATTTCATTCCATACGTTTGGACTCCTTCCAATGAATTGTTAAGCTGGTAAAGTTCCACAGTAACAACATCTAACTGTTGCTGAATATGCATCTGCTAGACAACATTATCCTTGATTTTATGATTCATCTCCTTCAGATTTGCAGCATGATCAGCCTCAGGTCAGGACACCGCAGCCTCGAATTCATCGATATTGGTCAGCAGAATCGCTCTGATCAGATATTGACAACACTTTTTCTCCTGATCCCTCCTTAAGATGACTTGTTTCATTACGGTATAGATCTCTTGATATCCAAAACCACCAAGTCCCAGCATGAAAAACAAGGATGACAATCGCATGATCTTCGAAGATAGATCTTCAAGAGGAACTTTAGATATGATCTTCCACATATTCTGTCATGCCTTGCGACGTGAGAATTGGAGTGCCTCTTACACCTATGGGTCTGATTCGGCATCACTATCACAGGGGGAATATAGTCCGGGATTAATCTACTTAAGGAAGTACCCTTTTCTACTACTTCCCCCATGACCCTTGGTACTTCACTTTCTACTCCCGTTGGGGCTGAGGCTGAGGCTTCACCTATGGATCTAGCCATTGAAATTGACAGCCCTGCATAGTCAATTGAAAGCTTTACTTAGTTACCATGGATAACAAAATTTGATTAGCTGTCTTGAAAATTAAGTACAACCACAAATATTATAATCATTTACCCAATGATAGATCAGTAGCATGATAAGTCTACTCTCCATCTTTCCTAGCTTCAACAGGATTTTTAAGATGGATTTCAGGAAGCTCGGTCGGGTTAAGATCCACTTGAGCTAGCATCTCTGCAATGATAGGGTTGTCTCTACCCCCTTCAGGAATCGGCAAATCAGCAGCTTCCTCAGACAGAACTACACATTTCAACCAATCATGGTTAGAGATGTAATAAAAAATTTTAACAGGATAAAGGATAACACTCACGTCCAAAATCTTCTAAAACACATGGCAATTTAACATGATCTAAAATTTATTCAAAAGACGCACCAAGTTTCATCATTTCATCCAGTGATATCTTAGATTCCTGGTTAGTCTCACTAGTGGGAGCATTTGATGTGTCTTCTTGGAGACCCTCTTCCTACGAACTCCAATCCTGAACAGCTTCCTCAGAGAAAATTACAAAGTCAGTTGTAGTGGTCGCCAAATGTTCTGGTGTAGGTGTTGAACCTAAAGCATCACAGAATGGAAGTAAGTTTATGTCTTCATTCAACGTTCTATGAAGTATTTTTAATTTAACATAAGCATGCTCTTATCTCCTTGCAGTAGCAATAGGCGCAATACTGGGAATAGAAGCTGGCTCTTCTTCTCTCGTCATTTCTTCAGGAGCAGCCAGGTCAGCATGAATTTGCGACTGTTCACCAGCACCCTCCGTCGTCCTCAGATGAGGGTCAGTCCTCTCCCTCAAAGGAGAAATCGAAGAAGCCTTTGAAATCCAAATAAGTATGAGCAAACTTTTCATGAGTTAAGATTCATGACTGTCTGAAGGACTTACCACTACTGATGAAGCATCTAGTTGTGGACTTCTTCCTTTGATGCCTTTGCTTCTTTGACTTTTTGGGTGTGTTGACATAGTCACCTCTAAATATAGGTATTGGAGAGTGAAAATCCCTTTCTAACTCCTCATCCATGGCTTTACGGCCTAGAGATACCTCGCCCGACTCACGAGGATATTCATTGGCTCCAATAGCGGTGCCACCAGGGTTGTACTATGCTGAAGGGACCTCGGTAGTTCTTTTCTTAACAAGCTTCAAGATGAAGAAAGTAATTTCCTTGAGTAATAAAGCTTTGAATTAAATTAAGTTTCAAAGGAAATAAGGAAAGAAATTTACATCTTCAGGAGCCACGTAATCATGCCACTCCTCGTCTACTGAAGCACCAATCCCCTCAGTGGTGCCACAATTCATCATTTCCTTTACCCGCTTGGTAATAGGAATGGAATCATCAGGGGAATATATGAGAATTTCCAGCTCTCTGATGCAAGCCCACACTTCATTGAGGTTATCCTCGAAGCAGATATCAGCAGAAGCCCGGAGATTCCACACTCCAGGGATATGTAGCCCTTTGCATAAGTCCATCCAGGTTGTTTCAACATCAAAATATAAACTCCGCCATATCTGGACATCCTCTGGTCATAAATATTCAGCATGTGTACTAGAAGGTCGTGAGGAGGGTCCTACAATCCAGGACTTCAGCTTCTTCCCAGCTCCTGCAATCACAGATAAAGGATAAGAAAATGAAACTTTTTGCTCTATAAAATAATGGAGACTAAATTTCCTCAAGGATAGAACTCACCAGGAGTCTATGAAGTAGGTCTCTTGACTCTGGTAGGAGGATTATATCTGGCATGAGGCCGCTTTGACGCATGTCGTGCCTCATCATCTCAATCCTAGGAATCCGGTGAATCATCCTCGGGTGAGGAACCCAGTGAATCAGCTCCGGGTGAAGAAGAATCACCTTCCAGATGAAGGGTTTCTTTCCTAACGATTCTTTTTTCCCCACACGAGGGACCAGATGATTCAGTACCCCTTCAGGGTATGATGCTACCCAGTTCTCAGCATACCATGTAGTCAATTGACTCACCGCTCCAGTAACTGGTAGATCAAACACTGCCCCGGTTTTCTCCATAGCTGTCAGCAACCATAGTTGTCAAGAAACCATTGGATGCTGTTCTGACCTGACATGCATGGGAGGGGATACAAAAATCTGCTACAGGCACTTGAATTGGCATGCAAATCGATATGGAACATAGGCCTCACATATAATCTCTCCGTCAATTCTGGTGGCCAATACACCATCTCTACAAGCCAGCATATATGACCTCAATTCTAGGCTAGCTGTTCCATCATAAAAAAACCACCCGGTTGGAGGGTTTCCATAAGGAAAGAAATGAAATTCCTTGAACATGCTCAACCTCACCTTTAGATCATAGGGATTGTGGGACAATGGAGAAATTCCAGAAAATGCCTACAACGATGGCCTAAAAGAACTCTCAGGAACCTGTACTCCACTATGTACATAATATGTACATAAGTGAGTGGAGATCCATCCCCAAAAAAATTGGAATAGTCCCATTATTCTCAAAGGAGACTTACCCATATAGACATGGAGTAAGATCCTGTGAATCTTCGCCAAAATAGGGGTGGCCAACCCAACCATTTTTCTCTCATCCAACTTAGCTGCAACAATGAAGGTCCCTGTCCTAACACCTCCCATAAAATACCTAACTGGAAGAACATAAACACTGATCCAAAAACCTAAAAATCCTGCTAGACGAGTCTTCTCTAGGATTCTTTGATCCACTTCATACCCCCACTTTTCAAACTCTCCCGCTTCCAGAGTTGTCCAGAATGTGACAAGAACATCCCTCTTCTCTGTTCTAGGGCAGCTAGTAGGATGATTACAGGTGTTCCCCTTATCATTCTTCTTGATCAGAAACATATCCATCCACTCCTTTGGATGAATTTCCTTTCTAGAATGAGTTTTGGTGGACTTCGAATTCTTTAGCTTGTGTAAAATTTTCAATAACTCTCGAGACAAAGACAGAGTCTTCTCCGAACCATTGAAGGTCATCTTGGGGGGATGAATTCATCATACATATCTACCAAAATTGGATCCATTGATATCTTGTAGACATCACACAAGTTGATGCCTACTTCTCCATGAGTCAGATGGAAAGAATTGGTTTCCGGGCTCCCGCGATAGATTAGCTCTGGCACAAAATTATCAATCCTGTAGACATATGTATGCCCAACCCAGAAGACTTCATATATTGTAGCTCCATTCAGATCCTCAACAAACTCTGCATAGGTTTGTCGCACCCAATATTCCCACATCCAAGTCGTCTTCACACCTCCTCTGGGATGGAAATCCCAACTCTTTTTCCATCCCTTGGATTGATCCATTTGAGAATTTCGGAAAATAGAGGGATAGTAATGTGGCTGCAGCTCAGGCTTGTGAGGATTCAAATCTAGAGAACATGGGCTATGATGCATTATGAATGCCTTCTACACTGTTACAACATTGACAAATTATCCTGCAACTGAAACATTTGCTGAAGCAAAATTTGTGTAAGTCTGAAACCAGGAATGAGGAATATAATTATTTTCCTCTGGAACATTGACTCCTTGCAGATGACCATGGCCATATAAAGGCAATTAAATGCTCTATGGGAAGTTAACATGATATTTCTTCAAGTAATTAGCCAAATCTGGGAGAGTGCTATTGCAGATATCATAATATTCATGACCAACGATGTTCATCATATCATATATTTTCTTGCTGGCCAATTCATCAGCCGATCCAATTATTTTGGAATACATTGAATCTACACAAAGATCTAACAGTTAACTTTTAAGTAAGTCTATTTTAATTAAATACTTGTGAAGAAAACAAAAAAATGGATAAGGTATTAAGCCGCGCAAGTTTAGGCGCACAAGTTTGGCCGCACAAGTTTTACAGCGCAAGTAATGTCTCACAAGTTAAAATCTTACTGAAGAAGCGCGACACAAAAAAGAGATATTGACTGAGGAGATGAAGAAACTTGCGCGACGAGAGCTAAAAAACATTGAAGGTAGGATAGTTTGCATGAAGTGACACCCATATATATAGGAGATCCCACAACCCTGCGCGCCAGAACTTGTGCGTCGGAACCTGCACACCAACATCTGCGCAACACCGAACCCTTGTTTCTCGTTTTCCTCAGAGTCAAATACTCTTTCCTTTTTCAGATCCAACTCTAAGGGGGGAATTTTGTTGACGCTCTGTTCCATCACAGAGAACAAAAAATGGAAAAGGGGAATACCTTAAGCCCAATTAGGGTCACCCTTTGAATAACATAAAAAATTGACAAAGGGATGAACTAGGAACTCATTTGGAGGGCGTCATGCAAGTATCCTACACGCCGTGCAAGTCACTTGCGTGACACATATGGGTCACACAAGTAAATTGCACACCCTATCCCTTTTTTCACCCATGGTGCCTAGTGGCCTATAAATAGCCCCTATGGGCCCTCCATTTTGGGGTTGAATTTTCAAAAACTCAGATTCAAGCTCTGGTCACCCAATTCTCTATCTGAAGTCTTCCGAACACTTCTAATGTAAATTTTTTACCTAGAAGGGAAGCTCTAAAGAGGAAGAATAAGGATATAAGTTTTAGAACTCATTAATACTTGCGCACCTAAGTGTCCAGCCCTTAAGGGAAATGAAGACAATTGCACGCCGCCCTTCCCTCTCAAGGGAACTTGCGCGCCACCCTTTTGGAAGCTTCTAGGGATGATACTAAGGGCTTGAGTTCAAAGTCGCCCAAGTATTACCCTACAGATTATTATTCTCCCAATGTGACTCATGTCACGCAAGTATACTTGCACTAACAAGACTTTAGCGCCAGAAAAATACTTGCGCGCCTCCTTCCTAGTCACCTCCTTTCCTCAAATCCACCTCTCCTCTTCAAGATGTAGCCTTCTAAACCCTCTTCAAAGCCATTTATGGCATGACTCACTTGTTGGATACCTTATCTGAAAGGAATTCTGTGAGAAACTCTCCCAAAACCTCATGACTCACAAGATTTATATTACCGCGGTTAATGGTTTCTTATATAAATCTTTTGAAATGAGAAGATCTTTTAACCTGGGCCTCCTTCTTCAGAGTAAGCCCTAGTCACAAGTTTTCTTAACCTAGGATTCCTTCTCAGGATAAATCCCCAGTCTTAATTTCTTTTTGATTTGGGCTTCCTTCTCAGGAATAAAACCCAATCATAAGTCCCTATTAATTTTGGATTCCTTTTTAGGTGTAAGTCCTGGGTTAAAACTCCAAATCTCCATAAAGTATAAATACCTTTATGGACCTTGCTCCTGGGAATCTTTCCTAAGTCCTAGTCTTCATCTACTTGGACAGTCATACATACGTAAGCCCCACATCATTTCTCATGATTGCATCATTCATGGAACCATTGTAAAGTGTACTGATACCTCTTGTTTCTCACACTGAGCATGACTCACATGAGCTTAGAGTGTGAAAGTAATCACGACATATTTTTTTGGACCATTGACCATGCATAAACCCCATATTTCCTTATCCAAACTACGTGGACTTTGATGTCTACCTTAAAAGTAGAGTATGTAGGAAGCCTTTCTAAGGTTAAATTCCATCATTCATTAATTATTTTCCATCCCATATGACGTTAAAATATATCCTTCTTATCGAACTACATGGGTTCTGATTCCTTTTTAACAAGGATACGTAGGTATCCTATCTGCGGGTACGATCCCAACTCTGAAATAATCCCTATCTTTCTGAAGGAAAACAAACTTCAAGTTCCCCACTGAGTGTCTTTAAAACCAGCATGGTCATTATAATGAGAAATATATTTCTATATAATGTATTAAAGGATACCATTGAATAAGAATATCTAATACATATGATTGATTATCTATTGATGAAGAACCTCAAATAAATATTAAAGATTCTCTAAATTCCATACATATCAATCATTGATTTCTAAATCTAAAGGAAAACTCATTTTCATACTTGGTTAATTAATAAGGATTAGTGAACATAACTTAAATCTATAAGAGAGTACCGATGTAGGTAATAATTCCCCCCAAAAGGGTGTGATGAGACTAACCTCCAATCATCTCAACCAATAAAAATTCTTAATCCTCATCGGTCCATAACTAATGAGCACCTACCTTTGGAAAGTAGGTCCAAATTGATATAGAATCATTGGATGTTTCTGGTTCTACAAATAAACCCATTAGAAACCGATTGGAAAGTTTGAACCTTAAACAAACAAGGTCATCCCCATTTCCATAAGAAACAAATGGGAGAGGTTAAAGGGATAAAGAGATTCTTGAATTAGTTTATACTGATGTGTGTATCCCATTTCCTATCAAGTAAAGGGGTGGGTACTCCTACTTCATAACTTTTAGTGATGATTTTAGTAGATATGGATATGTCTAATTAATTAGGTATAATTAAAATTCTTTTGATAAATTTAAGAAATAAAAGAATGAAGTTTTGAATTATATTGGTAATAAGAATAAGAAACTTCACTCAGACTATGGTGGGGAATATCTTAATCAATACTTCATTAATTACTTATGGATGTTTGGGATCCTATACCAAATTAATCATCCTTACACAACTCAGTGGATTGATGTCAGAGAAAGAATAAAATGCACCTTATTGGACATGGTAAGATCAATGACGATCCATTTGAGTCTTCCATTATCCTTTGAAGATATACATTATAAACATTAGCATATATACATACTAAAATGATTGACAACTAAAGAAACAAATAGTATACCATACCAATTATGTTATGGAAAGAAAGCTATGTTTTCTTACATATATGTGTTGGGTTTCATAGCTTTTGTTAAGGCCTATGTAAGTAATAATCTTTTACCCCAAGGCATAAAGTGTATCCTTATAGGATATCCCAAAGAAATGAAGGGAAATACCTATACAATTCTTCAGACAAAAAGGTTGTGGTTGTCATGCGTCCCACATTTCTTGAGGATGATACTATCTCTAAAATAGATAATGGAAAATATATATAATTCAATTAAGTCTAGCCTCAAGATACATAAAAGTTTGCACATGAAAAAAGTACAAAAATCCTCATGGAAGAAGAAATTTTTCTAGAGACAAAATTACTATATATGAGTACTTGAGAGTTTAGAGAAAAATAACATTATGTTTTTCTAGTCACCAAGATAGTGACTCATTATAACTTGATAATAATGATCCTCTAACTTACAAGGAAGAAGTAAGTAGCACATATGTTTCCACGTGTCAAGAGGCTATGAATTCTGAAATGGATTCCATGTACCCAAACCATGTTTGGATTTTGGTAGACCCTCTAGTATATGTAAATCCCTTTGGTTGAAAATAGTTATTCAAGAAGAAAATAGACATGTAAGGATAAGTAAGTACCTATAAGGTGAAGCTAGTTTAAAAAGGGTATTAATAGCATCATGCAATTGACTATAATGAATCCTTTTCATTAGTTGCAATACTAAAATCCATCAGAATTCTACATGAGATTTTGGATTTCCATGATTATGAGATTTAGAAAATGGATGTCAAAACAACCTTCCTTAAATGGGAACCTTTATAAATATTTCTATACGACACAACCCAAAGGGTTTGTGACTCTAAATCATGCCAAAAAGGTATACAAGTTTCAAATATGAATTTATGGATTAAATCAAGCATCCAATTCATGGAACATTTATTTTTATGAGGCCATAATAGAATTTGGTTTCATAAAGAATTAATGAAATCTATGTGTTTATAAATGGTTTAGTGGGAATGTAGCAATTTTTTTAATAAAATATGTTAATGAAATATTACTCATTAGAAATTAAGTAATAGTCTAATAGTGTCTTTAGGTGTGTTTGAACAAATTCTTATCTATGAAGGAATTGGTAGAGGAAACATATATTATTGGAATCAAGATTCATCATGATATATCCAAGAGGTTTCCCATCCTATGTCAGAATACATACACTGACAAGATACTGAAAAGACTCAGTATATAATAATCCAAGAGGGGATTTTTTCCAGTATCATATGAAATTTATCTTTCTAATAAAATGCGTCCTTAGACTCATGAGGAAAGAAATAGAATGGAAAGGATTATATACGCATCAATGATTAGGTCATTCATGTATTCTATGCTATGTACTAGGATAGATGTATCCTATACATTAAGTGTGGTGGGAATATATCAAGCCGAACGAGGTGACTACAATTGGATGACATTCAAGACTATACTTAAGTATTTGAGGTATAATAAGGATATGTTCCTAGTTTATGGAAGATATGAGGAAATAGTCATCATAGGATATGAATCTAATAGTTTCCAAACTGATGAAGATAGAATAAAGTCACAAATGGGATACATATTCACTTTTAATAGAGGTACTGTGAGCTATAAGATATCAAAGAAGGATATGGTTACAGATTCTACAATAGATTTCATATATATTGGGGCTTCTAAAGAAGCTAAAGAAGTAGTATGGATGCACAACTTTTCTCAAGATCTTGATGTGTCACCTAGAAGTATAGATCATATCACTCTCTATTGTGATAATACTATAGTAGTGGCTCTTGAAAAGGAGACAAGGTCACATGAGAAGATAAAGTACATACATTAGAAGTATCATCTCTTGAGGGATTTTTCTCAGATAGGTGAAGTTATAGTGAGTAGTATTTCCACAGAAGACATCATGGAGGACCCCGTGACTAAATTCTTAAATAAAGTAGAATAATGACTATCATGTGAGGTCTAGTGGACTAAAGGTATTAGGTAGTTGTATCTAGTACATATGTGAGTTTTTCAGAGTTGGTGTCCTAGGACCAACTATTTGTACTTTGATTACATGTGTATTTGATATATCTAATATTAATAAAACTTCTTATTAAATATTGATCATTATTATATATGACTATAATGTAATAATTCCCTAGAGTATATACTGCATTGATAAGGCAATAACAATTCCACGTTATGAAGAGAACCTTGAGGAGCTATGAAAATATTGTTAAATAATGTTCTATGATTGAATAACAAACTATGGTGGGAAAAATATTACATAGACTATCAGGTACGAGTACTCATAAGTAGATGAGTCTTCTTCTCATGAAGTTCAGAGTTTGTAATCTCCAAGATGGGAGATTATCATAACAAACCCAATATTAAGAATTCTACATTTTTTGGTGTCTTGAGATATTCCTATCTGTGAGTGTTTGTGATGGTACTTAGACTTTAATATTATCATTAATTCATGTTATTACTTTCATACTAATATGTTTTTTTTAAACCATAATGAAAATTGTTTATGGTGAAGTTAGATATGTTGTGTACATCATGAGTGACATGTCATTAATGGATAAGTTGAGGAAGGATTTTTACCTTATATATTTATGGATGTTGATATCTCAACCCTTTTATTGGAATGAAACCATTTCAATAAATTCCATGGCTATAGTATAATTCCATGTTTATTTCAGATAGTTAAATAAAGACATATCGAACATATAGGTTGGTGATATAGATGTGCAAGTTTCTTGATGAGATATTGAGAAAAAGGGATTATATTACACAATGAGCATTAATATGTGGTTTTCATTATTATGATATTAAGTTATTTCTCTTGGGTGACTTGAATTGTTTCTAGATAGTAATATTAGACTTCTGGAAAGCCTACCTAATTCCAATGAGAAATAATCTTAAAGGGCCACATACTACGTGTTTTCATTGATCTTGATTAAATTATATTTGAATTTAATTATTGGAATAAATATTATTCTCAAGACTGAATAAAAATTTTATTTATTTTTTATTGATCTCTAATATTCACAGGGTAATAAATAATTATTTTTTTATTAATAAATAATTTATTTGATTACATTAATATATATATAATATTTATTCACAGGATTGTGAATAAAATATTTATTTTATTTATGGAATATTTTAATAAATATTTATTCAATAGATTGTGAATAAAATATTTATTAAGTAATAACATATTTATTTAGTTGTTCAATAAATTCTAGAGGAGTTCGAACAGACCATGACTGAGTCCGACGACAATATTAATTAACAAGACTGTTACATAATATTTGTTATTGAGAAAGTTGGTTCATGTCGAAAAGTAATAATAATGATATTATTATTATGTGGAATGGGGTTTATTAAAGGTTTTATATGTTATTTAATGATCGACATGAAGTTATATAACATTTTAATCTAAAACAAAACTATATAAATAGGTGGTTATGTCTATTGTATATTGTATCAAAAAATTTCTAACATAAAATTATTTCACATAAAAAATTATCTCTTAACTCTCCCTTATCTCTCCTTATCATGAATGCGATACACAAGATAGATTTTTTCAAGATCGAAGAACAAGAGATCAAGAATGAATATTGCAAGACATTTAATTCAACATGCTAGCACCTGAAGATTGAGTGATGTTTCTTGGAGATCATTGGAGAATGTGTGTATCACCACTAGAGAGATTCTATCCTTAGATTCGAATAGAATAATGAAGGAAATCAAAAAGGGTCTTTCAGATGATAAAAATTCATCAACAAAGAATGTTTCTATTCCCAGGTATTTATTTATTTATATTTTAAATAAATTAATTATAAATTTGATATGCAGGATTTTCACTTATGGTTTCAGGAAATGATTATATAATGAAATTTTAATATATCTCTCACCACTTCATGCTTTATCAATGCCCAGAACCATAACACATAACTTGAAGCATAAGTTTCAAAGATTGAGGGTATATCTTCTGAGTTGAACATATGTCTTTGAGAAGGTTGTATGACTTGATTATAAGTCTTCTATAAATCATATGTCTTCAATGTAAAATATGAAAAATGGAAAAGGCATTAAACATAAGTATTTTTGAGATGGGCGTAAGCCTTTCTAAGCATAATTACTTACAAGTGAAATCCTTGGTGAGTCTAATCCTTCCGAGTGTATGTATTATATATTTTTAATATTTTTCATAATTAATTGGATGAAAATTGAGTTTTTCCAAATTTAATATTTGAAGATGTAAATCAATTTGGATGATACTAATGTCATGTATCAACGAACACCTAAATTTTTTTGTGATTGAAGATTGAAAATCAAGAGAATTTAATCCTAAATCTTAATGAAAAGGATTAAATTACTAGTGAATTTCTAAAACATTTAAAATTTAGATAAATAATGTAATTAAAAATTAAATTGGTGACTAATTTAGAATATTATTATACTATTACTAATCTATTTGAACATAATGATGCTATAATGGGCCCTAATTCAAGTAGGTCCAAAAATAATCAAAGAGTAAGATAAATTTATGGGAAATAAATTAATTCTAAAACTAGTGATTCAAGTTTATTAAAACAGAAAATAAATAGAAACCTGAATATGTATATGATAATTTGAAATTATTCTAAATATTACAATGAATAATCCGATTCAAGATAGACTAAGTTAGTGATATAAAATATATTTTCTGTCTAAATATAAAAATACTTAAAAATTTATGAATTGGTATTTAATGATTATCTAAGATATAGGAAGATGAACCATGATACATATGTATTGGTGTATAATCACTATATAGCTATGGATATTGAATTTCCGTTAGTTTGGATATTTTGAGAGGAAGACTGAGTCGAGCCTACTGTAGAAATATATAAAATATATGTTATGTTGTGAGAGAATGTTGAAAAAATAAAAGATCAAGATTATTTAGTGAGAATTAAGAATATGTGGTTGTCTGAAGGATAACTTGAAGATGCTAAAATAATTTAGACTAGTCTATTAGTATGGGTGAAAAATGAGAGAAGAAGCAAAATAAAGGAACTCTTGAAATTTTATAGGAGATAACAATTAGATGAATAATGTAATATTAATATTTTAGTACATTTCCATATATGAAAAGTTATAAGAATTAAATTAAGATCATGGGAACCAAATAATATAGAGATATTATCTATTCTAAAATATAGAAAGTTAAAATCTTTGTGAGTTACATATCAAAATAAAAACAAGTAGAGAAAAAACAAAAAGTGGAGTTCTTGAGTTCATCTGAGATCAATGAGAATAGAGAAAAATAATACACCTCATAATGAAGAAGAATAAGAAGGAGAATCTGATCCTCTGTTGGGAAGTTAGATCAGTTGGGTTTTGAAGCTGAAAGAAGAAGGATAATCTAACCATTGTTCTAAGATCAGATCATGTGCAATAATGATGTGAGAATAAATAAGAACAAAATAAAGACCAATTATTATATGTAAGTTCCTTATCATCTATAAGTTGAGAGTTTTAATTTAATAAGTGAGAAATACAAGTGATATATTTATAAATAAGACTTGTGAGGAAAAGATATAGTAGGGTCCATGCTATAAAGGTTTCTTAAAGATCATTTGGTAGCTGATGACTCTATGTAAGGAAGGATGTCATATCTCTTAGATGCAGAAGCACAATGAACTGAATAAATGATCTACTTCAAAGAGTATATGAAAGAAACAATTGTATATACATGGTGGATTCCATATAATCTATAGGATTTAGGGTATGCAGGGAAATTATGGGTGGAAGCTGTGATAATGCATGAAGATAGAAATAAGTCCTTTGGGAAGTAGAAAACTATGAACATAGTGTAAATATGTGTTAGTGTAGGATTCACTAGTGGGTTTGGTTGATAAATTCCCACACTCCAATTGTATTTATAATAATATTATAGTGGTGAAACCATGCCTCAAAAATTCCTAGTATGATACATAGTAGGTCTTTACACCAAACCTTGTAAATCATATATGCTGCTTTTAATTTACACAGAACATAGAATATAGGAATTAGTTTCCATGTTAAATGACTAAAAAATATATTTTTTACTAATAATAAAAAGAACTAAAATTAAAAAATGGGATTATATTTTTAAATAATAATTTGGAATTTCTAAAAACTAGTCAATATCTGATTCACCCACTCTTAGGTGTATCCATGAATACTATTGGAAATTTTAACTAGTACTAGGGAAAATATTACCTATGATTGGATCTATTTTTAAGAACCACTAAATTTTATTTTTTAATGAATTTCATATTTGAGATGTCTAAATATCCTCAGATGGAAAGATCAGAATCTATTCCTGTTAGTGTAGAATTAGAAGTCACTTCAAAGATGCTGAAAAAAATAGAAGAGGCCAAGAAGGTGAGAAAAATATCAAGGAATAAGGAGTATCAACTATTATTTGAAGTTATATAGAATTAGAAAATCATTGATAAATCAATTTATCATTATAAATCTAAATAAATGATCACTAACTATGTAGAATTTGGAGAGATTTCAAATGATAAATCACTTAATGTTTTTTATTCAAAAATTAAGGAGTGTATTGAAATAGTTCCCATTGATGATTTTGTCTATATAATGAAACATATTAAGTAAATATAGGATGAGAAGTCATAGTTTGAATAGGACACTAATGAGATGTAAGATTCATTGGCCAAATAGGTTGGAAAATCCAACACTCTCTCAAGAATGGTAATAACAATGGATGGATTAGTTTTAGTTTTGAATGAATGATTTTTTTAAGAAAGGAGTAATTTAAAAGATATTATTATGATAAAGATGTTATTGAATTAGTGATCTATTCACTTGTGAGACTACATATAAATTCTATTGGAGTTAAAGAATCCCAGGTGGATGTGAAAGAAAAGAGAGTAAAAGAGATAGATATTTCCTTAGTGGAAGAAAGAAAGATGCATAATGAATACGTTACTAATATAAAAAGTGTCTCGAAAGAGGTATTAATGTATTTTGAGGCTAAAAAATATTCCCTTTATATAAATTGAGTTGGTGGTAAATTTAAAATATCTGGAAGCCGTATAAACTAAACCTTCCCAAAGAGATGAGAAAATAAGTGCTACCAATCAAGTTTAAGAGTTAAGTTTTCATTAAAAATGAACTCATGTAGGTGATAAATAGAGTTTGAATACATATGAAGAAGCATGAACCTCATCCAAATAGAAGAATTAATCTCACTATCTTGGTAAGGTTTTCAAAACTAGAAACATTTTATTTATAAATTCTAGAAAAATTTAAAATTATGGGAAAATATGCATAAATAAAAATATTGAAAATACCACAAAAGTATCAAGGATGTAAGTGATAAATTACATGAAATTCATCCCCAAAATTGGATCTCGATATTATGGGCTTCCAATCCCTAAAATAACATGGTTTTCAAGTAGAAAATTATGGACATATTTCTTTAATTAGAAAAATAATGAGGCTTATAGGAAATTATTGGTGTTTCTGGTGGCTTGAGAACATGAACATTTATTATTGGAATAATATGACAACCTTTTCAGTTAGTATAAGTCTAGAAATAAGGGGGATAAAATATTAATTAAACAATAAACCTTATATAAAGAAGACCAAATCATAAATATATAAGAATCTTTCCACTAGGAATATTTTTGAATCTCTATATAATTTCTATGAAATGTGAAATATTAGTGGACACTTTTATGATTAATTATAATAAAATCTAGAGAAGTATCATTAATATACTGATAAAAATAGTAAATCATCCCTAATTGAGAATCATCTAACAAATAAAGATAAACCCACCTTAATGAGTGAAAAAATAAATTTATTTGAAGAAACCACTTCCAAGAAGTCATTAAAGAATGTTAACAATTTGAATATCACCCAAACTAGAAGAATATAATTTTACTATGGTAAGAGAGGACACACCATGGATTATTGTAAATAATATATGGAAATAAAACCTAGAAGGAGAAATATTAACTCAAAAAGGGAACCCATCCAAGAAAGATATTTTAGGATTGGATTGGTATTTGACACCCCTAATAAAGAGACTGAGTGGATAACTATAAATGTAAGTAAATGGTTGATTATCTATTCTATGGAAGGTGAAAGAAATTTTTAAACACACTTGAAAAGTGTGTAACTACAATTCCGGAATAGATAAATCTATTAAAGAAAAAGGGAAATAACCATTTGTTCATTTTGTCTAATATAATCTGGAGAAAAATTCCACACCTATGATGAATTAATTGCATGTATTTAATGATATATTGATCAAATGGGAAGATTATATATACGAATAACGAAGGATGTATCAAGTATCAAATAATGGAAATATTATAGTAGCTCAAGAGAAGAAAGCTATTACAACTAAAAAGAAATATGGAAAAGAAAATAAGTCCATGCTACTTATAAATTTTAAAATTCAGAAAATTAAAGAGGTTTTAAGAATGAAAAAGATAATACACTCCAGAGATTCAAAGAAAAGTGAAATTAGGTTAAGGAGAAAATATTTTCCCTAGTGATATAATTTAATAACAGTGGAATTATCACCTTATTCATACATTGGTGATTATTATTTTATGAAGAAATTGATGGTGAAGATAGAAGAAAGAATTCTATCTTGGTGATTATTTCAAGTTGTATCCATTTCTAATAGGTACCAAATTTTTCCACTAGTATAATTACTTGTTGTAGATTATTTTTTGAATAAATTTACCATAATGATTAATTATGGAATACATCTCTTATGGGGGACCAACTGAAGTACTCATGTCTTCCATGTAATTGTTATCTTGTAATTGTTTTGAAATCGGATAACCCCAAAATATACTGAAGAGGTATGATATTCCCTCTCTTTTCCCTATTATGAATTATTATTATTTTAATCATTAAGGGGGAGTGTTTTTCAAAAAAAGGGGAAATAAAATAACTTTAAATTGAATTTATTTATATTTTTTTTAAGATGAATAAATAATTATAAACTCCCTTGAAAATATGTTTTGTATGACCCCTAAAATTGAAAGTCTGATTTTGAAATACATTGAGGGATATATATGGATAAATTTGTTTCTTTGGTAAACTCACTCTTTTATTAAGAAATGATTTATCCTACATAGACATATAGAATACTTACTTAAGGACCATTTATAATAAATATATCATGCCTTCCTTCTATAAAGGGAATGAAAGATCAATTGGGAGAACATGGTTCTTGAAATCAAAAAAGTATGTGAAAGAATAATTATCCCTTATAATACCTCCCTATAAACCTATGGTATTTAATTAATATAACAAAGGGAGAGAAAAAATTTACTCTTTTTATTTATTTTTATTAAGGTAGAGAAGAGAAACATTTACTTAAGGCATTCAAGTTGTATTGACTACAAATATAAAGGGTGATATTGAAGTTCCCTTATGAATTATATTATGGTAATATTGTATTTTTTGTCAACTATCAAATTAGTATGAGGAATTCAATATATTATTTGAGATACTTGGGTGATAGATTTATTATCCACCCATTATATGAAGAAGGTTTTAACCATACAATATAGAAAAATTAGATTGAATATGTGGATTCCATTGAAGTTTCAATATGGTATTCATATGTTGGAAATGAAAAAAGAAAGAGTTTCTAGCTTCCATAAAAAATATGGATAGACATGTTCAAATGGTAGGCCCTTGAATTAGATGATGATTATTTTACTGATATTTATGGAGTTAATACATGTACTGAAAGAATGATTTTGACTTTATCGATAATAGTTTACAAAGGTTTGAAGTATTGACTATCATACAAAACGTTGTGGGATGTTTTTAGTGGTATTAAAAGGCTAGCATATTGGGGAGATTGAAGACCCAAGGAATTGGAGGAAGAAATCCTTGTGTTCATTGAAAAACCAAGTAATTTTAGGAATCCAATCACGTGTGCTATTGATTTTAATGTATTACATCACTTGGATGCAGGTTTTAAATGATTTGAGATGGTTGAAGATGATTCAAAGAATGTATGGTTTAATTTTGATGATGTCTGGAACCACTGTAAAATATTTCATGACTTTGATGTTATAATTTTATGACTTCATATCATTATATGAATCTGAGTGTATGTCTTTGAGATTGATCACATGTCTTTCAAATTGAATATAAGTCTTTGTAAATATCTTATGACTTTATCACAATATATGTCTTTGATGTTAGCAAATGGGAATGGTAAAGTCATTGAACATAAGTCTTTTGGAGCCAAGAGCAAGCCTTTATCATTGAGTGTAAGCCGTTCCAAGTATAAGTATCTACTAGTGTAAGCCTTTGTGAGTGTAAGCCTCCCCTATGTATGTATTCTATGCTTTGTGAAAATTTTAGAATTCACTAGAAAAAAGTGATTTTTTGATATTTAATATATGAATATGGAAATCAATTAGGATGATGCTAAAGATATGCCTCAATTATTCAAACATCATAAATGCCTACATTATTTTTTTTGATTCAAGCCTGAAAATCAAGATAACCCGATCCTTGATCTTTAAGAAAAGGGTAAAAGTGATGGATAATTTCTAGAACATTTCAAATGTAAATATCTAAATAAATTCTCGATCTAAGTGGATATTTATCCACAAGATACTAACTAATTTATTTAATATAATTACACTATAATGAGCCATGATTTAATCTAGTATAAAAATAATCAAATGATAGGATTAATTAATGGAATCCAAATTAATCCTATAAATATTCTTCCAGGTTTGTTAAAACTATAAATAAATAGAAACTTGAAGATGCCTACATTGATCCGAATTGTTCTAAACATAAAAATGAAGAATGTGATTCAATCTAGACTGAGTTAGTGATATGAAGATGATTAAATTGTGTGTATGTGTTATTTTTATATGTAAATTAACATTGGAAATGGGGGTTGAGATCAATTATAATGTTTTTATAGCCTTAACATGTCTTGATAGGTGAAAATTAGTCATCCAATGAAGAGTTGATAGGACTTGGTAGGGATAGAGCATGTCAAAGGGAAATCAGACAAGTTTGAACCATATTTCCATGGTTCACAGTTTCTCCTAAGTCAACTAGAATATGAAACCAAGCCCATGAAACTGTGTATTGCATGGAGAATGGAAGAAGACTCAGCCACACACCCTTTTCATGGTTAAACAAACCTTACAGATCCAGAAAAAAACTAGGTGAGATGTACTTTTTAGGATACATAGGGAAATTCCATGCTTTTTTCATGGCTAAAAAAATTCTACAGAACAACCCTCAATCAATGTGAGTCTAGAAGAAAAGGAGACATAATCTTGCACATGTTATGTGATCGATCTGGGAACAATGGAAGCATATAATGATTGGGTGATATATTAAAATTTATCTTAATAATTTTTTCCTGAATCCAAGAGAAAGGATCTTGCACATCAAATTTATAGTTGATTTTTTTAATATTTGAAGAAATAAATACCTGATGTTAGGAACTTTCTTCATTGGATAATGTTGATCATCCGAAGAGACCCTTTCATATTACCTTCATTGCGATATGAGTATACAAGGATAGAATCCCTCTATTGGTGATCCAAACGTGCTCCTATGATCTCTGAACAACACCTCTCGATCTTTGGGTGCTAGCATGAAGAGTCAAATGTCTTGTGTTGTTATTTATTGATCCCTCATTCTTCATCCTTGAAAAAATATCTCTTTCACTTATTTTTCTTGAGAGGGAGAGAGACAAAGGATTTGAGAAAGAATTTGATGAAGGAAAAAATTCTCTATTCTCAATTTTTGGATTCTCTACACAATATACATAACCATCTATTTATAGAGTTAGAATTTATGTTAAAATATTATTTAATTTCATAATGACCGTTAAATAACATTTATTACCTTTAATAAACCCCATGTAACATAATAATTACATTATTATTATTTTGTGGCACACACCAACTTGTGCAGTAAAAACATTTATGTAAAGGTCTTGTAAATTAATATTTTTCACCAGACATTGTCTAGGTCTGGTCAAACTTCTATAGCATTTATTGAAGATCCAATTAAATATTTAATTCATAAATTACAATTTTATTCATAATCTAGCGTATAAATATTTATTAAAACATTTAATAAATAAAATAAATATTTAATTCAAAAAAAGATGAATAAATATTTATTTAATTTATAAGACAAATATAACTTGAATAAAATTATTCCTTGGACTTGAGAATAATATTTATTCCATTAGTTAAATTCAAATAGAATTTAATCGGGATTAATGAAAACAATCATCCTGTGACCCTCTAGGATTCTTTCTCATTGGAATTAGGTGGACTTGGCTAAAATCCAAGATTACAATCGTTTAATGGGTCAATCCAACCATGGGAAATAAATTAATGTCACAATATAGACAACCACAAATGAATACTCACTATGTAATATAATCCCTTTTTCAGAATCTCTCATCAAGCAGGTTTCAAATCTGTGTCACCAACCTATATGCTCAATATGTATTTCTTTAACTATCTAAAATAAACCCATTGTTACACCATGAACATGGAATTTAATGTGATGGTTATTCTCCAATAAAAAGGATGAGATATCAAATTTCATAAAGATGTAATGGACAAATCCTTCCTCAATATATGTATTAATGGCATCACAATCGTGATGCACCCAACATATCCAACTTCTCTATGAACTATTATCATCATGTTTTATTAAATACATCTAAGTACGTGAGTTGTAACATTCATTAATAATAATCTTAAAGTGTAAGGACCATCTCACATGCTCATATATAGGAATATCTGATAACAACAAAACATACAGAATTCCTATTAGTTGGTATATTCTCATAATATCTTATCGTGGAGATTACTAGGAGAAAAATTCATGAGAAGAAGCCTCACATTCTTATGATTACTCACACTTTAACGTCTATGTACTATGTTTCCCACCATATTATGTTATCCAACTAAATAACATCATTTTAGAATATCATTATAGCACATCAAGGTTCTCATCATAGTGGGGATGTAAGGACCCGACCTTATTACACTACAAAATCTTGAATTTAGTAAATAAACCATTTCCTTTTTACATTTAGGATATTTTAAAGTTTATATATTTATAGAATTGAGAAATAATACTTTCATAACATTACAAATTATTACAGAGTGGATACCATAAAAACAATATTCATTTCTTGTAAAATATAAAACTTTTCAAATAAAACATGATTTCTTTGAAAATTATTCAAACATTTAACTTGTCTTCCTTCTTTGTCTTACACATCCTTATAACCTGTGAAAATCATTTAAAAACATGGTATGAGCACAAAAATCTCAGTAAGGGATATAAAAATAAATAAGGAACACATTATTCCATGAATACTTATAACGTATGAAATCATTTTAAAAAGACATACCTGTCATCCATATATACTTAATTTTTGAAACCTGATATTTAAAAAAGATTAAAAAATTTAATAAGAACATAAATAGAACCATAAAGGTATCTTAAGGAATTATTTATATAATCTTGTAACCCTCTCAGCTATCTTATAATTTGTAACCCTCACGACTACCTTACAATTTGTGTAACCATCGCAGTTACACTTGGAGTAACCATACAACCAAACTCCAACTTACACATAACCAATGAATTGGAGGGAGATAAAGGTCCCAACCTTTATCATAAACAATTCTCAAGAACCAAAACATAATCATACAACATGAATAATTTCATAAAAACATTGATTTTGAATTTTTCAAAACAAAAGTTTTAAAGAGGATTTTAAAAGAAAAGCCCCTTACATAAATCATATAATTGAAGAGAGAATTAATAGATTAGATAAAATATGTATATACACTATAAATAAATATAATTCACCATAATATAAACAAAAACCATCACACAAATAATTTCAATATCAGATAAATAATGAAGTAGAAGTTTAACCCAATGAACGGATATCAGGTTAAGAATTCCCTTACCTCGGGTATGTCTTAATATAAAATAATTTAAACCTCCTGTATAATGGTTAAAATAGTGTTATTAATATCGTAAATAAACATATCCATCTTTATAATACCTTATATGATCATTTCATTACATCATTTCACCCTTTAATTATTAGTATTTTGTTCCTTGCATTGTTTTGGGTGTGTTCTTTACATGATTTCCATGATCGGTTCATGATGGATATTCTTGTCGATTGAGAGTGAAACTCCTGAATTGGGATGGATTGATATTTAAATATTTACAGAAAAATAAATTATAACATTTATCACTTTTAGTTCTATCATGAGGATGATTCATGAGTTAAAACATTATTGATATTTTTAGTTCATTTTGGCGATTCTTCGATCGTAATGAACTCATTTATTTTATAAATTAATAACATGTGTTTAAAATGATGCCAAAAAATTATAAAATATATAATACATACATTATAATATAGTTCAAGCATAAAAATGGTTTCATTACTAGTATTAAAGGAAGTAAAGGAAATTGAAATAACGTCACCCACGATGTTGGTAAATTGACACATCAGAGACAACGTTTTAATTTCTTGAACAAGTTAAGGAGGAGTAGAAATGTAATGGTGAGTATTCCATAAACATGATGAAATCAAGAATATTTAACATACTGTATCATTTATTCCTCTTGTATAAGGAGAGGTTAGGAAATAAAAATAAAATAAAGGAATATCAAAATAAAGGAATTGCTGAGAAATCCATTACGAAAATTTAGCAGCCTAATAGCATCGCTTAAAATTTCATAAAATATTTTGATGAGATAAGAATGGGACTCCCATCATTCTTATATAATATGGGAATTAAGGGGGATATGTAATGAAATATCCTAACATAAGGAAAAGTAAATTAAAAATAATAATAAAAATGAAAGAAAAGAAAGAAAACAAGAGGATGTTTACCTCTTGATCTCTTCTCCTTGAGATCCTCTTTAAGGCCTTTGGTTTTGGCCTTTTGGTGAGGCCAGAAGCTCTAGGACGTGAGAAAGATCCTTGGGAGGAGTATTAAGAATAACATATGTAAGGATAAATTCTTGATAGGTGTGGGTGGAAGAGGAGAATGAGGGTGGTATTTATAGTGTAGGAGAAGAGGTATTTTACATTATTTTAATCATTATTATAATATTTTTGCTCAAGACTATGAATAGTCTTAATTAATGTGACCCCAAATAGTAATAATGGAATGTGAGTTCGAATCAAGTGGTCTTAAATCACTTATGATGTCATAAATAGTGTATTTAACTGATAATTTGAATACACGATATTTTACCGCACTTCACTATTCATAAAAAAAATTCATGAATTTCAGAAAAATCCCAAAAATTCACCCTTAACATTTTTCGACCTATATAATTCAAGAATTAACTCCATTTTTTGAAAATAATTATCTAAATTTTATTAATTTAATCTTTAAATAAAATTATACTTTATTCAAAAATTAACAATTTTAAAACTATAGCTGCTTTTATGTCACATTGAAAAGTTAATCAAAATGTCATTATCTTAAAGCCTTAAGAAAATAAAATAATAGTACAATTTAATATTCATTAGGGTCATATTACTAATCATATTACTATTCATAAGGGTATGTTACTATTCACAAAAAATTAAGCTGGTTACGTTAGACTCCAAATAACTTACTAAACACAATTATAGATGACTATTTTTTGAAATTCAAAACATAGAAGTGGTCAAATTATGTTTAAAGTCTAGTTATAAATATATAATTAAAAAAAAGTTTCATTCATTTCATGTTATTTTTAGAAAACCTTGGGGTGTTACATTATACCCACCTTCTGGAAATTGTGTCCTCACAATTTTATTTACTCATTAAACAACCAAGGGTACCTTTCCTTCATAGAATTTTTATACTCCCATGTTGCTTCTTCAACCATGTGCTTTCTCCAAAAAAACATTTACCTGGTGGATTAACTTATTCCGCAATACCTATTTGCTTCGATCAAGAATTTGAAATGGTTTATGTTCATATAAAAGGTTCTCTTCCAGCTGAACCTCTTTTGGGCTCAAAACATGAGTGGAATCTAGAACATACTTTCTCAACATCGAAACATGAAAAACATTATGTACCTAAGACAAACTCAGAGGAAAATATACTCGGTATGCAACTGGTCGAACTTTATCCATGATTTAAAAAAGGACTGATGAACCGTGGAATAAACTTCCCTTTATTACCAAAACACATCATACTTTTCTAAGGATTAATTTTAAGGAAAACATGATCACCTAACTCAAGAGAGAAGTCTTTACTTATATTATCTGCATAAATTTTTTGCCTAATCTAAGTTATCCTCATATGCTGCTGGATTATCTTCACTTTCTCAGCCTCTTCCTCTACTAATTCTGGCCCCATCAATATTCTTTCACTGACTTCATCCCAAAATACTAGAGTCCGACACTGCTTCCCATATAATTCATTGAAAGGTTCCATCTGTATAATTGAATGGAAACTATTATTATAAGAAAACTCAACTAATGAAAGATGTTTATCCCAACTTCCCTTGTAGTTCATCAAACAAGCTCAAATCATATCCTCTAAATTTTGAATCGTTTGTTCTAACTGGAAATCTGATTGAGGATGAAAAGCTATAATGAATTTTAATTTTGTGCCCAATGACTTTTTAAGGCCCTTCCAAAAGTTAGAAGTGAACCTGTGATCCCAGTATGATACAATGGAAAGAGGAACTCCATGTAACCTGACAATATATTTGAGGTACATTCGAGAAATATGATCCAAATACATTGTATCTCAAATAGAAAGAAAATGTGAAGATTTTATTAGATGGTCAACAATAACCCAAATCACATTATTACCTAGAGAATTTTTTGGTAGTCCCACCACAACGTTCATGGATACATTCTCCCATTTCCACTATAGAACTGGAAAAGGTTGAAGTATCCACTTCGGTAACTATCACTCCACTTTAATCTATTGACATGTCAAACATTTCATGGTAAAATCAGCAATATATATTTTCATTCCATCCCACCAATAATATTACCAAAGGTATCTGTACATCTTAGTACTTTCAGGATGAACAGAAAATGGAGAACTATGAGCTTCACACAACAAATCTTTCTTTATCTTTGAATCACAAGGCACACACAACATTTTACCAAATATTAATACACAATATTTATCAAGGTTAAATTCTAGAAACTTATCCATTTTAACCAACTCCACCTTTTTCTATATCTCACAGTCTTCCTGATGCATTTTTTTAATTCTGTTTGATAATGATGACTACAATGAAACCTGAAACAAAACATAGGTATTTCCTACACGAAAAACTTCTAAGACAAAATTCATTAAATCATTAATCAAAGGATTATGTTCCAAAAGTAACATGGTTAATGAAGCATGATGTTTTCAACTCAAGGAATATTCCACATTGTTTGATTTTCTGGGATGGTAATTGATTATGAAATCATAATCCTTTATCAGTTCAAGCCATCTTCTCTGCCTGATGTTTAATTCATTCTGAGTGAATATATACTTCAGAATTTTATGGTTAGTATATATTTGACATTTGGATCTGTATAAATGATGTCTCCTAATTTTCAAAGAAAAAACCACAAATTCCAATTCCAAATCATTTTGGAATAATTTAACTCATGATTTTTTAGTTGTCTTGAAGCATAAGCAATTACCTGGTCATTATACATTAGAACACAACCAAGTACCTTAAATGAACCCTAAATATAGATGAAAAACTCACAATTTTGGGAATGCAAGGCTAGAATTAGAGCATTCACCAATCTCTTCTTCAGTTCTTGAAAAAAAAAATCACATTCTTTTGTCTAAAAAATTTAACCCCTTTTCATTTTAATTTAGTTAGTGGGCTAGATAACCATGTAGAGTTTTTAACAAACTGTTAGTAATAACCTACTAATACAATAAAACTACGAATCTATGTAACATTTTTGGGTCTTTTCCATTCATCAACCACCTTTTTTTGGGTAGTATCAACTGTTATTCCATACTTATTTTCAATGTTCCCAAGAAAAGAAGTTTTTTTGCAACAAAAAATAACACTTATTGAATTTTCTATACCGTTTATTTTTTTAAGATTTGTAAAACAAACCTTATATGCTTTTCATGCCCCTAGTTACTCTTAGAAAATACCAAAATGTCATCAATAAACACAACCAAAAACTTATCCAAGAACTCATGAAATATTCTATTCATAAGATCCATGAATACATCAGGTGAATTAGTTAACCCAAATTATATAACAACAAATTCATAATGACCATATCTAGTATGAAAAGATTTTTTCAAGATGTCATCCTCCTTAACCTTCAACTGATGGTATCTGGATCTCAAGTCAATAATGGAAAAGTACTAAACTCCCTAGAGCTGATCAAACAAGTCATTGATATAAGGAAAATGATACTTGTTTTTAACAGTGATGTAATTCAATGATCTATCCATCCAATGACCTGAAGGCCTTAAAATTTTTCTTTCATTATTGATAGAGACCAATTTTAAGGGAAGAAGGGGGAACCCCAAAGACATCATTGAATTAAGACAAAATAACCCAAAGGACAAAATGAGTAAAACCAAAATGACAACTGAAAGTGTCCCTCCCCAGCCTATGATCATGTTGAGAATCGTCATCGGTGTAATGAATATCAGCTGGTAAGTGTCCTGTGTCAAAGCACATGCCCGATCCGATGACTGACGTCATACCCTCTCAACAACCAAATTCAACATGCACTGTAAAGATAAACCATCAGCTCTGAATCCTCCTCTGAGACCTATTCCTGCAATCAAGTCCGGCTGTACTACCCGTCTTCGAGATCAAAGCAGACTCATAAAAACAAAACATCCACCAAATTCATACAGACATAAAACAACACCAGATTCAGTTCATTAGCATCAAACAAATCTAGCAGCATAGATTATAGAAATCATCAATTAAAACTTCAATAAACCAACTGCAAGAAACCGAGATCATCAAGAAAACAATCACGACATCAACAGACCTGCACCAGTCGCCGGAGCCACCATCGGAAAACCCCCTGCCACCATCTGCGAGAATCTCCCACCAACCGCATAAGCAACCCGAAGCTATAGCCAATTTCCAGATCTGAGTAGTACAAAGTAAGACAGAGCAATGAGGAGGATTAGGGGACCTCAACGACGTCGACTCCGCAATAAAAACCTCTTACCCTGCAAAAACCAAAAATCAAAAAGGATCATCCCCCCTCCAATCACTGGATCTGATGCCAACCCACACAGGATGAACACCGTAAATGCCGCCTGACCACGCCAAACCAAGACGAGGAGCCAGATCCAGCCACTCCACGTCGTTTCCATAAATTCCGATCCATGAAGATCCAAGAAATGGTGAGATGACATCGCCGAAGTGTACAAACCTCATCCAAATGGGTGAGAAACCGGTGTTCTGCCAAGTCGCAAATCACTGAAAACAGGTGAAGACCATCGCACCACACCAGGACCCCACCACCCAAACCACACCGGAACTCCACCATGGTGTTCCATCACCAAGTCGTGCTTACACCGAGATATACAGAGGAAGCTGACACGAACCGAGCCCAGATGGAGGGGGAAGGGGAAGAAAATCTTGAGAGAAACCCTAACCGCCGCAAGGAGGGAGATGCTGCTCTAAGGAATTTTTTACATTTTTCACATGATTAGAGGTTTTAATGATCTATAATCAATAAAATGTCTCATGGAACCATATTTATTTTTAAGAAAAAATAAGATCACCCTATGGTAAAGTGCTAGGACAAATGAAGCATTTATCAAGCAAATCCTGCAAATGATTTTTCAATTCACGAAGTTCTATTTTAGCCATATGATATGGGGATTTTGAAATTGGCTTAGAATTAGGAACTAAGTCAATTGTGAATTCAACTTCCTGATCATGTATGAAACTAGGTAACTCAATAGAAAAAACATCAAGGTATTAATTTACCATTGGCACATCATTAATCTGAACAGTTCCCTTGTTTTCAATAATATGATAAATATAACTTTCATTTCCATCTTTCAGTATTTTCTCATATTCCTGATATGTTATCAATTGTATGGGTTATTTCTTGTATAAAAACTAAAACTATTTCTGAAAAACAACTTCTTTAGATCTATAGTCAATTTTAGCATGATAAACAGAAAGCCAATCTATTCTAAGAATGACATCAAACTCCACTAAGGAAAAAATAATAAGGTTTGATGGTAAATTATTTCCACATAACAAAATAGAAATATTCTTATAATTCCTTTTTTTCCATAATATTTCCCCCCTAGTGTTTTAATAATAAGTTCTGGTCTCATTTGTTAAGATGATATTTCCAATTTACCAGAAAATTTATCAGAAATAATGGAATGTGTAGACCCCGTATTGAATAGAACTTTAGAATAATATGAGTAAAAAAACAAAGTACCTAATACAACTTCATTGGATGGACTAACATCTGTTGACATAGTCATAAAGAATCTCACTACACCTTTCTACCTGTATTATGGATTCTTTGCATCATTCAGATCTCTCTTTGGGAAGACATTTACATAATGACCCATCTCACCACATTTAAAACACTTTACAATTTTCTTATTAGGATTAATCTTAGGATAATTTCCATTACAATCTGAGGACATATGTCCAAACATACCACATTTAAAAAAATTCCCTATTTTGGTAAGGTATTCTCCAAGGTTCTTCTAACCACACTTTTTACAAACTAGAAACTAGATTTTCTTACCGTCAGATTTCTTTGGTTGATTCTTACTTATCACCTGACATCTAGACCTCTTATTCACCTTGTTTTCAAAGTGAACGTGATCATCAGAAAACTCCATATCTACCCTCTCAGCACATCAGACAAGTTTTTCATAACTTTTTAATTCATAGGAGGCCAACGCCCTTTGATACCTTGGCTTTAATCCTAAGTAAAAGTGGTTGATTTTTCTATCAAGATCCAAAATAAGATTTAGAGAATACATCACCAACTGGGTGAAGTTTGTTTCATACACAACCACTGAATCTTTATCCTATCTCAATTCAAGGAATTTCTTCTATATCCTAAGTCTCACCACCTTAGGAAAATATTTTTCAAGGAAAATAATTTTAAATTCATCCCTCTCTAAGGCATTAATATCCTCTCTATCCTTGATATTCTTTACCATTTAACACCACTGATCAACTTCACCTTCAAAATGATAAATGAAAATACTTAACTTTTGATTATATGAACATCCAATAACATCAAATATCTTTTTGAGGGCTTTAATCCTTCATTCAGCTGCTACTGGGTTAGATGATCCATTAAAATTAGAAGGGTGTTGTCTCATAAAATGTTCCACTATTGTCATGTTCCATTGTGGTACCTCTAGTTGTTCTATTTCATATATGCTTCCACCATTTATTTCTTGCATTAGCTGAGCCATTACTATCACAAACTTCTTAGTTCCAATTCCTACCATTCTGGGCTGCAGATTAGGGAGGATGTCATTCTGTCGGTGCCTCTCCTCTTCAGCTTCCCTGTTTCTTTTGCGGAAAACCATTCAAAAAAAATAATAGTCGAAGAAACATGGTAATATTTATATTCTATAACATTTAAAATTAATCATATAGTGGAAATCATTTATGGTATTCTATTAACATCATCATAACTCCAAAAGTTATCTAAACTATCCTCTGATACCAACTGTAAGGACCCGACCTTATTACAATACAAAATCTTGAATTTAGTCAAGAAATCACTTCCTTTTTACATTGAGGATATTTTCAAGTTTATATATTTAGAGAATTGGGACATACTAAATTTATAACATTACACATTATTACATAGTGGATACCATAAAACAATATTCATTTCTTACAAAATATAAAACTTTTCAAATAAAACATGATTTCTTGGAAATTTTTCAAACATTTAACTTGGCTTCCTTATTTGTCTTACACATCCTTATAACCTATGAAAATCATTTAAAAACTTGTGATGAGAAAAAAAATCTTAGTAAGGGATATAAAAATAAGGAAAGAACACATTATTCCATGAATACTTGTAACATATGGAGTAATTTTCATAAGACAAACTTGTCACCCATATATACTTACTTTGTGACACATGATACTAACACAAGATTACCACATTAAATAAGAACATAAATATAACCATAAATGTGTCTTGGAGAATTACTTACATAATCTTGTAACCCTTGTGGCTACCTTATAATTTTTAACCCTGATGACTACCTTAAAATTTGTGTAACCATCACAATTACACTTGGAGTAACCATACGACTGACCTACAAATTACACACACCAAAGGAATTGGAGGGAGATATAGGTACCAAACTTCCTAATAAAAAATTCCCATGAACCAAAAAATAATCATACAACATGAATAATTTCATAAAAACATTTCTTCTGAATTTTATAAAATAGAATTTTAAAAGAGGATTTTAAAAGAAAAGCCCCTTACATAAATCATATAATTGAAGGGAGACTTAATAGAGTGGATGGAATATGTATATAAAATATAAATACACATAATTAAAAATAATATAAACAAAAATCATCACATAAATTTTTTTAATACCAGATAAATAACGAAGTAGATGTTTAACCCAAAGAACGGAAATCAGGTTAAGAATTCCCCTAGGGTTTGTCTTACTTAAAACATATTTGAAACTCCTGTATAATGGTTTAAAGAGTGTTATTAATATCTTAGAGAAAAATATACATATTTATAATACCTTATATGATAATTTAATTACATAATTTCACCCTTTAATTGTTAGTATTTTTCTCCTTGCATTGTTTTGGGTGTGTTCTTTACATGATTTCCATGATCGGTTCATGAAGGATATTCTTGTAGATTGAGAGTAAAACTCCAGAATTGAAATTTATTGGTATATAAATATTTACAGAACCATAAATTACACCATTTAGTATTTTTAGTTCTATCATGAGGATGATTCATGAGTTAAAAAATTATTGTTATTTGTTTAGGTCATTTTTGCGATTCTTCGATTGTAAGGAACTCATTTGTTTTATAAATTAATAACATGTTTATAAAATTATTCCATAACCATATATAAGATAAAATAAATACATTATAATCTTTTTCAAGCATAAAAATGGTTTCATGACTAGTATTTAAGTAAGTAAAGGAAATTGAAATCACATCGCCCACAATGTCGGTAAATCGACACATCACAGATGGTGTTTTAATTTCTTGAATAAGTGGGATAGGAGAAGAAATGTAATGGTGAGTATTCCGTAAACATGATGAAATACAGAATATTTAAGATACTTTATCATTCATGACTCTTGGATAAGGTGATGTGTGGAAATAAAAAGAAATTAAAGGAATCTCAAAATAAAAGAAAAGTTGAGAAATCCCTTACAAAAATTTTTCAGCCTAACAACGCTTCTTAAAATTTTATAAAATATTTTGATGATAGAAAAAGGGGTCTCTAATAATTATTACATAATATAGTTATTAAGGGGGATATGGAATTAAATATCCCAAAATAATCTAAATTAAATTAAAAATAATAATATACAATTAAAGAAAATAAAAAAAACAAAAGAGGATGTTTACCTTCTAATCTCTTCTCCTTGAGATCCTCTTTAAGGCCTTTGGTTTTGGCCTTTTGGTGATACTAAAAGCTCTAAGACGTGGGGAGAGACTTGTGAGTAGTATTTGGAAGAAATTAGGTAAGTATCAATGCTTGAGATGTGTGGGAGGAAGAGGGGAATGAGGGTGGTATTTATAGTGGAGGAGAGAAGGTATTTTACATTATTTTAATCATTATTATAATATTTTTTCTCAAGAATATGAATAGTCTTAATTCATGTGACCCAAAATAGTAATAATGGCATGTTAATTTAAACCAATTGGGATTACATCACCTATGATGTCATAAATAGTGTATTTAACTGATAATTTGAATGTACATTATTTTACCGTATTTCACTATTCATAAAAAATTTCAAAAATTTCAGAAAAATCCCAAAAATTAACCTTACCATTTTTCGATGTGTAGAATTAAAAAATGAACTCCATTTTTGAAAGTAATTTTCTAAATATTATTAATTTAATTTTCAAATAAAATTATACTTTATTCAAAAATTAACAAATTTATAACTATAACTGCTTTTATATCACATTGAAAAATTAACCCAAATGTCATTATCTTCAAGAATTAAGAAAATAAAATAATAGTACAATTTACTATTTAATTGGGTAATATTACTATTTATATTACTATTCTTAAGGGTATGTTACTATTCACCAAAAATAAGGTTGGTATTGTTAGACTCCAAATAACTTACTGAACACAATTGTAGATGACTATTTTTCAAAATTCAAAACATAGAAGTGGAAAAATTATGTTTAAAGGCTAGTTATAAATATCTACATAAAACAAAGTTTCATGAATTTTAATTATTTTTAGAAAACTATGGGGTGTTATAGGGGACCTTCTATGACCTTATCAATGTGACATATACTCTATGACATTATTACATTAGAGTCATAAAAAACAACAAAAAATATGTAATAAGAAATTTTAGTAATATCCATTACATAGAATATACATGTAATAAAAGTAAAAACCATTGGTCCTAGGACACTTACTCTAAAAAATACCACTTCGACTAGAGACAACTTCCTACAACCTTCTGTCTATTAGACCTAACATGATAGTCATGTTTCTACTGACTCAAGGATTTAGCCGAGAGTTCCACCATGTTCTCTTCTATGGAAATACTACTCATTGAAACTTAATCTCTCTGAGAAAAATCACCCAAGAGATGATACTTCTAAAGTATGTGATTCAATTGTTGATGTGACCTTGTCTCTTTTGCATGAGCCACCACTGTAGTATTATCACAATAGAGTGTAATATGATCTTTAATTCTAGACACCAAATCAAGATCATGGATTAAGTTGTGCATCCATACTACATATTTATCTAACTTATAAGACACAATTTACTTGGACTATACTATAAAATCTACAACCATAGCCTAATTTGAGCTCTTCCAGATCACAACACCTCCGTTAAAAGTATAGATATATCCGGTTTGTGACTTCATGTAATATTGATCAGTTTGGAAACAATAATATTCATATCATTTGATTACTAGTTCCTACAATCCTCTATAAACCATGAACATATCCTTAGTATGCCTTAGATACTTAAGGATAGTCTTGACTTCAATCCAATTTCAGTCACCTAGATCATCTTGATATATTCTAACCGCACTTAATACATAATTGATGTCAATCCTAGTATATAACATAACATACATGACTAGTCCAATCACTGATACATATATAATCCTTGTCATTTTTTCCTTTAATCATGTGTCTAAGGACACATTTTCATGTAAAGATGAATTCCATGTGACATTATCAAAAATACCCTCTTAGATTGTTCTATATTGAATCTCTTATGTATCTTTTCAATGTAAGTACTTTAACTTAGGTTGAGAAACCTCTTAGATTTATCATGATGTATCTTGATCCCAAGAATATATGATTACTCTCCCATTTATTTCATAGAAAAGTATTTATTCAACCATGCCATAATAGACTATAAGAATATTATTTCATTTCCAATGAGTAATACGTCATAAAAATAAACTATTAATAACTGTTTATAGACACATGACTCACATTTGTTCTTTATGAAACTAAATTTCATTACGAACTCACTAAATGAATGTTCCATGACCTATATGGTTGTTTTAATCCATAAATGGATCTTTTCAACTTTCATACCTTGTTGGAATCCTTTGGAGTCAATGAACCTTCGAGTTGTGTCATATATACATCATCCTGAATATTCCCATTAAAGAAGCAAATTTTGACATCCATTTTCTAAATCTCATAATCATGAAAATCCTCAATAGAAATTTGAATTCTGATGTATTCCATCATTAAAACTGGTGAAAAGGCTTTATCATAATCAATGCCTTGATGTATTTTAAACCCTTTTGAAACCAGTCATACCTTATAGGTACTAAATTTTCCTTTGATGTCTAGTTTCTTTTTTAATACCCATTTAAAACCAACAGGCTTTACATCTACTGGATTATCTACCAAAATCCATATTTGGTTTTGGTACAGGGAATCCTTTTAACAATTCATTGCTTCTTTCCACTTGGAAACATCTGTTTCACTTACTACTTCCTTGTAGGTTAGAGGATCATTATTATCAACTAATAATGATTCATCATCCTTAGTGACTATAAAACCATAACATTTTAGTTCTCTATACTCTAATGTACTCCAACTTAGTAATTTTGTCTCTGGAACAATTTCTTCTTCCATGAGGCTTTATGGAATTTTTTCCTATATTAATACTTGTGTATCTTTATCCTGGAATTCATCAAAGTATATCTTAATTAAACTATCTCTTTTAGAGATAAGATCATCCTCATGAAATGTTGGATGTCTATCAACCAAAACCTTTTTGTCTAAAGGATTGTATAGGCAGTATTCCTTTGTTTCTATGTGATGTCCTATAAAGATACACTTTGTGCCTTGGGGTGAAATATTGTTACCTAATTGGGACTTAACAAATTATTCAAAACCCCACACATTTAATTAAGACAACACAAGTTTCTTTCCATTCCATAATTGGTATGGTATATCATCTGTTTATTTAGTTTCACTTAGTTTAGTACTTATGCTATTGTTTGAAATTAATATCCTCAAATGGATAATTTAATACTTGCATGACTCATAATTGATCTCACCATGTCAAAAAATGTGCAGTTACTCCTTTCTTCTAAACTATTCTAAAGAGGCTTATAAGTAAAAGTGAGTTGAGATAAAATCCTAAACTCCTATAAATAATCAATGTATTCTTAATTAAGATATTATCCACCACATTCTAAGCAATGTTTTTAAATATTATTACAAAGTTGGTTCTCAAATTCATTCTTGTATTCCTTGAATTTATCAAAATAATATTATTTATACCTCATTAAGTATACATATCCATATCTACTAAAATGATATGTAAATTTTATGAAGTATGAGTACCCACCCCTTGATTTGATAGGAAATGGTCCACACACATCGGTATGAACTAGTTCAAGAATATATTTAGCCTTTTAACCTTTCCCATTGAATGAGGCTTTGGTCATTTTTCCTTATAAACATTTGTGACATACTCCAAGTGGTTATAGTTCAAAAGTATTCTAAATATCTATCTTGATGTAATTTAGTCAAGAAATTTTCAATTACATGACCTATTCGGCGATGCCAAAGTTGGGTGTGGTATGATTCATGTGAAGAAACTTCATTGTTGACTGTCATTATTTGGTTTATTTAATCCAACACATAAATAATATTATTTAAATGTTTCTTACCATAAAAAATATTTATTTATAAAATAAGAAATATTTATTCCCAAATTTGATAATAAATCCATATTTATCAAGTCTGAATATATAAATAATGTTTTTGGTAACTGAAGGTACATAATAAAACCCCTTTAAAACCAAGATCATTCCAGTTGGCAATGTGAGGTGGTAGTCCCCAATAGCTACAACAATAAGTTTATCTCTATTTGATGATTGAATATTTACTTCTCCTCATTCAATCTTTTCTAATCTAATTGGTTCCTATATTTGAACACAAATGTGATCACCGAAAACTTTATATATTACCCAATATTTAGAAACAGATAAAGTGTACTTGATAACAAATGCACCAAAAGACCCACTTTCTTCTTTGTATGGGTGCATTTTTTCTTATAGTGGCCCTTATTTCCATATGAGAAATAGACAACATCCTGTTCCCTTGCTTTCCACTTGATCTTACTCTTCTTGGAAGGGAATAAAGAAGCTTTGGTCTTAAAGCTCTTCAGTTTCCCTTTCCATTTGTTCACTATAAGGAAAAATGCTTTTTCACACTTAATATACTTATCTACTTGGTGAAGAAGAGTAATAATATCTAGAATATACTTATCAATGTTGTTCATATAAATATTCATATAAAAATGGAGAATCTCTAAGGGAGTGGTGCTAGAATTAGTTTGTTGTGTAGTTATTTAGGGAGTTTAAACCCTAGAACATCTAAGTTCTCAATGTAGCCAATGAGCTTGACTATGTGAGGCCCAACTAGGGAACACTCTACAATATTTCTCTAAAAGAGCTCCTTGTAAATATTAAACTATTCATGTCTAGATATATCCCAGTAAAGACCATGAAGGTGATCAAACATTCTATACACATCCTTGTTTTTATGAGACTTCATTAGTTCATTAGAAATTGATGAAAGCATCAAACATTGAACACCAACCACATAACTCAAAAGTTTTTCATAGAAAAGGATCACTTCATCACTCGCCTCTTCAAGAGGTGGATCAGACATTAAGGATTCTAGTATGTAAGATTTCCATTCATGGAATAGCATAACCCGAAGGATTTTAAATCACTCCTGGATGTTACTGCTACCTAAGAGGTTATCTTTCTCTAATATTGATCATATGGATAATGTGGATGATGAACTTATAATTTTATTCTATAATTAAAAGGAGTATATTATTAGTACTTTTATTTATTAAAAAATAAGTGAGTTATAATAAGTTAAATTCTTATTTATTTACTTATTAAATCTTTAAATATTTTATCAAGTCTTAATAACCCTCACCATTGAAATATGAATGTATAATTGCTTTTACATTCTAGTGGAAAATATTCCCTTTACTTTTCTTAATGACCCAAACCTTTCCCATGAAGTCTATAATAATGTAATCAGGTAGGCGGTCTTACCAACCTTGGGCCTACAACTCCTTGATCTGTTGAGTGGATTCCCCTATCCGGAAATTCTAACTTGAATTTCCTCAACACTTGCCTCCAAATTTGTATTAAACAAACTTTGTACATTAAACCTAATAAAATTTCAATTAATTAAACCCAAAACTATGATGATAACTTCTCAATAAAAGTAAGTGTCCAAAATTTAGTCATGTACTACACTTAGTTCTATGGTTTCATTCAAAATTATGTAATGGAAGGCCTAGTTTGAATAAATATTTAATTGAGATATTTTATTTTAGTGTGCATAAATTTTATTTTGTTTTATCATTAACATGTATTTTTAATATTAAGTGGACTTTACTTAATTAATTAACCTTGTTGGATAAAACATTTGTTCATAGTTTATTTATTTAATTTTTATTTTTACACATTAATTCATTTATTTATTTGATTCATCATTTCATCTCTAAAATAAATAATTTCATAGATTGAATTAAATAATTAATTAAATAACATGTTCCTGATCTTCATCTAATGGTTTATTTAATGATATGAAATTAAATAAACCTTTGAACTAGGGGAAATAACACATATTTCTGGTCTTGGCATGAGTTCGAACATTCAAACTATCCACCTGTGTATCACCTGGGTTGGTATCATTATAGTTCTGTCTTGAACCACCTCCACACACCTTGGGATGTTCTATTAATTACAAATATTTATTACTCACATATAGGTGAGGGGAACCAAAGGATTGGTAAAAGTGGATTAGATAAATATCATTAAACACACAAGTCCTACATAATAATGGAGGTAGGGATGATTCACAAACCTTCTTTTCATTTAATATTAAATAAATTCAGAATCTTGAAATAAATTAAATTAAAACATCTAACACGTACACAGTTCTTGGTAATGCTCATGAATTGTCATTCAATCAAAGAATATGGAAAATTAAATAGATAACATTCTTTTCATTATTAATTCTTTTATTATTTAATATTAACTATTTTTTATTAATAAATAAATAAATAAATAAATAAATTATTTAATTAATTACCTTTCAAATTAGGGATTACCTGATCTTATTTGGAGGTACCCATAATTAATGGAATTTATGGTAAATAAACAAAAGAACCAATAATGACATATTAATTACAAATAATTAATTAAGCATTTAAAATTATTTAAAACTATTATTAAACTTTCCAACACACAATGGTGTTCTAGTAAAAAAATAATGTTTTAATGATTCAATTTTTAAATTTAATATAAATTTATTTTTTTCATTAATGGGATACTAAAATATGTTTACATCAATAAACACACCATGTACCTCAGTCACCATATATCCAAGTCAAACACCTGGGGATTCACTGTGTTAACTCAGCTGAACTACATGATGTGTACATGCAAGCTACAAACCCTGTATCCACTTCGCATGTTCTAGGTTGGCCCAGTCAACATAAAATGTGCAAAGAAATTACCACATATAATTAATTTATCGGTGCATCTAGATAAAATTCACATGAGTATACAACATGTGCTCCGACTACACGCTGTGTAACCCAATTTACCGACCAAATTTTTGGCACTTCCTGATGAAATCTCTGATCATTATTCATTTATTCTTAAACCTTTAAGAAAATGAAACACTAAAAGAACATGATTAATATGTCAATGACATATTAATTCAAATAATATTAAATAATGAATAATATGAAATAAAAATCTAACCAAAAATTAACATAAATCAACAATAAAATAAATAATTATAAATTTAAACGTGACCCCTATGACACAACTTGATGGATCTGGGTGAAACATAAGCGTAAAAATATTGGGTGATATTTTAAAATTTCTTTTAATAATCATTACTCAAAACCAAGAGTGAGTATCTTACACATCAAATTTATAATTAATTTATTTAATATTTAATGAAATAAATAACTGAGGTTTAGAACTTTCTTTATTGGTGAATGTTGATCTTTTGAAATAACCCTTTTGGTTTACCTTAATTACATTGTAAAGATCCAATGATCGAATCCCTCTTGCGGTGATCCACATGTGATTCTATTATGGCATCCTGCCCTCTTATTACATAACTTTTCATTACATTTTACAAACAGAGAATCTTTAAAGTCTAGTATCTTGGAAAAAAGGTGCATAATACAAGAAAATGTAAAACAAAATTTTAATACTCTTGAAACTATTCTTTAAATGTTCATCCTATTTACAATTTATTCATCTCATAACCTAAGTACATACATCAAAGGAAAGGGTGAACATAAGGCCCAGTAAGGGTAAACAATGGGATCAGTTTACTTGTGATATTAATAATAAGTTGAATAAATACATAAATACATGGGAAATGAAAAGGGTGAAATATCATAATAAAAATAACATGAATAATAAATTAAAAATTTGGCTAAAAAATTTAATTTATACATTCATAATCATATCACCAAGTTCCAACCCAAGGTGTCACAAAAATTACCAAGGTTATTCACCATGGTATTGTAAAACTTTTCATCTCTAGAGATTAATTTCTTTACCCAATGCATTAAAGAAATATTGGGAAGCACCCTTAATATGTATTTATTTTCATGTGAACCACATATATCATAGTAAAAAATTTCATAAATAACCCATATAGAATAAAAGATATGGGTTTTATATCAGAATCATGGCGTTTTAAAAAGTGCTTAAAACATGATCAATATATCATTGATAACCCATAGAAAGGGAAGGATGATTTTATGTATGTAAATACCAGAATAAAATATATAATTTTAATATATTTAGGAATACCCCAGAAAATTAAATAGGTTTTGGTATTCACATAAATAAAATAAGAAATTTCTTGAAAAAAAGAGAGAGATTTCGAGACCAAAATTCTACAACAAAACAGATATGCAACATGGTTTTAGAAAACATTAAAAAGAGTGGAGACATGGGTCACTAATTAATAAAAGACTCATAATATAGTATATGGATATAATAAAATTAAAATAAGGACATGTTATGGAAACTTTAAATTCATACCACATAGAAGATAACTTGAATGGAAAAAGAGGCGTTGAGAATTCCCTTACGAAAATTCAGCACACTAACGACGTCACTAAAAACTTCATAAAATGATTTGATGAGAGTGAAAAGGGTCTATCATAATTTGGAACTAAAATGGAAAGAAATAAGGATATATAATAACATACCCCATCCCAATAAAATTGAAACTAAATTACATAACATAAAAGAAGTCTTGACTAAAAGAGGAGGGTGAAATGCTCCCTTACCTTGAAGAGTAACTTCAAAAACTCAAAGGATGGGACCTTTGGGGTATTGAGGGAACCTTGGGTTGACTAGTTAGGAGGTAAAATAACATAAACTAATTTAGGAGTAATTTTTAATGAAATGGATGAATAAATGAGTTGGTATTTATAGAAAAAGTGACAAAATATTTTGTTAATTTCCAAGGGACACCTCATTAGTGGTATTTTCAAAACCATGGGCTTTCCCATGGAATTTTCCCATGGTTTTGGCCACTTGGGACACTTCATATAATATTTTAATCTAAATGAGTCGACCAACATTTTAAATTATGTATTACACCATTATGATGTCATAAAACACACTGAAAACTCTAAAACTGTATTTTTACTATTCACTGAAAAATAATACATTTTATAAAAATATAAAAAATTAACCCTAACCTAATGTAAATTTTATTATTTAAAAGAGTAAATCTATTTTATAAAAATAATTTTTTAAATATGAGATATTTAATTTTTATGTAAAATCACTATTTACCCAAAAAAACACTAATACATAACTAATAATTTCTGAAACAGTTAATTACTTATTATATTATATCATATTACCATTAAAGATGCCTAAATTATATTTATACTTAATTAAGTGAGTTTAATATTCCATTGGTGATATTATTATTCATAAGGGTAATATTATTATATATAATTTACTATTCACCAAAAATTATGTTGATTTTATTAGACTCTAAATTTCTTACTCATCACAATTGTATATGCCTGTTTTTTGAAAACCATTTCACATTATTAATTATTTAAAGTAAAAAAATAATTTAAAATACTATTTTTTTTCAATATTCATGAATAATATGAAACTTCTAAAAATTCAGCCTATATTTACTTTGAAATTTAAAATTCAAAAAATTTACCATAATAAGAAATAAAAATTTTATTTATACAAAAGTATTACATAATGTAACTAGGGCCTCATTACATAGCCACTTATAACACTTGTATAGGACCTTAGAGTAAGGTTTGTAATGGTGATAGAATCTTGAGGCGGATCAAACAACATTTCCCATGTGGTGATTTCTATCAACTTTAACTTCTCCTATAGGTGATTACTTTAATGCTTAACATATTGAACCTCAGCTTGGAATTGGTCCAGATTAAATCCCAGTGATGCTACATCCTTCCCAAGCTCTAACAGGTGGGCTTCGTATGGCCCAAGTATATGGGATGAGGCCATCAAATCTTCTTTCTTCATGAATTATCAATTATTATTTCTAATTTAAACATCAATTATAACTTTAATTTTTTTTATTTTCTCCAAAAGTCATATTGACAAATGGTCATATAATGATCAAAACTTGTTGGTCACATTTTATTTATACTTATATATTTTTTATTGATTATGACATAGTTAGACATACATTTTCAAGAAACAAAATATTATTCAAAACTATGGGTCATTACATTCTTCCCACCTTAGGAAATTTTTTCCCCAAAATTTCAAGTCATACCCTCAGAAGAGAAAAGGTGTGGGTAATTATTCCTCATAGACTCCTCTGGTTCCTATGTGTATTCATCATATTTTTGGTTCCTCCACAATATTTAACAAGCTGGGTAGTCTTGTTGCGTAGAACTTTGTCTCTATGATCCAAGATCTCCACCGGTTTCTCCTCATAAGAGAGGCCATGTTCCAATTGTACCACATCTTGATTTAGTACATATTAAGGGTCAAGTATTTACTTCCTCAACAGAGATACATGAAATACATAATGAAATTGTACTAGATTTGTAGGAAGTGAAAGTCTATAGGCCACTGCTCCTACGCGATCAAGGATTTCATAGGGGATAATATACCTAGGACAGAGCTTCCCTATATTCCCAAAACTCATGAATCTCTTCAAAGTTGAAATTCAAAGAAAGAATTTTTCACCAACATCAAACTCCAAATCCACTTGACGGTTGTTAGCATACCTCTTTTTCTGAATCTAAGAATCCTTAATGTGTTGTTTGATGACATGAACATTTTCTGTCATCTCTTGCACAATATCAGGCCCAATAATTTTTCTCTCATTATCTGCATCCCAACAAGTAGGAGTTCTACATCCCTTCCCACATGGTTCCATTTGAATGCTCGATTGGAAGCTATTGTTGTAAGAGAACTAAAGTAATGGGAGATGTTGACCCCATCAACTTTTAAATTCCATTGATCATGTTCTTAGCATTTCCTCGAGTTTTTGAATAGTAATTTCAGATTGACCATCATTTTGGGGGTGATAGGCCATAATAAAATTCAATTCAATACTCAAAACATGTTGGAGACTTCTCCAAAATTTTTATGTGAACCTTGAATCACGATTAGATACGATAGAAAGTTGAACTCCATGCAACCTTACCACTTCTTTCATATACATACTGGCAAGTTGATCAAGAGAGAAATCTTATTTAATAGAGAAAAAGTGGGAAATCTTGGTGAGATAGTCCAATATAACCCATATCACATTTTTTCCTTTGGATGTTCTTGGTAGACCAGTGACAAAATCCATAGTAATATTGTCTCACTTCTATATTGGTATGGGTAGTGGTTTTAATACACTTTTAGGAAGCTTTCGCTTTTCCTTCACTTGCTGACATACTAGGAACCATGTAGTGTAGTCCATAATCTCCCTTTTAATATTATCCCACTAATAATGATCACGAAGGTCCCTATACATTTTAGTGCTTCCTAGTTGTATAGAGAAATTAGAGCTATGATCTTCATCCATCATCTCATTCTTTATTTCCAGAATAGATTGAAAACATAGTTTTGTATTAAATTTTAGTACACCTTCTTGATTAATATTGAATAAATAAAACTTCCCATCCTTCACAGCCTCAAACATCTTCTATAAAAAATGATCTTCTTTCTAAGCCTTCTTGATCTTCTCTAGTAATGATGGTTGAGAAATAATTTGGGATAGGGTTGATGATGCACCTTACCTTATAATTCCCATGTCAATTTTCACTAGGTCTTGGATAAAGGGATCTATTTGAATCCTCATCGTCGATAGTACAACTGGGTCTTTCCTACTTAATGCATTAGAAACTTTGTTTTCTCTTCTAGAATTATAATGAATTGAGAAATAATAGTCTTTAATAATTTTAGACAATCTCTTCTATCTCATGTTCAATTCATTTTGTGAGAAAATATACTTCAACCTTTGATGGTCTGTGTATATATCACATTTCTCCCTCTAAATATAGTGCCTCCATATCTTCAGAGCAAAAAACAACTGTAGCCAGCTTAAGATTACGTGTAAGATATTTATTCTCATGGGTATTCAACTATCTATATACATAAGAAATAACCTTTTCATTTTGAATGAGGATGCACCCAAGACCTTTCAGAGATGCATCAATTAAAATAACGAATCATTCTCCACTTGAGGGAATAGTTAACACAGATTCAGTAACAAATCTCTTCTTTATCTCTTGGAAAAATTTCTCACTCTTTTTTGCAGATTAAATTTACCCCTTTTTTAGTTAACTTGGTTAATGGATTAGAAAGTCCTGAAAAGTTTTTCACAAACTTCCTATAATATCCCGCTAATCCAAGGAAACTATGAATCTCAGTTATTATTGTAGTTTGAAGCCACTCCTCTACAACCATTTTCTTTGAAGGGTCAACTGTGATTCCTTTATTAGTTGAAATGTTCCCCAAGAAATCAACTTATTGTAACCAAAATTCACATTTTATGAGATTTACACAAAGACTCTCATTTCATAGAGTTTAAAAAATAATCCTTAGATGATCCTCTTGCTCCTCATGACTTTTGGAATATATCAGAATATCATCAATAAAAACTACTACAAAGTTATCATGGTTTTCCTTAAAGACTCTTTTCATCAAATCTATAAAAATAATAGGAGAATTAGTCAAGCCAAAGGGAACAACAACAAAATCATAATGCCCATATATTGATCCAAAGGCATTTTTTGAAATATCTTCTTTCTTCACCCTCGATTGATGATAACCAGATTGAATATCAATACTAGAGAAGAATTGAGTCCCATGAAGTTGTTCAAATAAGTCATCAATTCTTGGAAGGGAGTATTTTTTCTTCACTATGATCCTGTTCAATTCCCTATAATCAATGCATATCTACATTGATCCATCCTTCTTCTTCACAAAGAAAATATGTTCTCTCCAAGGAGACACACTTAGTCAAATAAACCCATTCTCCAAAAGATCTTGGAGTTTCTTCTTTAATTACTCAAACTCTACATTTTCCATCCTATATGGGGTCTTTGATATCAGATGATATCTAGGTAAAAGTTCAATGGAGAACTCTTCCTCTCTTTCTGGGGGAGGTTAGAGTAACTCCTTAGGAAATATGCCAATGTATTCTTGGACGATGGAGAAATTTTCTATCCTTATACTCCCATTTCCTTCTTCTTCTCCACCTATCAACACCATATAGTAGGCTATAGGATGTGCTTCTAGAAAAATATAATGTTGAAAATCTCTCCTTGGAAGATAACTATAGGTTTCTCATTCAAGACTACCGAGATTTCCTTGATTCTACATTTGATCTTAGTATTATACTTTTAGAGCTAGCCCATCCATTTTATAATGTCAAATTCCAAATTGGGACTGACTACTAGATTTGTGATAAGTTTGTGTTCACTAATGTAAATAATAGAGTTTCTAAATGCTGTTGATTATTGGATAATCCCTCCAGGAGTCTTGACTGATAACTCCACTTTTAGAAATTTAGGGGTCAATTCTAAATTCTTTGCAAACTTGGTGGAAATAAAAGAATAAGTAGAACCAGAATAAAAAAAAGTACATGCTATATTTTAGATAACAAAAAGAGTACCTTCCAACACATAATTTGGAGCTTCAACATTAGCTATTGTGATAGAAAAATCACAAAGTTTCTCCCTTGGAATTTTCTGAGGCTGATAGTAATTCCCCTCCACTACCCTAAGATTTGGAAATTGATTGGAAAAGTGCCCAAGATGTCCACACTTGAATCATTGGACTTTAGGTAGGGCCTGAACCATATTACATTTTTCATTAGCATTGGGAAGCTATGTCTTCACCTCACTACAACAATTCCATGTGATATGACCATCTCTTACACACGTGTTTCACTTCCCGCTTCTATGATGGTTGTTCCCCGAATGATTCTTACCAAATTTATTACACATGGGAAATTTCACTTTTTTGCCTCTTCTTCCTTGATCAATGATACTCCCTAAGCATGTATCCATTGATCTCTTCTTTTCATTGAATTTATGAGACCACTGCATCTTTCCAAACTCTAGTTCGACTTTCATAGCACTCTACATGATCTCCTCATAGCTATCATAGTATTGGTTGGATATATTCTACTGCAGATGAGGTCTTAGTCCACTAAATAATATATCAACCATCCCATTAGGATCCATGACAAAAAGTGAGGTGTAACGGGAAATTCTTGTGAATTTTATCTCATATCTTCCAATATATTCATTCCCCTTCTGCTTCAGCTTGATAAAATCCTTCTCTATTTTTGTTCTCATCAAACTAGGGAAATAATTATTGTTGAAGATCCCTCTAAACTCTTCCCACTCCAAAAGTTAAACCTACACTCTTGGCCTCAGGTTTTTAATCATTTTCCACCACTGATCAGCTTCTCCCTCTAAGTGGTAAATAGCCAGGGTATCCTTTTCTTGTTCTGAACAATGGATCACAGAAAAGATCTTCTCGATAGAGCTGATCAACTATTCAAAAATTAATGGGTTATTATATCCATTGAAAGTTGGTGGTCATTGAAGCATAAAGGACTTGACAAATTTTTTTTCCCTTCATGGGGAAATTAGTCTGTCATCTTGATTCAAGTTATTTCCCATAACTTGAGTCAGTTGGTTCATCGTTCTCATGAAAGTTTCTATTCTTGATTCCATCCGTGGGCCATCAGTAGATGGTCCATTGTGGTCACCATTTGCACGGTCCTATTGTCCACCATTTTCTAAAAGAATAAAACCTTAGTGAGAAAATTATTTCATTTATGAATCTTTTAACTATAAATGATTTTTATTTCTTAAAACATTATGATTAAACATATTATTCTTTAACAACAATTACATTTCTCTATAGATCCTTTATAATGATTCATAAAAATAACATGATTAACCAATCATATCCCACAGGAGTGTCAAATCAAGAGTGAAATAAGGCCTTTTTCATGCACCAATTATCATTTGATTCTATCTCAAAGTAGTGTTTTTGGGTTTTACCCCTAGATACATTTGTTCCATAGTCACATCCACTTATTCACATCTAGATAGGGATCTATTTGTTCGGAAACCATTTGCTTAATATTTAACCAAAATACGAGGAATATTTTCTTTATTTAAACATTTATATAGGGTTATTACTAATGTTTTCATACCATAATTTGCACAAATAACTAAACAATCCTTTGATACAAACTATGACATCCCACATTCTTATTACATAAATTTTCATTTCATTTTGACAAAGGGAGGATCTTTAAAATCCAATGTCTTTGAAGAAAGGTACATAATACATGAAAACATAAAACAATATTTTAATCCTCTTGAAGGGATTTCTGAAATGTTCATCCTAAGTAAAATTAATGAATCTCATAAACCGGGCACATACATTAAATTAAAGGGTGAACATAGGGCCTAGTAAGGGTAAACAAGAGAACCCGTTTACTTGTGATATCAATAAGAATTTGATGAAATGCATAAAGACATGGGAAATGTAAAGAGAGGCATATAATAATAATAAAACATGAATCATAACATGAACATTTGTCTATAAAATTTAATTTATACATTCAAAATCATATAACCAAGGTCCATCCCCAAGGTGTCATAAATATTACCAAGGTTATTAACCAAGGTATCATAAAACTTATCATATCTAGAGATTATTTTTCTACCCAATGCACTGGAGTGATATCAGGTAACACCCTTAATATGTCTTTATTTTATTGTGATAACATATATAATAATCAAAAATTTCATAAATAACCCATAAAGATTAAAAGAGATGGGTTTTATATCAAAATCATGCTGTTCTAAAAAATGCTTAAAAACATGATCCTTATATCATTTATAACCCACAAAAAGGGAATGAGGGTTTTATGTATGTCAATTCAAAAATAATATATATCATTTTTATGTCTTTATGAATACCCCATGAAATGAAACAGGTTTGGGTATTCAAATAAATAAAATAATATAATTTATTGATAAAAAGAGAGAGATTTTTAGACGAAAATTCTGTAGCACAACAGCTATGAAACATGGTTTTAGAAAACATTAAAAAGAGTGGGGAGAAGGGTCAACCACTAATAAAAGACTAATAATATAGTACATGGAAAAAATAAAATGTACATAAGAAAATTTTATGAAAACTTGAAAGACATACCACATAGGAAATAACTTGAATGGAAAAAGAGACGTTGAGAATTCCCTTACGAAAATTCGGTAGCCTAACAACGTCACTTAAAACATCATAAAATGAGTTTATGAGAGTGAAAAGGGTCTATAATAATTTAAAAATAAAATAGAAAGAAAAATTATATATAAGGAAAAACCCCAAAATAATAAAATGGAAACTAAATAACATAACATAAAAGAAGTCTTGACTAAAATAGGAGGGTAAAATACTCCCTTACCTTGAAGAATAACTTCAAAAACATAAAGTTTGGGACCTTGGGGGGATTGATGAAACCTTTGTAGGACTCCTTAAGAGGTAAAAATACCATATTTTTGTTACAGAGGAATTTTTAATGAAATTAATTAAAGAATGGGTTGGTATTTATAGAAAAAGTGAGGGAATATTTTATTAATTTCCAAGGGACAGCTTATTAGTGGTATTTGAAAAACCATGGGCTTGACCATCGTATTTTCAAATGTTTTTGGAACTTTGGTACACTTAATATAATATTTTAATCCAAATGATTTTAAAATCATTTTAAATTACAAACTCTATCATTATGATGTCATAAAACACACCGAAAACTCAAAAACTGTATTATTAATATTCACTAAAAAACAAAACATTTTATAAAAAACAAAACATTTTATAAAAATATCATAAATTCACCCTAACCTAATATCAATGTTATGATTTAAAAAATTAAATCTGTTTTAAAAAAATAATTTTCTAAATATGAGAAATTTAATTATTATGTAAAATCACTATTTACCCAAAAAATACTAATACTTAACTAATAATTTTTGAAACAATTATTTACTTATGATATTATATCATATTACCAATCAAGATGCCTAAATTATATTTATACTTAATTAATTGAGGTTACTATTCCTTTGGTGATATTACTATTCATAAGGGTAATATTACTATTCATAATTTACTATTCACCAAAAAGTTAAGTTGATCTTATTAGACTCTAAATTTCTTACTGACCACAACTGTATATGCCCATTTTTTGAAAACCATTTCACATTATTAATTAATTAAAGTATAAAAAATATTTTAAAATACTATTTTTTAATATTAATCAATAATATGAAACTTTTAAAAATTCATCCTATATTTATTTTTACATTTGAAATTAATTTTTTTTATCATAATAAGAAATAAAAATTTTATTTATACAAAATGATTACACAAAGTAACTAGGTCCTTGTTACATATACACATATAACACTTTCATAGGACCTAAGAGTAAGGTATGTAATGGTGATAAAATCTTGGGGAGGGTTGGACAACATTGCCTGAGTGGTGATTTCTATCAACTTGAACTTCTTCTATAGGTGGTTAAATTCAAGCTTAACATGTTGAAGCTCAACTTGGGCTTGGTCCAGAGTAAAGCCCAGTGATGCTACCACCTTCCCAAGCTCTAACAAATGGGCTGCGTACAACCTAAGTCTACTGGATGAGGCCAAAAACTCTTCTTTCAGCATTAATTATCCATTATTATTTTTATTTTAAAAAAAATTATAACATTAAAAATTATTATTGTTTTCAACGTTCATATTGACCAATGGTTATATAACGGTCAAAAACCGATGGTCACATTTCATTTATACTTATATATATTTTATTGATTATTACACAGCAAGACATACATTTTTAGGAAAAAAAATATTATTCAAAATTTTAGGTCATTACATTCTTCCCCCCTTAATAAATTTTTTCCCCAAAATTTAAATTCATACCCGCAGAAGAGAAAAGGTGTGGGTACTTGTTCCTCAGGGACTCATCTAGTTCCCATGTAGATTCTTTGTATTTGTGGTTTCTCCATAACACTTTAAAATTGTGGATAGTATTTTTGTATATAACTTTTTCTCTGCGATCCAATATCTCCGCCAGATGTTACTCATAAGAGGGGTCATGTTCCAGCTGTACCACCTCTAGATTTATTACATGTGAAGGGTCAGGTATGTACTTCCTCAAGAAGGATACACGGAAGACATCATGAACTTGTGCTATATTTGGATAAAGTGTAAACTGATAGGCCACTGCTCTTACGTGATCAAGGATTTCATAGGGGATAATGTACCTAGGGATGAGCTTCCCTATATTCCCAAACCTCATGAATCTCTTCCAAGGTGAAATTCAAAGAAATAATTTTTTACCAACGTCAAACTTTAAGTCCCTTAGATAGTTGTCAGGATATCTCTTTTTATGACTATGAGAGTCCTTAATCTGTTATTGGATGGCATGAACCTTTTTGATCATATATTTCACAAGATCAGTCCCAAGAATCTTTCTCTCACTAGCTTCATCCCAAAAAGAAGAGTTCTACATCACTTCCCATATAGAGATTTATAGGGTGCCATTTCAATGCTCGAGTGGAAGCTGTTTTTGTAAGATAACTCAACTAATGGGAGATGTTGATCCCATCAACCATTAAATTCCATTGAGCATGTTATCAGAATGTCCTCGAGTTCTTGAATAGTCCTTTCAGATTTTATATTATTTTGGGGGTGATAGGCCATAATAAAATTCAATTTAGTACTCAAATCACGTTCAATACTTCTCTAGAATTTTTATGTAAACCTTGGATCACGATCATATATGATAGAAATTGGAACTCCATGTAGCCTTACCACTTCCTTCACATAAATATTGGCAAGTTGATCGAGAGATAAATCTTTCTGAATAGAGATAAAATGGTAAATCTTGGTGAGACGGTCCACTATAACCCATATTGCATTGTTTACTTTGGAAGTTCTTGTGAGACCAGTGGAAAATTCCATAGTGATATTGTCCCACTTTCGTGATGGTATGGGTAGTGGTTGTAATTCCCCTTTAGGAAGTTGTCACTCTACCTTCACTTGATGACATACCAAGAACCTTTTAGTGTATTCAACAATCTCCCTTTTCATATTTTTCCACCAATAATGATCACAAAGGTACCTATACATTTTAAGGCTTCCAGGATGTATAAATAAAGTAGATCTAAGATCTTTATCCATCAGCTCCTTTATTTTCGGAATAGATGGAACACATAGTCTTGTAAAAAATTTTAGTACACCTTCTTGATTAATATTGAACTCAGGAAACTTCCCATCCTTTATAGCCTCAAAATTCTTTTGTAAGAAATGATATTCTTTCTGAGCCTTCTGGATCTTCTCTGGTAACGATGGTTGAGAAATCATTTGGGATAGGGTTGATTATGTACCTTCACTTACAATTCCTATGTCCATTTTTACCGGGTCTTAGATCAAGGGATCTCTTTGAGTCCTCATCATAGATAGAAAAATTGGTTCTTTCTTAATTAATTCATTAGTTACTATTTTTGGTCTTCTGAGATGATAATGAATTGAACAATAATAGTCTTTAAGAAGTTCCAACAAACTCCACTATCTCATGTTCAATTTTTTTGTGGGAAAATATAATTCAAACTTTAATTATCTGTGTTTATATCACATTTATCCCAAAAAATATAGTTCCTCTATATCTTCAGAGCAAAACAAAACTGTATCCAACTTTAGACCATGCGTAGGATAGTTCTTCCCATAAGTATTCATCTATCAAGATGCATAATCCATCACCTTGTCATTTTGCATGAGGACACAACCAATCCATTTCAGAGATACATCAATAAAAATAACAAATCCTTCTCTGCATGAGGGAAGAGTTAACATGGGTTCATTAACTAATATCTTCTTCAGCTCTTGGAAACTTTCCTCACACTCATTTTCCCAGATGAACTTGTCCCATTTTCAATTTAACTTGGTTAATGGATTATAAATTCATGAAAAGTATTTTTACAAACCTCCTATAATATCCCGCTAATACAAGTAAACCATGAATCATAGTTATTATTGTAGGCTGAGGCCACTTCTCAACAACCTTTTTCTTTGAAGGTTAAACTATGATTCCTTCATTGGTTACAATGTTCCCCAAGAAACCAATTTGTTGTAACCAAAATTCACATTTTCTGAACATTACCAAAATCCTATTCTTTCATAGAGTTTAAAAAATAACCCTTAGATGATCTTGATACTCCTCTAAACTTTTATAATATACCAGAATATCATCAATAAAAACTACCAAAAAGTTATCAAGGTAATATTTAAAGAATATTTTCTTCAAATACATAAAAATAACAGGAGAATTAGTCAATTCAAAGGGCATAATAACAAACTCATAATGCCCATATATTGATCATAAGGTAGTTTTTTGGAATATCTTTTTTCTTCACCCCCAATTTATGATAACCAGATCAAAGATCAATCTTAGAGAAGAATTGAGCCCCATGAAGATGGTCCAATAAGTCATCAATTCTTAGAAGAGGGTATTTTTTCTTCATTGTGATCCCGTTCAATTCTCTATAATCAATGCATAGCCGCATTGATCCATCCTTCTTATTCAAAAAGAGAATAGGTGCTCCCCAAGGAGACACATGTGGTCAAATAAACCCCTTATCCAAAAGATCTTGGAGTTGGTTCTTTAATTCCTCCAACTCCACATTTTCTATCCTATATGGGGTCTTTGATATCAGTTGAGATCTAGGTAAAAGTTCAATGGAGAACTCTATCTCTCTTTCTAGGGTATGTCTGGGCATCTCTTTAGGAAATAAATCAATGTATTCCTAGATTATGGGGATATTTTCTATCATTATACTCTCATTTCCTTATTCTTATTCACCGATCAACACCATATAGTAGGATATAAGAGGTGCTTATAGACAAAGACCAGGTTAAGAAATATCTCCTTGGAAGGTAACTGTAGGTTTCCCATTCAAGACTACTGAGATTTCCTTTCTTCTATATTTGATCTTAGCATTATACTTTGAGAGCAAGTATATCCATAGTATAATGTCGAATTCTAACATGGGAATAACTACTATATTTTGGATAATATTTTTCTCACTAAAGTAAATACTAGAGTTTTGAAATATAGTTGATTCTTGGATAATACCTCAAGGAGTCTTGACTGATAACTCTACTTTTAAAAATTCAAGGGTTGATTCTAAATTCTTTGCAAACTTGGAGGAAATAAAAGAATGCGTAAAACCAGTATAAAAAAATTACTTTCTAGATTTTAGAGAACAACAAGAGTACCCACCACCGCATCATTTGTATATTCAACATCATATTTCATGATATCAAAAGCATGAACTTGCTCCCTTGGTATTTACTGAGGTTGATGGTGGTTCCCCTCCACTACCCTCAGATTTGGACAATGATTGGAAAAGTGGCCAAAATGTCTACACTTGAAGCATTATACTTTAGGTAGGTCCTGCACTATATTTTATTTTTCATTAGAATTGGTAAGATGTGGCTTCACCTAACTACGAAAATTCTACACTATATAGACATCTTTTTCACACTTCTAGAACTTACAACTTCCCAGAAGGCAGTTCCCTGAATGCTTCTTACCAAATTTATTACATGTGGGACATTTCACTTTCTCGCCCCGTATTCTCCAATAGAAGCTTCTCCCTAAGATTGGATCCATTGATCTCTTCTTATCATTGGATTTATGAGACCAATGCATCTCACTGAACTCTAGTTTTACTATCATAGAACTCAAAATGATATCCTCATAGCTATCAAAGTATTGGTTGCCTATATTCTTACAAATATTAGGTCTTAGTCCATCAAATAATCTATCAACCATCCCATTAGAATCCACAAAAAAGCTTTAGGTTTTAACGGAAAGTCCTGTGAAGTTTATCTTGTAGATTTTAACATATTCATTCACCTTCTACTTCAGCTTAAGAAATACCTTCTCCATTTTTGTTCTCATCCAACGAGGGAAATACTTTTTGAAGAAGACCCCTTTGAAATATTTCCCCTCCAAATCTTCAAACTAAAGTCTTGGAATCATGTTTTTAATCAGTTCCCACCACTTATCAACTTCTCCCTCTAAGTGAGTAAATATCCAGGGTGACATTTTCTTATTCTGAACAGCAGAGCTTAGAAAAGATCTTCTTGATATAGCTGATCGACTAATACGTAATAAATGGGTCAGTAGATCCAATGAAGTTTGGTGGTTGTTGAAACATAAAGGACTCAATATAAAGTTGTCCCCTTTGTGGTGAAATCTGTCTCTCAGTTTGATTTATGTTATTTCCCACAACATGAGTCAGTTGGTTCATCAATCTCATGAAAGTTTCCATTCTGGATTTCATTAGAGGGGCATCAATGCATGGTCCATTGCAGTCACCATTTGCACAATTCCTCATATTTCCTTCAATTTTCAAAAATAATAAAATCTTAGTGAGAATTTTATTTCATTTAAAAATCATTTATCTATAAAGGATTTCTATGTCTTAAAACATCATGCTTAAACATATTATTCTTTAACAACAATTATATTTATACATAAATCCTTCATAATGATTCATAAAAAGCATGTAATTAACCAAACATATCCCACAAGAGTGTCAAACCAAGTCTTTAGAAAGGCCTATTGTCATGCACAAATTCAAATTTGAGTCTATCTCAAATTTTTGTTTTTGGGTTTTACCCCTAGATACATCTGTGCTAGAGACACACCCATTTGTTCATATCCATATAGGGATCTATTTGTTCGGAAACCACTTACTTAATATTTCACCAAAATACTATTAATCATTCCTATATTTAAAATTTGTTATAGGGTTATTCTTAAAGTTTTCATATCTTAATTTCCAAAGGTAACTAAACTATCCTTTGATACCAACTAGGGAATCCTACCTTCTTATTACATAACTTTTCATTACATTTTACAAACAAAGGATCTTTAAAGTCCAATTCCTTGGAAAAAAGGTACATAATACATGAAAAAAATAAAAAATATTTTAATACACTTGAAATTATTCATGAAATGTTAATTCTAAGTACAATTACTTCATCTCATAACCTAGGGACATACATCAATCAAAATCATGAGCATAGGGCCCGGTAAGGGTAAATAAGGAAATCAGTTTACTTGTGATATCATTAAGAACTTGATGAAATACATAAATACATTGACAATGGAAAGAGAGGCATATAATAATAAAAATAACATGAATAATAACTTTAAAATGTAGCTAAAAAACTTTATTTATACATTCATAATCATATCACCAAGGTCTATCACCAATGTGTCATAAACATTACCAAGTTTATTCACCAAGGTATCATAAAACTTGTCACCTCTAGAGATTGATATTCTACCTAATGCATTCGAGTTATATCATGAAGAACCCTAAATATTTATTTATTTTCATGTTATCCACAAAGATCATGATCAAAAAATTTATAAATAACCGATATAGAATAAAATAGGTTGGTTTTATATCAAAATCATGGCGTTTTAAAAAGTGCTTAAAAACATGATCATTATATCATTTATAACCCACAGAAAGGGAATGAGGGGTTTATGTATGTCAATTCTAGAATAAAATATATAATTTTTATTTATTTATGAATAACTCAAGAAATTAAATAGGTTTGTGTATTCACATAAATAAAATAAGGTAATTTCTTTAGAAAAAGAGAGAGATTTTGAGACGAAAATTCTGTAGCATAATGACTATGCAACATGGTTTTAGAAAACCTTAAAAAGAGAGGGAAAAGGGGTCACCCATTCATAAAATAATCATAATATAGTAGAGGTATATATTAAAATGGAAATAATAACATGGTATAAAAACTTGAAATACATACCACATAGAAGATAACTTGTATAGAAAAAGAGACGTTGAGAATTCCCTTACAAAGAATCGGCAGCCTAACAACATCACATAAAACTTCAGAAAATGTGTTGATGAGAGTGAAAAGGGTATCTCATAACTTGGACATAAAATGGAAAACAATAAGGATATATAAGACCATACCCTAACATAATAAAATATAAACTAAATGACATAACATAACATAAGTATTGACTAAAAGAGGAGGGTGAAATGCTGCCTTACCTTGAATAGGAACTTCAAAAAATTGATGGTTGGGACCTTGGGGGGATTGGGGGAACCTTGGGAGGACTCCGTGGGAGGTAAAAGGACCAAAGATTCGTTTAGGATTAATTTAAAAGGAAAGTAATTAATTAATGGGTTGGTATTTATAGAAAAAGTGAGGGAATATTTTATTAATTTCAAGGGACACCTCATTAGTGGTATTTGCAAAACCACGGGCTTGACTATGGTATTTTCCCATGGTTTAGGCCACTTGGGACGCCTCATATAATATTTTAATTCAAATGAGTCTACAAGCTTTTTAAATTACATATTACATCACAATGATGTTATAAATCACACCGAAAACTCAAAAATTGTATTTTTTACTATTCATTGAAAAATAAAACATTTTATAAAAATATAATAAATTTACCTTAACCTAATATTTATGTTTTGATTTAAATATTTAACTCTATTTTATGAAAATAATTTTCTAAATATGAGATATTTAATTTTTTTTTGTAAAATCACTATCTACCCAAAAACATATGAATACCTAACTAATAATTTCTAAAACAGTTATTTACTTATTATATTATATCATATTACCATTAAAGATGTATAAATTATATTTATACTTAATTAAGTGAGGTTACTATTATATTGGTGATATTACTATTCATAAGGGTAATATTACTATTCATAATTTACTATTCATCAAAAATTAAGTCGATCCTTTCAGACTGTAAATTTATTACTAATAATAACTGTATATGCCCAGGTTTTGAAAATAATTTCACATTATTAATTATTTAAATCATAAAAAATATTTTAAAACACTCTTTTTTTCAATATTCATAAATAATATGAAACTTTTATAAATTTACCCTATATTTATTTTGACATTTTAAATTCAAAAATTTTATCATAATAAGAAATAAAAAATTTATTTATACAAAAGGATTACACAAAGTAACTAGGGCCTCACTACATAGCCCCTTATAACACCTGCATAGGACCTAAGAGTAAGGTTTGTAATGGTGATAGAATCTTGGGGTGGTTAAGACAACATTTCCCAAGTAGTGAATACTATCAACTTGAACTTATCTTGTAGCTGATTACATTCAATCTTAATGGGTTGAAGCTCAGCTTGGGCTTTGTCTAGAGAAATACCAGTGATGCTATCTCCTTCCCAAGATCTGACAGATGGGCTTATAACGACCCGATTCTACTGGATGAGGCCATCAACTCTTCTTTATGAATTAATTATCTATTATTGTTTCTATTTTAAAAAAAAATTATAACATTAAAAATTATTATTGTTTCCAATAGTTATATTGACGAATGGTCATATAACGGTCAAAACACGATGGCCACATTTCATTTATAATTATATATATTTTTTATTTATTATGAAATAGTAAGACATATATTTTCAGGAAACAAAATATTATTCAAAAGTTTGGGTCGTTACACCTATAACCTATGAGCAACACCACTCGATCTTTCAGTGATAGTGAAATAAGTCAAATGTCTTGAATTGTTTTTTCTTGATCATTCATTATTTAGTATTGAAGAAATATCTCTTTTACTTCTCATTCTTGAGAGGGACAGAGAAGGAGGGGTTGAGAGAGAATATGTTATGTGCAATAATTCTCTATTATCAATTTTTGGATTCTCTACACAATAGACATAACTATCTATTTATAGAGTTAGTATTAAAGTTAAAATATTATTTAATTACTTATCAAGAATTAAATTAAATTTATCATATAATAAACATTATATTATTTTTATTTTATTGTGCATGACAACTTGAAAAATTAAAAATATTATGTAATGGTATTATTAATTAATATTTTTCACAGGACTCAGCCTTGGTTCATTAGAACTCCTCTATAATTTATTTCATAGCTAAATAAATATTTAATTCATAAATAAATATTTTATTCACAATCTAGGGAATAAATATTTATTAAGATATTTAATAAATAAAATAAATATTTTATTCCCAAGTTAGAGAGTAAATATTTATTTAATTTATGCGATTAATATAACATGAATAAAATTATTCCTCACACTTGAGAATAATATTTATTCCATAAATTAAACTCAAATAGAATTTAATTTAGATAAATGGAATCAATTATCATGTGACCATCTAGTGTTATTTCTTATTAGAATTAGGTGAGCTTGCCTAAAGTCCAACATTACTATCTAACAATAGGTCAAGGCACCTAAGAAAAAGAACTTAATGTCACAATGTCGACAACCAGATATGAATGCTCACTATGTGATATAATCCCTTTTTCCTAATATATCATCCAAAAGGGTGCACATTCATGTCACCAACCTATATTCTCAATATTTATTTCTTTGGCCATTTGAAATAAACACATCGTTACACCATGGGCATGGAATTTAATATGATGGTTCTATTCCAATCAAAGGGAGAATATATTAGCTTCCATAATGATGGAAGGGAAAAATCCTTCCTCAACTTTGTCATTAATGATTTTTCACTCAGGAAACACCCATTGTATTCAACTTCTCCATGAACTATTCTCATCATGGTTTATAAAATACATCTAAGTACATGAGTTGTAACATGCAAAATTAATAATATTATCGTCTAAAGACCATCACACATGATCATTGATAAGAATATCCGATGACACCAAAACATGAAAAATTCATACTAGAGAGTAGATTCTCATAATCTTCCATCTTGGAGATCACAAAGTGTGAATTTTATGAGAAGAAGCCTCATCTACTTATGAATACTCACACCTGATAGTATATGTACTATGTTTCCCATCATAGTACGTTATCCAACCACAAAACATTATTTGAGAATATATTCATAGAACATCAAGGTTATCATCATAGTAGGGAACTACTATGACCTTATCAATGTGACATATACTCTAGAACATTATTACATTAATGTCATGAAAAACAAAAAAATCTAACAACAAGTTTTATTAATATTCAATACATCAAATATACATGTAATCAAAGTACAAATAGTTGGTCCTAGTACACCAAATACAATATTTTGGACATGGTTAATAGAACCTCACTAACCTACCATAATATTGTGAGGCTCAAAATTAGAATAAAAAAATGAAGAGCATGGATGGAGCACAGTTAAATTAATAATGTACCTTAATCATGCACCATTCATCAGACGTCCACCTACATCCCATCTACCTCCTTAACCCCCATCTAGACTCGGTATTATGATTCCCAACCACTCCTTAACATTAGTGTATTCCTATTTAATTATCCTATGACCATTTTATAAGGGAGAATCATATGGGAGGAAACCAACCTATGGGGAGGAGATCTTGAAACGGATTCTAATACATTTCTGGAGAATTCCATGGTGTGTCCTATATTGTTATCATATTTTATTTACTATAATGAACACCATATAAAAAAAATATTTTTTATTTTTATTTTATATATGATTATGTAATCTATCCAAATTGTTGGGGTGTAGATAATGAACAACCATGCATAATTTATTTATCTTTGTTGTGTTTGTGTTGTATCTCTCATTTATAATAATTACCTCGAGTTTTATTATTTTTACTCACCAGTATGTCCATATAGAATAAAGAAAGGTGTATCCAAGGATATTTATTGGAATTATGATGAATAATCCCATGACCATTGGGTGAATTTGTTATCTCCAAAGTTTTTTTTTTCAAAAAAGTTTTTAAGAATTAATTATCGAAACGAGAAATTGATTTTTTGTAAACATTAATGGAACTTACCAGACCAAGTAAGTTTTTACACAATTAAATCCTATAGATGGGATTTATTATGAAAAATATAACACAATAAGAAAATTTATTTCTAATAATATTTATAAAACTTCACATCCTCAACACATTCCCTTATTGAGTATTAAAAATTGTTTTTGTGTGTTTTACTTTATGTAACAAAAACCACTATTAAGTGTTTTGGAAGTGAACCAATTATGATCTAGAAAAATTCTCAGAACCATCAAACAAATATTCTAAATTATGTTAATATTCAATTAATTCATCATGAAATAAAGTTAAAAAACATTCTAAGTCTGCTTATAGATCAACCCCGTACTTACACTATAGTCATTATGAAGTTGGGAAATTTAAAATTTGGTATGCTAAAAGTAACTCTTCATCTAAAATAAAACAAAACTATGTTTCCATTACTAGGTATTTTTTTAATAGTGTTATGTAATTTTGATTTTGGGTTAATTAAGTTATAAATAAAAAACATAAATTCTGAAAAATTATGTTCTTAACACCATTTATGTATTTGGTTATTTTTGGTTTTCCTTTTTATGATTAGTGTGTTATTTGTTATTATGAAAATCCATAGGTTCCTGAGTATATGTATCTCTCATTTTGAGAGAATTTAGTCAGTATAAATGAATTCAATTGTCATTGAAATCGAATGAACTATATCAAGGAGGTACCAAGAACATATGGGAGAACACTTTTATATAGAAGAGGAGGAACCAATTGTTTTCCATAGATTTTAACAATAATATTTTCTTGAAGGGAATACAAACCATCTACTTAAAGCTAATGGTAGACAAATTCCACATCCACCAACTAATTTTAAAGAGTATTCTTTATAGAATCATCAATAATCGCCAACTAAATTTGTGTCGAGCTATGGGAAATAATAAACAAAATAATATCTCCCACAAAAGACACAACCACACATGCCTCCTAATCAAATTATTGTTTTTTCATAGGATCATCAATATATGGTGTAACCTCATCAAGAATAACTTCCAACGTGTCATACTCTTATGGAGTACTTATTTCCTTCAATTCTTGGAGATGATACATAAATGGTTCAAACAATGATGCAAGAACAAAAATTTGAGATAAATTCTTCCATAATGTTCCTAATATAAAATATATTATAGTTTGGGGGTTTTGCAAGTGAATATCCCAACAATCATCTATCAAAAGTTTTGGAATTTTGTGACACTTTTCGTTACCACAAAGTGTCGAAGAATGCTATCAAGATCTTTATCTTTCCATTTTCATTAAGGGATAATAATAAACACTAGATCAATGGGATTTTCTAGAATTAAATCCTTATTTGGAAAGATTTGGATCAATATTTTATAGAAAAATAATTTATCCCTACCAAAATGGTGACATTGAGGAATGAAATTCACAAATTCCAACAACATGAGTCAGATTACTCGTAAGAATCATAGGAAATATTCAATAAAATCACAATAAAATTCCCACACCATGAAATTATTTTTTGGATGAAAGTTTATAAATTTTATGGGGGTCTCAGAATAATACCAAATCTTTAGTGGATACAGGTTTTGGAGGAACTATCATGAGAAAATTACCTAAAGAATTGTTTGAACTATTAGATGATATATTGGGAAATAGATTTCAGAATAATTATGAGTGTGGGAATCAGAAAAGAGGAATTAATAATGTTTTTTCCATCATGATTCTCACTATATAATTATATGAAATGTTGAATCATATTGATGCACTGATTTTCAATGAAAGTTATCGAGTTAAAGAATTTAACCTTCCGGTTTGCAGTGAGTGTGGTGAAAACCATATCATGGGTGAATTTCCATATTAATGTGTCTACCCCTATACAAGGGAAGTGTGCTACATCACTAAAAATTTAGGTCTGAACATATTCCCTCAATATCATAACCCTACATGGTAGAAGAATACCAATTCAGTTTGGGAGAAGTAGAAAAAAACCTTAACCAAGACCTAAAAAAGCCGACCGGGTATGGTCATCCTTAATATCAAAATATGTACCCAAGGAAACTATAAGGAAATTAGTACCATCAGGGTTTATATATGAAATAATGGTATCAAAACCCTTATCCCACATGACCTCAACAACAGAAATAGTTCCAAAAATTAATTAAAAATTAACCACAATAGGAACAAGATTCAAAATTAGAGAAGATGATGTATAAGTTCATCAAAAATGTTGAAATGTGGTTTCAAAATAAATAGGTCACCATACCGAGTTTAGAATAATAGATTTGGTAGGTGGAAAATAAAATATTTGAGTAAAACCATAACACTATCAATTAATATTTAAAATAACCCCCAGAAGGAAGCTAATGCAGTAACTCTATGGAGTAGAAAGGAGGTTCCCAAAATAGTTCCAACCAAGAAGAACACGGTGGAAGTTGAGAAACTCAACAGACCAACCGAATATATGGAAAAAGAAGCTGAAGTAGGGATGTATCCACCACAAAAGGACTCATCAGAATGAAAGGAAATTATTCATGATAGGGAAAAGGATGTGATCAAACTCTATGTACCATCCTTTCCATTCTTGGAGTGAATTAAGAAAAGGAAGTTGGATTAATGGTTTGGTAAATTCATGGAGGTTTTTTTTGAAAACTCCACATAAAAATACCATTTACTAAGTAACTTAATCAAATTCACACTTTCATGATTTTAATGAAAGAAATTCTCTTGAAAAAAATAAATATAGATGATTGAGGCACTATTCCTCTTAATAAGAATTACTTTGTAGTGGTCCAAAAATCAGTCCCACCTAAGCTTCAAGATCCTGAAATGTTTTCTCTCCCATGCACAACCAGCTCTTGAGAGTTGGGTAGGGCCCTTTATAACTGAGAGCTAGAGTAAATATGATTCTTTTTGGAGTATTCAATAAGATAGGGATTAATGAATTTAAGTCATACCCATGTGGCACAATAACTATATGAACATCACATAAAATATCCCAAGGGGATATTAGAGGATGTACTGGTGGAAGTTATAAAGTTAATTCTTGTAGCTGACTTCATTATAATCGATATGGAAGAGGACTCTGAGGTGATACTGATTTTTGGAAGACCCTTCTTTATTAATGAAAAGTTTTTGATCAACATTCATCAAGGGGGATTGATCTTTTATATAGGGGATGTAAAGGTATCTTACAATTCCTACAAGGCTGTTAAGAAACCATCACTTGTGGAACATAAGGATTTCCACACTTTATCCACATTGGGGAATTATGTGGACTGAAAAAAGATTGACATGAGATATTATTTATTGATCAATGAACTAGATTCTATAGAACTCCATCCTGAACATGAATAAGAAGAGATAAAATATGTTACTAGTTAGGGAAATAAATATTTATAGTGATTGGTTGTTCCAAATATTCTGTAAAGGGAAAATATAGACCCCTTAGTTCCCTCTGTCTTGAATTCACCTCAACAAAAACTAAATCCTCTTCCATAATTTCTAAAATGTGGTTATTTGGGAAGTATAGACACACTTACCATCTTTCTTAACTATCCCCTCACTAAAGATAAAGAGGCATAAATTTTATAGGTTATCAAAATAAGGAAGTATGATATTGGTTGGATAGTGGCTGTCCTTAAATGAATCATTTCAACCATTTGTACACACAAGGTTCTTCTAGAAGAAGGGTAAAACCATCCAGATGATCATAGTGAAGGCTCAACCCCTGATAAAGTAGGTCATGAAAATTGAGGTGATTAAATTATTAGATATTGGAATCATTAATCCTATTTAAAATAATCCATGGCTTAGTCCCTTGCAATTGATCCCAAAAAAGGGTGGTATTACTGTAATATCCAATGGAATGAATAAGCTTATACTAACTCAAAAAATTACAGTATATAGAGAGTGTGTTTATTACTGAAAGTTAAATGAAACCACATGGAAATACCACTTTATGCTTCTGTTCATGGATCAAATGTTGGAATGACTGGCAAGGAATGAATTCTACTACTTTCTAAATGGATATTATGGATATATATAGATTTATATAACCCCTAAAGATCACGAGAAAAGGACTTTCACATGCCTGTATGGAATATTTTCCTACCATCAAATGTATTTCAATATATGCAACACTCCCACCACTTTCCAATGATATATGTTGGATATTTTCTATAAAATGGTGGAGAATATTATGGAATCTTTTTTGGATTATTTTTATTTATATGTTAATTCTTTTGAAAAGTGTTTGAATAATCTTGAGCTTGTTCTAGAGAGGTGTGAGTAGACCAACTTAGTTTTGAACATGGAAAAATTTTACTTTATGGTTCAATATGGTATTGTTTTTTTCTATAAAATTTATAAAAAAGTGATAGAGGTTGATCTAAAAAAGTGGAATTCATAGCTAAATTCCCTATCCTAATATCATTCCAAGAAATCCATAAATTTCTAGGACATGTGTGTTTCTACTACAGGTTCATTAGTTATTTTTCAAAAATTAATCAACCACTGACCAATATTTTGACAAAGTGTTCCATTTTTGAGTTTGACACAGCACACCTAAAGGTATTTTAATTTTTTTAAATATAATCTAGTGTTGTACCCAATCATGATCATTCTATACTGGAATGAATCATTTGAGCTCATGTGTGATGCAAGAAACTATGTAGTGGGAGCAGTTTTGGGAAAACATGTTGATCGTATTTTCCATCCCACTTACTATTCCAAAAAAACATTTAATGAATCTCAACATAATTATATAATAATATAAAATGAGATATTGGCTGTGGTGTTTTCATTTGACAAATTTTGGTCATATTTGGTGCTATCAAAAGTTATTGTATAGAAAAATCACTTATAAGTCAAGCAATTGTTGAATAAAAAGGTTGCTAATCCTCAATTGATTCATTGAGTAATTATACTCCAAGAGTTTTATTTTTAGATTCATGATAATAAAGGAAGTGATTACTTTATTTCTGACCATCTTTCATTCCTGGATTTACCTCACCTTGAGAAAGAAGAATATATAGAGATCATGGAAGACCTCCTAGATGAAAAAATATTTTTAGTGATGGTGGTAACTAGACCACGGTTTATAGATATTTTTAATTACCTAACCATGGGAGTGATACATCCTAATATGTCTTACCAAATAAAGAATAAATTTTAGTCATAGGTGAAGAAATATTTATAGGAGGACCCACTGCTATTCCGATCATGCAGAGATGTTATAATCTGCTGGTGTGTAACTAAAATTGAAATACAAGGTATTTTTGGGATTTTTTCACTCATATACTATTAAAGGGAACTATGGGATGAAACAAAAAGTTTATAAAATCCTAAAAGTGGGAATTTTCTAGATGACCATTCATAATGATGACTACCACTTTGTGTCACAGTGTGATAGATGGCAATGGTTGGGTAATATTGGTTGCCAAGATGAAATGAAACAACACCCTATACTTGAAGTGGGAGTCTTTTATGGGTGGGGTATTGATTGAATGAGACCTTTTCCACTATCTTATGGAAACACATACATTCTGGTATGTTTATAAAATGATTATAAATTGGTGGAATCCATTTCCCCAGCTCAAAAAAAGTGAAGGTCTTGATCAAATTTCTTAAGAAGAAATTATTTAACTGGTTTGGTGTACCTCGGGTCCTCATTAGTGTTAGGGGAACACACTTTGATAATTCAATGAAGAGTAATTTTAGGATGATGTAGGGTTATATATAATTTTTGGACACCATACCATCCCCAATCAAGTGGGAATGTGGAAGTTTTAAACTATGAGGTCAAGAAAATTCTAGAGAAAACAATGGGATAATCTAGAGAAGATCGATCTAAAAAAATTGACGATGCTTTACGGTATTAATGAAAAACGTAAAAGACGTCGCTAGGCATGTCTCAATTCTGATTAGTTTAAGGAAATATATTCCATTCACTAATGTAGATGTAACATAAATTGTATTTGGTAGTAAAAGAGTTAAATTTGGATGTTAAAATCACTGAACAAAAGAGGAAATTTCAATTATCAAAACACGATGAGATCCGAAGGGAGGCATATGATAACGTTAATATATAAAAGAAGAATACAAAGTCAGTTAGGTAAATTTTCTCACGAACCATTAATTGGCATGAATCATAATATATCACCATATAATTATGTATATTGACACATCCCAAAGAATTATTTGATACATTATAATAAACCATAAACCCTTATCAACTATAGAGTAGTGTGATCCTAGGTGAACTTTCCAACCTTCCTTTCAGCTCCTTGAAATTTTCTTAACATTCATAAATTTAAAGGAATTCAAATAAATTATGAGTTAACCTGGTGATTATATTTTACAGTTGTGAGAAATTATTCATAAAGTTTCAATAATAACCATCAAATCTAGGAAAAATATAGATCGTATTAATAGTGGTTGGTCGGGCCCAATTTTTAATAACTTTAATTTTTGAAGGATCCACTAATATACCCTCACATCAAATTATATGACTAAACAAGGAACGTTTTGTATCCAAAATTTAAACTAGGTAATTTTTCATACAACTTATCATTCCCTAGTGTCTTTAATACAACGTTCAAGTGATATTAATTATCTTCCTTACTCTTATAATATATAATAATATCATCTATAGTGACTATCAAAAATTGATCATGGTAATCTATAAAGACTCCATTCACTAAATACATGAAGATATCTAGGGGAATAACAAGATAAAAAGGAACAACTATAAATTAATAGTGTACATACCTTGTAAGGAAGGCTATCTTGGGTATGTCTTCACTTTAGAACCTCAACTAATAGTATCCAGATCAAATAAAAATATTTGAAAAATACTAAGCTCCATGTAATTGTTCGAATAAACTATCAATATGTATTAGATGATACTTATCCTTGATTGTGATATTTTTATGTTCTAGATAATAAATACATAGTCACACTAATATTTTTTTTATATTTTTAACAAAACGAATTGGTGTAGTTGATAGTGATGCACTTGGATAATGAATCCTTTATCAAGATTCTCCTGGAACTTATTCTTTAATTACTATAACTCAATTAGGGCCATTATATATAGAGTATTTTAAATGAGCATACTACAAGGTATGAGTTCTATTGAAAACAAAACATCATGATTTAGAGGAAGACTAGGAATATCTTTTAAAAAGACATAAAAGAACTCCAATAAAATAGGTATATCTTTGATGTTTATTTTCTCCCCAATAAACTAAGATAAATACCCCCAGTGGAGCATAAGTAACATCAAAGGATGTTATCTTAGATGAAATATTCCATTAAATAATATAATCTCACTTTATTATAAAATTGAATCCAAATGGACAAGGAATAAAAGTTAATATAATCTATGGTTCAAATATCCCCAACCAATAATTATTAGATAAGTTTATGTGGTAATATTACTCTCATCACTTAGTTTAGCCCCTGATAAGCCTATTTTAACCTTAACCATGGTAATAAATTTTTACTATTTTTACTATCCATTATGATAAAAAATGAATTTTATCACATTAAAAAATCTAGAAATACCAATTCCTAATATATAATCCACTTTATAAAACTCAATTTATATAATTATTTGAAGTTAATTTTAATATAATTGTATAAAAAACAACAAAAACTAGAAAAATATATATTTTTAGCATAAAACTAAATTTACTTTCATTAAATGATTAGTAAAAACTATCAAATGAATATTAAAATATTTTATTTAATATATAATTTAAAATTTTAATTAAAACCATTAATCAATAATTATTTTTTTAATTTATTATGATAATATTTTATGATAATTAACACTTTTTACCTTTCAAAGATTTTATATTCATTACTAAACTTTAGAAAAATAATATATTAATGTTTATTCATAAATTAAAAATACATTTAATTAAAATAACCTTTTAATAGTGATCAATATACTATGGTTATACAATAATACATAACATATAGAAAAATAAATTTCTTTAAAAAATAGTTCTTTTAATCATTAAATGATTTTATTAAAAGTATGATCTTATCAAAAAATTTTATCATTAAAAACCATTACATATATATTTTATAATGTGATTAATCCTATTAGTACCCACCAATACAAATACTAGGTTACAAAGTTATATTATATCTCAGTTCATTTAGACTCGAGGTTGCATGCAATGAAAGTTATCAAATACTTAAATTTTATTTAAAAGGAAATACATATAAAATATTATGGTGTTACAATATAGTTAGATAGATTGAAGTTTAGTTATTGTCGATATTTTTATAAGAATAATGACTCAATAATACTATAAAAATGTGTGAAATATCTGATGTATTGTGAGAGCAGGTTGAAGAATGAATAGATCAAGATGGTTGAGTGAGAATAAATAAGATTTGGTAGTCACAAAGACAAGTATAATAAGTTTTATGATTATATAATACTAAATTTAATTGATAGAAAAATCAAAGAAGAAAAAAATAAGTTCACTCTTGGAATTTTATAGGAGGAAACATTTGATAGAAAAGTTGAATATTGAGATCATGAAACATTACCACATATAAACATTGAGGAGAATTTAGTGAGGATCCTACGAACTAAATCACATGGGGATATTTTATATTTTAAAATATAGAAAATAAAAATACTGGTGAACTAAATATAAAATAAAAAATATAGAGAGAGATAAAATAAAAAGGGGATTTCATGAGTTCATTTAAGACCGAGGATAATAAATAAAAATACTACAACTATCAAATAATAAGAACACGAAGAAGAATTCAATCTTATGATAATAATTTATATTAGTTTGGTACCAAATATAAAGTATAAAGGAAAATCCTACAATTATTTTGAGATTATATAATGTGTTACATGGTTTTGAAAATAAAGAATAATAAAAAAAAATCCCTATTGTAATATACAGGTTCCTTATCATCTATAAGTTGAGACTTTCATTATTAAGAAGTTATAAAGCCAAGTGATAGGTTTATAAAGAATATATGTGAAGCTTAGTTTTACTAGATACTAACTTGTAGATGTTTCTTAAAGATAAGTTGGTAGTTGAAGACTCTATGTTAGGAAGTAGATATTATCTAGTGGATTCCGAAGCATCATAAACTAAAAATGTGATATACTTTATGGAGGAGTTGAAAGAAACACTTGTATATGGTTGGATTACAAATAACATGAAGTATATAGGTTATTCCAGAAGATCATGGGTGGGAAGATTTAAAAAAAGTGTGAAGCTACAAAGAATTCATTTGGTAATTAGGTAGTTGTTAATAAAGTGGGAAGCTGTGTTAGTAACAAATTCACTAGTGGATTAGGTTGATAACTACCCACACTCAACTTTTATTGATGATAAAAATATAATGGAGAATCCATGAATTATACATTTCAAGTATGACTAATTGAAAGTCATTATACCAAACCTTGTAAATCATGTGTGCTATTTTACTTTACATATTACATAAAATATAATAATTACTTTCTAGGTTAATAGACATAAATATTCCATTGTTCAAAATTAAAATAGGGGTTAAATTCAAAAAATGGGGTTAAAATTTCAAATAATAATTTGAAATTTGTAAAAACTAATCCACACTAGATCCACCCCCTCTTATGAGTCTGTATAGTTCCCTTTGGGCATTTAATTTTTCAACTATATATATTGAAAAGTTTATTTTGACCCTAGTATATATGATTATTTTGGAGTGAAATAGTTAAGTGTGGGGGAGTTATGAATCTTATATTTTCATTATTTTCACTTCAATTTCCAAATATTTGTTTTTTGGGTAATTGTAACATATTTAGTTTTAGGAATAAATTATGATTTATCATGAAAACAGTTTAAATCATAATTTTTAGGACTTTTAAAATATTTATATAATTGTTTGTAAAATACATGATTTTATTTATTCTTTTTGAATAAAGTCATTTTGGAATTGAAAGGAATTATTTTTAGAAAAATGTTGAGCTCTCCTATTCTTGATACATAATATCCCAACATAGTTGATGTGGAAAGTGGATAAGTATAGGGATACATGATATATTTTTGAATATTCTAAGATAATACATGAGATACTGTGCAATATAGTTGAAAATATGACTTACTTACACATATATCACATAGTGTGATAAACATCTTACACATACTCTAGAATTGACAATATAGGAAAGTTATAATTCTTACACATTAGCTAAAAATTATTACATATAAACTAAATTAATAATTTTGGAAATGTTTTTCATATTATTTATAACATAATATATTGATCATATTAAGAAAGGGTTGAAATATGAATCTAGAAATGTCTAAAATGTTACATATAAATTAGAGTTAAAATAAATATTACATATAGAGACAAAATCCTATGTATCATATCAACTTGATGTTTTTCAATGGGGATCATATTACATATCATCTAATATGATCAAAAAAATATGAAAAAGTTTTAGTTTAAAGGGATTCAATTAAGATTTTATACATTATAAAATTCCATCAGGGTTGTTATGTCACGTTGTGATATATATTTACTGTGACTACCGAATTCCAAAGAGTTATGGAATGAATATATCTATTGTATTGTAATTCATGCATCCAAATATTCTCATCCACTTAAATTATTTAATATATCCTATGTACATGTATTTTAGAAGAAGGGAATAATATCATGTGAAGAATTAATGATTGTGGGAAATTTAAAATTAGATAAATGATATTGTTGCATGGATATTTACTTATTACATCTTCTATATACAATGAATAAGTTAATAACTTTGTACCACTAATAATTCATTTGGAACTATGCTTCCATTTTTAAAGATCCTAATACTATTTAATTTATTTTTTCCATAGCTGTATAGTAATTTTAAAACTCTCTATCATCGAAGAGTTGTGACAACAGTTAGGTTTTATTTTAATATTTTCATGAATTTTAATATATATTGGTTTTCTCTGTCTTCTATATTTTTCTATATTATGTTTTATCCAAATATAACCTTATCTTCTCTATGAAAATAGAGAACAAATTTTGGCTATTTTTCAAGGGAGGGAGTACTGAATTCTTGGAGTTATTTATGCTTGAATGTTTGTATTTATTTTATTTTGGGAATATAGTAGTGATTAAATCAATATTTTTGAGATACCACCCTACTTTATATGCCTTATTCTTACTTATTCAAATAAATATCCATTCCCTAAACTTATTAAATCATTAAATTAGAGACACTTGGTAAAGACAATGTTGATTAGTGAATAGGTTTCCTAGCTAATTTTAAAAAGAGTATTATCTTGTATATAGAGGTATCATTGTGTTGTAATAACCATTATGACATGAGGGTGTTAGTGATATAACTCAATCTCAACATTGAATAGTATAATTAGAATATTTTAAATAATAATGATATAATCATTGAAAACTCATGAAGATAATATTTTTCGCTATTTCCTTACTAACCTCATTATGTTTTTCACTTTTTTTTGTTTTTCAATAAATTTAGATACACACACATACATATATATCACTTATACTTCATAAAACCCCAAATATATTATTAATAATTTTAAATTTTATTTTTTAATAAAAACATAGTTACAATAAAATAACAGTGTTGCATGAGTTTCCTCCTTGAGTGATAAACCCTACGCCATTCACTACGATTCATGCTTTGGAAATTTAAAAAATATCAAGTTAGGCTCCATGAAAAATTCATTCCTTTAAAAACTCATCTACTAAAATATTTTATTATGGATAAATTACACCACCACCACCATGATCTTTAAGTATTACTTTTAGAATAATATTTGAAAAGAATAAGATTAATGTTGGTAACTTATTATACTAGTACAAAAACTTGTGAATAATTCTCAATAAAGAAGGACCGTTTTAAGTGTTTAGAAAAATAATTCCCAAGAAAACACCTTTTGAAGAATCTAGTCAAGAGGATAATAATTCTTAATATAAATATATAAGAGATTCTTGTGATGTATCTATAACAATTATTTTATCTATAGATATTAGAATCCAAAAGAAACATGAAACCATGGATTGTTATAGAATGGTTGATAATCCTAAAAAGTCATATCAAGAAAAGAAATGCATGAAATATATAGAGTTTATAATTAGTTTTTCAGTGAACGATAATAAAATTTATTTTAGTATCAACTCATGTACTCAATATAATTGGGTATGTAAATGACTTGGACATACTAGGGTCACCATTAGATCATGATCCGGATACTGACTTCATTTTATAATCTTTAATATAAATATTATAACAGTTTAATGTAAATTATAATATTAATTAATTAAATAAAAGTTTTTCCAATGTATTCAATATGTTGAGGATAAAAAATTAGGACATGGGAGGTCTAGGATCAAGTTCTATACTAAAAATACAAGAATTAAAATTTTAAATTAGAAGAAAAAAATCTTTTAGAAATTCCAAAAATGGATTTTTAAATAGTTGATCAAAATATTTGAAACTAAAAGGTGTAGTTAATAAGGAATAATAATTTTTCCATTGGGGAAATCCTATCCATTGGAAAAATTAGACATCATGCATAAAGGTTTGAAATAAACCCAGTAGAGTGTCTATGTTAGGTGAAATATTATAAAATTAAATTCTTTCATTTTGAATGGTATATGATACAACATTATGTGTTCTAGTGTTGTAAATATACATGATTCCAAAATTAATAAAGAGTTGATGAAATAATTTTAATGTTTTCTTTCACGTAATGGAGAAAAGAGTTGATACATTGAGGAATTGGATGTGGGAAGTGCTTGAAATTGTGGATGAGTTTGAAATGACTAATGTGTATTTTTAATCTCACTTTTTTTATCTTTTATGAGAAGAGATGCTTTTAAATAATGGTTGTTTTATGAATAATTGTAATTATTGTTCTTGATAAACATGGATTACGATTCATAAAATTTAATAACATATTTAAGAAGAATATGAGGATAAATGGAGTTATATTTGCAATAAAAGAGTTTATACAATACATTTGTTAAAATATAAGGGAAAGATATCACACCACCTATCATTGGAATATTTTAAAAAATATTGTCTTTTATTTAGTATAATTATCTAAAAACATGTAATACCACATAATATGTGGGTTTAAATAATTTATTCTTATATAATACCACTAGAAATAATAAGTATTATTTCTAAAATATAAAGAAGTTTGTATATCTTGGAATGATATTATGAAGAGTTGATAGTTTCTATGAGGCTAGTGGGAGTAAATTTGTACTTATTGTAGTTCATATTATAAAAAATAAAAGTTTATACCAGTAAAATATAAAGTTTATATGACTTAATATCCTAAAATAGATTATGGTATATTGGTAATGATAAATTTAAAGCATTACATTTAGTTGTCATTACAAAGTGATAATCACATTATTTGTTAAATGGGATTAATATGTATTAGAAAATAAGATACTTTTGGTAAAATTTATATAAAAGATATAAATGAAAGTTTTTGATATAAAAAGTTTATATAATGATGATGATGATGAACTTAAGAAGATTTATAAGTAGTAATTAGAAGTTATTAGCATTATAATATTGGATGATGTGAATTAAAAGAGTTTGAATACTATGTTCAAAGAGTTGGACATTTGAAATATGATTTCTAAGTCTCACCATTACTCAAACTGGAATACTTCAAAGGTATGACTTATTAAAGGAGTTTAGTTGGATTTATTTATCAAATAGTCATAGATATATTTGGTAGGAATTACAAAGAGATATAACTAATTTAACCAAATCCCAAAAGGTAAGTAAACATAAGTCCTATCTAGTAATCTATCATATGAGATATGATTTTACGGGTGTTTATGAATATTTTTTAGTGTATTTTCAAATTAATTTTAAGAATACACACACACACACACATATAATGCATCATGTTATTCAATGGTAGTATCCACTTTATCAATCTTCATGTTGGTTGTATATACTCATGAAGTGAAATGATGATTAACCTCTCAAAGTATGATATTGAGTTATCTTTAACTGATGTTTTTCATGAATTATTATAGGTTATGAATAAAATTTAATGTTATTATAGGTAATATTTCATATTGAGATATAGAATATTAAAATAAGGTAAAAAAGGTTTTTTCTCACTGGACAACACCCCAAAATATAAAAAATGGAGGTGTATACACTATGTATTTATAATTTTTGGGATGCATGTTTCTTATTAGTATTTACCTATATCTAAGGTTAGAAATATAACTAGAAAGAGAAAATTTAGAATTTTATTGATTTCATATGACAACATTTCTACAAATCTAATTATAAATGTTTGGGTATATTGTTGATCATCTCGTTAGTTGAGTTTAATCAATATGACCATTGTCCTTTTATCTTAAGAGTATGAAATTTGGGCCCTCAATTGAGATATGATAAATGAGTATATGACTATAAATAGATAATATATGTGATTTTGTTGTCTATTGGATAAAGGCTATGTGTTATAATCTTCTATAAATGTGAATGACATGTGATGCATTCATTAAATTCACCAATTAATACTCAGAGAATCCAGAACATAAGAGTAGATATATGAGATTGACATACTCTATGTTTGATGGTTTCTTGATATATTGGATTAATATATCATATGAAAATAAAATTTTTTATATGATACATCTGGTAGAAATAGGTATATTGATACATGTTTTTGATAGATATCATTCCAAATCCCTTCATAGTTTGATTAGGACTAATGCTCCGCTAGAGGAAACTATTTACTAAAATTTATTAATTTTGGAATTTATATTTTTTGGTAATCCTATAATGACTTAGGGGGTTACACATTGTTGTTGAATAAATAGGGAATGAGTTGTAAAAAACTCATAAGGTTGCTCTAAAATTGATTTAGAGTATTATCCAAAAGGATTTTTGGATAGATACTCACATGGTATTTCATATGATGTGATACATAGTGATATTAATGATTGCTTCAAAAAAGTGTTTTTCCAAAATTTAAAATGAATTTTTCATTTCATAAGTGTAATGACCCAAAATCCTATATTTGGACCTAACATCTACTTTATTACATTGGCATAAGATACAAGGAATCATATCCTGAAGGACCAAATAGTTTAATTGTCTTAGTAAACTAGATACATAATGATTACCATATTACATTTGAATAAAAAAAATTAAAACATAATTCTTTTCAAAAATATCATTACTCTCTCTAGAGTATCCCTGTATATCATTCATAGTACACTTCTTTGATTCTTAGTAAAGGAAAAAAAATAAAGGTGAGCTCAAATGCTTAGTAAGAGTTAAGTACAACTGAAGCTATCATGAATCAATAAAAATAATCAATATGGATATATAAATAACTAAACAAAAATTACATTTAAATAATTTTACTATCATGATTAGATAATTTGTAATCAATATCGTAAGGTTAATAACTAAAAAAATCCATTTAATAAAAAATATGATAATGAAATGTATCCAGAGATAATATCATTGTGAAAATATAATGGATAATAATAACTATATTCTTAATCAAAGAAATTATTAATTATTAGAAGTCATGATCTCAAGCATCATGATACCACTATTTTCATGACCTTTCCCTAGACAGTTTAAAACCAATGGGTATGTGTACACTAGAAACCCATTTAAATAAGGCTATCCAACTAATTCGTCTTATGAGACTACCGATGCATTGAGGGGATATCTATAACCAGACACACCCATATATTCTTGTCCAATACATTCCTCATATTTCAAATGAGTGATTTAATTAATGAAAAATATACCTTATTAACAAATTTTTATATTGGGTAAGGAATATTAATTAACAATAACTTCCCTAGACAATCATATAACTTTAAAAGTAAAATATCGTATGTATAAATGATATATATTTTAAGTAATAAGTATATCCATTACAATTAATATGTATATTTATGGGAAATTTAATGTCCAATGATCATAAGAAAGTGAAAATTTCAAGGGAAAGTTAATGTATAAAAAAATTAATTAGTAAAGTGAATTTCAATATATTACTTGATCAAAATAATCATAAACCATACATTTAAATAATAAAGATGGTATCAATAAAAAAATATCCCTACTGGATTATAAATAAAATAAAGGATTTCAGTAATTGATTAATATAAATACCATAAAAATATATTAAATAACATTCTTGATGAAAATATATTTTTAATATTGAATATAATATTTAAAAACTAAAAGTTAAAAAAACATTTTCGAAATATTTTTTTATTTGAAAGTAAAATTTAAAACCTGTAAAATATGTTTTAAAACATTGAGTGTTCATTATGGTGGAAAATTTCATACATGTTGTATATTAATAATTTTTTAAAAAGTTATACATGCATAGAAATACCTATTATAAATCACTAGGGAAATTTTAAAAACAATTTTGAAAATAGTTTTTGAAAACCTGATTTTGGATGAAAACGATTTCCGACTAAAGTTAGAATGATATATTATTTTATTAAAAAACATTTCTCAATAATTTTAAGTACCAAAGAGTTGTATATTGAAATATTAATTTAAAATATCATGAATAAAAATTGGAGAATATAATTAAAGGTTTTCATTTTACAATTACCAAATATTTTCCTTCAATGTAAATTCAAGTATAAACAATTCTGATTAAAATGAGATTGTAAAATAAACCCTTACAAAGATCCTAAAATTGAAGTGAGAATTAATGAATGAATTTATTATGTGTATCAAATTTAAATCAACATAAAACAAATTTAATTACAAAATAATATATCAAAAATTATTTACACACATAATCTTAGAATGTCAAGGATAATGAAGAAGTAATATAACTTAATGAAGAGAAATTGAGTTATTAATTTATTTACTAAGTGGTAATTTTCAACCCCAATAACCTTAGATGAAATAATTAAAATTAAACATAAAATACTATGAATTAGGAATTATTCATTATATTACATGAAAAAGGGAAAATATATACACCATATACAATAAATTAGGTGCATAACATTACAATACGACTTAATGAAATGAAATTGAGATGAAGTCCCTTACCTCACACTTAATTTTATTTGAAAATAATTTAAATATGGTATATTTGTTTTAAAAATGTTATTAACTTAGAACATAACTATATTTATATTTATAATATATATATGATCCTTTTATAACATTTTATCACATGTTATTTAATAATCTTTCATTATTACTATTGTTTTTGTTGTTAACTTCCTTGTTTTCTCATGCATGTTTTAACATGAAAGTTTTAATTATTGAGAATATTTTATAGTTACATCATATCTAGAATTATATTAATTTTATAAATGTCAATTTTTCATTTTTTTTTCATTTTTATAATCTTTATTGAAAGTTGAACATGGATAATGGATCATGTTGCTTCATGGAGACGGAAGGTCATACATACGCAATAGTGGCATTATAATTTCCTTAATGGATGAAATGGTAATGAAATAGGTGATATATTAGTTTTAAATAATAAATATCATGTCATTTCTATCAAATATATTCATTTAATTTATCCTTATTACCTTCCATGTAAAGTGTAAGTGAAAAAAAATCATATCACTTCGCGATGCAGTAGTTTTCTGTACACATGAGAAACATTATCATAATTTAAATGGAATGAAAATTAAAAAGGTATACATGATATTATAATTAAACAAGTATAATAATATCATAAATATTATATATATATATATATTAAATCCATCATTATATACAATCAATATATGCGTTGATGGAAAACGTTTTACATTAGTTTGTGTTGCAGTAGTCCTCTGTACACACGACCAACGATTTTGTTTCCTATTTGATAGAGAAGGTGATGGGTAAATATTTCTTGATCAATATAATAAAATATCAGTATAAGTTATGTACTGGTTGTAAGATTTTGTGTCCTAGAACCAACTGGTTATACTTTGATTACATGGACATTTAATGTATTTAAATATTAAACATATTATTACATATTGTTCACTGTTCTGCATGACTATGATGTAATAATGTCCAAGAGTATTTGTTGCATTGATAAGATCATAGTAGTTCCCCGCTATGATGAGAACCTTGAAATTCTATAACAATATTCTTAAATATAGTTCTACAATTGGATGACATACTATGATGAGACACATAACATGCATGCCGTCCGGTGTGAGTACTCATAAGCAGATGAGTCTTCCTCTCATGAAGTTCTCACATGGTAATCTCCAAGATACAAGATTATGAGAATAGACCCACCAGTAGAAATTACGCATGTTTTGGTTTCATCTGATATTTCTATCTTTAAGCCTCTATAATGATCCTTAGACTTTAAGATTATCATTAATACATGTCACAACTCTTGCACTTTGAATTACTAACGAAAACCGTCACACAGACAGTTGGAGAGAAGTAAGGTACGTTGGGTGCGTCATGAGTGGAATGTTATTAATGGATAAGTAGAGGAATGATTTTCCCCTTCTATTTATGGAAGCTGACTTCATGACCCTTTGATTGAAATAGAATCGTTGGATAAAATTCCATGGCCATGGTGTAACGATGAGTTTATTTTAGGTAGTCAAAGAATGATGTATCAAGCATAAAAGTTGATGACATTATCATGAAATCTGCTTGATAAGATATTGCGACAAGGGGATTATATTACAAAGTGAGAGTTCATATGTGGATATCATTGTTGTGACTTTAAGTTCTTTATATGGGGTGGATTGACCCATTGATAGACTATACTATTTTACTTTAGGCAATCCAACCTAATGCCATTGAGAAAGAATCCTAGAGGGTCACACACTAAGTGTTTCTGGGGGTCTCGGTTAAATTCTATTTCAATTTAATTAATAAATATTATTCTCAAGACAATGGAATAATTTTATTCATGTTAAAATAATTTCATAAATTAATTAAATATTTATTCACTGGGTAAAATATATTTATTTATTTTATTTAACATTTAATAAATATTTATTTTCTAGTTTTTAAATAAAATATTTATTTAAGAGAATAAATTATTTATTTATTTATTCGGGTGTTAAATAAATGGAAGTGGAGTTCGATAGGACCAAGGCTGGTCTGATAGTAAAATAATTATTTACAAGATGATAAATAATTATTTAACTTGTTGGAACAAATTAAAATTACACTGATATTATTTTGTGACACATAATTTTATTTATAATTCTGTTTTGTACAAGTTGGCACACCACAAATAATTATGCAATATTATTATTAATAGCATGGGTTTTCTCTAAGGTTATTAATGTATTTAATTACTGTTATGTAATTAAATTTTGTAAATGAATCCCCATGTTAATAAATATACACATACGTCTATTATTCCATATACTGAACTACAAACCTATTGAATTAAGAATTGTTGATCTAATTTTTTTTTTCTCGAATACTCTTCCCCCCTCTAAAGAATGATAGATGTTATTCAAGTCTGAAGAATAAGTGACCAAGAATGAGCGATGTTGATTAGAGGTCATCAGAGCACATGTGGATCACCGCTAGATAGATTCTAGTTTGGATCCTTGAAAGTGCAACAAAATAATATAGAAGGGTCATTCTGGATGATCAACATCATCAATGAAGAAAATACTGATGATCCTGGTATTATTTTATTTATGAAATTAATTAATTTAGTTATAGACATGATGTGTAAGATCCTCTCTAAAGGTTCCAGACCTCTTCCTTCTTTATCTAAATATTTGATTCTATTTCGTAGAGACTGGCATTCATCATCGTATTGATCCTGAAATAATAATTGATCATGGTAAAAATCAAAGTTGGGTGCCTTCCCAACCACGCTTCTGCTACTCCCAAGACCTTCAAGTGGTATCAGAGTGGTTACATCATAGTTTATCATTATTTAAATATTTATTTGATGATTTACGCATTTAATAATTTAGTTGTTTCAATTCAAGTTAGTCGTTCTTAAAATCTGAATCTCAAGATCTATTCCTCCTCTTTCATTTCTCATTCAACTACAAAAATGATATTTTATTTTAATTTTGATTAAAATAAAATATAGTATCTCATCTAGAGGTTCCAAAGGTTCCTAGACGCACAACACCAGAACACATGACGTATATTCAGAAGTACACGCCGTGTAGCCATGGTTCAATGCACCGGGTCTATTCCGCCAAACCAAGCTGTGTCATTGGAGTTTTTTTAAGTCTCAATGACTCTGTGTGTTGACCAGGAACATGAGGCACGCAGTGTCCAGATTACATGTTGTCTGGCCCACTGGACACGACGTGTAGTCCCTTTGGGTTAGGGTTGGACCGTGTACCCCGTACATGGCCTGCACAGTTGGATACCATGTAATGAGGAACTATGTGGCATGTGGCCTACTGAACATGCCATGTACTCCAAATATTTCGAAAGTACACTCACACACCATCTCCCCCGGGTGTGTACTTCAGATGGATGGTGAAAAATTTTACACGCAGTGTAGTTGGAACTACATTCTGTGTACTAATCCAAATTATGCAGATTTATTAAAATTTATTATTATATTATACAAACCCTTGAGACGTGTCCCATCTTGCGGGCGTAAAGATGAGGTACAACATGTGATATGTGTTTTATATCTATGTGTTTAATTTAACATCTGCGTAATGTTCATTTCTACTCATTGGGTAGTTATGAATATGAATTAACCGGGTTTCCTCTAAGGTATAAGCTACATAAAAAGATAATTTTAAATGAATTTATTTGTTTAAAATTATAATAGATGAAAATCTCAATGAAATTCAGAAAATGGTTTAAGATAAAAGGATTGATTAATTAAAGATGATAATTAATTGATTCGAGTGTGATTTATCTTAAACAATAATGATTAAATAAATGAATGCTAGTTTTATTTATGAGTAAATCTTGTTACATGTATGGATGATCATGATCTAGATGAAGACCTTTTTATGTGGATGGTTTCTTTTAATTAATTTATTTAAATTAAATTTGTTGGCCTGCGAGTCTTCTCCTCATTAATATGTAGGGATGCATGCCCAATGTTTCTTTTATTTAAAACCCCCTTTTTCCCCTCACCTGCATGTTAGTTAAAAAGGGAATATGTAATGGATGAAACTACCAAACTAGTTGATGTGGTTCGAGTTTGAGCTGAGACAAAACTAATCCCAAGATATATAGAGGTGGATAGGTGGAAAGCTATAAACATGAACCAAAAAGGTTCAAGATGTTTATCCCCTAGTCCAGGGTTAGTTTATCAACTGTTAAATAAACTAACCATTTTAAAATCTCATGATCACGACCTGTATTTTATTTATGTTAGTTTCATGGTTTATCATTATGGATGTGTTGTCACGATCACATAATTAATTAATTAAACAAGCATGCAAGATAGAACTAAAATAAATCAGAATTATGCGTAAATATTATCAAGACATGGTTAATCACATAAGTAAGTTCCACTTAATATTTACATGAATTTCATAATGATAATAATAAATTCACGCATAAGAGGTAAAAATCCCTTAAATAAAATATTAATTCAGACAAAGCCTTCCTTTACTTGATTAATGGAGAAAACTTAATAAAACTATGTGTTTGAGAAACCCTTATTAGAACACATACTTTTATAAATGAATCCCTTATTAAAGGTTTCATGTTGACTTAACCATATTACTTCAAGAGGAGTATCCCTTGCTATATTTGGTGTAATATTGGAGGCAAGAGTTGAGGAAATCCAAAGTCATGAATTCAGGATTGGGGAGTCCACTCAAAAGATCAAGGAGCTGCAAGCCCGCATTTGGAAAAGAACTGCCTACCTAAATACCTTTTAATATCTTGACCAACCCTTGTTGGGGTTATGCGAAGGTTAATATGGATCCTTTCCACTATAATTTCATGGAAACGGGACATTCCGAGTTCAATGGTGAGGGCATTGGGACTTGATAAAATATTGGGAGTCTTAATTAAAATTTATTATTTATCATAAAATTTAATCAATAAAGTTATAATGATCTGCTCTTTTAATTTTAGAATAAAAATTACAAGCTCATCAACCACACTATCCCTATGATCAATCCTAGATAAAGACCACATCCTCACTACCAGTAACTTACAGGAATGGTTTAGACGCTTTCGGGTTATCCTACCCCCTGAATGGAAGTCTTACATGCTGGATTCAACATTACCTAATCTTCTTGCCAAAGAGGCAAGTGATGAGGATTTATCGGTCTATGAGAAACATATGAATGACACGATTGACGTTCAATGTTTGATTCTGTCATAAATTTCTAGTGAGATAATGAAGTCTCATGAAAAAATGGATTATTATAGAATGCTTGAGCACCTTCATGGTCTTTACCAAGAGAGAGAAAGATAGGAAATTTTTGAGATCTCTAAGTCACTCTTTTAGAGTAATCTTGGAGAAGGTGCCCCAGTTGGGGATCATGTAGTCAAACTCATTGGCTATATTGAGTGCCTGGAGGTTCTAGGGTTTAAACTCCCCGAAGAACTAGGCACCAATCTCATTCTCGCATCACTCCCTTAGTGATTCTCTAACTTCATTGTCAATTTCAATATGAACACCATTGATAAGTCTCTATATGATCTTCTTATCCTCATTCACCAAGTGGAAAAATATATGAAGCACGAAAAGCCTTATATCCTTATGGTGAATAAGTGGAAAGGGAAGGTGAAGAGATTTAAGCCGAAATATTCTTCACAGACTTCCAAGAAAAGGAAGATCAAAGGGGAGGAAAGGGAACAGGAGGTTGTTTGTTTTGCATGTGTCCAGAAGGGCCACTAGAAGAAGAACTGCACCCTACCTTAGAAGCAAGGGGAAGCTTCAGGAGCTTTTGTTATCGAATTCAATCAATCTGTTTCTACAAATTTGGTATTAGATATCGATTTTGGTGCTCACATATGTATCAAAATACATGAACCAAGTAGATTGAAAATGATTGACTGAGGGGAGGTATATCTACGAGCAGCCAATTGAGCCAGACTTTCTACTATAGCTATCAAGGACTACCACATCACGTTGCCAAATTGGATGATCTTGGTGTTATAGGGTTGTTATTATGTGTTTTCTGTTACTAAAAACATTATTTCTGTATCCATATAAGATACAGATGGATTTGTTTTCAACTTTTGAAATGAATGTTGCTTCTTTTAGAAAGATAACACTTGTTTGGGTAGGGGAGATTTATACAATGGTCTTTACGTGCTGTATTACACAAACCAAGTAATGACAATAGATAAAAAAGATACTTCACATGAATCCCACCATACCTAAATTTGGAATCATCGTCTAGGTCATGTAAATGAGAAACTCTTGAAAAAGTTATGTCAAGATGGATATTTAGATTCATTCAAACTAAAACCACTTGGTGTATTTCATGCATTTTTACAAGGAAAAATGACCAAATCCCCATTTAGTGGGAAAGGTGAAAGTGCTAAAGAACATCTTGAATTGGTTCGTACCGATGTGTGTGGACCATTTATAGTTGAAGCAAAGGGAGGGTACTCATACTTCATAACTTTTATTGATGATTTTAGTAGATATGGATATATATGGTTAATTATGTATAAGTTGGATTCTTTTGATAAGTTCGGAGAATAAAAGAATGAAGTTGAGAACAAACTTGGTAAGAAGATTAAGAAACTCTAATCAGACTGAGGTGGAGAATATATTAATCAAGACTTCATTGATTACTTATGGGAGATTGTTATTCTATACAAACTCACTCCTCTATACACTCCTTGGAGGAATGGTGTGAATGAAAGGAGTAACCTCACCCTGTTAGACATGGTGAGAACAATGACGAGTCATGTGAGTCTTCCATTATCCTTTTAGGGATATGTGTTACAAACAACGGCACACATACTAAACCAAGTACCAACTAAATTGATAAATAGTATTCCATATGAGTTATAGAGTGGAAATAAATCCATATTATCAAATTTACATGTGTGGGGAAGAGATGCATTTTTTTAGGCCTCTTTAGGTAACAAAATTTCACCCAAAGGCACAAGGTGTACCTTTATTGGATACCCCAAGGAAAAAAGGGGATATTACCTATGAAACCCCTCATAAAAAAAGGTTATAGTGATAAAACACACTATATTATTTGAGAGGGAGAAGATATCCCAAAGGGATAGTGGGAGCGAGATATAATTTGACGAAGTTGTGTAACGGCCCAGACCTCTCCGGCCCATTCCTTTGTCAAAAATAGGGTCGTGAAGTGTTTTGGAGGGTAAAATGGACTTTTCCCACACTTTCCAGAATTTTGAAACTACATGCCGTGTAGTGTGAGTACACGTCGTGTACCCCCTCACTGGGTATACCCCGTGTTGAAGGCTGTGTCCTTGCTGTGTGAAATAAATGGGTACACGCTGTGTACCCCATACTACACGCCGTGTAGTCCCTCCCTGCGTACGTGTTACCCTGAAACTGTGTGTTAACCAGTCAATGGTCGTGTGCCGTGTCGGATTCTTGTCCTTACCGTGAGAAAACAATGAGTACACGCCGTGTAGCCAATACTACATGCTTTGTAGTCCCTCCCCGTGTATGCGTTACCTTTAAACCATGTGTTGACCAGTCAACGGCCGCATGTCGCCTTGTAGGCCGTGTTGGAAGCCGCGTGGTGACTGTGTGAAATGGCCGAGTACACGCCATGTACCATAAAGTACACATAGTGTACTTTTGTTTTTCTCGCCTATAAAAGGAGGGGTCCCCTCCTCCTTTTCAACTCACTCCTCTCCTCCCCATTCCCTCGAGCAGAGCTCTCCCAAAAGACTCGAAGGCTCCTTTCATCCATAACTTCTTCGTCCAAGATCCGATTTATGATCCGTCAGCGTCCATGAGATCGTAACGATGAGGTGGAACTTCTGAGCTTGGATCTGTTATATTTACTTTTGTCTTTCCTTTCCAAATTCCACCTGAGGAGGTTTTTCTGGGTTTTGATTGAAGTGACGGATGCCGACAGACATCTTCTAAAGTTGATCTGGGGGAGCATTGTGACCAGAACCTGTTGAGGTAGGGATATTACCTCCGTCTCTCTAATTTGTGCAACATTCGGGGTGGGTTTCATCTTTTTTATGTGAAGCACTTTTGAACCGGTTTAATAAAGATAATAACTGGCTTCTATAATGGGGTTGGGAAGTTTGTGATTACTGTTACATTATTTTATATCCTGTGATATTATGTTTTGAATTGAATAGGCTTATGCCTACTGAAAATCACGGTCGTTAGGGGCCTTTTCTTGCATAATTAAATGATTCCCTATCTTTATAGACCGTTTATGGATGGAAACTTTATGGAATGTGGAAATTGGTTAATCACGTAAAGTTGGCTGATTAAATGAAAATCTGGAACCCTTGTGTGATCACCTCGGTTGAAAAAAACTAAAATAATAAACATGTGGGTGCTGTTTGGGGTTAATTTATGTGAAGGGGGTGTTTTTGTGGGTTATTGTAGATCGGGTGAGCAACGGGGCTGCGGTTGTCTTGGTTGTGGGTTGGTGCGAATGCTATGTTAGCAGGGATGCGATAAATGGTATCAAGGGGTGATGATGTACGGTGTGGTTGTGGTTATGGTGGTTAGCAACGGGGCTGTAGGTTTGGGTTTGAATGTGAACGAACTATGTGTTGTGAATAATAAATAAAATATGGAAGAGTTAACGAATGGTGGGGCTTGGTAATGGAACGGAAATAATAATCAATGGGGTTGGTTTGTCAATAAGACGGGACTTGTTGTGTTGCTTATGTTTTCCTAACTTGATTTGTGGATGGCAGGGATATGTTTTACAAACGATTGATATGGTTGGTTGCGGTTGATTTCCCAGTACTTAAGGAACTAATAAACTGACTCTGTTGAATCATGAAAACCTAAATGGGGTTGGGGTTGTTTATTGTATGCATGCTTCATAGTATCAGTGTCGAGGCACGTGCTCAGTTTCTCTGTTTAGAAGCCATAGGTTGGGCTGTGTGTTTGGTAAATATATATATATCTGTATCTTTTGTGTTTTATTGCACCCCTCCCATGTTGAGCACTTAGTTCTGAACACTCCCATTTCATGGGAGAGGGTGTTTTCCCCTTAGTTACTAGCTCCTTCCTACTCCTTCTTCCATAAGCTGTAATGGCTTGAGGCGACCTTACACCCAAGACTCTTCAGGTAGGTTTTGATTGGGGTGGTTTTAGCCCAAGACTCTTCGGGAAGGTTTTACTGTTTTCCCAAGAATCTTCAGGATGAGGCCCAGGTGTGTGCGGGCAGGATATGTGGTTGTGAGGCCCAGATGTGTGCGGGTGGGATATGTGGTTGTGAGGCCTAGGTGTGTGTGGGTGGGAAGAGTGTGGTAGCGCCAGGACGTTCGCCGTTAGGAAGAGAAGCTAACTAGTGGGTGAAAATGGTGCGGGGTACCCAATACTCTTGTTCTTATATACTAATACCTATTGTGACTGTGTTTTGGTGAGTGTGTCTAGTGAGGTTGGGTGGATAGAATTCCTTGCTAGGTTTCTTCTGTTGTTCTCACGAGACATTAGGATGTCTCCCCACTTGTGCACGAGAGCTTTAGGTTTCCATACTGAGTATACTTGTATGCTCACCCTACGTTTACTTTCAGGTTTCCAGGAGGACTACCGGGGCCGTGCGGGACCGTACTAGTTGGGACAATTGGTGTTGTTGTAGTTTGTTGTACTCTTTTTTCTTTTAGTATTGTACTTTTTGAGCTTTCTTGTACTTGTACCTTGTTTCAGAACTATTTAAACATGCATGTGGGATTGGTTTGGGTTTATTTCTATACACTTGTTCTTTTCCTTTTTGTTGGTTGACTTGTCCTATCTCCTGATCTTAAATATTAAAAAGGGTAATGCCTCCCATATTTGTGAAACCTCATACCCTTGGTGCTAGTCGCCACCCTGGGGCCTTCTAGAGGTGGGACTCGGGGGTCATTATCTCCCTTTCACCATTTCCAGCTCAGGAGGGGTATCTTTGGTGGGAGGGGGTCATGACAGAATGGTATCAAAGCTGATGGTTGAGAGATATGATGGAGTCCGGATTTAGGCACAATGAATATTTCATGGGATGGTAGGGAAACAATTTTGGTTGATCTTGGTGTGTGACATAGGCTCGGGAAGACCGGCTAAGACACTAGATTTTAGGGCCCCCCATGATCCGATGCAAGGACTCTGAGCCTACCGAATGACCAAGTGAGACTACATTGATTGCAGGGTAGAGACCCTAGGGAAGGTACATGCATCATCATGATTGCGTTTTACTTGATTTGGGTGTTCTAGGAACGAAATTGAATAAAATCATAAAATTAAACCTTGAAAAATTCCTTGCTATTTGGGCTTAGGCGATCTTTGTTTACCGTAGAGCTATGGAACCTGGACGTCGTCCCCGAGTGACTCTGATGGATGAGGCCCAACAGATTCAGGTGGTCGATCAATTGAGGATTGACCGAGAGGAGGAAGATAGGCAGTGGAAGAAGACTCTCCATTATTTCCAGCGACAAACCCTCAAGAAGTACGAGGGTAGTACTTCGGATACGGAGATGGATGGGTGGCTTGAGGAGCTAGGGATCACTTTTACCTTGATCCATGCTCCGAGGGAGTACTGGGTTCCCCTAGAATTCAGTCAGCTGAGAGGTGCGGCACGATGGTGGTGGACGCTCTACCTTGGAGAGAGGATAGAGACAGAGGTTCCGTGGGATGACTTTGAGAAATAATTCCGAGAGGAATTCCTTTCTTCCATGATCAATGCGGAGAAGAAGTAGGAGTTACTCTCCCTTCAGCAGGGGAGTATGTTAGTACGAGATTTGGGGATCAAGTTCAAAGATCTCTTATGCTTTTCTCTAGATCTCTTTCCGGATGAGGAGTCTCGGGCAAGACGTTTGGAGGAGGCACTTCATACTTCGCTCCAGTATGTTGTCACCCCCTTCACCCTTCTGATGTAATTGGCAGTACAGAAGAAGGCCTAGGTTGTAGAGAGGATTCACTCACTGGGAGGTGCACCATGTGAGGGGATCCAGCCAGGTTCGTCGAAGGGGAAGGCAGTCAGCAGCAGGTCTCCTGCAATGGGACCTTCCAGGTTTAGGCCAGTGAGGAGCATGCCCAAACAGTTCCAGTTCAGATCTTCAGGTCCTCATCCCTTTTTCATGAGCCTAGGACCGAAGTGTTTTTCTTGTGGAGGTTTCAGGCACGTTCAGAGTCGGTGCCTAACCCGAGCTCAGTACGGTGGAGGTGGGAAGGTTCAGCACCCGCCTCAGCAGCACCAGTTGCCGGCGAGGCCCTTCTAGCAGTAGCGGGACCCTGCTCCTCCGAGGGAAGACTTTGCAGGAGGAGGTCGACCTCAGGGTGATCCTAAGGGACCTCGACCAGGGCGTTGTCAGGGAGGTGGATGACATCAGAGAGGCAGAGGAGCTAGGCGTGGATAGTTGCACGCAGCAGAGTTGGCAGCTCCAGCGGGACCAGAGGTGGTGTGAGGTACGATTTGTTTGTTCAGCACTCTCGTTTCTGCCTTATTCGATTCAGGAGATTCACACTCCTTTGTTGCACCCAGTCTAGCCCATGCTTTGGGTCTAGATGTAGAGATACTTTCCGTACCACTGGTGCTGAGTACACCAGTTTGAGGCCAGACCAGCGTATCTTGTGTTTGCCGGGGATTTGGGCTGACGTTGGGACCACATCGATCTAGTGGGGACCTTCTTCTGTTAAAGATGAAGACATACGATGTCATCCTAGGAATCGATTGGTTGTTTTCCATTAGTGCCGTTATCGAATGCTTTCGAAGAAGGGTCATATTCTCCGACGTGGATGGGAAATGTGTATCTTTTGTTGGTGAGAGGAGATATCAAGTGGGAAGTCGGCCTGTGGAGCCTCTCCTTTCCATGTTAGGCGGGTTATCAGTGGTTCCAGCTGATATAGAGATGGTGGATGTCCCGGAGGTTGTTGGGGAGTTCCTCGATGTTTTTCCCGAGGAGGTTGTGACTCTACCCCCCTACGTGACGTTGAGTTTGGGATAGACTTACAGCCTGGTGTCCATCCGATTTCGATGGCCCCTTATCAGATGGAACCTTCAGAGTTGCGGGAGTTGCGGATTCAGATTGACGATCTGATAGAGAAGGGTTTTGTTCGACCCATCATATCGCCATGGGGTGCTCCAGTTTTGTTCGTAAAGAAGGCATATGGTGGTCTCAGGATATGCATAGACTATCGAAGGTTTAACCATGTAACAGTTAAGAACCGTTACCCCATTCCAAGGATAGATGATCTCTTCGACTAGCTGAGGGGAGCAGGTTGGTTTTCTAAGATTGATCTACGATCGGGATATCATCAGTTGAGGGTAAAGGACAATGAAATCTCGAAGACGGCTTTCAGGTGCAGGTATGGGCACTTCGAGTTTGTAGTGATGCCGTTTGGAGTAACGAATGGACCACCTGTGTTCATGGGACTTATGAACTTCGTCTTCCGAGAGTTTCTGGACTGGTTCGTCGTTGTGTTTATCGATGACATCCTGATCTACTCAAGATCAGAGGAAGAGCACGTTGAGCATCTCATGACAGTCTTGGAATTCCTTCGACACCACCGGATTTATGGGAAATTGTTGAAGTGTAAGTTCTTGACGTAAGAAGTACACTTCCTTAGGCACGCAATGTCTCAGCATGGAGTGTCAGTGGACCCATCGAAGGTGGAGGAAGTTTTTTCTTGGGCAGCACCCAAGAGCATGGCAGAAGTTCGTAGTTTCCTAGGGTTAACAGGTTACTATCGGAGGTTCGTTTCAGACTTCTCTCGAGTTGCTGCTCCATTGAAAGCTTTGATTATGAAGAACCAGGTCTTCCTATGGAGCGAGCAGTGCCAGAAAGCTTTTGACTACCTAAAGGAGAAGTTGGTCAGTGCTCCAGTACTCAGGTTTCCAGAGGAAGGGTTGTTGTATGAGGTGTTTTGTGATGCTTTTGGCCTTGGTTTGGGGTGCGTACTGATGCAGAAGAAGGGTGTGATCTGTTATGGGTCTAGGAAGTTGCTCCCTCATGAGCATAACTATTCTACCCATGACCTAGAGCTTGCAGAAGTAGTGTTCGCACTAAAGTTGTGGCGACATTACCTCTTTGGGGAGCGCTTTGTGGTCCTATCAGATCACAAGAGCCTGTGTTATATCTTCTCTCAGCGTGACCTGAACTTACGACAGTGAAGATGGGTCGAGTTCCTCCAAGACTATGACTTCGAGATCTCTTACACTGAAGGTAAGGGAAATTTTTTGGATGATGCCACGAGTAGGAAGTCACATAAGGAAGTGGTTCGGGAATCTGCTGATGCTTGGAAAGCAATGAGAGAATTGGAAGCCTTGCACTTGGATGCCAGGGTAGAAGGTGTTAGAGGCTGTTTGTTTCAGTTGACGGTGCATTCCTCCTTGTTGAAGCAAGTGGAAGAGTCTCAGTGGGGGGACTCCGAGGCGGAAGTGATGCAGGATCGTATCGATCAGGGGAACGCTCCAGAAGGATGGTCAGAAGACATCTGACATTAGATGCTTTTTCATGGAAGGTTGTTTGTTCCATAGACGATGCGTGAGGGAGTTCTCCATAAGTTCCATAGCTCATCCTTGGCAGTACATCCAGGAGTTTCAAAAATGTACCAAGGCCTGAGGGGATAGTTTTGGTGGCCCGGGGTGAAACAGGCAGTGGCGGAGTTTGTGGCTAAGTGCCTAGTGTGTCAGGAAGTAAAGGTTGAACACCGTGTTCCTAGTGGTTTGTTGCATCCATTAGATGTCCCCGAGTGGAAGTGGGATGACATATCGATGGAATTCGTCACAGGACTACCCAGAGCTTAGGGAGGTTATGATGCTATCTGGGTAGTGGTGGACCGTCTGATGAAATCATCTCACTTCTTATAAATTAAGGAGTCGGGCCCGGTGAGTACCTTAGCACAGAGGTACGTAGATGAATTGGTGCGTTTTCATGGAGTTCCAAAGACTATAGTCTCAGACTGGGATACTCGATTTACCTCATGAGTCTGGAAGGGGTTACATCATGCTTCTGTCACTCAACTACGCCTTAGCACTCCTTTCCACCCCCAGACCGATGGGAAGATAGAGCGGACTATGTAGACGTTGGAGGACATGCTGCGATCATGTGTTCTAGATTTCAGAGGGTCATGGGTATGACACTTGACTTTAGTAGAGTTTTCCTACAACAATAGATTCCACTCTACTATTGGCATGGCACCATTTGAGGCTTTGTATGGAAGACCATGTCGTTCACCCATGTTCTGGGAAGAGGTTGGTGAGACAGGTGCTCTTGGGCCAGAGGTACTATAGAGCACCATAGAGAAAGTCCATCTTGTATGTGAGAGGATGAATGTGGCTCAGGACCGATAGAAGTCTTTTGCTGATCATTGGAGGAGGCCCTTGGAGTTAGAGGTGCTAGATCATGTGTTCTTGAAGGTTTCCCCTCGATGGGGGCAATGGAGGTTTGGGAAAGGGAGAAATCTCTCACCTAGGTTCATCGGACCTTTTGAGATGCTAAGGCGAGTCAGCAAGGTGGCGTATCAGCTAGCCCTGCCACCTCAGTTGGAGAAGGTTCATGACGTCTTCCACGTCTCCTAGCTACGTTGATACTTACACGACAACTCTCACATTATCGATTGGGGAGAGTTAGATATGGGAGATGACAGGACCTTCGAGGAACGACCAGTCAGAATCAAGGATCATAATGATAAGGAGCTCTGTGGATGAACCATTCCCTTGGTTCGTGTGTTGTGGAGGCATGGCGGCCTCGAGGAGAGAACTTGGGAGCGAGAGGCTCAGACTCACGCTCAGTACCTGGAGTTGTATTGACTTGTGTTTTCTTTGTTCTTCTGAGCTTTATTTTGATGTTATACTCTATACATTTGATATATGGAATGCTTGGATTATTGGTTATGAGACCTTTTGTTTCCTTGTTCTCTGGAAGTGTGTAACATGTCTGGATGTGTGGGAAAAAGGAAAAAACCAGATCCTTAATCGAGACGCATTAATGCGGATGCGATTGAACCCATACGGGCGAGTTAGTGCCGCCTAAAGCAGATAATATCTTGACATAGGAGAAGGAATTTCTCCAAACCACATGTTCGGGCAGTGTGTTGGTTGTGTGGTGTTGGGGGTAGTGAAAGTCGAAAAATCCTAATGTATGAAAGTGGGAAGACCCAATTCTTAATCGAGATGCATTAAGGAGGATGTGATTAAAACTGTGAAGGCGAGTCAGTGCCACCTAAAGTGGATAATATATCGACAAAGGAGAAGGAATTCCTAACACATATGATTAGGGTTGTTGAACGTGTTCCTATTATAAAGAGAGACCTAAGAGTTATGTTGTTGGATTCCTCTAGGTTGGATTTTGAATTCTCGGGGAATAGAATGTTTTAAGAGGTATCTGATGTAACGGCCCGGACCTCTTCGGCCCATTCCTTTGTCAAAAAGAGGGCTGCGAAGTGTTCTAGAGGGTAAAATTGACTTTTCCCACACTTTCAAGAATTTTGAAACTACACGCCGTGTAGTGTGAGTACACGCTGTGTACCCCCTCGCTGTGTATACCCTGTGTTGAAGGCCGTGTCCTTGCCGTGTGAAATAAATGGGTACACGCCGTGTACCCCATACTACACGCCGTGTAGTCCCTCCCCACATACGCGTTACCCTCAAACTGTGTGTTGACCAGTCAACGACCATGTGCCGTGTTGGAGTCATGCCCTTGCCGTGTGAAAAAATGAGTACACGCCATGTAGCCAATACTACAGGCCGTGTAGTCCCTCCCCGCGTATGCGTTACCTTCAAACCGTGTGTTGACCAGTCAACGGCCGCGTGCCGCATTGAAGGTCGTGTTGGAAGCTGCGTGGTGACCATGTCAAATGGCCGAGTACACCTCGTGTACCATAAAGTACACGTCGTGTATTTTTGTTTTTCTCAACTATAAAAGGAGGGGCCCCATCCTCCTTTTCAACTCACTCCTCTCCTCCCCATTCCCTCGAGAAGAACCCTCCCAAGAGACTCGAAGGATCCTTTCATCCATAACTTCTTCGTCCAAGCTCTGATTTATGATCCTTCAGTGGCCACGAGATCGTAATGACGAGGCAAAACTTCTGAGCTTGGATCTGTTGTCTTTCCTTCGGCCTTTCCTTTCTAAATTCCACCTGAGGAGGTTTTTCCAGGTTTTGACAGAAGTGGCGGATGCCGACGGACGTCTTCTAAAGTTGATCCAGGGGAGCGTTGTGACCAGAACCTTTTGAGGTAGGGATATTACCTTCGTCTCTCTAATTTGTGCAATATGTGGGGTGGGTGTCCTGTTGTTTACGTGAAATTATTTTGAACCAGTTTAATGTAGATAATAGCTGGCTTATATAATGGGGTTTGGAAGTTTGTGATTACTGTTACATTATTTTATATCTTGTGATATTATGTTGTGAATTGAATAGGCTTATGCCTACTGAAAATCACGGTCATTGGGGGCCTTTTCTTGCATAATTAAATGTTGCCCTATCTTTCTAGACCGTTTATGGATGGAAACTTTATGGAATGTATAAATTGGTTAATCACGTAAAGTTGTATGATTAAATGAAAATCTGAAACCCTTGTGTGATCACCCCAGTTGAACAAAACTGAAATAATAAAAATATGGGTGCTGTTTGGGGTTAATTTATGTGAAGGGGGTGTTTTTGTGGGTTGTTGTGGATCAGGTGAGCAACAGGGCTACGGTTGTCTTGGTTGTGGGTTGGTGTGAATGCTATGTTAGTGATGGGCAGCAGGGCTACGATAAATGGTATCAAGGGGTGATGATGTACGGTGTGGTTGTGGTTATGGTGGTTAGAAGCGGGGCTGTAGGGTTGGGTTTGAATGTGAACAAACTATGGGTTGTGAATAATAAATGAAATGTGGAAGAGTTAATGAATGGTGGGGCTTGGTAATGGAATGGAAATAATAATCAATGGGGTTGGTTTGTCAATAAGAATGGACTTGTTGTGTTGCTTATGTTTTCCTAACATGATTTGTGGATGGCAGGGATATGTTTTACGAACGATTGATATGGTTGGTTGCGGTTGATTGACCATTAGTTAAGGAACTAATAAACTGACTCTGTTGAAACATGAAAACCTAAATGGGGTTGGGGTTGTTTGTTGTATGCATGCTTCGTAGTATTAGTGTCGAGGAACATGATCAGTTTCTCTTTTTAGAAGCCATAGGTTGGGCTGTGTGTTTGGTAAATATATATATATCTGTATCTTTTGTGTTTTATCGCACCCCACCCATGTTGAACACTTAGTGCCGAACACTCCCATTTCATGGGAGAGGGTGTTTTCCCCTTAGTTACTAGCTTCTTCTTGCTCCTTCTTCTATAGGTTGTGATGGATTGAGGCGACCTTACACCCAAGACACTTTGGGTAGGTTTAGATTGGGGTGGTTTTAGCCCAAGACTCTTCGGGCAGGTTTTACTATTTTCCCAAGAATCTTCGAAATGAGGCCCAGGTGTGTGCGGGCGGGATACTTGGTTGTGAGGTCCATGTGTGTGCGGGCGGGATACATGGTTGTGAGGCCCAGGTGTGTGCGGGCGGGATACATGGTTGTGAGGCCCAGGTTTTTGTGGGCAGGAAGAGTGTGGTAGCGTCATGACGTTCGCCGTTAGGAAGAGCAGCTAACTAGTGGGGGAAAATGGTGCGGGGTACCCAATACTCTTGTTCTTATATATTACTACCTGTTGTGATTGTGTTTTGGTGAGTGTGGTTGGTGAGGTTGGGTGGATAGAATTCCTTTCTAGGTTTCTTCTGTTGTTCTCACGGGACATTAGGATGTCTCCCCACTTGTGCATGATAGCTTTAGGTTTCCCTACTGAGTATACTTGTATGCTCTCCCTATGTTTACTTTCAGGTTTCCAGGAGGACTACCAGGGCCTTGCGTGACCCTACTAGTCGGGACAGTTGGTGTTGTTGCACTTTGCTGTACTCTTGTTTCTTTTAGTATTGTACTTTTTGAGCTTTATTGTACTTGTACCTTGTTTCAGAACTATTTAAACATGCATGTGGGATTGGTTTGGGTTTATTTCTATACACCTTTTCTTTTCCATTTTGGTGGTTGACTTGTCCTATCTCCCGATCTTAAATATTAAAAAGGGTAATTCCTCCCATATTTGTGAAAACTCATACCCTTGGTGCTAGTCGCCACCCCGGGGACTTCTGGAGGTGGGACTCGGGGGTCATTATCTCCCTTTCACCATTGCCAGCTCAGGAGGGGTATCTTTGGTGGTCGGGGGTTGTGACAAGTTGAGGCTCAAGGTACACAAGAGTTGGTACTGAAATATATTCCACAAATCCCTGTGGAAGAAATAACTATTCCAGAGACACAAGAGCTATGTAGCAGTACAAGAGAGGTTAGAGAACTATAATGATACAATTTTATAGTTAACGAGGATGGTGACTCATTATTAGGTGATAACAATGATCCTCTAACCTACAAGGATGTAGTGAGTGGAATGGAAGTTTCCAAGGGTCAAGAATCCATGAATTCTGAAATGGATTCCATGTACCAAAACCATGTCTGGATTTTGGTAGATCCTCCAGCTGATGTAAATCTTGTTGGTTGAAAATGGGTATTCAAGAAGAAAATGGACATGGAAGGACAATTCATCACCTATAAGGAACGACTGTTTGCAAAAGGGTTCAAACATCATCAAGTCATTTACTACAATGAAAACTTTTCACCATTTTCAATGCTGAAATCCATTATAACTCTATTGGCCATTTCTGCTTACTATTACTATGAGATTTGGGAAATGGATGTAAAAACAACATTCCTTAATAGGAACCTTTAGGAATATGTCTACATGACACAACCTAAAGGGTTTATGACTCCGAAGGATGTCAATAAGGTATGAAAGTTGTAGAAATACATTTATGTATTAAAGAATGAATATGGGTCATGGAACATTCATTTTGATAAAGCCATAATGAAATTTGGTTTTATCAAGAATGATTGTGATCCTTGTTTCTACATACAGTTTAGTGGGAGTGGAGTAATTCTCATAATAGTATATGTTGATGCCATATTACTTATTGGAAATGAGATACCAGTCTTAAAGTCTATTAAGGCATGGTTGAATCAATGATTATCCATGAAGTACATGGGTGAGGCATCATATATTCTTGGGATCGAGATCCATCATGATAGATCCAATCTATTTTTGGGCTTAAGTGAAAGTACATACAATGATAAGATACTAAAGAGATTCAGTATGGAATAATCCAAGAGGGGATTGTTTCCAGCATCACATGGAATTTATCTTTCCAAGAAAATGTGTCCTCAGACACATGAGGGAAAAATGATAATGGAAAGGACTATATACACATCAGTTATTGGGTCATTCATGTATGCCATGGTTTGTACTAGGATGGATGTCACCTATGCATTGAGTGCGGTAGGAAGATATCAAGCTGACCTAGGTGACCGCCATTGTATGACAGTCAACACTATCCTAAAGTATCTGAGGCATACTAAGGATATGTTCCTGGTTTATGGAGGATATGAGGAACATGTCATCAGAGGATATGCATATGCTAGTTTTCATATTGATCAAGATGACATGATGTCTCAAACCGGATACATCTTCACTTTGAATAGAGGTGCAATGAGATGGAAGAGATCAAAGGAGAGTGTGGTTGTAGATTCTACAATAGATTTCGAGTATATCACAGCTTATGAGTAAGCTATAGAAGAAGTTTGGATGTGAAGCTTCATCCAAGAGATAGATGTGATACCTGGTAATAAAGATCCCATCACACTGTACTATGATAATACTGCAATAGTGGATCTCACAAATAAGTCGAGGTCACATCAGTGGACGAAGCACATACTTCAGAAGTATCATCTCTTGAGAGATTTTTCTCAGAGAGGTGATGTTGCAGGGATCCTTATTTCCATGGAAGACAATGTGGAAGACCCCTTGACTAAAGGCTTGACTAAACTGAAACATGATCACATTTTGAGGTCTAGCGGACTGAAAGTCGTAGGCAGTTGGCTCTAATCCAAGTGGGATTTTGTAAGAGTTAGTGTCCTAGAACCAGCTGGTTATACTTTTAGTACATGGAAATTTAATGTATTTAAATATTAAACATCTTATTACATATTGTTCATTATTCTACATGACTATGATGTAATAATGTCCTAGAGTATTTGTTGCATTGATAAGGTCATAGTAGTTCCCCACTTTTATGAGAATATTGAAATGCTATAACAATATTCTTAAATATAGTTCTATGGCTGGATGACATAATATCACGACACATAGCTTTCAGACCATTATGTGTGATTACTCATAAGAAGATGAGACTTCCTCTCATGACGTTTGTACTTGGTAATATCCAAGACATGAGATTATGAGAACAGACCCCCAGTAGGAATTCCACTTGTTTTGGTGTCATCATATATTTATATCTACGAGAATGTGTAACGATCCTTAGGCTTTATGATTATCATTAATATATGTCATGACTCGTACAATTTGATTTGATGATGAAAAATATCATGCAGACAGTTGGCAGGAAGTAGGGTACGTTGGGTGCATTACGAGTGGCATGTTATTAATGGATAAGTCAAGGAAAGATTTTTACCTTCCATTTATAGAAGTTGATATCTTGGTCCTTTGATTGAAATAGAATCGTCACATTAAATTCCATGGACATGGTGTAATGACGATTTTATTTCAGGTAGTCAAAGAATAGCGTATCAAGTATAAAAGTTGATGATACTATCAGAAAACTTGCTTGATGAGATATTGCGACAAAGGTATTATATTACACAATGAGTCTTCATAGATGGATTTCATGGTTGCGAATCTATGTTCTTTCTATTGGGTGCCTTGACCCATTGCTAGATAGTACTCTACGACTATAGCTAATCTTGCATAATGCCAACGAGAAAGAATCCTAGAGGGTGACACAATAAGTGTTTCTGATGATCTCAGTTAAATTTTATTTGAATTTAATTAATAAATATTATTCTTAAGACAATGAAATAATTTTATTCAAGTTAAAATGATTTCATAAATCAAATAAATATTTATTAACCAGATTGTGGGTAAAAAATATTTATTTATTTTATTGAACATTTAATAAATATTTTTTATTAGTTTTTAAATAAAATATTTATTTAAGATAATAAATTATTTATTTATTTATTCATGTGTTCAATAAATGGAAGTGGAGTTTGAGAGGACCAAGGATGGCTCAGTAGTAAAATAATTATTTGAAATATGATAAATAATTATTTAACTTCTTGGTAAAAATTAAAATAATGCTGCTATTATTTTCTGATGCAGAATTTTATTTATAATTACGTTTTGCGCAAGTTGGAGCACTATAAATAATGATGCGGTATTATTATTAATATCATGAGTTTTCTCTAAGGTTATGAATGTATTTAACTACAGTTACGAAATTAAATATTGAAACTGAAGCCCCATGTCAATAAATATACACATATATCTATTATACCATGTACCGAACCACACACCTGGTGAATTGAGAATTGTTGAGCTAAACAATTTCTCTCTTGAATCCTCTTTCCACCACTCTCAAGAACAAGAGACATTCTTCAAGTCCAAAGAACAAGCGATCAAGAACCACTGACACAAGAAACTCACATCTCCGTGATAGCACCTAGAGAATGATCGATGTTGATCAGATGCCATCAGAGAACATGTGGATCACCACTATAGGGATTCTAGTCTGTATCCTTGAAAGCGCAACAAGATAATCTAGAAGGGTCAATCCAGACAATCAACATCATCAACGAAGAAAATACCAAAGATCCAGGTATTATTTTCTTTATGAAATTAATTGAATTAATTATAAACATGATTTGTAAGGTCCTATCTAAAGGTTTCGGGCCTCTTCCTTCTTTATCTAAATCTTTGATTCTATTCTGTGGAGACTAGCTTTCATCATCATATTTATCCTGGAATAATCATTGATCATGGTAAAAATCAATGTTGGGTGCTGGCCAAACCACGCTTCTAATACACCCAGAACCTTTATTTGTGTTATTATATTAGTAGTTTTAAGACATAATTGAAGGTGTAAAAAGATGAAATAAAACAAAATATATTCATTAAGACAATTACCTTATCTTATAGAAACCTTCTTTAGATTTCCACTTAAAGACCCTAGGGTTGGTCTTTTGGGAAGAGAAAAATAAAAATAATGTGGATAAGTGTTTTTGGTAGATATTTTTTCATGGTTTTTTTTGAGTCAAAGGGCTTTATAGGTGTGAATAAGTGAAGGTAGGGAGTGGCCTTTTATAAGTGGGGGATATGATATACATATAATTTTTGAAAAGAATAACATGTACTCACATTTTACACTTGAAAAAAGGATCCAAAATGTCCCATTATAGAATGTTATAAGTCTAATGTGAGCACATGGATATAAAATGGGTTCTGTAGAAGTTTAGGTTATTTTTAACATTTATATTCTCATTTTAACCCCCATGTAAACTCATTTTTACCTTAACTACGGTGATGAAGTTTTTATTATTTTCACTATTCATTATGGTCAAATATTAATTTGAACTTATTTGATAATATAAATCCTTATTATTCTAAATATTTAATCTATTTTCCAAATTAAATTCATATATTTTATATAATTTAATTTAAAATTAAACCCATGGATGTGACAAAATAACATTTTTTCAGAGAAAAAACTTTAAAATTTTTAAAAAGTTTTTATACTGAAATTCAATATGAAACTTATTCCAATGAAATAATTTGTATTAGTAATTATATTATTTAACTAATTTTACTTTTAAAACCATATTAAAATAAGGGGTTTTATATTTTTTATAATAAATTACAATTTTTAATAAAAATCAGTATCTTTTACTATTCATTGAATAATGAAATTTTTGTAAAAATACCAAAAAAATCACCCTAATGTAATTTGTATCTTATAATTTTAAATATAAAGTTAATTTTTAAAATAAATTTTCTAAAATTGGTAAAAAAATAATTTTTAAATAAGTTCTTAAAACATGACAAAACCATTTTCTTTGAAAAATATAGTTTTTCAAAAAAACATTTATTTTTATTTCAATTTATTCTTATTTTATTTATAATAAATAGATATCCATTGAATTTATTTTTTACCTTTTTAAACCATATACATTTAATAATTTACCATTTACTATTCATACCCACCAATTTAACTACTAGGTTATAAGAGTTTTCTATTTTACAGTTTCTTTAGAATCAGGGTTTCATGTGTCAGAAGTAGTAGAAGAGATTCAATTCCAAGAAATACATTTCAAGGGTTGTTTAAGATCATTTTTTCATGTTTCATTCATTATTAAATACAATTTTAATCTTTTATAATTTTAGGTTTTTACATTCTCTCCACCATAAATAAAATTTTCCCTCACAATTTGATCTTTCACTAAAAAATAAAGGGTTTGATATTTGAAAATTCCATTATTGAAAACCCACATCATAAAATGGTTAATAAAACATAATAATATAGGAAGGTAAGTAAAAAAGTTAATATGGAATAATACATAACTATATTTCTAAATAAGATAAAATTTGTGGCATGTGAAGAATAGGACATGGAAGAAAAGAATAAATAATCTTAGAGTGTGATATGGATCAATTAATATAAGAATGTGAATGATCAAAAAAAATTAAGTACCTAAAAATCATAAATATGTGATGATTTAAAATACCATTATATTCATCAGATATATAGGTAATATAATAATATTTTTGTTAAAAGTTCCTTTTATTAATTTTTAGGAATTCTTTTACTGTCTAAAAATATAATGAACTATACATAATTGATATATTTTTAAATCATAATAATAATTTCATCCTTTCATTATACTTGAATCAATTTAATATTCATCTCTTAATATAAGAAATGAATATAAAAAAATTATTTTTTATCCCTAAAGTACTTGAATTTACTTTTAATGGATCACGAGATCCAAAAAAGAGTGAAAATTATTTCCATATATCTCTAACCATTTTCCAAAACCAATAAGGTTACCATAATTTATCAAAACTAATACATTATTCTATAGATATCAATAGTAAAACAACTAGTTCAAAATTAATATTTATCCATCACATCATTTAAGTAAAAAAAATGACATATTAACCATAAAATCACATCATCCAGTTGTAAGCACAACACCCTTGTCACCCTTAAGATGTGGGTTCAAGCCCTGAAGCTTTTCGAGATGTGATAGGTTGTCACTAAGCATACAGATTACATTTTTTTCTAAATATATATTAATATAATTCCTATAATGTTACTAGAGTATAATAACCCACAATTACCTCAAAATAAATATTTTATAAACCCTAAAGGTTACAAATACCTTTAGACTTATAACAAAAAATAAACTTCCATTATTCATTAAATATATTTCTCAAAAAAACATATACTACACCAATGGGTTATATTTCCATAAATGTTTCCTAGAATATCCTTAATATTGTGAGACTCCCATCACATAAAACATAAAAAATTATGTTTAAGACTTTGAACTTATTATCAATCTTAAACTAAAATACCCATGATGGTATCCATAACTCTAAATCTAATGAAGACATATATACATTCAAAATTAACCCAATAATTAGATGTTTCATGATTCTTATAACCAAAATACCATGGGTAAAAATAATTCAATAATACAATTCTAGAATCCCAATAAATGTTTCATCCATTTTATTTCAAAATACCTCCTTCCTTGGTCCAGGAGTTAACCTTTAAAAGACATAATTGAATTAGATAATTAACAGGTTCCACACATTTAATAAAATAAACTATAAATGTATCCTTAGGATGAAATTTATTTCCTTCCCCAGTACTCTTCATTTTTTCTTGGAAAATTATTTTCTTTTTTCCATTCTTTTCCACACATATTCTTTTTCCTATTATTTAGAGATACTTTTTTGGTTGTTCCTTTCTCATTTCTAACCTAAAGGAAATAAATCCTTCTTTAATCTATATTATCAACCACTTGACCTCTTAGAAAACTCCATTATTCTCTTATTTGGTGAGTCTAAGAGTTGGTTATGGTATGGGTTTCTAATCACATTTTAGGATAACTGATTGGGAATAATCATGATATATTTTACTTCAATAATCATCCCATTTGGATTCTTGTAGTTACCACATTTTACCTTATATTCAATATCAAAATTATTCCTTTGAGTTCCATCCATTTACTAAAATAAAAAATATTTGTGGGAGAAAAAAAATAATACTGTGAAAACCATATAATCATTTATAGGATGCCGAAATCATGAAGCCTTTTCAATCTAGGACACCTCAGGTTTAACCTAGGTAATTCATTGTAAGCATATTTTCAAATCCTTCACAATGGTTTGTATGGAAAATGTGAATTATATAAAGAACATACACCAATAGTGTTAAACTAGGTGTATAGTAAGACCCAATATTGTGTACCAAGTTTTCTTGAGTCAAGTACGTTACACCCTTTTCAGATTTATCACCCGTAGGTACTTATGTTCTAGAACCATGTTCTTTGGTAATATCTAGAAAGAGATACATTAATAGAAAAAACCACACAATCTCTACCTTAAAAAATTTTAGGATATCTTTCTGTATTTATCCTCAATGTATATCATAGGGTTATGTTCCATAAACTATGTTTTTATAAATCTAGTTCTTAATAATTATACTAAAATCTATCTGATACCAACTGTGATAAACCTGACTCTAATAACCCAGAGTCAACATCTACCTTATTACATTGACATAATATACAAATAATCAAATCTCAAAGAGAAAAATATTTCATTAGTCTTAGTAAAATAGATAAAAAATGATTCCCATATTATATTTGAATACAAAATTACAACATAATTATTTTTCTAGAATATCATTATTACCTCTAGAATATCCTTACTTTTCATTCATAGTACACTTAATGGATTCCTAGGAAAGGAAACAAAATAAGGGTGATCAAAAATACCTAGTAAGGGTTAAATACAACAAAAGTTGGCATGAATCAATAAACATAATCAAAATGGAAAGGTAAATATGTAAACAAGCATTCCATTTAATAAATAACATTACTATCATTATTAGATAAAAAATAATCAATATATAAAGGTAAATAACTGAAATAATATTCTATTTATTAAATAAAATTAGAAAAAATGCATCCAAATATAATATCATTGTGAAAATATGATGTACAATGATAAATGAATTATTAATGATGGAAATTCTTAATTATTGGGGATCATAATCATAATAATAATGACACCTCTACCTTCAAGAAATTTTAGAAGAAAATTTAATTCTGATGGGTAGGTATACACCATAAACCAATTTAACTAATACTATCTGAATTATTAATCTCATGAGACCACTGATGCATCTAAGGGATATCTACAACCGATCCCTACCCATATCTACATTTCCAACACATTCCTCTCATATAAAATGATTGATTTAATTCATGAATAATATGCCTTATTAATAAATTTCTGTATCGAGTAAAGAATACAAATTAAAAATAATTTCCACAGTCAATCATTTAACTTTAAGAGTAAAATACCTTATATAGAAATGATGTAAAATTTAACCAATAATTATATCCATGATAAATAATATGTATATTTAGGTGAAATTTAATTTCTAATACTGAAAATAATGTTAATATTTATATAGAAATATAATGACTACAAAAATGAATTAAGAATGTGAATGTCAATACTTTACTTGGTTAAAATGATCATGAACCATCTATAGAAAGAGTAAGGATGGTATAAATTCAACATATACCTAGTGGTGTACAATTTAAATAAAGGTTTCCTTTTGTTGAAAAATAGAAATGCTATTAAATGATATTTAAAAACATCAGGAAAATATCCATTTCATTTTGAAAATAATTTTTTTAAAATAAAAGTTAACAAAACAATTTAAAAATACTTTTATTTGAAAATAAAATTGGAAACTTATAAAATAATCTTTAAAATATTGAGTTTCTATGACAGTGATAAATTCCATACATGTCATATAAGTTAAAAAGATTCATTTACATTTTCAGTAAAAGACAAATTAGCCCTGTTTGAATAGAAACATGAAACTTCCTTTCAATTTTTTTTATAAATTTCAAAAAATGGGTATTGTTTAATAAATTACATGGATAATGTTAAAAAAATTATTTTTTTTATAAAACATGATTTTGGAATTAAAATTATTTTCGACCGAAGAGAGAAATGATGTCGTATTTTATTAAAACAAATTATCAATCATTTTAAGTACCGAAGAGAGGAATATTATACAACTAATTGAAAAAATCATGAATAACTATAGGATAATAAACTTTAATGGGTTTATTAAATAATTATAAAATAATATACTTTAATAGAAATTTGAGTATATATAATCCCAATTAAACTGAGATTATGAAATAAACCCATAGAAATATCATAATGTTGAAGTGATAAAACCAATGAATCAATTATATGTATCAATTGTAAATAAATATAAAAAAAGTGTAATTATAATACAATATAATCAAAAGTATTTACACATATAATCTTATAATGTTTATAACCCGATGAAAATAATTTGAGTTATTAAATTACTTACCACTTTTCAATTTTTAATTCAAATCCATTTAGATGAAATAATTCAAATGATATCTTACAATAAAATTAATTATGAAATATTCATGATATTTCATGAAAAATGGGTAGTATATACATTGTATAAAGGAAATTAAGTGCATAAAATTATAATATGCCTAAATGAAGAGAAATTGAGATGATATCCCATACCTCATGTTTCCTTTTAGTTGAACATGGTTTAAAATCATGAATAGTGGTTTTAAATATGTAATTAACTTATTATATAACTATATAAATATTAATAATATCATATATTATCCTTTTATAACATCTTATCACATGTTCATTAATAATCTTTCAATATTACTACTGTTTCGGGTGTTAACTACCATGTTTTATCAGGCATATTTTAACATGAAAGTTCTGGTTCTTGAGAATATAATATTGTTTCATTATATATAGAATTATATTAATTTTATAAAAAGAATTTTTTTCTTTAGATATATTTTTATAATCATTATTGAAATTTGAACATGGATAATGGATCACATCGCTTCGTGGTGAGGTAGGTCATACATGCACACAAGTGACATTATCATTTCTTTAATAGGTGAAAGGGTAAGAAAGTGGGTGATATATTAGTTTTAAACAATAAATATAATTTCATAAATATCACATATATTCATTAAATTTATCCTTATTACCTTCTATGTAAAGGGTAAGTGAAAAATGAATCACATCACTTAGTGAGGCGGTAGTCTGACGTACACATGAGAAACGTTATCATAATTTAAAAGACATGGAAATTAAGAAGGTATATGTTATATTATAATTTTATAAGTATAATAATATCATAAATATTATATATATTCATGAAATACATCATTATATATAATTTTGAGATGTGTTGATGGAAAATGACTTACATCGGTTCGTGAGGTGGTAGTTTATCATACACATGATCGATGATTTCATTTCCTATTTGATAGAAGGGGAGATGGGTAAATAATATTCCATAAAAATAATAAAATATAATTATATATAATATAATTTATTATTATATTTGATGTGTTAATACATAATTTAATATGTAAAAATAATAAAGAAAACAAAAGAGGTTCGTTAAAACAATTACCATCCCTTAGAGAAACCAACTTTGGATCCTCTCAAATACCCTTGGAATGTTCTTTTGGGAAAACCTAAATCTATAGAATTTTCATAAGGGATTTAGAGATCTTTTTTGTAAGGGATTGTTCTATAAAAAGGGCTTGATATTTGTGAATAAGTGAAGGGAGAGAGTGACATTTTATAAGTAGGGGAAATGACACACATGGACTTTTTTAAAGGAATAAAGCATACCCAAGTTTTCATATGAAAAAATATAAAAAATTACCCATAATAAAACCTTATAGATGTAAAGGTATAAATATGACCATTAAATTTGTTTTGGAAAAGTTTTAGGTCTTTTTTAACCCTTATCTTTTTAGTTTAACCCCCAATAAACTCATTTTCACATTAACTATGGTATTTTTTTACTATTTTCTATATTCATCATGGTCAAAAGTCAAGTAAAAATTATTCTATAATATACAATATTATTATTCAAAATATTAACTAAATTTTTACAAATATAATTCATAGCAGTTACAGAATTCAATTTAAAATTAAACCCATATACGCGATGAAAAAGTAGGTTTCCAAAGTAAACATGTTAAAAGGTTTTCATATCAAAAATCAATATGAAATTGATTACAATGAAAAAATTCTGATTATCAAATATATAATTGAATTAATTTTAATTTTGAAATGATATTAAAATTAAATGGGTCTTGTATATGCTTTAAAAGGCAATAAATTTGTTTAATAAAAATCTGTAATTTTTACTATTTATCGAAGAAGGAAACTTTTCAGAAAAATCACAAAAATTCACATTAATATAATTTTATTATTTTGATTTAAAAAATGAATTTAATTTTATAAAATAAATTTAATAATTTTTTTAAAAACTAATTTAAGCATAAGTTCTCAAAACACGATGAATCTGCTTTCTTTGATAAATAAATTTTTCAGAAAAAATTATTTTTCTTTCAAGTAATTATTTTTTATTTATAATCAATTGATATACATTTAATTTGTTTTATACATGTTTAAAACATATAATTTTCATAATTTAGATACTACTATTCATACCTTCTAATTTAATGTCTAGGTTATAATAGTATTCTATTTTATGATTCTTTTAGACTTGGGGTTGTGTGTGTCACATGTTATCAAAGGGATTAAATTTTTAAAAATATATTTAGTAGTTTTTTTTATGATCAGTGTTCTGTTTCACATATGATATCAAATAAAATTTTAATATTTTATAATTATGGCGTGTTACAACAAGTTATTTTATATGATACAATATATGGTGAAATGGCATAAAATCTAAGTGGTTTTAGTGAAAGTGGGAGATTGATGGAGATATTCCCTAAATCCATAAAGCATATTAATTTTTTTTAATATTTAATATTATAAAAAATATGGATGTAATATATTATAAAATACATGTTGAAAATGGAATATTATAAACTATTGGGTATATCATTTCCTATGATAGATAGATATTGTATGGGGACTTATTAGGCTATGTCATAGTGTACAACATGGGCTTGTAACATGGTAGTGTTATTATAGGAAAAATATTGTATGATTATCATAAAACCTCACAATTAAGAATTGGTAGTGAAACATTAATAGTTAATTTTTATATCTCTCTCATTTTTGGTTTCATTAATAATTATTTCATAAGATGATATGTTTGGTAAAATTCAATCTTCCAAGGGGTTATAAATAGTTTGTAACTACATGCATCACTCATACATTTTTTTAATGTATGATTAATTTCCTGTAAATTCCTAGGAGTTTCTCAAGTCATATATAAGGAGATATTAACCATTATAATGGTGTGAGTGTGTGATCATTTCATATACTCATTTTGATTCTTCCTTAAGAATTTTCCTCCTCCACCCTTTTCCACCCAAGGTACGAGTATACCGTGGCATCAATGATTGTTCTACCCAATCCATTATGTGGTTCAATCAATCTATGGATGTGAATCCAATGGATAATTATTATGGTTTTTCTATAGTGATCTTCATCCTCCATCATGATTGAATAAGGACCCTTTATCATCAACTATGAAAGTTTCTTGTTCTTAATTTTATTCATACATTGTTTTTGGGTTTTCATAAAATTTTGATCTTGGGATTTTATGTTTCTAATAACCCTTTCTATATTAAATAAGTTTTATTTGATCCTTAGAGACTCTTTAATGAGTATATACCATCCTACATCTATACCTTTAACTTTATTGAATACTATATCTACATCACATCCTAAAAGTATTCTGAATTTGCAATATTTTTCAATAAAAAAGTGTATGGATGATGAATACATTTAAATGGGTCTTCCCACCCTAGAATATTTCTTCAATTTGACTTGAATAATAATCCCAATTAGTATTTATCCTCATAATAAAATTCTATTTAAATCTAAAATTTCTTTTTAAATCCTATTTCTTTACTCCCACTATCATTTTTAATTGTATACTGATCTTTTAATATAATACATTTATTAAATACCACATTTATATTTATGATTAAATTTTAATTATAATTATACTATAAGTTGTATCCAAACCACTCAGTAGATTTTTTAAAGATAAAACATGTATTTTATTTGTAATAAAGATTTTTATTTTAATAAGAATAAACATGTATATATTTCAAACAATCAGAGACTTAAAAATAATAGTTTCTTACCTAGTTTAGATCTTTGGTTAGACATTTTACCATTGTAATGAATATATTATTATTGACATGATACAATTACATATTTATTACATAGACATATAAATTATTGGGTTTCACTGAGTGAAACCTCATACTCTTAACATGATCAGTCAATGTATTTATTCAGTTTGGAATCATAGTTTTACTATTTCTACTAGGAATAGTATTCTCCCACAAAAATTCCATTATTAAAACATAATTCCTTGAACACATTACCATTAAACCCTCCTCTATTGTTAGATCTAAACCATTGCATCTTTGATCCCGACTCATTCTACCCTAGATTCTTTCACATTTAAAACATATTAAACACATCGCAATTATTTATTAGACAGTAAAACCATACCTTTTTTATTGAGTTATAGATACATGTTTCAATATATAGTAAGCCTTCAGGTTAATTCATTATTATTGGTCCCCATACATTAGTTTGAACTAAATCTAAATTCATAGACTTTGGTATTCTACCACCTTTCTTAAATCATGAATTCTTCTATTTTACAAAGATGAATTCCTTACATATTCCAACATCATATAACTTTAGCTCTAATAACATTCATTTCATTTATGGGAAATTTATATTCTTATCACTCATGTAACCAAACCTATAATCACAATATTATGAATCCCAAACTGATTTTTTCTTCAATTCTCTTTATAAAATTTTCACTCATATTACATAATTTTCATTTCTGAATTTTATAATATATGACCATATAACCTTTTTTAATCTTCTAAGAACCACCAATGAAAGTGGTATTAAATCCTACATCATCAATTTTCATGGATGATATAATATTTCTAGATAACCCAGGGATAAGCAACACATTATTTAGAATAAGTAATCTCCAACAGTTAGTACTAATTTACACATCAAACATTCACTAAATATTTAGAGGGTCATCATGAGCTAAATTTTACTTTCCAAATTCCATTGAGTCATAATTATTTAGGTGATCCTTATTTTATATAGAATAGATCAATTCTTATGAATCTAAAATTCAAGACCCCATTGGATTACTTTTGGTGGCATTATACTATAAACAAACTGAGGGGGGGGGGTGAACGAAGGTGTTATTTAATTTTAACATTTAGCATTTATTTTTAAATAATAAAATTCTACCTGATCTTATTCCTAGGTTAGTAGGAACATATATTTAATCAATAAATTATTATCATACAAATACAAATAAAAGTAGAAAAAACAATTTATCATAAGGATACTATAATTTTACTTGGTTTACCCAAATGGGCTATATACAAGGATCGTCCTACTAACATTATGTTGTTGTACCAATATCCCCAATTACTGTGTGAATACAATATTCAGAAAAGTTTAATCTAATACCTATATCACTACCTTTACCAAAGGTTTTTTGATTTATCACTTCTCACTCAGGGGGAAATCCCTTTTCATCTCTCCCTACTCACTAATTTTAGGAGGGTATTAAATGAATTATAAACTTTAGGGGGTTTTAAAAATATATATTAGAAACCAATATATTCTTTAATAAAACTACATATTTAGTGCACCAATTATCAACAATTTTCTACTCTAATATTTAAAATAGTTATTCTTCTTTTCATCCATGAGAGACCTATTTTAGAATATGACAGATACTATCAAATTCTTTTGATTAGCATTAATCCAATGATTTTCAAAAAAATTCACATCAGATTGAAATTTCTTAAATCAAAAATTATAATAGAATAACTCTTGGTTAAGAAAACTAATTTTCAGTATATTTATGTAATATATACTTCTTATTGACATGTAAATGACATAATTTTTTTTTCATTTCATGAACCTTTATCTATCCCCCTTTTTTATGTTCTCATCCAAATGTATATATATATGTCTTCTATTTTTCTTCTACTATAGGGAAGTCCTCCTTATCTTTTAGTTTGAACATCACAAAATACATGGATACAAATATATCTATAAAAACAATTTAGATTATTATTTTTAAACCTATTATATAAATTTTACATCCTAAAACATCAATTATAGTAAAATATATTTTTATTTAGTCATCTTGAAATCCCATTCATGGATATACTCAAATCTATACTAGTTTTTTGATTTAAATATGTCACATAAATGGAAAAGGAATATTTTAATTGATTCCCATGATTTTCATTAAATCCATATATTAATATCTCAAAACTTATAGATCTCACTTATGTGATATTTGAAACATGCTATTGAATCTTATATACCTCCAAATATTACATATGTGAGGTTTGAAATTTTTTAATCAATCACAAACTACAAGAAAACTAAGATATGAACATAGTTTTTGGCCAAAATTTTGAATGCTTTTTCCATAGGTTACCTATAATAATAGTTTATTTAATCTATGAATATGGATTGATATAGGATCGTAGTTTTTAAAAAACACTACTACAGGTGGGTGTAGTGTCCTATAGTCACTCTTTTGGAAAATTTTGACCATAAATCAACTTATAGTCATTGTTTTTAAAAATCTGACTATAGGTTAAATTTTTTTTATTAATTTTTATAATATTAAAAATGATATTAAAAAATTCATAGTTAAAAATTTTACACACACAAATAATATACACAAAAAATATGCCTTTGTATTTTGGTTATATAGTCTATGAAATAATATATAGGTTCAGGGTTTAAAATCTGACAATTTGTTTTTCTCTTTATCATTGTATACCTATGGTAATGGATTTAAAAATTTTCAAATAGGTAAAAACCCATAAACATAAGTACTAATGTTCATGGTTTAAAAATTGTGACCAATAGGTGTTGGCCTATAGTCATGGTTTTCAAACTATGACTATAGGGTACTTGCGTTCATGATTTTATCATGACCATGAATATAGACCTACCCTAGTGGATCATGTAATCATAGTTTCTAGAAACTATGATAGTAGGATAACATCATAGTTTTGGAGTCTATTCAAAAAAATTTGAACCACGTCAATAGTCATTTTTTAGAAGTGGTATGTAGCAATTGGAACTTCTATTCAATATTATATAGCTAGTTAAACTTCCTATTCAATAATATTTGGTGATTTAAACTTTCATCTCAAAATTTTATTTCCTATTGAATATTTTATTCAAAAAATTTATTTCTAATTGTAATTTCAATTCAATCATAAAATAAAAATTATATATCTTCATAAAAATTATGCATCCATAATCTATTCTTACATGACCTGATTATTTCTAAAAGTTCACTTATTCAGTTTTTGATTCATTATTAGGTAGGAACATAACTATGATAAAATAATTGAATATTTATATAAATACATTACACATTTAAAGAAAATATTAATCAATAAAAAATAAAATTTCCCCTTCTTTAATTATATACTCAACTCATCACTAATCCATATGTATGATCTTCCATGCAGAAATACATTTTATAAACTACTTCCAAATATTCAATAGATGCCTTCCAGTATAGATCATGATCTTTCAGTATATAAAATATTCAATTTAACTTCTTTTTTATCTATAAATATAAAATAGAAAACTTATAATTTCAACACTCTCACCCATCATGTTGATAACACTATAAGAACATAATTCCACCAGTAACTGATTACAAATCAATCATGAATTAATAACCTATAGTATGAAAAAATATCTAATATAAAATACTTATTTAAAATAATCTCACCCTTTATATTTTGTTTTCAATTGTATCATAAATATGATCTCCATAAAATAAACCATCCTTTACTGAAAATAAGGTTTCAGGACTCATAAATTTACTCCCCTTTGATAATAATATTTAGAGGATACCTAAATCAAATTTAAAGATATGCCTTTATTTAACTTTTACCAATACTGTGTACACTAAATTATATATATGGATTAATTTATCTCTTATATTTACAAATAATTTAAATTTCATATTGCCTTTTCATTTTTTTTATAAATTAAATATATAATTTATGTTTATTTTCATATGAAAAATATTCTAGAAATTATATTTTACACATTTGGGACACAAATCCAAGTCCCCAATCACTTCAATCTTGTCTTGATTTAGTTTGGATGATTTCATATTATATTTATGAAATAATTGTACCTATTTTTAAAAAATTATCCTTAATCTTTTTCTATCTTCATACCTTAAATATTTTGGTCTATACCATTTAAGTTTTCAATATTCCAAAACATACCTCGCTGCATTTTGTGTTCCTTTATCCCCTAACACTAGTTTCTAGAACAAATTTACTATTTAACTCATTAAACACATATATATCTATCCTTATAATTTTTTTTATCAAGTTACTAACCACTCTAAAATAATATATCAAAAAAATCCTATAATCCTTCATGATTCAATTCTCAATGTAAGAAAGAATAAATTAGGTTAATAACATCAATGATGTCCATTACACTCACTAACTTCCATATGAATATGAAACTTGGGAATTAATTACCTTTAAAAATTCTCATATAATATCAATAAAACTTTTAAAATAATGTTAACAAACAAACATTTCAAAAAAAGTATGTGAGTTATACCACTTGTTAAAAAAATTCATTTATTCACAAGGTATTTTTATATAGCTCGATAAGGTTATCAATAATTAAATTTTTATCTCTAAATCCCCTTAAATTCTATAAGTTTTGTTACCATATTTGATATATGTAATCAATATTGGAGTCTCATCCGAATAGCCTTATGTGACCTAAAAATCAGATGACACCACTTGTTAAAAAAATTCTTTCTTATATGCTTCTATTGATTAATAATGTTCAAGATAGACTCTTCCTTATTTATAGAATTAGTCTAGTTGAAATGTGACTAAAACTAATTTTAATGAACTATAATTGGATTAAACTTGTAATAAAGTTCATTTAGAAATTATTATCTTCCCAGAATGGTCATTTTCTCCACATATATTTCTAGATTTGGATTAATACAATTTATGAATTTTTTGATTTGGATTTATACCACTTGATTTGTGTTAAAACCACTTGAATTTTTAGATATGGTATGAAACTCCCATGTTTCCAATTTCATCTTTTACCACATGAATTATTCAAAAACAATTATGTCAATCATATTCAATTTAATAATAATTTATATACATATCATGCATTGTATTGTATTTACCCCATGGATCATATCTCACTCATAAACCTACACGATTACAACAGTGATTATAGACAATAAAATAAATGGGGAGAGGTGAAATTTACTAACACTCTACATTTAAGGAATGTGGTTGGTCATGGTGATCTACCATTTTCTTCTTACCCTAGTCTTTACATTCCAAAATTTTTCCATAGTTTTACGTATTTGAGTAAGACAATATATGTAAATTATTTCCTGATCCAAGGGTTAACTCTATTTATTTTCATTAGATCATCCTTCTTCTTTGAAATGATATTGATCCCACTTTCACTCTACTCATTTTATTTAATATAATATAGTTATATCTAGTGAAACATGTTTATCCATATTTACCCTTATCTTTAAGGTACATGAGATCATGTCTAAATTTTCCGTTGTGGAGTTATGGAATTTTTCCTCCCTTTTAAACCTCATGATTTTTTATATTCTATCTAACACTATAAATTCCTATAATCAACCTTTTTTACTAGTTTTATACTTTAATTGTTTCCAATATTAAACACTTTTCAATTCATAAATCTATTTTTCAAAGAAACATATTTATTTTCAATTCATTTGAAATACCATTTATATTATGGTTGTAATTGTTTTCAATATAGATTTTACAGAATAGTCAATATGTGACTGACCAAAGGAAGTGAATATGATTCATACATATTTATTGGGTAAAAGAAATTTCAAGTAGCTTATATTGAACATGGAAAGGTAGAAAATATTTATGTTGGAAAATAAATTTAGATGGGATGATTGTTCATGATATTCTTCTAACATCAGATTATTTTTGAGATAATCCTCTTGTAAAGGACAAGTACTAAAGTTGTTATTGTTTTTTATACTATATATTGAAATGGTTTGAAGAATCTGATTGTGTCAAAATCAATGAGAGCTATTTTTAATAGTTTTTAATGTTTGATAAATGGAGTGATCAAAGTACAATATCGTGATGAACCCATCTTATGACATTCCATCAGGAAGGATAATATTGATAATGATAAACAAAACTTGGATGAAGGTTGAATGTTAATGAATTTTAAGCTAAAGTGAAAAGGTAGTGAGCTACCTAAAATACTCAAACTTGAGTATTTATCTACTTAAAAGGTATTTGGAATTAACCTAGATATGTATAGTATTACTATACTAATACTTGGAATTATTTTAATATATTATAAGGTGATTTGAAGTATTTTATATGGCCACTGTTTATTATAATTATCTTGAATTAATTTTCCTAATGTTTTAAATTTCAATAATGAAGCATAAATTTACCTTAGTACTAAACCATATGGAATTATAAGGGTAAAATAGGAATATATCAGGGAAAATGTAGTGTTTTGACTCAATAATTTTAATAAATCATGAACCCTATAGTAATCCTCATGGGGTACAAGGAACTTCAGTAGGGTTAGACCAAAGAAAATTTTGTAAAACTTGTAAACCCTATTCTAGGCTTATTAAGGTAAAATGATCCCTTTTATAGACATTCATAAGGTACATTTGGACTTAGTAGGGTATAATATCTTCATAGGGTACAAATCATGAACCCTATGTTGAGTGAGAACTAGACTTCATGTAGTATATATAGACTTCATAGGGTACACCTTCTTAGGGATCCATGAGACTTCTTAGGGTAAAATAAACACTATGACCAGACTTAATAAGATAAATTATGAGATAAAATATAATATTTTGAAAAAGGCCTAAAATATATGCACTTAATAGGGTACAAGGATTTTCAGGGTACACCAGGTAGTAGAATTTTGATAAAAATGGGAAATATTGAATTTAAGATTTTGAAGAATAATTTATTTAAGAAGGTAACAAATCCTTCCTTATTTTTTTAAAATATAATAAGAACTAAAAGAGTGTGTGATTCAAGTACATTGTTATTGATAAATTTATATTAAATCTATGGAAGATAATATACAAATAAGATAAAGTCTATGAAAATAAGTGAGGTTTTAAAATAGAGTTTCCAGAATAATATTCTTAAGAAGGGAATTATAATTTAAGATAAAAAATCCACGATTTCATATTCAAAAAAATATGAATCCATATGAATCCATGATTTAATATTGAGTTATCAAAAACTAAATGAGATGATATTGATAATATCACTTTTCTATTTAATTTATGTTTTCTAAATGGGAATATTTAGAAATTAATATTTGTGATGAAAATAAAAATTATACCAGAGGAAGATAAATATGAACTTCAGTGTTCTTAATATCACAAAAAACCATGTTTTATGTTCTACATATCAATATGAGGAGTGTTTTAAGCATAATGATATGAGAGGTTTTTTAAGATACTATCTAGATTGTGCTGACTCAAGTTTGAGTCTGCACAAGTTTTTGTTAAATCTCTTAAGATGTAAATGTGATGAGCCATGCGACAATATACTATTTTTTTATAATATAGATTTGAAAAATGGTTGAATATAGATTATTGGTGGATTTGTTTTAGAATAATATAATTCTCAGCCACTTGTAGATGATTACTTGTTCAATTGAGAAAAAAATGATAATGAAAAAGAGAAATGGTACTCAAGTATATTTACCATAGATATCTATTTTAGAAAAATAATATGAGAAGATCATAGAGAGAATGGGGAGAATAAAAAAGTGGAGCATGTTATTTAATTTCATGAAAATTATTCCTGAAACATTTCCATTTATCTAAGTTAAAAATTACCCCAAGAAAAGCTAAGGTGGACTATATAATAAAAACCATGTTTCGTTAAAACAAAAAATAAATATAACTTGAGAGGTGTGTAAAATATAATTTATAACTGAGAGTATAAGAGAATAGATCTAGAAGAATAAGAATGGGAAACTAATATAGTTTTGAAAAACAAGAACCTTATGGTCTTGAATCTGAATATGAGAAGAAACCAAAGTGGTTCTACCGATTAGGTATAGTCAAAGAAATGAGAAGAATAATGAAGAAGAATATAAGTAAGGATGGATTTTCTACGATAATTTTTTCCAGGGTTACACATAATGATTATGTTGATGTTATTTTCATTACTTTACTCCCCTAGAGTGGTTCTATTTCATGGAATGGTCACTAATCCTCTAAAGTGGTTGGTTGTTTTCCACACATTCCTTCTTTCAAAATGCGGGTATCCTCTACCACCATGATTGGTGATTTCATCTCCTTGATAAAAAAATGATGATGGGATGAGAATTCATCCTTTTATGGATTCATCCCCAGTGATCATTTCCTAGTTTGGATCTTCCTTAGTGATTTGAGTCATCTTCATGAATCTCATTCCCAATTCCATCTCAAGGTGGACATTGGTTAATTACACTACTCCTATCGCAATAGGGTGACTACATGTGGTCGAATTTGATGGTGATGTTGGACACATCTAGACATCAGTGGATGTTTGGTATTTTGGTAACCTATAATATCTTCCTCTTTAAATGTGAAGGGAATATCATGTATTAGGAATATTAGTTATGGAACCCAAGACATCCCTTGTCTATCATTGTGTACTTTTTGCTAGGGGTGTAAGACTTCTGAGGCATTTTCCTTGGGTATCCCATGTGCAATGAATCAGGTAAAACATTATGTTGTATTTGGTGGGGGTTATAGTATTAGGGTATTGTGGATATAGTTTTTCACTGGTTTAATATCTTTTGTGGATAGGTTGGCCATATTTTTAACATATTATGGGGATGGGCTGTTGAGGTTGAGTGTGTCCCGAAAGAAGATAACTACACTTTATAGTTTCCACCATATAGGCAGATGACATAAAAATTTAATGGTGTTATAAGGGTATATGGATAGAACCTTAGGGAGGTATCCTAGGTGTGTTTGTATTTTACCTCATGTAGGTGTCCAACATACCCTATTAATAAACAAGGATAAAAAACTGTGTAGTTTGATATCATGGTTTAAGGTTGTGTGATAGGATCAATCCATGTATTTTATTGTCACGTGGTATGGAAACTTGTTCCATTAAAGGGACAACAACAAGAGATGGTGTGGGGATTACACATGTAATATTCCTATTGAAAATGTCTCATTACATGATGTTTGGAGAGGTATCGTCCCATGATGATCATACATGGGGAATCCTATGTTCACCACACAGTACTGGGCTACAGTTTAATGTCATGTGTTAAGAATGTTGTCATCATTTTTAACATCGTATGACTGGGAAGTAGGGCTATGAAGTTTAACAACTATTCGCTTGGATGTTTTGGGGTAATATGACTATGGGTCCCATTTCCATGTACGATAGATGGATCCAATAATATCTCTCATAAAATTGAAAGGTGGGAATATTCCCTTAACGACACCACCTTCAAAACTTACGCGTCCATTGTTTAAGCACCTCTCGGTAGTGCATAGATTAAATTTTTTTAGAGAAGTGGAAAATGGGGATACTAATATTATGGTTCCTATTATTTGTGGAAAAAGGAAATAAAACTATGTGATCCATTCTTAAAAAAATAGGATAGACACGATGGTTATTGATACCGCTTGTATAGAAGATTGGGGCACATATGAATTGGGTTTTCATGGGTATTGGGAAACTTATAACTCTACTTTTGTAAAGGTGTTTTTTTAAAGGAGACATCTAGTAGGGGATTATGAGGTTGTTTTTACAAAGGTAAGGGGGTTTACTATGGTTATAGATTCATAAAATAGGGTTTCATTACATTAGGGAAAAATCTTGGATTTAATGGTGAAGGTTTCATGAGGGATAATTATCTCAAAAAACCTAGAGAAGTGAAATGGGTTTACTCTATAGAAAAGGTCATGAACTATCATGACAGTCATTTGTACTATAGTTCTTGAGTTTCAAGAACTTATGGAAGGATGTTCATGGAAGATGGCTACCTGTAGGGATCTATCTCTTGTTTGTCTTGCGATGGATGAAGTTTCATGAATTCAAAGATTCTAGAGGATGTATGAAGCATGCATACCATAAAATTTCAGAGGGATGGAGGTATTTGTATGAACTAAGAAGACATTAAGTACCATTTTTATAAATAATGTGACCTCCACAAATATAAATGTATTGGGGGGAAGGTTACCATAATTTTCATGAGTAAAATATCGCGGTTCCTAGAGGACCTTCATTAAAAATATATTGTTAGTGAAGGTGTGAAAATTCATGAATCCATTCCATTTTATAGATATTGAGTTTATTTTATCCTGAATTTACCTCAAAAAATCTTTTTATTCATATACATACCTCTTAAAATGTTTTTTAGCATAAAAAATCCCCCCTTGAGAATGTGATTTTACACGAGAGAGGAGCGTTAGATTCTGATGTGAAAACACTGAAATCAAGCAAGCTGGACCACTCAATCATGAAACTTGGGGCTTCCCTACACCTATAAATAGGAGGAGGGGATCTAGAGGTGACTACAAGAATTTTTCATATGATTGGTTGTATAGATCTTTTCATGAAAATCAGGACATTCTTGAGTATTTCGTGATTTCCATCCTTAATACTCATGAAACCTTTTCATTTCCATGAACTATGATTCTATGATAAAAATCTTATGAAACATATATCTTTTAAAAACTATAACTTCACAAACCTGAATTTCATTAACATGGTTTAAAAAAATTTCAAAATCCCAAAGATGGATTTTGGAGTTGATGAATCTACTTCCACTTGATAAAGGGAGATGACCAAGAACTTTATGATTGGAGAAATATTTCAGACCTTGCCATATCAAAACACCCTTACCGAATTGTTTATGAAGTCACACAAATAATATATTATATTCGAGAGGCTTCTATTATATGTATTTGGAATTATAGAAGATGTGTTCACCCCTAATGATGATAGAGACATGCCCACTTACTAGTTCAGAAGCTCCTTGAGTCTATACAGATAGAACAAGAATCTATATGGAAATTGTGTGAAGAATCTGTAACACCCGAGATTTTTATGAGTAATATTTTGTTTATATGTTATATATATATCATCAAAGTAATCTTTCACTACACACTATCTTGGCTTACTTTACACGCAATCATGACCTTCCTCGATAGCTTGCGTTGTACGCAATACCGAGTTTCACTAAATGACGATATGCTATTAAAATATTATTTAAAATAGCCATTATGAATAGTAATAACCACTTTTTGAAATTTTATCTTTCAAAATGGACCTCATTTTTGGATTCGGAATACCGAAATTATCCTAGGGTGAAATTTTGGTATTTTTCTGAAAAACTTTCAATTTTTGATGAATTGTGAAACCACTAAGTGGTAGGTTAAAAACTGAATTTTGCATAAAACTTAATTTTACTGCTTCTGTGAATGGAATTTCGAAAATCCGACAAAAATGGTTGATATCAGTAAGTAAAATGTGGTTGAATGAGATAAAAATAATTTTTTGGTGAATATTAACTTTTTACTTTTTTACCGCGGTTAATAGTAAATAGGGTAACTAAGGGTAAATATGATATTACTATTACCCTAACACATGTCCTAATTCAATTGGATAAGTGTAATTCGACCGAAAAAAACCTTATGAATATAATATGACCATTTAGGTCCACTTGGATTAGATTATGACATTTAATATTATTTTATTTAATGAATAGTTAAAATAGTTAAAATCAAAGTTTAAAAACTAAAACATTTTTAATATGGGGTTATACATAAGATAAATTCGACTATAAATATTAATTATAAAGATAAAAAGATTTCCTACATAATGATATTTTATTTATAATTTTTAGACTTTAAATAAATTAATTTAATTATAACACAACGATGATGCAGTAATTACCCTTTTAAGGAAATGTTAACATAATTGATGTTATAAATGCTCAAATAAATATAATTTGAAACTTTTTATTAATTCCACTAATTTTATAGGTTACTATGATATATTAGTGTTGATTCAATCAACTTGGTTAGAACATATAATTCTTTTATGACTTTCACAAAAATCATATATCAAATAGTGTCAAAATTGACACAAAATAGTTTTTAAATAAAATATTATATTATTAATTGTTATTTTATTCCTAGAAATCTAAGTTTCGGAAAAATGACTTAGATAAGGATATATATATTAATAATAAACAACTTGGGGTTCGTTTGGCATGTTATAGTAAGTGTATTAACCATATAGTGTAAGAAAACAAAAAGTCACGGTAAAAGTTAAATTATTTAACTTAGAGTTAAATCTAATTGATAAGGTTAAAATATTAACCTAAACTTGTCTAAATCTTATTTGTTGATAGGATTTCGACCCATACCCACTTTACCTTCGAAATAAGACCCTTTGGAACCATTATAAACCGATTTTGACTTTAATATAAAATAATATTTTGAGGTATTCCTAAGGTGCCCCTCTCCTCCCTTATAAAAGGGCACCGCCTCCCCCTACTCCTCACACCAATTTGAGAACTCAAGCTCGGACAACCCCTGCCAAAATCCCTTCTCCCCTTCCCTAGAATAATCCTAGAGGTCCTGGTTATCTTCAAAGACCAATCTTAGTTCCCTAAGTGGAGGATTCAAAGAGGTGTTTCAAAGAAGAGGTAATATCAATTACCGATCTTTTCAATTTCTTTCTTCTTCAACCTATTATTCTTTAGTTGTTTCATGATGAAGTAATAACATAAGTATTACTTAAATACTGATATGTTATTATAAATATTAAACAACCCTAATTCACCTTCTATCCATCCTACGGAAAAATGAAATCACCGCACGTGTGTACGTACGGAATACCGTCTCCACGCCGTGGTGTACTCTATTTTCCACCATCACCTTAAAAGGATGAGTATAATGGTGTAATGAGTAACTATATATGATTATTATAAAGTTATATTGATACTGAAATAGTATAAATACACTTAAATACAATTCCACGATCATGGGAACAATATCATCGCTCGTGCGTACGTACGGAATACCGTCTCCACGATGTGATGCGACTCGTTCTACATGATCATCATTACATAGTAATTATATAAATGAATTTAATGAATAAATAGGATATATGTTACACTAATACCATTATGGATATAAGGTATCTATAACCTTAAAAGAATAATAATAATTTATTCGGCAAAACACGCATAAGAACAAAAGGCAATAAAGACCCGAGTAACAAGTAACAATGAAATATTACTAATAAGAAGCTAAGAATATGATCATATATGATATCATATAAATATGTATGATTCTGGAATAAGTCAATAACATTATTTAAAACATTATACAGGAGCTTCGGACACGTACAAAGCAAATCGAACCTAAGGTAAGGGAAATATCACAATCTCACTTTTATCGGAGATTGTTTTTACTTTGGTAATTACTGGGGTGTATTTTATCATCCACATCCATGTTCCCTCAATATGTAATAATATTTACATCCTTCTACAATAGTTTATATCCAATTTTACCATTCGGTAAGTTTTTAGTAAATGATATGAAAGGAATCTTTTGTCGTTTTTTGTATGAGGTACTTTTTCACTTTTCCGACAAAAGTATGAAGAATGTTTTTTTAACATATACGGCAAGAATGGATTTTTAAAACATTATTTCCAAGAATATTCCTTTATAAGTTTTCATGTTTATTTTTAATCAACTTCTTTTAGTTTATAATTGTATGACATGTTAATAAAAGAAAAGTGTTTTTGAAGTAGAAAGGATATTTTCCTCAAGAATGGAGTTCAAATGTTTTATCAAAATTATTTTCCATCTAAGATAATATAGGGTTCTGTTTTATCCCTATTATTACATTGATTGAATTATGTTTTGAGGAAATTATTTTTATGAAGTAATTTACCTTATATTATTTGTTTTATGATGTCATGATGTTTCAAGAATCCCATTTTTGTTACATGTGTTATGCGATAATGTATGATTTATGATTATGTGGCACACATAAGAAAGGATTCATTATAAGATGGGTGGGACCTATATCTCCCTCCAATGCATTGGGTGAAGATTTATATCTCATGAGATAGACATGGCTTGAACGGAAGGTTATTTCGGTTCAGTGATACAGGACTGAAACGAGGAGTGAACTCGGTTCAGAAATGGACTTTGTCCGCTAAGATAGTCTTGGCAATGAGTCATGACTAACAAGAAATGATTTTCCATGATTATGTGTGCATGACACAAAGTTTCAAGTTTTATGTTATGATTATGGGGATCTCATTTTCACTTCTATGATTTATTCCATGTTAAGATATTATGATCTCTTTTGCAGGTTATGATTTTCAAAAAGATATGATATGATTTTTTATTTCCTTTATTTGCCCATGCTGAGCATTTGAGCTCACCCTTTTTTGTATGTTTTCTTTTCCCCAGGCCAGGAAGATGGATATTAATTAGAATATGCTAAAAGGGACCCTAGATATGATGAAATAAATGGGAGACACTGTAGAAGATTTATGAACCAGTTGTTTATGTTTCCCAGTTTCTAAAGACACTATACCTATACGGTCCTTTGTGGTTTTGTCATATGTTGTAATAAGTGTGCTTCAATTTTGAAGTATTAACAATGTATGTAAAGTATGGGTCGTTATAGTTGGTATCAGAGGAAAGGTATAGTCAACCTTTGGAAACTAGGATGTGAAAGCCTTAGTAAGAACCCTAAGGATAAGTCTAAGCATAGAACACAATCTTAGTGTTTTAGAAATGGCCATGAATAACCTAGGATAAGACCTTAAGCGTGAAAATTTTATTATGTGGTTTTTCTATTATAATTAGTGTTGGTCACACTATTCTTCTTGGTTTTAGTCAATGGCTGGAACCCAAAGGAACCGTGTTAATGCAGAATGCGATGGGCAATGCAATGATTGTCCCCCTGAGAAACAAAACGATATGGGAGCTGGAATGCAAAATCTTGTAGCCATGCTCACAAAACTTTCTCAAGGTATGAATCATGCAGGACTTCCAAATGATCAAAGGAAGGATAAACATTCTGTTGAATCCTTCATGAGGCAGCGTCCACCTTCCTTTAGCGGGTCTACTGATCCATTAGTTGCTGAACAATGGATTAGTACTACTGAAAAGATATTTTCAATTCTTCAATGTTCTGAACATGATAAAGTCATCCTAGAAGTGTATCGTTTGGAAGGAGATGCTGATCAATGGTGGAATCTTATTAAAAATATGATGCAAAGGGAAGAAATTGAGTCCATGGAATGGGACGAGTTCAAGAACTTATTTTTCAATAAGTACTTCCCTCGTATTCTCCGAACAAAGATGGAGAAAGAGTTTCTTGAACTGAAGCAAAGGGATGATGAATCTGTTGGTACCTATGAAGAAAATTTTACAAGACTTGCAAGGTACGCTTCTGGTATTATTATCCAACCTGAGAGTAAGATCGATCGATTCTTTAGTGGATTAAAACCAAGTCTTCGAAGGGCGTTATCCATAAGGGACTTCAATAGCTACGAGGAAATCATTCGATGTGATCTCAAAGTCGAGATGGATATTGGAGTAACCCATCAGTCATATGGGTTTGATAAGAAGAGGAAAGTGGAATTCAAAGGAAAATCTAAAGAGCACACTGAAAAGAAGATGAGCTTTCCCTTATGCTCAAAGTGTGGAAAGAAACATGGAGGGAGTTGTCTTAAAGGGACAAGTAAATGTTTCAAATGTGGAAAGGAAGGTCATCGGGCATTTGAATGCCGCGATAATGGGAAGAAGATGTCTAATGATGAAAACAAAGGAAGGGATACACAGAATGAACCTACTACACTTCAATGTTTCAAGTGCAAGGAGATGGGGCATTATGCCAATCAATGCCCAAATCCAAGGGTTGATGATGATGGTCTACGTCAACAAACTCTTAAGGCTAAAGACAAAGGAAAGTCACATGCAATTTCTATCAGCGATGTGGAGTATGATAACAAAGTGGTGAAAGGTACACTTACCATCCACTCTAAAGTAGCAAATGTTTTATTTGATTCTGGATCCACCAACTCTTTTATTTCTGAAGAATTTTCTAAGGGTATCACCGTATTACCTCAACAATTAGATGTTGAGTTAGCTGTGACAACACCTAATGGCACATCAATCGCATCAAAAGTTTATAATTCTTCTCCAATTGGCATTTGTGGGAAAGTGCTTCCTGCAAATCTTGTGATCCTTCCTTTAGTGGAATTCGATGTGATTCTTGGCATGGATTGGCTTTCTTTATACGGAGCTCATATCAATTTCCAAAGAAGGGAAGTCACATTTCATATTCTAGATCAATCTATGATCGTCTATCAATGCAAGGATGAACATAACCTTCCAGTGGAAATTTGTTCCATTTTATGGGTATTGATTCCACTAAATGAAGGTTATTTATCTCAAATGGTTGGTGAGAAACTCGCAATTAAGAATATGCCCATCGTACGAGAGTTTGATGATGTCTTTCTAGAGGAATTACCGGGTCTTCCACCAAATTGTGAAGTTGAGTTTTCAATAGAACTCGTACCGGGTGCTTTGCCTATTTCAAAGACACCTTATAGAATGGCCCCAATTGAGTTGCAGGAATTGAAGAAGCAACTCCAAGAGAATCTTGATAAGGGATTCATATGCCCTAGTGCGTCACCATGGGGAGCACCTGTTCTATTTGTTAAGAAGAAAGATGGATCAATGAGACTCTGCATTGATTATCGAGAACTTAACAAGATCACTATCAAGAACAAATATCCTCTCCCACGCATTGATGAATTATTTGACCAACTACGCGGAGCTCAATACTTTTCCAAGATTGATCTTCGTTCAGGGTATCATCAATTAAGGGTCAAAAGGGAGGATATACCAAAGACGAATTTCCGTAAAAGGTATGGACACTATGAATTTATTGTGATGCCATTTGGTCTTACTAATGCCCCTACTATCTTCATGGATCTAATGAATAGAGTCTTTCGAGACTATCTTGATCAATTTGTGATAGTCTTTATAGATGATATTCTTGTCTATTCAAAGAGCAAGGAAGAGCATGAAGATCACTTGAGAATTATATTGAAGACCCTGAGAAAGGAGAAGCTTTATGCCAAATTTACCAAGTGTGAATTTTGGCTTCAAAAAGTTGCATTTTTGGGTCACATAATCTCAAAAGAGGGGATATCTGTGGATCCAGCAAAAACAGAGGTTATCGAAAGATGGTCGAGACCAACAATAGTAACTGAGATCCGACGTTTTCTTGGTTTGGCTGGATATTATCGACGTTTTGTAAAATATTTTTCACGATTATCTAATCCACTCACCAAGTTGACTCGGAAAGGAGTTAAGTTTGTTTGGACAGAGGAATGTGAAGAGAATTTCAAGGAGTTGAAAAAAAGGTTATCCAGTGCACCTGTGCTCACACTGCCTTGTAGTGGAGAAAGGTTTGTGATCTACAGTGATGCATCCAAGAAGGGATTGGGGTGTGTTCTTATGAAAAATGATATGGTGATAGCTTATGCCTCAAGACAGTTGAAAAGCCATGAGCAAAATTACCCATGACATGATTTGGAGTTAGCTGCGGTAATCTTTGCATTAAAGATTTGGAGGCATTACCTTTATGGTGAAAGGTGTGATATTTATACTGATCATAAAAGTTTAAAGTATATTTTCACACAAAAGGAGTTGAATATGCGTCAAAGAAGATGGTTGGAGCTGATTAAGGATGATGACTGCTCAATCCATTACCACCCTGGGAAAGCAAACAAGGTGGCAGATGCTTTAAGTCGACAAGACCATGCTAGTTTATCCATGATGAGGATCACAAAAGATCCAATATTTATGGATTTACAAAGGATGGATCTTGGAATTATAATGGAAGGGGGAAAATCTTATCTTTCTCAAATGAATGTTCAACCATCTATACATGTGAAGATTAAAGAGGCACATAAAGAAGATGTCGAGTTACAAAAGAAGGTGAGAAATGTTCTTGAATTCAACCTTGATTGTGATGGGATAATAAAGTTTAGGAATCGGGTTTGTGTTCCTCCCATCCCCGAATTAAAGGAGCTACTGGATGAGGCTCATAGTTCTTCATTCTCTATTCATCCTGGAAGCACGAAGATGTATAAGGACCTGAAAGAGTACTTCTGGTGGGATGGCATGAAAAGAGATGTTGCTGAATATGTCTCTCGATGCTTGGTTTGTCAATAAGTTAAAGCTGAGAGATAGAAGTCTAAGGGGATGTTACAACCATTACCCTAACTCGAATGGAAATGGGAAAACATCACTATGGACTTTGTCACAGGACTTCCTAAAACATCCAAAGGCAATAATGCTATCTGGGTCATAGTTGATCGTCTTACAAAGTATGCACACTTCATTGCTATTAGAGAGGATTTCTCTCTAGATCAGCTTTCCGGGATATATGTAAAGGAAGTGGTAAGATTGCATGGAGTACCACTTTCTATTATATCTGATCGGGATCCGAGATTTACCTCGAAGTTCTGGCAAAGCCTTCAGCATACTCTGGATACAGAGTTGAGTTTCAACACTGCTTATCATCCTCAGACAGACGGTCAGTCTGAGAGAAAAATTCAAACCCTAGAAGATATGTTGAGAGCTTTCTCTATGGATTTCAAAGGAGGTTGGGATCAACACCTACCTTTGGTGGAATTTTTTTATAATAATAGCTTTCACTCCAGTATTCATATGGCTCCTTATGAAGCTCTATATGGAAAGAAATGCAGGACTCCAACTTACTGGGATGAAGTTGGGGAAAGAAAGCTATTAGGACCTGATCTCATTGATGAAATGGAAGAAAAGGTCAGATCTATTCAACAACACATAAGGGCAGCTCAGAGTCAGCAGAAAAGTTATGCCGACAACCGAAGAAAAGACCTAGAGTTTGATGTGGGTGATAAAGTGTTCTTATGAATATCTCCCTGGAAGAGGGTTATGAGATTTGGAAAGAAGGGGAAGTTGAGCCCTAGATATATCGGTCCTTTCCAAATACTAGATCATGTTGGAAAGGTAGCTTACCGATTGGCGCTTCCACTGAATCTCTCTAAATTTCACGATGTGTTCCATGTATCTCTCCTGAGAAAGTACATACCTGATCCTTCACATGTACTCAGCTCAGAAGTTGTACCGCTGGAGCAAGATCTTTCTTATGAAGAACAACCGATAGAGATTCTGGATCGTAGCAAAAAAGTCCTACAAAACAAGACCACTCGATTGGTGAAAGTTTTATGGAGGAACCACCAACTTGAAGAAGCTACATGGGAGCTTGAGGATATGATGAGGGAGAAGTATCCTCATCTGTTTGTTACAAAGTGACAAATTTCGAGGGCGAAATTCTTTTTAAGGGGGGTAGAATGTAACACCCGATATTTTTATGAGTAATATTTTGTTTTTATGTTATATATATATCATAAAAGGAATCTTTCACTACACACTAGCTTGGCTTACTTTACACACAATCGTGACCTTCCTCGATAGCTTGCGTTGTACGCAATACCGAGTTTCACTAAACGACGATATGCTATTAAAATATTATTTAAAATAGCCGTTATGAATAGAAATAACCACTTTTTGAAATTTTATCTTTCAAAATGGACCTCATTTTTGGATTCGGAATACCGAAATTAGCCTAGGGTGAAATTTTGGTATTTTTCTGAAAACTTTCAATTTTTGATGAATAGTGAAACCACTAAGTGGTAGGTTAAAAACTGAATTTTGCATAAAACTTAATTTTACCGCTTCTGTGAATGGAATTTCGAAAATCCGACAGAAACGGTTGATATCAGTAAATAAAATGTGGTTCAATGAGATACAAATAATTTTTTGGTGAATAGTAACTTTTTACTTTTTTACCGCGGTTAATAGTAAATAGGGTAACTAAGGGTAAATATGATATTACTATTACCCTAACACATGTCCTAATTCAATTGGATAAGTGTAATTCGACCAAAAACAACCTTATGAATATAATATGACCATTTAGGTCCACTTGGATTAGATTATGACATTTAATATTATTTTATTTAATGAATAGTTAAAATAGTTAAAATCAAAGTTTAATAACTAAAACATTTTTAATATGGGGTTATACATAAGATAAATTCGACTATAAATATTCATTAGAAATCTAAAAAGATTTCCTACATAATTATAGTTTATTTATAACTTTTAGACTTTAAATAAATTAATTTATTTATAACACAACGATGATGCATTAATTACCCTTTTAAGGAAATGTTAACATAATTGATGTTATAAATGATCAAATAAATGTAATTTGAGACTTTTTATGAATTACAATAATTTTATAGGTTACTATGATATATTAGTGTTGATTTAATCAACTTGGTTTGAACATATAATTCTGTTATGACTTTCACAAAAATCATATATCAAATAGTTTCAAAATTGACACAAAATAGTTTGTAAATCAAATATTATATTATTAATTGTTATTTTATTCCTAAAAATATAAGGATCGGCCAAATTACTTAGATAATGATATATATATTAATAATAAACAACTTGGGGTTCGTTTGGCATGTTATAGTAAGTGTATTAACCATATAGTGTAAGAAAACAAAAAGTCACGGTAAAAGTTAAATTATTTAACTTAGAGTTAAATCTAATTGATAAGGTTAAAATAATAACCTAAACTTGTCTAAATCTTATTGGTTGATATGATTTCGACCCATCCCCACTTTACCTTCGAAATAAGACCCTTTGGAACCATTATAAACTGATTTTGACTTTAATATAAAATAATATTTTGAGGTATTCCTAAGGTGCCCCTCTCCTCCCTTATAAAAGGGCACATCCTCCCCCTCCTCCTCACACCAATTTGAGCACTCAAGCTCGGCCAAACCCTGCCAAAATACCTTCTCCACTTCCCTAGAATAATCCTAGAGGTACTGGTTATCTTCAAAGACCAATATTAGTTCCCTAAGTGGAGGATTCAAAGAGGTGTTTCAAAGAAGAGGTAATATCCATTACCGATCTTTTCAATTTCTTTCTTCTTCAACTTCTTCTTCTTTAGTTTTTTCATGATGAAGTAATAACATAGGTATTAATTACATACTGATATGTTATTATAAATATGAAAGAACCCTAATTCACCTTCTATCCATCCTACGGAAAAATGAAATCACCGCGCGTGCGTACGTACGAAATACCGTCTCCACGCCGTGGTGTACTCTATTTTCCACCATCACCTTACAAGTATGGGTATAATGGTGTAATGAGTAACTATATATGATTATTATAAAGTGATATTGATACTTAAATAGTATAAATACACTTAAATACAATTCCACGATCATGGGAACAATATCATCGCTCGTGCGTACGTACGGAATACCGTCTCCACGATGTGATGCGACTCGTTCTACATGATCATCATTAAATAGTAATTATATAAATGCATTGAATGAATAAATAGGATATATGTTACACTAATACCATTCTGGATATAAGGTATCTATAACCTTAAAATAAGAATAAGAATTTATTCGGCAAAACACGCATAAGAACAAAAGGCAATAAAGACCCGAGTAACAAGTAACAATGAAATATTACTAATAAGAAGCTAAGAATATGATCATATATGATATCATATCAATATGTATGATTCTGGAATAAGTCAATAACATTATTTAAACCATTATACAGGAGCTTCGGACACGTACAAAGAAAATCGGACCTAAGGTAAGGGAAATATCACAATCTCACTTTTATCCGAGATTGTTTTTACTTTGGTAATTACTGGGGTGTATTTTATCATCCACATCCATGTTCCCTCAATATGTAATATTATTTCCATAATTCTAAAATAGTTTATATCCAATTTTACCCTTTGGTTAGTTTTTAGTAAAATATATGAAAGGAATCTTTTGTCGTTTTTCGTACGAGGTACTTTTTGACTTTTCCGACAAAAGTACGAAGAATGTTTTTTTAACTTATACGGCAAGAATGGATTTTTAAAACATTATTTCCAAGAATATTCCTTTATAAGTTTTCAAGTTTATTTTTAATCAACTTCTTTTAGTTTATAATTGTATGACATGTTAAGAAAAGAAAAGTGTTTTTGAAGTAGAAAGGATATTTTCCTCAAGAATGGAGTTCAAATGTTTTATCAAAATTATTTTCCATCTAAGATAATATAGGGTTCTGTTTTATCCCTATTATTACATTGATTTAATTATGTTTTGAGGAAATTATTTTTATAAAGTCATTTACCTTATATGATTTGTTTTATGATGTCGTGATGTTTCAAGAATCCCATTTTTGTTACATGTGTTATGCGATGATGTATGATTTATGATTATGTGGCACACATAAGAAAGGATTCATTATAAGATGGGTGGGACCTATATCTCCCTCCAATGCATTGGGTAAAGATTTATATCTCATGATATAGACATGGCTGGAACGGAAGGTTATTTCGGTTCAGTGATACAGGACTGAAACGAGGAGTGAACTCGGTTCAGAAATGGACTTTGTCCGCTAAGATAGTCTTGGCAATGAGTCATGACTAACAAGAAATGATTTTCCATGATTATGTGTGCATGCCACAAAGTTTCAAGTTTTATGTTATGATTATGGGGATCTCATTTTCACTTCTATGATTTATTTCATGTTAAGATATTATGATCTCTTTTGCAGGTTATGATTTTCAAAATGATATGATATGATTTTTTATTTCCTTTATTTGCCCTTACTGAGCATTTGAGCTCACCCTTTTTTGTATGTTTTCTTTTCCCCAGGTCAGGAAGATGGATATTAAGTAGAATATTCTAAAAGGGACCCTAGATATGATGAAATAAATTGGAGACATTGTAGAAGATTTATGAACCAGTTGTTTATTTTTCCCAGTTTCTAAAGACACTATACCTATACGGTCCTTTGTGGTTTTGTCATATGTTGTAATAAGTGTGCTTCAATTTTGAAGTATTAACAATGTATGTAAAGTATGGGTCATTATAGAATCAATCCTCAATAAAATTTCATTCCTTATGGAACACCATAACGACCATCAATGAGGACCCCCACTGTATGAAATCATTTTTAAGGTTGGTCTAGTGGAACAACTCTATGGCTGAACTAAATAGTTGTATCTACTATAGGGTGGTAATTTCATGGATGAATGGGACTTGGTATACTGGGTATGCCTATACTATGATGAGTTTGAGGTGGAGTTGAAGAGGGTGGGGTTATCCAATGCAGCACGGGCTTTACATTTCCATGTCTACCAGCAACTGAATATCATACCTGAGTTGTTAAGTAGGTTGTTTTTGGGGACCAACACCATCCAATTTCCTGGGTGTCAGCCTTTGGGATCTCCACCGGATCTCTAGAATCCCTATATAGGGGGATATGTATGATGAGTTCCTACACACAGAGGATTCATAGGAACACCATGAAAAACTATCAGCAATAATGAGGGGTTTTCTATACCTGGTTCATGGGGAGAAGGAGTTAAATCAATAGATGAAGAATGTACCTTTAAAGTTATGGTTCAATTTTTTTTCTACATGATACTGTGGGAAATTTACTTGGGAGACCTAGTTAATATCTAAAGTCATTTCAAATAGGGAAGGAGCACCTGTACTGAAAGATTTTAGAGGTGAGCCAATGGTATATTTGGGATTACAGTGTGAAGCTCGTCTATCCTATTGTCATGTTAGTGAGATTCATCACAAAAATTATTTGTGGGTGGACACTCCCCATCTAGGACATGTCTATGGGGGTGAAGACAAGCACCTTATTCAGGAAATCAATGTTGGAGATTGGTTAGTACATTAGTATAGAAATTACAGTATTGGAAAAGTTGTACATGGTGTTTTGGAACATCATTCATAGGAAGAACCTAATTCATGTTTACAACCCATTCCATTTCTTGTATTGATAAATCATCACACACTTGGGGGTACGAGTACTTGAACCCCATAAACACTCCCAATACTATCTTTTGGACATTAATGATCAACATTATTGGGAGTATGCATCTTCTATTAGATCTGGTTGGGGTTATTTCAAGGATTAGGGAATTGGATCCCATTATATTTTATCTATTCCCCTCTCAAAAGGTACTGGTTATAGATTATGGTATGATTCCAATGGAGAAGTGGTTGTATTTCCGAGCCATTCGAAGAGGATTACTAAAGATAAGGATTTACTGTAAGGAAATTTGTGAACCATATGCTCTATACTAGTTTTATCACTAATTCTATTGTATATAGGGGATAACCCCCATGGTCTACACCAAAGTGAGATTTGAATGCCACCCTTCAGTCCTTTAGAAGATGTGGAATATGTTTACGTAAGAGGAAAATAGGAGAAGAAATGAGCTTTCTTCATCTAGTGATCTAGAGGGGCTGTTCCATGAGTATATGAAGAGCTTGGAGAATTTATATCCTAAAAATATGTTAAGGAACCTTGTTTTTTGGGAAGATAATGAATAAATAGTCTATAAGTTACAAGTATTAGGGTGTGTTGTGACTAGGGGATCTTATTGATGAGGAAGAGATGTCAAAATTGGTGGAGAAGGGCTTGAAGATTGGGAGTGGGGTGGTGGGGTGGTGGGGGTGGTTCATTTATAGTATTGAAGATCCTAAAAAAATTCCTCAAGAAGAAAGTGAACCCTCCAAAGTGGTACCGATGGTGTATGTGGTGGCCTCTAGGAAGCGATTGTGACACAAAAATATCCCTGATGATACCAGCTTCCCTGACAAAAATAGGAGATCATAGATATTAAGACAACTCAAATACCTATATGCAATGTGGATGCATCATGAAGATGATGGGATTCACCTTTATAGAATGAGGAATTCAAGGGAAGGCCTCCATGCTCCCTGAGTCAAGGCAGTGAAACAATTTTTGAAGTTGGAAGATATGGTTCACTCTCATATTGTGGTGCAACCCCTGATGGAGCAGGTGAGGATACTACTAGATATTCCCTCCCCTATATACTTCCTTAGTGGTAAATTAGGTGTAGGCATGTTTAACCAAGATTATTGAGTTATGGAGGAATCCTGTGTAAGTGATGTCTTCCTAGGCTCCTTGAGGGGAGGATTTTATACCGCTGATCAGGTAATCCTCTGACCCTATTGAGGGTTTTCAAAAAATTTCATTTCCTCAGTTTTGGTAACCTATTTTTCTTGGACCATGTAGATATAAGCTGGCATGGAGGATGGTGAGATCCATGATGGTTCTTTGGGGGATGATGAGAAGAACCTGAACCTTTAATGTACTGGTGCAACACCTCCCCTTGACACTATGGTCATGGGTAGCTAGTAGTATATCATCGAGGCTCTACCCATGGTTGGAGTAGAGGATCAACTACACTAAGAACCACCTAGTAATATTCATTCCCCTCCTTTCCCTATCTGGTTTTATGATTTTCATTTTGATTGTTTTTATGACTTGGTTATTTTTTTTCAATAGATTCGATGTGCCTGACTACATAAAAGCTTTAGACTGGGAGGGATTCAACCAATGTGGATGTGTTTCCTCTAGAAAGGCATCCAATAAACATCTATGGACCACTATATGGACATTATAATCTTTTTAATCCTTATTTATCTTCTCATTTACTTTTTTATTTACCTTCTAAAAGTTGATATCTACTAAATTTATGTATTAATGTCAGTGAAAATCTTGCTGGGGGCCAAGCCTGCAACACAATGCTTGAAATGGTGTGGCCTAAGGGAAGGTGGTGATAACTAAAGTTGTGGAATCAATGGGGGAAGTTAAGGTTATTCCCTTAATGGAGGTGGGTAAGGAGGTTTTTTTGGTTGATCATATCCTAGAGGTTCTCGAGGATGACGTTGTGTGATCAATGGTAGTGACCAAAGAGGCTACATTAGTCTAGCTTTTTCTGGAGGTTCCCATAGAGGTTGGTGAAACTTCTACTATGGTAGAAGTTTCATATGAGTGAAGATTTATTATAGAATTTTATCCTAGATTGTTTGAATAGATGCCGGTGGATGACCCTAAAATTGATGTGTTGTTTTCCTTCCTCAAGAATGAGTCCATGCCACCTGAGGAATTTGAGGACTCCGACTCTAACATATCCAAGGAGAACCTAGTTTTATGAAACATTTTTGGAGGAGTGCATAGAGTTTCATAATCCACACCCTATAGACTGATTTGATAATTTGGATAGTGTCTCTATATCACTAGTTTGTAAGATTAGGGACCAACAGTATGAGATTCAAGGACCATAATTCTATGGTATGACACTTCCTCACTAGAAAAGTGCGGTAAAAGTTGAACGATCTTGATACTTCCTGGTATGAAGTGAATTATAATGGAACCATATAAATCTAGGTGGATGAAGAGGATATTTCTCTTAGGTATGGGTAGGAATGACAATATGAGGTCCTCATCACTGTGAGAGGGTGACGATCAACCATTTGAGGGTGTAGCTGGTGGCAGCTAAGGCCGAAGTAAGAGAGGCAACTTCTCTGATAGTAGGGTGTAGGGTTGAAAAGGAACAGGTGTAGATCCTTGCTGAAGTGGTTTTTTATACTAATAAATAGGTAGTGGTGGAGCTGTATGAGTGGATATGGGACCTTGAGGACACCTGGAAGAGGTTTGATGGACTAAAGTAGTCCCTAGCCCAGGCTAAATCGTAGAGGTCTTCCTTATATTGAAATAAAGGAGAGGATCCCCCCGGTGGATTCCCCTCCTCAATAAGGGCTTAAATGTTATTTATTTAAATTTCCTAAATTCATATATCTTATTTTGCTACATATCAATAATACAAGAAATGGAATCAACTATAAACCTCTAATATCTCATGCTCAGTATGAGAAATAAGAGATAAATAAGAAGACTACACCCTTATATGAGAGTTCGAAGAAGGGTGTGGTCAAAATGATGCATCAACCATTAGGGGTGTCATAAAAATAAAATAATAGGTTGGAGAGTGGAACACCACACAACCTACTTGATTTTTCAATGCGTGTAGGTTCACAAGTGGGCGGTGGACTTTACTTGAACAAGGGTGAGGATGAATAATGTGAATCGAGATGTAAAAGATTCAGAATACAAGGGGGGGGGGGTGTCCAGATGATAGAGGATGAATATTGACCATGTTTTAAACCCATACTCCACTAGCATACTACCAATAGTAAGAAATTAAAAATGAGGGTTGTCTATTAACCATGTTTTAAACAAGATACCTTTCAAATTATCATCAAAAGTTCTTCAAGGCTTGAACCCAGGATGAGAGGTGATCTATTTTGTCCAGACCCAATGACTATTAGGTGGCCTAATCAAACAAGGAATATGGTGGGGATAAAAATCAAGAATGATGTGAATCATGGGTTTTACTTAAGGGAGTTTTTATATTGGGATCAATACACTCATGATTATGCCATCATGGTTCTAAGCACATCAAAAAGTCATGTTAGTATAAGAAAAATATAGACTCACCACCATGGGGAGGGTTATGTTTGGTTCCAAAAAATGGTCAAGGGACTTGAGTGGTGTGGTAGATAACCAACACTGAAGTGGAAATATGTCTTCTCATACAAGGGAATGCATGATTTTTAACATCATATAATGAAAATGAAATATGTGTAGTTTAGAATATTTTATGAAGGATGTTGAACACATAGTTTAACATCCTACTATGAGGACTTGTGATTACTATAGTGTAAGGTCATGTATATTTGAACATGGAACCATATAGTTTTGCATCATCTAGTTTGGATTTATATATCACACTTTTGAAAAATGTGAACAATATTTGTGAACTAATGTGAATGAAAATCCACTCCCTTGAAGAAAAATTATGTACAAAAGGGAACATAAGGAGTGATACCACACAAAGAAATGGATTTTATGGTTTGGGTCTAACTGTTTACAGAATGAGTGGGTCCCAAAGGCACAACTAGGATTTTTATGGGGATCAATGATGAACCCCATTTTATTTGTACCTATTTTATTCATGCCCTTACTTTTTCCTTGGTTATAAGGGAGACCTATGGGCGAAGGTCTAACTTGTTCTCAAATTTCCTTATGAATTTGAAATATGATAGAAATTTGCGCCCCTTTAACTGAAAAATTGAAGTTCATACCAAACATACCAAATAGATGTAGATGTTGTGGTATAAGTGAAGATAACCACACATATCGTTAACCTGAGCTCCTAGTTTAAGGTCATAGAGTTTTGAAAATTTGGAGAATCTTAGGTGGTGGGGAGGAATTATAAACCCAACATGAGGAGAGGCCAAAAGATTCCCAATGTGACACAAGTTTTCATGTAGTCTAAGGTAATAATGTGTGAACCAAAACCACTACCTAATCACCACCTTAATACATGTGAGGGCATTAAGGACCAAACTAGGGAAAGGGGCACCAAAATAAGGTATGGGGGAGAGAATATTTTCAGTTTGGATTAGAATAGGAGGTCAAAATATCCCACTAAATGGGTAATCAAGCCAAACATAGTTATAAAACATGACATGGTAGGAGACCAACACAAGCATGGGAAGTCTTCTCAAGCGAGGATGTGAAGCTTGAATCTTCATTTTAAAATGTCATATAAAAAGACACTACCCATGTGGTTTTAATATCATATATCTAGGACCAAGAGGATCTTACTGCCAATTTAGAGTAATGAAACTTGGAATATAATATTTTAAATAGTTTAATGTCATAATTCTTGGACTGTATGGTGTGTAAATATTCTGAGAAGACATATTTGGCACCATATAGTTCAAACTTGACATGAGAGAAATGCGAAGAAGGCCTCACACCACACCAACACTTCCAAAATAATATGTACATAGAAAATTTATGAGGAAATCCACACACAGTTTAATTTCATGATTCTTGGATGAAAGAGGTTTGTTTACCAAGGTGTTCATGCAGCATTAAAGAGTATCAAACTAATGTGAAAAGTGGTAGAAAGAGGCCCAGTGATACAAAAACATTATGAGACATTTTTCACCTAGTTTACGGTCATGATTCTTGGTTTAAATGGGGGGATTAATTCCATTTAGGGAATGCATGTGTTTCTCAACCATGCATGGATAAATTATTCCACGAATCATAATACCACACTATCGAGGATTAGTGTGATAAGAAAGGAGTGGAAGTGAGTTCCCATTGTTTCAAGGGAGAACATGATAAGGTAAAAAAGAATCCAAATGAGGAAAGTTCAAACAAAACTGAATTCCTTGGTCATCATTATTGAATTCACGGGGGGAATAACACTGAGGGTATTGACATTCCACCAGAACAAAAAGAGGTGTAAATTAATGTAAATTTTGTCTTACAAGATCAATACTATGAAAATGGGTGACTAATGGATATGGAATTATTGTTAATAATGTTTGAAAAATAGGACCAACCAATACACCAATCAAGGATGGGTAGATAAAATGAGGTATTGATTGTTGAACATGTTCAAAACATGGTTATTATGATCAATTTCCAAATATTATTTAATTTGTGTGCCAAATATGTTAGGTGAGCTAGTATGGATAAGAAAAATTGCTATTATTTGGGCTTATTCAGATTAAGAGGGTGATGAAGATCCAAATTATTGAAGGCGTGAAGTGTGGAAGTAAATATTTTGGGTTTCTCAGGGTAAATTTAAGCATTATGGGATCTATTCCATCATGCACTCAAGTATTCTGGAGAAATGAATTAGAAGGATAGGATTCTGAATATCCCATTAGGGGAAGACCTTGGAATAAGTTGGTGGTCGGTCTGGTCCAAGGATATGAGATTATTTCCTCTAGAATTGGGGATGACCTCATTGATTGAAGGTTCCAACATTCCAATCGGTTTCTAACAGTTTTGTTTGTAGAACCAGAAACATCCAATGATTTCATATCCATTTGGACCTACTTTCCAAAGGTAGGTGCTCATTAGTTGTGGACTGATGATGCTTAAAGAATTTGCATTGGTTGAGAGGATGGGAGGTCGAACTCATCACACCTTTTTGAGGGGAATTATTGTCTACTCTGGGACTCCCTTTATAGATTTAAGTTATGTTCATGAATCCTTAATACATTACCGATTATAAAATAATCTTTCCTTTAGTCTGGAAATCAATGATTTATATGTAGGAAATTTAGAGAATCTTTTATATGTATTCGAGGTTCTTCATCGATGAAGAATCATCTGTATTTGTTAGAGATTCTTAGTTGATGGAATCCTTAAAAACATAAAAGTCTCTTGGTCATTATGATGACCATACTGGTTTTAAAGCCACTCAGTGGGGCTCTTGAAGTTTATTTTCATTTAGGAGGACATGGATTATTTCAGAGTTGGGATCGTAGCTGCTGATGGGCTACCTACGTATCCTTTATTTTGGAAAAGGAATCAGAACCCACGTTGTTTGAGTAAGGGAGTATGATGTTTATACATGATTTATGGCTCAAAGAAAGATGTCATGATTACTTTTACACTCTAAGCTCACGTGAGTCATGCTCGGTGTGAGAAACAAGAGGTATTTGTGAAACCAGACAATTGTGCCACGAAAGATTCAATGATATGGGTTTTATGTGTGTATGACTTCCCAAATAGATAAGAATTAAGATTTACTTCAGGGAAGAAATCTAGGAACATGGTCCATAAAGGTATGTTTTCTTCATAGAGATTTGGATACCTTAATCTTGGGGCTTACTCCTAAGGAAGATGCCCAAGTTAAGAGGGGACTTATGATTGGGTTTTACTCCTCAGAAGGAAGCCCAGATCAAAAGGAAATTAATAAAGGGGCTTAATCCTGAAAAGGAGGCCCTGGTTAAAGGGATTTGAAAATTAATGGGACTTGGGGCTTACTTCTAAAGAGGAGGCCCATTTTTGAGACTGGGTATTACTCCTAAAAAGGAAGCCTAGGTTAAGAGAATTATGGTTGGGTCTTACTACTAAAAAGGATGCCCATATTTGGGAATTGTGAGACTGGGGCTTACTTCTAAAGAGGATGCCCAGATTAGAGGACTTGGGGCTTACTCCTAAGGAAGATACCCATATTAATGAGGATTTTACCTGGGGCTTACTCTTGAAAAGGAGGCCCAGGTTAAGGATTCTATCATCTTAAAGAATGAGGTTGAATGAATGAAATCTCAATCTTTAGTGACATAAAGATGTGTAAATCACTAGGTTTTGAGAGATGTTCCATGGAGTTCCTTTCAGATAAGGAATCCAAATCAAGAAATCATGCCATAAATGGATTTGAAGAGTGTCTTGAAGACTGAATCTTGAATAGGAGAGGTGGAATGACATAAGAGGGATGAAATGGGCAGGAAGGGACCCAAAAAGATAGGGGCGCGCAAGTCCTGGCAGGGGCGCAGGTACTGCGTGGGCGTGCATGTCCTTGTCGCACAGGTATACCTGTGCGGCAAATGGGTACTTGCACGATTTTAATCCCTTAGAGTAATATTTGGGCGATCCTTGATCAAAGCCTTTGGAATTATCCCTAAAGGATTTCTAGAAGATGGCACGCAAGTTATGGTGAAGAAGTAGGGCAGTGCACAAGTGTGTCCATTTCCCTTAAGGGTAAAACACTTAGGCGCATAAGTGTTAGTGAATTCTAACACTTAGACCTTACTTCTCTTATTTATACCTTCCATTCTAGGTAAAGAATTACCTTATAAGTGTTCAGAAGACCTAAAGAAGAGACATGGGCATTTAGAGATCTATATCTGAATTCTGAAAAAAAATCTTCTTGAAATGGGGGGCACACAGTGTCTATTTATAGGCTTCTGAAGACCCTGGGCGGTTATCACTTAGGGCGCGCAAGTCACTTGCATGAAAACTAGGTGGCGCACAAGTATACTTGCGCGACAGTAAGGGAACTTGCGTGAGCCTAAGTCCTTTGACTCATTTTTCATTCCTTTGTCAATTTTTGATGTTTTCTTCAAAGGATGAATCACTTTGGGTGAAGTCATTTCTCTTTCCATTCCTTCAGAAAATGTGACAAAAAGGAGTGTCAACAAAAGTCCCCCCTCAGAGTTGGATCCGGAAAAATAAGGATGTGACTCTGAGGAAAAGAAGAAAACCAAAGGTAAAGGGCCACGCAGGATTTCACCGCGCAACTATCATCGCGTAGGTGCGAGTCGCATAGGGCTGGAGCGCGCTGGCTGTAGGCGCGCAGGTGGCTGGCCTGGCCTATAAATATGCGATCATTTGTCGCGTAGAGCACTGATTTCCAGATTTTTGAGCTCTCGCCGCGTAGGTCACCTTTGCCGTGCAAGTTTCTCGTTTTCCACTGTTTCTTCACTGTCGCGCTGTTGTCAAGGTATTTGTACTTGCACGGTTATACTTGCGCACCAAAAACTTGCATGGTACATTAGCACTTGTGCGACAAATCCATACTTGCATGCCACGTTTAGACTTGCGTGCCTTAATGGCTTTGCCATTTTTCTGAATTCCTTAACAAATTTTATGAAAAACAAAACCCATTTAAGAGTTAATTTATCCAACTTTTGTGCAGATTCAATGGCTCCAAGAAAAATTGGAACGGCTAATGAACTGGCAAGAAAAAGAATTTATGAAATGATGGATATCATTGGCCACAATTATTATACCGTATGTGATAGAATTCTCCCAGATTTGGATAAGTATCTGAAGAAATATCACTTTGATTTCCCACAAAGCACTTATCTGCCTTTGTACGGTTATGGTCATCTACGAGAATTCTCTATTCCAGAAGCAAAGAACTATCTCCCATTTTCGTGGTTTCAAAGTTACATCAACATTGCTTCAGTAAATATCTCATGTGGAGGAGGATTTATAAATGCTGGAACAATGGAGAAGTCCCACATGATGCATCATAGCCCTTGTATGCTAGATATGAAACCTCATAAGCCTGAGTTGCAACCACATTGTCATCCTTCAATATTATGAAATGTTCAGATGGATCAATCCAAAGGCTGGAAGAAAATTTGGGACGTCTGTCCTGGGGGAGGTGTGAAGCCTACTTGGAAGTGGGCATATTGGGTGCGACAAACCTGTGCAGAGTTTGTCGAGGATCTGAAAGGAGTGGCGATATATGAAGATGTCTGGGGTGGGCAAAAATATGTTTACAGACATGATAACTTCGTGCCGGAGATACTCAGCCACTGGAGCCTAGAAACCAATTCTTTCCATCTGACTCATGGAGAAGTAGGCATCAGTCTGTGGGATGTCCATAGGATCTCAGGGGATCCAATTTTGGGAGATATTCATGATGAATTCATTCCTCCCAAGGTGACTTGGAATGATTCAGAGAAGACTCCTGCTTTGGCTCAAGAATTATTTAAAATCTTCTAGAGGCTCAAGAGTTCAGAGACCTCCTTAACTCATTCTAGAAAGTATATTCATCCGGAGGAGTGGATTAATATATTTATTATTGAGAAGAAAGAGAAGGAGCCAAAGGAGAAGGAGTCGAAGAAAAAAGGATCCAAGGATAAGAGGCCCACCCGTCCTACTACCTGCCAAAAACCTGAGAAGAGGGGTGCTCCTGGCACATTTTGGCCAACTCTAGAAGCAGTAGAGTTAGAGAAGTGGGGATATGAGGTGAATCAAAGGATACCAAAGAAGACTCATCTGGCGGGTTTCCTGGATTTGTGGATCAGCATTTATCTCTTTCCAGTTAGGGATTCGAAGGGAGGCGTCAGGCCAGGGACCTTCTTTATTGCGGCAAAGTTGGATGAGGGAAAAATGGTTGGGTTGGATACCCCCATTTTAGCAAAGATTCACAAGAGATTACTTCATGTCTTTATAGGTAAATCTCATTTAAGAATAGTGGGACCATTACAAGTTTTATGGGGGAGGATCGCCACTCACTTCATGACTTTCAATGTACAGAATGGATTGTAAATTCCTGGAAGTTATTTCAGGCCGTCAGTGCGAGAATTCTCTGGAGTTGCTCCATTAGATCTTAATGCCGATGACATGAAAGTGAGGCCGAGCATGTTTAAGGAATTAAACTTCTTTCCCTATGGAAATTTTCCAACCGGGCGGTTTGTTGATGATGGAACAACCCACTTGGATTTGAGGGCATACATGCTAGCTTCTAGGGATGGTGTGCTAGTTGCCAGGATTGACGGAGAAATTATATGTGAGGCCTATGATCCATATAGATTTTCATGCCAATTCAAGTGTCTGCAACAAATTGCTATATCTCCCCCAGTACATGTCAGGTTACAGCAACATCTGCTGGTTGCTCGACAACTGTGACTACTGACATCAAGGGAGAAGATTGGGGTAGTATTTGATCTACCAGTTGAAAAAGTGGCACATAACCTGACCACATGGTATGCCGATCACTGGATAGAATCATACCCTAAAGGGGTGCTAAATCACCCAATTTATCAGGTGGGGAAAAGGAAGAGGACTGTAGAGAAAGGAACCCTTCCACATGAAGGTGATACTTCCCCACCTGAAGCTGATTCGCCAGATTCCTCCTCTAGTACTGGTTCACCGGATTTCCAAGATGGGGATGATGAGACACAACAAGTGGAAAAGCGGCCTCATGCCCGATATAATCTTCCAGTCAGAATCAAAATACCCACTCCATCAACTCCTGGTGAGTTACTTCATTGGGGTACTTTAAGCACTACTACTTTATAAAGAAATAAGTCTTATTTTCTTATTCTCTATCTATAGTTGCAGGAGCTGGGAAGAAAATTAAATCAAAGATTATAGGACCTTCCTCAAAACCTTCATATCTAAGACTAGTGGCTATCCAAACATGGGAGAGTTTATACTTTGGTGTTGAAACTTCCTTGATAGATTTATGCGAGGGGTTACACCTCCCTGGAATAAGGAATCTTCTGGATTCTAGGAACATCGGTATTGAGAATAACCCTGATGAAGTGAGGATTTATATCAGAGAGATGGAAATGCTCATTTATGCCACTGATGACTCCATTCCTGTCACCAAGCGGGTCAAGGAATTGATTGATCATGGCACCGCTTTGGGGACTGATGAGGAGTGGCACGATTATGTGGCTCCTGAAGATGTAAGTTTTCTTTCTTTATTTTCTTCGCAACCTGATTTCAATCGAAGCTTTGTTATTAAAGGAAATTGTTTTCTTCATCTTGCAGCTTTCCAAAACTACTGAGGTTCCTTCGCCTCAGTATAGCCCTGGTGGTACTGCCATCGGGGCTGCTACTGAATCTCCTCGCGAACCGGGCGAGATATATCTAGGCTAGTAGGCCATGAATGCAGATTTGGCCATGGCCTTTCATTCTCTAATTCAAGTGCCAATAAGGGAGACTTCTGATACTCCTAAAAATCCAAAAGGACAAAGGCGACGAAGGAGGAAGTCCACTACTAAACGCTTTATCAGTAGTGGTTTGTCCTTCAGATAATCATGAATTTTAAACCATGAAAAAGATTGCTCACTTTCCTTGGGATTACAGGGGATTATTCAATTTACCCTTTGAAGGAAAGGACTGATCCTCCTTTAAGGACCACGGAGGGTGCCGTGGAACAAACGGAAATTCAGGCTGACTTTCCTGCTTCTGAAAAAGACCAACATCTATTCCCAGTACTGCTCCTGCTGCTGTTACAAGTAGAGAAGAACCTGCACCAGAATCATTGGCAGCCACAACAACTGAATCTTCCATCCTTCCTGAAGAAGTTGTCCAGGGTCAAGAGCCACAGAATGGGGGTCGCCAAGAGGACACATCAAATGCTCCCACCGGTGAGACTAACCGGGATTCCGAAATATCATTGGATGAAATGATGAATCGTGGCATGTCTTTCGAAGAATTTTATGATCATGATAAGTTATCATGTGATTTATAAGACATTGGGAATGAGTGTTATCCTTCTCTAGTAAATTTTCTTATAATTTACACTTCTAATCATGACTGAAAATAATATGCAGTTCCATCCATAGAAGCTGCTGAACTGCCAATGCCTGAAGAGGGTGCGGACATTGATGTCAATCCTACCATTGTAGAAACATTAGCTCAAGTGGAGATAAACCCAGTAAACCCTCCTGAGTCCCATCTTGAAGATCCTGTTGAAACTGGGAATGATGGGGAGGATTCTTCTCAAGCTGCTGATCTACTGTTAGGTAATGATTGTATTGAGTTTTCAAGATAGACAACCAACATCCATTATTCTATGAAACTAACCATACATTTAATTGATCAAACAGGGATATCAAATTCACTGGCTAGAACTGGAGGTGAAGTCTCAACCTCCACCAAAATAGTAGTAGAAGGTAAAGCTACTGGGTTCAGGGGGGAAGGAGCAGAATAGGGCACTTCACTAAGTGCATTAATCCCAGATTACATGCCCCCTCTGATGATGATGTTGAATCAGACCCAGAGGTGCTTTAGGCGCTCAGATTTTCACGACTCAAGGCATGGAACAACATATGGAAAATCATATCTGAGGTGCCTTTAGAGGAGCTATCATCAAATATTTCCCGGTTGTCGTCCTAGTTCGTCATGCTAGGACTTGGAAGTTTTGGATACCAAGAGATCCATACCGCGGTGAAACAAGTCATCTTATGAAGGGAGCAGGAATAAAAGTGTTGTGAAGATATGACCAGGGTGAATCTATCAGTCAATATTAGAGAATTTGAGGCTATAGTATCCCGCGATGAAGCTGACTATGCTGCCAAGATGAAGGAGCTGAAGCATAAGATCAAAGATAAAGCTGTTCAGAAGATGCATCTTCAGCAATAGTTAGATGCTATTACTAGGGAACTTGACCAACTCAATAATTCACTAGAGGGAGCTCAAACGAATGGTATGAAAGCCATTGCGGTTGCTAAGAAATCACTCCATCATGCTAAAAAGAGTGAAGTTGGTCAAGTGCATGAGCTTTAAGTAGCTGCTGATGAAGCTCAGGATGTAGTTCATCAATTGAATACTTATGTTGACAGCCTCTTGTAATTTCCTGAAAAAGAGAAGAGACTCCAATCTATGGATGTCCTTCTAATTCTTGTGCATCAAATGAAGAGATTTTTCACCTTTAATCATTTGTGCACCTATTTTCCTGCTACCTGCTTTAAATTTTACCTAAGCCAATGGGCCTAGTAAGCATAGTTTGATTTTTACTAGGATTAATGTAAATAACCCTACAAACTTTGAATCTTTTAATTGCTCAATATTACCTAAATCATACAAAATGTATGTTTAGTGAGCTGGAAATTGACTTTTATTCAGAGTTCCTTTTTATTTTGTGGGCAGTTTATATTCATGCACGTCGAACATAAAGAAGATAATGTTTAAGGTCGAAATAGCATTGACCGAAATGGATTAGAATTGACTCAATTCCTTGAAAATTTATCTGAAAACACATTACAATACTCAAGTATGAGGGAAAATATGTAAACTATGACTTAAGAATATTTTAATCTGCGGAATGATATAAAAATGAGCTAAAAGGCATTAGAAGTAGTAGTTTCCAAGAATGAAGTTACCATTATTTAAAAAACCCTTTAGGGGGTTGAATTATGCAGGACCACTTGAGGGAATTGGCTGCAGAGTCAAATAAATAGCATCTTTTGGCTAACAAGTCTGTTATGTAGACTGTTTATGCAAGGCCACCTAAGGGAACGTGCTACATAGTCAGGCAAAAGAACTCTCAGAAATTTACTTTCCCAGTGCTAAAAAGCCAGTGAATGTTTATGAAGATTCAAATTTTCCAAAGTATAGAGTTTGTTGTATGGAAATAGGTACTTGAATATGGAGAAGATATTTCCAAACAAGATTATCGAAGAACTAGATGAATATCACTCCTACTAAGTTCTGACCCAAATGTAGGGAAGGAGAATATAAACCGTAGACTTGAATACTTTCAGATCATGAGAAAGGATATGGGACAAGTATGTTAAGGATGAATATTTTTGTGGATCCCTACATATTGTCATTAAGACAAATAAGGACAAAAGAAGATTTCTTCCCAAGAATGATGTTACCAATATTTAACAAACCCATTAGGGGGTTGAATTATGCAGGGCCACCTAAGGGCATTGACTGCATAGTCAAATAATAGCATCTTTTGGCTGACATGTCCGTTATGTAGACTGTTTATGCAAGGCTGCCTAAGGGCACATGCTGCATGGTCAGGAAAATGAACTCTCAGAATTTCAGGCCTTTTGTGATTAGAAGTCAAGAAAAGGGTTATGAAGATCTAGAAGTATTCAAGATTAGGATTATGACACATAACGATGGGTATTTTCCAATGTTTGTAGAGACACACAGATCCATGATAACCATAATCATATTGTGGCTGGGTCTTGAATGGAAATGTTGGACTTCACTACGTATCCCATAAGGATGGGAATCAATCCATACATAGTTCTTGAACTACATTTTAACGACATGTGGGACAAAAGGAAGGGAGATCTTATTTTAGGGTAATAGAGCTTGGACCATTATAAGAAATACACAGTGTGTGTTTTCCTGGGGACTTTTCAGCCAAGGGACTAATAGTGAAATTTGGGGTTAGGCCCAAAAGACTTGGGGCAGGATTCGAGGGACACTTGAATGTTTCTACATATCCCATAAGGATGGGAATCAATCCCACATAGTTCTAGATATAACCTCTGTAAAAATTTGGTTTGTACATGTGAAGGGTAAAAATGGGACTTTAGTGCAATGATGGTTTAACCCAAGATAAAAGGTTCAAGTATTTCCATGTATACACGTAGTCTTTAAAATGAAACATGATTGAAAATCAATGTAAATAATTATTCCCTCTTAGGTGAGGGTATCAAAGAATGTTATAGTTTATTGTCATACATGACAAAAAGTGTTGTATAGTTTAACGTCATATAGCAAGGAGGAAAGTGAACCAATGTAAAGATATTGATTCTGGGGACAGTTTCATGAATCAACATCGTATAAGATGGAGGTGAACTGAAGTGAAGAGATTGGTTTTGGGATTGAACCTTGGGAGGTTGCCAACGTACCCAGCCTGGAAGGCAAGGATCAAAGTCCGCGTAGTTCAATTAAAGAATGAATTAATGATCAAGTTGTTCTTGGGGACAACGACCTAAAAAATGATGGTGTTGGGACTTACACATGGTTAGTATCCCAGAGAGAGTGTTATGGTTGAATTTTGCTCTAAGCTCACGTGATTCATACTCAGTTTGAGAAACAAAAGGTAGAAACAACCCTAACGATGCACAGTTTAATGTCATGTAAGACATAAAAAGGGACTATGCAGTTTAAAATCTTGCAGTTAGGACTATTGGTGCCACATAGTTTAGTGTCATATAGCAGGGACGATGTATAGTTTAATGTCATGTAGGATGTATTAAAGGACTTTCTGTATAGTTTAGCGTCATGTAGTTAGGATGATGGGGACAATATAGTTTAATGTCATGTTGGACAAAAAGAGGACTGTGAAATTTAATGTCATGCAGTAAGGACGAAATAGCACACCATTTAACGTCATGTTGGGCATATTAGGGACTTTTTCATAGTTTAACGTCATGTTGGATGAAAAAGGGACGATACAGTTTAGCATCATGTTGGACGTAAGTGCCAATAGTTTAAGGTCGTATGCATGGACCGTTGGTTATGCAGTTTAACATCTTGCTGGACGTAAGGGACTTTTATACAGTTTAGCATCATGTAGTTAGGACGTCATAGTTTAACGTCATGTTGGAAGAAATTACAAATAGTTTAAGGTCATATGTATGGACTATGGAAGGTATTTTGTGTTCATAAAAAATATTTCTTCAGAAATCTAGAATTGGTTGGAGTAGTGATGAGTTCTCCATCCATTGAGATTAAAGAATAAGCTCCATTAGAGTAGACCTTATGTATTGAGTAAGGTACTTCCCATTTTGGCTCAAGATTGGGAGGTTTCTTTCCTGGTATCACTGGAGTTATGAGAACTAATACCAATTCTCCCTGAGTGAATGAACGAATATGAACTTTTTTGTTGAAATATCATGCTATTCGATTCTGATAGACTTCCAAGTGGTGCAATGTACACAATATTTTCTCATATAATCATTCAAATTCATTCAATCACTTTTGAGATTGTTTATATGTAGATGACTGATCAAAAATGGATACTCTAAGCAAAGGCAATTGAACTTCAATGGGCAAGACAACTTTCGTTCCATATACATGTGAATATGGAGTTGACCGAGTTACAGTGCGGGTGGTAGTCCGATAAGACCATAAAGCATGAAAGAGTTTATCAGGCCATGATTTCTTATCTTTATCCACCATTTTTTGCAGTATATTTGACCGAGTCTTGTTGAAAGCTTCTATCTGGCCATTGGCCGCATCATGATACCGACATGAATGATTGGATTTGATGTTGTATTCTTGATACAACTTCTTCACCTCGGATGAATAGAAATTGGTTCCATTGTTCATTATTATGGTATGCGGGACACCAAATCTGGTAATGATGTTAGACTTGATGAAGCTAACAATGCATTTAGGACTAACTTCCTTAAGAGGAATTACCTCTGCCAATTTGGAAAAGAAATCAGTAGCAGTAAGAATATACTTAAACTGCTTGGCCGTAGCTGAAGGGTAAGGTCCCACCACATCCATTCCCCATGTGGAAAATGGCCACGAGTATTTAGCTGTATGAAGCAACTCTGGAGGTTGATGAATGAAGTTGGCATGTACTTGGCATGAATGACACTTCTTTGTGAAATCAACACAATCTTGTATCATTGAAGGCCAAAAGTATCCAAGCCTTCGAATATGATCAGATAGTCTATGTCCAGACTGGTTGACACCACAGATTCCTGCATGAACTTCTTTCATGATATCCATTGTCTCTTCACCATCAATGCATCTGAAGAAAACTCCATCAAAACCACGTTTGTATAGAATTTTCTCTTGGTGATCTGGGCTATCATAAAGAGTAAAATTGACCACACATCACCAGATTTTTTCTTTCTCGGCTCTATCAGGTGGAAGTATTCTATTTTGAAGGTATTCTCTGATAGGTTCCATCCATCCCATAGTGTGACCACATGGTTCAGAGATGGGAATAATTTCATTGATTTCCTCTGTTCTGGCTCAAACATAAGGTGAAATTATACGATGATGGGAAATACTGATGGTTGTCTCGTCCTGATTTGGATCTTCCATAGCTGTGGCTATATTAGCCAGTGCATCAGCTTGAGCATTTTGTGATTGCGGGACATAAGAAAACATCGGTTCCGAAGGTAATTCCGCCATTAACTCTCTGACATAATCATACAAGGGGATTAGTTCTTCTTTTTTAATGGCATAATCCCCATTGACTTGTTTTATTACCAGGTCTGAATCACCTTTCACCTTTATGTGATTCACTTGTGCATAAAGTGCCAATTCCAAGACTGTGATGAGAGCTTGGTATTCTGCTTCATTATGGGTACCAACTTCCCACAATAAGAAGGAATAAGGTAGCACTGCCTTTTCTAGAGAAATGAGCACAATTACTAATCCAACTTTGTTGAATTTAGGATTTTCCATTTTCCTGCCTGTTGGACTTCTGGAAGAACCATCAAAATACTTTTTCCATGCCTGAGGACTTTCTTGAATAGAGAATACTTCTTCATCAGGGAGTTCAATATATGAAGATGTGTCTTCCACTGAAGGGTGTTCAACCAGGAAATCAGCCTGAGCTTGGACCTTTATTGACTTTTGAGACACATACTGAATGTCGAATTGCTACAAAATAACTACCCACCTTTCTAGATGTCTTGTAAGCATTGGGAGAATACAGATGAATTTGAGAGGGTTATTGCGAGATACCAATTGGACCTCGTGATGTTCTAGGTAGTGTCTCAACTTCGGAACTGCAAATATTAATGCCAGACAGCACTTCTCAATACTTGAATACCGGGTTTATGCTTCAAGCATAGTCAGACTAAGGTAGAAGAGGCTGTTTTCATTCCCATCATCATTCTTATGAGCAAGAAAGACACCCAATGATTGCTCTAGAGATGTCACGTAGAGGATAAGTTGTCTTCCTTCAACAGGTGTCATGAGTACTGGTGGACTCAAGAGGTATTTCTTGAGAATATTGAATGATTCTTGACATTCTTCATTCCACTGGTAAGTGAATCCCTTCTTCATCAATTTGGTGAAGGGTAAACTTTTTCCTGCCAAATTGGCGATGAAACGCTGAATATAGGCTAAGTGTCTTTTAATTCCTCTTAATTATTTCAAGTTTCGAGGAGGTAACATACCAAGTATTGACTTTGTCTTCTCAGGCTCAACTTCAATACCACGATGGCGTACAACAAATCCAAGAAATTTTCCTGAGGTTACCCCAAAAGCACATTTTAAGGGGTTCATCTTCAAATTATGTTGTCGAAGCTTGTGGAATATGACTTCCAAATCAGCCAATTGATTAGAATGTTGTTTGGATTTAACCACCAAATCGTTTACATAGCATTCAACAAACTTCCCTAGAAAGGGTTTGAAGATACGACGCATGGAGCACTGATATGTTGCACTCGCATTCTTTAAGCCAAAGGGAATTACCCGGTAGAAAAACACACCCTAAGGGGCTCTGAAGGATGAAGATTCCTCGTCTTCTGGGCCATTCAGATTTGATTATATCTAGAATATCCATCCATGAAGGAAAGTACTTCATAGCCAGCTATTGCATCAATTAAAAGTTCTGTAATCGGAATTGGAAAATCATCCTTAGGACAATGCCGATTAAGATCTCTGAAATCAATGAAAACTTTAATTTGCCCATTCTTCTTTTTCACTAGGACAATATTATCCAACCACTTGGGATATTGAACTTCTCTGATGAAGTTATATTTGATAAGCTTATCCACTTCAACCTCAATTTTGGAAGCATAGGTTGGGTGTGTTCTTCTAGAAGCTTGTTTGAATCCTCGATGTTCTTCTGGAAAACCCAAATGATGAGTGGAAAAATCAGGATCAAGCCCTGGAATCTCTGTATAGTTCCTAGCAAATATATCTTGATTTTTCTTTAAAAAGTAAATATACATTTCTTGCTCTTCAAGGGTCATGGCCACACTGATTAATGTGGGGGGTAGATCTTCCTTTGTACCCAGATTTATTTCTCTGATTTCATCCACAGTGGTAGAGATACCCTCTTCAAATGCTATAGGAGCATCTCTGAGATCTTCCTCTTCTTCTTCAACATGTGTTACTTCTTCTATTTCTGCTTGCATAGTAGATGATGAAGCATAATTTCCATGATCAGAAGAGATGTTAAAATTTGAACATCTTGAAGAAGAGGCTTCCATTTCTAACCCAACTGATGATGAAGGGTCTTCCATGGGTAATAAATAGGAGATGATGGATTGAGAATCGACATCATTGTTCACCTCTGGCATTGCTATAACTTCTTCTAGCCTGGTTGGCGAATTATAGACTTTCTGGATTTCAGCAGATGACATGAAGACATCTCCGTTTAAACTTTCATCATTGCCTGGTGGATCACCAATTTCTCCCATGTTGTCTGGCTCGATTTCCGTAATTGACATTATGGATCTTTCCATAAGAGTATTTTGATTTGGGTCTATCTTGTCAATTTGACTAATAGGAAACACATAATCTGTACTCACATGTGCTAATGGGTTTACTGGAATCTTTTCCAAACCATACAGAGCATTAACTTTGGTAATCTCTTTTGTTGTGGATTCTTCCTTTCCCTTCATGTGGTAGAATTCTGCCTCAATGTATTGAGATTCACATGTCTTGAACGGGGATTTATCACCATATAATTTCCCAACTTGACCATCGAAACAAAACTTGAGACATTTCTATTATGACGAAGGGATAGCCGCATGCCGATGTAGCCAAGGTCTTCCAAGCAAGATGTTGAAGGCTGAGTCTTGATCAACAACCATGAAATCTGAATTGGACACAAGATCTCCAAACTGAGTTCTGAGTGTAATCTCACCCAGTGGTTCTTGTTTATTTTTATCATATCCTTGTAACATCATGGTAGAAGGAGATAAATTAGATTTTGTGAGGCCCAATTGACAAAGTGTATGAATGGGCATGATGTTGACTCATGAACCATTATCAATGAAAGCTCTTCGGATGTCTACGCCATTGACCTTGCCAGATAAGTAAAAAGGTCTAAAATGTCCATGTACAACATCATCTTCATCTTAATCAGTAAAAGATATTACTGCATGGAATTCTATAGGATTATTCTCTATGTGGTAGACTTCAGCTGCAGCAATTTCAGTTTCAAACTCCTGAGGACTTGACAAAGCCTCAACGAGTGCTTCCCGAAGATCCTTTGATAAATTCAAGGCATCCAGAATTGATAACTTGGCTGGTACTTGGGCCAATTGTTTCAATATATCATACTTTTGATCCAAAGGTATGCGTTTCCCAATAGGAACATGTGGTTTAGCAGGTGTCTTGGAAGTTTATGCTTTGGAATTTGATGCATCTTGTACCGGGATAAGAGTTGGTAATACTCCTCGCTTTGGAAGATTAGGCCAATTAGGTCTATTTACTTGCTGAGAGGAAGAAGATGTAACTTTCAACCGATCTTCCAAAATAATTGTGCTAGGGATGAGTCTGACTTGTGTGGAAGAACTTGCTTGTTCTTGTTGAGCTCGTTGAAGGGCTCTACCACGATTTTCTACCGCATACACAGTTCTAGCAGGGGTAGAATTGGAATAGTGGCCTATGAAAGTTCCACGTCTTCCCCTGTATCCTGAGCCTCTGGAACTTCTTCTGATTCCTCTATTTGATATAGGGAATTCGAGCTCATCAAAATCGAAACTGCGATTGGCATATGGATCTGTTAATTGAATCATATTAACAGAACCGAAAATCAACTCTTTATCCGATGAAGACTCTGCCTGATTAGCCTGTTTAGGTTGTGCCGTTTGGTGGGGCGGTGCCCGTTGCTTCGAAGTAGATGGCATGAAGTCTTCCAGAGTCAAATACAACTTGGGATTTGACACATACTCATCTTCTTCTGATTCTTTTTCTTTCTTTGAATCATGCCGTTTCTTTGAGTATTTTCCCTCTGATGAAGAGGGTTTTGCTGTGGCATTCATGGTAGAAGGCACAATTGGTTTCTTCAATTGCGTTCGCAAAATAGCATGAGTTCAGTTGATCATATTTCTTACCATCCAATCATCATATTTTTGTGCATTTTTGTTCTTAACTTCTTGCCACTCGCCTTCCTCCTCTGGAACTGTAGCAGTAACACATGCTACCTGGGCTGAAGAGCCTTTTAGTTTGACTTGTCCCGAGTTGACCATCTTTTCCAGGAGGTCCTTGAAGACAAAACACTCCTGAATGGGATGCCCCAACATCTGGTGAAATGGGAAATAGTTGGGACAGTCTTCATATCCTTCTTTGTTTGGCCTCTTGGGCCTTGGAAATTGAACCAAATTATTTTCCAGAGTTGAAATGAAATAACCAGGAACTTGTTCAATTTGGAAAGAATAAACTTTGCTTTTCAAATCCTCAAATTGTTTCCATCTTTGATATCTTTGATAATATTGATGAAACAACCTCTGTTGTTGACACTCAGGAGGTGGATCCCTTCAGGAAGATGAAGGTTTTGAAGTAGAAGCAGGTACAGGTGATTGCATAAGCATAACTGTTGTAGTCTCTGCTTTACCCATTCTCCTTCCTGGAGCTGATGTAATTACACAAGATTTAGCCTTAGTCTGTATAAGAGAATCTTCAATCTGTTGAGTGATTGAAGTAAGGTCTCAAAACCCTCCGGTGTATTGCACAGGGATCAACGGTGTGCGTAATTTGTCACACAGATTTTCCACACAGATTGGCAACAGTTCCTCTTGAGGGAGTGCTAAGCTTAGGGAATATGTTAATTCCTTCCAGCGAGCAATGAAATTTGAGACCCTTTCATTCTCCCTTTGTTTACAGTTTGTAAGATAAAAAAATGTTGTCTTTGGCAACGTTGAACTGAATTGGAGAAGGAATATTTGGGGAAGATCCTCCCATCCGGTAATTGACCGGGATTGCAAGATTGTGTACCAAACAAAAGCTAGTCCTTTCAAGGTTCGCACGAAGCATCTTAGTTTCACTGCTTCTTGCTGCTTCGGAGTTCCCATCATAGAATCTCAACAAGACACGTAATGCGTCAAATGCTATTTAGGGTCTCCTGATCCATTTAAATTAGGGAATACAGGGTTCCCAAAACTTGATGGGGGAGAGATTGAATCTACCCATTCAGGGTAAGCTTTCTTTTCTGGTTGAACCTGCGCACACTTTCCTTCCATAGTCTCTAACCGGGATATTAATGACTCAATGGTAGTTATTAACTTTTGGGAAACATCCGGTTGAACTTGGACTTGGGAAGGTGAAATGAATGAAGTTTGGACAGGTATGGCAGTTGGTACTGCAACTGATGGCAACAATGCTAATTGTTGTTGCACTTGACCTGTAGGATTAGACTTGTGAGGGTATACTAATAAAGGAGGATATTCTTGATCCATCTCAGTAGCTGCAACAAACTCCCTTGGCTGACTGACTCCATCACGCTTAAGAGGAAGACTACCTTGAAGTAGTTCTGCGTTCATCCTCCTTAATTCCTTCATTTCTTCCTCTTGTTGCACAAATCTTTGCTCAAGTGCAAGTGATTGGCCTTCTCTAGAGGAAGGATATGTAACCTGATTCTTTCCTTTCCCCTTGTTTGATCCCTTTAGTATATGGGGAAGTGGGTTATTTGAAGGAACACCCATATTTTGAGTAAACCATTCATTTCGTGTATGCACACCTTCTTCATTTGTGTCCGTGCGTACAACTTCTTGAATAAGAACCTCTTCATTTGATCCCTATGAATGAGCCTCATCTGGTGGATCAAAAACAACGGCATTGATGACATTAATTGATGCATAATGCATTACATCCCTTCTATCAGCATTTCTGTGATATTGTCTTCTTCCATGTCTTTGATGAGACATTGCCTTTCGTTGATTTGATCCCTCGGAAACTTCTTGGAGAACTATAATTTAGAGAGAGTCTCCTGATAATTTGGATCTTCGTTCCTCTTGGGGCTTCTTCACTAATCGAGAGAAGACCAAATTTCTTTGAGGGAGGGATTGAGGATTTGAAAAAGTCCCCAATCCGGTGGACTGGGGATATTCCTGCTGTTCCCGCTCAACTCCTCGAATCCTATTTGTTGATTCCGAGGGTTGGTTTAAAAGAGTCTCCAGTCTGGAAAGCTGGGGTGGCTCTTGACATGCTATGTCTGAGAGTTTCTTAAAAGCTCTCCTAATCTTGCGGACCTCGGTCTAGAAGTTAGCTGGATGCATCAATCGATATCCACTTTTATCGCCCAACTCAAAAGACCGTTGGATGATTTCTGACACTTCTGTCACTTGATGATGTGCTTTCTCCATACAAGAGGCATGTTCAATATTCTCGTTTTCTTGATGCAGGAGTAATTCAACAACTTGTTCCCTGTATTCTTGATTTTGAGAGGAAATAGTTGAATCCTGTTCTTGGGAAAGCCTTTAATTACAAACAAAGCCAGTTGATTGGGGCCATCCACGGGCAATAACATTTCATGAGACCATTTTCGGTGGGCTTTTCTAACTAGAGATCATAGTGAAATGTATTTCCCCATGAACACACCATCCTTTGACATGAATACCATATGGAGAATTGGAAATTAACTGGCGCAATCTTCTTAGTGTGCCAAAGAATGAACGTTGAAGGGATCTCTGCTGCTTTTCAGCCTTCGGATATTGAGAAACTGATAGAGATGCCAAATCAATCTGACGTTGTACCCCTTTTATTACCTTAACATGATTTTAATATTCACCATAAGATAATACTTTCTTTTTCAACTGACAAAGAGTTCTCCATATGTTGAGACGAATATCATGAATTCCATCTTCCGTCAACATCTCTGGAATGTCATACTGAGAGTCATCCAGAGGCCAAAACATGACTGGAACTTCACCTTTTTCCATTTATTTTCTCATGTTCATAATTTCCTCTTTATTATTCAATGAAGATTCTTCTACCTGATTTGACCAGAGCTGGTGCTTCCTTGTTACTTCATTGGATTCAACAAGATTGGTAGAGAAATCAATGATCAAACTAGAAGATGCATTACTTAGGGGTGGTTCGGAGAATGACCCACACCCTTGGCTATCTTCTGATTGAGAAAGTATTTCACCTTCTAGTGATGAAGTATCAGACATTGACTAGTTTCACATTTGCAAGTGCCTCAATATAAGAGGGCTTTCTCGGCACTACATTTTCAACTAGAGCATTTTTCGGGTAATGTTCATCACTACTGCGGAGAGGAATTTCGCAGTAAAATTCATCATCATGGGGAGGACCACCATGGTGGGTTACAACAAAATATGAGATCTCATGCTCTTTGGTCTTCTGACCACACAGAGGGTTCATGTGGCTCTCATCTGAAGATAAAACTTCAAGATCGACCAAATTGTCATGAAGCAAGACCTCATGAGGAAGTGTCTGTTGAAGACCTTCTGAATTAATATTCCTACTATTGGGAAATGAGGGAGTAGAATCTTGGATTCCAACAGATAATTGTCTGAGGGCTTCAAGAACTCCAGCATTAAGCAAGGCCTTGTTACAGATTGTCTCTTGATCTCTTGACTATGTTGGGCGGGTCTTCTTCTTAGACGTTTTCTTACTCGAATTGGAAACCACTTTTTGACGAAAGTGGATACTCTGAGCAGGTGTATGTGCCTGATCCAGAGAAATGGACAGGTTAGGCTGACAATATCTACTCAAATCAGGTGTATGTGCCTGACTTGGATGTCCGTATGATATGGGGGAATACGCCCCACAACCCTCTTGGATTGGAATAGATGTGTGTGTCTATTTCGGAGTGAACTGTTGGTTTGTCACTCCACTGGTAGGGATAGATTTATGTATCTTTCCCTGAGATGATGCCGAAGCTGTTATAATATCCTGGCAAGCATCCAGAATATGAGCAGGGATTTTCTTCGGCTCTTTCACCATTGATAGAATATGCTTGGTGACTTCAGCTGCTGGAACTGGGATATATGTCCATTCTGTGCTTTGAGTAAGTGTATGTACCTTCTCTTGTCATCCTTTTCCTATTAGTGAATCCTAACAGTACTCAAGTGTGGGGGAAGAAAGTTGAGTCTGCCTCCTGTTTGTCTTCGGAGCTTTCTGAATGACTTCTTTGTGTGCTACCAAGTGAGACTGTTGGTAGGCTTGATCAATATTAATAGGTGTATGTGCCTGCAGATTGTACTTCACCGAACATGGTTGACGAGCTCTATCATATATAGTCAGATGAGCCTAATGACTAGCTGATGATGTATAAACATGTGTATGTTCTTGCCTATAGTACTCCACAAGAATTGCCTGGCCGGATTGTCATGATGCTACCAGATGAGTCTACTTGACAGCGAAATTAAAACGGATGGGTGTATGTGCCTGCTCATTGTTTTCCACCAAGTTAGGTTGGTGGACTTCTCCGAAAATGGCCGAGATGAGAACCTGATCGCTGTTAACTAGATTTCGCCTCTGGCGATTCGTCTTGCCTGCTCAGGTTCAAGGAACCTGAGCCAAACTCCTGGAGTCGACACCCTCATCATGTTGAGGGCACACTGCTGCACGAGTCTGGTGGCGATTGTTGATGGGATCCATTAGGAAGGACTTGTGCTTCTTTGAATTAAGGACCTGAGGGACCTTCTCATTCACCTCCCCAAAATATGGGAGTGAATGGTGAATGCGTTCCAGGGATAACGACCCGAAATGGTTGGAGACGGTAGTTAACACCGCCTGCTTCTTGATCGCTGGTCGTCACTGTCCGGATGACCAGTGTGAATTGTTCACATGGAGGGATTATTGAGCAGCCTCTAGAGTTGGAATGGTACCGTGTTGACGGTACTCTTTAACTAGCGCATTCGATACCCAGCGTTGAAGATGCTGAGTAGGTGATGTCTTCCTCAGAGTGGACAATGATCCAGCAGGAGTAACAGCAGTGGCATTCGCAGCGGTAGTATTCACAGGTGTGAACTTGAGAGCAGCCATTTCTTAGAATGCAGAAAATCTTGGAAAAGAGTTCCTATTTTCTATAACATACATAATCAAGATAAATTCAGCCAATACATATTTTGGATGAGAACATATGTTATTGATTGTTTTTGTTGGCCCTCTCATTGAGTTTAAATAGGGGCCTAACAAATAAGTAAAACATCATTTTAACTTGGTTAAGGATTCATGTCGGGTTCACCATTTTTTGTTTCCTCTGGAATTGGGGACGACATCGTTGATTGAAGGTTCAAACATTCCAATCGGTTTATAACGGGTTTGTTCGTAGAACCGGAAACATCCAATGATTTCATATCCATTTGGACCTACTTTCCAAAGGTAGGCACTCATTAGTTGTGGACTGATGAGGCTTAGGAATTTGCGTTGGTCGAGAGGATGGGAGGTTAGACTCATCACACCTTTTTGAGGGGAATTATTGTCTACTCCGGGACTCTCTTTATATATTTAAGTTATTTTTGTGAATCCTTATTACATTAACAAGTATAAAATGAGCTTTCCTTTAGTCTGACAATCAATGATTGATATGTAGGAAATTCAGAGAATCTTTTCTATGTATTCGAGGTTCTTAATCGATGAAGAATCATCTGTATTTGTTAGAGATTCTTAGTTGATGGAATCCTTAAAAACATAAAAGTCTCTTGGTCATTCTGATGACCATACTGGTTTTAAAGCCACTCAGTGGGGCACTTGAAGTTTATTTTCATTCAGGAGGACATGGATTATTTTAGAGTTGGGATCATACCCGATGATGGGATACCTACGTATCCTTTGTTTTGGAAAAGGAATCAGAACCCACATAGTTTGAGTTAGGGAGTATGATGTTTATACATGATTGATGGCTCAAAGAAATATTTCATGATTACTTTCACACTCTAAGCTCACGTGAGTCATGCTCAGTGTGAGAAACAAGAGGTATTGGTGAAACCAGACAATTGTTCCACGAAAGATGCAATGATATGGGACTTATGTGTGTATGAATACCCAAATAGGTAAGAATTAAGATTTATTTCAGGGAAGAAATCCAAGAACAGGGTCCATAAATGTATATGTGCTTCATGGAGATTTGGATACTCTAATCTTGGGGCTTACTCTTAAGGAAGATTCCCAAGTTAGGAGGGGACTTATGATTGGGTTTTACTCTTGATAAGGAAGCCCAGATCAAATGGAAATTAATACTGGGGCTTACTCATGAAAAGGAGGCCCAGGTTAAAGGGATTTGAAAATTAAAGGGACTTGGGGCTTACTCCTATGGAGGAGTCCAATATTTTAGACTGGGGCTTACTCCTATAACGAAAGCCTAGGTTAAGAGAATTATGGTTGGGGATTACTCCTAGGGAGGATGCCCATATTTGGGAATTTTGAGACTGGGGCTTACACCTAAGGAGGATGCCCAGATTAGAGGACTTGGGACTTACTCCTAAGGAAGATGCCCATATTAATGAGGATTTGTCCTGGGGCATACTCCTGAAAAGGAGGCCCAGGTTAAGGATTCTCTCATCTTAAAGGATGAAGTTGAATGAATGAAATCTCAATCTTTAGTGACATAAAGATGTGTAAATGACTAGGTTTTGAGAGATATTCCATGGAGTTCCTTTCAGATAAGGAGGAAAAATCAAGAAATCATGCCATAAATGGATTTGAAGAGTGTCTTGAAGACTGAATCTTGAATAGGAGAGGTGGAATGACATAAAAGGGATGAAATGGGTAGGAAGGGAACCCAAAAAGATAGGGGTGCACAAGTCCTGGCAGGCGCACAGGTACTGCGTGGGCACGCAAGTCCTGGTCGCGTAGGTATACCTGCACGGCAAATGGGTACTTGCACGATTTTCAGCCCTTAGAGTAATATTTGGGCGATCCTTGATCAAAGCCTTCGAAATTATCCCTAGAGGCTTTCCAAAATATGGCGCGCAAGTTATGGTGAAGAAGTAGGGTGGCACGCAAGTGTGTCCATTTCCCTTAAGGGTAAAACTCCTAGGCGGGCAATTGTTAGTGAATTATAACACTTAGTCCTTAATTCTCTTGTTTAGACCTCCCATTCTAGGTAAAGAATTACCTTAGAATTGTTCGGAAGACTTGAAGAATAGATGTGGGCATTCATAGCTCTGTATCTGAATTCTGAAAGAAATCCTCTCGAAATGGGGGGCCCAAAAGGTCTATTTATAGGCTTCTGAAGACCCTGGTCATTTATCACTTAGGCTGCGCAAGTCACTTGCACGACAATTAGGTGGCGTGCAAGTATACTTGCGTGATAGTTAGGGAACTTGTGCGAGCCTAAGTCCTTTGACTCCTTTTTCATTACTTTGTCGATTTTTGATGTTTTCTTCAAATGATGAACCACTTTGGGCGAAGTCATTTCCCTTTCCATTCCTTTAGACAATGTGATGAAAAGGAGCGTCAACAGAGATCCATGTGTCTCTATGTATCATAAGGAAGTGGGAATCAAGAAAAACATTGTTCTAGAACATGACATGGTTGATGAAAAAAAATACAATTAAGGGTGCACTATTGGCTGGGGGCTTAAGTCATCAAGCAGATTTACATTATGCAATGGGGATATGGACCACATAGTTTAATTTCATACAAAAAAGATGGGTCCATGGAGAATTTCCATTGAGCTACCTATTATTTCTTTCTAATGTTTGGACATGAGGTAATATCATCCTACTGATAGGCTAGGGGAATATGGTTGGTGTTTACACCTAAAGGGTGTTATTGAGATTTATTGGGAAATATTAGATTCTTGTACACTAGGGATTCTAATTTTTTCATTCTCATGTTTGATCATGAGGGAATATCAACCTACCATTAGGACATGGGAATATGATTGGGGATTACACCTTAGGAGGAGTCCCATAGGCTCTTATTGGGTTCAATGGGGATATATACGGTGGATTTATGTCCCATGGGTGGGTTGGGTAATATGATTAGTTCTATTTTTGGGTGGTCGAATGATCGTTACATGAGACATATAATGTTTTATGCATAAGGAACCACATGTTTATCACATGAGGCATCCTATTCATGTCACATAGGGTACACTATAGTTTGTTGTCTTGTTTCTAGGATGATACTGTATAGTTTTGTATCATGAAACTAGGACATAGACCAATAATGACGGTGGAGTGGATTCTGTAACTATAAATCATGGAACTTATGTGAAATAAGGACACGGGGTCCTATTTCTAGTGAATATGTTATCACTTGGGGGGGTGAATTTGTGGCTGGGACCAAAGAAAGGGGGTCTAAGTGTCACTAAAAATCCCATGAAGGTGGAAATAAAGACACACATAATTATAAAACATGGTGTGGAAAGAGATAAATATCAGAAGGGTGGTGTCCTCTCTGGATAGGACTCAAAGTATCTCACAGTTTTACATCATGCGATAAGGACATCAGTTTTAGGTCATCTCACATTTTTCATATGAGGAATCATGTGTTTATCACAAAGGGTATGGTTATTGTTTAATTCCATGGGTTGAGGATATTGGTTTTGAATCATCTCATATTTTTTATATGAGGAATAATGTGTTTATCCTATTTGGAAAGGCTATAGTTTAACAACATGGTCCAAAGATATTGGTTTTAGATCATCTCATATTTTTCATATAAGTAATCCCATATTTATCACATAGGGTAAGATACAATTTAATATCATGTACTGAGGATTATCTCATATTTTTTATATGAGGCATACCAAGTTTATCACACAAGGTATTTCTACAATTTAACATCATGTGTTGAGGACATTATGTTTTTTAGTTTAAAATTATATGACATGGACTATACATTCAAGCGAAGTACCACATAAAGAACCCGGTGTTGGTGGGAGGTGTGATTTTCTCCCCATCTATAGTGATCAATGAGTATGCATCGTTTGAGTAAATCTTGTGAATTATATAAGGTCCTTCCCATTTGGGTTAAAAATTTGGAAGCTTCTTTTTAGGTATCTTGGGCACCCTGAGATCTAACACCATACAACCTTGAAGGAAGGAGTTGAGGCAAAAAAATTTATTAATATCTCACACCACCAATTTTTGATGCCTTTATAGGATATTTAATGTATAGATACTATTTTCATCAATATATTATAATTCATCTAATGAAACTTTATATCACTTATATGGTGTCTGTTGATCATACAAATTCATCCAAAGTGATGACACCTAAACCACTATTGGCATAACTACTTTTGTCCTATAAAATAGAGTGTATGGGGTCACCTGGGTGGAATTTTGAGTCATCATATGATATTCCTAGAGGAAAATTGGGATATTATTAGACCAAATATTCTTATTCTATATTAAATTCTTCTAGAAGATTATAGATAGGGTCTTGAATTCCTCAATCTATTATTTTTGTTTTGTTTATGATAGTGGGATGTGTGCTTGGACTAGATGTTTTACTAGGTGTATAACTTATTTAAAATGATGGATAGTAATTTGGTGTTATTATCTATGATAATTGTTTGAGTAATCTAAAATAAATATATGATTTGGGATTCCAAAAAATAAATCATGGACAGGGTTTTGACCTCTTTGAAGGGGATGACCTCCACCAACTATGAAAAGAACTTTGTGAAAGTCAAAATGAGCCAACACTATCAATAATTCACTAGTGAGTACAGAACCACAATATCATCTCCATATGATGAAGGGATAGAGTAATTAGATATATGGAAGAGAAATAGTAGTTGATGCATGAAATTGGCATGGATTTGGCATGAATGAAACCTCTGGGTGAATTTGATGCAGTCATGGGCCATGATGGGCTAAAAATAACCAAACCACCAGATCTGGAAAGAAAGCTTCAATACCACATGATGGTACATAGATGACTTAGTGTGTACCCCTTGAATAATCATAATGGATCTCCATCTATTAGATAAAATGGGGGAAGATCCCATCAAATCCATTCTTATAGTGGCCCTGGTCAAGGATTGTTCCATCCCTAAGGAAAAATTGTGTTGTATACTAAAATATCTCCTCACACTCAACTTGATCTAGTGCAAGAGTTCTATATTGGAGATACTGGACAAAGGAATCCATCTAATTAGGTTCTTCCTCAACCATCAAAGAACTTTAGGGACAGTCCAAATAAGTACCTATTTTCAATTGATTTACTAGTCTATCATTATTATTAGAAGTGATGGGGGGTGATGACCCTTTGATTTGACACATGAATGAATAAATAATCTTAGTCATGATCTACTGGAGATATGGTCAGGTCTTTCAAATAATCAACTTAGTCATTTTTTTATCATGGAAAATGAGTCACCTCTAGATGATAAGTGAATTAGGACATCAAATTACAGGTCAAATCCAATAGGGGAACAAGTTCCTATTTCATGATGACATAGTCACCATTTATCTACATGATTAATAACTTAGAGTCTCCCTTCATATGTGGCTAGGGTAAAATAATCTTGAGGTCCAACTCAAGGATAGGGATAAGAGTCTGGTACTCAACCTCATTGTTGGTGAAACCCTATGAAAAAAATAATGAGTATGTTAGGATGGCCTATGTAGGAGAGATGAAGAAAATCCCAAGGCTCACATTATTGAGTTTGGGGTTATTTAGAGTACTTTCATTTAGTTTTTCGGAGGCACCATCAAAATGAATCTACCAACAGATCAAATCTTGATGAATGGATAGGATGGCCTCATCTAGGAAGTCAACATCCAAGGGAGCTCCTCAGTGGTTGGATGCACAACCAAGAAATCTATTAGGTCCTAGACCATGATTCTTAGGGGAACACGAAATCTTAAACTTATAAATAATTACTTCCCAATGTTCTAGTCAACCTTTTAATATGGAGAAGTTGAGGAAGTACTTGATTGTATTGATGCAATATACTATATATATCCCATGGTGTTATAAATAATTTCACAACTTTTTAATTGAAAATATTAAGGAGAGGAAACTATTCTTGATGGGATAATATCTGGTCTTTTTTCAAGGATAATAAAACTAAGATAATACATGATATTTTCACTTCCCTCATTGTTTTTTTTGATCTAGGAGGGTACTAAGGGACCATTCTTGAAGTCAAATAAAGGACTAGAGTCTTCCTTGGGATGAGTGGCATCAAGACTAGAGGATATGACTGATACCACTTAATATCTTCAAATTCAACATGGAATTATTCATCCCATTGGTAGAAAATTCCATTCTTTAGGATCCTTGATAATAGATTACACATTCTAGCTAGATTCAAAGTGAATCTATAGATATAGGTCAAGTGGCCTTGGAGTCTTCTCAACTCACAAAGGTTTCACATGGGAGGAATATTGTTGATAGATTTGATCTTCTCTGGATCAATTTCAATTACTCTATATCAAAGATTAAATTTAAGTAACCATGCAAAGGTAACCCTGAATGAACACTACAAGGGGTTTATTTTTAGGTGATGGGAGTGGAGGTAGTTGAACAATTTCCCAAGATCCTTGATATAGTCCCTATGATAGTGATATTTAGACACCAAATAATCCATATAAAATTCTACCAATGACCTAAGTATTGGTTTGAGGATATGGGTCATGACACGCTATTAGGTAGCTCTAAAATTATTCAAACCGAATTGAATCACTAAATATCAGAAGGCTCCCTAGGATTCTATGAAAATAATTGTCTCCTTATCCTTGGGGGCCATCCAAATTTGGTTATACCCAGAGTATTCATCCATGAAGGATAAGATAATAATATATCTATTACTTCAATTATAATACCCATTATCTAAAGTGGAAAATCATCCTTTTTGAAGTGGTGGTTGAGGTCCTAGATGTTCATGAAAAGTCTAATATTCCCATTCTTCTTCTCGACTGGAAAAATCTTGGCCAAAAAAATGGGGTACTAAATCACCCTAGAAATTTTGGAATTAATTAATCGGTCCACTTTGGCCTTGACCATGTCACCGTAGGAAGGGTTCATATTCCTAGGAGGCAATTTGAATGATAGTGGATTTCTAGGAGGCTGAAGCAATTAATGATAACTTAAGGATCATGAACTAGAACATCCTTGTATCTCTAGGTGAATACATCATGGATATATTTAATGAAATTAATATACTAATGTTTTTCCTATGGAGACATGAATTCACTAATCATCATTGGTCTTAGGTATTTCTCTATTATGAGATTTATCCGAGTCATCTCATCAAACATATTGGAAATAACCTCTTCAAATGATATAGGAGCATCATCCATATCCTATTTACTATATAATACATGAGGATTAGTGCTAGGAGTTGAATCTATGGGATCTATAAATTCTGTAGAAGTAATATGGTGTCAAGTGGAATTCCACTGAGTCAAACCTTAATTGTGAAACATACAATGGTTTCATGGATAAATGGAAATGGGGATGATACCTCGGTATTATAAATGAGCAAGGATTTATTCTTCTGGAAAATCCAGTCCCTTGTAGGAGTATGAGGTAATCTATGATAATTCCTTTCTCTTAGAGATGAAAAAGTGTCTTCTGAGATTTGGGGTTGTCAGTTCCAACTTGTGGATGAGAATAATTAAACTACCTTTCAAATCCAACTAGGGAACCAATGAAGTAGCTTTAAAATTATTGGGATCATTAATACACTCAACCTTACTGTTCTGGAACTATTTCCCCTATTTTTTAATACCCCATATCCATATAGTGGGTTTTACAAGAGTTTATGGGAGAAGAATCATCTTAGAGAGACCCTAATCAAATATGGAGGGAGTATTTAAGGAACTATGTATATGAAGAGGGGGACCATTGTGTATAGATGAATCTAGGGCCTTCTCAATAGGGAATTGTTGGAAATGTTTTAAGATACAACCATAAACACAGTGATTGCTACTAAGACACCAAACTAGATCTTCAACCAATTGGTTCCACTCAATTTATTCTCTCTATTGTTGTACCCTTGAATTTTCTAGTGTGATGGAGTCAGATCGACTTCTATAATGCATAGACTATAGAGTTTCTAGGTAAAAATGAGGTTGACCCTAGAGATACTATCCACTAGGAAATGGCAGAATTCCTTTCCATTGAACAAGACTATGACATAAAATGGATGAATGTTCTCCTGGAAAATGCCACCATCATCCTATTCAGAGAAGGAAACGATGGATGGAAATTTATACTTCTTTAATTACTCTAAATTGTAGGCCTTAATGATAGTTACCACAGTCTCAAATTGGAAATTTCTCTTCAAAGACTCGATAAGGGTTTCACTCATCTCTTTTGATAGGCAGAGTACACCGAGGATCGAGATTCACTTTATAATTATAATGAGGTGCTTCATCACATCATATTTCTGGAAAAGAGGCATGATTATTCCTACTAAGGACCAATAACTAACAGGGATCACAACAGGTTCAATTAAGTAAGGTGTTGGGGCCTATCTTGTACTGGAAACATTCTCTTGCTGACTTGATGACATATTATAAACACTAGATAGAGGAGGTCGGTCTATGGTCATTCTAGGTTTAATATGATATTGTTGTGGTTGGGTCACACAATTGAATAATATAGCCAGCTATTGATCCCTATGTAAGGCTTTCTATTTGGTCTTAGTGGCATGACCATTCTCTTCTAGAGCACTAACTGAAACACTGTAATTATGAGTTTTCTTCCTGCTTCTCCTCTAATAAAATATGAATGAGGTACTTAAGGGTGGACCAGAACATTCTTCAACATTGAGTACCATGGAATAATCTACTAGCCTAAAAAATTTCATAAATAATATTCCAATTCTTCATTAATGGAATATTCCTAGATGAGATGAATTGTTGAGGTTTCTACAAATATGGCATGCATGATGTCACTAAGGGTATAAGACTGTTTTGAAACCAGTAGGGGAAAAAAATTACTTAGCACCATAAAGTTATATTATTCAAAGACCTGGAAGGAAATGATGCATATGAGAGACTAGAGAGGATGTGGTGACTACAAGTTGTGCCAATTTTCTCAGGTAGGTACAGATAACGATGTGTTAATGAGAGGACATATTATTGGATAACTAGTCATTGTACTTTAATATACCATGTACTTAAGCCTATGTCCACTCATCAGAGTCTTCATCTATACCATCATGGTTAGTAGAGACATGTGTTACCTATTCGAGGACATTACCCAATGTGACCATTCCATGATATACCTTGTCATGAACCAATCCTTGAAGATGAAACACTTCTTAATGGTATTCATGAGGACCCTATTGTTAGGGAGAAATTGGGCATGGTTAGTGATGTTAGCTTCCTCAGGACTTATACATTCTAGAAGCTTTATGATATTTTTCTCCTTAGAACAGATGAAGTACCATGAGACCTACACTTCCCTAAAGGAGTAGTTCTTGTTATTCCACTCTAGGAAGGGAATCTTGGGTGCCTAAACCTAACATGGGGCTTAGGTAGATTTTTACTAGAGAGTTTTTTTCTGATAAGGATACCATTGGTGAAGTATGTTTGGCTAACAAGGCCTATCCAGTTGACTAAGCCTGTCTAGTAGAGGTTCTTAAAGGTGGAGTAGCTATGAGGCCGCAGTACGGACAACAATGACTATTTTTTCCTTCACAGGCTCTTTCACCATATATGGAATAGGTAATGGGTGAAAATATTTCTTGGTACACTATAATGACTGTTTTATATACTGAGATATTTAATCTAAATCTCAAAAACCTAATATAATTTAGGGACATGAGGGTAAGGGCCAACTCATCTTTGATATTATCCACAAACATTGTTAATAACTGCACTTGGGAAAACTATATATCAAGAGAGTACTTGATCTCCTTATAACATGTAGTGTATTCAATAACACATTATTCAGTCCTCTACTTTCATTTAGAGAGGTCAATGATATTTGTATTGCGTATGGGGAAGAATAACTGGTCGAGAAACTTTCTACATAGATCCTCCCAACTGGTGATGGATCCCAAGGCTTTCCTTTTGTACCAAAAAAAATATATTCCTTCCATATCTAGAAAAAAACTATAGTTTGAATGACTCCTATTATTATGAAGTCCCTAACATTAGGATACACCATAAAGAAAAGTGGTATAGGTGCTACACTAGGTCACACATTCCATTGAATGAAGTGAATATAGGGTTACAAAACTCTAGGGGTGGGAGGATCTAGTATACCATTGTTGGGTATGAATTCCCCTATAAAAGAATCAGGACTTAATATATTTACATATTATTAAGACAAGCAAAAAAATTAGCTATCATGTCATTTTGTGAGGGTTGGTGGGCACCAATTCTTTGACTGTTCAACTATCCCATGAGGTGTAATGATCATATCCCCACAGAGGGAAGTTGTGTTGTTAAGGTGGGGTATGTGGGTAATACCTTATCCTTTTTATAGAGCCACAAACATCTACTCTAATTGGCTGTGTGGTAACTTCTATCTTGACTCTAGGTTCTTGATCAAGGAGAAATTACTACTTTTCCAAAGGGAATATTGGGTCATCTTTGACATTATCCACCCCTAGGTGCTGCTCAGTGATGAGCTCAATAATGAATATCCTTTACCCTTCAATATCCTAGGGTAAAGTGGACAAATTATCTATTGAATTAGTTTCTAGTGCATTCATTGATTAGATGATGAGTTCAAATACTCTATTTCCTTTTTAGGTACTAACAGGTAGTTGGAAGTACCTCATTATGGGGACTCTCAAGACCCAATGTATGCCTCTACTGGAGGGTATGTGAACCCACTAGAGGGTCTTCCTAATACTAAATATTTTACTGGGGTGGGTTTTACTCATCATGTCTCATGTCATCGGTCTGGTTTCTCTTATCATCCATGTAATCATGAAAATGTTCATGGTGTAAATGGTTAGAGGAAAATATTCACCATCAGTAGGATAAATTGCATGGTGATGTCATTATTTTATTGATATGGGACTAAATTGTAGGGTAGAGTACATCCCCATACTCTATTTTTTTATAAGGGGATATTATTGTTCCATGATTTCTAGATCCTAGTGAGGATCTTGATGCTAGTCCACTAAAAATTCAAGTGATACCAATAAGAATCAGGGCACTGATCCACGTTGAGTGATGTGATATCAACCCCCCAACACTACTGATGAACTAACTCAAGATGATCATGTATACCTTGGTACACAAGTCGTAGATATTTTAGGTAGTTGATCATTGACAAAATATTTTTGTGTAGACATGAGGACTAGCCCTCAGTGATAGATTATGAGATGGTAAAGTGCTGGGTTTTGGGTGGCTAGAAAAAAACTAGTAGTGGGTCAGTGGCCATGATTTACTACAAATATTCCTCCCTCCTGTCATATAGGGGGGATCTAGTTCTTGATCACCCCAAGATCTCATTATTTTTTGTTGAGAAATTAGGGGTGTAAGTGATGGGTACCTGCATTGTTGATGATTTTCTGGTAGAGGAAGTTCTACATGAGCCAACCTTCCCTAGAATGTTGGGATCCCTTCTGAAGGGAGGTAAAAAATCCTGACCAAATCCATGTACGATGTTGTATTAGTGGTCTCCTGATGATTTAGAGATATAACATATCTTTGAGACTTAGTTGAGTTCCTACCATCGTTCTAGGGTTCCAATCCAAATCCATACATATCTCATACTTCCATGTTGGTGGTTGAGAAGATGGAAGATAATGGTGGCATGAATAGTTTCACAACAAGTCCTTAGAACGAGGATATAAAATATTACACTTTCATGTACCTATGAAGGGATTTGGGGAACTTAAGTAACTCATACTTAGGGATAATTAGAATTTTCTAATGGGATTTACCCCTAATTCTAGCTATGGGTGTGGTGTTTCTTCGATTGACCTTTCCATCACCTCTGAATTTGAGAGGTCAATGGTGACATAATTCTTTTCTTGTTCCTATCTTAGGTAGTGCATGAGCTATCCAAGAGTGATCCTGTAAGGGTCATGGGGATTCCTTTCATGTGTTCTATGACCATAACTATATGTATAACCCCCACAATGGTCGTTCTTCCTCCTACCTTGGGATGGATTTTTGAGGAAGGGAAGCTATCTAGGATGGGGAAGAGCTCAATATCGATTTTTGGTATTTTTGGAAGTAAATACGTGATAGGATTATTCATCATGGGGTGACACATGATGGTTTCTAGTGGCGAGCACAATGGGGAGAGTCAGCCCGACCCACCTAGTGGTAGGTTGGGATCTCAATACCAATCAACCAAATATAATACCTCACATGGTGGTTTTAAGGTCACGATGAGGTGAGTAATTGGTAGTGGAGGCCATTAGAGTCAATTGATAGGGCTCATTCTAGGTAAGGTTTGTGGCCTACCCTCGATGTCATTGTTGGGTATTATAGATCCGGGCTTACAGATCAAGGGTAAGAGAGACCTACCCAACGGTCTACGGAACAAGTCAATGTTATCATCATGATTAGGAGGGAGGTATCATGGGTTGATTATAGGCGTTGGTGGCCATAGGCATAACCTATACATCCCCTACATCATCAAATTAGGGAAGAAATACATTGGAGCATTTTGGTGAGAGGCTCCTGAGACAGATTGTCATGGTGAAAGGGGGTATTCCCCCTATCAAAACCTTAGGGGGACAATGTCGATGTGGTAGTAAGGATTCTAGGTTTTATCGGTCCATATGCCTAGTTGGGATGATCCCTTCCTATTCATATCGACATACTAGGGCATTGATGTCCCTTTGTTGGATGAGCTTGAAGGGAGATATGGGGTGAGGGGACTTGGTAAATGTAAAAGTATTGGATTCCTTAGTAGGAATATAGTTATGTAGGATTAATGAACCACTAGTTGTCTTTACCCCATACATTTTCTAGTGATTCATCTAATATTTTGGGTTTCTTGATTCCTTTATGATAAATGAATTCAGTTTTCAGTATAGGTCTAATGAAGGTGGTTCTCAATGAACCTAACATTATCCATCCTCTCCAAGGTGGGGTAAGGATCCACATCAATGATTTCTCCAACTAGGGATGCCCAACCTCCTTCATTTTCCCCTAGTTGCTGGAGAAATATTTCATTTCAGGCCCAATATGTTGGTTTGGTGAGGCATAATACTGAATGTCTAGATCTTATGGAATCCAATTATGGTGGTTACCAACATTATTGATCAACTCACAGTTGAAGGAGAGGAGATTCATGTTGAGTTCACCATTTTGATTTATAATCTTTCCACTAGGGATAATCATTGTCCATATGATGATTATATTTTACTTCCTTACCTATTGTGTAGTGGTTTTCTTCCATGGAATGGTTGGTCCTCTTCTAGGGTGGTTAGTCCGTTGCCCTATATTCCCAATTTCCAAAGGCAGTCCACCTATACCACCGTGATTTGTGATGTTGGCTCCATGATCAAAATAAGATGATGGGATATAAGTTAATCACTCTATATATTTCTCCTTGGAGATTTTTTCCTTTTATAGGTCGCCCTCATATATTTTAGTCTTGATTATAAATCTCATTCCCAATTCCATATTAAAGTGGACTCTATTTAATTACACAATTTCTTTCATGATAGGGCAGATAACTACGGTTGAAGTTAATTTTGATTTTAGAAATATATAGACATCAAATGATATTGGGTATGTTAGAAACCTATAAGGTATTAATCTTTCAAAGTCAATGGAATCTCATGTATGAGTCATCTTAGGTATGGAACCCAAGGTATCCCATATCCATCAGAGGGTAATTTTTTCTAGGGGTGTAAGAATTCTGAGGTTTTTTCATTGGTCATCCCATTCCCATTGAATGAGGTAAAATATTCTTATATATTTGGTTGGGGTTACAATTTTTAGTTCCAATGGAGACATTTTGGTCATATGTTTATTGTCTTGTAGGGATTTATTGGTCGTAGTAATAACATATTTTTTAGATGGGTTGGTATGGATGGGTGTGTCCTGAAGGGAGATTATCACACCTCATTATTTATAACTTATAGAGGGAGGAAATTCAAATTTAATGGTGGTGTTAGGGTGTTAGGATTTAACCTTAGGGATGTATTGTAGGTGCATTTAGATTGGGTATTAGGGAGTAATATTACCTTCCCTATTAGGATATAGGGATAAAACACCATTTAATTCTATGTCACAGTTTAAGGTCATGTGATAGGATCAGTCCATGTAGTTTATCATCCTGAAATATGGATGCTTGTGTCACCAAAGGAGAAACTACAAGAAATGGTGTGGGGATTACGTATGTGGGATTCTTGTTAGAGTGGGATCATCCCAAGACAGTGGATGGGGATCCATCCCATTATGCTTATACATGGGGCATCTTGTGTTCACCGCATAGGGTAGAGCTATATTTTAACGTCATGTGTTGAGGATGTTGTTGTGCAGTTTAATGTATTAAAACTAGGACATTGGGCTATGTAGTTTAACATATTGAAAATTATAAATTATGGGGGACTATTCCTAGGGAGACCTTTTCCAATTAAGAGAGAAGGATCCATCACTAGATCTCCTAGAAAAGAAAGGTAGGATGTTTCCCTTGATGATGACACCTTTGGGGCTTATGTGTCCAATGTGAGAACACCTCTGGGTAGTGCATGGGATAAACACCACCATAGTGAAGTGGAAAATAGGGATCCCAACTTTAAGGTTACTATGTCTAGGATCTATAGGTGATACAGCTATCTAGGCCATGGTTGAAGTAAAAAGTCGTACATGGGGTTGATGATATCGATTGTGTAGAAGATCAGGGCATAAATGAACCAAATTTCAAGGTTATAGGGCCACTAAACAATATACATTTGTAAAGATAGGTTATCTAAAAGGAGGTATCAGGTAGGGGATTGTGACATCAGTTTTTCAATGTTTAAGGGGCTCATGATGTTCAGGGGATCTGTGATGGTAATAGATTGTAAAAATAGTGTGTCCATACCTTGGGGAAAAGTCTTGGCTCCAAAGGGAAGGTTTCACAAAGGATAATTATCTTGTGGAACCCAAAGAAGTGTAATGGCTGTTCATATATCAGAAATTACATGAACCTTTTTGAATTTCATCCCTACCATGGTCTTTGATTTCCAAGAACTCATGGGAGCTATTTGTGAAAGATGGATACTTATAGGGATCTATCTCCACTTTACATCACAAAGGATAAAGTTTCATGATTTCAAAGCTTCTAGAAGAAGTCCAAACTAAAACTCCCCTTAAATTCTAGAGGGATGGTGGTATTTATAGGAATTATGGAGGAATGATGGTCTATTTTTAAAAATATACCATCTAGGAAGTAGGTTTCGTGAAATATGGCGACCTCTGTAAAAAATCTTACATTGTGCAAAGGTTTCCATCATTTTTCTTAGTAATATTTCATGGTACCTAGAGGACCTTTGAGAAGAAAGTTTCATTCTTTAAGGTGTGTAACTTCATGAATAAAATCCAAATGATGTATTGTAATCCCATTTTGTCCTGAATGTACCTCAAAACATCTTTGCATTTCTTGATATCCCCAATAAAGAGTGTTTTTCAGTGTCAAAAATTTCTTGCATGTAGTTCTACTAATTTTTTTTTGAAAGTAAAATAACTTGATGTGTGAGTTAAGAAATCTTAGTAAACATATTATAAAAATATTTTGGAAGCTCTCTAGTGAATCATAAACTTCTTTTTAACCAGTTATTCTTAAAGAACCTAAGGAATTCAAAGATATTGTGTGATTAAACATACCAAATCAGTTGATGAAGTGAAATATTTTACTTTGTGGTATCTACTTAAAAATGGTTATAAGTTTTTTCTATATCATGTTGCTAGAATATGTGAAGTCCAAGGGGATGATGGTATTTTCAAACACATTGGGTTGATATGTCTATATTAGATACACCATGTGTTAGGATGATAAGTACCCACCCCACATGTAATTTATGATAAGATTATTAATATAGACTCTATGATTTGGGTGAATAACGAATCACAAAAAGGACTAGTTTTCCCACAATGCAGTTGAATATTGTAAAAATACCATGTGTTCATCCCTATTTTTATTCTATATTTCATGGGATATTGTTGGTTGGGTTGAATACAAAAGTATTAATTTTTACTTAATAGGTAATAGGGGTTTAAATACAAAAGGGGGATAACGTTAAAATAAAACAAGGAATTTGAGAAATAACTATACTTGATTAAACCCCCACCCCCATCACGTGTCTACACTAGTACACTAGAAATAACAAGTGACATTAGAGATAACTAGGTTCCCTATTGTTAGATATATTGTGATGTCATAGTTTATTTTATTTGAATATATAAAGTGTAATTTAAGACATTTTCATAATCACATCAGATAGAAAATTTAGATTCCATCCTTATAAAAACTGATATGGAGGTCTTAGAATAGTAATTGAAAAATAAAAAGAAGAAATAGACCAATTATTTGAGAAAAAAATAAAAAATAAAATATGAAATATCATTATTAGATGGTAGTAAAAGTGGTAGTACATCTAAAAAATCTGATAAGGGTCATCCTTTTAAAAAATATTATTCTTTCAGACAGTGAAGTGGGTGGGTTTTCAAAATTAGTTGAAATCATCTATTCTGAGGATAAATATTATTTGAAGAATTTTGCTTTTGAAGTTTTCACTCAAATATTCAAATTTATTCAGAAACTTAATAATGAGAAATCATAGATGATATTAGATATAAAATAAATTTTAAAATCATTAGAAGGGTTTTAAAAAAAACATAACTCCCTCATCAATGAGTAGAAGGATAAGGATAAGTAAATATAAATTAGTAGATAAATATTATAAATTGTTGAATAAAATATAAAATAAAATACTGATAAGAAATATAATGTAAGAAAAGTTAGTAAAGAGAAGATTCATTCTCTGAAATATTCACATAAATCTATAATGGATATTAAGAATGCTGAGTAAGAGATTAAATCTAAAAGTGATGGGGAATGAGAATATCTCACAATAAATAAATTTTTTTCATGAATATGATACTATAATGATGAAATAATGGGAATAGAAAATAGAGTTAGTTGGGGTAGATAAGAACACACTAAGTTTAAAGTTCCTTGAGGTGGAAATAAAGTTGAGAAATCTAAAATCAACTTAGGCAGAATCATCCCAAATAGCTGATAAAAAATTTACTAAGAAACAAACTTATTATTAGATTATTTATTTCACGGAGGCTCAAAATAGTGGAAATAATATCTTGATATTCCTTATAAATCCATTCACTTCATGTTCAGTGATGAAGGTATCCCATAATTTAGTTAAATTAATTTTCACTATTTTGTTTTTTTAAAAATAATACAAAATTAAATTCAAAAACTATAAACATGTGGAGGGATATAAATGATGATAAACCCACCAATGTGAAAAATTTATAAGTAAGAATGTATAATAAAAGAATCACACTAATGGATCAAAAAATTGTGAGGTTTTTATCCAAAAAATATCTATATTCTAAATCTAGCTAGACTACATGTTCAAGAAAAAGAGGAAAGTTTGTAGACCACTAATGGTGCCGTTAAAGGTTTGGACACAAATGTATTGATTTCTAGAACAATATTTCACTAAATGGAAACTTTATAAGGACAAAAATAAAGGGGATAATTATTTAATCAAATGAAAAAACTTCTTCCATAGAGTATTTTTCATAGAAGAATTAAAATACATTATTGAAGAAAATATTTGTCTATGAGGATAATTTTTTTATGAAGGATACAATAGGTATGACCAATAATATGAGGAATATTAGTATTCACCACCCCAACATGACTTATATACTGATAAGAATAAATAAACAATATAGTTGAAGAAGTATGTGAGGAAGGCAAGAATGTCTTCCTTGAGAAGTAAATCAAAGAGGAAAGATGAAACAACCACTCCCAAAAAATAATATAAAAAGTGTGTAGCACCAAAGAAAAGAATATTCTTATTCTGTGGTAGGGAAGGAAACATTATGGAATATTAAATTACATCCATGAATATTAAGAAATAAGGGAGAAAATGGATTTATAAAGGGAAAAATCAATATAGGATAGAGATAATAGGGTTATTTTAGTGGTTGATATTCCTAATGAAGAGTTTGAAGGGATTCTAGTTAAGGTAAACCAAAATCTGATAAAGATGTGTGTACGAAGTGAAAATAGGTTGGTTATAGTTCTATTATGTGCATGAAATGGTTTCTGAGTAAAAAAAACTAATAAGTGAAAAAGGTAATGAAACAATGACTATAAGTACCAAGAAAGTTTATATAATGAAGGAGTATACACAAAATAAAAATGCTAAGTATGTATGAAGAAGTGCTTGATTATATGGCCATATAAGATGGACAAATCTAGGAAGTTAGAATAGGTAGGAAATAATGAAGGTTCATTGATGACTAAAAAAATATGTGAATTATATATAATAATGAGAATAAAATCAAAGATAAAACCATGCCTCCCAAAGATACAAAAACATAGAAAATAAAGGGTTGTAATAGAATTAAGTGTTCTGAAAGATGTAGAACTATAGATAGGAAGTTTATTGGGTTAAAAAACATGTCTGAACCCTAACCCTATAACTAAAAATCTTATAAAGGATCACTTTATTCCTATAAGTGGTTTTATTATGGTACAATTAATGGTACTTGATGATTTTATTTGAGAATAAGAGAAATATTTTGAATATGTAATTTAAAAATAGTTAAAATATGTGAACCCATCATGGTAAACTTCAACTAGTATGAAATGGTTTCAAGATTCTATTACTATTATACATATTTGGAGACTATCATTTAAAAAATGATAATGGTAAAGTGTTGAGAGAATTTCTTAAGGGGGAGATATTAAATAAGTGAGTATGCTAGAGATTTATTTATTTTTATTAAATCCAGAAATTTAGGAAACCCCCAAAAAAGGAGAAACTATGGTGTGATTTTTAATTTCCTATTTTTGGTTTGGTTTATATTGAATATGGTTATTAAATGATAGTGATTATCTAAAAAATGGGTATAAACATACTTTCAGTTGAATTATTTTTATGTGTTTTATAAATTTGAGTGAAGGTTTATAAAATTTCTTTAAAACAAGTTTATTTAACTCCTTAGAAGTGAAAGTCAATGTTGGCATCCCATTATGGTCTGTTAAATAACAAATGTTTTTTATAAATTAATCACTCTTGTTTTACACACTAGGTTAGTCAAAGTAGACTTAGGGTTGATGGTACATTTCTAAGAAATTATGTGGTTCCACGCTTCTCTCATATGGAAGTTGAATGAGTCTCTCAAAAAGAGGGGGGAATTAAAATATGAAGAAATATGTGCAGAAGATATTTTTCTTAAAATTTATAGATTAATGGGAAGAAAAATTTATCCCTTGAAATGTCATTCCTTATATTCATGTAATATTAATAAGGTGAGGAATAAATTATATTATCCTTTTCATTTATTTTCAATAAGGGGGTAGAGAGAAGATGTTAAATTTGTATACGAATGTGCTATTGATAACAAATACAAAATGAGAGTTTAAAGTTCCCTTTGCATTGTGGTTTTATTTTTTTCTAATATATATTTTAGAGGAAATTTAATAAGCGATGAAAGGAAGTACATATGCTTCCCATACAGATACTGGTTAAAGAAGTTTGAAGTTTGTCCCTTGAACTTGCAAAGGTAGAGAGTATTTATGTTGGAAAATAAATTTAGAAGATATGGATACAACATGAGAATCCAATTATATCAGATGATTTTTGAGCTAGTCCTAATGGAAAAGATATGTTTTAAAGCTGTGATAGTGCTGTCTACTATAGTTTGTAATTATTTTAATTGACAACAATGTAAATAGTTAGTAATGTTTCTATTAATAGTTTTTAAATTTTATTGAATGATGATATTGAAGTTCAATGTCATGGGGAACCCATATTATTATGAAATATCATGAAGGATACTATTTACATTTATAACATCACTTGGATGAAAGTTTAAAGTAAATGAGTTTAAAGAATAAGTAAGAAGAAAGTGAGTTACCTAAAATACTCAACATGAATATTTAATTTTTTTAAAGGGACTTGGAATTAAGATTTATATGCTTGTGATTATTCTAAAAACACTTAGAATTATTTTAATATGGTATAAGGTGATTTATAGTGTTTTAGATGGCCATAGTTGATCAGAATAATCTTAGAATTAATTGTCATAATGTTTTGATTTTCAGTACTTCAGTAGAAATTTTCCTAAGTAATAAACATTATATATTTTAAATGGAACAATAAGAACATCATAGGTACATGTAGTGTTGTGTTTCAAGAATTTGAAAAAGGCATGAAACCTATGCTGAACTTCATTGGGAACAAAGAACATTCATAGGGTTAAACTAAATTAGAATTTATGAAACAAATGAAACACATGTTCCACTTATTAAGGTAAAATGAAGCATAAGATAGACCTTTTTATGGATCATATGATCTTTATAGTGTATAATATATTAATATGGTATAAGGAATAAACCCTAATCTGTGTGAGAATAAAACTTTTTAGTATATATATACAATTCATAGGGTACACCTTCTAGGGTCCCCTGATATTTTTTAAGGTATAATGAACCCTAAAATGACACTTAATAAGGTTTTTTCTAAGTTTAATTCTGAGATTTTACAATGTCATAAAACCTATGTACTTCAGAGGGTCTACGAGCTTCGTAGGGTACATCATCCATCCGAAATTTTGGGAAAAACATAAAACTATAGAATATAGGATTATGAAAAAGAATTTATTTTAGAAGATGAAACATTTGTTCTTAATTATTTAAAACATAAAAAAATTAAAGGATGTGTGATTCAATTCCTAGATTATTGAGAAAATTATCTTCAATATATGGAAGATAATATCAAATAAAGAGAAACTCTCTGTGAATAATGAAATCTAAAAATGGAGTTTCGAGAAATATATTATGAAGAAGGGAATTATATTTAATGATGATAAAGCCATATTTTAATGAATAAAACATCATGATGTTTTGTTAATATAATATTTGAGCTTGAGTTATGGAAGATGAGATGAGATGAGATTTAGATGATCAATGTTCTAATAAACATGTGATTTCTAAATGAGAATATTTTTAAATCAATATAAATGAACAAAATAGAAATTATACTAGATAATGATAAATAAAAAAATAAATGATCATAATATAAAAAAATTTAACGTTTTTAGTTCAACATACCATAGTGATATGTGATTCAAGATGAATAAAATTCTATGTGTGATGAGATGATATCTAGAGTTTGATTACACATGTTTGGGAATTCACTATTTTTTGTTAAATATCTCAGGCTGTAAGTGAGTTGAGTCATACCACAATATTTTTCTATATTTTTAATATATATTTAAATATTTTTTTAATGAATATTATTGGTGGAATATTTTGAGAAGAAGAGAATGAAAATCCCGCTAGAGAGGATGAATTATTCATCTGATAGAAAAATGATAAAATGAAAAATATTTGGTACTTTAATAATTTTTTTAGATACAACCATTTAATAAAAATAAGATGCTTAGATTATGAATATAATGAATATAAAGAAATATCGGGGCATTTTATTTTATTTTTTTAAATATTTTGTCTAATATATTTGTATTTTTGGAAATTAAAAAATACCCCAAGAAAAGGTTAAGTTTCTTGTACATGAAAAATAAAGTCACTTCAAAAAAATAGAGAGAAATCCCGAGGTGTGTGAGCTATAATTTTCAAATGAGAGAACCAGAGAAGATTTGTTGAAGAATAATATAGAAAAACTAATATAGTACTAAAGAAGAAGAACCAATTAGTATTGAAGATAAATATGAGAAGAGGATGAAATGGTTCTACTGATTAGATCTAGTTGAAGCAGTGAGAATAAGAAAAAAGAATAAATTGAATAAGGATGGCATGCATTTAGTTTAGACTGAATATTTTTTTGGCTGTCAAAGACCATGAAGTGTGGGTTAAAAAAGATTAGTAAAAATATTATGGACAAGATACCGAAGTAGTGTAGTGAATCAAAGACCAATTTAAAAAGTTATTACTGATGAACTGAGGGCATTAAAAGAAAATCTACAAGAAAGAAGATCAGATAAGTTGATGCAGTGACATACTATACTTAGTGGGATCTACTAAAAAATAGTTGAAAGTTGAGTTTGTATCATATAGAAAAAATATATGTAGTATAATAGGATTCTTTTAGTTGTAAACACAGTGATATTATCTGTTGGTGGGTCATGCAATATGCGTTAGGTTTATAAATACCCACACCATTTTAATTGATGATACTATTATTAATGAAGAATATATGATTATGGAAAATTACTAATTTCGACAAGGAGTTGGTTTCCCACACCAAGTTTGAACCTTGTAAAAATAAAATGTGCTGGTCTCTCTTTATATTCTACATTACATGTGGTTTTTTTGGGTACAATTAAATATAAAAGGATCCATTTGTATCTTAATAGGTAATGGGGGTTAAAATAACAAAGGGGTTAATGTTAAATAAAATATGGTATTTGATAAAATAATAATAAAACCTAGTTCACCTCATTCTTAGGTGACTACACCGATCCACTAGGACTAAAAAAACATGCTTCTTTATTTATATAGGGGATGTGGATTCCTTCTTTTATCTTTTAATATTTATACAATATTTTTACATATATCCCAATTTAGTTTAAATAAAATATATCTAAATGAAATTATACCTATTATCTTATTTTTTAGGATGTGATATTTCTACATTTTTCTTGAATTTTATAACTCATTGGATTACCTACACATATCCATTGTGTGTCCTATCCTATGCTGTAGTGTTTTATTTTTTAAACACTTCATTAATAATATTTCTCTATATATTTAGAAATCATTATATTATTCCCAATAAATCTAGTTTTTATCTTTGCAAACTCCACTTATTGAGGAATGCATGTTGGGAATATCTGACTTTCCCTTCATCAATATCAATTTTATCTTCTTTTCAAGGTATAAGATTTAAAATTACATTTTATTTAATTGGGAATCTATCTCCTCTATTCTAGAAAAAACCATATTTTCTATATTTTATTCTCTCTTAAAGCTATTTCTTGTGTGGGATCATGTTTCCTTTGAATTCTTCTTTTGTTTCCATATGGATCATAAACACAAAATAAATTTCTTTGAGTATTTCTATTATCCTTTTTTCTTTGTAATAATTATTTCAACATATACTATTAAGATATCATATTATTGTTTCAACCTATTATTTTAAAATTTTAATTATTTTATAGAAAAAACTTATTTTCTTTTTTTCTTTGGATTTTTAATTATTTTCTCAAGGTCAAAATATCATCTTGATTATCACATGAAAATATTCTAGCTTGAAAACATGATATCATGAATTCTTCATAAACCTTAAAAAACATTCACTATTATTACTGGTTAATATATATTTATTAATTTTGAATCTAGTTCTATGGATAGGTTAGATATATATTTTTTCTAAAAAATTAAATTTATTAACCATAAAGGGTATACCCACATTACGTTTCAATATAATGTTATTTTTTTATTTTCATAATTTCAATTTTTCATGAGGAACTTTTCCTCATTAATTTTACTAGATCCATTTATTGAGGAAAAAAACCTCTTCCAGTGATATATGTTTTCTTTAAATATTCATTAATTTCTCTCATATCTCAAAAGCTACAACATAATAGAAAATTTACTTAAGTAAATAATTTTTTAGTATATATTTTATAACCTTATGTGATTCTCTATCATATAATCCTTTCATAGGATATCTTTTATAAACATAATGATATATACATTTCATATAATTATCTATACAAGTCTGTAAGAATGCACATATGTCCAATTTCAAAACTTTATAGTGATTACATAAGAAATGAGTGTCTACAAATTGAAATCCATACTAACAACCCTGATCCTAGTATCCCGAAGCTAGTGGTTTCATTATTACATTGCCACTAGATATTAGTGATCACATATCAAGGGATCAAATAGTTTACTAGTATTAGAAAACTAATACAATATTCAATCTAACATTACATTTGAAAACATAAAATAAAACACAATATTTTATTTGAGAACATTATTATTCCTTATAGAATATAGTTTTATGTTAATCATACTACACTTATGGACTTCTTGGGGAAGGGAATAAAATAAAAGGTGATCTTAGATTCTCAGTAAGGGAATGTCTATAAAAAAATATATCATAGAATAAATAATGAATGAATACTATGAGAAGAATAAATTATGACAAAATAATTATATATAAATAATCACAGGATATTGAAACTTAACCATGCATAAAATAAATATTTAAATTATCACATGTACATCAATAACTGATTTCATAATTATGGAATGCCTAATGAAGGACATCTTAAACTTTCTATTTAGGCCTTATTCTAAGAAATCTTACTTAAATGTGTAAATATTATGCCAAATATCCAATCTATTTTGAATCATGAGTCCCAAAAATTCATTAATGGGATATGTAATTATTACCCCCATATATCACTTAATATGTCTAATGCATTCATTATATAAATAAATAATATAACTTAATAAATATTCCTTAATAATCATTAATAATCCATACTAAAATAACTAGAATATGAAATGCCAATACCTTCCCAAGTCAAAATGATCAAAATACATCTAGAGAAATATTTTGGCTGGTATCATTAGATTATATACTCAATAAATCATAAGATCCATAAAAATATGTTTATATAGATGAAAATATTTTTAGAAGACCACAAGAATATTTATTAAGGAAAATAGACTTTTTATTTTAAAATAAATTATATTAAAACCAAAAAATTTATAAAATATTCATAAAATAATTTTATTTGAAAATAAAAATTGTAAAATATAATTTAATATTAAAATAAAAGATTATTCATGTTGGTGAGAAAAACTATTCATGTATTCTATATTAAAAAAATATTCAATTCGCACCATCAGTAAAAAGTTCGTCATTCAAAAAATGATAATAAAATCCATTTTAAACATTTTTATATATTGTAAATAATGGATAAAAATTTCTTTAATAAATAATTGGGGAGCATTAAAAAAATTATTGAAAATATTTTAATGAAAACATGGACATAGAAGGAAAATATTCCAGACCCAATAAAAAAAGTTGGTTTCCTTAAAAACATTCTTTTGGGATATTGAGTACTTAAAGTGAGAGAAATTAAAGAATAAATTTTATTATTTATATATAACTAGAGTAGAATAAAAATATATTGGGGTTATTATAGAATGATCATATAATTCCTCCAATCAAAACATAAACATAAATAATCCCAAATAAAGATGAATTTCAGAAATAAACCCTTACCTCAATCCTAGATTTCTTTTTATGTGATTTTAGCGTAAAATATAATAAATTTAAATTTATTATAATTATATAGAAGAACTATAAACATACTTATAATATCATATATGATATAATTATAACATTTCAATAGTCATCTATTAATAATTATTTATTAAAATCATCATTTTGGAGTGTTAATTGTTTCATTTTTAATCTGTGTTTCGGTTTGGTAGTTTTGATAATTCTATATTGATCACGGTTATATAATATATAAAATTTTAATTGTTATATTGTTTCAGGTCAGTCTCGAAATGCCCAACGGTTCCATATCCAATGAGACATGGACCTACTTTCCAAAGGCAGGCGTTCGCCAGATGGTCTAACCAGCGATGCTTAGGAACTCACATTGGTCCAGTGGATGGGAAGTCGAGCTCATCACACCCTTTTGGGGGGAATTATTTCCTGTTCTGGAACTCTCTTATATATTTAAGATGTATTCATATGTTCTTGAATATTTGGTTTATACCCAAGCATAGTATCCACAGATTTCTCTTTGTTGGTAATGGTCAGCTGAACGCAGGGGTCCGGAATCATTTAGGCCTGAGGTTTACCATCCATCATTGGATTAATGACCCCATGGAGTTGGGACTCATTGAGGTGACACTGGGATTGGTGCGGTGAACCGATGTGAAAGTAGTCGGATCGACCAGTTGTTGGGCTTGAACGTCATGGAGGCTTCCTACGTACCCTACCTGAGAGACAAGGATCAAAGTCCACGTAGTTCATAATGGCTTGGGACATATGCTCTGAGGCATCCCAGAGTGATGGGTTGGGGATTACACTCTAAGGAGGCCCAAGGTGTGTATGATGGGCTTGAACCTCAGGGAGGCTTCCTACGTACCCTGCCTAAGAGACAAGGATCAAATTCCACGTAGTTTGTAATGGATTGGGACGTATGCTCTGAGGCAGCCCAGAGTAATGGATTGGGGCTTACACTCTGAGGAGGCCCATAAGAGGATGTCATGGTCGATGCTTACTCTAAGCCCACGTGAGTCATGCTCGGTGTGAGAAACAAGAGGCGGCAGGGACCAGACGATCACATCGCGAAAGGTGCATCCGTGAGAGGTGGAGTGGGACTTACGCATGAGGGCGGCCCATAAAGTCGGGGCTTACTCTGAGATGGACACCCATGGAGACAAAGTGCAGTGGGAGAGGGAAAGGGGTGCTCTTGTTCCCATCACCTCTCTTGTTCCCCGGGGAAGTACTGAGGTGCATAGGGACGGCTTCCTTCAGATGGGTATGCCGCCCCCTCTCTGGGGAGGGGAGAAGTGCCTGACAGTTGAAACGTGTAGTCCCCCATCCTGGCGAGTAGAGGCAGAAAGGGGGCTCTTGGGCCCAGACCCTACATTATCATGGGAATGTGAACCCAAGCATGCTTCGGGAATCCACCCAAGGGTTAGGGCAACCCCTTTGCCCCTATTTACTGTGGGTATGTAAACTCAAAACGGAGCGCGGATGCAACTGAGGGTTACACTACTTGGATCTGGTGGCTCTGGTGGAGGCCTCAGGTTGGGGCCGATGTGTAGGCCAATGGGGAGGTTGCAAAGGATCAGGACGGATTGGAATTGGAAGGATTTTATCTGGCTCAGGGAATGGGAACTCCGAAGGTTTTGGCAGGACACACAGGGGGTATGGGTGGTGGTGCCCTTCGCATAGGGAAGTGCCACGTGGCTGGAGAGGTCTTCCATGAGCCAGTGTGGCCCGCAGACTGATTGCCCATTCATGAACCAGGTGGTTCCGCAGACTGATTGGCCATCCGCGAACCAGGAGGGTCCGTGGACTGATTGGCATCCCATGAAGCAAGAGGGTTCGTGGCTTTGAGTTCGGTCTGCGTACAAGGTTGGTACACGGAGGCGTCCACGTGAGCAGCGGCAGCCAAGGGTGGCACCGGCCAGAGGCTTGTCGGTTGGGGCTTTGCCCGCATAGGAGGGTACTATGCATTGCAGCGGATTAGAAAATGTATAAACCCCCTAGTCCACGAGGAGTACATCCGCGGAGGGACCCTGGTTCGCGGTTTTCTCTTCTTTGTTATTTTAAGTTCGCGGGTCACCAAGTTATTATGTGTTTTTTTGTTTCCTTATTAGTTCTTTCCCAAGTTCATACCTGCTCTGGTTCGCGAACTGGAACTTCTGAAATCCAAAGCCTTCCTTCAAAATCCTTCCACCCAAATCTGACTGATCTCCTCTCCGTTCTCCCTTCTCCTCTTATTTTTTCAATCTCCTTTTATAGAGCGGGGAAAAGGATGTATCTATGGTCATGTAGAACCTTTTGCGGAGGCCCATGACCAAAAACCCAGTTCACGGATGACTTGGTCAATCTGAAATTTGCAGGGCATTAAACACTCCTCCTCTGCGAACCAAAATCATGGAGTGCTTCACGGCCGCAGAGGGTTTCACCTCTATTTTTGCGAACGACAACAGAGGAGGTTTGGGCCAGTTGACGCGGCTCGTAGCTGGGGCGGTCCAGAATGGTGAACCGGGTTGGTTCCTATCCCGCCTCGCAACCACAGAGGATCTCCGCCTCTATATGGTGAACAAAAACGGTCTGTGGAGGAGGGATGCTTCGCAGAACCGGCCATGCATCACTAAAATTAAAACAGTCCATGGACCGGTTCGTCCTTCGCCATCCTTGAGTATTCTCCACATTTTCCCAATCCTTTTGAGGGAAAATTGGGTAGAATCTCCCTTGAGTTAAAGGGGATCTTTATTCTCCTTTTCAGATTTTTCAGGACCCTACAAATTCCCCCCATTAGAATGGGGTCCGATCGGAACAAAGAGGAGGCTATTTCGATGCAGAGTGGTCCTGAAACTCGGTTAGCTCGCAGTAGAGAGGTGGACCCGGTAGGGGACCACTCCTATAAATATAGAGGGCCCTTCATTTGTATTATATCATATTCTTCGTGAATACCAGCGCTACCTTGCTTTTCTGCCTCTGCGTGCTTGTTGCTTCGCGAAACGCTTCGTCCGCGAACCATCTGCTACTTTAGCAAACCATTTATCGTTCGCACCGTTCTTCATCCACGGACCAATGTCCTAGCCATGAACTAACACTTTTAATTAATTAAAAAGTACGTTACAACAGGACACTTAGGAACTCGCTTTGCGGTTTTGGTGCTCTGCGGTTTCCTAGCCAATGCTCCACAGCCCAGGGTTTCGTGGACACATTCCACATAAGGCTGGTTCACAGGATGCTGTGATCGCGAACCATCCTATGAGGCCACCTCGCGGACATTGGTATTTTTGTTCTAAAACAATTTTCATTCTGGACTAACCACTTGTTGTATTTCGTTGTGGAGGGAGAAAATACGGTTCCCCATCGTTCTACTCCTAGGCCTGTCATCGAGCCTCTCCCAATTAGTTCACGAAGACTTTTAGCTCTAATTCGTAGAGAGAAGAACATACAAGAGGACCCTAGTTGGTCCATTATTCCTGAAGATGGTGTCTTGATAGACTTTCTCCCTCCTGAGCTCCTGGATTATCCACAATCAAACCGGATTCCACTTTATGGATTCGGTCTTCAAGACGATGTCCTTATTCCCCCCACTTTCTCGGGTCTTCCGTCTCCTTTCTTGGAAGTGCTACCAAATTGCGTTCAGGTGAGACTTACCCCATTGGGGGAGATAACCTATGATTCTGATCCGAAAGAAAATTTCATTTTGAGAGGCTCTATCTGGACCCAAAGCGATCAGTGCACACAAGACTTCTCTCAAGAATTCATCCTCATAAGTTACCCCTCCATAATCAACCTTTCTCGAGTAGATCCCGATGCAGGGTGGATTCCGAAGTGGGATCTTCGGTCTGGTGGGATTTTCTCAAACGAATGGGCCTGGGCCTTATGGGTTCATCATCATTCCCGGGAACCTCCTGAGTTGCTGGAAGTAGTCAATTTGTATTCCGTAGTATGGGCCTCCCAGTTTGTTGTTTTCTCACCATCCCTGATCCTGCCTGACCTGCTCAGTCACTGGTGTTCAAGCACTAATACTTTCCACCTTGCCCATGGTGAAGTTGGAATTACTCTGTGGGACATCTATCAATTGGGAGGGTTTCCGATTATCGGTGATATGTATGACGAGTTCCTTCCCACTCCCAATGCGTCGGATGACATCGAACAAGTACCTTCATTGGCGAAGGATCTGCTGGTTATGGTGGAGAAATCACTAGGTCAGGCCTTGCATGCCTGATCTCTTATTCCCTATAGCAGCTGGATAGGGTTATTTCTGAACACCACTGGTCCTGTTCTGAAGATCAAAAGCCCCAAGAATCACCCTTCTCAATAGTCACGAACCACCCCAGGTTCCTACTGGGTAGTTCTGGAGGCAGGAGACTACCTTTCATGGGGTTACTAGGTGCGCCCTGGTATACCACCTATGCTCCGGCTGGCAGTTTTTTTTGCTATGTTTCTGAGTGGGTGGCTATTCCCTTCTCGTGATATCTACCCGGGCATCAGATCTTGTAATTTGATGATGGAAGTCGAGCTGGCAGAGGGCCACCCGGTGAACTTAGCCATGCCCAGTTTGGCTCATATTTATGAACTGCTTGGTGACATGCAGAAGGGCAGGTCACCCTTCTATCTGAGTGGGCCATTTCAATTTTTGTATGGCTGGGTAGTGGATAATTTTCACTGTTATGAGTATTGTCAAAACACGGTCATCCCGCTTCCTACCTTTAAGCCTACCCTGCTTGATATAGCTGGAGTTCTCTTGAAATCCCTCAGCTCTGGTGAAGTCCTTGAGCTTCTGAGTGACTTCTCCCAGTTTGCATTCACTCCCTACCCCACCCCTTCTGGCGTCATAGTTGACAACCACCGGGGGATCCGAAAGGAGCGTTCTTACATGATCTCTCTATGGGATGGATTTCGGTCTGTATGGATCGACAAGGTTTCTCTGTGCGAGATGTATGTCCTATATCATTTTTCTCACCAGTTTGGGTGCATGAAAGTCCAAATTTCCCTTCCCCCTCCTCAGGCTCAAGGACTGCACCCATCCATACTTCGTCAATGGTGGCGGATGCTGACGCCGGAGGGATCTGACACAAGAATTCCTCTACCTGTCATGGGGGCGGCTACCAGAATTTCCATGGAGTATGAAAAAGTGTGGGTAAAACACTATCCCGATGGGATCCTAGGGAAGGTCATCCAGATGGTTCCCAAATCAAGAGGTACTACAGTTGTTGCATCCACCACACCTTCCTCATCAGCTCTAAGGGAGGATCGACTGATGGCTCATCGATGAAAGAGACTCAGGGGATTTTCCTCTCCCAGCCCTGTAGTGGCCGAAGTTTAGACGGGTTCATCCTTCTTGGATATGGATGAAGACGAACCTGTGGTTCCGAGTCCCAGAGAGACAATCCCATATGTTTTTCCAATCGATATCGGTCTTAGCAACTTGATCCCCAAGCCTGAACCGTGGTTAGAGGCTTTAAAATTCCAGCTTCGGAACCAAATTCTAGCGAGCACATGCTTACGCTGGTTGCAATGCCAGATTTCATTCCCGTGCTATCCAGTGAGGATTCCAAAGATCCTCGTGTCATGGAGGACCACTGGGCGGTGCGCAGGTGGGCCTGGCCCCAGATTTGCGAGGTCGTTGCCAAAACTCCTCTAGCTGAGATGGAAACTAAAACTGATTCTCTTCTACAGCTCTTGCTGGGTTTGGGGTTGGGTGGCTTTGACTATCGTGAGTTCCATTATCTTTCTTTCCAAGTTTTCATGGCCCGTGAGGAAGTTTCCACTAGTGAATGCAAACTTTCTCACTTTTCTGTCTCTCATTGCAGGACCTGAGCCCTTGAGGAAGCCACGATACAACTCTATCAGCTGATAGCACAGGAGGCAATCTCTCACTATCAGATGTCCGTCCTATCCTCCGAGTTGCATGAATGTGAATAACGGGCAGCGATGCTGAGGAATCAGTTGTCGTCTATGACTGGTCCTCTTGAAGCCACCAGAAAAGAGATCAACAATCTCCAAACAATAGTGGAGCGTACTAGTCCAGTGGCTGAGGTTGAAGCCAGGGATAAGGCCGTGTTGGAACAGTCTTGCAACGACCTCCATCGCACGGTCGCTGATCTGGTGTAGAGAGCGAGTCAGGCTCCTTTATGACTATCATAGCCACTCTTGTACTCTCTATTTTACTTACCCCTTTCTTTTTTTTGTGAGGGAGAGACCCCATCTTGTGGACTTCCTCCCTTTTTGTTTGAATGAAATATAGCCTCTGTCAATAACTTGTCCCTGTAAAATTTGATTGTTAATAGAACAATTGGTGTGTAAATAACAACTCATTGAATCAGAATTAATCATAAGTCAGGAAAACAAACACTAACTTTTTCCTAGACCATGGGGTCTAGAGAGCATAGTTCGACTATTTCTAGGGTTTTGTAGAAAAACCCTGCAAACGTTTTGTCTTTTCGTTTAATTCCATAATTTTTCCTGGTCTCATTTAGTGTAAACCCAGCGGGTATGGCCTAACTTTTTCTTAGGTCTCCCTTTTCGGGTTTTCGGCCTAACAGGCTTTGTGCCTCTTTTCTTGGGTGGTTTAAAGTCCCGTCTTCAAGACTATCATTACTGATGTTTTAGCTCAAACATCTTTGACCAAGTATGGTGGGGAAAGGGCCCCAATGAGGTTTGGTTGATTAAAATATGTCTCGGTGTCCTTCAGACGCATGTGACGGGAGTGTGTTTAGATTTGAACGACATGTAGGAAATGTATCAAGGCATGAGATCCGCATCGGCGTGCAGAGGTGGGAGGAGCATTGCCTAAGGAAATATTTCCTTTGCTAGATAGGTCAGGGGAGATCAATATGCAGAGCCGCTGAGGGCATGGTATGCATAGTCATGAAAATGTGTCCTTAAGTCAATGACTCTCCATTTTTGATGGCCATAGAACTTCATGAAATTCCGGCTTATGGAAACCACCATGGGTGGCTTGGAAAATTATGAAAACCACCGGGGGTGGCTTGGAAAGGGTATGTGACATTGGAAAGGTTTTGAGAACATCTGCATCAATCAAGAGTATGGAAGCAAGGTTCCTGTCCTATTCATTTATCTAGCATAAAGGATGGTTGAAGCTTGGCGCAGTTTAATGTCTTGCAGCTGGTAAAAAATCTAGAATGGAACGGATTCTCCTGGTCCTCAGTAATCTTGTCAGAGATGTTCCAGCATATTCAGGCAGGGTTGTGAAAGAGGTTGGTAAACTGTAACTCAAAGGGTTTCTGAATCCCGTGATAGACATGGGGGCTCGGAGGCCAAGAGGCGTACAGAGAGAAGCATTGTCTAAGGAAATCCTGCCTTTGGTAGATGGTCTAGGGGAGATCAACATGCAGAGCCGCTGAGGGCATGATATTCATAGTCATGCAAAGGTGTACTTAGGTCAATGATTGTATTCCCCCGATAGCCAAGAAACTTCAGGGAAGTTGAGATTTGGGACCACCAGGGGTGGCTTATGAGAGTCCGACTTTTTCTGAGTACAGATTATGGTTTATGTAGAGAGGGTTTCTAGATATGGGGGAAACATCTAGACTAAACTTCCTGAAAATGGGTGAAGTAATCCCTTCTCACATGGGTGTGAGATGGTGGCTTGTGCCGGTCTGACCCGTGCACTAAAGGACAGAGAAAAGCCTCCGTTCCTTACTGAACCCGTGACAGGTTTGACCGTGAAGTTTAGCATCATGCGGTAAAGAGGAAGAGAATTATTAATGGATACTGTGTAGTTTAACGTCATGCAGTGAGGACAAGGGGCATTTTTCTTCCCTTTGCCAATGCTATGCAGTTTAACGTCGTGCATCAAAGACGATTGACCGTGCAGTTTAATGTCGTGTGGTAAGGACGGGGAGCATTATTAAACCAATGAAAATTATTTTTGTTGGATGAATTCCCTAGCATGTTTAATGCTTGGTCTTTGCATCCTTACACCAAGTGGCCAAGATGTGATCCGTGCCGTTTGACGTCATGCGGCAAGGACGAAGTTAAAAAGGCCTCCCTTTATTATAATCTAACTGGGCCCGAGTATCCTAGCATGTCCAAGACGTGGAGGGGGGTTGATGGTGTAAATCATAGTTCTGGGGCTTCTTGGATTTGGAGAGATGACATGGAGGCTCTGGGGCTGGTAAGCATATAGATCTAGGAAGAGTATCGCCCCAAGAAATCTTGCCTTTGGTAGACGAGCCAGGGGATATCAATATGTAGAGCCGCTGAGGGCATGGTATGCATAGTCATGCAAAGGTGTCTCTGGGTCTATGTCTTTCCACTTCTGATGGCCATGAGTGTTTATGAAGATCGATAATTACCCAGGCCACGAAGTCCATCATCGGGGAAGGAAATGTCTGAACATGTTGGGCATACTTGGACCTGGTTACTATTAAAGCTTAGAGAGCTCCCTACGCTGATTTATTTTGCACGTGGGGGTGTAACTTTCCTCCATGCAGTTTAACATCATGCGTTAAGGAGGAGGTACTCCCAGTTTAGCGGTCATAGAGCTCGGACCATTGGGTGACTATAGCTGCGGTCACTCGAAGGATAACTGGGTCAACACGCTCTGATATACTTGGAACAAGGTGGGGGATGAAGGTCGTAAACTGCAACTTTGAGTTTTCCTGGATTAGGAGGTGTGGCGTGGGGGCTCTGAGGCCAGTAAGCGTACGGAGCTAGGAAGAGTACCGCCCAAGGAAATATTTCCTTTGATGGATGAGACAGGGGATATCATTATGCAGAGCCGCTGAGGGAATGGTATGCATAGTCGTACAAAGGTGTCCCCAGGTCGATAAATTTCCACTTCCGATGGCCATGACTGATTATGAGAATTCGCGATTGCTCACAGTGCAGATTTCAACACGTGGGGATAATGGTGTCCAAGTATATAAGAAACATCTTCACTGCAATTGTCCGTTGAGTCAAAGTAGCCTAGTCCTGGATTGATGTTCATTGATGCAGGTCGCTATGTGAACCACCGGCGGACACATAGGCTAGACAGGTAGGGGTACTCTGGAAACATTTGGATGTGAAAAGGGAAATTAACTTGTAAACCAGTGCTCCATAAATTATTGGATCAGGAGATGTGATACGGGGGCTCTGAGGCCAGTAGGCGTACAGAGCTATGAAGAGTATCGCCCGAGGAAATCTTGCCTTTGATGGACGAGCCAGGGGCTATCATTATGCAGATCCGCTGAGGGCATGGTATGTATAGTCGTACAAAGGTGTCCATGGGTCGATGACTTTCCACTTCTTATGGCCATGAATGGTTATGAAGATCCATAATTATCCAGGTCATGGAGTCTGATGTATGGAGAGGATGCATCCAAATGTGCAAGGAGTATCTCCATATCGTTTCTCCATGTGTCTCGGGTGGGTTGCGAAAAAGTCCGTGAAGTATAATGTCATGCAGTGAGGACGAAGTCCGTGTAGTTTAAAGTCATATAGTAAGGACGAAGTATACACCATGTGTAGGTATGGTCCATACACGGGGGAAGGGGCCATTTTTAACATTATTGTCCGTGCAGTTTAACGTCATGCGGCAAGGACGCAAAAATACACCCCATGCCGTTATAGCCCACACACGGGGAAAATGGATCATTTTAAAATCTTTCTATCCATGCAGTTTTACGTCATGCGGTAAGGACGAGGAGTACACCCTGTGCCAGTATGGTACATACACGAGGGGAAAATGGCATTTTTTATCATTTATTCAGGGGGCTGGGCTAGGACGGGGAACCCCGACATCACTATGTATCCTGTGAGGGCAGGAATCAAGACGCATGTAGTTCTATAGAAGAATTACACCCTGTGCAGGTCTAGTCCGTACATGGGGGAAGATGACATTGTTAATTTTTATTTTATTTCATTTGGGAGTGGCTGGGCCCGGATAGATCCTGGCATCACTACGTATCCTGTGAAGGCGGGAATCAAGCCGTACATAGTTCTCTGAAAGGAAATACACCCCGTGTATTTCTGGTCCATACACTGGGGGAGGGGACATTTTTAACTTTAGTTCGGAAGTGGCTGGGCCAGGACGGGAAACCCTGGCGTCCCTACGTATCCTGCGAGGGTAAGAATCAAGCCATATGTAGTTCTTTGAAATACGTGCAGTTTAACGTCATGCGGTGAGGACGTGGTCCATGAAGTTTAACGTCGTGCGGTGAGGAAAAAATGCTCTTAGTTTAAGGTCATAGAGTTTGGAACATTGGGTGCATGGTAGTTTAATGTCATGCATCTCAGACGAAGAATAATACACCTTTAGTGATTATACGAAATACTTATTCAGGAATATCGCATTTGTAGGTGCGGTTGTAAATTGTCCCTCCATGGAGATCAGGGTATATCCTCCATTGGAGTAGACCTTGTGTACAATGTATGGTCCCTCCCACTTGGGCTCTAGCTTTGGAGGATTCTTCTGGGTATCATTGGGGTCTGGAGGACCAACACTAATTTTCCTTTCAAGAAATACCGAAGACGAACGTTTTTGTTGAAGGCTCGTGCGATCCGGTTCTGGTATACTTCCAGATGGTGAAAAGTGTGCAACCACTTCTCGTCTAGCTGTTCCAATTTACCTAGCCACTTTTCTGATTGCTCATCTTTGGACAATTGATCACAGATGGAAACACGGAGTGAGGGAAGTTGGAGTTCAATGGGCAGGACCGCCTCTGTGCCGTACACCAATTAGTAAGGGGTAGCCTGTGTAGCGGTGCGGGCTATGGTTCGATAAGCCCACAACGCATGGGGGAGTTTATCAGGCCACGACTTCTTGTCTTTGTCCACAATTTTCTGGAGAATATTGGATAGGGTCTTGTTGAAAGCCTCTATCTGTCCGTTGGCTGCTGTATGGTAGCAGGATGAGTTGTTAGCCTTGATACCGTATTCTGGGTATAATTTCTCCAATTCAGCAGAGCAGAAGTTGGTTCCGTTATCCGTCAGTATGGTATGAGGGACACCAAATCTGGTGATGATATTGGTCTTCACAAAGATGACAACGCTTCTGGCCCCGACTTCCTTAAGAGGTACAGATTCTACCCATTTTGAAAAGAATTCTGTTTCCGTTAGTATATACATTATCTGTTTGGCCATGGAGGGAGGATATGGTCCCACGACATCCATCCCCCAGATGGAATATGTCCAGGATTACTTGGCTTGATGAAGTAACTCCGGGGGTTGGTGAATGAAGTTGGCATGAATCTGGAATGAGTGGAATTTTGAGGTAAAACGCTCGTAGTATCATGCCACTGTGGGCCAGTAGTACCCAAGCCTTCAAACTTGATGGGAAAGCTTGGTCCCCAGTTGATGTGCTCCACATGCTCCGACATGTACTTCATTCATTACGGCAGTAGTTTCTTCTCCATCAATGCATCTGAGGAGCACTCCATCGAGGCCTCATTTGTAGAGGACCTATTACTGACCCACACCTCCATATAGGACAAAGTTTATTTCCCTTCTCCGTATTTGCTCTCGTTCAGCCCTATCTGATGGATGTTCTCCCCGTTGAAGGTAGTTTGCAATGGGGGTCATCCAGCTGGTGGTAGGAGCATATGGATCTGGGACATGACTAACTTTGTTGACTTCTTCTATATTATCTTGAACAAATGGCAATACCATTCGACAGTGAGAAATATTGATAACAGTTTCATCTCGGCCTGGGTCAGCTAGGGTTGTGGCCGCGTTGGCTAATGCATCAGCCTGAGCATTCTGAGACCGGGGAATATAGGTCAATGTTGGTTCTGTGGAGAATTACGCTATTAACCCTTGGACATGGTCAAACAGGGGGATCAAATCCTCCTTTTTAATATCATAGTCACCATTGACTTTCTTGATGACCAACTCCAAGTCACATTTTACCTTAAGGTGTTGTATTTGTGCCTGGAGTGCGAGCTCTAGGCCTGCAACGAGAGCTTGATATTCCACTTAATTGTTTGTACATCCTTCTAACAAGAGGAAGGAATATGGCAAGACTGCCTTTCTGGGGACATGAGGATTATCCCCAAACCCACTTTGTTGAATTTGGGATCCTCCATCCTCTTCCCGGTTGGGCTTTGGGATGCACCGTCGAAGTACATTTCCCATGATGGGAACTCCTCTCAAACCAAGAAGATGTATTCATCAGGTAGCTTGGTGTCCGGTGCAGTGTTCCCTGTCGAAGGGTGCTCTGCCAAAAAAGTCTACTAATTCCTATCCCTTGATGGATTTTTGAGGCACAAACCAGATTTCAAACTGTTGCAGGTTGACCGCCCATCAAGATAGGTGTTTGGTTAGCATCAGGCGGCTGAGGATGTACATGAGCGGGTTACTCTGCAAGATCAAATGGACTTCATGATGCTGCAGATAATGTCACTTCTTTTGAACTATGAAGGCCAAGGCCAAACAACTCTTATCGATATTTGAGTATCGAGTCTCAGCATAAATCATGGTTTGACTGAGGTAATAGAGACTGTTTTCACTGCCTGTGTCATTCTTTTGTGCGAGGAAGGCTCCTAGTGATTGCTCTAAGGATGTCATGTACAAGATGAGAGGTCTTCCTTCTACCAGGGGCATGAGAACTTGTGGGATTAATAGGTACTTCTTCAAGTTGTCGAACGCCTCTTGGCAGTCATCCCTCCATTGGTACGTGACCCCCTTCTTCATTAACCTGGTGAAGGGAAAACATTTTCCTGCTAGGTTGGCTATGAACTGCCTAATATAGTCTAGGTTTCCTTGGGATCCCCTCAACTCGGTGAGATTTTGGGGAATGTTAATCCAAGGATAGCCTTTGTCTTCTCAGTATCGACTTCGATGCCACGATGGCGTACGATGAAGCCAAGGAATTCGCCTGAGGTAACCCCGAAGGCGCACTTCAAGGGGTTCATCTTCAAGCTATGCTGTCGGAGTTTGTTGAAGATGGTACCAAGGTCTGACAGGTGGTCCGAGAGCTGTCTAGACTTGACCACCAGGTCATCCATGTAACATTCAACGAATTTCCCCAGGAACGGTTTAAAGATCTGATGCATGACACGCTGATATGTGGCGCTGATGTTCTTGAGAGCAAAGGGCATGACCCTGTAACAAAATACCCCTTGAGGGGCCCTGAAGGCAGTGGCTTCTTCATCTTCTCAGGCCATCCTAATTTGGTTATACTCGAAATAGCCATCCATGAAGGATAGAGCCTCATACCCGACCGTTGCATCGATTAATAACTCAGTGACTGGGACTGAGAAATCATCTTTCAGACAATGCCGATTGAGATCTCTAAAATCAATGAAGACACGGATTTGCCCATTCTTTTACTTGACGGGGAAAATGTTGGCCAACCAAATGGGGTACTGGACCTCCCGAATGAAGCCTCCTTTAACGAGCTTATCGAATTCAACCTCTATTTTGGCGGCATGTGAGGGATGCGTCCTTCTGGAGGCCTGTTTATAGCCCTGGTGGTCTCCTGGAATACCCAGGTGATGCATCGCCACTTTAGGATCGAGTCCTAGAATTTCTGTGTAATTCCAGGAAAAAACATCCCGATGTTGCTTCAGGAAAGAGGTATATACCTCGTGATCCTCGGGGGACATGGCTGCACTAATGAGAGTAGGCCTCAGATCTTCCTCGACACCCAGTTTTATTTCCCTAAGCTCGTCCACCATGGTGGAGATACCCTCCTCAAATGCGGGAGGTGCATCCCTCAAATCTTCCTCCTCTTCTTCTCCCAAGTCCTCTCTTCTTGATCCGACGGGGGGGAGATTTTCCGGTCTGAGCCTTCGAGGGTTTGAGGGAGAGGCATCGTGGGCATCCCTGCTTGAGTATTCGTCCCTAGATCAAGGGTTGGCGGACGTTCCCGCATTGTCGTGCTCAGCCATCGTGGCTAAATTCATGAGGGCATCCAAGTGCATGTCCGTACTTGAACTTATACTCTCAACATGGTTTATGGGAAGGACATAATCTCTGCCAAGCTGCCTGAGGGGGTCATCAGGATCCATTTCCAGGCCATTTTGAGCAGGGATCCATTCGACACCATCGACCAAAGGCTTCTTTTTTCTTTTTCTCATTGAACCCAACGTCAATGTAATGTGACTCAGAGAGCTCGAAAGGGGCCTTGTTGGCGTGCAATGTTCCACTTTGTCCATTGATGCAGTACTTGGTACACTGGTGGTAGGATGAAGGAACAACCATGTGTTTATGGATCCACGACCTTCCTAGTAGGGAATTGAATTCTATGCTCTGCCGGACCACCATGATTCCGTGTAGGCTACCAAGTCACCAAAATGGGTCTTTAGCTTAATTTGACCCATTTGTTTCTTCTCACTCTTGTCATAACCCAACAGAGTTGTGGCCGGGGGAATTAGGTTGTCCTCACTGTATCCCAACTTACAGAGTGTCCATAGGGGAAGGAGGTTAACTCTAGAGCCATTGTCTATAAAGAATTTTCGGATCTCAATACCATTCAGTGTGTCGAACACATATAGTGGTCTGATGTGTCCTTGCATGATGGCATCTTCATCCTGGTCAGTGAAGGAAATCACCGCATTGCATTCATCCGGGTCAGTCTCCATCCGGTAAATCTCGACGGCCGCTACCTCGGCTTGAAACTCCTGGAGGCTGATCAAAGCTTCTATAAGTGCCTCCCTAAGGTCTGCTGACAGACTTAGGGAATCAAGGATTGACATCTTGGTTGGTACCGATTCAAGCTGTTTAAGGATATCGTATTTCTTCTCCAACGGCCGACGCTTCTCCGTTGGCGAGAGAGTCTTAGAGGGTACTTTAGGGGCTGGAACATTTGATGAGGAGGGACTGGACACGGGGTCGGATATCGATGGTGTTCCCGCATTTTGGGGAATTGGCCCGACCGGTCTGTTTGTGCGCACCAGGTGGCTAGACACTTGCTCCACCTCTGGTGGGTATCGCAGAACAACAGGGCCATAGTGGCTGCTTGTGGAGGTGGAGGGGAATTCTTTCTCCTACTGAGTCCGTTGAAGGGCTCTCCCACAGGTTTTCATGATATTAACGGTTTTGTCCAGGGTCCAACTGTAGGGTTGGTTTCAGCCACAGCTGCATCTCCCCTGGTATCCCCTACCTCTGTGATTCCTCTTATCGGCTCCTCATGCAGGGAACTCGGGTTCATAACTGTACCCTTCGTCAGGGGACGATTCCATGAGATGGATGACATTAATAGAACCAAATATTGTCTCTTCATCCTCTGACAGGTCAACCTGGTCAGTTGTCCCTGGGGGTGCCGGTTGGTGGGTCGGTTCTCGTGGCACCAAATTCGAGGGCATATAATCTTCCAGGGTCAAGAATAACTTTGGCCCCGTCACGGACTACTCCTCTTTTGATTGTTTCCTCCTTCTTTGATTACGCCCAGATGACCGGGTCGTGGAGGGTTGTGAGGCCGATACTGTCAGATCTGTGGCTTCCGGGGCTGTTGGTGGCAACACCGGCTACTGTAGTTGAGCTCGGAGTATGCCCTGGGCTCGGTTGATAGTCTTTCGGGTCATCCAATTTTCAAATTTCTACCCCTTCTTATTGGTGACATTCTGCCACCCCTCCTCTTTGTCGGAGTTGGTGGTAGAGATACATGCCACATGTGATGGGGTGGTCCCATCTCAACCTGTCGGGAGTCTACCATCCTCTGTAAAAGGTCTTTGAAGATGAAGCATTCTCGGATACTATGCCCCAATAACTGATGGTAGGGAAAGTAATCTGGCATGTCATCGTAGATGACTTCTTCAGGTTTCCTTGGCTCCGGGAGGTGGAGCAAGTTGCAATTCATGGAAGCAATGAAGTAGTTGCAGACTTGATCGTCTCAGAACAAGTATACTTTTTTTCTTCGTCCCTCAAACTGGTTCCACTTCGGTCCTCTCTGACCGTACTGTTTAGGCAGAGGTGGTCACTGAAAAGCAGAAGGCCCTTGACTATTTAGTGGAGGCCTGAGCGGTGGAGTGGGCACAGGGGCCGGCTTGAGTGTGACAGTGGACGCTTCAGCTCTAGGGGCTCTTTTCGCAGAAGCCTGCAAGGCTATTCGGGACTTCAAATTAATCCTCTGCAGGGAATCCTCAATTCTATAGCCAATGGCCGAGAGATAGCGGAAGCCAGTGGTGCACTCCACTGGTATGAGTAGTGTTCATAGCTCATCTCAAAGATTATCGATGCATATGGCTAACATCTCATATTGAGGCATTGGCCTGTTTAGGGAATAGGTCAGACCTTTCTATCTTGCGATGAAATCTGAGACCCTCTCGTTCTCCCTCTGCTTGCAGTTCATGAGGTCGCTGACCGTTGTCTTGGGCATTGTCGAGCTGAAGTGGAACAAGAACTGCTGCCGAAGGTCCTCCCAACTCTTTGTTGAATGGGCTGGAAGACTCGTATACCAGACGAAGGCAGATCCTTTCAAGGTCTGTATGAAGCATCTGAGTTTTACTGCTTCGTTTTGTTCTAGAGTTCCTATCATAGGGTCGAAATAAGAGGCGTAGTGCATCAAATGCTATTCCGAATCGCCTGAGCCATTGAAAATAGGGAATACAAGGCTCCCAAAATTGGGTGGAGGTGGTGTGTTGGTCACCCAATTTGGTTAGGGTTTCCGCTCTGGCTGTATCGGAGCACGTCAACCTTCCATCGCTTCCAATCGAGCTGTTAGTGCCTCGATGATGTTGGTGAGACCCTGGTTTACATCCTGTTGGGCCTGGTCTTGGGCAGGCATAGTCCGAGGCATTTCCAGAGGATTTAGATTGGCCGGAACCAGGGGTGCGTGTGCTGTTTGTGGCACCTTCGGAGGGTTCAAGTGTACTCACTCTGGTTGCTTCCTGAGTGGATAGAAGTCTTGGTATTCATCTGAATCTACGTTTATGTAGTTGGACGGGCCGTGCACCTCATTGGATGGGATCCATGACCATATTTCGTTTTCCGGGGCAAACCGTAGTCTTTGAGGTGCACTTGTTGGGAGTGCATGATGTGGCTTCTCCTGGGACACACTTTCAATAAGGTGATTCCTCTGGTGTAGCTCGACGTTAAGACATCTCAATTATTTCATCTCCTCCTCCTATCGAGCGAATCTCTCTTCGAGCGTGAGTGGCTCATCTTTGTCGAGAGAAGGAGGTGAGTTAAGGGTAACCAATCCTTTATTCTTATCCTTATTGGAAGCTCGCTGGGTAAGTGGAGGAGGTTTGGCTGAAAGGATGGCCATATTTTGGGTGGTCCTCTGGTTCCGGGTGTGCACACCTGGTGGTTCTTTTTGAGTCAAATCCTGACCGGAACTATCATCTCCTAGTCCATCTTGATTTGTACTATCTCTAGTGTCACTCGTGGGGTTAACCTCTATGAAGTTGATAGATTCATATCACGGGGTAGAGAAGATTTCATCTTCCAAATGGGAATAGTATCTCCCGCATCTTCTGCTGGACTTCCCTTTCGTGACCTGGGATTGCCTTCGGACTTCTTGACGAAGGGTGACGTGGAGAGTTCTTTGATGCGACCTTACAGTGTGCCTTCCTCTCGGAGGGGATGATGATTAAAATGATAGGAAAGGACGTGAACCTCCTCTTCTTATTTTCATCCCTAGACGAGAGAATACTGACTCTCATGGGGGATGTTGTTGTTGAGGGGGTAATAATGCCCCCAGTGTTGAGGGCGGGGGTTGGCTCTGTTCCTTGGACATTGAGTCTCTTCCAGGTTTTATTGGTCTTACGGGGGAATTTTTTGTTAAAAATTCCCCCAGCTCTACAGGATGGGGTTGACCCTGGACCGCGACAGTGGTTGCTGTTATTGCTACCTGCCTGATCTTGCGTGCCCCCATTCGGGGGTGAACTTGGTTTGATGCCGAGTTCTTCTATAAACCTATCCTTTCTGGGGAGGTAGGAAAAGATGACTGATTGGCCTCTCTTAGGTGAGTGGCCTGTTGTATGCTCTCGGTGGCCTGATTCAGGAGTTCTTGAATGGATTGTTCCCGTCAAGCCTGATGCTTTTGGGACTTATTCAAGGCCTAAATCTATTGGGTGTGTTTCCTTTCCTGAATAAGGAGACCACTTGATTTCCATCTTGATGTGATGACATTGCAATACACCATGCCGAACAGGTTTTTCTAGGCGGGGAGCGGAGTGAAATGAAAAGCTCAATGTTCTCCCCATCCCCTGATATGGACTCCCATAGGAGTGTCACCAATGAGGCGACGCAGCTGGTGCAGCGCACGGAGGTAGGCTATCTCCATGTTTCCTTTACGCCTCTCGGGTCACTGTTTCCATACTGAAGGAAGAGATTCCAGGTCAATGTGACACATGAGGTCTCTTATTTTCTTGAAATTGTCTACATACCCGTCGTAGGGTAGGAAGCTTGATTTCATCCGGTGGAGGGTTGTCCATATATTATGGCGGATGCCATGCATGAATTCTTCTGACAACTCTCTGGGTATGTCGAATTGACAAGTGTCCATAGGCCAAAAAATAACTGGTATATCATCCCTGACCAGTCATTTCCTCAGGTGCAACATATCGGCATACTCCTCCGCTAGTGATTCCTCTACCTGGTCAGCCCAACTGAGATGCTCGCTGTCAATGTGGACGGAGGCAGTGGGACCAGTACGTACTGAATCATTATGTGGGAAATTCTGAGGTGGTTCAGAGGATGAACGTAGTCCTGGATCGTCTTCTGATTGTAGAAGGATGAAATCAGTGACTAACTTGGAATCTGACATGCTTGATCCCATCCTTCTGAGTGCCTCAACATACGAGGGCTTTTCTGTGCTTGATTTGGCAGGGGAGGACCTTCCTGTCGATACGATATGTCATCACAGGGAGGACCTCCGCAATGGCGGCCGTAATGGCGAGGACTACCATTACTGCTTGATTCTTCACTACATAGAGGACTTTTTCAGTGCACACCCTCGGGAGGACCTCCAAGGCGTGTCGCAGCAAGGGGAGTACCTTCTGGATGCATAGCGTCGTTATGGGGAGGACCTTAGCAACAACTGCCATCATGGTGAGGATGAGCATTATGGATTGACGTTCGATGTGAATCCTAGGGAGGAACTTCAGGACACACTACAACAAGGGGAGGACCTTCTTGTTGCTTGGGACAAATGCGGGGAGGACCTTCACAATTGAAACCATGGTGGTGAGGACTACCATCATAGCTACGGTAATGGCGAGGACTACCATTACTGCTACTACAGGGAGAATATCTACGGTATACATCCTGGGGAGGGCCTCCAGAATGTAATGCAACGAGGGGAGGGCCTTCTCATTTCTTGATGTCTCTACGAGGAGGACCTTCATTATCAGAGTGGAGAGGACTACCACCGTGATCTGATGTCTGGCTGCGCGGAGTTTCGTTGCAGCATAACCCCTGGGGAGGACCTTTAGGGAAGGCCACGACAAGGGGAGGACCTTCGTGTCATGATGAGATGTCACTACGAGGAGGGAATCTGCAGTTGCGACTATGATAGAGAGGAATAATATCATAATATGTGGTCCCACTGCATGGAGAGTGTTTCCAGCGTATACCCCAGGGAGGACCTTCATGGTGGACCGCAGCAAGTGGAGGACCTTCTTGCTGCCTGATCTTCTGGCCACGTGGAGGGTTTCCATGACTCACATAAAAAGAGGAGCTCTCATGATTGATCATTATATGCCCTCGGGGGAGGCCCCCACAGGTGCTCTGGGGTGGACCTTTAGAGCTGCTGGTAGTGAGATTGCGGGGAGGACCTTTGCAACTGCTACTGCCACTCCCATAATATGGTAATGGATGGGCAGAGTTCTGAACCTGCAATATGTGCTTAGCGGCGTTTGGAACCCCAAATTCCAGCAGAGCGGAGTCATGAACCCGCTCTTTATTTTCTAGCTGCCTTTGGCGTGTTCGGGGCGCTCTCTTGCGGGAAGAGGGGACCGTCTGCTATTTACAATGACATTCACCTTTGGGTCCCTATCTAATTGGGTCTCGTGATGCTGCCAGGATACACCGACGAACATCTTTACTTTTAGCAAGGATATATGCCTGCTCTGGAGCATCCACCGTGATGGATGGGTGTCCCCCAGTTGGAATGAGTGATGCTTCTCGATCGGTTGCCCTTGCATCGTGGAATATGGCTGGTGACCCTCCGGGGAAGAAGCAGGGATGCAGATCTGCTCCAAGGCGGCTATCTCATCTCTTAGATGAGTCGCCTCAATTGGGGAGACGGGCTGACAGGCCCTAGTCCTTGTTGTTTCCGCTGATGCAATTACATTCTGGAAAGTCTGTAAGATATGATCTGGGATCGATACCTGCTCCTCCATCATTTTCAGGATATGTGGAGAGACATCTTTGGTTGGAACGGGTTTGAAGGCCCATTCCGGTATCGGAGTAGGAATATCCTGCTCCGGTCCTCCGGTAGTCAGTGGGTATTGAAAATTCTCCTGTGTCGGGGCAGGTGAATGAATCTACCCCTGTGCCAGGATACACCGGTTTATCTCCCCGTTTTCCACCACATCGGGATGACGGACTTTACTTGCATCCATAGGGAGTTGGACCTGCATATATTGGTTTCCCACCGTATCAAGTTGCTAGCCTTTGTTGGTGGGGAGATGTGCCCGCCTATTATTTTCCGCCACATCTGGGTGGCGGGCTTTGTTGATCACCAACATATCAGGATGGCGGGAGTCAGAAGCATCTTCTTGGAGCTGGTTCTGCAGGCGCTGGGTCACCACAACTTCAAGCTGGTGGGCTTCACGACCCTAGGCAGGGAGAGGTGCCTACCCGGTAAGTGTCGTCCTATGTGAGTGAAGAGCTTGATGGAGCTCAGTGGGGATGCGCACCAGCTTGTATGATGCCGCCGTGTCTGGATGGAAGGCTTGGGAGGAGCGAACAGGTGTAGGTGCCTCTTCATGGTACGTCTCCGTGGCTAGGCAGCGGAGCTCCTCCTCAGGGACCAGGGTGATGACCGATCCCAGATTGTACGTCTTCCATCCTCTTCGAGACGTCTGTGGGGCCGGAGCTCGGGGAGCATAGGCATGAATCCTCAGGGAGACATCCTCCTCGGTACGAGGATGTTGGGTCGTGGCATGACCGCGATGACGCCTTCTAGCGGGGGCCTTGGAGCAGAACCCCCATTCAGTTGGGATGAAGTCCTCAACGTCGACCTCTTCCACCTCCCTAAGATAAGGGAGGTACGCATTGTCCCGTTCCAGGGATAGACTCCCGAAACGGTTTGAGACGACAACGGGGGTCGTCTGGATTTGCTTCTGTGGCCACTGCTGGGCAATCAACCGGTGATTTCTGGCATATTGGAGGGCGTGCATGGCCGTATCCACCGTCGGGAGAGTACCTTTCACGTGGTACTCTCAGATTAGTGCATCTGAGACCCAGTGTTGAAGAAGTTAGGTAGGTGACGAGGTCCTCTATTGGTGAGGACGTACGGTCATTGCGTTGTTGGAAGCACACACTTGTGAGTTCCTTTGCGATGCCATTGGATCGAAGGGAGTTCTATGTAGTACCTTTAAAACATTTTAGCAAATACAAGCAGCAAACCCATCAAAGCAGCATCTCATGACCCCATGCATAATTAATGACCTTGCTTGGCCCTCCTTGTGAGTAAAAGGGGGCACATAGTGGAATTAGGTTAACTCTGTCATGATTGGTTAAATATTCACATCGGTTTCACCATTTTTGTTTCAGGTCGGTCTCAAAACGCCCAACGGTTCCATATCTGATGACACGTGGACTTACTTTCCGAAAGTAGGCATTCGATGGATGGTCTGACCAGCAACGCTTAAGAACTCACATTGGTCGAGTGGATGGGAAGTCGGGCTCATCACACCCTTTTGGGGGGGAATTATTTCTTGTTCCGGGACTCTCTTATAGATTTAAGACGTATTCATATGTTCGTGAATCTTTAGTTTATACCCAAGCATAGTATCCACAGATTTCTCCTGGTTGGCAATGGTCAGCTGAACGTCGGGTTCTAGAATCATTTAGGCCTGAGGTTTCCCATCCCTTGTTGGATTAATGACCCCGTTGAGTCGGGACTCATTGAGGTGGCACTAGGATTGGTGCAGTGAACTGATGTGAAGATAGTCGGATCGACCGGTTTTTGGGCTTGTACCTCATGGAGGCTTCCTATGTACCCTCCCTGAGAGACAAGGATCAAAGTACACGTAGTTCGTAATGGCTTGGGACTTACACTCTGAGGCAGCCCAGAGCGATGGGTCGGGGCTTACACTTTGAGGAGGCCCAAGGTGTGGATGATGGGATTTAACCTCAGGGAGGCTTCATACGTACCCTACCTAAGAGACAAGGATCAAATTCCATGTAGTTCGTAATGGCTTGGGACTTACTCTCTAAGGCAGCCCAGAGTGATGGATTTGGGCTTACACTCTGAGAAGGCCCATAAGAGGACGGCCTGGTCGATGCTTACTCTAAGACCACATGAGTCATACTCGATGTGAGAAACAAGAGGCGGCAGGGACCAGCCGATCACGTCGCGAAAGGTGCGTTCATGAGAGGTGGAGTGGGACTTATTCATGAGGGTGGCCCATAAAGTCGGGGCTTACTCTGGGATGGACTCCCATGGAGAAAAAGTGAAACAGGATAGGGAAAGGGGTGCTCCTGTGCCCATCACCTCTCTTGTTCCCCAGGGAAGTACCGAGGTGCATGGGGATAACTGCCATCAGATGGGTATGTTGCCCCCTCTCTGGGGAGGGGATAAGTGCCCGATCACTGAAATGTGCAGTCCCCCATCCTGGTGAGTAGAGGCATAAAGGGGGATCTTGGGCTCAGACCCCGCATTACCGTGGGAATGTGAACCCAGGCATTCTTCGGGAATTCACCCAAGGGTTGGGGAAACCCCTTTTCCCCTATTTACCATGGGTATGTGAACTCAAAGTGGCGCGCTGATGTGCCTGAGGGTTACACTACACAGATCTAGTGGCTCTGGTGGAGGCCTCGGCTCGGGGATGATGAGTAGGCCAATGAGAGGTTGTGAAGGATCAGTCCTGATTAGTTTTGGAAGGATTTTATCTGGCTCGGGGAATGGGAACTCTAAAGTTTTTGACAGGCCACACAAGGGTATGGGTGGTGGCACCCTTCACATAGGGAAGTTCTACGCGGCTGTAGAGGTCGTCCGCAAGCCAGGGTGGCCCGCAGACAGATTGGCTGTCCACAAACCAGGAGGGTCCGTGGACTGATTGTCCATCCGCGAACCAGGAGGGTCCACAGACTGATTGGCCATCCGCGAACCAAGAGGGTCTGTGGACTAATTGTCATCCCGTGAACCAAGAGGGTTCACGGCTTCGAGTTCGGTCCCCGTACAAGGTTGGTACATGGAGGGGTCCACGTGAGAAGTGGCGGCCAAGGGCAGCACCGGCCGGAGGCTCGTCGGTCGGGGCTTCGCCCGCGTATGGGGGTGCTACGCGGTGCGGTAGATCAGAAGAGGCATAAACTCGTTGGTCCGTGGGGAGTACATCTGCAAAGGGACCCTGGTTCGCGTTTTTCCCTTCTTTGTTATTTTATGTTCATGGTTCACCAAGTTATTATGCGTTTTTTGGTTCCATATTAGTTCGTTCCTAGGTTCATACCTGCTATGGTTCACGAACTGGAACTTCCGAAATCCTAAGCCTTCCTTCAAAATCCTTCCACACGAATATGAACAATATCCTCTCCATTCTCCCTTCTCCTCTTCTTTTTCAATCTCCTTTTATAGATCGGGGAAAAGGATGTATCTATGGTCATGCGGCACCTTTTGCGGAGTCCCATGACCTAAAACTCGGTTCACGGATGACTTTGTCAATCCGCAATTCGCGGGGCATTAAAAACTCCTCCTCTGCGAACCAAACTCGGGGAGTGCTTCACGGCCGCGGAGGGTTCCACCTCCATTTCTCGAACGACAGTGGAGGCGGTTTGGGCCAGTTGACGCGGCTCGCGGCTGGGGTGGTCTGAAATGGTGAACCGGGATGGCGCCTGTCCCGCCTCGTGACCGTGGAGGATCTCCTCCTCTATCTCATAAACAACGACGGTCCGCATAGGAGGGACGCTTCGCAGAACCAGCTGTTTGTCACTAAAATTAAATCGGTCTGCGGACCGGTTTGTCCTTCGCCATCCTTGAATATTCTCCACATTTTCCTAATACTTTTGAGGGGAAATTGGGTAGAATATCCCTTGAGTTAAAGGGGATCATCATTCTCCATTGCAGATTTTTTAGGACCATAAAGATATTAATATAATATATATTCATTATAATATATTTATAATCATCCTCGAAAAAAATACATTAAAAATGAATCACTTCACTTTGTGAAGGTGGTAGTCCACATGTACACATGAGTGACGTTACCATTTTTAACTAGTGGAAGGGTAATGATTTCAATGATATATTATATTTTTATAATAATTATTATTTCATAAATATCATATATTTTCATTCTTTCCATCTTTATTACCATCCAAGAAAATTTGTAATAAAAAATGAATCACACTACTCTGTAGAGACAATAAACCATACATATGCCTGAGGGATGTTTTCATTTTCCATAGGATAGAAAATAGATGAATATGGGTTGTTCCACTAGAATAATAAAATTTAGGTATATATAAAATAATGATGTTATTATATGATAATTTTTATATAATTGTTTAAGGAGTTATAAGAGGAAATAAAATGAAATTACTCGGTTAAAAGTTATACTTATTATTCATAAAACTACATAGGGATTACACATTAATCCTTAATGGTTTTTCCTTTGGTGAGAAAAATACTCTAGGTCATGGGGTGCAAGGTTGAGAAGTTATTTTGGAAAGTATTGGTTTAGATAAGTTTCTAAATAGGTGTGAAGAAGATATGATAATTTGTTCTCTTTTATAAGTGAGAGAAATGACACACTTGTAATTAATTACAATATTTTAATAATAAAAAGTATTTTTCTTGTTAAAGTTGATCCAAATCGTCAAATATCATTAGAAGATAAGGTTAACGTATAAATACAACTAACCCATGAGGTTTATACAAGTTAAAGTTTCATTTATACCATTATATCCTAGTTTAATTGCCTTTGTAAACAAATTTTAACACAAACCATAGTAAAAAATTTATTCTATTTTTACAATTATTTATGACCAATAATTAATTTGAACAATGTTTTAAACAATTTAACTAGGGAAAACATAACACAAATGATTTCTATTGTCCCACATTCCACCATTCCAAAGGATGGTGGCTTTCATCACTTTAATTGGTGATTTATTCTGCTTGATCAAAATGGGATGATGTGATGTTGGTTCCTCCTTCCATAGAATACACATTTGATCTCATCACATAGTACAGTTCTCCCTCATAGATTTAAATCATGTTCATCAAAAAATTTCTTTGTTCCATATCAAGGTGGATTCCATTTGATTATGTTTCTTCTATCTTGATAGGGAAGAAACCTTCAATCAAGGGATGTGGTAACATTGGGCACATAGGGAATGTATGGACATTGGTTAGATTGGGAAACTATAAAGTATTCATCTTTTGGAGGGTATCTAATGTATGAGGCATCTTAGGTGTGGAATGCAAGGCATTCTGTGTCAGTCACAAGTTATTTGGTTCAATAGGAATAAGTCTTTCGAGGTGTTTGACCTTAGGAATCCTTTATTTATTGTATGAGGTAGGGATTTTGGATCAGGTCACAAGTTTTATATATTGTAGTGGTGGTTGGATTAATATTTTAATACCTTACAAGGATAGGTTTGGAACATATTTAATGTCTTGTTGGGATAGGTTGGGCACTATTTTAACATCATGCAGGGACCAGTTGAGTGGTTGAGTGTGTCCCCAGGGGGGAATCATTCACACTTGGTATTTAGTTAAGTGTGTCCCTAGGAGTTGATTTTCACACTTTGAGTTTTTGTGGAGTGGGTCTCCATGGAAGAAGATTTTACAATTTGGGTTGTTGGGATTGAACCCCATAGAGGCGCTCTACATACCCTGTCATTAATCAGGGACCAAAATCTATGTAGTTCAATTCCGTAGTTTATGTTCATCTGACATGACTGAACCATGTAGTTTAACATCACACAGTAAGGGAATTCATGTCAGAAAAGGAGTTTTAATGGGGGATGGTGTGGGGCTTACACATGAAATTTTAATGAGGGTGCTAGAAGAAGGGTGACATCCCAAGGAGGGGGCCACATGAGTGTTGGATGTAGAGTGTCATCCTATGGATGGGGAGGATTTTCATCCCATGATGATCAAACATGGTTAATCCTATGTTTATCACATAGGTCATGGCTCTATTTTTATGTCATGTGTTGAGGATGTTCTCATGCAGTTTAATGTCACACATCTAGTATATAAAGCTAGACAGTTTTAAATCTTGCATCTCAGATGTATATGGCACTTACACCATGAGGGGGATTATATCAAGGAATAAGGAAGATCTAGAAAATTACTCTATACCAAAATAGGTATGTCATTTACCTCAGTAATTCCACCATTAAGGCTTACATGTCTACTGATCATGTGATTTCAGGAGGATCATGGTGTAAACACTACCATAGAGGAGTAGAAATCAGGAGGCTTGAAGTTAGGGTGACTCTAATTTAGATATAAATGAATTATGGTACCTATTATTAGGAGAAAAATGTAGGGTAATGTTCTAGGATTCACATGAAGTGTAGGGGGAATCGGGTCAGGGGATGGAATGTTTTTACATGAAAATTTATTAAATTTCACAAAAATAGGGTTTCACAGGCCATGAGATATAGAAAAAGTACAACACATGGATTTGGAAGGTGTGGGTGTTCAAAATATTTTGTGTTGCATGAATATTAGGGCTATGTGAAGAATTTGTTTCTTGCACAAACTTGATCATCCTTAAGAGGTGTTGCATGGGGATCTCTCAACCATATGAAAAGACAAGTTGGGGGTCAAGGGAGGCTGGCCACACAAGTTATCTATCATTGAGGGTCTATGTGAATCCTAGTGTTACATGATTTCATGGAAAAGTGGTTTTCACGAGTGATAGTATCGCTTTATCTTCCATAAATTTCTCCTCTAAGTGTTGGGTGTAGGTTCTATTTATAATCAAAACTGGTAGTTAATGTCATGAAACTTCACTATATCATGGAATATGGTTGTGTGCTTCCTATACCTTTGGTGATGTGGATTTTCCTCACAACATATGGGGTTCAACATTTCCTTTAATGCACAACTGGATGGTTTCAAAACTATTTTGCATTCAAATATCTTTTTTTGCACATGTTTTTTCATCACTCTAGCCTTCGAGAGTACATGCAGAACTTTTATCTCTAGTAATACATTTTAGGAGAAATTCCTTTTCTTGTGGAACCTCTTCTTTGCACCCAACACTCCATATTTGTGGGAAGACCACTCCTTGGTCCTAAAATATTCGTTTGGGGCGTGACACATACGTGTTTTTTGAAAAAAATAGCCATTTGAGGTGAAAGAAACATTTTGGGAACCGAAAAAATTCCCTCCCTCAGAATCAGAGACGATGAGGGACCAAAAAGTCAAGTTTTTAACGAAACACAATAGTATATATATGATTTCTGCATGATCTCAAAACTTTCACCTTGGTTCGCACAATAATGGTCTGCACTCGCAAAACCTGATGTACTAGGGCTTATAAATAGAGAGAGGGTCTTATTATATGTTCACCTTACATTTGTACATGATAATATATCTCTCATATATGAAACTCATCACCTTTACATGAAATCGTAATCTTGTGTAAGTGAATTTCATGCAACTCTTACTTTCCAGGAAACTGTTTTCATACTTCATTTAGACTTTTGCGTGACCAACTCCCAAGTCTCATGCCATGATGACTTTTCATGACCGAATCCAAAAATTTCATGTACCACTATATAGATCTATAAGAAATGGCCAACCCTACTGACCAAGTTGTAATTAATGTTTCTACTTCAACCCAATTGAAAAATTCATCATTCCATAAGAGTGAATTTTGATATTAGGACACTCCAAGGTTTATTAACTGAATCCCATAAGGTATATATGATAAGAAACTTACTACCCATTTAAAACATAAGGATAATGTACAAAGTGGTTATCCCAGCCACTGAAGTGAATAAACCATAGTTCTGGTTTGCTCGTTATGATGAAATTAACCACTAGATAATCACTTATCTAGGCCATTATACTCAGGAATACAAAGACACTGCCATCTATACTATGAGTGGATGAACAAGGATGGTCACTAGGGGATATCTGAATAATGAATAATTCCCATCCCTCTATGCGAGAGTATTCTAGTCCAGCATTCAGAACAACCACATCAGATGGTACAATTATTGTGACCTTTAGGATAGGGGGAACTTAAAATATAAATGGTAATGGGTGTACTGGGAACCCTTCATTTTTCAAGAGCATTGGTATGAACTACTCCAGATCAGACTATATGAAGTAGTGTGGAAATCCCAATTCCATGTCCATCATCAACATGATGTACTATCCAATATTCTTATATAGTGTTCCTAGGACACCAACACTTTTCATATGTGTTATGGGGATCTAGTAATCAGCCTATGGGACCTTCAATACCTCAGCGTCATCCCACTAATGGGATTTAAATACAAAAAATTTCTCCAGATACTGAATACATGGGGAAACCGGGAGTAGACCCCCTTTGTGGAGTAGATTATATTAGATTCATTGTCCTAGGTACTGAATCATTATCCAATTTTATTAGTACAAAACATTCAAAACATGTCTAAGGATGTTCCTAAAAACACTAGTAGTGAATATGTCAGGTTGGATGAAATAATTTTTAATAGTGAGAGAAAAGAGGAAACCATGATCATACTAAATTATCTTTGAAAAAGGGTGTTATCAGGATTGGGTCTATAGTATGAGGGAGGGATGGAAGTTGGTGGTTAAGAATAGTCCATTTTTGGCTACATTCGTTAGTGTTTGGATGCTTCTATTGAGGGACACAAGCATGGCCTTATGTCCTGGGGTGCTCGAGATGGAAGAAATTTAGGCGTATGGAAACTAGGTGAACCTAGGAATATCGATTCTAGCTCAAATATATATAAAGTTAGGATATGTATAAATAGTAATCATTACTAGGTAGATATATGGTCCATTCTAGTTCTTGTATCAGTGGATTATAGTTAATTTTGGAGGCTATGAATTTCCAAATGTCATTACGACTCCAAATGATGATATGGGGAACTCACTCCTCGACATCATCGGGGTTCGTTTGGTGACTCTCAATGAAGTTTGGTCAAGGTAAATATTATAAATTATGAAATATTTAGCTTTCATCCATTATTCACTCTATCTAATGAGATGGTTAGTAATTTGGAGGTGATACTGGGTCAATAGAAGTATCTTTAGATATTACAAGGTGGTGTGTTGGTCACCAGGATAGACAGTAACACTTATTATAAACTGTATACTCCATATCAGTTTTCCTAGATGTTTGGATGAATCTAGAATCCAATGAAGTGAGTTTACATGGAGATCCATGAGGAAAGACATCCATGCATCCTTTATCAATTTTGGTGTATTTTCATAGGATATGGAATGAGGGAAGTCATTATACTGACACCCATTAATGTCAACAATGGTCTCCCTCAGAATTATTCTAGAAATTTGATAGTGGAACATCTAGACACAATATTTTTTCAATATGTGTGGAGAATTATTCAGTCAAGAGAGGCACATGAGTAGCAGGGTGGAATATGGGATTATTCTCATGGTGCTTGTCAAGCGTTGAGGGCTCTAGTTAGGGATTCAGTGGGAGTAGCTCAAGGTTCTATTGTACCCCCATCACTTGAATGAGAGATATTCCATTATAAGTGACCATGGGAATGGGAGAAGTGATCTAAGGCTAGGACCATTAGAACTACTGAGTCACCAGGAAAGAATTTGTAGTATATATTGTATCTAGCTACCGATGATTCTTTTCCAGCACTCTAGGTTTCCTAGGGAATATTGTAGATGAATTTGATAAAAGAATAGTTGTGGAAGAAGTTTAATCTAGAGGTAATCAATATTATAGATGGTCTTTCCAGAATAATTTCCAGGATAAAATTTCATGAGATATTTTTGTACCTAGTGGATATGGAAGCCTTTTTTCACTGACATGGGGGATTTGATCTTGCCTTTATCCTGGTGAGTGTGATATTTGGTAGCGATCCAGTGGAGAAAGCATCCACCAATGAATTCACCTTATAGGTTTCATCCCTCAGTGTTGACACACAAGGTACCAGTGATGAGGAATCCAAGGTATCTACCACTGATCAGGAAACTCCCCAGGAGAGTAGAGAGGTCACTCTTGAGGATGATGAGTTGACCAAGATTTTTTTAGTGAGGTAAGATTAGTTTTTTGACTTGCTTGTCTCTTATGGACTCTTTTAATTTCAAAGGTTCTAACCATGTTGAAATCTTATGAAGGTTGCAACTGAGTAAGGCCAGTGGTCCGTAGTCAGAGGGGATAAGGGTTTCCTAATAGGTATAGGTGGGCACACCATAAATTTTTCATTTGAGGCCACTGAGACTAGAGGTCTTGAAGAGGAGTGCATAATGGTGGTATTAGAGCCCTTGTTCCTCCCAGTCCTCTGTAGGAGACTACATCATAGAATTCAATTAAAAACATCTACCACCAGTGACACAGATCATCTGAGGTGACTTATCATTATGATCCCTATAACTCAAGGTGAGATTTAATCTCAATAATCTTGGATCTCTTCAAACTTTCAAAGATATATTTTATTCTATTACATCAATGTGTTTGTTTATTTTTATTAATTTTCCACTCTACCATTACTGAAGATCCAATTGCTGGCTGTTGAAGTAACAACCATCATTAAGAGGTATCCTATGGTAGAGTTCCGTATCAAATCCTTAAGATCAAATTTCCCCAAAATGTTTTTCCTCTATATGTATTTATCCCTTAATCAAGCCATGTTTTTCCAATCTATCATCACTGGTCAAACAGACTGGCATTTCTAGTGTAAATTAGTTATTGAGAGGGTATGTTCCCAACAAAGAGCTATGGTTGGGGACCCGGGGTTCCTCCCCCAATGGTTGTGCCGACTCTTGGGGAGCCGATCATTAAAGATGATCTGACCTCAATTCTATGAGGTAATTCCATCATAAATGCAGGTGATATTTCCTAGGAGGAAGAGATTGAGGCTACATGAAATAGTTTTTACAACAAAGTTTCAGATAAAGATGGACTCCCTCTTGACATAAAGACTAACTCACCTAAGATGATCCCAAAGGAAGTACCAACAATTTTTGTCCTCATAGATTTCCCAGAGTTCATAACTATTCCACCCGAGAAATTGTAATATTCTATGCCTGATATTACAAAGGTTAATCACAGTTTCTAGATTAGGGTGTATATAATCATTTAGAACATTATTACCCACAATTCAAAGCCACATATAGTGAGTTTTATGGGGTACCTCCACCATTGGATATGAAATTTGGGAACCAGAGGGGTGGATTCTCTTGCCCTACGCAAACTTGTTCATGACTACCTTGCTGAGTAGGTTCATGGATAAAATCATTAATTTGACATCTACTAGAACAAAGAGAAATACAATGACATGAAGAAGATATAGGTGGCCAATTAGAAACTTCAATTACTGGAAGAGTAAGTGTACAATCATGAAACCATCATTAATAACCAAGTGGAAATCCTCATCCAGCTAAGGCATTAGTTGGAAGTGTTCAAAGTGTAAGAAAAAGAGACGATATGTTAGATATATGAGTGGAAAGATGAGAATATATGGGTGAGAATTAGGGCCAATGAGCTTCCCACTATGGTCAAGGAGGAAGAGGTTGAGATCACTAGGCTGAAACCAATTCTAGAGGCCACATACCAGAGGTTGGTTTGGCTAGGGTACTCAATCATCAATGTAGATCTATAGGGGGAATTATTTTCATTGGAACAAAATTGAGGATCTGGTGTGTGGATTAACCTCATATTTTTTGCAGTTTATTTTTTTCTAGAATCCTCACATTCATGACCATTTTTAAATTTCCACACTTCATTATTACACTTCAATCACATTTACAAGACAACCAACACTAAATCCCTAAGCCCATATGTGTCTTGATAAGTTTAAGAAACAAGGGATGATCGTCTAATTTATCATTTATATGAGAGTGTCAGACAATGGTCAAATGACCGCGGTATAAAATTTTTTATTAACTACTAAGAGTTTCCTAACCAAGAATTTTTTGGTATGAGAGTGGGACTCTATATATAATATATTCTCATTATCAATTCATTCTAGTGCAGGAATGAGGTAATTCCAAGGGAATTGAATTCTACCCGAACAAATAGGGGATAAATATCATGAATTGAGATACCTAAGATTTGAAAAAAAAGGGTGTGGCGTGATGATGGGGGATAAATATTGACCATGATCGAAACATAGAATCCATTATCATTTTTCCAAGGATGGGGACAAAAAATGGGGGCCAACCACTGATCATGTTCAAAAAATAAGACTTAACTAAAATTTTTATCATAAGCCTTTTGGGAATGTTTCCAATATAATAGGTGATTCATTAAAACCAAACACCATGCCATCAAGGGGGACCATTTAGACATCTAGGTGGATGAGTATCAAAATAAATGGATACATGAAGTATGGGGATGAACTGATGGAATATTAAAATGATGTTAAAAACTCTTATAATTATGTCACCATGGAGTTAAGGATATTAGGTAGGCGTATTAGTCTGAACAAAGGTTAGACTCATCTTCAAATGGGAGAATCATATCATATGCTGAGTTATCAGCTAATAACATGAATTTTGCGGTAGGTGACTGGAATCGAAGGGGGAAATGGGCTTATCATGAAAGGGCATAAGATGCTTTATAGTTTTATGTTGTAAAATGAGGATGATGGACACAGAATTATAGTCATATAGTGAGGATGATGTAGACAGTTTTTTATATCATATGGTGATAATGATGTATCATACAATTTAATTTCATGTGATTGGGATGTTGAGCCATACATTTTAATGTTTTATGACCAGAAAATTTGTACCGAGATAAATAAAATTTCCCCATGCAAGGTGGTGATGGTTTAAGAGGGTAACACAATGGGGTATCTCTCTAGAGGGGATTGTAAGGAAAAGGGAGCTTAAGTTTTGGCTCTAATTTCTTTCTAAACTGATGGGTTCAGTGAGCACAGTTAGGTTTTTTGGGGTCCATAATGGGTCCCTGATGGCATTGTACTTATTTTTTCAGTTTAGGTTCATAATATCCATACCAGGATTTTGAAAATAGTTTAAGGTATTAATGCATTGACCATGGATATTAGTTTAAGGCCGGAGATCTTGGACCATGGTTTTGTAAATAATTTTTGGTGTTAATGTTTGGACTTAAGGGGATTCCCCAGAAGAGGTCCTTATGATGATAAAGGGTTAAAAACTGATAGAAATGGTGTTCCTAGGAGGCCCTACACCAAACAAAATAATATGGGGTGAGTCATACATAGTGTAAGATCCTGATATGTGGACCATAGGGTTGTGTGTCTCAAAGGGGATGTGTATAGAATATTGTAGAGGTATCATGAAGTCAATAAGGATTCTAGTAGGTTCTTCCACATATAACACCATGAAGACATCCGTGATTCTTAGACCTATTTTAAGGACAAAGAGTTCGAAACAAGAGCTCAAAAATAGTTCAAAGTTCATAATGATTAGACCGTAGGGAAGTATGTCTCAATTAAGTGTGAATGGAATGAAAGGGAGGTTAAACAATGTGAATTGTGGGATGAGATGGCCTAACACTATATGAAACATTCCTGAGATGCATTGTACAAAGTTTAATTTCATGATGCTTGGACCTGGTCTCATAGTTTATGGTCAAAGAGTTTTGATCATCGAATACCATGTTTCTCAACCGTGATTAAAAAAAATCCCTCCCAAAATTTTATGTTGATGTGATCCATGCTTGATTAAAGAGTTTCCATTATTTTCAGGGGATAACACAACAAGGGGGAAATGACCAACAAATCCTGTGAGGGTAAATCCTGAATTTAAATACCAGTATAGTAAAAGGGGAATAACATATGGATGGGGAAAAACTATTTACCACATTCTAAACACAAGTTCTAAAACTTCATCAGTTTATTATGGGAAGGAAAAGCGCATGGTCGACCATTGACCAATTTCGAAACATGGGAGATGCTATTTATCACAGAAGATCTTTGATGCGTAAGCCCCAAATGGTAGGTGAGCCAGTGTTTACTAGAAATATTTACATCAAGAAGACCATTCATATTAGAATTATGATGATTATAAAAGTATAATAAAGCACATATCATGTAATTGGAAGTAGAGAATGTCCTAGAGAGAATTTTGAGGCCCGAAGTAGGTATCCCTCCGTGCACTTAAATACACAGCACAAGCATTCCAGTAGGCATGGATCGATCTTAACTCGAAATAGGGGAAAACTTGAAATGATTTGATGTTAGTTTTGGGCCAAGGATGAGATATTAAAGTATCACTATGTATCCCATAACAATCGGAATCAAGCCATAAGTAGTTATGGAGCTCGATGTGGTTCGAGACCAATGCTTCTTGGGGTAATGTCCTCTTTGGAGGGGATGTCAAATCATCTCATATTAGTCATATGAATCATATTATGTCCATTACATAAGATAATATTTCATTTTAACATCATGAACTGAGTACATTAGTTCTGGTCATCCCATTCTTTTCATACGAGGCTTCCTGGTTTTATATGAGGTAAGGCTACAATTTAACATTGTGTGAAGAGGAAATCAATTTTTTATTCATCTCATATTTATCATATAAGGAATCCCAATTTCATATGGGATAGGGTTACAATTTAACATTGTGTTCTAAGGATGTATGGATTTTCATATTAAATTCAAATAACTCAGACTACAACTAATGCTAGTTTAAGGACGTAGATCTTGGACTGTAGGGCTAGTTACTAGTTTAAGGTCTTGTAGCTTGGAATAAAGGAATAAATACTAGTTTAAGGTCATAGAGAATGAACCAAAGGGTTTGGGTGTTTTAAGGAGTATTTTGTGGCATGAAAGAGTGATAAACTATGTGAATGAATATCTAAAGGGACCCTCATCACATAAAACTTGATGACCATACCTGAGTTGATGTCATTATGTTGGGAGATGAAAGACTCCATAATGAGTTTGTACAGTGGGATGGACCCAAGATAAAATATCTAGGTGTCACTACATATCCCATTGGAATGGGAACCAATATATACATAGTTTTAAGATATGGAGTGGAAGAAACCTAAAACTGAAGGGAAAATTCTCTAGAGTAATGATTTGATGAAAAAGAGGAGGAGGAATTGTCTTTCTGAAACACAATGGGTGAAGTGAACTATTCAAATATGGGGCTAATGAGGTCAGATAAACCTAGTTTAAGGTTATAATTCTTGGATAGGATTAGAAAATTGTAATTAGAGGATTCATGGGTGTTTCATAATTGTTAAAAACCTAACGTGAAGAAGCCAAGGGGGATCAGAACTATACAAAGTGATCCTAGAACTAGATGCACACAGTTTAAGGTTGTAAGGTTTCGACCTAGGGAAAACCCCAAAATAGGTCAACGATGAGGCTGGGCCTGAATAAAGGAGGTCTAGGTTTCATTACATATTATATGTAAATGGGAATCAAGACACATGTAGTTCTGGGAAATGGCATGGTAGAAGGATGATATTGAAAGGGTAGTGTCCTCTATGGTGAGGGAAACGAATCATCTCAAACTTGTGATATAAGGAATCTATAATTTATAAAATGTAAGTCAACATTTTAACATCATGTGATGAGGATATGTTTTTTTGGTTCATATCATATTTATTATATCGAGCATCTTGATTTTATATGGGGTAAGGCTATAGTTTGATGTTGTGTGTTGAGGACATGTTTTTTGGTTAATCTCATATTGATCATATGAGGAATACCAATTTTATATTGGGTAAGTCTATAGTTTAACATCATGTGTTGTGGATTTGTTTTTTTAGTTCATATCATATTTATCATATAAGTAATCCCAGTTTTATATAGGATAATGATACATATTAATGTCATTTGGTGAGGATGTCTACAAGGCTTATGTATTGATTTTCACATTCATCTTCCTCATGTTAGATCATAAAGGAATCATGAATTTCTGGTGGGTCAAGGGATATGATTGATTCTTACAACTATATAGGAGGTGAAAGGAAACTTAGGAGAGATATTTCCACAAGTAATGGGTGTTTTTGGGATGAGTTCATGGATGGGCCCAAAGATAGAAGGTCTATGCGTCACTATGTATCCCATGAGATTAAGAATCAAGCCACATGTTGCTCTGAGAAATGTGTCATGGTATAAGTTCAATACCAAGAATAGGTGGGAAAATTCTCTTTCATGAGGATGGGATATATGTTATGTATTTTAGAATTCATATAAAAGGATTTTGGATACATAGATTATGTTCATGTAGTTGGGACCAAGAGGGTTTGGAAAATAGTTTAAAGTCATGAAACTTGAACTGGTACAATGCTTGTTTTTAGGGTATTTGTGTGGAATGAAAGTGGTACAAACCAATGTGAAAGGAGGGATATGTAATCCTAAACGAAAAAAATAACTTCAAAGAAGCTGACCATAGTTTAAGGTCATAATGCTTGGACTACAAGTGGGGAAAAGGGATAATTTTTGGTCAATGTAATTTCTCCCCTAGGGGGATGAGTTTATTTTCAAATAAAAGTTGGTATCAGAGACATGGTTCCTAGGAATTACTATATATCCCATGAAAATAAGAATCAATCCACTCATAGTTTTGAAGATGTGGCATGACAGAAGACTGATTCTGGATTTGGGGGGATACCCCCTATAATTAAGACATTGAGGCATCCCATGGTCTCCATGGGGTATCTCACATTTATGTCATGGGGTAAGGCTATAGTTTATCATCATTTACTGAGGATGTTTTCTTTTTTTGGGTCTCCCACACTTGTTATGTGAAGAATCCTATGTTTATTTCCTTGGGTAATACCACAGTTTAATGACATATATTGGGGACATTGGGATTTTTATTTTAAAGGCATACAACTCATACAATGGTTTATACTAGTTAAATTCATCGATCATAGACAAGGGGATGCAAATAGTTTAAGGTCATAATGCTTATACCAAATGGGATACTCTTAGTTTAAGGTCATAAAATTTAAGCCCTAGTTACTTCAATTTTAGGTACCACAAATTTGACCAAGACTCATGGTTTATGGTCATATATTTTTTACCAAGACACATAGTTCAAGGTTGTATATTTTGGACTGGTTAGAAATAATTTATGGTCATAATGTGTGGACCCTATATTTCATGTGAAGTAATTCATTTGAAAGTTTTCATTGGTGGGAGATATGATACACTCTTCATCCATGGTGATTAAAGATTAATCTCTTCTGGAAAAGACCTTATGAATAATGTAAGGTCCTTCTAATTTGGGATCCAACACTGGTGGATTTTTATCTAGTACCATCAAATTTTGAGAGATAGTACCATTTTTCATTAGAGGAAGAAGTCGAGGTGAACCTTCTTGCTGAAATATCTTGATATCCAATTCTGGTGCCTCTCTAAATTATGAAAGTCCTAGATCCTATCTTCCTCGAGGGTTTCTAACATGGCTAGATGGACCTCTTCCATTATTTGTGGCTTCTACTAGTTGAAAGATTCTTTCCAGAGTGATGGAAACTAGAAATCAGTCAGACAAAAAACCTTTTTTCCTTACACCAAGGAATATGGGGTCTCATGGGAGGAATTTTGAGTTGTCATCCAGTAGGACCAAAAGGCTTTGGGATCTTTTTGGGATAACTCTTTTTGTTATAGTCTACCATTTTTTCCTGATTCTAGAGACGGTCTTATTGAAATCCTTAATCTTCCCACTTTCCTCTACATGGTAGTGAGAAGTATGGTTGGATCAGATATTGTACTTGGCATACAATTTCATCATCTCGGTAGCCCAAAATTTGGTTTCTTTGTCTGTTAGAATATTGTGAGGAACTCTAAATTGATGGATGATGTGGGAGCTCATGCAATCAATCATGGAATGGGGTTTGAATTCCTTTAGGGGAACATATTATTCCCATTTTGAAAATAAGTACATTGTGATTAAAATGATCCTGCATTGTTGAGTTATCACTAGAGGGTATGGACCCACAACATTGAGTCCCCATGATAGAAAGGAACAAGAATATTTGGTGGTGTAGAGAATATCTGGTAGTTGATGCACAAAGATAGAATGGGTTTGACATACATGACTCCTCTTGGAAAACTCAATGAATATTTGAAACATGGTGGGACATAAGTAACCCAACCTATGAATTGTTTGGTTTTATTACTTCCTGATGGGACCCATAAGATTTGGTAGGGAACTCCAATATGATTGAGGTATCTAATTTCATTGGATAAAATAGAAGATAATTCCATCAAACCCATAACTGTAGAAGTTTTTTTCAAGGTGAGGCCCACTCTAGAGAGTAAAATTTGTTGTGAACTGCTTGATTCAATCATGATTGGCTCATTATACCAGGATAATTTTACACCAGAGATATTTGAAAAAAAAATCATTCAATCAGGTGTTTCCTCACATTTGGGGGGATTCAAGGGCCCTGAAAAAGATATACTAGTAGCCAATTGATTTACCTTTTGGTTTCTGTTTCCTAAGGTGGATGGGGTGATAACCCTATGATGTTCCAAATGAATGAATATACCATCTTGGATGGGTTATAAAAGATATGAATCTAGACCTTCTAATGCATCAGCTCAATCTTTTTGCAACCAAGTAAGATGGGTCACCTTGGGCTGGGAGGGAAACCGGGCCATCAACTGACATGTACATTTCAGTAGGGCTGATAGCTATTTATTTCTAATTATGTAGTCACCCTTGATATATTTTATGAATTTCTTGGAGTCTACCTTCACATGTAAATAGGGGATATCAGTCGCAAGGGACCACTCAAGACTAGTAATGAGATCCTGATACTCTACCTTATTCTTTGTGTAGCCTTCTGAAAAATAAAAAATAGTATGGAAAACAGCCTATTTTGGAGTAATGAATACCATCCCTTGGACTAACCTATTGATCTTGAGGTCATTGAGACTTATACTGATCTAGATCTAAGAGGTACTATTAAAATGAATCTTCCAATATGGTATAGCATTTTCCACTGAAAGAATAAACTCATTTGTAAAATAAAAATCCATTGGTAGTTTTTCAGGATCTGGATTAATGGCTTGGAAGTTATCTAATTTCTATACTTTGATGTAATTCTCTAGAAATAAACTAATGTTGAAAAGCTGGAGTATTCCACCCAACATGCCATAATCCCATCAACATAGGGTGATTCAGGATATAATTTAGTAGGTCTACTCGAAACACAAACTTTATCTCATGATGATGAAACTAATGTCATAATTTATTCATTGAAAAAATGGTGCAAGGAAACTCTTGTTGATGGGTGGGAATTTGGTCTCCATGTTGAGGATCATGCGACTAAGATAGTATATGTTTTCTCCCCACCCTCTTTGTTTTTCTAGGCTAGAATGACATCAAGGGACTGTTCTAAAGTAGTGATGTAGTGGAACAAAGGATTTCCTAAGATGAGTGAAATTAGAATTGGAGTCTGTCGTAGGTACTGCTTGATATCCTCAAAGAAATTATAAAAATTCTCATCCCACTGGTAAATAGTTCTTTTATTAATGATTCTATATAAGGTCTTACACATTTCGAAAGGTTTTTTAATAAATCAACGTATGTAGGCTATGTTCCCTTGGGGTCCTCATAACTCTTGGAGAATTCTTGGGGGATAAATTTAGATGATAACATTGATTTTCTCTAGATTGATCTTTATGTCTCTATATATTACAATAATCTATGAAATTTTATAGATGTGACCCCAAACATGGACTTCAAGGGGTTCATCTTCCTGTGTTTATATCAAAGGAATTCAAACACCTTCCCAAGATCCTTGAGATGTTCTTGATGTTGACTAGATTTTACCCCCATATCATCCATGTAACATTCAACCAATGTCCCAAGAATAGGATTAAAGATGTATTGCATGGACCACTAGTAAGTGTCTCTAGCATTATTCAATCCAAAAATCAAGATCTAATAGAAAAAAGTTCTTTGGGGATCCTTGAAGTTGATGAACTCCTCATTCTCAAAGGCTATCTGGATTTTATTATATCCAAAGTATATGTCCATGAAGGAGAGGGTATGTATACTAACTGTATTATTAATCATCAGATCTTCCACCGGAAGGGAAAAAAATCCTTCAGACAATGGTGGTTGAGGTCTCAGAATTCAATAAAGATTCTAATATACACAGTCTTCTTCCTAACTAGGAAAATGTTGTGTAGCCACCTAGGATACTATAATTCCCTAATAAATTTTTCTTTAATAATATTTTTAACTCAAACCTCGACCATAATAGAATTATAGGGGTGAATCTCTATGGGAGGATGTTTGAACCCATAATGACTCATTGGGAGGCCAAGATGATTAATGGAGACCTGAGGGTCTAGCCCAAGTATCTCTTTATTTCTCTAGGTGAATAGATCATGGTTCTATTTCAAGTACACATGATGATTTTGATCCTATGAATACATGGATACACTGATTATAATCGTCCTTGGATCTTCCTCAGTACCAAAGTTCACATGGGTTTACACATCAACAGTAGTGGACACACCCTCTTCAAATATAGGAGGGTATTCATCCGAGTCTTGTTCATCACCTGAGATAGAGTAATTAGAGGGGGAGGTGAATGTTCTGGGGAAATTGACCTAGGGGGATCACTGGTGTCTATTTTGGTGGATACATAATCCATGAAGAGGGGTTTCAATTCCATGGAGACTATGAAGAAAGAATCTATCAATACAATTCCATTTGTTTTATAGCTATGAATTCCACTATTTTTATTAAATTAATGGAGATGAGTCGACCTTTATTGATTAATCCATGCCTTTTGGAACAAGTGAGAATTACATGGATTAGTAGTCGTGTGAAAAAAACTCTCGACACTTCATAAGAGTAGGGTCTTCAATTATCAATCAGGCATATCCACTGTAGGAGTAAAAGGTAATCTTTGAGTGCTCGTTTTTCATAGAGATGACAAAATAACCCCAAGGTCTAGCAAAGTGGGATCTAATTGATGAATTGGGAGGAAAAAACTACCTTTTAGGTCTACTCATATACCAGTTGCAATGTCCATTAAATTGTTAGGGGAATTTATGCACTCAAACCCATCATCCTGGACTAGATTTTGTTCCCTTTTTGGTTATCCAACATCTAGATATTAGGCCTCATAGAAGTCAATGGGGGATACATCACCCTGGAGTATCCCTGCTTGATCATCAAGGGAGTATTTGAGAAATTGGTTTTTTGAAGAGGGGATTTTTTCCTGAAAATGATGCCAAGGTCTTCCTAGAAGTGTGATGTATGCAGTATCCTGTGAGAATACCATAAATTTTTTGCATTATATTATACCACCGAACTGAGTCTTCAAACAAAAATTTTAGCTTGTATTCTTCTCAATTTTTTCATAACATTGAATCGTAAGTTTTAGGGGAGCTAGATATGATTCTTTAATTCCTAGCTTATGGAGCATCCACATCGTGATGTGGTTGATCCCAGAGCTAGTATCCACTAAAAAATTGTGGATTTCCACACCATTAAATTGAATTGTGATATATAGTGGAAGTATGTTCCCTTTAATGGTGATACACTCATATTCTTCAAAAAATAAGATAACGACACTACATTCATCTTTCTCGGCCTTCTCTGCATAGTTATGTTTAGTGGAAACTACCTCATCCTCAAAATAGAGGGTTATTTTTAAATATTTTGAAAAGGTCCTCATACATTTCATTTTACATCCATAGTTCATTGAGAATCAATATCCTCATGGGTATACAAGTTAATTTCTTTAGCATATCATACCTTTGTGTGAGGGGTATAATTTTTCTTATAGAGGGACATTCTTTGGTATAGGGAACAATGAATGTAATTGGATAAAATGCTAGGGACTAACTCATACTGGTGATACTCTATTGTTGGATAGATGGTTTTTTTGACTAATCAATGGATGGGTGTTGATCGGATGAGCTCGGGACGTAGATGGATTCAACAGATCATGGAACAGTCACATATGATCTATTTGGTCAACTAATGTAGTTAGTTGCAGAGGCATATATGATGACATAGAAAGAGAGTGTTTTTCTTATTGAGACTTGCAAATGGATTACTATCAGGTATTTGTATCGTGATAAAATTGGTTTGGATTACTAACATGATCATTTTGTCCGCTGGTGTTTCCTCTACTTCGCCTTTGATGACAATGACTAGAGGCACCCAAGTGGTCCGCATGAAATTCTTCATTGTCTGGAGATTTTAAATGACCCAATATCTCAAAGTAATTCACAAATTTTTTCCCTTCCTATGTATTAGTGTAATAGTCTAGGGATGGAAAAACCGTAGGGGAACATCCCATGATTTAAGGCATGGAGTCTATAAGAGCGGGAAATGGATGAAGATGTGGAGGTAGCAATCATATGGGAGAATGTCAAAAATGGGAGGTTCTATATTTATCAAGTAGTCATAGATAATGCCATGGGCTTGAGTGACTATATTACAAGAAAACCAGTCATTGTACTTATACATCTTGCGACTAGAACCTATTTACACTCACCAGAGTCTTCACTGTAATTGTCATGGTTAGAAGAGACATGTGTCACCTATGATTGAACATCATCCAATTTGAATAATTCATTATATACATGGTATTGGAAGAAATATTTGAAAACAATTTATTTTTTTATGATGTATGAGGATCCTGTGATATAGGTAGTGATTGACATGACCAGTGAGTTGGGACTTCCGAGGTCTCCTACACCCTAGAAAATTTATGATTCAGCTTTATAGGGAACATATAAAATAACCTAGGACTTATGAATCTATGATGGAATATTTAACATTTCTTCTTTCAATGAAAGGAACCCTGGGCATCTGGCCTTGATGAGGGGCTGGGGCCACATTCTCTCATTGAGCTGATTGTACTTGGTGAGACTTTACCTAACTAGGATATACTGGGTGAGGCTTCACCTTGTATGGATTTATATGGCTAGGATCATCTAGTAAAGATGAAAGTATCTGTACCATCTTAGGGGCCTCTTTATGTATAGTAGTGGCTATCTATACTTTTATGGGCCTTCATACATGAGATGGAAGTGGAAATGGGTACAACTGTTGTTAAGTTCACTACAAGGATTCTTCCAGATGATGATACTTTTCAAAGAACTCTATAAATACACAAGGGTATATTAGGTAAATGAGGGTAGGGACCATATTATTCCTGAAATTTTCCATTCATATCAAAATAAGTTATTCCTAGGACAATGACATTTTGAGTGGGTACACGAGTCCCTTCAAACGGGTGACAAAGAGAGCTACTCACTCATCTGGCCTCTTATTTCATTTGAAGAGTTCAATGATGCTTATCTTGTTATAAGTAAAGATCAAATGATAGATTAACTATCTATGAAGTTTCTACCAACTAGTAACATACCCTATGGATAGCTGAGTATAACAGAAAAATGTAGGTCCATCCATAGTCTGGATGAATCATTAGAGCTTGGCCGCCTCTTATTGTTATAGAGTCACCAATATTGGATCACACTATGAGGAAAAATAGTCCATATGCTATAGCGGGTCACCCATCACATTAAATGGGTGAATCTAGGATCACCAAGATCCATGGGATCTTATAAATTGTCCACCCATGGTGGATAAAAAATTACATCAGGAAGAAATTCCCTTTGTTGTATTTCCAAATCCTCAAGGTGGGAAATGAGAGAAGCTTTCACTTCATATTGGAAAGGGTTTGTGGAAAAAAATGCATTGACTAGATTAGTGAATCAGGTATTATAATGACCTTGATCTCGAGACATATAATCACACTAATCAAGCAAAGTGGGTGACTCATATCTTGGTCATTTTCCATATCCCCCATATTCTACCCTGTATGGGTGCATGGGGACACCATGTTAATGTTGGGGAATTTGACTAAGGAGGACCGGTTTACTCACCGGAGGATAGACATGGTTCCTTATAGAATTTTTACGGTTTTTTTTTGTTTCTAAAAAATGAGCTCAGTGGAGAAACTTTTATACTACTTGAGATCTTGGAGTAACGAAGCTATATTGGGATTGAATTCCACTTTTGGGGAAGCCTCATATGGGTTATAGGGATCAGTATATCCCATATATTTGTTAATTTGCTGACTAGGAGGAAGTAATATCTCATCGGGGGGACTTGAGGATCAGTGATTGTCTCTGTATATGAGTGAAAATGAATAATGAGAGGTATTCCTTGCACTCTGTCACCCCTTAAGGATGGTTTTCCCAATCGTGTGCTATGTTGGAGACCTTGCTGCTATGATCCTCTAGTAGGTCGATAGTGACCACATTCACTATGATGGTGGTCAAAGGAGAACCTTCATCATTTGTAGATGGGACAGATTTAAGATCTTTTAACTACCCTAGGTTTGGTTTGAAATGGAGTGAATCATACTTCCCCCAAACTCTAGTATTCATATATGGATATTCCTCTTCCATAACCCAGTAATGAATTAAAATATTCTTAATACTGGTTTGTTAGAGAGTCTGGTTGTATCCATAGGAATCAAGATTCTAAGCTACTAGAAGTGTCTTTATCTCAACCTTATTTAATTGGTGGTGAATGGAATCAAGGTTCTCATAGATTCTTGGGTAAGCCAGCTAATGGCTCTAGAGGAATTGGCATGTCTCCCAGATAATATAGTGAAAGAAGACCACTTTTTTCTTAGTGAAAGACTCCAAGATGCCAAAATAAAAAGTTTCGGGTGGCAAAAATACAATTGATAGTTTTTCAGCATCCAAAAGCTCTAAAAAGTCATCTTTTTCACTTCTAGGAGAATGATCATTCTCCTAGTTAGTCCAATCCTTGATTGGTATGGGTTGAGCTAAGGGTGGTGACACTAACAAAGACTTTATTTGCTGCTGATCTACTAGGAAAGGGGGTGTCACATGGGTCAAATATCAACTACATTCTAGGATGTCTCTTGGAGGTGTTACATCTTTAAGATCATATCCATATTGGACTAGGTATTTATGAATTCCTCATGGGTGAGTGCAGAAACAATACCTTTGAGGCTTAGTGGAGTGCTCACCATCATATGAGGGAATCAACCTAGACCTTAAAATATCTCTAATTTATTTAATGGAGGTAGAGAGGATAGAAAATAAAAGTGATAGGGAAAATTACATGAATATTCCTTGGAAGGAGGATAGAAAATCCCCCACTTGTATCTGTAGAAAGATCTAGGGATCTTGTAGACCTTGACTTTTGGGATTGTATACATCAATTTATGGGAATATACCCTAGACTCTAGTAGTATGGGTGATTTTCCCATCATTTATTCATTTATCGCTTCAATGTATGAGATGTTGATGATGACACAATGCTTCCCTTCATTCCACCTCATACAGTGTAAGTCTTATCCAAGGATTTTTTAGAGTCACTTGGGGTTCCCTCATGTTTTTTGTGACCGACACCATAAGCATGACCCCCATGAAGGGTGTTATCCCTTATTCCATGGGATGGGTTTTTCATAGAAGAGAATTTATTTGGCATGGGAGGAACTCTGTACTAGTTTGTGGTTGTGTGGGGAGGACCTCCACATTGGTTGATGGTAGTGTGGGGAGGACCTCTACATATATTGTTGGTGTCATTGGGAGGACCTCCATGATGGTTCATGGTGTCAGGGGAGTACCTCTATGCTTGTTTTTTGTGGTTTGAGGAGGACCTTCACATTGATTTGTGGTGGCATGGAGAGAACCTCTGTGTAGGTTGATGGTACTATAGGGAGGACCTCCACACTGATTTTACTCATCACAGGATGGTCTGTAATAGTTTTAAATGGTGTCGGTGACTAAGAGAGTCAACCTAGAATACTTTATAGGTGGGTGGGATCTCAATCCTAGGTGCAAAAAGACAAATCCATGTACACCTATTGTGGGGATATGATGGGATAGACTAACAGTGGTAAGGGCCACTAGAGTAGTAGAAGATTCATCCTATCAAAAAATGTTCTAGTTCTACCCCTGGTGTTAGTGTTGGGTGTTCTAGACTAGGGACTGTAGAGTGGGCATAGAATCCAACAACTCATCTGCCTATGGAATTGGTCAATGCTAGAATTGGTATAACCTGGTGGGAGACCTCCTCAGTATATCCCAAGTGGTTTTTATTGTATGCATGACTCAAACATCCCTTACCTTAAAAGAACAAGGGTGAAAGCTATCAGATCAATATGAGAATAGGATCCTAACGTTTTTCGACATAGGAATGAGAGAAATTTACCCATATGTGGCCTTTTGAGGTAGCCGTGTCAGTGATGCATTGATCCCTCAAGATCTTTTGGGCCATATACCTTATGGGAATAAATCCTTCTCACTCATACCTACAAACAAGGGCATTAATCACCAACCTCTGGATGATTTTGGAGGGTGATATGGGGTGTGGTAACCTATCATAGGAAGGAATGGCGACCTTAATGGTAGGATCTAAGTCGTGAAAGAATGACACAACAACGTTTCCCCTGCCCCTATGCCTACTGATGTTTTTTCACTGATTTCCTATAGCATGAGTCTTGTAAGGCATGTAATTTTAGCCATCAGTATATATACATTAAAATATATTCCTAATTTCCCAACATCATCCCTTCATCCTCAAACAGAGGTGGATTCCACATTGATGATGTCATAGATCTATTATTCCAAATATTATCTTCCCTAAGTCACAAGTGAGTTTCATGCTGGACCCACCATTTTATTAGTGGGACCTAACATCAAATATATGGATTTCGTGACATTAAAATCTAATGGTTCTCCAATGATACTATTCACCATAGTTTAAGGAGAAGACTTTCATTTTTGTTCACCATTTTTGTTTCTTTATGATTTTGTTAGGGACAACGTGTCACACACACTTTCTATTTCCCCGCATTCCCACTATCCAAAGGAGGGAAGCAACCACCACTTTAATCAGTGATGTTAAATAATTTATTGAAATGGGATGATGGGATGTTAGTTATTCTTTCCATGTATTCCTCCTTGGAGCTCATCACCTAGTCTAGGTCTCCCTCATTGATTTAATTCATATTTGTGAAACTCATTCTCGATGCCATCTCGAGGTGCACATTGCTTAATTATGTTGATTATTTATTTATAGGGCATCACCCTTTGGTTAGGGTAGGTGGTAAATCTGGGAATGTTGGTAATGTCTAGATGTTGGGAAAATTTGGAATCTATAAATTCTTTATATTTTGGAGGGTATCACATGTGTGAGACATCTTAGGTATGAAACCCAAGGAATATCATATTGGTAACAAGGTAGTTGATGACAAGTACATAAGTATTATATGAATTTTTTACATTAATAATCCCATTTTTATTTTATGTGGGTATGGATTCTAGATCATGTTAAAATTTTAACATCTTGTAGAGATGGTTGGGTCATAGGTTCAGTGTCTTGAAGAGATAGGTGGGGTGTAATTTTAATGTCTTGCATGGATAAATTGTGAGAAAGTTTAATGTCTTATGGGGATAGGATGGGTTGTTGAGTGTGTCCCCATGGGGAATATTTCACACTTGGGGTTTAGTTAATTTCAGCCCTTTGAGGGAAGTTTCCCACTTGGAGGTTTGGTGGAGTGTGCCCCCTGGGGGGAAGATTTCACACTTGTGGTTGCCAGGTGGGAACCTCATAGAGGAATCCAACATATCATATTGTTAAATAGGGATCAAAACCCACATATTTAAATCTATTAGTTTAAGTCTATTTGATAAGATGTATCTATGTAATTTAACATCATGTTGTAAGGCGGATTGTTTCATGGAAGGAGCACTAATGAGGGATGGTGTGGGTCTTACACATGGAAGATGTCTAAGGGTGCAGGAATAAGGGTGAAATCCCAAGGAGGGTGACCTAAGGGTTATAGATGTAGGTTGAAATACCACAAAGGGGGAGGAATGGAATCCCATTATGATCATAAATTGGATATTCATTGTTCATAAAATAAGCTAAAACTATAGTTTTTGTAATGTGATGAGGCTGTTATCATGCAGTTTAATGTCATATAACTAGGATGTTGAGTTATACAATTTTATGTGTTGAAGATCAAACATGGATGGGAATCACACCTTTAGGAGGACCATATTAATGTTAGAGGAAGATCTAGGAAAAAGACTCTCTAACAAGATAAGTAAGCAATTTCCCTGAATGATTCCACCTTTAAGGATCACATGTCCACTGCTCATGTGACTATGGGTGGAGAATGGCATAAAAACTACTGTGGAGGAGTGGAAATCATGAGGACCAATGTTAGGGTTAGTATTATTATGAGATAAAGACAATAGGGTACATATTTTTAGGATAAATTGAAAGGGTAATAGTCTAGGCTACGAATGAATCATAGGTGGTGTCGATTCAGGGACCAGAATGTTTTTGAAGAAACTTTATTATATTGTGGGTAAATAGGGTTGTACGAGACATGGTATATAGTGAAAATCTTACAAAAGGATTTAGGAGGCATTGGCGAATGAAATATCTGGTGTTGTGCATAAATTAGGGTTTCATTAAATCTTCTTCTCTTGCACGAATTGGTTAAACCTTAAGAGGTGTTGCTCAAGGATCTCTAAATCACAAGACAAAAAAATTTTGATCCCATGGAAGGTAGATCATATAATTTACCTACCTTTTAGGATCTATAAAATTCCCGGTGTTTCATAATTTCATGGAAGCGGGGTTTACATGAGTGACATTATCACTTCATCTCCTAGAGGGTAATCCATGAAGTGTTGGGGGAGGTTCTATTTATAGTGAAAATCGGAAGTTGATGTAGTACAACATCACTGTAGCATGGAACCAGGTTTTATTCTTCCCAGACCTTTTTTTGATGGGACATTCATGAAAAAATAGATGGTTTTATGATAGTTTTGGGTGAAAATATCTCTTTTTTGTGCACACATGCAATGGGAATCACTTCTGCCTTCGAGTGTACCTACAATGTTTTTGTCTCCAACGTCATCTTTGGTGTATAATTAATTTTCATTTGAAAACCCTACTTTATGAGAAACACTCCAAAAATGTGCACAACCTACTCCTTGGTTCTAGAATGTTTTTTGGGGTAAGATGCATACTTGGTTTGTGAAAAACTAACCTTTTGTGGCACTATACACGTTTTACAGTTCCAAAAAACTCATTACCTAATATTAATTATTCCAATTCATAATATTGAATATATTTAACTGTATTCAATTTTTAAAAGTGGTATAAATTTATTTTAATATAATTATTCAAAACACAGTAAAAGTATTATTTAGAAAAACGTTTTTAAGCATTAAAGTGGTTTTATAGGAAAGTAAATTATAATGTTGATTAAAATGGAATTGATAAGAATATATTAAATCAAAGAAAACTTATTTTTTTTAAACCAAAATAGAATATAAAATAACCTTATAAATAATTTGTTAAAATAGAATAACTAAAGACGTATTTTATTTGAACAAAAAACATTAGCTAGATTTCCAAAATTTTAAGTATATATTTCTATGTTCCACATTATATTTTTATATAAATTATATTACATAAAAAATATATATTTTTATAAAAAACTTTTATAATGATTCATGTTATTATTATATAATTATAATGTCATAAAAGTGACAATTTTTTAGAATTTTCATTTTTAACTATTCACTTAAAAATCAACTATTTCCAAAAAATATCAAAAATTAATCCTAAGATAAATTTGACATGTTGAATTAAAAAAATAATTTAATTTCTATAAATTAAATTTATAAAATTTTAGAATTTATATTTTAATTTCATTGTTGAATGAAGCTATGAGAATTATATGATTGCTTCTTTAGAAGAAAACATACTATAATTATATCTTGGGTGTTACAATCTTCTCCCCTTAAAAAACTTTTCCCTTGAGATTTCTAAAATAAAACCTCATAAAAATATTTGGGTAGTTATTCATCATAAATTCTCTATATTCCCACATCTCCTCTTCTATAATATTATTTTTTCAAAGTACTTTTTCTAATAGAGTCGTCTGATTCCTCAACACTTATTCACTAGTGTCAATAATCTTGATATGATCTTCACAATAAGATAAATTTCGTTCTAATTGTATTTATTTAGAGGTGATAACATGTTTTGGTATGGGAATTTACTTTCACAATGAAGGGATATGGAACACATTATGGACTTTAGAGAGGCTTGGAGGAATTTCCAAACGGTAAGTCATAGCTGCAATTGTTTCCAGAATATAATGTCCTAGAATTATAAAAAGGTAAATACCATTAATTATTGGTTTAAATTCCATAAAGGGCCATAATAATGATTTATATTAGGTTAAAGGAGGTGCCAGGTGCATCTGAGGCTCATTCGAAGCCCATAGACTAAAATTGGAGGAGGTAGATTGGGCTGCAATTTTTTTCTAAAACTGTGCGACCTAGGGCACAAGGGCATGTAGTGTTGTAGAGGTTTGGAATAGATCCCAAATGAATTATTTGTGCAATGTTAGTTAAATCATGTGTCTAACCATGCAAAGTGACCCTTTTAGTAGTGAATGGCACACAGTCGGTGCACAATTTGGCCAAATTCTGCGAACAAACCTTGCACATGGTAAGAATGGGTGAAATGTCCAAAATACCCCTATTTAATGATTTTTAACACACCCTATTCCCCAATTTCTCATTTCTAGTGATTTGCCTCCTTTTCCATGTATTGAGATTCTTCTTCCCCTCTCCCAGGTTTTATGATATTTCCCTCCTTTGTGGAAAAAGTCCTTCTCCATCATAAGCAACAAAAATCCCTCAATATGTTATACCTTAAACAAACATCTATTTATAGTTTCCTCTTCAATACATTTTACTATTTTGGTGCACAATTTTCCCCCTATTTTCATGTATTTTGAAAAATCATTCAATTTCTTAGATTTTAGGTTAAATCAAGGCCTGATAACAAATGAGTAGAGTGATACAACATTGAGGTAGGTTGTATGTACACTTTAAAGTCATTTAATCATGTATTAGATGTTACACCATTATGATACTCATCTAAATCTTATAGTGAGGCTTAATTCTTATTGAATTAATTATTTAAAGTGGTTTTCCATTCCTAGTGTGAACTTACCTTATAAAAAAAACCCATTTGAGGGTCTTTCACCTTATCATTGGCCTCCCCTTTGGGTGTTACCTCCTTGAATATACTTATGCCTATGCTTTAATAGGTTAATTACCTCATGTGAGTTTAATTTAGAATTGATGAATTAGATTATAAATTGAATTGAGTTGAATGGTTGGATATTATATTGGACCTTGAGCTTCATGTTTCACAACTTATATTTAAATGGTCATCATTTATGCTTTACAATGAATTCCAAATGCTTTAAATGTAAATTTCTAAGTGTATGTTTGATGAATACCTTTCTCCATGCCTTACTCTTTGATTAAATTTACATTATTGCATGTTTCATGTTACTTTTCCTTGTTTAATGCTTTTTTCTTAATTCATTTGATTATTTTTAATGGAATTCCATGCTTGGTCATGCTTGATAGCTTGAGATATTGAGATTTCATTGATGACATGTGATTAGAGGCATGTTAATGCCATGTAACTATGATTGTATTCCATTGTTTATGCTTAAGGCATGATTCCTAGTGATCATATATTTTAGCCTATATTTAATGAATGCACCTTATGCTTCCTGAATTTTTAAAATATTAATTGTGATAAATTGAATAGATTTTTAGGTTTTGGTGTGAGATGTTTATTTAATGGAATGCAATTATATAAATTCTCACCTTGTGATATGTGATTTTTTCTATGGTTATGTACTTAATTAATGATTCGATCGATGGAATCACTATGCTTGGTTGGATTTACTTGACATGCCTGTAGTTATACTTTAGATTTCCATGTATGGGATCTTCACACAGTTTCTCATACCCGTGAGTGATTACAATTCCATAGGGGAGCAACTGAGGAAGGAATTGTTTGGAAATCTGGTTATTCCATGCCTCAGGTGATACTCAATCCCCCATGTGAGATACTTATTAAGAGATCACAATCACCATACCTTGAGTGATACATGGAATACCATATGGGTTGCCTTGGATAGACTCGAAGGTATTTGTTTACGTGGATACACCCGTAGAGGCCCTTGGGATTCTATTTAGATCACCTTAGATGGGATCATGATTCCATAAATGGATTTGATGGACAGATGGAATGTGTTCTTGTTCACATGTGGTGCTTCTCATTTTATTTTTTAAAATACTTGTATAAAAACATTACAATGTGACCACCAAGCTAAATCACAAGTTTGGGGTTTTCATATTTTCCCTTGATTAGTTAAATATTAATGGACCTTGTATACATATCATGACTTGCACATGTTCCTCTTTCAGACTTATAGCTTAGGCCGAAGTAAGTGGTATGAGATGAGTTTCTATTTAGGAAACTGAACCATGGTTTGAATGTTTTATTTATTTAATGATCCACCTTTATTTATATATGGAACACTATCATTATTTACATCATGAAATGAATTGGCCTAGAAACTGTGGGTGATAGACTAATGAGATTTTTTCTCACACCCTTCTCATGAGCCTTTTGGTACCTGAGTAGACATTAGGATTATAGGTATGGATAAAGGGAAGAGAGATGATTCTGATTCTTGATTTACTTATTTCTTAGGATGGAGTTTGGGGGAAGAGGAATGAGCCCACACTCAAGATGTTTGGTAGTAGTTTTTAGACTTTAAATTTTTTTATATAACATGGGGTATATGATTTGTATACTCTATTTCCCCATTATCTCATTTTGTATAGACACATAACATCATGGTAAGAATATTGTATCTAATATTGTTATTAATATTACAATTGATTTTTTATTCTTCTTTTCTTATTTATTTATTTATGTTGTTGTGGTAATTTTTTATTCTTTAGACATTTATTCTTCCTTGTTTATCACTTTGCATATTCTGATCTATGAGGGAATAGTCTTCCCACAAACACACTAAAGGACCTATATACTAGTCATCAACCTCTATAATTTGAGGGTATGCACTTGAGATCATGTATCGACAATCTTAGGGCACAGTTGAGTGGAACTTGAAGAGGGATGCTACATATTGGTATTAGAGAATATTTTCCTTTTATATTAATTTTTGGATTAGATATAATATTAGGAAAATTGAATTTGGAATTAACCCTATTCTTGGATGTATCTAACCCATGTTGAGGGGAAACCCAAATTTAATGGGTTGGGAAATTATTTTATTAATTATTCCATTTATGGTTGATAAAACTTCACCGTTGGGTGACACCCTTATCTTATGGTAATTAATATTGATATGATTGAAATGATGACTTCTGTTACTTAATCCCAATGATACAAAGGAATATAAAGTCATGCATCAAATTAGACACTATAGGAAATGAATTATCATTCATATTTCCATGTCATATCTACATGTAGTGTTCATTGATTTTTTTTCTTGTGATTATTTTTGTGCCTAGCTGTTATGTCATGTAGTAATTGTTTTGTTATGAAATGTGCCAATTCAGCTTGCAGGAGCATGTTATAAATTGGATTAAGTGGAATACAATTTCATTATATATTTTTTATGGGCCCTTATAAATTGAAATGGTGATCCAGATAATCCAATCATTTAAAGGGTATTTAATTTCATAAATGAATAAAATGAATACCACCTTTAAAATGAAACATTCCTTAAATATGAAAAACATGAGTCCTTGACCTTGAACTTACATTTTCAATGGGATGTAGCTTGTGTATATTGTGATTATTCTAAGGTAGTTTACTTATTATATAATCTTTGATATATGAGTAGGCCGTTAGTTATGTTGTGTTCAAAGGAAGTCTTTGTACCTTTCCTTCTTATTTCTTTTTATATGATTTCTCTATCTGTTATAAACTCTGTTTGAGGAGTACACTTGGTAATTGTAGAGATATGTTACTATGTATTCCTCATGATATATTACAATAGAGTGTTGAAGAGAAAATTCTATAGGTGGTGGGCCCTAAGCTACCCATAGTACCTCCCATAGGGCTTCATAAGGAACCTCCTGCATATCTTCCACTAGGAACCAATGCTCAGTTTCATGATTGCTTACTCAGGTTCATGCAGTCTATTCAGGGTGTTTCTCAGCCTACCCTGACTATGGTAGAGCTAACTTGGGACTTTAAATAGAGTATCCTTCTACATTATTATTGGATGGAGGACCTCATGCTGCAAGTTCATGGTTATAATCTATGGTATCTTTCTTTGATCATCTTGAGATGCCTCCAGATTTGAGGGTTAAGATCGCAACCTACATGTTGCCTGACTCTATCAAGCATTGGTGGGACATCATAGATCAGTTATATAATTACCAAGGTATTGTCTCGATACACATATAGATGTATTTTGATGATACATTACCTCTAAAAACTCTATGTTCAGATCATTCTAGGGAGTTCATGCATCTTTACCGCAGCTCTATGACTGTGCTCGAGTATTCAACTTGCTTTACTGAGCTCCAACATTTTTCTACATCTTTGAATAGTGAAAAATTGATGACTATGAGGCAATTTTAGGCTGTTATTGGAAATTTTTTACACCCATAGGTGAATTTAGTTCAGTTTAAAATCATTAGAAAGATAGTAAACTATGCCCTAATTATGGAATAGAACCTCAGAGAAGCTGGTAATGTGAACCAGGGCGATTCATTTATGACATAGGGTGATGGTTATTGTAACACCCCAAGGTTTTCTAAAAATAAATTGAAATGAATGAAACGTTGTTTTATGTAGATATTTATAACTAGCCTTTAAAAATAATTTTTCTACCTCTATGTTTTGAATTTTGAAAAACAGTCATCTATAATTGTGTTCAGTAATTTATTTGGAGCCTAATGGAACAAAATTGTTTTTTGGTGAATAGTAACATAATCTTATGAATATTAATAAGAATATTAATATGAAGCTAATGAATAGTAAACTTTTTCATTATTTTATTTTCTTAAGGCTTTAAGATATTGGCATCTTGGTTAATTCTTCAATGTGATTGAAAATGAAGTTATAGAATTTAAATTGTTTGTTTTTGAATTATGTAAGATTTAATTTAAAAATTAAATTAATAATATTTAGAAAATTATTTTCAAAAAATGGAGTTCATTTTTTAATTCTAAACGTCGAAAAATGTTAAGGGTAAATGTTTGGGATTTTTCTGAAACAGTTGATTTTTTTGTGAATAGTAAAAATACAGTTTGGAGTTTCGGTGTGTTAACGGCATCGTTAATGATGTAATAATGATGTAATAAATCTGTTATAATTTTTTACACTAAAATAAGTTATGGGGAGTCTCAAGTGGCTAATACCATGGGAAAATACCATGGGCAAGCCCATGGTTTTTCAAATACCACTAATGAGGTGCCCCTTGGAAATTATTAAAATATTTCCTCACTTTTTCTATAAATACCAACCCTTTCATTCACTAAATTCATTCAAAAATTCTTCATTAATGAATATATGGCCTCATTACCCCCATAGTAGTCTAAAAAGGGTTTCCTCAATCCCCCAAGGTCCCAGCCTTAATGTTCCATGAGTTACTCTACACGGTAAGAAAATTCTCAACTTCTTTCTTTTTTCCATTCAAGTTCTCTTTTATGTGTTATAGAAATCAAGAATCCATACCATGTTCTTATTTTCATCTTATTCTTGCTCTATTATATATTATGATTCGTTTCTATATGGGAAACCATTGTCCATTTTTTTAATGATTTCTAAAACCATGTTGCATAGCCGTTAGGCTGTGGAATTTTTGTAAGGGATTTCTCAACTATTATTTTATTTTGAGTTATTTTATTTTATTATTATTTCCTCATATCCTTTTATCCAAGAGGCGTAAAAGCTCCAAAAATCATGTAAACTTTGGGTTTTCTTATGTTCATGGAAAATTCATCATCATTCTTCTTCCCCTCTCCCACTTATTCAAGGAATACTAACATTGTCTGTGACGTGTCGAATTACCGACATCATGGACAATGTGATTTTTTTGATTAAATTCAGGTCATGAAACCATTTTTATGGTTGAAACAGGTTATAATATATGTTTTATGTCTCATACATGGTTCTGTAATTCATTTCTACACATGGTTAAATTTTTAAAGAAAATGAGGTCGTTAATATCAAAGAACCACTAAAATGATCCAAATGAACATCATTAATGTTTTAACTTATGAATCATCTTCACTTCATAATTAAAATTGATAAATTTTATAAATTATTTAATTTAGAAATATGTAAATACCACTCCATTCCAATTCTGGAGTTTCACTTCCAATTGACAAGAACAACCATCATGAACCAATCATGGAAATCATGTAAAGAACTCACCCAAAAACAGTTCAAGGAAGAAAATATTAACAATTAAAGGGAGAAATGATGTAATAAAATGATCATATAAGGTATTATAAAGATGGATATGTCTCTGTAAGATATTAATAACACTATTTTAACAATTATACAAAATATTTAAACAATTTTGATGTACTACAAGCCTAAGGTAAGGGAATTCTTAACCCGATTTCTATTCTCTGGGTTAACCTTATACTTCATTATTTATGTGGTATTTAAATTGATTATTTGATTAATTATGATTATATTATGTTTAATTATGTGTATTTAAATAGTATAAACATATTCCATCCCCAATATTAAATCTCACTTGAATTATAAAATATTTATAAGGGACTTTCCTATTAAAAACCTCTTTTAAAATTATGCTCTACAAAATTCAAAATAAATGTTTTATGCAATTATTCATGTTGTATGTTTATGTTATGGTTCTTGGGAATTGTTTATGATTAAGTGTGTGAAATATATTTCCCTCAAATGCATTGGTTATTTTTAAGTTGGAGGTTAGCCTTATGTTTACACCAAGTGTAACTGTAATGGTTACAGAAATTATAAGGTAGCCATGAGGGTTACAAATTATAAGATAGGCGAGAGGGTTACAAGATTATGTGTATAATGCCCAAAGATACCTATATGGTTATATTTATTTTCTTATATGTGTTTGTGTCTTGTGTAAATCTCATGTTTCACAAGGTAAGTATATATGGGTGTCATGTATGTGTTTTGAAAATGATTTCATACGTTACAAGTGTTCAGGGACTAATGTGTTCTTTCCTTCTTCTAATATAACTTTCTAAGATTTTTGTGCTCATCATGAGTTTTAAATTATGTTAATAGGTTAAAATGATGTGTAAGATAAAGAAGTAATCCATGTTAAATGTTTGATGAATTGTCAAAGAAATCATGTTTTAAGCTTTAATGTTTTATATTTTAAAGAAAATGGAAACTGTTTTTTTGGTGTCCAGTCTGTATCAATGTGTAATGTTATAAATGTTTTATATCCCAATTCTTTAAAACTATAAACATTAAAAGATAATAAATTTAAAAGGAAGTGATTTATTGTCTAAAATCAAGATTAGGTAATGTAATAAGACTGGGTCCTTGTAGTTGGTATCAGAGGATGGTTTAGATAACTTTAGGGGTTAAGATGACATTAAAAGAATACCATAAATGATTTTTACTCTATGATTGATTTTAAATTTTAAATAATTTAAAGATTACATTTTGATTCATCAAAGATATGTTTATTCAGAATGGTTTTCTACCGAAGAAACAGAGAAGATGAAGAGGAGAGGCACCGACAAAACAACATCCTTATGAATCTATAGCCCAGAATGGTGGGGATTAGAAACGAGTAGTTTGTGACAGTAATGGATCAGCTAACACATGCAATAAATGGTGGTGGAATCCATGTAAGATAACAACTGGATGTACCACAATAGATCATGACAGTATTTGAACATTTTATGAGACAACACCCTATTTATTTCAATGGATCTTCTGACCCAGTAGTAGTTGGAGGATGGATTAAAGCCCTTGAAAAGATATTCGATGTTATGGGATGTTCATACAATCAAAAGGTAAGTATTTTCATTTATCATTTTGAATGTGAAACTGTTCAGTGGTGGTAAATGGTAAGGAATATTAGATATAGAGAAGATTTTGATGCCATAGAGCGGGATGAATTTAGAAGTATTTTCTGTGAAAAATATATTCCTAAGGTGGTGTGACTTAGGATAGAGAAGAAATTCCTTGAATTAAAGGAAAAGGAGGAGGAATAAGTGGCTGTGTATGAAGATAACTTCACCCAACTGGCGAGGTCTCCTCTCAATCTTATTTTGGATCTTGATATCAAAATCATCCGCTTTTACTCAGAACTAAATCCAAGGTATCGAAGGGCATTGGCCTCCCATAAATTCAAAAGTTATGAGAAACTTGCCCGATGTGTTGAGAGGTTAGATATGAAGTTTGATGATGATAACATGAATTTTAGAAACAAGGATAAGAAGAGGTCCATATGTCAAGTGATGTGTAAGAATCAACAAAAGAAATCTGATGGTAAGAAAATCCAGTTTCCAGTTTGTGAAAACTGTGGCAAGAAGCACCCTAGGGAATGTCTTAACAAAACTGGGAAGTGTTTTAAATTTGGTAAGTTTGGACACATGACCCAAGATTGTAATGAAAATGATCCTAAGAATAATCCTGATAAGAAAACTGCAAAGTGTTTTAAATGTGGTGAGATGGGTCATTATGCAAATTCCTTCCCAAAGAAAGATTCAAATGATGTAAAGAATCTAGAATACAAGAAAAAAGGTATAGTGACATCCTTTACGAACACTTCAGTATATGTCGGACCATCCAATGAAGTTGTATCAGGTACATTATTTGTTTACTTATATTTTTATAAAGTTTTGTTTGATACATTCTCTACACATTCCTTCATCTCTGAGAAAGTTTCTGGTAAATTGAAAATATCACCTCAAAAAATGAGACTAGAACTTGTTTTTAAAACACCAGGGGGAAATATTATAGTAAAGAGTAATTACAAGAATCTGTCTATTGTGGTATGAGGATGGAATTTACATGCAAACCTTGTTGTTTTACCCCTAGTTGAGTTTGATGTTATTCTGGTAATGGATTGGCATTCTGTTTATCATGCTAAGATTGACTGTAGATCGAAAGAAGTTGTTTCTAGAAAGAGTTTTAGTTTGTATATAAGAACAAACCAATACAATTGATAACATATTAAGATGTTTATAAATTTTTGAAAGATGGAAATGAAAGTTATCTTGATCATATTTTTGAAAACAAGGAAACTTTTTAGATTAATGAAATGCCAGTGGTAAATGAATACCTTGATGTTTTTCCTGATTAGTTACCCGGTGTCATACCTAATCGGGAAGTCGAATTCACAATTGATTTAGTTCCAGATGCTAAGCCAATATCAAAACCACCATATCATATGACTCAAATATAACTTCTTGAATTGAAAAATTAGTTGCACGATTTTCTTGATAAAGGATCCATTCATCCTAGAACTTCACAATGGGGAGATCATATTTTGTTTGTTAAAAAGAAAGATGATTCCAAGAGTCTTTGCATTGATTACAGAGCATTGAAGAACATCACAATTAAAAACAAGTATCCTTTGCCTCATATCTATGACTTGTTTGATCAGCTCTAGGGAGATCAGTACTTTTACAAGATTGACTTGAGATCTGGATACCATCAGCTGAAAGTGAAAGAGGATGATATCATGAAAAAAACTTTCGTACTAGATATGGGCATTATGAATTTGTTGTTATGCCATTTTGATTAACTAATGCACCTACTATATTCCTGAATCTTATGAATATAATATTTCATGAGTTCTTGGATAAGTTTGTGGTTGTGTTTATTGATGACATTCTGGTATTTTCTAAAAATAAATAGGAGCATGAAAAACATCTAGGGTTTGTCATACAAACATTAATAGAAAATAAACTGTATGGAAAATTCAAAAAGTGTGTATTTTGGTTGTAATGGATTTATTTTATTGGGAACATTGTAAATAAGGATAGAATAAAAGTTTATCCTACAAAAAATGTGGTTTATGAATGGACAAGACCCACAAATGTTATAGAGATTCATAGCTTTCTTGGGTTAGTAGGTTATTACCAATGTTTTGTTAAAAACTTTACACAATTATCTAGCCCGATAACCATGTCAATATGAAAAAGGGGTTAAATGTTTTTGGATAGAAGAATGTGATGATTGTATTTTGGAACTGAAGAAATGACTGGTGAATGCTCCAGTTTTGGCCTTGTCTTCCCGAAGTGGTGAGTTTGTCATCTATAGTGATGGTTATTTAAAGGAATTGGTTGTGTTTTGATGCAGAATGATAAGGTAATTGCTTATACTTCAAGACAAATAAAAACTAATGAGTTACATTATCCCACACATGATTTAGAATTGAAAGCTGTGAATTTTTGATTTGTAAATTTGGAGGCATCATTTATATAGAGCCAAATGTCAAATATATATTGACCATAAATGTCTGAAGTATATATTCACAGAGAAATAATTAAACATGATGTAGAGAAGATGGATTGAACTGATAAAGGATTATGATTTCATGATAAATTACCATCCTGGAAAATCAAACAAAGTTGCGGATGCCTTGAGTCGAGAACATCATGAATCATTAAGCATGCTACATTTGGAACATGATCCGTTTATTAATGATTTGTTTAATTTTGGATTAGAAGTTTTTGGTGAAAAAAATATCTCTGTTTTGTCTCAGGTTTTAGTGTAGTCATCATTATCAGACATAATTAAGAAAGTGCAGAAGGAAGACTGTGAACTACCGAAAAAAGGTATAATTGGTTAAAATGGGAAAGTTGCCAGAATTTAACCTTAATAATGATTGTGTTTTAAGATTTGGTAAAAGGTTGTGTGTGACTTGCGATTCTCAGTTGAAAAAAGATTTGTTGTGTGAAGCTCATAGTTCTCTATTTTCAGTTCATCCTGGGAGTACTAAGATGTACAAAGACTATAGGGAGTATTACTGGTGGGATAGAATGAAAAAGGATATTGCCGAATTTTCTGTGAAATGTTTGACATGTCAACAGGTTAAAGCAGAGTGGCAGTTACTAAAGGGTATGCTTCAGCCTTTTCTAGTGCCAAATTGGAAATGGGAGAATATATCCATGGACTTCATGGTGGTACTACCTAAGACATATTGAGGTAAAAATGTGATTTGGGTTATTGTGGATCGACTGACAGAATCTTCACATTTTATTTCTATTTGAGATACAATGTATTTGGATCAGATTTCTTGAATGTACCTCAAAGAGATTGTTAAGATACATGGAGTTCCTCTTTCCATTGTATTTGACCGGGATCCCAAGTTCACTTTTAACTTTTGGAAGGGACTTCATAAGTGGTTGGGCATAAGGTTAAATTTCTGTACATCTTTTCATCCTCATTCAGATGGGTAGTCAGAATGAATGATTCAAACATTGTAGGATATGCTTTGAGATTTTTCAATGGACTACCAGGGAAGTTGGGATCAACATATTTCTTTAGTTGAGTTTTCTTATAATAATAGTTTTTATTAGAGTATGCAGATGTAACCTTTTAAGGCATTTTATGGGAAGTGGTGTAGGAATCCATCTTTTTGGGATGAAGGTGGTGAAAGAAAGTTGATGGGGATAGAATTAGTAGACGAAGTGGCTGAGAAAGTGAAGATGATCCAGTATCACATCAAGATAGCTCAGAGAAGGTATAAAAGTTATGAAGATAATAGAAGGAAAGACTTCTCTGTAGATGTAGGTGAACATGTTTTCCTTAAAATATCTCCTTGGAAAAGTGTGATGCATTTTGGTAAGAAAGGGAAGCTAAGTCTGCGGTTCATTGGTCCTTTTGAAATCCTAGAGAAAGTCGGACCAGTTTCATACCGAGTAGCTTTGCCTCAGATTTTGTCTCAGGTACACAATGATTTTCATGTTTCTAGGTTGAGGAAGTATGTGCCAGATTCATCACATGTTTTGAGCCCAAAAGTAGTTCAACTAGAAGAGAACCTTTCTTATGAAGAGAAACCAGTTCAGATTCTTGATTTAATGGAACATGTATTGCGGAATAAGGTAATCCACCTGGTAAAGGTTTGGTGGATAAAATACATGGTTGATGAAGCGACATGAGAGTCTGAAAATGCTATGAGGGAAAAATACCCTCACTTGTTTAATAAGCAAAAAAAATTGTGAGGACACAATTTCTAGAAGGTGGGGATAATGTAACACCCCAAGGTTTTCAAAAAATAAATGGAAATTAATGAGACTTTGTTTTAACTAGATATTTATAACTAGCCTTTAAAAATAATTTTTCCACTTCCATGTTTTTAATTTTGAAAAATAGTCATTTACAATTGTGTTCAGTAAGTTATTTGGAGCATAATGGAACCAACTTGTTTTTTTGTGAATAGTAACATAACCTTATGAATAGTAATATGAATAGTAATATGACAGTAATGAATAGTAAATTGTATTATTATTTTATTTTCTTAAGGCTTTAAGATAACGACTTCTTGGTTAATTTTTCAATGTGATTTAAAAGCAGTTATAGAATTTAAATTGTTAATATTTGAATTAAGTTTGATTTAATTTAAAAATTAGATTAATAATATTTAAAAATTTATTTTAAAAAAATGGAGTTAATTTTTGAATTATTCACATTAAAAAATAGTAAGGGTAAATTTTTGAGATTTTTCAAAAATATTTGATTTTTTCAGTGAATATTAAAAATACAGTTTTGAGTTTTTGTGTGTTAATAACATCATTAATGATGTAATAAATCGGGTTGACTTGTGCACAATAAAATAAATTATGATATGTCTTAAGTGGCTAATACCATAATCAAATACCATGGGAAAGCCCATGGTTTTTCAAATACCACAAATGTGGCGTCCTTTGTAAATTATTACAATATTCTCTCACTTTTGCTATAAATACCAACCCATTACTTCACTAAATTCATTATAAAATTACTCATAAATAACGATAGGGCCTCCTTACCTCCCTAGTATTGCTACCAAGGTTTCATCAAGCCCCCAAGATCCCAACCTTCACATTTTAGGAGTTACTCTACAAGGTAAGAAAATTCTCAACTTCTTTTTTTTTCCATTCAAGTTCTATTTTATGTGGTATAGAATTCAAGAATCCATACCATTTTATTCTTTTCATCATATTCTTGATATATTATTTATTATGATTTATTTCTGTAATGGTGACCATTTTCCCCTCTTTTTTTAATGTTGTCTAAAACCATGTTGCATAGCCCTTAGGCTACCGTACTTTTGTAAGGGATTTCTCAACTATTCTTTTATTTTCAGTTCTTTTATTTTCTTATTCTATCCTCATATCCTCTTATACAAGAGTAAATAAAGCTCCATAAATAATGTATATTCTGGATGTTATCATGTTCATGGAAAATTCATCATCATTCTTATTCCCCTCTCCCACTTATTCATGGAATACAACCATTATCTTTGATGTGTCGAATTACTGATATCGTGGATGATGTGATTTTTTTTTTCAATTCTGGTCATGAAACCATTTTTATGGTTGATCCTGGTTATAATATATTTTTTATGTATCATCCATGGATTGGAATTCTTTTGTAGAAATTGTTTTAATTCATAAAACAAAATTTGGTTGTTATTATCAAATAACCACTAAAATGATCTAAACGAACATCATTAATATTTTTTCTTATGAATCATATTCATTTCAGAATTGAAATTGATAAATGGTATAACATATGGATTATGTAAATATTTAAATACCTCTTTATTCCAATTATATATTTTCACTTCTAATTTACAAGAACCACCATCATGAACCAATCATTGAAATAATGTATAGAACTCACCCAAAAATAGTGCATGGAACAAAATACTAACAATTAAATGGAAAAATGATGTAATGAAATAATCTTATAAGGAATTATAAAGATGGATATGTTTCTTTAAGATATTAATAACACTATCTTAACTGTTATACAGGAGTTTTAAACAAGTTTTATGTAATAAAAGCTTGAGGTAAAGGAATTGTTAACCCGATTTCCATTCTTTGGGTTAACCTTATACTTCATTATTTATGTGTTATTTAAATTATTTGTGTGAGGAATTATGATTATATTATGTTTAATTATGTTTATTTACAGAGTATATAAATATTCTATCCCCTATATTAAATATCACTTAAATTATACGATATATATAAGGGACTTTCCTTTTAAAAATCTCTTTTAAGATAATTTTCTACAAAATTCAAAAGAAACATTTTTATGAAATTATTCATATTTTATGTTTATGTTTTGGATCTTGGTAATTTTTTATGATTAAGGGCGAGACCTATATTTACCTCCAATTCATTGGGTTTGTGTAATTTGAAGGTCGGCCATATGGTTGCTCCAAGTGTAACTGCGATGGTTACACAAATTGTTTGGTTGCCCTGACGGTTAGAAATTATAAGGTAGCTAAGAGGGTTACAAGATTATGTAATTAATTACCCAAGATACCTCTATGGTTATATTTATGCCCTTATATTTGTTTGGATCTTGTGTAAATATCATGTTTCAAAAGGAAAGTATGTATGGGTGACGTGTATGTCTTTTGAAAATGATTTCATATATTATAAGTGTTCATGTACTAATGTGTTATTTCCTTCTTTTTATATCCCTTACTGATATTTTTGTTCTCATACCATGTTTTAAATGATTTTAATAGGTTAAAAAAATGTGTAACACAAAGAAGGAATAAAAGTTAAATGTTTGAAGAATTTTCAAAGAAATCATGTTTTAAGCTTTAATGTTTTATATTTTGAAAAAAATGGAAACTATTTTTATGGTATCCACTCTATAACAACGTGTAATGTTATGAATGTATTATGTCCCAGTTCTCTAAAGATATAAACTTGAAAAGATCCTCAATGTAAAAGGAAGTGATTTTTTGACTAAAATCTATATTATGTAATGTAATAAGGCTAGATCCTTATAGTTCTTCTGGTAATTAGAAGAACCATTTCAAAGGTGTAGTTTGAAGCGATGCATTCCAGGTGACACACATTGATTCTATAGTGTGTCACCAGTGTGGCCGGCTAATCCATAAGAATCCCAAGTGCATGAGAAACCCAATTGAATATAGATCTGGTGGATGGATCAGTCAAATTTAGCAATTTTGCCGTCATTTTACTCTAGAATCCGGTTGGATGGGATCCGTACCATCACCTATATCGGTTACTAGATCTGTGACACTATATTAGGCTAAAAGTTTGTCTTATACTAGTTGATCATGCCAAGGTTGTAATAGTGGTGGATGAGGTAGTTAATGTAACACCCGAGATTTTTATGAGAAATATTTTGTTTTTATGTTATATACATCATCAAAATAATATTTCACTACACACAACACTATCTTGGCTTGCTTTACACGCAATCGTGACCTTCCTCAAAAGCATATGTTTTACGCAATACCGAGTTTCACTAAACAACAATATGTTATTAAAATATTATTAAAACTAGATGTTATGAATAGTAATACCTACTTTTTGAAATTTTATAAATTTTATATTTCAAAATGGACTTCATTTTTGGATTCGGAATATCGAAATTATCCTAGGGTGAAATTTTGGTATTTTTCTGAAAACTTTCAATTTTTGATGAATAGTGAAAACACTGGGTTACTATTTAAAAACTGACTTTTTATTTAAATAATTATTTATTTTATTTAAATTTATTTTATGTGGAAATTGATATAAAATACTTATATAAGTTCAATTTAATTCATTGGAGTCATTTTATAATAATTTTAGACATATAAAAATTTTATTGAACTTTTCACCGTCTTTTACCCACCTCCTAGGAGAATTTAAAAATTTACATAAAACTTAATTTTACCGCTTCTGTGAGTGTAATTTTTAAAATACAAGAGACATGGTTAATATCAATGAGTAAAATTTGGTTCAATAAGATAAAATTTTTTTTTGGTGAATAGTAACTTTTTACTTTTATTACCACGGTTAAAAGTAAATAGGGTAGTTAAGGGTAAAAATGATGTTATTATTACCATAACACATGTCTTAATTCTATTTGATAAGTTTAATTCGACCAAAAAACAACCTTAGGAATAAAATATGACCATTTAGGTCCACTCGGATTAGATTAGGACATTTATTATTAATTTATTTAAAGAAGGGTTAACGTAGTTAAAATCAAAGTTTAATAAATAAATCATTTTTAATATGGGGTTAAAAATAAGCTAAATTCGGCTATAAATATTCATTAGAAAGAAAAAAATATTTCCTACATAATGGTATTTTTTTTATAATTTTTAGACATTAAATAATTTAATTTAGTTATGACACAATGATGATGCAGTAATTACCTTATTAATGAAATATTAACATAATTGATGTTATAAATACCCACGTAAATGTAATTTTAGACTTTTTATGAATTAAACTAATTTTATAGGTTAATATGACATGTTATTATTTATTTAATTAACTTTTTAAGAACTAATCATGCTATTATGATATTTACAAAAATCAATTACCAAATAGTGTCAAAATTGACACAAAATAGTTTTTAAAACAAATCTTATATTATTAATTGTTATTTTATTCCTAAAAATCTAAGGTTCGGAAAAATGACTTAGATAAGGTTATATATATTAATAATGAACAACTTGGGGTTATTTTGGCTTGTTATAGTAAGTTTATTAACCATATAGTGTAAGAAAATAAGAAGACACTGTAAAAGTAAAATTATTTAACTTAAAGTTAAATCTAAATGATAAGGTTAGAATCGTAACATAAACTTGTCTAAAATATATTGGTTGAGCGTATTTCGACCCATCCCCACCTTATCTTCGAAATAAATCAATTTGGAGCTATTAAAAACCGAATATGACTTTATAATAAAATAATATTTTAAGTTTTTCCTAAAGTGCCCCTCTCCTCCCTTATAAAAGGGCACCTCCTCCCTCTCCTCCTCACACCACTTTGAGACTTCAAGAAAGGAAAAACCATGCCCATTTTACTTCTCAACTTCTCTAGAAACAATCTATAGGTATTTTTCTTCTTCAAAGACCAATTTTAGTGCCCTAAGAGGAGGTTTCAAAGAGGCGTGTCGAAGAAGAGGTAAAATCCGTTACCGATTCTTCCAAATTTATTTCTTCTCCTACTTCTTCTTATTTAGTTGTTTCATTATGAAGTAATAACATAATTATCAATAATATACTGATATTTTATTATAAATATGAAACAACCCTATTTCACCTTCTATCCATCCTACGGAAAATGAAATCGCCGCGTGTGCGTACGTACGAAATACCGTCTCCACGTCGTGGTGTAATCTATTTTCCACCACCACCATACTTGGATGGGTATAATGGTGTGATTAATTACCATATAGGATTAATTTAAAGTTATATTGATTCTTAAATATTATACATACACTTCAATACAATTACACGATCATGGGAATGATATCATCGCTCGTGCGTACGTACGGCCTACCGTCTCCACGATGTGATGCGACTCGTTCTACATGATCATTAATGAATAATGATTATATAAATGAATTAAATGAATAAATATGATATATATTACTCTAATAAAATTATGGAAATGAGGTATCTATAACCTACAAAGAAGAATAATAATTTATTCGACAGAACACGCATAAGAACAAAAAGCAATAAACACCCGAATAACAAGTAACAATGAAATATTACTAATAAGAAGCTACGAATATGACCATATATGATATCATAACAATGAGTAAGATTCTGGAATAAGTCAATAACATTATTTAAATCATTATACAAGAGGTTCATACACGTACGAAGCAAATCGGGGCTAAGGTAAGGGAAAATCTCGCAATCTCAATTTTTATCCGAGATTGTTTATACTTCGATAATTACTGGGGAATATTTATCATCCACATCCATGTTTGGTCAATATTTAATATTATTTAAATCCTCCTACAATTTTTTAAATCCAATTTTACCCTTCAGTGAGTTTTGAGTGAACGATATGAAATGAAGTTTTTGTCATTTTTAGTACGAGGTACTTTTTTGAATTTTTCTGAAAAAGTACAAGAATAATGTTTTTCTTTAACTTATACAGCATGAATAGATTTTTAGAACATTATTTCCATGAAGCTTCCTTTAAAAGTTTTTAAGTTTATTTTTAATCAACTTCTTTTAGTTTAAAATTGTATGACATGTTAAGAAAGGAAAAATGTTTTTAAAATAGAAAGGATATTTTTCTCAAGAATAAAGTTAAAGTGTTTTATCAAAATTATTTTCCATCTAAGATAATATAGGGTTCTGTTTCTATCCCTATTTTTAAATTTATTCTATTATGTTATGATGGAATTATTTTTATGATGTCCTTTTATCTTATATGGATTATGTTATGATTGTTAAGAATCCCATTTTTATTACATGGGTTGTGCTATGATGTATGATTTATGATCTTGTGGCACACATAAGAATGGTATCATTATGAGATGGGTGAGACCTATATATCCCTCCAATGCATTGGGTAAAGATTTATATCTCATTAAATATACATGGATGGAATGACAGGTTAATCCAGTTTAGTGAAACAGGACTGAAACGAGGAGTGAACTCGGTTCAGAAATAGACTTTGTCTGCTAAGATAGTCTTGGAAATGAGTCTTGACTACTAAGAAATGATTCTCTATGATTATGTGTGTATGCCACAAAGTTTCATGTTTTATGTTATGATTATTGGGATTACATTTCACTACTATGATTTATCCCATGTTATGAAATTATGATCTCTCTTGCAGGTTAAGATTTCCAAAATGTTATGTTATTATGAATATGATGTGATTGATATTTCTTTTGTTTACCCTTACTGAGCATTTGAGCTCACCCTTTTGTATGTTTTCTTATACCCAGGTTAGAAAGAAGGGTATTAAGTAAGATATGCCAAAAGGGACTCTAGATATGATAAAATAAAAGGGAGACAATGTAGATGATTTATGAACCAATTGTTTATGTTTCCCAGTTTCTAAAGACACTATACATATACGGTCCTTTCATGGTTTTGGTATATGTTGTAATAAGCGTGCTTCAATTTTGAATTATTAACAATGTATGTAATGTATGGGTCGTTATAGTTAGTATCAGAGGCAAAGGAGGTAGGAATGTATCTGACCCTTGGGAACTCTCACATGTGAGTGTTGGACGAAGCATGGCTCTCCGCCCAAGGGCTTCATGAGGATATGGCTGCCACTAGGGATGGTGGTGTGTCCCGCCCAGGGGGTATAGCCACCCATGGAGTGCCCTGATAGGTATCAATTATAGTCCACTGGATGTAATTCAAGACCGCTATAGTTGGTATCAAAGGAAAGGTATAGTCAACCTTTGGAAACTAGGAAGTGAAAGAATTAGTAATAACCCTAAGGATAAGTCTAAGCATAGAACACAATCTTAGTGTTTTAGAAATGGCCATGAAAAAACTATGATAAGAACTTATGTGTGAAATTTATTCTTGATTATGTGGTTTTCCTATTATAATTAGTGTTTCTCACACTATTCTTCTTGGTTTTAGTCAATGGCTGGAACCTGAAGGAACCGTGTTAATGCGGAATGCGACGGGCAATGAAACGATTGTCCCCCTGAGAAACCAAACGTTATGGGTGCTGGAATGAAAAATCTTGTAGCCATGCTCACACAACTTTCTCAAGCTATGAATCATGTAGGACTTCCAAACGAGCAAAGGAAGGAGCAACATTTTGTTGAATCCTTCATGAGGCAGCGTCCACCTTCATTCAGTGGGTCTACCGATCCATTAGTTGATGAACAATAGATTAGTACCACTGAGAAGATATTTTCAGTTCTTCAATGTTCTAAACATGATAAAGTCATCTTATTAGTATATCATTTGGAGGGTGAAACTGATCAATGGTGGAATCTTATCAAGAATACGAGGCAAAGGGATGAAATTGAATCAATGGAATGGGACGAGTTCAAAAACTTATTTTTCAATAAGTACATACCTCGTATTGTTCGAACAAATATGGAGAAGTATTTTCTTGAACTAAATCAAAAGGATGATGAATCTGTTGGTACCTACGAAGAAAATTTTACAAGACTTGCAAGGTAAGCTTCTGGGATTATTATCCAACCTGAGAGTAAGATCGATTGATTATTTAATGGCTTAAAACCAAGTCTTTGAAGGGCGTTATCCATAAAGGACTTCAAAAGCTATGAGGAAATCATTCGATGTGCTCTCAAGGTTGAGATGGAGATTGGAGTAACCCATCAGTCATATGGGTTTAATAAGAAGAGGAAAATGGAATTCAAAGGAAAATATAAAGAGCACACTGAAAAAAAGATGAGTTTTCCCTTATGCTCAAAGTTTGGAAAGAAACATGGAGGGAGTTGTGTTAAATGGACAATTAAATGTTTCAAATGTGGAAAGGTAGGTCATTGGGAATTTGAATGCTGTAATGATGGGAAGAAGTTTTTTAGTGATGTGAACAAATAAAGGGCTACACAGAATGCACCTCCTACACTTCAATGTTAAAAGTGCAAGGAAATGGGGCATTATGCCAATGAATGCTCTAATACTAGGGTTGTTGATGATGATAGATGTCAACAAACTCTTAAGGCTAAAGACAAAGGAAGGTCACATGCAATTTCTATTAGTGATGTGGAGTACGACAATGAAGTAGTGAAAGGTACACTTACCATCCACTCTAAAGTAGAAAATGTTTAATTTAATTTTGGATCCACCCACTCTTTTATTTCTGAAGAATTTTCTAAGGGTATTGCCGTATTACCTCAGCAGTTAGATATTGAGTGTGTTGTGACAACCCCTAATGGCACAACAGTCGCATCAAAAGTTTACAATTCTTCTCTGATTGATTTTTTTGGGAAAGTGCTTCCTGCAAATCTTGTGATCCTTCCTATAGTGGAATTTGATGTGATTCTTAGAATGGATTGGATTTCTTTATATGGAGCTCATATTAATTTCCAAATAAGGGAAGTCACATTTCATATTCCCGATCAATCTATGATCGTCTATCAATGCAAGGATGAACATAACCTTCCAGTGGAAATTTCATCCATCTTATGGGTCTTGATTCCACTAAATGAAGGTTATTTATCTCAAATGGCTGGATAGAAACTCACTATTAAGAATATTCCCATTGTACAAGAGTTTTATGATCTCTTTTTGGAGGAATTTCCTAGTCTTCCACCAAATGATGAAGTTGAGTTTTCAATAGAACTTGTACTGGGTGCTTTAACTATTTCAAAGACACCTTATCGAATGGACCCAATTGAGTTGTAGGAATTGAAGAAGCAAATCCAAGAGAATCTTGATAAGGGATTCATATGCCCTAGTGCATCACCTTGGGAGCACCTGTTCTGTTTGTTAAGAAGAAAGATGGATCAATGAGACTCTGCATTGATTATCGAGAAATTAACAAGATCACTATCAAGAACAAATATCCTCTCCCACGCATTGATGACTTATTTGACCAACTATGTAGAGCTCAATACTTTTCCAAGATTGATCTTCATTCTGGGTATCATCAATTAAGGGTCAAAAGGGAGGATAAACCAAAGAGGGATTTCCGTACAAGGTATGGACACTATGAATTTATAGTGATGCCATTTGGTCTTACTAATGCCCCTGCTATCTTTATGGATATAATTAATAGAGTCTTTAGAGACTATCTTGATCAGTTTGTGGTAGTCTTTATAGATGATATTCTTGTATATTCAAAGAGAAAGTAAGAACATGAAGATCACTTGAGAATTGTATTGAAGACCCTGAGAAAGGATAAGCTTTATGGAAAATTTACCAAGTGTGAATTTTGGCTTCAAAAAGTTTCATTTTTTGGTCACATAATCTCAAAAGAGGGGATATCTGTGGATCCAGAAAAAATAGAGGTTATATAAAGATGGTCGAGACCAACAACAGTAACTGAGATCCGAAGTTTTCTTGGTTTGGATGGATATTATTGACGTTTTGTGAAATATTTTCCACGATTATCTAATCCACTCAACAGGTTGACTCGAAAAGGACTTAAGTTTATTTGGATGGAGGAGTGTGAATAGAATTTCAAGGAGTTAAAAAGAAGGTTATCCAGTGAACCTATTCTCACACAGCCTTATAGTGGAGAAAGGTTTTTGTTCTACAGTGATGCATCCAAGAAGGGATTGGGGTGTGTTCTCATGCAAAATGATATGGTGATAGCTTATGCCTCACGACAGTTGAAAATCCATGAGAAAAATTACCCAACTCATGATTTGGAGTTAGCTGCGGTAATCTTTGCATTAAATATTTGGAGGCATTATCTTTATGGAGAAAGGTGTGATATTTATACTGATAATAAAAGTTTAAAGTATATTTTCACACAAAAGGAGCTGAATATGTGCCAAAGAAGATGGTTGGAGCTGATTAAGGATTACAACTTCTCAATTCATTACCACCCTCAGAAAGCAAACAAGGTGGAAGTTGCATTAAGTTGACAAGACCATGCTAGATTATCCATGATGAGGATCCAAAAAGATCCAATATTTAGGGATTTACCAACGATAGATCTTGGAATTATAATGGAATGGGAAAAATCTTATCTTTCTCAAATGAATGTTCAAGCATGTATACATGAAAATATTAAAGAGGCACAGAAAGAAGATGTAGAGTTACAAATGAAGGTGAGAAATGTTCCTGAATTCAACCTTGATTGTGATGGGATAATAAGGTTCAGAATCGGGTTTCTGTTCCTCCCATCCCCGAATTAAAGAAGGAGCTGCTGGATGAGGCTCATAGTTCTTCATTCAATATTCATCCTGGAAGTACGAAGATGTATAGGGACCTGGAAGAGTACTTCTGGTGGGATGGAATGAAAAGAGATATTGCTGAATATGTCTCTCGATGCTTGGTGGAAAACATCACTATGGACTTTGTCACCAGACTTCCTAAAACATCCAAAGGAAATAATGATATCTGGGTCATAGTTGATCGTCTTATGAAGTCAGCACACTTTATTGCTATTAGAGAAGATTTGTCTCTGGATCATCTTTCCAGGATATATGTAAATAAATTTGTAAGATTGTATGGAGTACCACTTTCCATTATATCTAATCGGGATCTGAGGTTTACCTCAATGTTCTGGCGAAGTCTTCAGCATACTCTGGATACAGAGTTGAGTTTCATCACTGCTTATCATCCTCAGACAGACAGTCAGTCTGAGAGAACAATTCAAACTCTAGAAGATATGTTAAGAGATTTCTCTATGGATTTCAAAGGTGTTTGGGACCAACACCTACCTTTGGTGGAATTTTCTTATAATAATAGCTTTCACGCCATTATTTAGATGGCTCCTTATGAATCTCTCTATGTAAAGAAATGCCGAACTCCAACTTGTTGGGATGAAGTTGGGGAAAGAAAACTATTAGGACCTGATTTTTTTGATGAGATGGAAGAAAAGGTCTGATCTATTCAACAACACATAAGAGCAGCTCAGATTCGAAAAAAACGTTATTTTGATAACCGAAGAAAAGACCTAGATTTTGAAGTGGGTGATAAAGTTTTCTTACGAATATCTCCTTGGAAGAGAGTAATGAGATTTGAAAAGAAGGGAAAGCTGAGCCCTAGGTATATCTGTCCTTTCGAAATACTGGATCGTGTTGGGAAGGTAGCTTACCGAATTCTGCTTCCACTGAATATCTCTCAAGTTCATGATGTGTTCCATGTATCTCTCCTAAGAAAGTATATACCCGATCCTTCACATGTACTCAGCTCAGAAGTTTAACCGCTGGAGCAAGATCTTTCTTAGGAAGAACAGCCGATAGAGATTTTGGATCATAGTGAAAAAGTCCTACAGAACAAGACCACTCGCTTGGTGAAAGTTTTATGGAGGAACCACCAATTAGAAGAAGCTACATGGGATCTTGAGTATATGATGAGGGAGAGGTATCCTCATATGTTTGTTACAAAGTGACAAATTTCGAGGGAGAAATTCATTTTAAGGGGGGTAGAATGTAACACCCGAGATTTTTATGAGAAATATTTTGTTTTTATGTTATATACATCATCAAAGGAATCTTTCACTACACACAAAACTAGCTGGGCTTTCTTTACATGCAATCGCGACCTTCCTCGATAGCATATGTTGTACGCAATACCGAGTTTCACTAAACAACAATATGCTATTAAAATATTATTTAAAATGGCCGTTATGAATAGTAATACCTAATTTTTGAAATTTTATAAATTTTAACTTTCAAAATGGACTTCATTTTTGGATTCGGAATATCGAAATTAGCCTAGGGTGAAATTTTCGTATTTTTCTGAAAACTTTTAATTTTTAATGAATAGTGAAAACACTGGGTTACTATTTAAAAACCTACTCTTCATTTAAATAAATATTTATTTTATCTAAATTTATTTTATGTGAAAATTGATACATAATACTTATATAAGTTTAATGTAATTCATTGGAGTCATTTTATAATAATTTTAGACATATAACAATTTTATTGAACATTTCACCGTCTTTTACCCACCTCCTAAGAGAATTTGAAAATTTACATAAAACTTAATTTTACCACTTCTGTGAGTGGAATTTCGAAACTCCAAGAGACATGGTTAATATCAAGGAGTAAAATGTGGTTCAATAAGTTAAAAATAATTTTTGGTGAATAGTAACTTTTTACTTTTATTTACCACGGTTAAAAGTAAACAGGGTAATTAACGGTAAAAATGATATTATTATTACCCTAACACATGTCCTAATTCTATTTTATAAGTTTAATTCGACCAAAAACAACCTTAAAAATAAAATATGACCATTTAGGTCCACTTGGATTAGATTAGGACATTTATTATTAATTTATTTAAAGAAGGGTTGAAATAGTTAAAATCAATGTTTAATAACTAAATCATTTTTAATATAGGGTTAATAATAAGAAACATTCGACTATAAATATTCATTAGAAAGCTAAAACTATTTCATACATAATTGTATTTTATTTATAATTTTTATACTTTAAATAATTTAATTTATTTATGACACAATGATGATGCAGTAATTACCCTATTAATGAAATATTAACATAATTGATGTTATAAATACCCATGTAAATGTAATTTTAGTTTTTTATGAATTAAACTAATTTTATAGGTTAATATGACATGTTATTATATATTTAATTAACTTTTTTTGAACTAATCATGCTGTTATGAGTTTCACAAAAATCAATTACCAAATAGAGTCAAAATTGACATAAAATAGTTTTTAAAACAAATATTATATTATTAATTGTTATTTTATTTCAAAAAAATATATGGTTCGGAAAAATGACATAGATAAGGTTATATAGATTAATAATGAACAACTTGGGGTTCGTTTGTCTTGTTATAGTAAGTTTATTAACCATATAGTGTAAGAGAACAAGAAGCATGGTAAAAGTAAAATTATTTAACTTAAAGTTAAATCTAAATGATAAGGTTAAATTAGTAACATAAACTTGTCTAAAATATATTGGTTGAGATTATTTAGACCCATACCCACCATAGATTCGAAATAAATAAATTTGGAGCTATTAAAAACCGAATATGACTTTATAATAAAATAATATTTTAAGTTTTTCCTAAAGTGCCCCTCTCCTCCCTTATAAAAGGGAACCTCCTCCCTCTCCTCCTCACACCTCTTTGAGCCTTCATGATCGGCCAAACCCTTCCCATTTAACTTCTCAACTTCCCTAGAAACATCCTAGAGGTACTGGTTATCTTCAATGACCAATTTTAGTGCCCTAAGAGGAGGTTTCAAAGATGCGTGTCGAAGAAGAGGTAAAATCCGTTACCGATTCTTCCAAATTTATTTATTCTTATACTTCTTATTCTTTAGTTGTTTCATTATAAAGTAATAACATCAGTATCACTCATATAATGATATTTTATTATAAATATGAAACAAGACTATTTCACCTTCTATCCATCCTACGGAAAACGAAATCACCGCGCGTGCGTACGTACGGAATACCGTCTCCACGCCGTGGTGTAATCTGTTTTCCACCACCACCTTACTTGGATGGGTATAATGGTGTAAATAATAAATATATATAATTAATGTAAAGTGATATTGATTCTTAAATATTATACATACACTTAAATACAATTACACAGTCATAGGAATGATATCATCGCTCGTGCATACGTATGGCCTACCGTCTCCACGATGTGATGTGACTCGTTCTACATGATCTTCAATGAATAATTATTATATAAATGAATTTAATGAATAAATATGATATATATTACAATAATACCATTCTATAAATTAGGTACCTATAACCTAAAAATAAGAATAAGAATTTATTCGACAGAACACGCATAAGAACAAAAAGCAATAAACACCCAAATAACAAGTAACAATGAAATATTACTAATAAGAAGCTAAGAATATGACCATATATGATATCATAAAAATGATTAATATTCTGGAATAAGTCAATAACATTATTTAAATCATTATACAGGAGGTTCAGACACGTACGAAGCAAATCAGACCTAAGGTAAGGGAAAATCTCACAATCTCAATTTTTATCCGATATTGTTTAAAGTTCAGTAATTACTGGGGAATATTTATCATCCACATCTATGTTTCGTCAATATTTAATATTATTTCCATCATCCTACAATTTTTTAAATCCAATTTTACCCTTCGGTGTGTTTTTAGTAAATGATATGAAAGGAATTTTTTGTCATTTTTAGTACGAGGTACTTTTTTGACTTTTCTGGCCAAAGTACGAGAAGAATGTTTTTCTTTAACTTATACAGCATGAATGGATTTTTAGAACATTATTTCAATGAAGCTTCCTTTAAAAGTTTTCAAGTTTATTTTTAATCAACTTATTTTAGTTTAAAATTGTATGACATGTTAAGAAAGGAAAAATGTTTTTAAAGTAGAAAGGATATTTTCCTCAAGAATGAAGTTCATGTGTTTTATCAATATTATTTTCCATCTAAGATAATATAGGGTTCTGTTTATATCCCTATTTTTACATTGATTTGATTATGTTATTATGGAATTATTTTTATGATGTCTTTTTATCTTATATGGATTATGTTATGATTTTTAAGAATCCCATTTTTATTACATGGGTTATGCTATGATGTATGATTTATGATCTTGTGTCACACATAAGAATAGTATCATTATGAGATGGGTGAGACCTATATATCCCTCCAATTCATTGGGTAAAGATTTATATCTCATGAGATAGACATGGCTGGAACGACAGGTTAATCCGGTTGAGTGAAAGAGGACTGAAACGAAGAGTGAACTCGGTTCAAAAATGGACTTTGTCCGCTAAGATAGTCTTAGAAATGAGATTTGAATACTAAGAAATGATTCTCTATGATTATGTGTGTATGCCACAAAGTTTCATGTTTTATGTTATGATTATTGGGATTACATTTCACTACTATGATTTATCCCATGTTATGAAATTATGATCTCTCTTGAAGGTTATGATTTCCAAAATGATAGGTTATCATGAATATGATGTGATTGATATTTCTTTTGTTTACCCTTACTGAGCATTTGAGCTCACCGTTTTGTATGTTTTCTTTTCCCTAGGCCTGGAAGAAGGGTATTAAGTAAGATATGCCAAAAGGGACTCTAAATATGATAAAATAAAAGGGAGACAGTGTAGATGACTTATGAACCACTTGTTTATGTTTCCTAGTTTCTAAAGACACTATACCTATACTATCCTTTCATGGTTTTGTTATATGTTATAATAAGTGTGCTTCAATTTTTAAGTATTAAAAATGTATGTAAAGTATGAATCGTTATAGTCAGGACTTAGAGCTTTAGCGACAATAGAGTGGATCTACTCAGGATAGTCAAGAAGCCTCTCAGAGCTATGGTTCCGACCATATGTATGCTATGTAGCAAGTTACAGAGGAGTAGAGTCTATGAACATCTATGGTTAGAGGTAATATTCTGGTAGCCTCTACTTTTGTCTCTACCCTTTTTTGATACAAGTGCATCACACTATTTTATATATTCTACTATTGTGGAATGTTTTGGACTTGAAATTGAGTACTTATGTCGAATCATTTCCCTCGACACTTTTCTAGGGGCCAGAATAGAGGGAATACACCTATCCCAGGGTTTCCCCCTTGAGATAGGCGGGTACCATTTCTTATATAGTATCTTTATCCTTGAGTTTATCGATTTAGATTTCATTCTTGGTATGGACTAGGTTGTGTATTGTTATGACCAGGTGGATTTATATCAACATCAAGTGTCCTTTATATCACCCAAAGTTAGTACATATATTCATAATATAGAGTGGGATATCCATGAAGATAGAGCTGGACCCAAGTGAACTGGGCTAGGTAGAGTGACAACCAAGCTAGAGAGCCTCTTTATGAGTGATCATGGAATGAAGTTAGTATAATTCCCTCTAGTTTTGGATCAGTTTAGAGATGTATTGCCCGACGATTTCTATGTCTTACATCTGGTGAGACAGGTCGAGGTCACCATCAAGATAGTTCTAGGTGTGGCACCAATGTCTATTCCTATACATAGGATGGAACTTATAGAGATCTAAGAACTCAAGAAGATTCCTGAAGACACAGAGGCTAAGAGTTTTATCTAACCCAATACATCACCATGGGATTCATTGGCCCCTTTCCTTAAGAAAGCGATTGTACCCTCACATCGGGGATGAATTATAGACAGTTTAAGCAGCTTACAGTGAAGAAACATTATCCACTGCCTCAAATAGATGATCTCCTCAACCAACTCCAAGGAGAAACTATTTTCTCTAAGATCGATTTGAGTTTGTAATAATAGCATGTTCATGCGAGGCCATGAAATATACCACATACAACATTTTGGAGTAGGTATGGCTTGTAATAGTATTTGGTTATGCCATTTGGTATGATGAAAGTTCCAACAATCTTTATGGCTCTGATGAATCAGGTTTTCCACCTGTATCTTGATTCCTTTAGGGTAGTCTTCATAGATGACTTCTTGGTGTACTAATACACTAGACACAACCAGGGAAATCATCTTGATATCATGATGCGTACACCAATAGATAACCATATATATGTGAAAATCAGAAAATTCTACATTTGGATCCACAAGGTTCACATATTGGGTCATATTATATTAGAGGTAGGAGTATCAGTTGACCCATATAAGGTAAGTGTCGTGGTTTCTTGGGGTCACCCCAAGAATGAGTTTGACATACCTAGCTTCTTGGAGATAGCTTGCTTTTACGTACGATTTATTCAAGAATTATCCCACTTAGAATCACCTCTTACGACGTTGATTAAGAAGGTTGTGGAGTTCCTACAATTTGAATCTTGTGAGAAATATTTTTAGAAGTTAAAGGGAAGACTGAAATCATCAATGATCCTAATTATATTTGAAATAGTTAAGATTTATACACTCTATTAGGATGCATGAGGAATGATACTAGGTTCAGTTCTGATGTACGGTGATCAAGTTATTGCATATGTATCTCACTAGCTGAGTCCCCATGAGTAGTACTATCCTATGCATGACCTTGAGCTAGTATTCATGATTCATGATCAGAGTTGTTAGAGGAAGTATCTATTTGGAGAGCGATTCATTGTTTACATAGATCATAAGAGTCTCAAATAAATATCCACTCAGTGGGACTTGAATCTAAGGTACTTCAGGTGGGTGGAATACCTGCAATTGTTTGACTTTACACCTAGAAAGGATAAAGTCATAGCTGATTCCTTAACTTTGAAAACAAAGAAACACGCTATCGTGATGGCCAGTAGGGAGTGGAAGATGATGTATTTTTTTGAGTTTCATCTAGAGGTTCATGAACAACATGGGAAACAAATCATAAAATCTCTAGAAATGAATTCCTCTATTCCAGAATGGGTTCAGATGTGTCATTTATTAGATTTAGAGGGCCTCGTTCTGAGTGAGAGCATCACTGAATAAAACCCACCTCCTAGTTGTGTTGTTGATCGCAGTGAGACCTTGATCTAATATGGGAATCAATGAGTTGATTTTGATATATGGGAAGCGGTTATGTGGGAATCACTTTCCTCTTTTTGGTTAGCTAATCCTGGGATTACCAAGATGTATCTAGATATATATCATTGGTACTGGTGTCCTAGTATGAAGAGGTAGATATTGGATTTTATTACTCAGTGCTACACATATCAGAAGGTGAAGGCATAAAACTAGTGACCTTATGAACTTATATAGCCACTATCCATTAATAAGTGGAAATGGAATAATGTCACAATGGATTTCATGATAGGCTTTCTAAGATCCCATTGTGAAAATGATGTAGTTTGGGTGGTCATTGATTGGATGATCAAAGTCATACACTTCCTAAAAATTTGGGAATACTTATTTATTGATGAGTTAAGAAAGACTTATATATAGAATATAATGTTATTTTATAGTGTTCTTCATTCTATCATATCATACCATGATTCTTGGTTTACATCAAGGTTCCAGAAAGGGTTGTCAAAGGAAATGGGTTCAAAGTTTCTCTTGAGTAAATTATATCACAAGAAGGCCTGTAGACACCAAAAAAAGTCCATAACTCCTAGAGGAAGTTTCGAAATGATGAAGTGAAGTAATATTCAGACTTGAAGGCCTAATTCGGAGGTCCTGGAAGTGGTGTGCGAAATTAAGGAGGGATTGCATGAAAAAATGTGGCCCGCGTGAAAGAAGTCCAAGATTCACGAAAAAGCACCGGGGTGGCGCGCAATTTTGCGCACCTAGTTCCGCACAGTGAGGCCTTTCGCGCCGACAGGTCCTGGCACGGAAGATTTCATGCGTCGCATAGATTCCACGATGCCTGGAGCCTATAAATAGAAGGATATCCCTTCCATTTCAGGGTTGCAAAATTCGGACCATCTCCCGAGGGCGAAATTGGACTCCCGCGCGCGCAATATGATTTTCAGGTATTGACCCTTTTCACACAACCTTGCCCCGGGGTTCCCCTTTGCGCGCAATCCCACCAGATTAAATAAAATTTCAAACTCCTCTGGGTTCCTCCTTTGTGCACAATCACTTCCATTGCGCGCAATCCCCCTAGCCGCGTGTAATCCATCTGCCCCAATTGCGCGCCATCCCGTCGTTAAGTTTTTCCCTACCTTAGGATCGGTCGTTGCCCCACATGTGCAATCTAAGCCCGTTGCACGTAATCCCCCTAGCCGGGCATAATCCCTTTGCCCCAATTGCGCCCCATCCCGGTGTTTTGTGTGCAAAACATCTCTTTGTGCGCAAACTCCAGGACCCCTCACCTTGATGCCCCCCGGGGTGCCTCCCTGCATAGGCGCCCGATGTCCTCTATACCGGGCATGCACGCCATGCGTTGTTTTCCCATACGGCCTTCCAGGCTCATACGAAGTAACCTCAAGGTCCCTTGGGCGGTGTTTCCCATTGCGTTGCTTTGCCTTATGCTCCTTCGTATAGGCACTCTAACGACTATTGCTTCTGCGTATAGCCACGCTAACGTGGAACCCTCAATGGTTCGCCCTGCGGCCCCCCTTCACTACTGCCTTACCGATGCCTTACCTCCCCCAAGGGTTAGAGGGTTCGAGTCATGTAAGCCCTAGGGGTGTGGCGCGAACCCACCTCATCCGAGCTGTAGGAAATTAAACTTCCAAGCACCTCGTCTTCAACACATGACGTTAAACTGTGATCCGACCCGGTGCCTCACACACAGGGTCCCCCCGGCTCAGACATTCTTTACACCACTCATCTCCACAGGAATGGAATCTTTATCAAATGGAATGATATCCTCCCTCTCGGAGTGGAGTTTGTCCATGGGGGAAGGGCTTCCTCAGAGCGTAAGCCCCTAGCCTCTATTGCGGAAGGTAGCACCCATGCGCCTCCATACTTCCCCATTGCCATGGCCAGTGGAGGGCATGATAGGGAATGAGGCATATCCTTTGTTTGATCCCAAATCCCTCCCTCTATGCTTTGTCGCACCATGGGCCTCCATCCTGGAGTAATTCCTAGCACCGAGGGCCGCTCAACGCGTAAGCCCCTCTCCGCTTCTCATGGACGCACCCTTCGCGATGTGATCGTCTGGTCCCTTCTGCCTCTTGTTTCTCACACTGAGCATGAATCACATGGTCTTAGAGTGAGGATGGACCATGACACCCTATTTTGGGCCGCCTCAGAGCATAATCCCCATCCCGGTTAACTAAGAGGACTTTCGTCCGTGCTAAAGCATGGTATGTAGTTAGCCTCCATGAGGTTCAACCCCACCACCCGGTCGTTCTAACCTCTTCACGTCAGTTCACCAACACTTTGCGCCGCCTTAGAGCGTAAGCCCAAAATTTCCCATCCAGCATGATGTTAAAGTGTATGCCCTTGTCCTGAATGACCTTAAAATTTATGCCATCCATCACGATGTTAAATTGTATTCCCTCATCCCGCATGATGTTAAACTTCATGTCGTCCAGCATGATGTTAAACTCTCTGCCTCGTCCCGCATGACGTTAAACTATATACCGTCCCACATGATGTTAAATTGCACCACCCGAAATATGTGGAATTTGATCCGTGATAAATCATGGTACGTAGGTAGCCTCAACGAGGTTCAATCCCACCACTCAGTCGTTCCGAAGCCTTCGCGTCGGTTCACTAACTTTTTGGGCCGCCTCCGAGTGTAAGCCCCATATCCACCATTATGGGCCGCCTCAGAGTGTAAGCCCCATATCCATCCATTATGGGCCATCGTAGAGCGTAAGGCCCAAATGCCCCCATCCTTCATGACGTTAAACTGTATACCCGAACTACGAGGACTTTGATCCATGCTAAAGCATGGTACGTAGGAAGCCTCCACGAGGTTCAAGCCCCTTCACTCCATTATCCATCTTGATTCCTACCTGGTCCGCCACATCCTGGTGGGATCATGCCACCTCATTACACTCTACAATATCTGGGAAGCTGACCACATGCTGGCCCCAACATCAGTGTTCCCCCAGGGGGTTCTTCAGTCTGATCCACTCTCAGTGTTCTGATCAGTCCGATCCATGTCCACAAGATGTTAAACTCACGGCATACCACATGTTAAACATGGTAAGCTGAGAAAAAACTCAGATACATGCCTATGGCATGCCAATTCCCCATTTTTGATGTGGGATGCCTCGGGCTTCCGTGCCCTCGAGAAGACCTATAATAAGGGACAGAAGGTAGACATTCCAATCCCCCAGCGTCAAGACATGCCAGCGATGCCCCAGCGTGACCATTCTCTTAACCAAAGGTTGCTGCCCCGACCAGACCCCTTGGAACATCTCGATGGAAGCAATGTAATTAACTGGTGTCCATGAAGATATGGCACCAGTAATGAGATTCACGAATACGTCTTAAATCTATGAGGGAGACCCGGACTGGGTGACGAGCTCCGAGGAGGAATCCATGGAAGGAAGAACCAACATCCCATCATCCTAGTTTTGATCAAGGAGCAGACGTCCCCGAACAAGGAACAGATGCCACCCACCTTTGGAAAGCGGGAATGCGGGGAAACAAGCCACGCGTCCTCCCCTGCGTGACGGATGCGCGTGCGTGCCTCGGTGGAAAGCGTCAGAAACAGAAAATGGTGAACCCGACGTGAATCTCTTCTCCTCAATATGGAGACCGGTAGCATTTGGGGTGTCGGAAGATTAGCATGTCGCCAGGTCCGAGCACCCAGCACCAGGACGTGAAACCTGCCAGGGGTTGGGGCAGTCAGGATGTTGAGCACTCCATTCTGCGATGTTGTAAGCATGGATCCTTCTCACCAACCACGGATGATGGAATGATGCTGGACTATTGGTTGTCGATTCCTCTTATTACTAGTGTTAATGGATTAATCTCCCTGCTTTCAAGAATCAGATCGCTGCATCCGGAGCTCGACTGACACCTACCCACTGGTGTAGGGGCAGGGGCAGTACCCACACAGCCACCCCGTGCGGTCCCACCATTTCCACAGATGCTCTGACCGCCGCAACTACTAAGAGATCGCGCCCCCTCTCTCCATTAGAGATTATCCGACAGAGGGTGATCAACGACCTTGTGCATAGGTACGAGGAAGAAGGGGTCATCCTGACCAGGCACATGGCTCGTTTGGATCTTGAGGCAGCTGCGCCTCACTGCCATCGCCGCCCCCGAGGGCCGCACAAGGAGCCGCTTCTTCCCACACCGAAGTTCAACCGTTTTGGGAGCATATCCCTGGAACGCCTCGACACCTCCCTTACCCATGCCGATAAGGTGGGGGTTGTCCGTGTTCGCCCGATCGGGGACCCGTTATAGGGGTTCGTGGCAAGGGCCCCTGCCAGGCCGCGTCGATGCCACCACCTGACTCCCCGAGATGAAGAGCATGCAATCCATGTGCCCTCACCACCGGTTCCAACCCATCTGACCCGACGACATCGTCGGGTGTGAGCAGAAGAGGATGCCCGCCCTGGGGCATCAACATCAGTACCCACTGTGGCCTGAGCCACTGCTGACTCTTGTCATAAAACCCCCACACACGTTGAGTAGGGGTAGTTACATGCCCAACCCAGATCGAGGCCCCGACTGCCCCACTGGTAGGTTGGGTCGACTCTTCCGGTCTCTGGAAGAAGCAATGGCCACCATGAACCAATTCGCAGTAGTTCCATCCATCGTGAAGGCCTACTTCGTGCCACCATTCTGGAAAACAAAAGGCTTCCCCGTGACAGCTATGCTCTCGGTGTGGCTCTTTCCAGTACCAACTGCATGGGGTATGGGGTCACTTTGTAGAGACCCGAAGCTTGGCGTACATTGACATTACATTACATTTGCGAAATACTTAGTACATAACAAAAACACACACACAAGGATCGTAATAGTTTAGTGTCTTTGGAAACTCGGAATATAATCTTCTAATCCTGGTGAAAGATCTTCAACATCTCCCATAAAGATCTTCCTTTTTTATACCTAAAACCTTTTTTTATATCCTGGGGAAAAGAAAACATAAAAGGGTGAGCTCAAATGCTCAGTAAGGGTAAACAAAAGAAATATCAATCACATCATATACATAAGCACATAACTTTTGGAAATCTTAACCTGTAAAAGAGATCATAATTTCATAACCTGGGATAACTCATGGCAGTGAAATGTAATCACAATAATCATAACTTAAATCATTAAATTTTGTGGCATACACACATAATCATATACAATCATTTCTTATTAGTCAAGACTCATTGCCAAGACTATCTTAGTGGACAAAGTCCCTTTCTGAACCGAGTCACCCTTGTTTCAGTCCTGTTTCACTGAACCGGTATAACCTACCATTCCAGCCATGTCTATCTCATGAGATATAAAATCTTTAACCAATGCATTGGAGGGAGATATTGGTCCCACCCATCTCATAATGATACCATTCTTATTTGTGACACAAAATCATAAATCATACATCATTGCATAACCCATGTAGTAAAAATGGGATTCTTAAACAACATGACATCCTAAAACAATTAATATATGATAAAGGAATTCATAAAAATAATTCCATCACAACATAACCAAATCAATGTAATAATAGGGATAGAAACAGAACCCTATGTTATCTTAGATGGAAAATAATTTTTATAAAACACTTGAAATGAATTCTTGAGGAAAATATCCTTTCTTCTTCAAAATCAATTTTTTTTCACAAAACGTCATGAAAATTTAAAAGAAAGAGATTTTATTGAAAATAGTCAGGAAATATTTTGGAGGAAGATTCATGAAAATAAGGCTTTATAAAACCGTAAAAATCCATTCGTTCCGTATAAGTTAAAAAAACATTCTTCGTACTTTTGTCGAAAAAGTCAAAAAGTACCTCGTATGAAAAACGAAAAAAGATTCCTTTCATATCTTTTACTAAAAACTCACCGAAGGGTAAAATTGGATTTAAACAATTATAGGTGGATTGAAATAGTATTACATATTCAGGAAACATGGATGTGGATGATAAAATACACCCCAGTAAATACTAAAGTATAAACAATCTCAGATAAAAATGAGATTGTGATATTTCCCTTACCTTAGGTCCGATTTGCTTCGTAAGTGTCCGAACCTCCTGTATAATGATTTAAATAATGTCATTGACTTATTACAGAATCATATTCATTGTTATTATATCATATATGGTTCAATTATGACTTTATATTACCCGTTCTTTTGTAAATTCATGTTAAAGTAGCGTTTTGGGTAAAATCGTCTCATTTGTCGTTCATGTTTTAACTTGTAATTATTCATATGATTACTTAGATCATGATTACTTAATTCCAGAATATAAAACATGATTTATATATAATATATATTCAGAATATACATATATATAATGGATCGATAAATGGAAAGAAATACACCGTCCATGGAGACGGTAGGCTGTACGTACGCATGAACGCTGTTTTCGTTTCCTTATTGAATTGAGCGGAATTAAGTAGATGACATACATATATACATAAATATAGTAGTTTTATAATGTCATATATTTCATTATTATTTCTTATATATACTTTATAATCATTCTTAAATGGTTAACATGGAGAATGAATCTCATCGCGTCGTGGAGACGGTAGTCCGTACGTACGCACGAGTGATGATATCATTTCCATAATTATTGAATTGAATTGGAGTGGATGATACAATATATCAGAATCAATATGATGTTCTAATAACTATGTATAGTTATTATTTACACCATTATACCCATCCATGTAAGGTGGTGGTGGAAAATAGATTTCACCACGGCGTGGAGACGGTATTCCGTACGTACGCACGCGCAGTGATTTCGTTTTCCGTAGGATGGATAGATGGTGAAATAGGGTTGTTTCATAATTATAATAACATATAATTATATGAGTTATACTGATGTTATTACTTCATAATGAAACAACCTAAGAAGAAGGAGTGGAAGAAGAAATAAAGATGAAAGAATTGGTAACAGACATTACCTCTTCTTTGAAGTGCTTCTTTGAGACCTCCTTTAGGGAACTAAAATGGGTATTTGAAGAAGAACAAAACCTCTAGGATGTTTTTAGGGAAGTGGAGAAGAGAATTTGGTAGGGGTTGGCCGAGCTTGAAGGCTCAAAGTTGTGTGAGGAAGAGAGGGAGGAGGTTCCCTTTTATAAGTGAGGAGAGGGGCTCCTTTGGAAAAACTAAAAATATTATTTTATTATAAAGTCAAGTTCGGTTTTAAATAGCTCCAAATTGAATTATTTCGAGGATAAGGTGGGGATGGGTCAAAATCCTCTCATATAATAGAATTTAGACAAGTTTAGGTTCCTATTTTAACCTTATCATTTAGATTTAACATTAAGTTAAAAAAGTTTACTTTTACCGTGTCTTCTTGTGTTCTTTATACTATAAGGTTATAAACTTACTATAAGAAGCCAAACGAACCCCAAGTTGTTTATTATTAATATATATAACCTTATCTAAGTCATTTGGCCGAACCTTAGATTTTTAGAAACAAAATAACAATTAATAATATAATATTTGTTTTAAAAACTATTTTATGTCAATTTGACACTATTTAGTAATTGATTTTTGTGATAATCATAACAGGATGATAAGTTCGAACAAAGTTAATTACATCACTACTAACATGTCATATTAACCTAGAAAATTAGTGTAATTCATAAAAAGTCTCAAATTACATTTATTTTGGTGTCTATAACATCAATTATGTCAATATTTCATTAATAAGATAATTACTGCATCATCATTGTGTCATAAATAAATAAATTTATTTAAAGTCTAAAAATTATAAATAAAATATAATTATGTAAGAAATTTTTTAGCTTTCTAATTAATATTTATAATCGAATTTATCTTATGTATAACCCCATATTAAAAATGTTTTATTTATTAAACTTTGATTTTAACTATTTTAACTATTCATTAAATAAAATAATATTAAATGTCATAATCTAATCCATGTGGACCTAAATGGTCATATTATATTCATAAGGTTGTTTTTGGTCGAATTACACTTATCCAATAGAATTAGGACATGTGTTAGGGTAATAGTAATATCATATTTACCCTTAGTTACCCTATTTACTATTAACCGTGGTAAAAATAGTAAAAAGTTACTATTCACCAAAAATTTATTTTTATCTCATTGAACCACATTTTACTTACTGATATCAACCGTGTCTCTTGGATTTTCGAAATTCCATTCACAGAAGCGGTAAAATTAAGTTTTATGCAAAATTCAGTTTTTAACCTACCACTTAGTGGTTTCACTACTCATCAAAAATTGAAAGTTTTCAGAAAAATACCAAAATTTCACCCTAGGCTAATTTCGGTATTCCGAATCCAAAAATGAATTCCATTTTGAAAAATAAAATTTACAAAATTTTAAAAAGTGGTTATTACTATTCATAACGGCTAGTTTGAATAATATTTTAATAGCATATCGTTGTTTAGTGAAACTTGGTGTTGCGTACTACACACGCTATCAAGGAAGGTCGCGATTGCGTGTAATGAAAGGCATGTAAAGGATGCGTGTTGTGCAAGCTCCTTTTGGTGTAGCTTACAACACAAGACATTAATGAAATTAAAAAGAATATTTTTCATAAAATCTCGGGGTGTTACATTCTACCCCCCTTAAAATGAATTTCGCCCTTGAAATTCGTCGGGGTTATAAATGGTTTACTATTCGAAAGTTTCTTTAATCGAAACCCACATCGTAAAAAGGAATACCAAAACAAATCTTTAAAAACAAAATTATGAAATGTAACAGTTATCCAAATAATCTAATCACTGGGTTTCCACATAGGTGAAAATATGGATATGGAAGAGAAATCTAACCATCATGTTCTGATGGAGAGTGGTAGAGAACATGGCTATGGAAAAGCTAGAAATCACAAAGCCATAAATTCGTGATGATCTAAGGTACCATCTGATTCATCAGATATAAGAGCACTAAGACAACATTTTTGGTTTTCAAGATCATTTCCCTAAAGTTGATGAAATTGGAATTAGAAGAAATACTTTCGTGATTTTGGTATAGTCTCACCGTTTGTCGTTCTTTGGACAATTTCCACTTCATCTCTTAAAGAAATGAAGTTGAATTTGTCATTCGTGATGTGTTAGCAGATCATGTGATAGAATGATGGGTCATTCCATCTCTTTCAAACAAAAGGTTAGCAAAAGTTATAAGTCCATCTTATGGTTAATCGTATATGGTTCCAAAAATGAACTTATACTTCATATATCATACCGCTTAATAAAATAAAACTAGTTTCTACTAACCAGGGACTTCCTGTAGGCCAGTGGTAGGCGATAAAGGCCAGTCGCACTTCAGTTGTGGGTTCGATTCCCATAGCCTTGTCCGAAGCGATGGGCTGTCGCCCGTCCTGCAGGTTGTCATTTTTCTAAAACTATATTACTATAACATCCCATCAATAATATCGAAAAAAACTTATATCCTTAAACAATACTAACTTATGTCCAACATAATCCATTCCAATCTTTAGGATTATCCATAATACTGCAGTCCATTCTCATAATATAGTGAAAACGATTACTAAAGATTTAATACCATTATTGATCCCCATATATCATAATATATATCTTGTTGGTCACATTCCAAACATTCAAAGGCCTTAATCATGTACTCTCTTGAATACCCATTGAACCTTAGTGAAAACATGAATTCAGTTAAAAGTTAACACTTTCCACATACCAAAATAATCAAAATTCTATATACTCAAACCATGATATCACTTAGTCCTTATATCAATCATGAGATCATGAATACTTTCAAACATTTCATTTTCTCCTTATCCCTTCATTATGCGCATATCATCTACTTTCCAAAATATCTGAATCAGTTTTCATGGTTACCGGTACCTTAAAATTATTTAAAACCACAATTGACCAATACATAAATATTCCAATACACCATAAAAGTACCTCAACAACATTATTCTTGAATACCAATACATAAACACTTCAGTCCATCCACTTCAATGATTGTCCTGGAATAAGTCCTTCCTTGATTTAGAAGCAACTTTTTAGGTTAGGGCATTGAGTTGGGTAATGCCCATGTTCTCCACAAATAAGACATTGAACTCCATAACAGTATGTCACTCTATGACCCTTTTCTCCACACAGATAACATCGGTCTCTCCATTTGAGGTATTCCTCAAGGTTCTTCTTCCCTTCTTTAGAAATCTCAATATTCCTTTATTTATGCTCCTCAACATGCGAACATGAATAATAGTCTATCTTTCTCTTCTTTGATGAATTAGGCATACCACTAAATTTCACCTTGTTAATCATATATCGCGATGACTGATTCGGCATAATCACAATATCTTTCTCTCTAGGCATTACACAATTTTGTTGCTCATAGTCACCAATTTGTCCATTTGATTCAATGTTAACCGAATTCATTCTGGTTCCCTCCATTAACTAAAACACAAAAAAAAATTCTGTGAGAGGAAAAAATCATGCTAGAGAAAACAACATAGTAAAGGGGAAGTACCCTCAATATCTAACATCTTAGGTTAAATTCTAAGATCGTTAGCGTAATTTTAGGACTATAACCTATACGTATACTTAACCTTAGAGACATCCCTAGACATACCTTAGAAATATCTCTAAGAATCTCACTAAAGTTCTTGCATCCTAGTTTCCAAAGGTTGACTAAACTTTTCCTCTGATACCAACTGTAGAGACCCGAAGCTTGGCGTACATTGACATTACATTACATTTTCTGAATACTTAGTACACAACAAAAACAAACACACAAGGATCGTAATAGTTTAGTGTCTTTGGAAACTTGGAATATAATCTTCTAATCCTGGTGAAAGATCTTCAACATCCCCCATAAAGATCTTCCTTTTTTTTATACCTAAAACCTTTCTTTATATCCTGTGGAAAAGAAAACATAAAAGGGTGAGCTCAAATGCTCATTAAGGGTAAAAAAAAGAAATATCAATCACATCATATACATAAGCACATAACTTTTGGAAATCTTAACCTGTAAAAGAGATCATAATTTCATAACCTGGGATAACTCATGGCAGTGAAATGTAATCACAATAATCATAACTTAAAACATTAAATTTTGTGGCATACACACATAATCATAGAGAATCATTTCTTATTAGTCAAGACTCATTGCCAAAACTATCTTAGTGGACAAAGTCCCTTTCTGAACCGAGTCACCCTCGTTTCAGTCCTGTTTCACTGAACCGGTATAACCTACCATTCCAGCCATGTCTATCTCATGAGATATAAAATCATTACCCAATGAATTGGAGGGAGATATAGGTCCCACCCATCTCATAATGATACCATTCTTATGTGTGCCACAAAATCATAAATCATAAATCATTGCATAACCCATGTAGTAAAAATGGGATTCTTAAACAACATGACATCATAAAACAATTCATATAAGATAAAGGAATTCATAAAAATAATTCCATCACAACATAACCAAATCAATGTAATAATAGGGATAGAAACAGAACCCTATGTTATCTTATATGGAAAATAATTTTTATAAAACACTTGAAATGAATTTTTGAGGAAAATATCCTTTCTTCTTCAAAATCAATTTCTTTTCACAAAACGTCATGAAATTTTAAAAGAAAGAGATTTTATTGAAAATAGTCATGAAATATTTTGGAGGAAGATTCATGAAAATAAGGCTTTATAAAACCGCAAAAATCCATTCGTTCCGTATATGTTTAAAAAAACATTCTTCGTACTTTTGTCGAAAAAGTCAAAAAGTACCTCGTATGAAAAACGAAAAAAGATTACTTTCATATCCTTTACTAAAAACTCACCGAAGGGTAAAATTGGATTTAAAAAATTGTAGGTGGATTGAAATAATATTACATATTCAGGAAACATGGATGTGGATGATAAAATACACCCCAGTAAATACTAAAGTATAAACAATCTCGAATAAAAATGAGATTGTGATATTTCCCTTACCTTTGGTCCGATTTTCTTCGTAAGTGTCCGAACCTCCTGTATAATGATTTACATAATGTCATTGACTTATTACAGAATCATATTCATTGTTATTATATCATATACGGTTCAATTATGACTTTATATTACCCGTTCTTTTGTAAATTCATGTTAAAGTAGCGTTTTGGGTAAAAGCGTCTCATTTGTCGTTCGTGTTTTAACTTGTAATTATTCATATGATTACTTAGATCATGATTACTTAATTCCAGAATATAAAACATGATTTATATATAATATATATTCAGAATATACATATATATAATGGATCGATAAATGGAAAGAAATACACCGTTCATGGAGACGGTAGGCCGTACGTACGCATGAACGCTGTTTTCGTTTCCTTATTGAATTGAGTGGAATTAAGTAGATGACATACATATATACATAAATACAGTAGATTTATAATGTCATATATTTCATTATTATTTCTTATATATACTTTATAATCATTCTTAAATGGTTAACATGGAGAATGAATCTCATCGCGTCGTGGAGACGGTAGTCTGTACGTACGCACGAGCGATGATATCATTTCCATAATTATTGAATTGAATTGGAGTGAATGATAAAATATATTAGAATCAATATGATGTTCTAATAACTATGTATAGTTATTATTTACACCATTATACCCATCCATGTAAGGTGGTGGTGGAAAATAGATTTCACCACGGCGTGGAGACGGTATTCCGTACATACGCACGCGCGGTGATTTCTTTTTCCGTAGGATGGATAGATGGTGAAATAGGGTTGTTTAATAATTATAATAACATATCAGTATATTAGTGATACTGATGTTATTACTTCATAATGAAACAACCTAATAAGAAGGAGTGGAAGAAGAAATAAAGATGAAAGAATTGGTAACGGACATTACTTCTTCTTTGAAGTACTTCTTTGAGACCTCCTTTTAGGGCACTAAAATGGGTCTTTGAAGAAGACAAAAACCTCTAGGATGTTTCTAGGGAAGTGGAGAAGAGAATTTGGTAGGGTTTTGCCGAGATTGAAGGCTCAAAGTTGTGTGAGGAAGAGAGGGAGGAGGTGCCCTTTTATAAGGGAGGAGAGGGACTCCTTTGGAAAAACTAAATATATTATTTTCTTATAGAGTCAAGTTCGGTTTTAAATAGCTCCAAATTGATTTATTTCGAAGCTAATGTAGGGATGGGTCGAAATCCTCTCATCCAATAGAAATTATACAAGTTTAGGTTCCTATTTTAACCTTATCATTTAGATTTAACATTAAGTTAAGTAATTTTAATTTTACCGTGTCTTCTTGTGTTCTTTATACTATAAGGTTGATAAACTTACTATAAGAAGCCAAACGAACCCCAAGTTGTTTATTATTAATATATATAACCTTATCTAAGTCATTTGGCCGAACCTTAGATTTTTAGAAATAAAATAACAATTAATAATATAATATTTGTTTTAAAAACTATTTTATGTCAATTTGACACTATTTAGTAATTGATTTGTGTGATAATCATAACAGAATGATAAGTTCGAAAAAGGTTAATTAAATCAATAATAACATGTCATATGAACCTAGAAAATTAGTGTAATTCATAAAAAGTCTCAAATTACATTTATTTTGGTGTTTATAATATCAATTATGTCAATATTTCATTAATAAGATAATTACTGCATCATCATTGTGTCATAAATAAATAAATTTATTTAAAGTCTAAAAATTATAGATAAAATATAATTATGTAGGAAATCTTTTTAGATTTCTAATGAATATTTATAATAGAATATATCTTATGTATAACCCCATATTAAAAATGTTTTAGTTATTAAACTTTGATTTTAACTATTTTAACTATTCATTAAATAAAATAATATTAAATGTCATAATCTAATCCAAGTGGTCCTAAATGGTCATATTATATTCATAAGGTTGTTTTTGGTCGAATTACACTTATCCAATAGAATTAGGACATTTGTTAGGGTAATAGTAATATCATATTTACCCTTAGTTACCCTATTTACTATTAACCGCGATAAAAAAAGTAAAAAGTTACTATTCACCAAAAAATTATTTTTATCTCATTGAACCAAATTTTACTTACTGATATCAACCGTGTCTGTCGGATTTTCGAAATTTCATTCACATAAGCGGTAAAATTATGTTTTATGCAAAATTCAGTTTTTAACCTACCACTTAGTGGTTTCACTATTCATCAAAAATTGAAAGTTTTCAGAAAAATACCAAAATTTTACCCTAGGCTAATTTCGGTATTCCGAATCCAAAAATGAATTCCATTTTGAAAAATAAAATTTACAAAATTTCAAAAAGTGGTTATTACTATTCATAACGGCTAGTTTTAATAATATTTTAATAGCATATCGTTGTTTAGTGAAACTTGGTGTTGCGGACTACACACGCTATCAAGGAAGGTCGCGATTGCGTGTAATGAAAGCCAAGTCAAGGATGCGTGCTGTGCAATCTCCTTTTGGTGTAGCGTACAACACAAGACATTAATGAAATTAAAAATAATATTTTTCATAAAATCTCGGGGTGTTACATTCTACCCCCCTTAAAATGAATTTCACCCTCGAAATTCGTCGGGGTTATAAATAGTTTACTATTCAAAATTTTCGTTAATCGAAACCCACATCGTAAAAAGGAATACCAAAACCAATCTTTAAAAACAAAAGTATGAAATGTAACGGTTACCCAATTAAACTAATCACTGGGTTTCCACATAGGTGAAAATATGGATATGGAAGAGAAATCTAACCATCATGTTCTGATGGAGAGTGGTAGAGAACATGGCTATGGAAAAGCTAGCAATCACAAAGCCATAAATTTGTGATGATCTAAGGTACCATCTGATTCATCAGATATAAGAGCACTAAGACAACATTTTTGGTTTTCAAGATCATTTCCCTAAAGTTGATGAAATTGGCATTAGAAAAATACTTTCGTGATTTTGGTATAGTCTCACCATTTGTCGTTCTTTGGACAATTTCCACTTCATCTCTTAAAGAAATGAAGTTGAATTTGTCATTCGTGATGTGTTAGCAGATCATGTGATAGAATTATGGGTCATTCCATCTCTTTCAAACAAAAGGTTAGCAAAAGATATAATTCCATCTTATGGTTAATCGTATATGGTTCCAAAAATGAACTTATACTTCATATATCATACCGCTTAATAAAATAAAACTAGTTTCTACTAACCAGGGACTTCCTGTAGGCCAGTGGTAGGCGATAAAGGCCAGTCGCACTTCGGTTATAGGTTCGATTCCCATAGCCTTGTCCGAAGTGATGGGCTGTCGCCTGTCCTGCAGGTTGTCAATTTTCTAAAACTATATTACTATAACATCCCATCAATAATATTGAAAAAAACTTCTATCCTTAAACAATACTAACTTATGTCCGACATAATCCATTCCAATCTTTAGGCTTATCCATAATACTGCAGTCCATTCTCATAATATAGTGAAAACGATTACCAGAGATTTAATACCATTGTTGATCCCCATATATCATAAGATATATCTTGTTGGTCACATTCCAAACATTCAAAGGCCTTAATCATGTACTCTCTTGAATACCCATTGAACCTTAGTGAAAACATGAATGCAGTTAAAAGTTAACACTTTCCACATACCAAAATCCTCAAAATTCTATATACTCAAACCATGATATCACTTAGTCCTTATATCAATCATGAGCTCATGAATACTTTCAAACATTTCATTTTCTCTTTATCCCTTCATTATGCGCATATCATCTACTTTCGAAAATATCTGAATCACTTTTCATGGTTACCGGTACCTTAAAATTATTGAAAACCACAATAGACCAATACATAAATATTCCAATACACCATAAAAGTACCTCAACAACATTATTCTTGAATACCAATACATAAACACTTCAGTCCATCCACTTCAATGATTGTCCTGGAATAAGTCCTTCCTTGATTTAGAAGTAAATTTTTAGGTCAGGGCATTGAGTTGGGTAATTCCCATGTTCTCCACAAATAAGACATTGAACTCCATAACAGTCTGTCACTCTATGACCCTTTTCTCCACACAGATAACATCGGTCCCTCCATTTGAGGTATTCCTCAAGGTTCTTCTTCCCTTCTTTAGAAATCTCAATCTTCCTTTCTTTATGCTCCTCAACATGCGAACATGAATAATAGTCTATCTTCCTCTTCTTTGATGAATTAGGCATACCACTAAATTTCACCTTGTTAATCATAAATCGCGATGACTGATTCGGCATAATCACAATATCTTTCTCTCTAGGCATTACACAATTTTGTTGCTCATAGTCACCAATTTGTCCATTGGATTCAATGTTAACCGAATTCATTCTAGTTCCCTCCATTAACTAAAACACAAAAATAATTCTGTGAGAGGAAAAAATCATGCTAGAGAAAACAACATAGTAAAGGGGAAGTACTCTCAATATCTAACATCTTAGGTTAAATTCTAAGACCGTTAGCGTAATTCTAGGACTATAACCTATACGTATACTTAAACTCAGAGACATCCCTAGACATACCTTAGAAATATCTCTAGGAATCTCACTAAAGATCTTGCATCCTAGTTTCCAAAGGTTGACTAAACTTTTCCTCTGATACCAACTGTAGAGACCCGAAGCTTGGCGTGCATTGACATTACATTACATTTTCGGAATACTTAGTACATAACAAAAACACACACACCAGGATCGTAATAGTTTAGTGTCTTTGGAAACTCGGAATATAATCTTCTAATCCTGGTGAAAGATCTTCAACATCCCCCATAAAGATCTTCCTTTTTTTATACCTAAAACCTTTCTTTATATCCTGGGGAAAAGAAAACATAAAAGGGTGAGCTCAAATGCTCATTAAGGGTAAACAAAATAAATATCAATCACATCATATACATAAGCACTAACTTTTGGAAATCTTAACCTGTAAAAGAGATCATAATTTCATAACCTGGGATAACTCATGGCAGTGAAATGTAATCACAATAATCATAACTTAAAACATTAAATTTTGTGTCATACAAACATAATCATAGAGAATCATTTCTTATTAGTCAAGACTCATTTCCAAGACTATCTTAGTGGACAAAGTACCTTTCTGAACCGAGTCACCCTCGTTTCAGTCCTGTTTCACTGAACCGGTATAACCTACCATTCCAGCCATTTCTATCTCATGAGATATAAAATATTTACCCAATGCATTGGAGGGAGATATAGGTCCCACCCATCTCATAATGATACCATTCTTATGTGTGCCACAAAATCATAAATCATACATCATTGCATAACCCATGTAGTAAAAATGGGATTCTTAAACAACATGACATCATAAAACAAATCATATAAGATAAAGGAATTCATAAAAATAATTCCATCACAACATAACCAAATCAATGTAATAATAGGGATAGAAACAGAACCCTATGTTATCTTAGATGGAAAATAATTTTTATAAAACACTTGAAATGAATTCTTGAGGAAAATATCCTTTCTTCTTCAAAATCAATTTCATTTCACAAAACGTCATGAAATTTTAAAAGAAAGTGATTTTATTGAAAATAGTCATGAAATCTTTTGGAGGAAGATTCATGAAAATAAGGATTTATAAAACCGTAAAAATCCATTCGTTCCGTATAAGTTAAAAAAAACATTCTTCGTACTTTTGTCAAAAAAGTTAAAAAGTACCTCGTATGAAAAACGAAAAAAGATTCCTTTCATATCTTTTACTAAAAACTCACCGAAGAGTAAAATTGGATTTAAAAAATTGTAGGTGGATTGAAATAATATTACATATTCAGGAAACATGGATGTGGATGATAAAATACACCCCAGTAAATACTAAAGTATAAACTATCTCAGATAAAAATGAGATTGTGATATTTCCTTTACCTTAGGTCTAATTTGCTTCGTAAGTGTCCGAACCTCCTGTATAATGATTTAAATAATGTCATTGACTTATTACAGAATCATATTCATTGTTATTATATCATATATGGTTCAATTATGACTTTATATTACCCGTTATTTTGTAAATTCATGTTAAAGTAGCGTTTTGGGTAAAATTGTCTCATTTGTCGTTCGTGTTTTAACTTGTAATTATTCATATGATTACTTAGATCATGATTACTTAATTCCAGAATATAGAACATGATTTATATATAATATATATTCAGAATATACATATATATAATGGATCGATAAATGGAAAGAAATACACCGTTCATGGAGACGGTAGGCCGTACGTACGCATGAACGCTGTTTTCGTTTCCTTATTGAATTGAGTGGAATTAAGTAGATGACATACATATACACATAAATCCAGTAGCTTTATATTATTATTTGTTATATATACTTTATAATCATTCTTAAATGGTTAACATGGAGAATGAATCTCATCGCGTCGTGGAGACGGTAGTCTGTACGTACACACGAGCGATGATATCATTTCCATAATTATTGAATTGAATTGGATTGTATGATACAATATATCAGAATCAATATGATGTTCTAATAACTATGTATAGTTATTATTTACACCATTATACCCATCCATGTAAGGTGGTGGTGGAAAATATATTTCACCACGGCGTGGAGACGGTATTCCATACGTACGCACGCGTGGTGATTTCTTTTTCCGTAGGATGGATAGATGGTGAAATAGAGTTGTTTAATAATTATAATAAAATATCTGTATATGAGTGATACTGATGTTATTACTTCATAATGAAACAACCTAAGAAGAAGGAGTGGAAGAAGAAATAAAATGAAAGAATTGGTAACGGACATTACCTCTTCTTTGAAGTGCTTCTTTGAGACCTCATTTTAGGGCACTAAAATGGGTCTTTGAAGAAGAAAAAAACCTCTAGGATGTTTCTAGGGAAGTGGAGAAGAGAATTTGTCAGGGGTTGGCCGAGATTGAAGGCTCAAAGTTGTGTGAGGAAGAGAGGGAGGAGGTTCCCTTTTATAAGGGAGGAGAGGGGCTCCTTTTGAAAAACTAAAAATATTATTTTATTATAAAGTCAAGTTCGGTTTTAAATAGCTCCAAATTGATTTCTTTAGAGGATAATGTGGTTATGGGTCGCAATCCTCTCATCCAATAGAATTTAGACAAGTTTACGTTCCTATTTTAACCTTATCATTTAGATTTAACATTAAGTTAAGTAATTTTACTTTTACCGTGTCTTCTTGTGTTCTTTATACTATAAGGTTAATAAACTTACTATATGAAGCCAAACGAACCCCAAGTTGTTTATTATTAATATATATAACCTTATCTGAGTCATTTGGCCGAACCTTAGATTTTTAAAAATAAAATAACAATTAATAATATAATATTTATTTTAAAAACTATTTTATGTCAATTTGACACTATTTAGTAATTGATTTTTTTGATAATCATAACAGAATGATAAGTTCGAACAAAGTTAATTAAATAAATACTAACATGCCATCTTAACCTATAAAATTAGTGGAATTCATAAAAAGTCTCAAATTACTTTTATTTTGGTGTTTATAATATCAATTATGTCAATATATCATTAATAAGATAATTACTGCATCATCATTGTGTCATAAATAAATAAATTTATTTAAAGTCTAAAAATTATAAATAAAATATACTTATGTAGGAAAGCTTTTTATATTTCTAATGAATATTTATAATCGAATTTATCTTATGTATAACCCCATATTAAAAATGTTTTAGTTATTAAACTTTGATTTTAACTATTTTAACTATTAATTAAATAAAATAATATTAAATGTCATAATCTAATCCAAGTGGACCTAAATGGTCATATTATATTCATAAGGTTATTTTTGGTCGAATTACACTTATCCAATAGAATTAGGACATGTGTTAGGGTAATAGTAATATCATATTTACCCTTAGTTACCCTATTTACTATTAACCGCGGTAAAAAAAGTAAAAAGTTACTATTCACCAAAAAATTATTTTTATCTCATTGAACCACATTTTACTTACTGATATCAACCGTGTCTGTCGGATTTTCAAAATTCCATTCACAGATGCGGTAAAATTAAGTTTTATGCAAAATTCAGTTTTTAACCTACCACTTAGTGGTTTCACTATTCATCAAAAATTGAATGTTTTCAGAAAAATACCAAAATTTCACCCTAGGCTAATTTCGGTATTCCGAATCCCAAAATGAACTCCATTTTGAAAAATAAAATTTACAAAATTTCAAAAAGTGGTTATTACTATTCATAACGACTAGTTTTAATAATATTTTAATAGCATATCGTTGTTTAGTGAAACTTGGTGTTGCGTACTACACACGCTATCAGGGAAGGTCGCGATTGCGTGTAATGAAAGGCAAGTCAAGGATGCGTGTTGTGCAAGCTCCTTTTGGTGTAGCGTACAACACAAGACATTAATGAAATTAAAAAGAATATTTTTCATAAAATCTCGGGGTGTTACACACTTCCCCTACCACCGGCTGCGAGTACGAAGCCATTGCATATTTGATCACTCACCCACATGGAGGTCCTCCCCATGTCCCTTTCAACATCTGCCCCGGTGCTCCTCACACCCTAGCCTTCAATCCTCTCGGCCCCAGTACCATTACGGCCAGAGGACTCCATGACGGAAATCAACCTTTCCCTGAGGAGCCTCCCAGGGGCAGGAATGCGGGATGTCGTCGCCGCAAGAGAAATGCCAGGGAAGGCCGGACGAAAATCAGACCTGTCCATGTCTCGGACTCTGAGGCGGAGTATGACTCCGTGATGGAACGCTCCCCCCAGTCCTATGAGTCAAGGGCATGGATAGGGATATGGCGCGTTAGCCTCGTACTCCCTGAATGCGAGATCTGTATGATCCCCGCCTCCCTCCGGAGGTATATCCAAGAGTACGAGGACTTGACATACCCCCAGGGGTCAAACATGCAGTTACCATTGGCCTCCCCAGAAGCACCTTCCACCTCGGTCAGAGATGGTGGAGAACTTTTCTGGGGTCCAACGAAAGAGTCGCGGCATGACACACACTCAGCAAGCACCGACACTATGAAAGGAGACCCATTCTCTGACCCATCCTACCATGACGTGATAGCCAGGACACTGCAGCCGTTGGAGGACGACTTAGGATTCAGCAGCCAATCGGCCTACTCGCCGTATTCTCCGCTGGCCAGCCCACTGGCCCAGCGGCCTGCCTCGGCACCGCTACCAGTTCTATAATGACCCATACTTTACATACATTGTTATTACTTCAGAATTGAATCACACTTATTAAAACATATAACAAACCCATTAAAGGACCATATAGGTATAGTGTCTATAGAAACTGGGAAACATAAACTACTAGTTCATAAATCATCTACGTTGTCTCCCATTTATTTCATCATATCTAGAGTCCCTTTTGGCATATTCTACTTAATACCCTTCTTCCAGACCTGGGGAAAAGAAAACATACAAAATGGTGAGATCAAATGCTAAATAAGGGTATACAAAAGAAATATCAATCATATCATATTCTTAAGAACATAACATTTTGAAAATCTTATCCTACAAAAGAGATCATAATATCGTGACATGGGATCAATCATAATAGTGAAATGTAATCCAAATAATCATAACTTAAAACATGAAACTTTGTGGCATACAAACATAATCATAAAGAATCATTTCATAGTATTCAAGACTCATTGCCAAAACTATCTTAGTGGACAATGTCAAATTCTGAACCGAGTTCACTCATCATTTCAGTCCTGTATCACTGAACCGGATTAACCTGCCATTCCAGCCATGTCTATCTCATGAGACATAAATCTATACCCAATGCATTGGATGAAGATATAGGTCCCACCCATCTCATAATGATACCATTCTTATTTGTGCCACAAAATCATAAATCATATATCATAGCATAACCCATGTAATAAAAATGGGATTCTTAAACATCATGCCATCATAACATAATCCATATAAGATAAAAGGACATCATAAATATAATTTAATCATAACATAATCAAATCAATGTAAACATAGGGATAGAAACATAACCCTATATTATCTTAGATGGAAAATAATTTTGATAAAACACCTGAACTCCATTCTTGAGGAAAATATCCTTTCTACTTCAAAAGTTTTTTTTTTCTTAACATGTCATACAATTTTAAACTAAAAGAAGTAGATTAAAAATAAAATTGAAAACTTGTAAAGGAAGCTTCACAGAAATAATGTTCTATGAATCCGTTCATGCCGTATAAGTTAAAAAAAACATTCTTCTCGTACTTTGGCCGAAAAAGTCAAAAAGTACCTCATACTAAAAACGTCAAAAGATTCCTTTCATATCTTTTACTAAAAACTCACCGAAGGGTAAAATTGGATTTCAAAAATTTTAGGAGGATATAAATAATGTTACATATTGAGGAAACATGGATGTGGATGATAAATATTCCCCAGTAAATTCTGAAATATAAACAATCTCAGATAAAAATGAGATTGCAAGATTTTCCCTTACCTTAGGTCCGATTTGCTTCGTACGTGTCCGAACCTCCTGTATAATGATTTAAATAATGTTATTGACTTATTTCAGAATTTTACTTATTTTTATGATATCATATATGGTTATATTCTTATTTTCTTATTAGTAATATTTCGTTGCTACTTGTTATTCGGGTGTTTATTGTTTTTTGTTCTTATGCGTGTTTTGTCATATAATTTCTTATTCTTCTTTTTAGGTTATATATAAATCATTTCCAGAATGTTATTAGTGTAATATATATCATATTTATTCATTAAATTCATTTATATAATCATTAAGAATTGAAGATCATGTAAAACGAGTCGCATCACATCGTGGAGACGGTAGGCCATACGTACGCACGAGCGATGATATCATTCCCATGATCGTGGAATTGTATTCAAGTGAATGTATACTATTTCAGAATCAATATAAATTTACAATAATCATATATAGTTATTCGTTACACCATTATACCCATCCAAGTATGGTGGTGGTGGAAAACAGATTACACCACAGCGTGGAGATGGTATTTTGTACGTACGCACTCGCGGTGATTTCATTTTCTGTAGGATGGATAGAAGGTGAAATAGGGTTGTTTCATATTTATAATAAAATATAAGTATGTGTTTGATACTAATGGTATTACTTCATAATGAAACAACTAAATAAGAAGAAGTAGAAGAAGAAATAAATTTGAAAGAATCGGTAACGGACATTACCTCTTCTTTGAAGCGACTCTTCTTAACCTCCTCTTAGGGCACTAAAGATGGTCTTTGAAGAAGACGAGGACCTCCAGAATGTTTCAAGGGAAGTGGAGAAGATAAATTGGGAGGGGTTTTCTAAGCTTGACGGCTCAAAGTGGTGTGAGGAGGAGAGGGAGGAGGTGCCCTTTTATAAGGTAGGAGAGGGGCACCTTTGAAAAAAATTATAATATTATTTTATTATAAAGTCATATTCAGTTTTTAATAGCTCCAAATTGATTTATTTCAAAGATAAGGTGGGGATGGGTCAAAATAATCGCATCCAATAGAATTTAGACATGTTTAGATTTCTATTCTAACCTTATCATTTAGATTTTACTTTAAGTTAAATAATTTCACTTTTACCCTGTCTTCATGTTTTCTTACACTATAAGGTTTATAAACTTACTATAATAAGCCAAACGAACACCAAGTTGTTACTTATTAATATATATAACCTTATCTAAGTAATTTGGCTGAACCTTATATTTTTAGGAATAAAATAACAATTAATAATATAATATTTGTTTTAAAACCTATTTTATGTCATTTTTGACACTATTTGTTAATTGATTTTTGTAAAAATTATAACAGCTTTATTAGTTCGAACAAAGTTAATTAAATCAATACTAATATGTCATATTAATCTATAAAATTAGTTTAATTCTTAAAAAGTCTCAAATTACATTTATTTGGGTATTTATAATATCAATTATGTTAATATTTTCTTAATAAGGTAATTACTGCATCATCATTGTGTAAAAAATAAATTAAATTATTTAAAGTCTAAAAATTATAAATAAAATACCATTATGTAGGAAATATTTTTAGCTTTCTAATTAATATTTATAGTCGAATTTATCTTATGTATAACACTATATTAAAAATGTTTTAGTTATTAAACTTTGATTTTAACTATTTTAACTATTCTTTAAATAAAATAATATTAAATGTCCTAATCTAATCCAAGTGGACCTAAATGGTCATATTTTGTTTCTAAGGTTGTTTTTGGTCGAATTAAACTTATCCAATAGAATTAGGACATCTGTTCGGGTAATAATAATACCATTTTACCCGTAATTACCCTATTTACTTTTAACCATGAAAAAAAATAAAAAGTTACTATTAACCAAAAAAATTTATTTTATTGAACCACATTTTACTCCTTGATGTTAATTGTGTCTCTCGGATTTTCGAAATTCCACTCACAGAAGCAGTAAAATTGAGTTTTATGTAAATTTTCAAACTCTCCTAAGAGGTGGGTAAAAGACGGTGAAAAGTTCAATAAAATTTTTATATATCTAAAATTATTATAAAATGACACCAATGAATTAAATTGAACTTATATAGGTATTATTTATCTATTTTGACCTAAAATAAATTTAAATAAAACAAATAATTTTTTAAATAAAAAGTCGGTTTTTAAATAGTAACCCAGTGTTTTCACTTTTCATCAAAAATTGAATGTTTTCAGAAAAATACCAAAAATTCACCCTAGGAAAATTTTGATATTAAAAATCCAAAAATGAAGTCCATTTTGAAAGATAAAATTTATAAAATTTCAAAAAGTGGGTATTACTATTCATAATGGCTAGTTTTAATAATATTTTAATAGTATATCATTGTTTAGTGAAACTCGGTATTGCGTACAACGCAAGCTATCGAGGAAGGTCGAGATTGCATGTAAAGAAAGCCAAGATAGTGTTTTTTGTAGTGAAAGATTCCTTTGATGATGTATATAACATAAAAAAAAAATTTCTCATAAAAATATCAGGTGTTACATGTTCTCTATCCATTGTCGGCTGATGACTGGGGCTAGAAAGGGTCGGATCCTGAACCTGAGTCGTGGAGCTTCTGGACCATCCTTGCGGCATGCCACTTCTCCGAAAAGTTTTGGTCGGTCGTAGGATCAGATTTTGATACACCAGAATCGCTCACCCTGAGAGAGTTTTAATGTTTCCGCCACACTCTTCAGGAAACTCACTCCCATCTTCGCCATCAACAAGTGCCTTATTCTGGGTGTCCAGCACATCTCGAGGATATCGGTGAGATGTGTCGTCAGGTCGACCTGGCCATGCTTCCCGCGGTTCGACACCCCGAGTCACTTGGCCACCACAGGGCCCTCCAACAACAATGCATCCAGAGTTTTCAAGTACTCCGTGACGTTATCAAGGAAGCCACCCCCCACGTGCAATTCCATGGATGGGGGCAGTATGCTACCCTTTTCTTCAGTACGATTCGTTGGCAACCCGACTCACCGAGCAGTTTTGAGGGCATGCCCCCGAGTGCAGCAGCGGTCAACATGGACAACCTGTCGGGAGAGGGGAATAGTCTGGAACTTCTCGATGGGGACTCACCCCCAGAGGACAGGCCGCTACTAGATCCATCCGGGAGGGTTACTCGTCAACAGAGGAACCTACTAGGTCTCCCAACACCCACTGAAGCATTAACATTGAGCCAGAATATCGGAAAGGGTGAAGAGTGTGTTGGGGCTGTCAAGCTCACTGAGCCATGTTCCTTAGTGCAGAAGGTAGAGGAAGATCCCGAGAAGGCCACGTTGTGCCAACATATTGCTGAGCAGAAGAGGCTGGTTGATGAGCTCCTGGCCGAATGCATTGCAGAGCGGCGACCTGACTATGGTGATCCTAGGCCGAGACAGCAGGGGCAGGAAAAACTACCCCTCGACAAGATTCTCCCAGGCAACCGCGATCATGCCATGTTTGTCGATAGAGGAGAGGTTGGAGCTCATGGCAAGAGGGCGCGATACGTTTCATCGAACCCTCCTAAGTGACGTGATCACCCAAGAGACCCCGGTCGTGTTCCTCCCGCTGCCCCAAGAGTCGCTCCACCAGCTGCCCCACGACCTGCTGAGCTTGACTACTGGATTGAAGAGCCCGACAATGCGCTAGTGGTTAGGGATCCACGTTAGGAAAGGAACCCACGTCCAGACGATCCGATGGAAGCACTCATCGCCCGCTTAGAGGCCTTGGAAACTCGGCAGGTGGAAATCCAATCGGACGGCAAGCCATACCCAGCATGGGTGGATGATATGCTAGCACCTCTGGGATTTGGGAACCCCACTTTCTCCCCCTTTAATAGGACAGGAGACCCACCACAACACCTGACCCACTTAAACTCGAGGTGGGGGCCTATGTTAGGAACTCCGACGCAACAGGAGGCCGCCAAGCTCCGTTGCTTTGTTCAAACACTAGAGGGGCCAGCATTCATCTGGTACAGCCAGCTCCCTGTCAGATTTGTGACTAGCTGGGAGGACCTTCGCAGGAAATTCCTCTACCAGTTCAGTTCCACAACCCAGAAGTCGAACATCGCAAACCTCTTCAGGTGCAAGAAAAGGTCCGATGAGCGAGTCGCGAACTTCATCGCCCGATGGAAGGGGATCACGTACTCCCTTGACATGCCACTAACTCAAGAGAAATTACTGAAAATGTGCATAGGGAACGTCAAGGCAGAGCTGGTTTCTTCTCTAATCACCCAGAATTACCCCAGAGGGTTCCGAGACTTCTCAGAAAAGGCTCAGCACCTCGAAGAATCCCTGAAACAGGCCAGCTAGGCACGCCCACTACCTCCTATAATCCCTTCAAGGAGAGTTTCCAGAGATGAGCCCACTGATGTGGCCCAGATAGAGGCCCCCATAAATCTAGAGTTACTACCAGTGAGGCTAGCTCTGTAGCCCCATAGGGGTCCACCCCCACAAGCACAGCCTCCGGCCCAGCAGCGACCGCCTCGAAATCGGCAAGCGCCTCCACGTAACGCACTGCCACCGCTTAGGCGAGATAATCTGGTTCCGCCTCCTCAGTATGATCCTCCGGCCCCTCGTTTGGGCCAGCCTCCTAGAACCGACTTTTTGGAAAGAAGGAATCGGACATACTCATTCGACGAGGCTCAGGTCCCCGGTTACTTCTGTAGTGCTTTGGAGGATAGAATTGTGCGGCTGCCTGAGTGCCGGAAGTCGAAAGAGGCATATCTCACTAATCACCCCAACTACTGCCCTTATCACCGGACCCAGGGGAACACCATCCAGCGATGCTACATGTTCAAGGACTAGCTCCAAGACCATATTGACAACAATATAATCAGGTTGGTCCCTGCCCCGACACAAGTAGTAGGTGTCTTTGTGAGATCTGATGGCAATAGCGGTGACGAGGATGAATGGAAGCATGTTTAAGACCGTGGGTCCTAGATGTATAATGACTGGATGGCCCACAAGATGGTCTCCCATGCCCATGGCATCATCCGCGCGTCCCTGAATCAGCCAGAGCCCTCAGAAGCTACGGTTGCTACTGCAGCATCGTCGTCCCAGCCTGCCTCTTCCCAGAAGAGCAAGCAGCGATGGCGCAAGAAGAAATAACACGCCCTTCCAATGCCGTCTTCATCTCGTACTCTTGGAGACTTCATGACCCTAGAAATGGGGATCCCTCCAAGGCTCCGCCCGGTAATGGATGATTCCCTGAGTGATAGTCAGGGGTACGCTTCGGTTAACACCATAGAGTTGGAAAATCCCTTTTTGACTCCCGATGATGAGGAACGCCAGGTGGACCTTTCCAATGTCCCCAGTTGTCGCCAATGTCAGCGGAGTCGTGGATACATAAATCGCTGGGGCACAATAGTTGTCACCTAAAACTAGGCCATGCACACCACTGAGACCAGGCATCAGGCCCAGTACAAAGCTCAACACGCGCGTCCCCTTTATCTGGTGTCAAAAGGTTCGCCTCCGCCACCGTTTGTATTGCTGGATCAAGCAGAACCACCTCGACCATGCCGCGACCAGCTCTTCCCTGCTACCAGTCGACCCCAGCCTTCCAGTCCTAACCCGGCAGCCACTCTCCGAACTTTGACTAGTGAACAGCGAGACATGCCTAGTACTAGTCAGCCACCTGTCCTGCCAGTAGGGCCCGTCATGCCTCCAATCGCAGAGCGGCCTCCTATAAGAATGGGATCATGTTTGGCCCGAAAGTATGATGTCTTGAAGCATTTAGATGGCATACCCGCAAGGATTTCTATCCTTGAGGCTCTTATTGTGTCATCTAAAATGCGTGAGGCACTTTCCGAGGCACTTGACGAGGCCCTAAGGAGCCCCCTCCAGTTTGAGACAGAGGTAGCAGCTGCAGAAGCCTTCCATGATGAGGCAATTGAGAATTCTTAATGCTAGGCGGTTATCTCATTCTTTGGTGAATATGAAGACCCTCCCATACAGGGGCACATTTTCCCATTGTACATCACTGGCCAATTCAGTGGTGTGGAAGTCCGCTGCTGTCTTGGTGACACGAGTTTCGGGATTAACCTAATCCCAACTCAGACACTGCAGAAGATGGGTTTGTCTGAGGATGAGTTAACTCCCTCCAACCTCAAAATTCAGGGATATGACATGACCGAGAAATCCCCAGTCGGCAAGATCCGCTTGAAGACCCAGTTTGGTGGCCTAATTTCCAGCACCGAATTCATGGTTTTCTCTCAGGACACCGCCTACAACGCATTGATGGGTAGACCGTGGCTCTACCTTCGTGAGGCGGTCCCCTCATCGTATCACCAGTGCCTCAGATACTCCCTTAATGGTCGAGTAGGTGTGATCCAAGGAGATGTGTCACTTTTTTCCTCTTGTGAAGCCCATATCTGGACGCCGACTACTACAAGAGAAAGGATAACCAGGTTCTGGGAGGTGAGGTTGAGCCCGCCACTGTCACAAGTGATCCCTGGGCAGGTTTGGATGACGCTTATGTATTCCCAATCCATCGGTTGGAGGCCATGACCCCTGACATGGGGTAGTTCTTTATGGTTTCGAGTACAAGAGGAATGCATATTCCTAGGTCTAAGTGATGGCGGAAAATCACCTCATACTCCTACACCAACCAGACTCAAGTGGTCCTGGAACCTCCTACCCCTATACGGTATCGGGACGTCAGGATCATGGCAACGTCAGTGCGTCATACATGTCTCTTACGCCGGGCTGGAATTAACTGGCTCAAGCCAATGCGCCACTACTGCTTTGATGTCATCAAGCGTGGCCCCTTGGGCCGAAGACCAGATGGGATTGGATCGACTGCCTTCATCGCTATGGTCTCAGTGGCGCATGAGTCTCCTGATATGATGACCACTACTGCCCAAGTCGGCAACAGCTACCCATCAGGGTCTGGTAGCCCCAAATCAGCTCCCCCCCATAGATGATCCCTCCACAAGTGAAGAGGACATGGAAGATGCACCCCCTGCCTTCGAGGAGGGCGTCTCCACCATGGTCGAAGAGTTAGTACAGGTGAACCTCGGTAGTGAGGCGGACCCGAGACCCATGTTGGCCAGTGCCGCCATTCCCCTCGAGGAGCAGCAAAGGTGCGTAGAATTCCTCATACAGCACCGTGACGTGTTTTCCTAGAGTTAAGACGAGATGACAGAGCTAGACCCCAATGTAGCCATCTACCTCCTTGGCCTTCCAGCAAACCATCGTGGGTTCAAGCAGCCTCCCAGAAAGATGCACCCTTCTCACAGTGCCATGGTTGAGTCAGAAGTTGACAAGCTTATTAAAGAAAACATCGTCCAAGAAGTTCAGTACCCCCGGTTCCAGTCAGGAAGAAGAACAGATAAATCAGGGTCTGTATCGACTTCTGTGATCTCAACCGCCACTGTCCGGAGGATGATTTTCCCCTTCCAGTGACAGATTTGTTGATTGATTTTATGACCGGGTTCCAAGCCCTCTCTTTCATGGATGGGTATTCTGGGTACAACTAGATCCGGATGTCCCCCGAGGATGAAGAGTTCACTACATTTAGGGCCCCAAGGTACTTTTTGTTACCAGGTTATGCCCTTCGGCCTGAAGAATGTGGGTCCACCTATCAACGGGCCACGCATCGTATATTCAGTCCAATTCTCGGGACACTGATGGAGTGCAAAATGGATGATCTGGTGGTTAAATCTCACCAGCGCCAGGACGATCTCAAGGACCTTGAGAAGGTGTTCAGCTTCCTCCGTTCCCGCCACCTGAAGATGAACTCACTGAAGTGTGCCTTCGGGGTCACCTCCGGGAAGTTTATTGGATTTTTTGTCAGATACAGAGCCATCGAGATCGACCCAGAGAAGATTAAGGCCATCAGCCAGATGCCTCCCCCGAGCAATATTTGAGAACTTCGAGGTCTCTAAGGCCACTTAGCCTACATACGCCGATTCATTGCGAATCTGGTGGGAAAGTGTAATCCCTTTTCCTGGATTATGAAGAATGGTTCCACCTATGAATGGGATAAAGAGTGTCAGACCGCCTTCGAGGAAATCAGGCAGTATCTTCTCCAACCTCCGGTCTTGATGCCACCCTTTTCCGGGAAGCCGCTGGTCCTTTACATGACCGCCCTGGAATGGTCCCTCGGCGCACTTCTCTCCCATAAGAACAATGAGGGAACATAGAAAAACCTATAATACCTCATCTGCATGCTCCTCGATACAGAAATTAGATATTCTCCCATCGAGAAGAGCTTCTTGGCGCTCGTATTTGCTGTACCGAAATTGCGACACTACTTGCTGCACCACGAGGTACAGCTGGTCTCTCAGGTAGACCCACTGAAGTACATCCTGAACCAACCTATATTGACTGGCCGACTAGCGTGGTGGGTAGTGATCCTCTAGTAGTTCGACATCAGGTTCTTACCTTAGAAGGCTATCAAAGGATAGGCATTGGCAGACTTTTTAGCTGCTCACCCAACCTCCGTGGATCATCCACTGGATCTAGGTTTTCCGGATGAGGTAATCCTCTCAGTCGATTATGCCATCCCTTGCTGGAAGATGCACATTGACGGTGCCTCCCGGAGCCCCACCGGTAGAAGAATCAACAACCCTAGGCTCAACAGAGTGGGCCTGGTTATCGTCTTCATCACCTCGGAGCAAGCCGTTCTTCCACATTCTTTCCTATTGTCAGAGGGCTGCACCAACAATGAGGCCAAATATCATGCCCTCATCACTGGCCTTCAACTGGCCATCGAGATCGACGTTCCCCATCTGCATGTGAATGGGGATGCTGAGCTGGTCATCAAGCAGGTCAATGGTGACTATATTGTTAGAAAGACAGAACTCGTGCCATTGTTGGAGTGCACCCTCCGTCTAATGGCTCAGTTACCCTCTTGGCCGGAAGTCGTCCATATTCCCCGGTCACAGAACGGTCGAGCAGATGATTTTGAAAGCCTGGCCGCATTGCTTATGGATCCCGAATAGGACAACATGATTATCCACATAGCACACCAGAGATTCATTGCTCCCGTTACCGCAGAGGATGATCGAGGCCCACGGGTGAACCATCTTACCGCTGGTGCCCCTACATCGGGGGCCCCGGGTACTTCAGATATGGTGATCGAAGTAGTTCTTGATTGGAGGATGCCCTTGGTTGAATACCTCCAATGTGGTAATCTTATATCAGACCGGGCCGAGCGCGAGCGAATCCGACGCCGCACGCTGCAGTTTACCCTTTAGAGCGGTCCCAGCCTTGAGAAGATCCTTTACAGATGCATATTTGATGGTGTCCTCCTCTATTTCCTTCAAGGATTCGAGATCCCTCAGGTCATGCAATAGGTTCATGCGGGTTCCTATGGAACCCATCAGGTCGCTGGGGTACTTCTGACCCTCCATGATCTAGGACTGCATCGAGTTTTCCAAGAGGTTTCATACATGGCAAGTTCATGGTAACTTTGTGCATCGGCCACCGGAGCCCCTCCACACTACAAAGTATTCTTTTCCCTTTGCAGTCTGAGGGTTTTATGTCGAGGACCTTACCCACCGGCGATGGCTCGCCAATGCTCGTTCATTCTGAATGCTACAGATTTATTTTCCATGTGGGTAGAGGCAATTCAGCTCAAGGAAGCGAAAGCCCGTTCTATCACTGACTTCGTGAGTTCTAATATCATCTATTGATTTGGAGTGCCTCATCATATCATCACAGATAACAGAACGAACTTCCGAGCAGCCGAGATGAAGAAATTGTACGCCAAGTACAACATTTGCTCTAACCATACCTCCCGCTATCACGCGCAGGCGAATGGACAGATCAAGGAGTTTAACAAAACCCTCTCTAACATCCTGCAAAAAATGGTTGGTCAGAACAAGAAATATTGGCCTAACAAGATCCCCAACGCCCTCTGGGATTATCAGACAACGACTCATAATTCCACCCAGGTGACCCCTTATTCCCTGGTGTACGAAGCTGAGGTCGTCCTCCCATCGAGATTCAGTTTCCCTAATTGCGCATGGCGGTCTATGACTAGCAAGCGCTGGATAGAGTTGCCAAAATCCGTCTAGAGGAATTAGAAGCGTTAGATGAGAATAGGATTCGCACCTTTCACAACATGGAAAGGCATCAGAGCAGGATGGCTCGAGCTTTCAATAAGAGGGTTCGCCTCCGCTATTTCCTACAAGGTGATCTGGTATTGGCGCTCAGGGTGCCAATGATTCCCATTAGGAAACCACCCATGTTGGAGCCCAAATGGGAGGGGCCTTTCATCGTTAATAAGGTCTATCCCAATGGTTCTTATTCCCTAGTGACTATGGATGGCGAGCGTGTAACTCCTCCCACCAACGGCAAGTTCCTTAATCATTACTTTGCATGAGCCTAAGGGTCCTGCATGATCCGACACTACATGTGGTCCTACATTTGGGCCTCTGGGGTCCCCCATGACCATAAACTAGATAATGGTCCCCCATGACCTTAAACTGGATTGCGGTCCAGCACAACCTTACACTACATTTGGCCCTACATCTGGGCCCCTTTGGTCCGAGTTCTAAGACATTAAACTAGGATCCTTGTGGTCTAGCATGAACTTAAACTAGATGCTCGTCCTCACTGTAAGAGGTTAAACTGTAAGCCGGTCAGGCCTTCCTGACCGAGGCCCAGCCTCAGGCCCCTTGGCCTTCTCGGGCCCCTTATCCTAGTCCTTACCTAGAGCGTGTGGTGTAGTGTAGGACTATGTCCTCATTCACCATTTGTTACCCGCCGTGCCGTACACATTCCTGGATGAAATGCCTCTCATCGTCCTACATGACATTAAACTATGCTTCTAGAACTACGTGTATCTTGATTCCCATCCTTATGGGATATATAAAACCACCTGAATGTATAGGTTTCAGGTCCAGCCCCATCTATTAGAAGATCCCATGATCTCCCGGTCACCTCGGTCTCTTGGCATATCCCTCCCAGCGGGGGGATATATAGGTGTGGTATAGGGTTTTTGGCACCATTCCCCCTTCTCCCGAGAATCCTCCATCATTTGGCCACTCTCAAACTGAGCCCTTAGACCCTTTCCAGTGGTCCAATAATGTGCTCAGAGTACTCTGGCCTAGGACCTGGAGTGTCTGATTCAACTTAGGTAAGTTTTTGTCCAATTTCCAAGCTTTGTGCTCCCTTTCATTCGGGCCCCCGTTATCTTTCACACCTAGAGGGACCCCCAAGAACATCTCGGATACAATGCCTAAGGTCTATCCTACTCTCACGGGCCAACGCCCCTAAGGGTTTTAGACAAAAAATTGATATAAATCCCGTGTTGCTAACACGGTCAGTGGTCGATGCTCATTTGTTTGTCTCCATTTTAGGCTAACGCGGCAGGATGCTGTGTTGCGAACATGGTCAGAAGTAGTCCTCAGTTGTCATGCCGACTCCTTCAGGCCGTGAATGTTGGTTTCATGATTCACATTATGTTCAAACCCATCGTGTCAAGGTGGAATCTCGACACTCCTTGCACTAACCCTCAGTGCACCTCCACACGTCAGACAGACAAAGCTGCGTAACGACGTCTATCGGGTCTCCCGCGATCCGAGCGCCAAGGTTATATGCTTGGGTTTTTTCTAAGGATCATGAGAAGATTGACCCTCATCCCTATGGGAAATAAGGAGTCACCCAGACATTGCGTTTTGGGCCCAGCTCAGCTAGAAGCTAGTGTCTCCTGCCCCCCTGATTGTGGGACCCTTGTCAGCTCCTTGGCTCGAGGCTCCTCTCCCGGAATCACGTGCGATGATGGTATGAGGATATTCCCTCATCTACATTGGGTACGCTTTATCGCATCGTGCATGTTCCCCCAGTTCCAAGCCATACGACCTTAAACTATGCTAATTGGTCCTACCACATGACCATAAACTGTGATGATATCGTCCCGGCCACACGACAAAAAATGGCACTGCATTGTGGCTACTTCCCCATAGGGGACATCACGTTGGGTATCGATCAATTACCATACCATTTGTCAATGACTGTTATGGATTGATTATTGTGGCAATTCCAGGAATTTCTAACCTAGGCCAGTCGTTCCACGAAAGAAAAAACATTTAACTTCAAGAACAAACAAGATTCATCAAATACCGCTTCTTTTGGTGCGAGGGCTTGACCCGCACTTTCATCCTTGGAACATGTACCATGTCGTTCTATGCCATCCTTCAAGAACTATGTGCATATTGATCCCCATTCTCTTGGGGTACGTAGGAACGCCCGGACCTCTTGTCTAAGGGTCCATCTTGAGGTCCGTTAATTCATCGTGTTTGTCCCGCCTTTAGGACCTTGACCACGGGACTGCGTGGCGTGGTGAGCAGGACCTCATCCTCATTCATGTTGCATTTGCGATAACCACACCACGTGCGCCATGTTATGAGAATTATCCCTCATGTTTCTTGTCCTGTATGACGTTAAAAGGTGCCCCCAAGAACTACGTATGGCTTGATTCTCATCCTTATGAGATACGTAGGAGCGCCTGGGAACTTCCCCACAGGCTCAGCCTAGCTTTCCTGTTCAGTCCCTTGACCTAAAAATGTATCTAAGAAGCACATGGTAAGCAGGACCTTGACCCCATTCACGTCGGGTTTCGCAACCACTTTACCTGTGTCTCCCACTTCCCTTAATCTTTTGGTCCAAGCTGTAAGACCTTAAACTAAGATCCTTTTCCCGAACTACGTGTGGATTGATTCTCATCCTTATGGGATACGTAGGAATGCCTGGACATTTCATCTTGGGTCCAGCCCCAGGGGTTACCAAATCCCATCCCTCCTCACTATCGGCCCCTTGGACTAGCTTCTTGGGGAGTGGTTTAATTGCAATATCTACCCAGAATAAGTTCAGGATGCCCCATAGTGATGTTGGGAAGCGATAGTTCTCTCGCCAGAGAGGTTCTCTCTAGAAATTGGGATGATCTATGACCAGATTAATACATCTACCTAATGTCCCACCGCCACGGTAGCACAATTTTGGGAGTGTTGGACTCTGTTTGAAAAAACCACCACTCCACTTTCCACGCTTTGAATGACCCTTTATTCAGATCCTCATCCTCTTTTATGTTTGATAGGACCCCCTAACAATATAGATGATAGACCTTTGGTCTGCCTGCTGTTACAATATGGATGATAGACCTACGATCCACCTATTGTAACAATATGGATGATTGACCTACGGTCCGCCTGCTGTCCTGGGCCAACGTTCTGGAATACTGGTCATGTTTGATGGGACCCCCTAACAGTATGGATGCTAGACCTTTGGTCCACCTTTTGTAACAATATGGATGATAGACCTTTGGTCGGCCTATTGTAACAGTATGGATGATTGACCTACAGTCCGCCTGCTGTCCTGGGCCAACATTTCGGAAGACTGATCGACGATATTTGAGTTAGGCCCCGTGTTGCAAACATGGCCAGCAGTCATCCCTCATTTGTTGTCCCCATTTCAGGACAATGCGATATGGATGCTGTGTTTCTGCCACGATTAAAAATTATCCTCAATAGTCATGCCCCCCATAGTGTTCCAGATTTGGGTAATGTGATTCACATTTTTCATCTCTCTATGTTCGGATGGATTTCAATGCCCCTAGGATTGCCCCGATCGTGTGTCAGAACACATTGAGAAGGTGATATATCAATCAGTCTGAGGTCCTCTCCTCAGAAATCTAGGCTCAATTTCGTATGCCTGAAGCTTGGTTGACTCTCCCACGAAGTGGTAGATTATGGTTGAGCATATAAAACAAAAGGTACAAATAAATGTATTTTTCCATATATTGGATCGGAATGATGAGCAGTACAAGAAAAAGTTCATGAGATGGCCAAAACAGGGCCCTTAAGGATCCTTGTTTTGGATTTATCTTTCCAGAGCTGTTACCCTTTGGCTGGTGTCCTCTAGGACTGCTTCTCGCTCCCTAAAGACTCTCCCTTCATCAGCAGCTGCAGAGCGCAGTTCGAAAATCCTAGCTTGTGCCTGTGCTCATTTCTTTTGAGGTACGATCATCTAGTGACTCACCTCCATCAGTTGTTCTTGGGAGTCATCTAGCTAGGCCGTCAGTTGCTCCACGAGCTTAGATCATGTTGCAATGAATACCTCATTCTCTAACGCCTACCCTTCGAGGCGTCGGACTTCCTACTCCGCCCTTAGGAGCGCTCGGGTGCTCACTGATCTTTCCCAACACTGGGCAATGTTGGTGCGCCAGATGCTTTCACGTATCTTCTCGGACATGTAATCATGGACCGTCAGATTAAGGCGTTGACCGTCAGCCCCTCTGGTGCACAGGAAGCCCATCCAGGTCTGGAGTGATCCCATCTGCCTCAGCCAATCTGTTTGAGGCTGCCTGAGAAAGCGCTAGATACACTTCCACCCTTTGCGTCGTGTCATCCGGCTCTCCATGGCCACTTCCGAGTCTGAATCTTCTATCTCCTCGGGATCAGCGGGCTAGTACGCAGGAAAGGTAGCCAGCAGGTCAGCAACAGGGTCCGACTCAGGGATTCCTTCACAAGGAATAGTATCCTCAACATCTGGGCGACCTTCCTCTCCCACCACGACAACGACAATGCCTCCGTCAGTTTTCGGCCTTGGTCCAATGACAGCACCGCTGATGTCTGCTGCCCCCTTATCACCAATTTTCGGGGCCGAATAAGTTTGGGAGGTATCTTCTGGAGGAGGAGGTATATCTGCCACTGGTCCACTCATGGACGGCTCGGGCTCAGTAGCCTGACGAGCCTCTAACGATGAGATCATTGTACGAGGAGCATCCTGATTAGTTGGGTTTTTTGACAGTAATCACCAGTAGAAAAGCAGGGGACTTACCAGAACCCAGAGTTTCAACCTCCGGTGTGTTGGCCGCTATAGGAGCTATCATGGCGGGAGACCCCTCAGTGCTTGTCAGTTCGATGATGGGCGTCAGAGCCCTATCCTGTCCCACCGACGCTTCTCCTCCCTCCTCTATTGGGGATGTATGATCAACACCTATGTTCTCCTGAGTGAGATAGAGAAATGGATTAGAAATTTCAGAAGAGAATGGGAAAGGAAGGATGGTGAATAAGGATAGAGACAGACCTCGAGCAGTTCGGTTATCTCCATGTCGGAGCCAACAATCTCACCGCTCTCCCGAAATTTCCCTTGGTAGGCTTCCCCCTACGACACTCACCTTAGGTTTCTCCTTCTACTTCACCTTCTCCTTCATCTTCTCCTTCACCTTCATCTTCTCATGTTTCCTCCTCTCCCTCTAACTCGTCATCGCTCTCGCCTTCTCCCGACGGCATCACTTCCGGATCATGCTATTGGCCAAGAATCACTTTCACCAGGAAAGGTGTCTCTGCATGCCGACCCCTTTGGCGCGCGTATGTGTCCATGGCCGTTATATATGCATTCCACTGATGGAAGTTCACCCGGTCGGTAACTCTAATGAGACCAACCTTTGGCAGCTAGATCTAGTCCTACATTATCTTATGCCAGATGACTTCAATGCTCATTGATTGCCGCAGGGTCATCCAGGCCGACCACAATGCCAGGAAAATTGCATCTTGGGGAGGTTTGAGCAGGTAGCTTATTTGCTTCCTGGGTAGTTCTATGGCCGCCTCGTGTGACCCCCACTGGGCAGCGAGGTCGCAGCGACACCATGCGATTTCCTCACTGCTGAGGTCTCGGCCTGCACAGGCCTCGCTGCCTGGCGCGCCCCTGGTTCCCCCCTTCTAGCAGCACCTTTCCTGCTCCCCCGTCGCCCAGTTTCCACTCAGGTAGTCTCGAGTTGCCGGAATCTCTTGCGTAAAATCCCCTCTGGGTATGCGATAGTCCAGTGTTCGGCATACTCGGTTGATAAGCCGGCATCGACCCCAGTGGGAGGAAGGGTGATGACATCCCCAGAGCCATAAGTGGTGAACATTAACCACATCTGGTGAAGGACGCAGCGATTCTTCTCCTCTCGGATGTCTATGAATAACTTCTTAGGCATTCGCTGGAGGCACCCAAACTTCCGGGCGAATCAGGACGGCACATAAGGCTCATAGATGACCTTCCCTTCAATTCGAGCTACAAGCACCCCGCCTCGGATGCTCAGGAATTATCCTTGCTGCTCCAGCGAGCCTTGCCCATTATCCACCATATGACGGACCGGGGTGGGGAACATGCTGAAGTTGAAATTGGCATGGTAACCGATTCAGATCCTTACGCCCTCCTCGTTGAGCGTCATCAGTGCAACCCCAACAATATTCAGGAGAGATGGTCGTAGGCCGTTTCCTGGAGGACGAACGATGTTCGGAAAGTTGTACCTGCCAAGATGAGCCGCCACCCAGCCATGAAAGATCTGGAAGGGGCCACATACTCCCTGAGGTGACCCCCCTCTGGAGATGCATCCTAGGATGGCATAAAACCAAGCCAACATGGGGACCCCTAGATTGAACCTTTTATTGGTAGCCATGGCGCCTGCCATCACTAGAGTTGCTGGACGAACGCCCATTCTTGCGTCCCGCACCAGTAGGAGACACCCTCTTAGGAAGGTGGTGAGGAACCCAACATATCATACGTTAGAGTCCATGGCCTCAATGACGTGGTATCCCCATGATTTGTATTGCCCTACCTCCAGGGTCCTCCAGTACAATCCATTCTTGCTCCTCTGAGCCGCGGTTGGGAACCGTTTACCCCGTCCCGACATCTTGATCACCGGGTCCATCTCCAGAAACTGGCTAAACCAGTCATTGTAAGCAATGTACTTCAGGAAGTCCTTGACCCCTAGCCTCTCTTTGGACAACTCCAGCAGGTTCCACATCAGCATGGGGGTCTGCGACCTGTCTTCCTAGGTGTTCATTGGAGGGATGAACTTGTCGTATTGGTAGCCCTCCAGTGGGATACCTCTGACGTAGTGAATGTCCCAGAGGCTGATACCAACTTCCCCATGGTGAATATGGAATGTGTTGGTATCAGAGGACCACTGGGTAAACAGCTCCGACCCAAGTTTGGGTTGATAGTAGAAGTGGAACTGTGACGTCCACACCGCCTCGAACAGACCAATGTGTCGCAGCTCGGCCCCGAATTAGTCGCACGTATGGTGAACCCAGTACACCCAAGCCACTCATTGGTGATGTTTCCCCCGGACCACAAGTCCTAATCTTGTAGCCAGCCTTTAGTGTCATCCGTGATTCTTTGACGGAACGTGCTTGTATAAAGGGCCGGGGAGCTCTCTACAACAGGATCACCCCCATCAATGGTCCTGGTCCTCGGGTTCAGGACATACACATCCATGTGTCTGGTCTCTCTAGCAGGATGGCCATTATTGGTGATGTTGTAATGGAGAAGGTTGTCCTCCCAGGTCACCCATGACCGCAGTGTGTCCACCTTGAAGCATGGCAGTGGGACCTCCTCCAGGATGCCGAAGTTCCAGAGCAGGAGGTTGTTGGACAGAGGATACCCTTTCTGGGCAGGGGTCAGCAGGTTGAACAAGGTAAGGTTGTCATAAACGACCACCTTGGCACCATAAAAGTCTTCATTGGCCGCCATTTCATCTCTACGAGCGGCAGCATCCCCCTCATCGACCTAGTTTGCGGCCATCTTGAGTTCTTTGAGAGTTGCGCGAAATCAGGATGAGGTGCGTGGAATTGGAAAAGTTTGCATGCAATCTGGACTTGCGGCGCGCAATTCAGGAGTTAGGTGCGAAATCTGCAACATTTGGCATGAAATACCCCAAGTTTTCACGGAAATACGCCCGATACCCGGAAGGAATTATGCACTTCCAAAGTGTTTTTTACGCGCAGCCACGGATGCAATTTTGCACGCGAGAGCGTTGAGCCTATCACGCAGAAAAGCTTAAGTATGGATCTTGGGACCCATCACCCCTTTTTATAGGTGATGTCGGGGTTCTGCGCCATGTGAAAAGATAATTCCGCGCTGACCTGAAGTTTTGCGCACCCTGTTTGGATTTTGTGCGCAAAGTGCCCCCGAAATCCATCACTTCGGCATTTTGGCGTTTCCCTCGGAATCCGATCATTGCGACCTATCGCCGATCCAATTCCGAGGGGGGGCATTTTTAGACGCCGAAAAATGTCTATAACTCCTAGAGGAAGTTTTGAAATGATGAAGTGAAGTCATATTCGGACTCGGAGGCCCGGTCCGGAGGGCCTAGAAGTGGTGTAAAAAATTAAGGAGGGCTTGCACGAAAAAATGTGGCCCAAATGAAGGAAGTCCAGGATTCGAGAAAAAGCACTGAGGTGGCGTGCAATTTTGCGCCCCCGGTTCCGCGCAGTGAGGCCTTTCGCGCTGACAGGTCTTGGCATGGAAGATTTCACACATCGCCCAGATTCCACGATGCCCAGAGCCTATAAATAGAAGGAGACCCATTCTGTTTCAGGGTTGCAGAATTCGGACCAGCTCCCGTGCACGAAATTGGACACCCGTGCATGCAATATGACTTTCAGGTATTGACCCTTTTCACGCAACCTTGCCCCAGGGTTCGCCTTTGAGCGCAATCCCACCAGCTTAAATAAAATTGCAAACTTTTCAGGGTTCCTCTGTTGTGTGCAATCACTTCCATTGCGTGTAATCCCCCTAGCCGCGTGCAATCCATCTTCCCCAATTCCGTGCAATCACATCGTTAGGTTTTTCCCTACCTTACGATTGGCCATTTCCCCCCCCCCGTGCGCAATCTAAGCCCGTTGCACGCAATCCCCCTAGTCGCATGCAATCCCTTTGCCCCAATTGTGTGCCATCCCGGTGTTTTGCACGAAAACCTTCTCTTTTCATGCAAACCCCAGGACCCCTCACCTTGACAGACCCTGGGCTGCCTCCCTACATTAGCGCCCAATGTCTTTTATACCGAGCATGCATGCCATGCACTGTTTTCCCGTATGGCCTTCTAGGCTCGTAGGAAGTAACCTCAAGGTCCCTTGGGTGGTTTTTCCCATTGTGTTGCTTTGCCTTATGCTCCTTGGCATAGGCATGCTAACAGATATTGCTTCTTCGCATAGCCATGCTAACATGGACCCCTTGATGGTTCGCCCTGCGGCCCCCTTCACTACGGCATTACCGATGCCTTCCCTCCCCCAAGGGGTAGAGGGTGCCGGTCATGTAAGCCCTAGGGGTGTGGCGCGAACGCAACTCATCCGAGCTGTAGGATGTTAAACTGCCAAGCACCTCGTCCTCAACACATGACATTAAAATGTGATCTGACCCCATGCCTCGCACGCAGCCCCCCCCCCCCCAGCTCGAACATTCTTTACACCGCTCATCTCCATAGGAATGGAATCTTCCTCACATGGAATGATATCCTACCTCTCGGAGTGGCATTTTTCCATAGGGTAAGGGCTAGCTTAGAGAGTAATCCCCTATCCTCTCTTGCGGAAGGTATCACCCATGCGCCTCTATACTTCCCCACTGCTAAGGCTAGTGGAGGGCGTGATAGAAAACGTGGCATCCCCTTTGTTCGATCCCAAATACCTCTCCCTCTATGCTTTCTCGCACCATGGGCCTCCATCCTAGAGTAAGTCCCAACACCAAGGGCCACTCAACGTGTAATCCCCTCTCCGCTTCTCATGGATGCACCCTTCGCGACGTGATGGTCTGGTCCCTGCTGCCTCTTGTTTCTCACACCGAGCATGACTCACGTGGGCTTAGAGTGATCATGGACCATGACACCCTCTTTTGGGCCGCCTTAGAGCTTAATCCCCATCCCTATGAACTACAAGGACTTTGATCCATGCTAAATCATGGTACATAGGTAGCCTCCATGAGGTTCAAGCCCACCACCCGGTCGTTATGACCTCTTCACGTCAGTTCGCCAACACTTTGGGCCGCCTCAGAGCATAAGCCTCAAATTGCCCGTACTGCATGACGTTAAATTGTATGCCCTCATCCCGCATGATGTTAAACTATATGCCATCCAGCACGACGATAAACTGTATACCCTTGTCCCACATGACGTTAAATTGTATGTCGTCCAACATGACGTTAAACTGTCTGCCTCATCCCTCATGACGTTAAACTATATACCATCCCGCATGACGTTAAACTGCAACACCAGAACTACGTGGACTTTGATTCATGATAAAGCATGGTACTTAGGTAGCCTCAATGAGGTTCAAGCCCACCACTCAGTCGTTCTTACCCCTTCGCGTCAGTTCGCTAACTTTTTGGGCCGCCTTAGAGTGTAAGCCCCATATCCACCATTATGGGCTGCCTCAGAGCGTAAGCCCCATATCCATCCATTGTGGGCCGCCTCAGTGCGTAATCCCCAAATGCCCCCATCCTGAATGACATTAAACTGTATACCCAAACTATGAGGAATTTGATCCATGCTAAAGCATGGTGCGTAGGAAGCCTCCACGATGTTCAAGCCCCTTCACTCCATCATCCATCCTGATTCCTACCCAGGCCGCCACATCCCGGTGAGATCATGCCACCTCATTCCACTCCACAGTATCTGGGAATCCGCCCTTGTGGTGGCCCCAAAATCAGTGTTCCCCCCAGGGGGTTCTTCAATCTGATCCACTCTCAGTGTTCTGATCAGTCTGATCCATCTCCAAAAGACGTTAAACTCGCAACATACCCCGTGTTAAACACGGGAAGCTAAGGAAAAACTCAAATACATTCCTATGACATGACAATTCCCCGCATTCGATGTGGGATGCCTCAGAATTCCGAACAATCAAGAATCCCTATAATAAGGGACAAAAGACAAACATGACAATCCCCCAGCGTCAAGACATGCCAGCGATGCCCCAGCGTGACCATTCTCCTCACCGAAGGTTGCTATGCCGAACAGACCCCCTGGAGCATCTCGACGGAAGCAACGTAATTAACTGGTGTCCATGAAGATATGGCATCGGGAACAAGATTCAAAAATAAGTCTTAAATCTATGAGGGAGACCCAGATTAGGTGATGTGCTCCAAGGAGGAATCGACAGAAGGAAGAACCGACATCCCATCATCCCATTTTCGATCAAGGAGAAGACTCCCTTGAACAAGGAACGGATGCTTCCCACCTTTGGAAAGCGGGAATGCAGGGCAACAAGCCACACATCCTCCCCTGCGTGACGGATGCATGCGCACACCCTGACAGAAAGCGTCGAAAACAAGGCCGATGGGCAGTCTGAGCAGATGATTCAGGTGTTAGAGGATATGATTCAAGCTTGTATCCTTGGTTTTGGAGGTTCCTAAGAAAATCATAATCCTTTTTTTGAGTTTTCCTACAGAAATATCTTTCAGAAAATAATTTAGATGGCTCTGCATAAGTATCTCTTTGGTAGATTGTTTCATTCACCTTTATTCTAGCTTGAGGTAGGTGAGGCATCTCTACATGGTCCCTGTCTCATTCAAGAGACTTCAGAGAAAGTCCAATTGATTCAGAAGCACATAACTGTAGCTCAGTATAGGCATAATTCCAATACTGATCGTCACAAAAAATCTATAGAGTTCAAGGTGGTACATCGAGTATTTATACATGTGGCACCTAGATTGGGTCCTAATAGAAATCGTCCACATATCTCAGCTTTAAAATTACCACCCAAACCCATATAATTAATTTTATCATAAGGATATTGATTTGTAAGAAGACGTGTCATTTAGGAAGCATCCAATTTGTATTATTGATTCTAGAATGATGGTTCTTTAAGGTACATCAGTTCCTTTGGTCCTGGTGTTATGGAAAAACAAACGTGTACATGGTGAGACCTAAGAGTGGGAGGTCGATGTACATGCATAGTGGATGAAACATATCTTATAAGATGCTCTACCACCATTAGATGAGAAACTCAGGGACAAGTTGTTTTAACTAGGGGTGGTTATAACATCATAGACTTATCCAAAGGCATGGATAGTTGATTTTTAGTTTAAATTCCTTAAAAAGGCCTTGGTAATGATTTTTAATAGGTTAAAGAAGGTCCCAGGTGGATCCAGGGCTCATTCGAAGATCGAAGCCCGAAATAGGTGGAGGAAGAGTAGGCCGTATGGTTTTTTTGAAACCATGAGACCTAGGGAGCATGACCCGGTGGTGTTGTAGAGGTTTGGGGAAGATCCCAAAAAACATTTTTCACATAGTTAGTCAAACCATGCACCTAACTGTGCAATGTGCCCCATGTAGCAGTTAATGGTTCATGATTGGCACACAATTTAGCTAAACTATGCGGCCAAATTGTGCATTGGAAAAAATGTGTGAAATTTCCAAAATGAAACACTTTAATGATTTCTAAAAAACTGTAACGCCCCGACCCCAGCTACCCAGAGCCGGTGCATTACTTCATAACATTGGCATGATCACAAAAGATCAAGTCTCGAAAGACTGAATAGTTTAGTAGCCTTGGAAACACTAGATACATTCATACATGTTACATTATATCATAAAATGAAAAACTACAACAACAAAGTCTCCATAGTCCACACTCATATCCTCTTCTGACTATCCCTGCAGGTCATTCATAAAATACTTCTTCACATCCTGGAGAATATTAAAACATTGAAAGGGGTGAGCTCAGATGCTCAGTAAGGATAACAATATTGCGGAAGCTTTCATAAATAAACATCAACATTTAAGGCAATGTATAACTAAAACAAAATCCTTTTAAACATGAACTTCAACATAATATGGAAAAATTAAAATGAGATAATGCCATTTACTTATTCACATGGATATTATAATGGTCGAATAATCACATGAAATATCAATAACCACTTTCATAATGAGGGAATGTATAATGCCAGACATTTTGAAACATTTTGTCAAGGCCTCGACCAAGACGTCTAAAATGATTAAGGCCTCGGCCAAAACCATAAATCAAATTGTGAAAGGGCCTCGGCCAATTCTACGTCTAGTTGTCTCATGAGACCTACCGATGCATCGAGGAGATATAGCGGGATCCACCCGTCACTTATTAAGTCCAATACATTCCTCATATGAATAGGTTTAAACATATCATAAACCATAACATAACCGTATCACATAAAACATGCTTAAATGAAACATAACATTTCCACATTTCAATCACAAGATATCAATAAAACACATTTATATAATAAAAACGGTTTCAAAACCATTTTCAATACCAAAATAAAAGAAATTTAAAACTTTGTATATATTTTTCATTTAAAAAAAAGATGGCTTGTAGAGGAAGCCGAAACTCAAATAATGGTCACGGCGGCGGAGAAGTCGTTGTCGCCGCATAAGTACGACAAAAACATTCCCTCTTTTCGTTTAGTAAACGCTTCGTATAAAAAAGATTCCTTTTGAATAAACGTAAAAGTCAAAGGGGTTTATACACCGTATAAAAGAAAGTTGTGTATAAAACCAAATATGCCTCAATGAAAGGAGATTGAGACGAAGTCCTTAAAAAGATCATTTTTGAAATAAAATAAATCTATTATGTGTATTCACTATAGGTACACATAAAGAAAGTAAAAATACAAAATAGGACATAATAATATAATGACATAATTTGAAAGTAGGAGATTAACCCAAAGAATGGAAGTTGGGTTAAGAAATTCCCTTACAAAGATCATTTAAATAAAATAGATCTATTATGTGTATTCACTATAATTATACATAAAGAAAGTAAAAATACAAGATATGACATAATAATATCATGACATAATTTGAAATTAGGAGATTAACCCAAAGAATGGAAGTTGGGTTAAGAAATTCCCTTACCTCGTGTCTGACTTGACTCAACCGTTCTTTGACCTCCTGAATAATAAAATAGAGTTAATTTCTATTTACTTAAGAACCTTTTTCATTTTCATTATTCCTTTTATATCCCTTATTACCATGTTATAAACATTATGTAATTATTTAAGTTTATAACGGTCATTTTGTCAATCTTAGGTACTTGAGTCAAAAATAAAATTCTTATAATTACAAGTTGTTCATGTGGTGAAATATCCATTATATCCAGAATTATATTCATGATGTAGATATCATATATATCATATATATCCAGTATATACATTCATTTATAATATTACGTAACATTTAGAGGTAAGAAATGAAATGCACCGTTCATGGAGACGGTAAGCCATACGTACGCATGAACGCTGCTTTCATTTCAATTTAATATTTAATGGAACAAAATAATAATTATATAAATTTATAATATAATTCCATTATAATATAGTGTATAATACCATTTACTCCATCCTTTATACATCCCACATATGGCATTAATGACTCAAATCACTTTGAGGGGGCGGTAGTCCGCACTTCCTAAAATGAAATTATCGCGTTTTACCCATAATGGAAATCATAAAGTATGCCATAAATGAGAAATACAGAAGCATAAGTAAACAATAAACATATTATATATCATATATAAAAATAGTGACATCTTAATGTCCACCTTTGAAGGTGTTATATGACTGTTGAACAATCATCGTTTCGTGAGGCAGAAATTCGCCATCCACAGAAACTGTATGTTATTTAACCATTAGATGTAGGTGTGTGTAAGTGTAGCTCGAATCCTTCTTATAAAAACATCCTAGTATATTGATGATACTGGTGTTGTTACAAAAGAAATGAATAAAAAGAGTTTAGGGGGTTGGAGAAGAAAAATAAAACAAAACAACATTAGAGAAGACATTACCTCAAAATCGGGTAACTCTTTTTGATTTGAGCCAAAGGATTCCTTGGGAAGGGTTCTGACCAAAGTGAGGCTTCTAGGAGTAAGAGGGGGAAGTTGGGAGAGTATTTGGGTAGAGGTTGGCTGAGCCAAATGGCTTGAAAGTTTAAATGAGGTGGGAGAGGTGGGGGCCTTTTATAAGTGGAGAGGAGGGGCTCTTTTGGAAAGATTGAAATGTTACATTATTTTGAAATGCTTTTCGGATTATAAAGGTCCCACACTTATATAATTCGTGGATAAGGTGATAAGGGTTCGAAATATCCTCATCCAATAGGCTTTGGATAAGTGTATGCCTTGGATTTTGCATTATCTTCTCATTTTATTTAAATCGTTAAATAATGAGGTCATCACTGCATCATCATGATGTCATAAATAATTTAATTTATATAATGTCTAAAAATTATAAAAAAACTACTATGATGTAGGAAATCCTTTTATATTTCTAATGAATATTTATAGTCAAAATTTGGACTTGTGTAACCCCACTTAAAAACTGTTTTTTAAAATAACTCATGTTTGTGTCAATTTAATTTTAACATTAAATAAATATATATTAATGTCATTTTCCAACTAAAGTGGCTCCATGGGGTCCCCAAGTTGACCCATGGGTTTTCTTGGTCGGCCATGACTCATCCAATAGGAGTAATACAAGTTTCATGCTCATCTCATATTATTAAAACATTATTTGTACCTTAAACTACACTAATTACCTCTAATCGCGATTAAGAACTTAAAAGTTACTATTCACAAAAAATTTATTTTAATCTCATTGAACCACATTTTACTTCTTAATGAAAACCATGTATGTTGGATTTTTGAAAATCAAATAACAGAAGTGGTAATATTTCATTTAAATGAAAAATCAGTTATTTAACTACCACTTAGTGGTTTCACTATTCATCAAAAATTGAAGTTTTTTCAGAACAAAGCCAAAATTTCACCCTAAGCTATAATTGATATTCCGAATTCAAAAATGATGTCTATTTTACAAAATTCCAAACATATAAGTTGCATTAATTAATTTTATAATTAATTCTTGCTGGCACAACAAATAGCGTGTTTTTAAGAAACAATTTATATCAAAAGATTGATAATTGTTTATGTCCAATTTCAATGTTAAATTAATTCTAATGACCACCATTGGATAAAATGGTAAAAATATATTCTAATTATACTTTAAAACCACTCAATAGTATAACTTATCACTATAAATTATTTTGATTAAAAAAGTTGTTTTTAAGTATTTTTCACTATTCATAAAAAATTAGAAGTTCTCAGAAAAATACCAAAAATTCAACATAGGATAATTTCGATATTCCGAATCCAAAAATGAAGTCCATGTTGAAATATAAAATTTCTATAATTTTAAAAGGTGGTTATTACTATTCATAACGGCTAATTTGATTAGTCGCGGTGTTTTAGAACTCGAAGTTGCGTACAATGCAAGCTATTGCATTATTGAATGAGAAGCGTATCATGGAAGATCGGGGTGTTACATTCTCCCCTCCTTCAATAAATTGCGTCCTCGCAATTTGAAATTTTTCTTGGAAAATAAAAGGTTGAAAAGAGAAAATACCTTTTTGGAAAACCCACATAGGAAATGAGGTTAATAAATATATAACATTAAAAGAGAGCAAGATAAGTACAAAGGTCACCCGAGATAGCCCATTCTAGGATTCTATGAAAATATGGATATGGAGGAGAAACAAACCATCAAGGTCTGATGGAGAGTTATAGAAAACAGGATTAGGAGAAAGTTTAACTACAAGAAAATCACAAACTTGTGATTGGTTAAACGATCATTGATTCCCCAGTAGGAAAAGTTAACCGACAACATTTTTGTTTTGAGTTAACTTTTATAATGTTGAGGAATTTATTTAGGAGATTTACTAAGAACGTAAGGGAATATAAATAATTTTTATGTATACTTTCATTCGTTAATAAATTTTTACCACAAACCCAACTTTTACTCCAAATGGTAACGGAACTCAAAAATATTCTATTTATCCTAATTGTATAAGGTTCTAAATGTTAGCACATACCATTTAGATTAGTAAAATTATTTTGTAATAACCAGGGACTTCCTGTAGGCTAGTGGTAGGAAATAAAGGCCTGTCGTACTATGATTGTGGGTTCGATTCCTACAGCTTTGTCCGATGCGACGGGTTATGCCCCACCCTACAGGTTGTCCTTTTCCTAAAACTATAGTATCATTATACTCCAAAAATAATCTTCATAAATTTTTTAACCTTAAACAATACTATCCAAAGATCAACTTAATCCACTCTAACCATTATAGTTATCCAAAATACCTCCGTCCAGACTTTCTCTAAAAGGTCTCTAAATTCCAAAATCAATTGTAACATCAGATTCCCCAAACAAAGAAAAGTTTCTCTTGTTGTCACATACTAAAAATATGAATACCTTAATCATATTAAAACCTTACATAAATAAAAAAGTACTGTAGTACAATCTTTATATATATCACATTCTTCTTATAACCAGAATATAATCCTTGAGTCCAAAAGCACCAATACATTAATTATTCCGCTTCAACTGTAGTCACAACATAAGATTGGCCTTGATCCCTTGGCCTTTTTTGAGGTAAGTTTCCTTGACTCTTAGTACATTCATTTGCATAATGCCCCATTTCCCTACAATTGTAGCATTCAACTTTGACAGCCTCTTTCTTTCCCTTGCAATCACGAGCCTGGTGACCCTTTTCTCCACATTTATAACAAACTCTCATTCCTTTTAGGCACGTACCAGGGTGATTTATCCCACAATTATCACATAATGGAAAATCCTTCTTTCCCTTTTTCCCTTTATCTGTCTCTTGTTCCCCCATTCTCTTCTTCTCTTGCTTTACTATGGTTTCATAAGACTTAGAGAATTCCTTTTCTGTCTTGATAGCACATGAGACAATATCTTCGTATGATGAGAAGGATTGTGATACTAATGCTCGACGAAGAAATGGTTTTAACCCATAAAAGAAACGATCAATCTTACTTCTTGGGTTACGTATATAATCTCCAGCATACCTTGCTAACCTTGTAAAGTTAGCCTCATACTTTGTGACATTCTCATCCTCCTTTTGTCTCAGACTCAGAAATTGCCTTTCCATATCTGCTCGATGGTTGTGAGGAAAGTATTTTTCTAAAAACAGATCTTTGAACTCCCTCCATTCCATATTTGATACATCATCATCTTCCTTCATGTTTTGAATCAATGACCACCATTGATCAGCATCTCCAGTGAGGCGGTAAACTGCCATGATAACTTTTTCCCTTTCACTGCTCCCCAAAGCCTGAAATATTTTCTCTAGGGAATTTATCCATTGCTCGGCTACTAAGGGATTTGTACTCCCATTGAAAGTTGGTGGTTGTTGCCTCATGAATCGATCTAACATTGATCCTCCACGTTGTGGATCAGGGTGCTCCATACGGGTAAGGTTATTATTCATAACCTGAGTAAGTTGTCCCAGTATGGTGATTAGCTGATCGGCACCAGTTGCATCACCAGCCCCACTATAATTATCTTGAGAAGGAGGGAAATCCCTAAATGGAGTACGTGCATTGATACGGTTTCCATTTCTTCCACTAGGCACCATTTCTAAACAATGGCATAAACTAGATCAGTTTATGAATCAAAATACATAATCCCATACTTATAAAACACTTAACATAAATTGAACTATTTATGGATATAATCCATAATCATAAAAATGTTTTCTCTGAGGAAGTATATACTCATAAACCCTTCATAATGATTTGTAAAGAAAATGAGATTTATCCTAAGCATATCCCCCGGGAGTGTCGTAACCAAGAGTGCAGCAAGGCCCGTTGTCGTGCACCAGTTCCCGTTCGAGTCTAGCTCAAAGCGGTGTTTTCGGGTTTTACCCCTAGGAACATCTGTGCTAGAGCCGCCTCTACCTGTTCGTATCCAGACAGGGATGTATTTCTCGGAAAACTCACAACATCTCTACAATACCAAAATTCTAGGAAGTTATTCTATACTAATCCTCAAAGTCTATCTTCGGGCTATGTTCTCTAATCAGAGTTTATCTAAATCTAGATTCCAAGGTTAGTACTAAACTGCCTCTGATACCAACTGTAACGCCCCGACCCCAGCTACCTAGAGCCGGTGCATTACTTCATAACATTGGCATGATCACAAAAGATCAAGTCTCGAAAGACCGATTAGTTTAGTATCCTTGGAAACACTAGATACATTCATACATGTTACATTACATCATAAAATGAAAAACTACAACAACAAAGTCTCCATAGTCCACACTCATATCCTCTTCTGACTATCCCTGCAGGTCATTCATAAAATACTTCTTCACATCCTGGAAAATATTAAAACATTGAAAGGGGTGAGCTCAGATGCTCAGTAAGGATAACAATATTGCGGAAGCTTTCATAAATAAACATCAACATTTAAGGCAATGTATAACTAAAACAAAAGACTTTTAAACATGAACTTCAACATAATATGGCAAAAGTAAAATGAGATAATGCCATTTACTTATTCACATGGATATTCTACTGGTCTAATAATCACATGAAATATCAATAACCACTTTCATAATGAGGGAATGTATAATGCCGGACATTCTGAAACATTTTTTCAAGGCCTCGGCCAAGACGTCTAAAATGATTAAAGACTCGGCCAAAACCATAAATCAAATTGGGAAAGGGCCTCGGCCAATTCCACCTCTAGTTGTCTCATGAGACCTACCGATGCATCAAGGAGCTATAGCGGGCTCCACCCGTCACTTATTAAGTCCAATACATTCCTCATATGAATAGGTTTAAAAATATCATAAACCATAACATAATCGTATCACATAAAACATGCATAAAGGAAACATAACATTTACACATTTCAATCACAAGATATCAATACAACACATTGATATAATAAAAACGCTTTCAAAACCATTTTCAATACCAAAATAAAAGAAAGTTAAAACTTTGCATTTATTTTTCATTTAAAAAAAAGATGGCTTGTAGAGGAATCCGAAACTCAAATAATGGTCACGGCGGCGGATAATTCATTGTCTCTGCATATGTACGACAAAAACATTCCCTCTTGTCGTTTAGTAAACGCTTCGTATAAAAAAGATTCCTTTTGAATAAACGTAAAAGTCAAAGGGGTTTATACACTAAATAAAAGAAAGTTGTGTATAAAACCAAATATGCCTCAATGAAAGGAGATTGAGACGAAGTCCTTAAAAATATCATTTTTAAAATAAAATAGATCTATTATGTGTATTCACTATAGGTACACATAAAGAAAGTAAAAATACAAAATATGACATAATAATATCATGGCATAATTTGAAAGTAGGAGATTAACCCAAAGAATGGAAGTTGGGTTAAGAAATTCCCTTACAAAGATCATTTAAATAAAATAGATCTATTATGTGTATTCACTATAATTACACATAAAGAAAGTAAAAATTCAAGATAGGACATAATAATATCATGACATAATTTGAAATTAGAAGATTAACCCAAAGAATGGAAGTTGGGTTAAGAAATTCCCTTACCTCGTGTCTGACTTGACTCAACCATTCTTTAACCTCCTGAATAATAAACTAGAGTTAATTTATATTTACTTAAGAACCTTTTTCATTTTCATTATTCCTTTTATATCCCTTATTACCATGTTATAAACATTATGTAATTATTTAAGTTTATAACGGTCATTTTGTCGATCTTAGGTACTTGAGTCAAAAATAAAATTCTTATAATTACAAGTTGTTCATGTGGTGAAAGATCCATTATATCAAGAATTATATTCATGATGTATATATCATATATATCATATATATCCAGTATATACATTCATTTATAATATTACGTAACATTTAGAGGTAAGAAATGAAATGCACCGTTCATGGAGACGGTAAGCCGTACGTACGCATGAACGCTACTTTCATTTCAATTTAATATTTAATGGAACAAAATAATAATTATATAAATGTATAATATAATTCCAGTATAATATAGTGTATAATACCATTTACTCCATCATTTATAAATCCCACATATGGCATTAACGACTCAAATCACTTTGAGGGGGCGGTAGTCCGCACTTCCTAAAATGAAATTATCGCGTTTTACCCATAATGGAAATCATAAAGTATGACATAAATGAGAAATACAGAAGCATAAGTAAAACATAAACATATTATATATCATATATAAAAATAGTGACATCTTAATGGCCACCTTTGAAGGTGTTATATGAGTATTGAACAATCATCGTTTCGTGAGGCAGAAATTCTCCATCCACAGAAACTGTATGTTATTTAACCATTAGATGTAGGTGTGTGTAAGTTTAGCTCGAATACTTATTATAACAACATCCTAGTATATTGAGGATACTGGTGTTGTTACAAAAGAAATGAATAAAAAGAGTTTAGGGGGTTGGAGAAGAAAAATAAAACAAAACAACATTAGAGAAGACATTACCTCAAAATCGGGTAACTCTTTTTGATTTGAGCCAAAGGCTTCCTTGTGAAAGGTTCTGCCCAAAGTGAGGCTTCTAGGAGTAATAGGGGGAAGTTGGGAGAGTATTTGGGCAGAGGTTGGCCGAGCCAAATGGCTTTAAAGTGTAAATGAGGTGGGAGAGGTGGGGGCCTTTTATAAGTGGAGAGGAGGGGCTCTTTTGGAAAGATTGAAATGTTACATTATTTTGCAATTCTTTTCGGATTATAAAGGTCCCACACTTATATAATTCGTGGCTAAGGTGATACGGGTTCGAAATATCCTCATCCAACAGGCTTTGGACAAGTGTAAGCCTTGGATTTTTCATTATCTTCTCATTTTATTTAAATTGTTAAATAATGAGGTCATCGCTACATCATCATGATGTCATAAATAATTTAATTTATATAATGTTTAAAAATTATAAAAAACTACTATTATGTAGGAAATCTTTTTATCTTTCTAATTAATATTTATAGTCAAAATTCTGACTTGTGTAACCCCACTTAAAAACTGTTTTAGTAAAATAACTCATGTTTGTGTTAATTTAATTTTAACATTAAATAAATATATATTAATGTCATTTTCCAACTAAAGTGGCTCCATGGGGTCCCCAAGTTGACCCATGGGTTGTCTTGGTCGGCCATGACTCATCCAATAGGAGTAGGACAAGTGTCATGCTCATATTATATTATTAATACATTATTTGTACCTTAAACTACACTAATTACCTCTAATCGCGATTAAGAACTTAAAAGTTACTATGCACCAAAAATTTATTTTAATCTCATTGAACCACATTTTACTTATTAATGACAACCATGTATGTCGGATTTTTGAAAATCAAATCACAGAAGAGGTAATATTTCATTTAAATGAAAAATCAGTTATTTAACTACCACTTAGTGGTTTCACTATTCATCAAAAATTGAAGTTTTTCAGAACAAAGCCAAAATTTTACCCTAAGATATAATTGATATTCCGAATTCAAAAATGATGTCTATTTTACAAAATTCCAAACATATAAGTTGAATTAATTAATTTTATAATTAATTCCTTCTGGCACAACAAATAGCGTGTTTTTAAGAAACAATTTATATCAAAAGATTGATAATTGTTTATGTCCAATTTCAATGTTAAATTAATTACAATGACCACCATTAGATAAAATGGTAAAAATATATTCTAATTATACTTTAAAACCACTCAATAGTATAACTTATCACTATAAATTATTTTGATTAAAAAAGTTGTTTTTAAGTATTTTTCACTATTCATAAAAAATTAGAAGTTCTCAGAAAAATACCAAAATTTCAACATAGGATAATTTCGATATTCCGAATCCAAAAATGAAGTCCATTTTGAAATATAAAATTTCTATAAATTTAAAAGGTGGTTATTACTATTCATAACGGCTACTTTGATTAGTCGCGGTGTTTTAGAACTCGAAGTTGCGTACAATGCAAGCTATTGCATTATTGAATGAGAAGCGTATCATGGAAGCTCGGGGTGTTACAAAAACCCTATTCCTCACTTTCTCATTTCCAATAGGATTTCCCCCCTTCTCCACACATGAAGCTTCTTCTTCCCCTCTCCCAGGTTTTGGGATATCTCCCTCTTCCATAGACAAAATCCTTCTCCATCTAAAGAAATTGAAAGCCTTCAGTATGATCTACCTTACACACCCATCTATTTCTACTTTCCTATTTCATCCATTATGATATTTTGGGGCAACATATTTTACTCTATTTTTAGGTATTTTAAAAAATCCTTTGACTTCTTCAATTTTAAGTTAAATAAAATCCCGATAATGGACGTGTGGACTAATACACCATTGTGGTAGGTGGTCTATGCCATTTCCCATTGTTTTATCTAATTTTAGATGTCATGTCACCATGCCACTCACCAAAATCGTTTGGAGAGTATTCAATTTTTTTGAATAAATTATTTAATGTGGTTTTCCATGACTAGTGTGACCTTACCTTACAGTAAAACCCATTCGAGGGCCATTCACCTTGTAATTGACCTCCCCTTTGGGTGTGACCGCCTTGAATGTCCATATGACTATTCATTAAATGAATAATTACCTCATGTGATTTTAACTTTGATTATATGCCTTAGATTATAAATTGAATTGATATGAATTTTTGGCCCTAATATTTTCCCTTGAGCTTCATGCTTCACACCTTATAATAAATGATCATGATTTATGCTTTAAAATGAATTCCACATGCCTTAAATGTAAATTTATAAGTGAAAGTTGGATAAATATCTTACTTCATGACTTATACTCTTCTTACATTTATTCTATGCCATGTTCCATGTGCCATTACCTCATTTAATGCTTGTTGCTTAAGCCATTTGATTTGTTTGGAAGGAATGACATGCCTCTTCAGGCTTTATAGCTTGAGTTATTGAGATATCATTGATGACATGTGATTATAGGCATGTTAATTCCTTGTTTTTATGCTTGAATTCCTATTTTTATTCTTAAGCCATGCTACCTAGTGATCATATATTGTAGCCTAGATCTTATTCATGTTCCTAATAACTTGTGTCTTTTTATAATTTGAATTGTGACACATGATTAGCTTGCTAGATTTCTTCATGAGATGTTTATTTAATGGCATAAACTATATAATTTCTCACCTCATGATATATTATTTTTGGCTATGGATCACTTGATATGGACTGCGAGAGAACATGGGTCCTGAATTAATGATTCCATGGATGCAATCATCATGCTCGATTGGATTCTGTTGACGCGTTGGGAGTGATACTTTGGATTTATAGGTATGGGATTTCTGGGTGGTTTCTTATATTCATGATCGATGCCAGTTTTCTAGGGGAGAAACTGAGGATGGCCCCATTTGGGAATATGGGTTTTCAATGCCATGAGTGACACCCTATCTTCTATGTGAGATACTTGGTACTGGCTCAAAGTCACCATACATTGAGTGATACAAAGAATGAAAAATGTGTTTCCTTGGATAGACTCGATGGTAGTGAGTTATGTAGAGACACCCATACAAACACTTGGGATTCTTTTTAGATCACCTTGGATTAGCTTGGGAATCCATCAATGGATTTGATGGCTGAATGGAATGTTTTCTTGAACACATGTGAAGATTATCTGTTTCTTTATTAGCATACTTCTATAATGAAAATTCCGTGTGACCACCAAGTTAAAGAAAAATCATGGGGTTTTCTTCTTTTACGTTGATTGGTGAAATTGTAATGTCCCTTGTATACATATCATAACATTCACATGCACCTCATTCAGACTTCTAACATAGGATGAAGAAGGTCATATGGGAAGGGTGTCCATTTAAGAACCTAATAAAAGGTTTTCATGTTTTATTTATTTAATTATATACCTTTATTTATATATAAAACACTATTATAATTTACTGCACAAAATGAATCAATCTAGATACCATGGCTATTAGCCTATTGGGATTATATCTCACACCCTGTTCGGGCACTGTTTGGTACCTGAGTAGAATTTATGATCATAGGTATGGATAAAGGGAAGTAGACTACTTTCTATGGTTGATTTACTTGTTATTTAAGATATATTTTAAAGGAATAGGACCAAGCCTATACTCTAGATGACGTGTATCAGCATTTAGAATTTTGTGGTTTTTTATAACATGTAGTATATTCTTTGTATCCCCTATTTACCTGTGACCCCATTTTATAAAGGCTCCTGAAATCATGATCATAATTTTGTATCTATTATTGTTATTCATATTCTTCACGGTTATTTATTATAATTATATTATTTCATTACTTTCACAGCTGTTGTTATCTTTAATTCTTCCCCAAATTATTATTCCTTGTTTAAAATTGTGTATACACTAATCTATGATGGAATATTCTTCCCATAGACTCACCCAAGGCCCTAAATGCTAGTCAATAGCCTTCAACATCTGGGGAGATACGCTTGAGGTCCGTTAGTCACTATCTTGGTGAACTATTAAGTAGAACATGGGGTGAGAAACTACACATAAATTCAAAATGAGCGATGTACCTTGGACTTAGTTTCACTTTGTTTCCAATCCTTATAACACCCTTTCATGGAGATAATTTCAAGAAAAATTGATTACCTTATTGAAATTTCTGATCTGTTCTTTGGTTATCTGTATAACTCCTTTTAGTTTTTTGAGGTGACTTAATATGATTTGGAATAGTCTCTAATTTTTTTGTTGTATCCTCTATGAGATATGGTCCTAAAAGATTTTTTTCACCAACTTAGTTCCAATAAGTTAGAGCACAACACCTATTACCATACAATTCTTCATATGGTTCCATATTAATGTATGAATGGAATATATTATTATATTAAAATTCCATCAAAGGTAAATAAAAATACCATATACCTTGAAAATAAATCGAGCATGACCTCAACACATCCTCTAATATAAAAATAGTCCTTTTAGACTATCCATATGTCAGAGTTTGATAAGAAATTATGAAATATATCTTAGCACTGATATGCTTCTAAATAATTTTTAATAATTTTCATTTAAATAGTTGGTTATGGTTAAATAAAATATAAACAGGCACACCATGAAATCTAAAAACATCATTAATATAGGTCTATGTGAGATATTAAAGAGATATACCTTCCCTTATAGTGAGAAAATATGAAAAATTGGAAAGGTAATCAATAATAACCCATATGAAATTGTTATTTCTATAACTCTTTGGAAAGCTAGTGATAGAGCCCATTGTAATGTCATACAACTTCCAAAAATGAATAGGTACATTTTTTATGACTCATTTCGGAAGTTATTTTAACCTTTAACTGTTAAAAAACAAAGAATTTTGATGCATAGTCTATAATTTTCTATTTCATATTATCCCACCGAAATTGTCCCTTCAAATCCTAATACATTTTGGTGCTTCTAGGGTGTATAGAGAAATATGATCTATGTGATTCATCTAATAATTTTCTTGTAGCTCAGGTATGGATGAAACACATAACTTCTTTCCAAATTCTAGTGCTCAATATTTATAAACAAATGTGTCCTAACAATAATAGCTTTAATTTTCTTTCATAAAGTATTTTTAGAAAACCGGGAACTTTTTAACTTTTCTAATAAGGATCGTTTGATATTAATTTGGGAAAGTGGTGATGTTTCCCCTTACACAATAATTCCCATATCGAACTTGACCAATTTCCCGAATAAATAATCCTTGTCAATCCCCATCTTAGTTATAACTCTATGATATCTCTTAATTAATGATTCATCTATGTTATGAGCTTTCCCAAGGTGGTAGTGTATTAAGAAATCATAATTATTGAGTAGATCCATCTATCTAATTTTCCTCATGTTGATATATTTCCATGAAAAGACATGTTTTAATATCTTGTGATCCATATATATATATATAACATTTTTTTGTGTACAGATAATTCCTCCATATATTCACGGGAAATATTACAACTTCCAACTCAAGATCGTGTCTTAGATAGTTGTGTTCATGTATATTTCACTAGAATTATTCATAGGAAGTAACTTTATCAAGCATGAAATACAATTCCATGAATCCATGAAAATATTCTAAGATTCCTCAACAATATTCTTTCCTTTATAAAAAATCATATATTGATAAAAACCCAACATAAACCTTATGGTTTTCAGTAACATTCTCCTTTTTAGTTTTTTATAATATCACGTTGAATCTATAATACAATCTTCTTGAATAATGGAATAATCAACAACTAAAATAAAGGATGAGGATGAGAAAATTGAGGAACTTTTGGATATGATACAAAAAATCTAATGAAAAAAGAAGATCCATCCCATGATAGATTTAACAAGTGAAAATAAAAATAGTTCAAAAGTAAAATATTTGAGCAAGAAGAATTAATTTTCTAAATCTATAATTAAGTATGAAATTTCTGGAAACGTTATAGATACTATTTCTTAGAATAAGTTATATATAAATTTCTATTATTGTGGAAGATTTGGGCACATTATGAGCATGTGTTTCGAAGCCTATATTCCCAATAAAGAAATGAAATCTAATGCTCTTTCATATCATCCATGTAATGATCATTCAAATTAATATTTTTATGTAAAATGGTTTATATGTTCTAATATGACTCATATGAAAAGTCAATGCAATTGGAATACACCATTAATGAAAGAATATTATTTAAAGAGGCCATCATATCCTATGACATACAAGTAAAGTGTTTATCATAGATAAAACCTATTTTGATCGAAAATAGGATTATATAATTTGAGGAAAAATACGGATCTAAATAAAGGATGAATCAATAAATAAAATATGGTAACTTAGAACATCCCTCTTGGGGAGAATGAAGACCAATCTAGAAGAAAAATCATGGAGTTTCTCTATTTGCGATAAAGGTGAAAAAACAAAAGTATAAAGATCCACCAAGGAAGGATACATATGATATGGCTATTATAAGAATTAAGAAAGTATAATTCATAATTGATATCACAAAAAACACTCTATGTAAGTAGATGAAAATTGGTATAAGTTTACTTTAATGGAGAAGGAAGTTACCAGAAAGATCCACTAGATTTGCATCATAAGAAGAGGTGTATACAAGTAGAATATGTTCCACAATTAGTGAAAAAACCAATCCAAGAAAGAAAAAGAGTTCTCATATCCAATAATAAATGTTTACATGTGTTATCAAACATATAAGAACCATTGGAAAAAGGTATGAAGAAGTTTTCTATACAAAATGATCAATATGAAGAGGATGTGGTTGATTAGGTATTGGTATTCATTTTTATAAATCTAAGAAAGATAAAATGAAAGTGTAAAGATAAAAGTTTGGACACACTTATACATCCCCATTTTTCAACATGAGTTAATATGTAAGGTATTAAACTCTACATAAATGTTTATTAATTATATGTAAGAGGTGAATAATTTTAGTGGAGATATAATCTATGCTGTAGATGTGCTCATAATAATATATTTTGGGGTTAAAAAAAGATATAGTTTGAATATGAAAAGTGATTGACTTAATTATAATAATTTTATTCAGTAGAAACTAGAAGTATATGAAATAAGTTAAGAGTTACGAAAATTTGAAATCAATATTCAATGATAATTGTTTCTTGTTGGATTCGATGAAAAAGTTGCGTGATCTAGACAAAATTTATACAATTGGAAAAATATAATGAAAATATTTGCTGTAAAGATTAATATAGAAGATAAACATTCATGAAAACAATTAGAGTTAAATGGAGTACAATATTATCTTGGTATTGGGTCTGAACATGAGTTTCAAATATAATTTTGACTAAAAAATGAATTTGAAAACTGCAAGTAGTGAAGTTCATCTGGAATCTAAAAATAGAATGTAAGAGGGTATGAATTTTAAGAAGATAAGGTTTTAAATAAATACCCAAGGAAACTATTTATATCCTTTTGAATCTATTTTAAATAAATTTATTTCATGATATATATTCATTGGAGGGAACTCCCTAAAATAAAGACGATTTGTTGAAGGATGTTCCAACTACATGGTGATATTTTCATGTTTATTTTTACATGGATTAAAAATTGGTATCCATTGTTTATAAGTTAAAAAAATCTTTTGAACATAATTTTTTTACCATTATGTGGTGAACATTAAGTGAAGAACAAATTAATATAAATAATTCTAAAGATCATAGGGGATTTTGTGAGAAATTTTCAAGGATGTTCAGTCTAGTATAGAATAAAAAAAACTCTTAAAAAATATGGAGGAACCTAAAATTCAAGTGCTGTCATTATTTTATTTGTACTAATTGTTTAAAATTTATTTTAAAAATGGTATATTATCATTATCATTTTTTTATTTCTTATCTACTAATGGTTTAGTGTGAAAGTATCGTGAGATTACATATTGAGTTTGGGTTGAATAAAGTAAGTGGTTTTAGCTTACAATTGTTTTAATAAAAAACCAATGAGTGAAATGGAAAAATTTAAGGATTATTAAAAATATAATATGTTATACACTAAGGCTAGGATAATTAGGATTAATTTAATTTTAAAAAATCAAATTATAAGTGGTAATTTAATTTATAGGGTTCTTTGAGTTAATATAGATAAATTAAATAATGTACTTCAGAATTGATTTGGTGGAGTTTTTTTGGTTGTTGTATATCCCAAATAGAAATTAATAATTAATAGAAACAAGAGGAAAAGGCTAGTTAAAAATTGGTTAAACACAATGGAGGAAGTGGAATTAACCTAAGAAGAGATACAAAAGTGAAAAAGTTTATCATTGATAAAGATTGAAATACCATAAACTAAACCCTGTTGCATTTTGTTAACAAAGGGAGAGCACATTGGAAGTCCCCTATTCCAATTAGTAATGTTAAGGTAGACCATATAAGAATCCTTGTTTGTTTGGAACCATCTATTCATAAGGTTAATATAGACCAAAAAAATTTATCATAAGGTTGGTATAAACCCATGTAATGTTTTCAAGTCACTGTAAGGAATGTATGAGACCCAGTAAGGTTGTTTCATGTCACCGTAAGGTTGGTATGTGACTTTATAAGGTTGGATAAAAAACATCAAAAGTATTTTGTGAGTAATCATTAGGTTATTATAAAACTTTATAAGGTTGGTGTGGACCATTATATGGTTAGTAAGATCTGCTTGTAAGGTAGAGACATAACTTTTAAGGTTGATGTAGGTCATTGTAAGGTTCATTTATAGACCTTTTAAAACAAATTATAGAGATTTAATTTTTTATTCAAATGTGATATTATTTGTGATATTTACGGAAGGTCATATTTAATTTATATGATGCATGCACTAGGAATAAATGAATAAAACATCATAAAAAATGAAATACACGATTAAATACAATGGAATAGGAAGTAATTACATAAAATATCACACTACAAAGGATAAATTTGATCCATGAAATAACTATATGCATGAAGATATATGAGTCACCGGAGACACAATTTTATTTCCTTGAATTTTTTATAGATCACGGAAGGTGGATAATTGAAGATTCTTGGGTGTCCATATTTTTATGGAAAGATATTTCTTACAAAAATTTGGAATGAGATAAATATAGAGAACCAAGATGAGATATATGGGAGGATCATGACATGTTTTTTGATTATTTAATCATAATTTATGCTAGGTTTGTGGAACTACATGGGAAAAATAAACATTATCAGGGATAGTAAAGTTAGTGATGTGGAAGGTTCTACACAAAATGATCTGGGTATTTTAATACACGGTTTAGAAGTAGTGTGTGAGGGGATTATATTTTCTATTTTTGGGGAAAAGGAAATGTATCATATGGATTGAGGAGTTGAACCAAATCCAAATATAATATTTTATAATATACATGGAAATAATAGTTTTTATTATGTTGTGACCATCAAGAATTTTTTCTTGACCTAATGTATAGAGAGGGAAGAAAAATTTGATTTCCATATTTTTTGAAATATAGAAAACGAATCTTATATAAAGGATTATATTTCATAAAAAGGACATAATTAAGAATAGATAATTGGATTTCAACAATAATACTTCATCATAATATTTTTGCATTCAATGAAGGAAGGAAACTTTAACTTATTGAAGGCCCAAATTTATAGAGGAAGAAGGAATTTGTTGTTGTATAAAAGGAATAATGGTATTTTAGTTACAACATTGGATTTTTTAAGAAGTTACAAGATCATGATAGAATGAATAAAAAATTTTAAATTCATGAAAAACCAACCAAAGATGAATAAGGTTCTATTTGAGTAAGTGTTTAAAACAAGTCTGTAAAGGAGCAACCTATAATCTTCCCCAAAGCATTGTGTAAGGGAGGAATAATGGAAGCAAGCCTTGGGTGATAGTGAATTACAAAAAAAAACATATACAAGTAGTGATCCTAGGAATGGAGTGACCATGAAATCCTTTATACACTAAACTAGTGATGTTGTGGACTCTAGTATGACCAACACATTGATATCATATTCTCATTGGATTAGCTCAGTGTGGGAAAACCAAGTTAAATACTTATGTAACTTGTATATTTAATTTATTTATTTTAATTATGGGTACTAGGTGAGTTTGGGAGTAAAAGACGCAAGTGATTTGTTTAACATAGTTCCAACCTATGTGAGAATGAGATCCAAACATCAAGAATTATTTTAAATAGAGAAAACAATGTTTAAAATGGATACAACTAGATTTAAACTCCCTCTAAGGATTCCATAGGAATTTAACATATTTCAATGGTAGGAATAATAATTCTAATGGATCATATAGGAATAACAGAATTAGTAAAAATAGAATAAGAGTTCAAGAAATGTTTTTTAAATTCATAAGATGGAGATACAAGAGGTATTCACAGTGTTTGTTCTTGGATTTTATCGGTGGATGAAAGTAGAGTACAATTAATTCATCAACTTGGGGGTAAACTCACTTCTTGTTCAAGTGGATAAAGAATGAAATAAATATTGAAGTAGTAATCTATTAAAGTGTGTGAGATAAGATATTTTGTCTGTGTGAGTGTTACAAACTTATAGGGTAAGTTCAATCACTCTAAATTATAACTAATAAGCTATGTGGTTGTTGTATTAGGTGAATTACACATTGTTATTTCATGCACCTTATATTATACCACTTTTATTGAACTAAGAAATTACTTGTATGAATATTATTTTTTCTTTATCTATTCATATCAATTATAATGGTGAGAAGTTTTCAAATTAAGGAAGAAAAAAATTATTAGTGAGGGGTAATTTCCGAAAGATTGTTATACCTTAATTCACCCCCTGTCAGGTTATTTAAATTTCCAAGGAACTATAAGTTATATCTGAGATAAATGTTCTTTATTAAGTATTCTATCACAGAGGTGACATAAGAAGTCTTTAACCACCAATGAAATTAAATTTTTGATGATAATAGTTTATAAATATGGAGAAATTTTATTCAATGCTATTTTTAATTATTGGGAGTGGATGTCTACATAGCTTCTACATATGGTATTTAATCTAGCATATATAAAATACCATTATAGAAGAAAGACTAAAATGTACTTGGTTTAAATGACAAGTGATTGAACATGTTAGGTGGATCCTTGTCCAATTCTTATACATTAATGTGACTTCATGTAAATCATCACACTCCATGTAAGAAAAACTTCTCAGTATCTTCAAGTGTGATTACAATGTATGTAAAGATAAATTATAGGTACTTTATAACAAGTATTAAGATTTGAGGATGCACCTAAATGAGTTCAATAACAAATTATTTGTATGGGTTAACATTATTATAAAGGATATTCATTTAATCTAAGAAAACATTGAAAATATTAAGACTATGAAGTGGATCCTTGGGAGATTTATACTATGTTTTAATGGGGAGATATTATAATGAAAATGGTTCATTTATTAAAGAGAAATATAAGGAATCGATGTTCATGGAAACGAAGAAACATTCCTTGGATGATGATCCTAAAGAAAAGGAGATTAATTAGGTTATTTTTTTATTTTCCCCAAACCTAAAATAGGAAAAAATAATATTCAAAGGCATGATTCCAATTTCATACTTTCTAAGTGAAAAGTTTGGGCATATCACAACAATATTACTAAATAAATATGTTACAATGATGAAAATGAAAAATCCATGACGAATTCATCTAAGGTTCAAAATGGAAAGTGGTAATCACAATAGAAATTTTCTAAAAAGAATAATTTTCTTTCCAAATAGGATATCATATCAAAATAAACTAAAGTGGAATATGTTGAAGACTATAAATACCGTAGTGAGGATGTTATTATGGATATCATAGATATTTCAAAATTAAAGAACATTAATGTAAAATATTCTGAAATTTAGGGAAGAATTGACCTTAAGGTTGAGACATAAGAGTCTCTTAAATAAATTAATGTTTGGAGGGATAAAATGAGGAAATAAAATGTAGTGGTTTTTGATTTCGAACTATATATGAATCTAGAAGAGGAAGAGAAATCAGAGTTAAATGTTGGTATTTAATGACTTAAATTAAGAAATTTTGGAATCATAGAAAAGGAAGTTTAACCGAAGATAATAATGAAATATTAGATTCATATTATCAATTGTATGTATAGTTTCGTGAATGATCATGTTAAAATGATCTTAGAATTTAAAGAAGTTAAGGAGAAATAATTAATGATTGGTGATTAAGAGAGGACCCTAAATCTTATCATGATAGTGGGAATTTTGAGTGTATTGTTTGTGTAAAATATATGGTGGTTAATATGGAGTCAATAAATAAGGTGGAAACTTATACATAAGTGAATAATTTCAAGGATAAAGTCATTTATATTTAGATTCATAAAATCCAGTAAAAAAGAAGTGAAAAATTCAAAACCACAAGCACCCACACTCTATAAGAAGATTGATTTAGGCGATTACCAAAGGACCCAAAAGTCCTCAAGTGGAATAGTGAAGACACAAAATAATGCACTATGAATCCAATATTATTTTTTTTGGAAATATGAGGAATAAAAAATATATGTATTCTATAGTAAAAGAGTAATATCATCACTCAAGATAAACAAAATAGATGGGAAAAAATTCTTATGCCAGATATATTTTTAAAGGATACTATTTTTGGTGTAAATGTTATGTTTAAAAAGAAAAAACATTATCATCAAGGGTATAAATAAGTGTATAGATAGAGACAAAGAGGATAAGGTCTCAGTGTATATAAGATTTATTGAGTATCCTGAAAACTCATTATTTATTTACAGTCATGCAAGATTAGGATATGACAATGGAAGTGGAGGTGTAAAAATATCATTTACCTTCGAAGTATGGATAAAAAAACCTAGATAAAGAAAGAAAAATATGATAAGGTAAATATTCTTTAAAATATATAGATCATGATGAAGTGTGTATCCTTTATATTTTATACACTTCACATATGATAAGAAACTATAATCATGTTATAAATATAAAATAATACAAATAAAGAATCATTCATTTTGGAAATGATGATGGTTTGAAGATCATTGGCTCTAGAAAATACAATATAGAAGTAAACAACATGATATGGATCAATATATTGATGGTTTAAGGCCTATGTCACAATTTACTTAGTGTAATTAAATTATATGACTCTAGACATGCATTTAATTTAAATAATAAGTCCCTCACCATCAATGATAGATATGGTTTAACTGTAATTAAAGGGATAATCATAAATGGGAATCTATATATAATTGGTGGAGAAGAAGACGTGTAATTTGTATCCATGGAATAATAGAACAAGAAATATTATAAGAGGCTTGGCCACATGATTGAAAAGTACTTGGAAGACTTGGTGAAGAATAAAGGGTCTCATGATATCCATAAATATTCATGTGATCTAAATAACACATATAACACTTTTAAAAATTGGAAATTCATTTGGAAGACCTACCATATGAAAGAAAAAAAGTCAATAAAATTGATTGAGTAGCTGAATTAGATGTACATGGTTCAATATGACCCAATTCCAGGGATAAAACAGGTATTATGTTCTATTTATTGATGATTATAGTAGTTTCACATGACTAATAGTTATCTCGCACAGATATAATGTATTCAAGTGCATTAATCATTACCCAAGGATGGAAGAGAAAGTTATGAGGTTAAAAATTCATATGTTCTAGACTACAAATTCTATAGAATTTAATAATAATCCAGAGGAATAATTTACAAAAAATTATAATATATGACACCAAGTTTTAGCTGTAAGGAATCATAAAAAATGGATTTGTTTAGAGGAGGAACCAGATAATCAGTAACATAGCTAAAAAATGCTCATTTAGAATGATGTTTTGGAGAAATATAGGAAGGAATGTTTAGGTAACACCCTAATATTTTAAAAGAACTATTTTTTGATAGAATATACGACATAGAACACTGAGCTTAAAAGAACCGTGAAATATTATCATTTAATATAATATTTATAACCTATCCATTAAATGGGTGGGTATGAATAGAAGTAATTGAACTATTAAATATAAGTATAATGTTCCTAATAAATATAAATGTATTTATTAATTCTTAAGAAATAAATACTCAATTCTTAGTAAAGTTATTTTATTATTGAAAAAAATTCTTCAAAAATTGGATTTTATTAATTTTTGTGAAAGAATATTACAATTAATTTTTTATACTTTAAGAAATAGTTTATAATAAAAATGATATAATTTTTTTAAATCAGCATATCAAAATTATATTAGGAAGATATTTTGGTATTTCTATGAAAATATTGATTTTATAGTAAATAATGAAAATTACACTATTTAAAAACCTCCATTTATTTATTTTAATAATGTAATTTAAAATTGAATAAATTAATCAACAATATACTTGATTATGGTGTAAGTTAATTTTTAGACTTTATAATAATTTTTTATAAAAACAAATTTTCATTATGTTTTTCTCATTTATATTAAAATATATTTTTAATTTTATAAATATAAAATATAAGCGAATTTATTCCATATTTTTAAACAATAGGTTCAAATTTTCTAAAAATTCCCCTTTTATTTTTTTTATGAACAATAACTATAGTTAATATTTTTCACCAATGTAAGAGTAAATCAGGTAATTAAGGCTAAAAATAACATGATAAATATTATAAATATCTCTAATAATTTTATTTATTTTTTTGGATAGGTTTTCTTTAAATATAACCATAAAAGGCTTCACAAATTTTCAATTTCATTCCACATTCCTTTGATTATAACATTTTTATTATTTTAAGTAAAGGATAATGACAAAAATATCACACTCCTTCTTTTAATATCTATATTATTCTATGAAAAGGAAAAAAACAACATATATTAAGTTATAAATTTTTATTTTAAAGTTGATTTTTTTATATTAGTAATTTTTTTTCAATTTTTAGTGTTTCAATAATTACCTTAAATTCTTATGCAATGCTGACAAACTTCTTATGAAAGCAGTAGAAAAATCAAGTAAATGATTCAAAAAACTTCAATAGTTATATTTTTTGGGTGTGTTATAGTGTCTAATTTTTTTAGATATATATCAAATATTATCTATTTTTAAAAAATCTTATATTCTAATTTCATTAATATCGTAATTCTATTAAATTCATAAAATCTTAATAGTCCTAAAAATGACTATAATGGTATATTATATTAAAAATATTTTATTTAATGATTTAATTTTTTTAAAGAAAAGTTATATTTTACCAATTAAATTGGATATGATTTATAATGTTAATCATTGTCCATTTATGGATAAATATTCAGTTTATAGTATCTTTATTGACTTCTAAAGAGTAAAAAATATTGATATCGCGATTATCATCAAAAAGGTTACGGGGGGGGGGGGGGTAAATAAGGGATAAGGGTTAAGACATCAAACAAAATTGTATAAGTTTTATTTTTTGAAATGATTTAGACTCATTGTAATCAAAATTTTAAAATATATAAATTTGTCTCTACATGTACCTAAAAATTAAATTATATAAATCTAATACTTTAAGTAATGACAAGAATGCCCCTCCCTTCACTTATAACTGGGTAAATTCTATCCTATATTTATCACACCTTTTGAGTACTATATTTTAGAAAATACCTACCCAAAACTCTTCTTAACATCCCTTCTTGTGAACTAGAGGCTCTACTCTTATCAAAGAACCATCCTAGAGGGCTTAAGGTGTAAGAAAAAAGTTATTTTCCAAAGAATAGGTATAAATATTAAGCAAGAAATAGGATTTTATTTTTTCTTATAACTCCTAAATATCCTATTAAATTATAATGATATATTTACACCACTATAATCAATATAATTATGTTTTATTATTTTTATGTTTAAACCCTTATTTATCTCTTTTTCCATAATGGGGAGTGAAAACATAATTTATGCATACGTGTGGGCTTCTACCTCAACGAAGTGATGTGTTTCGTTTTACATCACTACCTCTCATGGATGTTTATAATGATATATTTAATTAATATATATATATTATATTAATGAAATAATTATAATTTTGGAAACATTATATATCATCTGTTTTCTTATCCTTCCATCCTTTTGAAATGATAATGTCGTTCATGCGTATGTGTGGAATACCACGTCCAAAAATCCAAGTGATTAATTTTTCACATATTCATTTGATGGTTGATTCTAAAATTTTATTTTATAAATTGAAATTATAATTATTCTATGAATATTATTTTTTATATAATTGAACAGTTGATTTTTTAACCTTGGTGAACATACTAATGTTGTTTTTTAACTATGATCTGAATGTACTCAAAACACCCAATGTGGAATTAACTGATTAAGTAATTAAATATTAAATTGAAATAAAATAAAATAAATTTTTAATGAAAAATTATAAACCTGGAAAGTTTCTTAAAAAATTAAAAAATTTATATAATTTTATCATACATAAGTTAAATAATGTACGTAGTCAGTCGAGACTCTAGGTAAGGGGTTTCTTAACTCAATTTCCTTTCATTGGGTCATATAACTTACTCATTGATTATATTATTCTGAGATTAATTGTGAAATTATATATATTAGATTTATATTTTATTTAAATTCTCACTGATGTTATCCTATTTGGGAACCAAGTTATGTGTTATTCTAGATGACCTTCTTATTTCACTTTCCCTCTTTAAAAGGAATTTTTTAACTATTTTTTACAATGTGGGTTTTCGACAATTGTATTTTAAAATTTTAAACCCTTGATTGTTAAGATCAATTTAAAAATAACATGAAACAATTTATTCAGTGGGAGGGAGGTGGATGTAGCACCCTAATATTTTAAAAACTTTTTTATAGCATATATGACATACAACACAGTGATTAAACAAACAATAAAATATTATTATTTAATATTATATTTATAGACTAGCTATTGAATTTGTGGGTATCAATAAAAGTAACTGGATTATAATATATATATATATATATATATATAATTATCCTACTGAATAATAATTTATTTTTTAATTCTTATGAAATAAGAACTCATTTTTTTAATGAAGTGTTTATATTATTCCAAAATACGTTTTCTTCAAAAAACAATTTACTAATTTTTGGGAATGAATATTATAATTAATTTCTACCACTTTTAAACATAGAATATGATAAAATTATACCATTTTGAAATAAAAAATTCATAATTTTATTAGGATGATATTTATGGAATTATTTTGAAAACATTAAATTTTTAGTGAATAGTGAAAATACCAATTTTTTGTAAAAATTTCATTTATTTTCATTATAAAAAGTAATTTAAAATTACCATTTGATATTAAATTAACATAACTATACTTTAATTAAATATATAATCAAATCAATTAAAAGTAATTAGCATTATACTTGATTATGGTATATGTTAATTTTTAGGATTAAAAACGCATTTTTTCTAGAAACTATTTTTTTTCTGTTTTATGCATTTATAGTAAAAATGATTTATAATAATTATAGAAATTTAATATTGAAAATTTTATTCTATATTTGGAATTATGAGGTTAATTTTTTTTTGAAGTATTTTCTTTTTATTTTTTATCATTATGAATAGTAACTATAGTAAATATTTGTCACCTTAGTAAGGTTAAATTTGGTAAATATGATTAAAAATAATTTGATAAGGCCTAGAAATATCCCCAAAACTTGTATTTATTTTATTTTATATGTGTGTTTCAACCATAACCATCCAAGTTTCTGAAAAGTTTCAATTTATTTCCTATTTGTTTATTATAACATTTATATCATTTTAAGGAAAGTATAAGGTAAAAATTAGCACTATCTATATTTTATTATCAATATTATTCTGTGATTGGGACAAAAAATTATGTTCAATTATTAGTTTTTATTTGAAATAAATATTGAATTTTCATCAGGGTACTTTATTTCCAATTTTAAGTTATGAAAGCATTACCATAAATGCTTATGCAATAACGACACACTACTTTTGCAAGTAGTAGAAATATTATATAAATGATTTTAAAATATCTAAAAGTAATATTTTTTTTGTGAGTTATAGTGTACCATGATGTTTTTAGATAAATATAATATATTATGGATTTTTAAATTTTATATTTTAATTACATTACTATCTTTATGTAATTAATGTTAAAATATATGAATAGTCCTAAAAATGGCCACAATTGTATATTTTATTAAATATATTTCTTATTTAATGATTAAAAAATAATAAAAATATTATATTTGAGAAATTAAATAGTATATGGTCTAGAATGTTCACTATTGTACATTTATGGGTCATTTTTCCTTTTACTGTAACTTTCTTGACCCCTAAATTTTAAAAAACATTGACATCATAGTAATCATGAAAAAGGTTAATTTGGGGTTAAAACTAATATAGAAGGATTAAAACTTCATCTAAACTTGTTTAAATTTTATTGGATGACATAATTTTGACTCATTCTCATATTATATTATAAATTTATCAATTTTGTTCTATATGACCATGAAAATTAATATTTATTAATTTATTAATTTATATAATTCCAAAAGATCCCATCCCCTCACTTATAAAAGGTAACCTCGTATCCTCTCTTACTAAATCCTTCTAAGAACTATAATTCAGACATGACTTACCCAAAATAATTAACATTATCCATTCCCATGACCTAGAGGCTATTTTCTCATCAAACAACCAACCTATATAGATTATTTTGTGAGACAAATGAGGTTTTCTAAAGTAGAGGTATAACTCTTAATTGAGCGTTTTCATTTTATTTCTTATTCTAACTCATTAAAATCTTATTAAAAAATGATGATAAAATAAAACTACTATTACCACTATATCTATATGTTATTATATTTATTTTACAACCCTTATTAATTTCAATTTTGATCATATGAGTATTGAAAACATCATTCATTTATACACATGGTATACCACCTCCCTGAAGTGATGTGTTTAATTATCCATCATCATATCTCATGGATGTTTATAATTATGGATTTTCAGTTTGCATATATATATTATTAATGGAATAATATTCATTTTTTAAATATAATATATAATCTTTTTTCTTACCCTTCTATCAATTGAAAAATAATATTGTCGTTTGTGAGAACATGTGTCATTCCACCTCCATGAAGCGATGTGATTCATTTTTCACATCATCCTTTTATGGGTGATTATAAAATTGAATTTCATGCATGAAATTGATAATCATGTCAATATTATTATTCAAGATATGATGGAATATTTACCTTTTTTTAACCACAGTCAACATACTGAATTCATTTTCAACTATGAACCAAACATGCTCAATACACCTAATATGGACTTAAATGATAATTAAATTAAATACATCATTGTAATAATTAAAAGAAGCAATTTAATGATTATTTTATAAACCTAGAAGAGTTCCTTAAAAAATTATATAACTAATATAATTTTATTATATAGGAGTTAAATAATGTAATTAGTGAGTCAGTGTAACTACCCATGTACTAATAGAAAATTGTTTTTTTATATTTATTAGTATTATTGAATTAAATAGTTAAATTCATTATATTAAGTAATTATTAATATAAGTAATTTTATTAAACTAATTTGTTGTATGTTTATATTTAAAAGATTAATTTTCAAATTATATAATTTTAATATGACAAATAAATTAATTTTTGAATTCAGTCGGTTGAAATTATCTTAGTTTGAATTTTTGATAATTTTTTGAATAATTTAAATTTTTAGTTAATAGATAAAAATATGGATTTTTAATAAAGTATTTTGAAGACATCATGAAAAAATAATTAGGATTTAATTTTTTAAAAAATTATTAGATGAATAAATTGTGAAATTATAATATAAATATTTTAAAAATGTAATTCAAAACATGTAAATTGTAATTTATTTCATGATAAGTATAAAATTCAATGTTAGTGCCAATGTAGTGTCTGTACATCATTGGCAAAGTAAAATTTGGTTCCTTATAGATAATATTTGATAATGAAAAAGTATTTTGATGAATTTTTTTAATTAATATGTAAAAATTATTTTTTCAATTATTTTTTCTAATTTTAGTGTTTATAACATGAATATTATCCAAATTTTTGTGGAATGAATTCAAAGGGTAAAAAAAATCCAATTTAACAAATTAAATAAGTTATCCTGGAATGAATATGAGTAAATATACAAAATTAAGGAATCTAAAAGATTTTATTAAATGAAATTAAATTATTTTTATGTTATTTTTTTTTAAATTTTTATATACAAAATAATTAACATTAATACTATACAATGCTGATGCAGTGCTTCTCCAAGTAGAAGAAAATCAATAAAATGATTTTAATTAAAATCATAAGAACCATTAAAAGACAAAAAATGTTAATAAATATTTTTAGATGAATAAGTGTCATATATAATCTTCTTTGTTTAGAATTTAGGACCTTTTGGTTCTACTTGGACCACTTTGTTCCCCTTATAATATTTTATTTATAAGAATATCAAACTATTTACAATATGGTTTTTAATTAGTATAAAATTTTAATATATGTTTTTCCAAAAATTATTTTCCATCATAAATATTATTTTTAAATATAAAATATTTATATTAATCAGGATAATTTATGTTCAATTTTTAGGCCACAAATAAATACATTAAATAATTTCATAATTATGATTTAATAATTATTAATTTAATTGAAATGTCAAATAAATGATATTAAAAATATTAAAATAAATATAATATGAGATAATTATGCTAATCCATGAATTATATTGATATCTATATCATGTATAAGATATAATAAAATATTTTGTTCAAATTTTAATATTTTTTTATGTGTTTAATTTCATAATAAGAAATAACGTTAAAGTTGGAAGAAAAAATATTTCATGAATATAATATTTTATTAAATTATATAAAAAACAAAAAAATATTGAATAAGGAAAAATGGGATAATATTGGGTTTAAAATGAAATTCACTTATACTTTTAGGTATTTTATAATTCTTTAACCCTATAATAGCCATATTATATTTTAATATTTTATTTAATTCGTAAATGGACCCTCACCTCAAATATAAAAAGGGACTCTTTAGTTTACTTAATTTCATCACATTGATCCTTATTTCCTAACTATATTCTTCCAAATTCTCTTATCCTCATCCATATAAAAATTATACTATTGTTGGTATCAAAAAAATACCAATTCAATGTTCCTTAAGGTGGATCTCAAGGAGAAAATATTCAATAGGTAAATTCATCCATATTCTCTTTTAAATTCTTTCTCAATTAAAAATTATCATGAAACCCATCTAAAGATTCATGATAACTATATTATCATATATATAATATAATTTTATTTTTTTAATGGTATGTCCATCATCAAATCTCTTATTTTCTCCTTTTTTTTCATAAAAAAAAATTCTTCATCCATGTTGTGTCAATTCACCACCTTCGTGGATGATGATTTTTCATTTCTCATAACCACATTCATGGAAAGTTAGAATTAAATTATAATTGTTTAAAATGAAATAAATATATATTTATTTTATCTATTATAAAATATTATCTTTATCTTACATGAAAATTCATAACGAACCGACCATGAAACCATGAAATGAACACACATGAGAAAATAGAAACAAAAAAATATTTTTTAATAAATTGGTAGAATAATGTTATAAGTAAATCATATAAGGTATTATAAATATGAATATAGTTTTGTAATAAATTAGTAACACTCTTTAAACCATTATATAGTAGTCTTGAACACATTTTAATGAAGTGTAACCTCAGGTAATGAACTTTTTTTAAAAAATATTCTTTAATGTCACTTTTTAAAAAATTTAAAATAATGTTTTTATCTTATATGGTATGATAATTTTTTCACAATTTCATTAAACCTTAATGTTTTTAAGACTCATTTATAATATTTTAGTGTTATTTTAAAAGAAATATTTTTCCTTTTTGTGTGTGTAGTATTCCTTTGAAATGAGTGATGTTTCATAGGGAATGTTTTCACGATGCAAGTATTCATGTTTTATGATTATTTTATGATTCATGGGAATTATTTATGATGATATGTGGTTATGTTATAAACCAATGGTTTATTCATCTATGATATAAATATAATACATTGGGTGTGTAGGAAGTTGATCGTAATGGTTATTCCAAGTGTAACTGTGATAGTTACATCATAATGCAGCTGCAAGGGTTACATTGTAAGGTAGGTGTGAGGGTTATCAATCACATTCTAGAAATGATGGTTACAATCAAACGTAAGTATGGTAATAAAATAATTCCATGTGTTATGTAAATAATTTTTTTATGATTTATATGTTTTATGGAAACATCATGTTTTCACGAAGAATGTATATGTTACTTTTAAGGGTGAGAATTATATCATTAATGTGTTTATAAGTATTCATGGAACAATGGTTTTTGTCCTTATTTTTTGTCCCTTATTTTTATTTTTGTGATATTACAAAGTTTTAAAATGTTTTTAAAAATATTTAAGGTTGTGTAATATATTATAAGAAACCAAGATGAATTTTTAGAAGATTTTTCATGAAAAGAAGTCATGTCATATTTTTAAAAACTATTGTATTATGGAAAAAATAGATACTATTTTAGTAGAATCCACTTTCAATTATTATGGGTTGTTATATATTAATTATGACCTAATTCTATAAAAATATATACCTTAAAGGATACTCCTATGTAAGATAATCATTTCTTAACATAAAAACTCAAGATTATATAATTTTTACAACTAGTTCCATATAGTTGGTATCATATGATGGGTTAGAAAAATCTAGGGGTTAGGATATGTTAATAGAATAAAATATTTTTTTTAATTTTTGTTTAATTTTAAATGATATAGAATTTAAAGATTACTATATGGCTTCATCAAAATTATTTCTATTCAAAATGGTTTTCTGCAGAAGAAACAAGAAAACGAAAGTAATAAGGAACCGAGAGGATGATATATTTTCAAATCCACAACCTTGAATCATTGGAATTGGAAGATGAGAAGTTTTTAATAGTAATATATTTGTTTATTCAGGCTATAAATGGTGGTGGAATCCATGAAAGAGAATACCCATTGCTACCATAACATAACATAACGATAGTGTAACATTTTATTAGGAAACACCCTCATTCTTTCAATGGATCTTCTAATAAATTAGTGGCTGAAGGGTGAATTAAATCCCCTTAAAATATATTTTATGGCATGGGGGGTTTAGATAATAAAAATTTTAGTCTTTATATTTATATTTTTGAAGGTGATGATGACCAGTGGTTTTAAATAGTCATTAATATAAAAAAAGTGATTAATGACTTAAAATGGGATAAATTTAAGAATATCTTCCTAAGGTGGTTCAACTTAGGAAAAAAAAGAAATTAAGTGAATTGAAAAAAGGTTGAAGATTCAATTGTCGTATATGAAGCAAACTTCACTTGATTGGAAAGGTATTATTCGAATATTATTCAAGTTTATAATGAAATCAATCATTTTTTACTCAGGATTAAAGCAAATATATCGAAGAAAATTGGCTTCATAAAAATTAAAAAGTTATGAGAAAGTTTTTTGATGTGATGAGAGAGTAGAAATAGAGTTTACTGATGATCATGTGTACATTGTCAATAAGAAAAATAAATGTTCTAGACGTAAAAAAAATGGGTTAGAACTAATCAATGGAATTAGAAGGTAATAAAATCCAATATTTTGTTTAGGGAATGTGTGGTAAAAAGAACCTTGGGGAATTCCTTATCAAATCCAGGAAGTGTTTCCAACATAATATGTTTGGACATATGTCCCATGATTGTAATGAAAAAGATCATAGTGTTGGTATGTCTAATTTTGATAATCAAACTATAATGTTTTTTAAATATGGTGAGATGAGTAATTATGCACATACCTACCCAAAGAAGGATATAATTGACAGGAAGAAGCTAGACTATAAGCAGAATAGTGTAGTTAAATACATTACACTTATATTATCATATTTTAGGACATATGAAGTTGTATCATGTACATTATTTATTTACTCAAATTTAATTGATATCTTGTTTGATACATGGTATACACATTCTTTTATTTCTTAGAATTTTCTGTTAAATTGGATATTTGGCCTTAAGAAATGAAACCAGAACTTGTGGTAAAAACATCAGGGGGAAATGTTTAGAAAAAAAGGCATTATAATAATATTCCTGTTGTTGCACGTGGAAAAACATTACAAGAAAACCTTGTTGTTTTTCCCCAGTAGAGTTTGATGTTATTCTGTGTATGAGATGGATATCTTTTTACCGTGTTAAGATTGATAATAGATCTAAATACATATTTTTTCAGAAACCGTTTCATTTTTTATATAATAATAAACCCATATCATTGATAACATATTATAAACCTTAGAAATTACTAAAATATGGATATGAAATTTATCTCTCACTTATTGTTGAAAATATAGGAACTAATCAGATTAATGATGTGTCGGTGTTAAATAAATACCTAAATGTTTTTTCAAATGAGATTCTTAGTGTTTTACCTGATCGAGAAGTTGAATTTTCTATTCATTTAGTTTATAATGCTAATCCAATTTTAAAACCCCCTTATTGAATGGTTCAAGTGGTAATTCTTGAATTGAAAAAGAAGTTACAGGAGTTTCTTAATAAATGATTCTTTCATCCTAGAACTTCACTATGGGGTGATCCTTTTTAATTTTTTGAAAAGAAATATGGTTCCATGAAGATTTCCATTGATTATAGATATTTTAATAACATTACTATTAAGAATATGTATACATTACCTCATATCGATGACTTGTTTGATAAGATATATGGAGCTCATTAATTTTCAAAGATTAACTTGAGATTCAATTACCATCAGATTAAGGTTAAAGAGGATGACATTATAAAAATATAATTCTATACTATATATGGTCATTATGAGTATTTTTTTATGCCCTTTGGTTTGAAAAATATCCCTCCTATATTTATAGATCTTACTAAAAGAATATTCCATGAATTTTTGGATAAATTTGTGTTTGTTTTCATTAATGATATTTTTTTTATCCAAAATGTTATTGGATTCATTAAAAACATATAAAGATTTTTCTGCAACCATTAAATAAAATATGTTATATTAGAAATTTAGAAAATGAGATTTTTAGTGATAACATATTTCCTTTCTTGGGAACATTGTAAATAAGGATGTCATAATAGTTGATCCCATAAATAAAGTGTTTCATAAAAGTCCAATAACCACAAATGTTATTAAGATTCAATGTTTTCTTAGATTAGTAGGCTATTATCGGTGGTTTTATGAAAACTTTGCATGACTATCAACCCCACTAACTAAGTTAACTCGAAAAAGAGTAAATTTTATCTAGAGAAATACTATAATGATTATTTTTAGTAATTAAAAAGAAGAATAGAGAATGCTCTAGTTTTGGAATTTCCCTCAAGAAATGATGATTTTTCTATATAAAGTGATGCTTAACTGAAGCGAATTGGTTGTGTTATGATGCAGAATGATCAGGTAATTTCTTGTGCTTTAAGAAAAATGAAAGTATAAAGAACCAAACCATGGTTTCCTGGATTTGGTGCCTTATTTTATTACATTGGCATGATTACATGAAATCCCTATCCCAAATTAATGAATAGTTAAGTAGATTTGGAAAACAAGATACATACATAAGTTCAACACTACAACTTGAAAAGAAATACAATATAGAAATTCCTTTGAAAAAAATCATTAAATCCTATGTTATCCCTACATTTAATTCATAATATACCTCTTCATTTCCTAGGAAAATGAAACATAAGAAAGGGGTGAGCTCAAATTCTTAGTAAGGATAATAAATATAGTGGAAGATATCATAAACATAAAAATTAGGCATGATGAATAACTAAAAACACATGACTTTAAAAATATACAAAACACATTATGATAAGAATAAGAGCTAAATAAATAATTCCATAATAAAGCATTATCATAGTTATTCTACTAGTCAAATAAAAACATGAAATTCCAATTAGTAGTTTCATAATGAGGGAATTCATAAGGCCGAACATCATAACCATACCGTCAAGGCCTCGTGCTAAGACCATAAATATCCATTTTTTCAAGGACTTGTTCCAAGATCGTAGTTTGTCTCCTGAGACCTACTAAAGCATTGAGGGCCTATATAGGGCCCCACACATCACTTAATAAGACCAATTAATTTCTCATATGAATAGGTATAAAAATAAACAACATATACATTCATATTGAAACTAACATATGAAATGTAAATAATTTTCCTCGAACATTAATCATAAACACTAACAATCGAGAGTTAATTGGTGAATGGTTTTAAGATACAACATCCACAGTCAAACTAATAATAAATAATTCAACTAAATATGGTAGATGATATCATAAAATATTAATCCCAATAATACATAACAACCAACAAGAGTTTTGAAATAGATGAATATTCTCTTATAAAATCATCGACTTATTCTTGAGATAAATACTCTCTTAATTTGAAAAAAAGTGTTATTTTTAGAGAAGTCATTGTATAAAACCATAAGTGATTTAAGAAAATATTTTAATAATAAAACTTGTGATTTTATAAAGATAATTTTTGGTAAAAACATATTACATATTACCCGTTAAAATAGGTATGAATTTGAGAAATTCCCTTGAGTCGGGTTTGTATTTTAGATTTTTTTTAAAGATCATTTTAAAACATATAACTACCCATAAATGAAAGTAGTATTATGGTTGGTACACATATATAGAGCATTAAAAAATAGTTTATGAGGAGTAAATATGAATAAAGAAGAATTTAATTGAGGTAAGTAGAGAATAATAGTAACCCAAATGAAAATGGAAGTTCAGGTAGAAAAAACTTACCTTAAGTCTGATGGTGTTCTTTAATTGATATTAGTGTCCTGGATAAAAAAATTGAATTAATTAATTAACATGTCAGAAACCTCTTCTTTATGCAATTTATTTAGTATAGTATTATTATGATTATCCATGGCCTTCTTGATGGGTTTAAGAGGATCAATTTTATTGTTTGAGGGTGTTTTCTTCCTTGGTATTCATGGCCAGTTTACTTATATAAATGAAAGGATAAACAAGTACGATGAAAATGGTTGTCCAAAAGAGAAGTTGTATTTTAGTTACTAAAATCTGGAAGATTACGTGGATATAAAATTCATTTGGTTATTGGGATTGAAGATGAATCATTATATAAAAAATTAATGATAAATTTTCACTACTGGATATATCACCTATACCCACGATTTAAAATCGTGGGTATAGCCCATAAAATCGTGGGTATAGGATATACCCACGGTTTTATGAATCATGGGATGCAGTGGCGTCGGCATAGCCCTATACCAACAGTTTTGTTAAAACCATGGGGATATCCAATCTAAATTTCGTAATACCCACGATTTGTTTAAACCGTGGGTATATATCTATTCCCACGGTTTTCAGAACTGTGAGAATAGATTTTCACAGCCCGATAACATACCCACAGTTCAATGAACCGTGGGTACAGATGATAGCTAGAAAACTAAAATACCCACGGTTCAATGAACTGTGGGTATAAATGATTCCTGGAAAACTAATATTCCCACGGTTCAATGAACTGTGGGCATAGATCCTTCTCCTAGACCAGCAGCTGTTATCCATATCCTCCCTCCTGTTTCCAGTGCGCACCTAGATGTTGCAGCATCCCTCCTACTTCCAGTGCACACCCAGCTACTTTCAGTGCGCACCCAGCTGCTTCAGCCTCCCTCCTGCTTCAAGTGCACACCCAGGTACTTCCAGTGCGCACCCAGCTGCTTCAGCCTCCCTCCTGCTACCAGTGCACCCAGCTGCTGTAGCCTCCCTCCTGCTTCAAGAGCACCCAGCTCCCCGTAGCCTTCCTTCTTCCTGCTTCAAGTGCACCCATTAAAACAAATGATAATATAATAACAGTTGGAATTGATACCATAAGGCATATTAGCATGAATGAATAATTATTTAACAGCATTAATCTCCTCATTATGAATAATTTCCTGAGAAAACATAATGAATTTATTGGAGAACCCATCAAGAAATTAAATACTATCAATGTTATGATAAAAAAGTGATACCTTAACCTCCTCTTTAAATTTACATGTAAATAGATTCATCAGGATACAATGAAAACTAATATCCCAGGCTTCCAGAATAATTTCTCTACACCCAGGGATCAAAATCAATCCATTCCTGAACATGAAGGGAAGGGGTACAACCCTTCTGAGTAGGTGAATCCATGGAAGTGGAGAACTCATGGTACATAAATTGTTGAAGGTGTAGTCAATATCATGTTTAGTGAAGGTCTCCACTCACTGTAAGTAGTGGCCTATAAAAAAACATGAAATAGAAAATAACTAGAATGTTTAAGAACACCATCCATTTTCCAAGTTATCTAAACAGAAATTTCATCATTTTATGCAGTATAATGAAATATAGATAACAGACTTACATTTTCAATGCAACAAACTGCCTATTATTATGAAGTATATCAGAAGTTATCAGGAAAATATATATATTTTTTGGAATTCTACATATCCGGAACAGTTAAAGAGAAATCAGTGGAACTTTAGACCACATAAACAGGTATTTCAAACATCATCATAGTTTAATGAAATATAAACAAATATATTATTGACCTAACCCAAAAAATTTAATGATAATTTGATACATATAAGTAACATTATAATTGAATAACTGATTAAAACTACAAAACACTATAAACCAAATATTAATGTTGGAACCAAAATCGTAGAAACAGGAAAAACATACAGTGATTAAAACAGACTAACAGGGAAGACGATATACAAATAATGAATGGAAGTAGATATTGGTGAAATAAGCTGAATGGTAGTGAATATATTATGAAAATGATATGTGATAATGATTATTAGGTAAATAATCTTCCATGGGTACTCAGGATTCTCTATAAAACCTGAATAATTGAATAGAAATCATAAGAACTTTAGACCACTTAAACAAGGATTTCAAATATGAACATAGTTAAACAGGCCCTCCCCTCTACCACTCCCCTCCCCTCCCCCCTGCCCAACCCCTCCCCTCCCCCTACCCTGCTTCTCCTTCCCCCTTTCCCAACACCTCCCCCCTCCTCCCCCTTACCTAGATCTTCCCCTCCCCTCCCACCTGCCCACCTTGTCCTCCCACCCCTTCCAAGTACATCCCCCTCCCACCAGCCCCTGCCCCCTGCCCAGCCCCATCCCCCTTACCTAGCCCATCCCCTCCCCCTACCCAGCTTCTCCTCCCCCCTTTTCTAGCACCTCCACCCTCCTCCTCCCCCATACCCATCTCTTCCCCTCCCCTCCCCCCTACCTAGCTTGTCCTCCCACCCCTTCCGAGCACCTCCCCCTCCCACCAGCCCCTCCCCCTACCCAGCCCCATCCCCCCTGCCCAGCCCCTCCCCTCCCCCTACCCAGCTTCTCCTCCCCCCCTCCTCCCCCCTACCCAGCTCTTCCCCTCCCCCTGCCCAGCTTGTCCTCCCACCCCTTCCAAGCACCTCCCCCTCCCACCAGCCCCTCCCCCTGCCCAGCCCCATCCCCCCTGCCCAACCCCATACCCCACCAGCCCCTCCCCCCTGCCCAGTTCTTCCCCTCTCATCCACTTCCCCTTGCCCAGCCCCTCCCCTCCCCTCCCCCTAACTAGCTTCAACCATAATTTACGTACTATAGGTTCTTAAGAAGATAACACAAATACTAAAAATGTACATATTACATGATAAAGAGATTTGTTAACAATGGTTACCAGGGAAGGTGTTAGTTCCATCTTCGTGGTTCATTGTCATGATAAAATAGATAGAAAAAATTGAAATATTTATTACAATGCTAATATTTAAATGTACACACTCATGTAACTGTATACAATTACAAGATGGAAAGAACAGTTTTTTTGAAAGAATTAGAATACACTTTCTATATTGAATTTATACACATGTTTTTATGTTAATGGAATTAAATTAGTTGTCATTAAATATAATTATTGAATACCTGAGCAGTGTACATATTCAATGATGTAGTATCAAATCATGATCCAATGCCTAAAGTCCCTAGAAAATACCTAATATTTTGATGCTCCAATCATGAATTGTTAAAATTAACATAACAGGAATAATAATTTCAATTGTTAAAAAAACAAATTAAAGACCAAATCAATTTTACCTGTATATATTCGATGCCACTACTTATGAAGATGCATTTCTTCGATCTCCCTGTTCAATAATGAAGAAAATTTTAGTATTTTGTGTACTTTTTTTATAATATAAATAGAAATATTTATACACTCCTACCTGAATTTCTTCAAAGAATTCATTAAATATGCCGATGTAGTTGTCATTATTGTTGATGAAAATTACTTTGTAGCTATTTTGTTCGAAATAAGAATTCAGATTCATGTCACAGAAGATGAGTTCAAGTTCATATAGTAAACCACATGATGATGTGTTGATGCTCTCCAACAATAGTAAAATGATACACACTAAATTAAATGTCCATTAAACTTCAATGTATCCCACTCCTACATTGAAAAATAATTAAACAAAAGTACTATAAATATAAATAGATGATATTATGGGCATATTAAAAAATAATAATTTTTAAATCTAGTAGAATCTTAATGAGATCCCAAAAAGGAAACAGTACAAGTAATTAAAAAGGAAGAAGAAACATAAATCATGAGAGGCCAATCTAGGAATATTAAATTTAGTCCTCTCTTCAGGTCAAATAGAATCTTCCTCTATTTTACCCTTTTCATTTTATGTTTTCTCTCCCCTCTATAGGGATCCTAAATCATCTATATTTGAAACACTACCTCCATGAATAGGTTCCACTACAATATCCTAATGTATACCACCTAAAGGAATATCCCTGGATGCAAGAGATACCATAGTAATCATGTAATCTTGGTTAAATGCCCTCTTATTATCATTAACCACTATCATTGTTTAATATTTTAGAGGCCTTCACGCCATCTACATAGGATCTAGATTATAGTCCTTAAAAAGTGGGTTAACAACCTCTTTACCAGAGGGGGAATTATCCAAGAAGGGTTTACCCAACATATGAGAAGATGAACACCCCCAATATGATTCTTTATTAGATGGAGACAAGCTTGGGAATCCACTGGTACCTCTATGTCCCAATTGAAATATACAATAAGAAAAGTAAGGGTCAAAAGTATATTGATATGTATATGTGAGAATATACAGAATATACATATCATACCTGAAACTATCCCAATCAGTACCTGATCTTGTCCTTGATCATGTTCTATTCGGTTAATTCTATATCACAGTTGTTCTTGTACATGGAGGCCTACAAGCAAATTATCACAATAAAATTTCACCCTAGAAAACAAACGAACTCAAACTAGGTTGACATTCCAAAAACATCTGATTTGTGATCATTCAGGATCACTTTCATATAAGGGAGAGAGTTGGGGAGACTTACCATCTCTGAGTTGGAGTTCCACATCCTTTGCTGCATTTGAATGGACTAAATTTTCCTCTATAATTGCATTCAAGGAAACATTCATCCTGAATGGAGGTATTCCTAGGCCAGTACCTCCCAATTTTTTCTCCATTCAACCAGGCCATGACCTTCCCCATGGAAACCATATCCAATCCAATGGTCATTGCATTGCTATAGAAGAAAACAACAGACTTACTCAATGAGGGTGCCAATGCCCACATAAAAATTCCGATGACAAAAAAATAAAATCAGATGCATGTGAAATTATGCACAAATAAAAAAATAACATAAAAAAACAACCAGTTTAATAATGATTAAAAGGTCATTGACACTTCATACATTAATTTTTCCCTCTTCAATGGACACGTCAATGTTTTCAGTAGAATAACCCAACCCATGTAAAGCACATTGCAATGCCATTTTCAATACTACTTGTAATGATGCTTGACCTGAATGAATATATCAAAATAATTAAATGATAAAAATATCATGTGTTCATTAATTACAAGAGTAGACATATTAATTTTAATATTTCAAATAAAATGATATTGCAATTTTACCCTTTTCAATTCCATTGATGTTGGAAGATGAATCAGCATCACCTAAACTGGAGATTTCACCCATACATTGAAAACATTAAACAACCAAACATGAAACTGCATCATATTATGAAAATATGAGTCTGGGGTTAAATTGCATATTTGAGGATGCAGTTGAGTAAAAAGAAAACTTGTCATGATGTAAAAAATGGTGTGGTAAAACCATACCTTTAGCGATGGTGGATAAGTCGACACCATCCAGCTCCCCCCAGCTCCTCCCCATCCCTGCCCATTACCAAGATCCTCCCCCTCCCCCTCCCCCTCCCCCTCCCCCTCCCTCCCCCTCCCCCTCCCCTCCCCCTCCCTCCCCACTAACCAGCCCCCCTACCCAGCCCTTCCCCATCCCTCCCCACTGCCCAGCCCCCCTACCCAGCCCCTCCACCTCCCTCCCCACTACCCAATCCCTCTGCCTAGCCCCTCCCCCTCCCCACCTACCCAGCCCCTCCCCCTCCCTCCCCACTGAACATTATTTTTCTTTTGTGTTTAGAGGCTTCCTAAAACACACAAAACCACATTAAAAATTAGAGAAAGGAAAGGTGAAAACCACAAACAACATATGAAACATCTAAATTAGTTAGTCAACTCCAAATATTCATATAAATTTCAGATCACATACCAATCAGTGTCTTTACATTTAACGAAAAAGATTAGAAGCAACTAAACCTTCTCAATGCCTTCAATAATTGAGCTCTTCTACTTCAAAGTGGAGGACACGGTCATACTCTCCTGATGAACATCCTCTTCATGTCGAGTATATGAAAAATAGATTAAGTGAATTCAACACCCTCCCCTCCCATCCCTCCACTGCACCCCCCTCCCAACCTTCCCCTCCCAGCCCCACCCCCTCCCAACCCTCCACTATAGCCCCCCTCCCAACCCTCCACTGCAGCCCCCCACTGCAGCCCCCCCATCCCAAGCCTCCCCTCCACTGCTAAGGGCAAGATTAGATGACAAGATAATAATAAACACACTAAACCATAAAACAATATATGGAATGTGAATATTACCTAAATAATTTTCAAATGACACCCCCTGATGAAAACATAATCCAAATGAATTTCATTGCATAATGAAATTCACATACAAGCAGTCCACCAATACGAAAAAAAAATTAAAACTCCAACAAAAGTCTCAATACTAAGTCAAAAATGGAGGGGATTAATATCCCCCCCATCACCATCATCTTCATCCCCATGTCCAACATCATCATCATCAGTAGAAACATCATCGGCAACATCATCACCAACCACACAATCAGCATCATCATCATCAATCTCATCACCAACAACAACATCAGCAACATCCTCACCAGATCTATTTCCACCACCGTCATTGCCACTAGGACCCTCATGGGAGTCACCCGAGGCATTATGTAAAGAGTGCATTGATGCCATAAATGAATGAAAAGTGGAAGCAACCTCTGGTGGTAGTGACTGACTCAAAACTGACATAGCTTTGATGAAATTTTCATTCATTAGCTTACTTTTTTCACGCTCCTCTAATTCTATTTTATTTGTTGCAGCTAATTAAGCACGCGTACTTTCCAACTCAGAGGCCTTAGAGGCTTTAGAGGATTTTGATGATGACCAATACCTAGAGGGGAAATTTTTTTTTCCTGGTTTACAATGGACTCTTCCTGGATGCTCCACACCTAACACCTGACTCATATGATCATTTGGCCCTATGTTGTCAGCTTCCTTCTCATCCATGGCCTCCATGGCAGACTGTTGAAATTATAAATATATTAAATTATGAATTTCTTATAAATGTTTGAAATATAAATAAAAAAACTTAAAATTTTATCTTGTGTTTGTGAATTAACTGCAGTTCAATCTTTTCTTTTCCTACCGAAGCAGAATAATTTGGCACAAGGTACAGGAACTTCAATGCCAAATTTAGTATGCTGCATATGAGAAATTCACAAATTTGGATAACAACCATATATGATAAATGAAAAAAAATTTATTGAACGTACCATCCAATTCTCATGATCAGGCATTGTAGTGCGCCCCAATGTGTGTAGATATGTCATTTCATCTTTGTTTTTTTGTTTTTCGCTGACACTTCTTAAGAAACAAAAAAAAACAATACAAGTAATAAGAAATAATTTTTATATAAAAACCATTAGATATGGGTAGTACCTTATACTGTTCAGTCTTCCAATGTGTGATTATTTTTTGATATTGACTTTTTGGATAGTCAGGGTTTGTGGGTACACCCTCTAACTTAGTACCCACTTTGCTCCTCCAACCAATATGTAACTCATACTTGTATGACCGCCAATACTCTCCAAGATCACTCAACCTAACAGATAGGGAAGCTTCACCATTAGGAAAGTTAAATCAACTCTACAATGAAAATTTTAAGTCATATAAATACATTACTAATATGAATATAAATTTATAAAATTTCTGTACCCATATCTGAACCCATTCCCTATCCTTGATGTCAGAACTGATATGTCTCCATGAGACTGGTTCCACCGGAATGATATCATGATATTTGGATAAAGTAGGCATGAAACTTCTACACTCCTTAGCATTTTTACCTACCATTTGATTTTGAGGATTTTAATCCACCATAATCTGAGTTTCGTGATTCCAGGAATCCAGAATTCGAGTGCACCCACGTCGCTTACTAGAAGATCCCACTAAATAAGATAAGAGGTGAAAAGATTAGGGTTAAGTGACAACACAATAGGAAAAACGTAAAATGCTATAATTTGAAACATTTATAAAAAAACCTGATGCAGGCTCCTGAATAGGCTGTGAGACATCTGTAGACTATGCTGGATCCACATCCTCTGAAGGAAGTATCTGTTCCACAGCATGCTCCAGCTGATCTTCATGAATAAGAGTGGAAACTGAAGGAACAGACTCAATATGTGTAGGATGGATGGTATGAAAAGGAGGTGGCACAGACATGTCAGAATATGCATAGTAGGTCTGGGGATACATGAATGGATATGGAAATTGTGCAGGTGAGAACATCAGTCAAGTTGGTGTGTACATGGAATGGAAAAAAGAGGGTAAATTGGATGATGAAGGCAGCATGTATGGGAACATCCCAGGGGTCTCAAGCGGAGGGCTGACATGTGTGGTAGATGGGATGTCCACTAATGGGTCAGTGTGGGGAGTGGTAAGACGGGAGCTCCGCCTAGGTCTAGGAGGAGCCCTGCTCGGTCCCATACTAGGAAGAGGAATATCTAGAGTTATATATCCCTAAAATAAATTTGATCAAAAATATGAACTTCATATTATATGTAATGCAGATGATAAATATTAGAATTATTATACTCACTGAAGACAACTCACGCTCGTGTCTAAAATGATCAACATAAAATAATCGTTTCTTTCAAGCTTCGGTAGTTTTCTTCATAATCTACATAATAATGAAATAAATATTTTTTAGTAACAATTTCTACAAATCATACATACAACTTAGAAGCCAAAGAAGAAGAAAAAATGTCATAACATCTTTTAGTAATGGTAATTTACAACCAAGTTATTCAATTTTTAAAACCACATTTAAAACCCAGTTTTCTCAATTGAAATAAATATAATTAAATGAAACGAAACCAAACAATACTAAAACAGACATATCATTCCAAACTAAAACTAAATTAAAGTAATTACATTCATACCAACCTGAGAAACTCACGTCAAGGTAAATTGAATGAACTCTGAATATATATGGTTGCTTTTATATATTACCCTCCACTACCTCAGGTTCAACATCATCTCTCAGAATGGGACAATTTGTGTCATCAAATACAATATTTTGGCTAACACCAATGGGGGTGACAATGGTGACAATTTCATCCCCAGAATCATGAAAAATATGTCTTGGTATTACTTAATTAATGACACCATAATTAGGTTCCAGATGATCTTTCACATAAAACACTTATTTTTCCATTGATGCCAAAATGTATGGTTCATCAGTATACAGGAATCAAATCATGTCAATAACTCTAAATCTGAAATCATTAATAAATGTACCATGTCACATCATTGAATCAAACCATTTACATTTCATCATAGTGACTCGACCTTGAGAGTAGTAATCCAATAACAACATTTTCTCAACCAGTCCATAATAATACACATCTTCATATCGAGGTCGACTATCTGATGCACTGGCATAACAATCAGTTCTAGCAGTTAACATAATGCCATCATGATATGTTCTCATTTTCACCACTTTATCAGTTGTAACAAATTTATATCCATTGATTATTAAAGATTTGCAGTCACGAACCAGAGAATTGGGACCAAAAGACAACGCCCTTAATTCTTGAGAAATGAAGTCAGCAGGTAAACTCAATATCTGGAATACATAAGAGTAATATAATTAAATATATATATATATTTTAAGGTATATAATGTAATGGTCGTACCTTTGATTTCAACCAAACTGGGAACTCTTGGCTATGCACAACCTCTCTCCTTCTCAATGGCAAAGACCGATGAACTCTACTTATAATTTGTTTATGTTCTCTAAATAAAATGACAATAATTATAAGGTATATGTGATATGATATCATATGAGATAAAATATATATATTCAAATTACTTTCTTGATATAGGCATTGAACAAACCACAATTAAAAAAGACTATACGATGTGCCATATTCCACTCTTCAAAGCTCAATGTAGCCAATGTATATGACCCGACAATTCCACCTGTTTGGGGAAGAGATGGAAATGAGGGCTGAATTTCCTCATACTTCTCATCTTAATTTCTCATTGGTCGGTTATGTCTTGTTCTCACATCAGATAAATATATTGAAGAAAAATACATACATTCTTGGGCCAGATAACTCCTCACAATGAAACCTTCAGGATAATTCTTATTTCGGACATATGATTTCAAAGTGCACATATTTTTTTCAGTGGGATACATCCACTGAAAAGTGACTGGTCCCCCAAGAAGTATCTCATTTGGACGATGAACTGTTAAATGTAGCATGAAAGTGAAAAAGGATGGAGGAAATCTTTTTTCCAACACACACAGAATTAATGGAGCCTCTTGCTTCATTTTTATCAACAATGATTTGGATAACCTTTTAGCACAAAGGTCTCTAAAAAAATGACACAACCAAATCACTTCCACCATTATGTTATTGGATAGAAAATGTCAAATTTCTATTGGAATCAATTTATGAAGAAGGATGTGATAATCAAGAGTGTTTAGGGATTTCAATTTCAAATGTCTTCTGTTGACTCGTTTAGATATGATGCTGGAATAGCCATTTGGAACCTTGATATTATTCAATATTGCCAGAAATTGATCTTTCTTTGCCGGTGTCATCAAATAAGAAGCATAGGGAACTTTTCATTTGTTTTCACCGCTACAAACAGGATGTAGTTCTAGTCGAATACCCCAATCCAATAAATCCCGATGAGATTGGAAGTCATCTTTGGATTTACCCTTAATATTCAAAAGAATTGCAAGAAAAATTTCACATATATTTTTCTCAATATGCATTACGTATAAACAGTGACGTAACAAATTAGCAGACCAATATGGAAACACAAAAAAAATACTTCTCTTTTCCCAATTGTAAGTGACTTCAGTATCATCATTCTTCCTATATTGAGATTTCAACTGACCTTTCCCTAATGAAAAGCTGAAATCATTCAATTCATCAAGCACATCACTTCCTGACGTATGTTGAGGTGGTTCTTCAGTGTCAACATTATTATCAATCCTCTGATGATTCTTCCTGTATTGATGATCCATTGGCAAGAATCTGCGATGCCCCATGAAACTGAACCTATGATGATATTTAAGCCTTCTCGATCGTGTATTATTCATACAAATAGGACATGATAGTTTTCCCTTCGTGCTCCACCCAGACATCATTTCATAGGTAGGGAAATTATTTATGGTCCATAGAAGGGCAGCACGCATCTGAAACGTTTTCTTTGAAGAAGCATCAAATGTCTACACACCTAAATCCCAAAGTTGTTTCAACTCTTTTATTAAAGGATGCAAGTAGACATCAATATCATTACCAGGATCCGAAGGTCCAGATATCAGTATACTCAAGAAAGTGAACGGTCTTTTCATACACATCCATGGAGGAATATTATAAACATGAATAAAAACTGACCACGTGCTATGAGCAGTAATCATCTGACCAAACAGATTAAAACCATCCCATGATAGGCCCAATCTGACATTACGCACCTTAGCTGCAAAATTAGGATGTTGTGCATCAAATGTCCATCATTCTAATCCTTCTATAGGATGGAAAATCTCATCATTACCTTTAATTCTCTCAACATCGTGCCATCACATATTGACTAGGATTTCTGGAGACATGAATAGATTTTGAAGTCTAGAAATCAATGGAAAGTGCCACATGACTTTATGTAGCACACGAGATGGTGTTCCATCTGCATTTGTCTTCCATCGAGATGTACCACATGCTTTACAGTAATTACGGTCAGCTATTTCCTCCAAATATAAACTGCAATCTTTCGGATAAGCATGGAATTTTTTAGTAGCAAATCCAACTTGCTTAATTAACTTCCATGCCATGTAATGATTTGAGGGAATATCTGCACCATCGGGAAGCAAGTACTTCAAAAATGTAAGAATATAATCAATGGCGGTATTAGAAATCCCATACATGATTTTTCCATTATATAACCTCATTAAAAATTCCAACTTGTTCATTTTAGTATATTCTTGATATACTGGATTTCTGGAATCATCCAATAAATTTTTTACCCTCTCAACATCATCGTCTTCAACATTTTCCTCATATGTACTGATATGATTGTCTTCTTGCACCGACATGCTATCTCTCTCAGAATGATGCACATATGGAAACCGATCAAATATCAAATTATCCATGTCACTTCATTCATTTCATTTATGAACAGTCGAAGATTGACTCATCTCTCCCTAGTAAAACCAAACATTATGGTTTTCTTGAAATCCAAATTTTGCTAAATGGTAACTAACTTCTTCTCATATCAACCATGGTATTCCAACACAATTATAATAGGGACACTATATACAACCTCCATCTGACGCATTGTTAAATAAAAAATCTACAAAATTATCCAAATTACTTTGAAACTCGGTTGAAATCTGATCAGTACGATACATCCAACTTCTTTCTATTCTATAACAAGAAAAAAAATTACCATTCAATAAAAAATGTAAATCATATTTAAAAAATTCATTACAATCAATTTTATTATTAAATTTATCAAAGAATATTAGTATCTATGAAAACATATTTAATGACAAGAGAAGTCCATGATTGAATAAATAGGAAAAAATAAAAAAGGTCTACCTTGAGATTTAGACTAATGAAAAACGTTAAAAAAGACACTACCAAGTGGTCATTGATGGGGAATAAAAAAGAAAATTTCAATGTAAAATACTCCTTTATAGATATAGAGGCATTATACACATGGGAATAAAATTTTATTTTAATAATATGAATTTATAATATTATAGATTATTTGGTAGGGGTTATTTGATGGGGAATAAAACATTCAATGAAAATAGAGTATTTATAACTTTAATGTTTTGGAATTAATAATGAAAAAATGTTTCAAGGTATCCTACAAATTTTGTACAACATGATGCTTACAAGATATAATTTTTATGGATTCTATTGGAACTTTGGAATATTTGTTCATATGGAAAAGTTATTTTTTTTAAAATAGACATCTTGATATACTTGGAAGTATTGAGAATCAATGATTGGGGGTTTCAACCCCTTTATAGGAATAAAAGTTAGAAACATATTGTAAATTATATATAGAAATCACATAACATGTTTGATATTCTTGAATAAGTCTATGGAAGGTGTGACCATCCTATTCATGATGAAAATGAATGCCTCATCAATATACCATCCTAAAAATATTTGAGTTTTAATACTCAAAATCATCAAAAGAAGAATAGAAAAGTGAAGGAGAAAGATTTAGTTGTTGAAGTTTCACACAAAATATCCAAAGGGGAAAGTACATGGATCTTGGAAAGTGGATGTTCTACTCACATGAGCTTTTTTGGTTTTAAAAATTCTCAAAACAAACCAAAAGACTAATTTATGTATCTCAATGGGTGTATAGGACATTATGCATTGGGTTAGTCCATAAGGCTATTATCCCCTATCAACTATCTCATGTTATACTACAATGCCATCATTCCCCACTTCCGGACTCCATTAATGCCTCAAGGCCTTCATTACCTTCCATTTTTCATTCAAGACCCCACCATATTCATCATGAATCACATCTCAAATTCTCCCCCTGTATAAGATTAATGAATTTCTGAAGGATACACTTTTAACTTTGATACAAGATAGTATAAGTCTACTATCCATACACACATATATATACCCAAGGAATAGTAAGGAAACTTTTTATCTATATAGAGGCATAAGAATATCATTTTAACATAATTATCATGGTCTGTACACACACGCATGAGTATTTTATATCATACATTTTTATATAATTGTCATGACATGGTAAGAACTTCTTGCATTCAACATATTGAAGCCCAACATCAATGTTCACCACTTGAATCAATCTCACAAACCAAAGATCCATGGAAGCATCCCCAAATCACTACATGAGTATTCAAGGGTTATGATATATGATGAAGAACATGTTATGGGATGGGATCATTTTAGACATATCCATCAAGATACTACAAAATTAAGAGATCTAGATGGATCTAAGAATGATCAGGAAAAACCATCCTTCCATATTTATTTTCCATGTAAATCTAGAAAGGATCACATTGGATATCATTGTAAATCCTAAACCTAGATAAGAAATCCGAGATCTAGTTCCATTACAAGGATAATAAATAATATATAGCAATAATAAGAATAACAACAAACAAATGATAAATTATATTTAAATATCAAGGATTGATATCTCTATATCAAATATAATTCCTCTATGAAAATAATTAATTCACCATGAAGTCTCATTAGAGTCCCTTGGTTTGATTACCGTGAGTTTAGGAGGAATAATGACTATATTTAGGGTGTTTTTGTGTCAAAATAATAATTTTCAAATGATTAAATTCTATGTAAATGGTTTGGTTTCTTGGATTACAAAATCATGCTCTAACCATGGGAAGTTCACTACCCATTCAAGTCACCTAAATGGTTTGGAGACATGGTTTTGTAAACCCTATTACAATCATGATGTTGATTCTCTTTAGAGTTACATAGTTACCATGGAATTGTTTCCATGTTATCTCTAAAAGTACCCCTACCATATATCACCCACTACTCTTCTCCAATAAGCTTCATAGTTACGTTTGGGGACTACACTATTCCCTCGAACCATTATCACCATTAAAGTTTTCCACCCCCCCCCCAATCTCCCAAAATCTACCCAATACATCACCCAATAAATGTAATAACTCAAATAAACTCTTAATAAAGGCTAAAAATAAGGCATAATGTACCTAGAAAGTGAGTGGTTGTCCCAATATCCACCTCTAATGACTTTTAGACCTTAATATGTGTCTCTAGAGGACTAAATCTAACAAGTAGGTCTAGTAATACTAAACATATGATTCCTTATCCCATTTATCTTCTTTAATATGTATGTTCTTACATAAAACCTTAACAAGAGGCTTCATATTCCTTTATAGTTCCTTTATTCATCGATCAACAATCCATATTTGACCTTTCTCAAACAAATCATTTATCCCCAACAGAACATTCTCAATTTCAACTACATTTAAAGGATAATTATTGAAATTTATAAGTAGGAACGCATGGGAAACATCATATATAATAGAAAACTGATGAATTTGATGACACCCAGAGGAGAGGGAACTGAGAGGGGGGAGAGGGGACGTCGCCCAAGCTGGGAGCATCGTGGTGAAGGCCGGGATGTTGAGGCAGAGGCGAAGTCTGGGAGGTCCAGGTCGAGAGCTGAGGCGGAGGCCGGGAGGCGGAGCCGGGAGGCAGAGCCTGGAGGTGGGGTTGAAGCGGGGGGAGTGCGGCGGAGCCGGGATGCAGAGTTGGGAGGCAGATCCGAGAGGTAGGGTTGAAGTGGGGAGAGCACGGCGGAGCTAGGACGCGGAGCTGTGAGGCAGAGCTAGGAGGTAGGGTTGAAGTGGGGGGAGCACGACGGAGGGTTGAAGTGAGGGGAGTGCGATGGAGCCCAATAGTTAGGGTCTGAATATCCACGGTTTTAATAAAACCATGGGTATAGACGGTAAAAATGATCTATCCCCACTGTTATTTAAACCGTGGGCATAGATGCGTGGGGATAAACCCCATTTCCAGTAGTGTTTTGGGTTAATTGTTGGTTTTCGATCACAACGAACTCATATAAATTAATATAATGTCTTCAAAAAGATTCCAAATCCTTAAAAAAGTTATAATATATATATTATAATTTGGTTCATCAATAAAAATGGTTTTATGACCAGAATTAAAGATGATAATAGAAATTTAAAACCCGTCATCCTTGATTGTGATAAATTAACACATCTCGGATAGTGTTTTAATTTATAGTATAAATGAAGTGGAAAGGAGAGATGATGAAGAATTATTCCATTATCATAACAAAATTCAATTACATGTAAAGTACTAGAGTTATCATAACATTTGGATCAAAGGATGTTATTGAAGAAAAAGAAAATAAAGGAACTCGAAGTAAAAGAAATGAAATGAAGAATTTACCTCTTGAAGTTATCTTCCTTGAGAGCCTCTTTAGGGGAGATGTTTTGATCTTTTTATGAGACTAATGGATGATGAATTTGAGGGAGGAACTTGGGAGGAGATTTGAGAAGAATTTAGAGAAGGAACAAGGCCTGAGAGGAGTGAAGAGAAAAAGGAGTGTGTGTGGGGGGGTTATAGTGGTGGATAGGAGTGATTTTTGAATATCTTATTAATTGTTAAATATTTTGATAAAGACAAGTAATAGTTTTGATTCTTGTGTCCAAGAATAATAATATGTGCATGTGAGTTCACACTAATGTTTTCTTACATCATCCATGATGCAAGGAATAGTGTATTTAACCTATAATGTATATTTATGGTAAATTACATTATTAAACTATTCACTATAAATTCAAATATTTTAGAAAAAACCCAAAACTTCACTATATCCATTTTCGAAAAATAGACTCCATTTTAAAAAAAATAATTTTCTAAATATGAGATATTTAATTTTTAACTAAATCCATTATTTAATCAAAAAATAATATTTTAAAACCAAAATTTATTTTATAATACCCTAAAAATTTATCTATGGTCTTATTAAATTATTCCAAAATCATCGGACAAAAAAATATTTATTTAGGAACCCATTTTATGAAAGTTAATTAAATTATTTATTTAAAATTGTAATTAAATATTTATCACTCACAAAAATATGACTACTTAATTAATAATTTGTAAAAATATTCTACTTTATTTATAAGGTGACTAAAATTTATATATAAATTCATGGGTAAGGTTACTATTCATAAGGTTCATATTACTATTCACAAGGGTACATTACTATTCATAAGGGTAAGTTACTATTCAACAAATTTTAAGTTGATTATATTAGACTCCAAAATATCACCCTGAACGCAACTGTGAATGTCAGTTTTTTGAAATTAAAATCACAGAAGTGGAAAAATTGTGTTTATTGGATAGGTTATTACAAAGTGTCATTTTGTAGAGACTTAGTATTCCATGCATTAAATATTAAATTTATTTTCAAATACTTAGAGTGTTACATTCTCCCCTACTTAAAAAAAATTTTTCCTCAAAATTCATAGAATGTTACCTCATAAAAATATTTAGGTAGGTCTGAATCATAAGCTCCTCAGGCTCCCATGCTGCCTCTTCAATTTTTTGATTTTTCTAAATTATCTTTACCAGTCGAGCCATCTGATTCCTCAAAACCTATTCTTTAGTGTCCAGAATCTGGATAGGTGATTTATAGTAAGATATGTTAGGTTCCAATTCTATACCATCAGATGTGAGGACATGCATTGGGTCTATCATATACTTTCTCAATAATGAGACATGAAGCACACTGTGTTCTTTAGAAAGTCTAGGAGGCATATCCAAACAATATACAATATATTCAATTCTATCTAGGATTTCAAAAGGTCCAATGTACCTAGGGCTCAGTTTCCCTTTCTTCCCAAATCTTATAGCACCATTTCATGTATATACCTTCATAAAAACATGATCAACTACTTGACATTCCAAATCCTTCTTTCGATTATCAGTATATCCCTTTTCCCTACCTTGAGCTTCTTTGATATGGGTTGGAATAGTATTTACCTTCACTATTGTTTTCTCCACAGGCTCTAGTCCCGCAATCTTCCTTTAACCAACTTCATCCCAACATGTTGGTGTAAAACATCTATTTCCATACAATGCTTCATAGAGTGCCATTTGAATGATAGAATGGAAATTATTATTGTAGGAAAACTCAACCAAAGGAAATTAATGATCCCACATACCTTGAAAATAAATAGATCATGAACTCAACATGTCTTTTAAAGTTTGGATCATCCTATCTGATTTACCGTTAGTTTGCAGGTGATAAACTGTACTCAAACGAAGCTCAGTATCCAAAGATATCGAAATACTTTTCCATAATTTTGATGTAAATCATAGATCATGATAAAAAACTGTTGAAATAGGTTTTCCATGAAGATTTATAAATTCATTGATATAGAGTCGTTCAAGGTGCTTCAGTGGAAAATCCTTTATTATAAAGAGGAAATCTGTAGATTTTGTAATTTGATCAAGAATTACCCATATTACATCATTATTTCTTGTTGTTTTGGGTAATCTAGTGAAAAAATCCATGGTGATGTCATCCAATTTCCATGTAGGAATAGGTAGAGTTTTCATGAATTCTCTAGGATGTTGTCTTTCAACATTCACTTGGTGACAGAGTAAACATATTAATACATAATCAGCAATTTTCTGCTTTATGTTGTCACACCAGAAATGTGCCTTCAAATATCCATACATATTAGTACTACCATGGTGTATAGAGAAATTATAACTATGGGAAATATCTAATAACTCCCTTTTCAGATTAGGTATAGAGGGAACACATAGCCTCTTCCCAAATTTTATAATTCTATCTTCACAGAAAAAGGCAGCCAACTTCCCATCTTTCACAACATTTATTTTCTTTTGGATGTTCTCATAATCATGTTAGGAAATTTTAATCCTTTCTAATAAATATGGATGGGAAACCAATTGATAAATTAATGATGTTTTTGCTTCTTGGATAATTCTCACATCCATATTTACTAGATTTATAACAATAGGATCTCTTTCAATCCTTATTTTTTAGGGATCCATGATCCTTTTTTGATTAATGCATATTCCACCCTATTTTCCTTCCCTGGGTGGTAGTGTATTGAACAATCATTATCATTGATTAGTTCAAGACATCTCATTTTACTCATGATGAGTTCTATCTATGAGAAGATATATTTTAAACTCTTGTGATACATATATAGATATCACAACTTTCTCTATATGGATAGTGTCTCTATATCTCTAGAGAAAATATTACAACTGTTAACTCAAGACCATGATTTGGATAGTTATGTTCATGATTTTTTAAATTCCTTGATGCATAGGAAATAACTCTATCATTATGCATAAGGAAACAAACAAGTCCTTTCTTTGATGCATCACTATAGATTAAAAATACATCATTCCCTGATGGTAGAGTCAGGCTTGGAGCATTCAGTAATCACCTATTCAATTCTTTGAAACATTACTCACATTATTTTGTCCATATGAACTTAACCACTTTACGTATAAGCTTGGTCATAGAGTTGGCTAAACGGGTGAAGTTCAGAATGAAACACCAATAATAAACTTCTAAACTAATAAAACTACATACCTTAGTTATGTTCGTTGGAGTAGGCCATTCCTGAACAACCTTTGTCTTCACAAGATCAACGGATAATCCATCCTTAGAGAAAATATGGTCAATAAAAGAAACTAATTGAATCCAAAATTCGCACTTGTTGATCTTCCCATATAATTCATTTATTCTAAGAGTCTTCAGAATAATGCACAAGTGATTTTCATGATCTTCATATCTTTTCAATTATACCAAGATATCATCAATAAATACCGCAACAAAATAATCAAGATATTACTTGAAAACCATATTCATTAGATCCATGAACATAGAGGTTTCATTAGTCTTTCCAAAAGGAATTATTGTAAACTCGTAATGCCCATACCTCATTTGAAATGTTTTCATTGAAATATCTTCCTTCCTCACACACAACCGATGATATCCAGATCAGAAGTAAATCTTCAACAAATATTAGGATCCATGAAGTTGATCAAATAAATAATCAATGCGAGGTAGAGGATACTTGTTCTTTATTTTTATAGCATTGATCTCCCTATATTTAATGCACAACCTCATGAAAAAGATCAAAACATAAGGCCCTATCATAGGATGGTATGTGGACAGGTGGAAGGTCTTCCTTCCGAAGAAACAATGGCATCTGGGGTTTCAGACTATCCATGGTGATTTTTCATTATATGGGATTCAATATTCTACCTGCTTCTAGCGGATCTATGTCGATGGATCCTTCATCCCAACTGTTGGACATTAATGCCTTGCATAACTCAACCGCTTCTCGTGACTTCAAGGAAAAAATGGACTTGACAGACACAGACTATGCATCGGCAGTGGATATGAGTATGGTCATCAGATCTAAAATCTTATCGCATCTTATAGTCTTGAATCCTGTCTTCGAAGAGCCCCCTAGAAACTTGTATGAAGTAGTGAAAAAACCTCCCTTGGATGCGATGATGTGGGATACCCAGACTATCTATGAATCAGGAGGATCTTACATGGATGCAGTGAAAAAATCTTCATCTGCAAGGTTGACGTTGGGTTCCAGATCTATGGCTTGGGTAAAGGATTCATGTCCTAGTAAAATTCTTCATAATGGTTCATTAGCTGACGCTGAATATAAACATGAAAAATTCACTGAGAGAATGGAAATTGGGAATAATTCTATGATTTCATTCCTTTTCCTATCCAAAGGTGAACAACCTTAGAAGCTGGATGAAATGGTTTGTAAGATATAAATTCTGTGGGTTTTACTTAACTGGAAATGCATCTCTCTTGGATGAGGTTTTTTTCATTATTTGTTTCCTTTATATGATTTGAAGCTTCAAGAATGGGGCATTGGATTATTATTTTTGAAACATGAATGGCTTCACCTACCCGAATGGTCTTTGGACATTAGTGTCTCGCGAGCTTGGAATGACTTTTTTCAGGTCTGGGTTCGTCTGTGTGGACTTAATTGGGGACTATGGAACACGAAAATTCTACATGACATTGGCTCGGAAATTGGGACTCTTATCCATCTTGATAAGGAGACTAAGAATGTTTTATTTGAACACTTTTCCAGAATGATAGTGTAAATTGATCTCAGCTCCACCCTGATTGACAAGGTAACCCTTTCAACCTCTTCTGATAACATTTAAATTGATGTTGAATATGAAATAAAACCTATTTTCTACAATGAATGTATTGTTGTTGGGAACTCCTTGGATCTATGTCTAAAAAAAATTTCTTGTGAGAGATGTGGGATGAGAGGTCACCCAAGAAATATCTGTCGAAGGTCTAAAATCACAGTGGTGAACTTGAAAAAACCTACTATTCATGAGGAAGATCCCCCCAAAGATCTGGTTATCAATGTCGTGGGTGTTTTAATTTTTGACTCTCCTAAACCTAATGAAAAGGGGTCATTAGATTCTAATTCATCTAATTCTAGAAATAAAAAAGAAAACTTGGGCCACAATTTTCTCATAAGAGGTGAATTTCATAGATTATAATACTATTAGGAATGGAAAAAATGCTGAATTCCCACAAACTCTCCCCCAAACCACAGGTAACAAAAACGGTAAGAAAATTTTAGTTGTTGATTCCCCACTCAGTACAAAAATTCACCTTGCTCCTTCAAATTATGTTGTGGATAATGAGGGTTTCTAACTAGTTTCTTACAAAAAGACATAGCCTATTGTTGATCCCCAAGTAGTGGTTGAGAAACCAATGGCAGGTAAACCCACCCCTTCAATTGACCAAAAACTGGATTGCGTCATTAAGATGCAGGGTACATCTCTAGATTCTTCAAATCCACCTCACGATCAGGCTGGTTCAGCAAAGGTAGATGGGATGATGAAGTCAAGGGATACCTACCCTGTAAAAATAAAGGAGATGTAGATAGATAGTTTTGACTCAGATAGGATTGATGATAAGACCCTTCTCGAAAGGATTAGATCTCTCCCTACTAACAGGGGGAGACCTAGAGGTTAGGGATGTGGGCACAAAAGAGCTGAATGGGATGTAATTCAAGAGGAAGAAATGAAACTAAGTGCACGATTGATGAAAAATATAGGTAGATATCTCTAATGATTTTGGTAATTTGCTTTGTTTTCCTTCACCCTCTTTGGTTTCATATTTTTTTTTATTTTCCAATAAAAGATGGAATAACCTCCACCTTTTTTAAAAAAAAGTCACAACCTCGTAAATTCATCTTTCTTCTTAAAAACACACAGGATCCCCATGGGGAAACACTAGGGAAAATAAATCCTTTATCACTCAATTCCTATAGTTGTTTCTTAAGTTTTACTAATTCCATAGTGTCCATTCTATAAAGAGTGTTTGATATAGGCCTTTAACTAGGAAATAAATCAATAGAGAACTTGACTTCCCTCTTTGGAGGATGCCTAAGTAAATCCTCTTGAAAAAAATCTATATATTCTTTCATAATAGGTACATCCTCAATTTGAATATTCCTTTACTCACACATAGATATTGAGTTCTCATCCTCCCCAATAATTTCATATAGTAGATCCACTAGGGTTGGATCTAGATAATAATTCTATGGTGGCATTTCTACTCAAAAGATATTTAATTGTACATCGTTCTCAAAAATTGTAACCACCTTCTTCTTAGAATAGATTATCACATCATGATTCGAAATACAATCCATAACGAGGATTATATCAAAGTAAATAATGGGTATAAAAATAAATTTACCAGATAAATAACATATATATTCCATAATGGGGACTGCCTGACACATCCTTATTGCAATGATACATCCCTTATGAGTTTTGACTAACAACTCCCTTATTAAATAAAATTTGAAATATCTAAGTTTCTTAGAAAACTGGGAATATATAAAAGAATGGTATGATCCAAGATCAAATAAATCTTAGCCTATGTTCGAGGAAACAATTAATATACCTACCACCATATCATTAAGAACTTGAATATCAGCAGTTGTGATCACATAAGCTTGGCCTTATTTGGGGAACATTTCATTGATGCCTAGGAAAATCATATGAATATTTTCTCCTCTCCATGCAATTTTATGATTGAACATTGGTAGCTTCTTTATTCTCCTAATAATCCCAGGATATGTGGCCTTTTTCTCCACACTTGAAACAAACACCCATACCCTTCAGGAAAGTACCAGGGTGTCTCTCCCCACAAGCATCACACTGTAGAAGGTCAACTATTCCCTTATTCACCATTTTCTTATTTCATTTTACATAGTTTTCAGTATCCCTCTTCTTCTCTTACTTTCCCTTAAAACCATAATACATAGAGAATACCTTTTTGTCTTGATAGCACACAAGTCTATTCTTCATATTATGAGAAACATTATGGGACCATATCCCTTCGAAGTAATGGTTTTAAACCATCAAATAATCAATCAATATTTCTCATTTGATTACGTATATAGTCCATGGAATGTATTGATAAACTGTTGAATTTGGCTTCATAATTTTCAACATTCTCATACTTTTTCTTCTTTATATTTTCCATATCTTCTCACTTTTCACAAGGGAATTATTTTTCTAAGAATATTTCCTTAAAACCCCATCTTTAAATTTATTATATTTTTTCCTCCTCCTTTGTGTATTGAATTAAATACCACCACTGATCTGTATCTCCCAATAGATTATAAACCGCCACAACCAAATTATATCTTTAGTTACATCCCAAAGCGAGAAACATATTCTCTAATAAACTTATCCACTACTCTACAATGAAGGGGTTGGTAGTCTAATTAAATGATGGAGGTTGTTGTCACATAAATCGATCTAACATAGCTCCTCCAATTTCTATATCTGGATGATCTATATGGGTACGGTTATTGTTTATAACCCGATTAAACTATCCCAGTATATTTATAGGTTTCTCAGTAGTAGTTTTAGAACTAGTGCTAGTATCATTATGTTGAATTAGAGGGAAATCCCTAAATGTGATACGTGCGTTCATGAGGTTTCCATTACTTCTACTAGGAACCATTTCTAAATAATGGAATATATAAGATTAGGTTATGAATCATAATGTATAATCTCAATGTATATAAATATACAGAATAAATTGAAATCCAATACATAACTAATATAATAAACATAAACATGGTTTATTTAAGTAATAATTTACATTTTAATCCTTCATAATGTCTTATAAAAAAATTTGATTTATCCTTAGCATATCCCCTAGGATTTTCAAAAAAAAAAGAGGGAATTAAGGCCCATTGTCGTGTATCAAGATACCTTGAGTCAAGCTTGAAACTCCTTTTCAGAGTTGTTACACCTAAGTAAATCTGTTCCAGAACCACGTCTACTTGCAGTATCGAGATAGGGATGTATTTTCTAGAAATATCCACATAAATATTCCTTACAAAAATTCTTGGATGTTCTTGTATGTTTATTCTCAAAGTCCATCTTACGTTTTTGTTCCATAATCTACATTTTATAAATCTTGTTTCAATGTTTTCTACTAAACTTCCTTTGATACCAACTATAAAGACCACGACCCCAGTTTCCTTGAGTCAGTGCTTTATTTAATTACATTTACATGATTAGAAGATAATTGTATCATGAATTAATGAATAGTTTAGTAGATTTTGAAAACCACATACATACATAAGTTCAATATTGCAACTTGAAAGAAAATACGATATAGAAATTCCTTTGACAACATCCATAACTCCAAGGTTATCCCTAGATTTCATTCATAATGTACATCTTCATGTCATGGGAAAATGAAAAATAATAAAGGGGTGATCTAGAATGCTCAGTAAGGGTAAGAAATATAGTGTAATATATCATAAACATAAACATCAGACATGGTGAATAACTAAAAACACATTCCTTTAAAAATAAACATAAACACAATATGGAAGGAATAAGAGTTTAATAGATAATTCCATTATAAATCATAATCATAGGTATTATACTAGTTGAATAACCACATGAACTTTAAATTACTAGTTTCATAATGAGGGAATTCATAATTCTAGAAATTATAACCTTACAGTCAAGGCCTCGTGGCATGACCATAAATAACCATTTTGTCAAGGTCTCATGCCAAGTCCACAGTTTCTATCATGAGACCTACTGATGCATTGAGAATCTATAGAGGGCCCCAAAAATAAATTAATAATTATAATTCATTACTCATATGAATGGGGATAAACATAAATAACATATACATTTATATTAAAACTAACATATGAAATGTAAATAACTTTCCCTGAACATTAAGCATAAATAATAACCATTCAGAGTAAATTGGTGAATGGTTTTAAGATAACACATAAACAATAAAACTAATCATAAACCATTAAATTAAATATTTTATAATTATATCATAAAATATTAATCCAAATAATACATAAGAATCAACCAGAGTGTTGAAATAGATGAAGATACTCTTCTAAAACCATCAAGTAATTTTTGAGATAAATACTCTATTACTTTAAAAAGTAGATTTATTTTTCAAAAATCTATTTATAAAACCATATGTGAGGTAATATAAAATTTTCATAAAGAAATGAGTGATTTTATAAAGGTAATTTTCTCTAAATAATTATAGATTTCCCTCGAAAATAGGTAAGAATTTGAGAAATTCCCTTCAATCCGGATTGTATTTTGGGAAGAATTTTTTAAAGATCCTTTTAAAACATATAAATCCCCATATATTAAAGTAGTATTATAGTAGGTACACATATATAGAACACTCACACTGATGTTTTTAGCGGTATATATGAATAAATAATAACTTAATTGTGGTAAGTATAGAATAAGAGTAACCCAAATGAAAATGGAGGTTTGTGTAGAAAACCCTTACCTTAAGTACGATGGTGTTCTTAAAATGATCATAGTGTCCTAGAAAACCAAATTAAATTCATTAATTAATATTTATATACACTATTATTTATGTAATTTATTTATTATAGCATCATTAAGTTCATTCATGGAATTCTTGATGGGTTTATGAGATTCAATTTTATTGTTTGGGAGTGTTTTCTTCCATGGTATTCATGACTAGTTTACTTATATACATGAAAGGATAGAAATTTAAGATGATAATGGTTTTCTAGAATTTAAGTTTTATTTTATTTGTTAATGTCTATAATTTTACATGGTTATAAAATTCACTTGGTTATTGGGAGTGAAGATGAGTCATTATATAAAACATTAATGATTATTGTTTGGGATAATTGGAGGTTTTTGATCACAACGAACTCATATAAAATAATTTACTATATACAAAAAGATTCCATAACCATAGATAATTTAAAATGCATATATTATAGTCTTGTTCAACCATTAAAATGGTTTCATGAATAGAATTGAAGATGTTAATAGAAATTGAAAACCCGACGTCCTTTAATGTGATAAAGTAACACATCTCAGATGGTGTATTCATTTTTAGTATAAAAGAAGGGGAAAGGAGAGATGATGAAGAATTATTAAAATATCATAACAAAATTCTAGTACATGTAAGGTATTGGAGTTATGATAACATTTTGATGAAAGGAGGTAAGGATAGAAAAATAAAGGAAAGGAATTCAAAATAGAAGAAATTATAAGAGGAATTTACCTCTTAAAGTAATCTTCCTTGATATACTCTTTAGAGGAGAGGTTATGGTCATTTTATGAGACCAATGGTAGATGGATGTGGGTAAGAGTTTGGGAGGATATTTGAGTAGTTTTTAAAAAATTTATAAGGCTTGAGAGGACTGAAGAGAAGAGGAAGTGAGGGGGGGGGGGGTTATAGTGGAGGGGAGGAGTGATTTTTGAATATCTTATTCATTATTTTTTTATTTTTATTGAGACATTAAATAGTACTGATTATTGTGAAAAAATAGTAATATGTGCATGTGAGTTTTCAAAAATGGTTGCTTACATCATCTATGATGCAAGGAATAGTGTATTTGACCTATAATGTATATATACATTCAATTGTCGTATTTCTCTATTCATTAAAAATTCAAATATTTCAGAAAAATCCCAAACATTCACCATAGACATTTTCTAAAAATGGACTCCATTTTATCCAAATATGATTTTAATATCAAAAATTTAATTTTTAATTAAAATAATTATTTACTCGAAAAATGTAGTTTTAAAAACAAAAATGATTTTATAATATCCTAAAAAATTAACTAAGGTCTTATTAAATTATTATAAAATCATAGGAAAAAAAATATTTATTTAGGAACCCATTTTATGAAAACAAATTAAATTATCAATTTAAAATTTTAATTAAATATTTTCCACTCAATGAAATATGAATACTTAATTAATATTGTATAAAATATTCTACTTCATTTATAAGGTGTCTGGATTTTATTTATCCATTCGTGGGTGATGTTATTATTCATAAGGGTCATATTACTATTCATAAGGGTAAACTAATAGTCATAAGGGAAAGTTAATATTCATAAAAATTTAAGTTGATTTTTTCATACTCCAAATATAACCCTGAATGCAACCATGTATGTCAGTTTTTTGAAATTGAAATCATAGAAGTGGATTTTTTTTATTGGATAGGTTATTATAAAATTTTGTTTGTAGAGACTCAATGTTTTATGAATTCAATATCAATTTTATTTTAAAATAATTTTTGGTTTCACAGAAACCTCAGGGGGTAAATTATCCTGTACATGATTTGGAATTAGTTTATTTTGTATTTACTATAAAAATTTGGTGATATCATTTATATAGATCAATGTTTGAAATATATATAGATCCTAAAAGTTTAAAGCTTATATTTACTCAAAAATAATTCAACAAGAGGAAGAGAAGATGGTTGGAACTGATAAAGGATTATGATTGCGTGATCAATTACAATCCATGAAAAGTGAAAACATTATTGGATTCCTTGAGTAAAAAACATAAATCATTGTTAACCATGTTACATTTAGGACATGACCCTTGGATTAATGATTTGATGAATTTTTTTAGGATGTTTGGGGAGAAATAAAGTCCTCTTTTTTGTTTGAGGTGTCAATATAGTTGTCTCTATCAGACAGAATTAAGAATACTGAGAAGGAAGATTGTGAGTTACATAAAAAGGTAGAATTGGTTAATAAAGGTAAGTAACTTAAATTTAATGTTGATAAAGGTGGTTTTTGAGGTTTTTAAAGAGATTATATGTTCCATGTGATTCCCAGTTGAAGAAATAATTATTATATGAATCTTGTAGTTATCTATTTTCATTTAATCATGGAAGTACTGAGATGTACATACACGTTAAAGAGTATTATCGGTGGGATGGAATGAAAGATATATTTTTAATTTTACCATTTAATGTATGAATTTTCAAAATGTTAAAGTAGAGTAACAAATTAAAAAGGGGATGAATCATCCATTTTCAATGCTAGAGTGGAAATGAGAAAATATATCCATGGATTTCCTGGTGGGACTACCAAATAATTCTCATGGTAATAATTCTATTTGGATTATTTTTGATCGAATGATTGAATATAAAATGTTATTCCTATTATAGATACTCCATATATAGATAAACTTTATTAGTTGTATCTTAAAGAGATAACTAGGTTACATGGATATCTCTCTCTATTATATGATATCGTGATCCAAGGTTCACTTTTAACTTTTGGAAATGCATTCAGAATCCATTTGAAAATGAATTAAATTTCAGAAATTATTTTCCTCCTTTGATAGAAAAACCATAATGAAAAATATATACCTTGAAAGAAATGATACATTAATATTCAATATATTTCCAGTAAAGTTTGGATCAATATATTTCTTTAGTTGAGTTTTCTTATAATAACAATTTTCATTCTGGTTTACAAATGGAACCTTTTGAGGAATTATATGGAATGCGGTGTCAAAATCTAGTATTTTGGGATGGATTCAAGGAATGTAAGTTGATGTGACTAGAATTAGTAGAGGAAGTGTCTGAGAAACTAAATATGATACAGCAACATATGGGGACAACTCAGAGCAGGCATAACATTTATACAAATAACATTAGTAAAGACCTTTATTTTGATGTAGGTGATCATGTTTTCCTTAAAATAAATCCTTGAAAAGGTGTTATTAATTTTGGTAATATGTAAAGATAAGTCAAAATTTCATTGGACCTTTTGAAATTCTGGATAAATTCAGACCAGTTTCCTACTGAGTAGCCATCCCTCCGAGTTTATCCCAGGTATATAATGTTTTTCATGTTTAGATGTTAAGAATGTTTGTGCTAGAATTATATCATGTTTTGAGCACTAAATAAGTTTAGTTAGAAGATAACATTTCATATAAGGAAAATATTATTCAAATTTCTGATCATAGAGAGTAAGTATTGTGGAATAATTTAATTCACTAGGTTAGGGTTTTATAGAGAAGCTACATTATTGAAGAAATAACATGGGAATAAGAAAATGTTTTGAGGGAAAGGTATCCACATTTTTTTAATAAGTGAATAAATTATGAGGAAGATATTTAATAAATGGGAGTATAATTTAACAACTTAGGTACTAATATAATAATTTGTTTTCATATTTATTATTATTCTTGAATTAAATAGTTAAATTCATTATGTTAAATAATTCTTAAATCAAATAATTTTATTAAAATAATTTATAATAAGGTTATATTTAAGAGATTAATATTCAAATTGTAGAATTTTAATTTAAAAAAACTATTTTTTTTAAATTCTTCATGTTGAAATTATATAATTATAAAGTTTTGAGTATTTTTGGAAAAAGTTAAATTTTTAGTGAATAGTAAAAAATACAATTTTTTAAATATAGCATTTTTATGACTTTTTCAAGGCATAATTATGTTATAATTTTTTTTTAAACTTATGTAATGTATAAGTTATAAAATTATAATAAAAATATTGTACAAAAATAATTCATAACATGTAAATTATATTTTAGTTTGTGATAAGTATAAAAATCACTGTCATTACTGATGAAGTGACATGGAAGCACTATAAAAGTTCAATTTGGTTCTTTATAGATAATATTTTGACTACTAAAAATTCTTTGACCATTTTTTTAATAAATATTTATAATTTAATTTTTTTTGATAGTTTCTAATTTTGGATTTATATAACAAGATTCTTATCCAAATTCCTATGAAATTCTTATACAGGGAAAGGAAAACCAAATTAACAAATTAGAGAAGTTATCTAGACATGGATATGAGAAAATATAAATTGTTAATGAATATAAAATACAATCTTTAACAAAATTAAATTAATTTTCTGATTATATTTTTATATTTTTATATATGAAATATTTAACTTTAATGATTATAAAATGATAATGCAGTTCTTGTTTAAGTAGAAGAAAAATAAATAATATGATTTTAATTAAAATGAAAAGAACCATTACATGACTAAAAAAATTGAATACATATTTTTGGATGAGTAAGTGTGAGAAATAATGTTTTTTGTTAGAATTTGGGACCTTTTAGATCCACATGGACCATGTTATGACCCATATAATATTTTATTTAAAAGGATGTGAAGATGTTCACACAACAGCTTTCAATTAATATAAATTTTCAATATATAGTTTTTAGGAAAAAAATTTTGAACATAAATATTATTTGGAAATATAAAATATTTATCTTAATAATGATGATTTATTTTCAGTTTTTAGGCAACAGATAAATACTTTAAAGTCTTGTACAATGATGTTGTTGTAATTATTAATTTAAAGAAAAAATAAAATAAATAATATTAAAAATATTAAAATAAATATAATTTGAGATAATTAAGATGATACATGAATTATATAGATAAATATTACATATCTATGATATAATAAAAAATTTGGTTCCAATTTTAATATTTTTTTTGATGTTGTTAAAGTCATACTATTGAATAGTGTTAAATTTGATGAAAAAATTATTTCATGAATATAATATTTTTTTAATTTATTTAAAAACCATAAAAATATTGAATAAGTCCAAATAGAATAATATTGTGTCAAATATTTAATACACTAATCTTTTTAGGAATTTTTTATGTATTTACCCCTATAATATCATTATTATATTTTAATATTTTAACTAATTCCTAAATTTCTCCTCACCTCATTTATAAAAAGAGACTATTTATTCACTTAATTTCATTACCTTGAGCCATATTAATCAACTATGTTATAAAAAATTCTATTCTTCTCATATATAGACACATTATAATGTTTCTGGTCTCAGAAGAAAGTCCTATTCAAGGTGACTTAAGGAGGATCACACAGAGAAACTATTCATGAGTTAAATTCCTCCTTCTCTTTTAAATTCTTTCTCACTTATAACTTATACTCACCCCATATCCAAAATTCCATGATAAATTGAGTATCATATATATATATATAAATTTTATTATGTTAATGATATATCCATCATCAAATCACTTATTTCCTCCTTGTATTCTTAAAAATGAAATCACCATCCATAGTGTGTCAATTCACCACCTTCATAGATGATGGGGTTTTTTATAATTAATGCATTAATCTAATGTTTAAATTCACTTATAATTGTTTTAAATGACATATATATATATATATATATATATATATATTATCTCTTATATAGTATTTTTTAGGACCAATAGGGGCCTATATACCCTGAGAGGGGGGTGAATCAGGGTATGGATATTCTTTTTCAAAGTTCTTTCTGCCCCACTGGATATTGACCTCTTTGTTACAAGGGTCACTTTGTTTGCACTTGTGTGGTTACTATGATTACTTGTCTCCATTACCTGATGATGATGCTTTGAATGCAATGTAGGGAAATAAGCAGGCAGACATAGAGATTTTTACTTGGTTCACCGCTAAGGGCTACGTCCAAGGAGCATACGCCGACAAGTTTCTGGTTCGTACCAAATTCCACTAGACTTCACTAGCTGTGGATTACAATGTTCGGGCTAGATCACTTCTATTCCCAGGCTCACTGCCTATACAAGGTTTAGGGAAGCTCACTGCTTTCCCAAGGGTCACTCCCTGTTTCTCTCTCTCTGGCTCACTGCCGGTGGAGAGGATCACCTTCTTCCTCTTCCTAAGCTCACTGCTCTAGAAGGGATTCACTCACAGTTTATAGACCTGTAGGTCTCTTCATTTGCATGAATACATGCATCCTTAAGTGTTGATGGATGCTCTGTTATAGTCCAACTTTCATCCACTGATGAATACCACTTTGCCTCTGAACACTGGGCAAACTACCTTTGGAAAGACCTCCGCAAAGCACTAAACTTCGCTAGGCTCCCAATTTCGCGAAGCTCAACAAGCCTTCGCAAAGCTCCTACCTTTTCGTGAAGCTCTCTCGCGAATCTCTCTTGCTAAGAACTCCCGCGAAGATCAACTAGTTGCAATGCAACTTCTCTCGCGAAGCTCACTGAGCCAACGCGGAGCAAACAACTTTCGCGAAGCTACAATAGCCACTGCGAAGCTCCTTTTTTGTGAAGCACACTGCCTTCGCGAACCACCTCCGCGAACCGAGAACAATGGATTTTGTCTGAAAATTATCTCTGCTTCGTTTTAAGGGGTCAGCCTCTATTTATAGGCGATTCCACCGACCCTCGTCCCTTCCGCGCGAAGTCAACGCCACATCATCTCAAATCGAAAAGCTCCAAAGATTCTGTCGGAATTCCGTCCAAATCGCGAAGCTCCACGGCAATTATCCGTTCGCGGAGATTGACGTAGTCGCGATGAAACACCGTCAACTTACCTTCGCGGCTTCGCCGCAAAGCTCCCTCGCGAAGCCCAACATTCCTCCACGCCTTCGCCACAAAGCTCCCTCGCAAAGCCCATCACCGCCGCGATGCGCTTCAACCTCTGCCATTCGCGAAGCTTGACGTAATCGCGAAGCATCACCGCCTCCATTCTTCTGGTCTTCGCGATTTCCAAACCATGCATCCTATCTTCGCAAAAATCATGCCTTTTCCATATGAAATTATGCTCTTCATAGAAATCCACTTTTCGCGATTCTCACCAAAATCCAAATTTTGGACCCCAAAAATTTGGCAAACACTGGGAAACGGTGCCACCTTGTACTGATCTTTTGTACCACCTCCAGATCGTCATTTCCTTTGTCATAGTTCTTTGTCAACATGGAATGTCAACAACTTCTCGGGAACTCGACAATTCTCCATGGAAACCTGCTTTGTCAACAAACACAATCAGACCAAAAATACTGCAATGTTACCTTGAGGGATTTTTGCCCAACAGTATTATTTTCATTTGACAAGAAAATCCATAATAAACCGACCATGAAACAATGAAATGAACACACCCGAAACAATGGAAATAAAAAAATATTATTAATAAATGGGTGGAAAGATATTATAATTAGATCATGTTAGGTTTTATAAATATGAATATATTTCTATAATAAATTATTAACACTATTTAAACCAATATAAATTTTTTTTGAACACATTTTAAGGAATTCAAACCTGAGGTAAATAAATTTCCTTTAAAAATATTATTTAATTTAGTTTTAAAAAAATAAAAAATAATTTTTTTATCTTATATGGAATGACCTTACTTTCACGCTTTAATGGTACATTAATTTTTGAATCCTCATTTATAACATTCCACGGTTTCTTTGAATTAAAATTTTTTCATTTGTATATGCACATTATTCCTTTGAAATAAGTGATTTTCCTCAAGGAATGTTTTCTTAAAGAAAATATTCACATTTTATGATTATTTTCAAGTTCAAGGGAATTATTTATGATAATGGGTGGTTATGTTATAAACCAAATATAGTTGGGTTCATGATATCCCTTTAATTCGTTAGGTATATTGGAAGTTGACAGTAATGGTTATTCCAAGTGTAACTGTGATAGTTACATCTTAAGGTATCCATGAAGGTTTTATTGTTAGGTAGCTGTGAGGGTTACAAATAATACGATATCCATGAGGGTTATAATCATAATTAAGTATAGTAAGAAAAAAATTCCCCAGGATACCTAAATGGTATTGTTTATGATTTTTATGTTTTATGGAAAACTCATGTTTTCACAATGTAAGTATATGTTAATTTTAAGGGTGACAATTATATCTTTCATATGTCTATAAGTATTCCAAGAATAATTGTTTATTTTCGTATTTTTTATGAACCTTACTAATATTTTTATTCTTGTACCAAGGTTTAAAATGATTTTCATAGGTTTTATGGCTGGTAAAGAGTAAAGAAGAAGGCAAGATGAATGTTGTGAAGATTTTTTTAAAAAATAAATCATGATTTATTTTTAAACAATGTTGTATTATAGAAAAAAGGGATACGATTTTCGTAGCATCCACTTTGTATTCTTGTGGGTTGTTATGTATGAATTATGAACCAATTCTCAAAAAATATAAACATTAAAAGATCCTTTAATTTAATAGAATCATTTATTGAATTAGAAACTCATGATTACGTAATGTTTAAGGTTGGGTCCTTATAGTTGGGACTTAAGGTTTGGGGTTTCTTAACTTAGTTTCCTTCCATTGGGTTATATCACTTCTTCGTTGATTATATTATAAAATATTATGTGATAAATTATTTTTATTTATTTTTTTATTTATTGTGTATTTAAATTTGATATACATAATCAGTCTAATCATTAATTCTAAATTAAATGATATGATTTATATAAGGGTGATTTTTCTTAAATTTTTCTTCTTTAGGAATTATTTTGTGTTATAAACCTATATTATAATTTTAGTCGTATGTACTTCCACTTGAAATGTTATATAATAGATCTTTTTATTTCAATGATATTTAATGTATCATTTGAAGTCATTTATTTCATAGGCCTAAAATCCAAGAGTTACCCAAACAATAATTATTTTTATGATATAATCTCATCTTATTTAGAGATTGTATATATTAAAAGTTATTTTGAGGAGGATAATATGCCATTATTTTCTTCAACCACATATATTTTATTATACTCTAGTTATGAATGTAGTTTACATGTTTTATTTCAATTTCCACTCTTATTTAATAATGAAACATCAATAAATTTTTTATAAGTGATATCAATACTGTATCTCCTTTTAGATTTGGAATATTTCTATTTATATCTATGTTTTCAAAAATGTTTTTAATAATGTTCCAATGAACACATTTATTATTTATTATGTGTATTTTTATGTATCGTTGAATTTATTTTTAAAGGTCTTAAAAAATAATATTTTAAACATTGTTTGAATAACACATTTTAACTTTAAACACCAATGTGTGAAAGGAATGTTTTATTTTAACATATATGGATTAACTGGATTTTTTTTCATCATTAATAATTTTTTATTTAATATTATTATGATTTTATTAGTGTTATTTTCAAATAAAATTCATTTTCTAATATTTTTTAATTTTTTAGTTTTTAAAATGTATTTTCAAAGTGGGAAGGGTATTTTCCTCAAGAATGTTTTTAATGATTATTTAATGGTATTTATATTTATAAACAAATCTCTAATGTTACTTATGCTACATTAGGGACATATTTTAATGATATAATACTTATTATTCTAATAGATTAATAAGGATTTTTTAAATATATTTTTATCGAACTTGTCTCTTTTCTATAGATAAATCAAGCTAAAAATGAAAAATGGTTATTTTTACGTTTAAAGGTGAAAGATTATAATTATTTTTATTATCCTATGAAAATTGGATATATATGTATAGATAATTTATGAGTAGTTATATTATAAATGAATGCTGAGTAGTTTTGTTATAAAGTCAGTACATTTAATTTCATTATATCCCTCCAATGTATTGGGAAATGAGATGGAGTTAATTAGTTGGAACTCACTCCTGGTTGTTGAAAGCGTTAACTAATTTTAAGTTACTCCTGAGAGATGATGGAGTTTTTTGGTTGTTTGTTTATCAAAATAGATATGTGAATTATCTAATTATATGATTCCATGGTGAATATTTTATGTTCCAAGATACCTATATAGTTTTCAATTATTTTATGAGTTATAATAGATCTTTTTCACAAGGATTTTTTTCACATGGTTTATTATTATTGACCTATATAAATATTGAATTTTGTTAATTTTTAATGCCATGTTTCAAGATTTATGAACCATTTTTATGATGGGTATGGATTCTATTATGTTATTCTCATTCACATTGGTTTTTTCATTATACCCTTATTTTTGGGGAAAAATACCTCAAGGTAACATTGAATCATTTTTTGGTTGATTGTGTTTATTGAAAAAGTGGGTTTCCATGATAATTTGTGGAGTTCCAAATACCTTGTTGAAAATATGTCTTGAAAAAGATCCAAAATAAACTAATGGATGCTCTGTAGGTGGTGCAAAAATATCATATCCTTTGTGGGAGTCCTTTCTGCTGTGGATGTGGCCAGCCCAGTCAGGACTAGAGAAGTTGGGGTCCTACTCTTCTGGTGAGGCCTCTACTTCAACTAAGAAATAGGTTCGATAGTCTATCAGAATCAGGTTTGATCAAAGACCATATAGAGTCTGGAGATATTGATGAATTTTAACAAGAGAACCAAATCAATAAAGGGTGGGGTTGCGAGGAGGTCCTTATGCTGGTGGAGGAGCTTCCAAGACTGAACATCAAAAATTTGCAAGGCAAAGAAGATTAACTTAGGATAGTGGCAAAGGGGGAGGGAAAGGAAATTGCTAAAGACAATTGATTTACGGTTAGGTGCCTTTCGGTGATCGAATGCAACACGCCTGACCCGAGGAGGGGAAATGGAAAGGGGTTCAAGGAACCTGTTTTAGAGATTCGCTTTGACAAGAGGGGGTATATTTCTGGGGGTTATATAAAAAATCTGAGTGGCTTGGCCACCTGGTCCTTTAGTGATACTGTAATAGGTGGGGAAAAAGGATGAATAAATATGTAGGAATATTTTTGGCTAACCCAAGAATAAAAATGAGGAAGGATTATTCTTAACATCCGTGTCCGGTGAATTCCAGAGCTTCACCTAAGAGAGATAGTGGGGTGATCCTTGATTTCAAAAAAGATAGCATATCCAAGCAGTCTTGTCTGGGGCAGCCATCTTTGGATCAAATTAGGAGTCAGGACCAAGGTGATAATCTCTAGAGGTAGTATAATCCAGCTTCTGAATGGGAATCGACCACTGTGGAGGAGGACTCATGTGTCGGGTGTGGTGAAGAGTATGACTGTTATGATTGGTAGTAGTTTTTCTAGTATGTTCTGGTTGGTTTATTTCTTTCTCATTGCATGTGGTTTGTGTCAGTTGCGATCTTGTTCTGTTTTCAATTTCCCCGATGCGATTCATGGTTTCTCACTTTTCCTAAAAGTGTTTGGAAATAAACAAAATTAATTTTTAGTCTGTTTACTAGTGTTTTCCAAATCTTTGGGCCACAAAATCAGGATAATGGAGAAAGGTGTTTTTGGAAAAGGATGTTGTGCACAAGATCGAAGGTGGTTTGGAATGATTTACAGAAGGCAAGTTTTTGGGATCACTACATAAAAATACATAAAAGGCATGAAGGAATGAAAGATTGTATTTTGCGTGGAAGATGACTTTTCATGAAAAAGAATTACAAGCCCAATGAGATGTGAAATTTGGTTTTATATACCCAAGGATAATATTATATGTACAGAGGAAGAAACTTCATAATTTTACACCTACTGATGGTTGGGTTTATAAATAGGCAAATACCCCCTCATTTCACAAGCTTAGACATTAGAGAAATATATGGCTCTGAATCGTGTAATATTTGTTTGCAAATTAGTTATGTGTAGTGAGAGTTGTGTGTAAAACAAGTTGCACGTAAGAAGAGGGTTTGTATGAAAAAAATAAATCATGTGGAAAAGGCATCCAAAATTTGTGTGAAAGATTTAATATGCCCAGTAATACTATGGAAATGTGGATTTCATCAACTAGATGAAAGTGGTACTTAATGATACACTAAATGAGGTGTAAAACATATTGATTCAAGATATCAAAGTGGATTATTCTGAAGGAGTAGTGAGTGCACATCAGTTGAGAGAGCAGTAATATTTCAAATTATGATTGGTTGTAAACCAGAAAATATAGTTAGTATGATATGAACATTATAAATAGAAGTGTTATCTTAGTATACTTTGTACATAGGCACATTATCATTGTATTCTCCTTGGACATATCACAGTGAGGGTGAACGAAGTAAAATTGTTATGTCTCATGCATGATTTAATTTATGTTGATACATTCGTGTTGTAAAGAGAGAGAAGAGTGTTTTGTTTAAAAATAAAGCAAGATATGAAGGGATATTTGTCTTAATATTTCGTACCCTAATTCACCCTACTTTCAGGGTATTTAACATAGTTGGGATAACAATTATGATCATCTTATTATCACTAATAAAATTCAATTTTTAAGGCTTATATTTTCCCTTACTGGTCATTTGAGATCACCCTTATTATGTTTTCCATTTACCTAGTTTATAAATAATGGTGCTAAATGATTTATGTCTAGAAAGGTTTCATGTTTGAATAATGTTATATGAGATGTTAAGGATTTATTACAAAATATGAAAATATACCTATATTTGAAAAAATGAACATTTTAATACATATATATTTATTTATAAGAAATCCTTCTAATTATATAAAACTGTACATCAAACCTGTTCATGGGAATGTAATTTATCCAATATTTTGGTTAAAATTGTATATTTTATATGGATAAAATTGGATCTCATTTTTCAGTATCAAATCTAGAAATGTAAATATTATGTTTTTAGCACCAGATCTGGGAGTGAAATTTTGTGGTTGTTATAACATACATCAGTTTATATCTCAAATTGATATTTTTTATTATAATGAAGAGACTATAGCCTATGAGATGTGGTATATGAAGAGGCTAATAGTAAAGTACATTTGAATAATCAAAAGTAAATTCTTTATTCTCAAAAAAGAGAAGAACAAGAAGATTGAATCTAATGGTGATATAATTATTTTACTTGACTATTCCTCCAGAATAAAGTCATACAAATGATCTAAATAAAGGCTTTGGAAAATCAACTAAATTCAACATGTACTGGTTTTGTAAATGAGTAGAATTCTCAGTATTTTACATAGGTTTCACAACATAATAGTATGGAAAACTCAGAAGAGAGTGATTCTAATGTGATAAGTCAAGGGGAGAACATAGGGCTATAGAAGGCTCAAAATAAGACACCAACAATGAATAAATCACATGTTGTTTAGAATATTCAAAGAATAAAATGAGTAGGGATTAAATAAATGAAGGGGATATTATTGGTGATTGAAAAAATATATTATAAGAATTGAGGATGGAGACTCTACAAAACCCCTCTATATCTTCTGAAGTGGTGCCTAGGTGTATTTAATTGGTTTTTTGTTTCTGACGCTTTCGCTTGGGCGCATGCACATCCGTCATACAGAGGACATGCTATTGTTGCCCCGCATTCCCACTTTCCAAAGGTGGTCGGCATCTTCTCCTTATTAAGGGACGTATGCTCCTTGATCGAAACGGGATGATGGGATGTCGGTTCTTCCATCCGTGGATTCCTCCTCGGAGCTCGACACCTTGTCTAGTTTTCCCTCATAGATTTATGATATAGTTCATGAAACTCTTCCTGGTGCCATATCTTCATGGAAACTAGTGAATTACACAGCTTCTGTCAGGATGCTCCAAGGGGTCTGGTCGGGGCAGCAACCTTCGGTTAGGATAGTAGTCATGTTGGGAGCCACTGGCATGTCTTGATGCTGGGGATTGGCTTATCTATCTTCTTTCCCTTATTATAGGGCTTCTCGAGGGCACGGAAGCCCGAGGTATCCCACATCGAACGGGGGGAATTATATTCCATTCGAATACGTCTGAGGTTTTCGTTAGCTTCCCATGTTTAACACAAGGTATGCCGCAAGTTTCACATCCTGTGGAGATGGATCAAATTGATCAACACACTTATTAGAGTGGATCAGATTGAGGAACCCCCTATAGGGAACACTGGTGTTGGGGCCAACACGTGGGTGGCTTATTGAATGTTGTGGAGTGGAATGAGGAGTGGGGTGGCATGATCTCGCCGAGATGTGGCGGCCCGGGTAAGAATCAGGATGGATGATGTTTTTGGGATTGAACCTCAACGAGACAAAATACGTATCCCAGTGGTGGAGAATCAAAGTCCACGTAGTTTGATGGGATGATGTGACACCTAAGGGGGAGACCCGCGGGAATGGACGCATGGATGAGACCCAGAGGAAGTGGAATCTCCCTGTTAGGGTATGAGATTCCTGAGACACATGGGCTCGAGGGAGAGATCAGGATGAGACATGGGTGTTGGGTTTGAACCTCGTGGAGGCATCCTACGTATCCCCGTGGCAGTGAATCAATGACCACGTAGTTCAAATGGAGAATACAGTTTAACATCATGCGGGACGGGGGCGACCCGACGATGGTTGGGAAGACCGGGTGGTGGGATTGAAGCTCGTGGAGGCTTCCTATGTACCATGCCTTGACATGGATCAAAGTCCCCATAGTTCGAGATGGATTGAGGCTTACACTCTGAGGTGGCCCAAGGTGGTGGGGATTGAACCTTGTGGAGGATTACTATATACCATGCCTTGACATGGATCAATGTCCCCATAGTTCAGGATGGATTGGGGATTACACTCTGAGGCAGCCCAAGGTGGTGGGGCTTGAACCTCATGGAGGCTTCCTACGTACCATGCCTTAACATGGATCAAAGTCCCTGTAGTTCGGGATGGATTGGGGCTTACACTCTGAGGTGGCCCTTTGTGGTGGTGCTTAAACCTCATGGAGGCTTCCTACGTACCATGCATTGACATGGATCAAATTCCTCTAGTTACGGATGGATTCGGGATTACACTCTGAGGCAGCCAAAGGTGTTGGGGCTTGAACCTCGTAGAGGCTTCCTACATACCCTCCATTGACATGGATCAAAGTCTCCATAGTTTGAGATGAGTTGCGTCTTACACTCTATGGTGGCCCAAGGTGGTAGGGCTTTAACCTCATGGAGGCTTCCTATGTACCATTCCTTGACATGGATCAAAGTCCACATAGTTCAGGATGAGTTGAGGCTTACACTCTGAGGCGGCCCAAGGTAGTGGGGCTTGAACCTCGTGGAGGCTTCCTACGTACCATGCCTTGACATGGATCAAAGTCCCCGTAGTTCAAAATGGGTTGGGGCTTACACTCTGAGGTGGCCCAAGGTGGTGGTGCTTGAACCTCATGGAGGCTTGCAATGTGCCATTCCTTGACATGGATCAAAGTCCCCGTAGCTCAGGATGGATTGGGGCTTACACTCTGAGGTGGATCAAGGTGGTGGGGCTTGAACCTCATGGATACTTCCTACGTACCATGCCTTAACATGGATCAAAGTCCCCATAGATAGGATTTTATTGGGGCTTACACTTTGAGGTGGCCCAAGGTGGTGGGGCTAGAACCTCGGGGATTCTTCTTACGTACCATGCCTTGACATGGATCAAAGTCCTTGTAGTTTGGGTATACAGTTTAACGTCATGTAGGACGAGGGAATTTGGGGATTATGCTCTGAGGTGGCCCATGGTTTTTCATGGTCGGTGCTCACTCTAGGCAAATGGGAGTCATGCCAGGTGTGAGAAACAAGAGCTAGCAGATACCTGACGATCACGTTGCGAAGGGTGCATCCGTGGGAAATGAAGAGGGTCTTACGCATTGAGCGGACCAACGTGCCAGGACTTACTCCAGGATGGAGGCCCGTGGGTGACAAAGCGCAGTGGGAGATGGATTTAGGATGGAATAAAGGAGAATAACCATCCCCCATCACGCCCTTGACTGGCCTTGGCACCAAGGGAGTGAGGAGGAATAGGGGCACTTCCTCCAACAAGAGAGGTAAGGGGATTACACCAAGGTGGCTGCCCTTCCATGCAGACATATGCTACTCCAATATGGTGGATATCACCCCCAGTTTGGGGTGATCCCATCCATGTGGAGATGAGTGGGCATGAAGAATGTAAAAGGCAGGGGACCTTGCATGCGAGGCATGGGGTCAGATCACAGTTTAACGTCATGTGTTAAGGAAGATGGTGCTTGGCAGTTTAACGTCCTGTAGCTCGAATGAGGTGGGTTTTCTCCGCACCCCTATGACTTACATAACCGGTACCCTCTCCCCCTTGTGGGAGGGAAGGTATCGGCAATGCCATGGTGAGGGGGTCTCTCAGAGCGAACCATCGAGGGGTCCACGTTAGCGTGGCTATGTGAAGATGCAATAGTCATTAGTGTGCCTAGGTGCCACTGAGGAGCGACAATAGTGAATGAGCTTACACATGGAAGCTGCCCGTGTGCCACTATGGAGCGGCATTAGTTAGTGGGGATTACTCAAGGAAGCTGACCGTAATTTCTTCCTCAGGTATGGCCCTGAGGGAATCCCAACTCATTGGTGAGTGGAGGCATATGATTGAGGCCTACACTTATGTGCAAGTTCACAGGTGGGATAACACCAATGTCATTGGAATTAGTCCAAACAAAGGGAGATGCAAAGTGTGAATCACATGCCCGACTTCCGAAATGTGGTGAGGGTGGCGTGGTGATGGAGGATAACTGTTGACCATATTCGAAACACAACATCCATATCATGTTATCCTGAAATGAGGACAAACAAATGAGGGTCGACTACTGACCGTGTTTGAAACAAAGGACCTGACTTGAAGTGTTGTCCAAATTCTTCCGGGGTGCTGGCCCAGGATGGTAGGTGCACTGATCTGGCATGGGACCAGGCCTTTAGGGGGTACCTTTAGACATGGAAGTGGATGAGGATCTGAAATAAGTACACAAAAAGCGTAAGGTGGGGTGATTGAATGTTTGAATAGATTCCAACACTCTTGAAGGTATGCCACAATGATCATGGAATAATGCATCTTATGCTTGTCACATAAGGTATCTCTTATTTGGAATTAGAGGCATCCTATTATTGAATGATAGTTCATGATATAGTTTATAATCATGTAGAGAGGACTATTGGAATCTCATTCTTGGAGCATAAGGTATCTCTTTTTAGAAGCAAGAGGCATCCTATGTTTGGAACATAGGGATTACTAAAGTTTAAAGTCATGTAGATAGGACTATTGGCATCTCATTCTTGGAGAACGAGGAATATCTTATTTGTATGAAGAGGAATCCTATGTTTGGAACATAGGGTTTACTACAGTTTAAAGTCATGTAGATAGGACTGCTGCCATAAGGCGCCTAGTAATGGCTAGTGTTAGGACTTACGCAAGGCGGCTCGTTCTGGTTCGACCTGGCATATGAGCCAAGTGATAGGGTTTGGAAGAGTTTCCTGAGGAATGGTTCGACTCAAGGTACTCGAGGAATTGATGATGAGAATCTCAACTCACAACATGGGAATGGAACCAAGAGGAATATGTTGACTGAAGGTGTTTTATGGTGTGCATAGGAGATCTCAAATCATGGTATTCCGTAGGTGGAAGGTGGGTATGCAATGAAAAATCCTGACGTCCCGGCCTGAAAAGTTCACCATGAGACTCTCCATTTTTCATGGGGGCCAGTGACAGTAGTGAAGGGAGCGGCCTAAAGGTCTGGGACCGCAGCCCGGCAGTGACACCGAGCGGGGGTGCGGGGGCATAGCCCCCTGCGGTATGGACTAGTGGGAACAAGCCTGTATATTGTTGCACGCAAATAGGGTATGTGTGCGCGCAATTAAGGCTGTTGCATAAAAAAAACTCGGTCACATGAAAAATAGGGGATCTTCGCACACAAAATAGGATTCATTCACGCAATAAGTGCGACGAGTGCGCAATATGGGAGCCAGGCATGCAATACCAGAGCCGGGCGCAAAATACCGGATGCGGGCACACAATATCAAAGGAATTGCACGCAATATGGGTGCAAAACAAGTGTGAAAAAAAATTGGGAATTGTGGCACTGTTGGGTGAAAAAATTATCCTTTGTACGCAAAATTGGGACTGTTGGCCCTTTTACGTGCAAAAGGGCTGTTTTGTGCGCGTGATGGGGGGTTTTACATGCGGGCGCGAAATATTCGGACTTATGTTCATCAGTGCGACGAACGACCCCCGGGGGCCTCTGGAGGAAGGGATGTGCACTTGTATTTATAGGCGCTTGGGATCGAGGGTCCACTCGAAAAACCCTTCGGTGCAAAATATTGCGCGCCCCGATGTTGTAAGCGCGATGGTCAACCGTACGGAGCAGTGGCGAGAAAGAGTACCGCGCTGCGTGAAAAACTCTTGTGAATCCCAGAGTTTTTCGCATGGGGTGTATTTTTTTCACACAAATCATTATTTTTTTCGTGCCACCCCTCCGGGATCCCCGGAATGGATCACCGGTTCCAAATATGGCTTCTCTTTGTTGTGTTCCAACTTGCTTCCGCTCTTGAGAATATTTCAGCATCTACACTTTTAAAAATGAAAATTGTGTTAAATTGATACATGAAGAGCTTGGAAATACCGAAATATGGATATATAGGAAATTATCTTGAGGACGAATGATGAAAGAAACATCCAAACCAAATCTTTGTTCCAAAATAAACACAATAAAGACAATAAAGTGACCAAGAAATAGGCATGTCTAGTGAGCAATGAGTACTTCCAAATATAGGCAATTAATATTGATGAGACCATTACACACATTTCTTAGTTGGAAACTATTAAAATATTCATGTCCATATTATTGGAAATAATATTTAAGGTGTAGAATGTTGATGTAAAATGAATTTTCCTCAATAGATTCATTGATAAGGAAGTGTACATTGAGAAACAAAATTGATTCATTATAGATCATTATGAATTAAATGATTCTAATTCGAATAATGATTTTCACTGACTAAAGAAAGCAACATGATCTTAGTACTCTTTGTTCAATAAATACATGACAAAACATGGATTCCAATTAGGGGGATTTAATCACATCCTATGTATAAAAAAGAAAAAATATCAATGTACTTTGGGGATCATCTATGTATAAGACATAATTTTTGGACACTTGGATGAAGCATAATTCAATATGTTTATAGAATATATGAGGTGTGAATTAAAAATGTCTATTATTAGGGAGTTTATGTTTTTTCTTGGATTACAAGTAAGTTAAGGAAGGGTTATAACATTTTTTTATCAAATAGAACATACTAAATAAGTTCTTAAATATTTATTTATGGGGTAATATCTTAGAGAAGCTTATATAGCAAGGAAATCCCATAAATTGTTCTCCTAAGTAAATTTTCATTTAAATATTTTTTGATTGAATCATGTAAGAATATAATTAGTGATTCATAAATCATTAATGTTCTATATGAAGTTGGATGGTTTTAAACTAAATGGAATTAGTTAATTATGATGTTATCAGATAATAAGATGGTTAATCTAATTTGTATTTTGGAAGTGTTTCGAAAAAATCCCAAGGGGTAGATTATTTTAAAAACTCCATTGAATCCTTTTGATATTGTTTTTCGTTGAAATTTTTTTTTCAAAGGATGTTGAATTTTTTTTGAAGACATATAAATATTTTTAAAAGATCATAAGAAAGTTTATAATATTTTCATAGAAGTTTGGAGAAGTTACAATAGTTATGTCTTTAGGATAAAAAGAATGTCGTGAAACCTCTAGTTATTCCATGGAAGTGGTTATAAATGAATCAAAAATGGCATGAAATTCCATATATATATATATATATATTCAAATATAAGATTATTTAATACATTATTCATGAATTTTCAAATTTGTGTGTAATGTTTTACACTTTATGTTTTCATTGGGAGTAGAAAATGTACCTTGAAACTTTTAGTTACACAATGACCTAAATTAGGAAGGGGATCCAGTTCTACAGGATGAATTCATGGGTAGGATTTCACCACGATGAGAGAATAAAATATTTATTATTGAAGCCTATTTGGTGGTTCCACCATGAAATCCTAAATTGTTTCATAAATTAATTATCAAATGGAAATATGGAAAATTAGTTTAAAATTAAAGGTTAATTTTTATATAGTTTAAGAGAATTTGTAGGATTTTTAAATTTTCTAATTTGAGGATAAGAACTATTTGTGCTATGGGAATAAGTACTACATCACAAAGAGTATGAATAAAATTTTAGTGTCTCCGCTAATTCAAGGAATCCATACTACAATAGAAGGTTGTTCTATGAAGAATAGATGTGATGAAATTAATATTTTTGTTATATAGGTGACATTGAAATAAATGGGTAAGTTGTACCATGGTGTGTTAATCAAAGAATAATCTCATATTTATTTCCACAAAATATTTTGTGGGAGAGAGTCAGGAAATTCTAAAAATACATATTACACACCATGATGGGGACTTCCATGCCATGAAAATATTAGAGTTGAAGTTCAAGGTTTTAAAGGCAATTGAATATCATGATATAGTAGTAATGTTTGAATCATGATAGTGTCAATTCAATAGGCCTACTGATTTATATTTCCAATATTTCAAGAAGAATTTAAGGGATAGAAAAGGGACATGTTGACTCAGTTTTGAAGAGGGTGTTGGTAAGGATTTTCTTCACTTACAAAAGGTGAATTTAAGGTCTATCTAGAAAAAAATATTATAGTTCAAGAAATATATTGGAGATATATTTCTCTTTTAAAGGTAGGAAGAAGGATATTGGATGAATATAGAGGAATAAGAGAGTTATATAAAATATAAGAGGAGTTCCAAACGTATTTTATAAATTTTGAAGAAGGATATTCATGGGGTATTATTTTTTTGGATTTTGGATTTCATTAGTGGATACAAGTGGTGTAGAATTGGTACAAAAATTAGTTGTAAAGTCACTTTTTTTATTTCGATCAAGATAATAATACTCCTGGAAATAGTGAGCTGTTTGAGTGTGTGAGAGCAGTGTGTTATTTATTTTTATGAGGGTTATAAACCATGAGGCTTAGTATAACCACTCTTAAATATAACAAAAAAAATTACACTTAGTGTTTCAGTTTTACACCAAATTTTCATTTCATTCTCCTTATATTATCTATGTTTGGATGAACTAAGTAAATTACTTATATCCCCCTTATTTTTTCATTATCACTTCTTATTAATTTTGAGGAAGTAGAGTGTTTCAATTAATAGTGGAACATGATCATTAGTGAGGGGTCATTTGTGAAATAAAAACTTACACTAATTTACCCACCTATCAGTTTATTTACCTTGGATGGAACTAATATTCATCATTTCTTAATTCATTAATCATGATTTATATTCACCTCTTTAATTTTACAGCTATATTGATATCCCATTTTCCTAAGTGTTCATATCAGAAATAAAGAATATAACTGAATCCCTTCTCCAAATATCTTCACTAAATATTATATCACTCATATTATGCATCGATAATATTGTATTCTTTGAGGAACTACTCATGGATATCATAGTTTCTTATCAACTATTAGGTAATGAATATATTAAACCATGCTTTTTAAACTCATAATTACAGGAAGCATATTCGAAGAATAGTTGGTTTATAATTGAGTTGAATTCATTGATTTTATAAAAAAAATATCATTAGCTTTATTTAGGTTAGATAATATATAGATCATATTAACCTTATTAGAAGTAGATTTATTCCCATTTAAATGTTTTTATTGCCACCATCAACCCAATATTTGTCTTATCTACTTCAATATTGAATTCTAGTTTATTCAATATCATAAAATTTAAAACTTAAATATATTGATGATATAATATATCCCATTTATCCATATCCATATCATCAGTTTTCTTACCCAAAATTGGTAGATTTATCTTTTTCTGATAAAGAAAATCCCAAATATGTATTGTATAGAAACTAATGTTAGGTCCATTGATTAAGTCATATTTTATTTAATTGATTGATGTTCACCAACCACTCTTCTACAAGAACAGCTCTGATGTTTTTAACTTAGTATCTAATATTCATTGTTATAAAGAAAAAACAATTTAACATGAGATTATATAAATTGGAATGAGAAAATATATTACCAAAGAGAAAATATAAAATCAAATAAATCAAACACACACATGATTTAAGCTAATAAATAATTTCTTATAACCATAAAGGGGTAATGTAAAGCCAAAAATTATTTATATTAATTTTACTTTAAATTAATAATATTTTGAATATATTTTTTCACACACAACACCAATCTAAAAAATACCAAAATACATTTTATTTAGAGAAAATCATATTTATTAAAATGTTACTATAATAATGTTGATGTTGAATAAGTTTTTAAAAATAGAAGTAATCATATTATGAAATAAATATAGAAAATAAAATTAATAGAATCAAATAGTATAATTATTCCTTATGGAGTTATTGTTTTCAATCATAGAGGGGAGGTAGTTGCTCTAGGGTTTACTAAAGACTAAACCTAAGACAAACTCCCAAAATTATGGTTTGAGAAAAATAATTCGTGCCAGAAGTTCAAGCTTATAAACATTTCCATAAATTCTATGATAGCTAAACCACTACACACGATCGCCACTAGAGCTTATATTATATTTAGGTCATACAAAACTATCACGGGGAGTTTTGTAAATTGAATTTAGGAAGATATCAACATGTAATTATTAATGTAATTATTTATCTATATATCACGTGTATTTTATAAATTTTAAATTTTAAATGATTTTTTTTATTATTAATAAGAATGTATTGATAAAATTCAATAAGTGTAGCTAAATAATTAATAAAATAATTTTATGTACAAAAATATATTTTACTAAAAAATTCATTTTTATCCACTTTACATTTCATAATATCATGGTTAAATAATAATTTTAACGAAATTTAATGATTATATATAAAAGGAAATAAATTAAAACCATCCAATATTTATTACATGGAAATTCATTTTATGATTAAAGTATACGTTTTTACAAAAATTGTTTTTCTGTTATATGAATTCCTATTATAAAAGTAATTTTATTATAAATTTTAGAAATGAATTTTAGTAAAATTATTTTTATATTTTTAATTAGAATATCCAAATTTTGTGATAAGATCATTTTTATTTCTAGTTTAAAAATAAGTTACCAAAGTAAATAAAAGTTTCCATAGTAAAACAATTATATTAAAAATAATATTTTTATTAATGTTTTATAATTTTTATATAAATAAATTAAATTGACCACTTTTTAATGATGAAAGTAATATAATATCTGTATAGATAAACAATATTATTGATAATAATTTCATTAGTAATTTATAAGAAATAATTATGAAAAAATTTAATGTATAAAAGACATTTCTCTATAAAAATATTCTTTTTCTATATATCACATATCTTAATTTTAAAGTTAAATTTCTCATATTTATAAATCTAACAAGATTTAACTATGTTAATTTTTTAAATCTACGTGTGTAAATTTTATAATATGGGTTATCTCATATTTTTAGTAAAAAATAAATAATTACATTGGTTAAAAGCTTATCAATATTAATAATTGTAAAAATTTGTAACTTAAAGCGGGTCAAATTTTATAATGTTTACATGACACATATACCTTATATAAGATTTTTTAGGTTTTGAAATTCACACCCACATGTCTGAAAAGCCTTTCCCATCTAAACTAAAAATTATGAGGTTTTACCTAAACCCCTTGCCTAATATTAATTTATAATATCATAGTATTTATTCTTTAGATGGGACTGAGTGCATGGTATTCATATTTTGGAACTACATGGGAATTTCTATTCATGGGGATTCTATTTCAGAGTTTTTTGAATCTTGGTTTTAGGGGGCTAGAAAGGATTGTGTAAAGATCAATACATGTAGCATGAATTTTGTTATGGTGTGTTGTTTTATTTGGGAGGCTAGAAACAAGGTGATAGAAGGTAGATATTACAAAAACAATTTATTGATGTTAGAGTTAAATCATTGCTGGTATAGTTGGGAGCTCTGATTTCTATAGGGGGATTCGACTTCTCAATGAAGAATTATCCCAAGTGTATAATTCCATAGAGAAGGAAGATAAAGGAGAAACTAGGGGAGGTGAGTTAACAGGAAACCTCTATATAAGGTGATGGAAATCAATATTCATTGTTCTTATTTAGCTAGGTAAATGAGTGAGGGTATTATTTTTTAGGATAGAATAGGTTTTTCTATTTTTATTTTCATCATATTTTATTGTCTAGAAAACTCTACTAGAGAAGAGTTGTGGGCAATGGTTAGTGGTCTCACATTGTGCAGAGTTTACAACGTTAACATATATGCGGTTGAATTTGATTCTAAGGTGTTGGATAGGATTCTGCAAAGAAAGGCTAGTACACCATGGGTATTTTATTACTTTATTAGGAGATTTAGGATTTTCATTGATCATAATATTGAGAAGTTTCACACATTTATGGAAGAAAACTTTACAATATATGCATTAGAAAGAAAAAGGGACCCTAGCGAGAGTATCACTTTATATTTTTGTATTGGCTCTCTATAAAATGATTGTAAACACATTTAAATGGGTGACTCCCTCATTTTCCACCATTTTTTCCACCATGATCTTGTATTCTCCTCCTTTTATTTTAATAGAAAGATAATTTTCAGTTTAACATTAATTTCTATGGAAAAGACCCTTTTCTCAACAATAAAATAAGATCACCACCACTCTATTCAAAACACTCTATCCTTATAATTATTATTGAACCCATACATATTTTTACTCTCATATAACCTTTCTAAACATTTTTATTCCCTATTCTAAAATAAATTACCCCATGTACTATTTTTCTAAGATATCTTTTAGGAGAAGTCTCAAACTCTCAACATAAGTATTATCCACCCCTAGACTTTTGTTATTTATCTTTATCATCCATTATCCTCCAAAACTATTATAAGAATATTAATATAATGAAATAAATATTATTGTTTATATAAAATTTTATTACATTCATGTTATAACCATTTTGTATTCTCCAATAATCTATTCAAAAAATGAAAACGCCTCTAGTGTAATGTGCGAACTACCACCTCCATTAATAAAGTATTTTATTTTTCATCGCCTCCTTTTATGGATGGTCATTAGAATGTATTTAATAAAAAAAATTAGTTTTATGATATTATTAATATTATTTAAATATAAATTATGCATCCTATTAATAATTTTAAAAATAAGCAACCATTAAAAATTTATCCATTTAAACTAAGCATACTAAGAGGGAAAAAAATATTCTTATAATTTGTTATAATTTTACTTATTATTATACCTATTTACAAATATGGTTCATAAAATTCATAAAATTCATTAAATCTAAATAATATAATAATAATTTTTTAATATTTATATTATAAAAAAGGAATCACTTCTATAATCATACTTATCCATAGGTTATAACATGTTATTGTTTGGTTCATTTTAACCACATACATGAACCATGCTATAAATTTCTATAATGGATTAATATGGAAAAATAATTATTAAAAATACAAGTAACTATTGAATATATAATTTTTGGATTATATTTTTTTATGATTAATATTATTATGTAATTTATTATTAATATGCCGCCTTTTGTTTGTAAAAAACTACCAGAACAATATTATTATAAATTTTATGTTTAAAAATCATGAATAAAAATATAATGAGATAAACATAGGAATTTAGAAATCATTATGGAATATATATTATATTACCTTATGTAATATAGGAATTATGAACTTTTTATTATTGAATGAGTATCGATATCAACTTTACCAAGTGTGTATGAAACAATAAAAATCACAAACATCTAATGATAAAAAATAAAACATAACCAACCAATAAATCATTAATGAATTATTATAAATAAAAATTATAAAAGTTAATATATATGAATAACATTTTGAAATAAATAATTAGGCTGGTTGTGTTTATTATACTATAATTTAAAGTTACTTCTCGGAAGTTCATAATAAAGGTAAGGGTTTTTTATCAACTTAAATTCCTTTTATTGAGTCTTAAACTATATTTATTGACTATGATACCTTAATATTATTCTATGATTCTATTAATATATTCAAAATAATATTTCTTCTATCTCTAGATAATGAAACATTTTTCATTCAAATGAATTTCTTTCAAATAAAAGTATAAAATTTTTAACAATAATTCTCATACTCTTTAATGAATCTTTCCCCTTGATGTCTATATTATTTATTTCAAAAAATGTTTTAATTTATTATTTTGATACCCATATATGTTATCTTTCATGTTACCTTTATATTTATTTTTATATATTTTTAAAAGGCATTTTTATTACCCTTTTTATGTTGTGGGTTTTGACAAATGTATTTTAAATATTAAATGTTTTTTCTGTCATGATCGTATATTTTATATTGCACTCTACTTTTAATCTAGAAACATGATGTATTTTTTAATGATAAATTATTTAAATTTCTTTATAAATAATCTATAAAATATTATCTATTTAAATTATTAAAAATATATATTTTTTTAACATGGATCATAACCTATCCTGTTTATGATAATATTAAGACATTTTTCTAAATATACTTTTACATTTCTCTTAAATTTTCCTCCCTAACTCCAAAATATATAACCCATATAGAGTTATATTTTATGAATCTCCTTATAAATGAATTTATTAAATAATTATTCCAAGTTATTGGATTTTTTATATTAACCTATCAAATTTTGATGTAATGTTGGGTGATACCATTTGGAAATTATAGGAAACTAATTTTATTAACAAGAGTTATCATGGTTTAATGAATTATTGATATGGAACATATATAAATAATGTTAATGGTTGGTATTATATATCTTCCTCCAATATAGAGGATAATATTTTTATATCTTATAAGATAATTAATTGTGAACAAGATTATATTTTTTCAAAAATTAAGGGGTGAACTTACTACGATGTATTTATAACTTTAAGGGTGGATATAATTGTATTTTCTCAAAAACAAAAGGGTGTAAATGATTATATTTTGTAACAATGTGATGTTTCCCTATGCTTATGTTTTTCTAATGGTTCCTTTTTATGATATTTTTTAATGATAATCCATATTTCCATGTCATATGCATATGATTATGCACCACAAATCATGTTTGTTATCTCATATTATAATTCAATGGTACAAGTTTGTTTATTCTATAATAAATGTTTTGATATCATGAATTATAGATAAATGTTATTGTTTTTTCTTATATTTAATAACATATTTCTCCTATGGCCATTTTTTATCATATGATTACGATATAACCCTTGATAATATTTTAGTAAGTTTTCCCTTAGTGAGTATAGAAATGAAACTGTTTCAAATCATTCCCTAGGATATGAAGATGAATATAACCTGTGGGGAGTATAGAAGAGGGTCTATTGTGGTTGAATTACAGAGAAATTTTCTGAAGTATTCTGAAATTATTTTCTTTTTTAACTAGTCCTAAAAGATACTAAACCTTCGGTTCTTAGTATTATGAGATTATTTTTGACTTTAATGTAAATTTTTTGGAAATGATTTCAAATAAAGATGTGTATAGCTTAAGTCTCAAAAGATGATTGCATTTCACTATTTTTTGGAGAAAACGTATATAGAGATAGGATATCATAGAGAAAATTGCATCATATTCAAGATAATAATGAAAATATTCATTATTAAAGTATAACCTGTGTAATACTACTCAAATCCACATAGCATCCCATGGTGATATAATACCATCTGTTACTATGTTAGGTGAACTCTACTAAAATGGTAGAAATCACTCTATTGATGACACATATTGAAACCAATAATTATACCAACTATATGCAATAAACTATGCTTTATAATTCTAACAAATACCTCCAAATTATTATATCATTATCAATTTATAAACAAATAACCAATTTAATGGGGTCTTCAAGAAATCCATTTTATTTAACTTCAATACTTCTATCAGATGGTTTTTATTCAAGCATAGTAAATAAAATATTTATAAATTCGATAATAATAAATATTCATTATCATAATGTAATGTTAATTGTGAATAATGGATAAGATTAATGATCACCTACTTCTTCAACTCTCAAGAAAAAAACTCACCGAATTTTGCTTTTGGGATTCACTTATTCTCAAATCATAAGGTATATTACCCTTCCCTCAAACTAAAATTAACAAAAAACATAACATCTATTAGATGAATAATTTTTTTGGGTTTTAGTGAGGTAAAAAATTTCCAAACATAGTGAAAATAAACATGAAAACCTTATCCAAAAATATTCAATACTAATTCATTTTAATTGAATATAAAATTATTAACATTGCTACCTATTTTCTTGTAAAGGAATTGGTCATTTTATTTACACATAATTTAAGATGATAATTCATAATAAGACAATATAATCCTTCCTATAAAGGTATGCATGAGTTTTATATATAAATAAATACCTTATTTTGGATTTCACTCATACTCACAACCTGCTAAAATATTTCAAATAATGAGAAGTGAGAAATGAGATCTTTAATTCAATGATTTTTTTCGTAGTGATTAAATCAAAATATTTGTACCTTATTATATAGGGAATGAATATATTTATATATACCTACAATTATTGACATAATACTTTGTTAAAACTCAAATATTTCATAACGTTTTATACAAATATATATTCTATTACACACTACAACTCATTGCAAATTTTTGTTTATCCTTGAATGAAATATTTAATTATTTAAACATTTCATAAATTTTCATATAAATAATTTAATAACCATCACAAGATTATATAAATTATATATAATAAATTACACTATAAGGTGATTAAAAATAAGGTTTATCTCATAATACATGCTAATTTATGCATGAATCATGGAATTATACTATGATCTATTAACTTTTAACAAATCATAGTATCCCTTAGCATAAACCATGACATGGTGAATATCTTCACATCATATTTTTTAGTTAATATTTTTATTAATAACTCACTTTTCATAAATAAAAATTGACTTTTTTTAATTCCAATTTATGTTACATTATATTTACCAACTCAAGAGATTATATCCAACACTCCTTTTATTATCCTCTAAAACATTTTTTGGGAAAATCTAGCATTTTACTCTAAAATTTTTGTGTGGAAACATTGTATCAAAATATATTATCATTAAAACAACAATTTATGACCATACAAATTTTTTTCCTTTAATAAATTTTTTTAATTATCTAACCCATAATTATAACTAAGGAGTCTCCTCTAAAAAAGAATAAGTGGAATTCATGATATAAGGGGAATTGAAATTGATTTTTATCAAATACATGTGACTTTATATGCATTCCCACTATATGTATGTCATAAAGTTTACACAATTTTATAATCCATTTTCCAATACATCAAGTTATTATAAGACATCATTTTTTTAACATCTATAGCATTACTAATACATTCTTGGTTTTCTGAGTAAAGATCGATTAAGATAGATGAAAACATGTAATATTATTTATCCAAGTAGATGATCCCATCATGTGTTACTCACAAAAATTTATAATCTCACCACATTCCACATTCCTATTTATTTAAATGAACTTGTGTAGTATATCCTAATTGAAGGCCCATATGTTATACCTATCATACAACATGATAAATACGATGTTTATTAATAAAAACCTTACACATGATTACAAAAATAAAAAACCAATATATTTTTTGATCAATATTAAAGGTAGAATAAGTCTGTTATTAATGTATAAAGTTTTACATAAGAGAATACTTATTAACCTTAGGTAATTTGGATTACTAGAAAACATTTTCCCAATTATACTGATGATAATTTATAAAAAACTTCATGTTGTAAACTCAAGTGGTTCACTTTGAACAAAATACATATTTTTTTCATCATTAATAAAACTTAGTGTCTCTTTAAGATCCCCTACACACATTAATATTAACATATCACCATAACCCGTACCTTTTCATGTTGATTATAACCTAAGGATAACTCAAAGGCATTCTTTGATGGGTTAATTTTTCTTCAAATTTTATGATATTTTTAGCACACATAAAAGAATGATAATCTGGAAAGGAATTTATATAACTCTATATAGTTTATAAATTCTTAAAATAATGAAAGAGTATTAGAAATGTTTGACACAACTAAAAATATTTACTATTTATAATATGAAAATATATAATAAAAATCATGTTTTAAACATTTTTTACTCTTTTTAAATATATAACACCTCATGTAACATTCATGACATCTCTAGGTGAATATCTAATAAATCCTACCAATAAAAACCTTTTGTGAGATAATAGGTATGGATAAAAAATATTTAAATAATAACAATATTTAGGATTAATTATACAGACGTACAACATTTGAATATTATATCCATTTTTTTGTTCAAAACATATAATTTTATGATGTTAAAACTTTTTTTTTAAATATAAAAAATCATTTCTAATATTTATACTATCATTATGTATGAAATTTTTAATAAATTAAATATTCTATTTACGATCATTTTTTAATAAACTCAAATGTAACAAATAAAATATTAATAACCATATCTCATATAAAATTTTATAAAATTAGATAAATATCCATTAAGTAAAAAATTTTCATTTGTTAAAATATTTCACTCATGGGTGTTGAAAATTCATTCCATCATACCTTAATAAATAAACTGAAAAAATTTATATTTATCTTGGATGATACTCTTTTTGTCCCTTCTTTTCAAAACATGTTATATAATGAATAAAAATATAATTAATGTGTGAAAAACCATCATATAAATTACTAATAAAAACTATTGTTTATAAATAATATTACATTATAAGATAAAATAAAATGGAATAAAAAATAGATAAAAATTTATAATTTCAAAATCCATTAATATTAAATTAATCATTTTCATTCCATATATCCATATAAATAAATCCTTTAAATTTATGTAAAATTAAACATCAATATTCCTTTATCAATTAATCATTAATTTTAAACTTTTTTACATATTTAAAATAATGGATTAATGTATAAATGATATCATATACTTTATAAAATAAAATAATTCATTTCAATAACATTAATGTTTGGAATTGGACTCTCCATAGATTTTATTATATATAATAGCTTGGATTTTCAATGTATTATTTTTGGATATTGTATGGATTATTTTCGAGACTAGGCACTGAGATGATGTGAAATTCCAAGGCATGGTGTGCCCAGAATAAATGTTTGAAATAAATTAAATCTATCAAAGAGAACATGCATGTAGATTTCCTGAAAAAAAGTCAAATAACTTCTTAATATGGAACTAGATCTAAAATTTGAGGGAATTGTTGAGTTTAGAACACAAGGTTTACCCTAGTAAAGATATAAACTTTTTCGATGTGGTTTGTTTGTGGAAAATACATTACGGGCACAAAAATGAAGAAAATAATAAAATAAATTATTTTTAATATTTTTATTGATGCAGTAATTGGATAATCATTAAATAGATGGTTATGTTAGAATTATGGGGTTATCTGCATAACCTTATAACCATGGGAGAGTCATTGGAGAGTGAATTGAAGGATTCCTCTTATATGAACAATGATCGGATCATGGATTGATGATTGACATACAATTAATTAAAAGGATCTCACCAAAAATCATGGTGAAACCTTTTTCATCATCTGTAATTGATCTGAATTGTTGTAAGACATTTGTTTGATTTTAATTCTTTCCCCATTCAAAATTTCTACGATGAATGCAATTCAATAAAAGAACAGATTGATCCACATTTTGAAAATCTTGTGAGATGGTTTATTTTAAGGGCTTATTCAAGATAACTTCCTTGTAATTTTTGATTTCTTCAAAGTTATTACCACAAAAAATAATCATGGACAAAACAAACATCAATAAAAGTTTTTTCCATTTTTCTGTTTTTGTGATTTTTTCTCTTGATTTTATGTTCATTTTGGGAATTCATTGTTTGGACCATGGTTTGACATATCTCGATCAATAGATCATTGCACTCCATTTTCTTATTACAGTGATATGATATCACAGATCTGGGATCGAAACAAAATGTCGGTGGTGTGACAATGGAAGTAATGGAGAATAGGATGAATTTTGTCTCCCATTTTTTTATTCTAAATCATTATTATATACACAATTAATAAAAATATGGAGACCTATTTTATGAATAGATTTGATGGCTATAAATGTTGTTCGTTGAAGAAAAGGCTTGAAAGTGATTGGATATTTGATTATTCAGTGAGCCTGTTTTTGTATTGGTGGATAGATGAGTGGTTGGAGATACATGCAGAAAATATGGAATTATAATAAATTCTACTTTTCAAGGTGTATATTTCAGATATACATTCCATATGGGGACACCTTTGTGGTTGATAGGGTTTCAAGATATATTTAAGTATCAAACAGTGTGTGAACCTATCCCATGGTGTAAGACCACTCCCCAGTGACTAGGTGTGTACCTTAGAGGGTTCATAAACATGGGTTGGAGTACATGGGTTAGGGCACACCATGTAATCCCCTAAATAGACACAAACTGGACTAGAGTACATAGGCTTTGCCATGTACTGGTAAACGGGCAGATGAACACAGGATAAATCCACGTTCTACCATGCAGGTAGAATACACAGGAAACCTATATGTCATGTACTTATATATAGACATGGGAAAGATACATGGTCCATTTTACATGAGCATGACTCGAGGTCAGAGGACATTTAGTGTAATCCTTCTACACATCATGTTCTTTTTTATACATGGATTTGGTCCATTTTCCTTTATATCTTGGATAAGATTTTTAGGTAGTGTTCCCCATATCCTTTCATAATGGTTAGTATGGAATAGTATCCTATACCTAGGATAATAATTCCTTCAGTAGGACTTCTTGGGTAGAGTCGTTGGAATACCTCTGTGAGGCATAGAGTGAGATCCTCTATTTATATTCATTCCCTAGGAAGAGTCCATGGCATCGTCATGGCCAAGACCATGTGGATGACTAACCACTAATTAGTTGGTTAATCCATATTTAGTTTTTGGTATCACCCCATGGCCATGAGTGTGATCCATATCTGTGTATCATATCACTCTGGACTTCAGCATGTACTTTCACATAGAAATACCCAACGACCATTACCTCTCCAACAAATATCATCAGTGCTATCATACTTAGGAGTGTGTTCTCCTAGATGAGTGATATATAGAATCTTAGAGCTGTAATCCATTACTGGAATATTACAAATGTTACTTACCTTTATATTGTGTGTCTTTGTTATGTATATATGTACATTATTGGACCCCCACAGGCAGCTGGGGTTGCATGGGGGGTTTGGGGTATGGGGTTCTGGTCACAAGGTCGAGTCCCTAGGCTATTTTCTTTGGTAGGGTGAGTTAATAATAGAGAACCACCTTTTATATTTGGATATTATTGTTATATGTGATATAGTAATATACTTGTGTAGAGATGACTATACATTTCCTTTATTGTATGCTTTGTGGTTTTAGGGTGTCCTACTAGGTATTGTTATAATCACCCTTTCATGGGCTTTACCCGCACATGAAATGTATTGTGTAGATGATTGACCTTTTTAAAGGGTCCTAGATAGACTAGGACCAAATAGTTCTTAGTGAGATTGTTAAGACTGAGGTGTGTTCTTGCGGTATTCTGATAGCAGTCCCAGTTTGACATTCAGATTGGACTTCTATTTTAGACTCTCTATGGTGGGAATTTATTTGGCCATGATTATTTTAATTTCTTCTTTTCATACTCTAGTTGTGAAATTTAGATGTATGTATACACAGTTATATTGTTGTTTTTTACTTTTTAGAATTGTATGGGCTTTGAGATGTGTGTCTGTGTACAGGTACTTAGGCTAAGGCCTATTATGTTAGTAATATTCCTTTTCGGTGCTAGTATACAGCCCCTAGCCTATTAGAGTTGGGTTTGGGGAGTCATGGCACAACCCCCACTAGGATGTTTCATGAATGGTTTGTTTCATATGAGTTGGTTCTGCCTTAGGAACAAGATCACGTGAGATTGGTTTGGGGAAATAGTGTTAAGTGTTTTGAGTTTGGATTTTAGAACAGATACTCAAGTGTTAGTGTGGTAGCTAATGTATCCATACAAAAGGACACTGATCACCTAATTTTAGACTCATTACATGAGAACACTGGTTAGAGGAAAAAACGGTACACACATCATATAGGAATGAGTTGTTTTTTCCATGTACTTCTTGAGACATCTCTCCAGATATACCCATTGACTATGGTACATCTTGTTTAATTTCAAGATACTACCATGATGTATTCCATATAGTTTCTAGCATCAGGACCATGAGGATGATCCCTTGATGAGGCATTGATACAGAGACTAATTCTTGAAGTACTACCTCTGGTGGTGCATCAGTTATGCCACCACCCATTGAGTAGTTGATGTTAACTGTAGTAAAGCAGATGAGGTGTCTGGGATGAGGTAACATCACATGATTTAGTTAAAAATACCCTTGAGGTTTTTAGGAAAACCTAACCCACAGGTAGATGAGGACTATCTTCAAGTGGTTACTTGAGTTTTCTATTTGGTCCCGATAGTACCAGAGTATATGGTGGTCCTGGTGGAGAGCCTTCTTCATGGATCGGTAGGGAGATGAAAGGGATTAGTGACCCAGACATACGGTGAGGTGACTCTACCATAGTCAGAGTTTGAGAGCCTTTTTAGGGAGGAGTTCTCTTCATCTATTATGAGAGTTGTACATATCCAAGATCTTTTACAGCTGTAGAAGGGAAGCATGATAGTAGTAGAGTATTCATCGAGGTTTACCAACCTCTCTAGGTACTCAATGGATATTGTTTGTGACCATTTCTTTAGGGATCAATCAATTGAACGAGGAATGAATAGATACATCTAAGATGGTTTTATCTCAATAGGTATTCCTAAAAATATAGCATGGGGATTCTGGTAGCAGGCATACAAGAGTAGAGACCTTCACGGTAGGGAGTATACATCAGTCATAGAGACTTGGATGTGTGAGAAATTTTAGGAGGAGGTCCCAAGATAGAGGGTATATGGTTCAGGGATCATATGATGGGTCTAGTTAGCCCAACGAGAGGCCATACAACTCATGTGACGGTAGGGTACATCATGCATGAGATAGTTTGACCCATTGTAAAACTGATAGAGAGACTATGAATGGGCCACAGAGGTAGTGGAAGTAGTGTGGGAAGGTAAGTTTACATGGTTTAAGATATGGTAAAGGATCTGGGAGAGTAGTATGAAGTGGTAAGTGCTTTGAATTATCACCACCACCACACCCAGGTGGTCCACTATGGGATCAGGTAATTAGCGAATATGGGCGGGGACAACTGTAGGTGGCCTAAGCTTACAACCTAGAGGGTTCGAGAAAGATTCAAGTTACGATATTTGTATTTTCTTCATTATAAATAGTAATAATAGACATATGTTCTAGTCATTACTTTCTTTCCACAAATCTTGTTTGAGACATTGAGATTCTGTTTGAGCCATTGGATCAACCCTTACACTTGGAGACTCCTACTAGAGATGACTAAATGACCACACACTTGTTCTGATAGTGTGTCCCAACTCTTGGAGGTGGGAGTTTCTGTTGGAATCACTTTATAGTATTAATGATAATTATGATGTTATCTTATTTATGGACTGGTTATCAATATTTCATGCCTAGATAGATTGTTTCAAGAAGTGGATGTAGTGTTTCCACATTGATAGAACTAGGTTCTCCTTTTTCAATAAAAGGAAAATTCACATAGTATAGAATAGACTCATGCATAGTAGGTTGTAGCCAATTATTCATCAGTTGGTCGGCCTGACCCTCTGTGTAGTGGATTTTTTGAGTTCCTAGTTTCCTACAGTGGTGGAGGAGTATGAGGACGTTTTCCATGAGGATGATTCATGTTTTCCTTCCCATCATGAGGTAGAATTATATATAGATCTAAAACCTTGGATGGAACCTATATCTACACCAATATATCATATAGCTCCCATAGAGCTTTCTGATATGAGGGTTTAGTTATAGGACTTTTAGAGTAATTTCTTTGTTAGATTTAATATTTCACCCTCAAAAACCCTATTTTTGTTCTCCAAGAATGTGGATAGGAACTTAAGGTTATTTTCAGACTAATAACACTTAACAAAGGTGACCATGAAAAATACTTATCCACTACTGAGGATCTTTGACCTATTTGATCAGTTGAGAGGGGCACAATTGTTCTCAAAGGTTGACCTCAGGTCAGGCTATCACCATTTGTGAGTATGGGATGAGGATATATCGATGATGACATTCAGATGTAGCTATAGTCACTATGATTACTTGGTTATTCCCATTATCTTGAAAAAAGTACCAAAAGTATTCATGGTACTCATGAATCAGATATTTTATCCTTTTTTAGAATGATTCTTTGTAGTATTCATTGATTATATACTTGTGTAATCGATATCCAAGGTGGAGTATGTAAGACAATTGAGGATGGTTTTGGACATGCTCTAGGAGCACTAGATTTACAAGAAGCTTCCAAATTGTTAGTTATTGAGGTAGACTGTCCACTTTTTGGGACATGTTATATGGGTTGATGAGTTTTGTTTTACTCATCCAATGTCAAGGACGTGTTAGCTTGAGATCCACCTAAAAGAATAACAGAGGTGGAGAGCTTCTTTGGGTTGGCAGTATCTTACCAATGATTTATACCTTATTTCTCTAGGATATCAGAACCCATGACAACTTTGTCCCAAAAAGGGTATCCTTTTGTGTGGATAAATAAGTTCCAGCTATCTTTTTAGTAGTTGAGGCAATGTTTGATGAGCTCTCTCATCTTGATATTTCTAGAGGAGAGTGTCGATTATGTAGTATTCTATGATGAATCGAGAAACAATATTTGTTGTGTTCTGATGTTGAGGAAAGTGGTTATTGCCTATGGTTCACGTCATTTCAGACTATATGAGAAGAACTATGTGACTAGAAATCTTGGGTTAGTAGTGGTAGTTTTTTCATGAAAGATGTGGTGACACTACATGATGGGAGAGAAGTTTATCATATACTCTGATCACAAGAGTCCTAAGTATATTTTATCTAAAAAGATCTTAATTTGAGACATAGGATATGTCTATAGTTCCTCCAGGATTATAACTTTGAGATTATATGTAATCCTGGGAAAGAGAACATGGTAGAAGACTCTCTCATCAAGAGGTATTTTTCACAGTTACTGAACAAGGAGTCAAAGTAGTTAGCCTCATTACAGTTATCTCGTGTGGATGGGGATGAAAAAAATTACCTTTAGTTGATGTTTGTCACCCCTCCACTTTTATAGTGAGTTAGGGAGGCACATCATAGGGATGTCCATCCATAAAAATTTAATTTTTTTTTATTAAAACCATTTTTAGGGAAAATGGGAAACCAAAGTTCACAAAAGGCACCCACTACTACTGAAATAGCTCACAAACTAATTAAACAGAAGGCTAAAATTACTAGACCTAACTATTCTATAAAGCTCCCAATGTAGAGAACTATCCTGAATTGCTGGGTCTTCTCTGATAAGCTCTTCAAAATGAGAGATCATCCTTTCCATTCTCTGAATAAATTCCTCTGAGTAGATTTTTCTCTGATTGAATCCTCGGGCCAGAATTCTATCGTGCTTATCCAACCACACTTCTTGTTCATTTATTGCATCCACTTGAAACCTTTGTTCATAAATCCTCTTGAGTTCCTCTACTGAGATGTTGGGACGTATGTGTTGCTCAAGCATAACTTCCTTGTAGTGAAGAATTAGTTCCACACACTCCCCATCCTTTTCTTTTCTATCTCTTTTATACCTAATTACTCCTTCACTTTCTCCCTTCTGTAGGACTGATCTTTCTATGTTCCTACCCTTCATGGATGACCAAGATTCCATAGGTTTTGGCGAGTAAGATTAATCCTTGCGTGCCTTTGCCTGTTTCCCCTGGACCACTATACATTTTCCTGTTAGGGATGTCAACTGTGAGACCCTATGTACTAATATATATATGGGAAATTCTTCTGATGGATTTTTTAAAGGTGGGGAGCATGTATTTCTTTTTAGAGGACACATGATTGAACCATTGATGTTGAGGGAGGATATTTTTGAGAGATTTTCGTACATCTCTTTTGTCGGTACATCCAAGTGTGTAAAAGATATACCCAGACCTCTAACATAAGTTTTGGTTTCTAGGGATGAAGAAATGAGTTTCATATTTTGTCTCTTGATCCCTTACTTGTCAGCAAGCGAAGGATGAGCAGCAAGTTCCAGCAAGTTTAGCTTAACCCCTTGAGGTGACAGAATGGAATTGGGAAGATATATTCATGGACTTCATGATGAGACTACCACATATATCCAAGGGACATGATTCTATATAGGTGATCATATACCAACTCACTAAGTCAACCCACATCTTATCTATTTGGGAGAATAGTTCAATATAGAGATTTATACTCCTCTACATAAAGGATATAATATGACTCCATAGAGTTCTATAGATGATCATCTTTAACCATGAAACTCGGTTCACATTCTTATGGTGTAATGGATTGAAGGAGAAGTTTGGGATGCAATTATGCTTGAGTACAGTGTTCGACACCAAAACAGATGGTCAGAATAATTAGACCATTCACGTTTCTTAGAACATTTTGGGAGCATGCATGTTGGAATTTGTCCATGGTTGGTAGTATGACCTACCACTTGTGGATTGTTTTCACAAAAAAAGGACTTTTACACCATCGTTATGTCACTATTTGAGGATTTGTATGAGAGAAACTGTAGGTAATGAATTTGCTGGACTAACCTGAGAGAGTCGACAGTCATTGTCCCAGAGTTGGTGCTAGTAACTACCGATAAGTTGGAGATCTTCCAAGATAAGATGGGGACTACAGGGATCTATTATACGTCTTATGAGGATAGACGAAAGATGACTTTGGAGTTTGAGGAGAGAGACCATGTGTTCTTATTAGTTTCACCGTGATGTGGATTATAGATATTTGGTCAGAGAGATAAGATCTCTATGTGATTAATTGGATCATTCTAGATACTGTGAAGATATAGCATCCGGCCTTTTTATAACATAACTTTTCATTACATTTTACAAACCTGAGGAGCTTTAAGGTTTAGTGTCTTCGAAACGAGGAACTTAAAACATGAAAACATAAAACATTCTTATTAAACACTAGAAAGGATTCTTCTTATGTTCATCCTAGGTTCATTACTGCATCTCATAACCTGGGGACATACATCAAAAGAAAGGGTGAGCAGAAGGCTCAGTAAGGGAAACAAGGGGAAACATTTAACATGTGGACTTGAGATACATAAATAAAGTCATGATAAATAGCTTTAAGGAATGAGAAAGAGATCATGAGGAATATCATAATGGAAAGAACATGATTCATAACATTAATATGTGGATACAACATTTAACTTATATAATCATGAAAATATCACCAAGGTCCATCCCCAAGGTGTCATTTGAAATTACCAAGGTTATTCACCAAGGTATCGTAAAAATTGTAATCTCTAGTGGTTACATCATTACCCAATGCATTGGAGCACTATCAGGGTGCACCCTTAAATTTGTCTTTATCATCATGCGAGCCAAATATATCATCATAAAAAATTTCATAAATAACCCATATATCATAAAATAAATGGGTTTCATTTCATAATCATAACGTTTTAAAAACTGTTTTTAAGACATGATCTTTATGTCATTTTAAACCCACGAAAAAGGAAAGTGGGTTTCGTGTATGTAAATCCCAGAATTAAAATAGGACATTTTGATATATATGTGAATAACCCTGTAGAAGAAAGATATTTTAGTATTCACTTAATAAAATAAAATAATTTGAGAAAAAGAGAGAGGCATTTTGAGATGAAAATTCTGCAGCATAACGGCTATGTTACAAGGTTTTAGAAAACATTGAAAAGAGAGGAGACATGGGTAACCAACTCATAAATGATCCATAACATAGTAGGGGACATAATATAAAGGATATAATAAAATGGTAATGAAATTTTAAATACATACCATATGAAATGGAAAACATGGAAGGAAGAAAAAAATAATATTTATCTTATGAAAATTTTGCAGCCTAACGGCATCACTTAAAACATAAAAAAATGAATTGAAGAGATCAAATGGTTTATCTCATAATATGAACATAAAAGATCATTATGATAGATATAGAGATCATACCCCAACATAATAAAAATGAACATGAAAGACTTGACATGAAAATATATCTTGAAAACGAGAAGGGTGAAAGAATCCCATACAAAAATTCGGCAGCCTAACAACGCCACTTAAACATTCTTAAAACTAGTTGATGAGAGAAAGAGGGGGTATATCATCATATAAAAATGAAATCAAAAGTTGGATTAATATTAAATAACATCATCCAACATAAGAACATGGATCATAAAAGATATGACATAAAAGAGAGTACTTGGAAAGAAAGAGAGAGGTAGGATCCCTTACTTGAAGAGTAACTTCAAAATCATGAAGTTTGGGACCTTGGGGGGCTTGAGGGAACCTTTGGAGGACTCCTTGGGAGGTAAGGAGATAAGAACTTCGTTGAGTAGGATTTTTGAATCGAAAGTATGAGATAATGGCTTGGTATTTATCGGGGAAGTGAGGGGACAAGGCATTAATGGCCAAGGGACACCTCATTGGTGGTATTGGAAAAACCATGGGCTTGCCCATGGTATCTGCCCATGGTATTGGCCACTTGGGACACCTCATACCTTATTTTACTATTCATAAGTTGACCATATTTATTACATACTTAATACATCATTTAATGATGTCATTAAACACCCGTAACTTAAAAACTGTATTTTCACTATTCACCGAAAATTCACCTTTCTCAGAAAAATCCCAAGATTTCACCTTAACCAAATATCAGTGCTCTGATTTCAAAAATGAACTCCATTTTATAAAAATAATTTTATATATATTTTTAATTTAATTTTTAAATAAATACACTATTCACCAAAAATTCATTTTTTTCAGAAAAATCCCCATAAATTACCTTAACATAATATCGATGATCTGAGTTCAAAAATGAAATCCATTTTATAAAAATATTTTTCTAAATATTTTTCATTTAATTTTTAATTAAATAAAACTATTCACCTGAAAAAACTGATACTTGACTAATAATTTCTGAAACTGTTATTTACATATTTTATTGAATCACATTACCTAATCAGGGTGCCTAGATTATATTAATACTTTATTTAAGTGAGATTACTAATCCATTTGGTCACATTACTAATCCTAAGCGTAAAATCACTATTCATAATTTACTATTCATCAAAAATCAAGTTGATCTTATTAGACTCTAAATATCTTATTGAACATAATTGTAGAATAACATTTTTTTTTAAAATCACTACACATAATTAACTATTTATGGTTTACATAAATATTTTCAAATATCCTTTTTCTAGAATTCATAAAAAATATGAATACTATATTTATCCGTACATTTGAAAATTCACAAAATTCATCATAAGAAGAAATAACAATTTTTATTTAAATCAAAGGATTACACAAGGAAGTTACGGTCTCCTTACATATCCCCTTATAACCCCAGCATAGGACCTAATTATAAGGTTTGATAAGGTGAGAGAATCTGAGGGCGGCTCGACCAACATCGCATGAGTAGTAATTTCTATCGGTTTGAACTTCTCATGAAGGTGATTCCGTTCTAGCGTCACATGATGAAGTTCGGCTTGGGTTTGGTCCAGAGAAAATCCCAGTGGTGCTACCTCCTTCACAAGTTCTATTAGATGGGCTTCGATTGGACCGAGACTACTGGATGAGGCCATCAAATATTCTTTCTATATTAATTAACCAAGATCACTTCTATTTAGAGACAATAATTGCAACATTTAGTTTCCAAAGGTCATACTAACTGAAAGTCATATAATATTCAAAAACCAACAGTATCTTTTTAATTATGCTCATTTTATTAAATTAAAAAGTTTTGTTGAGTATGAAATAAAATAACACACAAAATTAGGAAACAAGATTTATTCAAAATTCTGGGTCGTTACAGAAGAGTTGGAAAGGTGGGATACCACTTAGCTCTAACTTCTCAATTAGACCAGTTACATGATGCCTTCCATGTGTCGCAAATGATAAGGTATATGCATGGTCCATAACATGTTATTTCTTGCGGGAGAGATAGACATTGAGGATGGAAATACCTTTGCTAGGTACTTGGTAGAGATCAAGGATTGGTAGGAGAGGATCCTTCATAGTTGAGTGGTTCCTTTTTTTCATGTTTAGTGGAATCATGAAAATATATAGGATATAATATGGGAGTGGGAGGATTAGATTCATTATCAGTAACCACATCTCTTCGTGTAGACATTGTTTTGGATTTTCAGGATGTGAATCCCCAAGGTAGGGAGAATGTAATGACTGTGATTTTAAATGTATTATTTTTGGAAACTGTAGAGATTATTTTTCAGACCATAATCTAAAACAGAATGAGATTCCTAGTCTCAGTGTGCTCGAAATAAATGTTTCAAATATATCAAATATATTAAATAGCATGTCTGCGTAGTTTTCCTAAAAAGTGGAATAACCTCAAAATATGGGCCTAGACCAAAAATCCAAGGACACCATTGTGTTCATAATGTGAGGTTTACCTTATGTGTTACATAAACTTTGTCAGCATGGGTCATTGGTGGAAAAGTCAACTTGGTCTTAAAAATAAATAATTTAATTAAATAGATTATTTTCATTTATATAGTGATTGGAAAGTCTTTAAAAAAACTATTTTTTAGAATTACAAGGTTAGATGCATAACCTGAGAACTTTTGTAGAGTCATTGGAGAGAGATATGGAGGATTAATCTCAATAAAATGATAGCCATATCATGGAACAATGATCGACACACAAAAAATTCAAAGGATCTCTCAAATGATCACAACACAACTCTATTCTTTATCATCTATTGATTTGAATTGAGGTAGGGAATTTTTTTTATTTGGATGCATTCCCTATTCTTAATTTCTACAAAAAACAAAAATAAATAGATGACTGGATTGATCCATGGTTCAATTGAATTGTGAGATGGTTTCTTTATGAGGATTATTCAGGATAATTTATTTGTGATTTTTTATTTTTACATTATTATTCTCACAAAAATTAATTTTGGTCACTACGAACATCAGTTGGGGTTTATTCCTCTTTATTATTATTGTGTTTTTTCCCTGATCTTTCTTTCATAATAAAAATTATTTGCTCATCCAAATGTTCTACATATCCAGATCAATGAATCGTTTCACACCCATTTCTTGGTGAAATGATACGATATCTTATATCTGGGATCGACACGACCCAACAATGGTGTGACAATGGAAATAGTGATGAATCAGATACTTTTGACACCTAATTTCACATTCTTCGACGCACAATGAATAATGATGTTTAGATCCATTTTTTGAATGGATTTGATGGCTAAAATGTATTTTTCATTGAAATTAAGGCATGTAAGAGATAAGATCTTTGATTATTTGGCAAGGAAGTTTCCAAATCGGTGAAGGGTAGGAGATGCATGCATCATATCTAGAGTTATATGAAATTGTGAGTTACTCGGTGTGAAAGTCAGATCTACACGCTATGTGGGGACCCCTTTTCAGTGGTTAGGGGTTCAAGAGATAGTTATGTATCCCATGATGTGTGAACTTATCACACGAAATGTGACCTCTCAAAAATTAATGGGCTTGTACCTTGTTGGGTACACATATATGGGATGGAGTACAGAGGATGGGAAACGTCATGTACTCCCCTACATGGACATGACATAGACTAGAGTACACATGATATGTCGTGTACAGGTATACGGGAACATGTACACTGGCTAAAGCCATGTACTGGCACACATGTATAATACATGAGAATAATAAATGATGTATACTTATACATGGACATAAGCAAGAGACATGGGATGTTTACATGGGTAGGACTTGATGTCAAGGTATATGAAGTGTAAACCTTCTACATGAAATGTACTTTATTTTATATGGATTGTAGCCCCTGTCCTCTGTATCTTGGACAAATTTCATTAGCATACATTCCCTGGATGCATTCATTGAAGATTAGTATGGAATTATCTCATACACATAGTATAATGATCCCATCAGCATGACTTCTTGGGTAGATTCATTGAAATCCTTTCACGAGTTCTGGAGTAAGATCCTCTATTGATATTCGTTCTATAGGTTGATTCCTTGGTATTTTCTTGACAAACACTACATTGGAGCCAATCCTCCACTTAAAAGATTAATCAAGATTGAGTTGTTGGTATCTCCCCATGGCCTTGGGTGTGATCTACATATGTGTATCCTATATCTTTAAAATTCAACATGTAATTTATCATGGAGAGACCCAATGATCATTACCTCTTGGATGGATTTCATTCACGATACCATACTAAGGAGTATTTTCTCTCAAATGAGTTCTATATAGAATATTCAAGAAGAAATCCTAGGATGGTATGTTATATTTTTGACTTTCCTTTAGATAGTGTGTCTTTGCAGAGTAAATTTGTATATTCTTATTATATATTCTATAGACATATACCTGTGTATATATAACATTAAATTTCTTTTGTTTTATGATTTGTGGTGTTGGGGTATCCTACTGGGTATTTTTATACTCACCCCTACATGGGATTTACCCGCACATGTTGTGTGTTGTGAAAACTATCACCATTTTTACAGATTCCTTGATGGACTTGGACCAGACTGTGCTTAGGGAGACTGGACAGACAAAGGTGTTTTCCTGTAGTATTCTGATAGCAGTCCAATTTTTACTTTCAGGTTGGGCTTGTGTTTTAGACTCTTTGTGGTGGGTTTGTATTTAGAACTATTTATTTATTTTACTTCCTGTTATAATTTGGATATGATATTTAGATGTATACATGCATGGTTTTTATTTTATTATATATTTTATAATTTTATATTCTTGGAGATGTGTGCATGTGTACATGTACTTAGACAAATGCCTCCAATTTTAGTGATATGCCTTATCAGCGCAAGTCACTTGCCCCTGGCCTATTGGAGGTGGGATTTTAGGAGTCATGAAACGGGCCCCACTAGGATGTTTTGTTATAGTACACCCCTACATGTATTCTAGGATATTAATCTCTAATGTTTAGGCTACTTACAAGGTAAACATTTTTCTTCCTTTATGACACGTCTATTAGGTTTCAATGACTAATAATGACTATTAAACCCTATAATAGCTTCCTTATCCATTTAGATAAAAAAAATTACCCTTATTTATTATCATTAAAATACCATATATTAGAGATCTTATGTCCCACTTATCTACCCATGACATATTTATGATATTGAGTAAAAAAAATTGACTCAATTATATTATAGTTTATAATAAATTATTAGAACCTTTTCAAAATTAAAATAGATTGAAGTCCATTTCTAAATATACCCTTAGAGCATACCTCAATAACTAAAATAAATAATTTACCCAAACAAAATGAGTAAATTATTATAGAAAAAAGTAAATTTAGTTATTTTTTATATAAACATCTACTTTGAAAACATTCATCCCACGTGATTTCTTCTTCTTAATGGAACCTATTTTGATTATTTATCATCTTGAATATATCCATTTTAATTTATTATGTATTAGGTTCTAGGAATACAAGTATTATAGTAGATAAATAATTTTAATCCTAATCATTCTTAATTTAAGAATCTATATCCACTAATTGAACAACTTTGTCAGTTGGTTGATTAGGAAGAGGTTGTTCCAATAAATAAACTTTTTCTTCTATCTTGAGAACAATTTTCAAGATTTTTTACTTGTAAAGAGCTATTATTTTTAAATATATCTATTTATTTATTAACATATAAACTTAAATTTATTTTATTTATAAATTATATTATATGTTTTAACATAAGTAAATCAAATGAACCACATAAAAAATGAAAAATATTTTATATTATTGATATAAAACATTAGATATTGAGTATAAATACATTCTATAAGAAAAATTATAGTATAATGGGATAATAAATATTAGTAAAGAATATGAATGGAATTTTGAAATTTGATGGGATATTTTCTTCAATAAATAAAATAGCGACAAATAATACTCTAATAAAAAAGGAAATAATTAAATACACTGTAGAAATTTTTTAAAATAAATACAGAGAACCATGAGAGAAGACTAAGTTAATTAAATGTGTAGGATTTATGGGGAATATAATAAGTAGTGAAAAACAATATGACCATTGGAAATATGAATTTTATAATAATAAATTTAACATTAAAATAATAATGTTGTCATTATAGGAAACTATTTAATAACTATGTAATTGAATAAATTAAAATATATGAATATCAAAATATTATATCTGAATATTTATATTAATAAATATTGTATTTTAATTCATTTAACATAGATTAATTATTATTTTGGTATTGTTTTTTATCATTAGTAATAAAACCTTAGAATTTTAAATTGAATATAAATATTGTATTTACTTAATTTATAATTTTTTTTGATAAATGGATTTAAATTTTTGAAATATAATGTAAAAGTTATCCAAAAGTGTTTTTATTCTAATTTTAAGATAATTTTATTTTTCAAGTGAATTATAAAATATGGTAAGAAATATATGAAATAATATTTTATAAAAATTTTAATATGGTTGATTATTTAGATCATTTATATTAAAATAATATTTTTTATTTCTAAAAACTATAAAACAATTTATTAGGCCTAAAAGTTTTCTTTAAAAGGATAGGTATTATTTTATATAATAAAAACTAAAATGTTATAGTATTTTTTTTAAAAAAATATTTTATTATTGAATGATGTTTATTTTCATTAAATATATTTCATAATTGGATATAGGATGCCAAAATTATATTATTGTGAAGTAATGGTATTTTTCCTAAAAGATAATAAAACACGTAGATAAATTTTTATATATGATGTACTATTTATGTAATATTAACATTATCATGAAAAACATCAAGAAGGGTGTAATAAGCAGTTAGGTTCAACTAAATGGATGCAGGATACTATTATTTTTAAAATACAACACCATTATATTAAATATTTATCCTTAAATAATTTTATATTCAATATTTTATCAGAAAAAATCCATCCCATATAAGTTTAAATATCCCCACTCATCCCATTTGAAAATTACTTCCAAAAGGTTCTCCCATTTCCCAAGATCTACCAATATTCCTCAATTAAATCATATTAAGTGTCTTGGATTAATTTTGTTCTAACTCTACCACAAGCCTTAAATTAATTAAGCCCTTATAAAATGAGTAATCTTGAAGGATGTGGTATCAATACTTTCCCACCATTTCATTTCTCTTCTTTTATTCCTTTATTATAATTTCCATTTTTAAACCAATCATTCCTATAATTATTATTGATTATTTAAAAAATTTATTAAATTTAATACATTATTAGACAATTTTTACAAATTAGTTATACATTATTTATATCCTGACTAGATCCACCAAAACCTATCATTATATGTTTCGTTCTACCACCACCCAGGCTGATATCTTTTCTTTATTTACACACACATTCATATATAGTTAATATAGATTATAATATATATGTATTAATTTATTTATTTTTAAGCCTATATTTTTAATTTGACTTAGAGATAAATAAAAATGATAAATATATAAATATTTAAATAAAAATGCAATAATTCAAAAAAAGCATGTACTTTTGCCAATTTATTTTTCACAAAAAAATTAAGGAATAATTTTTAATGGTATTAAATGATCATAAAATTACATAAATTTCTATGAAATACTTATATAATAATTTATTTAATAAATATAAGTTTGTTATTCGATAGCTGTAATTATGATGAAGAAATAAGTGACCAATGGTATGGGGATTCCACACTAATTTACACTCTTATGGGTTTGAATTATTTCATAATACCATTTATATATTATTCAGTTTTTTATAATGTTTTTTTGGTATAATATAATTTCCCCTATAATCTTGGGACATTATTCACTTTAATATCCCCTTTATATGGATTATAAAATTTAGAAAAACATCCTTGCTTCCTCTTTTTAAAGAACATTGTATTTCTATATCTTCTTTCAGAATATCTATATGAAAATTTTATTCATTATCCTTTTATTTTCTACTTCTTATTATATATATATTTATATGTTCTTATTATATATTTAAAATGATTTATGATTAAGATAAAAATTATATTATGATTGAAAGGATATTTTCTTTAGTCTTCCTCAATTTTCTCTCACTTTATTTTTTGAAATAAAATATTTTATTTACGGTAAAAGTATTATTTGTTTAATGAAATTGGAATTCATGTAAGACTACCACCTATTTTGCAAGGTAATTTACTAATATTTCTACAATTTTTCTATTATTTATTCTATGTCAAGATGTATATGATTTATATGAAACCTGTTTATCTTTCAACATGAGTTATCCATATTATGGTTTTTTATCGATGTATGATCATTGCAATATTTTGTTTCTATATAGAACACATGATTATGAACATGTTAAATTTTTTTGGGTTGTTCTATAATTATATATCCATCCAATGCATTGCTGGAAGCTTTTAACTCAAGATATACTATGCATGAGTCATGTGAAGAGAGACTAACCCAACTATGTTTCATTATTTTAACAATAATCTGTGATGAATGCTTGTGATGTTTCATTATTATGCATGTTCCACATTCAATTTCTAATTATAATTATTTATATACTCTTATGATGAATTTATCATGAATATATTATAATAATATACTTAATGAACATTCGTGTAATTATATTTATTCAGGACCCTATTTATTTCCAATTATTTATCCCACTTCTAAAATTTCTATCTCATTATTTTCTATATGTGTCCTTAGGTGATCATACGTGTTAAGAATATTATGAAGATATATAGGAATACTATGATGAAAAAATTACCCAAATTTTATATTTTTATGTGTATTAATACTTTATGAACATAATTTTTTAAGACATTAAACTGATTAATTTTATGAAGTGTAATATTATTTATTTTTTTTCATAATAATGACGTAATAATCTTGTATATGATATATAAATAATTATAATTGGTGTAAAATAAGAGTTTAATTAATTTTATAATTATTTTCGATAATAAAAATCAATATAGTGTAGATTAATTGATTTGATAAATCATATAAATTATACCCAATTATTAATTTATATGTTATTTTTCTTTGAATTATTAAATTTTTTGTTTCTCTTCAAACAAGACATTTCGATTTTATAAAATGGATAAAACATAGAGAAACACAAACAAAACTCAATGTGATGCACAATTTAATGATTAATTGAATGAAATTACTAATGAAATAGTATATGGAGTTAAAAAACATTATGACACCCAATATGTAACATCATGAGACTTCTTAAAATAAATATAATGTTATATAGTGTACAAGATACACAACACTGATGTTAAATGAATAATGAAATATTATTATTTAAATGTGGTTCTTATAACCTAGAAATTAAATTATTGGTAATTAATATCACTAACTGCATTATGAAATACATAATGGTCATACTCATTTATAATATATTAATCAATGATTTTTAAATATGAACAAGTTTTTTAGTAATTTCATTCTATTCTAAAAAAATAATTTTTCTTCAAAAACTAATTTTTTATGGTTGATTATTATAATTAAATACTAGAAATTTTACAATATTTCTTAAAAAAAATTCATTTTCAAATTATCTTGTAAATATTATCTTTTGATGGATTTTTCAGAATTTTTTAATAATATTGTTTTTTCAAGGAATAGTGAAAAACACATATGTTTATTGAAACTTATATTTTTGTTCAAAGTAGTTATAGGGATATATTATGTTTTGGAATAGTTTTATGTTTTCATTAGTTAATTTTTATTTAACATAATCTAGTTATGGGTTTTAAAATGGATTTTATAATTTAATTTATCATAAAAAAATTTATATTCTAAAAGGAATTTTTTTTCGAAAAATTGTTTTTCGTTGTGTTTTTTCGATTTAATTTTAAATTAAATTGTCTATATTTTTTATTTTTAATTTAAAAAATTGATTATATATATTAAATAAGTGGTTTGAAATTTTGTAAGTGGTTTCTTTTTAATTTTTTAAAAATTTAATAGTAACCATAGTGATTTTTATTACCATGGTAAATGGTAAGTCAAGGAATTTAGGTGAAAAATAATATTATAAGAACTATTAAATGGCGTTAAAAATTACCAAAATATTATATTATGGCTGAAAAATAATCATAATCATTAAAGGGTTGAATTTATAACCTTTTTAGGCCACTTGGATGACATTATGACATTTATAGCATTTAATTTAATGAAAAGTAAAACATGTTACACTCTTATTTTTAATAAGTGAAATATTTTTAATATAGTATTATCCTGAGGAAATGGTTGACTATAAATGTTATTTTAAAATATTAAAGAATTATATTCATCATCATAATTTTTTAAAAAAATTAGATGAAATAATTACCTTAAATTATTTCATAATGTTGATGTAACAATCATTATATTAATGAAACAAAATCAAATAAATGATAATAATGTTATTAGAATAAATATAATTTGAGATATTTAAGGTGATATGTGAACTCCATAAGTGAAAAAGACATGTTTAGAATATAATAAAATAGTTGGTTCTTATTTCACTTGTTTTCTTGATGATTTTAATTTCTAAGTAGAGAATAGTATCCAAATTTTCAATAACAATATTTTATGCATTTTAAATTTTACTAAATTATTTAAAAATCATGAAAAAAATAATAAGCACAAATGGGATAACATAATTTATAAAATTTAATAATATGTGAATTTATAGTCTATTTATAATCGTTCGTCTCTAGAATAGTTGTATTATATTTTAATATTTTGAGAAATTAAAAGAGTGACCCTCTCTCTTATAATTGGACACAAATTATTATCATTTATTCAAAATTTAAAAATCATTTTTTTGTGAAATACCTACCAAAATCCCTTTCTTTAAACCCTATCCACTTATAGAGGTCTTGATTTAGGCATAACCCCAACCTTAGTGGTTTTAATTTGTTGAGAAATATATATTGTCTTCTAAATAGGTATCATTTTTAATCAAGCGTCTCTATTTTGTTTATTCTTCAGCATCCCTCAAAAAAATTTCAACCATGATAAAATAATATCTCTTTTATCATCAATATAATGATATGTTATTATATTATCTTCACGACCTATATCCATCTACACTTCCATCAAATAGGAAAATAATTCATCATTTGTGTGTATGAAAAACTCCTGGATCACGAACCGATATAATTTTTTTATATCATCATCTCTGAATACTGGTTATAAAGATGAAATAAATGTTTTTATATGATATTCACGAAATATTTATCATTCTAAAATTATAATATATAAATTCTTACCATCCCTTTCAAAGAAAAATTATAACTTCATTCGTGCAGACATGTGGACTACCGCCTCCATGAAACAATGCGATTCATTTTTCATCACGACATGGTATCACCCAAATCTACACAAGTTTTTATGGTTGAAGTAGTAACTTGTATTTTATCTTGGGTTATTGAATCCTTAGATACATAAGAAGAAACCAAAATACACATACATTCTAAGAGGGAGACATGGCTACAAGGTGTCCAACTATGGTTTTATTAGATGGTTTTAATAATCACTAAGACACCTAGTGAATGAGATTTCTGAGAAAAGGCTGATCCTAGTTTATTACAAAGGATGTATTAGAAGAAATTATTTTCAGTGATTTGAATTTCATTAACTCAAGAATGATTTATTAAATGAAATCAAACTAAACTCGTCACTTAATGGTTTAACACCTTTTCATACACATTATAATCACATATAAACTTGGGGGATCATTTTCATGATAAATCCAAGTAAAGTATCTTATTATCCAATGAAATGTGTGGTGATAAAATTCAATAAGGAAGAAGAATAAAGAAAATCATTGATTAAAAAAACTGAAATAAAATAAATGATTAAACATTTAAAGAGTGAGAAATAACATCCAATAAAACCCCTTGATACTCCCATATATCATCCAATGATAGAGTTATCCTACCATTGATGAAAATATTTTGATAGAAGATGAGAGTAGACTCATGATGGAAGAATTGAATAAGAAAAATACTAAAATAATAAAAACTCCTCCATTGTGTGAAGAATTTCACAAGTGGTTGTGTGAATAAGTTCACACATTGATGAAATTGAATGTATATGATATGAATAAGAACATAATAATATTGTATGAATAAATTTTATTAATAAACAAAATAGAACCAACAAAATAGAAGCATATCATTACAAATAAAATAAACCAAAATCCTCCCTAAAATACTTTAACAACACTTCCTTAAATATAAAATTCCTAATCCTTGGGTCAAGACCCCAACATTATAAGTCACTCAAATTAATGTGGGTAGGAATATGTTAGTTGAAATTTAATTGAGAGTATACTTTTCCACCCCATACAAAAATCCAATCCATCTTGCATCCACCCAACAGAGGCGTCAAAATGAGCTTCTAGATGTCCTAATTTTACTAGGATATAGAATAATAAATTTGATCCCATGATTTCCCTAATATTATATAAAATTTCAACCTAATTAGTTTTTTATTTTTGGAGATGTAATTTTAATGGTGGGATGTCATTCTGGTACATAGAATATGGACAAAAATTCCATCTTCAAATTGGGCTACGTAGATCACCTCCTAAACCTCTGAATTAGATCTATCAATAGTTGAATGAAATATTACCAAAAATTTCTTCTATCTCAAGTAAAAATTTTAAATTCATTAGGCTTTAATAATGGTTGATAAAGTTATATTTTTGGGATGCTATTTAGTTTACATCACCCATAATGTTCTGGTGTGAATGTCCAAAATGGTGGTCTTCTAATGAGAATGTCCAAGTGATCTAAAAATATTTATTTTTTCCAGTGGAATAGGAAACCTAATAATTAAATATAAAATTAAAATCTATACTAATAAGTTATTTATAATGTGTTTTATAATGTAAAAATTAATAACAAAAATTAATAGAAAATTAAAATCCTAATGTGAAATAATGTTCAAATCAAAGAATGCATTAAAATTTTTGTTTATAAATAATGAAAACAATGAAAATTATATATTATGAAAATTAATATTATCCTCTTTCAGTGTCCAATAACACCTACCTGTTTGATTTTCTATTCCCAAGAAAAATGTTTTTCTCAAAAATATCAAATTGAATTTACTTTTCCAAAAAATATATTAATACATATTGATCACTAAAAAAATCATTCCAAATAACCATGAAACCTATAAATATAATTTAATATATGGTATTTTTATAAGAATATCCCAATACTAAGACCATTCCTTTTTTAAAATTCATCAACACATTTCATTCAATTTCAAGTATGCATGATGATGTCTTTTATATCACAATAGAACTGAATGTTCATTTTTATTAAAGGGGAAAATATGGAAGTGCTAGGTGGAATAAAATTTTAACCTTAATATGAGTATTCAAGATTTTTTTAATTCCATTTGAGTTAAAGTTTCATTTAATAAAAGTCAACCCTATAGTGAGACATTTCTAACGACTCGGATGCAAAGACCTTAGGGCACCAGGTGAAGCACACACAATCAAGCATCATCTCAAGTTGACTTAATAATAAAAATTAAAATTTAAATAAATAAAGATAAAATGGGCAACTTTGGGATAGAAAAATAAGGAGTAATGATCCCCAATTTCTAAAATCTACACATAAGGTCAATCAATTAATGTATGTGAAAATTTATTATCTTTTTACATTTTTTTGTTCTTTAATACTGAAGTTAAAATTAAAATGATCACCAAAAATATTCTATTTTTTATGGGACCCTAAAAACTCAGAATAATATCTCACAATCCAATGGAAATGTGTTGTGATTTTTCTAAAAGGATGATAATGTAAATAGTGAAAATAAAATTATACAACTACACTTTCCTAAATCTATGTTATGAACATAAACATATATTAAAATTAGTGTCAAGGATTAAAAAATTATTTTCTATCTAGTTTTGATGTTTTCAATTATATTTATCATTTAAATGGTTAAAAAAATTATTTTCTCTTTACACAATTCTTTTTATTTAATAACCCATCATCATAGAATAAACATTTCTCCAGCCTTTAAAGAAAAGGAAATTTGGAAGGGGGCAGAGTCATAAGAGAGGATTACTAAAAGGAAATTGAAAATAAAAAAGAACAAATTAACTTGGTTGTTGAATTTTTAGGTTCATGTTGCTCCTCACTACTCTTTTGACCACCATATCACTCACAAATACCCCATACGAGAAGGGATAATGTGGTGGGATTTCTTTATGAAGGTGATTTATATGAAATAAACATCAAACATGAATCCCCTATTTATTTTTTCACAACAAAGATCAATACTAGAAATAAGTAAAAAACAAAATTATATATATATATATATATATATTATCAAATAAAAGTACATATACAACGAAAATAGAATATAGAATAATAATATGTTGTAGGTCAATGGAAAAAAACTCCTCTATCTCCCTTCCATCATGAGTTTGATCCCCGCGGCTTCGTCGATCACAACGAGGATTTCTCCATAACATATGGTGTGGCCCTCTGCACAGAAATATAAATATATATCATATTTTTTATATTTTATTTTTAATTTTTAATATTTCTTTTCATTCACAATTTCTAATATAAACATATATATATATATATACAATTATATAAAATAAAATATATATTACAAATAATAAGAACAAATTGAAAAGAAATAAAATAATATAAGAAAAAAAGTTCAGAATAATTTTTTTAAATTAATTTTTTTGACACACAAATGCATATAAATAAAATGAAATAAAATTCATGTTGATGTTGGGTTACCTCCAAAAAACTGTTAGTTCAATTTTTTTAGCTCAAAATGGATCAACCCAACTTACCCAACACCATCTTTCAATATCTTAAGGATTTTCTTTTATACCCCTTTAATTATGTTGAGATTGATCATTTGTTTCGAATTTATTTAAAGTAAAATCTTATGTGTTTCAATGAGTAGGATAATCCTATGAATATTAAAAAAAATATTTTATACAATTGATTCTATACTCATTTTTAAGATATAAAGGTTCATTCCAACATTTTTGGTTTTAAGAAAATAATGAATGTCTATTAAAAGTTATTGGTTATCCCCTATGAAGGGATACCTAAGCACAGAATCAAGGAATATAAGTTTGAGTTTTTATTTATTGAAACATATTAATGAATATTTAAAATTTGGAATCCAAATAATTTTATTTTCCAAAGAATTTTAAAAACAATTGGTTCACTATGAAAATATGTTTCATCCCTCAAAATTTCCATTTTAGTGTTAGGGATTGGTAAAAAATGGTAGTTCTTTATTTTTTGAAATAGTCCCGTTATTTTGGTTTCTTTAAAATTAGAAATGGATATATATTAAAAATATTCATTGCATTATGTGAAATTACCTTATTTTTAATATAAAATATCAATTTTCTCATGATTTAAATGCTCGTTAATAGTTATCTTAGGTTCCTCAGGTTGAATTTCATCATTCCCTAACCAATTCACCTCATTTCCCAAATTTTATTCCATAGATTCTAAATTTGGTTCATTAATATTTTCCTCTGATATTGTAGACTTTATTTTTTTTGGAATCAATGATTCAGGTTTTTCATTAGTTTCCCACTCTTTAAAATAGTCACAATGTGGAGTTGTTCAAGTGAAGTTTGTGTGTAACAAGATTCATCTATCAAAGTTAAGAAGAGGACAACCTGAGTGGGAATGGTTTCAATAACAATTTCATTTATTTGTAGTTCTCATATTAATGATGAAACCTTATAATTAATTCTCTCCATTTATTGACATAATTTTAATGTAATGGATGTGGATCAGGTTGGACAAGGGCTTGATGTGAATGATTTATTCCAGGAGGATAATTGGGTTGTTGGAATTGCATAGGTAGATGTTTAGTTGGAATTATTATGATTGGAAGTCATTATAAATTTTAATGTTTTGTAGAACAAAATATTTTAAAAATTGTGGTTGATTGGGTTTCTGATTATTCCAAAAATATAATCTAGTATGTTAATTTTATATCAAACATGATTTGGGGTATTCAAAGTAGAGAGAGGTCCCCCATATTTTTATTTGTTCAAAATAGCCTTCCATAGGAGTGAAATCGGAGGTGAGAAAAGATTTTTGGGGTTAGAATAAGATGTTATTGTCTAAGATAAATTACTTAGGTCCCTGTCAATGATGAAAAAATTTGGTCTCTCCTAAATTTACCCATGTTTTTATGGTTAAAGAGGCTTCTTATAGTGTATCTTGGGTTTTTAAATCTTCATCGAAAAAAGAAAAAATGAAAAGACAAATACATTCTAAGAGGTAGATTTTGATATTATGTGGCCAAATTTGGTTTGTTTTTAGATGGTCCAAAAAAACAATAATATGAATATTTGAATTCAATTTATGATAAAGGGTTGATACAAGGTTTTTACAAGGTATGTATTAGATAAAAGTCATTTTAATGATTTTAGTTTCATTAACATAAGAAATATTCATTCAGTGAAGTCAAACTACCCTCATCAATTAATGTTTTAACACCTTAATAGGCACATGATAACCACATACACATTTTAAGGATCATTTTCATGAGAAATACACAGAAAAATATTTTATCATAAGATTAAAAGTGTGGTGATAAAATTCAATGAGGAAGAAGAAGAAGGAAATACATTGAATGCAAAACTAAATTAAAAAAAAATTATTAAACATTTAAAGAGTGAGAAATTAAATATAATACAACCCCTTTATAATAAATTAGATCAACCCATGAGAGTTTTATCCTTCCATTTATTCAAATAATTCAATGGAAGATGATATTATACTCAAGAGGGTGGAATTTAAGTAGAAAAATAGTGAAATAACAAGCACTCCGCTATTGTGTGAAGCATTTCCCAAGTGTTGGTGTGAATAAGTTCAAAAAATGAGGCAGTGGTATCAAAATGATATGAATAATAATAGAACAAGATAATATGAATACATTATATTAGTAAAATAAATATAACAAGAACAATATAAATGTGAAAAAAATAAACACATGAATAGAAAATGGCATCATAACATTACAATTCAAATAAACCAAAATCCTCCCTAAAATCATTCAACACTACTACCTTATATAAGTTTTTTTAATCCATGGGTATAAATTGGAACAGTAAAATTCACCCCAATTAATTTGGTTTGGAATATTTCAGTGGAATGTTAATGGAGTGTGGACTTTTCCACCCTTGAACAAAATCAAATCCAACTTGTATCCCATGATAGAGGAGCTGAGATGAGATTCTATATGTCGAAATTTGAATGGGACATAAAATAATAAATTTATTCCCAATATATACTCTAATATACTATAATTTTTCATCCCAATTTTTTTAGTTTGATAGATATAGTTGAAATGGTGGGATATAATTTTAGGCCATCAAATCTAGCCCAGGATTACATATTTTACTTGGTCAGCCTAAATAAACTCCTAAACACCCACATTATCTCTATATAAATTTGTATAAAATGTTTTCGTTGTTATCATTTATCTCCAGTTATAATTTGAGATTCATTTCTCTTGAATCGTGGTTGATAAATTTATATTGTTAGGCTGTTGTTGAGTTCGCTTCATAAAAATGATTCTAGGTTGCATGTCTAAAATTTTGGTCTTCTAGTATGAATCTCCAAGATCTCCAAAATGGTGAATTGTTCCAAATAGAATGGAAAACCTAATAAGGAAATATAAAATTCAAATAAATACCAATGTGTGATTTAAAATGTGTTTCATAATGTATTAATTAATTGTTCGCTTTAACAAATATTTTTAATCATAAGATAAAATAATGTTCAAACTATAAAATACACTCAAAATGGTGTCTATGAATAATGAAGCACATGGAAATTATAAATTATAATAATGAATATTAGCCTCATTAAGTGGAGAGACAAGAAATTATAAGCATGATATATATAATTATATTTATAGAAAAATATGATGTTTTGATCATTCTAGAAATATAAAATAATATTTACCTTTTTTCTATAATGACCGTTGAAAAATGGAAATGTTATTCATGTGTACATATGACATATCATGTCCCTAATTGTAAAATATTTAATTTTTTATAAACATATTTAATATATGGGTTTAAAATTATAAAAAAGATAATTATGTCCTGATTATTATTCTAGAGATGATGGAATAATGACCAGTTTGACCATATTCAACATACCAAAGTTGTTTTGGACTTATAAATAAAATATCATCAAAACATCCATTTTGAAAAAATAAAAATTAATTAATTGTATATAAAATTTAAAAAGGGATATAAAATGAATAATAAACTTGAAAAATATTCTTAGTAGAGTAAATAAATAACCTAAGTTTATAATTCAATAAGATAAAAAACTTACGTGTTGAGTTAGTCTTAAGGTAAGGGTCTTTATTTTAAAAACGTTCTTTTAAAGTTCATGTTTTAGCTATTTTTACAGAATTCTAAATTAATGTTTTTAACTTATATGACATGATCATGTTCTCATTACATCATGACTCCCCAATTATTTTATGTTTCCTTTATCATTTTTCATGGTTATTTTCAAAGAGAATTGTTTATTTTTTACGTGCGAAGTTTATGGAATTTAAGTCATTTTTAAGAAAATTGGTATTTTGATATCTGAATGTGTTGTGTAAATGGGTTTAAAATAGTATTTGAACTATTTTATTAATGATATAGTCCTTAAAATTTGTTTATGAAGGGTTGATCCCTATTATATCTCATAGTTTATCTCATTAAACTTCTGAAAAAATAAGGTTTGAAGGGACTTTGGAGGGACTTTTGCTACTATGCGATTGATATAGACCTATACCAATAGTTTTCAGAATACTGTTGGTATAAGTAATGTAAAAACAAAGAGATATATGAGGTTTAAACCTAGAAACTCTCACTTATATTTCAAATACCTAACTACTATGTTATAATTATATTTGGGAATAAAACATGATAAATATATATATATATATAGAAATGATCTATATTTTTTGGTATTTAATGATATTTAACAAAAGAAATCATACAAAATCTTGGGACTATAGCAACAGTTTTCAGAACTGTTCGTATAGGTCCCCATAGTTTTGGGACCTATTCCAGCAGTTTTCCAAAACTATTAGTATAGATTTCTTATAAATAAACTATACAATTGGTTATTTCATAACCATTTGGACAGAGGGTATACCCATAGTTTTGAAAAAACTATGGGTATAAGGTTTTGTAGGAGGCACCTTTCCCCACGATTTTTCCAAAACTAGGTGTATAGGGTTTGTGTGAGGCACCTATCCCCACAGGTTTTCTAAAACTGTGGTAAAAGATTTTCAACAAGGTTTCTGTACCCATCGGTTTTCCAAAATTATGGGTATAGGGTTTGTGGGTGGCACTTATCTCCACATTGTTTCCAAAATTATGGGTATTGGGTTTTATTAGGCCACATATACATACGGTTTTCAAAAACCATGGGTATATGGTTTCATTAAGCCACCTATAGTGGAAGGTTTGGAAAAACTGTGGGTATAAGTGACATATACTAGTGTTTTTTCTAAACTGTTGGTATAGATGAAATTTATGGTAGTTTAATAGCTTTGAGTTCACCCAGATAGCACTGAAATGAATTTGGTAATGATTTTATTATATAGACAATTATATTGGAAGAAATTTTTATGGTTATTCTAATTTGTAAGAGTTTTTTTAAGGGTGGTGTAAGGGTTCTATTATATTTTTTTTCCAAATTCACTTGCATGAATTTTCTATGATTTCTAATGAGTTTTCATGTTAATATTTTGATTTTGAAATTTAAGATAATGATTTTTTTAAAGGTAAAATGGTTATATTTTTAGATGAAAAGGTATGTTTTTAAGAAAAGGTTTTAATGGATTTTCATGTTTTTTTCTATACTAATGGTTTTATGCTTCTTATGAATATTTTTATGCTCATAAAAAAAATTTTAAAATGTTTTATATAGGTTTTAAGAAACATTTGTGACAAGGATGAGGTAAAGATAAAATATTTGAATATTTTTGATGAAAAGAAAGCATTTTTTATTTAAAACGTTCTTATAGAAAAAATGGATAACGAGTGTAAGTTTTCACTTGAAATATATGGGTTTTATATTTAAGAGTTTATAATTATTTATTAAACTCTAAATCCAAAATATCATTAGGATTGTAAGAAAGTAAAATTTTGCTAAAAAACAGTAGAAGATGAAACACATATGTTCAGGTCCTTACAATTAGTATCAAAAGAGGAACTAGAGAAATTTGGAGATTAGGATGTTTTCATGTGAGGTTAACATGAGATATATGAACAAAATCATCGTTTTATAAGTTTGAGGTTGATAATAAGGTTAATATCTTAGATACCCCTTTCTAGGATTGATATAATTAAATGTTTAAGTGATTAATAAAATTTTGGGGGATTTTTTTGGTTTTGTTTTATGTAACCCTTAGGTTTAATAGAAAATATTATTTGAGGAATAATACCTTTAATTTGTTTTGACATAATTTTAAATGTATAGAGAAACTTTAGGGTTTATATAATCTTTGATTTTGAGGTAATTATGGGTTATTATATTTTTGGGATGAAAAATGAATTGTATGAGATAACCTATGAGGTTAAAACATTTCATTAATGGTTAATATATTATGGTTATTTTTATGGTTTTTATCAAATTATTATAAATTTATAAAGATTATAAAAATATAGTTTTAGAAAAAGGATAACTCATATGATGGATGAGAACCCATCACGTCCGATAAGGTCATGATAATTGAACCCACAACCAAAGGGAGATAAGGGTTCATCGTCTACCACTAGCCCATGTGAGGTCCTGTTTAGTTTTAATTTTTTTCATTATTTCAAAAAAATTTGGGATAAAGGTTAATTTCATTTAGAAAAAATTTGTTTTATCATGTAGATAAAAATGGGACTGGAAAATTATTTAGTGATTAAGTGATTAATATTAAATTAGAAGATGATCACTATTTTGGGAACTCTATATGATTAATGTTAACCGAATACTATAAGATATTATTTGAGGCATAAATTATGAATTATATTTTGAAAACATATATGATTTTATTATAGATTTTTGGAAATTCAATTTAGGTATAGATATGAATAACATATCTTATAGGTTACCTGATTAGGTAAATTACATTTTTTGTATGAGTAAGTGTGATTAATGTTATTTTGTGTGATAAATGTTAAATTTATCTTGGAAGACTATGTGATATAATCCGTATAATTTTTTGGTTTTAATATTTTTCTATAATATTTTTGAGTAATTTTAAGTATAGTAATTTTTTAATGATCTTTGTCGATATTTGGGTATTACTATTGTATTTTGGATATTAAGGTAGTTTTTATTAATTTAAACGGTTATTCATTTTTCTTAATTATCTTATCCACTACTAAATATTTTTGTTTTAGTTCATTCCTAAAGACAAGATAAATATAAAGTTATTATTTTGTGCATTATGTGTTTTATTAGACATTGATTCTAGTGCTTCAGGCATGAAAATATTATCCTAATCATTCAAAGAAAAATAAGGCTTTGTGGTGAACTTTATTAAAGGTTAAAATTATTCATTTTATGTAAGTATAATTCATTATATTTATAGAATAGTTTTTTAAGAAATTCCTCAACTCTAGGAATAATTTTTTAAATAAAAACGTTTTTTTACTTTTATTACTAAGAAATCAATGGCCTTTCAACCTATCAATGATTTATGATTTTGTAATGGTAAATTTCTCAGAACCATGTTCTATATCACTCTCTATCAGTCATTGTTAGTTATTTTTTTCTTACATATCAATTTAATAATTACTAATAATTTTATTCATAATTATAAATCTATTTATGTGTTATTCAAGATGAACTTTGTACTTTATTTTCTCTCCTATCAAGTGGAAGTTTTATTAATCCTTTTTTTAATGTGGGATTTCAAGAAAGGTTTTTTAAATATTTGAACAATAGTTAGAAATCCATTGTTCAAATTGTGAGGATGAAATTTATTAAATGGGTGGGATGTAACATCCTGATATTTAAATAAAATAGAGACTATGTTTGATAGAGTATAAGATATGCAACACCAAGCTTAAATGAATAAGTAAATAATAATTTTTAAATGTGGCCATGATAACATAATCGTTAAATTAGAGGAATTGAATAGTATTGACCAAATTATAAAATATATAATGGTATTGCTCATTTATAATTTATTAATTAAATATTTTTAAATGAGTAGTAGATTTTTTTCAATGTTATTTTGTCTTTAAAAAAATACATTTTCTTCAAAAATGATTTGTATTTCTTCTTATGGTTGATTATTATAATGAATTTCTAAAAATCTATGAAAATTAATTTGACAAAATTTATTTCATTTTTAAATTTAAAATGTAAAAATTATCTTAGGATTAATATTTTATATTTATTTTAAAAATAATCAATTTTCAAAGAATAGTGGAAAATATTGATTTTTATTTAAAATAATATTTAATTATTAAGTATTTTCATGGTAAAATTTTGTTTTGGAATAGTTTTAAATTTTAATTAGTCAATTTATATTTAAAATAATCCAATTATTATTTTTAAAATGTATTTTATGTGTGTATTTAGTATAAAATCATTTTATATTTAAAAAATATATTTTTTTCAAAAATAGTTTTTCATTGTGTTTTTCATGTTAAATTTTAAATTAAATTATCAATATTTGTGTTTAAAATGTTTAGTAATAGATTTCATATTTAGAATCCTGTAGGTCCAAATTTAGTAAATATTTTACTTTTTATTTTTGAACATTATGAATAGTAACCTTAATAATCTATATTACCACAATAAAGGGTAAATCAGGTAGTTCGGGTTTGGCTTAGTGGTAAGCACCCTATAATTCTACATGAAAAATGGGGGTTCAAGACCCATTGGGCATAGGTTACTGTAGAATTAATGTACCAGTTGCGGCATTGTTCATCAACGGGTACTGTAGCGGCGGCAGGACACTGTAGCGGCAGCGGTACTGTGCGGGTACTGTAGTAGGCGGGTTACTATTCACAGAATGTGAATTGGGCCATATATTTGGGCCTATGGGCTATGTAATGGGCTACAAGCCCTCTAGGCCTTCGTCCTATGTAATGGGTTTCCCTCTATCCAGTTAAAAGAGGTCTTTTCTTTGATTTAATAATAAAAATGAGGCTTTGGCCCCAACCTTAAAAAAAGGGTAAATCAGGTAATTTATGTTAAAAATAATATGATAAGAACTATTAAATAACACAAGAATATTTGTTTTGTGTAATATTCCAAATCTATAAAACCATATTAAACCATTATAAAATAATAATTAAACTAATATGAAAATAATTATATTTTATTATGTTAGTTTCATGATCTATATCCATATCCACATCTATCAAATGGGAAAATAATTCATCGTTCATGTGTATCGTGAATACCGCCTTGCACACCGATATAATTCATTTTCCACCAACATCTATAAATAAAGTTTATAATGATTTTATTAATTTTTATATTTTATATTCATGACATATTTATAATTATTAAAATATAATATATCATCTTTATTCTTATCTTTTCATACAAAGAAAAATGATAACGTTGTTCATGCATACATGTGGACTACCAAATCCACGAAATGATGTGATTCATTTTTCATAATAAAATCACATGAATGATATATATAAGTATATTTAAATAAATAATATGATATAATTATAATTATTTAAAGACAAAATAGGCTTTACCTTCTTTCCATAATGATCACTGAAAAATGGAAATGTTAATCATGCATACGTAAGAACTACAATCTTCATGATTGTAACATACTTTAATTTTTATAACCATGATTAATTGATGGATTTAAAGTATTAAAATTATTATTATGTCATGATTATTATTATATATATGAAGTAATAATTACCCTTTTAACCACATTTAACCTACCAAAGTCATTTTAGACTTATGAATCAAATATCATCAAAACATCCGACATGAACCTAAAAAATTAGGAAATTATATATAAAATGAAAATAAGAGATATAAAATGAATAAGAAACCTGAAAATTTTACTTAAGAAAGTAAATAATTAAAAAATGTTTATTATTATAGAAGATAAGTAATTAACATAACAATATGGGCTTATAGTAAGGGACATTATTTTAAAAACATTCTTTTAATGTTCATTATTCAACTCTTTTTATAAAAGTATAATTAAATTTTTTTAGCTTATATTACATGAGAAGATTTTCCCACCACAATTACTCTTAAATTATATTATATTTCCTTTATCATTTTTTATTTTTATTTGAAAAGAATTTTTTTATTTATTATGTTCAAAATTTATGGATTTTAGAAGTTATTTTTTAAGAAAAAGTGTATTTTGATAACTAAATGTGTTTTGTTCATGGGTGTAAAAGCGTTTTTCAAGGGTTTTATTAATAATTTGTTCCTTTAACATAGTTTACCAAGGTTTGAGCTCTATTATAGCTCATGTGTGAGCTAGTTATAGCTTGGGGTGTTCCCAGATAGCTCTCTAATGCACAATGTAATGATTTTGTTCTCTAAAGAATTATATTAGAATCCATTTATGTCATTATTCCAACATGTAGGGGTTTTTAAGGGTTCTAAAAATTTTATATGTTAATTTCAACCCAAGTAACCAACATTAATTTTCTATGTTGGAAAATTAGTTTTTATGCAACTCATTTGATTTCAAAGGGTAAAATAATTATTTTTTAAAAAAAGAAAATTGATTCTATTTTGATATGAAAAGGTATGTTTTTAAGACAAGGTTTTTGTTGTGTTTTAATATTTTTGAAATTAAAAAGAAGTTTTTTTATGTTTGTTAATGTTCCTTTTGTGGTCTTTAAACATTTTTTAAATATTTTTCATAGGTTTGAAAGAAAATTTGGGAAAAATATGTGGTCAAGATGAAAATTGTAAATATTTATCAGGAAAAGAATCGATGTTTTATTTAAAAATTTTTTTGGTGGAAAAAATAGATAATGAGTATAAGTTTCCACTTGTAATATATGGGTTTGTTATATAATGTTTTTTCTTAATTCTATAAAACTATAAATTGATAGATCCCTAAGATTGTGATAAAGTGATTCCTCGTTCAAAAACACTAGAATATGCAATTCTTATGGAAAGGTATTTACATTAACACTCTTCATTGGTTATGAATATTATCCGAAATCACATATAGAATCCACCATCACCTAAGAAGGAATAATTATACCTTGAGACCATCTCCTTATAATTATCACCTTTATTTAATGGATCTTTAGATCCACTTATTTTGGGAAAATGAGTCAACAGTATTGAAAATATATTTTCTATGATTTATTATTTTGAGAATGATGAGGTTACCCTAGATATATACTTTTTAAAAGGAGAAAATGATCAATGGTGGAAATTGACCAAGAATAAAAAGATAAAGGAGGAAATATAATAAATGGAGTGTTAAGGATTTAAGAATATATATAATAAAAAATATTTTACATTTTACATTCTATATAAAAATTTAGTGAATATTTATAGCGCCCAAGTAAAAGAGTAATGGATATTCTATAATATATTATTTAATTTCACAATTATATTAAGGTATTACTCATGGTTTTCTATCAAACATGATATAAAACTTTATATATTATTTAGTTTCTTAAAAAACATATTCTATAGTCTTTATATTTTTATAAATTTGGGAGTTGTTTTCATTATTTATTTAAAATAGAGATAGATTTTAGAGAATTGTATAATAGGCATGGGAAAAATAAATGAAGAATAGGGATTTATACCGAAGTATAAAATTAAAAAAAGTCATGTAGGATAGATGATCTGACTACACACATGTCAAAAATATGGAATGAAATTTTTTGGGAACTACCTTATAGGAAAAAGAAAATATTTCATGTTTGGAAAAGGTGAGAAGAAATAAATTTTTTATCAGAGGGATATGAAGAGGAAACAAAATATAATGGAGAAGAGTTAGGATACACTCAATAAACCACCCATGGTCCAATGATTTAACTATGAGGAACATTTTATTATATATGAAAATACACCAAACCAAGTGTCTTTGAGGATAATCTATACTAAAACCCCCAAATACAAGGGACCAAGGAAGAGAATATTCTATCACCACTACTAAGGTAGAGAAATAAAATGAAGAGGTAGAAGTTATAAATATTATTAATTCTATAATCTAAAATTTCTTATTTGATTTAGGTTTGATAATTTAATTATTATCTTCTAGGTTTTATAGAAATATTGAATCAACTACCTAATAAATTGATGTTGAGATATCTATGAGAAAATCTAGAGGTGAAATTATTGTATTCCAAGTGTTTAAATATTTCTTAATTAGTTTTTATGAAAATATTCTTCTATAAGATCTCAAAATTCTTCCCTTAACATAAATTTAAACTACATTGGTCATGTACTAGATCAATTTATATAAAGAACATATAAGTTCTTGGGAAAAGAAAATATTATTCAATATCTCAAACTATTTAATTGTTCTATATAAATTCAATTTGGACTATAAATCTCATTTACCAACTCCATCATAAGTATGGGTGCTAATAACTGACAAAGAAGCATATATTTCTTAAATATTTGAGGCAAATTAAAATTTTAACCTTTTATAAATTTCTATTTTGAGGGAATATACTAATTTATTTCTATAATAGTTTCATGATATTTCCCAAATCATGATATAGAGTTATAAGTATGACTTATGTGTAGTCTAACAAATATATATGATGTACCATATAGAGCAGAACTGATATAATTGGAAATATTAAATAAAAAACTATAAAATAATTTCGAAAAAAGACTTATATACCCTGCTGCACCATCTTAGGGTGCACTAGTTCCCTTTTTTAAAAATAAAGATGAGGCAATGATACTTTTCATTGATTATCAGGAGAAAAATAAGATCATCGTAAAGAAAACATATCCATTACCTTAGATTGAAGAATTATTTAATAAATGTTTTGGATTTGAATAATATTACAAAGTGGATATCTATTCTAGGTATCATCAACTAAAAGTAAATAGAGAATATATATAGAAGAAATAATATTTTAAAATATACCAACATTATGAGCTCATTGTTTTTCTATTTAGACTTATAAATTCCCCAAAAATATTTATACAGTTGATTAATAGAGTATTTATTGACTACCATGATAATTATGTGGTAGTATTAAGAGTAAATAAGAATGTGAAAAACATATAAGTATTGTATTAAATACTTTTTGGAAGGAGAAGTTATTTTAAAATTTTGATAATTGTAATTTTATTCTATATAATTTCACTTTATTACGGAATTCAATCATATATATAAAGATTCTTGAGGATATATAAATATTGAAGGTGATTTAAGAATAAATGAGAATAATATGTTTCATAATGATATATAGATTTCCTAGATTATTTGGGTAATATCGATGCTTTTTGATCTGTTTATCATGAATTTATAGGAAAAAAATAAGCTAACACTGAAGGAAATAAAGTATTTATATATAGATTAATGTGAAAAAATATTCCTAGAGTTCAAGAAGAGTTCATTCATTGAACCTATACCCAAACTACACTCATGTAGAGATGTGTTAATGTTATATAGTGATTATTTATATAATTTATTAGGATTCATGCTCATAAAAGATGATAAATTATTAGCCAATGGCTAATATAAATTTACCAGACATGATAAAAATTACCCAACATACAATGCAGAGGTAACGCCGTTGATATTTTCATTAAATAATTAGAGGCATAAACTTTATAGTGAAAATTTTGATATATATACTGATAAAATGAGTTTAACATATACATTCACATAGAAGTAGTTAAACATTCATAAATGAATATGGTTATATTTAATAAGAGACAATATATAATGTATTTCATTCTTAAGAATGGGTTGATGGAATCATCAATCATTATAAACTCTAATGGATTTGGAGACCAAGGGAAGAATTGGATATGAAATTGAATAAGAAAAGAAGAGTTATTTAGACTTTATTTATGTATTATGAATGCGTTTTTAGTGTTGTAATGATATGAGAAAGAGTCCCATATTAGATTAATGAGGGTTATGAAAATTATTAGGTTTAATGAATGGAATAAATAGGTCTCCAAAACCCTAATTAAATTCAATCAGACATCTATTGGCAAGCCATTAGACGTCTTGTGATCTTTTAGAAAAATATTTTTTTTAAAAAAATAATTTAATTTTTTTTTAAAAATATATTAGAAATACCCCCAAACTCTTTCTCCTTCTAAATCCATATGATCCCTATCCCAATATCCTTCTGTTATTTGTCCTCCTTTTACTTTATTTATTCTATTGAAAGACCATATGTAACCTGATCATTGATTTGTCTATGGTTGTTGTCATAACTATGAGAGGATAATAAAATTACTCTATAATTTCTCAACATTTCTCTAAACTCATAACTAATAATAAATCCCATTATAAGGATTATTTCTTGAACACTCTAATTTTCAGATAATGATATTGAATCAAAATTGTAACACCCCAATCTTCCACGATACACTTCTCTTTGAATAATACAATAGCGTGTGTTGTACGCAACACTGAGTTCAAGTACACCACAACTTAACGAACTAGTCGTTCAAAAGAGCTTATGAATAGTTTTAACTAAAATTTAAATATTATATTATACTTATAATTTTAATCCATATTATGAGTTTCTAAGACATGATTTATGAACAAATTCATTTTTTCAGATAAAAGAAGTATTTTTCAAAAAATGAAATTTTACCTCCTTTTAATGGTGAAGCCTTTTTAAAACCAATATTTGAAACTTTTATATATTCAATTTGACAAAATTAAATTCTTCTTTATAATATTGATATAAGAATTTAGTATCAATAATGTTTTGGTGTCTTTCTGATAACTTTCATATTTGGGTGAATAGTGAAAAATACTATATTTTAACTGAAAACAACTTTTTTAATCAAAATAATTTATATTGTTAAATTATATATTTTATTGGTTTGGAAGTATAAATAGATTATATTTTTACTATTTAATCCAATGATGGTCATTTTAAGTAATTGCATCTTGAAATTGGACATAAACAAGTGTCAATCTTTTGATAGTTATTATTTCTTAAAAATACGCCTTTTGGTTTCGAAAGCGGGAACCAATTTTATATTAATAAATGCAAATTTTATGTTTAGAATTTTTTAAAATAGACATAATTTTTGAATTCAGAATATCAATTATATCTTAGGGTGAAATTTTGGCATTATTCTGAAAAACATCAATTTTTGATGAATAGTGAAACTACTAAGTGGTAGTTAAAAAAACTGAATTTTTCATAAAACATAATTTTACCGCTTCTGTGAATGGAATTTCAAAAATCTGAGAGTCACGGTTAATATCAAGAAGTAAACTTTGGTTCAATGAGATGAAAATAGTTTTTGGTGAATAGTAACAGTTTACTTTTATTTACCACGGTTAAAAGTAAATAGGGTAATTAAGAGTAAAAATGATATTAATATTACCCTAACACATGTCCTAATTCTATTGGACAAGTTTATCTCGACCAAATACAACCTTAGGAATAAAATATTATCATTTAGTTCCACTTGGATTAGATTAGGACATTTATTATTATTTAATTCAAAGAAGAGTTAAAAGAGTTAAAATCAAAGTTTATTTACTAAAACATTTTAATATATGGTTATACATAAGATAAATTAGATTTTAAATATTCATTAAAAATCTAATAATATTTCTTACATAATTTTATTTTATTTATAAATTTTAGACATTACATAAGTTAATATAATTATGACACAATGATGATGCAGTAATTACCATAATAGTGAAAAATTAAAATAATTGATCTTATAAATACCCAAATAAATATAATTTAAGACTTTTAATGAATTACACTAATTTTCTAGGATAATATGACATATTAATATTGATTTAATTGACTGTTTTAGAAGTAATAATTCTGTTATGGGTTTCATAAAAATCAACTATTGAATAGTGTCAAAATTGACATAAAAGAGTTTTTAAAACAAATATTATATTATTAATTGATATTAAATTCCTAAAAATCTAAGGTTCGGCCAAGAGACTTATATCATGATAGTTATAGCATTAATGGACCACTTGGGGGTATCTTTGATGTATATAGTATGTTTATTAACAATGTAATATAAAAATACAAAGTAACATGGTAAATGTCAAACTAATTAACCAAGAGTTAAAACTAAATGATATGGTTAATATAATAACCCAAACCTATCTAAATTATATTGGTTGAATGTTTTTCTACCTATTCACACCTTAACCTTTGAATAATCAACTTTGTAGCCATTATAAACCGAATATGAATTTATTATAAATTAATATTTCTAGCTTTTCCAAAGGTGCCCCTCACCCCTCTTATAAAAGGGAACTCCTCCTTCTCATTTCTTCACACCTTAAAAGCCATTTGGTTCGGCCAAACTCTGCCCAAATACTCTCTCAACTTCCATCAATTCATCCTAGAGGGCTTCCTTTAGTCAGAAAGCCAACTTAAGGATCCCTTTTGATCAAATCAAAAGGAAGAACCCAAAGAAGAGGTAATGATTTCACCACCCTTTTCAAGTTCCTTTCTTCTTCCACTTCTTCCTTCTTTGTTATTACCATTCTAAAATAATAACTCCAATATATTATATATACTGTGATGTTATTATAAATATGTTACAACCACATTCAGTATTCTATCCACCCTTTTAATACCATGTCACCATACGTGCGTACGTACGGCTTACCGTCTCCACGTCGTGGTGGAATTGTTCTTCAATATATTATTATTTGGGTGGGTATAATAATGATGTGTAACTCATTTAAATAATAAATATAACATGATAATGATTCTGTATATATGATATACCATCCAATTATAAATTATTTTAATATCAAAATAATGATATTGTCGCTCGTGTGTACGTACGGACTACCGTCTCCATGAACGCGATGACATTCATTCTCCATCATATCCATTCAAGTATAATTATCATTTGATGATTTAAAATTAATGTTTAAGAACTTTATATAATTCTGGATATGAATAAGATACAACCTATCCATGAAAAACATGGCTTACATAACAAAACATATAAAAGAAAATGAGTAAGTTAACACCCGAAACGACGATAATTCTAAGATATTATTAACAAAGAAATGTTAAAAGATCATATATGATATCATATTGATGTATATGATTCATGAATAATTTAATAACAATTATTTAAACATTATACCGGAGGTTAACCTACCCCCAACCAAGGAAAAGTACAAGGTAAGGGGTTTCTTAACTCACTCTTAATTCCGTGAGAATTCCATTGTTCACCACTTAATTATTGCATGTGGTGTATGTGTACTGCCCAGGATTGTATTCATTGTGTAATATAATTTAATTTATGGGTATTAACATCATCATGGTATTATACTTCTTTCAAGGGTGTATGGTTTGTAAGTTACCTAATCGATAAGGGAATTTGAAATTTCAATTTCCACTCATTTGGCTTTTTGCATATTTCATTGATTATATTACCCCAAGATTATGTGTGGAATCACTATTAATTTGATTATGTAATAATTTCCACTCCCCTTCATGTGGATATACTTTTGATACACATAATCACTCCATTTATAATTTCTCAAGTCATTGATATGAATTTGATAAGAGTAATTTTAACTCATTCTCCATTTGTTGAGTTAAACATCCCATTCGTTGGTGTTGTTTTTACAAGAATATGTGTGAATGTCCTTTGATTGTTTTACACTAAATATCCAATCATATTTAGTGTATTTATATTTTTCACACATAATTATGTCGTTGATTTATCCTTAACCTAAGGATACGGCCTTTATGAGAGATTTCATCTCAATTTACATTCCATTGAGACTTCTTTGTTTCTATACACCAAATCACTTTTATGTAGTGTATATAATGTACTTTGAAATAGTATATCATGAATCCCTTTATTCTCATGATATTACAATGTTTTTATTACCTCAATTATTTTTATTCAGGTGTCTCTCTTTTGGTTAGAATCTCTAACTAAAATACCATTTTTTAAATGTTTTAAAGACTTATTCATCTAAATCATTCCCATTAATTTCGATGTTTTAAAAATGGTTTTAAGGATTTATTTATATGGGCATTAAAGTTTTAAAATTAAAACTCCTTTTAAAAAAGTTTCAAAGTGGTATGGGACACTTTGATTCAAAAATCTATTTTTAAATAGCTTCTTGACAAATAGTGTGACTTTAAATGATTTCAAGAAAAAGGGGGATATTTCTCTCAAATAGTTTTGATGATTATTTTCATCTATGTCAATATCCTTCATTATTCTCGATTGAGGTTAATATGATACAATAAAATCTTCCATATTGTATTGAATGATTTATGTTTGACTGTGGATGTGCTATTTTTATACCATTCATGGTTTTTGGATAATGTATTGACATTTCGTATGCTAGTTTTAATACGAATGTTTATGTTATGTTTCAAACTTTTCATATGAGGAATGTATTGGACTTAGTAAGTGATGGGTGGAGCCTGCTATAGCTCCCAGATGCATTGGTAGGTCTCATGAGACAAACTAGTGTCTTGGCACAAGGCCTTGGAAAAATCTTATTTGTAGTCTTGGCACGAGGCCTTGGCTATGTGGTTATGATAGTCTGGCATTATGCATTCCATCATTATGAAAGTGGTTATTGATATTTCATGTGATCATTATACTAGTTGAATATCCATGTGAGTAAGTAAATGGCTTTATTTTATTTAATCTTTTCCATTTATGCTGAAGTTCAAGTTTAAAAGTCTTTTGTTTTAGTTATAAACTGCCTTAAGTGTTTATGCTTATCTATGAAAGCTTCTGCTATAATGTTATCCTTACTGAGCATCTGAGCTCACCCCATTCAATGTTTTATTTTTCCCAGGATGTGAAAGAAGTAAATTATAAATGACCTTCAAGGATATTATGAGGGGATAATAGTGTGGACTACAGAGAAAATATGTCGTTGTAGTAGTTTTTCACCTTATGATGTAATGTAAAACTTTATGAATATATCTAGTGTTTCCAAGGCTACTAAACCAATCGGTGTTTCGAGATTTGATCTTTCTTGTGATCATGCCAATGTTACGAAGTAATGCACCAACTCTGGGTAACTGGGGTTGGGGCGTTACAGTTGGTATTAGAGGAAGTTTAGTATAATCCTTGGAAGCTAGATTTACATAAACTCTGATTAGAGCACGTAGACCTAAGATGAACTTTGAGGATTAGTATGGAATAACTTCCTAGAATATTGGTATTTTGGAGCTTTTGTGAGTTTTCCGAGCAATACATCCCTGTCTGGATACAAGCAGGTAGAGGCAGCTCTGGCACAGATGTTCCTAGGGGTAAAACCCGAAAACACCGCTTTGAGCTAGACTCGAATGGGAACTGGTGCACAACAACGGGCCTTGCTGCACTCTTGGTTACGACACTCCCGAGGGATATGCTTAGGATAATTTACATTTTCTTTAAAAACCAATTTGAAGTAATATATATATAAGATGAGTGTAAATGACCTTGGTTAATCCTAATATGTTTCAAATTGATAATATGGTGACATGTTAATCTCTAAATGATTGTATGACTACTATTACTCACACAATGCTTTCTGGTTTTAGTCAATGGCTGGATTCCAAAGAAGTCATAGTGACTTTGAGAATGATGTACAAGGTGGGAACGGTGGTGGCAATGAGCAACAAAATGGAATGTTGATAGGCGTAAAAGATACCGTCTTTATGCCAAATCAATTTTCCAAAAATATGTTCAACAATATATGTATTAACTAATTACCGGAGTCAACAAAAAAGAGAAAGGTGATGAATGATAAGAGCTCCAGTAGTGGAGACCATGGAGAAAGAAATCCTCAATTTCCATCATGCAGGAAATGTGGAAGGAGATACCCAAGAAGGTGTCTCAATGGGACAAAGAAATGCTTTACGTGGGGGAAGGAAGGACATAAAGTGAATAATTTCCGAAGAAAAATGAAGAGTACTATGGAAGAAGATAAAAATGGTCCCAAGAATCCATTTACAATCATTTTCCGTAAATTTAGGGGACCTGGCCATTACCCGAGTGAATATCCTATTCTGTAGGATATTTTCTTGGTTAGATAAGAAGCTATGTGGAAATAAATGGTTGGATAAATGTTTAAAAATTATTAGTGATCCTTGTTGAAGGGTCTACTTTGGAATATTTTCTCTTGTATTTTTAACCCTAACGTTTTCCATGTGAGAATGATATTTATGGAAGAATTATCTTTTCACTTGTGGATATAGTTATAAATAACCATTTGGTTTTATATGATCATTGGGTTTGAGGCAATTACAAATTATTATAATTTGGGATGAAAATGAAAGGTATGAGATAACATTTGTGGTTAAATTATGTTATGGTTATTTTGAGGAATTTATCTCATTTTGGTAATGTTATAAAATATAGTTTTTGAAAAAGGAAAACACATAGACCGTGTGACAACCCGTCACGTCGGACAAAGCTATGGGAATCGAACCCACAACCAAAGTGCGATTGGGATTTATCGCCAACGACTGGACTACGTGAAGTCCCTGGTTAGTGTGACTATTATTTTTAGTTAAATGATTTTATTGATCAATAATAATTTGATTTGGGATCTTCTGTCTTATCAAATGAATACCCTTAGTATAGGAAAAAGATTTGGTGATTAAGTGATAAATGATATTTTGGAAGTTGTTCGCTTTGTTGAGAACACTATATGCCAAAGGAAAATAGAGTAGTATGGGGTTTAATTTGTGGAGTAATGGTGGATTTTTATCTACATTTTTATTGTGGATTTATAGTGATTTGGGTTATTTATGGAAATGATTAACCTATAATAGAGAATATGTGATGAGGTTAATTACTTTTACGTATGTGACTTTAAGAGTATTTGATGTCATTTGGAGATTCAATTTAACATAGGAGACTACATAATCAAATTATTCTATGTTTTGGGTTTCAATATTAGTATGGATTATATTGAAGTTTTTTAAGGACAATTGATTATTGAATGGTATTTATTTAACTTTGGGGTATTATTGGTTTAATTTTATAAATTAAGATTAGTGTTTATTTCTCTCAAGGAATATCCTTTTGGGGGATCATTAGATCTTGTACTAACCATTTTGTTTTTGATTAATCTCTAAAGACAATGTAAATATATAGTTTATCATGCATGGATCATGTGATTCTATAGAAGTTTATTCTAGCTCTTCCAGTGTGACCAAGTCTTCTTGAATACTCATCGTTTAAAAAAATGAGTTAGTGGTGGAAATTTATTAAATAATGAAACTCTACTTAAAAAGTAAGTATATATCATTATATTCTTTGTCAATATCATAAATGAATTACTCATCCTTATGTAATTTAACTTAAAACAAAAAATGATGTCCGTTTACTTTTCCTACTATGAGACTAATGATCATTTGTCCCAACACAAGTTTGTGGTTTTCTTATTGTTAACTTTCTCCTGATCATGATTTCTATCCCTCTCCATTAGAAATTGACACTTGTTTATCATCCACATCCATGTTTTCCTACCTAGAATCCTAGTATGGGTTATCTTGGGTGACCTTTAGAACCCTCATTCTTTCTTTTAAAGTGATAGTTTTATTGAATCTTTTTCCGATATGGGAATTTCCATTATCAGGCCCAATTTTTAAAATTTCGAGGATGCAATTTATTGATGGAGGGGTGAATGTAACACCCCAATCTTCCACGGTACACTTCTCTTTGAATAATACAATAGCGTGTGTTGTACGCAACACTGAGTTCAAGTACACCACGACTTACCAAACTAACCGTTCAAAAGAGGTTATGAATAGTATTAACTAAAATTTAAATATTATATTATCCTTATAATTTTAATCCATATTATGAGTTTCTAAGACATTATTTATGAACAAATTCATTTTTTCAGATAAAAGAAGTATTTTTCAAAAAATGAAATTTTACCGCCTTTTAATGGCGAAGCCTTTTTAAAACCAATATTTGAAACTTTTATATATTAAATTTTACAAAATGAAATTCTTCTTTAGAATTAGGATATAAGAATTTAGTATTAATAATGTTTTGGTGTCTTTCTGATAACTTTCATATTTGGGTGAATAGTGAAAAATACTATATTTTAACTGAAACCAACTTTTTTAATCAAAATAATTTATATTGGTAAATTATACATTTTATTGGTTTGGAAGTATAAATAGATTATATTTTTACTATTTAATCCAATGATGGTCATTTTAAGTAATTTCACCTTGAAATTGGACATAAACAAGTGTCAAACCTTTGATAGTTATTATTTCTTAAAAATACGCCTTTTGGTTTTGAAAGCGGGAATCAATTTTAAATTAATAAATGAAACTTTTAGGTTTAGAATTTTGTAAAATAGACATCATTTTTGAATTCGGAATATCAATTATAGCTTAGGGTGAAATTTTGGCATTGTTCTGAAAAACTTCAATTTTTGATGAATAGTGAAACTACTATGTGGTAGTTAAAAAAACTGAATTTTTCATAAAACTTAATTTTACCACTTCTGTGAATGGAATTTCGAAAATCCAAGAGACACGGTTAATATCAAGAAGTAAAATGTGGTTCAATGAGATGAAAATAATTTTTGGTGAATAGTAACTTTTTACTTTTATTTACCACGGTTAAAAGTAAATAGGGTAATTAAGGGTAAAAATGATGTTAATATTACCCTAACACATGTCCTAATTCTATTGGAAAAGTGTATCTCGATGAAAAATAACCTTATGAATAAAATATTATAATTTAGGTGTAACACCTCGAGATTTTATGAAAAATATTCTTTTTAATTTCATTAATGTCTTGTGTTGTACGCTACACCAAAAGGAGCTTGCACAACACGCATCCATGACTTGCCTTTCATTACACGCAATCGCGACCTTCCTTGATAGCGTGTGTAGTACGCAACACCAAGTTTCACTAAACAACGATATGCTATTAAAATATTATTAAAACTAGCCGTTATGAATAGTAATAACCACTTTTTGAAATTTTGTAAATTTTATTTTTCAAAATGGAATTCACTCTTGGATTCGGAATACCGAAATTAGCCTAGGGTGAAATTTTGGTATTTTTCTGAAAACATTCAATTTTTGATGAATAGTGAAACCACTAAGTGGTAGGTTAAAAACTGAATTTTGACTTTATAATAAAATAATATCAGTAAGTAAAATGTGGTTCAATGAGATAAAAATAATTTTTTGGTGAATAGTAACTTTTTACTTTTTTTACCGCGGTTAATAATAAATAGGGTAACTAAGGGTAAATATGATATTACTATTACCCTAACACATGTCCTAATTCTATTGTATAAGTGTAATTCGACCAAAAAAAACCTTATGAATATAATATGACCATTTAGGTCCACTTGGATTAGATTATGACATTTAATATTATTTTATTTAATGAATAGTTAAAATAGTTAAAATCAATGTTTAATAACTAAAACATTTTTAATATGGGGTTATACATAAGATAAATTCGATTATAAATATTCATTAGAAAGCTAAAAAGATTTACTCCATAATTATATTTTATTTATAATTTTTAAACTTTAAATAAATTTATTTATTTATGACATAATGATGATGCAGTAATTATCTTATTAATGAAATATTGACATAATTGATGTTATAAACACCGAAATAAATGTAATTTGAGACTTTTTATGAATTACACTAATTTTCTAGGTTAATATGACATGTTAGTATTGATTTAATTAACTTTTTTCTAACTTATCATTCTGTTATGATTATCAAAAAAATCAATTACTAAACAGTGTCAAATTGACATAAAATAGTTTTTAAAACAAATATTATATTATTAATTGTTATTTTATTCTTAAAAATCTAAGGTTCGGCCAAATGACTTAGATAAGGTTCTATATATTAATAATAAACAACTTGGGGTTCGTTTGGCTTCTTATAGTAAGTTTATTATCCTTATAGTATAAAGAACACAAGAAGACACGGTAAAAGTAAAATTATTTAACTTAATGTTAAATCTAAATGATAAGGTTAAAATAGGAACCTAAACTTGTCTAAATTCTATTGGATGAAAGGATTTCAACCCATCCCCACCTTAGCCTCTAAATAAATCAATTTGGAGCTATTTAAAACCGAACTTGACTTTATAATAAAATAATATTTTTAGTTATTCCAAAGGTGCCCCTCTCCTCCCTTATAAAAGGGCACCTCCTCCCTCTCTTCCTCACACAACTTTGAGCCTTCAAGCTCGGCCAACCCCTGCCAAATTCTCTTCTACACTTCCCTAGAATCATCCTAGAGGTTCTGGTCTTCCTCAAAGGCCAATTATAGTGCCCTAATAGGAGGTCTCAAAGAGGCGCTTCAAAGAAGAGGTAATGTCCGTTACCGATTCTTTCATCTTTATTTCTTCTTCCACTTCTTCTTCTTTAGTTGTTTCATTATGAAGTAATAACATCAGTATCACTCATATACTGATATTTTATTATAAGTATTAAACAACCCTATTTCACCATCTATCCATCCTACGGAAAAAGAAATCACCGCGCGTGCGTACGTACGGAATACCGTCTCCACGCCGTGGTGAAATCTATTTTCCACCACCACCTTACATGGATGGGTATAATGGTGTAAATAATAACTATATATTATTATTTTAAAGTGATATTGATTCTGAAATAGTATACATACACTCCAATATAGTCCCACGATCATGAGAACGATATCATCGCTCGTGCATACGTACGGACTACCATCTCCACGACGCAATGAGATTCAATCTCCACTTTAACCATTCATGAATGATTATAAAGTATATATAATAAGTAATCATGAAATATATGAAATAATAATGATACTGTATTTATGTGTATATATATGAATGTCATCTACATAATTCCGTTCAACTCAATAAGGAAACGAAAACAGCGTTCATGCGTACGTACGGCCTACCGTCTCCATGAACGGTGTATTTCTTTCCATTTACTGATTTATTATATATATGTATATTCTGAATATATATATATATATAAATCATGTTTTATATTTTGTAATTAAGTAATCATGATCTAAGTAATCATATGAATAATTACAAGTCAAAACACGAACGGCAAATGAAACAATTTTACCCAAAACGCTCTTTAACATGGAATTTACAAAAGAACGGGTAATATAAAGTCATAAGTGAACCATATATGATATCATAACAATGAATATGATTCTGTAATAAGTCAATAACATTATTTAAATCATTATACAGGAGGTTCGGACACTTACGAAGCAAATCGGACCTAAGGTAAGGGAAATATCACAATCTCATTTCTATATGAGATTGTTTATTTACTGGGGTGTATTTTATCATCCACATCCATGTTTCCTCGATATGTAATATTGTTTATATCCACCTACAATTTTCTAAATCCAATTTTACCCTTTGGTGAGTTTTTAGTAAAAGATATGAAAGGAATCTTTTGTCGTTTTTCATACGAGGTACTTTTTGACTTTTCTGAAAAAAGTACAAGAAGAATGTTTTTTAAACTTATACGGCGTGAACAGATTTTTATGGTTTCATAATGCCTCATTTTCAAGAAGCTTCCTCTACAATATTGCATGATTATTTTCAACAAAAACCCTTATCCTTTAAAATTTCATTGAATTTTGTGAAAAGAAAATGATTTTAAAGAAGAAAGGATATTTTCCTCAAGAATTCATTTCAAGTGTTTTGTCAAAACTATTTTCCATCTAAGATGACATTATTTCATATGTGTATGTTTCAAGTAAAATGTCTCCATGATTTAAATGGTTTCAATTTTCTTATGATGAAATGATATCAATTGTTTATGGATTATGTTATGATGTCATGATGTTTAAGATTCCCATTTGTATTACATGGGTTATGCAATGATGTATGATTTATGATTTTGTGGCACATATAAGAATGGTATCATTATGAGATGGGTGGGACCTATATCTCCCTCCAATGCATTGGGTAAAGATTTTATATCTCATGAGATAGACATGGCTGGAATGGTAGGTTATACCGGTTCAGTGAAATGGGACTGAAATGAGGGTGACTCGGTTCAGAAAGGGACTTTGTCCACTAAGATAGTCTTGGCAATGAGTCTTGACTAACAAGAAATGATTCCATATGATTATGTGTATATGCCACAAAGTTTAATGTTTTAATTTATGATTATTGTGATTTCATTTCACTACTATGATTTATTTCATGTTATAAAATTATGCTCTCTTTTGCAGGATAAGTTTTCAAAAATGTTATGTTCTTATGAAAATGATGTGATTGATATTTCTTTTGTTTACCCTTACTGAGCATTTGAGATCACCCTTTTATGTTTTCTTTTCCCTAGGATATAAAGAAAGGTTTTATGTATTAAAAAAAGGAAGATCTTTATGGGAGATGGGGAAGATATTTCACCAGGATTAGAAGATTATATTCCGAGTTTCCAAAGACACTAAACTATTACGATCCTTGTGTGTGTGTTTTTGTTATGTACTAAGTATTCCGCAAATGTAATGTAATGTCAATGTACATCAAGCTTCGGGTCTCTACAGTTGGTATCAAAGGAAAGGTTTAGTCAACCTTTGGAAACTAGGATGCGAAAACGTTAGTGAGATCCCTAGAGATATTTCTAAGGTATGTCTAGGGATGTCCCTAAGGTTAAGTATACGTATAGGTTATAGTACTAAAATTACGCTAACGATCATAGAATTAAACCTAAGATGTTAGATATTGAAGGTACTCCCCCTTTATTATATTGTTTTCCCTAGCATGGTTTTTTCCTCTCACACTATTCTTTTTGGGTTTTAGACGATGGCTGGAACCCAAAGGAACCGTGTTGATCAATGCAATGGACAATGCAATGATTGTCCTCGTGAACAAACAAATGTTATGGGAGATGGAGTACAAAATCTTATTGCTATACTTACACAATCTATGAATAATTATGGACTTCCAAATGAGCAGATAAGGGAACAATATTCTATTGAGTCCTTCATGAGGCAACGTCCACCTTCTTTCAGTGGGTCTTCTGATCCACTTGTTGCTGAACAATGGATCAGTACCACTGAAAAGATATTTTCAGTTCTTCAATGTTCTGAACATGATAAAGTCATCTTAGCAGTGTATCATTTGGAAGGTGATGCTGATCAATGGTGGAATCTTATTAAGAATACAAGGAAAAGGGATGAAATTGAGTCCATGGAATGGGACGAGTTCAAGAACTTATTTTTCAATAAGTACTTCCCTCATATTCTCCGAACAAAGATGGATAAAGAGTTTCTTGAACTAAATCAAAAGGATGATGAATTTATTGGTACCTATGAAGCAAATTTTACAAGACTTGCAAGGTACGCTTCTGGTATTATTATCCAACCTGAGACTAAGATCGATCAATTTTTCAGTGGCTTAAAACTAAGTCTTCGAAGGGCATTAGCTATAAGAGACTTTAGTAGCTATGAAGAAATTGTGTGTTGTGCTATCAAGGTAGAAATGGAAGTTGGTGTTACATATCCATCTCATGGTTTTGACAAGAAACGAAAGATGGAGTTCAAGGAGAAATCTCAGAATAATGGTGAAAATAAGATGAATGTTTCCTTATGCACAAAGTGTGGAAAGAAGCATGGTGGAGATTGTCTTAAAGGGACTAGAAAATGTTTTAAGTGTGGAAAAGAAGGTCATCGAGCAGCTGAGTGTCGAAGTAATGGAAAAAGGGTTTCTAATGATGTGAATAAAGAAAACACTGCAGAGAACGCACCACCAACACTTCAATGCTTCAAGTGCAAGGAAATGGGGCATTATGCTAATAAATTCCCTAATCCAAGGGTTAGTGATGATCGACATAAGCAACCGCTTAAGGAAAAGAACAAAGGGAAGTCACATGCGATCACTATTGGCGATGTTGAATATGACAACGATGTGTTGGAATGATTTAGTGTTTATGTAATGGGATTCCAAAATAACGTTGTATCATGGAGTATTAGAATATTTATGTATTGGTCTAATGTGGTATTCAAAGTGATTGAGATATTTTTGGAAATAAGATGATATGCTCATAATGAAGGGAAAACGAGAAAATGAAATGTTTAACAGTATTCATGAGCTCATGATTGATATAAGGACTAAGTGATATCATGGTTTGAGTATATAGAATTTTGAGGATTTTGGTATGTGTAAAGTGATAACTTTTAACTACATTCATGTTTCCACTAAGGTTCAATGGGTATTCAAGAGAGTACATGATTAAGGCCTTTGAATGTTTGGAATGTGACCAACAAGACATATTTTATGATATATGGGGATCAACGATGGTATTAAATCTCTTGTAATCGTTTTCACTATATTATGAGAGTGGACTGAAGTATTATGGATAAGCCTAAAGATTGGAATGGATTATGTTGGACATAAGTTAGTATTGTTTAAGGATAGAAGTTTTTTCGATATTATTGATGGGATGTTATACTAATATAGTTTTAGAAAAAGGACAACCTGAAGGACGTGCGACAGCCCATCGTGTCGGACAAGGCTGTGGGAATCGAACCAACAACCGAAGTGCGACTGGCCTTTATCGCCTACCACTGACCTACAGGAAGTCCCTGTTTAGTAGAAACTAGTTTTATTATATTACGCAGTATGATATATGAAGTATAAGTCCATTTTAGGAACCCTATATGATGAATCTCACTATAGATGGACTTATGTATTTTTTGATAACTTTTCTAACCTTTTGTTTGAGATAGATGGAATGACCCATCATTCTGTCACATGATCTTCTAACACATCACGAATGACAAATTCAACTTCATTTCTTTAAGAGATGAAGTGGAAATTGTCCAAAGAACGACAAACGGTGAGACTATACCAAAATCACGAAAGTATTTCTTCTAATTCCAATTTCTTCAACTTTAGGGAAATGATCTTGAAAACCAAAAATGTTGTCTTAGTGCTCTTAGATCTGATGAATCAGATTGTACCTTAGATAATCACAAATTTATGGCTTTGTGATTGCTAGATTTTCCATATCCATGTTCTCTACCACTCTCCATCAGAACATGATAGTTAGATTTCTCTTCCATATCCATATTTTCACCTATGTGGAAACCCAGTGATTAGTTTATTTGGGTAACCGTTACATTTCATTCTTTTGTTTTTAAATATTGGTTTTGGTATTCCTTTTTACAATGTGGGTTTCGATTAAAGAAACTTTCGAATAGTAAGCCATTTATAACCCCGACGAATTTCGAGGGAGAAATTCATTTTAAGGGGGGTAGAATGTAACACCACAAGATTTTATGAAAGATATTCTTTTTAATTTCATTAATGTCTTGTGTTGTATGCTACACCAAAATGAGCTTGCACAATATGCATCCTTGACTTTCCTTTCATTACACGCAATCGCGACCTTCCTTGATAGCGTGTGTAGTACGCAACACCAAGTTTCACTAAACAACGATATGCTGTTAAAATATTATTAAAACTAGCCATTATGAATAGTAATAACCACTTTTTGAAATTTTGTAAATTTTATTTTTCAAAATGGAATTCATTTTTGGATTCGGAATACCGAAATTATCCTAGGGTGAAATTTTGGTATTTTTCTGAAAACTTTCTATTTTTGATGAATAGTGAAACCACTAAGTGGTAGGTTAAAAACTGAATTTTGCATAAAACATAATTTTACCGCTTCTGTGAATGGAATTTCGAAAATCCGACAGACACGGTTGATATCAGAAAGTAAAATGTGGTTCAATGAGATAAAAATAATTTTTTGGTGAATAGTAACTTTTTACTTTTTTTGCCGCGGTTAATAGTAAATAGGGTAACTAAGGGTTAATATGATATTACTATTACCCTAAAAATGTCCTAATTATATTGGATAAGTGTAATTCGACCAAAAACAACCTTATGAATATAATATGACCATTTAGGTCAACTTGGATTAGATTATGACATTTAATATTATTTTATTTAATGAATAGTTAAAATAGTTAAAATCAAAGTTTAATAACTAAAACATTTTTAATATGTGGTTATACATAAGATAAATTCTATTATAAATATTCATTATAAAGATAAAAAGATTTCCTACATAATTATAGTTTATTTATAATTTTTAGAATTTAAATAAATTTATTTATTTATGACACAATGATGATGCAATAATTATCTTATTAATGAAATATTGACATAATTGATGTTATAAACACCAAAATAAATGTAATTTGAGACTTTTTATGAATTACACTAATTTTATAGGTTAATATGACATGTTATTATTGATTTAATTAACTTTGTTTGAACTTATCATTCTTTTATGATTATCACAAAAATCAATTACTAAATAGTGTCAAATTGACATAAAATAGTTTTTAAAACAAATATTATATTATTAATTGTTATTTTATTTCTAAAAATCTAAGTATCGGCCAAATGACTTAGATAAGGTTATATATATTAATAATAAAAAATTTGGGGTTCTTTAGGATTCTTATAGTAAGTTTATTAACCTTATAGTATAAAGAACACAAGAAGACACGGTAAAAGTAAAATTATTTAACTTAATGTTAAATCTAAATGATAAGGTTAAAATAGGAACCTAAACTTGTCTAAATTCTATTGGATGAGAGGATTTCGACCCATCCCCACCTTATCATCGAAATAAATCAATTTGGAGCTATTTAAAACCGAACTTGACTTTATAATAAAATAATATTTTTAGTTATTCCAAAGGTGCCCCTCTCCTCCCTTATAAAAGGGCACCTCCTCCCTCTCTTCCTCACACAACTTTGAGCCTTCAAGCTCGGCCAAACCCTACCAAATTCTCTTATCCACTTCCCTAGAAATATCCTAGAGGTTCTGGTCTTCCTCAAAGACCAATTATAGTTCCCTAAGAGGAGGTCTCAAAGAGGCGCTTCAAAGAAGAGGTAATGTCCGTTACCGATTCTTTCATCTTTATTTCTTCTTCCACTTCTTCTTCTTTAATTGTTTTATTATGAATTAATAACATCAGTATCACTCATATACTGATATGTTATTATAAGTATAAAACAACCCTATTTCACCATCTATCCATCCTACGGAAAAAGAAATCATCGTGCGTGCGTATGTACGGAATACCGTCTCCACGCCGTGGTGAAATCTATTTTCCACCACCACCTTACATGGATGGGTATAATGGTGTAAATAATAACTATATATTATTATTTTAAAGTTATATTTATTCTGAAATAGTATACATACACTCCAATACAGTCCCACGATCATGAGAACGATATCATCGCTCGTGCGTACGTACGGACTACCGTCTCCACGATGCGATGAGATTCATTCTCCACTTTAACCATTCATGAATGATTATAAAGTATATATAATAAGTAATCATGAAATATATGACATAATAATGATACTTTATTTATGTGTTTATATATTAATGTCATCTACTTAATTCCGTTCAACTCAATAAGGAAACGAAAACAGCGTTCATGCGTACGTACGGCCTACCGTCTCCATGAACGGTGTATTTCTTTCCATTTACTGATTTATTATATATATGTATATTCTGAATATATATATATATATAAATCATGTTTTATATTATGTAATTAAGTAATCATGATCTAAGTAATCATATGAATAATTACAAGTCAAAACACAGACGACAAATGAAACAATTTTACCCAAAACGCTCTTTAACATGGAATTTACAAAAGAACGGGTAATATAAAGTCATAAGTGAACCATATATGATATCATAACAATTAATATGATTCTGTAAAAAGTCAATAACATTATTTAAATCATTATACAGGAGGTTCGGATACTTACAAAGAAAATAGGATCTAAGGTAAGGGAAATATCACAATCTCATTTCTATCTGAGATTGTTTATTTAGTGGGGTGTATTTTATCATCCACATCCATGTTTCCTCGATATGTAATATTGTTTCCATCCACATACAATTGTTTAAATCCAATTTTACCCTTCGGTGAGATTTTAGTAAAAGATATGAAAGGAATATTTTGTCGTTTTTCATACGAGGTACTTTTTGACTTTTCCGAAAAAAGTACGAGAAGAATTTTTTTTTAACTTATACGGTGTGAAAGGATTTTTATGGTTTCATAACTCCTAATTTTCAAGAAGCTTCCTCTAAAAGATTGCATGATTATTTTCAACAAAAACCCTTATCCTGTAAAATTGCATTGAATTGTGTGAAAAGAAAATGATTTTAAAGAAGAAAGGATATTTTCCTCAAGAATTCATTTCAAGTGTTTTGTCAAAACTATTTTCCATCTAAGATGACATTATTTCATATGTGTATGTTTCAAGTAAAATGTCTCTATGATTTAAATGGTTTCAATTTTCTTATGATGAAATGATATCAATTGTTTATGGATTATGTTATGATGTCATGATGTTTAAGATTCCCATTTGTATTACATGGGTTATGCAATGATGTATGATTTATGATTTTGTGGAACACATAAGAATGGTATCATTTTGAGATGGGTGGGACCTATATCTCCCTCCAATGCATTGGGTAAAGATTTTATATCTCATGAGATAGACATGGATGTAATGGTAGGTTATACCAGTTTAGTGAAACAGGACTGAAACGAGGGTGACTCAGTTCAGAAAGGGACTTTGTTCACTAAGATAGTCTTGGAAATGAGTCTTGACTAACAAGAAATGATTCTATATGATTATGTGTATATGACACAAAGTTTAATGTTTTATGTTATGATTATTGTGATTTTATTTCACTACTATGATTTATTCCATGTTATAAAATTATGCTCTCTTTTGCAATATAAGTTTTCCAAAATGTTATGTTCTTATGAAAATGATGTGATTGATATTTCTTTTGTTTACCCTTAATGAGCATTTGATCTCACCCTTTTATGTTTTCTTTTCCCCAGGATATAAATAAAGGTTTTAGTTATTAAAAAAGGAAGATCTTTATGGGAGATGTTGAAGATCTTTCACCAGGATTAGAAGATTATATTCTGAGTTTCCAAAGACACTAAACTATTACGATCCTTGTGTGTGTGTTTTTGTTATGTACTAATTATTCCGCAAATGTAATGTAATTTCAATGTATGTCAAGCTTCGGGTCTCTACATTAGGTCCACTTGGATTAGATTAGGACATTTATTATTATTTAATTCAAAGAAGAGTTGAAGGAGTTAAAATCAAAGTTTATTTACTAAAACATTTTAATATAGGGTTATACATAAGATAAATTCTATTGTAAATATTAATTACAAAGATAATACAATTCCCTACATAATGATATTTTATTTATAATTTTTAGACATTAAATAATTTAATATATTTATGACACAATGATGATGCAGTAATTACCATAATAGTGAAAAATTAAAATAATTGATATTATAAATACCCAAATAAATATAATTTAAGACTTTTTAATGAATTAAACTAATTTTATTGGATAATGTGACATATTAGGATTGATTTAATGGAATTTGTTCGAATTAATCATTCTGTTATGAGTTTCACAAAAATCAACTATTGAATAGTGTCAAAATTGACATAAAAGACTTTTTAAAACAAATATTATATTATTAATTGATATTAAATTCCTAAAAATCTAAGGTTTGTCCAAGAGACTTATATCATGATAGTTATATCATTAATGGACCACTTGGGGGTCTCTTGGATGTATATAGTATTTTTATTAACTATATAATATAAAAATACAAAGTGACATGGTAAATGTCAAAATAATTAACTAATAGTTAAAACTAAAAGATAAGGTTAATATAGTAACCCAAACCTGTCTAAATTCTATTGGTTGAATGGTTTTAGACCTATACCCACCTTAAAATTTGAATAATCAACTTTGGAGCCATTATAAACCAAATATGAATTTATTATAAATTAATATTTCTAGCTTTTCCAAAGGTGCCCCTCACCCCTCTTATAAAAGGGAACTCCTCCTTCTCATTTCTTCACACCTTCAAAGCCTTTTGGTTCGGCCAAACTCTGCCCAAATTCTCTCTCAAATTCCATAAATTCATCCTAGAGGCCTTCCTTTAGTCATAAATCCAACTTAAGGAGCCCTTTTGATCAAATCAAGAGGAAGAACCCAAAGAAGAGGTAATGTTTTCACCACCCTTTTTAAAGTTCCTTTCTTCTTCCACTTATTCCTTCTTTGTTATTACCATTATAAAATAATAACTACAGTATCTTATATATACTGTGATGTTATTATAAATATGGTACGACCATTTTCAGTATTCTATCCACCCTTTCAATAACATGTCACCATACGTGCGTACGTACGGCTTACCGTCTCCACGTCGTGGTGTAATTGTTCTTCAATATATTATTATTTGGGTGGGTATAATAATGATGTGTAACTCATTTAAATAATAAATATAACATGATAATGACTCTGTATATATGATATACCATCCAATTATATATTATTTTAATATCAAAAGAATGATATTGTCACTCGTGCGTACGTACGGACTACCGTCTCCACGAACGCGATGAGATTCATTCTCCATCATATCCATTCAAGTATAATTATCATTTTATGATTTAAAAATAATGTTTAAGAGATTTATATCATTATGTATATGAATAATATACAACCTATCCATGACAAATATGGCTTACGTAACAAAACATATAAAAGAAAACGAGTAAGTTAACACCCGAAACGGCGATAATTCTAAGATATTATTAACAATGCAATGTTAAAAGATCATATATGATATTGTATTGATGTATATGATTCATGAATAATTTAATAACAATTATTTAAACATTATACAGGAGGTTAACCTACCCCTAACCAAGGAAAAGTACAAGTTAATGGTTTTCTTAACTCACTCTTAATTCCGTGAGAATTCCATTGTTCACCACTTAATTATTGCATGTGGTGTATGTGTACTGCCCATGATTGTATTCATTGTGTAATATACATTAATTTATGGGTATTTACATCATCATGGTATGATCCTTCTTTCATGGGTGTATGTTTCATAAGTTACCTAATCGATAAAAGAATTTGAAATTTCAATTTCCACTTATTTGGCTTTATGCATATTTCATTGATTATATTACCCCAAGATTATGTGTGGAATCACTATTCATTTGATTATGTCATAATTTCCACTCCCCTTCTTGTGGATATACTTTTGATACACATAATCACTCCATTGATAATTTCTCAAGTCATTGATATGAATTTGATAGGAGTAATTTTAACTCATTCTCCATTTGTTGAGTTAAACATCCAATTCGTTGGTGTTGTTTTTACAAGAATATGTGTGAATGTCCTTTGATTGTTTTACACAGAATATCCAATCATATTTAGTGTATTTATATTTTTCAAACATAATTATGTCATTGATTTATCCTTAACCTAAGGATACAACCTTTATGAGAGATTTCATCTCAATTTACATTCCATTGAGACTTCTTTGTTGTTATACACCAAATCACTTTTATGTGGTGTATATAATGTACTTTGAAATAGTATATCATGAATCCCTTTATTCTCATGATTTTACAAATTTTTTATTACCTCAATTATTTGTATTCAAGTGTCTCTCTTTTGGTTAGAATCTCTAACTAAAATACCATTTTTTAAAATGTTTTAAGGACTTATTCATCTAAATCTTTCCCATTAATGTCCATGTTTTAAAATTGGTGTTAAGGATTTATTTATATGGAAATTAAAGTTTTAAAATTAAAACTCCTTTTAAAAAAGTTTCAAAGTGGTATGGGACACTTTTATTCAAAAATCTATTTTTAAATAGCTTCTTGAAAAATAGTGTGAATTTAAATGAATTCAAGAAAAAGGGGGATATTTATCTCAAATAGTTTTGATGATTATTTTCATCTATGTCAATATCCTTCATTACTCTCAATTGAGGTTAATATGATACAATACAGTCTTCCATATTGTATCGAATGAGTTATGTTTGACTCTGGATGTGCTATTTTTATACCATTCATGGTTTTTGGATAATGTATTGACATTTCTTATGCTAGTTTTAATACGAATGTTTATGTTATGTTTCAAACTTTTCATATGAGGAATGAATTGGACTTAGTAAGTGACAGGTGGAGCCCGCTATAGCTCCTCGATGCATCGGTAGGTCTCATGAGACAAACTAGTGTCTTGGCACAAGGCCTTGGCAAAATCTTATTTTTAGTCTTGGCACGAGGCCTTGGCTATGTGGTTATGATAGTCTGGCATTATGCATTCCATCATTATGAAAGTGGTTATTGATATTGCATGTGATCATTCGACTAGTAGAATATCCATGTGAGTAATTAAATGGATTTATTTTATTTAATCTTTTCCATTTTATGCTGAAGTTCAAGTTTAAAAGGCTTTTGTTTTAGTTATAATCTGCCTTAAGTGTTTATGCTTATCTATGAAAGCTTCTGCTATAATGTTATCCTTACTGAGAATCTGAGCTCACCCCTTTCAATGTTTTATTTTTTCCAGGATGTGAAGAAGTAAATTATAAATGACCTGCAGGGATATTATGAGGGGATAATAGTGTGGACTATGGAGACAATATGTTGTTGTAGTAGTTTTTCACCTTATGATGTAATGTAAAACATTATGAATATATCTAGTGTTTTCAAGGCTACTAAACAATTCGGTCTTTCAAGATTTGCTCTTTCTTATGATCATGCCAATGTTAGGAAGTAATGCACCAACTCTGGGTAACTAGGTTCGGGGCGTTACAAAAATTAAATAATCGATGGGTTAAATCATATAAACATGAGGTAGGTGATATCTTTAATGTTAATAAATATATTATGTGTTTTTATCTATTATGTGTGTTCATACATAAGTATTTTGATAAGGGAATAAAAAATTAAGTCATGGGGAGTGGTAAATATTAATACAGACAAGGTTGGTTATATAATTATTAAAATATAAATTTCCTAAAAAAATTAGTGATCTTAGAAACATCTATAATCTACATTAAACTAGATTTTCCTACTAGTTATGCATAACAGACCATGATAGGGTCTTAGATCAGTGGGTTAATTGTAATAGTATTTTTATTAACTATAATAGACTGAATAGAGGGATAATTAATGAGTAGTTCCTTGTATAGTTAGTTTCATTAAAGGTTATCCTTATAAGTGGTCTAATTAGATAGGTTTTGATCTATTGAATTTAAACTCTATATATGGGTTAGACTGATATTGGCCTAAAATGTGAGATATATTTATCTTTTTTGCTTAATGGATTCTTGTTGTTATGTATTTTATAGTGGATTTATTGGTTAATCATTAATTATTATTATTAATTATAGGAGAATTGATAAGTGAAAGGGAATATGGGTTATTTGGGGCCTTGATCTCGTGCTCTCTTTTGAAGAAAATTATAAGTTATTTCTAAGGAACTGACTTTAGAAGAATATATTTTATGGATTTTATAGTATTCCATATGTAATTATATAAGTTTTGGTTATGATATTAGTTAGGATATAGTTTTTTCAAGATGCTTAAATAATTTATGTATCTTTAAATAACAACATTGGAAACTTTAATCACCATAAAGTGAATATCTTAAGAGGGGTAGTATAATAAAAAGTGTAGGTTGGTTAATTAATATTTATAAGAGGATTTTTCATATGTTACTGGTAGATATGGTTGAATTAGCTGATCATACCAATGAGTTGGGTTTACTTATTGATCGTGGATCATTAGATTCAGGTTTTTTTAATTCATGATAGGGAAATAGTATATTAATATGAATAACTATGTCGAGAAAGGTTAGTCATTATTTGGACTCACTTATGTACATTCCTCCTATAAAAGACTTAGTATGGTTTGTGGTTAACTAAGAGATAGATTTTGGCATATGTGTTCCATAAATTATTTTATTTCATCTTAAATTTGTTCCATGTAGCATGACTATAGGATTATACTTGTTTTCCAGTGGAGGATTGAAAACATAGAACCCAAGGGATTGACATGGGATGCCTGTTGGTTTCTTTTATAAGGAAAAGGATATGTTATGCCCTTAATATATTATGATCCAATTCCTATTATTATGTATTCCAAGAAACGGTAGATGGATCATGTATTCCCATGTTGACTATCTTTACTAATATCTTTGGTAGGTTCAATACTTTATTGTTATTCAGATATACTTATTAACTTCATTTGGATGTAGGAGGACTGATAGTGATCTATGGTTCCTTGTATTACTTCCTCATTTTTCATATATAGGAGGAATGATAGTTATTATTTTTAACATTTATTACTTTCTAGCTTTGTTCAGTTTCTAAAGGAAAAACATTAAGCCCTATTATCTCATATTATTTTTCTATTTTTGGATTATAATATACTCTCAATGGATGGTTAGTAGATAATATTGTGTTGTAGTATGATATTTATTAAATGATTGATTAATTTTCTAGAATTATCCAATGTTGGTTGTGCTAGGTGTGATGTATTCCTAGTTATCACAAGATAACATTACATGATAATATTTACTGCTTCCCTTACATTATTTCATATGAACCTGGTATATTGTGGAACATACATCGGACACCAATGGTGTTGTACTACTATGTGTTATAATTACACTCTACATGTGTACTCTAGTGGTTTGTAAGACTCTCTATCTATCATCTAGGATAGGTTATAGGCTGTATAGATAACCCGGATAGAGTCACATGATGGGTTTTGGAGATTAAATGATGGGTAGACTTTGATATTTTTATTATTCATTATTTTAGTATTTTGGTATATTTTTTAACATTTCACATGTGATTAGACTATTATATGATTCTTCAAGTGTATATATATTGTCAATATAGGATTAATTTTTTTATATCATTTGATTGTATAATATATTTATTCATTTGTATTTAATTGTAATTCCATTTAAATACACTAGTTTCTATTGTTGATGATGTTTTGGTTATTTCGCGAAATTAAATATTATGATACTTGGATTATAGTCTCCCTAAAATTGATCATAGACTCTCACTACTAGTTTGGAATGTATGGTGTACGTGAATGTGTGTTTGAGGTCTTGTTGCACAACCAACTTGATTACTATTCCGGTGACCAAGGTCATGGCATTATAAAATGGTATCATAGAATTATTTTGGGTGCTTTAGTATTTGTGATATTTTATATAGATATAAGATTACTCAAAAATTAATATTGACATTAGACATGTGAATTTAAAACACTTGTATATTGAAAGTAAAAGTTACCAAGGATATAATATTATTATAATTATTTTTAAATCTTATATATCATATATTTATTCAAGTGTTTTGTGGTGGTTTTTATTTTTTTCTTAATTATATACTCATGTCGTAGGGTGGAAAGAGGGTTTGTGCTCAATTATTACACTAAGTTTATTAAGAAACATAACATGTTCCAGACTGAATGTAAGTTGAAATGGTTTTTGATATGGAAAATTGTTTTTGGAAATGTTTTTTAATAAAAATTTATAATAATTTCTTGAAAAAATGTTTTGGTTAATAAAAATAAAAATGATTAGTTTTTCAATATTTTACTAAATAATATATTAGGGGATAATTGATTAACCAAACCTAAAATAGTGGATCTTTCATGTGATTTCCCAAATATTATGATATCATTGTTAAGAAAGTGTGGTAGATTTCATCCCTATAATGGGTAGGTTTGGGAATTAAATGCCCTATTTATGATTTAGTGTTAAAATATAGGTATGGAGTATTGATTATTTATAGGAAAAACATAATGATATATTATATCATGGAAAAATTATGTCAATGTGGATAAAGTATGGAATAAAGTTTCATGATTACGTGGTAATGATGCATGATTGTGTTTTGATGCATGTATTATTATTATAAAGGATTGATTATGATAGGTATTTTTTTAATTATTATTCATGTTATCAATGATGTGTGTTTGACACTTATTAGTAGTGAATCAACCAAGGACGAGAGAGATTTATCTTAGTGTCTATACTGAAGAGGATGTCCTCATCATAGTGAGCTTAATATGAGTGTTTTAATCCATTGAATAAGGCATTGTGAAGGAAGAAATTATGTATTCCTAAGTAATTCATGTGCTATAAACAAATAATCACCTAGAATTCAATGGATATCTGAGGTTACAGGATTATTTAAAATTGGTTGGAGAATATTCAACTTTTGTTTGAATGGGATGAAACCCTATTAAATATATTTGTATAGTTTTTAATATTAAAATTTTAGTTTGAGGCATATAGATAGTGCAATTATATATGCATTAAGAGACAGGGTGATTTGATGTTATTGTTTAATTTTTAATCTCTATTTTATGAGAGATTATTCCCAAATATTTTTCATCTTAATATGTTATAAAAATTTATGGAGTTGTAGTAACATGGTTGGTTAGTTATAGAATATGTCCCCAAATTTAAAATTATATTATATTTTTTATCATATTTGAAGGGTAATAATTTCATGAAGGTTTTTTATTTTAAAAAGGTCATAATGAACTAGTTATGAGCATGAGATTCCTATTTTTAGTAGGAAACATACATGGATTCTCTTAAATATTGTTCGGTTATTGAGGTAGAAACTAACATACCATATGAGTCTATATAGAGCTAAGTGGTATCTCTATAATATTATAGGTTAATCAGTGATACTTAATGTTATAATGGTATATCCATTTAGTGATATAGTCTATTATTTCTATACCTGGTGAGGAAGCAGGTCTCAAAATATTTCAGTTATGCAAGGATGATGAATATATATTTTCAATGTTTGGTTCCACTAAGAGATTTTAACTTTTGTTACAAGAGAGAATATTTTTGATCGTTTTTTAAAAGGAGCCTATGAACCATATATTGAGTTCTGAATCATATTAGAAAATCTCTATTTTTTATGTACTCATTTAATAATTATATCATAGTGATATTAATTTTTTTTATTCTTTTAAATGTTTTCCCAATATTAAGTGTAACTTGAATGAGGAGGGATGATAGTTATAATGTAGAATGGATATATCAGGATTCTTTGAGTTATGATTTTGAATAGTTTTCATTATAGGATATCAAAGAGTGAACACGATAGAGTTGTTTGGAAGAATTTATGGACAAAACATTATTGATATAATCTTTTATATTTTTTAAAATATTACCCTTCAGTTTTTATCTCATGGTAAATGACTGATTTGACATTTATAAAAACCCCATCTATTAAGATATTGATGTTCTTTATTTGAATTGGTTTATAGGTAGGATAAATCATATTAGGATTTTAGAAAATACCAAATTGGATGTTTCTTCAGTAATAGTTTATATCATTTCTATGGTTAATAGTTAACACAAGGTTGAATTTAATGAATGAAATGTATATGAATCGAGTGTTGGATTAATCTGTGTGGTTGAAAACCATTTTTTTGCATAAAATTTGAAAATATAATGTTTTATGTGTTCTAATTTCATCATTTAATGGATTGAAAATAGTTATAAAATGTTATAAAAGAGTTTTCAAAAAAAATTAATTAGTCAGATTTAGTGTGTGTATGATATGCTTATAATCCAGTTGAAAAAATAGAAGCAGATAATAGTCTTGTAATCTAATAGCATGACTAAAAAAATGATAAATATTCATAAATGATTCATGAGAATGAGAATCCATATATTGGGGATATTATAAGGAAATATATCAATATTTTTTAGTGTAACTATAAATTCATCTGATCACTAATGGATTTTGTGACTAAGGAAAATTTAAATTGGGAGTTAAACCGGAAAGAAGGGATATTTAAACTTGAATGAGGTTTTAAACACATTGTTTTAAAGGTTTCAAATATTCAATATTAGACACAAAATGGAGTATTGGGGGTTAGTTAAATTAATAGATCTAATGGATGGTATTATCAAGCCACCAAAACTATGGTGGAAGTCCACCCACGTTCTAGTTGGTAGGGTAGTGGTAATAAACCACAAAACACATCATTAGAAGTTTGGTGGTATACCACCATAATTCTAGTGGTATTATGGGGTTTTTTATAATTTTAATTTTATTTATTATTTTATTTTAATGAACATAAAAAATATCCTATAACCCCATTCTCCTCTTAAATGTTTTCAACCCCCATCCCTCTCCCCCACTCCATCAACCATATTTCTTCTCTTGATACTCCATTTGTTTCCATATTTTGATCCATTTTTTGGTAATGAAGATATCTAGACAAGGTAAAGTTACGTCATGTATCCTGTCTCAATATTTCTCTTATACCTTTACAATTTAATTATTAATTTCATTTTAGGTTAAATTTTTCTAACTCTATACTTTTTAGTGAATAGGAGTGAATCAAGCTATGAAATTGGATGTGTTATCTCCTATAAACATGAGGTAAGTTACCCATTTAATAAAAATAAATATTTCATATATATTTATGTGGGATGTTCATGTATTTTTTGGGGTTTAGATTGGGAAATATCAAATAGGGGTATGAAGTTTGATAAATAATGATATAAACTAGGTAGGGTTTTTAGCACTATAAAACATATCTGACACATGATTTAGTGATTTTAGAACTACTTGGTGAATATATCACCAAGGGAAGATACCACTATCTAGGAATGACAAAAAATGAGAGAGTATTATATTGAGTCGTAAATTTTAATATGATGGGATTATATTTAGTGATTTGACTAGGGGGTATTTGGTTCATAGGTCCATTAATAATTAGTTCTGTTAGAGGTTACCCTTGTGAATGATCCTGGTAAATGGGTGTTATGAGTTATATGACTTGAACTACATAGTAAGGGTTAGTTGATGGTTCAATGAAATGTGGGATATTATTAGATTCTTTCTTGAGGGATTAATGTAGTAGTGTGGTTTATATTTGTTTTATAGGTTAATCACCAATTATTGTTATTCCTTATGAAACTATAAAAAGGTGAAAGAGAATATTATTTCATGGGGGACATTAGATCTTGCACTTTTTTTAGAAAAAACCTAGTGAATGATATATATATGTATCCCTATAAGACTGTATTATATGTCTTGGATAATATATATTAGGGTATTACCAAAGGGTTAGTATAGGTGCTGGTTATGATGTGGATTTTTCTACTTTTTTAGGGCATAGATAAATTTTAAAATGAGACAGGTGGGAACTTTAATGACAATATGATGGTTATTTTGAGAGGTTTTTCATAATAAAAAGTATATGGAAGTTCCTTGAGTTTTTTAGGGTGATTTTTCTTATCTATAAAGTATATATGTTTAATTAAACCGATATAACCAATGATTCAAGGCATGAATATTGATCACGGATCATAGGAATAATGTTTTTCAAGAGATTATTGATACGGTAATAGGTTATTTTTAAATTACTAATTTCAGTGAGGTGATTCATTATGTTGATTCCCTTAGGTGCTATATTCTACAATAAATCTAGATACATGTTGTTTCGAACTAAAATCTATATTTGGGATACAATTTATATGTATTATTCTTTATAATCATAACTTATCTTTTTGAATTATTTTTTAGATTATATTTATTTTTCAATAGAGGGATTACGACCCAATCAATAGAAATAGTGTGACCATCAATTTGTTTCTAATGGGAAGAGAAATTTTTATTCCATTTCACATTTGAATGCACATTTTGTTATGATAAATAAAGGTAAATAGGAAATGAATTATTTATTCACAAGGTGACTATATTTCCAAAGACCATTGATAAGTTCATAACATTATTATTATTTATATTAAATTACTAACATTTTTAGATGAAAAATTACCAGTAGAGAGTAGTGTTACCTATTATTACATAACCACTTAATTTTAGTGTATGATGATAAAAAGTTCATCATGGTACCTATTATTACAATATGAATTTATTCTAATGAGGAGCAATGCTAATGAGTTTTAGTACCGAAAATTATTTCAAATATTTTTTATATATATTCTTATTGGATGGTTTGGAAATAATATTTTTTCATGGTATAGATATTTCTAAAGATACAAATAGATAAAATAATATTAGATGAAGTAGGTGGGGGTTTGATTTCATGTTATCCTCATTAGAACACACCTTAAAGGATTTAGGGGAATACAAAATATTTAGGTAGGTTCCAAATTTTGGGGTTTATTGGTGAGGATTTAGTCATGATACCTCAGCATATAATTTATCTCTTATAGAGTAAACTATAATAATCCCTCAGATTGTCTCTCAAGGAGGCTGTTAGACTTATGTCTCAAACTATGACTTTTATTTTCTAATTTTATGATAAAATTATAAAATAATTTGGGATTTTTTTTTTGAATAAAATTAAAAATAAAATATAAATGAGTTGGTAATTAAATTATAAAAAAAAATTATATTTGAAACAGATGGAAATATAGAGTAAAAATAGATTTTAAAATAGTATTTATAGAAGGTGTGTATATTTAGGATTTTCCCCATATTCCTTGTATAAAATCATTATCTAATTGTTATTTATTAGTATTTACCTAAATAACTCTTGGTAAAAACCTAAATCAACCTATGTATTATACAAAAACCTTAGTTTATGTTTTTTTTATCTTTATAAAAGTGATTCATACTCCTGAATACCTCCAATAGAATAATCCTAATCAAACTCATTATGCACAATTAAAATACCTTGTAAAAAATATTAAATAATGAGAACAATTTCTTAATTTTTATAAATTTAACAAATAATTAAAATATTTTATAATAAATAATTCAATAAATAAGTATAACTCATTAATTTAGAAAGACAGTTCTTGTAAAATATAATAAACTATAATGAAAATTATATAGACACAAAAGGGTTCATCCTTAGATCAATCACATAACCATCACCACATGAGAGTTTAGATGTGTATGGCTAAATTAGATCCCATCTTGCTCCTTCATTATTATGGTAATACCATCTTAGTCCTTGAATCTCAAAATATAAACCATTCCTTCTCAATCTAACTTTTTCTAATTTTATAGTTTGGGTACCACATAAAAAATGAATTATCATTCTGAATTGTATTTATGCCTTTAAGTGTCCAGAAGAAGCTTCATGCACATTAAAAAAAATCATTTCAATTAGCTCTAAGTAGTGTCATCAGAGAGTTATTTAATTACGTGGATAAGAAATCAATTTATATACACCCTAACCTTTTATTTATCATTGGAATAATCTTATGAGTATGGAAAATTCAAATCCATATTTATTCAAATCCATACAACCATAATACATGATTGAACAATATCTAGTGGAATGATGTTTCATTTAACTAATTCCAAAAAAATCACAAAGTAAACCATTACAAGGGAAAAAAATACCATAGATGATAAATAAAATATCATATGTACGGAGAAATATCATACACATTCCAAAAACATCCCATGTGAGTGTGAATAATCATACACGAAATGTAAATTACCTATGATCCAAGAAAAAATATTATATGAGATAATTTTTTTTACAAATTAAAAATTCATACAAGTAGAAAATATCTTATAGGGTAGAATATGGAAAAGTAAAATATCATATGAGGAAATAAAATGTCTTATGTGGTAGACTCAAAAATATCCTATGATCTCCCAAATATAGCCAAAATGCACAATTTCCATAATTTTCAAATAATTTATAGAATTTTCATGAAATGTGTGGGTTAATAAATTAATTCTAGATATGATTTAAAATTCCTTATAATAAACAATTAATCAATTTTGAAGGAAATTTCCAAAATATCCTTGAAAACTAAAATTGGTTCAAATTTGATGAAAATAACAAACTGGTTGGGATTTATTCCTTAAAATTCACATGAAAATTATGAAAAAAAAACTCTATAATTTCACCCACACATAGAACTTAAACTCCATAAACGTAAACAAACAATGATCATACTAAAATAATTTTAAATAAAAAACCTATGAAATTTACCATATTAGTATCAATTAAAAATTATTATACATCATAAATAAATGTTATTCCAAATTCTCAATTTTGTTTGTTCATTAAAATTTAACTTTCTTTATCATAACATGCATGAAAAAACCCATACCTTAAATTTTTTTCACTTCTCACAAATATAGATTTGTAATAAGATTCTTCTAATCCAACCAAATACAAGAATCACCATAATTTTGATAAAACCCCATATCACCACCCTAATCGAGTTAAATGATTTTTTTATAAAAGCATGAGGGATTTCTTATAGTAGTTATAAGGATTTAGTTTCATAGGTTCTTATGAAATACTTTCTGGGGGAAAATAAAGAGGTTTTATATCTTTTTGAAGAAAAAATACATGGTCAGTTAACACTCAAGTGTAGTTTATCCTTATTATTATGTCAATAATTCATCTCATCATCTTTAAAAATGTCTAGGGATAGATCTCTCCTTTTTTAAAATCAAAAACAAAAATATTTTATTCCCAATTTCCTCACTTTATAACTGTGCTTCCTAGTTGATTTTTACATTTTAATTTTCAACCAATTATAAGATATTTAAATGAATAGTGGACACTTTGAACCTTATAAAGTTTTGTGAACTTATAGTATCTTTTTAAAATGAAAATAATTCTTATCAACATAAAAAACTAATATTTATTTTTATTTCTCATCACCTTAAGCATCTCAAAGTTTTCTCAATGTTTTGTTTCATAAATATGCTTGAAAATGTCTATAAATATATAGAATGGAATATGTTTTAGTGGTGCACAAAACTTTTTCAACTTCTGATTTCTTCTAATAATATAATAAAATGATTTAGTTGACCACATAACAGCTCCTACACATATTAATTCAACAATTTCAAGCACTTTTACTTTCTAGAGTAGGTTGGATAGGGAAAATGGATTGAAATTTAGTTTACTAGTAATATTTTTAGGGCTTATAAGGGGATTAATATGATAATATGTTTTGATAAAGGGGATTTTGAATCACAAAATAAATTCCTCAATAATTTTAAATTTAATTACATATAAATCCTTGTATTTTATTGGAGAAAAGAACATTATAGTCAAAGAAACACTATTTTATTATCTCAAGAAATAAGTTGAATGTAATGAAGATGTAAAAATGGTCCATATGCCTCAAAGTTCGTGCAATTAAAAATTTTAATGTGGTTTGAGACATGGGATCCAAAATGTTAGTGGTATTTTCATGATATTTCCAATGATTTCAAACATGGAGATAATTATATTAGAATTAATTTAAATTAATTTATATGGGAAATAAGTCAATTTATTATATTGGGTTTCAAAAATCATAATATTTTCCACTTTTATATAACAATACTTTTAAAAACAGACAAAAAATAAAAGAAAAACAAATAAAAATGAGAAAAATAGTAAGAAAACAGATAAAATTTTAATGAAAAATAGATCACAATAAAACCCAAAACCAAATACGTTTATCCCCCCTAATGATGTGGTTTTATTACCTCATTGTACCTTGATTGATGATTAATATAATAAAATTTAGAAATTATGGACAAAATAACAACCTAGTTGGATGGAAATACATATCTTGGTGCTCAATGGTATTCAACAATTTGAATATAGAAATCCTATCCCGGTGGTTCATAAAAATCATATTTTATTTGATTTTATCAATGGAATGTAACTATGAATGGTGTTTCTTTGTTTGGTTCTTTAATCTGAATGGAACAAAAATGAAACACTATAGTAATAATGTAATTTCCTAATGATTTGAAAGAAATTAATTTCAAAGGAGCGTAATTCTAGATTCATACAACAAAAATTTATCAATTTTGAAGTCTTTATTAAGTATCATTTAATAGGAAAATAATTCTCATTATACAACCAAACACTTTTAGAAGATGTTTTTCTAATTTTTGTTTCTAGAAATTATAAGTGAAATTTTCTTTATTCTCTAGTATCATATTGATTCACATTACATATTTTCATAGCCTAATAATATTTTTACCTTACTCAATAGAAAAGTAAGAATATTTTAAATAAACTATTATAATTGGGGAAATTTATAATAGTGATTTAAATGTAGTTATGTAGGATTAGATTGTATTATCTAACATTAAACTCTACTATTTTTTATTTAGGTGTACAAAAGTTTCAACAATTTGTTTTATTTATCTATTTATTAGATCAGAAATTCCATTTTTTGGGTGATGGGAAATATAGACCCTATGATTGACTCCATTTTTTTAATTATATTTTCCAAATCCCTATTATATAATTTAGTTCCTTGATTAGTTATTAAGAGCTTGGTTGGACCAATCCTAGAGTAGATATTTTCATTTACAAATTGGGAAACCTCTTTTACAACATCGCTTCTTGTGAGGATGGATTCTATCCATTTTGAAACATAATACACAATAATAATAATGTAAATTTATCTAAAATATTTGGTAAATGGTCACATGAAGTCTATTCCCCATAGTTTTAAACATCAAAAAATTAGAGTGATTGTTGTGGAATCTAATGATCTTGAAAATATTTCCTTGATATAAATAGTTCTTATATGCATTTTGGAAATTAAAATCATGTATAAAAATGGAACGAAAAATATTAACTAGAATCTGCCACTTTTATAGAAATTATTGGAGATTATAAGTGATATCCATAACTTAAAGTGTGAAAAAATTAAAACTTATTGGAATTCATATTTATTAATGTGTCTCTTTATAATTTAATCACTACCAACAAGCCATATGTATGGATCATCTCAAATACCATTATTTCAATCACTTAAAAGATTATATATTTTATATTTGAAAACCCAATGAGGTATTTCCCTAGTATTAAGATAACTAAATAAATCAATAAACCAAGGTCTATCATTACTAATTTCAAAAATATTTCTAATCAGCAAAAAATTACTTTTTAGTGGATAGATTTGAAGGTTTTTATAAAAAAATAGTGGGTATTTAGATTAAATAGTTAGACATAATTTTTTTGGTTCCTTTATTATCCTTTATTTCAACATCAAATTCTTATAAAAATAAGATTTATCTCAAAACTCATGGTTTGGAATTATTCTTTTCATAAAAATTTTAATTATACAATGATCAGTGAAGAGAATCACATTGAAAACTAACAATTAACATTTAAAAATATCAAAAGAATATAAAGAAACCAATAAAACGTTATTGGATATTATGTAATTAATAAGGTATAGATAAAAAATTATATATGCATATGTAACATAATTATATTTCTTTTCTAGAATTTGACTCAAAAATTACCCAAGTGAAAAATAAGAAGTATAAGTCATGATTTCAAAGGGAAAGTTCTAGTTTGGTTGTTAGACTATGGGTTTGGTTATTGGTTTTTATTTTAGATATTCCTGTAATTTTTTCCACTTAACATAAAATATTGTTAATTATTTTTAGCAACCTATATAAGGTAAAATAAATTTTACTAACATATTTTATGAATCCTCTACAAAAACGAGCATGAATAAGAAATGATCATACATATCTTTTAGTTTTTAGGTAATATTGTGAATAAATTATCCCAATTTTAGATATTTAAACTTGGATTCTATCTTTACATAAAAAATTTCTTTGTACTATTCCTTTATTCCCCTTTTAATATAATTTTTCATAATTTAGAAGAATATTTTTATCAATGAAATTTTGAATGAAAACAACTACAATTTTCTAATACATCTTAAAAAACGACACATAAATAGTGAATTCTTCCATAAAACATTCAAAGAGATTTTAAAAAATATTGAAAAACATTCTCATTATGCACAAATAAAACATTCCCAGTGTATTTCACGATCAGAATGACAATATCTTATATGAAAATTTACTAAAATAAAATGTTAAATGGTGTTTCTCTGGATCCTCAAATAATATATCGATTTCAAATTTACCGTAGAATTATTATATAAAATAATAATGGTTTTATCTAGATATTGAAGAAAATGATCAATAAAAGGATGTGGGAAATGATATTTCCAAGTCACCAAGTTGGGTTTTCCATAGTAAACACACACTACAATTATTTGGATATCAAATGGGAAATGCTCACCAAATTTGTTCTTTGAGATTGTGAGGCCTCTTTTTTGGGAAAAATGAATTTTTATCTTATATTGGATTCAAAATATGGTAAATATTATTTTATTATTCAATAAACTAGTGAATTATTTCTTAACACCCTAAAACAAAGTTGGGTTTATTCTTCTTTGAAATTGACCCACTAGTTTTTTTTTTCTTCTAACAAAATTCAATGCATGAAAGTTGATGGGTCGATACTATTGAGTTCAGAGAGATTTTATCCTGAATATTTATTTTGGGGTTTAATGACTCATTATAGTAGTTTTTTCTTATCCTTTTGACAAATCTTTATAAAAAATGATAGGTAATTTATCATTATTTCGCAGAAAAGAATACTAGAGATTTTTAATGAATGATTTCAGCTCGAATTTATGTGTACAATTTTATATGTATAGAAAAGGATTATGTGACTCAATAAAACCAATTTCATCACTTATTTATTCCCCAAAATGGGTATATTTTAGGCTGATGTTGGGGAAAATGTATTTTCCTGTAGTTAGTTTGTAGGTTTGTTATTTCATCAAATATAGAGACCCAACCTTAAACATTACATAATACAGTGTCTTAAAATAATAATTCACATTATTTAATTCCAAAATATATTTTAGGTTTAGAGTTTTTTAGAATTGTTTCATAACCCTTACATAAATAAGTAATAAATCACAAAGTGGGAACTTCCATTTAGTATCCATTTTCCCATAAATCAATACTTTTAAGATATAATGAGTTTTCTTTTTGTGACACATATTCAAAAAAATTATCTTGAACATATCCTTGTTTCTAATCATAATTAAAACCACGTGAAAAAATTGTAAATCATTGTAAGATAATAAAAAACTCATTAGGGAATAGAAAAATAAAGAAATAAAACTGTTAGTCCATTGATACTCATTTTTTTATTTTTTCAAACAAAACTTGAAGCTCAAAATAAATATTTTATAAACAATGAAATAAAATTATATGCTAAAATAGCTTTATAAAACATATAAAAATAGAAATTCTAATGGTTTAATTTCAATCATGAATAATTAATGAAATGTTTTTGAAAATGTTATACTTTTCACCCATAATAAGTGGAAAATACTTGTCTTTAAACAAAAACTCAATAGTTTACCTTGCACAATCATAGGCATTCTTTAAAAACCAAAGTATTTATAAACAATAATATAGGTAACTTGAGGAATCATTATAATATCACTATTACATATGGAGTAACATTCATATTTATAAATGGAATAACTTCCATGGTTATAGAAGGAAAACTTTCACGGTTACACTTGGAATGACCATCATCGTTACACTTGGAATAATCATCATGATAAATTTCCAACATAAACATTACCCAATGAATTGGAGGGATATAAAGTAACCACCCATAATTGTTTTATAATGTAACAACACATGATCATAAACAATTTCCAAGAACCATAACATAATCATAATATATAAAATCTTTCATCATAAATATATTCTTTCCAACCATAAGAAATAATTTTTAGATATTGATATCCCTCTTATTTAAACACATTTTTCAAAAAGAATCAATTCCTAGAATAAAATGAAAGAGGGCTTTTATTTTAAGAAAACATGTAATATTATATAGAAATCCAAATATCAAATAATACTTATAATTTTGGGACAATTCATTATTGTCACAAACATCAAAATACAACATTTCTTTTTTCCTTTTGTAAATAAAGTAAAAAGGTTCTATATAAAATATGTAAAAAATTTCCATTTAAAAATATTTGAAATAAATTAAAAATATAAAAATATTTCTTTATAATTAATTTATTTTCATATAAATACATTCATATAAAATTTTAAAAAATACATACATAGAAGTAAAGATCATTTTAAGGGAAACCTTAATATAAGATTTTCAAAAAAGAAAGTCCCTTACATTGAGTCTAAATCATCAAATACATTACTTATCTTCCTGAATAATAAACTTTTGTTAATTAGTTAATTAATTAAGAAAAAATTTCAAGTTCAATATTTATTTTATTTTATTTAATACCATATTATATAAAATTACTTAATCAATGAAGTCCATGTCAGATGGTTTGATAATATTTGGCTAATATGTAAAAATTGACTTCAGTGTGTTGACTATGGTCAAAGCGGTCATTATTCCATCATATTTCGAATAATAATAATGATATAATTATTACTCTTATACATAAATTATTCTTTTGAAACCAACTATGAATGATGGTTATGAAAAATGAACTATGCTATAATCATTGAGACAGTATGTCATACGTACGCATGAGTAAAATTTCCATTTTTAAAAAAATCATTATTGAAAGAAGGTAATTATTATTTTATTTTTTGATGATGATAAAACTATCATAAATACCATATTATGTCTTCAAATATAATTATATGTTTATATATATATTCAATATGATGAGGTAATGAGAAATTAATCACATCGCTTTGTGGAGGCGGTAGTCACACTTACGCATGGACAACATATCATTTTCTAGGGAATAGAAAGATCAGAAAGAAAATGAAATATTATATTTTAATAATGATTAGTATTTCATAAATAAAATATATAAACATTAAATACATCATTATAGCCAACCGTAAGACAATGTTATGGAAAACAAATAACAGCGATTCATGAGGTGGTAAACTGTCATACAAATGATAAATGGTTTCATTTCCCATTTGATTGAATATGAGATATATATAGATTATTCAATTAATATAATAATATATTATTATATATAATATAATTTCTATTATTATTTTGTCATGGTTTAATAATATTTAAAGGAGGAATAAGGAAAAACAAAAACACCCGGTTAAGAACTATACCTCTCCTTTTGAAACACTAATTTTCTTTACACCTTGACCTCTCCAAGGATGGTATTATTACTAAAAAAGAATTAAATATTGAGGGGTTTTATTATAGGAAAATATTTTTAAAATTATTAGAAAAAACTAAAATCCTCTTTAAGTGTAAATAAAAAAGGAGAGGTGGTTCCCTTTTATAAGTGAGGGGAGGGTGACACTTAGAATTACATAAAGTATTAAATTAATATGAATTAATTTTCATGTGAAAATAGATCCAAACCAATTTATTTAAAATTTATAATTATTATGGGTCAAAACAATCTCATAAAATAATATTTATACATGTTTAGGTGATGTTTTGATTCTTATATATGTTAAACCTTTTGATGATAATCATGATAATAATGTTTTTTACTCTTTAAGGGTCAATATAGTTACTATAAAAGGATAAAAGACTATGAGTATACCATGGTTGATTTTATAAACAATATCTTATTCACTTAGATGTAGATAATATTGTACTGCAGTTTTAAATCATTTAATATAATATTATTTGTTATAAAACACCATTAATGTCAATTTTGGAACTATTCCTTTTAATTTGACTTTTAAATCTACAAGACAACAATGGAATTTGAACATAATGCATAGAAACCTCTAAAATATTTCATAATTAACTAAACAATTTTGAAGAAAAATGATGAACTAAAATCATATTAATTTTATCAATTTTAAAATGATTTATTTTATTTTTCTATTAATTTAATAATTATTGTGTTAGTGTTGCATTGGATTTTAAAGTAATTATTTCTTCACTAAAAGTTAGAAATAAATTACCATGATAAAAAATCCATATATATATAATATTATTATTTATAGAAAAACATATCCTCTTTTTATTCCTATGAAAAAAACTATATATAATAAAACAAAGAGAATGATATTTTTTACTTTTCTTTATATAAAAAATAATGATAAAAATCATGGTCAAATTGAAAAAGGTGATATATTTGAAGTTTTGGTGGATATGGATGAAATATAATCATCCAATAAAATTATTTCAAGTTTTAGGGTCACTTTATATTCCTTATCATATTATTTTTAATAAAAATTACTTAACTTACCCTTACCAAAGTGACATAAATTTACTAAGGTTACTATACCCAATGAAAAAAAATAAAATGGAATGATTTAGCAATTTTAGGTCTCCTAATTAAAAATTTGGAATCCATTTTTTAATATTCAAAACACATAGTTTTCATAATTTCATTTAATATTAAACCAAAAAAACGTGATGAATATAGTTTTTTAGAAAAAATCATTTTAAGTAAAAAATGTTTTATACCAAATCCAAGTATAAAATTCATTTTTAAGACCATAATTAGATTATTTGTAATAAAAATAAAATAATTAATCTTTTAATAAAATCCAAAATTGAATTTTAAAATGTAATTTATTTAATATAAAATACAATTTTCATTAAAAATCAGTATTTTTCTCTATTTGTGAAAAAATAAATCATTTCAGAAAATTTTCTAAAAATATACTTAAGATAATTTTATATGATGATCTCAAAAATAGAGTCCATTTTTTAAAATTCAAATTCTATAATTTTTAAATAATTATTTTAAATAAAACCTTATAATACCTGAAAACCCAATTTGGTTAAAAGTAATGGTTTTCCCTATTAATTGAAAAATTACCTAATATTTTATAATGGATATAACTCTTCAAAATCTAATTAATGAATATTAAAATGGAATGAAAATTATTTATCTTATAATTAACTAGGTTTTTACATTTCCACCATTTTTGAAATTCTATCCTCACAATTTTATTTACTTGTTAAAATTGTGGGGATATCGTTCCCTCATAGCATTTTCTTATTCTCATGTTGCTTCCTCAACCATATGGGTATCACATAAAACATTAATTCGATGAATTATCTTATTCCTTAATAGTTTCTCTCTAAGTTCAAGAATCCAAATCATATTTTCCTTATAATAAGGGTCTTCCTCCAACTAAACTAATATTGGGCTCAAAACTTAAGATGAAACCGATACATATTTTTACTAATAATGAAACATGGAATATGTTATGTACTTGGGATAAACTCAATGGTAATTCCAATAAGTTTAAAATTGATCCAAATTTATACAAGATTTAATAAGTTATAATAAAAAATTGACTTTTCTTACCTTTTTTACCAAAAAACACAACAGTTTTTCATGGTGATACTTTAAAAAAACATGATCACCTACCTTGAATGAAATTTCTTTTCTATGGTTATCCCTATAAATTTTGGACTACTTTGATTTTTCCTTTTCTGTTACTGAATTGTATTTATCTTCTATATGATTTCTTATCCCATCAATTTTTTTTAACATACTACATACCCCCAATTAGGAATCTGACATCTCTTCCCATATAATTCCTCTAATAGTGGAATATATATACTATAATGAAAACTTTTATTATAAAAAAATCAATAAATAAAATAATTTGATCCTAACATCCTTGGTATTCCAATTAAAAATAATTAATCATATATTTTAAGGTCTAAATTGTTCAATTTTAATGTCCCTTATATTGAGAATAAAAAATGTACTGAAATTTAATTCATTACTCAATGAATTCTGAAATCCTTTCCAAATATTTGAAGTAAATTTAGGATCACTATCAAATACAATTGAGATAAGAACTCAATATAGCATTACTATCTCTTTGAGATATAGTCAATAAAGATGATCTAAATCCAATATATCATGAATGGGTAAGAAATGTGTATACTCAGTTAATCAAAAAACAATAAACGAAATCACATTATTTCCATGATAAGAATTTGGTAATACCACCATGAGATCCATGAAAATATTTTCCCATTTTCTACTATGGAGCTAGAAAATCTTGAAGCATTCCCTTTGGTAATTTTCATTATGATTTAACCTATTGAAAAGCTAAATATTTCATGGTAAAGTCAGAAATATCTATTTTCATTTCATTCCACATGTTATTCTCTCAATGGTCTCAGTACATCTTAGTACTTATAAGTGAATGAAAAATCATGAACTATGAGATTGACTCAACAATTATCTTCTTATCTAGGAATAACCAAGAAAAAATAATTTTTTTCCAAATATGACAACACATCATTCATTAATATTAAGATTTGAAAATTTACCCTTCTTTACAGATTATACCATTTCTTATAAAACATGATCCTCCGTCTAAGATTTCTTAATTATTTCTAATAGATTTGACTGTGTTAACATGTAAAATAGAATAAATGAAGTTCCCACGTGCATATTTTCTAGGATAAAATTCATTAAATCACTAACCTAAGGGCCATGTTCCAACTGCCACATAATTAGTATAACATTATTTTTCTGACTCGAGGTATAAAATATATTATTTTCTTTTCCTAGATATTAATAAATTGTGTAGTCATAATAATCAATCAATTACAACCATCTCATCTGTCTCATGTTCAAATCATTTTGAGTTAATATATACTTTAAAATTTAATAATCAGTATGTATTTCACATTTGGATAAATATAAGTGATGTATCCAAATTTTTAAAACAAACACTATAGATTTTAGTTTAATTTCATGTTTAAGATAATTTTTCTCAGGTGGTTTTAATTAATGTGAAGAATAATCAATTTTCCAATCATTACGAATTATGACAAAACCAAGTCCTTTTAAGGGAGAATTTTTGTTATAGAATAAGTGACCATTTATATAGGGAATAAAAAAAATATTGCATTCACCAATCTTCTATTTAGTTATATGAAATTTATCACTTTTTTCAGATTAATTTAACAAATTTTTTGTTAACTTGGTTAGTGATATAAAAAACCAAGTAATGCTTAAAAAATACCGGTAATATCTTGATAAAATAATAAAAATATTAATCTTAGTAACATTTTTAGGTCTTTTCAATTTATCAACCACTTTCGTTTTGACAGGATCAAAAATTATTCCATAGTTATTTACAATGTATATAAACAATGAAATATGTTTTGACAAATGATAACATTTGCTAAAATTGATGAATAAATTATTTTATTTTAGGGTTTATAGAATAATAATTAGATAATTTTCATATTCCTAATAAATTATAAAATAAAATAAAATGTCAGTAATACACATAGTCACAAATTCATCTAAATATTCATGAAAAACTCTATTCATAAGATCCATAAATACATATATGGAATTTTTTAACCCAACGAACATAAATACAAAGTTATAATGAACATACAGACATAAAAAATGGTTTTTAAAAAATATAATATTCCTTTAACTTTAACTAATGGTACCCCGAAATGAGATCATCCGTCAAAAAATTCTGATTCATATGGATCTTATCAAACAAGTCATTAATACATGGAAATATATACTTTTTCTTAATAGTAATGTTATTGAAATCGTTATAATTAATGAAAATCCTCATATAACCATCTTTATAATTAATAAGAAAATAAGAGAACCCTATGGTGATGTTCTGGGATGAATGAAACCTTTTTCAAGCAACTCATACATGTTCATTTTAAATTCTAGAAGTATTAATTGAGCCATTAGATAAGGGGTTTTTGAAATAATCATAGCATTAATGAAAATTAAAAATTAAATATAACTTCCTGATCAGTTATATCATCATAAAACACAATAGGGAAAACCAATAGGTATTCTTATAATATTGAAAGAACAATAATTTATACAGTTCTCTTATTCTAAAAAAAATTACATGAAAACTTTTATTTCCATATTTTAATAGTATCTCAACAACTTGATATGTTATCAAAGGTTGTAATTAAATCTTAAATACAATCCAAAAATATTTTTTGAGAAAAAAACTTCTTTAACTCTATAATATATCTTATGATGGTAAACTGTGATCCAATCCATACCTAGAATAAAAACAAAATCTACTAGGTGTAAAAAATAGTTTTTTGGTACAATAATATAGAGATTATTATAATTTCTTTCTTCCTTAATACCTCCCATAGAAATTTTTACTAATAGTTTTGTCTTAATTTCTTGAGGTGGAATTTTCAATTTACCAAAAAATATCATAGAAATGAATGAAGTTTTTGTCCCAAAATCAAACAAGACATTATCATAATATTAATAAAAAACAAAATTACCTACTACCACATTCTTTGATGGAATAAAATCAATCAAAGTAGTTTCAAAGGATTTAACTACACCCTTCTTGTTGTCTTTCTACATCTGATCATTCGTGTTATTTTTAGGACACACATGTACATAATGACCCATATCTCTAAATTTAATACATTTTATTTCCTTTTTTATCTAAATTTTTCTTACCACTCCCAAGATCATTTTTATTGAAATCATGATTCATATTTCCAACCATAACATATTATAATTACTTACAAAATTTCATAAGGAATTCCGTAGGGTCATTTTTACCCCAACTATCACAAATTGACAACATGATTTTTTTACATTCAGATTTACTTGATGGATTCTTCTCATTTTCAATCCATCGAGACAACGTTTTCTTCTCATTATAAAAAAAATTGATCATTAGTAAACCCCATTTCCACCTTATACTCACATAAAACATGTTTTTATAGCTTTTAAAATATCCAAAATGTAATTAACTTCAATATCATGTCTTTAATACTAAGTAAATCCAATTAATTTTACTATTGATACCTCGGATAAAATGTTTTACATAAATTAAAAAATGTGTGAATTTTTATTCATACATGACCATTGAATATTTTTACCTTTTTCTTAATTCCAAAAATTTATTTTCCCACCTAATTAAAATATATTTAAGAAAATATTTCTTAAGGAAAATATTCTTAAATCCACCCCATTCCAAGTTATCAATTGCTTGTATTTCTCTGATATTCTTAACCGTAGACCACCAATGGTTAGATTCACCTTTAAAATGGTAAATATGATGAGTTCCATTTAGATGATCTCAAAAACACGTGACATAAAATATCTTTTCTTGGGATTTAATCCATCCTTCATCTTCCATTAGGTCATAAGATCCACTAAATACCAGAGGGTGTTGCCTTATAAAATTTTCCAGTATGGACATATCCCTCTATATTAGATTGAGACGCTCTCTTATATGGATAACACTACCATATATATATTGTGTTAATTTATCCATCACAATAAAAATTCCAATACCAACCATTCTGGTTTGCTGATTTACAAGTATATTTTCTTCTTAGTGTCTTCCCAATTCAATTTCCCTATTTCCATTAGGGGAAACCATTCTAAACAAAATAAAATTAAATGAAGAAGCATGGTAATATTCAAATTATATATCATGATATCCACAAATTATAATCTAAAAAGAGTATTTACATACTATTTTCTAAACTTTCAAATTATCGAACCATTTTATCTGATACCAATTATAAGGAACCAACCATAAACATTACTTAATATTGTGTCTTTAGAAAGGAATTCATTTTCCTTAATTCCAAAATAACTTTTAGATTTAATGTTTTATAGAATTATGTCACCACCCTTATAAAAATAATTATTATATCACAGATTGGAAACTTCAACTTCTTATCCATTTTACAATAAAATATTAATTTTACAATATAAAAAGTTTTATTTTCGTGAAATAACCTCACAATTTTCATCTTGACGTAATCCATGTCTCTAATCATACTTAAAACCCCATGAAAAACATTTTAAAACATGGGATGAGCATAACAATATAAGTAAGGGATATAAAAATAAATAAATAAAACTATGAGTCCATGGATACACATAAATATTTTTCCTTTTCAAGATTTACTTTGGGATAAAATAAAAATTTTATTAACCAAGAAATTTACTTTTCTGTCCAAATTTGTTCATAAAACATTTCATAATAAATATTAATGGAAAAATAAATATCATATTGTTTTCTTTTAACTAATGAAAAATTAATGTTTTTAAAAAAAATTATAATTTTCACCCATAATATTTAAATAATAATTATCTTTAAACTCATTTTTATTAGTTTCAATTGATAAATAATAATATTTCCATAAAAAAATAGTATGAATAAATAAATAATATAGGTAACTTGAGGAATAATTTTCATATCACTCTTACATAAGGATTATCCTTCACTTTTAAAAATGGAATAATGATCATTTTTATAAATAGAGAAACCTTCATGGTTCCACATGGAATAACCACTACTTTTACACGTGGAATAACCATCATGGGGAAAATTTAAAAAATAAATATTACCTAATTCATTAGAGGGGTATCATGGATCCACCCATACTTGGTTTCTAATAGAACTAGTAATCTTCATAATCAATTCCCACAAACCATAACATAATCATAACACATAAAATATTTCATCATAAAAACATTCTTCGCATCTATAAGAAAGTATTTCCTGTTATTGATATATCAATTTTCATTAAAACACATATTTGAAAAAATAAATTCCTAGAATAAAGGGACATACGGTTTCTTTTAAGAAAACATGGAATATTATAAAGGAATTAAAAAATAAAATAATGGTTATAGTGGTGGGAAATTTTATTTGTTCTTTATACATTAAAACAAAACATTCATTTTGTAATTTGTAAAGAAAGTTAAGGAATTACATTTAAAATACGTATAAATTAGTTTTCAAAAAATTTAAAATAAATTAAAAAGGGGCATATAATTTTAATTATAAATCATTTATGTACATATAAATAAATCCAAAAAATAACTTTAAAATTTATTAAAATAGAAGAAAAATGGGTTTTAAAGGAATCATTAAAGAAAGTTTTTAAATAAAGTCCCACACCTTGTGTTCGAATCATTATGAAAATTATTAATATTACTTAATAAAAGAATTATGATAATTATTTACTTTGTTATGAACATTTTTGAAGTTCATTATACCTTTTATTTTATTTTTCATGTTATATACAATTACTTAATCATTGATGTTATCATCAAATGTTTTGACGATATTCGACTCATATGTCAAAACTGACTTTTTTATGTTGACTATGGTTAATGTTGAAATTATTAAATTATTTTTATATTAATAATAATTGAAAAATTATCCATTCTATACATAAATTATTATTTTAAAATAAACCATAAAATATTGTAATGAAAATTGAACTACGTTACAATCATCGAGACGGTAGTTCATACATATGCATGAGTAACGTTTCAATTTCTCAATGATCCTTGTGGAAAGAGGGTAATTATTAATTTATATTTCAAAAATTATAATTTTATAATAAATAAAATATTATTTATTTAAATATACTTATATATATATATATAATCAGTTCGATGTGGTGATGAAAAAATAACATATGTTCATGGAGGTGGTAGTCCACACATACAAAATAAAAAATAATAATTTTTTAGTGAACAAAAAGGTAAGAAATAAAATTATATATTATCATTTAAAAATTATTAATATGTCTAAAATAACATATATATAAATCACCCCAATAATTATAACCATCCTTTATAGCAGGTGATGGAAATTGAATTACATCGGTTCGTGAGGTTATAGTTCACCGTACACACGAATGATGGTTTCATTTCTTATTTGATGGAGGTTATATGGATATAGGTTATAAAATTAATATAATAAAATCTCAATATATGGAATATATTTTTGTAATTATTTTATCTTTTTTGAATAATATTTGGAGGTGAAATAAGAAACAAAAAACACTTGGTTTAGAACTATTTCTCTTCCATGGAAAATATTCATTTCTTTACACCTTAATCCATATAAGGTATGTATTTTTCCTAAAAAAGATATATATAATGAGAGCAGGGATTATAGTCATATATTATTAAAGGTATTTTATGAACTATAAGGCCATTTATTTTTTAATAAAAGAAGATATGAGGTACCATTTTATATGTGAGGGGAGGGGAACTCTTTAAATTACTTAATGTATTAAATTAATATAAATTAATTTTCATATCCAAATGGATATAAACTAATTTATTTAAAATATAGGATGATTTTTGGGTAGAAAATATATATCATAAAATAAATATTTTACAAGTTTAGGTGCAATTTTTCACCTTATCATTTTATTTTAACCCCCTCTTAAACCTTTTGATGATTACCATGAAAATATTGTTTTTTACAATGGAAAAAAAGAAAAATAAATGAATTTTTTTATCTCATTAACCATATATTATTAAAATAGATTAAAATAATAATTTTAGGATTTCTAAACAATTTTAAAAAATATTATTTATTAAACAAACATAATTATGGTCATCTTTGGAACTATTTTTAAAATTTAACGTTTAAAACTAAAAGAAAACAATGTATTTTGAATATAATGAATTAAAACCTCTATAAAATTTAACTTTCAACTCAAAATAATGGAACACAAATATACATTCAAATAATATTAATTTTATACTATTTTAATATCATTTATTGGATTTTTCAATTAATTAAATATTAAAATGTCCATGTTGCATAAGAATTTATGGTTATTATGTTTTAACATAAAATTAGAAATAAAATTTGATGATAAAAAAATTGATTTATGTTTAAAATAAAAATTTATTACTAACATTTAATCAATTTATCCCTATGTAAAAAATTTAATTTTAATAAAACAAAGAGAATGAAATTTTTGACATTCTTTTATATATAATAATATAAAAGGAAAAATCATGACCAAATTGAAACAAAATGTCATATATTTGAAGTTTAGATGGTTATGGAAAAATATAATCATCCAATTAAATTAATTCAAGTGTTAGGAGTAGTTTGTAGTCCTTATCATATTATATTTAACCTAAATTAACTGATTTACCCTTACTGAGGTGGCATAAATTTATAAAGGTTAATATTGACAATGACCAAAAATAAAAGTGATATATTTATAAAATTTAGTTGTAATCATTCTAAATATTGATTTAAATTTTATATATTTCAAAAACAAATATCTAGTATTTAATTTAAAATTATACTGGCAAAATGTGATGAAAAATTAATTTTTTTAAAAAGGAATTTTTAAGTATAATATTGTTTCTATACCAAATAAAACTATAAAATTCATGTATAATACCATAATTATATTATTTTTTATCAAATTTAATGAATGAAATTATTAATCAAATGAAAATTCTAATTTTACTTTTTAATTAATTTAAAAGAAAATACATTTTTCTATAAAATTGAGTATTTTTTACAATTCAAAAAAAAAACAAAATCATTTTATAAAATTAAAAGAAATCATTATAAAATAATTTTAATGCGATGATCTGAATAATTGAGTTCATTTTTCAAATTAAAATTATTTAATTTTGAAAACAAAATTTTAAATAAATCTATATAACAAATAAAAACTCAATTTACTTAAAAATAAAACTTTTCCCTTTGATGGAAAATTTAACTAATATTATTGTAATGAATATAACTCTATGGAATATAGTTAATAATTATTTACATGAAATTAAAATTATTTATCTTATCATTACATGTCTTGTTACATTAAATTTGTTGGTTTTAATGTGTTTTCATGTTTTGAATTTCTATATGTAAGGATATCAATTTAAACATCCTGAATAGTGTTTTAAAATATGAGATTATCAACTTCATGGGAAGAATAGTACACCATTTTAGAAGATTTAAAATTTTCAATTGGTTCTATACTATCGGAGATAGTAGGTTTAGAATAATTATATTCAAAAATTTCATCGTTGTTTTCAAAATAAAAATTTCCTAAATTGTTTTTAGATTCTAAATTTTCTATTTTTCTAATAGTTCTCCTAAAATTATCTTTTCATTTGGTTTTTTTAGAAATCATATTTAGTGAGTTAAAAATAAAATAGGTCACAAACTATATCGTTAATATTTGGAAATATCTCAGGATATAACCAATTAGCGATGTTTACTTGAGGGGTTGAATAATATTCAATTCATTGTTTCATTGATTAAAAAAATGTTTAAATATATTAATTATATTCCCAATTATAATGATAATTTTTCCTTATAGACCTTAATGTGACATTAGTAGTTTTTAAGAATGATCTCCCAATAATGAAATGTGAATGGGTGATAAATTAGTCATCTTCTATATCTAAAACATAAAAATTATTTTGAAAAACAATTTTTATTACCTATACAATGTCATATTCAATTACTTAATTAGTCATAGTGGTAATTATTTTATCATGGTGAATGACTATTCTAGGAGGTTTGAGTTCTCCAACATGTAAAGATAAAAAACTAGGTGGAATGACATATGTATAATCATTTAAATCAAGCATGAAACCTTGAACTCAATTTCTTTTAGTATACAGAGAGTAGTGAAAGTTTTTAGGTCTATTAATTTGGTAGTAAATTCATGTTTAATCATTAGTTAGACATTTTTTCATAAGTTCACTTTAACTCCCCATTTACATTTTCTTTTTGGGGATCCCATTTTTTTTAAATATTTTTGTACTTTGTAATTTGTTTTATAACATCTAAAAATTATATATAAAATTGGAATTTCATGAAAATTTATAGTACTTATATATCCATTGATTTTTCAACCATTTTGTCTCTAGTGGGTTACTTCTAAGATAGGTTAGTAGTGGTTTGAATGTTTCTTAATCATTTTAAACATAAGGACATAACATCCTTTTCTAAATTTTCTTCGAATTTTCTAGAAAACCCTCTTATTATTATAGTTATTTCTTGTTAAAAGATATTATTATTTTTCAGAAACTTTATAACATTAAGAATGATTTTCAGTAGTCTGTTTCTATAAATAATTTTTTAAAATAAGTTAAATAGGTTTATAATCCCCTTTAAAAGTATTGGGTTTAGAATCATGTTTAAAACTCTCATTTTGGTTATTATTTATCTTGGATCCACTTCTAATATTAGTGGAAATTAAATTTTACTTTTATTCATCTTGGGTATTTAGTTGAGATTTTATTGTTTAATGAAGTATATAAATTCAGATTTACATGATTTTCCTTGTAAAAATTTATTCAGTTGTTCAGGATGTATAAATTGGTCTTGGGTGTGATTATTCCATCCTAAGTTGAAATTCTGGTTGGGTTGAAAATATATATATTGGATTGACTGAAATGGTCTTCTGAGAAATAAGAAATTATAATTTTTAGTAGGTGCTTAAATTTCAAATTATAGTTCACTAAAGTGTTCATTTGAATAAAACATTCCATAGTGGACAGGTAATTAAAGAGTTTTTTTAGGTTTTGGTTGAGGTGATAGAGTGTTAGAAAACCACATTGACCTTACCATGGATGTTGGATAACTAATTTGTATTAAAATCTTTTTATTTTCAATATTATAATGGGAAACTTAGTAGGTAGAGTTAACATGTAACATGCATCTTCACCATAACTGTTGATTATTTCATTCATGTTTTCAATTAAATTTCTAGTAGAAGAATGTGTTTTATCAACTCAAGATACTCTAGAAGTAACATCAATCAAACTTCTATATGTAAAAAAATATATTTAATAGAAATATTGGATAAAAATTTTGTTACTTATTTAGTGATGGAGGAAACTAAAATGAAGTGTGTTGAATTTTTCCTTGTATTAATGTAATGTTTCTCCTCGAGTTTTCCGAATTCCAAAAATTCCTTTTCTAATGTATGTCTTTCGAGAAGCAGGGAAATTTATCAATAAAACAATTTTTCAAATCATTACAATCTCGAATAAAATTATAATATTAATAAAAGAACCCTTCTTTATAAACTCATTTTAAAGAAAAAGGAAAATCTCAAAGATTCATTTTATTTCCATATATTCCTTTGAGTTTCATGCAAACACACAAATAACTAACAATTGAATATACAAATATGGATATTCACCTAACACTACATTTAATTTTAGAAGTCGGGGAACAAAATTACATCTGATTTCAAAACTAGTAGGGGCATCAATGTATTGTACAATGTTTTGTTGATTTTCTTCAAAAGGAGAAGCTAATTATTTTAAAGTTGTACTATCAAACACTGGGATTTTAGGTTCAAAAATGATTCTACTGTTTGTATAAGTATAATACTCACAAATAGGAAAAATATATAATATCTATGTCCCTATATTGGTAATTTTTATCAATTTTAGGATCTAAAGGTCACAAGTCAGGTTTAGAGATTATAGATATAAAAAAAATTAAATTAAACTTATTTAAACTCCCGATATTTGACACAAATTGATGGTGAGTATTTAGTTTTGTTAACTCAATAATTAATTTATCCCCTATGGAATACACTATAGTAATATATTATATTTTATATTAAGGATATTTTTATACTTAAGTCTCAAACTTTTACTTTAGTTTTTGGGTTTTTATTGAAATTATAACTAAATTAAGGATTTTTTTAGTTAATTAAATTTAAAACTAAAACAAAATAGATTCATGAATTCAATGATGAAAATAATTAGATTGGAAATAGATCAAAATAGAGAATAAAAATCATATCTTAAAATAATGTCCTTATAAAATGGGGATCCTTTTTATATACCCCTTATATTTTATGTCTAAAATGATTATCTAATTTATATTTGCCAATATTTATCTAATAAAATATAGGGAAACACCTAAATTTTACTATGTAATATAATCGGACCTTAGTGTATGCGTTTTTTTTCTTTATAAAAGTGATTCCTAGATCGTAATACCTCCAAGAAAATAGACACAACCTGACTCACTATGCTAAATTATAATACCATTTCAAATGAGAATAAATAATGGGAACAATTAATCTACATTTATAAATTCGGAAACAACTTAAAATAGTTAAGAAGAAACAAATTCAAGAATGAAGTATAATTACTTCATTCAGAAACATAATTCTATAAAATTCATAGAAAATACAATTAAAAGTATATAGACATGAAAGGGTTTATCCTTAGATCATAGAAATAGCTATGACCACTCAAAATTTTATCTCAGTATGGATAAATCATCTCAAATATTCTTACTTATTCCTTGAAGAAACATAAACTCAATCTTCACACCTCTAAAGTCCACACAATTCATTATCTCTTGAACTTTCGTTCCTTTTATATCTTGGATCTCCCATGAAAAATAGTGGAGAAAATTATTTAAATTTTATTTTCACTATTATGTGTCCCCAGTAAGATTCATGCACAGGTGAAAGATTTCTTTGGATTATATCTTGATTGTAGAATCATCTATTTATTAAATCATGTGGATTTGAAATCAATTTACATGTGGAAAAATCTTTTATTTCTCCTTATAATCCTCATATGCACATTTCCTCTTCATCTCACTCTTCATTCGAATCCATAAGTCCATGGTGTGTGGTTGGAAAAAATCTTGTAATGTTAAGATTATTTTCCTTAATTACTAAAAATTTTACAAATAAATTCATCATATAAGAAAAAATATCAAACAGGATTAAAAATATAATAAATAGGTAGAAATATGACATATGTTCCCAAAAAATTCTCTATGAATGACAATAGTCATACAAGTAGTGTAAATGTATTATGAGCCTTGAAATAACATCATATGAGATAATATTTTTGACAAATCAAAACATCATATGAGGAGGAAATATCCTACGAGGAAGAATCTGTCAAAGTAAAATATCATATGAGGGATGAAAATGTCTTATAAGGTAGGCTCAAAATATCCTTCGAACTCTCAAAATTAGCCACAATACATGACTTCATAAAATTTTAAAGAATTCAAAAAAAAATCTCAAAAAATATGTCTTAATAAAATAAATCTAGAAATGATTTAGAACACTTAATAAAAAAAAGTTAGTAAATTTTATTTCAAAATAAAAAAACATCCTTGAAAACAAAATTTGGTGGAAATTAGCTCAAAATGATGAACTGGTGGGTATTTGTTCCTTGAAAATAACATTAGAGGTTATGAATTAACAAAACTACAAATTTACCCACACTTAGAGCATGGGATCTGTATAATAATATCAAAAAGTTCATACCAAAATAATTTCAATTAATCAACCAATAAGAATAATCATTTAGTTAAAAACAGTAAAAATTATTATGCATCCTAAACAACTATTAATTAAAATTCTCTGTTTGGTTAAATCAACATATTTATGATTCATTTAATTTTCCATTACTATAATAAATACCTCAGATATTTGATTTCACATCACACACATATAGATTTAGAATAATGTTCTTCACATCCAAACAGATTCAAAAGTCACCATAAGTTTGACAAGACCCTACATTTCCACCGAAATCAAGTTAAAAGACTGTGTGAAATAATAGGATCATTATTAAGGTTATTTTGAGGCTTTATTTTGGTAGGTTCATTTTTGAAAATTTGTAGGATAGAAAAAAGAGTTTTTACATCTTTTAGAATTAAAAATTCATGATCATTTTACACTCATATGTGGTTTCTTTTTATCCTTCTATCGAAAAATTATCTTTTATATCTTTAAAAATATCCCAAGATAGTTCACACATTTTATTAAATTAGTAGCAACATTATTTTCTTCCCTATTTTCTCACTTTATGGCAGTTCTACCTGGTTGTTTCTCATATTTTAATTTTAGCACAATTTTGAGATATCTAAATTAATAAAGGCCAATTTGAACTCAAAAATATAGTGTGAACATCCAAACTATTTCTCAAATGAAAATACTTCTAATAATATTTGAAAAAAATTGTTTTTTTATTTATCAGTATCTTCATTACCTCATAATTCTCTCAATGTTTTTTTAAAATAATTTTGAAAATCTCTAATAAATTAGAACATTCGGTAGTATAATTTTTTATCGGCTTCTAATTTCACCCAAAAAAATCCAAAAAATGATATAGCTAATTGACTGCATTATCATGACACATCAAATTGATTATTTTAAAGGTTTATTTATAGTCTAGTTAATACCTTAGGTAATATCTCAAGGAGCGTTGGTAGTTTATAGTATGTATTTTTAATAATGATTACTAAAAGATTAGGTGAATTTAAAAATAGTTTAATTGAAATATCTTAATCAAAATACTTTAAAAGTATGAAGACCAATTTGATTTTAAAAAAAATGAGACAAAGGGGTCATGAGGATTTCACTACACACATTTCAAGTTCATTTTTCTTATAGATTAATTTAGTTTTAGAGTAATTATTTGTTTGAAATTAATTGGAATCCAAATTAATTCCCAAGCTTTTATTTCATTACTTGAAGAAACAAAACATGACATAAAAATCATATTGTCAAGGTAAAGAACATATAAATGGAATAATATCTTCCATGAATTTTGAAATCTCATGAATGTGGTAATAAAAGGATTCTTGTGTTGTCTAATTGTAATAATACAAGTCACACACTCAAAACCTCACACAGATCGGTTAGAAATTAAGATCAAATCAATCACATTCATAAAACAAATAATTTAAATAATAAATGATTTAAGATACATGGAATGAAATGTTTTAACACCCAAATCACACAAAAATAGTAGCTAATATATGCTTCGTAACACCCTTGACAAGTGTATACCTCCCTCACAATGAACTCCCATCGTTTAGCTCAATATTAGGAGGAGGAGGGAGCTCAGGTGGAAATCCTTGAACATTTCATCTCTCCCTATGAGGATAGGAAGATACAAAACCCCTAAGGGGATGAAAGAAATACTTTAGAACATCCATTTGGAATCTATTTACTCACTTTCTCAAACTTACAAATGAGGATCCCAAGATTCCATTTTATAGGCAAAGTTGAAGGTGTTTTTGGGCACACAGATTGTGTAAAACCACTTAGCCCATGGTTTTCAACCACTATACAGTCGAATATAGCTTTGGAAAAAATATAAACATGTTGAACTACTCTTAAATATCTCCATAGAATTTTTGGAACCATTTGGACAACTAGATCCTGAGATATGAATAGCTCACAGCACACCACTTTTGACTTCATGCAGAGTTGGTGTGATGGATAGATCATGTCAGTTAGGACACCAGATAGTTGAATGAGTCTTGGGTTCCTTCATATGAAATGTAGTACAATTAATGTTGGAGCAGGCCACACAATTTAATCGCATTTGGATTCATGTTTAAGAAGCAGTATTCGGTTTAGTAAACTGTTGTGCTTGGATTCTACGCAGCTTGACCCATTTTTCTTGGACTTCGTCAAGGACCCTTCTAATCACATCTAACTTTAATGAAATTATCCAAAAAAGTAACATTTCCCCTTTTAATAGTGATAAAACCAAAATAATGGAATCAAACATGAAGTGAAATTTTTTATTTTTTTTATTATTTCCAATACAAAACTATTTTAACACAATGGTGTAAGGGTAAAAATAAAATAGTGAATCGCAGTGCGATCACACCCCCACACCTAAACATTTCTACTCCTGGGAAAACTTTTATATGCTAACAAAGTCTCATTCTTAAATTAAAGGTGAAAAAAGCTCCAAGATTCTTATGAAATAAAATTTATCTTTTCTCATTTATGAAATTAATTATTCTATCATTTTTCTTCGCTCGCATTTGAATTTGTTCAACCTCATTTATTCACCCATGTAACAAGTCGCAACCTACCTCACTTAGAAATTATATCTCTTCACTCAGGGAACATTTAAAAGTGGAGGTATTATCTTTTCCCAGAGTTCATGTGATCTTACCATATGATTTACAAGATTCTAAGTTCTCTATTGGTAGAAACTATTGTTCAACTCAAGAGTACTTCCAACAAGTTGTTCTGAGTTTCATCGGTTGGTAGGATTTAATGTACAAAAAACTTGAGGTATAATAGAACTTTGTAATCTCTTAAGTACAAAACATGTCGAAATTCAGCAAGTGTTCACAATGAATGTACACAATCATCCCCTCACAAAGTGTATCCCTTCCAACTCACTATCCTTATTGGCCATTTTTGTGGGTCACAACCAATCAATGAATAATAGTGAGTAAACTTCCTCTTTTCTCCATTAGTTTTTTTTTCAATTTTCATTGGAGATAAAGAGGGAAATTTTTTCAAACAATGATACAATATGGCTTGTGAACCCACTTCCTATGTAAAATGTTGGAACCCTTTCTATCAACCCATAATAATGATTCATTTTTTATAATTCCCATGGAAACACCATCTCCCCCACACTTACTGAAAGTAAAACAAGAATGTACACAAGAGATGGGTAGGGAGGGATAAATAAGCTTGTAATGTGGCTACCTAAAATGGATTTATTAGTCTCAATGGACTAATAAGGGTAAAATGTAAAGATGGAAAAAATAGAGGTTAATTTTACAAAGGGATTTTTAATGAATGGCCTCTACCATGAATGTATCACACTTGAATCTTATGGATTCTGATATAATCAAAGAAAGTCCTATTTTCTCTAAATGACTCGGGACTCTCAAGAAAGGGATTAAAAGGAAGAATATTTAATAAAGGGATTAGAATTTCTATCAGAAAAAGGATTAAAATATTGGTTAGTGCTAATTAGGAATGGGTTTCAAAAATCCATTAAACACCTTAGAATGATTTGAAAATATAAATTCTAGAAAAATATTCCCTATCAACATTCATTTGAATTTTTTTCCATAAACAATGGAATTTTCCACATAATAGAATTGATAATGAAGAATGATTTGGAATTATTTTAAATTAGAAATATTTTTACATGATAAAATTTATATTCCAGTAAAAAAGTGAGGGATAAAACAGGGGGAAGTGAAAATACTATTCAATAAGAAAAAAATGATGACAATTCCTAACTAACCAAGGAATGTACCTATCTCCCCCACACCTAGCATCTAAAGTTTCCTCACTATAATTAAAGGGAATGTGGGAAGGAAGGAAAAAATATAGTGGGTTTCATTCGTATACTACTTCTTGAACTTGGAGTACCTCCTTCAGGGACCCCAGAATGGATTTGTGAAAGTGCTTCAATCAATTCCTGTTGATAGTGAAGGTTTTCTTGGTTTCTTCATTTTGAATCTGAACAACACCAAATGGAGATAAATTAGTGACAACGTATGGTCTAAACTAGCCAGAATAAATATTACCTGGATGCAACTTCATCCTTTCATAGTATAGGAGGACCTTATACCCAATTTGGAACTGACGACGAAGGATAAGGTGGTCATGGGAATCCTTGTTTCACTCCTTATAAATCCTGGAGTTCTCATATGAATATCTACTCATTTCCTCCAGCTCCTATATTTGTAACTTCCTCTAACATACACCATAAATGTTATAATTTCACTGTTTAATGGCCTAGAAGGCCTGGTGCTCTATCTCAATAGATAGGTGACAACTCATTCAAAAAAAATCTAATAGGGTGACATTCCAATGGGAGTTTTGAAAGCAGTACGGTAGGGCCATAATTAATCATTGAGTCTAAGACTCCAGTTTGTTCTATTGGGTATAATTGTTTTTTCAATAATTTGTTTTACTTCTCTATTCGAAACCTCCACTTGACCATTATTTTGTTGGTGATTAGTATTAGACACTCTATGTCTGACCCCATAATGATTAAAAAAGAGAATGCATTGTTTGGTTGCAGAAATAAAAACCCTAGTCACTAATGATAAACCCAGGTAATCCAAACCTACAGAATATTTGGGTTCTCAAAAATTCCATAATAGTATCGGAATCATTAGTCGCCGTGGCATGTGCTTCTTCCCATTTTGAATCATAATCCACTGCTAAAAGAATGTAAAGGTTCCCAGATGAATTGGGGAGTGGTATCATAAATTCAATTCTCCAAAAATCAAAAATTTCATGGAAGATCAAGGGTTTTTGTTACATTTCATTCCTTTTATATACATTCACTATTCTTTAATAGTGAGGACAAGATTTATAGAAATCATGAAAATCCCGAAAAAGTGTTGGTCAAAAGAGAGCAGAATCAAGGAACTTGCGAGCAGTTCGTTGGGTACCAAAGTGAACCTCACATGAAATAGTGTAGAAGAACCTAATTATAGACTAAAACACTCTATCGGGGACTCCAATCCTAAGGACTTGATCACTATATGTTCTCCAAAGGTATGAATCATACCAAATGTACCAACAGAGTCGTTTTTTATACAGTTATCAATGTTTGTATTGAAATCATCAAGAAATCAAGATGCTACCAAATAATTTACAATTTCAGCATACCAAGGAATAAAATCTTTCAATAGGTATAATTTCTCATCTGGAAACATGTAATTTATGAGAATATAAGGGAATTAGTCAATTTATGAAGATGGGTGAATCCTACTGATATGTTCAACCACCACAATCTCTACTCATTTTTTATATCTAATTTCTAGATTGAATTCTTGAAGGAGGAGCATCCAGGAAAATGAGACGTGGTTTGGATTTCGGTTTCTTTTGGATATACTGGAGGGCTGCATGGTCTGAGAATACCATGAATTATGACCCTAAAAGGTATGACATAAATTTATCCAAGGAAAAAACTACAGGAAGGAATTATTTTTTAGTTGTGGTGTAGTTTATTTGGGCAGGGTCTAGTGTGCGTGAGGCATAAGCTATGACATGTGGAGCTTAGTGAATCCTTTATGACAAGACAACCCCAACTGCATAGTTGGAGGCATTACACATGAGTTCAAATAGTAAATCCCATGATTAGACACTAAATGAGGCTAATATTCATTGTTAATATACATAATATTCATGTTCTTTATTATTCATAAACACCATTTTAGTGCATTTTACACTTTGAACGTCATTTCACATTATGATTGTAATACCTTCTTAAAATCCACTATTATGTGGTACATTTTTGAACATCATTTAAAGTACCCAATGATTCATATGATTATACATATTTTAATTTGATATTTTTTGAAATTTATCTACACTCCAATATGAACATGTTTCATTCAGGGATCAATGAAGTATTCATGGAAGAAGATGGGGATATTTTTTTGATGAAAGGAAGCAATTCTAGAGAAGGCAGATTGGACACCATCCCACTGATGAGAAGGTGGGGCCCCACATACAGTCCCAATGAATCCAAAATTTCGTGGTATGATATAAGACATGTATAGTAACAAATACCCCTTTAGGATCCAATGCTAATTCGGCCTCCATGGTATCCATTTAGGCAGCCCATGTTAGAGATAAAATTCTGGGCCAGATTCTGCGGCCCAGAAAAATAGTCCACAAATTAAACCATAGCTCTAAATCCATAACTCTTTTTTGGATTAGATTTTACATACTATTAGGGTTAATATGGATCTTAATTTAAGTACTCTATGGCCCACCAAAATTATGTCATCTAGAAGGTGTTTCATGCGCCTCTGTTTGGTGGATGCAAGCTGGATGCCTTTTCGAGTCAAGGGTGGAAAGTCTTCTCTCCCTTACTTTCCACCCACCTATGGCCTACCAAAATTAATTGAGGAGACTTGGAATGTTGGAGGCTCGACCCAAGGGATCAAAAATTCCTATTGATGACAGTGTTGTTGGAGGATTAAAAAATCTTGGGTGTTTGGTTTAATTGTAATGTTATGCTGCCACTTTGTGTTTGTAATCGCATTTCAAATTCCATGTAAGTTTCCTTTTTGTACTTCTTTGTTCTTAATCAACATATTTCTCTTCTATTCTTCCCATTTATTTCATTAAAAATTTATAATCACAAAGCACAATAATATCTCTTTTTTTTCTGAATTAGTTCACACATAGGTGTGAATTTCATTCACACACATGGAGGAGTGCTCGTTATTTCCGCGGTTTTAATTACTTCAATCTATTTCTTGTAAGCCATCTTCTACCCACCATTGAGAGTATACCATCAATGGAGGGATAAAACTTTAATGGGTTGATCTTAGGAATATTCAAAGGCTGGATTTAATGTTATTTTATGAATGAAGTGTTGTTAATTGGTTAACTAATTTAAGACTTCCATTCTTCAGTTATTTCCACTCTTCATCTTCACTGTGTTTGAGGAAGCTAAATCCAATTACTAAAATGTCCATATACCTTGGAGACATCATGAATTTGGTTCTCTATGTGTGTAGGGGATTATTAATTGAGTTTAGTTACATAAAACCAGAAAATGATGAAGGTAGTGTTATTTTGAAGAATGGATTCATCAAGAACTAATTAATAAAAAATTGTCTAAAGAAGTAGAATACATTCGATCCACCCCTAGCATAATCTTAAGATCAACCCATTTTCATTTAATTGAATTCACTTAGGTTTATTATTTTTCTTTAAAACCATCCAAAATCAGAACCAATTTGTCCACTTCATAGCCAGAAATCCACCTCATAGGTTGTGTGTCTTAGGTATCTTCTTAGGTCTTAGTGGATTCGACAACCCAATCTAGACTACAAGGACCGTTCTACCTTCATATCTTGGGTAAATTTGAGCATGAATAAAATTTTGGCACCGTTACCGGGGACCCAAGTAAGTCATCTAAATACCCATTCTATTCTCCCCCATTTCTTCTTTTCTCATCCAAATTCTCTTATCTTTTCCCTTTCGCGTTTTTTTTTCTTTTGGCGCATGTCCGCCTACACCCACGATCAATCAAACCGTCTTGTTTGGGTGGATAGTCCCAGGGTTGGGGACTCAAGTACACCAAGGGAACTATTTCCATTATATCCTAATCTTCCTATCACCCCTGAGTCAAAAATTGAGCCCATTTTAATGGAAGGTCTTCAACGAAACCAACTCATAAACCCGGGTGGGAACCAAAATGGAAACTCAGATGAGGCATCCCCAAACTTGGGGAATGTGGTCGATCAAACCGTGAATGACTACCTCACACATTCTTGGACCAATGCCCCCTCATTCATTAGACACAATTCTCTAGGAGATTCCAACTACATCTTTAAACCCCATGTCCTAAACCATCTTCCCACATTCCATGGAATGGAGTCCGAGATGACCTACCTTTACATTAAGGAGTTCAATGACATTATAGAAACCATGTCTCCCCCAAATCAACTTGAATCAGCTAAGATGAGGCTATTTCATTTTTCTTTAAAGGATCAAGCTAAAAATTTGCTAAAAAATTTGAGACCATCATCCATAAACTCTTGGGACCAACTACAAAGAGAATTCTACAAAAAATACTTTCCCCACCAAAAAACAATTGCACTTAAAATGAGTATCCAAAACATTTTTGAAAAAGAGGGAGAGTCATTCTATGAAACATGGGAGAGGTTGAAAGAAACTCTAAACATGTTTCCACACCATGGTTTTTGTATTCCTGAACAAGTGAGAATTTTCTATGAAAGGTTGGGTCCGGGGAACAAACAATTCATTGACATGATGTGTAATGGAACCTTTAAAAACAAAGCCCCAAATGATGCTTACGAGTATCTAGAAAGCCTTTCTAAACAAAACCAAAGATGGGTAACTTCACCTTATTTTGAAAAGCCACAAAGATCTACTGGAATTCATACACTTAGAGAAGAGGAATTCCTTAGGGCTAAACTCGCAATACTCTCTATGAAGGTTGAAGAGATAGAACTTAGGAAAGTCCATGAAATCCAAACCGTTGACCCTGTTTGCACAATTTGTGACAAACATGACCATAAAACAGAAAACTGCCCAACCATTCCATCCATCAAGGATGTTCTTTTAGGAGGACCCCCAGTGTAAGTAAATTCCTTGAACTTTCAAAAGCCTCAATACCAAAACAAATTCAATCCAAGGTATAATGACAACCCAGGCTTCCGCTGGAAAGATAACCAACAACCTATCCAACCACAGGGACAAAATCCTTACCCCCATCAGAACTACCAATCCCATAACCAATTCCAAACCCAACCTATCCAATACCAACAACCACCAGTCCATTTTCAACAAACCATCCCATCGCCAAAATATCCCCCTGGGATAAACCAACCTACTCAAGCACCCACCAAAACTGTTCTAGAAAGCCTACTAGAACAACTGTGCAAACAAATGGAGAGGATGAACTCAGAAGTCTTTTCCCTAAAACAAGAACTTCAAACCATCAAAACTGGAAAGGCACCCATTCCTACTCAGGTGGTGCCATCCTCAAATTCAAGGGGAGAGTCAAGTTGTGCTCAAACAACTCATGAACAACTAAAGGTTGTGACTGTTTTAAGAATTGTGAAATAAATTGAGAAACCTGAACAACTAATTCAGAACCCACCTGAAGATTCAAACTTGGATGAAAATTCAAATGAACCACAAGATCAAACTGAGGAAACTAATAACAATGTGAAAGAAAGAACTCTTCAACAAACAACCCCACAACCTGCACCATTTCCTCAATGCATGAGGGGGAAACCCAAGCCTGAACTGAATGAAACATTGAGGGAAATCATGTCACAAGTCAAGCTGAACATTCCCCTTCTCGATGCCATCCAAACCACACCTGCCTACTCTAAGTACCTTAAGGACTTGTGCACTTTTAAAATAAAATTTTCACATAAAAACCAAGTCCTTTTGGCTGCTAATGTGAGTACCACCATTCAAGGAATCATTCATCCTAAGTTGAGTGACCCAGGTTTCCCTTACATCAATGTTGAACTAGGAGAATGAAAAGTTGTCAAGGCCTTGTGTGAACTAGGTGCTAGTGTCAATCTCATCCCATATGTTGTGTACTGCCAGTTAGGCCTAGAAGAGCTCCAACCCACATCTGTCACACTTCAGCTTGCTGATCGTAGCATTAGGGTTCCAAAGGGGATTTTAAAGGATTTTCGGGTAAAGGTTGAAAACTTCATCTAACCTAATGACTTCATTGTCCTTGACAACCATCAAAACCTAGGAAATAAAGAACATACCCCAATCATCCTTGGTCATCCTTTCCTTGCCACAATCAACTCTGTTATCCAAGTTCGAAATGGGAACATGACCATCACATTTGGGAACATGAGTCTACACTTGAACATATATAATGAAAGCTCACAAATAGGGGATGACGAGGACATTCATGAAGTAAACATGATAGGAAGCATTGATAATGAATCCATAGAACATCAAGGAATATTTGATGAATGTTTAAGTTAGGATGAGAATGATTTCCTTTGTTCATATGAAGGAAGTTTATCTCCTTGGCTTGAATCATTTTCAAATTTCTCTTATGAGGAAGTCTTAGGTCCAACAATCAGTGAAACCTTTCAAGAATCCACTTTTATGGAGACCACTCCAATTTCCATCCCTAAATCTGATCAAGCCAATCTAGTATTTGAAACTTCTACATGTGGGGAATCAATCCTATCTGAATATCTAAAAAATGAAATTGAACTAGATCCAATGTCCCAATCTTCTGTTGAAATTCCGAACCAACCTAATCTTGAATTGAAGGAACTTCCCGCTACACTCAAGAATGCTTTCCTAGGGGACAATCAAACACATCCTATTGTCATTTCTTCTTCTCTTGAATCCAATCATTAAAGGATGCTTCTAGATGTCCTTAGTAAGCATAATAAAGCCATTGGTTGGACCCTTTCTGATATTCTTGGGATTAGCCCACTTATTGGGACTCATAGGATTTTTCTAGAATCTGATTCAAAGCCATGTCGTCAACCTCAATGGTGACTCAATCCTAATATCATGAAGGTAGTAAGGAGATAACTTATGAAATTGTTAAAATATGGTATCATATATCCCATAGCTGAGAGTGAATGGGTGATCCCAATCCAAGTGGTTCCAAAAAAGGCTGGAATCACAGTGATAACCAATGAGGATGGAGAGATTCTTCCGACAAGGGTTAGTAGTGGATAGAGGGTCTGCATTGACTATAGGAAGATAAACTCATTCACCAAGAAGGACCATTTCCCCTTACCATTCATTGACCAAGTCTTTGAGAGAGTGGCAGGTCATGCGTTCTACTATTTCTTAGATGGGTACTCGGGGTATAATCAAATTGAGGTCTTCCTAGAGGATCAAGGGAAGATTACATTCACATGTCCATTCGGTACCTTTGCCTTCAAACGCATGCCCTTTGGTTTATGAAATGCTCCTGGAACCTTCTAGTGGTGCATGATGGGAATCTTCTCAGACGTGGTAGGGGATTTTCTAGAGGTCTTCATGGATGAATTCTCTGTGTTTGGGGATACTTTTGAGGGATGTCTACGGAATGTCTCTAGAGTCTTGTCAAGATGTGAAGAAAAACTCCAGTCCTAAACATGGAAAAATTCCATTTCATGGTTAAAGAGGGACTAGTTCTAGGCCATCTGGTCTCAGGTAGGGGGATTGAAGTTGATAAAGCCAAGGCTGACATCATTCGTCACCTTCCATCACCGAAAACTGTCAGGTAAGTGAGGTCTTTCTTAGGACATGTTGGTTTCTATAGAAGATTCATCAAGGACTTTAGTTCAATCTCTCGTCCCCTTTGTGCTCTCCTAGTAAAGGATGCTCCATTTGTTTGGACAGAAAGCTGTGAGGGTTCATTCTCAACCCTCAAATCCTCTCTCACCCCTCCTCCCATTATGAAATCTCCAATTTGGAACCTTAATTTTGAACTTATGTGTGATTCCAGTGACTTTGTCGTTGGAGCTGTGTTAGGACAACGTTGTGATAAAACTCCTTATGACATTGCTTACGCAATCAATTCCTTAAATGATGCCCAAATAAACTACACCACTACTGAGAAAGAGTTTCTTGCTATTGTGTTTTACTTAAATAAGTTTAGGTCCTACCTCTTAGGATCCCACATCACTATGTTCACTGACCATTATCCACTAAAATACCTCTTCCAAAAACAAGATGATAAGGCTAGACTAATTAGGTGGGTTCTTATCTTACAAGAATTTGACCTCACAATCAATGATAAAAAGGGCGTTGAAAATGTTGTAGTTGATCACCTCTCTAGGATGGAATTCAAAGACAACTCAAATCACCTTTCTGTGTCTGATTCATTTACTAATGAACACCTATACTATGTGAGTGACTGCCCTTGGTATGCCGACATAGCCAATTTCTTAGTTACAAGAGTCATTCCAAAATTCTTAGGGACTCAAGCTCGAAGGAAATTTCTTTCTGATGTTAGAAACTATGTGTTTGATGATCCATACCTCTATAAGTTCTGCCCTGACCAAGTCATTAGGAGGTGTGTTCTAGAATCTGAAAGAGAGTCCATACTTAAATTCTGTCATATTGAGGCATGTGGAGGTCACTTTTCCTCTAAGAAAACATCTACTAAGATTCTTCAATGTGGTTTTTTCTGGACCACCCTCTAAAGGGACTCCTATACATTTTGTCAAAGATGCCCTAGGTGTCAACAAGTAGGGTCCATCACAAAAAGGAATCAAATACCACTCACTCCCATCTTAGTGGTTGAAATCTTTGACTGTTGGGGAATTGATTTCATGGGTCCCTTCCCAAACTCTAAGGGACACCTATATATACTCTTAGCTGTTGATTATGTCTCAAAATGGGTTGAGGCCATTTTCACTAAGTCCAATGATCATAAAGTTGTGATTTGATTTCTAAAAGAGAACATATTTTCTCGATTAGGAATTCCTAGGGCTATAATCAGTGATCGAGGAACCCATTTCTGCAACCTCCCATTCTCTTCACTCATGTCTAAGTATGGTATTTCTCATAAGGTTTCCACTTCATACCATCCTCAAACCAATGGTCAATCTGAGTTAGAGAATAGGGAGATTAAACAAATTCTTGAGAAAACTGTCAATCCTTCTAGGAAAGATTGGTATGAGAAACTCTTAGATGCCCTTTGGGCATATCATATAGCATTCCAAACTATCCTAGGAATGTCACCATATAGGTTTGTTTATGGAAAAGAATGCAATTTACCTGTTGAAATTGAGCATAAGGCCTTTTGGGAAATTAAGAAAATTGATTATGACCTCTCATTGGCCAGAACAAAAAAGAAATTAGATCTCAATGAACTGGAGGAACTAAGGATGGAGGCTTATGAAAATTCAAGGATCAATAAAGCTAGATTTCAAGCCTACCAATCTAGGAATATCAAGGAAAAACATTTTGAACCGGGAAAACTTGTGCTCTTGTATAGTTCAAAACTTCATTTACACCCAGGAAAGATAAGTTCTAGATGGTCAGGACCTTTAATAGTGCATTATGTGTACCCCCATGGGGCAGTATAGAATCAAGATCCCACAAGCGGTTACATTTTCAAGGTCAATGGTCAAAGGTTAAAACCATTAATTGAATCACTCAATAAGTAGGAAATAGAGGTTGAGTTAACTGAGTCAACCTATGAACCAGGAAAAAATTGATAGATTTAGGATCTATGTCAGGCTAACGACGTTAAACAAAGCGCTGCATGGGAGGCAACCCATGGTTTTCATGTTTCCTATCATTTTATTGTTTTCATAAAATTTATATTTTAATTAATCATTTTTATATTTAAAAAAATAAAAAAATAGACTGTTGACCTACTCTTCTATTATAGGTATGGATGGGTATGAAATGGGAGCACCATATTCATTCGTGTCACGTGGTGTGATCCTTGAGTAATGCCTTACCCAGAAATTTAAAAAGAAGACAATGTATCATCAGTTTGTTTTATTTTAATGTTTTTGTAGGTTAAAATAAAAATACAAAAAAATAATAAAAATATAATAAAAAAAGTCCACATCGTAGGTCATGGGGAAAACCCCGTCACAGCCGGAGAAGCCGCGGGGATTCGAACCCGGGACCGAAGGGAGACAGAGGCGCGCACTTACCACTGACCTATGGATTTTTTTGCTTCCTTATTCTATAATTTTTATATATATACTTATATTTTACTTTATTTATTATATAAATATATATATATATATATATATATTGTTTTGTTTTGTTCATTTTGTTTTTCCTTTCTCTACTAGGGAACTCTACAAGTGACATGGATATCAAAGGATTAAAAAGGAGAAGCAAGATTTTCAACTTCAACCACCAGGTGACTTCATTCCATGATCCTCATTTTCAATTTCCTTTTTGAACTTCCAATATCTACCTCTACTCCTTCTAAATTTTCTTTTCTTCACACACTGGGGACAGTGTTGTTTTATGTTTGGGGGGAGATAAAATAAAAAAATGCTTTTGTGTCAAAAAAATGAATGATTTGAAAAAAAAAATGTGTAAATGGAAGGAAAATTTCATTTAACTTCGAACATGTTAATACACATTTCACACTTTGAAACTGAATATCAAATAATTTAGCATACCCTGATTCTAATTTTAATCCTTGTATAATTTCATGAGCATATATTTTGGAAAGTGTGGTTGTCCAATGTGATATTTTATCGTTTATATTTTCATCCAAATAAAATAAATCACAATGTATATCCTTTGGATAGTGGGGTATTCGTTTAAGTTCATGGGGTCCCATAAATAAATAGCATTGGTTTGGTGATCATTTTAGTTTAATATGAGTATTCAAAAAAAATTATTAAAAAAAAAATTGTGCGTAGAGCAATGTAATGACCTAATCTATGTCTTTCGGCACTTGGGGATCGTGACTCCATAGTTTTCTGGCCCATAGTTAGTAATTTTAACTCTATTTTTGGTAATTTGAATTTGTTTTTGACTGAGTTAACTCGAGATGATGCCCGAGTATGTGGGATTCACATGGTGCCCTAAGGTCTTTGAGCCTGGGAGTCATCGAAAAAGTCTCTCTACAGGGGTTGAATCTTTTGAGTGCAACTTCAATTACCATGGAAAAATTGCAAAAAAACAAAACAAAACAAAACAAAATACAATAAAAAAATTAATACTCATCTTAATATTGAAATGATATTCCACCTAGCACTTCCATCATTCCCCCCCATGAATAAAAATGAACCCCCATGTCTATTGTGATGCACAATACATCCTCATACTTAATTGATATTGGATGAAATATGGAAATGAATTTGAACAAAGGAATGGGCATGGGATTGGGATCTAATTATGAAAATATGTTGTATTAAATTATTTTGATGGGTTTCATGATTGTTTGGTATAAGGGTTTCTGGTGATCACTGTGTATTAAAATCTTTTTGGAAAAGGGAATTCAAATTTCATATTGTTGAGATATATTTTGCTCAGGACTAGAAAAACTCAAGTTGGGTGGTGTGATTAGCCACTAAATGAGGCTAATATTCATTGTTAATATATATAATATTCTTGTTATTTATTATTCATAAACAGAATTTTAGTGCATTTTACACTTTGAACATCATTTCACATTATGATTGTAATACCTTCTTAAAATACACTATTAGGCGGTACATTTTTTAACATCATTTGAAGTACCAAATCATTCATCTGATTATACATATTTTAATTTGATATTTTTTGGAAATTTATCTACACTCCAATATGAACATGTTTCATTCAGGGATCAATGGATAATTCATGGAAGAATATAGGGATATGTTTTTGATTAAAGGAAGCAATTCTAGAGAAGGCAGATTGGACACCAGCCCACTGATTTGACGGTGGGGCCCAACATACAGTCCCAATGAATCTCAAATTTAGTGGGATTCTATAATCCATGTATAGGAACAAATAACCCTTCATGATCCAATGCTAATTTGGCCTCCATGGTGTCCATTTAGGTGGCCCAAGTTAGAGGTAAAATTATGGGCCAGATTCTGCGGCCCAGAAAAACATCCCACCAATTAAAGCATATCTCAAACAACATAACTCATTTTGGGCTGATCTTTTACAGGCCGTTAGGGGACATCTGGAGATTAATTTAAGTCTTCTATGGGACACCAAATTTCGGTCATCTAGAAGGTTTTTCATGCGCCTCTGTTTGGTGGATGCAAGCTGGATGCCTTTTCGGGTCAAGGGTGGAAAGTCTTCTCTCCCTTACTTTCCACCCACCTATGGCCTACCACAATTAATTGAGGAGACTTAGACTTTTGGAGGCTGGACCCAAGGGCTCAAAAATGCATTTTTAAGGTATTGGTGTTGGGGGATTAAAGAATCTTGGGTTTTTGGTTTAATTTTAATGTTATGCAGCCACTTTGTGTTTGTAATCGCATTTCAAATTCCATGTAAGTTTCATTTTTGTACTTCTTTGTTCTTAATCAACCTCTTTCTCTTATATTCTTCCCATTTCTTTCATTAAAACTTTATAATCACAAATCACAGTGATATCTATTTGTTGTGCTGAATTAGTTCACACATAGGTGTGAATTTCAATCACACACACGGAGGAGTGCTCGTTATTTCCACGGTTTTAATTTCCTCAATCTAATTCTTGTAAGCCATCTTCCGACCACCATTGAGAGTATACCATCAATGTAGGGATAACCCTTTAATGGGTTGATCTTAGTAAGATTAAAAGGCTGTATTTAATGTTATTTTATGAATGAATTGTTGTTAATTGGTTAACTAATTTAAGACATCCATTCTTCAGTTATTTCCACTCTTCATCTTCACTGTGTTTGAGGAAGCTAAATCCAATTACTAAAATGTCCATATACCTTGGAGACACCATGAATTTGGTTCTCTATGTGTGTAGGGGATTATTAATTTATTTTAGTTACATAAAACAAGAAAATGATGAAGGTAGTGTTATTTTGAAGAATGGATTCATCAAGAACTAATTAAACAAAAATTGTCTAAAGAAGTAGAATACATTCGATCCACCCCTAGCATAATCTTAAGATCAACCCATTTTCATTTAATTGAATTGACTTAGGTTTATTATTTTTCTTTAAAACCATCCAAAATAAGAACCAAGTTGGCCACTTCATAGCCAAAAATCCACCTCATGGGTTGTGAGTCTTAGGTATCTTCTTAGGTCTCTGTGGATTCAACAACCCAATATAGACTACAAGGATCGTTCTACCTTCATATCTTGGGTAAATTTGAGCGTGAATCATCCCACTATGGTGGTCTGATTACCAGGGGTGACGTGAGACTACATTTTAACTTATTAAAACCTTCCTCACATTCATTATAAATTTTTCTTTGGAGAAATCAAGAGAATGGGGGTGCAGTTTTACTAATGTTATAAATCAAACAACGGTAAAATCAAACATGACCGAAGAAATACCACACATCCAATACATTTTTGGGGAATGGTAGGGAATAAATGATATCCAATTTTGATTTATCAACTTAGATACCATAACTAGAAATGAAATGTCCCAAAACTATACCATGTTGCGCCATGAAATGACATTTCTCATAATTTAATACAATATTATTTTCAATACAATGAAGTTAGAATAAACCTAATCTAATCAAAAATTCATTGAAAGAGGTTATGTATATTTTGAAATCATCTATGAAAGTATCCATATAATTTTTTAGGTAATCTGAAAAAATACTAATCCTGCATAGCTGGAAAGTACCCAAAGCATTGCACAAACCAAAGGACATCCTTCTATAAGAAAATGTGCTAAAGGGGCAAGTGAAGGTAGTTTTTTCTTAATACTCCGGGGAAATATAGATCTTAAAGTTTTCGGAAAACCCATAAAGAATACAGTAATTGGAATTTCCTACTATCCTCTCTAGCATTTGGTAAATGAATGGCAATGAGAAATGGTCTTTCCAAGTCTGTTGGTTTAATCAGTCATAGTAGATGAAGACACACCAACTATTATGTATATGATTTGGAACCAATTAATTATTATTTTTTTATTACTATAAGAATAATGTTTTAGGAACTACATTAATGGGAATGACCTATTGGCTATCAGATATGTGGTAAATTACTCATGTAGCCAATAATTGTTTTACTTTCTTTTTAACTACATCTAAGAGGTTTGGGTTCAGTCAATGTTGTTCCTGAATCACTGGTTTAGCCTCATAATTTAAAAAATATTATATGTACAAATTTATTTGCTAATACCAGGAATGTTCGCAAGTGTCCATCTCAATGCTTGTTTATACTCCCTAAAAAGTTCAAACAGTCGCAATTTATGCTCAGGGGGGAGTGAACTAGAAATTATGATAGGAAGCTTATTTCCATTATCAAGATGAGAATATTTTAAATCTTGAGGTAGTTTTTTAGTCCTAATTCAGGTTTATTTTGGATTTATGGGAGTGTGTGTGAATTGGAGTGGTCACTGAGCTCATCTAACTGCTCAATGGTAACATCCTCAAATGAATAATGATATTTTATAAGATTAACAGTATCATCAATGGTCAGTGGATCCTTAGTGTTCAAGAAATCATCAATTAATAAACATGCATGACATTTTCCAAGAACACTACAAAAATAAATGCATGATTAATTTCCTAGAATTTCAATCAATGATGGAAACTCAGAAAGGGGGTCAGGGGAAGGAAAATATTTTTTCTTAGGGTAAGGGAGTACATCAATTGAGTTAATAGAAAGAGAATAATTTTATTCTGAGGGGTGCCTCCTGGAATTAGGGATGTTGAAGTGGAAAATGTCACCAAAAAACACCATAGATAATGTACCATTTTGGATATTAATTATTGTTTTGGTGGGTTTCAAGAAATATCTCCCCAATATAATTGGGGCATGTCCATTAATCCTATCATCTTCTATTTTTAGCACATAAAATGCAACATGAAGAATTTAATTTCTCACCATCACAAGAACTTCCTCTAACACACCATAGGGATGTGAAGTACTCTTATTGTCTAGTTGAACAAAAAGTTTAGTGGAATTTAGTTCCATGACCTGAAATGCAGAGTAAATGGAGTAAGGTATCACATTTATAGAAGAAACCAAATCAAACATACCATTGGAAAAGGAATACTCCCCTATGGTGCACGAAATCAATAATGTTCATAGACCATTGAATTTTGTGGGAAGTGACGACTCTATTAATTCTGATACATTTCTCCCCAATCTCACCTTCTCATCACCTCAAAGTCTCATTTAGCGTGTGAACATCTCCTTCAAAAACATGGCGTATCTTGGAGTTTTCTTCACAGTATCAATAAAAGGAATGTTAACTTGTACTTTTTTGAAATTTTACAATATTTCTTTACTAAGTTCAGTTTTTTTTGTTTTCATGGTTGGGTGAACCTTTGGAAAAATTTAAGAGGAATGTTCGGGATAGGGGAATTATCTATAGACACACTCTTTACTTTAGAAGGGCTTCTCTCAAGACAAGGATTTTCATCATTTGGACTGATTTCAATAGTTCTGATGGTGTTTTTCTCAGGAGAGGATGACTCTAAAGGAGGGTTTATTTGGGTTTTAGGTTATTTACCACTCTTAAGGGTAATGACACTAAAATTTAAATTATCCCTAGGGGTAGCTACTAGTTGAGAGGGTAGTTTTCCCAACCCATGACATGGAATTTAACCCAATAAGTTAGCTAGTTGGCCTAATTGGGTTTGAGGTCTTGTATGGATTCTTGAGTGGTTTTTTGAAATGAGATATTGTTGGAAGCCATTTCTTTCACCATATATTCAATCCTAGGCATGGGTTTTTAAGGGGGTTGTTGGAAAGGCCTTTGGGGTGGTTGAGGATTTCTAGGTGGGGGTAGTGGATGACTACTCTGACCCTATTGGTTCCATTATTATTAAGGTTGGTTTGAATACCCCCTTTCCTATAAGCTTGGTTTTCATTCCACCCAGTATTGGATGGATGGTAATATTATTGACTAAAGGGTTGGTTATAGGGGTGACCTAGAAGGATTTCCTCACGACTCTCAGAATTTTCTCTCAATTAAGGACATTGGCCAATGTAGTGGGTATTAGAAGAGCATATACCACAATGGATGGGAGTAGGAGATTGTACTTTTCTTTGGGAAAGAGTGATTTGTCGAAGAAGGGTACTTAACTCTTCAATAATTGTATCCACCTTCTTCTCAAATTCAATAAATTTCACCACATAAACACCTTGAATGGGTACATTAGACTGTGAACCAAATTGTTGAGTGTTTTGAACCATGTTCTCAATTAGAGTCCTGAAAGTGATTGGGGTTTTATCCATTAGTGCACCACCTGAAGCAGCTATAAGGCCCCAAACTTAATCATTAATTAATCTTTAGTTAATTCAATAATTTTCATTGAGGATATTTTAGGTTTAGAGTTTTAGAAAATTATTACATAACTGTTACATTACATCTTAAATATTAGAAAGTAGACACTTCTACTCTATCCAATTTTTTCACAATAATAAAACTCATTAAATAAAACATGAATTATTTTCATGATATAAATATTCTTGAATTATTCCTTTATCTTACCCTTCCTTATATCTTGTGAAAAAAATTTCAAAAACTTGGGATGATCATAAAAATCTCAGTAAGGGTTATAAAATAAGATATGAAAACATTAATCCATGAATATATACAAATTAATGAAGATATTATTTTCCCTCATAAAACATAAGATATTTAACATACCTCATGAAATCATAAGAGTTATGAATAACACCCAAAATTCATAAATCATAAAGGTAACTTCTGGCATCCATGACATACTTACATTGTAGTTTTCATAGCTACATATGGAGTTACGTTATGGAATAACCATCATGGTATACTCACTAAATTTCTTAGGATAAATATTAATGATTACCTCTATCACATTACCCAATGCATTGGAGAGCTATATCGGGCTCACCCACCCTTGGTTTATCATATAACCACCCATATACATAAACAATCCCCAAGAACAATAACATTTTGATAACAAATAAAACAAACATAAAAGAAAGATATCATTTCTACATTACAATCACAATATATCATTTCAATATATTAACATAATCAATCTATTCTCAAAACCATTTTCAAAACCAAAATACGTAAAATGGGTATATGGTATTTACTTTCTTATAAAAAACATTACGACTTGTTAAGGAACCCAAATATCAAATAATTCTAATGGTGGTGGAAAGGTCCTTGTCATCACATACATTAAAAATAAATATTCCTTTTGTAATTTAGTAAAAAACTTCATAAAAAAAGATTATTTTTGAAAAAAATTTAATAAAATTAAAAGAAAAAGGGTATAATTATACACTATATAGTAGAAGTTTGTGTATAAACCAAAATATGCTTTAATGAAAGGAGATTAAGACGAAGTCCCTTACCCTAAGTCCAACTTGTCACGTATATTCCTTTTTCTTCCTGAATAATAAACATAAGATAATTTCTACTTGATTCAAATCCTTTTTTAATTTTAATATTCCTTTTATATCACTTATTACCATGTTATAAGCAATATATAATTATTTAAGTTAATATATGTCGTTTTGTTGATATTTTGTACTTGAGTCAAAAATGAACTTGTTTCGAGGTAAATAATCCATGTAGTCAAAAGTAAATCAACTCTAGAATGATATTAGAGATTTAAATATCATATATATCTAGTATATATATTTATTTATAATAGTACATAATTTTTTTAGATAAGAAACGAAATGCACCGTTCATGGAGACGGTAATCTGTACACACACACGAACACTACTTTCATTTATTTTTCATATTTAAAGAAAAGAAAACTAAATGTCACATAGGTATAATATAATTATAGTATAATATCATATTTTATATATGTTACATAATTTCATTAACTCCATCCTTTATATATTCCATGTATGGCATGAACAAGTCATATCACTTTGAGGGGGTGATAGTCCGTACTTCCTCAAATGAAATTATCGTATTTACACATTATGGAAAGCATAAATGTGTGTTTTCAATAAAAATACAGAAGAAAATAGACAATATAAAAATAATATATATAATATATAAATACAGTTCTATCATAATGGCCACCATGAGAGATGTTTGGGTAAAATTGAGCATTCATCGTTTCGTGAGGCAGTAGTTCAGCGTACACAGAAACAGTATGTTCGTATCCATTAGATAGAGGTGTGTATAAGTGTAGTTCAAATCATTCTCATAAAAAATCATTGTATATTGAGGATATTTGTGTTTTTATTTAATAAGAGAGTAAGAATATAATTGAGAGTGGAGAAGTTAAATAATCGAAAGGAACTTTTGAGAAGATGCTACCTCTAAAACGTGTAACTTCCTTTGATTTGATCCAAAAGGAATTATTGAATTGCCTTATTCTAAAGGTAAGGATTTTAGGAGGAAGGGAGGGATATTGGGAGATTATTTGAGTAGGATAGATGAGCCAAGGGGCTTGAGAGGTGTCTGTAAATGGGTAAAGGTGATTCCCTTTTATAAGAGGGAGGAGGGGCACTTTAGGAATGTTTTGAAGTATTATTTTATTATAAAATGGCATTAGGTTTCATATTGTCAAAAAGTAATTTATTTAAATATATAATTCAGTTGAGTTGAATAATTTTCAATCAATAGGTTTCAGACAAATCTATGTCACAAATTTTACCCTATCTTTTAATTTTAACCCTTAGTTAACTAATTTAACTCTTACCATGTTGTCTTGTATATTCATACTATATGGTTAATATAGTTACTATAAAATTTCAATAGAACCTAAAGAGGCTCATTAATGACATTGTCAACTTATCTAAATCATTTAACTGAATATTATATTTTTAGGACTATTATATCATTTAATAAAATAGTATTTTTTTTAAACCCATTTATGTCAATTTTAAAACTATTCATATCATAACTTTTTAAAAATTCACAACAACTTGAATATTTAAAAAATCCTTAATTCAAATATAACAGGTTTCATAATCTATAAAATTTGTTAACAACATAAAAGTTTTTAAAATAAATTTATTTTAATTATTATAATCTCATTTATTTAAATAATTCATTAATAAGGTAATCACTACATCATCATTATGTCATAAATAAGTTTATTTATTTAATGTCTAAAAATTATAAATAAAATACCATGATGTAGGAAATAATTTTATATTTATAATTACAATTTATTGTCAAATAAATCACTTATATAACCCCATATAATTTTTTTTAGTAAAAGATACATGTTTATGTTATATTTTTTATTACTTTAAATTAATTATTATAAAATGTCATTATCACTCCCAAGTGGATGAAAGGGGTCCCAAAACTGACCCAAGGATGACCATGGTTGGAAATATATAATCTAATAAGATTAAAACATGTGTTAGGGTAGTTTAATATTATTTTTTACCCTTATTTCCTTGATTTACCCTTTAACCATGGAACATAAAACAATTACTGAAGTTACTATTCATACTGATGAAAAATAAAAAGTACCTATTCAAACAATTTAGACCTTATGATTAAAAATATGGAATCGAATTTTCCAAATTCAAAACACAAGATTTGTATTAATTTATTTAAAATTAATTTTCGTTGTCGAAACCAAAAAGCGAGTTCTTAAGTAGTAATAACAATAAAAAAATTGACATGTACTTATGTCCAATTTAAAAGTGAAATTACATACAATGATGAAAATTGGTTTAAATTATAAAAATAGATTCTAATTAAACTTTAGAACCAATTAAGAATATAATCTAGATATATAAATAAATTAGATAAAAAGGATGTTTTGAATTAAAATGCGGCATTTTTTACTATTTATTAAAAATGAACTTTATCAAAAAATTACCCAAGATTTATCTGAAGTAAATTTTGATGTCCTGATTCTTTAGAAGAAGATTATTTTTTTCAAATAGAACATATAGAAGTTACAAAAACTAGTTTTAAAAATGGTTTTCCATCAAAAGACAGTAAAATGCCCTTTTAAAAATAATAGAGTATTTCATGCTTAGAATTAGTTTCATTCATATTTTAAACCTGTAAAATTTATTAGATAAATGTAAAGACATTTAAAAAATAGGTATAATCATATTGTAGTTATTTTTTTTATTCTCACCAATACAACGGATAATAATTAACTACCATTTAAATTAAGATTATTATTATATTATTTTTCAGTATAACTCAAAGTTGTATGCAAAGTAATATTTCAAAGAAATTCGTTATTGCGTGTTGAGTACGCTATCAAAAAAATCATCCCCTTTAAAATAAAAATAATTTCTTATTCATAAATATTAATAGAAATAAAAATTTATTATTCTAAAATTACATAGGATCCTATATCATTTCCCCCTTTTGGGAATTGCATCCTCGCAATTCTATTCATTTATAAAATATGTGGGGGTATTTATCTCTTATATCATTTTCAGATTCTCATTTTGCCTCTTCGACCATATGATTTTTTTCTCAATACCTTTACCTAATGAATTACCTTAGTTAGAAACACTTTCTCTCTATAGTCATGAATCTAGATTGGTTGTCCCTTATAAGAAAGATTATCTTCTAACATAACTACCTCAGGACTCAAAACAAGAGATGGATCTAGCATATACTTTCTTAACCTTGAAACACGAAAAATATTATTTACCTGGGATAAACATGGAGGTAAAGCCACTCAGTAGGAAACTTATCCAACTTTATCAAGGATTCCATAGGGTGAAATGAACCTCGGACTTAGCTTTCCCTTTTTACCAAAATGCATCACACTTCTCCATTTAGAAACATTGAAAAAGGCATGACCACCTATCTTGAAAGAAAGATTCTTCCTATGGTTATTTTCATAACTTTTCTTCCTACTTTAAGGGGATTTTATGTGCTTCTTAATCAACTCAACTATTTCTTATATCTCTTCTACCAATTCTGGTCCCATAAACATCCTTTCACCTACTTCATCCCAAAAATATAGAGTTTGAAACTGCTTTCCATATAATGCTTCAAATTGTGCCATCTGTATGCAGGAATGGAAACTGTTATTATAAGAAAACTAAAATAAAGAAATATGTTGGTCTAACTTTCCTAGTAATGCATTGAAAAATTATATGGAATATCTTCCAAGGTATGAATTTTTCATTATGACTACCCATCATATTGAGGATTAAAACCATAACTAAAAATTTAATTCAGTACCCAATGACTTCTAAAAGAACTTCCAAATGTTATAAGTGAACCTGGGATCACAATCAGATACAATAGAGATGGTAACTCCATGTAAGATGAAAATTTATTTAATATACAATAAAAAAATTCATTCTAGATACAAATTATCTTAAATAGTTAGAAAATGATCAGATTTATTCAATCAATCAACAATAACCCATATTGAATTGTTACCTCGAGAAGTCTTTGGTATTCTCACTACGAAATCCATGGACACATTTTCCCATTTCTACTCTGGCACTAGCAGAGGCCGAAGCATCTCTTTTGGTAACTTCCACTCTTCTTTAACCTGTTGAAAAATTGGACATGTCAGGGAAAAGTCAGTAATATATCGTTTCATTCTATCCCACCTATAATTCTCTCGATGATCTATGTACATCTTAGTACTTCTAGGATGAACATAAAACAAATAACTTCTCATAATAACTCTTTATTTAACTATGAATAACAAGGCACACATAATCTCTTTCCAAACCACAAAAATAGTATTTTTCAATGTTATATTCTAGTAACATATACTTCTGAACTAATTCTAACTTTTTATGAAACTCACTCACTTCTTTCTGCACTTTCTTTATTTTGTATGCTAGTGAGAATTTCAAAACCACCTGAAACAAAATATAGGAAATCCCTACACCAACAACATCCACTCCAAAATTCATCAAATCAAAAACCAAAGGATCTTATTCCAAACATAGCATGGTTAATGTAGAATTAATTTCCTGAATCAAAGCATCATCCACTTTATCTGATTTTATGGGATGGTAATGAATCGTGCAATCATAATCCTTGATTAATTATAACCATCTCCTCTGTCTCACGTTTAATTATTTTTGAGTGAATACATAGTTCAAAATTTAGTGATCATTATATATTTCACACTTTACTCCATACCAATGATGCCTCAAAATTTTTAAAGAAAAAACAACAGCATATAATTCAAAATCATGTGTAGTGTAATTTAACTCATGAGTTTTCAACTAACATGTATCATAAAAAATTACCTAATCATTCTTCATTATTACACAATTGAGTCTTTTCAATGAAGCATCACTAAAGATAAAAAATTCACCATTTCTATAAAGCGGTTCCCAAACTGGAGCATTCACCAATCTTCTTTTCAATTCCTGAAAACATTCCTCACATTCTTTTTTCTAGATGAACTTAACACCTTTTCGTGTTAACTTAGTCAGTGAGATATATAACAGTGAAACCTTTTCAAAAAACCTTTGGTAATAAGATCCTAAACCAATAAAACTATGAATCTCTGTTATATTTGTCAGTTTTGACCATTCATTAACAAATTTTGTTTTACCATGATCGACAATTCTTCAATCTTTAGAAACACTGTGTCTGAGGAATGAATTTTTTTGTAACCAAAACCCACACTTGCTGAATTTCCCATATAGTTTCTTTTCTTTTATGTTTTACATGAAAACCATTAAATGACTTTCATTCTCCTCTTTAATTTTAGAATATTCTAAAATATCATCAATAAACACAACCATAAACATATCCAAGAACTCATGGAAAATTTTATTCATAAGATCCATGAATACAGCAGGTGTATGGGTCAACCAAAAAGGCATAACTACAAATTCATAATGGCCATATCTAGTATGGAATGCGGTCTTCAGAATGTATTCTTCCTTTACATTCAACTGATGGTACCCCGAACTCAATTCAATATTTGAAAAATACAGATCTCCATGGAGCTGATCAAAAAAATCGTCAATATGAGGAAAAAGATACTTATTCTTAACAGTGATTTTATTCAAGGCTCTATAATCAATGCAAAGTCTCATTGAACCATCATTCTTTTAAATAAAAAACATAAGATAATGTCATAGAGACATTCTAGGTCGAATAAAACCTCTATCTAATAAATCCCTCAATTACTTATTTAACTCTAAAAGTTAAATTTCAGCCATTCGATAAGGGTTTTTGAAATTGTCTTAGCATCAGGAATTAAGTCAATAGTAAATTCCACTTCATAATCAGGTATTATACTAGGAAACTTATCAGAAAAAACATCAATATACTCATTTACCATTGGAAAATAATTAATCTTAAGTGTTCCTCTATTTTCAACAATATGTGCAAGGTAAAATTCATTTACATCATTTACTAGTTTCTCAACTTCCTGATATGTTATCAAAAGTAAGGGTTCATTCTTGTAAACAAACTAAAATTATTTATAAAAAAACCTCTTTATATCTATAGTTAATATTATCATGAAATATAGAAATACAATCCATAACCCAAATAACATCAAAATCTACTAGAGGAAAAACAATAAAGTTTTCAAGTAGATTATTTCTGTACATAAGGACAGGAAAGTTCTTATAATTTCATTTTGTCTATAAATTTCCACCTGTTGTTTTTACCACAATTTCATGATTCATATCTTCAGATGGAATTCTAAATTTAATAAAAAACTTCTCATAAATGAAATAATGTGTAGACCCTGAATCAAAAAACACATTGTCAGAATCTGAATAAACAAACAGTGTATATGATACTGCTTCATTAATAGACCAACATCTGCTGATGTAGTTGCAAATGATTTCGCTACCCCTTTCTAATTGTATTCTGGATTCTTTCCATCATTTGAGTTATATGTCTGAAACTCATTTGCATAATGACCTATTTCATTTCACTTAAAACATTTTACTGACCATAAATCCTATTTTGTCTTTCCACTACCCTAATTTTTTCTAGTGCAATTCTGATCCATATGTCCCATTTTACCACATCGGAAGCACTTACCAGAATTCAAATGGCATTCTCTAGTGTTATTTTTGACATAATTTTCACAAACGTTAAAATTATTTTTCTTACCATAAAACGTTTTGGAAGAGTTATTCCCTTTCTTCTACCACCTCGACCTCTTATTCTATTGTTTCAAAGAAAATATGACCATCAACACACTCTATTTACACTTTCTCTGCAAATCGAATAAGTTTTTCATAAATTTTTAATTCACAAGAAGCTAAATCCATTTGATAATTTGGATATAATCATTTGTAAAAATGATTTATTTTATTATTAGGATCCCATATGAAATTTGGATCATAACTTTCCAATATAGTGAACTTTGATTCATAAATAGCCACTGAGTCATCCTCCTACCTCAATTCCAATAATTGTTCTTCCATCCTAAGTCAATCCATCTTAGGAAAATATTTTTCAAAGAACATACCTTTGAATTAATACCAATAAAAAGCACCAATCTCCTCATTATACATGATATTTTTAACCATCGACCACCACTGATTGGTTTCACCTTCAAAATGATAAACAACAAGACTAACATTTTAATGTCCTAAACACCCCATCACATCAAAAATATTTTCAAGTGCTTTAATCTATCCTTCATCTGGAATAGAGTCAGATAATCCTCTAAATGATGGGGGATGTTTCCTCATGAAATGCTCCACTACCGACATGTTCCTCTGTCATTGATCTGGCTGATATCATGCATAGATACCACCACCATTTATATCCTTAGTTAAATATTCTATCACAACAAGAAACTATTATGTTCTGATTCTGACCATATTTGGTTGCTGATTTTGAAGGTTATTTTCCTCTTTATGTCATCCCATCATAGATACAATATTTACTCTACAGAAAACCATTTTTAACAAAGAAATATCTTAGGCAAAGAAATATGGTAATCATCAAATTCTATATCATTTCAATCTTAGTATAAAGTAAAACTAATTTGTGGATATTAATTTAACAATATTCTAACTCTTAAAGTTGTCTAGACTGACCTCTAATACCAACAATAAGGCCCCGGCCTTAAAGATTAATAAATCTTGAGTTATGTTAAGAATTCACATTGAGGGTCGTTTCAGATTAATAGTTTTAGAGAATTAGTCCATAACTATTACATTACATCTCGAATATTACAAAGTATAAAATTTTACACTATCTAATTTTTTTGTAACAATAAAACTCCTTAAATAAAATTATAATTCTTTTCTTGATATAAATCTTATTGAATTATTCCTTTATCATAACCTTCCTTATAACATTTGAAAAACATTTCAAAAACATGGGATGAGCCTAAAATTATTAGTCAGAGTTATAAAATAAGGAATTAAAACATTAGTCCATGAATACATAAAAATCAATGAAACCATACATTTCACTCATAAAACATAAGCTCTTTAACATACCTCAGGAAATCATAATATTTATGAATAACACTCAGACATCATTAATCATAAAGGTAAATTGTGGAATCCATAACATACTTACATTATAGATTTCACAGCTACATAGTGAGTTACGGTTAGAATAACCATCATGGTACATTCTCTAAGTCTCATAGAACAAACATTAACATTTACCTCTATCGTGTTACGCAATTAATTGGAGATCTATCTCAGGCTCACCCACCCTTGGTTTAACATAGAACCACCCGTATACGTAAACAATTCCCAAGAACCATTACATATTCATAACACATAAAACAAGCATAAAACAAAGATACCATTTCCATATTGCAATAAAAATATATCATTTCAATATATTAACATAATAAATACATTATAAAAACCATTTTCAATACCAAAATACTTAAAAAGTATATATGGTATTTACTTTCCTATGAAAAACATTACAACTTGTTAAGTAATCCAAATATCAAATAATTATCATGGCGGAAGAAAGGTTTTTCTCACCACATATGTTAAAAAGAAACATTCCCTTTGTCATTTAGTAAAATGATTCATAAAACAAAATATTCCTTTTGATAACTGTTGAATGAAATTAAAATAAAAATGTTATAATTATACATTGTATAATATAAGGTTTTGTATAAACCAAAATATTCCTCAATGAAAGGAGATTGAGATGAAGTCTCTGACCTTGAGTCTGACTTGTCACATATGTTCCTTGTTCTTCCTGAATAATAAACATAAGTTAATTTCAACTTTATTTAGAACCTTTTTATATTTATTATTAATTTTTTATCACTTATTACCACGTAAGAAGCATTGTATAATTATTTATGTTAATATAGGTCATTTTGTCAATATTTAGTACTTGAGTCGAAAATGAACTTGTTTTGAGGTAAAGTGTCCATGTACTAAAAATAAAATCAAATCTAGAAATATATTCATGATTTAAATATAATTTATATACTATATATATATATATTTATAAAAGTACATAACATTTGAAGATAAGAAATTAAATGCACTGTTCATGGAGACAGTAAGCCGTACGTACACATGAACACTACTTTCATTTGTTTTTCATATTTAAAGGAATAAAAACTAAATGAGAAATAGGTATATTATAATTCCAGTGTAATATCATATTTTATATATGTTACATAATTTCATTAATTACATTCTTTATGCATTCCATGTATGACATGATTGCTTCATATCACTTTGAGGGGGTGGTAGTCCACACTTACTCAAATGAAATTATCATATTTACACATTATGGAAGGAATAAATGTATGTTTTAAATAAAAAACTGAATAAAAAAGAAAATATAAATATAATATATATCATATATAAATATAGTGCCATAATAATGGCCACCATGATAGTCGGTAGGGGAAAATTGAACATTCATTGTTTCATGGGGTTGTAGTTTTTCGTACACAGAAACGATGTGTTTCTATCCATTAGATGGAGGTATGTGTAAGTGTAGTTCCAATAATTCTCATAACAACATCCTTGTATATTTTGGATACTATTTTTGTTATGTAACCATATTGTAATAATATTATAGATAGTGAAGAAGTAAAATAATGGAAAGGAACTTTAGACAAGACACTGCCTCTAAATTGTGTAACTCCCTTTGATTTGTGCCAAAAAGATTTATTGAATTGAAATCTTCTAAAGGTAAGGATTATAATAGGAATAAAGGGATATTGAAAGATTATTTTATTAGAGTTTGGGCGAGCCAAGGGTCTTGATAGGTGTGTGCAAATGGGTAGAGGTGATGCCCTTTTATAAGAGGGAGGAGGGTTACTTTAGAAAAGTTTTAAAGTATCATTTTATTATAAAATGGTTTTCAGTTTGAAATGGTCTCAAATTCATTTATTTCAAATCTAATATGTGTTTGGGTCATTACCCTCTCAATAAATATGTTTTACATATCTCTAGGTCACAAATTTAGTCTTTTCTTTTTATCTTTAACCCTTAGTTAACAAATTTAACTCTTAACATGTCTTCCTGTATATTCATACTATATGGTTAATATAGTTTCTATAAAACTCCAATAGAACCTAAATTGGTTAATTAATGAAATTTTCAACATTATCTATGTCATTGGGATGAATATTAGATTTTTATGACTATTTTATCATTTAATAAAATAGTATTTTTTTTAAAAGTCATCTTTGTCAATTTTTATACTATTCATATCATGACATTTAAAAGACTCATAACTCGATTCTTTCAAAAAAACATCATTAATTCAATGATAACAAGTCATAATCATCCATAAAATTTATGTATGGCATAAAATGTTTTAAAATAAATTTATTTTAACATTTATAATCTCATTCATTTAAATTAATCAATAAAAAGAAAATCATTATATTATCATTGTGTCATAAATAAAATTATTTATTTAATGTTTTAAAATTATAAAAAAAATACCATGATGTATAAATTAATTTTATAATTATAATGAATATTTATAGTTGAATATACCACTTATATAACCCCATATAAAAATTGTTTTAGTAAAAGATACATGTTTATGTTATATTTTTCTTTACTTTAAATTAATTCTTATAAAATATCATTATCACTCTCATGTGTATCCATGGGGTCCCAAAATAGACCCAAGGATGAACATGGTTGAACATGTCTAATACAATAGGTTTATAACATGTGTTAGGGTAGTTCAATATTATTATAATTTTTTTAACCTTATTTACAAGATTTACCCTTTTACCATGGAAAATAAAATAATTACTGAAGTTACTATTCATAATGTCCAAAAATAAAAAACAATTGTTCACAAAATGTGGACCTTATGATTCCAAATAGGGAATCTATTGTTCCAAATTCAAAACACAGAAGTTTCATTAATTCATTTAAAATTAATTCTTTTTGTTGAAACAAAAAAATAGGTTTTTAAGAAGTAATAAGTATCAAAATATTGACTTGTATTTATATCCAATTTAAAATTGAAATTACATCCAATGACGAAAATTGGATTAAATGAGAAAAATATAATCCAATTAAACTTTAAACCCAATTAAATGTAAAATTAAATATATAAATAAATTAATTGAAAAGGCACTTTTGACTTAAAATACGGTATTTTTTACTATGCATTAAAAAATGATCATTGTCATAAAATTATCAAAACTTTATCCAAAGTAAATTTTTATATCCCGATTCTATAGAATAATTTTATTTTTTTTCATATAGAACATATAAAAGTGACTAAAACTAGATTTAAAAAGTTGTTTCTATCAAAAGGAGGTAAAATGACCTTTTAAAAATATTAGAGTATTTCATGCTTAAAATCATATTCATTCTTATATTAAGCCAATAAAATTTATTGGATAAATTTAAAGACATTTAAAAAACATATATAATCATATTGTAGTTATTTTTGTTCATTCCATCCAATACAATGGCTAGAGGTTGACTACCATTCAAAATAATAATACTATTATATTATTTTTCTGAATAACTCAAAATTGTGTGCAACGTAAGATTCCAAAGTAAACTATTGTTGCGTGTTGAGTATACTATCAGACAAAGCATCCCATTTAAAATAACACTAATTTATTAGTCATAAATATTAATAAAAATAAAATTTTATTAATCCATAAAAACATGGGATCTTATATCACCATTAATCATGTTATGATCAATTGTAATTAAACATTCATAAAAATATTGTAGTAAATGTTGATAACTTATTTGGTGGTGTGGACAGCTTTAACATAACCTTTAAAAGTGTTCCCAATATTAATTTAATGTTTTCCCTTTTCATTTCCTTATACAATATATTTTTTCCCTTATAGTTGTAGTTCGAGAGGTAGTGATATAGTTTTCAAGAAAAAGGTGTTTCATGTCCTCCCAACCTCTAATTGGTGAATTAACATAGTGAATCCAATATTTTGTAGTATCATCTAATGAAAAAGGTAATGACCTTAGAATTAATTTTTCTTCATCCACATTCTAATGTTTTAATGTAGAACACATGATATGAAATTCTTTTATGTGTTTATCTAGATCTTCTCTAGTGATTCCATGAAATCTTGGTAATAAGTGAATTAGATCAGATTTTAGTTAAAAATTAGGTGCCTCACCTTGTATTTGAATATAGCCGGGTTGGATATCAACATCAGGTAAGTTTAGTTACTATAATGTATGGTTATTTTCATCCATTTTATATAAGTTGTGTTCATTTTTAAAGTGAGTTTTAGTGTAATAAGTAGAAGGATGAAGAAGTGTGTCGATGTTTTGTGTGTTCTCCTTCAAAGGGTTCTCTTATGTGTCTTGGAGTAGTTGTTGTATGATCCTCTCCAGTTCAGGTTCAAAAGGTGGTACGTCTCCTAAAGTATAATGTGTCATTCACATAATCTACAAAATAAATAAATTCAAAAATATAAATATATGAAATGGTTTAAGATAAAACTAATGAATATTCACAAAAAATCAAAAAATCTTCTAAAACATACGCACTAAAAATGAAAGACCTCCCAGAAAATGGCACCAAAATTTGACCAATTTTCCATGAAACATCAAATTTATTATGTTTTTAAGGTTTATTTATAGTCTAGGTAAGACCCTAGGCCATCTCTCAAGGATAATTAGTAGTTTATAGTATTTATTTTTAATAATGATTAGTAAAATAGGGGTGAGTTATAAAAGAGTTTAAAATAAATAACTGAATCAAAATAGTATAAATATAGAAAGACAAACTAGATTTTGAAAAATATGAGACAAAGGGGTCATTGTGATTTCACTACACACATTTCAAGTTCATTTTTCATAGATATTAATTTAGTTTTTGAGTAATGTTTTGGTTGAAATTAATTGGAAACCCAATTAATTCCCAAGACTTTATTTTATTGCTTGAAGAACCAAACCTTGATATAACAACCGTATATTCAAGGTCCATAACTTATGAATGAAATAATAGCTTCCAAATTAGATTTAAATATCATAAAATTGGGTTATTAAATGATTCTTTTGTTTTCCAATCAGAACAACACAAGTCACAAACTCAAAACCTCACACTGATCAGTTAGAAATTAAGAGAAAATCAATCACATGCATCAAAAAAAGAATTCAAATAAGAAATAATTTAAGAGAAATGAAAAGGAATGTTTTTACACCCAATTCAATCCAAACCAGTAGCTAATATATGTGTTGGAACTCCCTTGACAAGTGTGTAGCTCTCTCACAACAAAAGCCCACAGTTTAGCTCGACATCGGGAGGAGGAGGAAGCTCGGGTGGAACTCATTCTATATTTCATCTCTCCCTATGAGGATAATGTGATCCATAAACTATAAGGGGATTAAATAAGTACTCCATAACCTCAACTTGGAATCACTTAACTCTCTTTTTTAAACTTACAAATGAGGATCACAAGCATCTATTTTATAGGCAAAATGGAAGGGGGTTTTGGGAACATAGATTGTGTAAAACCACTTAACCCTTGGTTTTGGACCACTAGAAAGTAAAATATTTATTTGTAAAAAACAATAAAAATTTATACACACATATTTAATATCTTTCCCGAATGTTTTTAATCATTTGGATAACTATGCCCCGAGATATGGATATATCACAAACCACCCCTTTTGACATTGTGCAGATTCGGTGTGCTGGACAGATTAGGTCGGTTGGGCCACTATATTTTAGAATGAGGCTTGTGTTCCTTAATATTAAATGTAGACCCATGAATTTTGGATGATACCACAAAATTTCAGCCCATTTGGAATCACGATTAAGTATAATTATGTGGTTTAGTAAACTAGGGTTCTTGGATTCTGTGCAGCTTTGCCCATTTCTCTTTGACTTCATCATGGGACCTCCAAATCACCTCCACCTTCAATGCAATTATCAAAAAAAGTAAAATTACCCTTCTTAACAGTGATATACACAAAATTATGTAATCAAACTTGAAGTTCAATTTTTTATTATTTTTATAACATTTAATACTAAAAACGATTAACACAATGGTGTAAGGGTGAAAATGAAACCGTGAATCTCGGTGTGATCACTAATCACAAGATAAATTCCACTCACTTGAATTCAACTATTTCATAAAATTTTACTTCCTAGAGGTGGTTGGATAGAGAAAATGTATTTAATTTGAATATTTAGTAGTTTTTAATGGATTATAAGGATATTACTATGATAAAATATTCAGGTAGGCTTGAATAAAAAATATTCTGATAAAAAAATGGATTTGAATCACAAAATAAACACCTCAATAATTTTAGACACAAGTTACTCATAATTTATTATCATGATAGAAGTAAATAAAATTATAGTTAAGAAAAAACTATTTTATTTTCTTAATAATTAAGGATAATATGAATTAAATGAAAAAATGGTTCATAAGCCTCATAAGCAAGAGAATTTAAAATTAGGCCAGTGTTTTAAGACATGGGTTTCAAAATTATAGTGTTATTTTGATGATATTCCAAAAAATTAATATGAATAAAAATTATTTCTCTATTAATTCAAATTCATTTCCATTTGAAAATAAATTTTTTTAATTGTCTTAGGTTTTTAAAATTTAAACATTATTAACTTTGATCTAACAAGTCTTTTAAAAAAAATGGAAGAAAAACCAACAAAATAAAATAAATACAATAGAAAAATAGAAAAACAATTAATGAAAAAGAAAGAAAGAAAATGTTAAACCAAATATTTTCCTCCCCTATACTTATTTATTGTAATTTTTCCATTATGACATGATTTATGAATGATAGAATTAAATTATGAAATTTCATAAAGGATAACAAACAAGTTAGATAGAAAGACACAACATGAGGCTAAATCGTACTCACCAGTTTGAAGATAGAACTTATCTGCTAGAGTTTCATGATTTTTTTGAACAACTTCAATCAATGGATATTAAAAATGAAATGTTTTTATTTTTTTGGGTTATTTAATATGAACTAAACTAGGATGAAAATGAGGTACAGTTTACGGTTCGGACCATTTGGAAATTTTTTACCCGAAAAGACATTTATTTAAGAAGCATAAAACAACACTTTATCTCCTTCAATAAATTATTTCTTGTTTATATTTTGGTTATAACAATATTTTTCATTCTCATTATACAACGTATAAATTTTATAATAATTGTTTTTGAATTATTCCATCTCTTGTAAGAAAACATTTCATTTTTTTCTAGCAGTAAATAGATTTGCATTACATGTTTTTAAAGACTAATAATTTTGTGTTCTATCTCAATAAGATATTTGAATTATTTTAAAAAGACTTTCCTAATAGGGTAAATTCTTATTTTTGTTTTAAAATTAATTTTTTAATCTTGGAGTGCATCATCTTAACTTAAAATATAGTCTTTCTTATTTGAGTGCATTGTTTTTTTTAAGAATTTGTTTGATTTATATATTTTATAGTTTATAAATTCTATTTTTTATGGGTGATAAGGTATAGAGACCCTATTATTGACCCATTATTTTTAATTATATATTCTTATATTATATTATAAAAGTTGGTGACTAGATCAATGAATAAAAACATTGGAGAACTAATCCTATAAAAGAGATATTCTTTTAAAAAATTAGAAAACACTTCTTCATCATCAATTAATGTGGTGATGGATTCTATCCCATTAGATAAATAATCCATAATAATTAGTGTGTAATATTATATTAAATTATTAGTAAAGGTTCTAATTAATTTCTTTCCCCATACATAAAACACAACAAAAAAAGTTGGTTTGTTGTGGAATCTCATTCTTCTTGGAAACATTTCATTGAAAATTGCAGTTCTTACATGATTTATGGAGGGGTGATATAAAATAGAATATAACACATTTAAAACAATGATTTGAAATCCAAAGTTACCTCAATATCTTAAAGTGTGAAACAATTAGGACTGGTTTGAATTCAAAATTGTAAAAAGCATCTCTTTATCATTGGATTACTACCAACATTCCATAGGTAATGATCATCCTAAATTAAATTCTTTCAATCACTTATAAGCTTATATATATTTTTTGTAAAAATGATGGGTTATTTCACCATAAGTAATATAATTAACCAACTTAGAAAAACAAGGTCTCCCAATCCTATTAGGATACAATTTCTCCCCAGGAAAAGTTTCTTTTATTGGTGTAAATATCTAAATGTTTTTATCAAAAGTAGTGGGTATACATATTAAATGGTTATCCATAAGATTTTTAGTTCTATTAAATTTATTTATTTCAATATAACATCCTTCTGAAAACAATATCTATCTCAAAATTAATGGTTTATAATCACGTATTTTAATTAAAATTTTGATTATACCTTGATCTTTGAAGATAACCACTTTGGAACCTAACTAGTAAAATCAAAACTTATCCAATGAATGAAAAAAACTAGTAAATATTTCTTGTTTTTTGTGTAATTATCTTGGTGTTGATCTATGTTTCTAAAATCATGAGAAATTTCATGATATTTCATTTCTATATTTTTACTCAAAATAACCCCAAAGGTAAAATTAGAAGCATCGGTCATGGTTTCAAAGGGTATGTTGTAGTTAGGTGGTTGGACTTTCGAGGGGGTGAATCATGGTGTGAAAGATTAAAACCATTGTCCCTTTAGATCTTGTTTCTTCATTAAAAAAACTCTAATATCCTTCTCTTATTTAAGTGTATGAACATAAATGAAATCATGCATGAGACACAATAATTTTACATGGTTCACCCTCACCGCTCTATGCCCAAGGAATATAAAACAGTGACGTGTTGATGTACTAAATACACCAAGGATCACTACTAAAATAAAATTTTTAGACTTGATCACTTCTATGCATAGGCTAGCTTCCTTCACAAGGTTCTGGGTTAGCTCACTCCTTTATCATGGACCACTCCTTGAGTCTCTTTCTCTAGCTCACTGCCAGTGGAAAGGATCACCCCTACCTCTTCATTTCCTCACATTTATATATGAGATTGACCCATAGTTTATGGACATATAGGTCCATTCATTATCAATAATGAATACATCCTCAATTTTAGATATATGTTCCTTTGAAGTCCCACTTTCACCCACTCGATGAAAATAACTTTACAATACATTCAATGGGAAATCCATTCAGAACACTTTCATGATGCTCACTTCCTTCACGAAGCTCACCTCTTTCATGGAGCTCAAATAGCCTTCACGAAGCAACCACCATTCACAAAGCTCAATTAGCCTTTTTGAACTCCATTACTCTAGAAATGATCAAGAAAAATCATCTTTCATATCCATTATAAAATCAATTTATTTGTGAACATATTCACAAGAACCACCTTCATAAACCACATAAAATGAATCCAGAGCCTTATAATCTTCATTAAGTTTCACTACTTTTGAGATGGGGATAGAGTCCTATTTATAGAAGTTTTCTCTAATTCTATAAGCTTCCATCCACATCATCACCATTTCAGGAAGCTCTCCCATATTGTTCGTGATTCTCCCTAAGTTTCAAATCTCTAGGAAAAATTCACGGTTTGTGAATATTTTCTTAGTTAAGGAGATTTCTGTTAAACCTTTTTCATTCATGATGCTCCACTTACAATCATTCACAACTTATCAAAACGTCCTTCATAAAAACCAGTCTTCATAAAACACATGGACTGTGCATATTTTTACAAGGTCCTCAAGGAAATCTACCTTTCATGATGCTATGCATCCTCCAAATTTTGGACCCTAGAAATTTGGAAAACACTAGAAAATGAAATCACCTTGTGTAATAAATTTTATATACTACTTATAGGGAATACATACCTTTGACTTGGATAATTTTCCATATACCATTTTAAAAATACCTCTGGAACACCAAAATTTAAAAAAACCCTTTTTTCAACAATCACAATCAACCCAAAAATAATGCAATGTTACCTTAAGAGAATATATCCCAAAAATCTCCCCCTTTGGGATTGTTAAAAACCCATGACATATTGATACCTCATTAATGATTCTTACATACTCTACTAGAATTATATTCTTTCCATTTAGATATAAATTAATGATTTACACACTCTAAGCCCACAAGAACCATGCTCGTTGTGAGAAACATGAGTATAATGAATTTTTCATCAATGGATCAATTTATTCCAAAACAACTAATCTTATTTCCTCAAAACCCTATTTATCATGTTATATACCTTTTATAAATCACATTTAGTATTGTTATATTTAATACCTTGTACTTCACTATTCCCCTATCATCATCTCCCATATCATGATTAAGAAATTTTTCACCCCATTTATATAAAAAATTTCTACCCCTTTGTCAACGAACCAGAAGTTCAATTTATTATTGTCTAAAATATAGTAATGAACAGATATCATCACATTAGGGAAAACACACCATAACTTGGGAGAGGGGGTCCCACATCCACACTTTATTAAGTGTGGGAAGTCAACTGAACTCTATAATCCAGTTAATGCCTCTCAAAGGCCTCTTTGGGTAAGGCCTATGTTAGAATTTCCACAACGTGTTGTTTTATAGGAATATACTCCAACTTCCCAAGCCCTTTATCCACATTATCCTTCATAAAATGATACTTGATTTCAATTTTCATTTTCCTTTAGTTATGGACTAGATGTTTTCTAAGACTTATAAACTTTAATTATGTTAATGTATTTTGATCAGAAACTTCACTTCAACTCCCATATCATTAAGATGTTTCTTCATCCATAATAGATGTGTGAACAATTGATTATCTGAAATATACTCATCTTTTAGGGTGTTCAAATAAATTCAATCTTGTTTTTTATTTATCCAGAAAATAAATTGTCTTATGAGATAGAATACACCACATGAAATTGATTTTATATCACTTGTTGATCCATCATAATCTATATATTTAAATCCTTATAACTCTTGCTAAGATTTTTCATTGTATTGGAAACTGAAATCCATCATAACCATGATATACCGAAGTATTGTTTTCACAATAATCAAGTAGGTTTCCTAGGTAATTATTTGAAATAATACTGCTTGGAATGTGGAAAAACAATATTTGGTCATGTCACTATTAAGTACAATAGACTTCCAATTATCTTCCTTTACTCTTTCACATTAATATCTTTTCCTTCATCGTCTATTGATACCTTCATCTTCGTAGCAATAGCAGTCACCATCTCCTTTTACTTTTCCATTCTGAAACTTCTAAAAACCTCCATGGCATATTTATATTGATAAATTAATGTTCCTTTCTTTCCTTGTGTCATCTATAAACCAAGAAAAAATTACAATTCACCAATCATTGACATTTAGAACTCACTTTTCATGAAATCTGCAAACTTCATTCTCATCGATTAATCTGATCCAAAAAATATTATGTCATCAATATACACTAGTACCATTATCCTTTTATTACTATCATTGTTGACATAGAGATTGTAATATTATCTACCTCATTGAAAACTGATCTTATTCAAAAATTGATCCATCCTTGAATACCACACTCTTGGTGCTTGTTTTATCCCATATAGTTCCTTCCTCAGTTGAAAAACATTGTTCTCATCTTAATTGATGAGAAAAAATTTGGTTTCTTGATATAAAAATCTTCTTCCAGAACCCCATTTAGAAATGTGGAATTGATATCCATCTAGAAAAATTTGAACTTTCTTTGCAATAGTATGGCCAAGAATAGTCTGATTATTTATAGCCTTGCAACAGGTGAAAATGTTTCTTCAAAATCAATACTTATATCTGGTACTAACCTTTGCACACTAATTGTGATTTTTTTTTCAAATCATTATGCCATCTTCATTCATCTTGTTATGAAAGACCCATTTGGTACCAATGACATATTTATTTTTCAGATGTGAAACAATATCCCATATATGATTCTTCTCAATTTGTCTGGGATTTTCATTCATATCAAAAACCCAATTCTCATCTCCAGTTGCTTCATCGAAACATTTATCCACTACCTATGACAAGAATGATTCTCGCTGTAGATTGTTTGTCCTACTTATCTTAACTGGCACTATCTAATCACCAGTTATGTTATGTCTATAAATTTCGGATCTTCTCTTTGATCCTTCTATAGATAATGGATTTTGAGCCTTATTTTCATTATCTAAATCTTTTTTATTCATCCTATGGAACTAGAACATCCCTTGATTTTATTATCTCTTCATCACTATCCTCTTGAGACTTATCATAAATTTAACAAATATTATGATCATTCTATACTATAGTTAAAACATTGCTTTTAGCTACCTTTACTAACCACTTGTTGAATAATTTAGATGCTTTTATTTTCTTTGTGTAGATAGGAAACATCCATTCATCTCCAAAGGATTAAAATTTACTATGTTTCTACTTATTGAGAATAAATCACTTACTTTAAAAGATTCTAAATCATTTCAAGGTGGGATTCCTTCCATATCACATCTCATATAGAGAATTTTCTTCCTTCAGACACAACAATGCTCTATTTTATTTATAGATTGACGTCATCAATACTACTTTTCAAAAATTATCTCAAAGGTATCCCTCAATGAGCATTGTTCTAGCCATGTTGTTGATAATTAAATTTTTTCTCTTAACTACTCCATTTTTTGTGGATGTATTACTATTAAAACATGTTTCCTCATCCCATGTTTCTTAAGATAATCCTCCACTTGGATATTTGTGAAATCTGTTCCATTATAAATTTTTATCTTCTAGATTATTTAACCCAAAAAAATTTCAACTTCACTTAGATAAGTTGTTATGGGACTAAAAAACTCAGATTTGTGGGCGATGATTGAAACCCATGACATTTTGCCAAAATCATCAATGAGGAGAACATAATATATCCTCCAATCAGGATATCTTGGGGAAATAGGTTTTCACACATAAATATTCACCAACTTGAGAAATTTTTCTGACCTTTTTTCTTTCACCTTATAGGTATTTCTACTAATATTCCCTTGTTGATAAGAATCTCATATATGAGTATGATCATGTGATAACCTAGGGTGGTCTTGAGTAGCATCACATTTCAATAGAAATTTTAAGGGTGTTTGTCTTAGGTGCTCAATACATTTATTCCATAACATGTTTTCTTCTTCCTTGGATAGAATAAACATATCTTCTTCTCCACTCACAAGGTAGAGATTCCCCCTTAATACAATTTACCTGTAAAACAATAGCACCATATTTTTCCTCGATGAAGCATAATTTCTTGAAAAATATTATTAATATCCTGAGTCACATAGGTGTGTTACACATTGAAAATTGTGGCTGAGACATTCAATAACCAAGACATATGTATATCTCATGTCTTTTCCCCCAAACTTGGATTTTTCTGGGCTAATAATTTTCAAGCCTTCATCATTACCAAATATTACAATAACTTCCTTTTTATATCTGATTCCTATCACCAATTCCTTATTTCCTATCATATGTTAGGTTTATCCACTATCAATGATCTATATTCCAGAGTTATCTGATGCTTTAAAAGAAATCTCTACAACCACTACCTGTTTATCTCTCTTATTTTTTAACCATGTTTTTGACTTCATACATAGCACGAATTGATAGTCTTGAAATTCCAAGAATTTTAATAGAAAATATTTATCTTGAAACAGTGCAACCTGATTTTTCATTTTAATCTCATTTGATGATACATTTAATTGATGCGTATGACCACATTCATTCTGCTTTGGATCACTTCTCTATGTTTTTTGTGGGGAGAATCTTGCCATATTATCGAATCCTCCACACCTAAAACAGTGGTCATCATATTATATTCTAAAATATGGAGTGTTGTATGGTTTCCCTTGTTGTTATTTTTCCTTTAAGTACCTCCTGGCTATAGAACAAACATTTTTTCTGTGTCCCATGTTTCAACAATAATAACACCACATACAGGGTGCATTCTTGTGCGGAAATACTGCACTGAGGTTTCTCCATTGGGTTCTCTAAATAATATGGTTCTAATTTATACACAAATCAATCTTCAATCTTGGATCATACGTTTTTTGTATGAATTATTTTCTATTTTTGATCATGGCTCATAACAGCCTTATAATTTGGATCTGACTATTGCTTTTGTTATGTTGGTCCTCTATAATCCACTTCCATCTTTTCTATTACTTGAATTATCTGATTTCTCAATTTTATACCAAGAGTCCAGATTTTTTTCTTAATCCTTTATACTTTTTCATAGGCCTACATCTTACTCTTCATATTCTTTAATATGTTAGATTTGATATTTTCTAGTGCTAGTAAAACTATTGATTTATATTTTTAGTTTTTTGATAATCAGATTGTACTCAACAACCTTTTCTAAGAAATATATCCTTGATGACTTTAGTTTTTCAATTTATTCATTCATATAAGACTTCTCTTCTTCCTGTTACTAAATATAAATTTGGAATCGCGAAGCAAATAGTTGGGTTTCATCATTTTGGATATCCAAACATCTATTTTTTTAAGAGAGGCCCTGAATTTGACCTGAAGCTCAACTCTTCCTTTGACTTAGTATTCATCATTGTCTCTTTATTCCCTTGCTTGGTAATTTCTGAAAACTTCTACCATAGCATTTGATTCATGATCCTTGCAATTATCCAACTCATTTTCCCCATATTCTTCTAAACTATCATATTCATTTGGAAGATGACTCTTCATTCTGAAGGAATTTTTAATACCTTTCATATAGGCTAAATACTTATTTCGTGGGAATTTTGACTCCATCCTCATCACCATCTTGAAACTTCTTAGGGAACCATTCAACAAGATTTCCAACCATTCCACTTAAAAATAATACAAGTGGAAGTTTCCCTTTGAACAATCCTTTTCCTATACAAATTTGATGAAATGATTGACCTGACTTCATCTTTCATCTCTTCTTCTTCATACCCATATTCAATAGTGAGTTGCTTCATGGCCTTGAATTTCACGAATTTATAAATTTTTTTTTCTATAGACTCATTATCATAATTTCTAATATTGTGTGTAACAAGTGTACTATGAAATCTATCCAATGTCAACTCCTTTGGATATTTATCTCCCAATACCAAAAACATTTGGATTTAATCTAGGTGGATGTTTTCTCAATATATTCTTAACGATCTTTATATCTCCAAAAATTTCACTCTCATAAATATTCAAAAAAACATTTCCACATAGATTGTGATGAATTATATAAAATCACCTTTATATATATATTCCATTTGATAGGGCTCCGCCTAATTCATTGATTTCCTTAGCATCAACATCTATTTCCATCCAGTCAGCTTTTTATAAAGCACCACCTTCATGAATCCATATCCTTAAAATCTTCATTATGTATCACTACTTTCTTGAATTGGTAGAGTCCTATTAATTTTCATTTCCTTCTATTCCAAAATCTTCCATCCATGTCATCACCATTTCATGAAGCTCTTCCATCTCGTTCATGATGCTTCCTACTTCGTGATTCTCTACATAAAATTCATTGTTCATGAATATTTTTATATTTCAAGAGATTACCATCAAACCTTTTTACATTTGTGATACTCCACTCAAGATGATTCACACCTTCATAAAACCTACCTAAAAAAAATAGACTTTGTGAAACTAATGCCTTTTCCATATTTTTTCAAGGTCTTTAAGGAAATTCACCTTTTTATATGCTATCCATCCTCCAAATTTGGGACACCAAAATTTTTTCTAAAACTAAAAAACAAAATCACCTAGTGTATGAAATTTTATTTATTGATTCCAAGGAATCCCTTCTATTTTCCTGGATATTTTTCAACATACCATGTCAAAAATATCTCACTAACTCTACCACTGACCATGGAAACATGATTTTTCAAAAAACACAAATAGACCCAAAAAAATTCAATGTTACTGCAACATATTTTTGTGACATCCCGGACCAAAATTCCACTTGATAGGTTCCCTGAGCCCAGTGGGACAGATGGACTCAAGTGCATCTCCCCGAATTCTAGATGCTACTAACTAGAAGCAAGGGACTAGGGTGTGTTTATGGGGAGACTATTCCCTCATTACCGAAGTGTAGTTCAATGGGTGAAAGTAAACATATGTAAATAGAGAAATCATTATAGGAAAACTGAAGGCACAGAAGAAAATAGATACAACAGTAACAATAACTAAAAAACTAAATAGCATTCACTAATTGATGGTATGTCTTATCACTAGAAAACTAGAATACATAGATACAAAACAGAAGGTATAACATGTTTCACAAAATTAAAAAGGAATCAAAAGAATATCCCAAGAATCCCAAGTTCTAACTTGGTCCTCTACTATCATGCCCCATACTAAACAGTAAGAAATCAAGTGTTCAAAGCCATATGCTACACCTTTTCAACACCTACAACCATGTAATCTACCATGGGTACCAAATGGTTTCTGAAGAGGGTGTGAGATAAATCTCAGTGGGCCACCACCAATGTTGTCTATCACATTCCGCCCGTGTAATGTAAATATAATAGTCTTCAAGAATATATATATATATATAGTAAATAAGTACAATGTAACTAAATACCCAAGTACCTGCTTCATCCCTTGGTTGGTGTCTGAACATGTAACCAATTCATTTAATTAAGTAATTACCAATTTTATATTGGTAGTTCATATGAGGCATAACCAACACTAACATCACCTCTTGATAGTATATATAATGAAGGTTACATGATGTAACAAGTAAACTATGATCAATGCTACTTAGTAATGAAGTTCCAAGGTAGTAACCAAGGAAACATAGAACACAAGGGTCGCCAACACAGAAGTTTGTGTAGCCTGGCTAAGGATAAGAGTATTATCCAAGGAACATGTTCCAAGGAATTCTATAAAAAGGTGCATACCGAGTCCAGGATGATCGTCAAAGGTAAAATGGGGATAATCAAATAAAAGGCCCTATGGGCTATAACCATGGCACCTACATGTCTTTGATGGATCCAAGGAGTGTATCCAAGGAATCCTATAATGACAATGAAATGATCCTAAGATGTCATATTGGGTATCCAATAATAGAAATGGATTGGGATCTTAGTGGGTATCAACCTAAGCAAGTTGTTTCCTTCAATCAGAATGGGGTTACCGAGTGCTCATGGAATTATCTGATTAGAATCAAAAGCGATCTCGTGTTAGGCCATTTTTTTAATTATGATGTCTGGTAATATCTACTTAAGTTCAATCATTGGCTTTCATTAGTGTGATAAGTTCAAGTAGCATGCAAACTTTTTATATAGTCATTTGGATAAAGCCTTTCCATTAATTAGTGTGACAAGGACAAGTATCATGCAACCATTTATCAAGTCATTTGGTTCATGCCTTTCCTTTCATTAGTGTGATAAGGACAAGTAGCATGAAACCATTTAATCCATTTAAGGAATATTATAGATTCAATGATTATTCATTTACCTTCTATTAATGATTTAAGGGGTGTTACAGACATGAAATCAATTAATCATTTATATTTAAGGCCAATTCATATACTTAGTTAAATTTATAATTAACATTTCACATTTAATTTTCAATTGGAAGACTTACCTTAGGCAGGTTAAGGGGTGAGAACTCGTGGTACTTTTTATTATGAAATTGACCATATAATCATTCCATTTAATAAATAAATCCTACCCTTTGAGAGGTCAAGTGAATGCACACCCGAACGGTGGCTCAAACATGTCAAAACACTAAAAACCCAAATATGGCATAACTATTGACATGGGGTAGATTGATTTGTGGGTGTAACCACTAATAACTAATCACATATTTGGAAAGAGTAAAACTATATGGTTTTAATGATTATAATCATGGAATATAAATTTAAGAAGTGACACCCGATGAAATCGGTGGGGCCCACACATATATTCCAAAATTGATGAATTTTAGAGATAAATTATAGAGCACACGCCATAGGGTTGTACAAATATCCTCATCCAATATCGACCTTGATTTTCCTCAAATCAGAGTAGATATAAGAAAAGTAGAAAAGTGATCATACCATAATATATTGGTCAATAGAAAAAAAAGAAGGAGAACAGGTCAACGGGACTTTAGAACTTACCATTGTGTATCCAACATGATGAACAAAAGCTCAATCAGTTTCTGGATGATGGAGATCTCTTGATTCCAAGTTTACATCTTCAATAAGCCCCAAATTGAGAGAGAAATAGGTTAATCATTCATAATCTCTGATTCGGGAAGAAGAGGGGTTCAAATTAGATCATTAATGTAAAATATGGAATTTTACACAAAATTTAGATTGTGCACAATTTGACAATATATGTGAAAACCATGCAAGGGTGCCTAGTAATAAGGGGAGCTCGCATGGTTAGGACACATGGATATGCGCCAACCGTATGAGGTGTTGCATTCCGAAAAAACTCTATATGGTCAGTTTGAAAAAACATGGGGAATTCTTTAATGTTTACTATAAACTGTGTTCTAAGTCTGTTATTCCCATAAAGATGGGTTTCAGGCTCTGAACATGGACCACAAACCCCTGATACCTTTCTTATCCCTTTGGTAATCCATATTAGGTCCAAATTAAAGATTTAGATAGAAAAATAATGGATCCATACCTGAGTGAAAAACTAGGTTCTTACAGTCTCACCCCTTAAAAGAAATCATCCCTATGTTCACATTCCAAGGGTGGAGAAACACTATCTAAGAACAACTAGGGTCATTAGGCACGTATGTCATCTTCCCTCTCCCAACTATCATTTCATACTCGGCTGTATTGCTATAACACCCATACCAGAGGGACATACCATAATCAGAGATCCTTTGTGCTCTGATCAATGATGCACATTGGATACTCCTCAATGGTAGAATCAACATCTAACTCAACATCCTTAGGATCACAAGTATTTGATAGTTCGACATGATATTAGCGAAGCTGTGATACATGAATGATGTTGTGCATGGAATGACTCATCTAAGGTAGTACAAACCAATATAGTACCATCCTGACTCTCTCTAGGATCTTGAACGACCTTATGTAATGAGGTGACAACATTCCCTACTTATGTAACCATCTATTCCCTAGCCTGGGTCATATCCGAAGAAAAACATGATCCCCAACCTTGAACTCAAGTGGTCATCAATGGTGATTGGAATAAGATTTTTTTTCTAGACTGGGCAATAGTCCTTAGCTTCTTGATCAACTGAACCTACTTTGAAGTCTCCTGAACGAGATGAGGACTTAGTAGGGCTACCTCACCTACCTCTAGCCAGTTCAATGGTGAATGACATAGCCTACCATACAAGGCTTAAAAAGGATAAATATGAATCGTCTCCTGAAAAATATTATTATAGAAGAACATTATGAGAGGTGTATTCTTTTTCCAATATCCACCAAAATCAAGGAAACATTCCTGGAGTATATCCTCTAGAACATATATGTTCTTTTCAGATTATCCATCAGTCTGAGGATGAAAAGATGTGCTAAGAATCACCTAAGTTCCCATATATTTCTATAAACCCTTCCAAAACTGTGAAGTGAAACGAGATTCCCGATCTAAAATGATAATATGGGGAACCGTGTGTAGTCGTATGATCTCACAGACATACAATCTTCCAAACTCATCGACTAATAAAGTATCCCGTATAGGAATGAAGTGGAATGATTTTTTTAGTCAGTCAATGACTACCCTTATAGTATCGATACCCCTCGGTGACATTGGTAATCCAATGAAAAAATCCATAACATCTTCCCACATTCATTCCAGGACTAGAGGCGGCGGTAATAATCCTATAGGACTCTGGGATCTGTCTTCACTTGCTGACAGGTGTAACACCTAGTGATAAAGCCTTCTGTCTAACATTTCATTCCAGACCACCAATACCGACATCACATATATCGATACATTTTCGAGATTCCTGGATGAACATCCCACTGAGAGGAATGTGTCTCTTTAATTAACTCCTCTCTAATATCTATAGGGGCCCAAATACATCTACATAGACAAAGGTATTCAGGTCAATCTACAAACCAATCCATATGCGGGTTATCTCCTGATATAATCTCATGAAGAACCAAGCCTTCAGGATCTAAAAACTGCCTACTCTTCACCTTATATTGGAGGTAAGAGGTAACTATCATGGTTGGGAGATAATAACTCTTGTGACTTTCATGAAACTCTAGATGTAGTTCAGAAAAGATGTTCATTAACTTCCATTAATCACTGGATTCTTATAAGACCTGTGTCTGAGTTTTCCGACATAGTGCATATGCAACCACATTTCCCTCCACCAGCGTATAGGAAAGATCAAAATAAAAGTATTTAAATTTTAGACCCATATCTACTATATGAGGTTAAATTCATGATGATAAAATATATATTTTAGGATCTTGTGATCTGTGTAGACCACAAATTGATCACCCAAAAGATAGTGTCTCCAGCAATGTAAGGCATGGACAACTGTTTCTAGCTCAAGGACATGCATCAGGTAATTTTTCTCACAAGGCCTTAACTATCAATATCTATAGGCAATGAAATTATCTTCCTATATCAACATTTATACAAGGATGATTCTTGATGCATAACGGAATATGGTATAGCCTTTTCCATGATTTGGAAGAATCAAGATGGGTACCGAGACAAACCTCCCTTTCACCTTCTAAATGTATTTCTCACACAATTTTGACCACACAAACTTTACAAACATATTTGTAAGACCATTAAGAGGTGAAGAAAGACATGATAATTCTTGTATGAAATTCATATAATATGTAGCCATCCCCAAGAAACACCTGATATCAAACACATTCTTGGGATGATCCTAGGAAAATATAGCACTAACCTTTTATGGGTGCACATATACTCTTGATTCCAATATAATATGACCCATGAAATAGAATATTTTGATCCAGAATTGGCACTTATCATGCTTGGTGTAAAGATTATTCTCTCTTAGTGTACTCAAAATGATCTCAATATGATTGGAATAGTCGCTATGGGTGTGGAAATACACCAAGATGTTATCCACAATGACCAAGAAAAAAAGTTCAAATAGGGGTTGAACGCACTATTAATTAGAGCCATGAAATTGGAAGAAGAATTCATAAGACAAAACAACATAACCAGATACTCATAAAGACCATACCTTCTATGAAAAGTTGTACGAGGTATGTCTGAGGGCTTGACTCATACCTGATGATAACATGATCTCAGGATGATCTTGGAGAAGGACTTTGATCCTCAAAGATAGTCAAATAGATCATATATTCGATGAAGTGAATATTGGTTCTTAACTGTAATCTAGTTCAACCTCCTTTAATCCATACAAAGATGTAAGGTTTCATCTTCCTTATTGAAAAAAGTCAAGGGTGAACCCCAAGATGATGTATTGTCCTATATGAATCCTTTGGCCACTAAATCCTCTAACTGCCTCTTAAGCTCATGAATATCTATTGGTTCCATCCTATATGGAGCAATGGAAGCTAGAGATACTCATGGAATAAGATGAATTGTAAACTCTACCTATCTCTCAATAGGTAATCCAAAAATGTCTCCAAAAAAACTTTTAAATGATCCACCATTGGAGGGAAATCATCTTATCCTAAACCTTGTTCCTCTATGAAGAGATTTTCAATCTGGTTGGTCACCCCACCTAGCCCATGATGCTCTGGTCTAGCTTTACCATACTAGACATTCCACTCACCCTTATGTAGATAAATGGTTCCCTCTAGTGATGTAAATGATAATCTGCGATGATATTAGTCTACAATGTGTGATAGTGAACCAACTAGTCTATTCCGAGAATGACATTGAAGCTCGTCATCTCATGAATAAAAAGGTATCATAAGAAAGGGTAAATACCTAACTTAAGGAGAAGACCCTACACTGGTGTATTCCTTCTGTTTTTATGCCTAACAGAGGATCTAGGATCATTACACTATATTAATGTTGTATCTCTAGTCTAATAAATTCCACAATATATGATTAAATAAATGATTTTGAATCACCTATATAAAACAAAGAATATAAAATAAGGGAGGTTACTTTAATATTACCTCATACTATAGATGGTCATATATCTTGATCCTTGGGTGTTGGTTGAAGTGCATGCAACTGACCTGAGCCACGACCATGTGAAATAGATAGACTACCGTGATCTGAACTGCTCTATTTGTGCTGCTGGTGATCCGAGTTCTAGAAACCATGACCACCTCATACTCCAACATTCATATTGGTTCTATTCCAACTCCCCACCTAACGTGATGCAAAAGAACCTTATTCGTATGTTGGAGCTGGTGTGGATCCTTTCCCACTCGAAGATGGTGGAACAGTCCTATAGAAATGCTCAAGATTCCCCATACATCCCAATCCCGACACTCCATTGGGTCTCTATCACGCTGAGGCATCTTGTTCCCCCATCATCCACATTGATGACACTCCATATAGTTATCTAAATGAGTAATATGGTTGTTACTTCCCTAACGAGAAACCTTGAGGGAATGTTTCCTACCACCAGAAGAACTACTGTCCTGACATGACACAGGTCCTCTATATGCGGTACTATTTACATCCTTCTAGTTACACTTAGTGATAAGATCTTGATTTACTATTGTAGAAAAATTGGGAAGGAAAAAGACATTGACCTGCGTACAGATGGAATACTAAAGCCCATCCCTGAAACGTCTAGCACATGAAATATCATCACCAACTAGAAGCGATGAAAATCATTGTATCACCATGAAACATGATAAATATTCCTTAACTGACATAGAACTCTACTTGAGATTCACGAACTCTCTAGATCTTTCATCTCTCAGTATCTAAGGAAAGAACCCATCATTGAAGGTAGTCTAGAAATCAGCCCATAACATGCCCTGATGACTACCATCCTGTGTAATCACATCCCACCAATGGTTGGCCAAATATCGAAGCATGTATGTGGTAAGATTGACCCTCCGCTCTAGAGACATCTCTAGATTCTCAAAGATAGATAGGATTAACTTTATCCAAGACTCAATAGCCTGTTGACCGCCGCCCACTAAGAATGAATGAGGATACTAATATTGGAACTCGTGAGTGAGATCAGGCATTGTAGGTGCAAGTCATGGAGCACCATGCATGGACTACATTAAACAGTGGAAACTATCATGAACTTGGAAGTCATTGCCCAGATTGGGTACAGTAGGCAGTGCCTCAAGTGGAACTCATGGAGGTAACAGTAATGGATCAGGGCCCACCGCATCAGGAGCATGGTTGTCACCACCCTCCCGATGAATGACATGATGATGTCATGATGGAATTGGTATAAAAATGCTAACAACATGCCTCGGAATAAGCATAAAAGCATAATATAACATCACAAGTAGAAGCTAAAAGTAAGAAAACTCACTAACCAAAGGCATACTACCCCAACTACCCAATTAGATGGTCATGTATTTTTATGTTCTCATGTATAAGTAAAATTTAATTTTACATTTAATTTCTAGTTTCACACCTTTTCCATTCATAGTCATGACAAGGCTAGATAAGGATGTGCAACCAATTCATTTTTGATTTAATGATTAAATTTAAAATGGATATCCATTTCTGATTAATCTGTGCCAGTACACCTATCACCAGAAATGACACCCATTTATTTATAGCATATTGGCTCGACTAGGTAAATTACTTATCCCGAACAATGACGACCCATACACCTCAAGAATTCAGATAGGAAATCACTCAATCACAACCAAAAGTAATAAAATCATAATATAACTACCACATAATCACTCGATAATCACAGAATTATCAAGAAATGAAAATTAGTGAAATTTACATCTATGGCACGAAAATATGCATGACATGTGAATTCTAGGTTCCTATAACGATGAATGTAAGAATTCTCCTTGCCCCCACATCATCAGGCTGAGGGTGAAATAAATCCTCAACATAGTAATAATTTGAAACACCACACAACATGTGTTTCACACAACGGTGAAATAATATCGACTATAATAGGAAAAATAAAACAGAAAATCCATTTTGGGTAACTTGTCTTTTAACCTGATCATGGGTTCACAACACCCAAGAATGGCTTATGACCAAGTCCCAAGCATTCATTATCTCTAATATACTGTCTCCAAATAGTAAGTAAAGGAAATAATCCTTATAATACCACTTTGTGAAATCCTGGACCGGGATGCCACTCGATAGGTACCCCGATCCCGATGGGCCACATGGCCTCAAGAATATCTCCCCAAACACCAGAGGCTACCGACTAGTAGCGAGGACCCAGGTTGTGTTTGGAGGGAGACTATTCCCATATAACTAAAGTGTATCACAACGGGTGTCAATAAACATAAGTATATAGTGGAAAAAATATAGGTAAACTAAAGTAACAACAGAAAATATAGACAACAGTAACAATAATTGAAACAACCGAAATAGCATTAAATAACTGATGGTATGTCATGTCACTGGAAAGCTAGAAAACATGGATAGAAAACAACATGCATAACAAGTTTCACAAAAATACAAAAAAATGAAAATAATATCCCAAGAATCCCAAGTTACAAATTAGTCCTCTACTATCAATCCTCATACTAAACATCAAGCAATCAAGTTTTCGAAGTTGTATGTTTACTTTTGACAACACCTGCAACCATGTAATCTTCCCTAGGTACCAAACGACGCCCGTAGAGGGTGTGAGATAAATCTCAGTGGGCCACCGCCAATAATGTCTATAACATCCAGCCTATGTAATAGAAATATAATAATGTGAAAGTATATAAATATAAGGTAAATCAGTATAATGAAAATAAATACCTAAGTACCTACTTCAACCCTCAGTCGGTGCCTGAACATGTAACTAGTTAATTTAATTATGTAATTTCCAATTTTATATTGATATGTCACGTGAGGCATAGATTTAATGAAACAAGATTAACATACATGGGTATTACATTAATTTTTCTAAGTACTTAATAAATTACAAAAATATACACCCAAAGACCGTATTAGTTTAGTGTTTTTGGAAACATTGATGATAATCTTCTAACTTTGTGAATGATCTTCAACATCTCCCATAAATATCTTACCCTTTCGTTTTCCTGCCTAAAACCATTCTGTATTTCCTAGGGAAAATAAAACATACAAAGGATGAGATAAAATGCTTATTAAGGGTAAACATGGAGAACATAACACAAACCATAAACATTAGAATGTAAATACATGAACATAATGTTTAAATATCAAAATCATGAGTCATGAAATAAATCATGGCAGTATGTAAGGAATAGATAATAAAGGAACATTAAACATGATAAAATAACATTGACATAAAACATGGAATTGTGGAAAATAAATTAGCACATACTATGTTTTCCATAGTAGCCAAGTAATTGTTTCCAAGACCTTCATAGTGGACAAATTCCATTACTGAATCGGGTTTACTTGTCGTTCCAGCATTGTATTACTAACCCAGATTAACTTGTCATTCTAGCCCTGTATTACATAATCAGATTTACTTTCTGTTTCAGTCATGCCTATCTCATGAGAAATAAATAGTTATCCAATTAATTGGAAGGAGATATAGGTCCCACCCATCTCATAATAAATTATTCTTACATGTGACATAAAAACATAAACCATTCACCATAGCGTATCCCAAGGAACAAAAAATTGGATTTTTTTAACACAACTCCATTATAATCCAGATAAAATAAATAGATTTCATAAAAATAATTCCATTATAAAAAACTGAAATAAATTTAATAACAGTTATATACACATAAACCTATTTCATCTTATAGAGAAAATAAATTTTAAGAAACACGTGAATGTCATTCTTGAAGAAAATATCCTTTATTTTTCAAAAACAGATTATTTTCTCAAAATGTCGCACAATTTTAAAAGAAAATAATTTAGTTGAAAATAAATTTAAAATAATATCGAGTAAGATTCATGTAAATAAGGGATTATAAAGACATGAATTTTTTTCCATGCCGTATAAGTTAAAATAACATTCTTCTCGTACTCTTATCAGAAAAGTCAAAAAGTACCTCGTATGGAAAACGAAAGAATGATTCCTTCCATAACGTTTAATAAAACATCACAAATGGGTAAAATTTACTTTAAAAAATATTATAATAATATAAATAATGTATTATATTTTGGAAACATGGATATGGATGATAAATATACCCCAAAAATTACTTACGGATAAAAAATCTCAGAAAATAATGGGATTTCAAAATTATCCCTTACCTTAGGTCTGATTTCATCCGTTTGTGTCCAAAGAATTTGTAAGGTGGTTTTGAACCTATTATCTACTGGTAAAAGAATTATAATAATACCTATGATATCATATATGATTCACTTATGAATTTATATTACTCGTTTATTTATCAATTCCATGTTAAATAAATGTTTTGGGTAATTATCGTTATATTTATCGTACATGTTTTGACTCTTTATTCTTTATATTATTACTTATATCATGATTTAAAAAATTATATAATGTAAAAATGATTTATATATAATAAATATTTATTATATAATTATATATAATAGATACATAAATGAAATGGAATACACCGTTCATGGAGACGATAGGTCGTACATGCGCATGAACGTTGTTTCTGTTTCCTTATTGAATTGAATGAAAGAAATTAAATGACATATATATATAGTAATAAATCATGTTTCATTATTATTCCATATATTTAATTCTTATTTATTATATATACTTTATAAACATTCTTGAATGGTTAATGTGGAGAATGAATCTCATCGAATCGTGGAGACGGTAGGTCGTACGTACGCACGAGCGACGACATCATTCACTTAATGGTTAAATGGTGTGGAAATGGATGGTATAATAATTATAAAGAATAATTATCAGGTTATATTTATTTTTTACATCCATTATAAACTTCATTATACCCATTCAAATAAAGTATTTTTGAATAACAAATTACACCACAATGTGGAGACGATAAGTCGTACGTACGCACGTATGGTGATATTGTTATTCGTAGAACAGATAAAAAGAGGTATAAGGTTGTAACATAATTATAATAACATATCATAGTCTATAATATAATTTATTTATTACTTTATTAAGGAAACAACATAATAAGATATAGTAGAAGAAGAAAATAATTTTGAAAGAGGTTATAAAACAATTTCCTCTTTTTCAAGTATCTCTTTTTAATTTGCACTCAAGATCTATAGAGGATGGATTTATACCAAATGTGTGGCCTCTAAGAAGAATTTAGGGATTATGAGAGCTTATTTGAGTATAATTTTTATGATCTAAGGGGATAGATATTTGTGAGTAAGTGTGTAGATTCAGTGGACTTTTATCAGAGGGAGGGGCACTTTGGGAATGTTTGGAAATATTATTTTATTATAATATGATTTTCAAATTATAATAGTTGAAAAGTGATATATTTAAAGGATATGATGGTAAGGTGTATAAATATTATAAAAAATTGGTTTTAGATAAGTTTATGACACAAAATGGACCTTATCATTTAGCTTTAACTGTTAGTTAAAAACATTAACCCTTACAATGTACTCTTGTCTTTTCATAATACATGGTCACTATAGTTACAATAAAATGCCACAAGAACCAATATTGAATCATTAATTAAATTTTTAACATTATATAGTTCATTTTTATGAATATTATATTTTTATTACTATTATATCATTTAATAAAATAGCATTTGTTATAAAAACTCTTTATGTCAATTTTGACACTATTTAGTAATTTATTTTCGTTAAAGTCATTACTACTTGATTTCTTCGAAAAAATGTATTAACGTATCCCCCACATGTCAATGTATTCCAAAAAAAATTTATATGACATCCAAATTTTCAAATTACATTTATTTTAATATTTATAATACCATTTATTTGAATATTTCATTAATAAAGTAACCAATGATTCATCATTGGGTCATAAATAAAGTTATTTATTTAATGACTAAAAATTATAAATAAAATACCATATTGTATGAAATTGTTTTATCTTTATAATTAATATTTATAGTCTAAGATATAATTTATATAAACAAAAATAAAATAGTTTTAGTAAAAACATACATGTTTATGTTATATTTCCCTTTACTTTAAATTAACTATTATAAAGGTTATTATCACACCCAAGTGGCTTCATGGGGTCCTAAAATTTACCAGGGGATGCTCATGGTCGTACATATCTCATCCAATATGATTATGAATTGTGTTAGTGTAGTTTATATTATTATAATATTATTTTCTAACCATATTTGACTGATTTACCCTTTAACCATGGTAAATAAAAATTATTGAAATTATTATTCATAATATCCAAAAATAAAAGTTACATATTTAAACAATTTATACCTTATGATTGAAAATATAGAATACATTTTCCTAAATTCAAAACACAAAATTAGAAGCAATTAAGTTAAAATTAATTCCTGTTGTCAAGACGAGAAAGTGGATTTTTAAGAAGTAAACACTATAAAAAGATTGACATGTGTTTATGTCCAATTTAAATGTGAAATTACAACCAATGAAAAAAATTGGATTAAATGATAAAAACATAATCTAATTATACTTTAAAACAAATTAAAAAGATAATATAACAATATAAATAAAATAAATGGAAAGATTGTTTTGAATTAAAATGCATTATTTTTCACTTTTCATTAAAATATGAATTTTAACAGAAAAATACCAAAAATTAAACCAAAGTAAATTTTGAAGTCACTATTACTAGTAATAAGTTTATTTTCTTAAATATAATATATAAAGCTGTTAAAAACTATATATAACATGGATGAGCCATCAAAAGGCGGAAAAACATCATTATTTGAAAAATACTTTTTTATCCAAAAAATTGAATATTTTATTATATCATGTCTAAAAATACATATAATTAATGTTTATTTTATATAAAATTCAAATTTTGGTTAATATAATTCTTAAATTATAGTTTAAATCCCATTAAATAGAAATATTTTAATAATATATCATTGTTTAGTGAAACTCGGTATTGCGTACAATGCAATCTATCGAGGAAGGTATCCCTTGCATGTAATTAAATCCACGTCAGTGTTTTGTGAAGTGAAATCTTCCTTTTTTATTACATATAACAAAATATAAACATATTTATTTTATAAATTGAACCAAATCTATACTCAATGTTGCATATATCGTACACCAACTCGGTGTTTCATGTAACATACGACAAGTCGGTTTTGTGTGAAAAGAATGTTTGACCTAATGAATTGCAAGATATAACTGAAAAGTTTAATTTATTGGATAAAAATGTTCCATAAAAACTCAGGGTGTAACATTATACCCCCTTAAAATAAACTTTTCCCTTGAAATTTTTTGAGATTATAAAAGATTTACTACATGAATGTTTCATTCATGGAAACACACATCGTAAAAAGGAATACTAAAATTACATTTTAAAATAGAATGTTAGAAATATAACGGTTACCCAAAATGAATCATCATTGGGTTTACACATATGATAACATAGGTGGGAAGTGAAAACATGGATATCGAAGAAAAAATCATACCATCAAGTCCTGATGGATATTGATAGAGTACAAGGATTGGGGAAAGTTAACAACCAGATTTACCTAAATCTGTGATGATTTAAGGGACAATCTGATTCATTGGATTATAAGGTACTATAATGATATTTTTTGTTTTCAAGATATTTTCCCTAATGTTGAAGAGTTTTTCATGAGAATAAATATTTAATTGATTTTGGTACAATCTCACCATTGTTTGTTCCTTCAACTATTTCCACTTCATCTCTTATTTAATGAAATGAAGTTGAATTTTTAATTCTTAAAGTGATAGAATATTATGAAATATAATGATAGGCCATTCTATTTGTCTCAACTGAATGGTTATCACATGTAATAAAATATGCATAAGTCTGACTATTGTGAGATAATATATTAATATGACAAAATTCAACCAGATTATAACTTACATTATCCATAAATGGATAAAATTACAATATTTCCAAAAACAGAAAATATAAAACTTTAGAAATAGGTGAACTAAATAGGCTTAATATTTATCTCACAAATCATATAAGGTGGTTCTTGGTTGTTACATTCTAAACATGTAAATACATTAATCATATATTCTCTTGAAACATGATTATAACATGAATTACCATAGGAACTTAGTGAAAATATGCATTCTATCAAAATTAACTCTTTACACACACCAAAAATACCCAAAAAATCTATATACTCAAAACCTGATATCATTATGTCCTTATATTACTCATGCAGTCATTAATACTATCAAAAATCTCATTTTCTCCTAATCCCTTCATTATGCACAAATCATGTGCTTCCCAAAAATATTACAATCACTTTTCATGGTTACTGATAACATATAATTATGGAAAACCACAATGGACCAATACATAGATATTCAAATTTTTCATACTACTATAAAAGAGATTCTAAAACACTATTTTGGAATCCCATTACATAAACACTTAATCATTCCACTACTTCGTCATCATAATCAGCATCCCCAATAGTGATCACATGAGACATCCCTTTGTCTTTCTCCTTAAGAGGTTGTTGATGTCAATCATAATTAACCCTTGGATTAGGGAATTGGTTAGAATAATGACCCATTTATTTTCACTTGTAGCATTGATTTGTTGGTGGTGCATTCTCTGTAGTCTTTTCTCTATTCACATCATTAGCATCCTTTTTCCCATTACTTCAGAACTCAACTGCTCAATGACCTTATTTTCCACACATAAAATAGTTTCTAGTCCTTTTAAGACAATATTCACCATGCTTATTTCAACACATTGAGGATAAATAAACATTCATATTATTTTCACCATTGATTAGAGATTTTCCCTTGAACTCTATATTTTGTTTCTTGTCAAAAGCGTGAGATTGATATGTAACACCAACATAAATTTCTTATTTGATATCACAACTCAAAATCTTCATAGATACTAAAGTATCTTATAGATAATTACCTTAAAATACTTGGTTTTAATCCCTTGAAGAATCGATCATCTTTACTTTCAGGTTGGATGATAAATCTTGAATCACACCTTGAAAGTATTGTACAATTTTCCTCGTATGTACCAACAAATTAATCATACTTTTTCTTAAGATCAAGGAAGTCTTTTTTCATCATTTTTTGAAGAATATGAGGGAAGTACTTATTGAAAAATATGTTCTTTAACTCATCTATTCCATGGATTAAATTTCATCTTACTTCCTTTTATACTTGATTAGAGTCCACCATTGGTCTGTTTCACCTTCTAAATTATAAACATCCAAAATGAATTTTTCTTATTCCAAAAAATGAAGGATAGAAAATATATTTTTAATGGTAATGATCCATTTTTAAACAAAATTTGTACCAGGAGACCCATTTAAGGAAGGTGGACGTTGCCTCGTGAAGGACTCAACAGACTGTTATTCCCTTTTCATCTCATTTGGAATTCTATAACGATTCATAGCTTGTGTAAGTATATCAATAAAATTCTTCATTACATATCCCATAAAGTTTGGTTGTTCATGAGGACAATAATTTAATTTCTTATTTAATTGATTTTTAACATGGTTCTTTCGGGTTCCACCCATTGCCTAAAACCCAAATAGAATTGTGTGGGAGGAAAAATAATACTAGTAAAACAACATAATCAGGGGGTACTTTCAATCAATAACATCTTAGGTTTAATCTAAGGTTATTCATAATTGTTACCATTATTCTAGTACTATAACCTATAGTTAGACCAACCCTTTGGTACATCCCTAGAATACCTTAGAAATATGTTTATGCATCTCACTAAGGTTTTCACATCCAAATTTCTAAAGGTTATCTAAACCTTCACTCTGATACCAACTCTAACAACCCAGTCTTTATATACATGTAAATTACGTTAATTTTGTGGAATAAATAATACATTACAAAAATATATTCCCAAATACCATATAATTTTAGTCTCTTTGGATACATGAAACATAATATTATAACTTGGTGAAATATCTTAAATATCTCCCATAAATATATTCCCCTTTTGTTTTCCTACCTAAAAACTTTCTTCATTTCCTAGGTAAAAGAAAACATAAAAAGGGTAATATTAAATGCTCATTGAGGTTAAACATGGAGAACATAAAAAATAATAAACATAAGAATATAAAAACATGACCATAAGTTTTAAATATCAATACTATAGTTGTGATATAAATATTGGCAGTGCATAAGGAATATATCATAAAGGAACATTAACCATGATAAAATAGAATTGTAATAAGACAAGGAATTTTGAAAAAAAAAACAACATATTATGATTTACATAGTATCCAAAGCATTTCTGCTAAGACCATCATAGTGGACATGGTCCATTACTAAACTGGGTTTACTTACCGTTCCAGCCATGTATTACTGAACTATATTTACTTTTCTTTCCAACCGAGTATTACTAAACCATATTTAATTTCCATTAGAGTAATATATATCTCATGAGTTATAAATATTTACCAAATTAATTTTAGGGAGTTATATATACCACCCATATCATAGTGAAATCATTCTTACATGTTCCACAAAAACATTAACCATTCATTATAGCATAACCCAAGGAATAAAAAATGGGTTTCTTAAACATAATTCATTCATAATGCATATAAAATAAATGGATTTCATAAAAATAATTCCATCATAAACACAAGTAAATAAAATTAATAATATGCATTCAAACATAACCATATTTCATCTTAGATGGAAAATAATATTGATGAAACATGTGAACTTAATTATTGAGGAAAATATCGTTTATTTTACAAAAACATTTTCTTTTCTCATAATGACACACAATTTTAAAAGAAAATAATTCAGTTGAAAATAAATGAAAAATCATATAGAGGAAGAAACATGGAAATTATGTGTTAGGAATATTTAATAATCTATTCTTTACATATAAGTTAAAAAACATTCTTGTCATACTTTTGCGGAAAAGTCAAAAAGTACCTCATATGGAAAATGAAAAAAATATTCATTTCATGCCATTTAATAAAACTTCCCCAATGTGCCAATTTGAACTTAAAAAATAGTATAAGAATATAAATAATATTATATATTTTTTAAACATGGATGTGGATGATAAATATACCCCAGTAAATACTTAAGGATAAACAATCTAAGAAAATAATGAGATTGTAAAATTATCCCTTACCTTAGGTCCTATTTCTTCCGCCTGTGTTTGAAAATCTTGTATGGTGGGATTAAAGATATTATTAACTTGGAAAATAACCATAATAACATATAATATATCATATATTATTCACTTATGAATTTATATTACCTGTTTATATCTAAATTCCATGTTAAAGTAATGTTTTGGGTAATAGTAATTTTATTTATCATACATGTTTTGACTTGTTATTCTTGATCTTATTACAGCGATCGTGATTTACATACTTCCAGAATGTGAAACATGATTTATATATCATAAATATTTAGTATAGAAAAATATATAAAACATATATAAATGAAATGGAATACACTGTTCATGGATACGGTAGGTCGTACTTACACATGAACACAATTTTCGTTTCCTTAATGAATTTAATGGAAGCAAGTAAATGACACACGCGCACACACATGAAAACACACACACACACAAACACACACATATATATATATATGCATAAATACAATAGCATTATTATGACATATATTTCATTCTTATTTATTATACATACATTATAATCATTCTTGAATGGTTAATGTAGGGAATGATTCTCATCGCATTATGGAGACGGTAGGACATATGTATGGACAAGCGATGATATCATTCACTTAATGGCTAAATGGTATGGAATTGGATGGTATATTAATTATACATAATAATTATCATGTTATATTCATTATTTAAATCCATTATACTCATCATTATACACATCCAAATAACAAATTACACCATGACATGGAGACGGTAAGCCATATGTATGCACACATGGTGATATTGCTATTCATAGGATGGTTAAAAGAAGGTATAAGGTTGTACCATAATTATAATAACATCTTAGAATGTATAAGATACTATATTTATTATATTAGTATTGAAACATTAGAAGAAGAGTAATTTAAAGAAGAAATGAATTTGGAAAGAGGTGATAAAATAGTTACCTCTTTTCAAGTATCTCCTTTTGATTTTCACCAATGATCTCCTTAGGATGGATTTTTTTTCCAATGTGTGGCCGCTAAGAAGAAGGTAGGGATTTTATTATCTTATTTAAGAAAAACTTGGACAATAAAAGGGGCTTGATATGTGTGAGTAATTGGGTATAAGTGGTGGCAATTTATAAGAGGGAGGAGGGGCACTTTAGAAACGTTTTGAAATATTATTTGATTATAAAATGATTTTATAATTATAATATTTAAAAAGTGATAAATTTAAAGGATATTATGGGGATGGGTATAAATCCTCTCAACCAATAGGTTTTAGAAAATTTTAGGTCACAAAATTAACCTTATCCATTAGGTTTAACCCTTAGTTAAAAACATTAACTCTTACTGTGTCTTCTTGTATTTTCACAATATATGGTTACTATAGTTACTATAAAATTCCAAGACAACAACAAGTGTATAATTAATTAAATTATTAGCATTATATAATTAATTTTGATGAATATTATATTTTTAGGACTATTATATAATTTAAAAAAATATTTTTTATTTTAAAAACTCATTTATGTCAATTTTGACACTATTTAGTAATTGATTTTTTTATAGTCGTAAAAAATTGATTCCTTCAAAATAAAGGCATTAAATCATCCCTAAAATTTCAATTTAATAAAAATATTATTGTATGGAATCAAAATATTCAAATTACAGTTATTTTAATATTTTTTATAGAATTTATTTGAATATTTTGTTAATAAAGTAATCACGGTATCATCATCGTGTCATAAATAAATTTATTTATTTAATGAATAAAAATTATAAATTAAATACCACTATGTATAGAATATTTTTATATATCTTAACATTATTTATAGTTTAATATATCATTTATATAAACCAAAATAAAATTGTTTTCGTAAAAATATACATGTTTTTGTTATATTTCCCTTTACATTAAATTAATTATTATAAAAGTCATTATCACACCCAAATGGCTCCATGGGGTCCTAAAATAGAGACAAGGATGCTCATGGTTTCCATATCAAATCCAATAGGATTATGACACATGTTAAGGTAGTCTATGTTATTATGATATTATTTTTTACCCTTATTTACCTTATTTACCCTTTAACCATCATAAATAAAAATAATTACTGAAGTTACTATTCATAATATCCAAAAATAAAAGGTAACTATTTACACAATTTGGAAAATTTGATTCCAAATATAGAATCCATTTTTCTAAATTCAAAACCCATAATTTTAATAAATTAATTTAAAATTAATTCCCATCGTCAAAACCAGATAGCGGGTTTTTAAGAAATAAAAACTATCATAAGATTAACATGTATTTATGTCCAATTTAAATACGAAATTACAACAAATGACCAAAATTAGAGTAAATGATAAAAAAATAATATAATTAAAATTTAAAACCAATTAAAAATATAATCTATCTATATAAATAAATTAGTTGAAATAGTATTTTTGAATTACAATGTAGTATTTTCACTATTCATTAAAATGTGAAATTTATCAAAAAAAATACAAAAATTAAACCAAAGAAAATTTGGATGTCTTTATTCCATATAAAAAGTTTATTTTGTATGATAAAATATATAATAGTGTTAAAAACTATATTTAAAATGGATGTTCCATCAAAAGGCTGCAAAACTGCATTTTATGAAAAATACATATTTTATCTGAAAAAATGAATTTGTTTTTATATCATGTCTATAAAATACATAAGATTAATGTTAATTTTATATAAAATAAAAAATGTGGTTAATGATATTCATAACTACTAGTTTATATCCCATTAAATAATAATATGTTTATAAAATCAATATTTAGTGAAACTCGATATTGCGTACAATACAAGTTATCGAGGAAGGTCACTCTTGCATGTAACGCAACCCAAGTTAGTGTTTCTTGTAGTCAAACCCTAATTTGTTGTTATGTATAACATAATCCCAATATATTTATTTTATACATTGAAAAAAAATCTATACTCAGTGTTGAGTGTATCATATGCCAACACAGTGTTACGTGTAACATATGACAAGTCAGTTTAGTGTGAAAAGAAAGTTTGACTTAGTGAATTGAAATATATAAATGAAAATTTTAATTTAATCGAAAAATGGTCCATAAAAACTTCTTGTGTTTCAATATCCAACCCTAACATCACCTCGTGATAGTATAGATAATGAAGGTTCCAAGATGTAAAAAGAAAACCATGATCAATGCTACATAATAATGAAGTTCTATGGTAGTAAACATGGTAAAATAGACCTCAAGGGTCTCTAAATTAGTATAAACTATAGCCTATCTAAGGATAAGAGTTCAATACAAGGAACATGTTCCAAGGAATTTGACAATAAGGTGCCTACTGAGTCCAAGTTTATTGTCTAAATAAAAATGGGGCTAAGTAGAGACCGAGCCCTATAGGTTGTATCCATGGAACCTACATGTTAATAATGGATCCAAGGAGTGTATCCAAGAAAACCTAAAATGATAATAAAAGTATGCTACAGTGTTATACCAAGATCCTAAGAACAAACAAGGATCAGGATCTTGGTGGGTATCAACCTAAGCATGTCGTGTCCTTAAATCAGAATGGGGTTCCCAAGTGCTCTTGGAATTCTATGATTAGAATCCAAGGTGAGATCGAGTCAGACTATTTCTATTTAATTTTGACATCATGTAATATCTCCTTTGTTTTGAAACCTAGACATTCTTAGTGTGAAAAGAACAAGTATTTTGAAACTTTTGTATACAGTCATTTGGTTCAAGCCTTTCCTTTTATTACTATGACAAGGAAAAGTAGCTTGTGACCATTTAATCAAAGTCATTTCATTCAATCCATGACTTTCATTATTGTGACAATGAAAAGTAGCATTAAACCACTTAATCCATTTAAGTAATATTCCAGATTCAATGTCCATTCCCCTACCTTCCATTAATGTGGTATGGGGTGCTACAGATATGCATCCAATTAATCATTTACGTTTAAGGAAAAGACATATACTTAGTATACATACCAATTCACATTTAACATTTAATTATCAATATGAAGAACTTAACTTAGATGGTTCAAGTGGTGAGCACAAACAGTACTTTCCATTATAAAATTCGCTATATAATCATGCCATTTAATATAGAAATATTACCCTTAGTGAGGTCAAGTGAAGGCACACCTAAACTATGGCTCAAATGTTTGAAAACACTAAGAACCCAAATATGGAATAACCATCGACATGGGGTGGATTTATTTGTGGGTGTATTGGATAAAAACTAATCACATATTTGGAAAGATCACAACCATATGGTTTAAATGAGTATAATAATGATATATAAATTTAATAAAAAACACTTGATGAGATCGGAGGGCCCCACATGTATACTCCAAAATAGAAAAACATTTAGGATCAATTATAGACCACCCACCTTAGGGTTGTAAGAATATACTCCTCTTATGTCAGCCCTTGATTTTCCTCGGGTTGGAGTAGATCTAACAAAATGTGAATTATTCTCAAACCACGATATCTCAGTCGAGAGAAAAAGAGAAGGAGAACGACTTTAGAGGACTCAAGTACTTACCATTGTATATCCAACATGATGAATGTTAGCTTGATTGGTTTATAGATGATGGATATCTCTTAATATAAAGTTCAAATATTCAAAAATCCCCAAATTTAGAGAGAAATAGGTTAATCCCGCATGAATTCAACTTAGGGAAGAAGAGGGGTTCAAATTAGATCATTAAGTGTAAAACTATAATTTTATCCAAATTTTAGCATGTGTACGGTTTCCCTACATTGGTTGAAAAACCTTGGGTAAACTATGGACGAGTACCTAAGAAGAAGGGGCACTTGCATGGTTAGTCAGCACAGTTGTGCGCCAACCGTGCGAGGTGGCGCTGTCTAAAAAACACAATCTTTACAGGTTGACAAACCATGCGTAATTCCTGTACAGTTTACTATAAACCATGCTCTAAGTCTATTATTTCAAAAAATATGGGTTTTGGGATATGAAATTTCCCTAGACACCCCTGATACCTTTTCTAACACATTAGGCTTCTATATTAGGTTCGAAGTAAAGTTTATACTAAAAATAAAGGATCCATACCTGAGTGAAAAACAAGATTCTTACATTTTTCCAACAATTTTCTTATTAGCTTCTATTTAAACTCTTTAAAGTATTGTTTACACTTCTCATAAAAGATAAAAAAATTATTTTTTTAATAAAATTAGTTAATGGAAAATAAATTTTAATAAATGTTTTCTGAATCATCTATAGAAACCAACATGACCAAGGAATGATTTAATATCTCATATATTTTTCAGATAAGGTAGTAAAACAATTACCTCAACTTTTCACTTTTAGACTTATATTCCATCTTGAGACATAATGTGACGAAGTAAAATTCCCCTTTTCACTATCAAATTTTAGTTTTTATCTTTTAGAACATGATTTATATCAATGAAATTTTGAATGAAAACAACCAATATTTTAAATCGTATCTAAAATAATGATATATAAATTGAGAATTTTAATATTAAGACATCTATACAATTTTTTTAAAAACAAAATAAATGAAATTCATGTACCTTTTTAAAGTTCCTGGTGTGTTTCTCCATCTTAAGGTAACTCTCCTATGAGAAAATATATCGAAAGGTATGTGAACGTGGTTTTATCTATCCTTTGGCATTATTTTGATTTAAAAATAACTAAATATTCTATCTAGAAAATAGTAGTGGTTCTGTTCATATAGTATTTCATGACCTTGGTTGATAAAATGAAGTGGGAAATGATATTTACTAGTCACAAATTTGAGTATTATATAGTCAATAAACATCCTCTATTGGTTTGGAATTATAATAGGGACAAGGTCACTAAATTGATTATTTGAGGTTTTGTGGTCACTTTTAATTGGAAAAACATGAATGGGGCTCACCCATTGTATATTAGATATGAGAAATAGTATTCTAATAGCCAAAAAAGTAGAGAATTCATTCTTCATAATCTTTAACATTGATGGGTTCAATATTCTTTGAAATTATCCCAATGGTTTATCATTTTTTCAAATAGAATTATATACTTAAAGTTGAAGAAAAGAATCCATTGATATTAAGGAGGGTCTATCCTAAATATTTGGGTTTTATATAATCATAGAATTTATTCCTTTTTTTAAAACACGTTAGAAATAATGGTACGAGATTTATCACTCTTAACTAGAAAAGAATATTTAAGCTTTTCAAGATAGGGTTTTAGATCTAATTCTGGTGAGAAATTGTTTATGGTCATAAAATGTTTATGCAACCCAACTAAATCATTTCTAGCTCTATGTTCTTAAATAAAATGAGAATATTTTATATTTCAGTTTATGACAATAGATTTCGTATCATTTTATACATAGGTTTGTTCATTCTAAAAATTTCTATATTTTAAATGTTTTCAAGGTCTAAACTTTCATAAGAAATGATATCAATTTGAACATAATCAATTGTGTTTGGATATGTGAGATTATAAATTTCATGGGAAGAATAGCACAACATTTTAGCGAATTATAAAATTTAATAAGGTTCAATAATTTCTAATATAGTAGGTTCAAAATTTACATATTTAAAAAAATTATCATGGATTTCACATTCAATATATCCAAAGTAGTAGTTGGATTCTTTATTTTTCAGATTTCTAACAATTATCTTTAAATCAGCTTCTATACCACCAATATTTTTGTTGAAATTTGATTTTTTTTTTAAAATTAGATGTTTCCCACACAATATCTTTAAAATCTTGAAAAATATCTATAGAAAATAATAAATAATGTTTACTTGATTGGTTGAATGAAATTTAATTGTGTGTATCATGGATTGAAATATATTGAAATATATTACTTTTCTTCTAGATTATAATGAAAAAGTTTCCTTTTCTTCATTAATAATGGATTTAGAAGTTTCCAAGATTGGTCATCAAATAATTCTAGGTGCACATGTTCTAAATGGGCCATATTCCATACCTAATACATAAAAATAAACTTGTAAAACTGTTTTTCTTACCTAAAATAGAAAATCATCAATAACTCTAGTAGCATTAGTGCTACTTTTATTAGTAAGTTCAATTAATATTCCAATATAGTGTTGAATAACATTTATAGAATATTATAAATCATGTATGAAAACATTGAACTTAAATTATTCTATTATATAAGGAATGGTGAAAGTTAATAGATCTTCAAATTTGGTTGGAAAATAATGTTAAATCATTAAGGATGCATTTTTCTCTAAGTCCAATTTCTCTCCTTCTTCAAATTTTATTTTTTTTTTTGAAAATATCTCTTTTAATTTTTTTTATTACTTTAGAATTTGTTTAAACACATCTAATAAAGGGATATTAATTTGTAATTTCTTCAAAATCACTAATATTTATTTGTCCCTTTCTTTTCCAGCAACTGTTTTCTCAAGTGGGTTACTATAAGGATATGGTAGTGGTGGTTTGAACATTTCATGATCATTTTGAATATTTGGACCTATTATAATTTTCCAATCCTTATTTATCTTTTCTATAAATCCTCTTATTTTTTAGTGATTTCTTTTTCAAAGAAAATTATGAATTATTAAAAAATTTAGAACTTTCAGTGATATTTTCAGTATATTGTTTCTCTAAATTAGGTTCTAAAATAGGTTATTAAGGTTTGGAATCCTATTTAATAGTTTTGGGTTCATAATTTGGTTTAACACTCTCAGTTTTTGGGTTATTCATCTTTTCCACACTTATAAGTTCAATAGAACAAGCATTTCCTTTCATTTATAATGGGGGTTTACTGGATATAGTGAAGGTAAACCTCCATTGATTTTGATCTTAGTTCTACCCATTTAAGAATAAAATTTAACTACTTTTGTCATCAAAGTATTCATCAAAATATATTATTGTATCATAGATTCATTAATATTGGTTTAATAATTTTTGATAGGATAAGAGGGTTTTAAATTCCTTCTAGGTTGAGAATTTTCTTTCGTATTAAAGTATCTAGATTTATAATTATATGATTCTATTTGAAAAATATTATTCGGTTGTTTGGGGTGTATAAATTCGTCTTGTTTTTTATTATTTTATCCATGGTTGAAATTTTTGTTGCATTGAAAAGATCTATGTCAGTCGTACTAAAATGGACTTCTAGGAAATATGACATTACAATTTTCATGAGGTACATTCATTTGATGGAGTTGGACAATAAATTTATCATTTGAAGAAAAAATTCTATAGTGGAATTTTATTAAATATTTTTGTTCAGGATGGGATGAGATGGTAGAGTGTTAGGCGAAATCGTTGACTTCACTATTATTGTAAGATCACTAATTTTTATTAAAATTATATTGTTTTTAGAATTTGGGGTGGGGACTTACTATGAATATTTGATATATAATTGATATATTTTTTGAATTTTTTATCATTTTAGGCCATTTTGGAAATTAAATTTCTTGGATCAGAAGGTGTTTTGTCGACTAAAGCACATCCAATAGAAACATCAATCATAATCTTATTGTTATGACATAATTGTTTATAAAATTATTATCTTAATTTTTTTTATTTTTTAGTGATTGTAAAAACAAAAAAAATATCTTCAATTTTTCATAGTATTAATGTAAGGCTTCTCCTTGATAATTCCTAATTATGTGGATTCTTTTTTCTAATAGAAGAAAATTTAGAATAAGAGAAGAAATCAATATTTTTTTCTCATTTCATTTGTATCTCATACCAAATTATGAAGTGACCTTTCTTTAGAAAATCATTTTAAAGAAAAAAAAATCTATAATCTTTATCTAATTTAAAAATATTCCTTGGGGTTTAATAATAACACACCAATAACTATACTCTTGAAGATGCTTATATGGTTCTTCACATGAATTTCCATTTAATTTTGGAAGTTTGTGAATAGAACCAGATTTACATTTAAAACTTACATTGGCATCAGTTCATTTTACAAGAATTTTTTGATCGTCTTTATAGGATGAAGCCAATTATTTTGAAGTACTTTTATCATTCATTTGGATATCATGTTCAACAATTAAAATCTTAGGTGTGTTATATATTAAACTCAATCCTTGGCACAAAAAAATATATAACAGCTCTTTCCCAATACTGGTAAGCTCTATCAATTTCAGGATCTAAAAGATAAAATTCAATGTTATAATTTCTTAACATAAAAAAATAGAATTGAATTAAACATTAGAAACATCATTGAAAAAAATCTAGTTTAGGGTGTTGATTTAATTATATTACTCAAATTAATAATTTATACTCTAAATAATTCACTATATAAATTACTCGGATTGTTTATCAAGGAGGTGGTTAGACTTAAGTCTCAAACTCCCACTTTGGTTTTTTCATTTTACAAGGAAATTGTTACTAAATTGGGAATTTGGTTGTTTTGATAAAATTAAAACTAATATAGGAAAAATATGTGAATTTAGACGTGAAAATGTTTATATTGGAAATAGAGAGTAAAAATTATATTTTAAAAGTCATGTAAGGTGTAGTTCTTTTAGAGTCCCATGTTTTCCTTATTGAAAATGATTATGTAATTTATGTTTCTTATTATTTACCTAAATAACTCTATTTAAACTCCTAAATCACCCAATGTATAAAACCAAGACCTCATTTTATATTTTTTCACTTTATAAAATTAATTTATATGGCCAAAGACCTCGTAAATATAAACTTAACCAAAATCATTATACTTAATGAAAATATCTTGTCAGATAATCTTAAATAAAGATAATAATTAAATTACATTAATAAATTTATTAATAAATTAAAACTAATATAAGGAAATAATTCAATAAATATGATTAACTCCTTGATTCAAAAACACAGTTCCCTAAAGTGTCAAAGAAAATACAAACAAAAGTACAATGACTTTGAAGGGTTCACCCTTAGATTAATTACATAGAAACAACCACTAAAGTGTTTAGTAGAGCATGGATAAATAAGCTCAAATATTCTTCCATATTCTTTCCAGTAGTCCTAGATCACTCACCACACCTTTACAGTCCACACCATTTTTCTCTCTTCAATTTTATATGCTTTTTTATATTTGGTCTCCCATGAAAAATGGAGGGAAATTTATTTAAATCTGGGTTTTTCTTTTAAGAGAACTCAGAATACTTAATATGTATGTGACAACTTCCTTATGTTCTTCACAAGGGGTACCACCATTGATTTAATTAGTCAGATGGGTGGGTAATTAATTTTCATGCAAGCTACACATTTATTTCTCCTTTGAATCATCCTAAAATCATAAACTCTTGGACTCTATCTTCATTTTAAGCCACATAGCCAAGCTGTGTGGTTGGAAGAAATATAGTAGCGTAAAGTTTATTTTTATTAATTCATAAAAATGTCACAAGGATTATCATCATACAAGAAAAAACTATCTTATGGGATTAAAAATATCATACATGGGTAGAAATATCATAAGTGTTCCCAAAAAATTCCATCACAGTGATGATAGTCATACAATTATTGAAAATTTCTTATGATCCATGCAACAATATTTATAATGACCCATACTTTACATACATTGTTAATACTTAAAAATTGAAGCACACTTATTACAACATATAACAAAAACATGGAAGGACCGTATAGGTATAGTGTCTTTAGAAACTGGGAAACATAAACAACTGGTTCATAAAGCGTCTACACTGTCTCCCATTTATTTCATCATATCTATAGTCCCTTTTGGCATATCTTACTTAATAACCTTCTTCCTGACCTGGGGAAAGTAAACATACAAAAGGGTGAGCTCAAATTCTCAGTAAGGGTAAACAAAAGAAATATCAATCACGTCATATTCATAAGAACATAACATTTTGGAAATCATACCCTGCAAAAGAGATCATAATTTCATAACATGGGATAAATCATGGTAGTGAAATGTAATCACAATAATCATAACTTAAAACATGAATCTTTGTGTCATACACACATAATCATAGAGAATCATTTCTTATTATTCAAGACTCGTTTCCAAGACTATCCTTGTGGACAAAGTCCATTTCTGAACCAAGTTCATTCCTCGTTTCAGTCCTGTTTCACTGAACCGGTTTAACCTGCCGTTCCAACCATCTATATCTCATGAGATATAAAATATTTACCCAATTAATTGGAGGGAGATATATGTCCCACCCATATCATAATGATACCATTCTTATGTGTGCCACAAAATCAAAAACCATACATCATAGCATAACCCATGTAATAAAAATGGGATTCTTAAACATCGTCACATCATAAAACAATTCATATAAGATAAAGGAATTCATAAAAATAATTCCATCACAACATAATCAAATAAATGTAATAATAGGGATAGAAATAGAACCCTTTATTATCTTAGATAGAAAATAATTTTGATAAAACACTTGAACTCCATTCTTGAGGAAAATATCTTTTCTACTTCAAAAACACTTTTCCTTTCTTAACAAGTCATACAATTCTAAACTAAAAGAAGTTGATTAAGAATAAACTTGAAAAATTTTAAAGTAATCTTCTTGGAAATAATGTTTTAAAAATCCATTCAGGCCGTATAAGTTAAAAAAACATTCTTCTCGTACTTTTGTCTGAAAAGTCAAAAAGTACCTCGTACGAAAAACGACAAATGATTCCTTTCATATCTATTACTAAAAACTCACCAAAGGGTAAAATTGGATTTAAAAAATTGTAGGTGGATAGAAATAATATTACATATTGATGATACATGGATGTGGATGATAAAATACACCCCAGTAAATTCCAAAGTATAAACAATCTCAGATAAAAATGAGATTGTGATATTTCTCTTACCTTAGGTCTGATTTGCTTCGTAAGTGTCTGAACCTCCTGTATAATGATTTTAATAATTTCATTGACTCATTACAGAATCATAATCATTGTTATGATATCATATATGATCATATTCTTAGCTTATTATTAGTAATATTTCATTGCTACTTGTTATTCGGGTGTTTATTACTTCTTGTTTTTATGCGTGTTTTGTCGAATAAATTCTTATTCTTCTTTTTAGGTTATAGATACCTCATTTCCAGAATTTTATTAGTGTAATATATATCATATTTATTCACTCAATTCATTTATGTAATCATTATGAAATGAAAATCATGTAGAACGAATCGCATCACATCGTGGAGACGGTATTCCGTACGTACACACGAGCGATGATATCGTTCTCATGATCGTGGAATTGTATTGGAGTGTATGTATACTATTTCATAATCAATATCACTTTACAATAATAATATATATTCATTCTTTACACCATTATACCATCCAAGTAAGGTGGTGGTGGAAAATAGATTACACCACAGCATGGAGACGGTATTTCATATGTACGCACGCGCGGTGATTTCGTTTTCCGTAGGATGGATAGATGGTGAAATATGGTTATTTCATACTTATAATAACATATCAGTATATTATTGATACTGATGTTATTAATTAATAATGAAACAACTAAATAATAAGAAGTGGAATAAGAATTAAAGTTGAAAGAATCGGTAACGGACATTACCTCTTCTTTGAAGCGCTTCTTTGAGACCTCCTTTTAGGGCACTAAAATTGGCCTTTGAAGAAGACCAGGACCTCTAGGATGTTTCTAGGGAAGTGTAGAGGTTAAATGGGCAGGGTTTGGCCGAGCTTGAAGGCTCAAAGTGGTGTGAGGAAGAGAGGAAGGAGGTTCCCTTTTATAAGGGAGGAGAGGGGCACCTTTGAAAAAACAAAAAATATTATTTTATTATAAATCCATATTCGGTTTTAATAGCTCCAAATTGATTTATTTAGAATCTAAAGTGGGGATGGGTAGAAATACTCTCATCCAATAGAATTTGAACAAGTTTAGTTTACTATTTTAACCTTATCATTTAGATTTAACTTTAAGTTAGATAATTTTACTTTTACCGTGTCATTTTTGTGTTCTTACACTATAAGGTTAATAAACTTACTATAACAAGCCAAACGAACCCCAATTGGTTTTTTATTAAAATATATAACCTTATCTAAGTCAGTTTTCTGAACCTTAGATTTTTAAGAATAAAATAACAATTAATAATATAATAGTTGTTTTAAAAACTATTTTATGTCAATTTTGACACTATTTAGTAATTGATTTTTGTGAAAATCATAACAGAATGATTAGTTCTAAAACAGTTAATTAAATCAATACTAATATGTCATAGTAACCTATAAAATTGGTGGAATTCATAAAAAGTCTCAAATTACATTTATTTGGGTATTTATAACATCAATTATGTCAATATTTCATTAATAAGATAATTACTGCATCATCTTTGTGTCATAAATAAATTAACTTATTTAATGTCTAAAAATTACAAATAAAATACCATTATGTAGGAAATATTTTTATCTTTCTAATGAATATTTATAGTCTAATTTATCTTATGTATAACCCTATATTAAAAATTATTTACTTATTAAACTTTGATTTTAACAATTTTAACACTTCTTTAAATAAATTAATAATAAATGTCTTAATCTAATCCATGTGGGCCTAAATGGTCATATTTTATTCCTAAGGTTGTTTTTGGTTGAATTTCACTTATCTAATAGAATTAGGACATGTGTTAGGGTAATTATAATATCATTTTTACCCTTAATTACCCTATTTACTTTTAACCGTGGTAAATAAAACTAAAAAGTTACTATTCACCAAAAATTATTTTAATCTCATTGAACCACATTTTATATACTGAAATCAACCATGTCTCTTGGATTTTTGAAATTCCAAGCACATAAGCGGTAAAATTAAGTTTTATGTAAATTTGCAAATTCTCCTAGGAGGTGGGTAAAAGACGCTGAAAAGTTCAATAAAATTTTTATATATCTAAAATTATTATAAAATTACTCCAATGAATTACATTGAACTTATATAGGTATTATGTATCAATTTTGACCTAAAATAAATTTAAATAAAATAAATAATTATTTAAATAAGAAGTCGGTTTTTAAATAGTAACCCAGTGTTTTCACTATTCATCAAAAATTGAAAGTTTCCAGAAAAATATCAAAATTTCACCCTAGGCTAATTTTGATATTCTGAAACCAAAAATTAAGTCCATTTTGAAAAATAAAATTTAAAAAATTTCAAAAATTGGTTATTACTATTCATAACGGCTAGTTTTAATAATATTTTAATAGCATATCGTTGTTTAGTTAAACTTGGTATTGCGTACGACGCAAGCTATCAAGGAAGGTCGTGATTGCGTGTAAAGCAATCCAAGATAGTGTTGTGTGTAGTGAAAGATTCATTTGATGATTTATATAAAATAAAAACAAAATATTTCTTATAAAAGTCTCGGGTGTTACATTCTACCCCCCTTAAAATTAATTTCTCCCTTGAAATTCGTCACTTTGTAACAAAAAGATGAAGATACCTATCCCTCATCATATCATCATGCTCCCATGTAGCTTCTTCTAATTGGTGGTTCATCCATAAAACTTTCACCGAGCGAGTGGTCTTATTCAGTAGGACTTTTTCACTACGATCGAGAATCTCTATCGGTTGTTCTTCATAAGAAAGATCTTGTTCCAGCGGTACAACTTCTGAGCTGAGTACATGTGAAGGATCAGGTATGTACTTTCTCAGGAGAGATACATGGAACACATCGTAAAATTCAGAGAGATTCGGTGGAAGCACCAATCAGTAAGCTACCTTCCCAACACGATCCAGTATTTCCAAAGGACCGATATACCTAGTGCTCAACTTTCCCTTCTTTCCAAATCTCATCACTCTCTTCCAAGGAGATATTTGTAAGAACACTTTATCACCCACTTCAAACTCGAAGTCTTTTCTTCGGTTGTCAGCATAACTTTTTTGTCGACTCTGAGCTGCTCTTAGGTGTTGTTGAATAGATCGGACCTTTTCTGCCATCTCATCAACAAGATCAAGTCCTAATAGCTTTCATTCCCCAACTTCATTCTAGAAAGTTAGAGTCCTGCATTTCTTTCCATAGAGAGCTTCATAAGGAGCCATCTGAATACTGGAGTGAAAGCTATTATTATAAGAAACTTCTACCAAAGGTAGGTGTTGATCCCAACCACCTTTTAAATCCATAAAGCAAGCTCTCAACATATCTTCTAGAGTTTGAATTGTCCTCTCAGACTGACCATCTGTCTGAGGATGATAAGCAGTGCTGAAACTCAACTCTGTATCCATAGTATGCTGAAGACTTCGCCAGAACATTGAGGTAAACCTCGGATCCCGATCAGATATAATAGAAAGTGGTACTCCATACAATCTTACCACTTCATTTACATATATCCTGGTAAGATGATCCAGAGAGAAATCCTATCTAATAGCAATGAAGTGTGCAGACTTCGTAAGACGATCAACTATAACCCATATAGCATTATTACCTTTGGATGTTTTAGGAAGTCCTGTGACAAAGTCCATAGTGATGTTTTCCCATTTCCATTCGGGTATGGGTAATGGTTGTAACATCCCCTTAGACTTCTATCTCTCAGCTTTAACTTGCTGAAAAACCAAGCATTGGGAGACATATTTAGGAACATCTCCTTTCATGCCATCCCACCAGAAGTACTCTTTCAGGTCCCTATACATCTTCGTGCTTCCAGGATGAATAGATAATGAAGAACTATGAGCCTCATCCAGCAGCTCCTTCTTTAATTCAGGGATGGGAGGAACACAAACCTGATTTCTGAACTTTATTATCCCATCACAATCAAGGTTGAATTCAGGAACATTTCTCACCTTCTTTTGTAACTCTACATCTTCTTTCTGTGCCTCTTTAATCTTAACATGTATAGATGGTTGAACATTCATTTGAGAAAGATACGATTTTTCCCCTTTCATTATAATTCCAAGATCCATCCTTTGTAAATCCATAAATATTGGATCTTTTGTGATCCTCATCATGGATAAACTATCATGGTCTTGTCGACTTAATGCATCCTCCACCTTGTTTGCTTTCCCAGGGTGGTAATGAATTAAGCAGTCGTAATCCTTAATCAGCTCCAACCATCTTTTTTGGCGCATATTCAGATCCTTTTGTGTTAAAATATACTTTAAACATTTATGATCAGTATAAATCTCACACCTTTCTCCATAAAGATAATGCCTCCAAATCTTTAATGCAAAGATTACCGCAGCTAACTCCAAATAATGAGTTGGGTAATTTTGCTCATTGATTTTCAACTGTCATGAGGCATTAGCTATCGCCATATCATTTTTCAAAAGAACACACCCCAATCCATTCTTGTATGAATCACTGTAGATCACAAACCTTTCTCCACTACAAGGCAGTGTGAGCACAGGGGCACTGGATAACCTTCTTTCCAACTCCTTGAAATTCTCTTCACATTCTTCCATCCAAACAAACTTAACTCATTTCCGAGTCAACCTGGTGAGTGGATTATATAATCATGAAAAATATTTCACAAAATGTTGATAATATCCAGCCAAACCAAGAAAACTTCGGATCTCAGTTACTGTTGTTGGTCTCGACCGTCTTTTGATAACCTTTATTTTTGCTGGATCCACAGATATCCCCTCTTTGGAGATTATGTGACCCAAAAATGAAACTTTTTGAAGCCAAAATTCACACTTGGTAAATTTGGCATAAAGCTTCTCCTTTCTCAGGGTCTTTAATATAATTCTCAATTGATCTTCATGTTCTTCCTTGATCTTTGAATATACAAGAATATCGTCTATAAAGACTTCCGCAAATTGATCAAGATAGTCTCTAAAGAGTCTATTCATCAGATCCATGAAGATAGTAGGGTAATTAGTAAGACCAAATGGCATCACTATAAATTCATAGTGTCCATACCTTGTACGGAAAGTCATCTTTGGTATATCCTCCCTTTTGACCTTTAATTGATGATACCCTAAACGAAGATTAATCTTGGAAAAGTATTGAACTCCGTGTAGTTGGTCAAATAATTCATCAATTCACAGGAGAGGATATTTGTTCATGATAGTGATCTTGTTAAGTTCTCGATAATCAATGCAGAGTCTCGTTGATCCATCTTTATTCTTAAAAAACAGAACAGGTGCTCTCCAAGGTGACGCACTAGGGCGTATGAACCCCTTATCAAGATTCTCTTGGAGTTTCTTCTTCAATTCATGCAACTCAATTGGGGCCATTCTATAAGGTGTCATTGAAAAAGGTAAAGCACCCAGTACGATTTCTATTGAAAACTCAACTTCACGATTTGGTGGAAGACCCGGCAATTCCTCCGGAAAGACATCATCAAACTCCCGTACAATGGTCATATTCTTAATCGTGAGTTTCTCACTAACCATTTGAGATAAATAACCATCATTTAGTGGAATCAAGACCCATAAGATGGAAGAAATTTCCACTGGAAGGTTATGTTCATCCTTGCATCGATAGACGATCAAAGGTTGATCTGGAATATGAAATGTGACTTCCCTTCTTTGGCAATTGATATGAGCTCCATATAGAGAAATCCAATCCATGCCAAGAATCACATCAAATTCCACTATATGGAGGATCACAAGATTTGAAGGAAGCACTTTCCCACAAACTTCAATCAGAGAAGAATTATAAACTTTTTATGCGACTGTTGTGCCATTAGGGGTTGTCACAGCTAACTCAACATCTAATTGTTGAGGTAATATGGTGATACCCTTAGAAAATTCTTCAGAAATAAAGGATTGGGTGGATCCAGAATCAAATAAAACATTTGTTACTTTATAGTGGAAGGTAAGTGTACCTTTCACCACTTCGTTATTGTACTCCACATCGCTGATAGAAATTGCATGTGACATTCCTTTGTCTTTAACCTTAAGAGTTTGTTGATGTCGATCATCATCAACAACCCTTGGATTAGGGAATTGATTGGAATAATGCCCCATTTCCTTGCACTTGTAACATTGAAGTGTAGGAGGTGCACTCTGTGTAGACTTTTCATTGTTCGCATCACTAGACATCTTCTTCCCATCATTGCGGTATTCAAATGTGCGATGACCTTACTTTCCACAATTGAAACATTTACTTATCCCTTTAAGACAACTCCCTCCATGTTTCTTTACACACTTTGATCATAAGGGAAAACTCATCTTCTTTTCAGTGTGCTCTTTAGATTTTCCTTTGAATTCCATTTTCCTCTTCTTATCAAACCCATATGACTGATGGGTTACTCCAATCTCCATCTCAACTTTGAGATCACATTGAATGATTTCCTCGTTGCTATTGAAGTCCCTTATGGATAACGCCCTTCGAAGACATTGTTTTAAGCCACTAATGAATCGATCGATCTTACTCTCGGGTTGGATAATAATCCCAAAAGCGTACCTTGAAAGTCTTGTAAAATTTTCTTCATAGGTACCAACAGATTCATCATTCTTTTGCTTTAGTTCAAGAAACTCCTTCTCTATCTTTTTTTGGAGAATACGAGGGAAGTAGTTATTGAAAAATAAGTTCTTGAACTCGTCCCATTCCATGGAATAAATTTCATCTCTTGGCCTCGTATTCTTGATAAGATTCCACCATTGATCAGCATCACATTCCAAACGATACACTGCTAAGATGACTTTATCATGTTCAGAACATTGAATAACTGAAAATATCTTTTCAGTAGTACTAATCCATTGTTCAGCAACTAATGGATCAGTAGACCCGCTGAATGAAGGTGGACGCTGCCTCATGAAGGATTCAATAGAATGTTGCTCCTTCCTTTGCTCGTTTGGAAGTCCAGCATTATTCATAGCTTGAGAAAGTTGTGTGAGCATGGCTACAAAATTTTTCATTCCATCTCCCATAACGTTTGGTTGCTCAGGGGGACAATCATTGCATTGCCCGTCGCATTCCGTATTGACATGGTTCCTTCGGGTTCTAACCACTGACTAAAACCAAGAAGAATAGTGTGAGCAACACTAATTAGAATAGGAAAACCACATAATCAAGAATAAAATTTCACACTTAAGGTCTTATCCTAGGTTATTCATGGCCATTTATAAAACACTAATATTGTGTTCTATGCTTAGACTTATCCTTAGGGTTCTTACTAAGGCTTTCACATCCCAGTTTCCAAAGGTTGACTATACCTTTCCTCTAATACCAACTATAATGACCCATAATTTACATACATTGTTAATAATTCAAAATTGAATCACACTTATTACAACATATAACAAAACCATTGAAGTACCATATAGGTATAGTGTCTTTAGAAACTGGGAAACATAAACAAATGGTTCATAAAGCGTCTACACTATCTCCCATTTATTTCATCATATCTATAGTCCCTTTTGGCATATCTTACTTAATAACCTTCTTTCTGACCTGGGGAAAGTCAACATACAAAAGGGTGATCTCAAATTCTCAGTAAGGGTAAACAAAAGAAATATCAATCACATCATATTCATAATAACATAACGTTTTGGAAATCTTACCCTGAAAAAGAGATTATAATTTCATAACATGGGATAAATCAGGGTAGTGAAATGTAATCACAATAATCATAACTTAAAACATGAAGCTTTGTGGAATAAACACATAATCATAGAGAATCATTTATTATTAGTCAAGACGCATTTCCAAGACTATCCTAGTGGAGAAAGTCCATTTTTGAACTGAGTTCATTCCTCGTTTCAGTCCTATTTCACTGAACCTGTTTAACCTTCCATTCCAGCCATGTCTATCTCATGAGATATAAAATCTTTACCCAATGAATTTGAGGGAGATATAGGTCCCACCCATCTCATAATGATACCATTCTTATGTGTTCCAAAAAATCATAAACCATACATCATAGCATAACCCATGTAATAAAAATGGGATTCTTAAACATCGTGACATCATAAAACAATTCATATAAGATAAAGGAATTCATATAAATAATTCCATCCCAACATAATCAAATCAATGTAATAATAGGGATAGAAACAAAACCCTTTATTATCTTAGATGGAAAATAATTTTGATAAAACACTTGAACTCCATTCTTGAGGAAAATATCCTTTCTACTTCAAAAACACTTTTCCTTTCTTAACATGTCATACAATTATAAACTAAAAGAATTTTATTAAGAATAAACATGAAAACTTGTAAAGGAAGCTTCTTGGAAATAATGTTTTAAAAATCCATTCATGTCGTATAAGTTAAAAAAACATTCTTCTCATACTTTTGTCGGAAAAGTCAAAAAGTACCTCATACGAAAAACGACAAAAGATTCCTTTCATATCTTTTACTAAAAACTCACCGAAGGGTAAAATTGGATTTAAAAAATTGTAGGTGGATGGAAATAAAATTACATATTGACGAAACATGGATGTGGATGATAAAATACACCCCAGTAAATTCCAAAGTATAAACAATCTCGGATAAAAATGAGATTGTGATATTTCCCTTACCTTAGGTCCGATTTGCTTCGTAAGTGTATGAACCTCCTGTATAATGATTTAAATAATGTCATTGACTCATTATAGAATCATAATAATTGTTATTATATCATATATGGTCATATTCTTATCTTATTATTAGTAATGTTTCATTGCTACTTGTTATTCGGGTGTTTATTAGTTTTTGTTCTTATGCGTGTTTTGTCGAATAAATTATTATTCTTCTTTTTAGGTTATAGATAACTCATTTACAGAATGGTATTAGTGTAATATATATCATATTTATTCACTCAATTCATTTATGTAATCATTATGCAATGAAAATCATGTAGAACGAGTCACATCACATCGTAGAGATGGTATTCCATACGTACGCACGAGCGATGATATTGTTCCCATGATCATGGGATTGTATTGGAGTGTATGTATACTATTTTAGAATCAATATAACTTTACAATAATCATATATATTCATTATTTACACCATTATACCCATCCAAGTATAGTGGTGCTAGAAAATAGATTACACCACGGCGTGGAGACGGTATTCCGTACGTACGCACGCGCGGTGATTTCGTTTTCCGTAGGATGGATAGATGTTGAAATAGGGTTGTTTCATAATTATGATAACATATCAGTATATTATTGATACTGATGTTATTAATTCATAATTAAACAACTAAAGAAGAAGAAGTGGAAGAAGAAATAATGCTGAAAGAATCGGTAACGAACATTACCTCTTCTTTGAAGCGCTTCTTTGAGACCTCATTTTATGGCAATAAAATTGGTCTTTGAAGAAGACCAGGACCTCTAGGATGTTTCTAGGGTAGTGGAAAGGAGAACTTGGCAGGGGTTGGTCGAGATTGAAGGCTCAAAGTGGTGTGAGGAAGAGAGGGAGGAGGTTCTCTTTTATAAGGGAGGAGAGGGGCACCTTTGGAAAAACTAAAAATATTATTTTATTATAAAGTCATATTCGGTTTTAAATAGATCCAAATTGATTTATTTATAAGTTAAAGTGGGAATGGGTAGAAATCCTCTCATCAAATAGAATTTTAACAAGTTTAGTTTTCTATTTTAACCTTATCATTTAGATTTAACTTTAAGTTAGATAATTTTACTTTTACCGTGTCTTTTTGTGTTCTTACACTATAAGGTTGATAAACATACTATAACAAGCCCAAAAAACCCCAAGTTGTTTATTATTAATATATATAACCATATCTAAGTCATTTTTACAAACCTTATATTTTTAGGAATAAAATAACAATTAATAATATAATATGTTTTTAAAAAACTATTTTATCTCAATTTTTACACTATTTAGTAATTGATTTTTGTGAAAATCATAACAGAATGATTAGTTAGAAAAACGTTAATTAAAACAATAATAATATGTCATATTAACCTATAAAATTATTGTAATTCATAAAAAGGCTCAAATTACATTTATTTGGGTATTTATAACATCAATTATGTAAATATTTCATTAATAAGATAATTACTGCATCATCTTTGAGTCATAAATAAATTAAATTATTTAATGTCTAAAAATTACAAATAAAATACCATTATTTACGAAATATTTTTATATTTCTAAGGAATATTTATATTCTAATTTATCTTATGTATAACCCTATATTAAAAATTATTTACTTATTAAACTTTGATTTTAACTATTTTAACCCTTCTTTAAATAAATTAATAATAAATGTCTTAATCTAATCCAAGTGGGCCTAAATGGTCATATGTTATTCCTAAGGTTGTTTTTGGTCTAATTACACTTATCCAATAGAATTAAGATATGTTTTAGGGTAATAATAATATCATTTTTACCCTTAATTACTCTATTTACTGTTAACCGTGGTAAATAAAAGTAAAGAGTTATTATTCACCAAAAAATATTTTCATCTCATTGGACCAAATTTTACTTACTGACATCAACTGTGTCTCTCGGATTTTTGAAATTCCACTCACAGAAGCGGTAAAATTAAGTTGTATGTAAATTTGCAAATTCTCCTAGGAGGTGGGTAAAAGATGGTGAAAAGTTCAATAAACTTTTTATATATCTAAAATTATTATAAAATTATTCCAATGAATTACATTGAACTTATATAGGTATTATGTATCAATTTTGACCTAAAATAAATTTAAATAAAATAAATAATTATTTAAATAAAAAGTCGGTTTTTAAATAGTAACCTAGTGTTTTCACTATTCATCAAAAATTGAAAGTTTCCAGAAAAATACCAATCTTTCACCCTAGGCTAATTTCGATATTCCGAATCCAAAAATGAAGTCCATTTTGAAAAATAAAATTTATAAAATTTCAAAAAGTGTTTATTACTATTCATAACGGCTAGTTTTAATAATATTTTAATATCATATCGTTGTTTAGTGAAACTCGGTATTGCATACGATGCAAGCTATCAAGGAAGGTCGTGATTGCGTGTAAATCAAGCCAAGCTAGTGTTGTGTGTAGTTAAAGATTCCTTTGATGATTTATATAAAATAAAAACAAAATATTTCTTATAAAAGTCTCAGGTGTTACAATATCATATTGGATAATATTTCTGAGAAAGTAAAACTTTACACAAGGATAATGTATCCTACATTGTAGTATTTGACAATGTAAAATATCATACGAGGGAAGAATATGTCTTTTGAGGAAGACTAAAATTATATTATAAAAATTCATATAATTTTAAAAGGAAGTATAGTTTGATCAGATAAATCCAAAAAAATTAAAACACTTAAAAATAATGATTTAATCCATTCTCATTGAAATTCCCAAAATATGATTGAAAACAAAAAGTTGGGAAAATTATCTCAAAAATGATAAACTGGTGGGGATTTATTCTTTTAAAATCACATGAAATGTTTTGATATAAAATATCTATCATTATTTCCTCAGAATCAATTGATATATGTGAAAAAATAGGAAAACCCCGCTAGAATTTCATAGATAAGATGATACACATTTAATTTATAATTAATTTAAATATAATTACCTCATATTCAGTAATTATCTCAATCAATATCTATTTATTCTATAGCTTTGTTATTGTTGTGGATGAGAATACAACCGATTATTCCTCATTATAAATCCACAATATCTTCATGGTGTTCACAAAACTCAATTTTCTAGAAATAAAGACTCCAGTGCTTCAAATCATACAATGTTGATCACAATAATAATCTCTCATTATATCTACATTCCTGAGAGGTAGGAAGAGAAGATATTATCTCTATGTTCTTGAGATAATTCTAGATAATTTGTTTTAATTATGTCGACACACTACACAAAAAAATGATATAATTTTGGAGTACATATTTAGGGTTAAATAATTGATAATTTGACAACACTTTATAAAATCATTCATCTTAATTTATTACCCATCTAAAATAACAACAATAACAATTATTATTATTATTATTATTATTATTAGTGTTATTATTGTTATTATTATTACTTTATTATTTTTATAACCTAAATATATATATATATATATATATAATACCATTTCATAAAATAAATTATATTTAATTAATTTATATTTAATAAAATATATAATTTTTAATGGGTCATTAAACATGATCCATATTCTCCCATAAATAGATATATTTCCTAAACATGTAAATAAATATTTATTTCCATATGTTCAAAATTAGATAAATATTTATATTTATCTATTTACAATATTAGTGACCAAATTAATAGTTATTTATTACCATGTGAATAAACAAACAAGAAATAAAATTAACTCACATATAATAAACAATAATATTAAGTGATTTAATTTTTTCAATAAAAAATACTAGAATAAGAACTATTAAATAAGTTGGGAATAAATTAATTAAATTCAATGAAATTTATTGTGATTTTTGATACAAATTCCATGTGACTGTTCAGGACCCTTTCTTAATGGAAATAAGAAATATTACATAAATTCAATGATCATCATTGAGAATAATTTCAAGGATTCAATAGATAAGATGTTAGTATATCAACTAAAATAAAATAAATAAAAATAGTACTGTGGAACAAAATAATTGTTTCTCTCAATATCTCATCAAACAAGATGCATACATGTATCATTACCTTACTCTCCTAGCCTATCATTCACTAAATTTTGGAAATTTACATGTTTGTAAACTACCATGACCATATATTTCGTTAGAAACATTCCCATCAATCAATGGGGTGAAGATATATTCTTCCTTTATTATGGTAGCAACAATTCATTTCATTCATTTTTTAATTAGTTCCATATCACTTATGATACACCTAACATATTCAACCCTGCTACAATATCATGTCATCATGATTTTCATGAATGCATCATAGTACATGATTTATGACACACATTAATAATTTCATAAAGTATAATAACCAATACACACATTACACACAATAATACATAATTTTATTACAGAACTTTAAAAAAGACAACATGGGACCAAGAAAGTTCACAGGGGTCTAATGAAATGAAAACTGAAAGAATTGCCTCTTAAAATATTTTCACACTCAACAGGGAGGGACCCATAGAAGTATATATATTGAACTATATATCTTGGTTAGTCCTTGAGGTAAGAAAATCAAGTTATCAATTAACATCATTCCAATTATGAATAATTTCTACCTAGTTATTGATGAAGGTATTTAAATGAAAAATTTGGTATGAAGTGGACCATGGAATGTATATCTTCACTTTAAGAGACTCATGAATGGCCAGAGAATCCATTTTAATTATTAGTGTCACAATATTATTTTATCTACATAACTCTATAACATTTATAACAGTGTTCGACTCTTCCAATAGGGAGTCACCTCTCCCAAAAAAGATACAAACGTGAAGAAAAATAAACCTCTTGTGTCGCAGACAATGCCTCTTCCCACATAACTCCCAAATAATAGGAACCATCAACATTATGTTTGAGACCTATTTTAGAGGTAATCCGGCTAATCCAATGGCCCTGTGGGATAGTATTGTGAGTGTTAAATGAGTGATACATTCTCTCCAAGATGGTCCTAATGGAGGGAGAAAGATTCAATCTTCTAAGAGTTTGGATAATTTATCTATTAGTCCTCTTTCCCTAGAAACATGGCATGTCCTGTAGCACGAATGGAGTTTAATATGAGCATTATTACTTGAATTCTAAATGCACCATCATCCTAATATTAAAATATTGTACCTTATTATTTTTTTGATGGAGTTTTTGTCTTCTCTTTAAAAATAAAGATAAAGGAAATTAACACTTGATAATTTTTGGGTCCCTACACCTATGAAATCATAAATGGAGAAAAATACTAACAAGGCCACATCTTCTTCAAAGAATAAATGAATATATTATTTATTTATAGGGATTTAATAATAATGTCACTAGACACTATATAGATATCATTTCACATGATGACCTAATATACGGGAAAATAATTATTCTAAACATGCCATACAAGGAAATTATATTGAAGTATAATATAATTACTTCAAAGAAGAGAACCCTGGATGTTTCTTATATGGGATTCATGCACAAAACTATGATAAAACATAGTAGAAACAAACCTAGAAGAAGAGCCCATGAAGATTCCTTTTTCTTGATCAGTTGACATTGAAATAAGATTAAAAATATTCCATTTTTCATTACTCATAGTGGCTTGAATGAAGTTGGGATAATCACAAGCTTTATTAAATGTCAGGATTGATGTTAGGAATCTCTAAAAGAAAAGTGTGAACTTCATGAGAATAATCCTTAATTCTTTATGATCCTCCAATTCCTGATAGTTAATATATATCACATCATAATAATTTTATAAAAAATATAAGATATATTTATTTAATATTATTATCATGTAATCTCTTTGTTCTCATTATAGTAAGGACCTATTATAGCTTATTAATGTGATGAATATTCTAAGGGTATTATTCCATTAACATTACATAATATAAAAATAATTATATGATAGGATAATTTATATATATATTGGAAATAAAAATAAAAAATTCAATTAGATCTTTATAAAAAACTCCAATCAAATCCCACTTATACTAGATCAAACTGGTAAAATTTCGCAATTATTTAGATCTCTTAGGATATTCATGCTTACATAGAGCTATGGCTATAATAATTGGGTTTACTAAATTTTCTCTTTGGATACTTTGCTTACTAGGAATTCACCTCTTTAATTAAATCTATTATGAAGTAATTTCTTTGATTATATTTCTATTTTCATATATTTTAAACATGATATTAAGTTAAATACCATTATCAAAATATTTTTATAATCTAAACTATAAAAATACTTTACTTTTTTGGAACATTTCCAAAATATTGAAAAAATAATTGAATATTTTATACTGCTTTTTTAGCTATAAAAGAAGCCACAACATACTTTGTGTTTATAAGTATTGATACTAATGGCATCAATAAGTTTGTATTTCCCATTTTTTATACTAATTTCAATATAATATCAAAATGATATGGAATATGACAAGTTTTATCTAACCTTGATAACTAGAATTATCATATTTCCAAGTACCAAAACTTTATTCTTCATACATTCTCATGTACTATTGGATATTTTTGAATATCACCTCATATAGTTCCCATAGTTTAGTTTTTATATTTTATCAACATGAATTATTCTTGAGAAACATCAAATATCAGAATATATCATGACACACATGATATGACCCATTGTATAAGTATTTTGATTTATAATCATGATCATTATCAACTCATATGTCTTAATACATAATTTTAGAATTTTTTATTCCATGTTACATAGATAAAAAAATTATTGAATTGTTCTATCTTATATTTTTATATTTTTTCAATATTTGTACCATATATTGATCTAAGAAACCCTATAAATATATCTTAGAGGATCTTCATCCCTAACAACTGAGTTTATAATTTAATTCATCCATGGAATAAAATATTGTAAACATTCTATTAACTAACCATAAAATGAATATCTATTTTCATTATTTTATCATCATGTTTAACTTGAAAAAATTTGGTTCTCTCACTAACATTTTATATAAACAATGCTCACATTCATTCTTCATAAAACAAAAGTCTCAAATGGTTCATTAAAATGAATATTCAATGATATGTATTCTTTTTTAACTTATTAATGGATATATAAAACTTACGTATCTTATTAGAAAACTTTTACATCACAAGAACTTTTGGTTATGTCATTTGGACATCTTTATGAAGGATTATATTAAGGAAATTAGACTTGACATACATTTTCAAAGTTTAATAATCAGATAAAGTTGTTACTCAAAGTAAAATTATGATTGATTTTATCATAGATACTGGAGAAAAATGTGGTGTTATAGTTTATTCCTTGATGTTGCTTAAAAAATTTAGTAACTGATCATTACTTTTAGGTACTAACATTACCATTAATTTCTAACTTGTTCTTGAATACCAACTAATTTGATTTACATGAATTGTAGAAACCACAAAAACTAATAGCTGCATTTTGATATATGAAATTAATTTTTGATTTCAGATAAACATTCCATGTTTATATTATTTTCATTTAATGCTTCTTTATAGTGTATTTTTTCTAATGTTTCACTATTATTATGTGTTTATAGTCACTTCATACCTACTATCCAAAGGTATGTGGTCTCTAAAGCACACTAGTAATGATATGGGGTATTTATTAGTCGAATGGATTGGTGGTTGTATCATCCCTCAAGGGGATTTTTATACCTATTCTAAGACTCCATTAAATATTTAAGACATGTTTGAGAGTACATCCGAGTTAGAATATTACTATTGGTTAACTTAGTGTAAGCAACTCAATAAAAAGATATCTTAATGTTAACATATTTATGTATCATATATTCCTGAACAATCTTTTTCTAGTGATTATTCAATGCTTTAAAGCCACATAAATGGGTGTTATGTAATTTGTCACCATTTGTGGAGAAGTATGTATTGTGGTGTTGGGATATTTCCCATGAGAGGGTATTCATACACATAATTTGTAAGGTAATAATAAACCATATAGTTTGGAGAAATTTAATATGAAACATCAAGCCTTTTAAGGTCATGTGACAAGGACTATTCCAGTTCCTTTAATGGTCAGGAACTATGACCTAGTAAAGTTCCATCAAAGTTTGTTCATCCGAAAAATATTAAAGTGTTTTTTAAGATCATGAATTTGATACCAATTATGTTATTCATAAAGTAATTCATCATAAACCTATAGGTTGTTTAGATTTAAAATCCAATAGGAATCCTATGAATCCTTTTTAATAAGAATGAAAGATCACATAGTTTATGTTTTGTTGTTTAAGGTAATTTTATAGGACTTATGTAGTTTAGCATTATCTAGTAAGGATGTATGTTTCATGAAATGGCTGAAAATAAGAGAGGGGGGGCTTACACATGGGTCATTTTTGGTTCATCCCAACTATTGCTAACTAGACAGGAGAGGATATGATTTGACTCAAGAGGGATATTTCCCATTGAGAATGAATTGGGGTTTACACCAAGTAGGAGGATAACATGAATATGGTTCATTACTGGGGGATATGAGGATGATATAATAAAAGGATGAGGTGGTTGTATATTACACCTAATAAAGAGGCACATATGAGTTTATTACTCTTATCTATTAGTATTTAGAAAATTAAAGAATGTTGAACTCATAGATAATATGTCTTAGTGATGAGAGGTTTGAGCCTCACATTGAGTTAGAGGCCCATATGTGTATGGATAATTGAGTAGTACAAATTGGAAAATTGGAAACTAAGGTTGATAAAGTGATTTATACAGGATATCTAGGATGGTCATCTTAATCTAATATATGTTCTAAAAATATCCAAATGATATTATCCCTCATTATCAAGGGAATACATTATTATAAGAAACCTAAGGGTATTATCAGTTAGTTATGAAATCTAGTAAATACCCATAATTAGATATATTCATTATAAAATGGTATCACTCTTATGTACATAACCCAATCAGGTGTCATATAAGATCATGGAGGTAGCCTAGATGGAATGGGTTCTTTATCGTATAACCTCTGAAAAGGAAAGAAAATGAGATTCTTTTATCCAATTCAATCCAGATAGATGAACTAGGAAAAATAAGGGATGTAATAGGGGCCCAAGTACCCAAAATAGCATTCCTTCACAATGTGAGTAAACTAGGGCCTCATTATTTACAACTAGGGATCATTTGGATGAGGTCGAGATATTATTTTAGGAACATAAATTCCATAAAAAATTGGAGGTTTATGAAAGTAAATATAATTCACTAAAGTTAGTGCATCATAGAATGACTAAATTTTTTTGTTTATTATTTTATTTTATTGATTATAAATACTCTCATTATCAAATATTAGGATGATTTTTTAAATTTTTTAAAAATATTAATGTTTTTATTCTGGTTCATGATTGGAAAAGAGTTAGTAGAACTCATGCACAGACCGTGAGAATGTATATAAAATTTAATAGAGTAAAAATTAATTATTGGAAGATAAATTTTATGACTATAAATTCTTCTTGTTTTAGTTATCTATACCCTCTAGTATTTTTCACATGGCTAGTGCATGATCTGGCCAATTGTGCAGTGAAAACCTATATAGTGTAATATCTTATTAAAATGTATTATTATACTCTTTTAACTACTCCTATTTCCTTCCTATGATAACCAAATATATCTATTTTCTTATATGTATCATGATCGATGACTTAAAGGGGGATCTTCCATGACTATATCACTACACTCCACCCCATTTATTTATGATTTCAAGGGAATTCATTGAAATTTGGGTTTGGTTCTTCATAGTAAGATCTCCTCTAACATCCTATTTCCCTTTTCTTGTTTTTTTCTTTTTTCCCCTATGTGATAATTTTAATTATCCATAACAAAACCTGATTTTAGGGTTTTTATATATTCTTGTTATCTAGGGTGTGTGAAATTTGATTTGAAGTCCATCCTAGTGATGTTCATCAAATGAAATGGATCTTGTTACATCAGAGGCATGTTTCTCCTAGTTTTAGTAATTAAATTTCAAAACCATGACTATTTATCATTTAAATACTCTTTTTACACCTAATGAATTTATTATATTTAATTAAAATCTTTATTAAAGGGGAAACCATGTTTTCATTATTTTTCATTAAGTAATGTAGAATTTTCTTTCCCAAATATAAGTTGTAAAATTGTTTTTCATCTTCTGTGTGCATCGATTGTTTCATAAATTCCTAAATAGACTTTATTAATAAGTTTTAATGATTAAAACTATATTTTGGTTTTAAAATTGATGTAAAATATTATTTTAAAATAGATTATAAAATGTTCTAGTTTTTTACAAATTTCATTTTCTATGTTTATGTTATCTACATAAACATAAGTATATATATATATCTACAAATTCACATGATAATATGTGAGTTCATGAAATGAGTGACATATATATTTTCATAGGTGTATATGGGAATAAAATAAATGAAATTTTTCATTTTTAATATGATACTCAAAATTTATTTTCTAATATGGTTTTAAGTGATTCATAAAATAAATTATAACGCTTGGTTGGTACCATTTATTAACAATTTAATAATTTTGATAATTTTGATAGGAATATCCTAAAAAATTATTTAAAATTCATATTCAAAGGCATGGATGTGTTATTTAAATATTCCCTTAGAGTTTTATAGATCATATTTTTTATGGAATCTGTGGAACTTCATAGTGATGTTTAAATCTATTGTTATTTGGTTTTTATAATTTGAAAACATCATTGGAACATGGTGTTCTTGGGTATGTGAACTTACATGGGATTACATCCTTTTTTACCAGCTATGATAGTGACATGTAACTATCCTTTCCTCTAGATTTCAGTAAATTATGTTCTAGTATTTACTTATCCCCTAGTGACCCTTATAAAATTTCTTAAAATGATGTATGTTTTAAATGATTACATGTATGAGTTCTTATTTTATTTTTTCTATACTACATATGGTTTATATTCATCTTATTATTTTTTACCCTTAATCCTTTTATTTAAATTAGTATATTAATGTATATTTAAAAGATCATTTATAATGTAATTCCCCAACCATAGTTACCTAGAGTCGGTGCTTTATTACATAACATTGGCACGATACAAGGAATCATGTCCTGAAAGACTAATCAGTTTAGTATTATTGGAAACAAGATATATACATAAGTTCAACATTTCAACTTGAAAGGAAATAAAACACTAATTTATTCCATTAGAATCATCCAAGACTCCTAGATTATTGTAACTCCCAGACCCCAGAAGCCCAAATTCAGTGCATTATTATGTATCATTGGCATGATCATAAAAGATCAAGTCTCGAAGTACTGATTAGTTTAGTATCCTTAGAAGTAATAGATACATTCATAAGGTTTACATTACATCATAAAATGGAAATCTACAAAAACATTGTTTCCGTAGACAACACTGAGATCCCAAATACTATCCCTGTAGGTCAGTCATAATATACTTCTTTGGATCCTGGGAAAAATAAAACATACAAAGGGGAGAGCTCAGATGCTCAGTAAGGATTCAAATATAGCGTAAAATTTCATAAATAATCATAAACATTTAAGGAAATGTATAAAAATAAAACAAAAGCCTTTCCAACATAAACTTCATTATAATATGGAAAATATAAATCAAAATAATGTCATTTACTTACTCACATGGATATTCTACTAGTCGAATAATCACATGAAATATTAGTAGCCAATTTCATAATGATAGAATGCATAATTTCAGACTTCATAACCATATATTCAAGGCCTTATGCCAAGACTACAAATAAAAATTTGTCAAGGCCTTGTTCCAAGACATTAGTTTGTCTCATTAGACCTACCGATGCATCGAGAAGCTATAGCGGGCTCCTCCAGTCACTTACTACGTCCAATGCATTCCTCATAGAAAAAGTTTAAAACATAACATAAACATTCGTATTAAAACTAGTATAAAAAATATCACTAATTTATCCATAAACCATTAATGGTAGAAAAATAACACATCCACAGTCAAACATATCACAAAACCTTCAATACAAAATGTAACATTTTTATCATAATAAATCAATTTCAAACAAGATTAAAATTCATTAAAGGATGTTGACATAGGTGAAATCAAAACTGTTTGAGAGAAATATCTCATTCTTTTTTTGAAATCATTTAAAGTTACCTAATTATAAAAGAAAACATTTATTTTGAAATTTTTTTATAATCTTGTAATGGATGCTTTGACGATGTTATAACGACGGAAAATAGATGCACCTTCCGTATAAGTTAAAATACCATTCTAAACTTAATTGTTTCAAAACGTTCATAAGGTACCTTGTTTGGAAAACGGTGGAAAGATTAATTTCAACCCATTTATTAAATTTCAACCAAGGTTATAAATGAATTTAACCCATAGTCTAGTAAATATTACAAATTTTTTGGAATACATTTTTATGAAACATTGACGTGGATGATAAACTGGTCCCAGTAGATACTTACGTAAAGAAAAAACCTCAGATAATAAAGAGATTGTGAAATGAACCCTTGCCTTGTACTTTTCCTTGGGTGAGGGTAGGTTAACCTCCTGTATAATAGTGAATTATTTGTTATTAAATTACACAAAAAACATATACATTAATATGATATCATATATGATCTTCCAATATTGATTTGTTAATGATATTTTAGTAGTATCATCGTTTCGGTTGTTAACTGATTCATTTTTGTTTATATGCTTAATTACGTAATCCATGATTGTTATGGATAGAGTTTATTTGATTCATATCTAGAATGATATTTTAAATATTATTTTTAATCATCACATGAAAATTATTCTTGAATGTTTACGATGTGGAATGAATCTCATCATGTTCGTGGAGACGGTAATCCGTACGTACGCATGAGAGAAAATATCATTATTTTGTAATTATAATAATAAGTAAATTGATGGTATATCATATATACAGAATAAATAACATGTTATATATATTATTTACATCAATTATACATCATTATTATACCCATAAAAATAATAATGTATTCAATTACAACTACACCAAGACGTGGAGACAGTAAGTCGTACGTACATATGTATGGTGACATGTTATTCATAGGATGGATAACATAATGAATATGGTTGTACCATTTTTATAACAAAGTAATAGTATATAGAAGATACTGGAGTTATTATTTTATAATGGAAACAACAAACAAAGAGGAAGTGGAAGAAGAAAAGTACTTGAAATAAGTGGTGAGATGTTCACCTCTTCCTCGGGTTCTTCATTTTGATTTGATCAAAAGGGCTCTTTAGGACGGTTTTCTGATAAAAATAAGGCCTCTAGGATGAAGGGATGATATTTGGGAGGATATTTTTTCAGGTTTTGGCTGAGCCAAGTGGATTCAAAGGTGTGAATTAGAGAAGAGGGGGAGTTCCCTTTTATAAGAGGGGTGAGGGGAACCATAAGAAAATATTGAAATATTATTTTATAATAAAATCATGTTTGGTTTATAATGGCTCCAAAATGAATTATTTAATGTATAATGTTGGTATGGGTTGAAAAACACTCAAAAAAGTAGTTTTAGACAGGTTTGGGTCACTATATTAATTAACATTATCTTTTAGATTTAAATCTAAGTTAAATAGTTTGACATTTACCATGTCTCTTTGTATTTTTCTATTATAAGATTAATAAACTTACTATAAACATCCAAGTGAACCCCAAGTGGTTCATTAATGACATATATAATAGTTTTTAATCCCTTTGTCTGACCCTTATATTTTTATGAATAAAATACCAATTAATAATATAATATTTGTTTTAAAAACTCTTTTATGTCAATTTTGACACTATTTGGTATTTTGTTTTTGCGAAATTCATAACAGCATCATTCCTTCGAAACAAATTCCTTCAATCAACCCTAACAAGTAATATTAACCTATAAATTATTGGAATTAATTAAAAGTCTCATGTTATATTTATTTTAATATTTATAATATTAATTGTTTTAATATTTCATTAATAAGGTAATTTCTGCATCATTATTGTGTCATAAATAAATTAAATTATTTAATATCTAAAAATTAAAAATAAAATACCATTATGTAGGAAATATCATTATATTTTTAATTAATATTTATAGTATATTTTATCTTATGTATAACCCTATATTATAAATGGTTTAGTTATTAAACTTTGATTTTATCACTTTTAACTCTTCTATGAATTAAATAATAATAAATATCCTAATCTAATCCAAGTGGGCCTGAAGGATCATATTTTATTCCTAAGGTTGTTTTTGGTCGAATTACACTTATCCAATAGAAATAAGATATGTGTTAGGGTAATAATAATATCATTTTTACCCTTAATTACCATATTTACTTTTAACTCTGGTAAATAAAAGTAAAAGGTTACTATTCACTAAAATAAATTTTCACCTCATTGAACCTCATTTTACTTACTGATATCAATGGTGTCTCTCGGTTTTCTAACTTCAAATCAAAGAAGAGGTAAAATTATGTTTTATACAAATTATTTAATACTCCTCGGAGGTCGGTAAAAGACAATAAACTGTTCAATAAAATTTTTATATATCAAAAATTATTATAAACTAACTCCAATGAATTAAATTGAACTTATATAGTTATTATGTATCTATTATGAACTAAAATAAATTTAAATAATATAAATATTTAGTTAAAAAAATTTGGTTTTAAACAATAACTCTGTGTTTTTCACTATTCATCAAAAATTAAAAGTTTTCAAAAAAAATACCAAAAACTCACCCAAAGCTATTTTTCGATATTCCGAATCAAAAAATAAAGTCCATTTAGAAATATAAAATTTATAAAATTTCAAAAAGTGGGTATTAATAATCAGAATGGCTAGTTTTATTGGTTGTGGTGTATTAGAACTCAAAGTTATGTACAACACACGCTATTGTATTATTCAAAGAGAAGCACACCGTGGAAGCTAGGGGTGTTACATTCTCCCCTCCTTCAAATAATTTCATCCTCGAAATTTCTAGAATATTACTGCATAAAAAGACTTGGGTGGTTCTTCATCCTAAGTTCCTCAGGTTCCCACGTTTCCTCTTCCATCTTATGGTTTCTCTATAGAACTTCTACCAGACGAGTCTTCTGGTTTCTCATCACTTATTCTCATGTATTAAAAACCTTGACAAGCTCTTCGCAATAAGACAGATCAGGTTCTAATTCTAATTCCTCATAGGTGAGTACATTCATTCGGTTAGGCATGTATTTTCTCAAGAGTGATATGTGGAACACATCATGAACTTTGGAGAGACTTGGCGGCATTTCGAAACGGTACGCTAGAGCCCCAATTCATTCTGGAATTTTGAAAGGTCCGATGTACCTGGGACTTAATTTTACCTTCTTACCAAAACGTATAACACCCTTCCCTAGAGATACCTTTAAGAAAACATGATCTCCTACCTGAAATTCCAAATCCTTCCTTCGGTTAGCAGCATAGCTCTTCTACCAACTTTGAGCTACTTTGATGTGGGTTTAGATTACCTTCACCTTTTCCATCATTTCCTCCACAATTTTGGCACCTACGAGTTTTCTTTCCCCAACATCATCCTAAATGGTTGGTGTGCGACATCATTTTCCATATAACGCTTAATATTTTTCCATCTGAATACTTTAATGGAAGCTATTATTATAGTAAAATTATACCCGAGGTAAATATTAATCCCAAATACCTTGAAAGTCAAGTGGGAATGATCTCAACATGTCTTCTAATCTTTGAATAGTCTGTTCTGATTTTCCATCAGTTTGGGAGTGGTAGGCAGTGCTCAAACGAAGATCAGTATCCAGGGCTTTCTGAAGAATTTTCTAGAATCTTGATGTAAAACGTGGATCAAGATCAGAAAAAATAGATAGGGGTACTCCATGAAGTCTCAAAAATTCATTAATATATAGTCTTTCTAGATGTTTAAGTGGTAAATCTTCTCTTATAGCAAGAAAATGTGCTGATGTGGTAAGACAATAAACAATGACCCATATTTCATTGTTCATTGTATGAGTATTTGGTAGTCCAATGACAAAGTCCATTGTAATATTATCCCATTTCCACTCAGGTATGGGAAGAGGTTGCATGACTCTTCCAGGCTGTTGCCTTCTAGCTTTCACTTGTTGACAAACCATACATCTTGACATAAAATTAGCAACATCTCTGTGACAACCGGGTCCCGGTAACAGCACAGACACCCCGCCTTAACATGGCCGTCGGGTCCTGGCCCACCAGGTACCACCAGTTGCCCCGCAGACACGTGGGGCCCACCCCAGGGTCCACCCACGTGCCTGACCAGGTCATCTAACTAATGACAGTCCCTACAGGCCAACACTTGTCCTTTCCAGTGTGCTTTTATCCTCACTCACACACATCCTGGGAAACTTCCCAGAAGGTCACTCATCCTGATCACTACTCCAAGCCAAGCACGTTTAACTATGGAGTTCTAATCAGGTAGGCTCCCGAAAAGGAAGGTGCACCTTGTTGACATGAGTCATATCATTTAGTCATTTAACCCTTTATCATATGGGGATGTTACAATCCCCCCCCCCCCCCCCCCTTTAGGGCACAACGCCCTCGTTGTGGGCCCTATATCTCAACCCAGGCAGTGCACCATGCACTTAAGGCTGGGTTCCTCCTCTGATACCAATTGTGACAACCGGGTCCCGGTAACAGTACAGACACCCCGCCTTAACATGGCCGTCGGGTCCTGGCCCACCAGGTACCACCAGTTGCCCCGCAGACACGTGGGGCCCACCCCAGGGTCCACCCACGTGCCTGACCAGGTCATCTAACTAATGACAGTCCCTACAGGCCAACACTTGTCCTTTCCAGTGTGCTTTTATCCTCACTCACACACATCCTGGGAAACTTCCCAGAAGGTCACCCATCCTGATCACTACTCCAAGCCAAGCACGTTTAACTATGGAGTTCTAATCAGGTAGGCTCCCGAAAAGTAAGGTGCACCTTGTTGACATGAGTCATATCATTTAGTCATTTAACCCTTTATCATATGAGGATGTTACAATCTCTCTTCATGTTTTCCCACCAAAAATGTTCCTTCCAATATCGGTAAATCATAGTGATACCTGGGTGTATAAAGAAATTAGAACTATGAGAATCATCCAAAAATTCCCTTTTTAGATCAGGTATATTGGGAACACAAATTCTCTTCCCAAATTTCAAAATTCCAACTTCACACACAGTCACTCAATCTCCCATCATTCATAGCTTTAATCTTCATTTGAAACTCTTCATCATCAGTCTGAGAACTCTTTATCCTTTCTAGTAAAGATGTTTTGGAAACCATTTGAAATCGTTTTGATGTTTCACCTTCCACGGTTATCCCCATGTCTAACTTTACTAGATCCTTGTATATAGGATCCTTTTCAACTCTCATCTTGTTCATAACTCCGCGATCCTTTCTAATCAAAGCATATTCCTCCTTATTTTCCTTCCCCGGGTGGTAGTGTATGGTGCAATCATAATATTTTAGTAGTTCAAGCCATCTCTTTTGCCTCATGTTGATTTCTTTTTCTGTGAAAATGTACATCAAACTCTTGTGATCAGTATATATCTCACATTTTTCACCATAGAGATAATGTATCCATATCTTCAATGAAAATATTATAGCTTCTTACTCAATATCATGAGTAGGATAGTTTTGATCATGAATTTTTAGCTATCGTGATGCATAAGCAATAACCCTATCATTCTTCATAAAGACACAACCAAGTCCTTTCTTTGATGCATCACTATAAATAACAAACCCATCATTTTCTGATGGTAGAGTCAATATTGGAGAATTTACTAATCTTCTATTCAATTATTCAAAACATTATTCAAACTCTTTTTTCCAAACAAATTTAACCCCTTTACGTGTGAGCTTCATTAATGGGTTAACCAATTGGGAAAAATTCTGGACGAAACTCCAATAATAACCTGTTAAACCAATAAAACGGCATACCTAAGTTATACTAGTTGGTGCTGGCCATTATTGGATTGCCTTTGTCTTATAAAAATCAATAGAGATTTCATCCTTAGAGACAATATGGCCAATAAAATAAATCACTTAATGCCATAATTCATACTTGTTAAACATCCCATATAATTCATGTCTTCTAAGAGTCTTTAGAATAATTCTCAAGTGATTTTTATGGTCTTAGTAGCTTTTGGAGTATACCAAAATATCATCAATAAATACCACTAAAAAGGCATCAAGATATTCTTTGAAAACTATATTCATTAGATCCATGAAGATAGAGGTTGCATTAGTCCATCCAAAAGGAATTACAGTAAACTCGTAATAAACGTACCTAGTTCGAAATGTTGTTTTCAAAATGTCTTCCTTATTCACACACAACTGATGATATCTAGATCGAAGTTAAATATTTGAAAAGTATTGAGATCCATGAAGTTGGTTGAATAAATCATCAATGAGAGGTAGGGGATACATGTTCTTTATTGTTATAGCATTGATCTCCCTATAGTCAATGCACAACCTCATCAATCCCTTTTTATTTTTAAAAAAAAAACAGGGGCTCCCCATGGAGAAAAAATAGGGAGAATAAATCTCTTATTACTCAATTCCTATGGTTGTTTCTTTAGTTCCACTAATTCCACAGTGGAAATTCTTTAAGGGGTCTTCGATATGAGCCTTAAACCAGGAATTATGTCAATGGAAAACTCAATTTCTTGTTTTGGAGGATGTCCAGGTAAATCTTCTGGAAACACGTCAACAAATTCTTGCACAATAGGTACATACTCTATTTGAACGTTCTTTTACTCACCCACAGTTATTTCATTCTCTTCCTCCCAAATAATTGAATTTAGTTAAGATACTGAGGGTGGATCTAGATAATAATTAGGTGGTTATGCTTTTGCTCAAAAGATAAGGTACTCCGTATCATCATCGAGAATTGTAACCTCCTTCTAACAATAAATTTTCGCATCATGGTCCAAAATCCAATCCATACCAAGGATTATATCAAATTCAATCATGGGTACGACAATGAGATTAGCAGATAAAACACATTTATATGCCCTAATGGGGACTGATTCACAAAACATTATTGCAATGATAATTCCATTAGGAGTTTTTACTGACAACTCCCTTGTCAAATCAAATTTGAAATATCTAATTTTCTTAGCAAACTGGGAAGATATGAAACAATGCGATGATCCAGAATCAAATAATGTATCGGCTAAACTTGAAGAAACCATTAAATTACCTACCACTATGTCTTTCAGATCTTTAACGTTAGTAGTACTGATATCATATGCTTAGCCTTGATCCCTCGGCCTTTTCTGAGGTAAGTTCCCCTGTCTCTTAGGACATTCATTTTCATAAAGTCTACTTTTTCTACAATTGTAGAATTCAACATTAATAGACTCTTTATTCCCATTGCAATCATGATCCTAGTGGCCTTTCTCACCACACTTGTAACAGACTCTTATTCCCTTCAGACAAGTACTAGGGTGTTTCTTCCCACATTTACTGTAGGATGGATATTCAACTTTTTCCTTCTTCCCCTTATTTTTATTACCAGAGTATTCAGTAGATCTCTTCTTCTCTTTCTTTTCTTTAAAGTCGTAAGACTTAGAGAATTTTTTTTTGTCATGATAGCACATGAAACAATATCTTCGTATGAAGAGAAGGATTTTGAGACTAATGATCGATGGAGAAATGGTTTTAATGCATAAAATAAATGATCAATATTACTTCTTGGGTTACGTATATAATCTCTAGCATGCCTCGCTAACCTTGTAAAGTTAGCTTCATACATTGTGACATTCTCATCCTCCTTTTGCCTCAGACTCAAAAATTGCCTTTCCATATCTGCTCGATGGTCATGAGGAATGTATTTTTATAAGAAAAGATCTTTAAACTCTCTCCATTCCATATTTATTACTTTATCATCTTCCTTTGTGTTTTGAATCAACGACCACCATTTATTTTCATCTCCCGTGAGGCGATAAACTGCCATGAAAACGTTTTTCCTTTTGCTACTCCCCAAAGTGTGAAATATTTTCTCTAACGAATTTACCCATTTCTCAGCTACTAATAGATTTGTACTCTGATTGAATGTTGGTGGTTGTTTCCTCATGAAGCGTTATAACATTAATCCTTCGCGTTGTGGATCAGGGTGCTCCATACGGGTAAGGTTATTATTCATAACCTGAGTGAGTTGTCCCAGTATGGTTATAAGCTGATCATCACCAGTTGTATCACTAGTTCCACTATAATTATATTGAGCAGGAGGGAAATCCCAACCTGGAGTGTGTTCTTTGATATGTTTTTTATTCCTTCCACTAGGCGCCGTTTCTAAACAATGGCATACACAAGAGTAGTTTATGAATCTCAATGAAAAATTCCAAACTTATAACATAATTAACCTAAATTGAACATTTTAGGGATATAATCAAGAATCATAAAATCATTTCCTTGAGGAGTTATATACTCATAAATAATTCGCAATGGTTTTTAAAGAAAATGTGGATTATCCGAATCATATACCTCAGGAGTGTCGTAACAAAGAGTACAATAAGGCCCGTTTTCATGCACCAGTTCCCATTCGAGTCTAGCTCAAAGCGGTGTTTTCAGGTTTCACCCCTAGGTACATTTGTGCCAAAGCTTCCTTTACCTGCTCTTATCTAGACAGGGATGTATTTCATGGATAACTCAAAAAATCTCTATAGTACCAAAATTATAGGAAGTTCTTCTATACTAATCCTCAATTCTATCTTAGGATAATGTGCTCTAATTAGAGTTTTTCTAAATCTAGTTTACAAAGTTTTTACTAAAAATCCTCTGATACCAACTGTAACACCCCAACCCCAGAAGCCCAGAGTCGGTGCATTATTACATATCATTGGCATGATCACAAAACGATCAAGTCTCGAAAGACCTGTTATTTTAGTAGCCTTGGAAGTACTAGATACATTCATAAGGTTTACATTACATCATAAAATAGAAAACTAAGGCAAAATTGTTTCCATAGACAACACTGAGATCCCATAGACAATCCCTGCAGGTTAGTCATAATATACTATTTCGCATCCTGGGAAAAATAAAACATAGAAATAGGTGATCCCAGATGCTCGATAAGGATAACAATATAGCAGAAACTTTCATAAATAAGCATAATCATTTAAGGCAATGTATAAAACTAAAACAAAGTCCTTTTCAACATAATATTCATTATAATATGTAAAATATAAGTCAAAATACTACCATTTACTTACTCACATTGATATTCTACTAGTCGAATAATCACATGCAATATAAATAGCCACTTTCATAATGATGGAATGTATAATTCCAGACTTGGTAACCTCATAGTCAAGGCCTTGTGCCAAGAATACAAATAAGATTTTGTCAAGGCCTTGTACCAAGACACTATTTTGTCTTATGAGACCTACTGATGCATCGAGGAGCTATAGCAGGCTCCACCGGTAACTTACTAATCCCAATTAATTCCTCATATAAAAAGTTGTAAACATAACCTAAACATTTTTATTAAAACTAGCATACGAAATGTCAATACTTTATCCATAAACCATGAATGGTACAAAATTAACACATCTATAGTCAAACACATCACAAAACCTTCAATACAATATAGATGATTTGTATCATAATAAATCAACTTCAAACAAGATTAAAATCCATTAAAGGATGTTGACATAGATGAAATCAAAACTATTTGAGATAAATATATCATTCTTTTATTAAATTCATTTAGAGTTACATAATTATAAAATAAAACATTTGTTTTAAAAATTTTCTTATAATCTTGTAGGGGAAACTTAGACGATGTTATAATGAAAGAAAATAGTCGCACCCGTTGTATAAGTTAAAAAACATTATTACCTTAATTTTGTCGAAAAGGTCATATGGTACCTTGTTTGTAAAACAACAGAAAGATTCCTTTCAACCCATAAATAAAAATTCAAACAAGGGTATAAATTACTTTAACCCATAGTCTAGTAAATAGTACAAATTTTTTGGAATACATTTTTAGGAAACATGGATGTGGATGATAAAATGGTCCTAGTAGATACTTATGTCAATAAAAGACCTCGGATAATAAAGAGATTGGGAAATTAACCCTTACCTTGTACTTTTCATTAGTCAAGGGTAGGTTAAACTCCTTTATAATGGTTAAATAATTTTCATTAAATTATACAAGAACTATACACCTTAATATGATATCATATATGATCTTCCAATATTGATTTGTTAATGATATTTTAGTAGTATCATCGTTTCAGTTGTTAACTGATTCATTTTCCTTTATATGCTTAGTTACGTAAGCCAGATTGTTATGGATAGAGACTATTTGATTAATATCCATAATGATATTTTAAATATTATTTTTAATCTTCACAAGAAAATTATTCTTGAATGATTACGACGGGGAATTAATCTCATCGCGTTCGTGGAGACAGTAATCTGTATGTACGCATGAACGATAATATCATTCTTTTGTAATTAAAATAATAACTAAATGGATATTATATCATATATAAAGAATCATTAACATGTTATATATATTATTTACAACAATTATACATCATTATTATACCCATCCTAATAATAATGTATTGAATAACAACTACCCCACGACTTGGAGACAGTAAGTCGTATGTATGCACGTATGGTGACATGATATTCATATGATGGTTAACATAATGAATATGGTTGTACAATTTTTATAATAACATCACATTATATAAAATATACTGGAGTTATTATTTTATAATGGAAACATCAAACAAATAAGAAGTGGAAGAAGAAAATAACTTGAAATAAGTGGTGAGATATTTACCTCTTCTTCAGGTTATTCCTTTTGATTTGATTAAAAGAGCTCCTTAGGTTGGATTTATGCTCAAAATAAGGTCTCTAGGATGAAGGTAGGATAGTTGGGAGAATTTTTGGGCAGGTGTTGGCCAAGCAAAATGGATTTTAAGGTGTGAATTGGAGATAATGTGAAGTGCCCTTTTATAAGAGGGGTGAGGGGCACCTTAGGAAAAGATTTAATTATTATTTTATAATAAAATCATGGTCGGTTTATAATGGCTCCAAAATAAATTATTTAGAGGATATGGTGGGTATGGGTCGAAAAAAACTCAACCAATAGGTTTTAGATAGGTTTGGGTCACTATATTAACCTTATCTTTTATATTTAACTCTTAGTTAAATAGTTTAACTTTTACCATGTCTCTTTTTATTTTTATATTATATGGTTAATAAACATACTATAAACATCCAAGCGAACCCCGAGTGGTTCATTAATGACATATATAATATAATTTAATACCTTTTGTAGAACCTTGGATTTTTAGGAATAAAATACCAACTAATAATATAATATTTTTTTTAAAAACTATTTTATGTCAATTTTAACACTATTTGGTATTTCTTTTTTTCTAATTCATAAAAACATTATTACTTAGAAAAAATCATTTAATCAACCATAACATGTCATATTAACCTATAAAATTAGTGGAATTTATAAAACATTTTAGGATACATTTATTTGGGTATTTATAATATCAATTATTTTAATATTTCATTAATAAAGAAATTACTGCATCATCATTGTGTCATAAATAAATTAAATTATTTAATGTCTAGAAATTATAAATAAAATACCATTATGTGGGAAATATTTTTATATTTATAATAAATATTTATAGTCTAATTTATCTTTTTTATAACTCTATATTAAAAATGGTTTAGTTATTAAACATTGATTTTAACACTTTTAACTCTTCTCTGAATTAAATAATAATAAATGTCCTAATCTAATCCAAGTGGACCTAAAGGATAATATTTTATTCCTAAGGTTTTTTTGGATAAATTTCACTTATCTAATAGAATTAGGACATGTGTTAGGGTAATAATAATATAAATTTTACCCTTAATTACCCTATTTACTTTTAAGTGTGGTAAATTAAAAAAGATACTTTTCACTAAAAATTATTTTCATCTCATTGAACCACATTTTAATTAATGATATCAACCGTGTATCTTGGATTTTGTAAATTCAACACATAGAAGAAGTAAAATTATGTTTTATACAAATTGGAAAATGCTCCTAGGATGTGGGTAAAAGATGGTTAGAAATTCAATAAAATTTTTATATATCTCAAATTATTATAAACTGAATCCAATGAATTTCATTGAAATTTTATAAGTATTATGTATATATTTTAACCTAAAATAAATTTAAATAAAATAAATATTTATTTAAATAAAAATCCGGTTTTAAACAATAACTCAATGTTTTTCACTATTCATCAAAAATTGAAAATTTTCATAAAAATACCAAAAATTCACCCTAAGCTAATTTTTGATATTCTAAATCCAAAAATTAAGTCCATTTTGAAAGATAAAATTTAAAAAATTTAAAAAAGTGTGTATTACTATTCACAATGGCTAGTTTTATTGGTTGTGGTGTGTTAGAACTCAAAGATGTGTACAACACACGCTGTTGTATTATTCAAAGAGAAGCGTACCGTGGAAGATTGGGGTGTTACAATCTTGCCTAAAAGTCACTCATAACTAACATATTAATATCCTAGGAAAATGAAACATAAGAAATGGGTGAGCTCAAACGCTTAGTAATGGAAAGCGATACAACGGAAGATTACATAAACATTAGGCATGGTGAATAATTTAAAACACATGCCTTTAAAAGTAATAAACATTAACACTTTATAGAAAGGATATGAGCTGAGTAAATAATTCCATAATAAAACAAAGTCATTGGTATTCTACTAGTCGAATAACCACATGAACCATCATTATTATTTTCATAATGAGGGAATGTATAATGTTGGACATTCTGAAACATCTTGTCAAGGCCTCGACCAAGATGTCTAAAAATGATTTAGTCCTCGACCAAAATCATATATCAAATTGGGAAAGGCCTCATACAATTCCACATCTAATTGTCTCATGAGACCTACCGATGCACCGAGAAGCTATGGTGGGCTACACTTGTCACTTACTAAGTCCAATACATTCCTCATATGAAAAGGTTGAAACATAACATAAACATTTGTTTTAAAACTAGCAAACGAAATTTCAATACTTTAACCATAAACCATGAATGATATACAAATGAAACATTCATATTCAAACATATCACAAAAACATAAATACAATATGGAAGATTTGTATCATAATAAATCAACTTCAAAGAAGTGTAAAAATTATTAAAAGATGTTGAAATAGATGAAATCGAAACTATTTGAGAGAAATATCTCCTTTTATTTTGAAATCATTTAAGAGTCACATAATTATAAAATAAAATATTTATTATTAAAATATTCTTATAATCTTGTAATAGAAGCTTCAAAGGTGATATTATGGAAGAGAATAACCACACCCGCCGTATAACTTAAAAAAACATTCCTACCTTAATTTTTCGAAAAGGTCATAAAGTACGTTGTTTGGAAAACGATAGAAAAATTCCTTCCAACCATTTTATAAAAATTAAAACAAGGGTATAAATTAATTTAAAACATAGTCTAGTAAATTGTTAAAAAAAAATTGAAATATATTTTTAATAAACATGGATGTGGATGATAAAGAGGTCCTAGTAGATACTTACGTAAAAATAACCTCAGATAATAAAGAGACTGTGAAATTATCCCTTACCTTGTACTTTTCTTTGGTTGAGGGTATGTTAACCTACTGTATAATAGTTAAATATTTGTTATTAAAATATACAAGAACTGTATACATAAATATGATATCATATATGATCCTCTAATATTTCTTTGTTAATAATATTTCATTAGTATCGTCGATTCGGGTGTTAACTGATTCATTTTCTTTTATATTATTGGTTACATAATCCATGTTTTTTATGGATAAGATGTAGTTGATTCATATACAGGATTATATTATCTTATAAATATTATTTTTAGTCATCAAATGAAAATTATTTTTGAATTGTTACGATGGGGAAATGAATCTCATCGCGTTCGTGGAGACGGTAATCCGTACCTACGCACGAGTGACAATATCATTATATTGATGGTGAAATATTATGTAATTGGATTGTATATCATATATACAGATTCATTAACATGTTATATTTATTATTTATATTAGTTATACTCATTATTATACACATCCAAATAATTAAGTGTTTGAATAACAAACTACACCACGTCGTGGAGACGGTAAGCCGTACGTACGCACGTATGGTGACTTTGTCATTTATAGGATGGAAAGAATAATGAATACGATTGTACAATATTTATAACAACTTCACTGTCTGTATAAGGTACTTTATTTATTATTTTGGTATGGAAACAACAAAGAAAGAGGAAGTGGAAGAAGAAAATAACTTGAAAGAGGTGATGAAATATTTACCTCTTCTTCAGGTTCTTCCATTTGATTTGATCACAAGGGCTCCTTAGGTTGGATTTATGAAAAATGGAGGGCCTATAGGATGAAGGAAGAAAATTTTGGACTATATTTGGTAGTGTTTGGCAGAGACTAATGGCTTTTGATGTGTGATTTTGAGAGAAGGGGAAGTTCCCTTTTATAAGAGAGGTGAGGGTCACTTTAGGAAAAGCTTGAAATATTATTTTATAATAAATTCATTTTTGGTTTCTAATGGATAAAAAATGATTTATTTAGAGGATAAGATAAGGATGGGTCAAACATATCTCAACCAAAAGGTTTTAGACAGGTTTATGTCACCATATTAACATCATCTTTTAGATTTAACTCTTAGTTAAATAGTTTGACATTTACCTTGTCTCTTTGTATTTTTATATTATATGGTTAATAAACTTAATACAAACTAAATAGAGAACCCCAAGTGGTTAATTATTAATATATATAACCTTATATAAGTATTTTGGCTTAACCTTAGATTTTTATGAAAATTATATAAATTAAAAATAAAATATTTGTTTTAAAAACTCAATTATGTCAATTTTGATACTATTTAGTATTTGATTTTTTAGAAAAGTCATTAAAACTTTATCACTTCGAATAAAATTTATGTAACCAACCATAACATGTAATATTAACCTATAAAATTAGTGGAATTCATCATAATTATCAATTTAAATTTATGTGGATATTTATAACATCTATTATTTTAATATTTCATTATTAAGGTAATTACTGCATCATCATTGTGTCATAAATAAATTAAATTATTCAATGTCTAAAAATTATAACTAAAATAAAATTATGTAGGAAATTTTTTTATCTTTCTAATGAATATTTATAGTTGAATTTATATTGTGTGTATCCCTATATTAAAAATGGTTTAGTTATTAAACTTTGAATTTAACTCTTTTAACTCTTCTTTAAATAAAATAATAATAAATGTCCTAATCTAATCCAGGTGGACCAAAGGGGGTCATATTTTATTCCTAATGTTTTTTTGGTCTAATTATAGTTATCCAATAGAATTATGACATGTGTTAGGGTAATTATGATATCATTTTCACCCTTAATTACCATATTTACTTTTAACCGTGGAAAATAAAAGTTTAAAGTTACTATTCACCAAAAAATATTTTCATCATATTGAACCACATTTTACTTACTGATATTAACAATGTCTCTCTGACTTTTAAAATTCAACCCACAGAAGAGGAAAAATTAATATTTATGCAAATTTTCAAAATTCTCCTAGGAGGTGGGTAAAAGATGGTAAAAAATTCAATAAACTTTTTATATATCTAAACTTATAGTAAAATGACTCCAATGAATTACATTGAACTTATATAGGTATTATGTATCTATTTTGACCTAAAAAATTATAATAAAATAAATATTTATTTAAATAAAAAACTCAGTTTAAACCAATAACTCAGTGTTTTCCACTACTCATCAAAAATTGAATGTTTTCGGAAAAATACCAAAAATTCACCCTAAACTAATTTGGATATTTTGATTTCAAAATTTAGTCCATTTTGAAAAAGAAAATATATAAAATTTTATAAATAGGGTATTACTATTCATAACTGCTAGTTTTATTGGTCGTGGTGTGTTAGAAACTCGAAGTTACGTACAATGCAAGCTATTGCATTATTCAAAGGGAAACATACCGTGGAAGCTTGGGGTGTTACATTCTTACCTCCTTCAAATAATTTCATCCTCGAAATTTCTAGAATACTACCGCATAAAAAGATTCAGGTGGTTATTCATCATAAGTTCCTCTGGTTCCCACGTTTCCTCTTCCATCTTGTGGTTTCTTCATAGAAATTTTACGAGACGAGTTGTCCAGTTTCTCAGCACTTATTCCTTGGTATCATGAATTTTGACTGTCTCTTCACAATAAGACATATCAGGTTCCAATTCAATTTCCTAATAGGTGAGTACATGCGTTGGGTCACGCATGTATTTTCTCAATAGTGATATGTGGAACACATCCTGAACTTTGGAGAGACTTGAAGCATTTCCAAATGATAAGCTACAATTCCAATTCTTTCTATAATTTCAAAAGGTTCGATGTACTCGGGACCCAATTTAGCCTTCTTACCGAAATGTATAACACCCTTCCATGGAGATACCTTTAAGAAAACATGGTATCCTACTTGAAATTCCAAATCCTTCCTTTGGTTATTAGCATAGCTCTTTTTCATACTTTGGGCAGCTTTGACGTGGGTTTGGATAATCTTCACTTTTTCCATTGTTTCTTCAACTTGTTCCGGGCCTACAAGTTTTCTTTCACCAACATCATCCCAACAAGTTGGTGTGTGACATATCTTTCCATATAATGCTTCATATGGTGCAATCTGAATACTTTAATAGAAGCTATTGTTATATTAAAATTCTACCATAGGTAAATATTGATCCCACATACCTTGAAAGTCAAGTGAAAAAGATCTCAACATGTCTTCTATGGTTTTAATAGTCCGTTCTAATTTTCCATTAGTTTGAGGGTGGTAGGCGGTGCTCAAACGGAGTTCAATGTCGAGGTCTTTCTGAAGACTTTTCTTAAATATTGATGTAAAACCGGGATCATGATTAGAAAAAATCGATAAGGGTACTCCATGAAGTCTTAAAAATTCATTAATATATAGTATTTCTAAACGTTCAAGTGGAAAATCATATCTTATAGCAATAAAATGTGATGACTTGGTAAGACGATAAAAAAGGACCCATATTGCATCATTCCTTCTAAGAGTCTTTGGCAGCCTCATGACAAAGTCTATCGTAATATCATCCCATTTCCACTTAGGTATGGGAAGAGGTTGCTTGACTCCTCTAGGATGTTGGCTTCCAGCTTTCACTTGTTGAAAAACTATACGTCATGGCACAAAATCAGAAATGTCCCTCTTCATGTTGTCCCACCAAAAATGTTCCTTCATATCTCTATACATCTTGGTTCTCCCCAGGTGTATAGAGAAATTGGATATATTAGAATCATCCAACAATTCTCTTTTTATATCAGGTATATTAGAAACACAAAGTCTCTTCCCAAATTTAAGAATTCCATCTTCATGTATAAAGTCACTCAATCTCCCATCATTTATAGCTTTAATCTTCTTTTAAAACTCATCATCATCAGTCTGAGAACTATTTATCCTTTCTAATAAAGATGTTTTTGAAACCATTTGAAACATTATTGATGTTTCACCATCCATGGTTATTCCCATATATGTCATTATTAGAACCATGAAAATAAGATCCCTTTCAACTCTCATCTTGTTCCAAATTTCATGGTCTTTTCTACTCAAAGCATCTTCCACCTTATTTGCCTTCCCCGAGTGGTAGTGTATAGTGAAATCATAATCCTTTCATAGTTCAAGCCATCGTCTATGCCTCATGTTGAGTTCTTTTAGTGAGAAAATATACATCAAACTCTTGTGATCAGTATCAATCTCACATTTTTCACCATAGAGATAGTGTCTCCATATTTTTAGAGAAAATATTACAGCTGCTAACTCATGATCATGAGTATGATAGTTTTTCTCATTAATTTTTAGATGTCGTGATGTATAAGCAATAACTCTATCATTCTGAAAAATGACACAACTATGTAATTTCTTTGAAGCATCACTATAAATAACAAACCCATCATTCCCCAATGGTAAAGTGAAGATATGAGCATTAACTAATCTTCACTTTAGTTCTTCAAACAATTCTTCATACTCTTTTTTCCAAAAAAAAATTAACCCTTTTACGTGTGACCTTGGTTAATGGGTTAGCCAATCGGGCAAAATTATGGACGAAACGTCAATACTAATATGATAAACCAATAAAACTATGTACCTCAGTTGTAATCTTTAGTGTTGGTCATTCTTGGATTGCCTTGGTCTTTGAAGGATCTATAGAGATTCCATCCTTAGAGACAATATGGCCCAGAAAAGAAATATCCTGAAGCTATAATTCACACTTTCTAAACATCACATATAATTCATTTCTTCTAAGAGCCTTTGGAATAATGCGCATGTGATTTTCATGATCTTAGTATCTTTTTTAGTATACCAAGATATCATCAATAAATACCACTAAAAAGTCATCGTGATATTCTTTAAAAACTCCATTCATTAGATCCATGAAGACAGAGGGTGAATTAGTCAATCCAAAAGGCATTACAATAAACTCGTAATGCCCATACCTGGTTTGAAATGATGTTTTCAGAATTTCTTCTTTCTTCACACACAACTGATGATATACAGATCGAAGGTCAATCTTTGAAAAATATTGAGCTCCATGAAGTTGGTTGAATAAATCATCAATGTCAGGTAAGGGATACTTTTTATTTATTTTTATAGCATTGATATCCCTGTAGTCAATACACAACCTCATAGATCTATCTTTCTTCTTAACAAAAAGGACAGGGGCTCCACATTGAGAAACACTAGGGTGAATAAATCTCTTATTACTCAATACCTCTAATTTTTTCTTTAGTTCCACTAATTACAAAGTGGATATTCTATAAGGGGTCTTCGATATTGTCCTTGAACCAAGATTTAAATCAATGGAAAACTCAATTTCTCATTCTATAGGATGTCTAGGTAAATCCTCTGGAAGCACATGAACATATTCTTTCACAACAGGTATGTCCTCAATTCGAAGATTCTTTTCCTTAACCATAATTATTTCATTCTCATACTACCAAATAATTGAATTTAGTAGAGCTATTGGCGGTGTATCTAGATAATAATCAGATGGTGACATTTCTTATCTAAAGATAAGGTACTCCTTATCATCATCGAGAATTGTAACCACCTTCTTATTACAATAAATTGTCTCATCATGGTCCAAATACCAGTCCATACCAAGGATTATAAAAAATTAAATCATGGATATGATGATTAGATCAGTAGATAAATATCATTTATATGCCTTAATGGGGACTGATTCACAATACTTTATTTCAAAAATACTTCCCTTATGAGTTTTGACTGAAACTCCCTTGTTAAATCAAATTGGAAATTTCTAATTTTCATATCAAACTAGGAAGATATGAAATAATGCGATGATCCATAATCAAATAAATCACTGGCTAAACTTGAGGAAACCATTAAATTACCTACCACCACGTCTTTCGGAGCTTGAAACTCAATAGTAGTGATCACATAAGATTGGCCTTGATCCTTTAGCCTTTTATGATGTAAGTTTCCATGACGCTTAGGAAATTCATTTTCATAATGTCCCATATTCCAGAAATTGTAGCATTTAACATTGGTATCTTCTTTCTTCCACATAAAATCACTAACCATATGTTCATTCTCTGCACATTTGTAGAATACTACTTTTTAATTTTAGATAGGCACCAGGGTGCTTCCTTCCACAATTATCACAGGGTGGAAATTCAACTCTTCCCTTCTTCCTTGTTTCCTTATTTCCTTTCCCAGAGTGTTTAGAAGATTTATTCTTCTCTTGCTTTTCTTTAAAGTCGTAAGTCTTAGAGAATTCCTTTTCTATCTTGATATCACATGAGGTAATATCTTCATATGATGAGAAGGATTTCAAGTCTAATGCTCGATAGAGAAATGGTTTTAACCCATCAAAGAAATGATCAATCTTACTTTTTGGGTTACGTATATAATCTACAATATGCCTTGTTAACCTTGTAATGTCAGCCTCATACTTTTTGAAATTCTCATCATCCTTTTGCCTCAGACTCCGAAATTGGCTTTCCATATCCTCTCGACGGTCACAAGGAAAGTAGTTTTCTAAGAAAAAATCTTTAAACACCCTCCATTACATGTTTTATACTTCTTCATCTTCCTTTTTGATTTGAATCAATGACCACCATTGAACTGAATCTCCCATGAGGTGATAATCATACATAACAAATTTTTCCCTTTCACTACTCCCCAAAGAATGAAATATTTTCTCTATGGAACTTATCTGTTGATCAGCTAATAATGGATTTGTACTCCCATTTAATGTTGGTGGTTTTTTTCTCATGAAGCAGTATAATATTTATCTTTTGAGTTGTGGATCAGGGTGCTTCATATGGGTAAGGTTATTTGTCCCAGTATGGTGATACGCTGATCAGTACCAGTTGCATCAAGAGCTCCACTATAATTATCCTAAGTATGAGGTAAATCCCTAAATGGATTATGTGCGTTGATACTTTTTCCATTCCTTATACTAGGTTCCATTTCTAAACAATGGCATACAATAGATTATTTTATGAATCACATAACATAATTCTAAACTTGTAAAACACTTAACATAAATTAAACAGTTTATGGATATAACCCATAATCATAAAATTGTTTTCTTTGAGGAGGTATATACTCATTAATCCTTAATAATGGTTTGTAAAGAAAATGATAATTATCCTAAGCATATCCCCCAAGAGTGTCATAACCAAGAGTGCAGAAAGGCACATTGTCGTGCAACAGTTCCTATTCGAGTCTAGCTTAAAGTGGTGTTTTCAGGTTTTACCCCTAGGTACATCTGTTCCAGAGCCACCTCTACCTACTCGTATCCAGTCATGGATGTATTTCTTGGAAAACTCACAAAATATTTATAGTACGAAACTTCCTATGATACCAACTCTAATACCCCAACCCTAGTTACCTAGATTCAGTGCTTTATTACATAACATTGGCATGATAAAAGGAATCATGTCCCTAAAGACCGATCAATATATTATTATTGGAAACAAGATACATATATAGGTTCAACATTTCAACTTGAAAAGAAATAAAACACTAATTTATTACATTAGAAACATTCAAGCCTCATAGATTATGCCTCCAAGTCACTCATAACTAACTTCTTCATATCCTGGGAAAATGAAACATAAGAAAGGGGTGAGCTCAAATGCTCATTAAGGGTAAAAAATACAGTGGAAGATAACATAAACATTAGGCATGGCGAATAATTAAAAAATACATGCCTTTATAAATAATAAACATGAAATATTTATGGTAGGAATATGAGATGAGTAAATAATTCCATAAAAAACATAGTCATGGGTATTCTACTAGTCGAATAACCACATGAACCATAATTATTATTTTCATAATGGGGGAATGTATAATGCTGGACATTCTGAAACATCTTATCATGGCCTCGGCCAAGACGTCTAAAAATTATTTAGGCCTCAGCCAAAACCATATATAAAATTGGGAAATCATCATTCAATTCCACATCTAATTGTCTCATGATACCTACTGATGCACCAAATAGCTATAAAGGGCTCCACCCATCACTTACTAAGTCCAATACATTCCTCATATGAAAAGGTCGAAACATAACATAAACATTCATATTAAAACTAGCATATGAAATGTCAATACTTTAACCATAAACCATGAATGGTATAAAAATAACACATTCATACTCAAACATATTACAAAAAATTAAATAAAATATGGAGGATTTGTATCATAATAAATCAACTCCAAACAAGGGTAAAAATTATCAAAGGATGTTGATATAGATGAAATCAAAACTATTTGAGAGAAATATCACTTTCTATTTTAAAATAATTTAAGAGTCACATAATTATAAAAGAAAATATTTATTTTGAAAATATTCTTATAATCTTGTAAAGGAAGCATCAAAGGTGATATAATAGCAGAGAATAATTTCACCTGTCGTATAAGTTAAAAAAATTCTTGCCTTAATTTGTCTAAAAGGTTATAAAGTGCCTTGTATGGAAAATGACAGAAAGATTCCTTTAAATTTTTTTTATAAAAAGTAAAACAAGGGTATAAATGAATTTAAACAATAGTCTTTTAAATAATAAAAAAATGTTTTGAAATAAATTTTTATAAAACATGGATGTGGATGATAAAGAGGTCCCAGGAGATACTTACGTAAAAACAACCTCAGATAATAAAAAGATTTTGAAATTAAACCTTACCTTGTACTTTTCTGGGGTAGAGGGTAAATTAACCTCCTGTATAATAGTTAAATCATTGTTATTAAATTATACAAGAACTACATACATAAATATGTTATCATATATGATCCTATAATATTGATTTGTTAATAATATTTCATTAGTATCATCATTTTGAGTGTAAACTAATTCCTTTGTATTTATTTGTTTGGTTAAGTAGGATGTATTTGATTCAAATACATAATTATATTATTTTTATAAACATTATTTTTAATGATCAAAGGAAAATTATTCTTGAATGGTTACAATGGGGAAATGAATATCATCGCGTTTGTGGAGACGGTAATCTGTACATACGCATTAGAGACAACATGCTTATATTGATAGAGAAATCGTATTTAATTGGATGGTATATCATATATAGATAATAATTAAGATTTTATATTAATTATTTAAATTAGTTATACTCATTACTATACCCATCAAAATAATTAAGTGTTTGAATAACAAAATACACCACGACGTGGAGACGCTAAGCCGCGCGTACGCACGTATGGTGACTTTGTCATTTATAGGATGGATAGAATAACTAATATGGTTGTACCATATTTATAATAACATCAAAGTATGTAGAAGTTACTGGATATATTATTTTTTTATAGAAACAACAAAGAATTTGGAAGTGGAAGAAGAAGAGAAATTGAAAGAGTTGATGAAATATTTACCTATTCTTCGGGTTCTTCCTTTTCATTTGATCAAAAGGGATCCTTAGGTTGGATTTCTGACCAATGTAAGGCCTATATGATTAATGTAGGAATTTTGGAAGGATAGTTGGTAGAGTTTTGCCGAGACAAATGGCTTTGGAGGTGTGATTTTGAGAGAAGGGGAAGTGCCCTTTTATAAGAGAGGTGAGGGTCACTTTAGGAAAATCTTGAAATATTATTTTATAATAAAATAATTTTTGTTTTATAGTAGCTCAAAAATGATTTATTTAGAGGATAAGGTGTAGATGGGTCTAAAACCTCTCAAACAATAGGTTTTAGACAGGTTTAGGTCACCATATTAACATTATCCTTTAGATTTAACTATTAGTTAAATAGTTTTACATTTACCATGTCTCTATGTATTTTTATATTATATGGTTAATAAACTTACTATAAACAAACAAGATAACCCCAAGTGGTTAATTATTAATATATAAAATCTTATCTATGTATTTTGGAATATCCTTATATTTTTATGAAAATTATATCAATTAATAATATAATATTTATTTCAAAAACTCAATTATGTCAATTTTGACACTATTTAGTATTTGATTTTTTTGAAAGCCATTATAACTTTATCACTTCGAATAAAATTTATTTAACCAAACCTAACATGTCATATTAACCTAAAATATTATTTTAATTCATCATAATTCTCAATTTAAATTTATTTGGATATTTATAATATCAATTATTTTAATATTTCATTAATAAGGTAATTAGTGCATAATCATTGTGTCATAAATAAATTAAATTATTTAATGTCTAAAAATTATAAATAAGATACAATTATTTAGGAAATATTTTTATATTTTTAATAAATATTTATAGTCTAATTTATATTGTGTGTTACCCTATATTAAAAATGATTTTGTTATTAACCATTGAATTTAACTCTTTTAACAATTCTTTAAATTAAATAATAATAAATGTCCTAATCTAATCCAAGTGAACCAAATGGGGTAATATTTTATTCCTAAGGTTGTTTATGGTCGAATAATACTTATCCAATAGAATTAGTACATGTGTTAGGGTAATTATGATATCATTCTTACCATTAATTACCCTATTTACTTTTAATCGTGGTAAATAAAAGTCAAAAGTTACTATTTACCAAAAAGTATTTTCATCTTATTGAACCAAATTTTATATATTGTTATTAACCATGTCTCTTAGATTTTTTAAATTCAACTCATAGAAGTGGTAAAATTATGTTTATGCAAATTTGGAAATGCTCCTAGGAGGTGAGTAAAAGACGGTAAAAAGTTCAATAAAATTTTTATATATCTAAAATTATTATAAAATGACTCTAATAAATTAAATTGAACATATATTGGTATTATTTATCAATTTTTACCTAAAATAAATTTAAATAAAATAAGTAATTATTTAATAAAAAGTCGGTTTTAACCAATAACGTAGTGTTTTTCACTATTCATCAAAAATTAAATGCTTTCAGAAAAATACCAAAAAATCACCCTAAGCTAATTTCGATATTCCAAATTCAAAAATAAAGTCCATTTTGAAAAATAAAATTTATAAAATTTCAAAAAATGGGTATTACTATTTATATCGGCTAGTTTGATTGGTTGTGGTGTGTTAGAACCTCGAAGTTGTATACAATGCAAGCTATTTCATTATTTAAAAGGAAACGTATCATGGAAGCTTGGGGTGTTACATATAAATGGGTTCAAATGTGTGTTTTATTAAAAATATTTATGGTGTCGATAAATGTTTTCCAAAGATACTATTTTCATTTAATAGAAAATAAAAAAAATATATAAATAATTAATATGACTTATGATGGGATTTATAGAAAATTAAATAAAAACCTATTTTTGAATATCCACTTAAAACTATTATAAAATGATATTTTATTTAAATAAAAAACTTGGGGGTGTAGTTTCACTTAGCATGCCTACTGAGGTTTATGCTCAATCCTATCATTATCATTTTAGTTTTAGTTCCTGGTTCTACTCTTAATGGCTCTTTGAGCACTGATTTGTTGTAGTAGGATACTGACCTCTGGTCACGTGGGGGTATGTTGTATGTTTTCCCTTTTTTTAATTTTCTTTAACATATGAACTAAATCAATCTTTTACTATAAATTTATGGTTCATTATATCTGCTACTATCTAAAAAATGCATTATGTTGGTGGTTTTGTAAATTCTTTCATGTGAGGGTGACTGGGGTAAGCAGAGGGATTATTTTCTTTTGTTTTAATAGTGTATTTAAATTTTATAGTTTTTTTATAATATAATTATTTGTTTTTAAGTACATTGAACTCCGACATACAGAGTGTTCATGAACATTTTTTCTACTATTTCTAAACTCTTATTATTATTTTAATGCATTCCCACTTTATTTACATTGATTGCTTGGAACTTTTCAACACCCTGTGATGATTAGAAATGTGCCTTGGTGATTTCATAGGCTATGTTCGGCATCCTATGGAGGGACCGATCATGATGGTTCATAACAAATAGTATCAAAGTAACCCTTTTTATTTGTATATGTATGGTAGATTGCAGTAGTGATGTATAGTGCAACGCCCCGACCCCAGTTACCCAGAGTCGGTGCGTTATACGTAACATTGGAATGATCACAAAATATCAAGTCTCGGAAGACCGATTAGTTTAGTAGACTTGGAAACACTAGATACATTCATAAGTATTACATCATAAAGTGAAAAACTACAATAACATAGTCTCCATAGTCCACACACATATCCCCATCAGACTATCCCTACAGGTCAGTCATAAAATATTTCCTCATATCCTGGGAAAATAAAACATAGAAAGGGGTGAGCTCATATGCTCAGTAAGGATAACAATATAGCGGAAACTTTCATAAATAAAAATAAACATTTGAGACAATGTATAACTAAAACAAAAGCCTTTAAAACATGAACTTCATCATAATATGGCAAAAGTAAAATGAAATAATGACATTTACTTATTCACATGGATATTCAACTAGTCGAATAATCACATGAAATATCAATAACCACTTTCATAATGATGGAATGCATAATGCCAGACTATCATAACCACATATTCAAGGCCTCATGCCAAGAATAAAAATAAGATTTTGTCAAGGCCTCATGCTAAGACACTAGTTTGTCTCATGAGACCTACCGATGCATCAAGGAGCTATAGCAGGCTCCACCCGTCACTTATTAATTCCAATACATTCCTCATATGAACAGGTTTAAACATATCATAAACCATAACATAATCATATCACATAAAACATGCATAAAGGAAACATAACATTTCCACATTTCAATCACAAGATATCAATAAAACACATTTATATAATAAAAACATTATCAAAAACATTTTTCAATACCAAAAATAAAAGAAAATTAAAACTTTGTATTTATTTTTCATTTAAAAAACGTTTATGGCTTGTAGAGGAAGCTGAAACTCAAATAACGGTCACGGTGGCGGAGAAGTCATTATCGCCACATATGTATGAAAAAAAAACATTCCCTTTTGTTTTTTAGTAAAATTATTTGTATAAAAATATTCCTTTTGAATAAAAGTAAAAGTCAAAAGGGTTTATACACCGTATACAGAAAACGTTGTGTATAAAACAAAATATGCGTTAATGAAAGGAGATTGAGACGAAGTCCCTTAAAAAGATCATTTTGTAAATAAAATTGATCGCTCATGTGTATTCACTATAAGATCACATAAAGAAAGTATAAATACATGATAAGATATAAAAATTCACTTCTCACATAATCAAATAACAACATAAATAAGAAAGATAAGTTCAACCCAAAGAATAGGAATTTGGTTAAGAAGTTCCCTTACCTCGGGTCCGACTTGACTCGATCGTTCTTTAATATCCTGAATAATAAACTGGAGTTAATTTATAATTTCTTAAGAACCTTTTTCAAGTTCATTATTCCTTTTATATCACTTATTATAATGTTATTAACATTATGTAATTATTTAAGTTAATAACATTCGTTTTGTCGATCTTTGGTACTTGAGTCAAAAATAAACTTCTTATAATTACAAGTTGTTCATGTGGTGAAATATCCATTATATCCAGAATTATATTCATGATTTAGATATCATATATATCATTTATATCCAGTATATACACTCATTTATAATATTACATAACATTTAGAGGGAAGAAATGTAATGCACCGTTCATGGAGACGGTAAGCCGTGCGTAGGAATGAATGCTACTTTCATTTATATTTCGTATTTAATGGAATGAAATCATAATGATATAAAGGTATATCATAATTACAGTATAATATAATATATAATATTATTTACTCCATCCATTATACGTCCTACATTTGGCATTAACGATTCAAATTACTTTGAGGGGGTGGTAGTCCGCACTTCCAAAAATGAAATTATCACGTTTACCCATAATGGAAATCATAAAGGTATTACATAAATAAAAAATACAGAAGCATAAGGAAAACATAAACATAATATATATCATATATAAATATAGTGACTTCTTAATTTCCACCATGAGAGGTGTTTAAAGAAGATTGAACAATCATCGTTTCATGAGGCAGTAATTCGCCACCAACAGAAACAGTATGTTCTTTAACCATTAGATGAAGGTGTGTGTAAGTTTAAATCAAATACTTCTCATAAAAATATCCTGGTATATTTTAGATACTGTTTTTGTTACTAAATAAAGTAATAAAAATAGTTTATGGGGTTGGAGAAGTAAAATAAAACAAAACAACATAAGAGAAGACATTACCTTTAAAATTGGGTAACTCTTTTTGATTTGAGCCAAAGGCTTCCTTGGGAAGACTTCATCCCAAAGTGAGGCTTCTAGGATTAAGATAGGGAAGTTGAGAGAGTATTTGGCCAGAGGTTGGCTGAGACAAATGGCTTTTATGGTGTGAATAAGGTGGTAGAGGTGGGGGCCTTTTATAAGAGGAGAGGAGGGGCACTCTTGGAAAGTCATGAAATGTTACTTTATTATGAAATGCTTTTCGGATTTTAAAGGTCCCAAAATTATATATTTCTAGGATAAGGTGATAATGGTTATAAATATACCCATCCAATAGGTTTTTTACAAGTTTAAGTCTTATATTTTACATTATCTTTTCATTTTATTTAAATCGTTAATTAATGAGGTAATCACTGCATAATCATGGTGTTATAAAAACTTTAACTTATTTAATGTCTAAAAATTATAAACAAATACCATGCTGTAGGAACTATTTTTATCTTTCTAATGAATATTTATAGTCTAAAAGATCATTTTTTTACACAAAATTAAAATTGTTTTACTTGGGTGATATATACTTTTGTTATATTTTCCAATCTTTAAAAATAAAAAGATAAAATGTCACTATCACACAAAAGTGATTCCATGGGGTCTCAAAGTTTGGTACAAGGCATCCCATGGTCGGACATGACACAACTAGTAGCATTAGGACATATTTTGGGGTCATTTATTATTATTATGATATTATTTTATTACCCTTAACTACCCGATTACTAATTAATCACGATAATTGAAGATAATTACAATCGTCACTATTCATAATGTCAAAAAATAAAAGTGTCTTAATTAAATAATTTTTAACTTATAATTCCAAATATGGGATCAATTTTACAAAATTATAAACACATAAAATGTAGTAATTAATTTAAAACTTATTCCCGCTGTCAAAACAAATAGCCTGTTTTTAAGAAACAATATTTATCAAAAGATTGAAAATTGTTTATGTCCAATTTCAAAGTGAAATTAATTATAATGACCAACATTGGATAAAATGGTAAAATTATATTCTAATTATACTTTCAAACCACTCAATGTTATAATTTATCACTATAAATTATTTTTATTAAAAAAGTTGTTTTTAGGTATTTTTCACTATTAATCGAAAATTGGAAGTTCTCAAAAAATTACAAAAAAATCAACTTAGGATAATTTCGATATTCCGAATACAAAAATGAAGTCCATTTTGAAATATAAAATATATATAATCTCATAAGGTGGGTATTACTATTCAAAACTGCTACTTTTATTGGTCACGGTGTCTTAGAATCTCGAACTTACGTACAATGCAAGCTATCGCATTATTGAAAGAGAAGTGTACCATGGAAGCTTGGGGTGTTACATTCTACCCACTTTCAATAAATTGCATCCTCTCAATTTGAAATTTTTCTTCAAAAATAAAAGGATGAAAGTAGATAATACCTTTGTGGAAAACCCACATTAGAAATAAGGTTAATAAAATTTATTCTTAATAAGAGGGAAAGGGAAATGAAAAAGTCACCACCAAATTATGATCTCGATTAAGAGAACATTGGTGGAAATTAGAGACACATAATTGGAGGAAAAAGGTAAATATTTTTCGAGAGTGACTGAGGTCATCAATCATAAACAAGTGTAAAATTGAGGGCATCAAATCCTTTAATCTATGGTGATTTAAAATATCATCAGTTCAACAAAACATAAGATATTAGGATAACAAATTTTTTTTAATATCCATTCCCTAAAGTCTAAGAATTAATTTCTTCATAAAATAAGAGATATATATATAGATATACATATATATATACTTGACAAGTAGAAATTCATCCTTCAACTAATTTATACCACAAACTCATCTTTCACTCCAAAAGATAATAGAACTCAAAAATATTATATTTATCCTGATCGTATAAGGTTCCAAATATTAACACATACCATGAAGACAAATATTTTTTAATAACCAGGGACTTCCAATAGGCTTGTGGTAGGTAATAAAGGCATGTCGCACTTTGGTTGTGGGTTCGATTCCTGCAGCTTTGTCCGACGTGACGGGTTATCCCCTAACCTACAGGTTGTCCTTTTCCTAAAACTATAGTATTATAATATTCCAAAAATAATCTTCAGAAATGTTTTAACCTTAAACAATACTATCCAAAGTTCAACTTAATCCATTCCAACCTTTATAGATATCCAAAATAGCTTTGTCCATACTTTCTCTAAAATGTCTTTAAATTCCAAAATCAATTGTAACATCAGATTCCCTAAATAAAGTAAAGTTTCTCTTATTGTCACATACTAAAAATATGATTACCTTCATCATATTAAATCCTTAATAAAAACAACAAGTACTGTAGTACAATCCTTATATATATTTCACATTATTCTTATAACCATAATATAGTTCTTAAGTCCAAAAACACAAATACAATAATTATTCAACTTCAACTATAGTAACAACATAAGCTTGGACTTTTCTTAGGTAAGTTTCCCTGACGCTTAGGACATTTATTTCAATAATGCCCCATTTCTTTACAATTGTAGCATTGAACATTGATAGCCTCTTTCTTTCCCTTATAATCACAAGCCTGGTGACCTTTTTCCCCACATTTATAACAAACTCTCATTCCTTTTAGGCAAGTACCGGGGTGATTCTTCCCACAATTATCTCATAATGGAAAATCCTCCTTTACCTTTTTCTCTTTATCTGTCTCTTGTTCCACCGTTCTCTTCTTCTCTTGCTTTACTTTGTTTTCATAAGACATATAGAATTCCTTTTCTGTCTTGATAGCACACGAGACTATATCTTCGTATGTTGACAAATATTGTGATACTAATTCTCGATGGAGAAACGGTTTTAACCCATCAATGAAATGATCAATCTTACTTCTTGGGTTATGGATATAATCTGCAGCATACCTCGCTAACCTTGTAAAGTTGGCCTCATACTTTGCGACATTATCATCCTCCTTTTGTCTCAGACTCAGAAATTGCCTTTCCATATCTGCTCGATGGTCACGGGGAAATTATTTCTCTAAGAAAATATCTTTGAACTCCCTCCATTCCATATTTGATACTTCATCATCTTCCTTTGTGTTTTGAATCAATGACCACCATTTATCAGCATCTCCAATGAGGCGGTAAGCTGCCATGACTACTTTTTCCCTTTCACTACTCCCTAAAGCCTGAGATATTTTCTCTATGGAATTTATACATTTCTCAGATACTAATGTATTTTTACCCCCATTAAATGTTGGTGGTTTTTTCCTCATGAAGTGATCTAACATTGATACTCCATGTTGCGGATAAGGGTGCTCCATACGAGTAAGGTTATTATTCATAACCTAAGTAATTTTTCCCAGTATGGTGATAAGTTTATCAACACTAGTTGTATCACCAACTCTATTTTAATTATCTTGAGTAGGAGGGAAATCCCTACATGGAGTGCGTGCATTGATATGGTTTCCATTCCTTTCACTAGGCTCCATTTCTAAACAATGTCATAAACTATATCAGTTTATGAATCAAAATACATAATTCCATACTTGTAAAACACTTAGCATAAGTTGAAAAGTTTATGGATATATTCCATAATCATAAAAATGCTTTCTTTGGGGAAGTATATACTCATAAAACCTTCATAATGGTTTTTAAAGAAAATGAGTATTTTCCTAAGCATATCCCCCGGGAGTGTCGTAACCAATAGTGCAGCAAGGCCTGTTGTCGTGCACCAGTTCTCGTTCGTGTCTAGATCAAAATGGTGTTTTCGGGTTTTACCCCTAGGTACATCTGTGCCAGAGCCGCCTCTACCTACTCATATCTAGACAGGGATGTATTGCTCGTCAAATACACAAAATCTATACTTTACCAAAATTCTAGGATGTTCTTCTACACTAATCCTCAAAGTCTATATTAGGGATATGTGCTCTAATCAGAGTTTATCTAAATCTAGCTTCCAAGGTTAGTACTAAACTGCCTCTGATACCAACTCTAATGCCCTGACACCAGTTACCCAGAGTCGGTGTGTTATTACGTAACATTGGCATGATCACAAAAGATCAAGTCTCGGAATACTGATTAGTTTAGTAGCCTTGGAAACACTAGATACATTCATAAGTATTACATCATAAAGTGAAAAACTACAATAACATAGTATCCATAGTCCACACCCATATCCCCTTCAGACTATCACTGAAGGTCAGTCATAAAATATTTCTTCACATCCTGGGAAAATAAAACATAGAAAGGGGTGAGCTCAGATGCTCAGTAAGGATAACAATATAGCGGAAACTTTCATAAATAAACATAAACATTTAATTCAATATATAACTAAAACAAAAGACTTTAAAACTTGAACTTCATCATAATATGGTAAAAGTAAAATGAAATAATGTCATTTACGTATTCATATGGATATTCTACTAGTCAAATAATCACATTCAATATCAATAACCACTTTCATAATGATGGAATGCATAATTCTAGACTATCATAACCACATAGTCAAGGCCTCGTGCCAAGAATACAAATAAGATTTTGTCAAGACCTAGTGCCAAGACTCTAGTTTGTCTCATGAGACCTACCGATGCATCGAAGATCTATAGCGGGCTCCACCCGTCACTTATTAAGTCCAATGCATTCCTCATATGAATAGGTTTAAACATATCATAAACCATAACATAATCGTATCACATAAAACATGCATAAAGGAAACATAACATTTCCACATTTCAATCACAATATATCAATACAAAACATTAATATAATAAAAACATTATCAAAACCATTTTTCAATACCAAAATAAAATAAAATAAAAACTTGGTATTTATTTTTCATTTAAAAAACGTTTATGGCTTGTAGAGGAAGCCAAAACTCAAATAATGGTCACGACAGCGGAGAAGTCATTGTCGCCACATACGTACGAAAAAAAACATTCCTTTTTTTCATTTAGTAAAATGCTTCATATAAAAATATTCCTTTTGAATAAAAGTAAAATTCAAAAGGGTTTATACACCGTATAAAGGAAAGTTTAATATAAAACAAAATATGCCTCAATGAAAGGAGATTGAGAAGAAGTACCTTACAAAGATCATTTTGTAAATAAAATAGATCTCTCATGTGTATTAACTATAAGATCACATAAATAAAGTATAAATACATGATAAGATATAAAAATTCATTTCTCACATAATCAAATAAAAACATAAATAAGAAAGATATGTTCAACCCAAAGAATGAGAATTGAATTAAGAAGTTCCCTTACCTCGTGTCCGACTTGACTTGATCGTTCTTTAATATCCGGAATAATAAACTAGAGTTAATTTATACTTGCCTAAGAACCTTTTTAAATTTAATTATTCCTTTTATATCACTTATTACCATTTAATTAATATTATGTAATTATTTAAGTTAATAACGGTCGTTTTATCGATCTTTGGTACTTGAGTCAAAAATAAACTTCTTATAATTACAAGTTGTTCATGTGGTGAAATATCCATTATATCCAAAATTATATTCATTATTTAGATATCATATATATCATATATATCCAGTATATACATGTATTTATAATATTACATAACATTTAGAGGTAAGAAATGAAATGCACCGTTCATGGAGACGGTAAGCCGTACATACGCATGAACGCTACTTTTATTTCTATTTCGTATTTAATGAAATGAAATAATAATGATATAAATGTATATTATAATTCCAGTATAATATCATATATATTATCATTTACTCCATCCTTTATATGTCCCACATTTGGCATTAACGATTCAAATCACTTTGAGGGGGCAGTAGTCCGCACTTCTGAAAATGAAATTATCGCATTTGCCCATAATGGAAATCATAAAGTTATGACATAAATGAAAAATAAAGAAGCATAAGGAAACCATAAACATAATATATATCATATATAAATATATTGACTTCTTAATGGCCACCATGAGAGGTGTTTAAAGAAGATTGAACAATCATCGTTTTGTGAGGCAGTAATTCACCACCCACAGAAACAGTATGTTCTTTAACCATTAGACGAAGGTGTGTGTAAGTGTAAATAAAATATTTATCATAACCACATCCTATTATATTTTATATACTGTTTTTGTTGAAAAATAAGGGAATAAAAACAGTTTAAGGGGTTGGAGAAGAAAAATAAAACAAGACAACATAAGGGAAGACATTACCTTTAAAATCAGGTAACTCTTTTTGATTTGAGCCAAAGGCTTTCTTGGGAAGACTTCTTCCCAAATTGAGGCTTCTAGGAGTAATATAGGGAAGTTGAGAGAGTATTTGGGTAGAGGTTGGCTGAGAAAAATCTCTTTGATGGTGTGAATAAGGTGGTAGAGGTGGGGGCCTTTTATAAGAGGAGAGGAGGGGCACTCTTGAAATGTCATGAAACGTTACTTTATTATGAAATGATTTTCGTATTTTAAAGGTCCCCCAATTATATATTTCGAGGATAAGGTGATAATTGTTTGAAATATACTCATACAATAGGTGTTTGACAAGTGTAAGTCTTAGATTTTACGTTATCTTTTCATTTTATTTAAATCGTTAATTAATGAGGTAATCACTGCATCATCATGTGTTATAAAAAATTTAATTTATTTAATGTCTAAAAATTATAAAAAAAATACCATGATGTAAGAAATATTTTTATATTTCCAATGAATATTTATAGCCTATAATATCATTTATTTAGACAAAATTAAAATTGATTTACTTGGGTAATACATTATTTTGTTATATTTTCCATTCTTTAAAAATAAAAAGATAAAATGTCACTATCACACAAAAGTGATTCCATGGGGTCCCAATATTTGGCACAATGCATCCAATGGTTGACCACGACACAACTAGTAGCATTCGAACACATTTTGGGGTCATTTTTTATTATTATGATATTATTTTATTACCCTTAACTACCTGATTACTAATTAATCACCATAATTAAAGATAATTACCGTCGTTACTATTCATAATGTCAAGAAACAAGTGTCTTAATTACATAATTTTGACCTTATAATTCCAAATATGGGATCAATTTTACCAAATTCCAAACACAGAAATTGTAGTAATTAATTTAAAAATTATTCCCACTGTCAAAACAAATAGCGTGTTTTTAAGAAACAATATTTATCAAAAGATTGACAATTGTTTATATCCAATTTCAAAGTGAAATTAATTATAATAACCACAATTGGATAACATGGTAAAATAATATTATAATTATACTTTAAAACCACTCAATGGTGTAATTTATCACTATAAATTATTTTTATTAAAAAAGTTGTTTTTAAGTATTTTTCACTATTCATCGAAAATTGGAAGTTCTCAGAAAATTACAAAAAAATTGAACTTAAGATAATTTCGATATTCCGAATACAAAAATGAAGTCCATTTTGAAATATAAAATTTATATAATTTTAAAACGTGGGTATTACTATTCAAAATGGCTACTTTGATTGGTCGCGGTGTGTTAAAATCTCAAACTTGCGTACAATGCAAGCTATTGCATTATTGAAAGAGAAGCATACCATGGAAGCTTGGGTTGTTACATAGAGACATTATAGGTAAGTAAAATAAGAGAATAATTAACTCTTACTCACCTCAAGCCTCAATTCATTGTTATATTTTAGGACTAAGTCTTGAGTTTTGTGAGTTTCTTGATTGTTTTTATTTTAAGGATGAAAATCAAAGTGAACTAGAATAAAAAATTGATATAGAATGGTTTATAAACCCATATGTATCCTGATTTTGTGGTTCAACATGAATTTTAATAGTGACTTCATTCTTTTCACATGGTCTTCTCAACCATGTGGTCTGATATTTTATAATAATCAGTCAATAATAGGATAATTTTAATGTTTTGTAATGTTTTTCATTAATTTTCGATGGGAATGAATTTGTTTTAAAATGGATAAATTATTTTAGTGGTTTATAAATTTATAAATGGGTTTTATAATGCGGGTTTAATTTTTATATGAAACTTGAATTTTTTTGAAATAGTAGTTTTTGAATCTAACAAATAAATTTATGGCTTAAATATTTTGGTTTATATTTGGAAATAATAAAACAATTATTAAAATGAATTGAAAGGAAGTTAAAGTATTTTAATTTCCTGATGATTTCAATAATGTATTTTTTAAAATGTAATATGTTTTTGAGTGGAATTTATAATTAATAAAATAATTTTTTAGAATTTATTGAATTGAATATTTATTGGGATTTTTATATTAACCTATAATGAAGAATTTTTTGTATTAGTAAATTGATTTTCAAGTTGATTTTGATAATTTCAAAATGGATTTCAACTATTTTGGCATTTTAAATGGATAAAATGATTTAAATAATAAATTATAAATTTTAGAGATTTTGGGGGGGATATTAATGGTTGGGAGCATTTTGAAAAGATATTTTAATATTTTTCTATAGGGCATTCAATCGGGATTTACTTTTTTTAGTAATTAATTTTCTAAATAGTGGTTTTTGGAATAAATTTCATTGGGTTATTTTTTTTATTTTATGGTTTTATTAGTTGTGCATGAATTATATTTTGAGGTGAATTAATTTAAATTTTATATTATTTTAACTGGATTTCCCCTATAATTTTTTGGTGGGTTTGGGGGATTTTGTGTCATTGGATATCCCCAGGTCATATCCCTTATAGCCAGGGAGTGTGATATTCAGGTTAAAGGCCTTACCAAGACTCCAAGTAGAGTTGTAAATCTGAATCCCCACTTAGTAGATTATCTTTCTTGATATCCAGAGGCAGGTTTTTCTTTTGGAATTTCCTTGATTTCACTTATTGAAATATTTACCGTATTAGAGATGTTCATACTTTGGTTATCACTGGTTCCCTTTCATCCAACCAGGAGGTTATTATAGTTTTTGAACTTATTTCAAGGGGTTTGGGAGTAGATACCTTGGATTCATTATTGGGTAACATGGATGGGTGATAACCCTAGCATAGGTGACACCCTAGATAGAACATTATTTATATGGATGCGTTCACTGAGGTCTCATTTCTCTTGGAGTGATGCCATAAGTTTATTCCCCTTACATAGTTTTTTTAAGGCTTACACTAGTTTATTTTGTTTGGGAATATTCTACTTCAGGTAATTTAGGAGGTGCCATATATTTTCTCATTTTTTTCCCTTTGTTTTCCAAGTTTGAGGTGATTTTGGTTCTGGGCTTCTTGATACCATGAAGTTTAGACCAATAGAATTGTGAATATTGCATTAATTTAGAATTTCATTTGATCCCTTCTATCTTAAAGCTAATCTTGGTTGATGAGTTTTCCCTAGTGTATTCATTGGTCTCATTCAACCTTTGGGATAGAGGCGTCTTTAATGTGGGGATACTTGATATCAGTATCAAGCATCTTTTTTTATACACTGAGGTTTTTGGTACACATGTTTTGATTGTATTTCTGATTTAAGAATTTTATATATCCTTTGTTTTTATACATGTTTTGGTCAAATTGGATATCAATCCTTGGGTCCAGTTGGGTATGAAAGTTTAGAAGAGTTTCAAAATATTGAGGAGATCAATGTCATCATTTGATCTTGTTTCCTTCGATGATTTAATTTTGATCCCATCATTGATGTTCATTTTGTTAGTAAGTTTTGGGTGAAGGATTGGGGTCCTGGATGTTCTTCAAGAGACAAATTGATTTGGATATATTGATTTTCATTGTTTTGGTTAGTTCTATAAGTCATGGATGGTTGTGATTACAATGTTCCTTAGTTTTTTGAGTCCCAAGGTATATTGAGGAGGTGTGATCTTGTCTTTTCCATTGACCATCTAAACAAGTTGATATTTTTTTCATCATATTTTATTATGGTGGGGAGTTTATCACTCCCTGAATACAATAATTTATTTATTATTTTATTTAATGAATTATTTTTAATCTTTTTTTTTTGAAATTTGGGTCCGGTATTTTATAAATGTTCAAAATTTTGATGTTTTTTCACAGGAGCATAGTTAGTGGTAACAATAAGGAGATTATGAAAATGTGTATGTAATTTAATAGAATCGAAATGCATATTTTTAACATGGTTTTTCTAATGCCATACCCTTCCCTTGAAAGGTTTCTTAACCATCCAATAAGAGGGGCATGGTTAGATCATTATTTGGTCAACCATGGGGCCAAACCATGAGTAGTGCTTGATCTAAAAAAATGTTTTTTTACATTTTCCCTTCCACGTATTCCCTAAATAATAATCCACATACCCTACCATTTCTCTTTTTCCCCATAAAACATTACTTAAGGGGGGAGTCAACAATTATTCCCTTCATCCTCTCTACCCATTTCTCCACAATTTCAATGTATTTTTCCATAATATGGGTTTGGTTATTTACAGAAATACATCTTCTCACATCCTTCTTCCCTTGTTCTTTTTTTCTTTCCTCTCATTACTATTCACATGAACTAGCTAATCCCTAACCTGATTTAAGGTTATCCGTTTTCAATTATTGGTTTCTAGGGTCTGTGACATTATATTCAAGGTTTTCATAGTGAGATTCATCAATGAGGATGGATTCTACTCCAATAAAGGTAGGTTCTCCCTTATTTAGACATTTCATTTTAGAACCATCACTATTTATTATTTAAACCCTTTTTTTGGATGTATAATGTATTTATTATATTAAATTACAAGACTTATTGAATGGGTAATAATGTTTTAGTTGATTTCCATTAGGTGTGGTGGTAATATTATTTAAAAACATATGTTTTAAAATAGTTTTGAAACTACATTATGTGTCTGTTATTTTTAAAATTATAGAAATAATTTTATTTATAAGTTTTAATTTTTTAGATGATAATTTGGTTTTAATTTTTTTCTTTATCTAGTTTTAAAAAGTATTATAAGACATGTGGGTTTTTAAAAATATTATTTTTCATTGCGGTTTTATCCACATATATATGCACACACACATACACACACATTTATTTATGTGTGTACAAATTCACATTAGAATATGTGAATTCTTAAGATGGGAGTCATATATATGTGCTTAAGTATATATGTTAATAAAGATATAGGAAAATTTTAGGGTTTTTAATATGCTACTTAAATGTGATTTTCAAAGGGGAGTGATTCCAAAATAAATTATAAGGCCTAGTTGGCACATTCCAATAAGTATTTATGTCTTTGTGTTATTTAGATTCAAAAATCCATAGGTGTTATTTTAAATTCATTTTTAAATTCTTGGATTTGTTAATTGAATGTCCCCTTATCGATCTATTGATTTGATATTGTTTTGAAATTTGTGGAACTACTTTGTGATGTAATACTCTATTATTATATGGTTGTTATTATGATTCTAACTTTACGAGATTCATGGGTCCTTGGGTAGGTGGACCTTGATGTGATGGGATCCCTTTCCACAAGCTATGCTAATGTAGTCTATATATTATTTCCCATGGCTAATGATGTGTTATAATCCTTTCCAATAGATTCTAGAAAAGAATATTCTAGGTTAACCCTTACCCTTAGTGACCCTTAGGGAGTTTATTCCCATGTTATACATTTAAAATGGTTATTTATATGAGTTCTCTTTTCTATTTAATTTTTTTATACAACCTATAGTTTAAAGTCTTTTTATTCTTTTTCATCCTTATTTGTTTTAATTAAAATGGTACTTTAACGTGTATTTGGAATATCATTTCAAAAGTGTTTCAAATGGGTGTTTTATTAAAAAGTGGTTTGGGGCCAATAAATGTTTTATATAGAAATTTTTTTAAATTCAAATTAAATAAAGTTAAAGTTTATAAATGATTTATTTACCTTTTATTTCATTTTATATGAAATGAAATAGAAACCTATTTTCAGTAATTTATTTCAAACTAGCATTAAAGGATCTCTTATTTAAAGACAAAACATTTGGTGTGGTTTCATTTGGCATGCCCAACAAGCTTAATGTTGAAACCTATCATTATCATTTTAGTTTATATTATGATTCTACTTCTAAACACTCATTGAGAGTTTATTAGGTGTATTTAGATGGTGACCTTTGGTTATGCAGAGGTATGTTCATTATTTTTTATTTTCATTTCCTTTATTGCATCAGATAAATCATCCATTTATTTAAAATTATTGGTACACTATATCTACTCATGGCATAAGAAAAAGAATTATAGATGTGGATTTATATCTTCTTATAACATATGGATACTAAGGTGAATGAAGGGATTTCTTATTTTGTTTTTATTTTTTAAAATTATTTTATCTACTTTCTACTATATTGTTAGGTTTTTTCTTGTGCTTGGAACTTCGATATACAGTGTAGTTAGTCCAATTTTATCAACAACTATTAAAATCTTATTATCAGCTTAATCCATTCCTATATCATTTTATTTGTTTCCATGGTTGCAATCGCCACCCTTGGGTGATCATGAATGCACCTCATCGATATTGTGGGTAACTTGGGCATATGAGAGAGGGAAAACTCGATATGGTTCATTAAAAAATGGTACCAGAGCATCTCTTTTCACTTTGGGTGTGTCATGTAAGATTTAGTAGGACTATAAAGACTTAACTGGTTTTTTTGAGAATATAATCATGAACTATTACAAGACTCGATCCTCGAGTCACCATGTGAAGTAATGATATAGTCTTTAGTTTTGCGAGTTTCTTCATTGATTTATAATTTAATGGATTGCAATGGAAGTGAAGTAATGTTAGTAGGTGAAATCGTATAGACTAGAAAACCTTGTGGAGACCAAGTACATAGTTAAACATGAATTATAGTGGATTATTCATTCTTGTCACAAAGTTATTTAAACTGTGCGGACATGTCATGCACAAATTCTAGTCCCTTTTAAAAAACATTCTTATGTTGTGTAATGTTAGTCAATGAGATATTATTGATTTGTGTTAGTTTTAAAAAGTAAATTGATTTATTTTTTTTGAAAAAAATTATAAAGGGTTTTAACAATGAGATATTGATTTTGAAATGAAACTTGGTATGTTTTAGAAATTAAAATGTTTAAATCTAAACTTTAAATATTTGGGTTGAGATGTTTGGGTTTTATTGGGAAATAAAAAATTAATTGTCTTAAAATTATTTTAAAGGGGTTAAAGGATTTGAATTTAGGAATGATTTAAATAAAGGGTTACGAATGTGTAAAAGTATTTTAAATTTATTGAAATTAATAAAATATTTTTTTAAAATGAATTGAAGGGAATTTATTATTTATATTTTCAAAATGTATTTGAAGATAGATACTTTGGTTTCCTAAACCAATTATCAAGTGTATTATTAAATTTTAAAAATTTATATGAACTATTTTTGGACTCAAAATGGTGGAAATTATTTTAAATAATAAATTAATGGGATTAAAACTTCATTTTTGGAGTAAACTTTGTGTTTGGCGGATTCTGGAAAGATATTTTAAAGATTTTTATAGGGGATTCAAATTTGATTGTATTTATTTGGTTATTTATTTTATAAATATTGGTGTTTTTGAGTTATTTAATTGGGTTATCCTTCTTGTATAGTTGGTCCAGTTTGGGAAGAATTGTAATTCAAGGTGTCTTAATTTAAATTTCAGGTCATTTTTTTACTAGATTTCACCTTACAAATTTTTATTGGGTTTTAGGGAGTTCGTGTCTTAGGATTACCCTAGGAAGTGTCTCTTGTAATTAGGGAGTTTGATATTATGTTGATGGCATTACCCATGCTCCAAGTGGAGTGGTAAAACTAAATCTCATCTTAGTTAATGATTAATTATTATGAGTACTTGGGTGGGTTATCGGGTTTTCTATGAGTTCACTAAGAGAAATGTTGAATGTATGGGAGATTTTATTGATTTGGTGATAATGGTTCCATTTTATCCCATTGAGATTCAACTATAGTTTTTGATATTTTTTCATGGGGTTATAGAGTGTAGGCCTTGGATGAATTCACTGGTAATAAGGATGGTTGATACCCCAATTATATGCTATATCCTAGTCGATTCCATATTTATTTTGATGGTTTCATTGGAATATTAGGGTTCTAGGTATGATTCGCTAAGTTACTTTCCCATAAACTTCTATTATAAGAAAATAAATGGTTTTTCATGTTTTGGAATTTCCATTTTGAGGTAATTATGGAAAAGCCTTGTCCTATGTCATTTTCATTCCCCTGTGTTTCTTAGATTAAGGTAATTTCAGTCCCAAGATTTTGGATACCTAGATATTTTCATCGATAGAATTCTTAATATGTTTTTGATTAATCATTTCAGTAGGGCCCCATTGTTTTGAATCCCCCATTTGATACAAGGTTTCTACAAGGTAATTCCTTGGTTCAATTGAACCTTCATGACATAGGAGTCTTTCAAGTGGTGTGTTTAGATATCAGCCTCATCCCTCTTTTGTTTGTTCCTTGAGGTTTGTACTACTCATGTTTTATTTCTTGTTTCAGATTGAGATTAGTATATATACATGGGTTTTGAGACATTTTTCAGTCAAATTGGATATCGATATTTGGGTCTAGTTGAGGATGAGTGTTTAAAAGAGTTATAAAATGTTTGGTGATCACATTCACCATTTGATCTTATTTCATTTAATTATTCATTTCTGATTCCCTTGTAAATATTTATTTATTGAGTGAGTGACCAGTGACTGGATTTAGTCTTTGATGTTTTTGGGGAGATGAATTGAATTTGAGTGATCATTTTGTATCATTTTATGCAGTTACATAGGTTTTGGATCAGTGTCGTCATAGTTTTCATTGATTTTTAGATACTCAAGGTAAATTGAGGAGATATGATCTTGTCTTTTCTCTAGACTATCTGATTTAGTTGAGGAATTCCAAGGGTATAAATTTTTATATTGGGGACTTTGATCCACCCCAACCACAATAATTTATTTATTATTTAATTTAATTTATTATATTTAATCTAATACTTGAATTATGCACTGAATTTTTTAAAATTTTAATTTTTTTTCATAGGTTTATGGTTAGCATGTAGTTAATGGAAATCAAGAGGATACCATAAAAATGTATCTATAATTTGATATATATGAAATTAAAATATTTCATATGGTATTTATGCGTATGATCCCTACCCATAGGATGTTTCTAAACCCTCTAAAAGGAGGGACATGATTTGGACAACCATATAGCCATACCATACATTTTTTTAGATCATTAAAAGGAATGGATCTTTACGTTTTTCCCTCCACCTATTTCCTACCGAATCTGACACACCCCACCCATTTATCCGGTGAATCTCAACCCCTTATTGAAGGGGGGTTATCCATTACTACCTTATCTTCACTCTATTTCTTCATTATTTCAAGGATTTCTTCCATAATATGTATTTAGCTCCTCATATCAAGGCCTCCACTCTCTTCATATATCCCTTATTCTTTCTTCTTTCCATTTTACCATCACTGCTAAGGAATCCTAGCTGAACCCTACATAGATTTTGGTTATTTAGTTTGTTAAATATGGGTGTTTTGGGTTCTTGATGTTTGTTTTAAGTCCTTTCCTAGTGATGTTCATCAAAGGCAATGAGTTCCACTTAGTTTGATCTTGGTTTCTCCTTATTTTCACCATTAAATTTTTGAAACCTAACTTCATGTCATTTTAATAATTATTTGGATATCCATTGAATTTATTATAATTAATCATAAGCTTATTTAAAGGTGAAACCATGTTCTACTTGGTTTTTATTAAGTGTAATGGAATTTTCCTTCCAAAACATATGTTTTAGATTTTATTGGAAACTACCTTGTGCATAGTCTATTTCATAAACACATAAATGTTATTTATTAATATGTTTTAATGTTTTAAAGGATATATTTATTTTAAAAATAGGATTTTATCTTGTTTTAAAATGACTTATAAATCATATGGGTTTTGAAAAATTATCTTTTTTCATGCTGATGTCACCATAGAGACACGAGTATAGTTGTATATATATGTAAAAATACACATGAGAATATGTGTATTAATGTAATGAGATATATATATGTGTGTGTGTGTGTGTGTGTGTGTGTGTTTATGTGTATATTGGCATAATAATTGAGTAAAATTTATGAGGTTTTATATGATACAAAAATGTTTTTTTCAAAGTGGGTTTTAGGTGATTCCTAAAATAAATTTTAAAACCTGGTTGCCACCTTTCAAAAAGTGTTTAATCCTTTATGTAGTTTTGATTGTAAAATCCTATGTTGTGAATTTAAATTAATTTTTAATGGCTTGGATGTGTGATTTGAATATTCCTATTGTAGTTTACTTATTTTATATGGCTATGTGAAATGTGGAACTACTTAGTGATGTTTCACTCTATTTTTATGTGGTTGTACTTATTATACTCACATCATGGTAACCTCAACTACTTGGGTAGGTGAAACTGTATTGGATGGGATCCCTTTGCACAAGCTATTCTAGTGAATTTTGTGTATTCTTTCCACTATATTGTGGTATTTTACTATTCTTTCTACTAAATTCTAGTGAAGTTTTTTCTAGCCTTCCCCTAACCCCAAGTGACCATTGGGGTGTTTCTTTATGTGATGTACATTTTAAATGATCACTTTCATGTTTTCCATTTTCCATATCCTTAATTTATATGGATTAAGGTTTATAATTTTCTTATTATTTTTAGCCTTATACTTTTTCTATAAAATGGTGTTTTAATGTGTATAGAAAATAAGATTTCAAAAGTGTTTCAAATGGGTGTTTTATTAAAAAGAGATATCATACGGACAAATGTATTCTAAAGATATTTTTTCTATTTTAAAATAAATAAAAGGATATTATATAAATGGTGGAAATTCTTTTTGTTGGATTTTAAAATAAATGAAATAAACACCCTATTTTCATATTTTCATTTCAAACTATCATAAAATGATATTTTTTAAAGACTAAACTTGGGGTGTTATTTCACTTGTCATGCCCACTGATCTTGATGATCATGATTATCATTATAATTTCAGTTTTACGTTCTGTTTCTTCTCTTCACCACTCATTTAGTTTTGATTAGTTTTATTTGGATGGTTAAATATTTTCACACAGAGGTATATTACTAATTTTTATTATTTTTGTTTCATTTATTGAATTGCCAAATCAGTCATTTAAATTGGTGTTGCAGTATATCTTTTGGTGGTTTAAGAAAATATATTATGGAGTATGATTTATAACCTCATGTAATGGAGGGCTTATGGAGTGTGTTAATGGATTGTTTTTTTGTTTTAATTCTATGTTAAAATAATTTGATAACATTATAGAATATTTCTATTTTTCTTCAAATGCATAGAACTATAACATATGGAGTAGTACGGATAATTTTTTTTCTATTTTTATTAAACTCTAATTTTTAGGATAATCCATTCGAATAGAATTTTTTTTATTCCTTGTCACTTGTTACCACCCTCGGGTGATTAAGAACATGGCTTGGGGATATCATAGGCCATCTCAGTCATCCAAATAAAGGTATTAATTAGGTGGGTTCATGAAAAAACATTTAAATGATTTTTTTGATATGTACATTGTAAAATGACCCTTTATAAAGGAATATCATATATTTTCTTCATGTGGGATTTTATATGGATAGCCCCATCATGATCTTATGAGGGAAGAGAATTATCTTGAAAGCATTAAATGATACACCCCCCTTATTCATAGGTTCAAACATAAAATTTACCTAATTTGTTTTCTTTAAAGTATTTCACAAATGAAATGCTATAAAAATAAAGTGATTACTATTATAGAGATTAATCCATTAAAGAAACAATTTCCTTAAATTTTATGGTTCCTCCTAGCAGCCCATCCCTTTCTTGAAGTGTGTATATGGTATTTATAAGTAACCCATCATAACTATCATCTCAAAATTTTTGGAAACAAGGGATATTCATGGTATAATGATTTATGCAACCGTGAAGGATTACTCCCTATCTTCTTTAAAACAACACCCAATCATGAAGACATTATATGGTCATGAAAGATTATCATCATGCTATTATAAATGTATGATCATCTACGAAGCTGGAAGATGAACATAAAATATTCTCATCATGATTCATTAAATCAATGCTCAACAGAGACTATGACATGTGGACATAAAGGATTCATATCACTTTGTTGGAAATCTATGGTCAATCATGAATTTTCCAAATTTATAAAAAGGATTATCTTTTCTCTTTTTTAAAGAAAATATCCTTCCTGGAAGGGTTGATATTCATCATGAATGATTAATTTTTTTATGAATGATTTGATTTCATCAAGTTAATTTTCCAATATCTAATTTTACATTTTGATTTTATTCATGGAAATATCAACTTTTAAGGGTGTCAATAAGTTCACCTCTCTGAATAGAATCTAATCCAAACAAAGTATATTTTATTCTTAGGATAACACCATAACTCACATTAGTTTTAAATAACTCACATAAGATCCTTCATCCCAAATATATATTCTAAAGGGGGAACTCATTCATATTTTGTAGAGTAGCCATAACTTTCCAGTGTTTATCTCTCCAAAAAATATATTTCCTCATGAATGATCGATCACCTACCATGCTCTACAAATGAATCAACTCATTATTGAAATTTTTCATGAATTTTGTTATCCAAAATCACCTTTCACATATGATCCTAAGGTATCAACATAAATATTATTCATAATCCCTCTTCATGGAGACCAACCTAATATATATCCACCCATACACATATCTCTTATGCAATGTGAATTTCACATAATTTCTAGGAGAATTTTTTCTCTTTACCACATTTCAATTTCTCCTTTATAATTCCAAATATCCAATTTTTTTCACTGTAGAAATGACTCTAGAATAATTTCCTAAGCCACCAACCTGAGGTGAATAGAAATGGTCAGTTTAATTGAAGACAATTGACTATATCACATCCACCTAAGGCAATTTTTACTCTTTATGATTGTGGGCGAATACCTTTAGGACTATCCATTGTTAAAAAGGATACCCATATATAGATTTAATCATTAAAGGAATTAGCTAAGAATTTTTATCAACTATCATCATTAACTAGAATGAGAGAACATCCCAATGGATGGGTGTTTTGTCCAGGAGGCTATACATGTGGAGTGATATGTTATTGGGTTTACCCATTTAATCCTTGAAGAAGGAAGACAAATTCTAGAGCTATATTTTCACAATATTCACCCATTCGAAATAAATTCAATTTAAACTAGAAATTGTGGTGGGCTAAAAAATTAAACATTAACCTAAAAAGAGCCATTAAAATGGAATGGGAACTAGTAGAAATGAGACCAACAGTGACCACCATTGGTGGTTGATCTTGGTCTTTAGAGACTACTTTGAGACAGCCAATGGCGGCCGCATTATTTTTTTCGCTATAGGGAAATAGAAACCACCAATGGTGGTCTCTATAGGTTACCTAAGGCTCGGTTAAATAGCGGCCACTATTTGGTCGAGCTATAGTGATCGCCATTGGGGGTCACTATAGATAAACTAAAAAGCAGACTACAGCGACCGCCATTGGCGGTCGCTATCCTGGGAATTTTTTTAAAAAAAATTACAGTAAGTCTTCTCCAACACCAAAAAACAGCATAAACATAGTGGAAATCAGAAAAAAAATCAATTTAAAACAACAGAAACACCGGGATCTTCAAAAACTATAACTGACAGGCATACTTCTTCATATCAAGTGATCCAAACAGCTCCAATCCATTCCAATATTCTTCTTCAATAAACATACAATAATATAGGAAAGAAAAAAGTAAATAAAGAAAATGAAAATTTCTAATATTTATTCTGTTAGTATATATATAATAATCAAATTGGGTCATTAGGCCATTAGGGAATTAGGGAATTTGGCCAATTGGCCAGTATCTATTTTTCCAATTGGCCATTAGGCCAATACGCTAATATTATAGTTGTCCATTTGGTCATTAGGATAATAGGATAATATAACATTAGGCTAATAGCCAAATATTTCATTAGGAAAATAGTAAGTTAATTAGGATAATATTATATTTGTCCAATTGTTCATTAGGTCATACAGTAGTCTATTTGTCCAATTGGTCATTAGGTCATTCAGCTGTTGGGTCGTTGTTAGGCTGTTGGGCTGTTGTTAGGTCGTTGGAAAGTTGTTGGGCCATTGGGATGTTGCTAGGTTGTTGGGACGTTTTTAGGCTGTTGTTAGGCTATTGGGACATTTTTGGGCCGATTTTAGGCCGTTGGGCCGTTGTTAGGTCATTGGGCCATTGTTAGGCTGTTGGGCTATTCTTCGTCCATTGGGGCGATGTTCAGTCGTTGGGTCGTTGTTCATCTGTTGGGTTGTTGTTCTAATGTTGTACCATTGTGACATTGATTGGCCATTGTTGGGTCATTGGGACGTTGTTGTTTCATTGGGTCGTTGGGCTGTTAGGCAGTTAGGTCGTTAGGGCATTAGGGCGTTACGGTGTTAGGGCGTTAGGGCATTAGAGCGTTAGGGCTTTAGGAATTTAGGGCGTTAGGGCGTTAGGGAATTAAGAAATTAGGGAATTAGGGTGTTAGGGAGTTTTTCATTTGGTAGTTAGAGAATTATGTCGTTAGGCCGTTAAGGCATTAGGACATTTGGCCAGTTTGAAATTTGTGAATTTGGCCAATTAGCCAGGTCTCCATTTAGAGAATTGGCCATTAGGCCAACAGTCTAATATATCATTAAGATATTTGGTCATTAGTCCAATAGGATAGTATTTCATTAGGCTAATAGTACATTAGTTAATAAAGACATTAGGTAATTAAACATTAGGTAATTAGGATAGTAGTCCATTTGATCGATTGTCCATTCAGTTGCTAGGCTGTTAGGGCATTGGGGCGTTCGAGAGTTAGGCCATTAGAGTGTTAGTCCATTAGGACATTAGGCCATTAGGGTGTTTGGCCATTAGGGTGTTTGGCCATTTGGGCATTTGGCCAATTTGGAAAGTGTCAATTTAGCCAATTTTCCATTAGGCCAATTTTGACATTAGGCCATGTTTGACATTAGGCCATGTTTGACATTAGGGAATTAGACTCAGTACTCTACTCTAGTAGGGACCTAATGTATTGCTCATACACAATGAGTTCATTTGAAAAGATGTTTCGACAACTATTCAGCTACGTTCACATGACATTGAACTATATAGAGTAATTTTCAGCACTGAATTGTCCCCCTGGACAGCCCCCTCCCAACCCCGTGTAGCCCCCACGCTCCCCCTGGAAAGCCCCCCCCCCCCCCAAACTCCCCCGGGAATCCCCCCACCCCCGGACACAACCCCTAAATAGTTCCCCCCGAAACCCCCCCCCCCTCAGACCCCCCATGAATAGTGACTCCCCAAACAACACCACCCTCAGAAAGCACCCCCCCCCACTCACCCTTAACATCCCCCACCCCCCGGACATACCCCCTAAACAGTGCCCCACTGGACAACACCCCACCAACCCACCCCCCCCCCCCACTCACCCCTAGAAAACCACCACTCCCCCCCCCCCCCCCGAACACCCCCCCCCCCCCCCAAACAGTGCCCCACCAGACAGCACCCTCTGTACACCCCCCCCCCCCACCACACACACTCACTCCCTGACATCCCCCACTCCCCCCAGATATCCCCCCCCCACTCACCCCAAACAGCTGCCCCCCACCCTCGAATGCTCCCCTGAATACCCCCCCCCCCATATTTTCGTAGTGTGACATTGATGTGTATGATTTCCTCTGTTCGCTTCCCACCGGGAAGCACCACAAACCATACAATTATCCAAATTATCAGTTTATTTGCTAAACTACATACAATTGTTTTCACAGCCATCTATGGTCTCATATTTAAAACCTATGTTCTCTGTCAACTTACGAGCATGATAATATGACTCAGAAATCTTAGTGTTGATAGGAAGAACCTTTTTCAAAAACACCAACAACATATCGAAAGATGTGTCTGACTACTGATTCAAAGTCTTCAAATGTAACAACTCTATGATAAATGAAATTTATTGTAAGAAGTACATCTGGGATATAATTCCATTTTTGCATCATTAATTACATCATAAAACCTCCTCGAATCATGATCTACACCGGAGCACAGATTTAACTTACTGGTCTCAATATTATAGATGTCAATGCCTTTAGAAGCCAACTCACATACCATTTCAGTAAGCATTTCATGCATTGGATCATTCATCCTTGCATCAACATCCATCGAACCTACATCTGTATTTTGACAATGAATATATTCTTCCCCATGAGGAGTCCAACTCTTATAATTTTTCATAAATCCATTCAATAATAGGTTTTCCCTCATGGTATCTCGTGTGAATTGATACTTGTTTTCACATTTTCTACATGGACAACTAATAAAGTCACTTTGAAATCATCCAGTGAACTCAATCAATTTCATAATTCACTTGAAATATTCTCTAGAAGTTCGATTTAGAAGATTAATACAACTCTTATCCATAATAATATCTATATAATAAACATTTACACAACACATCATTTTACATTCATTTTTCATATCAAATATATTTAAAATATATATTGTCCAATTCCATGTGTACCGTTGATAAAATAAACAATTTATATCTCTAAATAATAAACAATAGAAAAGATAATAGAATGGAAGTGAAATCCCATGTCATTTTGGTAACACCCCAAGCTTCCATGATATGTTTCCCTTTGAATAATGCAATATCTTTCATTGTACGTAACTTTGAGATTCTAACACACCACGACCAATCAAAGTAGCCATTATGAATAGTAATACCCACTTTTTAAAATTTTAAAAATTTTAAATTTTAAAATGGAATTCATTTTTGGATTTGGAAAATTGAAATTAGCTTATATTGAATTTTTGGTACTTTTCTGATAACTTTCATATTTTGATGAATAGTGAAAATTACTAAATTTTAATTAAAAACAACTTTTTTAATCAAAATAATTAATAGTGATAAATTATGAATTTGAGTGGTTTTAAAGTATAATTAGATTATATTTTTACCATTTAATCCAATGTTGGTCATTGGACATAATTTCAAATTTAAACTGGACATAAACAAGTGTTAATCTTTTGATAGTTATTATTTCTTAAAAACACATTCTTGATTTTGACAACGGGAATTAATTTTAAATTAATTTATGCCACTTCTATTTTTTAAATTTAGAATAATGTATTCCATATTTAGAATCAGGTGGTCCAAGTTTTTTAAATTGGTAACTTTTATTTTAAGACATTTTGAATAATTACTTCAGTAAATATTTTATTTACCATTGTTAAAGGGTAAATTTGGTAAATAAGGGTAAAAAATAATATTATAATAATATTAAATTACCATAACTCTATCCTAACCCTATTGGATGATACATGTCCAACCATGGGTATCTTGGGGTCGATTTTGTGACCCCATGGAGCCACTTTTAAGTGATAATGACACTTTATATTAATTAAGTTAAAGTAAATACAAAAATGACATAAGCATTAATCTTTTAGTAAAACAATTTTTACATAAGGTTATACATGTCATCTCTGCAACTATAAATATTCATTATAAATCTAAAACTAATTCCTACATAATGGTATTTTATTTATAATTTTTAGACATTGAATAATTAAATTTATTTATGACACAATGATGATGCAGTATTTTCCTTATTAATGAAAGAATCAAATAATTAGTATTATAAATGTTACAACAAATATAATTTGAGAGTTTTGATGCCATCCACGAGTTTTATTGGTTAATATGACATGTTAGTATTGATTAAATGACTTTTTTTTAGAATTAATAAATTTTTTAAGTCTTTAACAAACATCAATTATTAAATAGTGTCAAAATTGACATAAATGAGTTTTTAAAACAAATATTATATTATTAATTGATATAATATTCCTAAAAAATATAAGGTTAAAAAAATGACTTCTATAATGATATTTGTATAATTAATGAATAACTTGGGGTTATCTTGGATGTTTATAGTATGTTTATTAACCATATAATATAAAAATACAAAGAGACATTGTAAATGTCAAACTATTTAACTAAGAGTTAAATCTAAAGGATAAGGTCAATGTACTAACCCAAACCTGTATAAAACCTATTTTTTGGGTAGTTTTAAAACCATTCCCACCTTATAATTTAAATAATCCACTTTTGAACCATTAAAAACCGAAAATTATTCTATTATAAAATAATATTTCTAGGTTTTCCTAAGGTGCGCCTCCCTCCTCTTATAAAAGGGCACTCCCCCTTCTCTCTAATTAGCACCTTGAAAGCCTTTTTTCTCAGCCACACTCTGCACAAATACCCTCCCAACTATCCTACCTTAATCCTAGAGGCCTTACATTAGTTATAAATCCAACTTAAGAGGACCTTTTGATCAAATCAAAAGGAATAACCCGAAGAGAAGGTAAATATTTCATCACCTCTTTCAAGTCCCTTTCTTATTCAACTTCCTTTTTCTTTGTTGTTTACATTATAATATAATAAATCCAGTATATTATATATACTGTGATGTTATTATAAATAGGGTACAACCAAATTCATTTTTCTATCCATCCTTTGAATGACATGTCACCATACGTGCGTACGTACGGCTTACCATCTCCACAACGTGGTGTAATTGTTATTCAATACATTATTATTTGGATGGGTATAATAATGATGTGAAATTGATGTAAATAATAAATATAACATGTTAATGATTATGTATATATGATATACCATCCAATTATATAATAATTTAATATCAAAAGAATGATATTGTCACTCGTGCGTACGTACGGATTACTGTCTCCATGAACGTGATGAGATTCATTCCCCATCATATCCATTCAAGAAATATTTTCATTTTATGATTAAAAATAATTTTTAAAGACTTGATATCATTCTGGATATTAATAAGATACATCCTATACACAAAATATATGACTCACATAACAAAGAATATAAAGGAAAACGAATCCGTTAACACCCGAAACAACGATAATACTAAAATATTATTAACAAAGCAATATTAGAAGATCATATATGATATCATATTTATGTATATGATTCTCGTATAATTTAATAAAAATGATTTAACTATTATACATTAGTTTAACCTACCCTTGACCAAGGAAAAGTACAAGGTAAGGGTTTATTTCACAAACTCCTCATTATCTGAGATTATTTATACGTAATTATCTATTAAGACCTCTTTATCATCTACATCCATGTTTCTTAAAAATGTATTTTAAAATATTCTTACTATTTTATAGATTATGGTTTAAATTAATTTATACCATTTTTTGACTTTTATAATATTTTTATGAAGGAATCTTTCTGTCATTTTCCAAACGAGGTCATTTTTAACCTTTTCGACAAAATTAAGGTTAGAATGTCTTTTTTTAACTTATACGGTGGGTGCGACTATTTTTCATAGTTATAAAATCTTTGAAGCTTCCCTTACAAGCTTATGATAATATTTTCAAAGTAAATGTTTTATTTTATAATTATGTGACTTTTAAATGATTTCAAAAAAGAGATATTTCTCTCAAATAGTTTTGATTTAATCTATGTCAACATCCTTTGATGGATTTTAAGCTTATTTGAAGATGATTTATTATGATACAAAACATCCATATTGTGTTGAATGTTTTTTCATATGTTTGACTGTGGATGTGTAATTTCTATACCATTCATGGTTTATAGATAAAGTATTGACATTTCTTATGCTAGTTTTAATAAAAATGTTTGTGTTATGTTTAAACCTGTTCATATGAGGAGTGATTTGGACTTATTAAGTGACGAGTGGATCCCGCTATAGCTCGTCGACGCATCGGTAGGTCTCATGAGACAAACTAGTGTCTTGGAATAAGGCCTTTACAAAATATTATTTGTAGTCTTGGAACAAGGCCTTGACTATGTGGTTATGATAGTATGGCATTATGCATTCCATCATTATGAAAGTGGTTATTGATATTTCATGTGATTATTCGACTGGAAGAATATTCATGTGAATAAGTAAATGGAATTATTTCATTTTATTTTTTCTATATTAAGTTGAAGTTCAAGTTTAAAAGGGTTTTTCTAGTTATACATTGCCTTAAATGTTTATTCTTATTTATGAAATTTTTCTCTATATTGTTATCTTTACTGAGCATCCGATCTCACCCCTTTCTATGTTTTATTTTTCCTAGGATGTGAAGAAGTATTTTATGACTAACCTCCAGGGATAGTCTGAGGGGATATGAGTGTGGACTATGGAGACTATGTCATTGTAGTTTTTCACTTTGTCATGTAATGTAAGACTTATTAATGTATCTAGTGTTACCAAGGATACTAAACTAATCAGTATTTTGAGAATTAATCTTTTGTGATCATGAAAATTTTATGTAATAATGCACTTAATCTGGGTAACTGGGGTTCGGGCATTACAATTGGTATCAGAGGAAGTTTATTACAAACCTTGGAATCTATATTTAGATAAACTATGATTAGATCACATTACCCTAACATAGACATTGAGGATTAGTAGAGAATAACATCCTATAATTTTGGTAATGTAGAGATTTTGTGAGTTTTCTAAGCAATACATCCATGTCTGGATACGATCAGGTAGAGGAGGATCTGGCACATATGTACCTAGGGGTAAAACTCAAAAACACCACTTTGAGCTAGACTTGAACGGGAACTGGTGCATGACAATGGGTCTTGCTGCACTCTTGGTAACGACACTCCTGGGGGATATGATTAGGATAATTCTCATTTTCTTTAAAAACCACTATGAAGGGTTTATGAGTATATAATTCCTCAAAGAAAACATTTTTATGATTATGGATTATATTCATAAATTGTTCAGTTTATGTTAAGTGATTTACAAATTGGGATTTATGTATTTCAATTCATAAACTAATATAGTTTATGTCATTGTTTGGAAATGGAGCCTAGTGGAAGGAATGGAAATCATATCAATGCATGCACTCCATGTAGGGATTTCCCTCCTACTCAAGATAATTATAGTGGAGCTGGTGATGAAACTGGTGCTGATCAGCTAATCACCATACCAGGACTACTCACTCAGGTAATGAATAATAACCTTACTCGTATGGAGAACCCTGATACGCAGCATGGAGGATCAATGTTAGATCTCTTTATGAGGTAATAAACAACAACATTCAATGGTAGTACAAATCCATTAGTATTTGAGCAATGGATAAATTCCATATAGAAAACATTCCATGTCTTCTGGAGTAGTGAAAGAGAAAAAGTTGTCATGGCAGTTTATCGCCTCACTGGAGATGCTGATCAATGGTGGTCATTGATTAAAAACACAAAGGAAGATGATGAAGTATCAAAAATGGAATGGAGGGAGTTGAAAGATATTTTCATAGAAAAATACTTTCCTCATGACCATCGAGCAGATATGGAAAGGAAATTTTTGAGTCTGAGGCAAAAGGAGGATGAGAATGTTGCAAAGTATGATTCTAACTTTACAAGGTTAGAAAGGCATGTTGTAGATTATATACGAAACCCAAGATTTAAGACTGATCATTTTATTTATGGGTTAAAACCATTTCTCTATCGAGCATTAGTCTTACAATCCTTCTCGTCGTATGAAGATATTTTCTCATGTGCTATCAAGACAGAAAAAGAATTCTCTAAGTATTACGACTTTAATGCAAAGCAAGAGAAGAAGAGATCTACTGAGCACTCTAGAAATGAAAATAAAGGGAATAAGGGAAAAGTTGAATATCCATCCTGCAATAAATGTCGGAAGAAACACCCCGGTACTTTCTTGAATGGAATGGGAGTCTGTTACAATTGTGGTGAAAAAGACCACCATGATCGTGATTGCAAGGGGAAGAAAGTAGTTACCAATGTTCAATGCTAAAATTTCAGGGAGATGGGACATTATGAAAATGAATTTCCTAAGAGTCAGGGAGACATGCCTCATAAAAGGACAATGGATCAAGGACAATCTTATGTGATCACTACTGAAAAGGTTGAAAATCCAAAATATGTGGTGGTAGGTAATTTAATGGTTACCTCAAGTTTATCCAATTCTTTATTTGACTCTGGATCGTTGCATTGTTTCATATCTTCCCAGTTTGCTAATAAAATTAGATATTTTCAATTTGATTTAACAATGGAGTTGTTAGTCAAAACTTTTAAGGGAAGTATCATCGCAATAATGTTTTGTGAATCAGTTCCCATTAGAGCATATAAATGTTCTTTATCTGCTAATCTCATTGCCATACCCATGATTTAATTTGATATAATCCTCGATATGGATTGGATTTCGTATAATGATGCAAAAATTTATTGAATGAAGAAGGATGTTACTATTTTTGATGACGATGATAAAGAACACCTTATATTTAGAGCAGAATCGTCACCACATAATTCTTTTTTAGATCCACCCCCAGTAGCTCAACTAAATTCAATTATTAGGGATTAAGAGAATGAAATGTATGTGGGTGAGGAAAGGGATGTTCAAATAGAGGATGCACCTATTGTGAAATTAAATGTTGATGTGTTTCCAGAATATTTACGTGGACATCCTCCAGAATGAGAAATTGAGTTTTCCATTGATTTAATTCCTGGTTCAAGGCCCATATCTAAGACACCATATAGAATGACCACTGTGGAATTAGTGGAACTAAAGATTCAACTAGAGGAATGGAATAATAAGGGATTTATTCTCTCTAGTTTTTCTCCATGGGGAGCCCCTGTACTTTTTGTTAATAAGAAAGATGGATCTATGAGGTTGTGCATTGACTATAGGGAGATAAATACTATAATAATAAAGAACAAGTATCCCCTACCTCGCATTTATGATTTATTCAAAAAACTTTGTGGAGCACAATACTTTTCAAAGGTTGAACTTTGATCTGGACATCATAATTTGTTTGTGAAGAAGGGAGACATTCTGAAAACAGCATTTCGAACCAAGTACGGGCATTATGAGTTTACAATAATGCCTTTTGGATTGACTAATTCACCCTATGTCTTCATGGATCTAATGAATAGAGTTTTCAAGGAATATCTTGATGAATTTGTAGTGGTATTTATTGATGATATCTTAGTATACTCCAAAATCTACGAAGATCATGAAAATCACTTGCGCATTATCCTGAAGAGTCTAAGAAGACATGAATTATATGGGAAGTTTAGCAAGTGTGAATTCTGGCTTCAGGATATTTCTTTTCTTGGCCATATTGTCTCTAAGGATGGAATATCCACTGATCCTTCAAACACTAAGGCAATCCAAAAATGGCCAGCACCAATGAGTATAACCGAGGTATGTAGTTTTATTGGTTTAGCAGGTTATTAATATTTCATCCAGAATTTTTCCCGATTGGCTAACCTATTAACGAAGCTCACATGTAAAGGGTTTAAATTTTTTTGGACAAAAGAGTGTGAAGAATGTTTCGAAGAACTGGAGAGAAAATTAGTCAATGCTATTTTCTTGACTCTACCATTGGGGAATGATGGGTTTTTTATTTATAGTGATGCTTCAAATAAAGGACTTGGTTGTGTCCTTCTGCAGAATGATAGGGTCATTTCCTATTCATCACGACATCTAAAAATTCGTGAGCAAAACTATCCTACTCATGATATTGAGTTAGCAGCTGTAATCTTTTCTTTGAAGATATGGAGACATTATCTCTATGGTGAAAAATGTGAGATATATACCGATCATAAGAGTTTGACGTATATTTTCTCATAGAAATAACTCAACATGAGGCAAATGAGATGGATTTAACTACTCAAGTATTATGATTGCACCATACACTACCACCCGGGGAAGGAAAATTTGGTGGAAGATGCTTTCAGTAGAAAGGATCATGGAGTTTTGAACCAGATGAGAGTTGGAAGGGATCCTATTTTCATGGATCTAGTGAAGATGGATATGGAAATTCGCATGGAAGGTGAAACATCGATACTTTTTCAAATGGTTTCCAAAACATCTTTAATAGAAAAGAAAAAGAGTTCTCAGACCGGTGATGAAGAGTTTCAAAAGAAGATTAAAGCTGTGAATGATGGTAGATTGAGTGACTTTGTGTATGAATATGGAATTTTGAAATTTGGGAAGAGACTTTATGTTCCCGATATACCAGATTGAAAAAGGGAATTTTTGGATGATGCTCATAGTTCCAATTTCTCTATACACCCTGGGAGAACCAAAATGTATATAGATTTGATGGAACATTTTTTGTGGGACAACATGAAGAGGAAGATTGCTGATTTTCTATCAAGATGTATGGTTTTTCAACAAGTGAAAACTGGAAGGAAATAGCCTGAAGGAGTCATGAAACCTCTTACCATAGCTGAGTGTAAATGGGATAATATTATGATGGACTTTTTCATGGGACTACCAAAGACTCCTAGAAGGAACGATGAAATATGGGTCATTGTTGATCATCTTACCAAGTCAGCACATTTTATTGCCATAAGAGAAGATCTACCACTTGAACATCTAGTAAGACTATATATTAATGATGTTGTGAGACTTCATGGAGTACCACTATCGATTGTTTTTTATCATGATCCACGTTTTACATCAAGATTCTGGAAAATTATTCAGAAATCCCTAGATACTGAACTTAGTTTGTGTACTTCCTACCACACCTACACTGATGGACAATCAGAATGGACTATTAAAACCTTATAATACATGTTGAGATCATGCTCACTCGACTTTCATGGTATGTGGGATCAATATTTACCTCTGGTAGAATTTTCATATAACAATAGCTTCCATTCAAGTATTCAGATGGCACCATATGAAGCGTTATACGGAAAGAGATGTCGCACACCAACCTATTAGGATGATGTTGGTGAATGAAAACTCATAGGCCCAGAACTTGTGGAGGAAACGATGGAAAAGGTGAAGTTAATCCAAAACCACATCAATGAAGCTCAAAGTAGGCAGAAGAGCTATGCCAATAATCAAAGCAAGGATTTGGAATTTCAGGTAGGAGATCATGTTTTCTTGAAAGTATCTCCATGGAAGGGTGTTATAAATTTTGGTAAGAAAGGGAAAATTGAGTCCCAGGTACATCGAACCTTGTAAATTCTAGAACGAATTGGGGTTGTAGATTACCGTTTGGCAATGCCTCCAAGTCTCCCCAAAGTTCACGATGTATTCCACGTATCACTATTGAGAAAACACATGCCTGACCCAACGCATTTACTCACCTATGAGGAATTAGAACAGGAATCCTATCTTTCTTATTGATAAGAGCCCATCAGTATTCTTGATACGAGGGAACAAGTATTGATAAAACTAATGACTCATGTGGTAAAAGTTCTTTGGAGAAACCATAAGATGGAAGAGGCAACCTGGGAACCCAAGGAACTTATGATGAAGAACCACCTGAGTATTTTTTGCAGTAATACTCTAAAAATTATGAGGACAAAATTATTTGAAGGAGGGGAGAATGTAACACCCCAAGCTTCCACGATACGTTTCCCTTGTTATAATGCAATAGCTTGCATTGTACGCAACTTCGAGATTCTAACACACTGAAACCAATCAAAGTAGCCGTTATGAATAGTAATACCCACTTTTTAAAATATTACAAATGTTATCATTCAAAATAGAATTCATTTTTGGATTCCGAATATCGAAATTATCTTAGGGTGATTTTTTGGTACTTTTTTGATAAGTTTCATATTTTGATGAATAGTGAAAATTACTAAATTTTAATTAAAAACAACTTTTTTAATCGAAAAAATTAATAGTGATAAATTATTAATTTGAGTGGTTTTAAAGTATAATTAGATTATATTTTTTCCATTTAATCCAATTTTGGTCATTGGAAATAATTTCACATTTAAACTGGACATAAGCAAGTATCAATCTTTTGATAGTTATTATTTCTTAAAAACACGCTTTTTGTTTTGACAATGGGAATTAATTTTAAATTAATTTCTTCCACTTCTGTGTTTTGAATTTAGAAAAATGGATTCAATATTTAGAATCATGAGGTCCAAATTGTGTAAATAGGTAACTTTTATTTTTAGACATTTTGAATAATTACTTCAGTAAATATTTTATTTACCATGGTTAAACGGTAAATCCAGTAAATAAGGGTACAAAAATAATATTATAATAATATTAAATTACCCTAAAACGTGTCCTAACCATATTTTATGATACATGTTCGACCATTTCCATCTTTGGTTCGATTTTTGGACCCCATGGAGCCACTTGTAAGTGATAATGACACTTTATATCAATTAAGTTAAAGTAAATACAATAATGACAAAAGCATATATCTTTTAGTAAAACAATTTTTACCTAGGGTTATAAATTTTATCTCTTAAACTATAAATATTAATTATAAAGCTAAAACGATTTCCTACAGAATTGTATTTTATTTATAATTTTTAGAAATTTAATAATTAAATTTATTTATGACACAATGATGGTGCAGTATTTTCCTTATTAATGAATGAATCAAATAATTGGTATTATAAATGTTAAAATAAATATAATTTGAAAGTTTTAATGACATCCAAGAATTTTTTAGGTTAATATGACATGTTAGGATTTATTAAATGTTTTTTTTAATTAATAAATTTATTAATACTTTAACAAAAATCAATTATTAAATAGTGTCAAAATTAACATAATGGAGTGTTTAAAAGAAATATTATATTATCAATTGATATAATATTCTTAAAAATATACAGTTTGGAAAAATGACTTATATAATAATAGTTTTATCATTAATGAACCACTTGGGGTTATCTTGGAAGTTTATAGTAAGTTTATTAACCATATAATATAAAAATACAAAGAGACATGGTAAATGTCAAACTATTTAACTAAGAGTTAAATCTAAAAGATAAGGATAATATAGTGACACAAACCTGTCTAAAACCTATTAGTTGTGTGTTTTTCTACCCATCTCCACCATATAATTTAAATAATATACTTTTTAGCCATCATAAACCGAAAATTATTTTATTATAAAATAATATTTCTAGCTTTTCCTAAGGTTCCCCTCACTCCTCTTATAAAAGGACACTCCCCCTTCTCTCTAATTCACTTCTTCAAATCCATTTGGATCGGCTAAACTCTGCCCATATACCCTATCAATTGTCCTCCCTTCATCTTAGAGGCCTTAATTTAGTCAGAAAGCTAACTTAAGGATCCCTTTTGATCAAATCAAATGGAAGAACCTAAAGAGGAGGTAAATATTTCATCACCTCTTTCAAGTCCCTTTCTTCTTCCACTTCCTTTTTCTTTTTTGTTTCCATTATAAAATAATAACTCTAGTATCTTCTATATACTTTGATGTTATTATAAATATAGTACAACCAAATTCATTATTTTATCCATTCTCTGAATGTCATGTCATCATATGTGCGTACCTACGACTTACCGTCTCCACGTCGTGGTGTAATTGTTATTCAATACATTATTATTTGTATGGGTATAATAATGATGTGAAATTGATGTAAATAATAAATATAACATGATAATTATTCTGTATATATGATATAACATCCAATTATATAATATTTAAATATCAAAAGAATGATATTGTCGCTCATGCGCACGTACGGATTACCATCTCCACGAACGCGATGAGATTCATTGCCCGTCATATCCATTCAATACGAATTTTCATTTGATGAATAGAAATAATGTTTAAGAACTTGATATAATTCTGTATATTAATAAGATTCATCTCATCCACAACAAATATGACTCACATAACAAATAATATAAAGTAAAATGAATCCGTTAACACCCGAAACAACGATAATACTAAAATATTATTAACAAAGAAATATTAGAAGATCATGTATGATATCATATTTATGAATATGGTTCTTGTATAATTGAATAATAATGATTTAACTATTATACAGGAGTTTAACCTACCCTCGACCAAGGAAAAGTACAAGGTAAGGGTTTATTTCACAATCTCTTCATTATCCGAGATTGTTTATACGTAATTATCTATTGGGCCCTCTTTATCATCCACATCAATGTTTCTTAAAAATGTATTTCAAAACATTCTTACTATTCTATAGACTATGGGTTAAATTCATTTATACCCTTGTGTGAATTTTATAAGATGTTTATAAAGTAATCTTTCCGTCGTTTTCCAAATAAGGTCCTTTTTAACCTTTTCAACAAAATTAAGGTAAGAATGTCTTTTTTTTAACCTATACGGTGGGTGCGGCTATTTTCCGTTCTTATAAAATCGTTGAAGCTTCCCTTACAAGCTTATAAGAATATTTTCAAATTAATTGTTTTCTTTTATAATTATGTGACTTTTAAATGATTTTAAAAAAGAGATATTTCTCTCAAAAAGTTTTGATTTCATCTATGTCAACATCTTTTGATGGATTTTAAGCTTATTTGAAGTTGATTTATAATGATACAAAACTTCTATATTGTGTTAAAGGTTTTGTGATATTTTTGAATGTGGATGTGTTATTTTTATACCATTCATGGTTTATGGAGAAAGTATTGACATTTCGTATGCTATTTTTAATACGAATGTTTATGATATGTTTAAACCTGTTCATATGATGAATGCATTGAACTTAGTAAGTAATGGGTGGAGCTCGCTATAGCTCATCAATGCATCGGTAGGTGTCACGAGACAAACTAGTGTCTTGACACAAGGCCTTGAAAAAATCTTATTTGTAGTCTTGGAACAAGGCCTTTACTATGTGGTTATAATAGTCTGGAATTATGCATTTAATCATTATGAAAGTGGTTATTGATATTGCATGTGATTATTAGACAAGTAGAATATCCATGTGAATAATTAAATTGCATTATTTCATTTTATTTTTTTCATATTATGATGAAGTTAAATTTTAGAAGGATTATTTTTATTTATACATTGCCTTAAATGTTTATGCTTATTTATGAAAGTTTCCGCTATATTGTTATCCTTACTGAGCATCTGAGCTCACCCCTTTCTATGTTTTATTTTTTCCAGGATGTGAAGAAGTATTTTATGACTGACCTGCAGGGATAGTCTGAGGTGATATGAGTGTGGACTATGGAGACTATGTTTTTTTAGTTTTTCACTTTATAATGTAATGTAAGACACGTGAATGTATCTAGTGTTTCCAAGGCTACTAAACTAATCGGTATTTCGAGACTTGATCTTTTGTGATCATGAAAATGTTATGTAATAATGCACCAACTCTGGGTAACTGGGGTTGGGATGTTATAATTTCCACCATGATGGTATGCTAAATCTAATGATGATTGTATATTCAAGAAACTATATTGAGAAATAATTAGGTCTATAATTCCATAGAGTAAACATTTTTCAAGAAATAAATATTATAACCTGCATGCGTATGTGGTACATGAAAAAATTCTTCAAATACAAATCTTGAACTATGAAACTTAGCGACTAAGTTAATTCCTACCAATAAATCAACAAATATAATTTGTGATGAAAGTGCCCAAAATCAATTACTGATGAACAACCTTCTCAAACTCAGAGAAACTGTATCTTTGTACAAATAATTTATCACTGCCTCTTGGATTCACATTTCCTTTAGGCCATTAGATGTAGTAAAGATTAACCATCAAAGATAGAAATAAATATCTAATTTATGGAAAACTAAATAATATATATAAAGGTTAACATCAAATATAATAATTACATAACAAAAAATACCAATCTATATTCACTTATGTTATCAATATAGAATATATGGGACAATGAATGTGATTCCCCATGATGGATGACAGTGTCGAATACAGTGTTCCTCATGGCCTCAAGAATGTATCCTTTTATGCAAGATTATTGTTAGTAGCAGTAAGGGTTTGACTGTCATTAGTGCCAAAAATATACCCTTGGAATCAATAAAGAAAAGGATAAAAAATAACATAATAGAGTCAATAAACAATAAAAAATCATAATCCATGGTAGGTATGTCAAGTCATATAGTAAAAACCGAAATACCCCCAAAGTGTTAGGTCAATAAAAGTGTGGGAAATAACAAGAATGTGAAATAATATTGATACATAAATCTAAATTCCATCCCAATTCTACCTCTAAAAAAACAAATTACGTCGCATTTAAACATGGAATATCAGATAAAGTAACATCATATAATATTAATAATAACATATAGTATCAAAACACATGTGATTAAACTCAAACATGGGTCTCATGGACTATGAAAGCGCACACATGTGGTCAAACCTCAAACATTTTCTCATGGGATACAGACACACACAGAGACACGTGATAAAGTCAAGAATGGTATAAATTAAATAACAACACAAATTATAATATCAATTAAATCAACAAATACATGGACTCTCCATTGTATATAACTTCCAACCTCAAGTAAAGTGTGAAGTCTTCTCATACCCACACTATCAACACACATTGTTTCCTAATTCATCATGCACACAAGCCCGTATACACATGAAATTCCATTTTTAAACTTTTTATTCACACCCAGTATTCCTATAATATTCATGCGTGTCAAATTTGTGTTGTAAAATACTGAAAATTAAAACCTTAAAACGAAAATTATGGCATACCTGATAGCACGACAAATTCGGAACTGAGGGGAGCTCGAGGTTGTGCTATGAGGGAGAGGAGGGACAACATAGGGGAGACGGAGTCAGAGGCTATGTGGCGAGGAAGCGTATGGGTTCCAATATAGGTAGGGATCTGGAGGAGGAGACGATAAGGTGGAGGCAGTGTAGCGAGGGAGGGGACGGGTAGTGCGGTGAGGGAGGTGATGGGTGATGGTGTTAGTGGGAACCAAAGGCAGAGGGGGTACAGCGTCGGCGGTGCAGTGTCACTGGTGCAGCGAGGTAGGGGAGGTTGTGAAGGGGATCCAGAGGTGGAGTTAGTGGGGCAAGGGAGTGGATCATTAGATGTTGGGGTAGGGTTTGGGATTAGGGGGAGGGGGAGGGGTCGTCAAAGATTTTTTTCAGAATCCTTGTGATCTCCAATTGTGGTTTCCTGTGTATGGGGCCTCCAACCCCATTTTTTAGTTGTGGGGGTTGGCCTTACTGGGTTTTCCAGAGCTTCAATTAGTTCGATAATAATCTTAGGGTATTAGACCAATATTAAATAGTCATCTTATAATAGTTTTTCTGATACAAAAATTGGATATTTATCCAAAAAGTGATAAATAGGTGAATCAATGACATAAAAACATTCCACCTAATCCACATATATGTTAAGATAATACTTTTATATGTTCCCCTAAATAGTTGGTCTCTAATATTGAGGGAGTTTTAGGAAGAATTTATTACCCAAACCTTCATATGATATGAAAATAGTAGGACATCCCTATTTTTGAGGAATATTCTATGGTTGGTGAGGAATTCCATGGGAATGGACCTTCTCCCTAGAATTAATGCTCCCATCAAGATCTAGTATATAGTTATTCATTATTTTAAATATCTAAGATACAAGGACTATGAGGTTCTAGAGATACCTAACACATAAGATTCATGATATTTTTGGTTTCCACGGTCTAATAATGGAGGAGATCCATTACGCTAAATTGGGTTGGGAATCCACCCCCATGGTATAGCAGCAAGTATTTTTATGGGATTATTGGTCATATTTATCAATGGATACCTCCTCCTAGAACGTTATTCACACATATGGGAATGATTTCAGACTATTATGATAGAGGTTCAACTATAAAAAATTAGGTAAATTAATTTGGTGGTGTTGATGTTGGCTAAATTGTATCAACATTTTGGACACATCTATTGGTGGGAGGCTCCATTCAGAATCATTGTTTTCTTCAATGAATAATAAGTTTGATCATAATATGTATTGGAGATTATGAGTTTATAAATGACTAAATAATTCAATTCTGAGTTTAAGACCATTTTCTATATTATAATAAGAGTTAGTCCATTCTCACATCATAAATGAGATATGAGAAACATGATAAACGACAAAAAATATATTACCTTAACACTATACCTTTAGTTGAATTATTTCATTAATAAAATTGTGAATATAATCCTCTAACAACATACATAATTAATATATTTGATTGGGGGAGTGGTGGTGGCCTGGATTGAGAATGATAGAATCTAATAAGGGTATTCACCCTATAAATTTGTCAATAATTTTACTTTTCCTAGAAGATGTGTCTCAGTCCTCATCAAAATGTACAAGTTGAAAAAAATCACATAGTTTAAAAAAAGGGTAAATTACCACATGGGAGGAGATGAGTGATCAAGTTACCCTCATTATAATAAATTCTATTATCTTCTTTTTAAATAAATTGATGAATATTGTATCTAGTCGTACTTTTTCATGAAATTAGAAAGCTCGATACCTCAATTCAAGGATCTAATGATGAGAAATATGGATAATATGATTAGTGGTTGATGGAGGTAGGGAGACCTCCAAAGAGGATCATGCTAAGAAATTATCAAATAGCCTAGATTCCAAAGAACATGAGTGAGGCACATGGATTAGTCTCCCTCAATGGGTGAGTTATCTCCTCTACTTCCCATCCTTAATAAATATATATTCCTAAAATCTTGTGGGGAGTAGGATTCATGTAGGTGTAACTCATATGTATTAAATATATATGATGCACTCAATATAGAGATAATATTATTGATAGAGTCTAGGAAACTGACTTAACTGAATAATATCTCATGTAAGAGTCATCCCAAATAGGTGTAATCTATTGGTTGAAGAAGGATGGAAAGAGTGGGAGTGAATTTCCTTTAAAAAATTTAAACATTTAAGGTCTGATGAAATTCAAAAAATAAAACAAGTATTGATTAAATATAAAATAAAATAATTAAAAAGTGATAATAATATCGTCTTGATGAATACAATCAATAATTAAATTGGGATATGATAAGAGTGATTGGACTATTATCAATTAAAGTTGTTATAAATAATAAATAAGATTTCAAATATTTTGATGCGATTTATATAAGATAATATAAAAGTTAATTAAGTGATTAATCATAGATAATTGATGGAATATACATATTATTCCATTATGTGAATCAATATGATATTAATGATTCAATTAATGAAATAAAAGAGAGATAAAACATGATTTAATAAATTAGTTTAATAATAGCTCACCATGTGCCCATATGTCTCCTCCCCTCATGTTAAGTACTTTGTATAGTACTCCCTTGATTTTAACAAAGTTCAATTAATAGCTTCCTCCTTTCCTTTTTCAATTTTGTGACAATAAACCCATCCCCCTCACATTTATGGTCATGAGAAACCTCTTGAAATTCATCAAAAGCCAAGGAACCTAACCTTCACTTTTGTGGTATTGAGGCCAGGATATAGAAGTGGTGGTGAGACAAGAAATATTTTCTTGGTCAAAATATGTTACAATTATGATTCATTATCTCTCAAGAATAATAGAAAATGTTATGGGAGTGATGGAGATTAAAGTAGATAAGTGCCTTTGAGATTCAAAAATAAAATTGCCTCTGGATATAAAATCTTTGATATCACTAGATATTTGTCCGTAGGTGAATAATTGATTTAGTAGATTCCACAAAGGAGACCTATTTATATCCTCCAATAAAGTTATGAAGGTTTTGGAATTCCTATGAGTCGATAAGTCTTGTCAACATAAATTTAATAAATGTGGTATCCTAATTAAATGAAACATTGACATACTAGATCAAAGCCACTATCTAGCTACCCGATGTCACTAGATAGATAGAAGTCTTAATATAAGATAACAATTTTATCTAGAATCCAATAGGAAAATAATTTTCCTCGATGGTTTTTTTTTTGGGCTCTTGCTGCATATTATAATTCCATCCACTTTCATTGGCTGGTTGGTGCCCTGCACTAGGTAGAAAGTTCACTCTATAGTATTCCATCATCAACCATGGTCCTTCAAGATTCCTTCAATATATTTCATTGTTTCATGGTCTTATTTCCAATATATAAGTAAGTACATTGATACTTCCATGAATTAAATGAATTAAAAAAGATATGTCAAAGTGATACACCAAAGTCTATTAAATCCATCAACTTTATAATTTGGCTTTACATTATAGAAATTGAAATCACATAAATGAAAATTCTAATTAAATAATTAAGTGTTTTTTATATTAGAAATATCATGAGATATAGATAGGTAAAACAATATACCAATTTTTATGATCATAAACACTTAAAATAAAAATATTAATCTATTCTAAAATAACAGTTAAAAATGGTTTAAAAATAATTCAAGATATTTAAAATTATAAATTAAATATGATCAATATTTAATAATTAAACACCTAAATAATAAATATCCCCCTTTATGAAACAATGAAATATTTATCTCCCAAATCTAAAAATATTCCCCCTTATCCAAACATTTACCTCCCTTATCTAAACATTTCCCCCTAAGTGATTATCCAAAACAAACAAGAAGCGTAAAATAACAAATAATCCATATATCAAAGTTATAGTTTCATAAAAGATAAGATAATAGAGGCATAAAATGATATCACCCCTAAATTATTATCATAATCATAAAAATCCAATGTTAGAGGATAAGGTGATTAAAATATACACAATATATATGAAGGAAATAATTAAATTGCTTGAGATGAATTATAGATATAACATTGAAATAATTATGAAAAATAATCTAAAAAATAAAGATAAATGATAAAATTTGAAAAATAAATTGAATTTTTCTTTCAAAAAATAATATTATAAAAATAAATAAAATGGGTAAAAATGAATTTATTTTTAAATCAAGAGAAAGTGAAGCAATAAGAATTTTAAATTCAAAAAACTAACTTCAACTCTTTAATAACCCTTTCAAATGAAAATTTGAAAATTATTTTAAAAACAAATTTTAAAAAAGTAAATAATATTTTTTTTTTAAATATAAATTATCCCATATTTAGAATAAGAATTCAGAGCCATGAGAGTGAAAGAGATATATTTAAATTAATTCCAATATGATAAAGGAAAATTAAAACATTTAAATGTTAACCCCATGAGATATACTTAGCAGAAAGAAAAAATTCTCGATCCCTATCAGTTAGTGCATTTAATCTCTATAGATCATCCATTTTGATAACAAGATACTTTAGAGTCGGACAATCTATTACTCACTGAGTGACCATATATTTGATAAATAAATGATATTCAGTAGAACATACCTATAAATTTTCAATATAATATTCCTTTTGGTAACCTTTTGTATTTTTATCCAACCATAATACCTAATAAATCTTTTGATGATAAAATAATCTAAGGGACACTAAAATTGGATAATAATAATTAATGAATCAATATGTTTTTAGTATAAGATTTTATATTATAAATATGATAAGATACATGGATATATTTATATATACTGTATCTAGACTTTTTTAAAGCATACTCATAAATAAGATACCGAAATCTCTAACAATATTTAAAAATTTTGTTTTGGAAACATCTCTTTGAAAAAGTGACTTTTTGAGAAATATTATTTTACTTTTAAAAACCAATTACAGAATTCCCTTTGGTATAGTTTTTAGAACCCAAAAATCATATTTAGATATATATCACTATAGGTTAATTGAGAAAGATTATTTTAAATATCATTGATTTGGTATTTTTAATCATCAACACTAGGTTGAACTTTTAATTACGAAACCAATTCTTCATTTTATTTGAGAAGAAATTTTTTATCTTCAAGGAGTTGTTCATTTTCATTGATAACAACACAAAATTTATTTCAAAGTTAATTATAAAATTACTAGAGTTTTAAATAATCATATTAAATCCCATCTTAATATCATTCTAGTTCATTTTAATTTATTTTTATTATGGAGAAATATGATGAAGAAGAAGAAGAGGAGGTGGATAAGGAAAATACAGTAGAAATTAGAGAATTAAACTCCTAATTTACTTTATTTTTGTTCCATTAGGTGTTTAGGAATTTAATTATTTAATGAGGTTGTGGTGGTTGAGTCTATAGAGGCATATCTATCACTCTAAGTTAAGGATTTATGGGATTTCTTTCCTTTATTATTATCTTTCATATTATTTTTATAAATGGGGAAATTCGGTTTGATGTTACCCTTTTTATTGTATTTGTTTCATGTAACTTCTAGAACATGAATTTGATGTTTCATTTTTATCATGGAAAGTTGACTTATTCTTCTTCTTCATAAGTTTTTATGTTTCTTTTTAGGATACTCCATTTCTATCTAAATTTTGGATGAGGCATCAACATCAGTGGATTTGAAACCAATAGTTATTTTTTTATTTTTATATTGCTTAACCACTTTATCTTCTTTATCATATTGATGCATAATGATAATTTCACACATCATGATGGATCCAATTATTTCCTCAAAAAAAAATCTTTTTGTATCTTTTTCTTCTTATATATCCATCACTTATTGTTCCCTAAGATACTAGAAATAACAAAAATATTTTATTTACTAAATTTTAGATAGAAAAATCATCACCAAAATATAATTTTCCAATGAAAATGTTAGTAAATAAAGTAAACATATTATAAATAGATTCATTTTAATACATAATAAAATTTTAAATGTCTTGTCTATTCAAATAAATCTTAGTATCTTTGACTTTTTTTGTTCCCTCATTGGTAATTTCTATAAATTTTTTAATTTTATGAGGGTTTTTATAAGTATATATTATATTGAATTCATGTTTTCCAAGACCATAATTCAATTTTTTTTCATATCTTTATAATATAATTCAAAATAAATAATATCTTAGGTTGTATATTTATCTTTTGATTCTATTTTAGGTGTATAAGAAAGCATAACCATTTTCCAAATAGCATATCTAATGATTCTAAGTAAAATTGACATGTGAGTTTTCCAATAAGAGTAATGTGTTCCATCAATGAATGGGAAATGAGTGTAAAGGGTAGATCTATCCTTTAATCATACTTTGAAATTTATAAATATTAAAAACAATTTTTTAGATAAAGAACTAAACACCAAATTTAAAACAATATCAAAAACTAATTTTAAATGTATAAAGATCCAATTTAATACCAAATTTAGGTTAAAGTGGGATGGAAAGAGTTGTTGTGAATTTCCTTAAAAAAATTGTGATAGAAATAAAAAATAAGACATGTAATTATAGAGTAAATTTAAAATAAAATAATGAAAAAGTGATCATAGTATTTTATTTATGAATTTCCTCAATAATTAAATTGAGATATGATAAGAGTGAGTCCATGATTATAAATTGAAGTAATTATCAAAGATAAATATGATAAAAAATAATCTCAATATGATTTATAAAAGATAAAATCAGAGTTAATTAAGAAAGTAAGTATATAAAATTTAAGGCATATCAAAATTTTGATATTTTGATAATTGGTATGATACGAATGATTCAATGCAAAAATTAAATGGGAGGGAAAAGATTGTTTGATAAAGGAGTTTTGCAATAGATCGATGTAATCCCCCATTTATCCTCCCATATGGTTAAGATATTTTTATATTAATCCCTCAATTTTAACAGATATCAAGTAATAATTTCATTTTTTATTTTTTCTGTTTGTGATAAGAAACCCATATCCCTCATGTTTATGGGTGGCATCACCCTCTTGAACTTTTTTGGTATCCAAGAAGCATTTCCCTAAATTCTTCAGTAGTGAGAACCAATTATACAAGTGATGGTGTGAAAATAAATATTTTCTTGGTAAAAATTCATTACAATTATTATCCCTTATCTATTATTAAGGATAAAAAATTAGAGGAGAGATAATAATGAAAATAGAATGGAATCTTTGAGATTGAAAAATGAAATTGGTTCTTAATGAGGAATCCTTGAGATCACTAGAGATTCGGAGTGAGGTGTATTTAATTCGATCAAAGAGTTGTTTGAAATCATCCAATCCATATAGTAGAAATATTTATAGCCTTCAATGGATCTTGTAATATTCTATATTTCTTAAGAGTCATTAAGGCGCATCAAGGAAAATTTAAGAGTTACAGGGTACACTATTAAATTAAACCTAGACATGTTGGATCAAAGTAACTGTCTAGCCACCCAATTCCACAAGCTAGCCCATAAGTTTACTATATGATTTCTATTCTATCTAGACTTCATAGAGTATCTGGTTAGATCCTTCTATATATAGTGGTTATGTCCTCTTGCATTGGTTGGCCAATGCCCTTCACTGGGTAGTCAGTGCTACCTATAATATTCAATTTTCAACCATTTTCCTTCAATATTACTTAAATTTATCTAATAGGTTTAAGTACTTATTTCCATGATATCAATAATTACCTTTATACTGAAAAGTTAATTCAATGGATTTAATTGAATTAAGGAAAATACTTCAAAGTGATACTTAAAATTATATTAAATCTATTTAATTCATAATTTGGGTTCACATCATAGAAACTAAAATTAATTAAATGAACCATTAGTTACATAACTAAATTTCAGTGATAATGAAAAAAATGCAATATATAGAGAGATAGGGAGAGGCTCAAATAAATATTTCATTTAGTAAATAGAAACTATTATTAAATCATAGAAATTTTGAATGTTTTACTTTAAAATTTTCATAAATTGATGGATCTTGTTTCGAATGAGGATAAGGATAGTGATTTGGTAATAGAAGATGATGAGGGATCTCTAGAGTCTAGAAAATAAACTAGAAATTAAGGGGTTAGTCATAGAAATCCCTAGAAATAGAAAAAGTGGATTACCACTTTCACATAAAATATTTTCATAAATGTTAACATTAAATAATTTTTTCCTTTTTAGTAAGCCATAAAGTATTAATTACTCATCATATCATCACAAAATTTGGTTTGAGTAACACTGAACATCCTGATCACTTACTCAGGTGACATGGTCAAAAAGAAGGTTCTCATATCCAAATGGTGTATGAATTAGAGTTGGCCTATTATCATATTATATTGTTCCTAATGACACCAATAGTTGATACTCCCATGTATCCTTCTTATAAAGATATCTATAGGTTGGAGAAGTCAATATTTTTGGAGCTTCATCACTACATGAGACCAATAAGTAAGTTTTGTGTCCCCATTATTATATCTCAATTCACCTTTATGGGTCCATACTTATCCATAAACTTCAACATATTTCTATCTAATATTGAGGTACTCAGGGATGATGGATGATTATGAGAATATAGCCTCTTCACCCCCTAAAAATAATCACCACTTAAATGACAACTGGACGTGCATTTGAGAGGTTAGAGTCATATATTTACCAGAATGTACCATCAAACATATTGGATAATTTAGGCAAAAAATAATATATAGTTAATGTTGATAATAGGGTTAATATTTCTAAATTCATGGTCACTGTAATTAATAAATTTTTACAAGAATATGAGTTATCCTAAAACTTTCACTTTCTTTTAGAGCTACGCTCATTAATACAAGTTTCTATATATGGACCCTTAAGTGTTGTTCATTATGTTACTAGGATATATATACATTTTGAGACTATAACACCACCTAGGAGTGTAGTTTAATTAAAGGTGGACCATGCATCATGAATTCCCATGGAGGGACAGTCGTGAGAATACTCTTTTTCAAATCCTTCTATTGAGGTGAAAATAGTTAAATAATATGACACTAAAATGAATTAATTTGAGAATTTAGAATTCCTATTGTCTAGTTTTTATCATGTATTATACCTAACATGTTTTGGATATTTATTTTTATAACACTAGATTAGTCTATAGAAACTCATGGTGTCACTACCATAATGCTATAATTGACTTAGGTTGTGAGGGTTTTAACTATTTTGGTTCCATCCCACTCAGGGGATTTTGATGTTGGGATTTATTTGGTGATTTGGTTTTAGAATATATACCAATACCTATTATAGACTTATAATTTTACCCAAAGTGTTCCTACATTTTACAAAGGATACATCATCAAGTCATAAGGAATATTTAAAGGCTATTCAATTAGACCCCCCCTCAGCATGATCAGTGTAAGGCTGCAAATTTAGAATATTTTCATTACTATCCACTATGGAAGGTATGATTATAATGTATTTTATTATAGAATAAAGAATGTGATTAAACTTGAGAGTGAGTGGGGGATATCCAGTCAAAACTCTATACCAAAAATTATATAGACCGATATTTGAATCATAGGTCATTGACACATAATTAAGGTTACCAACATGTGATCATGGCAATGACACAAAAAATAGTGTTTGGGAAGAAAGTGGCATAGTCTGTCAACTTCTCCGAGATATTTACATCATTGGGAAAGTAATAAAATAATAGAAAAATAGCTTAAGTAAGATAAAGAGGTAGGCATAATTGTTCCTATACAAGGAGTGGTGGGGTGGCATGTTGTAGATTCAAGATCTACAATATTAGTTGAGTTTTTTTAGGCCATCAATGACTCAGATAATTTGATAACCCAATTTCAAGAGTCTATTTAGGGTGCATTATAACATTATTTCAATTTATTCTTCCAATTATATATTAGGATATAGAGATACTATAGAGTATGGATATGCCTCTCCATTTATCTGATAAATTATAAAATATTCTATTTTGAATCCTTGGTAACTTTTTATTCCTATATCAACTTTCCTATAAATTCATGATGATTTAAAAACTCAAAAATAGTAGTACATAATAACAAAATCTAATTGAGAATTATATGGGATTAGACAAGGTAAATCATAACTTCTAAACACAAGAGTAAGGGATGATATATATGAATGAATCCATAATATTTTAAACATGTACCCTAAGATGGATATACGAAGATGAATATGGATGCACGTATACCATCACCATAAGTTGGGGAATGTTCATGGGTTAAATTAATATGAAATTAATCTTCTTATTAAATGTGTACACTTAGATAGATATGGGAAAGCTGATTATAGAGACACATATAAAATCACCATAATCTAAAGTTAATCCATTAAAATAAGAGAGGTTTAGATAACACAACCAACTAAAAATCATGTAGTTAGATTTTGATACTAGTATTTCAATACCCAAAAGGGAGAAGGTTCTTTGAAATTAAAACTAATTATATTTAAAATGGATCATCTAAACCAATATATATAATGACCAGATGGATGTTCTAAATTTTTCTTGGTTAATGGACAAAAAGAGCATAGTTTGACTTTTTATTTATCATTATGGTGGTCCCTAAAAGCCATATGTATTTTATTTCTTCATCCCAACTATTTCTTAATCCATGGATATAGAATGGATCAGTGGGAAGGAACCCATATTTTAATTAGGACACCCATTGCGGGTTTTTTACATTACAAGTTTTGTGATATTTTCCATCACTAAAATGCTCAAATTTTTAATATTAGATGAAAAGTGAAATAATAGAGAGTTAAAACTCATTTTTATCCTAATATTATCTTTATGGATTTTTAATAGGTAAACTGCTATTACTCTTAACTTTGGTAGTTTACAGTTTTTTATGTTAGAAAAGTGAAATTGGTGTTTAATTTTGAATAAATTTTACAATAATTTACGGGTGTTTAAGATTTCATAACATTGACTAAAAGATGAGGTAGTATATATATAAAAGTAAATGTGAAAACCATTAGGAATGAGTGCCCAATACCTATATATACCAACTCAAAGAGGCGTGCACACTGTTTAATGTCATTTTTCTTATACTGGGAGTGAAGGGTGTGATATGACAACCTAAATGGGGCTTACAATCCAATAGTGATCTAATACCTTTGAAAAAAGAATAAAAGTGATAAAAATCATATCCTGAAGTATTTGATTTAGGAAGGGATGAAATTAAAAAAACTACCGAGGATGAACATTGACCAAATTCAAGTAATGGGTACCACTAAAGTATTTTTAAGGGAACATGGGTTTAGTGGACCTTCTCCTCAAAATAAAACAAGCCTTGGGATAGTAGGATAGACATGCTCCATTAATATAATAACTATTATAAAGTTTCTATTTTTTAATTAGGTACACCCATTTATTATATCTATTAAAGGATTATCATGATCCCAAAACTTGAGGCATGAATCACGACATATAGTAAGGAAATATCTAATAGGTGATTGGAACATTATAGACCAATTTTGGACAAGACTGGGTTATTTTGGAACATTTATATATGAGTATGATTCATATGGATCACATATCACTATATATCTTGTGATCATATGAAACCATCCAAAAGTAGTTTTTTTATGGTTTCTCTACACATATCTAACTCATGCACAGAGACAAATGAAATGGTTTTGTCCTAGTGAAATTCCATTATAGAAGAGCCAATGTGAATGAGGATAGTCCCTTAACTAGGATAGAAAATGAACAATATCTTCTAGATAGACCAAATAAAATATATTTTTGTTTCCATATATATCTTGATATAGTATGAATCAATCCAAATATTGTTCTTATTCATTTCCTCTACATAAATCTAACTCATGAACATAGAGAGACATGATGGTTCTATTTTAGTGTAGGGCCATTATAGGAAGACCAAAATGAATGTGAATAATAAATATAATAGGATATAATGGGAAAAATATATTCTAGATAGACCCAGTATAATAAATTTAGACATCAGTATATATCATGTAGAAATAATTTTAAAGCCACACAATTTTCTTGTAGGATTCTGAGAGGAGTGTTTCAACCCTTGATTTTTACAGAAGATTCGTACCCAAAAATGAAGGGGTATAAGAATAAGATATCATAAAATCACATTAAAGATTAGTATGATGTAAAAATTCAAAGCATTAAGGGTATTTGAATCTACATAAATACTTAGACTGTGAAATATGTGAATTATGACTTAATATTTTTGAATTGGGAAAACTTTGTATGGAATAAGAATGTATAGGATGTCTACTAACCATATTAAAGTGATGGGTTCTTTGGGATTAATTTTTGGGGAATAATGGGTAAGGAGAAATACTCATTTGGATAAAAACAAGCCTCTAATTTATAGGCTAGATAGATCAACACTTATATCATTACCAAGAAGTGGTGCCACTTTAGGTTTGGAAACACTCATTATTGATATCCATTAAAGGTTTAGGATGATTTAAATTATTAATGAATGAAGTAGGTTTTATGGATAAAATTATATTAAATAAGGATTCACATAACAAAATGGCCACACACCCATGTAAAGAACACACTCTTAGGATAAAGGGATATAATATAAGATAGGTATAGTATATCATCACTTTAATGGTAGAGTATTCCTAATTTGAAGAGATGTAATTTTCATGAATTTAAAACGTATCTATGCAATATTTTAAACTCTCATATTTGATAAAATAATATTTTATCAATATTTTTCCTAGATTAGTGGGTCCAACAATCATAACATGACATTTACTAAGTCCCAATTTTCTTCCCAAATATCTTTGTGAATTTCTCATTTCCCACTTTATATTTTTTCCTAATCTGATAAAAGAGATGGATGAGTAAGTGGAGACTTGGATTTTTCTTAGTGCATAAATTATTTTTTCCAACATGATGAGCCTTTCCATATATTTTATTTTGTACTATAACTATTACTTATTCCATGAAAGAAATTTTTACAGTGATTGAAGGGTCAAATATTTCTTAGGAAACCCTTTATTGAACATTAACTTGATGGGACTTTGTTAATATTTTACTTTACAGTTCAAGGCTATGTAATTAAAACAATAGAGGGAAAACTTCTAAGGCTATAAAAATTTAACAAATAGCAGATTAATTTTATGGTCATATAGATTGGACCAATAATGGATGTAATTTAAGGTCATTTAACTTTGACCAAATACAATATGAAATATCTAGTGATTGTGGAAAAATTTAGATAACATGAATTATCATATATCTCATCACTAGAGAAAATTTTACTTTAAAATTTACAACTACTACTAAGATAAAAGATCATTGCTTTACTACATTTCCTGAGATAATAGGAATTAATCAACATGTAGTTATTAATAAAAATATTTCATCTAGGCGTATAATCTAATAAGAAAATCCATGTATGAATTAATAGTACCACTTGGTAAGAGAGGTCATTTTTATTATTGGAAAATTATAGCTAGGTTTGGGATGAATGATTCTATATCCACTATATATCCTTGGATAATAGGATTAATGCCACACATATTTCTCATGAAATAAATATCTACATAGATTTTACTCTTATAAAGGGGTGGTATTGTGATTTTCCTCAGGATGATCTATGGTAGGTAAAATCCCAACATAATTTATGTAGGCCTAAAATATGGGAAATATTTTTTATTATTTGGGGTATTTTATCCTAGTGTATGTTTGAAAGAAAGGAACGTCACATTGGGGAATCTTTCATAGATCTTTCTCATGTGTAAATGAATAAGTTCCTTCAAAATAGGCCACTATAAGTAGCTTAAGTTCATATGGGGTGGACCATAAATTATTAAATTTAGCATCGCCTGTTAAGGAATCAGATACCATATGGTTTATAGTCAAATAATTTGGACTTTTATATAGAGGGATTGATATAAATTAGAATCATTATAAAAAAATGATAGGGCTCAGTTTTAGTGTTGAACCCAAGGATAAAACCTAACTTTAATGAGAGTTACCAACCACAAAGATGAAGTGGGGGTTTTATTGAGATGATACATTTGGATGAGTATAGGGTTGAAAATCTAGACATCACTTTAAATCCTATTAAAATTGGAATCAAGCTACATGTAGTTTTTTAATTACTAGTGTAGATACCACTGATGAATATTCGACAAGAATTGGTGAGAACTTGTATACTAGGATACAACTGCGGATTATATGAGCAATAATATTTTCATCTAGGACCATGTTAATAAATATGGTCATTACTTCATATCCTATGATAATATGAATCAATCCATATATTGTTCTAGATAAGGGTATTTATACACATTTGGATCATGCATAGAAAATTTTTTGGTGGCTCTACTCTAGTGATAGGATGCAGTGATAAACCCCACATGGATGAGTCTGAGCCTATGCACCAATATTAAATTTGATGTGATTTTTGGCTATACAAAAAGTAGGAATACCAAACATTACAACATATCCTTTGATAATAGGAATCAATCCATACATGGTTCTTATAATCTCTTTACATATAATTGACTCATGTGCTAGGGAAATGGAAATGGAATGAATGTATGTCCATGTGCGAGAAGAAAATAAAACCAATATTAATAGAGTCACAATACTATGAAAAAACAAGGTTTTGATAAATATAAAATTTGTATCTAAGTCCCAAATAGACAATTTTTACGTAACTATATACCCTATGAAAACATGAATCATTCCACATGTAGTTCTATATGAAAATTAATACCTCATAATATGGGGCCTTTGAGGTACCCAACAAGAATGGTAAGGCCCAAACACTAAGAATGATGGGGGTTAAAGTTGATGGGATTCATGGTTAGACCTGACACAGGATGACAAGAATAAATCTAGAAATATTTATAAAATAAGGTCTATGGATATACCTAACTCATGTGTAGGGGGAAATGGTAATGAAGTGAGTGGATATACTAGTGTGATAAGGGATAAAACACAATGTGAATGAAGTTTCCACACTAAGACAACCTAAAGTGGTCTCATCCTAATGCATGGACATAGGAGGATTCAGCATAAGCGGGTCTAGTTATTGTCTCCCATGTGATGTCTGAAATGAAGATAGAATCTATGGATGGGACTAGGATAAGAGATCTATGAATCACAATTCTACCTAAGGTAATAGTAATCAAGCCACATGCACTTCAAAAATGGGAGCATTTTTTTATAGGTGAGGTGAATCATAACACTAATATAGGAAAATATTGCTATAACACTAATATAGATTGTGCTCTTATATAAGGGAATATTTTTAAATTTATATTCATATAAAATAGAACAATCTGGGAAGATTACATTCATGTGGATGGAACAAATTAAACATTTCTAATTCATGCAGTAGGACGATTATGTCATGAAGTTTGTCTTCCTACGATGAGAACTAAAGTTGTATCCAGTTTTTAGTCGTGAAGATATGGATTACTATGAATAGTGTGATTCATGGATTAAAACCCATGTCCGTATAAAATTAAATAAAACTAATAGAAAATTTACAATGAATTAAGGGATTTTCAAGATTAACAAGTGGCACTCATGGAACCACCACAAAATAATAGGAAAACTTTTATAATAACCTTTTTTTATCTACCAACCTTTCCATGTAAAATACCCTATAATTTAAGATGTCCAATTATCCTCCATTTTTTGGGGATTCCAAATTGTCACCTTCATCATCCATATATGTTAGGTCATCCTTCTGGATATGATATTCAACATCATGACTTCCATCATTATCATTTCCTAGCAGAAAATCTTGATGTTCTCAATTAACATCAATCATGTTTTTTTCTATGTTCTTATTTTGATGTAAGGTCTCAATAAGTAGAGGATTATCCCCAGGAATGTATTAAATAATTGAAATGTACCCAAGTGAGGGAAACCTAAAATAAGAAGAAGATACCTCCTTGATATCCTCAGTTACAACATGCACATTCACTAGAGAGGTATAAACATTACGATCTATATTTAAAACTGGTTTTGGGAAGCCTTCCTCCATCCTGATTTTATTTCAAATGAATTTCTAGTCAAGTCTCTTTATAAAAATTCATCAAATACTAAACTATTAATAGATTATAGTATATAAATGAAAATGGGTGTAGTCACCCCCTCATTCTTCCCTATTTTTTATCCTGAGCATCAACTCCAATTTCATCAAACATGGAATCAGTGATGATACATGTAGTGGGAGTATAAGGAATGAATTTTACCTCTGCAGACCATCACTCCAGGTTCTTTTGATTTTGATTTTGCATGTCCCTAGAGAAAAACACCTAAATTAATTTTGAATCCTTCTCTGAATGATGATAATAGGGAACCACAAATCCCTAAAAAATAGTACCTATAGTAGGGGTTTTCTCCTCACTACCATCTTTCCTGGAACGTAGAGAATCTAGAAGATAAGTGCTCAAATAAATAATTGGAACCTCCAGATAGGTAGAAACAACACCAATAGCATCATGCTTGATTAGCTTTCCTGCAAAAGTATTGAGAGTCATCAATACCTTCTGATCATCAACCTTGTGTGAAATTCAGTATTTAGGAAATATTTTAAAACATTCCATTAATATTTAATTTAAAGTTAGAATCATCAATCCAATCAACTAGATCATAATTAGATAATTCTTTAGGTGATCCCTCCTTCTACATACCTTCCTATTGGTTATTGTCCTGATGGACTTTTACATGATCATAAACTGGTTGTCAATCATCAAAGTGGTGGTTCCCTCTTCACTCCATTTTCCAAGATTACTAGAATTAGAATGAAGACTATAGGCCTTAAAATTATAGCTAGAAAATTTGTAAGAGGTCGAAGCATTTTATAGAAGGTTATCCTTATAGTAAGGTTGATACTCACTTACCTAAAGGTGCACTGAATCAACAAGTTCAATATACTACTTACCTCAGACTATGAACTATTATTTGTTAGACCCATTTATCATGTGATTCTTCTCATCCTCAATTATATCATTCAGAAGAGGCATCTTGAACTTATTTTTGTCAACTAGGTGACCATGCTTCTTAAAATATGAAACATTTAGGCCCCCATGACAATTTCCCTAAACATTTCCAATAAAAAAATAATTAATGAAAGAGGATTGCATATTCTCATACTCAATAGGCAATTCAAAATTGAATAATTTGAAAAATAAATAAATAATTTAAATCATAGGAAGACCTAAATAAAACTAAACAAGGATTCGGTCAAAGTGACCATATATTACAAGCTCAATTTCCTTGTCAATCATGATAGGAGTTCCCATAATAGATGAAAAATCCAAAAAAAATATTATGATTCCAAAATAGAAAATTCAAACCAGTTAATTTGATACAATATAGGGAATTGAGTTCTTCACCTAAGTTGGATAAAACCATGGATACCAATCTTTAAAATACATGTTACCTAGCTTAAGGGGGATACATCATAATCCCTAGGATTTTATTTTCTAATCCTTTGATGGGAAAATATTGTGGAAGAATCGCATACCAATGGAAACTATGCACCATATGTTAGAGCCCCGAAACTGAAGAAGAAGCCTCTTTAATTCCTCCATATTCCATGAATTGGATCTTTTTTATGAATATAACAATGTGATAATCAAATTATTGATGTCTTCTACATGGCCCCAAAAAAATTTAGTGTTCACTTCAACAAATTCCAAAGTGTCCTTCATTATCTTGTACGAGACCTTCAAATATGAGGGAAAATCGGTGAAAAATATAAAACTAAGATGATTATATGATAGGGGTTTATTAACCTACAATTTATTCCTTTTCACTATTCTAGCAGACAAAGAAATATGATTCACCTACAAAGCAACCTTCGTAGAGAGAGAAGCTTGGACCGCATAAGATTCTTGGGTATCTGGAGCTAAAGGCTAAATTGTAGACTCTTTCCCTGCACCATCATTTATCACTTTTATCTTCTTCAATATGTAGAAAACAAATATCATGAAGATCAAAGAAACAGTTTAGATCCATCTAAATCCAATTCTAATTATCATGGGTGATTAGATTTAGAAACTCCCAAGTTACATCCAACATAAGCTATGACTATGATATCATGTAGATTAATGTCATAAAATTAAGAATGTTTCCTAGTAGTTTATAATCATGTTGATTGGACTTTATGATATGTATTTTATTGTCTTACAAAAAATAATCTTTAAACTATCATGAAATTATGAAAATTGTTTATTGATAAACCTTGAATATTGGAAGGTGTGATACAATATCCATCTATTTTAATTAAGTAATCGGATCTGTTAAAGTAGACCCTATGTATGGAATATGATCCCTCTAATTTATGACCTATCTTTAAGGGTCTATTACTAGGTATCATTGGAGTTATTAGGGATATAACTAGTTCCCCTTGAAGGAATGAACAAAGGAATACCTTCTTGTTGAGTTATTATGTGACTTGATTCTCATATATTTAAAGTTTATGCATCATTTAAATCCTTTTCACTTTGATTTTTTATAATTAAAAGATTCATATCTTGAACTATTAATATTAAAAACATTTATTGCAGATGAAATGATGATGTGAAGGAAATTGGACCTCAATAGGATGGAATACCTTTGTCTAATATGAAAGAAAACATGGAATCTCTTGTGTGGAATTATAGGTTGTGGAGTGATAGGACCATAAATTATATAAGATATTACTTATCCAATATTTCTTTTTTTATCCACCATCTTAAAAGGGATAAAATAAAATATTTTTTTGAACACCTCTATATATCAATTTTTTATATATGATAACATGATAAATGGTCAGAATCGAAATTATACTCTTAATACAACCTTTTTAATTTGAAATCATATAAATCCATGCAATTGTTTATCATTATTTTGTGGATGGCAGAAAATATGGTAATGATATTATAATTCATGAAATTGATGAAAAAATTGGTTCTGACTTCTATGAGGAATATAAACTCAACCCACTTGGAGAAGAAATTAGTTGTTGTAATGATGTACTTGAACTTCTTATTTATATCATGGGGATATGAACCCATGAAATCTATTCCCCACTTGGAAAATAACCTTGAGTATTTGGTTGTGTGAAAAGACTTTAGGGGTTTATGGATGAAATTTTCATGTATCTGATAAGAGGGTTACTTTTTTGTGAACTCCATAAAATCATGTATCATTTTTTGCTAGAGTTATACAAGTCACTTGATTTACTAGAACAGATTGTCTCCAGATTTGTGATCACCACATGTACTAGCATGGAATCCATTTATAACAAGTTAATCTACTATTTCTATGCATTTGAGTTAGACTCTATTAAATATTAATTTTTATAAGTCTTTCTAAAAATTTGGGTTTCTATAGAGGAATAAATTTACAGGTTGATGATGGATATGTTTGTTCTTGTATTCATCTATTAGTTTAGTCTTTCTTTAGAGGTACTCTACTAAGGGAGATATCCAACCAATAATGGTATCAACCAGTGAGGGTGAAGGTCTTCCTCGAGCATGTTTGGTGTTAACCGCATTGATATCTTCTATATAATTATTGATGAATAAGGAAACCACCCTACAGTGTGTAATGTGAATAACCATTTAATTTGGGTTTTTATCTTCCATGTTTGTAGTTGCATGGCCATTATATCTTATCAATCATTCTATGAGTGAGAGATGTGATACATATTAGATCTAGGGGAATTAGACAATAAACCCTCATACATAATGAATAAAGTCAATCAAATCTTCCTTTTTTATATCATAGTCACTATTGATTTTCTTGATTACTAACTCTAAATAATCTTTGATATTTATTCCAAACACTAAAATCTATAGGTATCACTCTAAGCATGAACTTAATTCCTTGTATTATGAATCTTTATGGGTAAATCCTTAAAATATTTTGTAGGATTATGTCAAAATATATTTCATTTGGGTGACTAATACAGTCCTTAATCTGACCAGTTGAGCTTTGGGTTTTACATCCTTCTACCTATTGGGTTCCAAGAAGCACCATCAATGCGCATTTAGCACAGCTAATAAGTTTCAAAGATGTAGAATAACTCTTCCTTGTATAGTTCTATATCAAAAAAATATAGGATAGGGTGCTCCACAATAATATCTACTAATTATTTCCCCTTGATCACCTTTTATAACATGATATGTATATAAAACTATTATATAAGGAACACCCATTATACTAAATTCTCAGTTGGTATTAATAAACAAGGGATATGATTTGAATGATTAATAAAAGATACCAAGAGGACCATGAGGTGATAAAAATAATGTCTTATTTTATATACTATGATGTTCAATACAAGACAACTATTCAAGATGTTAGAATATCAGTTATGAACATCTATCATTGTCTTACTATGATAATAGAGACAATTATGTTCATCAAAATCAATATTTTGAGAAAAGAGAGAAACAAGAGATCACTCAAAGGTTTATATGTATATTATGAGATTCTTTACCTTAAACATGTGGCATCAAGATTAGTGGGTTGAAATTTAATTATTTGGTATCATTGATGGACGTTTGAAAATCTTCAACCCATCGATAAGAAATTCCATTATTCATCAATTTTGTAACGGGTAGACACTTCTTTTAGAGTTTGTCTATGAAGTGTATAAAGTAAGAAAGACATTCTTGGATCCCTTTTACCCAATTGAGGTTTCAAGGGGGTCATATCAAGTATCACATTGGTCATTTTGGGGCCACCTTTGATTCCATGAGTGTGCACTATGAAGTTGGGGGATTTCCCTGATGTAACCCAAAAATCAGATTTTAGGCAATTCATCTTCATGTTTTGTTACTAAATTTTACTAAAAACTTGTTCAATATTTTTATGTTGATCAGGAAATTGTTGATATTTTACCCCTATATCATCAATAAAACATTCTAAGATTTTACCTAGAAATTAATTGAATATATGGTTTATGTAAATTTTTTATATAGCGCTAGAGTTCTTCAAGCCAAAGAAAATTACTTGATTATAGTATAAGTCTTGGGATTCCATATAATAAATGACTTATTTGTCTTAATTGGTCACACATATCTAGTTATAACCTAAATAACTATCTACACAAGAGAAGGTTTGGAATCATGTTGTTTTGATGATTAATAATTCCTTGATTGGGACTGAGAAATCATATTTTGGGAAGTATTAAATAAGATCCATGAAATCAATGAAAACCATAATTTTCCCATTTTATCTTAATGAGAATTATTTTGATGATCCATTTCAGGTATTAAAATTCTTAGAAAAAGTTATCCTTAATCAACATATATAATTTTGTATCCACTTTAGTAGGATGGACTAGATGTATTCTCTTAGTTTCTTGTTTATAGAAATAGTGGACACCCAATAAGAAATGATGGGTATCAACTTGAGGATCCATCCTAGGAATCTTGGTATAATTATACATGGATACATATTGAGTCTTATTGATAATGGAGATAAACATTCACAATTCTTTTGGGTTCATTGAGACATTGATCGATGTTGGTCGTTGATCTTTCTTGATACCATGATTAACATGTCTGAGTTCATCAACATTGGTCTAAATGCCGTCTTAAAATACTGGAGGATAATCCTTGACATTTTACTCTCCCTATTCATCATTGTAGAAATAAAAAGAGACTATGGAATCCTATGATATATAAGATGATGTAGGGTCATTTTTATTCTAATCAGAATGATATCTTTCTTCTAAATGGAAGGGTTCATCTAATTCAACTGATACTTTGGGAATAGTAGTGAATATGCCTTACCCTTATGATTTTATTCATTAAATATTCATATCCATCGAATTAAAGAGAGTTGTTTTGTTTGATTTAATATCATTGAAAATTTTATTTTTGTAGAGATACTTGGGGGTATGATTGATCCATAACAACTACATAGAATCTTTTTTATCTATTAAAAGTTGATGTTAAGTGGAATTATCATGTTGAACATCATAAAGTAGGAAATTTATTGGTGGTTTTCATTAATTATCTAATATGATCTATATGATCAAATGGATTAAAAAATTAAGAGTTTTATTATCAATTTGGTTTAATTTAAACACATAGTCTTCACCGAGTTTACTCTATTAATTGAAATGAATAATTTCCAGAAAACAAGGGGAGATATCTGTATAAAGTTATTTACCATTACCTTATTATATTAACTTTTATTGAACCCTATATCTAGATAATAAAATTAAGAAGACTTAAAAGGGACCTATAACCATAAATTACCCAAATATTTCTATCAATGTGATATTTTACTCACAAATGATATGATAGGGACACTATTGTATGCATATGGAGCCCCGGAAACCCCAATGGGGTGTTGAAATTTAGGTCTAGATAGACTAACTTAAATTTATCATAAGATATGTGATCATAAATTTTTTTTTCATCTTTATTTCCCCATGTATCCTCTACTGATTCTTGTCATACCCTAGGATTTTCAGGTTTGAAGGAAATAGGTTTGATTCATTTTTAGTCTATGTGTCTGAGGTTTTTTATCAGGATTAGATTGATCAATAAACCATTATCAATAAAATATAAATATATTTATATGTCACTAATCATTATAGATATATACATGTTCCCAATATGTCCCTATATAGTTGTATCCTAGACTTTTTCTGTAAAGGAAATGAATATTTGAAACTCGGTAGTTCCGGTCTCTGTGAGATACGTTTTTGTTGTAACAACTTCAAATTCATAATCTAAAGGGATTAAAAGAGGCTCAATGATGGATCCTAGAGATCGTTGACATGTGAAGAGTATAAAAAATTGAGTCCCTAGATATAAATACTAGAAGATTATTTATAATATCATACTTCTGAGCCAAGGGTCTATGCATCTTATCTTGAGTTTTTCCCATACTTTGGGGATTAGGGGCTAGGGATGTTTATTCTAGAGACTCCTTACCTTCATTAGAATTGGGGGATATATTTTTGGTTTATTTTTTATACTGAATCAACCTTCCCAGTCCATGATGTTGATTTAACAACATCATGTTTACTATTCAATGTTAAAATATGATTAGATTTAAAGGATCCCTGGATGATTCAGGATCAAGTTAATGGTCTTGTTGGTCTTGTTAGATTTGTTTTCAATGATATTAAATTATTTCAATGACTTTAGTGAAAATGATTCTTGACCACTGGTTTGTACCATGGCTTTATCTTACCTAACCTTCTCATCCCATGGGACCTCCTCTAAGATTAATAGAAGTCGATTTTTATTTATATGATTCATCCTTATTAATGAAGGGGTGTATCCATTTTATTAAATTGATCAAGCCATATTAAGACTCCTCATAAGTTGAAATTTTTATTTATTGGGGCAGTTCCCATTATCCTTGTGATGGGCATAAGAATTCTTAGAGAGTCTAGACTAGCTTAGATAATATTAATGGATCATATTTTATGCCTTATTTCATTGGTGAAGATTGTGAAAACTCTCATAAGGTTGTGATGATGAAGATGTCTTCTTGAATATTACAAAGGAAACTGGGGATAAAACTTGTTTTTTCAGTGTCACCATGAGTACAACATGAACTTGATTAACCAATATTCTAGTAATCCATGTCAGGTCACATTGGGATATATTCAAATGTGAAATGGGAGGGGTGAATTAGTTTCTATGTATTTCTAATTTACATTTAACTTCTCATCCCTTTAAATAGTTGATAATTTAGGATTCTAATTATCTCAATCTTGGTTGTATCTCATGATTATCATACAATAATATAGATGAAATTAAACAATGCAAAATAATATTTTTAACAAGTTCACTAATCAATGAGAGTATATTTTACTTGTTGTATTTAGAAGTAACTGATATATAGATTATCACTATAATTAAATACTAACTATAGTGGATTAGTTAGAGAGTAGATAAAACCTAAGTTTTGGTTCCATACACTTTATAAGGGGAGAAATAAATAATCTTGATTTCTATTGGATTGTAATATCCTAACACAAATAAGGGATCCTACTGTATATTTATACCTCCTCATGATAGTTTTTTCTTAAAGTGATTTGAAATAATAGATGAGTCTTCAACTAGTTGATAATTTACTTTATCATGGATCTTCATTCTTCCCCTTCATCCTTCTCTTCCTATAATTTCACAAAAAAATGAAAGTACACCTTCTAAAAATTTTTTATGCATACTAGTGCACAAAAACCACCTCAAAGTAGCATGAAATCATACTTCTCTTTATTCTTACTTCTATGCAAACTAAAATTCACACATAAATCTCTTTATTCCTATATTTTTAGGAATAAATGTCTCCTATTCCTTATAACTTTTTCTATTCCAACATTAAACTAGAGTATACAAAAACATTTTTCTCATTTCTCTTATTATTCCCTCTTCCATTCCTTTTTTCTCTTATTTTTTCTTTAGTGCATAGAGATTTTACTAGTTTTTATCTCTCTATCCTCTTCAATAAAAAATGTTTTTGAAATTTGTTATACTATATGATCTTATTCTTGAAAGAAATATTTTATTCATTGAATATCTATGTTAATCACTCTTTAATCATCTATTAAACCTATAATATATATATATATATATATATAATATCTACCTAAATTCTTCAACAAATCACATTCACTTTGTTTATTCCATTATTTAATACATAATTTAAATACCTTAGTATGAATTTTTTATTTTTTTAATAATTAAAAATACCTATTATCTATATTATTTAATTTTTAGAACTTCATTTTAAATTCCTAAAACACTCATAACTCTTCCCTATTTTAATTTTAAAATATATAAAAATATCATATTGTTTAACTTATAACTCATTAAAAAAATATTTTTAAAACTCTTCTAAAGTATCCACATTCATGGAATCATGCATATTTTCCATGTAGACCATCATCTTGTAGCGTGATTATCACGAAAAAATTGTCTTTTTTGTAACACTCCATGATTTCTTAGTACATTACTTCTTCAAAGTAATTCAATAACTTACACTACATGCAACACTGAGTTCAAGCGCAACACTGAGTTCAAGCGCAACACGACTTACTAAACTAGCCCTTCAAAATCGGTTATGAATAGTATTAATTGAATTTTGAACTTTATATAATCCTTATAATCCCAGAATCTATATTATGAGTTTCGTAGACATAATGTAAGAACAAATCCATTTTTTTGATAAAAGAAGTATTTTTCAAAAAAATACAATTTTACCGCCTTTTAATGGAGATTCCTTTTAAAATACAATATATGAAACTTTTATATATTCAATTTGACAAAATAAACTTCTTATTTAGAATCTGGACATAAGAATTTAGTTTCAATAAATTTTTGGTGTTTTTTTGATAACTTACATATTTGGGTGAATAGTGAAAAATACTATATTTTAACTGAAAACAACTTTTTTAATCAAAATAATTTATATTGTTAAATTATAAATTTAGATGGTTTGGAAGTATAAATAGATAATATTTTTACTATTTAATCCAATGCAGGTGATTTTAAGTAATTTCACTTTGAAATTGGACATAAACAAGTGTCAATCTTTTGATAGTTAATATTTCTTAAAAATACGCCTTTTGGTTTTGACAACGAAATTAATTTTAAATTAATAAAAAAAATTATATGTTATTAATTTGGTAAAATAGACTTAATTTTTGGATTCCGAGTATCAAAATTATCTTAGGGTGAATTTTTTGTATGTTTCTGAAAACTTCCAATTTTTATGAATAGTGAAAAACAATGCCTTATTGGTTAAAACCGACTTTTCATTTAAATATTAATATATTTAATTTAAATTTATCTTGGGTAAAAATAGATATATAATGCATATATAATTTAAATATAATTCATTGGAGTCATTTTATAAAAAGGTTAGATATATAAAAAGTTTATTGAACTTTTCAACCTCTTTTACCCACCTCCTAGGAGAATTTACAAATTCTGATAAAACATAATTTTACTACTTCTGTGTGTGGAATTTAAAAAATCAGAGAGACACGGTTAACCTCAGTAAGAAAAATTTGATTCAATAAGTTGAAAATAATTTTTTGTGAATAGTAACTTTTGACTTTTGTTTACCGCAGTTAAAGGTAAATAGGGCAATTCAAGGTAAAAAGAATTTTATAATAATACAAAATTAACTTAAAACTTGTTCTAACCTTATTTGATGAGTCATGGCCGACCATGGGAATCCATTTGTCGATTTAGGGACCCCATGGATCCACTTATGAATGATAATGACACTTTATTTTAATTAACTTAATGTAAAGGAAAAAATGACATAAACAAATATATTTTAGTAAATCAATTTTTACATGAGGTTATATATGTCATATTTTTGAATATAAATATTAATTATAAAGATAAGACTATTTCCTACATAAGTTTATTTTATTTATATTTTTTAGACATTAAATTATTTAATTTATGTATGATACAATTATGATGATGTAATTACCTAACTAATGAAATATTAAAATATTTGATATTATAAATATCCAAATAAATGTAATTTAAGATTTTTTATGAATTAAACTAATTTTATAGGTTAATATTACATGTTATGGTTGGTTAGATTAATTTTTTTCAAGTTAATAATTCTGTTATAAATTTAGAAAAAACAAAATACCAAATAGTGTCAAAATTGACATAAAAGAGTTTTTAAAACAAATATTATATTATTAATTGAAATAATAGTCCTAAAAATCTAAGGTTCGGCCAAACAACATTTATAATAATATAAATGACATTAATGAACCAATTGGGGTTTTATTGGAATATTATAGTAATTTTATTAACCATATAATATAAAAATACAAAGAGACATGGTAAATATCAAACTATTTAACTAAGAGTTAAATCTAAAAGTTATGGTTAATATAGTGACTCCAACCTATCTAAAACCTATTGGTTGAGTGTTTTTTGACCCATCCCCACATTATCCTTTAAATATTACATTTTAGAGCCATTATAAACCGAAAATGATTTATTATAAAATAATATTTTAAGTTTTTCCTAAGGTGCCCATCACCACTCTTATAAAAGGGAACTCCACTTTCTCTCAAATTAACACCTTAAAAGCCTTTTGTCACATCCAAACTCTTCCCAAATACCCTCTGAACTATAATAGATTCATCCTAGAGGCCTTCCTTTAGTTATAAATCCAACCTAATGAGCCCTTTTGATCAAATCAAAATGAAGAACCTGAAGAAGAGGTAAATATTTCATCACCTCTTTCAAGTTCCTTTCTTCTTCCACTTCCCTTTTCTTGGTTATTTCAATTATAAAATAATAATTCCAGTATCTTCTATATATTTTTATGTTATTATAAATATTCTACAGCCAAATTCATTATTCTATACATCCTTCCAATGACATGTCACCATACATGCGTACGTACGGCTTACTGTCTCCACGTCGTGGTGTAATTGTTATTCAATACATTATTATTTGAATGGGTATAATAATGATGTGTAAATGATGTAAATAATAAATATAACCTGATAATGATTCTGTATAAATATGATATACCATAAAATTATATAATATTTCAATATCAAAAGAATGATATTGTCCCTCGTGCGTACGTACGGATTACCGTCTCCACGAAGGCGGTGAGATTAATTTCCCACCATATCCATTCAAGACTCATTTTCATTTTATGATTAAAAATAATGTTTAAAGACTTGATATCATTCTCGATATGAATAAGATACATCCAATCCATAATAAATATGACTCACATAACAAAGTATACAAAGTAAAATGAATCAGTTAACACCCGAAACGATGATAATACTAATATATTATTAACAAAGCAATGTTAAAAGACAATATATGATATCATATTAATATATATGATTCTTGTATAACTTAATAACAATGATTTTACTATTATACATGAGTTTAACCTACCCTATATCAAGGAAAAGTGCAAGGTAAGGGTTAATTCTACAATCGCTTCATTATTCAAGGTTGTTTATACGTAATTATCTACTGGGATCTCTTTATCATCCACAACATTGTTTCTTAAAAATGTATTTCAAAACATTCTTACTATTTTATAGACTATGGGTTAAATTAATTTATACCCTTGATTTAATTTTATAATATTTTTATAAAGGAATCATTCCATCATTTTCCAAACAAGGTCCTTTTTAACCATTTCGACAACATTAAGATAAGAATGTCTTTTTTTAACTTATACAGTGGGTGTGGCTATATTCCACCATTATAAAATCATCAAAAATTCCCTTAAAATCTTATAATAATATTTTCAAAATAAATTTTTTTCTTTTATAATTATATAACTTTAAATGATTTCAAAAGAAGAATGATATATTTCTCTCAAACAGTTTTGATTTCATCTATGTCAACATCATTTAATGGATTTTAATCTTGTTTGAAGTTGATTTATTATGATACAGATCTTCCATTTTGTATTTAAGATTTTTTGATATGTTTTATTGTTGATGTGTTATTTTTATATCATTCATGGTTTTATAGATAACGTATTTACATTTTGTATTCTAGTTTTAATACGAATTTTTATTTCATGTTTAATCCTTTTCATATGAGGAATGCATTGGACTTAGTAAGTGATGGGTGGAGCCCGCTATAGCTCCTCGATGCATTGGTAGGTATCATGAGACAAACTAGTGTCTTGGAACAAGGACTTGAAAAAATCTTATTTTTAGCCTTGCACAAGGCCTTGACTATGTGGTTATGATAGTCTGGCAATATGCATTCCATCATTCTGAAAGTGGTTATTGATATTGCATGTGATTATTTGACTAGTAGAATATCAATGTGAATAAGAAAATGGAATTATTTAATTTTATTTTTTCCATATTATTCTGAAGTTCTATTTTAAAAGGATTTTGTTTTAGTTATACATTGCCTTAAAATTTTATTCTTATTTATGAAAGTTTCCGCTATATTGTTATCCTTACTAAGAATCTGAGCTCACCCCTTTCTATGTTTTATTTTTCCCAAAATTTGAAGAAGTGTTTTATGACTGAACTACAGGGATAGTATAAGGGGATATGAGTGTGGACTATGGAGACAATGTTGTTGTACTTTTTTACTTTGTCATGTAATGTAAGACTTATTAATGTATCTAGTGTTTCCAAGGCTACTAAACTAATCGGTCTTTCGAGACTTGATATTTTTTTATCATGAAAATGTTATGTAATAATACACCAACTCTAGGTAACTAGGGTCGGGGTGTTACATTTGGTATCAGAGGAATTTTAGTACAAACCTTGGAAGTTATATTTAGATAAACTCTAATTTGAGCACATTACCCTAAGACAGACTTTGAGGATTATTATACAAGAACTTCCTAGAATTTTGGTATTGTAGAGATTTTGTGATTTTTCCAAGAAATAAATCCATGTCTGGATACGAGAACGTAGAGGCGGCTCTGGCACAGATGTACCTAGGGGTAAATCCCGAAAACACCTCTTTAAGCTAGACTCTAATGGGAACTGGTGCACGACAATGGGCCATGCTGCACTCTTGGTTACGAAACTCTCGGGGGATATGCTGAGGATAATTCTCATTTTTTAAAAACCATTATGAAGGGTTTATGAATATATACTTCTTCAAGGAAAATATTTTTATGATTACGGATTATATATATAAACTTTTCAATTTACGTTAGGTATTTTACAAGTTTGTAATTAATCATTTCAATTCATAAACTGACCTAGTGTATTCCATTTTTTAGAAATGGCTCCCAGTGTAAAGAATGTGAACTCCAACAATATGTATAATACAAAGAGTAAGAAGGATCATATCTTTCACGGTATTAAGCCAAAATTTAGAAGGGAAATAGTCTCCCATGTATTCTCAACATATTAAGAACTAGTATCATGTGTTAATATGATAAGTAAAGAATTATATGAGCCATATGTATTTGAAAGGAAGAAATAGAAGAAAAGGATGGAAGAGAGAAATATTGATAAAGGGAAGAGGGAAAAGAATAATTTTCCCATATGTGATAATTGTGGGAAGAAACACCCTGGAACTTCCCTGAAGGGAATGGGAGTTTGTTATAAGTGTGGAGAAAAATGACACCAAGTACGTGACTACAAGGGTAAGAAAAAGGTTTCAAATGTACAATGCTTTATCTATAAGGAGTTGGGACACTACATGAATCAATTTCCAAATCATCATAGTATACCCCTAATGCTGCTATTGGATAATAATAAAGTTATGCTACTATTGATGATGAAGAGGAATGATTAGATTTCTTACATTGTTATTAAAGTATTGTGTCATTTGAGTATTGTATTAATGATGTACATATTATAAGAATTATAGAGTATATAAGGATTGTACTGGAGTACTATTTTATTAAGGACTTCATATTTTATGGAACCAATAAAATTTACTCAATAGCAGGTTAAATTTTTGGAAAAATATATAGATTAGAGAAAGATAAACCATAATATGATTCTGATACTGAGGTAGTGATTTTGGAATAATACATGATTGATTTGGATAAATTATATTGGATATTCTTGACTACCTTGAAGCTGATTAATGATCGTATATTCTATCATTGTTGGAGTTTACAAAATTTTTGGATAGAAGGATTATATCCAGCATTCAATAAGGAATAAGGGAGAATGAATGTAATCAATAAGATATTATGGTAATTCAGGATGTTGTAGTGTTTTAAAAGAATACATGATGAAGGTGTTCACATGTTATTACATGGAAAAGAGGATCTTAATTATTTCTACCTTGTTTATAAATTTTGGATTGTGAGTTTGGACAGAAGTATTTTGGATAATTCTAGTTTGAGATTGTTTTTGGATTTCCATAAAAATGACATCCTGAAATTCGGGCAGAAACTCATCGTGACTGGAAAGGACGCGAGACTTGAACCCGTAACCGAAGGGCGACAAGGGTGTATCACCTACCACTGGCTCACATGATGTCCTAGATTGAATAATGTAGTTTTTTTTGAAAGGTTTTTGAATTATAAATTCATTTTTTTTGAACCCTATACGAATATGATAAATAGAATTTTTTTTATGTTCTATTATCTGTTAGGGTGAAAGTTTAGTTTGTGGTAGAAATTAGTTAAAGGATGGAACTCTACTTGTCAATTATATATTTTTTCTCTTCTCCTATTATATGAAAAAAATAATTCTTAAAATTTAGATAAGGGATCTTAAAACTAAAAATGTGCCATACTAGTACATTATGTTTCGTTGAACCGATGATATTTTAAATCATCTTAGATTGATGGCCTTGAGGCCCTCAATTATACAATTTTTTGTGACTGATGACCTCAATAACACCCTATAAATATTTACGTTTTTCCTCCAATTATCTATCCCTAATTTCCACCAATGTTCTCCTAATCGAGATCATAATTTGGTGGTGACTTTTTCATTACCCTTTTTCACTTATTAAGACTAAATTTTATTAACCCAACTTCTGATGTGGGTTTTCCGAAAAAGGTATTTTCTATTTTCAACCTTTTATCTTCGAAAAACAATCTCAAATTGCGAGGATTCAATTTATTGAAGGAGGGAAGAATGCAACACCTCAAGATTTCAAAGTAAATTATTTCTTCAAAGTAATTCAATAACTTACACTACACGCAACACTGGGTTCAAGCGCACCACGACTTACTAATCTAGCCATTCAAAAGTGGTTATGAATAGTATTAACTGAATTTTGAACTTTATATAATACTTATAATCTTAGAATCCATATTATGTGTTTCTTATAAATAATGTAATAACAAATTCATTTTTTAGATTAAAGAAGTATTTTTCAAAAAAATACAGTTTTTACCGCCTTTTAATGGAGAACCCTTTTTAAATCCAATATTTGAAACTTTTAAATACTCAATTTGACAAAATAAACTTCTTCTTTAGAATCGGGACATAAAAATTTATTTTCAATAAATTTTTGGTGTTTTTCTGATAACTTTCATATTTGGGTGAATAGTGAAAAATACTATATTTTAACTGAAAACAATTTTTTCAATCAAAATAATTTATAGTGTTTAATTATACATTTTAATGGTTTGGAAGTATAAATAGATTATATTTCTACCATTTAATCCAATGCGGGTTATTTTAAGTAATTTCACTTTGAAATTGGACATAAACAAGTGTCAATCTTTTGATAGTAAATATTTCTTAAAAATACACTTTACGGTTTGGACAACGGGAATTAATTTTAAATTAATAAATAAAATTTATATGTTTTTAATTTGGTAAAATAGACTTCATTTTTGGATTCTGAGTATTGAAATTATCTTAGGGTAAATTTTTGGTATGTTTCTGTAAACTTTCAATTTTTGATGAATAGTGAAAAACACTACGTTATTGGTTAAAACCGACTTTTCATTTAAATAATTATTTATTTAATTTAAATTTATTTTAGGTGAAAATAGATATATAATTCCTACATAAGTTCAATATAATTCATTTGAGTCATTTTATAAAAAATTTAGATATATAAAAATTTTATTGAACTTTTCAACGTCTTTTACCCACCTCCTATGAGAATTTACAAATTCTGATAAAACATAATTTTACCGCTTCTGTGAGTGGAATTTCTAAAATCCAATAGATACGGTTAACCTCAGTAATTAAAATTTGTTTAAATAAGATGAAAATAATTTTTGGTGAATAGTAACTTTTGACTTATTTACTACGGTTAAAGGTAAATAGGGTAATCCAAGGTAAAAATAACGTTATAATAATAAAACATTACCTTAACACTTGTCATAACCTTATTGGATGAGTCATGTCTTACCATGGGAATATTTGGGTCTATTTAGGGACCCCATGGAGCCACTTATAAATGATAATGATGCTTTATTTTAATTAAATTAATGTAAAGGCAAAATGACATAAACAAATATCTTTTAGTAAATAAATTTTTACAAGGGGTTATATAAGTAATATTTTATACTATAAATATTAATTTGAAAGATAAAAATATTTTAAACATAATGGTATTTTATTTATATTTTTTAGACATTAAATAATGTAATTTATTTGTGACACAATTATGATGCAGTAATTACCTAATTAATGAAATGTTAAAATATTTGATATTATAAATATCCAAATAAATGTAATTTAAGACATTTTATGCATTAAACTAATTTTATAGGTTAATATTACATTTTAGGGTTGGTTATATGAATTGTTTTCAAAGTAATAATGATGTTATAAATTTAGCAAAAACAAAATACCAAATAGTGTCAAAATTGACATAAAAGAGTTTTTAAAACTAATATTATATTATTAATTGATATAAAAGTCCTAAAAATATAAGCATTGGCCAAAAGACTTTTATAATAATATATATGACATTAATGAACCAATTGGGGTTTGATTGGATTTTATTGTAATTTTATTAACCATATAATATAAAAATACAAAGAGACATGGTAAATGTCAAACTATTTAACTAAGAGTTATGTCTAAAAGTTAAGGTTAATATAGTGACACAAAAATGTATAAAACCTATTGGTTGATTGGTTTTCGACCCATCCCCACTTTATACTTTAAATAATACATTTTTGAGCCATTAGAAACCGAAAATTATTTTATTATAAAATAATATTTTAATTTTTTCTTAAGGTGCCCCTCGCCCATCTTATAAAAGGGAACCCCCTTTCTCTCAAATTCATACCTTCAAAGCCTTTTGGATCAGCCAAACTCTGCCCAAATACCATCTCAAATATAATTTATTCATCTTAAATGCCTTCCTTTAGTTATAAATCTAACCTAAGGATCCCTTTTGATCAAATCAAAAAGAAGAACCTGAAGAAGAGGTAAATATTTCATCACCTCTTTCAAGTTCCTTTCTTCTTCCACTTCCCTTTTCTTTATTTTTTTCATTATAAAATAATAAATCCAGTATCTTCTATATACTTTGATGTTATTATAAATATGGTTCAACCAAATTCATTATTCTATCCATCCTTTTAATGACATGTCACCATACGTTCGTACGTATGGCTTGTCGTCTCCACGTCGTGGTGTAATTGTTATTCAACACATTATTATTTGGAAGGGAAAAATAATGATGTGTAATTGATTTAAATAATAAATATAACATGATTATGATTCTGTATATATATTATATACCATCCAATTATATAATATTTTAATATCAAAATAATGATATTGTCACTCGTGCGTACGTACGGATTACCGTCTCCATGAACGCGATGTGATTCATTCCCCATTATATCCATTCAAGACTAATTTTCATTTGATGATTAAAAATAATGTTTAAAGACTTGATATAATTCTGGATATGAATAAGATAAATCCCATCCATAACAAATATGACTCACACAACAAAGCATACATAGTAAAATGAATCAGTTAACACCCGAAACGACGATAATACAAAGATATTATTAACAAAGCAATGATAAAAGATCATATATGATATCATATTAATATATATGATTATTTTATAACTTAATAACAATGATTTAACTGTTATATAGGAGGTTAACCTACCCTCTATCAAGGAAAAGTAAAAGGTAAGGGTTAATTATAAAATCTCTTCATTATCCGAGGTTGTTCGTACGTAATTATCTACTGGGATCTCTTTATCATCCACATCCTTATTTCTTAAAAATATATTTCAAAACATTATAACTATTTTATAGACTATGGGTCAAATTCATTTATACCCTTTTTTGAATTTTATAATATGTTTATAAATGAATCTTTCCATAATTTTCCAAACAGGGTCCCTTTTGACCTTTTCGACAACATTAAGGTAAGAATGTCTTTTTTTTAACTTATACGGTGGGTGTGGCTATATTCTGCCATTATAACATCGTCTAAGCTTCCCTTAAAAGCTTATAATAATATTTTAAAAATAAATTATTTCTTTTCAAATTATGTAACTTTAAATTATTTCAAAAAAATAATGAGATATTTCTCTCAAAAAGTTTTGATTTCATCTATGTCAACATCCTTTAATAGATTTTAATCTTGTTTGAAGTTGATTTATTATGATACAAATCTTCAATTTTGTGTTGAAGATTTTGTGATATGTTTGATTTTTGATGTGTTATTTTTATACCATTAAGGGTTTATAGATAATTTATTGACATTTCTTATGCTAGTTTTAATACAAATGTTTATGTTATGTTTATACCTTTTCATATGAGGATTGCAATAGACTTAGAAAGTGAAGGGTGGAGCCCGCTATAGCTCCTCGATGCATCAGTAGGTCTCATGAGACAAACTAGTGTTTTGGAATAAGGCCTTGACAAAATCTTATTTGTAGTCTTGGCACAAGGCCTTGACTATGTGGTTATTATAGTCTAGCATTATGCATTACATCATTATGAAAGTGGTTATTGATATTGCATGTGATTATTCGACTAGTAGAATATCCATGTGAATAAGAAAATGGAATTATTTCATTTTATTTTTTCCATATTATGTTTAAGTTAAAGTTTAAAATGATTTTGTTTTAGTTATACATTTACTTAAAAGTTTATTCTTATTTATGAAATTTTCCACTATATTGTTATCCTTACTGAGTAGATGAGCTCACCTCTTTCTCTGTTTTATTTTTCCCAGGATGTGAAGAAGTATTTTATGACTGACCTCCCGTGATAGTCTGAGGGGATATGAGTGTGGACTATGGAGACTATGTTGTTTTAGTTTTTCACTTTATCATGTAATGTAAGACTTATGAATGTATCTAGTGTTTCCAAGGCTACTAATCTAATCGGTCTTTCAAGACTTGATCTTTTGTGATCATGCCAATGTTATGTAATAATGCACCGACTCTAGGTAACTGGGGTCGGGGCATTACATTTGTCTTGAAGGATTACATTTAATACTTAGGACTATATTTAAAAGTCCTACACTCAAATAATATGATCAATATTTAAATAAATATGATCAATATCAGTAGACATATGTTGAAGTTAATGTTGCATACTCAACATCTTAGTCTTAAAGTCCTACGTTCAAGTATATTCCATTATTGATCAAAATAATTACACTTTGGAGAAAATTATTATGAAAATACAGACTTGTGGTTAACTATTTAAAGACATACCATCTACAAAAGGCTTATGCTTTTGTCAAATACTTATGGTGATTCCTTTATTTCTCTTTTTAATTTCCAACCTCTCCCATGACTGGAGATTCCTTCTTTCTTAATTGAATCAAGATCCATATATGATTACAATTTTTATCCATGAGGATCAAATTTACTACATAATATGATTCAATTACTATAAAATATATAAATTATGGAGGCGTATATTTCTAGCCTGTAGATTATTTGTGAGTTATCCATATGGATCGACCATGTTAACAACTCAATGGATCTATTAGAGTAGAAAAGTTCACATGCCTTTCAATCAACCATAAAAAGATATCTAATTGAATGAGTTGAATCAACCATATATAGTGATCCAATCAACAATTCCTTTGAGATCTAGTTGACCATTCCTTCAAAAAAATTATAAATAATTGACTGTATGGAGAAACTACATGAGAAAAATATTGACCGAGAAGAATGACTGTGTGAAGTGACCACATTAACATTTTCCTGTCTCAGTATATAAATTCTAAAAAAATTCAATATGAACTAGGGACTTCTCAAACAATATTCATCATTATTCACTCAAATCAAAACTTTTTCTAATATTTTATAGATAGTTTCTAGATTGATATATCAATTACATTAGATGAAAACAATTTAACTGCATTAGATCTTCAATGAAATAATTTGAGTTAATTGACACATGTTTCCATGGAATTAAGGAATGAATAGTATTACATATTTTCAATCCCACATCATAACTTAACTCTACATGCCACTATGTAATAATACAGCCCCCCCCCCCCACTGAAATACCACTAGAGTTGGTTCTCTCCATTGGTGTTTCATACTGACCACCATAGTACTATATAAGCCCCAAATCATGATCCTCTAACTTCTTTCCCCTTCAACAAACCACACAGGGGTTTTACCTCTTAACACTTCTACTCTGGGCTAGCTAGATCACCTTTGAGATTCACTGGTAAGTCCCTCTGGGATAACCTTTTTTTATGGGTTTCTAGATTTCCTTGTTCTGGTCAAATTTTTTTCTAACTCCCATATCATTTATTTTTTCAAAATAACTAATCCAGAAATTCCAAACACATACCAAAACTTCTATATTCTTTTTATATTATTCATCAATACTTCATCATTAGTATCACCATCAAAGTGATATATGATTTTTCTTAATAAATTTTCTATAGAACATCAAAAAATTTAAAACCATAATTTCTAAGGTATTTCTTCATTCTTTTACACGCTATACTTAATTATTGGGTCTTATTATAACTTTCTTGTTTTAATTATTTCTTTAATTAATTTTCATTCCAAATTGGAATCAAGAATCATTAATACTTTATATTCCTTGAAAATCATTAAAAAAAATATAGTACACACAAAGGTGGATTAACAATCACCCCCTATGTAATTATTTTCAATGACCAAATAAAATGATATTTCAATATATGATCACTTTATAAATTCATTATCCCTTGCTTTATTATTAAATATTCTTTTCATTTTACTCTATCCCCCAAATTGATAATAAATACATAGTATTGATATAGGAAGATATCAAGTCATACTTAAGAAATTTTTCATTAACCATTCCACTGTAAGATTACAAGATCCATTATCGGTATATAAAACAAGAGGGTTTGATTTATAAAATAAGTTTTTCCATAATAAATTAAATGTGACGCCAACTAAAATGTGATACTCATTACCTTCTCTAGAAGACAGAAAATAATTTTCATGTTGATGTAATTATTGTGATAGATATTTATCATAAAATATATTTTCCTAAATTTCTCATAATCACTTTAACACACTAGTGAAAAACATTCAATCACATTCCCAAATATTCATATTTATATGAATGAATGATTTGGGTATTTTACTTAATCATTCTCCACACATCTCTCCCTCATGGGGTTACCCCATATTTTCTTCATTTAGGAATATCTATTCAAAATATAGAATTCAAGATATTCTATGATGATAATGCATGAAAATGGGCCACTTCAAGTGGCTTTATAGTTTAGAAAAAAATTAAAACTTTATTAAGAGTGATCCTCTTAAATACAATCACATTAGAATACCAATTATGAGATCAATTAAGATGGTTGCTTCTTTACACTATGTAGTTTTTTTTCATCTTAAACTTATTCTCATGTTTACCACCCGAGAACATGACTCACCTTCAGTTATCAATGTTATATGCCTAAATATAGAACATAAAGGTTAAGATAATAAGGTAAATCTTATTTCTCATTGATTTTAATAGTAATGTTGAGGGGATTTTCTCAACCAAGTTAATCCATTTTTTCTCACCATTAGGCTTTCAAATATAAATTTCAAAAACAATTTTACTTTGGGTAGAATTGTACTCTTCAGATATTCAAATTATTTTTGTGGGGTACCTAACTTTTGAAAACCCTTCATTCTTATTACGCTCATTATGTTTTAAGGATACCTTCTGTTTTAGAAAAATGGTTACACATGATTTTTTATTATGACTAACTTTCTTGCATCTCCCACATAGTTATTCCTTAGGACAAGTGTTATTTTTTCTTGAAACCCTCTAATGAAATTCATATTTTTCATGTGAAACATATTGTTTCACTTTTTCAATAGATTTTTAATTTTTATTCTTCCATTTTAATTTATCTATAAAAATTCTTGAGCCAAATTACTAAAATATATTTGGGTATATTGGCCGCCTTCATAGAATGTCCACATGAAAAATTTTGAGTCTTATTATTTATATTAGATTAGTTAGTTTTATATATCCTTATATAATTCTTGAAATTTATTTAAATATGTTTTACTTCTATAATTTTCAATGGGTTACATTTACTTCTTTTGTATCCATTTGGGAATTTATTTTCCTAACTTCAAGGTTCAAAAATAATCTAATGGTTATCTTTTATGATTTCTTTAGATTTAGTTCCCTTATATCCTTTTCATATTATTTTGATAGTTGTTTTGATGATAGGGATTCATCCATATAACTAAAACCCATACAAATACCAAATATATTTACAATATTTTCAAATATATTAAAATTATATATGTTTTTTTACTTATTATGTGGTTGTTATAACTTCTCAGACCCCCCCTAAATTTGGTTTCCCTTTTCACTTTTAAAGATAATGTATTATACCAACAATCCAATTCCATATAAAAATGTGTTGCAACAACATGATAACCCCATAAAACTAACTTTTATTCCTTGAATTTCTTTCTATCTACAAATGTCAATTTTTTAACAAGATATTTTTTGAGATTTCACTTACATCGATTGGGCTCTTCTTATGGAATCTTCTCCTTCATATATTATTATATCTACTATATATTTGGTGTTAGTGATATAATAAGTTTCTCTCATTTGTATATATACATAATTTAATATTCAACCAACATTTTTTATAAAAACAATATTTGGAATATCCATTATAATTTTCACTACTACAAAAAGGCATTTAATTGTGCTAGAATTGGCCTTTATCAACACTAAAAAATCGTTGTGTATTGAAGTGAAATGAAAAAAATATATGTTTTTATAAGTGATATAAAATAATTAATTAATGGGTCCCTTATCATAATGAAAAAAAAAACTGATAAAAAATACCCTATATCAATAATTTTATTTAATGATGATAAAGGACCCCTTTATCAGCGCTTCTACAAATACAGATAAGGGGGCACACTTCAGTGTGCTGTAACAACACATTGTAGTAGAAGAAAAAGGGAATACTGTAGTGTGTTGTAAGATCACTTTATGTCACCATTAATAGGACTAGAAATAAAAAAAATCATATAAAAATACATAATTTAAATGAAATAAAATTTACAGCACAAATACAAGAAAAACACCATTATATAAAAAAAGAATGCACCTGTATAAAATAATTAATCACCCCAGCTAGAGTAAAAGAACACGCCTATATAAGAAAAAAACTATTATGTTAGCAGTAATATAAAGAAATAAATTAAATTTAAATTTTTAGTTTTAAACTAATCATTGATTCATACTAAGAACATTGTGTATCAAAATGATTTGTGGTTAATTATTACACGTCAGACCATTTTTTTCATCTTCAAAAATTATCTCTAAAAAAATTAAATAATTACATATAATATAAAAATGATATTGAAATTAATTAAGTAATATCAGATACAATTATAAGAAAAAAACTTAGGCTCACTTGCTCTGTTTTGGCGATGTGATTCACTTTTTAAAAGGAAATGACACTTACATATTGAAAGGGCACACTTAGAGTCATATCGGTAACATAGTGCATCATATTGGGGTTTGTATGATTATGAAATGTCCAAATTGAATTATCGATCCTTTTACTAAAGTATAAATACAATCTAAATTCATTTTATTTATTTTCATTACGTTACGCCTGGTTTTTACTAAAATGTCATTTTAAACTGGAAACACGCAGTTTGAGTCATACCAGTCACTTCGTCTATCGGTTTGATATGATATTGATTACTACATGTCATAAATGACTTATGAATCATTTTATAAATTTATCATGACAATCCAAGCATATATTCTCTATTTTCAATGTGTGACACTTTTTGAACTCAAATGTTAATTTAAAACTGATAACATACACTTTGAGTCCTGTCAGTCACATCTTGTATCTAATTGAGGTGAGTATAATTCCGGCACATAAAAAACGAATTATGGATAATTTTTTTAAATAATCAAAAAATATGAATTCATTTTCTTGGTTTTGAGTATGTTAGTGGTATTTTTTACTAAAATTAATGTTAATTTTAAATAAAAAGACACACATCAAGTTAAAAAAATCACATCGTGAATCAAATTTAGGTTTTTATGATTCCTACATGTCCAAAATTTCTTTTGGACTATTTTAATAAATTATAAAAAATAATATGAATGCATTTTCATAGTTTTGAGTTTATCACTAGTTTTTTACTAAAATTTTATTTTAAACTGGAAACATGAACTTTGATTCATATTAGTCACATCATTTTTTTATGTTATACTATTTCCTTTATGTTACAAATGAATTATGAATTATTTTAATAAATTTAAAATATAATTCATGTTTACTTTCTTAGTTTTTAGTGAGTGAAACGTTTTGAACTTAAATGGAAATTTTAAACACATAATATACACTTTGAGACATTTCGGGACCACCATGTATCGGATTGAGGTGATGCTTATTACTATACATAATAAAAGAATTACAGATTATTTTTATATATTATTAAAAAAATAATAATGTATTTTCTTAGTTTTGAGTTTCTCAATTTCTGTGTTTATAAAATAAATGTCAATTTTAAACAAAAAGACGCACCTAGAGTCATACAAGTCACACCATGAGTCGGAATGAGGTTCAGATGATTCCTATAAACCATAAATGATGTGTGGATCATTTTACTAAAGTACCAAAATAATATTAATGATTTTTTTAGTTTTTAGTACATCACTCGTGTTTTCTTACTAAAATGTCATTTTAAACTAGAAACACACAGTTTGATTCATATCGGTCACATCGTGTGTCTATTTGATGTGAGATTGATTCCTACAAATCAAAATTGACTTATGAATAATTTATTTAAATTATAATGATAATCTCATAATGTTTTATTAGGTTTCAGTGAGTATCAAATTTTTGAACATAATGTTAATTTTAAACTAACAATGGATACTTTGAGTCATACTGGGCACATTGTGTATTAGTTTGAGGTGCAGATGATTCAAATATTGCAAAAATTAATTATAGATCTCTTTACTAATGTATAAAACCAATATGAATGATTTTTATTGGTTTTTAGTATGTAAGTTTTCTTTCTTACTAAAATTAATATCGGTTTGTAATAAAAAAGACACAATTGGATTTATATTGGTCACAATGTGCACCAAATTGAGGTTTGAATGATTCTTACATTTATAAAATGAATTATAGATCATTTTCTGAAAGTATGAAAACAATCCGAATGCATTTTCTTGGTTTTGAGCACAACACTTCTGTTTTTTTACAAAAGTTTTATTTTAAACTAGAAACATGCACTTTGAGTCATACTAGTAACATAATGTGTTAGTTTAACCTGATATTGACTCCAACATGTTGAAAATGAATTATGAATAATTTAATTAAATTATCAAGATAAGTTAATTAGGTTTTCTCACTTTTAGTGAGTGATATGTTTTGAACATAAATATCAATTTTAAAATGATAATAGACACTTTGAGTCTTTATGGGAATAATGTATATTAGATTGAGATAAGAATGATTTATAAATGTTATAAATGGATTATTGATAGTTTTCATAAAGTATAAGAATAATAAAAACGTGTTTTCTTAGTTTTTAGTATATCAATTTTATTTTTTACTAAAAATAATGTCAATTTTAAATAAAATGACGCACATTGAGTTATACTGACTACACTCTGCATCCAGTTGAGATGTGGATTATTATTATACATCCCAAATGACTTATGGATAATTTTTCTAAATTATCAAAAAAATAAAATTGTTTTGTCATTATTTTGAGTACATCTCTAGTGTTTCTTACAAAAATGTCATTTTAAACTTGAAAACACACACTTAGATTTATACCTATCAAATCCTGTGTCATTTTATTGTGATACTGATTCATACATGTCAAAAATTTCATATTAATCACTATATTAAATTAAAACAAAACCTAAGATCATTTTTAGTGAGTGATACTTTTTAAACCCAAATTTCAATTTTAAACTCATAATAGACACTTTGAGATATGTTGAGAACATCAGGTATTAGATTGAGGTGTGGTTTATTACTTCCTATCACAAATGACTTATGGATTATTTTTATAAATTATGAAAATAGAATTAATTTTTTTATTATTTTTAAGTATGTGATCTATTTTTTTAACTAAAAGAAATTTATAAACAAAAATCATATAGTTCGAGTAAAGTTTTTCACATCATTCATTGGATTGTGGTGTGACTAATTGAGTATGTGATGTATGTTTTCATTTCAACAATATGAACCATGACTAAAAATAATGAAATTTTATATTTGGATGGAATAAGAAACCCCTATGCTGGCTGAAATTTCTCATCTAAAAGTACCATGTTCTCTCTTTTCTGGCTTATTGCAGATGATTGAAGGAAAAAATATGACTTCTTAAAAGAATTGTGAAAACAATTATTAGAAAAAAAATGATAAGGAAATTAACTTAAAAATAGTAGATAAAATGGTGAAAATCAACTAAATAAGTTCATGGAATTAACTTTTAATGATTTTTATATACATTGTTGACCCATTTTCTTGCTGTTGTTATCTCAATTTCAGCCTCAAAGAAAAATATCTCATGAGAACAACCAGCCTCTAAAAAACCACCCCAACTCAAGAAAAATAATTAACCTTTATATTAAAATAATTATTATGTTAGTAAAGCTATAAATGAATAAATTAAACATAAATATGAAATAATAAATTAATAAAATTTCAATTTTAAAGTGAAACCACACAATTTTAGTCATGTCGGGTACACCATGTGTTTATTTATGATATAGTTGATTATACCATGCATTTTTATCTTATAGTTCATTAAACACTCTTGGATATGGAACAATATTTTATTTTAATAACCTAGAATGATTAATGCATTGGAGAATAAAAATAAAATTGCATCATCATGAGTGCATCATCCATGTTGAGTGCATTATCATAGTATAATTTTGAATCATCATTGTTGATGGAGTCATTTATTCCTAGAAAACATTAACCATTTGTGTAACCTATTATCATTCATTGACTATACTAAAATAAATATTTAAATATGTGTTTTTATGGAACATAATAAAATATATACTTCCCTTTCACCATTAGATATATTATAGACTCTATAAGAAACCATTTACCTTCATTGATTGAAAAAACATTAGTGTGAACCGTTATGTATTTTCAAAAGACTCTAAAATACATTATAAATTTTTTATGACGTTTTTACAGTATTAAACATTAGTATATACCTTTATAGTATCCAAATGATAGTAAAATCTAGTAAAACCATTAAATATTCCTACATTTTATTTCATATTAGAAAATACTTCTCCATATTTTGGGTAATGATAAACTCTAACATTACATCATAATTATTTTTTCATCAAAATGAGAATATCTCTATTCTCATGTATTTTTTATTGAGAATGTTTTTGGGTTTTTTATTAATGATCTTGTTAACTTGGATAATTTTACATAATTAATGTGAAAATGAATAATGAATGTTACTTGTATCGATTTCACAAGTAATTGTGATATTATATCATGCATCTAATTGTTTATCGAATAACCCTAACAATTCAACCACCCAAAAATCTAAAACCACTCTATTTTTATTCTATAAATATTGATGACTCAATCAATGAAATTTTTTATTTATTTTTTAGAGGTTTTGGATCAAGCAACTAGCTTATTTTACAAAGGGGTGTTTTTCTGGATTTTCAACGCTTCATGATTTCATTGGAAATGGATTTTTCATTTTTTGGAATTTCTTCTGAAAGAAGTTTCATTTCAATTAATTCCTTGTTTCCTTTGACACTATCCCTCCTCTATGACCATGATATTTCAATGTTTGTTGTCCTCCAATAGTTCTATCATACACCTTATGGCTTCGTTGGATGATTACAAACATATTTATTCGAACATTTAAGCTAGATTATATACTTATTTGATGATGGTATTAGTGTTATATAACTCTCAAGTGACTGTTGGGTCCACTACTAAGACCATTTATTTATAATTTAGAGAATAAATGGGTAACCAATTGCATTTATTTTTTCATTATTATTCAGTTTGTTCTTGGTGTGGTGTTTCTTTCAAACTTCTGTAATATTTCATAGTACTTGGAATGTGCTAATATAAATTGTAGCCTATGAAAATCAGTTTGAAAAAAGAAGTGGTGTTTTTTCTATTTCTAAAAAAGTTTCTACCTTTCAAATTCCTGTATAAAATCACTTAAAAATGTGGTGAAAAATATATTTTCAATAAGAAACCTAAAACACTTTCAAAATTACTCTTATCATGTGTGAAAAGTGTTGTGTGCACTTTTAATTTTTTTCCTCAAGAAAACCTTTGTATGATCCCCATTATAGTATATTTCCCAATAATTTTATTATTTTCAAGCTAGTTCTTTGTCTCCTCCTTTTCCTCAGTCTCTGATTATGCCTCCTCCTCCAACTCAGTCTCTGAATTTTCCTCTACCTCCGCCCTCTCCTCTACCTCTTCCTTCGCCTCTACGTCCACCTCCACCATTTCCCAAAAATTTAATTTTATTTGCAGGTTAGAAATTGTAAATAGATTGATTTCCTCCATTATACTTATCCATGATAAATTGAACAAAAATAATATATAATAATTCTAACACTAATAATTTACACTAAAAAATATTTCTAAAGTCATATCTCATAATAGATCAAAAATATAGTAGGTAAAAACCTAATGTTTTTTGACAAATATTCTAAAAACATGTATGCTTCCCAATAATCTCTAAAAAATTTACTTATTTATTAGAGTATGAAGATTGTTGTCAATCATGGTAATAATGAGAAAATATAGACATTAAAATGATTAAGAAATACTTTTAATGAAATATTAATTACCTTTGGAAATTACCTATTTGGGGATGTTGGTATGTTGTGGTTTATGATCTCTGTCATATATTTTCAAACATAATATCCAAAATCATTTCCATTATCTTAATTTGGAAATATTATAAAAAATAACCAATACAAGTAAACTATTTTGAAATATATGTTGATAGTTTAATATTTTTATATATACCATAATCTATTTCAATTTTTAGTAATACATAGGCTTTAAATGTTCAGATACTAACTTCGTTCCATGATTTAGCCTATATTTAGTGACTTCCCTATCATAAAAAATATCTATTTAAAACATAGAACAAAACATATAATTCTGATTTTATCTATAAAATGTTGATTGCTGTGTATTAAAAATTCACAATACACATCATTTGTTATCATTTTGTAGGATATTCATGCAATAGAACCAAAAAATAAATATTCAGGGTATCTAGATTCACTACGATCAGCACACATTGATGCCTAAGAAAAAAATAAGTAATGTAAAAAAATAAAAATATAGTTTATGTTAGTGGATTGTAGATTATTACTTCTACATTGTAGGCATAAAAAAGAGTGTATCATCTATTATTTGTTTCTCAAATTCTTTTAGTATATCGTCACTTTTATTTTCACTTCCATTATTATCCAAAGTAATTTTTTCTATAGAAATGATATAGGGGTAAATGACTTCAAATCCTTCATCCCACAATTTTCCCATTTTATGGTAATAATATAAATTCTCATAGAAATATGAATAGTTATTAACATTAATAAACATATTATCTCACTATTTGGATAGATGTATTATCAAAATGTACCTAATATATGTAATCACAACTGAGACTCCAAACCATTAATTCTTGAGAATCTCATTTATACTCTCAAGAAAAACTAAGTCTATCATGAAAGTTCCACATAATTATTTTTCATATGGAATGTAAGACATATTTTAAAATTTAAATTTTGTCTCTACATGATTTTTTAATGATAATAATGTTTTCTTTGGAACTGGCAGGGAGAAGGTACTCTTGTAAGGTCAATTTTATTTCTTGGTCGATACACTAGATTTTATTGATATGAACATCTATTTCCCCATCACATTATCCATATATAATATAAAACCTCGCTTCAAAACATGTTTCATCAATTGTTATATGTTTCTCATATGAAATTTTTTTTAAAGACATACCTCATGTATCTTTAATAAATTGATGACCATGCTATGAATTTTACAATAGAATAATTTACCGTTGTAATATATGGATCATTAAGGGAACAGGAAACTCCGCAGTCAACACATGAGCTACCTCAATCCACAGTCTCATGTGATTTTTTGGGATTAATTTATTATGTAGTTTGTCTCTCGGTATATTATTCACTATACCCCCCGCAACAAGGAGGTGCATGGGTGTTGATAGATACAAATCACATACAATTTTACCCTATATAATATTACTAATATAATGTTATCATAAGTTTTTTGATTCACATTTTGGTGAAAGAGTAATGAAAAAAATGATTACCTGGGGTAAGGTATGCACTTAAGGGTAATGAATAGCCTCAAATCCAGTGGGTTCATTTGGTTCATGTGCGGATCTTTGTACCACCATTGGTTTGCATTGATCCTTTCTCATACATTGGTCTGCCTAACCAGACCAAACAATACTATATTCAACAGAATATATTTGTGTATGCAATAATTTTATGATGTTATATGTATCTTTATGAGGTTTTATCTTATATAAATATGTTCACGGAGAATCTCAAAAACCTAACCCTCTAACATGGCCATATTGTTCCAACAGATTCAAAGAAACTGAAAGTAGTTTTCCTTATGGTACGATTGATGTAGATTCTTATTTCTAAACAATATAAAAAATATTATCATAAATAGATATTTTTATGAAATACTATTATAAATTATAATTAATTAACACTATTTCATAATTACACATGTATCTCATACTTCATTTTTGTTCTCATTAACTAGTTATCCCTCATTATTTATGTAACCCTCCTTCTATAACACCTGATGTGGGATGGAATGGTCTTTAGATTTTGATTTATCAATATTCATATAAATAAATGAATTTATGTTTTTTCATATCTCCTAAAACATTTATTATTCATTTAATATACATACAAAATTCTTTTCTAGTGAATTGTACCCCATCCTTTCTTTGCAATAGAAGTACATTTGTTTTGATGCATGTTGTTTTTTTCATCACTCTTTTTTTGTTTCATAAATTAACAATTTTGAATCAAATTTGATAAAATTAATAATGATAAATAATATATTATCGACTTTAATGAACCTCAAATTATTTTTTATTATGACAACTAATGAAATAATTTTATGTTTCCTACTTTATAATGTGTGTATAATTAACTAGTGTGTAGGGAATTAATTTTCCCTCAGAAAATATAATATGTAACTTGGTAAGAAGAGTCTAAAAACCTCTATGGGATTTTATAGATGCCATTAATACAAATTTAATCAAAAAATATTCTAAAATTAATGAACTCTACCAGGAATAATGATAATTAAATTTACGTTTCCTTATATAATGCTTCAAGAAAATAGACAAACTATGTTGTGAAATTATCGTTATATCTTTCCAAAAGTTTTGGTTCATTACTGGATAGATATAGTGAAACAAGTAAATATTAAGCAGCACATTCATCCACGTTGTAACCCCAACATAACTAATACACATTGACTTGTTGGGGAAAAAAGGTTTGCGACATTTAATAAAAACATCCTCAAATTTTATACCCCTTACTTAATGCCTTGATAAATTTATTTAACACTATGATGTTGTGTTGTTGTTGTTGTTTTCATCAAAATATTAGTGATCCCTTAATAATTATATAGTTTCAATGTTAGAAATTTGTTCTTACTCAGAATTAGTAACATCATTATGTGTAGAAGACATTTGCTATATGAGTATTCAAACATTTAATTTGTCTTGAATAAAAACAATGTAAACATATAAAAAGAATTTGATAAGGGTATTATGTAAGATCTATTTCCAAATTGTTGAGCTCCTTAACTCCATATTTATACTCTATTATCAAATGATTATCATGCATCAATTTTTAATAAAATGGGTAATTGAATATAAGAAAATAATTCCTCCACTATAGAAGTGTTTATCCTTTGAATTTTTTCAATAGTGAAATCTATAGACAACTATCATCCTCATCTGCTTTATATCCAGAATAGTTTTTATTGTATTTTTTCTTGAGACTCATAATCTATATCTTCTATAAATGAACCTATTTTTCTTGAACTAATTTTAGTATTAGTCACCAATACTATGTACTAGTGATCATTTCGGATGACTACTTGTCAAATTAGTTCAAGAAACATAAACCATATGTGGGATGTGTATCAAGCAACAAAATACAATAATAATTGTTCGGAAGATGAAGCTAGTAAGGATGATAGTTTTCTTCATAAAAATAATCAAATGACCACATATTAATTTAAAATTTTATATATAATCTCAACATGATAAAAGGTACCAAAAACTACCATGAGAACATCACCTCATTCCCACTGATCTAAACAGAATCTTGTTTATGTTACTAGTCATTTTTCCTCACCTATATCTCAAATATAAGAGCTCTATGTACACTGAGGTTCATGTGTAGGGTGTGAGAATAAAAATAAACAGGTAAATACTAACAGGGCCCCTAAAATATTCAACAATTCATATATTTGAGTATATATTTGAATGAGTAACACTCAAAAAATACATGTAAGTCAAGTCATTGTGTACTAACCAAGACATCATGATTTTCAAATGTACCTACTACATTTCATAATTGGTTCCCTTATAAAGGAATCAAACAATGGGTTCCACATTGAATTAGTTGAACCCAACATTTGAAAAACTATAAAGAAGAATAAAAAACAACACAAATGTCACATCACCCTCACACTAGACCTTGATGAGTCATTAGCATGTCTATAGTAACTGACATTCTAACATACCATACCTAGCCCTCACATAATACCCATCATATTCTAATATATAATAAAATTTATTTTTACCACATCCACACATGTATTTCTTGTAGGAAAATATTCAAGTCATACGTTGAGATGTATATCAAAAATCTTTTCAAATAATATCTAGTGATTAATCAAAGAAAATATTATAATGGAATATTTATCAAAATTTAACAAAAAGATTTAGTTACATATTATATTGAATATAACAATTTTCAAAAACAATGCTCAAGAGAATAAATCATTAGTCATGTCAACAAAAAACATTAGTTAAAATATTAGTAAAGAAATGTATAATAAGAAACAAATGAAGAGTTACTAAAAAAAGTATCATAATTTTACCATTTCATAAAATTCTAATGTCTAGAAAAAATCATGTTAAATTTTATAAGAATTCATATAGTTACCTTAGTAAATATATAATTTAGATATTTTTATTGGTACATTTTATAGTAAAAATATTATTAAAACCATATATATGTATGATTAGAGTAAAATATTTTGAAGAATATATTTATTCTAACAACATATATATATTATGAACCATTTCATCTGAAAAATAAAATGTTAAATAATAATATATAAAAACTATAACTAGTCATGTAACGTAGATATCAAATTTCTTAATCTAATAATAAAACATGATAATCAATTAGATATTTCTTTTATAATTTGTGTAAGATATAATAATTTATCAAGATTCTATATAACCAATGTTTTCTAAAAACTAATAGAGTTAAAACCCTTCATTGTCATTTATTATGTTAAAAACCAATCTAAAACCCATATAAATGGAGTTATTTAATTAGTATTGAATTATTAAAATCCTAAATAAGATATTTCAATGGTTAATAAACAATAATTTCTCTATTTTCAAAAAACACTCTAAAAGACAAACATTATAAACTCTAACATATCCTACACGATCTAAATATTGTGAAATTAATATAGATGAACTTATCCTTAAAAAATCATGATTTAAATTATATTTTTAATGAAAAATTATTTGTTACATCTAATTAGAACAAAAAACTAAAGAAAAAATTGTTTCAAAAACAAAATAAAACCTATAAATTATTATTATTATTTAAAAAAAATGTATCCCATGTATACTCTAAACCGATTCATACTCATAAATAACCTTCATGAAATTTTAATTATGACTTATAACATGTTACATTGGAAAAATATAATTCTATAAACATGACTGATCATTATTTATCACTTTAATAAAAATAAAAATATATTATTTTAAAAAGTACCATAAAATAAAATAATAAAAGGTGATAATAAATATTTTTTAAACAAAATTTTCATTAAAACATTAAATTAATTTTAAATGCATATAATGTTAAAATATGTTTATAGATAAATATACATATCAATATAGAATTGTTTTGAAAATTGTTTGGAATATGTGAAATACAAATCATGGTGGCCTATAATAGTGTAGTCTGAGGGAATTTCGACTTCTGTATCACTAACAGACATCACAAACAAACCTAAAGGCATAGAAAATATACATATAGATCATATTCCTTCCAACTAATGATAGAATGTATGAATCCATATTTTATTCTATAATATTTTTAGGGAAACTCAAATGATTATAATAAATACCATTGAACTACCTATTAAGTAATTAATTATCCAATTATTTGTACTTTGTGATAGAAATATATTTAGAAAAAATGAATAGTTTATTATAGTAATTGATTGGATGACACCATTATCGATGCCTAAAAATATTCTGATCTAAACATCCTTTACTTACTCTATAATAGAAGATATCGCTCCATGGGAAGCTGTAAAGACTATAATGATAGAAATAATGAGTCCCAAAAACTATCTGTGAAGTACATAGGATATTTCTATTTTCCATCACTAAAAGATCCATTATAGTCCAATATGATATTTACGATATGTAGTGACTATGTAGCATAAGGAGAATGATCATAGGGAACGTTCTGTGGAGCAATGCAGATAGTGCTGATGGTGACAGTGATAGCTCTATCAATGGAAAGATCTATAAGTAGAGGTGGCGATAAGAGTGGAAACAATGATGAAGAATAAGAGAGACTAATCATGACTAGAGTTATGGGAGAAGAGAATAAGGGTTTGTCATGGTTGAGAAGACAATAGTAACAAAATTTAGGGAACCTAAACAAGCAATCAATAATAGAGGAGGAGGTGAAAACAACATACCTTTAATTCTAACCTTGATTCATCAGAGATAATGTAGAGGAGGAGCACCAATATTAGGGGAGTTCCATAGGAGCTTGAGAATCGCAACTAAATCACTTGAAGATAGGTTCTTTTAAAAAGATAGAGACACTTTTATCAGCACTTTCAAGAAAAGTGTAGATAAAGATATATTTTATCGGTGCTAAATTAATAAGCACTGATAAATTATATATTTATCTGTACTAAAGAAGTTCTGATAAAAGGCATATTTATCATCGCTAAAACTTTATCACTAATAAAGGAATTATAATTATAATTATAAATGAAATTTTTTTTAAATATATTTATATATTATAATTTTATAATTATTTAAGTATATAATTATTTATTTATAATTACATAAAATATTTTTTAAAAAGTTAAATATTTTTATTTATAATTATAAATTAATAATTTTATGAATATATTAAATATACATTTATAAATATATTTATAAATAAATATATCTGTAAATTTATTTATAATTATTTATTTATAATTATTTATTTATAATTATAAATATATTTACATCATTATATATATATATATATATTTATATAATTATATATATATATTAAATTAATAAATATTAATATAAATATGGTTAATATATTCATTATTTAAATATATTTATTATAATTTTATAATTATTAAATATATAATTATTTATTTATAAATATTTAAATATTTTAAAAATAATAATATTTATATAGTTATATCATTATATTTATTTATATAATTATATATATATATAATAAATATAAATATAAATATAGAAAATATATTCATTATTTAAATAAATTTATTTTAAATTTATAATTATTTAAATATATAAACATATTTATTTATAATTATATAAATACATTTTTAAAAAATATTTATTTATTTATAATTATAAATATATAAATTTATAAATATAGTAAATATGAATTCATAAATATATTTATTTATAAATATTTATTTCAAAATATATTTTTAACATTATTAATGAATATATAATCTTAAATACATGCATCTTAAAAATGAGTGAAATTAAATAATTAAAAATGAGTACACTTTAAAAATATTGAAATAATATATATGTTTTATTAATTAAATATAATTTATTAAAAAAATATAGATATATATTGAAATTAATACGAATACATATTTAAAGTAAAAAAACATAGTAAATAAAAGTATATAAATAAAATATATAAAATGATTAAATTCAATAAAATGAATAAATGATACCTAAAAATAACAATATTAAAAACAAATAAATAAAATATACCATTTAAAAACTTAACATATTAAATGTATCATGTTATATTGAAATACTAAAATTAATACTAATGTTTGATTAATTATGTAAATAATTGGTGTATGTGTTTCTTTTTAAGATTTCATTAATTACGTAAATAGTTGGGTCTATGCGTTGTATATAAAAATGATTTAATTATATTTATCTATGTGAAATCAATATAAAAAACATTTGATATATTTTTAATTTAAAAATCAAACAACCTTAAATTACATCTACTACTCGATGCAATTAGTCCTCATTTTTTATTAATAATAATTTTTTATTATAAACCATTTTTCACTAAATATATGATTTTTTTTATTTAAGCATTAATATTTTGTATTTTATAAATTCGTTTTTAGGATATATTATATACATTGATATATATATATATACATATAGACATATATATGAATGAATTTATATATTAAATGTATTAATGAATAATTTTTTATAAAAACCATTAAAAATGAATAATAAATAAATATGTTTTTAATTATTAAATTTTAGTCATTTTATATAAATATATATTTAATATATATTATTTATTAATTTTTATAATATATATTTTTATATTATTCATTTTTATTAATAATTTATTCATTAATAAAAAAAATTTATAATTTTTTAATTTATTCTTTTTTAATTTTTTTGCTTATTTTTTACAATTTATTCATTTTATATCTATATTTAATATATAATATGTTTTAAATATTTATAATATGTGTGTGTGTGTGTGTATTAAATTTATTTATTTTTATCAATAATTATTTAATTAATAAAATGTTTAATGTTTTCCTTAATTTAGTCATTTTAAATTTTAAATTCTTTGGTTATTTTGTTTTATTCATTTTACATATATATATATATATTTATTTAATATACAATAATTATTTATATTTATAATATATATATATATATATATAAATATTAATTTTATTAATTTTATTAATTTTATTAATATTGATTTGATTAAAAAATTGTTTATATTTTTTTAATTTACTTATTTTTAATTTTTATTTGTTTGAATTTTTTCATTTTTTTCTAGACATTTATTAGTGCTACAGAAAATCACTAATAAAGGACAGCGCTGTTAAATATCTCTTTTTAAGTAGTGTTTATATGGATGGTACCTTCTTTCTAGAGGCATCTTAAGCATGATCATAATATTATTTTAAGATATTATTTCCACTGATTAGATGTATTTTTCCACATATGTCATCCTTGGAATATTTTGCGTTATGAGCTTTTTTATCTATGGATAATAAGAGTTCCATATGTGCCATTGTTTGATTTTCCATTTCACTTCCAATTCTAGATCCTTCATATTGAGTGTTTTCTTCAAATAATTAATCAATAATACTCTATCATCATAATATTTCTTTACTATCTAATCTTATTCATCATGAATTTGTACCTTTTATCATAGCAATGTGTCAAGTTTCCTTACCTTTTTGAATTTAACCTCTGGTTGTGTATTCTTGACATCAATGATGTTTTTCTAAAAAAAATCAGGGGTATGGATATTCTCATTAAATCCATTAGTGGTCTCATTCATTTCATATATTGTGTTAACTTATCTTCTTTAAATTAGGAGCACCTCTTCATAAGCTCTTTATTCATTACTTCTTCTATTTATACTTCTTAGGGTGATTTATTTAAGTTAAACAATTTTATATGAAATTATTCTCTATTTTCTTAAAATCCTCTTCGAGCTATATAATTTCTTCCTACTCAAGATATTTTTAATTACTTTATCCTATTGAGGTGGAAGAGATTTAAAATTATTTGGTTATTTACTAAACCACCATTGCTTCACCTTCTAAACCAAACCTATATTCTTTGTTATCATGCCACAATAAAGTAAAATTTCATCCACTTTTCTCAAGGACACCTTCTATAATCTCATTTGAATTAATTTTATCATTGAATTGGGTATAAAACATTTTTATACATAAAAATCATTTTTATGAAAAACTAATTTATTTTTTAAAATTTCATTTTGAATTTAAATTAATTAATACCACATATATAAAATGAATATTAAATATTGGTTTCCATATTTGTAATTATGAGTTTCAAAATTGGTAAATAGGAACTTTTTCATTTTTTTCATTATGAGCAGTAACCATGGAAAATAATTGCAACCACGGTAATGGTAAATCAAGTAATTAAGGTTAAAAATAATATAATAAGAAATATAAAATGACCATACACATTACTTAATTTCATTGGTTGAAAATATTTCATACATAATCATCTAGTATTTGAATATATTTTTTCATTTGGATAAGAATTTTAAATTTATATTATTTTATTTAAATAAAAGTAAAAAATTTCAATCTATTTGTTTTATTATCTTTACGTTTTTGACATATGGATAAACATTTGATACATCCAGTTCTTGAAATTTATTATAAAAATAAATAATTTTTTTATCATAGAAATTTATTTTTATTTTTTAGTGATGAAATAATTGCCTTAAATTCATCCTGAACTCTAACTCAATATTTATTAAATTAATTAAAATATAATATAAATGATTTAAAAATATTAAAACTGATACAATTTTTATTCTTTAATGAGTACCAAGAATTTTTTTGATTTATATTATATTTTATGGATTTTTAAATGAATATATTTTAATTATACCTTTTTATATATATATTTACAGTAATATTAAATGAATAGTGTCAAAAATGACATTATTGATAATTTATGAAAAAAATATTTTATTAAATTTCTTAAAAAACATAAAAAAATAAAACTGTTGAACTCATCATGTTTTAATCATGTTTTAATGATCACAAATCTTATTTAATCATGTATTAATGAGTCTAAATCTTATTCAATATAAATCATGTGTATTTATATCTAAAGTTTTCTCATGCTTTAAGAAGATCCATACAAGATCTTAATTGTTCTATATTCAGTTTACTTTCTTTATAATATATTTAATCTACTCTCAAAATACCTTCTTTAATAAATGCTTAAGTCTAATCCTTTCTATTATCATATTTATTTAAGTCTAAATATAGTTATTTTGGAATGTCTAAGATACCGTGAGTCTGCCACTGGCTATGTATTTCTCGCACCGTGAAGCCAAACACCATGAAGCCAGACACCATGAAGCTAGACACCGTGAACCAGACACAGTGAACCAAAAACTGTGAAGCCAGACATTGTGAAGCTTGACACTGTGAACAAGACACCGTGAACAAGACATCGTGACCCTAGGACACCGTGAATAATACACCTTGAACAGGACACCGTGACCGCGAGACACCGTGACACTCAGACACCATGTGAAGGAGACACCATTTCCATGACTTATTGTGACACCATTTCTTAAACTACATTGTACTTTTTCAATTTAATTTCTAACGGTCGTATTTTATGAATTTAATGCACTGACATAATTAATGTTTCATTGTAGACATATCATCAGACACTATGAGGTACGAGGTACAGAACACATGAAACCTGTCACCTCCAACACGTGCATTCCAAGTTAAAAGAGAAGTGTGACCAAGAATCAGTACGTGCAATACAAAAACAAAAAGTAAGGAAGTGAGCACAATAACGTAGAATATACTTGGAGGAAGTTTCAAAAGAAGGGAACATTGTATGCAACTTGACACGGCTGGACACACAAAGCACATTTGAATCCTAAAGAACATCTTCACTTGACTGGACTTCACAGAGAACACAAGCAGAGTCACGACAATCTGTTTTCCACACAAATTCTAGAGAAGGACTCAAAGATTCATCTGCATCAATCAAAAGGAATCCAGAACAGCATTAGCATCACACAGGAGCATTCTAAACTCATCTCTATTTTCTTTCTCGACTGTGATCATCCTTTTTTCTACATTATGAGAAGTGTGTGCTTCTCTCTATTTGAACACACACTGACTCCTAATATGAACTAGAGGATTTCTAAATCCTCACTCAATTTTTCCATTACACTCTTGTATCCCATTTCGGATTGTGGTAGAGGTCTGAGGACCTGGATAGCATGTGATTTGTTGTTACTGTTGATTTCCTACGTAGAATTGTGGTAGAGGTCTGAGGACTTGGACAGTCTGAGTACTATTGTAAACCCCGATCCAGGGTGTGGATCAAAGTTTTATATAAACTGTTTGAGAGGACTATGTCTCATCTTGAGACTGAACCTCTTTTTTTAAAACTGTTGTGCATCTTAGTTTTAGTTTAAACTATTTTAAATATTCCGCTTCTATTCACTTTGAAAATCAAATAGGTTTTAAAGTAAATTTGATAGTTAAACTAGAAAGTGTTTGTAATTATTGTGAACCAGTAAGTTAGTTTCAAAAGCTAACTTAATCTTCAGATTAAGTTAACTGAGAAGTAATCAATCTTTGAGAAACTGATTGAACATTTACAATCTTTATAAATTCACTATAATTTAACTTGTTTTCTAAATTGGGGGATTTTAATAAAAATCTTTAAAAAAGAAATTTTTAATTGGAACTCAATTCACCCCCCTCTTAAGTATCCACTCCGACCAACATTTCGTATCAGAGGTGTGATAAAAAAATTTCAAAAACTCTCTGTTTGTGAAAATTTTTCAACTGTGATTTTCATTATATCTTAAAGATCTCAAAATTTCTGTTATTTCTAAATTTTATCTCTTTAAATATATTTGCTAAAATCTTAGTATGGATAATAGATTAGAAGTTATAGCTACCAACTTGCCACCCTTATTTAATGGTGTAAATTATGCCCATTGGAAATGTTTCCGACGCTTTTGCTGGGGTGTACGCACATCTGTCACGCAGAGGACGTGCTGCAATTACCCCGCATTCCAGCTATCCAAAGGTGGGCGACATCTGCTCCTTATTCAGGTATGTCTGCTCCTTGATCGAAATGGGATGATGGGATGTCAGTTCTTCCTTCTATGGATTCCTCCTCAGAGCTCGTCACCTAGTCCAGGTCTCCCTTATAGATTTAAGACATAGTTCGTGAAACTCTTCCCAGCACCATATCTTCATGGACACCAGTTAATTACACTGCTTATGTAAGGATGATCCAAGGGGTCTGTTTAGGACATCAACCTTCGATTAGGATAATAGTCGCATTGGGCATCACTGGCGTGTCTTGACGCAGGGGGATTGGCATTTCTGTCTTCTGTCCCTTATTATAGGGCTTCTTGAGGGCATGGAAGCCTGAGGCATCCCACATCGGACATTAGGAATTGTATTCCATGGGCATGTATCTGAGGTTTTCCTTAGCTTCCCATGTTTAACACATGGTATGCCACAATTTTAACGTCCAGAAGAGATGGATCGGACTGATCGTAACACTGGTTAGAGTGGATCATATGGGTACAACCTCGAGAGGGGACACCGAGGCTTGGGACAACACATGGGTGGCTTCCCGAATGTTGTCAAATGGAATGGGGAGTGGGGTGTCATGATCTCACTTGGATATGGCGGCCCGGGTAAGGATCAGTATGGACGATGGTTTTGGGCTTGAGCCTCTAAGAGACTTCCTATGTATCCCTGTGGCATGGAATCAAAGTCTGCGTAGTTTGATAGGACGATGGGACACCTAAGGAGGTGACCCGTGAGAATGGACTCATGGATGGGACCCAGAAGGAGTGGAACCTCTAGGTTCGGGCATGAGCTTCTCAAGACACATGGGATCAAGGGAGATATCAGGATGAGACATGGTTGTTGAGCTGGAACCTCATGGAGGTTTCTTACGTATCCCCGTGGTAGGGAATCAAAGTCCGTGTAGTTCAGGTGGCATCTAGGGCTTACGCTCTGAGGCGACCCATGGTGTCGGTAAACTGATGTGAAGGTGGATCTGGGGTCTGGATGGATGGTTGTATTGAACCTCATGGGGGTTTTTTACGTACCATGCATTGACATGGATCAAAGTACCTATAGTTCAGGATGGATTAGGGATTACACTCTGAGGCGACCCAAGGTGGTGGGTCTTGAACCTCGTGGAGGCTTCCTATGTACTATGCCTTGACATGGATCAAAGTACCCATAGTTTGGGATGGATTGTGGCTTAAACTCTTATGCGGCCCAAGGTCGTGGGGCTTGAACCTCGTGGAGGCTTCCTACGTACCATTCCTTGACATGGATCAAAGTACCCATAGTTCGGGATGGATTGGGGCTTACACTCTGAAGCATCCCAAGGTGGTGGGGCTTGAACCTCGCAGAGGCTTCCTATATACCATGCATTGACATGGATAAAAGTCCCCGTAGTTCGGGTTGGATTGGGGATTACACTCTGAGGTGGCCCAAGGTTGTGGGGCTTGAACCTCGTGGAGGCTTCCTACGTACCATGCCTTAACATGGATCAAAGTCCCCATAGTTCAAGTTGGATTGGGTATTACACTCTGAGGCAGCCCAAGGTGGTGGGGCTTGAACCTTGTGGAGGCTTCCTATGTACCATTCCTTGACATGGATAAACGTCCCCGTAGTTCAGGTATACAGTTTAACGTCATGCGGGATGAGTGAATTTGGGGCTTATGCTCGGAGGTGGCCCATGGTTTTTCATGGTCGGTGCTCACTCTAAGCTCACGGGAGTCATGCTCGGTATGAGAAACAAGAGATAGCAGAGACCTGACGATCACGTCGCAAAGAGTGTGTCCGTGGGAAATGAAGAGGGGCTTACGTGTTGAGCGGATCAAGGTGTCCGGACTAACTCAAGGATGGAGGCCCTTGGGTGACAAAGCACAGTGGGATAGTGATTTGGGATGGAAGAAAGGATAATCACCATTCCCCTTCACACCCTTGGCTGGCCTTGGTGCTGAGGGAGTGAAGAGGAACAGGGGTACTTCCTCCTGCAAGAATGGTTAGGGGCTTACACCAAGGTGGATCCCCTTCCCCGCGGACAAACACCACTCCAATAAAGACGATATCACCCCCTATGAGGGATGATCCCATCCCCATATAGATGATTGGGTGTGGAGAATGTTCAAGGTGGGGGGACCCTGTGTGTGAGGCACGGGGTCAGGTCACAGTTTAACGTGATGTGTTGAGGACGATGGTTCTTGCCAGTTTAACGTCCTATAACTCGGATGAGGTAGGTTCGCTCCACACCCCTAGGACTTACATAACCAGTACCCTCTTCTCCTTGTGGAAGGGAAGGCACTGGCAAGGCCGTAGCGAGGGGGTGTCGTGGAGTGAACCATCAAGGGGTATATGTTAGCGTGTCTATACGAAGAAGTAATAGTTATTAGCATGCCTATGCGAAGAGGCATGAGGAAAAGAAACACAATGGGAAGAATTGTCCAAGGGACTTTGAAGTTACCTCGTACAAGCCTGGAAGGTCGCACAGGAAGATAGTGCAAGATGTGGATTCCCAGGGCATGAGAGACACCTGCGAATGGCACCCATAGGAGGACCATTGGACGCTCGCGCAAGGGGGGGCCTGGGGAGCACCGAGGTGAGGGGTCCTGGGTAATTGCGCGCAACCTTTAAGGCTTGTGTGCAAAATAATAGGCCTGCACGAAAAACACCAGGCAGGTGTGAAATCAGTGATTCTTGCATGGAATTGGAGGCAGAGGATTTTCACATGACTATAAGGATTGCGCGCAAGGAGTATGAATTGCGCACAAGTGGAAGAGGCCATGCGCAAGGATAGGGTTGCACACAATAGAAGGAATTGTGCGCAATTGACTGGAATGTGTGAAATGGAAGGAATTGCATGAAAGGGAGGAAACATAAAGGTATTGTAATTCAATATAAGCCATGGGGATCTCGTGAGAAGGATTACCACAAGGCAACTTGGTGAGAAAAGAACTGTACCTGAAGGCCATCTTCGCAGGCGCAGAAAGTCGATTTCACACATGAGAGTAGGTTCAGATTCTTCATCCCCCGAAATGGAAGGGGGTCACCTTCTATTTATAGGAACCCAAGGGTGTACAATAGAGGTCAGTGCGAAATAATTGCGTGACAGAGGCAGTGGCGCGAAATGTCAACTGCGCAGGGCGCAGGCACAATGTTATTTTGCGCTGGCGTCGAGGCCTCTTTACGAATCCCGGACTTTTCCACATGGGACACCTTTTTTTTTGCGCGCTTCACCATTTATTTCACGAAACACCTTCGGGCACCCCAAACTAGGTCTCCAGGTCTAAATATGACCTTGCATTGTTGTTTCAAAACATTCTTCAACAGTTGAGCACTTTTCGGCATCTACAAATGCCCCCCCCCCCTCAGAATTGGATCGGCGAGGGGTCGCAACAGTCTGATTCTGAGGGAAACAATAAAATGCATGGCTTTGTGGGTCCCCTACGCGTAAAATCTGAAGCAGCATGCAAAAATCAACAAGACTCAGAATCCACTTTTTTCATGGGCGCAGAACTCAGGCTTAGTATATAAAAGCATCCAAGGGCCCTACGCTCCGTATGACTTTTCTCGCGTGACAAGCTTTGAGCTCTCGTGCACGAAATTCTCTCTGGTTCAGTGCGAAAAACTACTTTGGTTGCGTGTAATTCCATCGAGATTTGATGGCATGTTCCGTGAAAATCTGGGGTTTCTCACACCACGTTCTAAAATTTCATGACACCCACTGATTTTACTGGTCAGGCTCCCAGATTTCGTGCCAACTGCCAAGACACTCAGTTAGAAGTAGATGGTCTCCAACTAGGTTAATGAGGGAGAAGCCGTTGTTAATAGGGATAAAATAGCCACAAACCCAGAATTTTATGGCACAAAAAGGATTTTCTATAATAACCATACCCTCTTCAACATGCTAACCCCCACCCAAAAGGAGTATGCCCTATCTGACAATTCGTTGTTGTGGGACTTCAACATTCTGGAGGAGGTTCCTCTGCTGGGTTTCGAGGTTGATACATCGTGGTCATGAATGACCCATGAAGATGACCTTCCTCGATACAACATCACCAAGAATGGTCACCATGCCAGAAAAACCAGGCACATGGACTTATATGTCCTAAATCCCAAGACTAGGACCATAGATGGAGGGTGACCCTGTTGTAGAGAGCTCTGTTGACCTCTATGAGAGCACCTTCTGTCAGAGCGTCACTGATGAGGCCAAATGCTGGTTGCAGAACTGGGACCTACAATCTGGAGGCTACTTCACCAGTGAGTGGGCTTGGGTGTACTGGGTTCGCCATATATGCGACCAATTCAGGGTCAAGATACGGCATATTGGTCTGTTCGAGGTGGTATGGACATCGCAATTCCACTTCTACTGCCATCCTGATCTTGGGCCAGAGCTATTCACCCAGTGGTCCCCTAATACCAACACATTCCATATTCACCATGGGGAAGTTATCATTAGTCTCTGGGACATCCACTACATCGGGGGAATCCCATTGGAGGGTCATCAAAATGATTAATTTCCCCCACCGATGAACATCTGGGGTGATAGATCTCAAACCCCCATACTGACATGGAACCTACTGGCGCTAGCCAAGGAAAAGCTGAGGGTCAATGACTTCTTGAAGGGCATCACCTATAAGGACTAGTTCAGCCTTCTCTTGTAGAGGAATCCGGAATTAAAGATGCATGTGTGGGGAAGACGTTGTCCAACCGCAGCTTAGGGGAGAAAGAGTGGATCATACTGTAGTGTACTGGACGTGGGGCATTACCAGTCATGGGGATACAGTATAAATGAGGCCTAGGACCCAAATGTTCGATATTCTGGATTCCTCACCACATTCCTGAGCGGGTGGATCTTTCCGGTGAGGGATGCAAGGATGGGTGTTCGTCCAACGACCCTGGTGATGGCGGACATCATGGCTGCCAATAAGAGGTTCAACCTAGGGGTCCCCATGATAGCTCGGATGTATTCTATCTTGGGACACATCTCAAGAGGGGGATTTCCTAAGAGAATATGTGGCCCTTTCCAGATTTTCCATGGCTGGGTTGCGGCTCATTGTGGCAGATACACCTTCCCAAATTCCATCCCTCCTCTGAGAAATAGCTTGCGGCCCTCTCTGTTGAATATTGTCGGGGTCATGCCGATGACGCTCAATGAGAATGGAGTACAGATCAGGATTTGTAACCATGTCAAATTCCCCTTCAGCCCATTCCCCACCCCAACTAGTCAGATGATAGACGGTGGGCAATGATTACTAGAGAATAAGGTGTACTTCCCAAGCATCAGAGGCAGGGTGCTTGTGACCCGGATCGATGGGAAGATCTTCTAGGATCCATATGTGCCATCCCGGTTCGCCAGGAAATTTGGGTGCCTCCAGAGAATTCCGAAAAAGGTATAAAGAGACGTCTAGGAGGATAGGTATCCATGTGTTCTTCATCATCTATAGCTGATGTTTATGACCTACGGCTCTGGTGACATCATCACTTTTCCTCCCACCGGAGTCGATGATGGCCTCTCAACCGAGTATGCTGAACATTGGACCATAGCATACCCTAAGGGGCTTCTGCAGAAGCGAGTTCGGCAGCTCAAAGTTGCTAGTATGGAACCTTGGTGATGAGAGAGCGGGTAGGGTGCCACTAGATTGGGAGGATCAGAAGCGCCTCAGTCAACAGGCCCTGCATAGACCAGGACCTCAACAGCGGGGGCATCGCATGGCATGGTTGCGCCCTCATCAACTTTAGGAGGGGGGTCCCACGGAGTGGCCAGATAACTTCCTAGGAAAAAAATAAGATACCTACTTCAACCTTCCCATGACGCGATCTTCCCTACACTATGTTCGGCCTGGCTAACCCAGCGGCAGTTAATGAGTACTGAATCCCTTTGGTAGAAGATAGTGCGAGACGGGATCCAGCTGCCAGAAGTCGGGCTTGTCCGGGTCACCGACAAATTGAACTTCCACTAATGACATGCATATCTAATAGTGATGGACACGTACACATGCAATGGGTCGGTGTGTGGAGCCACCTATCTTGGTGAAGGTGATGCTCAGCCCGGATCATGATCCGTAAACGATGCCACTGGGGGATGATGACAGCGATGAGTCAGAGGGCAGCAAGACAGGAGAGGAGGAGGCAGAAGGAAAAGGTGACCAAGGGAGTCTCTGAGAGAGCGGTGAGATCGTCATCTTCGATATAGATGTGAATCAAATACTCAAGGTATGCTTCGACCCTCATCTATCCTCCTTCTTTATCTTCTTTCCTTTGCAATCCTTAACCCACCCTCCTTATCTTAACAGGAGCACACTGGTGCTGATCAAGCGTCTCCAGTCGAAGGAGAGGAGGAAGCGCTAATGGGGCAAGGTGGAGCACCGACACCCATGATTGAATTGACGAGTACTGAGGGATCCCCTGCCATGACAGGTCCTGTAGCGACAAGAGAACTAGAGGCTAAGTTCCTTTCTTTGATACTAGTACTCACTGTTGGAGGATTCAACTGATCAGGGTCCTCCTTGACTTTGTAGTGATCATAGCATTAGAGGCTCATCGGGCTACTGAGCTCGAACCATCTATGATTGTGCCGATGGAAAACATACCACCCCATCTGAAACATGCCTCCCAAACTGATTTGGCCCCAGAAATTGGTGAGCAGGGAGCGGCGGACACCAGTGGCGCTGCTATCGGGGCAGTGTCGGAGGTTGACGAGTGTGCCACCAAGATCGAGGGGAGAGAGAGAGGTCACCCAGATGCTGAGGAGCCTATTTCCTTGGGAGGAACCTCTGAGGAAGACCATTTTGTTGGCTTGTTGTCTATCTTCCATATCTATCGGCCCACTAATCCTGAAGAAATCGATGATTCAGATTCGGAAGTGGCTGAGGAGAGCCAAATGACGTGACACAAGGGATGGAAGTGCATCCGGAATTTTCTCAGTTAGCCTCAGATTTCCTTGGAGAAGAGTGATGCTCGATCAAAGGAAGAGGACCTCGGACCAATCGATGTACCGTCTTCTCAATGTGCTCTAGCACACAAGCGGGGAAATGCGATGGGAATTGGAATTAGTCCAAACATAGGGGAATGAAAAATGTGAATCATGTTACCCAAATTTGGAACACTATGGGAGGGGAATGGTAATAAAGGATGATTGTTGACCGTGTTCAAAACACAACATCCCTATTGCATTGGCCTAAAATGGGAACAACCAATGCGGGTCAACCACTAACCATGTTCACAACATGGGACCTAACTCAAATATCATCCATCAGTCTTCCAGAACGTTGGCCCAAGACAGCAAGCAAACCATAGGTCCAGAATCCGTACTGTTAGGGGGTCCCTTCAAACATGATCGTTCTTCCAAAATGTTGGCATAAGACAGGATGTGGTCCATAGGACAAGCATCCATACTATTAGGGGGTCCCTTCAAATGTAAAAGTGGATGAGGATCCAAATAAAGGGGCACGCGAAGTGTGGAAAGTGAAGTGGTGGTTTGTTTTCATTGAATCCAACACTCCCAAAATTACACCACTATGGTGGAAGCACATTAGGTAGGCACATTATTCTGATCATGGATCATCCTTAATTTTAGATAGGACCTCTCTGGTGAGGGAATTGTCTCTTCACAATGTCATCATGGGTCATCCTGAACTTGTCCATGGAAAATGTTGGAGTTACACAACTCCCTGGGGGGGTCAGGACAAGAGGCTGACGGTGGGGGAAAGGATGGGATTTTTGATTCCTCGGGCGAGACCCAAGACGAAATGTCTGGGTGTTCCTAGATATCCCATAAACATGGGAATCAATCCACACATAGTTCTAGAAAGGGTCATAGTTTAAGGTCTTAGAACTTGGACTGGAGATTGTTAGGGAATGCAGGGGATACATGGAAAGGTGATTATGAAACCCGATGTGAATGAGGACATGAGTCCAGATTACCATATGTTCCTTGGGGAAGTGTTCAGGTCGAGGGACCAAACATGAAGGGTAGGATGGGCCTATGGGGGAGTGCCCAGGAGTTTCTACGTATCTCATGATAATGAGACTAAATCCATACACAGTTCTTGGGTGGTGGCATGGTACGGTAAGGTACCAGTGCAAAGGATGAAAGGGGAGTGCAGGTTTAGCCCTCGCACCAAAAGAAGTGGCATTTGATGTATCTTGTTTGTCCTTTAGGGTGAATGGTTTTTTTTGTGAAGCGACAGGCCTAGGGTAGAAATTCCTGGCATTGAAACAATAATCAAGCCGTATACAGGAATTGAAAAATGGTATGGTGGATGACCGATACCCAACGTGATGTCCCCTAGGATGAGGTCATCACAATGCAGTTTCATTTTTCGTCATGCGGCCAGGACAATATTATCACAGTTTAGGGTCAGGTGATTGGACCCACCAGTACATTTTAAGGTCATATGGCTTGGACGTGAGGGAATTCACATGATGTGATAAAGCATACCCGACATTAATTAGGACAAATTCCACACCACTATTGTGCGCGATTCTGGGATAGGAGCCTCAGGCCAGGAGGCCAGTGAGGGTTAGAAGGTAAGGGGTAGGAGAAACTAGCTCCTAGCTGAGCTGGACCTGGAAGCACGATGTCCGGGTGATCCCACGTATCCCATGTGGATGAGGATCGAGCCGGAAATAGACCTTAATGAAGATCTTAGTTTATGGTCTTAGAGCTCGGACCGTGGGAGCCCCGAAGGACGCTGTATTGCAGCTTTGTCCTTCTGATGTGCAGACGTGCACTAAGTAATAGTGCCAAGAGTGTCGAGATTCTACCTAGACATGATGTGGTGGAACATAATGTGAATCATGCAACCAACATTCAAGTCCTGAAGGGGCTGGTGTGACGATTGAGGATTACTGTTGACCATGTTCGCAACACAACATCCTATCGCATTAGCCTGAAATGGGGATAAAAAAATGAGCATCGACCGCTGACTATGTTCACAATGCGGGATTTGTATCAATTTTTTGTCTGAAACCCACGGGGGCATTGACCCGTAATGGTAGGAGAGCCCTTAGGCATGGTATCCGTGCCATGTTTTGGGGTTCCTTCGGGTGTGAAAGAATTTGAGGGCCCAAATGAAGGAGAACATGAAGCTTGACAAGTGGAACGAACTTGCCTAAGTTGAATCTAACACTCCTGGTCCTAGACTAGAGTACTCTTGACACATTGGAGAACCACTGCAAAGGGTCAAGGGGCTCAATATGGGAGCGGCCAAGAGATAGTGAATTCTCGGGAGAATGGGGGCATGGTGCCAACAACCCAATGCGAAGGAGGACATAACCCCATACCACACCTATATATCCCCCTCATGGAGAGGGACATGAAAAGGGGCCTAGGTGACCAAGAGATCGGGAGATCTCTAAGAGATGGGGCTGGACCCGAAATCTAAATGTTCAGGCAGTCCTACGTATCCCATGAAGATGGGAATCAAGCCACATATTGTTTTTGAAGATATAGTTTAACATCATGCGGGACGAGCATGCAGTTTAACGTCATGCGGGAAGAGTGTGCAGTTTAACATCATGCCGGATGGCAAACAGTTTAACATCGTGTGGGACGAGCATTCAGTTTAACGTCATGCAGGACGGGCATGTAGTTTAATGTCATGCGGGTCGGGCATGCAGTTTAACGTCATGTGGAACGGTAATCCAGTTTAAGGTCGTGGAGGACCCTAAAAAGGGTTAGGAAAAATATTGTTTGAGGAACTTGGCATTGGTGGGAGGAGTTATACGCTCACCATCCATGGTTACCAAGGAGTACGCACCATTGGGATAAAACATATGAAAAATGAAAGGTCCTTCCCATTTGGGCTCCAACTTGGGTGGTTTCCTGTCGGGGATCATTGGTGACCTGAGGTCGAATACCAAATCGCCTTGCAGGAAAGAGCGGAGGTGAACCTTCTTGTCGAAAGCTTTAGCCATCCTGCTCGGGCTCTGCAAGTGATGCAGCTAAACTAGCTAAAACATTTGCTCGACCATTCTATGAATAAGGTACATGGATGACCTATTGCCGAGAAGGTAACTGGGCCATTAGCTAGGGAGTGCATTCTCCATCCCCTAATTGTTCTTCTGGGTGAGAAGGGCTCTGAGGGACCGCTTTAGGGCGATGACATAGAGGATCAGCGGCTTCCCGGAGACGGGTGGCATCAAGACTGGATGCTGGATCAAATATTTCTTGATTTCCTCAAAGGAATTCTGACACTCCTCATCCCACTCATAAGCGATGCCCTTCTTCATGAGCCGAGAAAATGGATTACACTTGCCATCCAGATTCGCAATGAATCGGCGCATGTAGGCTAAGTGGCCTTGGAAACCTTGAAGCTCTCAGATATTACTCGGGGGAGGAATCTAGCTGATTGCCTTGATCTTTTCTGAGTCGATCTCAATTCCTCAGTACCTAACAACAAAACCAAGAATCTTCCTGGAGTTGACCCCGAAGGCACACTTCAATGGGTTCATCTTTAAGTGGCGGGAGTGGAGGAAGCCGAACACTTTCTCAAGGTCCTTGAGATGGTCCTGGTGCTGGAGATATTTTACTACCAGATCATCCACATATCATTCCACCAATGTATCGAGGATTTAATTGAATATTGGGTGTGTGGCCCACTGATAGGTGGCACCTACATTCTTCAGGCCAAAGGGAATAACCTGGCAACAGAAATTACCCTGGGGTGCCCTGAAAGCGGTGGATTCTTCATCCTCAGGGGCCATATGGATCTGGATATATCCAGAGTACCCATCCATAAGGGAGAGGGCTTGGAACCCTGCTGTAGCGTCAATCAACAATTTTGTCACTAGAAGGGGAAAATCATCCTTTAGAAAATGGAGATTGAGATCCCGAAAGTTGATACAGACTCTGATATGAATGTTCTTCTTCATAACTGGCACGATGTTGTCTAGCCACTTGGGGTACTGGACCTCCTTGATGAAGTTGGCTCTGATGAGCTTTTCAACTCTAGCCTTGACCATGGCACCGTGAGAAGGGTGCATATTTCTGGCAGGCTTCTTCAATCCGCGATGATTTTCCGGAAGACTGAGGCGGTGGACGGCTACCTGAGGATCTAGTCCTAACATTTAGTCATAACTCTAGTAGAATACATCACGGTGCTATTTAAGGAAGCCTACATACCGCTGCTACTCCTCAAGGGACATAGAAACACAGATCAATGTGGATCTTGGGTCTTCCTCACTTCTGAGGTTCACTTGTACCAACTCATCGACCGTGGCTGAGAGGCCTTCCTCAAAGGCATGGGGAGCATCCTCTATATATTTTTCTATACTTATGGAGGGATACTCCATGGGGAAAGCTGATTCTGAGTTACCAAACCCTGATGGGAGGCTGCTACCAGCTTTTGCGGTAGTGGTTATTGCATCAGGGAACTCCAGCGCTGCTGAGACCATGGCTACGAAGGCTGTCGACTTGATCTCATCTTGTCTTCGGCCCAAGGGGCCATGCTTGACAATATCAAAGCAATAGTGGCGCATCGACCGGAGCCGACTTATTCCAGCCCAGTGAAATAGGCAAGTATGACGTACCTCCGTTGCCATAAGCTGGAAGTCCCGATATCTGATGGGAGTGGGAGGCTCTGGGATCACTGAAACTTGATTCCTATAAGAATACGAAGTGATCTTCTGATGCCGCCTGGATTTGGGAACATGGTTCCCTCTTATCCTGTAAATGACAAAATATTGCCCCATATCGGGGGTCGTGGCCTCCAACTGATAGATCGGGAAGATGTAGGCATCATCCAGACTTGCCCAAGGGTCGATTGTAGCGGTTACAGGCTCAACTTCACTTTCCTGGACTTGTTTATCTCTTCTCTTGTAATAGTCAGCATCCAAGTAGCGGGCTTCGCAAGTGGCGAAAGAAGAAGCATCACCTTGGAGTACGCCCACTAGACCATTAAGGGAGTACTTGAGGCATTGGTCATATGATGAGGGGACTACCACATGCAGGTGGTGCCATGGCCTTCCCATAAATGCATTACATGCGGTGTCCTGGGAGACAACCATGAACTCGGTGTTGGAAACTAGGCCACCCAACTGGGTCTTCAGATGGATCTTGCTAACCAAGGTATACTCTATCCTGTCATACCCCTAGATTTTTAAATCAGAGAGAGTCAGGCCATCTTCAGATAACCCTAACTTCAGAAGTATCCTCATCGGGATAAGATTGATCCCGGAGCTGGTGTCAACAAGACAGCGGCGAAACTCCATGCCATTGAGTTAGACGGTAATATACAGTGGGTGGATGTTCCCTTGTATTGGGGAGCCTTCATCCTCTCCATAGAACGAAATGACGGCCTGGAATTAGGCATCCTCAACTGCTTTAATAGGAAAAGCTTCTTCAGCTGTTATCTCCGTCTCAAACTAGAGGCGGCTCCTTGAAGCCTCAGTGAGTGCTCCGAGCATATTTGGTGACAAGTGAAGGGCTTCAAGGATGGAAAGCCTTTCTGGGATACCGGTGAGGTTCTTGAGGACATTGTACTTCCATGCTAGGCTCGAACTTCTGCATACAGGGAGTCACTCTGTGATGCAACACATAGAGGCCCCTCCCTACTGGACCGACGACTGACTGGTACTAGGAAAATCTTGTTGCTCATTGGTCGAAGCCCGGAGAGTAGCTATCAGATGAGAACCGGACGACTGAGATCATAATATAGTGGGGTGAATCTGGTCATGGCATGGCCGAAGTGGTTTTTCTTGATCCAATAGCACAAACGGTGGTGGAGGTGGACTTTCTAACACCGAATGGGGAGGCTACGAGTACTGAGCTCTGCACTGGGTTGGTTGTCTGGTCTCAACGGCATACACGACCTACCTGGAGGTGCCAACTGATGTTCCCCAATAACCCATATTGTTGCGGATCCACCAACATTGGTGTTGGATGGGGACATTAGGGAGGTTTTCCTGTCACTCCCCCTCATTGGGAGTCATATAGGGGTTTACCAACTCAACGGTGTTAACCGAAGCGTACCCTTGACTGTCACTTGAAGAATCATCCACCACTAGAAATATCCTTGGGAGAATCCCCATCTTCGGGGGCATAAAGTCACCGAGAGTATGGGATGACGACGGCATTGGCGGAGCGCGTTTCTTCTTATTGCGCCACTGATGCTTTCCCTTCTAGAAAGAGGCCGGCTGAGATGATGATGTAGAAGTGGTGGCCACAACTTCTAGAGACTGTGGTTGATTCAGAAGTGCCCAGATGATGCCATGCGTGTAGGAAACCATCTTACGTGCAATCCAATCATTATACTTCTGGGACCTGTGGTCAGAAACCCGATGCCACTCACCTTCTCTGTCGCTACTGCTATCTAATCTCACAAAGACGCCCGCCAATTGTGTCAGGCCCGGGCCCAACCTGACTATGTTATTGTCAATCTGGTCTTGGAGCCAGTCCTTGAACACACAGAATTTCTTGATGGTGTTCCCCAGGATCCGGTGATAAGGTCAGTAGTTTGGGTGATCAGTGAGATGCGCCTCCTTTGGCTTTCTACACTTAGGAAGTCGTACAATTCTCTGCTCTAAGGCACTGCGGAAGTAACCAGGGACCTGAGCCTCATCAAACGAGTAAGTATGATTCCTTCTGTCTGGAAAGGGGGATCTGGGAGCCTATCCCTAATGGGGGGCCAAAGGAGCCTACTGAGGAGACGAAACTTGATTATCTCACCTAGGCGATGGCGGCGCATTACGTGAGGGTGCCTGCCGATTCTGAGGACGCTACTAGGTTAGAAGTTGCACATGTGGTGGTGGAACTCTGTGGGGCTGTAGAGCTGGCTCCACTGGTAGTAATTCTAGCTTCCTAGGGACCTCTATCTGGGCCACTGTGGTGGGCTCGGCTCTGGCAGCCCTCCTTACCGAGATTGCAGGGGGCAGGAAACGTGCCTTACTAGCCTGTTGCAATGATTCTTTGAGGTGCTGGACCTTATATGAGAAGTCTCGGAAACCTCTGGGATAGTTCTGAGTGATTAGGGAGAGAACCAGTTTGGTCTTGACATTCCCTATGCACATCGTTAGTAATTTATCCTGAGTCGGTGGTATGTCAAGGGAGTATGTGAGCCACTTCCACTGGGCAAAAAATTCTGCGACTCTCTCATCAGGCCTTTTCTTTCACTTGAAGAGGTTTGTGATGTTCATTTTCTGGGTGGTAGAGCTGAACTGGTAAAGGAACTACCAGCAAAGGTCCTCACAACTAGTCACGGATCCGATGGGGAGCTGGTTGTACCAAACGAATGCTGGCTCCTCCAGAGTTTGAATGAAACAGTAGAGATTAGTGGCCTCCTACTACACTGGGGTCCCTAGATTAGTCCCACACCTCGAGTTAAAGTGGTCATGGTGATGCGGTGGGTCCCCCATCCCATTAAAGGGGGAGAAGGTGGGGTTTCTGAATCCTGGGGGTGCAGGAATGTCATCCACCCATGCCGGATATGGCTTGTCATCAAGTGTGATATACACTTGTCGTGTTTACAAAGCTTCTAGGCAGGCGATGAGTGCCGCCATTGGTTCGTCTAGATGTGGGTCCTTGTCCTGACGGGGATCCCTAACCATGAACGTGTTGTCGGACTCTTTGATGTAGTAGCCAGGCTCAGCGGCTCGTGGAGCGGGTGGTGGAGTGCCCCTTGGGGCTTCCAAAGGAGCCTGAGTGGGGTTCCCTGGATTGTCACACCATTCAGGAGGGTTCAGTGAGACATATCGCGCCCTCTTTCCAATAGCTCCATCTTCCGCCCTGTCAGTGAATGCGGCATGATCAGGGTTGCCTGGGAGAATCTCGTCGAACGGTAGTTGTTCCTGCCCCTGTTTCCTTGGACTAGGATCACTGTAGTCGGGTCGTTGCTCTACAATTCATTCATCCAGAAGTTCATCGACCAACCTCTTTTTCTCAGAAAGTTTCTAGCGTAGCGTGGCCTTCTCGAGGTCCTCTTCCATCTTTTTCACTAAGTCAGACGGGTCGGGGTGCTTGATAGCTCCGACATGCTCCCTTACCTTACTGGAATTCTGGTTGAGGACTAGTTTTTTAGTGGGTGGAGAGAGACCTAGGAGGTTCCTCTGCTGGTGAGTAACTCTCCTCGATGGGTCTAGCAGTGGGGGCACGTCCTCAGGGAGGTAGTTCCCATCGAGAAGTTCCACCTCGTTTTCCCCTCCCGACAGATCGGTCATGTTGACCGTGACTCTTCTCAGGGGCGTTTCTTCAATGTCACCCAGCGAGTCGGGCTACCGCAGAATTTCACTGAAGAGGAGGGCAGCGTACTGGCCCCAGCCACTAACTTTCGCGTACAGTTAGCCTCCTTAATAACTTTGTGGAGTACTTGGAAGCTCTGGACACATTACCGTTGGAGGGCCCTGTGGTGACCCGATGACTTGGGGTGCTGGACCACGGGGAGTGTGGCTAGGTCAACTAGACGGCATTGTTCACCATTGTCTTCAAGGTGCACTTGGCTCCCGGGATAAGTCACTCGCCGATGGAAAAGATGGAAGTGAGTCTTCCAAAGGGTCCGGCAGAAACATTCAAACTCCTTCGGAGTGAGCGATTCCGACGTACAAAAGCTCGGTCCTATGACCGGCCAAAACTTCTTAGGGAATTGGCCTACTGTAAGGATATTTCAGAAGCTCCTCGGGTCAGATTCATGGTTTGGCCTTTTATTTCTCCACTCTTCAATTGAGGGTGGCTGAGGAACTGGTAGTGGCACCGAGGAAGACCGCTGGGATGGTAAGCTGGCCGGTGGAGAATACGACGAGTGAGCTAATTGGCCACCAAATCTTAGTCATTCCTTTGAGGATGGTAGTAACTTGGTCACTATATCATGATAGGATGGACCAGTTACCAAGGCTTCTTACACAGCATCATCTTCTGTCGAGGATGGGCTATGTCGCGACACTTCCGCCATTGACTCCCAAAATAGCTCTTCGTAGTATCTGGTTGAGGCAAAGGGTGTTTCTGGAGATGATGGCGGGGACTGTGTGGTCAGTCCCTAGGGATATCCCAAGTTCTCTTCCTCCTAAATATACCTTTGTAGGGAGACATGGATCCTACGGAACTCATATTCCGGGAGTACGAGGCTAACGCGTCTTGTTCTTGCCCCATCCCTTGACTCATAAGGCTAAGGAGAGGGCTCCCGCACTGAGTGCCTCCTCGGGACAAGGCTGATTTCCGGCCTTCGTAGGATTATTCTTACGAAGAAGATGAACCACCTTCCTACCCCCGGGTGGCTCCTCGGGATAGGGATGACTTCCGACATGGGGTCCTCTGGCCTCACTAGTGCTGGGGCGGTGAGGGTTTCCACCCGATAAATCTGGGGTGCGACGAGCACTGGGACAAATGTTGAAAGGGACACGGGGAGGACCTCAGTGCTGGAGTGTGATCGGACATGCAATGTCTCCATACCTTCAGTCTTCGGTCGGGGGAGTGACCCCGTACCCAGTGTAGTGAGTGCGGGAGAGACCCCCATACAAAGTGTTGTTGTTACGGGAAAGACCTTCGCTTGGGTTGAGGGTGGCGTGGGGCAGACCTCCAAGATGAAATTGGAAGCATGGGGGATCCTCACCTTCCGTATTGGCAGAAAGGAGTGGACCTTCATACTGGGTGACATTGCTACGGATTGGCCCGCAGTGGTCTTCGCCTGTGTCGGCGACCGAGATAGTAGACCAATCCTTCCCATGGGGCGGTTGGGGCCTCGATCCAGTTCATAAATATAACTGCCCCTGCTCAACGTATGCGGGGATTTGGTGATATGAGCCATCGGTGGCTCGGGCCACAACAGTCGCTGATGTTGATGCCCCATGATGGCCATCCCTTTCCTTTTGTGCTCAACGTTAGCATCGGGTCAGATGAACTGGAGCTGGTGGTGCAGGCGCGTAGCTTACCTACTCCTTGTCTCGGGGAACCAAACGGCAGTGCTGACGCAGCCTAGTGGGAGCCCTCACCAGGAGCCCTTGTAGCGGGACCCTAATTGGGCCAACCTGAACGTCCCCTACCTCATCGGTGTAAGGGAAGGAGTTGTCGAGACATTCTGGGGACAGGCTCCCAAAACTATTGAATTTTGGGGTGGGGACCAGCGACTCCCTGTGCGGCCCTCAGGGGTGGAGTTGACGGTGAGGCGTTGCTGCCTCAAGATCCATGTGGTCCATATCCCTAGTGGGGATGACCCCCTTCTCCTCATACCTATATACAAGGTAATTAATTACCCTGTGCTGGATAATTTCCGATGGGGAGAGGGGGCGTGGGCACCAAGAAGTCATGGTGGTCGAAGCCGTCATGGAAGAGGCAGAACCACGCGGGGTAGCCGCATCGATACTGCCCCTACCCCTGCGTTGGTGGGCAGGTGATCAAGCTCTGAATGCAACAACTTGGTTCCTGAAAGCAGGGAGATGAACTCATTAACACTTATAGGAAAGGAAATTGACAACTATTGCCCTAGTTCCATTCCGTATTTCGTGGCCGGTAAGAGGGATCCATGCTAACAACGTTGCAGGAAGGAATGATCAATGTCCCGACTATCCCAAATTCTGGTGAGTTTCACGTCAGGCCTTCTTGATGGGACCTAGTACAAGATTTCAGGGTCAAATGACATGCTTATCCACTGATGCCCCAAACGCTACTAGCCTCCATGCTGAGGAGAGGACCCTTCACGTCGGGTTCACCATTTCTGTTTCTAACGATTTTGTCAGGGCGTGCACACATCTGTCACACAGAGGACGCGCGGTTGTTACCCCGCATTCCTGCTTTCCAAAGGTAGGTGATATCTTCTCTTTATTCAGGGACGTCTGCTCCTTGATCAAAACGGGGTGATGGGATGTCGGTTCTTCCTTCCGTAGATTCCTCCTTGGAGCTCGTCACCTAGTCCGGGTCTCCCTTATAGATTTAATATGCAGTTTGTGAAACTCTTCCCAGCGCCATATCTTCATGAACACTAGCTAATTACACTTATTTTGTCAAGACGCTCCAAGGGGCCCGGTCAGGGCAGCAACCTTCGGTTTGGTGAGTAGTCGCTTTGGGAATCACTGGCGTGTCTTGACGCTGGGGGATTGGCATGTCTGCCTTCTGTCCCTTATTATAGGGCTTCTCGAGGGCATGGAAGCCCGAGGCATCCCACATCAGACATGGGGAATTGTATTCATTGGGCATGTATCTGAGGTTTTACTCATCTTCCCTTGTTTAACACAGGGTATGCTGCAATTCTAACATCCAACAGAGACGGATCGGACTGATTGGAACACTGGTTAGAGTCGATCAGATGGGCACAACCCCAGGAGGGGACACCAAGGCTGGGGCCAACACGTGGGTGGCTTCCCGAATGTTGTCAAATGGAATGGGGAGTGGGGTGGCATGATCTCACCGGGATGTGTCAGCTTGAGTAAGGATCAATATGGACAATGGTTTTAGTCTTGATCCTCAAAGAGACTTCCTATGTATCCCCATGGAAGGGAATCAAAGTCCACATAGTTTGATGGGACGATGGGACACTTGAGGAGGCGACCTACGAGAATGGACGCATAGATGGGACCCAGAGGGAGTGGAACCTTTGTGTTAGGTCATGAGATTCCTGAGACATGTGGGCTCGAGGGAGAGATCAGGATGATACATGGGTGTTGGGCTTGAACCTCTTTGAGTTTTCCTACGTATCCCCATGGCAGGGAATCAAAGTTCGCATATTTCAGGTGGAATTTGGGGCTTATGCTCTGAGGCGGCCCATGGTGTCGGTAAACCGATGTGATGGTGGACCTAGGGTCCGGATGGAAGGTGGGATTGAACTTCGTGGAGGCTTCCTACGTACCATGCCTTGACATGGATCAAATTATCTATAGTTTAGGATGGATTGGGGCTTACACTCTAAGGTGGCCCAAGGTGTTGGGGCTTGAACCTCGTGGAGGCTTCCTACGTACCATGCCTTGACATGGATCAAAGTCCTTGTAGTTTGGGATGGATTGGGGCTTACACTCTGAGGCGGCCTAAGGTGGTGGGGCATGAACCTCATGGAGGCTTCCTACATACCATGCCTTGACATGGATCAATGTCCCCGTAGTTTGGGTTGGATTGGGGATAACACTCTGAGGTGGCCCAAGGTGGTGGGGCTTGAACCTCATGGTGGCTTCCTACATACCATGCCTTTACATGGATCAAATTCCCTGTAGTTCATGTTGGATTGGGGCTTACACTCTGAGGCAGACCAAGGTGGTGGGGTTGAACCTCGTGGAGGCTTCCTACATACCATTCCTTGACATGGATCAAAGTCCCCGCAGTTTGGGTTGGATTGGGGATTACACTCTGAGGCAGCCCAAGGTGGTGGGGCTTGAACCTCGTCGAGGCTTTCTACGTACCATGCCTTGATAGGGATCAGAGTCCCCTTAGTTCGGGTATACAGATTAACATCATGCGGGACGAGGGCATTTGGGGATTACGCTCTGAGGCGGCCCATGGTTTGTCATGGTCGGTGCTCACTCTGAGCTCATGGGAGTCATGCTCGGTGTGAGAAACAAGAGCCAGGAGAGACCAGATGATCACATCATGAAGGGTGATTCTGTGGGAAATGAATATGGGATTACGTGTTGTGCGGCCCAAGGTGTCGGGACTTACTCTAGGATAGAGGCCCGTGGGAGACAAAGCGCAGCGGGAGAGGGATTTGGGACGAAAGAAAGGAGAAGCATCGTTCCCCATCACGCCCTTGGCTGGCCTTGGCACCGAGGGAGTGAGGAGGAACAGGGGTACTGCCTCTTGTAGGAAAGGTTAGGGGCTTACACCAAGGTGGGTGCCCTTCCCCACGTACAAACGCCACTCCAATAAAAAGGATATCACCCCCTATGAGGGATGATCCCATCCCCATGGAGATGAGTGGGCATAGAAAATGTCTGAGGTGGGGGACCCAATGTGCGAGGCATGAGGCCAGGTCATAGTTTAACGTCATGTGTTGAGAGAGATGGTTCTTGGCAGTTTAACGTCCTGCAGCTTGGACGAGGCAGGTTCGCTCCACACCCCTAGGACTTACATAACTGGTGCCCTCTGCTCCTTGTGGGAGGTAAGGCACTGGAAAGGCCATAGCGAGGGGGTGTCATGGAGCGAACCATCTAGGGGTCCATGTTAGGGTGGCTATGCGAAGAAGGAATAGCTGTTAGCGTGCCTATGAGAAGAGGTATTAGGCAAAGAAATGCAATGGGAAGAATTTTCCAAGGGACTTTGAAGTTACCTCATACGAGCCTAGAATTACTCACAGGAGAACGGTGAAAGATGTGGATACCCGGGGCATGAGAGACACCCGTGAATGGCACCCATAGGATGAGCATCGGGCGCTCGCGCAAGGGGGCGCCCAGGGAGCACTGAGGTGAGGGGTCTCGAGGAATTGCGTGAAACCTTTGAGGCATGCGCTCAAATTAATTGTCCTGCACAAAAAACACCAGGTTGGCGCGAAATCGGTGATGCTTGTGCGGAATTGGAGGTAGAGGCTTTGCGCATGACTAGAAGGATTGCGTGCAAGGAGTATGAATTGCGTGCAAGTGGCAGAGGCCGCGCGCAATGATAGAGGTGCACACAATAGAAGTAATTGTGTGCAATTGATTGGCCTGCACACAATTTAAGGAATTGCGTGCAAGGGGGTAACCCCGAAGGGATTGGAATTCAGTCTAAGAAATGGGAATCTTGCGTGAATGCGGACCACGAGGTGACTTGGCGCGAAAAGAACCATACTTGAAGGCCATCATTGCGCGCACAGAAATCCGATTTCGCGCACGAGAGCCGGTTCAAATTCTTCAGCCCCCAAAATGGAAGGGTTTTGCCATCTATTTATAGGTGCCCGAGGGGGAAAAATAGAGGTCAGTGCATAATAATTGCATGACAGAGGCAGTGGCGCGAAATGTCAACCATGCGGGGTGTGGGCGCGAAGTCATTTCGTGCTGGCGCTGAGGCCTCTTTGTGAATCCCAGACTTTTCCGTGTGGGACACATATTTTTTGCGCGCTTCACCATTTATTTCACAAAATACATCCGGGCCCCCCAGACTGGGTCTTCGAGTCCGAATATGACCTTGCTTTTTCATTTCAAAAAATTCTTCAACAATTAAGCACTTTTCGGTGTCTATAGTAAAATAAAGATGAAAATTCATTTAGAAAGTATGGGATTTGACATTTGGACTGCAATAGAGACTCAGTATAAGATTATAGAAGCTGTTATAACTACTTAGGATAAACCTACTAAAGCTTCTTATAATAATAATTGTAAAGCAATGAATTCCCTGTATTTTACTTTAGGAGATTAAGAATTTAATTGAATATCTACTTGTAAGACTGTATATGAAATATGGGATACTATGGTTGTTTCCCATGAGGGAACAACCAATGTTAATGAAATGATACTAAATACATACACTATTAAGTATGATAATTTTAAAATGAAATATGATGAATCTATTTCTGATATGTATCTTAGGTTTAATGAGATAGTTAATACAATGAGCACACTAGGAAAAGTTGTTCCAGCAAAGGAGTAAATCATGAGGATACTAAGATGCCTACCAGAAAGATAGAGAGGCACATCAGTTTCAATAGAAGAATCATGTGACATTGGCATGCTACCTGTCAAGGAGCTGATTGGTAAGTTGAATATGTATGAAGAATAATTGAAAGTAAACAAAGAAGAAGATGATAAACCAACAAATAAATCAGTCACCTTCAAGACCTCTGCTTCAAAAATCAAGGACAAAGAGAAAATTCAAGTTGAAAGTGATATTTCTAGTAGTGAAGAAATTGAATCTGACAGTGATGCTAAAATGGCTCAAATAACCATAAGATTTAAGACGTTTTATAGAAAAATTAAGTTTTTCAGAAAATCCAACTACAAGGGAAAGTATGACAATAAAGGTCATTGGAAGAAGGATTGGAATAGGACTAATAAAAGTGATAACATAGTCTGTTATGAATGCAAGAGGAAAGAACATGTAAAGATGAATGTCCGAAGTTAAATTATAAGAAGAAATATGAGTACAAGGAGAACAAATACAGGAAATATATAAAAGAAACCAGGAGTTCTTTAGAAGATAGTTCAAGTGATTCTAATTATGCTCAGGATGAAAAATCTCAAGAATCTAATATGTGTTTTATGACAAACATGTCTGAGGTAACATTGTATAATCCTACTTTAAACTCTTATTATTATGGAGATAATTCTGATTCTGATACTAAAAACATGTCTAGTGAAGAATTATTTGAAAATTGTAACATGGTAGAGGATACCTTCAATGATCTGAAAGACAAGTATAAAGCCTTAAAGAAACATCATGCTTTAACTAGCACTGTCAAATGTGTGCTAGAAGTAAAAAAGGAAAAGAATTATCAACTACTCAAAGAGAATACTAAACTAAAATTGTCTAATGGGAAACTTGTGAAATATTTAGAAAAATTTACTAATGTAAAGGACACACTTAAAAAAATATAGGAAAACAAGTAGCACCAAAATATACTACTGGTTTAGACTATCATCCTGGACAAAGATAGATTACAAAGAATAGATTTATTCTTAAATCTGGACAGTATGCTTCTAGTTACAGTTCTGGAAATTCTTTTGTCTTAACTAGCTACTCACATAGTTATAGATCAAACAAATTCTATCTTTCAAAATCTTTTAAAATTTCTGATTATATGAAATTCATTAGACAAATCTGGGTACCAAAAGTTCTGCTTTCTAACCTGTCTGGACCCAAGAAAATCTGGGTACCAAAATCATATTCTATATAAAATTGTGTTATAGGAAACTTTCTTAAAAAGTTACTGTAGGGAGACATGGTACTTGAACAGTTGATGTTCAAGACATACGACATGAGACTTTTCATGTTTTAAAGGCTTAATCAAAGTTGTTGGAGGATATGTCACCTTTGGGGATTAATCAAAAGGAAAGATCGTCGTCTTAGGCCAGATTGGTAACACTAATTCAATATTAATATCTAAAGTTTTATTTGTTGATGGACTAAAGTATAATCTGTTAAGCATCTCTCAATTGTGTGATGATGGTTTCAATGTTAAATTTGAAAATGATGCTTTCAATGTATTTGATTCTAAAAATATTTTGGTATTTACTGCATTGAGAAATGAAAATGTTTATGCTGTGGATTTGAATTCTTTATCTAAAAAAATATTACCTATTAAAATGCCTTTCATAAAGAATCTTGTCTTTGGCATAGAATATTAGGACACTGCAATATACACTCACTTAGAAAACTAACTAGGAAGAACTTAGTTAGAGACCTGCCTAAACTTGAATTCCCAGATAACAAAGTTTGTAATCCCTGTCAAAAGGGAAAGCAACATAAAATTTCTTTCAAATCAAAGAAATAATTTTCTACTTCTCAACCTCTCCAGTTGGTTCACATGGATTTATTTGGACCATCTAGAGTTTCTATCTTAAATGGGAAGCACTGTGTCTGTGTTCTCGTAGATGATTTTTCTAGGTACACTTGGGTATATTTTCTATCTCATAAAAGTGAAGCCTATTCTTACTTTATTAAATATTCCCAGTCTGTAGAAAACCTTAGTGGAATTCGGATCAAGACCTTGAGAAGTGATCATGGTTTTGAGTTTGAAAATCAAGAGTTTGAATCTTATTTCTCACATAATGGTTATAGTCACAACTTCTCTACTCTTAGAACACCTCAACAGAATTTTGTAGTAGAAAGAAGAAATATAACTCTTGAAAATATTTCTAGGACAATGCACAATGAATATTATTTAACAATTTACTTTTGGGCTGAATATGTTAATACATCATGTTACATTATCAATAGAGTCTTGATTAGACCAATTCTTAAAAATACCCCTTATGAGCTTTGGAACAATAGGAAGCCTAAGGTTAACTATTTTAGAGTTTTTGGTTGAAAATTCTTTATCCTTAATACTAAAGATAATATTGACAAATTTTCTTCCAAAAGAGATAAAGGAATTTTTCTAGGTTACTCAATATCAAGTAAATCCTATAGAGTATTCAATAAGAGAACCAAATGTGTGGAAGAATCTGTACACATAAAATTTGATGAAACTGGTCCACATGAACCTAAGAATCCTCTTGAAAATCTTGAAGAAGATATGTCCATTCTAGACCCTAATGACAAAAGAGTGAACCTGTTGTTAAGACAACCAGTTTTGAAAATTTTCTAGAATCTGCTTCTGTTGAACCCGAACCTGTAAATGAACCTGAAATCTCTAGCCCTATTTTTTCTAGACCAATTAGGACCCTTAAAAATAATCCTTTAGATGTTGTAGTGAAAGATATAGATAGAGGGACACACACAAGAGCTTCTATAAGAAATCATGTTGAGCATCAAGCTTTTCTTTCATAGCATGAACCTAAAAATATCAATGATGTAATCAATGATAAATTTTGGTTGATGGATATGAAAGAATAATTAAATCAATTTGAAAGAAATAATGTCTGGGAATTAGTAGACATACCTAAGGTAACTTTGACCATAGGCACTAAGTGGGGTTTTAGGAATAAAGTTGATAAAGATGGTAACATAGTTAGAAACAAGGCTAGACTTGTTACACAAGGCTATAGTCAAGAATATGGAATTGAATATGAGGAGACCTTTGCTGCAGTAGCTAGACTTGAATCCATAAGAATTCTGATTGCCTTTACTGCACATCTAAATTTCAAACTATATCAAATGGATGTCAAGAGTGAATTCTTAAATGGGTATATAGCTGAGGATGTTTTTGTTGAACAAACCCCTGGATTTACAAACCCTCATTTTCCAAATCATATTTTTAAACTATCAAAAGCTTTATATGGTTTAAATCAAGCTCCAAGAGCTTGGTATGATAGATTGAGTAATTTTCTTATTTTCAAAGGATTTATAAAAGGAATATCTAATCCTACTCTCTTTATAAAATGAATTTCTAATGATGTTTTTGTTGTTCAAATTTATGTAGATGAAATTATTTTTGGATCTTCGAAAAATTCTTTATGTGTTGATTTTTCTAAAATGACGCAAAACGAATTAGAAATGAGTTTAATGGGAGAACTCAAATATTTTCTTAGATTTTAAGTTTTTCAAAATGAAGATGGTATTATTTTAAATCAAAGTAAATATACAAAAGATCTTATAAAAACTTTTGGATTGGATAGAACTAAAAGAAGTGACACTCCCATGAGCACCACTTGTAAGTTGGATCTTGATGATGTTGGAAAATCTATTGATTAAACCACTTATAGGGGAATGATTGGAAGTTTACTTTACTTAACTTTTAGTCATTCTGACATTATGTTTAGTGTGTGTATGTGTGCTCGTTTTCAAGTGACCCCTAAGAAATCTCATTTAAATGTTGTAAAGATAATTTTCAAATACCTCAAGCATACACCCAATATAGGACTGTTCTATCCCAAATGACAATATTTTGAATTAATTAGTTACTTAAATGCTGACTTCGGTGGTAGAAAGAAAGATAGAAAAAGCACCTATGGAACATGTCAACTTTTAGGCAAGTCACTAGTATCGTGGTGTAGTAAGAAACAAAACTATGTTACATTATATACTGTAGAAGCTGAATACATAGCTGTTGTTAGTTTTTGTACACAAATTTTGTGGATGAAACACACATTACTAGATTATGGAAATCAATTCAGACATGTACCTATAAATTGTGATAACACAAGTGATATTAACATCTCAAAGAATCCTGTTTCACATTCTATGACAAATCATATTGATGTAAGACATCACTTTTTGAGAGATCATTATCAAAAATGTGATATCACTTGGGAATTCATTGGTACTGAATATCAACTTGTTATATATTCACTAAACTATTAAATTCTGAGAGAATAGACTACATCATACAGGAACTAGGCATGATAAATCTCAAATAGAGACCTTTTTTATTACTGTTTCAAGTCTTACTATGCAATATATTCCTGTGTTATACTTTATTGTTTCATGATTACAGTTTCTCAGTTATTTTCTCTAATGTTTACTGTATCATTGTAAAGTTTTATGTTTACGGTCTCACTGTTATAATTGTGTACTTATGATCTAACGTTTACTGTCTCACCATAACACGCACTGAAAATCTCACTCACGGTCTCACCGTGAAACTCAATCACTGTCTCACCGTAATGATAACTCATTGTCTCACTATCATGACCAGTCATGGTCTCACCGTAAAAATCCTTCTTATTTATTTTTTTATTGCGGTAATTATTATTTCACCTCTTTTATGTTTCCTATGTTTTTATTTTAACGATGTTTGGTATTCCTAAATGATAAAACAAAGAAAGTATCACTCGATTCTTCACTCGAGGTTTCTTTTACTTACCCTTTTCAAACCCTTCTTCTTCCTTGAAACCCTTCTCTCACTTGAACCTTCATTGAATGCCAAGAATGAAATGATTGTCATCATCGACACTTGAGAAGTGCAGCTTGAAGAAGAAGAAGAAGATTTCACCTAAGCTGAACCTAAAGGGGATTTGAATCCAATTCTGGTAAACCGTGTTTTTGTAACTGAGAAAAAAATTTCCCCCAAGTGGCTTCTATCTAGTCAGTCGCTAGTATTGAAAGTGTTAGAACAACAAGGTTGGTTAGAATGGTTCTCTAAGGATGATAGACACATCTATCTTAGGTTAGTGGATCAATTTTATCAATACATATAGTTCTTATTTGATTATGGTGAAAGTTATGTTGTAAGGATCTAGATCAATGACTAGATATGTTCTTTCTCTTCGAGGTTATGGGTTGCATGCCTTAGGATACCTCATGAAGTTATATGTGAGGATTATCATATAGGAATTCCACCTTCAACCAATTTATTTGATCTAGAAGATGCTCTGGAAACCATAACTGAAAATGGCACCTAGAGAATAGCCATCGCTACTGAATTAGATGGAGAAACAAGGCATATGTTTGAATTTCTACAGAATTTGGTAAGTCCAAGAAAAGGTGATTTGGTTGTGTTGAAATATCAAGATGTGTTTTTGATTCACCTCATAAAAAATTGACATAAGATCAACCTGTGTAAGTATATCATACACCACATGTGTGAGTTGATCAAAGTCATATCCATGTCAACTTCTATGTTCTAATCTCAGCTTATATCAGCCATGATTCTTGAAAAAGGTGTGGTTAGACCTAATGAGGAAGTGATTATGGACTATGATTACTGCCTCTCAAAAGCTACCATCAAGAGAATGAAGATAAACTGGAATCCTTGGAAAAAAGAATGGGTAGAAGACAATGATAAGGTTTATGAGAAGTTCAATCTTGTGGATTATCCCTCAAGGATGAAAGACATTTCTGATCCTAGTTTGGAACCAGATGAGCTTGTTGAGTATCCTGAAGAAGAGGAAGAAGTGACTGAAGTGCCACCTAAGGAGTCTATTGTTGTTGAGGAAGATAGAACAATTTTTTCTCATGAAGTTATTGAGGAAGAAGTATCTGCTCCTAAAGAATCTGTTAGTTTGGAAACATAAGCTGAGGATGTAACAGGATCATTTTCCAAAGTCTCAGAAAAGCATGCCTTGGAAGATCCTATAGTAGAAGAGTATATAGTGTAAGAGTTACCTCATCTGCAAGAGGTCAATCTTGAGGAATTCCCTATGGAACAATCTGTTCCTGAAATCATACCTTCTGATGAAGAATGGATGGTTCTAGCTTTTTAGTTGTCTAGACATGAAATGATTAAGGAACTTAGAGATGAGTCTGTGGATTTATACCAATCTCTTAATCCTCTCAGTCCTGAGAAGGAAGCACCTGTTGAGGGGGAAAAAACCCCAACTCTTGAGTATGTTGAAGCCTCACATCCAAATGAGTCAAGTCCTATAGACACTCAGTACAAATTTTCTTTTTTTTATGATGTGAATGAGCCTTAGCAGGTTATAGCAACCGGGCTTGATATTTCCTCCCTATTTCAGTTAAAATCAGTCTCCAGTTTTCCACCTGAGAAGGAATCTGAGCCTGTACCAGTTCCTACACCTGAACCCTTATCTGAACAGCCATCCTTTAAGATTATGGATGATCTGATGATATGAGGAATATATGTAATTATTATTATTCCATATATGATTAAATAATAAAAACTTTGGCCATAGTTAACCTACTAATGTCATTTCTGACATATGAGAAAAATATCATCAAAACATCTTATGTGAACACAATTGATTAAGTAATTATATGTAATAATGTAATAAATAATATGAAATAAAATAAATAATAAAATTAAAAAAATTCTAAAGAAATTAAATAATTAACCTGATTTTGTTATTCCTGAATAAATGGAATGTACATGAAGAGTTGGACTCATGTTAAGGGATTTTGTCTCAATTTTCTTTCATTGAGATATATTTTATTGTTATCAACATCATGTATTTTATATGGTATACATGTTTTCCATTTTACATGTTATATGTTTAATCCCTCATAATTTATGGTTTTTTATGTTTTAGTTCAAATTATTTCATCTAAGTGTATTTGACTTAAAATTTACCAAGTTGTAAGGGATTTTTAACTCAATTTCCATTCATTAGATTATACTTATACTTCATTGACCATGTTATTAAATTATTAAAAATACATTTCATTATATTATATTTTATTTCCCCTTATTTTTTGTGGATTTAATTTTTTACACATAATGAATTCATTGAATAATTCTCACTTCAATGATATGATCTTTGTAAAGGATTTCCTATGAATTACCACTCCATTAATACTTAGTTGGAATTATGCACATATTTACATTTTGTAGTCTATATAATGACCTTTTTGAGGTATTTAACATAAATTTATATTTATTAATCATTATTAATGATTCAATTCAAGTTACTCATTCAATTCAAGTTACTCTTTCTTGAATAGTTTTTTAAAAAATTGGTCTTATTTCTCTTTCTGATCAGGTATATTTTTCTTCCATATCAATATTTTTTAAAATTGTTTTAAAAAAGTCCAATTATTTTTAATAAAGTCGTTAATTAAGAAAATTTTATGTCATCGTTTGCCTTTTATGTTTTAAAAGTAATATTTAAAAAAAATTTATCAAATAGTTCATTTTCAAATCTCTTTACATAATCTAAAAGGAATTTATTTTTTAACATATGTGGAATTAATGAACTTTCCCATCATCATAACCATTTTATATGGTTTATATTAATATACATGTTTTACATACTTTTTCAAAGAAATATCTTTAATGTAATCTTATTTTAAAATTTCACTTTAACATTCAAAAAAAACCTAATTTTACTATAAAACCTATATTTTGGATGAAATGAAAATCATTTCTCATTTTTTTATTAACATTACCTTGAAAATTTATCTTTTATTTTTATCATTAAACATTAAATTTTCTATTTATATCCATATTATTGTTTTTATGGATATGATTATGGCCTAAACACATACCATTTATACATATGGTGTATTTATTTGATTTTTTTCATTTTTTGAAGAAATATTGATATTTTTTATATTTTTCTCAAAACATATATTTTTTTATAAGGAAAATTGTTATTGAATTAAACAGTTAATTCAATATGTGTGGAATTAATTGGAAATTCAGTGATCAGTGGGGCCAAAAATTGTATATCCCTCAATTCATTTATGAGTCTCAGGAGAAAAATTAATTGTCTAAATTAAATGGTTCTTTACTCATAGTTTATATTTTATTGGCACAAGGTCTTAACAGTAAAGATATAATTATGTATGCAATCTTGACATCTAATATTAATCATTTCTTTTATTGAAAAGTCAATTATTCTTATCCACAATTTTAAAACATTGATATTATCCATGGATTCATTTCTTAATCATGTTATTTATTAAATGGCATGTATTTTCATTTGTATAACTTAAAATATTGATTATAACTTATTGATTCTTGCAAGATTTTTTGGTATGTAACTCTTACTGAGCATCTGAAATCACCCTTTACTTCTTTTCTTTTCCCAAGTATGTAAATAAGGATAATGTGAATAATATCAAAGATGAAATAATTTCTTTAATTGTTTGTATCTTATATTTCTAATGTAATATGGGAATCATTCAGGTATATAGATTACCAAGACTAGTAATATATTCTATTATTTGGGATATGATCACTTATATCTTATACTAATCTAATAATGTAACCGTTGTCTTCAGGATACTGAGGTTGGGGTCTTTACAGTTGGTATTGGAGAAAGTTGTGTAGAAACCATGAGAACTAGAGTTTGGATAACATAGATTATAGAACATAACCATTTGTATGAATTTGAGTATAAGTAAAAGTATAGGATAATATACTAATGTTTTTGTAAGGAAATATCATGTGTTTTTTCCAAGAAAAATAGCCTTGTCTGAATACTATAAGTGAAAATTGTTTTCATGTAGATACATCTTGGGGAAATAAGCATGAAAAGAGTTGTCCAAGTATATCTCATCCATCCTTCTATAACACAGTTAGTGTAACCACATTACACACCTAGTTTGTAACTCCCAAGGGATATCCATGGGTTAATTTATATTTTCTCTATAAACCATTATGATGAATTAATGAATGAGAAACTATGGAAACCCTTGATATGCCCCTGTGATGTGGGATAAACCTAAAGTATCTTGGGATGATAATACTAACGTTGACCATATGCTTAAAAGAAAAGATACCCCTTTTGAGGCTTTATATGAAAGGATTTTAAAGTGATTAATGATATTTTGGGAGAGTTTTTATTGTATTTAGGTATATTTTACCATTAGGTTCTAGTGTGAAGGATTATTTTAAGAGAATACTATTATATTTTTGGGATGTAATCTAGAAGGTATGAGATAATATACTAGGATAAAACTTTCTTTATTATTGAATATTTTGAGGTTACTTTTGAAGAAGTTCATCATATTTTTTTGGGAATTTTATAGGAATTATATTAATATAGTTTTAATAAAATTATGGCCCATAGTCTAGGTGATAACCCATAGCATCTAGCAAGGCCACAGGGCTAAACCCAAAACTAAAGGGACAAAATGGTTTAATTCCTACCACTGGATTATGTAATGTTATGGTTAGTATATCATTATTATTTTTACATAAAATATTTGATAGATAAATATTAAGTTGATATTAAGGACATATGTTTTATCTTATGGATAACCATGGTATTGAAAACTGATTTGGTGATTAATTTTATTTCGGAAGAAGATCACTATAATTTTAGGGAATATTATGTGATATTATGTGATTTTATTTGGGGAATAATGGTTGGATTAAATTATGGAAGAATATATGTGGGGGATTTAATGTGATTATGGTTATTTATGGAAATGATTAACATGTCTTGGATATTATATGATTTGGTTATATATATTTTTAGTTATTTTAATTTTTGAGTAACTAATAAGGATTGGAGTTAAATTATAAATTTATATTGGAAGAATATGTTATCAAACAATTATAGTATTTGGGCTTCAATTTTAGTTAGAAATGTTTTAAATAAATTTGAGGATAGTTTTTAATAGAATTATTTAGTTTGAACATTGGGTATTATTATTTAATTTTAGAGATTAATGTATTGTTTCTTTTTATAGAGGTTTATTTATTATGGGAATCATATTATATTTTTCTAACCAGTTTTGTTTTTTTATTTTCTAAAGATAGGATGAATATATTTTTATCATTTTGAGGATTATCTGATCTAGTGTAATTTTATCTTAGTGCACTTGGCATAAAATATTCATCTTGAATAGTCATAAATTGGAAAGAAATATGGGATAGTGGTGGAAATTGATTAAATGATTAAATTATATTGTTAACATAATTATACTTCCTTATATTATGAATCTCAATGGTAATGGAATTCCAAAACTCTAGGATAGGATCTTGAAAAAAAATTGTTATCTTATTATAATATTTTTTTATGAATTGATGGTCTTTTCAACCATCCTAGATTAAAGTTTTTTTATAGTTAACCTTCCTGTGTATATGTTCTCTATGACTGTATATTAGTCATTGGGAATTATGTTTCTCTTCCATTTCAATATTTTCACTTCACACTAATATTATTCTATTTAAAAACATTGTTTTAAATTATTCTATATGACCTTCATATTTCCCTTTTTTTAGGATGTTTTATTAACCATTTTTAACAATGTGAGTTTTCCACAAATGAATTTTCAATGATAAAAACCATAATTAATAATAAGAAGTTAAAATTTTGATAGTACAAATCATTTATGTTGGTATAATTTAATACAAAAATATTTTAAAATAACATTGTGTTTGGTTGTGTATAAAACACACAACAGTGATCCAAAACCAACCACAAAATATTATTATTTTGATATGATCATTATAACCTAATCATTGAATTTGTGGGTATGAATAACATTAAAAGAATTGTGATATATATATATATATATATAAATGACACTCGATGAAAATCCATTGATTAATTCTTACGAATTTAGTACTCAACTTTATGTAAAGTTATTTTATTCTTATGAAATATATTTTCTTCAAAAATTATTTTTGTTGATTTTTGTGTAAAAATATTATAATTAGGTTCTGGAATTTCAATAAATTTTATTTCAAAAAAATAATACAATTTTTTAAAATATAATATCAAAATTATTATGGTGAAATTTTCAGATTTTTCTAAATAGATTTATTTTGCTGTAGATCATGAACAACACCGATTTTTATTACAAACTGAATTTTTATTCCAAGAATTCATAAAGTTTCATTCTATTTTAAAATTATTTAATAGAAATATAGTTATATTATATTATTTAAAATAAAATTCATCTAATTTTGATCAAATTTATGATTTAATTTAGTATACAAAACTTTTTATACATAAAAAGGCATTTCAAAAAAATATTTTTCATTGAATTTTTTATTTTTTACTTTAAATTAATTACTTACACTTATATGAATGTTATATTGAAATATAAATTTAATAATTTTAATAAGGAGGTAAAAATTTTGTAAATTGGACCCCTCTAATTTTTTCATTATAAATAACAACCATAGTTAATAATTATAACCACAGTAAGTTTAAATTGGGTAATTAAGGTTAAAAATAATTTGATAAAGACTAGAAAATTACTGTAACACTTGAGTTAATTTATTTTTATGAAAAATTTTCATCCATATTCATCCAATATTTTAATATCTATTTTTTCTATTTGAATGAAAATTTTATCATTATATTATTCTACTTAACAAAAAGTCAAGAACGACATTATATTTGTTTTATTATCTTCATGTTATTTAAATAATGTTAAAAAATAGGATATGTTAACTTATAAATAGTTAATTTAATGATAAATAGTTTTTTTATCATTTTATTTTATTCTTAATTATTAATTATTAAATAATTATCCTGAACATATATACAACACTAATACAATAGTTATTTTATTGGTAGAAAAAATAATTTTAAAAATATTAAAATTGATGTAATTTGAATGAATTAATTTGAAACCTGAATTTTAAATATCCATATGACATATTTGGGAATTTGTAAATGATTATATTCCAATTATCCATTTTTATTGATGTATTTAAGTCCATATTGAATAAATAGTGTCAAAAGGTACATTATTGATAATTTATGAAAATAATATTTAATTAAATTATTTTAAAATATAAGAAATATGGATATAGGATAAGTGGGATAATATTGGTTTTAAAATGTTATTTATTGGTAGTTTATGGTCTAATTATTTTTAATGCTGACATTCTTAACCTTTAAATAGTAGAAAACTTTAATTTTGTTATAATTGTAAAATGGGTTAACAGGCAGTTAAAACTAAAGGATAAGGGGAGAAGAATAAAAAAACATTTCAAAATTTTATTGTCTAATATTATTTTGAATCATCCTAATATTATTTTTCAATTATATCAATTTAGATACATTTTAATTGGAGAATTATTTTATATTAATTTAATACATTTATAGATTCTAAATGTGCCCCTCCCCTCACTTATAAAAGGTAACATCCTCTACTATTTTATTAACACTTAAAAATCATTTTGGTTTGGCCAATACATACCCAAATTAATTCCTTACATCAATCCACACATTCTATAGGACCTTTTTAATCATAAATTCAATTTAGTAAGGGTTTATGTATAATTATAAAGAGGTTGTTTGAAGAAGAGGTATCATTCTTAATTGAGAATTTTCATTTTATTTCTTCATTCAAATATTATTCAACCACACTAATATAATAAAATATTTATCTAAAATATACTAGGATTTTATTATATTAATTTTTCTCCAAATTTAATTTTTTTTATAAAACTATTTTTAGGAAAAAAGGTAAACCAAAGTTCACAATTAGTCTACCAATACATGCTGAAAGATCTCACAAAATGATTGAACACATTACTAATATTTCTTTACCCGGTTACTCTATAAATTTCCCAGTGCAGCGAACTAACCTGGATAGTTGGGTCTTCTCTGATAAGCACTTCATGGTCAGAAATCATTTTTTCCATTATCTGAATAAATTCCTCTGAGTTGATTTTACTCTGATTGAAGCCTCGGTCCATAATTCTATCTTGTTTATATAACCAAAATTCTTTCTCCTTTGCTTCATCCACTTGAAACCTTCATTCCTAAATTCTCTTGAGCTCCTCTTCTAAGAAATTGGGTCGTAAGTCTTGCTCAATAATATATTCTTTGGAGTGCAGAATTAGTTTAAAGCACTCCCCATACTTTTCTTCTATGTATCTTTTGTATCTATTTGCTTCTTCACTTTATCCATTTTTTAGGAATGATCTTTCTTTTTTCCCTCCCTTCTTGGATGACCGAGTTTCCATATGTTTTGAAAAGTAAGAGTAATCCTTGAATCCCTTTGGATTTTTCCCCTAGACCACTATACATTTCCATGAATCTCTAATGTATTTTTTCCCTTTCTTCCTACGAGGGCTATGAGGACCTTTTCCTTGACATCGGTCCATACTGTCCACTAAAGGGATACTATAACTGTCATCCCATGATGAGTCATCCTCCTCATTCAATAGTGGTTTCTGGTATTCTAATCCATCAAAGTGGTTCCTGAGATTTATCGTCGAGTCAAATTTGAGGGGCCTCTGCTTACATAGACACTCCTCCTTACCTTCCATATTCTATCGGCTAGAGTTCTTCCCCCCATACCCAGTATTCAGATGGGCACCAAAGGTGTTTGGGGCTAAGGCCCTCAATACATTCACGTCGTTAAGATTCCCATGTCCATTGTGAAATGTCGCAGCTGACAAGTAGGGCTTCCCCTGTACTAATTCTGATCCAGTGTATTGCTCATAACCTCGGCCCATAAACTTCTACTACTTATTAGTGTCCTCCCAACCTCTACTTTGAGAGCCGGGACTTTGGACCTCACTCTATCTCAATCTCGCCTCACCTTCCTTGAAGTAGCTATTAGGTTTACCATGGACACTTCTAAGGGACTCTCATCTTAAACTCCATAGATACCCAAATCATGCTTCAACCAGGAAAAGATGTCCTCAACCCATGGTCCAGCCTCCTTTGTCTTCACTTTCGTCACATCCATTGTGGAAAACAAGGAAGTTTTCTGCTTCTAATACTCCTCGGTACTGGACTCTACAACTAAAGGATCATGGTGCCTGACCAGATCCAACTCCATTGGAACCTCCCACATGCATCCTCATGCTCACCCAAAACACCACTATCACGCAACTGGTCTTCAACCACTGTATCCACCTGCACTGCTGATGTTTGGTCGCGGTTCACATGACGACACCCATAAGTCAAATGGTCGTGTTTATTGCATCCCGAGCAAAACACTAACCATGATTTTAACACCACTCTATGCTTCCGTCTAAGATCTTCTCCAACCGAGATCTACAGCCACTCTGATTGAGTTTTGGAGACATCATCCTCAACACATGTGTGAGCAAAAATAGGATGACAGATCACAGATGTGCGATTATCCAAACACAGATATCTTCCAACCAAATTCTCGAGCATACAAATAATGGAATTATTCTGGAAGGGTAGAGGTAGGTCGGAAAAACATACCCACACTACAGCCGAATACGGGTCACGATTCATGTTGAGATCAAAAAAACATTGCATGAGGAAAAATATGCATCCATTGAACACCCGAGTAGTCATGGACTAGGAGATGATCAAATACTCCTCTGATGAGAAATCAATCATTAGTTGGCATCGATTGAGAATACCCACCACTGCTCAGTTTTGGAGACCCCATGCTTTGAAAAGAAATCAGTCGAAAGAGTCAACTGAAGGACATTGACCCCTGAATCAAGTGACAAGTGTTGATCTGTGAAGATTTGATGCTGTATTGAACTCCTTTTAAGAAATTTCAAGCTGAGGAGATCCTTCGTGAAGGTCAGGGACCTTAGGGCGAAGAGGGATCAGTGGGAAAAGAGGAAGATAAGCTGAGTTAGTGAAGGGAGTGAAAGGTCGATCCATCGAGGAAGAAGGGCGCATCCCCCCTCCCCCCATTGAGGAGGAGGGGGCCAGAACCTCAGGCATCTCTGGGCCTGAGCCTCAGGCATCTCTTCTTCCATCATCTAGGAAATGAAAGTGTCGTTTATGTGTACAACGGACTACCGCCTCACGAACTAACGTAATTCATTTTCAATTAGTACCTCTCACCGATGGTTATAATAATAGATTTAATATATATATTAATTAAATTTTTATCATTATATAAAAGCAATATATCATATATTTTATTACCTTCTCATTCATTAAAATATCATTACATCGTCCGTGCGTACGTGTGAACTACTGCCTTCACTAAGCAATGTGATTCATTTCTCATCACAACATCACATTATTTGTATATATAATTTTATTTAAAGAAATTATATATTATTTATAATATAATAAAAATTATGAACATATAAAATAATAATTAACTTCTTTCCATCATGATCATTGAAAAATGGGGAATGTTACTCATACATATGTATGGTTTATCGTCTCCATGATTGCAATATAGTTAATTTTTCTTAATCATATTTATTGAATGGTTTTCAAAGTATATTTTATGTATATAAATAATAATTATTTCATGACTGTTATTCTATATATGATTAAATTATGACCTCTTTGACTATAGTCATCCCAATGAATCATTCTTGATATATGAGTTGAATTTCATCAAAACATCCAATGTAAACAAAATTTATTAAGTAATTATATATAACATTATAATTAGTAATATAAAATTACTAATAAACATAAAAAAATTCTTAAGAAATTAAATAATTAAAATAATTTTTTATATAGTATGAAAAAGAATGTAAGCGACAAGTTAGACTCGATTTAAGGTATTTTGTCACAAATTTCATTCATTGAGGCGTATTTTAATTTTATCAACCTCATTTCTTTTATATGGTGTATAAGATTTTCATTTAAATGTCATGTTAAGAATAGTTCATAATTCATGTTATTTTATTCATTAATTCAGATTAATTTATCCATTTTAATTTGACTTAAAATTTACCAAGTGGTAAGGGGTTTCTTAACTCAATTTCCATTCATTTGATTATACATAAACTTGATTGAAAATGTTATTCCTTGATTATATATGAGATGGTATTTTATTTTATTATGTTGTAATTCCCCTTATTTTTTGTGGATTTAAATTTATTACCCATAGTCTTTTCAGTGATTAATTATCACTTAAATGATATGATCTTTCTACGGGATTACATCTCAATTTCCACTCCATTGAGACATATCTGGTATTATGCACTTATTTAAATTTATATGGTGTATATAATTACCATATTAGGTATTTAACATGAATATATATTTATTCATGATTATTAATTATTCAATTTAAGTCACACTTTCAAGAATAATGCTTAATGTAAAAATCTCTCTTATTTCTCTTTTTGAGTGGGAATATTTTTCTTCCATATCTATATTTTTCAGAATTGTTTCATGAAAGTCTTTTTAATTTACTAAAATGATTCATTAAGTAAATTTTATGTTATCACTTAATTTAAAGGGTTGAAAGGTATTTTTATAATGTTTTCCAAAAAAATTAATTTCAACTCTATCTACAAAAGTCAAAATGAATGTTTTTTAACATATATGGAGTTAACAGACATTCCTATCATCATAACATTTCACATTAATTCGATTATTCAAAAAAATACACATTTTTGCAAAGAAAATTATTCAATTAAATATTATTTTAATATTTAACTTAAATTTTTAAAAAAACCTAATTTTACTACCAAACCTATATTTTTGATGAATTCAAAATCATCTTTCATTTGGTGTTTAATAACCTTCTCATGAAATATTCACTTTATCATTATCATTAAACATTATATTTCTTATAAATATCTATATTATTTGTACCATGGATAATATTATTGCCTAAACCATTATGAATTTATATATATAGAGTTTTAAATTGAAAGTTATTTCATTGACTATAAAAATATTGATATTCAATATTCTTTACTCAATATTTATTTTTGTTGATGAGGAATATTGTTCAAGAATTTAATAGATCATTTCACATATGATGAATGCATTGGACACGAAATTGTGGTTGATAAATATAATTGTATATCCCCTCAATATATTTATAGGTTTCATGAGAAAAATCCATTTGACAAATTAAATGTGTCATTACCCATAATTTTAAACTTTCTTGTGTAACGTATTGATGATAGTTATATTATGATATCTAAAATCATGATTTCCAACATTAAAAATTTCATTCATTGAGAATTAAACTATTATTATACTTGAAGTTACTATATTTATATTATATATGGATGCATTTCACACTCAAGTTACTAATTAAATGGCATGTTTTTTCATTTATTTAATTTGACATATTGATTATTCCTTATCTATTCATTCTAGATTCTATTATATGTAACATTTACTAGGAATTTGAGATCACTATTAATTTGTTATGTTTTCTATAAGATATTTATATGGATATTATGATTAATATAAATATTTAATGAATGTTTTTATACTATGTATTTTATATTTCCAGTATAATATGTGAATCATGTATGTATGTAGTTTACTAAGAAAACTAAACTATTTTTTCATTTAGGATGTGATCACTTGTATCTTATGGAAATTCAATAAAGTAACCACCATATCTAGGCTATTAAGGTTAGGGTATTTACACCTTACTATATTGGGAAGTGACCAATACACAGATTACCACTATAATGAAATTTTAGTCATACTGGGTTGGTTAGGGAGTAAACCCAACCTGAAGTATAGGTCCATGCACTTTAAATGGGGGGAAAACAATATTGCGTCCCTTTGTATATTGATAGCCTAACCATAATATAGACTCCCAATAGATCTTTATACCACCCCTAGATTGTGTGAATCTTCTTCAAGTGGTTTTTAATAGGAGATATTCATGAAACTAATTGAGACTTCAGTTTTCTTTATTTCTCATTGGTTCCACTCCATCTTTCATTTATTCTACTTGCACAACAACACACAAGTACACATTATTTCTATTTTTTATGATCAATATTGCACACACACCTCCTTAATATTTAATTTAGTCATGTTTCTCTTTATTCTTCTTCTTTATGTACAGACCAAAATTCCCAACATAGTATTTTTCTTATTTTATTTTCATTAATTAAAGTCTTTTATTTTTCATAGATCCTTATCTTACTATGAAAATTAGATACCATGATAATAATAATCACTTTCCTATTATTATTCTAACTTCATATCTTATCCACATGTTTCTTTTATACTTTCTTCATTTCATAGGCATTGAATTTCTTTATCTCTTTATTCTTTAATATAAACTATTTTAAAATGTTTATGTAATATATATTCTTCTTAATGGATAGATTTTAATTAAAATATAGTAGTTTCCAAATCATCTAAATCAACTTTTCAACCTATAATATTTCTAGATATATATTTAAATAATACAAAAGAATCACTTTTTATACAGTCTCATTCTCTTTTTTATCTTAGTTATTACTCTATAATCTAAATTCATTATTTTTAATCAGCAATATGTTTTAATTAAAAATACCCAAGATATTCATTCTTTGCTTTTTAGGCATTCTTCTTTAAAAGCCCCAAATATTTGGACATTTTTTTTCTTTTTCATTTATGTTATATAAAAATATCATATGGTCTTCCTTTTAACTTTTTTCCCCAAAATATCCTTCTTTAAACTATTTCAAAATCTTTATGTGCATGGAATTATGCATATTTTCCATGTAGACCTTCAACTTTCTGCATTATTCTCATCTCAAAATTCTCTAAGTCTTGAAGGTTTAAATTTATGCCTTTAAATCATCTTCAAAAGGATTTCAATCAAATCATTTGATCTGTCATCAAAGTTGTATAATCAGAATCAAAATACTTATGATAATGTCAAAATTCATTTGCTTGGTATCCTGCTTTTAAATAATTACATTCAGGACTTTACCATTCTCAATTTGAATAATTATCATTAATAATAAAGACAAAATTATGGGAAAGACTCACACTCAACTCTTTAAATACATATTCTTTTCTAAAGTCCTATAATTTTTTGAATAGACTTATGATGATTCCATTTTCATTCCACATACTTACCATATTTTCCCTTATCTATATTTTCCTTCATTATAGATTGAATCATGCTACATTTATGATCATGTTTTTTTATCCCTATGGTTTTGGTTAATAGATTCATCTGATTCTATTTCAATAGAATATATAAAATTTTAAAACTCATATTTCCACTAATAAGATTAACCAATAGGTAGACATATGCATCAAAAACATGAAAAACCCTATGGATAAACTATAGTATACAAGAGACAACGTATTTTGAATAAACACGTGAAGAGATCCAACTGATTGTGCTAAATTGACAACACTTATTGATCTAACTAACCATGAATTATAGGTCCAATCATTTATTCCTTTTGATCAACCATTCCTAAAAAATGTCTATATGGAGTGACCAGAGGAACAAAGTATCAACCATACAGATAAACCATGTCAACTAACATTATTATCTTTTTTTCATGTCTCAATCTAGAAATTCTTGACTTTTTTCAACTCAAATGAGGTCCTTTTTAAACCATCTTCAACATTCCTCTATAAAATCAAAACTTTTTCCAAGATATATTAGATCATTTCAATATTCATGTATCCATGAAAATTAACCCACAAAATTAAAATATCTTTTAAATTCAAGTATCTAATGGTAGTAGTTCTCTGTATATTCTAAAATAATGAGTTAGAAGATAATTTCAAAGGAATCATTTGATTTAAATGAAATGTGTACCCATAATTTTAATGAATTAATTATAGCCTTTATTGTAAAATTTTAATCAGAACTCAACTCTGTAAGTCAAAAATTTATAATACAATATGGTTTAGTTAAATTCAAAAACATATAGTTCTCTCAAGGGGTGTTCCATGCTGACCCACACAGTACAAGCTAAGAAAAAACTCACGAACCTATGGCCTCTTTATCCTACACAAACCTACCTAGGAGATTTTTCTCTTATCTCTTCCACTATTGGAAAGATGGATCACCATTATGATTTACTAGTAAGTCCATATATGAAATCATGAATGCCCAAGTGTCTGGTTGGTCTTAAGCTAGCCAATATTTTTACTAACTCTCGTGTCATTTCTTTTTTCAATGAAACTGGTCTAGAAATTCCAAACAATAACCTAAACTCTCCAGTATCTTCTTGTTATCTCCATCCATACTTCATCGTTACCATCATTATCATATATATATATATATATATATATATATATATTTCTAATAAACTCTCTATCCAAATTAAAATAACATCGAACCATAAATTACAAGATAAATCTTCCATTATTTATACACATGACATAATTCTAGATATATTCTACTAAAATTGAAGTTATACATAATTAGTCAATTCATATTCCATCCGCATTGACATAAAAACCCATTGATTACTCATATTTATTAAAAATAATTTCCAAAAAATAAAACACGTACAATGTGGGTTAAACAATCTAGTCAGAGAATTTCTAGTTTCCAATTGTGATAATTTCATGTTGATCTTGTTATTATTTTATTAGAGTGAAAAAAAATCATTCCACCAATGTTTGGGTTTTAACCTATATTACTTTCCCAAATTAAATCATTATATAGAGTATGTACTTGAAGATGCAGTATTCTTTATTGTAGTGCCCTAGAATTCTGTTGAAGGGGAAATCATTGAGGTAATTTTTAGGCATCTTTCATTGGGAATTATGACAACACATAACTTGATATATTTTCCCTCTAGTAGAGTTATGAATAACTCCTAAAACTATTCTACTAATTAGTAATAAATTTTATTCATCCATTACTCAAATTATAGGTGATTTTGGTCCTTCTTTCCCTCATAAGAGGGATTTTTTTTGTTGATTTTGTTTTTTATAAGAAAGAAATACATGATATTGAGTGGTTTTGGGGAGTGGATCTATAACTAGTGTCGGTTTGAGTATAAAAATCATAGTTTTTCTCTATTATATTTATTCACATATGCATATGGTGTTTGATAATAATTATATTGAGAATATATAATGGAATCCTCTCAAAGTTCTTCCACAATTGAAAACACCAGAAAAACACTAGGGAACTACAAGTTAATGAAGGGATTTTGTAAATCATTATGAATATTCTATATGAAAATAAAAAAATGTTTCTATTAAGGAAGATATATGTTTAGGTAATTGGTCAGGATGTTCCACCTGGCAATGAAGTCCAAAACTTTCTAATGTTTACATTACTTTCAATTTGAGAGGACATGGATCATCTTCATCCCCACTAAAGAGATAAATTGATAAATTAACTAACTTTAAATATCTTCAAATCTTGTGATAAACAATTATAGTAGGTTTATAGACCATAATAATGATGGTCCTTATTGTTTCTATAAAAATAATATGATTTTTTCTTCTTTCTGGTTCTCCAGTGTTCCCATCATGGGGATAAATAGGTTTGTAAAGTGCATTAAATGATTCTATAGATCTCTTATATCATTAAATATTTAGAATTTTGGATCCCTAAAATTAGTTTGAGAAGAATTCTAGTACTCCCATTCAAATTATGGTTTTCTATCTGACTATACAAGAACATACCACCCATCCATAGATTCTATTTGAGTGGAAAGGGACTTGATGAAGTTAAGGAGTTTTAATGATACCATCATCTTGGAGGATTATTGAATTGTGATAGTCAGAATAGCCTGATATTGTTGGTTTTTTTGTGTCTACTATTGATACTAGGTTCGAATTTTCCTAAGGAATACCTCTTGAAATGTTAGTTACTGATTCCCAAGGCTGGATATTCTAAATAATCCTTAGCCACCATGGTTATCTAAACTATTTTTCAAGGACCTGGTTTGTTTATATGATAGAACCCTAATCTCATTGGATATGAATTTCATTATGTATCATGGTTTTCTGCTTGAGGTGATACATTGACCTATGTATGAGAGCAATACATAGTAGGAATATTTTCTTTGAGTAATTAATCATTGAGTAGAATAAACCTCCCTAAATCTAACTCAAATTTAGAAATATTATTCTCAGTGGTGAGAGTCTAGGATTCTAACAGTTGTGGGATATAGCCATAAATTTTCTTTTATCTTTGAGTAAGGCCCTCTGAGTAGGATATTGAAATATATCCAAAGGATATCCAAGATATTGATATTTACTCTAATATCAGAGTCATACACACTCTTCATGTGTTTTTATTTGGACCACATTTTTAATGGATACCTCCTCATCATTTTCTTCCTCCTCAATATCATGTTTTATATTATCTACAAGGTTAATTTTAATGATATTTATCAAAATGAATGGGGAGACTAGAATCATATCCTTATTAGAATTATACGTTTATTTTTTGTCCTTTGAATATTTTTCAAGGGAAAAATCATAACCCTATTTGATACATGCCTTCTTGGTGGACCTATATTACTTGAGGCCCCTACAAGGATTCAACTTTTCTCCCTAATATTATCCCAGAGGGTTTTTATAGAGGGTGATCCTGAGTGAGTGTCTAATAGTTTTTATCAACTATGATCATGAAGAAGAATAAGGGTTATGGAAAGGAAGAACCTTTGCAGTTGTTTCAATTAAGGTTGTTCCTAATATAGAAAACACAAACATACTTGGAAGAGAATTAGGTAATAATTCCCCAAACCCTATGGCCTAGCATAGATTTTTATCTATAATAATTAAATCCTAGATCTATTGAGTGTTCTATAATCTTATGGGTGGATTTGGTGGAAAATATCACCCTAGACCTATGGGATAGTTTTGTTCCTACAATACTTTTTAGGTAGGTGTTATCGCATCCTTCTTGGAATTTTTGCCTTTATTTGGATATTAGCTAGATATAGTAGCTTTCTAGGGTGATAGATACTTACCATTGAGGGTTGTTCCATGACTGGATTTTTTGTTTTTCTCAAATAGGAGGCCTAATTGACCTTCTTGGTGGCCTAACGTAGGATATTTTCAATGGATTTCTCTTAATTATTAAGTCACTTCTAAGTTTTAAAGATGATGGGACTTCATGGGATAAACTATCTGGTATGTATAAATATCTAGCCTAAGTCTTGGCCTGAAGTAATGATATTGTAATATACCTTACCCAATGAGCCCTATCACCCTATTATCAAGTTGAAATGCAATTTTTCATTTCAACATATCCTTAGATACACACATCATGAAAGGGGTTAACGGCTATCTAGTGAACTGCCTTCATAATGTCAAGGAAGAGATACTATAAAAACTTTTATTTCATCCTTGGATTAGTTATCTAGGACATTAAAAATATATACATGATAATATTATATCAAATCACATCAAATGTATTTAGATAATTCATATAAGCTCCATAAGATAGTATATAGTCCTAATATGATGGATATTCACCCACGGATTATGATGAAATAATGGTATATTCTCCCCATTCAATTCCTATGAAATGTTATACCATAAAGTGGTCATGGGTTTGAATATGACCAGTTTTCCATCCTTATATAGCACTTTCCACATTACCATTGAGTTATCCTCATCCACTATAAGGGATTCTTTGACTTGATTCGACTAAAATGGTCATTTTTACACTAATTATTTAAGAGGAACAAAATCATTGTGAATCTCCTCAACTGCATCAAAGGGAAATCTGCCTAACTGGTGTGTAGATGATTACCATCACCTTAGAAAACCTTTTAACTGGGGTGAAACACCGATGATCAGTAATGAGGAACTTGGTGTATGTTACCTTTATTTCTCAAGTTCCTCTCGATATAGGGGAGAACTAAAAGTGTATTCAAAATAGAGAAACCTTTATGGGGATTATGTGATCCATTATTCAAGGATATTCACAATGAGCACATTAGAGAGAAACTAAATCGTTTTTTATTTTAGATATTTCACTCTGGGGAGGACCAGTAATCTAGCTGTTTATTGGGCCATAGGGAGGAACTTTTAAATATATAATATGGGGTGGTTCTTAAGAGTTATTGATTAGGATTCTATGGGGAGGACCTCAAAAACCATAACTTCCATCTTATGTTGATGGTGAAATATTTTATTCTTATTATACCATTAAAATTCATTAATGATCTTGAAGAATACTAGCATGTACATGGGAATGTATCTACCCATGGATTGTATATTTCCCTTAAAGTGACATATTTATAGACATTATGAATAAGGTGATCAAGGTTTAAACCCTAATCCTAAAAAATATCATATAATGTTAGTGGTAACCTTTATCAGTGATATCTCTCCTAAATTGTATCTTTGTTACTATAAAAATATATTGATGAACTTATGGAGAGTGGGTAGGAATATGATTCTGCTTTGTAGTTTCCACCATAATATGCAGATGATATTAATATATAGGAGTACAAATTTGATATTGTCCCATAAATTAAACCATAATATGTAGATGGACTTTATGTGAGTGGATAGGGATACTGGTCTATCTCATGGTCATAACTAGAATATACCGATGAGATTCTTGAGAGTGGTAAGAAATATAGGTCTTCTCTATAGTAGACACTAGAATATATTTATGATTCTCATAATGGTGAGTAGGAATATTGGTATACTCCATGGTTTTTGTTGAAAAATGAAATGATCCACATATGTGTAAGTGATAATAATGGTATGTTATCTGGTTACCACCAAAATATATTGATGATCCTATTGAGAATTTGTAACACCCCTAACTATATACCACTCTTAGTGTCTCTGGATAAGGACACTAAATGACATCAAATAAAATTCTTCATCTTCCAGAGGCTACTAACCAGAAAAAAGATCCTAATCCATAAAATAGGGATAATATACCCCTGAATACGAGTGGAAGTAATAGTAGATATAACTAAACATCAATAACACATAATAAGAGTATGCTTAGTCCATAAAAAAACAATTCTATTAAAAATATATCAAGTAGAATCATACAATCATAGAATAATTTATCTCCCCTTTTTGTTAATCATATATAAAAAATAAAATTAATAAAAAAAATACAGAATAGACCTATTGTAATCCCTAGGATTCAAAAACCCAGTTTCTAAATACCTGGTGAGTTGCTCCATCCCCATCCAATGTAAAACCTATTCACAACATGATGGGAAACATAAAATAAACATATATACCAGAGTACCCATTAATTGTGTGATAAATACATCTTAGTAGAGTCTCACCATGTTCCCTTGGTATATTCCTTCATGTATGTGTATCCACAAGAAAAATAAACATGTAACACAAGTGCATTAGACGTCCTGTACTAGCTAATTTGCTTGGACTCTATGTGCATTTGGTCATTGTGTTCTGACTAGGACACCATGAAACTTGATCATACATACATTGGATACATTCCTAAATCCCATCATCACCTCATATAATCATACTCGTAACCCTACTTGTTTATGAAGGCTCATGGTTGGGATTATATTTGAGCCCTAAACCCTACTTAACGGTAAAAGGTAGGGTCCTACATATAAGTCCTAGATAATTCCTTATCACTCATTAGAAATAATGTATTAGGATATAGAAACTTTCTTATCACTCAATTTAGGGCCTCACATCTAATTTCCAATCACTACCTTATCACTCAAGGGAGGTACCAACATCCACTAACATCCTTTGACCCACATCTTCTTATTCAAGAAGTCGAGTAGCCATACCTTCTCAAATATAGTAAATCCCCTTCTAAAACCACTCCCTTATCACTCAAGGAAATTTTTTTCAATTATAATACCTTTTCAACTCTAGTAAAGGCTATGATACGTCTCAATACATACATTTCTACTCAAGGTAATCCAAGACTTCAAACATAACTCATACCATTTCATTCAAGAAAATGTTCCACCAATAGATTACCACTCAAGGTGAGGCTATGCCTCATGATCTATCAATTAACATAATGAGATCCCTTACCTATAATGAACATGAAACATTAATTAGGACACAAAGTCCATACCACAAGAACACAAACTCATCTAAAGGTTATAAACACTCAATTCCTAGTCATTCACCTTGAACATGTGCCATCATCCATACAGCCCCTTGGTTAACTTCCTCAAACTACTTTGATCTATTCTCATCAATACCAAGCCTATAAAAATATGATCCCACTACCTAAGTACCATCCTATGCTCACCCAATCTATTTTAATTGGAAAATCGATTCCATATTTCGAACAATTCCCATGACCCACACTTGAATCCCATATCACATCTCATAAGGGAGACCTCTTAGTTTGATGCTTGAAATAAAACCCTCTCTTTTATAGACCATATATTCATGAAGGAATTTTCTACTCACACCACTTTACATTTCCTAATAAACCCCCAAGAGGGTGTCAATCACCTTTTGTGAGATGTATTGCTATCTCACCCATCACTATTAAGCCTCAAACTCTCACTCTTACCCAACTAGTCCAAGGGAAAACTAACCTAGGTTACCCATGTCTCATCCTGAATCCTTATACCTACCCAAGGACTCCTGTTAAATCATCCAACACCCTATCAACTTGTATATATTTTCATTGGGTTATCCCAATCAAACCATGTGCTAATGAGCATGAATTCATATCCTAATAGGTCTGAAACCATCCCATCTCTTCCTTCATGGAGCTATCAATCCCTAACCTTCTACCTAGTCCCATAAAACATGAATGACAGAATTTATTCATCCATAAACAAGAAAAAAATATATTATAAGCTCCAAATCCCTTTTTTTAGGATTTACCATCCACACCAAGATCCACTCATCCTCATTCAAGCTTGTACATTCCTCACCCAAGATTATACCACCACCCGAGCCACTATTTCACACCATACAACACAAATTATTAATCATGGAAATTTATAATTAATTATTAAAATCATTCTATTAGGTAATAATGACTAAAAACCTCACTGGTTCATCTCACTAAACCAAAACCAGATCCATATACAACCAAAGGGTCTATGTCACATAATTTGTACCATCTTGAGAAAAACCTGAATCACCTAGCACCTGACCATTCTACCATTTTGTCTAATTTAGGAAAAACCCTCAATAAATTAACCAAGTGACATACCTAAAATGGAACTATGTGAAATATCATGCATTCAACCTTCTATGAGCACCCCTTAATAATAAAAATGTATGCTCCATAAAATAAATATTATTTCTCAATGTTCTATATAAATTATCACCAAAACCTTTACCTGAGAACCACTAAAATAATCAATAATGAACTGAAGGAAGGACATAGAGAGAAAGAAAAAAATGTACCTAGTATACACTATAGGAATTATATTAAAAAATACCTCCAATATGGTGGATCTAAGGGAGTAAAACAAGGGATAGAAGTTGGATGAATAATCTTCTATATAACCCCCAATAATCTTAAAATTGAAGGGGGGATAACTACGAAATCACTAGTTTAATGATGCTAAAAAATTATGTGGGGTCCACTTTGTAGTGAAACACCATGTGTTATGGAAAAAAGGACCTCACTAGCCTCTAGATATTGTGTTCAATAAGTCTCCATGACACAACCAACCTTGTGGGGGTATCGATAACGAAACCTCTCAATGTCCCTAAATGGCATAGACTTGGGCTGCGACATGGGGCTTCCCTACCAGGTTGTGAAGTAGCATGACCTCCTCAGTTACAGCACAACCATCCCAAAAATGATAGGGCATCCTCACATCCACTTTCCTTTTCTGTGACATAGGCCCCTTTGGCTACACCGTGGTCTTTTCCAACCACATGCCACAGCACTGGAACTCCCATTAATGTGTTGAAGTGGCTTCTTTTTACTAACATTTAAGTTATAAGTCCTATAGAAACCTTCATAACCAACTAATTGAGCTTGCAAATCACAAATCGGGACCTATTATATATCCAAAAACATCTCTAGGATATTTTCTAATGATTAGATTCATAATCTAAATCTAAATTCATTAAACAGACTCTACGTTGAGATCAAAAGTAAAAATTCCTATCAAACTAATGGCCTATACAAATTTTAGTTCATTAAAAACTCCCCAATATAATGATTATCTTAATAGGTAAGTGAATGGTATTCCTATTACCATGAATATGGACTTACCTCAACCACCAATTCACTACTAACAAGTCACACCCTATCTATGTACACTAAACATGCTTCTACTCCATAACTCAAACCACCAAGATCACTATTCACTTAAAGCCAAGCCACCCATTCGCCACAATTGCCAACACCAAGGTGGTTCTCACCACATGTATCTACTCAATGTAATTAAATCATCATCACCTTATTCATTCCAAAGCTTATGGATCTCCTCACTATACAGATTTAATCAAAAGTTGTCAATTTTGTACTATGGTACTCTCCATTATAGGAATATTCTATCGAAAATAATGTTTGAACGATCTAATGACAAGATTGATATAGTTTATAGGTAACCACCTTTGAATCCATGATAAAACACCAGTCATCCCTGCTTTGGATGAATTTTCATGAATGTGGTCAATTTCACAATTTAATGTTTCAGCACACCACTTTCCTATTCATGATGCCTGAACTCCCAAAGGCATCATAGAATCACCCAAACACCCAGACCGATGTTCAATACCAAATATAATTGTAATTTCATGGTTTGATTACCAACTGTCTATAGTAACTATCAGACTATTACCTTGGGAACAAGAACACCTCTAATTCGAGTCAAAGTTAGATGACACCAACTCCATCCAGAGTCTCATTCCAAAGTACCAAACCCATCATGCACTTTATATGAATCCTAAATATGATATTTACCCTAAGAAACTAGATGTAAATGAATCTTTATAAAAAACAACATCTCAGTTCCATTATAACCATCCATTTATCGGTCTCACCATAACCATGACCTTTCTGATATATGGGTCATTTTTTTGTGACTAATATGATGATCCCACTGAATGGATAAAACTAATTATTTCTCATATAAACTAAAACTTGATCTTTATATCACACACTCTATCCATTACCAAACACAATGACTGGATGTGGCAGCCCCGCTCTCACCCAAGTTATAGCATGAAACACCAACTTCCACTCATACCTTGCCTACCAAGAATGGAATCCTCTACATTAAACAATCCACTCACAATGAGGGTCATGTGTTATAATATCAAATGGTTCTCTATCCCAACACATTTATTCCCTTACACCACTACATGAGCACGGACCCAAATGGGTCCCACAAAAACTTATATGCTACTCCTCCTAATTAATTCTCATTAATCCTTTCAGCCCCCAATAATGATCAAAAGGCTAATCCTATCTGAGATCTCATATTTTTTTAGGTACATTTCTCTTTGATTTTTTTTCATTTAAACTTTGGTGGATAAGCCTTCTTTAGATACAGATATACATTGTTAGATAAAATGACTTAAAGTTCAAGGATGTAATCTTGGTTGAATTAATGGAGTTCAATTATAAATGCGACTAAGTGTGAATATGGTTTCTTGGTAATTTGAGAAGTTTTAAAGGGGGTTCACGTTGTTTAAAAGGAAAATTGGAGATATGATCAATGACATAACATTTATACATCATATAAAGGGGTGAAACATCATGTAGTTGGTTGTGGGTTTAATTAAATAAATATAAGGAATTTTTTTTGGACAATTCCAATAAAAACATTTACATGATGTGTAACCACATTACACATTGTGTAATTGCACAGCCTAAAGTTTTAAACATTGTATGCGGCTGAAATTAATTCTATTTCGCTGCAGCTCATCTCCCCAAGACCCTAAGGAATTCTTTTGAAAATTTCAAAGTTCCAATATTATTTCCAAATATTTTCAGTGCATCTTAAATCCATAGTAATTTTCTTTGGTTATGTTCCTTACTTATTCTCATTGGTTCTCCAAACGTTGTGGTGAAATACTTTGTCTAATTGTGATTTTTTGTTTTTATATAGATCATTTTTTATCTAGGATCCAATTTTCAATCATCCACACAATCATTCTCATGGGAGTTTTTAATTGGAAACATTATTGGATTTTCAATTAAATTTAGGGGTCTAAATCTTAACCCTATGGTTTGATTATTGTTATGTTTATACAAGATCATGACTACGCCGACATTGGATGAACCGAAATTAATTAAATAATTTAATGATATTATCCATTGAATTTATTTGGTTTCAAATGGAATTGTAATTATATAATGGATTAAAGTATGTTTAGCATGACATTTGACCTAGGGTTATTTCTTGTTATATAATCCCTAAATTATGGATTATTTTTATTGATAAAATTATTAATAAAATGTCAATTAAATTTCATGTGTCACATGAAATAAGAATGGAAACTCTCATAAATAACCATTGATAATATCAATGTGATATTGTTATACTCGTGCTATATAATAGGAATTTTCTTCCATGATGATATGCTTATATAACAGTCTAGGCACTTGCACATGTATATGTTGTAATGAGGATAGTGAGCTAGCTCAGTCTAGTACCATGTTGTAGTGCTTATAGAGAGTGTGATATGACTAGTCCCATTCTGTAATGCTAATAGGTCTTTGACCTAGATTTTTATGGCTATACTATTACTATATGGTTATGGTTCGCATGGTTCTAAGTCATGATCAGAGATATTCTGGCATGGTATTGAATATTTTTTTTACCTTTTTTGTATGATTGTGTTCATAGTGGTTATAAGATATGATTAGAGATATTAAAGGATGGTGTCGAATTTTGTATTTTACCTTGGTTATATGGTTGGGGTTGGAATGGTCATAAGACATGATCAAAGATATTCCATCACAGAGTCGAAGAATTTTGGTATTGTATTTTATTAATTTTTGAATTAATTAATACACCTATTTATCACTTTATTGTATACACTTACTATCATTATATTTTCTTTTAGATATAGTGGTGTTGACCAAATCCATTATACTCATATCCTATTCAATTCATCGTTTGGCACCCAAAAAGATTTCATGGATATAGGTTTGGAAAAGGGAAGTGGACCTTACAGTTGATTTTTTTTTTTGGGCTGGAGTTTGGAGATGAGATCAGTGTGGGGTTTAGGACCCTAGACTTTGAGTCTTTTATTTGAGTCTAGTTGTATTTTTATTTTTTATTCCATCATGAAATTTAGTTACATTCAATCACATCATTACACTATTCCTTTATTATTTGATGGATCATTCAGTTAGATTTTATTTTTTTTCTTCCACTACATGTATAATTTGATTATTATATTTCCAATTATAATGGTTTTTTATACTCTTATGACACTTTATACCAGGGGGTATATTTTCCCCACTATACAATTTACACCCCCACTTCTATTTGGAACCCTCTACCATAAGGGTAGGTGCACTTGATCTCTCGTAACAAACCCTTTTTGGCCATGACAGAGAGTGTCTGGTTGGAGAAGTTACAAAGTGGTATCAAAGGCACATATTTTATTTTCATATGCATTAATATTTTAGGAAATGTAGATATGAGACAAGGATGTTTCGGGATTTGGTAATAAGCATGTGTGTGGGAGTAGTTAACTCATGTGTGGGGGGAAATCTGAGTACCCAGGGGTGAGAGTTTTGTCTGTAATGTGTTCTTATTACAATTGATGTTATTTCACCTTGATTGATACACATGTTTACTAAGGATATTGTTTTATGTTGTTATTTTTTCTTAATATTTTACTCATGGACAGTATGCCACGATATGAGAATACTTGCCTCATAATAGGCACATAGGGATATATTGACATGCATGATTCATGATAGTGTTATATCTATTTTTTTCATGTGATATATATGTTCTAGTATAACTATGATATGATATATTTGTTTCATTGGACAAATGAAATAAATTTTAATTTCAAGTTAAAATACCTGTAATCCATGTCTAGAGAGACCAATAGTTAGTGGTTCTCCATTGTTGTTGTCTATTGGGTTGACCTTTTTGATAGCTAGTTCTCTAGGTTTTCTAATTATCATGTTTAGAAAATTCAACCTCATCAACTTCAACTTGGGAATTAGGATAGTGGGAATCATCACTCTCCTGACATAGCTGAATTGGAGCTTCCTATAGTTCCTGAGGATTATATGGATGTTCAGCTTCATGGAGGATTCTTGAGGGTCCTTTGATCCATGGAAAGGGAGACAATTTTTACCATTCTGTAGATGTATGATATGACAATAGGTTTTCATATTCAGTATCTTCATGTGTTTACTAGTGAAGGGTCCCCTCAAGAAACCGAGTTCTAGATTGAGTAATTCCAGAAACTCATCAAGAATCTATATACACCCATAGATAGGAGGGTGAAGCTTTCTATGTATATGCTTCATGGACCTTCCATGCATTGGTGGGATATTATGGAGAAATATGGGAAGAAGGATGAGTTATCTTATAAGGACTTCATGATGATGTTATTGATCTATTTCTATCCCAAAACCTTGGGGGAGTAAAAAGATTGTTTGTTGATGGATTTGATGTAGGAGGGTTTGTCAGTGATGGATTATGATGGATATTTTACTAGCCTAAAGTTATTTGAACCATATTTGGTAGCTGATGAGATCTATAGTGAAAGACATTTCTAGGGCTACATGTATTATGATATTGGGTCACATGTAAAAATTTTCATTTAAATATCTTTGAGGATTTGAAAAATCTGGCACTCATCATGGAAGGGAATCTGAAGGAGTCCCTGAGCTGATATAGAAGTTCTTCTTCAAGTGGTAATAAGCATTGTTATGATAGTTTTCTCCATGATAGTAGTGGGAAGAGAAGTCCTGGATATGGACTACCATCTCAATACCTTGTTTTTTCTAGTGTTATCAGTGTGGAAAGTTTTGTCACAAGATCTTGTAGTGTCCTTACCCCTTAGTCGAGTGTTGTGTCTATAGAATATTGGGACATATTCAAATGTTTTGTGCAAACATTTTATTTCAGACCAGAGGTAGAGAATCAGGATAAGCACCAGAGTCGAGAAGGGGCTCAACTACCTCTTAATAGGCTGGTAGATGGAGTTTCACATTTCATTCAGGTCAAGGTAGGGGAAATGGACACCCCAATGCATGATCACCAGTACCAAGAAAGGTAAATAGATCATTATATTCAGACAAGAGCCTAAGGTATAGGGAAAATTAAGTTGCACGTTATATGGACTACTCCAGCAAACATGGCTACAATACAGTCTACTGTTAGAGGTACTATTCTTATATCATCCACCTTAGTATATATTTTTTTGATATATGCAAACCAAGTTATTTTTTTCTTCTCCTTTTGAAAATGTTTTGGGTTTAGATGTGGAAATCTTATATGGTTTTTTAACCATTGACACAACATTAGAAGTGCAGTATCAAAATAAAAATGTTGTGAGGCGTGTTCTCTAGAGATTGTTGGTTACAATTTATTTTAGGAATCGTTCATATTGGAAATGATAATATTCAACTTGATTCTTGATATGGATTGATTAGTTCTATACCAGGATCATATTGGGTGTTATAGGAGGAGAGTCTCCTTCTTATCTCTATAAAGAAGTAGTTATTCTCACTAGGGTGAGTATGATCTTCAAGATGGTCTTGCAAGACCAATTCAATGTTGATTTCATTTTCTCATGGATCATATCGCTGATATTTCTCTAGATAATGGTGGAATTTAGCAATATTTTTTTTCTATAATGGTAAAATGTTTTTGGTATGTTTTCCTTGATAAGTTCTATGGCTTACCACTCAAGAAATAGATCATGTTTATGATATAGTTGGTGCTGGGAAGAGGTCTAGATCCCATTACACCTTACAGAATGGCACCAACATAGCTTCAGGAGTTAAATGTTCAGTTGGAAGATCTAGAATCAAAAATATTCATATAGCTGAGTACGTCTCCTTGGGGTTCTCTAGTCCCTTCATCAAAAGGGCTAATGGATCTTTTCACTTATGTGTCGATTATCACAGGTTAAACCAAATGATGGTTAAGAGACAATATAATCTTCTGTGCATTGGCGATATTTTCAATCAGTTGAGAGGTGCTAAGATCTTATCCAAGATTGATTTGATATCAGGATATCATCAGTTAAGGATGAAACTATTACCTGAACTAATTTTAGGAGTATGTATGGCCTATATGAATTCTTCGTAATTTTTTTGGGTTGACTAATGTTCCTATGGTATTAATGGAATTAATGAATAGGATATTTCATATATTTCTAGATCAATCTTATGTGGTTTGTGTTGATGATATCTTAGTGTACTTCCAGTTAGTAGAAGTTCATGGAAAACATCTTCACATCATTCTGAGTACATCGAGGGAACATCGACTTTTTGACAAGATAACTAACTGGAGTTTCTGGATAAATAATGTTCACTTTTTAGCTATTTCATCTCAGTGGTAGGAGTGTCAGTGGATCTACAAAATGTAATGGTATCCTCAAAAAAACCCAAGAATGTCTTCAAAATTCATAACATTCTAGGTTTAGTAGGTTATTACCAATGTTTTATTCAATATTTATCCCACTTGGAAGCACTAATGTCTAGGATGGCTGAAAAAGGGGTGAATTTTGTTTGGTCTAAAGTTTGTGAATTTTATTTTTTGGAGTTGAAAAAAGGATGACCTCAGAATGTATCAAACTTTACCTGTGATGATTAAATAATATATCATGTACTATGATGTGTCTAGAGTTTGACTTGGAGCAATTCTAATATAGGATGATTGGGTGGTTTTTTATGGCTACAGGAAGATGAGACCACATGATAGGAATTTCCCTACTCATGATCTAGAGTTAACAGCAGTGGTACATCCCCTAAGATATTGGAGACACTATCTCATGGGTGAGTGGTTTTTGGTATACATGGACAATAATATCCTCAAGTACATATTTTCTCAAGGAGATCTCAACCTTCGGTAGAGGAGGTGGTTCAAGCATCTACAGTCCTTCAACTTTGAATTGGATTATACTTCATGCAATGGAAACATTATTACCAAATCATTGTGTTGAAAGGCACTGAACAAGGTAGTATGTGATTGTTGTGATGAGTGGTGGATAATGGACAATTTTGAAGACATACATTTGGATGTTTAGGAATATCAGGGAAAAGTATATTTGACTTCGATAATAGTTATACCTTTTCTTTTGGACCGGATTAGGAATGATCAATTTTTTGATTTGGAGGGCTCAGTTGTGATAGAATAATTATATGATGGGGGGATTCCATCATGATTATCTCTCAGAAGTGTAAATTATCTTATTTTGTGTCATTGAGTATGGGTTACTACAGGCCCGCGTGAGGAGATAATGAGGGAGTTTCATAATTTTGGATGGTTGGTTCATCTTGGTTTAACAAAGATGTATTGTGATCTCCATAGACAATACTGGTGGTTAGGAATAAAGAAGTAGGTAGAAAGATTCATGGCTAGATTCTTCACTTGTTAGTAGGAGAAAGTTGATCATCAAAGGCCAAATGGGTTTTTTTAGCCTTAACTCATCCTGGAGTGGAAATGGAATGATATAATAATGGATCTTTTGATAGGATTACCCAAGGGGACCTATAAGAATAATGATATATAGGGTTTTGTGGATCAACTGACTAAGGTATCCCATCTGTTACCTATTATGGAATCCTTCATAGTTAAAGATCTGGGAAATACTTATGTGTGTGAGGTGATTCAGTTATTCTATTTTTTGAGGAGTATTATTTCATACATAGATACTTGTTTCACATAATGTTTCTGGAAGGTCCTTTCGAAATCCTTGGGACTATGTGTTCTTTTAAGAACAACCTATCATACATAAAATTATGGTCAACCTAAGTTTACTATTTAGGTTCTGTAGGATATGTTACGACTCTATGTATTGGAATTTGGTGGTTCATGGGAGAAAAATATAGCACTCTTAGAGTTTTCATATAATAATAACATTAGGAATCAATCCAAATGACACCTTTTGAGTATTTTTATGGTAGACTATGTCGTTCACCACTTTATTGGCTAGAGGCAGGCGAGTCGACACTTGTTGGTTCTAGTCTTTTATAGGAGACATATGAATAGGTTTAGTTGATCGAAAAATAGTTAGTGATCACACCGAGTATAGTGAAATAATGTTATGACCATAGGAGATGAACAATGGAATTCAAGGTTAGTCAGCATGTTTCCTTTGTGTGTCACTTAGGTTGGGGAAAATTCGTACTAGGTAATAAGGAATGTTAGTTCATAGGTTTTTTGAGATTTTTAATAATACTTCTTTTGAGGAGCATCTGAAACATGTTATGGATCATAGATAAAAATAACCTCGTGGTCAGACTATAATGTCAGTTTGAGTACAGTGTAATCATAGTAATGTTAAAGAGCATACCTGGGATAGGAAGTTTGATATGTGAACACAGTGGCCAAACTTGTTCATTGAGACATCAGAGTGATGACTGCGGCAGATCGATGATGAGATGTTATAAGGTGGTGAGGTTGTAAGATCCCATATTTTTATAGGTATGTTTCTCATTGAGTTTTTTTCATTTGATCCTTGGTGGATGAGCATTTTTCAGAGAAGAATATCCTTTATTGGAGAAAAAACCTAAAGTTCAAATATATTTTCTTATTTTAATTAATAGAGTCTGGGTATAAATGGGAATAATTGTTAATATGGGTTCTTGGTATGTTGAGAAGATTTGAAGGGGGTTTAGGTTGTTTAAAAGGAAAATGGGATAAAATATCAACTCCAAAACATTTACATGTTGTGTAAAGGGATTATAAATCATGTAATTGTTCATGTGTTTAATTAAATAAGTATGAGGTGATGATTTTTTTAACGAATTACATTAAAAACATTAACATGATGTGTAACCACATTACACATGGTATGAATTCCCAACCTACATTTTTTAGCTTGTTATGCTACTAAAATTCATTCTATTTTGCAGTACTTCATCTTCTCTCTACCGTAGAGAATTCTCTAGGAGTTTTTAGAGTGCCAATCTCCCACTTGAATGTTCTGTTTTCATCTTTAATCCCTGATATGTTCCTTCGGTTAGGATTTTTCCTTCTTCCCTTTGGTTCTCCAAATGTTGCGGTGAAATTCATTGGATGATTGCATTGTTGGTCTTTTTCTTGATCATTTTTGATATAGGAACCAATTTTCAATCATATTCACATTATTCCTTATGGTAATTATCTATTGAAATAATTCTGGTATCATGGGTCAAAGGTAGGGGTCAAAATATTAACCATATGGATTGATTGTTGTCTAGTATATGCAATCCCATAATTTCACCCTCATTTTGTGCATCCAAATTAGCTAAATAATTGAATGAGGTTATCCCTTTAATTCCATTTGTTTCAAATGAATTTGTAAATGTATAATGGATTAATGTCTGTTTAGTGGGATATGTGACCTATGGTGATTTCTTGTTATAGAATCCCTAAATTGTGGCTTAATTATTATTGATATAATTGTTAATCAATTGTGAATTAAATTTCATGTGGAACATGAAAGAATAATCTTAATTCTAATAATTAACCATTTTTAATTGTGATTTCATATTGTGATATCCATTTTATTTGATAGGAATTATGGTCCATGCTGAGATGATTATATAATAGGCTGGGCCCAGGAACATGCACACGTATATGCTGTAAGGTTGATGGTGAGCGGGCTCGAACCAATCCTATTCTTTAATTCTTATAGAGAGTGGGCTATGCCTAGTGCCATGATGTAATCCTTATAGGGCTTTGACTCGGTTTTTTGTGACTATACCTTGGGTATATGGTTGTGGTTGGAATGTTCATAAGACATGCTCATAGATATTCTAGCATGGAACCAAATAAGGTTGTTTACCTTGGTTGTATGATTGTGGTGGTCATGGTCATAAGAAATGATCATAGATATTTTTTTATAGCACCGAAGTAGGTTTTTACCTTGGATATATGGTTGTGGTTGGCATGGTCTTATGCCATGCATAGAGATATTCCAACATTAAGCTTAAGAGGGTTTTTTTGTATTTTATTATGTTTTGAATTAATTAATACACCTATTTATTGCTTTACTGTTTACCCTTCACATCAAACTGGTTCTATTTAGATATGGTGTTTTCAACCTTCTAAGGTATACTCACATCCTATTAGGGTTTCCATTTTAAAACCAAAGAATATTTCATAGATATGGGTTTGGACAAGGGAAAATTAGCTTGTAGTTGATGGATTTTTTACCGTTACGATGGAGTTTTGAGATGAGATCATCATGGGTTTTGGGAATCGTGACATTGAGTCTTTTATTTTAGTATGCTATTTTTTCTTATATTATTCTAGCATAAATTTTAGTTACATTATAGCATGTCATTACATTATTTATTTATTATTTATTGGATTATTCAGTTCTCTTTTATTATTGTCTTATTCTATGTGTATAATTTGAATATTTTTTTGTGATTATTATTATTTGTTTATACTGCCAAGAAACATCATACCAGGGGTATAATATCCCCAATATATACTTCATTCTCACATTTCTAGTCAGTAGCCTCTAACTTATGGGGAGGCGCACTTGAGGTTTCATAACCAACCCTTTTCAGCCACATGAGAGAGTGCCAGATTCGGGGATGTTATAGGCTCAATGCTCATAAGATTCTAGCCAAACCCACCATTCCCCATATCACATAGTTCCATTAACTATTCTACAACTCAATGGGAACTTCAAATAACTCGTGTGCACCTTCCCTCACACACTATTACTATTCCAAAAAAATCCATAATAATTGTCTCTCTCCTCTTAAAGGTAGTTTGATTATCTAAGGACCGATGAACATACTTGATCTCACCAGAACCCAATAGGTGTATGCTCTCATAAATTTTTGATCACTTAAGGGTTTGTATTGGGTTTTTTGATGATATGTGAGGATTTAAGGTATGTTTTTTCTGATAATATGTGACAAATGGAGTTGTGGAGTTTTTGAAAAATGTGATGTTGGATTTCTTGAAGAATAATTTCTGGAGAAGTTTTTTTCATTAACTAAATGAACAAATATATATTTTAGTTGGGTAGTTTTTGGATAAGTGTGGGTGAGTTTATAATAAGAATAAGGATCCAACCCTCAAAAGACTAAAACCCAAAAAGTAAACCAGTATTTCTAGAGTATGATCATAAAGGAATTTTCCAAATGGGTGGAAGTATGGTAGTAAGCACCGGTGTAGGTGTAAATTGGAACATGTGAAGGAAAAAAGTTCTTCACTATGTGGGGTGGAATGGTGAACTGCCAACTAGGGTATGGCCTAAAGGATTTCCAAACATCCCTTTGAGTATCCAAGATTGTAAAGTACATGAATGTACTCTGGAGAAACCAATGTGGTATTTATATCAATGGTAACTATTCATGATTGAAAACGCACATAGAAATAAAGTGAAACAGTATCATTCCAATCAGGAGTGGCCCGGTAAATTCTGTTTCCCAAGACTACCTATGAAATTTTTTCCCTAAAATGTAATAAGAGCTATAGTGAAATGGTGGATTTTTTGCCCTTGCTTTGGTATTTTGTTTTCTTTTCTTGCCTGTTACCCTAGCCCGGGGGATCTTTGGGATTTCCCTAGGGCCGGACCTCTCCCAAGAGTTTAAATATGCTTGATATTCTAGAGATCCACAAGAGTTAAAGATCCAGTGATAGGATGCACGTAAAAGAATATTCATATTAAAGAAGGATAGTTCACATGATAAGTAGACTTTGTATAAAGGGTAGGATCTTGTGAAAGGATGATTAAATATGAAATATAGAGGTTCATAAGAACGAACATCTCATATAAAAGAGAAGTCCATATAAGAGACATTTCATATGAGATAATTGATAGTTTTATGAAATATTTGATTTCATATAAAAGGATGGAATGTGTATGAAAGTCTAGGCCATGTGTGAGAGTTTTTCATAAGGTTTAGTATCCTATGGTATGATGTGGAAACTTTATAAGGTATGATCATATATCTCCATAAGTTATTATTAGTGATGTTTTTTTTGGATCACAAGTGAAGATTTGGTAATTTTAACTCACTTATAAACATTAGAAGGCATTAGGTATTCATATGAAAATGTTTTTTTTTAATATACCACAAGAATATTTGAAATTTTAATATGAAAATATACATTCCATGACATTAAAATGTTTAAATAAATATTTTAAACAGATTCTTTTGTTCAAATATTTGAATTTAGAATATGAAGAGGAATGAATATTTTAAAGTTTAAATATCGTGAGGCATTTAATTTAGAGATTATACAATGTTGTAATCTCAAGATCTCATATTTTCAAATATATAGATATTAAATGATTTATTATTTGAGGATCTAAGACTAAGAATCATGGAGTTTATTTTCATTAGTTGAAGATTCATGAATAAAACTTGAGATATTCAAGTATCTGGATATTAAATAATATTTGGATTCAATAATAAATTTAAAGAGGTATTTGTTTAAAAATTATGCTGTAAAGATTCACCTCAAAGCATAGAATGCATGGGATACATCAAAACACATGATACTATCAAACTATTTTTTAATAGATATGAAATTTATAGGATTATGTAAATTGTGTACGAATTGTGTATTAAGATTTATGAGAAATCCATATTCATGTAAATCGGCTCTCACATGATATTTTATATTTCATTATAAAATAATAAAATAATCAAAAAGAAATAATCAAAACTAGTATTGCCTTGAAAAATTTGGAAATTGAAATATAAATAGAGAAATATTAAAAAAGTAGAAAAAGGGAAGAACCATATACACATATGAGATATTGAGAAGAAGACGAATTAATGTAGTACAATAAGGTGAGTAAATTCTAGTTCCAAAACAAGAAAAGTGAAGGCATTCCAAAATATGTACTGGAAATAATAATATATGGGAGATGATGTATTTTATAAAACCTCATGGAAAGAATACACTACTAATAGTGATGTTCATAGAAGGATTTTAAAGGAGAACATAGAGTTAAAAATCTCCAAATCACATTAGGTGTATTCATACCAATGGGGATTTTATTTTTTCTTAGACCTACTACCAATGAAGTTATCGTTTCTTATAGCAGTGATTTAAAAAATACTAAGTAAAGGTAGTGATCCTTGGGTGGTTGTGAGAAAACTAAAAAAAACATTATAAAATATAGTTCCATTAGAAAGTAGTGACATTGCTTATAATAGACCATTGATTATTGATGTAAGTGGTTAATTGGAGAATTGACACACTATCAATTACATGATCCTCAGAGTAGCCTGTTTAAATGAAGCAAGAAAAAATTTTCTTTTTCCGATATTCTTTTTCTTTCTCTATAATATGTACAACACAAAATATTTAAGTGGGTAAAATAAATAATTGTCTATATTTGGTAAAATTATGGTTTAATAGTAATTATATTATCACTGTAATTATGATAAAAATAGTGAACCTAATAAATATTAATTCAATGATTAGTGGGATCAATATAATCAATAGAAATGTGGGTAATTTATAAACTTCTCCATACCTGAATTCATCCACACATAGGGTATCCCACACTTAATCCCCTTGAGGGACTAACACAAAATATAAGAGTATATGTTTATATTTTAATGGATTCTTTTGCACTAACATGATTCAATTGATTTATTAAGTTAAATTTCTTTCCCATTATATTATTTTAAACCATGGTAGAGGGAAAAGATCATAAGATAAATAAAAACTCATGAGTAATTATACATTGTGGGACAGTTTATAGAAATAGTGAAATCCAAATGAATAAATCAAGTAATATGCAATAGGAAGAAATAGGTCAGAGTGTAAACCTTTTGTTTCATTTAATAATATTACATAAATGACTAAGGAACCTAATATTATAGGTTAAGAATAATCTACTGATGAGGAGGAGGTTATAATGTGGACAAAATAGGATGTTTTACACTAATCAATGGAATTAGATCCATAGTTAAATGAAGATAACATGGAACTAACATAGGAGAAAAAATTGGAATAGATCTTAATAAAAGTACTGTGGATTGAAGTTAAAAAGTAGTAATTTTTAAGAAAAAGCCTCATTAGAATAGTAATTTTATTAGCAAGAAAATTTTCTCCCATGTTTAAGAATTAAATGTAATTTCCAAAAAGGTGCAAAAACTAAAAAATGATGTCAACAGAAAGATTTTGTAATCAAAATAATATTAGATGTAGAAAAAAAGGATGAGCTTGATACACACCTAATAGAACTAGATAAATAGAAATATAGTTTTGAACAAGTGATGGTATATATTAAAGATTCTATTTATAAATTGAATTCTAATATGAAGGAGTATAATGATAGATACAAGAAATGTCCCATACATTGGAGGATGGTATTTCAAATGGGGTGACACTAAAGTATGAACTTAATTATTATAATTAATCAACGAGAAATAAGATCCATCAATTGGAAGAAGAGTTAATCTCACCTAGAAGGAGTTTGATTAACACAATGGAAAGACTAAGATTAATTAAATTATGTTTTTATTTTTTTTAATTACTCTTTCATAGGTGATGATGAATGTAAGGAAAAATATTCCATATAAAAAGATAATCATGAAAGATAATCAAGTCACAAATACTATACTCCATGGGAAGAGATGAATTTTGTTATGAGGGAACCCGTATATGGAATGAGAAGAAGAAAGATCTAGGATTTTATAATAAATGAGAAATTATTTTTGGTTTTTGTATTAAATACAAGGGAGTTCCTACAAAAGGTAATGGAACCTAGATTAACACACAATGAATTTTAGGAATATATTATATTTTCTTGGAATGGATGGACACATTTCTATATATTTCTCTAAAGAATTGGAATACATTAAATGTTATAAATCTATTTCAAATTTTGAAAGGATATAATTGAAAAAAGAGGGTATGATTATCATTTTAATAATTATTAAAATAATAACCATTTAACAAGTGGAAATTTAATAATTCTATCAGTTGGGATAAAAATAAGGAAATAAAAATAAATTTAAAATAATGTAGTATTGAAAAACAAATTTTAGAGGATATTTGTAGAAGACTATTATATTGGAATTGAAATAAAAAGGAGATCCAAGACTATTTCCAAAGCATAAAATCCTGGATAAGATAATTAGAAGAGAGATAATAATTCATATGTTGCTATAATTAGAAAATATTATTTCAATGGAGAATATTAAGGAATGATATGTTTTAAAAATTATAAAAATTGTTTTAGGGATAGTAAAAGAAACATGTTGGTTTGGAAAAATAAATTTATTACTATTATTATATGAAAAATTATTAGTGATAAGGATGTCTAGGTAAAATTTGTTTTTAAAATGGGATATAAATAAGAAAACAATATCAATGAAGTGGAAAACGTATTTGATTCTATTAAATCAAATTCAGATCTGAAAATGGGCTCCAAGATAAAGGGAAAAAGGAAAAGGGTGGTCTATGGTGACTTTTAATATTGTTCAACTTGATAAAAGTGGATGGTAATCCTCACCACATATGCTTTAAATATCTTTGTCTTGTATTAAGAATTTTTAAAATTAGGGGGAGATATGATCCATGGGGTTTATGTTATCAAAAATCATATGTGAATGATATGAAAATAGATATAATTAAATTGGAAAATGTACAAAACAAGGGGAGTCTAAGGCATGGTTGTTCTCAAGTAGTATCGGGATCTTATTATAAACTTAAAATAAATATTAACATAATATATTTTTTAAATATAAAATATGAAAAATTTCATTGTAACAACTAGAGTCACATGCATTATATGGAAACATGCATGGATTAAATTTATTGATGAAATTAATGAAGAATAGGATTATTCTAGATTAAATCTAGAAAATTAAAATAGAATTGATATAACATGTAAATTATGATATCTCTCTTAATCCATATTTTAGTATTATTAAATCCACATTAGGTTATATTGTAATTATACAATAAATTATATCCAAAACAATATAGTCCCCACATTAACATTTAACAATTCTAAAGATCGATATTCAAAATCCAACTAAATAGAATAAAAAACTCAAGATTCATATAAAATGAAGTGGGATGATATAGTAGGTGAGGACTTACATGAGTTGAGTTCCTAACCCTATCTATTTATATTTATTAGGTAAAACCACACCTTCCATCACCACTATAAACTTATCACATCCACAAACCAACTGATTAGCCGAAAATAGATTTATCAAACAACCCTCACCATGAACCACCATAAGAACACACTAGATGACCTTACCCCTATAAAATGAGAATAAAAATCCATTTAAAATTGATGTCCTTAAAATATCTACTACTAATGGACAACCTACCAAATTTACTATAACTCAAACAACACAAAAATAATAGTACCCTTTATGAAATAATAACTAATAAAAACTAAATTCATCATCAAATTTGAGGGTTAAAATTAAATTCCAACTTTTAGAATGGCCCAAAAACTAAGAATAAGAAAAAAAGATCAAAAATCAGGGAGTAAAGCTTGTAAAAATAGTGACACTTAGAACATCATCAAGCACTTAAAAACATATCCAAAAACCATTGCTATAGTCACTTCACTAGAAAGACATGGAATACGAATGATAGAGTAAGAAACAAGAGTGTAATTTGAAGCACTTGTAAAGTTATACTGAATCTTACTTACAAAAATGTGATAAAATGAAACAAATTTTTTCAACTAGACCACTCGAAGAGGAGAACAAAAGGTGAGAAACAATTATGAATATTGTATTTATCTATCTTCATTCTATCATGTTAGTATTAGTTACTCATCCTTTCATGATCTTAAAGACTACTTCTAAGGAGGTGTTATACTCAACAAGTGATATCCCAAAAATTTATAGACACATACAAAATACATGGTAGAAATTAATTGGTAGTTAGATTTGTAGAGATATGATCAAAAAAATTAAAATAGGGAGATTGTTAAAGCTCTAATGGTATGAATTTTATTTTTAAAAAATATGTGGTGATTAAAGGTATGGTGTCATTTAAAGTGTGTGATAAATTGAATTATGGAGTTATTATAAAAAATTATATTAAATATATTGAAAAATGATTTCTTGTGAAAGTGTTTTTTATTTCATAAATTAATATATATATATATAAATATATAATTTGGGTAGTTTTTAAAAAGTGTGGGTGATTTGATAAAAAAGGGGTTAACCCCCTCATAGAAAGCACTAGAGCATCCTTCCAGTAATGCTGGTTACTGAACTCAAAGTTACCATCTGGAAGGGAACAAGTGTAAAGTTGAGCACTAGTGTGGGTGGGCACTGATACATGTTAAGGTAAGAATTTAATCACTTTACTGGGAGGAATATTGACCCACTAGATAAATCAGGGTCTAAATGATACGTGAACTTCCCTTATCTTGTCTAGGATTATAAATCACACAACTGTATTATGGTGAAATAAATATACTATTTTCTTCTGTAAGCATAATTCATGGTTTTTGTCCCATGATGAAATAAAGTGAAATGACATCATTACCACTATATTCAATATATTTGTTAATATTGTCACATCCATATTGTTCTAACACTCCATGAGAGTGGAAGATCTAGTTATGGGATACATGTTAGAGTAGCTTCCTATATATGCATTGTTTTCCTGAGAAGAAGACTTTATATTAATGGTATGTTCATATGAAAAAATGATTTTTTATGAAATATTGACATTCATATAAAGGAAAAATTCATTTGATAAATTATTTCATATGAGATACATTTTATATGAAATAATTGAAGTTCATATGAAATCTTTAATTTTATATGGAATGATGGCACACAAATTAAAGGTTGGTCCGCATATGAGATTTCTTCATAAGTTTGAGAATTATATGATATTATGACCTATTTTCATAGGGTATTTCCATTGATATTTTTAGGGTTTCAGAAATTGAATATTAAAAAGGTTCATTCCCTTATGAATAATGTTTGGCATCAGGTTTTCAGGACAAAAAGATTATTTTAGAAATATATTGCTGTAATATTAAAATATTATATGAAAATATATAATTTATGATGTTGAAAAGCTTAAATTAAGATTTTTCATAGATTATTTTGATAAATTGGATGAATAAAGAATGTGAATATAAATGAAATTTATATAAAGAATCCTAATGATCATAAATAATTTAAATTAGAGATTCTATAGAGATGTAATCTTAGGCTATCATATTTTTAAATATGAAATTATCAAATATTGTAATATTCAAGGAGAAAAAATAGAGAATTGCAGAGATTTGTTTAGTTTACCATATAATACATGTATTACACTTGAGATATTAAAATATCATGATAATATGTATAATCATGATTCAAGTATAAATTTAATTAGGATATTTATAGTGATTTAAAAATATTACAGCATGGATTCACCATAAAGGAGAGGATGCATGGGATTTAGCACAAAAACATGAAAAAATAAAAATATTTTTAACTGTAGTGAAATTTTTTGAATCTTTAGAATTATGGGAGAATTATGGAGAAATATATATTCTCATTATATATTCAGGTAAATAGAATATCACATTAGGTTTTTTATTTATATTTATAAGAAAATAATGGGAAAAAAAGGAATCTATATTTTTATTCCCTTGAAATATTTTGATGTTAATAAAAAATGGATGACTAATGAAAATGCAATAGAATAAAGTAAAAAATGCCACATATGAAATATTTAGAAGAAAAAAAGTCTTTTAGTACAACAAGGTTAAGTAATTCCAATTATAAAATTATAAAAGTAAATTAAATCTATGACTGCTATTTGAAATAATAATAATAAATATGATTTGGTTTTTTCTATAATATCTCATTGAGAGAAGATTCTTCCCATGATAAAGTTCACAAAAGCATAGTTAATGAGCCCATATAGTTCAAAGGCACTAACCTATATCCAGTGAATTAATTTCAATGATTATTTTATTTATCATGGTATGCATTCCAAATATGTTATCCTTTATTATAGTAGAGAGTAAAAATAGAGGAAGTGAAGGAAGTGAAACACGGGGGTAGGGAACCAAAAAAACATTATAAAAAGGTGTGTTTCTCAAAAGGAGTGAACTCTCATAAAACATATTATTGATCAATGTAGTTACTGGATAATTTTTGCAACATAACATTATTGATTTCATGCTCCTTGGAGTAACCCATTTGGGTGACCCAAGTAAAAACCCACTATTTCCTATTTTCCTTTTATTTCTCTATAATTTATAAAATAAAAAGTGATTAAGTGGTTAAAAGTAATAATTGACTATATTTGGTAATATTTTAGTCAAGTAACAGTTCAATAACCACCTATATCCAAAGAAAAATAATAACCCTGATAATTAAAAGGTCTTGAACTAGTATGGCCATGAGAATCAAAGGAAAAATTCATAATTTTAAAAAAATTAAATACCTTGATTCACCTCCATCATAGTGTATATCCCACTTAATCCCCTTATGGTCCTAATATAACTGAATCACAAAACCTAACTCATGCTCCCTTAATTCACACCCTATTGACATAAAGATCATACACCTACCGCACTAATCATGGTCTCCATGAAGTATTATCTCATATAGCTAGAAGAAACTAAGCAGTTACTCTCTAATAGACAGGAGTAATATCAATCATGCCAAGGCCTACTACATGTACACACACCATGCATGTTTCATTCCAAAACCATGAGTTTAAACTCATTCTCCCATGATTAAATTCTACTATGAATACTGAATCAATAGATCTAGGCACCCAGTTAGTACTTCCCTATCATTTTACCATGATACTAAGAATAATGCATTTCACATGCCTCTTCTCAGCCCTATCAGGGGTATTCACCTAATCTTCTAGTTTCATTAATATGAGTTCCACCAAGAATATATATTGGAAAACACCTTATATATTATTATTTATACTTTAAGAAACCAACCCTAAATCATCAAGCCATCTTGAGACCATCCTAGGATCATCTCTTAGGCTCTCAATTCCCGTACTTATCCACTAAGTGTCACTATAAATCCTTAAAATGAAGGGAATATACCACCATTATTTGAGAACTCATTTATATATGATACACATGACCTATCATTAGAAGAAAATACCATGGTCCATTTGAGTAGGGTTCCACCAAAACGTTTTATGGGAAACACCATATAAGTTATTATTTTCACATTAAACAACTGAATCAACTATCTTCAGTAAAAGGAAATAACATAAAAGCACAGACACATCATGTAAATCCAAAATTCCAAATATGATGCATGTACAAAAGCCTCATTCCAATATTATAATAATAAATATCATAAACCTAAATATTTTTTAAACATAATATGCTGAATAATCAAATCTACCATAATAGAGAAATTTATGAACAAAAATTATGTTCCCTAGTAACAAAGGATTCCCATCGGAATGGTGCTCATGTCTCACATGTTTGAGGGATATCACAATATCGTACACGTTATTAGATCAATTATATACAATCACCTAAAATTTTAATCAAAATAAAATACTATGATTCCACTTTCTAACACCTCAGTTCACAAACCACTCTTAGTGTCCAAGGTCATAGATATTAATGGCCTCAAGAACACATCTATACATACTAAAGGATATAAAATAAGGGTGAGGACCTAATCTATATAATGGGGGTAATATAATTTACAATCATAGTGGTAAAAATAAAGTAAATAACTAAACATCTACAACACATAATCCAAGCATACATAACCTATAAAAAAATTATTCAATCATAAATGTCTCATGAAGAATAATATATCCCTACATCCATTGATCATCCATCGGGAAGATCACATATACAAAAATAAATAATTGAAACAAAATACACAAGGGACATACTTCCATACTCATGCCTCAATAATATTATCTCTAAGTAACTACTGGGATTCTCTAGCATAATTTCTTAAATATACCATACTCAACATGGAAGCAAACATAAATTATGAATATACACTGAAGTTCCCATGTAGAGTCTTATAAATATATCTTAGTAGAGTCTTACCGAGTTCCCATAGTATAGGAAATCATATACCTTTGTTCACATGGAAAATAAACATATCAAACAAGGACATTAAGCATCATGTGTTAATTAGGTCACTACGACTCTATGTACATCGGGTTATCATGTTTGAATCGGTCCAACATAACACCTGATCATAACTACTTTAATAGTATTCTAGAATCCTATGATCACCTTTTTACAACATACCCATAACCCCACCAATACCTAAGTACATAGGGTAGGGTGTCTCACTATGTTTTAAAACTACTAAAATATATGGGTTATGGTCCTACATCTAAATCCTAGAAAATCCCTTATCACTCAAGGGTGGTCATCCATCATGCCCTACACACTACCTTATCGCTCACAGTAGGGAATCACATCCAAGTCCTTGTCATTACCTTATCAATAAATGTAGTTCCTAACATATATTAATATCCATTAACCCATATCTTATCACCCATGATGTGGTCGACTATACCTTCCCACTCAATGTAATGCTCCTTCTGCAACAACTACCTTATCATTGAAGGTAGGGCCCAACTCCACCAATTCCTTCTCTCTAATGGATAAGACATAAAAGGTCAAAAGACAAACCTTATCACTCAAGGTAGGCCTAAAATCCCAAAAAAACCCTACATTATCACTTGAGGTGGGGCTCTTCAAACACCTTATCATTTTAGGTGATCTCAATAATTGGGATTAATCATCATTCCATATCATGATCCATCACTTATGTTGTGAATGCAGCATCAAGACATGCATGTAGAACATCCCAAAATCTCACCATATCTTTATAGGGATGTAGTTACTCCAGGACTATCCTCTCACCTCAATCATGCATCATCATCCAACCATCCCCTCAAGTTACATTCTCATAAAATTTTGGCCTCTTCTTATCTATACTATGACTACAATATCCTAGCAATATTTCCTAAGAACCGTACCATGCTAACTCGCTATAAGTACCACAGAAACATGATTCCAAGTATTCCAATAATTTATATGACTTACACATGAGTCTCCTATAACATCTCCTAAGGGATATATCACAACCTGATGCTCATAAGAAAACCACCCCATAACGCCATGTCTAGCCCTGAAGGACTCATCCGACTCATAGTTCTCTTACGGTCTCAATACATAATTTTAATCAGAGGTATGACCACCTCACCCATCATTATTAGGCACCATACTATCATACATGCTAGATTATCCCTAGGGAAATATTACCTAGTCCATCCATATCCCATCTCACATCCCTAGACCGACCCATCGTCTCTCATCAACCTAACTGAAACCCTTGGATATATAGTCATCAGGTTATCCAAGTCATCCCAAGTTCTAAAGATAACTCATATCGAGCATATAAATCCCAACACAATCTCATATCATTATCCAGGGCACTCTCTTTCCCTATCCTTCTACTCAGTTCCATACAATATGCATGTAGAAAAATCATTCAGAGATAAAACAATTATATGAATTTAAATTATATGGAGAACATAAATTCATATAAGAGTTACCATTAACACCAATCTCTACTCATCTTATTTCAAGACCATACAGGCCCCGTCTATGTTCATACCATCACCAGAGACCCTATCTCATTACATAAAACATAAAACATTTATAAACATTTATAATATATTTTTAAAATTTTTCTAATCATGCATAACTATAGAAACACTCATCAGGTCATATCACTACATCAAATCAATTACCAACCACACCATGGAATATGTTGTGAACCATCCCAATAAAATATTCTATTTCCTGATAATTGTTCAATTTCTAATTTAATACAATTTAAGAAAACATATCTAAATAAATTCATTATGAAACATAAAAAAGATTAAATGTAAATAAATTTCATTTGATCAAACATATGAGACCTCTTATTAATAAGACAGAATAAATCACCATCGAATTGGAAAGATTTCACCATGATTTAGTGAAATCATCATTGAATCCCTAGCTTAAGAACTTCCAAAATCAGTGAAAATGAAAGGAAATAATAGTGAAAAAAGAAATAGGATAATGTACCTCATATAAACTCTAAAAACACTACAACAAAATCCCCTACATATGGTATCCATTTGAGGAAGGATATGTGGATTAGTAGGTCAAATTACTGTCTATGTAACCCTCATTCCCCTTAAAATCAAATAAGGTCTTAAAAATAGTCCCTATCTTTCCCCATAAAAAAAAATTGGGAGAAGGATAATTTATGTAAAAACCCTATGGGTTATGGTGAAAATTCCCTCACAGACCTCTACTAACAGCAATGAGAAAATATTCATGGTAAATCTCACCACAGGTGGAGGGGGGTTGATGACACTTGGAGTCTCGAGTGTCCTCCACAACAAAGCCCTGAGCTATGATGTGGGGATTCCCTTACAGTCCATTCTATGGAGTTTCCTCCTCAACTATCGTATAGATATCCTAATGGAAGAGCCAAAACAAATCCCCCATTCTATATCCATGGTTTATCCCATATAGCTATGTTGTGGTATTCCTTATCCATGATCTACTATGCTGCAACATCCATTTTTTCACCATGGTGGCTGCCTACAACTAAAATTTTAGCTTCATGGCCACCCAAAACCCTTCTCCACTAAGCACCCAAACCACTAAATAGTCTTTATTCCACATCCCAAAACACCTTAATGATATGTTACAATTCTTAAATTCAAAATACAAATCCCAATTAGTGGAATAATCCATAAACAAGGAACAAAATTAAAAATTTATCATAAACTAAAAATATATAAAATTTGTGGGTTGTTATTGTAACACCCCAAGATTTCATAGTATGTTGTCTCTTTGAAGTAATTCAATAACTTGCGCTGCACGCAACAATGAGTTCGAGCGCACCACGACTTACCAAACTAGCCATTCAAAAAGCGATTATGAATAATATTAACTGTATTTTTAATTTTATATATATCCTATATAATTTTAACATTCATATTTTTTTGTTTCTTATACATAATATAAGGAAAAATTCAATTTTTTCAGATAAAAGAAGTATTTTTTTTAAAATGCAATTTTACCGCCTATTTAATGGAGAATCCTTTTTAAAACAAATATTTGACACTTTTATATATTCAATTTAATGAAATTAAATTCTTATTTAGAATCAGAATATAAAAATTTAGTCTGGATAAATTTTTGGTACTTTTCTGATAACTTTCATATTTTGATGAATAGTGAAAAATACTAAATTTTAATTGAAAACAACTTATTTAAAAAGAAATAATTTATAGTGATAAATTACTCATTTTAATTTTTTTGAAGTATAATTATATTATAGTTTTATCATTTATTACAATTTATGCCATTATAACTAATTTCACATTTACATTTGATATAAACACATGTCAATCTTTTGATAGTTTTTACTTTTAAAAACCCCACTTTTTTGCTTTGACAACGAGAATTAATTTTAAATTAATTAATGCACTTATATGTTTTGAATTTGGTAAAATAGAATTCATTTTTCAATTCAGAATATCAAAATTATCTTAAGTTAAATTTTTGGTATTCTTCTGAAAACGTTCAATTTTTGATGAATGGTGAAAAAAACTACGTTATTGTTTAAAACTGACTTTTTTATTTAAATAATTATTTATTTAATTTAAATTTATTTTAAGTAAAAAATAGTTATATAATACCAATATAAGTTCAATTTAATTCATTGGAGTCATTTTATAAAAAAATTAGATGTATAAATTTTTATTGAACTTTTTACCGTCTTTTACCACCTTCTAGAAGCATTTGTAAATTTGCATAAAACTTAATTTTACCTCTTTTTTGAGTTGAAATTCAAAAATATTAGATTCATAGATGACATAATTAAGTAAAATGTGTATCAATAAGATGAAAATAATTTTTGGTGAATAGTAACTTTTCACTTTTATTTACCACAGTTAAAAGTAAATAGGGTAATTAAATGTAAAATTGATGTTATAATTACCCTAACACATGTCCTAATTATATTACATAAGTTTAATTAGACCAAAAACAATCTTAGGAATAAAATAAGATTCTTTTGGTTTGCTTTTATTACATTAGAACATTTATTATTATTTTATTTAAAGAAGAGTTAAAAGATTTAAATTTAAAGTTTATTAACTAAACCATTTTAATATAGGGTTATACATAAGATAAATTCAACTATAAATATTCATTATAAATATATAAAATATTTCTTAAATAATGGTATTTTATTTATAATTTTTAGATATTAAATAGTAAAATTTATTTATGAGACAATGATGATGCAGTAATTACCCTCTTAATAAAATATTAAAATAATTTATATTATAAATATTAAAATAAATAGAATTTAAATGTTTTGATGCCATAAAAGAATTTAATAGGTTAATATGACATGTTGGGGTTCATTTTATAAATTTTGTTTGAAGTGATAAGGTTGTTATGACTTTCACAAAAACAAAATACCAAATAATGTCAAAATTGACCTAAATTCGTTTTTAAAACAAATAATATATTATTGGTTGATATAATATTCATAAAAATAAAAGGTTGAGACAAAGGTATTAAATAATATTATATATGTTATTAATGAACCACTTGAGGTTATCTTGGATGTTTATAGTAATATTATTAACCATATAGTGTAAGAATACAAGAAGACACGGTTAAAGTTAAACTATTTAACTAAGAGTTAAATAAAAAAGATAAGGTTAAAATGGTAACCTAAACTTTTATAAAACCTATTGGTTGAGATTATTTCAACCCATAACCACCTAATTCTCCAAGTAAATTCAATTAGAGCCATTATAAACTGAATATGATTGTATAATAAATTAATATTTTAATCTTTTCTTAAAGTTACCCTCACCCCTCTTATAAAAGGGAACTTACCCTTCTCTCAAAATCACACCTCCAACGAAATTTGACTCGGCCAAACCCTACCCAAATATCCTTCCAACATTCCTCACATCAACCTAGAGTCCTTAATTTAATCATAAATCTAACCTATGGAGCCCTTTTGAACAACTCAAAAGGAAACACCCGAAGAAGAGGTAATAATTTCACCACCCTCTTTCAAGTTCCTTTCTTCTTATACTTACTATTTTGTTGTTGTTTCCATGCCAGAATAATAAATATAGTACCTCATAAAAAATTTGATTTTATTATAAATATGGTACAACCATATTCGTTATTCTATCCATCCTGTAAATGACAAAGTCAACATATGTGCATACGTACGGCTTACTGTCTCCACGTTGTGATGTAGTTTGTTATTCAAGTAGTTTATTATTTGGATGGGTATAATAATGAGTATAAATGATGTAAATATTAAATATAAAATTTTAATGATTCTTTATATATGATATACCATCAAATTATATGCAATTTTACCATCAAAAGAATGATATTGTCGCTCGTGCGTACGTATGTCTTACCGTCTCCACGACGCGATGAGATGTCATTCCCCATCGTAACCATTCAAGAAAAATTATCATTTGATGATTAAAAATAGTTTCTCAAGGATTTATATCATTTTGGATATGAATAATATACATACTATCCATAACAAACATGACTTTCGTAACAAATCATATAAAGGAAAATGAATCAGTTAACACCTGAAACGATGATACTACTGAAATATCATTAAAAAAGCAGTATTAAAAGATCATATATGATATCATATTAATTTATATAGTTATTTTATAATTTAATAACAATTATTTCATCCTTATACATAATTTTAACCTACCCTTCACCAAGGAAAAGGACAGGTAAGGGTTAATTTCACAATATCATTATTATCTGAGGTTGTTTTTACATAAGTATCTACTGGGACATATTTATTATCCATGTCCATGTTTTATAAAAGAGTTTTCAAAAGGATTCATTTTATGGTAATATTTTAATAAAACATCATTTTAAATGTTTCAAAGACTTATTCTTCTAAACCTTTCTCATTAATGTCCATGTTTTTAAAATGGTTTTAAGGATTTATTTATATGGACATGAATGTTTTAAAATGTTAATTCCTTTAAAAAGTTTCAAAGAGGTATGGGACACTTTGATTCAAAAAAAAATATTTTAAATGACTTCCTTTATAAATTATGTGACTTTTAAATGATTTGGTGAAAAATGGATATTTCTTTCAATGATTTTTACTGATCATTTTCAACTATTTCAACATTTTTTATGGGATATTATTCTTGATCAAGGTTGATTTGTTATAAAAATAGTCCATATTATATTGAAGGTTTTGTGATATGTTGAATGTGGATGTGTTATTTTTATACCATTCATGGATTATGGATAAATTATTGACATTTTTTATGCTAGTTTTAATATGAATGTTTATGTTATGTTTAAACCTTTTCAAATAAGGAATGCATTGGACTTAGTAAGTGATGGGTGGAGGCTGTTATAGCTCCTCGATGCATCAGTAGGTCTCATGAGACAAAATAGTGTCTTGGCACAAGGCCTTGAAAAAATCTCATTTGTAGTCTTGGAACAATGCCTTGAATATGTGGTTATGATGTTCAACATTATTCATTCCATCATTATGAAAGTGGCTATTGATATTTCATGTGATTATTCGACTAATAGAATATCCATGTGAATAAGTAAATGGAATTATTTGATTTATATTAGCCATATTATGTAGAATTTTATGTATAAAAGGCTTATGTTTTAGTCTTATACATTGCCTTAAATGTTTATGTTTATTTATGAAAGTTTCTACTATATTGTTATCCTTACTGAGCATCTGAGATCACCTCTTTATATGTTTTATTTTTCCCAGGATACGAAGTAGTATATTATGACTTACCTAGAAGGATAATCTAAGGGATATGAATGTGGTCAATGCAGACAATGTTGTTTTTGTTATTCATTTTTTAATGTAATGTAAAACTTATTAATGTATCCAGTACTTCCAAGGCTACTAAAATGATCAGTCTTTCGAGACATAATTCCATGTATCATGCCAATGTTATGTAATAATGAACTGACTCTTGGTAACTAGGGTCGGGACATTACAGTTGGTATCAGAGAAAGTTTAGTACATATCTTAGAAACTAAATTTATAAAAACTCTAATTATAGAACATTACTCTAAGATAGGCTTTGAATATTATTATAGAAGAACTTCAGAGAATTTTGGTAATGTAGAGATTTTGTGTATTTTACAACAAATGCATCCCTATCTAGATACGAGTAGGTAGAGGCGGCTCTGGAACTGATGTACCTAGGAGTGAAAACTCTGAAAAGGAGTTTCGGGCTTGACCCAGGGTATCTTGGTACACAACAACAGGTCTTACTGCACTCATGGTTACGACACTCTCGGGGGATATGATTAGGATAATTCACATTTTCCTTACAAGCCATTATGAAGGATTTAATAATAAATACTTCCTCAAAGAAAACATTAATGATTATATATTATATGTATAATATTTTGAATTTACGTTAGGTATTTTACAAGTTTGGAATTATGAATTGAGATTTATAAACTAACCTAGTGTATTCCATTGATTAGAAATGATTCCTAGTAGAAGGAATGATAATTCCATCAATAAGAATGATCTAAAGATTAAGAAGGATCATATCTTTCATAGTATTAAGCCCACATTTTAAAATGAAATAGTCTCCCACGTATTCTCATCATATGAAGAAATAGTATCATGTGTTAATAAGATAAGTAAATAATTCTCTAAGTATTATGGCTTTGAAGGGAAGCAAGAGAAGAAATGGATGGAAGAGAGAAAGATGGATAAAGGGAAGAGGGGAAAGAAATATTTTCTTATATGTGATAACTGTGGAAAGAATAACCTTGGTAAATGCTTGAAAGGGAATAGGAGTTTGTTATAAGTGTGGAGAAAAAGGAAACCAAGTATGTGATTGCAAGGGTAAGAAAAAGGTTTCAAATGTACAATGCTTCATCTTCAAGGATTTAGGACACTATGTGAATCAATGTCCAAATCATCATAGTATACCCCAAATGCTGCAATTAGATAATAATAAAGTTATGATACTACTGAATATGAAGAATAATTACTAGAGTTATTATGTTGTTATTAAATTATTGTGTCATTTGAGTATTTTATTAATGATTTACATGTTATAAGAATTATAGAGTATATAAGGATTGTATTACAGTACTATTTCATTAAGGACTTGAGATTGTAAGGAACAAAGAAAAGTGACTCAATAGCATGTTAAATTTTTTGGAAAATATATGGTTGAGAGAAAGATAAACCTTAATATGATTTTGATACTGAGGTAGTTATTTTGGAATAAGATTTAATTGATTTGGATAAATTATATTGGATATTCTTGACTACCTTGAACCTGATTAATGATTTGTATATTCCATCATTATTGGATTTTACAACATTTTTTTATATAAGGAGTATATCGAGTATTCTATAAGGAATAAGGGAGTATGAATGTAATCAATAAGGTTTTATGGCAATTCAGGGTGTTACTGTGTTTTAAAAGAATACATGATAAAGGTATTCACATGTTATTACGTGGAAAAAAGGATCTTCATTGTGTTTACCTTCCTTATAAATTTTGGACTGTGAGTTTGGACAGAAGTATTTTGGATAAGTATAAAGGTTGTAATGGATTAAGTTAAACATTGGATACTATTGATTAAGGTAAAAAACTTCTTAATATTATTTTTTGGATTGTTATAAAAAGGACAAAATGGAGTTTGAGCAACAACCTGTCGTGTCAGGTAAGGCCGCAAGACTTGAACCCGCAACCGAAAGGTGACAAGGGTGCATCACCTATCACTAGCCTACATGATGTCCTGGTTTGTATAATGTAGTTTCTTAAAATAGTCTTAAAAATTAATTATAAATTAATTATTTTCAAAACCTTAGGCAATTAGGATAAATAGAATATTTTTGAAGTCTATTATCTTTTGGAGTGAAAGATGAGTTTGTGTAAGAATTAGTTGAAGGATGAAACATTAGTTGTCAAGTATATATATATATATATTCCTCTTATTCTATGAATAAATTAATTCTTAAACTTTAGGGAAGGGATCTTAACACCAAAAATGTGTTATCCTAATACCTAATGTTTTGTTGAACCGATGATATTTTACATCATCTTAGATTGATGGCTTTGAGGCCCTCAATTTTACACTTGTTTGTGATTGATGACCTCAATCACTCCCTATAAATATTTACATTTTTCCTCCAACTATGTTTCTCTAATTAACACCAATGTTCTCCTAATCGATATCATAATTTGGTGGTGACTTTTTCATTTCCCTTTCCCTCTTATTAAAACTGAATTTTATTAAACCAATTTCTGATGTGGGTTTTCCACAATGGTATTTTTCTATTTTTAATCTTTTCTAAGAACAATTTCAAATTTCAAGGACTCAATTTATTGAACTAGGAGAGAGTGTAATACACCAATACTTCATAGAATGTTATCTCTTTAAAGTAATTCAATAATAAGTGCTACACGCAACAATGAGTTCGAGCGCAACACAAATTACCAAACTAGTCGACCCAAAAGTGGTTATGAATAATATTAACTATATTTTAAATTTTATATATATCCTATATAATATTAAAATTCATATTTTGTGTTTATTAAACATAATATAAAGACAAATTCATTTTTTTCAGAAAAAAAAAAGAATTTTTAAAAAAATGCAATTTTACAACCTATTTAATGGAGAATCCTTTTTAAAACAAATATTTGACAATTTTATATATTCAATTTAACTAAATTAAATCCTTATTTATATTTGGGACATAAAAATTTATTTTAGATAAATTTTTGGTACTTTTCTGATAACTTTCATATTTTGATGAATAGTGAAAATACTTAATTTTAATTGAAAAAAACTTGTTTAAATCAAAATAATTTATAGTGATAAATTATTCATTTGAATGGTTTTAAAGTATAATTATATTAAATTTTTATCATTTAATACAATTTAGGTAATTATAAGTAATTTAACATTTAAATTTGACTTAAACACAAGTCAATCTTTTGATAGTTTTTACATTTAAAAAACCCTCTTTTTTGTTTTAACAACAGGAATTAATTTCCAATTAATTAATGAAACTTATATGTTTTGAATTTGGTAAAATATAATTAATTTTTGAATTTGTAATATCAAAATTTTCTTAGGTTGAATTTTTAGTATTTTTCTAAAAACATTCCATTTTTAATGAATAGTGAAAAACACTCCGTTATTGTTTAAAACTGACTTTTTCTTTAAATAATTAATAATTTTATTTAAATTTATTTTAAGTAAATATATATATATATATAATACCTATATAATTTCAATTTAATTCATTGGATTCATTTTATAATAAAATTAGATGTATAAATTTTTATTGGTCTTTTTACAGTCTTTTACCCACCTTTTAGGAGCATTTGCAAATTTGCATAAAACTTAATTTTACCGCATATGTGATTTGAATTTCAAAAATTTGAGAGACACAGTTGAAATCATTAAGTTAAATATGGTTCAATAAGATGAAAATAATTTTTGGTGAATAGTAAATTTTGACTTTTATTTACCACGGTTAAAAGTAAATAGGATAATTAAAGGTAAAACTGATTTTAAAATATTATCCTTTAGGTTCACATGGATTAGATTAGAGCATTTATTATTATTTTATTTAAAGATGAGTTAAAAGTGTTAAATTCAAAGTTTATTAACTAAAAAAATATTAATATAGGGTTATACATAAGATAAATTCTACTATAAATATTCATTAGAAAGATAAAAATATTTCCTACATAATGGTATTTTATTTATAATTTTTAGAGATTAAATAATTAAATTTATATATGACACAATAATGATGCAGTAATTACCTTCTTAATGAAATATTAAAATAGTTCATATTATAAATATTAAAATAAATAGAATTTAAATTTTTTGATGCTATCCACGAATTTTATAGGTTAATATGACATGTTATGGTTGATTAGATAATTTTTTTTTGAAGTGATAAGTTTGTTATGAATTTCAAAAAAACAAATTAACAAATAGTGTCAAAATTGACATAAATTAGTTTTTAAAACAAATACTATATTATTGGTTGATATAATATTCCCAAAAATATAAGGTTCAGCCAAAGGGATTAAATAATATTATATAAGTCATTAATGAACCACTTGAGGTTCACTTGGAAATTTAGAATAATTTTATTGATCATATAATGTAAGAATACAAGAAGACACGGTAAAAGATAAACTATTTAACTAAGTGTTAAATCTAAAAGGTAAGGTTAAAATGCTAACCTAAACTTGTCTAAAAACCTATTTGTTGAGATTATTTAGACCTATAACCATCTAAGGATCGAAATAAAATCATTTTTATCCATTATAAACCAAATATGATTGTATAATAAATTAATATTTTAATATTTTCCTAAATTGACCCTCACCCATATTATAAAAGGGTACCCTCCCTTCTCTAAAAATCACACCTCCAAATCCATTTGGCTCGGCCAAACCTGACCCAAATATCCATCCTAATTCACTCACATTAGTATATAGTCTTTACTTTGATCATAAAACCAACCTATAGAGACCTTTTGAACAACTCAAAAGGAAACACCTGAATAAGAGGTAATAATTTCACCACCCTATTTCAAGTTCTTTTCTTCTTCCACTTCCTCTTACTTTTTGTTTCCATACCAAAATAATAACTCCAGTACCTCCTACATAATGTCATTTTATTATAAATATGTTATAACCATATTAGTTATTCTATCCATCTTATAAATGACAAATTCACCATACGTGTGTACGTACGGCTTACCGTCTCCACGTCATGGTGTAGTTTGTTATTCAAACACTTCATTATTTGGATGGGTATAATAAGGAGTATAACTGATTTAAATAATAAATATAACATTTTAATTATTCTGTATATATGATATACCATCCAATTATATATGATTTTACCATCAAAAGAATGATATTGTCGCTCATGCGTACATACGACTTATCGTCTCCTCGACATGATGAGATGTCATTACCCATCATAACCATTCAAGAATAATTTTCATTTGATGATTAAAAATAATTTTTAAAGACTTGATATCATTCTGGATATGAATAATATACATCATATCCAAAACAAACATGACTTGCGTAACAAATCATATAAAGTAAAATGAATCAGTTAACACCTGAAATGATGATACTACTAAAATATGATTAACAAATTAGTCTTAGAAGATCTTATATGATATCGTATTAATGTATATGGTTCTTTTATAATTTAATAACAATTATTTCACCAATATATAGGAGGTCAATCTACCCTCGACCAAGAAAAATTACAAGGTAAGGGTTAATTTTACAATCTCATTATTATCTAAGGTTGTTTTTACGTAAGTATCTACTGGGACATATTTATTATCCATGTCCATGTTTCATAAAAAAAATTTCAAATGGATTATTTTTATGGGACTCTTTTAATAAAACATCATTTTAAATTTTTTAAAGATTTTTTCTTCTAAACCTTTATCATTAATGTCCATGTTTTTAAAATGGTTTTAAAGATTTATTTATATGTACATGAATGCTTTAAAATGTTAATTACTTTCAAAAGTTTCAAAGTGTTATGGGACACTTTGATTCGAAACTATATTTTAAATGAATTCTGTTTTAAATTATGTGACTTTAAATGATTTCATGAAAAATGGATATTTCTCTCAAAGATTTTTAGTGATCATTTTCAACTATGTCAACATCCTTTACAGTATATTATTTTTGATCAAGGTTGATTTATTATAAAAATATTCCATATTATATTTAAGGTTTTTGTGATATGTTTGATTGTATATGTGTTATTTCTATACCATTAATGGTTAATGAATAAATTATTTACATTTTTTATGTTAGTTTTAATACGAATGTTTATGTTATGTTTAAACCTTTTCAAATGAGGAATGCATTGGACTTAGTATGTGATAAGTGGATCCCTCTATAAATCCTTGATGCATCGGTAGGTCTCATGAGACAAAATAGTGTCTTGGCACAAGGCCTTGACAAACTCTTATATGTAATCTTGGCACAAGGCCTTTACGATGTGGTTATGATGTCCGGAATTATGCATTCTATCATTATGAAAGTGGTTATTGATATTTCATGTGATTATTCGACTAGTATAATATCCATGTGAATAAGTAAATTGAATTATTTTATTTATATTGGCCATATTATGTAGAATTTTATGTTTAAAAGTCTTATGTTTTAGTCTTATACATTGCCTTAAATGTTTATGTTTATTTATGAAAGTTTTCACTATTTTGTTATCCTTACTGAGCATCTGATATCACCCCTTTCTATGTTTTATTTTTACGAAGATGCAAATAATTATATTATGACTTCCCTGTAGGGATAGTATAAGGGATAGGAATGTGTTCAATGGAGAAATTTTTTTGTTGTTTTTCATTTTTTTAATGTAATGTAAAACTTATGAATGTATCTAGTACTTCCAAGGTGACTAAACTGATCGTTCTTTTGGGACATGATTTCTTGTATCATTCCAATGTTATGGAATAATGCACCGAATCTGTGTAACTAGGGTCAGGTCATTATAGTTATAGTATGGATAGAATCAAGGATATTAGATTGACCTTGAGTAGTCATGGGAATATGATGCCATTCTTATTTTCTGTGAAGATGAATATGTCCCTACTCCACAGTGTTAAGGGAAATCATTATATAATATTTCTCCAGATCTTTATTAGTGTGCCTCCCTTGGGGAGACCTCCTCCTAGGTGCTGGGATTGGAAATATATTGTTAGGATTTCACAATGGAATAAATAGTATAATACTGAGGTACTATATCTACAAAATAATGGTGGTGATGGTAATTTTTAGGATTACTCATAGGATTATCATAAACCATAATATGTACATAGTCAATATATTTCTATATTTATGTAACATAAAAGATTTATGTGTTAATGTGATCTTCAGATAGAATTTAAAAGTGGTTAGACATGGAATGGGGTTACACACCCATATCTATAGACAATCCTTGATAGGGTGTCCAACATAGATTCATAACATGGAGGATTTATCTTACTTCCACTAGAGTCAAGATGGATATATTGAGATTCAATTTTTTTATGAGGTTGTTCTCTAACCATCCCTGGTGAATCTAGGTTAGGGAAAATGTATTTTAGAGCTTCATGGTCACAACCATCATGGAAGAAAAGGATTATCTCCTACAAATAAATTGATGATTTTTCATAGAATAAAGTTCTTGGTAATTTTGATTATTTTTTCTAGGGATCCTAGAATTTGATGATGCATTTAGAAATATTATTTTCATTAAATGGATTTCTTGAAAGAGAATCCATAAATGAGAAACCCATAAGTGACAATGGAATGAAAAATCATGGTCAATTGAACTTTTTTATAGGTAAATGATTCACATTAGGTTCACCATTTTATTTACAACACAACATCATATTGTAACATATTGATTCATGAAGAAATGTTTTCCATAGTTTGACAGTCGCTATGGAATAGTAGTGATTTTTTGTGTTTCGTATTGGTCGATGGGATGATATTTTGGATCATACCTCAAGAGGTTTTGATGCCATGTTTGAGACTCTCCTATATATTTAAGCCATGATCATTAATATTTAATAGTTATAATATTAATATCAGTTTCCTTCATAAAAATAATTGATCTAAATAACAAGTTTATGTGATCATATATATGTATCAAAGGTTCTTCAGATTTACTTTTCTAGAAATTATTTAATGATTTAAATTCATACATCTAGGAACTATATAAATTATTTACATCTTTAAATGTAGTATGTGTTTTGGAGTTAGGATAATCCCTATGAGAGTGGCTTCCTATATATCACTAGGAAGGGAATCAGAACCCATGTAGTTATGTTCTACTTAATGGTACACATTTTACCATTTAATGTCATGAGAAAAAGACTAATGTGGGGAATGTTAATGGAGTGAAACCATTACTAAGTGGAGTTCCTTTTAAGTTCATGCGTATATGACCTATTGAAGTTACTTAAGGTTATATGACTGAGACCAATGATGCACCTTTTAATATCATGAATTACAAAGCTAAGGGGTGTTGATATTGAACCTCAAAAAAGCATCTGATTTATCATAGCTAATAGAAATCAAATACTATGTAGCTCATGTTACAAATTTAATGCTATATACCAAGACCATTCCATTATGATTAACATCATGAAGTAAGTAATCTTATGTCATGTAAGGAGGGATAATAGGAGATGGAGTAGATCTTACACATGGGATACCCTTTAAAGTTTATCCTAATAATTGGTGACTAGAAAAGAGAGGATATGATTTTAATTGTGAGGGATATATCCATATTATTATGGGTTGGGGCTTACACCAAGATTGAATCAAACATGTATATGGCCCATTGATGGGGTACATGAGGATGAGATCCTCGATGAGGATGTGGTTGGGGATTTCACCTAACTAAGAGGCCTGTATAAATGTACACTCCCTATCATTTAGTGTCTATATAGGGAAAGAAGATATAATTCATAGAGAATAGGACCTATTTATGAATGGTTTGGAGATTATACCGATTAGGTGGTACATTTTTATATAGATCATTAAGTGGACCAAATTGGACCATTTGATATTGAGGCTGAAAAGATTCATGATATGGCATATCCAAGATGGGAATCTTGATCTTGAAGATGCTTAAATAGTATCCTAATGATAGGTACCCTCATTATCAAAGTAATACATAATTATAAAACCCATGAGGGCCTTATCAGTTACAAAGGAATACCAAAAAGACATGTTATCAAAGGAATAAATTATCAAAAGGGAGAACTCTAATATGCATAACTCAGTCATGTTTTTTTATAGGCCTTGTAGGATTCCTTGATCTAATGATATTTTTTGGCTTTTACCTTGGAAAAAGGAATATAATGAGGTCATTTGATCCAATTCAACCTAGTTAAGTGGTATGGGTGAAGTAAGGGGTTTAAAATAGGCCCAAATACCTATAAAAGGGTTCATTTTAGAAGTGAGAAAACTAGTGTCTAATTTTTCATGGACAGAGACCATTGGTAAGAGTATAATATATGATTTTGGGAACCCAAATATAGCATGAATTCATAATTTTTTTGGAGTAGATATTTTCCACTACAGTTAGTGTTTAAAGGATTCTATCCAAGAAAAAAATTCAAGATTTTCCCTCTATGAGGTAATATCATGGAAGTCCTTCATGAAGGACTTATTGAGTGTGGACTAATCAAGATCTTATGAGGTAAAAACATTATAATGAAATAATTATCTGATGGTCCTCACCTATTTTCCTAGTTTAAATATTGATGTGACATGAGGGGTTTTATTTGGAAGCTTATGCAAATACAATCCTAAAATATTAAATGATTTCCATTTTAGATTTTAAACTGTAGAAGAAAAACATTATTCAAGACCTATTATTCTTCCCCAAATATTATCTCTTTCTCAAAGTAATTTCTAGGTTATTATAGGTAACACTTTATAACCATCTTCACATAATACATGTCTTTATAAGACAATAATGGTCTTTAATAATTACATGACTCTAAAGGGTCACCACCTCACATCCAAAAAAAGATCCCCAAATGTGATTATATTATGTGATCATTAAATATCATCATTATATTAATGGAGAAGGGAAACTATACACAAAGTTTGCAGAAAACCATGAAGGATTCTTATTATGCTTTCACAATGTGATACCTAAACACAAGCCTTCGATATGACCATGAAGAATGATCATCACTCTACTGAAAAGAGATAGATGGCCTTGAAGGATTCTAATCACTCTAAAATAAATTTATTGGAATTACATGATGGATTGGAATTCTTTTGGAATGATTCGTTTTTTGATGAATGATATGATTACTTGAGAGGAAATTTTCATTTTCGATTCTTCCTTTTTGATCTTATTTAAGGTGATATAATATTTTTCAATAATCAATAGATAAATATTTATTTTTATCACTTAATAATATATCACTGAACATAGTTATTATAAAACCATATAACTTTAGTTTTATGATTATTAGTAATTATGTGTCTCTAAAAAATAACTTCCCACAATTTCATGTAGAGTTTATATTATAATTCTAAATTATAAGAATATTGAAAATTAATTTATTTGATTTCAGCCTTAATCACACTATCTCAATTAAATATGTGCACCGTATTATAGAAATATAATCTTTTTATTTGACTAATGCATTTCTATTTTATGGATGTATATAATATCCCATTTAATACCTAGTTTAATTACATAAGATACACTTTGTGTTTAATCCATTCAAGTTTATCAATAAAATAAACCTTAAAAATAGTTTTCATATAAACATATCTCTCTGTGACATGATGGATGACTTTTTAATAATCAGTAGTACGATATCCATTTGTCATTTTGAATGGAATTTGGTTAGGTGTCGACGTCTCTATTTAAAAATCATGTATTGGAAGGTGTAATGTTTTATTTGAAATACTTATAAGACTCTTTGTCATTATTTTTTACTAACATCATCACTTTTATGTGTATAAGTTAAAGTGAATTTAGTAATTACTATGCTCAAAATTTGATGATTTATGAATATTTAGTTAAGATATTCTTGTACAAACCCACCTGGAGATTCATTTATGTTTTAACAAGAATATTTTCTACATCAGTTTTACATTTAGTATATCTTATTAAATAAATAAAATGAATTAAATGAAGTTACTTCTATATTATACATAAAATAGTTCACACATATCTTTCTAAAAAAAGTTAGAATCTTGGTGGCATTAACACATTTTAATGTAAAAGGGTTTCTCTCTCTTAAAACATAATAAGTAATCATGTAAAACCCCTTATATTTTTTCTCATAGAAATAAAAGAATGGTTGATTTAAGAGAGATTAAAAGGTGAATTAATCTATATTTAAACATATGTTTTTTTCAGATTATATATTTTATGTTTTCTAGAAGTTATAACCTATGAATGAAATAAATAATAAAAAAATGTATGAATCAAAAATAAAAAACTCTCAAGTTAAAACAATTAATTGATATATATAATATAATTAGGAAATAAGAATAATTACATAAAAAAATGGATAGTTTTGGATGATAAGAAAAAAACCCCTATAAGGGATATAATTAAAAATATTTTTATCAAGGGAACTGTTCACTTTTATCTAAAAGTGATAATAGGGTCAATTACTAGAACCAAGGTATAAATTTTTTGTATTGATAAGTTCATCCACAACCCCATTAGAATTATGAATCCCTATACTTGAGATTTTCTTCAATTAGAATTATTTGTATAAAGTCTATCCCCATACTCCATTGAAAAAAAAAGTTTATAAGTAAAATATTTTCACCCACAATCCCTTTTATAAAAAAGACTATAAGAAATAAATATAATAACCATAACATAGAGATTTTAAAATAAGTAACTCAAAAAAATATCTATGTAAATTATATTAAAAAATAAAAATTAACATCTCAAGATAATTAGATAAATATATAGAAACTTTATTGAATTTAGTATCTCTTATTCCTTAAATCCACAATCCAATTTTTAGACGATATTGCAACAAAATAGAATTGTAAGTTATGTTTACAAAAAAAACTTAAAGAAACATCATGTAAGTGAAATTAAAAAAGGAGTGTGTTGTCAATAAATCCATTTTTATTTTATTTCAAAAATAAAACATTTTTTAGTGAAACCATGTGGATAAGAACAAAAAAAATATACAATATTAAAATAGTCATGAAAAATTTTAAAAACACCCTAGATTAGATTCATTAACCAAATAGACAACCAAAAAATCACACACTAAAAATTCATGTCTGGTAAATGGTACATGTATTTCCAAGCTAGCTCTTAGATGTAATGGTCAAGTTGATTCAATAGGTTTTCATCATATATAGGTATTATGAAGTTGTATAACACTACATAATCATAAATATTAAGTTTTCTTGGATTAAAATACATGAAATGAAATCAAGCAGTTTCAAAAAAACATTTTAAATTTCACCATTAAGGACCTTGAGATCTCTTAAATTTTTTCACTTAATCTAGCTCTACCAATGAAAAATCTATTGGAAAAAAAATTCCTCAATATAATCTTCCTAGGTAGCCTTATCAAATTTTACATAGGATATTTTAATAATTATAGTGAAATGGGGGTGGGTTGAGAATTACCTAGCCCTCTAACATTCCATGAATTTTTATTCCTTGGTAGAATTAGTTTCATTAGCCACTATATTTGAGGAATTATATTGAAATATAAACTCCTTGGATTCAACAAAGGTACCCTTCTACATATAATATTATTTAATTTGGTATATATAGATATTAAACCCTCCTTTTATAATGGAGATCCTTTGTTATCCAATAATGTAATTGGCGGCTTGGGTAGTAATGAATAATTTATTCATGATTTTAACTTCTTGTTCGACATAGATGTGGAGAATTAAATTTTATCTACTAACTTCATTCATTTTCATTATTTATAATAGTAATAGTCCTTATATATTTAATCCTCTTCATTATTTGAAGTACAATACCACATATCAGTATTCTCTAAACTACTACCTCCCAAACAACCTTCTTGAGTGATATTATCTTTAGGTACAATCTTAAGGATAATAGTCTGAAGTTTCTCTTCCATATTTCTAGATATTATAGTTTTTTCACTCCAACATTATCATTATTTACAATTTGATAAATTATTAATCACTCAAATTAGTTTATAATATCTACAATATCATGGAATTCCTAGTTAATACCATATAATTTTCCCTACAATCCTCTAGATATACTTTCATCATCCATCATAGTAACAATAGAGTGTTACCTAACAACCTTCAAAGAGATTGTATTTTTTACAAGGAACTTACCTTGTTCCTTTAAGATTAAGTAAGAAAACCAATTATTGAGGATTTCCCTATAGCCATACCACACTTGTATCTGAATCATATTAATTTATATTTGTATCTATTTTCAATTAGGACCACAGAATCACCACATCAAGAGAATAATTCTATACTTACATTTTTTCCGTCTACTATACTCATATCCATTTCTTCCTAAACCATCTCATCAATATCTAGTTGATCCTTTCAGAGAAAAAGGTGTATAGTCTCCACTACTCCTATGCTGACAACCTTAGGAAACATGACCTTGATGATTACAAGAAGAGAAAAAATCAAACCATGATTCATAGTGGATAGATTACTTGTAGTGATACTCTCCCTCAATAAAAATCCATAAAAACTTCAATAAGGGTTCATAAATGTAAACTAGAACACTAATATATGGTTTACAAGTTGATAAGATACCTAAATACTATGTCTCCAGTAAATAAATCAACCTACAAGATTTCCAATCAGTCGAATAATAGAAGTGTTTGAGAAAGAAAGTAGCAATCTTGAAATATGAATACAGATCACTAAATACACCATGTACCCATTCATATATAACTCAAATGAACATATATATAGATATAAATAAAAACACTTGAGGAAACTCATGGTGATGGACTACACATAAATTGGGTAATATTCAAGAGAGAAGTATAGAATAATTTTTTAAGCATCATGGAGACCAAACACCAAATGGTTTTTTATTCCCCATTTCTCAATGAAAAACTATGAATTATATCACTAGAAGGTTTGGGATGGAAAAAATGGGAAACCAGAGTGATCTCAGGAAGGGAAAAATATTCTACAAATTTCATGAGATAGATAGGTAGAGAAGAGAACCATGTTCAAATACATAAACCATTTTCCTAAATGTGATTCAAGGTAAGGGGGAAAAATTTGGGTTATTAAATGTGTTGAATCACTAAGAGGATATGACAAATTATTCCACAATATTTGTAGGGAGGCACTCCACTCTATTGGAGGATGGGTCATTATTATAGCTATCTTGGGTTAGGTTTTCATTGATCATGTCGATAGGATCTCCCAAAAGATGTTATTTTAGGAAAATAAAGCAATATTCCACCCCATTTTTGTTGGCATAAAACATGACATTATTAATAAAAAATGTGATATGAAACAATGTAAAGTAGGGAACTCATTGAAACATATATATAAATTACTCCACTTTGAGATTTATAATGGAAATTAGGAAACCCTTCTCCCCCTGAAAATTTTCCTCTAACTTATCCACTAAATAATAGTTTATTATAACTTCAACCTAAAATAAAAATTTGAATTCACTATAATAGAAACACACAAAAATTTTACCCCTTTAGGATTAAAAAAAATAAAACAATAAAAGAAACAAATGAAGAATAAAAGATATTTAATCCCTCTAGGAATAACTACCTATAACTTCCATGAACATATCTCCTAAAAAATTTCTCCAAAATTTAGATTATATTTCATTTAATATTTCCATTTAAATATACATTATCCCACTTAATAATTCAATGAAAATAAACAAAAAAAATTATCCTAAGGTAATATCAATTCTCCATGGTGAAATTAATTATCACCCTTTGGAAAAACTTCAAATAACCTCTCTCTCTAAATAAAAAAACACCAAAACATTCTCCCTTTTTGGAGATTATAAAATAAAATATAAAAAAATAATTTAAGAAGATAAAACATAAAATTTAAGGAAAACCGAGAAAAAAATATTTATTAAATTCATCTTATAATTAAAATAAATGATATTATTTTAATGAATATGGTTCGAGTTGTTATATTGAAAAGTATCTACTTAACTTCTTTAGAGACTAAAAAAATATTTTATTTTTTTAGGATGGTTAGAAAAACACAAACACACTTTTTTAAGGAGTTAATCAAAATAATGCAGTGAAGATGAAAAATAGGAAAAAAACATTATCCCCATGGGGTTTTTATTTAATAAAATCATATGTATGAATAAAATGTTTTATAATACTATTCATACATAAGATAAAAAACATAAAATTGAAGTAAAAAATACATAAAAGTATACTAAAAACATATAGGGGGTCTTCTCATAGGAGTAATGTTATATGAATTAAAAATTTCCTTCAATAACATAATTTTCATTATGTTCAATAGTCAATATAACTTCTATATGGTGGAGTTATAGAAGAAAATTATTGTTTATCGAATAGTTTTTGTTCATATCTCTTTTGGAAAATATAATGTACCTATATAAATAGTTATCACAGTTCAATATAAATTAGAAATGAATTCCATATTTATAAAGGAGTTTTTCAATGCTAGGATATAGTAAACATAATATTAGAACATATGATAATATAATAATTATCATACCCATATTCCATTTAATGTATTTGAATCTATAAGAATTTAAAATTTTGTTAAAAAATATCAGAAAACTAATATTCAGTTTTAATAAACTCATGAATAATATCCCCTTTGAGTCTATAGTCCCAATGGAATTTTTATCTTATATCTATGTATTTTGATAATGAATTATGTGCATGGTTCTTAGAAAAAAATTTCTCTTGTGTTATCAAAATGACTAAGATTCTGATAAAAACACATTTAGAAATTATTGAGTGTGTGATACATCCATAAAAATTATGTGAAACAACATCTAGATGCTTAATATTTGGCTTAATTAGTGGAAAGTGAAACTAAATGTTTCTTCTTTCTAGACCAAGAAATTAAATATTCGCCTAGAAAGTGATATGTTTTGGAAGTACTCTTCTTATAAATTATAAAACCTATGAAATCAAAAATATAATAACATTAAATCATGAAATCATATCCTAACAAATAAGATTGACCAAGTTATAGAGTTCTTTTATGATAATAGAAGATCAATTTAATATCCTTGATATGGGATTATTTTTATTTTTCTTATAATATCACTTATAAGAACACAATGTATATATTTTATAATAAACTATTTATTAAGTAACATAAACTTACAATCATGCCTATTATTTTTTTGGATTAAAATATCTCCCAAATCCATTAATATTATGTTTTCATGAAGTTACCATCAGATTAATAGTACTAGAAGAATTATCAAAACAGAATTCTCAATTAATTATCTCATATAATTATTTTGAGTTACAATATTGTTTTTAGGTATCTAAGTAATCATGATTTCAATAAATTAATTAAGTTCATCCATCATAATTATAGTAATCTAAAAATTTCATACATAAATATTACATCTTATTCAATGAATATTCGTTATATAAAATTATGATCCTTAGTAGTACCATAAAGGTTTAACATATTTTGAAACTTTTATATATAAAAATTGGTACCAAAAATATCTACATAATCTCTCGGTTAGTTCTTCACAAATATCACCCTTCTTAGACATATCATACTTAACATCTTTCATCATATCATGGGGAAAAGGAAACATATTAAATGATGAACTCAGAATCTTGGTAAGGGTAAAAAAGGCGGATATCAATGATCATTTAATCATAACATGATTATAATGGTATGAAAAAATTTATATTAACATTTGATAAACATTCCCAAAAAACTATAAATAATAATCATGATTCGTGGAATAATGATTGGTAGTTCATAAGATATGAATCATAAGGGAATCGAAGAAAATGAGTCGTGATAGAATAATATTGGCATAAGATCATGTCATAAACGAGTGGCATAAAGAGTGTCAAAATAATAATCATTGAAATCTAATTTTTAGGCTAAACATAAAGATATTCATCACATGTTAGTATTAGTATATCCTCCCATGTACATATTTTGGTATTGGGATTCCCTCTCATGCACCCTTTTTTTAGGCTTGGGATAGCCTCTCATATACCCTCCTCTTGGGCTTCGGATAACATCTTATGTAACCTCCTTTGGACCTTGGATAACCTATCATGTTCCCTTTGAGCTCATAAAACCTTAAAATTTAACTAATTAATTGTAGGGCTATAAAGGACCCACGCATCACATAATAATAAACCATTCACTTCTATACCAAAAGATCTTGAAAACATTTATCATTATTAATTACTTAACCCTTGTAAAAAAACATTGGTTTCATAAATATTTCATCTTTATAACCATAAACTATCTTGAAAAATAATAATAATGGAATAAAATAATTATATCCTAATTAAATCATAATAAATATCAAAGGATGTTATTATATATGAAAATTTCATTTCAAAGATCACTGAAATATTTCCTAAGGTAAAAAACCCTTTTTATTTTGAAATCGCTTATTTATAATATAAAAATTTATAAAAATATTAAGGAAAAGGGTTTATTTTTAAAGATCCATATAAACTTGTTAAGAATGCTTCAAAGCATTATGTGTTTGGGATAGTGGGAAATTTCATTCATGACGTAATCATTAAAACAAAGATATAATTCACACATTTGGTAAAAAGTACCTCTTTTGGAAATATATAGAAAGACTATTTTAAAACCTCTTTATATAAAGTCATAAATTAGGAAATTTGAATTTAATTTTTTTATAGTATGAAAAACATTCTTGAAAACATTTTATATGTAATATGTACATATAAGAAAAATATTCCCAACAAAATGATGTTGTTTTTCCTTAAAAAGAAACTTTCTATCATATTTTAATAGAGTAAAATGAAAGTAAAACATATAATATCAAAAAAAATATTATAATAAAATAAATTATATTTATGTGAGATATATTACATACTTTAATCATAGTTAATTAAATCATAAATAATCTAGAAAAAATGAGATTATAACTTAAAACCCTTACATCAAGCCAGGCTTGCTTCGTAAGTGATTTTAACCCCCATTATAAGATATTTAAATTTATTATACTTATATACTATAACCAAAACCATGATTATAATTCCACATATGGTTCACTTATAACATCTTACCACTCATTTATTAATAATATGTCATTATCACCATCATCTGGAGTGTTAACTACTTTGTTTTTCATGTATGTTTTTTTCTTCAGAGTTCGTATTCCTTAAGTGTTGATCATGGTTACATCAAATAAATTTTTTTTAATCATGAAATAATTACAATATATAATAATTACATACATATTTAAAACTATTCATGTCATGCAGTAATGAAAAATAAATTATGTCACTTCATGGAAATAGTTGTGTGTATATATGCATGAGTGATGTTTCCACTTTTTAATGGATGGAATTAAATAAAGGTAAAGAATAACTAAATTTTAATGGAATACTTTTATTTCAATTATATTTACTAAATCCATAATTTTAATCTTTAATGTAAATAATTTATGGAAATTGAATCACATCAATGTGTAGAGGTGGTAGTCCACACATACACATGAGTTATACTTTCATTTCCCCTTTGATTATAAAGAGGTGTAAATGGATGTTACATCATTATAATAATATGAAAATATATTAATGATGCTATATTAATAATTTTTTTATGTGTAGAATAGTTTTATAGTATGTATAAGAAGAAATAATATTGAAATAACTCGATTAATAAAATTGACCCCACTTTGAAGAACCACATTTGGATCACTTATTAAGGACCCTAGGGGTAGCCTTTTAAGAATACCATCACCTATATAATGTATATAATTATGTTTATAAGTGTTTTTCATAGTTCTTGTTCTATATAAGTGTCTCATGATGTGTGAGGAATATGTTAGAGGTGGTGTCATTATATAATAGAGGAGTGGAAACCCTTGGAATTACATAAAGTATTAAGTTAATATAAATTAATATTCATATTCAAGTGGATCCAAATTGATATATGTATAATTAATGATGAAGATAAGTCCATATTATCCCATTTAATAATATTTATAGAAGTTTATGTGATTTTTTATCTCTTATATATTATTTTTAAGCCCCGTTAAACCTTTTGATGATAACTATTATATCAATGTTTTTTATTCATTTGTGCTAATAAAAGTTAATATAAAAGGAAAAGTTTCCCATTAGAGGAAAATGGTTGATATTTTTTACTAAATATAATTAAATTTTCCAAAGATACATTTTTTATTAATTTTAAATAATTTATTAAAATTTTATTTAAAATAAAATAAAATAAACGTCATTTTCAAGACTATTTACATTATTGATATTAAAAATAATATCAATATTGTAATTTATATAAAATGTATACTTTTAAAACATCATATATACTTTATATTTTTTCCAATAATTCATATAACACCATAACTCACATAAAAAATATAACTTTTTATGTTTTTTAAATCATTCCCTTTATTTTTCAACAACTCAAACAAGCACAGTGTCAGAGTTGTTTAAGAATTTAAGGTAATTATTAAATCACTATAAATAAAAAATACTGTTATCAAAAATTATATAAAATTTCAATTTACCATTTTTAAACAAACATGAACTCCTTTTATCCATATGAAAAAATATTAGAGGTATTAAAAAAAGATAGTGACATTTTGGATTTATTCATTACTTAAAATAATATTAGGGTCATTATTAATGAAAAAATGGCACAAACTGTCCATATCATAAAATATTTGATTAGGATGGTCTAACTAAACTCATCCAATAGAAATAATGTAAGATTTATTGATATTTTTAAAGTTGTAAAACATCATTTTTATCTTTAATTACCCAATTTACACTTACTGAGGTGAAATATATTTACTATAGTTACAATTCATAATGAGAAAAAATAAATTTGACCTATTTATAAAATTTAAAAATTTTGATTAAAAATATAAAATATATTTTTTATATTAAATTTTAGAATTTTCATAAATCCATTTTAAAATAAACATGAAAAACATAAACAAACCCCATTTTTAGAAAAAAATCATTTCAAAGTACAAAACTATATTTATTTCTATCCCATACATAGTAAAAACTATTATACAGATGTTAAAACATTTTATTGAATATATAATCCATAAAACTAATTAAAATTACTTATTAATAATGATTAATTTAATTTATAATTATAAAAATACATTGTTTGTATAAAAATAGTTTTTCAAAAAAAACATTTTTTTCTTTAAAATGATTTTATCAATTGATAACCAATGAATAAATTATACACATGTCAAAAAATATTATAACCTTGATTTTCCTATTAATAATATCTAATCAATAGTTGGGTGATAACTATCACATTAAATAATAATAATAATAATTAAATAGTATAACATGGTTCGCTTAAACTCATTATTGCGTGTAAAGATAAATATAGAAAACCTCAACTTTATTTAACATAAATACATATAAAGTAAAAAGATATTAAATTATTCCCCTATAAGATTAATTTCCCCTTTTAAATTATACAACTATAATATAAAAAAATGAGGATATCTCTATTTCATCACATCCTCAAGTTCCTATGTAGCTTCTTTAAAGTTTTGATTACTCTAGAGATATTTAACCAAATGAGTAATCTTATTATGTATCACTTTATCTCTATGGTCCAATATTTATACGAGTTTTTATACGTAGTAAATATAATTCTCTAGTGGTATAAACTCTGAGTTTAGTACATGTGAAGATTAGGTATATTCTTCCTTAAGAGAGATGCAAGAAAAATATCATGAACATAGTAGAGGTTCTATGGGAGTGCCAATAAATAAAACATAGTTCCTACTCAAATCATAATATTGAAGGTAAGAATTTTAATAGGTCTCAATTTTACCATATTTAAAAATACCATATCTATTTTCCATGTATATATTCATAGGATTAATGTCTCACCAACTTTGAATTATATATCATTCTAGTTATTGTCATCATAATTCATCTCTCAACTCTAAACTCACTTAATATACTGGTGGATAGCTCTAAAATTTTCTAACATTTCTTCAACTATCTCAAGTCATAATATATTTCTTTCTCAAACTTCATATCTTCATGTTGTACTTATGTACTACCTTCCCTAGAATGATTCCTAATGAGAAATATATATTCTCAAGTGAAAGATATTATAGTATGAAAATTATACCAATGGAAAGTTTTCATCCCAACCACCTTCGAAATATAGAAATATATCAATAGTTATTCTAGGGTTGAATTGTACTCTCATATTAAACATCTGTATGAATATGATATATAATACTAAAACTCAACTTTATATCCATATCCTACAGAATACTCCTCCATATCATTGAGATAAACCTTATATACCAATCAAATAAAATATAATGTGTCACTCTATAAAATATTACCACTAACTTAATATGTATCCTAAAAAAATGATCAAGGGATAAAAATTCTCTAATTGTAATTAATTTTACATATTTTATAAGGCAATCAAATACACCATAAATAACATTGTTCCCTTTAGAAATTTTGGGGAGTTCGATGATGAAATACATGGTAATGTTGTCCCATTTACATTCTAGTATGGGTAATGTTTGTAACATACCCTTATATTTCTATCTCATAGCCTTACCATATGAACATACCAATCATTGAGATTATTACTATAAAATAACCCTTTTTATTTATCCCACTAGATATACTCTTTCAAATATCTATACATCTTCAAACTTCTAGGATGAATAGAAAATGATGAGTTGTGAACTTTGCCCGATAGTTCATTATTAAATTATGGATTTTATAGGACACATAATAGGTTCTTGAACATTAAAATTCCCTAATAATAAAGGTTTAACTTAGGAACATTTCTCTCCTCCCTTTGTAGCTAAACATCTTCATTTTGACCCTCTTTAATGTTCACATGGATAGAAAGTTGATCACTCATTTGAGAAATATAATATTTCTCCCCTTCCTTTAAGGATTATAGATCCATCATTTATAAATCTATAAATATTAGATCTTTTATGATCCTTATTATATATAATCTAGCATGATCTTTTTGACACAGTGAATTAGACACCTTATTCTCCTTTTGAGGGTGGTGATTTATTGAGCAGTACTGATCATTAATAAACTATAACCATCTTCTCTATAATATATTCAACTCATTCTTAGTAAATATATACTTTAAAATTTTATAATCATTATATATATCACACCCTTCTCTGTAAAGATAATGCCTCTATATCTTTATTGAATAAATTACTGTATCTAACTCTAGATCATTAATCGGGTAATTTTTATCATGAACCTTCAATTGGTATAAGGCATAGGATATCACCATATCATTCTATATTTGGATGCATCCCATTCCCTTATTTCAAACATCATTATAGTTCAAAAACTCTTCTCCATAGTAGGGTATTGTGAGAACAGGTTAACTGACCAACCTTCCCTCTAATTCCATGAATTTTTCATCACCTTTATCCTTTCAAAGGAACTTACTTCCCATATTAGTTTACTTGGATATTTGATTAGATAACCAGGATAAATTATTTATTAAAAATCAATAATATCCCTTATAACCATGAAAATTGTATAGATCATTCACTAGGTTGGCCTGGGCTAGTTTTTGGTAAAATTTACAATTCAAAAAAAAATTATACATATTATCCTTCCTCAGGGTCATCAATAAAATTATATAGTGATATTAATGGTCTTACATTATCTTAGAATATAAAATATTATCTTCTATAAATATAATAAAAATGATCAAGGTAATATCTAAATATTCTATTCATTAAATTCATGATGATACTGTGGGAATTAATATGACCAAATGGTATTACTATAAATTAATAGTGTCTATATCTCATATGAAAGGCAATATTGGGTATTTTATTACTTTAAACCCTCAATTGATATTATCAAAATAAAAGATCAATCTTGGAAAAATATATAGATCCTTATAGTTGATCAAACCAATCATCAATGCAGGGTTAAGGATTCCTATTCTTGATTGTGATCTTTCCTGATAATCAAAATAAAGTCATATTTATATAGATTTCTTCTTAACTAAAAAAATCACTAAACCCTATTCCATTCACTTGGCTGAATGAAACCCCTATCAATATTCTCTCGGATTTTAATTTTTAATTCCAAAAACTCAATCAAGTATATTCGATATAGAGCCTTTAATATAAGCATAACATCAGGTATGAGTAATAATGACCAATTGAATTCATTATTTGAAGGAAGAATATAAAACTCCACCAGAAATATTTCAACAAACTCCCATTAAATTTTAATATTGTCTATATTTATTTTCTATCCAACCATTTGATATAAATACCCTCTTTTAATTGGAATAAAACCCATAAAATGTATGTAATCTTTGTTGTAGGGTCATATTTAACCTCACATGGACAAAAGATCATAAGTTGACTAATAATATAAAATTTGACTTCCTTTACTCATAAATTTATGTGGGATTTGTATAAATAAGGCCAATACATGCCCAAAATAACATCAAATTCAATAAGAGGTGGAATAATAAGATTTACAGGAATCATATTCCCAGAATCATTAATTAGAGAAGAATCATGGACTTAAGATGTTGTAATCATAACATTAGAAGTTTTCAATACAAATTAGACATTTAATTATTTAGGTGGTATTGTGATACCCTTAAAAAATTCAAAAAATATAAAATATTGGGTATATACTAAATAAAATAAGACATTAATAGTACAAGTTTGGATGGTATGTGTACCTTTCACCACTTCCTCATTATACCCTACAACAATAATAGTGATCACATGAGATTTCTATTTTTCTCTAGTCTTAAGTTGTTTTTTATGTTGATCATCATAATTAAACCTCATGTTTTAGAATTGTTTAGAATAATTCCCATACTCCATGTATTTGAAACACTAGTGTGTGGGTGGTACATTCTGTACAACTTTCCCTCTATTCACATCGTTATCCAACTTCTTCCCATCAATTCGGCATTCAATTTCCTAGTGACCTTCCTTTCCACTCTTAAATAATTTTATAGTCATATTAATAAAATTTCCATCATGATTCCATACATACTTATAGAATAAAGGAATACCCATCCTCTTATCTCCATGGTCTTTATTATTAGAATCTCCTTTGAATTGAATCTTTTTTTTCTTATCAAAATGATGATATTGATGGGTTACTATAATCTCCATTTCTTCCTTGGTAGTAAATTGAATAATTTATTTATATCTATATAATTATATTATATATAACTCCATTCATAGACATGGATTCAAGCCACTAAATAATCAATCAATATTATTTTATGATTCAACGATAATACCATAAGCCTACCTCACAAGTCATGAAACATTTTCCACATAGGTACTAATGGATTCACCATCCTTATGCTTTATCATAATGAATTCCATATCTATTTTCATATGAAGAATACAAGGAAATTATTTTTTGAAAATAACCTTTTAAAATCATCCAACTCTATATATTTAATATCTTCATATTTCCTTTTTCCCTTTATGAGTGGACACCATTAATCTTCTTCACCTTCTAAATGATAAACAACAAAAATAATTATTCATGTTATGGACACTAGAGAATAAAAAAAATATTTTAATTGGTAATGATAAAATAATTTAATTTTCTATCACATTCAGTATTAACATAGTTATTTCATGTTCTAGTGATTGACTTGAACCAAAAATTATAGTGTGAGTAACAATAATCATAGTGAGAAACCATATATTCATTAAAACTCAGTTATAATATATCTAAATCATGGCATCGTTTTTCAATATATGAAACCTTAGGTTTAACCTTGGTCAACCATGATGATAATCCGTCAAAATACATCATAATTATTCATTAAAAAATGTTAATTAACCCACACATATCAACCAATAGTGTCTATCAAGATTTGCAGTCGTAAGGACACTCACCATGCAATTGTGATGATCTAGTTAATACCCAATCTTCCCCATTCACATTTTATGCCTTGAGATTCATGTATTCCAAATCCTCATCAAATTTTTATTATCCATACTATGATTCTTTTTCCTTTGAAAACAACAGTACTTTATTTACCATAACTTCGTATTTCTTCTATACTCACTCCAATCCAAATGGTTCTCACTAAATTTTTCATACCCTAGTTTCAAAAAAATAACTAGACATTTCTTTGATACTAACTATAGTGAAAAAAACATTTCATATATAAATATTAAATCTTATTGGTTGAATATTCATTGAATAACATTATGATCCATGCTAAAATAATAGAGGTTTATTGTCTTTAGAAACCTAGATACAGACGCAACTGATACATAAAAGATCTACACCATCTCCCACATAGTTCTTTGAAAATAGTACCAATCTTAGACTTATCATACATAAAACCCTTATTCATATCCTAGGGAAAAGAAAATATAATAATGATTGAGATCATATGCTTAGTAAGGGTAAATAAGGGTGATATTAGTTGTCATTTAATCATAACATGAGAAAAAGGGAATAAAAATATGAAGAAAAAAATGAGAACCATTCACAAAAAGTCATAGATCATAATTATGAGTCATGGTATAAATATTGGAAGTTAGTAATATATGAATCATAAAGTAATAAAATAACATGATACATGATAGAATAACATTAACATAGGATCATGTCATAAAAGTGTGGAATAAAGTGTGGCATAATCATAATAATAGAAATATTATATTAATGCTATCCACCAAGACATTCATCACATGTTAGTATTGGTCTAAACACCTGTGTACCTAATTTAGGTTTAGGATAATCTCCAATATACCCTCTTTTTGTGCTTGGGATAACCTCCCATATAACCTATTTCTAGGCATGAGATAACCTCCCAAATACTCTCTTTTGGTCTCGAGATAAGCACTTGTGTACCATTTGATCTCAAAAAACATAAATCTATACCCAATGTATTGGAGGTATATAATAGACCCACCAGTCACATAATTATTATCCATTTATATATATTCCACAAGATCTTGAAAATATTTATCATTCATCATAACTTAACCCATGAAAAAATAGGTCTCATTAATGTTTTATTATCAAAAACAAAAACTCTCTAGATAAATAATAAATATGGAATGATAGAATCATTTCCTTATTTAAGCATAAGTATTATCAAATAATTTTATCATAGATGAAAAATGTCTTCAAAAGATCATTGGAATATTTCTTTAGGAAAATACCCTTTTCATATTAAAATCACTTATTTAAAATATAAAATATTATAAAATATTAAGAAAATAATTTATATTAAAATAAAAATGGAAACATGTAAAGTAATATTAGATTTATTTCATTTTCAATATGACATGAAATTCCATTCATGTCCTAATTGTTAAAAATTGTTTTCGTTCACACCTTGGGTAAAAAGTACCTCGTTCAAAAATTGAAAATAAGATTACTTTTAAACATTTTTATTGAAATTCAAACATGGTTATAGGTTACTTTAGAAATATTTGTATAATATTAAAATTATTCTTAAAAAAATAAATGATATAAATATATGAAAATGATTCTCGACCAAAGAGAGAAATGAAGTTAGTTTTTATTAAAAACACACTTTCATGAATTTAAACGTTTTCATAGAAAAAAATGAAAGAACAATAGTTAATATCTAGAAATAAATTTTTTTTATAATAAAATAAATTATATTTATGAAATATATTTCTCATAATTTTATCATTGGGAATTTAAGCATAAAAAATACTGATAAATTTAAATTGTAAAGTACACTATTTACCTTAAGTCCAAATTACTTCATAATAACTTGTAAAATATTTTATAATGCATTGAAATTTATTATAATTCTATAACATAACCATAATAACACTTTAAATACTATACGTGGATTAATTATACCATCTTACCAACCCTTCATTAACAATCTGTCATTAACATCATCATTTTGGGCGCTAACCACATCTTATTTCATATATGTTTTGGTTCAACAGTTAGGGTCTATGAAATTTGATCATGGTTACATAATATATATAATTTTAATATAGAGATAAGCATAATATATATCCATTAGATAAATATTTATAATCATTCATGTAATTCGATGATAGAAGATTAATTATATCACTTCATAGAGACAGTAGTTCGTATGTACACATGAGTGATGTTTCCAATATTGGATGGATAGAATAATAGAAAGGTAAATAATAATTCACCCTCTTTGAAACATTATTATATTATAAATATCATATATATCTTTAAAATCCATCATTATAACTGTTAATGTGAACCAGTGATGGAAAATGAATAACATCGCTACGTGGGGGTGGTAGTCCACACATACGCATGAGTGATACTTTCATTTTTCATTTGTTAAACAGGAGGTGAAAATGGTTGTTTAAAAATCATAATAACATATTGGTATATTTATTATAATATATTCATCATTTTTATGTATAAAATAGGTATATAGTAAGTATAAGAATATATAAAGTTGAAAGATCTCGATTAATACAATTACCACCTCTCTGACAAATCTCAGTTGAATATCTCCTTGAGGACCCAAGAGAAAGTATTTTAAGAAGAATATATTTGATAAAATGTGTATTTGGAAGTTAATTATATGTTTTTTGGGTTTTTTGATCAAATTGGATCATGTTTTGTGAGGAATAAAGGAGAAGTTTTGTCTGTATATAAGAGAGGTAAGGGGTGCCCTTAGAATTAAATAAAGTACTAAATTAATTTAAATAAATTTGAATAGTTACTTTTCTCAAAATTAGTGAATTTAAAATATAGTATGAATATAATTATAAAAATTATAATCTAATAAAATTTATCCAAGTTTATGTGATGTTATAAACATTATCTCTTAGTTTTAACACATGTTAAACCTTTTTATGATTAGTATGATATCATAGATGTTTTACTCTTTATGGGTCATGGAATTTAATATTAAAGGAAAATTTATCCATTTGTGGAAAATTGTTTATATTTTAAAACACATCCCATTAACCTGGAAAAATACTTTTTTATGAATTTTAAATCATTTAATAAAATATTATTTAACATAAAATACATTTCAAGTCATTTTTTGGAATATTCACATTATTTACTTCAAAAAAATTATCAAAATAGTAATATAGTTAGAATATAAAATTTTAAAACGTCAATAAATTATTATATTTATCAAAAAAATTGTAACACTATAAATTACCCAAAAAATATAAATTTTTATGTTTTTTAAATCATTTACTTATTTTTTCTACTAATTGAACAAGCATTGTGTCAATGTTACGTAATAATTTAATGTAAATATTAAATAACTCAAATTAAAAAATGACAAAAAAGATTATATAATAATTAAAATAACCAATGGGCCTTCGAGCTATGTAATGGGTCTCCCTCTACCTGGTTAAAAGAGGTATTTTCTTTACTTTAATAATAAAATGAGGCTTCAACCACAACCTTTAAAAACAATTATTATCCAAAATTAACTCCTTTTATCCCTATGATAAAATATTAGAGTTATTTAAACAAAGAGAGGGAAATTTTTCATTTTTTCATTAAATTAAATAATATTATGATCCTTATCAAAGAAAAATGTCACAATGTGTCTGTATATTTTAATATTGGGCGAGTATGGTAAAAATAAACTCATCCAATATAAATAACATAGGTTTTTAATATATATTTTTAAATCCTTGTCACATTATTTTCATCCTTAATTAATTGATTTACCCTTATTGAGGTGAGAAATATTTACCAGGAATACTATTCATAATGTCCAAAAATAAATTTCAAATATTTATAAATCTAAAAATAATGATTACATCTACAGAATCAATTTTTTAAAACTAAATTTCTATAAGTGGAGTAAATTCATTTTGTAACAAGCATGAAAAATGTAATGAAACCAATCTTTAGAAAAAACTGTTTTTAAGAATAAAACCAGATATATTCTTATCCCACAACAAGTAAAAACCCATTAGATTAATATTAAAAAAAATTATTGAATATATAATCTAAAACTTTTATTAAATTCTTTCTAAAATAGGGTTTAAATTAATTTATCTAGATAAAAACACATTGTGTGAATAAAAATAGTTTTTTAGAAAACAAATCTCTCTCTTTTAATTTAAAACACCTTTATCAATTAAAAAATAATGAATTCATTCTATACTTGTGTCAGAAATATTTTTTGTAATTTAGTTATTCATATTCATATTTTCCAATCCAAATAGTTTGGACATAACTATCATATTAATTACTAATAATTCAATTTCATAATATGGTTCATTTAAACTTGTTGTTTCATGTAAATAAATTCATGGAATACATCAATTTTATATTATATTAAATACATATAAAATACTAGGGTGTTAATATAATCATATCAAATTCACTTTTTAAATATTCTAGGAAACTATCCACAATTTTAATTCATGTATAATTGAAAATAATTTCACGGTTCTAGATTTATATGATAATTATGTTATTAAAAACAATCTTGATAAAAAGTGCAGTATCTTTAATTAATTTAAAAAAAAACAAACTAAAATTAAATAAAATATATCTTACATGTCTCTTTGAATTGTTTAAGTCCATCAAGTTCCATGGTATTTTTTAGAAAATGTTTTAAAAAATTAATATCATAAAAACCATGAGGTTATTCTAAATAATAATAAACCCAAACATAAATGATAAGGATGAAACAATTTAAATTCATTTTAAATAGATTATTATTAAGTTTATCTATAAAGGAAAATAGAATATGGATTGATTTACATTTAGAAACCAGAGTGAAATTTTCTCTATAGTCTATCTCATCTTCCACATGATAACACTTAATAGCTAGTATCACCATATTCTAAAGAACTATTCCATTCCCATCACACATATTTTAAAATACCCATTTGACTCCTATAACCAAAATATCATTTGATAATTAAAAAAAAGTTGAAATATAGTTTTTTAATGGATTAATATTTTATTCTATAGTGATTTTCAAAATTTCATCAACCAAATCATCATATATTGTTATGGATACAAATTGGGATCAAAATAAAATATAATACCTTTAAATTCAAAAAAACGTTTTATTCTAACTAATTGATCTACATATCCAATTATATTATCATAGAGATAATTTAATAGTATTATATAGTTTATAGGTGAAAAGGAATGTTTATCCCTTTATACATGATGATTCAATTCTATTTGACTATATTCTATATGGATAGCTTTGGATGGATGTATTTCAAATTATGGAAGTAAAACAAATGGGAATTTAAAAACGAAATTTATATTGCATTCATAATTTAGAAATGTTAACATTTAATAAGAATTAGACTTATGAAAATTAACATTTATCATTTCTTCAATAGTATATGTATATCTATTGAAAACATGATAGACCTTAATTTTCATGGAATAACCAAGAAATATATCGTTATCAACTTTAATATCAAATTTATAAAATATTTTATTTTATATTAAAAATAAACACTTTACGTCTGAAAATATGAAGTAACCAAGTTTTGGAATACTTTATGTCAACAATTCATAAGGTTTTTTAATTAAATATTGATGAATTGAAACATAATTTATACCATAACTGAAAAAACTAAAAAATTTATCCCAAAATGATTTGAAAAATATATTCACAGAACATAGTATGAGGAATATCTTAAAGCATCCTATTTATTCTTCAAACAACCCCATTCTATTGTGTAGTTCTTAGTGATGAGAAATTATTTATAATTCCATTTTTACTATAAAAGTTTCAGAAGTATAATTTAGAAACACCCAATCATAATCACTCTCGATAGTGAAAATATGTATTTTTTTAGATTTGATAAAAAATATAAAAATATTTTAGAACACAAGAGTTTTTACGATAAGAGAGTAAGAAAATAAACTCATGTGAACCTATTATAATCATAAACTTATACATGAACATAATGTCTTTCTTTGATAAATCTAGTTTTTTATGTATGTAATTGTCTATGTTATCTAATAGTAATTCTCTAGAAGTTGAAACATCACCAATGGGTCTAAAGCTCAACTTATACTACCTGCCATGTTGAAAAGGATCAAAAACTCAATAATAATTAAACTTATGTTCTATAATTTCTTTTGTAAGACCCCTCTTAAAAAGTTTTGATATGATTCAAACAATATAGTATTCTAGACTCTTATTCAAAATCCAATAATTATCCTCAATTATTTTGAGACAAGTTAATTTCTATCTATAAATTTCCTCAAGGTTCATAGTGTAAATATTATTATTTATATCAGTAAATAAAATTTAAAATCCTTATAAATATATAATGTTATATTGTTCATTCCCAAATATCATATAGTATCCCTTATTACATAGTTGAATTATACTAATAAGGGTTTTCTTATGTTATGAAACATAAAGTATATATGAAATTTAATTCTTTACATGGAAAATTATATCACCAATAAAAATAATAATTCATTATGAATTATATTAAAAGGTAACATGTCCACCCATTAATTTTTTAATTTTTAAAAGTTTGTCTTGTTTCCAATAATGTGCTTAGAATAATCACTTTCCATTTAGCAAGTGTTCTAGTTGTCGATACTTTAAATTTTCACCTAAAATAAATGGAAATAAAATTTTGGTACAAAAACATTCTTGGGGTTAGGAATATTAGGTAATAAAACTTTTTAAACTGACATTTTTCCTACCCTATGATATTTAATGACAATAAAATCTTTAAAAATATAATCTTTATAAGTTTTTAAGGATTGCACCTTGTTCAAATAACATCGATTATTCTAGATACCTACTCTTTGAAATTTAGTGAAAAAGGACCACTTTTTAAAATTAAATATTTAGAATAAAAATGAAACTTTCTATGTGTGAATTAAAATTTGGAAGATATATAATAATTCTCAATTTTCTTAAGTGAATATAGAAATTGTCTCCACTAGAAGAAAAAGTAGATTAAATATTTTTTATAATACTAAATTTTTACTTTGGTTTCCCAATTGACTTCCAATATCTTTTAGGTGATGTGGAAATAGAATTATAATTTAACTCAAATTTATGTTTATAAATTCTACCATTTTCTTTAACAAGTTCTCCCTTATCCAAATCATATACTTCCTTAAACATTTTATTTTTCTTCTCCAGGAATGTTACATATCTTGCCATATATTCTAATGATAGTGTTTTATCCTCACAATAACATGAAGAAAAGGTGAAATCAGGAAATAAATATAAATTTACAAGGGTTTTTAGAATTACCTATCCCATAAATAATATCTCACTCAACATATAAGTATTATAAAATAATGTTATTTTTTGGTTTCATCGATATCTTCTAATGAATTGTCTAAAGTAAAAGAGGCTTCACTACGGCTCCAAGTGTCAATAGCCTTCAATACCATCTTTATCTTAATTTTCAAATTCCTTATATAATCTCTATGCTTTTTATCTTCATAAAATCAATCCTAATGTATCTAGGGTTTTTTCATTCGTTTAAGATAACATATGATGAATCATTCTTCTCTTACTTCTTTTTTCTTTCTTTTGATGATATTTTTTATGGTCCATAATTAAAATAATCCTAATAATATGAATTGAAATTTTTTGAAGTTTTCTTTAAAGAATTTATAAATAAATACTATATTAAAGATGAATATAAGTTCTCTTCATAATATTTTTCCTTAATGTATTAACTCAGGAAGTTTTGGTTCTAGAGTTTATAGTAAATTAAACCCCAATCTTCATCATTTTCTTTTACACCTACCACCTAAAATGATTCTCATACTAAATTAATATCCCAATTAATTTACCCAGACTTATCTTTTTCATATCTTTTATATCATTAATGGCTATTCATTCAGATTTCTATTATTTCTGAATAATGTTGATAAAATCTTCAACCAGAATCTCATCCGAAATTTCATTTTCTATAAGATATTGTATCCCATTAACTACCATAATAAATCATGGATTCATTTTCACCTCTAACTAACCATAAAAAAATTAAATTTCATTATAATCAGATCTCATCACATTTAATTTGTCATAAGTAATTTATAAATTTTAAAATGTGTGATTTCAAATTTCCTCTAAATACCATTGACCTATACACATGAATAAGTTACACTATAAATTTTCCTCATAATAGAACATAAAAAAGTGTAATAGACTTTAAAATTATCTTGATATTAAATATTTTCCAAGAAAGTAAAAGAAATAATTCCCTTCTAAAAAATAATATATTTTTTAGTAATAATTTGATAATGATCCATATTAATATTAATCATAAACTTCTTTATATGATCATGCTAGTACTCATAATCACCTCCCTCAAAAATAGGAGGATGACACAAATTCATGTTCTCGTATATTCAGATTTTTATTTCTACTATATGAAAAAATAGATCTTTCCACAGTCTACATGTTAGTGTAATGAATCTTGATATTATATATATCAAAAACAAAAAAAGTAAAAATATGTGATATGATACAAAAAAATTTCCTACATAATAAAAGTATGAATGCTTCAAGAAGGGTGAATTAATGTCAAATAAAACATAAAATTTTCACCCACTATAGAATGTAAGTTATCTAAAAGATACAACCTTAAAATAAATTAAATTACATCAAACATAAGAATAAAATGAAAATTAAAATATTAGAATTTAAACACTTGACTGAGAATTAAAAAATAAATATAAAATAAGAACAATCAGATGAAAAAAATTGAAAATTTTATATGATAATATAAAAATTCAAAAAACACATTATTACCAATACTTATAATTGATGGAATTTTTCAGTTGTATCCTAAATAGGAAAGATATTCAGTTTCTATACAAAATTTATTCTGGTTCCTCACTAGGTAATTTGTCAAAAAACCTATCGAAATCATACAACTCTATCCTCAAGCTCTTCTTCAATCAGTATTATTGGAAGAAAGTCCAACACTTTGACTTTATTTAAGACAATATTTGGATGTATTATTCCACATAAAAAATATCATTAATCAAAATGTTCATAAGGAATTATTAAATTAAAAAGCATATATCTTTTACTATAATCAACTAACAAAACAATCTCCACGTAAATCACACTAAAAAATAAAAAAAAATTGAATATCTCAAAAACATTGAGATAATGAACAAGAAATCAATTGAAAAAATTATAACATCTTATATTCGACGTATCCTCCATCTAATTTATAGATGAAATTGTAACAAAAATCTAATAGAAATTTTTGAGATATTTGTGTTTGATTATAAAGGAAACATAATCTTCTCAACCTATTCTATTAAAATATTTGGTGTGACTAAAAAATAATAATAAATTAGAAGGATCGTTTAGTTTATTGGAACATAGACTTATAATTTAATTATTAACCAATAGAACGTAAACAAAACTTCATGTAAATTCATTAAATAAGGAGTTTATTGCAATTTATTAGAATAAAATATCAAGAAGAGGTCATTATAGGAAGATAACATAACAAGATTTATTTCTCCAGAGAGTTGAAACAACCTTTTGGGTATATCCTTGACATTAAGTTATATCGTTTACTTGATAAATAATTAACTTTCCATAATTCGGTATTATTTGAGTCTAATATTTTATATTTATCATTAATTACATATATTGGACATTTTCATTCAATTATAATTAAATTATTAATTAATTATAGTATAATATAACAACTTGGATTTAAAAACGAAAATAATGTCTTGTTATGTATAAAACTAGATAGTGATAAAGAAAATTGATAATACCAAATATAAAATAAAATATTCTTCCAATAAAAAAACAAACCATTGGGTAATGTGAAGTATTTATTTTCACTTAACTGATATATGAGTCATGTTCCTTCAAAAACCTAAATATTTACTTCACTTTTATAATACTTTTAGTATTCCTTGGTTCCTATATTTGGATAAAAGCATATGAGTTATATATAGAATTAAATACCCAATAAGTGAATAAAAATATTATATGAAATGATGAATATACATGAAATAGATTATTTTTATTTCACCTTATTCAATTTTTCCTAATTAATAATCTAATAAATTTTTTTCCACCTTTGAAGAAATTAACATATTGTTTATTCCTATACAATATAATATTTTGTTTCTTTAAGGGTTATTTCAATGGTACCATTGCATATACGTTTTTAACTAGTTTATTTGGGATTTTAATTTCACTAAAAGGATTATAAAAACAAATTCCCATGAATCCTTGTAATCTTGGTGATGCAAAGTAAAAAACTTATTTAGTATATTTTCTATAATATTCATTTTATAAATAATAATAATAATGGAAAACCTTTATGGTAAGAAGGAAAAAATGAGAATAATTCAAATAAAATTATCCATATAAGAGCCAAAAAATTTATATAATCAGTATACTTCATCATCATAAGTATATTATCTTATAGAATCATGGTAAAAAACATTTTGAGCATCTTTTCTATATAATTAATTTGATAATTCGTAATGAAAATGGGGAAATTTGATGGTAAGGAAGATAGAATGATATTTTTGGATAATTTATAATCTATATGGAAGCCCAAAATTTTTAAATAATCAATATAATTAATCATATTGAGTGATATATATATAGTTTATCATATTTTTTATTCATATACCTATTAATATTTTATTTCTTTGTACATTGTATTTAAAATCTCATTTATCTTTGGTCTCACCTTTACCTTTTCATGTTCATGGAGATGAGTCAACATGGTTTATACATCTATGTCCTTATGTTGTATCTTACGCTATTAAAACAAATTTGATAACATAATTCAATGATTATCAATTAAATCCTATATCTATTTATTATAGGCAGAATTTTAACATTCACCCACTCCATGAGTTGAATGATAAATAATATGAGTCTCCAACACATATACTTTCCTCTATTTTCATAGTTCAATTCATAGCAACTTTCACCACTCTTAAAAGTCTACACTAGTTAGTAGATTCGCTTTCCCTATAATAGACCATAGTGAAAGTGATGTGGTAGAATGACATTACAATATTTACAATTAGAAAAATCAGATTTTAGAACTTTATCCTAATTACGAATTATAAAAGAAATTAATATTTTAATTAGGTATATCTCTATTTTATAAATCCCTAACATACCATGCCATTGGATTTAGAATATTTAGATACTTTGATATTATAATAGATTGGATCTTTATTTCCCTAAAAATATCCTTGATGAAGGACTTATCAAATTATTAAAATGTATTTAGGTGTGTTTTATTTCTAACAAAATTAACTCATAGCTCCTCAATCTATTGAGTGGAATCTCCCTTCTTGAAATATTATACTTTATTTTTATCAACACATGACTCCATGTTATACCAAGTCATTTTAGTGAAATCAACCATTGATATTTATAGGTTTAATTCAACCTAAAGATTTCATGAGAACTCCTTGATAATTTAAAGTACCCTATGGGTTTCAAATATGCACTTCAAACAATGGAATTATTTTAAATCAACTGATAAAAGGATTTTTGAGGAATTAATTTTTTAGTTGACGGATTTTTTTCTCCTCCAGTGGAAGTTTTATCTTTGTATGAATCGTGACCCAACCTCCATCCTGATTTGGGTAAGTTTTCTTCATTTACCTTTACCTTTCCAAAATCCTGGTATTTTTCGTATGCTTGGGAATTATGTAGGTCATCTTTTGTGTTATGATGTTCGAACATCCACGGTGAGTCACCCAATCAATCCTTGGTTGTGTGTGGAGGTGGATATATCGAGACCTCCGGTGGATTGGGTATGGATTTCGGTGGGTCAAGAATTTAGATGGAAGCAGGATGTGGTGTATGAATCGTGGATGGATTACTACACAACCTGCAATAGAATAGGGAATTTGGATGTTAAGTGTATTGTTGATGTTTCTAGTAGGAGGTCCCCAAGTTCGGAGATGAGGCTAGTCAAATCTATTAGGAGAAGGATGCATGTTGTGGTGTCTCGGGTAGGCAATGCACTTGGGACAGGTCCCTAGGTTACATCTGTTCTGGAAAAGCCAGCGGAAGTTCATGTTAACCCTCTGGTATCTTTGGTGATTTCAAGACTGAAGTAGGATCTAAACTGAGGGACTGGTCTCTCGGGAACTGATGTCTAATGTGATGCTGGAATGGCGTCATCTCATATGACTGAAGGGGAGAAATATTGCCATGGGGTCACTAATCGATTGGCCTTTCTTGATATCAGCTGGTAGAAAGGAGGGTTGATTGCTGGAGGTGTTAATGTGGTAAGGAGTTGCTGCAGTGGCAAGGTGAATGAAGGGAGGCAGGGGTCTCTGTTGGAGGCTGAGGTTGGAAAGTCTCCTTCTAAATTGGTGAACTGTGGTGTTAGTCTACCTATAGGGGTGTTAGAGGTTTTTGGTCAGGCTAAGAATGGTGATGGTGTGATGTTTACGGTGTCCACAAGGAATTGTTTTCATGGGATGGAGATTGAGGGTTGGGAATCCAGTTTCAGGTTCAGTGGTAGGATGAAGTGAATGAAGAAGTGGACAATGGGTTATGTGCAGGTCAGGATGTAGTGGTTATAGAAGGAGGAAATGGGTCTTGTGCAGATCATTTTGTGATGGAAAATCAGCAATTTCTTGCACTGATTGATACAAACAGCCAATTTCAGAAAATCAGGTGATGGAATATAAGCATATGCTGGTTTCTGGTAAATGGGGGGATGCTTCTGAAAGTGATAAGTAAAATGAGGGTAGGGTTAGACCCTCATACAGTGCCATTGTTCAGGGGGAAAGTAAGAGTTCTCATGGAAAGAAGGAGGTTATGACTGTCTCTCCACGAAGACGATCGAGGAAAAATTATTCCTTTCTACCGAATACAATGTCCACTAGATCCCCTATCCGTAAATAAGTTGAAGCAGTCCCTGGGCAGACTAATAATGAATTTCTTTTGTTGGAACAGTTGAACCTTAGAAAGAAGTATTCCAAATTCCTACGGCATTATGAAAGCTCGGAATGGGAGTCAGCAACTGCGGAAGAAGTTTTTTTAAATGTAGATGGTGATGGGTTTGGTTTTGATGTGTTGTAGCTATTGTGTTTGGTTGTGGTTCTTTTTGTTCGAATTTTCCTTTCTTAATAAATGGTCAGAGGCTTTGCCTCTGGCTACTCTTTTCTGGTATGTGAAAAACATACATAATTAGTTAACTACACCTGATAAAATATATAATATCCATTTAATTATCAGTAATATATAATGCATCTCATAAACAAATAAATTAGTACAGACTAAAGGAATAAAATAATTGAATGATATGATAATGATAACAACATTTCATCCTCTATCATCCATTCATGACACCCATACATGTATAATAAACACCATGGTGTGAACAAAACAGTCGCAACACGGATATAACATTCACCCCAATAGTAAATAGAACCACTATAACACATCAGTAGTGTCACTCTAGTTTCTATTATGAATTATTTCATCTATAAACTCATGAAATAACACTTTTAGAAAAATCAAAAATAATGGAAAGGATGGACCCTTACATATTCATTACTTTAGGGTTTTCATGATAATACATCCTTAGAGTAATGTGAAATATTCTTACATGTCACTTCAGGTTAGAGATTCACTCTAATAACAACATGATTACATCCATCATGCAATGTTATACCCTTATGTATTTGTATACAAAATATTATTCTATATATATATTCCCTAATAGGGTCTTTTCCAAAATTCCACTATACTACTTGACTCTTATTTATAGGTATAAGAACACTTATGTACATTTTTTCCCTTTTTCAAATTTAGGATCTTCAAATAGGTCTCTTCCAAAATCCAAAAAAAAATCACCACAACTACTTTAATCCAAGAATAATGAACTTCCCTACCAAAAACAAAAAAATAATAAAATTTAGAAATAATTAGTTCATTTTCTAATCAAATGAAATTAATATATATATATATATATCCAAGATAAAACACCCCTCCCCACCCACACATAAACGATTTTTTATTCTCAATAAAAATATTAACATCTAACCATAACAGATCCATACACCAATAATGGAGATAATAAATTTATCATTCACACTAAAAACGTTATAACATATGATTTAAAAATCAATAAAACTTACCCAATAAATACTTCCAAATCATGCTTTATATATAATTCATATCCAAGTCTTCCACTCACATTATTAAACCATTCATTAATATTCATTCCACTTATAATACAACTCATCAAAAAAAATCTATCATTACTAAATATCACTAACTAAAAGTTATAATCAATCTCATGTATATGAAATCTATACATTGTCTTTAAAGAAATATATATATCTACCTAGAAATAAGATCTAAAAAACAAGAGGACCTTCACACCAGTTATAATTAATTTAATGCTAAATTTTTTTGGATAATATTGTTAAAATTCAACTTAGAGGCTTGAAAAGGAGGGAAATATTCTCTAAGAACAATGCATGATATTCAATATAAAGCTTATTGAAATAAATTTTATCCTTAAAATTACCTAATATGATAACATCTCAAATCCAACTCCTATTCATAATGGGTTTACAACATAAAATTTCAACATTAATGATATTTTCCTCATATTATCTCAAAAATATTCATCCCTCTTATTTTTTTAATGGAATGTGTGTGTGAAAAATTCACATGACAGTGGAATTAAAACCAAATAACACCTCGATTCCCACTATCATTCTCTTACTAACATAATTTTTAATAGAGGATAAGTAGGAGACATGTGGCTAGTTAATAGTCAACTCAAGGCATTCTATTATCTGACGCTTTCATTATTTTTATTTTCCATTTCATTTTTATCTAAATATAAAGGATAAAATAATACACTATCATACTAATTATGAACCTTCTGGCTAACTAATCATCAAATTATCCCCCACACTTAATTATATAACTCTCACTCGACAATAACATGAAACAAAAACTCCAATATTTAAATATCAAGTTAATAATCATTTAAAAATACCAAAGCATAAGGGTATAAAGGATAATTAGACTTTTAAGGTAGCTTACTAAATAGGCATTTCATGGACTCTAAAGGCTTACCCAAAGGGAAAACATGAGTTAGGTAAAAAATATAAAATGGGATAAATTATAATCAATCAATGGTCTAAATCAACTTAATGTGGTTAAAAATCATCATGTTTGGATAAGAAAAATAAGAAAGTTCTAGTATTGGTATTGATTCGGAGTTCTTTTAAGTAATAATATATATGAAAGAATATTTCAAAAAGGATTAGAACACTCTTTGAAACGGTAAGAATATTATTGATAAATATAGACTCATAATGAACACTAATAATAACTCTACTATTTAAAAACTTCCAAGAATGAAAATCAAGAATATATAATATATCTGAAATCACTTTACACATATATAAATATTAGAATAATAGTGAAACTTCTGAAAATTTACACTTATATCTCTAAATTTTATGATAATGATTAATCAAAATTCAAAATAAGAAAATAAAATTCTATAAGTGATGATGTCTCATAGATCACTGAGTTCAATAAAAAAACTGAAGTTTACCTTGGGTGAATTAAATTCATATCATGCCAAATATTATTCTTCTTTTTTTACAAAAACATGTGATGGTAAAGGGAAAGTAAAGAAAGATATACAAGATGAAATAATACTCCCCATTACATAAAATTTCATCCTTTTTCACTCTTTCTTCATTCAAGATTATTCTTCTTTTTAACCCGCATGATAAAAAACAACTACATAATGTTCAAGGTTACATATATTTTAGTTCAAAATTTTATGTTCTTTTTCATCTACCACTATATAATTCCTAAAAGTATTTCTAACCTAATTCATAATAAATAAATAAAAAATGGCTTTCCACTTTTAATTTTTTTGTTTAATGTCTTTTAGCTAGACCTTACCTCACATGTCACATAATAGTAGAGTGGAAATAAGTTACCTAGAATTGATTTAAACATTAATAAAAAAATCACATACAATGAAATTATTATCCTTTATCTCTATGGTATCCCACATTTTTATTATATAAACTTTTCATTAAATTATATAAAATAGAGGATCTTTTAAAGTTTAGTTTCTTGGAAAAAAAGTTACATATTACAAGAAAAAGTAAAACATTATTATAAAAAAAGTGAAAGGATTCTTTATTGTTTCATCCTAAGTACTTTTATTTAATCTCATAACCCAGGGATGTACATCAAAGGAAAGGGTGATCATATGGACTAGTAAGGCAAAACAATGGAAACAATTTATATGTGTTCTTGAGAAATATCAATAAGAACATGATGAATATCATAAAGGCACAAGAAAAGGAAAAAAGGCATGTCAAAATAAAATTACATGATTAATAACAGGTAAATTTGGTTAAAAATTTTAAATGATAATTTCATAATCATATCACTGAGTTTTACAACCGAGGTCTCATAAACATTTCCAAGGTTATTCACCTTAGTATTGTAAAACATGTCATAACTAGAGATTAAATTATTAACCCAATTAATTGGATCACTATCATAGATAACCCTTTGTATGACTTAATTAATGTGAGATACATAGATCATAGTAAAACATTTCATAAATAACATGTGGATAATTAAATAAATGTGTTTCATATAAAAATCATGGCATTTTTAAAATTACTTAAAGACAAGATATTTATGTCATTTATAACCCAAAAAAAGGGAATAAAGGTTTTATGTTGGTTAATCCTTAAATAAAATAAATAATTTTTACATCTTGGTGAATACCCATGGAAGGTAAAGAGGTTTTGGTATTCACATAAAGAAAATAAAAGGGAATTTTTTAAGGTGGAGAGATAAATTTTGAGAAGTAAAATATGTAGCATAACTGGTTTAAAACATGGTTTTAGAAAAGGGCAAAAGGGGAGGGTATAAGTGTATCCCATTGATAAAACATAATTTGGAAGTAAGTTAATGAATAAAAAAGAAATAATATAGAGTTATCATATCATTTAGAAGATATACAAAATGTGGTTCTTAAAATGAAGAGAAAAGAAGGATATTTCCCTCAACTTGAATATTAACTCCTAAAACATGAGGATTAGGACCTTGGGGGATTGAGGAAACATTAGGAGGAATCCTTGGGAGTTAAAACTATGATATATTCATGTAGGATTGTGGATGAAATAAAATCGATAAATTGGTAGGTATTTATAGCAAAAGTGGAGGATTTATTTATTAATTTACAAATAAAGGTCATGGACACCTAGCTAGTGTTAAATGTAAAACCATGGGATTGAAAATGCGATTTTCCCATGGTATAGGAAACCTGGGAAAACTTTTATGTTATTTTAATCCCAAATAGTGGACCATCATTTTATATTACTTATTTTGGCAAGGAATATTAAATATTTCAAAAAATAATATTTTTAAAGCTAATGTTTATATTTTAGAACATGGAAAGTAAATTATATATTTGGAATTTGATTAAAATATATTAAAATACATGATAGTAAAAAAATAAAATATTTTTTCCTTGGATCATGGTTAATTAATTATTACATCATTATGATATAATTATGATGTCATTAATCATACCAAAAAAATAAATTTTTTTCTATTAATAAAAAATAATGTATTTTAGAAAATTCACATAAATTCACCCTAACATAATTTTGACCTGATTATTTAAAAAATTATATTTATTTTATTATCAAATTTCTATAAATATTATAATTTTAACTTTTAAATATAAAAATCTTCATTTATCAAAAAAAAAGTGCATTGAAAATACATAGTAATGTTTCTTACACTGGAAGAAAACAAAATTATTTTATAATTTATTTTTAAATAAGTGTGTTTTAATAATACAATTTAATTAAAATAATCATTATTAATAATAACTTAGTTTATTATAATAATTATATCTTTTCTTAAAAGTAAAATCTCTATTTGAAATATCAATTTATCAAATTCATCATATTTTTATATTAAGAAAAAATATTTTTAAAATAGAATTCATGGAATAACAGTTTTATTTACACAATAGAATTACAATTTAATTAACTAGGGCCTTGAAACCTAACCCATTATTACACCTAAATACACCCTAAGATTATGGTGTGTGGTGGTGGTAGTTTTGTGGGGTGAGTCAGGTAAAATAGACTGAGTGGTAATCTCCACTAACTTAAAATTATCCCATAGGAGCTTTTGTTCAAGCTTCACTTATTAAATATTGGAAAGGTATTTGTAAAGGTAGAACCTCATTGATGCTACCTCCCTCCCAAGTTTCAATAGATGGGATTCAAATGGAATTAATATACTGGTTGATTCCATCATTTCTTCTAGTCATATCAATTTTCCTTTGCCAAAATTTACTTATATACTCTAATGATAACATTAAAATTATTATCAATAGTATAGTTATCCTAGATCATATTGAAAAATGGTTATAATTGACTAATATTCATATAATATTCAAAACCTGATGGTCAAATATTAAATTATACTCACTTATTTAAAAAAAATAAATGGCTTTGATGTGAATAATATAAAATGTGACCATCTGGTTTTGACTGTCTTCATTAAAAAAAGAAATGGTTTTGATGTGAATAATATAACACAAATTTTCATGAAAAAATTATCATTCAAAAGTTCTGGGTTGTTATATTCTTCCCCCTTAATAAATTTCATCCCTGAAATTTCAACTCATTCTCTCAGTTGTGAAAACGTGCGGGGACTTCTACCTCATTGTCTCATCTACTTCCCACATCACATGTTCATATTTTTTTTTCCTCCATAACACTTTGATGAGGTGAGAAGTAATGTTTCATAGAAAATTGTTTCTATAGTCCAAGATATTCATTGTCTTCTCCTCATAAGATATTTTATGTTCTAGTTTTACCACCTCAGGATTCAGTACAAGTGAAAGGTCAGATATGTACTTCCTCAAGAGAGACACATGGAATACATAGTGAACATGAGATAGCTTTTGTGGAAGTGCTAGACGATAGGCCACTAATCCTACCCATTTACGGATTTTATAAGGGACAATGTACCTTGGGTTAAGCTTCCTTTTTTTCCCAAACTGAGTGACTGTCTTACAAGGTGATATTCAAAGGAACACTTTTTCACAAACACCAATCTACAAGTCCCTTTGACGATTTTTAGCATAGATATTCTACAAATTTTGAGAATCCTTTATGTGTTACAGTAAGTCAAGAAAATTTTATGTCATCCCATGCATAAGAGTAGGCCCAAGAAACTTAACTCACTAACTTTATCCCAACATATAGGATTTCTACCTTGCTTCCCATATAGAGCTTCAAAGGGTGCCATTTAAAAACTCGAATGGAATCTATTGTTTTATGAGAACTCAACTAATGGATGGTGTTGATCCCATCCACCTTTAAATTCCATTGAGAATGTTATCATCATGTCCTTGAGTTTCTAAATGTTCCTTTCAGTTTCAATATCAGTTTGGGGGAGATAGTTTGTACTGAAATTCAATTCGATACTCATTGAATTTGGAAGAATTAAATAGAATTTTGATGTGAACCTTGGATCACAATAAGATAATATAGATAGAAGTACCCCATTTAGACTTACCAATTACTTCATGTATATCATTGAAAGTTAGTCAGGATAGAAATATTCACGAATAGCAATTAAATCAGTAGTCTTGGTGAGATGGTCCACTATAAACCAAATCTCATTGTTTCCTTCAGATTTTTTCAGGACACTAGTGAAAACATCCATAGTGATATTGTCCAACTTCCATATTTGTATAAGTAGTGGTTGTAATACCCCTTTAGGAAGTTGTCTCTATCACTTCACTTTTTGACACACCAAGTACCATGTAGTGTAGTCAAAAATATCATTTTCATATTATCCCACCAATAATGATCATGAAGGTCCCTATAAATTTTAGTGATTCTTGGATGTATATAGAATGTAGATCTATGAGATTCATCCATAAACTCCTTTATTTCTAGAATAGATGGAACAAATATCCTTGTATAAAATTTTAGTACACCTTACCGATCAATATTGAACTCGGTAAACTTTCCATTCTGCATAACCTCTATCTACTTTTGTAAAAAAGGATGTAATCTTTGATTTTTCTTGATATTGTCTAGTAATTATGGTTGATAAATAATTTGGGATAGGTCTGATGATTCTCATTCCCTCATGATTACTATATCCAACCTTAATAAGTCCTCGATTAATGGATCTCCTTGAATCCTCATCATTTCTAGAACAATAGGGTCTTTCCTACTTAATGCATTAGTGACTTCATTAAATCTTATAGGGTGATAATGAATTCAATAATCATAGTCTTTAGGAAGATCCAACAATATCTTCTATCTCATGTTAAATTCCTTTTTCATGAAAATATACTTCAAAATTTGGCGATCTGTGTATATATTGCATTTCACCGCACAACGATAGTGCCTACATATCTTCAGAGAAAAAACAATTACAGATAGCTCCAGATCATGCATAGGATAATTATAATCACAATGCATCAACTATAGAGATGAAAAAGATATCACCATGTCATTTTTCATGAGGTTGAACCCAAGAAATTTCAGATATGCATCAATAAAAATAATGAATCCTTCTATAATAGAGGGTAGAGTTAACATAGGTGCAATAACCAATCTCTTATTCAGCTCTTGGAAAGTTTCTTCAAACTCCTTTGTCTGGATGAACTCAAACCCTTTTCGAGTTACCTTGGTTAGTGGATTAGAAATTCATCAATATTGTTTTCAAATACTTCTTATAATATCTTTTTAAACCAAGGACACTACAAATCTTAGTTACATTTGTAGGATGAGGCCCCTCCTCCAAAACTATTATCATGGAAGGGTCAAATAATATTCCTTCATTATTTATAATGTTCCCCAAGAAAGAAACTCATTGTAACCAAAATTCAAATTTTATAAAATTTCCAAATATCATATCCTTCCTCAGAGTTTGAAATATCACCCTTAGATGACCCTCATTCTCCTTGTGAGTTTTATAATATATCATAATATCATCAATAAAAACTACTAAAAATTTATCAAGTTAGTCCTTAAAGACTCTATTAATCAAATCCATAAATATAACAAGAGCATTTTTCAAGTTGAAGGGCATAACAGAAAACTAATAATGCCAATATCTTGATTGGAAGTCATTCTTTGGAATATCTTCTTTCTTCACTATCGACTAATGATAATCAGATCAAAGATCAATCCTGGAGAAGAATTGAGCCCCACGAAGCTGGTCAAAATAAATCATTAATCCTTGGAAGAGGGTACATGTTATTCATTTTGATCCTGTTAAGTTCTCTATAATCAATGCATAGCTACATTGATCCATCCTTCTTATCCCCAAATAGAACATTTTCTTTATAAGGAGACACACTTGGTTGGATAAACCCATTCTCCAATATATATTGAAGCTATTTTTTTAATTCCTCAAGAACAAATTTTTTTATTCTATATGGGGTCTTTGATATCGGATTGGATCCATACATGATTTCAATGGATAACTTTACCACTATTTCTAGGGGGTACTTCTAGGTAACTCATTAAGAAATAATTCAATGTATTCCTCAAAAATTGGGACATTTTCTATTCATATACTTTCATTTCATTATTTATATTCACTTATCATTTCAGTGAAGAAGGTTATAGGAGGTGCCTCTAGACAAAGATCAGGTCACAATATCTCTCATTTGAAAAAACTATAGGTTTTCCATTAACAACTGGTCAAATTTCCTTACTTTTGCAGTTGATATTAGCATTATAAATTGAGATCTAGTCCATCCCTAGTATAATGTCTAATTCCAACATGGTAATTACTACTATATTTGCGATTAAATTATGCTCACTAAAGTAAATACTAGATTTTCTATACACTATTGATGCTTGGATAATTCATTTAGAAGTATTGAATGATATATCTACTTCTATTAGTTTAGGGATTAATTCTATATTCTTTACAGACTTGGAGTAAATAAAGGATTGTGTAGATAAAAAATCAAAAAAAAAATTACTTTCTAGTTTTGAGAGAACAACAAGACATGCTGCCACCAAATCATTTGGACATTCAATGTTAGCTACTATGATAGAGAACCCTTGACCTTAATCCCTTGTCCTATGATGGGGTTGATGGTGATTCCCCTCCACTATCTTTATATTTGGATATTGATTGGAAAAGTGACCATCTGTTCCATACTTGAAGCATTGGACTTACGGTTGGTCATTTACCATATCCCCTTTATCGTTAGTGTTGAGAAGTTGAGGCTTCATCACACTATAATAGTTCTAAGTAATATCACTATCTCTTCTACAGTTATAACATTTCTCACTCCTGAGAAATTAGTTCCCATAATGCTTATTCCCATGTTTTTTTATGTGGTAACATTAACTCGCTTTCCTCCTCTTCCTTGGTCAAAGTTCTTACCCAAGTTTTTCTCCAAAGATTTCTTCTTTTTATTTGATCTATAAGACTATTAGGTCTCTATGAACTCAATTTCAACCTTGATCGCACTTCGTACTATCTCCTCATAACTTTAAAAGATTTTATTGGCTAGATTCTTCCATAGATGTAGTCTTAGTCTACTGTAGAATTCGTCAAACTTTCCATTAGGATCCAATATAAAGAGAGTGGTGTAATGAGAAATCCTGTTAAAGTTCATCTCATATATTCCCATATATTTTTTCCATCTACTTCAGCTCTAGGAATTCCTTATCCAATTTTATTCACATCCAATAGGGGAAATATTTTTTTGGAAAAAGGTTCCCTGAACTCTTCCCACTCCATAGCTTCAATCTCACTTCTTAGATTCATATTTTTAACCAGTTTCCATAATTGATCATCTTCTCCCTCTAATTGACACACATATAGTGTGATTTTCTCTTACATTTAGAAATGGAGTACAAAAAAGATATTTTCTATAGAGTTTATCCATTTTTCAGCAATCAATGGGTTGGTAGATCAACTGGATGAAGGTGGTCATTGATGCATAAATGACTCAATGGAAAGTTTCTCCCTTCAAGGTTAATCTAGTCTCCATTATTGATTCATGTTGTTTCTCATAACTCAAGTCAGTTGATTCATCATTCTCATGAAGTTTTCCATTGTAGATTCAATAGAATAGTCATCGGTGTATGGTCTATTGCAATCACTATTTACGTGGTTCCTCCTATTTCCCACCTTTTTCCAATATAATAAAACATAGTGAGAAACATGTTTTGTTTTAGAATATTATAATTGTAAAGGAATATTTAGTCTTAAAAAATCATTCTTATAAATTTTATTCTTTAACAACAATTACATTTTTTATTAATCCTTCATAATGGTTCAAAATAATCTTATGATTAAGCAAACATATCCCACAGGAGTGATAAATTAAGAGATCAAAAAGGCCTACTTTCATACACCAATTCACATTTGAGTCTATATCAAAGCATTTTTTTCAATTTTTACCCCAAGATACAACTTTTCTAGAGCCACAACAACTTATTTGTATCCAAAAAAGGATTTCTTTGCTCAGAAACAACTTACGTAATACATAACAAAAATACCAAGATGTATTCCTATATTTTAACTTATCCTTAATGTTATTACTAATATTTTTAAATAATAATTTCCACATAATAATTAATCATTATTTTCATACCAACTATGTCAACCAACCTTTTTATTATATAAATTTTTCATTACATTGTACAAAATATAGGATCTTTTAATGTTTTGTTTCTTGGAAATAATGTACATAAAACATGAAAACTAAAAAACATTATTCTAAATAATATGAAAGTAATATTTATTGATTATTACTAAGTACTTTTACTGAATCTCATGACCTAGATACATGCATGAAAGGAAAGGGTGAGCATAATTCCCAGTAATAGAAAACAAGGGAAATAGTTTACACGTGTTCTTAAAAAATATCAATAAGAACTCGAAGAATGTCATAAAAGCATGAGAAAAGAATAATAGGAATATCATAATAAAATGACTTGATTTATAACATGTAAATGTGGGTAAAATATTTAAATGAGTCATTCATAATCATATCACCAAGGATTATCATTGAGGTGCCATAAAAATTACCAATATTATTCGCCAAGGTATCATAGAACATGTTATCTATAAGAATTAAATTCTTTACCAAATGCATTGCAGCACTATGAGGTTGCACCATTGAAATGTATTAATTAATTTGAGCCTCATATATCATAATATAACATTTCATAAATTACATAGGGAGAATAAAATAAATGGGTTTCATATAAAAATATGGTATTTTAAAAAGGGCTTCCAGACAAGATCTTTATGTCATTTATAACCCATGAAAGGGGAATGAGTGTTTTATATATGTAAATAATATAGTAAAATAAATAATTTTTACATCTTGGTTAATACCCATGAAAAAAATAGGTTTTCATATTAAAATAAAGAAAACAAAAGATAATTTCTTGAGGAGAATGAGAAATTTTGGGAAGTAAAATTGGTAGCATAACGAGTATAAAACATTGTTTTATAAAATGGATAAAACAAAGGCTTCACACATGATCTCAAATGGTAAATCCCACCAAGGTGGTTGGATTATCAGGGGTGATTTGAGACTCTAATTTAATGTTTAAAAGATTCCTCACATTATTTATAAAAAACAAATTCCTTTTCTTGTTAGAGATATCTGGATAGGGGGAGTGAAATATAATGAAATTCACGAATGAAATGATGGTAAAATCCATCATGACCTAGGAAAGATTGCACATCCCATACATTTTTTGAGAATGGTAGGAAAGAAATGACATCCATATTTGATTTATAGACTTGGATTCCACCCCTAGAAATGACATGTCCTAATACAATACCTTGTCGCACCATGAAATGGAATTTCTCCTAATTTAACATGATATTCTTTTCAATATAGTGAAATAGGACAGAACCTAAACTTTTCAAACATTCAACAAAGTAGGAGCTATACATAGTGAAATAATTCATGAATACTTCCATGAAATTATCTAGTTAATCCAAAAAAATACTAACCATGCATCGCTGGAAAGTACCTAGAACATTGCACAAACCAAATGGCATCCTTCTATATGAAAATTTGCCAAAGGGGAAAGTAAATGTTCTCTTTTCCTGATCCCCGAGGGAAATAATGTTCTAAAAGTATCCAGAATACCCATAAAGAAAAAATTAATGGGACATACCTGCTATCCTCTCTATCATTTGGTTCGTAAATGACAATGTGAAATAGTCATTCATAGTATGTTGGTTTAGTTTCTGAAAGTTTTTATAGACACACTAACTATTATTCACACGGTTTGGAATCAATTCATTGTTTTAATATTGAATTATCATTAGACTAGTTTTTTTAGGAACCACTTGTGTTGGACTGACCCCTTTCCTATCAGATATGGGGTAAATGATTTCAATATCCAATAATGTTTTTACCTCATTTTTAAGAAAATCTAAGAGGTTTTGGTTCAGTTATCTTTGTTCATGATTCACTGGTTTAGCCTCATCATTTAACAATATATGATGTGTAAAAATTGATGGGATAATTCAAGGAATTTTAGAAAGTGTACATCCCAAAGATTTTTTATACTCCCTAGAAATCTCAATCAGTCATGATTCATGATATGGAGGGAGTGCACAAGAAATGATGATAGGAATCTTGTTTCCATTATCAGGATAAGAATATTTTGAATATTTAGGTATTTGTTTTAGTTCCAATTCATGTGGATTTTAGAATGATGGGAGTGAATGTGACAGTGTGAGGTTAATGATCTCATATAACATCTCAATTTTAACATACTCACATAAATAATGAACTCTTATTGTATTATTAGTATCATTGATGGTCATGGGATCCTCAGTGTTCAAGAAATTTTCAATTAACAAGCATGCATGACATTTTTCTAGACCATTAAAACTTTCTATGCATTTTTCATTTCTTATAATTTCAATCAATGATGAAAACTTTTAAAGGGGATCAGGGGAATGAAAAGAAGTGTTTTTAGGGGAAGGGAGTGAATCTGTATAGTTAACATAGAGAGATAAATGTTATTATGAGGAGTGATTCATGGAATCAAGGATGTTGAAGTGGACAATGTCACCACCAAACTCCATAGATAATGTACCATTGTGGACATTAATTATGGTTTTGTATATTTTTAGAAAATTTTTCCCCAATATAATTAGTGCACGTCCACTCATCCTATCATCTTACATTTTAAGAACATAAAAAGCAGTAGGAAAAATAAAAATTTTCACCTTTACAAGAACATCCTCTAACACACTAGAGGGTTGTCCGGTAATCCAGTTTCCCATTTGAACAAAAATTCATGTGGTCTTCAATTACTCAAACTGTAATGAAGATTAAATAGAATGATACATCACATTTACAGATGCACCCAAGTCAAGCATATCATTAGAAGAGGAATACTTCACAAAGGTTTATAGAATTGAGAATATTCTAGGATCATTTTATTTTGTAGAAAGTGGTGGCTCTATCAATTCTGAGATGTTCCTCCCCAAGCTCACCTTCTTATCACCTTGAATTAGCCTTTAGTGTTTATGAATTTCCTTCAGAAACATAGAATATCTTGTAATTTTCCAAATAACATCAATCAAGGGGATTTTCACCTGCACTTTTTTTAAGATTTCCATGATTTCTTCATTGATTTTAGCTTCTTTTTGTTTTCTTGATTGGGGGGTACTTTGGGGAAATGGAAGAGGAATTTTTGGGATAAGTGACTCATCAAAAAACAAACTCTTTCATTTGTAAGGGATACTCTCAAGACAAGGTTTTTCAACATTTGAAATAATTTCAAAAATTGGGATGGTGTTTTCTTTAGGAGGGTATGACTCTAATTGAGGGTTAATTTGGATCTTTAAGTTAAAATCCACTCTGAAAGGTGATGGAACTATCATTTTACATATTTATATGGCTTAAGAGAGGTAGATACATTAGTTTACCCGACCTATGGTTTTTGATTTCTCCCGCCAAATTAGATAGTTGTCCTAATTGGGGTCTTAAGTCTTGTATAGAATCTTGGGTGGTTTCTTGGAATTTTATATTGTTGGAAGGAATTTTTTTCATCATTTATTCTAGGATAGGCTCGGGTTTGGAGGGAGTTTTGGAAAGGACTATTTTTTGGTTATGGATTTCTGGGTGGTGGTGGATGACTACTCTGCCCTTGTTCGTTCAATGGCTATTGAGGTTGGTTTGAATACCCCCATTACTATAATCTTTGTTTTTTCCACCACAGGATGGATGGATTGTATGTTTCTTGCCTAAATTTTTTATTATAGGGCTAACCTAGAAATATTTTCGCATAACACTCAAAACTTTCTATCTATTGGGGGAATTGGTTAGAATAGTGGGTTTCATAAGAACATATACCACAATGCATGGGAAGAGGATATTAGTATTTCCCTTATGAAAGATAACATTTTCAAATAATGGTACTTACCTCTTAAAACATTGTGTCCACTTTCTTCTTAATCATAGTAAATTTAACATCATGGATACCCCAAATGGGTACACTGGACCTTAAACAAAATTGTTTTGTATTCTATTCCATGTTCTCAATTAGGATTCATGTAACAATTTTTGGTTTTATCAACTAGCCCACCACCTGCAAGATCATAAACCATGTTTCAATCAATAGTAATTAAACCTTCATAAAAATAATGAATTAATATTTGCTCACATATTTGGTGGTGTGGGAAACTTAAGAAAATTCTTTTCAATATTTCCCAATATTCATGAAGTGTTTTCCATTGATAAAGCCTTATACCACAAATTACATTACTAATTTTTGTGGCTCTAGAGGCTGGGAAGTATTTTTATTGAGAAATATATTTCATATCTGTCATGCATAGAATTGGTTAATTAACATAGTAAATCCAATCATTTTTATTGTCCTACAATGAAAAATGGAATTACCTAAGATTCACTTATTCTTCATCCACATTTGTAGGTTTTAATGTTGAACATGTAATGTAAAATTATTTTAAATACTTATGTGTTTCTTCACTTTCCAGTCCATGGAATCTTGGTAATAAGTGAATTAAACTCGATTTTAGTTCAAAATTTGGTGCTTCACATTTCATATTAATTTTAGTGGGTTTGATATCACCATTAGGAGAGGTTTATTAAATTAGTGTTAAATTATTTTCAGCCACGTTTTACAAGTTTAATTCAATTTTAAGGTGGGTTTCAGAAGAAAAAGAATAATAAGGATCAAAAAGAGTGTCGATGTTTTGTGTGTCCTCCTTCAAAGGGTTATTTTATGTGTCTCAGTGTCACTAACTTAGGATCCTCTCCGGTTTGGGCTTGAAATGTTGTATGTATCTTAGAGTAGAACTCATCATGAACTGAATCTAAAAAATAAATAAGTCATAACATAAAAATATAGGTCAAGTTATATGGTAAAAAAAAAATATTCACAAAATATACAAAACTCTTATCAAAAAAATGCACTAAAAACCAAATAATTTACCAGAAACAATGCCACAATTTTAACACATTTTCATGACACATCAAATTGATTATTATTTAAAGTTGATTTTATAGTCTAGGGAATACCCTAGGTCATCTCTCAAGGAGTTTTGATAGTTTTAGAGTGTGTTTTTTTAATAAAAAGTTTGAAAATTGGGGGTGGTTTTGAAAAAAGTTTTAAAAATAAAATAACTTAATTTAAAAGTTTAATAGATGATAAACCAAGTAAATTTTTAAAAATATGATATAAAGGTGTAATTTTGAGTCAATATGCACATTTAAAGTTCATTATTATTATAGACTCATTTAGGTTTGGAGTAATTATTTAGTTGAATTTAATTGGAATCCTAATTAATTCCTGGTCTTTTATTTCAATGCTTGAAGAACCAAACATTGACATAATAATAGTATTTTTCAAGGTAAAATAATAATTCATGGAATAATATATTCCAAATAATATTTAAATCTCAAGAATTTGGGTAAGAAAATGATTCCTTTTTTTCAATCATAACAAAATAAGTCAAGCACTCAGAACCTCACAAAAATCGGTTAGAAATTAAGATCAAATCAATCACATGAATCGAAAAAAACATTAAAATACGAAATAACGAAATATACAAGGAATTAAATGTATTAACACCCAAATTAATCCAAACTAGTATCTTATATTTCATCATAACTACCTTAATATGTGTATAGATCCCTCACAACAAACACCCATTATTTATCCCAGCATTAAGAGGAGGAGGAAGCTCGGGTGGATCTCTTAATTCATTTTAGCTCTCCCTATGAGGATAGGGTGCTAAAAAACCTCAAAGGGGGTGAAAGGAATCCTATGTAACTTCCATTTGGCAGTACTTCACTCTCCTGGTCAAACATTAAAATGGGGTTCCCATGGTTTTCTTTTATAGAATAAATGGGATGTGGTTTTGGGCACCTAGTTTTGGTTATACCACATGTATCTCAGACTTTTACAAGTAAACAGTCATATAAAGAATTTTGAAATAGAGGAGGGTTGTTTAAATCCCTCTTTATTATCTCAATGTAAAACTTTTTTTTCATTGGACACCTGTATTGGGAGATATTTTCAATATACCGAACCTAAATATTGAATTCGTGAAGATTATGTCCCCTCAATAGATCAGTTCGGATGGGCCGCTAGATGGAAGAATTGGGAATTGGTTTATTGATATGAATTATATCACATGAATTTATGGATCCATTAACAAAATTTAATTCCATTTGGACATACATATTTCAATAAATGTTCATAACAGTGGACATGTTTCCTTGGTGTTCAATGCGGTTTGGCCCATTTTCATTTTGAATCATCTCTGACCCTCCAAATCACCTTCTCCTACAAAAAAATCCCCAAAACAAGTAAAATTTACCTTTTTTAAAGTGATAAATATTAAATTATTGAATCAAATTAGAATTTATTTTTTTATTAAAATTTAAATTTTATATAAAAAACCAGTTTAGAACAGCGGTGTAAGAGTGAAACAATCCAATGAATCACTATGTGATCTGATACGTTTGCTTACACACTGACCTTGGGAATCCATTGTAGGATATCTTTACCTATATATCATTTAGAGGATCCAATGTTGGATTCTTATTCCTTCATGTCTCATTTACGATGCCTTTTTCTTATATACCATTCTAAGGATCCCGTGTCGGATGCCTTTGTAATATTACCATTAGAGGATCCCATGTAGGATTCCTCCTTCGACCATGACATATAAGGATCCTAATAAAGGTGAATTTTCTTATGTTTAGACCTTATGGGCCCCATATATGATTCCTCTAGTTTTTTTACTTGAGGTACCCAATGGGTGCCTTGTTGTTCGACCAACTATAAGATTCTATGTCAGGTTAGGGTAGTGATGGTAGTAGGTGTAACCTTATAACCCTTTCCTAAATTGTAATCCCATGGGGATGTGTCAGTAGTGGTGGGTTTAGGTGTTTGGAGACACTCTCTATTTTTTATACTTTCACTTGTTTATTTTCAATGCAGTGATGATCTTCCGAGGTGGTCCCTAGTTGGTGGTTGTTGATCCAGAAGCGATATGTATTTCCTTCTATTTGGGAAGCCCAGATGTATGTCATGAGATCTGGCTTCTGAGACATATTATATTTATTTTTATACCTAGAAGTGCTACATAAGATTTTTCTATTGATCTAGTATATTTTATTACTAGATTAATTATATTTCTAAAGGTACATCCTAGAATCTGGATGTTGAGCTTATGATTATGATATATGGGAATGGAATCCATAGTAATGCTACTTGTGGATGATTATGCTCTCCAGATAGATGAGGATGATTCCACTCTCCTCTGGTTATTATATGATGATTATGATTATAATCACCTCATATCATGGGTTTAATGGGGATTAATATGCTCTCCTCAACCCATGGTTGTCAGTGGATAATTACACTCTCTTCAACTTATGGTCTATAGAGGATAATTACTCTCTCATCAACATGTAGTTTACGGGGGATGACTAAGATCTCCTCAATTTTTTATATGATGATGATCTCTAGAAATTCTCTCTAGGATCAAGCTTAGGATCCCTTTTTATTTATCAAGGTGAATGATCATGGCATCGTACACCTATGATTGATGTTGGGATGATATCCACATTTTGATCTTGAGGGGTGGTCATGATGTCTCACTAGTGATCTCTCCTTATATATCTCTTAAGGATCAGACCCTTAGGGTTCACCCAAGTCTAAATCTCAAGACCTCCTACAAATTGGGACCTAAGTATGAGACATTAGACTGCATTTACATGGAATTATCGGAATAACGCCTAGCTCAGGGGCCATTTAATGGATGTCTATATGTACTTCACTGGAATCAATTATTATAGTGATTGGAGGCGAGTACGGGTGAACCCAGGTTTAGGACGAGTATCCCCATATGGTGGTATAGCTTACTCTGGGAAATTTTCGACACTGGAAGAACCAAGTGTCTTCTATTAGGATTAAGAACCCAAATATCGAGTTAATGATTCATGGATTGAGTGGAACAATTTCCAGTTCAATTCCCTTGCATAAGATGTACAGGCGATTGGGATTACAGACCCAAGGATCGGTTGTTGATGGTTTTATGATATTTCATTAACCTTACTCATGTACACATATATTTATATATATTTTTATTAGTATTGGACTATATATATTCATATAAATATGGATATCCATGAAGGAAATTTCCTAGTTGACCAGGATTATGGACCTAGGGTTGACTGGGTTTTAGTTTATTTGTTTTACTTATCTTTTCAATTGTGTTTAGGATAGTTTGTGTATATTTCATGAGTATTCACTTATTGAATCATATTTATAGGTTCATCATTAGGGTTTTCTACTGAGATTATATTATCACCCGTGTATATGCTCCTTGGTGTAATTACATACCTTATTTATTATTTTTAGTTTGAAACTGGTATCATGGTAGATAGGTTCAAGGCCTAGTTTTTTATGATTGAGTGTTGCTACTTGTGTGGATTATTCTTATTGGTCTAGTGAGGTTAGATAGTGTTTAGAGATTGGGTATGTGGTCAAGATCAGAGTTATTTGTATAGACTTGTACTTTTATTTCAGTTTTTTTTATATTCTTGTATATGTATGGTCGACCCAGTGGGTGACCAGTGTTATATGCATGATATAAATATTTGGGATTTTATATCATTTTCATTTATTATTACAACATGTTCTATTTATGTTTATTTATTACTTCCTAACTCTATCTATTTACTACGGTGTATGAAACAAAGCTATTTCCATTGTGTTACTCTAATATGAGAATATAGTCTTCCCACTATATTTCCTTTAGACCCTCACTACTATTCGATAGCCTATCGTGTATGGGAAATATTTCTTGAGTTCTCATAAAAACCCAACTCGAAACACTGTTATAATGAGATTTGGTTTGGGACTTTAAACTTGTATCGACCCAAAATTATAAACCTCCTAAAACTAGCGCTATATTTGATAACTTTCATTACATGTGACACCTAATTTAAATAAACCACAAAAAATTAGAAGAAAAATATTAATAAATATAAAATAAACACTAATATGGTAAACCATTAAGATATATTACCTTTGGAAGGTAAATAATTAATATGAGATAATATTGAAAAATACTATTTTCAAAAAATTTGATTTCTTAATATTATGTAATTTCTTTTAAAAAATAAATTTAAAAATTATATAATATAATTTGATAAAAAAAATTCATTTTTTAATTTAGAACTTCCAAAATTATATGTTTTTATTTGTTTTATTTTTTCTGAAAAGTTTGATTTAATTTAAATAATAGGAGTTTTTTGAAAATTATAATTTTTATGATTTTATGATTATGTAATCGTATCCTAGAAGATTAAAAAAACATTTATGTAATAAAATATTTATTTCAAAAAAAATTATTCTTCATTTAAAAATATTTTTTGTAATTATAAATCCCATTTCTCATATTTTTTGACCTAAATTAAAATGTTTCTTTAATAAAAAAAATGATTTCGGTATTTTCTTATAATTAGGTCTTTTGATAGTGAAATTGAGTTTTGGATTTTATTTAAATCCATTAACCTTTTATTTTTTTATAATAAATTATTTCATGTCATAATAATTAGTATATTTGATAATATTATTTGGTAAATTAATTTTTATACATAAAACACGCTTTTCCTAAAAAAAATTATGCGTTATGTGCATTTATTTTAAAATAAAAATTTAAAAAAAATAAAATTCTTATTTGGTTGAATGATTAAAACATTTAAAATAATAAGTTTAAAATTAGGTAAAAATTCCAATATTAATTTTTTCATTAATATTATTACTAAGTTTAAAAATTAATTACAAATGTAAAAGAAAATTAAGGAAAAGTTAAAATTTCAAAAAAAACCTAAAAGTAGTAAATATTGTCTCCCAAATGAGTGTATGGGGATAATATATACCCACAAAAACTTCCCCTAAACTTTTTTCTATTTTGGGTCTATTCAAATTTGAATAGTAAAATTACATTATTGAAAATGCATTGATTACTTCCAAAGATAACCTTCACTTCACTTATAAAAGGGAAAGACTTACACCACTTCATGACTACCCTATCCTTAGAATTTATCTTTAAAAATCTATCAATTTTATCATAATATAATCCTATATTACTTCCATAAACTTCAAGAAAGATTTAGTTTTCTTCATTCATTTCCATGGAGTTTTCCATGAGAAAACTCAATATTTCAAATTGAGTATTACTTTCACATACACTTCTCATTTAAAATAGTCTTCACTAGATAATCTCTAACCTAATTAATATAATAAAATAAATAAAATTAGTATACTGAAATGAAATTATAATAATTTATCAAAAATTATTCACTACTTTCCATCCACTAAGAGATACCAAAAAATTGATTATGTGTACGAGCAGACTATTGCCTCCACGATGTGATGTTTTTCATTTTTCATCACCACATCTCAAGGATGGTATAAATAATGTATATTTTGAATAAATACGTTTTATATATAAAAAATATATTTGTAAAATTATAATTTTACATATTCTATCATTCCTTACAGTCATTGAGAATTGTCATCATTAATCGTGCATATGACGGACTACCACCTCCATGGACAAAGAATTTCATTTAACATCCACACCCATAATTTATGGTTTATAGAGTGGATTTAATGTAGATATATGATTTTTATGAAATTTTTAACCTTTTTTATATGTGACATTATCATTATCTAAATACATCCTCTCACTCATTAAATCATTGTAACACATTACCATTTGGGTATATTTAATCACCTATGTAAACGATGTTATAAAAATTATGTGATAAATGATTATAGGATGGAATGTAAGGGTAATATAATTTAATAATGATATATTTAATATATTTTAATGTTTCTATCAATTTTTTTAATATTTCAAATATTTATTAATAAATCACATTTCCATCGTTAAACAAGTCGGAAACTGGTTCATCACAATTTCTATTTTCACAATAAGCATTCATGTCTTTAACATAATGAAAATGGGACTTATTTAATCATTGAAAAAAACTATTATTATATCTTTAATTATTTAGGAATTATGAACATGAAATCACTTATTGATAATTTATCTAATCTTTGTGAAGTTTTATACAAAATAAACAAATGAAAATTATAATATCCAATGATAAAAATAAACTTTAATCAGTTAATATATTTTTAATATATATAATTATGAAATATAAAAGGTTATTATGTTTATATTAATTTTATAAGATAATTTATTAATATATTTCTGTTATTTATACAGGTTTATAGTGCACAATCGAGTAAGTGGGAATACAAGATAAGAGTTTTCATCTCAAATTCCTCTCTTTGAGACATATTTGTTATTATGCACCTAATATTATTTATGAAGTGTATATAATTATTATTTGGTATATTATATAATTAAATATTATTTATGCATAGTATTTAAAGTTTTATTTAAATATAACTCTCTTTAATTCTATTTTAATTCTACTCAATTCATAAGGGTTATTCATATATATTTTCAGTTCCATGAGACATGTTAGATATTGTGCACCCTGTTTTCATTTTTATGGTGTAACTAATTCCCCATTGAATTTTCATAAATTAAATTATTACAGGTATTATAAATTTGACTTACATTCATTCTCTTCTTTAAATTATATATTGAATTATTCCCTCTAGAAAATGAAATGGGGTTTGTTAACATAAATTTATATTCTTTAAGTTGTGTGCTTTTTCCTAAACTTTGTACTTCCATACCTGGGTCCTTCAACCCTAATATTTTTATATATGTTATTTTATATTCCCCTTTTATAAACTAATGTTCAAAAAAATTATAAATCTTTTTACAATGTGGTTTCTCAATGAAGTTATTTCTCAGAATATAAAAAGGGTTTTCCATTCATTTTCATATATTTCATCTTCCACTAAAAAATTATCCAAGAAATCCTCATTTATTGTCAATTTATAATTATTGAATATTTTTTAAAATTAATGGTTTTTAAATATTTTTCACTTCACCTTTGGAAACAAACCTTTGGAAGTTACCTGTAACATTGAATTTTACATCAATGTTAAAAATGTTTTCCAAAAACACTTTTAAGTTTTCATTTATATTTTTCTTTTCATATTCAAAATTATTCACCCTAACAGGATTCATTTCACGCAGTTTATTCTCTAATATAAATTTATCTTTGGGGGGGGACAAGATCATGGTATTAAATAACCCAATTCATGATCCCTTCATAGGGGGCATCATTCAAATATTCTTTAATAAACATATTTTTCGTCTTTGTGAACATCCTTATATGTTTCCATTGTTACACTAGGGATATGTTATTTTTTTACCATCCACCTTCATTATAATAAATATTATGATCCTTTAATTTCAGTATTGACTTAGTTATATATCACTTTCTCTATATGGTGTGAACATCACATTTTACATAACTCATATTGGATGATTTTCAACTTGAAAAAATATTATTATATTAGTATGGGGAAAAGTGTTGGTGTTATGTATATTGTTATTCCAATATTAATTATTATTAAAATTTTGAATATTTATTATTTTACTATTCAATTTCATTCTCTATATAGGTTATGATCATGATATCCCTTTTATTGGCTTGGTGAAAACTATTGATATTATATATATTATTGTTTTTATACGGATGATTATTGGAGAGGTTGATTATGTATTGTTTATTAATTTTATCATATAATAAATTAATTTAAATTAAACAAGTCATGGGTGGGGCCTGACATTATATATCCCCTAGATACATTGGTAGGTCTCATGATACAAAAAAAATTATATTTTGTTGTATGTCTACCCAAAAAAAATATATTTTCTTGATGGTATGAACACGATCTCTAAGATCATAATGTTATGGCTTATGGTATAGAAGTAGTTGTTTGGAATCATCAATTTCATCACTAATGAACCAGTTATTTATATCTTTGTGATCTATTTATTTTAATTATTATCCATGGATATATTATGCTTATGGTTTAACTCTATTATGTAATTTTTTATTATCATCTAATCTCATAATAATATTTATGCCATTTTTGTGCCATAATTACCTCAGTTGTATTTTTATCCTTTACTGAGTGTTTCATCTCACCCGTTATTATGTTTCCATTTCTCCAGGTTATGAAGAAAATTGTTACATTTATAAGGATAATAATATATCCTTTGTATATACTTTTTTAGAGATGTTAAAGACATACTACGGATTAATTGGTTACTATATAGTGAAAAAATATCCATCAGTTGAGAAATACATGAGTTTTTTTTAGTTTATGAACTTTACTAATTCTATAAAGCCCTAAACCTAAAAGGTATTGGGAATATATGTAATTTCATTTTTTATTTATATCATTTAACTTATGGGATAGTTATGTCTACGAACTAATATTTTGTTCCAAATCTGGTATATTAATATGTGTTTATGGAAATGGATCTAGGAGTAGCGGTCCAATGACTCACAATTGGTATTAGAGAATGGTTTAGATAACTTTGGATATTATGATAATATATTTTTAAGATAAACTTTGAGTTAAAAATTTCATCAATGATGAAAATTTGTTTTGATTTTAATTTAAAAGGTATAAATAAACCTCTAGTTCAGTTGAGGTAATATTTTGATTATTAGTATAAGATAAGTTTAGTAAACACCTTATGGATAATTATAAGGGATATTTTTATATATAAGATAACATATTTAAATTTTGGTAATGTATAGATTTTGTGGTTTTCTTGGTAATAACAACCACGTCTGGATAATACAAGTGGATGTAGGCTATGTAACTGATGTACCAAGGGGTAATACACTCGAAAATGTTTAATTGGGTATTAAATAGATCATTACGTGGTTCACAAAAAAGAGTCCAAAATATACACCTAATTTGAATCTTTTAGGGTATGTTATTTTTTTAATTATATTATCTTTATAAACCATTATAGAGGATTTAAAAATGACGTTAACGAATTAGGTTATAGAACCTCCTAGAGAAATAACCATAGATAACCAAGGATTGAACAAAGATATTCATAAACTGATATAAAATTATCATATACTAAAGAATAATGGTGTTATAAGGGAATACATAGTTCGATTTATGTTTTCATATTTATATTTTAAAGATTATCATAACCATTTTGGTTTTAGTATTTTGTTGAAACAAGATTACAAAGATGAAGCTAAGAAAATTATATATTTAGAAACCACTATGTATTATATCTAAATAAGGGATAATTCTTAAATGGATAATAATTTTAGTATATTATTTTATGATGAAAATTTTCAATTTCATATTCTTAACTAGGTTACTGAGATTGAATTTTCCAAAAACTCATAACTATTTTCCTTAGTAAGTGATATTTATCTAGTAAATTATTATATTTTTTAAATTTATAAGAATTTATGAAAACTATAAGGATTTATCTTAATTTTTTATTATTTAATATTTTTGGAAACATATACTAAATTGTATCAATTTCATTGAAAAGTGATTTTATGACAATGTTATATTTTTGTGATAACTATTAGAGAACACGAGATTGTCGGATAGATATGTAACATCCCTGACCATGAACCCACAAACTGGTGCTCTGATCTGGGTCTCCACATGACCTAAAGCACCCCTCCTCATATTTTAGAGGTTGTTGACTAGTAGTGATGGTCTGATAAGTCATGTGTGGATACTATACCCACTTTACCAGAGTAATCCATAGAAGATAAAATTTTATATAAAAGACAAAAATAATCCAAAAACCAAATCATTCATTTACAAAAAATTCCCAAATATGGTACAACCACAAAAAATGATCGCCATGTCATGTCATGATAACAGTGAATAAAGTGAAAAAAACCCCCAAAATAAAGACCAAAAACCAAAACCCAAAATGGGTTATGACTCTAACTCTGAATCCTCATCCATGCACATCCCAATCCCAACTAATCTCCCAATCACTTAGCCTTCTCCCTTGTCCTAACATGAAACCATGAAATTTTCTTGGGTACCCATTTGTGGCCCAAGCAGAGTGTGAGTACAACTTAGTAGTCCACCACCAATGAACTCAAAAAAAATTCAGTCTAATAGATAGTGTATGTATGTACATAGATATAAAATTAAACAATGTGTAAAAAGGATCCATCGGTAAAACATCAATTAACTAGCCATTATTATCATTTATGTCTATGGGTTAGGTGTTTCATTCATTTAACTAAGGCCTAATATAATTCATCCACTAGGAATAAGGTAATAAATCTAGTTCCCCTATCACTAGGGTGATCATCAAATAATTAGTTTCATTTCACATTCCTTGGGGTGTCATTCCAGGTAATCTCAACCAAATTTTACCATTTTTACCTTGGAGTGTTATTCTAGGTAATCATCCAATGCATCTGTATGGGCCTAGAGAATCAGTCTGAATCCCTAACCCACACATTCTATGGTGGGGTTTTGAGCATCAATCCATCTCAACCCATGGGAGGATCCTCATTCCCTGATCCCACCTATCAATCCATGTACACATTCTTATTTATTTATTTACCACACATACCACATCATCATCATACACAATAAATACACATAACATTTTAAATTAACATTTCCACAAACACATGAAATATCATTATGACTTAACCATTTAGAATAATTACAATTTCCTTAGTATATCTCATTTAACCATTCATCATTACATATTCCATACCCATTTGTGCATTTCCATTACAAATTCACAAGTCATTTGACAGATTCACAGTGATATATTTAACCTCATTTTACCTCATACCAAACAATACCTTATGCCTTTAACTACAACAATACACAACCAAAATTAGTTCCATTTTATAATTTTAACTTGTATTCCCACACATTTATCATGGGTATTAATTCAATACTAGTGACATTTGGTTTAACCTCGCAATTTTCCATGTTTTGGATTATTGGTTCACCCCATGGGTGGCCCTAGATTGGCCAAAAATAACCTCAACGCATACCACGAGGATCATGAGGGGTCTAAATCATTATTTTAATCTCCATTATTCCAAATCATACGGAATGAATCAAATTCATAGAAAGAGGTAATCAATATCACAACACACATGCACAAATATATAACAAAACTATTGGATATAACTTCTAGACCACCTATATCAAATCCCATGATGAACACGCCCTTAAAAGTTTACTTAGATTTTTATTTAAGGACCCCTTGAAGACTTTGTCTAAGATACAACATAAAATATGGTTTTAGGGATTAGGAAGAAGATGAACAAATATACAAGCCCTAATATAGAAAAAATAAGCAAGAGAAAGAATATACTCACCCAAAGCTTATATCTGCAATCAAAGGTTCTCAAAATGGCCTAGAAATGAGGGATATCGATACTTGGGAGCTCTTGAGGGTTTAGGTTCATCACTAGGGATGGAGGTAGAATAAATGGGAGAAACGTGGGTAGAAACTTAAAAATATAATGGGGGGAAACTGTAAATTTTCAATTTTTAAAAGGGCACACTGTTTATCAACACAGTTTTCCAAACTATGCGAAAATATTTCTCCAACCACTATATAAGGGATTTTGGGCCACACAATTACCTAGGGATGCTCACATGGGTGGGAAAAAATGTGACAACCATGCATAATTCCACTATCCAAATATGCACAGTTTGACCTCCACCTTGCACGGCATCACATAAACAGTTCACCTTTCCTCCTAACTTGCATTGTTATTTAACACTGTTTTCTCTAACCATTCACCAACCATGAAACATGCACTGGATAGCCATGTTACCTTTTATTTCGATTCCAAAAACCCCCATAAAAGACCTGGGCCTCCACCTGCACCTAGTAAACATTCCATTAACCAAAATTAAGAGTTTAGAGATGGAATTTAAGCAAGGTAATACCTCTATGAAATTCAGGATCTTACTGGATAACTCTTAGGTTTTTAATATGATTGATGTTGATGTAATAGATTTTTTACTGATTTAATGAATAGCCTATTAGATAGTATTTGTATCCTTGTATTTGATTATTTATTTTATGAAAAAGTGATCCATGATATTTTTTGTAAACTTCTCCTTTTTTGGATTATAATTTATATTTACTAGTATGTGACCTCATAAACTAGCGGGTAATATCATTTTAGGGATAAATTTAGTGCTACTTTATATAAGAATAGATCATTTAATGATGGTTTAATGTCATAGATATTCATATGGTTTTATGAGAGGTATATTTTTGAGAATGTATTATTAGGGCATATACAATCATGAGTATATAATTTTATGAAAGATTAATTTTGTCCGAAAAAAGATAAGTAACTTAATCTAGCATAAAAGAGTAAGGTAGATTCAATATTAGAATTTATATCCAAAATGATAAAATGTTAAGAATACTCTCATGCTCTTTCTTCAATTTTTAATAATTAAAATTGTGATGATGCATTTCATTTAGGGTGGGTAAGAATATTATGACCCAAAATTCAAGTCCTTTTAAAAATAATATTACGGTTGATAAAATACATTACATGATACACCCAATGTAAAAAAACCAAAAAAATAGAATAATATTATTAAAAAAGCTATAATAAAAACTAATTTTTTAGACCTATAAAAAATATTACCTTTGGGAGAAAAATAATTAATATGAGTTGATATTGAAAATGGTTATTTTTAGTAAAATCCATTTTCCATATATTATGTAATTTATTTGAAAAAATAAATTATAGAATTATAGAATTTAAATTTGATAAAATAAAATTCTTTTGTTGAATTTATCAGATATATATTTTCTTAGTATGCTTTTTTGATTATTTTTTGCAAAGTTAAATTTTCAATAAAATAATATGGTTTTTGTGAAAATTATACTTTATATGATATTTTAATTATTTAAGAGTATTATTTTAGATCAAAAAACCTTTAAGTTGTAAAAAATATATTTATGGAATATAATTATTCATGTAAAATTATTCTTTAAAATTATTAATCCTATATGATTAATTTTTAAAATTAAATTAAAATGTTATTTTAAAAATATTGGTTTCTATATTTTCTTCTAATTATCTGTTTTGATTGTGAAATTTGGTTTTTCATTTCTTTTAAATCCATATACCTTTTATTTATTTTATAATAAACCATTATATATCCTAAAATTTTGAATTTATGATAATTATATCTTGTAAATAAATGTTTAAACTTAAAAAGATACTTTTCTTTAAAAAAAATTTACATATTATATGCATTTATTTTAAAAATAAAAATTTCAAACCCATAAACATTTTATTTTGTAAAATGATTTTAAAATTTTAAATACTATGGTTCAAATTAGGTAAAATGTTTCATCTTAATTTGTGTCACTAATATTTATTACTAATGTTAAAAACTAATTATTAATATAAAATTAAATTCTGGTGAATGTTATAAAGTTAAAATAAAAAAGTACAAAAACACTCTAGTTTGTGTCAAAAATTATTGGATGATGATAATAGTAATCCAAAAACTCTTCCCCTCCACTTTTTTCATTTTGTATCCATTGACCTTTAAATAGTAACATTAAATTATTGAAAATGTAATGTTTACTTTCAAAACTATAATTACCTTCACTTATAAAAGGGTAACACTTTCACCACATAAAAAATCACATATCATTTGAATTTATCCGCTTATATATACATATTTTCTCTAACTATAACCCTATCACTCCTCTATAATGTTCTATTAAAATTTAATTTTCTTAATTCCTTCGTTTCCAAGGTTTTTTCTAATAAAAAACACAAGATTCAAACATGAGTATTACATTCACTTACTCTTTTATTTTAATATACTCATCTATAAATAATCTCAAGAATGATTAAAATAATGAAATAGGTGTCATTAATATACTAAAATGTAATTATATTAATTTATCAATAATTATTCACTACTTTCGATCAACTAATAGAGACCAAAACATTGATCGTGTGTACGTGCAGACTACCGCCACCACGAAGCGATATTGTTTGTTTTTCAACACCACCTCTCAAAAAAGGTTTAAGGGATAGATATGATGAATAAATATTTTTTATATGTCCCAAATAAAATTATTAAATTATCATTTTTCATATACCATCATTTATCCCATTCATTCGGAAATGGGATCCTTAATCATCTGTAAGATGGACTACCGCTTCCACGAACGATGAATTTCATTTAACATTGGCACTAATATTTTATAGTTACTAAAATGTATTTTATTTTCTTATTATTTTTTTTAATAGTATGTATATTTATCATTATCATTATCTAAATACATATTATTACAAATTAAATCATTATAACATGTGACCATTTGGGTTGATTTAGTCATCTTTATAAAAAATGTTATAATGACCATGTCATTAATGACTAAGGAATTTAATATAAGGGTAATATAATGTAAAATTGATATATATATATATATTTAATTATTATTTAAATGTTTTTTAATAATTAAAATATTTATTAATATATCATCCTTCCATCATTAAAAATTTTGAAAACTAGTTCATTGTGATTTCTATTTTCACAAATTGTATTAATGTCTTTCACCTAATAAAAATGAGACTTAATTAATAATTAAAAAATATTTATTTTATTATATTTAATGATATATTAATTTTGAACTCGAAACTAATTAGTGACAATCAATCCCATATTCATAAAAAAAAATATGAAACAAAAAATTAAATGTTCTAACACCAGATGATGAAAATAAACTTCGAACAGTTAATATATTTGTATTATATGGTAATAAAATAAATATAAAATGGGTTATATGTTTTTATTAATGTTATAATATAAGTTATTAAGATATTTACGTTAATTATATTGGATGTTTGAGCATGTTCGAGTAATCAATAATACAATGAAGGGTTTTCATCTTATATTCCTATATTTGAGACATGTTTGGTATTATGCATCTAATTTCATTTATCTATTGTATATACTACCGATTTGAAAAAATATATCATGAAATAACATTAAATAATTATATTTTAAGTCAAATTTAAATATATATATATATATATATATATCTTTATAGAGGTTTTGATGCTACTTAGGCCATCTAGATTATTTGCCTCTATTTTCAATTCCATGAGATTTATTTTTTATTATACATCATATATCCATTCTTAATTATGTAACTACTACCTAATTAACTTATAATATCTTAAATTATTTCCAATATTATAAATTTCAATTCCATTAATTTTCTTCCTTTATTTTTCCATTTATTGATACCCTCCCAAATATGTGACGGATTTTGGTAACTCAAATTTATATTCCTTGAGTCACATGTTTTATTTTGGACATTGTTCTTCCATTACTAGGTTCTTCCAAAATAATATTTTTTAGGTTATTTGATATTCCAAATTAGTAAATTAGGTTAGAAAATGGTTTTATAACTCTTTTTACAATATGGGTTCTTAACAAAGGTGTTTTTTAAAATATAAAAAGGATTTTTTTCCTTTTACTTTCATATATTTTCTTCCTATATACAATTATCCAAGATAAACCGTTTTTATTTTCATGTAATTACTATTTAATATTCACTTTAAAAGTAATCTTTTACAATTATTTTTACTTTGATGTTTTAAAAAAACTATTGTAAGTGACCCATAATGTCATTTTTTACAAAAATGTTAAAAATGTTTTATAAAAACTCTTTTATTTTTCATTTTCATTTTCATTTTCATATATAAAAGGATATACCTTAATAAAATTTATGTTTCACTATTTAAATTCTAATATATATATATATATATATATATATATATATATATCCTGGGATACTTAACTCATGGTACCAAACAATCAAATTCCTGATCCCTTCTTGGGTGGTGTCATTCATATATTATTTTACATGGTTGTTTTTCATCTATATCAACATCATTATATTTATCCTTTTTTACACTAGGGGTATGTTGTTTTAAAACCATACACCATATTTATTTGGATGTGTTTTGTTCATATTATTCCAATGATGATTTAATTGTACACCCCTTTCTCTATACGGTGTGAACATCTTATTTTACACAATTCAGGTTAGATTATGATCACCTAGAAAGAATGTTATTATATTGACATGGGGAAAAGTAGTTTCTTCACATGTGTTGTTATTCCAATGTAGAAGGGTATTGTAAATTTTACCATCTACTATTTGACCATCAAATTTCATTCTCTAGATGGGTCATCTTGTCTCTTTCATTGTCAAGGGGAAAAATATTGGTATTATGTATTTTTATTTCAATATGGATGATTATTGGAAATGTAAATTATGTATTGTTTATTTATTTATTCATATGATGAATGAATTTTACATAAAAAAAGTGATTGGTGGGGTAAAATATTAAATATATTCTCAATTAACAAATAGGCCTCATGATATAAACATGTTTAGGTATTTTTGTGTATGCATACCTAGAGAAAGATATTTCTTTGATAGTAAGATCGTGAGGTCTAAGAAAAATATTTTTTGGCGTATAGTGTGGAATTAGCTATCTAATATCAAGAATTTCATCTCTAAGGAACTGGTTATTGATAGCCATGTGATCTATTTGTTACCATTGTTATCCATGGATATATTATGCTTCTAGTTTCATTCTATTAAGGTGTTATTTTTTTACCAAATGTCACCATAATATTTATTCTATGATTTCTTCATTTTTATTTTTATTTTCCTTATTGAGAATTTTAGCTAAACTCTTCTTTTGTTTCCATTTCCCCAAGTTATAAAGAATAGTATTACACAAGATATGTCCAATAGGATATACTGTGTGTAGAATTTGTGGGAGATATTGAAGACTTACTATGAATTAATTAGTTCCTTATATAGTGAAAACATTATCCATTAGTTTATAAAGACATGGGTTTTGTTAGTTTATTTTTTGTTATAATTCTCTAAATTGATAAACCCAAAAGGTTTTGGGAATCCATGTAATGTAATTATTTCTTAATACCATTTATCTTATGAGATAATTATATTTGGTAACCTATTGTTGCTACAAAATCCCATATATTTTGTATATGTTAATGGAAATACATCTGGCAGTGTGGGTTTGGTAGTCTCATAGTTCCTATCAAATAAGGGTTTAGATAATATTAGAGATGATAATAATATCAATTTAGGATAAATTTAGAGTTATAAATATCTTCAAATATTGATAAGTTAGGGTTGATTATAATTTCAAAGGTATGGATAACCCTTTAGGTTGGTCGAGGTAATGCTTTGGGGATTAGGAGTAGAAAACTTCTGGGAAAACCCTAGGGATAATTCTAAGGGATAAGTCTAAGTATCGAATACCATCTTGGATTTTTTATAGAGTATATATTATGTGATTTTTCTAGAAATAAAATCATTTTCTAGATACAACAAGTTGATACACGATCTGGTATAAATGTACCTAGGATAAATAACCATGAAAAGGGAAAATTGGGTATTAACTTGATCATTACCTGGCATACGATAAAGAGGCCCAACTGCACACCTGATCTAACACTCGCAGGGGATATTCTTTGGTTATTCAAATTTTATTTATGAACCATTATGTTGTATTTAATAATGATGTTAACTAATTAGTTTATATTCCCTAATAGAAAAATGACTTTAGATAAACAAAGATTCAATAAAGTGATTCATAGGTTTATCCAAAAGTATCATATATTAAAGATGGGGTTATAAGGAGATAAATATTTAGATCTATATTTTAATATTCATATTTTGGATATTATCATAACCATTTTGGTTTTAATATTTGGTTGAATCGGGATCATGAAGATGAATTTGAGAAAGGTATGTATCTAGAAACCACTACGTCTTATAATAAAATAATGTATGATACTTAAATGGTTAATAATTTTATTATATTTCTATTATAATGTAAAATATGAGTTTCATAGTTTCACATATTGAAGTGAGATTGATATTTTCTTGAAACTATTATTTGTTTTCATTAGTGAGTGATATTTATCTATGATATTCTGGTATATTCTAAATGATGTGAGGATTATCTAAACATTTTTGGATTTTTATTGAGTAGTTTTAATTTAATGGTTTGGAAACATATAATAAATGGTATCAATAACCTTTCAAAATTTTTTATGAGAAGGTTAAATTTTTGGGATAAATATTGGAGAACAAATTATTGAGGGAACGATAAATATTAGGTTAAAAATACTCATGATTTTTAGGTAATAAGGGTTTGATTTATTTTTATAACATTGAGTTACATTGTATATATTGCATTAAATATTTTTATTGACTTAATAAAAAAGTGATCCATGATATTTTTTGTGAATTTTATCTCCTTTTTTGTACTATGATATATATTGACTGGTGTGTGACATGATCAATTAGTTTCTAATAGCATGTGAGAGTTAAAGATAGTATTTATTATTGGAAAATATATCAGTCCAATGTGGTTTAATGACATAGATTTTAAGATGGGTTTAGGTATATTTTTAGAATGTATTATTAGGGTGTATACATACTTGAGTATATGGTTTTATGAAAGATTAATTTTGTTTGAGTAAATATTAGTAACATAATATATCCTAGTAGGGTAAGATAGATTTCATATTAAAAGTTATATCCTAAATGATAAATATGTTAAGAATCCACTAACCTTGTTTCCTCGATGAGTAATAATTAAAATTTTGAGGGTGAAATTTATTTAAGGTGGGGGATAATGTAATATCTAGAAACTCTATTCCTTTTAATATTGATGTTATGTTCAACAACTTATGTTTAATGCTTAAACCAATGGAAACAAATAAACAACAAAAATAGTAGAAATTTATTTTTTTTAAGAAAAATGAACTCGTCAGATCTTATTAAAAAAATCATAAAGTTACAAAAAATGGATTGAGGGGATTTTACATTTATCCTTTTGTTGAAAATGTAAAAGATCAAGAGGGACAGCATCTGCATGTGTGAAAGAATCTTGGTCCAATACTTTGTTTGAAAGATAATTAGCAAGAGTTTTGGCTTCACAAAATTCATGTGTGATTATATAATTTCTTGAAGATAGCTTGCTCAGACATTCAAACTATCTTGTAGTGAGTTTCCATGAAAATTGAATGTTTACAAGCCTTATTGCTTGTACAACTATGGTTCAGTCACATTCAAACCATACCCCTTTCCAATTCTTTTTTTATCCATGTGGATAGCAGGCATGAAGGCAATAATTTAATCTTCAAGGGAAGTGCAATGTCCAAAAGGCCCATTTATGCAGTCAAGAATATCCCCATTATGAATTCGGGTGAAACCCCCAAATTTTTCTAGACCATGATTGCCTTTGGATGAACCATCCATATTTCATTTTTCCATCCAAAGAGTGGAGGAATCCATAAGACTTAAAGCATACCATGTAGGGGGGATAATTACATGGGATATTGAGTCCTTGAAGCACAAAAAAATCACCAACTGAGTCGTTGCAATGCCCTTTATGTAGATGGTTGAAATTTCCAATATATAATATAATTTCCGATAAAGTAGATTTTAATTTGAAGGATGTATTCTCATGCGTTGGTTTATTTACTCTCTACCAGATAGTATGCATTAGTTTTTCATAGGCCATGTGAAGCAAGCTCTTCAGCTGCCTAGACAGTTAAACATTCAGCACTTATTGAAGCATTTTTCAATCCTATCCATGTGAATTGTGTGAATATCAAAAATGTTGAGCATGGCGTTACATATGGATGAAGTTGTAGAACATTATAGGAACAAATGGTTTATGTCTTCCCTATGCTGATGGAATAATGAGCACTAAGAACATAGAGAGATACCTTGGTGTTGCAGACAGACTTCAACAGGAATGTAGCATTATGTAGCTCTCCATAGCATCAACTATTTGGATTTTTGTATTAATCTATTATTAAAAATACCCATAAAACTATGATAAACTTATATCATATGACTATATAAGTATTTAGAGTTTAGTGGGAACATAGAATATGGCTCACAAAGTAGGAATTCCTCCTAGTTCATGAAAACTAGATTTAAGACATTAGCCTAAAGTTTTCTCGGTAGTTGATCCATGTTATTCAACGGATCTCTAATGGTAATGTTGGGATCAGTTGTTTGATGAAAAAAGTTGCTCGTGAGATGGGATCCCATCCATTTTTCTTACCAGAATCAAAGGGATGAATTATCATTTACATGAAAGTGAGAATTTTTATACACCATATTAAACACTGATTTCAAGCCAATCCATATTGATGATTCCGTATAATGCAAATTTCCAGATTTGAGCTGCTCCATAATTTAGATTTGAATAAAGTATAAGGATTTGAATTTACTGTTGGCCAACATCGATATCAACTATGATTGAAGAAATTTATTTAACATATCCATATTTATAATGACAAGCCCCCCTAGGATATATGGTTTCCCTTATTTTTTCTAGTTCAGAGTGGCTATTTTTTCTGATATACTACCACTCCAAATGAATTTACTCATTTCTGAATTTATGTTTTTAATTAGATATATCGTCCAAATATAAACCATAAATGATTAAAAAAGCATGGAAATCATGATGTTTTTAACAAGACAGATTCTCCCTACCATTTAGAGACATTTTTCTTTCTATGAGGACATGTTTCATTTGGTCTGGCTCAAAATTTCTATGAAGTAAGAATCTCAAGGCTTTCCCCAAAAGAGAGGGACACCTGGGTATGTAAAGGGAATATTTCTTTCCTTTATGCCCAAATCAGTTAGAATGTTTCTGATTTTGGTATAATTAAAGTTCTTTCCAAAGTCAATAAAATATTTCCCCCAGTGGATTTCTTAACATGAAACACTTTCATAGTGAAAAAGCGTATTTTTGATGTTTGTAATATTTTTCATGTCTCCTTGGGTAAAAGAAATAATTTCCTCAAAAAAATATGAGAGGGGGAAAGGGTACCTATAGCATATTTAATAGTCATCAATCCTTCTTTCTCAATCATTTGAGTGAATATCCTACTAAGATAATCTTCAGCAATAGAAAATATGGTCTTAGAGAGAGGTTCACCTTGCCTAATCCCCCGTCAGTAGCTAAAGTATCCTTCCGATAATCCATTTATAAGAATAGATATATGTGTTGATCCAAGGAGAGATTTGATCCATAGGATAAATTTCAAATCAAAACATAATTTATGTATATATTTTCCAATTAAATTTCAATCCATAATATCAAAGTATTTTTTAATGTAATGTTTGAAGGTGACTGAACCTCCTATGATTGGTTTCCTAGGAAGGTTCAGACATTCCGAAGGTGTGAGGAGATAGTATTTAATATTCCTTCCTTTGATAAAGGAAAATTGGTTCCAAGAAAGAATTTTATCAGAATCTATAGATAGTCTGTTGGATATAATTTTGGTGGGCACTTTATGAATAGTGTTGATTAGAGCCACTGGTTTTATTATCTAATGTCATTGGCATTATCATCTTTATAAATAAGACAAATAAATTGAACATTTGTATCATGAACTAAAGAACCAATTTTGAAGAAATATTTAACCATATTACAAAAATCTTGTTGTATGGTGTCCTAATAATTTTGAAATAAGTGATTGGTAAAACCACCTGGTCTGGTGGAGCTTCCTTTGATTAGCCCAAACACTTCCTCTTTAATTTCAAGTTCCGTGGGGGAAGCTGTAAGCATCAGGTAATCCTCTTCGATGATAAGTTTTGGCATAATGACTTACCTTAGTGATGAATTGTTCGGTGGGACATTTAAGAGGTTCATGTAGTATGAAATAATGTGGCTTGATAAATCTTGACTTCCTTTGATGATTCGATCTCTATCCTTGAGAAGAGAATGAGGCATGTTAGTCCTTATGGTTCTCTAAATAGCAGTGAAACATTTATTATTTCTATCCCCTTCACATAGTCATTTGATCTTAATAATATCCCTTTATATGTTGTCCTTGAGTTTGAGGGGATTTTACAGATTAGTAGACAAATCCATCTCTTTAGTGATATAAGGAAATTATTAATTAATTTATATTAAACACTAATATGGTTAACCATTAAATGATATTACCTTTGGAAGATAAATAATTAATATGAGTTAATATTGAAAAATATTATTTTCAATAAAATTTGTTTTCTTTATATTATGTAATTAATATTAAAAAATAAATTTAGAAAATATAGAATTTAGAGATTATAAAATAAAATTTATTTTTATGTTCCTCACATCAAAATTTCATTAGCATGAATTTTTGATTTTTTCTAAAAAGGTTCATTTTTAGTCTAAAAATATGGTTTCTTAAAAAATTATAATTTTCATTATTTTATAATTATATAAAAATATCCAAGAATATTAAAAAAAATCTTTTAATTAATAAAATAGTTACATAAGAATAACATAATTCATTTTAAAATATTATTTTAACTTGAAAATACTATGTCAAACTTTTTTAGAACTAAATTAAAATGTTAATGTGATAAAAAAATCAATCTTTTTTCTAATTATGTGTTTTGATGGTGAAATTCGGTTTTGGATTACTTTGAAAGGAACATAACTTTTATTTTTTTTATAATAAACCATTTTATTTTATTAAAAAATATATTATAATCTTATCTTTTATATACATTTTTAACCATAAAAATACACCTTTCCTAAATACACTTTTTTCCCTTGTCATGTGTATTTATTTTGAAATTAAAATTTCAAACCATTGAAAATTTTATTTATTAGAAATATTTAAAAAAATCATAAGGTTTAAATTTTATAAAATTTACAGTGTTTATTTTTTCATTAATATTAATTTCTATGGTTAAAAATTAATTACCAAAGTAAAATTAAACTATGGTAAATGTTAAAAAGTTAAAAGTAAGATGACTAAAAACACAATAGTTTTCACCAAAATGAGTAAATGAAGATAATATTGACCCAAACACACTTCACATACAAGAATATTGATTTTGGATTCTTGAGCCTTTTAATAGTAACATTACATTATTGGAAATGTAATGGTTATATCCAAAAATACCCTTACCTTCACTTATAAAAGGGGAAAATATCCACCACATAAAGAATAATATTTACTTATAATTTTTCCTTTAAAATATTCCAATTTTCTTATAATATAACCTTATATCACTTCCATAAGATTTTGGTCACCTTTATTTTTCTTAAGGCCGTTATTTCCAAGGGTTTTTCAAAGAGAAAAGTCAAGCTTCCAACGTAAGTGTTACTTTTACAAAATCTTTTATCTTATTCCAATCCTTCAAAAATCACATATAACAAAATTAATATAATAAAATAGGTATCATTATTATAATTAAATTTCATTATATTAATTTAATGAAAATTATTCACTACTTTCCATCCACTAAGAGAGACTAAAATACCCATCTTGCATACGTGGAAAATTATGCCTCCATTATGTGATGTTGTTTATTTTTCATCACCATCAATAATGAATAGTATCAGGGATGGATTTGATGATTAACTATTTTTTATATGTCAAAAATAAAATTATTAAATGATCATTTTTTATAGACCGTTATTTCATCAATTCACTGATAAATGGGGTCGTTGATTATGCGTATGACAAACTACAGCCTCTATAAATAGTGAATTTAATTTTTCATCCCCACCCATAATCGATGGTTATTAGAATGAATTTATTCATGATATATTATTTTTATGAATTTTTTATGATTTTCTTATATGTTAAATTATCATTATATAAATACATCCTCTTACTCATTGAATCAACATAACACATTACAGTTTGGGTTGTTTTAACCACCTATCTAAATAATGCTATAAAAATTATGTCATAAATAATTATGGGATTTCATATAATGGTAATATAATGTAATAATGATATATTTTATATCTTTTAATGATTCTATAATGGTATTTTTTTATTTAAAATATTTATTAATGTATCACATTTAGATTGTTAAACACATAGAAATCTAGTTCATCATGATTTCTATTTTGACACACCGTATTATTTTCATTCACATAATGAAAATGATAATTAATTAATAATTTAAAAACAATGAGAATTTCATTATTTTAATACTAAAAAGAAGGATTTTCAATATACAAACCCAACTTATGATATAAATTTTTCAACACATAACCAAGGAAACACATTTTTAATGTCGTAAAATCCAATTAAGGTATAACTTCTAAAAAGGAGAAGATTGAAGAAATTGAATTCATGAAATTAATTCCATGAACATAATTCTTATATAATAAACTCATTGTCAGCAGTTAAATTTATTAAGCCAACTTGATGGATTCTATTAATGGGCTTAAATATTTAATGTCGTAGTAATAGAGAAGGGTGTCAGTTGGCAAAAGGGAATGATGAAATTGGACAAGGTGACTCTAAAACCCTATTGGTACGGATATGTAGGTTTTTTTATTCCTTTTCTCACCCTATCATGGATAGTATAAGGGGGTGATTTATTTTTGTTATGGAGTACAAGATAAAGGGGGATTTAATGTATATGGTATTTTATTTTGATTTCAATTAATGATGGGATTTTACATTTTTCCTTCATTTATATCCCTTCTGTGATTCTATTTTCATGACTATTGAAACTCTATTCCATAACATAGTTGAAAAACTGACAAACGGAAATGCCTTTGAAAAAAGATGAGAAAATACATGAAGAAAGTCAGGATTTGCAAAGGCTTGAAATTTGGATCACCCTAGTCAAGCCGAGGATCTATCGTCGCACAAGGTACTAGCATGCCAAATTTCTGACGTGAAATCCACTTGTGTGCCAAATAACCATTCTCCCATGGTAACTTATTTTCCTTAAATAGACCCTTGGGACTTCATTTATACAGATAAATTTTCCTAAAGCCCAATTGTTGCTCTGGTCTCCCTAGTGATTCCCCCAAGTCTTTCAAAACCTCCAAGGCAGTTATTTAACACCTAGAGTATAGGAATTAAAGGATGATCATTAGGCATAAGTCCCTTTAGTGTTTGAAATCCATAACACTTGTGCCTAAAGCACACAACCTCACTAAATCAGAAATACTTGCGCACCACACATTCCTATCAAAGAAACTTGAGTGCCCCACATCTGGGAATACCTATGAATACTCTTGAAGGCTTGATTCAAGTCTCACCCAAGTTTTAAATTCTAGTTTATTCATCACATAAGTTAACATTAGGTTTGCTAAGCCTATCTGCACACTCATACTTGCACGCGAGATACCTAATGGGGTTCCCTTCTTTGTTCCACTTATCCCTTCAGCCTATACGATCCATTCATCAAGCCTTCTTCAAAGTCATTCATGGAAATACTTCCTCTTCATTGGCTCCCTATTCTAAAATGGATTATGTTTAAACCTATACCAAAAACCTCATGACTTATCAATCCTTTATGAAGGTCACATCAGAGTGTCTTTTATTTGGGTTTTTATATCCACAGTCAGAGGTTTCTAACATTTGTTTTGCAATGGGGTTATGTTTCATATAGTGTCTGTGGGTTTGTATATCCACAGTCACATGGAAATTTCTCCCAGGAATGGTTTTGGGGAGTTCCCGGTTTGGAGGATTAGGGTTTTGGCCATGCCCGTCTATTATAATCTCTAAAACCTGGAGCCTCTAGTCCCTGGTAGGAAAGGTATGGTTCACACCTAATTTTTCTTTTATAAAAATGAGAAGTCTCCCTCCCCTACCAGAACCAATTTTAGGGAAACCATTATGGTGTAATTACCTAACCATTCATGTAATAGGTTGCAGTCTCACTCTTCTCTACTTCCTTAACCTTCACACCTTCCTTACATTGGACCCTTGTCTAATGTAAATTGAATAGAGGGACGGTTCATTTCCTCGAACTCATCCACCATCACTGTTGTAGGCCCATCCTCTTTCACCAGCAGATTAGAAAAAGTGTGTGTGCCTTTGTTGAATCTTTCACATCCTCTTCTTTCTCACATAGAGCATGAATCACATTGGCTTAGATATTTGTGATGATCCCAACATTTTCACAAACACATGACTCATTGAACTATGAGAACTCTAATTCCCATCAAAATTGGGATACGTAGGAAGCCTTCCTAAGGCCTGATCTCCATCTCAGTTCATCCATAAATGGGAATCCTTTTTAGGAAGTAATACCAAACTCATTTCACTTAAAGGACAACACTCCCCTATGAGACTCAATGAACTATGATAACTTTTATTCCCATTAAAAATGGGATATGTAGGAATCCTTCTTCAGGCATCAGCTTCATCTCATTTCATCCATAAATGTGAGTCCTTTTCAGGAAGTAATCTGAAACTCATTTCTCATAAAGGAATAAACTCTCCCATGAGACTCAATGAACTATAAGAACTCGGATTCCCATCAAAACTAGGATAAGTATGAAGACTTCCTAAGGCCCAAGATCTGTCTCATTTCATCCATAATGGGTGTCCTTTTCAGAATTTCATCCCAAAATCATTTCTCTTAAAGGACAACACTCTCCTATGAGACTCACTAAACTATGTGAGCTTTTATTCCCATCTGAATGGGATACACAGGAATCCTTTATGAGGTTCAAACCCAAAACACCAAAACAACCTTGTTCTTCCTTGGTCATATTCCCTATAGAGTCTAATTCAACATGGAAACTAATATCTCTTCCCGGTTCCTTGGGATGCTTATGCATAAGTCTCACACCAAGCATAGACTAGGCCTCTTCCACTTAGACATCCTTAACATAAGATATTAAACTATACTAATAGGTTCTTATCACATGAATTTAAAAGTTTTTATGTGTCCCATTAAGAGGAAATGAACTATGAGGGTTCTGATTACTTTTACAAGGATATGTAGGTAGCCCATTTATGTCTAAGATCTTGAAATTAAAACAAAATGTTTTCTTCCTAGGTGACAATAAATTCTAGAGTGCCCCATTGAGTATCTTAAAAACCGATATTATCCTAACAACGGTTAAAATAATCTCTAAATACTATATGAGAGGATACCATTGATGGAGAACCTTGAATACATACGGATGATTCTAAATTTCACAAATGTTAATAATTAATTGAAATTTTCAAGATAAACCAATGTTATACTTGGTAAATTAAAAATTATTCATGAAAATATCTTAAATCTATAAGAGAGTCATAGAGTAGGAAATAATTCCCCCCAAAAGGGTGTGATGAGTATGGCCTCCCATCCTCTTGACCAATGTGTGTTCTTAAGCATCATTATTCCTAACCTAACAAATACCTACATTTGGAAAGCGGATCCCTTTGGATCAAAAACCATTTGATGTTTACAGTTCCATAAATAAATCCAATGGAAACCACCCAGAAGTAGTGATTCCTAACCAGAACACACGTTCTGAGGGAGACGAAACAAAAATAGTCAACCCGATGTGAATCCTTAACTAAGTTGATAGTATTACCCATATGTCATCTCATATTAATTGATAAAGGAAGGAAATACAAAGTAATACATCAGGCATGTGTCCATCTATAATATGTTTCCTTAATGGAGTTATTTTTTGTATTTGTCATGTTTTCTAAAAAATCCCTTCACTGCAAATGGATTCCTTAAAACATGCACCCGTGAATGTCCCAACCACTGCTCAAGATGGATTCTCATCCATTGGAAGGACCTCATAACTAATTCAGCATCTACAATGTTGGGTCTCAAATTTATTAGTATTGGAATACCATAAAAATAGCAATATCCCAACCCTAGAGGCTGCTCGACAGGCTCTCCAAGTTAACAAAAACCATTGATCATCCGATTAGCGATGACTGGTGGTCAAGAAGCAGACGGTTCCAACCACCATCTTCCACCGTTTCAGTTCCTTTTCCATGGAACACAATAACTTGTCCATCCCATACTATAGGGAGGTGGATCAATAGGTCACTCATGGTCTCAACTCAAAGATATAGGGGTCCTTCCTGAGGGATCCCACTAACATTCTCCACTTACAAAATCGTGTGTATGTGAACCCCCAACATGATGGGGGTGTTGCCTTCGGTTGTTCAGCCCAGGTCCTTCAGACCCAGGCATACAAGAGGAACTTCCAGGGACAAAATCCAGCCAACAAGGATCATGTTCTTACTTTTTCCTCCTCTGGAGAAGTACATCAACATAACTTGGTGGAAAACAACAAATGGGAACATACAATCGTCCACCATAATGTCGCCCGCCAGCCGACTCATCTAGAAGCACCCAACCAATCCCACTTTTTGAACCCAATGGAGTAACATGAGCAGTCACAGACACCTGCTTACAAACTATCATCCAGTCGGCAGACTCGTCTAGATGCATTCAAGGAATCCCACCAATCAAATATGGTGGAAATTGGTAAGTATGAACATACACATTCCTACAATCACCAATACTGCCAGAAATCTCATCTATCAGCATTGAAAAAAGTTTTTCAACCATGCATGGCAGAAAATAGCCAGAAGGCACATACACCTACCAGTATCCATAAAGTCTGTCTGCAGTCTCGTTTGGCAGCACCCAAATAAGTCAGTAGGAAAGCTCCGATGAAAAATATGGGGAAGAATCAATTCTCTGCCACCATACATGATTACTGTTAGTATCCACTGATAGGAAAGGGAGAATATGAGCAGGCACATACACCTACTCTAGATATGAAATGGACTTATATTCCCGTTCTGGCTATTGAAGTCACCAAAAGAATTTTAACAATGGAGAAAGGTTACACACAAATTCTTGCACATATTCTGGAAGCCTTCCAGAATATCATAATGGTAACTTTAGCAGTACTAGGATAACAACACATTATTTTTACCCCACACCTGGGATGACTCGTCGGCATGTCATCCCGAATCATATACTCACTAATGTTCTAGTCTAAGAGGGTTATGAGGAATACTCCCCCATAACATACTGAAAACCGGATCAAGAACATACACCCTTTAAAATTAGTGATAATCGGCCTATTCTGATGACCACTCCAAGGCAAGAACATACACCTGCCCATGATAACCAATTATCCAAAAAATTGGACCCAACTACATGTAAAAGATAATCTATGAAGAAGTATTTCCAAACACATTTGGAAAATCAAGATCCAATCTTTGATCTATATCCTCTTAATGTTCGAGTTCTTAAAGCCCTCATACATTTATCTATTGCAACATAAGATCCTACCCTCCCATTAAAAAATTATGGGAGTACTAGTAGTAATTACGATGTTCCTCATCGAATAATTCATCATAAAGGCTTGCTTCATGAAAATTCAGTCAATATAGAGAGCCTCTCTCTAGATGAGAGTCATGGAAACCCTCCATGTGTCCAGAAGATGAAGGATTGAGAGGATTTATCCCTTTAATCCACCATGGTGGTCCTACACATGATGAAATTCTTTATGAAAGTTCTCTATGTAGTAGTCTTTCACATTGTTAAGATAATTCTTTAACTGACAATGTAGTGATGAGAAAGCCATCTCATCTCAAGGCACTTTCAAACAAAATTCCAGTCATGTCTAATTCCTTGTTATTAATAGGTTAAATACTTTCTCAAACAGAAGACAAACCAAGGTAACGGTCATTATCAGAAGCTCCATTGGGTTATTTGCCTTATAATATAGCAGAGGAAAAAGAAACTGATTATTTTTTTTGTAATAAAACAATCTAGAAATGTCCACTTTGGTTAGACCAAATTGAGAAACCTCTAGCAAAAGATTATAAGGATATGTTGAATGTGAGAAAAATATTGGCTAAAGGTGAAATACAAGTCATGTTTTGGCCTTTGGAAACCTATCGATACAACATTCTATAATTGATAGTAGAAGATTGAATTTATTGTTGGAACCAGGTTCTTCAAAGCATGATTTGGTGTATGGTTTGTGTTTGTTGTCAATCCTCAGTGGAAGTTCAGGGTGTGAACCAACAAAGCGATCATACCGTTCAGGAAGAAAACAGTAGTGAAGGTGGCGCTGTTTCCCAGTGTTTGCCAAATTTTTGGGCCTGAAAATCCGTAAATAAAGTAAAGTGTTTTTGGCAAAGATACTTGCGCGTCGAGCTCTTGGAGGATGAAAGACTTGCGCGCCGTATGTTTTTGAGGATCAGAACATCACAATTTGGCTAAGGAAAGAAGGTCGCGCAAGTGTTGGTTGGGTCGCGCAAGTAACTTGCGCGACAGAGGATCTGGAGACAGGACTTGCGCGTCGTCGAGGGACTTGCGCGCCGCCGCGCAGGGGGTCCAGTTTGCCTATAAATACTGGACCACCCCTCCTCATTTCCAACGGAGTTCAAGGCCGAGAGATTGTTCGAGCTCTCGTCACGCAGGTGGTTGAGTCGCGCAGGTGGTTGTTTTGTCGCGCAAGTAGAGCTTGCGCGCCGGTGTTTTGGCTGTTCTCCTAAGGCAGTTTGGAAGAGAAAGGAAGTGGATCGCGCAAGTATTTAGTTCAAGAAGGCAGTGTCGCGCAGGTGCTTCAGTGACACTTGCGCGCCAGTTTAGTCTTGCGCGCCTGATATTTGTGCGCCGCCGGGAGACTTGCGCGCCGGGCTTGAAAAGGAGACCTTGACACTTTTGAAGCACGCCTGCCTTGATGGAGCTGCACGAAAGCCGATAAACTACTCGGTTCATTCGAGGAAAAGTGATATTCTTTTTCTGGTGAGAATCGGACTTCAATAGAGCATCTACATTCAACAAAGGATGCACTCTTATGCAAATGAAGAAGAGACCTACACGTCTATAAACTGAGTGGGACTTCACCAACGGCAGTGAGCCAGGGGGAGTCAACGGGAGTGACCCGAGGGATGCAGTGAGTTATCCCTGAACTATTGTAAAGGCAGTGAGCCTGGGACAGAGTGTCTGTACCCGAACTTTTGTATCCGCAGCTAGTGAAGCATAGTGGATTTAGGTACGACCGGCAACCTGTCGGCGTATGCTCCTTGGACGTAGCCCTTAGTGGTGAACCAAGTAAAAATGACTGTGTCTTCTCTGTGCATGTGAATGTTTTCTTTTTGATCGTAATCATCATACAGGTTCAACAAGTTCCTACCAACGTGGGAACAAGATCCAAAAAATTAAAAGAAAAAGTGGTCACCCTGATTCACCCCTCCCCTCTCAGGGTGTCCCGGGGTCCTTCAAGTGGTATCAGAGCGTAAAGGTTGCTGGTGTTGAATCTGACCTTCTTCATCATGGAAAACGCCGTCAATGTCAGGGGAGTCCCTCACTTCGATGGAAGCAATTTCCAGATCTGAAAGAACAGAATGAGATCTCATCTAAGATCTCTTGGAATGGAAGTTCTTTTTTCTACTGTGCAAGGAATACATGTCACTGATCCAACAGGTCTGGCTATGACTGAAACAGACAGGAAACTTCTTGATGTAGATGCTAAAGCACAGAATGCTCTCACTGCTTCCCTTTCTGATCAGATTTACCTGAAGGTGATGAATTGCACCTCAGCAAAATCTATGTGGGATAAACTTGAGAATATTTATGAAGGTGATAGCAAAGTGAAGGAGGCGAAACTACAAGTGCTACACAATCGGTTTGATGATCTGAAGATGCATCCAGACGAGAATGCAGACTCTTTCTTCAATCGAATTACTGAAGTGGTTGGAGCAATTCGGGGTCTAGGTGAAGAAATAAAAGACATTGATATTGTAAAGAAAATATTAAGAAGACTTCCACCACTGTATAATGCGAAGGTGTCAGCTCTTGAGGAAAGAGATCTTTCCAAACTTTCTCTAGATGACTTATTGAGCAGTCTGGTAGCATATGAAATGAGAGTCAAACCAGAAGATGCTACGACTCGGGTGAGCAAGGAAATGGCATTCAAGTCCATGGATAAATTGAAAATCTCCAAGGATAGTAGCGGTGATGATGACGAAGAGAAAGAAATTCTTTCTCTCATTGCAAAGAAGTTCCAGAAGGGGAAAGGGAAATTCAAAGGGAAGTTACCTCTCGCATGCTTCCGTTGTGGAAAAGTTGGGCATATTGCCTCTCAGTGCTTGAAGAATATCAATGATGATGACAGTGAAGATGAAAACTTCAAGAAGCCTCAAAGAAGGTTCTTCAAAAAGGGAGACTTCAAATCTGGTAAGAAAATGCAAAGGAAGAGTTTTGTCTGTGAAGAGGAAGAAGATGACAATGAATTCTGTGATGAAGAAGAACCAGAATTCAAAACTGGGAACCATGCTTCTATGATGGCCACTGTTGAAAAGTCAGAAGATACTGATGGTGAAAAAAAACTGAGAACTTGTGTAGATCCTGAGGTGCAACTTAAGGATGCAGTTAGTAAGCTTAAGATTAAATGTAAGAGCTGCAATAAGTGGAAATCAATTGTAGAAGAATCAACTGAATATGTTGATCAACTTGAAGCTGAAATTGAACGACTGGAAGAATTTGTGAAGGTACAGTCTAAAATAATTGAAAGCAATGATGATGCAGTTGATCTGAAGCTGAGAATTGAAGAGCAAGCAAAGGTCATCAATGACCTCACATCCAGACTGGATGAAAAATACAAGACTGTTGAGGGTCTTGAGGAGGAAGTAGTTACTCTGAGGAGTAAAATGGAGACAGAATCAGTTCCAAAAGAATCGAGGAAGAAAATACAGTTCGGAAGATTCTCAGATGCAGAATTACTTGCAAGAGCCAAGTGTGGTTCAGATGGGGTTGGAAAAGTCTTGAGTGATCAAAGACCTGCTTGCATGGGAAAGAGTGGAATTGGCTGTGAGGCTGAGTCATCAACTGCTGGAAGTGCAAAGATCCAAAAGAAAGATAAGATGAAAGTTGAACATGTTGAAATGTTACCTAGAATTCTGAAAAAGGAACCCTCAATCCAAACTAAAAGAAGACCTGAAATTTATCCTCAAACTTTCAAAAATGGCAGACAGTCTTACTATTCTCCCAAGGAAGAAGCTATAAGGAAAAATTCAAGTGAGAAGACATTTCTTCTCATGAAGTGTCAGTTCTGTGGCTATCTGGGCCATACCATGTCCTATTGTGAAGAGGCAAGAAGCTATCTGAATGGAGAAGATATAGATGCTCAACAAAGGAGAACAATTTCATATCCTAATTCTTATAGAAGAAATAATTTCTATGGATATTGTTTTCATTGTTCTAACTTTGGTCATAAGGCCATTAATTGCAGGCAGAGAAGGGACATTGACACCTCATACAGAAGTTCCAGACATGTCAAGTCTCGTCAGCAAGACGATGTTTCTCTTTCAAACAGGTTCTCACCTCTTAAAGAAGACTTTGACTATGAAGAACCTGGGTTTGCGGAAGAGATAGTTGAAAGGCCATCAGTTCTATATACTCAATCTAATGTCTCATGGAAGGAAAGGAGGAAGATTGAGAAATCAAACCTTGCAGAGGTAGCTCTCAAAGCTACAAAGAACAACAGTACCTGGATTCTAGATAGCGGTTGCTCATCTCATATGACAGGTAATGCCGGTCTACTAACAAATATCATAAAGAATGTTGATGGTACAGTAAGATTTGGTAATGATGGGGCTCTGAAAATCAAAGGGAGTGGAAGTACCAAATTAGCTAATGGAGAACTAAAGAAGACTGAAGTCCTTTACGTAGATGGCCTACGTCATAATCTCCTCAGCGTGAGTCAACTCTGTGACTCAGGACTTGTTGTTACTTTTAATCAGAAAGGCTGCACTATCAAGGGAAAAACTGGCAATTCTCTCATGAAGGGATGCAGAACAGAAGGAAACTTGTATCAGGTTGATAGTGAAGAGAATGTATGTTACATGACTGTTGAAGAAGAAAACAATCTGTGGCATCGGAGATTGGGACACATCAATCAACAAGACATGGAGAAAATATCAAAATTGAGAATTGTCATGGACATTCCCAACCTGAAGCGTGAGCGTGAAAAATCCTGTGAGGCTTGTATTCGTGGGAAGCTGGTCTGCAGTTCATACCGGCCAAAGAAGAAAAAGGCATCTCACCTTCTTGATCTGATTCATACAGATGTTTGTGGTCCAATAAATGTTGTCGGGACTCATGGAGAAAGGTACTTTGTCCTTTTCATAGATGATTACAGTCGAATGGCATGTGTGATGGTCATTCACCGGAAACGACAGGTCCTTGACTGCATGAAAACATATCGGCGAATCGCCGAGAATGATACTGGATGAACAATCAAAGTGTTGCGATCTGACAATGGAGGAGAATACACGTCCATTGAATTTGAAAATTATCTGGAGAAGCATGGGATACAACATGAGGTAGCTGTTGTGAGAACTCCACAACAAAATGGAGTTGTTGAACGAAGGAATCGACAGGTGAACAACATGGCACGAACTATGCTGATTGAGAGTCGTATTCCACGACATTACTGGAAAGAGGCTGTTCAAGATGCAGTGTACATTCAGAATCGAACAGGACTTTATATGGGTGAGACGAAGACACCATATGAATTGTGGCATGGACGGAAGCCTTCTCTAAAATACTTTCGTGTTTTTGGAAGTAAGTGCTTCATCAGGAACAAAGAAGGAAATCAGGGGAAATATGGTGACAACGCAGATGAAGGAATCTTCCTTGGTTACTCAATGAACAGCAAAGCCTACAAATGTTTCAACAATCGTTTGGGAAGGATTGTGGAAAGCAATGATGTTAAGATAATTGAAGAGAAAACCACAAATGCTTCACGGACGTCATATGATGATGTGATAGAAAGTCATGAAGAATGTGGACATGAAGAAACTACAAATGCAGAAATAGAGGAAGCTGTTCAAAACACTCATCAATAACATAATGATGTTGACTCAGAAGAAGAATCTGAAGAAGAAACTATGGCTGAAGAGAATACTAATGAACCTCGCAGGAGAAATCGAAGAGCTGAGATTGATCCATCCAACATAATTGGGGATAGGAGTGCACCCACACAAACCAGAAGGATGAGGAATACCACGCAATCTGCATTTCTATCAGTTGTAGAGCCATCCTCATTCGAAGAAGCTGCAAAAGATGAATCTTGGGTGAAAGCCATGAATGATGAATTAGATCAGATTGATAAGAATCAGACATGGGATCTTGTCCAGAGACCTGAAGGTCACAATGTGATTGGTACCGAATGGATTTTCAAAAATAAGTTTGATGAGCATGGAAGTGTTATCAGAAACAAGGCACGACTGGTATGTAAAGGATACTCCCAGATTGAAGGTATTGATGTTTAAGAAACCTTTGCTCCAGTTGCTAGACTGGAATCAATCAGGCTTTTCCTTTCCATGGCACTCCAAAGAGGATATAAAGTATATCAAATGGATGTTAAGACAACATTCTTGAATGGTGTACTCGAAGAAGAAGTCTACATTGAACAACCGGTGGGGTTTGTCTTGGGTACCGATGAAACAAAGGTCTGCAAACTAAAGAAAGCTCTATATGGTTTGAAGCAGGCACCACGGGCATGGTACTCACGGCTAGACTCATATCTGAAGAAGTTGGATTTCAAAAGAGGAGGAGTTTATCACAATCTCTATGTGAAGAATTCTCCAAAAGATCAGTTCATGGTTCTTGTCTACGTTGATGATATCATTTTTGGTGGCAGCAGGCAGAAATCAGTGGATGAATTTGCCAACCACATGAAATCAGAATTTGAAATGTCTATGATTGGGGAGCTCACATATTTCTTGGGGTTGCAAGTAATTCAAAAGAAGGAATACACTTTCATTTCTCAGGAAAAATATGCAAGAGAGTTTCTGAAGAAGTTCAATATGCAAGACTCCAAACCAATGTCAACTCCGATTGCTGTTGGAACTAAACTTGGAAAGCATGAGGATGGAAACTCTGTTGATCCCACCATGTACAGGAGGATCATTGGAAGCCTATTGTATCTGACAGCGACAAGGCCAGATATTGTCTTTGCAACATGCCTTGCGGCCCGCTTTCAGAGTAATCCAAAGGAGGAACATATGTCAGCAGTAAAAAGAATCATGAGGTACATTCAAGGTACACATAACTTCGGGTTATTTTTTGCTGCAGGCAGGGATAGTGAATTATCAGCATTTTCTGATGCTGACTGGGCTGGTGATGTCATAGATAGAAAGTCCACTAGTGGTGGAGCTTTCTATATTGGGCAGAAATGTGTTGGATGGTTGAGCAAGAAACAAGAAAGTACTTCTCTTAGTACTGCTGAAGCTGAATATATCTCCGCCACAAAAGCATGCACTCAACTTCTTTGGATGAAGCAGCAGCTAACAGATATTGGTGATAAGGTGCAGCAACCAATGGTGATTTATTGTGATAACAAAAGTGCAATTGATCTTACGAAGAATCCGGTTCAGCATTCTCGTACAAAACATATTGAAATACGGTATCATTTTATCAAAGAAAAGGTTGAACAGGGCGTGATTAAAATGGATCATGTTGGAACTAATGAGCAAGTTGCTGATATCCTAACCAAGACATTGTCCGCGGCTGTGTTCGAGAAGCATCGGTTGAACCTCGGTGTTCGACCACCTCCTACTGTATAAGGAGGCTCCGGAAGTCCCCTCTCCCCATGTGTTTTGACTGTCTTTATCTGTTTATGGCTGTGATGCAGGTTTATGGGGGAGATACTTTCCAGGGGGAGTATGGCTTGAGCTGAACGTTGAACAAACTTTTCGGTCTTTGGTTTTATTGTCAATGGGGGAGAAAGGAATAAATTCAAGGCAAGAAATTCTTCTGTGATGAGAAGTGTAAGCTTGTGATGAGAAGTTTAATAAGGATAACATCGGGATGGAGATTTTTGTGTACGATTTCAACACACTAAGACTAAGACCCAATTCAAGCTTTCTCTCTTGTTTTCTACACCGAGCCTTGCTCACGTAGACTTAGAGTGTTAGCTGAGTTGATTCTTGCGTTTTGGTTTTGCTCATGGTTGGAGATCTATTGAATTTATTCTGATTGCCAACAAACCCAAAGGGGGAGATTGTTGGAACCAGGTTATTCAAAGCATGATTTGGTGTATGGTTTGTGTTTGTTGTCAATCCTCAGTTGAAGTTCAGGGTGTGCACCAACAAAGCGATCATACCTTTCAGGAAGAAAACAGTAGTGAAGGTGGCGCTGTTTCCCAGTGTTTGCCAAATTTTTGGGCCTGAAAATCCGTAAATAAAGTAAAGTGTTTTTGGCAAATATACTTGCGCGCCGAGCTCTTGGAGGATGAAAGACTTGCGCGCCGTATGTTTTTGAGGATCAGAACATCACAATTTGGCTAAGGAAAGAAGGTCGCGCAAGTGTTGGTTGGGTCGCGCAAGTAACTTGCGCGACAGAGGATCTGGAGACAGGACTTGCGCGCCGTCGAGGGACTTGCGCGCCGCCGCGCAGGGGGTCCAGTTTGCCTATAAATACTGGACCACCCCTCCTCATTTCCAATGGAGTTCAAGGCCGAGAGATTGTTCGAGCTCTCGTCGCGCAGGTGGTTGAGTCGCGCAGGTGGTTGTTTTGTCGCGCAAGTAGAGCTTGCGCGCCGGTGTTTTGGCTGTTCTCCCAAGGCAGTTTGGAAGAGAAAGGAAGTGGATCGCGCAAGTATTTAGTTCAAAAAGGCAGTGTCGCGCAGGTGCTTCAGTGACACTTGCGCGCCAGTTTAGTCTTGCGCGCCTGATATTTGCGCGCCGTCGGGAGACTTGCGCGCCGGACTTGAAAAGGAGACCTTGACACTTTTGAAGCACGCCTGCCTTGCTGGAGCTGCACGAAAGCCGATAAACTACTCGGTTCATTCGAGGAAAAGTGATATTCTTTTTCTGGTGAGAATCGGACTTCAATAGAGCATCTACATTCAACAAAGGATGCACTCTTATGCAAATGAAGAAGAGACCTACACGTCTATAAACTGAGTGGGACTTCACCAACGGCAGTGAGCCAGGGGGAGTCAACGGGAGTGACCCGAGGGATGCAGTGAGTTATCCCTGAACTATTGTAAAGGCAGTGAGCCTGGGACAGAGTGTCTGTACCCGAACTTTTGTATCCGCAGCTAGTGAAGCATAGTGGATTTAGGTACGACCGGCAACCTGTCGGCGTATGCTCCTTGGACGTAGCCCTTAGTGGTGAACCAAGTAAAAATGACTGTGTCTTCTCTGTGCATGTGAATATTTTCATTTTGATCGTAATCATCATACAGGTTCAACAAGTTCCTACCAACGTGGGAACAAGATCCAACAAATTAAAAGAAAAATTGGTCACCCTGATTCACCCCTCCCCTCTCCGGGTGTCCCGGGGTCCTTCATTTATGATATGCACCTAAACTTATGAAGGACTCTTGGTCATTTAACAGATAGAGTATTACCATATGATGAATACTAAAGTCATGTTAAGGTAATAGAAGGGTTACAACTCCAAATTGACATGGTATATCTCTTAGTTTATTTTCATCCAAAGGTTGAGAAGCAGTAGGGAACCCTTCAGCATGAATGAATCAATTAAATAATGTGGTTATGCCAATTAATTTCTAATACCCCATCTAGTGTTTGTATCAAAGGATGGGCTGCACACTGAACATTGCATTTCACTACGCTCCAAAATCAGAAAATCCCTCCAAAAGTGATCTCATGCAATGTTATTTCCCATGGACTGCTACAATCAATAGATTTTGTGTCTAATCAAAGATATGGTCAAGAACAGACCGTGACTAGCTCTCATCAAAGTCAAGCCAAATGAGATCAAGTTGTTCTGATACTTCTGTATCAAGAATCTGAGAACATTAAGAAGGCCTCCCTCTTTGATGATTTCAACCATCAGATTGCACAAATGTCTAAAATAGCACAACAATCATCTGAAACAGGTGATTTAAGTGGTTGTTAGATAATGAACCTGGCCAATGTTTGGACTAGAATTCATAAAATTAGAAGAGCAGTTGCGCTAATCTCATCCATCGGAGTTCGAGAGTCACTCCAACCTGCAAGGCTAGGGGATTTTTTAACTCAACCATCAAATTCAATAAACATAGCTTGACGGTTTGTAGAATAGGAAGATCCTCAACCTGTAGGTATGGGGGATTTTTTACATTCACAATCCCCTCCTTAAGAGAAGTTATCTTTCACCCAAGTAGAAAAGAATCCCCAATGTGAATGGACAACTGAACTATCCAAGGTTTCCCATCAGGTTACTGTCCGTCAAATGGTTCCCTAGAATCATCATATGGGAGAACAAAGTCTCATGGTGGACATAGAAGGATACTATCTTACACAAATACTAATAGAATGCCACCAATGCATTATGTGTTAGTAAATGTCATCAATACCATTATGGAAAATCCTCCAGAAAATGAGTCCATTTTAGGGGAGTTAGAGGATGAAGTTCTTATTCATAATATAGTACACAGTGAAGAAAATAAAGAAGGTGTGTATACCCAAAATTAGAGGCTTAACCAAAATCTTGGTATTCTTTCAAGTAGCCAACTCCCACCCCTTCGAAAGACATATAACAAGGGGAAAAGAAAAGGTCTGATCATGTCTCACTTTTCCACTATATAAGGTCAATCTCTTTTGTTTGAAGAAATATTTTCCTAGCAACAGGAGGATATGAATGAGTTGAAATGACTCAATGTAGAGTTACTTTTAAGTATCATTTCTTCCAAACATGCTCCATAATAATATCCTCAACTTTCACATTCTCTAGTAACTCCTCCGCAAAGGGGTTTGTTGTAACTACAAATGAGGATAATGAATTATATACATTGGGTATACATCCAGGACAGGATCAAATACATACTTATTGGCTTATCCCCATGGGTTATCCAAGATAAATACCAGCAACACCACCACTAGTGGTTTTTACAGTCATCGCATTAGTTCAAGCTCTAGTTCCTATACCTATACAGATCCTATCTCATCCATATGTTCCCAAAATGCTTATGAATACAATTGAGTAATTAAAAAATTTATTGGAAGATATGTAAGAACAGTGTCCACTAGAATAACCAAAAAAGAAATCTTACCCTAAATTGGTAGCTCTGATCCCTCCACCACCAAATTTTTCAATACAAAATTTCAAATCATTAATGGTTTTAGAGATCCGGAGCAGCACTTTGTAACACCCCGAGCTTCCACGATACACTTCTCATTCAATAATGCAATAGCTTGCATTGTACGCAACTTCGAGTTCTAACACACCGCGACTAATCAAAGTAGCTATTATGAATAGTAATTCCCACTTTTTAAAATTATAGAAATTTTATATTTCAAAATGGACTTCATTTTTGTATTCGTAATATCGAAATTAGCCTATGTTGAATTTTTTGTAATTTTCTGAGAACTTCCAATTTTTTTATGAATAGTGAAAAATACTTAAAACAACTTTTTTAATAAAAATAATTTATAGGGATAAGTTATACTATTGAGTGGTTTTAAAGTATAATTAGAATATATTTTTACCATTTTATCCAATGGTTTTCATTAGAATTAATTTCACTTTGAAATTGGACATAAACAATTGTCAATCTTTTGATATATATTGTTTCTTAAAAACACGCTATTTTTTGTGACAGCATGAATTAATTATAAAATTAATTAATGCAACTTGTATGTTTGGAATTTTGTAAAATAGACATCATTTTTGAATTCGGAATATCAATTATAGCTTAGGATGAAATTTTGGCATTGTTCTGAAAAACTTCAATTTTTGATGAATAGTGAAACCACTAAGTGGTAGTTAAATAACTGATTTTTCGTTTAAATGAAATATTACCACTTATGTGATTTTATTTTCAAAAATCTGACATACATGGTTGGCATTAGGAAGTAAAATGTAGTTCAATGGAATTAAAATAATCTTTTAGTGAATAGTAACTTTTAAGTTTAATTAATCGCGATTAAAGGTAATTAGTGAAATTTAAGGTAAAAATGATATTATAAAAATATGAAAATACCTTTACACTTGTCCTACCCCTATTGTATGTGTCATGGAAGACCAAGACAATCCATGGGTCAACTTGGGGACCCCATGGAGCAACTTTGGTAGGAAAAGGACATAAATAACTTTTTATTTAATGTTAAAATAAAAAGGTCACAAACAAGAGTTGTTTTACTAAAACAATTTTTAAATGGGGTTATACAAGTCATATGTTTGACTATAAATATTAATTAGAAATCTAAAAAGATTTCCTACATCATGATATTTTTTTATAATTTTTAGACATTAAATAAATTAAATTATTTATGACACCATGATGATGCAGCGAATACCTCATTAATTAACGATTTAAATAAAATGAAAGGATAATGTAAAATCTAAGGCTTAAACTTGTCAAAAACCTATTGGATGAGGATATTTCGAACCCTTATCACCTTATCCTCGAATTATATAAGTGTGTGACCTTTGTAATCCGAAAAGCATTGTATAATAATGTAACATTTCCTTACTTTCCAAGACTGCCCCTCCTCTCCACTTATAAAAGGCCCCCACCTCTACCACCTTACTCACACTTTCAAAGCCTTTTGGCTCAGATAAACTCTGCCCAAATACTCTCCCAACTTCCATTCCTTACTCCTAGAAGCCTCACTTTGGGCAGAATTCTTCCCAAGGAAGCCTTTGGCTCAAATCAAAAGAATTACCCGATTTTAAGGTAATGTCTTCTCTTATGTTATTTTGTTTTATTTTGCTTCTCCAACCCCATAAACTCTTTTTATTCATTTCTTTTGTAACAACACCAGTATCCTCAATATACTATCATGTTTTTATAAGAAGGATTCGAGATACACTTACACACACCTACATCTAATGGTTAAAGAACATATTGTTTCTGTGGATGGCGAATTTCTGCCTCACGAAACGATGATTGTTCAACACTCATATAACACCTTAAAAGGTGGACATTAAGATGTCACTATATTTATATATGATATATAATATGTTTATGTTTTCCTTATGCTTCTGTATTTCTGATTTATGTCATACTTTATGATTTCCATTATGGGTAAACGCGATAATTTCATTTTAGGAAGTGCGGACTACCGCCCCCTCAAAGTGATGTGAATCGTTAATGCCATATGTGGGATGTATAAAGGATGAAGTAAATGATATTATATATGATATTATACTGGAACTATATTATACCTTTATATAATTATGATTTCATTCCATTAAATATGAAATAGAAATGAAAGTAGCGTTCATGCGTATGTACGGCTTACCGTCTCCATGAACGGTGCATTTCATTTCTTACCTCTAAATGTTACGTAATATTATAAATGAATGTATATACTGGATATATATGATATATATGATATCTAAATCATGAATATAATTTTGGAGATAATGGATATTCTACCACATAAACAACTTGTAATTATAAGAAGTTTATTGTTGACTCAAGTACCAAAAACCGACAAAACGACCGTTATTAACTTAAATAATTACATAATGTTCATAACATGGTAATAAGTGATATAAAAGGAATAATGAACTTGAAAAAGGTTCTTAAGAAGGTAGATATTAACTCTAGTTTATTATTCAGGAGGTTAAAGAACGGTCAAGTCAAGACAGGATGCAAGGTAAGGGAACTTCTTAACCCAATTTCTATTCTTTGGGTTAATCTCCTACTTTCAAATTATGTCATGATATTATTATGTCCTATCTTGTATTTGTACTTTCTGTATGTGTACTTATAGTGAATACACATAATATATCTATTTTATTTAAAAAATGATCTTTGTAAGGGAACTTTTTAACCCAATTTCCATTCTTTGGGTTAATCTCCTACTTTAAAATTATGTCATGATATTATTATGTCATATCTTGTATTTATACTTTCTTTATGTGTACATATAGTGAATGCACATAATAGATCTATTTTGTTTTAAAAATGATCTTTTTAAGGACTTCGTCTCAATCTCCTTTCATTGAGGCATATTTTGTTTTATACACAACTTTCTTTTATATGGTGTATAAACCCCTTTGACTTTTATGTTTATTCAAAAGGAATCTTTTTATACGAATCGTTTTACTAAACGAAAAAAAGGGAATGTTTTTCTTTCCATACATATGCGGCGACAATGACTTCTCTACCGCCGTGACCATTATTTGAGTTTCGGATTCCTCTACAAGCCATCAATTTTTTTAAATAAAAAATAAATACAATGTTTTAACTTTCTTTTATTTTCGTATTAAAAATGGTTTTGAAAGCGTTTTTATTATATAAATGTGTTGTATTGATATCTTGTGATTGAAATGTGGAAATGTTATGCAATTATGTTATGTTTTATGATATGTTTAAACCTATTCATATGAGTAATGCATTGGACTTAATAAGTGACGGGTGGAGCCCGCTACAGCTCCTCGATGTATCGGTAGGTCTCATGAGACAAACTAGTGTCTTGGCATGAGGCCTTGACAAAATCTTATTGGTGGTCTTGGAACGAGGCCTTGGCTACGTGGTTATGATAGTCTGGCATTATACATTCCATCATTATGAAAGTGGTTATTTATATTTCATGTGATTATTCGACTAGTAGAATATCCATGTGAGTAAGTAAATAGAATTATTTCATTTTACTTTTTCCATATTATGCTAAAGTTTAAGTTTAAAAGGCTTTTTTTTAGTTATACATTGCCTTAAATGTTAATGTTTATTTATGAAAGCTTCCGCTATATTGTTATCATTACTGAGCATTTGAGCTCACCCCTTTCAATGTTTTAATTTTTTCAGGATGTGAAGAAGTATATTATGAATGAACTGCAGGGATAATATAAGGGGATATGAAGAGAAGATATTGTAGTTTTGTTTTACTTTATGATGTAATATAAGACTTATGAATGTATCTAGTGTTTCCAAGGATACTAAACTAATCGGTCTTTCGAGACTTGATCTTTTGTGATCATGCCAATGTTACGAAGTAATGCACCGACTCTGGGTAGCTGGGGTCGGGGCGTTACAGTTGGTATTAGAGGCAGTTTAGTACTAACCTTGGAAGCTAGATTTAGATAAACTCTGATTAGAGCACATAGCCCGAAGATAGACTTTGAGGATTAGTATAGAAGAACTTCCTAGAATTTTGGCATTATAGAGATTTTGTGAGTTTTCCGAGCAATGCATCCCTGTCTGGATACGAGTAGGTAGAGGCAGCTCTGGCACAGATGTACCTAGGGGTAAAACCCGAAAACACCGCTTTGAGCTAGACTCAAACAGGAACTGGTGCACGACAACGGGCCATGTTGCACTCTTGGTTACGACACTCCCGGGGGATATGCTTAGGATAATTCTCGTTTTATTTACAAACCACTATGAAGGGTTATGAGTACATACTTCCTCAAAAAAAACATTTTTATGATTATGGATTATATCCATAAATAGTTCAATTTATGTTAAGTATTTTACAAGTATGGAATTATATATTTTGATTCATAAACTAATCTAGTTTATGACATTATTTAGAAATCGCGCCTAGTGGAAGGAATGGAAACTGTATCAATGCACACACTTCGTGTAGGGATTGCCCTCCTGCTCAAGATAATTATTGTGGATCTGGAGATACAACTGGTGCTGATCAACTTATTACCATACTAGGACAACTCACTCAGGTTATGAATAATAACCTTACTCGTATAGAGCACCCTGATCCGCAACGTGGAGGATCAATGTTAGACTGCTTCATGAGGCAACAACCACCAACATTTAATGGGGGTACAAATCCATTAGTAGTTGAGCAATGGATAAACTCCTTAGAGAAAATATTCCATGCCTTGGGGAGTAGTGAAAGGGAAAAGGTTATCATGGCAGTTTACCGCCTCACTGGAGATTCCGATCAATGGTGGTCGCTGATTCAAAACACAAAGGAAGATAAAGAAGTATCAAATATGGAATTGAGAGAGTTCAAAGATCTTTTCTTATAAAAATACTTTCCACATGACCATCGAGCAGATATGGAAAGGCAATTTCTGAGTCTGAGGCAGAAGGAGGATGAGAATGTCGCAAAGTATGAGTCTAATTTTACATGGTTAGCGAGTCATGCAACAGATTATATACGTAACCCAAGAAGTAAGATTGATCGTTTCTTTGATGGGTTAAAACCGTTTCTTCGTCGATCATTAGTCTCACAAACCTTCTCGTCATACGAAGATATTATCTCATGTGCTATCAAGACGGAAAAGGAATTCTCTAAGTCTCATTACTTTAATGCAAAGTAAGAAAAGAATAGAACGGTGGAAAAAGAGACGGATAAAGGGAAAAAGGGAAAGAAGGATTTTCCATTATGTGATAATTGTGGGAAGAATCACCCCGGTGCTTGCCTAAAAGGAATGGGAGTTTGTTATAAATGTGGAGAAAAAGGTCACCAAGCTCGTGATTGCAAGGGAAAAAAAGAGGCTATCAATGTTGAATGATACAATTGTAGAGAAATGGGTCATTATTCAAATGAATGTCCTAATCATCAGGGAAACTTACCTTAGAAAAGGCCAAGGGATAAAGGACAATCTTATGTTGTTACTACAGTTGAAGCAGAATAATTAATGTATTGGTGCTTTTGGACTCATGGATTATATTCTGGTTATTAGAATAATGTGATATATATATATAAGGATTGTACTGCAGTACTTGTTGATTTCATTAAGGTTTTAATATGATGAAGGTAATCATATTTTTGTATGTGACAATAAGAGAAACTTTACCTTGTTTGAGGAATCTGATGATACAATTGATTTTTGGAATTTAGAGACCTTTTAGAGAAAGTCTGAACAGAGGTATTTTGGATAACTTTGGATAGTATTGTTTAAGGTTAAAACATTTATGAAGATTATTTTTGGAATATTATAATACTATATTTTTAGGAAAAGGACAACCTGCAGGGTGGGGCATAACCCGTCGCGTCGGACAAAGCTACAGGAATCGAACCCACAACCATAGTGCGACAGGCCTTTATTACCTACCACTAGCCTACAGGAAGTCCCTGGTTATTACAAAATAGTTTTACTAATCTAAATGGTATGTGTTAATATTTGTAACCTTATACAATTAGGATAAATAGAATATTTTTGAGTTCTATTACCTTTTAGAGTGAAAGATGGGTTCGTGGTAAAAATTTATTAAAGAATGAAAGTCTACATGACAAGTATGTATATTTCCTTACGTTCTTAGTAAATCTCCTAAATAAATTCCTCAACTTTATAAAAGGTAACTTAAAACAAAAATGTTGCCGGTTAACTTTTCCAATTGGGGATTCAATAATCATTCAACCCATCACAAGTTTGTGACTTTCTTATAGTTAACTTTCTCCTAATCCTGTTTTCTACAACTCTCCATTAGACCTTGATGGTTTGTTTCTCCTCCATATCCATATTTTCATAGAATCCTAGAATGGGCTATCTCGGGTGACCTTTGTACTTATCTTGCTTTCTTTTAATGTTATATTTTTATTAACCTTATTTCCGATGTGGGTTTTCCACAAAGGTATTTTCTATTTTCAACCTTTTATTTTCCAAGAAAAATTTTAAATTGTGAGGATGCAATTTATTGAAGGAGGTGAGAATGTAACACCCCAAGCTTCCATGATACACTTCTCATTCAATAATGCAATAGCTTGCATTGTACGCAACTTCGAGTTCTAACACACTGCGACTAATCAAAGTAGCTGTTATGAATAGTAATACCCACTTTTTAAAATTATAGAAATTTTATATTTCAAAATGGAATTCATTTTTGTATTCATAATATCGAAATTAGCCTATGTTGAATTTTTTGTAATTTTCTGAGAACTTCCAATTTTTTTATGAATAGTGAAAAATACTTAAAACAACTTTTTTAATAAAAATAATTTATAGGGATAAGTTATACTATTGAGTGGTTTTAAAGTATAATTAGAATATATTTTTACCATTTTATCCAATGTTGTTCATTAGAATTAATTTCACTTTGAAATTGGACATAAACAATTGTCAATCTTTTGATATATATTGTTTCTTAAAAACACGCTATTTGTTGTGACATCGGGAATTAATTATAAAATTAATTAATGAAACTTATATTTTTGGAATTTTGTAAAACAAACATCATTTTTGAATTCGGAATATCAATTATAGCTTAGGGTGAAATTTTGGCATTGTTCTGAAAAACTTCAATTTTTGATGAATAGTGAAACCACTAAGTGGTAGTTAAATAAATGATTTTTCGTTTAAATGAAATATTACCACTTCTATGATTTGATTTTCAAAAATCTGACATACATGGTTGTCATTAGGAAATAAAATGTGGTTCAATGGAATTAAAATAATTTTTTGGTGAATAGTAACTTTTAAGTTTAATTAATCGCGATTAAAGGTAATTAGTGAAATTTAAGGTAAAAATGATATTATAAAAATATTAAAATACCTTTACACTTGTCCTACCCCTATTGGATGTGTCATGTCCGACCAAGAAAATCCATGAGTCAACTTGGGGACCCCATGGAGCCACTTTGGTAGGAAAAGGACATAAATAACTTTTTATTTAATGTTAAAATAAAAAGGTCACAAACAAGAGTTGTTTTACTAAAACAATTTTTAAATGGGGTTATACAAGTCATATGTTTGACTATAAATATTAATTAGAAATATAAAAAGATTTTATGCATCACGATATTTTTTTTATAATTTTTAGACATTAAATAAATTAAATTATTTATGACACCATGATGATGCAGTGATTACCTCATTAATTAACGATTTAAATAAAATGAAAGGATAATGTAAAATCTAAGGCTTAAACTTGTCAAAAACCTATTGGATGAAGAGATTTCGAACCCTTATCACCTTATCCTCGAATTATATAAGTGTGGTACCTTTTTAATCTGAAAATCATTGTATAATAATGTAACATTTCCTTACTTTCCAAGAGTGCCCCTCCTCTCCACTTATAAAAGGCCCCCACCTCTACCACTTACTCACACTTTCAAAGCCTTTTGGCTCGGCCAACATCTGACCAAATACTCTCTCAACTTCCCTCCCTTACTCCTAGAGGCCTCACTTTGGGCAGAATTCTTCCCAAGGAAGCCTTTGGCTCAAATCAAAAGAGTTACCCGATTTTAAGGTAATGTCTTCTCTTATGTTATTTTGTTTTATTTTGCTTCTCCAACCCCATAAACTCTTTTTATTCATTTCTTTTGTAACAAAACCAGTGTCCTAAATATACTAGGATGTTTTTATAATAATGATTCGAGATACACTTACACACACCTACATCTAATGGTTAAAGAACATACTGTTTCTGTGGATGGCGAATTTCTGCCTCACGAAACGATGATTGTTCAACACTCATATAACACCTTCAAAGGTGGACATTAAGATGTCACTATATTTATATATGATATATAATATTTTTATGTTTTCCTTATTCTTCTGTATTTCTCATTTATGGCATACTTTATGATTTCCATTATGGGTAAATGCGATAATTTCATTTTAGGAAGTGCGGACTACCGCCCCCTCAAAGTGATGTGAATCGTTAATGCCATATGTGGGATGTATAAAGGATGAAGTAAATGATATTATATATGATATTATACTGGAACTATATTATACCTTTATATAATTATGATTTCATTCCATTAAATATGAAATAGAAATGAAAGTAGCGTTAATGCGTACGTACGGCTTACCGTCTCCATGAACGGTGCATTTCATTTCTTACCTCTAAATGTTACGTAATATTATAAATGAATGTATATACTGGATATATATGATATATATGATATCTAAATCATGAATATAATTCCGGAGATAATGGATATTCTACCACATAAACAACTTTTAATTATAAGAAGTTTATTGTTGACTCAAGTACCAAAAATCGACAAAATGACTGTTATTAACTTAAATAATTACATAATGTTCATAACATGGTAATAAGTGATATAAAAGGAATAATGAACTTGAAAAAGGTTATTAAGAAGGTAGAGATTAACTCTAGTTTATTATTCAGGAGGTTAAATAATGGTCAAGTCAAGACAGGACGCAAGGTAAAGGAACTTCTTAACCCAATTTCTATTCTTTGGGTTAATCTCCTAATTTCAAATTATATCATGATATTATTATGTCCTATCTTGTATTTGTACTTTATGTATGTGTACTTATAGTGAATACACATAATATATCTATTTTATTGAAAAAATGATCTTTGTAAGGGAACTTCTTAACCCAATTTCCATTCTTTGGGTTAATCTCCTACTTTCAAATTATGTCATGATATTATTATGTCATATCTTGTATTTATACTTTCTTTATGTGTACATATAGTGAATACACATAAAAGATCTATTTTATTTTAAAAATGATCTTTTTAAGGACTTCGTCTCAATCTCCTTTCATTGAGGCATATTTTGTTTTATACACAACTTTCTTTTATACGGTGTATAAACCCCTTTTACTTTTACGTTTATTCAAAAGGAATCTTTTTATACGAATAGTTTTACTAAACGAAAAAAAGGGAATGTTTTTCTTTCCGTACATATGCGGCGACAACGACTTCTCCTCTGCCGCGACCATTATTTGAGTTTCGGCTTCCTCTACAAGCCATAACTTTTTTTAAATGAAAAATAAATACAAAGTTTTAACTTTCTTTTATTTTGGAATTGAAAATGGTTTTGAAAGTGTTTTTATTATATCAATGTGTTGTATTGATATCTTGTGATTGAAATGTGGAAATGTTATGCAATTATGTTATGGTTTATGATATGTTTAAACCTATTCATATGAGTAATGCATTGGACTTAATAAGTGACGGGTGGAACCCGCTACAGCTCCTCGATGCATCGGTAGGTCTCATGAGACAAACTAGTGTCTTGGCACGAGGCCTTGACAAAATCTTATTGGTGGTATTGGCATGAGGCCTTGGCTACGTGGTTATGATAGTCTGGAATTATGCATTCCATCATTATGAAAGTGGTTATTTATATTTCATGTGATTATTCGACTAGTAGAATATCCATGTGAGTAAGTAAATGGAATTATTTCATTTTACTTTTGCCATATTATGCTAAAGTTCAAGTTTAAAAGGCTTTTGTTTTAGTTATACATTGCCTTAAATGTTAATTTTTATTTATGAAAGCTTCCGCTATATTGTTATCCTTACTGAGCATCTGAGCTCACCCCTTTCAATGTTTTAATTTTTCCAGGATGTGAAGAAGTATATTATGAATGACCTGCAGGGATAATATAAGGGGATATGAAGAGAAGATTTTGTAGTTTTGTTTTACTTTATGATGTAATGTAAGACTTATGAATGTATCTAGTGTTTCCAAGGCTACTAAACTAATCAGTCTTTTGAGACTTGATCTTTTGTGATCATGCCAATGTTACAAAGTAATGCACCGACTCTGGGTAGCTGGGGTCGGGGCGTTACACACTTGATACATTTTGTTTATCATTATTATCCCATGATGGGGACCCCTAAACAATAAGAATAAGTAAATATTTGATTCTTTGCACAGTCATTATAGGATCCAGCCTTTATCTGGTATACAAGTTTGCAGTCTCGATCAATTACATGATGGGAAGACCTCTGTCAAAAAGTCAATCTTCAATTCATCTCAACACTAACAAATATAACAATTTTTTATCTTAAAAATTTCAAACAAATGGAGACTTAAAGAGTTTCATATTTCATTGCTTAATGGAAAGGATTAACATATTACATAAATCTACCACTCCCTGATGAAGAGTTGTTTCCAATTTGTTTGGAAAATATGGGTGATGAGTTACGCACACCACTAATCCCAGTGAAATAAATAGAAGGGTTTCGATACCTTACTTCAATCACCCAACAAGTAGAGGATTCCATTATGGAAACCAAAGATAGATCTCATGTAATATTATCATATCAAAGAATAAGAATAGGGAAAGAGGAGGTTTCTATAGTAACACTCAAATAAGCACTTATACCCACGTCTACTTTAAAACCTTCATCATGCTGAAGGGTTCCACCTCTCGAGTGTTAGTAAAAATGACTGCCTCAAAAAGATGATCAAAAGGATCGAAGGAGGAGAAAATTTGAGGAGTTAAAGAAAACATTATATTCTTTTTAGAATGAACATGTTCCCAGTTACTTCATTTATTCTTTGGAAAACAATTTAGTTCAGTTTCCAAGTCCAAAGAAACTGAATAAAGAAGGAGATGAAGATCTCCTGAATTATTTCCCCTTTCATCAAATTTTGTTTCATTATATTCAGGAGTTTTTTGTTTTCTATTAACTCATAAAAAATTTTAGACTCTGTAAAAGTGAAACTAAAAATTTCATCATCCCAATTATCATGTGTTACAACTATCAATCCAAAGGAAAAAGGTGGATGGTATGAAGTCAACAGTAAAAATGAGCAGAATTATGATGATTGGATGGTCAGTAAAATGATCAACCAAACTTATTCCATTATATGAACATATCTGAAGCAACCAATTGTGCCTCCTACCACTTCCACTATAGAAAATCCATCTACAACAAAAGATCAGTTCACCAAAGGTCAATCCTCAAAGAAGCAATATGATCAGAAAGATAAAGAGCAGTCAGAAAAAGACAGGCTTCTGTCAAGGAAAAAATTTTCCTTGACTTGGGTAGATTTAATTCCATCTATCTCAAAGTAATGGACACTTCCCCACCAAATGGAACAAAAAAACCAACTTTTCAAGCAGAATCTTCATCAAATGAAGAATTGCTCTTCAGTTCTGTTAGCGTTGTCCACTTAACGGACCCCTATCCAAGTGATGATTCTGGTTATGATGAGCCTGAATTCTTTGTACCTGATTGGGGAACTGGGGAACTAAATCAAGATCGATGATATAGGGGAAGATGTGGATAATATAGAAACCACTATTTTAACTACACCCCTGCATGAATTATTTATGCAACAGAAACTCGTTGGAGATCCCTTCAGTGGGCTCAACAAGAACAAGAAAATTCTCCCACACATGACAAGATCCTCCCTGACATGATCATCTTGGATTATCTATTAGAGTCTAAACCATCAATCTCTCATAAAATAGATAGACCTAGTCAGTCTAATCTACCAAAAACAGAAGTATTTAAACCTTATGTCCCGACACATGGAACATCTACATCAGGAGCATCAACTTCCAAAGAAACTGCAAAACCACATTTCCATTATAGAAAATGCAGAAAATTGGACCAATAGTATGATTTTTTGAATCATATATCCCAATTACCATCCATGTTATCAATCATGGATGCCTTTAATTTTTTAAAATATCTTCAAGAAGCAATTATTGAGGCTTTGTCAAGTCTTCAAGAGATCGAAATCGAGGTAGATGATGATGAGGTTTACCTTATAGAGAATGATCATGTATAATGTCATGCAGTCATAAATTTCATGGATGAATATGAGGATAATGTTGTACATGGACACATTAGGCCCTTGTATCTATCTTTCATGGTCAATGATACAGACATTCAATGAGCCTTCATCGATAATGCCTCAGGAGTCAACTTCATTCCCATCTGTACACTTCATTGATTGGGTCTCAATGAATATGAATTATCTCCTTCCACTTTGATCTTACAAGTTTATAATACTAATGAACAAGATCCTCTAATATAGATTACACTCAAAAATCAATTTGGGGATCTTTTATCTAATTCAGATTTCATGGTTGTCCAACAGGAAAAAGCCTTTAACATTATTCTTGGAAGGTATTGGCTACATCAACATGCGTCCATTATTTCATCATACCATGAATGTTTCAATTATTGATTAAATGATCAAATTGGGACATTTTATGGTGATAAGGCTCTATTAGAAACATGGGAATAATAGCATATTGAGGCATAATTCTATCACACAAAGTAAACATGGTCCTTGGAAAAAAAATGTAACAAAAATCAATGCTCTGAATGGTTCGGAAAATTTCCAGTTTAACCTATTCAAACATTTGAGTATAGAATATGTGTTTCCTATCAATCAAATTGAAAGGATATACCCAAATCCAAGCACTCGTCCACTGACTTTTATAATGTCATTTATAGAAATTGAGTCCGATAACATGGAAGAAATTGTTGATAGTGAAAGCTTAAATAGAGATGTCTTCATCTCATCCACCGAACATCAAAAAGTCATTGCTTCATCAATAAGGCTAGAAAAATTTGTTGCATTAACAAAAGAATACAATGATGTTGATTTCCAACCCATAATTATCTATTCAATTATCTAGGAAGACCCTTCATCATCAGTAGGGTCAGAAATGGTTGCCACTTCTTTAGGATGTTCAAATACTAACTCCTCCCCTAGCTATGTAAGTTTTGATTCTTCACATACCTTTAAAATAGAAACATAAGAAGTCACACATGAGGAGGGAGAATACAATCTTAAATATTCCCTTCCATCATTTGAGGATGTCATCTCCACCACTACGGATGAGCTCAGAGAGATAAATTTGGGTACATAAGAAGATCCATGTTGTACTCTAATTAGTGTGGCCTTGACTTAGGAAGAATAAGAGGTATATACATAATTTATAAAGAAACATCGAGATTTATTTTCATGGAAATATACAAAAAATATATGCCTTAATCTTGATGTGGCCACTCATCATTTGGTTTTTCCAAAAAAGCATTGAGGATTTAAGCAGGCATCAAGAAGAACGCACCTAACTCACGCCTCAAAAATTGAATCTAAAGTTGGAAATATTATCAAAGATAATTTTTTCAGGGACGTGAAATATCCCAAATGGTTGGATAAAATTGTCCCAGTCAAAAAAAGAATGGGAAAATCAGAGTTTGCATTGATTTTAGATATCATAATCAGAATTATACCAAGGATGACATTCTAATTCCAATCACAGAACTTTTGATTGATTCAATAGCTGGCTATGAAGCTCTATTTCGTGGATGGACACTATAGGTAGAACCAAATTCGAATGGAACCTGAAGATGATGAATCTACAACCTTTAGATCCCCTCAAGGCATATTTTTCTATCAAGTAATTCCCTTTGGTTTTAAGAATACTGGTGCAACATATCAACATGCCATGCACTATATCTTCAAACCCTTCCTGGTAAAATTTGTCAAATGTTATGTGGATGATCTTGTGGTTAAATATGGAAAACATCTGATCACCTGACTAATCTAGAGACCATATTCAGTAAACTTCAGCAACATAACATGAAGATGAATCACTTCAAATGTGATTTCAGGGTAACCTTGAAAAAAAAATTGGCTTTTCTTATGCCATTGTAGCATCGAAGATGATCCTAAGAAGAGAAAATCAATCCTTGTCATGCCACATCCTTGAAATTTTAAGGAATTAAGAGGAATTTAAGAAAACTTGGCCTATATTCTGTGCTTTATCACCAATTTAGTTGGCAAGTGTTTACCCATCACCATATTAATGAAGAATGGAGTTACATATCAATAGAACGAAGAATGCCAAGAGGAATTTGATACCCTCAAGAAATATCTAATTAGTCCCCCCAGTATTAATTCCACTTGTTTAAGGAAATCTTCTTATTCTATATGTTCCAGATTTAGAGCAATCATTGGGTGCCTTCATTGCACAAAATAATGATGTTGGGAATGAAAATAGCCTTTATTGTCTCATTCAAACCATGCTTGATACAAATACTCGATATTCAAGTATTAAGAAGTTTTACTTGGCATTAATCTTTATAGTTCAAAAGTTGAGGAACTACCTGCAACATCATGAGGACCACTTGTTATCTCATAATAACCCACTCAAATTTATCCTCAATCATCCTATTCTTACATGACATTTGGAATAGTGGGCAGTTATTTTGAAACAGTTCAATATCCAGTTTTTGGTTCAAAAAGAAATAAAAGGCCAAGCCTTAGTAGACTTCATTGATGAACACCCATATGCATAAGATACATCTTTGAATACTGAATTTTTTTATGAATAACTTTTCTATATTCAATATAATCCCCAAATGTGGGAAATGTAATTTTATGGTGCTTTCATAAGTCCAATGGGGAATAGAATGGAAAAACCTAAACTTAACAAATTTGGGTTAGGAATTGTGTTTATCTCTCTAGAAAAGGAAGTATTTTCATATTCATTTTTGTTATCAGAAGGTGGTACAAATAATGAGGTAGAATATCAAGCTCTCACTATAGGCCTGGAATTAGCGCTCCAAGTACAAGTGAACCAATTGAAATTAAAAGGTGATTCATAATTGGTAATCAAATAGATAAATGGGGATTATCATATCAGAAAAGATGAGTTAATCCCTTTGTGAAATTATTTCAGAGGGTTAATAGCTGAATTTCACTTTGAGCCAACATTGTCTTATGTACCACAATCACAAAATGCCCAAGATGATGCATTGGAAAATGCATCCACTGCCCTAGAATATCCAAATCATGGTGAGAAAATCATCAGTATTTCCCATCATCATGTGGTTTACCATTTTTTTCAAACTAAAATTGAGTAAATTAATGAAATCAGCCAAATTTCTGATCCATACGGTCATAATACAGGATGGATGTCACCTATTATGGAATACCTTCAAAATAGATTACCTCCACTAGATAGAGCTAAAAAATAACAGATCTGGTGATGAGTGGTCAAATTTTCTCTTTATGATAGTCCAAATCACCAGATGATCCTTTACAAAAGAGGCTTTGATGGAGTCCTCTCTAGGTGTATTGATGGAGAAGATATTTTCGTTGTCAAGAAACAAGTACATGCAAGAGCTTGTGGTGATCACCAATCTAGGCATAGGATTTGTAATCAAATCCAAAGGCTTGGGTACTTCTGGACTTTAATGATATAGTATTTCACAGATTTCACCAAGAAGTTTCATCCCTTCCAAGTATATTCCAACATCATTCATCAACCCCTGAAGTTGCAACATACAGCTAAATACTCCTAACCATTTTATATATAGGGAATAGATGTAGTATGACCTTATCCTCCAGCTATGGCTAAGCAATTCAAGTATATTCTTACTGCTACTAATTTCTTCTCCAAATGGGCTGAGGAAATACCCCTCAAATAAGTTGGGGCCAAAATCTTTGTTAGATTTTTCAAAGCTAATATCATTACCAGTTTGGTGTCCCTCATACCATATTGACGAACAACATCACCAATTTTTGTTCTGTTAAGTTAAAGAAGTTATATCTGGAGCACAATATCAAATCTAACCATTCATCATGCTATCATGCAGTGGAAAATGGATAAGTAGAGGATTTCAATAATATCCTATCAAATATACTCTATAAAATGGTGGATAAAGATAAGAAATCTTGGCTTGATAAACTTTTGTATGCTTCATGGGATTTTCAGACTACTACCTGTGCTACCACTCAGGAAACTTTATATTCATTGTTATACAAAACAGAAGTAGTTTTACTTATTGAAATTAAATTTCCTTCACTCCAAGTTTCAATCTATGATCAGTTATCTACAGATGAATAGTCTCAGAAGTGATTTGATGAGTTTGAATGATTAGACAAAAAGTAATTTCATAATTTGCATCATTTGGAATTCTATTAGAACAGAATAGTACATGATTTTAACAAGAAAGATCACCTTCACTCATTTTTTCAAGGAGAATTGGTATTTGTTCTCAAGACCCCAATGATACCAGTAAAAAAACCTCTAATGTGTGAGCCAAAGTGGGATATACCATACTTTGTACATAAGTCATACTCTAACAAAGCTTATTCTTTAATCTCAATGGATGGAGAACTTATTATAACTCCAACCAATGAAATATTCTTGAAAATGTACTTTCAGTAATCACACATCATATGTCCTCACTGCATGACTCTAAACTGCATAGCACAAATTCCTAGTTTCAAGACATTAAACAATATAACAACCATATGCATTCATGTTTCACAATGTTAAAATGGGTAGCATCTTTTTCCTTGTTGCATGACGTTAAACTACATGAAATCATTTTTCCTCACTACATGACATTAAACTGTACGGTTAACATCTTCTTCATTTGACGTTAAGAAATCCACTAAGATACCGCAAATTGGTATTCCTTGTGATTATTTAAAAAAATGAGTAGCTTCCATATGAAATAATTACTCACACCATTGCTACTCCTTATTGGCATATCACTAACATTTATCCTTATGTTTGGATTAGATATACATAGAGACCTCATATCAAGAACTATGTGTGGATTGATTCTTATTTCAATGAGATATGTAGAGATGTCTGGATCTCTAATATTGAGCCCAGCCACAGCCAAAAAGAAATTTATTTCCCTTTGTCTTCCTATATATGAACCAAATCTATACAGAGTAATCTTTCAAGATATATGGCTTGATCTTCATATCATCTTGTGTTTTAAATTTAACCATTATTCTGTAATGTGATAGAATCCCCCGTATTTCACATCAAACTCAATTGGTGTGGGAAATGATTTTTCTCAAGAACTACGCTTGACTTGATTCTTATTTCAATTAGATACATAGAGATGCCTAGATCTCCAATCTTAATCCCAATTACAACAACAAAGTCCCTTTTTATTCCCTATGTGTATGAATCAAACTTGCATAGGGAATGTTTCAAGAACTACATGTGGATTGATTTTCATCCATATGAGATACATAGTGACGCCCAGGTTCAATTCTCTCATCCATCCGCAATATTATTTTTCACATCGAAATCACTTCATGTCCTTGGTGCATGACATTAAACTACAATGTACACAAAGAACTATGTGTGGATTGATTCTCATCCATATGAGATACATAGTGAAAATTAGGCCTTAGATCATAGTACCAGCCACGAGATAATTTTTTTTCTCATCCACATATAATTAACAATCTATGTGGGAGTTTTTATTTTGGGTCCTCTCCTAGAGATCCCACCAAGAAAAAAACAAATTTACCCATTATAAATATGAGTTAAATCTATGTAAGGTAATCTAAAATCACATTCAATATTGATTAAAATATTTCTACTATGCATTGAGCATTACCCGCTTTTGTATTCCACACTCTTAATCTTGTACACTTGTAGATCTTCATAATCTTTCTTATGGTTTTTGGTTATATAATTTCTGATACATGAGAGCTCTTTTGCCTAAATATGCAGTACATGCCACTAGGTGGCCTTTCATAAGTCACCAAATAACATTCCTATCATTCAAAAGATACCATTTTTGGCTATGCAGCACATGCCCCAGTTGGCCCTACATAATACATCCCTCATAACAGGTTTTTTCAAATAATGTTAAATTTATTCTTGGTAAAAACATTTTTTTCTGCTTCAAACTTTGATAAAAATATACAAGAATCTGTATCTTAAAGTTTTCATCTCTTTATTTGTCCCATTAACTTTCTCTCGATCTAAAAGTCTCGAAGACCATGGTTTACACATTTTCCCACAACATATACATAAATCATTTTGAAATTACCTTGGATCATTTTACAACATATAATCCTCTATTTCAATAATATTATGGTCCTAGTTGAATGACCCAAAACTATAGACCTCATACATCCTACATTTGGGTCAGACCTTTGTGGAGAACCAATTCCTACTTTTCTATGAAATTAATGATTGGAAATACTCTTTCTGCATTCATGGATCTTTTTCCATAAACAAAACTTTGTGCTTTGTAAAATATGAATCTCCATAAATATTCTTCATCTTTTAACAATATAATTTTTGATACCTAAGAGCTCTTTTTCTTGACTATACAGTACATGACCCTAGGTGGATTTGCATAAAGTTCCCTACATAACAGGCATGTAAGTAAAAATATGCCACTATTTCACTATGCAATATATTCCCTAGTAATCCCTACATAATATAGCTCTCATAATAGGTTCATTAAATAATGTTAACTTTGTTATTGGAAAAGACTTCCTCTAATGTCTTTATCCCATATCCCATACCATTATTTGATTCCAGAAATTCCCAAATCATAGTTTATAATTATTTATTTCCATAGCTAAACATGGTGGTATGTTTCTAGAAAAATTATCAAGAAATTATAGACTCATAAACCCTTGGTCAGAGATGAAGACCTTAAACTAAATCCCCTTAATTTCCTTGCATCATGACTTGAAACTACACAACATAATATCAGAAGGACACTTTTTGAACAATTTTATTCATTCTTCATACAGAAAATTTATATAGGATTGGTTTCCCCATTCATGACCTATGTCGGCATAGATGGAACTTTATTATTAAAATATATTTCCTTGGAAAAACCACCTAATTTGGTCTTGAGTCACCCAAGTTGTAATTTTCCTTATCTATCAATAATAAAATGTCAAAAAATTTAGATCTATTTTTCTTAACTATGTAGTATATGGTCCTAGGTGGACTTTCATAAATTTTCCAACATAACAGGAATGGAAGTCAAAAGATACCACTATTTGGATATGCAACATATGCCCCAGTTGACCCTACATAATACAGCCCCCATAATGGGGTTTCCAAGAAATGGTAAATTATTTCTTGGAAAATATCTCCATGTTTATACGTCAAGTTTTAGATTTGATGGAAATAAAAATAATGGCCCAAGATTCCCCTTGAAATTATTTCAATAATATTTGATCAATTCTTAGTCACTATGATTTATTTGGGATCTAATTTCAAAATTTATGGCCAAAGATATTTTACCTTAAACACCAAACTTGTTGTTCCAATATGCATGACTCTAAACTATCCTTTAAAAAAACATGGTACTCACCAGATTGAAAACCCAAAAATGGAACTATGTACAAAAGTCGAAGTCTCAGATCGCAAGAATTATATTTTTTAAGTTTTAGGAATTATTGAGAAATAAAAAGGAAAAAGATAAAAAGTTTTTAGGGTTTTTTATGTAACCCTAATAAGAGTCAAACTACGCTCACTAGGCCCAGTGGCTTAGGTAAAAAAATGTATTCCATCCCTACCATTGTAATTATGGTTATCCTGTATGAAATTATCATATTATGAAATTCAGGTTTAACATTACAATTAAAAAGAACCAAATATTATTACATAGATGATTAGAGATAAAATTATATTCATTTGTGAGTAAAAATCCATAGTGGAACATCCATAAACTGGAGTCTCTCTGTCATAAATCAGAAGAGAGTTTTTACATAACTTCTTATTTGATTAATAGCCACTTGAGATCCATAAGATTTATATTGAATTTCAGTTAGCTGAACAGTCTTACTCTCTTCAGCATGATGAAGTGGTTCCTTGGCATCCAAAATGGATTTTGTACCATCTTTCTGGACTTCTCCTATTGAATCATGAAGCTTTTCAAGTTCCCTTGTAACAATATCCAACTCTTGTTGAAGATGAAACTGTTAAATAGTATTTTCTTTAAATTTATGATTGAGTTATATAAACTTTGTAGTATAATTGAACTCAGCTTGGGATAATGTTTTTTGGAATTCATTAGTGTTGGTCAACAGTCTGGATTTTATCAGATCTTGTTGAAGTGTCTACTCTTTCTCTATCTTTCGGATAATTGATTTCACTGTAGTATGGATTTCAGGGTATTCAAAACTGCCAAATCTCAGTGTAATGAATAGAGATGAAAGTCTTGGAATTCATGAGGAAATTTCCTCAAGGGGAATTTTAGATATTTTCTTCCATATGTTCTTCCATGCCTTACGATGCACAAGGAAAAGAGCTTGTTCAGCTCCGGATCTTATTCAGAATTGTTTTCCAAAAGAGGAACATATTTTGGGGTTAATGAACTTAATGAAGTTACATGTTCTTCTCTTTTCTTAACAGGGGTTACTTCAATTCCCAGTGTTTTTTAAGCTGACATAGAAGCTTCACCTCTAGACCTACCCATTGAAGTTGATAATCCTATATGGTGAATTAAAATTGTGGTTAGGGTTGGTTTTAAAAGGATAAAAAGAGTGAGCACAATCACAATATTGGTAACCCTTACCTAAAAATAGGTTGGAATATTGAGAAGACTCCTCCCTAATATTCCTAGATTTATCAATTTTGGTTGATGCCTTTTGGTGGGGAATTATTTTTTTAACTTGCTTGGGATTCTCTAAATGAACCTCAAGAAGGTTTTCTATTTCAAGTTTCACATGATCCAACATCTCTGCAATGGTGAGATTGATAGTTATATCGATGCTTCCTTTAGGAATCGTCACTATAGCAGTTTCTTTAGATGAAACTGCATATTTCATCAAATCATGGTTACAAAATTAATCATAAGAATATTGATAGGATGAATAATAAAAACTCACATCTATTTGGTTTTGTACAAGGAAATTAATAATCTTCTAAAGTATTTTTCATATTAATGTGTTCTAATACTTCTTAAAAAGAGATGACAAGATTCATCATAGAATCCAGTGATATCCCAAATCCCATGTTATTCTCACCCATGGGAGTACTAGGATTGGTTGTTTCATGACCCTCCTCTAACATCTTTTGACCCAGAACATCTTCATCAGTAACACCTGTGGGGTCAACATCAATTGTCTCGGGATTTTTTGGTGCATGCGATGAACCTAAAGTATCACAGAGTGGAAGTTAGTTGTTGTTACACATAGTTTCTCATGAAGAACTTCTGATTTACCCAAGTTCTTTTCTCTCTTGATAGCAGGAACAGGATCAGTTATAGGAAAATATGTTGACTCCTATAGCCTAAATTTCCCTTCATTCAAAGGAGCCATTGGGTTGGTGGGAATTTTTTCTTGTTCAGAAGCACGCTCCATGGTTCCTTGAGGCTCATAGGTGATTTCTCTAAAGAAGAAACAGAATAAGTTCATATAGTTCCAATAAGTTTAAACACTTCCTATGAATACAGCTAAAGTTTATGTTGTATGAAATGGTTACCACTGCTAAGAAAATGTTTAACTACAGTTTTCATTATTCTATGTTTATGTTTATTTGCCTTCTTGGGAGGACTGTCATCATCATCTCTAAAAACAAGGTATTGGAGACCGCAAGCCCCTTGCTATTTCATCCTCCATGGCCTTCTGACTAGAAGATATCTCTCCTGACTCACGGGGTGATCCAATAGCTCCAAGTTTAGTACCACCAGGGCTATATTGTGGTGATGTGACTTCAGTCAATTTTCCTTCATCTGGATGCAAGTTAAAATGGTATTTACCTTGAGTATTAATGATTTACAAAATTCAAATAGAAATGAATAAAATAATGTGAGAAAAAAAACTTACATCTTGAAGATCAACAAAATCACACCATTTTTCATCTAATGAAAGGTCAATCCCTTCAGTGGCACCACAATATATCATCTCAATCACTCATTTTGTGGTAGAAATTGATTCATTAGTTGCATATATGTGCATCTCCAATTCCTGGAGATAATTTATTACTTCATCAGGGTTGTTTGTAAAAATAATATCACAAGAGGCTTGTATATACCCTATTCTCAGAATACGTAACCCTTCACATTAATCTATCCATGTGGTTTTAGCATCACAATTCAAGCTTTTCCATGTTTGAACCGCCTCTGGTCATACATATTCACAGTGGTTTCTATATGGTTGTGAAGAAGATCTTTCAGTTTTAGATTTGAGTTTCTTCCCAATTCCTACAGTCACAGATGGTGGATGAGAAAATGGGACCGGTTTCTATTCTGAACGATGGCTACTAGACCACCTCAGTACAACTTAATTTGGTATTTATGGTGTAGCACTCTTGACTCAGATGGGTGGATTGTATCTTGCGTGAGGTCTCTTCAGTGAGCTTTGAGCCTCGTTACCCCCACCCTCTGACTCCAATAAATTAGCTTATGATGATGAGTAATTTTCTTCAAAATGAGAGGGTTCTTTTCTACTACCCCTATTTTTTCCTACTTGAGGGAAAACATGGTTTATCACCCCTTCAGGGTATAATTTAACCCAGTTCTCAGCATACCAAATAGTCAGTATTCTTATTGCATCAGCATCAGGTAAGTTGAATATTGCCCCCATTTTCGTTACATTCGTCAATAACCATAGTTTTTGGGACACCATCAGATGTTCCTCTAATCAGACATGAAATGGAGGAAATATGGTAATTTTTTGTAGAAGTTTTAATTGACGTGTGAATCTATAAGGAGCATAGGCCTCACATATGATTTCCCCACCAATCCTAACACCCAATATGCCCACATCCATGTGGTTTTAACACCCCCTCCTGAGTGAGAATCTCAATTTTCTTTCATCCCTTTGATTGATCTATTTGAGAATATCGAAAAATGGATGAATAATAGTGCGGTTGTAGCTCAGGTGTATGTTATTTCAAATCTAGAGTACATGGGCTTTGCTATGTGAAATGGAACTTAGCTATTTTCCCAGCATTGATATATGTTCCTACAACAAAAATATTGGTATAAAAAAAAATTGGTATGGTCTTGAAACAAAGAAAGTGGAATATAATTCTTTGGGTTCAGTATGTTGACATCCTGTAAATGGACATAACCATATAGAGTAAAATAAATACTACTTGGAAAATTGAAGTGATATTTTCTCAGATGATTTCCCAAATCTGGGATAGTAGTTTCACAGATGTCAAAGTAATCATACCTAACAATATTCATCATATCATAAATTCTCTTACTATCCAATTTATCAGCAGTTCCAATTTGATTGGCTTCCATTGAACCTGCAAAAGAGATCAAAATTCCTCTTAAATTGAGATCATTTTTTTGTGTTTTTTGGAAAATTCATTAAGGAGCGCAAGTATGGAGTCGGTTCAAGTATAAATCTAGCACGCAAGTATGGTGCCCCATTCTTGAAGCGCAAATAAAAAACATACAGAAGAAGCGAGACTGACAGGAGCTTCTAAGAAAAAACACTTGCATGCTGAGAGCTGTATTTATGGAGTCCTTTGTAATTTTTTCTGAAATGAATCCAATATATATAAGAAAGTAAAATTACCCTACACTTCATCACCTTGCGCACCCGCATCTTACACACTATAATTTTTGCATGCCACATCAACCTCTGGGACCCTTTTTATAACTTTACCTCAGTATAAGACCCTGTATTCATTTTAGATCCAATCTTGAGGGGGGATTTTTTTGAATCTATGTTCCATCACATCAATGAAAAAGTGAAAAAGGGAAATTACTTATAAAAAAATAGGTGAAAATATGTAAAGAAAATCAATATTTTCATAGGCTTAAAATTTGGATCACCTCAGTCAAGCCAAGGATCTGTCATCGCTCAAGATACTTGCGCGCCGAATCACCAATCGCCCACTCTTGGGGCCTTCATTTATATGAATGAATTTTCCTGAAGCCCAATTGTAGCTCTGGTCACCCTATTTCTTCACCCAAGTCTTCTAAAACCTTCAAGGTAGTTATTTAACACCCAGAGTGGAGGAATTGAAGGAGGATAATTGGACTTAAGTCCCTTTAGTGTTTGAAACCCATAACACTTGCACGCCGAAAGGGCCCAACCTCCCTAAATCAGAAACACTTGTACGCTACCCATTCCTTGAAAAGGAACTTGAGATCCCCACATTTTGAAAATACATTTGAATACTCTTGAAGGCTTGAGTAAGGTCTTGCCCATGTTTTAACTTCTAGGTTTTCATCACATAAGTGAACATCAGGTCGCCCAAGCCTATCTGCACACCCATACTTGCACGCGGGATACCTACTGGGGTTCCCTTCTTTATTTCACCTTATCCCCCCAGCCTATAAAATCCTTTGATCAAGCCCTCTTCAAATTCATTCATGGAAAGGATTCCCCTTCGTTGGCTCCCTTGTTTGAAAGGGATTATGTTGAAATCTCACCCAAAACCTCCTAACTTATAAAACCTTTGGGAAGGGCACATCATCATGTATTCTATTTGGGTTTGTATATCCATAGTCAAAGTATTCCCACATTTTTTTGCAATGGGGTTAGGATTCATGAATTATCTTTGGGTTTTTATATCTGTAGTCACATGGGCATGTCTCCCAGGAACAATGTTGGGGAGTTCTCAGTTTGAAGGATTAGGGTTTGGGCCATTCCCATACCTTTTCATCTCTAAAACCTAGAGCCTCAGGTACCTAGTAGGAAACGTACAGTTCACACCTACTTTTCCTTTTGAACAAAATAGAAGTCTCCTTCCTCTACCAGGACCAATTTTAGGAAAACCATCTTGGTGTAATCCCCTAACCATTCATGTAGGAGGTTCCAGTCTCGCTCTTCTCTACTTCTTTCACCTTCACTCCTTCTTTACATTGGACCCTAGTCTATTGTAAATTGAAGATAGAAAAGGTTTGTTGAATCAACCTCATCCATCATCACTGTTGTAGGCCCATCCTCTTCCACCAGCGGAGTAGTAAAAGTGTGGGTGCCTTTGTTGAATCTTTCACATACTCTTGTTTCTCACACCAAGCATGACTCTCGTGGGATTAGAGATTTGTGATGGTCCTAACATTTTCAAGAACACTTGACTCAGTTAACTATGATAAATTTTATTACCGTAAAAATTGGGGTATGTAGGAAGCCTTCTTAAGTCTCGAGCTACATCTCATTTCATTCATAAATGATCACCCTTTTCAAGAAGTAATCCCAAACTCATTTCTCTTAAAGGACTATACTCTCCTATGAGACTCAATGAACTAAGAGAACTCTAATCCCCATCAAAACTATGATACATAGAAATATTTTCTAAGGCCCGAGATCCATCTCATTTTATCCATAAATGGGAATCTTTTTCAGTAAGTATGCCCAAACTCATTTCTCTTAAAGGTCTAAACTATCTTGTGAGACCCGATGAACTATGAGCACTCTAATTCCCATCAAAATTGTGATATGTAGGAAGCCTTCATAAGGCATGAGATTCATCTCATTTTATTCATAAATTAGAATCATTTTTAGGATGTAATCCCAAACTCATTTCTCTTAAAGGACTACACTCTTCTATGAGACTCACCGTACTACATAGGCTTTGATTTCTATTCAAATGGGATGTGTAGGAAGACTTCTTGAGGTTCAAAACCAACACTCCAAAATGAACCTGTTCTTCCTAGGAAATATTCCCAATAGGGTCTAATATAACGTGGAGACTCACATCTCTTCTAGGTTCCTTGTGTTTCTTAAACATAAGTCCTACACCAAGCTTTGACTAAGCCCCTTCTACTTAGACATCCGTACCACATGACATTAAACTATACAACTAGGTCCTTATCAGATGACCTCAAAAGGTATGATGTGTCATATTAAGAGGCATCGAACTACAAGGGTTATGATTCCTTTCACAATGATACATAGGTAGCCCATTTATGGGTACAATCACAACATCAAAACAAACTTTCATGTCCCTGGACAACAATAAATTCCAAAGTTCCGCACTGAGTGTCTTAAAACCCAATATTATCATAATAATGGTTAAAAGAATCTCTAAATAGTATACGAGAGGATACCGTTGATGGATAACCTTGAATACATTTGGATGTCTCCATTAATGAAGAACCTCTAATACATACAGATGATTATAAATTTCACACATGCTTATAATTGATTGCAAATTTCAAGGGAAAACTATGTTATATTTGGTAAATTAATATGGATTCATGAAAATATCTTAAATCTAAAAGAGAGTCCAGGAGTAGGAAATAATTCCCCCCAAATGGGTGTGATGATTCTGACCTCCCATCCTCTTGACCAATGTATGTTCTTAAGAATCATAGTTCAAAACCTAACGAACACCTACCTTTGGAAAGTAGGTCCCTTTGGATAAAGAACCATTGCATGTTTTCAGTTCCATAAATAAATCCAGTGAAAACCGCCCTAAATTAGGGATTCCTATCCAGAACACATGTTTTGAGTGAGATGAAACAATGACCATTGGAATTAGTATTGAGAAGTGTGATTTAATTTCTTTCTTTATTTTAACATGACCATTTCCTAAGTTAGATTTAATTTTCTTTATTTAATGAGCGATATGTGGTTTAGAATTCCACCATGACCATTGGGCTATTTCTTACCCAATAATTAAATGTGGATTTTGGTACCCATTCTTTTACAATATAAAGTACATGTCCTTGATAAAAATGACACTTTTTTATAGATAGTGTTTACCATGACCATTGGACTCACTAGAATGTAATTCCAATGACTGTATGATTATTAGTTAATTATTTGATGCCTTATTAACCCATAAATCAATATTCATTGCTTCCTAGAAACCATTTTCAATTTTATTCTCCCAAAAATATTCACCAATCACATACTTTATATCTTAGATTTAATTTCTGAAAATCATGAATTGTTTAAATATTTTTTAATGAATTAATATTTTATCAAATGCTTCCTATATGGATTAAAACTCAAAAATTCATTTACTATAATACCAATTAGTTGAATGACATTTTTGTTTTGTGTATTTATTTTTTTAAATTTAGTAACCTTGTGGGAAATAATGACACCCATTGGGCTATTAAAGGTTTTTTACGAAAAAATTCACAGAAAGTTATAACACCCAATGATGAAAATAAACTATAATTGGTTAATATATTTTTAATATATGGTTATAAAATAAATATATAATGGTTATTATTTTTATATTATTGTTATGGGATATATTATTAAGATATTTATGTTCATTATACATGATGTTAGAGCATATTCGAGTAAGCAAGAATACATGGTAAGAGTTTCCATCTCAAATTCCTCTCTCTGTGACATGTTTGGTATTATCCACCTAATTTTATTTATGTGGTTTATATTTTGTCTATTTAGGATATTATATAATTAAATTACTTTTATTCATGTTATTTTAAGATTAATTTAAATATCTCTCTCTTTTTAGATGTTTTGATGCTACTCCAAATGTAAGGGTTATTTGTCTCTATTTTTAATTCTATGAGACATGTTTGATATTGTGAACCCTGTTTCTCTTTTTATGGTATAAATAATTCCACATTAACTTATAATATCTTTAATTATTAAAGATATTGAAAATTTCACTTTCATTTAGGATCTTCTTTACTTTTTTGATTGGCTGATACCCTCCCATAAATTTAAGGGATTTCTGAAACTCAAATTTCAATTTCTTGAGTTACATGTTTTATCTTGAAATTTTCCCTTACATATATGGATTATTCCTCCCAAATATTTTTTATATGTAATTTTATATTCCTCTTTATTAAAATTATGTCTTAATGTAAAGAAGGTTTTATAACTCTTTTTACATTATGGGTTCCCATTAAAGGTATTTTTGAAAATATGAAAAAGGGTTTCCCTATCACATTCATATGTTTTTTCTTCCTATAAACATTTTCTAAGATAATAATTATGAATTTTAAATTCCTTATTATTAAATATTATTTTTAAAATTAATTTTTTTCGAATATTTCTTTATATAACATTTTTGAAAAATACTTTTGAAAGTGACCAGTAACATCATCATTTATGTCAATACTAAAAATGATTTATAAAAACTCTTTTGCATTTTTATTTCTATTTTTCTTTTAATATTGAAAAGGATTTACCCTAATATTTTTTATGTTTAAATCTTTATTATCTAATATGCATTTATCTTTTTGGGTAATGAACTCACTAAACCAAACAATCCAATTACTCATCCCTTCTTGGGTGGTACCATTCAACCATTATTTTATAAGGTTTTTATCTATTTCAACATACTTATATACTTCCTTCATTAAATTGGGGATATATTTTTATATAACCATCCACCTTCTTTCTCTATATGTATTATGATCATTTTATTCCATTGTTGAATTTTCTATGCACCCCCTGATCTATAAGGTTTAGACATCACATTCTATATAATTTAAATTGGATGATGTTCACCTAGAAATAATTTTATTCTATTAACATGGATAAAATATTAATATTATATATATTGTTATTCCAATATATATAATTATTATCAATTTGACTATTTATTTTTTATCTATCCACTTTCTTTATCTATGTGGGTTATTATCATGTTATCTCTTTTATTGACATGGGGAAAATTATTGAAATTATGTGTGTTGTTATTTAAATATATATTCTTATTGTTAAGGTTCATTGTATATATTTTATTCATTTTATCATATGATAAATTCATTAGCCTTAAAAAGGTGAAAGGTACAGCCTGATATTATATAGCTTCTTAATTCTTTAGTAGGTCTAATGAGAAAAACATGTTTGGGTATTTTGGATTATGCATACCCATAACAAGATATTTCCTTGATAGTAAGTTTGAGGTGTCAAAGATTAGGATTTATTGGATTATGGTAGGGAATTAGATGTTTGTAATCCTGTATTTCATCCTTAAACAATCATTTATTGATATGGATGTGATCTATTTATTTCCATTATTATCCATGGATAAATTATACATGTAGATTCATTCTATTACAAAATTATTTGTATAATCCTACCATAATATTTATTCCATATTTATGTTATGATTGAATCAATTTTATGTTTTCCCTTACTGAGCATTTTATCTCACCCCTTATTAAGTTTTTCTTTCCCTAGGTTATGAAGAAAATAATTACACATAATATGTCTAACAGGATAACCTATTTAGATAATTTATTGGAGATATTGAAGATGTAATATGGATTAAGTTTTTATTTATATATTAAAAAATATATCTATCATTTAAGAAATAAATGGGTTTTTTTAGTTTATGTTTTATCCCAATTCTTTAATTTTTAAACCTCAAAGGTATTAGGAATTTAATTAGCATAATGTTTTCATTATGTCATTTAACTTATGGAATAATTATCTTCAGGAACCTGTATTTTATATAGAATCTAGTATGTAAAGTATGTATTAATAAAAAATAAATCTAGGATTGTGTGTTTAGGATGTTACGTTGGTTGGTTTATTGAGTTATAACATTCACTATTACATTGTTTAACTTTTTGGTTGGATTCATCCCTACTTGTGTCCTAAAACATCTTCTGTATCTAGGAACTTGATCCTTTAAAAATGTGTACTCACATACAGGTTAGGGAAACCATGGGTGTAAGGTTATATAAAATAATCATTGGACATGTATGTGCATACATAATAAAGGATAGAGGGATCATTCAAATATCATTATTATAAATTCAATCATAAATATATCATGAAACCATGAAATAAATAATTAAATTAAATAAATAAGTCTAACACATACATAGGTTGATCAATGATCATGATAATTCACAAAATACACCAAAAAACATATTTTTTTATCCCTAAAATTCATCTAAAATTGTCATATTTATGGTAAATTTACTTGAATTAATAAATTAATTAATAATTACTTATTAATTTTAAATTTTTATGACTTTATATCCCTTGATATATTTTAAGAATCCCATAAATTACTATTAAAAAAATTAGAAAAAATTAATAAATTTAATTTTCAAATATCAAATAATTATGTACACTATGTGTACCTTAGATTCTACAAAATTTGTATTAACAAAATAACATTATTGTCACCAAAAATTTAATTCAAAACACTTTTATGATATGATTCTCACTTTTATGACACATATCATGTTTGAGAAATAATATATCTCCATTTCCTAAGATGAAGTTAATGGGATCTCTATATACCACATGATTTTTCACATGTTGAGGGATATCAATTCGTTATAAAATTTATCTAATCCACTAATGTGATTGTGAGAACTCTCATGAGGATTAGGCCATTAATTTCACATTTTATTGATGAAAATGGTTTTGGAAACCATAAAACCCATTTTTGAGGGTCATATGGCCACATTTGTGATCATGAAACACAATCTATTGGAGAACCCCAAAGCCAAGGGAGTATTTGGTTTTACTGGTTTCAATTTGACAGGTCATAGAATTCAAGAGGACTTATATATCAAAGGTTAAACATGTTTGAAGATAAGCTAGATTATTAGAACCTTTCACCCATCCAAACTTTGTGTTCTCCTAGATCTTTTATTCTCTCATGTTTTCACTTTGAGGTTTAGTTCACCCAATTTCACACACCTAGTTTTATTTCACCTAGGTTCATGCACCCAGGTGTAGTTCTCCCAAGTTAGTGAAATTGGCTAGTGCATTCATCCCCTTCATGTGCTAAGATAGACATGAACTACATTATACATGAGTTAAACACCTTATTCACTCATCCATTGTTCATATATTCCCATGGGTTTATCTTTAAATATACCCCTAGGGATCCCACTTCAAAATGAAATTATTGAGAGGAGACTTGAGAAAATAGTGCTTCTTCTACGCATCCAATACATCCTTCACGTGACTCGTAATTCCAAACCCATGGAAGATAATAATTAAGGTATCACAATACTTACTTTAAATAGTGATTAAAATAATAAGGTTACATGAACAATAGTTATTTTGGATTTATGAAATCTATGATAAAATTCACACAGGGATCCCAACCTTTGCAGTGCTTTACCCATGGCTGCTAACCTACTCAACACATCACCCAGGGATCCATACCTGGGAAAAATTTTCACCTAAGCCTTTACTAGGAAGAACCTCTTCTCCTAACTCAAAACCTGGGTAAACTATTTACCCGAGCCTCTTTTAGGGTAAACCTATTACCATATCTCCAAACATAGTTAAAACCTTCTCTTGTGACCTTATTAAGGTAAACTCTTCACCCAAGATTCTATACTCTGGTGACTATTCTCCCAAGCCTCAAAAAATGATTAATATTTTCCTTGGACTCCCATATTAGGTTTTAAATTATTCATATTCCCTACATGGTCACTTTACTTAATCTAGATCTTCTATCTAGGGTATCAATTTTCTTAGGTGTTTCACCTAGGGCCCCAGCTCACCCAAGTCTTCCACATGGGGATAAAATATCCCAAATATCCACACCTAAAACCTACTAATAATGGGACTCCTACTAGGTTATATACCTACAACATTCCTTCACCCAATACACTAACCAGTTCAAACTTATATGGGATGCATACATGAATAATCCTCAAACAAATACCTTGAGTTAATACACTCCTCTTGTTATCTCAAATTCCTTTACTTGAGATACTCCTCTCAGTTATCATATATGGCCCTCCTACTCGATGTAAGTTCCAATCATTCCCTTACTAATGATCTCATACCATCAATCCACTAGTGATCCATATACATATATAGGTATCCCCAATTCATAATCCCTGCTAAATTATTTATTTTCATCCATTTCACAACACAAACATCCTTACTGTATGATTTTAAACTATGTAGAATTGTCATATCACATGACCTTAAACTATAAACCACAAACTCTATGGGTTTTTATTCTTTATCACATATTATAAATAAAAAAATCATTTTGGTCAATCCCAATATCCTAATACATATCTTGGGCCTACTATTAGGTGTAATCCATAACTATTATTGTCTTTATTCTTTCCCCAATTAACAATAAAAATGAGGTGGACATCCATATTTGGGCCTCCAACCTAGTATAATCCTTAACTATACCTTCCCTATTTTAGTTTCCAATTAAAAATATAAACAAGAAAATCATTTTCATTCATAATTTCTACTTAAGGAATCACTAGTCACCTTTTTGTATTCATACATTCTATATGACATTGAACGACTTAGAAGTGGACCTATTCGCATGAAATTAAATGGAACAACATGTCCCATTAAAAGTCAATAAACTATGTGGGTTATTATTACCTTAATATGGATATGTACTCATCCCCTCTCATGGTCCCTATCCCAACACCGTAAACACCCATTGCCTCCTGGGATGATGATAAATTCCAAAGTTCCCAAAAATATAATATTAAACTATAACATCGCAAAAAAAGTGAATGATATAGAAACTCTAATACATATATATTTTCACATAGTCAAGTGGTTTTTATTGATAAATTATGTGGTGGTAACTATTTATTTAAGGGTATTTGGAAAGGATTCATTAATATATCCAAATTCTATAAGAGAGTCTTGAAGTAGGAAAACATTTCACCCTAAAGGGTATGATGATCTCAAACTCCCATCCTATATACCAACATTTATTTTTTAGTTTCTTTGTAATAAATCCCTAGTGATCACCTTCATTTGGAAAGTAGGTCCACACAACATTGATTCTTTATAAAGTGTAATCTTCTAGGGTTTATATTAGAAACAAACATTAAACTGATTTTCTATAATTTAGCATTCAATATCATGAGACATTTCATGTTACACACTCTATGAATGGTCTATATCATGTACCATATACAAACACAACATATATTCCCACATTTAATCTTATTATATACAAGGTATGTAACTCCATGTGTTCAAACCACATAGTCTTGGTGGCGTATATAACCATAAAACAAGCTAGAAATATACACAGTGTGTAATATTAGTAATGTTAATGAAGTAAACATCATGTAAGGTTACCACCACTCATTATATAATGGAAAAGTTTACATGAATTTAATTAATACTTTATATTGAACCACATCACATACTAAAAATCACTCTGCATGTTGTTGGTGTGGAGTGAATTGTGTTACACAATGCATATAGAAATTTGAACACTATTTAGTCCATATATCATTGTATTTCTTAGATGAAGTCAATATGCATTGTGTAATGATGTTTTTACTGACCCACATGATATGATAAAAATTACATGGTTTTTATATGCCATCCACAAGTCGTGTCATCCCTATCAACCCTATGTGCTTCACTGGTAATCAACACATGATGTGTAATGATTTGATGTAATGATGTACATAATGAACCATGATTTATGTGGTGTGTACCCAATATAGGTAAAACCCCTTACATGGTGTGTGATTTACCATTACATGATGTGTAAACATATTATAAAGGCAGTGAACTCAGTATCTTTGAATCAGATATCTAAGTTTTCTTCTCATATTTTGTTTTTTCGTGACCATAAAAGCTTATATTAACGCATTATCTTGATAATTGGACTTAGAAATAAAATTTGAATAAGAACACTAGAAAAATAATGTACAAAATATATCCAATTAAATATAAATAATTATGAATTAGAATATGATTTATTTGATACCAACTAAATGTTTTGAGGTGAAACGGGATCGTTTGGGTGGGTATCTATTTTTTCCAAAAAGAAATCAATATATAAAACAATTATAGATAAAAAACCAATAATCTCTTAAATAGAACCATACAAATTTAATTTATAATTAATTTCAATAAAATTACCTCATTCATAGTTTTCCTCTCTATCAATATATATCACCGGTCTAGTTGTGCTGTTGTCTTGGTTGATAATATAGCTAAGTAATCCTATAGATTTATCAATGCACAATACGTTAATATATAGAAGTAATTATTGAAACTTCAGGTGCTAGTGTAGAAGAATCTAGTGCTTCATGTCTTTCATTGTTAATCACAAAAAATTTCTCTTGATCTTTATATGATCTTAATAGGAAGGAATTGTGGATACTCTCTATATTCTTGATTGAATTAGAGAGGACATGTCTCTATTTTTTAAACACCCTATATAGAAAAATGATATTATTTTCGAATATATACTTAGGTTTAAATAAATAATAATTTCACAATGACCCTTTATCAAATTATTCATCCTTAGTTGCTCCATATGTCAATTATTATTATTATTATTATTATTATTATTATTATTATTATTATTATTACTATTATTATTAAAATATCCCAAGACCTTAAATATATCTAACACCATTTTTTAAATAAAATAATTAATATTTCATGAATTGATATCAAATAACATGTATCATTTCTAATGATTCATTATAATCGATTCATATCCTCCCATAAAATATTATATTTAATAAACTTTGGAATAAATCTTTATTTTTATATTAATGTAACTAAATATATATTTAAATTTATATATTCACTAAATTAGTGAATATATAAATATTTATTTATTACCTTATGAATAAATAAACTAGAGATAAAATTCAACTCACATATTCTGAACTCAAACATCTAGTGATTAATCATATATAATCAGTTTTTCTTGAAAAAATATTATTCAACATGTTAGAAATATTTTTTTTAAATCCAATTAAATATAATGAGATTTGGGATACAATTAGTGTTTGAACCTATAGGCCCTATCTCAATGAAAATAATTGAACTTTGCTAATGTTTAAAATTAGTGACTCGAAACACATCAAGTTTCCCATAGAGAAATAAGTTGGTGTATTAACTGCAACAACCTTCCAAAACAATTTTTATGGAAATTAATTCATTTGTATCTTGATATATCATAAATAAAGACACATACATGTATCATCACCTTACATTCATGATTTAAATTTCCTTAAATTTATAAAATAAACTTTTATTTAAACTACCATTTCCATGGATTCAGTAAAAAACATTCATTTTAATTAAAGGTCCAAATATATTTTATTCCAATAATATATAAGGAGTGTATTCTTTATTAACATATTTAATTTATTCCATATCACTTATTATGAAACCAATGTATATTACCTCATTGTGAACATATTTCATTATGATTTTCATTAATACATCAAAGTACGTGATTCATGATACACACTAATAATAATATGAGGTTTGAGGACTAATACATGTTTTTATAAATAGGGATATCCAATGAAAGCTAAAACATATATGATGCCTAACCTCAGGATATACCTTTCATGGAGATCACCATGTATGAACTTTATCAGAATAAGTCTCAATGACACCTGAGCCCCTATCGCTTGATAGTAAACCACCATTTGTGTCCTATTAGATATATGTTATCTTACCATTGGAAAAATTTATTTAAAAATATCATCATGGAATCTATAAGTCCATATTATATAAAGGAACTATAATAACCCTTTAACGAGATGAATATTTAAAGGTTATTGTCACAATAATGTTATGTAGAATAATAATATTTATGTCATAAGATAATCTAAATATATTCTAATTATTGAAAGTGAAAGTACTGGGTGTTGGAGTTGGTAACCTAGAACCAAATTTTGTGTACTTTATGATGACATGTATTCATTGTTTTGAATATTAATAAAATACATATCACATAATGATTGTTCTTATGTGTGACATAATATGTGATAATGTCCTAAGAGTAGCTATTGTGCTAAAAGGTCATAGCAGTTCTCTGCTATGATACGAAAATGGAAGTTATAAGACATTATTCATGAATATATGTTTCATAGCTAGACGATATCATTTGAGGGACACAAATGATAAAATCTATCATAGGTGGATAATCATATGAATTTGAGGCACCTTCTAATGGTGTACACCCTTGGTAATATCCAGTAGGATATTATGAGAACGAGACCCTCCATTAGGAAATCCACATTTCTATGTGTCATTGGATATTTATATTAGTGAACCTGTGTATTGATCCTTAGACATTATGATTATTATTAACAAATATTATAAGTTGCATACATTGATGTATTGACGAAAACCACAATGACATATGTTCATGGTGAGGTAGGATATGTTGGGTGTGTCATGATTAATAATTCATTAATGAATAATTTGAGAAAGTATTTTTCCCTTACTTTTTAATGGAATTTGATATCTCATTCCCTTTTATGGAAATTTTATTGAAAAAAATAAATCTATGCCCATGGTGTTCGAAAGGCAAGTTTATTTTCCAAGAAATCAAAGAAAGATACATCAAGCACTTTGGTTGATGGCACTATCATGAAACCTTCTTGAATAAAGATATAGTAATAAATGGATTATATTACACGGTAAGCATTTGTATGCAGTAACATGTCATTTTAGCATTAAATTATTTCTCTATGGGTTCCTTAGTGTGTTTCTAGATTCTAACCTTGGTCTTTAGGCTAATTTACCTAATGTCACTGAGAAAGTGGGCAAGAGGGTCACACACTAAGTGTATCTAGAATCAAAGTTAAATAATATATAATTATTTATTATTTAACAAGTTAAATAAATATTATTCCCAACCATGGTTTAATAATTATTCATGTATGATTAATCACATATTTTCTATCACTAGTTATTTAAGAGAATATAATGTGAGTTGGATATTTAATAAATATTTATTTATCAATAAGTGAATATAATATCTATTTTTTTATTGGAGAATAATATAGTGATATTTATTTAATAAATAAATAGTAAGTATTCAAGGTGTAATAAATATAGAGGAATGGAAGAGTGAGTTTTTTGGTACGGTGAGAAATAATAAATATTGAATATTATTTAATTACATAATTTTTAATATAATTTTCATGTAAGTGCATGTTGTGAAATAATATTATTATTATTATTATTTGACATTGGGTTTCTAAAGGGTTAAATAAATAATTAAGGGAACTTTTTCTATTATTTTATGTTAACACTAGAAATATATAAATTCAATTATATTATTTTCTTAATAAGAAAATTCATTTTTTTTGTTGTGAACATTGGATTTAGAGAATTATCTCAAGCCATTGAGATCTCCCTTATCCAAGAATGCTCCCACTAATAAAGATAAATCATTAGTGATTTATGCATTTCAATTTAGTTTTTCAATTCATGTTTAATTTTTCTTTTAATCTGAATCATTATATATGTTTCTTCATCCTTTTTTTCTCATAGATCTAATCAAAATGATTAATTTTATTATTAAAATAAAATAAATAAACTCATTCAAAGGCATCAAGGATTCTGGAAGGATAATACAAGAGTGCATGACATGTAATCAGAGTCACACACCCTGTACCTATGCTTAATGCATCATAAATTAATTCAGAAATTAATTCAAACTATGTGCATTGATGACACACTGTGAATTTATTACTTACACCACATGTTTACTGGTCATGGTCACATGTGGTCAACCAGATTGCATGTTGTGTAGCCCCATTACATGGTGTGTAGTCCATTTGAGTCAAAGATGGGCTTTGTATTTCAATACACAACCTACCTGAATGGGGACCATGTAATCTAGAGATCAAACAGTGTGTGTCCCATTGGACACACCATGTGCTCTAGGTTCCAAGGTATGATTTACATGCCAAGTACCTAGGTTTGTACCTCGGATAGATGTTGAAAGATGTACATGTCATGTTTCTCTCTTGTACACACCATGTACTTATAAAAAATTACATAGATTTAAAATTTATTTATTATATTATGTAAACCTTGAGACATGTTCTTACATGTTTCCATTAAGTTGATTGGACATGCCATGTGATGGGTTTTAATATATATATATGTGTGTGTGTGTGTTTGTGTGTGTGTGTGTGTGAATTTTTAATTAACATCAATGTAATGTTCAGATGTGCATATCATGTATGAGTCATAATACAGTTGTTACTCTAAATTAATTGATAGATAACAAATGACCGAAAAATCATGTAGTTTGTGTAATCATGAAGTTGATAATACACATCATGAAAGTACGTGATAATTCATGTATGGTATGTATCACAATAAAATATAAAACTATATACAAGTATAATACATGTTTGGTATAATCAGATGGTTATTCATCTTGTTGCCTCTAAGGTACATTTATGTACACCATTTATTTTAAAAGAATTTATTTAAGAAAAATTAAAATATGATGGTTGATAATCTCAAGGAAATTCAGATGAGAATTAAGATAAAATAATTTATTAATTAAAGGAAATAATTAATTGATTCGAGCATGATTTATCTTAAATAATAATGATTAAGAAATGAATGATAGTTTCATTAAAGGCATAATTTTTTCATGCATTAGGATGATCATGAACATAGACCATACCTTTTTATGTGATTGTTTTCATTTAATTAATTATTAAATTAAATTGTTGGCATGTGTGCCTTATCTCCTCTTATTATGTAGGGTATGTGTGCCCAAGTTTTCTTTTATGTAAACCCTTTTCCCTAACATATGTGTGATTAAAGGCATATGTAATGGATTGAGATCCCAAGCTAGTGGATGTGGTTCATGTTCAGAGCCCAGGCAAAACAAATCCAAGGAGACACATAGGTGAACAAGTAAAAAGCTGTAACATGAACCTTAATTAGCTCAAGGTATTTTCCACCTAGTTCAATGGTTGGTTTATCAACCTCTAGATAAACTAACCATTAGTAAATATCATGGTCATACAGCTTTATTTTTATTTTTTCAAGTTTCACAGTTATTTTATTATGGAATTTTTTTTTCACGATCACATAATTAATGAATTAATGAGCATGAAAGATATAACTAAAATACACTGGCTTATGTGAAAATATTATCTTAGTCATGGTTAATCACTTAATTAAATCCAATTAATATTATAAATCATGTAATAAATATAATAATATGTAAATTTATGCAAAAAGGATAAAATTAATCAATTATATATATAATGTCTGTATAGATTTCCATTACTTTAGTTAAAATCGAACCACATTTAAGAGTTCTTGACCATCTAAATTTGGGGTGCTTTCAATTATCCGGGAATTTTAATGTGAATTTTTGGTTGACGTAACTTAATTCATATCAAGTGTTGACTTCCAAATAAATACATGGTGTAACTGAGAAAACAATGTTAAGGAAATCCAATTTAAGGATTTTTTGGATTAGGGATTCCACTAAATAGATCATGTAATTGTGAGTTAATGCAATTGGAATTTGTAATTCCTACCTAAAAACATTCAAGTTGCTTGATCATCCAAATGTGAGAAGGTGAATATGGATCCTTTCCACTATGATGTCCAAGAAACATGATATTTCGATGATATTAGTGAGGTATATTGAGTTTTAATATAATAGTGGTAAACTAATAAATATAATATTTATTTCATTGTCTAAATTTTATTAGATAAAGTACTAAAATTATTCTTATCTTATTTTTAGAAATAATAATAACATGATAGTAAACACATTATTGTGATCCATACTTGAGAAGGAAAACCTTCTCACCAGAAAAAATTTTAAATAATTGAAAAGGTACCCACCTGTCATCCTTCCCCATAAAAGGAAACTATATGTGTTGGAAGAACCTTTTCCTAAAGCGCCTGGTAATGAGGAAGTGATGAATAGATATCTCTCTATGAGAAACATCTTAATGATGCTACATATGTTAAATGTTTCATGCTACCATCCATGTCTAATGAGATTTTGAAGAAACATGAGGACATGGATGCATATAACATGATGTCTAACCTTTGGTATCTCTATCAAGAGAAGGAGAGACAAGATACGTATGAGATATCCAATTATTTGTTCATAGCTAAGCATTGAGAGTATATGCCATTTTGGCCTCATGTAGTCAAGATTATAGGCTACATTAAATACTTAGACATCTTAGGGATTAAATTCTTAAATTATTTGTGTACATATCTCATACTTTAATCACTTACCAAGACCTTATCCATTTTTTTGTTAATTACAAAATGAGAAATAATTATAATTCTTTCTGAACTTCTTACTTTAATTCTCCAAGAGGATAAGGACATGGTGCATGACAAACGCACAGTCCTTATGGTGAATAATAAAAGTAATAATAAGGAAAATGGGCCCAAGATCTATAAATAGTATAAAGCTCTATGGTACCATTATTCAAAGAAGATAAAGATCCAAAGTCAAGGAAAGGAAATAGAGACAGTAAGTTTTTCATGTGGAAAGCCAGACCACTAGAATAGGAACTACACCCATAAGCTAGGGGAAGCTAAAGGCATGTCCGTTATCGAGTTTAATATTTCTATATAAACACATTGGGTATTAGATATAGATTTTGGGGCTCACATCTATATCCAAATAGAGGAACAAAGTAGATTCTATAATATTTCTAGAGGATTGGTGGATCTAAGATCTCCTAATAGTGTGGGGTTGGCTACTCTTTCTATTTGTGACTACCACTTTTTGTTGCCAACAAGTGATGCCTATAATAACCCTACTCTTTATTAAACACCTAAATGTGATTTATTACGTAAACTTTGACTTAATACAACTCTAAGGATAGAGAGGTATAGTGTATTGTAAAATTAGGAACATTACATGAAAACTTAAGACATAAAAGTACAACATCTTTATTGAAAATTCCTTTACATGACCAAAACATTCCCCTGTACCTAGCATTGAATGGGAAAACCTGAGGACATACATGTGAAAAGGGTGAGATATAAAGCCTAGTAAGGTATTAAACAAGGAATAACATGAATAATATAATACATGTTAGGCGATAGGAATATCAATGGAGTATAAAAGAAACATGAACATAAAGGCATGGTATAGCATGATTATCATAACATGGAAATGTGGAAACAGCATTTAACATTACATTACCATGAGCCAAGGCCCATTATAAATGGAGAACGATTACACCCTAATTTCATTTGAATTAGAATGAATAAACTCTCATTGCACTTGATGTATCATAATAATAATCATTACCCAATGCATTGGAGCGCTATCAGGGAGCACCCTTAATCATTTCATTTCATGCATAAGTGTGCCACATGGATCATACAACATGGAATCAGTCAACATCATCATTTAATCAACGATAAAGTAATTTGTAATACATACATGAAACACTATAATAAATAAGTAAATGTGCGTAAAGGTGAATACCCTTTATAGAGAAATGGGCATGGTATTCACTATACAATGACTTTGGCATGGAAAATCGTGGTGCAATTTCGGCAGCATAATTGTGTGACATAAGAATCCATAAAAATTATTGATGAGAAATAAAGGGGTATCTTATCATATTTACATGAAATGGACAGTTAGGGGTCATATAGATACATGTCCCAACATATTTAATGGAATTTTGATGCATAATATAAAATAATTTCTTGAATGTAAATGAAGAGAGAGAAATTCCTTGCGGAGTTTTGGCATTGTAACAGGTGTACATGGGAGGAATTAATGAGAGATAAATAGGTCTATAATCATTAAAAAAACTAAATAGGGCATTACGGGGGAGGTGAAAAATCATACCCCAACATTTTTAATTGAAAATAAATGGGTGTAACAACATAGATCAATTTGGAAAAAAATGAGAAAGGAGGAAATCCCTTACTTCGAAGTGTGATCCCAAAATCTTGGGAGAGCCTTGAGATAGGCTTCTTGGGAGCTTGGGGCACCTTGGGAGGATTTTAGAGATAGGAGGGTCGAGGTTTTTCGAGCTCTAAATTCTTTGAGGGAAGAGGAAGTGGGATCTTGGGTGGGTTTATATAGGAAAAGGGAGGGAATTCTTTATTATTTAGGTTTTGGACCCTACACATTAAACTAATAAAAACTACAAACCATCCCATGGTTTTTCTGGATGTTTTTTTCCAAAGAGGAGTGGAAGAAATTATTTTATAATTCCAATGTCCAAACATATTAAAATATAAGGTTTGCTTATGTGGAGGTGAGTCACACTCTCAAGGAAATCATTTTAAAAAGATAAAATGTTTTATAAGTCTTGGTGGGTCCACTAAGGCTTTGTAAAATAAATCAAATAAACATAAAATTGAATTATTTTCATGGAAAAACGTATATTGTCCAAAAATACCATTTATAGTATTTTATTACTTCACTATTAGGTCAATATGATGTTATAAATACCTTATATATTTAAATGGTATTTAATTTTTACCCAAAAATTCAACTATCTCAGAAAATTATGAAAAATTCATCATTGGATAATTTTAAAGTCCTGATTAAAATAATAATATTCATTTTATCTAAATAATTTTCTAAATATTTGAATTTTTAATTTTAAAATAAAACCATACATTTATCAAAAATTCATGGGTTTTGACAAAAAAAGATTTCAAGCCTTAATAAAAATTACAATTATATACATAAAAATTATAAGATAATTTATATTTAATAAAAATTAATTTAGTAATAATATTTTATTAACATATTATTTAATTCAAAAATCCATTAATTCATCAAAATAGATTTCTTAATTGAATATTAACTAAAAATAATTTTTGTGCTTTAAAAACTATTTACAAAGTAACAATAATAAAATGAATGTATATTCTTAAAAAAATGAATGTATATTATTTATTATATACCAAAATAATTCACATAGTCATAGTTCTATGGTCTTCTTACATAACCCCTTATAACACCCACATAAGACCTAAGGGTAAGGTGTGAGATGGTGATAGACTCTTGGGGTGGCTCAATTAACATCGCTTGGGTGGTAATCTCTATCAGCATCCACTTCTCCTGTAGGCAGTTCCGTTCAAGATTAATGTGTTGAATCTCAGCTTGGGATTGGTCAAGAGCAAAACCTAATGATGCTACCTCATTTCTGAGCTCCAAAAAATGGGCTTCGTACAGAGAAATTCTACTGGATGAGGCCATCACTTCCTTGGTCTGAGTAAATTAGATTTGTTAAAGAGCTATATTTATACTAATCATGTGATAATTTTTCAAAAATTATATTAGCAATGGTAAAGATTCTTAAAAATATTTTGAAATCCTAAAAAAACATAAAATCAGGGATGTGCATAACCATTTTACATAATAAGACATTTAATTATATCAAGAGAAATTTTCATTAATAAAAGTTTGGGTCATTACAATATTCCCCCCTTAAAAAATTTCTCCCTCGAATTTTCCTTTTCCCTCTTTAAAAAAGATGTGGATAACTCTATTTCATAACTTCCTCTGATTCCCATGTTACTTCTTCAAACTTGTTGTTTCACCCCAACACCTTGATAAGGGGCATTGTATTATTTTTTAGAACTTTTTCTCTATAATATAAGATCTTTACCAGCTTCTATTTATAGGAGAGGTCATTCTCCAATGGTACCACCTCTGGATTGAGTACATGTGATGGGTTGGGTATGTATTACCTCAAGAGTGATATAGAGAATACATCATTTTCTTGAGATAGGTTCGGTGGGAGTGATATTCGATAGGTCAATACTCTAATGTGATCAAGGATATTAAAAGGGATGATGTGTCTTGGACTAAGCTTTCCCTTATTCCAAAATCTCATAACTATCTTCCATGGTGGTATGCAGAGGAATACCATGTCTCTGACATCAAACTCTAGGTCTCGTTGATGATTATCAGTATAACTCTTTTGTCGACTCTCAGTAGCTTTAATGTGCTGCTGGATGGTCTTAACCTTCTCCAACATTTCTTCGACCATTTCAGGACCTAGGATTTTTTCACTCCCTTACTTCATCCCAACAAGCTAGGGTTCTACACCACTTCCCCTAATGGGCTTCATAAGGATCCATTTGGATGCTTGAGTGGAAACTGTTATTGTAAGAGAACTCAACTATTGGAAGATTTTGATCCCATCCTCCTTTTAAGATCATTGAGCATGCGATCAACATGTCCTCAAGTGTTTGGATATTCTACTCAGATTGGACATCAGTTTTAGGATGATAATTCATACTGAAGTTTATCTTAGTATCCAGAGCATGATTAAGACTCTTCCAAAAATTAGAGGTGAATCTTGGATCTCGATTAGATACAATAGATATTGTAACTCCATGAATCCTTACCACTTCTATGATGTATATCCATTCCAGTTGATCCAATGATAATCCTATCAAATTGTAATGAAGAGTGCATTCTTTGTAAGATGATCCACAACAACCCAGATAGCATTGTTTTCTTTGTATGTGTTTGGAAGTTTAGTGAAAAAATCCATGGAGATGATCTCCCATTTCCATGCTAGTATGGGTAATGGTTTCATCATCCCCTTATACTTCTATCTCTCAGCCTTCACTTGTTGACATACCAGGTACTTTGATGTATACTCAGCGATCTCCTTCTTCATGTCATCTCACCAATAATGCTCTAAGAGATATTTGTACATCTTTGTGTTTCCTCGGTGAATGAAGAAATTTTTACTATGTGCATCATCAAAAAGTTCATTCTTTTAACGCCGGATTTGATGGAACACATAGTACTGACTCAAATCTCACAATTCCTTCTTCCCTAACATTGAACTCTAAGGATTTCCCTTTTTTTATAGTTTTCACTTTCTTCTAAATTCTAACATCATCCTTTTGATAATCCTTTAACCTTTACAAAAGAGATATTTGAGTAATCATTTGTGAAAGGATTGACGATTTTCTATTCTTTATGATTCCCATATCCATCTTCATTAAATATAAGAAGATTTAAACATTTCAATTTTTATCAATGATATAATTGTTGGGTCCCTTCTACTTAGAGCATATACTACCTTGTTTTCTTTCCCAGGGTGGTAATGGATTGATCAGTCATAGTCTTTGATCAGATCTAGCCATCTTTGTTGGCACATATTCAACTCTTTCTGTGTGAATATATAATTGAGGATTTTGTGGTCGGTATATATTTCACACTTCTCCCCAAATAGGTAATGTCGCCAAATTTTCAAATAAAATATTACTGCAGCCAACTCTAGATCATGTGTTGGATAGTTTTTCTCTTGAACATTAAATTGCGTTAAATAATAGGAAATGACTTTGTCATTCTGCATCAACACACCACCCAGGCCCTTCTTCGAAGCATCGCTAAATACCTCAAAAAGTTCTCCACTTATGAGTAATGTGTCCATGGGAATAGTGATAAGACACCTTTTTCAACTCCTTGAAGCTTTCTTCACATTCATCAATCCAAAAAAAACTTGACACCCTTTCGAGTTAGCTTGGTAAGAGGGTTTGACAATCGTAATAATTTTCTCACAAATCGGCGATAATATCCAGCTAACCCCATGAAGCTACGGATACCCATCACCGATGTTGGCCTTGGACATCCCTCAATTGAAGCTATCTTGGTGGTATCCACAGATATCTCATTGCTTGTGATGATATGACCTTTGAATGAGACCTCTTTCAACCATATCTCACACTTTCTATACTTTTCATAGAGCTTCTATTTTTGCAAGGTCTCTAGTATAGTTCTTAGATAATTATCATGCTTCTCTTTAGGGTTTAGAGTATACTATAATATCATCTATAAATACTACCAAAAATTTGTTGAGGTAATCTCTAAATACTCTATTCATCAAGTCCATGAATATTGTTTAAGCATTAGTGTGTCCAAAAGTAATTAATTTGAATTCATAGTGCCCGTACCTTGTACAAAAATCCAACTTAGGGATATCCTCTTTCTTCACCCTTACTTGGTAATATCCCAACCACAAATCCACCTTGGAGAAGTATTGTGATCCATGTAGCTGATCAAACAAGTCATCAATTCGGGGAAGAGTATACTTGTTCTTTATCGTGATTTTGTTGAGCTCACGATAATCAATGAAAAGGCACATTGACCCGTCCTTATTCTTGACGAAGAGGACTGGTGAACCCCATGGTAAAGCACTTGGGTGTATAAAACCTTTATCCATATTATCCTGTATTTGTTTCTTCATATCCTCAATCTCCACAATAGCCATTCTATATAGAGTCTTGGATATTAGAAATTCCCCAGGTATTAAATCAATTGAGAATTCAACATCTAATCTAGGAGGAAAACCAGGAAATTCCTCGGGAAACAATTCAGTGAATTCCCTCACAATATACATGTCTTCAATGATGGTTACTTCCTTAGACTCTATCGTATAAGAAAGATACTTGTTCTTATAGGGTATTAATATCCATGCTTGAGATGACGGTGCTAAAGAAGATTCATCATCCTCCTTTCACTTTTAAAGAATCATGGGTCGATTTGCCATTTGGTGAGTGATTTCCCTCTCTCGACAATTTATGTTGTCTCTATATAAGTAAATTCAATACATGCCAATAATTTCATAAAATTCTACCAGAGGGAGTATGAAGAAGTTTTCTAGGAAGTTAAATCCACAAATTATGACAGAGGAATAGTTATATTCATGGGTTGCAATGATTTCCCCATTTTCTGTTCTCCCCAAAATCTTTACTTCCATGAGTTGTTGTGGTGTTGGTATTGTTCTACTAAACTTTATGGATATAAAAGAATTCATTGAAATAGAATAAAAAAATTATGTTCACTATTCTTGAATGAATAACTAGCATACATGTCACTACTTCATTTTCAGGGTTCACTTTGGCGGTAGTGGTGGAAAAATCTCACCCTTGCTGCCTTAGAGGTTATTGGTTGCCTCTGAAAACTCTTTTCTTGGGGAATTGGTTTGGAAAGTGCCCTGGTTCTTTACAGTTGAAGAAATATAAAACACGCTGAGAGTCGAACAGAGAATTCCTATCCTCTATCATAGATGCGGGTTTTTTTTTGGTATTTAATGTATAGGATACCTTCTCTTACACACCTAAAGCATTTCCTCATCCCCTTCAAGAAATTTTGGGGGTTCTTCTTTCTGATCCTTTGGAAAGTGTGGTGCTATATTTTATTATCACTATTGGATTTATGCATCAGAACTTTGGAATTAAATTCTACATTACGCTTCTTATACCCATGATACCCCTAAGATTCTTCGATCTCCATTTCAATATTAAGGGAACATCGGACAATTTCCTTATAGCTCTCAAAGTCATGGATCGCTAGGGATTTTCGTAGGCTAGGTTTTATCCCACCAAAGAAGCAGTCAACCTTGCATTCAAGGGTAACAAAAATGTTGGAGGCACATCGTTCAAGCCTTGTGAAGTTTCCCTTGTATGATCTGATGGATTTGTCGTATTTTTTCTTAATGGTAAGGAAGTCCCTTTCCATCTTAAGTCGGAGGGTGCGAGGAAAATATTTTTCAAAAAACATTTTTTGGAAATCCTTCCATTCCAATGCCTCGATCTCTTCCCCAGGCTTTTTATTTTTGATCAATGTCCACCATTGATTAGCTTCACCCTCCATATGATAAGCAGCTATAAGAACCTTCTCTTATTTAGAACATTGAATGATGGAGAATATCTTCTCAATGGAGTTGATCCATTGTTTTTCAATTGAGGGATTAGATGATCCATTAAAATTAGGAGTTCATTGTCTCATGAAGCTCTATATTGTAACTTTTTATTTCTTGGGGGGGTTTAATTTTCATCTTGACCCATGTTTCTATTCAAAAATTTAGTTAACTGAGTGAGTATCGTGACAAATTTCATGATTCCCTCTCCCATAGGATTGGGCATCTCATTAGAATAGTCCTCACATTGATCTTCGCATAGGTTTTTAGCTCGAGTCTCCTATTACTAGAAATTAGCTGGAATAAAAGTAATGTTAGGGGTAACACATAAAGGGTAATCCAATGACAAAAATGGATGAATTATAAATTACTTTTATTTCCTAAACTTATGAATTTATATGCTTCAATAAATGTTATCCATGATCTACCTACCAATATATATTTTAAGGGGAATTTTCTTTTTAATTCCCTTAATAATGGTTCATAATAAGCTTATTAATTTACCAAAGTATATCCCCCGGGAGTGTCATACCCAAGAGTGAAGCAAGGCCCATTGTTGTGCACCAGTTCCCATTCAAGTTTAGCTCAAAGGGATATTTTTGGGTTTTACCCCTAGATAGATTTTTTCCAGAGCCTCCTCTATCTTCTCATCTCCATAAATGGATTTATTTTATTGATAAACCACTTACTCAATACTCCCCAACATTTAGGGATGTTTTTATTATAATCATTATTATCCTTAAGGCCTTCACTAGGGTTTTCTAATCTCAATCCCAAAAATAACTAAACTTATCCTCTGATACCAACTATAACAACCTTACACTTTATTACACACTTAAACATGATTTATTATATAAAAATACACATAAGACAACTCTAATGATCAAGAGATCTATTTTCTTGGGAAACTAAGAAAATTACATAACAACTTAAGGCATAAAAGTATGACATATTTATTGAAAACTTCCTTTACATGACCACAACATTCCCTCATACCAAGCATTTCATGGGATAACCTGAGGACATACATGTAAAAAGGGTGATCTATAAAGCCCAGTAAGGGAGTAAACAAGGAATAACATGAAGAATAAAATACATGTTAGGTTATATGAATATCAATATAGTATAAGGGAAATATGAACATAAAGGCATGGTATATCATGATTATCATAAAATGAAAATGTGAAAAAAAAAACATTTAATATGACATTAGCATGAGCCAAGGACAATTACACATGGAGAATGAGTAAACCCTCATTTCACTTGAATTGTCTTGATTAAAACCTCATTGCACTTGATGTATCCTGATGCTAATCTTTACCCAATGCATTAGAGCACTATCAGGGTGCACCCTTCTTAATCATTTCATTTCATACATAAGTGTGCCACATGGATCATACAACATGGAATCATTCAACATCATCATTTAATCTACGATTAAAGAATGTGGAATAAATACATGAAACTATATAATAAATAAGAAAATTTTTGTTTAGGTGAATACCCTTGATATAGAAATGGGCATGGTATTCACTACACAATTACTTTGGATTGAAAAATCGCAGTGCAATTTCGGCAGCATAACGGCGTGACATAAGAATCCATAAAAATGGTTGATGAGAGAGAGAGGGGCATCTCAGAATATGTACATGAAATTGATAGTTATGGGTTCATATAGATACATGTCCCAGCATATTTAATGGAATTTAGATGCATAATATAAAAGAATTTCTTGAATGTAAATGAAGAGAGAGAAATTCCTTATGAAATTTCAGTAGGGTAACGGGTGTACATGGGAGGCATTAATGAGAGAGAAATAGAAATTTAATCATTCAAAAATAAGTAGGAAGAAATGGGTGAGGTTATAAATTATACCCCAACATTTTTAATGGAAAGTAAATGGGTATAACAAGAAAAATAAATTTGGACAAAAATGAGAAAGGAAGAAATCCCTTACTTGGAAGTGTGATCCCAAAAGCTTGGGAGAGGTTTGAGGGAGGCTTCCTTGGAACTTGGGGTACATTTTTAGGATTATATAGAGAGGAAGGAAGAGGTTTTTCGAGCTCTAAAGTCTTTGAGTGAAGTGTAAGTTGGAGCTTGAGTGGTTTTATATAGGAAAAGGGAGGGAATTATTTATTATTTAGGGTTTGGACCCTACACATTAAACAAATCAAAACCACAAAGCATCCCACAATTTTTCCCATGATTTTTTCAAAAGGGAATTGGGAATCATTATTTTATAATGCTAATGACATAACTTATTAAAATATTTTTCTTGCTTATGTGGAGGTGATTCACACTCTCAAGGAAATCATTTTAAAAAGATAAAATGTTTTATAAGTCTTGGAGGGTCCACTAAGGCTTTTTGAAATAAATTAAATAAACCTAAAATCACATTATTTTAATGGTAAATATATATATAGGATTAAAATTCCTTTTATAGTATTTTATTACATCACTATTGGGTCATTATGATTTCATAAACACATTATATATTTAAACAGTATTTAATTTTTACCTAAAAATTTGACTGTCTCAGAAAATTATGAAAAATTCACCATCAAATAATTTTGATACCCTAATTCCAAATATAATATTCATTTTATCTAAAGAAGATTATGAATATGTGAATTTTTACTTTTAAAATAAAACCCGACATTTATCGTAAATTCATGGGTTTTGACAAAAAAACATTCAAGCCTTAATAAAAATTCAATTGTATACATGAAAATTATACAATAATTTATATTTAATAAAAATTAATTTATTAATAATATTTTATTAAAATAATATTTAATTAAAAAATTCATTAATTCATCAAAATAGATTTCTTAATTTAATATTGACTAAAAAAATATTTGTGCTATAAAAACAATTTAAAAAGTAACAATAATAAAATGAATTTATATTATTTATTATATACAAAAATAATGCACATAATCATAGTGCTAAGGTCTTGTTACATAAACCCCTATAACACCCCCATAAGACCTAAGGGTAAGGTGTGCGATGGTGATAGACTTTTGGGGTGGCTCGGATAACATCGTTCGGGTGGTAATCTCTATAAACTTCTACTTCTCCCAAAAGCGGTACCATTCGAGCTTAACGTGTTGAAGCTTGGATTGGGCTTGGTCAAGAGTGAAGCCCAGTGACACTACCTACTTTCTGAGCTCTGAAAAATGGGCTTCATATGGAGAAATTCTACGGGATGAGGACATTGTATCCTTTGTCTGGTTAAATTGTATTTGTCAAAGCCCTATATTTATACTAATCATGTGATAACTATTCAATGACTATATTAGAAATGGTAAAAATTCTTAATAGTATTTTGAAATAAAAAAAACATAAAACCAAGGAAGTGCATAACCATTTTACATAATAAGACATTTAATTAGATTAAGATGAATTTTCATTATCAAAAGTTTGGGTCATTTCAATGCCAGAAAGATTTTCAAGTTATAAAGATCCATTTATGGATTGAAGAAAACATCTGGGTCACGAAACATTTAATTTAATGAATCCATAAAATAATTAGCTTTCATTAAGAATAAATATGATTCATGTGTTTACAATCGGTTTAGTGTAAATGTAAATATTTATCCTAGTATTATAAATTGATGACATATTACTTATTGGAAATGACATACTAGTCTTACAGTCTGTTAAGGACTGGTAAAACAAGTGTTATCCATGAAGAAATTTGGTGATGTAGCCTATATTATAGGAATCAAGATCATTCGTTATAGATCCAATAGGTTTCTTGGACTAAGTCAAAGTACATATATTTACTAGATACTAAAGATATTTAGTGTGGAATAATCCAAGAGAGGATTGGTTCCAGTGTCACGTGATTTACATCTTTCTAAGAAAATGAATCCCCAGACGCAAAAAGAGAAATAGATAATGAGTAAGATATCATATGCTTTAACGATAGGATCAATATTGTATTCAATGTTATGTACTAGAATTGATGTTTCCTAGGCATTGATCATGGTATTCATATATCAATAAGATCGAGGAGAACAACATTGGACTATTGTTAAGGATGTCCTTAAGTATCTGAGAAGAAATAAGGATATGTTCCTGGTGTATGAAGGAGACAAGGAGCTGGTCACCAGGGGTTATACTAATGTAAGTTTCTAGATGGATCAAAATGATCTAAAGTCATAATCAGTATATCTTTTCTATCTCAATAGAGGAGCTGTGAGCTGGAAGAGTTCAAAGAAGATAGTTGTAACTAATTCTACAGAGGATTATGAGTATATAATAGCTTCTTATTCATCCAAGGAAGCCATTTTGATTCATATCTTTTTCTAGTATCTTGATGTGGTACTTAGTAGTAAAAACCCTATCACATTGCATTGTGATAATATTACAGCGGTGGATCTTGAAAAAGAGCCAAGGTCACACCAACAAATAAAGAACATACTCCAAAAGTAACACCTCTTGAAGGATTTTAATAAGAGGGGTGAAGTTGAAGAAAGAAGATTACCCACTTAAGAGAACATGGAAGAAACCTTGAATAAAGTCCTATCTCAGTAGAAACATGAGTATCATGTGAGATCTAGCAGACTAAAGGTTGTTATAAATTGGATCCAGTGAAAGTGAGAGTTTGTCAGAGTTGGTGGCCTAAAACCAACTTCTATGTACTTTATGATGAAATGTATTCATTTTTTTGAATATTTATAATCTACTTATATCATCATGATTGTTCTTATACATGATATAGTATGTGATAATGTACTAAGAGTAGTTTCTGCACTAATAGGTCGTAGCAGTTCCCCACTATGATGAGAATGTGGAAGTGCTACAACACTATTCTTGAATATATGTTCTATATCTGGATAATATCATTTGAGGGACAAAAATAATACATTTTATCAAGGGTGGACACTCATAATAATTTGATCCACCTTCTCATGGTGTACGCCCTTGGTAATATCCCGTAGGATATTATAAGAACATGACCCGCCAGAAGGAAATCCACATTTCTATATGTCATTGGATATTCCTATCTGCAGACATGTGTATTGATCCTTAGACTTTAAGATTATTATTAATGAATATTATGAGTCATGTACTTTGATGTATCGATGAAAACCATGATGACATATGTTCATGGTGAGGTAGGATATTTTGGGTGCTTCATGAGTAATATTAAATTACTGAATAACGTGAGAAAGGATTTTCCCCTTATGTTTTAACAGAATTTGATATCTCAGGACCATTGATGGAAAATATATAGCCTAAATAAATCCATTTCCATGGATTTCAGTAGGAATGTTCATTTTCCAGGAAATCAAATAAAGAGACAGTGAGCACTTTGGTTTATGGAAACCACATGAAACCTTCTTGATTAGAGATATCTTGATAAATGGACTATATTACACAATAAGCATCGGCATTAGGTGACATGTCATTGTGGCATTAACTTCCTTCTCTATCGGTTCCTTAGCATGTTTATAGACATTAACCTTGTCCTTTAGGCTACTTCGTGTAATGCCACTGAGAAAGAGTCCTAGAGGGTCACACACTAAGTGTATCCAGAATCTTAGTTAAATAATATATTATTATTTATAATTTAACAAGTTGAAGAAATATTATTCCTTGACATGGTTTAAAAAAATTTCATGCATCCTTGATCACATATATTTTGTCACCAGTTATTCAAGAGAATGTGATGTGAGTGAAATATTTAATAAATATTTATTTTTTATTTAGTAAATATAATATTTATTTGTTTATTGGTGAATAATGCAGTGATATCCATTTAACAAATAGATAGTCATTATTTAAGGCCTGATAAATATGAAGGAATGGGGGACTGTGTTTTTAGGTCCATTGAGAAATAATAGATATTGAATATTATTTAATTAAATAATATTTAATATAATTTTCAAGTTAAGTGCATGTCAATAAATAATATTATTATTATTAGTATTTGACACGGGGTTTCGTAGGGATTCAATAAATATTGAAGGTTACTTTTGATATTATTTTATTTTAACCCTATCAATATATACGAATTTATATTATTTTCTCAATAAGACAATTCATTGGTTTTGATTGTGCACAATAGATTTAGAGAATTCTCTCAAGACATAGAGAGATCCCTTATCCAAAAATGATCCTAGGAATGGAGAGAAATTTCCCTCCACCAGATCAAGGAGAGCGCTTTGGAAGTGGTTCTTTAAGCGATCAAAGGCGGATGACGCAAGTACAAGGATCTTCTATGCGGGCACTCGAGGATTCCTTCTGCGACATCTGGAAATTTGTGGAACACGTGTGGATTGACGCTATAGGAAATATACACTTGATTCCTAAAAGTAATGATGATGCATCGCTGATATGTTACCAGATCCATCAATGCAAAAATAATTACAAAAAAGGTAATTCTTTATTTATTTAAATTAATTATAAATAATATGTGATGATCCTCCCTCTAGTTATGGAGTGATTTCTCTTTTTGATATTATTTGATTTAATTATGTTGATGATGACGTTTAATGTTGTGTTAAATATCAGATTAGTCATCGATCATGGAAAAAATCAATGTTGGGCACCACATATCGCACACTCCCACTACACACGGAACCTACATCGGGAATGCAGTGGAATCCCTAAACCATGGGATTTTAAAATTAGTCCACTAACGATTGATATAACTTTATCGTTTTTAGTGAAACTTTACCTTTTATAAGCTGAGGATCTCGTGTGAAGAGTTTTAATCGCATAATTAAAACCCTAAAATACCTATTAAAATATGAAGCTAGGATCTAAATCTTCTAGTAATTGGAAATCTTCAGTCTAAGAATCTAATGTTTAATTTATCTAGATCATCCACATGCACTTAAAAAATTGATGGGAGCATCGATAATCGAAATCTGGGTGCTAGAGTGGAGTTCTGACGACACCTTCGATGCTCTAATAATCACCACATTGATTTTATTGTGATGCATGAGAAGGAGATCCATCCAAACTCTTGGATCTAGATTCTCTCTCTATATAATGTGGTGGATAGATGAATATAGATATAGGTAGTTAATAGTCATCAATTAATCCATATCTATCTCTATATATAGTTTGTGATGAAAATTTCCTGGAAAAGCATGCCCAGCCCCCTGAATAATTAACACACTATAGAAACAATATTTTAACCACTAAATTGAGTGACAAGTATAATTTATTATTATTATTATAACCTTATTATAATATAATAAATATATTATGTGATCACACCCAATCCATTAACTAGGCTCGATTTTCCCACAAATATTAAATGAACCTTGAATATTTAAAATTGATATTGATTCAAATAATATTTTCCATGTATTTACTTAAAAACTTATAAATATGTTTAATAAATAAATTCAATGCCAAATATTCTTGACTTGAATAATATTAATTTATTTATTACTTTGGTGATCTTATAACCTTGGACAAAACTTGGACCCTAGTGGTGGGTCCCACCATGTCCAATATACCTATTCAACTGAATAGTGCTGATTCATGAATATTCTATTATGTGTGACCCTATACAACCTTATCTTAATAGTAGTGAATATTATTCCCAAACCAATAGAGGGATCTGACAACCCTTCATGGCCCCTAAAGAGATAAGGATATTCATAGCAATGACTACCAACATACGAACATGCACTATGTTATATAATATACTTCTCTTTAATATATCATAAAGTAAAACACACATATGTGTCATCATCCCTTTATTTATTTATTGTTTGTTGATCTATCTAGATTTATTTACCCTCAACTAAAATGGCCATGGTTTTATGAGGTACTGCTATCCTGATCAAAGAGGTCTGAGATATATTACTTCCTTAATCTGGAAGCGAAAAAACCTTTCATGGACACTCAACTAATGCCATAAAACCAATGACACACCCAACACAATCTACCTCACCACAATTTCATTATCATGGTTTTTTCCTTGTATCAAAGTACAAAATAAAATGGCACACATTGATAATAATCTCAAGTCAGGGGACCATTACCCATGTCTATTTAGAAGAATATCAAATGACACCCAAAACATGTGGTGTTCCTATTGGCGGGTCTATCCTCATTATCTCACTACTAGATATCACCATGTGCGAACGTCATGAGAAGAATTTTTAATGCTTATGAGCCCCCATCATCAGATAGTCAAACATCAACTTTTTCCAGTCAGTATGATTTCTCTAGACCATATGATATATATTTAAGATTAATATCATAGTATACGGAGGTTCTAATTATATCCTAGGATCTTTTATAACCTTTTGATACAATAATTAATCTATTGACATTAACATTAAATAGTGGATGTTGAAATATCTACACTATAATGGTAAGTATCCATCATGTATATCAATCTGTATACACAACATAGTAATCAAAAGTATTGTACAATTGGGCCTAGGGAACCAACTATTACAACACTCTCACATGCACTAGATCCAACTTGATAACTAACCTTGTTAGCCCTCACATGATTTATATCATGTTTCTACTGAGTCATGACTTTAGTTGTCGGGTCATCCAAGTTTCCACCACATGGCTATTCTGCTATATGCAACCTCATCTCCTTGAGTAAAACCTCTCAATAGATGGTATCCCTGAGTATATACTTTTTTTACACTATCATAACTTAATATCTTGGCTAGTAAGAATATCAAAATTTAAATTCTGATAATTCTTTACTTATTAGGTTAAAATCCAATAACTCAAAAAAATTATTTTGTTTAACTGTTTCTTAACTACCTCAGAAGTTGCAACGTACTAAGTATTTGTAGCTATGGGTACCACTGGCTTATATGAGCTAGTCTTGCTCATCACCTAAGACTAACAACGATATTAGATCACATAAATATATGGAAAACTACTTTGTTTACCCTAAAAACTATAATCCTTTCATTTCCATTTTACAGGTACATATATTTTGACCCTTTTCAAGTACAATGAGATAGTTTTGACTAATTCCCTGGAATTTATCCTGGATATAACTGATATTTATCCACTATGAAGTATATCCTGGAAATATCAGTTCTTTTACATATCATGGAAAACATGATTGATCCATCTCTTAATCATATGGATTTCAACTCACAATGATACTCTCCACCCATTAACCTGGAGATATTTATGTCAACTGACATTTGGTAACAATTTTCTCTTCTTCTAGCTTTTATTTTTCAATACCATGTCATTATATGTCTGATTGACTAGGTCCAAGAAACAATTAGATCTACCTTAGTAGATCCTGTTCTATAGAACATCGGATGTCAATAATAGGAGAATTACTTTTATCCTTGCTCTTAACTAACTCTAAGTCCAATATCTGGTTTTCATATGTTAGCAAACATATTTCACTTGGAAAGCATTGGCGCTCCCACTAACCTTTAGTAGACACATGGAAATTATTCATTCTAAATTAATTCTCTATGTTCTTGTTTCTTACTTTAATCCTAAACTGGATATCAGTAACTTATAACCCTATAGGAATTATATGATGTCACAATCCCTTTCTAGTTGTGTCGAATAGAAACCTTACTCTAAAGGTGGTCTTGACATGTAATTCTCAATAAAATGATCTTATATATTTTCTATGACAAGTAAAATTCTAATGGATTTAGGTATAATGACTTGGTATAACTAATCTTTCCTTATTGGTACTACACTTGTACCATCCATGTATAATCTCATTTGAATACCACTGAAATATTTAAAATTATAATCCCCTTTTTCATTTTGATACATGGAATCCATTATTGAATTTTAATTGATTTTTCAAATATCAACTAATTTACATATATTTTTTACCTGTAGGAATTATTATTCAAAATGAATAATGTATCACCATTCACAGTGAATTCAAAACCTTCACGATGGTTTTAATCATCATATATAGTATGTGTCTCTAGAACATTCATGTTCAACATGAACTTGTGTAACTTGTTCTTATGCCAACTATATGTGGATATTAAGCATTGACAAAACCCAGGTCAATCCATCTCCCACAATCTCAAAAGAGATGGAACCTTTTCCTAGAAATATAGTGTATAACTTGACTGTATATTTTCTATTTGACGTATTTATGTAATATCTTAAACAACTGTTAGTATAATTAATCTAGATGCAAATTATGTTTTACTTGATACAAGTTTGTTTATGTCCAAAAAAAACTTTGAATAAAAAAACATTTTTTATGAAATAATGGATTTCCATTATAATACTACTATTATGATATACATTAGTCATTAGGGTTGAAATATGGTTATGGTATATCACTTTTATTTGCAAAAAATGTCAAGAAATATAATGTAAGTTTCTTTGAGTTGCAACATTAATATTCCTTACATCTTAACTCTGATGAATAAAATATGCATTTATAAATTTCTACATGATACATTTTTTTATCAATGTTAACATGTAAGACTCCATAATCAATCCTTCTCATTAAAATCAAAGTTGTGATGTAGATAAGTTAATGCATTTTTTTTAATTACTCCACACTACATTATATTGATCGATGATTTCTTGGTCAAGATATTCTTCGGCATTTCATCCTGAAGAAATATATATATTCTAACCATGCATAATTCATACTTCACTTTTAATTCCATAATGACATAAAGGAATCTAATGAAGTATATTTACCAATATATTACCCTTGGAATATTTTACTCTCACTTGTTGAACTAATTCCAAAATCCTTGTAGGTACCTTTATTTCTAGAAAGTTTCTTTGTCAAAAAATAAGAATATACATCAATAATACCAAAGGTGCTTATCTCAGATGAGTCTAAATGCCATCCTGGGTGTATCCTTGATGTCCACTTAGTTTTATCTTGACAAAGATTTATCTTTCCAAAACTATATAAATAAGTCTTAGATTTTATATTCATTAGATATTGCCTATGATTCATGTATCACTGAACTATTGGTTGAGTATGAAACACCAGAAACAACATAAATTCTGGAACCTAGAATAATGTCTCCTTGTGTCCAAAGACACATGAGATTAATATTTTTATCATACTAAATAATAGTATTACAATAATCATTCACATGGAAATATAGAAGTTGGATACTTCTTACCCTAACTTAGGAATCAACCTTTCTCAACCTCTTAAAGAATACATCATACTTCTTGAAATATTTCTATACTTACTTGTTTATTGTATTTTGATACACATATGTGAAAAGAATATTGTATGTAATAACCAATAAGTAAGATTGAAAAATTACTTATATGTGATGAATATTCCTAAAGAAGAATCGGTAACTTTCTTCATTAAATCATTTTATTACAATAAAACATACAAAGTTTTATTTCATAATATGCAGCTCTAATAACATCTCATTAACACCTCTTTGCATTGATGTACATTTTGAATGAGCTTCTAGTGTTACTTTCCATTGGTATTTTCTCCTTTCCTTTCAAATTTTTTCCATAATAATTAAATACTACTCTATCTTTTATATTTTTATTTACATGGAGAATCTTATGTAAATAGGTAATAAAGTGTTTACTCAAAACTGTCCATTTTTGTAACCTAAAACAAGACTTGAGTAAGTGGGTAAAAATGATATGAGAAAGGGGTCCTTTAAAATATCATGATCCATATTTAAATTCACACATTTCCATTGTAATCATCGCTTTATTCATATATTTCTTCACTATCTCCTTTCAAACTTCTCAAAGATGCAACATCATGTTATATCACCTTTGTCAAAATGTAATGCTGCAACTAGTATTGGACATTTATGAAAGAAATATGACATAACCATCATATTCTCTATACATGAGTCTCCTGTAAACTATTTTAACATCCATGTTTCCTGAGGTAGTTTAATAGGTATTGGGGACACTAGCACCTTGAATTTTCAATATCGTAGTATTTTTCACAAGTGCTTGTACTACTATTGGATACTCATGCTAGTGTGAACATTTACTTTTTCCATTATTTATCAGATTATGTATTGTGGTATAACATTCCAATTTCTACAAAATCAAAATTTTAGCATATTAATACCTTTTATCTTGATTAATGACTAAGAAATTTTGATTTATTAGTTAAATAAATATCTCCAACTATTTTATTTAACTATGAGAACCCTCTATGCTAGAATTAGAATACAATTCTGCTTGAGTATTTTAGTGTCAAGGATCTTCAAACCTCCCCTCATAGTCTCCACGATATGTCTATGACACTACTCGGAGGATTCAAGGTAGGCGTTTGACTAGCCAACCACATTAACTCGCGGTTCCTCGATCTGTTGAGTGAAGTACTAGCTTCTAAAATCATAACTTGATTTTCTAAATTATTGCCTCTAAAGTGATAGAATATTATCCATGGATAATCCTTACTACTTATTTAGTTAATTCAACCCACCACTCTCATGAAAAATCCCTGATAGTAAGAGGCACACTCAACTATGGTATGACAGACACCTCAAACACCTGATTTTTTCCAAATTCGAATGATGGAAGGTGGTTATGAATTAATATTTCTATGAGGGTTTTTATTATTTTCAAGTGATGAAAGAAGCCATTTTGTATTTCATAAGAATTTACTATGTGATTACACTCACAAATGACCATGAAATAAACAATATTCATTACATCACATGTTCATTTTATCTTGCATGTTTTTTTAGTATTCTATGTATTCTCATGTAAACTACACATACAAAAAAATAAACCATTCAAAAATAAAATGATGATGTGATCATGAGACGATACTAATGGTTGATCCATTGAGTGAATAATTGATCAAACTAGACCCTAGGGGTAATACCTTTATTTGTGTCACTTTCAACTCGAGTTGCAGTGCCAGCCCATCCAATGCGTCAAACTCATATCTGGTGTGTCGCCATAACTTGGTGTGAAGTGTGTCACTTCTCGTCTTATCATTATATAGTAGTACTCGCTTGTATAAAATGGAGACATAGGATTATAAAATAAAACTGAGAAAAATGGACATGTAGACCCTTATACATATAATGAAAAAAAATGATTTGCAAATCATTATTTATTAAACTACCAATTAAAAATAATCATTTCAATAATAAATTAAATAAAAGAACATTCACCATACATACATTGGTCGGTCAATGGATCATGAATATGCTTTAATCATGTATATTAAAATAAATGCAGAAATAAAATTAAACATGCATTAAATTATTTTCTGAAGACAAATTTATTGAATTAAAATGTACTCTTATTTTTAATTCAAAAATTTTTTTCTTACAATCCCATTAATTAATTTAATTTTAAAAAAAATTAATTAAATAGTATAATTTAACACATAAATTAAGTTAATTTAACCCACAGAACGAATTTTAAAGATAAAAATAACACTTCATTAATTTAATTTAAAACCAGAATAAAATTAATTAATTAAATTAATTTTTGATTATAAAAATTAGTGGGTTCCCAAAAACCCATGAATAATGCCAGTGCGGGTTGGGATCAACCCACAGGTCTATTCCGAACCTTGCCTTGCAGACCCTGTGTAGGGGTGTCCTGGCCCACGCAGGTCCGCCCCGAACTATTTTTGGGTAAAATTGTTCTATGTAGTGGGTATTAGGGAGTACCTCTCGAGAAGCAGGTGAGACCCTCAGTGGGAAGAACTGGCAGAAGATTTGACCTCATGGAATATAGTAAGGTGTGAGGTAATCGATGGCAGGCTCAATTGCGACGGCTGAGATGGAGGGGAGAGGGTTGCAGGCTTGATTGGGTGTAGTGATTCAATAGAGGAGAGCCGGTGAAGGAGCCAAGGATGGAGAGATAAGGGTTGTGTTGGTGCTCAATCCAAGTAAGAATAGGGGTCATAGGGAACTTGAGAGTCACTGTACGGGGGATTTTGGTGCCGCGGATAGTGGTCCTACTCATGGGAGCTCACAGGACATGGTAAGAAATGAGGAAAAGGCCTCTGGGTTTGAGGAGACTGACTACGGTCGCACAGGATGATGGTACGGCTAGTGAAAGTTTCTCCTGCACATAGAATGGGACCAGAGGGTCCCCTAGTTAGAAAAAAAAAATGTTTCTTTCATTTTTTTGTAAAAACTACTACTGAAAACTCCCCCATTTTCTGAAAGTGTGTCCTAGATTTTGATAGAAAACACCACCAACCATTTAGTTTTGTTTTCTGAATGACACTGGAAAAACACCAACCCCCGCCAAATACTTATCAAGTCTATCAAAACAGACTTATTATAAAAAGAAATAAATAATTAATTAAATTTATTTATGGAATAATTTATTAATTTACCCTTTTCAGAGAACCCTATTCCGACCACCACAAACGGGTTAGAAAACTGGGGTTCACCAAAAAAAATTGCAGATGGCTTTCAGTATTTAATTAACATATCTGTTATTAGCATTAAAACCCATGAAAATTTTATTCAATCTGAAATGAAACTTCAGATGGTCGTAACGTTTCCATCTGATGTCAGATTTACACACCATCTATGGTGTTTGGACCAGAATGATTCCATTTATGAAATTTAATGAAAATTTATTTATTTCTTACTTAAAATATCCATGCATCCATTCGATAGCAATTGAAGGTACTGGGAATGCAGAAAAATCCCCAAACCTTGGGATTTTAAAAAATTTCCATTGACAATCAACATAACTTTGTCGTTATCAGTGAAACGCTTCCTGGTATAAGCTGAGGATCTCATGTGAAGAGTTTTAAGTGCAAAATTAAAATAATAAAATACCTAGTTAAATCCAATGTTGTTCTCAAAGTCTGATCATTGTTGGTGATCATCTCTAGATGAATATGATGTCGAATTCCTATATATTGTCCACATGCACTTCAAAAAACTATGGGACCCTCGATCATTGGAATCAAGGTGCTGGTGAAAAGTCTTGTCAACACCTTTGACACTCTAACGATCACTACAGTGCTTTTCTTATGATGTATGAGAGGGAGCTCGATACGAACTCCTTGATCCATAGCCTCTCTCTCTCTAGAATTGACGAGAGATAAGAATATATATTGAAATAGGGGAAGTTAATAGTCATTAATGAATCCCTTTCCTTCTCTATTTATAGTGTATGATGAAAATTACCTAAAAATTCCTGCTCATCCTCCTCGAATAATTAACACACTATAGAAACAATATTTTGAATACTAAACTGAGTCATAAATATCATTTATTATTATAACCTTCTTGTAATATAATAAATATATTACATGATAATACCCGATCCATTAACATAGCTCAACATTCTAGTAAATATAAAATGAACCTTGAATAATTGAAACTAACATTCGTTCAAATAATACTTTCCATGTATTTACTTATAAACTTGTAAATATATTTAATAAATAAATTCAATTCCAATTTTTCTTAACTTGAAAAATATTAATTTATTTTGTTAATTTTGTGATCATATCGCCTTGGAAAAAACCCGGACCCCAGTGGTGGGGTCCACCATATCCTATATACTTATTCAATTTAATGGAGAAGATTCTTGAATATGCTATTCTGTGTGACCCTCTAGGTCCATATCTCAATAGTAGTGAATATTATTCGCTAACCATGAGTAGGATCAAAGAACCCATCATGCCCCCTAAAGAGATATGGATTTTCATATAAGTGACTAAAAACTTACGAACACGCTTTGTGTAATATAATCTGATTGTTTTTAACATCTCATAAAGCACGACACACATCTATATCATCTTCGTTCTCTTTCTTTATTGTTTGTTGATATAATTGTATAGATTTACCCATAACTACCATGGACATGGTCTTATGAAGGTATTACCATCCTAATCAATGATTCCCAATATATATTACTTCCTTAACCTGGAAGCGATAAATCTTTTCTTGACCATTCAAACAATGTCATACCACAAATGACGCACTCAACACAAGATAACTCACATAAACCTATTATATTGTTGCATATATTAAGGGCTAATGGTGGCCTAATAAATGTTATCCTCATACCCTGCACATTAACTCTATTACTTGTGAAGACTCATTGCCTATCATGTAGGATAGATTATAGGATTAATAGGTGAATAGTTTAGAGTGGATTGATCGGTTTTTTAAATAGGACCAAGCAGAGTCTTCAGTTTTTATTATTATTTATCCTCTTTTTATATTGGTTCTTTAGTTTTAATTTGTACATGACATGCCCAGTGGTTAATCCATGTGGTTTATATATGTGTGATTAGTACGAGGTTCGTTTTATTATAGCATGATGTATGTTTTATTTTGTTGTTAGATTTTAGTTGTGATACCATTTTCACACTATGGTTTTTATTATGAAGGATTTTTAGTTATTTACCTAATATCATATATTATGATATTAATGTTATATTCTACCCAATATATATCACTATATCTTGTTGTTAATCGATAACCTCTGGCACCACCATCTTAGTCCTTTTTCAGGTGACGTGGTTATCGGTATTCTAAAATGGTATCATAGTATTGTTTTTTTACTATTTAGGAAAGAGTAGATATAGATAGGATTTTTTAAAACATTGGATGAACATTGGACTTATGTCATGTAAATACCAATAAAATTAAAGTCCAAAGTTACAAGGATTATGGGATTATTATTATTGTTTTCTACTATTATAGTTGAGATATTTATTCAAGTATAATGTAGTGGTATTACTTTTTTTAATTCTTATACCCATGGATTGGAGTGGGAAGAGGGAACATGTTCATACATCATACTAGGAACATAAGAATACCTAACTTGTTCATAAATTATAATTATTGGAAAATTATTTTTAAAATGGACATGGTTTTATGAAATGGTTTTTTAGAATATATGTTTGTAATATGTTTTGAAAAAAGAGTTAATCAAAAAAATATATAATAATTCATTCTCTATTTTCCTGAATAATCTATTAGGGTGAGTTACTTAATTGAACCTGAATCAATAGTTATTGTATATAAATTCCCCAATATTATGTTTTTATAATTATTTATCTATGGTAAATAATATAAGTACAATGGTTAGGTTTGGGCATTAGACTCTTATGTGTGGCCTATAGAGGAAATTAATATTTAGGTTATATATTTATTTTAGAAAAAAACTAATGTGATATTATCCTTTAGAATGATTATGGACTTATGGAGTAAGTATAAAAGGAATATTCATTCTTATTTGGTAATAATACAAGATTATATTTTAATGGTTGTCTTAGTATTATAATGGATAAATTATTCAATGATAAATATTGAATTTTTTATCCTATTATCTTAAGAAGATATCTAATAGAAACTCATTAACAAAGAATCAACTTAAAATGTGAGATCTTATTTAAGAGATAGTACTTAAGTGGATGTTCCCTTTACAACAAGCATGTAATCGGTGTTCATATCCTTTGACTAGAACCTTGTGACGGGAGAAATGATGGATAAAGAATCTATTTATGAGTTATAGGTGAAACATAACTTAGATTTTGGACATAATTTGGGGTATCATGATATTAAAATTATGTTTTAAGTGCTTGGGGTACAATTATAATGAAACACACACACACCACAGGCCTATAGGCCTAATGGGTAGGTCATAGCACCCCCAAGGGATAACCGACCCATTTAGCGTGGACTTTGTTAGAACCAAAGTCCCATTACATATTTATTTATTTTATGCCCTAGGAAAGGTATGTAGTGCATCCCACCTTCATCAAAAACCATTAGTCCCCCTTCCTTTGTTACCCACTTTCATTGTTATGCATCGAAACCGAGTAGGCGCCCTCATGTGTCTTTGCTACAAAGACACTGAAACCTCATCAATCCAGGACATGTGGACCTGCTCTGCTTCCTTCATTAGGAATGATTCCCTTCAAAACCACCTTTGATTATTATAGTCCCTACTTCCCATATGTTGGTAATTGACATCGCCTAAATACCATGTCCCGCCTATGCATCATCGTCGAAAAGATCAACTGCCTCCCTTTCCACCTAAAGACCCTTGTCTGCCCACTCTTTTCACCACCATCGCTTTATTGGAAATGTGAACATAGCACCAACTAAAACTCCTCCTCCAATAAGAAAAGACCAAAATATAATCCAATGTCATGTGACATCACCACAAATGAAATTCCTCCATAATTGAGGTGATGGGAATCGAACTCCCGTTGGAATATATTACTCCAACAATTGAAACCACTTGTGTACGGGCTATTTCACTCACATGATATTAAGATTTGGATAGAAAATAATCAGTTATTGTTTTAATGGTTTGGTACCCCAAGGTATATATATGTGAAGTTCATAGTTAAAAAATTCAATTGTGAGGTATCTTAATGGTTGATAAACTCAGAAATTAAAATAGCGTGTGATTGGATACCATGGACTGATTTTTATTCTCTTTTTGATAAGATATTTTTTTAATTTATTTTAAAACCAAATATATTCTATTAATTTTTAGATATATTCAAATATTGAAGGTATTTTATTAATGTAGGAACTGAATTATAAGAGGTATTATGTTTTAATTGTCTTTTAAGGTAAATTTATTCGTAAAGGTGTTCTATTTCAAGTAGGTTGTAAATTAATCATTATGGGTATGAGTGTACAACTTTTACAAAGGAACAAAATCTAAGGATGTAAAATAGGATTTTTAAATTAAGAAAAATTATTCCTTTCTTTAGGACACTACTAGAAGTTGAGTGAAACCTGGGAAATATTTGAGGTTGACTAGTGTGCATCATGGTGATAGTGAAAGCACCATCCAAAGGGATAGTCTATCAACTCCACAACTAAATAGAAATATGGTCTCAAAATATTCCAACTATACGAGGTTCGGGTATATGAATTCAACCTGATATTTTAGAACAAGGGACTGTCACTTGTGTTAAAAGAAATAACATTTTCAATGGTTTTGAAAAAATATCTGGTATGTTGAATCTCAAGTTCTCAGTCATTTTTGATTATCACTATATTTAGGGTATAATTTTATTGATCACATATTGTTGATATTAATGGTATTTATTTTATTATTTATAATTATTTACCTATATTTGATGTAAATTTTATGTAAAGGTATAACATTTATAAAATTTAATATACATCCAATAATATTCAAATTAGGCTCTTGAATAGTGATCTTTGAAGGTATCGAGGTGCGTAACAAAAGCTAGTGGGATGGCAATTTTATATTTTCTACCAATGGAAAAATAAAACTTCATTGTATCTGATGGTTTAAGCCCTGGTAGAGGTATGAGGATCTCTCATGAATTAATCAAAGCATAAAAATTAGAACTTTACAAATATCTTGCTCAAAACGAAGCATGCTTGACTGTAGCTCGTTGCTGATGATCATTTCTTGAAGGATATGAATTCAAAGCTCTCTAGATCATTAAAACATGATTCAAGAATCTATTTCCTCTCCATTCATTGAATTCTAGGTGCTAGTGTAAACCTCTGATTAATCCTTTGGTGTTGGGATGACCACATTGATCTTGTGCCTTCAATCCATAGAAGACATTCTTGGATCAATCACTCGAAGAGGGACTTTATTTATCAATAAATCAGGAGGATAAAAAATATCTCATTTTTTTGCATGAATAGTCATTAGAATAGGGAAAATCGCCTTCTTATATAGTGTATTTCTCATAATACTTGTATAGGGTTCCCCGACCCTCATATATTTAAGGCTAAATAAATAAGAAATAAATAAATTATTATTATGAACTAAATGGATCATGAATATTATTTATATTTTATCACATGCCTATAATATATATTTAGTATATTATATGATAAAACGGAGTCATTTAAATCAATTTGTAATTCCCATTAATATTAAATGAACCTTGAATATTAAAATAATATTCATTCATATAATATTTTTTGTCGTATTCACTTAGTACCTTGTAAATAAATTTAATAAATAAATCTGACCAAATTATTCTATAATTGAATAATAAAGAATTTATTAATTCATTATTGACAAATTACTTGGACAACTCTCAGACCACTTGGTGGGATCCACCATCTCCAATATTATTATTCACCAGAATATGGTAGAATCTTGAACGCGCTATTGTGTCTGACCTAATAGACCATTTTGTTGATAGTAGTGAATAATATTCAAAGACCAAGAGTAGAGTCTAGAAACTCACCAAGTCCCCTAAAGAGATAAGTAAATTTCATAGTAATGACAGTAATCCTATGAACATGCACTGTGTAATATAATCTCTTTGTTTTGCGACATCTCATAAATCATAACACACACTTGTGTCATCATCCTTTCTTGATTTGTTATGTGTTGATATAACCATATAGAGTTACCTCTTACTACCTTGTCAAAGGGTTTATAAATATTCTACCATCTTGATCAACTAGGCCCAAGATATTACTTCCTCAACCCAGAAGCGACAAATTATATCTTGATCATTCAATAAATGTCATACCACCAATGACGCACCCAACATAGAAAACATTTTCAAGACTTCATTGTCAAAGATTTTTCCATGCATCAAAGTATGTGATCAATTGACACACATTGACAATGATCTCAAGTTAGGAGACCAATACACATGTCCGTAGATAGGGAAAACTAATGACACCCAAAATATCTAGTGTTCCAATTGGTGGGTCTGTCCTCAGGATCTCGCATACTAGAGATCACCAAGTGTGAACATAATGAGAAGAATTCTCAATTCTTGTGAGCCCCTATCACCTGATAATAATACATCAAGTGTGTCTAGTAATTATGATGTATCTATACCATATTACATATGTTTAAGATTAATTTCATATTATTTTTAGGTTCTCATTATAGCCTGGTAACTACTATAACCTTTTGATATAACATTTAATCAATAAATATTTCCACTTAAATAGTGTATGCAGAAATATCAACACTATAATAGTAAGTGGACATCATGTATACCTCACTGTATACATGGTATGGTAATAAAAAAGTACTGATCAAGCTGGGTCTAGGGAACCCACTATTACTACAATCTCTATGGGAGTTAGAGAGAGGGTGTGCTAGTTTTGTTAATGTGATGGTATAGATAAACCTATGTACAGAGAATCTTATGGGTTATTTATAATAAACACTTGAGTTGGAAAGTTTAAGGTAAATTCTTGAGTAAAATGTTACAAAAAATACATCTGGTGGGAGAGTGATGTTTTTTACCTACTTTAGGTTAGATTCAAGATGAATAATATTTAGTTTTGGGAAAAATACCAGAATCAAGGATTTATTGGTGATCATTTTTTTAGTCATTGTGGTTGGAAACTAAAATGGGATAAAATTTGATAATTGAACTGAATATAACTCAGGTTTTGGGGTAGACAATGTGGCAGGGGATCGAAAATCACTTTTTTCAAGTAATTTGGTTTGATATGGGGAAATTGGTGTTGGATGTGTAATTTGATGGATGAATTATATGTATAATTTTACACCCAAGATTCTAAATGATAGATTTTATAAATTTTATGTCTTAAATTATTTATGAATGTATAATAACTTTCATCCTAGTATTTTTAATGATATAAACCAAACATTTATATACATATTTATCAGCTAAGTAGTTTTCCTTATTTAATAGATGTTTTTATTAAAAATATAAATTCAATTATAATTTTTTTAGAAATAATAATTCTTTGTTAAAATGGTTTTATAATATCTATTTTAATGTATTCATGATTCCTTTTATAAAAACAATTAATTTGATAATAATATTACTCTAATTAATATTTTATTTTAATATTTTAATTTAAATAGTATTTTATTAGTTGAAATATAATTTTTTAAATTGTATTGTACATGTTTAGTAGTTATTTAACTATATTATAATACGACTAAAAGTATTTTAATAAATTTTATCATCATGTAATATTTTATGTATATCATATGATAAAATAAAAGGATAAATTGTATTTTTAAAATAAAAATATTATTTATGAAAAATTATAATTTAAATAAAAATTAATTTAATGTTTAAATTTTTGTTTTCAAATTTTTATACTGTATAAATTTCATTTTAAAATAATGAGTAACATTTTTTAAAATGAAATATTACAATGAATTATTTATTATATTAATTTGAAAAATAAATTTAACATTTATATAATGTCCTATAATAATGTTATAGACATTATATTTACATATTGTTTTCATTACTAAAGTTATATGGTCAGTGACATTGCATTATAACTAAATCGAATAATGTTCATAAAAAATTATTTTTAAAAAATAATTAAATGATAGGTTTCACTTACTTTCAAGATGAATTTTATAAAATGGATAATACTTTTTCGCATGTATAAATAACTATTTATCAAACAAATAATAATTAAGGAATAATAAACAATATAATTATATTAAATCATAACAAAATAAATAGTTTTTATTCTAAATAAATTATTTTTCTATATTTTGTATGAATTTTTTTTAAAGTTAAATATTTATTTTTTATAATATTAATTTGATAAAATGGAATTCATTTTTTGATCCAAAATGTAAAAATTTGGTTAGGGTGATGTTTTTTTTTAATTTTTATAACTAGTTAAATACGTAAGTGAGTAGTAAAATATTTTATAAGTACTATGTTTTATAATAGCATGCATAGAAGAATTTTTTGTCTTATAGAAGTTAGAATATTGTTTTAATATCCAATATAATATTGAATCACAATACCATTACTATTCAATTACATGTTTGATCACTATTTTCAGATATAATATTTTATTATAAAGTATCTCTCCCCTTTTATAAATACCACTCCTGTCCACCCCAATTATCCTCCACCTTAAGATTCTTATATTTTTAAATTTCTACCAAAAATACTCAACAACTCTGTTAGACATGTTTTTTTTATTCTTTTTTTTTTACAAATGATCACTCATTAACTACCATGTAGTAGTATATCAAATGATATCTCCTGAAGGAATATGTAAACTATATATACCAATATCTTTTGAGTTTCCTTCTACTTACACATTCTCTAAATCTCTTATAAGTGTCATGACATAATGACATAAGTATCATATGTATAATGATATTTTATTATATAAATGGAATATAAATTATCCTACTCATTCATTTAATTCTAAAATGAAAATATCACCCAAATTATGGATGGTTCACAACCTCCAAAGATGATGTATTTCATTTTTCATCATTTATTCCCTGAATAGTTTTAATATGATAATATTATATAATTATGGAATAATGAATAGATTAAAACATGATGAATATTCCATAATATTAACTATAAAGTTATTAATAGAACATATTAGTTGTTTCTTTGAAACAAACATCTATTTGTTGTTGATATAACTGCTAATAACGTTGTTGTTCTTAAAAAACTATCACTGGAATCTTATATGGTTTAAATTAACCTTTTAATTGTAAATTAAATTATAATATGATATATATTCTCTAATTGGAAAATTATCATAAAATTAAATTAAATAATTTATTTTCATAATGGATGGTAAACTGCATAAATGACCATACTAATAAATGACAATGACTTTATTAGTTGAATTTTTCATACATTGGAACACCATTTGATATTTGGAACTATTCAATATTATATAATTATATGAAATGAGTAACATAATATGTTTGGAGTTATGGAATCATTTAACAAGAACTTCAATCTTTACTAGTGAATATGTGTGATAATAGAGCCATAAAAGAAACATCCTTGAGATAAAGGACAAAAACATAAAGATTAAATAACATGATTATAAATGGATATAAAAATTAAAGAAACACGAAAAAGGTTTTTGAGTATGTATTTTATAAATTTCATTTGAATTTTTAATAGGTAGGGCATGAATACAAAGCTAGGTTAGGACTCTAGGTAAGTAATGTTCATTTCTAGGCCTTATTCCTTTCATGTAATGTTTCACTATGGTCTATATTATATTATACAGATTATATATATAATATTTAAATAATATCTTATTGGTTTACATTTAATTTTGTGGTATTTGTAATGACCCAATGTTTTTAATGAAAATTTCCTTCTTATAAATATGGCATAAAATCAAATAATAATGAACTACTAAGTGATAAGTGACCTTTAAACATAAGTTTGTCACTTCTGTGTTTGGAATTTTAAAAATATGACATACACGATTATGTTCAAGATGTTTTTTTGGAGTCTAATAAAATAAAAATATTTTTTGGTGAATAGTAACCTACCCTAATGAATAGTAACATACCCTTATGAATAGTGATATGCCCTAATGAATAGTAACATCACCTATGATAGTATAAAAATAATATTCAAGTTTGAAGTACAATGTACCTATGTTTTAGAATGAGTTAATGCATGTTTTAAATCTGGTTTTTGATAATAAATTATGATTTTAATTAAATATTAAAATAATCATATTTAGAAAATTATTTTAGAAAAATGGAATTCATTTTTGGATTCTACACATTGAAAAATGGTTTGGGTGAATTTTTGGTATTTTTCTGAAATACTTGAATTTTTTATGAATAGTAAAATACGGTAATTTACCGTATATGTACATTATAAGATAAATAGACTATTCCTAGCATCATGGCTGGTGTCACTACCCTTGGTTCAGATTCACATGACCCATTTACTATTATTTTTCATTGAATACTTACTATTACTTGTCTTGTGAAGAAATAATAAATTAATGATTATAATATTGTGAAATCCCTCCTCTCCTCCATTATAAAAACCCCCCTTCACTCCCTCTTCTCTCCACTCCTCTCAAGCATTGATCCTTGCCATTATTCTGCCCAAATCTCTCCCCAAGGTCCTCCCCCATGTCCAAAAGCTATTATCCTCCTCAAAATACCAAAACCTCTCCCCTTAAGAGGTTCTCAAAGGAGGAAGTCTCAAGAGGTAAAATTCTTCTTCCCGATTTCTTCTTTTCTTTTAAGTTCATTTCTTTTTATTTCTTTCCTCACCTCCCTTCACCATAATAGTATGATAAATACAGTAACATACATGTACTTTAATGTTTTCATGCAAATTGTATATTTCATTATCTTCTCTCCTCCCCCCCCCCCTCTTTTATTTGAAATAAATGAAAGCACCGTTTGAGATGTGCTAATTTAGCACATTCAAGGACAACAATTTATCAATTTCTAATGTTATCTTTAATTCTGGTCATGAAACCATTTGTGCTATGGTTGAACCTGATCATTATACATTTAATATATCCTATTTTTGGTTCTGTAATCCTTTTGAAAAAATGGTATTAAATTATAAATCAAAACATGTTCTTCGTAATCAAATCCATCGTTTAACAAAGATGGTTATCACTAAGGTTATATATGTAATAATTCAACATCACTATAAGTAAACTAATTAAAACTAAAACCATGTAATCTCCTGTATATGAACTAAATAATATAACTTCAATTCTGGACAACCACTTTCATCTTGCTTATAATCCAAACTTGAATATAAGTGAACTGATCTTTTAAAGCGAAGTAAACAAACAAGCCCGAACAATGAAACTGAACCTTATAACTGATAAAAAAGGATTTAATTAACTAAAAAGGGTTATAATAAGTAAATTAAATATATAATGGGTTCTATAATTGTTAATTAATAATCCTAATTTGTTTATTCTGGTCATTTATAACAAGTGGGGAACACCAATATATTTAAGGTAAGGGATCCTTCCCTTTTCTCTCTTAATCAAGATTTTCCTCTATACTTTTCATTTTTATATGTACTATAAAATGATGGGGTATGTTTAAGAACATCCACAATACTTCCTTCTGGATTTATAAGTGATGAGAAACCCCATTTCTCTCCCATCAATCCCTCTTGGTCACACCTGACACCATGCCGATAAAATCATAACGAATTCTACCCGAACCTTCTTTGTTCTTTCGGGTTGCCTTATATTTCTTTCAAAATGGTGTTATCTTATCTATATATCTAAGTAATATGAATTCTGGTTAGTTTTACATGATTATTATATCAATATCCTTTCATCACATTCTTTTGGGTATATACATGATTTTGAAATATTCTCTCTTCAGAACTTTTCGATAAGCAAACCTGTTTTAAGGGGACTTCCCTAATTTTTACCCAAATTTCAAGTTCACTCTATCCTCTGTTTTAAGAAACCATTGTCTTTATAAAATTAGTATTTTTATTATGAAAACTTTATTGGTTCAATTCTTGTTTTATATAAAATAATGTCATATTTTCTATTTGAAAATCTCTAGAGTGTTTTCCTTAAGACCACACAAAAATGTTTTAATGCTAATGTTTCTAAAATACATTTTTTGTATGTTGTCTCTTATATTTGACACCACTTTCCATGTTATATGCCTATATTAACCTATTAATTTCCATTTATGTTTTAATCCTTTCCTTTCATGGACACTTTTGTGATACGCCCACTGGATATGTTTGGTGTCATGATTGTGGTACCCAATTCTTTCCATGGGTACCCTTATGTTTATGTATGGTTGATTATGTATGATTTTTTATGTGGAAAGATTATTTATGTGGTAATAATATTCATCAATATTTTTATATGGTTGTGCCCAAATTACCCTCCAATGCATTGGGTAAGGATAAGTCTCATTAGATGTGATGTGAAACGGGATTGGCGGTTAGCCTTGACCTGTACTAAAATGGGAAACGGGATTGGCAGTTAGCCTTGACCCATACTAAAGATATGATTTATGATTCTGACACATTTATATGATTATATGTTTATATGATCCCATTATTATATTAAATTATTTCATAAGTTTTATTCTTTGGATATCATTATGGCATGCCTCTTAACTCATGTGCTTGAGATGTATCCTTATGTTCATTCCCTTACTGGGAATTTTTAGCTCATCCCTTTGTTCATGTGTTCCCCAGGGTACTCTATGCAGATGTAAGGGCTCAAATGAAGTTATGAGCTCATTATGGAGATTAAATAAAGAAGTTTTTTGTTTATCCCCATGTTTTATGTTATATGTACCTATTCTTCCAAGACACTAGAATTAACGATCCTTGGCTTGCACTCTAATGATTAATTATGCTTAAAATCATGAAATGTTATATGTAAAAGGCTTGGGTCTCTATAGTATTACTTATATCCTTGCCTCTTTATAAATTAAATTTTCATACCTTACATGGTTTATATGGGGTTTTCCCTCTCTTTCTTGTTATTGATGATATATTCTCTATCACTAGATATAACTCTTAGATCCACTTTTCCTCTTTAAAATATGATAATATTATTTTATTTTGGATAATTTATCCTTCCCTTTCAGTGGATAATCATTTGTTTTTTATCCCTATCCTACTCTTCCACTAATACATACCACATGGTGTTTATAAAGGAAAAATTTACATTTTATTTATCTTCATCTCCTAGTTTATTATATTTTTATTCTATTTATTATGAAGAATAAATTATTAGGAAGTTATATTGTTAAAATTATATATTACGATTTTATCCCATTTTTTAGAATAATTGTTGAAACTAAACCATTTTCGATTTTAATGAAAAAGTCAAAATTGATATTGAATTTATTTTCACAACATCTCTTTTGTTTTCCCCTATATTCAAATCAATATTATTTTTTAAAATTATTTATTTATATTATAATTCTCCAATGATTGGGGGGTAGATTAGGTGTGGCCTATTTTATTTAATTCTTTTTTACCTTTTAATTCAAACCTCTATCACCTATTAAGATGAGGGGATCATGCATGAAATGTTAAAGTTAATGAAACACATCACACAATATCTTTACAAGTTTGGTAGTAATACCTACATCCTCTCCATGTTGGTTAGACCCCCTAACATGTATTATCAACTATAATTTTTTTATCGATTAATATGGTTCAGGAAACAACTAGTTATATACCCCAATAATCGATCCTATAGTTTATTTTGGTTACCCCCCACAACAATCCATCTTTTCTGCCTCGGTTGGTTAGACACCCCAAATGTTTGATTGGTTAGACCCCCCATTACTAGAGCCTCTTCAGAAAATGATTAGACCCTACAGTCACAAGCCCATTTATCTTCTTAGAATATTTGATCCATAGATAGGATGATCAAATGAAGATCCTCCTCCAAGATCTTGCTGGATCAAATTGGCTTCTGTACAATTCATGTACCTTTGCATTAACACTAGACTTTCTCGAATAAACTTTGATCATTGTATATAATCAACTATATCAGTAAAAAACTTCTCAAGAAAATATTATTTCTTATATTGGAGAATCGGCCTCACTTAACACCGAATACTTGTTTATGAATTTCCTCTAAATCTCTAATAAAAATATTATCCTAGATTCAGTCTCAAAACTCTGCACACTAATTATGAAATATAAATTTCATGTGACCTTCTTCAAACTTCATGCATGTATTTAAAACATTGCATGGTCTTATCAAATAATGGAACCATTATTTCATGTACATAAAAAATTCCTCAGTTAATTCTTTTATGTAGTATTTTTTCACACCACATTTCAAGCCTACTAACATAAATAAACAATATTTTCACTTTTTATATATGAATTTACTTGATGTATACACACACTTCCATATACTTCTTCAAATTATGTGTGAATATGTTTACAGACATCTATGTACACAATGTTCAATTCTTGTGATCCACTACTTCTCTTCATGAAAGCATATCAAATATATGAATATGTACTATACCTTCTTTTTCCTCATGTACACAATTATTTCATGCAAAGAAAAATTCTCACTTTTAATTTCTATAGGATCTCCGGGGAGGTGGTGATGGGGGATATAATCAACTCCATCCGGGATTTATTAAGAGGGGGTATCCTACAACGGATTGCATCTGCCATGACTCTTGTCTTTTTACCAAAGATCAAGGACCCCTCATCCCTTCTTCATTATCATCCTATGAGTATTTGTAACATTAAATATAAAATAATGCTGAGGATAATTAAAAAAAGGTTGTCTCATAATCTTCCTTAGGGGATCTCCAAGGAATATAATGGTTTCATGAAAGACTGCTCTATTCAGGGAGCTATAGTGTTGGCCCAGGAGATGCTGAGAGATATTAATACCAAGATTCATGGATCTAATATGGATATCAAGATTGATATGAATAATTCATATGATAGGATAGAGTAGAGATTTATTAATAGGGTCCTGAACAGGATGGGTTTCTTAATATGGTCTTGTGATATTATGTTCAGGTGTTTTAGTTTGGCCTGAATGGTTGTGTCATTTATGGGGAAAACTCAAGGTTTCTTCAAGATAGTTTGAGGCCTTCATCAAGGTGACCCATTATCCCCCAGTATTTTCATTCATATACAGGATACCTTAAGTAGGTTGATTAATAAAGGCATCTCTAATTGGGATATTCTTTCTTACCAAAGGAGGTTGAGCCTCCCACCCATCTCTCATTTGATTTTTGCGGATGATACACTCATCTTAATCAATGTGGGAAGGCAATATATGCATGGGAATATCACGATCCATGAGATGTACTTCCACTTGAGTGGTCAAAAAATAAATAGGGATAATATTGGCTTCTATGTGTCATAGGCATGAAATTCGAGCAAGGTGATAGATATGGGACGTAGCTTGGGTATGAGGTGTGGTTCATTTCCCATGGAATATCTTGGCACCACCGTGTCTCCAGGAAGGATGCGCATCAGTGTTTTTGACCCTGTGGTGAGAAAGATTACGGGGCGCATTCTCAATTGGAAGAACCATTTTTTATCCTTTGGTGGTTGTATTATTCTTGTGAATATCATCCTCTCGGCCATTCCGATACATTCTCTTTCGTCCACCAATGTGTCGAAGGGTGTTATCAGAGACATTAATTGACTTTTTTTCCCATTTCATTTGGGATGCATCTTCAGAGGGGATGATACATTAAATTTCTTGGGTTAAGATGGATCGTCCCATTATAGAGGGAGGGATCAACATCAAAATCCTTGAGAACACTATACAATACATGCACGCAAAGCTAGTGTGGGAGGAAAATAATGGTTGAGGGGTAAGCTGATGTCTTGTAGAAACCAGGTCAATGCTGAATCTTCTACGGTTAGTGGGTCTCTTCTCTGGTCCTCTGTTAACATTTTTCTTTCTACCATCCTCCATAGACCGTAGTGGATTATTGGGGAGAAAAACATCTATTTCTGGTACCACAACTAGTCGGGAAGGACTCTTGGTTATCTAGGGTGCCCAGGACTTACGATCCCATACAAGGAGGTGAGTCAGTACCCACATTTTTCAGAAGTATTCTGGACGCGGAGCAACAGGAGGCTTTTGAATCTATTATCATGAGATCAAATATGGATCAGTGTGTCTTCACCCCCTCCACCTCAGGTAAGTTCAACGCAAAGGATTTTTACAGGATAATCTTTCCTCAGGGCCAACATAAAGGTGGGTATGGTCTGGTTTGGTGTAAGAGGATCCCTACAAAATTTAATTTTCTATCCTGGAGGATCCAGAATTGTGCCCTACCTGCCGATGATAACATCAAGATATGTGTAATTAGCATCGCTTCCTGCTGCCATTATTGCGTGCATAAGCGTGAAGAGAGCATATCCCATATCTTCTTCAAGGGTTACTGGGCCCTCCATGTTTGGTGAGTCTTTGGGGAATTTATAGGGTACTCCCTCACTTCTCTGAACTTTGACTCCTTCATGGATTGTTCGTTCTAGGGGGAATACGGATCAAGAAAGGAAAGGATTGTGATATCCATCATCTTCAACGTGGGTTGTTGGTGTGTATGGAAAGTAAGGAACCAATCCAATTTTGAGGGGCTCACATCTACAGGGATATCCATTACCGCCAGAGTAAGATGTATTCCGGTCGATTTGTGTGGCATTGATGATGACAGGAAGCAGACCCCCTCTCTACTCAAGTTTTATGTGCATCAAAATGCGGCTCAACAGTCAGATATCAGGTAACAGGGTTATTGGGTTTGGTGGAGTCCTCCTAAAGTTATCCTCAAATTGAATATAGATGGATCTTTCATGCTGGGTAAGATGTGTGGTGGCGGCATGGTCTGGGACTCTAGGGGCAGAATGGCCTTGGAATTCTCAGTGCATTATGGTAATGGAAATTCTCGGCAGGTAGAGGCAAAGGTGGTTATTATAGGTATCACCATTTGTAGGTAGAGGGCGCTTTATATCTCCCAAGTGGTGATTGACTCCATGGTTATTCATGATGTCTCACATGGTAAAGGTATCATCCCCTGGTCTACATAATACATAATTAGGAAATGAAAAGCACTCCTTGATAGTAGAACCAGAGTCACTCACATGTGGAGGGAGGGAAACAAGGTCGAATATCACTTGGCCACTATGGAAACCCCTAGTATCATGGTCATTTGTCTTTCTCATTTTTCTCATTTTAAACCTGAGGGGGGGGAACATGATTCGGGGTGATTCCCTTGGCCTTCATTATTTCAGTCCCCACCTAGACACTGGTTATCTCCCTCTTTGTATCTTCTTTTTTGAATAAAAATGGTAACGTTGATGATGAGGTATACACTCTTTCATGAGTAATAATGGAACACTCACTATGTAAATTTATTCTTGCATGCACAAACCCGAATAAATATTAAATTTTTATGTGCACAAGATCTTCTTCATGAGATGATGTTTTAGTTTACACAATTTCATGGTTTCTGAAATATGTTATCATAAATAGAAATGGATACACACATAGGGGTATCATGATATCTTAAATTTTTTTTGCAAAACACTATTCTACATGAAGTTCTAAGAATGTAAAAGGCACATATAGCATGCCCTCATAATTACTTCTCCTTTTCACAAATAGAAAATGTGCGACATCCTTAACAAACCAAAGAGATTTAGGATACCTTGTTTCTCTGGAAAATTAGAGATTATTCAAAAGGAAACCAAAATCTCATGGTTGTAGTCCTTGGTATTTATTGGAAACAAACTCCATCAACCTAGCTCATTTCAATTGTTCGAGAAAAACTTCCTTGCATTGAAAGACATCACCATTAATGAAATAAACATTTTATTAAATTCTACAATAAAATTTTTGTTCTTTTTTTACACATGAAAATTAATTCTCAGGATATTTCTATCATGATGAATTTTTAAGGATGAACAAATGAACCTCAGAATCTAGGATTCAACCAACTATCCACATTGAAATGGATATTTGATGAATAATATACTCAAACACAACTGTGGATGATGACAATGTGGCTACATGGATATTGAACAGTCCAGATGATTATTGAAAATATCACACAATTTTGATTCTTGGATGAGGCTACCAGTCAGTTGTTGTTCTTTCGGTGCTACAATAAATATATCCCACATCGACATGGCACATAATTTGACTCTCCTTTATAAAACAAGCCGCAACTACCACATTCTCGAATTTGTTATCAATTGATCCCATGAATAGCTGACACCACCCTATCTTGGTTCTCTCATCTGCTTTCATTGCAACCTACGAGGTGTTTTTATGCTACTACCTTGCACCCATATGGTCATGTTACTCTTCCTACCATACCACTTCCCGACTTGGAATGGGTTGGCTCCCTCAGTCTGCCAAAATAGGTTAGTATGATGGCTAATTTTTTCATCAACCCCAATAGAAACTTATATTAAGTCAACATAAAATACTCATGAAAAATAAACAAAATTTTTAATGGATATTACTTTTTTTCTTTAAATATCTATAGTAAACAATGTTCCATTTCAATTCTACCAAAGAAACATGTCTTTTAAATTTAAATATTAGCTCAGAAATCATTATATATAGAACTCATTAACATTGAATTTTCATTTTATTAAGTATTTGACAACACTTTCAACCTAAAAAAACTACTTGGATACTTCAATATCCCCATTTGGATTTGTTTTAAATACTCTTTTATTATTACAATTCAATGATATCTTATCCCCCTTATTGGGAAAAATACAAAAATCTAAACATAGGAAGGAATTATCATTTCTAAAATTTAAATTTTATGAAAACCCTCATCTCTTCTAAAAATTATCATATGTTTTAATTTTGAGATGGATGAAATCACTACTAGCATAGAAAATAGATAAAATTAATCATCTCTAAGTCTATACGAGCAATGCTTTGTTTAGAAAACAAGAGTGATCAAATTTAACATCGATATTTTCAATGAACTTTTAGCAAGTGATAAAATTACCTGAAACTTCTTTTCTAGAATAGTTCAATAGATTTCAAAAAAATATTATACATAAATCTCTAAAATTAAATTAAAAACATTTCAATGCAAAAACGTATTTCCCCTTTCAGATTAACTTTCCCTTTTTTCTTCAAATAATGAATCTCAACCTTTTAGAATTGATGAATTTTTTATAATGAAAATAGGAGATTTATTCAACATACCTTAATGATGGAAGGCTTCAATTTATAGACATTTAGATTTTAAATTTATTATATTCATACCTCACCAAAACTTCTAATATTTATAAGATATCAATTGAGATCAAAACATATGATGGTTGTTATTTTATGCTCCCCTCAAGAGATTCACTCAATACTTATTTATCATGTTAAACATTATTCAAGAATAAACTCCAAGCATCTTCTGATATTATTAGAAATGTTGTAAAGAGACAACATAAAATCAATAGTCTTTCATGATGGATAAATTTTAGTTGTAAGATGTTCAAAAACTATTATCAAATTCATGTCTCCCCCTGAATAAATTCACCACCTTCAATTACATCCATGAAAAACAAACAATATATATATAAGGGAATAACGTGGTTATTCAATGATCCTTAGGTAGAGCAATAGGGCTTAGAGTTACTTCTCAACCCAAAAATCCTCTTAACTGAAAAAGGATTCTTATCACTTTCTAAAAAAGTAGTTTTATTTTTCTCTTCTTATTCAAATTTTATTGCCTCTTCCAACTTTTCTAGCCATATGATCAAATATTATTTTGGAATATGCCTAGTCTTCACTTTGTGTGTAGACATAAATTTCCCAATACTAGAAGTCACAGATTTTTTCCCTTTATTCTTTAATAATTCTTCTTGACTAGATAACCATGCCAAAAAAGTTTATCTGAATGTCCAGAAATATTTCACCTTTCACACACAACTTCAGAATTCAAAAAGTTACATCTTTTAGGAATCTTTTCAGATTATTTATCAGAGATGTATTTCACCAAATCAATCCCATTTTTTATCTTCAATATTGATCCTTTATTTCATTCCAACTTACTTCCTTTAGTATTTATGTCCATGTACAATTCACAATGTTCAATGATGTGACCTTTACTACCGCAATATAGTCATATTTTATTTATTGAGACACTCTTCACATCATTTTCTACAAACTTCTTAAGAGTTTGTTGTTTAACAACCTTATTCTTTTGTTCACATCCAAAGGATGATCTTCCATATTCATTTCTTACCTAATTAACTTCTTTTTGTGGTCTTCTTTTCATATAAATAGATGATTTGGGCATGATTGGTACATACGAGCACTCATTATAACAATGACCAATTTTTTTTAATAATCACAGAAATTTTCAAAGAATTTATGTCTATTTTTGATAAACTGATTCTATTTATATGAGTTAAAATTTTGTTTTATAGGATTAAATTTCACTTCAACTTTTCTCCCCCTAAATTTATGGTTTCTATAATTTTCATACAATGAAATATTGTACCAAAAATTCACTGCCTAATTCCTAAACATCCAACATCCCCAATAGTAGCCAACAAATCTTGATTTCTTCTTCTAAAACACATTCTAGCTATATTTTTAATTTTTCTTCTTTTGGGTAGCACATTTATTCTTTTGTGCTTTATTTAGGTAACAATAATTTTTATTTAGAAATATTTTTCAAGATTTTAACTTTGAATCTACACTTCTAATAAAATCAAAATTTGTACACATAGATTATCAAGACAAAGGGATACCTTCTTCAATGAGTCTGTAGTAGATTTATCATTGTATAACCTCAATCTATTATTACCATTAGATTCAGTATTTTCATAAATATAACTCTTATAAGATGAATCCTTAATAATACTTATTTTCTTGGAAACTTGGGAAGTATCAGCTTGTGTCACTTTAATATTTATCAATTTCATTTCTAGATCAAGACTCTTTAAATTGAGAGCTATCTTCTCATCTTCAACAAATTTCACACTTTCTTCACATTGATTCTTTATCTTCTTAATCTCATCTTTATACATATGATTTTCCTTTAGTAACAAATTTTCAAGCTATGTTATTCTTTATACATTATCATTCTACGAAGAATATTTGACATTCATAGATGTATTATGCAGCTTTTCAGGTGCATGGATAAATTATGTAAAGACAATTTCAAAAACATCTTTCTCACAAAAATAAATTTTAAATTATTCAATAACTTTGACATATATTTCTTTTTAGAAATTTATTGTTTCTTACTTTACATTCACAAGTTGTGTGAGAGTGTTGGATATTCCAAAATATTTACTCAATACTTATTCCATATCATTTTCCACTTCTTATAGCTATAAATATTCATCCCAAAGTTCCTTGAAAACTTTGGTCATACATGTGAAAACTTATTTCAGAAATTTCTTCAGATGTTTTCTAATTTCAGAATTGATCAAATCATCATCATAGCTCAAACTTTATTCATCAAAATTATAACCAACTGATTTTACTATACAATTTCTACTATGAGTTCCTTCATCGAGTAGTTGATCTTCATTTATCTTTGAATTCTTATTTGGATTCTTTACCACTCTTTTCTTCATATTTTTCTGAGTTTTGACTGAAACTTCTACATTTTTATCATCTGGAGTAGAGATCATATTTTTAATCTGAAGATCTTATAAATTTTATTCAAACTCAAATCTGCACTTCATATACTTCTGATAAAAACAACTATACAAATATAGTATATCCAATCAGAGGTTTCCTATTATCTAATACCAATCGAAGTGTCCAAGGATCATATATTCACACTAAGAGGGGGGAGTGAATCATGTGTGGCCTATTTTAATGAATTATTTTTACCTTTTAATTCAAACCTTTTTCACTTGTTAAGATGAGTGGATCATGCATGAAATACTGAAAGTAAATGAAACACAACCCACATTATTTTTTCAATGTTCATTATTAAGACCTACATCTATTCCATGTTGGTTATCCCCCCCCCCCCAACATGGATTATCCACTATAATATTTTTATTTATTAAAATTATTCAGGAAACAACTGTTTATACACCCTAGTAAATGACCATCCATTTGATTCTGATTATACCACCCTATAATCCAACTATTCTACCGCTGTTGATCATACACCCTAATCATTTGACTAGTTAGACCTCAGTATTTAGAGACTATTGGAATTCTAGTTTTTAACAATTCCCCCTGTCCCAATGGTTCTCTGAAATCATTGGTATAAGGTACCCTTTCCCAGTGATTTTCTCGAAAACCATTGGGAAAGGGTGCATAGTGTTATGGTTTCCCAATTTTTTTCCAAGATATTGGGAAATGTTGTCGAAATCACTCTATACCAATCGTTTTAATTAATTTTTGGTCTAGATGATATATACCAATAGTTTTTAAAAACCATTGAGATAGATTTCCCTCAAATACAGTTCAAATAACCCCTATCCCCATTCCAAATCCGTTATTTCTCCTTAACAGTGTGCATCTCCCTCTTCCATTTAGAGAAAACTCTTCCATCGGCGATCCATCGTTGTTTTAATTCGGTTTTTCCACTAAAAATTAGTTTCTTACACTTTAAATAAATTATTATCTATATTTATCTTCAAATTGGGAAGTATGGTTTCTTCTATTTATTTTTGGTTTCCCCATCAGTCTACAATCTATCATCATTTATATGTACTGATTATGTTGCGTATACAATATATGTATACACAAATATTCATTTATTATTTTGCATATAAGATATTTGTATACACTAAAATTTTAAAAATCCATTATACTGCATCTATATAGATACATTGAGTCTTTATACACATAGAAGCTAGTACACATAGATGTTGATTCTGTATCTTTATACACATAGATTCCGATTCTGATTGCAATTACATTATTTTTTACCATCCTTGACTAGGGATTAAACCATCCCTTGGGTGTGTTATTTAAATTTCTTGGAATGTTATAAATTATTTAATAAATTGAAATAGGTTTCAATGAAACCATTTTCCCTTGATATATTACTTTATGCTTTATGATTATCTATTAATCAATATTATTATTTTAATTGAATTATAATTTGTTTAATAAATTTTTTTGTTTAATTATATTAAGGAATGTATGATATCATTGGTTGTTATTATATTTTTAATTGAATTAAGATAGTCAAGGTACACTAGAACTTGAGCAATGTCGGGTTCCTCTTTATGGATTTCTTTAGATAAGGTATTATAGGGGAAGTGAGACTCCATTATACTGCATTATTATAGAGGTAACTTGGTTAGTTTTGTGGAAATGGAATTTAAAACCCCCTTGGTATATGATGTTTGACATGTAATTTCACATCACTTAGGGTTATGGGAATGACATTCCATGCACATTTATTGAGATGATGGGTGTAAACCCTATCATTTCTATTTATAATATTTGGCATGGAATCCTATATTGACTATGATACTCAGCATGACATTCTATATTAATCATGAAATTCAATCTTGGTTCCCATTATTTTTCTATGAGATAGACGACTATGATGACCCTTATTTAAATTATGAGAATCCTATTATTATACAGGGATGTTGTATTAAGGCATCGAGTCTTGGCTAGTACTACATATCTCAATATATGGGTATATGTGTTACAAAATATTTATTGAATATATATGCATACATACTTATATATAAATATTGCTGGGAAAAAATCCCTCAAGGCATCATTAAAGCATTTTTGAGGTGATTGTGTTTGTTGACAAAGTGGACATCTGTGTTGTTATTATTGACAAAGCAAACCATGACATAAAAATTTGTTGACAAAGAAGATTTCATGGTGGCATGTCGAGTTCAAGAGCTGTGGTTAAAGATCAATTTTTTATTCAAGAACGTTGACAAAGGAATGAATGATCTGGAGGTGGTACAAAAAGATCAGATACAAGGTGGTGCCGTTTTCCAGTGTTTGCCAAATTTTTGGGCCTAAAAATCAACAAATGAATAAAAAAGTGGTTTTTGGAAAAGGTACTTGCGTGTCGTGTTCTTGAGGGAGAATAAAGTTGCACGCCTAATGTTTTTCAAGATCAGTACATCAAAATATGGAAAAGGGATAATGGGCGCCCATGTTTTAGAGTTGAGAGCGCAAGTGATTTGAGCGGCAGAGACTTGCATGCTGAAACTTGCACGCTGAGGGGATACTTCCGCATCATCATGCAGGGTGTCCAAATGACTATAAATACAGGTTGACCCCTCCTCATTCTGTGAAGAGTTTAACACTTAAAAAAAATCAGATCTCCCGTCGTGCAGGTGTGGTGCTTTCTCAAGTGGTGTGTGGTCGCACAAGTATAAGTTGCACGCCAGTTGATAGTTGCACGCCTAAGGTGGTTTGGGGTGAGAAAGTAAGTGAATCGCGCAAGTTTTGAGTTGTAGAAGAAGGCGTCGTGCAAGTGGTTTGGTGACACTTGCGTGCCAGATTTTTAAGAAGCGCTAAAGTTGTTGGTTACACACCAATATTGGTTTGGGCATAAAAGGGTGTGTGTCGCGCAAGTTTGGAGTTTCAGAAGCTTGTGTCACGCAAGTGGTTGAGGAGGACTTGTGCACCAGTTTTGACTTGCATGCTGAGACTTTCTCATCGGCTTAGAGAAGGGCTCTAAGTAAGGTTGTTTCACGGCAGTGGTTTAGGGCTATGTGGAAGCAGAAAGATTTCCCGATACCCTCGGTGAAAAGAGAGATTCATCTACGGGTGAAAGTTGGACATCAACAGAGCATCTACATACAATGGAGGATGCATTAATTAGTGATAATGAAGAGACCTACAGGTCTATAAACTGTGAGTGAATCCTTTCCAGAGTAGTGAGAAAAGGAAGAGGAAGAAGGTGATCCTTTCCACCAGTAGTGATCCAGAGAGAGAGAAATAGGGAGTGACCCTTGGGAAAGCAGTGAGCTAACCCTAAACTTTGTAAAGTAAGTGAGCCTGGGAATTGAATTGATCTATCCCAAACCTTGTAAATAGCATTGTGCTTATAGTGGATTTGGTACGTCGGCACATTTCCGGTGTATGCTCCTTGGACGTAGCCCAGTGAGGGTGAACCAAGTAAAAATTGTTGTGTCATGTGTATACTTTACTTTCTGTTTATATTGTACAACGGGAAAGAGAGAGAAGAGTGTTTTGCTTAACAGCGAAGCAAGATCAGAACGGGATTTAATTTTAAATTAGTCATACCCTAATTCACCCCCCCCCCTCTCAGGGTATACAGCCTTGTGGACCTAAAAAATATACCTATATACATGGTGACATATCAAAAGAGGTATTCCATCTTAGACCGAAGTGGGTATAGTGGTCTATGTTTCCCTTGAGGAACCCGAGTTTCCCATGAAAATATAGGCATGTATTTGAGTAAGGTAAATATAACACACTCGGGCACACCATGAATTTCGTCAACCCTTTAATAACTCATATTGTTGGATTTATATCATTTTCATTGAGCACCTACATGTTTTTAGTTCATGAAACCAAGATGGATATCTTTTAAATAAAAAACCCTATAAAAAATATCATTAATCACTAATAATACAATGACACCATTGATTAGAAATATATCATTAATTATGCAATATAATGATCTCTATAAATTTAGACTTAATGCCAACTATTTTCTCCTAATTATCCTAGAGAGATCATTATTTATATAATGATTTTTCACCACATCCACCAAGTTTAAATTAAATATCAAGTTTTTATATTTATAGTATTTTTATATATATATAGCATTTTGTTGTCTTTCATATTATGATTCACATGTAGAGTAGTGTGTTAGTTATGATTTTATATAAACTGAACAATTCTCGTTTACTTAAATATATTTTCGATTGAACTTTAATATTATTGAATTACTTTCATGAAATGACTTATTATGATTTTTCATAGAATATATAGAAGTTGGATTTATGAAACTGATTAGATATCAAGTGATTTTCAAAACAATTTTGAGAACCTTTTAGATTTTTTTTAAAAAAATGATTCAGGTAGTGGTAACATACACTTCCCATGTTATAATTTTATTTTAAGACCTTGGTTGAGCCGTGAAGAAGTTAGCTATAATATAAAAAAATATGGTTTTCAAACAAACTATTATGTGTGGTATCACAATGGGGAGAAAATGGATTCTCAAATTGATGATGATCCAAATGAGAGGAATTGATTAGAGAATTTAATATATGATCGGTTTTCATATATTCATTATCATGAGAAGGAAAGAATTTAAACCCAATAAAACTTTGATACAAGCACACATGATGTGTCCAATGAAAATAATGATGTTGATAGGGTGAAAAAATTGAATGATGATGCAACTATGCCAATATATCAACAATGTGGTAAAATGAAAATGTTGGAATTTCTAATCTGATTATTTCATGGGAAAACTATGTATGGGATTTATAATACTTCCCTGGATTAAATTCTTACCTTCATGAATGACTTACTTCTAGATGATGCAGATGTTCCCTCAAACCACTTTATGGCATGAAAGTTAGTTAAAGAACTTGGATTTTCAAAAAACAAAATTCATGCTTGCCCAAAATATCATATCTTATTCTGGGAGGAAACTACTGAAAGAAATTATTGAATAAAATGTGGAGAATCATGATAGAATCCAAAAGCTGATGGAACACCAACCCGAGTTCTATAGAATCTTTTCATGTTTGATGAAATATCAATAAAAATGTGATGTAATGATACTGAGAGAAAGAATAATAATAAAGATTTGGTTCACCCTATAGAAGGATTTTCATGCCATATATTTAATGCTTGATATCCTGATTTTGTAACTGATGTGTGTAATTTGAGACTAGATCTTTCATGTGATGGTTTTAATTTGTTTGGTAAGATTCTTACTTCACATAGAACATGGCCAGTTTTTATACACATTTATAACCTCTCCCCATGTTTGTGTATGAAAAAATCTTTCACGTCCATAATTATACTCATATCGGGCCCTTCTGATCCTGGTAATGATATAGTCGTATGCATGTAACCATTAATAAAAGAGTTGAAACTTCTTTAGGATATGGGAGTGCGCACATATGATAGATGTTTGAAATAGATATTTTAGATGCATATTGTTCTTATGTGGATGATCAATGATTTTCCTACTTATGTAATGATGTCTAGATGGTGCATGAAGGGAAAACTGGCATGTCTAGTTTGTATAAAGAATACTCGATCCAGAAGACTAAAATATCATCGTAGTTTTAGTTTCATGGGACATTGACGATTCTTACCAATGGACCATCCATATAGAAATAATCATCGAAGATTTGAAAATACCATAGAGATTGATGATCCACCTTAGTGTATTCTTGGAACTGATGTTCTTAATGAATTGAAAGATTTTGTTTTTTCATTCAGGAAGGATCAAATGAAATCTCGAAAGAGGGAAAATGTTTCCAATGATACCTATTACAACTGAAAGAAGATGGGTATCTTCTTTGAGTTTCCTTCTTAGTCAACCAATTTGTTATGTAATTCTTATATATAATGCACATTGAAAAGAATATATGTGAAATATTTCTTTTAAATTATTCTAAATTTCCAAGGAAAGACAAAAGGTGATTTACAATCTCAGCGTGACTTGGTGGATTGGGGGAACTGACCAGAATTTCATCCTAAGTGTATCAATGAAAATAACTGGAAATTTCCATGTACTTATTTTTTAATGAAACCTATATAAAGAAATAAATTTCTATAAGTACTAGAGACTATTAAAGTTCCTGATGTCTATTCAAACAATATATCAAAATGGGTCAACATAAGATATTTGAAGATGAAATCTTTTAAGACTCGTGATTATCATGTCCTTCTGCATGAGTTGATTATAATAGAAATCTATCATCTTTTGTCCAATAATGTAAGGATTTCATTTATTCGGTTGAGCCATTTTTTGGAGAATTTTTTGCTAAAAAGTTGTCTGAATCTTACTTTCAAAAAATGTTGTCAGAGACGCCATTAATTTTGAGCGAGTTAGAGAAAATATTTCCTCCATAAATTTTCACATGCATGTTGCATATGACTCTAAATCTCCCAACCAAAATACTTATTGGAGAACCATTTTCTTTTTTTGGGATGTATCCAACTGAAATAAATATTTACACATTGAAATATTATGTCCAGAACAGGAATCATCCTGAAGGTTCTATCACGAACAGTTACTTGGCTCAAGAATGTATGGATTTCTGCTCAATGTATTTGTCTGATCTTACTACAAGAAGAAACAGACCAATGAGAAATATAGAATAAGAGTATGATCAAATTGAACCCAGTTTTCCATCACTTCCTCAAATAGGGGGAATTCTTAGATCATATAAATTGATGACATTAAGCCTTGACGAGTGGGAGATGGAACATCGCACAGTGTTGTTCAACTGTGATTTTTTCAATGACTACATCATGTAAGTAAATTTAACATGTATATCATATTTCATCTCTTGTAATTGTACATATCTATTAAACTATTTCTATTTTTATCTATAGGGATATTAAAGAAATGATAAATAGAAATCATCGTTCTTTATCTTTGAGAAGTGGACAGACTTTGCATATTAAAGAGTTTTCTTCTTGGTTTAAATTTAAGGTAGAAATATTGATGTAATAAATAAATAAAATCAATATTTAATTAATTTTAATATTCATTTATATTCCAGGTATCGATTTTTCTTAATGACACTATCTCTGAGGAAATAAGAGCTTTGGTTTTGTTCCAAATACTGTGGTTTGTGAATGTAAATCAATTATGATTAATGGGTACAGATTTATTATCATTGAATGAGAAAAGAACAAGAGAACACAACATGATGTTTTTTTTTAAACTACCACAATAGACTGTTATGCCAGTGCATTAGATAATAAAACTCATTTTGAAAATGTAGCTTATTATTGAGTCATTGAAATAATAATAATATTAGATTATTACTCTCATGGTCCAGTCACTATGATGAAATTCCAGTGGTTTGATTCAATGATGGGGCATGGAAAATTTATTGATGATTATGGATTTCAAGTTATTTAAATGACTCACAATATTGCTACCTATGAACCATATGTATTGGAATAAATGGTGAAACAAGTTTTTTATGTCAAAGATCATCTTTGACCTGAATCTGGTTTCATTATTAAACTAATCCCAAGATATATTTTTGATGATGGTGATGATGGATTTAACATCATCCCTGCTCCCATTAGCCCCAATCCATTTATTACTTATTATGACTATAGTAATTCAATTTTTAAAGTATATTGTGAACTAGATGTTTGGGTGGGAAATATATAGAAGCATTTTTCCATGTTCTTAGTTCAGTTGGTTTAGCTCGACTTGAGTAGTTGAGGTTTGTGATATACAAATTGGATTACTATTGATTACAAAAATTTTGTATCCAACTAGAACTTTAGGTGCATATTCAATATTTACTAGTTGTAGTTTTCTTTGAGTTGAATTTTATAATATTGAATTCAACTATATTCATTCTTACCAAACCAAAAAAAAACCGAAACAATTAAATTGTAACAAAAAAACTAGATGAATTAAATTGGACATATTAAATTATTTGATTAGAAAATAAAAACCAATGAAAGTAATGACTTAACCCACAAAATTAGGTAAATTACCTAATAGAAAAAATGAACCAAATGACCTAAGACAAATAATCCATGTCTCAATTTTTTTGTTTTTTTGGTTACACAATAGTTATCCTTTTCTAATTACTTCCATATTTGTTTTCAAATTAAGGAAATAAAGCCATGTGAGGAGCAGCAAAGAAAAAGATAACAGACAATAATCATCGAATGGTTGAGATGTTAATTCCTCATTTAGTGCCTATTATGAGTCTTTTATTTCACACCCACACACACACACACACACATATATCATTACCATATAATGTCCCGTGATTAATTTTTTTAAAACTTTTATCCAAGATCCACCACTTAGGCACCAGTTATTTGATGAGAAGCTTAGTAGGGGTCCCAATACTCAGGCTAGTGGTATTTATGTGTGGAGGGGTACGAGTGCCAGGTGATCTAGTTGTTGTACCCATTTAGACCCTTCCCCTACCATTGATTTACCATCTTCAACACATTCTGATCCCATTGTGTCGTTAAAGAAAAATGGGATATTTAGACCTCCCATGTTTTCACCACCATTTACATCTGAGCCTCCTCACCTGTATTTACCGTATTCCATGATGAATCCCACTCCTCATTCATATTATACAGTTGGTCATCCATCCATGCCATCTTCTATACAATCTACTTATTTTTCTACAAGCTTCTAAATTCTTTCTTCGACTCCTACTCTGACACAGTCTGTGCCTACAGAGCATACACTAGGACCCACTCCATTAGTACAAGGTGATGTTCCTTTAGTGGCAGTGAATCCAAAGGTACTCATTGAGAAGACTTTTGTAGGTATATTTTATAACCATAAATTTTTTTTTACCACAATTTATTTTCATTATAAAATCTATTGATATAATATTTGTTTTTATATCATAATATATACATCTACTGATAAGTGGTGGGGTCAGGGGAATACATGCATGTGTTCAGTGTAGAACCATTGCATGCAGTTGATGGTGGACTATAATAAAGACAACGAAATGATCAAAAAAAGTTATTAATGTCGTAATTGATTGGCGACGCTTTCCAAATACTCTGAAATCATTCTCGTCAGCCCAATCACATGGAGATAGTTTCCAAACGAAGTCATGGATATTTCTTGGGTATAGATATGGTTAAAAGAATATGTTGTATTCAATGTAATATTATTTTTGTATTTATATGAATTAATATTTTGTTGTCATCTTTGGTTTAATTTTATCGATGGTGAGGGTGCATGACCAGCACGTCTAAAGGAGTTAGGTGAGATTTTGAGAGCCTATAAGGATGATTTATATATTGGATGGTGTCCTAGAGTTGGAAAAGAGTTATAGGTAGTAAATTTCATAGATGATTATCCAATAGAACAATATCTTCAAATGATTACTCATTGGAAGACTATCAATTTTAAGGTATTAATCACATTTGAGGTATTTAAATGAATATTTTAATTTTTTTCATTAATAATAGATTTTTTATTATTGAATTTATTTAGGAATAATCCAAAAATAAATAAATAAACATTGATTCTAAAAATTCCACCACACTTTGTGGCGTAGTACGATGTCAAATCATGAGAGGAAATAGGTACTAAAGTTGTTTATAATTTTTCTTTAGGAATTTAAATTTCTATTATTTCCTCCATAATTTATTAAATTTCTAAAATTTTCATATAATTTTAGTTATTAAATTCATTATTAGTAACCTATTTTTAATTATGGTTTCCTAAATTCATTATCATTTCAAAATAAGGTACTGAATATTGAAGGACGTGTGCCTCGAGCAAAACTATTTTGCTCGAGTAGAGGGGTAGAAGATGGAAGTGAACTTAATGAACTGACACAATAGTAGATTGTAAGTTTTCAATTATTTATTTCAGATTTTAATATTTATTTTGTAACTTAATAATATATTTATATTTGTAACATGATGCTTTGGAGTCCCTTGATGCCCATGAACCTGAAAATTTTAGGCCAAATGATCACACACATCAGGTGTTGGGAGATGAGCACCTTGGCAGAGTATGTTATCGACCTAGGAAAAGTATAGTCACGATGAGGTATTGGCCTTCTCTAGGTACTAGTTGTAGTTCCACTAAAATGCACGGTCGATTTTCGCCTATCGACCGGTCAAGGTTCCAGTGCTCTGCTAATGTGTATAGCAGCACTCGGGTCGAATCCTCGGTGATGATACTTTGTAATAGTCGTTTCTTTTTATTTGATTGTATTCTGATTAGGGGGGATTGTTTGCAGAGCTTAAATGAAGTGATTAATGATTGGTGTTTTATTTAAAAAATTTATAAATATTTGGGTGAGTTCATTTTTAGGGAGTTAAGCTTGTGATATCCTAGAGCTTTGCTTTATATTGCAGTTAATTTAACACCCACTTCGCAAGATAATGTTGATTGGAATTACTAAGTGTTAAGGCTTTAATCCTAGACTTAACTTAACTTAGTGTTCTAATCTCAATCAGATCTTTTTTATGGTTTTGTATTTATGGTTCCAATAATCCATATAAACCACATGTTAAAAAAAATATGTCATAAATCCATGACATGTTAAGTCCAACTTACACAATGTTAAATTAATGATTACTCATCAAGCAAATACTCTTAATCAATTAACATCCCTAAATTTTGACTCACCCCAATGAGAGATTTACTCATACATTTGGTTGTTTAATATTCTGGTTATAATGATTATGATGATAAATTAAGAAGTGAAGAAAAAGGAAGGGATAAGAAAAGGGTGGTGTGTCGAACACACACACACGGACAATGATGGTAATTAAAAATGGGATTTAGATTGAATGAGGAAGCAAAAGAAAATGGAAGGGGATTAAAATTTATTTTAACTATTTTAAGAACATTAACATTAAACTATATAAGGTGGATGATAATAATAGAAATGTAATAAGAAACTTGCATTAAAACAGAATTACAAAAGAAAGGACTTACAAAATTACAACAATAAAGAACATAAAAGTAAATGAAAACAAAGAGATAAGGAAAGGTATCTCAAGTGAAAACTTGAGTATGGAAGGTCATCCCAATCCTTTTTCAAGGCTTTGGTCATGCCAATATGATCTTCTCTCTTCTGAAATGCCAACCCCTTTGAAGGAGTGGAGGGGGGTGTATTTATAGCCCAAGGAAGTGGACTGTTTGCATTCCCAATCTGTCCCTTGAATTGGCTCGACGATTTGGAAATCCATACAGCATAATCTCGAGATATCTACTTATTCAAAGTTTTATATAATAATGTTGGCCAACTAATCTCAAAATTTGGAGGCATTTGGACCTATGAAGTCAAATTTATATCCGGCTAATTAAACAATTTTAATCTGTCCATTTCAATCCAGTCTTTTTGAAGTCCAAAATGTGAAAGGGTTTTTGAATAGTAATATGCCTTCAAAGATGAATGATTTTTTCAAAAAAGACGTCCGCATATATCACCTATTTCACACTGAAAAATATCATCTCTATTTAATTCTTACATCATGAGATATGTCATGAATATTGTCTAGATTTTAATTCTCGGTCAGAATGGTGGGCAGGACTTCAAAGCTTCATTTGGGCCCTTTTTTCTTGGATTTGGGCCCTGAAATTCTTATCCATGATTCTTTTTGATATTAAAGAACATATGGTAGAGTTTCATAAAATTTGGGCTTCTAGATTTAGACCAGTAACTCAATCATCATGTCTGGTCCAGTTTCTTCACAAATTCTTTGGGTCATTGTGGTCCATGTGATCCTTCAAATGGAAGAATTGTCCCATGATCCCTTCTAATGAAATGTTGTATATTGAATTGGGAATCCTAAAAAACAATAACCACATAATTTTTATCAGTATTGAGATAGTTATAAATAAAATAGTAAACTGACTCAATTGGAATACTTCTAAAAATGCTAAAAAATTATACTTAGTATTAAAACATTAATATTTCACATAAATTATGCAAATTTCATATAACATCAGTGAAGGTAGTATTTAATAAGTCATGAAAATATTAATAACATCATCCACCAAGTTCAAAAAGGATAATCCATGGGTAGTACGGGGTGAAAAAAGGTCCATACAGGTGGAAGAACGATCTGTTAGGGAAAACATTAAATTTATGAAACGGGTGAAAGTTTTATGTACACCACTTCCACCAAAGGTCAGCACAACTTGTAATGAATATTTGTTGTCAATGCATTCAATATATAGTGAACTAGGTATAAGTTCTAGTGTTGTTTGAGATGATGTCATTCCTGGAGATGAAGATGCAGAGGAAGAGGATGAGGATGAGGATGATGTTGAGGTCGGGGATGAGGATGAGGTGGAGGGTGAGGGAGAGGCAGTGCCCGAGGCAGAGGACTAGGGAGAGGATGAGACTGAGGATGAGGCTAAGGATAATATTGAGGATGAGGAAGAGGATGATAATGGGGATGAGAACAGGGGCAGGGATGAGGACAAGGACAAAGATGAGGTTGATGATGACAGTGATGATAGTGACAATGATGGTGATGTGGGAAAAATTGACCCATTTCATTTTTGACTGATATTACTAAAAAAAAATCTGTTTTCTAATTTGTGATGACTAAATATATGTGTGATTAGGTAGGTCACATTATTTTTGTCTCAGGAATATTAAATACTATATAGTTTTAATTATAGCACCTATTACCAATGTATTGTCATATTTTTTGATAAATTAATTAGGGTATTTGATTATTTAATATATGATTCAACATTAAAAGGATTTATTGGGACAATGGCCTTACTTGTATCTTTATTTATTTATATATAATTGGATTCTATGAATTCTCTTTTTACATTGTATCAAATCTATTTCACAACCCTACCCATCCTTATTTATGACACCCTCTCCAATGCAACACCTTCCTTTCCCAAAGCACCCATGTCCATATCCCCTCATAGTATCCCCTTCCATGTTATCTTCTTATCACACTCTTATAGTTCCATGACATCTTTTTAAGGACATGGTGGTGTGCATTATTCCACTACTCATGGACTTTCCAATTGAAGTGGCCATATACACATCATTTTACAACATTATGGAAAACAATTCCATCACATTGACGTCTATTAGACTCTCAATGGATACCCAATGGCCATTCACACTACCTGGGTAGCCTTCGGCAAGTCACAAGATCCACCAAGGCATACAATCAAACCCTTGGATGAAGAACTTGAGATTATTCATTATCATTATACTACTTCTTAGTCATCTTATTCTAATTCATTGTCTTTTGATGCTTTACATTGTGGGACACCATTTTAAACAAATCTCATTCACACTTTATAAAGGTGATTGGTCTCTCACTACTAGGGTGATGATTATAGATCCCTTCATCTATAAATTAATGGATGGTTTCATCAATCCCTCTTTGAGTAAGCATTATACTCAATTTCATGGAAACCCTTCATTCAAATATGTCTATAAAAATTAATACCCACCATAAATAACCTATTCTAAAAAATCATTATTGTTGTAAATAATAAACTCATCAATCAATAATAGCAACACAACAAGGATATATAATGCTCACATAGGAATTGAAAGTTCTTTTCTACCTAAGGAATAAGCATTTTTCATGTAATTTTCTAAATTTTTTTAAACTATGTCATGGTGTATTAGACAACACACCATTGAATACTAGATGATAAAATATTTGTGATCATTTTAAGTAAATTCAAAATTTTGAGATGTTAGCACCAAAGAAATTGAAACAGATTTGTTGGAAGAGTGGTTGTCATAAGAAAATTTAAATTGGGAATACGTTTTCTAGTACATTCCATGGTTAGAAGAGTTTTATATTTTTATGTGCTATTGTAGGTATTTTTTGTGTTGTTTTAAGTGTTGTATGCAGGTATATGGAATGGAAGGGATTCTGGGTGACTGCTCTGTAGAATTTTGGAAAACCTCTATACAAATGGTTTAAAACCATTGGTATTGTGTTGAAAATCAGGGCTTTAAAAACGGTTTACTAAAAAAATTAGTAAAGATCTATACCAACATCTTTAAAACCATTGATAAACGTTCAAATCAAACTATATATGAATGTTTAATAAATCATTGTTATAAATATATACCAATGATTGTTCTGAAACCATTGGTATTCTAACATTTATAGAGAAATCGGGTTAGGGTTTCAGTGTTATTGGGTGATTTTGAGGAGGCCAAATCCTATCTAAAATAGACCTTGGTGGCTCGGTTTGGGGCCGCCAAACCGCCGCTCGCCGTCTCCCAACGCTGGGTTTCGTCCTAGGGTCTCAAGTAAATGGCGCAGGTTTCGGTGCTCCATAGGTGTTTGTTCTGCATTGTCCTTGCCTCAGAGGTAGACTTCCTTCATGCCTGGTGCTCGGTCCCTAGATCCAAGGGTCGTTGGAGTTTCATCTTGTCTAGGTGGTCCTTGGAAGATCACAGTGGCAAAGAAAGTTTGACGGCAGTGGTCTGGATCTGCCTTCCTGTGTTGTCGTTACCCTTTCAGAACGAAGGCTTCATCAAGTTGATCGGGGATTCCATCGGGGGCTATCTATGCTTAGATGATGGTATGAGGAGGGCTATGTCATCTTCAGAGGCTCGTATTTGTGTGGAGATTGACATCACTCGGTCTCTGTCAGAGAAGCTTGATCTACAGGTCGAGGGAGACTTTACCTGGGTTCAGGATCTGGTCTACCCGATTTTTCCCAGGTACTATCTGCATTGCCTCTTGCAGGGTCATTCACTCCAAGTCTTCCATCGGCTTCACTTTAAAGGGAGCAGCAGGTCGGTAGGGGCAGTGGCTGGCGACGGTGGTAGGGACATCCCCTCCTCATCGTCTCCAATCCATGGAATAGTGGGGGTGGAAGTGGATGTCCCATAAACGGTTGTTTATCTCCCGAAATCCACCTCAAAGGAAGCTTCTGTTTGTGAGGCACCAGGTAGAGCAGTGGAAAACATGGAAATTGTCCCTTTTATTCCGAGGTGTCCCCCTCATGTCCAGGTATCGATGTCTACCTTACTCCTTGGTAGCTTTTTTCAGCTCCTTCGGACAACCAGTCTACCGAGAGGGAAGGCCTTAGGGTCTCAGTTCCCGGAGGTGTTGGCTCCGATCCCCCATGATGAGGTCGTAACTGTTAATCCAGAGAACAAGGAGTGGGCCTTGGTGATGGTTTCTCAGGATTCAGGAGTGGCCTATGGAGGATTTTCCTCTCCTTGCAGTTGCTTTCCCTCAGTCACCCTTAGCCTCATCCTCCCCATGTATGGTGGGTACTAGGAAAGAGAGTTCTTATTCCACGCATAGTTTTAGGAGGAAGCGTGGCTCGGGTATGAAGGAAGTTCAGGTACTCCCAGTAGGGTGGTTCTTTAGGAGTCTAGTGTGTGCACTAAATCCAAGGTCAAGATATAGAAACCGAGGCAAAACTCTCATTTCAGAAAGTCTAGATTCCCTGGAGCCAGTCCCAGGGCTCTCGGTTTTTAAATGATTCCACTGATCATCTGGAATGCTCGAGGGATTGGTGCCTATGTTAAATTTGACTTCTTGGCCTCTGAAATATCCAGTCAAAAAGCTGATCTGGTGGTCATTCTTGAGCATAAACAACAGTCCTCTAGGATTGCGGAGTTTTCCAGGAAGCTAAAAATGCATTGTTATATGCAGGCGGACACAGTTAACAAGTACATTTGGATTTTCTGGAATAGGCGATGCGCGGTGGATTTGATTCAAGCAGGGGATCATTTTATCTCTATCATTCTAACCCATGGGCTCTCTACCTTTTATGCTTATTTTGTGTATGGGAGCTGTGACTTTAATACTCGTGAGTCCTTGTGGAGGGACCTCAGTGCCTTCGACCCAGGCCTTGACCCGTGGATAGTTGGGGGGGGATTTTAACGTGGTGGCGGACCCGGTTGAAAGGAAGGGTAGGGGACAGTTTCCAAGGAAGGCAAGTCTTGCCTTTGCCCAATTCATGGCTGCTAAGGGGATCTCATATCTGGGTTTTTTGGGTGATAAATTTACGTGGTGTAATAATCAGTGGGGTCGATATAGGTCATGGGGAAGATTGGACCGTTGCTTTTCTAATATTTATACCATATCTGCCTTTTCCTACACCAAGGTAAAGCATCTTGTTAGCAAAATCTCAGATCACTCCCATCTCCTTGTAACGCTGAAGGTTTTTCAAGGTCCTACTGAGTGGTACAAGTATAGACCATACTGGGTGTATATCCTGGGATATTCTGAATTGGTTAGAACTGAATGGGCATTCCTAGTTCAAGGAAACAAGTGGATCATCTTGCACTGTGAACTACAGAGGCTAAAAAGTAAGCTCACTGATTGGTCTAAGGGCCTCGCCCCTCCCTAATTGGTGCTTAATGACATCATGAAGGAGGTTGAGTACCTGGAGAATAGTTTAGAAGAGTTATGTGAGGATCGAGTGTATGAGGAGCTTTCAGAGAAGAAAGGTATCATGGCGGATCTGATCCCAAAGAAAGAACGGCTGGCCAGATAGGGGGCTTGGATCAAATGTCTTAGAGAGGGAGATAAAAATACAACCTTCTTTCATTCTTACATTAAAGAGAGGTTGAGACCGGTGAAGCCGAATATTCAGTTGGAGGATGGTTTATACACAGATTACAGGGATATAGTGGGAGGCTTTGCCAATAAGTTTTTTAAAGATCTTTTGTCCGGTCATTTGGAGAGTTTTCCCAATGGTTATCCTTCGGGATGACCAGAATTCTTAGAGGTTGTTCCTAAACTAGTGATGAATCAGATTAATAGTAGCCCGAGATATGTGCCTGATGAACTTGAGATTAAGCAAAACCTCATGAAGTTGAACACGGATAGCATTGCAAGGCCTAATGGATTCCCTGCCTCCTTCTATAATAACTCTTGGGATATAGTGAAGGGAGAACTAATTGCAACTATCCAGGACTTCTTTAGGGGTGGTAGCTCACCTCGGGTTGCTTCTGCCACCACCATGGTTCTTCTCCCTAAGACCAATAACCCGAATTAAATCTTGAATTACCGCCTAGTGAGAATGTGCAATGTCCCTTACCAAGTCTTGGCTAGTATCATTAGCTACAGGCTTGCGATGCATATCCCTAGGTGGGTCTCCTTGGAATAACACAGGTTTATTAAGGGTCGTTCGATACAGGAAGTAAACACCCTGGATCAGGAGATGATCAATGATATCGACTTCAAAACTCATGGTTCGAACTTGGTCATTAAGCTGGATATGAACAAGGCATATGATAGGGTCAAATTGAGCCTTCTTATCAGAGTCTTGTCAGGTATGGGGTTCTCTTTCTGGAACATAGATATTTTATTTCGATAATTCAGCTCCTCATGGTTGTATGTCACGTTCATGGGCAGATCGTATGGTTTCTTCAAGGCCACTAGAGGATTACATCAAGGGGATACCATATCTCCTTTTTTGTTCATTCTTATGCAGTATGTTTTGAGTAGGTTAATTCAGAGGAGTATTAATGAAGGGGGGATTCTTCAGTACCATCGTCGGATGAAGGCTCCGACCATATCTCACCTCATGTTTTCCAAAAACTCCATTTTGTTCCTTAATGCTGGAAGTAGATCAATACATAGTCTGGACAAAGTTTTGGGTGAGTATTCTCGATGGAGAGGCTATATTATTAACAAGTGAAAGATTGAATTCTTCATTTCTAACAAGTGTTCCTCAGTGAGGGTGGAGACTATCAGTAGGCTTTTGGGTATGCAGAAGGGCGAATTCCCAATGTCTTATCTTGGCACCCCTATATCGTACAAGTGGCTTAGGATCATAGACTTTGAAAACCTTTTCTCTAGGATCACTGATAGGGTGATGAACTGGAAAAATAAATTCATGTCTTTTGGTGGAAGGATCTCCCTTGTTAACAGTATCCTGGTGGCTTCTCCTATTCACGGGCTTTCATCCATCAGGGTTCTGAAAGGAGTGATCAGATCTATTGACAGGATGATGGAAAAAATTATGTGGGATCCAGGTGTGGAGGGAAGGAGGCATTGGGTTTCTTGGGGTAAAATGGTGAAGCCTATGTGTGAGGGAGGCATTAATGTGCAGAACCTAGAAGATACACTATACTACATGCATGCGAGGATGGCTTGGAGTGTGATGGAACTTCGTAATCTTTGGGGGATTACCATGCATAGGTACGCATATTGCCTTCAGGATCCTGAGCAGGGACATCTCTCCTCGGTTTGGTCGGTGGTTGGCCCCATTATTTCTGTCCTCTAGCTGTTTTCCTGATGGATTGTGGGGGAAGGTGATGTCTTTTTCTGGAACGAGAACTAGTGCGGATCAATGCTAGGGTTCCCAGGGTGTCTAGTACCCGATATCACCTTCAGAGAAGCGACCTGGTTCCCCGAATTTATTGACATGGTGTTGGACAAGGAGAAGTATAAGATTTTCCGTCTCATCGATCTTAATGAAGAGGAGGACCAATTCACCTTTACTTCTTCTTCCTCAGGTCGTTTCTCATCCAAAGATTCTCGTCACATTGTACAAGGCCAGGTGCAGAATGGTGAGTTGGACAAGATCATTTGGGTGAAAAATATTCACACCAAGTATAACTTCCTCACATGGAGGATAAGTAACGACACTCTCTCGACTGATGACAAGATTCGTAGGGGTGGTATTCATCTGGCATCCAGGTGTGTGTGTTTTACTGTTCATAGTGAGGAATCCATTTCACATCTGTTTTTTGGCAATGAATGGGCCAGTGAGGTATGGAAGGTTCTTGGGGAATTCACGGTGTTCCTCACCTCGGCGGGGGATATCCATCCTTTTGTTGATAGATGGTTCCAAGGCACAAGGGAGGGGGGTCATGAGCGGGCGGCGTGAGCGGTGGTGATGCATGTGGGGTGTTGGTGTCTTTGGCAAGCATAGAATAGGTCGAGGCATGAAGGAGTGCCAGTGACAGCACAGACTATCATCACATGGGCTATAAATTTATTGATTGATTTTAATAAGGTTGTTGGAGCCTGGAATAATGCGCCTTCTATGAACAAATTTCAGGTAGGTGGTGGAGAGGTCTCTACGTCTAGTAATAGGAGGGGTGAATGGGTCTGCTGGCGGGTACCTACTGCGGGTCTAAAGATAAATACAAATGGTTCTTGCATGTTAGAGAATGCACGAGGAGGCGGGGTGGTGCGAGATAGTAGTGGATCGGTCTACCTGGTGTTCTCAGCCAGATTGGGTCCGGGGACCTCTCTTCAAGAGGAGGTAGTGGCGATGCATGTTGGTCTTGAGTTATGTAGGAAAAAAGGGATAGAACATTATGAAGTGGAGACGGACTCTATCATTGTACATAATGCCTTGAAAGGATACAGATTCGTGCCATGGTCGATTTGTTATGTTATCAGAAAATGTAGAAAGTTACTTAATAGTAATGCTCAGGTGCTTCATACCTGGAGGGAGGGGAACAAGGTTGCAGACTACTTGGATTCAGTGGATGTTACCAGCATGGTGGAGGTTTTCCTTCATAATGTAGTCAGCATCAAGGAAGAGGGGATCAAATATATTAAGGGGGATGTGCTCGACCTACATTATTTTAGGCCTCCTTAGATAAGGTTGGTGATATGTGGGGGAGGGGATGGGTCTTTCTTGCTTATTTTTGGATTGCTTCTTTGTTTTTTTCTTTCTATTAATAAAATAATATGATGGCGATGATATATAGGATGATGAATTAAATATCATATTCTATGAGCTTGTTGGATCAAATTGCCTCTAATATAATTCAAGTACCTTTTCACTAACACTGGTCTTTCTCAAATAAACTCTGATCAATGTATATAATTAGTTACCTTAGTAAAAAATTGTTCAGGAAAATATTTTTTCTTCTACTAAAGACACGACCTCACTTAACAACAAAAACTTGATTATAAATTTCTTATAAGTTTTTGAAATAAATAGTCCTAGATTTAGTCTAAAAATTTTTCACACTGATTATGAAATATAAATTTCATGTGAACTTCTTCAAACTTCATGCATGTATTTAAAACATTGAATGGTCTTATCAAATAATGTCGGCATTATTTCATGTACATAAAATATGCCTCAATTAATTCTTTTATGTTGTATTTGTTTCACATTGCCTTTAAATACCACTAACATAAACAAATAAGTTTTTTACTTATTATATATGCATTTACTTTATGTATACACGCATTGCCACATACTTATTCAAATGATGTGTGAATATGTTTCCACACAATTATGCACACATTTTTCAATTCTTATTCTCCACTACTTCTATTCATGAAATGATAAAAAATATATTCATATTTAATATACCTTATTCCCACCACATGCACACAATTACTTCATGAAAAATAGAATGCTCACTTTGAGGTATACACTCCTTTGCGAACAACAATAGAACACTCACTGTATGAATTTATTCTTGCATAAACAAACCCAAATGAATATGAAATGTTTATGCACGCAAGATCTTCTTCATGAGATTTTGTTTCAGTATACACAATTTCGTGCTTTCTCAAAGATTTTCATGAAAACAAAAATGGATACATGCATAAGGGTATTATGATACCTTAATTTCTTCGCAAAATATTGTTCTTTGTGAAGCTCTATGATTTTTCAAAGCACATATCTCATGCCCACAAAATTACTTATCCTTAAAAAAAATCAAAATGTGTGACATCATTCAAAAACTAGAGATTCATGACACTTCATTTCTATAGAAAATTAGATCTTATTCAAAAAATATCCAGCATCTCATGGGTGTAGGCCTCAATATTTATAAGAAACAGACTCCATCGACTGAGATCATTTCAAAAGTTTGAGCGACATTTCCACACATTGTGAGACATCACTGTTATAGAAATAAACATTTTCTTAAATGAATCAATTCTTCTGTTTGTTCTTTGTTTACACCTGAAAATGAATTTTCATGAGATTTAGATCATGATCAGTTTTTAATAATGAACAAACGAACCTCAAAAGCTTGGATTCAATAAACTATCGATATTGCAATGGAGCTTCAATGAATAGTTTACTAGGTCATGGATGAGGATAAAAATGATGCATTTTTATGGAGATCATACCGTCCAAATACTTTTTGAACAGATCACATGGTTACAATACTTGGATGAGATGATCAGATAGTTGTGCTTCTTTAGGCGGTAAAACAAACAAATCCCATATCAAAATGGCTCAAAATTTGGATCCCCTTTATAATACAAGTGGCAACTACTGCATTCCAGAATTGGTTACAAAACACTCCCATGAATTGCTGGAACTTCCCTATGCTAGTGCTCGCATATACCATCGTTCCTCTCTACACGGTGGCACCACACTACTCCCATGCGCACCTTTGGGCACATTCTTCTTCCAACTATACCACCGCCCATTTGGCATGGGTTAGATCCCTCAGCTAGTTGAGTTGACTTAGTGTGGTGGATAATTTTTTAATCAAACCCATAATAGAATACTTATATTATGTCAACATAAAATCATCATGCAAAATAGACATCATTGTTCATGAATCTTTTTTTTCTTTAAATCATTTTAGAAAATAATTTTCCATTTCAATTCAACCAAAGACACGTGTCTTTTGAATTTAAAGATCATATCTGCAATTTTCATATTTAGAACTCATTAACATTGACTTTTCATTTTCTTAAGTATTTGAAAACAATTTCAATCTCAAAAAAATAATTGGATACTTCAATATTATATATTTAAAAAATTAATTATTTTTAATTTTTCAAAGAAAATTTATATTAATGTATTTCTTTGAAAATGATTTTTTATTTTTGTACATCGATGTTGAGTAAAAAAATAAATATTTTTCTTAAATATTCTCCAATTTCATACCATCCTATAAAAAATTCTTGATATATTTAATTCTCTTTTATATTATATAAATTTGACCATTTCATATGTTGTATTCCATTTGATGGTATCTTTCTCATAAATGAATATCATGTCAAGTTCTTATAAATGCACATCATGGTGGAAATGAAATCTCTATAAGATAAATGATCCACCACTACCTTTTACTTGAATTATTATAAACTATGTTTCAATATAACATATATTCCATTGTATTTCTTTAGTAACTACCCTTACTTGCTTCTTCTGATTTAAGGGTGTTGTAATGCCCTAACCCAAATCGCCTAAACTGCACCTAAGCAGGGGTGTCACCTGACCTCAATCATGCCTACTCATATGAAATAGGTTTCCAACTAGTAGTTAAGGTATAAAATAGTAATGGGTATACTTTTACCTCTCAAAAGGCTCAATTTTCATGCCCAAATCTACAAAAAAAATCTTCATGATCCTTCTATATGATGGATATCTCCAAAATACCTATAGGCATAAAAGGGTGCCAAGAGGTCCCCTAGAGTATAGTATAGAAAGTTTTAAAACTATATATATGATGCATCAAAACATATCATAGTATCTACAATATATAAAAAGTAAAATTATCACTATATAAATAGACAATACACTAGCCAGTACACATGATGAACAGAACTATGGGTAAACCATAAATTATCCAAGCTCATATAATCATCCTATAAAATCCTAAACATGCATAACCTGCTAGAACTATACCATATGTATATCCTTAAGTAGTATCTATTCATTAAGAGAAAATAGGAGGGTCCACTAAAATAAATTGAAAGCAATTCCATGTACACTAGTTGAGGGTGAGTCTAATGACCTAGAAGGAATCCTGAATTCCTCAACAATTGTAATGACCTTTACTTTTATAAATAAAACTAACTTTGCGATTGATTTAAATGAAAAATTATATATTATGGCTATTGAAAAAATATGCACTTCTTTTTTTTGGAATATTATATCCTATCTAGTTTAAAATATTGTTAGTCATCATAACTGTTGAAAATATATTTTTTGAACAGGGATCATATGATTATTGTAAATATAGGGTTTTGATAAATCCAATTGATATAGACAAAGGAAGTGATGGCCTAAAATAGTATGAGCATAACCTATGAAGCCCATTTATCAGAGATTATGAGGAATACAGTATCAATGTGCATTTCCCTTCACCAAGCCCAATCCAATATCCAACAACTAAAGCATGAGTGAAGCTGTTTACAAGAGAAGTTCAAGCTCATTGAGATCATGACCCAAACTATGTATGTTGAACCACCCCATGAAAATCTCTTCATCTTGCACTTTACCCTTAGGGTGTTTCAAGTGTAATGATGGGATATGTATCTAGACACTAATAATAATATTTATATCTTATTTTCAATCGAACAATGGTTATATTTTCTATATATTGTTGTTACTTTATATATGATTTTGATTTTTATATGATAGAACACAAATTGTATTTCTATGAATTATAAAATTTCAATTAAGACATTCCTTTTTGTCGAATTCATGAATTTTAAAAATAAATTATATTTTAATAAAATAATTAAATTAAATAATTTTTATTAAATATAACTGATAATATCATTTTGATTAATTCAATTGTAATTTTTATAAGGGTTTGAAAAATGTTATTATCTAAAAACCAAGCATTTCTCAATAAATGTTTATTCTTATTTTAAACATGAAAATTAAAGAAATTATAGAATTATTTGGATAAAATTAATATTATTTTCTAAATCATAATGTTAACATTATCCTGTGGTGAATTTTTCATAATTTTCTGAGACAATTAGATTTTTGGAAAAAAATTAAATTCGATAAAGATATAAGGTGTGTATTACGACATCATAATGAAATAAAATTGATGTAATTATATCAACTCAGGTTTTTCTATATAATAATTTTGAATATTTTTAGTCATATTTTTGAGGTCAAATGTTGAGTTGGTGGGGAATTTTGGGTCCCAGATAACCACAGTACGGTGATGTGAAATATAATAAATATATTATAAAATGAACATATATTTTATATATAACATGGAATAGCTCTCAAGTATAGTCTTAGATCATAAACATAGGGCCTTAATTGAGTTTAGAGTGTGTGTTTTACCCTAGGCATGACATAAATTTTATTAGCATCGGGTACCCGGTTGGATATGATCATTGGGGGGCATTGAGCAGAGGCTTAATCCTTTGATAAAATTAAATGAATAAAACCTTTTCCCCCTTTTTTTCCACATGAAGTTGAAGTTATAAGTGTTTATCCTCCCATGGTATAGATATAACAAGGTGAGGAGGTACTTCCAAATCCTGTTTTTTGACATCGATCATCATGACATCAAGAATCAACATGTTCTGAGCGTTGTTTTGGACTTGAAGCTTCTACCTTTCACCATGAGGTAAGAAGTTTTAATATATTTTTATCACAACCCACTTTTGATATGTTTTTTAATGTTTTAGATCCCTTGTATGACTTCTAGGGACCCCATTGGGGTCAATCTATGGTTTTAGGTGGACATTGAGGGGTTCAGATGGCTTGGAGGGAATTCCCATCAGAAATTTATGATCACACAGTGTGTAGTGCAAGGTCACATTTTATATGTTATTCATGTTTGAGGAAGATCGCATTTTGGGACTAGATTCTATTTAATAGGGTTACACATGATGTAGTTATCTTGGTTGTGTCGCCAAGGGACAAGGCCAGTCTTGTCGTGTCAAAAGACTTGGTCATGTTAAAGTACATGGTTAGGCCCACGAGAACAGGTTGAGTTACGCATGCATGGCCTGAAGAAATGGAAAAAGGGTCTAATTTTTTAGGATACACCATGTAACCGAGGTATATTCCATGTTACAGACATGGTTATCCAATTCATATTTGAAATTACACAGTTTGAGTCCTAGGTGAAGGGATACACACCATTTACGAGGGGTAAACATCATGTGGTGTTACATGGAAAATGAGATTGTGTATGGGAAATGACACACCCAAAACTTCAGAAGAGGTCACACATGGTATGACTTGGGGTAATTTATGTATATTTTCTTTTATACAGGCTCTGTAAAATTAGGGGACATCACAAATAAAAAAATAGGCTACAACCACGAACCTACTGCCACAGTTTTAAAACCATGGCTATATGTGGCTACAACCACGATTATGCAGCATATAGCTACGATTTTAAAAATGTAGCTACATGTCATTTTTTTCATGGGATATAGCCATAGTTTTCAGAACTGTGGATATATCCCACACCTATATCCATAGTTATGTGGACTATAGCCACCATTTTGAAAACCATGGTTATAGGCCATTTTTTCGAAGGGCTATAGCCATGGTTCTGAAAATCGTCGCTATAGGTCTCCCTCCCTTGCGCGGGAGAAAATATTTTTCCACAAAAAAATGGATGGAAGAACTATTTCCATGGTTTTCAAGATATTTCCATTTTTTTAATAATATATAACATAACACACACACACACACACACAAAGGCCTTGGTGGTGTAGTGGTTTGGGTGCTGAAATATGAAGTGAAGGTGCAGGGATCGAATCCGGCTAGGGACACATTATTTTTAGGCTATTTCCACAGTTTTCAAGGGTTGTATCCATGGTTAAAACTATTACAATAGGCCACCTATGTCCACGGTTAAAAATGTGGCCATATTTAACTACCATGGTTGACAACGGAGACACCTATTGCCATGATTTTCAAAACCATGGCAATAGGCCACCTAATGCCATGGCTAAAACCTTGGCCATAGGTCAGACCCTACTTCCACAACAATAGTGCCCACGGTTGGGAAAAAACATGTCTATAGCCTATGTCCATGGTTTTGGGCCCTATTGTCACAGTTATGAACCGTGGAAATAGCCCATTTTGTAGTTGTGCATGGACAAGGGCTGGTGACGAGAGACACATTATGCACAGAGGGTACATTCCATCTGCATCCCTTGGAGGATTTTCTCCCTCACACATATCCTTATTATGAACACAGATGGATTCCTGTGATTAGCCTACCCTTAGTTGTTTTCCACATAGAACTTGACGACTCCATGATTTGGACCTTTCAGATGTGATGTGAGGTGTGACTGTGGGTCACATTAGTTAGAGATGTTTATACCAAGAGTGGTTGAGTGAGTTCCCTTGGCCTACCTCTATGAGGTTTTGCAGCATCACGTCCTCATCATAGAATTGTGACCCCACTTTGGAGACCCCAATTTTATGAAAGGTGGGTGTGTTCCCAGTTTTTGAAGTGAGTTTTCTCAATCCACTTTGACTACATACTAAGTGGATTGATGTACGTGTCCCTTTGAGAGTCCTAAAGAGATCCTCACATCCTTATGCATTCCCCTCAATGGAGTTTGTGGAATCATCCTGACTAATATTTTCCCAGGAATCAATCCTATACCCATGAGGATGTTTCTAGTATGAGAAAAATCTCCCCAATGATCCCAGGGAATAGACACTCTATCTGTGTATCGATATCTGATCTTTATGATGGGGTTATAGTCCAATGGAGTATGTATCTCATATAAATACCCTCAGTTTCCTTCAAAGTTTTATGGTGATGATTTACTAGGTGGATTTTGTGGAATTAGTATGGCCAACTCTACATGGGTATCAATCCTTAACATAATGAGTTGTTCTAAATTCGGGAGAGGTGTGATACCCCTTTCTATGTTTGGTGTTTTAGCTAGGGTTAGTAGTGTCCCCCGGAAAATACTAGTAGGGATTCTCTACCTTAGTTTTGGATATCTTCTGGGTTATTGGGTGTCTTTATCTATGGTGTAGTATGAAAAGAGTTCTCTCATGAATAGGTACCACCAGGGATGGAAATTTTGTTAAATCAGTTTAGCATTTCCCAATAGAGTTTCATCTCTCAGAAGGGTTCCATCTTGGGTGGCATGTTGGTGACATTGGATTCGAGTTTCCAGATGTGTGATATATCTTGTTTTTGTGCCATCTGGGATGGATAGGATCATGGAGCGAGTCCTCCTATACAAGTGATCTGTTGGAACCACAAGTTGGTTCTTATGGATGTTTATATAGTTGGGACCATTAAATGTGGGAGTCTTTTGTGAGTATATCTAGGATCATTCTAGGTGACTTTACAACAAGTTTCTTCTTTCTTGACATACTATGCAGTATTGAGCTGACTAGTTGTGTATAGATGATGATTTGTCAAGGTGAAGTTTCTACCTTTCTTGTGTTCCCTCTGTCTTGGGTCAAGTTAACTGATTTCAATCAGTTACTCCTATTTTGGTTAGAGTTTTTGGGGTTCCTACTAAGTATTTTTATACTCACCCATGCATGGGATCTTCCTACACATATTGTGTATTTTATAGACCATAGGTATTCTATAACTTTCACTACAGGACAAATAGTGGGTGGAGATTAGTTTTGGGCTATAAAGATTGAGGAATGTACCGATCATGCTTTTGGAAGCAGTTCCCTACTTTGAAGTAGGTGATAATCTTTTGTAGTTTTCTTTTTGTGGGATTATATTGCCCCTTTTTTCTACTTTCCAGTACTATCATACTCTATTTCGGTTTATAAATTTATGTATGAATTTGGTAATTGTTTTAACTTTATACCTTCACTATTTCATAGAGATGTATGTGGGTGAGTGTGTATAGGTACCATAGGCTAATGTCTCCCAAGAGTGTGATATGCCTACCTGAAGTTGGTCTCCAACCTCTAGCCTAATGGAAGAGATCTTGGGGTAGTCATGGATCAGGACCCAGTAGTTCATGTTTTTACAGAGTATTATCAGAGAGGTATTCACTTTGGGATGACAATGTAGTAGTTTTCTATTTTTGAACATGGTTTGGGTTTCATGGTGATTATCCAATAAAAACATATATTTTAATTACATTTTAATGGTATTAAATTTTCATTGTTGATCTTATGGGCCTGAGTTAGTGCATTTTCATTATGAACATCCATTCTCATCATTTGTGCACTTCATGCCTAATGTACACCAATTTAGGCCCAATGAGTCATCTGATTCTAAGGAATGTAATTATCAATATTTTAATTTGATATTTTGGGAACTATATCTACACTTAAATGTGAACATTTTTCATTCAGGTATCAATGGATGATTCATAAATGATGATGGAGATATTTGGAGATGAATGGAAGTAATTCTAGAGAAGTCAGATTGGAAACCAGACCACTTATGAGACTGTGGCACCCAACATACAGGCCTCATTAATCCCAAATTTTGTGGTATGATAGAATAAATATTTAGGAAAAAATCACTCTTCATGAGATAATGCTAATTCGGCCTCTATGGTGGTCATTAAGGCGTCCCAAGTTAGAGATAAAATTCTGGTCCAGATTCTGAGGCCCAGAACAACATCCCACTAATTTGATCATATCTCGGAATCCACCACTCCAAATGGGCCCCAATATTACAGGAGGTTAGAATATATAAGAGGCTCCATTTTCTTCTTCTATGTCCCACTCTGATTAGTCCATATATAAGGCCTTACAAGCGCTTCTGTTCGGTGAAGGAAAGCTGGCTGCCACCTCGGGTCAAGGGTGGAAAAATCAACTCTCCCTTACTTTCCACCCACCTATGGCCTACTAAAATTAATTGAGAAGACTTTTACTGTTGGAGTCTCGACCCAAGGGCTCAAAAATATCTATTTAAGGGAGTGGTGTTGGAGGATTTGGGGATCTTGGGTGCTTTGTTCAATTGTAATGTTATGTTGCAATTTTGTTGTCTCAAATTTGTCTTCCACATGTAAGTTGTTCAATTCACTTTAGTCTCTTAATAAAAGTTCTTCTTATACTCTTATTCTGTTGTTATTCATATCACTTTGATACCATTGGATCAAGGTGTGAATTTATTCACACCAAACCTTGTGAAATTATTCACACAACGGTGGAGTGATCATTTTATTTTTGTTGTTTTCTTTACTTCTCCATTTCCTCCCTCATGAGTCTACTTTCCGCTTCCATTGAAACCATGGGATCAATGGATGGATAACCCACTTATGGGTTGATCCAATGGAGTATAAAGGGACAGGATTGGATGTTATTTATAACCCCATTAATGTATAATCACTTCTTTAATTGAGATTTTTATTTGATGATTTTTAAACTCCATCATCCTTGTTGAATTTAAGGCCACACACTTCAAGTGCTAATACGAACCATTACCTTGAAGTGCTCAAAACATTGATCCTTAAAGTGTATAGGTGATTATTATTAAAGGCTGTAGTCATTAAACCAGTAAGTGGTGATGTTTTTTTATCTCCTTAAATGAACTCATCTTAAATATAAGAAATTGAAATCATTGAAAAGGAAATACGTCCAATCCACCCCGAGCAATAACCTAGGATCAACTCATTATTTTAAATTGAATTCAATTAAGTCTCTTATAGTTCCTTTAAACACATCTAAAAACAATCCAATTTGGCCACTTCATATCCAAAAATAGTCCATAGAATGTACGTTTCTATAGGTTTCTTCTTAGGTCTCTGAGGATTCGACAACCCAATCTAAACTACAAGGATCGTCCTACCTTCTTCTCTTGGGTAAATTTGAGCGTGAATCAAATTTTTGCGTCGTTGTCGGGGACCCAAGTAAGTAATATAAACACCCATTCTATTCTCCCCCATTTCTTCTTTTCTCATCCAAATTCTCTTATCTTCTCCCTTTCTCGTTTTTTTTTTCTTTTGGCGCATGTCTGCCTACACCCGCGATCAATCAAACCATCTAGTTCAGGTGGATAGTACTGGGGTTGGGGAGTCAAGTACACCAAGGGAACTCATTCCATTAGATCCTAATCTTCCTAATACTCTAGAGTCAAAAATTGATCCCATTTCAATGGAAGGTCTTCAAAGAAACCAACTCATAAACCTGGGTGGAAACCAAAATGGAAACCCAAATGAGGCAGCCCCAAACTTGGGGAATGAGGTCAATCAAACCATGAATGACTACCTCACACCTTCCTGGACCAATTCCCCCTCATGAATTAGACACAATTCCCTAGGAGATTCCAACTACATCTTTAAACCCCATGTCCTAAACCATATTCCCACATTCCATGGAATGGAGTCCGAGATGCCCTACCTTCACATTAAGGAGTTCAATGACATTGTAGAAACCATGTGTCCTCCACATCAACTAGAATCAGCTAATATGAGGATATTTACTTTTTCTTTAAAGGATAGTGCTAAAAATTGGCTAAAAAATTTAAGACCATCATCCATCAACTCTTGGTACCAACTACAAAGAGAATTCTATAAAAAATACTTTCCCCACCACAAAACAATTACACTTAAAAAGATCATCCAAAACTGTTTTGAAAAAGATGGAGAGTCATTCTATGAAACATGGGAGAGGTTCAAAGACACTCTAAACATGGTTCCACACCATGGTTTTTATATTCCTGAACAAGTGAGAATTTTCTATGAAGGGTTGGATCCAGGGAACAAAAAATTCATTGACATGATGTGTAATGGAACCTTTAAAAACAAAGCCCCAAATGATGCTTACGAGTATCTAAAAATCCTTTCTGAACAAAACCAAACATGGGGAACTTCACCTTATTCTGAAAAGCCACAAAGAAATACTATAATTCATACACTTATAGAAGAGGAAAGCCTTAGGGCTAAACTCGCAGCACTCTCTAGGAAGGTTGAAGAGATAGACCTTAGGAAAGTCCATGAAATCCAAACTGTAGACCTTGTTTGCACAATTTGTGACAAACATGACCATAAGATAGACAACTGTCCAACTATTCCATCCATCAAGGATGTTCTTTTAGGAGGACCTGTATTGGAAGTAAATGATTTGAACTTTCAAAAGCCTCAATACCAAAACAACTTCAACCCAAGGTATAATGACCACCCAGGCTTCCGCTGGAAAGATAACCAACAACCTAGCCAACCACAGGGACAAAATCCTTACCCCCATCAGAACTACCAGACCAATAACCAGTTCCAAACCCAACTTATCCAATACCAACAGCCACCGGTCCATTTTCAACAAACCATCCCACCTCCAAAATATCCCCCTGGGATAAACCAACCTACTCAAGCACCCACCCAAACTGTTCCACAAAGTCTACTAGAACAATTGTGAAAACTAATGGAAAGGATGAACTCAGAAGTCTCTTCCCTTAAACAAGAACTTCAAACCATAAAAACTGGAAAGGCACCCATGCCTACTCAGGCGGTTCCATCCTCAACTTCAAGGGGAGAGTCAAGCTGCACTCAAACAACTCATGAACAACTAAAGGTTGTGGCTGTTTTAAGAAGTGGGAAATAAATTGAGAAACCTGAACAACTAATTCAAAACCCACCTAAATATTCAAACATGCATGAAAATTCAAATGAACCAAATGATCAAACTGAAAAACATGATAACATTTTGAAAGAAACAACTCTTCAACAAACAACCCCACAACCTGCACCATTTCCTCAACGCATGAGTGGGAAAACCAAGCCTGAATTGAGTGAAACATTGAGGGAAATATTCTCACAAGTAAAGTTAAACATTCCTATTCTCGATTCCATCAAAACTATACCTGCCTACTCAAAGTACCTTAAAGACTTGTGCACTTTTAAAAGAAAATTTTCACATAAAAACCAAGTCGTTTTGGCTGCTAATGTGAGTACCACCATTCAAGGGACCATTCCTCCTAAGTTGAAAGACCCAGTTTTCCCTTACATAAATGTTGAACTAGGAGAAAGAAAAGTTGTCAAGGCCTTGTGTGATCTAGGTGCTAGTGTCAATCTCATCCCCTATGTCGTGTACTACCAGTTAGGCCTAGAAAAACTCCAACCCACATCTGTCACACTTCAACTTGATGATCATAGCATTAGGGTTCCAAAGGGGATTTTAAAGGACATTCTAGTAAAGGTTGAAAACTTCATCTACCCTACTGACTTCATTGTCCTTGAAAACCATCCAAAATTAGGAAATAAGTAACAAACCCCAATCATCCTTGGCCGTCCTTTTCTTGCAACAATCAACTCTGTTATCCGAGTCCGAAATGGGAACATGACCATCACCTTTGGGAACATGAGTCTATACTTGAACATCTATAATGCAAGCTCACAAATAGGGGATGACGAGGACATTCATGAAGTAAACATGATAGGAAGCATTGATAATGAATCCATATAACATCAAGGAATATTTGATTGATGTTTAAGTCAGGATGAGATTGATTTCCTTTGTTCATATGAAGGAAGTTTATATCCTTGGATTGAATCATTTTCAAATTTCTCTTATGATGAAGTCTTAGGTCCAACAATTAGTGAAACCTTTCAGCAAACCACATTCATGGAGATCGATCAAACTTCCTTCCCTAAATCTGATCAATCCAATCTAGTAGCTATTGATTATGTCTCAAAATGGGTTGAGGTCATTCCCACTAAGTCCAATAATCATCAAGTTGTGATTTTACTTCTGAAAGAGAACATATTTTCTCAATTTGGAATTCCTAGGGCTATAATCAGCGATCGAGGAACCCATTTCTGCAACCGCCCATTCTCTTCACTCATGTCTAAGTATGGTATTTCTCATAAAGTGTCTATTGCATACCATACTCAAACCAATGGTCAAGCTGAGTTAGTGAATAGGTAGATTAAGCAAATTCTTGAAAAACTATCAACCCCTCTAGGAAATATTGGTCTGAGAAACTCTTAGATGCTCTTTGGGCCTATAGAACCGTATATAAAACCATTTTAGGAATGCCCCCATATAGGTTGGTTTATGGTAAATCATGCCATTTGCCAGTGGAGATTGAACATAAGGCCTTTTGGGCAATTAAGAAAATGGATTATGATCTCTCATTGGCCGGAACAAAAAGGAAATTAGATCTCAATGAACTGGAGGAAATAAGGATGGAGGCTTATGAAAATTCAAGGATCAATAAAGCTAGAGTTCAAGCCTACCAATCTAGGAATATCAAGGTCAAACATTTTGAACTGGGAAAACTTGTGCTCTTGTATAGTTCAAAACTTCATTTACACCCAGGAAAGCTAAGGTCTAGATGGTCAGGTCCTTTCATAGTGCATCATGTATACCCCCATGGGGCAGTAGAGATTCAAGATCCCACTAGTGGTAACATTTTCAAGGTCAATGGTCAAAGGTTAAAAACATTCATTGAATCATTCAATAAATAGGAAATAGATGTTGAGCTAATTGAGCCAATCTATGAACCAGGAAAAAGTTGATAAATTTAGGATCTATGTCGGGCTAACGACATTAAACAAAGCGCTGCATGGGAGGAAACCCGTGGTTTTTATGTTTCTAATCTTTCTGAATCATATTTATTTTTCAAATAATATTAATTAATCATTTTTATATTTAAAAATAAAAAAATAGACTTTTTACCTGTTCTTCTATTATGAGTATGGATGGGTACGAAAGGGGAGCACCATATTCATCTGTGTCACGTGGTGTGATCCTTGAGTAATACCTTACCCAGAAATTTAAAAAGAAGACAATGTATCATCAGTTTATTTTGTTTTATTTTTATTATTTTATAGGTTAAGATAAAAATAATAAAAATAATAATAATATAATAATTAAAAAAGGGGACACGCCATAGGTCGTGGGGAAAACCCTGTCACAACTGGTGAAGCCGCATGGACTTGAACCCGGGACCGAAGGGAGACAGGGGTGCGCGCTTACCACTGACCTACGGCTTAATGTTCTTACTTATTCTATAATTTTTATATATATACTTATATTTTACTTATATATATATATATATATATTGTTTTGTTTTTTTTTCCTTTTTCCACTAGGGAACTTTGCAAGAGACATGGATATCAAAGGACTAAATTGGAGAGGCAAGAACTTCAAACTTCAACCACCAGGTGACTTTATTCCATGATCCTCATATTTCAATTTCCTTATTGAACTCCCCTTTTATTCCTCTACCCCATTCTAAATTTTATTTTTTACCAAACTAGGGACAGTTTCATTCTAAGTTGGGGGGTGTGGAAACAAAATATTTGTAAAAAAAACAATGATAAAAAAAATTAAAGTAAAATTCCTTTATCATTCATATAATAACATCTTTGCTCACATTAAAACTACATAGAAAATAATTTTTACTTCCTTGACTCTTAATTTAATTCATGATTAAGTTTAAAATCATTGATTTTGGAAGTTTGGTTGTCCAATGAAAATTTTCATCATTTTTATTTGCATCCATTAAATCAAAATGCCACAATGCACGTCCTCTAGACTGTGGGGTACTAATTTGAATTTTTGGGGTCCTATAATAAATAGCATAGGCAGGTTTTATTTTTATGAATAATATGAGTATTCAAAAAAAATATAAAAATATAAAAAAAAAATTGTGTGTATAGCAATGGATTGATAAAATGCGAGGCTTTAGGAACTTGGGGATCGTGACTCCAGAGTTGTCTAGCCCTGAGTTTTTCAATCTATCTCTATTTATGGTAATATGAATTTGTTTTTGTTTAAGTTAACTCGAGACGATGCCCAAGTATGTGGGCTTCACTTGGTGCCCTAAGGCCTTTGAGTCTGGGAGTCATTGGCAAAGTCTTGCTACATGGGTTAATTTGATTAACTGCAATCTCAATTACTATGGAAATATTGCAAAAAAATCCAAAACAAAGGAATTAAGAATACTCATATTAGGATTAAATGTGATTCCACCTAGCGCTTCCATGATTTCCCCCTTGAATGAAAATGAACCCCCATATCTATTGTGATTCACAACACATCATTACACCTAATTGAGTTGGATGAAGTATGATGATGGATTTGATCAAAGGAATGGGCTTGGGATTGGGATGTGATTTTAAATTCATCATGTTTTAAATTATCTTGATATGTTATAAAGATATATTTGTGTGCAGTTTACATTGTGAACACTGTTTTTTATAATGTGTTTGAAGAAAGGAATTCAAATAAAATCATTGAATTATTTGCTCGGGACTAGAAAATCTCAAGTCGGGGGGTGTGATTATCCAATAAAAACATATATTTTAATTACATTTTAATGGTATTAAATGTTCATTTTTGATCTTATGGTCCTGAGTTAGTGCATTTTCATTATGAACATCCATTCTCATCATTTGTGCACTTCATGCCTAATGTACACAAATTTTGGCCCAATGAGTCATCTGATTCTAAGGAATGTAATTATAAATATTTTAATTTGATATTTTGGGAACTATATCTACACTTAAATGTGAACATTTTTTATTCATGTATCAATGGATGATTCATAAACGATGATGGAGATATTTGGAGATGAATGGAAGTAATTCTAGAGAAGCTAGATTGGACACAAGCCCACTTATGAGACTGTGGGGCCCAACATACAGGCCCAATGAATCCCAAATTTTGTGGTATGATAGAATAAATTTTTAGGAACAAATCAATATTCATGAGATAATGCTAATTATGCCTTTATAGTGGTCATTAAGGTGGCCCAAGTTAGAGATAAAATTCTGGTCCAGATTCTGCGGCCCAGAAAAACAGCCCACTAATTTGATCATATCTCGGAATCCACAACTCCAAATGGGCCCGAATTTTACAGGAGTTTATAAGACATCCAAGGCTCCAGTTTATTCTTCTATGGTCCACTCTTATTCGTCCATATATAAGGTCTTACAAGAGCTTCTATTAGGTGAAGGAAAGATGGTTTCCACCTTGGGTCAAGGGTGGAAAAATCAACTCTCCCTTACTTTCCACCAACCTATGGCCTCCCACAATTAATTGAGAAGACTTTTACTATTGGAGGCTCTACCCAAGGGCTAAAAAAATTCTATTTAAGGCAGTAGTGTTGGAGGATTTGTGGATCTTGGGTGCTTTGTTCAATTGTAATGTTATGCTGCAATTTTGTTGTCTCAAATTTGTCTTTCACATGTAAGTTGTTCAATTCACTTTAGTCTCTCAATAAAAGTTATTCTTATACTTTTATTCTGTTGTTCTTCATATAAATTTGATACCATTGGATCAAGGTTTGAATTTATTCACACAAAACCTTGTGAAATTATTCACACAACGGTGGAGTGATCATTTTATTTTTGTTGTTTTCTTTACTTCTCCATTTCCTCCCTCATGAGTATACTTTATGCTTCCATTGAAACCATGGGATCAATGGAGGGATAACCCACTTATGTGTTGATCCCAGGGAGTATAAAGGGCTGGATTGGAAGTTATTTATAACCCTATTAATGTATAATCACTTCTTTAATTGAGATTTTTATTTGATGATTTTTAAACTCCATCATCCTTGTTGAATTTAAGGCCACACACTTTAAGTGCTAATACGAACCTTTACCTTGAAGTGATCAAAACATTGATCCTTCAAGTGTATATGTGATTAGTATTAAAGGGTGTAGGCATTAAACCAGTAAGTGATGATGTTGTTTTATCTCCTTAAATGAACTCATCTCAAATATAAGAAATTGAAATCATTGAAAAAGAAATACGTCCAATCCACCCCGAGCAATAACCTAGGATCAACTCATTATTTTAAATTGAATGCACTTAAGTCTCTTAGAGTTAATTTAAACCCATATAAAACCAATCCAAGTTGTCCACTTCATATCCAAAAACAGTCCATAGAATGTACGTGTCTATAGGTTTCTTCTTAGGTCTCTGAGGATTCGACAACCCAATCTAAACTACAAGGACCGTCCTACCTTCTTCTCTTGGGTAAATTTGAGCGTGAATCACATGGAGAAAGTGTTAAAGTGTTATGAGTTTATTTTTTGGGTTAGGAACTCTAGTTTTGGTGTGGTAGCCAATGTATCCATTCGCTAGGAATCTAATAACCTACTTGTTGACTAGAGAAATTTTGGTTCTAGTTTCAAGGAAATTTTTTTCAACATGCATCATATAGGACCGGGTTTTTTCTTATCCTTCTTGATTTAGCTCCCCAAAAGTAATCTTTGGTTTCTGCAAATCTTGTCTTATTTCAAGATGTTCCTGTGATGAAATCCTTTAGGTTTTCCACAGTAGGGTCGAGGTTATGACCCGATGAGTGATGAGGTCTCTATGTATGTTCCTAATCATGAGGTAGGGTTTACTCCAAGTGTACAATTGGTAGATCTTCCACCCATTGAACAATTCATAGATACACCTATTAGATTTTGGGTGGATGTGGCTTGTTAGACTTAGTTGTGCATGGATCTATTGGTGTGAGACGATGATAGACAATGATCAAGCATGTATCATGATCTTCATAGGCAAGGTTCACATGAGGACCAAGCTGACCAGGACCCATAGATAGAAGTCATGTGATACAGGAGGCATCATCTTTCTCGGAGACCTCAGGAGAATCTTAGTCTTTTGGGGCCATGTCATTGTTATACTTGTGATGGGTATGTAAATCTTATGCGAGAGTGTCCTACGTATTGAGAAGTTGGAAGAGGGGTGGTTGTTTGACCCCTGGGGTAGAGGAATAAGCTTCAATGAGGAGTTAACCATGGTGGTGGATATGGAATAAGAGCTAGAGGAGAAGTAAGAGGTGGTAAGAGATTTGATCCATTTCCACTAACACCACTCCTGGTAGGTCTAGGCCAGTCTTAGAAAACTTGTAATAGCGACATTGGGGATTTTAGGCACTGGAGGTTTTTAAACTAGCTTCTCCTAGAAATCATGGATGTATACTATGTATCCTTTCTACATTTGTAGTGGTTATGTTTGATGCAGTTGTGAGATACCTTTTCCTTTCCACTTATTTATTGAGTCTTTTTCTATGGTGGCTCAAGGCATTGGTCGAGCCCAATTGTGTTATTGTGTGACATGGATTTGAATTTACATAAATGAGGGATCCTTCCCCCACTAATATTCATTCTTGTGATGTGATACAAAATTGTGCGGGGAATTCAATGCCACCCATATAAGATAGTGTTGAGGTGTGGTGGACATGTCCCTTTGACTTGATTTTTTGGAGCGGGTTGGTGTGTTATGGTGTCAAAGTAAGCCCTAGTTTGGGAGACTAGGATGGCTAAAAAAGGATGACTTTTAGGTAGATAAATCATCTAGATTGGAGGTTCGTGTGTGGTTTTGGGTATGACTTGTGAATACTTTTCCCCACTTTTAGTTTTCATAGAGTCATGAGACACTTTTACCTATGTGTGGCATTTATTCGAGACCTCGTGAAACTAGAGAAAACATTTTCATTTAAACATTAAGTCAAAGAGTTTATTTCGGTTTTCATGAACTGTTGTTAGTTTTTTGAGGTCTCATAAAACCCATTTTATTTACATGGGAAGACTTATTTTTACTCTTTTTAGTGGAGGTGTTTCTTATGGTTGGGTGTTTTTTACATTTCCTAGATCCATCAAATTTTGGGGAGGAGTACCCAAACCCTTGAATTGAGATCTTATTTTCCCAAAGGGTAGAATATGGTTCTTATAGATTCATAGTTTGTGAGAATGCCAGACTGGATCCCTAACCTTTTTTGGATCGATTCTTGGTGGACCCTAGGAAAGGTTGTGGCTGGTTATTAAAAGTTCTCCATTTGTTTTTGGTGAGTGAGGTGATGGAGAGATCAACTTATTGTAGTTGACTCTTAGATTAAGGTCAGTATGGAATTTCTCCAATTGATAGTTATTGTGCCTTTTCATTTTTATCAATTTAAGGAGGTGTAGCTTAGATTTTTTTGTGAGGTCTTGCAGGATCAGTTATCCATGGGATTTTATCTTGATGGATTTTTTAATGTTGGAAGTACATCACCTTATGGTTTTGCATTCTGGCACAGTGTTGGTATTCATTGTGAAAGTCACAGACCATTTAGAGTTGCATGAGGTCTATCTGGGCTCATTAGGAGTAGTTTAAGATTAAAGATGGTGTCCCTTGGAGGTTTATAATGACTTCATGTGTTATATGGGATATTGTTTCATTGAGGTTTCAGAGATTTGGTCAGTTCAATAGGATATCCTTGTGGTTTTTGAACCCTTTCCATCTATTGTTATGTGGTTTAGTGGGGTGTCATGCTGTAATACCCTTTGGAGACCATTTAGTGGGTGCTTTGTGCCTTCTAACTTTCACAGCTGAGGTAGCACGTGTTATCTTTATAGAATGATATTGACCTCATTTGAGTTGTATGTTGGGTGTGGATTGGCCTCTTTTGTTTCCTATGAGTTCATGATAGAGGTTTGTACGAGAACACTTTGTGAGATCACTGGTGAGGGAAACCCAGCTGAAATATTAGCTTTTCACTTTATTCATAGGGATTTTATTTTCATAGATGAAAATCCTTATGGAAGGGAGAGTATAGAGAATTGAATTTTTCCATATAAGACTTTGTAATATTTCTAAAAAGATTTATAAAGTTGGGCACTGAGTCAGCATAGGGTACTGAGGCATGGAGAGCCACGGTGCAGTGATGTTAAATATATTAAATATATTATATCACACACATTCGGTTTCTCTGTAACATGGAATAGTTCTCATGAATATTCTAGGATAAAAAATATGAGGCCTTAGTTGATCTCACAATATAGGTTTTACCCTAGGTGTGACATAATGTTTTTCAAAATCATGTTCCTAGTTGGAGGTGAGCGTCGGTGGGGAATTGAGTAGAGATTTATTAAATTAAGAAATTTAAATGAATAAACCCTATCCTCCTTTTTATTCCACATGTATTATAAGAGAGAGCATATTTTCCTCCCAAGGTGTCGGATGAACCAAGGTTAGGAGGTTCTTTTATATCCTGTTTCTGACACCGATCATCACCATATTGAGTATTAGTACATTACAGGCATAATTTTGGACCCGAAGCATCATTGTTTTTCTATGAGGTAGGTTTTTATGAGATTTATGACCCAAAAAACTTTTTGATGTTTTTTTAAAGTTTGTAGATCCCTTATATTACTACTATGGACCCCATGGGTGTCGATCTATGGTTTTTAGGTGGAAATCGGGGGTTTCAGGTGCTCAGAGATAATTCTCATAAGGACTTTCTTATCACACAGTGTGTTGTACAGTGTCACATGCCATGTGTTCTTCTCATTCTGTAAAGATTACATTTTGGGACTACTCACCACGTAACAGGGTTACACTCCATGTAGTTAGCCAGGTCATGTGGCCAAGGGACATGGCCAGTCATACCATGTCAAAATATATGGTCCTGTAAAAGTAAATGGATATGAACACATACAATGGTAGAGTTACATGGGTAGGACTGGAATACATGAAAATAGGGGATAGTTAGTCAGTACACATCCTGTACCTGGGGTATACATCGTGTGGAAAAAATTAATGGATGGAAAGGACAGGGATTGAGGCCTGAGAAAAGAGATACATTTTGTGTACTGAGGGTACATGTTGTGTGGTGTTACAGGGCTAGCGAGGCCGTGTATGGGCAAGGACCTAACCAGAACATTCAAAGGGGTCAGATGCCATATAAATTGAGGTACATTCCATTTATTTCATTTAATACATGTCGAGTACTATCAGGGGACATGGACAGGGGTCAATGATGAGAGACGCTGTGTGCAAAGGTACATGTCATGTGCTTCACTTGGAGGATTTTCTCCCTCATGCATATCCTTTTTATGTACTCTGATGAAGGCATGGGAGTAGTCTATCCTAAGAAATTTTCCACATAGAATGAAATAGTGGATATGGTTTGAGCCTTTCAAATATGACATTAGGTGATGTTTGGGTTGCTTCATTTAGTGATGTTCATACTAGAAGTGGTTTAGTATGTTCTATTGGTCTACCTATATGAGGGTTTGAGACATAAAATCCTCATCACTGTATTGTAACCCCTCTTTGGATGCCCCAATTTTGTGTATTTTGAGTGTTTTATCATGTTTTAAAGTGAGTTGTCTCAATTTGTTTCGATTAAAAACTCAGCATCTTGGAGCAAGTATCCCTCCGAGAGTCCAGGTGAAATCCTGACAACCTTTCTTATTTCCCTCGATAGAGTTTGTGGAATATGAGTGACCAATATTTCCCTGGGAATCAATCCTCTATATTGGAGGATGTTTCCAGTAGTGATGGAGCCTCATGTGAGCCTTGGGAGTAGACCATTTATCTTTGTATCAAGATTTTATCTTTATTATGGTGTTGTTGTATGATGGAGTGTGTAACTAGGATAAATCAAATCGGTTTCCTTTTGATTTCAATGGTTATTATTTTATAGGAAGAATTTTTGGAATCAGAATAACCAAATCTATGTGGGTTTCAATCCTCTGCTTAGCGAGTTGTTCCAGATTCAGGTTGTTGTGTGATACCCTATTCTATGTTCAGTGTTCTAAATAGGGTTTGTAGTGTCCCCCAACTAATCCTTGGAGGGATCCCCTATCAATTTTTTGGAGATCTTCTAGGTCACTGGTTTAATTTCTCTATGGTGATGTCTGATGATCATGCACTCATGGATAGATACCACTAGGGATGGAATAGTTGTTCCATCAATTAAGAATTTCCTGATAGAGTGTCATCTCTTGGATGAGTGCTATCTACGGTGTTGGGAATGAGACATCACCTTTGAGATTCCTGACGTGGGATGTATCTGGGATATATACCATCTAGGATGGATAGTCTCATAGAGTGAGTTCTTCTATATGAGCAATATCCCGGAACCATGTGTTGGTTGTTGTTGACAACTCTAAAGTTGGTACCATGAGACTTGGGAGTCTATTGCGAGTAGATCTAGGATTACTCTAGTTGACCTTGGGGTATGTGTGTTATTTCATGACATACCAGGGGGTGATGATCAGACTATTTGTTTATATCTGATTAGTGGTTGAGATGGTGTTTCAATCTCACTTTGGTTCCCTCTAGCTTGGGTTGAGTTAACAAATTCCTATTTGTTACTCCCTTTTTTGTGTTTTTGGGGCACCTACTAGGTATTTTAATACTCACCCCTACACAGGATTTACCAACACATTTTTTTATCTTGTACATACAATAGGTATTTTAGAACATTACCTGGGGTACCAGGAGCAGATGGAGCATCATTTTGGGCTAGACCGACTGAGGAGTCTATTAGTCATGCTCTTGGCAACTGTCCTGCCTTCTAAATAGGCCAAAATCTCCTATAGTTTTCTTTTATTGAGATTCTATTTTTCCCTTTTTACTGCTTTCCAGTACTTTCATACTCTATTGTGGGTTACATATGTATACATGCATTTTTCAGTTGTTTTAATTTTATCTCTATACTATTTCATATAGATTTATGTGGGTGTGTGTGTATGTGTATAGGTACAATAGGATAATGCCTCCCATGTGTGTGATATTCCTACTCAATGTTGGTTTCCAGCCCCTGGCCTATTAGAGGAGAGCTTAGTGTTGTCGTGGTTTGGGCCCTAGGGGTTCGGGTCATGATAGTAATAAATTCTATAAATGGTATCCACTAACAAATATATTTTTTATATTGAAAATAATGTGATTTTTATGTTATTTTATTAATGTTATAAAGCTTGTATGAATCCTCCAAAAACTATATTTTATTTTAAGGTTTTAAAATCATTTCTATATAAACAGGAATCACTTAAAAATCACAGAGTTTAATATTTTATTACCTATGTCCCTTATCCTTATAAAATAATTAAAAACTATCCCCTTTAGTAGAAACTGTGGGAAAAAACATGGGAATTTTTTTGTTATTTATTAATTTATTATATAAAGTCCAAAACTGAAGTTTAGGAAATAATAAAGAACTCCCCTCTCTCTTCCTATATAAATTCACTCAATTCCCCATTAATATTCACTAGAAAACCTTGTATAATTTCCTTACTATATCCTACCCTCTATAGATTACTCTCAAGGTTCACTCAAGCTCTCAAGAATCCCTCCCAATCATTTAGAATCACCCTCTCAAAGAAAGGGCCCTCTCCCTCTCTCCTTTTCAATTCAAGTAACTTTTTTGTAATTATATTTAGAATATAAATTGGTTATGTTATCATGAATTTATAAATTAACTCTAATATACAATTGATATCCTAAAAATGAGATATAATTTATCCCCACACATTATATCATTTACCTTAATTCCTTACTATGCCGAAATTTAGTGAGGGGTCTTCTCTTTCTCCCCTTTATTCGACCACCTTATTTATATAATTCATTTTTTTCCAATTCCTAATGTTGGGATATGATTCTCCATATTCATATTATTATTATTATATTAATTTTATTTGAGTCCTATTTCACTCTTACTAAACCATTTTATGAATATTTATGTATTGTTGTTATGTAACTAAAATTTTACTACAATTTTTCATGCCAAACAATTGTTCCTTGAATATACACCTCCAGGTATTTGACTATATGTACTTATCCTTCATTGATTTGGGAAATACAAGTATGTAACCCACAATCTGTGATCATGTTGTTAAAATTTATGAAATTCATCCTTATTTTGTATGATCTATGTGGCACACTTATGCACATACATGATATGAGAGTGACGGGTGTGCCAAGAATTCTATAATACTCTAATGCATTGGGTAATGTTTTAGTTTCATGAGACGTTGTGTATGGGATTAGGTAGTGAAACCAATCAATTATGAGACCTTTTCACTATGTTGGGATGTCTTTATATCTATCCTATACCTATGTTTATGGTGTCATGATTAATGTTGTTTCCAATTTCCCATGGAACTTTTATGTTATCGTGTTATATCATGCTTCATTTTTCATATTTATTATTCTCACCCCTTTTATGTCCCGTTGAAATTACTATTATCTAACATGTAATAATTTCTCCATATTATTATTTTTTTATTCCCTTACCAAGATTTATAGTTCATCCCTTCGTTATGTATATCCCCAGGTTATCCCATGAAGTTTTAAGAATTATGGAAAATTATGAGCATGTTGGGGAAGTTTTAAATAATTCCAATGTACCCCCAACCTCTATTTTAAGTTGTTATGTAACGTACTTAATTACCCAAATACACTAGTCTTATCAATCTTTTGGGTTGTATTATATATATTCTTATGCAATAAATCATGAATTAATGTGTAATAATGAAAAGGGTTATCATAACAATACCGATTGATATTGTGTTCAAGTGTATGTGAATGATATATATATAAGGTATAAAAACCTAGGATTTTCATAAACATGTATTACATATTTTTATATTAATGTTCATTACATTACACAAACTTAGACACATAAACCACTAGTACATAATTGAGATACATCATCTCCCATTATTTTCTTCATAACTAGCACCCATCATAGAAATATCATACATAATACCTTTATTCATATCCTATGGAAAGAAAATATAATAAAGGGTGATCTCTGATGCTCGGTAAGGGTAAATAATGGAGATATCAATATAACATGATTATATGCGTATGATAACATGAGAATAACATATAAAAGTCATACCCTACATATAATAGATCTTAAACATGGGTCATGTTATAAATCATGGAGGATCATAAGGCATGAATCATAATGGAATCAAAGAACATGATCCATGAGATCATAAAATTGGAATAATACATAGCTTTGTGTAATATACATAATCAGTGAAAACGTTTTGTCCAAGCTACGCACTAAGATATTCATAGCATGTTAGTATTAGTATAAACACCCTTGTACTTGATTTAGGCTTGGGATAACCTCTCATATACCCTCTTTTAGGTATGGTATTACCTCATGTGTACCCACTTTTGGGCTTGGGATAACCTCTCATGTACCATTTGATCTCATATAACATTAATCATTAATCAATACATTAGAGGGAGATATAGGTCCCACCCGTAACATGATAAAAATAAAAAAAATGTTCCATGAGATCATAAAACATTTATCATATCAATACCCGTGAAAATTAATGGGTTTTATAATCATTTCATCATTTCCTCAAAACACAACCCCTGTAAAAAAGAAGTGGATTTCATAAGAATTTTATCATGGTATTACCTATGGAACAGAAATAAGTATCATAAAAATTATTCATAATAAAAAATAAACCATCCAGATAAAGATTAGGAATTGTGTCCTTGGTTCATATCCCTATTAAAGCATAATTAACATCATTGTATGGCATCCTAAATGGAAAATAATTTTTATAGAAAAATATCATGAAACATTTCTTGAGGAAAATATCCTTTTATTAGAAATCATATTTTCAAAACTAAAAATTCATAAAATAAATTTTAAATACATTAATATAAAAAAAACTTTAAAACTTATAAATTATCCTTTGAAAATCATTTAAAAATATTCTTGAAGAAAATATCATTTTTTGTTTAAAAAATAATTTTTTTTAAAACATAAAAAATTTTAAAAATCCTTTTATTTTAAAATAACCTTGAAAAAATATATAGGAATCTTAGAAAAAAAATAATGGTCTTCATAGTGGGAAACTATTTTCATGTTGTACACATTAAAAAAAATATTCCCATAACATTTTCAATAAAATCAAAATATGAATTATTTGGAAAACGACATGAATTTTTTTTTTCAAAAAAATTGGTAAAAGGTAAAACATGGGTAAAAATTTCTTTAATAAATAATTTTAGGAATGTTAAAAACATTTTTGAAAATATTTTTAGAAACATGGTTTTTGAAGAAAAAGGTTTTTCTACCGAAGAGAGAAATAAAGAAGATTTTAATTAAAAACATCACTTTGAACTCGAGTGCATAAAGAGAGGAATATGAATTTAAAAAATTAATTATATATAAATAACCATAGAATAATAAAATTAATGATTTTATTGAGAGATATATCATAATATTACATCATTGGAAGCATAATCATAAACAATTATGATAAACAATGAGATTGTAACATAAAACTCTTATCACTTTGGTAACATTGAATCATAATCCCCATGAAATAATAAAATTAAATGAATCTTATAATATAATCAAAATAATTATATTCATGATATAAATTTTCAAATGTTTATTATATACACCTCATAGAATAAGATAGGTTCATAACATAACTTAGGTCTCTAAGAAGAAAATTTGAGACAAAAATACCATACTGCTTTGGTACCTTTTAAAGCATAAAACCCATGAAAGAGATATAATAAAATGGATATGTAAAAAATAATAATTTTCATGATAATAATCATAAAATAAATTCATGTTAATTATATAAACCACATAAAGGAAATGTGTGGTGAATATGGAACGTGTCACACATTAGTAAAAAGTGAGATGAAAACCCCTTACCATAAGTCTCAACTTCCCTAGTACAAAATAAATCCTAATTTATAATAAATATAATTGTATTATAAATATATTAAATAACCATATATATATATATATATATCATACCATATATGATTTACTTATGACCTTTTATTACCCGTTTATTAACAATTCCATGTTAGAGTCATGTTTTGGGCAATAAATACCTTTTTTCATGTATGTTTTCATTTTTTATTTTTGGTCCTCTTACTTTTATAATGATTCCATTATCTATGTAATGTTAACCATGATATAAATATCATATATATTCTATATAAATGTGTTTAGAGTTATCCACAAAAGGTGTATATATAAAATGAAATACACCATTAATGGAGAAGATAGGTCATACGTACGCATGAACGGTGTTTACATTTTCCTAATGAAAAGATAAAAATAAATGTAAAAAATATATTAAAATTATATAATCATTTTTATCTCATATACACCACATATTTTCATTAAACACATCATTATTACTTTCTATGTAAATCATGAATGAATCACATCGCTTTATGAGGTGATAGTCTTCCATACACATGGGAGACATTATCACATTCCACAAAAATATAAAGTTAGAAGTAATACTTGATATAATGATTCAAAAATCATAATAAGATCATATATATCATATATAAATAATAAATCCATAATTATATATAAGATCGCGAGGTTTTTGTAGTTACCACATACTCGTTTCCAGGTATTCTTTAACCCTTGTTTTGATCATACCTTGGTTGGGATTTGATTTGGGGGTGTTTTAGGTGAATTTGGAGAACTTTTGTAACCCATGAGGCTATGAACGGTTGGAACATGGTTAGGAAAAACTATTTGGTTTTCCCCATTAAACTATGTTCCCCTTTTTGGAGCCACAGGAGGTAGTGCACGGTTTGATCAAACCATACGACCACCCTCCCCAAACTGTGCACTCAAAGACAGTGGGGGTTTTCATGGTGGGCATAGGGGTTTTCAAACCATAAACCTCTTAGGATAATCCATTCATCCCAATAATAGGAGTGTATAGTTATGGTGCACAATTTTGAAAATCACGAGCCACCACCCAGAAAACTATGCGTGTGGAAAATTAAAGCTCCAAAATTTTATTTTAAAATTCCCTAACCCTCGGTTTTTATCCCTAAACACTATATTTCATCCTAATATGATTAACAAAAAAAATTTAGACTCCCAATATGATTCCAAATCTCCTTAAACTCATTTCATGGAGAATCTAGGATCTCATTGAAGGATCGAATCCTCGTTGTTTAGTGATTTCTTCCTTATTTAAGATTCCTCTCTCTCCCACCTTCTTAACCTATAGATAGGGATGGATTTTCCTATATTAGAAATTTTTTTAGATCTAGGTTTTGATTGATATTTTTTCATATGATCTTGATCCTGGTTTTTTATCCTATCTCTCTTCTATCGTTGTGTTTTTGAATTTTCTACATCAAATTGAGGGTTGTGATTTTTTTATTGTTCATCAATGATCTTGATATAGGTGGTATAATTATTAATTAATATAGTATTCATTACAATTTCATGTATTTAATAGTGAGATTATGTTTCTGTGTTGAGAAAATTATTTTTAAAATAAAAAGGAGATTTTTAATAATATGAAATTAGGGAAACCCTTCATGAATCTCATTGGACCCATTGGGGAATGATGAGACTAACTTGATAGAAACCACAAGGTGTTTCAATTATCCTTTAATGATAATTATGAAATGAAAAAGTGAAATAATGGATGTATGAATTTTTAATTAGATCTTCATGTCATGTTTGATAATGGGATTTTAAGTAATGAATTGTCTTAACTTTTATGATTTAATGAGATGTGAATAATTATTTATAAATTTTTTGAAAATTAATTTTATAAGTTATTCCATGGGAAGAAATTTAAGAAACATTATTGTGATTGATAACTGAAATGGTGTTACACAATGAGAAATATTGAATAAAATGTTAATGATGTTTAACCATGATATGAATGTGATATATGTGATATTTGTGATTGATTGATAAATGAGTTGTGGGATAAGGACTGATGCTACAAATACCCTTAGGGTGTCAGAATAATTATCTAGGACCCTAGTTCATACATTTATCCTGAATAGCCTGAAGGACTTCTTTTTTTATTGATTTTTGATTACCCCCCTTTCAAGGGATGAGGGGGAACCCTTACAAGGCCCATAGGCATAAATATTACATGACCTGTAGGTATTAGGAAATATATAGGCTATAACTACATGGAAATTCTCATCCCTATCTTCTTCATTGTGATTTCATATTCTCTACCTTCACATGGCTAGTCCATCTAGGTTTTCTGTGTAATCACATGCTGGTCCCGATGGCAAGTTCCATACCCTCTCTTTCAAACAAATTCACTTAAGATTTTGCTCTGGTGAAATGTGTCTTCTCTGAATCCTCATATGGAGTCTGCTCTTTGTAGAGTATGCTTGGTTATTAAGCCCAATTTTAGGTGGCCCAAAGGCCATGAGGTGGCCCGAAGGCCTTGAGGTGGCCCGAAGGCCTTGAGGTGTCCCGAAGGCCTTGAGGTGGCCCAAAGGCCTTGAGGTGGCTCGAAGGCCTTGAGGTGGCTCGAAGGCCTTGAGGTGGCTCGAAGGCCTTCAGGTGGCCCAAAGGCCTTGAGCTGGACTGAAGTCCTTGAGGTGTCTCGAAGTCCTTGAGGTGGCCCGAAGGCCTTGGGTGGCCCGAAGGCCTTGAAGGACCCGAGGCCCAAACCGATGGCCCAAAATCCCAAACAGATGAGTAGTTCTTTCTACTACAGTACTAAACAGTACCTTTTACAGTGCCTGCTACAGTGCCCCTAGAAATTATGTCTCCACCCAGTTTTGAACTCGGGTCTCTTGGATGCACTTACTGAGTCCTCACCAACTGGGCTGAGTCTATTGTGCCCCCAATTCATACATTTAAATAATAAAGTATGGGATATGTACTTATGCTCCAATTACCCATGATGAGTGGGATAGATACTGATACACTAAATACCCATGGGTTTCCATACTATGCTCTAGGCCCCCAATATATTAGCTTTGGAGTGATGTTACAAGTGACAAGATATTTTTTCTTGGATTGATGTCCATGATACCAAATATTAAATTGTAATTAAATAAATAATGAAAGACCATGGTATAATGAATTTTGATAACCTTATGATTTACGGTTTTGACTCTGGTAGGAGATGAAGTGGCTATGATATGGTTGGATAAAGAATAATTAAATGTGAAACCTATTTAATTTATCTTTTTATCTATATTATTTATAAAACTACATACAATATTATATAATGGATACTTATTTAGACATTTTTGGTGGTGTCCTACTGAGTTGTACTCACACTCTACTCGGGATTCCTGATTATTACCAGAATAGATTTTATGATTTCAGGATGGGATAAGGGAAAGTGGAATGTGTTAGATGGATGAGTCAAAATTCAGGGTGGATCATGGATGAGGGAACTAAACACAATGTCAGGACATACTGGTTATTTTTTAGTGTGTCTTTATTTTGGGTTTTCATTTGACACAGGACACTTATTTGGCATGAAATATTTACTACATTGGTTTTGGTTATTATTTCATAATTTTTTTTGTTTATGATCATTTGGATTTTGTTATTGATTTCCACTATTGTGAAAATTTTATAAATATGGAATAGTCTCCCCACAAAACATATAAGACCCTCACTTCTAATTCATAGCCTCTAGAATACGAGGAGGCACGTCTAAGGTCACATGTCAAACCAGATCAGGGAATCGGTATATGACACCTAGGTCGAGACATGAGAAAGTGGTATCAGAGGATTTTCGTTTCATTTCATATTATATTATTATTTAGGAAAGGTATAAAAAAGTATTTGATGAATTAGGACTTGGTCTTGAGCTCATGCATGGACATATCTAACCCATATATGGGGGAAAACCTAAGTAACTTGTGGTGGGATTGTTGTTCCTGATATTTACTATTATAGTTGGATGTTATTTCACCTTGGGTGATGCACTTATTATGTGATGTTATATTTTTCTAATATTATACTCATGTATTGGTATGTAATGATATTTGAGTATACATCCATCATTCCAAGCATTCAATATTTCATATCAAAACCATTATTTTAGGCACACATAGAAAAACTTTTTTGGGTGAGTTTTTAAAATTAAAATGCTTCTATTTATTTGAGTAAATTAAAATGAAATTGTTCCTAATAAGGAATTGATAATTGTAGATGATGCTAATAATTTGAAATGAATAAAATGGGAGTCTAATGGGAAAATAAAATAATGGAAGTTTTTACCCTATGTTATCCATGACCTAGGTGAGGGATGGTTGAGGATAATGATAGTGCCTCAGTTTTGACTGTGTGGTGACTTATACTGCAACAATTATGCTCTTTATAAAACATTAATTCATGGTTTATTACATAACAATACTCATAATACAACCCAAAATATCGATAATTCTGGTGTATTTTGGAATTAGGTACATAAAATAACATCTTTAACATGGGATAAAACAATATTATTGAAAACATCCTTAGCATGCTTCTTAAATTCAATGGATTTTAAAACTGCATGGGATAACCTAGTGAAACAAATAAGAAAGGGGTGATATATGAATCCTAGTAAGGTAATAAAAATGGAATAAGGTGAAAAATATTAGACAATAGTCATATCAATGAGGCATAAAAAGAGTAGGAATCATAAACATGAACAATGATACATGATATAGCTTGATAATCATAAAATGATAAATGTGTCAACAACTTAAAACATTGTATCATAAACATAGGTCAAGGCTAAACCACCAAGACATTATGGTGGGAAAATTCCTATAAATAAATCAGGTTCAATCCCTTTCTCAAAATTATGCATGATGATACTAAACATTACCCAATTCATTGGAGCGCTATATAATTTTGGGCGCACCAATCACATTCATTTCGTTCTCATGCTTAAGTGTGCCATATAGATCATATAACATGGGTTAATTCATCATCATATTTTATTCCAAGAATATGGAATGTGAAATAAATATATTTAATTCCCCAATAAAAAATTATATGTTCATAAATTTTAATGCCCTCGATAGAAAATAAGTTTGGTATTTACTACAAAATTGTTTTGGCATGGAAGATTAGGGTGAAATTTCAGCAGCATGACGACATCACTTAAAGATTCATAAAAATGGGTTGATGATAGATAAAGGGTTATATAATCACATATAATGAAAATTTTAAGTGATACGATAATGTAAAAATATATCCCAACATTAGAAATTGGAAATAGAAGGCATAAGATAATGAAGAAACTTGAAAAAAGAAAATAATTCTAACTATATTTTTGCATGGTAATGGGTATACATAAAGGATATTGGGAGGATTAATTAGAGTTAAAGGGGGAATAATAATTTATACATTAAATGGAAATTAATTTTAATATGTAATAACATATTCTAACATAAGAAAATGGAATTTAAGATACATGACATAAAATAAGTGATTGAATAGAAATAAGAAGAAAGAAATATCTTTCAAAATTTCGGCATGGTAATGGGTGTACATAAAGGATCATGGGATGATTAATGATATTTAAAAGAGTATATCATTATTTATTCATATAATTAACAGTAATTTTAATAGGTAAGAAAATATCCCAATATAATCAAATAGAAATTAAGAGACATAACAAAAATAATTGCTTGATAAAAAGAGGAGAGTGATAGATCCCTTACTCAATTTCAGCATGGTAACAATTGAAAATATAGTATCATGGGAGGATAAATAATAGTTAAAAGATTTGTATCTTAATTTATAAATCAAATATATATTAAGGGTTATATGGAATAAAATATCCCAACATGAACCAATGAAAACTAATAAGCATAACTTAAAAGAAGCACTTGAATGGAAATGAGCAGAAAGAAACCCCCTACTTGAGGGTGTGACTCCAAATGCTTGGTAGGGGATTCTTTAGAGCTTGGTGGGTGACATGGGATGACTCTAGATAGTGGAGGGAATAGTATGTAAATGATACAAGGAGTTTTATTTAATAGAAATTGGAGATTCAATGGGTTTATATAGGAAATAAGGGGGGTTTATATATTATTTAGGTTTTGGACTCTACATAATAAAATAACCAAAAACAAAAACCTTCCCATGGTTTTTGCCCATGTTTTATAAAAAATGGGATTATTTATAATTATTTTATAATTACAAGGTCCGAAATTAATAAAATAATTCCCTTTATTATATGGAGGCAAGTCACACTTCTAAAGAAATTATTTTAAAACATTAAAATATATTGTAAGTTTTTGAGGATTCATAATAGATTTATAAGATAAATAAAATAAACATCAAATCACATTATTTTAAAGGTAAAACATATATTTGGTTGTGTATACCCTTTATATTATTTATTAAATCACTTTTGGGTCACTATGATTTCATAATACACAAATTATATTTATATGATATTTAATTTTTACCCGAAGATTTGACTATCTTAAAAAATAATAAAACCTTCACTGTTGGATAGTTTCAACATTATGATTCCAAAAATAATATTAATTTTATCTAAATAATTTTATTAATATGTGAATCTTCACTTTTAAAATAGAAATCGACATTTATTGAGAAATGTTGGGGGTTTTTTACAATAATAGCTTTTTAACCCTTATAAAAATTACATTTTACTTCATAAAATAATATGATAATTTATATTTGATAAAAATTATTTAATAATAATATTTTATAAAAATATTATTTATTTCCAAAATTCTTTTATTTTTCAAAATAAATTCCTTAATTGAATCCGAATATTACCCAAAAATACTAATTTTGTATTATTGTATAAAAATAAAAATCATTTATAAAGAAATAATAATACGATGAAAATATATTCATCATTATATAAAAAATAATTTACATACTCATAATTATATGGTCTTGATACATATCCCTTTAATACACTTGAAAAATACCTAAGAGTAAGGTGTGTGACGATGATACTTTCATGGGGTGGTTCAGTATACATGGTTTGGGCCGTGATATCGATGAGCTTGAACGTCTCCCATAAATAGTTTCACTCATGCTTAAGTTATTAGATCTCATATTGGCCTTGGTCAAAGGAAAATCAAATTAATTCTATATCCCTCATAATCTCTAATAAATAAGCTTTATAGGGTATGATCCTACTAGTTGAGGTCATCATTTCCTTTGTCTATGTGAATTGGATTTCTTAAAACCATATATTTATTCTAATCACGTGATCACTATTCAATGTCTAAATAATCAATTATAATGATACTTAACATTCTTTTAAATCCAACTGGATATAATAAAACAAAATAAGTTCAAGCATTTTCTATAACTATATTACATAATAAGACGTTCAATTAAATCAAAAGTGGGATTTTATTTATAAAATTTTGGGTCATTACATATTTGGGAGGACATGTTATATACTTATGTTAATCATTTTTTAATGTGATAATGATGTGTTATATGTCCTAAGAAATGTGTTTGTAATTTTATATACATCCCTTCATGATTATGTTTTTTTATCAGATGGAATGAGGATATGGATGGAAATGTGCCTCCAGTAGTGGAACCAAATGCTATGATAGTTCTAGGGGAAGTACTAAAAGAGAAGTTTTGTGAGAACTTCAGCTGAAGAAGTTTTATTAGGTGGTAAATCAAGCTCTAATTTCTAAAGGGAACCTAAAAGAGGATTCTAGTGGAAATCAAGTGGTTTATTCTGAATGATTAATAGGTACAACATTTAAGGGTAGGAAGTGTTTCTATGAGAATATAACCCAGAAAAGTGTAAAGAATAGTGATCGGGAGGAAGGATTACTTTATTAGGGAAATACAAAAGTAATTTTCCATCTATGTGATAGGTTGGGTCACTGTCATAACTAGTGTGCCAACCATTAGTAGAGTGTTGATCTTATGGTAGTATGGGACATCTACATTAGTTCTGTAAGAACCCACAATAGATGGGAGTGATGGAGGAGCTAAAAAACTAGTGTAATGGAAGGGGGTATTCTACATCATATGAGTATAGTATTTTGAGTACTACTAGACATGGTGATTGAGGTGGAGAACATGGTACTTTAGGGAAATAGAATCTATATTATTATATTATTGAAACTCATGGGACTCAGACTGCAACACAAGGTAGAGAGACAAGATAGTTGCATATAGTTTAGCTTACACTTTTGGATAGTGAGGTTGGACCCTCGACAATTAGAGGTTCCATTCTTGTATCTTTTATGATTTATAGCACTTTATTTGATACATGAGGCTCACATTATTTTATATATGATCAACCTATGAATGTTTTTAGTCTAATGGTGGAGTTTTTGAGTGGGTTTATGATGATCAACGCACCATTGGGAGTACAGTTGAGGGACATCAATATATGTAAGGGGTGTTCTCTCAAGGTTGGGGAGTATTATTTCCTTTAGGATCTTTACATACTTTAAATGTCAGTTTGACTTGTTTTGGGTATAGAATAGATGGTATTATACCAATAACATATATATTTTTACTATAGTAGATTAACCTTTACATATTTTAAGATAAAAAATTATGGTCATCATGGATAATGGGATATCCAGTCAAGCCGTGCAGGGATAATTCACCAGCAAAAGGGGGATCTCACTACTCAGGTTGTAAGTCTATTGTTTGATGATGGGTGTGTGGAACCTTGTTCCATTCCACCGATAGTGGACCAGTTTCAAGATCTATTTCTTAAGTACATCTCAAGGCTGCCACCTGAGATAGATTTTGAATTCACAATTGAGTTAATGTATGGAGTTTAACTTGTTTCCATTCCAACTTATAGGATAGAACCAAGAGAGCATTGATCCATTACGAATCATCTATAAGAGTTAATGGACAATGGATTTATATGTCTAATTATGTCACCTTGGGGATATCTAGTTTTTTTATAAGAATAATGACATGACTTTTCATTTATGTGTTGATTACTAGAAGTTGAATTGAATTATAATGAAGGACTGATATCCTATTTTGTGTATCGATGATGTCTTTGACCACTTGAAATGATCTTGTGTATTCTCCAAGATTGACTTGAGTCTGAGGTATCATCATCTAAGAGTTTGACCTTATGATATACCAAGAACTAATTTCAAAAGAAGGTATGGCCTATACGAGTTTGTTGTGATGTCATTTAGGATGATGAAAACTCTATCCATATTTATGGCCTTGATGAACCAAATCTTCCACCCATTCCTTGGATCAGTTTTTGGTAGTTTTTTATGACATCTTGGTGTACTTTAAAACTCATGATGATCATTCACAGAATCTTGACATCATATTGAATAAACTGAGAGATAATTTTCTATACTTCAATCTATCTAAGTGTTAATTATGGATCGACAAGGTATATTTCATGGTCCATATCATCTTTGGAGAAGGTGTGACAATGGACACACATAAGGTGTGGGTAGTGGTTTATTGGGAGAAACCCAAGAATTTTTTTGATGTCCAATGTTTTCTGGGAATGGTGGTTTATTATCAGAGGTTTATTGAGGACGTATCATAATTGGTAGCCCCAATTTCTGGCTCAACTAAGAACGGGGTCAAGTTTGAATAGTCTATATAATGTGAGGATTATTTCTAGGAGTTGAAGAATAATTTGACTAATATGCTAATCATGATCCTATCCGAGTAGGGTGAGGGGTATACCATGTTTTTAAAAGTGTTCAGGATCACAATTGGAGTAGTGTTGATGCAAGGAGATCGATTTTTGGTGTATGAGTCATTGAAGTTGAGGCCACATGAATGGAATTAACCTACAAAAATTGTCGAGTTAGTGGTTATTTTTTATTCCTTAAAGTGTTAGCACCATTACTTGTTTGGACAAAATTATATTTTGTATACCAACCATAAAAGCTTAAATTATATTTTTTCACAATGAGACTTGAATCTCTGGAAGAGGATGTGGGTTGAGTATGTGAAGTATTTTAACATTGAGACATCACATATTCATGGGAAGGTAAATAGTGATACTAAATATTTGAGAAGGAAAATAGAGACTCACGTAGTATAGGAGTCCAGTTCTAAGTGAAAGATAACGAACTTACTATATGATATAAATATTGAGGTTCATGATGACAAGGAGTAGATGACCATCATATCCTTTTTCTATCAATTCTAATATTTTAAGATGGATCTGATAGAGGAAGTATGAGGTTTCAAAGTGTTTGTCCTTGAGGTAAATCTTTGAAGGTGGGGAGTCACATTTTGATTAGACTATAGATAAGGATGAGATCATCTTTTTCTAGGACCATGTTGTTGTGCCTATGTGTATTTATGAGGAGGCGATGCATGATTTTCAATCTTTAAAGTGTGTGGTGTACCCTGGTTTGACCAAAATGTACAATTACTTTTAGAGATAGTATTGTTTTTTGGTCATGAAAAGTGGTACTGAATGTTTTGTGACACGATTCTACACCTGTCAATAAGTAAAGGATGAAAATCAATGACTTCATGGTTTACTGCAATTGTTACCTATTCTGAAATGTAAGTGGAATGATGTTACCATGGAGTTTTTGGTGGTTCTTCCAAGGTGACCTCTAAAGAATGAGGTGATATGGGTGATTATGTAACAATTAACAAAATTTTCCCATTTCTTACCTATCTAGGATAAATTCATATTGGACATATTGGGTGAAATGTATGTGTGGGATATCATCCATTTTCATGGATTTACATGGAGTATAGTTTCATACCATGCCTTGTGCTTTACACCATTCTTCTATCATGGCTTACAAAGGGAATTTGGTAGCCAAGTTTTTCTAAGTATGGATTTCCACCCAACAATAAATAATAAATGAGAGAACACTCTTTATGTTCTAGAGGACATGCTAATAGAATGTATCCTTCATTTTTTGTGGGCCTTCTAAGAAGAACATAGCACTCATTGAGTTTTCCTATAACAATAGTTATTAGGAAACTATTCAAATGGAACCATATGAGGCACTTTATAGTAGGCCATTCAGATCACCTATTTATTTGATGGAGGTAGGAGAGTTAGAGTTTTTGGGATTACTTCTCATATAAGATACGTTGGAATATTATTATTTGATTCAGAAATGTATGGATATAGCTCATAGTAAGAAGAAATCATATATTGATCGATGTCATCAACCCCTTGGGTTTACAGTTGGTGATCGTATCTTACACCGATTTTCACCTGGATTGGTTCACCATGGGATATGTAGAAAAGACAAGTTGGTGTCCAGTTTTGTTAGACCATTTGAGATTATTGATATAATTGGATCGGTGGCATATCAATTGGATCTTCAAAAATGGTATAGTGTTATTAATGATGTGTTTCATGTGTCATATATTCAGTAGTATAACCCCAACCCTTATCATGGGATCATGATGATGATATTGAACTTGATTCTGATGTGTCCTGTGAGGAGAATCTGCTTCATGTTGTAGATTACAATGATCTTGGGGACTTAATTCTGCATGAATTAATTGATTTCCTCTGTGGGCCTAAGAAACCTATCATTACTATAAATGAAACTTGATAGACCATAACTAAATATTAATATTTCCCCTTGATGTTTTAGTTAAAGAACATATCTTCTTACTAATTTCAATAGGAGATAATGTTCGTAGGGAGGTTTCCTATGAGTCTAATTTTCATGGTATGTATCTTAAACTAGAAAAAATATATAGGAAATCATCTTTAGTTGGTAGTATTTATAAAAACACCAAATTTTTACCTTTAAGATGAATTTGGGTAGTTTTGTTAAATCCCATTAAGATGAATTTAACAAAGTAATGTTAGATTTAGCAAACATAAATGTAACTGTTGAAGATGAAGATCAATAAATGACCCTTTTTAATTTCTCTAGATAAGACCTAAAACTCCTTAGTTGAATCCATGATGTGTGACTATGAATCATTAACCCTTTATGAGGTTAAATCTTCCATTCTCTTCAAATAATTTCATTCCAAACCTATAATTAAAGGTGAGGCTGAGAGCTTTTCCAGTTGGGGTAGACCTAGGTCTAAAGGTAAAAAGAAATACTTTTTTAAAGATAAAAGAAATAAAAGTAAAGAATCAAAACCTATTTCTAATTATATATATAGAAAAAAAATTGTTTCTATTGTATCAAACCTGGGCATACTAAGACTGAATGTTGGAAACTTATGAAAAATCAAGAATCAAAATAGCCCACTGAGCAGTCCTTTCTAGTTGACTCTGGTTACGAAACAACAAGAGTATTAAATGTGCCCATCCATGCACTCAATAATGAGTGGGTCCTTGAATAAGGATATTCTCTTCATATGCATCCCTTTAGAGAGTCATTCCAAGATTTGGTATAAAGAGTAGAAGGAGATGTCCTTTTTTGAAATAACAAGAGGTTTAAGGTAGAGGGAAGAGAGTTTTTTTTCTAGAACTAGATGACCATTCAATAATAACTTTTCTTGATGTTAGGTGGGTTCAAAATCTTCATAGAAACTTGATTACCATAGGTATCCTAGACCAAAATGAGGTTAATTTTTTGTCTAAATAGGTTTTTTAAAAATCTATTAAGGCACTAGAACCATAATAAAAAGGTCTATCATTAATGGGTTGTATGTATTGAATAGAAATATCCATTATAGACATTTGGGTGGATTCTATGCCACCAAATCTAATAATAATATTCTTTGGCATAGGAAATTAGAGCATGTTATCCCCAATGTTCTAGAATAACTCAACAAGAAATGGTTGTTGAGTGACATCACACCAAAAAAACTTCCATTTTGTGATGATTGTGTGATGGGAAAGGCTAAGATAATTACCTTTAATAGGTCATACATTAAAGCATCAAAACCCTTAGAATAAGTTCTTTATGATATATGGGGACCAACTAGGACTACTTACCATAGTCGAGGTTTTTATTTTTTCACATTTATATATGACTTATCTAGAAAAGTATGGATTTACATTCTAAAAAATAAATCTGATTTTTTCTAAACATTTAAAACCAAAAAAAATTTGGTTGAAAACCAAATTGGGAGAAAAATTAAAACCATGAGAACAGATAATGGTATCGAAAAACTATCCACTAAATTCTTTCAGTTTTTTTGAATCTGAATCTATTAAAAGACGTAGTATTGTTAGGGAAACCCACCAACAAAATGAACTTGCAAAGAGAATGAATATGACCATGTTAGAGAGAGTCTAAATCATGCTCTCATGCTCAGGTCTCCCTAAATCCTTTTGGGTAGATGATTCCAGAACTACTATCCACCTAATTAATAAGGGTCCTTTTTCTAATTAGTTTAAAACTCCTAAAGAATTGTGGAATAATAAGCCTCCCACTTATAGCTACTTAAGGGTATTTGGTTTCACAACTTATTTTCACATTAAAACTGATAAATCGTAACCAAAAGATCTTAAATTCATCTTTATAGCATATCTCAAGGGTGTTAAGGGTTACAAGCTTTAAGTAGATAAACCTGGGTACCAAAAATGCATCATAAGTTGGTATGTAATTTTCTATGAGTCCTATTCTCCCAAAACCAAGTCTGACAGATATGGAAGCAATGATCTAACCCTTGAACAAGATGATAAAACTGAGCCTCCAACCCAGTTTGAGGATTTTTTTGAGCCCAATTCATATGATAAACAACCTACTATACAAGTGAATCCACCTCTAGTTCTAGTTGAGATTAGGAATCTAAACCTTCTATAACCAATAGGGACTATCAATTAACTTGAGACAGAGAAAGGAGAGTGTCTAGTCCTCCTGCTCAGTTCAGCCAGTATGACATGACTTCCTATTCTTTTCATATATCCCATGATCTAATAGATAATGATCCTCAAACCTATAGACATCTATAATTAATAAAGGCTCAAATCAGTGGGTCTTTTCCATGGATGAAGAAATGTAATCTTTAAGAAATAATCACACATTGTCTATTATAAATAAACCTCCCAATGAAAAATTTATTTGTTCTAAGTGGATTTACAAAAGAAAATAAGATAACATTGAGGGAAATAAAATAAAATACAAAGAAATATTATTATCTAAGGGATTGCTTCAAAGAAAATACATTGATTATTCTGAAATATTTTCACCTGTTATCCAACATTGTTCTATTAGGATTTTTCTACCTATAGTGATCTAAACACTGAATAACTTGATGTTATAACTACCTTCCTTCATGGTAATTTAAATGAGAAACTATATATGAAACCTTCTGATAGTTACTCCAAGGAATTAAAATTGAAGAAATTATTACTATTAAATTGATCATTATATGGTTTAAAAGAAGCCTCTAAGAAACAATATAAGAAATTTGATTCTTTCATGTTAAATAACCAATTTATAAGGATTCAATATTATGCATGTGTCTATTTGAAATCAACTAAAAACTGTATTATTTATTTTTTGATTTATATTGATGACATTCTTATCATTTTCAAAAATACAAGCCTTATTATTGATATTAAATCCTAAATAAAATACAAGTTTGAAATGAAAGACATAGGTTCATCTAAGAAAATTCTATGTGGTGAAATAATGAGGGACAGACCCAATAAACTACATTATTTATCTCAAAAAGCTTAAATTTTAATGATTCTCAATAGATATATGTTTAAATATATCAACTTTATTAATATACCTCTTGTAAAACACTTTAAACAGTATTTAACATAGGCACCCACATCTGTTGATGATATTCAGTTTATGTCTCAAATAACTTATGCGAACACAGTGGGAAACATCATGTATAGCATTATCTGCTCTAGGTCTGACATAGCATATGCAATATGCGCCCTTATAAGATTTATGGAGGCTATTAGGAAGCCACATTGGCATGATCTTAATTGGACTATTATATTCCTATCATATTTTTATAATCTGTCATTTTGTTGTGGTAAATATGTATATACCTTTAAAATTCTTGTTAGATATGTAGATACTGACTATTTAAGAAATATTAACACCCAAAAATCTTTAACTGGTTATGTATTTACTTCTTGTGGTGGTCCCATTTCTGGGAAATGTAATATGCGGTCCATGGTTGCTCTTTTAACCACAGAATTAGAATACATTACTTTGACTGAGGCAGTCAAGGAAGCTTTATGGATTAAATGGTTGTCCTATGAACTTAACCTTTTAAATTATGTTATAAATATTTATTATGATAGTCAATATTCCCTTTATTTGTTTAGAAATTTAATATTCTATGGTAAATCAAAACACATAGATATTATACCGCACATTATTAAAGATATTGTAGAATTCAGAATCATGTGTGTCAACAAGATACACACTGAAAAAAACCTCAACGATAGTTTGACTAAAGGTGTGGTATTTTTTAAATTCATAAGATTTTTTAGATAGTCAGAATTTGGTTCCAATTCTATATCTATATGTGCAATAACATTTCCAATTTCAATTGAAAATGGTGGAAATTTGAATTAAGGTATCCATTCTTGTTTTTATATTGAAATAATATATTCAATTTTATTTATCCAATTTATTTTTTTATTCCAATGCACACAAAAATTCTTTACATTTAATATTCTATGCTTAAATTATGAATTGTTGAGCCTTATCCATCTCATGTGGGCCTGTTTTATTGGGTCGATTCGTTCGGTTTATCTGTAGCATTGGGCCACAATGGATTCGCCTATCCACATTGGTAATCCTCAACATATTGACTCTTGGATGTTGATCTGTCATGCCTCTTGTTTGATCATTACCGCCCACTTGTCTCAGTGCTTTATTTCACCGTTGAGTTTCTATTTTGGAATGGTTTTGTGGCCTCTTCGTACTGGGTGTAATAATTTCATACGCTTGACCTTTATTCCATGGGTTTTCTGAGATAAATTTCCTTGAATCTTGGGGCATTGGTTTGAATTATACCATATATCCTTATAGTTAAAGCATTAGACATTGTAATCTTCCCTACTACCTATGCATTGAAAATCTGGATGGACTTTCTCTGCACACTTGAAGAAAAATCTCATTCCCTTCAAGCATGTACCAATTTGTTTCTTTCTAAAACTGTTACATGTTGAAAATTTAACCCTTCCCCTATTTTCCATTGCTACATTTATCATTATAGATTTATCAACTACCCTATTTTTTCAATATTTCTATTGAAAATATAAAACTTTGAGAATTATTTATCTATCTTGATGGAACTTAATAATATATTCTTGTATACTGAATTGATTTATAGATTAATTCCCTTCAATGGATAGGATTTATCCCATCAATGAATAAATCAAGGTTACTTCTTTGATTATGTAAATAATTAACAGTATGAGTTTCTAATATTATAATGTTAGATTTATAGTAAAGAACATTTTCTTCTTCCTTTCATCTTATATTGAGTAATTTTATTTCCATATCATCTCATTTATTAGGATGAAATCATTTTTTAAATAATATTACACTAAAGGTAATCTTTTCCATACTCTATATCTCCTCCACCTCCTTAGTGTTTTGAATAAATGAACATCATTCATCAGCATCTCCATTTAGATGATAAACCACCATGAAACCTTTTTACCTTTCAATACTTTCCAAATATAGAAATATATTTTCTAGGGACTTGATCCACAAATAAGCTATAAATGGATTTTTGGCCTCATTGAATGATTGAGGTTGTTGACGCATTAAGTATCCCAACATTATTTCACCATTTGGTGGATCAGTAGGATTCTCTATATAGGAAAGGTTATAAGACATAACCTGAATAAACCACCCTAATATAGTTATAATCCACTCAAATCTAGAACCAACCTCGTTGAATTTATTGACTTTGTCATGAGGGAAATTCTTATAGAGTTTACAAGTGTTTATATGGTTTCTTTCTATTTTATAAGAACCATTTCTAAATATTGGAATACAGTAGAATATATCATAAAATTATGCATATTAAATTATATAATATGATTCGTATATATGAAATATTTTCTAAAAGAGTTTCTTGATTGTTATAAGGGTTTATTATAATGGTCATGTTCTCTATCTACGTACTTATGGATTGAGTTCCAAAGGTTTATATTAGACTTTCACTAGTACCAACTGTAACAACCCCAAAATCGGTAACCTAGAGTTGATTGTTCATATTATAAAAACATATTAAATTCTTCATTATTATATATTTCCACCATTATTTAAATTTTATTAGTCATTTATGAGATAACATTTACAAAAATGTCAATGTAGGTGGTAAAATCGACCAAAATAAAAACACATTATAATGTTTGAATGAAAAAGGTCATTTCATTGTATAGTTATAATATAACTTTTACAGAATATTAATATTTTAAAAAAAATGTTTCTAAATTGATAAATAATATTAAAATAGAGGTTTATGAAGAAGATTAATGAAATATAGAGGTAAGAAGTTTTTACTTACAATGTTTCTTTATATGTTTGTTTTAGGATGTTAAAATTTTAGATGAACATTTATTGTAAATATTATTAAAATAATTACCAAATTACCTTTAAAAAATCTTAATAATTCAATAAATGTCATATTTATTTACAAAAACTAGTTATATAACTATCCATGTGAGGTGGTTATGAAAAATGAAATATATCGTTCAATGAGGTAGTAGTCCGCACATAACACAAGTAACATTTTCATTTTTAATGGATGATATGAAGGAAGATAATAGTTATTCCATCAATATAATAACATTTTAAGTATACTAATTATATTTTTTACATTTTATAATAATGTTTATAATAGATTTTTAGAAGGTTTAAAAAGAAAAAAACTTGAAGGAACTCAGTTAAGAAATTTGCCTCTTCCTTTGATATCCTCCTTTAAACTACTCATTAAGCTTTATTTGATTGATATTTTGAGGATAATAGAAGATCTAGTATATAGGAATAAGTATTGGTAAATAATTTTTGAATAGTTTCGTTAAGATAATATGCTCTACGTGTAAAGAGAATTGTGGTGGTGAAGGGATCCTTTTATAAGTGATAGGGGTGAAATTTTTATTAATAAAAATTATATTATAGGACATGTCACTGTCAAATTAAAGTTGATCCAAAGTGGAAAATAATGTATAGGTAATATTTATTAGTCTATAAATCCCTCACACACGCATCTAGATATAGGTTTTTGAGACATTCTTATCATCAATCACCTTATTTTAACCCTTTTTTTACCTCATTTTACCTTTATCATGGCAGCTCAATTCTTACCATGGTAACTTGTTTTTATGCCTAAAAATAAATCAAAACTTATAAAATAATATAAAAATATTGATTTAAAATTTGAAAATATTTTTCTAAGATTTAATATACAGAGGTGGTAATAAATAATTTTAATAATACATAATGCAATAAAAACATTTTTTAGAAAAATTATTTTTAATAATAAAAATTAATTTATCCTAAAATTATCTATATAATTGAATTACATGATATCTATTGGTTTATTATTAATTAAATAATATTTTTATTACTTTAAAAGTAATCCAAACCTGAGTGAATCACTATGAAAATTTAATTAAAAAAAAGTTCGAGAATATTTTTTATTGGAATAACATATATATTAGGTTATAAAATATAAAAAAATGCATTTATAAATTCAAAAAAATGCATTTAAATAAATTATTTTAATTTTAAAAACGCATTTATAATTAAGAAAAAGGCTTCTTAAATTTTTAATTCATTCTTTTATCACAATGATGTCATAAAAGACATTGTATTGTGAAAACTGTATCTTTACTCTTCAACCAAAAAACAACCATTTTAGAAGATTTCAAAAAAATTACCATGAGATAACATTATAATATTAAATACAAAATTTATGTATATCTAATCAAATTAATGTTATACAATTTATGAATCATTATGATAATCATAGTCATGAATAAAAATATTTTCATTGTATTATGAATTGAATGTTCATTGTGTTATAGTTTGGGGATGCAATATTTATCCTCTGTAGTAGAATCTCGGGTATTACATGTTATATGAATTTGTATTTTTTTAATAGTTTTTTTATATCTATCATGGATAATATAAATTTAGTTAATATCAAAGGACTTCCCATATTCAATTAGAAAATCTATAACATTGGGAAGGAGTGGATTCTACCCTACTTTCTTTCATTGGGTATGATTGTTCTAGATATTATTATTGATGGGTTTAACCCTAAAAATTAATTATATTTTTTAATCTAGATAATAATAATAATTTATCGATTAATGGGAGGGTAATAAATTATTATTATTTTGATTCTTTCCTCTATGGTCAGTTTTTGAGACTACATCACAGATGGTTGCAATTCATGTCCCGTATTCTCTCATTCTATAGGTTGTAGGACTTTCACCACTGGAGGGATAGTGATTGTACCTTGATCATAATGGTTGTATGGTTTTATTACACTTACCATATTGGTTTTAGTTGCATATTTTGGGACACCATTATAGATTTAATACTTTATCTTCAATCATTTTCTTGATACTATCTATTTATCGACACTGGTTAATTACATAACATGAAAATTAGTTAGGAAAAAACCTTATGGTTGGAGTTGATGTTCATGTTAGGAACATTGAGTATCTGTATTCTATATTTTCTATCTTTATCATGCCAATCCATTAGGTAATATTAAGATCATCTATAAGGGAAACGGATGAGTCTATAGTTTAGAGCAAGATAATAAGGCTATTTGATCTTCCTCACATCATCCCAAGAGGGAATCCCAAGATCAGCATCTATGCCATCCTATGATCTTGACCTAAGGTATCATAAGCTCATTTCCTAAGTCATTCTAGGATCATCACCTAAATAATCACATACTCATAACTAGAGGTACCATATAGCCATCACATAGGGTATAATGAGTTTCTAATGCATTAGGAAGGTGGATCATTCTATTCTCTTCAAATTCAGCATATTATTCTCATCAAATAAGAAAATAATAAGATATTCTTAAGATCCTCACATAAGGGTGGTCAAAATTTAACATCTAGTGGATAATTATCCATATATTCTCATTACATAAGGGCGGTCATGATTAAATATCTATCGGGGACTAATCCCTTTATGATCATCATATAAGGTAGGTCAAGATTTAAAGTCCAATGGGGACTTATCCAATTATGGTTCTCATATAAGGGAGGTCATAGGTTAACATCCTAAAGGGATTGATCCAATCATAATCATCACATATGGGAAGTCATAATTTAATGTCCAATGGGGGATAATCATCTTATTAATGTAACATAAGGGAAATTTCGATTTATATTCCATTAGAGAATTCTAAGAGGATTAGTGTACTCTAAGAAAATGATGATGCATCTGAGATGCTGCCTCTCAAGGGATTGATGTGATGGTGATAATATTGGAATGTTAGGATTGTTATTCAAAGTCATGTCTAATTTATCTTATTGGAACATTAATACAAACTCACATAGTTTTAGTTTTACTGTTTATGGTCATGTGACAAGACTATTCCATATAGTATAACTGCATGCGTTAAGCATGCTTGAATCATGAAATAATTTATGGTAAGGGATTGAGTGATGGTTATGAAATGGGGTTTTCTAGTTTTGTTCAACTCGACTAATGGCTCTAGTGAAGGTTGGTTACATGGATTAAATCAAATAGGAGTCCCACTAGGAGGGATGGATCATTTACTTGAACAAGGATATTAACCTAGGTGGAAATGTGTTTGGTGATTACACATTGGAGGAGGCTCTACCCTTGGTTGGGAACAACAATTATAAGTGTGGATATTACACATTGATATACTCAATTATTCTCTATTATGAAGGGATTGGAGGTTAGATACCCCCATTATGGCCATGCATGTAGTGTTTCTATGAATGGTCCTAGATTAATAGAATATGGGTCCTATGTTCTATCAAGTCTCACAAAATTTGTTCATATGTAGGATTCATTAAATGGGGGTATAATAATAATATTTTATTAAACATTAGTGTTATACAAAACCTTGAATTTCATGAGGCGTCAGGCCATTGTGTGATAAGTGTTTTTCATGGAAGGGAGTTAAATAGAACAGTCTCCAGAACCATTGAATATATTTAATGGAACATTTTAGGGAATTAAAGTTATATTGTCAATTGAAAGAGTCCACAATTATTTTTCTTGGATTGCGTGGGGTGCATAAGTTGAGTTTTTGTGAGTTGATATCTTTGGTTTCCCCAAAATCCAAATCCAACTTCCTCACCTTTGAAATGGTAAATTGGGGGGGGGGGTTATTGGCCTTTGGATTATAGAATCTATAATCAAATGAAATATTTACATGAACATACAATTTACAATTTTCATGAAACCTCATGACACATTTCATGGAAAACATGCACGTGTGTGGTTATTTGGGGTTTTATGACACTTTATGATTTGGAATCACACAACAAGGGTTGTAGAAGAATCATCTAGTTTTCTCCAAAAACACTTATTTTTTCCATTAATACTTATTTATACCTATTGGATATGTATTTTAGTTTTAACATATGAATACCCTTAACATTGGATCTGATGGGGGGGTGGAGGGTTGAATTCTGAAGAATACATCATCTTTTATGAAACACAGGTAACTAAAGGGTCAGTCCTTTGCCGAAAAATAGGGATGGGGACCCCAAAGGGGACCACTAAGATTTATTGGTAATTAAAAAATCCCACTTTTCAAAGAAAACATAATTTTCATGAAAGTAATATAAGATTCCTCCTTGGATTTCATGTAAAAAACTTTCAAAAAGGGGACATGCTTAAGTATTTTTCTAATCATTTATCTGAAACTAAAATTTATCTATTCCAATGAAGTGTATTTGTAATAAGATAAAATTAATAAACTAGATCAATCTGTGTTATCCATGATTTAATAAATTTCAATGGATTCACCAACTATTAGAATGGACACTCTATATTTTTTAGGATTTTACTACTCTAAGGGGTGATATGGTCAATAACCTTGAAACCAGAGTGGCTAAATATATTAGACCTCTAGACCAAAAATTGGATAATATAATTATCCTATGTCAAGGAGAATATTTTCTATCCAATAGGATAACTCTATATATTTTTGGTTTGATGTTCTAAGTCATAACCCTGTAGAATGAAATCGATTGTCCTAACAGCCATTTTTGGCGCTTGAGGGAAATCGTGTAGTGGTATATCTCTTCCCCTTGGAACATTGTGAGAAACAAAAACAAGATCATGTACAGTATAATTTGAAACCCTATATAAAACATTAATTATTTCTCACATGACATTAATTATTCTCCACTAAATTAAAATAGTATATACTAAGAAATAATAGTAGACAATGAACAAGGATTTTCTAAGGAATGGAATCTTAACCCAAAAGGGAACTTCATTGCTGAGTGGGTATTGGCCTTATTGGTTTTCAATATCTATGATAATATTAGAAAGTTAATTCATAATAACAATCTATATTAGGTGGTATAAACTATTTAATTCCATATATACCACTACCTAAACCTCGTGTTAGAGTTACTGAGCAGGTGGTCTCTAGATATGAACAAATTCTAGCTACACCATGGAAAGTTCTATATTGGACAATGGGATAGCTACTGGATTAGAGGAATACCTATTCCCAACACCATATATGATCAGTTTTGGTTGGCGACAAAATTCTTATATGATATAGAGAACACAACGAACTACTAGGAGAGAAGAAACACAAGAATAAAAACCCAAAGAATGTTTAAGTCTTATTTGTTTATTTCAAAACATGGATAATATAAAAAGTGGGTTTTCAATGTGAAATGTTGGGTATATGAGGATTTGAGGCTAGATGAAATCCATCCACATATCCATAGTGGTTGGATGATTTTATTTGGGGATTTTCAAATGGGTGTGTGGCTAGGAACCTTCATCATAGAACCACAATCAATTATAGGGTGGTGAATTAATCTTTTCATAATAGTGCTTATGAGGTTATATGACTTTATATGGAATTTAATCAATTGTGATATTATCATTAACTTTTTTGGAATATTATAGTTCCTTTATGGGTGGGTAATTGTAAATTATATGGGGTTTTATTTCCTAAACTCAAGCACCCTCCCCAAATAGCAAATTTTGACCAGAACTACTCAGTGTTATCATAGTTTGTGCAACATGGAATCTTTTCACAAAGGTAAAAACCATTAATTTTTTGTTTAAATTCTTTAAAATTCCCTAGTAATGATGATTAAAGGTTAAAGGGTGTCTCAAGGGTGTCTGGGGGTCTCTTTAGGAGCTCGTAGACCTGCGAATTTAAAGAGAAGACAGGCCCGCACGGTTAGAGAAAATCGTGTCACCCCACCCACACGGTTTCCCTAAACCATGCAGTTGTAGGAAGTGGGGTGTAGGGGGTTGTATAGTTTTTCTATAACTATGTGACCTAGGGAACACAGCCATTTCATAACCTATAGATTTTATACATATAGGTCTCTCATGGTTTGCACACAATTGGCCAAATCGTATGCCTAGCCGTGTGATGTTCCCCTTTGAAGAAAAAGAGGGCACAAGGTTGGTGCACTGTTGGAAAACCATGCATAGTAGTTTTTGGGTTTAAATTACTCTTTTAACCCCCATTAATGATTTTAACCCTCCTTCTTTCTTTACTCCTCCATTCTAATTAGATCTCCCCCCCACCCTTGCGCATGGAGCTCCTCCTTTCCCTTCCATAGGTTTTAGGATATCTCCCTCATTAGGTGCCTAAATCCTCCACTGTTAGAAGAAAATGAAAACCCTCAGTAAGATCTTTCTTATGCATTCTTCTATTTTAAGGTTCCTCTTCCATATGTTTTACTATTTTGGTGAAATGTATTTTCCCCTTTTTTCAAGGAGTTTGACAAATCCATCAATTTCTTCCATTTTATGTTGAATCAAGGCCTGATAATGGATGAGTGGAGCACTACTAAACCAAGGTAGGTGGTATAGGCTCTTTCATATTGTTTCATCACTTTTTAGATGACATGACATTGTGCCTCTCATGAGACCATTCCGGAAATGATTCATTGTTGTTTAATAAAATAATTAAAATGGTTTTACATGACCTATGTGACCCCTCATTATGGTGAAACCCATCCATGGTTCTTTCCCTTGGACATTGGAAATATGTTTGGGCGTTCCCACCTTTAATATCCCTTTTACCATGCCTCATATTCTTAATTTATATATGTGATTTGTATTTCTATTAAATGCCTTAAATTAATATTTGAATTAAGATAAAGGGATTGGACATGAGAGTATTCATTGAGCTTTATGCCTCACACCTTATATTTAAATTCTTTGGATTGGTTCTTTGTATTTTTGGTCCATATGTATTACATTTAATTGCTTATGATTTTTTTGGAATACTTCTACCTCATGCCACATGCTATTTCATTCCCTTGTTATGTTTTCTCAAGCTTGTTAGCTTGTGATATTTAAATTTCATGGATGACATGTTATTATAAATATGTTATGAATTTTTTCTTATGTATCATGCCCATTCCTTTCTCATATTTAATGCCTTTTGATTTTTACACATTTTTTATTATTTGGATTTAATTGTATAATTTGGTTAGTTTGGTAAGCATGTAGAATTGAGACATTTAATTCATGGCATGCAATTGAATTTTATATTCCATGTTGTGACATGTGCCTTGATTGACATGGCTCACTTGCTACAGGATGGGAGAGAACATGGGTCTTGATTTAAGGATTCCATGGATAGACTCTCCATGTTTGGTTGGGTTCCACTTGATGTGCTGGGAGCAATAATTTGGTTTTCTAGGTTTGGGCTCTTCGGGTTGTTTACTTATACTTGTGAGTGACACTAGTTCCCTAGGGAGTAACCAAGATAGGCCCATTAGTAAGATGGATATGTCAGCCACAAGTGATACATAGTACCCTATGTGAGATACTTTGTTTGGACATAGAGTCAGCATGTCTTGAGTGACACAAGGGACGTCGTATGGGTTTCCTTAGACAGACTCGATGACATTGGTTATATTAGAGATACCTATAGAAAACCTTGTGATGTTATATAGATTTACTTGGATGGGATTGGGACTCAACCCATGGATTTGATGGACTAATTTCTTGTGATATATGTGCTATTTCATAATTATATTAGAAGCATGTTGATGATGACATGAAAATGAGACCCCAAGACAAATCAAAAGTTTGGGGGTATTAATTTCTAGTTTCTTGGGTTAAAATGGCCCTTTTATACACATTATTAATCAAATATGTACCTATTTTTAGACATTTATCTTCGGCTAAAACTGGTGGTATCAGTCGGGTTTCCATTTTAGAACCTAGACTAGGGTGTTATTGTTTAAATTGGTTATTTCCCAGATTTTATTTATTGTGGAACACTGTAATTATTTATTACATGAAATTGATCAGCCTAGATATTGTGGGTGTCATTATATTAAGATTGTATCTCATACCCTACTTGGGCCACCCATGGAATCCATATATATTTTATGATCACAATTATGGATAAATAGAAGCATGAATATTCTAATGCTTCATTGATTTACAACATTAGGATGGAGTAGGGAGTAGAGGACCGAGCATATGCTTGAGATTCTTGTAGTATAGTTTTTTTCCTTTTTGTATATTTTTTCTAGCATGTAGTATATGCTTCTATCTCTATTTACCCATACTCATATTCTGTATAGACACATAACATCATGATCATCATTTTCTATCTATTATTTTTATTCATCTTCTTCCAGTTATCTATTCCTCTTGCGTGGTTTATTTCCATTTTCCACTACTGTCTGTTCCTTTTGTATGCTTCCACTATTTATTATCCATTTTTTAATGATGTGTATACATTGATCTATGAGGTAATAGTCTCACCACAAACACACCCTAGGACCTTGTTTCTAGTCGACAGCCTCTGGCGTTCAGGGAGGCATGCTTGAGATCTTATGACCCACCATCTTAGGGCACCGTTAAGTGGATTTTATGGAGGGATGATACAAAGTGGTATCAGATCCATTTTACTTTTTGTATTACTATTTTTGTTTACACAAAAGACTAGGACATTAGGATTTGGAATTTATCCTGAGTTTGGATGTAGCTAACCCACGTATAGGGAAAACCCAAATTACCTAGGTTAGGAAATTGAAGTTATTGATTATTCCATTTACAATTGATATGGCTTCACTGTTGGTTGATGAACTTGTATTATGGTGTTGTTTTATTGATACTATTATAATGATGATTTCTATTACTTAATCCCAATGAGATTAGGGGATATTAAAATCATGCATCATGCTAGGAACCATATAATTAAATTCCATGCATTATGCCATGCCATATCTACTTTTAGTGTGCATTTCCTATTTAGCTTGTGGTTTATGGTTGTTCCTTTCTTATTTTCCTTATAGTGCATGTTTTTTATAATTGTAAATGTGTTCCAATCTATATTGTAGGGATACATTATGGTTTAGATCAAGTGGATACCAATTTCAACTCATGAGGTGTATAGGCCCTTATGAGTCGGAATGGTGATCCATATAATTCAACCAAATTGAAAGGGGATTAAATGTAAAAATAAATTAAAGTTAAAAAAACATTAAAATGAAATGGTCCTTTTACATGAGATTTGTGAGACCTTGACACTTACATTTCCTTGGAAATGGGTTTTGATCCATGTCTCAACGATCTTATTATGACCTTTTCCCCTTTTATCTAGACCTATATCCAGGAGTAGGCTAAGGGTTATGTTAGGTTTTAGGGAGGCTATGTACCTACCGTTTTTCTATATCATTTTCTTTATATAATTTCCTTATATGTCATAAATATTGTTGAAGGAGTGTGATTATAAATTGTAGATCTATTCCACCATGACATTCTCATTCTACATACCAAGAGAGTGGTGATAAGCACACTATGGAGGTGGTGGGCCCTAAGTCACTCATAGTACATTCTGTAGTGGCACATGAGGCACTTCCTACCGATCTTCAACTGGGCACCGATTCCTAGTTTCATGATTGCTTCCTCAAGTTTATACAGTCTATTCAGGGTGCTCCCTGGCTAGCCTTGATCATGGTAGAGCTTACTCAAGACTTTTAGCATCAACATCCTCCCACCTTCTTAGGGTATGGTGGACCTCAGGCAATTGAGTCATTATTAGAATCCATGGTATCTATCTTTGACCATCATGAGATTCCACCAGAGTGGAGGGTCAATATCGCTACCTACATGTTGTGTGAATTTTCCAATTGTTGGTCAAACGTCATATCTCATTCAGAGTGTTACTGAGTTATTCTCTAGATATACTTACAGATAGAATTCTTTGAAAACTCCTTTATGTAGACTCTGAGAGAGGATAATTCTAGGGAGTTCAAGTATCTTTAGTAGGGATTAATGAATTTTCTTGAGTATTCATATATCTTCACCAACATTCACCATTTGGATCCATCTTTGATTAGTGATGAGTTGAAAAATACGATTCCTTTTGAGGAAGAGCTTGGGAATGCTATCCACTCATAGGTGAACACATTTTGATTTATAAACATTATAGAGATAGTGAACCAGGTCCTAATTATGGAATTAAATATCAAAGAATATGAAATTGTGATCCAGAGCGGTTCAATTTTGAGACAGGGTGACAATTATTCTAGAAGTCAAAAGCAACATTTCGTGGGTGCACATAGGGGTGGTTCTAGCTAGGTGACATGCACTGAAAAATCAATAGTGTGTCACCGATATAGTATTCTAGGCCAAAATAATTCTTAGTGCATGAAGAACCTGATCAAGTGTCAAGCTTCCAGTAGGATGGGTCACCTTTAGCAATTTTTCTTTTCTTTTCCTCTATCCTCCTATAACAGGGGATCCATACCAGCACCTCTATTAGGTAAAGGATCTATGACTCCATGTCAATCCGGTAGTTGGTCTCCTATTAGTTGTTTGGGCTGAGGAAATAGTGTCCATGTATGAGGCATTCAAGACCAAGAACTTCAGTGTTACCAGAGTGGATCTACTCAATCTAGTCAAGCATTGTAACAGGGCCACAATTTATGCAGTGCAACCAGTTCTATAGGAGAATAGTATAGGTCCATATATGGTTATTGGTACTATTTTGGTATCCTCTACTATAGTTTTTTCTTTTTTGATACAATTTCATCACACTCGTTTATATCTATTGCAGTTGTGGAAAGTCTTGGTCCTGAAATCAAATACTTATGTGATTTCATGTCCGTCAACATGTAATTAGGGTTCATAAAATGGGGAATACGTTAATGGTAGGATTTCCCATTGATATAGGTGGGTTTGGTTTCTTCTGAAGTTTCTTCATCCTCGAGATGACTAGCTTCGACGTCATTCTCGGTATGGATTGGCTTATGCCTTATTGTGCCCAAGTGGGATGCTATCACCACTAAGTGTCTTTTACATAATCTGATGAAAATACATATATCCATAGAGGTGAATGGGATATATAGGTATATCGAGTTGGGATCAAGAAAACTAGGCTTTGCAGAGTGACAACTCAGTTAGCAAGTCTCTTTATAATCAATCAGGTGATGTAGTAAGTAGAGTTCCCTCCAACTGTGGGTCATTTCAGGGTCTTCTTCCCAAATGATTGCTCTAACTTACCTTCTATGATAGTGGTTGAGTTCACCATCTAGATAGTGGTAGGTGTGGCACCAGTAACCATTCCTCCATATATGATTGCACCTACAGAGCTCCAAAATCTCATTAAGCATCTTGAATATCTAGAGGATAAGGGTTTTATTAGACCAAAAATATTTCCATGGGGTTCACCAGTCAATTTTACAAAGAAGGAGGATGTTACCCTTAGGTTGTGCATGTATTACCGTCAATTGAACCATCTTATAGTGAAGAATTGATACTCACTTCCTTATATAGAATAACTCTTCAACTAGTTCCGAGGAGGAAAAATTTTCTATAAGATTTATTTGTGGTCATGCTACCATCAACATCATGTGAGGCCATCAGATATACCCCATAGACTATTCTAGAGAAGGTAAAACCTATACAAGTACATGGTTATTCCATTCAGTATGTTGAACACACTGACATTCTGCATGGATTTGATGAATCAGGTTTTCTACCCATACGTTTATTCCTTCATGGTAGATGTTTTAGTTTAAATTTTAGTGTACTCATGCACTAGACATGACCATTACAATAATATTGAGATCATGGTAAGTACACTAAGAGAGAAACAAAAATATACAAAGCTCAGTAAATTTCACTATTGGATCAGCAAGGTTCACTTATTATGTCATATCATATCTGAGGAAGACATATCAGTCGACCCATATAAGGTGAGTGCCAGGGTTTTCTGGGAGCATCCCAAGAATGCGTTCAACGTGTGTAACTTCTTAGGGCTAGCTGTTTATTATAGGTGGTTCATCTAGGATTTATCCTTATTATAAATTCCTCTTACATCCTTCACTAAGAAGGGTGTGCAGTTCTTATGGAATTAATCTTATGAGAATTATTTTAAGGAGTTAATGGTAAGACTCACTTCAACTCTGATTCTGATCATGTCCAAGATAGAAAAATGTTATATGGTTTTTTTTTATTCTTCAGGAACTGGACTGGGTAAAGTTTTGAGGCAAGGTTATTGAGTCATGGCATATGAATCTCACTAAATGAGGCCTCATGAGAAGAACTATCATATGCATGACCTCGATCTGGAATTCATGGTTCATTCTCTCAATTTTTTGGGGCACTATCTATTAGGAGAGTGTTTGTTGTTTACAAATATCATAAAAGTATCAAATATATCTCCACTCAGTGGGACTTGAATTTGAGGCAGTGAAGGTGGGAGGAATACCTACAATCCTTTGACTTCGAGCTTTCTTACACACTTAGAAAGGGTAATTCCATATATGATTCCTTTAGTTTGAAAACATAGACACAAGACATCAAGGTGGCCAATAGTGAGTATAAAATGATGACTTTTTTTTCTAAGTAAAATTTGAATGTTTAGTAAAAATATGAGAAACTAGTATTTGAAGCTATGGTAGTAACATACTATATTTTGGAATGGGTTAAAATGTGTTAGTTATCAAATTCCGAAGGCCTAATTTTGAGTGAGAGAATCACATGAGAGAACTCACCTCCGGGTTGGGTTGTTGATGGTGGTGAGGCCCTGCTCCATCGTGGGAGTGTTTGGGTGCCTTCAAATATACAAGATAAGATGATGAGGGGATCACATGCCTTCATTTTGGTAGTTCATCTTGGGCTCACCAGGATGTAAAGAGATATATGACGTCCATACTGGTGTCCAGGTAAGAAGAGGAAGATAACATGTTTTATTACTCGGTGCTCCACCTATCATCAGGTGAAGGAAAAAAACTAGTGGCCTGCTAGAATTCTACATCCTCTCTTCATTCCAAAGTGTAAATTAAATTAATTCACCATATATTTCATGGAATTTTTTCCAAGATTCCCTCAAGGAAGTGATGCAGTATGGGTGGTCATTGATAGGTTGACCAAATTCACAAATTTTCTACCAATTTTGAAAACCTTCTCTATTGATGAGCTTGGAAGGCTTTACATATGGTATATAGTCTTACTACATGGGGTGCCCCATTATAGAATATTGGATAGGGATGCTTGGTTTACATTGTGGTTTGGCCAAGGTTTTAGATGACACTCGGATCACAGGTTCTCCTGAGCACTACATATCACCCTCTGACCGATGGGTAGTCCGAGTGGACAATTCGGGTGTTGGATGATATGATTAGGGCCTGCATCCATGATTTTTGAGGTTCGTGGGACAAAAAAAATCCTCAAGTTGAGTTTACCTACAACAATAGATTTCAGTAAACAATTATGATGGATCTGTATGAGGCCATATATGGTGGACTGTTTCATTCACCTTTGTGATATCTAGAGGTTGGTGAAGAATCTCTACTAAGTCCTCATCACATTAAAGAGACATCAGAGAAAGTCCAGCTGATTTAGAAGCATATGGATACTGCTAAGTAAAGGAATAAATCATATACCGATCATTGTTGTAGACCTCTTGAGTTTGAGGTGGTACATCAGGTCTTTCTGGGTGTATCACCCAGGTTGGTTCACTGACGAATCATGAGACATGTAATGTTATCACCTCATTATGTCGTCCCTTTCGGGATAGTGAATAGATTTGGGATGGTAGCCTATTAGTTATTGTTATTGAAGAGGTACCATTCCATGCATGATTTATTCCATGTATCTTAGCTTTGATAGTATCATCCAAAACCATCTAATTCGTTTGACCCTGAGGATATAGAGCTGGAAGTGGATACATCCTTTGAGAAGCATCTAATTTGTATCATTGGTCATAGAATGATGGCCCCCTGAGGTAGGTCAGTTTCTTTAGTACTAGTGTTATGAACTCATAGATACATACATGAAAATACCTAGGAGTGAGGGAAATATGTATGACCATAGTGGTTAGAACTATTCTTAGACAACATTGTACCACCCTAAGAGGAGAAACTTGAGGATAAGTTGTTTTAAGGAGGGGAGGTTGTAATGTCCTGGATTTTATCAAAGGTACGAACCGTTAATTTTTTGTTTTAATTCCTTAAATTGACCCTAGTAATGGTTAATAAAGGTTAAAGGGAATCTCTAGGGTGTTTGGGGGGATCGTTCTGAGCTCAGAGCCCCAAGAATTGAAAGTTCATATTGAGCCACACGGTTTCCCTAAACCATGTGTTTGCATGAAGTGTGGTGCAGGGGACCGTAGGGATTTTTCTGTAATCGTGCAACCCAGGGCACATGACTGTGAAACAACATACATATTTTGGATAGAAATATTTCACTAAATTTTTACAAAATTGCTCAAACTATGTGCCTAACTATATGATGTGCCCCTTTGAAGTAAAATAGGGTGCACGATTGGCACATGGTTTGGAAACTATGCGGCCAAACCATACATAGTGGTTTTTTGGGTGAAATTAATATTTTACCCCCCTTTAATGATTTTAACCCTAGTCCATTCATTCCTCCTCCATTCCAGTGGGATTTTCCTCCCCCTTGGTGCATAGATATCCTCCTTCCCCTTCCATAGGTTTTATGATATCTTCTTACTTTGGTGTCTGAATCCTTAACCATCGAAAGCAATATAAATACCTTTGTAATATCTTCCTTCCACACTCTTCTATTTTATGGTTTCTCTTTTGTATGTTTCACTATTTTGGTGCAATGGAGTTTTCCAATTTTCAGAGCATTTGACAAATCCTTCAATTTCTTTTATTTTAGGTCAAATCATGGCCCGATAATAGATGAGTGGAGCACTATTACACCAAGTTAGGTGGTATAGGATCTTTCTTGTTGTTTCAAAACTTTTAATATGATGTATCGTTGTGCCTCTTGCTATTAATTTTTGGCGATGCTTTATTATTGTTTAATAAATTAATGAAAATGGTTTTCCATGACCTATATGACCCCTCCTTATGGAAAACCCCATATGTGGGTCGTTCACTTGGTCATTGGCCACCCCTTTGGTTATCCCACATTTAATGGTCCTTTTCCCATGTCTCAAATGGTTAATTTCCATATGTGGGTTGGATTTTTATTAAATGACTTAAATTAATATTTTAATTAAGATATGGGGATTTTCCATGAGATTATCCCTTGATCTTTATGCCTCACACATTACATTTAAATACTTTTTCTTGGATATTTACATTTGAATTCCATGTGTCTTACATTTAATTTCTTATTCTATTAGGTTGAATACCCTTTCCTCAGGAAATATTCTATTTCTTACCCTTGATATATTTAGTCAAGTTTTTTAGCTTGTGATATTGAAATATCATGGATGGCATGTGATTATGAATATGTTATGCTTTGTTGCTTATGTATCATGCCCATGCCTTGCTAATGTTTAATGCCTTGTGATTTTTCTACACATTTGATTTTGTGGATTTAATTGTATAGTTTTGGTAGCTTGGTAATCAGGTAGTATTGAGAAATTTAATTCGTGGTATGTAATTGAATATGTTATGACATTTTGTGACATGTGCCTTGCTTAACATGGATCACTTGCTATGGGTTGAGAGAGAACACAGGTCCCAATTTAAGGATGTCAGGGATGAACTCTCTATGTTCGGTTGGGTTCAACTTGACATATCTGTTGTGCTACTTTTTCTTTCCAGGTACAGGCTCTCGGGGTGGTTAACATATACTTTTGAGTGACGGTGGTTCCCTAGGGGAGCAACTGAGGATGGACCCATTGGAATGATGGCTACACCTTCCAATAGGTGATAGCTGATCCCCTATGTGAGATACATGGTACATATTATATGTTACCATGTCTTGAGTGATACAAGGGACGTTTTATGGGTTGCCTTGGATGGACTCAATGAAATTGTTTATAGTAGAGATACCTGTAGAGACCATTGGGATATTGTATAGATCTCCTTGGATAGGCTCAGGACTCCACTCATAGATTTGATGGACTTATTGCTTGTGATATATGTGTTGTTTCCTATTTATATTTTAAGAATGTTGATGATGAAATGAAAATGATACCCCAAGATAAAGAAAATGTTTTTGGGTATTCCTTCTTTAGTTTCCATGGTTATAATAGCCCTTTTATAAACATTTTTACTCATTTATATACCTCTTTTCAAACATTTGTCTTAGTCTAAAGCATGTGGTATCACTCGGGTGTCCATTTAAAAACCTAGACTAAGGTGTTGTTATTTAAATTGGTTATTTCCCTATTTTTATTTATTATGTCACACTGTCATTGTTTATTGCTCGAAAAGAATTGACCTTGAGACCGTGGGTACTTGCCTACTGAGATTATATCTCACACCCTATGTGGGGAACCCTTGGAACCCAAACATATTTTATGATCATAGGTATGGATAAAGGAATGCAGGAAACTTATGATGCTTGATTGATTTATAGCTTTATGATGGATCACGGGGTAGAGGGTCGAGCCTATGCTTGAGATACTTGTAGTATAAGTTTTTTTTATCTTTTTTGTATATTTTTTCCAACATGTGGTATATGCTTGTATCTCCAGTTCCCCATACTCATATTTTGTATAGACCCATAACATCGTGATCATCATTTTTTATCTATTATTGTTATTCAACTTTCTCAAGTTATCTATTCATATTTAATGTTTTATTTCTATTTTATGTTACTGTTTTTTACTTTTGTATACTTCCTCTATATATTAATAATTTTTTAATAATATCCATAGACTGATCTATAAGGTAATACTCTCCCCACATACACACTCTAGGCCCTTAATGCTACATGTAAGCCTTTGAAATTTAGGGAGGCATGCTTGAGGTAATGTGGCCCACCATCTCGGGGCACTATTATGTGGCTTCTAGGGCGGGATGCTACAACTTTGCCTCTACAAATTGATTAAACTATGATGATCCCAATGATAAAGTCACATGTTAAATTATTTTTAAATTCCTTCCACACTATATATATGTAATTAAAAATGACTATGGTTGGAAAATTAAAGTGATTTTATACTTTATAGAATTTATTTTTAGGGTATTGGTCAGACACATTAATAAAAACATTATCAGTGAACAATAATACATATACCAATTTTCATGATACTATTACTTTGACTAGTGTATCAAATTATTTATGTACAATAGGGATTTATATGAATTCCACCTAAGGGTAATATGATAGCTATAGTGGATGTTATTCTGTGAGGGAACCGAGGCTACAATCACAATGTTGATGGTTGATTCCCCAATCAGGCTTATCTAGGAATATGCCTCGAGCTGAGAGAAAGTGTACAATAAGGAAATAATGATGGGACTAGTGTTGTGCACTAAGAAACCAGTGCTATTTTGGGTCTAGGAAGGTAGAGGACATGCCACATTCAGTGAAACCAACCAATCGAGGAGGAGGGATTATACTAAAGTATAAGTAATTTATGTGGGGCAACTGAGGCCTCTTACACTTCACCAAGGTGAAAAATTAGAGTGTGCACCTTTCAATAAAGGGAACATAAGTTAGTTATTCAAATATACCAAAAATTATTTTTGAGATCATGATGGTCTCTAAATATCATAGGGTAATCTCCTACGAACGACTAGAAAAATACATGTATGATCGTGGTTTAGGTGTATCCTGGATAAATTGGGACCACTTTTGGGAAAAAATTCTCCCAAAGATTAATGAAGGGGTTATTCATAACACCAGGATGCACCAACCTATCCTTGGCCATTTTCATTCCCCATTCAAATATTTTTGGGTGAAGATTATGGAGTATATCATTGATCTAGAGTAGTTTTTTTAGTCCCAAAGCTTGTTTGGAACCTTGATTGACTAGGTAAGTTTTAAACTACATAGGTTTCTATTGGAACCATGGTCTTCTATGCATGAATTGGAGTATGGTTTGTGTTTGTTGACAATCCTTAGTGGAAGTTCAGAATGTGAACCAGCAAAGTGATCCTACAGTTCAAGCAGACAACAGTATTGAAGGTGGCACCGTTTCCCAGTGTTTTCCAAATTTTTGGGGCTGAAAATCGACAAATGGAGAAAAGTTTTTTTGGCAAAGAGACTTTCACTCTATGTACTTGAAGGATAGGAAACTTTTACGCCATATGTTTTTCAAGATCAGAACATGGAAAAATGGAAAAGGGATAAGGGCCATGCAAGTTTTGGGCTGGTCGCGCAAGTGACTTGCGCGCCGATAAAGGAATTGTGCGTTGATGACTAAGAGTCTTGGAAACATGTGTGCCGGTTTTTTTTCATGATCATAACATCAAAATATGGCAAAGTAAAGTAGGTCGCGCAAGTATTGGTTGGGTCGCGCAAGTGAGTTGCGTGACAGAGGCTAGGGTGGTTGGAGTTGTGCGTCGGGACTTGCGCGCCGTGAGGAATCTTGTGTGCCACCGCGCAGGGGGTCCAGTTTTCCTATAAATAGAGGACCTCCCCCCCTCATTTGTAACGAAGTTCAAGACTTAGATATTTTTTGACCTCTCGTCGTGTAAGTGGTTGATTCGTGAAAGTGGTTGTTGGATTGCGCAAGTAGAGGCTGCGCGCCAGTTGTTGGCTGCACGACCAAGGCGGTTGGGGAGTTAAAGGCGCAGCGTCGCACAAGTTTGGAGTTGAAGGAGGTAGTGTCACGCAAGTGGGTTGGTGTCACCTACGCGCCGAATTTGTACTGTGCAAGTGACTTGCACTCCGGGATTGAAACTTGTGCGCCGGGCTTGGAGAAGTGTGTCAGGGTTGTTAAAGCACATATGTCCTTTTGAAGCTGCACGAAAGCTGAAAGATTTCCCAGTACCCTCAGTGCAAAGTGAGATTCATCTACTAGTGAGAGTTGGACTTCAACTGAGCATCTACATAAAACATAGGATGCATTCTTATGCAATGATGAAGAGACCTTCACGTCTATAAACTGACTGTGACTTCACCAAGGACAGTGAGCCAGGGGGGGTCAACGGGAGTGACCTGAGGGAAGCAGTGAGCTATCCCCGAATCATTGTAAAGGCAGTGAGCCTGGGATAGAGTGACTGTTCTCGAACCGTTGTAATCCACAAATAGTGAAGATTAGTGGAATTTGGTACAACCGAAAACTTGTCGGCATATACTCCTTGGACGTAGCCCTTAGTGGTGAACCAAGTAAAAAGTGTTGTGTATTCTCTATGCATGTGAATGTTTTCTTTCTGATCATATTCATCATACAGGTTAAACAAGTTCCTACCAATGTGGGAACAAGATCCATCACATTAAAAGAAAAAGTTTTCACCCTGATTCACCCCTCTCTTCTCAGGGTGTCCCAGGGTCCTTCAGTTTCTTGGAGAAATATTTGGAGGAATAAAGCCTCTTAGAGAGGTTAAATAATGGGATTTAAAGGATACTGACCATAGGGAAGTTATGTAGTCCATGAAGAGGCTTGTGAGGAGGTCAATGATACTCCCCTTATTGATGATTCAAAATAAATGAAATTGAATCCAGTAATTTTAAAAATTCTACAAATGTCATGGTGTCCTTAGTTAACATTGAAATAAATAGAATTTTACTTACTAAAATGAATAGGAATAAATAAGGGAGGATGATTTAGAATATCCTTTGGAGTATGCACAATGGAGAGATCTTGATTAGATATGAAGCAGTTCTGATATCACTAGACTCTTTGGTCATTCTAGTAGTTAAGGGAACGATCCCACATAACAATTTACAGGCACCACCAACTTATGAAGTGATGCAGAGATCAAGGGAACTAGTGATTCACTAGTGACAAGGTTTATAAGGTAAACCCAAACAAAACATTTTGGGAAACCCATTTTTAATTCATTGTCCCTAATATTGGATTCAACCTCTATTACCATGGTTCTCAACATGTTGGATGGAATGGTGAATAAACTTAGCCAGGAATTGAGGATTCTTGTAAAGATAGGCCAAGAATTTGAGAACCTTGCCCTTTCATTAAATAGTGAATTTAACCTCATTTTAATTTACATAGATTGAAAGTCTTCATTATCCATCTTCTGGTTGTTTTTTTGTGGCATAAAATATGCTGAAAATTTGATTCTTTTGGAAGTATTCCCCATGGGGAAGGAGCAAGTTCCTAAAATACCAATGGTTCAGGGGGAGTTTTTTACATGTCTAATAGATGTTGAGGTGGATAAGGAACATCAATAACATACTGATATTGGTGTTTATCATGTTAGTGCATCAGTATAGGGGAAATAACCATAGACACTGACCATTCAATAAGAGCTTGTCGTGATTTCAGAGGTGGGTTTTCTACCTACAAAGGATGCATTTGGTGACATGAGTCCTCCTTACACACCATAACCCAGTTCTTTTGAGGTTGTTCATAATGAATATGGGTCATCTACTCTACTCAATTTTTCCCTGTATATAATATTTCACCTGAAGGTGAAGATGGACCAAACCTGAACATGGTGGAAAATAATTAGGTGATCTGACGGTGATCATGAAATAACATCGGAAACCTAATTACCCAAAAATCCCTATGTCAAATTGTGTTCCATATGGAAATACTTTGCTACTAGATGATGAAACTAGAAGCTGGTGGGGTAGACTACTGTAAATTTTATATGATTTGGTATGACTTTCAGGCTGATTTGGTTCATGTGAAGGAATTGAAGTTTGAATCTACTAGGGCTACATCTATGGCTGAAGACATGGTGGTTTATCAGGTGGATTTATAGAATATTACTGAAGAAAAGGAAGAGGATTTCTAGATTCTAGGACTCAATAAGATAATGGAGGAGGAGGCCGTAATCTTATGGATTCGTCTATATATATTTGAAGACTCACTATCTGAAATTGTTTCTCTAGTGGTAGAGTGAAGGGATCAATATGATGAGTTATATATATGGGTGGGTGAGGTGTGCACACAGGAAAACAATTGCAGTTAGAGTAGGCCAAGATGCATTATGTTATTGAATCCACAATGAAAAGTATATCCAAGCTTGAGTAGGTGATGGGTGAGGCCCAAACATTGGACAAATTTGAAATAATTGAGAGGATCTAGTTTATAGATAATCATATTGATTTTTTATTCCATATAAAATTACTACATGTTGGAATTTTGAATTTTGAGTTCTACATATCGATCATGTTTATGAATTAATAAAAAAAACCTATAATCCCATATGTTCTATGATTGATGTGAGAAATAAGATATAAATAGAATATAGTTTATGTTACATGAAAGTGATTAACAAGTGTGGATGGGTTAGTGTCAAAATACTACATCAATCAATAAAAAAACTATGATATTGGGGAATCAAGTTAGTGTGATTCCAAAGGATAAATCTCCATACCAACATACATAAAATACATAGGGGCACAACAATTAGGTAATTGTAATTTCACATGAGGAAGGGGAATTAGAAGAAAGGTATATTGTGATACAATGAGTCTAAACTAATAGATGAAAGGGAAGATTGGTTGTGAATGGAAACTAGAAAAATTCAAAACAAGGTTTCTCCTAATGTATTGATAAAATGTTGTTAGAAAACATCTATACCTTTATAATGTTTTTAGATATGATTTCCACTACATTGACATTGAGTAAGTTTCCTTCAAAATGTGTTACATAGATGTTTGGTCGGCCAAGACTGGGGAATTTTTTCATGACTATATACTGAGGGGAGTTTATTTATGAATAATGGATTATGTCAATCCAAATAAGGGGAAAAATATTTCTTATGAAAGATGAGGATGATCAGGAAGAATTTGATCACTCTTATATTTACGCCATCGTGCATTGATCATATCAACAAGGTGCACTAAAAATTATGGGGGATGTGGACCAATAAAGTCTGATCTAAACAAAAATTCCATATTAATGATATATATAATAACAATTTTTGATCCCTATCTATAGAAGGAAAAAATGTGATCATAAAGACTACTAGATTTGGGTCATATTTTTTAAACTAATGGGGTGGTACTAATTTAATGCTATTGATCACAAACCATAGGGGTATTAGAGTATAACTTTTTATAGCTTGGACTATGGGGCTTAATTGTTTGTGCTCATGTAACTCATACCATAGGATGAGGATATATATATAAAAATTACGTTAAGGAAAACCCAATGTAAATGGTAATTCCACCTAAAATTATAAAAAAACCCTCAGGATAATAAACATAGTTCAAGGTCATGATGTGTGGACCATGGGGGTGCTATAGATTATGTTTATACCAATTTGACATAGGTGCTGTTCCTTGTTCATGTTCATCGAACTCATACCTTTAATTTCTATTAGGTTAGGGTCCTAAAGATCACACCATGGGATATTGAAGTTTAAGATCATATAACTTTGACCATGGGATGAGGCTGTATATATAATATTGGGAAGGGTAATGACCTAACATGAATGGGGACCCTGATGCTGGTATAGAAAACTTCAGTGGAACATTCCCATTTTTTAATGTCAAGATACATAGACCACATAGTCATTTATTCTTAAGGTCATACATATTTGACTAATACGAAGAAAAAAGTTTATGGTTTCATATCTTAGACCATTTTCCTTGAAGGGAATATCTATCATAGTTTCGGTTAAGAAAAAGTAACCCAATAAAGGGAGCATAGAGCATGTTGATGACATAGAGTGATGGGAGAATGGTGGTTGGTTCTGGTATATGGGATCTGATCATCACTACATATCCCATGGAGTTGGAATAAATCCATGTGTATTTTATGGGGAAAATGTTTTATATAAAGATTTATTTTCTACACAAAAAGGGGGAAATATATGGGTGACCCTCTGGGAAAAGGGGAATGAATCAAAACTAGATGTGACTTAGTAGAAGGTTTCTCCTTGGGGGAAGAGAGCAGAATAAAGATCAAATCTATGGTGAGTTCAAGATAATGTATTTGGGTGTCACTATGCATCCCTGAAAATGAGAATTAAGCCACACATAGTTCTTAAGGTGATTGTCTATTCTAATATAGATCATACTACATAAGAAGTTTCATGGGATCTGTCTAAGTGTTGGCAAGTGTAAATAACTCATCATGGTCCAATGTTCCTTGAATAGTAAGATAGAGTGTGGGTTAGAGTTTTCAGCTGGCCCCATGATGAGAAATATGGGTGTCACAACATATATTATCAATCAAGAATGAAAACAGACATTGTTCTCTAGGTTATAGGGTTAGTGACTGACACCAAAGGCGGGACATAGTGGGATACCAATGCCATAAAGAAGGTTTCATATCAAGAAGGGACCAAAGAATCACATAGTTTTAAGTCATACAATATGGATGGTACTATATAGTTTAACAATATTAAATAAGGATGACAATTTCATTGTTTAACATTGTACAATGAGGAAGATAACCATATAGTTTAACATTATATGGATAAGATAATAACCATATAGTTTAACATCTTACATCAAGGATAATAATCATGTCGTATAATCTCATACAGGTTGGAATATTTGATGTGTGGTTTAAAGTCATGTATCTATAAATATTAGGGTTTTTACAGTCTATAATCATATAATTATGATAATTGGGGGCTGTAATGTTTAAAGTCATACAACTAATATTATTAGGGTTCCCTATATTTCATATGACATTTCTTGATCAGGTTATAATGGTGATTAACTAAAGATTATAAGCCTTCTTGCGTCATTCTTGGTGTGACAAAAAAGTGGAAATTGAAGATTACCCACATTTCATGATAGAACACCACATGAATTATGGATTGAGGTTAGAATATTGATTAAACCATTATAATTAAACCTTTGAGGATGGGAACTTTTATTTTGTGATCCATGAGACTGATTCACCCTACCAGCGTCCATAGATGCATGATAGGGTAAAACCATTGGTGTTAAAACTATACTTGAGAAAAGAGAATTGGTGAAAGGGTATGTTGTGGTTTAATAAGTCTAAACTGAGGAGTGATATGACAGATAGGATAGGATGACCATTGACCATGTTAAAAACATGGGATCCACTGGAAAACCATCTGGAATATTGGGAAAAAATGTCAAGGGTGACCACTGACAATGTTAAAGGCACATTTTCTAGTAATTTTATTCAATTAATGTTTCCTCTAATATTTTTACTCTGGAAAGAAGGTGGGATGAGATTGGACCACTATTTTATCACCATATATTTATTGGGTTTAATTTGGAAATGGAAGGTTTATGGGGTAATTCAAACTCTAGGGACATGACATGTGAATGTGAAGGAACGATATATGCTAAAGGGTTATTTAATAACCTTGGAGGCACTCATTAATGTATTGATAATATTGATATGGTGAACCAGGATTGGTGGAGAAAAAATACACAATAGAGGCATGGGAAAGGAATTCAATCATGTATTGGGGGACTAATGTGACCCTTAGTACTATATAATTTCAGGTGATATGACATATACCATGGAGTTGGAGTCTTTGGTTGTATAGATTAGACTGTGGTATATTGTTAATTTAAGGTCACAGAGATCATACCATAGGGATGAGATAGTCAATATATAAATATGATAATAAAATCTAATATGAATTGGGAACTTTAATGTTGATAGAGACAACCTTGAGAGAGGATTAATACAGTTTATAGTTGTGATGTTTTGGCCATGGGGGAATTGTTCCTAGTTTAAATTCATAGAAATCATACTATAGGGAATCATGAGATAGTCCATCTATAATGATAGGGGAAATTTATACAAGATATGAATTTTTATCCCTAAGGCTAACATATACAACCCCAATAAGGTATGAAAAAAATTAAGGTCATGATGGTTAGACTGTAGAGGGATGGGGAAGTATATATGGAAAAGGTGATAGGTGTAAATGATGTGAATGAAGGTCCCAATTAAAATATAGAAAAACTTTAAAATATTTGCACATATTTTAAGGTCTTGATTATTAGACCATAGGAGGGATGGAATTTAAGGTAATACAACCTTTGATCATCTATTTTTGGAGAACTATATTGATGCTAGGAAGATAAATGGAACCTGATGAAGGGGAAATATATATCAAGGTAATTCCTAGGAAAAGGGATAAATGTACCTAGGATCGAGATATGACATTCAGATGGAACTAACCATCTCATTGAGAAGGAATCGAGACACACATAGTTCCATGAAATTGGTGTAGTAACACCCGAGTAAAGGGGGGATTCTATCAGGTGGGGACTCCAACATAGTTCTATAATTTAAACATCATATATAAATATGTCATCTAGGTAGTTAAATGTCATGAAACTCGGATCAAGGCCAGTGTAGTTTAACATCATATGGAAATTACATTAATCACACAATTTAACTTCATATGGGAATGATATTCTATGTAGTTTTACATCATTTATATATATGGGACCTATATTCCATAAATTTTATAGTAATGTGATAAGGTCTCATTACAAGTAGTTTAGATTCATGAAAAATGGATAATGTGATACATATTTTAGGGTCATATAGCTTGGAACAATGGGAGACATAATGGTCTATACCTGATACTTTAAAAGAAATCTTACATTGGTGGAAGGCGCAAGGCACTCCTCATCGATAGTTATCAATAAGTATATACAACATTACTGTAAAACCTTTTAATAGTTATGGGTCCCGCCCATTTGGTATTCAATGTAAACATCCTTCCTCAATGTATCAACATCTTTAAATATTTCATTAAGTCACCTTGGAGGATAGAGTGAAGGTGGGTCCTGTTTACTTAAAATGATTTATACGTGCCACATATCTTCAATGATTTTCAAATGATTTTTGTGTTGAATGATATTATAATGAGAAATACATTATAATTGATGAATTAATGTTGTCTTTTAATCATTTTATCATTTTCATGAAATTCGTTACTTTTATGATTAATTGATAAAAGTTATTTAACTAAATTTTAAAATTTATTTAATAACTTTATTTTAACTATTTTTGGTCAAATGATTGCTGAAACTTTATTATGAAGAAATATAGAATTGTTTTTGGTCCTAGAATTTAAATTATTTAATGGGTGAAGTTTTAAATTTATTTTGAATATTTAAATTCATTTTTTGGAAGTGTTTTAATTTAATTTTTTAAACCAATTTTTATAACTTTATGAATTTTCAGTGATTGGTTGCCTTTAGTTGTATCCCTTTATGATTTTTTAGAATTCTTCCTTATAAAACATTTTCTAGCAGACCACGTATGATAATTTGTGTTAGTCTATGTACAATATTTTATTTATGGTTGTGTATGATGTTTTGACTATTTAGATAACTTTCAAGAAGGATGGGTTTGCAAGATATTTTTGGGATCTCCCATATGATATTTTCAAAAATAAGCTTGTAATAATTTTTCTAGCGAGCCTCATATGATATTTTAACATAAAATTACTAATTTCGAGTGTCAATCCCATAAGTGAATTGAAACAGTGATTCATAGTAAGAAAATTTTTAGAAGGATGTCCATATAATATTTTATAGTCATTATCCATAAGATAAAATTCACAAGATGTTGGATATTTATCTCCCCATACAAAAAATCATCACAACCTCATAGGATAATATTTCTCTTGAATGATATTATGAAAAATATTTGTATGAATGATTTATTTTCCATTCTTAAACTCATGTGAGGTACTTTTGAAACCAATTCAAAATCCATGGAAATAAAATCATAGGCTTACTAAGGAAGAAAATGAGATTGATATTGATGAATTGAAGTTGAGATGGACTATACATCATGATGCTTCTTGTCTAAAACCAGATGAGATAGGTTTGATTTTTGTTGAACAGTGTTGCAGACCGAGCATGATCATTTTGAAACCACTAAGAACCAAGATCAATCAATTCAGTAATGAAGCTAAATGTGATTTATGTTGATGTAATCAAGTCTGAGGTTGAGTTAAAGATGAGTAACACTACTGGAATTTTACCCTTTACCAAAGGTTTAGAACCGTTGGTAAAGGCTAGGAAACTGTTGGTATATTTTATACCAATGGTTTCCCAAACTGTGGCCAAGTAAGTCATGGTTATAGAATTATACCAACGGTTCTGTGTAAACCGTTGGTATATGTGTTAAAGTAAGAGATATACCAACTGTTTCACAAACTATTGGTATATGTTACCCTTATACCAACGGTTTCGAACTATTGGTATATAGTGTACAATATACATCGAAAGGATATACCAACAATTTTGAAAATCGTTGGTAAAAGTTTATACCAACAGTTATAACAAAATCGTTGGTATAATATACATCAAAAGGCTATACGAACGGTTTTACAAACCATTGGTATACATATGTTGCACCTCCACAGTAGCAGAAGCCACCTCCAACCTGCAACTCTCTATGACCTACAAGAACACATACAGCCAGGATCCAAAAGCCTACATGCGATGTTTAAAATTCATCCAGAATTCATAAATTTATAAATTTAAAATTCAATCCTCACTCAGACCACAACACAAGAGAAAAATCCAGAATCCAATACATCTATATTCCAATACATCCAGAATTGAAATGCAATAACACCCATAACACCAATACAAAATTAAAATCCAATACATCCAGAATCCAATACACATAATAGTATTCAAAATTTAGAATTCATTACCAATACATCCAGAATCTAATACATCCAGAATTCATAAATTTATAATTGAAAATCAATAACACCCATAACAGTATTAAAAATTTAGAATTCAATCCTCACTCAAACCACAACACCAATACACACAAGAGAAAAATCTTACATGTTATAGGAAGCATATGGGATGTTTACTCATGGTCTTGGGTTGACTATCTTAAAACCAACAGAAAAACTTGGGTAGAGTGGACAAGGATCATGATACCCATAATATAGACAATGGTAGTGGTCATGTTCTTAGACCAGGATGAGTTATAGGAAGCACATGGGATGTTTATATTCCTCTAATGACTATGTATCCATGTATAAATGGTTCCTGATGTGTTAGTGGGAAACATTGGCCAATCTCGACATATGAGATGGGTTACCATAATAGACTACATGTTTTTCATAGACTTTTCAATTGGAATAAGGGGGTATGTTGCTAATTGTAATTTAGTCTCTTGGGTGTAATGTGAGATGAATCCCCATTTTGGGTAGTGGGTATGAATATTCAATTATGTCTTTGGTATTGGGTTCCCAAAGGGACTTTGGTTTGGTCCTAGAACCCACTGTTTGAGGATGGGATTGGCGTATTAAATGTTATGTGTTTTAGAATAGGGGTAGGAGTTCCTCACATGAGAAGTGGATTATGTGAGGCTGGACCATGGATCCTTGTGCTAAAGTATCATCACAATCCGAATATGTTTGGTCAGTTTTCCGTATGCAAGTTGTTGTTTTAACTTAAAATCATGTCCATTTCAAATAAAAGTGAGACAATTTGAGTGGTACCGACCACATTGTGCCTCAGATTGAGGTGTGGTTGAATCATACACGTCAAAAATGACCCATGGATCGTTTTTATAAAGTATCAATAGAATCCGAATGTGTTTGGTCAGTTTTCCATATGCCAGTTGTTGTTTTCACTTAAAATGTTGTCCATTTCAAATAAAAGTGAGACACTTTGGGTGGTACCAGCCACACCGTGCCTCAGATTGAGATAGGGTTGACTCGTACATGTCCCAAATGACCCATGGATCCTTATTCTAAAGTATCAACACAATCAGAATACGTTTGGTCAGTTTTCCGAATCTCTATTGTTTTTACTTAAAACGATGTCCATTTTAAACAAAAGAGAGACACTTTGAGTGATACCGGCCACACTATGCCACATATTGAGATGAGGTTGAATCATACACATCACATATGACCCATGGATCATTTTCCCTAAGTATAAATACAATAAAAAAGCGTTTGTTCGGTTTTCCGTATGCATGTTTTTGTCTTCACTTAAAATCCTCTCCATTTCAAATAAAAGTGAGACAGTTTGAGTAATACCAGCCACACCGTGCCTTGGATTGAGGTGGGGTCAACTCATACACATCACAAATTACACATGGATCTTTTTCCTAAAGTATCAATAGAATCTGAATGCATTTGGTTGGTTTTCCATATGCAAGTTGTTTTTTTCACTTAAAATGTTGTCCAATTAAAATAAAAGTGAGACACTTTGAGTGGTACAGGACACACTGTGACTCGGATTGAGGCGGGGTTGACTCATACATGTCAAAAATGACCCATGGATACTTGTTCTAAATTATCAACACAATCAAAATACGTTTGGTCGGTTTTCCGTATGCTAGTTTTTTTTACTTAAAAGGGTGTCCATTTTAAAGAGAGCTTAGATTGGGATCCAAGATGCTGAATAAAGAGTGTGATTGTATCTGGAATCAAGATAGGTGGTCCTTAACCTTTCGTGAATTGTTGTGATGTTTTATATATGCCGAATTGTCGCTCTCCCAATGTTGGGATGTCAGGTCGGGGGGTTGTCCGGGGTCCAAGGAGGAGGGTGGGGGCTGTCCGGGGTCCAGGGAGGAGGGTAGGGGGCTGTCCGGGGGGCTGTCCAGGGGGCTGTCCGGGGGGTTGTCTGGGGGCTGTCCGGGGTCCAGGGAGGAGGGTGGGGGACTGTCCGGGATCTAGGGAGGAGGGGGGCTGTCCATGTTTCAAGGAGGAGGGGATGTTCGGGGTCCAAGGAGTAGGGTGGGGGTTGTCCAGGGGTGTTGTCTGAGGTCCAAGGAGGGTGGGGGCTGTCTGGGGGGCTGTCTAGGGGGCTGTCCGGGGGGGTTGTCTAAGATCTAGGGAGGAGGGTGGGGGGCTCTCTGGGGGGTTGTCTGGGGTCCAGAGAGGAGGGTGTGTTGGGGGATATCCTGGGGGCTGTCGGGGTCTAGCGGTTTCCTCCCAGAATAACCTGCAATCTTTTAAGAAAGCATGAATTTTGTTTCTTGAAAGTCCAAGTTCCTCAACTAACTTCCATGACCTATAGTGGTTTGAGGTAATATCTGCATCATCTCAAAGTAAATCATTCAAGAAGTTAATAATATAATCGATTGTTATATTAGAAATATCGCACATATTTTTCCCATGAAATAATCAGATTAAAAATTCCAGCTTTTTCATTTTATCGCATTATCGACATAATGGAGTCATGGTAGCATCATTCAATTTTTTCACCCTGACAACATAATCATTTTAATTAGATGCATCATGTGTGCTCATATCGAAGTCTTCTTGGGTTGGAATCATTTCTTTTTCATTATGATGAATAAACAGAAACCAGTCATATAAAAAATTCTCCACTCCAGTCCTCTCATTTGGATCATCAGTAATTTGAGATTTCATTTTCTCCCCATTGTGATACCACACATAGTAGTTTGCTTGAAAACCATATTTGGTTATGTGGTATCTGACTTCTTCATGGCTCAACTAAGGTCTTCCAACATAATTGAAACATGGGAAGTGTATGCGACCACTATCTGAAGCATTGCGAAATGAAAAATCTAAAAATCTCTCCAAATTTTTTTGAAAATATCTTGAGATATAATCAGTTTTATACATCCAAATTCTATCCATTATGTAAAAAAATAATTGTTATAAGTCATTTCATCAAAATAAATTCAATAAGATTGAAGTTTTATTGAAAATATATTTAAGTAAACGAGAATTGTTTACATTATATGAAACCATAACTGACACACTACTCTATATGAGAATCATAATATAAAAGACAACAAAATAAAATATTTATAACAAAATATCTTTGAAGAACTATACATGAGTGTACAAGATCATGTACACTTGTGGGGGAGAATTATTCAGGAGTTGGACTAAATTTTAGATCTAATAAATTTTATATTTTAGTAGATAATTTGAGTGATCACATACATTTCCCCAGGGGGAGGGAGTGTCCAAGGGGGTGCGGAGTGTCCAGGGGGTGACAAGGTTTTCCAGGGGGGTCGGAGGTGTCCAGGGGGTGGGGGTTGTTTAGGGGGTCGGGGTGTCCAGGTGGGCAGGATGTCCACAGGGGTGGTCGGGCTGTCCAGGGGGTAGGGGGTATACAGGGGGTGGGCGGGCTATCCAATGGGGTGAGCGGGGTGTCCAGGGATGGGAGGGGATGTATAGGGGGTACGGGGTGTCCATGGGGGGTGGTCAGGCTTCCCATGGGGGTGGCGAGGCTATCTAGGGGGTACGGGGTGTCCAGGGAGTGGGCGGGCTGTCCAGGGGGGGGTGGGCGGGCTATCCACGGGGGGTGGTCGGGCTGTCCATGGGGGCGGAGGGGTTGTCCATTGGGGTCGAGGTTGTCAAGGGGGTGGGGGGCTTTCTAGGGGGTGGGGCATCTGGGGGGATGGGGGTGTCTGAGGGGTTGTGGGTGGGTGTCTGGGGGGGCTATCCACGGGAGTGGTGGGGGTGTCCATGGGGGTCGGGGGTGTCCAGGGGGTGGGGGGTCTTTCCAGGGGTGGGGGAGTTTTCCTGGGGGTACGAGGTGTCCACGGGGTGGGCGGACTATTCAAGGGGGTGGCGGGGGCAGCGAGGATGTCCAGGGGGGTACGGGGTGTCCAGGGGGGGTGGGCGGGCTGTCCACTGGGGTGGGGGTTGTCCATGGGGGGAGGGGGTGTCCAGGGGTGGGTGGGGTTGTCCAGGGGGTAAAGGGTGGGTGGGCGGGCTATCCACGGGGGTGGCGGGGATGTCCAGGGGCGTACGGGGTGTCTAGGGGGTGGGCGGGTTGTCCATGGGGGTGGGGGGCTATCTAGGTGGTACGAGGTGTCTAGGGGGTGGGCGGGCTGTCCACGGGGGTGGAAGGGTTGTCCAGGGGGGTCGGGGGGTCCAGGGGGGCTTTCCTAGGGTGGGGGGCTTTCCAGGGGGTATGAGGTGTCCAGGACAACCCACCCCCACCCCCCTTGGACATCCCACCCCCCTTTGATAGCCCACACCCCCCTTGACAGCCCACACTCCCACCCCCACCTCCCTAGACAACTAACACCCCTCCCCCACCTGGACAGCCCACCCCACCCCCCGTGGACAACCCCCCTTGACATCCCACACCTGTAAAGACCCGGAAATTTCATCAAATTTTTTTTCTTAAATACTTTGGAATTTTACGAGTCAGCAGTTTCTAACGGCACTTGATTCTGAGGAACAGTGTGCCCGAAATCAATTTCTGAAGTTTTGTTCGGGTACGTTCAGTAAACGTACATGCGGGTTTTTCTATCTTTCAAACCAGTGCTCGGAATTGAAATCTGAGGGCACCGATGAACTCGCAGCGCCAGTATTCACTTAAGGTTACCTTTACCGCAGTTTTTTTTTATGCGGGTTGAGAGTTAATATTTGGGGATTTAGAATAAAATAAATAAAATTTGTTGTGTACAAATTTTATTTAGGGAGGTTGGTTATTTCCTCCCAAGGGGAGTTAGAGGTGGGGCGCACACCCACATAACTTCACATGAGAGGATATTTGTGAGGTGGGGCCCACACGATCCTAATCCCTTCATCTCCCCTTAAACCTCCCTATTAACTCTTCTTCATTTAGTTGAACAACCCCTCACTTTTGAATTTTAAAATAACCCTTCAACTTCTTCTCTCTCTAATTAATTTTTCCAACCCATGGTAAATTAATTAGGTGTTTCACTTAATTAATTAAAGTGGTTTGAATTTTGAATTACATGTGTTAATAAAATAATAGCCTTAGCTATTATTTTATTTTGGGAACTTGTTGTGTTGAGAGATTTTTTGGAGAGCTCTTGAGAAAAGTGTTCATCTCTTTGATGAAGAATGCCTCTGATGAATAACGGCTTTCTTACTCAATGAAAAATTCTCTACTATTTGAAGAACGCGAAGTCGCCAATGACACTTCTTCTTCGGGTGCACTCCGACATCGACGGAATCGACACCGTTCCTCCGCGACGCTTGACTACCGCGACGCTTGTCTTCTACGACTCGACAATGTGCGACGTCTTTTCAAGGTAGGGGATTTATGTTCAATTTTAATTGATTAAAATTGTTCTTGTTCTTTGTTGAGAAACTTGGTTTGACTTTGGCTAATTACTACTGCCTAACATGGAGGGTTTGAGCCGAACACACACGGCCCGACGACCCTCTGTAGTCTCTTTGTTTGCGATTGAGGCGCGTTGGAAGAGGCGGTGATGGGAGAAGCAGTGGCCGTGCACCGGCTGCGTGTAGAAGAACCGCGGCCCGCAACTGCGGGCCGCTCAGCTGAAGGAGAATTGGTCTAACCGAAAGAAGACCGCGGCGTCACAAGGTTCACCGCACTGTGTAGGACCACGGCCTGCATTCTGCGGGGCCCTTTGGCGGCGAACCGGCCAGCTCGTTGGCCAGCCGAGTGAAGAAGTCGCGGCAACCGAAGGTGTCGCGCAGCCGGACGGCGGCCCGCCCAAGCGGGTCGCTTGCGCCAGGAAGTCCGACCGGTTGGGAGGGCAGCGCCACTGGTTTGGAAAAGAGCCCCCCCCCCCCTCGGACTGCTCGGCCAGCCCGGGCAGGGCCGCACTGGGTCGGGCCGCACCGTGCCGGGCCGGGCTGCACCCCCTCGGGCAGTGTCGCGCCCCTTCGGGCAGGGCTGAGCCCCTCGAGCCGAACCACGCGATTCACCGGGCCGGTCCGACCCTCTGTCGGGTCGGACCCGCCAAAATCGGGTTGACCCGACCCGTCAGCTCACTAGGCTTAACGGGTCAGGCCTGTTTCCACTTAAAGGAGAATATCTTAAATACTGTGTGTCCGATCGACGCAATATATATGGAACTAGGATCCTTGCGACGAGGCAGTCCTTTTTCGATGCTCTATGTGAGTTTTGGATGACTTTGGAAAATGGCCGGGTTTGGAACGAGCATATTTCCAACCGGGATCCTGGAACGGAAAAGCCAATATCTTTCAGACTGGGCATCCGATTGACACGCCTTCAGTTGTGTCGGGTTCCTTGTGATGAGACAAAACTTTGGGATACATCAACTCTGGACTTCATAACAGTTGATTTATTGACTGCTTGGCTTGAGGAGCGGACCCTCCCGAAATCGAGCGTGTTGTGTGTGGGAACCCTAGAGCTGGCTGTGACTACAACGACTACCATACCAGAATCCTCCATGGTTTCGATGATGAAGACTACCATACCGGAATCCTCCATGGGTTCGGAGATGACGACTACCTTACCGGAATCCTCCGTGGGTTCGGCGACGATGACTACCGTACTGGAATCCTCCGTGGGTTCGACGGCGATGATTACTGTTCTTGTATCCTACATGGTTCCGACTGTTTGACTTCTGTTTTAGTATCCTACATGGGGTTTTCCAGATTAGATGGTAGAGTATCCTACGTGGGTCCGAAAGATTAACTGGACTAGTATCCTATGTGGGTCTGCCATCTTAGATGAATCAGTGACTGCATCTGATCATCTTTATCACTTTACTAAAGATGTACACTTGTGTGACCTAAGTCTTGACTTTCAATCATTACCATCGGTGTGATTGACTTATTTCCTATGTGGACTGGGATGTGCTTGGGATCGAGATTTGGAGTCGAATTGGAATTGATGACTTAGGTATATGTATGGGCATATACCTAAGTAGATTTGGATGATAATTCATGATTGAATATTTTCTTTGTGGTTTATCCTTTGTAGATTCTGGGAGACCTTCAGGGGTCTTGGGGTCCCTACTGAGTATTGTTATACTTACCCATACATGGTCTATGCCCGCAGTACGTTGTGTTGGATGCAGACGACAGAAAACTCTGATCATGGTAGATACTTGTGGAGTTGGACGGTACCCGAAGGTGGACCACTTGGCGGGACGTACACGGAGCAGACGGACGTACCTGAGGTACCGATGAGACCATATGTACCCACCCTTCAGGTGGGATTCCTAGAGGATGACTTAGTGGTTGTTGTTTTACTTTTCTGTTGTTGTACTAGACTTCAATTGTACTGTACTTTTCAATTGGGTTTGTATTCTGTCTCATTTACCTTTCAGCACTTAATTTTGTATATAGTATTACTTTGTTCTTACTTCATCTTGTGTACTATGTTGTGTTTGTTTACTATCATAAAGGAAATGCCTTCCCTTTTTATCGGGATTTATGCCTTTGGTTCTAGTCGCCAGCCCTTGGCCTATAGAAGGCGGGTTTGGGGTAGTCACGGCATGGGCACCGAGGATGGGTTGTGAAAAATTGGTATTGAGTGTGGTTTTCAGTCCAGGGAGTCCAGTGTTGGTGCGGTAGCCAACGTATCCATACACTAAGACCCTGACCCCTGATTTACGACTCAGTGCACGAAAACACTGATTGCATGTGTGTTTCAAAAGTTTTCTTTGTGATTACTTTGTGTCAGCTCACCAGGTATTCTGTTTGACCATGGCGCACCTATTTATTTTAAGGATGGCCCCACAAAGGGAGTCAGCTAGGGTTTCGAGTCATGTGTGAGATGGTAGCCCACCGAGCGATGAGGCCTCAGTGTAGGGCCCCATCACAGCGGAGGCACCAGTGGTACAAATACCCGCTAAGTCACCGATACTACCAGCCCCAGTAGCAGAGAGTGCACGCTGCCTGAGTGCACTGCATGAGTTTCAGCGATAGAGGCCACCCAGGTTCCGTGGAGAGATGGACCCCCAGGTAGCTGAGGATTGGCTGGAGGCTGTCGTCGGAGTCTTCAGATTGGTAGGGACACCAGCCGACCTTATGGTGATCCTTACCGCGAGTCTCCTGCACGCAACAGCATATAGATGGTGGAGCTTGATTTTCCAGGTGCATGATGAGGAATCTCTACTTTGGACAGACTTCGAGAGTCTCTTCTGCTTGGAGTTTGTTCCCGCCACCCTCCGTGTGGTGCGGATTCAGGAGTTACTTCACCTGCGGCAGGGTAGCTTGACAGTAGCTCAGTACTCAGTGGGGTTTACTAATCTCTCGCGCTACTCCACAGACATGGTACGGGGCCCATTCTTTAGGGCCTGGACCTTTGAGTAGGAACTGAGGCATGATATCAGGGCTTCGATGATCTCCCCCAGCATTCTAACGTAGGCGGGAGTGCTGGAGTGAGCCCTTCTTGTGGAGATCTTTCTCGCTGAGCCGACACCAGCAGCGAGACCCACCGCAAGGCGACACATAGCGGAGTCTTCTACAGCCGACAACAGACAGTTGACGCAGGGGTCCAAGCGGACCAGGACATCAGGTGGGCGACCTCAGCATTCAGGTTCGGTTGTGCAGGGCACACAAAACCGAGCCAGCTATACGAGGAGCAGGCAGTGCTATGCATGCGGCGGGTAGGGTCTCATGGCTCAAGACTGCTCGACCCTCCATATAGATGAGAACCAGATAGTGGAGGGACCTCCCAGGTAGAGGCAGAGGTTCGAACGTGGCAGTCTGCAGGGAGCAGGAGGACGAGGCAGAGGAGCTGGCTGAGCAGCGGGTGGTGGACGACATTTTGAGGTTCTACCACCACCACCACCAGGAGGTCCACCCCGATGATAGGGAGCTGGCGGACAGAGGTAGGCTCAGCTCCAGGTAGTGGAGCCTTACGATCACGGCGCACCTGAGATGATTTGAGGTACTATCTATGTCTACTCCACCCTTTCTGCAGTACTTATAGACACATGTGTGAGTCATTCTTTTATTATCGATGCCCTTTTTCAGAGCTCAGAGATTCCGACAGAGCCGTTGGCTCGATCCTTACGATTAGAGACTCCTACGGGAGCAGACTTGACGATTATGCACTGGTGCCAGCAGTGTGATCTTACTCTAGGAGGTGAGAGATTCAGCTGGGATCTTCTTGTAGCAGCGTCGAGGCCTTATGACTTCATCTTGGGTATGGACTTGTTATCTACAGTCCATGCTCAGATTGACTGTATTAGGCGCAAATTGCGGTGTGTCCGCACAGATGGGAGCAGGTTCACCTTCACCGGTGACAAGGGAGCCTTTGTAGTGTAGGATGGACTTACCCAAAGGAGAGGGCAGCCGATCACACATCAGTTGGCTAGTCTCATCCTCGGAGCATTTGATGTGCGGAGTCCGAGTTTTCCTATTGTGGTGGATTAGTATGCGGACGTTTTTCCTGACGACCTTCCAGGACTACCTCCTCGCAGAGAGTTAGACTTCTACATTGACCTATACCCAGAGACAGCACCAATATCTACTCCAGCATATCGTATGGCTCCCGCCGAGCTTCGTGAGCTGTGGGTACAACTGGAGGACTTGCAGGGGAAAGGATTTATCCGACCCATTGTTTCACCCTAGGCTTATCTGATTTTGTTCGCCAAGAAGGCGGATGGGAGCTTGCGACTGTGTGTCGACTAACTTTGCCTAAATCAAGTGATCATGAAGAACAAGTACCCACTCCCGAGGATTGATGACCTCTTTGATCATCTCAAGGGAGCACGATGGTTCTCGAAGATAGACCTCAGGTCAGGCTATCATCAGCTTAGAGTTCGAGACGAGGATGTGTAGACGATGACCTTCAGGTGTCGTTATGGCCGCTATGATTTCTTGGTTATTCCCTTCGGTGTAACCAACGCACCAGCAGTGTTCATGAGTCTCATGAACAAGATCTTCCAGCCTTACCTCGATCGTTTTGTCATAGTCTTCATCGACGACATACCGATTTACTCGACTATTGAGGAGGAGCACACTTACCACTTGCGGGTTGTACTGGACACACTTCGAGAGCACCAGCTTTATGGTAAGCTCTCGAAGTGCCAGTTTTGGATTCGAGAGGTTCACTTTCTGGGACACGTCATCTCAGAGGCGAGAGTATCAGTGGATCCACTGAAGATCGAGGTAGTACTTTCTTGGGAGCCACCTAGAAGCGTGACGGAGGTGCGGAGCTTCCTGGGTCTGGCTGGATACTATCAGAGATTTGTTCCAGACTTCTCTAGAGTTGCAGCACCACTTTCAGCCTTTAAGAAGAAGGGTAAACCCTTCGTGTGGTTAGATAGATGTCAGCAGATCTTTTAGGAGCTGAGGCAACAGTTGACCAGTGCGCCCATCTTGAGGTTGCTGGAGGAGGGCCTTGGGTACGTAGTTTATTGCGATGCATCAGGGACCAGACTCAGGTGTGTCCTGATGTAGGAGTGAGTAATGATCACGTATGGTTCATGGCAGTTGAGATAGAACGAGCAGAAATACACTACCCATGACCTAGAGTTAGCAGCAGTGGTATTTGACTTAAAGATGTGGTGACACTATCTAATGGGTAAGTGCTTTATAGTCTACTCTGACCACCATAGTTTCAGGTACATCTTCTCGTAGAAGGACCTGAACCTGAGACAACGGCATTGGTTCGAGTTCCTCTAGGACTATGACTTTGAGATAGTCTATACTCCTGGGAAGGGGAATGTTGTAGCTGATGCTCTCAGCAGGAGATCGTCCATTCAGCTACTAGGAGAGGTGACAGAGCAGCTAGTCGCGTTGCAGATATCCTTTGTGGATTGAGATGGAGAAGCCTTTCTACAGTCACTCACAGTAACTCCTCCACTCCTTCAGCGAGTTAGAGAGGCACAATGTGGGGACGTTGACTGTGAGACACGACGTGCTCAGATATCCACAGGGCAGGCGCCTGATGGATTTTCTGAAGGAGGAGAGCACGACATCCTCTTCAGGGGACGTACCATGGTACCAGTTGCACTATATGAGGAAGTGCTAAGGGAGTTTCACACTTCCCCTCTAGAGGTACATCCAGGAGTGGTGAAGATGTACTAGGAGCTCAGATGACAGTACTGGTGGCCGGGTATGAATAAGGCTATAGCAGAGTTCGTTTCACGATGCCTCACTTGTCAGCAAGTAAAGGCAGAGCACTAGGTACCAGCATGCTTGATATAGCCCTTAGAGGTCCTAGAGTGGAAGTGGGATGGAATATCCATGGATTTTGTGACGGGTCTTCCACGTACATGCAGAGGGCATGACTCTATCTGGGTGATCGTAGACCAACTCACCAAGTTGGAACACTTCCTTCCGATCAGAGAGCTTGGGATCAGTAGAGAGCTTGGGATGCCTCTACATTCATGAGATCGTACGGCTTCATGGTGTTTCATTGTCTATCATTTTCGATCGAGATGCTCTATTCACTTCCCATCAATGGAAGGGGTTACAGGAGGCTTTTGGGATGCAGCTACGTCTGAGCACCGCCTTCCCTCCTCAGACGGACAGCCACACAGAGAGGACCATTCAGAATCTCAAGGACATGCTCCGTGCATGTGTCCTTGACTTTGGTCATAGCTGAGAGGATCAACTACCCTTGGTGGAGTTTTAATACAACAATATCTACCACTCCACCATCGGGATGGCACCATACGAGGCACTGTACGGCCGACCTTGCAGATCACCTCTGTGATGGACTGACCCTGGGGAGTCAGCACTCGTAGGACCAGGGATGGTTCAAGCTACGACGGAGAAGGTGCAGATCATCCAAGAGTGGATAAATACTGCACAGAGCAGATAGAAGTCCTATGCTAATAGGAGGCGAAGACCACTGGAGTTCGAAGATGGTGATCACGTCTTCTTATGGGTCTCACCTCGACGGGGTCTACGGAGATTTATCTAGGGCGGCAAGTTATCTCTGCATTTCATCGGACCTTTCCAGGTCCGCAGCAGAGTAGGCGATGTGGCTTGCCGCCTGGCCCTTCCACCTCAGTTGCACCAGGTGCATGACATCTTCCACGTATCACAGCTGAGGAGATATGTGCACGACCCGACCCACATCATCAATCACGGGGAGCTGGACATCAATGACGGGGCAACATTTGTAGAGGTCCCAGTGGAGATCGAGGATCGATAGGAGTGGGTCCTACGTGGATGGTTGATTCCTTTGGTGCGCATTCACTGGCAGCACAGGAACCTCCAGGAGAGCACTTGGGAGCGGGAGGCTTAGATGTGAGCTTATTACCCCCATTTTGTTTTCCTAGTGTGTGTTGTAGATTTACGGGGATGTAAATCTCTGAGTTGGGAGTAATGTAAAGACCCAAAAATTTCAAGGAAAATTTTTTCTTAAATACTTTGGAATTTTACGAGTCAATGGTTTCTGACGGCACTTGATTCCGAGGCCTGGTGTGCCCAAAATCAGTTTCTGAAGTTTTGTTCAGGTACGTTTAGTAAACATATGTGCAGGTTTTTCTATCTTTTGAACCGGTGCTCAGAATTGAAATCCAAGGGCACTGATGAACTCACAACACTGGTATTCGCCTAAGGGGACCTTTACCGTAGTTGCGTTTTATGCGGGTTGAGAGTTAATATTTGGGAATTTAGAATAAAATAAATAAAATTTGTTGTGTACAAATTTAATTTAGGGAGGTTGGTTATTTCCTCCCAAGGGGAGTTAGAGGTGAGGCCCACACCCACATAACCTCCCATAAGAGGATATTTGTGAGGTGGGGCCCACACGATCCTAATCCCTTCATCCCCCCTTAAACCACACCATTAACTCCTCTTCATTTAATTGAACAACCCCTCACTTTTAAATTTTAAAATAACCCTTCACCTTCTTCTCTCTCTAATTAATTTTTCCAACCCATGGTAAATTAATTAGGTGATTAACTTAATTAATTAAAGTGGTTTGAATTTTTAATTACATGTGTTAATAAAATAATAGCCTTAGCTATTATTTTATTTTGGGAACTTTTTGTGTTGAGAGATTTTTGGGATATCTCTTGAGAAAAGTGTTCCTCTCTTCAACGAAGAATGCCTCCGGTGAAGAACGGATTTCTTCCTCAACAAAGAACGTGTTATAATTTGAAGAAGGCAAAGTCACCAACGACACTTCTTCTTCGGGTGCAATCTGACGTCGACGGAATCGACACCGTTCCTCCGTGACGCCCGACTACCATGACGCTTATCTTCCGCGACTCGACAACATGTGACGTCTTTTTGAGGTAGGGGAATTATGTTCAATTTTAATTGATTAAAATTGTTCTTGTTTTTTGTTGAGAAACATAGTTTGACTTTGGCCAATTGCGACCGCCTAACGCAGAGGGCGCGGGCTGAATGCACATGGCCCGACGATCCTCCGCAGTCTCTTTGTTTGCGATTGAGGCGCGTTGGAAGAGGCGGCGATGGGAGAAGCGGCTATCGTGCGCTAGCCGCATGCGGAAGAACCGCGACCTACAACCGCAGGCCGCTCGGCTTAAGGAGAACCAGCCGGCCGAAGCCGGTCAGAACGAATGAATAATGTGGCGCCATAAGGGGCGTCGCACTGCGGAGGACCGTGGCCCGCATTCTGCAGGCCGCTTTGGCGGCAAACCGGCCGGCTAGTCGGCCGGCCGGGTGAAGAAGCTGCGCCACCCGAAGGTACCGCGCAGCCAGACCGTGACCCGCCTGAGCGGGACACTTGTGTTAGGAAGGTCGGTCGGCTTCTTCCAGATGGTTGGGAGGGCGGCGCTGCTTGGTGCCACTGGTTCGAGAAAGTGCCTCCTCCCCCTCAGACTGCTCGGCCCTCCGGGCCGTGCCTCCTCGGGCCGGACCGCACTATTCCACGGGTCGGTCTGACCCTCTACCAGGTCGTACCCACCAAAACCGGGTTGACCCGAACCGTCGTCAGTCGCGTTGGGTTCCTTGTGACGATACAGAACTTCGGGATACATCAACTCTGAACTTCGTGATAGTTGATGTATCGACCGCTTGGCTCGAGGAGCGGACCCTCCCGGAATCAAGAATGTTGTGTGCGGGAACCCTAGAGTTGGTTGTGACTGCAATGACTACCATACTGGAATCCTCTGTGGGTTCGGCGACAGCGACTACCATACCGGAATCCTCCGTGGGTTCGAAGACGACGACTACCGTACCAGAATCTTCCATGGGTTCAGCAACGACGACTACCGTACCGAAATCCTCCGTGGGTTCGGTGATGATGGCTACCGTACTGGAATCCTCCATGGGTCCGACGATGATGATTAATGTTCTTGTATCCTACATGGGTCCGACAGTTTGACTTCTATTCTAGTATCCTACGTGGGTCCGACAGAGTAGCTGGTCTAGTATCCTACATGGGTCTGACAGCTTAGCTGGACTAGTATCCTACGTGGGTCCGCCAGCTTAGATTAATCAGTGACTGCATCTAATTATCTTTATCACTTTACGAAAGATGTATACCTGTGTGACCTGAGTCTTGACTTTCAATAATTACCATCAGTGTGATTGACTTCTTTCCTGTGTGGACCGGGATGTGCTTGGGCTCGAGAGTTGGAGCCGAACTGGAATTGATGACTTAGGTATATGTATAGGCATATACCTAAGTAGAGTAGGATGATAATTTGTGATTGTATATTTTATTTTTGGTTTATCCTTCGTGGATTATAGGATACATTCGGGGGTCTCGGGGTCCCTACTAAGTATTGTTATACTCACCCCTACACGGTCTATGCCCGCACTACGTTGTGTTGGATGCAGACGACGGACAGCACTGATCGTGGTAGAGACTTGTGGAGCTGGACGGTACCTGGAGGTGGACCACTTGGCGGGATGTACACGGAGCGGACGGACGGACCCGAGGTACCGAGGATACCATTTGTACCCACCCTTCAGGTGGGATTCCCGGAGGATGACTTAGTGGTTGTTGTTTTACTTTTCTGCTGTTGTACTAGACTTCAGTTGTACTGTACTTTTCAGTTGGGTTTTTATTCTGGCCCATTTACCTTTCAGCACTTACTTTTTTATACAGTATTACTTTGTTCTTACTTTATCTTGCATACTCTATTGTGTTTTTTTACTATCATAAAAGCAATGCCTTCCCTTTTTATCGGGATTTACGCCTTTGGTGCTAGTCGCCAGCCCCTGGCATATGGAAGGCGGGCTTAGGGTAGTCACGGCATGGGCCCTGAGGATGGGTCGTGACAACACCCCCCTCCCCCACCTGGATAACCCACCCACCACCACCCATGGACAACACACCCCCTCCCTGGACAGCCCCCCTCCCCAAAAACCCCCTACCCTCCCCCCCCCCTCTGACAGCCCCCCTAGACAGCCCCCCATTCCCCACCTGGACAGCCCACCCCCCTCCTAGGACAGCCCATACCCCCCTCCCCCACCTGGATACCCCCCTAAGATAGCCCACCCCCTCCTTGGACAGCCCACACCCCCTCCCCTACAGCCCCCACCTAGACACCCCCCCCCCCCCCACCACCTGGATAGCCCACACCCCCTCCCCTGCAGCCCCCACCTAGACAGCCCCCCCCCCACCTGGGTAGCCCATACCCCCTCCCCTGTAGCCCCCGCACCTAGACATCCCCCCCCCCACCTGGACAGCCCCCCCAACCTGGACAGCCCACCCCCACACCCCACCTGGACATCCCCCCCACCTGGACATCCCCCCACCTGGACAGCCACAACCCCCACCTTGACAGCCTAACCCCCTCCTTAGACACCCCACACCCCCTCCCCCACCTGGACACCCCACCCTAACCCCCCTGGATAGCCCACACCCCTCCTTGGGGCAGCCCATACCCCCCTCCCCCACACCCCTATAGCCCCCCACCCCCTGCAGCCCCCCTACCCCCTGGACAACCCACCCTGCACCTGGACAACCCCCCACACCTGGATAGCCCCCCTACCCCTCCAACATCCCCCCTTAGGGTATTTTTATTTAAAATCATTTTATTCATTAAAAATCCAAACTATCATGCATTTTCCATTTCATTAAACAAAAAACATAAAGCCCCACTAAAAATAATACATAAAACCCCACTAAACAAAAAACATAAAACAAACATAAAACAAACCCTTTACCCCACTAAAAAAACCAAAAACAAACCCTTTACCCCCTACACTAAACAAACCCCACTAAATAGACCATTTACGATATATGAAGTGTAAAACAAAAAAAACATAAAATAAAAAAAGGGTTCGGTACTCCAACAACAATAACTCTAATTTACCCAAAATAAAAACATCAAACATAAAATAAAAAGAGGAAGAACACTAAAACTAAGGTAACACATACTAATTTGAAGTGTAGAAATAATAATTTGTTTGATTGAAGAAGGATCTTCGGCTAAAAGGTGTTTTGTGAATGAGAATACGTAGGGAGGAGGTCTGGATTAGGTCTGCAATCAGACAAAATGGGAGATAGGGCACTGGGTATTTGGGGGAAAACATTCCCAATGGTTTTTAAAAATCGTTGGGTAAGATTCCCTTTACCAAAAGTTTATCAAAACTGTTGGTATACCTTAGAGAAAATAGTTGTTTCCCTACGGTTTTATCAAACCATTGGGAAATTATAGGAATATATACACATTTCCAATGGTTTGAACAAATTGTTTGCAAATGTTGCTTCTTTTACACTATATAAATGGTTTCCTCAAACCGTTGCTATAGTACCGTTGGTAAAACACCAAGTTCCAGTAGTGTAAAATGATGAGGTTGATATTTAATAGGAAATGAAAAAAGTTTGAGGGTGAAACAAAAATTAAGAGGCTAATCAGTTTCTTCTGATTAAGAAATCTCAAGATCGGTATATATTAGTGCATGATGAATATGAGAAAATGTTATAGTCTATATTTGATATGAAGTTCTACAAAAAAAACTATTTATGAATCCAAACTCATTCGAAGTGGATATTGATGCTAGTGATAAACTGAATCCACTGATATTGAGGCTGATGAGCATGACCAAGCTAATTCATGAGAGTTGTGATATGCCAAAAGTCGGTGACCAAATCTATTTCACATGATAAAGATGACTCAATTGGAATACTTGTTTTTATTTAAATGTTGATCGATTCAAATTCTAAGTTGAAATCATTTGAGGATTTTTATTCCAAACATGAAGGAATGAGATCTAGAATCATCATTTTCTTCTTGAGTAGGTCTAATTGAAGAATGTGAGACCTTAGTGTAATATATGATAATTTTAAGAATCATAGTTTTGACTGGTTCAAATAGGGTAACTTTTATGCATCATATCGAATGTGAGACTCAAGCTAGTTTTTAGAACCTTATTTTGATGAATGATACAATGATAAAAAAATTGAACAATGACTGATGGTTGTGTGGATTTTTCTCATTGTGATCAATGGTGTGTTAATTACATGTGTAGGTTCAAAGATTATGGCGGGCATCGAACCCTCTTATTATATGGTTTCAAGAGTGTAAGGGGGTGCGCATTAGCTACTAGAAGAAATTACTATGAGGATTAAAGTTTATAAGAACTAAATAGTACATGATTTCAAGATTACCATTATGTTGGTTCAATATGGGTTTGGTCTATGATCATATGGATCATTTTTTCAGTCTAAAGTAGATGAAAATGGTTATTAAAGTGTGAAATTGTGGAAAATTCATGTGTGATTTGTAAGATTCTTAAGGTAGTAAAGAAAGAAAGGTGTTGTTGTTTTTAATATATAGATTTTAATTCTAGAAAATAAAATCACAACAATAATATAAGCGATCCGAGGATATAAAATATTGGATAACTGAAGTAATTAATTCCACATTTATGTGGTCGTAGTTTTGAAAGTGGTTCTCTAAAGCTACTATGATAGTAATGTAGGGTAAAATTAATCTTACCCATATTTGAGAAAACATGATATCGATTTTGATGATAGGATCGTGAATTTACTAATGTTCTGTGGTGCAGTAAGTTGGTGATTGAGAGGATAAATGAATAGAATAACTTTGGAGGTAAATTGGAGGATAGACACATTTAGGAATTCTTAGACATAGAAAAAACTAAACAGTAGAAATAGGGATTTTTCATAGTAAAATTAATGGTGTACAATGTAGGGTGACAAAGCTATAAGAATATTTGAATTGATGTGGGAGATTATTAATCTATCTCTTTATATTTTGTCTAGTTTTATTGATATTTAATCTAATTATTCTTTTAATTAAAAATGACTATTAGGTAAATCTTGTTCTGTGGAATGACATTGTTCTTATATTAATATTTTTATTTGATTCATTAATTTTCAATAATTGTGCCATTTTTTGTCTTCATATTTACAAAAAATCATCTCCATTCATAAAATATTGATGACATTCAATCTTGATCATATTATTATGGTTTTAATAACAATTTTGTTGAAAATTATTTGGCTAGTAATTTTTCAATTAATCAAATGTTAATGAAATAAAAAACATTATTAAATGATAATTACTATGGTGACCTTCATTCAATTATTTTTTTTAGATGAGTTTAAGGTTTTATTTGACAAACTATAGAAGTTGACTCACAATTTTCTAACTGATTAAAAGAGTCAATGGAAATTCCCTCTCATGAATTAATATCCAATCATATTTTTTAATGATAAAATCTTATTTCCATAGACAAGACAATTAAAATTCCTACGGCTTATCAATTTTTTATCACTCCAAAACTTTTTATTTTTCAATTTCTCAGTTCCACTCATTCACACACTTTTCTTCCTTAAATACACACCACCCAATAATTTTTTTCTATTATATATTTTTTTTCTATTTCTTATATTTTGGTTATATTATTAGATCATATATATATAAATTTTCCTTCCCTCTGGATACGATACTTTATAAACTATTATCTAGTAGTTTTGAGGTTTTAAATTTGATAAATTCAATGACATTATTTAACAAATTTTGCATTGTTTCTGGGTAAGGAATGAGTGGAAAATAGAAATAAACAACAAAAAATCTAGTTCATAAAAATAAAAATAAAAAACCAAAACAAAGAAAAAAAATAAAAAAAATCATAAAAACTAAAAAATAAAATTTGTTTCATTCTTTTTTTTTGTTACCAAATTTTGTGGTTTATGCATTAAATTTCCAAACATGAGAAATTATATACAATAATCCTTTAAAGTCCTAGAATGAGGGAGTTTAAACATCCTTAAGTTTCAAGAGAACTATATTCCATTATTCTATCACATAAAACTCGAAATTATGATCTGAAAAAATAATAACTAATACTAAACCCATATTGTATATAATAACTAATAAGAACTCTCTATACTTTATTAGGGAGTTTTATAATATAGTGTAGTAGTTTTCTTTATAGGGAATTAGTAAAGATGATATGAAAATGGGATTTTCCCTTTTGTATCAAGTGGAATGATAGAAGCAAGTTTTTTCCTTATATGAAAACATTTTTTAAACCTAGAAACATGTTTATAACTCATTTATTATGAAATTTTATCCAGATACACTTAAGGAAGTGTTTTGTAACAAAAATACATGTTTATTTCAAGAGGATGGAGATAATTTTCAGGATTTTTTGGACTGATTTAGGGACTTTTTTAGGAAATTACCTAACCATAAGATATCTACCCACCTCCTCATGGATATTTTCTATGAAGGGTTGTCAACTTCCATTTATAATTTTTTTCAAAAATCCTTTAGAGGTAATTTCACTAAAAGGTATGATGAAGAACATAATAAAATATATAACAATATATCCTTTAATTCAAAAAATAATGATTCTAAGAGAATAAGAGTAAATATAAGTGACTTAACATTTGGTTAGGGGCCTCAAATGAATGTCCAAAATGCTGAAATTAATTGTCAAATTTAGTATGAAATGAGCCAAAATGCTAGACAACATGTTTACAAAATTAGAAGTCTAAATAAAACCTAATAACTTATGGAACAATTTCATCAATTTTATATATTATGTCACTCATATAGTTGTTGTCCCAAATTTTTTATTCCTTACAAACATTTAGAAAGTGAAGTTTTTCTAGTAAGGACCTAGCATTCAGGCTAGAGGTGATCCATTTTACATCACTTATAACACCTATTATATAAATCACCTTAACCTATCATGGAAAGAGTAAGGAATATTGAGACAACCTTTCCCTTGATTCTAATAGCAGCACAATTTTTTTCAATTAACATAAGGCTAAAAATTATAGTTTTCATGTTGATTTAATTGGTATGTTTTAACTATTGATATATAGTTTTGATTCTCAATAGGACAAACTTGATTTAAAAAAGTCTTAACATAATTCCAAAAGTATGAAACTGGGGATATGTTATATAATCTTTAAATATAAATGGGGTAGATACCCAGAGAATTAGACGGTATAGTGAAAGGGAAGTTACCAAGAACAACTAAGATGAATCATAGAGAAAATATCTTGGTTTTTACCACAAATAATGGTCTTAAACTCAAGATGAACTAGAAATGACTCCAGTACCGCTCGAACTAATTGTTTTCTAGAGTATAGCCACTAAAATTGTGATAATATACAATATAGAAATGCAGATATTATTTTAGAAACTAAGATAAATCTTGATGTCCCACTTAAAAATGAAATATAAAATGATACTAAATTGAAAAAGAATAAATGTAAGGAAAAAGAGAACAATAAATTAAGTGAATTCATTATGATCTTAAAAATTATTCCCTGGCTGTCCTATTCCCTCAAAAATTAAAATATAAAAATAATGAACTATAACTTATCCAATTTCTTGGTATTTTTAATAATATCCAAGTGAAATTTTTTTATTCAATACCTTATTTAAATACCATCATAATTTATGTAATTATAAAATATTATTTCAAATAAGAAAACCTTGGAAGATTTTTCTTCATATTTAATCACTTAAGAGTGCAATGTTTTCCTTCAAATCATGATCCCACTTAAGATCAAAAAACTATGAAGTTTTGTCAACCCTTTGAAATTAAGATATAGTGGTAAAATGAATTTTTTTTGTGACCTCCATTCTAGTATAAATTTGATTCCTTACTCACTATTTTTTTTATTTGAGTTTAGGAGACCTCCAACCCACCATGGTTTTCTTGAAACTAGCTAGTCTATCTATATCTTATCCTATCAAGAGAGTGAATTATTTTCTTGTAGGAGTAGGGAGGATGTTTTTAATTGATGATTTTATAATCCTTGATATGGATTATGATAGGTAAGTTCCTATAATTTTAGGAAGACTTTTTTTAGTCACTTATGGAGTACTTATTAAGGTTACTAAGTGTAAACAAAGTTTTCAAATTTGGTGAGAATAATAAAGAATATAATGCCTTTAAAACCATCAAAGAAACCATACTTGATTTTTTTGAGAAAAAATCCAATTGAATTTAAGGAATTGGTTTTTGAGTAATAGGAAGTGTTTTAATAATGATCAATGAAATTAATATAAAACCATCCATAATTTCTAAAAATTATTTGATGATTTGAGGTAGTAAGGTTGAGGAACATTTTGATGAACTAGAGAGAGTATTTTTACAGTTTATAGATTATTTGGAAGAGTAAAATATTTTAAAATAAGATCTAGATACTAATTGTAGTATGTGGTCCATGATGGAAAGTTGTGACTAATAAGTTCTTTTCATCTCATATTCTAATTTTGAGAGGTAAATTGAATATATTAGACCAATTAGGCATAAGATTCCTCATTCTATTCATGAAGTACCACTTGTGGTTATTATTCTTTTTCCTTATCATCTAAAATATTCATTTATGGGTGATAATTCCTTGTTATATATAATTATCTGATCTAAATTATAAAACGAATTAGGAATAGAAACTGTTAGGTGTCTTTAAAAAATACATAAATACCATTGAATGAATTATAGTTGACATAGAAGGGATTATTCCTTCATTATTCATGCATAAAATACCAATGGAATCTAACCATACACTAAGAGTAGAGGTACAAAAAATTCTAAATCCACACATGAAAGAGGTTGTTATAGTGGGAGTGATTAAGTTTTTAGATGCTGGAATAATTTATCCCATATCATATAGATATTGGGATAGCCTGTTACAAGTTGTTTTAAATAAATGTGGTTTCATTATTGTGACCAATTAGAGAAATGAAAAAATTTAATTTAATAAAGCAACCAAGTGTTGAGTTTGTATTGATTAGAGTAATCTTAATTAAACCACTAGGAAAGACCATTTTCCCAATCTGTTTCTTGATCAAATTCTTGAGAGGCTTATTGGGAATGAGTTTTTATATTTTCTATATTTATATTCTAGTTATAATCAAATTTCAATCACCCTAAAAGATTAATAAAAAACCTCATTAACTTTTAAATTTTTGTTTTTTCACTACCAGTGAATGCCCTTTGGTTTTGCGGTGATCTGGCTACCATTCAAAGATCTATGTTTTTTTTTTTAGTATATTATTGAGAGGATAATATAAGAGTTTATGGATTATTTTTTCATTATTAGAAACACTTTTGAATGATTTTTTAAAAATTAGGAATCAATTTTACAAATATTCTTATTGACTAACCATGTTTTGAATTGGAAAAAATGTCAATTTATTGTTACTATGGGTATTGTGCTAGGAAATAAATATCTTAAGAGGGATATATAAGTTAAAAATTATAAAATATAGGTGATTTAACATATAACCACTCCATAAAATTTCCAATGTGTTATAAGTATCATAGGGAGTTCCAGTTTTTATAGATGATTCATAAAAGATTTTTTTGAAATTACTAGGCCTATATGCTCTCTTATTATCAAAGATAAAGATTTTATTATTGATGAAAAATGTCTTGAATATTTCAATATTCTTAAAGAAAATATCACATATTCATCCATTATCACCACTCCTAATTAGATGTCCCCATTTGAGTAAATGGGATATTCTAGTGATGTGGTTGTAGGGGCCATTTTAGGACAAACAAAAGATAGGAAGATTCATGTGGTGTATTATGTTAGTATATTTCTAGACAATTAACAGAGAAATTACACCACATTTGAGAATTAATTTCATGTAGTTGGGTTTTATTTATATAAATTTAGGAAATAAATGATTGGGTTAAAAGTCATATTGTTTACTTACCATTCAACCTTGAAATGATTTCTTTCCAAAAAAGAAGCTAAACCAAAACTAATTTTATGGATTGTTTTGTTTTAGGACTTTAAAATATATATTAGGGAAAAGTAGGGTTTTTAAAATGTAGTGAATGGTCATATTTTTATGTTATATGACACTAAAAATGATGACCCTAGGGAAATTAATTCTTTTTTTATTGATGAAAAACTACGTCATATTTTTTTAAGAAAAATTACATGGTTTGCATATTTTTCAAAATTTTTAGATATTGGATTAATTCCTAAAGATAACTCAATAAATAAAAGAAATAAATTCATTTATAAATTAAAATTACACTGATGGGATGATCTATTATTATTTAGAAGGTGTGTTTATAAAAATTTTAGGAGGTGTGTGCCCAAAGAAGAGATGGTCTCTATTCTTGAGAGTTGTCATTATTTACTATGGAGAGGCCATCATGGTGGAGAGAGGACCACTAAAAAAGTTCTTTATTATTGTTTCTATTGGAATATTTTTTTCAAAGATTCTAGGAATCTCATTTTAGGTTATCATAAATATCATAGATTGTGTAATTTAGTTAGAAAACCACAGTTTCCACAAAATGTAATTTTATAAGATGAAAATTTTAATGTTTGGGGTTTGGATTTTTTGGAACAATTTCATTCATATCATAATAATGAGTTCATTTTGGTGGATATTTACTTTTTATCAATGTGGGTAGAGGTTATGACACTCCCAATATAGCAACCCAAGACTTACACATATTATTACATGATTTTTAACACATATATTCATTTAATACAACCAAAGGATCAAAAGGCCTAGTGTATTTGGAATAATAGGTATGTAAAAAAATGAAATTAAAATAATATAAAACTTATTTATTTTAATCACTATAATGATATCCTAAATAAATTTTAGATCCTAAAATGATATAGGATAACCTGGTGAATACATACAATAGAGGGGTGAGCTATAAAGCCCAATAAGGGAATAGACATGTTAATGAGGCATAACATGTAAGTCAAAAAACATAACATTTTATAATAAAAGATAAGTCTATTGAATAATCATAGAGAATAATAACTTAAATAAATTGTTATCATAAGATCATGGATACATGGGGAAGTAGAAGCAACATAAAATAATATATAAGTATAAGTCAAGGCTAACCACTAAGACAACATCACATGGTGGATAGAGTCTCATAATGGATTAGGTTTACTCCATAATACCATAAATAAAATATCATTAGAGAAATAAATTGCCCAATACATTGGATAACTATTTGGGAACACCAAATATAACATGTACATGCTTATGTGTGCCAGAAAAGGAAATCGATTATAATGAATAGAAATAAGGTATTTGAGAAATGAAATTAAGGCATGTATTACTCCATCAAAATAAGGTAGAATAATACAGGTATATAAGTAAGAGACATATATAAAAATTTTGGAAGAATTTCATAAAATAAAGTAGAGAAAGAAAGTGTGTTTAATAGATAAAGGTCATAACACAAAGAAAATGGGTGGTTTGGAGAGATCCCTTCTCTAATGTATGGATCCATTCTACACTTGTACTTAACGTCCCAAATAAAAAAATTAGATTAAGTAATTAATTAATTAAAAACATTTTCCATATATATTTTATTTATTATAATTTTATTATAATCATTTATAACCATTTCAATTAGATATAATGTTTAATTTTGCTGTTTAGGAAGTGCTCGTTTCATGGTTCCAAGGTCGGATCACTTATGAATAATTATTGATATCATTTTCAAATGAGACTACAAATTCCAAAGTTAAATAAAATTTTATTCATGTAATTATATAATTTTAAATGGTACCAAATACCCGTATGTATTCCGATATATGGATGATTATTTTAGTAAAAGCATTAGTGTTATACTATTTTTAGGCGGTTTTACCGACCATCACAAACTAATATCGGTTTATATAACATTATGAATAGATATTCATTATAGATTGTGAAAATTATATAATATATATAATTATTTCATTTTAAACCATTATAATTGAATTTAAACCTTCTATTAAGGGGTTAGTGGAAAAGTAAATATGATCATTCAAGAAGGTAGTGAACCGACATAATATAAACAATGGTTTCATTTTTAAAATAAGAGGAGATGAGAAAGGGGTGGATTGTAGATATTATATTAGAAATATAAAATTATAGTATATATAGAATATTTTAGTTATTATTCCTTGATGTATGAGGGAGGTGATTAGAAGGTGTGAGGATAAGGTGTAAAGAGAAGTTGTGGTGAGGGAGGTATTTATTAGGGGATGAGAGGGGTGTTTTTGAATTTTATATTCATTAGTGTATTATTTTGGCTAAATAATATCAATAATATTTATTATTGTGACTATATACATTAAAAAGTACATGTGAGTTTTAAATAATGGGTTCTAACATCATCCATGAATCAAAAATTCATATATTTAGATTATAATGTAATTTATCATATATTGACCTATTTTACTATTCACTGAAAATTCAACTATTTAAAATAATACAAAATATTCACCCTAACCATTTCTAAATATTTATATTCAAAAAATGAAATACATTTTATAAAAATAATTTTTTAAATATGATGAATTTATTTTTTAAATAAAATACTCATTTAGTTAAAAAAATACCAATTTTAATATTACGAGTAATTTTCTGGCCCTTTGAAAAATTACTTATGGTCTCAAAAAATTATATTCACATTACTATATAACATACTATTTATTTATAAATATATTTTATTATTAATTTTAAATAATTATATTTATTATAAAATTGAAATTAAAAAATTTATATTTTACAAACATGTAAACACTTAATATGTCATTTTTAAATCATTTATTTACCTGTACCAGGATATGAATATATAATATTGTTATTTTATAAGATATATATATATATATATAATTTTATACTTCCATAGGAGAGGACACTATTCTAATAGTTATATTACTATTTATAATGGTCAAATTACTAATCCAACGACCCAATTACTATCCCAATGGTAAGATTACCATTCCAATGTTCAGATTTGTAATGGTTGTATGGATTCACTACTTCCTTTAAATACATTATATTTTATTCATTCTTCATTAAATTATATTTCTCTCAAGGTTATACATATTCAATTTCAGAATGTATATTGGATTACTCCCATTCTGCTTCATTTCTATTGCGTTTTCCATGAGTGAGGTTATTCTAGTGGATCAAGCATATCCAAATTTTCATATATCAATTATCTAGTTTCTTATTGATTTATCACACTATAATAATTTCAATTAATAGGGCCATTTTTATTCCCTAAATGTAATGTTTAAATTATTATAATAAAATGTAGTTGGATTTATCATGTGGTGTGTGATCATTATACTACATTATTAAATATGACACAATTATAAGAAGGAAATTCCTTTTGTAAATTATGGGTCATTACATTCTTCCCCTTAATAAATTTCACCATTGAAATTTCATTTTAAAAACTAAGGTGAAAATAGGAAATGGTGCTTCAACTTCATGGATTATTTCGGTTACCATGTCACCTCCTGGTATTTATGGTTTCACTATAGTACATTTCCTAGGTGAGTTGTCTTATTATGTATAACATTATATCTATAGTCCAAGATCATCATTGGATTCTCCTCATAAGAGAGATTATTTTCCTGATGTACCACCACCGAGTTTAGTACATGTGTGGGATTTGGTATGTACTTTCTTAAGAGGTATACATGGAATACACCATGTACTTGAGAAAAAGTTAGTGGGAGTGTAATTCAATAGGCCACATCTCTGATATGATCGAGAATCTCAAAGGGGTGATGTACCTGGGACTTAGAATTCCATTCTTCAAAAATCTCATGAATTTATTCCAAAAATATATTTACAGGAACACCTTATCTTTAAACTCAAATATTAGGTCTCATCAATGATTGTATACAGAGATCTTCTATTAAATTTGAGAATACCTGATGTGATGCTAAATGGTCTTGAAAGTTTCTATAATTTCCTTAACCATTTTATGTCCTAGAAGATTATGTTCACCAAATTAATCCTATTATGAAGGGGTTCTTCATCTCTTACCATAAAGGTATTCATATGGATCCATTTGGATGCTTGAGTGAAAACTATTATTATATGAAAACTCATCCAGAGGATGATATTGTTCACATCCCACATTGATTTCTATCGAGAATGCTCTCACTATGTCTTCTAGTGTATGGATAGTCTGTTCAGATTGACCATTAGTTAGGTTATGATAATCCATACTGAAGTTCAACTCAATGTTTATATCATATTGGACACTCTTCTAGAACTTTGACATAAATATCGAATCTTTGTTAGATATAATCGATAATGGTGTTCCATGTAGCCTCACCACTTGTATGATTTATATCTTTACAAGTTGATTAAGTGATAAGTCCTATCAAATAACGATGAAATGATAGGTCTTTATAAGACAATCCACCACAACCCATATAGCATTATTTATTCTAGATGTCATCAGAAGACTAGTGACATTGTCCATGATGATGTTTTCTCATTTCCATGTAGGTATGGGTAATGGATGCATCATCCCCTTATACGTTTTCCTATCAGCCTTCACTTTTTTTCATACTAGGAACTTTGATATATATATATATATATATTCCATGATATCCCTTTTTATAATGTCCCACCAATAGTAATCTTAGATATCCCAATACATCTTTATGATTTTTGGGAGGATAGAGAAGTTTGAGCTATGTTCGATATTCAATATATCCTTCTTTGTCTTAGTATTTGATGGAACATATAGCCATGACCCAAATCTTACAAATCATTCATCAATTTTAAACCCTGATTATTTCCCTTTTCTTATAGCTTCTACATTCATCTGTATTTTCACATCATATCATTTAGCATCCTTTATCATCTTCTGAAAGGATGGTTGGGAAACAATTTGAGATAGGATTGATGATATTACTTTCCTTATGATCCTCATGTATATCCAATGCATGTATTATAATATTGAATCCTTATCAATTATAATCATTTAGAAGGATTCATAATCCTTTATACTTAGAGTATTTACTACTTTATTTTCTTTCCTAAGACGATAGTGGACTGAGCAGTCATAGTCCTTGATCAAATTTAACCATATTTATTTGTGCATATTAAGCTCATTTTGTGTGAATATATTTTTTAGGATCTTATAATACATATATATTTGAAACTTATCCCCATAAATATTTTCATGAATTGACCTAGGTTACCCTAAAAATTTTGAACCCAACCCAATCTGTGGGATAAATGATGGGCATTCCTGATACCCAGAGGATGAAGACTAGCACTCAGGCATCAAAAAACCACTATAGGTAATTATTTCACCCAACCTAAAGTGGAAAAATAGAATATATAAAAATATTATACAGAAATATTTTTAAGTAAAAAATGTAAAATATATATTCCATAATAGAAAGAAGATACTAGAAATAATATAAATCAAGAACTCAAAAAAAAACCCAAAGTACAAGTTTATAAAAAAAGGAAAACTAAAATTGAAACTGACTAATCCATGCCATAGAGTGGGAAAACTCCCACCATCTCACCACCAGCTACCCAAACTCAGCAGACAAAAACCCCGCCGCCTCACTATGGTGTCTTTCCTTTTCCTATATCAAAAGACATAACAGGGTCTATGAACCACTGAAGGGTTGTGTGGGGTGTGATCTAAATAGGTTTATTAGGATCCCACCCAAGAGTTCTCTAAAAATTCTCTATTTAACAATCCAAACATGGTAATCTTTAAAGAAAATAAGGAATGATAATCAGTTAAATAGTTTCATATCAAAATCATTGTAATACATTTCCATTTTTCCATAGTTCAAAATAATCTAGGTAAAAACATTTCAAATCATATCACATATATCAAAGAAAGTAATCGAATCCAAGTTGTAAAATCCAAAGAATATGTAGTATAATTATTAGGATCACTATAGAAAAGGCTAGCTAGAACCCTCATACCCAAACATAGACAATCATGCATGTCAAGTCTCTATTCATATGCATTGAATATAGAGAGTAGAACAACATGCCTAAGGAGTAGAGGAAACCCCCAATAGTTCTAAAAAGTCCTTAGAAAAACAATCCTAAGGAGCATAGGAACACCCCATGAGTGAATCACCCAATAGTATCAACAGATGATACCTATTACTACACCTTCTATCTAAGTACCCAAGGCTACCCATGTGATAAAATTTCCAAATAATTTCATCAAAACCTTTATTTGAAAATCATTTCATAAACCCATTTTACAATTCTTTGAAAACACTATTTTATTTTACTAAAACAAGGGGAAAACCATTCTTTATCAAAAAACCATTTTCATACACTAAAAAATAAATCAATTAATCATTCCATTTTATTTATAAAACTATATCAATATAATTCCTCTAACATTGGATAGAGACAGAACCACCTACCTAAATAGAAGGTTTAACACTAAAATCGATGGGATCCATAACCACTAGAAGGAATGTAGAACAACAATAAGAGGTCATATCAATGATTATCACACTTTAAAATCATAATCCATAACAATAAGGTTCAATGGACAGGTTAGGTCACACATAACTCAAGATACATGAACCCGCTAAACCATAACCATTAAAGGATCAGACACTAGAAGATGGTCACATAATGAATCTAGAAATGAATAATAAGAAAATCACCAAAAGATAAAAAGATCTAAAAACACAGTGAAATAGCGATGTTATGACCAAATGAAATGAAGAAGTAGAAAGGTTGCTTACCAGAATAGAAGCAGTACAACCAATACAAATATCAGGCACCGAATGATGTGATGTAAAAGGAGTGAAGATCCCCAAAATCACTTTAGAGAGATCCTAGGGTTTAAGAGAGAATACCCAATTATCGAACAAAAATAATCTTATTTGTAGTGCGATAAAAACTGCTGGCACTAAATCATTTATGACTTGAACCCCTTTCAGGATGTGAATTTCATGACTTACAAAAATATGATGAAAAATGAATCACCTCAGATTAATAATCCCAATACCAACCATTACATGATGTGAACCAATTTCATGGATTGTAAATTTTTCATTCTATGAACTAGTTCATGACATCTGCCAAGTAATGAATTAACATTGTGTAACTAGTTCATGACATGAATGTGTCCAACATAATTATATATAAAAAATTAGAAAACCCCCAAGCTAAACCTGAGACCCCAATGGATATACTCTTAAGCCTTCAACATATTTATACTTAGAATCCATCAATTCAAACAAATACACATCCCCAAACTTTAGGTCATTTTCCCTAACAAATGTTACCCATCCTCAAAAGTCCCAAAACACACTCAAATGAAAAGGGAAACAAAAAGAGAGATAATATGTACCCTAAATAAGGTAATGTGATGTTAAAAACTCCCCACAAAATAATTTCCATCCCCTAGAAGTCATGTGGAACAATAGTGCTCTATAAATATGTGAGGGCACTACTACCTCACTAAAATTTCATGCTCTGAAGTCTCATGAGAATCTGATCCATGTTACAAGAACACTCTGATAAATGGAATAGATTTCTCATTCAAGACTTTAACTTGAGAATCAATGATCTCCACTAGCTATTATACAATGGAAAAATATGGATCTAAATCAATCTATTTCAACTAAAACCATGAGAGGGATCATGATAGTACTTCTTGAGCTGAGATATGTAGAAAACATCGTTAATAACTATCAATTGAGTTGTTAATTTCAACTGATATGAAAAAATTACCAAGATAATCCATGAACTCAAATGATCTAATATATCTCATATCCAACATTACCTTATCTCAAAGCTGATGGTGACCCAATTGAGTAAAAACTTTCAAGAAAACCTTGTACTAATGGGAAACTACAAATGATGATGCTGATAATAAACATACAATTATTTCAGACTCTGAGCTATAATTAGATACCAACATATATCCTAAATCCTCACCACTATATCCTAAATGAGACTCAGTCCCACATGAGAGGCCTCTACCACCTCTACCAAACAAAAAGGAGGTCTGTACGTGAGACCTTATAAATAATAGAAGGGATCCATTTTGATTAATGAATAATAACTGTTTTTATGAGAAAAAAAACCAGTACTAGATTTCTATCCCACAATCCACCAAAATTCAAGATGCAAGCATAAAAAATAACCTTTAGGACCTGAATAGCATTCTAAATTTGACTATTGATTTGTGGATGGTAAGTTGTGCTCAACCTGACCTGACCCCCCATTATATCTTAAACACTCATCTATAACCAGGAGGTAAACCTAGGATTCCTATCTAAAAAAATGGTATAGGGAACCCCATATAACATCTTATCCTCTTGTTTATACAATATAACTATATATTTAACTTTAGTGGTGTCCTTGATCAGAATTAAATGATCTGATTTCTACAATAAATCAACCACCACCCAATTTTCATTCATTCCTCAGGGATTCCATGGTAACCCAAAATAATTCCATGTTCACCTCATCCCAATTCAAAATTTCTATTGTAAGAGGATGGATCATTCTAGAAGGTGTAATATTCTATTCATTTATTTTTTGGTAGGTGTAATAGTGGGAAACATAATTTGCAATGTCATGCTTCATACCTAGCCACCAGAATCACTATATCATGTCATAATACATCTTCATAGTTCCCAGATAGATTAACCATGAATAACTATGATAGTTGAAACTAAACATAGCTATTTATAGATGTTAGGATGAAAAAATGATCCCTAAATAGGAGAATACCATCTGAAGAGAGAGACCAACCATAAACGGTCTCCCCACCAAAAGTGGTTTCTTGTATTCCTATGAACTTATAATTATTTTATTGAACCTATAGAATAGACTCAAGGTGAGATGATGATTACTAAAAACTAGTCATAACTATACTTGAAACATCCTTCTGAGTATCCAGATGAAACTGAGCAAAGAGTACCACAATGCTCCACTCTTCCTTAAATTCCAAAATAGCTTATGATGATACTTTCCTACCAAGAGAATCTAAAGCAAAATTATCATTCCCTGAGGTATGAGTGATTTTTAAGTCAAATTTCTGAAGGTAATATACCCACCACCTTTTTCAAAGATTCATGTCTTTATAAATAAAAGATATATCTCAGACTCTTATGGTCAAAAACGACTGTGAAGCTCTCCCTAAATAGATAAATCTATAAATATTTAATTGCATATATATCCTTGAAAAGATCCAAATCATGAGTGGAGAAATTAATCTCATGAATCAAAAGTTTATGAGATCCATAAGCTGAAACATGATCAAACTCCATAACCACAAAACCTAGACCACCACCAGAAGAATCACAGTATACTACATACCCCTTATTGGGATTAGGTAAGATTAGAATAGGATATGATGTCAGAATCTATTTCAATTCATCGAAAGAAGAATAGAATTTATCATCCCATAGGAATTTCACCCCTTTACTATATGAGAAGTCAAATAAGACACCAACTTTGAGAAATCCTTGATGAACCACCAATAGTATCCTTTAAGACCAAGAAATCTATGAATATAAAATACATTTCATGAATCCTCTCTTGAAAATACAACATTCAACCTCTTAATATTAGCTAATAAGACATGTTATGAAATCATGTTCCCAAGAAGAAAAAGGTTTATAAAATGGGTTTAATGAGAGAGAAAGGTAGTATATCATCAATAGTGCAACATTTGGACATAAAAGGGTTGATTATAAACATGCTAGAGCACAATAAATTGAAACTAAAAGATCCTATCACAAAAGAAGTAATTGAATAAAAAGGTGGAGGTGGAGAACCCTTACCTTTCTAAGTAACTTCTTAAAGCTTGGGAGGACTCCTTAGAACCGTAGTAACTACTTGGGAGATATTTAAAGGTGGAGAGGGAAGATAAATTTTTTATCAATTTTTTTAGGGTGGATAGGGGTGAGAGAATGGGTAGGAGTGATCTTCTTTTATAGGTGAAAAGGAGGGGCTTTTCATGGAAACTAAAAGTAGGTGAGGGATAAGAATGGTATCACATGGGGGTTAGGTGGGTTTGGTGAGTTAGGTGAATTGGGTTGGGAAATTTTTATGAGACTTGTGGGATTGACTTACCAAACTAATAAAGGTATTCTATAAGGTCCAAAAGTAAATTTTATTTAGTAAAATTTGGGTCACATTAGATTACCCATTTTAACACTTATTAATCTTGATTAAATATTAATGATGGTAATTATTTTATTGCTAAAAATATAAGACGAACCATATTACCAAATTTTAACATTATGAATATGAATTTGGGATAAACTTAACCTAATTAAATTTATAAATATGATAAAATTGACTTTTAAATTTAAACATATAATGTGTAGAGAAACCATTTTTGTAGAAAATTACGTTTTAATCGTTAAGTGTACTTAATATCATTTAACATAAATTTCCAATGAGTGTTAATTTATTCAAGTGTAATTTTAAACATCATATTAGTGTAATCATTAGAAATATATCAATTTAAATTATTTTATAAAAATTATGTAATGTTTTAAAAATAATAATATATTAACGCATAAAACAATTCTAAGAAAAATGAATCTTCCAAGCATAAAATAAATATATTAATTAAATAGTAAAAAATATTACATGAATGTTAATGTATTTCATTGTATATATTATTAATAATTTTCATTAAAATAATTATTTAATAATAATATAATATAATGCATAGCATATAAAAAGGAAATTTTTTAGGGAAAATAAATTTTATGCATAAAATGATTTATTAGTCATCTAGCTATACCAATTGAATTTATTGATGCATTTCCATTATTTTTTTTATATATAAATTTCATAATACAATTACCCTTATTTAAACCTTACAGTATTAAAACAAATTTAAAATGATTATATTAATTTTAATAAAAGGTGTTGTGGTTCATCTTCATCCGGTGATGTGTTTGGAGAAAGTTAATGAACACATTAGATTTATTTAAAGATAATATATATATATGTGTGTGCTAAACTCTTTGGGCATTACACATAACGTACTCAGTCTAGTTATTATAGAGTGTACTAAGTTGAAGGAGTTACATCTGGGGCTCCTGTTTTTGGTGGTTTTTCTTCATAGTTGTGACTCTTTTTTAATGGTGATGATCTCTTCTTTCTCAATGGTGTATTCTTCTAGTTGCTTATTAATAATTAGTTCCCCATTACTCATGTTTTCCTCCTGTCTCTCTAATATGGTATTATTAGACTTATACCTTATGAAATATCTTTTAGGGATATGATTTGGCCATTTATGTCAAGTTTTCTCTCTTTGTGGATGTGTCACGTGATAATGTCATGACACTCTCTGGTGAAGTTGATGTTGTGTGGTGGAAATTATGGGAAGATGAGTGATGGTAGTGCTCCTATTGTAGGATTCATATGGAACCCCTAGTTTGAGGTATGTTGTCATTTTATGCTTCTTATTTCATGTTTTGAGTGGTTAGGATAAATTATTGGTGGATTTCATAAGGTTAAAGATAAGGTAATAAATAATCTAGCTATAGTAACAATTCACACCACGAATGGTTATTCACAATGTGAATGTTTTATGGGAAAGTACTTTGAGTTTATTTCAAGGATTGAATGGGTTTTTGGGAAAAATTAGTTCATGTATTGAGATTCATTCATGATGTGAGATAGTTTCTAGGATTTTAACCTAAGGCGATATGAATTTCAATGTATGTGACCTATTTAGGATCCGTAATGTGAATTATTTTTTCACACTATGAACCATTTTGATTCCAGACTATTTTAATATTTCTTACACTTAAACCCTCATTTTGATTCCTATTCTCTTCCTATTGACCTATAGGGTTCCCTTAGGAAAATTTTAGTGATCTTAGACATTCGTACTCCAATTCTAATTAATATTTGAGTGCTTGATTGTGGAAATCGAAGAGTAAAACCTTGTTATTCCTTCTCATCTTGGATCTCCTCAGTTATTCTTAAATGTAACCATAGATTGGTGTTGTTATACCCAAATATATGAGATCAGATGAGGTTTTATTGGTTTGTCTTGGGATTTGATATAAGAATGGAAGAAATAGGTCAGATTTTTAGAATCTTCTAAGATTCATCATGCCAAATAAACTCATGTTAAGTGGTTTTCCCTCTTTCTAATTTTATTGGAACATAAAGGATCTTAGGTTCTTAAAAGATTTATCTTATTCTTTCAAATGTATTTGATTTTATAAATCTCTGCTGGAATGATCTCTTACTGTTTGTCTATTGAATTTGGGTTGTGGGTATTGGCCACAATGTGTTTGATAAATTGATGAAAAGTGTTTTCTTAAAAGGAAATAAAAGAGTGGTTTTGGTATATTATCTTATCATAACTAGTTTTGGGGTTCCATATTTAAAGGCACATGGTTAGTGTGTTTACGTTATTGCATTGTATGAGGCCTTGTTGAAATAGACCTGGTGATCAGTGCCGACGAGAAAGGCACAAGGAAGAATTACCTCCAAATAATGACTTGGAGGAGGACGTATCACCACTCATGATCATAGGGATGTCATTAAATAGTAATGGGTGTGTATGTGTGAGAACATGGATGATTATTCCAAATTAGAATTTATAAACTTCTTCTTCTTCTTGGAAAGAATTTTTTTCGGTTTAGCTGATTTTGGAAAAATTGTTCATTTGTTATATTTTTTATTGTGAAAACTATTTTATCTATTTTTGATATGATTATAGACTATTTTATACTTCTATGAGATAAACTATTTCTGATCTTGGTTGTATTTGGGAAAACTATTTTGGGGGTTTTCTACTGGGTATGATTACTCACCCTTTGCTTATACACATTGAAGCATATACAGATGTTGTTTTTTGTGATACAAGTAGGGGGAAGTTTTCCTATTTCTGTAGTGTCACTACTTGATGTTGTTATCATAGTTATTGGAGATGGAGCTTGGAGTGGTTCATGTCTTGGTCGGGATTAGTTTTTCCTTGGTGTTTGATTCTTTGTTTCTTTGGAGTTTTGTTTTTTTATTCCATGCTAATTTGTTGTTACTGTGACAATATTTTTCAATTATTTATTTATCACTAGGTTTGTCACTATTATTACTATTGGTTTTTGGTTCATTCATAATTTATATAGATGTATCTGGTTTTATTTATTCTTGTCTCATTATGTGTGTATTGAGTGTGTTCATATTAAATGGTAAACTACTCCCTCATGTTTTATGTGTTAAACTCAAGGAATTTATTTATAACGTTTGGTATCTGAGGAATGACACCTAAGGTTAGCAACACCACTAAACTGGTCCAAGAAAAATTGGTTGGGCGATGATGTTACAAATAGTATCAGTCTTGGTTTGTCTGTGTGTCTCTTTGGGATGGTAATAAAGATATAGGAATGTCGAAACTTGAAATGTATAGCTTAAAAAGATATAGCTAACTTTTCTATACTAAAATTAAAGTTACCAAGGTGGTTCGGAGTGTTGTAAACACTTATGGTGTGTCGTCAAATCATCTTTGTGGGTTTAACCAATGAGTTCTAAGTATCATACATTAATAAATAAACTTCCCACTAGGAATACGTTTTCATATGGTTATTTTATTTTAATATTAGGATATTTTGATTGATATGTAACATATAAAATATAACCATGAAAAGATGAATAGTAAAAAGTGATAAATTGTTTATCTCTAAAATGGTTTTTAAAACGAAAATTCCACCGATAAGGAGAACAAGAAACTAGTTAGAGGGAGAAGCTGAGAAAGTGGTTACACCCAAACCACAGGTGAACCATGATTTTGTTCAAATTATTGTGCAATACTTTTAGGATATTGACAAGAGACCTAGGATGTAGGAACCTCATCAAGTGAATCACTCAGAGTAATTTCTAAATAAGAACCCACTAACGTTTTACAGTGATTCTAGACCTAAAAAAGTATAGGTATGTCTAAGTAGGATGGCCATAATTTTTGACTTATTGGAGACTCCATATGAAATGAAATTCAAGCTAGAAATCTATATGCTTGAGGACCTAGTACTAACATGGTTAGACCTAGTTATTCAAGCTAAGTTTGATTGAGATATCAATTGGTAAGGATTCATAGAACTATTTAATAACAAATTATTTTTAGAAACCTTTCAAATAGTGAATATGAAAGAGTTATTTTAGCTGGAATAAGTAAGTATGTCAATTAATGAGTATGCAGTTAAATTCACTCACCTTGTTTATTTTCACTAGAGGTAGCTGTGACTGAGAGACTGAAAGCTCATATTTTTGAGGTGGGTCTCTGACCTAAGGTCTACTCAAAGGTAGTAATGTTTTTTATTACTAATTATACAGATATGGTTAATAAGGAACTGGTTGGAGATAAAGAGATCTTACAGTGAATCCTAGTGGAAGGGACACCTTTTTCCATTTGGGTGTTGGTTGGAGCTTCAACATAAGGAATAAACACAAGAGGGAGAGTTACTCTTTGGAGTAGAAATGAAATAGAAAATTAATCCATGGGATTAGTCTCTTATCTATCACATAACAGTAATGAACCAGGTTGTTTCTAGTGTGGCATGCTTACACATAGGAAGAAGGAATGATTTTCACCACCAGGGAATTTCTACCACTGTAATAAATGAAATATCATGAAGTATTGTCATAAATATCTCATATTAATAAGTGAAATTTGCTCGAATCATCCTTAGGATTTATATGATCAGATGAAATAGTCTCATTAAACTAGTTCCCATCCATAAACCTAGGTGAAGCAGGATACCTCCAAGAACACTTTGGTTGTTCAGGCAGTGCCTCGATAGAGAAGAAAGAGTTATCTTATGGTAGTTGAGTGACAGTTATACAGAGCAGAACATGTTATCTCGACCAAAAAACTGATTCCCTCTACAGTGTGAGGTAACATCCTTCTAAACTATACTTGTATGCATGTCTTGTTTTATACTAGTGAATCACATTATTTTATTGCTTCTTTTGTGGTTAAAAAATGGGTTTACATGTGAAAATGATGTCTCACATCATCAGTATCAAGGCACACCTTGGACAAAGGGACTGAAAAAGATTCAAGTGCCCAACATGTTCCATTACCATTAATGAAGTGTGGTTTCCTTGGGAGTTTACGGTCCTAGATATGGATGTTTTTTATTTAATCCTTAGGATGGATTGGATGATGAAATTTAAATCCCATATTGACTAATATACTCAGCAAGTGTCATTCACATCCCCATATATAACTCTTCATGTATTTAGGGGGTGGGATATAAATGAAAGTAGATCAGGACCTTTAGTATCAGTGGATAAAACCATCTCAAATCAATTAGCAGTAATTTCTTTGGGCACTGTAGATGAAACTGGAAATGGGACTCTTCTCACCATAGTGGATTGATACTCAGATGTATTTCCAAATGATTTCTTTAGGTTACCACCCAAGCATGAAATCAAATTTTCTATCAATCTACTCCCTGGAAAAATCCATATTTCTCTCCCATATTACAAAATGAATTCGATGGAGCTGTAGGAATTGAATGTCCAACTATAAGAGTTTGAGAGTAAAGGCTTCATCAGACCTAGTACATCGCCTTGGGTTGTACTAGTTTAATTAGTAAAGAAGGTATATGGTTCACTTTGGTTATGTGTTAACTATCTTAAATTGAATCAAGTTATGATCAAAAATCATTATCCACTTCCTTGAATTAATGATATATTCAATAAATTAAAGGGAGTTAAATATTTCTTTAATATTAATTTATGATCAGGGTATCATTAGATCAGAGTTAGAAAATAGGATATTTAGAAGACATTATTTCAGAGTTTCTATTACCATTATGAATATTTCATCATTCCCTTTGGTCTGATGAATGTGCTTGTTGTCTTCATGGCCTTAATTATTTTTTTCTTCCATAGGTACCTTGATTATTTTATCGTGGTGTTTTTTTATGATATTTTGGTTTACTCGCAAAGTAGAAATGACCATGAAGTGCACTTGGAAATTATATTGAGTACATTGAGGGATAATTGTTTGTATATTAAGTTTTCTAAGTGTGATTTCTGGATACAAGAAGTATGCTTCCATGGAAATGTCATTTTTGAAGAAGTCATATCATTTAATCTTTCCAAGATTGAAGAAGTCATCTCTTGGAAGCCACCAAATAATGTTTTTGAGGTATGCAGATTTCTAGGATTTGAAGGATACTATCATCACTTTGTTCAAGATTTCTCAAGGATAGATTCTCCTATGAGGGATCTGAAAATAAAGGGTATTCCATTTTCATGGAATGATGACCACCACAAATTCTTTTTATATCTTAAGGCTCATCTCACCTCAGCACCCATATTAATCTTTACAAAATCAAGGACTATGTAGTATATTGTGATGTGTCAAGATCTGGTCTTGGTTGTGTTCTTATATGGAAAGATCATGTTGTGGCTTATGGTTTGAGGCAGTTCTGAATACATGAGAATAATTAATGCATGACCTGTAATTATTTGTGATTGTACATTCCTTAAAACCCTTGAGTCGTTACCTCTTTGAAGAAACTTTCATAGTTTTCACTGACCATGAGAGTTTGAAATATATCATTTTTCAGTGGGACTTGAACTTGAGTCAAGGAATATGGAAAAGAGTATATCCAAATGTTTGACTAAAACTTTGTATGCACACTAAAAATGGGAATTTAGTGTCATATGATTTGAGTCAGAAGTCCTATGAGGAAGTGGTCAAGGAAACTCATGACCAATTGCAGATGATGAGCGTGATTGATGATATGCATTTGGATTGTGATGAAAAGGATAAGAATTCAATTTTATTCCTAGTTAATCTTATTCTTAAATTGATGGATTTGGTAAAAGAGACCCATATAGCGGATCTTGATTGCATCACCATTAGGAAAAATCTAAATGGTTGGGAGACTACTGACAACTGGAAAGATGATGTAAATTCTTTGATACATTCTCATAATCAAATTGTGGCACCTCATTCTTGCCACGAACAGATTCTTTTGGTGTATCACCATTTGAAATGTTCTATTCATCTAATTATTCATAAAATTTATAGGGATATGAAAATTCATTTCTAGTGGGTGGGTATGAAATGTAATATTGCATATTATGTTATGAAATGTCTAACTTGTGAACAAGTAAAGGTTGATCATCAATGATCAGTCGGTATACTGCAATACATTCCTATACTTTTATCGAAGTGGGAATATATTTCCATGGAATATTTTTCTAGTCTACTGAGGAGCTTCGTATGCATGATGCTTTTTGGTTGATTGTGTATTGACTAACTAAGTTGACATAATTCTACCTAATAAAATAGTATAACATGGTAGAGGATTAGGAAAAATTATATATTTGAGAAGTGGTCAAGTTTTATAGAGTTACCATTTCAATTATCTCTAATATAGATCCTCGATTCACTTCCCAATTATAGAGATCACTAAAACAGGCTATTGGAACTCAATTGACCATGAGAACGACATATCATCCACAAAAGGATGGGTAGTCAGAATTCATAATTCCAACATTAGAGGATATGCTCGGAGCTTGTGTCATGGATTTTTGTGGCTCATTGGATGATCATATGCCTTTGGTGGAATTATCCTATAATAATAACAATCATACGATGATACATATGGCCCAATTTGAGGCATTATATGGTCTTCCTTGTTGTTCTCTTATACATTGGGTGTAAACATGGAAAACATCACTAATTGGACCTAGTTTAGTTCATGAAACTATGGAAAAGATCTAGATGATTCGAAAGAAAATGGTTACGACTCAAAGATAGCATAAATTGTATGTATACCATCATCACCGGCCTTTATATTTCAATGTGAGTGACTATGCATTCTGTAAGGTTTCACCCAAATTAAAAAATATCACCTAGATCCCAACCATGTGATCAATTGGGACCATGTTACTCTTAAGTGGGATTCAATGTTTATCCATGAACTAGTTTGGATTTTGAACAGATAGTATAAAACTTTGCGAGGGAGATCTATTTATTTGGTAAGATTGCTATGGAAACATGGTAATATCCAAGAAGAAACATGGGAAAGAAAGAACTTTATGTTGGAGCAGTGGCCTGAGCTTTTCAAAGTTGAGAAATACCTCCGGCTCTCTGAAGATGGAAATCCAAATAATGGGGAGAATGTATCACCCCTGGTTTGAGGTACGTTGTAATTATATGTGTCTTATTTCATGTTTGGAGTGGTTAGGATAAATTATATGAGGAGTTCAAAGGGTTAAAGAGAAGGTAATCTAGAATCTAGCTATAGGGTTATTCATGACGTGAATGTTTTTTGGGAATGTGTTGTGAGTTTATTTCAAGTCCTGAATAGGATTCTGGGATAAATCAATTCATGATGTGAGATTCATTTATGATGTGAAATGGTTTCTAGGATTTTAAATAAAGGCAATGAGAATTTTGATGTATGTGACCTCTTGAGGATTCACGGCGTGAATTCCCTTTTCACATTGTGAATCAGGTTGGGTTCAATAAGTTTTAATCCTTCCCGCACTTTTAAACCCTTGTTTTGGTTATTATTCTCTTCCTCTCAGTCTCTAGGGTTCCCTTAGGTGATTTTTAGTGATATTAAACATCCTGACTCTTATTTCAATGAATCTTCGAGTGTTTGATCATGGAAATCCAAGGTTAGGATCTCATTCTTCCTTCTTATCTTGGATCTCCTTGATTATTCTTAAATGGAACCATAGATTGGTGTTTTTATACCCAGATCTATGGATTAAGATGAGGTTTGATTGGTTTGTATGGGGATTTGATAGAATAATGAAAGAAAGAGTCCAGATTTGTAGAATCATCTATGATCCACCATGCCAAACAAACTCGAGATAGGTGGTTTTTCCCTCTTTCCACTTTTATTGGAGTGTGAAGGCTCTTTGGTTCTTAAAAGATTTCTCTTATGATTTTTAATGGTTTTTCTCTACTAAATCTCTCTTGTAATGTTATCTTACTGGTTGTCCATTGAATTTGGGTTGTGGGTGTTGTCCACAATGTGTTCGATAAATTTAAGAAAAGGTTTTTCTTAAAAGGAAATAAAATAATGGTTTTGGTATATGATCTTGGAATAACTGGGTTGTGGGTGTTGTCTAGAAAGGCACATGGTTGGTGTGTGTTCATGATTTCATTGTATAAGGCCTTATTGAAATGGAATTGGTGCTTGGTACTGACTAGAAAGGCATGAGGAAGAATTTCCTCCAAGCGACGGCTTGGAGGAGGACATATCGCTCCGCTCATGATCATAGGGGTGTTATTCAGAATGCATGGATGTGTTTGTGTCTAAGAGAGAACACGAATGATTATGCCAAATTGGAATTTATGAATTGCTTCTACTTTTTGAAAGGGAAACTATTTTCAGTTTAACTAATTTTGGAAAATGTGTTCATCTGTTATATTTTATATTGTGAAAATTATTTTATCTTCTTTTGACATCCTTCCTACCTATTTTATACTCCTATGAGCTGACTTCTTTTTGGTCTTAGTTGTATGTGCGAAAAGTCACTTGGGGGTTGCCTACTAGGTATGATTACTCACCCTCTGCATATGCACCTTAGTGCATATGCAGATGTTGTTTTATGTGATACAAGAAAGGGGCGGGTTTCTTATTTCTCTAGTGGCGCTCCTTGATGTCGTTTTCATCGTCGGTGGAGATGAATCTTGGAGTGGTTTGTGTATTGGTCAGGGATGGTGCCACCTTGGTGCCTGAGTCTTTACAACTTTGTAGTTTTGGTTTTCTATTCTATACTGATTTGTTGTTACTCTAACATTAATCTTTGATTCTTTGTTTATTGTTAGGTTGGTCACTTTTATTATGGTTGGGTTTTGGTTCGTGCGTCATTTATATAGATGTCTCTGGTTTTATTTATTCTTGTCTCATTATGTGTGTGTTGTGAGTGTGTGTGTGTGTGTGTTAAAGGGTAAATCGTTCACCCATGTTTTCTATGTTTAAACCTTTGGCATTTATTATCAACCTTTGGTGTTTGGGGAATGTAACCTAAGGTTAATAGCACCTCTAACCCGGTCTAAATCAATGGGTTGGGTGGGGATGTTACAAGTCGATTCTTAGTTTGTGATCATTTTTTTCCTGACGACGATAGTAATCTTTGTACACTTCTGGTTTAGGTTGTTGATCTGGCGGGGGAGGGCTCTTAGCATATGGGGTTAGTGACAAGCTAGACGACGACGACTTATAGAAGTTCAGTGGCAACTGGGCTTCGATGGGTGGTCAGCCTCGTCGGCGGACATCGTGTTTCCTTAGTTGGTGGGTCGATGTGGTCTTGAGAACATAAGGCTTGATGCATGTGGTTTCTAAGGTGACGTGCTAACCATTGGGTACCCTGCTTACATTTATTCATGGTTCTCATCAACATCCAAGTTTCTTAGTGGCACATGCCTCTTGGATTTGGCCTTGTTGTTTTTCCTCATTTGAATGGTCTGACAATCGAGTTTGATTTTCAGATTTGTATCGTGTATTTGGTTTCAGCCTGTATCATGTTTAGGTTCTCACTAAACCCTTAAAGCAGATTTTATAAAAACAAAGAATGAGAGAGGGATCATTTCAAATCTATAACCACGATCACTCGGGTCAATTGGTCATGTGCTGCATCACCGAAACATCCACCTTGATCATCTTGGCATCGAGGTTTCTAAGCACATTGGTCTTACTTATTTTTAGTATAATTTAAATTTAAAAGTGATGTGAAACTCATTTATAGCTAATAATGACATTAATAGAATAATTAAAAATACCCTTCCTTCGCCAAACATGAAACAGTGGAATGAAAAACAGATGTTGTGATTCTATATTGTAATTTTAATTTGGTTTTTCAAAAATAATATGATTTTTTATTAATATCATTGTTGTTAAATTGAAGAAAAATTAAAAAATATATCATCATATATATTAATTGATACATTTTCATTAGGGGTGGAAATGTGTACTCGTTAACACAACTACATATCATCTGATATTCAATGCTAGTCTTTATCAGGGCTAGCTAAAAGCGTTGATAAATGGAGTGTCTTTATCAGTACTAGCTAAAAGCACTGATAAAAGCACCATTTTGTCTGTGTTTTTTCTTAGTGGTAATAAAGATCACTTTTATTAGTGTTTTTTTTAACCTTGATAAATGCTGACATTTATCAGCGCTATTTTAGGGCTGATAAAATGTATATTTCATAAAAGATTATATATTATATTAATATATAAATATATTTATATTGATATAAATGTAATATATTTTATTAAATATGATTTATATGATACTAAATATGTATTTACACTTAATATGTTGGATATTTAGTGAAAAATGGTTTATAAAATAATTATAAATTAATATTGATTAATAATTTGCTAGTTATTATTGAGGAATATTCATTTGATAACAATTTGATGATAGAAAAATCCAATAAATTAATGAACAATCTAAAATAAGTTGAAAATATGACTCGAACTTCAAATGACTGTAACTTTTGATCTGGATGACCGTTTGTGCTCTGTCACATATCAAATCGAAGCTTGCGAAAAGACCCATGAAATAATAAATAAACAAAGTATTGTCAATGTTTTTTCAAGATAAAAAAGGTTTGGAAGGAATACAAAATTGAGTTTTTTGTCGGGGTACTGCGATTTTTTAACATTTGATGGAATTTCAGTCTCGTTTAAAGGGGACTTCTTGTCTTTTTTTCGGTGGGGATTGAATTTATTACCGGTGCTAACTTTCATGTGAATATTATGGTGTTCAAATTTGATTGTTTTTCATCCTATGGTGTTATTTATAATTAAAAATATATACATATACACACACACACACACACACACACACACATATTTGTATGTATTTACATATAAAAAATTTAATTGTATAAATAAATATTTAATAATTCTAACATGTAAAATTTATTTAAATGTAAACATATAAACCATATGAAAAAAAGCATTTATTATCCATTATATATATATATATACTCAAATTTGTTTTATATAATAATAAATATATATTTATAGGAATCCATTATATATATATAATCATTTATAATTTCATGCCCCCCCACCACAAAGCGGCTAGGGTGGCACGGGGGGTTGGGGTGTGGGGCGTCGATCGCGGGGTCGAGTCCCCGAACTGTTCTTCTGTAGCGTGAGTGTATAATAGCCACCTTTTATAATTTCATTTATTATTTTATAATTATTTATAATTAAATGCATAGATAAATGTTGACGCATCTCTCTCCATGGATGGAATTGTCAGAATTGGACTTGTGGCACGAGATTTTCATGGTTAAATCATTGTAGCCAAACACGAATCAAACCACGCTCTTTTGGGAGCCCATTGTTGCTGAAGCCTTCGTTGTGCTTGTCGGGCTGACGTTCGCAAAAGATCAGGGATGAGATGCTATTCACATTGAATCTGATTGTCTCACCATCATCAACGCTATCGGGCTTAATGATGGCGGTCTCCAGTCTTTCGGCCCCGTTATCAAGAACGTCCAGTCTCTCAGTCAAAACTTCACAACCTGCTCCTTCTCCTTCATTAAAAGGGACGGAAATGAAGCACCCGATCACCTGACTTCTTTCAGCACGTCCGACGTGAATCATCTCTGGCTCGATCACTTTCCTTCTTGGTTGCACGACTTTGTAATTGCTGACCTTCGTATTTAATATATCATCTTTCCCTTTTCAAAAAAAAAGTATAAAATTTTAGAAAAATGTCAATGGAGGATGAATCCATTCACTTTTTAATGATGGATTAGAAATAAACTTGATAGATTGGTCCACCCTTGTCAATTTATCTAAAATATCTTCTTTTTTTTTGTAAATTATATCAAAGGTAATTGACAGGCTGGGCTGAGGTGGTGCGGGCTAAACCAACATGTAATGGATTTGAAAATGCCAAGTCCGTAAACGGGCTTCAAAATCTAAATCCAGTCCGGTTCGCATTTTTAGCGGAGCGCCCCACATTTGTAATTAAGATTAAAAATAAATTTTAAAAAGATAAAAACACTTATTATTAAATATTATTAAATATTAAACACACAATAATTACCACATAAATGTTAATTTATATACATATTCAATCCCAAAAACAATTGCACCGGTAATTAAGTGGAATAAATTCTGAGTTTTGGTTTGTTGATGTCCTTCTCCCATATAATTTTAAATAAAAATCATAATAGTAATGATTAAAATAAGAATGGAAACGTTTTTTATTATTTCTGAGTTAAGAGCTTTGAATTTTCTTTAATTTTAAAATTCTGGATTTTGATTCTGGGATAAGGTGACTGGTTGGGAGCCGGCGACAGGCAAAACGACAGCAATGGAATAGGAGGACAGTACAGCACTGGCCACCCGCCCCATCACGGTGAGCACCGGCAGAAACCCAGCAGCGATAATAAAAAGAAGGGACCACACCACGAAATTGCGAGCTCGGGGTAGGTGAGGTGAGGACGTGACGAAGGCAGACGCTGGGGCGGCGTCTGCTGCGGTGACCAGGCTTTCAGCGGCGGCGTCAAGGCGGTTGCCGACGAGATCCGGCAAATAAGAAGCAGACGGATAGGGGCGTCCGTCCGCCTGGGTGAGTGGGTGGTGCGAGATGGCGGGCAGGGGGGATGCGGTGGCGTGAGCTGGTGGGCGTTAGGCGGTGGGTTCGTGGGGTCCGGTGTTAATGGAGACGTTTTGTTGTTGTTTTTTTGCTTTCGTTTCATTTTGTTTTGGCTCGTTTTTTCTCCTACCTTACGCAGATGGTTCTCTTTACTAATTCTTGCGTGTGGTGCGATCGCGAGCCGATGCAGAGAACGGCGATGGGAGAAGAGAAAAAGTCCGTTTCGTAGCCAACACCGGTTTGAATAATTTCGCTCATACATCCCCACCGCCCTTCCATCCAGCGCCTGGGTTCCCTGTTTCAATACCTACTCATTATTGTTTGTTGCTTTCTCCATTGATTTTTCGATTCACTTTCCGCCTCCTCCGCCATACCTTTCTCTTTTTCTCGCCTCGCTTGGTGCTCTGTGTTTTATTTATTCATTTATTCATCGAAGCTTCCCGAAATCTGTCAAACCCCAGCAATTTCTGCGCTTCATCTTTCTCATCCGCTGTCCCAAGGGGATCGTGTGGTGTGATCGCCTTGCTGCAGGTGATTGATACGGGTTTGGTTCTTTCATGTATGTCCGTGTTTAGATTCATTTGAATCCTGGAGGGCTTTCCGATCATTAGGATTCCAGTTGTTACTTGTTGGCGGTTTATTTCCACCACTTATGTTTTCGATGATCTGATCTAAAGGATCACTCATATTTCTTCAGCCGCGTGTTTGAATTTCATGTGTCTGAAATTCCAGGACTACATTGTGGGTTTCTGGGTATCTTATGCTCTCCTTGTATCCACCCACGCTCCCGCACCCTCACACAGATCGACTCTCTGGTCTGTTTTCTGGGTATCTGGTTTGTTTTGCGCTTGATTTGCTTCGATCTTTATTCTTTTATTGATTGATTTATGCCCCTATATTTTGTGGATTCTGCATCTTAACTGGATGAGTCGATCTTTTGTGTATCTGTTCATGCCCCCATTTCTAGCAGTTTGTGTTCTTTTGCCCGTTTTTCATTAATCTGAAGAATCTCTTCTTTGCAGGAAGCTTATGCATCAATCTTTCCTTATATTTTTGGAACAGTGTCATTTAGAAGCTTATGTGTTGTTGAATTTGTAATGGAAATGATGCAACATGACGTTTGCTTTACATAAAAACACCATGCCTCTTCTTCTGCAGCTAGATTTGCGTTGCTTGTTTTGCTGATTTCCACAAAGAACTTGTGAAACCGGGCTTGTCATCGCACAATGTTGGGAGGCAACAAATCTAATGCCATGCTTCCTGCTGTTAAGGAGGAAAATCATTTTCAATACCAAAACAATGCTTCAAATCAGCTGCAATTATTTGGAAACTGTGAGTTTTCTCTTTATTTCACTTACATGTTGCAATTCTTGAATCTGAGTAGCTTTTATAACTGTATTGCTTATTATTCATGTTTCCTTTCCGCATCGATATGTTTGGGTCTGGATTTACAAAACCGTTGAGATTTAACATCATTACATTCAGCTCATTGTTTTATTGTTGAACTGATGGAGTCCATTAATCTTTGGCATGGATGGTACAGTAACAGCTGGATGCAGCTTGAGTCCTGTAAATTATCTCGGAAATGAGCATGACAATTTCATGCTTCTACCAAACAAACAAAACATGGAAGTGGCAGAAGATATCTCGAGGCAGCGGAAGCTTCAGGTTACCTTTAATTACAACACCATCTCGAAAAATGTGGCTGACCATTGTATTCCCAGGCCGAACCTTGTGTCAACTGGGTTAAGGCTTTCTTATGATGATGAGGAACCAAACTCCTCTGTTACTTCTGCAAGTGGAAGTGTGTCGGCTTCACCTTCTATCATCTTCTCACTTGGGGATGGTCTGAGGGCCGAGCTGGAACAGCAGAAAGAGGAGTTTGAGCAGTACGTCAAGCTTCAGGTAACGTTTTTCTGGCTGCTTTTATGCATGCACTCAGGAAATCAATATTGGATGCATTGTCTCAAAATCCTCCAAATCCATTTCAAGTTATGAATAAAAACTGTTTAGTGATGTTCATTGTAAAGTCACTTATTTCTTAGGATAAGTAGTTTAGGCTTCATTTGGCTGCACTTATCAAAACTGCTTGTAGTACTCACGTTAATTGGTTTTGTGTAACTGCGTTTCTAGAATTCTTATTGAAAAAAATGTTTTTCTACTGTTTTCTTCTAGAATGCAAGTGCAAGTGTTGTTTTTTTTTAGAAACAGAACAAATGCCTTTTTTTTTCAGCTGCTTGTCATAAGTGATAGCTGTAAGCAGTTTTCAGACTCCGTTTGAGAGAACTTGTTGAGAACTGCTTATAGCATGATGAACAATCTGAAAAAAATAAGTGGTGTTTGTCCTGTTTTTGAAAAACCAATTAATACCCGGGTTCCGTTTGACATCACTTATTGAAAACTGTATATAGCACTTATCACATATGCAAGTGTTTTTTTCAGTAACCTAACAAACAATACTTATTTTTTCAAACTGCTTATCATAAGTAGAGGTGATGATTCAGGTTCGCGAGTTGAGTTTGTGTCGGGTTGGTTGTCCTATGAACCCAATTAAGCTCCACTCGAACCTGACTCATTTAATTAAATGGGTTGATCTGACCCCATCCATTTGTGAAAGGGTCAGCCCTAACCCGACCTGCCAACCCGCTCAACTTTAAATATATAACATCGATTGCATCATGACATATTCAATTAGTTGATATCACATGAGCTCAATGTTGAACTAACAATAACTTGATATGAACCATATGTCAGGTCGGGTTATCATTGTATTGTTAACCAGGTTAACATGTGTCATGTCGGGTCGGGTCGGGTTATTGTATGGGGTTCAAAATTTCCACCTCTAATCGCAAGTGATAAGTGTTATAAGCAGTTTTGAATGTAAAAAACAGCTGTTTTGATTAAGTGCTGTCAGACTGGTACTATGAAATCCGGTTAAATAAGTGATGGAAATGCATCTTTTCAATAAGCAATTTGGAAGTACTTGTGATCATATTTGATAATTAGTGATGTCAAAAGCAACCTTAAATGGAACAAGGGATGCTGAAGTGTAAGTCACTCGTGTAAGTCACAAAAGATTAAGTGTCACCAAACACGGTCTGAGTCATTGGTGTTGATGAATTCTACAATGTCCTGGAGTCAATATTGGATGCGTTTGAAACTGGAAGTTAAGATTTCATTAGAATCAAGCGATTGAGGGTTCATTTTGTCTGTCCTTGACCTTTCTGTTATGGATTGGACAGCAAGAACAGTTGGTGAAGGGGGTGAGGGACATGAAGCAGAGACACACGGCTTCTTTCCTGAGCGTGGTGGAAGAAGGTATCGCAAAGAAGCTGCTGGAGAAGGATGTGGAGATGGACACTCTGAACCGAAAGAACAGGGAGCTGGTTGAGAGGGTGAAGCAGGCAGCTGCGGAGGCGCAGAGCTGGCACTACCGGGCAAAGTACAATGAGTCGGTGGTGCACATGTTGCAGAACAATCTGCAGCAGGCGATGTCTCAGGGTGTTGGTGATCCGGGGGGGAAAGAGGGGTTCGGTGACAGCGAGCTGGATGATGCAGCCTCCTTTGCTGACCCGAGAGGTGGCGGTGGTGGGTATGGGGTGGGTGTGTCGAGGCCGGTGAGGGAGGTGATGATGTGCAGGGCATGCGGGGTGAAGGAGGTGTCGATGTTGGTGATGCCATGCAGGCACCTGTGCCTGTGCAGGGAGTGTGGTGGCTTCCTGAACGTCTGCCCGGTGTGCCATTCCATGAAGAGTGCTTGCATTCAGGTGCACATGGCCTGAGCCAGCCATGGTGTTGTCTTGTGTTGTTCATGGGATTCAGGACAAGTGAGCCATAGTGCTTGTGGTTGAACACGCATGCACGGTCATTATGCTTTTTGCTCATAACTGTGGTTGCTTCATCATGACATATGAGGGTTGGTTTTGATGGTGGTGGGGGCTTTGAGACCCCATGCCTGTTACATAAATATGAGAGATGGGAAAGATGGGGTCTTATCATTTTTCTTGGGTATTTTCAAATTTAAGGTGAATAAAGTTATTTTCTTTTTTATTCTTTAATAAATAAAATGGAAACCTTTTTTTTGTAAGAGTTTCCATCCTTCAAAATTTACTCATGATTTGAATAAATCTATTTTCATACGTATTTTTCATTTTTTAAATTAAATATATTTCTGCTATCATGGACAAATATTTATTTTTTTAGTAAAATTTTCACATTGCCAATGACATCAATTTCATGTGGAGTTGACAAATCAATATTGTAAAGACCCAATTATCAATTATAAATTCCTGAAGTATGGTGAAGTATATATAAACACGTCACATTTTCATCTTAAGCATGAATTACTTATTTCACATTTCTTTAGTCTAGCTCAATTGATGGACTAGATGTCTTAAGATGTCATGCTATGTTTAACATATTCATATGAAAGATGTAGGATGGATGCCAAAGGTTCGCTTATTGTGGTGTACATTTTCAAGTAACACTAATGACACGTGATATTCCATGTTGTGTAGTAAAAGTGGATTAAGCCAACCAAGAAGTTCTCAAACTTTTGCCCAAAAATGCGTTTTGTACCCATCCTTGCTGAGGTGACCTAGTGGTTAGAGTTGTTAAACTTGTTTTCTTTGGGTGGGGGTTGGTTTCCACTAGTTGTGGCTTGTTGTAATTTTACGTCAGTTGGCTTAAGACCCTCGACAGTGTTGAGCGACGTAAAGAGAAGATGATTTACACAGCTTCAACCGCTCAATGGCCGATAAGTCTTGTAATTTGGGGGGGGGGGCTTTAAAAAGTGATTTTTACACCTCCATACAAGCTCGTAATCACACTAAACATATAATCAAAACCCATTATATTTTGTGGTACTCATCAACAATCTCTTATGCGCACTAAAGCTACATAATGTTGGCATGTGTAACACTTTAATGATTTACAAATAAATTTAATATAGAATGTAATGCACCCAACACTGAGTCTCGGCAAAACAAAGCTTTGTTATTATAATTATTTAATGATTTCAACCACTCAATGGCCGATAAGTCTTGTAATTTGGGGGGGGGGGCTTTAAAAAGTGATTTTTGCACCTCCATACAAGCTCGTAATCACACTAAACATATAATCAAAACCCATTATATTTTGTGGTACTCATCAACAATCTCTTATGCGCACTAAAGCTACATAATGTTGGCATGTGTAACACCTTAATGATTTACAAATAAATTTAATATAGAATGCAATGCACCCAACACCGAGTCTCGACAAAACAACGCTTTGTTATTATAATTATTTAAATAAGATAGTTATAACCTAGACGTTAAACATAATAATTTGAACAGTAATAACTACTATTAAATTTTATTTATAACGGTTTTATATAAATGAAACATATTTATAATGAAATGTATAATTGTTGGTAAAATAAACATCATTTTTGAATTTGGAATATCAAAATTAATTTAGGGTGAATTTTTAGTATTTTTCCGAGAAGTTTCATTTTTTTGATAAATAGTGAAAAATATTGCATTGTTGTTAAAAACTGTGTTTTTAGTTTAAATAATTATTATAATTGATTATTAGTGTCACAATATATCAATTATACATATATCAATCCAATGTAGATCATTGGAATCATTTTTATATTGAAAATTAGATATAAAAACCTATTGATCTTTTGAATGTTCTCTTACCCGCCTTATTGCCACACTTGCAGGATTAACATTAAATATAATTTTGCCGCTTTTGTGATTTGAATTTTGAAAAACGGACATACATTATTGTGGTCAGTGAGATTTTTAGAGTTTAATAGCATCTACTTGATTTTTTGGTGAATAGTAACTTGACCATTATGAATAGTAACGTTACCCTTATGAATAGTAATGCTACTCTTATGAATAGTAATATGACCCTTATGAATAGTAACACCACCCATGAAAGTATAAATAAAATTTAGGCACCTTATAAATGAAAGAGAATATTTTAAAAATTAATAATTAAGTGTTGGTATTTTTGTGAGTAATAAATATTTAATTACAATTTTATAATTAATAAATTTATTTAAAAGAAAATTCATTTTCATAAAATGTATTCCTAAATCAATATTTTTTTTGTCCTGTGATTTTAGGATAATTTAATGAGACCTTAGTTAATTTTCAGGGTGTTATAAAATCAGTTTTAATTTTAAAAACTGTATTTTTAGAGTAAATGATGATTTTAATTAAAAATTAATTTTCTCATATTTAGAAAATTATTTTGATAAAATGGAGTCCATTTTTGGATTCTACACGTCGAAAAATAGTTAGGGTGAATTTTTGAGATTTTTCTAAAATAGTTGAATTTTTTGTAAATAGTAAAATACGATAATTTGCTATAAATGCTAAATATATGAATTATAGAGTCATGAATGATGTTTGGCTGATGTAAGTATCGTTGGTTCGAACTCACATGCACTTATTATTGTATTTAGTCATAAGAATCAACATTATTGTTTGTCTTGAGCAAAATAATAAAATAATGAATAAAATAATTAGAAATCACCCCTCTCCATTATACAAACCACCCCCACCTCCTCTTCTCCTCACACCTCTAAGCTTTGAAGCTTGTCAAAATTATGCCTAAATCCTCTTCCCTAGTCCCCCCCACGTCCAGGAGCTCTTGGTCTTTCCAAAAGACCAAAACCCCTTTCCCTAAAGAGGTTCTCAAGGAGGATAATTCAAGAAGTAAATCCTCTTCATTTTCTTTTGATTTCATTTCAATTTATTTTTCTCTTCTTATCCTCTCTTCACATCCTCTATCCAAATGATCATGATAACTCCAGTATCATCTATATATTGGAATTATATCCTGTTAATGGAAGATACATCATTAATCTCTCTTTTATTTTAAAAATGAAATCATCGTCCGGGAGGTACCGATTTACAACCTTCGTGGACGACGAACCTTAGTTCTTCAATTTATCCTTCAATGCTGGTCTTGATACCATTTTTATGGTTGAACCAGATTATAAAATATTTATTATGTCTCAATGTTTTGGAACCAATATATATACCTAATACTAATTCATATGACAAAATTAGTTTGTGATGATCGAAATACTGTCGTAGTAGTCTAAATGATTATCACTAATGTTTTTTCTAATAACTCTCCTCATACCATATAACCAAATAAATTATATAGCCATTTAATTTTATGGATGTTTATTAGTATCATATAAAATCAATTCTGGAGAATTATATTCATTCCACATGAATGTTGGATCGGGTTATACTAGATACACACAAGAGGGGGGGGGGTGAATTGTGCCTTTTTCAATTTCTTCGAATGATCGGGATTTGTCCTTTTATCTTTATATCAAAGATTTAGCATCAGAAATATAAATAGCACATGACACACGATGTATAGTGGTTCGGGGAACAAAAAGCCCCTAGTCCACTCCACCAACGCTCTACTCCATGAGCTTGGTGATTTTCACTATCTGGTCCTCTTATCAACAGATCGTTCCACAACTGAGTACAGACAGTTGACACCTTTACAAAATTAAGGCTAAGCAAAGCCTTCTGGTTCATACACAGAACAAAAAACATAGCTTAGAACGAGAAGCTGATCACTCAATATAAAAGAGTATTTTGTTCGTTGAAAATACTTTCTCAGTTGTTCTTCACAATTGCAACAACACGCAATTGACAGTAGATGGATCTTCGTCTTCAGAAATAATGATCTTCGGGTAAAAGTAGTTATGAGCCGATCCAGTTGCAGTAGATCTTGAAATGTCGTCCGCAACTTTAACAGTAGTTGATTCACAAAAAGATATTTGATGTAGATCAGTAAATCTTCAGTCGAGTTTCTTCTTCTTCAGAAAACAGAGCCTTTTTCCCTCTTCGTAACAGCAGGTATTCTTTTCAATAATTCACCCCTTTCCTTTTTTTTGAAAACAAAATAATACAGCTATATATAGAATAAAGATGAGCGTTCTCCTTTTAAATTTAGATCCATAAAAGTCGCCTTTAGAATCACGATATTCAAAAGTTTGAATAGCAGAGCGGTCGTAACTCCCCTGAAAATTCGGCATAAAAAGCTCCTTTAAAATTGATCCTTTTGAATCACAAATAACCGGATTTGAATCAGTCAAAGACTCACTTTAAATTCAGGATTTTAATCTGGCTTGAAATCAGCATGATAATCCGCATAAATACCATTGCTTTAATAAAGTCGTAATTTAAACATCCAACGCCAAACGTATGGTTGAACTGTATAACACACATTCTCTGAACGTAAGGTTCACAACGTAAGGTTGATCTCAAATGATTCTCTTCAACTCTCAAATATACGATATATAATCTATACTTTTGAATCAAACGTACAGTTGTTCATAAAAGTAAGGTTGATGAACCATACTTTAATTTTTAACTTTCAAACGTATGGTTGTTCACAAAAGTAAGGTTGATGAACCACACTTTTAAGAAACAAACTTATCATTCCATACTTATGTAAATGATCTTCTTCCATACTTTGCTAATTTCCCAAACATAAGGTTCCTTCCAAACGTAGGGTTCCTTCCAAACGTAGGGTTCCTTCCAAACGTAGGGTTCCTTCCAAACGTAGGGTTCCTTCCAAACATAGGGTTCCTTCTAAATGTAAGGTTCCTTCCAAACGTACTTTACTGATAACGTATGATTGTTTTACCATACTTTTCTGATATCTCATAGAGTAAACACCACATTTCATCCTTACGCTACGCTTCTCAGCGTAGGGAATGAACAGTGTTTCCAGAACACGCTAAAAACGATTTCTGAATACTTTAGAAATTAATTCTCTCTCTTCAAATACTTAAATATTTCTTCCAGAAATAAGAATATAATGAATATTAAATTCCTGAAATACAATTAAAGTAAAATCATTAGAATAACAAATAAGAGTATTTGTGATAATCAAAATCAAAGATAGAGTATTGTTTTAAAAAATCTCCCCCTTTTTAATAATAAAATTATGTATTGTTGAAAACAACACTTTCTCAACAATCTCCCCCTTTTTGATGATCACAAAACCCATAAAATAACCAATGAAATTAACTTACAAAATTAATTACATATAGTTTTAATTACATATAGTTTTGAATTTTGCAAAGATAAATACAATATTAAGTTTAACTTAATTTCTCCCCCTTAAAGGATTAAGATAACACCCTTTTTGATTAAAAATATTAAAGTAAAATTGTAAATAAAGTAAAATATATAAAAATAAAATGTTGTGTTTATCCTTCTGGTGGTATATGGATTAATATGGAGAAATTTAATATGGAAAATTCATTTGTTTGTATAATTTATAAAAAACATCATATTTTTACCTTCAAAATGAAATCTCGTGTGTTTTAAAACCCTCTCAGATGAATTTAATAATGTAATGCTCGATTTATCCAACATAAAAGTGTTTGGTGATGATGAAGATCAAGACATGATTATTTTAATCTCTCTTGACAAAACGTACAACACATAAGTATAGACCATGATATAAATTCATGACTCTGTAACCCTAAAATATGATAAGTCTTCCCTCCTCTATAAAGAACTGCATTCAAAACCCAAATTAAAAGGTGAGGTAGATAGTTTGTTTACAAGAGGTTGACAAAAATCTAGGGGTAATACGAAAGAGTATAACAAGGATAGAGGAAATAACAATAAAATACCCAAGACCATATCTAATTCTAGTGTGAGAAAAATTGTTTTCTTTCATTGGGTTATGTCTGGGAACATTAAAACCATATGTAGAAAGCTTAAACAATACCTTGATACCTAACAACCCACTAACCAAACCCACTTAGTGGATTCTATTTGTAATAGGGTATTTAATTTTTAATTATCTCTTTGTTTTGATAAATTAAAACAGTATAATATTTAATTAAATTCTATTATGCTCAAAATTAATTTTTTTATTCATTTCTTTTATATATAACTGTTTATATTTTATATATTTTATTTTGTTATGTAAAAAAATAGTCCTATGTGCAAGTCTAGGTGAACCTCAACCAAATGAGACCTAAATGGATCAACCCTCTTGGGAGGTCCAACATGAGGCTTCACTAAATCGATCATAGTGCTCCATGAGTGCTAATCGGGCTTGTGTATAAGGCCCTATCACATTTCCAACATGGGTTAGGCTATGTGTGCCCACATGGCCAGTATGCCATCAATGTGTGATGTGTACGGGTTATGTTTTTGTTCTGTCAAATGAATGCTGCATTTTATCTTAATTACCACTCAACCTCCGCTTCTTAAATTCTACATGGGATATAATTTTTACAAAGATAAAAACATGATCTGTCTCATCTCTTTCGCATTTCATCCTTGTTGCTCGATAATCCCTCAGTAGGACCTTCCTGTGCATTCATTTCTCATCTCCCACCCGTTTCTCATCCACTCATCTTCCCCCAAAACAGACCACTAATGGGACTCTTATTCTCCGATGAATTCACTTCTCATGCTCGTATCCTTCTAGTACCCCTACTGACGACTTCTTCAGACCGGAATCACTCTTCCTCTTCGATCCTTCCTCCTAATATCCTCCCTTCCTGTGCGCACTTGTTTTGATTTCCTATGCTCAGTTCTTTATTATTGTTTGATTTATTTTCATTCTCTTTCTCTTCTATTTCACATTCTCACCCAAGAAGTGGATCAACATGCTCATGTTTATCTTCACATCTTTTTTCGTGTTTCTCTGAAGGATCTTCTTCCTTTTGTTCTGGTACCTGCAAGTGTTTATTTCAACTGGATTATCCAGCATATTATTCTTTCCTCATATTCAGATTTACTTATGTTTTTCTTGTATGATACTTTGGTTTTTATCACTTTATCTATGTTAGGTCACCATTGGGGTTTAAACCAATGGTGTGACTCTTTGACACTATTGTAAAATAACCAGCATTTTTTTTCTAACTCTGCTAAGTTTTTGATACCCTTGGTACTTTTACCAATAGTGTGTTACTTTTGATACCATTGGGAAACCCAATTGTATCTCATTTTTGACACTATTGGAAAACCCAACAGTATTCCTTCTTGACACTGTTGTACAGTTTCTCCAACGACGACACTTCTCACTGTTGGATCTTGTTTCTATGTTGTTGTATGTTATTGGAAGTAGTTATGTGAAAGCCTTTTGATATGATTTCTCTTCGTCATTTTTTCTATTTGTTGTTTTCTATTAATTTCTTCAATTTAGTGTTATTATTTTAGCGTAAGATATAATTCTGTTTCTCTACAAGCTTTTATATGGTATTTTATTTCTTTTAAAATATGCCAGTAGTTCTGTTATTTTATTTACCTATTTGATTATATTATTGAACTTCAATTGTTCAATTTTATTCATTTCTAATATCAGTATGGTGTTTCTACAATTTATCTGAAGTTTTCATAAGATACTATTGGAACCCAATGGTGTATCATGAGACACTGTTTGATACACAACGGTGTGTCATGAGACACCATTAGACATCCAACAATGAGTTACGTTTTATCGTTCTCTCTGAACCCTTTTATGATAAGATTCTTGGATATAGTTTTAGTTTTGACTAATTAATTTTAGTTTTTCTTAATTTGACAATGGTATGTAAAACTTTGTTTTAAATCACCAATCATGTCTAAAAGTGTGTTACTGACACACCTCCAGACATCCAACAGTGAGTCATGGCACCGTTAGTTGAAAAATTTATGTCCCACATTTTATTTTCTCAATTCTTGGTTAATTTTTTTCAGTTTAATCAAAATTTTAAATGTTTAATATTTTATGCTGAAATATGCTTACAACTTTGTTTAAAATTAATTATAGCATTTTTTCAATGACTTGGACTCATGCAGAATGTTTTCTTATGATGGTCTGCTTTTCTATCTTTCTACCATGTGGATATTTATATAGAGTTATATTGTTAATTTATTTAATTTCCTTTTGTATAATGTTTAATAATAGTACTATTATCATATTAAATATTCTTTTTAATATTTTGTGATTATACATTAGTCCGATTGTGATTTTATTTTTAGTGTGGCTTCAACAGAATAAGGTAACATCCATACTATTTTATTAATATCACTAACCGGTCTCATGAAGAGACTCGATAATGAAACACTCCTGTATATATCTTATTTAATGATTTGGGAAATTACTTCAATGATAAAAACAAATGTACCCATGAAAATCAATTGAGATTTTTACATTCGACAACTCGTCTGATGAGGATACGAAATACTTTCCTGCTCTGAAAGTTTGATCAAGAAACATCTTCGACATCTGTAGTTTTTCTGTGATCATAGAAGATCATCATCATCTACACCTTATATACCTATTTTGATCAAGGAATGAGATATGTAATGAACTTGTTCATCATTTTATCATGTTCTTATTTTCTTTGTTTTGTATTATTTTTATTCATTGTAATTTTTCCAATCCCTTATTTTTATTCTAGAGTCCGGTTTAAGCTTTTCCCATTCAAAAGATGTATTCGGGTTATTCCTCCCATCTAAAAGGAAGGTTAGTTTATTCCTCCCATACAAAAGGTAGGAAGGTTGTGACTCCTTAGAATGTCAAGGGTTATACCTCTAGGTGAAAAAGTTACGTAGGGTTATACCTCCAGGTGAAAATGGTCCGTAGGGTTATACCTTCAGGTGAAAAAGGTACGTAGGGTTATACCACCATATGAAAAAGGTATGTCTATAATTATTTTAATCGAGTTATTAATCCCAATAAAAAGTAAGGTTATTGTGCATACCAATCTTCTTGAGGAGTAGAGGAGATTGAAGATAGGACTAGGAACTTGAGATCTGAACCTCTATAAAAATCAATTATGTTATTTTTTTTCTTTCCACTACTACATTTAACATTTATTTTATAACTTTGATAAATATATAATTAATAATAATAAATAAAAAATTAATTTTCACCCCCTTTAGTAACCTATGCTATACCAAGAGCACTAACAATTGGTATCAGAGTGTGGTCCATATTTAAGGATTTAGTTTTAATTGTTTTCATTATATATTTTTGAACTAACTATTATCCTAGACTTAAACGTCTAAGGAAAAGATCCACTGCTCTATTATGGCTAATCAGGAATTTGAGATGTTGAATCATGTCAAACCACCTCACTTCAATGAAAGTGATTATGTTTACTGGAATGACAGAGTATATGTATTCCTTAAAAACATTAGTCTTGAATATTGGTGCATTATGTATAAACCTTATAAATTATGTGATGTTGAATTAAAAACTCTTACTGGTAATGAGGCTTCTAAATATGTTTTAAATTGTAAATTCATGAATTTATTGTACTGTTCATTAAGTAGAAATATGTATAGTCATATTTCATCATGCTAGACTACTTCTGACATTTGGAGGACTTTGAAAGTCACTCATCAAGGCACTGACAAGTTGCAGAGAACTAAGTTAGGTATACATCGAGATGAATTTAAAGATTTCAAGATTAATGATCAAGAGAGTATAAACGATATGCACAATAGATTCAGAAAGATTGTCAATAACATGGTTGCTATGGGAAAAACCTTGAATAATGAAGCACTAATTGAAAGACTCATGCGTGATTTCCCCAAAAGATGGCATTCAAAAAAGTGGATATTGTAGAAATAAACGACTTTACTGAATATTCATTGGATCAGCTAATAGGATCATTACTACAATACGAGTTGGAAATAAATAATGATAATAATGATGATCATGATAAGAGAAAAGTTATAACATTTAAATCAAATGTAAATTTTATTACTAATTCATCTAATTCAGAGTTACAACAAAGTGAGAAGGATGAAATTAAAAATTTCACCAATGGTGTTTATAAGTACATTAAGAGTAAAAAAGGCTTCAAGAATCGTTCATGAAGAGATTATCCAAAGAATGACAAAAGGAGTAGTAAAAGAGGTAAAAAAATAAGATGCTTCAGAATTATTTTTCTATGAGTGCATGAAAAGGGGCCACATAAAGGAAAACTGTCCCAAACTAAAACAAGAAGGAAAGAATAAGAAATAAAATGAGGAACAGATAAAGGATTTTCATCTTGGATGGAGCTGTGTAGAAGAGTCAGACTCAGGTGATGTTGGTTCTGAAAGTGAAAAGGAATATAAAAATCTATTTTTAATGGATTCTACAATAATTTAGGTACACTCTGATTAATATTACAGTTCTGAATATGAAAGTGACATTGAAAATGAAGTTAAATAATTAACTGCACAAAATGAAAAATTTCAAAGTGACAGATTAAGAATGGTTGAACTATATAGGGAATTGCAAAGAGAAAATAAGAAGTTCAAAGAATAAAATAACAAACTGAATGACTGTGTATTAAGAAATATAGAATAGAAAAAGGTTGTGGATGATGAATTATTAAAGGTCAAATATGAGAATGTTAAAATAAAATATTTCCTGTCTAAAAATGATGAAGATCAATAAAATTGATTTAAATTACTCTATGATTATTTATATAAACATGAAAAGGAATGAACGAATCTTAAACATGAAAATAAGATACTGAAAAATTCTAGATCAAGTTCAAATACAAAATTATGTGATGACCTGGAAGTTGTTCAGAAAGCGAATGAAAACCTTAAAAAGGAAATCACTATTTTAAAAGAGAATTTATCTATTTTTTGAGGCCAAGATAAATTTTATAAAATAATTTCTATAAGCAAACCCAAATATTATAAAAAGGGTTTTGTTTATAATAATCAGATTCCTTAAATGTAAAAAACATCATTTGTTAAAAGAATAAATGAGAATATTTCAAATGTAACTTGCTTTAAGTGTAACATGAAAGGGAATTATGCAAACAAATGTTCATTGAATTATACTCATTCTTTATGCTATATAAAGACTTTCATTTCTAAAAATTTTTCTTCCACATTACCATACAATAAATGACTCAAATCTGTATGTGTACCTAAATATTTTTGCACTAATCTAGTTGGACCCAAACTATTCTGGGTACCAAAAAAACCATTTCTATGATTTTTTTTGAAGGTAGATTGCCTATAGAATTCCAATGTATCAGGGTATATAGAATGGAAAGGGCTCCAAAAGTATGGGTCAAATCAATTGAACCTAAGCTGGTCACTATGTCTAGATGTTTTTACATTTTTACCATCCTGCATACTATCTACTATAATATAATTTGATATTCTATCATACAAAATATCTGATTTTTGTTTCAAAACATTTTATCTCTATTTCAAGGCATGTGCTTTAACTTCTATTTATTTTGACTTAGATTGTAAAAGTGTCATAGTTTACATAGTTAAAACTATAGTTTTAAATATAATGATTATGTGTTCTTCTATCTTCTAAAGTTTTATAAATGTATTTTCTATATTTCTTTAAAGATTCATGAATTTAGGGGGAGTTACCCCTTGTTTTATATTTGAAATATTTTACGATTATGTAAGTTTTAACGTATTTAAACAATTTTTTTGTACAAACTTAAATTTTATCAATATGTTTGAACTAATTTTCCAAAAAATGATATGGGGAAGTCTTTAATATCTTTCAAAACACGTTATGAGATTTTTATTTTGGAATCCTGAATTATTTTAGATAATCAATTTATTTTAAAATTGATTTAATTATGATAGTAAAATTGGTTTTTTGTTTTGTTTTAAAATCTTATCATTATTTTCTTAGACTTTTGGGTAGTTTTTTTGTTTATTCCTAAAAAAATTTAAAGAAAATAAATTGTTTATTTATTTTGGAATTATTTTGTTATATCTAATATGCTCATGAAAATCAGTTTTTTTTCAAATGTAGAATTGTTTTCTTCATTGCTTGTGTTTATAACTTATCATGTAAAACACTTAAGTTTTCTATTCTATGTATGTGATATGTTAAATATTGATCACTGTGTTTTAATTATGATTATATCATTTTGATAAAATATTTATTTTCTAAAATAACACTATCTCAATACTTCCATCATTGAATATTGTATTTTTTCACTTTTATAGTGTTTGATTTCTGTTTAAAAGGGTGTAGATATTTTATAATCTAATGTATGTTTTGAATTAGGTATGCTGAAATATTAAATATTTCTTTATATAAATACTATGTTAATAAATCAATTCAATATTTTTTATATGTATTCGTAATTGAAAGTATAACACCCCAAGATTTCATAGTGTGTTATTTCTTCAAAATAATTCAATAACTTGCACTACACGCAACACTGAGTTCAATTGCACCATGACTTACAAAAAAAAAAGCCATTAAAATAGGTCATGAATAGTATTAACTAAATTTTAAACTTTATATAATCCTTATAATTTTAGAATCCATATTATGAGTTTCTTAGTCATAATGCAAGAACAGATTCATTTTCAGTATTGCACTTTTATCAACTTTTGATAGTGAAACCTTTTTAAATACAATATTGTAAACTTTTTGACTAAATAGAGACATCAAAAAATTTAAAATGAAACATCCCAAGCTTCCATGGTACGCTTTCCTTTGAATAAAACAGTAGCGTGTGTTGTACGCAACTTCGAGTTCTAACACACCGTAACCAATCAAACTAGCTGTTATGAATAGTAATACCTACTTTTTGAAGTTATATATATTTTATATTTTAAAATGGACTTCATTTTTGGATTCGGAATATCAAATTTAGCCTAAGGTGAAATTTTGGTACTTTTCGGATAACTTTCATATTTTGATGAATAGTGAAAATTACTAAATTTTAATTAAAAACAACTTTTTTAATCAAAATAATTAATAGTAATAAATTATGAATTTGAGTGGTTTTAAAGTATATTTAGAATATATTTTTACTATTTAATATAATGTTGGTCATTGGACATAATTTTACAATTAAACCGAACATAAACAAGTGTCAATCTTTTGATAGTTATTATCTCTTAAAAACACACTTTTTGTTTTGACAGCGGGAATTAATTTTAAATTAATTTCTGCCACTTCTGTGTTTTGAATTTAGGAAAATGGATTCCATATTTGGAATCAGGATGTTCAAATTGTGTAAATAGGTAACTTTTATTTTTAGACATTTTGAATAATTACTGCGGTAAATATTTTATTTACCATGGTTAAGGGTAAATCCGGTAAATAAGGGTTAAAAAATAATATTATAATAATACTAAATTACCCTAAAACGTGTCTTAACCCTATTTGTTGATACATGGTCGACCATGGGCATCTTTGTGTCAATTCTGGGACCCCATGGATCCACTTGTAAGTGATAATGACACATTATATTAATAAAGTCAAAATAAAAATAAAAATGACACAAGCATATATCTTTTAGAACAACAATTTTTACATAGGGTTATATATGTTGGATTTTAGATTATAAATATTCATTAGAAAGCTAAAAAGATTTCCTACATAATGATATTTTATTTATAATTTTTAGACATTAAATAAGTTATTTTATTTATGACACAATGATGATGCAGTAATTACTATAATAGTGAAAAATTAAATTAATTGATATTATAAATACCCCAATAAATATAATATGAAACTTTTAATGAATTAAACTAATTTTCTAGGCTAATAGGATATATTAGGATTGATTTAATGGACTTTTTTCGAAGTAATCAATCTGTTATGAGTTTCACAAAAATCAACTATTGAATAGTGTCAAAATTGACATAAAAGAGTTCTTAAAACAAATATTATATTATTAATTGATATTAAATTCCTAAAAATCTAAGGTTCGGCCAAGAGACTTATATTATGATAGGTTAATCATTAATGGACCACTTGGGGGTCGCTTGGATGTATATAGTAAGTTTATTAACCATAATATATAAAAATACAAAGAGACATTGTAAAAGTGAAACTAATTAACTTAGAGTTAATACTTAAAGATAAGGTTAATATAAGTACCCAAACCTGTCTAAATTCTATTGGATGAGTTGTTTTCGACCTATCCCCACCTCATCCTTTGAATAGTCAACTTTGGAGCCTTTAGAAACCGAATATGAATTTATTATAAATTAATATTTCTAGCTTTTCCAAAGGTGCCCCTCACCCCTCTTATAAAAAGGGCACTCCTCCTTCTCATTTCTTCACACCTCTAAAGCCTTTTGGTTCGGCCAAACTCTGCCCAAATACTCTCCCAACATCCCTCACTACAACCTAGAGGCCTTAGTTTGATCAGAAAGCCAACCTAAGGAGCCCTTTTGATCAAATCAAAAGGAAGAACCCGAAGAAGAGGAGGTTAACCTACCCCAACCAAGGAAAAGTACAAGGTAAGGGTTATTTCACAATCTCTTCATTATCCGAGGTTGTATTATACGTAATAATCTACTGGGATCTCTTTATCATCCACATCCATGTTTCTTCGAAATGTATTTCAAAACATTTTTACTATTTACAAGAATATGGGTTAAAGTCATTTATACCCTTGTTTGACTTTTTATAAGAGGTTTATAAAGGAATCTTCCCGTCGTTTTCAAAACAAGGTCCTTTTTAACCTTTTCGACAGAACTGAGGTAAGAATGTTTTTTTTAACTTATACGGCGGATGCGGTTATTTTCCGCCGTTATAAAATCGTCTAAGCTTTCCTTACAAGCTTATAAGAATATTTTCAAAGAAAATGTTTTATTTTATATGGATCTTAAATGATTTCAAAATAAAAGGAGATACTTCTTTTAAAAGAATTTTGATTTCATCTATGTCAACATCCTTTGATGGATTTTAAGATTATTTGAAGTTGATTTATTATAATACAAAACTTCTATATTGTATTGAAGGTTTTGTGATATGTTTGAATGTGGATGTGCTATTTTATACCATTCATAGTTTATGGTGAAACTATTGACATTTCGTATGCTAGTTTTAACCCGAATGTTTGTGTTATATTTCAAACTTTTCTTCAGATGAATGTGCTAAACAAGTATGTTCCGGGTTGGGGACCGGTAAAAGTAAGCCCTCCAGGTTGGGGACTGGTTAAAGTAAGCCCTCCAGGTTAGGGACTGGTTAAAGTAAGCCCTCCAGGTTAGGGACTGGTAAAAGTATGCCCTCCGGGTTGGTGTCCGGTTATTAGAGGCACTCCGGGTTGGTGTCCGGTTATTAGAGGCACTCCGGGTTGGGTTCCGGTTAGAAGTAACCCCTAGGTCTTGGGATGAGGCCTAGACAAAGAATTTAACATTTAGCATTATGCATTCCAACATTATGAAAGTGGTTATTGATTTTTGCATATGATTATTCGATTAGTAGAATATCCATGTGAACAAGTAAATGGCATTATTTCATTTTACTTTTTCCATACTATGTTGAAGTTCAATTTTAAAAGGCTTTTGTTTTAGTAATTCATTGCCTTAAATTTTTATGCTTATTTTGAATGTTCCGCTATATTGTTATCCTTACTGGGCATTTGAGCTCACCCCTTTTCTATGTTTTATTTTTCCCAGGTAGTGAAGAAGTAAATTATGAATGACTTGCAGGGATATTATGAGGGGTTAATAGTGTGGATATGAAGACTTTGTTATTGTAGTAGTTTTTCACTTTGAAATGTAATGTAAAACTTTATGATTATATCTAGTGTTTCCAAGGCTACTAAACTAATCGGTCTTTCGAGATTTGATCTTTCTTGTGATCATGCCAATGTTATGTAATTAATGCACCGACTCTGGGTAACTGGGGTCGGGGCGTTACAGTTGGTATCAGAGGAAGTTTAGTACAAACCTTGGAAGCTAGATTTAGATAAACTCTGATTAGAGCACGTAGACCTAAGATGAACTTTGAGGATTAGTATAGAAGAACTTCCTAGAATTTTGGTATTGTAGAGATTTTGTGAGTTTTCCGAGCAATACATCCCTGTCTGGATACGAGCAGGTAGAGGCGGCTCTGGCACAGATGTACCTAGGGGTAATACCCGAAAACACCGCTTTGAGCTAGACTCGAACGGGAACTGGTGCACGACAACGGGCCTTGCTGCACTCTTGGTTACGACACTCCCGGGGGATATGCTTAGGATAACTATAATTTTCTTTACAAATCATTATGAAGGGTTTATGAGTATATACATCCTCAAAGAAGACATTTTTATGATTATGGATTATATCCATAAATATTTCAATTTATGTTAAGTGTTTTATAAGTATGGGATTATGTATTTTGATTCATAAACTGATCTAGTGTATGCCATTGTTTAGAAATGGCGCCCAGTAGAAGGAATGAGAACTCCAGAAATGCACATGATCCAAAGAGAAGGAAGGATCATATCTTTCATGGTCTTAAGCTAGAATTGATAAGAGAAATAGTCTCCCATGTATTATCATCATATGAAGAAATAATATCATGTGTTGATAAGATAAGTAAAGAGTTTACTGAGTCTTATGGCTTTGAAGGGAAGCAAGAGAAGAAAAGGATGGAAGAGAGAAAAATGGATAAAGGGAAGAGGGAAAAGAAGAATTTTCCCATATGTGGTAACTGTGGGAAGAAACACCCTGGAACTTGCCTGAAAGGAATGGGAGTTTGTTATAAGTGTGGAGGAAAAGGGCACAAAGTACGTGACTGCAAGGGTGAGAAAATGGTTTCAAATGTACAATGCTTCATTTGCAAGGAGTTTGGACACTACGCGAACCTATGCCCCAGTCATCAGACTATGCCACAAATGATGCTATTGGATAATAATCAAGTTATGATACTACCACAGATGAAGAGGAATGATTAGAGTTCTTATGTTGATTATGTCAATTGAGTGTTGTATCAATAATGTACTTGTTATAATGATTATGGAGTATATAAGGATTGTACTGCAGTACTATTTCATTAAGGACTTGAGATTGTGTGGAACAAAGAAAAGTGACTCAATAGCAGGATAAATTTTTGGAAAATATATGGTTGATATATAGTTCTGATACTGAGGTAGTGATTTTGGAATAATATGTGATTGTTTTGGATAAATTATATTGGATATTCTTGACTACCCTGGAACTGATTAATGATTTGTATATTCCATAATTTTGTTGGGGTTTAAAACATTTTTGGATTGATGAAGTATATCCAGCATTCTATATGGAATAAGGGAGAATGAATGTAATCAATAAGGAATATGGTAATTCAGGATGTTTCAGTGTATTAAAAGAATACATGATGAAGGTATTCATATGCTATTACGGGGTAAAAAGGATCTACATTATGCTTACCTTCCTTAAAAATGTTGGACTGTGAGTTTTGAAAGAAGTATTTTGGATAGTTCTAGTTTGGATTATTTTGGATTGCCATAAAAGGACAACCCGGAGGTCGGGCGACAACCCGTCGCGTCCGGCAAGGCTACGAGACTTGAACCCGCAACCGAAGGGCGACAAGGGTGTATCACCTACCACTGGCCCATGAGATGTCCTGGATTAAATAATGTAGTTTTTATTAAAATATCATGTAGATGAATTATAAATTCGTTTATTTTGGAACCCTATACGAATAGTGTAAATAGAATTTTTTTTACATTCTATTATCTTTTAGAGTGAAAGATGAGTTTGTGGTAGAAATTTATTAATGGATAAAACTCTAATTATAAAGTAAGTGTATCTCCTTATGATCTTAGACAATATCATAAATAAATTCCTCAACATTAAGAAAATCAACTTAGAACAAAAATGTTTTCCTAGATGGTACCTTAAATCATCACTAATTTATGGCTTTGGGATTGTTGGCCTTTTCATAGCCATGTTCTCTACCACTCTCCATCAGATAATTGATGGATAGATTTTTCTTCCATATCCATATTTTCTTACATGGAACCCTAGTATGTGTTATTTTCGGTAATCTTCATACTTTCCACTCTTTATTTTAAATAGAGGCCTCATTAATTCATTTTTCGATGTGGGATTTCAACTAAGATATTTTGAAACGTCAAAAATGTGTTATCCTAATACCCTATGTTTTGTTGAACCGATGGTATTTCAAATAATCATAGATTGATTAATTTAAGGACCTAAATTATACACTTGTTTGTGATTGATGACCTCAATCACTACCTATAAATATTTACGTTTTTCCTCCGATTATATGTCTCTAATTTCCACCAATGTTCTCCTAATCGAGATCATAATTTGGTGGTGACCCTTTGATTTCTCTTTTCCTCATATTAAGACTAAATTTTAGTAACCCAATTTCCGATGTGGGTTTTCCCACAAATATATTTTCTACTTTCAACCTTTTATTTTTGAAGAACAATTTCAAATTGCGAGGACGCAATTTATTGAAGGAGGGGAGAATATAACACCCCAAGATTTCATAGTGTGTTATTTCTTCAAAATAATTCAATAACTTGCACTACACGCAACACTGAGTTCAATTGCACCATGACTTACAAAAAAAAAGCCATTAAAATAGGTCATGAATAGTATTAACTAAATTTTAAACTTTATATAATCCTTATAATTTTAGAATCCATATTATGAGTTTCTTAGTCATAATGCAAGAACAGATTCATTTTCAGTATTGCACTTTTATCAACTTTTGATAGTGAAACCTTTTTAAATACAATATTGTAAACTTTTTGACTAAATAGAGACATCAAAAAATTTAAAATGAAACATCCCAAGCTTCCACGGTACGCTTTCCTTTGAATAAAACAGTAGCGTGTGTTGTACGCAACTTCGAGTTCTAACACACCGTAACCAATCAAACTAGCTGTTATGAATAGTAATACCTACTTTTTGAAGTTATATATATTTTATATTTTAAAATGGACTTCATTTTTGGATTCGGAATATCAAATTTAGCCTAAGGTGAAATTTTGGTACTTTTCGGATAACTTTCATATTTTGATGAATAGTGAAAATTACTAAATTTTAATTAAAAACAACTTTTTTAATCAAAATAATTAATAGTAATAAATTATGAATTTGAGTGGTTTTAAAGTATATTTAGAATATATTTTTACTATTTAATATAATGTTGGTCATTGGACATAATTTTACAATTAAACCGAACATAAACAAGTGTCAATCTTTTGATAGTTATTATCTCTTAAAAACACGCTTTTTGTTTTGACAGCGGGAATTAATTTTAAATTAATTTCTGCCACTTCTGTGTTTTGAATTTAGGAAAATGGATTCCATATTTGGAATCAGGATGTTCAAATTGTGTAAATAGGTAACTTTTATTTTTAGACATTTTGAATAATTACTGCGGTAAATATTTTATTTACCATGGTTAAGGGTAAATCCGGTAAATAAGGGTTAAAAAATAATATTATAATAATACTAAATTACCCTAAAACGTGTCTTAACCCTATTGGTTGATACATGGTCGACCATGGGCATCTTTGTGTCAATTTTGGGACCCCATGGATCCACTTGTAAGTGATAATGACACATTATATTAATAAAGTCAAAATAAAAATAAAAATGACACAAGCATATATCTTTTAGAACAACAATTTTTACATAGGGTTATATATGTTGGATTTTAGATTATAAATATTCATTAGAAAGCTAAAAAGATTTCCTACATAATGATATTTTATTTATAATTTTTAGACATTAAATAAGTTATTTTATTTATGACACAATGATGATGCAGTAATTACTATAATAGTGAAAAATTAAATTAATTGATATTATAAATACCCAAATAAATATAATATGAAACTTTTAATGAATTAAACTAATTTTCTAGGCTAATAGGATATATTAGGATTGATTTAATGGACTTTTTTCGAAGTAATCAATCTGTTATGAGTTTCACAAAAATCAACTATTGAATAGTGTCAAAATTGACATAAAAGAGTTCTTAAAACAAATATTATATTATTAATTGATATTAAATTCCTAAAAATCTAAGGTTCGGCCAAGAGACTTATATTATGATAGGTTAATCATTAATGGACCACTTGGGGGTCGCTTGGATGTATATAGTAAGTTTATTAACCATAATATATAAAAATACAAAGAGACATTGTAAAAGTGAAACTAATTAACTTAGAGTTAATACTTAAAGATAAGGTTAATATAAGTACCCAAACCTGTCTAAATTCTATTGGATGAGTTGTTTTCGACCTATCCCCACCTCATCCTTTGAATAGTCAACTTTGGAGCCTTTAGAAACCGAATATGAATTTATTATAAATTAATATTTCTAGCTTTTCCAAAGGTGCCCCTCACCCCTCTTATAAAAAGGGCACTCCTCCTTCTCATTTCTTCACACCTCTAAAGCCTTTTGGTTCGGCCAAACTCTGCCCAAATACTCTCCCAACATCCCTCACTACAACCTAGAGGCCTTAGTTTGATCAGAAAGCCAACCTAAGGAGCCCTTTTGATCAAATCAAAAGGAAGAACCCGAAGAAGAGGAGGTTAACCTACCCCAACCAAGGAAAAGTACAAGGTAAGGGTTATTTCACAATCTCTTCATTATCCGAGGTTGTATTATACGTAATAATCTACTGGGATCTCTTTATCATCCACATCCATGTTTCTTCGAAATGTATTTCAAAACATTTTTACTATTTACAAGAATATGGGTTAAAGTCATTTATACCCTTGTTTGACTTTTTATAAGAGGTTTATAAAGGAATCTTCCCGTCGTTTTCAAAACAAGGTCCTTTTTAACCTTTTCGACAGAACTGAGGTAAGAATGTTTTTTTTAACTTATACGGCGGATGCTGTTATTTTCCGCCGTTATAAAATCGTCTAAGCTTTCCTTACAAGCTTATAAGAATATTTTCAAAGAAAATGTTTTATTTTATATGGATCTTAAATGATTTCAAAATAAAAGGAGATACTTCTTTTAAAAGAATTTTGATTTCATCTATGTCAACATCCTTTGATGGATTTTAAGATTATTTGAAGTTGATTTATTATAATACAAAACTTCTATATTGTATTGAAGGTTTTGTGATATGTTTGAATGTGGATGTGCTATTTTATACCATTCATAGTTTATGGTGAAACTATTGACATTTCGTATGCTAGTTTTAACCCGAATGTTTGTGTTATATTTCAAACTTTTCTTCAGATGAATGTGCTAAACAAGTATGTTCCGGGTTGGGGACCGGTAAAAGTAAGCCCTCCAGGTTGGGGACTGGTTAAAGTAATCCCTCCAGGTTAGGGAATGGTTAAAGTAAGCCCTCCAGGTTAGGGACTGGTAAAAGTATGCCCTCCGGGTTGGTGTCCGGTTATTAGAGGCACTCCGGGTTGGTGTCCGGTTATTAGAGGCACTCCGGGTTGGGTTCCGGTTAGAAGTAACCCCTAGGTCTTGGGATGAGGCCTAGACAAAGAATTTAACATTTAGCATTATGCATTCCAACATTATGAAAGTGGTTATTGATTTTTGCATATGATTATTCGATTAGTAGAATATCCATGTGAACAAGTAAATGGAATTATTTCATTTTACTTTTGCCATACTATGTTGAAGTTCAATTTTAAAAGGCTTTTGTTTTAGTAATTCATTGCCTTAAATTTTTATGCTTATTTTGAATGTTCCGCTATATTGTTATCCTTACTGGGCATTTGAGCTCACCCCTTTTCTATGTTTTATTTTTCCCAGGTAGTGAAGAAGTAAATTATGAATGACTTGCAGGGATATTATGAGGGGTTAATAGTGTGGATATGAAGACTTTGTTATTGTAGTAGTTTTTCACTTTGAAATGTAATGTAAAACTTTATGATTATATCTAGTGTTTCCAAGGCTACTAAACTAATCGGTCTTTCGAGATTTGATCTTTCTTGTGATCATGCCAATGTTATGTAATTAATGCACCGACTCTGGGTAACTGGGGTCGGGGCGTTACAGAAAGATCCTTATTACACTGATTACTCTTTATTAGGTAACTCTATTTGTTGAACAATGCTTTTATCTGTTCATTTTTTACTAGTTCTGCATATCATTACTCCTATCCTATTTGATTAAATGAAAATTGGTGCATCATGTTTTAATGTTTTTTTATTAAACAATAACAACATTTTAACTTTTTGATAATGTACTTTTTGATAAGTTTCATAAAGGGGAGAATGTTTTCAAATATTTAATAACTTTTATTTTATATGCTTTGAAAATTTAATAAATATTATGTTTTGTAATTTAAAAAAAGGGGGAGATTTTTTGTAATTGGGTATTTACTTTTTAAGTCTTTATTTGTTTTTATAAATTGAAACTATATAATATTTAATTAAATTATATTATGTTGATAATTTAAATTTCATACTCATTTCATTTATATGTAATTTTTTATGTTTTATATTTTTTATTTTTTTATGCGAAACATTAGTCCTATGTGCAAGTCTTGGTGAACCTCAACTACAATTAAGTTCACTGAATCGAGCATAGTGCTCGCTGGGTGCGAATTGGGCTCATGTATAAGGAGGACCTAGTGTAATGCCCTCATTGGTTAGGCTATGTGTGCCCGCATGGCCCACATTCCTTTAGTGTGTGATGTGTATGGTTTTTTTTCTAGAAAATGAATGTCACATTTTATGTTAAATACTACTCAGCCTCTGCTTCCTAAATTCTATGTAGGATACAATTATTACACAGAGAAAAAAATTTGGACCGTATAATCTCTTTCATGTTTCTTCCTAGCCACTTCATCTTATTATGACAAGAATCACTCTTTCTCTTCGAGCCTTCCTGCTGATATCCTCCCTTCCAGTGTGCTCCTTTTTTTATTTACCACGCTTGGTTCCTTATTCCTCTTTGATTTATTTTCATGATATATATCCCCTGTTTTACATTCTCTCCCTAGCAATGGCTCGACATGCTCCTGTTCATCTTCACATCTTCTTTCAAGTTTCTCTGAAGGATCTTTATCCTTCTATTCGGGTACCTGCAAGTGTTTCTTTCAACCATATTATCCAAAATATTAGTCTTTCTTTATCTTTGGTTTTCCTTGTGTTTTACTTGTATGAAACTTTCATTTTTAACACTATATCTAATTTTAATTCACCATTGGTTTTTAAACCAACGGTGAGTCTCTTTGACACTGTTGTAAAACAAGCCACAATGTGTTTTTTCCTAACTCTGCTAATTTTTTTGATAATGTTGGTACTTTTAAAAATGGTGTGTTAATTTTGATACCATTAGGAAACACAACAGTATGTATTTTTGACACCTCTGTATAGTTTCTCCAACTGTGAGACTTCTCACCTTTGGCTCTTGTTTCTTTATCATTGTATGTTATTGGAAGTAGATCTATTAAAGCCTTTTGATGTGCTTTCTCTTCATCATTTGTGCTCTTTCTTCTGTTCAATTAATTTCTTCAATTTAGTGTTATTATTTTTGCATAATCTTTTAATTATGTTTCTCTATAATATTTTATATGGTATTTTATTTCTTTTAAAACATCCCATGAGTTCTATTCTTTTATTTACCTGTTTGATTTATTATTTAACTTCAATTGTTCCATTTTATTCATTTCTAATATCTTTATATTTTTTCAACAATTTTACATAAGTTTTCATAAGAAACAGTTGGAACCCAATGGTGTGTCATGAGACATCGTTGGACACACAAAGGTGTGTCACGAGACACCATTGGACATCCAACAATGAGTCACTTTTTATCCTTATCTCCAAACCCTTTGATGATAAGATGCTTGGATATGGTTTTAGTTTTGAATAATTCATTTTAGTTTTTATTAATTTGAAAACAGTATGTAAAAATTTGTTTGACACCTTCAGTCATATCTAATGTTGTGTCATTGAGACATCGCAAGACATCCAACGACGAGTCATGGCACCATTAGCTGAAAATTTTATTTCCAATTTTTTTCTTCTCATTTTTAGTTAATGTTTTTCAATTTAATTAAATTGTTAAATGTTTAATATTTTATTCTGAAATATTCATGAAACATTGTTTAAAATTAATTATAGAGTTTTTTCAATGACATGGACTCATGTAGAATGTTTTCTTATGATGCTCTATTTTTCTATCTTTCTACTGCATGCATATTTATAGAGTTATATTTTATATTGATTTAATTTTCTTTTGTATAATGTTTAATAATATTACTATTATCATATTAAATATTCTTTTTATTATTTATTGATTATACATTAGTCTAATTGTGATTTTATTTTCAGCATGAATTTAATAGAATAAGGCAATAGTCATATTATTTTATTAATATCACTAACATGCGTCATGTAGAGATTTGATAATGACACTCTCATGTAGATCTCCAATTTGATGTTTTAAGAGATTTATTCAGTGATAAAAACAAATTTACCCATGCAAATCAAATGATATTTTTACATCCGATAACTCATCTGATGAGGATAAAAAATACTTTCTTGCTCTAAAAGATTGATTTAGAAACATCTTCGATATTTTTAGTTTTTCCATGATCATAGAAGATCATCATTGTCTACATCTTCCATACTTTTTGTGATCAAGGAACGAGAGATTCAACTAAATTTTTCATCATTTTCTCAAGTTTTTGTTTTCTTTGTTTTGTATTATTTTTATCCGTTGTAATTCTTCCAATCCCCTTTTTGTATTCTAGAGTCTGGTTTAATCTTTTCCCATTCAAAAGTTATCTTTAGGTTATTACTCCCATCTAAAAGGAAGGTTGAGTTATTCCTCCTAGACAAAAGGTAGGAAGGTTGTTACTCCTTAAAAAGTCATGGGTTATACATCTAGGTAAAAAAGGTGCATATGGTTATACCTCCTGGTGAAAAAAGTTTGTAGGGTTATACCTCGAGGTGAAAAAGGTATGTAGGGTTATACCACCAAGTGAAAAAGGTATGTATGAAATTCTTGTAATAGGGTTATTACTCCCAGTTAAAAGTAATAATATAGTGCATACCAAACTCCTCGAGGAGTAGAAGAGATAGAAGATAAGACTAGGATCTTGAGATCTAAACCTCTATAAAAATTGATTGTGTTATTTTTTTTCTTTCCGCTGCTACATTTAACATTGATTTTATAACTCTGATTTTTTTTGAATTTATAATAATAAATAAAAAACAACTATTCACCCCCCTCTAGTCACCACTGCCATAACAGTAACATTAACAGACTCTAGTTATGATACTACAGAAGTGTTGAATGTGTCCATTCATTCCCTCAAATATGAGTGGGTCCTAGACTCAGCTTGCTCATTCCATATGTTTCCTTTTAGGGATTCATTTAATGATTTGATAGAAATATTTGAAAGATATGTCCAATAAGAAAATAATAGAATGTTTAAAGTGAAGGGTAGAGGTTCTATTTTTATAGAACTTGATGACATCATCACATTTCTTAATGTTAGGTGGTTTCTTGACCTCAATAGGAACCCGATGTGATTAAAATTCTAGCCCAAAAGGGGTATACCTTAAGGTATGAAGTAGTCATCCTAAAGGATTTCAAAATATCTAGAACTATCATAAAGGTTTCCCCCATTAATGTGTTTTATGTATTGAATGGGAATACCTATTCAAGGAATTTGGTAGTGGGTATACCACTAATACTAATAATACCCTATTCTAGAATAAGTGATTGTGGCATGTATGCTCTAAGTGTATAGAATAACACTACAATCATGGGCTATTTATTAACATTACACTAAAAAATATTCCATGTTATAATGATTATGTAATGGGCAATGCCACGAGAGTCACATTTAATATAGATAACATTAATGTTTCATGACCCTTTGAATATATACATTATGACCTATGGGTACCTAATGAGGCTACCTCCCATGGAAGAGGGTCCTATGTTTTAGCTTTATTGACGAATACTCAAGAAATGTTTTTATTTACCAAATGAAAAATAAATATGATGTTTTTAGACATTTAAAACATGGAAATTCTTAGTAGAGAATCAGGTGGAAAAGAAGATTAAAAAAATGATAAGAGGTATTAGTCTATAATTCCTCTCCACTGATTTTATTCAAATATATAATTTTGAGGAGATTTCTAAACAATAGACTATAAAGGAACCCCTCCAAAAGAATGGACTTATTGAATGAATGAATAGATTCAATCTAGAAAGAGTCTGAAGCATTCTTGTATGCATGTGTAAGAGTTGGTGTCCTAGAACCAACTAGTTGTACTTTGATTACATGGAAATTTAATAATATTAAACATCTTATTAAATATTTTTCATTGTTCTACATGACTATGATGTAATAATGTCCTAGAGTATTTGTTTCATTGATAAGGTCATGATAGTTCCCCACTATGATTAGAATCTTGAAATGCTATAACAATATTCATAAATATAGTTCTACGGTTGGATGACATACTATGATGGGACACATAGCATGCAGACCGTCAGGTGTGAGTAATAGTAAGGAGATGAGACTTCCTCTCATGAAGTTCGCACTTGGTAATATCTAAGATAAGAGATTATGAGAATAGACTCACCAGTAGGAATTCCACATGTTTCGGTGTCATTAGATATTTCTATATGCGAGCGTGTGTAATGATCCTTAGAATTTAAGAATATCATTAATACATGTCATGACTCACGCACTTTGATTTACTGATGAAAACTGTGACGCATATAGTTGGTGGGAATTAGGGTACATTGGGTGCGTCATGAGTGGCATGTTATTAATGGATAAGTCGAGAAAGGATTTGCCTCTTCCATTTATGGAAGTTGATATCTCAACCCTTTGATTGAAATAGAATCGTTGTGTGAAATTCCATGGTCATGGTTTAACGATGAGTTTATTTTAGGTAGTCAAAGAACGACGTATCAAACATAAAATTTGATGACACTATCATGAAACATTCTTGATGAGATATTGCAACAAAGGAATTATATTACACAGTGATTGTTCGTATGTGGATGTCATTGTTGCGACATTATGTTCTTTCTCTTGGGTGCCTTGACCCATTGTTAGACAACACTCATGGACTTTAGGCAAGTTTGCTTAATACCAACGAGAAAGAATCCTATAGGGTCACACACTAAGTATTTTTGGCGGTCTCGGTTAAATTATATTTGAATTTAATTAATTAAATAAATAGTATTCTCAAGACTGTGGAATAATTTTATTCAAGTTAAAATAATCATATAAATTAAATTAAATATATATATTTATTTTATTGAACATTTAATAAATATTTATTTACTAGTTTGTAAATAAAATATTTATCTAAGAGAATAATTTTTTATTTATCTATTCGGGTGTTCAGTAAATGGAATTGGAGTTCGAGCAGACCAAGGCTGGTCTAGTGGTAAAATAATTATTTACAAGATAGTAAATAATTATTTAACTAGTTGGCACAAGTTAAAATAACAATGATGCTGCTATTATTTTGTGACGTGGAATTTTATTTATAATTATATTTTACGCAAGTTGGCGCACCATAAATAATGACACGGTATTATTATTATAATAATGAGTTTTCTCTAAGTTCATGAATGTATTTAATTGCTGTTATGCAATTAAATATTGTAGCTGAAGTTCTATTCATATAAATAGACAAGTACACCTATTACACGACACTGAATCGTACACCCGGTGAATTTAGAATTGTTGAGATAAACAATTTCTCTCTCAAATCCTCTTCCCACCTCTCTCAAGAACGAGATACGTTCTTCAAGGCAGAAGAACAAGAGATCAAGAACTACCGACACAAGACACTCACTTCGCCACGCTAGCACTCAGAGAATGAGCGATGTTGATCGAAGGTCATCGAAGCACGCGTTGATCACCGCTAGAGGGATTCTAGTTCTGATCCTTAAAAGAATAATGAGATAATCTGAAAGGGTCATTCCGTACAATCAACATCATTAACGAAGAAAAATACCAAAATCCAGGTATTATTTTTCTTTATGAAATAAATTAAATTAATTATAAACATGATGTGAAAGATTCTCTATAAAGGTTTCAGGCCTCTTCCTTCTTTATCTAAATATTTGATTCTATTCCATGGAGACTGGAATTCATCTTTGTATTGATCCCATAATAATCATTGATCATGGTAAAAATAAAAGTTGAGTTCCATCCCAACCGTGCTTCTGCTGCGCCCGAAACCTACAAGTGGTATCAGAGCAGTTACATCATAGTTTATAATTATTTAAATATTTTTTTGATGACTTATGCATTTAATAATTTAGTTGTTTCAATTCAAGTTAATTGTTCTATAATTACGAATCTCAAGAACTATTCCTCCTCTTTTGTTTCTTGTTCACCTTACAAAAACAATCTTTTCTTTTAATTTTGATTAAAATAAAATAGTGGATCTCATTTGGAGGTTCCAAAGCTTCCTGGCCATAAAACACCAAAACACACGACGTGTATTTGGAAGTACATGCCATGTAGTCAAGATTCAATGCATCAGAATGGTCCGCCAAACCAAACCATGTGTTAGAGTCTTTCTAAGTCTTAATTGACTCCGTGTGTTGACCAGGAATAGGTGGAACACGATTTCCGGATTACATGCTGTGTAGTCCACCAGACACGGCGTGTAGTCCCTTAGGGTTAGGGTTGGACTGTGTACCCCATACATGGCTTGCCCGAGTGGAAACCGTGTAACATAGATACTACACGGTGTGTGGCCCAATGAACACGTTGTGTACTCCGAATATTTCCGAAGTACATCTATATGTTATGTCCTTGGGTGTGTACTTCAGATGGATGGATAATGATAGTACATGCTGTGTAGTCAGAACTACATGTTGTGTACTCATCCAAATTACAAAGATTTATTAAAATTTATTATTATATTATACAAACCCTTGAGATGTGTACCATAGTGTGGGCGTAAAGCTGAGGCACAACACATGATAGGTGTTTTATATATACATGTTTAATTTAACATCTGTGTAATGTTCATTTATACTCATTGGGTAGTTATGAATAGGAATTCACCGGGTTTCCTCCAAGGTACAAGTTACGTATAAAGATAATTTTAAATGAATTTATTTGTTTAAAATTATGATGGATGAGAATCTCAAGGAAATTCAGAAAAGGGTTTAAGATAAAAGGATTGATTAATTAAAGATGATAATTAATTGTTTTGAGTGTGATTTATCTTAAACAAGAATGATTAAATAATTGAATGCTAGTTTTAATTATGCGTAAATATCGTTGCATGTATAGATTATCATGAGCTAGACCAAGACCTTTGTATGTTGGTGGTTTCTTTTAATTAATTTATTTAAATTAAATTTGTTGGCCTACGAGCCTTCTCCTCATTAATATGTAGGGCCTGCGTGCCCAAGGTTTCTTTTATATAAAACCCCTTTTTTACCCCTCACCTGCATGTGAGTTTAAAAAAAGGAATATGTAATGGATAGAGCTCCCAAGCTAGTGGAGGCGGTTCAAGATGGAGTCGAGAAAAAACCAACCCCAATAGATACAAAGGTGGACAGGTGGAAAACTGTAAACACAAACCCAAAAGGATCAAGATGTTTCTCCCCTAAGTCAGAGTTAGTTTATCAACCACTAGATAAACTAACCATTAGAAAATCTCATGATTATTCCCTTTATTTTATTTTTGTTAGTTTCATGGTTTATCATTATGGATGTTTTGTCACAATCACATAATTAATGAATTAAACAAGCATGCAAGATAGAACTAAAATAAACCAGACTTATGAATAAATATTATCAAGACATGGTTAATAACTTAAGTAAGTTCCACTTAATATTAACAAGCATGTGATAATGATAATAATAAATTCAAACATAAGAGATAAAAATCCCTCAAATAAAAATATTAAGTCAGATGAAGCCTTCCGTTACTTGATTAAGGGAAAAACTCAATAAAACTATGTGTTTGACTAACCCTTACTGGGACACTTACTTTTATACAGGAAGACCTTATGAAAGGTTTTGGGTTGACTTAACCATATTACATCAAGAGGAGCAGCCCTTTCTAGACTTAGTATAACATTGGAGGAAAGAGTTAAGGAAATCCAAAAGTCATGATTTTAGGATTGGGGAGTCCACTCAGCAGATCAAGGAGCTGCAAGTCCGTAGTTGGAAAAGACCTGCCTACCTAAATACCTTCTAATAGCTTGACCAACCGTTTTTGGGGTTATGCGAAGGGGAATATGGATCCTTGCCACTATAATGTCATGAAAACTAGACATTCTGAGTTCAATAGTGAGGGCCATTGTGACTTGATAAAAAAGTGGGAGACTTAATAAAAATTTATTATTTCTCATAAAATGTAATCAAGAAAGTACTAATGATCTGTTCTTTTAATTGTAGAATAAAAATGAAAAGCTTGTCAACCACACTATCCCTACGATCAATTCTGGATAAATACAACATCCTAACTGGACGTAACTTCCAGGAATGGTTTAGATGCCTCCGGGTTATCCTACGCCATGAATGAAAGTCTTACATGTTAGATTCATCATTACCTGATCTGCCTTCAAAAGAGGAGAGTGATGAGGATTTCCTGGTCTATGAGAAACATATAAACGACGCGGTCGATGTTTAATGTTTTATGCTATCATCAATGTCTAGTGATCTCATGAAGTCTCATGAAAACAGGGATTCTTATAGCATGCTCGATCACCTCCATGGTCTTTACCAGGAGAGAGAAATATAGGAAAGGTTTGAAATCTCTAAGGCACTCTTTCAGAGTAAGCTTGGAAAAGGTACCCCAGATGGGACTCATGTAGTCAAGCACATTAGCTATATTGAGAAACTATAAGTTCTAGGGTTTAAACTCCATGAAGAACTGGGCACCGATCTCATTATCACATCACTCCCTCATAGCTCCTCTAACTTTTTTGTCAATTTCAATATGAACAACATTGAGAAATCTCTATCTGATCTTCTTATCCTCATTCTCTAAGTGGACAAAGATATGAAGTGTGAAAATATTTTTGTCCTTATGGTGAATAAGAGTAAAGGTAATGTGAAGATATTTAAGCCTAAATATTCTTCATGACCTTCCAATAAAAGGATGATCAAAGGGGAGGCAAGGTAACAAGAGGCTGTTTGTTTTGCATGCGGCAAGAAGGTCCACTGGAAGAAGAACCACACACAGCCTAAGAAGAAAGGGGAAGCTTCGGGTGCATTTGTTATAAAATGAAATCTATCTATTTCTATAAATTGGGTATTAGATACAGCTTGTGGTGCTCACATATGTATCCAAATATAGGAACCAAGTAGATCCAGGAAGATTTACTGAGGGGAGGTAGATCTACGAGTAGCCAACAGAGCCAGACTTGCTGTTGTAACTGTTGGGGACTACCACCTCACGTTGCCAACTGGGATGATCTTGGTGTTAAAGGGTTGTTATTATGTTCTATCTGTTACTAAAAACTTTATTTCTGTATCCATATTAGATAAAGATGTATTTTTTTTCAAGTTTGGAAATGAATGTTGCTTATTTTACAAATATAGAATTTATTTTAGTAGGGAACATTTATAAAATAGTCTTTATGTGTTGGATTACACAAACCAAGTAATGGAAATCGATAACAAAGATACTTCACATGACTCATACCACAACCAACTTTGGCATCACTGTCTAGGTAATGTAAACGATAAACTCTTGACAAAGTTACATCAAGATGGATATTTAGATTATTTCAAACTAAAACCACTTGGTGTATGTCATGCATGTTTACAAGGAAAAATGACCAAAGCTCCATTTAGTGGGAAAGGTGAAAGGGCTAAAGAACTTTTTGAATTGGTTAATACCGATGTGTGTGGACCATTTCCAGTTGAAGCAAGGGGAGGGTACTCATACATCATAACTTTTACTGATTATTTTAGTAGATATGGATATATCTACTTAATGAGGTATAAGTTAGATTATTTTGATAAGTTCAAAGAATACAAGAATGAAGTTGATAATCATCTTGGTAAGAATATTATGAAACTATGCTCAGAACGAGGTGAAGAATATCTTAATCAATACTTAATTGATTACTTACAGGAGTTTGGGATCCCATCTCAACTCACTCCTCCATACACACCCCAGTGTAATGGTGTGAGCGAAAGGAGAAACCACACCCTTTTGGACATGGTGAGATCAATGATGAGTCATGCGAGTCTTCCATTATCTTTTTGGGGATATGCGTTACAAACAGCGACACACATACTAAACCAAGTACTAACTAAATCGATAAATGGTATTCCATATGAGCTCTGGAGTGAAAAGAAAGCCATATTATAGAATTTACACATGTGGGGAAGTGATGTGTTTGTTAAGGCCTATTTAAGTAACAAACTTTCACCTCAAGGAACAAAGTGTACCTTTATAGGATACCCTAAGGAAACAAGGGGATGTTACCTATACAACCCCTCAGACAAAAAGGTTATAGTGGAAAGACTTTCCATATTCCTTGAGATGGAGAACATCTTCAAAATAGATAGTGGGAGTGAGATAGACTTTGATGAAGTTGAGGCTCAAGGTACACAAGAGTTGGTATAGGAACAAATTCCACAAAGCCCCATGGAAGAAAGAACGGTTCTAGAGACACAAGGTTGCGTAGGAGTACAAGAGAGGTTAGAGATCTGGAACGATATGGTTTTCTAGTTACCGAGGATAGCTAATCATTATTAGTTGATAATAATGATCCTCTAACCTACAAGGAAGCAGTAATTGGCACAGATATTTCCAAGTGGCAAGAAGCCATGAATTCTGAAATAGATTCCATGTACCAAAACCAAGTCTATATTTTGGTAGATCCTCCAGTTGATGTAAATCCTGTTGATTTCAAATGGGCATTCAAGAAAAAACTAGATATGGAAGGACACGTCAACACCTATAAGGCATGAATGGTTGAAAAAGGGTTCAAACAGCATCAAGGAATTGAATATAATGAAACCTTTTCACCAGTTGCAATTCTAAAATCCATCAGAATTCTATTGTCCATTACTGCTTACCATGTCTATGAGATTTGGAAAATGGATGTCAAAACAAAATTCCTTTATAGGAACCTTCAGAAAGATGTCTATATGACACAACCTGAAGGGTTTATGACTCCAAAGGATGCTAATAGGGTATGCAAGTTGCAGAAATCCATTTATGGATTAAATCAAGAATTAAGGTCATGGAACATTAATTTTGATGAAGATACAATGAAATTTGGTTTTATCAAGAATAAATGTGAGCCTTGTGTCTAAAAATGGTTTAGTGGGAGTACAGTCATTTGTCTAATAGTATATGTTGATGACATATTACTTATTGTAAACAAGATACCAGTCTTAGAGTCTGTTAAGGCATGGTTGAATCAATGATTCTCCATGAAGGACTTGGGAGAGGTAGTATATATTATTGGGATCAAGATCCATCGTGATAGATCCAAGAGATTGTTGGGATTATGTCAAAGTACATACATTGATAAGATACTGAAGAGATTCAGTATTGAACAATCCAAGAGGGGATTGTTGCCTGCATCACATGACATTCATATTTCCAAGAAAATGTGTCCTCAGACACATTAGAAAAGAAAGATAATGTAAAGGACTCTATATGCATCAATGATTGGTTCAATCATGTATGCCATACTATGTAATAGGCTGGATTTTACCTACGCATTGAGTGCGGTAGGTAGATATAAAGCTGACCCAGGTGACCACTATTGGATGACAGTCAAGACTATCCTAAAGTATCTGAGGCATATTAAGGATATGTTCCTAGTTTATGGAGGAGATGAGGAACTATTCATTAGAGGATATGTAAATGCTAGTTTCCAGATTGATCAAAATGACATGAAGTCGCAAACAGGATACATATTCACTTTGAATGGAGGTGTAGTGAGCTGGAAGAGCCCTAAGAAGAGTGTGGTTGCAGATTCTACAACAGATTCTATGTATATAGTAGCTTTTGAGGTAGCTAAAGAAGCAGTTTGGATGCGAAGCTTCGTCCAAGATCTAGATGTGATACCTAGAAGTAAAGATCCCATCACATTATACTGTGATAATACTGCAGTGGTGGCTCTCGCAAAAGAGTGAAGGTCACATCAGTGGAAAAAGCATATACTTCAGAAGTATCATCTCTTAATAGATTTTTCTCAGATAGGATAAGTTGCAGTGAGTATTATTTCCATAGAAGACAACATGGTAGAACCCTTGACTAAAGCCTTGACTCAGCAGAAACATGATCACCATGTGAGGTCTAGCAGATTGAAAGTCATAGGCAGTTGTCTCTAGTCCAAGTGGGAGTTTGTAAGAGTTGGTTTCCTAGAACCAACTAGTTGTAATTTGATTACATATACATTTAATAATGTTAAATATCTTATTATATATCGTTCATTGTTCTACATGACTATGATGTAATAATGTCCTAGAGTATTTCTTGCATTGATAAGGTCATGGTAGTTCCCCGCTATGATGAGAACCTTGAAATGCTATAATAATATTCTTAAATATAGTTCTATGGATGGATAAAATACTATGATGGGACACATATCATGAAGACTGTCAGGTGTGAGTACTCATAAGCAGATGAGACTTCCTCTCATGAAGTTCGCACTTGGTAATCTCCAAGACAAGAGATCATGAGAACTAACCCTCCAGTAGAAATTCCACATGTTTTGGTGTCATCAGATATTTCTATCTACAAGCATGTGTAATGATCCTTAGAATTTAATATTATCATTAATACGTGTCATGACTCACACACTTTGATTTATTGATGAAAACTGTCATGTAGATAGTTGGCGGGAAGTAGGGCACGTTAGGTGCGTCACGAGTGACATGTTATTAATGGATAAGTCAAGGAAGGATTTGTCCCGTCAATTTATGGAAGTTGATATCTTAGACCTTTTATTGAAATAGAACCATCTCGCAAAATTCCATGGCCATGGTGTAATTATGAGTTTATTTCAACCAGTCAAAGAACGACGTATCATGCATTAAAGTTGATGACACTATCATGAAACTTTCTTGATGAGATATTGTGATAAAGAGATTATATTACATAGTGAGCATTCATATGTGGATGTTATTGTGGAAACATTACATTGTTTCTCTTGGGTATTGTGACCCGTTGCTAGATAGTAATCTTGGACTTTAGGCAAGCCCGCCTAATTCCAAAGAGAAAGAATCCTATAGGGTCACACACTAAGTGTTTTTGGTGGTCTCAGTTAAATTCTATTTGAATTTAATTAATGAAATAAATATTATTCTCTAGACCGTGAAATAATTTTATTCAAGTTAAAATGATCACATAAATTAAATAAAATATATTTATTTATTTTATTGAACATTTAATAAATATTTATTTACTAGTTTTTAAATAAAATATTTATTTAAGAGAATAAATTATTTATTTATTTATACAGGTGTTAAATAAATGGAAGTGGAGTTTGAGTGGATCAAGGCTGGTCCAGTGGTAAACTAATTATTTTTAAGATGTTAAATAATTATTTAACTAGTTAGAACAAGTTAAAATAATAATGACGCTTCTATTATTTTGTGACGCAAAATGTAATTTATAATTCCATTTTGCGCAAGTTTGCGTACCATAAATAATGACGCATTATTATTATTATGAGCATAATTTTTTGCTAATTTCATGAATGTATTTAAGTGTCGTTATGAAATTAAATATTGTAACTGAAGTTCCATGCATATAAATAGACAAGTACACCTATTGTGCTTGACACCACACGACACCGAATTGTACACCAGGTGAATTGAGTATTGTTGAGCTAAAAAATTTCTCTCTCAAATCCTCTTCCCACCCCTCTCAAGAACTAGAGACGCTCTTCAAGGAAGAAGAAAAAGCGATCAAGAACAACCGACACAAGACACTTGCTTCGGTGGGATAACACCAGGAGAACAAGCGGTGTTGATCAGAGGCCATCAGAGCACGTGTGGATCCCCACTAGAGGGATTCTATTTTGGATCCTTACAAGTGCAATGAGATAATCTAGAAGGGTCATTCTGGATGATCAATATCATCAACAAAGAAAAATACCAAATATCTAGGTATTATTTTTCTTTATGAAATTAATTAAATTAATTATAAACATGATGTGCATGATGATCTCTAAAGGTTTCGGGACTCTTCCTTATTTATCTTAATATTTGATTCTATTCCATAGAGACTGGCTTTCATCATCATATTGATCTCAGAATAATCATTGATCATGGTAAAAATCAATGTTTGGTTCCGTCCCAACCACGCTTCCACTACACCCGGAACCTATAATATGATCTCCCCATGTCATTCTGGGTAGAGTCTTCACCATGTCAATATAAATCATAAATATGTTCTCATCCTCTTCCAATCACATTATAACCCTGAAAGAACATTTGAATAAAAAACCACCCTCTTAAAATTATCTAAGAGTCTTTAAGGGCACTACTTATGCGCATGTGAAGACTGATAAGCTCGATCCCTGGGATGTTAAATGTATTTATGTTGTATATCATGGGGATGTCAAAGGTTAAAAGTTGTTTTCTACTAACCCCAATTACAAAAAATGCATAATTTGTAGAGATGTCATTTTCCATTAGTCATGTTCTCCTAAATCCAAATGTATTAGACCTGTTAGTAAACATCCTCCCATTAATGTGGCTGCTAAAATGGAGCCATTAACCCATTTTGGTGTTACTACCCAGTTCCTCCACCCAATAATCATCTTGTGATCCATGCTATATTATGATCGATTATAGATTCAAGTTCTGATACTGAACCTCCTATCAATAATATTGATTACAAATTAACTCTAGATAGAGTTAAGAGGGTCCCTATAACACATGCTTAGTTTTGTAAATATTATATAACTTCTTTTTTCATTCATCGTTCCCATGATATTGTTAGTGATGATCCTTAGACCTATATTCAATCCATTAATTACCAAGATTCAAAAATTGGATCTCTACCATGAATGATGAAATGTACTCCTTGAATAGAATTTTCACTTCTTCTATCATGGAAAAGCCGCCAAATGCTAAAGTGGTTGGATTTATGTGGATTTATAAATGAAGATGATAACACTACTGAGAAGAAAATCAAATTTAATGTAATATTAGTTTCTAATGGATTCCCTTGAAGGGAATGAATAAACTATTCTGAGTTTTTTCACCCATTTTAACCATTATTCAGTAATGATGCTACTTGTATTTTATTATTATAATGACCATGACATTGAATAATTAGATGTGAAAAATTATTCCCTTCTTGGTGAACTTAGAGATAAATTATACATGAATCCTCTTGATGATTAATTTAAACAATTAAAAACCATCCATTTTTTATTTTTGAATAAATATTTATATAGTTTAAAATAGGCCTCAAAGTAGTGGTACACAAAATTTTATTCATTTATGCTTGATAACCATTTCACCAGGATCTAGTATGATGCTTGTGTTTATTTCATCTCAATTTTCATTACCTGTTTTTTAATTTTGATTAATTACTTATCATTTTCCATAACATGAATCTTATTACTTCCATTAAATCTCAATTAAAAGGAATGATTGAAATGAAGGACTTATGAGTATCAAAACAAATTCTAGGTTTATATATCATTAGGGATAAACAAAACAAAATATTATATCTTTCACAATATGAATATATTCTAAAATTTATAAAGAGGTACTTGTTTGGATCTCTCAAACCAGTTAGTGTACCTTTTGGAAATCTTTTCAAGAAGTCATTAACTCAAGAAACCATTGATGTTTCTGATGTTTTGTTTACATCTAAAATTACTCATGCCAATATAATTGGACGTGTTGTGTATTCCATGATTTGCACAAAACATGATGTATCTTTTTTAATCTTCACCCTTAGAATTTTTATGGCTAATCCAAGGAAGCCACGTTGGTATGACCTGAAGTTACTACAACGGTATTTTTCATTTAATTTTGATTTTTATTTATGTTATTGTTTGAATGTGGATACTGCTAAATTAATTATTGGATATGTAGATACTAACTATTAAGTAAAAATTAAGACTAAAAAATATTTAATTGGTATGTTTTCACTACTTATGGAGGACCTATTTCCTATAAATGAAATTTGTAGTCATTGATTTCTCTTTCAACCAAAAAATTGGAATACAATACTTTGAATGAGGATGTAAAATAATAATTATGGATCAAGGGTTTTTATGCTGAATAAAAACATTATGATTCTGGTTTTACTGAGTATAGTGATAGTAAATATACATTAAATTTATCCAAGAATTCAGTATTCCATGGTAAATCCAAACACATAGATATTATATTACATTTATATAGAGATGTTATTGAATCTAGAACTATATGTTCCAGTATGGTACATACTGATAATAACCCAGTTGATAGTTTTACTAAAGTTTTGGTATTATCTAAATTAAAATTTCCTTAGATATTATGAATTTGGTTCCCATTTAGTAACCATAGGTGTAAGAACATCGCCAATTTCAATTGAAAATGGTGGATATTTATGGAATTTATGTTCATCATTTTGTTTTCTTATTTAAATTAGTTGTTGAATTATTCTTAAATTATTTGGGTCATACAAATACATGAAAATATAACTTTTATTTTAATTTTTTTGTTAATATACTCAAATATATATTTTGGACATTGTTTTTTTCGCTAGGTCCCTCAATATGTGTGTGAGATCTTGTTTTGGTCCATTGGCTCATCCTGCCTATCCAACCCATCGAACTATATTTTCTAGCTAACTGATTCTTCATGGTTGATTTCCTAGCTGTTGATTAACCTCACCACCTACCTAATCTATGCCATCCACCTATTCTGACCTCAATCATTAGTGGATCCCTATTTCTATTTTGGTGTGGATATGTTGTTCTTGATGGTTGGTTGGTCAGTTTAAAGGCTATGTGGGTCTCAATGTAATTGATGACCCCCTACTCCCTCGACTCTTTGGAATCCATTCCCATTATCTTCGCTTAGGTTTTATCTTAATTTCATTTTAGAAACCCTATCTATGATGTCCTTGTTATTTCATGGAGGTAAATCTTTAGGACTATAGTCCTCCAACATATACCATTGGTGTAATTATGGAGGATTTTTGATGATGTCCTTCATTGATCAATATGTTTGGCCAAGTTCCAGAGTGAAGAACATTCATCTTCCAGACCAAGTGATTCTTTTAAACTGTATGAGAACTAACCACGTTGTCATGAAATTTCAAATTGATTATGATTTGAAGGTTGATTTATAGTCTAGGGAAGACCCTAGGTCATATACCGAGGAGTGTTTGTGGGTTTAGAGTGTGCATTTTTAATAAGAAGTACTAAAATAAGGGATGGTTTTGAAAATAGTTTTAGGATGAAATGACTTAATTAAAAGCTTAAAAGTTGAGAAACAAAATGGGTTTTAAAACATATGAGATAAAAAGGTTCATTGTGATTTCACTACACACATTTCAAGTTCATTTTTCATAGATATTCATTTAGTTTTGGAGTAATTATTCAGTTGTAATTAATTGGAATCCCGATTAATTCCTAAGCTTTTGTTTCAATGATTAAAGAACCAAACCATGATGTAAAAATAATATTGTCAAGGTCCAGAACTTATTCATGTAATAAGAGCTTCCAAATAAGATTGAAATCTCATGAATGTGGGTATGAAAATGATTCTTGTGCTTTCCAATTGGAACAACACAAGTCACACACTCAAAACCTCACACTGATTGGTTAGAAATTAAGAGCATAAAATTTACATGTATCAAAACAAGCATTAAAATATGAAATCATGTAAGGTACATGGAATGAAATGTTTAAACACCCAAATCACTCCAAACCAGTAGCTAATAAATGCATCGGAACTCCCTTGACATGTTTGTAGCTCCCTCACAACGAACACCCACCATTTAGCTTGACATCAAGAGGAAGAGGAAGCTCGGGTGGAAATCCTTTCTTATTGATCCCACTATAAGGATAGGGGCCTCTATAACTTATAAGATGAATAGAGGACTCCTTTGGAACTCCAAATTGTTAGCACCTCACTCCTTGGACGAACTACCAAATGGGGAGCCCAAGGTGCCATTTTATAGGAAAATTAGAAGGTGGTTTTGAGCATCCTGATTTCGAAAAACCATTTGGTTCATGGTTTTAGATGGAAATAAAGTCTTATATAACTTTTTAAAAAACTATAAATTTGTATCCCCACCTCCTCACTATCCCCACCGAACGTGTGGCACAATTTGGACAATCACAACTTGAGATATTGACAAAACACAACACACTACTTTTGACTTCATGCAGATTCAGTGTGCTGGATAGATAAGTATGGATGGGACACCAGATGGCTGAATTAGCATTGGGTTTATGAATATTAAATGTTGAAAATTTAATTTTGGACCCGCCCATAAAATTTCAGCCCATTTGGATAGACGATTTAGTATAATTATGCAGTTGAGTACACTAGTGTGCATGGATCTTGCACAGTTTGACCCATTTTTCTTGGACATCATCACAGGCCCTCCAAATCACCTCCAACTTCAATGAAATTATCAAAACAAGTACCATTCCACCTTTTAACAGTAATAAAAACAAAATAATTTAAGCAAACCTGAATTGAAATTTGTTATTATTTTTATAATTTCCAATATAAAACTAGTTTATCATAGTGGTGTAAGGGTGAAAATGAAACAATGAATCACAATGCGATCACACCCCCACACCTAAACATTTTCACTCTTGAAAAAAGTCATATTTTCAAAAATTATGCATGTAGATATTTCCAACTTCATAAATATTTAACATTCAATGAAAATTTAATTCTTGATAGAAATGTGATCAAACAAAAAGATGTCTCAAAAATTGTATCAACATGAAATTCCAGGTGTTTAATGATAAAAATTTGAGAAAATAGTTAAAAAGATAACCATTTCACTAATTTTCCATGTGTGTGTGTGACAATAATTCCATGCTATTCTTTCCACTTTCTGTTGAGTAAATATAAGTTATTTTAAAAATTGTCTACTTATATGATCCTTTCCACCGAACATGCCCTTTATCCTTTACAATCAAATTCCAAGACTCACTTACTTAAGCATTCACAAAAGTCAAACCATAATCTCACAACCTAGATATCCCCATATGATGCACATTTCATCAATCCCATCATTTATTATTTTTTTCAAAAGTTTCATTTGGAACAAATATCACACTCTTCTCCCAACCCATGTTTGATCTCCTCACGACACTAATTTTAATAGTTATAACAAGATCAAAGGTTCATGAAGGGTGGTTCTTGGCCTACCCAATATACAACCCTTTTTTTTATTCATTTTCATGTTGTACAATAGTTGGATAATAGGTACATACACATAGGTCAATATGGTACAATAATGAAATAGATCAGATAAGAAACGAACGTATGGAAAAATGATTTTGTAAAGTAGAGAAAAATCAACCTAACTTATATTTACCTTTTATTAAGTAGAAATTTTCACACTTCATGGTTGGGTGAAAAGTTGTGTGGAGAAATTAAGTGACACAATTTTCCTTTAAACTATTCACAAAAAATGGAACCATTCTTCTCAAAGGTTTCAAAATGTTACAACCATTTATATCATCAACAAACAACCAAATTTCAAAAGAAAGTCACACCACAGTATTGAATTCTTACAGAAACACACATTTCATCATATTTTTTTTGAAAGTTAAAACAACATGAAATAAGGGAATTCCACATGCATTTTAAATTACTTACATGATTAATGGGGAATCATTTTCCATTATAAAGTTTTCATAACAAATAATTAATATTTTGGCACAAAAGTGAGGGGGAAAATGAGGGGGAAAGGGGGAAAGTAACAATAAAATTCAACAAGCTAAAAAGATAAAAAGAAGAAAGATGATGAAAATTCCTAACTAACCCAGGAATATACACCCCCACACTTAGAGTGTGCAATGTCCTCACTGTAATAAAATAGAATGTGGGAAGGAAGGATAAAACCTAGTGGGTGTCATTCGTAGACTGCTTCTTGAACTTGGAGTTCCGCCATCAGGGACTCCGGAAGGGCTTCATGGAAGTGATTCAGTTGCTACCCATTGATAGTGAAGGTTTGCTTGGTTTCTTCATTTTGAACTTGGACAACACCAAATAGAGAGACATTAGTAACAATGTATGATATAAACCAGCGGGAAAGAAGCTTATCTGGATGAAACTTTAGCCTTGCATTGTAGAAGAGGACCTTATACCCAATGTAGAACTAACGATGAAGGATGAGATGGTCATGGGAAGACTTGGTTCGCTCCTTATAAATCCCAAAGTTCTCATATGAATCTATTCTCATTTCCTCCATCTCCTGAATTTGAAACTTCCTTTGAGAACCTTCACCAAAAATATTAGAATTGCATTACTTGATGGCCTAGTAGGCCTAGTTCTCAATCTCAACAGGGAGGTGACAACTCTTTACAAACACTAGCTGATATGGTGACATGGCAATGGGAGTTTTGAAAGAAGTACGTTAATCCCATAAGGAATCATTGAGTCTATGACTCCAATATTTTCTATTAGGTTGAACCATTTTTTCAAGAATCTGTTTTACCTCCCTATTTGACACTTCAACTTGACCATTGTTTTTTGGGTGACAAGATGTAGACACTCTATGCCCGACCCCATACCGATGTAAAAGTGATTGCATTGTTCGGTTGCAGAAATGAGAACCCTGGTCACTGATGATGAACCTTAGTAAGACAAACCTATAGAAGATTTGGGTTCTCAAAAATTATACAACTACCTTAGAATCATCAGTCCTTGTAGCTCGTGCCTCTATCTATTTTGAAACATAATCCACTTTCAAAATAATGTACATGTTACCAAATGAATTGCAGAAGAGTCCCATAAATTCAATTCCCAAACATTGAAAATTTCATGGAAGAGAAAGGGTTTTTGTGGAATCTTATTTCTTTTAAATACATTCCCCATTCTATGACAGCAAGTAAAAGATTTACAGAAGTCATGGGAATCTTGAAGTAATGTGGTCTAAAAGACACCATAATTGAGGACCTTGCGAGTAGTTCATTAGTGACTAAAGTGGACCCCACAATCAAGAGTGTGGCATAACTTAAGGATGGACTGAAACTCTCTATTAGGAACAAAAATCCTAAGGACTAGATCACTGCAGGTGTGCCAAAGGTAGGGATCATCCCAAATGTACCAATGGTACTGATTTTTTAGATTATCGGCCTGATGTTTGTTGAAATTAGTATAAATGCATGATGCTACCAAATAATTTAGAATTTCAGCATACTAAGGAATAGAATCTTTCACTCAGTACAGTTGCTCATTAGGAAACATGTCATTTATGGGAATACAGGGGGATGAGTCAATCTCCGAGGATGGGTGGATCCTAATGATATGGTCATCCACCACATTCATTGATCTCTTTTTATCTCTAATTTCTATATTGAATTCCTGAAGGAGGAGTATCCAACGAATGAGATGTGGTTTGGCTTCTAGCTTCTTAAGGATATACCAGAGGGTTTCATGGTCTGAGAACACAATGAATTTGGACCCCAAAAGGTATGACCTAAATTTTTCCAAGGCAAAAACAATGGAAAGGGATTATTTTTTAATTGTGGTGTAGTTTCCTTGGGTAGGGTCCAAATTACGTGATGCATAAATAATGACATGTGGAGCTCGATCAACCCGTTTTGAAAAGACTTCCCCAACTACATAGTTAGAGGCGTCACACATGATCTCAAATGGTAAATACCATCGAGGTGGTTGTATTACTGGGGTGACATGAGACTTCATTTTAACTTATTAAAAGCTTCCTCACATTCATTATAAAAAACAAATTCCTTTTATTTTTGGTGTAACCGGAAGATGGGGAGTACAATCTTACTAAAGTCATGAATTAAATGATGGTAAAATTCAGCATAAACATGGAAAGACCACACATCCCGTACATTTTTGGGGAATGGTAGGGAAGAAATGACATCCACGTTTGATTTATCTACTTGGATACCATCCACAAAAATTACATGTCCCAAAACTATACCTTGTTGCACCATGAAATGGAATTTCTCATAATTTAATACGGAATTATTTTCAATACAATTATGTATGACTGAAGAAATACTACTCAAATATATATCAAAAGAGGATCTATACACAGTGAAATCATCCATGAAAACTTCCATGAAATTTTCCATGTAATATGAGAAAATAGTAACCATGCATCACTAGAAAGTACCGAGATAATTGCACAAACCAAATGACATCCTTCTATATGAAAATGTGCCAAAGGATCAAGTGAGGTTTGTCTTTTCTTGATCCTCAGGGGAAATATGGATATGAAAGTATCTAAAATACCAATCAAGAAAATAGTAATGGGACTTCCCCATTAGCCTCTCTAGAATTTGTTCAATGAATGGTAATGAGAAATGGTCCTTCCTAGTGTGTTCATTTAGTCGATGCCACTCTATGCAGACACACCAACTATTCTACACACGAGTTGGAACCAATTCATTATTTTCATTTTTCATTACTGTAAGGCCAATTGTTTTAGGAACTACATGAACAAGACTGAACCATTAGATGTCAGATATGGGGTAAATGATTCCAATAGCCAATAATTTTGTTACATCCTTTTCACAACTTCTAGGAGGTTTGGGTTCAGTCAATGTTGTGCATGCCTTACTGGTTTATCCTCATCATTTAATAAAATATGATTTGTGAAAATTGATGGGGTGATACTAGGAATGCCAGGAAGTGTCCATCCCAAAGATTGTTTATACTCCCTCAAAAGTTCAAGCAATCACAATTCATGCTCAGGATGGAGTGAACTAGCAATGATGATATGAAACTTGTTTCAATTCTCAAGATATGAATATTTTAAATCTTGAGGAAGTTGTTTTAGTTCTAGTTTAGGGGGATTTTGGATTTATGGGAGTGTGTGTGAAAGTGAGAGGTCACTAATCTCATATAACTGCTCAATGGTATCATCCTCATATAAGGAATGAGATTTTACAAGCATAATAGTATCATCAATGGTAAGGGGATCCTCAATGTTCAAGAAATCATCAATCAACAAACATGAATTACATTTCTCTAGATCACTACAACAATCAATGCATGAATAATTTCCTAGAATTTCTATCAATGAAGAAAACTCATAAATGGGATTAGGGGAATGAAATGAAGTTTTTTTCAAGAGAAGGGAGTATATCTATAGAATTAACAGAGATATAGGAATGTTCTTATGAGGGGTTCTTCATGGCATCAAGGATGTTGAAGTGGATAATGTCACCACCAAAATCTATAGATAATGTTCCATTATAGACATTAATTATGGTTTTGGATATTTTTAAGAAAGGTATACCCAATATAATTGGGTCATGTTCGTTCATCCTATCATCTTCCATTTTAATCACATAAAAATCAGCAGGAAAAATTAAATTTTAAACCCTCACAAGAACATCCTCTAACACACCAGAAGGGTGTGTTGTACTCCGATTTGCTAGCTGAATCACTATCCCTGTTGGATTCAATTCTCCAACATGTAATGAAGAATAAATGGAGTGAGGAATCACATTTATAGAACCACCTAAATAAATCATAGCATTGTAAAATGAATAATCCCCTATGGTGAATTGAATTGAGAAGGTTCCGGGATCATTGAATTTGGTAGGTAATGATGGTTCTATCAATGCTGAGACATTCCTCCCCAATATTACCTTCTCCTCACCACGAAGTCTCCTTCGATGTGTACACATATATTTTAAAAACTTTGAATATCTTGGAATTTGTTTCACAACATCAATCAAGGGGATATTTGCCTACACTTTCTCAAAAGACTCCAAAATTTCCTTATCGAGTTTAGTTTCCATTTTTTTCTAGGTTGGGTGGCCCATTGGGGAAATGGAAGAGGAATGGGTTTTCTAGGAGAATCATTGACATACACACTCTTTCCTTTGGAGGGTATTCTCTCAAGACATGGTTTTTCAATATTTGGAACATTTTTAATGGTTGAGATGGAGGTTTCCTCAAGATGGTATGACTCTAATGGAGGATTCATTTGACTTTATAATTATTTTCCAATCCTAAGGGTGATGGAACTAACATTTCCTTTATCTCTAGGATTGACTAATGGTTGAGATGGTAGTTTACCTGACCCGTGACTTTGAATTTCCCCCACCGAGTTAGATAGTTGGACTAATTGGGTTTTGAGGTCTTGTATGGATGCCTGAGTGATTTCTTGGAATTGGATATTGTTGGAAGCCATTTGTTTCATCATGTATTCTAGGCTAGGATCGGGTTTTGGAGGGGTTTATTGGAAATTCCTTTATTGTGGTTGATGATTTCTGGGTGGTGGTGGATGACTACTCTGACCCGGTTGGTTCCATTTTTGTTGAGGTTGGTTTGAATTACCACCTTACCTATAGTCTTGGTTTTCTTTCCACCCAAGTTTGGATGGATAATAAGGTTCTTGCCTAAAGGGTTGGTTATAGGGGAGGACTAAAAATATTGCCTCACAAATCTTAGAAGTTTCTCTCAATTGAGGACATTGGTCAGAGTAGTGGGTATCAGAAGAGTATATACCACAATGTATGGGAGGATGATATTGGGATTTTCCTTGGGAAAGAGAGAGTTTCCGAATAAGGGTATTTACCTCTTCAAACATTGCTTCCACCTTCTTCTCGAATTTGGTAGATTGCACCTCATGGAAACCTCGAATGGGTACACTGTACCATGTACCAAATTGTTGAATATTCTATGCCATGTTCTCAATTAGGGTTTTTACAACAATTAGGGTTCTATCCACTAGTGCACCACCTACAGTAGCATCAATCATATTTCAATCAATAGGAATTAATCTTTCATAAAAATACTGAATTAAAAGTTTATCACTTATTTGGTGGTTTGGGAAACATGAATAGAACATTTTAAAGCATTCACAATAATCATGTAATGTTTCACCTTGTGATTTACTTATACCACATATTTCTTTTCTTATAGTTTTTGTTCGAGAGGTTGGGAAATATTTTTAAATATAAAGGTGTTTCATGTCTGCCCAACCTCTTATTGGGGAATTAACATAATAAATCCAGTTTTTTGAAGTGTATTATAATGAAAAAGGAACTACCCTAAGCTTTACTTGTTCTTCATCCAAATTTTCAGGTTTTAATGTAGAACACACAATATGAAACTATTTTAAATTCTTGTGTGGATCCTCTCTAGGAAGTCCATAGAATCTTGGTAATAGATGAATTAAACCAGATTTTAGTTCAAAATTGGGAGCCTCACATTGTAATTGAATATATGTGGGTTGGAAATAGAAATTAGGTGAGGTTAGTTATTTTAGTGTTCTATTGTTTTCAGCCATGTTATACAAGTTAATTTCAGGTTTGGTGTCAGTTCCAGAAGAAGCAGTAGAAGGATCAAGAAGATTGTCGATGTTTTGTGTGTCCTCCTTCAAAGGGTTCTCTTTTGTGTCTCAGTGTCACTGACATAGGATCCTCTCCAATTAGGGTCTGAAAGGAGGTAAATATAATATATTAGAAAGAATCATTCACCAAACCTACACAACAAATAGATCATAACACAAAAGGATTTAAAAGGTAAATAAATATTCACAAAATTTACAAATATCTTATAAAAAACACGCACTAAAAACCGAAGCGCTCCCTAGAAATGATGCCAACATTTTACCGCGTTGTCCTGACATGTCCAATTGATTATGATTTTAAGGTTGATTTATAGTCTAGGGAAGACCCTAGGTCATCTCTCAAGGAGATTTGGTGGGGTTATAGTGTGTATTTTTAATAAGAAGTACTAAAATAGAGGGTGGTTTTGAAAATAGTTTTAGGATAAAATTAATTAATTGAAAGCTTAAAAGTTGAAAAACCAAATGGATTTTTTAAAATATGAGATAAAAGGGTTTATTGTGATTTCACTACACACATTTAAAGTTCATTGTTCATAGATATTCATTTAGGTTTGGAGTAATTCTTTGGTTGAAATTAACTAGAATCTAGATTAATTCCTAATCTTTTATTTCAATGCGTAAAGAACCAAACTTTGATGTAACAATCATATTGTTAAGGTCCAACAATAATTCATGTAATAAGATCTTCCAAATTATATTGAAATATAAAGAATGTGGGTATGAAAATTATTCTTGTTCTATCCAATCGGAACAACACAAGTCACACACTCAAAACCACACACTGATCAGTTAGAAATTAAGAACATAACATTCACATGTATGAAAAAAACATTAAAATATAAAATCATGAAAGGTAAATAGAATTAAATGTTTAAAAACCCAAATTAATCCAAACCAATAACTAATATATGCGTTAGAACTCCCTTGACATGTGTGTAGGTCCCTCACAATGAACGCCCACCATTTAGCTCGACATCGGGAGGAGGAGGAAGCTCAGGTGGAACGCCTTATTAATTATTGATACCCCTATGAAGATAGGGGACTAAAGAACTTATAAGATGAGGATATGACTCCTCTGGAACTCCAAATTGGTATAACTTCACTCCATGTCCAAACTACCAAATGGAGATCCCAAGGTTCCATTTTATAGGAAAATTGGAAGGTGGTTTTGAGCATCCTGATTTCTAGAAACCATTTGGTTCATGGTTTTTGATGGCCATACAGTCTTATATAACTTTATAAAAAACTACAGAGTTGTATCCCCACCTCTTGAATATCTCCAATTAGAGTTTGGAACCATTTGGAAAATCACAGCTTGAGATATTGATAGAACACAACACACCACTTTTGACTAGTGCATATTCGGTGTGCTGGACAGAGAAGCCCGGATGGGCCACCAGATGAACAAATTAGATTTTAGTTTCTTCAAATGAAAATTTTCCCCATTTAAGTTATAACCATCCCACAAAATTTCAGCCCATTTGGATGCACATTTTAGTAGCAGTATGCGGTTGAGTCCACTGGTGTACATGGATCCTGCACAGCTTGGCCCATTTTTCTGGGACATCATCATGGGCCCTCCAAATAACCTCCATCTTCAATGAAATTATCAAAACAAGTATGATTTACCTTTTTAATAATAATAAAAACAAAATAAATAAATCAAACATGAAGTGAAATTTATTATTATTTTTATAATTTTCAATACAAAACTAGTTTAGCACAGTGGTGTAAGGGTGAAAATGAAATAGTGAATCACTGTGCGATCAATCACAATGATTTTCAATCACTTATTGATGAAAGATTGAAGAGAACCAGACTTTTATAATCAATAATATAGCATTGTATGTACTAATATCCTCATTATTTTTTTTTAGATTTAGTTTCTTAAATCTTCTTCCATTATTTCTTTGGTTGTTAAGAATGTATGCTGTAAATATTATTTTTCATATCATAATGAAACAATGTGTGTGGATGGTGTTCTTGTCATGCACATAGTTCCAAACTATATAAATGCATGTTTAATCCTCAAGTTATCTTTATATCATTCTTTCTTTCTTACATCTTGACTTATCTACTAACATTTTATTTGAAAAATGTAAAAAAAGACACAATCAAGTCCTTTAGGGTTCATTAATTTTATCTACTCCCAATAATCCTTTCCCTCACAATAATGAATGTTAAATGATCCTCACATGTGGTGGACCTAAATGGGAGAATTAATATATTATATTAAAGAAAATTGGACACCACTTATTGAGTGGTAATATGGGGTTCAAGTATTGACCTTTATTATGGGAAGGCGATGTCAAAGGTGAGGCATAATAAAACACTCTTCATGAGTTGGGTGTTTTGTGTTTCTTGTGAACAAGGTTTTATTTTTTGTGCATGTGCATGATTTGGGTCACTCAATGATTCGACATGTATGATACTATTGTGATTCTAATATCCCAAATAAAATAAAATGGGAATAAATGTGGGATTTTTTCCAATAAAAAAATAATTTTATCTATATACCACCTTTTATCTCATACTGTATTGAATTTTTCACGTTTGAATATTAAAAATAAAAATTAATTTGTATTGTATTTTTCGATTCCATGTTTTGATATCCAATTTTCATGTTATTTCATACATTTTTATCAAGTTTTATTATTCTTAAATTTGAATTTGAAACCATTATTACTATTTTGTTTTACTATTACATTAACGAGTGTTTCTATTGTATGGTAAATACTTAACTTTATGTGAACTTGGGTTAACCCTTAATTGGGATGTTCATAGGGTGTGTTACCCTTACATAATATGTACAATGTAATAGTTGATTATTTCATGGAATTGGAATGTTACCATTACATGAGGATCTGCACTATCCTTATATAGAGGTTGTAATACCTTTGTGTAGTTGGAAAATTAGGCAAATTACCATGACACATGGTATGGTTTACAAATTCATGGGATGTGGTAGCTACACTTCAGTAGTGTTAGTGCATGGTGGTTCACCATCACATAACATTCTAGGGGAACCTTTAACAACTATGTTAAGTTATACTAATGTAAAGTCATTAGATTATATCTACATGGTACCAACTATGCATATTTTTTGTAACTCATTCCTCCAGAAGGCACTTGATTAAAAATATTTCCTCGAGCTGTTAGTGATATTTGATGCTTCATATTTAAGAAACATAGGCCTTTCCTTTATGATTTTTTATGAGATCATAGAAGTGAAGTTTGGGAGAAATTTAGGGGGATGAGGCATTTCAGAGAGGGTAGGGATACATCAAGCCTCCATTGATGATGATGCTTATGGGTGATTATAGGAGTTAGGTTTTGTTAGAGAGATTGTGTCTTAAAACTTTCATAGGAGGATCCAAATAGTGACAACATATATTTGAAGTGATTTCGAATGGCGAGGCTATGCCTTGGTAAGGGGATTTCATAATGATTTATTGTGTTCTTATATAATTGACGACCTATTATTTTTTTTGTTTCATATTATTTATTTTTATTTGCATGAGAATCATTGCATTTATACTTTGGATTTCATTTGTTCTTATCAAATTCCTTTTCTAGAATTTATGATGTGTACTATCTTTGTTTCATTGAATAATAATAAATGTGGAGGGGTGGTGTTCTTACTTTTAGAAGGACCAAAGTGGTCTAAACCTTGAAAATATATTGGTGTTATTTTTATTTATAGCATATGATTTGTAATTGTTGATTTTGTGTGCTAATATCTACATTGTCTTACTTCTGTTGTAGTGTTTCTTTTATCCATTTTTCTTATATATATTCTTAGTCATGATCCCTAGTAGTTTTTTTCTATTGTGGAAGTTTTATTGATTCAATACCTCTTTCCAGGGGAGTTTTTTTATGCCTCTAAAATACTTCCCCATAATAATTGGTATTATAGCTAGTTATTAGGTTAGAGATGTTTTAAAAAATGATAGATATTGAGAACTTTGATGAAAATAATTATTGTATATACAAATTTTGTTCCAATATATCTCAATATTTCATATGTTTTGATGCCCAAAAAATCCCCAATTTTAATAATAAACTAATATTAAGTGTATTTTGACAATTATTCTTTTTTTAAGTAATATATTGTTCTGGGAAGTTTTGTTTTAAATTTTATTTCCACAATCAGATAATTTTTCTAATGAAAATATCATACGATCTGGTAAATTATCATGTGAGATGATTATTTATCATACGAGCTATAAATGGTCAAATTCAACCTGGAAATATAATTTATGTTATAGTAAATTATCAAAAAAATATATTGACATCATCAAGATGTATTTTATATTCCAAAAAATTAAATTATCCTTGGAATGTATTATAAATGATAATTATCATACAAGAAAAAATAAAGTCTAACAATTCATTCTTTTGGGAAAGGAAATTATCATACAAAGATCAAATTATCATATGTTGTTTTAATTTTTTTTCCTATGAGGTAAGCAAGTTATAATGCGAGAATTCAACAAAACAAAATTATTTTATAAAGAGATGAATGGTCAAATAATGATAAAAAACATCATATAAAGGCATACATTATCTTATAGAACAAATTTTCTTGTTCTTTTATCCTATAAAAATAGAATTATCTTACAAAATGATGAAATATAATACGTGATAGATTGTCTTATGAAGTTAAAAATTTAATTGAAAGAAAAAAAATTCTTTAAAGTTTCAATTTAGTCATTTCACTATGTCTTATAATGTTTTGAAGATATAAAATACCTACAATGAAGATAATTCCCTTTGAAGCTATATACATTAAAAGTAATTATTTTATTTATATTTATTCTATATTTTGAGGAATTTATTACCATTTAAAAATTTTTATTTAAGTCCATGGATACATTTAATTTTATTGTAAAATTTTGTGGATTGATAAGGAAAGATGAATTAAATGATATGTCAATTTTGGAGAATTCATATAGTCCCAATGAAGACCTTCTATACCGTCAATAATGATCTCTGCGTTTGTATTTTTTAGAATCAGAGGTCACATACGAGATTATAACATATGTCTTAAGATTATTCTATCTTCTATTAACTGTTGGATTATATATATTAAGTTTCAAATTCAAAATCAATAAAAAAATAAAAAAAATAAAGAGAAAAAAAACTCGATAAATAGAGAACTACCTGAACAACACATATAATACCTTGGTTTTTTATAAATATAATATATTATTTTTTTTGTAAAGTAGAAATTATTTCTCACATGATTATTCAAAGAACCCATCAACTATAATCCATAGATATTCTAGATATGACCATTGAATCATTATTCTTTTTCTGGAATAACCTCTCATATCTTATCAAGTTATATCTTGAAACTGCGACTTGAATCTATATATCTATTCTAAATATTTATCCTTTATAAAGTGAACACTCCTTGTAAATTTTCTTTTGAAGGTCATGTATAGATCTTTTAAATATGGATATCCATGAAAAATCACTTGGCACCATTGTGTAATATGTTTTAGTTTCTCTTGCTCAAATATCGAGGTCCTTGAGAAAACAACCTATATAGAGAAATTCAATAAGCACATGGAGAGAGTTTTGGTGTAGTGTACTATGAGAGTCTTATACTGTGAACCAATATAAATAATTTATGTTATATTATTCTCTTTTCTATTTTTATTTCCAATGTTTATTTGTTAAAAGGATTAAGAAGGGTTTTTTTGAGGAAATTTAATTGTAGTTAAAATTTTAAGAACTCAATTCATCGCCCTCTTAAGTCAATGCATATGTCCCTATAGATCAACTATTGATATAAAAGGATAAGATTTTTTTCTCAGCTCTAAGTGGTTTAATTTTTGAATACCATTTTCAAATTTAATTAATAACTGATAATTAAACAGAAATATCTATGGATAGGGATCCATATTTTAATGAAGAAAACTATGGATATTGGAAGACCCAAATAATTATGCATATGAAAAATTATGTTCTAAATATTAATTTGAAACTCTTAAAGCCTTATGTAATTCCTAAAGGAGAACCAGATAAAATGAGTGCTAATATAGAAGCCGAATAGTATTTAAAGGTCCTGTTTTTGAATGTTGAACAACCATATCTATGGATTATGAAGGTACTGATAATGTAAGTCAACTTAGATACAACACTTTTAGAATAAATTTTGACACATTAAGAATGATTGATGGAATGAGAATATCTTAGATGAATAGAAGGATGATATAAATTTTAAATATTATGGATGATTTATGATATCATATTCTAGAACCATATCAATCTCTTAAGGTTATTAGAGTTCTTCCATCAAAATGCAGTGGAATTTCAACTGCAATGAGTCGGTACACTTCTATGAAAAATTTTAAAATAAAATATCTCATTGGCACACTCAAGATGTATGAATCTGAGATGGAATATTTGAGATGGAATCTAATTTAGGATAACATAAGATGATAAAAATGGATAATGATACTTTAAAGTAATATACATAAAAATATAATAATAGAAACAAAGATACATCATTTTCATTCTCATATAATTCATAAATTTAAGGAAATTTATAGTCAATTGTTGAGATTTATTAATTTTCCAAGACGTTCAAGAAGTTATAAAATAAGAGAATATGAATCAAGAAGTCCTTTAACAAGTACAAAAATTATTAAGGAAAACATGATGAAATAATAAACTATTAGTGTAAGAAGATTGGTTATATTAATCCTGATTCCCCCATCTTGTGGAGAAGAAAAATCAAGAATAGAAGAACAAAAATAAATTAGATCGCAAGAATGAGAAGAAATAAATTAAGGCTATATGGAGTGACTATGAGGACTCTAGTGATGTATTTAGTTCTGATTATAAATCTGAATTATCTAATTGGAAGTTAAATATGTTATTTATATCTCAAAATTAAAGGGAAGGTTATTCTTGCTATTCATCCTCCAAATATTAATATGAAAATTATTATTTTGACGTGTTGATTGAATATTATTCTATTCTAAAAGGTAAATACGAATCATTAATTAAAATTAAAAAGAAGCTTAGGAAATTTTATGATATTTTGTTAAATAAAAATACTGAACTAACTCAATATATTTTATAATTAAAATATAGTTTGGAAAACCAACATCTACTTGTGTTTTCCATGATAATAAAAAAAATAATTAATGGAAAAAGATAGAAATCTAAAGGATGATGCTAGTATTTTTAAAAATGAGGAGAACTATCAAAATAAAATTTTTGGAATGAAAAAATCATATAGAGAAATATATGACTTAATAATTAAATGGGAAAACCCAAGATGTATAAAAATTATTTTTTTACTTTTTCCAAAAATTTAAATATTTCCAATATCACTTATTTTCACTATGGCACAAATTTTCAAATTTAAAATAATTATTAACAAAGATATCCTCTCATATGTGGATTCAAAAAGGAATTAATTTTTAAAATTTATCTATTTATATTTCTAAAAAATCTAGAGATTATAAGAAGATTTGGTTTCCCATATATCTTATTGATAACACTGTTGGACCGAAGTGATTTTGGGTACCAAAATATCTTTTTCATTAATTATTTTTATAGGAAACAATCCACATCAAAATTAATTCCAAATGGTTTATGAATAGATATTTTCCAAGACATATGGGTGGTGATTTTTCAAAATTTTACTCAATATCTAAAATCTATGGAGTTAAAGAAACATATAGTGACAATTCCAAACAAATGTTTTTTGGAATTGGAACTATTAGTGATCCCAATTAAATACGTATCAATAGGGTGTATTATGTTAAATGATTAAAGAACAAACTAATATGTATGTATCAAATTTATAATGATTCAAATTCTATTTATTTTTGTAATAATGTATGTTCTATTTTTAGGAATAATTTTTTCTTAAATTTAGTACACTAAGAATAGAAAATGTTTATATACTATATCATTATTCCATATATAAACAAAATGTGAGCTGTTTGGATACTGAAATTGATGAATCTAATATTTTTCATAGGACTATCAGAAATTTTAATAATTATTCTTTGAATAAATCATCCACAAAAAATATGATTTTTGATTTTCCATAACTCACATTTGATAAAAAGGACTTATGTGATGTATGACAAATGGGTAGGAAACAAAAATCATCTTTCAAACCAATTAAAGAATTTTCTTTATCCATACCACTTTAACTTATACATATAGATATTTTTGTACATAATAGGTCAATAATCCTATATGGAATATCCTTTTTTATTTGTCAGTGGATTATTTTTTAACATTTACTTGGTTTTATATCTCAAAATATTAAATTGAATTTTTTTCTATTAATTTTTATAATATTGTTCAAAATAAAAAAACCAAAACATTTTGTGATTGAGAATTGATTAAGGGGGAGAATATTAGAATCATGAATTCAATTCACTTTTCTAAAATTATATCATTAACCATACCTTCTTTTCACCCGAGTACCTCACTAAAATTGTGTTGTTAAAGGAATGAATATGTCCTTACAAGATATTTCTAGAAAAATATTTTGTAATTATTGTATACCAACTCATTTTTGGTCATAATATATTAACATTAAATGTTATTTAATAAATAAAGTTATACTAGGGATTATCATAAATAAAACACTGTACAAGATAAAGAAAAATAGAACAACAAAGTTTCGGTACTTTATGATTTTTGGATACAAAGTATATGTCTTGAAAAATAAATATAATCATAGTAAGTTCAAACAATAGGGTTTTAATGGAATAATCCTAGTTTATTATACTACTTCTAAATCCTAGATAGTTTTTAAAAACAAATCAAGGATATTTGAATAATCTACTCATATGATGTCAAGTGAAAATTACCATTTTGATAAAAAGCAGAATCATATTGAAAACTTGAGTGATTCAATCAAAAAATTGAGACATAAGACTATATATTACAAAAAAAGTATGATGAATTGGTTAAATATCATGATAAATCTAGTCTTGTAAGGGGTGAAACTGAAAAACATGAATGTGTGGTGCCTAGATAGACTAGGAACCCTAAAATCCATCCTATGGAAACTGTAAAAGAAAACCTAGATGAATGAGTCAAGGCTAGAATAAGTGTAGGAATCTATAATAAGTTTTATACCTTTTTTCCCATCCATAAAAAAACCCATAGAAGTAGCCTTAAGTGATAATAATTAGGTAGTATCTATAAAATAAAAATTAAACTAGTTCAAAATGAAATGGTATGAGAATTAATTGATATACCATCTCATTTTCCAATTGTTGGAAGAAAGTGGTGGTTGTGAAATATTATGGATGATTAAGTTTTGATCACTAGGAATATGGCTAGATTAGTTTCTAAAGGACATAATCAATAATAAGGAATATATTATTAAGAAACCTTTTACTTGGTTGTGAGATTAGAATCAATTAGATTTCTCTTAGAATATGTGTCATATATGGATTTAAAATAATACCATATGGATATCAAATATGAATTTAAAAATGGATTTTAATGGATTATCTATATGTTAATAAACCTACTTGTTTTAAAGACCCTAATATTAAATGTTTTCTTTTTAAACAAACCAAATCATTGTTTGGTCTTAAATAAGAACCTAGATCTTGGTATGAAATACTAAGTTAATTTATTTTATCAAATGGTTTTAATGTGGTTTTGGAAGACCAAAAATTTTTAAGATAATTTCTTAAAAGGATATTTTACTTTTAAAAATATGTGTTTATGTTATTATTTTGGTTTCCAAAAATCAAAACCATTGTAATGATTTTTCATAACACATGAAAAAAAGAATTTGAAATGACTAAGAGGGGTGAGTTAAAAATTTTACTTGGATTTATGATCTACTAAAATGATTTTTTAATTTTTTAAACAAAATTAAATATATACATGATTTATTATAATTATTTGTACTTGAAAGTAATAATACAGTTTAAACACTTATGAGTTCAAAATATTATGCTAGACATGGGTGAACCTAGAAAGCTAATTGACAAAAATCTGTATGGAGGAATAATTGGGAGCTTAATTTGTCTAACTAAAAGTAGACCATCTATTATATTCATAGTTTATATATGTGAAATATTTAAATAAAACCCAATGGAATATAATTTTACATCGACCAAAAAAAATTAAGGTATTTAAAATGAACTATTTCATTATCATTATATTTTCCAAAAACATCCAATTTTGATGCAAATTCATATTCTGATGTTAATATTGGTGATTTTTGAGTATATAGTAAAAAAATCTCTAGAACCTATCACTTTTTAGGAAAATATCTAGTTTATTGGTCATGTAAAAAAGAAATAGTTAAATCATTATCAACTGTTAAATCTGAGTACACTGTAGATGGCAGTTCTTAAGATAAGATGTTATTGATGAAACATATATTAATGAACTTCACATTAATTTTTAATCATGTCTCAATAAATTATTATAAAACTAGTGCTATCATAATTTATAAAAATATGATAAATTATTCAAGGACCATAAGTATTTTTTTTGAGAAATCATTTTATGAGAGAAAATTATCAAAAAGTGGAGATTTCACTTGAATTCATTGTTTCTAAACATAAATTAGTAGAAATTTTTAGCAAACCATTACTGGATAATCAAATTGATTTTATTAAAATTGAGTTAGATTTATTTTTTAAAAATAATTTCATTTCAATTTTTGTTTTAATTAGATGTTTTATTATTTATTTCTTTAATATCTCATGATATCCTTCCAATGTGAAATTTATTCTTAAAGTACCAATTTTATCTATCAAGTAAAAAAGTCACACACCATATAATATCATAGATATTTATTTATTTATTTTATTTCACCACCTTTGTAGGAATACCTTGTGTATTCCATAGGAAATATTTAGTCACTCAAAATCATTGAATGTACACAAACCATTGAAGTTATTCTATCTAAACTTTTATCATTTATTGTCTTGAACAAATCATTTGAACCTAAATATGATTAATTCATATATAGAGTTGGAAGGTATAAAATATTTGAAGAGAATTCATCATAATATTGAAAAAGTCTAAGAGACCTAAAAAATGTTTTAAGTAGATAAACAATCATTTTCATTTGTCTAGATCACAAAAATAGTTTGCTGAAAAAGGTTTTTAACTTCCAAGGATGTGATTTTATGATAGGATGATGGAGAAATGAGTTATTTTATGGGAACAATGTAAGTTATTTCAATGAAAATTTTGAGTTCAGTTTTGATGATTTTGATGATCTGGTAGTATCAAATGTCAATTAGAAGATATTTTCAATATAATCTATAGAGTTTTCCAAAATTATTTGCTTCCCATATGAGGTAAGTTTCAAGTTTCATTTATCTTTGGTTATATTAGATGATGCGTGACCTACTAAGACACTGAAATCTATTTTTTATCTCTATTCATAGAGAAAAGCTAGTGAAGGATTCAGAGGTTGGAAGAAATATTCTGGTTATGTTTATTCAAACTGAAACTGTTCAAGGAATGTTAAGTTTGTGAATGTTTGACAGCCTAATATATATTTTTTATATGTTTTTTGATTAATAATAATTTCATCCTATAGAAGTAAACCCTTATGTATATATACTATTTCTTAAAAAATTATTTTATATTTTATCCTTATTTTAGAATTATCACTTTTTTGTTCAAATATACTGGAGTAGAGCATAGAGATTCTATGAAAAATATGTTCAATAGGATAAATACTCTTAGATACAACATTATTATGGAAATTTGATTCTTTTTTAGATACTCCTTAAGGATTTTATTACTTATTGGATATAATTAAATATAGTAACTCCCTTCTGGTTTTAAGGGGGATACTCATACTATTAATTCTAATATTCAATAGAAATTATAGAGATAAATGGATTATAATCCTATAACTATAAAAAGAATATAAAAATAATTTATTTTTTATATATTCCTTCTCTTTTTTTTCACTCAATTCTGAATTTAGGGACAACCTACTATATATGTAAGAACATTGAAGGAAGATTTGGTTTATTACAAAGTTGAAGTTGTTGTTTCTCAAGATTAGAACTATGAACCTTTTTTTGAGCTTATGGAACCTCATAATGATGTTAATATGACTTTGGTTTATGAATCTGTGTTATAGGAGACCCTAGCTAAAGTAGACCATGGAACTTCTCTAACAAATCTAATGTCTTTGGAAGTTGGTGAATCAATGAATCTTTCCCTTCATGATAATTTTTACTCAAATATTTTCTATCATGGTTTATAGGAAGTGTATTATCTTGAGGAAATTTTGATTAATCAAATTATTGAATTTGTAGAAGTTACAAATGGTGGAAGACATAATATATAGAAGCGTATTGGTTTAAAATAAGAATAATTTTATAATGAAAATTTCTTATTAATGAAATATAGAATAATAGGGACACTAGAGGAACCTAATACTCTTATATTATATAGAAAGATCACATATCAATTTATGGAATAAGTTGGGAGCTCTAGAGATGATAATGACAAGTAAAAATTTTCAAAAGTGGTTCTCTATGTGTTTAATTCAATGTATACTTATATTGATGGGTTTAAGAGACAAGTAAAAGATCTGTGAAAAAATTTTGTTTCAAAGTTAGATTTTAGTGATTTAAAAGAAATGTTAAACTCTAAATATTTGATGATGAAAAATCTTCTATTTGTTTAATCAGATATATCTTCTTATTTTTAGAATAAACCAAGACTATCAAAATAGAAATTGGTTATCTAAAAAAGGTTAAAATTTCTCATTTTGAGTTTATAAATACATTTTATTTTATTTTTTCATTATTCGTAGATAAATTATAAACCAAAACTTATTTTTAATATATAAATGATTTATCCTAAGATTTGATGATTTTTTATAGAGGAGTTCAAGAGATGAAATGTTATATAGTATCTTTGGACACCATGGAATGCCTATAATAAGATATAATTTCTTAAATCCATATTTTAAATGTTGATTCTTATAGATTAAGAGAATAAATTTATATGAAAAGGTATGAGTTAGTTGGTTTTATTGAATATTTTTTTCTCTCTAAAGAAAACTTCAGACAATACAAATGATATGACTTGGAATATTTTCATTTAATGTTATCCTATGGGAATCTACCCTAAATAAAAACTTATCATACATGAAAGACTCCCTAGATAACATCATGAATGAATTTAAAGACTTTTATTTATTGATTTTTTCATCTACTTAGTATGATAAGGTCATTCCACCAAGAAAAATATCTAATGGGACTTCTGATACTAATACTATTGTTTCCAAGGGAAAACAAGTTCTCTATCAATAGATTATTAATTATAGTGTCCTTCAAGAGCTTGAAAATTTATTTGATCTGATAGAATAAACATTTAAATCTGTTTTAGTATTCAATGATAACCTAAATAAAAAAAATTTATTCTCCATGTATGACCTTTATAATCTTCAAAAATAGATTATAGATGAGATTATGAACAAATTTTTTACCCTTTTGGTTTTTGGATAGGATTCTCATGTCTGTTGATTGGAAATGTTTGGAAATGTGTATTTTTTTAATTTTAGGGGATGAATACCTATAAGAGATAATCCTCCTATTAGTTTTGTTGATATCAGTGATAGGATTCAAAATCTATTTCCTTATCCTTATACATTGATAAAAACAATGTTGTAGTGGAAGTAGAAATATAGAAAGAAGAATTTACCTCTGAAATAAAAAATTTATTTTCCATATTAACCCATCCCTTCTCCACTAATGATACATTTGATAATGAAATATCCAAGAAGTGTCATGATGGTATTAAAGATATGATAAGGATTCCTTCCAGAGATAGTATTGGTCATGGTTCTAATGGGAATAATATTTAATTGTATATCCATAACATAGAAATTTTTTATCTTGGTAATTCCTCCACAAAGCCTAACCCCAAGAAATAAGACAAATATAGTTTATGTGCTTATGTTTTTGGATATCTTACACTCTGAAAAAATAAATCTATTCTTTGAATCAATGAAATTATTACCTTTTCCCCTGTTTTCATTATATTGATTCCATTATTCATATATTACTTGTATTTTTCTATATTTCTCTTTGTAAATTCAAAATTCCATTCACATAAATTATCTATATTCTCCTAGTTAAAAAGTAACTTTTCTATATTGAGTATGGTTCATCATACTTCCATTATTCTACTTTTTGATATTACAAAAAGGTGAAGAAGAAATTTAACAAAAAACTATAATGTTTTACACTTTAAAATGTAGAGTAAAAGATTAAATGATTTTATCTATTATATGATTGATAATATATAAAACTTTCTGATTAAATTTATTTTGGGGTTTGTGATCATCAAAAAGTAGGATATTATTGGACATACCGATGTTTTTTCAAAATATCTTAATATTTCTTATGTTTTGAAGCACTAAAATCCCATTATTTTTACTAACAAACTCTTATTAAGTTTTTTAAAGAAATTATGATTTTCCTTAAGTATTATATCACTTTGGAATACAGTGGTAATTTTTTTTATCATATTTGAGGTATTTTTTATGGAAAATATTATACACTTTGATACATTATCATATGAGATGATAATTTATCATAGGAGATTTATATTGTTATATGCCAATATGAAATTCATTTTCTATCCGAGGAAATTATCTTATGAATATACAAACATCTTCATGGTAGATTAAATATTCCAAAAAAAGTAAATTATCTTACGAATTTATTACATATGAAAATCAATGTACAAGATAGAATAAAGTCTTACAAGACATGCTTTTGGAAAAGAAAATATCATATGAAGATCGAATTATCATCCAAATTTTTGTTTTATCCTATGAGCATTAAAAGTTATAATGGTGATATTTGAAAAATAATATTATCACACAAAGTGTATAATTATCAAACATAGACGAAAAACATCACATAAAGATATAAATTATCTAATGAAACCATGTTTCTGGTTCTTTTATCTCACAATAATAGGTTTATCTTACAAAGGGAAGAAATATCATACACATCAGGTTATCTTATGAATTCATTCATTTATTTCAAAGAATAAATATTCAGTGAAGTTTCGAATTATACATTTCTCATAGTATTATGATGTTTTGTATACAAAAAAATGACCTACATGGAAGATAATTTCCTTTGATGTTATAGTAATTCAAAGTAAGTAATTTAAGTATATTTATACACTCTTTTGAAGAATTTATTAACATTTTTAGAATTAAAGAAAATTATAAGACTAATTTTATTTTTGTTATAAATTTTTATTGCTAGACAAGAAATAATTCATTAAATAATATATATATTTTGATGAATCCATATAGGTCCAATGAAGATCATCATTATAGTCAACAATGATCATCATGATTGTTATTTTAAGAATAAAAGGTTATATACGAGAATATAGATTTTTTCTAGATTATTCTATCTTCTCTTGAATATTTTATTATATATATGGATTTTAAAATTTAAAATAAAAAATAAAAAGTACAAAATAGAAAGGAGATAATAAGGAACACTCAATAAACTTAGTACTTCCTGAAGAACATATATGATACTCTTTTTTTCTATATATACAAGCTATTATTTTTATTCCTATGAAAAATAATAACTTACTACATATATTATTTGAATAAACCATCAACTATATTCATTATATCCTCTAAATATGCTTGTTTAATCCTTATTCGTTTTCTAGAAGAAACTCCCATCTCTTGTTAAGTTTAATCTTACAACACTGAGATGAATATGTATCTCCATTCAATATATTTATCTTCTATAAAATGAAAAATACTTGTTCTATGTGTGTTAATGTTGTGGAAATGTATTTTAAAGAGTTACAACCTTAGAGAATTTCTTTTTACATTTTTGCAACAAGTTATATTTTCTTTCACTCAACTATCAAGGTCCCTGGGAAAAGGACCTACATGGTGAAATTTTTTATACTCATAGTGAGAGAATCGATGGAGTGGACTAAGGGATTATTATGTCATGAGCCCCTATAAATACCCTTAATTATGTTATTCTATATTTTTATTTCCTCTATGTATTTGATAAAACTTTCAAGATCAGTTCAAGGGATGAATTTTAACCGGGGTTAAATTTTGAATAACTCAATTAATCCCTAGTCATTGTGTAACTACCTCCAGATCAATAAGAATGATTTAAATTTGTAGAGAGATAAAATATATGATCCTATTATCCACAATGTAATTGAAGATGATTTGTAAGTATCTATAAATTACATCAACACTATTTCTTCCACTAGGGTGACTTCAAGATCTTATGATGATATTGAGACTATTACTTTTAAAAAGGCCCATTCCATATTTTTATTAATGCTAAGTGAAAAATTCTTCTATAAAGTGGTCCATAAAACATTATTCTATGTAATATGGTTAATTATGAATCATATCAACATGATTAGGTCCCTTTTAGGATAATTAGAAAAGAAAATTCACCTTTATAATTTCAAAATGGTCCTAAAATGTATGTGTAAAATCATTTAGATAGCTTTAATAAGATGATGTTAGAATTAATCAATGTGTATGTTGAAATATTTAATAAGTAACATTTTTGTTTTTTATTAATTTTCTAGATGATTCATTTAACCTAGTTAGGGATTTGATGATGTATAGAAGGGATTCCATTACTTTAGAGTAATTAATGTTAATAGTCTTGTCTAAAGATCTTTAAATACATGGTTTTAAGATGGAGGATAATGGGCTAAAGTTTAGCCCTATACTGCTTAGTTTTATGGCTCAAGAAAAATAGAAAAGAAAAGAAAATAAGTACTATAGTTGGTTAATAATGTTTTGGTTCTATAATTAGGGAATTATTGTCCACATTAAGAGACTCTACCTTGAAAATTTATCCTCAGGTAGTATGATGCAAAAAAGAGTGGTATACCCTGGTTATGATAGTGCTAAAGTTCTCTGAATTTGTTCCCCAACACATAGTGTAGAGTTATGTAAATATATAGGTTTTCATTCATCTATTATCCTAGTAATAGGTCTATAATAATTTTTGAGTCCCCTAGTTTAAATATATGTTGAGAGTTGGGCTATTATATGAGATATTTCATATTAGGTAGAAACTTATATTGAGTCAGCTTACTATTATTTCCTCTTGTGTGTTTTCTTATACTTTTACTACTTATATCATAATTTTTTAACATTTTTATCTTTTTTATACTCTGTACCACTATCATTATATGTTTTATTTTCTATTTTATGAATTTTTTATTGCTTTTTTTGTTGGGTTTCTTGAATGTATATGAGAGTTATCTGAGAGCTTTGATTGCATGAATTCAGCTGGGTTGTAAGTATGTGGATGAAAGCTCAAGTAAGTGATTTTATATATTCTTTTATTCTTGTTTATTATATTGTTTTGTATTTTTTACAATGTTTTACTAGTTAAGAGTGGTAGATGTTTTTGTACAAGCATACATGTTCCACTGTTGTAAATTTTAAGGGATGGTCATACTGGGATGATAATGACATTTCATAGGGTTTTATTTAGTGAAAACTATTAAAACCAGTGGATGGACTAGGATTGTATAGGATTTAAAGAAAATATCTCCTATGTTTACATTTTTCTTCAAGTTGGAGATAGTTTTTTTTTTATTTTTAATGTTTTAATATTACAAATTATTTTTTTTAATTTTTTGATTCCATGTTTTGATCTCTTTTTTCATATTAGTTCCTGAATTTTTGTTAAAGTTTATTTATGTATGGATTTTGGTCTAGAATCATTTTGGATATTTTATTTTACCCTTTCATATAAGGATATTACCTTTATATGGGGGATACATACCTTTATGTGATCTTGATTCAACCCTTATTTGGCCTGTGTATAGGGTGTGTTACCCTTATGTAAAGTGTATGGGGAAATGGTTGAGTCATACATATATTAAAAATTGACAAAGTAAATTTTTTATGAGGAGATTCACTAAGATTTTGTATAATTTATAATACATTTACATAGATAGATCATTGAGTTTTTTAACTTTACATGAGGGAGGGTTTACCCTTCCATGGGAAGATATCGGGGCATATTACCTTGATGAAACATTGGATCTACCCCGAGATGGGAGTGTCGGTGACCCATTCATAGTGATGTTTCATGGTGGTTCACCTTTATATATCAAACTTTGGGACCCTTCTACTGTTGGTTTTAGTTACCCTGATGTGGGGTCTTTATCTTACCTCTATGTGGTGCTAACCACCAGTGTTTTTTTCAATGTTTTCTTCCATGAGAAACGTGACAAAAAAAGTGTCATTGATCTATTAGAGTTGTTTGATGATTTAGATTTAAGCACCTGAGAACTTTTATTTTTGATTTTTGATGAGATCAAAGATGTGATGTCTGAGAGAAATTGAGAGGGAATGAGAAGTTCCATAGGGGGATTCTTCAAGGCTCTTTTGATGATGATTCTCATGAGTGATTCCAGGAGTATTGTTCCGATAGAGATCATATGGATTCTGACTTTCATAAAAGGATCCAAATAGTGACAAAATTTAATATGGTCATATTCAATAGGTTATTATAAAACCTGAGAAAGGGGGTTCAACTTGATTTCCTATGTTCTAATGAATTACTTGTTTTTTTTTGTTTATTTTTATTTATTACTATTTGTTTGAGAATCCTTATACCGGTCATTCTGATTTCATATGTTCTAGTTTCCTTTCATTTCTCGAATTTCTATTGTGAGATTCCATTGTTTCTTTGAATAATAATAAAAGGGGTGGGGTGGTATTATGGTTGTAGAGTATTAAAAAAGTGTCCCGAACCATAAAAATATCCACGTGATCTTTATCAATCTATAATTTGATTTTAAATTAAAAATTTTTTCCTCCATTTTATTACTTCTATTTTTTGTTTTTCTTATCTCATTTTTTTATTTACCATCTTAGTCATGGTTATTTATAGTGTTGTCAATTTTGGTAGGGTTATTGATTTTCTACCCCCTGGGGGAGTTTTTGTGGGTTTCTCACATACCTACCCATAATATTGATCTCTCAATTCTTTCTCTAAAAAATAACCATTTCCAAAACTCATATATAATGTGTTTTCACCTTTTATAAGAGGTTAATCATGAAAACCTTCATCAATTCTCCCCTACAGCCTCAACCCACTCATATGTATACAATGGTTATATTTCTCCAAAGTTACCACCATTGTTAGCATTGAATGTTCCAGGAATATTAGAAGCACATATTGGGCATGAAAAAGGCATATTTTAGTTGTAATATATGATAAATATAAGATATATATGATAAATAACTTCATAACCAATAGAATTAAATTTAACATTAATTAACATGTTAATATTGGCACTAGAAGGGAGGATTATCAAATATAATTTATGTAACATCCCTCCCCTCCCCATTGGCTTGAGTTAAGGTGGAACTGTGCTACTTGGCCTTAGGAGACATCTCGAAGATGACAAAGGCTCGAAATGAATGTTGAGGGACTCATAACACATGGGGGACGTTTTATATTTTTAAATAAAAAAACCAACCAAAAGTGCCATTATTGAAACAACCACATGATGCATGTCAACAAAGTATTACAATTCAACCTTATGCCATTGACCATAATACAAAACCATACATATAAAAAAGAACCAATATAACCAAACCACATTAATCCAGAATCAAAGTACCACGAATAAGACAAAAACAACAAAGATCAAAGAAACTAAGATAAAGCTCCCTATCTCCATTACAAGCTCCATGCTCCAACACTATAAGACCACCCAAGCACCACAATGAACCACTAATGAAATGAGATGATTTACCTTTACATGTGTCTCATAACATAACATTTGAAAAATAACCAATGTGCTAAAGAAGGGGGTGAGTAATAATACTCAATAAGATTTACCCAAATGAATTCCCTACACATTACACTAATATAGATCCAGTTATCACATTTATATAAAACAATTTACATAAAACTATCAATAATGCAACAATTTCTAGCAATCCAAACACACCCTTACCAAAGAATTTAACACTAATCATCACAATACCCAGGAAAGAAACCAAACACCTCATTAACAATTTTCCAAAACCATATTGGCCAAACCTATTTCACCATGTGTGGTCGAATGCATATTCTAACCATATACACAAGTTCCACACACACACACACACACCTGAGCTCAGTGTTACCATGATGGTGGAACTTCACGTCCAAACCCATCTTCTTTTATTGTGGTACTTCACGCCACTTTCCAACCCTTTGTATAGTGGTACTTCATACCATTATCCATCCCTTTTTATAGTGATACTTCATTCCACTATCCAACCCTTCCAAAAAATTCATAAAAACTTATGATGATGATCAATCCAACAATATATACCTCCAACACAACAACATGCCTGTCAAAAATTTCTAAAATCATATCAACAAACACATCCCAGACCATAATACCCAAAAATTTCCAAACCAAACAATCCCTTAATCAAATAAAAAATTTAAACAACATGGAAAAACCACTTTAATAAGTCACCCATTTATTGAAAACACACTTAAGACATTATCCATGCCAAACCACAGATCAATAAAACACCATTTTTATTGAAAATTATTTTCACAAACCATTTCCATAAACCAAACCAGGAAACCAATTTTAAAATCAACATTTTAAAATCCAAAAACAAAGATAATTTCACAATAATAACCCATTTTCCCAAAAATCCACAAATCACCACCAAATGGTTTTTAAACAAGATTTAAGGATCATATTCACAAAAAATTTCAAGAAAAACCAATTAATTGAAATTAAGACTTCTAGTTCTAAGAGATGGAGTCGAGAGTGAAGCCACATACCATTAGGGTTTGGTGAAATTTACCCACCACACAATCGTACACCAAATTCAGGTTAAAATTCCACAAAATATCCTTAGATCCCTTTCCCTAATGTCAAAAAACTGAAATCATACAATTATTGGCAATAAGAACCCTAGATCTATCTGTAACAGAACTCGATCTAACAAACTAGGAGAGACAGAGGGAAGAAGATCCAAGAAAAACCATGAAGCTACCAAGAAATGAGACTTAACAAGGAAGATTTACCATCAAAGCACCAAGAAAAACCATCACATCACTTTTAAAATGAGATGGAGAGGTTACCTAACCTTGGAGAAGAAAAAATATAGAGTTAGAGCCTCATGGGATAAACAATGGGGTGTTTAGGGTAAATTATAACCAAACTCCATTTTTTTAAAACCCACTTTTTAACCCCATGCACAGTTTAGCTGAATGATTAGGAAAATTGTGTGCTAACCATTCACCTGCTAGTACCACAAGAGGGACCCAACATGGTTAGCCAACATGGTTAGAGAAACTGTGCACCAACTGAGTGAAATCCCATGATCGCATGTTGAATTATTTACCTGGGTGGCCGCATAGTTTGTAAAACTATGTGCCTTAACCATTCCACTTACCAGAGCCCACTATATCAACTTGAACGGTTTCCTAAGGATGTTGTACAGTTTTCACTAACCATTCTCAAACCTTTCGCCCTTCAAAAATCCCCCAAACTTTCTAAAACCCATCAAAACTCTCCCAAACCTTACCCAACCACATTATACACATAAAAATGCATAAATAAGTGTTATATACCTAAAACAGTGTGTTCTACATTCTCCCCACCATTGGTCCTTCCATCTTCAAAAAGTAAAAAACCATTACTTTTTCAAAAGAGCTCGGGCCATTGCTCGACCATTTATTCATCCCACTTCCACGTATCCTCCTGAATCTAACCATGCTGCCACAAAACTCACAATATACTGATGATTTTTCCACATAAGTATTTATGTAGCCTATCTATAATCAGCACAATCATGTGCACAAAATAAGAATCTGGATCTAGCTCAACATAATCCCATCAAATTACATGTTCAGGATTAGAATAATACTTTTTCAACTGAGATACCTCAATCACATTATGAACCTCACTGAACTGTGGTAGAAAATCCAACCGATATTCTACCTCTCCAACCTACTAAAGTATCTCAAAATTCCTAATATTTCTTAGAGATAAATTACCGTTCTTTCCAAAACGTCGATGTCCTAGCCTTAGAAAGATTCTTAAGAACACATTATTACTCACCTAGAATGACAAAAACCATCAACAATAATCTAAATATTATTTTTGATGACTTTAAGCCATCTCCATTCTCTTCCTAATCAACTTAATCTTTTTTGTAGTCTCTTGGACAAGCATGGGCCCCGCTATCGAATTCTGAAAATTTTTCACCCAAAAAAGTGGATAACGATAGGGACACCCATACAATGATTTAAACAGAGCCATATGTATCAAGTCTTGGTAAGTATTATTATTCAAGAACTCCAAAAACAATAATTTCTCCTCCCAAGATCCATAAAAATCCATCACAAAATCTCGCAACATTTCTTCCAATTTCTGTATCATCCTCTCAGACGACCCATCCATATGAGGATGATATACTGTACTCATCGTTAACTCAGTCCCAAGGGGTTGTTGGAATGACTTTCAGAAACGAGATGTGAACCTCAGATATCTATCTGATAATATGAAAAATGGCACACCATGCCTCTTTACCACCTCATGGATATATATTTTGGAAAGATCCTTCATCATATAGGATTCATGAATAGGGACGAAATGATCCAACTTTTTGAGATGATCCACAATTAGTCATATGTAATCATGTTTCCTAACCATTATTGGGATACTTGTAACAAAATCCATTTCTATCTATTCCCACTTTCCCACAGGGATAGTTAAGGACTGCAACATACACGTCAGCCCCTAATGCTCTGCCTTGGATTTTTGAAATTTTAGAATCTTTAAACCAAGTTGTAAACTTTCCTTTTCATTCTATCCCACCAAAACTATGCTTTCCACACCTTATAAATTTTTTAAATTCAACGATGGACTACCCATAGAGAATAATGATAAGCACTGATAAGTTTCTCTTGAAAATACACAGGTACAAACATCTAATTTTAAATGTGAAACCATGAATTCCCATCAATTTTCCTACCCTCAATCGTCTCTCCACCTTTGAGTTTTGATCTCATATCTATACACTCCGAATTAGAAATATGTGCCTCTTTATCCAATCAAACCAAGTCATGAACCAATGAAACTAGAAATAAAACCACCACATAACCCCAATCTTAACATTCCAACTACATGTCGGCTATAAACAACATCAAAGACTACTGGTTTGATGCATTTTTTTACCACCTTTGTGTATGAATTTCTACTTAATGCATCCACCACCAAATTTCCTTTACCAGATGTGTACATATAGTCAAAGTCATACATCTAGAGATACTCCATCCATATCATTTACCTCAAATTAAAATCTATTTGTGAGGAAATATGCTTCACGCTTTTATGATCGGTGAATGCTTTGAATTTCTCACTAAATAGATAATGATTCCATGTTTTCAAAGAATTTACATGGACACTAACTTAAAATCATGTGTTTGGTATTTCTTCTCATGAAACATCAATTTTTGTGAGCCATACATAACAACATGATACCCTTTCATGAGAATACACCCCAAACTTAATCCTAATGAGTCACAATACACCACATACCCTCTCTATGGTTATGGAAAAACCAATATTGGTGCTGATTTATGGAATCCCTTAAGCTCTTCAAAATTCTTGTGACATTTCTCATTCCATTGAAATGGAAAATTATTCCGTGTCAAAGTTGTCATCAGTGAAGCTAATCCTGAAAATTCACGATCAAATATTTTGTAATACCCAACTAGACCAAGGGAGATTTATATCTCAAAAACATTCTTTAGTGGTTTCCAAGAGATAACAACCTCTATATTCTATGGATCCACTGAAACAACTCTCAATGAAATAAAATGGACATGGAATCATACCTCCTATATCCAAAAATCACACTTTGATAATTTTTCATACAACCGATGGTCTCTTTAGATTCCCAAAACCGTTTTCCAGTGTTTCTCATGCTCAAACTTTGTCCTAGAATACACAAATATATCATCAAAAAACACCACCATGAAATAATCTAGATATTTCTGAAAGATCTGATTCATTAATTCCATGAAAACCATAGGTGAATTTATCAGATCAAAGGGCATAACCAAATACTCATAATGACCATATCTACTTCAAAAAGTTGTTTTTTGGTATATCCTCATTCCGCACTTACAATTGATGATATCCTGATCACATGTTAATCTTGTAGAACTAATGAGATCCCCTAAACTGATCGAACATATCATCAATGTGTGGTAGTGGATATCAATTCTTTATCATAACTTGTTTATGGTTATAATAAACAAAAAAAAACCAAAGAGTTCCATCCACCTTTTAAAAAAACATCAGTGTAACCCACAGTGACATGATAGGTTAGATGACCACCCTATTTTACAGATCCCCAAATGTACAATCAGTTCCCTCAATTCTATTAGTGCCATCCATTAAGATAGAAGTGATATTGGACTGGTCTATAGAACGAGATCAATCTTAAAATCTACTTCTCTTATGGGTGGAATCCCTGATAAATCTCTTGGAAGGATATCCAAAAAAATGTTCGAAAACTACTAGAAAAATTCTTCTCCCCATATCTTCCATCGATGCCAAAGAAAAATCCAACAACTTATATGTGATTTTCCCAACTACTAGTTTTGACAAGCCTGTTACACCCAACTTTACCTTCTTTTCTCCTCTAAAGAGATGCTCGACTCTATCATCAATCATGAAGCTAACCATTCACACATATTAGTTTATGTGGGAATTAAATGTCATCAACCAATCCATACCCATGATTATATCATAAACATCTATCTCAATAACTAAGAAGTCTCACATAAACTCAACCTCTTTAACTACTATACAACATGCTCTACATAGAAAGGATTGAGACCGTCTTTGACCCAGAGAAGTTTGAATATTCAAAATTGAAGGCATAATTTCCAAATTTAAACCCAAAAAATCAATGATACAAGAAGTAATGAAATAATGAGATTCACCTGCATAAAAAAATGCTAGCATAAAGGCCGAATTAAAAAGAATCATACCTCTTTCCAAGGATGGTCTCGACAGATCATCCACCACAACCTGCTCAACTCCATACATCTACTTATTGGAAAAACTTTTCTCTTTAACCCCTTTATATAATTTTCTTTATTGAGGAGTTAGGTTATTTCTAGAATAACCATGCCTAACTCTGATCTACTGAATATGAGTATGTTTCTTCCCTCATCCTATTAAAGCATAAGATTCCTGTGACCCTTGAGACGTGTCATGAACACCCAACCTCAAGGAATTGTGACAATAGCACTAAATATGGACCATATTCTTGAATTTATGATATGATAGAGGTTGTGTCATACAATACTACTTCATGTGGATGATAGGGCCATACTAGAAACATACTGGCTTACTTTGAGGCTTCAGAGAAAGATTCACCAATTTTTCCATCAGATTCTGAGCCATACTTCAACCATTGAAATAAGTGCCCCTCTTCTGCTTTCTTCCTGTATTAGAGTTCCCACCATTTCACGTGGGTATTAACATACCTACTACACCTATAGCACTGAAGATATATCTTTCATCCTCCATTTCTCTATTTACCATCTCTGTATAATCTGTTATACAGAACACAAAAATCTTCGAACAAATTTCCTACCTCAATCATAATTCAAAGATACATTCCTTCAATGATGCACTAGACACCACCTCAAGTGAAAAATAGAATAAATTTATAAATTTATCCTCATTATTCATCATTGAAGGTTATCCTGCTTCAAGATAAAGAAATCTATCATTCGCTGAATTCTGAGTGTGTGAGGATCGAATTATTTATCGAACAATTCCTCGAAATCCTCTCATTCCATAACTTGGTCCCCTTTATCTTGTACCACCGAATCCCACCATTTTCATTCAAGATATTCCAACATGTACCTCACTAACATGAATTTAAAGTCTTATGGTGTGCCTAGAAAATCAAAGATTTTATTTATTATACTCATCCACACCTCCCCCCTTTCTGGTTCTGAATCACCTTGGAAGATGGGTCAATTCTTTTTTGGAAACTAAACTGAATTATCCACATGCCTCAACTCATCCCTTATATTCCCACTATACATAGTCTGAAAGGCATTAACTATGATCTTAACTATCTGATGGTTCACCTGGGGCTCAGGTAAAACCACATTTTCAATAACATTATCTGGTTGGTCTCTATAATGCCTACCCAATGACATTTCTATCAACATAACAACCACCATAAGTCTCACTCCCTATAAAATGAAGGCTTAAAATTTTAAATTATATCACATTTCATCCATCAAAACCATTATTTCTAAAATTCATATTTTTACATATCCATTCATTTTTTAAAAATCCACCTTTTATTGAAAATTGACCCATTTTCAAAATAAACAACCATTATTATTTGAAAATATCACATTTGAATAAAATATAGATCTTTTAAAAACCAACACATTCACAACCAAAAAATAAATAATTTCTACAAATGAAATATTAAATCGTAGTGGGAAGTCATTTTTACCATAAATTCCATGCCCATCTCATTGGCTACACTCCCGACAATGAGATCACACTCTTATACATGTCTCCAAAACACTTATGTACCCAACACCCTGGTAAATTTAATTTCAGCATAAAATAATTATCTATTTCCTTTTGTTCTATACATTTCAAGTTCTTAAAATCATACTCCTTACTAACATCCCAAATCAAAGAAAAAACCAATAATGATTTCCAACACCATGATTGAAAACTGATGCCAAAGGAACAAACAAACAGATACAACCTATAACACCCCCCACATTTTCTTGAGTTGAGGTGGAAGTGCTACTTGTCCTTAAGTGAAATCCCCAAGATGCCAAAGGCAGGAAATGAATTACAAGGGCTGCATAACATGTGGGGTATGATTTTTCATTTTGAAATAAAAACAACCAACCAAACATTCCATTACTGAAACAACCACATGATGCATTTCAACAAAGTATTACAATTTAACCACATGCCATTAATCACAATACAAAACCATAACAATACCAAAGGAACAATATAACCAAACCACAATAATATATATTTAGAGTACCGAGAAGAAGAATAAAACAACAGATCTTAAATACATGAAGATAAAGCTCCCTATCTCCATGCCAAGCTCCAAGCTCCAACACCATAAGACCACCCAAGAATCATGATGAACCACTAATAAAATAAGATTTCTTACCTTAACCTGTATCACAGAATACAACATCAGCAAAAGTACCAACAATCCAAAGAAGGTGGTGGGTAATAATACTTAGTAGGCTCACCCAAAATGACTTCCATACACACACCATTAGGATAAAACTGGTTCACACATTTTTATAAAACAATTTATATTCAACTATCAACAATGAAACAATTTCAAGCATGAAAAACACACCTTAACCAAACCATTTTACCCAAATCATCACAATACCAAGGAAGAAAATCAAACATGTCATTGCCCAGTTTTCCAATCCATATTGGCCTAACCCATTTCACCCTCGGTTCTCACATGCATATTCCAAACCTATTCACAATTTCCACACACACACACCTAAGCTCGGTGTTACCATGATGATATAACATCATGTCCAAACCCATCCCCTTTTATCATGGTACTTGAGGCCACTTTCCAACCCTTTTTTATAGTGGTACTTTATGCCATTATCCATCCCTTTTTATAGTGGTACTTCACACCAATATCCATCCCTTCAAACACATGCTTAACCACTTAAGCCAACAATCAAGCCAATAACATCTACCAAAACCACAACAACATGCCAATTAAAAATTTCCAAAATCATATCAATAAACACATGACAATACGTACTATCCAACAATTTCCAAATCAAACAATCAAATATGAAAGTCAAAAATTCCAAAATCATTCCAAAATGACTTCAACAAATCACTCATGTATTGAAAACACCCTTAATCCATTATCCATGACAAACTGCATTTCAATAAAACAACATTTTTTTTGTTGAAAACCATTTTAAAAAACAATTTCCACAAACCAAACCAAGAAACCAATTTTAATATCAACAATTTAAAATCCAAAAACAAAGGAAATTTCACAACAATAATCTATTTCCACCAAAATCCACAAATCATCACAAAATGGGTTTCGAAAAAGCATCTCGTATCAAATTCATAATCAATTTGAAGAAACAGCTATTAATTAAAATTAAGTCTTCTAGTTCCAACAAAATGGAGTTGAGAGTGAAGCCACCTACATTTAGGGTTTGGTGAAATTGACCCACCACACAACTGCACACCAAATCCAGGTGAAACTTCCACAAAATATCATTAGATCCATTTCCCTAACATCAAAGGGACAAATCATACCATTATAGGCAAGAAAAACCCTAGATCTATCCGTAATGGAACTATATCTATGAAATTAGGAGAGAGAGGGAATTAGATCTAAGAAAGACCATGAAACTACCAATAAAAGAGACTTACCAAGGAATATTATCCTTAAAATCACCAAGAAAACCCATTGTATAACTTCCAAAATGAGTGTGAGAGGTTCCCAAACCTTGGAGAAGCTGAAATCCCAAGTTAGGGCTGCATGGGGGAAGGAATAGAGTGTTTAGGGAAAATTCCGACCAATCTCCATTTTTTAAGAACCCACTATTTAGCTCGTGCATGGTTTAGTCACACAGTAAGGAAAACCGTGTGCTAACCGTGCTTCTATTAATACCTCAAGAGTTACCCCTTGTAGTTAGCCCCTATGGTTAGACAAACCATGTGCTAACTGTATGAAATACCACTGTCCCATGTTGCACAATTTACTAGGGTGGACGCATGGTTTGAAAAACCATGTGCCTTGACCGTGCACCTTAAGCAGAGGCCACTACCTCAACTTGCACGGTTCCCTGGTGAAGTTTAACAGTTTTCACTAACCGTTCTCAAACCATGCACCCTTACAAATTCCCAAAAACCTTCCTGAAGCCCCTCCAATCACTCCCAAAACCATACCCAACCACATTATACACGTAAAAAGACATAAATAAGGGTTATATACCTCAAATTGAAGGTTCTACAATTTATAATAAAATTTTAGATAGTTTTAGTGTTACCTTGCCTTATAATTATTTATTTACTGATAATTTGGTTAACTTCTATCATCATACAATCATTCCATCATAGGAACCAAGGTGAAATTCCTCTAGCAGTGTTCCATACATAGTCCAAAATAGTCAAATTTCATCATAGAATCACCAGTTCTAGCACAGTCGACCCTAATCACTTATATCATTAATAATTGATCAAAATAATAATATCTGCATTGATGAAGGATTCTTAAATATCTATCCAAGTATTGAGTTATATGTGGAGGACTAGTTCTTTTTTATTGAGTGTGTTCTTGAGAGGATTATCACAAGGGATTGAGATAATTCTCTCTATGTTTTTTCTGAACAAAAAGTGGCTAACCTTGGAATGTTATATAACTAGGTATTTCTAGATCTTATATATGGTTGGTAATTTCACATAAAAAATTAGAAACATCCATATTCCTTAGTGAACCCTATGTTTAATAATGATAATATAGATAATACTATTACATGATTGACTTGATAAACACTAATGAAAAAATAAATATCCTTAGTTAAATAAATAAATTAATATTTACTTAAATGATATTTAATATATGTTTTCCATTTGGACCATTAAACATGGTCATCGACCATCTATGTAACATCTCAACCCAATATCATTCTTCTGAGAGGAGGCATAGGTTATACTGACTTTAGGTTACGTCACCAAGACACTAATATTTGGAAATAAATTCCAATAGCTCATAGGGATATTTGGGAATGATTTCACCTTTAATATAAAAAAACTATAAGAGAAAATAATATAAAAAACCATGATACCATATAATGTAGGTGTGACAACCGGGTCCCGATGACAGCACAACCACCCAACCTTAACATGGCTGTCGGGTCCTGGCCCACCAGGTACCACCAGTTGCCCCGCAGACATGTGGGGCCCGCCCTAGGGTCCACCCACGTGCCCGAACGGGTCATCTGACTAATAACAGTCCCCACAGGCCAACAACACTGTCCTTTCCAGTGTGCTTTGTCCTCACTCACACACACCCTGGGAAACTTCACAGGAGGTCACCCATCCTGATCACTACTCCAGGCTAAGCACGCTTAACTGTGGAGTTATAATCAGACAGGCTCCCAAAAAGGAAGGTGCACCTTGTTGACATGAGTCATATCATTTAGTCATTTAACCTTTTATCATTTGGGGATGTTACAATCCTTTCCAGTGTGCTTTGTCCTCACTCACACACACCCTGAGAAACTTCCCAGGAGGTCACCCATCCTGATCACTACTCCAGGCTAAGCACGCTTAACTGTGGAGTTATAATCAGACAGGCTCCCAAAAAGGAAGGTGCACCTTGGTGACATGAGTCATATCATTTAGTCATTTAACCTTTTATCATTTGGGGATGTTACAATCACCCCCCACCCTTTAGAGCACAACACCCTCGTTGTGGGCCCTACATCTCAACCCAAGCAGTGCACCATGCACTTAAGGCTGGGTTTCTCCTCCGATACATGTGGGGCCCGCCCCAGGGTCCACCCACGTGCCCGAACGGGTCATCTGACTAATAACAGTCCCCACAGGCCAACAACACTGTCCTTTCCAGTGTGCTTTGTCCTCACACACACACACCCTGAGAAACTTCCCAGGAGGTCACCCATCCTGATCACTACTCCAGGCTAAGCACGCTTAACTGTGGAGTTATAATCAGACAGGCTCCCGAAAAGGAAGGTGCACCTTGTTGACATGAGTCATATCATTTAGTCATTTAACCATTTATCATTTGAGGATGTTACAATCACCCCCACCCTTTAGAGCACAACACCCTCGTTGTGGGCCCTACATCTCAACCCAGGCAGTGCACCATGCACTTAAGGCTGGGTTCCTCCTCCGATACCAATTGTGACAACCGGGTCTCGGGGACAACACAACCACCCCACCTTAACATGACCGTTGGGTCCTGGCCCACCAGGTACCACCAGTTGCCCCACAGACATGTGGGGCCCGCCCTAGGGTCCACCCACGTGCCCGAACGGGTCATATGACTAATGACAGTCCCCACAGGCCAACAACGCTGTCCTTTCTAGTGTGTTTTGTCCTTACTCACACACACCCTGGGAAACTTCCCAGGCGGTCACCCATCCTGATCACTACTCCAGGACAAGCACGCTTAACTGTGGAGTTCTAATCAGATAGGCTCCCGAAAAGGAAGGTGAAACTTGTTGACATGAGTCATATCATTTAGTCATTTAACCCTTTATCATTTGGGGATGTTACAATCACCTCACGACCCGTCCTCGGGGCCCGTGCCGTGACTACCCCAAGCCCGCCTTCCATAGGCCAGGGGCTAGCGACTAGCACCAAGGCGTAAATCCCAGTAAAAAGGGAAGGCATTGCCTTTGTAAAGTAAACGAGAACCACAGAGTAAGCAAGCGAAAAAAAAGTAAACACTAAGTAAAAGCTGGTACAACAGTAAGTGCGGAAAAGTAAAGGGGGCCGGAAATACAAGCTCAACTGTAAAGTACAACTGAAAGGGGAAAAACAGCAACTGAAAGTAAAAGCCGCAGAGTCGAGCCATCCTCATGGAAGTCCCACCTGAAGGGTGAGTACATATAGCCTCTACAGCTCCTCGGTCCAGCCGTCCGCTCCGAGTACACCCCGCCCAGTGGTCCACCTCCAGGTACCGTCCTGCTCCGCAAGCCTCCACCACGATCAGCGCTGTCCGTCATCTGCAATCAACACAACGTAGTGCGGGCATAGCCCGTGCAGGGGTGAGTATAAGCTACTCAGTAGGGACCTCGAGACCCCCGAAGGTCTCCCAGAATCCACAAGGATAAACCACAAAGGAAAGATACAATCACGAAGTAACATCCGACACGACTTAGGTATATGCCCATACATATACCTAAGTCATCAATTCTCACTCGGCTCCAACATCCGAGCTCAAGTACAAACCAGTCCACACAGGAAAGCAAAACGTAAATCCACACAGGATAGCACAACACAATCCAAAAAGGAAAGCAAAACGTAAATCCACACAGGATAGTACAACACAATCCACAAAGGAAAGCAAAACAGGGTTTCAGCTCACACAGGTATACTTCTTCGAATGACGATAGAGATGATCACTAATCCATCTAGGTCGTCGGACCCACAAAGGATTGATAGTTACTAACCCCCGCAATGACCCACAAAAGATCTGACCCACACAGGATCGATAGGTAACTAACCCCCGCAAAGACCCACATAGGATCGGGCCCACACAGGACCTGTAGGCGCTGGCCCACACAGGACCGCTGAGCGCTGACCCACACAGGATCAGACCCACACAGGATCAGTAGCACTGACCCACAATGGATCGCTGAGTGCTGTAGTTGTCGCCGTCAAATCCACTGAGGATCCCTGCACATTCGTCGTCGTCACAGTAGCAGTCGCAGCCAGCTTTAGGGTTCCCGCACACAGCAAGCTCGTTCGGGAGGGTCCGCTCCACGAGCCGAGAGGCTGATACATCAACTGAAACATAGTCCAGAGTTGATGTATCCAAAAGTTCTGTATCGCCAACAGGAACTCAACGTCGCAGACGACGCGTCAATCAGACGCCCGGTCTGAGAGTTATTGGCTTTTTCGTCCCAGGAGCTTGGTTGGTTTTTAAGGCAAAACCAACCCGACCATACTTCACCTGCATCCAAACCTCAGGCGGAGTATGCCAAAAGATCCGTCTCACTTATAGGAAAACAAAAAAGTCGACGACACATCAATCGGACGTCCGAAGCTCAAGATATGAGCGTTTCCGCTCCGAGGGCCCAGTTGGTTTCGTGTACGAACCAACCCGGCCGAACCCAAAGTATTCCGAAACCTTGAGTGTGATATACCGAAACGACCGTCTCGATCCAAGGATCACATCGCCACTGAAGGGGCGTCGTTCGGAGGCCCGTAGCTCAAGATATGGGCAAAAGACCGAAAACGGTCCGAAGACGGGGGGTCTGGGCCCGGACCGATCCGGCCCGACCCCCCTGGGTCGGCCCGAACCGGGTCCGGGTCCGACCTGGTTGGGCGCGACCCGGCCCGACCAGGGCGCGACCTGGCCGGCGGGTCGACTCGGCCCGGCTCGGCTCGACCGAGCGGCCGAGCGAGCGGAGTCCGGGGGTGGGGGCGCACTGCCCCCGCGTGTGAACACCCCCCCGCGGGGGCCGCCCTTGGTCAGCAAACGTGGCATTGCCGCGTCCCGTGTGCGCCGGACCCGCGCGACCGCGGGTCCGCTGGTGCCGCCGGCACCGTGGCTTCAGCTGCGGTGGCTCTGTCCGGCGGCGCGCCGGGGCGCCGCCGCTTCCGACCGCCGGCGCCGCTGCGCCGGCGACCTGCGCCGCCGGTGGTTTTCGCGGGCCACCAGAGTTGCTCCGGTAGTCCGATTCCACTCCCGTCTGCGCCGAAGCTCCTCTCGGGTCCCGTTATTCACTGCAAAATCAACGAATCACCCCTGCGGCATGTTTTGTCGTCGCCCGCCAATCCGCGCATCAACGAAGAACTGCGGAGGGTTGTCGGACCGTGTTTTTTTGGCCCGCACCCTCCGTGTTAGGTGATAACAATAGGGAAGAAAATAATCCACACATGGAAAACAAAACAATATACAATTTTAATAAATTAAAATTGCACTTGATTTAGGTTATTTGTTTTTAGGAGGAAACAACCACGGAAATAAATTCATTTCACAAACAAAACCCCTACCTCGTCATGTCGTCGCACGCGCGTTCTTCACGGAATTGATCGCTGTGGAAGGAGGGGACCGTCGCGTCGCAGAAGGGTGTCGCGTCGTCGAACTCCGAGGTTCAAGAACATGCAGATTTAAGTATATTAATTAAATCCATGATGTTGTTATAAACCACAAAGAAGATTTAAAAGAAGAAACCCAAAATCTCCTACCTCAAGCAGTTGGTGATCGGAGATCATTGTGGGGAAGAACGTATCAGAAGAAGCGTCGTAAATCTCTGAGGGTGACAGCGTTCTTCGCGTTCTTCACGTTCTTCGCGTTCTTCGCGTTCTTCACGAAGGAGGATGAAGGCACAAAATTTGTCAAAAACCTCTCAACAAGAAATCCTCAAGAGGTCGTGCGTTGGTCTTATTTTATTATTATGCCAACGGATTGTAAACAGGTTAAGAAATGATTAAATTAATTCATAGAATTAATTTAACAAATTTAACCACCCAATTAAATGGTGCATTAAGAATTTAATAAAACGCGTCAGTTGACTTTCATAATGACGGGTTTTTGCGGGTGCGTTACTTAGCGGAAAAGAAACGGTGGGGCTCGTGTGGGTCCCACCTCAAAAATATCCTACCAAGAGGGTAAAATATTTTGAATTTCACCTTATCCGCTTTAACTTAGCTTAATCAGCTTTAAGTGGCTTAAGTGAAATAAAAATAAAGTTGTCGCATCACTTTATTTTATTTCTTAACTTAAAACCCAAAAATTAAAAACCACACCCGAGCAAACGCAACTCCGAAAGATGCTTTTCTAAGCAAGTACCGGTGCTGTGATTACATCGGTGCCCTCAGAATTCGATTCCGAGCACCGGTTCAAAAGTTAGAAAAACCCGCTCGTTCGTTCACTGAACGTACCCGAGCCAAACTTCGGAAAATGATTCTGGGCACACCAGGCCTCGGAATCAGGTGCCGTCAGAAACTACGTTCTTGTAAAATTCCAAAGAAAATTAAGAAAAAAAATTTCCTTGAAATTTACGAGTCTTTACAGCAGGAGGGTAATCCTGAAAAAAATACAAGATAAAAGATAAATCATATTAGCAATAGAAAGTAAGATACAAAATCTATCAAAAGTAAAAATACATTATGATGAAATGATTCCAAAGTCTCAAGACTCCAAACATACAAAATTAATATCTTCAATCTCTATTCTGCATAACTAATCCCAAAGAATTATAATTCCCCTACAGAGAAATGTGAAACCTTCACCTTACTTATTTTGTGGTAAAAAATGTCTTCATACGTATGAAGGTTCATATGAAAGGGTGAGTATATCGACTCAGTAGAAGATACTCTATAAGATTGCAACACACATCACTAAGACCAAAGCAAGTCAATAAAATTTATATAAAACATGGAGGTCTATGAAAAAAATAATCATGTTTGTTTCATATAAAATAAGGAAAGAGTCACATCAAAATAGTATATATACAATGAAACATTTTTATAATATTTCCATGATCAAACTCATTCATAATACAAGAATTTTTATAATCATTATATATATTCTTTACACTTGGAATACCCTTTCTACATACTCACACACACACCCATTCACCCAAGATGATTATCTCGAAACACATGATAGGTAAATTGTCTTCATTATAAATTCATCACTATTACATGAAACTGTGAGCCCCAATTGGCACAAGAAAACAAGTCTATATCCAAAAATTATTCACATAATGTAATCATGAACATAAGACAACCCATGTATGAAAAAACCTATCTAAAACAAAATTTATTTAAAGAATTTTTCTTTTAATAATTTATGAAAACATGTTGTGAAAATATTAATAAAAATCATGATTTTAAAACCATATAACAAGAGTGATTTAAAAATAATACATCAAGGGGGTTTTCAATGAAAAAATAAATAGTTTTAGAAACATAAATACATTATGTTAAATAACAAGTGGAGAGATAGAGAAACCACCTACCTCAAAAAATATTCCATTTATGAAGAAACACACGATGATCATGGTATATCTAGGTTACTCTTTCCTTTTGATAAATAGATCCAAAATAAATATCATCATAACGTGTTACAAACCATAGATATTTCCATAAAAGATCCAATACATAGTTCTTTCAAAGATAAAATAAGAGATCATAAATGTGAATGAAGAGAAAAATACATACCTTTAATTTCTATATTAGTCTAGCCAGGATTCATTGAAATTAGATTTCAGATAGAAGGAAAAATCAAAATTTCCTACAGGGGAGTTGAGGGTTAAGATCCTTAACACAAAAGTATGAATGATAGTTCCCTAGATGTTTTTGGGTTAAAAATAAAATTCTCCTATTTAATTAATTATGATTATTTGTGAGGCAACACAATATACCAAATCACGAATTAACTATATAGGATCCTCTATCTAAAATCCCCCATCTTTCACAGTCGTCTAATATGGTTTTGAAAACTATGTTCCCATAATGAAAAACATATCTATCCCATGTCACATGTTTAACTAGGGGATCTGTGTGGTTTCACATGATCATGTGCCTCCTATTGTACTTACTTAGGCTACCGCATGAGTACCTAGGGAATCCACATAGTTTCCCCTGATTGGGCACCGACTGTGCAGCCAATACACTCCTTAAAAAACTATCCAAAATCTATAAAAATACTTTTTAAGACTAATACCGATGAGTCTTGAATTCAGAAACACATGAAGAGAATCTGATACCTCAAAACAAGGATGTTATATTATCATAACTATTTCCTTTCTATCATTTAAAATATGGAGATTGGTAGTTATTAAGAAGATTTGTACCCATTTATCCCACTTCAAGTCCTCTCGTTCCCACATCTCCTACTGAATCTGAACATACATCCATAATACACATAACAAACAAATATATTTATCATTAATGTTCTTACCCTATCTATCAAAAACACACTATGAACCATAATAAACCCTAGTGGTAAATCCAATCAATAATCCAAATCACCAATCCATTAAATTATCTTAAAAGGTGTGACATCCCAAGGAGATAACTTACTTTATTTACCCAAATGATGATACCCCAACCATAGAGAGAATTTCAAAAAACATGTCCCTCATTGTAAATGATAACGACTGATGGCATTGATCTTTATAGGATTCTTGATGAATCTGGGGTATTTTCATTATTTTTTTATCATCTGAATCTTCCCAATCACATCAGGTGCCATGCTAGGTCCAATTAGTGATGTTTCTTCTATACTTACGCAATAAAGTTCATAGAAACATGGATAAAAATACAAATCATCAAATTGAGACATATGTATCATGTTATGATAATTATTGTTATGATAGCACTCTACTAAAGATAAATGATCCTCTCATGATCCACCAAAATCCATAGCAAAATCAAAGATAATTTCTTCCACTATTTAGACCATAATATATGAATACACATCCTTTCGAGGATGATAAGTCAAGATCATAGTTAGTTATGTTTCAAGGTACAACTATAAAAATATTTTAAAAAAAGGTAAACCTTGGGGTCCGATCATATATTATCGAAATTGTCACACCATGTAGCTTCACTACTTCCCAAATACAAAACTTTTCCAATTTTTCTATCATATTGGATTCTTGGATTGGAATGAATATGGATAATATTGTTTGTCAGTACATAATAAACCTAATGGAATCATGCTTCTGAATTATTGTCAATAAAATCCTGAAAAGGTTCATAGGGATTCACTCTAAATTCTATACCGGTATAAGTAAGGAATTCAACATTAAAGTTACTATTTTATGTTCATCCTTGACCTATTGACATGTCATATTCAACAACTCTTCATTTCATACCTGACCAAAAAATTTGGTTTCTTAGTTCCTTGTACATATTTTGGATGCCTGAATGAATATCCCATTTTTAATGATGATAAGAAAAAAAGAAGTTTCTCCTAACAAGTTGGTGAAAATACTTTCTGATATTAAAAATGAAACAATGATATCCAATCTTCTATATATCCATCAATAGTCTCTACACCATTGAGTTTCAACCTAATGTTAAGACAATCAGTGTTAGATCTTTGAGCATCCATGACCTAATAAACCATACCAGGAATAATATACACCGGGAAGAATCCTACAACTCTATCCTACTTAGTTAAATCTAGATGCATACCAATAATCACTATCATTAACCACCACCGATTAGAAGATTCATTATCTAACTAGTTATATGAGTTCCAAATTATATCATCAACCACTGACTTTACTTTACCTAGTTAATATAATAAGTCAAATATAAACATATAATGATTTCCCATGCTTTCCTTGGGTTCAAATAACAATGTGAAATGATGTATTTAATTCTTTTATGATTGGTAAACATAATGAAAATTCAACAGAGAGATAATGAAAAGATATTTTCAAAGTATATCCTACCGTATCTAGTTCTAGATCATGTGTTGGATAGTTATTTTTATGTACACATAACTTTCATGAACTTTAAGCTACAACATGATCAAATTATATGAGAAAATAACCCAAACAAGATATTGATACATTACAATGCACCACATAAAATTTCCCTAATTATGGAAGTGTAAGTATATGTGCTAAATTAACTTTATCATTAATCTCATGAAAGAAATTTTGACACTCATGGATCCATTAAAATGGAATGCCTTTCCTCATGGATTCTACCATCAGAGAGGAATGAAATGAAACATCATAAATAAAGATATAGAAATAACCTACTATGTTGAGAAAGTTGTGTATCTCAAAAAAATTATTTTTTTGTTTCCAAGATTTGAAAATGTTTATCTTTCCTAGATATATCGATACAAAATTCTCAAAAAATAACATGCCAAAAAAATGTAATTATTGTATCCAGAAGTCACACTTATAGAATTTTGTATAAATTTAGTATTCCCATAGGATACTCAATACTATCTACAAGTGTGATTCACGGTCAATTTTAGTACAAGAATACATCAATATATCGTAAATAAATAACATAAAAAATGACATGAGTTACCTCTAAAAGATTCAATTAATCAATTACTTGAATATTTTTGGTGAATTTTTTGATATCAAATTGCATAAAAAGGTTTTTATAATGTCTATAATGACTCCCAAAAGTTTCCTTCAGAATATCCTCCTTACTAACTTGAATGTTGTCATACCTCATTCATAAATAAATTTTGGAGAATAATTTGGCTCCCTTAAAATAATCAAACAGATTATTGATTCATGGAATAAGCTACCAATTCTATATTATAACATGATTTAGCTTATGATAATCACAAAAAGCCAAAGATAACCATTCACCTTCTTCATAAAGAGAACCGAAGAAACACTAGGTGATGTACTAGGTCTTAAATACCTTTTAATTTACAAATCTTTTACCAAGAACTTAAATTCCATCAATTATATTGGTACTCTCCACTAATATAAAATTGAAATAAGATTTATGAACATTAATTGATCAGTAAAAAATTCATATTCCCTTTTCGGTTGAAAAAAAGAGAAATGTTTAAGTAAAACACTAGTATATCATTCTAAAATGGATGGAAAAACTATTTTCTGTATTATATCAATACTTTATATTGTTAAAAATTCCAAATGATGTGATATAGACCCATCCATCAACACCTAAGGTCCTTTTATACTAGTATTTAGATAAAAATATCCCAAAAAGTTATATACTACTCCATCATAAGTTATACAACTCAATAATTCAGAATAATAATCGATAAGGGATTTAAAATAAATCACTTAATCCATTCCCATAATTAAATCAAATTTTTTCATCTCTATAATGAAAAAAATTCCAAATAAACTGATTCACATCGATAGTTATAGAATATGTTTCACACTAGAATCCTTTTCACTCCCATTTCCCGAGTGTTGTTTAGATTCTCATATCATGATGCATCATTTAGCCATGAAACCCTATATGATTTCTAACATGAGAGACATAAAAAAGTTGGATATTATAGTATTAAAAAAAACCTTAATAAGATTTATAGTCATAATTATGGTACAATGACCTATCGAATGACCTAATCTATCTTTCACCAAAATTTGATCTACACTATAAAACAGCTTACTTGATCCTTAAGAATTCTCTTTTCTTAACTATTTATATGGAATCAGTTGTGGTGTTGGTGTATTCATATAATCATATTTATTTTCTCAGTTATAGTGTTGAGAACTATTCTAATGAGTCTGAATCATCTATGTATTAGATTCAAGTGACACATTGTATCCTTTTCCATTCATTTTAATTGTGGAACAAGTATAATAGCATATGAGGTGTCCTATTTCACCATAATTATTATAATTATAATATGGTTGCTTTTATTCCATTTTCCTAGGATCTAATTATCCACATTAAAAAAAACCTCTTATGGTGTTAAGATGTGGGAAAAAATAAACCGATTTGATTGATTAGTTTTATGATTCCTTTCTTTCATGAGAATATTTTTCCCATTTCTACTTGTTTCCAGTATTGGAGTTCCCACTCGTACCTATATAGGTAAAAGTGTTCACAACACCATAGGTTATGTCAATGTATTTTTATTACATAGTCACTCTACTGACCATATCTATATAATCTTTAATACAAAATATGACTAATTTAGAATGGATTTCTGGTCATACCCTAACCTCAATAGTGCATGATTTTAGGAATCCTCTAGTGAATCCATATTGAGAAGAGTTAGATAGCTTTATGAAAATATTTGTATGATGTATGAAAAATAGATTTTATTTATTAAGATTAATAAAATCAATAATCTTTATGATCATTATGGTATGCTGGAAGAATTATTTATCAAACTATTCCTAAAATCATTTCCAAGTATGGTCATGGTGTTGTTTAGTTTTAACAATTAAATACCACCATTTCTTATTAATGTATTTGATTATATATATTGTGATATTTACCTTGATATCAGTTGGTTTTCTAATAAAATCAAATATTATATTAATTTGATTAAGCCATTCATCCATGTTTTCTGGTCCTAAATTCCCCCTAATCATTAATGGATTCTCCCTCATTTTTTCCAAAATAATTTTTTTTATTAAATAAATAGGGATTCCATGAAAAGATGGGATCTAAGGATAAAAAATATTATTGGGGCCTATAGAAGTAAAGACCAAGAGTTTACCCTATAAAAATTATCACACCTTCATATGGAAAGAACCCAATGATGTCAAACTAGGATAAACCATTTTCAATAGAAGATTTGGATGTGAGGAAGTCGGTCACCCTATTTCCTTCTCTCAAAATATGAGTTACCTCCATGTTATCATGAATCATATTCCTGATATTTCTCACTTGGTATATTATTGACCATGGGGTAGATAAATTTACTTGAATATACTTGAGGAGAACTTGAGAGTCCATTTCTAGTGCATCAAGTGAAATGTTCCTCCATTTTCACAAATCAAGGCTGATAAGCAAAGCATTCACTTCTGGATATAGAGAACTTCTATTCTCGAAGGAAGCTGAGGACAAAAATATAACAGAAAATTTACTATCACGAACTAGACTACCCCCTGCATTATTACACATTGACATGGACCATCAATGTTGAGTTTGAATCCTGAAACATGAGGATGACAACTAAACCATTTACTAATAGGTGGACTGGCCCGAGCGGTTGTACATGTGGAGAAAACAAGAATTGGGTACAGAGATGGTGTGATCTCCCCATGCATGAATCCAAATTCCCTTATCAATATATTAAAGGCTTAAACTAAACTCTAGATGAGCTATTTATTGGACTATGGTTCAGTTCAAACCACATTCTTAGATACATACTTCTGTTAATTTTATAATCTTCCAAATAGTTCCATCTCACTATAACCACATTACAATTCCACATAGTTTCCACATTATAACAAAACATAAGGCTTAGGATATTTCAAACCATTTCAAAAATATTTCTAAATTCATAAAATATAACATGGATGATATAGTCTTAGTGTAAAATCTCTCTACCTATGCATAATATTATATACTTATCAGTCAAACCAATGATGATGAGGTCAAAACATGTTTAAAGGTGTGTATGAACACCTTTTGTAACCAAACCACCTGAGTAACATGAATTTAATTATAAAGAGGTCATATACACCTTTTTATACTCTACATTTCAAGTTATAACACCCTTATCTATATAACTATCATCTAGACAATGGGAGTGGGCCAAACTGATACCATCTATCATGATCTATCCTCCTAGGGGTATGAAACTAGTCAGCTAGCCCCTTGGATCTCCTACAATACCTTTGATTCCTTCTTAATACACCACATGTTATTACTCATTAGGGTCACTTATCAGACTAATGACTATCCTCACATGCCAAAACATGTTCTTCCAGTGAGTGTTTTTCTCACTCACACAAAACATATGAATCTTCCTAGGAGGTCACCCATTCTGACACTACTCTATGTTAAATGTGCTTAACTATAGTGTTTTTATCAAAAAATATCTAGAAAATAATGGTTAACCTTATTAACATGGGTATTACCATTTAGTATTTTATGTCTCACTTTACAAGGTATGTTAAACTCCCCCCTAAAGCAAAATTCCCATGTTTTGGACTCTAAACCTCAAACCCATGATGTTGTTATAGACATCAAGCTAGGTATTTCTTCTGATACCATTTGTAAAATCTCACCCCTTGTTAGTCCCAAGTTTTGTTTTGGTTTTATTTGTTTTCAATATATGATAAATGGATTAAGTTGGGAAAATGTGGAATGTTGGTTGTCAGATACAACACACTAGACTAACCACTAGACTGACTAGGGAGATTCACCAGACATAGCAGATCGGATGCAAAATACAAATGGAAACACCGAATATTGGACCCAAACCACCGGTAAGAGGAATCATAATCATCCCATAGGCCTGAGTCAATTGATCCAGCCTATGAGAATGAGTCTTTGTTGGAAAAACAAAATGTGTTGAAAGGATGGGATGTCATGGAACTTTTCAATTTGAATATGAAAATCATTTTCTAATCATGGAGTCCTCATAAATTATGAAGAAGTCATTATAAAAGATGAAGTTTTTGGAATAGAGGAGAATATTATGTGAATTATATCGGTTGCTGCTCATCAGAGTGAGGAACACTAGGCTCATAATTATATAGATCATTGGTGTGAAAATAATCATTGGTAAGAGAATCATTGTTATGAAAATATAATATGATTGGAATATTGATCTTTCTAAAGTAAAGAAGTCATTTACAACACCAATACATTATAATGGATCCTAATAAGGATTCATTTTATATTGTTGGTATCCTTTTTATAATATATTAAGAAGTTTTATTGAAGTTAAAATGAATAATAAAGTTTTAATTGTTGTAAAATATAATACAATAGAAGGATTCATAGACCAATCCATTATATGCATGCTGACACTCATAAAGACATCAGATGTTGAACTTCATCATACATAGGATCATTGATATGAGGAATTGAAGAAAATGAGAAATACTTTTAAAATATTTTCAATATGTTCTTTCAGACAAATTATTTTCAAATGAGGTTTTGAACTCTATAGAATGTTCTCAATGAATTAAAAAGTGTTTTATAGTTTATAATGAGATTCTATATGGGAATACCTTCAGTGTTTACAAAAGGTCATCGTAATGAGCGGTCTTCTGTTTGCATATGTTATCATCATAATGAAGAATCAGACAGAAGAATCAAGATGAAAAAATGTTTGTAAACTCAAATAAATCTGAAGATTTTAGTAGATTTGAGATGATTCAAGAATGTACCAAAAGTAATGATAAGACACGAATAAGTCCAAGATGAATACTTAAATGAATGATAAATCCAAAAATTGTGAATTTCGTTGAGTGGGAAAAAGAATTTATTTGTCCACATTTTCCATTATGGGGTGCCTATAAAAGGATAATACAATACATTATTACTTTATGTGAATGTTTAACTATTCATGTGTACTAGAGCTCTAACAATTTTGGGATAGTTATTTAGTTTCCAACCAAAGATCGTTTTTCAAGTTGAAGTTAAGTAAGATCCATTAGAGTGAGTCCATTAGAACGAGTCCATCAGGGAGATATACATCTGAGTGAGCCCCATCAGATGGAGGAATTATGAGTTTCCAATTGATTTTCTACTCAATTGAATAAGTAAGAGAAGATAGAAAATTATACAAAGTAAAATTTGATGGAGCCCATTAGAATGAGGTTACCAGAATGAGAAAGATCAGACTAACTTTTGTTGATAAAGTTTCCTGAAAGAGTTTCTAGAGAATATTTCAGGACCAACATGTTACTTAGAGAATTTTTGAAGTTCTTGAAGATTGTACACAAGTAATGTTTGATTCATATTACTTATGGAGGTAGTGAAGAACTTTTTGGAGTGTATTAGTAAAGAATAAAGAAATTAAATCTCATAACATAGGATATATACCAGTTACTGAAAAGTATTGTGTGTTTTCTAGGGTGTATAACTATCTTTGGGAAGGGGATATGAAAAGGATAGTTGGGGGTTATAACCAACAAAATCAGGAAAGTTAATAGAAGAATTTTAGAATTATTCAATTCCTATGACTTTTTATTCTAGAAAGAATATAGTGAAAGAATCCATGTTAGTGTGACTATCTAACATGGAAAGGAGTGGGTCTTTGAACTGAACCTTCTAAATATCATGTGTTTCCTTTAGTTTATATTTGTTGAATAAAAAAGCTAAGTTTGATAGGTTACCTTTTTCTATAATTTAACTTTAATAGGTTTAAGTGGTTAAGAAAGTTTACTAAATAAGTTAATAATCCTTCTTATAAAGGAAACATAACCACTTATTCACCCCTCATTGGCCTTGATCCTCTTTGAAAAAAAAATTGGTATCAGAGGATGGTTCCCTATAAGAGACCCATCACTATCAAGGGAGAATTTCAATTCTCTAAACAATATGGGTGTTTCTATATTAATGGGAATAACTATCATAGTTAGAAGAATATGACATTACCCTATGCTCTATCTATTTTTCCTTGATGTCAGATATGCATAAATAGTGGGGTTACCACCTATTGCTGAAGGTGATATGATAGCTTCTGATAATAAAATTATAGAGGCTGATGAAAAAGATAAAGATTCATTATTGATGGCTCTTATAATGTTTATGAAATGATTATGGGGTTACCAATAGCTAAGAAGATGTGCGATAATATGATAATACTAACTATTAAGGGAATGAGAAAGTTAAGGAAGACATGTTACAAATCTGTAGAAGTAGATTTGAGAATTTGAAAATGGATACAAAGAAAGTATTTATAGTTAATTTACTAGGGTAAATGTGATTGTATGTATAATTGGAAGTTTTGGTGAGAAGCTGTAAGTTTCTATAATTGTCAAGAAACTTATGGGAAACCTTACAGATAGATTTGATTCCAATGTTTTAACTTTAGAAGATCGTGAAGATTTATCTTTTGATGAACTTTTGAATAATATTATGGCATATGAAATGAGAAAATCCCAAAATTTCAAGGAAAAATATGGAAAAAATGGATTTTAGGGCATTGATAAAATGAAAAAACAAAGATAAACATTTCAAATTAGAATCAAGTGATTCATAAGTAGAGGAAGAAGATAAAGATTTCAATGTAGTTTTACCTTCTTTATATGAAATACAATAAGGGGAAATGGAAAAGTAAAACTCTCAAATGATATAATTATAAAGGTAAAGAAAATTTTACATATAATTTTCCAAGAAATAAGTTTAAAGAGTATGAGTCCAAAGAAGTCAATGAGAAAACCTAGGAAAAAATTTGGGAGAAACATAAAGAAATATTTACTAATGATAAGAAGAAGAGATATTATCTGTGATGAAGAAGGGTGGATGATTACTCATCTGGTGATGAATTAGATCATCAACTCAACATGATTGGTTAAGTTAGAAGTATAAGTAATTCTTTAGATAGTAATTATAATGATAATGTGATTATATAAATGGAGTGTATTATATTTTTTTTTGAAAAAATAAGTGAGTAGAATACTTAACGCAAGAAAAAAGAATAAAGTTACATAAATATGTCAAAGATATATTTGTTGAGAATGATGACTATATGAATAAATATGATACAAATATCAATTTTATTAGATATCATAATATGAACATTGGTAAGATTAAAAGAAAACTAAAAATATATGAAGAAACATCATCATGTAATGAGAACCTCAATATAAAAGAATTTATATGTGTTGAAGAAAATAAGAAAAACAATTTGAATAAAACTGAATATTAAAACATGATAGATTGTATGAAATATGGCATGGATAATAAATAAGAAGAATAGTTTGAAACAGAATAAATTATTCTTACAACATAAATTGAGATGATAAATATGAGAAAAAACTTCACCAACACAGTTAATGATTAAGGTGAAATTTATAAAGAATGGTAAAAGAAAAGTTTACAAAAGTAGGATATATGAATTCTTCAAGAAATTATCCTCCCATTCAAAGTGTTCCATGGTTTGAAAATAAACAATAACAAAGTTTTGAACATGTTCACTATCAGTATGGAAAATCAAGATTCAAAGGTCACTATTGTTTTTTTTGAATTTTTGGAAATATATATTACTCATGTAGGTATAAAATGTTTCTAACAAGAAATATGTATGATTTAAGGTGGTGTTAGGATGAGAAAAGAAGATCATATTTTTCGAAAATATATTTTTAACTAGAAAATAAAATATGGAAGGTGAATAATATTTAAACCCAAACAAAGAAAAAAAATATAATATGATAAAATTTGAGTATGATAAGAAAGTTGATAAAAATAAACATCGTAATCTTAAAATAAAGAGTGCTTAGTTATTTGGCCATAATAATTTGACATAGCTATAAAGTTAGAAGACGCAAAAAATCCAACTGAAATAAAGGGGGTGAAAAAGGTTTATAAATATGTGAGGAAATTTGATAAAAATATATCAATATATTATGATTTGAAAATTAGGAAAATATGAAAGAGATGTGATAATGAAGGGAATGTCACTAAAATGTGTTTGATTATCCTTCTAGAAAAAGAGTAAGGCATGAAAGAGTTGTTAAAAACTCACTATAACAAAAAGGTTTCTAATGAATAAAACATGTAGACATACTTATTAAAAGAATTTTTATATGAAAAGAAACTTGTTATAAAATCTAATAAGGATTAACTAAAGGAAGAAATACATCCAATGAAAAATCTAAGAAGAAGAAGAAAATTTCAAAACTCAGAGAGGAATCTCTGTCTGATATATTATTCTAAGAAACTAATGAGGTTCCTCCTTATTCCCAAAACATTTTTTGCATATATAGTAACTTATAAGTAATTTAAGAAGTCTAAATAAGGAAATAGATTTATTATTCTCTTACTTCACTTGAAAAATAAAGTAATGAGGTTATGAAAAATAAGCCTTTTGGAAAAGTTTTGTTTTTACACATGAACTTTTCTGATGTGTTTGTTGAGATGGGTGAAGGTTACTTTTATCATAAAAAAATATTATTAGATTTAAATGGATATGAGAAGGTTGAAATATGCATAAAAATGTATTACATGAATGTTTTTTTATGAGTAACATTGATAACTTTGATTATACACTCCTTTTTTCTACACAGAGTTCACACATATAAACTTAGAGTTTTTTAGTTAAAGGCACATTATTAAGAAACTCATGTGATAATTATTTTCTCTAGAAAATGTTAGGAATTTTGATATGCAGTTTTCCAACCATTAGGAATAAAACTTTTTTTCAATAAAAGGGGGGAAATTTTCATAATGTTCCCATTAAATTTGATTGTCAATAAGGGGAGAGATAATAAAAATGGGGACATATGAGAAATAGGGGATAAATAATGGAACAGGGATACAAAAAAGTGATAAAATAAAAAAATGGTATTTTTTTGAAGTGGGTATCAACAAAAAACAAAAATTGAATATTGGTTGGCCCATGTTGTGTTTTGGTTTTATTTGTTGTCAATTGATGATAAATGGATGAAGTTGGGAAAAGGTGGAGTTTTGGTTTCTAGACACACCCCATTAGAATGTCTAGGAAGATGAATCAAACATATTAGATTAGTTTTATAGAAAAAAAATGAAACATATAACTTTTCACCTAAACCATTAGAATGAGGAATCAGACTCATCCCATCTTCATGAGTCAATAGATTCAGAAAATTAGAATGGGGATTGGCTAGAAAAAATAATTTTTTGAAAGGATGGGATGTCATGGAACATTAAAATGTGAATATGGTGATGATTTTCTGATCATAGAGTTCTCATAAATCATGAAGATATCATGATACAATATGGTGTTTGTGGAAGAGAGGAGAATGTGATATGAAGTATTGTTACTGGTACTCATCAGAGTGAGGAACACAAAACTTAGGAGAATATAGATCATCAGTGTGAAAGTAATCATCAATATGAGAATCATCAGTGTAAAAATATAATAAGGATGAAAGATTGATCTTTATTAATTAATTAAGTCACTTCAAACATTGATCCTTTGTAATGGATCCTAACACCAATTCATTTTATGTTATTGGTACCCTTTCTATATTGGATGATGATATTTTATCGGACGCATAATGATTAAGAAAGTTTGAATTGTGGGAAATGATAATCCATTAGAAGGATTCAAAAACCAATCCATCATAATCACGATGACACTGATAAGGACGTCGGAGGATGAACTTCATCAGGTAGAGGATCATCGGTCTGAAGAATTTTAGAAATAGATAAATACTTTGAAAATATTTCAGATATGTGTTTATGTCCTATGTATTTTCTAGATAAATTTTTAATGATATAGAATTTTCTCAATGAATTAACATGTTTTTTTTTGTTCATATAGAGTATCTATATGAGAACAACTTTAGTGTTTATAAAAGGTCATCATAATGACCAATCAATAATTTTGAGTTTGTTTTCATAGTAATGAATAATAAAACTGAATAAATGTTTGTAAACTCAAATAAGTATGATGATTTGAGTAGATTAGGGAAGACTTAATAATATCCCAGAAATATTGAGAAGAGTTGAAGAAGTCAAAGATGAAGACTTAAATAAACAAGAAATCCAAGAATTGTGAATTTCATTAAGTAGAAAAAGGAATTCATTTTCCCACCTTTTCAATTCTGGGGTAATTATAAAAAGAGAGCACAATACATTCATACATTGTGTGTTTATTAAAATGTTCAATTGTTCTGGAGCTCTAAAAATTGTTGGATTTCTATTGAGCTTCTAATCCAAGTTTGTTTTTCATGTTGAAGTTGAGGAAGATCCATTAGAATGAGTCCAATAAGAACGATTCCATTAGAGTGAGATCCATTGGAGTGAGACCCATCATCTAGAGTTTCATTGGATAGAGGAATTACGAGATACAATTTGTTTTCTATTCAATTTAAGAAGGAATAAGATAAGGATAATTGGACCAAGGCCAATTAGACTGAGCCTGTCAGACAGAGGTTACCAGACTGAGGTGGGTCCGATGGACTTTTACTGAGGAAGTTTTATATATAGAGTTTCTGGATAATTTTTCAAGACCAAACATTCTATAAGGAATTGTTAAAGTTATTTAAGAATGTATGCATGTAAAGTTTGATTCAGATTACTTATGGGGGAAGTGAAGAATATTCTAAAGTTGATGATATAAGAAGAAGGAATTTAAAGCTTCTAATTGAGGATACTTACCAGTTACTGAAAAGGTTTGGGTGTTTTATGGGGTGTATAAATAGTTGTGGGAAGGTAATATGAAAAGGTTTGTTGGTGGGTATAACCAAATATATCATGAAAGTTTCTACTGGGATTGTAGTATTGTCCCCCCCTTGTGCCTTTGTATTCTAAAAAGAATATTGTGAAAAATCCTTATTGGTGGGACTATCTAACATGGAAATTAGTAGGTATTTGTACCAAACCTTATAAATATCACGCGATTCCTTCTCTTTATATTTATCTCACATGAAAATTTAGGTTGAGAAGTTACACTTGAGTGGATCATAACATTAACATTTTTTAGAGGTTAATAAATTTTACTAAAGATGTTAATAAACATTATTATAAATGTAAAGGAACCATTAATTCACACCCCCAGTGGTCTCAATCCTATTTGGGAACAATACCCCTAAATGATAGGCTTGGGAATAACTAGAGGTGTTACTAACAGTAGGTGACATCCATAGGACACTGAAAGTTTGAAATATATTTCAAAGTCTTATATTATTATTGGGGGATGATTTTACCTTTTTCAAAATCAACCTTTAATATGAAATATTATAAAAAACCATGATATTATAAGATGCATGGGAGTAAACCTAAAAACTTTAAAAAAAAATTAAATAAATAAATCAGATCAGTTGTAGATAGTATGATACAAAATATCAAACAACTAAAAAGACATCTTGATGTAATGATGAAAATATGGAATCACTATAAACATCCAACTTAAATATATATAAAATTCACCAACCATCATAAATCCCATAATTTCATGATTCCCCACTAGAGAAATATGAAAACATCCCCTTAACTATATCAAGATAAAGTCCATCATACACACTAATGTTCATATAGATGGGTTGAGTATATAAACTCTATAGTTAATCCACTAGAAGCTTCTCACACACTATACTAAGACCAAGAAAAGTTTGTACAATTTATATAAATCATACATGAGTAAGAAAATATTAATCAATTACATTTATATAAAATCATTAAAGAGGCATATCAAAATAAATTTATTTCAAAAAAATTATTTATCATCATTTCTAGGGTGAAATTGGTTCATAATAATATAAGTTTTATAAATATTATATCCATTCATTCTCTTACAATACCCATTAAACATGCTCACACACACATGTTTGCATCCAATATGATAGTCCCATTACTCATGGGTGGAAACTTTTCTTCTATACCAAGTCTTCACTTGGTCATGAACCTATATACCCCAATTGCACATGAAACCAAGTTTGAATCCAACAAGGCCCATCATAATGAAATCAAGAACACACGCTAACCCAAGAATTCTAACGTATCTCTATAACATTACTTCTTCAAAGTATTTTTCTTTTAATCATTTAAGTTAACATGATTTATGCATCTTTAAAAGAAAAATTATTTTAAATCCATATAAAAAGACAGATTTAAATAATATTTCACTAATGGTTTTTTCAATTAAAACATTGGTACGGGTTTTATAAATCTAGATCCTTTAACTTATAGTAGAAGTTGAGAGAGAGAATCTGTCTACCTGAAAACATTTTTCATTTATGAAGTGACACACAACAGTATAGGCTAAGTAAAGTGCCTCTTTATTTGACATCAATGGATCCAAATTAAATATCATAAAAACTTGATTAAAACATTAGATCCATCCATGAAATATCCAATTAAAAATTCTTTCTAAGACAAGAAGAGATTTTGTGAAAGAGAATGAAGAGATGAATATATAACTTTTATTTATAGATCTAACACACAATATTGTTTTAAAATTGTCCTTAGGATCAAAATGAAGCACCAAAATATATTAGAGTAGGTTTACAGTTAGAGATATGTTATCCCAAAATCCCTCATGATGGTGTGTTTAGGTTGATTGTGTTTGTTGACAAGGTTTGAGGTTGTTGACAATGGAAGGTTTTCAAAGAGTGTGTGAAGAGATAGCATGAATTCCAAACATATCTCATGAATCATGAGTGATGAAATGATCTTGTAATGCGATTACACATGATAATAACAGTTTTCTTTAGAACTCACGATGGGGAAAAAATTACATCGGAATACAATAAAACTAAAAATTGCAAGATTGCACGCGATTGTCATTGAGTATCATGGTGAGATCTTGCGTAGCGCATATGATCTTATTTTGATATCATAGAGGTATCTCACATAACACACATTATTGTATTTGGAACTCATGATGGGTTATGAAAAGCATTGGAAGACAATAACATTGAGAATTGTAATATTTCTCATGATTGACATTGAGTCTCGTAGTGAGATCTTGCGTAGCGCACATGATTATATTTGTATCTCATTGAGGGATCATGTGCATCACTCATGATTATATTTGGAGCTCACACTCAAATTTTAAACAAAGGTAAAATAGGGCTTGTGCAATGTGTGAATCTTGACCAGGGACCCACACAAAGCATGAATACTGACAAGCCAAAGGGACTTCGCAAGATATAGAGAACATGTCACCAGGGACTCATGGTGCTTTGCGGGTCGCCAAGCATGGGAAACCCTCACTTATTCCCCTTTATCTATATTGTTTTACTTGACAAATTTTAGAGACTATGTGACTTTGTATGAGTAATTTATAGGAAATTTACTTGGTTTTCTTATGATATATCGCATGAACAATATGGGTCATATGGAGAGTATGCAAGCATGTCATGGAAAAATCTATCAGTTCATCCTTAGAGCATCTAAGGGAGAGTGCATATTTTCTTAGACATAACCAAGTACTTTTGTGCAGAAATGATAACCGAGGACTCATGCAAAGCATAGATGTTTAAAGGGGACTCGTGCCCGGATCTCATGCAAAGCATGACCAGATCACACACCCAAATCTTGAGAAGTGTGTGATTACCATGTGGTGGATGGTTGTCCATGATTTTTGGAGTTAAGGTTGTGGAAACTTGCCAATAAATATAAGAAGATCTATCCTTAAACATTGAAAAAGTAATGCTTAAAAGATTGATCTGAGTCTCATCTGGGGAAGAGACTCACTGTGAGATATCACGATAGAGTTTCATAGAGAAGAAGTATACACGATTTTCATCACATAAGTGTTGTTTATGATCAGAATAAGGTATTTCACAAAGAGAGAAATAGGAATAAAAAATAGGACTCATGAAAGTATACTCACAAAATATACTTTCACAGAATGGGAATCATGGAAAGTGAGAGCATGGGTTCATGCCAGGGGTTCGTGGGGAAGGCGGTTCACGCCAGGGGTTTGTGGAGGAGGTTTGCGTCAGTAGTTCACAATAAAGAAGGTTTTTGCTAGGGGTTTGCGGAGAAGGAGGTTTGTACAAGGAACTAGGGCTTTGTTCTATGGGACCCGCACAAGGTGAGACTCATGTAAGGCATTAGGTGTTTACACCAGGGGGCTTGTGCAAGGTGGGACTCACGTAAGGCACCGAGAGTTCGTGCTTGGATCATGTAAAATGGTATTCTCTAAAATCTCACACAAGGATTTATGTGATGAGGTCTCGTACTGGGGTATCACACAAGAATACTGCACTTAGAGACACACGCTTACATTGCCCTATGAATAGTATCATTGCCACATCTGAATTCTAAAGGAGAAGGAGAAGATAAAGGATCTGTACAATTCAATATTAATTATATAAAGAGTTTATTCACCACAAAATCAAAAGTGGTGAAAGGAAAACTTGGAATAACTTGAAGATATTTCTAAAGAAGAGGTAATTTTTGTCTCTACAGTGAAGAGATTTTTGTTATAGTTTTGTAGAAATTGGAAGTGTTACATCCAGGTATTTTCATAGGAGTGATGGAGTAACCCAAAAAGAGATTTAAAAGAGAATCTACCCACAGGTGAGGATGCATTCATTGGAAATAATGAAGGTACCTACATGTCCATAAATGTTTTGGGACCAAAATTTCCATAAACTATGTGTGGATACTTTATGGGGCATTGATAAAAGGAAGAGGAAGACGATGACCCTTTCCACTAGTAGTGACCTAGAGAAAGAGAAATAGAGAGTGAATCTTGGGAATATAGTGAGATGACCCTAAAACTTGCAATTATAGTGATCCTAGGCATAAAAGTGATCTATCCCAAACATCATTATTGGAAGTGATCCTTAGTGAATTTGGAACTATTGGCACATTTTTGTTGAATGCTCCTTGGATGTTTCCCAGTGAGGGTGAACCAAGTAAAAACCTTTGTGTCCTTGTGCTTGAGTTACTTCTATACTTTCAATGAATAATCATCAGATAAAATTATAAAGGATATGATCAATATAAACACTAAATAGAAAACAAAGTGACCCTTATAATAAAGAGGTAAAGATCTAGTGGAACATGAAGAATTTTTAAAAGAATATTCATACCTCGATTCACCCCCCAACCCCTCAGGGTATCTAGGACCCTTTTGGACCTAACAATTATTATTAGAGCATAGTTTACATTTATTGATTTTTTTTCTTTGACAAGCTTTAATCTACTACTATAATTAAAGTTTAAGTTTTCTCTTATCTTTGTGTATAAGTGTCTATGGAAAATGTGTGATTCAGTTTAAGGAAACCAATAGCTTACTAAATAAAGGTTTGGATGAATCAGTTAGTGAAAAAATATACTCACTCAATGATATTGTATGAATGAGTAAAGAACTTGACATTATATGTGATGCTGAAAATACTAATGATAAAGAATTCCCAAGATGAAAAAACATGGAAATTGTCTAGAAAACAAAGGAATTGGATCAGAAATTGGATAAAGAAATTAAATCTAAAGATATATGGATCCAAATACTGGAAATTAAGGTCAACATGCTAAAAGGTTTAAATAAAAGGCTTATTAATGTGGATACTGATCTGAGGGAGAAGAATGATTCCCAAGATAAAAAACTTTAAAATTTTTCTATAATGATAGATGAACTAAAAGATGACGACAAGGGAAATAATCTAAACTTAGAAGAAATTTAGAATTTGAAATCCAGAAATGATGATCTTGCTTAAAAGCTATCTAAACTAATTCAGAAAATAAGAAGGCTACAATGGGATGATGCATGATGTAATGATTCTGTTACTTAGATGAATTCTAAGTTAAAGGAGAAATTTGACATTATGGATAAGCTCACCCAAGAATTGGAAGATGAGATGAGTAGTGGGAATAATGTCAAGAGAAAACATATTGATCAACTTGTAACAATGGATATGAAGATTAAAAAATTGAGAGATGAGCTAGAATTAGTGAGGAATAAAGTAGATAAATCTAATTCCCAAGGAAATAATGGGTTGGAGGATGCTCTGCACTTACTATTTGATTATACTTTAGTAGGTAATAATGAAATGAAAATAAAATATGCTACATTATAAGAAAAACATGAAATTATTGTCTCATACCAATGGACAACCAGTTTGAGAAAATTTGATATTGTATATGATAAAACTCCTACCATGAATTATATTAAGAAAGCTATGAAAAGTTCCAGAGATAAGAAAAATCATGCATGTGCTGGAGATAGACATAAAAATGTTTTTATAGGAAGTAGTGATAAAATATGCTATTTATATGGGATACATGGTCAAAATTCATGTTTTTTGAGGTATTTGAATATATTTTATATTTTGAAGATAAAAATATTGATAAATCCGTGAATAAGTACAAGCTTCTTGAAAAATATGAAAGAAAAGTATCTTAGAATAAAGAAGTAGTCAAATGCTATTACTGTAGAAGATAGGGACACACCATGAGTATGTTTCAAGAAGACCGAGGGATCAATGTTGGAAGAACTCTAGCTACATCAACATATCAACTAAGAAAGGATGAAATGATTTATAACTTCAATAAAAGATGTTTTATTTGTTCAAATCATAAGAATTTGGCAATACATTTCAACATAAAGAAGGAAGGGATGGAAAAGGAACCTAGAAGGAGATCCCAAAAAATGGATGTGTAAAAAGAATTGAACTATATTATAAGAAAATATGATAAGTTGAAAAATAGGTTTACATCCTAAGGGTAATTACATAGATCTCAATGAAATCTGTATCAATCACCTCTACTATTACACTCAAAACTACTCTCTTGGAATGAATGTGAACAAACCTAGATGAAAATGGGAGGAGATGCTAAAATTATGATTAAGAAGAATGTAAATTAAAAGGAAGGATCAACCACATAGAAATAAGTTAAGTAAAGGGAAATATTTATCTAATGGAGGAAGAATCAAGAGAAGATGACCAGTGAAAAGATTCCTTCTCAAAGAAAGAGTCGTGAAAAATGAAATATCAGCGAAGCATCAAGGAAGGAATTTTCTACAAATGGGTTTAAACAAAAAAATGTGAAAAAGGAAAATCCTATTGAATCTAAATATCATAAAAATACTTATAATGTGGGTTAATAATGTTTAGTAATATGGATAGAATAGTTGAAGTTGGCTAGATAGTTGGAACATGCACAAAAATAGTACAATTCTTTTTAAAAAAATATCAAAGGGTTCATCCACCAGGATCGACCACAATCATATTCTTGAGGATTTTAGTGGTTCCCCTATCTCTATGTGTATAAATTATATTATCTAGTGTTCAAGTGTTTCAGTTTTTGGGGGATATACAATCCAAGGGGAAGTACCATCAAAATAATCAACGTGTTAATGTGATGTTCTCTACAATTCCAACTGATTCAAATCAGTTTCCAAAGATGAAGAAGAAACCTAGATGTATTACTTAAAAGGAGTTAATAGTCTATGTCTGCATGATATATATGGAAGTAATTGAGTGCAATGGATAGTGATGTTGTTATTAAAATTATCTCTTATTTCCTAAATCGAGTTCCAACTCAGTAGGATTAATGGTTTGGTTGATGGCTCATTTCTATGTAGTAAACTCACCCAATGAAAATATCATATAAATGAGATAAAAATGGAAAATGTTATTGAGATGGAGAATTTTCTCAAACCCGCAGTCACATGTAAAGAAATTATAAAGGAGAAGAAGAATGTTTGTGGGTCTAAATAGTGGTACTAACAACTAGAAGAGTTTCATATCAAATGGGGATAATTATATCTCCTAATTAGATGAAAGATCTCAATGGTATAGAAATTATGAATGTTTATGTTCAAGAATATTGATTGGGGGAAAAGAATCAACATTCATGTATTTCATGATTATCTATTTTTCTCTAACAATATGGTATCACCTGAATATTTTTAGGATACCAAGAAGCTATGATAAAATATTGAATGTATTTCCAACAAGTGTTCTACCCATTAGTAAGAGTAATTCAACATATAAAATTAGAAAACATCGGTATTAAGAATTTATATCAATTTAATACTAGAGATTTGTTGGGAGATTTTTTCAATTCCAATAGATAAGAATGTCATCAGTGTTAAATTCGTTTTTCACAATAATATGAATAGATATGGAACTGTGATTTGAAACAAAGCACTTATAGTGTGAAAATGGTACTTAAAAATCAAGGGTATCGATGTTGATGAAAAATTTGCACCAATTTCAAGGTTAGATAATATCTGATCATTCTTGTCCATATGAGTGAAAATAAAGTTCAATGATTTATATATGGATGCCAATTCTGCATTTCGGAATGGGGTTCTAGAAGAAGAAGTTTATATTGAGTATCCATATGGTTTTCTTATTCATGAAAATGATAATATAGATTTTAGGATGAATAAGGCTCTATATGGCTTACCTCAATCACCAGGAGCATGGTATTCTTGAATAGATTAGTTTTTTTTTTAAATATCATTTTTTAGCACGGTGGAGTTTATTACATTATATATGTAAAAAAAGATAGTAAAAAAAGGATGATGGTTTTGGTATATGTCGATAACATAATATTTGGTGGATCATATGAAGCTTGGTGCAATTAGTTCATAGAGTTCATCAAATTGAGTTTGAAATGTCAATGATTGATGAACTAAATACATGGAATCCACTCAAGAGTGTACACAGTTATTATGAATAAATTAGATTCTTTATGAAATGAGAGTTGAAGTGAAGTCTCTGATCGAAATCCATTGTGATAATTCAAATGATATAAATATTAGAAAAAATCTAGTCCATAATTCGAGAAAAAATCACATTTAAATAAAGTATCATTTTATCATGGAGAAGGTGGATCAAGGGCTTGTGAAATTGGAGTATGTGCCTAAAAAATTATAGGTTGAATAAATTCTAACACAGGACTTGCCCGAAGAAGTGTTTGAATGGTATCAACTAGATCTTGGAGTCCATTCGACTCCCCACACTTGAAAAAGTGTGGATGTGGGACCCCCTATCTCTGAGGCATGATGTGTTTTTCCCTGATATATTGATCTATGTTATTTACCTTATTTCAGGACACAATAAAGTAACCTTTGGGTACTTTGAAAAAGGGGGAGAAATTGTGATGGAAAAGTGAGAAAATGCCTTAATCAAGACATGTGGAGAAATTGATAGGGGGATCAGTGAAGTAGGGGGAGTTTTAAATTTGAATATGCTAGATATGATCGATCAAAGATTATATATCATGAAATTTGTGGTTTGTGATGAAAGTAGAAGAGTGGTTTTGGAATGAAATGAATTCTTTCATTGATGAACATTGTATTATTCTCTTTTTTCTTACACCGATCACAGCTCACGTGGGATTAGAGTGTGTGTTTAGTAAATCTCTAATTTCTGTCATAATCACAAGGAGAGAATTTTTGGAAGACATTGGAAGATTCATTAATGTGGTAACAAAATGTAATGAGTTGTAAAAAAACCCAAAGGGAGATATTTTTATCCAAAAATCCCTCATGATGTTGCTTTTGGGTTGATTGTGTTTATTGACATGATTTGAGGTTGTTGACAAAGGCTGGTTGTCATATAAGGCATGAAGAGTTAACACAAATGCTGAACTAAACTCATGAAGCATGAGTGTTGAATTGATCTCGCAATATGATAATGTGAGATAGTAATAGTTGACTTTAGAACTCGTGATGGGTCACAAAATGAATTGGAAAAAAACAAAATTGAAAATTGAATGATTGCATGTGATTATCTTTGAGTCTCGTGGTGAGATCTCTTGAGGTGCACATGATTGTCTTTTGATATTATAGAGAAATAATACAGAGTGCACATGATTTTCTTTTGAACTTGCGACGATTCATGAAAAGAATTATAAGTTAATAAAATTTAAAATAACAAGATTTTTCATGATTTAATTGAGTCTCGTGGTGAGATATCTAGCAATGCACATGATTTTTTTGGATCTCATGGTGGGATTATGCGTAGCACTCGTGCTTGTATTTAGAGATCATGCTTGAATTTTATGCAAAGGGAAAATAGGACTTTCACAGTTCATGAATGTTGACCAGGGACTCAAATAAAGCACAAATGTTGAAAATAAAAAGAAACTTTGTGAGATGTGGAAGACATGTTTTTAGGGACTTGCGATACCTTGAAAATCTCTAGGGGTGTGTTAGATGTACTTCAGTGAGCGCGAACACCCATCGCCTATTCCCTTTTATCTCTATTGTTTTATTTTACAAAGTTCTGGGATTATGTGAGTTTTTATGAGTAATTTCTAAGACATTTACTCAATTTTTCAATGATGCATCACATAAACAATATGGGTCATATGGGGACTGTTCAAGCATGTCATGGAAAAATCTATTCGTTTTTCCTTAGAGCACCGAAGAGAGAGTGAGGAGTTTTCTATACATACATGAGGACTTTCATGTTGTGAGGATGACTGAGGAATCATCCAAAGAGAATTTGTTGAAAGAGAACTTGATCCAGGATCTCATTCAATCCATGAGAAGATCACACACCTAGATCTTATAGAGCATGTGATTTGCTTTAGGTGGATGATTTTCCACAATTTTTGGATTTAAGGTGGTGGATACTCACTTATAATAATCCCAAGACCTGTCCTTAAGCATTGATGAAGTTTTCCATAAAATATTTATTTTAAGCTCATATAGAGATGAGACTCATGGTGATATCTCATGATAGAGGTTCTCATAGAAGGACTATACATGATTGACATCATGTAAGTGTTGTAGATGATCTGATCAAGGTCTTTCACAAAGAGATAAAGTAGACTCACGAAAGGGGACTCACAAAAATAGACTCATGGAATAGACTTGCACAGTCTGGGAATTACACAAAGTGAAAACAGGGGTTCCCACTTGGGGTTCATGACAAAATAGGTTCATGCTAGGGGTTCCCAGTGAAGGAGGTTCACGTCAGAGGTTCTCAGATATAAAGGTTCGTGCCAGGGGTTCATGGTGAAAAGGTTTCTCTCAAGGCACCAGGGGTTCATTCTAGGGGAATCCCACAAGGTGAGACTCGCGCAAGGTATCAGGGGTTTGCACCCAGGGACTCGATAAAGGTGGGAATCATGATAGGAGTTCACACTAGGATTTTGTGAAAGGGTACATGCCAAGATTTCATGCAAGGGGGTATACGCCAGGGTCTCAAATAGGGGTATCACACTAGAATATTGTGAAAATAGGTAAACACTTACAATTACCTATGAATAAAAACATTATGATAGTTGAATTATAAAATAGAAGGAGACGATAGAGGATCTACACTATTCGACAATACTTACAGAAGCAAGTTATTCAGTGAAATATTCAAAGCGGAAAAAGAAATACATGGGGTCACTTTAAGAATTTTCCAAATTAGAGGTAATATTTTTGTCTATAGTAAAGAGAATTCTATTCTAGTTTTTTGGAAAGTGGAAGTGTTTCATTCAGGTGTTTTCATAGAAGTGAAGGAGAAAACCAGAAAGATATTTAATAGAGCATATACATACAGGTGACGATGAATTCATTATAAATAATGAAGGGACCTACATATCCATAAATTGTGCGGGACCTACATGTCCATAAACTATGTGTGGATCATTTCTGAAGCAGTGAGAAAAGGAAGAGAAAGATGATAATCCTTTCCACTATCAGTGATCTAGAGAAAGAGACATAGGGAGTGACCCATAGGAAAGTAATGGGATGACCCTAGACCATGTAAAGGAAGTGAGTTTTGTCATAGACATGATCTAGCCTAAAAATAATTATTTTCTGTGAGCCTTAGCGAATTTGGTACAATCTGAACATTATCTTTGTATGGTACTTTGATTTAGCTGAGTGAGGTTAAACCAAGTAAAAATATTTGTGTCCTTGTTCTTGCATCATTGATTTACTTTTAGTGCATTATCATCAAATAAAATTGGAAAGTGTACAATCAATATATTCACTTAAGATAAAAAAGAGACCCTTGTAATAAAGAATTCAAGATCCAATGGGGAAGGAATAATTTTGAAAAGAATATCCATACTCAGATTTCCCCCCTCAAAGTATCTAGGCCCCTTTTGGACCTAATAAGATCCTATAACATTTGAGGATAAATGATGGTTTCATGAGTGTTTTATTGTTAAAAATAGAATATTTTCATTTAATTAATTGTGTCACAATATTAGTCGCATGATTTACCAAAAAATGTGTTAACCATGAATGAACCACTATCTTAAAACTCCAATATCACTTGATTTTCCTATAGGGATTGAAAAAAATGCACCAACCATGTGAAAAACCTCGACCCATGTCACACGGTTACATAGGTAATCCAAATAGTTTCTCTTAACTAGGTGCCCATCGTGAGCCTCCTCCTAGGATTCCTCATCCCACCATATGGTTACCTAGATACATACCATGGTTTACTTTAATTTTTTACCTCTTCCATGTCATATTCATCCCAACACATGATTACCAAAGGAATCAACATTGTTTCCCCTAACCATGAACCTTATAATTTATTTATGAAGCTCTCTAAAATCTCCCAAAAACATCATAAGACTATGTTGAAACAAACAATAGCTCAAAAAAATTGAAAGTGTAGTACATACCTCAAAATGGTATTGTTACACTCCTTAATATTTATAGGGGATTAAATACGGATTTTTTTTATAAAAAAACTATTAATACATTATTATTTGATAAATATAATATGTAGTATATAAGTAAATATTGTAAATAATTTTTTATCATTTATCTCACATATTTATTCTTTTGAATAAATTATTATTAAATATATGTGGTCAAATAATCCTAAATAATTATTAATCCAAAAATATAGAATAATATTTATTCAAAATTATTAAATTCAAATAAAAGTTAACTAATATTCAGGATTCACTTAGTGTGTGATATTCTAGGAATCATTCTTAATGGAATTTGGCCAAAACACATAAATTCTAATGATAATGTCTAGAAACACACCAAGGAATTGGTATGGAAATTCATTAATTCCAAAATGAATTACAACCTCATATTAATACACACTATGTAATAAAATACCTTCATTGGATTATCTCTAATCAGGAATGATGTATATTGATGCAATCATCCTACGTGATCAATGCCACTTTCTTTGACATTACTAGATTAAACGATCCCATTGAACACCATGACCATGGATACAATTTGGGTGTTCCATTACCATTAACATGCCTAATATATAAACTTACATTAAATAAAAGAAGTAAAAAAATACTTCCACACATTATTCATTAATGCAATATCACTCATGATACACCCAACATATCATACTTCACCATAAAAATGTGTTCATAAAATTCATCAATAAATCAAAGTAAGAAACTAATTATCTCTATAAATAATAATCAGAAATTATAAGTACCAATAAATTTGTTTGAATATTAGAAAAACTAATGACACATGTAAATTTAAATTTCCTACCAGTGGGTCATTTTCTCATAATCTCATGTACTAGAATTTACCAAGGGTATATACCATGGGAAAGTTCCTCAAAATAATATGAGTATCCATCCTTGATAATATATATCATTTGATTCCCATAATATCATATCATTCAGATAAAGATTATATATTCAAGAATAATTTCATGGCACATCTAAGTTCACCTCATAGCAGAGAACTGTTCTGATCATTAAGTGTAGTGGTTACTGATAGAAAATTATTAAATATTATATGTTAAACATAATAATAATAATAATGATGTGATAATAAGTTTATTAGTATTCAAGATAATGAATATTTCTGATCATAATTTACATAGAAGTCCGTTCTAAAGCACCAAATCCGATAGACTCCCACTTGAACTAGATACAACTACTAAAAACATTAAATTTGGTAACTCTCACATAATAATCATGCTTCTAATGAGGTAAGGATTTAATTAAGGGATCCATCAAATTTTATCTATCAAAAATCTTCTCACTGAAACTTCACCCTTCTGAGAAAAATCACTCAATAGGTGATACATCTGGAGTATATACTTTATCAAATAGTGTGGCCTTGGATCCTTTGTGATAGCCATTATGAAAATATAATATTATAGGGTAATTAATTCTTGGAACCATATCAGACTCTTGAAAAATAATTAATTTCCGAACAAATTATTTTGTTGTATCGAACTTTTCTTTATACTTAGATGCCACTGTATAATTGGTGAAAACCAGATTCATTAAACTCTTTCATCTCATTGATCCTCCATTGATACTGGAGACATATCCTGAAAAAAAATTCATGTCATTATGATTTATCTAAATTTTATCATCTCTATAACACCTAATAATTATCCTCTCATCTTCTCCATATATCGGGAACATATCCTTAATTATCCTCAGATACCATAGGATAACATTAATTTAAGACCAATGTTGTTCACCTATATTACATTGATGTCATCCTATGATTCTCAAACCATAGAAAACATCAATCCTATTAAATAACATGTCATATAATTAATCATATCATATAAGTTCATGAGATCTTGCTCATTATATCTAATTAATGTTGTTTTTGATGAAAATTTTTTATGGAAACATATATATAATGTGACTCTGGAAGCCACCCCTCAGGGATTATTCCATACTAATCCAATTAAATATATGGTCAATGTATGTACTTTGAATTATCCTAAGAAACCTCTTGGATCTATTGATAATGATCATGATTCTAAGTTCATATTCTATTATAACTATCTGCTTCATGGAGGAGAAGTTATTCAACCATTCCTTAACTATCTATAAGACTTTTACATTTTTTTTGATATGTATTATGTCATCAATAAATACAAATTGTATGATTCCTATATTCCCACTGATATTTTTTTAAACACAAGGTTCACAATACTTATTAATGATACCAAAATATTTTATAGCATCATTGAATCAGTTATTACATGACCCATATCATTTCATCAATCCAAAAATGGATCTATGAAACTTGTATAACATTTTGTTATTACTTAAAGTTTCAAACAATTATAGTTTTTTATATAGATATATTTTTTGAGGTTCCTATTGAGTAATTAGTTTTTTAATTTCATCTACTAAATATCACTATTATGGAATTTTTTGAAAGAAAATATTTTTATGATGGATTTAAACATGGATACTAGAGAAAAAAAATTAATTATAGTCAATGTCTTGATGATTTTGAAACACTTTATCCACTAATTGTGCTTTATATATATTCACATTACCTTTCATGTATAATAATCTATTGAATATCCATTTTAACCCAATGGGATTTACATCAACATAAGGATGGATGAAAACCCAAACATGGTTATGATATAAAGAATCCTTCTCTGAATACATGGATTCTGATCATCTTATAGATTTTTAGCTCTTTAATTATTCCTTATGGGAAAGAGTTTCATCACTAAAAATCAACAATAATTTAACATAATCAGTGATTAGAAAACTATATCCCACTAGTCATCTAACCCCTCTAGTTATCCTATATAGTTATTGTGTTTTAGGAAAAATATCTTTCATAAATTACTATAGACTATGATCCTATTACAATGATTTTATATGTGGATTTTCAACTTCTTCAATGTAAATCTCACTACCATTATCATTATTATGGATGGTCTCCCTCTTATAAAATATACCTTCTCTTATGATAATCACCTTCTTATCTAAGGGGTTATACAGATAGTATCACATGTTTTCCTTAGGATAACATATAAATTTACACTTAATTATTTAGGGTGCTAATTTTTTACTATGTGGGACTTAAGAAATTATGCCATCCCTATACATGAACATGTGATAAAATAGGTTACCTTCCACTCTATAAATTGAATGTAATTCCATTTTCAAAATTTTTGGTACTCAGTTTAGTATGTATATTATAGTGTCTAATGTATATCTCTAAAAGGATAATGAAATATCTGCATAACTCATCATCAAACTCACCATGACCTGAAAGGAATTATTCATCATTTCACTAACACCATCCCATGGTAGTGTATAAGGTGGAGTGTGTTGAGAAAGAGTCCCATAATCCCATAGAAATTCGATAAAATATTTTTTTATGATATTAACCACATCAATTAGATCAAATATTCTTTATCTCCTTTTTTGTGTTGATTCTTTACCAAAATCATTAATTATTTGAATTTTTCAAAGGTCTCTGAATTATACATCACTAAGTAAATATAAACATATCTACTCAAGTAATCAGTAAAATTTATGAAGTAAAAAATCTCTCCTCTAGTTTGTACTATAAAACATCCATAAACATCTATGTGTACCAATTATAGAAGCTCTATGGATCTTTCAAAATGTCCCCCAAATGGTAGTTTTTTCATCTTTCCTTGTAAAATATTATGACATATTTTAAGTGTTTTTAGCTCAAAAGTGTCTAACAAACAATCATGATATATATTTTTTAGATGATTCTCATTTACATTAGAAAGACGGTGACACCAAAACTAGATTTTAAATGATTTATGAAAATTTCATTCATTTTCAATTTATAATATTTCTTTCATAATTTAATAAATAAATAACATTACCCTTCTATGTCATACCATAAAAAAATCCATTATTGTTCAAGTGACAGTTTTCATTTCCAAATTTGAAAATCAATCCATCAATGTCAATGAAAGAAAAAATGATTATGTTATTAGAAACCCTAGTCCAAAAATAAATATTCTTTAAAACAAAAACCATGCTAGTTGGAAATGGAAGCTGGTACTCTTCTATAGACAAACAAATAGGACATGTACCATTAGATTCCCTATGATCCACCTCTCTTTTGGAAATTTTTCACAATATACTTGGTTTCTATATTTGTATATATATAAGAGGACCATAAGCTATATCTAAAACCCAATGTATAGATACATAATTATTTCACTAAATAATGAACACACCTTGAGATTCACCTTTCTTCTTTACCTGGGTGTAGTTCTTCTTCCAGTGGACTAGATTTCCACCTACAATAATATACCAATTTTTGTTCCTTTTCTTTCCATTATTTCTTATTCTTCTTAGAAAATGGTGTTGAGGAGCCTTATATTGTGAATAAGTATTATGGAATTTTCCTTGTTCTTAATTTTCTTATTATGTATAAGGACAATAGGTTTTACACTCCCTATATCCTTTATAACGTGGTGAATCAAGGTAAGATGTTTTGAAAACATATTCTCACTATTTCTCATATTATAGTTCACAATGAAACTATATGATCATTTAGGTAGTGAGGATAGAATGAGATATAGGTTCATATCCTCATGGATATTAAACCCCATGATTTTAAAGAACTCTATTTAGATAACCATCTTTACAACATGAGGACATGCTATTGCCAACTCTCCAAGATTGAACATGAATAGTTTATTGGAGATATCATAACTCACTTTTATTTCCCTCACTTGATAAATATCATGAAGATGATACATGATGCTATACACATCAATAAAATTATATTTCATCAAATTATCATTATACATGGAGGATATCATGAAAAATTTAGCATCCATAGAATCATTCATAGGTTTATAGCAGATAGGTACTTCTTCTTCAATGGCCTCTTTAGCAAGAAACTCTGGAATTTGGGTTTCTAACACATATAATTTCTATTCATGGACTAGTATAACATTAATGTTCCTATAATATTCCTAGTAATTTATTCAAGTGATAAGGATAAGCATATCTATAATGAATTATAGTGATATAATATATTTCTGATGGCTTGAAATTTCTATAAGAGTTAAGATTATATTTTCTCTACACTATTTGGATTAAAAAATTATTTAAATAAATTTTAAATGTATTATTATCCTACTATTTTCTAATATCCTAATAAACCTCAGCATTGGTTTCACAATATCCTATAGAACGGATACCACCAGTGATGCACCCAACACAAACTACCTCGCCACGACTTCATTTCCATGTTTTTCATCTTGTATCAAAGTATGCAATAAAATGACATAAATTGGTAATGAACTCAAGTCAAGAGACTGTTAAACATGATCGTAGATATGAACATCCAATAACACCCAAAATATGTAGTGTTTCTATTTTCGAGTCAGTCCTCATGATCTCACTACTAGAGATCACCAAGTACAAACTTCATGAGAAGAAGTATCGATGCTTATGATCCCTCAGAACCTGATGGTCAAACATCTACTGTATCCAACCAGTAAAATGTATCTAGAACATAGAACATATATTTAAGATTAATGTCATAGTATCTAGAGGTTCTAATTATAGCATGGGATCTATTATAACCTTTCGATACGACAATTAATCTTTGGACATTACCATTTCAATAGTGGACGCAGAAAAGTCTACACTATAATGGTAAGATGACATCATGTATAGATAACTGTATACATGATATGGTAATCAAAAGCACTAAATAGTTGGGTCTAGGGAACCCACTATTTCAATACTTTGAACTATTGGTTCAAATTAAATTAGTTATAGGATATACCAACTTAATATTTAATATAAGGGATTTTATAATTAAGAATAAATACCCCATTTTACAGTTATTACATACATTTTAATATTATGTTTATTTACTTAATAGATTGACCATGTAACACCCTGAGATTTTGTGAATGATTTTATTTTTATCAAATTAATTTAATCTCATTATATTTTTAATTTCAAAAAACACTGAATATATATTTTTCTATATGAAATAACTATGTCTAGTTTTCATTATATACAACACGAAGTCAAAATTTCACTACACGCAACATAAAGAGTAGCTTGCGGTACACACAACACTACTTTTTCTTATATTACACACAAAATTGAGTCCCTTCGATAGATTGTGTTATACTTAAGACCGAGTTTTACCAAAATAAAATATACTATTTATATTATTATTAAAAAAAAATTACTTATCACTGAGCCATTGGAATGGATATTATGAATATGATTAACAAAATTTTGAAAATATGGTTTACACATGTATATAAAATAAATCCGTTGGCTATCAATTAGTTAGAATTTAAAGAAATAACTATTTTTAAATAATGAAATTACTTTTCCAAGAAAACTATTTTTCTATGTATAGACACAATTTTATCTCAATAATTTTAAAAACTACTTTTTATTAATCTTTCCAATAAAATTTTTATATAATATATTCAATCAATTTTTTTATACCCATCCAATATATTTTATAGACATAAGATAAGAATAAATTCAATTTTATGAATAAATAATGAATATTTATTTATAAAAATAATAATTATTAATTTATTCTTTGATAAATATACATTTTTGTATATTAACTAAATCTTGTGAATAAATTCTTTTATAATTTAACTCACATATTTATTCTTTTCAATAACATGTGATTAAATCTCAATGATCAAATAATCCTAAATAATTATTAATCCATAAATAGAGAATAAAATTTATTCAAAATTGATGAATTCAAATAAAATTTATCTATGATTTGGGATTCACTTAGTATGTGACCCTCTAGGACTCTTTCTTAATGTAATTAGGTCAAACCACATAAAGTCCAAAGATAGTTTCTAGCAGCACACCGAGGAACCCGTATGGAATTTTATTAATGGAAAAATGATTTACAACCTCATATGAACACAAAATATTTTATATAATCCCTTCCTTGGATTATCTCCAATCAAGAATAGTGTATCCTGGTTCCATCATCCTATGTGGTCAATGCCTCTTTCTCTAACATTCCAGAATAGAACCATCCCATTTAACATCATGACCATGGATATAATTTGGTTGTTCCATTCCCATTAAATAGCCTCATATGTAAGCTTACATTAAATAAAATCAGTGAAAAATACTTTCCCACATTATTCATTAATGATACACCCAACATATCATACTTCACAATGAAAATTTGTGGTCATAACATTCATAAATAAATGAAAGTAAGTAGCTAATTATCTCCATTAATAATAATCATAAATTATAAGTATCAATAAATATGTTTGAATTTAGGAAAAACTAAAGACACATAAATTTTTTGATTTCCTACCAGTGGGCAATTCTCTCACAATCTCTTACACTAGTAATTACCAAGGGCATACACCATGGTAAAGTGCCTCAAAATCCTATGAGTCTCCATACTTTATAAAATATATCAATTTTCCCATAAAATGATATCATCCAGCTAAATAAAACATATTCAAGAATAATTTCATGGAAATTCTAGGTTCACATCATAGCATGGAACTGTTATAAACATTTATTGTAGTGGTATATTATAAAAAACTATCACACACTACGTTAAAGAGAAAAAAATAATGATGTGATAATAATTTTATCAATATTAAAGACAATGAATATATCTAATAATAATTTACATAGAAGTCTATTCTAAATCACCAACTCCAATAGACTCCCCCTTTCACTAGAGATAACTGATAACAACATTCAGTATGTTAACTCTCACATGATACTCATTCTTCCAATAAGATAAGGATTTATTCAGGGGTACCATCAAATTTTCTCTATGGGAACTCTTATCACCGCAAATTCACCCATATGAGAAAAATATCTCAAGAGTTGATATTTCTAGAGTATATGATTTATCTATTGGTGTGGCCTTGAATCCTTTGTGAGATCCATTACATCAATATTATAAAAATATAAAATTATAGGGTACTTACTTCTCGAAACCATATAATTCTCTTGGACAATATTTAATTTCTAAATAGATTAATTTTTTTGTATCATACATTGTTTGATACTCAAACTTGTCTATATAATTAGTGAAAACAGACTTTATTGAACTATTCCTGCTCACAGCTCCTCCATTGAGACTGGAGACATATTCAGACTAAAAAATTAATGTCATTATTATTTATCTAGAATTTAGAATATGTATAACACTTGAGGACTATCCCCTTATCTCCTCTATATACCTGAAACATATCCTCTGTTCTCCTTAGATACCTAAGGATAAACTTAATAGTAGGCCAATTTTCTTCACATATATTAGATTTATATCATCCTAACATGATCAAGGCATAGAAAACGTCAAGATTATTACATAACATGTCATACATAATTAATCCAATCGTAGAAGAGTATGACATCTTACTCATTATCTCTAATTAATGTCATGTATGATGACATGTTATTATGAAAATATGTATACCATGTGACACTGAAAAAAATACCCTCATGGATTATTCCATACTAATACACTTCAACATCTGTCCATTTTATGCACTTGAATTATCCCAAGAAACCTCTTGGATCTATCAAGAATGGTCAAGATTCCATGTTTACAGGCTACTTTAATTATGTCCTTCATGGAGGAGCAGTTTTTCAACCAGTCCTTAACTAACTTTAATACTTTTATAAAATTTTAGATATTTAATATGGCATCAATAAATAAAAATTATATAATTCCTATATTCCCACTAAAATTCTTGTAAACATGTGGTTCACATTAGTTCATAATGAAACCAAAATATTTTATAGAATCATAAAATCAAATATTCAATGACCCATATCATTTAATCAATACATAAATGGATCACTAAAACTTGTATACCTTTTTTCATTACCTAAAGTCACAAAACACTTCTAATTTTTTTATATAGATATATTATTAAGGTTCACATTGATTAATCTATTTTTTACAAAAAATCTATTAAATATCACTTTCATGGGATTTTTTAATAGTAATTATTATTATTATCGATTTAAACATGGGTACTGGAGAAAAAAATTCATTATAGTCAATTCCTTGATGATTTTAGCCACTTTAACCACTATATGTGCTTTATAGATATTCAAATTACCTTTTAGGTAAATTTATCTCTTGAATACCCATTTTTATCCTATATGATTTACATCAACATATAGATAGACCAAACTCAAACATGGGTATGATATGTAGAATCATTCTCTGAATACATGGATTCCTATCATCTTGTAGATTCTGATCTCTTTAATTATTCCTTATGAAAAAACGGATCATCACTAAAAATAAAAAATGATTCAACATCATCGGTGATAAGAAAACCATATCCCTATAGTCCTCTAACATCTCTAATGCTCATATATAGTTCTTGTGTCTCAGAAAAAATATCTTCCATAAATAACTATGGAATATGATTTTATTCCAATGATTTTATATGTGAATTTTCAACTTATTCAATCTCAATCTCAATCCCATGATCCTTATTGAGTATGGTCTCCCTCTAAAGAAATGTATCTTCTCTTGCGACAATAACCTTCTTATCTGAGGGGTCATATAAACAGTATCACATGGTTTTTTTATGATACCATATAAATATATACTTCATTATTTAGGGTACTAATTCTTTTCCTAATAGGTACATAAGAAATGAATCAATCCCCATGCATGAATATGTGATGAAATAGGTGTCTTTTCACTCTATATCTTGAATGGAATTCCATTTTCCAATTTTTTTGTACCGTGTTTAGTATGTATACTATAGTGTGTAATGAATATCCCTAAAATATAATGAAATATTGGTATAACTCATCATCGACCACACCATGACCAGAATGGTATTATTCATCCTTTCACTAACACCATTCCACATTAGTGTATAAGGTGGAGTGAGTTGAGATAGAGTCACATTATCCCATATAAAGCTGATAAATTTTTTATGATATTCACCTCATCAATTTGATCAAATATTTTTTATCTCATTTTTTATGTTTATTATCTACATCATTCTTTATTTATTTGAATTTCTCAAATGTCTCTGAATTGTACCACATTAATTAAATATAACCATATCTACTAAAGTAATCTGTAAAAGTTATGAAGTAAAAAAGATCACATATAGATTCTAAAAGAAACAATCCATAAAAATATATTTATACTAATTATATAAGCTCTATTCCTAATTCACGATGTCCACCAAATGGAATTTTGGTCATCTTACCTTGTAAAATATTATGACATATTTAATATTTTTAGCTACAAAGAGTCTAAATAATAATCATGATATATATTTTTCATATAATTCTTATTTACATGACTAATATAGTGATACCACAATTGGGGGTTAAATGAGTTATGAGAATTTCATTAATTATTAATTTTTAATATTTCATTCATAATTTAATAAATGAACACCATTTTACTTTTATATCACACCATAATAAATTGAATTATTGTAAAAGTGAAATTATATATTTTCAAATTTGAAAATTAATCCATCAATGTCAAAAAAATAAAGAAAGATGATGTTATTATTAACCCTAGGCACAAAATAAATATTCTTTAAAACCAAAATTATTCTAGTTGGTAATCGAAGGTGGTACTCTCTTATAGCCAAACCAATACAACGTGCACCATTGGATGCTCTAAGATCCACCTCTCTTCTAGAATTTTTTCAGAATCTAATTGGTTCCTATATTTTTATACAGATATGATCATCAAAATCTATATCTGATAACAAATGTATAGATACTAAATGATTTAACTCAATAATGAACTCACCTTGATCTTCCCCTTTCTTATTTATCTGAGTGTACTTCTTCTTTCTATGTCCTAGATTTACACCTAAAAAAATATACCATTTTATGTTCTTTTTCATTCCATTATATATTCTTATTCTTAGAAAATGGTGCTCATGAGACATAGATTATGAATAAGTATTGGAAACTTTCACTTGTTATTACTTTTCTTATTCACTATGAGGAATATAGGTTTTCCAATCCCTATATCCTTTATAATGTGGGGAATCAATGTAAGATGTTTTGAAAGAATATTCTCACTATTTTTTATATTATAGTTCATAATGAAACAATAAATTCCTTTAGTTAGTGAGGTTAAAATGAGATCTATATATATCTCTTAAAGGATATTAAAACCCCTGAATTCAAAGATCTCTATATAACTAACCATCTTTACTAAATGAGGATCAGATAGTGCAAACTCTTTAATATTGAACATGTATAGTGTAGTTGAGATCTCATAAATCACCATTATTTACTTCAATTGATAAAGATAGTGAAGTTGATACATGATTTTATACACATCCAAATTATTATTTTTCATCAAAATATCTTTATAAATAGAGGATATCATGAAACATTTGACATTCATGACACCATACATAGGTTTCTAGTATATAGACACTTCTTCTTCAATTGTATATTTATTAAGTGACTTTGGAATTGGGGTTTCCAACACATATAATCTCTATACATGGATTAGTATAACATAAATTCTTCTATACTGTTCCTAGAAATTAAATATAGTGATAATGATACCCTTATCTATAATGGATTATACTGATATAGTAGATTTCAATTGCCTTTCCATTTCTATAAGATTTAGGATAATAATTTTAGTACACTATCTGGATTATAAAATTAGATAATTAAATTTTAAATTTATTATTCTCATACTATTTTCTTATAACCTAATAACCCTCACCATTGCTGTCATAATAGCCTATCATATGGATATTCAAGTAGCATAGATCCAAATTATCCTTATAAAACCCAAACATGGTTCTGATAAGTTATTTGAAAGGTTTAAAGTAGGAGTATATTTCCAACTGCATTAACTCATGAATCCTAGTTATATTGAGTAGACTCTCCAATACTATAGTCCTAAATAAGTATTTCCTTAACTCTTTCCTTTCAATTACACCAATCTCTACATAGGAATTCAACCCTTTATGCGAAGTATGTTTAACTCAACCTAAAACCCAAGCTAAAATTCCTTAATAATTAAAAACACTCTGACATTTTCTCGTCAGGAACTTTTATCTAATGGTTCAATTTAAATTAGTGAAAGGATATAACAACTTAATAGTTAATATAAGGGATTTTATAATTAACAATAAATATCCCATTTTACCTTTATTACATACATTTTTATTTTAAGTTTATTTACTTATGTGATTGACCATGTAAAACACCAAGATTGTGTGAATATTTTTTCTTTTTTCTTTTTCAAATTAATTTAATCTCTTTGATATTTTTCATTTTAATAAACATCGAATATAGGTTTTTCTAAATGAAAGCACTATTTTTGGTTTTCATTATACACAACACCAAGTTGAGATTATACAACACGCAACACATAGTTTAGCTTTTAATACACACAACACTATTTTTGTCTTGTGTTACACATAATACCAAGTCCCTTCGATAGCTTGAGTTACACACAAGATCATGTTTTACCAAACTAAAATGTACTATTAATAATATTATTGAAATATTATTATAGTTTCACCTAGCCATTAGAATGGATGTTATGAATATGATTAACTAAATTATGAAAATATAGTTTACACGTGTATATAAAATATATCATTTAGCTATCAAATAGTTTGAAATGAATGTAAGAACTATATGAAAATAATGAATTTTATCTTCTAAGAAAACTATTATTCTATGTACACAAAAATTTTTATCTCAATAAATTAAAAAACCACTTTTGATCAATTTTTTAAATAAAATTTATATATAATATATTAAATCAATATTTTTATACTCATCCAATATCTTTTATAGATATAAGAGAAGAATAAATTAAATTTTATGAACAAAAAGATATATTTTTCTATAAGGTAATATTACAACCTTTTAATAGAGATCCCATTTTAAATAAAAATTTTGACACCTTTTAAATTTTTATTTTAAAAAATAAACTTCATTTTTGAAAGTGATATATAAAAATTTAATTTGGGTGAATTTTTGTTATTTTTTAGAGAAGTTTCATTTTTGATGAATAGTAAAAAAACACTTTATTTTATTTCAAAACTACTTTTTCTTAAAATTTATTTATATTGGTAAATTATATATTTTTTTAAAAAAGTTTAATTAGATCAAACATACATCTATTAATTCAATTTAGGTCATTAGAATTAATTTCAAATTGAAATTCAATATAAAGAATTTCAAACATTTTGACTTTTTCACTTTAAAACCCATCATCTCATCCCATATGAAATATCTGGTGCTCTACATGGTGCTCCCCTTTGTATCCATATATGAAGATGAACACTATTCTAGTACCTACCCCCCGGTGGGGAGGGACCATTTTCTTCCTTCGAGGGAGCCCGATAACCCTTCTCCCACTTCTTTGACCCAGATCCCCTTCCTCCATTTCCTCAAATTTATCTTTTCCCTAAGGTTCCTTGTTTATTTTAGGGTCTACTAAAACTTTATATCTCACTTTTAGAGTTTAATGAGGATTTTTTTCTTCTACACTTAAAGCTGATAGCTCAGTTCAAGCATCGCCGTCCATCGATGGACTCATTTGACATATTTTTTTGGATCTTGGGGTTTGCAGGATTGATTTATGGTGGGTCTTACTGACATCTAGAACATGAAGATTTGGTTCACATTTGAGGATTACCTAATTAAGGCATAGTCTAGTACCCCTCATATTTTCAATATATCCATATTTTTCTTATTTAGATGGAACTATGATTTTCATATGAAGTGTGACTACTGACTACGACTATTTGGGTTAGATTTCTTAAATTACTGCTCTCTTTTCAAAATACCTTGATCATTTGTATGTTAGAGAATCTAATGGGATGATACATGTGCTCGGATTGTAGAACTCGGTCTATTATTTATCTAATTTTCAAAGAGTCTATGTTGAAATTGACGTGTCTAGAGTTCCAACTGATTTTTTCTGGATTGATGTTGGAGAAGAGTTATGCTAGAGGGAACCAGTTATATTTCAATATTGGGTATATTTTTATTCTTCATGAAAGAAATTGGGTCATGAAATGACTTTGTGTAGGTGTAAGGGTATGAATAAGCTTGATGTAGGAATAAAAAGGGTGGTTTCAGCTTCTGGTGCAGGTTCAATGGAGATGGTACAGATTGTTGACACCAGTAAAGAAAGAAATAACTAAGAGGATGGTTGAGTTAGACAATGCATAGATGGAGAGTCTGCAAGATCCAAATTTCCATCGGGGATTTTAGTAGAACATGTGATTTCTAGTGTAGTAAAGGATATTATCCTTCATAAGGAATGTGACACCCCAATGATTTATAAAAATAAATTGAAATGCATCCAACACTGAGTCTCTACGTAATGACACTTTGTTTTGAGAAGATAGTAATAACCTAGCTGTTAAAAATAATTTTTTCACCTCTATGATTTGAATTATGAAATACAGACATACACGGTTATGATTAGTAAGATATTTAGAGTCTGATATGATCAAATTAATTTTTGGTGAATAGTAACTTAACCCTTATAAATAGTAAATTTACCTGTATGAATAGTAATATGATCCTTATGAATAGTAAATCATCTAAATGAATAGTAACCTCACCAATGAATGTATAAATAAAATTTATACACCTTATAAGTGATAATATGATCATAGTATAAGTATTGGTATTTTTTTGTAAATCATAAATATTTAATTATAATTTTATGATTAATTTAATAATTTAAATGAAAATTTATTTTTCTAAAATTTAATCATAAATTATTTTTTTATTTTTTTGGTTATAAGACAATTTTATGCAACCTTTATTAATTTTTCAAGGTGTTATAAAATGAGTTATAGTTTTAAAGTTGTTATTTTTAAAATAAATTATGATTTCATTTAACAATTAAATTTATCATATTTATAAAATTATTTTGATAAAATGGATTTCATTTTTCAATTATACACATCAAAAAATGGTTTGGGTGAATTTTTTTATGAAAAACATGAATTTTTTGTAAATAGTGAAATATGGTTAATTTATGAAATAAGCTAAATACATGAATTATTAAGTCATGTATGATGTTATGCTGAGGTAAGCACCCTTGGTTAAAAATAAAATTCTATATTTACAATTTGTTTCATAGGAATCGAGACTATTCATAGTCTTGAGCCAAAATTATTAAACTAATGATTAAAATAATGGAAAAACCCTCCTCTCCTTCACTATAAATACCACCTTCACCCCCTATTCCTCTCACATCTATCAAGATTAGAACATTGTCTAAATTCTTCCCAATACCATTTTCAAGGCTCTCCCCCACATCCAAGATCTGCTTCTCTCACCAAAAGGCCAAAACCAAAGGCCTTAAAGAGGATCTCAAGGAGAACAGATCAAGAGGTAAAAATCTTCTTTCATGTTCTCTTATTTTCATTTCAATTATTTTTATTTAATTACTATCTTAAAATCCCTATATCAAAGAGGAATGAAAGCTATATTATCTTATATATCCTTGGTTTTTATCATGTTCTTGAAAAAATTCATCATCATACTTCTTCTCCTCTCCCTCTTATTCTAAAAATAAAAACACCATCTGTGATGTGTCGATTTACCGACATCGTGGATGATGTATCTTCAATCTCATTTAATTACTTCAAAAATGGTTATAAATAAATTTAAATGGTTGAAAAATATTATAAAGTGTACGATATAATATCTTTTATGTTCTTAAATTAACTTATATGCATAATTTTGAGTTATATAAAGAAACTAGTTTGTGATGATCAAAGAATTAGCAAAATGATCTAAACAAATATCATTAATGATTTATCTAATGAATCATCCTAAAATATGAAAATTTTTTTATATGGTATAATTTATTAATTTGGAAAAATTTAAATACCATTTCATTCCACTTCTGGATTTTATCTTCCATTTGACAAGAAAATCCATTAAGAACCGGCCATAGAAACCATGTAAAGAATGTACCCAAAACAAAGTAATTAACAAAATATTGTTAACAAATTAGTGGAATGATGTTACAAAAAGATCATATAAGGTGTTATAAAATTTTTATGCTTATATAAGGTATTAATAACACTCTTTTGACCATTATATAGTAGGTTTATACACATTATAAGTAAGATGAACTCCAGGTCAGGGAATTCATAACCAAAATTCTATTCTTTGGGTTAACTTTATACTTCATTGATTATGTGGTACAAATATTATTTGTGTAATGAATTTTGGTTATATTATGTTTTATTTTTTGAATTTACAGTTTATACACAAATTCATTTCATTATATTAATTCTATATCAATTATATGATATTTTTAAGGGACATTTCTTTTAAAATCCTTTTAAATATCTCTTTTAAAAAACTCAAAAAGATTGTTTATTTGATATATGGAAAGAGTGGTTTCTCCTGATTCCATGATGTTTTATTTATATAATTATTCAATAATATGTTTTTTTTATTTTGGTATAATATTATTTCATTATTATGTTCATGATTTTTAAAATTTAAATGTGTTTTTTACAAAAAAGGGGTATTTTGATACATGAATGTCTTTTGCTCATGGTTTTACTTGAGTTATCAAGTGTTTCATTTATGAAATGTTACTTGGAAAATTTTTATGGTGAGTTGATCCCATTATAGCTCAAGATATGGTGTGTTGATCCCCATTATAACTCATGATATGTTGGGTTGAAACCATTATAGCTCAAGATATGACGGGTGAGCCCCATTATAGCTCTTCAATGCATTGGGTACTCTAGAGATGGAAGTTGACCAAATGGTTATTTCATGTGTAAGGGTGAATGTAAGAGTGATATATTAAATATGTCCCAATGAAACATCATGATGTTTATATGCATGCCTATTAGTTTTTATGAAATGGGTTTTATTGGTTTTTGTGTTATCATTTGACAAACGATTTCTATTTTTATATCCCTTTCTGAGATTTTTATTCCCATACTAAGTTTTTAAATATGTTTCATAGGTAATAAGGATTTATAAGAGAAATAAGGAATCCATGTTAAATTTCATGAATATTTTTCAATAAAATTATGTTTTATTTAAAAAAAATATATGTTTTGGAAGAAATGGATTCTGTTTTAGTTGTATCTACTCTGTATAAATGTGGAATGTTATGTATGTATTATGCCCTAATTCTATAAAAATTTAAACCTGAAAATATCCTCATTGTAAATTAAATTAAGTTCTTGAATAAAGTTCAATATTATGTAATGTTTTATGGGTAAGCCCTTATAAGGAAAAAAAATCATTTTCCCATGGATTTGAAGGTGGTTGATGTATTTTGATGATTGAACCATGATTTGAATATAGTGTGTGCTACTAGGCCAGTGGATACCTTGAATGTAGCTAAAATAGAAAGAATTAAAGAGGCTGTGGAAGTAAATGACGGTGATAAGGTCATGATGGTGTCTCATAAAAAAGGTAAGGGAGAGGATTCTAACGACGTTCCTCCTGGAGGTAGGAGGGGGTGGGTGAAGATTACTATAAGGGAAAGGTTGAGAGGGATAAGCCCGACCATTAAGGTTGGTAACCATTTTTGGGAACTTAGAGGTCGAAGGTTCAGCACTTGATCAAGGGGATTTGATGCAAGAAAACATCCAAAATGTAATGCCAATGAATATCCCCTCATATAATATCTTATTTAGGACTGGATCAGAGGATTGTTTTTCTAGCCAAGACTCAGTAGATAGTTTCATTGAAGGGAACAATAGAGGTCTTCAAAACCCTAGGAGGGAAAAGGGGAATAAACTCAATAGGGATGCAGGGTGATGCATTTTTATAAAGGGAAATAAGACAAAAGGTCTAAAGGACTACTCATATTTATCTAACCTAATGGAAAATAGGTCTTCAAAAAATAATAAGGTGGTGGATAGTGATCCAAAGGCCTATATTCAGGTTGACAAGGAGAGTTCAATTGTTCAAAATAATAACCAATTAGTGGAGTCTGGTGAATTAAAGTATACCAAATGGGGTGGAGACATAATGGAGGATCCATCTTTAAAGATGGAAGGAGCTAAGGATACAGTTATAAAAACTCATGAGGCGGTCCATGAAGGAAGTTAAGGATGGGATCCCATCCTGAATTCCAAGGAATAAATGTTATAAGAGTAATTTAAGCTCAAATTAAAACAGGAGAAATTCATATGGATCATTGAGAGGCTTCTTCTAGTGGACCTCAACATGGATTATTGTGTTTGGATAAATAATAAAAATCACATTTTGGCTTGTGGATTAAATGAAAGGAATATTGATGTGGAAGATTTTATTCAAGAATGGAAGAAGATGGCCTATAACTTTGAATACCTTATCATGGATGGCCTCGACCCAAAGGACTCTATGTTACAATGGAATCTTTATAGAGGTAAGTTTTATAACAAAATTAAACTTGACATTAATATTTAGGTTATTTCTCTTCATACAGGTTAATTTCTTGTTTGGAACTATATTCGTTTCCCACTTTTCCCATAAAGGTTCCGTGAATAAAATAATTTAATTTTTCGTCAGTCATTCCGTAAGCGAGAATAATTTTAAATTATTTTATACCAATTATATGATTATAATTTAGAAAAATAGATTCAATATTTGGAATATTCATAGTTTATAAGACCTAATAAGGTCAATTGTTTTGACCAAATATATTAGTGAATGTAATTAAAATTAATTACAATGATTAAGATTAAAATGGATTTACTTAGTGGTTAAACATAAACTTAAGGGTCCAAATACACTGGATATATGTCTAAAAACCATTATATATTCATATTTAGACAATATACTCAAGGATATTGAATATTAGTAATTATTGGTTTCACATGATGTAAGGTAGACTTTTCAATAATGTTTACCTTTTTATATTTACAAGACGTCTACTCCACCTCTATTATAAATGGGAACTCCCACCCTCACTTCCTCACACCTCTCAAGACACTTTGGATTAGCCAAAACCTACCCAAATATCCTCCCAAATTATCTCACTTCATCCTATAATCCTCACTTTGGGAATAAATCCAAACAAGTAATCCCTTTAGTGCAACCTAAAAGGAGTTACCCAAAAAAGAGGAGCTTTGAACATGTACGAAGAAAGTCAAGAATTAAGGTATTTATTTTCTCCTATCACTTTTTATATCCATGATATAAATTCCTTGTTCACCAATCATTTTTTTGCGATTTATATACTTACCATGAATTTATTCTATCATACATATAATTACAGTTATGACTATTTACTTATCCATTTTATATCCACTCATTCATGGGGTTTATCTTTGAAAAGTTACAAAATCAGTAACGTAGTTTTGTCTCAATTTTCCTTCATTGGTACACATGTTTTTATATACAACTATATTATTTTATGAGGTTTATATATTGTCCCTTTGTCATTTTATATGATGAATCTTATTCTTTTCATGATATTATAAGCATAAAATATTTTTACAACAATCTCATCATTTATTAGGATTGTTTAGGATTATTATTCTATTAATGAAATATTATAGTCCTTTTAATATGAAATCTAATGAATTTTATTCTACTATGGTTATTTATGTTATATCCTAGTAATGGTACATTTTTTCTACTCTTTGGTATTTATGATAATTAATAATTGTTTTATGAAAATACGACCTTATTTCTCCTTTCAGTTGGAAATATGCATTCTTTAAAAACCTTGATTTGTAAACATGTTATAATTTTTTTTACTATTATCCTATAATGTTTAGATGGAAATTTCACCCATGTTTTTATTTTTTAAAAAATTATTTTAAATAGAATATTATTTTCATTGTCTGATTAAGGAACTTTTCTAAACTTTTTAGGGTGAAAAAGGAATGTTCTTCATGTATATACTTACCCACCTTCATTACCATCATTTCCTTCAAGATTACTTTATAAGTTTAAAATATTATTTTTAATGATTGTTTTTTTCTAATATTCTATATATTTTTTAATTTTAATGTTTTTTTCAAATAAAAGAGTTTCAAAAATGTTTTATGTTTTAATATTTTTTTTAAATTATTTTCAAAGATTCCTTTATAACATTTCAAAGATATTTTAAATGATTTATTTTTTAAAAAGAAATTTTTAAATATGAAAATATATTTTACTAAAGAAATTTTTCAAATGAAATTTAAAATTCTTTTTTATATGAAAATAATTTTGAAATGATTTTTGGAAATGGATTTTCAAATGAAATCTATTTTCCTTATTAAATTAACCATGTGTTTTTTAAAAATCCTTCTCCATATAGCATAGAATAATTTTCTATATTTTATTCTCTATTAGGGATATGATCCATGAAAATATTATATATTCATTCTTTAATGGTTTATTCTTTTATGGAATGATGGTTATGACACCCGTTTCTCTTCCACAGGTTATATGCTTTTGAAGCATTCTTCTTTTCATGGGTTATGATTTGATGAAATGATTATGAGACCTATATTTTTTCCATTGGTAATGATATGTTTAAATGTTTATGATACCAATTTTATTTCATGGTTTTGGATATGATGTTAATGAAACCCGTCTCTTTTTATGGTTTATGATATGATGCATGTTTTATTTTATTGTGGAACATGTTTGTATTATTTTATTATGAGATGTGTGGAACTAATATCTCCCACTTATTAATTGGGTAGTGATTTATATCTCATGAGATAATTATGGGAAACAAGTTGATGATTTTGTTCCACAATGGGAAATAGGTGTGTCCTAATCAAAAATGGGAAATAAGTGTGTCCTGGTCTACTATGGGAAGAGGGGTAAACCTAATACACTATGGGAAGAAGGGTAAACCTGATAATTTAAAAGGAAGGGAATGAAACTGGGGATAGTATTCCATTCTTTCCAGTAGGTGTAGTCCCCATGAAGTTCCATAATATGTTTTTGAAATTATCCTTGACTAATAGGGAATGTTTTTTATGTGTGAACCTGACTACATGTTCATAATGTTATACATGAACACGATTGCATGTCCATAAGTATATGAGAGGGATTGATTTAATCTCCTTAACTAAATGAGAGAACATGCTTCTTTTTTACACTTTATCACAATGTTATAAGTTGATCTTATGACACAATCCTATTTATTATGTCTATGCTATGCTTTTATGACATATGCTCTTGGACTGGCTTATTATTCATGTCTTAAAAAATTCTAATATTTATTATGTGACTCTTGATTATGATCTCTGATATACATTTTATGATATTTTAATGTCATGATCATGTTCTAATACCCTTATGCTCATGATTTGATTACATATCTTCATTTTTTACCCTTACCGATCATATGATATTACCCCTTTTTTTGTGTTCCCTTTCCCCAATTAATGAAGAATGGATTTGAAGTAGGAAAATAAAGGGGAATATATTTAAGGGATATGTTTATGATCTTTCACCATGTTATAATATTTTGTTTCCATGTTTCTAAATACACTTAACTATTACGGTCCTCAGGTGTGTATTTTTGTATTGTGCTGAATATTCATTTAAAATGATGTAATATCAATGTATGTTAATCCTTGGTCATTATAATTGGTATATAAGGGTAGGTTTAGTCAAAATTCAGAAATTAGGATAGGATAAAATTAGTGATATTCATAGGGATATTCATAAGGATATTTCTAGGAATGTATCGAACGATAAACCTAAGGTGCATTAGATTTAAAATAATGTGTCATAATTTAGACATCCTATAAATTATTTTTCATGATTATTTTATTTTCCTATATGATAAGTGTTTCTCACACTATGAATTCTGGTTTTAGTTAATGGTAGGAAATAAAAATAACCAGTTTAGGGTTGAATTTGATAGAAAATTCACCAATGATAAGTCAAAGGAGATGGTCAATTGCATGAAGGATGTTGTGATCATGCATAGTCAGTTTTAATGGAACATGACTAATGACATATACCTTAAATAAATATCAGAATAACAAATGAATATAAGTAAGGAGTTCAATGATAATTTGGGTAATAGAGTCCGTATATAAAAAAAAATTCAGTTTTTTTTATGTTAAGAATTTGGAAGGAATCACCCAAGTGAATGTCTTAGAGGAACAAGAAGATTTTTTGACTATGGAAAAGAAATACACAAAGAAAGTAACTAAAAAGTAAAAATGAAGATTTTGGTTAATAAAATGGATGGGAATATTTTCCTCCCAAAGAAATCATAAAAGGATAGATTTTTTAAGTGTGGAATGAATGGTTATTTGAATAATCAATTTCCTAAGTGGAAATCTCATGAAGGGAATCAGAAAAGTGGAATAAGTAATCGTTATATTGCAGATGACGAGGAGACTATAAGTGAAATGTGAAAAATAGGTATTAATTAATATTTTGAGGTATGCTTGTTAATTTATTAAGGATTAAGTATAATATTTGAAGTGTTTACATATCCGGATTCATGGATTAGGAATTGTGAAATATATAAGGATTTTTCAGTTTAGTTTTTTCTCTTTAGATTTACAAGAATACGTTGAATGGTTATAATGGACTATAATACTGATTTAATGTCAAGGTGTTATTCATATAAACACATGATTAGGGGAAAGATAACCTTTAATATATTTTTGATGTAAAGATAGTGATGTTTTGATAAAGATATTTTAGATATGAATAAGTAAATTAGATGGTACTGACTACCTTGGAACTAACAAAAAATTTGTTGAAAAAGTTTTCTATATTATCATAGATTAATTTTAATACCTTTTAATTTAAATAATATATCCATAAGAAATAATTCATGTTTTCAACAAGTATTTATAGTTATTTTGGTTATTACCTTGTTTTAAGAGAATACATGATGAAGGTATTCAAATGTTTGGTATGCAACAACCAAGAGCTACTTTATGATATACAAGGGATCAGTGCTAATATGTTTTTGAGAAATTTAGTAATCTTATTTATAATGTTTGGGACTCCCATATTTCAGATGGGTTATATGGTTAACCATTTATACAATGGTTTAATTTAATCTTTAGATAGTATTTTAGAAATTAAAGTATTATCTCACCATATGAGAATTTATGCATATTGAATATCTTATCCCAACCCTTTTTTTTATAAAGACAGATGGAATGACCTATCATTAAATTTATGGATCTCGTGATTCATTAATGCTTTAAGAATGAAAAAATCCCCGTCATTACTTGAAGTAATAGATGAAGTGGAAATCGAGTAAGGAACAATCAACGGGTGATATTGTTCATTTGAAAAGGAATAAAATCAAGTAAGTTTATTTACTTATAAACTTAGATAGTAAAATAATTCATTAAATCTATAAAAATGATATTAGAAAATATTTATCCTAATATCATCATTTTGGTTGAACCTATGGTCTTATAAATAATCAGATATATATAATTTTTAGGTTCATTAACTATCCATTGATCATTCAGTTGTTGATGATCAATGATCGTTATCACTCTCTACAGTTATTTACACTTTTCTTCCATGTCCAATCTTCAATATCAACCTATGTTCTCCAACATGGAGACCTAGTTATGAGTTACATTAGGTAAACATTATGGATCCAAATTTTCTTTTTAAATGAATTAGTATTATTCATTTTTTATTATTTATGTTTCTATGAATGGAACTTTCAAGCATAATACTTTGATAACCCAAATGAATTCTGAGGGTGAAATTAATTTTAGGGGTGGTAGAATATAACACCCTGAGAGTTTTTGAATTTTATTTCTTTTTTGATAATTGATTTAATCTCTTTGATATTTTTCATTTCAGACAAAACTGAATATAGCCTTGGTTTTATGAAAGTACTAAGTTTGGTTTTCATTATACGAAACACCAAGTCAAGATTGCGCTACATACAACAAATAAAGTAGCTTGTGGTACATGCAACACAATGTTTAGAATACTGAGTCTGTTCAATATCTTATGTTACATGTAAGACTGAGTATTACCAAACTAGAATATACTATTAATAAATATTGTTAAAATATTATTATCATTATCAACTGGCCATTTGGAATGGATGATATAAATAAGATTAAATAAATTGTAAAAATATGGTTTAAACATGTACATAAAATAAATCCTTTGGCTATCAATTATTTAGAAATTAATTTAAGAACTATGTAAAAATAAGGAAATTACTTTTCTAAGAAAACCATTTTTCTATGTAAAAACACAGTTTTATCTCAATAAGTTAAACAAACCACTTTTGAGGGGTTTTTTAAATTAAATTTATATATAATATATTCAATCAATATTTTTGATACTCAACCAATATATTTTACAGATATAAGAGAAGAATAAATCTAATTTTATGAATAAAAATATGTATTTTTATAAAATGTAATTTTACCATCATTAAATGGAAAACCCATTTTAAATATAATTTTTGACTCTTTTAGAATTTTAATTTGAAAAAATGAATTTAATTTTCTAAATTTGGTTATCAAAATTTACTTTGGGTTAATTTTTTGTATTTTTCATTTAAGTTTCATTTTTTGATGAATAGTAAAAAACACTTAATTTTAATTGAAAACTTATTTTTATTATAATTTGTTTATATTGTTAAATTATATTTTAATTTGGTTTTAAAGGATAATTAGATCATATATACATAAATTAATCCAATTTAGGTCATTTGAACAAATTTCACATTGAAAGTTGATATAAAAACATTTCAAACTTTAGGACCCTTTCACTTTAAAAAATCGTCATTTATCTTGTCTGTGAGATTAATTTTAAATTAATTTCTACACCTTATGTGATTATAATTTTGAAAAATTGATTCCATATTTGGAATTAGAATAATTTATAATTTATAATAATCCCAAATTAGTTTTTTCCTTGAATATTAGTAAATACAATTGAATTTATTTACAGTGATTATAGTAAAAATTAGTTTACTTAGTGGTTAAACATAGATCAAATTCCCTAAACACATGTCCAAACGTCACTGTCTTTCCATATTTCGACCATATATTTCCTTTTAATTAAAATGGGAAATTATTGGTAGAACATGATGTAAGTGAGACCTATCAATAGTGTTTACTATTTTATATTTATAAGGATTCCACTCCTCCTCCACTATAAAAGGGAACTCACACCCGCACATCCTCACACCTCTCAAGCCTCATCGGCTCGACTAACCCATGAAAAAATGTCCTCCCAACTTCCTTGAATTCATACTAGAAGCCTCCATTTGGGAAAAATCCTACCAATGAATCCCTTTGATTCAAACCAAAAGGAGTTACCCAAAGAAGAGTAGGTTTGAATGTGTATGAAGAAAGTCAGGACTTAAGGTAACAATTTTCTCATCTCAGTTTTTATATCCATGAGATTCATTCCATGTCCACCAATCATTTATTTTATGTAGTGTATATAATGAACAATAATTTATTCTATGATAATTATAATTAAATTTATGGCTTTACATATCTATTTTATATTCTCTTTTTCATGGGTTTTACATTTCAAAAGTTACCAAATCAGAAAGGTAGTTTTGTCTCAATTTTCCTTTTTTGATACACATGTTTTATTATGAACCTATAATTTTTTAATAGGTGTATATAATGTCACTTTGAGATGTTATATCATGAATCCAATTATTTTCAATATATTATAATCTTTATGTAATGTTATTACCTCAAGGGGATTGTGATTTAAAGTTACCAAAGTGGTAAAAGTTTATTGAAATAATCTCATTGTGTATTAGGATTATTTAAGATTATGCCTGAATTGAAGAAATATTATAATCCATATATTAATATATTTAATTAGTTTTATTAACATCTAGTTATTCATGTTATATCATAGTAATGGAACCACTTTCCCCCTCTGTGGTACTTCAGATAATTAAGAAAACGTTTTTATGAAAATATTACTTTATTTATCCTTTCAGTCAGAAATTTGTGTTATTTAGAACCCATTTTTTTGAAAAATGTTTTCAAAAATATTTTATTATTATACTATTATGTTTAAAGGACATTTTAACCATGTTTTACCATTATTAGAAAACTATTTTCAAAGGAATATTTTTTTTATTTATTGATCAAGGCATTTTTTCAATCTTTTTAAGGTGAAAAATGAATGTTTGGTATGTACAGACTTAGCCATCAGCATTAAAATTATTTTTTTAAAGATTATTTTTTATGTTTACAATTTATTTTTAAATAAATATGTTTTCTAATATTTTGTATTTTTTTTTGATTTTATATTGGTTTTCAAAGATAATGGTTTTAAAAATAAAAATTATATTTAAAAAGTGTTTTAAATAATATTCCAAGATTCTTTTATAATTTTTTAGTTTTTTTTAAAATAAAATGGTTCTAAAAAATATTTATGTTTTAAAAATAATTTTTAAAATAGGAAAATATATTTTCCTCAATAAAATTTTTAAATGAAATTGTGAATCCATCTTTATAAGAAAATGATTTTTAAAATGGTTTTATGAAATGGATTTTCAAAGAAATATTATTTTTACATAAGATATGTTCCATGTGATCTTTAAAAATATTTCTCCATCTAAGATGACATAATTTTTTATAGTTTTTAATTTACTGGGGATATTATCCAAGAATACCCATCATATTATTTCTTGAATGTTTTATGTTTTGATGTGATGATGTTTATGACAACTGTTTCTCTTACATATATTATATGCTTTTGAAACCTACTTATTTTCACAGGTTATTCTTTGATTAAATGATTATGAGACCTGTATATTATCCATAGGTATTGATATGATGAAATTTTTATGATACCAATTTTATTTCATGGTTTATGAAATGATTTTTATGAAACCCATCTCCTTTTATGGGTCATGATATGATGAATGTTTTATTATTATGTGACACATATATTTATGATTTTATTATGTGATGGGAGGGGCCTATATCTCCCTCTAATAAATTGGTTGAATATTTATATCTCATTAGATAATTATTGGAAAAAAGTTGGAAAGATTTTTCTGAAATGGGAAATAGGTGTGTACTGGTCTACTATGGGAATATGGGGAAACACAATTTACTATGGGAATAAGGTGAAATCCAATAACTTCTAATGAAGGGAATACAAATAGGGATGGTGGTGCATCATACCCAATAGGTTTCATCCCCATTAAGTTCCCTAAAATGTTTTGGTAATGTTTCTTTAATTATAGGGAATGATTTATATGTGTGAACCTGATTACATGTTCACAATGCTGTGTATGGACTTGGTTGCATGCCCATAAGTTTATGAGAGGGTCTGATTTCATGTTCTTAACTAAATGAGTGAACCTATTTCTATTTTAACATGTTCAAAATGTTATAAGATGATTTTATTCCACAATTATTTTCATTATTCATATGCTATGTTGTCATGACTTATACTCTTTAAATTCTTTATTATCATGTCTTATGAACTGCAAATCATTATTCAGTGACTCTGGATTATGATATTTTATATATAGGGTATGATCTTATAATGTTATGATCATGTTCTCACACCCTTATGCTCGTGTTATTCTTACATGTCTTCATTATTAACCCTTACCGAACATCTAATCTCACCCCTTTATTATATTTTCTTTCCCTAGGTAATGAAGAATGGTTTTATATAGGAATACTAATTAGAAAGAACTTTAAGGGAGATGTTGATGATCTTTTAAAAAGTTATAAGATTATGTTTCCACATTTCCAAATACACTAAACTATTAGGGTTCTCAGGCATGTATTTTTGTAATGTGATGAATATTCATCTAAATTGATGTAATATCCATGTATGGTAATCTTGGGTTGTTATAAACCATGTATTTATAAAATTACACATAATCTACTTATTTAATTCCTTCATTCATGATCTTTTAATTCATTTATTTAATGTGAATGTATCCATTCAAATAAATTTCTAACCATGAAAATTAATTAAATAAATAAATAAAGTGGTATAATCCAGAGATTTATCTAATATTTGGTTTATTGAGCAAATGATAAACCAACTCAGACCCTCAGGGAATAATTCCTTTAAATTATATTTGTTCGAGTTGTATTATTCCACATATGATCCTATGAACCTCCTTGATTTCTTTCTCCTCAACTCTAAACATTAACCACCTCATGTCTCTTGTGATATGCATCCATTACATAATCTATATTCTCATATAGGTGAGGAAATTCAATGGATTGGTTTATGGGAGGTTACATAGAAGAAACTACAAGCATGAAATCTCATATATAATGAGTGGGGGGATAACACATTAGCCATCAATTTAATTTATTAAAAATAATAAATTAACAAAATCCATCACATACAATGGTCTAGTCTAATTTAATCATCACCTAGACACAGGAAACAAGTATACATTTTCAATATATTTAGAAATTACATTAATTTATTATTTAATTAACACACACACTACAACGTAATCAAATTAATTAAAAAATTACCTAACTAATTAAATTTATCTTAATTCCATATAGACTATCATAAAATTACCATCATAATTTTTTTTAAACAAATTAAATTAATTAATTTTATTTTAAATTAACAAAGTACACAAGGGTACAAGGAGGGGATGGCATGTACCTATCCAAACTACTCAACATGGTCTTTGTACTTTGTTTTCACATGACATTTAGTATAAATTTCAATTTTTATAATTATAAGGTTTGAGTTTTTCAATAAATGATTCAAAATCATATATATATTATGTAAATTTCTATTCTATTAACATACATGAAATATGCTATAATTAATGACTATACATAACTTGTTCAGATTTTAACATGAAAATTAATTTATTTTTTAATTAATAATCATATCACATGGCATGTCCTAACTAATAAACGAGATATGAAACATATATAAATAGGTGTAATTATATTTTTAATTTTTCCTTCATTGTTAAATTAATTAAATGAGGCTCAATAGGTTACACAACCTGTACTAGGTTAATACACCATGAAACCTATTCTACCAATGTCCATGACACATGCCTAGGGACTGGGAAATATTTTTATCCATGGATGTGTATGAGGTACATGGAATGTACACTAGGTACATTCCATGCAACCTTGATGTTTCACGATTTTTCATTCTCTATATCGTGTAGTAAATACATGGAATGGTTATGAACCTATGTTTTCTGTCATAAAACAATTAGTCTATATGGAGTGTAAGAGTGTTACATGACATGTACTCTAGTTAAATTTCATGGAATCTTAGCCTGGTTAACACATGTTGTACATACGAGTCATCCTGGTGCAATGAACACAGGAACATGACATGCACCTTTGGGATATATTGTGTGTAATTTTATATTTTTTGGCTAGAACCCTTGACATATCTTAATGTATCCTATATACATTATTCAAGTTAATTTAACATTTTCTCTATTATGTGAGCGTTAATGAAGAAGGGAAGAGAAGGATTTAGTGTTCATATTGAAATAATCAATAACTGTTAAGTTAAACTAAAAAAATGAATACAATCAATCAAAAATTAATGAATAATTATAAATTAATTATGTGAGCACTATGATACCACTTTCAGGTTTTGGGAATAGTAGAAGCACCTATTAGGTATGTAGAACTCTGATATTATTCGCAATCATTGAATATCAGATATGTACATGAGAAAGAACATCATGATGAATGTAATTATATCGAAGATCAATTGACATGTTAATGTTAGAACCATAAGACATGATCATCACATATAATTTATAATTAATTTATATATATTTTTATTATTATATTTTCTTGTATTTGTTTCCTTATTATATATTTTTTTGACTACACTTACAATACCTCTACTAAATTGTATGCTCTAAAGGCATAATCCCTTTAGCGAGGATCCACATGTTCTCCAAAATCTCAGAACATTACTGTAGAATAAATGGGGTTTTTACACATTTTATCCCGGTTACTTGCATCATTTTTAATTAATCATAGAATGAATATATTAATGGAAAAAGTATTATTAAGGATCCCCTAAAGGCTTGAGAGGTTGGAGGATGATTAGAGCTCTTGTTCTTGAGAGATTTCATGGGAGGATTCTCTGTAGGTCTTGAGATAATTATCAATTGGTTTATAATACATAATAAGTGTCTAAACATGGAATGTAATATATAACTGGGTATTCATAGAGCTAGTATATTGTTGGAAATTTCAAATAGGTACTTATCCAATTCCTTATTTCTTAGTGAACCCCATTCTAATAATAATTTTTAAAAAACCATTGCTTCCATGATATGTGAAACACATGCATATAAATAAATATCATTTATTATATAGATAGATATTTCTTAATTTAAATGATATTTAATATATCATTTCCACTTGAACCATTAATATCAATCTTCTACTCTCCTCATTGTTTATCAGTCCTTGAATAATGACTATTTATGTAATAAATAAATATCATCTTGTTATTTTATTTTAATCATAATAAATATTATTTTCACTAAATTTTCTGAATAAATATTTATTAATATTTTACCCACATATTTATTTTTATAAATAACTCAGGATTAAATCATGGAATTCAAACCCTCTTGAATATTTATTAAACCATAAATCTAGAATAATATTCATTCAAACTTGTTAAATTAAAATAGAATTTAGCTATTATTCTTGATATACTTAGTGTGTGATCCTCTAGTTATATTTCTCAGTGGGTTTAGGTGGAACTAGCTAAATTTAAAGGTTAGATTCTAGAAACACACCAAGATACCCATAAATAATGAATTTAATATCTCAATGACATACAACCTCATATGAACGATCACTATTTAATATAATATTTTTATCATGATATCTCTAATCAACCAGGTTTTATGTTGGTGTTATAAACCTATATAATGAAAGTATCTTTCTTCAAATTTATAGTATTAAACCTGCCCTATTAATACCATGTCCATGGATTCAATTAATTTGGTCCATTCCTATTAAATTCCTGAGATATTAAATCTTGTTAATAAATAGGAGGGAAAAATCCTTTCTCACATTATTTATTAATGAAATATTACTCAGGACACACCCAATTCATCCTACTTCACAATGAGCATACGCTGTATTGGATTTACTCAATACATAAAAGTATATAAATAATGATATAAATTAATAATAATCTTAAAGTATAAGGAACAATACAAGGATCTGAATATAGGAGCAACTAATGAAACATATAAATGTGTCACTAGAAGGTCGTGTTCTCATAATATTCTATACTAGAAATTACTTAGAGCATACACAATGGGAAAGTTCCTCAATGTCCTATGATTCTATACCCCTGATAAAATATATCATTTTTTCCTATTAAATGATATTATACAGATATAAAATATTTATTTAACAAAACTATTGTGGCATTTATTCATTCTCATCGTAGATGGAGAGGGTTATGACCTTTTAGTGTGGCAGTTACTCTTAAGACAATATCATATTCTATATCATGAAAAAGAATAATCATGATGGGATATAAAGTGGATTAATATTCAAGACAATGAATAAAATTAATCATAATGTATATTTAATTTGGTTCTAGATAAATAACTTCAACAATCATATCTGCTGGGTTCTTGTTTTTATAGATCTTCATGTTACCAAAAATAAATGGAACACCCCCACGTATATAATGATAAAGAATATTGATTTGTTTTTTATTGTAGTTGATTACCTAGAACTTAATCACTTTTTCTATGTAGTTACCTATATAATCTATGACCCAAATATTACTAAATATCATAGTGTTCTTGTGAATGGAATTAATGAGACAATATCCTGATAATATTTTTTATATTGATAGGCTATTGGAGTTCCTGACTATAATGAGAGACTTTATGTTTTATGAAAATGTTCCAAAATATATATCCTATGGTCTAATAAAATATATCTAATAAGACGCATATGATTCTCTACTATTAGGTGTTTAAAGATTATAATAAATTCATACGTTGTCTCATAAAGTTTACACTTAGTAATCTTCAAGATTGGAGGTTACGAGGAATAACCAATAAATAGAAATTCCATAGGTTATATGCATCATTGGATATTCATTATAATTGAGATTATTATTTATTTATATATCCTAAATCACAAAGTTTGATGTATTGATCAAAACCATGATTTCATATGATCATGGAGAGGTAGGGTACGTTAGGTGTGACATAAGTGATGTGAAATTAATTGATAACTCAAGAATGGGTTTGTCCTTTCCCAGACTAATAGATGATATCTTAGGTTATTTGATTCATTTTTCTGTATGATTATGTACATGAAAATGAAAATTTATCAACGAATTAATTTTAGGTAGTCGGTGAAAGAATTATCAAGAATATAGGTTGATTAGACCAATAGTCAATCTGCTCGATGAGATATCAAAACAATGATATCAAATTACAAATTAATAATTTGTATGAGGTTGTTATTATTGCAATAATAACTTGATTTTCTAAAGTTGCCTCAATGCATTTCTAGGATAAAATCTTATACCTAGAATCTAATCTTTCACTTTAGTCCAGTTCACCTAATGCCACCAAGAAAGAGGCATAGAGATACACACACTATATCTATCAAGAAACTCAATTAAATTCTATAAGAATTTAATATTAGAATGAGTATTATTCTCAAGAATGATGAATAATAATTTTTCATATTACATTGATAAAATATATTCAATCACCATATATTCTAGATTTTAATATACATGATTTTAATATTAAATAAATATTTTCACCAGTTACTGTATATAATATTTTTTTCTATTTATTGAATGAATAATATCATGGATTCTATTTATATAAGTAAATATTAATTATTCTAGTTTTTAAAAAAATTATTGAAGATTGATTGGACTAGTGTCAGATGCTGGAAAAATGGTATATTTTAATTAATATCAATTATATAATTATTGATTAAATTATTTTATAAATAAAATTATATATATATCAAATAATTGATTTTTTAAAAATATTTTTTCTCAATATATTTCCCTCAATACCATGATGAACATTCTTAAGAACAACCTAATTTATGAGAGGAAATAATCATTATCCTTTCTCTCAAGACTCATAGAATAATAAATAATTCTTTCATTATAAATGGATTTTATACTTCATGTGATGATCATCCTACTACAATATCACATCTCATCATCCATGTTAACTCCACTGTATGACTAATTCAATTTAGGGATCATAAATTTGGGTATTAGAGAGTAATAAAAAAGTTGATAACCTCATTTCATATTCTTTATCATGAATTATCAACATAAAACCAAAATATTTCTACTTATATTTCAAATAAAAACTATATAAAATTAATGATTTGAACTTAATTCCTATATAAAATGTAGTTAATGCATCATGAACCAAGTAAAAGTGTTGAAAATGATAAGAGAGGGAAGCACGAGATAGGAAAAAAAATATGACACATATCAAATTTTATGCTCTCATAATAAACTATGGGGTAGTTGGAAGGGGCATGCGGAACAACCATATAATCCATAGAGGTGATATGTGAACATATAAAATTTATAAGAAGTAACCAACATAGTAAAAAAGAAAACTAAATTAACATTGGTACATCTGATTAACCATGTTCAATAACCAAAATCCAACCCACTAAAGAATATAGAATAAATAATTCTCTGCTACAACATAAATTATAGGGAGAATTAAATCACACATGAAGTTATGAATTAATTCTATATATAAGGGTAAAAAAATTAACCAACATGAAATGGTAAAAAAATAAACACACATATAAAGGTAATCTAGACCCTGAAAACCATTCAGGTTTATTATTAACAGGGGATTTAAAAAATAAAACATTCAATGAAATAATCCATTAATTTAATTTCAATATAAACATCAACTATAAAAATAAAAAATCTCTTCCTTGAAATTAAAATGATCTTATTCCTGATTATTTTATCGCCACCTATTCTACTAAACTAGGACTATGATTATTATTCTAAAAAAATTAATAAAATTATATAGGTGAATGATTTTAGTTATATCATAATTTTAATTATCCCAAATATTTTTCTTTTATATAGACACTATCCTATATTCAATAATGTACCTATCAAAGTGAAGCCTAATGTTTATATACTTTGATCTACCATGTAAAACATAGTTTTTAGACAGATTTATGATATATTAACCAATAAAGTGTGTAATAACTCTAAATGAAGATAAGTAAAACTCATTAATTAAACCTTTTAACCAAATATCATCTTTTATAGAATAATTAATGTAATGTAATCTTCATTTGTAACGACCTGAAATTTTTAAAATTTTGTTTCCTAATTTTATGTGTTATTGTTATACTCAACAAAAATGTTTTATTTGATAAACATGATTATAATTAAAATGAGATCAGTGGGTTTTGACTATTATATAACCATCGGTCAACATGACCGCTGTGAACAAAATGTTTTGATTATTGTCTCTAAATATAAGTAATCTTGGTTAATTATTATAGAAAGAAGATTTGATGGCCTCACCTAGTAGTCTTGGACCGATCGAAGCCCATCTAATAGAGGTTGGGAAGGAGGTAGCACCACTGGGCTTTGCTCTGGATCAAATCCAAGCCGAACTTCATCATGTGAAGCTGGAACGAAATCGTCTTCGTGAGAAGTTCAAACTGATAGAAATTACTACTCGGGCAATGTTGACTGAGCCGCCCCAAGCTTCTATCACCCTAGCACACCTTACTCTTAGGTCCTATGCTGGTATTATAAGGGGTTATGTAACGAGACCGTAACTACCTTGTGTAATCCTTGTTTTAAATAAAAAATGGGATTTCTTCTTATGATGAAGTTTATGAATTTTGAAATGACAGGATAAATATAGTATGCATATTTTTGATGAATTTTAGAAAAAGGATATTTTAAATATGTTTATGTAAACCCTAAATAATTAAAAATGTGTAATGATTTTCAAAAAATGGTCTTCTGCAATTATGTTCAGTACTAAATTTAGAGTCTAATAAGATCAACTTGATTTTTGATGAATAGTAAATTATGAATAGTGATTTTGTGATTAGGATTAGTAATATGACCAAATGGATTAGTAATCTCACTTAAAGAAAGTTTTAAAATAATCTAGGCACCTTGATTAAGTAATGTGATTCAATAAAATAGTTAAATAACAGTTTCATTAATTATTATTCAAGTATTAGTTTTTTCGGGTGAATAGTGTTTTTTAATCAAAAATTTATTTAAAAATAATTAGAAAATTATTTTTATAAAAATGACTTTATTTTTGAACTCAGAGCATCGATATTATGTTATGGTAATTTTTGGGGTTTTTTCTGAAAAAATGAATTTTCGATGAATAGTGTTTTTATTTAAAAATTAAATTAAAAATATTTAGAAAATTATTTTTATAAAATGTATTTCATTTTTGAAATCAGAGCATTAATATTTGGTTAATGTGAAATTTTGGGATTTTTCTGAGAAAGTTGAATTTTCAGTGAATAGTAAAAATACAGTTTTAGGGTTTCGGTATGTTTAATGACATCATAACGGTGTCATGATGATGTCATGAGATCTTTTGAGGGTTGGCCAGCCAAGGGTGATGAATTATTGTTTTGGGGGCCCCATGTGGCCTAACTCCATGATAAATGACAAGGGAGAGCACATGGGTTTGAGAAAAGCACATGTGAGGTGTCCCTTGGCCATTAATGCCTTGTCCCCTCACTTTCCCTATAAATACCAAGACCTCCTCTAATCCATTCGACTCCCCACTCATTCCCAACGAATTTCTGGTCTCATTACCTCCCAAGGAGTCCTCCCAAGGTGCCCCCAAGCCCTCAAGTTCTCAACCTTTGAGGTTTAAGAGTTACATTTTAAGGTAAGGGATCCGACCTCTCTCTTTCTTTTCAAGTAATCTCTTTTATGTCTTTTCTTTTATACTCCATGTTATTATGTTAGAGGATGTTCTTTTATATTCATCCTACTGCCTATTTCATGTTCATATGATGAGTGACCCCCCCTTGCTCTCATCAATTCGTTTTAAGAATGTTTAAGTGGCGCCGTTAGGCTGCCGAATTTTTAAGGGATTCTTTCATCTTCCTCGTTTTCAAGTTCTATTTTCATTCAAGTCTTTCATGTTCCTTTTTGTTAAATTGGGGTATGATATCTATATATATCATACTGTACTCTTATGTTCATATGATGAGAGACCCCATTTGATCTATTCAATTCAGTATTTTGATGTTTTAAGTGGCGTCGTTAGGCTGCCGAATTTTTAAGTGGTTCTTCACCCTTCTCGTTTTGAAGTTCTACTTTCATATCAATTATTTCAAGTTCCTTTTTGTTATATTGGGGTATGATCTCTATATATATCATACTGGACTCTTATGTTCATATGATGAGAGACCCCATTTTATCTCTTCAATTCAGTATTTTGATGTTTTAAGTGGCGCCGTTAGGCTGCCGAATTTTTAAGTGGTTCTTCACCCTTCTCGTTTTGAAGTTCTACTTTCATGTCAATCATTTCAAGTTCCTTTTTGTTATATTGGGGTATGATCTCTATATATATCATACTGGACTCTTATGTTCATATGATGAGAGACCCCATTTGATCTCTTCAATTCAGTATTTTGATGTTTTAAGTGGCGCCGTTAGGCTGCCGAATTTTTAAGTGGTTCTTCACCCTTCTCGTTTTGAAGTTCTACTTTCATGTCAATTATTTCAAGTTCCTTTTTGTTATGTTGGGGAATTATCTCTATATCTATCATACTGAACTCTTATGTTCACATGATGAGATATCCTATTTGATCTTTTCAAATCATTTTTGTTGATTTTTAAGTAACGCTGTTAGGCTGCCGAACTTTCATAAGAGAAATCTAATTTTTTTTTCTTCCTTCCATGTTTTTCATTTCAAATGGTATGTCCTTGAAATCTCATTACCATGATCATGTATCCTTCTTATTCTGTCCATGTACTATTTTATGGGTCATTTATGAATGTTTGACCCATTTTACCTCTCTTTTAATGTCTTCTAAAACCTCGAAACATTGCCGTTATGCTGCAGAATTTCTGTCTCAAAATGTCTATCTCTTTTTCTAAAGTCCTTTTATTTTATTAAGTGAATACTCAAAGCTCTTTCTTCTAAAGGGGTATTCACATATATACCAAAATGTTCTATTTTAAATTCTGGGATTTACATACATGAGACCCACCTTCCTTTTCTGTGGGTTTTAAAGTGATATAAAGATCATGTCTTTAAAGCAGTTTTTAAAAAGTTATGATTATGAAATGAAACCCATTTCCTTTATGCTATATGGGTTATTTATGAAATGTTTGATGATGATATATGTGGCTCACATGATAATAAAGGCAAATTTAAGGGTGTGCCCTGATAGCGCTCCAATGCATTGGGTAATGATGTAACCACTAGAGATTACAATTTTCACGATACCTTGGTGAATAACCTTGGTAATTTTAAAATGACACCTTGGGGATGGACCTTGGTGATATGTTCATGATTGTCTATGTTAAATGATGTAGCCACATCTTCAAGTTATTAAAAAGTTTTATTTTTATTATGATATGCCTCATGATTTCATTTTCATGCATTAAAGTTCTTTTCATGAATTTATTGATGTATCTCAAGTTCATATGTAAAATGTTTCACTTGTATCCCTTGCTGGGCCTTCTGCTCACCCTTCCTTTTGATGTATGTCCCCAGGTTATGAGATGCAGTAATGAGCCTAGGGTGAACATGAGGAGAATCCTTTCAAGTGTTTAAGAAGAATGTTTTTTTTTGTTTCATGTTTTATGTTCCTTGTTTCCAAGACACTAAACCTTAAAGATCCTCAGTTCCATGTAATGGAATGAAAAGTTATGTTATAAAAAGACGGGATGCTATATCATTAGTGGTAGATAGTGAAACTGCTGACTGCATATTACATTTCCATGAAACATGGACACTGTAGGAAAAAAATACAAAACCTTTATTTGATTTATGAGTTTCTATATTATCAACATAATTAGAATAAAAAATAAATTAATTTAATCACTATAAATATAATTTTTACCATATTAAATTAATATATCAGAAGGCATTGATCATACATTTGGATGTATTTAAAAGAATGACAATGTGATTTACCGAGTTTTCTAATGAACATGCTCAGAGTACACATGAAAAAATAAATACCAAGTCTTAAAATAACCATTGTATGAATAAAACTCCCACTATACTACCATAAAGAATATTACTCTTGAAATATACTTTGGATTCACTAATATGGGACTTACTAAGGGATAACTTAATATTATATCCTAGGGGTATGTTTAACATGTTTAATGTGCTCAAATAGATACCATTTTAAAACTTTCTTAATCAAAGCATGATGTGATAGATATATGGTTCTATACTCTCTATGATTATTTATTTCCATTAAAAAAAATTGGTTTCCATTTCCCAAATAACTCATTTCAAAAAATAGAATTGAGTAAAACCATTATATGTTTAATTAGCCTTAGGTTTTTAAAGATAACTAGCATGTTATCAATATATAAATGAAAGTAAATTAGATCATCCTTAATATTCTTAAAGTAAACATATGTATAAAAATTAATTATACTAAAACAAGTTTTAATTATAAAATAATCCAAAATCTTATATAATTTTCTTGAATATTTCTTAAGACCATATAAATATTTCTATAAAAGAAATACTTGATTCATATTAATTTATTTTGAAAATCCCATAGGTGGTTTCATATATATTATTTTATCTAGTTTTCTATTAAAAAATATATTTTTAAAATAAAAATTTTCCATATGGAAATCATTCTTATAAATAAAAACATGAATAATCTGAATTGTTTAATTATTAAAAATGGGAGAAAAAATATTTCCATAGTCTACTCCCTCACATTAAAGGAACCACTTAATATCTAACCTATATTTATATATTATTTATAACTCTATAGTTTTATCCTATTAATTCTTAAAGATAAATTTTCAACCAATTATCTTTTCATTTAATGGTTTTTCACAGTATACCAGGTATTATACTTAAGAAGTAAATTCATCTCATCATTCATAGTAGATAACTCCATCCAAAGTTTTTGGATTCAAAGATTTATTGAATGTTTTTGGTTTATCACTGTTTGTATCATGAGAAATATTAAACAAATATGCATCCACATCCATATGGAGGAACTTGATATGAAGTTTAATAGTCATCCTTACTATATCTCAATTTAATTTTTACTATCTAATACAATCAACTCCTCTTAACTATAATACAGAACTGAAATAAAACTCAAACTCACCTTGAGTCATTGAGGAAGGATCAGTGGTGACATAAATGGGTTCAAACTGGCTAAAAGGAGTTAAATCAATATCACTCCCTAATGAATGGGGTGTACTAGTATTAATAGAATTGAAAAAATATCCTTTAGGAAGACTAAACTCATGCAATAAAATTCCATGACTGATGATCGAGTTATAATGTCCAGTTTATTCTATCCACAATTTGTAACATTTAATTCCCTCAGTATAACAAATAAATATACATTTCACATCCCTAGGTTCCAAATTATCATTATTAGTATGTTCATAAGATATGGATCCAAAAACTCAATGGTGTGATAGACCAAGTGGCTTTCCTATATAGAGTTCTTCTAGAATTTTAATGGAATTAGTTGATGATGATAAATTATTAATCAAGTACACTATCTTGGTGGAAGCCTCATCCTAGAATGACCTAGGTAAACTATAATGGAGAAATATTCATCTCACAGATTCTAAAATGATCATATTCATATGATTAACTAACATGTTCTGCTATTGTGTTTCCACAGTAGTTTATTATCATTGGATACATTTAGAGCTATAACATTCTAAAAATTCATTAGAATGATATTAAAACCCAATATTATATCTTAGATCCTTTAGTTTATTACTTTTTGTTCTCTATACCCTCTTTACAATTCTTGAAATTATGAATGGTTACAGAATTATATTACAAAATAAAAATCTTGAACTTCCAATAGTAATAATAAATAAACATGAAAAAGTAATAGCCACCACCATGGGAAGTAGTCTTAGATGGAAATGAGATATTTGAGTGAACACACTCAAGAGTGTTTCTAACCTTGTATGATGACCAATTAAAACTCACCAGCATAGAATTACCATACATATAAATCTCATTGAATGAAATATCAATGGGATTCACATCAGTCTACAATCCATTATTTCTAAGTTCATCAAGACCATTATTGATCATTTGTTTCATTATTATATACCTTAGGGTAGTATTATATAACACTGATAAATGACATACATTATGTAATTTCATGTGATTACTCCATCCTAACACATACAATCTATTCAATAGAGTCCCCTTGATTATAGTAAGGGGTCAGTGATTTATTCTCAAACTACCATAACCAAAACTAAATGTATTACCCTTATGATATATAATTTCTATGTCAATGAGGTTTATTTTAAGTTTTTGAACCCATATAACCTCTTATGAAATATTAATAATCCAATCATTAAGTTCTATAGACACAAAACCTATATTCATAATGAGACAAATATTATTATTTCCTAAGAAGATATCACCCAATTAAATCTCCCTTAATTCAATCCCACAACCCCACTCTTAATAATTTCTTTATTTTGATGTTATTTAGATAAAAAAGAAGACATTTCATCCTAAAGAGTTATATTATCCATTATATACATAATTGATTCTATGATAGAATTAAAATACTCATCCAATGATTTTAACAAAATTATAACCTTATCGTAGTTCCCTATTTGAACATCTATGTTTGAATGATACAATACGATTTTAGTTTAATCATCATAATGGGTCTTGATTATAGTTAATCTTTCATCATGAAATTATAATGTCTAATTTTCTTTTATAATCTTCTAAATAATTATTTATTCATATATATGGATTCTAATTTAGACTAGATAAAAGAAAAAATAAACTCAAAATCTACTTACTAAATAACATTATCTTCTAAAGAAAATAAAATAAAACTACATGTTTTTATAAAGCATCATTACATACATTAAAATATGTGACTAAAGACTATCCACATGGGGAATAGGTTGATAACCGTTTCTTAGGACCATTACATAAATTAAGCTATTAATTATGATCTAAGAAAGCATTCATATTAATTAACAATAAAAATAAATCTCTTTCTCCATCAAACATTTCTATCTCAAACTTCATAGAACCAATTTTAAAAGGATTTGTAGGTTATGATACAATTTTTTAAGTAATTTTTTATGTGGTTTTCCTCAAGAACCATATAATATCCATCAATGCATTGTGATGGATTATGTAGTGAGAAGGAAAATATTTTTTTTATGAAAAACGTGAACCCCATTATTAAATGAATGTTATTTTGGAAATATTAAAGGAAGGTAATAAATAATACCCTGATATTAAGTTCTTTGTATTGTATTTATCCTATGTCTATAGTGATAACACCACCCCAAGAAGACTTATATTACTAAATTAAACAATTAGGAATATCCATGACATGAAATAAGAAACAATATGATAGAAACAATCAGTGGAGAATGGAAAATACAGTGTTTGTGGAAAATATAAACTCTGTTATGAGGAGTTAGCACCATCCAATCCTGGATGAATTTATTCTCAAACCCATCATAAAGGATACATCATCATACATAATGAACAAAAAATAAATCTCTTACAAAGTTTTATTTCAACACTGAAATTCAGTTATGATTGAAAATATAAGTCAGTAACCACCAAATTTTTTCTGATGATCATATTTCTCAAATACAACATTATATTCCCCAAAAAATCTCCACTGGATGGGGGCATAGTTGTAGGATATATGAACTTTAGGTGTTATAGAGAAATCAGTAAGCTGAAAACCATTATTCCATTTCTTTATCTTGAAATCTCACTAGAATACTAAAATGTTTCATCTTCTCTCTCCATTAAAAACTAGACTGAATGAATTAATTGAACCAAATATTAAATTATATATCTATAGAGTAATCAAGATCCCTTGAAAATATGAATACACTACAAGCAAGATAATTATGAGATGATCAACACAAGAACATCCCCATTCAAAATATTGTATTTCATGACAAACTATTGGGTAATTGCAAGGAAAGTATTATGAATGAGAGGAAAAAAACATGCTTCAGTCTTATTCCCCCATCTTCTGATGGTGTAAGGCATAGATGTGATGTTGCCTCCCCTCATTTACCTTCTTAGGATGGGGAGGGGAGTCCTAGATTCTTCTTTGTGCTTGATCCCTTCTCGTATCCCTTCATTCTCCCCTTTTATAGATCGGTCCTCTCTCCCTCTGTTTCCTTCGATTAAAATAATCCCCAAGGTGCAAGCTTGCACGAATGGTGTGATATCGGTCCCTATTTCTCCTTTGGAGTTCACAGATGCTTCCTCTCTACTAAATCTCACTCTGGTTTCCTGATTCGGAAAGAATCATCCATCGGTTGATGCGTTCAACCGGTATGTATTTTCTTCTTGGAATTTACAGGATCACACGATTGTTGGCCTTTTATATGCGAGACATATTCAGATCCATTTCTCAAATAAAGAAGACCTAATCTATACATGGGAATTTGATACATGATATATAGAGGGAGCTAGGTTTTCTCTATTCCAGTGGACCTTTGATTTCAACCTAAAATGCGACCCTCCGACCACAGCGCTCTGGATAACTCTATCGGGACTACCTCTACCATTTCAGAACCCGACCATCCTCCGGTTGATTGGTAACACGTTAGGCCACTACCTCTGTTTGGAAGCTCATAATAAGGCTATTTGTCATCCAGTCGATCCTAGGATATGTGTCGAAGCTGATATTTCTAAAGGGACTCTGAAATCTATCATCATCGACATTGAGGGAGAGATTTTCTGGAACCAATCGGTATGTTACGACAACTAGATCCCTTTCTGTTTTGGTTGCTATCGAATTGGACATGAATTTTCCAAATGCTATCGTAAAGTCGGTTTCCAGAATATGCCTCCATTTTCTATGAAGGGAGTTGTGATGGCTGTCAACAAGGCTACTGATTTTCAGCTGGCGATGGGAGAGGTTGTTTCTGGATTGAAATCAAATATAGCTGCTTTGGAGGAGAATCAAGGGGAAACGAATCATCTGGATACCATGTGCAAGGAGAAAAGGCTGAGTGACATTCCAAAGGTGGCACATATTTTTAATCGTTTGAAATAGGACCTGGGTATACACCTCTAGGTGGAGTATTCAAGAGAGAATGAGGGATAGTTCCCTGGACATCTTGGCTGTAAAATCTCAGTCAATGGTCCATTAGAGGCAAAGGAAGTGGTCACTAGGGATGTTACCAGAGTAGAGGTCAAGACTTCTGGATTTTTACAAGATGCATCTTCTTCAATTTCATATACGGAACAAGGGAGGTGGGGTGAGGTGGGAGTATTGGGTTCATTAGACCCCAATATTCCCACTACAGAACTCTCTTCCCATATGTAGGCTGTGAGTAAGGGGAAGATGAAGGGCCCTAAAACAGGCAAGGTAAAGGCGCTGGTCCTCCAGAGTTCTTCTAAATAAGGACTAGTGGTCGAGTTGGGCAACCACTTTGAAGGTATGGATGTTCAAGGACCAAAAATTGATCAAGAGGAAGATGATTAAGGTGATTATAGCTATAGCCAATTATCTGTGGACTTTTTGGAAAGAATTCAAGGGAATGGTCTTCACAGCCCCAGAAGGAAGAAAGGGAACAAAGGAAATAGAGACTCAGGGAAATGTATTGTGGTTAAGGGGAAAAAACCAAAGGGACACAAGGATTATTCACACTTAACTAAACCTATGGAAACTAGGTCGACTATGAAAGGTAGAAACAAGGAAGGAAAGATTGCTCAGAACGGGGAAGGTGGAGAACAAAAAGGGAAAACCAAAATAGTTGAGAAAGAGGTAGGGGAGTTCTTGAAGCTCCTCCTCCATTCCAATGAAGAAATGATTGAAAAATAGGTTAGGTTAAATGATTCAAAAGATGAGATCGAAAGAATATATGAAAGAAGGCTGCGGGTTGACTCCAAGGAGGAGAAAGAGGCGTGGTTAGAAAAACAAGACCGAATACTGGCTCGTGGCTTCAACCAAGGTATAATAAACTCAGAGGAATTCGTACAGACAATGGACAGAATGAATACTCACCTTGAAGAGCTCATCGGTATATATCCAGACACCCAGGTTAGTACTTTGCACTGGGAATTATATAGATTGTCTAATTCTAATAATCTCATTATTGTGTTTAATAAATTTGTAAGCTCTTTCAGCACGTAGCGATGCCCTTGTTTTGTGAACCCTAGTTTCCCACTTTTTACTTTAAGTGGAATAATAAAAATTATATTTAGTGGTGGTAGTTACTAGGGGAATGTGACAAAAACGGATAGGATGTAGAGGTGAGATGAAGATCAACTAAAATACAAGAGAGGAAATAACTAAAATTAAAAAGTAAACCAAAGTCACATTGGTTTCATTTGATAGAACAAGATCAATGGCCTCAAGACAACTCACTAATGAATACGGAATAAAAAAATCAGGATCCAATATAAATTGACATGAGAAATTAGAATGCATGTAAAGGTAGAAAATAATTCCATACAGAAGGGTAAACAAATAAACCTACATAAAAAGTTAAACATATAAACCAAAACATAATGGTATGCATGGACACACAAACCATGAATTTTGAATGTTAATAGGGGTGGAAAATATAAAACATTAAATACAATAATGCATAAATTTTATTACAACATAAACATGTAGTATTAAATAAAACGGTTCGAAGAAACATCCATTATGAAATGTTGAATTGTGTTTGATGCTATTTTAAGTGAACCTGGAGAACATGTAAATTGACTATTGGATTTTTTATGGTGAGTGTTTATAATTTTTTCATGATACATCAATCATCAATAGTCAAAAAATATGTTGTGACTAAGCATGTTTTAAATGTTGGGTGAAGAGTTATCAATCATTTTGAAGATGTCCATTATCTCGTTATCATTATGTTTTTATGATTTCATTGAATCTAGATATATTTTAAAAGATAATTCATGTGTGATGTTTTAATTTTAAATTATCTATGTATTTATTTTTTTACTTGTTCTTTTTTAGATCATTAAGATCAAATATTTTCCGAATAGAATCTGGATTGAACAAAACTACACGATCGAAGAGTTTTTCAGGTGTGGAAGATTGTTTTCTCTATCATTGAGACTGAGTTATTTAGGGGATAAAAATACTTATACCTTCTAATAGGGTTATAGTCGATGAGTCTTAGGGTGATTGATATGAGTGAGTTAGATTAGTGTGATATAGGGATTTTAGGGATAAAAAGACAGATAACATCTGATTTTTTTAGTTAAGGATATTTGATGTGAAGAAGTGGAGATACTGATGATCATATGTACAAATCCTCTAGCCTCTTTAAATAAAATTAAATTATTCTTATAAATTTTAAGTATATTAGTAAATGATATATGTTTGAGGAGGGTGTATTCATATTTTTATCTGATACTCACCAAATTTTTATACATTGAATTGACATTTTAATCTTAATTATTTTTATTGTTTTATCAAATGACATATATTATATGATATACTAATTTTAAATGAATTTATATTGTGTACTTTGATATATTTCATATTTATTGGAAGTTTAATCATTTCATCAATTTAATACTTGAGTGGGATGAAATGTTGTCTTTTATTTTCTAACATCAATTCACCCTCTCCATATTGTAGTGTTTACTTACCTTATTGAAGACTAACTAGGAAAAAACTTTGTATTAGAGATGGTCTCCAATTTATATCTATGGTATACTGAGTATCATACCATGATTTTTTATTTAATTGTTTTTTTATTGGGGTTAAAAGTTTCTCTATATACTAATTTTATAGTAGATAAAACATATTTTATTTAGGATGAAAAGTGATATACATGTTTTTAGTTTATATAGCATAAAATTATATCTCTTTTATCAACAGTTATAATATTATAAAGAATAATGTTACTTGATTCACTTGAGATGAAATATCAGATTTTCAACATAGTGTCTAGATGAGGAACACATTGTTGTGTATTATTTAGTGGAACATCTATAGTCACATGTCATCTTTTTTAAATAGCTTATTAAATTATAAAAAATCGACAAGTCACTAACATTTTTGTATCCACATTTATTGAAACCAATAAGTTTATTTTTCATGTTCATTATCATAAATTTTATTTACGTTAAGGAGAATTAGTCACTCAAATGAATTAGTGATTAATGGTGATAGTTAACAACCTTAAGTCACTTGATGAGAAGGAGTAATCCTATGATCAACTCATTGAAAATGTGTTTGATTTTTTTATTATGAATGAGAATCCAAGGAAAAAAATTTATGGGCTATAATACAATGGAAATCGACACACTATGGACCATATCCCATTGGGTATAATAATGGTTCTTTAAAATATAAAAAGAAAAATCAAAAAGTAATTTTATTTTTACAATCTAAATACACTAGAAATATCATTTGAAATAATAAATAAATTGATTCTGAATTTTAAGGGAAAAAAATTATACACAATTTGGATCTGAAACCAATTTTTAAAGGATGTACTGTATATTCATTTTTCATTCAACAACTAATAACCCACTATATATATTTAAGTATAAAAACATGAATATGAAAAAAAATAATGAAAAAAGATAAAAATAGAGCTCTAATTACATGAAAATTGATTGTATGAAAAAATTTCCTTACCAAAAGGTACTAATAAATTATACATAGAAATGGTTAACAATACACTAGAAGTAGTTAATGACATAATTCAAGGCCTAAAACTTATTATCATTTCAATTGAAATTTAAAATAAGTACAAAAAGATTCAACCCAATAATTCTAGTAACATGAGAAAAAATATGAAATATTTATCCTATATGCTTCCATAATCTAATATAGGATTCCATTACATTAAAAAACTTATAGAAGAAATAAAGAATCCAAATACAACATAAAAATATATAATTAGTGCAACACAACACTCAAACAAATTAAATATAAAAAATTCATTCAAAACATGATATAAATAAATTCAATATTTAACTATAATAGAACATTTGGAAAGTTCTTGGTTGATGAAAAAGAGACCAGATAATAGTAAATGGGAAAAAAGATTTACTTTTTTCATCCAATTGGAATACATGCATTGGTAGAGATCATAATTTATTTCTATTGTGCAATAACAAAGAGAGTTAAAGAATAATGAGATATCAAAAAAATCATGAAGAGGACACATGTACCAAACACACATGATGAAAAACAAGAAACATGAACAAAGACTACTTAAAAATATCAAAGAAAACTATAAATAGAACTAAGACCCACTTTCCAAGGCTTTGTCTAATCTCTTTCAATGAATAGGCTAGCTGGGAGCCACTAAAATCATAGTGATTTAGTTCATCAAGATACGATGTCTTCAAGAACATCATTATTGACGTGTATCCATATTATCCAGGTGTTTCTGGTCAAGTATTGAAGTTCTCTAGGTTCAATAAAAAAATTATATTCCACATCATGATCTTGTAGAGTCACCCATACTATATAATATCAACTAAATCTATGATGATGGATGTAAGGTATGGGGATATTCTCTCTAACTAGTTACTTATTCTCTAACAAACTTAGATGTAGCTCACATGACCCTCCTCTTGTCATCAATCTCTCTATATGAAGTTGATCCTTGAATACAAGTGCACTCCCACTTAGATTTCACCACATACTTTTTCCTATGAGATATGGATGTACTGTACAAAAACAAGGATAAAAATACCATAATGAACCTAGAGACACACACATATGGAATAGGTTTCATCAACTGTTCTGTAGAATATAGCTGTAAAACAACCTAAAGGGCATGCAGAATAAGGGGATATACCAAAAAGTGTAAATGAGATTTAACCTGAGAGAATAATAATCATCAAATTAGGGTTATGAATAAATTAGGTAAATCTAAGGAATGAAATGGTAGAGGGAATACTTACATAAGAGTCATGGTCCTATTATGTAAGGGTAACATGAAAACCTCATGTAAGTGAAATATAACTCCCACATACGGGTGGATTTAAATATCATGTTAGGGTAACCACCTATACCTCACATAAGGGTAATCCAAAAATTAAATATATTAAATCAATCATTTAATTTACAAAACATAAAAAAGGATAGGTTGTTTTATGTTGATGCACATTTGGGGAAAATTTTCTATTATTCCCTATTGTTTTTTTATTTTCGATGTTATGTATGAATTAATTTATTTATGTCATTCAGAATTATCATGTCATTTTAGGGATTTGATTTATAAGTTGTAGATATGTGATGATGTTTCATATTCAATCCTTTATACATTGAATTCCCAAGGTGGGAGATTTATTAATTTTCTTCTATATTTTTTGTGTTTTCAATTGAATACCTGATTGAATATGATTCATTCTGGATTCCCTAATATGAAGTGTAAGTGGTTACCCTTATAAGGCCCCATTATTAAACATTACTTAATCTTGATTTATGTGAATAATTCACATTGAGGATATTTTTAGGTTTAAAGTCTTTGATAATTAGGTCGTGACTATTACATAAAAACTCAAAAATTAAAAATTAGTCAAATGTACTAACTATCCATTTTTTAACAAAATGAAACCATTTAAAATAAAACATGAATTATTTTTCTTAATAAAAATTATATTGACTTCACCCTTTCTTTTATCAATCCTTATACCCTATGGAAAACATTTCAAAAACTTAGGATGAGTATAAAATGCTTATTAAGGATTACAAAACAAGGAGTAAAACCATTAGGACATGAATATTTAAAAACCATGAAAACATTTTCACAAAATCATACTTCTCACCCATAAAGCATAAAATATTTAGATTACATCATGTAATCATAAGATTCATACAAAATACCATATAAATCATAAAACATAAAAGTAACTTGTGGCATCCATATCATACTTACATTTTAGATTTCACAACTACATAGGGAGAAACATTAATGGTTACATTTGGAATACCCATAACATTATATTCCCTAAATATATTAGGAGAAACTTTATCATTTACCTCTGTCACGTTACTCAATTCATTAAAGAGCTATCACGGGCTCAATCGCCATAGGTTTATCATGGAACTGCCCGTATTTGGTTTATCACCTAACCACCCATTAAATTTCAAAGAACTATTACATAATCATAACACATAAAAGATTTAAATTATCAACATTTCACTTATCAATCATAAGAAATAAATTCAAGATATTGAAATATTCAATACATTTCCAAAACGATTTAAAAATTTTAAAAGAATATTTTTAATGAAAGTGTCCCATAACACTTTGAAACTTTTGAAAGGAATTTAAACTTTAAAACCCTCATGTACATATAAATAAATCCTTAAAACCATTTTTAAAACATGTACATTAATGATAAATATTTAGAATAAGAAATATCAAAACATTTAAAATGATGTTTTAGTTAAAGAGTCCCTTACCACATGAGAAAATACACGAATAAAAAGAATTAAAGAATAACATTAAAAAAAACTTATAATATCTAAAGAATAAGGAGATTCATGATATCATATGTCAAAGGTTAGTATATACACCATATAAAAGTGAATTGGTTCATAACAATGAATAAGTCTCAATGGAATGTAAATTAAGACGAAATCCCTTACAAAGATCGTATCCTTATATCAAGGATAAATCTATGACATAATTATGTGTGAAAAATATAAATACACCAAATATTAGAGGATATTAAATTTAAAACAATCATAGTCCATTCACACATATTCTTGTAAAAAAACTAATGACATGGATATTTAACTCAATGAAATGAGATTGAGTTAAGATTTATCTTACAAAGTTCATATAAATGACTTAAGAATTTATCAATGGGGTGATTATGTGTAGAAACAGTATATCCACACAAAGGTAAGTTGAAATTACAATATAAATAAATATATTATTATTCCATATATAATCTTCTCATAATATAATCAACGAAGTATGCGTAAAACCTAATGAGTTGAAATTGAGTTTAGAAATTCTTTTTCCTTGAGTCCAAATCGTAATGTATGTTACTTTTTATTCCTGAATAATAAACTTAACATAATTTATACATGTTTTAGAACAATTTTTAAGTTTATTATTCCTATAATATCCCTCATTACCTTGTTAAAACAATCACATAATTAATCATGTTCATATCAGCCTTTTTGTCGATATTCCTCACTTGAGTCGAAAATGAACTTGTTTTGATGTAAATTGTCCATGAAATAAAAATTAAATCATCTTCATAATGATATTCACGATTTAAAAATAATATATATCCATAATATATGTATTTATAATAGTCCACAACATTTTATGATAAGAAATGAAAATCACCTTTTATGGAGATGGTTGGTCGTACGTGCGCATGAACACTACTTTCAATTCTTTGTAATCATAAAGGAATTAAAACTAAATGATACATAGGTATGTTATAATTAAATTATAATATCTATATTATATATGTTACATAATTTCATTAATTTCATCCTTTATACGTTCCATGTATGGCATGAACGAGTCATATCACTTTAAGGGGGTGGGAGTCCACACTTCCTTAAATGAAACTATCGTATTTACACATTATTGAAAACATAAAGTTATGATGTAAATAAAAAATAAAAAATAATAAAGACAATATATATATATATAATATATATCATATATAAATATAGTGACATCATAATTTCCACCATTATATGTGGTAGGAGAAAATTTAACAATCATCATTTCGTGAGGCAGTAGTTTTCCGTACACAGAAACAATATGTTCATATCAATTATATGGAGGTGTGTGTAAGTGTAGTTTAAATAATTCTCATGAAAACATCATATTATATTGAGGAAATAGTTTTTTTATTTAATCATAGAATAATAAGATCATAGGAAGTGAAGAAGAAGAATAAAATAAAGGAACTTGAGAGAAGATGTTACCTCTAAATCAGGTAACTTCTTTTGATTTAAGACAAAAGTCTTTCTTGAATTGCCTTATGTACATGTTCAGGATTATAGGATAAATTAAGGGATATTGGGATATTATTTTAGAAGAATTTGGATGATACAAGGGGCCTGAGAGGTGCGAGTAAGTGGGTATATGTGGTGGACTTTTATAAGAGGGAGAATGGGTACTTTTGAAATGTTTTGAAATATTATTTTATTATAAATTTATTTTTGAATTATAATAGTTAAAAAGTTTTATATTTATAGGAAAATATGATAATGGGTCTAACTCCTCTCAACCAATAGGTTTTAGACATTTTTAGGTCACAAAAGTAACCTTATCTTTTAGCTTTAACCCTTAATTAGAAACATTAACTCTTACCATGAATTCTTTTATTTTCATAATATATGGTTACTATAGTTACTATAAAATGACAAGAGAACCAGAAGTGGATAATTAATTACATTTTTAACATTATATAAGTCAGTTTGAAAAATCATATATTTTTAGAACTATTATATCATTTAATAAAATAATATTTGTTTTAAAAACTCATTTATGTCAATTTTGACACTATATGATAATTGATTTTTTAAGTCATAACAACTTGATTACTTCAAACCAAAGGAATAAAATAAAATAAAATATGTCATTATAATACATAAAATTCTTTTATGGCATCAAAATTTTCAAATTAAATTTATTTTAATATTTATAATATAATTTATTTGAATCTCTCATTAATAAAGTAATCACTACATCTTCATTATGTCATAAATAAATTTTTTTATAAAATGTTTAAAAATTATAAATAAAATAACACGATATAGGAAATAGTTTTATATTTATAATGAATATTTATAGTCAAATATATCATTTATATAATCCTATATTAATTTTTTTAGTAAAAGATACATGTTTATGTTATATTTCTCTTTACTTTAAATTAATTATTATAACATGTCATTATCACACCCAAGTGGCTCCATGGAGTCATAAATTTAACCCAAGGATTCATATGGTCATATATATCTCATAAAATAGTATTATGACATGTTTTATAGTAGTTTTATATTATTATAATATTATTATCTACCTTTATTTACCTGATTTACCCTTTAACCAAGTTAAATAAAAATAATTACTGAAGTTACTATTAATAAGGTTCAAAAATAAAAGGTAATTATTTAAAAAATATATAACTTATGATTCAAAATATATATTAAATTTTTCCAAATTCAAAAAACATAATTTTCAGAAATTAATTTAAAATTAATTCCCATTGTCAAAACCAAAAAGGGGGGTTTTTAAGAAGTAAAAAATATCAAACGATTGACATGTGCTTATGTCCAACTTAAAAGTGAAATTACTCAAATGACCATAATTTTATTAAATGATAAAAAAATAGTACAATTAAACTTTAAAACCAATTAAAAGGACAATATAACTATATTAATAAATTATATGAAAAGTTAGTTTTGAATTAAAATGCTGTATTTTTCACTATTCATAAAAATATGGATTTTATTAGAAAAATACCAACATTTCAACGAAAGTAAATTTTTATGTCCCAATTCTAAATAAGAAGTTTATTTTATAAAATATAACATATAAAAGTGACAAAAAACTATTTTTAAAAAGGGTTCTCAATCAAAAGGTTGTAAAATGACCTTTTAATAATATTAGAGTATTTTATGTTTAAAATTGGATTCATTCTCATTTTAAGCCTCAAAAATATATTGGATAAATATAAAAACTTTTAACAAAGATGTGTAATAATATTTTAGTTATTTCAGTTAATTCCCACTAATAAAATATCTTGGTGTTAACTACCATTTTAAATAATAAAAACATTATTGTATTATGTTTCGGTATAACTCAATGTTGTGTGCAATGTAAGATTTTAGAGAAACTAATTGTGGAATGTTGATTACGCTATCATACATAGTGTATATTTTAAAAAAAATTAATTTTAAGTTAAAAATATTAATAGATATGAAAATGTATTATTCAGTAAATACTTGTGATGTTACATCATTCCCCCTTTTAGAAATTTCATCCTCACTATTTTAAAATTTGGCTTGGTAACTTCATTAAAAACCCCACATCGGAAAAAGGGTTAATAAAACTAACACCTTAAAAGAAAGAAAGAGAAGTAAAAAGGTCACCCGATATAACATACACTAGGGTTCTATGTAGGAAAACATGAATATGGAAGAAAACTAAGTGTCATGTTTAGATGGAGAGCGATAGAAAACATGATTTGAAGAAAGTTAACAACCAAAATAACACAATCATGAGATGGGTTAAATGGTCATTGATTTCATAGTAGGAAAGGTAAACAATTTTTTTTGTTTTAATATCCTTTTCATAATATTGAGTAATTATTTTACTAATTATAATAAGAACATAATAAAACATACTTAATTGTCAAGTATAGTTTAAACTTTATTAAATATCTACCAAAAAAGCACATTTTCTCCAAATTATGAGTATTCAACATAACTTGGTAACACCTGAAGCGATAGAATCAACTTATAGAGAATCTCATAATCCAAAAAAATTTGAACTATATATTTCATCTATCTTTAGCCATTATCCCGGAACCAAAATGGTTATTAAATGATTAGATAATTCCCTAAAAAGAATAATATTAATAAAAATAAATACTACTCTTAATCTCCAAAATTCAACAAAAAATACCCAAAGTTCATCAAATACCATTCAATAAAAAATTATCCTTATAATTCATCAAATTAATCCAAGCTAAGATTGAAACCCAAAATTTATAAGGATTTGATCACATAGTCTTTCATGATAAATCTTAACATTTATCTCTAAATAACATCGACTAATCTTAAAGTCTCATACTTAAAAGTAATAAACCTAATCACATGTTCTCCATGATAGGTTAATCATTTACATAAGTAACCCAAATCTTCACATGTTAATAATAAAAAAATAGATTCTTAGAAAATAAAATAAAACCATTACTCCTCAAATGAAATCTTATAGTATTCTATTTTCCTTAGGTATATAGTGTTCCCAAAATAGAAAATGTCTCCCAAAATAAGATTTATCACTTAATCAACAAATAATTTTCCTATAATAAGGATATCCATTTGACAAAACATAGGTTACAAAAATAAAATTATTCTTGATACATAAAATCATTTAACAAAAAAGAATAAGTCATACTTCGATTACTGGGTCGTTTCAAGATGTGACGAGTTTTCACCAATCTTGTAGGTTGTTCCTTCTATAAAAATAAAAAAATAACCCTAATTTTTTTTAACCTCAATGGTCATATTATAATTCTCATTTTTATTCCAACTCATAATGACCTCAATATCTGAATTCAAGAAGTCTTATATAAATCGATTTTTTTTTATTTCACCTCCATATGATAAAATAAAATTATTCCCAATGAAATAAAATCATACCTTGATCATAGTGTCCACTTAGTTTCATCGTCATCTTGTTCATGTAGATATAACTTCCATGTATTGAAAAAATGATTTAGATATCCTTCAAAATATTTTTCTTCCTTTATCCAAATACACCTTGTACAACTTGGGTCATATGGGTGTTCATTAAAAAATAGTTTCAAAAAATAATCATGTAGGGCATATAATTTTAAAACAACTGATAAAATGTGATATTTATATAATAGTCGGATCGAGTTTGAGTTGAAGCATTCAATTAATTTTCCTTTTAAAATACCATAAGTATGTTCTGAAAGACTATATTTTAAAATCAAATGTAAATATGTTGTTCAAGGGTCTCCTTCTTCAGAAAATTTTTCAAAATCATAATATGCTTCAAAATCTTGTGATAAGGTAAAATATTTAAAAATTCCTTGATAATATTTACCTTTCTTGAAAATATGAGAATACTGAGTAAATAGGATTTGATTAAATACAACCCATGATCCACGATGGTATCGAGGTATAGAGGAGGTGTTTAATATCTCAAACAACAGCTTGCAAGTGAGTTGTATGCTAGAAAAAGTTCTACAATAATCCGAACAATACTTTTCAATAACTATTGCAATCATGTCATCAGGAAGAGATAAAAATGTTGTTTGATATCCTACTCCTTATATTTGTAACCTACTTTAATTTATATGAAAAAGTTATAAAACATGGATTTAACTAAAAGAATAGACATAAACACTTACCATGTGTTTATCCAAAAATCCTAATCCCTAAATATTTCTAAACCATTTATCTAATACCAATTATAAGTCCCCATACTTAAACATTACTTAATATTGATTTAAGTCAAGAATTCACACTGAGGACATTTTATGGTTTAGTGTTTTAGAGAATTAGGCCATAAATATTACATAACAAATCAAAGATTACAAAGTAGTAAAATCTACTCACTATCCATTTTTTCCCAAAATGAAAGAGTTTAAAATAAAACACGACTTCTTTTTCTTGATCAAAATCTTCTTAACTACTTACTTTCTCTTACCCATACTTATACCCTATGGAAAAAATTTCAAAAACATGGGATGTGCATAAAAAGATCATTAAGGAGTATAACATAAGTAATAAAACCATTAGTCCATGAATATTTAAAACCCATGAAAACATTTTCAAAAAATAATACTTTTCAACCATAAAACATTATCTATTTAGCTTATATAATGTAATAATAATATTCATACAAAATATAATAGAAATCATAAAACATAAAGGTAACTTATTGCATCCATATCATACTTACATTGTAGATTTCACAACTACATAGGGAGAAACATTCATGGTTATTTTTGGAATACCCATCATAGTATATTACCTAAATCTATTAGGAAAAACAATATCATCTACCTATTTCACATTACCCAATGCATTGGTGAGTTATCATGAGCTCAAACACCCTAGATTTATCATAGAACCACCTGTATTTGGTTTATCACGTAACCGTTTTTCAAATGTCCAAGTACCATTACAAAATCATAGCACATAAAAGATTGAAATTATTAAAATTTCACATATCAATCACAAGAAATAAATTCAATATATTGAAATATTCAATACATTTACCAAACCATTTATACATTTAAAAAGAATATTTTTTTAATCAAAGAATACCATACCATATTGAAACTTTTTAAAGGAATTTAAAATTTAAAACACTCATGTATAGATAATAAATACTTAAAATTATTTTGAAAACATAGACATTAATGATAAATATTTAGAAGAGGAAATATCAAAAACATTTAAAATGATGTTTTAGTTAAAGAGTCCCTTACCACGTAATAAAATACATGAATAAAACTAATTATAGAATTACATTAAGAAAACTTATAATATCATGAAAATAATGAGATTCATGATATAATATGTCAAAGGGTAGTATATACATCATATAAATGTTAATTTGTGCATAATAAAAAATAAGTCTCAATAGAATGTAAATTGAGACGAAATCCATTACGAAGATCGTATCATTAGATTAAGTATAAATCAATGACATAATTATGTGTGATAAATATAAATACACCTATTATAAGAGGATATTTAGTGTAAAAAAATCATATGTCATTCACAGATATTCTTGTAAAAACAAAACCAATGACATGAATATTTAACTTAATAAAATGAGATTGAGTTAATATTTACCTTAACAAGTTCATATAAATGACTTAAGAATTTATCAATTGGATGATTATGTTTCTAAATAGTATATCCACAAAAAGGGAAGTGGAAATTATAACATAAATAAATAAAATACGATTCCACACATAATCTTAGCATAATATAATCAACTAAGTATGCGTAAAACCCAATGAGTGAAAATTGAGTTTTGAAATTCTCTTACCTTGTGTCTAAATCATCACGTATGTTCCTTATTATTATAGAATAAAAAAATTAAGATAATTTATAGTTGTTTTATAACATTTTTATAGTTTATTATTACTTTTATATAACTCATTACCTTGTTATAACAATTACATAATTATTCAAGTTCATATCGATCGTTTTGTAGATATTTGGTACATGAGTAAAAAATGAATCTATTTTGATGTAAATTTTTCCATGTATTCAAAATTACATCATATCCATAATGATATTCATGATTTAAATATCATATTTATCCAGTATATATGTATTTATAATAGTCCACAACATTTGGAGATAAGAAATGAAATGCACCGTTCATGGAGATGGTAGGCCGTACGTACGCATGAACACTAATTTCATTTCTTTGTGATCATAATTAAATGAAAACTAAATGATACATAGGTATGTTATAATTAAATTATAATATATATATTATATATGTTTCATATTTTCATTAATTCCATCCTTTATATGTTCCATGTATGACATGAATGAGTGTAGTAGTCTCCAATTCGTCAAATAAAATTATCATATTTACACATTATGTAAAGCATAAAGGTATACTGAAAATAAAAAAATACAAAATAATATCAAAAATATAAATATAATATATATCATATATAAATACAGTGACATCATAATGGCCACCATGATATGTGGTAGGATAAAATTGAACAATCATCATTTCGTGAGGTAGTAGTTCGCCATACAAAGAAACATTATGTTCGTATCCATTAATTGGAGGTGTGTGTAAGTGTAGTTCAAATATATCTCATAACAACATCCTATTATATTGATGATAAAATTTTGTTTATGTAATCATAGAATAATAATAGTATAGGGAGTTAATAAGTAAAATAAAAGAAAGGAACTTGAGAGAAGACATTGCCTCAAAATCGGGTAACATTTTTTGATTTGAGCCAAAAATATTTCTTGAATTTCCTTCTGAAAAATTTAAGGCTTATAGGAGGAAGGAATGAATTTTGGGAGCTTATTTTAGTATAATTTTGATGATCCAAGGGGATTTAGAGGTGTGAGTAAGTGGGTAGAGGTGGTTGCCTTTTATTAGAGGGAGGAGGGGCACTTTATGAAAGTCATGAAATATTATTTTATTATAAATTGATTTTAGAATTATAATAGTTAAAAAGTTTTATATTTTAAGGATATGTTGATAATGGGTCAAAATCATATGAACCAATATGTTTTATACACGTTTAGGTTACAAAAGTAACCTTATCGTTTAACTTTAACCCTTAGTTAAAAACATTAACTCTTACCACGTCTTCTTGTATTTTCATAATATATGGTTACTATAGTTACTATAAAATGCCAAGAGAACCAAAAGTGGATCATTAATGATATTGTTAACATTATATAATTCAGTTTTATGAATATTATCTTTTTAGGACTATTATATAATTTAATAAAATAGTATTTCTTTTAAAACTCATTTATGTCAATTTTGACACTCTTTAGTAATTGAATCTTGTTAAATTCATACCAACTTGATTCCTTTGAAAAAAAGGCATCAACTCAAAGATAATATGGAATAATCAACCATAAAATTCATGTATGGCATAAAAACATTCAAATTAAATTTATTTTAATATTTATAATTTCATTTATTTGAATCTTTCATTAATAAGGTAATCACAACATCATCATTGTGTCATAAATAAATTTATTTATTTAATGTCTAAAAATTATACATAAAATACCATGATATAGTAAATAGTTTTATATTTCTAATTAATATTTATATTAAAAGAGTCCAATTATATAAACCTATATTAAAATTGTTTTAATAACAAATACATTTTTATGTTATATATCTCTTTACTTTGAATTAATTCTTATAACATGCCATTATCACACCCAAGTGGCTCGATAGGGTCCTAAAATCGACCCAATGATTCCTATGGTCTTAAATGTCTCATAAAATAGGATTAATACTTGTTTTAGGGTAGTTTTATATTATTATAATATTATTAGTTACCCTTATTTACCTGATTTACCCATTAACCATGGTAAATAAAAATAATTACTAATGTTACTATTCATAATGCCCAAAAATAAAAAGTACTTATTTAAAACATTTGGACCTTCAGATTCAAAATATGGAATAAATTTTTCCAAATTCAAAACACATAATTTTCTGAAATAAATTAAAATTAATTATTGTTGTCAAAACCAAAAAGCGGGTTTCTAAGAAGTAAAAACTGTAAAAAGATTGACATGTGTTTATGTACAATTTAAAAGTGAAATTATTTCAAATGACCAACATTGGATTAAATGATAAAAACATAATCCAATTATAATTTAAAACTGATTAAAAGGAAAATATAACTATATAAATAAATTAGATAAAATGACATTTTTGAATTAAAATGCTGTATTTTTTACTATTCATAATTTTTTTGATTTTATCATAAAAATACCAAAATATCAGCCAAATTAAATTTTGATGTCCTGATTCTAAATAAGATGTTTATTTTATCAAATATAACATATAAAAGTGAAAAAAAACTATTTTTAAAAATGTCTTGCTATCAAAAGGCGGTAAAGAAACCTTTTAAAAATATTAGAGTACTTTATGGTTAAAATTTGACTCATTATCATTTTAAGCCTCTAAACATTATTGGATAAATGTAAGAACATTTGAAAAACATGTGTAATCATATTTTAGTTAGTTTGGTTCATTCACACTAATACAATATCTAGGTGTTAATTACCATTTAAAATAATAATATTATTATGGTATTATTTTTTAGTGTAACTACATGTTCTGTGCAAAATAAGATTTCAGAGAAACCTGTTGTTGCTTATCAGATATTCTATCATACATAGTTTCCACCTTAAAATAAAATTAATATTAAATTCAAAAATATTAATAGATATGAAAATTTATTATTCGATAAATACCTGGGATGTTACATCATTCCCCCCTTTTTGAAATTGCATCCTCACAATTTTAAAATTTGGCTTGGTAATATCCTTTAAAATTCCACATCAGAAAAAATGGTTAATAAAACAACCAATTTAAAAAAATACAGGTAAAAAGGTCACCTAAGATAACACATAATAGGGTTATATCTGGGAAAACATGGATATGGAAGAAAACTAAGTGTCAAGTTCTGATGGTGAGTGATAGAAAACATGATCCGGAGAAAGTTAACATCCAAAAAACCACAAACTTGTGATGGGTTAAACATTAATTGATTTCATAGTAGGAAAAGTAAGTGATTTTTTTTGTTTTAATATCCTTTTCATATAGTTGAGGTATTCATTTACTACTTAGAATAATAACATAAGGAAACATACTTACTTGTCAAGTAGGGTTTCATCCTTTAATAAATATCTACCAAAAACTCATCTTTTCTCCAAACAATGAGTATTCAAGTTGATGTGGTCACACATGAAGTTATAGAATCAACTTATAGATAATATAATAATCCAAAAAATATGAACTATATATTTCTCCCATCTTTATACATTATCCTAAAACCTAAAAGGTTTGTAAAAGATTAGATAATCCACAAAAAAATTTAAAATTTATAAAAAGAAATATTACTCTTAATCTCTGAAATTCAATAAACAATACCGAAAGTTCATCAAAGGACATTAAATAAACAATTTTCCATAAAATTATTCAAAATAATCCAAAATAATATTGAAACCCAAAATTCATAAGGATTTGATCACTTAGTCTTCCACGAAAAATCTTAATAATTATCTCCAAATAACATCGACTACTCTTAAAGTCTCATACTTAAAAGTAATTAACCTAACCAAATGTTCTCCATGATAAGTTAATCATTTCCATAAATAACCCAAAAATATATATGTCAATAATAAAAACATAGATTCTTCCAAAATAAAATAAAACCATTACTCCTCAATTGAAATCCCATAGTATTCTATTTTCCTTAGGCATATAGTGTTCCCAAAAGAGCGAACATCTCCCAAAATAACATTTATCACTTAATCAACAAATAATTTTCATATACTAAGGATATAAATTTGATAAAACATAAGTTATAAAATATAAACTTATTCTTTATCTATAAAATCATTTAACTAAAAGGAATAAGTCATACTTTGATTCCCGCAACATTTTCAGATGTGATGAGTTGTCACCCATATTGCAGGTTGTCCCTTTTATAAAACTCTAGAATATCCCTAACATGTTTTAACCTCAATGGTTGACTTATAATTCTCAATTTCTTCCTAAATCTTAATGAACTCAATATCTTAATTCATAAAGTCTTAATAAATTGAAATATTTTTATTTCACCTTCATATGATAAAATAAAACTATTCCCAATGAAACAACATTGAACCTTGATCATAGTGTCCATATAGTTTCATCATCATCTTGTCCATGAGGATATAAGGTCCATTCACTGAAAAAATTATTTATATATCCTTCCAAATCATTTTCTTCCTTTACCCAAAAACACCTTGAACAACTTGGGTCATATCGGTGTTCATAGAAAAATAGTTTCTAAAAATAATCATGTATGACATATAATTTCAAAACATCTAATAAAACATGATTTTTATTAAATAGTTAGACTAAGTTTGAGCTAAAACTTTCAATCAATGGTCCTTTTAAAATACCATAAGTATGTTCTGAAAGACTTTATTTTAAAATAAAATATAAATAGGTTATGCAAGGGTCTTCTTATTCAGCACCTTTTTCAAAATCATAATATGCTTCAAAATGTTGTGATAAGGTAAAATATTTCAAAATTACTTGATAATATTTACCTTTCTTGAAAATATGAGAATATTGAGAAAATTGGATTTGATTAAATACAACCCATGATCCACGATGGTATTAAAGTATAGTGGATGTGTTTTATATCTCAAACAACTAATTACTACTGAGTTGTATGCTATAAATATTTTCACAATCATCCAAACATGACTTTGTAATAATTATTACAATCATGTAATTAGGAAGAGATAGGAATGTAGTTTTATATATTCCTCCTTCTATTTGTAACTGAATTTACTTGATCTGAAAAAATTTATAAAAAAGGGATTTAACTGAAAGAATAGACATAGATACTATACATGTGTTTATCTAAAATGCATAATCCCTAAAGATATCTAAACCATTCCTCTAATACTAACTATAAGGCCCGAAGCTTAAACATTACTTAATCTTGATTTATGTTAAGAATTCAACTTGAGGATCTTTTTTGTTTTAGAGTTTTATAGAATTAGGTCATAACTATTACATAACAACTCAAAAATTACAATGTAGTCAAATATACTAACTATCTATATTTTCACAAAATGAAATTGTTTAAAATAAAACATGACTTCTTTTTATTGATGAAAATATTTTTGAATTGTTCCTTTATCTTACCCATCCTTATACCCCGTGGAAAACATTTCAAAAACTTCAGGTGAGCATAAAAAACTCAGTAAGGAGTATAAAATAAGGAATAAAACCGTTATTCCGTGAATATTTAAAACCCAAGAAAACATTATCACAAAATCATACTTTTCACCCATAAAACATAAACTATTTATCTTAACAAAATATAATCATAAGATTCATACAAAATATCATATAAATCATAAAATATAAATGTAACTTGTGGAATCCATATTATACTTACATTGTAGATTTCACAGATACATAGGGAGTAACATTAATGGTTATGTTTGGAATACCCATCATAGAATATTACCAAAATAACTAAGGAGAAAATTTATTGTTTTCATCCTTCATGTTACCCAATGCATTAGAGAGATTTCATAGGCTCAACCACCCTAGGTTTATAATAGAACCACATGTATTTGCTTTATCACGTAACCACCCTTAAAATTTCCAAGTACCATTACATAATCCTAACATATAAAAGATTGAAATTATCAACATTTCACTTATCAATCACAAGAAATCAATTAAAGATATTGAAATATTAAATACATTTCCAAAACCATTTAAACATTTAAAAAAAAATATTTTGTTAATAAAAGTTTCCCATACCACTTTGAATCTTTTGAAAAGTATTTAAACTTTAAAAAACCAATTTATATTTAAATAAATCCTTAAAACCATTTTGAAAACATGATCATTAATGAGAAATATTTAGAATAAGATATCTTGAACACATTTAAAATGACGTTTTAGTTAAAGAGTCCCTTAACACTTGAGAAAATACATGAATAAAAATAAGTAAAGAATAACATTAAACAAAACTTATAATATCACGAGAATATGTATATTTATGATATAATATGTCAAAGGGTATTATATACACCCTATAAAAGTGAATTTGTGCATAACAACAAATAAGTCTCAATGGAATGTAAATTGAGACGAAATCCCTTATAAAGACCATATCCTTAGATTAAAGATAAATCAATGACATAATTATATGTGAAAAATATAAATACACACAATATAAGAGGATATTTATTTTAAAACAATCATAGATAATTCACCCATATTCTTTGAAAAAAACCAATGACATGGATATTTAACTCAATGTAGTGAGACTGAGTTAATATTTCCCTTACAAAGTTTATATAAATGACTTAAGAATTTATAAATGGGGTGATTATGTGTTGAAATAGTATATCAACACAAAGTGAAGTGTAAATTACAACATAAATAAATAAACAGTGATTCTACACACAATCTTGGCATAATATAATCAATAAGGTATGCATAAAACCCAATGAGTAGAAACTAAGTTTAGAAATTCCCTTATCTTGAGTCTAAATTGTCACGTTTGTTCCTTGTTCTTAATGAATAATAAACATAAGTTAATTTAAACTTGTTTGATAACATTTTTTATGTTTATTATTCCTTTTATATCACTCATTACCTTGTTATAACAATCACATAATTATTCAAGTTCATATCAGTCGTTTTTTCGATATTCGATACTTGAGTAAAAAATAAACTTGTTTGGAATTAAATTGTTCATGTAGTCAAAGTAAATAATCTACATAATGATATTCATGATTTAAATATCATATATATACATTATATATGTATTTATAATAGTCTATAACATTTATAGAAAAAAATGAAATGCACCCTTCATTGAGACGGTAGGCTATACGTACCCATGAACGCTACTTTCATTTGTTTGTCATCATAATGAAATAAAAACTAAATTATACATAGGTATGTTATAATTACATTATAATATATATTTTATATATTTTAAATAATTTCTTTAATTTCATCCTTTATACATTGCATGTATGGCATGAATGAGTCATATCACTTTGAGGGGGTGGTAGCCCGCACTTGCTCAAATGAAATTATCATATTTACACATTATGGAAACCATAAAGGTTTGTTGTAAATAAAGAAACTGAAGAATAGAGAAAATATAAATATAATACATATTATATATAAATACGGGGCCATTATAATGGCCACCATGATTGGTGGTAGGAGAAAATTGAACAATTATCGATTCTTGAGGCAGTAGTTCACCGACACAGAAACAATATGTTCGTATCCATTAGATGAAGGTTTGTGTAAGTGTAGTTAAAATAATTCTCATAAAAACATATTAGTATATTTATAATACTATTGCTTTTATGTAATCACATAATAATAATACCATAGGGAGTTAAGAAGAAAATAAAAGAAAGGAACTTGAGAGAAGAATTTTCTCTAAATCGAGTAACTTCTTTTGATTTGTCCCAAATTCTTTCTTGAATTGACTTATTACCATGTTAAGGCTTATAAGAGGAAGTAAGGGTTTTTGGGAGGTTATTTTAGAATAATTTGGACCATCCAATGGGCTTTAGATGTGTGAGTAACTGGGTAGAGTTTGTGGCCTTTTATTAGAAGGAGGAGGGGCACTTTAAGGAATTCTTGAAATATTATTTTATTATAAATTTATTTTCGAATTATAATAGTTAAAAATCTTTATATTTATAAAATAAGATGAAAATGGGTATAAATACTCTCAACCAATATATTTTAGACACGTTTAGGCTACAAAAGTAACCTTATCTTTTAGCTTTAATCCTCAGTTAAAAACATTAACTCTTACTATGTCTTCTAGTATTTTCATAATATATGGTTACTATAGTTACTATAAAATTTAAAAAAACACAAGTTGATCAATAATGACATATTTAAAATTATATAATTAATTTTTCCCAATCTTATATTTTTAGGACTATTATATCATTTAATAAAATAGTATATTTTTAAAAACTCATTTATGTCAATTTTGACACTCTTTAGTAATTGATTTTTGTTAAATTAATGTCTTGATTCCTTCAAACCAAAGGCATAAAATCAAATATAATATTTCATAATGATCCATAAATTTTTTTTTATGGAATAAAAATGTTCAAATTACCCTTATTTTAATATTTATAATATCATTTATTTGAATCGTTCATTAATAAGGTAATCACTATATCATCATTGTGTCATAAATAAATTTATTTATTTAATGTATAAAAATTATAAATAAAATACCATGATTTAGGAAAAATATTTATATTTATAATGAATATATGTAGTCAAATATATCAGTTATATAACCCTATATTAAAATTGATTTAGTAAAAGATACATTTTTTTGTTATATTTCTATTTACTTTAAATTAATTATTATAACATGTCATTATCACACCAAAGTGGATCCATGAGGTCCTAAAATATAACCAAGGATGACTAGGGTTGTACATATCTCATCCAATAGGATTATTACATGTGTGAGAGTTGTTGTATATTATTATAATATTATTATTTACTCTTATTTACTATTTTACTATGGTAAATAAAAATAATTACTGAAGTTACTATTCATAATGTTAAAAAATAAAAGGTACTTATTTACCCAATTTGGAACTTAGTATTAAAAATATGGAATAAATTTTTCAAAATTCAAAACATAGAATTTTTAGAAATTAATTTAAAATTAATTCTAGCTGTCAAAACCAAAAATTGGAGTTTTAAGAAGTAAAAACTATCAAAAGATTTACATGTGTTTATGTCCAATTTAAAAGTAAAATTACTTCTAATAAAAAAAATTGGATTAAATGATAAAAAACTAATCCAATTACACATTAAAACCAATTAAAAGTATAATCTAACTATATAAATAAATTAGATGAAAATGCAGTATTGAATTAAAATGTTGTACTTTTCACTATTCATCAAAATATTGATTTTATCAGAAAAATACCAAAATTTCAACAGAAGTAAATTTTGATGTCCCACTTCTAAAAAAGAAGTTTATTTTATCAAATAAAAAATATAAAAGTGACAAAAATAATTTTTAAAAAGGGTTCGCTATCAAAAGGTGGTAAAACAAACTTTTAAAAATATTAGAGTATTTTATGCTTAAAATTGGATTCATTCTCATTTTAAGACTTCAAATTTTTTTGGATTAATTTAAAAAAATTTAACAAAAATGTGTAATCATATTATAGTTAGTTCGGTTCATTCTTGTCAATACAATTTCTAGGTGTTAACTACCATTTAAAATAATAATAATATTATTGTATTATTTTTTGGTATAACTCAATGTTGTGTATAATGTAAGATTTCAGAGAAACCCTTTGTTGTTTTTCAGTTACACAAAAATACATAGTGTCCCCTTTAAACTAAAATTAATATTAAATTCAAAAATATTAATATATATGAAAATGTATTTTTCTATTAATACTATGGATGTTACATCATTCCCCCCTTTTGAAAATTGTGTCCACGCAATTTTAAAATTTGGCTCGATAACTTCATGAAAAATCCCACATTGGAAAAAGGTTTAATAAAACTACAACTTTAAAAGAAAGAATGAGAAGTAAAAAGGTCACCCAATATAACACATACTTGGGTTCAATGTAGGAAAACATGGATATGGAAGAAAACTAAGTGTCCACTTCTGATGGTGAGCGATATAAAACATGATCTGGAGAAAGTTAACAACCAAAAAACCACAAACTTGTGATGGGTTAAACAACTATTGATTTCACAGTAGGAAAATTAAACAAAAAACATTTTTGTTTTAATATCCTTATCATAATGTTGAATAATTATTTTACTACTTAGAATAAGAACACAAGGAAACATAGTTACTTGTCAATTAGAGTTTCATGCCTTAATAAATATCTACCCAAAACCCTTCTTTTCTCCAAAAGACGAGTATTCAAGATGACTTGGTCTCACCTAAAGTGCTAGAATCAACTTCTAGAGAATCTCATAATCCAAAAAATATGAACTATATATTCCCCATATCTCTGGACATTATCCACAAACCAAAACAGTTAGTAAAATATCATATAATCCCCCAAAAAGAATAATATATATATAAAGAAATTCTACTCTTAATCTCTAAAATTTAACAAACAATGCCCAAAGTTCATCAAATACCATTAAATAAACAATTTACCTTAAAATTATTCAAAATAATCCAAACTAAGATTGAATACCAAAATTCAGAAGGATTTTATCACATAGTCTTCCATGATAAATCTTAACATTTATCTCCAAATAACATATACTACTCTTAAAGTCTCATACTTAAAAGTAATTAACCTAATCACATGTTCTCCATGATAGGTTAATAATTTCCATAAATAACCCAAATATCCATATATTCACAATAAAAACATATATTCTTCCAAAATGAAATTCAACCATTACTCTTCAAATGAAATCCCATAGTATTTTATTTTCCTTAGGCATATATTGTTCCCAAAAGAGTGAACATCTCCAAAAATAAAATTTGTCACTTAATAACTAAATCATTTTCCTATATTAAGGATATAAATTTGATAAAACATAAGTTCCAAAAATAAACTTATTCTTGATCCATAAAATTATTTAACTAAAAAGAACAAGTTATACTTCGATTCCCGCAACGTTTCCCTATGTGACGGGTTGTCACCCATCTTGATGGTTGTCCCTTTTATAAAACTCAAAACAACCCTAAAATGTTTTAACCTAAATGGTTTTCTTATACTTATAATTTTTATCCCAACTCATAATGACCTCAACATCTTAATTCATGAAGTCTTATATAAATCGACATTTTTTATTTCACCTCCATATGATAAAATAAAACTATTTCTAATGAATGAACATCGTACCCTGATCATAGTGTCCACCTAGTTTCATCATCATCTTTTTCACATAGATATAAGGTCCATTAATTTCAGTAATGATTTAGATATCCTTAAAAATCATTTTCTTTCTTTATCCAAATACAACTTGTACAACTTGGGTCATATGGATGTTCAAAGAAAAATAGTTTCAGAAAATAATCATGTATTTCATATAATTTTAATAAATATGATAAACACTTATTTTAATAAAATAGTCAGACCGAGCTTGAGTTGAAACTTTCAATCAAAGGTCCTTTTAAAATGCCATAATTATGTGCTGAAATCCTATATTTTAAAATAAAATATAAATACTGTGCACAAGGGTCTCCTTATTAAACACCTTTTTTCAAAATCCTAATATGCTTCAAAATCATGTTATGAAGAATAATATTTGAAAATGCCTTGATAATATTTACCTTTCTTGAAAATATGAGAATATTGATAAAATAGGATTTGATTAAATACAACCCATGATCCACGATGATATTGAAGTATAGTGGATCTGTTTTATATCTCAAACAACTGCTTGCATGTGAGTTGTATGCTACAAAAAGTTTTACAATCATCTGAACATTAATTTTCAATAATTATTGAAATCATATCACCAGGAAGAGATTGGAATGGTGTTTTATATACTCCTACTTCTATTTGTAATTGACTTTCCATGATCTGAAAAAAGTTATAATACATGGATTTAACTGAAAGAATAGACATAGAAACTTACCATGCGTTTATCCAAAACACATAATCCCTAAATATGTCTAAACCTTTCCTCCGATACTAACTCTAAGATCCCAAGATTAAATATTAGGTAATATTGATTTAAGTAAAGAATTCACACTGAGGATCTTTTCTGGTTTAGAGTTTTATAGAATTAGTCCATAACTATTACATATAAACTCAAAAATTATAAGGTAGTCAAATCTATTTATTATAATTTTTTTAACAAAATGAAACTATTTAAAATAATTAAATGACTTTTTTTTTCTTGATAAATATATTCTTGAATTCTTCCATTATCTTACCCATCCTTATACACTATGGAAATCATTTCAAAAACATGGGATGAGCATAAAAACCTCAGTAAGGAGTATAAAATAATGAATAAAACTGTTAGTCCTTGAATATTTAAAACCCATGAAAACATTTTCACAAAATCATACTTTTCACCCATAAAACATGAACTATTTATCTTAGATCATGTAATCATAAGATTCATAAAAAATATCATAGAAATCATAAAACATGAAGGTAACTTGTGGCATCCACATCATACTTACACTGTAGCTTTCACAACTACATAGGGAGTAACATTCATGGTTAAATTTGGAATACCCATCATAGTATATTACCTAAATCTCTTAGGATAAACTTTATTGTTTACCTTCGTCATGTTACCCAATGCATTGGAGAGATATAATGGGCTCAACCACCCTAGGTTTATCACAGAACCACCCGTAATGGGTTTATCATGTAACCACCTATCAAATTTACAAGTACCATTACATAATCATAACACATAAAATATTGAAATTATCAACATTTCACTTATAAATCACAAGAAATCAATTCAAGATATTTAAATATTCAATAAATTTCCAAAACCATTTAAACATTTAAAAAGAAGATTTTTTAAACAATGTGTCCCATAAAAATTTGAATTTTTTAAAGGAATTTAAACTTTAAAACGCTCATGTCCATATAAATAAATCCTTAAAATCATTTTGAAAACATGGACATTAATGAGAAATATTTAGAATAAGAAATCTCGAAAACATTTAAAACGATGTTTTAGTTAAAGAGTCCCTTACCACTTGATAAAATACATGAATAAAAATAATTAAAGAATAACATTAAAAAATCATAATATCATAAGAATAAGGAGATTCATGATATAGTATGTCAAAGGGTAGTATATATTCTATATAAAAGTGAATTGGTGCATAACAACAAATTATTCTCAATGGAATGTAAATTGAGACAAAATCCATTACAAAGATCATATCCTTATATTACAGATAAATAAATGACATAGTTATGTGTGAAAAATATAAATACATCCAATATAAGAGGATATTTAGTTTAATATAATCATAGGTAATTCACACATATTCTTGAAAAAACATAACCAATGACATGGATATTTAACTCAATGAAATTAGATTGAGTTAATATTTCCCTTAAAAAGTTCATATAAATTACTTAAGAATTTATAAATGGGGTGATTATTTGTATGAGAATTATATACACACATAATAAATTCGAAATTACAACATAAATAAATAAACAGTGATTCCACACATAATCTTGGCATAATATAATCAATGAAGTATGCATAAAACCTAATGAGTGGAAATTGAGTTTAAAAATTCCTTTACCTTGAGTCCAAATCGTCACATATGTTCTTTTTTATTACTAAATAATAAACTTAAGTTAATTTATACTTTTTTATAACATTTTAACGTTTATTATTCATTCTATATCACTCATTACCTTGTTATAACAATCACATAATTATTCAAGTTCATATCAGTTGTTTTGTCGATATTCGGTACTTGAGTCGAAAATGTAATTATTTTGATGTAATTTTTTCATGTAGTCAAAATTAAATAATCTAAATAATGATATTAATGGTTTAAATATCATATATATCTTCTATATATGTATTTTAAAAAGTCCACAACATTTTGAGATAAGAAATTAAATGCACCATCCATAGAGATGGTAGGTCGTACATACGCATGAACACTACTTTGATTTATTTGTCATCATAAAGAAATGAAAAATAAATGATACATAGGTATTTTATAATTACATTATAATATATATTTTATATATGTTACATAAGTTCATTAATTCCATCCTTTATACATTCCATGTATGGCATGAACGAGTCATGTCACTTTGAGGGGGGGGGGTAGTCCACACTTCCTCAAATGAAATTACTGTCTTTACACTTTATGGAAATCATAAAGGTATGATGTAAATAAAAAAATAAATAATAATAGAGAAAATTTAAATATAATATATATCATATATAAATATAGTGACATTATAATGGACACCATGAGAGGTGGTAATAGAAAATTGAACAATCATCGTTTCCTGAGGCAGTAGTTTGCCGTACACAGAAACAATATGTTTATATCCATTAGATAGAGGTGTGTGTAAGTTTAGTTAGAATAATTATAATAACTATATAAAAATATATTTCGGATACTGGTGTTTTTATTTAATCATATAATAAGAAGATAATAGGGTGTGAAGAAGGAAAATAAAAGAGAGGAACTTGAGAGAAGACGTTACCTCTAAATCGGGTAACTTCTTTTGATTTGAGCCAAAAGGATTTATTGAATTTAAATATTCCCAATTTAATGATTTTATGAATAATTAAGTGATGTTGGGAGATTATTTTATCAGAATTTGGATAATCAAGGGGCTTTATAGGTGTGAGTAAGTTGGTATAGGTGGTGACATTTTATAAGAGGGAGGAGGGGAACTTTAGGAATGTTTTGAAATATTATTTTATTATAAATTTATATTCTAATTATAATAGTTAAAAAGTTATATATTTCTTGTATAATATGATAATTAGTCAAAATCCTCTCAACAAATAGTTTTTATACTTGTTTAGTTCATAAAAGTAACCTTATCTTTTAGCTTTAAACCTTAGTTAAAAATTTTAACTCTTACCATGTCTTCTTGTATGTTCATAATATATGGTTACTATAGTTACTATAAAATGACAAGAGAACCACAAGTGGATAATGAATGAAAATTTTAACATTTTAAAATTTAGTTGGCCTAATCCTAGATTTGTAATACTATCATATCATTTAATTAAATAGTATTTGTTTTAAAAACTCATTTATGTCAATTTTGACACTCTTTAGTAATTAATTTTTCATTAAGTCATAAAATTTTATTAATTATAAAAATAATAATAAAATCAAATATTATATATCATAATTATTAATAAAATTATTGGATGACATCAAAATGTTCATATTACATTTATTTTAATATTTATAATATCATTTATTTGAATCTTTTGTCAATAAGGTAATCACTACATCATCATTATGCTATAAATAAATTTATTTATTTAATGTATAAAAATTATAAATAAAATACCATGATATAGGAAATATTTTTATCTTTCTAATGACTATTTATAGTCAAAGTTATAAGTTATATTACTATATATTAAAATTATGTTAGTAAAAGATACATGTTTATGTTATATTTCTCTTTACTTTAAATTAATTCTTATAACATGTCATTATCACAAAAAGGTTGCTCCATGTTCTCCTAAAATCGTCCCAAGGATGCCTAGGGTCGTACATATCTCATAAAATATGATCAAACACGTGTTAGGGTAGTTTTAGATTTTTATAATATTATCGTTTACCCTTATTTACCTGATTTACCCTTTAACCATGGTAAATAAAAATAATTACTGAAGTTACTATTCATAATGTCCAAAAATAAAAGGTACTTATTTACACAATTTTTAAATTATTATTACAAATATGGAATTCATTTTTCCAAATTCCAAAATCATAATTTTTAGAAATTAATTTAAAATTAATTCCTGTTATCAAAACCAAAATGCTGGTTTTTTAGAAGTAAAAATTATCAAAATATTGACATGTGTTTATGTCCAATTTAAAAGTGAAATTACTTAAAATGACCAAAATTGGATTTAATGATAAAAAAATAATCTAATTACACTTTAAAACTAATTAAAAGTATAATCTAACTATATAAATAAATTATATGAGAATACAATTTTGAATTAAAATCCTGTATTTTCACTATTCATAAAAATATGGATTTTATCAGAAAAATACCAAAATTTCATCCAAATTAAACTTTGATGTCCCATTTCTAAAGAAGAAGTTTATTTTATCAAATAGAATATATAAAAGTGAAGAAAATTATTTTTAAAAAGGGATCTCTATCAAAAGGCAGTAAAACAACCTTCAAAAAATATTATAGTATTTTATTCTTAAAATTTGATTTATTCTCATTTTAAGCCTCTAAAATTTACTGGATAAACTTAAAAACATTTAAAAAACATGTGTAATAATATTTTTGTTAGTTCTATTGATTCCCTCCAATACAACAGATAGTGGTTAACTATCTTTTAAAATAATAAAAATCTTATTGTATTTTTTTCACAGAACTCAATGTTGTGTGCAACGTAAGATTTTAGAGAAACCCATTATTGCGTTTTGAGTATTATATCATACCCAGTGTCCTCTTTAAACTAAAATTAATATTAAATTCAAAAATATTAATAGATATGAAAATTTATTATTCTGTAAATACATGGGATGTTACAACCCTAATGTGAGATTACAGGCCACCCTTACATGGGAGTTTTGTTACCCTTATGTGAGTTAGTTGTGTTACCCTTACGTGATAGGCATTCGACCCTTACATGATTCATCCAAGCCCCCTTACATTCATTAGAATTAACATATCCATTTATCACTAATATACAATGTTATTTATTCTCTTAGGTTGAACCATGTTCACCCTTTCTTACCTATCCCATTATTACTCATTCCTGTTAAGATATTATGAAACTAGATTTTGTTTAACTTCTGTTGAAACCTCCTCTATATTTTTTACCCTTTTTGTTTGTTCTAGTTTATTTTTTTATTATGTTATCCTTCTTTATATCATATGATGTATTATCTAGTGCGATCCAAGGGGGAGTTCTCCCATTTTCAGGGATCAACATAACAATGAGGGATCATATACATGATGAGTTTCCCATGGGATAACTCTACGTTGGTTGGAGTAGAAGAAGCTAGTGAGGGGTAATACTCAACCCATTTAGTAATCACTGAGGCTTGATATAATATTCTATGGTGGAGGAGTCTCTCCAAGATTGTGAAGATGCATCTGGTTCTCTTCTTGAACACAAAGGATGACGATCCCCAACCGTAACCATCTGTAAAGTATAGACACACCCCAAAAGCGATGATCTTGAAGCTATTATACCTTTAAGAACTAGATCATCATTATTTCAATGGATACCAACCAATTTTTCATCAATAGAGGTGAGAGTGGTCCTTTGAAAGTGTGTAACCGTTTTTTTTATATTTCCCTTTATTGGTTTTTTGTAAGAATTTATGTATTCTACTTATTTTTCATCATGTTCATTTCATATATATATCCTCTTATATTTTTTTTCATATATCATACTTATTTTAATTTATTTTTTACTGTAAAGTGGAAACCTATAATGATGTTTCCCCCAGAACATCAGATAATTTTCCAAAGCATGTAAATCTCTATGTCTATTTACTGATATCTGGTTTCTTTTTCTTCTACCTAGAAATTATTGAATTTTCACTTCTAGTTTACCATTCGTGAAATTTTTCTAATCTGATTTTGAATATATTTGTCGATATTTAAGGTATTTAAATTTTTTAATCCTATTATTTTATCTTTTCTTTTTTACAATTGGTTTTTATCTTGCACCATTATGATTATTTATATACTAGAATACAATTTTAGGTTCTACATGTATATATAATGAATTTTAAATATTTTTTTCTTATGTTTTCAATTCTATTTGGTAGAATAATTATATACTGATTTTAATTTATATTGTATAGAGAATAAGTTTTAAGCCTTGAATTTGGTTTTCCACCACATCCAGTTCATTATTCCCTACCATTGTGTATCATTTCAAATTACTTTAATATAATGGAATTTCTTAAGAAAAACATGCTTTCTATAATTAGAGTTCTATTTTTTACTTTTTTTCCTCATCGTTTGTTTTCAATTTTTTATTTTTCATACCATAATATATTCCCAATGGGATCATATTCATTGAAAGAAAATTTCCTTTGCAACAATGAACTCAATAAATGAAATATATCATACCAAAAAATTTATGAATTTGATACATGATTATTTGATTGGTACCCTAATAAAATATGAAAGTCATAAAAAAATTGATAATAATAAAGGAAGTAGACAAACTGGATTCATATTTTCTTCTATATTTGGAACCATATATTCCAAAAATTAAATTTATAATCCTATTTTATCTAAAGGTACTAGTTATTTATAATTTATTGAAGTTAAATCTCTTAGATTACAAGAATTATGGATTTGTATATGTTAAAAAATAATTTCCAAAGGGATAACTTGAAAGATAGAAAATAGAGATAAGAAAATAAATATTTTATAAAAAATATCTATTAAGAATGTAATAAACAAATACATATCATACCTTATTATCCAAGGATGAAGAAAAAATATTGATGAGAAATTTTTAATGAGAAAATAGGGAAACTCCATTAGAGATACTGATTATAAATGGCATTCTGGTGAACATCCATCCTTTTATGATGATAGCAGTGATTTTGATAGTGATAATAGTAAGAAGAATATTTGTTTTTATACAATATTTATATACAATCATTTGTGATTTATGGGGAAAGATACACTTGATATGATCTTACTTTTATTTCTCAATCCTAATTTCTCACATACATCAAATGATGAAAATATGCCTTCATTAGATTATAAATATGATGGCCCTCCACATGAAGAAATGATAAAGTTTGTACATGCTTAGAGAATATATGTTAAATACTAAAAAAATACTTTAATCAAACCAAGTAATATATCACTAAGGTTTATAGATCCTATTAAAAATTCTTTATGAAAATATTTGAAACATAAAAAATTTGTCTCTAAAATAAAATATGTCATTTCTAGGTTAATAAATGAGTTATCCAATGGTAATAATGAAAATGTTAAACCCATTATATATTTATAAAAATAAAAATTTAATGCCTCTATGTTAACTTCCAAGAAGAAAGTCAAGTTGGTATAATTTTCAAGAGATTGGAGTTAAATGATGAAACTTATATCTAAAGATGAAAGCATGAATAATTTTTTGACTAAATTTTCCACCAAAAGGAAATACTTTAAGAAATTGTTTATGTAGTAGAGGCCCAAAAAGAAACACTTCTCTACTCAAACATAAAATTACCAGAAGAATTATTCATTAGGGAAATTATTTTTTTTTCCAATTAGTGCGCATTTCCGTTTAATGTCCCAAAAAAAAAGACAATGGAAGAGCCAATGTTCATTGATCAACATTAAATCCTTTTAAAAACTTCATGAAATTTTTTAAAAGGGACATTTAGATATTTAAAATAATACATTTAGAATTATTTTTTTACCAAAGGTACTCATTGATAATTATTTAGGACCTATGTAATTTTTTATGTATCATATGTAATTTTCGCGTGATAAAGCTAGTGAGTAACAAAAGTTGAATTTTTAATATATGGTACCTTGTAACATTTTTTTTGAATATTTCACTATTCAGTATATTCTTACAATATAAATTTTTACTCTAATTATTTTAGTTTTATTCTTAAATAAGATTAATAATTTAACATAATTTCTTACACGTGTAATTTTTTCTTAAAATATTATCTCCTTTATCAAATGGGATTTTTAATTTTTTAAAAAAGTTTTTATATAGAGTTAATTTTTGATCTACCATTATAAAAGATAGAAGGTTTGAATGAGATCTTTTAATAACTCATGGAACCATATTCTATGAAAAAATATCCTATTATAGTGATTGAAGATAACCTTCGGGAGATTCAAATTTTTATTCTTTTATTATGGAATTATTAAACCAGTGGTTTTTAAATTTTTTAATTTGAGAAATTATCCTCATTAGAAGTAAAGTGATATTATTTTAAAAATTAGAAATTAAAACTTTTATAAAAACATTGGAATAAATTTTTTGGAGTGAATCATTTTGGATCATCAGATTATCTAATATCAGTTGTAGTTAATAATGCCTATATGTAGATGTTTGGACTATATGATAGTTTTTTGAATTCATTGTGAATCTATTACTATTTTTTTAAGCTTAAATTTTTATTTTCAGATTCCAAATATCATTGTCCAGAGATATTGAATCATGAGTTTTCACTGAGAGAATAATTGGCCAAGAATGGTATTTTAAACATAAATCTATATTGAGGAAATTAATTATCTTTCAACGCTATGAGTCTTTAGATTTTTATAGTTTATAAATAAATTTTTTATCCAGAGATTATTCATCAGATCTATAAAATCTTTTTTTGGATAACACATATTGTGTGATGAAAATTAAATTTAATGTTCTGTGAAAATATTTTAGGATGTTTTTTAAATAATCTGGGAACTCTATAATGGTTTTATTAGAAGTAGAAAGCTGATTAATTTCAAACAATCCTTTAAATATATATGGTTATTTCAATAAAATTAATTATATAGAGAGTATTTTCTGAGAAAATGAGAAAATTTATAAGATGATTTACTTACACTAAGAAGTTAGGATTATATTTTAATGGGATTTAGGATTTATCCCACTAAGAAAAGGAGATCGATACAGTATTAAAATTCATGATTTTTATATTATTTAAATTTTTAATGAAATAAGAATCCTTAATATTGTAAACATTAACTTTAAATATATTGAAGTATTTTTCACTATAATGGTAAAATATAAAATGTATCCTAACACTCATATATTAAACCAAATTCTTATGAAATCCCCGACGAAGGAGAAAATGATTTTTGTTTTTTTAATGAAGGAAGCAATCAATTTTTATTTTGATACCATCTCTTTGATGAATAATGAATATCATTTGGGAGATAATAAATATAAAAAAAATTAACAAATTTTACCCCTTATAAGGATAACTAATCGTACCAAGTGAATTATGAGAAATATATTTTATACTTGGATATGAAGTCATAAAAGGTGAAAAAAGCACCAAAAGTTATTCTATTTAATAAATACACTTTTTTGAATAATAAAAAAGAATTAGAAGATACTCTATTAGAATACTAGGAGTAAGATAAGTGTGAGATGAATTTTCAAATATTAAAAACCAATGAATAATTTAAATATATTATTCAAAATTATAGTGTTTTTTGGGAAAAAATAAAGATAAAATAATTAATTTGAAAAACAGAGAAAATAGAAATTCATTATTTGTATTGACTAAAATTGAGGCTAATGAATTGACAGAAGGTGAAATTAAATAGATGGAGATATAGAAGAAGGTGAATAATTATTACTTAAAATTCTATAAAGTTTAAGGTTGTTCATCCTCTAGTAACTATAATATATTTTCTTTGGATAAATAAAATAGATGATAAAAATGAGTTTAAAACTATCAAAAGATAAATCCAAAAAGGTGAAACTGATTTAATGATATGTAGGAGATAATACCTATTTTTATTTTGCATCACCCCAAGCCCTACTATATATACTATAATACTCTAGAATAAGTATATGTTGAGAATTAATATACACCTCCACCAACTAATCGAGATGATAGTTTTTCAACATCTGTTTTGATTTCATCATAATCATTTATTGATAATAATTCTATCAGTTCAGTAGAAGGTGGATTTTAGAAGATTGTTACTTTAAGTGAATCTATGTATTCAAATATAACTTCTATATAATATTCCTTTTGCCTAAAATAGATAGTACAATATTTCAAAATTAAGAAATAGAAAACACTATATGTAACTATATAAAATGTAATTGGTGTTATTAGATCTAATGAATGGAAATATTTATGCCACATTGAAATCATGAAAATTTACTTGGTATAGAATGATCAAACAAATAGTACAATAGGATATGATGAACCCAGAGCTAAATCAAAGAATTTTTCAAAAGATAGATCTTATAAATAAAGTTCAAGAAGTGGAAATATAGAAAATAGAAATTTTATATATATGGAAAATTGATCTATATTTCTATTATTATTTTTATTCTAAATAAAATTGAATTGAAGCTAATTCATATTAAATATATATTAGTTGATACTAAAGGTTATCATATTATATAGAATATCCATTACCTACAAACTGTGATGAATGAATATATAATAAATATTAACAATGTTTGTAAATTCCACTTATGGAACATTAAAAAGACGGTGAAATATGAGAAATTTTAGTATGACAAAATATGAAGCTTGAAGATAATGAATTACAGGTTTATAATGGATCATGAACAATCATATATTCTTATTGGTTATCATGATCAAGAGTTAAAGTTACATGATTAGAAGTTGAAAAAAAAATCAGAATGTTGAGGATCATGAAAAAATATTAAAGGTATGTAATAGATATTTATTGGATAAGGGGAAGAGGTAGTTAATTTGGTGAAAGAATTAAAAGACTCATGAATTTCTTCAAAATTACTAGAGAAGAGGATTATAATAATAGAAAAAATGATGATCAAAATTAAAAAAAAATGATTACATTTAAAATTTATTTTTATCTTTCCTCTGATGAATGTATAAACATAGTTTGGAATGATTTGATTGAAATTTTAATTTTTTATAATTTAATAAACTTAATTAAATTTAAACATTGTTAATATATTATTTTTTTGGAAGTATTATTTTAATTTAAATGATTCATATCAGGGTAGAAAACCTAGATATTACTGAATCTAGATAATAAAACCAAGGAGAGATTATCATTAAATAAAAGTATTTTTTTCAACTTATATTTTATTATATGATTTATTTTTCCCTTTTCAATAAATTTTTTGAAATAAATAAGTAAAATAATTGAATAAAGGTAAATAGATTATAAAACTCATTAAAATAAAAATGTAACCAATAAAAATATCAAGAGGAGTAGTTTTTATTAAGTTAAGAAGATTATTTTTTTATACTATAAGTATGTTTTCCTTCATATCTCCATTATTCTATTTTACATAGAGATTTATATTTATATTTTCCCATGGATTTATTTTTGAAAATGTAAAAGGGGGATATTTTTGTTGTGATAGATATATTCCCTGAACTCTCTCTCTCTCTCTCTCTATATATTTGATAGATATATATACATTGTATTTTGACTTGCATGAAAATTATGAATTACATGTATAAATAAGGATGTTATTCATGTATCTTGGAAACCTAATCAATATTACACCTAAGCTATAATTTAATAGGATTTTTCATAAGTTGAATAATTTAATAAGAATTCCATTTAAGTGATTAATCTCTAAACTCATTGTTGAATTTACTCATGCATTATAAAATCATAATTAAATGAAACAACACCATGAACCATTCTCATAGTATTTATAAAGAATATTTACATGTGATGGCTGATGTGTGTTTTCTTAATGGATACTTATCCAAAGCTCTATGTAACATAAATCTCTCACCTTCTTTATCCTTTACCTCATAAGGTCCCAGTACAATATGGGTGTATAAAATTCCTTATTATATGTTGGGATATTTAGATTGATCAATTGAAACATTTAGAGGTGAGAGGAATTTTTTCATCTGATCTTGGGATCTTAATCAAACATACCGAAGGAAAATCAACATTTTTGTAGTGGCATCATCATTTTGAGGAAAAAAATTTATAGTTTTATTTATTTCTATTTATATAAAATTTTCAAATTTCATCTCTGGGATATCCTTGAAAATGGGTTTTAATCATACCCTCATTTTCTAGTAATAATTTTTGGACTTGATTGAAACAAGTCAATGGTACCAGAGTGAGCCCATGTGTTTATATGTTTGAAATCTTGTATGAAATAAATAAAAAAAATGAAAATAGAACATTGTGTTATAGAATTCAAGAAATTATTTATAAAATGAATTATATTTTTATAGATAAGCTCTATATAAAGTTTACTATTATTTACCTTTACATAAAAAATTTCTATGTAAGGGTCATTGAATATTATAATTATAAATAATTTTCTTTGAAAAAGACCATCCCATATTACCTTTAAGAAGACGAGTTCTACATAAAGGTAATCTTAATGAATATTCATGTAGATTGTTCTATTTAAAGGTAAACGATGGATGTATTTTCATTTAATGGTTACCAAAGATTATACCTATACATGAGTTGCTCAATGAGATGTTACCTTCAAAAGAACCATCATATATCCATCCAACATTAAGAAACGGTTATTGAAAGTAGGTCCAAAGTCCGAAAAAAGTTAAGGATGTCTCAAATAATTCACCACCAAAGCATTAACCCTAATAAGGGTAACACATGTAATGGGAAGGGATCTAGTAGAGGAAAAGGTATTATAAGGAATTTTAGGAGTGGACTGAGATGCATGGAAATAATCCATCATATTAACCTCCCTCTAAGTGTGAGTAAGCTTTATACCACTATGAATAAGGCTTCTACATCTGCACACGGTGTGAATGATAGACCACGAAATATGGAAATCATCCCTAAAAGACCCATGCAGAATAAAAGAATCTGTTTCGGCCCCATCCAGCATGATGAAATATTAGAGGCACAACTCTAAACCCTTAGGCATGGAAGAATATTCAGACGAGATAGAATCACCTCAACCAAAGAAGGTGTTGAAATTAAAGATTCTTAAGCCTTCCTGGTTACGAACAACTACACCCCCGTGTATCTGACCATTGATACAAGGACCATAGATATTTAGTTTAAGACACTATATAGAAGGGATCCACTAAACCCAACTTCCTTGAGGATGAGAGACACGAGATGAGATGTTAAATCCCCTTCAATAAAGGAACACCTTTATAAAAGGTGATAACTCCACCCTTTGGTGGAGAGGCACTAGTTCTGCAACTAGGGACCTCGAACGGACTGTAACTGCAAAAGGAAAGCAAGGGAATCCCTAAAGATGATCCTTGTTTTGGGAAATATAGATTGACCAGCAGCCAACCACAAGAAATAATTCCCTTTATTTTTTTCTCAGGAAGGTTTCCTTGAGATCTGCTTAATCGGGTGGGAAGAAAATTGTCCCCCGAAAGCCCCCTAATGTTATTCCCACCAAAAATATTCATACCATACCAAATAGAGGATTACCAATCACTCTAAACGAAAAGATACATGTATGAATCCTACTTAGGTCTTTCTCAACAACTACACATAGAAACTAGGGAGACTCCTTTATGTCTCACTGCTTCTTCTGTGGGTATGTCTTGATTAGATATGTGCCAGATGAGAAATATGATCTTTGTGAGGATCTCTTTACACTAGATTAAGTCTCCCCATGCATATTGAACTATCTCTGCATGGATAGTGTGATGATAAAACTTATAGGAGAAGAACCGTACTTAAGAATTCATCAGATATAGGTAACTACGGTTTTCCTAAAGTCATGTAAAGGTCTTAACCAAGTTAAATCTTTGTGAGGGTCTCATGTAAAGGTAGTTCTTGACTTAACTTTAAATTAAGGACTTCATGTATGTTTAATCTTATTTTTACCTTTACCTAAAGTGTTCACATAATAGTAATAGATTTGTAGCCTTACACATTATTCACCATTTTAGGGTGAAAAATATCTATCGATATATATATTTTCTATGTAAGGGTAGATCGAGTATTACCATGTGTAGAATATAGATTCTCGAGAAGGGTAAACATAATAGTTTTAAAAAAAATTAAAAATTTTCTTCATTTAAATTATTTATATATCATGAGGGTATTTAAGGAATATTTTAAATTATAAAAGGTTTATAAATTAATTAATTATAATTTATTTATAATTAATTATATGAAAATTTTAATTATATAAAACCAAGCTTCTCATACATGGACCTTACATTATTTTAGATGAATAATCATTACATTACACACACAAAATGTATGAGGAATATAATAGTTTAGTGCCTTTGTAATCTTAGAACACAATACTATAATCTAGTGATTGATCTTCAATGATTTCCAAAAATATCTTCCCGTTTAGTACTCTTCATAGACATACCCTATATAAAACCTTTCTTCATAACCTAGTGAAAGGTAACATAATAAAGGGTGAACTCAGATGTTTAGTAAGGGTAAGCAGAAGAGATATCATTATATGATCATACGAAATCATAATATAAGAATAAAGGTATGTGATTATGAATATAACATATGATGTTCATACCCAACCTGTCATATATCATAAACATAAGTCATGGAATAAATATTGGCACTTCATAAGACATGAATCATAATGAAATAAATGAGCATGATCCATGAGAGCATAAAATTTTCATAATACATATATTTGTAGAATACCCTAAATAATAAAAACTATTATGTCAAGGATACCCCTAGTAGATTCATAACATGTTTGTTTTGGTATAACCACCTGTATACCTGATTTGGGCTTGAGATAACCTCATGTGTACCCTCTTACAAGCTTAGGATAACTATCAGTGTACCCTCCTTTTTGGGCTTTCACTAACCACCCATGTAACCTCAATTTTGGGAATTGGATAACCAACCATGTAACCTATAAGATCACAAAAACATTTATCATTACTCAATTAATTAAATGGTGTTATAGTTCCCACACATCATATAATGGAAACCATACACATGTGTTCCACTAGATCATAAAAAATTATTTATATCATAATTAGGAAATGAAATGGGTTCCATAACCATTTTATTATACCATAACATCTGTAAAAGAGACATTATTCTTAATCATTTCATCATTTTATCATATAAAACCCTATGAAAAGAATCAAGTTTTATGTGATTTATATCATGGTATGACATGTGGTAGAGAAAGTGGTTTTATAAATATATTGTCATCATAAACACAAGCCATTCATATAAATAATAAGAATGGTATCCTTGGTTCATATCCCTAGTAGAGGATAAATTATTTCAAAGGATATAATCTTAGATCGAGAAGTATTTTGAAAGATCACTTGGAAAATTTCTTAAGAAAAATAAAATTTTATTACATAAACATGTTCAAAATCTATTTCTATGAAAATAAAATTGAGAAATTATAAATGAATCTTGGAAAAATAATTTAAAAAACATCTTAAAGAAAATAACCTTTTATATTTGAAGTAAAACTATTTAAAATATAAAAATTTAAAAAATCATTGAAAAATAATTTTGAAAAATTATAAATGAATATTAAAGGAAATAATGTTCATGATGAAAATCCATTTCATTCATGTCGTGCAAGTTATAAAAAATATTTCTTTCATATTTTAGGTAAAATTTAAAATAAATTTATATGGATAATGGAATGAATTTTCCTTTCAAAAAAATTCATTGAAAACTAAAACATGGCTAAAAATTTCATTCAAAAATAATTGGACAATAATAAAATATTTTTTAGTATATTTTTACTAAACTTGGTTTTAGAAGAAAAATTATTTCTTAATGAAGTGAGAAATAATGTTGGATTTTATTAAAAATATTTTCTTAATTATATGATGTACTAAAGAGTATAAAATTTGTACAATTACATCAGGATATTATGAAAAACTTTAGTAGTATAAAATTAATGAGAATTAATTAAATTTATATCATGTTATTTCAATAATTCATACTTAATCATAAACAATCCAGGTAAATGAATAGATTATAACATAAAATCTTTACGAATTTGGTAATATTAAATCATAATCCCCATGAAGGAATAATAGAAAATGGAACATCAAATATCACGAGGATAAAAATATTTTTGATATTACATGTAAAAGAGGTTGTCTATACACATGTTTAATGAATATAGTTTCCTAACATAACATACATCTCAACGAATTCAAAATAAGGCAAAAATCTGTTAACGGTTTGCTTACTATTGAACCCTAGATCCCATGAAGGAGTGGTCCTAAAATTGAAATTTATATACCAATAATGTTAAAAATATTCTTCATAAAATACATTCATGGGATTTATATACACCATATAAAATAAACATACCGTGAACATGGATATGTCTAATTGATGTAAAAATGGTAGATGGAAATCCCTTACCTTATGCCTTGAATTCCATCGTTCTCATTAAAAACACCTTTATAATAAATATAATTTTATTTTAAATATATTAAATAACCATATTTATATATATCATACAATAAATTATTTTATTATGACCATTTATTTTTCTTTAATTAACAATTCCATGTTAAAGTCATGTTTTAGGTAATAACCGCTTTGTTTTACGTGTATGTTTTGATTTGTTATATTTTAGTTAATATTTATTTAATAATGATTACATAATATGAAAAATTATAAAAATTATATAAATATAATATATATTTATTATATATTTATATATAGTAATCCTTAAAATTTAGTGATAGGAAATTAATTACACCGTTCATGGAGACGATAGACCGTATGGACGCATGAACATGTTTTTTCAATTTCATATAGGGTTGAAATAAAGAAATGAAAATTAAATATATTATCATTACTGAATCATGTTTATTTAATATATATCTCAAAATTTTATTAATCCCATACTTAATACATTTTATGTAATGCTTGAAAGAATCACTTCGCTTCACAAGGCAGAAGTCCGCAATACACACGAACGATGTTATCTTATCCCACCAAAATAGAAAATATGAAGTTATGTGTGATATAGAAATTAAAAAATAATAATAACATCATAAATATATTATATATCATTTATAACCAATTAATACATCAATTTGGTCATCATTTAGAGGTTTTAATGGAGAAAAAAATGACATCGATTCATGAGGTAGTAGTCCTCTATATACGCAAATGATGATTTTATAACCCATTTGATGGATGTTGGTTGGAGGAAATTAAAATAACATAACAACATCATAGTATATCTAATATAGTTGTTTTATTATATAATCATGGTATAAACATAATTTTAGGGTGTGGAGGAAGAAGTAAATAAAAAATGATCGCTGATGAATGTTACCTCTTCTTCTGGTATCCTCCATAGGTTTCCACAAAAATATTTCCTAGGTTGGATTTATGCCCAAACTAAGGATTCAAGGATGAGGTTTTAGAAGTTTGGAAGTAAATTAGGTATGTATTGGGTGAAATAAAGAGGTTTGAAGGTGTGAATAATGGGGGAGATTATGTACCCTTTTATATATGAAGATGACTGACATTCTTCTAAATACTAAAAAGTATTCACTTTTAGGAGGTAAATCATACCAAAATTTTCCCCAAATTTGATAATTAACAGTTTTAATGGATAATATTTTATATCCTTACCTCCATGACACATTTAAACACTTTTTTTAAATATTTTATTCTTTAACTTCTAAGTTACCTTATTTTTACCATTTTGTTTTTTTCAAAAAGGTAACTTGTATTTTTAACATACATTATTTAACATTTAGGAAAATATTAAAATTATTATTATTAGATAACTTAGGCCCAATGATTCTGAACATTATATATAATTTATCAAATAAAAATAATACATTTTTTAAATTTAATTTTAAAACAAAAACATGTACTATGAAAAAAACTGCATTAACCTTAACCATGATAACTGAATTATTACAGTTTAGGGATTAATATATTCATTATAAACGAATAATAGGTACATTAGTGAAACAAAGTTTATATTTAATATCATTTAAAACCCACATGGAAGAATATATTATTATTTTTATTTTTAAACCATTTAATAAAAATATAATTTATCATAAAATAAAATTAATGTCAATTTTGACATTATTCATTTAAATTGAATTTAAAAATATCAATAAAATGATTAAATTTGACTTTATTGTTATAAAAAAATTATAAAATGATATATTAATCTATAAAAATAATGTAACACAATAATTCATTCAATTTAATTAACTTTTAATTTTTTAGTATTATTTATTTTTAAATTATTAACAAAATAATTACTATGTTGGTGTGTCTTAAGACAATAAAGTAACTATTTAATCACAATAACATAAAATAAATTTCCATGATAAAAAAACAAAATTATCTTTAAAATTTATATATATATATATGAACAGACCTTTTTTATCCCTATCCCAAAGCTTTATAGAAATTAAAAGGAAGAAATGTATCTTTTTTGTATTTTTCTTTACATAACCTATTATATGGGTCATATTCAATGGAAATTGCATATAAATTTCCATATTTCAGATAAATTGATAAATAATATCAAAATAAACACATTAAATAAAATTAATATAATATTTTATTACATTCTTACTCTTATCATTCTAGTTTAACAGCCCGATAAAGTAGTTTTCACCTCACGCGTGCTAATTAATGTTTTACTACATTCACTATTCATTTTGGTCAAGAACTAATTTAAAATTAATAGAAATTATAAGATATGATTATTAAAAATATTTAATCCATTTCCTCAAATTCAATTACTATAATTGGTAAATTTTAATTTAAAATTAGTCCCGCATATGTGACGAGAAAGCTGGTTATAAAAAAGAAAATGCTAAAAAGTTTATAATGTTTTTATGTATAATGTAAATATGAAATTTATTAAAAGTACCCACATTGGATTAATATATGTATAATTTTAAAAAATGAATATCAAAATCAAATTAAATTAAAATTTATCTCTTTAAATAATTTAGGTGAAAAGAAACTTTTTAATTAAAATTATGTATTATTTACAATTCATCAAAAATAAAAGTTTCCTGAAATTAAAAAAATAACCTTACATAATTTTTGTGTTTATAGTAAAAAAATATGTTTATTTTTGAAATAAATTTTATAAAAGTGTCAAAAAATAGTTCTAAAATAAGTACTCCATAAAAAGGTGACAAAAAACTTTTTATAAAAATACTCTATATAATTGTAAAATTAGATTTATTATTATTTATTTTTTTAGAAAACAAATAATTTGAATTTTAAAACTTTTATATAATAAATAATATACTACTTTCAATAAATTATTCACTATAGTAGTTTCTTTATTTATTAAGGTAAAATGTTTTTGTGTATAGAAAAGTAGTTTTTCAGGAAATATATTTCTTTACTTTCAAATTGTTATTATTTATATTTATAATTAATTGGTAACCATAGAATTAATATTATATACTTGTGTAAACCATATTTTCATAATTTAGTTAATCTTATTTATACCCTCTATTCTAATGGCTATGTGATAACTATTATAATAATATTGTAATTATATGGCATGATTCATTTAAAGTTGATGTTGCATGTTACGCAAGCTAAACATGGTATTGTGTGTAACATAAGAAAAACTAAATGTTGTGTGTAATTAAAGATAAATTCAATGTTACTTTTAAGGAATGATCAAATAAATATTTTATGTCACACAAAATATGGAAAAGATCAAAAATATTTGAAAATTTTAAATTCAAAAAATCTTATGGTGTTACATTGTTCCTACCTTAAATTGATTTTATCCCTAAAAATTAATCTTGTTAGTCAAAGGATTAACATTTTAAAATTGAATCATAGATACCCACATCATTAAAATGAATAATAAAAATTCCCTTAAAAATATATAGTTGGAAACATAATAGTTACACAAAAAAACTCACAACTAGGTTTCCACATAAGAGAACATATGTGGGATGTGATGATTTGGATGTGGAAAAAAACATAAATGATTATAGAAAGTTATAGAATCATTGATAAAAAGAAATCAGGAGATCCAAAGAATGTTAACAACCAAAAAACCCTAAACAAAATAGGTTAGAAAATGTTCATTGATATTATGATAAAAGATGATGACATGATGAAATTTTATTCCAGGATCTTTTTCCAAAAGTTGAAAAATTTTCATGAGAAGATATACTTAATTGATTTTCTTCCATTTCATAAGCACAATCTCACCCTTTTCTTTTTCCTCAATAAATTTCTTCATCAGATCTTACTCCAAGAAATAAAGGTGAATTTTCAATGGCTAAAGAAATAATGGATCGTAATAACCATAAATATAATGAAAATTCATTCTATCTATCTTTAGTCATCACCATAAAAAATAGTCATTACGGGTTATCCAATATGGATAAATATTTTTGTGGTGAATTAATAAGATAATCTCTAAAAGATCATCCAAAATTAATCACAAAATATTCCATAAATGGTTAACATTATGAGTGTTACAAAAGATTAAAATCTGAAACATTATAAAGAAATTCAGTGAAAGTTTTCTATAACATTCCATAAATGGTTAACATTATGAATTTTACAAAAGATAATCTCTAAAAGATCATCCAAAATTAATCCCAATACGTCCTTTATCAATTTTGAGGTTATGAATACTATAGAATTTACATTATTTATATAAACCATCCCATTATCCATGCTAAACCCAATTTTATCAACATCAGAAACATATTAAGGGTTACCTTACCATAATAATGTGTTTTACCAAAAAAATCAACCTTTATTTTAAATAAATTTTTTGGTTATCAGTTCCATTCACTATATTCTTGTGAATACCTAACAAAAAACATGATAAAAAATCCTTAAATATTTCATAATTATTTAATTCAAATATTTAAACACTTCTATTAGTCCACATCATACTTAAGAAATGAAATATGATTCCTCATAATATTATCTAATTCCTCTTTTATTTCACACATCATTTGTAGTCTCTTGATTATCAGTAGTGTAAACATTACTCATACCACCTTGTTAATTATCTTCACAAGATTCCCCCATAGAAAATCGATTTCTGTTATTCTCATACATTCCACATTTAAAACATTAAATTGTCGATGATATATTAGGGAGACCAATATTCACATCCATTAAATTAAATTAAATTTTCATTTTACTTTTGGATTTACATGAATTGTATCCCTCTTTTCCACATTTAAAACATCTTCCCATTCCTCTAATAAATTCACTTGGGTAATTATTTCCACATTCTGGACATATAGAAAACTGAATATTCTTTCCTCCATGATTGAAGTTTCCCTAACTCTCAACAATATCATTCCTCCTCTTCTTTTGTGAGTTTTATAGTTGGTTAAGGTAAACATTTTCAATCATTTTCTGTGCAAACAGATTAGGAATAATTATAATTTCCTTCACTCTTGTAAACATCCCATTTGGATTATCATCAGAAACTTTTCTATACCATTCAGTTTTAACCCATTTTCTTATGTTTCCTACCATTGACAATGAAAAAAAATCATAGTTTGTGCAATGATAACGATAATGAAAAATAACATAGTTTGAAAAATCATTTAGGTGGTCTAAATCAAGATGCATTATTTTTAAGTTATAACACCTTAGGTTTATCCTAGGACATATGTACTCATTATAAGTTTAAATCATTCATGATGTTTTATAAAGAGTTTTTCAATTTCCATAGCATATCCCCTAAAAGTGTCAAACTAGGTGTGAAGAAGGCCCATTGTCATGTACTAGTTCCCGATCGATTCTATCTCAATACAATGTTTTTTGGTTATTACCATTAGGTACATCTATTCTATACCCACACCCACTTGTAGTATCTTTAAAGGGATGTAATTTCTTGGAAACCACTCACTCTGACCTTTACCAAAATTCCAGGACATTTTCCTATACATTGACTTGTCCTTAGACTTATCCTTAGAGGCAACCCAAGACACATCCTTATAAATTATCCCTACATATCTCACTAATGTTTTTCTATCCTAGTTTCCAATGGTTAATTAAAAAATTCCTTTGATACCATCTACCATTACCTAGGAATCTAATAAATGGATATTAAATATTTTTATATGAATATTAATTACATTATAAAAAAACACGCATGAGGAACAAAAAATTTTAGTGTACATGGAAACATGGAACACAATCCTCTAATATAGTGAAATATGTTCAATGTTTCCTAGTAAGATCTTCCCATTTAATACTCTTTATAAGAAAACACTATATAAAAACATACATCATAACCTTCGGAAATGAAAACCATGAAAGGGTGATCTCATATTCTCAGTATGGTTAAACACAATAGATATAAATCTATGGTCATATGAAAGAATAATATAACAATAAGGGTATGTGATAATGAACATAACTTATGAAGTTCATACCCAAACTATCATAGATCATAAACATGATTAATGGAATAAATATTAAAATTTCATAAGACATGAATCATTATGAAATCTATAAATATGATCCATGATAGAATAACATTAGAAAAATGAAATATATTTGTGGCATACACATAAGAATAGACAATATTATGTCAAGGGTACCCACTAAGAAATTCATAACATGGTTGGATCAGGATAACGATCCATTAACCTACTTCAAACTTGGGATGAAATCCCATATACCCTCTTTTAGGCTTCGTCTAACTAGCCATATAACATCCTTTTTCAGCAATGGTTAACCACCTTTGTACCCTCCTTTTGGGTATACTCTAACCACCCATGTACCCTCTGATATCATAAAAACATTATAATTACATAGTTAATTGGAGTGGAATATAGGTCTCACTCATCATATATTGAAAATCAATTCAAATTTGTGCCACTAAATCATAAAACATTCATCCTATCATAACCATTAAATGAAATGGGTTTCATGAACATTTTATCATATCATAACCTTTGGAAAAGAGACGAGTTTCATAATCATTTCATTAGTTCATCACAGAATAGGAAATAAAAAGATGTGGGTTTCATAAGAGTTATATCATGGTATAACCCATGGAAGAGAAACAAGTTTCATATATACCATGTCATCATAAACATAAACCATCTGGAGAAAGAATAAGAATATAATCCTTGGTTCATATCCCTAGTAATGCATAAATTATATCAAAGGATACATTCTTAGATGGATAAGGATTTTGAAATATATAATAGAACATTTCTAAAATAAAATAACATTTCCTTAAAAATCAAAATTTAAGACATATAATTTTATTAAAATCATTTTCTATAAAAAAAACATTGAAAAATTATAATGACATCTTTGAAAATTCATTTAAAAATTTTGTTAAGGAAAATTTATTTTAATTTTTTATTTTTTTAAAACATTCAAATATTTAAAAAAAAATCTATTTGAAAATAACCTTGAAAAATTATAATTTAAGATTCAAATAAATATCTGTCCTAACAGTGTGAAGTTCGATTTGTTCCATACATGTTAAAACAATGATTCCTTTCACATTTTTGGTAAAACCCAAATGGGAATTATTTAGAAAAAGACATTAATATTTATTTCAATTTTTTTTGTAAAATGTAAATCATGGGTAAAAATTCATTTTAAAAATAACAGGATAATAATAATATATTTTTGTAATTGTTTTTAGAAAACATGGATTTGGAAGAAACAATATTCTAACTGAAGAGAGAAATAAAGCTAGAATTTTTTAAAACATGTTCATAATTATCTTAAGTAAAAAGAGTGGAAAATGGTACCAATACTTGAAGATGTGATGAATAAATAGATTAGAATAAAATCCATTTTAATTATTGAAAGGTAGATCATGATATTTAAAAACTGGATACTTAATCATAAACAATTCTGATAAATGAAGAGATTGTAAAATAAAATCTTTACCACTTTGATGAAATTGAATCATAATAAAAATTAAGGAATAATATAAATTAGAACATAAAATTTCATGAGTATAGATAATTTTTTTATATTACATGTCAAAGGGTCTGTATATTTACCATGTGAAAGAATATTGGTGCATAATATAATGTACGTCTCAAAAAAGACAAACTGAGACAAAAATATGTTACTGAATTGGTAAATGTTGAACCCTAAAACCCATGAAATAGATATACTAAAATGGATAATAAATAAAAATAATGTTAATTATAATAATCATAAAATACATTCATTGGAATTATATACACCAAATAAAAGAAACATGTGCTGAACATGACCTGTGTCTCACAGAAGTAAAAATGTGAGATGGAAATCTCCGAACTTAAGCCTTAACTTCCACCATACTTGTTGAGATATACTATGTAATACATATATTTTTATTATAAATCTATTAAAGAACCATATTCATAGATATCATACCATATTTTTTTTATTATGACCCTTTTTGGTCCGTTTATTAACAATTCCATGGTAAAGTTCTATTTTTTGTAATAACCGCTTTGTTTTTCATATATGTTTTGATTTGTTATATTTTTTATACACTTACTTTGATTATGGTTCCATAATATACAGAATGATGATGATTATATAACTATCATATATATTCAGTATATATTTATTTATATAAATCTATAAAATTTATTGATGGGAAATAAAATACACTATTCATGTAGATGATAAGCTGTACTTATGCATGAACTCTTTATTTTCATTTTCTTGTTGGGTTGAAAAAAAGGAAAAGTATAGGATATATGTAATCATTTAAAAATAAGTTTTATGTAATATATATCACAATTTTTTTAAATCATATTTAATGAATTATTTGTAATGCATGAATGAATCATATCGATGCGTGAGTTGGTAGACATTCGTACACATGAATGATGTTATCATATTCCTACTAAATTAAAAATATTTAGGTATGTGTGATATAAAAATTATAGAACCAAAATAAAATAAAAGATATGATATATAAATAAAAATCTATCATTATGACTAGTCCTGAGAGATGGTAATAGAAAAATGAACGACATCAATCTGCAAGGCGATAATCTACCGTACACATAAATGATGATTTCATAACCCATTTTATGGAATTAGAGATGGTTTTTTGTCATTAAATTAACCTAAAAACATATTATTATATGGTAAATACTAATTTTATTATATAATATTGAAATAAAAATAATTTAATGGGGTTGGGGAAGAAATAAAAAACTTTTTTTGATGAACATTACCTATTCTTTGGGGATCCTCATTAGGTTTTCCCTAAAAGCCTTCCTAGGTTGTATTTATGATAAAAATATGTCTTTGAAGATGAGGGGATGTAATTTTTAAGTTGATTTTTCTATGTCTTCTCTGATCCAAAAATTATTAATGTGTGAAGAAGGGAAGAGATTGGGCACCCTTTTATAGATGAGGATGAGTGGCATTCTTATAAATAATCAAATGTATTCACTTGTTAGAGGTAAATATTACCTCAAGTGGCTTGAAATATGATAATTAAAAGTTTTTATGGATTATATGGTCTATAAATACCAACACCACACATTAAACCACATTTTTTAAACATTTGTTTCTATAAATTATAATATTTCTTATTAATACCATTTTTGGTTTTTTCACTATGGTAACTAGTCTTTTTATCTAAGATAATTTAATACGTAAGACTAAATTATAATGATAATTAATAGATAATTTATACAAAATTACTCTAAATATTAAATCCTATTTATCAAATAAAAATTCTATGTGTTTTGAAATTTAATTTTAACACATGTACATGTACCGTGTCAAAACACTACTTTAACCTAAACCTTAATATATTAATTTTAAATTAAAATTTGGTCTATGAATTGAGAATATTTTATATTTATTCTCACTTAAAAATAACTTGGAATAATATAGGATTTCTTTTTAATTTTAAATCATTTAATAAAATATAATTTATCATAAAATAACATTAATGTTAATTTTGACATTATACAATTAAATTGAATATAAAAATATCAAGACAATGGTGGAATTATAAATATATTATTTTAAAATATATTAAACATGATATTTAAATCTAAAATATAATTTAACATAATAATTTATTCACTTTTCTTAACTTTTAATATTTTTATTATTATTTATTTTGTTAAAATGTTAACTAAATAATTACTGCATTGGTATTTATTAAGCACTTAAAGTAATTAATTTATCACAAAAAACTAAATAAAATTATCATAATAAAAAAAATCACTTAAATTTCAATAGTATATATATAAACAAAAAAATATTGCTTTCCCATTTTGCGGGCTTTATAGATATTAAAAGTAGAAAAGTATCTTTTTGGTCTTTTTCTTTATGTAACTTTTTATATGATTCATATTCAATATAAAGTGGAAAATAATTTACATATTTAATATAAGGTGGTGGAAAAAAATCAAAATAAACTTAGAAAATAAATTTTAGATAAAATTTTAGGTCTTTTTCACTCATATCATTCTAATTTATCCCCCGATAAATCAGTTTTTACCTTAACTGTGGTAATTAATTTTTTACAACATTTACTTTTGTTTTTGGTCCAAAAATAAATTCATCATAATAGAAATTATAATTATTTTAATTAAAAATATTTAATCCATTTTTCCAAATTCAAATCATATAAGTGGAAAATTTTAATTTAAAATTAGTCTTACAGACGTGATAAAAAGGTGGGTTTTTAAAATGAAAATGGTAAAAAATTTACAAAGTTTTTATATCTAATTTCAAAATGAAATTGATTCCAATGAATCACGTTGGATTAAAAGATGTATAATTGAAAACATTATTCTATAAATCCAATTTAAAATATAATTTATCTTTATCAAAAAATTATGTTAAAAGATAGTATTCAATTAAAATTCAGTATTTTTCATATTCATCAAAAAATGAAGCATTTCTAAAAATACAAAAAATTAAACCTAAGATTATTTTGATATTATAATTTAAAAAATAAAGCTTATTTTCTCCAAGAAATTTTATAAAATAATAAAAAAAATTAAATTAACTTCCCCATAATAAAGTAACAGAAGAGCTTTTTAAAAATTGTTGTTTTTAAGTATAAAATCATATTTATTCTTATCTATTGTATATAAAAATACATAAGAGGAATGTTAAATGTTTAATTGAGTATTAAATAAATTTATTTAATTAAATTAATTCCCCATTTTTTTCTTAATTTATTCAGTTGAAATGTGTTTTTACATAGAAAAATAGTTCTTCAGAAAAAAATTATTTATTTTTAAACGGGTCTTATTTTCACTAATAATTAATTTTTCACCAATTAATTCTCTTATATACATGTGTAAACCATATTTTCATAATTTAGTTAATTTTATTCATAGCTTTCATTCTAATGGCTAGGTTATAACTATTAAAATACTATTTTAATTGTATGACACGTTTCATTTAAACTTAGTGTTGTGTGTAATACAAGCTAAACTCATTATTATGTGAAGCACAAGCCAAACATTTTATTGCATGTAACATAAGATAAACTTAGTGTTACATATAACATAATTCAAAATCAGTGATTCATGTCGCACCAAATATAGAAAAGTTCAACGTTATTGGAAAAAAATAAGTGCACAAAATCTTGGGTGTTTATTTATGAAATATTTATTAATAAAATTTACCAAATATTAGTTGTTAATATTTATAATAATTTTTAAAAAATTATATAAAAGTATTATGATGTTGGACAAAAAAATGTATTTATAAATCCAAATAAATAATTTAAGAAGGTATATAAATTATAAAATGAGACCTAAATTATATAAGTTTCTATATATAAATTATGAGTTATTTAAAACAAATTAAAGGGATTAATTTAGATACTATTTAAAATAATAAAAAGTGTTTTGATAAATAATATGATCTGGGATTAAATAAATTTATGTATATAGTATTATACTATGTAAAATGTTTATATAATTAAAATTAGATTATTAATTTTTTATAATTTATAAAATAACATATATTAAAAATAAAATTCAATATAATGAAGAATTTAGAAGATTTTATATTAAAATGAATATTTTTTTTATATTTAATATTATTCAATGTAAATATTATAAATAAGAAATTATAAAAAATTATAGTTATATTTTATTTATGAATTGTTCATAGATAGTTACCTTATGTTTATATATTTTAATTATTCAATTGTTTAAAGGTTATTCCCTACTTCATTTATATTTATAAATTTATTTTAGGATGAATTATTTTTAATTTACATTACATGTTGGACTAATTCAAGGATATATATAATTTCAATTTAATTATAGTAATTACAGAATAATAAATTTAGTTTTTTATCTACTTTGACATCGGTTTGTAATTGAAGATATTATCATGAATAAAGTTTTTGGGAATAATTTGTGGATATTACATGTTAGAGTTATTATGAATTAAATTCTTCCTTGAGTAAAGTATCTTTGGGTATATAGACTTGGTATCAGACCACCTACCGGACTAGAGGCTTAAGTCTTATCTAGAAATGTAAATGGTGTTGGCTATCTATTACTTCAGGATTACTCATGTTGGTATTTTCAATGTCATATAATTTTAAACCTTTACATGAAATATTTATGTACCTTATGAATATGATGAATTTATAATTTTATAATATACTTTACTTCTAATTTTGTATGACCAATACAATCTTATAGGTTTTTTTAAATATATAAACATCAATGTGGTTTGAATATACTTTTTTAGTGGAGGGAATGTGATTCAAAACTAAATCACAACAAGCCTACATATATAAAATGTAATTACATGAGATAAGATTGTGAGATTAAAATCCCCTAAAAATAATAAGAGTAAGATACTTTTAAATAATCACTTTTCAAGATCTTGATCATTCAACTAGGTAGGTTATGACCTAGATAGCTTCCCCTGAATTATCTTGTGTAAGGAAAGCAGGAAATACATAACACTAAAACATTCATAGGTAGGTTCTTCCCTAGTAGTGTTCCCCAATACTTTCTTTTTTTATTGTATCCATGACAATTCATTTGGATTATACTTAGCTGGGAAACCCTTATAAAGGATAATAAATCAATATATTAGAGTGATTAAATATTATGGATTTCGATAAAGAGTTACCAAATCAACTATAAAAGAGTTAGAAAAATTTTGATTGGGAAGTTTCTAGGCCTAAATAACTAAGTGGTGAGAGTAATGACCTAGCAGACACATAACATAATGAAATTTTGATCTTGGATCACTAATTGATATGAATGAATTTAAAAGGGTTCATCATTTTAGTCGAATCCCAATTTAAAAAGTCCATATTAAATGGTTACAAAACATGATACATATCTAGAAAAGTATTTTATTATAGATAAATGAAATCATCATCAAATTTTACATTGAGATTAATCCTTGAAAAATGAAAAGATAAATCTTGGAATATTATTTAAATGGTGCTAAAATTTGATAATTGATCTTAGAAAGGAATAAAAATTATATATATTGGAACAATATCTTTTTAAGAAACCAACAAGTAAATGTGTTCAAAAAAAGGATTTGGATGCCTATTGAAATAATATAAAATATGAAAAGGAATTATTTACACTCATGTTACCTACTATATAATCAAACCTACAAAAGAAACACGAGACCCTAGTTTCTAGTAAAATTAGAGATAATTTGAAAAGGATCTATTAAGATAAATCCAGGAATTATGGTTTGAAGTGTTCATAAATCTCTTTTTTGGTACAATATGAAAGAAGTATCTTCAGGATTCACATAATTACTCAATATGATTGGGTATGATAATGATTCTGAGGGGCTAGGTTCCCCCATTAAACTCAAAATCATCACCGATTTCATTATGATGTCACTATGAGAATGGATCTAGTAATTTGTTGTGAATTAAAACATGAATGAATTCTAGAGACCTTTATTGGACCACCTCAATATGTAGAGTATTGCTAAGAATAACATGGTAAGTCTAGGATTAAGAACCATTTAGATGGTATAAAAAATTAAAGGTAATGTTTTCCCCAAATTGGGGATGAAATACTTCCTTAATAGTCTAAAGAACTAGAAAAACGGAAGAAGAAAATAGGACAATATTTCCATTTTAGAAAAAATGGTTATAAATAAAAAATTATCCTGAAAAATAGAATGGATAGAACAATTCACATAGAGAATCCACTTTAGGTATGAATTTAATATAATTCATTTATTTCCTTCGATTAGTATGTAATACAAGTTATCAATTTTACAAGTGTTGTAAATATATAATAAAATAAAAGTAGAAGAAAAAGAATAAATAAATTAATGACCATGCTTGAAGTTGGCATCCATGTAATGGAGAAAAAAAAGAATACATGGATATATGAATCTTAGTTTAACATGTCATATGATTTATATTAATTTCCTTTTTTCTCAATATTAGAAAATTCAAACAATGGATTTTAAGTGGACTAAGATCTAGTTTATGATACAGATGGTTTATATTTTGTTTAACTCTATAAAACAATTTAATGGAGATTAAAAATATATTATTTTGGATAGGAAATCAATCTTATTTTTATTTTCCGAAATGTTATGACAATAGGATTAATTTCAAGAAATATTTACCTAACATTCTAAAAGTGTTAAGAATATATGAACTAGGAATATGATTTATAGGTTCTAAGTGTTGTATAGTCAGTAAAAGTGGGTTTTAAACTAGATGAAGAGATTTGTTTTTGAAAAGTTCAACTAGTTTTGATTAATAAAACATTTAAGTAAATTGAAATATAGAATTATTAATAAGGAATAGTAATAATTTAATATGAATAGATTATCTAGGGTACTCCTAATGAATTTTTTAAAACTCCATAGGATTTATACATCAGGTACAAGTGTTATAGATATCAATTGTTTAATTTTGAAGTATTTTTGATACTGAATATATATTTTACATGTATTTTAAATATACAAGAGTTTAAAATCAAGGTAAGAATCTATAGAGATAGTTGTTTATATAAAATTGGTGAATACAAGGGTTAATACATTAACATATTGAATATAAAAGAATATATAAATATTAGATGGATCAAAATTAAATATGTGTATCCTCATCTTATTTCTCTTACGTGATAAGTGAGGTTGTTATCTAACTAGTATTTTTTATAACAACATGATAATGTTAATTGTATAAACATGGTTTATGATTCTTCTAGATTCTATAACATGTTTTGAGAAGTATAAAATGATAAAAAAATTATCCTTGATAAAGTGTTTATTTTTTTGTTAAGATATAATTGAATGGGTATCCCTCTCATTAGATGTATATTTTAATAATGTTTTATTCTAAAGGAAACATTTTAAAAACACATAGAATACCATTCCTGATATGATATTTTATTTTTTAAATATTCCAAATAAAAGAAAATAAATTTGATTTCCTAAACAAAAATCTATTTTCTATATATTATAAAGATATTATAAAAAATATAGTAACTAAGTAGCTAGTATGAGTATGTTTTTAACATAGATAAGTTAAAATTAAAAAATTGTAGGATTTCACCAATCTTATGTTAAAGTTATTTCAACCTAATATACTAAAAGTTTTAATATATGTTATAGTAAATAACAATTTAAATTGTTTCATTTAGTTACATATAAAGTGGATGTCATTATTTCCTAAATATTTAAAGTATACAAGTTAACAATAATGTAAGTGCTTATATTATTTCATGGAAAACGTTTTATGGAATATGGTTCAAGTAGTGATGATGATTCACTTTGAATGAGTACTAAGTAGACAATAGAAGTTAACATCATAACATTTGATGTTTGGATGTTAAGGAATTTACAAATGTTCAAGTTGTTGAAAAATTTGGAATATTTTTACTTATTATCATCATTATTTGAACTTTTATACTTTTATATGTTTATCACTAAAGAGTTTAGTGGGGGGGGGGTGATTATATGGTCACCTATAGATATGATTGGAATTATATAAGATGTAATGAGTTAAAAACCACCTTAAGGCGTAGCATACATAAGGTTGAATCACACAAATAATATGATTCATTGTGTGAATTTTATGACCCAAAAGTAATTCTACATTGAGTGGCATATATATATATATATCTATGGTATAATAGGGGTGAATGGATCATAAATGAGTCCCTATTACCTGAGGTTGGTGGGATACCTAGCTTGAAAAAAATATACATTGATACCCTTATTATGTAATTCTATATATTGACTTAGCTAATATGAGGGTGGTTTGGTATGTTTTAGATAATTTATTTGGTTGTAGATCAACCAAAATAGGATTTTTATGCTCATATGATGATAATGAAAACTTGGAAATCAATTGATATAAACTATAGATTATGATATCACACCTATATAGTATATATTATGTGATTATATACTCAATTATGTGGTATAAAATGTACATATTGATAAGGATGAATGAAATGTGATGTATTCATCAATTAGATCAGTTTATACTATAAAAATTAGGAACATATGAGTTTTAAATATAGTATTAACATACTATTTATCCCACAGTCACTTGATTTATTAGATGATGTGAATATACGAGAATACATGTTTTTATATAATGAATACTGTTGAAGATAAGTATATAGATACAAGTGTTTGATGGAGATCATACCATATAAATTTATAGTTCAATTAGCATTGATAATTTTTAGTGGCCACTATTTTGTTAATTATATAAATCCATAGATTCATATATGTTTTCAACTCTATATAAAATCATAGGGTTTCACATTGTGGTTAACTGAAATTGGTTTGATTTTGACATAGAGAGATACAATAAAAGTGTTTTAGAGTTAATTTAAAAGTGTTTTGGATAGGTATTCACAAGTTATGGCATAAAATTTTATATAATTTACTATTAATGATAGCTTTCCAAAAAAAATAGATGTAATTTAAAATGTGTTTTTGATATAGTTTTGAAAAAAAATTGTATGATGTAATTTAAAGAGAAATAATTGGAAGAATTTTACAATTTATTACAAGTGGGATATTTATTGATGTATTCCCAATATAAATATATTTGTTATATATATTTATTAATATATATATATGTAAACTATATTTCAAATTTCATGAAAAAATTGATTTTCAAGTTTAAATAAGGTGTGTTATTCATGTATCCTAGAAAAATGAGCTACATTCTACATAAGATATCAATTAACAAGTTGTTTCATAACATGAAACATTCGAGATTAATTCCATACATGTGATAAATATATAAAATAGATGTTGTATTTACTCATTCATTATAAATGTATAAGTAAATTCAACTAGATCAATGAGTATCCTCATAGGAATTATAAAGCCTATTTCTATGAAATGATTGATGTGTGTATGATTTCTAGATAATAAGAAAATCCTATATATAACCAAAATATCTTATATTCTGTATCCATTACACAATGAGGTGTTAGTTAACCATGAGTGTAGAAGAATACATATCGTATAACGATGTATTCATATCGATCTATGGATACCTTCAGAGTTAGGAGGCTTTTGTCTTCCACTCTTTGGATCTTTATCAATTATACTCAACTAATATTGAGACGTTTTAGAGGCATCCCAAGTGTGACATATTCCATTTATATTTTTATTAATTTATTTTTATATGTATTTTCCATATTTCAGGTAGGAAAGATCCTTATAAAATGGTTTTAATCACTTCTTTTGGATCTTATAATAATTATTTCACTTGATTGAAACCCTTCATTTGGATGGTATAATTTCCTTATTTTGGGTTTAGTTTTTAATAACTTATTTTTTAAGTTATACCTTAATATGGGAGATATTTATTCATAGAAAATATTCTATTAGAATACACTGGGAGTTTTCTTTTGAAAAATTAATTAAACTTACCTAGGAATGTCTTATGATTTTTAAAATGGGGGATATTTTTGTATCAAATATCACTATCATGTCTTTTTTCATGAATATCACATTATGAATAATGTGAGTTTGATCTATCTTATTTTTTTGTTTTAGATTTTAATGTGTATTTATAATGTTTGTTATTTTAAAATGTAGTGAAACCAAGAGAGGTTTATATGTTCATGTACATTGAGAGGTTATTTTGAATTTCATTCCATAGACATTATAGTGTTTTTTTGGTATCATGCACATCATATGGTAGAGTATGAGTATACATCCATTATATGAGGGTGAGTTAAATTTGATGCTATTTAAAATTAAAATGAAGAACTCTAAATATTACTATGGGATTTTATTTAAAATCAAATCTATAAAATCAACCTGAGACTTCAATGATCAAGAGATAAAATTCTATTCTTTAATTAAGATTGGTTAAACAAGTGAGATTTGAAGAATTTTCAAATAATTTTGAAATTATGAATCATATAATTGTTTCTAATAACATGTAATAATATTTTTTATAGTGATTTGGTTATATAATTAATTTTTTAGGTTTTCATTATAATTTACCAAACCCTTTCTTGTTGAAAATTTTCTATGTCTAATTGTTGAGATTATAAACCTTCCATACTTGAAGATGAATTGTTTGTTCCTATGTGATCTAAGTGATTTTGTATAATGATGATGTTTTGTAAGATTGTCGATATTGATGGATTCAGAGGATAGGAAGGAAGAAACATTCTAATAATGTTATAGTCATTGTATATTGGGATTCTTAATCTTGTTGAGTCCAATCATTGTGATCGAGGGAATGGATGGATAAAAGGATAGACATTGTCCAACTCTTTTTTAGTTAAAGAACATCCAGGTTTGTTAGTGGGGATACCTATGATCTAATCAATAGATCCTACTACTAATTTTGGAAAAGTTGAAGGTTTCCTATGAATTTTAAGTATATTTTTAAATAATACCCATTTTGGGTTTTCATCTCATTATCTAACACTTTTCACATTGTTTTTACATTGAATTATCCTTTTAATTTTCTTTTTTCTTACTATTTTATCATATAGTTTATATTTTTTGATATAATTATTTGAATTTCATTAATATTTCTTACTATGATATAGTTTTTATTGATTAGAAATTGTATCATATAATAAATTTATTACATAAGTGGGATGAAATATTATAGTTGTTTTTTTACTAAACTTAATCCCTAGTGTTGTGTTCAATATTCTTATTTATAATTAACTAGAAAAACATTTGTCATATGTGTGGATACTAATAGAGGTATTAAACTTTTTATCCTTCATTGTAATGACTGTATGATAAGAAAGGTTAATCGATTCATTAATGAAAAATTAATTATCAAGATGAGCTAATTCTTAATATTAATTAATTATAAATTATATGTTAAAAATAACCTCTCTTTGAATATTACAGGGTTGTGTTCTTCTATTTATGATTTATTAATTTGAATAAATTTATGAATCAATTGATTTTCATGGGACTAACCTCTTCAAATATGCCCCAGAATCTTTAAATGACATCAGAGTGGTCACATATTAATTTATAATTATTTAAGTCTCGTTAATCAATTTAAAAATATACGATGTTAGTTTTTTATTTCCAATTTTGAGTCATAATATAAAAGTAAAGATAATATGATATTTAAATTTAATATGATCGATAATAGGTCAATAACAGATGTAGAGCACTTGAAAAAACCATCTTAAGGTTCTAGTCATTCTTGTTATAGGATATGGGTGAAAGACATGTATTAAAAATGTAGATATATTATAAAGATGGTCAACCACACCCAAATGGGCCACATTAATAATTAAATATTGTGTCGATCAATATTATTAAGTGTCATTACACTCCATGTATAGACCTCTAGTTATCATAGAAGATGATTGGGTTACACAGTGTGTGATTGGTGTTCATTTCAGGTATCACCACACAGTTTGACCCCACATGAATTAAAAAATCCATTTGGTTAATGTATGCTACCTATAATTAATAAAAACCATGTATTTACATTTATTTTATATGTTTAATATTTTATTACAATAAATTAAGTTGGAATTAACACTGTGTAACCAATTATACTTCATGTGGAATACAATCCTTCTCACTATGTGAGTTGTATTGGTACCCATAAACAGAGTATTTAGCATGTATTTGGATGCATGTGTTGTATAACATGTACCCAATCAAAAAAATATATATATTAATATAGGAATTTAATTTCTGTAAAAAACATTAAATGAAATAATATTTATAGAAAAAATAAACTATATAACATGTATATGGTTAAACATGATGGTCGATATGTTTTTTCCTATGAAATAAATTCCATGTAATTTTTTTATTTTCATGTAAAATTAAAATATTACGTGTATTTTTTTTTCAAATTATTTTATAAATACATGGTGTGTATGGTTATTATACATGATGTGTACTATAATGGAATTTCCAGTAGCACATGATGAATATATATATATATATATATATATATATATATATGACAGGCTAAGTCGTTAATATCATAGTGTAGACTACATAGTTTGACCCATGGAACAACACACCAGGTAATATGATGACATGACATGTAGGCATACATTTAATATAAGTATGCAAAAGAGGACAAGGACTATACATAGAATTAGTAACATTCCATGGAAGTGATAGTAAATCACATATAAAGTAGAAGGGTTCACATTATGTTACCTCCATTGTAATTTTTTATATTAAAATCTTGAATGAATTTAAAAAATTGATCAGAAGGGTAAAATACATATTCTATATCAGTATTCACCATTATGTAACTAATTTTAAAAAAAATTATTTATATATTTTATTTAAAATTACATAGGATGGGAATATCAAGGGCTGTTTGGACATATAATTTTGAGATAAGAATAAATTTATTAATTTGAGAACTAAATATTAAGAAAGAATTAATTGAAATTTATGCAAGATAGATTAAATGCATAGTCATTCATGTGTGGATGATCATGAGATTGTATGACCTATGTATGTATTGGGATTTAATTTAAATTATTTATTTCATTGTTTTTTTTATAAATTTGTTATCAAATTTAATATGATTATCAACATATAATCCCTTCCATACTTTAATGTATTGGTTTTAATGTCCATATTTTATTTATATAAACCCAAACCCTTGGCTCCCATCACCTTTATGCGAGTAAGAATATATAAAGGAAGGATATTCCAAGTGAGAGGAGACAGATCTAGACTGATCCAAGGTGAAAAAATAATGGAGATACACATTTTAAAGTTGAAATATAGTAATTTCTTCCAATCCCAGCAAAAAGCGTTATTCCCCTAGTGTAAATGTTTTGGTTTATCATATACTTGATAAACCAACCAATAGTGAAAGATAACTATGATACATTTAGTTTATTTTTTCATAGTTTCTGGTTATTAATTTATTTACGATATTCATGTTTATTTGTTTTTTAAACCATATCAAATATACTCAATGAAAAAAATCACGATAAGGTAAAATAAAATAAATGGATCATGAAAAAAATATTATTCGAGATGGTTAATTAATTATGTAAAATCCAAATAAGGTAAAGAATAATGTAAAATAAAAAACAAATAGTATTTATTAACAGAGATAAAAAATCCCTCAAAATAATATTACATTAGGAAAATCATTCCAATTATTTAGTTATAATGAAACCACATTTCAAATTATTTATTAAACTTTCATCACAATGAATTTAATTATCGGGAAGTTGTGAAAAATGTTTTGGGTTGACACATTTTGGACTATATAAGTATAAAAAGACAGACTATGGGGGGGGGGGGTAAATTATCATTTTTAAAACTTTTAAAATTAATTATAAAATTATCAGAGTAATATTTAGTTAATCCCAATAATATTTAAATGTAATTCTGGGGTTCAAATATTTAATAAGTGAAATAAAAATTAATAATAATAAGTATTTTTAGTTTTTTCTTTCACCATGAACCTATTCTACACTCTAATCCCCTCTAACATAGTGAGAGAACTAGTGGAAACTATGAAAATAAATTATAAGTCTTTAACAGGTGAATAATAAACCTTGTCTATTACATGACAGACCAAACCGTTCTTTCATTTTACTTGAACAAAAAGAACCCAAGATTTTATAAGAAGAAGACCTAACCTATCACTCATCATTTCACGAGTTTAGATATAACTATTTCTATTATATATGATAGAATAAACCTACATGACTGCCTTTTTATAAGGTAATCATAACCAAGGACAATATTTTAATAGATTCATAACCATGTGTGAAACTATAAAATATAGACACTCATTCAAAATAATAAAACCTACTAGAATATCAAAAGTTTTATATGAATAAAAATAGTTTGGATGAGTGATCTTCAACCCTTCATTATTTTATACATAATATGGAAATTAATGCAACCATAAATTCCACAAAAAATGTATAGAATGAATCCCTAAAGTTCTCAATGTCTTTATTTCCCTTATACTTATTTATTTTTCCATTTATTTATAGTTTAATTTTTTAGCGGCTTCTATTATTCCTTTAAAATTATAGGAACCATATCTATATGGGTTTTTCCAATTTCATAAACATATATTTAAATCTCAATAGTTATAAATAAAAATAGAAAATGTTTTTTACCTAAATTTTTAATATCAGTCATAAAATCATCATTTTAATCCCCACACTTAATTCCTGGTACCATTGTATTGAGGAAATAGTTTCACTATAGACAAGATGAAAATATGGGAATTTTATACCTAGTGTAAGTGTAAAATTATATAAAAAAATTATGCATAATGGTAAGATTGTGTAAGGGTAACTCAAGTAAGGGTAACTTTGATATGAATAAAGGTATAAATAATCTTCTATTGGTTGTGTAAAGGTAAAATATAAATTTTAAAAAATGTGAAAAGGTATATAGTTCATTATATAAGGGTATTATAAATTTTTTATAGTTCACTTAAGGGTAATATTCAAATTACATAATTGTAAACATGAAATTGAAAGATATGTATAAGGGTATCATAACACTTCTATAAAAGAAAGAAACACTTGAGTAAAGGTAAGAAACACATGCATAAAGGTAACAAGTAAATTCAATAACATGCTTAAGGGTAGATATATACTTATGTAAAGGTAAAATAGATTTTTTTAACACTACATAAGGGTGAGACAAAAGGTTCATAAGAGTACCACAAAGTATATGAGGCTTACGTAAAGGTAATAAATAACTTATATAAGTGTAATACATGTAATAAAAATCATGTGTAAGGGTACCATTATGTATTTCATAATGTTAGAATGACATTTATAAAGCCCATGTAAGGGTAATAAATAACACACATCTTGGTATTCAAAAATAACAAAGCATGTGTAAGGGTAAAAATAAACTTTTCTCAAAAAATAATTAAGGATAATTAAATAGAATAATTATAATAATAAAAATAAATGATTTAAAATTAATGAAAAATTAAATTGAACAAGATTATAATTATAAAAATAATAATCCATGCTTAAAAATAAAATAATTTACATATTTAATAAAAAAACAACACATGTAGTACAATATTTAAAATGAGGAGGTTTTTAATTTGTCAAAAATTATAAAACTTAATTTACCAAAACTCTTAGTGTCTCAATAGTAACAATGTCAACCATTTTGTAAATATAATGACCAAACATTTAATTTAAATACTTATACATATTCTCCCCATTTTTCAAATTGATCAAAATAAATCATAAATATCTTTTTAAATTATCCTCTTATTTAAAATCAACATCCTCTCCTATAAAAGTATTTTTATTCACACTAAATATATTAAAGCACAAAATATACTAATATTTAGAAATTGAAGCAACCAATTACTAGAAATAAACATGATTACAAAAAAGTAAATGTCATGATTAGACAATAATATAGGATAAAAAATCTATTATCAAAACTCCCTCAGCACATAATGATCTAAATATATAATTACAAAACTCATAATCCAAAATTGGAATTCTATATGTACTATAGAATACCTTTTTAAAATAATTTCAACATGCTAAATTTTTTTAACACTCAAGTGAAAAATCCCCCTAAATTTTTGAAAATAATAACAATTTAAACATATATTAATCATATATTTTCCTCGCAAATTGATTCATCTCTAGAAAAGATATTTGTGGAATTTTAAAATATATTTTCACTAAACTAAAAATAGATTAAGCATATTCCATTAAACCAAAAATTAATAAATTGAACATTCTTACTGGACATACAGAAATAAAATTGTTTGATGCATGATTGATTTAAAATAATATATCTTGAATATATGATACATTATTTAAGTATTTGGAAATCATTATGAATTATACCTTTAAAAATAGATTAAAATTTTCAAACAACACATTCTAAAAAATATTAAGAACATATACTTTAAAATCTTGCTAAATGTATTTATAATCAATATAATAATGAAAATTTATGATATAACCATTCCAATGCACAAGTTATAAAAACATATTTGTAGTTTTAAGTAATTAAAGTAAGTTTGACACTCCCAAGGGGTAATACTAACAAAAAAATGAAAAAAATATTTATAACTACATCATACAAATTAATTTGTTGTTGTATGATTATATAAAACTGATTACATAAAAACTAAAATAGTTATTGTAAATTTAAGTATATTATGTTATGTTTAAGAATAATTAAAATATCTAGCCCTTGAATCAATGAATCATTTAAAAAAATATTCAAATAATTTATAATTATTTTCAAAGAATAATTCCATGCTTTAAGACCATAAATTAAAACTATAGAAATAGGTTTTCAGATCCTATGGAAGAACAATTAGATGCATGATATCATACATGTTTATAAAATATTATAGAGTATGAATGTTATCCCAAAAAATAATGACCTCAACTTCTAGATGATATTTGGATATATTAGATTTTATTCTCATCTTTTTTGAACCCATACAGATTGAATGCATCTAGATTCATGTAATTTAGAATATAAATCCTTCAAAATAATAATTTTAGTAAAACCCAGATTTTTTAAATCAATTATAACACATATTTTCATAATTATTTTTTATACAAAACATAAAACATGTGAAAGTGGATGTTTTTATATTTTTACTTTTAACAAAACATATCTTATAAATATTTGTAATTTTTTAATTATGCCTAATACTAGACACGTACTTGTTTGTTTTATTAATTGACATCATATTTTCAAACATTTATTTCCCTTGCACAAAAGTTGAAATAGTTAATAATAAATAAACACTATTATTTTTATATTTTTAATTATCATCTTGAGTATATTCTAAACCTATCTAGATTTTACTATGACAAAATGATGGTTAATTTATTTATTTAGTATTTTCCTCTATTAGATTATTTCATTCTTCCACAACTTTATACATCTAATCTCTAATCAATTTTAACCTCCTTTAATGATCTTCATCATTTTTAGACATAAAATCATTATTTATTCGATTATCATTATTCTAATTTTATTTTTGAAGACATTCCAACTCATTAAAATTATAACTTATAGAAGAACTCTTATTATTCTAGTTCCCTTTAACAAAAATTTTATTTACCATTTTATATTTAACATATACCTCAATAATGTTTTTCAATTAAATATATTGCTTTCATAGTTCCTTGTTTTAATAATTTATTCTACTTTTTTAATTTCTTTGGAATAACACTTTCAAGGTATGTTTCACCACCAGATGTTGAATCCAACTTCAAATTTATTTAATAATCATAGTTTATAATAACACAATATGGTTTTAATAGTGGTTGAAAGATTAGTTAATGGACCTCATCATGTGTATACCTAAATGAAATATTTCTTTTTTTTGTTCTTATATTCGTATTCCCTAGTGCATGAGCACTACTCCTTAGTATAAATCCAACCAGAATGATATATTTTCTTTAATTCCTTATTGTAGTTCTAATTTTCCCTTCCATTTTTAACTTTAGACATTAAAATTTTATTATTCCTATCTTCCTAAATTAATTTCATGTTAATTGGGAATATTTTTTATATTAACTTAACTTACCTTTCCTTTTGAATCCCTTCTTATACTTCACTGGCATTCCTTCCTTTGAACCTTGCCTTTTCTTTTATAGGTATTTCAAACATTTGGAATTTTCATTCATTTATTTTTCATTTATCACTACCATAAGATCATACACTTCATTATAATAGTTGGAATAAATATTAATATAATATTTAAAGGTTACACTGTTCTTTTTTCAGAAAAATCACTATCATTTCTCTTTAGTTCCATCTCTTATTGAAGAAAATATCTAATCAGATCATCAAGTGTATATTGAGTGAAATACTTCATTTCTCTTATTGAAGTCTTATTGATGTGCCATATCTTATGTAAAATTTTAAGTATTATCTCAATATTTAATTCATTATTATAATTACCTCGAGAGTAACCATTCCGTTCAAAATCTTTGAAAAATAGATTATAAATCAAACTGATGTTCATATGATCATACATACTAAATTCCTAAAATTATAAATGTTGTATTCCAAATATGGTTCTTTGAAGCTTTTTAGTGATATGATGTGTGAATTTTAAGTTACTTAAAATGTCTGATGTTTTTTTCACAATGAAACATGACTATAACTATTTTTACTTCAATAGAAAAAGTAAATCTATGATTTTATAATTTAGAACATACTTGGTAGCATAATATCTAGTCATTGTATTCAAATATACTTCAAGAAAATTATAAATCTTAATTATATCAGTCAAATATTCAATACCAATATTATTTAAAAATAAATCCATACAATATTTTCAATATGAATAATAACATATGTTGAAGCGAGATTATAAGGCCCCAGCCTTAAACCTTACTTAATCTTGAGTTATTACAAGATTACACATTGAGGATCTTTTCGGGTTTAGAGTTTTAGAGAATTAGATCATAAAACTTGCATTACATTCCACATATAAACAAAGTGGTTACATAAAGATAGTATTCTTCATTCCCATCAATGGAAACACATTTAAAATAAAACATGGATTATTTCTTGAAACATCCTTGACTCTATCATCTTATCATGTACCTTTCCCTTGACCTGTGAAAAACATTTCAAAAACTTGGGATGAGCGTAAAAACTCAGTATGGGTTATAAAAACATGGAAAGGAAACATGAGTTCATATATACATAAGAATGAAATCATACTTTACCCATAAAACATAGGCACTTTAACATACCTCATAAAAACATGAATAAATCATATAAATCATAATACGTAAAGGTAACTTGAGGCATTCATAACATTCTTACGTAGGGGGTAACCCTCTTGGTTACGTTTGGAATACCCATCACAGTATATTCCCTAAAATCTCTTCGGAGAAACCTTAACGTTTCACTCCTTCGCGTTACCCAATGCATTGGAGAGCTATAACGGGCTCACCCGCCCTTAGTTTATCACGGAACCACCCGTCTTCATAATAATGCCCAAGAACCATAACATAATCATATCACATAAAACATGCATAAAGGAAACATAACATTTCCACATTTCAATCACGAGATATCAATACAACACATTGATATAATAAAAACATTATGAAAACCATTTTCAATACCAAAGTAAAACATGGTATTTATTTTTCTTTTTAAAAAAAAGGTATGGCTTGTAGAGGAAGCCGAAACTCAAATAACGGTTACGACGGCGGAGAAGTCGTTGTCGCCGCATACGTACGACAAAAACATTCCCTTTTGTCGTTTAGTAAACGCTTCGTATAAAAAAGATTCCTTTTGAGTAAACGTAAAAGTCAAAGGGGTTTATACACCGTATAAAAGAAAGTTGTGTATAAAATAAAATACGCCTCAACGAAAGGAGATTGAGACGAAGTCCCATACAAAGATAAATAGATACATTATGTGTATTCACTATAAGTACACATAAATAAAGTACAAATACAAGATACGACATAATAATATAATGACATAATTTGAAAGTAGGAGATTAACCCAAAGAATGGAAATTGGGTTAAGAAGTTCCCATACCTCGTATCTGACTTGACCCGACCGTTCTTTAAACTCCTGAATAATAAACTTTAGTTAATCTCTACTTGATTATGAATCTTTTCCAAGTTCATTATTTCTTTTATACCATGTTATGAACATCATGAAATCATTTAAGTTAATAATGTTCATTTTGTCGGTATTTGGTTCTTAAGTCAAAAATAGACTTCTTACACTTACATGTTGTTAATTTGGTCAATGTTTCATTATATCCAGAATGGTATTCATGATGTAGATATCATATATTTCATATATATCCAGTACATACATGTATTTAAAATATTACATAATCATTTAGAGGTAAGAAATGAAATGCACCGTTCATGGAGACGGTAAGCCGTACGTACGCATGAACGCTACTTTCATTTCTTTGTCATATTAACGGAATTAAAACTAAATGAGACTTATGTATATTTTAATTCCAGAATTATATTCATCATTTAGATATATCATTAATTATATATATCCATTATATACATGTACTTTTAATAGTACATTACATTTGGGGATAAGAAATGAAATGCACCGTTCATGGAGACGGTAGTCCGTACGTACGCATGAACGCTACTTTCATTTCTATCTCATACTTTAATGGAAATAAATGATAATGATATATATAGGTATATTATAATTCCAGTATAACATCATATATAATAACTTTAAATCCATCCTTTACACGTCCCACATATGGCATTAACGAATCACATCACTTTGAGGGGGCGGTAGTCCGCACTTCCTTAAATGAAGATATCGCGTATACCCATAATGGAAGCCATAAAGGTAAGACACAAATGAAAAATACAGAAGCATAAGTAAAACATAAACATATTACATATCATATATAAAAATAGTGACATCATAATGGCCACCTTTGAAGGTGTTAAATGAGTGTTGAACAATCATCGTTTCGGGAGGCAGAATTTCGCCATCCACGGAAACCTTATGTTCTTTAACCATTTGATGTAGTTGTGTGAGAGTGTAGCTCAAATAAATCTTATAACAACATCCTAGTATATTGAAGATACTGGTGTTGTTACAAAATAAGTAAATAAAAAGAGTTTAGGGGGTCGGAGAAGCAAAATAAAACAAATGATCATGAGAGAATGAAATACCTTAAAAAGTGTAACTTCTTTTGGTTTGAGCCTAAAGGCTTCCTTTGAAAGGATTCTGCCCAAAGGGAATCCTCTAGGATGAGGATAGGGATGTGGAGAGAGAAAATGGGCAGGGGTTGGCCGAGCCAATGGCTTGAAGAGTGTGTGAAATGAGGTAGAGGTGGGGGCCTTTTATAAGGGGAGAGGAGGGGCACTTTTGGAAAGTAAAGAAACATTACATTATTTGAAAATGTGTTTCGGTTTTAAAAGGTCCCACATTGATGGAATTCGTGGATAAGGTGATAAGGCATCGAAATCCATTCATCCAATTGGTTTTGGACATGTGTAGTTCATAGATTTTATTTTATCTTTCCATTTTATTTAAATCGTCAAATAATGATGTCATCGCTGCATCATTATTATGTCATAAATAATTAAATTTATATAATGTCTAAAAATTATAAACAAATTACTATGATGTAGGAAATCTTTTTAGCTTTCCATTGAATATTTATAATCAAAATTTGGACTTGTATAACCCCACTTAAAAATTGTTTTCGCAAAACATATTATGTTTGTGTCATTTTCACTTTAACATTTAATAAAAAGTAATTTATGTTATTTCCCAACAAAAGTGGATACATGGGGTCCCCAAGTTAGGCCATGACTTGTCTTGGTCGGCCATGACACAACCAATGAGGTTGGGACATGTGTCTAGGTCATTTTATATTATTAAAGCATTATTTATACATTAAACTACCCTAATTACCACTAATCGCGATTAAGAACTTAATGAGTTACTATTCACCAAAAAATTATTATAATCTCATTGAACCACATTTTACTTCTTAATGACAACCATGTATGTCGGATTTTCAAAATTCAATACACATTAGTGGTAAAATTTCATTTAACTGAAAAATCAGTTTGCTTGATTACCACTTAGTGGTTTCACTATTCATCAAAAATTGAAGTTTTTCAGAAAATTACCAAAAATTCACCCTAAGCTATATTTGATATTCCGAATTCAAAAATGAAGTCTATTTTACAAAATTCAAATCATATAAGTCACATTAATTAATTTAATAATTAATTCCCGCTGCCAGAGCAAATAGCGTGTTTTTACAAAACAATAAGTATCAAAAGATTGACACCAGTTTAAGTCTAATTTCAAATCGAAATTGATTCCAATGACCACCATTGGATAAAATGGTAAAAATAGATTCTAATTTTACTTAAAAACCAATTCAAAACATAATCTAATCATATAAATAAATTAGATCAAAAAGAGGTTTTGAATTAAAATGCAACATTTTACACTATTCATAAAAAAAATGAACTTTATCAGAAAGGTACCAAAAATTACACAAAGTAAAATTTGATGTCCCGATTCTTAATAAGAGTTTTATTTGGTCCAAAAGAATGTATAAGAGTGATCAAAACTATATTCAATGACGGTTCACCATTAAAAGGTGATAAGTGAACCTTTAGTGAAAATTAGAGTATAAAAGCCTAAAATTGAACTCTTTCCGTATTTTAAGCCTTTATCTTTTATTGGGTAAATGTAAAAACATCTAAAAACATATCTATTCATATTTTAGTTATTTCTATTCATTCCCGCCAGTACAACGGCTACTTGTTAACTAACATAATATTATTATATTACTAGTGTGCTACGTAAGTTTCAAAGAAACTCATCGTTGCGTATCGGGTACGCTATCGAACATAGCAACCCCTTTTAATTAAAATTCATATTTAATTCTCTAATATTAATAAATATGAAAATTATTTATTCTTTAATTACCTGGGATGTTACAGAGATGGTATAACATGATGTATGAATTCAGTTTCCTAACTTTCCATTGAAACAAAAATAATCTTTCCTTAGACTGTTATTTATAGATATTGTTAGAATAATAAAAATTATAAAATCAGAATAATTAATAGAGTATAATATATCCTTTATATAACCTTCTCTAATATGAACTTTCAAGCTAGATATTGGTGGAACGATGGACTAGAGGGGTAGTGAATATTCATTTTAAAATTTTAATATTAATTATAAATTAATTAGTGTAATATTTATTCAAACAGAATAATAGATTAATTTGTGTGGTTTGTTCAGACTGTTAATCACTGGAGTAAAAATAAATAGAAATAACATTATTATTTTTATAAAATTTTGTTCCACCATGATCTTATATTACTCTTAAATCTCTTCTAACTTAGTGAGATGACTTTTCTCACTAAAAAAATAAGAAGTATTATAATGGAGAAAAATAAACCTTTTCTATTATAGAATAGACTAGACCATTATGTCATTTTATAGGATAATGAATAATCCATGATTTTATAAGGATCATACCTAACCTATCACCTAGACTTTCACAGGTGAAGATAGAACCATATCTATTCTAGAGGATAGACCTAATCAATTCTATTTCATTTTAATCAGGTGTGAATTATCAAAAACTACCATTTAATAGAGGTATAACCATGTGTGAAAACTATTAAATACATATACTTATGAAAAATAATAAAGCTAACAATACTATCCGATGGTATCAATGAAGAAAGATAGTGTGTAATAGTGATATTAATCCCTTCAAGATTTGATGCATAACAGGGAAATTTGGGAAACCAACAATGCCACATAAAATTGTTAGAGTTCATCCATGATGTTCTCAATGACTTGTTAGTCCTTATACTACTTTCCTTCTTCGTCTATTTTTAGATTATTTTTAATGGTTTTTGTTCTTACTTTAAATCTTCGTGAACCATCTCTATATGGTTGGCTCCTATTTCTTCAACATACATTTAAAATACAACAGTTAAAAATAAAATCAAAATCATCTTTTACCTATATTTTTAATATAATTAAAAAATTAATCAGTTTAATCCCTATGATTCATTCCTAGCATCGTTTCATTGAAGAATTTATTATTCTATAGACAAGTGGAAAATAAAAAAATATTATACATAGTATAAGTGGAAAAAAATTTATTCAAAGAATTTATAAATCTAAGATTGTGTAAGGGTAACCTTGAAATGCATAAATGTATAAATAATTTTTCATGGGTTGTGTAAGGGTAAACTAGAAATTGTAAATTTTGTGTAAATAGAGTTATTTTTCTACATAAGGGTAACTTATATTTCATATGATTCAGGTAAGGGTAAAATTCAATATATATTAAAATTAAATAAAAAATTATAATAAATGTGTAATTATAGCTTAACACTTGTGTATTGATAAGAAACACTTCTTTAAAGGTAAGAAACACCTGTATAATGGTAACAAGTAAATTCAATACCATTCATAAGGGTAGTGATATGATTACTTAATGGTAAAATTGATTTTTTAAACACTTATTTAGGGTATAAAAATCAACATAAGGGGACAAATAATTTTTATAATGATTAGATAGAGGTATCAATGAACTTACGTAAGGGTAATATATATAAAACAAAGCATGCATAAGGATTCCATTAAATATTTTATAATGGTGGAATGAAATTTCTAAATCTAACATAAGGGTTAAAAATAACTCTATTAAGGGTAAAGAAAAAAAATCAAATCACACATAAGGGTAAAAATAAGCATTAGAAAAGTATTTTTTTCATATAAAATAATTATTAATAAGTGTATATAATATAAATATTAATAATAATAAAAGATTTAAAATTAAAGAAAAATTAAATTTGAAAATATTATAATTATTAAAAATAATAAAACATGATTTAAAATAATTTAGTTAACACAAATAATAAAAATAAATAACACATTTCATTAAATAAGTAAAATAAGGAGGTTTTTAATTTATCGAAATAATAAACCTAAATTTATCAAAACTCTTAGTGTATTAACACTAAAAACTCAACCATGTTATCATAAAGTTTTAATTTCCTTCACAAGACTTGGAGTAACATAGAGGGAATTTTTATGGAGGTCCAAGTCTAAGATTTTAGGAATTGAGAGTCTACTCAGTGAATCAAAGAACTACCAGTTTGTTCAGTTGGCTAGACTTCTTGCCTAAATATATTCAATTACTTTTAAATTTATTCTATATGTGTTACTTGAAGGGAAATATAGATAATCTACACTATAATGTCCATGTGATAGGATATTCTAAACCCATTGGTTATATCTATTAGGATTTTATAAAATTATGGGAGACTTATAAATAAAATATATTACATCGGTGTTTTAGTAATTAGGTAAAATGAACTAAAGATATGATCCTATTTGTTATAGAAAATGAAAAGTAATATGACATTGGTATTATCCCTATGATCTATATCAGAGAAAGAAAATCTCATGAATGGTGAAAACTTATAGGAGTAGTATAGGTTCTTGTGTAACATACTACATCAAGAGTATATGTTTTAAATGATGGAGTCTTCAATTTCAAACCAAATTTCTAAGGAGGTCAATGAGAATAGAAATACAATATTATAGAGACATATAGATGAGGAATTATATTAACACCTCTCCATATTATCATTAATGTATATTTATATCTAGAAGATTCATGAGTAAATGGATGCATACACCATGTTTTAACATATCCTTGATATTTATTAGGAGAAATAAAGGAATGAGAGTTATGAGATCTCCAAGACAATCTTCACAAGCAAAGATGGAGAAGGTGTGCTTCCAAACCTCATGTATTCAAGATGATTGTTTATATTGTGAATTTTGTAATTTTTTATTTCAATCAATATAAATAATTTTGTATAAGTATTGTTTTTCATTATCCATATTTTAATGGTTGATAAATAGCTCAATTTTGAGTTTTCATAGTCCTGAGACCTTTATAGGGGTAAAATGGTAAATTAACCTCAACATGAGATCTGTGATTTTTTGATGGGTTAATTGTTCTTTAGGTATCATTTTTACCCCACAATTTTTTTGATGAATTTCTAAGCCTCTTGGGGTTTATGGGTTTTTTATATTATTAAAATAAAAATATTTCATGAGATCACATGGGGATGTAGTGACCTTGGTTTCTGAAATTGAACCCTTAGAATAATTTAAATGATATTTTTTGATGAATCTATAATATAATGGGGAAGTTTGAGTGATTTATATCCTTGATTATGATATAATTAAATATTATATTATTTTATATCTACTCACATGTGGTTTCATCAATGGGATTTAAGTAATGATGATTATCCATGAGGTATGGATTCTTCCTTGTTTTTATTCATGTTTTATTTATTATAGATTCTTCCAATGATTGGTCATTATCTTGGTGTTGATTATTATGGAATATTTACATTGTTTCAATGTGATTATTCTTTATAAATTCTTTGGGTGGTGTTAATTTTCTACGCTCCTCCTTTACCCATGATATTTTCATAAACTTTAAATAACCGTCCTTATTCTGTATGTCTTGAGAGGAGTTGTAAATTACTAATTATTGTTCTAAATTTTAATCGGCCATTATTTCCCATTTTTTTCTTATATGTGCGATGAAATATTTCCTCTAACCATCACTTTGGCTAGTGGTTTTCCGTTAGGATTATCATTTTGGCATGTAAGTGGTTTTTTTATAGGATATGTTTAATTTGGGAATAAAATAAGTAAATAATAAACATTGGGTGATGCGATGGGTGTTTGAGTGCCTCAGAAACATAGTAGAGCCATGAGATAGAAAAACTATAATACATTTGGTATAGTGAAGGACCCCTATTGTCCCTTGACGATGTTATATGATAAAATATTTTGTATGGAAGAGATCTTAATAAAAATGATGATACTAGATATTTTATTTTTCCATTCTAGGTTAATTTCATGACCACACTGCATTTTTGTTCAAAAGAACACATGTCTTGTACAACTTAGCTATGAAGCTATAGTTTTAGGTGTTTTTAAATATCACGTGGTGTGTAGTTTGTATTTAGAAACCATGTTGGGTGACCAAGTAAATTCCTATCCCCTTGTCAGGAAGTTAGTATACATTCCATGAAATGTTTATATGACATTAACTTTGACACAATACATGTCTAGGATGGTATTATAGATTACATTCTATTTTTTACTATGAGACATGACTTATAATAAAAAATGACCCATGTAGTAGAACTAGTGGAACACTATGAGTTCACTAGTGGGAGTTACACACAGTGTACTCAGAGGTTGGCAGGGACCCTAGTGCATAGGGTACATGCTGAGTACCCTAATTACTTTACATATCCTGTGACTTGATGGGCATGAAAATTAGTATGAGTGCGAATAAATTGGGTATCTTTATTGATTCCAAATTTAAATTTCATAGACCAATATTAGACACAATATGTAATTTGGATTTTAAATTCATATATTGATATTTTATATGACTTGATGGTTGATGAGGTGTTACACAGTATATACCCCTATAGAACACTCTGTGTACTTTTCCATCCATAGTAGATCTTCGTATCCCTTTTCTCAAGATTCAGATTTTGGCATTTTTATAATGTAAATTGAGAGTCTTTTCACATATAATATGATAGTGGTCGTATAATCAATATAAAAATTGAGAAATGGAATAATAATAGTAGTTTATTCCCTATGAGTTGGAATCATCCATGGAATGATTATGGTGTTATGACTAGAGTGTTTTTAAGGATGATAACCCCTAGATAGTGTTGTTGTTTTAGGGTACAAGTCTCTAACTATATAGATATTGGGAAGGTACTTTCCCTGAATGAAGTTTCTTCCAATAGAAAAAGAGATCTTATACATATGGATTATATATTGTATTAATTCCCTTATGAAATGGGATTGGGATCCTCTATTTGTATATTTGGTATTTACCCTATATATAGAGCCCATATTGGGTATAAAAACCACCATTTTAGTTAGTATCCACCCCAACATACCAGGGGTATAGGATCCTCCACTACAATTCATATGATGTTACATGGTTTCTTAGTATTGGTAGTTCAGATTTTTGTTTGGTGGTATGGTATTGATGGAACAAAGGTAATAATGTTCCCTAAGATGATGAGAATCCCTCACTAATGATCATGGTTCAATTCATAGCTTTTAATGTTAGTGTGGTAGTTAGAAAATTTAATTAGTTTAAATTACTTTAATAATTGTGACTCCTTAACACTCTAAGGGTTTCTTTATAGATATAGTATATATATGGCTATTGAAGTTTTGATTTATATACTATTAGGATCTCTGTTAACTAATTACCCACTTGGTCTTAATTTTATAGATCATAGTTGAGTTTATTTGGACCTTGCATGTGACTTTTATTGTTCTAGTTATGGTGAATATTTAGATCATTTCATAACTTCCTCTCAGATACCATTTCATAATAATAGTATTTGTAAATGTTTTTTATTTTTCATTCCATGTTGGTTTTAGGTCATTTTATTCTATATGTTTATATTCACCCTTACACAGGCTTTATGCCCACATATTTTGTGCCTATTTATCTAATGAAAAGGTTTAGAGTTGGTATTTGTAGACATATATTTTGATTGTATTTTCCTTAGCTAGTTTCTGGTGATGCTTGGTGACACATGAAGAATATTATAGGTCCTTGATAGTGGAAACAACATTACATAAGAGATCATTCCAATCATTCCTATAGTTAGTAGGAGCATCCCTATGTATTATATTGATTAATAGGATTGTGAATGTTTAGTTCCTTTTTATTTACATTTTTTGTGGTCTATTAGTATCATTTGTATGATTCATGTGTCATATATAGTTTTGTTGATTAGATATGAAAAACATTCTGGTGTTTTTATTTATTTTATGAATTTGATATATGTATCAATTTCATGTTTATATAGGCTAAGTCCTCCAACATTATGAGATATGCCTACTCAGTACCAGTCACTACCCCCAAGATTATTGGAGGCACACTTGGGGTGGAACTCTTAGCTTACCTTCAGCCTGAGGCCTCGAGTTTAGTTATCAAAAAGGGTTTTTTAGTTTTTGATTTTACTTATCAAAAAGGGGTATAACATAGTTTCAATGACCATGTATCCTTTTTCTGGGACTCTAATCACCTGATAGTCATCCCAGTGCTCTAAGACATCATTGTGGGGATTGAGAAATTTCACATAGTGGTCAATTATGATCTTCCTTTTCATTATTGTGTTAACAAATCCATATATGATTTCACATTTAATTTTTCATCCAATCAAATGAATGGTACTACCCATTTAATGATAGCCTATGTGATGATTCAGGATCATGGAAAGACCAGACATGTAGTTTATCTTCTCATCACTAATTATTAAGTAATGAGTCTGTGTTTATAATAATAAACTAAGTGATATTGTTTCCCTTTAATGTAAGTAATTTTCTTTCAAATTTCACTTAGTGTGGATCTTTTACTATAGATAATATGGTAGTTTCTTTTGATTTGGATGAGACTACACATAGATTGGATTTTCCTTGTGTGTTACTGTGATAAAGGCCTAATGGGTTTGTGAAGAGCTTTGGATCCTCGGGTAGCCAAGGATTTTTTGGAGTCTGATACTCACATATTCTTTTGGTTTGGAATCTCTTGGATTATATGTTAATTTTTTGTTGATATTCCTACTTGGTATAGTGATCCATTATTCAGATATATTTTTCTCAAAATCACGATGAGACTGATCTATAGTTGTAGGAGGTAGATCCCTTGTCTATGATAGAAATTTTCCAATGCATATTTTAACCTACATCGAATGGTGTAATCGTGTATAATTATGTGGTGAGGCCTAGGGAACTCAGGAAGAGTTCCCTATATATGTTTTTATTGAACTTTTTTGATTTTAGTAGTTTATTTGAAGACATAAAAGGAATATTTATTGAGAATTTGGTATGTTTTCATAAAACTTCAATTATTCTAGATACCCCAAGTGAGATTTTTCATTTGATTATTCTTTATGAAGATACAACCTAGCAATCAAAGTTGGTTAGAATTCACATGAAAATAGTTAAATATATTAATTCAATTCATCTCCATATCAAAGACAATACTAAAATAAAAGATTTTACTATTCGGGGTAGTGTCCAAGCAAAAAATGATTTTAGTTGGTAATTGGGTGGATTCTAAGCATATGGGGATACCAAACACCTTGATCCTATAACAAAATCAACACCCTTGGTTATCTTTTGTCATCAATAAGGTGATGACCATTAGAGCAGTGGGAACATGCACATGATGGATAACTATGAGTGGATGTCAACAGACCTAATTTAATGTATGAATCAAATATTAATTTTAAGGACCCTAATTCTAGATGGAATATAAATTGGTTATTATTTCTATATTAGAAGTTATGGGGTTAGAGATTCAAGTGGAACTCCTTGCTTGACCCTTGTTATCTAGAGAACTAAGCTGATGTAGACTATTGTTAAATAATTTTTTTCTAGTGAATTGGTTCTATCCTTAATTGATAAATAGTTCTTTCATGATATCCTAAGTGAAAAAAAGAGATGAAATTATTCTTATCATGATATGAATTTGTCACCAATTTCAGATATTGTGTAGTGAGATGAGTAGAGCCAACCCTCTAGTAGTTGAAGTTGGATGATCTTAAAATCAAAAGCACAGATGTGTGAAATATGTGTGAGAATTATAAAATCAATTTTATGGATATTTTGGGATATTTGAATTATTTCTAGTGGTGATTTATTATATCCCCTTGATGATATATGAGTTTATGAATCGATTGAGATAACATTTCAAGTGATTGCTGAGCGGGATGATTGTAATGACCTTAAATATCACTGTATATTATATTTAAGTAAATAATATATTGAATAGTATCTTTTTATAACTATACTAAACTAAGAAAAAGTTTATATATTTTCAATAATAAATATTACCGTTAAAATATAACCGTTAAATTATCTGGTATAAATTAAGTATCCATATTGAAAAATCAATAAAGAATGTGGAAATAAATATCACCCAAAAGAGGAAGACTACCTTATGACACCTATTTTTCAAATATTTTAAGGGAAGTATAATTAATAGGGTGTTCCCTATACCAATTACAATATTAAATCAAGAAAGTATTAATTGTGAAAACATTGTATGGGAGAACATCAAGCTCATAGAGATTTTCACAAGATCCATGCTAGTTGAACTGCCACCCAAAACTACAACCAGAGTATATCTGGTTTATATGAATTATAGAGATATTATAAGGGGATATGTGGATAGAAATTAGGATTATATAAAAATATAATAAAAAATTTATATGTATAGATATATTACGGATTTTCATACTTTTCAAATGTTCATTTTGAGTAATTCACCTTATGCTTAAAAAATATATTCTCTAAAACATTTCATTTTGTTTTAGGTAAATAATATTATTATAATTTAATATTAATAATATATATTTATCATATTGATAATATTATTATACTAGATTAATTATTAATTTATAGGAAGAATAATTTTTAATATACCAAAAATCATTTTACTATAAAAATAACATTAAACTATATTTTATGTTTTTAAATAAAAAAATTATAAAGGTTTTGAGGTGAATTTGATAAAAATAACTTCTTTTTTTGGGTTTATCATGGAAATATTACTGTAGTATTTTTTTTTTCAAAAATGACTGATTTTTAGGTAAATAGAGAAGAATGTTGTTTTTACAAATAACATGAATTTTATGAACTAATTAGTATATATGTATAGATTTAAAATTCATGAAATATTTTTCTTTGACCAAATATTTATTTTGTAATTGAATTTATTATTTTATTTTTTTTGATTTATAATCACATATTTTACATTTTAGATCATATTTGTTTTTCAAATAAATGTTTTTAAAACAATATAAATTTAGTAATTTGAAATAAAATTTCATAAATTTTATAAAATTAATATAATAAAATCTTTTTCACATTTGGAATCCTGAGTTCCAAATTATATAATATGGAAAATTTTATTTTTATGTATAAATGATAAATTACTTTTTGTAAAAACTAGTTACCTCAGTAAAAATAAAAAAGAATAAAAAAAATGTTTATCCAAGAAAAAATGTCCAAAAAAATGTTTAAAAACAGTATGGGAATAGGTGTTTTGATGATATTATTGACCTTATCCATTATAATATCTATTATTTGTAACATCCTGACCCAGGATCAAATTAACCAATGCCCTGATCCGGTAGTCCACATGGCCTTAAACGTGCCTCCCTGTATGACAGATGTTTTCGACTAGAAGGGATAGTGTAAAGGTTGTATAATGGGGAGAATATACCCTCATATCAGAGTGGAATAATGGATATAATATTAATCAGAAAATAAAGGAAGCATATATAAGCATACAAAATAATGACTAGACCAGTAACACACCATATCGGAAAGTAGAACATAAAAAACATAGTAAAAAAGTGAAGATGCATAATTAAGTTAGAATTTAAATAATAATATGAAATCCAATAGCTGTTGTCATATACATGATGATGTCATGGTATGATAATATAAAAAAGGGAACATGGGACAAGCATATGCAACCTAATATATAAAACTACAAAGGATAAAAGACTACTCCACTATAATCTCAACCATATCCTCAGTCTTATGCTCCCATGGTAAAAACTACAAGTAAATCATATCAAATATATGTAGCATAGATCTTTCCCTTAACCACACCAGAAGAAAAGTTATCTACTCAGGTACCAAATGTGATCCAAGTCAGGTATGAGATAAAATCTTAGCAGGCTGCCACCAATGGTGTCTAAATGTAATCCTAGTAGTGTATATATCTAAATAGTGTGAAGGTATAAGTTATATTAAACAATGCAGAATAAATAATCATAATCCTTCTCAGGTTCCTATAGGAAACCTGGCGACTCCACCTGCTTTAGATAAGGTTTGAATGATAGTATGATATATAACTATCCATATATATATATAGTAATAATAATAATATATATAGTATATTTATATACTATATCCACCTATATATGGTGAGAATATGAGGATGTATGTAGCCATATACCTGGATACTAGGTGCCGGCTAGACCGAGGCGTAACTCAATCATCCATAACTAGTTTAAATGAGAATATAAACTCAATGAAAGGTACAAGACCTACATATCATGATGAATGAGAGACATCATGACCATCGCTCTAGATGGTTGGTGTGTCTTCTTCTCAACACTCAAAACTGGGGACTTGGTGTGTCATGCCCATCGTCCGAATAGTATCAATGGTGCAATACATCGTGTTAAACACCCGATGTAAGGGTGAGTGAAGCACTATTACCATCAATTCCATTAACCATAATTCCACATCCTTTATAAAGGGTGTAATAATAATTATAATAATATACATGAGGCATCACCTCTCATACATTATATTCATCAAGACGAAACATAAGTAAGAGCATTACAATTCATAAATTCTATATAGACAAGAATGCATAAATTAGTGTGTCCTTACCACCCATTTACATTTAAACCATTAGGTTGTTTAATTCATTTAATCAAGGAGAACTATCATGAATCAAGACATCCAATTAATATTAACTATTTAATAAACTAAAATATGAAAGTCAATTTCATGGTTCCATGAAGCGCATAAAAGGGGCCACTATTAATTAGGAAAATACCTAGAAGGTAAATTGAATCTAAAAGTCTACCCAATCACATATGAGGTGCTTTGGTCATTTAATCAATTATATGTGGAGTGGTAATTCAATCCAACACACCCAATGGGTGGATATAGTTGAGGTTTTCATCCTCTAAATACCAAAAAATTATCCTTGTGGGTGTATTAACATGTGAATCAATTATTTATAAACAAAGAACTCATTTATAGGTAGTGAACAACAATGTTCAGTGTGTGGAACAATGTTGTTGCAATGGAAATAACTCTCTTTTAATGGAAAACAATGATACCACTTGCTTTAGGGCTGAAGATGACCCCTCATACAATATAAGCCTTATATTCAGTGTAGTTTGAATGAAAAATGAAGAATTTACCAACACCCTAAAAGTAGGGGAAAGATATTTCACCAAAATAGCACGACATATCAAAAGATTTACATATAGTGTAAGTAAGAGGACTTCAGATCATACATCTAGATATCCAATTCTTTTAATAGATCTTGATTCAATGTTTAGATCTAGGAGAAATCAAGAAACTAATATGGAGGAAGAAATGAGCTCACAGAAGATGAAATGGGGGATAAAACCACTGTAAATGAATAAATAAATGTGGTTTTGAGATTTTTAAGTCATTAAGTTAATTTTTTTCATTTAACCCTTAAAAACAAGGGTACATGGTTTGGATGTATGGTTTAGCCAAACCATGAAGAAACCATGCTCCCTTTATTGTCCAAGGGAGGACCATGCATGGTTAAGGCACATGGTTTTCCTAACAATGTGAAAAAATGAAAAACAAAATATAAATAATTTCTAAAATAATTCATGGTTGTGGAAATCTTATTGCATGGTTTCATACAAACCATGTATCCCTTGCTTCATGAATAGTTTCCATGCACGGTTAGTACTAATTGTGTGGTAACTGTGTGGCCTACCATTTTTTCCCAATTGTCAGAGCTCAAGGCCACAAACATGCCCCATATTCTCCAGAATCATTCCTCAAGTTATATTATACATTTACCAAGATAAAAAAACGATTTAATGTAAAAACGAGTAGAAACTTTTTGAAATGATGCATTGTTACAACCTCTTTACCTTAAAGAAACTCATCCCTAATTTTGTATTCTGAGGTTAAAGAGGTATCATTTGAGAATAGATCCACCAATGAGCTTGTATATCATCTTCCAACTCCTAGTTATCATCTTATACTTGATCACACTTCCATTGAACCCGTACAAAAGGAACTAACCTTCCGCAGAGTGTCTCCACTCTATAAACAATAATATGCACTGGATACTCCTCAAAAGAATAATCTATCTCTAAATAAACCTCATAAATATGGAATAAATTCAATGGGTATGGTTAATATAGGAAAATCATTGATACATGAAATACATCATGCATTGACTAGTATCTCTAAGGAATTGTTAATTGTTAATCCACTAGAATCATTTGTTTCACAACTTCAAAGGTTCCAACAAATTAAGGAGAAAACTTACCCTTCCCCCAAATACATCGATGGATCAACCTGAGTAAAACTCACAAGAAATCCCAATCTCTAACCTCAAACTCAAGAGGTCATCAGCGTCTATTGGAATATGATTTCTCTCTATACTAATCTTTCAACATGTGATTTCTAATCAACTATAGATACTTTTTAGTCTCCTAGATGAGACATGACCCAAGTAAAGATACCTCCCCTAAATCTAGTTACATAGAGGCTAAAAACAATGCCTACCATATAAAGATTCATAAGGATCCATCTGAATGGTATCCTGAAAATTTTTATTATAAGTGAACTCAACAAAGGGTATGTGTTTCTCTAAAAAGATTCATGTCAAGGAACCATGCACAGAGCATGTACTATAACTCCCAAATCATATAATCTGTATGGAATTTAGTATTAGGGTGATATATCATGCTTAAAAGAACCTTTGTATCGAACACCTTCTACATCACATACCAGAACTATGACATAAATCTAGCGTATCTATCCAAAATGACAGATCATGGAGCTCCATGATGACGTAAAACCTCTTTTATATATAGACTTCCTAGATTTTCTACAAATAAGGTCTCTCTCATAGTTAAGAAATGTGTGGCCTTCATTAAAATACCAACTACGGACCACAATCTATCATTTCAACAAGGTTATCTAGGTAAACTAGTCAAAAAAATCCTTAGAAACATCATCACATTTCCACTCTAGAATGAAAAACTACTATAAAAATCTATGTTGGTCAATGATGTTCCACCTAAACCTTCTAACAAGTATAACACCATGTAAAAAATCTAGAGATATCACATTTCATAGTAGGCCTCCAATAATAGAAATGAAAATCATGATACATATTGGTGACACTAGGATGAACTTCGCATGCTGTGGTATGAAAATCACACATCAAATCCTATATAATGTCTGATAAAACCTTATGCATCCATAACATCATAAAGTATCTTCCTCATCCATGGTCTAACTAAAATATGAATCATCATCTGAGATGCTCTCCCTTAGGAAAAGTCCCTCATGATCATATATTTTCCTCATTCACAGTTGTTCCAAAACAGTAGTGGTAAATGATAAATATGAGAGGATAGTCTATCCATGATCCTATGGAACTATAATTTTCATCCCTGAAAACAATTCCATGAGCTTCCACTCACCACCGGCCTCCCGAACTGCATGTGTCTGAGTCTTCTAGCTAAGATCTTTGGCAAGATCATTTTCTTTTCCAAGAGTTTAGGAATGCTAAAAAATAAAAGGAATTCAATTACTCAACCCATCTACAATGCCTAATATTCAGATATCATTGTTTACATTTGTACTTGAGTATTTTCTAATCAATGAATACCAACAAATTCTCTCCAAGTAAAGATTTTCTATAATAATGTAGAGCATGACCAACAACATCTTACTCGAGGGCATGCGTTGGGTAATTCCTCTTGTGATGGCTCAACTGACAGGACCGTATGTGATGAATTTATCATCCTATATTAAAACAACTCTATTATTGATACCTAATGCTTCATAGTATATTGTATAGATCATTCTTGGCTCTGATATAATTAAGATCAATGCTGAAGTCAATCTTACCTTCAACTCTTGAAATGCTTCTTCATAAGATTCTGACCATAAAAATTTCACACACTTTTTTATTCAAATCTGTAAGGGGTGCTAAAAGGAATGAGAAATCCTCTATGAAGCATTACTAATATTCTTATATCCCCAAGAAACTCTATTTTTCAAATAATTTCTTGGGATAATCATAAGGAACTTTAACTCTCACTTTCCCTTGACAACTGAAACTCCTAAATCCAAGATGATATGACCCAGAAAGTGTACTTAATCGATCTAGAAGTGGAATTTATTAAGCTTAGAATAAATATGATTATCCCTCAGTGTTTCATCACGATATCAATATAGTTTTCATGGTTTTTTTGATAGCACAAATACACTAAGATATCATCAACAAAGACTCTCATAAATGAATCCAGATACAAGTGGGAAACTCAATTCATCAGAGCCATAAAAACAGAAAGTGCATTCATGAGACAAAAGATCCTGAACATGTACTCATAAATACCAAACCTAATTCTAAAATCTATATGAGGTTTGTTTGTTGACCTGGAACACACATAATGATAGACTGAACTCAAATAAACCGTTGAAAACACTCCCACTCCTCAGATTTGAATGAAGATGTCGTCTATTAAAGGTAGTGTATAATAGTTCTTGAGTGTAAGTTGGTTCAACCATCTGTAATACACAAAAAATTCTAATGGTATCATAAACCGTCTTAGAAAAAGGTACAGGTGAACCCTAAGGAGAAGTATTGGGGTGTATAAATCCGTTATCCTCCAGATCCTCCAACTACTTCTTGAGCTTCAAAATCTCCATAGGTTCCATCATATAATGAGGTATGGTCACTGGTGTAGCTTTAAGCACTAGCTCATGGTAAAATCTACCTCTTGAACTAGATTTATCCAGAGAAGTCTTCATGGAATATATCCCTAAAACGGTCCACTATAGGAGGGAAACAACGGGTCATAACCCCTTTATCATCCAAGAAGATACCAGTGATCTAATCGATCACACTACCTAACCTTTTTTGTGCAGTTCTAGCACTAGTCGAATGAACATCCTATTCTACCTTATGAACTTTCCTACCACCCTCTTGTGATGTAAACTTCACCCAACTATGATAGTATTCAAAATGGGCTTGATAATGAACTAACCAATCCAACCCGAAGTTTACATCAAATATATTCATGTCGATTATGAAAATATTATATATGAAGATGTATCTACCTAGCTAAAGGGGAAATATTATTAATTAATTAATCTCTCTGATTAGATACCTAATGGGGTATCAAGCATAATCACTCCACATAAGGGTTCAATATAAAGGCCCAAAATCTAGGTTATTACCTCATATATAAAAGAGTGATATGGGCCTTTTTAAAATAAAGTAGAGACTAAATTGGAGGCTACTAGAATAGTAACTCTAATGGTAAAAGGTCTGGAACTCTGATCCTCCGACATAATATGCACTATATGTAACTTACCTATATCATGTACCTAATTAAAAACATGACTACCCTGAGAAAGATCACTCTACTGGAATTGAGAATCATTAGTTTGAATACCTATTTATTAACCACCGCCTATCGTAAGTGTCTAGTGCTATTACACCTACCTTCTAGAAAGGATCCTACTAGCCCCATTATTCAATGTAGAGTAGGTTTAGATACACTCTTGTTAGGTACTGATGGAATAGTTCTGCAGAAGTGCTGGATATTTCCCATTATTCTGCATCATTTACATTCCATTGGATCTTGCCAACACTCAGGTATTGTATTTCCAGGCTTCCTACCCTAGTGAAAAATCAAGAAAATACTAGTATGAGGAGCCTGACTACTCCCACCTCCATGAGTATCCTTAAAACATCACTTTATCCCACTAGAATAATCACTAATAGATCTATGCATATAACTTCCCTTACTTGCACCATCAGTGGTAATAAAGGATTGGTCGACTATCTCAGATATGGTCATCAACTGTAAGACACTAACCTGCGACATGATGGCATATACCATCCCATCATCAAATCTCTTATAAGTCATAATATCATCACTCGCTAGAGTAGGAGTGAAACATTTAAGCTTGTTAATATTGTTAGAGTATTCCATAGAAGACATGCCTCCCTACTATATATTCGAAACTTCTCTAGCTCAGTCAACCCTCAAAGTCTGTAGAATGAAATAGACTAAAAAGATAGTTTGTAAATCTATCTATATCATATCTCTATGAAAATATTTGAGGGTAATAACATCAAACCATCTCTTGGAAGAATAGCGTAGTATATAAGCTATAATATTGACCGTCCGCTCTAGAGGTGTCTCCAGATTCCTAATTATAGAATGAATAGCTTCAATACAAGAATCAATAGCATGATATCCACCATCCCCCAAAAAGGTGGGAGGATGCTGCTTCTACAATTACCGATTCAACTATACCATAATTAGGGAATGTCTATCAAAAAATTTCATAGACTACAACATATGTATAAATACCTCTTAGAACTAGGCATTAGTGCCTATATCTAAAACAAGAAGACGTTCAATAGGTGGCACTATAGGAGTGATCACTAGCGGCTTAAGTTTTTTTAGCTCAAGTTCATGGTCATCATAGCCTTCAGGGAAAATGATTGGAGGACATCATAGATTCAAGATGCTATAATTCTAAACACTTACTTTAGAAGATATCTTAATAGTTGAAATAATTACAAATAGATAAATATGATAGGTGAATAACCTTCCTATGAACAGATCACACCTCTTTTCCTACTCCAAAATATAGGTCTAGTTACAAATACCATAACTTTTATAAGAACATAAGAGACACCCCACTACCCACTACTAAGGTCAAGTTTGGGTCTAGGTCTCATTTTACACATATAAGACAACCATATCATTCTAAAAGTGATATTTATTTTAAATCTGTACTTATTTATGTATTGAAATCTATTTAAATAGTTGAATTAGATGGATCACCATTTCTAATGCATAAGTACCCATACTCTTAATGAACTGAAAAATGTCTTCCACTTAATTTGTACCGTAAGATGTTCCAACCTTTGTGAATGAGGGTCTATGGCTCAACATTCCATAACTGGATACTTAAGGTGTCTACTTTATCCTATGTAGGAAAACACTATCATGATAAGGAATGATATTTAAGTATTAATTACATTTTCTCAATCCTATAGAGAATGTCAGATCATTTCCAAATATAATTATCAATGCACTAATAATATGAAATAGTAAATTCACATAGAAATATAAATGTGGTATGGAAAATTCATGGCATAACAGTATTATTAGGATTATAATAATGCATGTAATGAAACAACCACATTTTATTATGCCAATATAAAAGAAATTTCATTTAAATAATACCAATAACAATATCACAGTATATGTGTGTCACCCAATGGTGAAGTCGTATCAACATTAACAGACATATACAATAACTGCAATAACCCATCGCAGGTAATTTGGGTTTCCCCTATACGTGGGTAAGCTATGCCTATGAACAATATCATTTCCAAATCCCCTTAACTCTTAGTCTCTTTTCTAATAAAGAAAATGTAAGAAAAAAAAAGAAATAGGCTCTGATACCACTTTGTAACGCCCCAAACTAGGATCCAATTAACCCATGTCTCAAGAAAGTGGGTCACATGGCCTCAAGCATTACTCCCCGTTGGCCAGAGGCTAAAGACTATCAACAAGGGTGTTAAGGTGGTATAATGGGGAGACTATACCCTCATATTAGCATGGAACAATTGATATAACAATAAATAGACAACATCAAAATCATCTATAAGAAGACACAATAATGACTTGACCAGTAACCTTCTGTAGTGGAAATAAGAATGTAACAGACATAGTAAATAAGTGTGGAATAGTTAATAACTGGGCATTTTAATTAAAATATCAAAATCCAAAACGAAGTGTCATATACATGATGATGTAATATCATTCAAATATAGAAAAGGGGAATAGGGGAAATGCATATGCAACAAGATATATGAAACTAAAAAAGGATAAAAGTCTACTTCAGTATCATCTAAAGAGTATGATCGATCCCCCACTCCCACTCTCCATAATATAATTAAAGAATATCAAATATAAGTAGAAAGGATATTTTCCTTATCCACTCCTATAGAAAAGTAATCTACTCAGGTACCAAAGTGGGTCTGAGTATGGTGTGAGATAAATTCCCAATAGGCCACCACCAATGATATCTAGATGTAATCCAAGAAATGCAAATAGTTAAATAGTGTATAGGTATAAGGAATATTAAACAATGAGAAATAAATAATAACAAGCCTTCTCAGGTTTGTATAGGACACTTGGTAGCTCCACCTATTCAACTCAGGTTATATTTGTTGTTTGATCTGTTAATATATATATATATATAGTTATATACTATATCTACCTATATTAACTGAGTGTGTGAGGAGGTAAGTAACCATATACCTGGATACTAGGTGTGGATGGACTAAGGTCTAACTCAGTCACCCATAAATAGTCTAAATGATCTTACAAGACCTGGAAAGGGTAAAATACCTACATATCACAATGAATGAGAGACTTCATGCTTTTCAATTTAGATGGTGGGTGGGTCATCATTTCAACACTCGAAACATGGAATGTATTTGTATATGGGTTCTAATGGATTAGAAAATTCTGGACTATATCAATAAGCTTTTACACATACATAAAAACCACCCAAATGGCCTCTTAAATGTCAATATTTTGTAGCTCAATATTAAATTCATCACATGTTTTTCAAACCTAGTAATCCCTCATCTATTAAGGATGTACCTATACTCTGGAAAGAAATTCCCATTATTTCTTATAGCCATTTGTTTGTTCCGTATGTGATTCATAGATAATGGATGCTTAATAGTGTGGTCTAGATTTAGGGTTTTGAAATTTGAGGTCTAATATATTAGAATTGGGGAACATTAGATACACTAAGGGAATAATTCCTTTATTGATATATGGAACTCATCCCAAAAAATTGGAAATAATAATATTTATATATTCCTTGAACTAGTATCTTTAAATGAAGTCTATCTACCTTGGGATGAGCACATATCTAAGAAGTCTTCCCTCATATAGTGGTATAAAGTAAGTCTGAGGATATTCTAGATAGAGATTCTTCAAATTCTTTACAAGGTTCAGAAGTAAGATGTCATATAGTATTTGGAATGTCGGCACGATGATGTCTAACATCTCCTTAATGCATATAACAACTTTTGAATTAAAAATAAAAACTACTTGAGCATCAATTTTAGAAACATAAATAGAAAAACCAATTATTTTATTAAATAAAAAGGTTTTAACTTATGAAAAAAGGGGGAAGTTTCAAAAAGAAGTGACCTCATGTGGGTCACTCACGCAAGTGACCTACCACATGTCACTTTTCCAGGGAATTTACATAGGTCACATGCCCCATTGACCTCATGTGAGTCACTCGTTATTGTGACCTCACAGGTCACTCCCCTAAAAGGTTTGGTGGATGCTTATTACTGATGTTATGTATACCATAGGTACACATAAGAGTAGTGAGAAATGAGTAGTGTGGAAGACTAGTGGGCAAGAAAAGTATGAATCACTAGTATAGAGAGAGTGTGAAAGGGTGAAAAATGGAGGAGTTTGAATAATGAAGGGACAAGAGACCCTATTTATAGAAAATATATACCTACACGGTGGATTAGCATGGTTGAACTATGTGGTCTACCTAAATGTTTGACTTGAATGGTTGAACTACACGATGAGCATGTCAAATTCATCTTCCCATTACCTTTTGCGATATACAAGCTATAATTACCTCTAAACCCAATAAAAAATGAACAGAGATACATGAATTACAATAAGAAAATAATCAATCAGTTTACATATTTATATCTACCTTAGGACTAGACCATCATCTTTCAATCAAATCCAATCCTAAGGGTGGTCATTCGTTAACACTCCCTTTTTTAAAAAGGATAAAAAATACTAAAATTAAATTACCTCATGAATTTAAAGGGAGGAAAAATTCATGAAAGACTTCAGGTATCATAGGTTGAGAAACAAGATCCACCTTCGTGGTCTGGAATCTTGTGCGGGTTTAAGAAACACGATCAATCTTTGTATAAAACCCACAAAAGTCCAACATGAAAAGAAGACTAGAATGACCTGTTTACATGATGGACTTATGTGGACATCCTATTTTACCCAATATCCCAAGTTTTCATAACAATAAGACCATTGGGATCCCCATTTTAAAGAACTGGAAGATAAAGATACTTCTTGAAGCTATACTCCCCAAGTATCTCATCCAAGTCCTATAAACCCTCAAGTGGTGTCCTAAGTTTACAAAATAATATGAAAATATTAAGGGCCAATGGAATAAGGTTCCTTATGGTCTAAAATACAGGTAATCCTATGAATAACCATCCACCAGTAAAAACCTCAAGGTGGAAGGAGCTTCCCGTAGCAAACTTGAGTGCCTTCCATCCAAAGGCACATGAGGAAACCCTTGAGGATCTGAGAAACGCCTCACCCAATCACTGTTTCATGGGGTTTCTATCACCTAAGAGGCATTCCTGGATTTACCATATCCTATATGGGTAAGGAAAATTTATATCACCCATGTCATACTTGGGAAAGGCACCATTCAACTCACCTAGGTACCACATGGATGAAGTACTCTTAATCTCACCAAAGATTCACCTCATTGAGCCGCCCTTTGAGACCTATTTCATATCAACAATGTTAGGGAACCTATTTACTTGGATCCCAAGTCTGAGGGGGGACCAAACCAATACCTTCTACAAAGCTTCTTGATATGTATAAATAGTTTACAGGGCACACCACTATGTATTCTTAATTATATATTCCCTTATTAATATAAGTTTCATGTTTATCCCAAATAATAGATAGGTTCCTTGAATTTCCTAAAATATAAATTCACATGGTAATGAGGATTAAAACCATAGGGATGATGATGAATGGATTCTTGGGCTAGAATGTGACATTTTTTGTCTGAAATGTGAAGATAATCGGGCTTTATCTATAAAGATAAGTAAGACCTGACCCCCAAGGTTTAAAAAAGAGAGGTTATAGGAAAAACTAAGCCCAATATCCCATACCAAATACCCCAACATGAATTCATCTTTTTCTACCACCTGAAAATAAGACTGTTTATTCTTAGGGGTTCCTACCAGGAGTTTTTCCCAATCCTTTCTTCTAGGACACCTCCTTTCCTTCCATAAAATTATCCTCATCCACCATGGAATGAGTGATATTTTCTAAAGTACATGATTGTAGAATTATTCTAGTTTCTCTCATTGATCATGAATCAAGTGGTCTTAGAGTTAGTGGAAATTATGTCATTAGTGTGGTCAATTGGGCCTCCAACTCGGTATAAGCCCCAACAACTTCAAACTACATGGGATTTGATTCATATCAAAATAAGATAAATAAGAAGCCTCTTTGAAGTTCAAACCTAATACCTTTTAATTCACCCTAATATTATCTTGTCCATATTACCAGAAGGTTTATATCTAGCCTCAAGGGATATATTCTTTCTAGATCCCTCCATCTCTATCCTTATTAGAATATATTCCCAATGAGATCATTCCCCCTACTTAAGAAGCTATATCCCTTCCAGGTATCTCGGGTAGTTTAAGTGTAAGTCCCACACCATAATTTTATAGGAATATTCCTATTATATTTCCTTTACACATGACGTTAAACTACATGGTATGTTCTTTTTTCAAATGAATTTTAAAGGAATTATGTGTCCCATAAAGTGGAACCAAACTATGTAGGTTTTGATTCCCTTCATGATGATACATAGGAACCCCCTCTCATGGCCAAGATCCTAACATGAAAACAACTCCCATATCCCTAGATGAGGATAAATTATAGAGTTCCCCACTATGTGGCTTAAAACAACATCACAAAATAATAAACGTGACTGAGATTGAAAACCTAAGACATGTATAAACATTCCCATTGAAGGAGAAGCTCAAATACTCATAGAAAATTACATTGATGGATAAAATATGATACATACAGAAGGTTTCACATCAACTCATGTATATAATTTATTTTTAATTTAAGGTAACCCTATTAAATATTTTCTACTTTTAATAAGGATTCAGAAATATTCCTTAAACCTATAAGAGAGTCCCTAAGTAAGGAATAATTCCCACCAAAAAGGGGTGGTATGAGGATGAAATCTCATCCCATAAAACATATTAGTTAATGAGCTTATTTTGACAAATTCACTAAAACAATCCTACCTTTGGAAAGTAGGCCAATGATCCATCATGGATATGGGAACTATTGGGTGTTTCTAGTTCAATGAATAAACCCCATTAGAAGATGTATAAAAGGGAATTTGAAACAAAAAATGCTAGAATGATGTGAAAGATTGTGAAACTATATTAATCCCTAAAAAATCAATATATTGGCCCATTTTTTTTTAGAAAAAGTTATTTTTTGAAAATTTTCTGAAATGATAAATATTTTAGTGAATGGTGAATAATACTAGTTATTATTAAAAAACTTCCTTTTCATTCAAAGGATTTAAATAATAAATTCTTTTTTTATGTTGGTTTTAAAGTTAAATTACTTCAAATATATATCTATTAATACAATTTAGGTCATTGCAATCAATTACATATTGAATTTGTATATAAAAACCTTTTTAAATGGTGAACAGTTTCTCTTTGGAAAACTGTTTTTTCATCCCATCTATAGGGTATTATATTTATAATACTAATAATTTATATTATATAATTACTTCAATTTAATTTTTTACCATAACAAATAGTAAAATCAGTAAAAATTAATCACCTTGCATAAGGTTAAAACTAGTTTACCATGGGGTTAAACTAAAACGATAAGGGGTAAAATTATATATACACCTATAAAGAACCCATTTTATGGGAATATTTAGAGCTTATCACCTATTAGTTTCTATAATGGACCATTTTATAGCCTTTTGGGATGTTAAAACTTCGGTACAATTTATTATTTTAAAACATTTCATGTGTTTCCTCTCTCTAACTTATAAAAGGACACCAGATGTCATCCATTATTCACACTTCAAAAACCATTTGTTTATAAAAATATAATAAAAAATGTATTTATTAATTCCCTGATCACATTTTATAGTCCATTTTTTGATCTGAAATCCAGTCTAGGAAGGCATTAGATTAAACCTAAAAATGTTATATAGAGAATATGTAAAGATTCTAACTTTTAATTTTTATTTAACTTATTCTTATAACTCTATAAAATACTATGCAAGCCATTTGGAATGGTGTGATACATATGGCATGGTCGATCACCACTCACTGGATGGACTGCATCCATGCTCTTCACGACACCAACTACATCATCACTCACATTTATCATGAAGCTAACATGGTTGTTGATGGTCTTGCAAACAAAGGAGTCAATCAAGACATTACCTCTCTTGATGAACTCCCTAATGACTTACTTCCCTTTCATAATAGAGATTGTAATATGCTTCTGTCTTTTAGACTCTTGTAACTCTTTTATTTAATTTCTATAGTGCCCTGGTTTTCTGGCCAGGAACCATCCATCTAAAAAAATTATATTATACTAGGTTAATGGAATAATCAAAATCCATCCCATCTTCTATAAAATGGGATATGAAATCATCATTTTTGTGTATGGTAGACCATCACCTCACAAACTGATGTTATTCGTTTTCCATCACCACCTCTCAAAAATGAATATAATTATGTATTTAGTGTTTATATATGATATTTATGATATTATTATACCTGTGGAAATATAATACCATGTCTACCTTCTCACATCCCAAAAATTTGGAAAACAATAACGTCGTTTGTGTGTATAGTGGACTACCGTCTTGCGAATTGATGTGATATGTTTTTCATTTATATTTCACTTGGATGGTAATAAGGATATATTTAATGAATATATATAATATTTATAACATAGATATACTTTTTTAATTATTATATCACATATAAATTCATATATTCCATTCCTTGGAGGATATGATAATAATATTTGTGTGAACAACAGACTAACTCTTTGCGAAGTGATGTGGTAAGTTTTTCACTAATGATTTTAATAGAAGAAAATAAGGGTAATTTTAATGAATATTTTTTATAAATATGATATAAAAATGATTCTATAATGTAATATATTATTCAAATTTATTTCATTTCTTCTTTAGAAAAAATGGAAACATTGTTCATGCATACGTACTCTCTACCATCTCCATAAATGATGAATTTAATTTTATATCTATAACTATTAGAGATTACTATAAATAAAAAAATAATGAATATTTATAATATTTATATCATTTTTAAAATTCTATATATTATGGAGCCATGATAAAATTAAGATGGCCAGAAATAACAAGTCAAATCATGTAAAAAAACAAGGTATTTATTAACCAAAATGTGATTTTAACAAGGAATTGTTAACAAACGGGTAATAAAAGGTCATAATTAAATAATATATTGTATGATATAAATAATTATGGTTATTTAATAGATATATAATAAAATTATATTTATTATAATGTAGGTTCAAACATGTATGAAGGAATTTAAGTCTTATGGCTACCATCTCACTTTTTTACTTCTATAAGACACATGCCATATTCACCACCAAGTTATTTTTTGTGGTGTATATACTTCCTATGAATTTATTTTATGATAATTATCATGGATGTTTTTTAGATTTACATATTAATTTTAAGATCTCTCTTTCATGGGGTTTACAGTTCCAAATTGACAATAATGGCATGAGATTTATGTCTTAAATTACCTTCATTAGTACCTAAGTTATGTTATGCACCTATATTCTTCTATGATGGGTATATAATTCCACTTTGACATGTTATATCCTGAAGATACTTATTTTAATGATATTTAAAGTTTTATTATATGTTTTAATTTAATTGTTCCTATGATTCAAAAGATATTAGTGGTAATGTTTTATTGTAACAATAGCATTGTTTGTCAGGATGGTTTATGATTGTGATTCCAATGATGAAATACTATGATATGTATCAAAAAACCCATGAAATTTCTTATACTATGTGTATTTATTTATAAATAATGTTTTCCATTTATTTACCCTTCTTTATCTACTCATGATTCTAAAATAATGTTTTTAAATTAAATTGTCTTTATTTTTCTCTCCGGTTAAAAGTCTATTTTCCCTCCTTATCCATGTTTTCTAAAAAAAATTCAAAAATGTTTTAATATTCCTATTGGATTTTTTAAATTCATATTTACTCTTGTTTTACTTTTTCAAAAATTTTTTTAAAAGGAATCTTCATTTCATTTTAAAAATAGGGCATGTTTGGATTTTATTAGAAATGTGAAACAAATATTTTTTAAAGTGTATGAGATGAATAGTTTTTACCACTACCTTGAACACTTATTATTTTAAAGATTCCTCTATTTTTTCCAAGAATATTTTTAAAGAAAAATATTTCTAAAAAATGTTGTGTATTTATAGTGATTTTTAAAATATAAAGGATATTTTTCACCAGAAATATTTTAATTGATTTTAAATACTCCTCTATAAGTTTCTAAGGTTAGTTTAAAATAAAATTATTTTGAAAATGTTTTATGTTTTAAAAATTTGTTTTTAAAGTGGAAATGATATTTTCTTCTGGAAATGTTCCAAGTGATATTTCAAAATAATTTACCATCTAAGATGATATCAATTAATGTTACTTATGCTTCACTATGATAAGATTGAATTATATAATCCTTATTCTTTCTTTGTATATTTAATGATTACGCTGAGGAAATTTTTTTTAAACCTAATTATTTTTCATGTGTTAGGCTATGGTGAATTAATTAAATGTTTATGAAACATATTTTCATTACATGGGTTACAATGTGATGATATGATGAATGTTTTATGATATTTTTTCACACATAAGTATGGTTTTGATTATTATAAATGTGGGACATATATATCCCTCTATTGAATTGGGTAAAGCTTTATATCACATGAGATAATTATGGGAGACTAGATGAAAGGGCCTGATCCACTGTGGGAAATAGTTGATTCAAGATCCACTATGGTAAATAGGTGCATCCAGATCCAAAATGGGAAACATGTGATGAGTCTTGATCCACTTTATTTATGGTATTGGTAGTTAACCTTGACATTTGAATTGGTTTTCTATATTTATATTGATGAAACACTTTAATGAAATGATATTATGGTTCATTGTTGATTTATAATTATTTATCCCTCTTATGTCCCATGTGTTTAGAAATGATAATGTTTTATGCCACAAATAAAGTTTACAATCTATAACAAGTTGGGTATGTAATTTTTAAGTGATGTTAATTCTCACATATTCTTATTCTTATCTTATCCTTTCATATGATCAAATATTGATATCTACTATGTTTAGCCTTACTAAGAATCTTAGCTGAGCCTTTCTTATGTTTCCTTCCCTAGGTTATGAAGAAAGGTTTATTTAGGGTATTCCTAATAGGATTACTAGGTGAGAAGATCTTTGTGATATATGTTAAATACATTTCATGAAATAATAAGATTGTGTTTCTAGTATCTAAATACACTAAATTATTAAGTTCCTTGGGAGGGGGTTTATGAAATGTATTGAATATTTATCTAATAATATGTGATATTTTTGTACAGAAATCTTTGGTCATTATAGTTGGTATCACATGAAAGGTTCAGTCATTAATTCTATATTAGTATTAGGAAAACATTAGTGAAAACCTTTTGGGATAAATCTAAGTATAGGATAACATCATAAAGTTTTAGTAATGAAGAGATTATATTGTTTTCCTAGAAATAAATCCCTTTGTGGATACTACAAGTGTACACAGTTTTGAAATAGAGGAACCTAGTGGTAATAACTCCGAAAAAGTCATGCTAGATTGGAATTAAATTTTACCTAGTACAAGGAAATAGTCCCTAGTATGCACCTTGTTTGAAACTACCAAGGATATTATTTATTTAATCCAAATTTTATTTTTGAACCATTATGAATTATTTAAATAGATAGTGATCATGGAAGACATAGCTCAATCCTATGATATCATATATTGTAAGGAAAGTGTCATTATTTAGACACTCTATAAATGATTTTTCATGATTATGTTGTCTTCCACTATGAATAGTGTTTCTCAAATTATTATTTTTTGTTTCAGTCAATGGTTGGAACCTGAAGAAACCCTGTTAATTCTGAATGGGATTGATAATTCAATGATTATACACTTGATAAACTAAATTATATAGAATCTAGGAAGTATAAATTTTTTTATCTACGCTCACAAAACATTCTCATGTGATTAAACTTGAAGAGATTATAAATGATTAATGGAGGGAACCACATTATGATGAATCTTTAGTGAGAAAAAATCCACCTTCTATTAGTAGTACTTAAAATAAACTAGTATCAGAGTGATGAATCAATAACATTGAAAATATATTTTATGGTCTCCAGTTCTAAAAAACATTAAAATATTGTCTTATTTGTTTATCATTTGGAAGATGAAGGAGATCAATGGTGGAACCTTATTAAGAGTACAAGTCAAGAGGAAGAAATTGAATCCATGGAATTTTATGATTTTAAGAGGATATTTTCTAGTAAGTAATTCCCCCATATTCTATACACAAGGACAGTGAAGTAATTTTCCAAGCTCGAATAGAGGAATGATGAGTCTATTGGTACCGATTAAGATAATTTTACAAGACTTTAAAGGTAAGCTTATGATTTAATCATCAACCCTGGAAGAAAAATTGAATGATTATTTAGTAGCCTAAAGTCATGTTATAAAGATTACATGTCTATAAGTGACCTCAGTAGATATGAATAATTCATTCTATGTACACTGAAGATAAAAATGGAAATTAGATATTGCCACTATTACTATGGTTTAGATAAGAAAATTAAGATCGAGTCTCATGAGAATTCAAATTAATCACATGGTGGAAAGAATTTTTAGTTACCTAAAATCAAAAAAGGGGGTAAGAAGCACTAATGTGAATGTATAAAATGAATAATAGGGTGTTACATGTATGGAAAGTTTTGACATCAAGAAAGAGAATGTAGAAGTGATTTGAAGAGGCTAATCAATGAAATAAATGAAGATAGAGATTAATAGAGTGCACCACAAAACTCCAGTGTTTCAAATGAGTAGAGTTTCGGAAGTATAAAAATAAATACACTAATCCAAGGGATAATGAGGATGATAAGCCATGACATCCTTTGAAGGAAAAGGAAAAAGATAAACTTCTTGTAATCACCACAACTAAAGTAAATCATGATAATTGGGGCACTCCATAGTGGGAAATTTTATTTTGTATTTTTTATGAATGATTTATAGGAAAATAGTTTGTTGTATCATTTAGTGATGTTTGATGTTATTATATATCTCCAAATATATTCTATATTAAATAATTCGCATTGATATTCCAAATCAACTTATGATCGTTTATCAGTGAAATGATGAAGCCAAATTTCTTTTGGAAATGTTTTTGGATCAGATAAGATCCTATTTAAGGAATAAAAGTTTAATTATATTTAAGAAGTATATACTGATTTATTGTGACATTTTATATGTGATTGAGGTATATAAATTTTAGTATGAGACTTTATGGGTGAGTAAAATTATTGTTAAGTTGATCATGGAAGGATATGAGATCAAATTATTCAAATCCATGGGATTTAATTTTTTTTAGACATATTTTTGTGGAGCCCTAAGGTTAAATATTTAAGGAATTAATCTTATAGAATTTTATATGTTATTGGATAAATTGTTATATCCATCTTGGTTTTAGTGAATATTTAGAGGCTAAAGTAATGAATTATGGATCTTATGGTGATTCTAGTTCTTTAGGAATGAAAAATTTATCATGAATATTCATTTCATAGGGTAAAATATGAAGTTGATATTGATCAAGGAACAACCAAAGGATGGAATTTTATTTATTATATAAAGGAAATGTGAGAACTAGATATATTGGTCCCTTTGAAATTCATTATTTTATTGAGATAGTATCATATAGTTTGTCACTTCCACCGAACATCTCTAAAATCTATAATGAATTCTATGTATCTTTTCAGTAGAAGACATGCAAGACCCTTTATATGTACTAAACTTAGAGGTTGTACCATTGGATCTTGATATTTCTTATGAGGAAAAATCGATGGAGATTCTGTATCATACAAAGAAAGTTCTATGAAACAATACCACTAACCTGGCTAATGATTTGTGGTGAAACCAATATCTTGAAGAAGTTATGTGTGAACCTGATGATATAATTACATAAAATTATTCTCAGTTATTGGAACCAAAGTGACGAATTTTGAGGGAGAAATTCATTTTAAGGGGAGAAGAATGTAACACCCTGATATTTTATGGAATATTTTTTTCCAAATTAATTTTACTTTCATTCTATATTTTTTGTTATATGAAACACTAATTTTATCTTACGATACACATAACACAGAGTTTTAATGAAACACGACATACTCTTAAAATATCATTATTTAATATAACAGTTATCACATATCTGTTGGAATAGAGGGTATGAATAAGATTAAATAAATTATGAAAAGGTGTGTTTACACATGTATCTATAATTAGTTATTTTATGACCAATTAATTGTAAATTAAAATAAAAAACATTAGAAAATAATGGAAACCATTTTTTGAAAAACTATTTTTATGCACATAAACTTGTTTCACCTAAATAAATTAAAAAAATTACTTTGGGTGAATTATTTTAATGAAATTTTTATATTGTATATTCAAAAAAATATTTAACATTCTGATTATGTGTTTTCTAGGAATTAGATAAAAATAATTCCATTTTTTAGCTTTAAATTTGTTTTTTATAGAAGATAGTTTTTTTTATATTTTGAACACTTATTTAAAAATTAATTTTTTCCAATTTTAGAAAATTTATATTAAGAAAGGAAAATATTTTTTTAAATCATAATTTCAAAATAACTTTGGATTTATTTTTTATAATTTTCTGAAAAGATAAATTTTTTAGTGAATATCGAAAAATAGTAGTTTTTATTAAAAAATATCTATTTCATTCAATGAATTTAGAAATTAAACTTTATTTTAGTATGGGTATAAAAATAAATTTTGTTCAATTATATATATTTTAATCCAATTTAGTTTATTGAAATCAATTTAATATTGAATTTTGATATAAAAATCTTTTAAACTTTTGAAAATTTCCTCTTTGGAAGACCTCTTTTTCGTCACATATGTGAGATTAATTTTAAATTAAACATTTCCACTTATGTTACTTAAATTTAGAAAAAATATCCATATTTAGAATGATAATAATTTATATTCTATTATAAGGTTAAATTAATATTTTACAATAATAAATAGTAAAAATAGCAAACATTGTTTATGGCAGTTATTGTTAAAACAGGTTTACCGGGGGGGGGGTAAACTGAAAAGATAATGGGTTAACTGACCTATAAAATATTCCAAAACCCATTTTATGGACATGTGTATACCTTATAACGTACAAGGTTTTAAAATTTTTCATTTTGGAGCGTCGTTCCATGTGAATAATGTGGGTTCACTTTATTCTTTTAACAAATTCCATATGTGTCCTCTCCCCCACTTATAAAAGGTCACCACATATCCTCCCCTATTAACACTTCAAAAAAAAATTGGTTTTTCGAATACCTACCAATATATCTTAATTTATTCCCTAGGAACATCTTATTGGACTTTTTGATAACATAAATCCATCTTATCTTCCATCAAATGGGATATGAAATCATCATTCGTGTGTATAATGGACTACTGCCTAGAGAATTGATGTTATTCAATTTCCATCACCACCTCTTGCAGATGGATATATTGATGAATTTAATGTTTAAATATAATATTTAAGAAATTATTATACCTATATAATGACAATACCACATATAACATCTTACCTCCCAACCCTTTGGAAGTCAATAATGCCACTCGTGTGTACGACAAACTACCACCTCGCAAACCGATGCGATTTGTTTTTAATTTATGTTTTAGTTGGATGGTAATAAGGATATATTAAATTAATATATATGATATTTGTAACATAATTATTCTTCTATAATTATGATATTATATATACCTTCTTAGTTTCAATTCCATGGAGTATATGATAACATCATTCTTGTATAAGGTGAACTACCATCTCACAAAGCGATGTGATTCATTTTTCACTAACGCTTTGCATGGAATATAATAAGGGTAAATTTAAGGAATATTTGAGATATATATAGATTAAAAATTAATATTTAATGGTAATATATTATTTATTTTTCATTAGTTTAATCCATCAAGAAAATGGAAACAACGTTCATGCGTATGTACAACTTACCGTCACCATGAACGTTGTATTTCATTTTCTATCTCTGATTTTTATGGATTACTATAATTATATATATAATGAATATATATGATTTTAAATCATGTTTAATATTTATAATATGATGGAATAATGGTCAATATAAGGGGACCCTAAATAACTAATCAAAACATTCATGAACAACAAAGCAATTATTACCCTAAACATGATTTTAACAAGGAATTGTCAACAAATAGGTAATAACAGGTCATACAAAATCATATATGGGATAATATATATAATTATGATTTTTTAATATAGGTATAATAAAATTATATTTATTATAGAAGATTTTATAACATGTATGAAGGATATCTAGGCTTATGTTAAGGGATTTCTGTCTTGCTTTTTATTTAATAAGACACATATCATATTCCCAACCTATTTTTTTATGTGGATTATATTCTACACATGAATTTTTTTATGATGATTATCCTATAAATTATTTGAATTAAAATATCTATTTTATGATCTCTGTTTCATGGGGTTTACATTTCAAATTTTACCAAAGCATTAAGGGGTTTTTGTTTCAAATTTCTTTCTTTGGGACATAAGTTATGTTGTACTGCTACCTTCCTCTATGAGGTGTTTATACTTTATATTTGACATATTTTTTCATGAATCTCATTTTTTTAATTATATTAAAAGTTTCATTATATATTATTCATTAATAGATCCTATGATTCAAAATTTACTATAGTGGTAAATGTTTGATGTTACAATCTCATTGTTTACCGAGATTCTTTATGATTACGCTTTAGATGATGAAATGCTATGATATATCTCTAAAGAAACTCATGAATTTTATTCTCCTCTAGTTATATATTATGTTTACAATTTTTCATTTCATTTTACTTTATTTATGTACTAATGATTAAAAAATTATTTTTTAAAGATAATCGACTTTATTTCTCTCATCTTTTGAAAATTCCTTTTTTCCATATCCACGTTTCATAGAAATGTTTTAAAAAATATTTTATTTCTACTCTAGGAATATTTAAATTTATTTTTAACTTTATTTTAATTTTTCATTAATTTTTTTAAAACAAATCTTTAATTTATTTTCACTACAAAATATTTGTCTTTTTCCAGGAGAAGTTTAAAAGACAGATAATATATCTATTAGTAAAAACGAGTAATTGAAACAGATATTAACTTTTATCAATATTTATTCTAACTACAAACAATTATTTTTATCGACAGATATATCTGTTGATATTGATTATTTAATACCAGTGAATCTTTTACCAATAGTTATATCTGTTGCTTTATCATACTAATACCAAATATATTTTACTAACACATAAATTTATTATTAATAATAACTATTACCAACAAATCTATTACCGTCAATAAAATTTTTCACAATAACCAATTAAATAACAAAAAATATTCTATCAATAACCAATTAAGCGAAACAAAAATTTGTATACAATTTTTTATTTTTATGAACAAAGTCAATATCCATTTATAGTGTTTATATTGAAAATATCTCATTAATTGATTTCAATTTTAAATTTTATCCCAATATTAATAGTGTTTATATTTTTTAATATCATTCAATTAATAAGAATTTAAATATACTTCATAGAAACAAAAAATTAAATCATTGTGATATTTTATATATTTACATATATCCTTAATAACCTCTATACACATGATAATTTATTTTTTATATTTAAATTTAGTAAACATAATTAAATATCATCAAAATAAATTAAAAAAATATTTAAATTTAATAAATAAAAACTTATCAATCAATTAAGTAATATCATTCTATTAATAATTTAAGTTAAATATTGAAATTATTCATACACATAATTATTATTTTTATAATTCAAAATATTAAATGATACTTGTTATTTGATATTTTAATCATTTGATTTAAAATTTAAACAATTTATCCCTTACTATTCGACTGGAGACACCAATGCTTCGCCGATCAGTCTGCCCCACACCTTCTGGGATTGACAGCACCACCTCCAATCCATTCAAGTGCCCACTAAATCTTCACATGATCCAAAATATTTACCAAGTACGTTCCTACAACAAAAAATTTCTTATCCATTTTAGTGCCCTACAAGGTACTATGGAATCCCTAAATGTTATACTCGTTGTTACTTACTTGTCACTTGCCATTACATTGTTTGTTATTGGCTCGAAGATTTTTTCTTTTGGTTCTTTTTATATCATCTTCATTATTTCAATAATTCTTCCTTTAATGCTTATCTATCTCATTCAATATTCTTCTACACCATAGTTAATTGTTATCTAAGCTATGAATTTCTTTCGTAGCTTGAAAAAAAATGATTAAATAAATGAAAAAGTAATAATCAATTTTAGTTTGTTTCATTTTATTATATAAAGCTTCTATATTTAGTTTCCATGTTAATTCATTTTGTAATCAATATTAAATTTTAATAATATTTAGTAATACCATTGGTTAAGCCATTTAAGATAAATCATAACTTTAATTTTAGAGAAATCCCATGGAAATGAGTTCTTTTTTATTTCCCCCCTATTTGAAGATTGAACACTTGTTTTTTCATTGCTTAAAAAGGCCTCTCAGCATGGATGGGGTTATTTGATATTTTCTAGGTTGGTTGCTAATTTTATCTTGGTTTGCGTTGAATTTTCATGTTTTGAATGATGATTTATTTGAACAGGATCCAAATTTTTTAAATGTTTAGAATCTCTGTTCTTTTGTTAGAGGGATTTCTGCTCTAATTCCACTATTGATGTTTTTGAAAGCATTGTGGAGTGTAATGTCACAACCAATGTTTCTTTTAGAGGTTATTTCACAATATACAGATGGTAGTCTAAAAAATAACCATGACTCTCCTTCTTATAAGCACCTGATTTGGATTTTTAATACTCCACATGAAGGTATCAAAGGTAAATGGTGCTACTTCTGTTGATGATAACCGTCCTCTTATCATGTTGTGTTTACTAAAAATATTGGCTCTCATATTCTTAATTGAGGACCAGCTGGGATGCAATGACATTTTTATGAAGTTGTAAAGGAATCATCATTTGGAGAGTTATATTTTACCTAATACATTAGCATATTCAGGTGTCACTACCATGGTAGGTCTAAGCTATACTTGGGGATGTCCTGAGTAGAGACATGAATTAACAGTTTTTCCTGATATCTACTCTAATACGCGTTTCATGTCTGGTTGTTTGTTATATCATTTGTTTTCTTGATGGTGTAAGATCATTAAACCTTGTGTTTTCATAATATATTTCAATTTCTATAATAATTGTTTTAGGGGAATGGGTTAGGAAACCAACTCATGTCTCATTTCATATTAAAATAAACATTGGCATGCTTATAGTAAGTTTTTTACAAGATCAGATGATTATGCATTTTTTCATAAGAAAAAACTTTGACTTGATAATTTCCCAAATTCCAGTGGTTTTAGGTGGAAAACTACTAATTATGGTAGAATTATGAAAATTACATATGGTAAAAAATTACAATTAAAGGTTTTTCATCACTTCCCCTTAAAACTTAGGCTCAACCCTAGACTTTGACCAGTTCATCCTACCATAACTTATATAGATCATGTAGGAAGTTAAATGGACTCATCCCCATATTCTAGGCACCAATGTAAGGCATCTGATCTCTCACGTTAAAAAAAGGTTTTCCCATGTTTCTTCATTTTTTAGGTTCTGTTATGATTTCTCAGGATTATTTATAGTGTTTCTTTGTGGTGGAGCACTGGTGATAATGAAATATTATTCTTTGTAGAGGATTTTTATTTGGTAGGTCTGAAATAGATAGGTGGAATAGGGCCACATGATGTTGATGCTGCTAGAGAATCAATGCAGTTAAAGATTGGCAGGTTGTTCCTAAGCATAACAGGAAATGTTGTAAGCATTTCCAGAAGTAACACAAGTTTTACTTAATAGGATTTTTATTTTACATATTAAATTCACTTCAATGGTATGACCACGACTTCCAACAACTTTTTAATTAAATATTCATGCTGTTTCTAGATTAATTTTTTCATTTATGTATTTACTTCATAACTTATTATACTATTTGAGAACTTTATTTTTAATATCATAGTATTTTGATTTGTTTTAATGGTCATTATGAATGAGACAACTCCGGATTATCTAAGTAGACTATTCTTCTTTAATATCATCATAGAATATTATACATTTTTAATATCATAACATACTGCTCTAAAGAGTCTTTAGGGGGGGGGGAGTAATTAAATCTCGATGCAACCCACGTACCCATAACAAGTCATGATTAATTAGTATTTTCATTCATTACTTCCTTATCCCTTTTGTAATCTATTTAATTTGATTTGGAATTTCATCTTCATCATCATCCATCACATCAATAGAATCCATCAATGCTCTCAAACAATAGCTCCTGGACATGGTTCTTTCCCACAGAACAAGTGATTGGTGGACCATCAGTTTGAATTGATTAAATCTTTAAAGATATCAGTCAATTACCTTTCTATAGTTGAATGAATTCTCATCTTTTGCACAAATGTTCAAGTTCCCCTTAGAGAATGACCTAAATGTTGGATCAACCAATTTTGGAATTTCATGAAATGGATGACTGTTGCATCAAACTTAGGAAGAACATCTTTCATTGGTGCTTATCACATGATAGTTGGGTTGAAATTCATCAAGCTATTGAAAAAAATTCTAATGAAGGGTGTATTTTGGCATTTAATGGTCTCAAAAATGAATTCCATAATTTTCATGGTAGTTTTGACCATAGTTATTTACGGTGCATGGCGCACAATGACAATAAGGGCCCCTAGCACAAAAGCAAATGGCGCGATGCATGATGCGTTGAAATATTAATTTTCTTCATACAAAAGAGTTCTACACATATATCAACAATAAAAAATAATAAATTATACAATATATACATAAAACTATATATCTCAAAAAATAAACTAGGTATTTCTTTGACCTATATCAGACATTTTGAAATAAATAAAAATTCTAGAAATATATATAACAAACCATTAAATATTAAAAACCATATATCTCAAAAAAATAATAAAAATAAAATAAAATAAAACATAAAAAAATTTAGGAAGAAAACATGACAGTAAAAATTACAATAGGAGTAACTCGAAAAAAATAAGGGGTGATCAACATAATAAAATTGAATTAAAAAAAATAAGTTACTGATTCGTATAGAAAGTGCACTAGCTCTAGAAAACATCATGTATCTAAGTTGTGGAGGTTGAGGGTGCTCGTCTAGGTTGTGGTCGATTGGGTCAAGGTGGTCGAGGGATCTCGATCGGGTCATGGCGGTCGATATGATCCAACACTGGCTGGGTCACTGCACTCATGAGAAGAGTGTTGTGTAGAGTCAAGAGGAGAGGTCATTGTTTGACCTCAAAAGAGGTATTTTTCAATTGGGCGTAATAGTTGATAGGGTAAAAAAATTCAAAAAAATAAAAATAAAAAAACAGCAATGGCGCGCACCATTGGTGCAATATGGCACGCATCATTGCGCAATATGGCGCACACCACAGTTACAAAAATCCTTTGATGGTCCAAATGTCTATCCAATTTTAGATGTTGACATGAAACAATTATTCAAGTACTTTATGTATGGTAGATTGTTTTGTATTTTTAATATCATAATAGTCTGTTCTGCATTAAAATCATATTAATATTGTTTGAAATTAATAGTCATATATTTTTTGAGTGGAATATCAATAGATTTTAATTATATCTATATGTGTTTTATGTGGTGTAGGAATCAAGTAGCAATGCTTTAATTAGTTTAACTTATACTCTACCTGTCAACATATTCTAATATTTTCAGGGTTTCACCTCAAAGAACATTGATAGCAAAGTTCAAGTTATATACTGGTTAGCTTTTCCTTTTTTTCTCTATTCTTGGACATAATTTATTTTCCAAGGTTAATTTCATTACGAACTCCCTGTTACTGACCCTTAAAATCATGTGTTGTATGTGCTTTGTCATTTATACTATTAAAATAGATTTCAAATATATGACTTGTGAAACGTGAAGTGTGGCACGAAGGAGGTTCTACACTATCATCTTGCTGGTAAGAAACTCATGATGAAGGTTAATAGGTTTGAAGATCCTCAGGCCAAGTTTGGTCTTTTGGGGCTTCATTCACATTACCATCCCAACTTGATTTCACATACATTACTCGCCAAAGACCATCAGCAGCAATAAGCATTTTATGGTGAACAACATAATTTTAGAATACAAGGGTCCCTTATATGCCTCCTCCCAAGATGGTTCCGATTATGAGCCCTAAACCATAAGATTTGGTAGGGACTATTTGGTTACCGGATTCCCCACATCTATTTGTAACAGTAGGATCAAATGCATATCAACATAGTGTGTAAACTAAGCATGAAGGTGTAGGTATAGTGCCAAGTTTGGAGTTCCATGATAATGTTTCTAGATGAGAAAGAAAAGGGGAAGCTTTTTGGGAATAATTAGATCGTTATTTTAGTGAATGTGAACACTTGGTAGCACTTTATTTCTAGTTATGATGTTATTCTTTTAGTTAATTTCCTAATGAAATCAAGATCAAAATCAGTTGGTGTGAGATGATTATTTTAGTTAAAATGAACTCTCAGTAGCACTTTATTTCAAGTTATGTTGTTTTTATTTTGGATAATTTCCTTATGAAACCAAGATCAATATCATTTTATGTTTGTATCCACCATCATAGAAAACACTTTCAAATAGAAAACTCAAAAAATTATATAATGTTTCCACTCTTATTTTGTCATTCACCTTCAGTTCGTTTTATATACTTTCATTTCTTTCTATTTTGGTTCCAATTCATGCATATATTTTGAATGGATTTTTCAGTATGCTCTTTGGTTATGTGTGGTGTAGATCTTGGTGCTGAATGGTGTGGCATTGCGTTGAATTGAGGTTCCTCACTGACACTGGAGATGACTTGATTTATTGGGATGTCAAAAAAGATGATAAGTGAAAATTACTCATTCTATGCATATCATTTTTTATATATTTTCATTTCTTTCCATTTTCACTTTCAATTCATGTAGATATTTTTTTACTGATTTATGAGTATTCTATTTTCTTTTGTGTTGTAGATCTTGGAGCTGAATGGTGTGACATAGTAGTGACTTGAGGTTCCTCACTGGTACTGGAGTTATCTTCTTTTTTTGAGATGCCAACAAGGATGATGAATGAAAAATTCTTATTCTATGGAGAAATTTTTTTTATACATTCATTTTTTGGTTCAATTCATAAATATATTTTTCACAGATTTGTGGGTATGATCATTGGTTGTTTGCATTGTAGATCATAGAGCCAAAGGGTGTGGCATAATGACTTGATCTTACTCACTGGTATGAGAGATAACTTGGTTTTTTTTCTATTGATCTACTTGGGGGCTGATGAAAGATCTTTAATAGAAGTAACTATACTTATACTATGATGGGTGACCGAGGATTGGATTCAAGATACAACATGCCCTTTTTTCATTGGAGTAGGGGTGGATCTTGTGTTTTTTTTTGTTTTTTATGATCTTTTTAGGCATCAATCAACATAACGATGTATTGATTCCTAACCAGGTAATTACTATATTTTCTTTCCTTTATAGATTGAATTTCATTAATAACAGTGAATCATAGACATTTGATTTACAATCACTCCCAATTAGCAATAATAACAAGAGAACAATCATTATATTTTTAGATCATCTTTCTATTATGGATAAGGATTGAGATCTTCTCTTGGATGTGGTTCATCTAAGATAATATATTTTTTCCCAATTCTTCTTACCTGTAATTATAATTGATCCTCTTGATAGTGATGGTCATTTGAAACCTTATGCGGAATGTTCTAAGCTCGAAATCCCATAAAATGACCTTATCCACCATTTTTGGAATACCATGATCAAATTTCTATCTCAAACGAATCCTTTGGATGGATGCACCAACAACATAAAAATGGAAAAATAAATTTCAATTCAATTCCAAATTCACCAAAAAAATGACAAGGATAAACGTCTTGACATGGTAGAAATTGTTTGTTTTATTAGAAAGAAATTCAATATTCTCAGTGATGATAATAATACAGGAATGATGTCTTTTTTAATTGTGTTTTTACTTGAAGATTCCTCTACCTCTTATGGATGAAAAGAATAATGTTGTCATAGTTATTGACATGGACATTTAGTATTCCATTGATTCGTTGATAATGTGTATCGTGAAGAGATGGAATGTGTTACTTCATCCATACTTGGTCATTGAGTGTGTGGAGTGGTCAAGGCTGCATGTTTAAGGTAATATGTTCATGCCTCATTACTATTTTAGTGTTATAACTAACATCTTAATTCCCCTAACCTCTTTATAATGCCATTTTTTGAAATCTAGAATCAATTTTAGTGTTCTCAGTAAGAATATATTGATGCCTTGTTCATTTATGAAATCGATGCCTCATTCGTGTGTGTAATCTAAGTTGAAGCCGAGTGTGGTTCTTAGCGTGTGTTAAATCTAGAATCTATGTACTATTTGTGAAATATAGAATTCTTATTGTAGGGTGAGTGTGAGTATTGATGGCCGAACCATGTGCCAAATCTATGTACTATTTGGGAAATCTGGAATTTTCATTATAGAGAGAGTGTGGGCATTGAAGGCCAGGACCACATGGTCTGACCTGTGGCACAACATTAACAAATTCGAAAGGGGAGGTATAAGGCCATAGAGAAGAGGATGGATGTCTTTTCCAATGGAAGATACATGATGAACATGTACCCATACATTTTATTAGATGGATGAATCAATATTGACTAAAAATTTTCAACTAGAAGTTAAAGGGAAAATCCCCCCATAAAAAAGGTACATTCACCTCTATTTCTCCAAAATAATCAATTACCCTACTATAGAGAACCATTGGAAAGATGAAATGTGCACTAGTTAAATTTTATAAGAGTTGTTATAATGTATAATTAAATTATTGGGAAGAGGAAATATTTTTATACCTCTTTATATTTTTATTTGGTAAAAATACAATGTGAATTGATGTCAATGTAGTCTATCCCCCCACATATTTTAATTTTGGGTTTCTTAGTGTTCCACTTTTCAAACATAGTCTGACTTTTACCAAGATTGAACCCATGAACTGTATGTGAAATCTAGAATTTGGAATCTATTTTAGAGTTATCATTTCATTATATTTGGAATATAGTATATGTTTTAGTGTTGTCATCATCATTGCTGATAGGGAATGTGAATAAGATAGTGATGTGTAGTAGAGTGGCCATTCATACTCAAGTTCTAGTTGATGGGATCATATAGGATGGTGTACTAATGAGTGTTGTGACCCCTCTTTGTAAGTCTTCTCATCTTTTCCTTGATTCTTAGGTTCTTTTTTGGCATTCTAGTGGTAAGTTGTATAGGTACTTATTATTTTATTTGAGGGTGGGTAGCCCATATAGCTTGAAAAATCTAACCGGTAAGGTGTATCCTCCTCGACCAATGAAATTTTAGTTTTTTAATGTTCTTAACTATTTTATGGAGGTGGATTTGGATCATGGTTTGATATTATGATGTGTTTTTCCTACTGTTAATTTATTCACAGTTTTGATTTAGACACATTATTGTGCACATTCCATTAAAAATCATCAACTAGTTTCTTTTAGTCGTTAATCAATTTTGTTGATTCAATTAGCATGGAAATTATAAGAAGATAAATCAGTAGGATAGAATGAAACTGAGAAACTAAAACAACCTTGATAATAATAAGATTTTGGGGAGAAACATAGCAGCAGAGGAAGGCCCCCTAGGGGTTATAAAAGAGGATGTTTATTATAAAAAGAATCGAGGGGAATTAAATTTATTTCCCTATAATCAAGGTGGAAACCTACAATATCTTCCCATGAAATATCTTCAATAATTTGATTGATGGGGACCTATGTATGTTGTGCTTATGAGTATGCATGGGTTGGACAGTTGACTACCAAATCATATGTGTACAGATTTGGTGTCATATTCTTGGAGATGACTACTGGAAGGTGGGTTATTGACATTGTTAGGTCCACTAACTAAAAAAATCTGATATCAGGGGTACTTTTCAAGTTATTATTTCAAACCTATTTCAAAGTATATATTTTTTATAAATAAAAGGATATCTTTGAATGATTATTTCCTTGTTATGTAGGTACTACCTTTGTTTAAATTCAAAAGGAAGTTAAACACAAATGCTGAAGTTCAAAAAAAATATTTATTCCTTATTGTGAAGGTACTACCTTTATCCCCATCATGTACACGTATTTTTGTAACTTGTCTATGTATCTTCCCCAATTCCATATGAGGTATCCACTTATATATTTTTGCATAGACTAGAGTTGACATGGATGGGGCATAGACTAGAGCTAACATGAAGGGACATAGACTGGAGCTGGCATGTATGAGCTGGAGATAGAGCTAGCATGGACTAGAGCTAGCATGGATGGGGATAAAGATGGATGAGATGGAATATGCTGAAGCTATCATGGATGGGGATAGAGTTGGAATGGATGGGATGGGATTGGAGCTGACATGGATGGGCTAGATTTATAGGTGCTAGAGTCACTGACGATGATGGTTTGGAGCTGCTGTGATGGTTGATTCTATTGGGGGGGGGGGATCCAGTAGGGGGTAGGGTTGTCCAGAATTGTGGAACAAAATTGTGGAATAAACCTTGTGGCGATCCAAGAGGTTATGATTGTAATCAATTTCCTAATTAAAATAATTAATTCTTATCTAATTTTAAACATGTGTTAATATCATCTTCGGTTTAATAATTAAAACATATGTATTATACATGATAAATTAATAAATATAATATAAAATTTTACAGGAAATGAAAAATTAATTTTTTTATCTAAATGTAATTTATAAACAGTTATTATATATTTTTAATAATATTACCAACAGATAAATTTGTCCCCAAAACCTATTGCTAAACACTTTAACCAACATATATATATTATCAGTTGGTATTATTATAATTTCAATAGAACTATTTTATCTGTCGTAAAAAAAATTAGCAACATAGTTTTTACCAAGAGTTTAGTGACAGAGATATATATGTTGGTAAAAAATTTTACCAACAGGAAATGCAATTTTACCAATAGATATGTCCCTATTGGAAAAAGTAAAATATTTTGTAGTGTTTTAAAATAATTCCCATTTGGTGTTTGCTGGAAATGTGAAAGAAATAATTGTTTTAAAGTGCAAGGCATGAACGGTATTTAACGGAGTTTATTTTTTATGGGTTATGCCAAAGTGAATTGATAAAATTTTTATTACACCCATTTTATTTACATGAGTTATAATATGATGATATTATGAATGTTTTATGATATTATAGCACGCACAAGAATGGTTTTCATTAGGAGATAGGTTTGACATATATCTCCATCTAATGCATTGGGTAGAGCTTTATATATCATGAGATAATTATGGGAAATAAGTTTATGGGATTGATCCACTATGGGAAATAAGTAAGTTATGATCCACTATGGGTAATAGGTGTGTCTTGATCCACAATAGGAAATAGGTGATGAGTCCTGATCTTCTATGTTGATGGTCTTGGTAGTTAACCTTGACATATGAAATATTTTTCTATATTTACGAGAATTTATTAATCTTATGGACCATGTTTTCTGAAATTATAATGTTTTATTCCATGAATCATGTTTATGATCTATGATAATTTAGGTATGAGCATCGTAAGCTACATTTATCTTCACATACCCTTATTATTATCTTATCATTTCATATGATCATTGATTGAAATATCTTATGTTTACCCTTAATGAGCATATGAGCTCACCATTTAGTATATTTCCTTCCTGAGGTTATGAAGAATGGGTTTGGAAGGGTACTATTAAGAGGATTTCTATGTGAGGAGATCTTTGGGGGAGATTTTGAAGATAATTCATGAAATAAGAAGATTATCTTTTTTGTCTCCCAAGACACTAAGATATTATAGTCCTTGGTCATGTGTTTATGAAATGTATTGAATATTCATCTACAAATATATAATATTTAGGGATTAAAAGACTGGGTCCTTATAAATAATTCATATTACATGACACTAAGTCCCAAAGACCTTACTACTTGAGAACTACCCCTCCCCAAAATTTTATCCTTTAATGGCATCTAGATCCCCTCCTCTCATGGATAATCAGATAACATGGGTCTATGTAGAGATTCATAGTTCTTGGTACTAAAGGAGAAATGTCTATACCCTATATTTCATTCCTAATTCAGTTATCTCTTCTCTAGTGACTTATAATTTCTCCGATTCCTCTTCTAGAGCATGCCCCTGTGTGGCTTGAACTGAATAATTCATGGATCAATGTCCATAGGGAATGAACACCCATATCCCAAAGGCATGAGGTGGACCCGTGGTCTAGTGACCCAAAGGAATTTTGTGTCTTAAGGGCCTTATGGCCCAAAGGCCCAAATATGTGGCCTATAGACCCAAATAGGGTGAATATTTCTGATGATACAATATTAACTACAGTAACTGCTACAATAACCACTATAGTAGATCAAAAATTTACCCACAACCAATTTTCAACCCAGGTCATCTGGATGTAGGATTACATGGGTTACCACTCAGGTGACACCCCAATTATTTCTATATCAAAATTATACACCAAGATTTCTTAATAAATTAGAGGCATTTGAGCACCTGATAGAAGAGATGAACAATGAGGGGTTGAGAGCCTAAAACCAAGTTAAAATCAAAATTTTAGAGCATTAAATGCTACTTGCATAGTTAGACAACATAGTTTAGGAAACTATGTTTGAACATTGTACATGATACTACCTCCAAATAGCCTTCTTGCATGGTTGGTTCATATGGTTTGGAAAACTTTTCACCAACTTTGCTTTTCCCTATTACCTCCACTTGTTCAGTTTCTCCTGGCACCCGAACAGTTTGGAAAAACCTTTGACCAATTATGAACTTACCAAAAACTCATAGAATCTATTTCATAGTTTACTAGGGAATGTTTACATTTTCACTTAACCATTTTGAAACTATGTATCCATAAACACCCTTCTAAAACATACTAAAACTAACTAGGAACTTATAAAACTCAACCCAAGTATTATATAACTTTATAATACATAATACAAGGTTAATTCACCTAAAACAATGGGTGTTATAGGTATCACTGATTCAAATAATATATTGGTTATATTTATATGATATAATCTCTAAGTTGTGAATATTTATAGATTTAAGGAGGAAGTTAAGATTCCAAAAGTTCAGGTTCCAAAAGATCTAAGAGAAAGACAAAATTTTTGATACCTAGATTTGGAATACAATAATTTTCGATGTTGGGATTCTGAATGCTGGGATATCAAAAGTTCAAATTCGTGAAGAAGTGAGAATATATTGATTATAATTATTCTTAATTCTTAGAGGAAGACAGAAATTTCATGTAGAAGCATCTTGAATTTGATGTATTTTCTTTGTTCCAATTTTGATGAATTTTTTAAACTTTATTGATCTAATATAATTATTTATAGGAGAAAAACTATCAAGAGATAGTGTTGAGTAAAGGATGATACCTTCCCAACTTGTGTAAAAACTTTCATATATTAGTGATATTTTTTTATCAGACTCGAATCAGAAGAAATAAGGATGTAGTCACCCATATTAGGGGAGAACCTTGTAAAAATATCATATACCTTTTATTACATTAAATTAGATTGTATACAAGTGAGGTTAATATATAAAGTTTAATGGGATCATGAATTTACAAAATTATAATGTTTAATTTCAGTAAGGATGTTATAAAAAGAATGTATCACTAATTTAACATCCCCTTCTCAGTGTTACATAATATTCTTATGAATTTAAAAATAAGGGTAAAAAATAATAGATCCACCATTTCTAAATACACCCACTAGCTTCCCTATATTTTATACATCCTTATATATTAAACAAAACACATGGAAAAAATCCTATAATAAATAGCTAAATAATTTGATGAAGAATAAAAACCTCACAAAATGGGAAAACAACCCTCCATAAATAATTAAACTACCATTCTATGTATTTTATGCTCCACTAAATCTCTTAATACAATAAACCATAAGCAAGAAACCAGTGTAAGGTACCTAACTTCTAGAAGCCTAGGTATCTAACCTAATGGTTTAGTAATTAAAGTAAAACATTAAATAATAAATTCTTCCACTAAAGGGACACAAAAAAATGATGAAATTGTCCTATTATTATATTTTATATCTTAACCATAAATATAAAATATCATTTATAATAAAAAACCATATATAAAAATAATAAATAGAATATGAACACCTGTAAAATATATATATAAAAATTAGGTAGTCTTATATAATCTTACACATATATATAACAAGGGAATTATCCAATCATAAATGAAAAATGAAAGAATAATAAAAGAGATAAAATAACTCAAAAAATGAATGATTGAATGGGAAGGGAAAAGTTAGATGAAAAACTTATAGAAGGAAGCCTCTAACAAGTTCTCCAACCTAAAATATATGGCAAGATCCCCCCCCTACACAATTATATCCCAAATAACCTCCCATGAAGAGTTAAAATTAATAGAGGGAATAAATCTTATTATATGGGACCTCTAGACTTTAATTTACTAAGGAGGATCCATCACACTATAAAAAACTCTTCAAAATATTTTAATTCCAAAATTATGAGAAAAACACAAATTCAAACTCAAGGATAAAAACAATATTTTAGATAGAAAAACATTGATTAAAATTTAATATGAATTCATATTCTAAAAAATTATAAGATTTCACCTAAGGTTTAAAATTTTACAAAAATACCACTATAAATAGAAAAAACTCTTATAAAACCATAGAATAATCACTATTATTTTTTCCATTATATAGTTTTATAATTATCTACAAAAAACTCTGATTACATATAAAACACCACCATCCATTCTTTTATCATTACCATATTAAGGAGTCTAGATGGGTATCAAATACTAACCCTACCCACCCAACATGATCTTATTAAAAGAGGTTCTAGGGAGAAAAATGAATGATATATTCCCTAAGGAAATATTTTTTAATATTATATATATATATATATTTGAGGTTTTTTTTAAAATTATAATTTTCATTCAATATAAGGTTATATAGATTCATGTAGGTTACACCCTTGATAAAAAAAATTATATATAGTTATCTTTTGAGTGAGTCTTCCACCTATGCTATCATTTATTATATAGTTTTGTTATATGAAATGTATGGTAGGAAATTCATTCATGCATTAGATGCATGAAGTTAGTCTTAACATTTATTATTGTGTTAAAAATCATGTTTAATATAATAATATCCAAGGAGTGTCCTTGGGTGATTATATTTCTATCAATTCCATGCGATGGTAGTGTTAAAGATCCCATAATGCTTGTCCATAAATAATTAATCCAAAATCTCTATTAAACATTATCCCTTGTATTAGAGGCTCTAGCAGTCTGTGGTGGAAGGAAAGATCCTATCCATACAATAGATGATTTTGTTTCAACCTATTGATATGCTAAGAAATTGGTATATATTTAGGTTACCATTTGTGATGTTTATAAAACCTATTTTATGGTATTTAATGTGGGTTTTTATTCTATAAGGTGTATGGAATTCCATTTATAGCTATTTTTTATTTCTCTTTATTATGTTTTCATATTTCTATGCGTGGGTGATCCTCAGAAATGGGTTTAATCAATTCTTATTGATATAATAAGCGTTATTATTATCATTTTAAATCTTTTGATGGTATCATTTGTTTCCTTTTGGAAATTCATTTTTTGAAAATTGTTTATCTTTACATAGTTCACTGTTTGCAGAGTGTTCACCCATTGATTACCCTTACAAAAGTAAGAAAACCAGACACTTACCTTTATATAGATATTTCATGTAAAGTTATTTTTCATTGTGACCCTTACATAAATGTTTTTTTGTAAACGTATTACATAAGGGTATGATAGTTATTACCCTTACACATAAAGGTAGTTGTGTTTTTAAAAGGGATACGTAAAGGTAACTTGGAGGTTAACCTTACATGAAATGTGGCCACATAGAGGTATCAAATGATTTCTTATAGTCATGTAAATCCATTCACATAAATTTACTTTACAAATGCTAAGGAGTTTTAACGTTACCCTTATGAATATCTTTTCTTGGTAAGGGTAACCTAATATACCTTTACTCAGTGGGTTTCGTATAATTTTCCTAAAGGTTGTACCTAGTTTTTAAAGCTTTTATAATGGTAATTGATGTGTTACATTAATATATAGAGAGGTTTTCCATTATGTAAAATTAATAAAATTAGTTATACACTAACTTGAGGGATCCAAAATCAGATTACCCTTATGCAGGGTGTCTACGTAAGGGTAGTAGGAGGTTACCCCTACGCAGGATATGGATTCTTTGTTAGGGTAAACTTTATAATTTTAGAAATTGTTAATTTTTTAATATATAAAATGACTTAAATGGTTTATAAAATGTTTATAAATCAATTTAAAATATATTTTTGGAATATTTAATTTATAAGTTATTTTTAAATTAATAAATTAGTTATAAAATGTTTATAATTAAATAATTGTTTATCAAACATTTTACCTAAAATATTAAATGTGAATATTTAAACTACCTTTTAAACAAATTATATGGAATGACTTATGATATATAAATAAAAGTGTTTATTTATAAATAATTAGTAATAATTTTAAAAAGGGTTATAAATTAGGAAATGCGGTTAAAATATAAAATGATTATATTTAAATTATAAAATTATGATAATTATTTAATTTGAATTGTTAAAATTAAATAGGCTATATTTGGATATTATTTAAGCCACATAAAAAATTATTTTTATGAATTATATGATGAAGGATTGATTTTTTAAGTATATGATATTTATATTTTATAAAATGTTTACATAATTGAAAATTGGATTTTAAATTGTATATAATTCATAAAATATCATATATTTAAAATTTAAAATCCTTGTAATGAATAATAATACCAAAAATATAACTACTAGGATGGACCGAAATTCCCCATAGATGGCCCCACATTCTATGGATTATCCTCTCTAGATGATTTAAGGATTGCAATTAATTCTTCTCTCTCGTGTCATCTATGGGTTCCTACTCTCGATTTCTGTATGATTTGGTTGTATATTCTCTTTTTTTATTTTTTCTCTCCTAGGATTCAAACATTTGTCTCATACTTGGATTTACCTTCCCTGATGTTTTTGTTATTGGTATGATTTTTTCTCCTCTCCTATACATTTAATCTCGCTCTCTATTTGGTGTATCTATTATCTTCAATTTCACCCAGATCTTGAACATATTCAAAGTTCAAGACCAAAGTGGTAGTTCTCATCTCTGGTTAGTCCAAATCCAACCTCAGTCATTCCCTTCAGTTTTTGTTCCTCATACTAAAGTGGAACTGTACTATTTTCCTTTCATTGATGATGACCAGGTGCTTGGAGGGATGGTGTTGTCACTTTTAGAGGTGTGAAAGGAGGTATAATATCGAGTTATATTTCATCATTAGTTTATTCAAGTTTCTAGGTTTTCAATGCGTAAAGGGGAAGATAAGTTGTCTTGTTTTTTATTTAATTATGTAGTCATTTTTTCCATGATGGTTTGGTGTTTTTTGTTATTTTTTTGGAAATTTTAAGTGTTTATCTTACTTGGGGTTTTACTTTTAGAATGGATTTAATCTATAAATGGATGTATTAGTTGCATGTTAGTTCAATGGTGAGTTGATGTTCCAAAAATGATAGATTTAGTAATTGTAAGTGGAAGTTGATGGATCAATGATGCATGGCATAAAATAAAATGATATGATAAGGATATAAATGTCTTATGTATGGAATTATTTTATGTGGTCCTATAATAGTGATACACCAATGATTTGAAATCATGGTATCGACGTGACCAACATTGAAGTTGGTTCCCCTCGATTGTTGTGAGATGCGGTCCTGTCAGAATGAAAATATTTTCTTTGGTTTTTGTTATTTGGAAATTATTTTTTAGTGTGAATATTGAAATTGACGTGTAATTAGAAATTTAGAATTTTCAATTTGGTTTTGCAGTTCTAATTTTGTATTTGGGGTTGTGTGATTGGAGATTGTGTGAAGGTTTACACTTTTATAAATTAAAAAAACATGGATTAAAAGTATATATAATAGAGAATATTAAAGAACTCGTATTGGATTGAATATAAAATATTTTTATTCAAAATTATGGAATGTTCATAATGTGAAAGCTAAAATTATAAAAGGGTTTAAAGTTAGCATTAATTTATGAATTTCTCACGAATAATTATCTCTTGTTTATTTTTTGAATTGTTCTATTATTTAAAATGTCATTCACCACTAAATTCATGTTTAGTAATTATTTTAGGATATGTGAATATTATGAATTTTCTAGTTTGGAATGCTAAACCACTTATAGGATAGAGCATAACATTACACAATAGGTATTATTAATGAATTTATTTTTTAATCTACATTAAACTCAACTTTTATTTGGAGTAATTATCATGAATTTAGTAGTATAGAATAGTTTCTAAATATTATGTATTGAAATTATTATTAATTTAATTCTCTCTTGTGTAATGTCTCCCCGGGTAGAGGAATAATTGGTTGGACAACCTACTTACCTAGATGCCACTATTTTGTATTAAAAAATGAATGGAATTGGATATCTATTTCTATGATATTACTCATGATGAGATCATAAATATAATTCAATTATAAACCTTTACATGAAGTGTTCATATACCTCATTAATATTATGCATTCGAATAAGTATTAATATACTTGAATTCTAATTTTTTGTTAGTAACAAAAACTTATGGGTTGTGTAAAGAGTTACACATCAATATGGTTTGAACACATATTTTTTTGGTAGAGGGAATTTTATTAAAAAATTAATTACTAGAATCATGCATTTATATATGGGGAAAAATAAATACCTTGAATTTTTAAAATAGAAAACTATGTTTGATTTCATTTGCGATATGCAACACCGAGCATAAACAAACAATGATTACTTAAATATGACTGTTTTAACCTTTATATTAAATTTGAATATATGATTAGGATTAAATAGTTAATGATATATATATATATATATATATATATATATATATATATATATATATATATATATATGACCTAAATGTATTGAACAAGTTTCAGTAAATAATCAATCAGTTTGTGGTAATTAATTGTGGATCTTTAAAATATGTTTTCTTCAAAAATGTTTTTTATTTTGTTTTGTGAAAACATATTATAATTATTTATAAAAAAATTATAAAATGTGTTTTTTAAAATTAAATGAATTTTTGTATCAGCATATCAAAATTATATTAGGGTGAAATTTTTTAATTTTTCAAAAAATATAGATATTTAGTAAATCCTAAAAAAATACTGTTTTTATATAAAATTGTAATTTCTTTTGATAAATCAAACAATTTTAAAATTAAGTTATCGTTTTTAATTGATTTAAAATTAATATAATTATTATTAATTCATATTTAATATAAATAATTACATTTAAATAACCCTTATACTAGATTTTAGAATAAGCTTATTTTCAGGCATAAAACATATTTCTATTAAAACTTCTTAAAATGCATAGTGTTTATCTATTATAATTAATTAAAATAGACCTTAATGAGTAATTATTTAAATGAAGTATTTATATTATATATTTTTATTTATGAATGTAAATTCATATAATGAATATTACTTATTATATAATTAAATTTAAACCATCTTTTCCTTGAACAATTCATTTTTTCAAAGACCTCTTTCCATCATGCTTGTGGGTTTTATATTAAATTAAATTCTTCCATCTATGTTAATTGATTTTGATAAAATATATTACTTATTTAGAATCATAATAATTAATATTATGAAATAAGATAAACTTATCTTTTGAACAATATCAATTGTAAGCGTAGTAAAGATTTATTAACACGATAAAAGAAAAATATGTTAATTAAGGGTAAAAATAATTTAACATGAACTGGAAAAAAGTAACTATAATAGTATGAATATATATATATATATTAAATATATATTCATCTCAATATAATAATTACTATATTTTTTTGTTACTTTATAAATGATTAAATAATTATTTTAATAAAAATTAGATTTTTGATACTTTAAAACATAAATTGTATTTTGGGTAAAATATAGTTTTAATGAATCAATTTTTTTATTAATTGAATAATTTTTGAAATGAATAAAATTTTAATAAAATAATATTATTAAATATTACATATTAAATATAAAGGATAATATAATTTTACGAAGTACAAATCTAATTTTTAAAAGGGTTAGAAAACTATTATTGTAAAAAAACTAATATTTTTCAATATATGAAGATTTTAATTTGAAAGTTTAATTTATCTTACTTATATAATTATTTTGATAAAATAAATATCATTTTTTGAATCATCATTTAAAAATTATCCACCGATGATTTTTTCATAATTTTATGAGATTGTCAAAATTTCATTTAAAAATTAAATACAGTATTTGAATATGGTGTGTATTATGACATAATGATGACCCAAAAGTGATATAATATATACCATATAAGGTATGAAAAAGAAAATATATATTTATCCTTTAAAATAATTTGTTTTTTAGGATATCAGTCTAATTTTATAAAGACTTTATGAATCCTCCAAAACCAATTTTATATTTTAAGGATTTAAAGTCATTTCTTTGAAAACATAACCCGCTTCTACATCACCAAGGGTAATATTTTAATGGGTTAAGCCTTTAAAAATATAAAATAATAAAAAAAAATTCTATTTGGTAGAAAATATGGGCAAAATGGGATTTTGTTTTTGATTTTTATTATTTTATTTTATATATTCCAAAACCCAAGTTTGGGATATAATAAATAAGTCCCCTCTCTATTATTATATAAACCCACCAAAGATCTAATTACTTTTCACTAAAAAGCCATGGATTAATTCATTAATACTTCTTAACCTCTCTATAGTCCTCCAAATATTCCCTATATATCTCAAGAATATCATCCCAATCTTTTGGAATCACCATTTGAGGGTAAGGGATCTCCCTCTCTTCTTTTTATTCAGGAACCTCTTTTACGTTATGATTATTGATTTCTTTTTTTTTTGTGTTTGGGTATGTTTTAGTACATAAATATTAATTCCATTTGTATTTCCATATGATGAGATACCCATCACACTCTCATTAATCCCTCCCATGAACCGTTATATACACCCATTATGTTGCCGAAATTGTCCTGTGATTTTCCATACCAAAAGTGAGGGACATCTTCCTATTCTTTTCAATTGAAGAACCCTAATTATATTTAGTATTTTTAATATTAATTGGTTATGTTTTAATTACCTTATACATAAACCTATACTTTCTTATTATTTTACTATCAATGAGATATTATTTATCCCCTCTCATTATAGCATTTTCCTAAGACATTACAATGATTAAATCTTATCCTTCTCCTCTTTATTAAAGCATCTTATTCATTTTATGTATTTTATTTACAATTAATAATGTTGGTATAATTTTTTAAATTTCCCTATAACATTAAATTTTATTCAAAAATGATTATAGATTCATTTCACTCTCATTAAACCATTTTATAAACCTTTAAGTATTGTTGTTATGTTGACACAATTAAACTGTGAATTTTCCAAGACAAACCTTTTTATTATGAATAACATCGTTATTTCAAGTAAAGGGTATTCACATAGACATAACTATACACATTTTATTTGTTAATTACATTTATTTATTCCACACTACTTGATCATGGAATTAAATGGGATTAAATATGATACAATGTTGAATGATCTATGTGGCACACGTACACATGTAGATGATATAAAAGAGTTGGGTGTGCTCAGAATTACATTGTGATACAATTCATTGGGTAATGATTTTGTAACATCAGACTTCATGAAAGGGATTAAGGAGTGAATGAAATCTATCATGTGATTTTTCCACCATCTTATTATGTTTTCTAAGTTATCCTTGACCTATGTTTAGGATGAAATTTTAAAAGTTGTTACCACTTTACCATGTTGAATTTATGTTATCATGATATATCATGACTCTTTTTTCATGTTTATGATTATAAACCTTTTATGTCCCTACTAATTTATTATTTTAAGGTAATTTACCACCTGTTTTATATTGTTATATAATTAACCTAATTATCCAAATACACTAGACTTATTGATCTTCTAGTTTGAATTATGTATAATATTTTTTTATAAGTCATGAATTAATGTGTAATAAAGACATGTGTTTTCATAGTTGGTATCGAATAAATGTTTAGTTATTTTTGGTATTTGGATTGGAAACATCTATCTAAATCCTTAGGGATATAACTAAACATAACAATAAATCCCTAAATTTTGTAAAGTATTGAGTAATTGGTTTCCAAGAAAATACATCCCTATAAAGATAATATAAGTGGATATAGATCTGGAACAGATATACCTATGGGTAACACCAAAAAACACCGCATTGATCTAGACTAGATCAGAAACTGGTTCAAGAAAAAATTCCTTTCATCACAACCGGTCTGAAACTCCCAAGGGATATTATTTTGTAAATTCAAAAGACTGTTACGAACCATTATCAAGGAAATAAAAATAACTCTCATTAGATTCTATGTTAGGAAATAGATCATGCATAATATAGATTGAAGAATATAAATTCATAAGTTAAGGAAATACATGTCATTTATAATTTATCACTTTAATGTTATTGGATTCATATTTATGTGTTTAATATTTTAAAATTAGTTGTACCTTATTTTCCCTTTATTCTAGTAAATAGATGAAAATAGGAATAACCAAATCAACAACCAATGTGATGGGAAATGTGATGAATTCCCTAATGATCTGTCTAACCTGATGAGAACTCAAGTAATAAATCTTGTGATTTTTATAAACGAGCTATCAAAACTCACAATTAAAAATTGGTATACAGTTGAATATACAAATAAATTAAATAAGACGAGGATGAAGCCTCATGTAAGTTCACCTAACAATGAGGATGAAGGAAAGAAGATTCAATTTTATGTGTAAAAAATGCAGAAAGTGGAACCAAGGAAAATGACACAAAGGAATGCAAAAATATTTTAAGTTCGAAGAAATAGGACATAAAGTAACTAGTTTCCATAAAAAATGAAGAGCATGATAGAAGGGAATATATTAAATCCAAAAATATCCCTTCGTTTTTTATTGTCTTATGTGTGGTTAATATGGGATTTATCTAAGTCAATACCTTAATCCATATGTTAAATCCTAGAATAAGGAATGACCTATACTATGTAAATATCTAAAGTATAAGGATTAAAGTGTTTATGTATTGGTATTTGAGGTTTATGTTGTAGAAGTACTATATCAATGACATTATGTATATAATAATCATGAAACATATAAGTATTCTCCCATGTTAATTTTTTAAGGACGTGAAATATATGTTGAATGGTACCTATAACCCATAAAAGTGATTTAATGATAACGTGATATTTTAGAAAACACTTGATTGAGGGATTGATAACCCTTAATTGGGTTTTGGTGTTGTAATCTCATAGACCAGGCCAGGCTGCCATCCAACCCAACACCTGAACCGGTTCAAGACAAGGCTGGAGAGGTATTCCTGATTCTCCTTGGCTGGTGACTAGAACTAGGCATCGAAGACATCATAGTGGGAATTATTTCTTCATAGTAAACAACCAGGATAAAAACTAAAAAAGAGCGTGAAAGAAAACCAATAAAACTGAATAGCAATATAAACATAAAAAATATCCTAATACAACTGAGAAAAACAAATAAATAAAGTAAGACTAAAACCAAAATGATAATAACTTGATCTGCACATGACCTCTTTGTCACTACCAACAAGAAGACTAACTTTCCCAAAGGAAACTCAAACCAAAAACCTAAACTGACAAAATAGATCGAGTCTAGTAATGCTGTGTGGAAAAAGTAGGGTGTGAGCATAAATAGATTAGTAGGTAAGCACCATAGAATCCCTATACTCCATTTCTTAAAAAATGAAACAAAAAAAATCTGTAATACATATATTAAATATATTTTATCATTTCAAAATCCAAACACATATTTCCCAAAAAAAATAAACTTTTCAAAAAAATACACCACTTTTTGTTTTAAAACGTAATTTAATTTTAAAACATACCAATTTCATAAATAAACCCAAAATAAGAATCCAAACTAGGTAATAAATAGGGATACACTAAAGATGAATGGGAATACAACAAACATGTGAATCCTTAGAAAAACAGTACAAATACAAGCAGATATATACTAGTGAAATAGGTAACCAAGCACAACAGAAATAAGTAGGAACATTCAGATAGATAATCATGGCCATTTACTAAATATCTCAAGAAGAAATCCATGGATGTACTCAATTTAGTCTCACCTACCATTGTATGGTGAAACTCCATAGCTGATAACCAACTATCTTCTCTAAACTGGGAAATCCATTATCATGTCCCACTTAGCCTCTCACCTAATCTAGGGGGTAAAAACCCATCTAATTGGGGTCAATAGGAAACTATCTCTTGACCCTCTAAATGATGCCCATGAATCACATTATAATAGTATACAATGAATGGGGAGGTCATCACATGAATGTATCAAAATAATAACCCAAAACCACTATGCTTTCCTATCCCAAACACTGAAAGCACCTAGGCAATGACCCTATCCTCTGAGGATCCACCAAAGAGGTGCATGTCTCACAACAAGCCATTCATAAGCTCTAACCGAGCCTTTATTTTACATGAGTTTCAAACCATTTCTAGAAATACAATAAGGTTCCAACCGGGCCTCCACATTTACAATTGAATTCCACTACCAAAACCATTTCCCAAAACCATGTTGAAAACACACCATGAGATCAAAGATTCTAAATGGGTCTTTACTTCACTTAGATATCAAACCACACTTTAAGATTTAAAACAGACCAAACATTATAAAAGAAATTTTAAAACCTTATTTGAGATCATTAAGAACCAAATAACTCTTAGAAAGTACCATGGGGTTTTAAAGAACCATTTTTGAGAGGTAAGGGATAAGGAAAAAAAAGAAAAGGGGGTGCACGTTTGAAAATATGGTCCAAGAGAGAGACATTTTCTATTAGAGGTCATCATCATTTGTGATCCAATCTATATGATAACCTTGTGTACATATGGATGTATCCAAATCCAATGGAACACAAATAGGTAACCATAAAAGAAATATCTAGAAACTCATTCAAGGAATCACCACTAGCATTACCATCAACCACAATAACCCACACATGAATAATAGGTAACAAAGAGGTATTACAACCACACTCAAAGCATAATTCATAATTAAAACAATTACCAAAATATAACCAAGGATAGACACAAGATAAAGTTCCAAATTTTATTTTAAAAGATCATTTTTAATTTCTTCATACACCATACATGCATATATATATATATATGTATAAATATAGAAATCATTTGAAATCCCATTTTCAACCAATTTTTCCACATGCAAACAAAACAATAATTCACAGGACACATCAAAAACATAAATCACACATTTTTAAATTAAATAGTGCTGCTCAAGCATCCCATGGAATGTATCATAATGTTGGAAACACCTACCTCAAGTGGTAGAATCATGTCACCTTTGATGAAATCCACCAGAAAGACAATCCTACCACATATAACAAACCTAAGAAAGAAAACCCACAAATTTCACACTACCCTTGGTATCTAAATCTTCCAAAATTTGGATTTAGGGTTAGAGGAGAAAGGTATAATAGAATAAAACTAAAGAAGAAAGAGAGGGGAGCCCAAACCTTTCAATCTGAGTGATGATTCACCAAGAAACCACCTTGAAATACACTTAGAGGATGTTAGTGTAGAAAACAATCTCTATAGGAGGCATCCATCTCTTGTGGTTTGAATAGGGAAGGCCATAGAATGAAACCCCAATTAAAAATAAGTATAAATGTACAAAATACCCTTCTTCAGGTGGGTTTCATGGTCATCTCACACGGTCAAAAAACCATGAACAAACCGTGAAATTACCCACTATGAAGAGTTACACGGGTTTCACACTTAGGATGGATGGTTAGTTTAATGATGTGACTTAATAATGCAATCTAAGTACACTTAGGCTGCATAGTTAAACTAACCATGCACCTTAATCGTGATATCTGGAAAATGTCTCCAAACATCACCAATTTCACCCTAAAACTCCTCTTACTCAAGGGTCTAAACCCTCCAACCAACACACCAAATAGATATGTGAAACTTGGGGTGTCAAAAAATCCCCACCATACCATGTTCTCCCCATTCCTTTGATACTAACCATAAAAGGACATAAACTACCCAAAACCTCCAAAACTCAAAACATACTCACGAGAACCTCGATCCAAACATCAACAGAAAATTTCAAGCATCTAAATTCAAATAAAAACAAAATAAATAAATACAAAACCGGTTCAGGTTGTTATAATTCTCCCCACCACAAAAAATTCTACCCCTATAAAGACACCAAGCTTAATGTGAACCAAAACTCAAGCTTAGAACCGAATGAGGCCGAATGGGAAAACAAACTTCAAGGTGAACCTTTGTGCTACAAGTCACAGATGAATAGTTATAGGAAAACCACAAAAAAAAGAACTATGGGGAGAAGAGAAAGGTTTTCCCCACCACGAAGATCATCCCACTTCACAACACCAATATAGGAACTCCCAATAAAAACCAAAGACCCTTAACATAGTAAAAACCCACAGAGGGTGCAAAAAACAAACAACAAACCCAAACATGATCCATAATTTCCTCATGAAACAAACATAATGATCAGAGGCCAATACCAAACCTTGATTAACACATGTCTTCACAATGGGAACAACACGAAACCAAAACTGATCCACAAATATAACCATTTAAAAACCCATATCCATAAAACACAACCACATAATTACAAATAAAATGGAACCACCATGTCCTTTACAACAAAGAAAACATACAACATTAAAGGGAACTAAAATAGAGGATATAAACCTTTATATTACTACATCGAAGACAAAAATATGTGCCAAAACCCCACATCCAATTATTCTTGACTACGTGCATACATCACTTCATGTCCTATGGATAAAGCCCAGATGAATGAAGCATCCACTACCATATAGTAAGGCACTAACATTCTAGGATTGAGACTTCCTATTCTAACCATGATTCTTACATAATTTATCTAGATGACCCAAGTGGATACATCAATGACAGACCTTCATAGAATTATGATAGGATGCATTTGAATGGCTGAACTGGCTGTATTGGAATCACATGGATAATTGGTCTGATGATTCAGAAGTTAAAACCACCAAATGAGACTCCTCTGTAATAGGTTCCTCTAGCACAAAACTTTTTCTAGATGGGAAACCTTCACAAGTGGCCAAAGATACTAGATTTCCAAATAATGTGCTCTAAAAACCAACTCATCTAATGAAATTACATCAAATAACTTCTCAAATAGAACTTCCTCGAATGAGTGGACCTTATCCTTATTCTCTGGATGAAGACCCAAAATGAAAATATGATGTTTCTACTGATATTTTCATTATACCTCTAGAGAAAAGGAAATAATCTACTTGATGCAGTCAATATAGGCCTTCACTATCTGCAGACCATGCTAAAAATTAATGAGGTATTTCACCTTCAAAATCTTTACCTCCTCAGGCATAAACCATCGGAAGAAATTCTCCTTAAAAAATTCTCAAATCATCTAAAACTGAAATGAATATGGGAAAATAACCTTTCAACGATCCAAATATGTACCCTCAAACAAACCCAAAATAGTATGCACACTCATAGCTTTATGAGATCCCAACAACCTGAACACACCTTCCATATTCTCAAGCCATTCTGTAGTCTCAACAGACCTCGATCACTACAGAAGACAAGAAACAAATGACAAGAACCCAACTCTACCACTCCAATGAGAGCCTGGGTAGGGCCAAAAGAAGAAAGAGACTCACAATAAATATTGGGGACCTTTCTAGGTTGTATATTCCAAGAAGATGGAAAACATAAAACTAAAATAAATGTCAACCAAAACTCAAAAAATGTAACATGTCATGAAAAAGAAACAAGCTCATGATCCAAACATCACAAAAAATAAAAAATTATCTTTTCAAAAACCACTATTCACATTCACCTTTCAAAATTACTTGGACACAAGTCCAACTTCCACATACCAAAATCCAATTTTTAAAACTAGCTCACACATCAATTCTATTTTTTAAACAAACCAAAACCCATAACCATTATACTTTTTTGAAAACATAATTTCCTAAAAACCATTTTGCTCTCAAAATTTACCCACACCGGACAAAATAAAACCTATACACACCTAAAAAAACACCCGGAATAGGGAACTATTGACCGTGCATGACTTGGCCACATGGTTTAGTGGACCATTTCACATGAAATCACTAATCACTATGATTATCTTAAACCATATACTACATCTCCACATAGGCCACTACTCCACAAAAGCCCGTTGTGAAACACTGATCCTCCTCCATTATCATTACCTATCCAATCAACCAAAACCAATATAAAACCAACAAACTAGGTCTACCCCTAGAATCTTGAGGTTTATATTTAGAAAGATATCATGAAACTCTTCCCACACCTACCTATAAAGTCCCAAATGTCCAAATCTCCAACTACCTAACAACCCAAATAACAAAGCGCTCCTCTAATACCATGTTTCATGAACCAAGATGGGCTTTAATCTGAACTGACACCTAACCTGGCAAGAAACAAGGCCCAAGAGGCATTCCCTAATCCTAATAAGATGGAAACTATCTTCATCCATCAAAGAAATCATAGTGGGAATTATTCCTACCCATTAAACAAATTTTGGAATCAAATTCCAATTGAAGCCACAAATGGAAAACATTAGAAAACCCGATGGCATGATCCAATTTGATGGAACATTCTAAGAACACCAAGTAAGGTGAACACAAGTTTCTAGGTGGGCACAAAATATTGGAGTCTACATGCAAGACTCTTGTGTTCCAAATATGACATCAATCCATACCCTTCCACAGAGGCCACTCAAATGACTAAGGGAGCCATGTGAAATATTTCTATGTTGTGTGTAAGAAACCTGATCTGTGTGGAAGGATCTTTCATGCCTAATACTACAACAATCCATCCCCTTCCTTAGAGCCAACTCAAATGACTAAGGTGGTGATGCACAAGAAGTATAAATTGCATGAAAGAACCCTAATCCATGCACAAGACTCCTCCATAAAAAACATGACATCAATCGGCCCCTTGAGCACTAGAACGTTGTATCTATGGATGACGATTCATGAAAGACCTCTTTCATAACCAAAATATGCTGCGCCATCATAAAAGATTTTAACTATTACTAAAAGGCAACCCCTTCTTCAGGGTGATACTTCAGAAGTCAAACCACCGCTCTGCTATGTGTAAGACTGATCTTCTATGACATCACGAAGTAGTAGAACCATCAAGGTAGAGATCTTGCATGAAAGGTTCCCAAAGGGTCCTTCCCTGAGTGCGATCACAATTGTTTAATCCCCAACCAACTTCTTCTAACCTATTTCAGGTGCATGTAAAGACTGCTTTGGCGTGCGCTCTTAACCTTTTCCTCCAAGCCTCCAACCTTGATAACACATTCCGACCTTGAGTGCAAGCCTTCAATATTTCACACCTTATTTATTTGAATCTCCATGGATTCACTTTGTGTTAAAGAACTATTTTTGAGCACCTATTTCATGCATACCCCATTAATTGTACACACATCTTGCGTGAAACCCTCCAAGTTTTCATGAAACAATTTCAGGGTCCATCGAGATATGTCACTTATGCCTCTTATGCATGAATTTCCTTACCTTTTTCTTCTCAACACAGGCAAACTAATTCCTTTTTCTTCTATTCATAAAAATGCTAACATGAACCTTGGGATCGACCAGTACTCCACAACATTAAAACCTAACCTTACTGAAACCATTCCCTACCCCAGGGTGTATAAGCTATTTTTTTGTAAGCCCAAGGGGTAAGAAGTGAGTACCCCAAGTCCATGTTACATGACTTAATACTTCCTAGCAACAAATTCCTTATAAAATGTCATTAAAATGCAGTCTTATATTATGTAAAGAGCATGAGATACCCCATGTATTACCATCATGGGATGCCACCTTCTTCCTCACCATGTGATTATCGTCCCCCAAAGGGCTTCTTCTAGGTGTAATCCCCACATAATCTCTCATTGGTGCACCTTTCACAACACGAGCATCAGGTCTACTGATTACTCTTGTTTCTCTCACTAACCACGAATCACATGGGCTTAGTGTCCTTGAAATTCACCAATCATCCTCCAGGAGAAATCCTCTTGAAAATGGAATATTCCACACATAATCTCCGTACCATATATGCACCATGGGATACTCTAATGAATAATACCTAATAATGTCCCCTTAATGGGAAACCATCATGGATTTATTCCCAACTTACACCTTCAATAGGGAAACTTCCATGTGTACGCCCCATACCATAAATGATTGGTGGGAATCCACCAGAGTGTAATCCCTGAAAATTTTCCATACTCCACCCACTCAGGCAGCTTCCATGAATAAGCCCCAACCAGATGGGCCTCTTCAGATGTAAACCCAAATTCCCCTTTACAAGATACGTGGGATTTGATTCCCAACTAATAGGGATAGGTTGGAAGCCTGTATGAGGTCAAAACCCAACACTCCATCCATTCCACCCAAAACCTAACACTCTATCCACATCCACCCTCATTTTTCCTAGGCTTCCAGAACCTAAAAAGATCATTCCATGCACTCATACATCTCATCATGTAATCCCCACACAATCAAACCAAGATCAATCCTCTTGAGAAAAAAAATATTCCATACATAATCCCCACACTATCCCCTGCCAGTTCTCCCTTTTCAATGTGAGTGTCCTTAACGCATGATGTTAAAATGCATGGACCGATCCTATCATACAAACTTAAACTGTAGCATCAAACTACGTGAGTTTTGATCCCTATCCTCTAGGTGGGGTACATTGGATACCTCTATGAGGTTTAATCCCAACCAATAGTGAAACTCAGTTCCCCTGTTATGGGTTTACCTCCATGATCCACTTTCAAGGGTGTTCAGAAAAACCTTCATGATGTGACATCTTCCCTTTATGGGAAACACCCCCAGATCCTCCTCCATAGGGTGTTCCAATCTATCCACTAATAAACCTTTCAAGTGTTCCCCCATAGGGGTACAACTCCCTGATCCACCTCCATAGGATGTTCTGATCGGCATCATATTCTTCAATGAAAGGCATTAAAATCACGACCTATTTCATAATGATACCTCATTCTAAACATGGTATGATTGAGGTAAAGGTCTTAGAATATATGAACCAATGGTGTCATATACCTCATTCTAAACATGGGATACCTGAGGTGAAATCCTTGTAGGATATTCATTTGGAATTAGATACCTCATGATTGACATGAGATTCCTTGGGTTCTGTTCCTAAGATGCTTCCATGAGATGACCTCCTATGAGGAAGAATACATGTGACTAATGTAACCAATCTCCATATATTACAGGGATTCCCAGAGTGACTACTATCCTAACTGAAGGTTGATTCCCTATCAAGACAATTTGCAATCTCCATACATAAGCAGTGTAATTAACCGATTACCAAAAAGGGATGACACTGAGAATGAGTTCCATGAACATGAATTAACTATATGAGGGAAACCCAGACAAGGATACAAGTTCTAAAAAGGAATCCATGGAAGGAGGAAATAACATACCATAATACTGTTTCAATCAAAGAGAAGACATCACCATCGAGAGTGATGAATGATACCGACCGTTGGAATGTAGGAATGTGATGAAAAATTAAAACTATACCCAAAGTCATATCCTCAATATCACTCGATAGTTTTGGTAGTCACATGATGGGGATGAAGTGGAGAGTATCATGCTATCCCTAGATATAGATTTCCACATGCAGAGATTCCACTTTAATGATTCTGTATAGCACTGTGAAGATATGAACACATCTCTGTTGGATGTTCTGGTTGTAGTTGGTTTACACAGGGTGCTCAGCCACTAGGAGTGCTTCCAACTCAACCATGCGACACTATTGATCGTTTTTTGTCAATATAATCCCAAATTCCTAGATAGAACATCTAAAGTCCATATATGAAAAAATGTGTCATTCAAATAGCCAACTAGAAACACGTGACTTGGTCTTGTGTGTGGGACTTTGGAAAGTCAAAGTTGGGAACCACACTTGGCCATGATGCCACTGAAAGTAGGTCAGAAACCAGAGTGTCCCAAAGGATTCATTATTGAGATGTGGGACCCATGTTTTGGTTATCCCAATATTTGATCAGTTTTGGATGGGAAACTAGTGGAGGCATTGATGTGGATCATTGCGGTAGAGAACTGGGCGATGGAGGAGTCCCTGTACGATCTGACTGACTTCTATATGTTGGGTCATATCTCGAGGGTGGTAGCAACCACATCATTACATACCTATAAGATAGATTTCTTATAACTACCTCATTTGTGAGGGTATAAGTAGTCATCAAATATTGTACCAAATACTTATCATCTATAAAATTCTATAATAACTCTTCGTGATCTCAGGTAGAGGTAGATAATGAAACTAGTTATGACATAGATGACTGCACCATGAGACCCTATAAGGGAGTCAGATCTTCCTCCACTTGCATGTACCTGTGAATAGAACCATGAATCTTGTGGATCTTACCTTCCATAGTGATGAATCTCACATACCAAAATCCTACCATAGACTCTGATGTAGATGACTGGGGTGAAGTTTCTATAATTTAATCACATTCTACCTTGAAATATAAGAAGCGAATGAGATTAAAAACAACTTGGTGCTTCCCGAAATTTTTTCTCTCATGGCGGTGGTTCTCCCTTCTACCCCAGAATGGTTATTTATGGAAGGTAAGTTATTCAAAACATTGATGAATTCTATGTTTTTGGGGGATAACATGGGGTGGCCTTCTGTTTTGAATGATTGAGACATGGGGAGGGCCTCAATATCTGTTGTTTTTAGAGTGAGGATGACCTCCACTTGGGCTGTCGTATGAGTGGGGAGGAGCTCCACTCTAGATGTTAATGTAGTAGGTAGGAGCTATGCTTTGGTAACCATGAATAAGTGGATGACCTACTTTCTAGTTGTGAGAGTAGGGATGACCTCTTCTTTGGTGGGTTGAAGTGTGAGGAGGGCCTTCACACTGATCGAACTAGACACGGGGAGGAACTCCATGTTGAGGAGCATGAGTACGGGGAGGTCCTCCATAGTCATTGTTGAATGTAAATGGAGGACCTACACTGTGTAGGACTGAAACACGATGATGGATTCCATGTTGACCGCTGAAAGAGTGGATAGGACCTCCACCAGGGTTGGTTGGAGAATGGCGAGGACCTCTATGTAAGTTATTGATGGAGCAGGGAGGATAAATGCATTGATCGATGTTGTAGTAGGGAGGGCCTCTACTTGGGATGGGACTGGTGCGAGGAGGACCTTTGCACTGATGGTGTGTGACATGGGGAAGACCTTCGTAGTAGGAACCATGAGTATAGGGAGGAACTCTATATTTGATGTTGATGAAGTGGGGATGACCTCCATTTTGACTGATGCTGGGAAAATGGGGAGGAACTCTATTTTGACTATGAGAGAGAGGAGGGCCTCTGCTCTATCAGATGAATATATGGGGAGGAAATCTGTAATGAATATCATCATCACAGAGTAATCCATAATAGCTATCAGTGACAGTAGTGGCTGACAAAGTCAAACCAACCTACTTGTAGGATGACTAAGGTCTTTAACCCAACCAAGCATTGACAGATCTCTGCTCAGTAGTGGTAGGGATCTGGCGGAATGTGATGGTTTTTATAGAAGCCACTAGAGATGTGTAAGAGTATTCCCCTTATCGAGCATCCACCTGAGAATTCACCCAAAATTAGTGTTGGTTCATTCAGATCGAGGTTGGAAGAATAGTGGAATAGTCCACCTATTTCTTAGCCTGGAGGACCCGTCATTACTGACATTGACAGGTCTTGGTCAGAGCTCCCCTTGAAATATCCTAGGCATTAGTCACATCTTGGGGGGCTCAATCATCCCCTACCTCCTCAGAATAGGGGATTGATTCATAGGATCACTTTAGGGAGAGTATCTTGAAGTTTCTCGTTGTTGGAGTGGGGAGAAGTGACTTCCTGTGTGGATCTTTGGGTGGTGGTTCCAGTGAGGCACATAAGCCTCCAGGTCCTGGAAATCCATATCACTATTGGGTATGACCCCCTTCTACTCATATTAATATATGAGGGAATCTATCACCCCAAATGAATGATCTTTGAGAGTGAGATGGGGAGTGGGAGCACAATAGCCATGGTCGTATCTAGGGTCATGGTGAAGGTTGATTCATGTGGGATTATCACGTTGATATTTCTCTATCCCCAATGTATTCAAGTGTTGGGAAGGTGGTTTCTTATAGCCTATGCCCTACAAAGAAAGAGGATTCAAATATCTGTAAGGATACATAGAAAGAAATTTCCAATTCCCCAACATCATCCAATCTTCTATGGTCTAAGAGAGAGATCCGCATTGATGATGTCACATACCAGAAATCCCAACTTTCAGTTGGACCAATTTCTAGGGAGTTCCATGCCAGACCCACTACTTTCTTTGTGGGCCCTAGGACCAGATAGTTAGATCTGGTGACATGACAATCTACTGATTTCTATAACTCTACTAATCCCCATGTTTAGGATAATATACACACATTAGGTTCACCATTTGTGTTGGTGGCCTGACGTTAGTAGCATCTGATTACAATCTTTGATCTTATGAACAACATGGATAATACCCATGGTTGAAGGAGAAATATTTCACATAGAATTCACCATTTCTTTTGCTTATTCTTTATCTAGGGAATGGCCACCTCACATATATGAACGTGCTCTTGGATTTGAAGCTATTTCCCAACATTACCTCTTTCCAAAGGTGGGTGACATTTATCACTCTCAGTGGTGATGTATTCTCCTAGATCAAAATGGGTTGATGGTATGTCTATTCCTCCTTCCATGGATTCCTTCTTGTAACTTATCACCATATCATGGTATCCGTAATAGAGTTATGTAAGGTTCATGGAACTCATTCCTAATGCCACCCTTTGTGGACACTTGTTAATTAGACTGCTTTTGTATGGAAATTACCAAGGTTCTTGATTGGACAACAACCTTCAGTCAGGAGAGTAGTCACATTGGGAATCACTGTCATGTTAAGATGTTGGGAACATTCATTATCTTTATTCCTCTTCATATAAGGGAATCTAATGGAGGAATCATAGGCATGGAACCCAAGGCATCCCATTTCAATCATGAGATATTTAATTCTAAAGGCATATCCTCCAAGACATTAACCTCAGGCATCCCATGTTTATTATGTGGTATTTGACACCATAGATATATATCTTCTAAAGCCTTTATCTCAAGAATCCCATGTTTATCATGAGGTAGAATTATGAAATAGTTCGTGAGTTTAACGTCTTGTGGAAACAGATATTGGGATGATAAAAATTCTCTATAGAGGTAGATCTAGGAGGTTCTCCACTATGAGGTAACACCTGAAAGGTTTACCAATGGATGGATTAGAACACCCTATAGAAGGGGGATATGTGGGGGGTGTCCCATAAAGGGAACATTTCACACCATGAAGGTTGATTATAACACCCCTGAAGGAGGATTTGGGAGGTGAACCCCTAGGAGGGGGTACCAATGTTTACCGTTGATTAGAATTTATCCTCAGAGAGGAAACCTACATACCCCACCAAAAGGGCATGTATCAAAACCCATGTAGTTTGATGTCGTAGTTAAAGGTCATATGATGGAATCAGTCTATGTAGTTTAATGTCATGTGGTAAGGCTTCCCGCACTATGGAGGGAGCGTTGATGAGGGATGGTGTGGGGCTTATGCATGGAAGCATCACTTCATAAGAGGATTGGTCTTGGTTGGATTTTGTGGGGATAAATTGTTGAGCTTCTTGAGTGGGTGGTATGATCATTCTAGGATGTAGTGGCCTAGGGAAAATTCAGGTGGATGTGGATAGAGTGTTGGGTTTTGGTTAGAATGGTTGGAGTGGATGGAGTATTGGGTTGGGACCTCATAGTGTATTCTTATGTATTTTAGTTAGTTGAGAATCAAATACCACATAGTTTGGAAGAGGGAATTGTGGACTATGCATGAAGAGGCCCATCTAGTTAGAGAATATTAATGGAAGTTTCCTGAGTGGGTGAAGTATGCATAGTTTTCAGGGCTTACACTCAATAAGATTCCCATGAATCATGTAGGGTATATGGATCACACATGGAAGATACCCTTTGGAAGGTGGAAGGTAGGGCTTACTCCAGGAGGGATACCCATTATAAGAGACATGACTAGGGCTTATGAATAATATTAGACCATGGTGCATATATGGTATAGGGATTAGACATGGAAGCAACCATTTCCATGGGGATTTATCTTGAATTATGAGGGGAGAATTTCAAGGCCACTACTAACCTCTAATACCACGTGAGTTAGGCTTAATGTGAAAAAAAGAGGAAGTAGTAAACCTGATGCTCGTATCACAAAAGGTGAACCAATGAGAGATGATGTGAGGCTTATGCGTAGAAGCTTCCCTTTGAGGGAGGATCATCCCATGGTGGGGAAGTAGGTGGAATCCCATGATGGTCATTCATGGGGCCTCCTATGCTCAACACATGAGGTAAGACTACAGCTTAATGTCATGTGATGAGTACATTAGGGAATGGAAGTTTTACGCCATGCAACATGGATGTGGGGGACTCACTTCTTACCCCTTGGGCTTATATAACCTTAGCTCATGCACCATTCGGTGGGGAATGGCTTCAGAAATTTCCAATTTTAATGGTGTGCAGGAGTGGTTGATCAAGATTTCCACGTTAGAGTTCCTATGATGAGAATAAAAAGACATTAGTGTACCTACATTGAGAGGAATAATGTATGGAAACACATGAAAAATAGGCCTATGGGATATCTCATGAGGGACAATGAAATTGTGGTAGACAAGTTTGTAGGGTTGTGCAAAAGAGGTGTGTGTATAGAATGTGGGTTACATGAAAGAGGTTATCAAATAAAATTCTTTTAAAAAAAGGAAATCCTTGTAACTTCAAATAAATAAGGCCCACAAGATTGAAGGCTTGTGTGCTAGGTCAGAAGGTGTGCGCAAGGTTTGAGGCTTGCGCGTAAATGTCAAGGGTCAACACAAGAGGAGTCTTTGAGAACTCCCAACTTAGGTTTAAATAATTTGGGTGAGTATTGAAAAAAATTAATCCCACTCAAGGGAGGAACCATGGGGAACCTATCACGTAAGATCTCTACCTTGAGGGTTACATTACTTTGCGATGTCATGGAAGATTAGTCTTATTTGCAATGGAGAGGTGGTTTGACTTCCATAGGGTCACCTTGAAGAGTGGGGGTGGGGGAATCAACTTATTATAGAAATATTTGAAGATGCTATGAATTACTTTAGTCATGGAAGAGGTCTTCTTCACATCATCATCCTTATCCATGACATTTGAGCACGCAAGGGACCAGTTGACGTCATATTTGGCATGGAGGAGTCATGTGCATAAATCATGGTTATTTAATGGCATATATATTAAATGCATGAGGTTTCCTTATCCATTTTAGAGGCCTCCATGGAATGGGACAAATTGACATAGTACTTGGAACACAAGAGTATTTCATGCGGAGTAGGGTTATTGCATGCAAGATAGACATATTTAATGCAACTGCCTTAGAAGTCTGAGAAGCCTCCATGGAAGGGGACAAATTGACATCATATTTTCCTAAAAGAGACATACACAAGAACTAAAATATTTTGTGCCCCCTTGAAACATGAGATTACCTTCCTTGGTGTTATTGGAAAGTTTTTTTGAGTCAGATCATGACTTCAGGTTGTCTGAAGTTTCCCATTTTATTATTCAAGTAGAATTAAATGCCAACAATAACTAGGATCAAAACTAAAATAGAGCACACAACAAAACCAACAAAATTGGATTACAATAAATACATAAACAATATACAAATAAAATTGAATGAAACTAAAAAAATCAAGACTAAAACCAAACCTAGAACAACTGAATCTCAATGTGACCTTGTGGGAACCCCCAACCACAAGACCAACCTTCTCCAAGGGAAACATGAACTATAAACCTAAACTTGCAAAATATCTTGGGTCTAGTGATACCACGTGGAACAAGTAGGTTGTGAGCATAAAAAACTTAGTAGGTAAGCACCACATATTCCATTAATTTACTTTCCCGAAATACTCCACCAACAGTAGTTTCAAATATGTATATTAAATAGGTTTTATCATTTCATAATCCAAACACATCTTTCTAGAATAATCCACTTTTCTAAAAAACACAAATATTTTCTTTCTAAAAAAGGATTCCATTTTAAAACATACCAATTTCATAACCAAAAACCAAAGAACAATCCAAAATAGCTAATAAAGAGGGTGACAATGAAAATTAAAGGAAATAAAATAAGCTTGTGATACACTAGAAAAATGATACAAATAAAAGCAGGTAGATACTAGTGAAACAGGTTACCAAGAAAAACAAAAATATGTATAAAAATATGTATTGATATTCATATTAATTTTTAAAATTCCCAAGAAGAAATCATTAGACATACCTAGTTCAGACTCACCTATCTGTGTATGGTGCAACTACATAGTCAATAACCAATATGATTCTCTAAACTAACCTATCTACTAGAATGTCCCACATGGCCTCTCAACTAATCCAGGGGGTACTAACTTGTCTAATTAAGGTCAATAAGAAACCATCAATTGACTATAGAGATGACTCCCAGGAATCCCATGATAACAATACATGTTGAATGGGGAGGTCCTCATATGTGTGGTTCAAACCAATAACTGATATCCACTGTTATTTCATAGCCCAAACACTGACACTACCAATGCAATGACCCTCACCTCAGAGGATTCACCATTGCGGTGCTTATCTCAAAAAAATCCATTCACAAGATTTAACTGGTCCTTCACATCAGATGAGTTTCAAACCATTTTCCAAAAATAAAATAAGGTTCCAACTGGACCTCATCATTTGCAGTCTAAGTCCATTTTTCAAAACCAAGTTGAAAACATATCATGAGATGAAAGGCACCAAATGGGCCTTTACTTCATTTTGATATCAACCCAAACTTTAATATTCCAAGTGGGACATTATTTATAAAACACATTTGAATACCTTCATTGATATCATTATGAAACAATGAAAAATTAGAAAGTCCCATGAGGTTTTAAAAAACCATTTTGGGGAGGGAAGGGAGAAGGAAAAAAAGGAAGAGGGGATGAGTGTTTGATAATCCGACCTGATAGAGAGACATTTTCTAAAAGAGTCCATCATCATTTGTGATCCCATCCATATGTACACCTTGTTTATATATGGATGTTCCTACATTCAATAGAACATAAATTTTGAACCACAAAAGCATCATCTATAACCAATTAAATGAGTCACCACTAGAATTACCATCAACAATAATAACCTACACTTGAATAATAGGACACAAAGAGTCATTAAAACCACACCCAAAGAACAATTCACAATGAAAACCAAATTACCAAAATATAACCATGTCTAGACATAACAAAAAGTTCCCAATTTTATTTTAAAATATCATTTTACATTTTATCAAACACCTTACACACATATTTATATAGCATAATTGTAGAAATATTTTGAAAGCCCATTTTTCACAAATTTTAACGCTTAGAAACACCAAAATAATTCACACAAAACACTAAAACCACAAATAAAACATTTATAAATTAAATTGATGTTATAAAGAATCAAAATTCATGTATCAAAAAGGAAGTGGGTGTAAACACCTACCTAAAGTGGAAATATCATGTTGCCTTCGATGACATCCCCTGAAAAGACACTCATACCATGACTCACAACCCAAAGAAATCAAAACCACCATTTTTTCACCACAATATATTTAAAAATCAGCATAAAATGTCTACAAGAGTTATAAGAGTAATGGAAAATGGAATAAAACCAAAGGAAAAAAGAGAAGATATTACAAACCTTTCAATCCAGGTGAAGAATCACCAAGAAACAAGCTTGAAATCCACTTGGAGGAGCTTGGAGGAGCAAAAACGCTTCATGGTAGGTGTCCAGGTTGTGGGGTTTGAATGGGGAAGAAAACCTGTGTAAAAGTATAAATTTCAAAAGTATCCTTATTCATGTGGGTTGCATGATTAGCTGTCATGGTTTACGAAATTGTGAAATTACCCACTGTCAACAGCTGCACAGGCTGCACCCTTAGGCTAAATTTTTAGTTTAATTATGTTCTTTAATCATGTGACCCATGAACACTCAGGATACATGGTTAAAATAATCATGAAACTTAACCATGTGAGCTATAGAATGTCCCCAAACATCATCCATTTCACTCCAAAACTTTTCTAACTCAAGGGGATAAAGCATTCAACAAACTCACCCCACAGAGAGGTGACACTAGGGGTATCAAAAACTCCCCACCATGCCATTTTATACCCATAAATTTTACACTAACCATGAATAAGGATAGAAACACCACCCAAGGTAGCCAAAACTCAAATAAATATTCACCAGAACCTTGATTGAAACCACAAAATAAAATATAAATCATTTGATACTAGTGAAAAAAACAATTTATTGTTTTTTTTCAATTTTAACGTTGGTTTTTAACCGAAGTCTAAAAAGGTGATGTTAGAAACAACATTTTTGAAATCGTTTTTTTAAAAAATGACACTGAAAATTTGAATAGGCATTGTTTTCAGTTTCTGTTTCAAGAGAAATCGACGTTGAAACATAATTTTTTTAGAACATTTTGAATATTACACCCCCCAAAAAATAAGAATCCCTATAATAAAAAAATAATAAACAACCATCAAACAATATGTATAATTGACTAAATATCTATAAAAACATATATACATTTAACAAGTTAATGAAAAAATTATCTACACATTTTTATTATAAAGTTGAATTAAAAAATAAAAACCTGAAATTTATAACATAATTATGGTTGGTTATGGTCGAAGAATTCATTTGATATCATTATGTTCAAACACCTATTATGAAAAAAGAATTCGTTTTTGAACACTTATTATTAGGAAAATGTAATACAAATAAAAAAAATAGAACCTACATACCTTAAATTGTAATCATAATAAACAAATATTTTTCAAACAAAGATCTAATATAGTTAAGTTCATCTTTCATGTACGAATCGACATCATTGAGTGACTAAAATAACATGTAATGATATAAGATTATAAAATAGAATACTATGATAGAAAATAAAAAATAATTTATATGAATAACCTTATGATATTCAATTTTCACCTTAGTTGTGATTATCTCACACATGAATCATAGATCATAATAACCATATTCGACATTTCCTTATTGATGATGATGCTACAGTTAATAAAACATTAACTTGATAATAAAAAACCAATATATATATATATATATATATATCCAAAAATAAAAATAATATCAAATATAAAAAATAATTACCTTTACTTTCACATAATTTATTTAATTTTGCTTCATTATTGACAAGTGATTACTACAAAAAAAGGTCACATTAGAAGGGGTTATAACCCCTTCTAAAGACATTTGTGGCGGTTGTGAGGAACCACTGCTAATGTGGATGCCTACGATCACTGGGGGCGATTTTGAGTAAGTGTTGGAAAAGTCATGGTGATTTTAGTGGTGGTTAAATTAGAGGGGGTTTAAACCCCCTCAAATGTTAAATTAAATTCACAAAAAATGCTTGTGTTTGAGGTAGTTATAGCTGATACCACCACTAGTTGAAAGACTTTAGGGGCGGTTTGAACCACCCCTAAAGCTATTCATTTTCTTAAAGACTCTATAGGTGCCCCACTTTCCTCTCCTGGGTCACCCCCACCCCAGAACCTCCCTTCCTATATTCCCACCCTAGCCCCCCCCCCCCCCGTTTCATTCTCACCCCAGCCCCCCCCCTCCCATTCCATTCGCGCCCCAACCCCCTCCCATTCCATTCATGCCCAACCTCCCCCATCTTGTTCCATTCGTGCCCAAGCCTCCCATTCCCACTGACACCCTATCCTCTCATTCCATTCACTCCCCATCCTACCCCTCCCGTTCCATTCCCAATCGTTCCTCACCAACCATTATTGATAAATAACAACTGCCAAGAATCGAAACAAAGATTGCCTAGAAGAATCACCGTCGAAACGCAACCAACAAACCACTACGACAAATGATTTTTGATGTATAAATTACTCGTGACTGTATTTATATATATTTTAATGTTTATTATAATAAATATTATATGTATAATATATTTAAATACATTTAAATAATAATAATATATATTATTTACTATATTTATATGTATATGCAATTATATATATTCTATATTATATATTTATATATCACCTAAATATATTACACAAGTATATATGTATATATTGTACTTATATATAAATATATATGTGTGTGCATGTGTGTGAGTGATAACTATAATATTATAAATTATTATTATTCTTATTACACCTATTTTTTAATCCATAAAAACTATATGTTGGTTTTATAAATACTATACATTTATTTTATGATTTATATCAAACATATATTATACTAAATATAATTGTATTATATAAGAATATAAATTATTTATATACTTAAAAACATATTTATTATATAATTATATATATTTTTATTTAAAGAATATATATATATATATATATAAGTATTTACCTAATATATGTATATATGTTCTTTAAAAATATATTTATATAATATATTTCAATACATATATTTATTATTATTTATATTAATATGTTTATTTTTTGTATAAACTGTATTATATTATATAAATTTAATATATTATTTTTTTATTATATGAAATACAATTTATAAAAATATTAACATTATATATAATTAATATGTATATTATATATAATCCATATTATATAAAATTAAATTTTATATCATATATAAAAGTTGTGGCCAAAACCTCATTTTATTATTAAAGTGAAGGCCTCTTTTAACTGGGTAGAGAGAGACCCCTTACATTGTCTAAAGTCCCAAGGCCTAAGTGGCCTACATACAAGGCTTGAAAGGCCATTTTGGCCCAAAGGGCCCTTCAGTGAACAATACTGCAATAGTACCCTGGCTCCTACAGTACCTGCTACAGTACCACTACCGCTACAGTTAATATTACATATAATTAATATGTATATTATATATAATCAATATTATATGAAATACAATTTAAACAAAAAATATACTTAATATTATATGAGATGTAATTTTATATTATATACAATTAATATTATATGAAATACAATTTACAAAAATATTTATGAAATGTATTTTAGTATATATATTTATTATTATGTACATTAATATATATTTTTATTTCAATAATTATTATTCTATAATATTGTGTATATTAAGATAAATTTATTTTTATAAATTCTATTTCATATAATATTAAATATATATAATATAAAGGCATAAACCTATTATATAAAAAATATATTTATAAATATTATAATATAATTTATGAAAACTAAAAGCTTGGGTTTTTATAAGATATATTTATTAAATAGATTATATTTATTTATATATTTATATAATATGTTTATTATTTTATATTATAAAATAATTAATATTATATAAAATACAATTTATAAAAATAAATATATATTAATTTATATAATATTATTCAATTATATTTATGTATACATATAAATACAATTAAATTCAATCATATTAATATTTTATATAATGTGTTCATATAATGTATTTAAATACATTTATATATTGTGTTTTAATTAATTAATTATATATATATATTATAGAAGTTTTATTAAACAGTTGTGGTTCACAACCCCATTTAATATTTTAAATTAGTGGGGGTTTGAACCCCCTCTAATTTAAAGATATTAGAGGGGGGTTTTGGACCCCCTCTAATTTAATCAAGTAGAGGGGAGTTTTGAACCCCCTCTATTTTAAGACGTTAGAGGGTATTTTGAACCCCCTCTTATTTAAAGACATTAGAGGGCGTTTTAGACCCCCTATAATATAAGAAAGTAGAGGGTTTTTTGAACCCCCTCTAATTTAAGACATTAGAGGGGGTTTTTAAGTCCCTATAATTTAAAAAATTAGAGGTGGGTTTGAAACCCCTCTAAAATCCTACTGTATATTAAAAAAATGTTAATTTTTTTTGAGGTGGTTCAAAACCCTCTCAAATTTATGAAATTAGAGGGGGTCTATAACCCCCCTATAAATTTGATGATTAGTGAGGGGTGTAGAAAACCATCCTCTAATTTTTATAGAAAATGAATTTATAGGGGTTTCATAACCACCTTTAAATTCGATTATTATAGAGGGCTGTGAAAAATCCCCTTTAATTATATAGATTATGAATTTAGAGGGGGTTGTGCATAACCCCCTCAAAATAAACTCATCTAATGTACTGTTTTTTTATAGCATATCTTTGTTAATTTTATCCATGACCTATATTTTCATATATATCAAATAATAATACATGTATAAACAATGAGAATTAAACATAGCGAGCTTATAAAAAACAAAAAAAAACTTACTTGTATAATAAAGAGGATAATTTTTTACTAACACTACACGATAAAGAGAAAAACCAATATAATGTGTATTCACTTGGGTAGAATACGCCTAACATCCAATACCCCTTATAATACAAAACGTTCAAATTTAAAAAAAATTATAATGAAAATTAGTTTATAATTATGTTTATGTTCTTAACCATCAATAAATGGAAAAACCAACACCCAATATCTTTCATTAATAACCTCCCACATATATATGCCACCCTATTTTCAGTCGACACATACAACATAATTGTTCAAATGTATTCTAGATCTATAAAAACAAAAATTCATGTGATGTCATTTTAAACAATAAGAGTGTGAAAATACCTAATTAAAAAATAATATAGTTCATCAATTTAAACCATATTTAATTAAATAGATTTGAAACGTCAATTTTACTAACATGAAAAAAACTACAACGCATGCACACTGAGATCTTGAAAATTAATTAGATCCATGATATATTTTCTAAATATTCTCAATGGATAGTCTCTTACACATATATTTTACATTATTAAAAATTATAGATATTAGCTAAGAAAGAAGAAATGTTAGATAATAATTCTATTCCATCAGAAATATTTGAAGTATCTATAATTGTTTGTTCTTAAACCTTTTGTTTCCTTTATTCCATTTCTTTGGATTTTAGATACTCTTATAAAAGTTAAATGTCAGAAAATGTTATAATTAGTTTTCAATTAGAAGTAATTAATATTTAAAAAAATTCATACCTCATATGAAATGTGACGAAGAAGGATAGATGGAAAAGGTAAGAAAATGACCCATAGAATCCCCAAATCTGTTAACCTCCATGGTAGGGACTGGTAGCAGAGCAGTAGGATCAATAATGTCATGTAATGATACTCTAACCTCACCCATATGAATAGGATGGTGATGTAATGAATCCCCCAAAAAATGAATGACTTAGAACACTAAAATATGCACATCAGGATCTTCTGCATACAACTCATATTATAAGGTTAGGTCTGAGCGAGGAGGTGGAGGATCTGAGTAGGCAGACTGGGAAGACTGGGAAGGCTGTGTAGACTGTGACTTCCTCATCAATTATTCTAACATAGCCTACTGAACAACTTCTTGAATTTGATTTCACATGTACTATTTCATATCTTCTAGCTGAGATTTTAAGGATTCGATTTCCGGGTCTCTTGATTATTTACTTTGAAGACCAAAAACATTCTGAATACTTACACCTTCCTCATATCCTCTTATATGTCTAGGGCATTTTTTATTTCATAAAGTAGTGGCTAGGATGTCCATACTACCCTCAGGGATAAAATTTACTTGTATCAATTTCTCCTGATGTTTATCCAGAAATGAAAAATGAAAATGGTATATTAGTTTTATTAATTTATAAATTACAGAAATTTATGAAAAATAATAATAATTTATTTACAATTCTTTTATCTACTTCCTTATATTTCTCCTATAAGACACATTTAATTTTTTTCCTTCTCTATTTTTTCCATTTATCATGGAATGTTGGTGGAGATGGAAGATTGAACTATACCTCATCAAAACTAGCAGTAAACTGAGATATTGTGGCTTCAAACTTTTCCTCAATAACTTGTTTCCCCAACAAGTGATACCCTCCATGTGATAAATTATGAGGGTATAAATTATACAAATGGATATCTTTATGGGACTTCCTGGAGGTCTATTATATAAAAATTAAACAAATAACTAACTAGGTACATATATAATAAATTTTATGATATAATATAATGTAATTTTTATACCTGAAATGTTTAATCATGTCGGGTGGAAACAAATTTCATCCATGTATCTTAATCTAAAGTAATACATCTTTTCATAATTTCTTCTCTTTCTTCAAAATTGAATGTCATATATAATTATATAACATAAATATTAGTAATTTAAAATATTTCATATTCTAAAAATGTGGTAATGTAAATCAATTGAGATATTTTACCTTTTTAGCCTCCCAAAGCTGATATATCACCATCTTGTGGACAAACTTCCAATGAGGATATAAAATTCAATCCTACAATGGATCTTCATGCTGATATAGTTGATAAAATGCATTTTATTTGGGACAGTTGCATTATTGTTAACATCAAAACTAATATTTAATCGACCGTTTCCATGGTAAAGTGACCATTTTGTAAACATTTAATGCCACATTTACCAACTCAAGAATACTATTTTCGAATACTAACAGCAGGAGACTCCACCACTGAAGTCTCATAAGTAGTCCTACAATTATTTTTTGTAAATTAAAAGTTTTATTTCATTAAATAATTATATTACTGGTTACTTAAATTTTTTAAAAAGAAAAATACCTCGGTAGATGTTCCTCTGTCTCTATATCTGTATCTATCATTGAAACATACAAATTTAATGAAATTATTGTGTACCTAAATATTATTATAGAAGTCAGTAATTAGAAATCAATAAAATAGAAATATGTTAGTAGAAAAAGTGGAGTACATGTGTATTTTTTAAAAAATAATAATTATTTTATGATTCTTAACCAAAAAAATATGCAAGGTGAACTATTAAATATAAACTTTACTTTTTAAAAGATATAAAAATTTTAAAAATTTAAATATAAAAGTTTGGAAAGGTGTCCTCATAATGCGTAAATTAACTCAAAATATTACTATGTATGTCATGTATTTCAATGAAAAAATGTTTAACCATAAACGTGGAATATCAAAATTTAACACGAAAAATAAAATAATTAAAATAATATATATAATTATATATCCAATAATTATTAAATAATATAGTTTTTACACATGTAAATTTTTAAAAACAAATATAATGTAAATAATTAACAGATTAATTATGAGAGTAATTTATTGTTTTCCTATATCCCTTTAGCATTATTATTTCATACTACAAGAACTATGTCTGCATTACATACATTATTATCAAAAAATCATGAAATAAATAAATAAGACTCATATAAATCAATAACATCATCATCATCTTCATCAGCCAAATGGATTCATTTCCCTAGAAAAATTATGAACCACTAGTCATTCAATGGATCAATGACATTAAATATTTTCTTTGCATGTGTGGCTAGGATAAATGGTTCCTCATTACAACTAAATATTTTCAAATCAACCATTTTAAACCAATATTCACCATGTTTCATACCAATATTACTTTTAACCAAATTACACTTAAACACGATGACTAAAAATTTAATATTATTGATTTCTCATTTATTGAAGAACATTAAAATATGTATTTGATGTAGAAATTGAGCTTTTATATTTTTCACTCAAAAAATTCAGTGCTTTAGTGATGAACATTACACCATTATTTTCAACGGTAATTTTTCCATCCAGCTTTGTTGTATAAAATGTGTACCCATTAATATCAAAACTATACCATGTGATCACATTAAGATATGGTTTACCTACCAACCATTTCGTTGTTTCTGATACAGATATATCTGTGATGATATTATTTTTAAACCATGAAAGAAATGTTTTTTTTATTCTCAATCATCATCCACTTTTCATTTATTTTTATATATCGTAACTTTAATTATATAATATTTAATGATATATATTATTTATCCTCATCCATGTTGTTCAAAAGGTGTAAATGTGCCTACATCACTTCATCACATGGAATAAACATTACCTTTAAGCCTCAATTCCCTCTACATTCACTATCAACTATCATATGTCGAGATATATGGAGACCAATATGCTCTAATTCATACAAATAATCAGTACAAAACTCAATCACCTCTTCTGAAACATATTTTTGAACAATAGAGGCCTTAGTTCAATAATTATTTTTAACATATCTCTTAAAAAGTTTCATATATATTTCAAAAGGATACATCCATCGTAAATAAAAAGGCCCACATATTCTTATATCACATACCAAATGAATCACCCGATGAAAAATTATATCAAAAAACTTATGTAGGAAATATGTTTATAGTTGTAAAGAATAAGAGCAAGTTTATGCTCCAACAAATATAACAAAGTTTGATCAACAACTTTTCTACAAATGGATTTGAAAAAATTACATAACCTGATGATATTGTTTCTAAATGTTTTTGGAAATATACCATGCATTGCGACTGGTAGAAGTTGGTTCATCAATACATGAAAATCAGGAGATTTCATACCTATTAATTTACAATCCTTCAATGACACCAAATTATTATTATTTGAATAATAAACATTGGGTACTTTAATTCCACAAAGACATGAAAAAAAATTCATCTTCTCAATCTTTCTTTATGTGTAACAAGCCAAAGGTAAATATGTAATATTTCCTTTATTAGTGGGACCTAACTCTAAAAATATTACCATTGATATCAAGTCCAATATATCATGAAATCCATCTTTTAACTTTCATTTTATATCTAACAAAATTCCAATAAAACTATCACATATGTTTTTATCAACGTTCATAACAACAATGTTATGTTTTTTCTATAAATATCTCTAATAAGGTAGTTCTATAAAGATAGAATATTTAACCCCGATATTTTTTTGAAGACCAGAACTTATTTTCTTTCCAAATGTCAAATAAATATTGTTCACTATGTCAAAATATTCTTCAATTAAAAATGTTAATGGGGGAAGATTGTTTTCCTATAAACTATTAAATGATATTTCCAATCTATGATGAGGATGATAAATTCAAAAAATCTTTAATGTCCCATGTACATTACATCTCTTACATTATGTAATTGATAAAATAAAGCCTCTTCTTCACAAATTGGACATGGTTTATGTCCTTTAACACTATATACAGATAGGTTTTCATATGTTGGAAAGTCATTTATAGTGAACATTATAATAGAACACAAAAGAAAGTAATATTTCTTATAAGAATCTAAAACCTTAACACCTGTCTCCCATAGCAGTTTTAAATCATCAATAAATAGTGACAGATTCACATAAATATCTTTTCTTGGATGTTTTGGTCCAAAAATCATCAAGATCATCATAACATAATTTTTTTATTCATACATATATGTGGGGAAAAGTTGTAAACTACTAAAGAAATATACCATGAACTATGTTGTATACTTAGTCTCTGATATGGACTCATTCCATCAATACACAATCCCATTATAAGATTTCTCACTTCACTTCCAAAATCAAAAAAAACTATTTATTAAATCTCTTCCACTGTGGGGAATTAGTAGGGTGACATAAGTTTCCATTAGAGATGTGCTCCTCAAAATGCCATCTTAACCAGTTTGAAGCAATTTAATTTGAAAATAGATGCTCCAAATGAAAAATTATTGGAAGGTAACAAATTTATTTAGTATGAGATTTTATTATGGTGCCTAAGAATGAATCACTATTGAATTATTGGAATTACAAGAAGGAATTATTGGATTATATCATTAGAAAGTACAAAATTTTCTTTTCATGATGTCTGAATCCTATACAAAAAAATGAATCTGAGTTGATTTTTTCATCCATATTATAGTATTATGTCCCACACGTAGGACAACTTTATAAATATGCGTATTATTTTCTACACAACACACAATCATTGAGGAAGCATGTATCTTTTTATACCCCAATACCATTGGGAAAAATATTTTATTCACCTCATAATTGGAATATAGAAGCCCGTAGCATTTTGAAAGTATCTATTTTAAAAGATCAAGTAACTTGGAGAAACTTTTATCACTCCACCCATTTATTTCTTTCAAGTTAACTAATCTAAAAATTACTAATAATAAAGTATATTTAATATAACCTCAAAATAATGGTTTCTCATAATATCTATAAAATCATTCAAAAATTGTTCTTTTTTGGATGGTTTCCACACCTATATCATGAATTGTTTCTTCAATATGATCCCCTACCTCATTATGAATATTTTCAGCACCATTAGATGTTGAATTTTCAGTTCTTTCACCATGCCGAATCCAAAATGTATAATTAAAGATAATACCATAATAAATGTGATGATCCTTGAATTATCTAGATTTTAACTTTCACATATTAAAACACTTCACACATGTACAAAAAATCAAATCTATGTTTTAAATATTTCAATTGTAAAATTCCAAGAATTCATAAACTCATTTTTAATATTAACTTGTGGATCTTCATAAATTCATCCAATTATGTTCCATTAAATACCTGATATCACAATTTAATCAGTAAATATATTAAAACATACAAACACAAACAAAAAAATATATATATATATAGTTAAATTTTAAACATAAAAACATTGAATAAAAATAATTGGCAATCAAATAGGAAACATCAATGATTATTTGGAATAAAATTAAAACAAATCCACTAAAGATATTTATTTTATGTCATATGTTTCATGTTGATCCAATGTAAATCACATGTAATAAATATAATATAAATTCCTATTAGAAATACATAATTTTTTAAACTAATATATTGTTTGGTTTTAACTTATTTCCTTTTATTTCTTTATATATTTGTGATATTCCGAGTAGAAAATCCTGATTTTGTAGCTATATGCATGTTTTCCACACCGCATATTTTAGGGTGTGTATTTAATTTCATAATCTAATGTTTGTGGTTGTGTATTATAAATGGTTTCTTATTTTAATAATTAAAATCCTAACATACAGAGTACAATATCCCCATGGTAACTCCTTAGACCCCGGTTGCTATCGAAAACCTATTTTTATTGTAAAAATAGTATTAATCATTATTTAAATGAAATTACATTATTTCCAAAAAAATAACACAAATTTATAATATGATAATATTGAAATTATACATAAATAATTTAATTTAATTTTAAAAAATTAAATTTAGACAATCATATTTTTAAATGAATTATTTTATATAATAAAAAATAGTTTTTATTGAGAAATGACCACTTGAACATTATTATTTTGTAATATTATATCAAAAGAATATGAAAATTAATTAATGTAATATATTAGTTCATATATAGAAATATCATATAATGTTTCAATCATTTAAAAGTGGTCAATTTAATTAATTAAGGTTAATTACACAAATTATTATCATATAATTTTTTGGAAACAATCCCATTCTAATATAAATTATATATCTTCAGAATTTAAAAATAGTTTTTTTTATTTTTATATTATATACATGTGGTTTATTAATATTATAATTTAATTATTTTCAATAATATAACATTTATTAGTTCATATTATATAGTTGTTACATTATTTTGGCATCACGTGTGTCAAAAGGCATTGAAGATTGTATTAATTTAACAGGTGAAAAATATGGAGTCATCACTTGTGATGTACATTATATTGATGAATGATGACACCATATATCATTTTTCATTTGATAATATCCTCAAGAACATTTGATAATTTCATAAAAAAATTATCAAAATAAAAAAACTTTAAAAACAAAATTTATAAATAACAATCAACTAAATTTAAATAATTAAAACAATAACTCAATAATAAAACTAAATGATAAATAATTTAACTTAAAAATATAAAACATGCAAAATTTAGGATTCATAATTGAAAATGGATCCTTAATTTTAAATTTCTCCCACAAATTCATTAGAATAATAAACAATTCAAGATATAACAAAAAATGTTTGTAGAAAATGAACAATAAACAAGAACAAAGAAATAAAATCAAATCAGAGATGATGGTCAGCCAAAAAATAGTTTTTGAAGAGAAATACTTTCGTGGATGATAAAACAATGAAAAATTAGGAAGTATTGAGACCAAAGACTGATAAAGGATGATAAAATCCATGAAAATAAACAACAATGGCTATTAAGGATCAACATATTTCTCTTGGGGTCGTCACGAGTCTAGAGAAAAGTTTCACATATCTAAAAAATGAGGATTTCAAAATCATATGATTTTTTTTAAAAAAATTGGCATTAGTATTTATAGAAATTGATGCCTAAAACAAAATTTCAGCATCTATTTTAGTAAAAGCCAACACTGATTTTTTTTTAAATTTATCGTATCATTTTTTACAAAAGACGACCCGATAAATCCATTCAATGCCATTTTAGCGTTGATTTTTAACGAAACCGATGCCAAAAACTCAATATAATTTTTTTTGGCTCTCATAGAAAAATTTTTCATCAGTTTATAAAAAACTGACACCAAAGCTTCAAAGTTGAAGCCACTGTTTCCACTTTTGTAAATAAAAATAAAAACAAAAGAAATAAATGAAAACCGAGGTTGGGGTGTGACATGGGGTAAACCTAGAGAGTCTTGGGATGATATGTTTAAGTATAATCTTATGCTCAAAATAATTGGTACAAATTTTGAATATTTATGTGATGGATGTTTAAAATGATATTTTGGGAAACATATTACATGATCAATTATTTTTAATTTTGAGGTGATTAATGATATTTATAGAGATAGTTTTTTGGTTTAAGGTATATATATCCATTATAATTATGTGTGAATAATTATCTTATGTTTTTATAGGTGTAAGGTGAAGGGTATGAGATAACATTTTAGGTTAAAACATTATTTAATGTTGAGTTTATTAGTGTTATATATGGGTATTCATTTAAGGAATGATCTTTGTTAAACCTTGGGGATTATTTGTGGAATTTTTTAGTTTAATATATTAATGTTTATTCATTTTTATTATTATATTACTTTATACTAACCACTTTGGATTTTGTAAAGATAACAGGAATAACTTTTTATTCTTTTTAGGATTATGTTATATGATAAAAGCTTATTCTAGTGCTTTAGGTATATAAAATCATCTTGAGTACTCATCATTTGGAGAAAAGATGTGAATAGAGTGAAATTTGATTAAACGATGAAATTATAATTTTCAAAAAATCATATGTATTTATTTCACTAGTATATGTGGTTATATAATTCCTTCACTCTAGGAAAATAATCTTAACCCCAAAATGTTATCATATTACAATCATTTCTGATGAATTGATGGTCATTTTACCCGTCATAGATTTATGGTTTTGTGGTCATTAAATTTCTCTTGACCATATCACACTATATTAGTTATTTTGGTATTAATTTACTTTTCCTTGTTTATGTTTTCACTTCTGATGAATTTTCTCTTACTTAGAAACTATGTTATGAGACGAAATTCGTACTTACCTTTCTCTCTTTTTAAGTGGATGTTTTATTAACTCTTTTTACAACATGGGTTTTCAATAATGATATTTTCAAGTGTAAAAAGATTGCATACCAAGTTTAAGTTTAAATTGAGAGGATTTAAATTATTAAATGCATGAATAATTCAACACCTTGAGTTTTTAAAATAGAAAACAATGTTCTTTAGATTATGCGATATGAAACACCGAACCCAAACAAACAAAGAATATTTAAATATGGATGTTTTTAACATTCCATTAAAATTTTAGATATGAGTATTATTAACTAATTTATGATATATATATATATCCTAAATTTTTTGATATATTCATATTAAATAATATATCAGTTTTTTTTTGTAATTTCTTTTGGTTCTTTAAAATATGTTATCATCAAAAATGATTTTTATTAATTTTTGTGAAAAATATTATAAATATTTTATAGAAAATTTAGAAAATTTACTTTTTAAAATAAAATCCATTTTTTAAAATTATAATATCAAAATTATATTAAGGTGAAATTATGGAATTTTTCAATTTATATAGATTTTTAGTGAATAGTGATTTTTTTAATATAAAAGTGTCATTTCTTTTAAAAAATGAAGTAATTTAAAATTCAAATTATTAATTTAATTTTATTGAAAATTAATATAAGTACTATTGAGTTTTATTTAATCTATATAATTACATTTAAATCATCCTTATACTATATTTTAGAATAAGTTTATTTTTAGGCATAAAAACACATTTTTCTATTTTTTTTAAATTTATAATGTTCATCTATTATAATTAATTAAAATAAATATAATGAGGAATTATTTAAATTAAAATATTATATTATATATATATATATGTATTTATGAATTTAACTTTATAAAATGAATATTACTAGTTATATATTTAAAGTAAAATCATGTTTTCCTTGAAAAATTCAGTTATCTGAAAACTGCTACACATCGTGCTTGTAGGTTTTATATTAAATTAAATTATTTTACCTATATGTATTGATATTTATAAAATTTATTTAAAATTTTGAATCATAAAAATTAATATTAGGTAATAATGTCAACTTATTCTTTGAAAAATATGATCAGTAACCGTTGTAATTATTTATAACCATGGTAAAAAGAAAATAGGTTAATTAAGGGTTAAAATAATTTAACATGGGATTGAAAAAATTAACCCCAATATAATGAATATATATTTATATATATTATTTCAATATAATAGTGACTATTTTTTATTACTTTATAAATGATTAAATATGGAGTTTAATAAAAGTTAGATTTTTGATACGTTAAAATACAAATTGTATTTGTGGTAAAATATAGTTTTAATGAAGAAACAATTTTTTTTATTAATTCAAGAATTTTTAAATAAATAATATTTTAATAAAATAGTATTATTAAATTGTATTTATTAATTATAAGTGATAGTATAATTTTACAAAGTGAAAATGTGATTTGTTTAAGGGTCAGAAAACTATTATTGTCAAAAAATAGTATTTTTCAATAAATGGGTATTTTAATTTGAATGGTTAACTTATAATATTTATAGAATTATTTTGATAAAATAAATATTATTTTTTTAATTAGATTGTTGAAATTATCTATTGCTGTTTTTTAAATTTTTTTGGGACAATTGAAATTTCAGATCAAAATTAAATAAGATATACGTATACAATGTGTATTATGACAACAGAATGGCGCAAAAGCGATGTAATATATACCATATATGGTATAAAAGGCCCAATATATATTTCCAATTTAAATTTATTTTTTAGGTTATTTTAATAATTTTATAAAGCCTTTATGAATCATCTAAAACCTATACTATATTTTCAGGTCTTAAAATCATTTCTTTATAAACATGACTCACTCCCACATCACCAAGGGTAATATTTTATTGATTTCGTCCCTATAACTTACAAAATAATTAAAAACAATTATATTTGGTTGAAACTATTGGAAAAAAACTATGGGAATATTTGTGGTTTTGATAATTTTATGGTATAGATTCCAAAGCAAATGTTTGGGAAATAATAAAGAACTACCTATCATTTCCCATATAACACCACCCAATATCACATTCTTCTTCAACGATAACCATGGATCATGTCCTTATTCTTCCCTATCCTCACTATATTCCCACAATGGTTCCCCCAAACTCTCAATAAGATCCTCCTAAGATTTTGGTATCACCCTCTCAAGGTAAGGGATCTCCCTCTCTTCTTTTTATTCAAGTACCTATTTTAGGTTATGCCTCTTAATTTACATTTTTTATTATTTGGGTGTGTTTTTATACATCCATATTAATTAAATTTATATTTCCTTATGATGAGAAACCCCTTATAATCTCATTAATCCATCCCATGTACCTTTATGTGCACCCATGTTTTTGCCAAAATTGTCCTACACTTTTCCTAGCCAAAAGTGAAGGACCTCTCCATCTTTTGTTTGATTCAAGAACCCTCACTATATTTAGCTTTATTATAAGGCCCTAGCCTTAAACCTTACTTAATATTGAGTAATTACAATATTACACATTGAGGATCTTTTCGAGTTTAGAGTTTTAGAGAATTAGATCATAAAACATGCATTACATTCCACATATAAACAAAGTGGTTACATAAAGATAGTATTCATTTTTCCAATCAACAGAAACATATTTAAAATAAAACATGGATTCATTCTTGACACTTCCTAGACACTATCATCATATCATGTACCTTTCCCTTGACCTGTGAAAAACATTTCAAAAAAACTTCGGATGAGCATAAAAAGCTCAGTATGGGTTATAAAAATATGGAAAGGAAACATAAGTTCATATATACATAAGAATGAAATCATACTTTACCCATAAAACATAGGCACTTTAACATACCACATAAAATCATGAATAAATCATAGAAATCATAATACATAAAGGTAACTTGAGGCATTCATAACATTCTTATGTAGGGAGTAACCCTCTTGGTTATGTTTGGAATACCCATCACAGTATATTCCATAAATCTCTTCGGAGAAACCTTAACGTTTCACTCCTTCGCGTTACCCAATGCATTGGGGAGCTATATCGGGCTCACCCTCCCTTAGTTTATCACGGAACCACCCGTCTTCATAATAATGCCCAAGAACCTCAACATAATCGTATCACATAAAACATGCATAAAGGAAACATAACATTTCCACCTTTCAATCACAAGATATAAATACAACACATTTATATAAAAACATTATGAAAACAATTTTAAATACCAAAATAAAAGAAAATTAAAACATGGTATTTATTTTTCTTTTAAAAAGAAAGGTATGGCTTGTAGAGGAAGCCGAAACTCAAATAATGGTCACGACGGCGGAGAAGTCGTTGTCACTGCATACGTATGACAAAAAAACATTCCCTTTTGTCATTTAGTAAACACTTCGTATAAAAAATATTCATTTTGAATAAATGTAAAAGTCAAAGGGGTTTATACACCGTATAAAAGAAGGTTGTGTATAAAACAAAATATGCCTCAATGAAAGGAGATTGAGACGAAGTCCCATACCTCGGGTCCGACTTGACTCGATCGTTCTTTAATATCCTGAATAATAAACTTGAGTTAATTTCTACTTTCTTAAGAACCTTTTTCATGTTCATTATTCCTTTTATATCACTTATTACCATGTCATGAACACTATGTAATTATTTAAGTTAATAACGGTCGTTTTAACGATCATTGGTACTTGAGTAAAAAATAAACCCTTTATAATTAAAAGTTGTTCATGTATCCATTATATCCAGAATGGTATTCATGATGTAGATATCCTATATATCATATATATCCAGTACATGCATGCATTTATAATATTATATAACATTTAGAGGTAAGAAATGAAATGCATCGTTCATGGAGACAGTAAGACGTACGTACACATGAAGGCTACTTTTATTTCTATTTCGTATTTTATATAATGGAATCATAATGATATAAAGGTATATTATAATTCCAGTATAATATCATATATAATATCATAACTCCATCCTTTATACGTCCCACATATGGTATTTAACGAATCAAATCACTTTGAGGGGGCGGTAGTCCGCACTTCCTTAAATGTAGATATCACGTTTACCCATAATGGAAACCATAAAGGTATGCCCAAAATGAAAAATACAGAAGTTTAAAGAAAAACATAAACATATTATATATCATATATAAATATAGTGACATCTTAATGGCCACCTTTTAAGGTGTTAAAAGAATGTTGAACAATCCTCGTTTCGGGAGACATAAATTCACCATCCACGGAAACAATATGTACTTTAACCATTAGATGTAGGTGTGTGTAAGTGTAGCTCGAATACTTCTTATAAGAACATCCTAGTATATTGAATATACTAGAGTTGTTACAAAATAAATGAATAAAAAGAGTTTAGGGGGTTGGAGAAGCAAAATAAAACAAAAGGACTCAAGTGAAGACATTACCTTAAAATCGGGTAACTCCCTTTGGTTTGAGCTCAAAGGATTCCTTGGGAATACTTCTGCCCAAAGTGAGGCTTCAAGGAGTACGATAGAGAAGTTGAGAGACAAAATGGGCAGTGGTTGGCCGAGCCAAAGGCTTTGGAAGTGTGGGTAAGGAGGTAGAGGTGGGGGCCTTTTATAAGAGGAGAGGAGGGGCACTCTTGGAAAGTAAAGAAATGTTACTTTATTTGAAAATGATTTTTGGATTCAAAAGGTCCCACATTGATATAATTAGAGGGTAAGGTGATAAGGGTTCTAAATCCACCCATCCAATAGGTTTTGGACATGTTTAGGTCATATATTTTACATTATCATTTCATTTTATTTAAATCCTTTATTAATGAGGTAATCGCTGCATCATCATGATGTCATAAATAATTTAATTTATTTAATGTCTAAAAATTATGAAAAAAATACTATGATGTAGGAAAAATTTTTAGCTTTCCAATTACTATTTATAGTCTAAAATATCATCTATGTAGACAAAATTAAAATTGTTTTAATCAGGTGATACATTCTTGTTATATTTACTTTCATTAAAAAAAATAAAAAGATAACAAGTCACTTTCCACAAAAGTGATTCCATGGGATCCCCAAGTTTGGCACAAGGCATCCCATGGTCGGCCATGAGACAACCAGTAGAATTAGGACACATGTTGGTGTCATTTTTTATTATTATGATATTATTTTATTATCCTTAACTACCCGATTACTCATTAATCAAGATAATTAAAGATAATTACCGTCGTTACTATTCATAATGTCCAAAAATAAAAGAGTCTTGATTACATAATCTGGACCTTCTAATTCCAAATATTTAATCCATTTTACCAAATTCCAAAAACAGAAATTGCAATAATTGATTTAAAAATAATTCCTGTTGTCAAAACAAATAGCGGGTTTTTTTGAAACAATATCTATGAAAATTTTGGCATTAGTTTATGCCCAATTACAAAGTGAAATTAATCCTAATGACCACCATTGGATTAAATGGTAAAAATATATTTTAATTTAACTTTAAAACCAATTCAAAATATAATCTAATCATATAAATAAATTAGATTAAAAAGCAGTTTTGATGTAAAATTCAGTATTTTTCACTATTCATTAAAAAATGAACATTGTCAGAAAAATACCAAAAATTCACAAAAAGTAAATTTTGATGTCCCAATCATAATGAATAAGTTTATTTTGACAAAAATATCTTATAAAATTTTCAAAAGATATATTTATAAATGGTTTTCCATCAAAAGGCAGTAAAACAATCTTTTAAAAATATTAGTGTATTCCATGCCTAAGATTGGATTTATTTTCATTTTAAGCCTCTAAAACACTATCTAATTCATTAATAGACATAGATAAAAATATCTATTATTAATTACTTACTTGGGATGTTACATACTTCCCCCCTTTAGAAAATTGAGTCCCCGCAATTTATTTACTTATCGAATAAATGGGGGTACTTATCCCTCATTGCATTTTCAGATTACCATGTTGCCTCTTCCATCATGTGGTTTTTCCAAAAAACCTTTAATTGATTAATCACCTTATTCCATAACACTTGCTCCCTGTGGTCAAGAATATGGACCGGTTGTTCCTCATAAGATAGGTTCTCTTCCAGCTGAACTACCTCTGGACTCAAAACATGAGATGGATCTGACATATACTTTCTCAACATCGAAATGTGAAAAACATTGTGTACCTGAGATAAACATGGAGGTAAAGCCACCCGGTATGCAACTGATCCAACTCTCTCCATAATTTCATATGGTCCAATGAAACTTGGACTCAGCTTTCCTTTTTTACCAAATCGCATCACACTTTTCCATGGAGAGACTTTGAGAAAAACATGATCACCTACCTCGAAAGATAGATCCTTCCTCTTGTTGTCTGCATAACTCTTCTGCCTACTCTGAGCTGTTCTCATGTGTTTCTGAATTAGCTGAACTTTTTCTACCATCTCTTCTACCAATTCTGGTCCCATTAACTTCCTTTCACCCACTTCATCCCAGAAAGCCGGAGTTCGACACTACTTCCCATATAACGCCTCAAATGGTGCCATATGTATACGGGAATGAAAACTGTTATTATATGAAAATTCAACCAAAGAAAGATGTTAGTCCCAACTTCCCTGATAATCCATAGGGCAAGAACGTATAATATCCTCTAATGTCTGAATTGTTCGTTCTGACTACCCATCTGATTGAGGATGAAATGCTGTACTAAAATTTAATTCAGTACCCAATGACTTTTGAAGGCCTTTCCAAAAGTTAGAGGTGAACCTGGGATCACGATCAGAATCAATGGAGAGGGGAACTCCATGTAACCTGACTATCTCTTTAAGATACAAACAGGAAAGTTGATCTAGGGAAAAAGTATCTCGTATAGCAAGGAAATGAGCAGATTTAGTCAAGCGATCAACAATAACCCAGATTGCATTATTACCTAGAGATGTCTTCGGTAATCCCACAACAAAGTCCATGGATATATTCTCCCATTTCCACTCTGGCACTGGTAGAGGCTGAAGCATCCCTTTTGGTAACTGCTGCTCTTCTTTAACCTGCTTACAAGTCAAACACTTCATAGTAAAATCAGCAATATCTCTTTTTATTCCATCCCACCAGTAATACTCCCGCAGATCTCTGTACATCTTAGTACTGCCAGGATGAACTGAAAATGGAGAACTATGAGCTTCACATAACAACTCTCTCTTCAACTGTGAATCACAAGGCACACACAATATCTTCCCAAATCTCAAAACACAATCATTCTCAATGTAGAATTCAGGAAACTTACCCTTTTGAACCAGATCTACCTTTTTCTGCAACTCATTGACTTGCTTCTGTGCTTTCTTGATTCTGTCTGATAGAGATGATCTCACTGATACCTGAAAAAAATAGAAGAACTTCTTGCACTAACAACTTCTATGCCAAAGTTCATCAAATCCTTAACCAAAGGATCACGTTCCAATCACAACATTTCTAATGAAGCATTACTTTTTTCGACTCAAAGCATCAACCACTTTATTTTATTTTCCCAGATGGTAATGAATTGTACAATCACAATCCTTGATTAATTCCAGCCATCTCCTCTATCTCATGTTTAACTCTTATTGAGTGAATATATACTTTAAACTTTTGTGATCAGTATATATTTCACACTTTACTCCATACAAATGATGCCTCCAAATTTTTAAAGCGAAAAAAACAGCAGCTATTTCCAAATCATGTATAGGGAAATTTACCTCATGAGTTTTCAACTATCGTGAAGCATAAGCAATTACCTGATCATTCTGCATTAGGATGCAACCAAGTCCTTTCAATGAAGCATCACTGTAGATAACAAACTCACCATTCCTGAAAGGTAGTGCCAAAACTAGAGCATTCACCAATCTTCTTTTCAACTCCTGAAAACAATCATCATATTCTTTTGTCCAGATAAACTTAACACCCTTCCGAGTTATCTTAGTCATTGGACTAGATAACCGTGAAAAATTTCTAACAAACCTTTGGTAATATCCTACCAAACCAAGGAAGCTACGAATCTCTGTTACATTTGTGGGTCTTGGCCAGTCTTCCAAAACTTTTGTTTTTTCAGGATCAACAGTTAACCCATCTTTAGAAACAATGTGACCAAGGAAAGAAATTTGTTGCAACCAAAACTCACATTTGCTGAATTTTCCATACAGTTTCTTTTCTTTTAAGGTTTTCAAGATAACCCTTAAATGTTTTGCATGCTCCTCTTTACTTTTAGAAAAAAACAAAAATATCATCAATGAAAACCACCAGAAACTTATCCAAGAACTCATGGAAAATTCTATTCATTAAGTCCATGAATATAGAAGGTGCATTGGTTAGCCCAAAAGGCATTACTACAAATTCATAATGGACATATCTTGTACGAAACGCAGTCTTTGGAATGTCTGTTTCCTTTACCTTCAGCTGATGGTACCCCGATCTCAAGTCAATCTTTGAAAAATAATGAGCTCCCTGGAGCTGATCAAACAAATCATTGATATGAGGCAAAGGATATTTGTTCTTAACAGTGATGTTATTCAAGGCCTATAGTCAATGAAAAGTCTCATTGAACCATCTTTCTTTTTAACAAATAAAACAGAAGAACCCCATGGTGATGTGCTATGTCGAATGAAACCTTATTCTAATAAATCTTGCAATTTCTCCTTCAACTCTAAAAGTTCAATTTGAGCCATTCGATAAGGGGGTTTTGAAATTGGCTTAGCATCAGGAACTAAGTCAACAGTAAACTCAACTTCCCTATCTGGTATTATTCCAGGCAACTCATCTGGAAAAACATCAGGATACTCATTTACCACTGGCACATCATTAATCTGAACAGTTCCTTTGTTTTCAACGATGTGTGCAAGGTAACAGTCATTTCCATATTTTACAAGTTTCTTGGCCTCTTGATAAGTTATCAACAGTAAGGGTTCATTCTTGTACACAAACTGGAAGTATTTCTGAAAAGAAACTTCTTTAGCTCTACAGTCAATCTTAGCATGGTAAATAGAGAGCCAATCCATACCTAGGATAACATCAAACTCTACTAGAGGTAGAACAATAAGGTTTGCAAGTAGGTTCTTTCCACAAATAAGGATATGGAGATTCTTATAAATTCTTTTTGACTCAAGATTTCCCCCAGCTGTTTTTACCAAAAGTTCAGGAGTCATTTCTTGATATGGTATTCCCATTTTACTAGAAAAGTTTTCAGAGATGAAAGAATGTGTAGACCCCGAATCAAACAACACACTGGCATAATCTGAAAAAACAAACAAAGTACCTGATACAACTTCATTTGATGGCCCGACATCTGCTGAAGTAGTTGCAAAGGATTTAACCACCCCTTTCTGCTTGTAGTCTAACTGCTTCCCATCACTCAAGCTCTTTGTCGGACACTCGTTTGCATAGCGACACATCTCATTGCACTTAAAACATTTCACTAACTATAAATCACATTTGGTCTTACCTTCACCTTGATCTTTTTCAGTGCAATCCCGAGCCTTATGTCCCATCTTACCACATCAGTAGCACTTTCCAGAATTCAGAAGACATTCCCCAGCATGCCTTTTACCACATTTATCACAAACTGGAAACTCAGATTTCTTACCATCAGACTTTTTTGAAGAATTCTTCCCTTTATCCTGGAACCTCAGTCTCTTCTTCTGTTGGTTTTTATAGAACACTTGATCATTGGAAAACTCCATTTCCACCTTCTCAGCACATCGAACAAGCTTTTCATAACTTTTAAATTCACGAGAAGCTAATGCCCTTCGATATTTTGGATTTAATCCTGAGTAAAAACGATAGATTTTACTATCAAGGTCTCAGATAAAATTTGGAGCATACCTTGCCAATCGAGTCAACCTTTATTCATAGGTAGCCACTGAGTCTTCCTCTTGCCTCAATTCCAAGAATTTATTTTCCATCCTAAGTCGAACAGCCTTAGGAAAATACTTCTCAAGAAACATACCTTTGAATTTATCCCAGTAAAGAGCATCAATCTCATCGGTGTCCCCGATATTTTTAACCATCGACCACCACTGATCGGCTTCACCCTCCAAACGGTAAATATCAAGACTAACCTTTTGATTGTCTGAACACCCCATGACATCAAAAATTTTCTCCAGTGCTTTAATCCACCCTTCAGCTAACACAAGGTCAGATGATCCTCTAAATGATGGGGGATGTTGCCTCATGAAATGTTCCACCACTGACATGTTCCTCTGCGGTTGATCTGGCTGATCTCGTGCATGGATACCGCCACCATTTATCGCTTGAGTCAACTGCTCCATTACTCCAACAAACTGTTCAGTTCCAATTCCGACCATCTCAGGATGCTGATTCGGAAGGTTATTTCCTTCTGTATGCCTTCCTAGCACTGCTTCCCTGTTTCCTCTGCGAAAAACTATTCTGAACAAACATGTCTTAGATGAAGCAACATGGTAATCTTCAAATGCTATATCACTTCAATTTGACCATAAAAAAATATTTTTGGATAATCATTTAATAGAATTATAACTCCTAAAGTTATCTAAACCGACCTTTGATACCAACTATAAGTCCCCAGCCTTAAAACTTACTTAATCTTGAGTTATTACAAGATTACACATTGAGGATCTTTTCGGGTTTAGAGTTTTAGAGAATTAGATCATAAAACATGCATTACATTCCACATATAAACAAAGTGGTTACATAAAGATAGTATTCATTTTTCCCATCAACAGAAACATATTTAAAATAAAACATGGATTCATTCTTGACACTTCCTGGACACTATCATCATATCATGTACCTTTCCCTTGACCTGTGAAAAATATTTCAAAAAAACTTGGGATGAGCATAAAAATATCAGTATGGGTTATAAAAATATGGAAAGGAAACATAAGTTCATATATACATAAGAATGAAATCATAATTTACCCATAAAACATAGGCACTTTAACATACCACATCATATCATGAATAAATCATAGAAATCATAAGACATAAAGGTAACTTGAGGCATTCATAACATTCTTACGTAGGGAGTAACCCTCTTGGTTACGTTTGGAATACCCATCACAGTATATTCCCTAAATCTCTTCGGAGAAACCTTAACGTTTTACTCCTTCGTGTTACCCAATGCATTGGAGAGCTATATCGGGCTCACCCGCCCTTAGTTTATCATGGAAGCACCCGTCTTCATAATAATGCCCAAGAACCTCAACATAATCGTATCACATAAAACATGCATAAAGGAAACATAACATTTCCACCTTTCAATCACAAGATATCAATACAAAAAATTGATATAAAAACATTATGAAAACCATTTTCAATACCAAAATAAAATAAAAGTAAAACATGGTATTTATATTTCTTTTTTAAAAAAAGGTATGGCTTGTAGAGGAAGCTGAAACTCAAATAATGGTCACGGCGGCGGAGAAGTCGTTGTCGCCGCATACGTACGACAAAAAAACATTCCCTTTTGTCATTTAGTAAACGTTTTGTATTAAAAATATTCCTTTAGAATAAACGTAAAATTCAAAGGGGTTTATACACCGTATAAAGGAAGGTTGTGTATAAAACAAAATATGCCTCAATGAAAGGAGATTGAGACGAAGTCCCATACCTCGGGTCCGACTTGACTCGATCGTTCTTTAATGTCCTAAATAATAAACTTGAGTTAATTTCTACTTGCTTAAGAAAATTTTTCAAGTTCATTATTCCTTTTATATCACTTATTACCATGTCATGAACACTATGTAATTATTTAAGTTAATAACGGTCGTTTTAACGATCATTGGTACTTGAGTAAAAAATAAACCCTTTATAATTACAAGTTGTTCATGTATCCATTATATACAGAATGTTATTCATGATGTAGATATCATATATATCCAGTACATGCCTGCATTTATAATATTATATAACATTTAGAGGTAAGAAATGAAATGCACCGTTCATGGAGATGGTAAGCCGTACGTATGCATGAACGCTACTTTCATTTCTATTTCGTATTTTATAGAATGGAATCGTAATGATATAAAGGTATATTATAATTCCAGTATAATATCATATATAATATCATAACTCCATCCTTTATACTTCCCACATATGGTATTTAACGAATCAAATCACTTTGAGGGGGCGGTAGTCCGTACTTCCTTAAATGAAGATATCACGTTTACCCATAATGGAAACCATAAAGGTATGCCAAAAATGAAAAATACAGAAGCTTAAGGAAAACATAAACATATTATATATCATATATAAATATAGTGACATCTTAATGGCCACCTTTGAAGGTGTTAAAAGAATGTTGAACAATCATCGTTTCGGGAGGCATAAATTCACCATCCACAGAAATAGTATGTACTTTAACCATTAGATGTAGGTGTGTGTAAGTGTAGTTATAATCCTTCTTATAACAACATACTTGTATATTGAAGATACTGGATTTGTTACAAAAGAAATTAATAAAAAGAGTTTAGGGGGTTGCAGAAGCAAAATAAAACAAAAAGACTCAAGTGAAGACATTACCTTAAAATCTGGTAACTCCCTTTGGTTTGATCTTAAAGGCTTCCTTGGGAAGACTTCTGCCCAAATTGAGGCTTCAAGGAGTAATAGAGGGAAGTTGAGAGAAAAAATGGGTAGGGTTGGCCGAGCCAAAGGCTTTGGAAGTGTGGGTAAGGAGGTAGAGGTGGGGGCCTTTTATAAGAGGAGAGGAGGGGCACTCTTGGAAAGTAAAGAAATGTTACTTTATTTGAAAATGATTTTCGGATTCAAAAGGTCCCATATTGATATAATTAGAGGGTAAGGTGATAAGGGTTATAAATCCACCCATCCAATAGGTTTTGGAGATGTGTAGGTCATATAATTTACATTATCATTTCATTTTATTTAAATCCTTTATTAATGAGGTAATCGCTGCATCATCATGATGTCATAAATAATTTAATTTATTTAAAGTATAAAAATTATGAAAAAAATACTATGATGTAGGAAATATTTTTAGCTTTCCAATTACTATTTATAGTCTAAAATATCATCTATGTAGACAATATTAAAAATGTTTTAATCAGGTGATACATTCTTGTTATATTTACTTTCTTTAAAAAAAATAAAAAGATAACAAGTCACTTTCCACAAAAGTGATTCCATGGGGTCTCCAAGTTTGGCACAAGGCATCCCATGGTCGTCCATGAGACAAAAAGTAGAATTAGGACACATGTTGGTGTCATTTTTTATTATTATGATATTATTTTTTTATCCTTAACTACCCGATTACTCATTAATCAAGATAATTAAAGATAATTACCGTCGTTACTATTCATAATGTCCAAAAATAAAAGAGTCTTGATTACATAATTTGGAACTTCTGATTAAAAATATGTAATCAATTTTATCAAATTACAAACACAGAAATTTCAATAATTGATTTAAAAATAATTCCCGTTGTCAAAACAAATAGCGGGTTTTTTTGAAACAATATCTATGAAACGTTTGGCATTAGTTGATGCCCAATTCCAAAGTGAAATTAATCCTAATGACCACCATTGGATTAAATGGTAAAAATATATTCTAATTTCACTTTAAAACCAATTCAAAAGATAATCTAATCATATAAATAAATTAGATTAAAAATCAGTTTTGATGTAAAATGCAGTATGTTTCACTATTCATTAAAAAATGAACATTGTCAGAAAAATACCAAAAATTCACACAAAGTAAATTTTGATGTCCCAATCATAAAGAATAATTTTATTTTGACATACATATCTTATAAAATTGTCAAAATATAGATTTATAAATGGTTTTCCATCAAAAGGTAGTAAAACAATCTTTTAAAAATATTAGTGTATTCCATGCTTAAGATTGGATTTATTTTCATTTTAAGCCTCTAAAACACTATCTAATTCACTAATAGACATAGATAAAAATATCAATTATTCATTACTTACTTGGTATGTTACATTTATAATCTCAACATGTTATGTTTTTATTACCTTATAAAGATATATATACTATCCAATTGATGTACTAACAATGAGAGATCATTTATCCCCTCTCATTATAGCATTTACTTAAGCCGTTACTAACTCAAAATCTTTTACTTCTCCTCTTTATTCATGAATATTATTTATTTAATTTATTTTATTATCAATTAATAATGTTAGTATATGTTTTCTCATGTCCCTATTACTGTTCATTTAAGGTAAAAATTATGATATACCACTTTATCTCCCATGAAAACATTTTATGAACCTTTAAGTATCGTTGTTAGGCCGCCAAAATTTCACTATGATTTTCCCATGATAATAATTTTTATTTTGAATACCATAATTATTTACACTCAAGGGTATTAACCTAGAAATACCTTTACTCATTTTATTGGATACTTCTATGTATGTATTCCCCACTCCTTGATCGTGGAATTAAATGTGATGAAATGTGATCATATGTTGAATGATAAATGTGAAACACTAGTCCATGTACATGTTATGAAAGGAACGACTATTCCTAAAATTATACACCACTCCAATGCATTTTTTAATGTTTTAGTATCCTGGTACATCATGGAAGGGATTACAGAGTCGACCTAATCCATCATAGGACTTTTTATTCCTAGTTATGATATCTTAGCGGTTATCCTTGACCTTTGTTAATAATGTTTTAAAGTTATTTCCCCTTTCCTATGTTGCCTTTATATTATCATGATATATCATTAATCATTGTTCATGTTTATGATTCTCATCCTTTTATATCCCATTTAATTTACTATTGTCTAATATGTATTAAATTCTTCATTTCATGACATGTTTATTCCTTTAGTAGGCTTAATATCTTACCCCTTTTATATGTATTTCCCCTAGATATACCATCTATTTTTATGTATAACAGAATATTATGAGCATGTTAAAGAAGTTTTCAAGAATGGAAATGTACCCATATTTTAAGTTGTCAGTAAATGTACCTAATTTAAAAAATACACTAGACTTATCAATCTTACATGTATTTTTATGAGTAATTTTTTTAATTAATCATGAATTAATGTGTAATAAATAGATGGGTCTTCATAGATCACATGAGATAACTTGGTGAGATTAAAATCCCCTTTAAATACTTAGTGTTTGATTCATTCTAAATAATTGCTTTTTATGACCTATATTTTTAAATTATGAATTTTCACTTTCAACATTAGTACCCCCATATTATCTTGTATAAGGAAAGAAAGTTAAAGAACCATTAGATAATATTAATAGTATTTTCAAGATTTTCACAAGTATCCCTTGATTTTCCTTGGTTTAATTACTATTGGAATTTACTTTCAGTTACACTATATGGGAAACCGTAATGGTTTCCATAATAGAGAAATATAGTTAATTATATACATATGGTAGGTTGGGAAAAGTGTTTTCTTCTCAACCATCCAAGAGTTATATATGATATGATTGGAAATTATTTCCTACCAGGTATATTCATTGATTATTAACATGATAAGCGGTGAAAGTCATGTTGAAATACAAATCCTGACTCACTAGTTGATATGACGTGTCTTTAAAATGGGTCATCTTTTTAGTGGGATCCCATATAAGGTTCATCATTTTAGTGGCAGTCCATTTAATAAAATTCATTATTAATTAGTTTATAATACATGATAGTTATATGTCAAAAGAATATGTTGTAAATAGAATCACCATCATAATCAATATAATATTTCTGATTAATCCTTGATAAATATATTTTTAGTGTTACTAGATATTTATATTGGTATCTTAAGAAAAGTTCTTAAGTAAGATCACTGATTTAATAAAAGTTCATAAGAAACATTTTATATTTTTGAATACTTTCTTCCTCAGTAACCACGTGTTGAAGTTTTTTCAATTAGTTAGTTTAGATTCTTATGGAATAATACAGTGATTAATTTATTATTTAAAAGGCATCAGATAAAAATGTAAATTGGAATCTTAGTCTCTACTTATGTACACAATATGATATTTGTTGGGAAAAATATCTTGATGAATCATTGAAGAATTTTTGAGGTGATTATGTTTGTTGACAAAGGGGACCTACATGTAGTGTTTGTTGACAAAGAAGACCACGATGTAAAAATTTGTTGACAAAGGGGGTTTACATGGTGATTTTTAGGGTTCAAGAGACGTTATTGGCTATCCATGTTTGACAGAAGAACCTCAACAAAGGAACAGATGATCTGGAGGTGGTACAAAAACAGAAGATATAAGGTGGTACTATTTTCCATTGTTTGCCAAATTTTTGTGCCTAAAAATCGAAAAATTAAGAGATGCATTTCTGGGAAAGGTAGGTGCATGCAAAATTAGTGTGGTGTGTGAAAAATAAAGTGGTGCGAGAAAAATTTTTGTGGTGTGAGAAATATGGGAGAGGTGCATGAAATATTGGTGTGGTGCATGAAATAGAGGAATTGAGTTTTTCATGAAAGAGGTGTTTTGAGATCAGAAGCTTGAAAATTAGAAAAGGCATGAGGTGCATGAAAAATTGGAGAATGGAATTAAATATGCTGTTGCGCAAAAGATGTTTTTTTCACGCTCAATGAGGATTATGCACGGAATTAGGGTTTTTTGCGTAGGGGTTGATTTTTCCTTTAAATATGAAGTGACCCCCTCATTTGGTAAAGCTCAATATATAGAGAGTATCCAAGATCTGGTGCATGAAATTGTAGGGCATAAGGGAGTTGTTCGAAAACGACAACTTTGCGCGTAAAAGAATTTTTTGCGCACAAAGAAAAGGTTGCGTGTAAAAGAAGTGTTTGTGCGTAAAGAAAAGGCTACCCATAAAAGAAGTGTTTTCATGTAAAATTGGTGTTGCGTGAAAAGTGAATTTCACAAAAAAGTAGAAAATTACGTGCAAAGAAGTGTAGAGGCTCTGCGTAAAAATTGGGGTTGCCCGGTACACCCGTTGCAATGTGAGATTCATCTTTGGGTGAATGTTGGAAATCAACAGAGCATCTATCAACAGTTAAAAATGCATATTTCATTAGATATAATTAATAGACCTAAAGGTCTATAAATTATGAGTGGATCCTTTCTATAGTAGTGAGCAAAGGAAGAGGAATAAGGTGATCCTCTCCACCGGTAGTGAGCCAAAGAGAGAGAAACATGGAGTGACCCTTGGGAAAGTTGTGAGCTAACCCTAAACTTTGTAAAGGTAGTGAGCCTGGGCATAGAAGTGATCTAGATTGAACATTATAATCAATAGTGAGCTTTTAGTGGATTTGGTACATTGGCACATCGCCGGTGTATGGTCCTTGGATGTAGCCCAGTAAGGGTGAACGAAGTCGAAATCACCATGTCATGTGCCTAATTTAGTCTCTATTTATACTTTGATACAGGAAATAGAGAGAATAATTTTTTTCTTAACAGTGAAACAAGATCAATAAGGGAATTTGTTTTAATCTATCATACCCTAATTCACCCTCCCCCCTTCTCAGGGTATCTAACCTAGTGGACCTAACAATTTTTCACATTAATGATTTAAATAATATTTTTTCCATATACTCAAAATTATTGTGTATGTTAAATGATATTCAATATGATTGAAAATGTTGATGACCTTATGAAGCTAAATGTTTCCTTAATACATTATTGGTTATAGAAATAAATTCTATTATCCTGATAGATATTTTATTTCAACTGTATGTTTTAAAAAGTGTAAAATATATACATAAGGTAAGAAAATAAAAACAATTGAAGTGTGGTCTTTCCCTTATAGTAATAGAGAAAATGAGTTACTACATTGACAACTTATATATTTAATTATTGGATAAAATTATCATAATATGTTTATTTGTATATCATTAAACTCTTAATAAGAGCCTGAAAAAAATAATTTTATAAATATACTAGGATTAGTGCTTTTAAAACACATGGTTATTGATTTTTTTAAATTTATAACATGTTTTAAGTTGAGAAAAATGAATTTTTATAGTGAGGAAATTTATCCTATTATCATCTACAAAAATGTTCTGACAAGATTATTAAATTAAAATAACATTTACATGACACTATGAAAGTATTTGGAAAATATATGAACTAGGAATATGATTTCTTGGTTCTAAATAATTGTATAAATAGTATTATTTGGTAACATTTCAAACTAAAAGAAGAAAATTTGGTTGAAAAGTTGAAAAATGTTTCTTCGAGAAGTCAATCAAGGTCATTGAGTCCTAGGTTTGTTAGGAATGAAGAGTAATAGTTCAATATGATTGGATAAAACAAGATATACATGAATGGGTTCGTAAAACTCTATGGAATTTCCAGGTCAGGTATGGATGTTATAGAAATTAAATATTTTAATTAGAAAGTTATATTATTTAGACTGTATATTTTATAAATTGTTTTAAGTATAAATGATTTCATAATAAAAGGAATAATTTATTGTGCTTGTATTGTATATCCATGGGATGAAATAAATAGTTACCACATCAAGGATTTAAATGTAAATGATATTTTGAACATCAAAATAATATAATTAAAGGATGTGTATCATCATATAATTTATCTTATATGATCAGAAATGATGTTTGATAATAAAGAGTTGTTATATTCAAGTATGAGATGATTAAATTTATAAAAATGGTTTATGAATCATCAATTTTTATATCATTTTTAATAAGAATAAATGGATAAAATTATTTTATCCATGATAAAATGTTTATCCAAATATTTGGTAAAATATGAAGTAATGTGTTTCTACCACCCATTACTAGTTTTATTTAATGAAGTCTTATTTTTAAATTAAAATGTTCCAAATACATAGATTTATACATATGATGTTGGTCGGAGTGGGTTTATCAATAGGGGGGGTGAATTGAGTACCCAATTCAAATTTATATTTAAAATTGATTAATTTGAAATGCACCAATTAATTTAAAATAGACTAGTTATTCAATATAACAAATCGTTATAAGTTATAATATTTTAAAAGGTTTCTTAAATATTGATTAGTTCTTAGGTAAGAAATATACAATATTTCCTTGTCCATTGAAATCAATTTACTCAACCAATATCTGATACAAACACTAAAAAATTTTAACTATCAAAGTATTTTTCTGTTTGGTTAAAACTATTTCAGTTTTAAAAGAGGAAACAAAGTTAAAAAACACACAATGGAAATTTAAAACAAGAGTTACAGTCTCATGATGATACTTAGTCCTCTCTACATAGTGATCACCTACCACCATGCAGTTTATATAAAATAAAAAAGTTGATCTACAACCTAGTTCAGATTTTACATCAGTTTACAAACTATCCAGGTCACACAGAACCTCTTCCACCGTTATTTGTGGGAGTAAAAATAAAAAGAGTCCACAAAAGGATATCTACCACTATTATACATGGGAGTAAGAATAAATATAGAAAATAATATATAAAGTATCTTAAAGTTTAGTATATGATATTGTGTACGTGTGATAAAATAGATTATGCACACACACCACTCAAAATGTATGAATAATTTAAATAGAACTGAGAAATCATAGATTATAGAGTTTATAAATGCTCAATCTGTTGAAATTAATATTGTGACTCTTTATTTCATTTACAGTATTGTTTGAGTTGAGTTCTCTTTAAAAATTTAGAATAAAAAAGTGTTGAAGACTCATGTTCTTGACTGAAGGAAAGCAGATGATGTGTATGAACTTTATCTTCTTCTGGTGAGTGTTTCTAGGATGTAGTAGTTTATCTCTTCAGATCTATATGAGCATTCAGTAAGTGGGATCTCTCTTCATTAAAACTATATTTTTTAGTTTATATTTTTCTCTCTTTCACACAAGGGGGTCTAATTAATTTCTTAATAATAGTAATAAGGAGAATGTCCATGTGAATCCCGATATTATTCTTCCTCATATAGCACATATTACATCCTCTTCTATGCATTATTTTGAGAATTTAAGAGACAATAATTAAAATAACATTCTGTATTAACTTCAATTATATAACCATTATAATAGTTTAACTAAAATTATGTAAAGAAAATAGTGGCAGTGGCTTAGTTTGGAGGTGTCTCAAGGTCCAGTGGTGACTTGTTCTGGTGGAGACACTGATAATTTATCTCTATAGAAGTGTATCAAACATTTTCAACTTTCATGTTTGTCGATGTATGTAGATGATGGTGTATCATGGCTGGTGGTTTCTCAGATGGAGGTAGGTCATCCTTTTCAAATTGTATACTCCAGAAGTGTGTCATATGACGGCGTCTCAGACTTAGAAATAATTCTATGATGACTGTTCTAAGTCTAAGGGTGTCTCATCTTGGTGGTATGAAATTGGCGATGTCTTAGGCTTAGCCAAAATTTCATGTTGGCAGTGTGTCAGCTCGACGGTGAGTTAGTCATGATGGTGACTTAACCTCAATTGTGCCTTAACTATAATGGTGACCAGAGTTGACTCATACAAAGTCAATTTCATCACCTGTATCAGAATATAAGGTACCTATAATGAAATATAAAATTCCCTAATATCATTAGAATCATGATTTTATGATCATTAAAACAAGGAGGTCAATAATATCCCCATTTTTATGATAACAAATCATGGAATACAAGGTATCATAAAAATAAAACATGATATCAAAGGTAATATAAAAATATAAATCATTACTATGTATTCACAGTATGTTCCAATGGTATCGAATATAAATAATAAGAAAAAAGTTAATTGACAATAATCAAAGGGTTAAATATTAAAAACAAAAAATATCAGATGAAACATCACTAGGATGGCATAGTGTTATCCCCCTTTTGGGATTATCAAAAAGGTAAACATTAGAAAATTGAATTAATAAATATAGTAATAAAATAAAAAGAACAATGAAGGATTCATGAATTAAGTTGATCAAAGGTAATTCATAATGTATAAACCAAAAACTAATTACAAAATACTAATCCCATCAAAATCGAAAACCTAATTTCAACAACATCTATAAGTCTTGTAAGGAGGATCCATAGGTGCGTTGCCCTTGTTTTTGACTTTTTTGGATCATAGGAAGAGGGATCTGAAGAAGATTTTGGAGGAGACATTGGTAACATAGATGGAACACTAGTGGGAGTTATAGATATAGCTCGAGGGGGATGATTCTCTAAAAGAATAATTGGCCAGAGTTATCATAGAGCTTGGATAGGAGGAACATGGAGACGTTGTAACTAGGTAGGTAACGGTGCATGAGGATGTCTGGTCACTCTAGGTCCGAAGGATAGCTGTGGAGTGATAAGAATGGATTCCTAATCTATAACTACAGTTCCATGAAAATGAATAAAATTATTTATAAAATTTATAAAATCCATTATAATATGGAGACCTCATTCCATTAAACTAAATAATCCTCCTTATATTCTACAAATAGACTCAATAAAGGATTCATCTTGTTCAATTGTCTCACTTGTCCCTTAAAATCTTGAGTTATAGGAGGAATCCATAAATATTTATCTAAGAATTTGAAACTTTCATCCATGGCATGTTCTGTATATATCCTTGATATATAATATTTAATAGTCTTGAAGATATTATCTCTATCTAATTTTATGTCATGAGAATTTGAGGTTATCATCTTAAGAACATGGTCACTATTGTATCTTATTTTTCCCAATATTTACTGGGGTTGATTTGGAAGAAAACTTGAAGGATTGGACGAGGAATATCTCAACTCTTCTTTGATATCTGATATGATCACTTCAACATCAAGCACCAGAGGAGGAGAACTTGGGAAAGAGTCCACAAAGGTAAGATTTTCAATTCTTTCAATTAAAGTATCCATGCTAGCTAAAATTCAGATTGAATTCTTTCAATAGTAACCATCAAAGACCCCAGTTCACCATATATTCAATTATTTTTAATCTCATCCTCTTTGATGCGGTGCATCATTTTAGGTTGAATGTGTTAATTAGCAATTCAAAGAGATACCTTGCATTATTCTCACTACCTTTGGTAAGGATATTTGTTTTTTTCAAACACATATCACAATCAGACAACACATTTTTACCAAAAGTACAAAAATAATATTTTGTAACTAAATCCACATGAATAACAAGAGGAGAAGGGGCAGTAGGTTCAGGAGAATAAGTTCGAACTAAAACTAATTTTTCCAATAAACCGTCAAAGTCTACTTGAGATCTCATAGATCCCTTTGGACTTCCAACACATATATCCTTAGGTCCACCATCCTTTGGTGGGTAGCTTCCTCCACTTGGTAATTTATCCCATTCTATAAACATTGGATAAAACTATCAGTCTAAAGTCTTAACAATAGCATGTATAGAAATAGAAGTTACCATGCCTGTAGGTACAATTGCACAAGTCAAAACACTCTGAGCAGTAGTAGAATTTTCACCAAATGGTACTTCTTCCATATAAAATTTAGGTTTCTGAACACTTGATCTCTGTACATCAACTTTATGCCCAATAATAGTTTCAACCTCTTTAAGACTGTCATCTAGAGGCTCATGAGAATCCAAAATACCAAATTTATGACCACTACCTTGCTTAGAAAAAATAATATCCTTTTTGTCTTGATCATCCAAATGTTGTTTACCATCAGCAATAATACTCATCTATTCCACCATAGATGAATCAGAAACCATATGACCAATGGATATTGAGCTGGACACAACACCATCAACCATTGGAACTTCCGGAAATATCTTCACAGATGGGGATTTATCCCCCTCAACAAATTTATATTTCTTTGTAATATTTTCATTCACTTCTTATGTAATGTCTTATTTCTCTAAAGATTCATGAGTATAATTAAGAAGTTATTCAGGCATCTTTATTTCATTCCTTATAATTTTTCTAGGTGAACCACCAGGATTAGAATCATCATCATCAGCATCACCTCCATTTCATTCTTATCATATAAATTTTCATTTTCATCTTATTATTCATAATCCTTATCATCATCCTCTTAATATTCATTAGTTTTCAAACTTATCTTAATTTTATTGTCACCAGAAACATATATTTCATCTTCACCACTTTGAACAAGATTTTTTCTTTTTGGCAGTCTCCCAGGTGGACTAGGAGCTACAAAAGTGGTGGGAGTAGATTTGGGAGATTGATTTGGATCAATTCATTCATAAAAAAGAATATTAATCTTATTATATGAAGGTACCGAACTCTTCATCCTCATATGAGTAATCCATATCTTCACCAGGCTCCAATCCTAGGTCAACAATATTCATTAGTCTAGTAGGATGATCCAACAGTATAAAATCTGCATACAACTTCTCATTATCTCCAACCCACTATCTCTTCTAGGGGTTCCAACTTATTCTAATTCATTAAGAGATATCCCTTGAAATACAGAAACCACCAAATTCAATAAATATTAACTCATTATGTGAGAGAAATCCTTTTTACATTTATCATAGCTGAAATCATCTTTGGATAAATCAAGGAGTTAGATTTTGAAAAGGGTTTTATCATCTCTGACAGTTGAACGATGATATATCAACACAAATAGATTTTAATTTATCTTTTTCATAAGACATATCAAATAGACATATTGATATCTCAAGGTAGAGAAATCACAGTTCCTGGGGTAAAATATATGTTTAATAAATTTGAAAAGCATTATACACTACCCATATAATTCAGCAACCACTGGTCTTTGTGTAATACCGTCACCTATCAGTTCTTTCAAAGCATATTCATAGATAAAGAAGTCACCATCCTTAGTAAAATATCCTTGATAATCATCATAAATTCCATCATGATGAATTCCCAAGATTTTTTCCCACTTATTTGAGGAAAATATCATTATGTGACATTTAACTTGTGCTCTCATCCAATATTATTGCTAATCATTGAATCTGAACTCAATACATTGTAAAAACTCATGAACAAGCTTAGGATAAAATGGTATTTCATTTGAAGATAACCAATCCAAAGAAACTTTTCCTTGAAGAACATTGATCCCTATAGACTTTCTAGAAAACAACCATTTTGATACTTCTTACCTTTTAGTTATAGAAACTCTATTAGAAAGCTTGGGATGAAAAGGTTATATACCTACTAGAACACTTTCCTTTATCTTTTACTCTATAGCTGGTCTCAACACACTTGGAGAGGATTTTGAATGATGGGTTATCCTTGACAAGCATATTGGTTCCGAAATCTCAGTCGAAGGCTAAGTGAAAATTTTTATGTTTAAAGGTTGGGAGAAGAGAGGCTGATCGGGGCTCAAGAGAGAAAAACATGAGAGTAGGTTTGTTGGAAATAGAAAAGTGGTGTTTTTATCATTTGGGAAAATAATTCAAATTCTTAATTATATATAAAAATAGATTTTGAAACATGGGAGAATATATGTATCGATTTATGAAAATAGAATAAATGAGGGAAAAACTAAACTGGTTGTTCAAAATACTAAAAATCAAAAAAATTATCAAAGGCATGAACAACCAGTGACATGCCACACAACATTGTGTCACCCAACGGTGTGTCACCCAATGGTGTGTCACCCAATGGTGTTTCACCCAAAAGTGTGTCCCCTAATGGCATTTCACCCAATGGTGTGTCACCCAACGGTGTTTCATAGAATGATGTGTTACCTAATGTCGTGTCAATCAACCAAAAGTGTGTCACCTAATGGTGTGTCACCCAAAAATTAAACATAACCAAAATTAATTGTTCCTAACTCATGTTTGATATAGTTCATTCTCTAAAAATTAAAATTATTAGTAAATATATCAAAAATCTGATGTTATGTGCCAATAAACTCAAGATTGATATCACCTTTTTGAAAATGATCTCTCAACAAGTGATGTCTTATATCAATGTTATTTCTACTAGAATGTGAAAATAGATTCTTCAAAATATTAATAGAACTCGGGTTATCACAGTTTATGGGGACATATTGGAATTGATATCCATAGTCTAGTAAAGTGTGTTTCATCCAATTTTTTTTCACAACAACTACCTGCAGCTATGTATTCAGCTTCAATAGTGGAAAATGCTACAAAAATATTTCTTCTTACTACTACATGAAACTAGACACTTCCCCAAAAAGTTACATGTTATAGAGGTGATTTTTAAATATAAATTTAATCCTCTGAAATCAGAATTAGAATAAATCAGTAGATCAAATTCTTATCCTCTAAGGTAAAAAAACCCTAAATTGGTTATATACCTGACGTATTTGAAAATTATTTTAACTACATTTAAGTGTGACTATTTATGGTATTATTGAAAGTGAGCACACAAACACACACAAAACATAATATCTGGTCGGTTAACAGTCAAGTAGAGAAGACAACCAATCATACCTTTGTAACTAGTTGGATCCACTAGTTTCCCAGGTTTATCAAGATCTAACTTATAGGTGGTAATCATAGGAGTATCACTAATCATAGTTTTATCCAAGTTAAATAGTTTTAAAAGGTAATTTTTATATTTACTTTGATTCAAAAGAACACCTTTTTTTTATTTTTAAAGATTTTAAATCCAAGAAATAATTTTAGTTCACTAATTAAACTCACTTAAAATTCATTTTTCATCATTTTAGAAAAATCTGTAAAAAGATAATTTCTTAAAGATACAAAAATAATATCATCAACATATATTTTGTACTACTAAAACATATTTTCAAATTTTTCTTATAAAAAATGTAGGGTTAGGAATACCTTTTGAAAATAATTTTGAAATAATAAAATTACTGATCCTATCATACCAAAATCTAAGAGCCTATTTTACAACATATAATTATTTTTTTAATTTAAAAACATGATTTGGAAAATGGATATTTTGAAAACCAGGGGGTTATTCAAGAAAAATATCCTCAATTATAAAACCATTCAGAAATGAAATATTGACATCCATTTGATAAATCTTGATGTCTAACTGAGCTGTATAGGTTATAAGTATTATTATGGACTCAAGTCTAGATACAGGTGAAAAGGTTTCCCCATTGTATATCCCTTCCTCTTGACTATAAACTTGTATAATAAGTCTAGATTGGTTTATAACTATAGTGTATCACCCATCATCCTTATTACTAAATACCCATTTAGAGCCAATAGTCATGGTGTCATTGGTTCTATCTATATGTTACAACACTTTGTTTTATTCAATCTGATTTAATTATTATTACATGGAAGTTACCAAAAATTCATCCTTAATGGATTCATTGATGTTATTATGTTCAAGATGAGATAATAAAGCTTGATGTTCAACCTGATCTCTTAAATAATCACTAGTTTGTGTTCCTCTATTTAGATATACTACAATAGAATCTAAAGGATAGTACTTAATGGTTCTAAAAACTTGAGAAACTTATTGAACGGTCACTTCAGGTTCTACAATTTCAGGTTCATGAAGTTCCAGGAATTCTTCAAAGGTGGATGATTTTTCTAATTGTTTAACAATAGACTCTAATGGATTATAATTTAATTTTAGAGAGGATAAATCATCATCAAGGCATTCTAGGGAGTTCTTAAGCTTATGTGGATCAATTTTATCAAATTTTACAATAACTGATTCTTCCATAGTTTTGGTTTTCTTATTGAAAACTCTATAATAATTACTAGTGATTGAATAACCAAGGAAAATCCTTCATAAATTTTGGAAGAAAATTCTTCCAAATTATCCTTAGTTTTAAGAATAAATACGTTTCCACCAAAAACTCTAAAGTAATTAGGTAAAGACCCATAATTTTCAATGTAACATTTTTAATTATTTTGAAATATTACAAGTCCGTGAAAATTGACGGCATGTGATTTTGAGGTCAGGAGTGCCCGAAATGAATTTATGATCTTTTTTATGTACCTTCAGTAAACACATGAGCGGAGTTTTGTAACTTTTGAACTAGTGCTCATAATTGAAATCTGATGACACTGTTGAACTCGCAGCACTGATATTATCTTAAAGAGACCTTCACCTCGACTTCAGTAGGTCGAGGGTGGTAGTTGGTTTTTGTATTTTTTCGTAGAGGATAAATAAAATAAATATAATTTATTTTAAACACATATCCTCCCACATTTCATTTTAATATTGGAGGTGAGGACCACCCAAACTCCTTTTTTTAATGTGATTTAACCCTTGGAATTCTCCCAATTAAAGTTGGCTCCTCACCTCTTGGTTCAGGATCATTGGTAAAGGGTAGGATTTTGGAGAACTTTTGGTGGAGATGAGAACTTAGTGGAAGAACCTCCTCCAATGAAGAATATCTCCAATGACGAACAAACCGACATTTGAGGAAACGTTGACGTCAAAATCTTCATCTCCTTCCTCAATGCACCTCCAACGAACATCAAGGTAGGGGTTTTGAATTTGATTGTTCTTGTTTGTTCATCGTGATTCCATGTTGTGATTCAATCTTCATAAGACACCTATTACTGATCAAATGTGGAGGGTGCGTACCAAAATATCACACCCCGATCCCTCAGCTAATTTGTTTAATGATGTCATCTTCGCGGGTGAGACTTCAAGTTGAATGGAATCTGACCTCGTTGGTCTTGGAATGACAAAAACGTCCCAAGATGCACAATTGTTCTTTAGGTTTGAAGAACGGGCCACTAGAGCTCTCCCTGTGACCCGAGGAAGTTCGTCGGTGACCGGTGCTGGTAGAGAACAAGCGGTGGCCAGCACCCCGACCGACCACAAGAAGGTCGGTGGTGCGTCCGCGTCGCAGGAAGAGTAGGCCACGACGGAGCAAAGAGGTGGTCGACACGACATTCGGCCATGTGGCGAAGTGGAGACGCGCGTCCGCACTGCAAGAGCATGAGACCGTGGCCACTCGGCCGTGGCGGAGATCGGGGAGCATCCAGCAGTCATCCGGTCATAATGGAGGAGTGGCGTGGGTCCACGCCGCTGGATAGAGGTCCAACCATTCAGGTTACTTGGGGAGGGGGGGGGGCTCTCCTCCCAGGTGGCGGCTAGGGTGGACCCCACCACAAGGGGCCACCCCAGCTGTAGGATACACCATGGGCCACCCCCTTCATCGGTCGGGCCGTCCCCATGTCGGGTCGGGTTTGGCCAGGTTGGTCCAACCGGGTTGGACTAGACCCAGGCTTATCTGGACCTAGATACACCTTTTTGGCCATATCTTGAGAATCGAGCATTCGTTTGAGGAACCTTCTATGGAAGTAGAATCCTAGGAATGAGATGGTCCTTTTGGTATACTACACTTGAGTTTTGGATAAAGTTGGGGTACAACCAGGTTGGATCGAATCTGAATCCAACCGGGCCCTTGGGACTAGAAAGCTAATAACATACAGACCATGTGTCTGATTTACGCATCGTCTATTGCATTTGGACCTTTGTGACATGACAGGTTTTTGGGGTATTTCTTCATGGGACATTGTGGTAGTTTAAGTATAGACCGATGGATTGAGGAGAAGAACCTCCCAAAATCAAGAATGCATAGTGCGGGAACCCTGTGGTTGGCTGTACATGAGAAGTCATAAGATCATGTGTGGGTTATCTTTGGATCCTGTGTGGGTTAGATATCATTGATCCTGTGTAGGACAGCAGATATCGATTTTATGTGGGTCATCTCCAGATCCTGTGTGGGTCATCTTCAGATCCTGTGTGGGTCTTCTTCGATCCTATGTGGGTCAACAACAATACTTCTTTGTTGAAGTAAGATGATATAGAAATATGACTAATCATCAATACTTTCATACTTATGTTATACCTGGTGTGCGCTGAGTATTTACCTTTTTGGAACACTTCTTTGTGGTGATACATTCGTGGTATTCTTTTGTTTGGCGTTACCTTTGTGGTACTTACCTTTGTGGTGTTACTTGTGTGGTACTTTAATCTTCATGGTGTTAGCTATGTGGTACTTCTACCTTCATAGTGTTACCTTTGTGGTATTCTTCCCTCACATGTGAGATGAGTATATATTGATAACATAGGTATTTTTATGGCCACATACCTATGTTGGGTTTATGACTTTAACTTTGTGATTTGATATTGAGGTCCTGCTTTGTGGTTTATCCTTGGGGGATTCTGGGAGACCTTTGGGGGTCTTGGGGTCCCTACTGAGTATCATTATACTCACCCCTGCATGGGCTACGCTCACAGTTATCTGTGTCTTGTGCAGAAGACAAACTTCATTGATCGAGGCTGAGGGTTCCAAGATAGGAGGATACTCAGAGGTGGACCATTAGACGAGACATACCACAAGGAGGAATGTTCTTTAGCTGTACCTACCCTTCAGGTAGGATACTTGGAGGGTGTTCATAGGAGATGTTTTTAGTTTTACTTGTACTTCCCATTTGGGCTTGTGTTCTGTCCCCCTTTACTTACTCTACACACATTGTTTACTATATAGTTTAGTTTGTGCTTGTATCTTGCTGTGTTCTTGGTTTGTGTGATTTTATAGGTTTAAAGTCAATTCCTTCCCGGTTTTAGGGATATTCCTTTCCGGTGCTAGTCTCCATCCCCTTGCCTAAGGAAGGCGGGCTTGGGGTAGTCACAACATGGACCCCGGGGGACGGGTCATGGCAAATTGGTATCAGAGGAGTCGGTTATACCGAAGAACTTAGAATCTGATCTTTTAATCAGAAATAGTGTTAAGTGTTATGAGTGTTGTCATTAGTTTGGTGAATCCAGTGTTGGTGTGGTGGCTGACGTATCCATACACCAGGACCATGACTTTTGATTTCTGACTCAGTGAACGAAAACACTGATTGCGTGTGTGTTTTTAAAAAGTTTTTTGTATGATCACTTTGAGTCAGCTGACCAGGTATAACTTAATGATTTTGGCACACCTATTTATTTTTAATATGCATTCATTCAAAAAACCAGCTAGGGTTCCAGGAAGAGTACATGATGATAGCCCACCGAGTGATGAGGCTTCGGTGCAGGGCCCCCTTTCAGTAGTTGTACCACCAGGTGGTGTACTAGCAGCACCACTACCCATCGTGTAGCCGATGCCATCAGCCTTAGTAGCAGAGGGTGCATGCCGATTGAGCGCATTGCATGAGTTCCAATGCCAGAGGCCACCAAGGTTCTGGGGTGAGACAGATCCATAGGTGGCCGAGGACTGGCTGGAGGCCGTGGTTAGAGATTTTTGACATGTAGGGACACCAGTTGATATCATGGTGATCCTTACCAACAACCTTCTTCAGGCAGCAGAAGGCAGATGGTGGAGCTTGATGCTCCAAGTTCACAAAAAGGGCACTCTCATCTGGTTTGACTTTGAGATCCTATTTAGGGAAAAGTTCTTCCCAACGACTCTACTCTCTATTCGTAAACAAGAGCTTCTCCACCTGCAGTAGGGAAACATGACAGTGGCTTAGTATTCAGCGAGGTTCACCAACCTCTTGTGCTACTCCACTGACATGGTGTGATACCCCTTCTTCAGGGCCCATACCTTCAATCAGGGTTTCAGACAGGAGATTAGAGCTTTGATGATTTATCTCAGCATCCTGACGCATGCAGGGGTGTTAGAGAAAGCACTCTTAGTAGAGAGTTTCCTTGCTGAGCAGTCACCGGCTGTGAGACCCACCACTGGCCGTCACGTAGAGAAGTCATCTACTGCTGGCAGTAGAAAGATGACACAATGGTCTAATAGGACTAGGCCTACAGGTGGATGACTGCATGATATAGGGTCGGTTGCATGAGGCTCTCGAGACAGATCAGGACAGGCGAGGACCAGGCAGTGTTACTTGTGCGGCGGGCATGGTCACATAGCTCGCAACTGCCCGACCCACCGTACATATGACCAACAGACGGTTGAAGGAATTCCTGGTCATAGGTGAAGATTCGATCAAGGATTTCCATAGGTAGGAGGAAGAAGTGGAAGAGTAGTTGTCCATGCAACAAGTTGTGGGCGGTGATTTGAGGTTCTACCACCACCACCTCCAGGTGGTCCACCCCGACCACAGGGAGTAGGTGGACAGAGACGAGCTTAGCTCCAGGAAGCTAAGGCCTATGACCAAAGATCTATAGAGATGATTTGAGGTATGATATTTGTCTAATCCACCTTAGCTATAGTACTTATAGACACAGGTTCCATTCACTTTTTTATTTCCATGACCCTTGTTCGGAGCTCAGAGATTTCAGTGGAGCCGTTGGATCGATCATTATGGATAGAGACACTTACGGGAGAGGATTCAATGATTAAACACTGGTTCTGGTAGTGTGAGATTACTCTAGGAAGAAAGATCTTTGGCTAGGATATTCTAGTAGCGGCGTCGAGGCCTTACGACGTCATGTTGGGTATGGATTGGTTATATACAGTCAAAGATTAGATCAACTGTATTAGGCACAAAGTGCGGTGTGTCGGTGAGGATGAGACCATATTTTCCTTCACCGGCGAGAATGGAACCTTCGAAACATAGGAAGGGATTACCCAAAGGAGGGTGTAGCCGATCAAACATCAGTTGGCTAGCCTTTCCCTCGGAACGGTTGATGTGGAGAGTCCGAGCTATCCTGTAGTGGTGGAATAGTATGCTGATATTTTCCCTGATGATGTTTCGGGTCTACCTCCTCATAGAGAGGTGGGCTTTTACATAGACTTGTACCCTAGGACAACACCAATATATACACCATCACATCAGATGGATCCTGTGGATCTTCAAGAGCTTCAATTACAGTTGGAGGACTTACATAGCAAGGGATTTATTAGGCCCAGTGTTTCTCCTTGGGCAGCCCCGATTTTGTTCTCCAAGAAGGTGGATGGGAGTTTGAGAATCTGTGTTGACTATCAGCACCTGAAACAGGTGACTCTGAAGAAAACATACCCACTAACAAGGATTGAAAATCTATTTGATCAGATGAAGGGAGCATGGTGGTTTTAGAAGATAGACCTTAGATCATGCTATCACCCGCTCAGGGTACGAGACAAGGATGTGCAGAGGATGTCCTTCAGATGTCGGTATGGATATTATGAGTTCTTGGTTATACAATTTGGTGTGACTAATGCCCTAGAAGTGTTCATGGGACTCATGAAGAGAATATTCCAGCCATACCTCAATCTCTTTGTGTTATTCTTCATCGATGACATCCTGATTTACTCAGCTACAAAGGAGGAGCATGCATATCATCTACAGATAGTTCTTGACAAACTCTGAGAACACCATATTTATGGTAAGATATCTAAGTGTCAATTCTGGATATGAGAGGTCCACTTTATGGGATACGACATCTCATAGGTTGGATTTGCAGTGGATCCAGCGAAGATTGAGGCTATGCTTGCTTGGGAGTAACCTAAGAGTGTGATAGAGGTGCGGAGTTTCCTGGGTTTTGCTGGTTACTACCGGAGGTTTGTGCTCGACTTTTACAGAGTAGCGGCACCCTTATCAGGATTGATGAAGAAGGGTCCACCCTTTTTTTGGTCAAAGAGATTCCAATAGAGTTTCCCAGAGATGAGGTAGAGACTGACGAGTGCCCCCATATTTAGGCTACTCAAGGAGGGCGTTGGGTACGTATTCTACTACGACGCATCAGGGACCGGGCTTGGATGTGTCCTGATGAAGGAGATAGCATTGATCGCATATGGTTATTGACAGCTAATACAACATGAGTAGAACTATGCTACCCATGACCTGGATCTAGCAGCAGTGGTCTTTTTCTTGAAAATGTGGCGACAATACTTAACGGGAAAACATTTTACAGTCCACTATCATCACAAGAGTCTCAGGTATATCTTCTCTCAAAAGGACCAGAACCTAAGATAGCAGTGTTGGAATGAGTTCCTATAGGACTATGATTTCGAGATAGTCTATACTCCTTGGAAGGGGATCGTAGTAGAAAATTCACTCAACAGGAGATCTGGTATATATTTACTGAGAGAGGTGACAGAGCAGCTTGCCGCTTTGCAGATATCCTACATAGATCGAGATGGAGCAGCTTATATTCAGTCTCTAACAGTCACTCCCCAACTACTTCAGCGAGTCAGGGAGACACAACTTGGGGACACTGACTAAGAGTCTCTACATACTCAGATATCCACAGGATAGGCACCTGAGGGATTTTATGAAGATGGGGAGCACGTTATCCTCTTCAGAGGACGTACTATGGTACCAGTGGCTCTACGAAATGAAGGGTTGAGGGAGTTCCATATGTCCCCTCTAGAGGTACATCTAGGAGTGGAAAAGATGTACCAGGACCTCTGGCATTAGTACTGGTGGCAGGGAATGAATAAAGTAGTTGTAGAGCTTATATCACGGTGTCTCACTTGCCAGAAAGTGAAGGCAGATCATCAGGTTCCAGTAGGCTTAGTTCAACCATTAGAGGTTCTAGAGTGGAAGTGGGATGGAATTTACATGGACTTCATGATAGGACTTCCACGCATGTTTAGGGGTCATGATTATATCTAGGTGATCATTGAACGACTCGCTAAGTTGGCCCACTTCCTACCTATCAGAGAGCAGGGTTCAGTAGAGGGCTTGGGATGCCTCTATGTGCATGACATTGTATGGCTTCATGAAGTGTCTTCGACGATTGTCTCCAATTGTGATGCATGATTTAATTCCTGGATATGGAAGGGGTTATAGTAGGCGTTCAAAACTCATGTTTGATTGAGAACCACCTTTCATCCTCAGATGGATGGATAGATAGAGTGGACCATTCAGACCCTTGAGGACATGCTGTGTGCTTACATCCTAGATTTCAGCCGTAGTTGGGAGGATCACTTGACATTGGTGGAGTTCATGTACAATAATAGCTATCACTCCACTATTGGTATGGAACCATTTGAGGCATTTTTTGGTCAACCATTCAGATCACCTCTCTGCTGGACTGACTCAGGGGAGTCAGCACTCATGGGACTAGAGATGGTACGAGCTACCACGGAGAAGGTGCAGATCATCCTGGAGCAGATAAAGACTGCACAGAGCAGGCATAAGTCGTATGCTGACAAGAGATAGAGACCTATCAAGTTTGAGGTTGGTGACCATGTCTTTCTACAGGTCTCACCTTGATGAGTTTTGTGGAGATTTGGCCGATGTGGCAAGTTATCTCCAAGGTTCATCAGGCCCCTCTAGGTCCTCAGTATAGTTGGTGAGGTGGTGTACCACCTAGCTCTTCCCCCTCCATTGCACCAAGTACGTGACATTTTCCACGTATCCCAGATGATGAGATACATACATGATCCTTCACACATCATTGATTGGGGAGAGCAGGACATCGACGATGGGGAAATGTCTTTAGAAGTTCCAGTAGAGATTGAGAATCGACAGGAGGGAGTTCTTCATGGGCTATCTATACCTCTGGTGCACATACATTTGTAGCATGGGAACCTCCGGGAGAGAAAATGGGAGCGGGAAGATCAGATTTGTGCTTATTACCCCCACTTGTTTCCCTAGTTTGTGTTGTGGCTTTTGGGGATGCAAAGCCCTGAGGTGGGGAGAATATAAAGACCCATAATTTTCCATGTAATATTTTAATTATATGGAAATATTATAATTCTGAAAAAATTGATGGCACGTGATTCTGAGGCTTGGAGTGCCCGAAATGAATTTATGAACTTTTTTGAGGTACGTTCAGTAAATGCTCGAGCAACATTTTGTAACTTTTTAACCAGTGATCGAAATTAAAATATGAGGACACCATCGAACTTGCAGCGCCGATATTCTCTTAAGGATACCTTCACCTCAACTATAGTAGGTCGACGGTGGAAGTTTGTTTCTTCATTTTTTCATAAAGGATGAATAAAATAAATATAATTTATTTCAACACATATCTTCCCACCTCTCATTTGAATCTTGGCGGCAGGGACCACTATAAATCCTTTTTCAATGTGAGTTAACCCTTGGAATTCCCCCAATTAATGTACCAAAATTAATTGAATTAATTAAATTAACTTAATTAAAGTTGGCTCCTCACATCTTGGTTGGGGATGGTTGTAATAGGGGAGGATTTTTTAGAACTTTTGGTGGAGATGAGAACTTGGTGGAAGAACCTCCCCCAATGAAGAACATCTCCAATGACGAATGAACCAATGTTTGAGGAAACGCCGACGTCACCATCTTCATCTCTTTACTCATGACACCTCCATCGAACATCAAGGTAGGTTTTTTGAATTTTGTTGTTGTTGTTTTTTCATCATGATTACATGCAGTGATTCAATATTTATATGCCACTTGTTACCGATCTAATGTGGAGGGTGCATGCCAAGCTAACACGACCTGATCCCTCCGCCAATTCATCGAATGACATGATCTTCATGGGAAAGACTTCAAGTTTAATATAATCTAACCCGGTTGGTCTTCGAATGATGGCCACATCCTGAGACCTACAACCGTTATTTCATTTTGAAGAACGGGCCACTGGATATCTCCCGGTGACCGGAGGAAGTTCGCTGGTGACTGGTGTCAGCGACCAGTGCCAGCGACTGGTTCCGATATGGAACATGTGGCGGTCGGCACACTGGCTAGTTGCGAGAAGGGTGGCGGCATGTCCTTGCCACTAGAAGAGGGGGCCGATGCCTGTCGGCCGCAACGAAGCAGAGGGGCGGCTGGCATGCCGGCCGGCCGCATGTCGAAGCAGCGGTGCACCTCCGTGCCACCAGAGCTTGATACCGCTGCCGCTTGGCCGCATCGGAGATTAGAGGGTGGACAACACTCAGTCGGCTGTGGTGGAGGAGTGGCACACATCCATGTAGCTGAAAGGAGGGTCATCCATTCCGACTCGCCACGTCACACCGAGCATGAACCCTCCATCTGGTCCTGCATTCCAGCTGGCGGTGCCACATGGCACTGACTGGTTGGCCAAAATCAAATAGCCTACAGGCCGTTCGGGTGGTTTGGGGGGGGGGGGCTCCCCTTCCGAGTGGAGACTAGGGCGGACCCCACCAGAAGGGGCCTCCCCGGCCGTGGGCTACACCGCAGGACGCACCCATCCTATCTAGGCCAGACCTGGGTTGGGTCGTGTCGACCCGGACCGAGTCAGGTCGGCCGAGGCCGGATCGGGCTGGGTCGATTCGACCAGGTCGGACCGGACTCGGGCCTATCTGGACTTAGATACACCTTTTTTCTATATCATGAGAACTGGGAGTTCGTTTGAAAAACTGTCCATGGCGCCAGAATCTTTGGAATGAGATGGTCCTCTTGGTATACACCTCTTTATTTTTGGATAAATTTGGGGTAAGTCCGGGTTGGATTGTACCCAAATCCAACCGGGTCTTTGGGACTAATAGGCTAATAACATACAGACTGAGCATCCAATTTATGTGCCATTTATTGCGTTGGGACCCTTATTACGTGATGTTCCTTTGAGGTAATTACTCATGGGACTTCATGGTAGTTGAAGTATCGACCGATGTCTTGAGGAGCGGAACCTCCCGAAATCAAGCATGCTTAGTGCGAGAACCCCGTGGATGGATGTAACTGAGGAGTCTTCAGATCCTATGTTGGTCATCTTTGAATCTGGTGTGGGTCAGTGATCAACGATCCTGTGTGGGTCAGTGCATACTGATCCTGTGTGGGTCATCTCCAGATCCTGTGTGGGTCATTTTCAGATCTTGTGTGGGTCATCTTTGATCCTGTGTGGGTTAACAGCATATCTTCTTGATGAAGTAAGATGATCTAGAAATATGACTAATCATTTATACTTTCGTACTTAAGTTATACCTGGTGTGAGTTGGTACACTTCTGTGTGACGTTTCCTTTGTGTTACTTACGTTCGTGGTGTTACCTGTGTGGTACTTCAATCTTCATGGTGTTACTTATGTGGTACTTCTACCTTCATGGTCTTACCTTTGTGGCATTCTTCCTTCATGAGTGAGATTAGTATATATTGATAACTTAAGTATATGTATGGGAATATACCTAAGTAGGGTTTATGACTATTGCTTCATGATTTTAAATTGAGGTCTTTCTTTGTGGTTTATCCTTTGTGGATTCTAGGAGACCTGTGGGGGTCTCAGGGTCCCTACTGAGTATTGTTATACACTCCCCTGCATGGGAAACTCCCACACCTTGTTGTGTATTGTGTAGACGACGTGGAAAATTGATCGAGGCTGAGGGTTCCAGGACTATAGGCTGCTCAGAGGTTGACCATTAGATGAGACGTACTGTAGAGACAATCGTCCTTGAGTTGTACCTACCCTTCAGGTAGGATCCTTGGTGGGTGTTCATAGGAGCTATTTTCAGTTTTACTTGTACTTTCTAATTGGGCTTGAATTCTGGCCCCCTTTACTTATTCTACACACCCTATTTACTATATAGTTGACTTTGTGTTTGTATCATGATACGTGCATGGTTTGTGTGAGTTTACAGGTTTAAAGGCAATGCCTTCCCGGTTTTAGGGATATTCCCTTCCAGTGCTAGTCTCCAGCCCTTGGCCTAAGTAAGGTGGGCTTGGGGTAGTCATGGCACGAGCCCCAGGGGATGGGTTGTGACAAATTAACCTTCAATTTCCTATTGTTACAAAGTTCAAAAGGGTCCTTCTTAAGGATAGTTATGTTCAAGACTCTATTTATGATGTAGCAGGCTGTATTAATAGCTTCTTCCGAAAAATAGATAGGTAGGTCATACCCTTTCATCATGGCCAAGATATCTCTTGTAAGGTTATAGTTCTCTATTATACAACTCCATTTTGATAAGGAGTACTAGGAGTAGAGAAGTTATGAGTGTAGCCATTATGTTAGTGAAAAGATTCAAAATACTGATTTTCAAACTCACAGCCATGGTAAAGTATGATCAAGCTTCTCTTTTATGATCTAGAAATTATAGCCAAGTATACCTAGATAAATCATCTACTAGAATATAAATATAATGCTTCCCAATTAAGCTATAAACTCTATAAGGTCCAAATAAATCCATGTGAACCAACTCAAGAGGTTGAGAAGTTGACACTTTTTCTTTGATTTAAAAGAAACATTGTGGTATTTCCTCTTTTGATAATGGTTTCAAAATTTATTAGTTGGGAATTAAAGATTAGGTATATCCCTAACTAACCATTTCCTATTATGCTTCCTAAGTGAGTGAATGTTGCAATGACCTAGCATCCTATTCCAAAGTGAACATTCTTTGTGAAATTAACTTGAACACGAAACATTTTGAAAAACTAAATAATTTAAATAAAAAACATAGACATTATTATTTATAAAATTAGTAAAAATTAAATCATTTTTAGAATTGAAAACATTCAAACCATCATTTTCAAATTTTACATAAAATCCATCATCATAAAACTACGAAATACTAAGCTAGTGAGATTTTAAACCATAAATTAATAATACTTTAGAGATAAAAACTGAATTTCTATTACCTATTTGGCCTAAGAAAATTATTTTTCTTTTTTTCATTATCACCAAAGGTGACATGAACATCATCAACCTTTATAAGTATCTTGAAGCATGAATAATCTAATTTTACATGCCTTGAAAAATTGCAGTCCATATACGATAGAATTATACATGAGGATTTCAAATAGTTTTCCTACAAAACAATTTATGCAAGAAATGAATTTGGTACCCAAATATGTTTGGTTCAAAAAATGTTAGTAATAAAGGCTTTGTAAACCCACAATTTCTTGATGGGTTTTATATAAATTAATTTAATACATTTTGAAATAAAAAATCTATTAGGTCCCTTTGAAAATTTTTTGGTTGTTGAACATTTTAGTCTGGACTTAGGAACAAAAGTACTCTGTTATTTTCCTTTGACCAAGTTGATATCCAATTAGAGTGACATACTTTGGTGAAACATTGTTACCTAAAATCCAAGTAAGATTATCTCTACCATTTGTAAACTTTTATTAGTCTTTATTTATTTTCTCATTTTACAGTTTGTATTCTGTATTCTCTTTGAGCAATTGATCGTTTCTCTCTTTTTCAATAGACAGTTCAAATTTTCAATTTTTAGTTAGAGCATGTTGTCATATGAGAATTTTATACTTATCCTTTAGTTTATTAAATGTATCTTCTAGCATGTTGAAATATTTAAATGGTTCCTTATTTGACATATTCTCATCATCATTATGTTCATTGTTAGAATCATCCAAATTATGCACATTCAGAATATCAGAAATAGTGGGTAAAGTAGGGACCTCAGTGAATATAGTCATGAAACACATGTTTTCTCTATCAATTTTCCCTCATGTGAAGAATCTGAATCACTGGAGCTATCCTATGAAGAACTTCATGTGGATTTCATAGCCTTTTTTGTACCTTCATTCATTTTCATCATATTTATTATTGTATTTTAACTTTGGATACTCTAATTTTATATATCCTTTACCTTACATTGAAAGTAGAAAACTTATTTTGGATAATCATATTTCTTCCATTCATTATTCTAGTTTCCTTTGTTGGCATACTTTCTTTTATGATTAGATTTTCTAAATAAATATTTCTTTATATAGATCTTTTTAAATATTCTGGCTAAGTGATCCATCTCCTCGTCATTGTTAGGTGGGGATTCCCCATAACTTGAACAAATAGTTTGATATTTCTTCTTTTCTTTATCTTTATCTTTATTTCTAGATTCTGTTTTCTTGAAGGCTACTCATCATCTTTTAAGATATTCACCTTCTTAATGGTTTACCTTTATCTATTTTTCCTACATCAATAGATTACCAATCAACTCCTTTAATAACATCTTGCTAATATCATAATACTTTATAATGGAGACACATGTACCTCTCCATATTTTTGGTATACATATTAGAAATATCATCATATTGTCCTTATTAGAGACTGGTTTTCTAAGTGATATCATGGTATTCAAAATTTCATTGTACCTGAGGTACATGCCAATAATAGGTTCATCAATATTAATTTTATTGTTATCATATTTAATTGTATAATTATTAAGACACATTTCTTTGATATTTTAATTTCCCTCATGTGAAATAGATAAAGTGTCCCAAATTTCATAAGAAATTTTTCATGTAGAAATTCTATTAAACTCCCCATATCATAGTACACAGTATAAGGAATTAATTACTTTATAATTATTATTATAAGATAATATTGTTGCATTATCCCATGTACTTATATAAGTATAAGGGATAACTTATTTATCTTCTATAACATACCAAATATCAAAACCCATGCATTATATATGCATTCTCATCTTAATTTGCCATTAAATATAATTGTTTCCATTAAAGAAAGTGGGTATGCTTGTAGTGAAACATTATTTTCAATTATCCATATTTAAAAAATTAAATTTAGAAATAACAAAAATTTAATATCATTGAAACTTAGCTAAAATCACAGTTAAAAATATTTTAAAAACATTAATACAAAAGAAAGACACCTTTGATACCAAATGTTGGTCAAAGTGTGTATCTCTAGAGTGGGTTAATTGAGCACCCACTTAAATTTTTTGTTTAAAATGGATTGATTTGAAATCCCCCAATTAATTCAAAATGGTCCAGTTAATCAATATAGTAGCTTTTCACATGTTATAATCATTCAAAAGGTTTCTTAAAGATTTATTAGTTATCTAGTAAGTAATATACAATATTACATATTATTAGAAATAAATTTATTTAATTAAAATATTATAAACACTAATAAAGATTAACTACCAATGTATCAGTTTTTGTTTGGTTAAAAAAATCAGTTTTAAAAGAAAAAATAAAGTAAACAAAAACACACAATGGTAATTTGAAACAAGAGGCATAGTATCAAGCTGAGAAATAGTCCTCTCCACTTGGTGATCATCCTAAACCATACAATTTATATAAAATAAAAAAGTTAATACACAACTTGGACTGGGTTTTACAACAGTTTACAAACTATCCAGGTCACAAACGACCACTTCTAGTGTAATTCATGAGAGTAAAAAAGAAATCCACACAAGGACTTATACCACTATTATACATGGGAGTAATAATAAAGAGATAAAATAATATATCAATAATATTCTATTTCAGCACAGGAGACAGTGTGTGTGTGTGATAAAATAGAGTTTGCACACACACTGCTCAAAATTTAAGAATAATTTAAATAGATATGAGCAGTCATAGTGTGTAGTGTTTTGAAATTCTTATTCTGTTGAAATCCAAATTGTGACTCTTTGTATGATTTTAGTGAATCTTGAGATTATTTATCTTGAAAACTTTATAAGAACAAAGTTTCGAAGACTCACATTCATGACTAGAGAGAATCAGCTAATGTTTATGAGGTTCATCTTCCTTATTTGAGTATTTCTAGAATATATTAGTTCATATCTTCATCTCTAAGTGTGTGTTCAGTAAGTGTGAGCTCTGTTCTTTCTAAATATCTTCTTTCAGCATCTGTTTTTTCTCATACACATGAGGGGGTCTTCTTCCTTTTTTAACATCATCAACAAGGATAATATCCACATGCCTCCAGATATTCTGCTTCCTCGTAAAACATATCATACACCCTCTCCAATATGTTCTATCAATCATTTAAGAGACAATAATTAAAATAAAATTTTGTATTAACTTCAATAATATCTCCATTAGAATATATTGAATAAAATAAATTAAAGAAAATAGTGGTGGTGGCTTAGTCTAGCTGTGTCTTAGGGTCTGGTAGTGACTTTTTCTAGTGTCATGACACTAATGGTGTCTCGCTCTAGTGGTGTCTCAAAATTTTCCAAATTTCATGTATGGAAGTGTGTGTGGATGATGGTGTCTCATGGTTGGCAGTGTCTCAGCTAGTGGTAGGTCATCCTTTTCCAATTTTATACTATGGAGATGTGTCGTATTGCAGTGTCTCAGAATTTGTGAGAGTTTCATGCTGATAGTGTCTTAGACTAATGGTGTTTGATCTTGGTGGTATGATAATGGAAGTGTCTTATACTAATCCAAAATTTAATTTTGGTGGTGTATCAAATCGGCGATGATTCAGTATTGACGATTACATAACCTTAGTGGGGTCTTGACTTCAATTGTGACTGGAAGTGACTCATTCTTATTCAATTTCATCACCTGTCTCAGAATAGAAGATACTTATAGAGAAATATGAAATTTTATATTATCATTGGAATCATGATTTTCTGATCATTAAAACAAGTAGGCCAACATATGACATGGAAAAAATATTTTATTTTATAAATATTCCCATCAAAAGGAAATAAATATTATTTCTAAAACACAAAAGTATTTTTGTATCTTATTAAGATATTATAAAAGGAATATAGTGTCAATAAAGTTTTTGGGAGTATGTTTGAACATAGATATGTTTAAAATTAACAAATAAATATAACACTAATGTTAAATGTGATTTCAGTTTAATATCCTTAAATTTTTAAAATATGTGATGGTAAATAAAAATATAAATAATTACATTTAGTTAGTCTTTAGAGAGTGAATATAATTGTTACTTAAATGATTATAACTGTCTATTATTAATGTTATTTTCATTAAATATCCAAGAAGAGTTTATGATATGTGACGTTAAAGAAAAATATTAATAGTTGTATTTAGTTATAGTGAAAAGTGAAAGACACAATTTATTGAAGGATTGTACCAGTCAAAATGAAAGGTGAATTACCCTTAACATCCTAAAAGAGTTTAGGGTATATAAAGATAAATGTAAGAGTTATATTTAGTTACCATATTAAATTAATTATAATTTTATCCTAAAAGAGTTTAGGATGTTTTCTCAAGACATAATGGAATTAGTTACATTATTTCAAGGAAATGTTTTATTGAATTAGGGTTCTATGAATGATAATGATGGACCAATATAGAGTTATAAGTCGAAAAAAATTTGACATCAAGAAATTAGATGTTGTGAAGTTAAGGGGGTTCAATATGTTCAATTATATCAATAATATGGAATATAATTCAAAAATATCACCATTATTCAAACTAGCTTACTTCATAAATATTTATTACTAAAGTGTCGTGTGAGGGTTTTATTAGATTTCCACATAGAGATGTGATAGGAATTATAAATGATGTAAAAAGTTAAAAAACCCCATAGAGTATAGAATACATAATGCTAATATGGTATTTTATCATATAAAGTCAAAAAGGGAATTCCTTATAGTGTCCTTTTTGAACCATCCACACTCAAGAATACCCCTCCCCACGAAGAGGTCATCCGGGGATGCCCCAGCTGAGGAGGAGCCATTGTCAGCCGTGATGACATTGCGTCCCATGGGGTAACACCTCGATCAAAGATGGTTCATCACAGCAAGCCGTCATCCAGGTGAAGTGTGCCCATTATTTTATTAGTTTTTTAAAATATTATAAAAACGTTTATGAATATTAAAATGTATCATATTAATGGAATCCACCATTTTATCATTCTTTCACTTTGGATACATTAATATGTATATATAAGCATTTCAAAAAGTGAAACTATAATTTACCTCTTGAAGTATGATGTTAAGTTATCTCTAATAGATGTTCATTATAAAGTATTATAGGTTATGAAAAAATGTTAATATTAGTGTGAGTGGGATTCTTGTATTGAGATATAGAATATGCTCATGTGGTACAAAAACAAAGAATTTGATTCTTTGTTTATGTTGTAGGGCCTACTAGGTATACTATATGGAATTTCATATAGATGTATTTTGTATAATATGGGTGAATGGATGATATTTTAATCCCCACTTCCTAAGGTGGGAGAGATACCCAGCATGATAACCATCATACTTTGATACCCTACTTACATAAGTCTACATATTGACTTAGCTAATACCTGAGTGGTTGGGTATATTTTTTAACTTTTCATCAGTTGGATCTTAACCAATATGATATTTTTCTTCTCATATAGAGAGTATGTAATATGGTCTCTTGATTTAGATAGACCGTGGGAGTGGGAATTCATGCCAAGATGTTGTATATCTATCTAGATTAGGGATATGTGATGTTCATATCTATACTAATGAATGGAATGTGATTCATTCTTCAATCATGTCACACTACACTTTGATAATATAGAAAATATGATTTGGATATATACTTCATGTCCCATGGTCACTTGATTCCATGAAGAGATGAAAAATATGAGAATTCATGTTTGCATAAGATGTAAACTAGTGGACACAAGAATAGATACATCAATTAAATAGAGATCATTCCATATCCATTTATAGATTTATTATAATTACTTCTTCACTAGATGAAACTCTTTACTTACATATATGGATCTGGAGATTCATATTTTTTGAAACACTATAAAGGCCCATGGGGTCACACTTCATTGAATAAATAATGATTGAGTTTTACTCAAATAGAGACTCTAAATGTGTTTTATAGTAAATCCAAAGGTTTTTTGGATGGGTATTAAAAAGTTATTACAAATTAAGTGATACAGGATAAAATTAAATATTTCTTACAAAAGTGTTTTGAAAAGATATCCAAAAGTTTTTTGGAAATGATTTTACAAGTTATTTTATATGATACAATATAAGGTGAAATGACACAATCTCTATTATGAATTAGTGCCAGTGGGATATTGAAGGGGATATTCCCTATATATATATATGAGTTTTATTATTTTTTATGAAATTATTATTTTCATGAATTATAAGGGTATACCGTTTCATGAAGGATACATCCTTCATAGATGAATGATAAATAAAAATCATATGAGTGAGTCTTACACCTATGCTATCAATTATTATACTGTTTCATTAGATGAAATTAATGGGAGGAAGTTCATTCATTCATTAGATGCATGATTTTTTTTCCATATAATTTATTCATGAATTATTACACATGAATAAATGAAAAAATACAAGGAGTTTCCTCGGGTGATTATATTTATTTCACTTCTATGAGATGCATGTGTGGATGATTGAATAATGTGTGACCATACTTATCAAAACCAAAATTTCACTTTGAACATATTCTTTTAATTAAATTATTTAGAAGGTTGTGGAGGAAGTATTGGTCCCATCCATACGATGGATGATTCAGTTGCAACCCATGTATACACTATATAGAAGGGATGTATTTTGAATAACCTTGGTGATCTTTATCAAACCAATTTTAGGTATTTTATTTAGATGGAATCTTATCAAGATATATATGTTTGCCCATTTCATTCACAATTATATTGTCATTTGGTTTCTGAGGAAATATTTTTGGGGACCAGTATGGTATAGGAGACCTCCAAGAGAGTGAAACTAGTTTAAAAGAGTTTGATCACAACTCAAAGAATATATAAGTCATATTAAAACCACAATAGGATGCATTTGGAGAATATTATAGGAGACTAAGTTTTTATGAGAGTGAATCCTTGATTACGCCATAAATATTTGAGGAATAAAGGGAAGCCAACATTGTGCTATGTTAGACCATTTGAGATCACTAAATACGCTGAAATAGTGGAATATGATCTAGATATTCCATATTTATAGTGAGGTATTCATGATTTGTTTCATGTGTAACATCTTTAGAGGTACATTCCATATCCTACACATTTCATTTATTATGAGTATGTTGAGTTGGATCCTTACAAATCATACATGAAGTGTCTGATAAAAATCATAGATCATAGCGAGAAAGTCCTTTGAGGGATGACTATATCACTTGTTTTAATTTTATATCATCATAGATTGATCTAAAATGATACATTGAGTGACATGATAATGTTATAGATTAAAAACTTGAGTTGTTCAGTAAGAACCATTGAAGGTAATTATCAAGGATGATAAGTCATTAGAGGGAGTGAATTATAACATTCTCATTTTATTTTAATGTATGAGATATTTTAAGATTATATATTTCTCCATTTTCTTATTATTCATCCTTAATATGGTGTTTTAAGATGATATTTTTAGTGATTAAGGGTCTGGGAACCAAAGGTTTATGTGTTAGGGAGAGAATATCCTTAAGGTAGCCAGAAAATAGTCACCAACTAGCTGGTGGAACCCACCAGCTAGACGATGGGGTTCTAGAGGGTCTTCAACTTTTTAAAGGTCCCACTTACTAGTCAGTGGATAAGATAGGATTCCCACCATTCTTCTAGACACACCATCCACCTGGTGGCCCGAAACTAGCCAGCTGATGTTCCCAGTCTAGGGGTTCATTAAGTACACCACATGAGATTTAATTTTATATGTATTGACCTCAATTTAATACAGTAATTATGACCCCCAGGAAACTATTTCAAATATTATACCTTCCCGATTTCCTCTTTAACTCTCCCATTTATATCTCCTTATTCCTCCATCATTATCATCTTCATAAAATAAATTGATCTACATGGATTATAAATTTAGTGATTACAAAAATAAATTTTATGATATTTATCATGAAATCCTTACAAAAAAACTCTTTAAAAAACACATGGAAACAAAATAAAATAAAAAATAATCGTATAAAAACAACATGTTTTTGAATGAAAGTGATTGAATGCTCATAAATTTCACATTCCCATATTCTTCTAGTCTTTTATGTAGAAGTAATTTTTATAGGAAAACCACCTTCGGTAAAATTACATTTTCTTCAGGATCAATTGTAACTATATTTGAAGAAACATTTTTATCATTTGATGAACTCAACATTCTCTACACCTTCAAATTAATTCAACCCCACAACACTATAGTTATAATAAATACGATGAATTGAATCTAGAAAGTAAACAATGATCTTGGTATTTTTCATACTAAAAATATCCAAAATTAGGTTACCATATTTTTATCATGCTCAAAAAAATACTCTTGAAAAAAACATTAAGTTAAATTAAATGTTACTCATGTGTATTGTAATTTTTAAAACAAGAAATTAAAATGAGTTATAGACTCAATAGAAAAGATATTGATAACAACCCTAGACTGCATCAAGCATCTGAATCTTCTATGAACCCAATATTCTGGATGATATTTTTATAGAGAAATAGTGAGGCTACCCCATGTTTAGTATATTGATGATGTAAAATATTAGATTATAGGATAATGTTTCAATCCTAGATTCTATCTTTGTTGAATCCCAAACATTGGTTTAGGAGTTCCTTGGGTGTATGTGTAGTGGAGAATGGTGTCCAATGGTAATGTATTAAGGGACAAAAACTTAGTGATAGCTCATAAACTATAGAAAATAATTCTTATAGTCAGTAGGGAGATATATTTTGATACTTCTCATCCAATGTAATCTAGCATCATCATGAGAGGATTGAGGGATAATCACTAATAATAAAAAGTAGTTTGGTAAATATTCTTAGGGGGGACTTCACTGATGAATGGGCCTGGGAATACATGGTCGATGGATATTCACAAAGTATAGGGGAGAGTTTCACTATGTATTCATTTATGATGAAACATAGACTTCTCAGTTCTATGTCTACATCGAGTAAAATCATATTCCAGCGTACTTGATCTAGTGGTTCTCTAACACCAACACCTTCCTCCTAAATCGTGGGGAGTTTAGCTTTAAATTATGGGAACTCTATCATAATGGATGTATTCTCATACTTAATGGAATGTATGAAGAGTTCCTACCCATGAATTTTTTTTGTATGACATAGAGATACTCTCACTGCTAGACATGGTGTTACAAGGAATTTTGAGTACTGAAGTTGAGAGAGAATATTGTATTAAACTAGACACCCTATTCAAGAACTAGTTTAAATTCTTTATCTATAGGTGTGGAGTTAAACTTTTAGGAAATCCAAAACATTACCCAAGTTCATAGATTTATAGGAGTCTCGAGTCGTACTAGATCCTTCTAGAGTTAGTCCAATACTTGATATCAGGATTAATCCTTAAGAGTTAGCCGTCATAGATCATGATAGTGATCTTTATGGAATAATTGCTTAGTGTATGGATTATATTAGTCAGGTATGTGAAAATGGGGGTGTGGTCTAATACATTCATCATGGCGACGAAATTATTGGATGGGTTCCAGACCATCCTTGTCATTTTAGTGTAGGATAATGTCTATCGAATTTTGAACCTTACTAGAGAGAATGAATGACCTCTACATGTTTACATGTTATTCTAATTTTTTTAGGGTTGGGTTTCTATGCATGTTATGGGACATTAGTACAAAATAATAATCATATATCTTGAAATTAAATTTAGGCCTTTACTGATAAAGATCATCAGGATCCAACCTATGGAGCTTTAGAAAGTCAAAGTGATCCAAAGAATTAGAAAACATGAATAGTTTATATTCTATATTTTCCAAATTTTTATAAGGGATACTATAAATTAATTCCATGGTAGTGATGAAAAATTAGTGTATATAATTTCCTCTAAGAAGGTACATAGATAATTCATGAGGAAATAATCACCGTCTATGAACTATATAACTATTTTTAGTTCAATTTCCAGTTCCATTATCATTAGTGGCTTACATCACTAGTATATACCAAGGTGTATTATGTAATTCATATCACGTTTCTTCAATAGCTCTAGTTTATGTTTTTATATGAAGGAAGCAGTGATAGAACCAAATTTTGACCACCAATACTCAGATTGAGTTGTTCCATGACTACGTGTTGAGCTAGATAACAGAATATTTGTTTGGTGTTGCCGTAGTGGTTGTTAATCTAAGTCGATTCTTGGATTCAAGCATGAGGTTGACTAAGTATGAGGCATGATTAAATGTATGGAGAACCTAGAATAATAAGGTACACTACTTTGGAAATACTGGAAGCTTTTTAGGATTCTCTAGGGGCTCCCACTCCATCTCAAAATCTACCTAATAATTTCATAGCCTTTGAAATAGGGTATTATCTCACAAATACATGTATTTTCATAATAAAAAATCAAATAAAAATAGAAATAATTTTAAAATACATTTCAATTAAATAAATAAGGTCAAGGTTTCAAATTTTGGTAAAGACTTACATAACCACATACCTTTATTCACACGATCAATCAATCAATAACCTAAAATGTGAACCATAAACAGAAAGATGAAGATGAGTAATATCAAATTGGAATCCCTATAATCAAAATACATCAGATCAAAGTAAAGATCCATAAATATAACGAGGATTCATCGCTTTAAATGAAGTAGTGAAGACAAGAAAATATGATTCCAAAACAAAGAGGTTACACTTACTAGAGAGAGATAAAACTCATATACTGACACTTCGATTTTAGAGGAATGTGGTTAGAGAAGCATAAATTCGGTCTTGAGAGCCTAAAAAATACAATGGGCCATGTTGGGGTTGAATGGGATGTGATTAAAGTTTAAAATAAAGGTATCCTGAATTTAATTAAAACATTCAAGGGATTGAAAACCTATTTGAAAGGTTTCCTAGGTCGGTACACACTATTAGATATAACTATGTGCCAAACCATGAACCCTCGCATGGATTCTAGAGGTGCTTCATGGTTTGGCCACACGTTTTGACAAACTATTCACCAACCATGAAAATCTATACTATCACATACCACACGCCTTAAGGGGGGATGCAACATGGTATAAAGAAACTTTCTGGCAATCATGCCTCCTTCCAAATCCACTAAGAAAAGAACAAAGTTTCATGGTAGAAACCACATAGTTTTCATTAACATTGTATCCTCCCCCTTAAACCATGAAGAATTTGATTTTAGTGATTTTCACAGTCGGTGCACAGTTTTAAACCATGCGGCTAAACAATGTGGCTCTTATAGAATCCCAGTGAGGGTGCACAGTTAAGTGCGTAGTTAAATCTAACCAAGTAGTCTAGAATTGGAAACCAATAGAATGACTTTTTAATAACTTTAAAATTTTAATTTAAACCTTAAGACCCCTATTTTAAACCATAAACTCCTCCCATTTTACCATAAATAATTCCTTCTATCTTTTTATTGATTTCGAGAAACTAATCACCCACCCATAGGGGAATTACCTTTAGGTCATGTTAGTGATGGGTCAGGTACCAGTTTACCAGGGTATTTGAATTGGTTTATGACAAAAATAGTATCAAAGGATGGTTGAGTATCCTTCTTGATATAGCTATGCTATATAAGATGTCTTGTTAGATAGGAAGATGGATTTTTGGGACTTAATAGGTATTTTACAAGCATGTTCCTATACGTATCTCATTATATAGACCCTTGAGTCACTATGGGTGTTTAGGAAAAGTGTCCTTGAGGAATAAATTGATATGATTCTAGTATTTCCAAAAACATGATCTGATAATTTTGAAATCCTTGAAATTTGAAATATATCTAAGGGAATTGATATTCCAATATCTCTTGATTGATTCAATGACCTAAGTATCTTTGCTAATACTTCCATATTACCTGTTGATGTTGTATAGTACCATACCCCCAAGAATACATTTGAATTGACCTTAAAAGGTATTTTTCAATGAACCACAACAAAAAAACCCTCTATTTTATTATAACCTCATTCGGAGAGTGGTGTGTGTGGTCTAATCTCTATGATAGGTAGCCACCCCCATTCTTGTTCAGGATCCATTAGTGGAATCTGGATGGGATCAAACTATAGACCATTATAAAGAGTTTCTTTGGTTGAAATATCCATATTTCAAATGTCCAAATGATCATTAAGAGGTAGACTATTTGTTGAAAATTATTGAGATTTTATTTGAGTTCTTGGAAACACCATATGTTATGAAGTTAAAATGTGATACCTTCAAAATTGAAGGGCCCAACAGGAGGTGGTGGAATTAAATGGTTACAATGATGAAACATGAGGGATTGGAGTTGAAATATTTCAATGATATTTTTTATGGTATTTTTCTATCTAGAATCTATGGTTTTTGAAAACATTATTAAGTTTTTCATCTTCTAACAAAGTGATAGACCCATGAATTAGTACACTTTGGTTTCTAAACTTGTTTAGTTTTTTATAATATAGTGATGAATGGGAAGATAAAGTCTTATAGATTCGATATGGGTCTTCAATCTAATATTAGATCTCATTTTTTATTCTGAATATCACTTATTATATGGTTGTGATGGATATGGATTTACTGGTTGAGCTTAACATGGCTAGTGAGTTAGGGTTGATGGGATTTACTCCTCGTAGTGGAAGCTTTCTTGGTTCTTTTAAAGGAAATAGTGTGAACAATGAGTATCATAGTGTATAATGATATCATACCTTACCCAAACCATCTATGGTACTTATAATAGGACCATTGAATTTCTTTCAGTGTGGAAGGGTTGGTCATTAAAAGTGATGTTGTACCGAGGCAATGAATATTTTTGGTTTGTGTAGTCACTCATGACAAATACAGAAGTTATATCATGTATTTTCAACCCTGTATAGTGACATGGACTAAAAAAACCAAAATCTACTATGGATTAGTCATATTCTTCAATAACTAAGGGGTTCTAGCCTTATTCATTTGAAATAAAGCTTCTTCAAATAGTATAAGAGTCTCCAGAGGAAGCATAAGTGAGTCCAGTGATAGTGAGTGGTGTTATCACTTTAAATTTATTTTTATTGAATAATTTTTTAATCAATTTAATCTCATTATTTCATATCAAATAAAATTATGACTATGTTAATCCTTCCTATGAATCTTATGTCTTATGTGATGGATATTTCTACACCCCTTGGATTAAAGAGAGAGGAGGGTATCTAATCCCCCTCATGTTCCATCTCTTTATTATATGTTGAGATCATCTAGAATTTTACATTTTTTAACATAAATACTATATATTTAATTCCTTGGATGGATTGGATGATTTCCCACATATCTTAGATTGATTTTTATCTTCAATGGGTCTCCTTTACCACTCTCGATGAGGGGTGCCTTGTTTTCTAGGGAGAATGTGACCTGAGATCGAATAGATCCAAGAAACCTTTTATAGAATAGGGTAGGGTGAAATCTATGTTTTCCATTGATATATGATGAGAATCCTTGAGTGGTGATCTTCCTCTAGTGGTCTCCAAGTTTTCCAATGCATTTCCTTCTGACTTTTCTGGGTTTCCATCAGTAACGGAAGTAGAGTTCCTTATTGACTTCATACAAGGAACCTAGCCTATCTATATTCATTCTTTCAATATGAAACCAAATTATTTTAAATATTTAAATAACCAATTTTATTACTTATATTTTAATGTATTTCTTCACATGAGTGCTTCTCCTTGGGTATGTCTTGTTCTTTTTTCAAAGAAATATTACTGAATTTGTCACCATTGTGTGGATTACCAAAAACTTGATCCTGTTCTGGTGAATAAAAATTATTTTTCCTTCATTGATGATTTTTTGGATCATTTGAAATGGGATAAGTGGTTCTCAAATATTTATCTTTAGTATGATTATCACTAGTTAAGAATACATGAATTTGGAGGATCACATTTCGAAGAAGGTAAGGATATTTTGAGTGTCTCTTTATGCCCTTTGAGTTAACCAATGATATGGTAGTTTTTATAGAACTGATAAACAAGATATTATATGATTATCTTGATTTATTTATGGTGGTATTTTTGGATGATATATTTGGTTACTATAAAACCATGGAGGGTTATGTGAATCACCTGAGAGAATTTATGGAAATTTTGATAGATGATTAAATTTATTCCAAAATATCAAAATATAATTTCTAGATTTGGGATGTGAAGTTATTGGGACACATGGTACCAAATAATATACTTTTTTATCAATACTAAAAGTTCTAAGTATATTATGAAATTATAGAAACCACTTAATGTATTTCAGATTCAGAGCTTCTTGGGCTTAGTAGGGGTATTACTGTTAGTTAACCAAATATTTCTCAAAGATAGCCTCTATGATTATTTATCTCGCTCAAAGGGGGGTATTGTTATTATGGGATGTGAAATACTAGAATTATTTTTATTATTTTAAATGAATTTTAACTTATGTGCACTTATTGACTCTTCTAGTGGATGTGCATGTCTTTAAAGGATTTTACTATGCATCGTGTTTTGGTTTGGGTTGTGTTCTCATGCAGGATGATCAAATAGTGGAATATGGTTCCTGAAATCACATGGCACATGCGATGAACTATCCACTCATGATCTCGAACATGCAACAATGATTCATTCTCTTTAGTGTTGCGGAATTAACTTTTCTTAGAAAGGTTTTACTGTCTATTCTAATAAAAAATCATGAATATTATATTCTCTAAAAAAATCTAATTATCTATTAGAGTTAATGGTTAGTGTACCTAAAATCCTTTGATTTTACAAGATTCAAACACCACTGGTTAGGGTAATGTCATTGCTGAATCCTTGAAAAAGAAACAGCCGACCCATACTATGAAAGAATCATTAGAATAGTGGAATTGGATGTCTCCCTTTTCCGGTATGCACTTGGGTGCTTATGTAGATGAGATCGAGTTCATGATGAGAATTTTCCAATTTACCTCCACTCTTCTCTAAATTATTCTCCAGGAGTAGTATATTGATAATGAATTCTATACCATTAGGGAATCTATTTATAGTGTGGAGAACATCAGTGAGTATTTTTTATCTTATGAGGGTATCTTGTACTTCCAAATCTACTAGTTTTACCTTTTCCCATTAGAAGATATATTGTGGATTATTTTTATAATTATTAGTGGTTGGTTCACCATTACATCAAGAAAATGTTCTATGATATGCAATGACAATTCTAGTGGTCAGGTATGGATAGTGTCCAACCGATCGAGTGAAGAATCCGATATGGATAGTGATCGATTGACTAACAATATCAGCTCACTTTATCCCCATTCATTATTCCATAATAGTTGTGGAATTTTGATGTCTATATGTGTATAAGATTGTCAAATTTCATGGAGTTCCATATATTATAGTTTCTGATAGGGATCTCTGGTTCAATTCTCATTTTTAGAGGCATTTATGAGATGATGGGATCCCATGTTAGTTTGACCAGGCCCAATATCCACTTAATGATAGATAGATTGAATGAGCTATAATATTTTTTAAAGACATGGTTCATACTTGAATTTTTTATTTTAATGGAGATTGAGATGACCGCTTGGAGATAATTTATTTTCCCTATAACAACAGTTAATAGACATCAATCAGGATAACACCCTTTAAGGCCTTGTTTGGTCAACTATGTAAATATCTGTTCTGTTGGTCAGAGATTTGTGAGTCTTCCCATTTTGGGACTAGTTTAGTGCTAGAGACGATAGAAAATATCTAGTTGATTTATCATATAATGATGACAAATCAATGACATTATAAATCATATGTTGATCTCCATAAACAGTCTTTGTATTTTTTAGTTGGTGACTAGGTATTTTTGAGAGTTTCACCTTGGTTAGTTCACCGATGGATAGGAAAATAATGGAGGATTGCAATGAGATTTGTGGGTTCCATTTGAGTTTATTGAGAAGATTTAATGGTTAGATTACCTTTTGGAGTTTCTAAATTGATTTATGTTAATTTATAATGTTTTTCATCCATCATAGCTCAGAATGTATCTCTTTTACCCATGTTTTGAGTTTAAAGGACCATAATGTGTAACCCCATTTATCCATAATTGAGCACCAAGTTTAAGTAATTGATTTTTAGATGAAGGTTCCTCATGGAAAGTCTATACCTCTAGTTCAAGTTCTTTGGAAGCATGTTTTTTATTTTTATGATACATGGATGATAGAGTAATTTATTAGAGAATATTGGAATCATCTTTTTGATATAGATTATTTATGTTAGGATTTATGGGTGTTGAAAGCATGTATAGTGGGGAGATTATAACATCCCATCAACCAATTTAGGTACTTTTATGCCTTTTTTATTTTCCTTTATCTGGGATTTGATCTATAATTTTTCTAGTGACTTTTGAAAGTTCTTAAAGCCTTTGTATTTGTTCATGATTAGTGGATGATTAGGGAAAACTATGTTGTTTGGCCAATAAAACCATGATCCATGATTAGAGGCTCTATAAGGGGGTGTACAATTGGTAAATAGTTAGTCCAAATCATTTTTAACCCCCCTTAAACTTTAAGTCATGGTATATTAGGTATTTTCATAGTTAGTAAATATTTTTTAAAGCCATGATTCCTAACCATGAGGCTCTTCAAGATGTTTAGTGAGGGTGTATGGTTATGCACATAGTTAATTCTAGCCATGTGGACTGAACCAGGAAACTATAAGAATAAGTTTTCATTCCCCTGAAAATTTTAATCAAAATCATGAGACCCCCATTTTAAATTCTAAACAACTATTAATTGATCATAACTCAGTTATTTGGATTTTAGAGGATATTAAGAGAGTGTTTTTTCTTCCCCAATCCTATTTATCTGGGATCAAAGTGTTTATGGATTCATTTTCTATCCCTCCAATAAGTGTAACCTCTTTGATTTAGAGTCCTCCTTTTCTTATCTTTTCTCTTTATTTAGGAGTGATGAATCCCCATGTTTTTTATAGATCTTGAAATTGATTTAATGAATTTTGATTCTATATATTATTATTTTATCTTCCTCATCTTCATCTTTCTATTGGTGGTTCCTATTTAAGGTAATTGATTTATTGATTATGTGGTTAAAGGTTGGTGATTCAGTAAGTATTTTCCTACATTTCAATCATTTAATTGATTAATTTAATTAGAATAATTTTAAATTTATTTTTAGGAAATGATTTTATTTGATGTTTTATTTTGAAAAAGGCATGTATTTTTAAAAGAAACCTTATTTCAAAGTCTTTGAAATTATTAGGTGGATTTTAAGAAAAGATGGATTGAAGTGAGAAGTGATTTGATGAAATCATTTGATGTGGATTCTTGAGAAAATTTGATTTAAATTAAAGATGGATTTAAAATTCATGAATTTGATGAAACTATATAATTATTTTTTTAAATTAAAATGGTAATTTGATACTTAAAACTGGGTAATTGAACTTTGAATTATTATTTGAATAAAATTGAATTGATTTTCCCATGATTTATTGGTTGGTTGATTGAAAGAACATGTGAGCTTCAGTAGTTAGTGGGTGGATAGGATAAGAACACTAATAATTTGAATCCCTAGAAAAGTTTTGATGATAAAAAATCTAACTTAACAAGGTTTTATATGACTTTCCTAGATGAGGTGTTGATTGGTTCTATCCTGATGGTCTGAGCCTTAAGGATATGTGCACACCTAGATCCATGATGATTGACCAAGTATTGCAAGGATCCTATATCCATGAACTAATTAACCTAAGGGTATATTATATGGGTGGATGTTATAATTTCATGGGATAAAACTAATATAGGATATCAAGGGTCGAGGGATCATTGAAATTGATACTTTTTCTCATGATTTTCATCCTTAGTAAACTCAATAAAGGGGATTATGAGAACATTACCCACCGGTAGTAAATTAACATTTATAAGTATTATTGGATGTTATTATCTACATATGGGTGTAATAATTATTATAATTTAGGATTATTATTAAATCATATCATGATTTGCATACTATGATGTATTTTCATAAACCATAATGACTTATATTTGCAGAAAATTTAGATACATCACAACCATTATGATGATAATGAATACTATGATGAATTATATTTCCCTTACACATTTATTGGAAGTTGATATCTAATGTCCAATCAAGAAAATTTAACTTCTAAATTAAATATATGGCAACAACATTCCATTGTAAATCTCATTCTCCAAAAGTCAAAGAAGGAGTCATCGAGCACCTAGGTTAATGAAAATAGCAAGAAACTTGATATATTATAGATATCATGACAATAGGATTATATTATATAGTGTATATTCACATGATGCCATATTTTCAATGTTAACTTATTTTTTATAGGAGTCTAGGTGGGTTTTTAGACATTAACCATGAACTTTAGGTGCCCAATTCCACTGAAAAATGGGATTGGGGGTTCAAAAATAAGGTGAATCTAGAACCAAAATTAAATTCTATATTACTTTAACATGTTGAATAAATATTATTCTCATACATTGTTTTATTATTATTCATGATTGTATTGATTATAAATATTCACTCACTATTCATTAGAGTGAATAAATGTGATTTGAATATTTAAAATATATATATATTTTACAGATTTCCGTATTTATTGTTTTGTGAGAAAATATTTTAGTGATATTTAATTATTTAAATAATTATTTATTAATCAATGCTCGATAAATATTGACATGGATTTACTGATTGAGTTTTGTTTTCCAGTGAGATAAAATATAAAATATATTATTTTAATAAATTATAATTTATTTTTTAAATAAATAATATTTATATATCAATGAGTGTAGTGAATATAAAGTAAATAATAATAATAATAATAATGTAATTTAGACATGGGGTTCACCAGGGATTAGGAAAATAATAATGGCCCATAAATAATGATTATTTTCTAACCCTGGATCTATTTAAACCTTATTATAACATTATGAACTCTATCATTATTGTGAAAAATGAAAGTCTACAAGGAATTCTCCCATGCACTATAGGGAAATACTAATATAATGCACACATGAATGGATAGTTATACTCATCCTCCAAACTCTTGAATATAGAGAGAAAAAGTGTAATCCTTCCGACCTCGAAATGATTCTCGGGGGGATCATCCATGAATGATGAATGCGTAAAAATATTCAGTTCTAGGAACTAGAGATTTATATGATGATGTTTTTTAGTTTATGGTGCATATGGGGTTCATGAATAGAGATATTATACCATTAAATAGTCCCACTACAATGACGGTATGACAAGAATTTATCTATAAAATGTTCAACAAAAAATGAATTCCAATGCAAGGTAATTTGTTATTTTTATAAATAAATTATAAATTAAATATGATTATAATGTATTCTTGGTACATTAATTTATATAAATTAATCATATAGCTAATTCATTTATTAATGAAATTATTTATTAGGTATATATTGGGTTATTTTTTTTAAATGATCCTGGTGGCTACTACCTACCAAGTTCTTCCACTATGCCCAAAACTTTGAGATGCAACATATAGTGATGTAACTTCTAGACTATTAAGACCAAGGAAGGGACAATTTATCTATATATGAATTTATGTTCTTAGGGTCATGTATATTAATATGTAGGTAATATTGAGTATTCTCCTTGACATCATTCTTCTTATGTGATAAGAGGGAGCTAATGGACCATTCCAGTTCATTCACTTAGAGGAATAAAGTTTTTCCCAGGAAAAACTTCACCCATACAAGAGGACACAAAATGCACTAATTGATTTCATTGATCATGTTATAACTTTTTAATCCCATTTATAATAAATTCCTTTCTTAATCAACTTAGAGATGAGGATGAAGTTTCCTTCTAGATTGGTGATAAAATGTTAAATGTAAGTCTAATGGCCTTGGAGGCCTCATTAATACCACATGTTACATTTAGAGGAATTTTAGATGATATACGTAATCATTTATAGGTCAATTTTAATGAATCTATATCATACAATGATATCAAGGAATTTTCAAAATGTAACTGTGAATTCACACTTCACAGGGATCAACTTCATGTAATGGGTACAGAAAATGCCAAACAAATTATCATGTCCTTTTAGGTAGTCCAAGACTTGGTAGTATTTTACCACCAAATCATCCATGTATAAATCTGACATGGTTCATAAGATTTGATTAAAGATGTGATGGATAAACCAATAGTAATTTTCTGTAGTGTTCTTCAAGAATAATCGCATCACTTAGTAAAAATAATTTCCCTGTGGTTCCTAAAATTCAGTAGTCTCTTAACCTTTAGGGGCCATCCATATTTTTTTGTGTCTAGAGTATCCATCCATGATGGAGAAATCCTAAAATAAAAAGATTGTGTTAATCAAAAACCCTGTCACTAGGAAAGGGAAGTACCATTTTGTACAATTTGTGGCTGATGTCCTGGAATTTTATACAGACTCCCATTTGTCTATTTTTCCTCCTAAATGAGAAAATTTTGTCTATCCAATTGGGATATTGAAATTACGTAATGATGTTTTCTTTGTCCATATTATCAACTTTGGTCTCAAGCATGGAACAAAGACAAGGAAGAATTTTTCTAGGCTCTTTCTTGAATTGATGGCTATTAATATGATAGGCTAGTCAGTGGAAATCTGAATGAGGACCAATCTATGATATATTCTGATTGTTCCATGAAAATAAACCACATTAAAACTTTAGTAACATAATGTATTTCTCTTATTTTCCAAGTGTTATAATGACAGTAAACAATGTTAGCTTCAGATCTTCCTTGATGAGGAGTTTCACTTGTATCATCTCATTGATAGTGGTGGAAACTAATTAAAAGGAATGAGGGATTCATCAAAGTCATTTTTATTATAAGAAAGAGGACTAAAGGGAGGATATGGAACCTCAACAAAAATAATGTTAGGTGGAATTTTGTTCTTATACACAGGTAAAATATTTGGTAGTGGATTTATGTATTTATGGTTCCACAAAGAATATGGTAATAGAATTCATGAATTATATCTTATATGATATTTTCTTGTGTTCCCCCTATAATGTTGATGAAATTTAGCTTGTTCAACCACCAATGGATTAATCCTTCTCTCTGATAAACTTAGTGGAGACTTCGGTTGTCATCAATGGGTATGTTTTTATAGTATGCAACATGAGTGGGATTTTTGGAATATATAGGAACCTACCCTTCCAAGGTAAAAGAGGTGATTTGAGTTTACTCTATTTTATTAGGCATAATGAAATAGAAAATAATTTCTGATTCCATTTCTTCTAGATTGTGGATGGTCAATAGGAAACTTCCCTTCAGCCATCACATAGATCTTATGTGGTTGGAATCAAGTCATTGTGAGCATTTTCGACACTTGGGTTCCTCAATATAGGGTTTCATTCATTCCCTTTTGTAATACCCAACATTATGGTAGATACAATAATACAATTTCGGGAGAGAAACATAACCATATATATCCCCTACTTAATTGTTAAGGGAGACACGAGTAACTAGGGATATGATGAAGGGAGGTTTTCATGAAAATGGACCCATAGACATACCAATAAAATTTTGAAATTATGGTCTTGTTAGATAACCATAAAATTTATATTTGATACCAAATTTATGAACTAGTTCTTCTACTTGATTATTACAAACACTTTCTTCTCTCTCTTGTGATATCCTTGAGTTATCGGGTTGGATGAGGCTAGATCGATCTCTATGTCCCCCAATATATAAAATATAAAAGTTATAATGAGATTGATATTGAGGATAGTGTATACTAAAAATTGATGGAAATCAATGTTTTTTTAGAATTATTGTTACATATAGAATGTGTATATACCCTTTTATGATTGTAAATTCATCCTCCCTAGAGAATAATAAGATGGCCTAGCAGTCATTGTTCCTAGATTCCTCTACATGGTAGACTTTAGTAGTGGATATCATAGTATCAAAAATAAGATGGATATTCAAATCCACAATGACAGAATCATTGATCTCCATTGATAGACAAAGAACATAAAAGATTAATATTAGGGTTAATATTCTGATGAGGTTGTTGAGAACATCATACCTTTGCGCTAAGGGAATAATTTTTATATTGAGTCATGTCTCCTTGATAGGATGAATTGAGGTTCAGCTGACTAAGGTAAAGGTTTATGGTTATAATCTACAAATTTCTTTATTTGGATGGATAGTTTTGACCAATAATTCGATGGTTATGAATAATTGAAATGATCAACCAACTGAATGGTTCATATAAATTCACATGATCATGACACTATATAGGTATTATATTGTTGATATTGAACCAATTATTTCTTCTGGTCTCATCTACACAGACAACATTATCATAGATAAAACCTCAAGATTTTTTTTACTAAAGGACTGTTTTCCATTTCCTTGAGAGAATTAATGAGGGTTATAAGGAGCTGACTAGAATGATTCATCTCAATAATGATTTTCGTGGTCCCAAAACCTGATGAAATCAATAGAGGAATACTCTATGTCTTTGTCAAATGAGTTCTCTATAATAGGATGGATTATAGAACCGCCTCCAAATGATGGGGGATTGAATTCCATTAGGAATCTCACCAGGTTTGGAAAGGTAGGGGTTTCTAATTTTTATTTAGAGACTGGTTCTAATTATTTCATTCCTAGAAGGGTTGTGAGGATGAAAATACTACTAGATATTATTAAGTTCCTTAAGAGGGGTTTAGCTTGTCTGGTATAGCATTAGTGATCCCATAGGCTTGATTTATTGGATTTCTAGCTATCCGACCATTGAACATCAAATATCCAAGGTCTATGGCCTACTTTCATCCCTCAAAATCAACATTATAAAATGGTATGGTGGATATGCATATAAAATTCACTAGAGGGTCTCTAAGGTCAACTATTACATGGTATACCATGTATTGAATCTATTAATTAAAGAAAAAACACACATTTATGGTGTGTCTAAATAATCAATTGTAGAGGTAATAGTTAAGACTAATTTTTATATTGAAATCTTGTGACGTCTTGAAATCTGGTAGATTGAGTATAATTTTTAAAGGCACAGATAAAGAATCCTAAGATATATTAATCCATGAATTAATAGATAGTGTTCATCCACTTTATAAATAGGATGACTACACATATCTAGAAAGGATCCTAGACGACATTATTAGCATTATTTTTTGGATGATAGATCCTATTCCATGGGAAAACATATAGTTTGGATTTATAATGGGTTTGGATATTTATGATAAATATTATCTCTAATCATTGAATATTTTATGCCGAAGTGGGAGGTAATGGGCGAGAAATTTTCTTAGTCTACTGCATGGCCTTCTTGAGGTGCTTATACCTCTTAGTGGAATTTTGGAATCTACTTGGATACTTCATGGAGAGGAGGGTTGGGACCAAATCACATTAAAAATTATCCATAAATCCCCAATAATTATTCATGGGAATGATTAAAATTTAGTGAGTATATTAAGAACATCATATATGAATTTATGTTTTTGACATGCCCATTGTATCACAGCATACACTTAGTAAGTTTAATGAAACCAATCATATAAAAGGTGGAGTTGAACTGATTAAGGAAGTAGCGAAAGTGATCCCACCAAATGGTGATGGATCTCAGATCCAGATAGTTGTGTTAGATAAAATCAGGGCCTTAAATATTATTTACAATGAATAAGAGTTTCCTTGCCTCTTGTCTCTCTGAGGTTTCCCTAATTGGGAAACACCAAGTTGAAAAATGGGATTGGCCTTGCTCTATGTAAATTTTACATTGAATGTTGTAAAGAGAAGATAAAAAAATATTATAGGGGGGATATGGTCTACAAAATATGGATATGGGTTCCCTTTAGGCTCTACCAAATATCACTGTCTCAATATATTCTTGATGATCAGTGATATAACGGATCTTGCCATCATGGGGGATTTGACATGTACCTCCCCCATGACAGGTTAGATGGAATGTAATGTTTTGAAGCCATCATCCAATAATGGGAATTCATGTTGACCCACTATAGTGGGGGAAGAGTGAAAGACCAATCCATGAAATGTATTAGAAGAGTCACAATCTTTATTTTGGGTTGGATGAAAGAAACCATGTACTTTATCTTTTAGTGATCGACCATGGAATATTGGTTACCAAAATTATGTAGGAAGAATTATGGGTTCATATTCAACTTACCCATGGTTAGGATTATATCCTTTAAGGAGATTAGGATTGATCTAAATTGGGAACTTGTGCTCTTGGATAAAATAGGTGATTCATGAATCTACTCTAGTTGCCTCAATAGCTTCATGTCCATTAGATGTTTTTGGTACTTATTTTCCTTTTTTTAAGTTTATAGTGATTTTTTTTGGGAAAGGTATATAAATAATATGTTTGATGACCATTTAATGTCATTAATAGTGGGTGTGAATACTATTAGGATGGTTCACCAATACTTTTTCACCCTCTTGAGGAATATTTTCCTCATGTTCCTCATCATCGGTATCACCCTCCTGATTATCAGGGGGATTAACCCTAATAAAATCCACTATATTAGTGGTCAGTGGTGAAGAATAAATTTCGTCAATATGTAGCTAATATTGAGGAGGCTATCATCATCATATGTTTTTTATGAACTTTAATGCAACACAATAACCTCGACCTATAATTTTGACATAAATATATACCTATTTAATAATCTATCATAACATTGTGAGACTTAAAATGAAAACATTCTGGAAGCTCTTGTGATATCTTCTAGAGTTGGGATACTAAGATACTAGATGTATCATGGGGTAAACAATTTGTAATATTTTTTCAAGGGAATTAATATTATCATAGATTCTTGGGTAGGTCAACTAAAAACCTTTAGAGTAGTAGAATGCTTTGCACAATTTCTACTATTGTTGTGTTATGTGACTTGTAGTGAGAACCTATATGATGGAGAAATATGAGGCCACCTGTGGTTTAAACTAAAATTGAATCTCATCAATGGTTATGGAATAAAATATGACCTCATATAATTTTCCATCCCACTTGGAAGGTAAATTCATCTCTAAAGTTGTGAATTGGTGGAAAGTCAATGGGGTAGTGAGGTAAACTGCTCTATTGTGGGATCCCAAGTGATATCGCTATTATCTAAGACTCTCTTCCAATGAATAATTATATATTCTAATGATATGGTTTTTGATTCAACAATATTACCATATAGGAGGGGGAGTAAACATCCTATTATTAGAAGAGATCATTAGGTGCATGTGGCTTGACTAAACGTTTCTCCTCATCCAAGAGTGATAAGATAGATCTTGAATTCCCCCTACATGTATTGTAGAAGTGGAGAGAAGGGATGTCAAAGGAAGAAGGTAAAAATACACATCTATTCATTGTATGTAAGTGAAGACATCCTATACATATATGTAATTTCATAGTGAATTTTGAACCATTTAAACTATAACCTTGGGGATGGTTATCCTCAGTTAAAGGATTCTTACCCCAGGATATGGTAGTGAAGGCCAAAACATCTGTCGTGAATCATTAGAAATCTCATATTCTGAAAGATAATGGGTTACCTAGCATTAGTAAACCTTGTTATTCCTTTAGTATCATTGTAAAATTTCCCCAATCATTATCTTATAATATTCATGGGAAACTTCCCTAGGGGTATTGAGGTTAGAGTCATGGGTGGGGCCTCCTTGATAGACAGAATCCCTTGTACCACGAGAAGGACCTTTAAATTGGTGAACACCTTTGGCATATGGAGGACCTCAAATATAGTTTTTGGTATCATGGGGAATAGTTCCATGATAAAACCCTTCAATATTGGTAGGAAAACCATGAAGACTATTGGTAGTGTAAATGTCCAAGAGACTTGACTAAACATGCATGATTTGAAGCAAGGGTACTAATATCTACCTAGAAAGGACATACCATTGTGTACCTATTAGTGAATCATGGGATGAGCCAATGGTTTCATGGATCATAATAGCAATTAGATTTGTGGTCCATGGAATAAGATATGTGACTAGACACTAACATGGGAACTGCACAATCTAAACTAGGGTAGGTAGATTAGGGAAAATATCCAACTATTCTTATTCATGTCAGGTTTCCCTACACTATTAGAGATGTTAGGTGGTGGGATCCCTCCTTGGAGACTCATATGTGGTAGCTGGGGATACCATTACTTGAAAATACCCTTCCTCTTTAGTGTAGGGGGATGTTTCATCAATGTGGTCAAGGGAAAGGTTCATGTAATAGTTGGAAGTTGTAATGGAGGGAGAATTTCCCATAAAAATCTATCTTTTTATAGTAATGGTATGGTTTTATGGATTTCAAGTTCTCCTAATATATCTCTTGGGTGAGAATTAACACATATGTTTCATAATGGTTGACAATAGAATTCGTGACCCTTTTTTTTGATTCATGTCCGTACAAGATGCACAGTGAATCCTTAAAATATTGTATATCCCCAAAAAGGAAGGGTATATTACACTATGTATATATGTTAGGAGCACATATATATAGAATTAAAATTAAAAAATAAGAATAATTTAGTGATAATGTGTGTTTTAGAGAGAAAAGGCATAAACCAAAATAGTAGAAGGTGGTTTTGAAGTTCCCTTATCTCAGGTCCTTGACATGCTTGGTAAGATCACCAATCTTCCTAAATAATCAAATGAATATTTTTAAATAACTATTTAAAAAATAAATTAATCTACATTTGAAAAATTAATATTATTTTATGTTTATTTGAAATCAATTTTTAATGACATTGAATTTATTCCTACTATCTTGAGGGTGTTCATTTCATTGATCTAAATTCTATTTAGTTTCTTGGATAATTAGGGATGTTCCCGTAAAATTGGAATAAAAGTCCATAAGTGAAATTAAATGATATTAAGGTCATTAAATAATTTTAAATGGTCCCAAATATCCATATTTATTCTTATATTTTTGTGATTAATTTATTATAACTGTTATCATAATATTGTTAGTTCATTTTGGCTAGTTTACTGACAATCATGAACGAGATTAATTTTATTTAATTAAATGATTATTCAGAAATTAAAAAATTTGAAATAAGTTATAATATACTTATTAAATCATATTTAACCATGATATTATTTATATAAACATCCATGAAGGGAATGGGGAAAAACAAAACATGTCATTTATGGATGTGGAGAACCAACCAAAACATGAGAAACATTTTCATTTTAAAAAATATAAAAAACGTTTAGATGATTGATATTCCCTAAATATAATAAGAAATATGTTTTTTAGTATTATTTAAATTATTATAACAACATTTATATAATAGGTTTGAGTTGGTATAAGAATAAAATAATTTACAAGTCTTTGGTTGATAGTATTACCTCTTCATTTCAATGTGAACACTTAGGATACCCCTTAAGGCTCCTTGGAATTGTATTTTAGTAAGACAATAACTCAATAAATGTGTAAAGTACAAATGGGTAGATATTTTTAAAGATACTAAACATAGAGTTTGAGGACAATATGGGTGGTGAAGGTTGGTATTTATAAGGGGAAGAGGGGTATTTTTTAGTATAATATCCATTACATAATTTTTTTTTCTCATGAAAACCAATAGTGATGATACATTAGAATATATAAAGGTTTTATTTTAATTTTAGGATGATATAATGGTTCATTACATCTCCCATTATCCAATTATTCATGTATTTAACTAAAAATGTAAAAGACATCATTTTGTTGTTTATTACTATTCACAAAAAACTCATCTTTTATAGAAAAATGGAAAAACTCACACTTTGATAATATCAATGAACTTATTAACAAAATATAATCCATTTTATCCAAATAATTTTCAAAATATATGAATTTAGTATTTAAATAAAATTCTTATTTATTAATTTTTTTAAATTAAATGATTAAAATTCCAACACTTAGAAAAATTAATTATGATTTCATAAAATTACAATATAATATGTATATAAATAGACATTGTTTTATGGAATAAATTTTTTGGGTTAAAATATAATTTAAAACATTTAAATTAAAAATAAAAATTTATCAAATTTAAAATAAATTATATATATTTTCTCCAAAATATATTTATGTTTTCATTATGCTAAAAATTTATTTTATCACATTTAAAAAATTTATTTAATTATATTATGATATAAACTCAATATATTATTTCAAAAATATTATCTTACAATTCCATTGGTAAGTTTACCATTATTAATTGTATGTTTACTATTCTAATGTTTATATTACTATTCTAATGGTAAGATAACACTCATATAATAATAGTCACATTTCCCTCTAAACACTATAAACAATAAAAATTCAGACTTAATCATTCACTACTTAAAATAAAATATTTATTTTACTATCCTTGATAATTTCTATTTTATTCCTTATGTTTCAATTTCTCTCTTACAATATTTATGGCATGAGTGATCTTCATGGGAGAATTTTGGCCTATAGAGTCTACCTTAGTGTTTTCAGTATTCTTTAGTGTTTATATCCCTATATAATTATTTGATGTTATAGAAAATATTATTTCATGATGTGTAATGTTACAATGAAAGAAAATAGACACTATATGTGAATTTATTGTAAAAAATAATATAACACTCATATTAAAACATGGTTCATTTTATTAATAGAAGGAACTTTTGGTTTGTTACTGTCAAGCCTCACTTTTATGGATTCCTCCATAAAAATCATTTCTTAGTCTGAGTCTCCCTTAAAAATTAAAGAAATTTTCGTGAATCAAAATTCAGATTATTTATTTATATATACATTTTTTAATTAATTCATTGTACGCCTATGTAGGTTGAATACCTTCAGTTTGAGAGGATGAGTTTTTAAGCATTTTTCGGTAATTTGGGAATCTATAAATATCTTCCAAAAAATGGATATGAGGGAGTCATATATTTTTCACATATTTTATCTTAGGTTCATCACCCAAGTAATCCTACTCTCATCAGACAAGGAAACTTATTCTCATCATAGAGGGAATATTAAGCTTATTGTATAAGGAATCCTAGGGTCATCACCTAGGTAAACTCATGCCTATCATATGCGACTTATCTTTCTCTTCCCAAAAAGAAACTTAAGATCACCAGATATGGAATCCCTATATTTTCACCGAATTCATCTTATTCTATAAACACAATTAATTCTTTGCTCATCACATAGTTAAGGATATAATCGTAGGCTCATCGCTTAAAGGGTGAGCTGAGATATACCATGCTCTCCACATAAGATTCTTATTCTCTGCACATAACTCATTCCATACTCATTAGATTAGGAATTATATCATAATAATGGAGTGATAGAATCATAATATCCCTTACTAAGGAAATTGAGAATAAATCCTATGACCATCACATAGGCTTCACTTTCTCTTTAATTAAAGAATATTTGGCTCATCACCCAAGGTACCTTAGGATTTTCACCAAGTTCTTGTCTTTTGATATATATTGGGGGTTTTCCAACACTCGGCATGAAGGACATATAATGATTATCACTAAAGGTAATAATACACATAGGCTCATCACCTAAGGTTGGGGACACTTTAACATCCAATGGGGAAGAATACAAAACCGCTTGTTACATAAGGGAAGAAAGATATCTAACATTTAGTCTGGGGAAACCATATTGTTTTAAGTGAAATAGAGACTTTTGAAAGGTTTAGTGATGGTTTTGACATAATACAGGAAGATGATTGGTATTTGGTGATATGATATCTCATGGGGAATATGTAATTGTGGTGATTTTAGGATTGATCCTCAAAGAGTAATCCAATGTATCTTATTAGAAAATAGGAATAAAATCCCATGTAACATGAGGTCCACAGTTTAAGGTCATATAACAGGAGTGTACCATTAATGTTAACTTCATACTATAAAGAATCATTTTTCACAGAATGAGTGAAAATAATTAATGGTGTGGGGATTAGGATTAGGATTTCCCAAGTTTAGGACTCAGTTTATGGAAGGGATAGTTGGGGCTTGCACATGTAAGGATGATCTTGGCACTATTTGGTAGTGGGGAGATCCTGAGTGGGGCCTGAGTTTTGTTTTTGATTTCTGGACTATTCCATAGAGAGAAAAGTATATTTTTCCCTAATCATGATGGTTGTATAAGGCATAGGGATGAAAGAACATATTCATCGAAGATTAAGGTAAAAATACTGATCATAACATTATTAGTGAAAAAAGAATGGTCATGAATGTCATTGATACTGATTATGTTTATATAATTTTCATATTGAAGGATGATTAAAATAGGTGAAGGACCCACACAACCTAAAAAATCATGAAATTTAGATGCATGAATAGATGACTTTTATTGGATCACCATGATGTATGTTTCATGAAATATAAGTTTGGATTTAATTTATAACTTGTGAAAAAGTTTTGGACTTTTTTGTGATGGTTTTTTCATGGAAGGGAGTTGTGTGATAACATATCAAGCCCAATTCAATTAATTAATGGATTTTTTGGGTTAACTCACATAAGTTTTAACTGGTTAGAATCCCTAGATATGTTTGTGGTTTTGTGATTCAACGAAGTCCGTGTTTTAAGAGTTGTGAGTTTATCTTGGAAGTATAAGGGGTTTCCATTGCTAAAAATAGGAAGTGTAGGGGTATTTATAGGAATACAGCTCCTGGTAAGGGGTGGCACATGCATTTTTTTCATTATCACACAAGACTGGAGTTGTTTTTTCATCCAACATTTTTTTCAAAACTTTTTACATTCCCTTTAAAAGGGAATTTGTTCAGCGCTCTAATAGATATTTAGACTTGCAGATATTAGAGTTACAAAAACAATTTTCCTTTGCTAAAAAATTACCCTTTTGACTAACTTTTCTCCTAGATACTCTTTAGATGTGTTTTATGGAACCAAAAATCATAACTTAAGATCAACTAGAATATGTAATAGATTCTATATTTATTAATATGGAAACCATTTTTTAGAATATATTTTTATTGAATATTACCTTATACTTACTATTATACTAGACCATAATGATCTAAAAGAAGACTATTTTGGTATCCTCTTGATAACTAGTATTACAATTTATTCAATTACCATGAAATCATCATGTTTTACTTTTTTATGTACTATCATACAGTTCTGACTTTAATCCATTACATTTTTATGGGGATTTTTTATATTCTTCCTTTGTACATTACAAATGAAAAATATCAAACCTAAATATATACCATTGAATTTGATATAAATTCCAATGCATCCTTCATATATTTAGTATATTTATCAAAATAATCTTCATTTATGTTTTCACACATCAATTGTGATAAATTTAATTCCATATGACATAAGAAAAAAATTCATCCTTGAATTATTCCATCATATATTTTTTTAATAACTCACTGTCATATATAATATGACTTGTTCTACAAAACCTCATAGATCTTTGTATTTAAATATAATTGATTATATATTTATTCACTACTTTAATAAATTCATGGAGATTCCATTTTATTTACTTTTAATTCTATAATACATAATATATCTTTTCCATATATTATTAATGTATTTTACTGGGAAAACTATAATGCCCCCACTAACCACTTGTTAACAAATGGTGTATATTCATTACACAAATATATTATTATTATTATTAGTATACTTCAATCCCAAAATGGATCTCTAAAACATGAATACTTTATTATATTATTTTTTTGTCACCAATCCATTTGGTTTCATCATGTAGACATATTCCATTAGGTTTCCTCTAATGAAGGGTGTCTTAACATCCACTCTACCAATATACTGATTTTAGAAAGTTATTATGAAGGGTTGAAATATAATATATTTTCACAATATGATAAGTGTAAGGTTTTTTATATAATATGTATTTTTTCCCCATAGGACGCAGTTCAGTGGTTCCACCCCTGCTGTACCTGTGGTGGTGAGTTGAGGAGGTCCTGGTTTCGAGCCTCCACGTCTGCAGATTTTCTTTCCTTTTTCCCCCTCCCTCAGAACTACCATGTATGTATATATATTTTTTAAACCTTATGAAATCATTTGAGATTTATTGGTAATAGACTGTATCATCAACATATAGTTTCCATTGAACAACCACCAGCGACCTCACATCAAATAGAGAATCTCAAAAAATATAGAATTGGATTTGGGTCCATAGAATCCATAATTGAACTCATATTAATGTTTAAATCATAGATAGTTCCTACTTATTAGTCTATATAAGATTCATTATTCTTATTTTATATTATATCACTAGTCTTGGTGAATAAAACCACCTATTTTTTTTACTTTCTTATATAATATATATCTCTGGAACAACTACTCCCACTTAGTTTAGTGGATTTCAATGTTCCCATTATACTCATGTGTATCGGGATCGAAGATTTCATTTATGTATATCATAAAAAATATAATCCCTCCTATCTTATAGAAATATTGTCAATCATGACTAATATCATTCTATATCTGGTATGTTAATGTCTAGAATTTTTATTGGATAATTAGTTTAGATTCCCATATACACTTCTTTGATGTATGTTTTTAGCTAAATATATATTTTTAAAATAGTTCTCATCAAATCACATGTAGCTATGTCATAATGTATTTTATTTATATAATAAATTATCTGGAAAAATTTGTCAAAATGTTGAAAAATGGCTGGTTGTTACACTTTTATTTATAAAACAATTCCATAAAGAAATCTTGTAATACTTGAAATATATATATAACTCCTCATAGACCCACATTTTACTAGGAGAAGCACCACAAAACATTTAATAATTGATGAAAAATTTGTTATGATATTATCCAACAATCCTTCCTAGTGGATCCAATATCTTTCACTAAGTGTATTTTTTCCTTCATTGATAACCCTTAAAATCACTCAAAGGGACCTCATGATGATTAAGAATATACCTCTAGAATATCCTTAGAATAGGTAATGTAGTTTTTAGAACTTATTATAGATGTTATTTGGGATAAATTTATTTATAAAGGTTTCTTTTTATAAAATTCAATAAGTATGTACGTAAAGATACATAGGAGCTTTATCACCAATGATTATAAAAATCCAACTAGTTATACTTGAATAAAAAATTTATTTTTTATTGAAAAATATTTATGTTGACATAAATAGGATTAGGTATGATATTTTGTATTCATTAATAATTTCCAATTTTGGATGTTTATAATTCAGGTATAACAGAATTATTAGTTAAATATGAAATACTATAAAAATTTTCATTCAAACCATGAAATAACATCTCATCATGTCTACCAAGAAAATGAGGTAAATTTTTTTATATTACACAATAAAAAATAACAAAAAAGCAGAATCAACATAATAGGAAATACATATGTGTGTTTCTCATCTTTTTAGAGAATTTACCAAATTAACTTGTTTATTATATTTCAATACATATTTTTGGACATTATAATGTACTTAAAACTAAATAAGTGATGTGGTAATATTACATAATTTATGAATATATTTAAATTTAATGATTCTGTGAGATTCTTATTTAATTAATTATATTTCCTCTTCTAATGAACTTTCTTTCCACATTAATAGTAGACAGCTTCGTATTCACCACTCTTCCACTGGATCATTTTTCCTCTTTGGAAAATATTATAAAGGAACCATTTTATTTAAATTGTCATGGTATATTTTGATCGATTATCAATGATATTACCCTGAGAAAGGTGTTAATCAAGGTAATATTGATTTAATGGCATTCCCTTGATTATGATCATGTTCTCTCTATATGAGGAACACTCTTTTCTCTCCTTTAATTCATATTATTAAGTGACTAAAGGTATTAAATCCCACATATAATTTGACATTATTAATAGTAACCAGGATAGTCTAAGGAGCATGTAAAGGGGATATTCCTATGTAAAAATAACATTAGAGCACACTACTTCTATTTATTTTACAAAATAGAGTGGTCTTATAGATCCCCTGAACTCACTATTCACACAAATGGAAAAGGTCACTACCCTTCATCACAAGGAGGAACACACTGCTCCTCCTACAAAATCAATTAACTTTACCATGAGAAAATAATGTGAATATACACCTGAAATAGTTTTCTACTATATCCCAATCTTGATGATGTTCAAGTGAGATCAAGTCCCTATAATTTCCTCCACATTCACTTTTAATTTTCTCCCATGTCTTAAGAACTACCCTAATTTTATTATACATATATTGTGTCTCCAATATCTCCCTAAAAATATCAATCTCTCTAATTAATAAAGAATAATAATTAGCTATTATATTCCAAATTATCAGCATCATAAGAAGCTTACAAACTGCCCTTAACTTCGCATTCTTTCCATCTTAATACAGTCAAATAAATAACTACCTCAAAGACCTCATATTTATTTTTTGTAGTGTGGAATAAAATCTCAATTAATAAACCTTTTAATTATTAAAAATTCCATATCAACACTTTATTTTATAGTGATTAGTTTAGAAAACATCCAAATCCAAGAGATCCATGACATTTAAAAAATTTCACAATAATAAAAACATCAGGATAAATAAAATAATATCTTTTTTTCTCATTCATACCCAATTTCTTCACAGATGGATCTCCTATATTTAGGGCATGGAAATATTTTCAATTAACCCCCTACATGTATCAAAACATCCTTTCTCCATTATCATCTTGTATCTTAGATCCAATATGAAGTTTCATGATTTTGAAAGCATTCATGAATAGTTCTTGCATCACCTGATGTTATTTTTTAGTTGGAAAACAAATCCAAAATTTCATATATAAAGTCTCCTCTATTTTTGTGGAATTACCATACATTTTCCAAAATCACGTTCATTTAAAAATTCACATACATGGAATATCACATAGTTAAATTCACTTATTTGTTTGAAATTTCCAATGTCATCAGATTTGAGTACATTACATGCATAGTAGAATTCCCTTATATAGTCCAAATAACCTATGAAACCTATATAGCTGAATTACCACAAGAAATTCAAATCACCTATATTGGAATTTCCATACTTGGTTCCTAGACAATTTCCATTATGTGGTATTTTCATATGTGGAATCTTCACATTGTCAGGATCACATACATTTCCAGATTTGGATATGTGAACTCACTCATATAGAAGAAAATCCTTATATTGGCATTTTCATACATCGATATTTTGTAAACACAAACTATCATATAGATAAATTTACTAATGTGGAAGGAAATTCTCTTATGTATCCAAATTCCATCACATAGATGAATTCCTTTATGCTAATTATTCTTTTACATGAGTTCCCTTATATAGCCGGATTAGAATACATGATATTTTTTCCATTTTTATAGAAAAATAAATATTATCAAATTGTACCGAAGATGTTCAATATTCATATAGAGAATCTTCACCTCACTCCATTACCTATAAAAAAACACATAATATGGGATTTTTTTTTCTAACAATATCCTCATTGGGATTTACTGACAACTTCAGAAACACTCTAAGAACACCACACCATAAATTATGATAAATGTTGACAAGTTTAAAACTCATGCATAAAAGATTCATTAATCACAAAATCTAAGATAATGTGATCCATTTTTTGTGTGAGAAACATGATTATAATTAAAATATACTCATGATAGCATAGTCACTACACACATAAAACAATAATGTGTCCCCCTGATTTATCTAGAGATATTCCACTATCAACTAACACTTGCACAAAATTTCTAGAAAAGGATTGATACATTTATCCTCAATTATTTTTAAAACCAAAGAGAGAAATTCTTATAAAGTATATAATATATGATCATAAATACAACAATAGTAAATTAAATAGATCCACACCTTTCTCTAGAGAGTGATTTCCATGGGTGAGTGGGGGTCCCTTCTTCATGTCCATCGAAAGTGATAGATTCAACTGGACTCAATATCCAAATAAATACTTTAAAATCCATCATGGTTAAATCATTTATCATTATGTCTACTACATGAGTTTTGTTAGGTACATACTACTACTTAAAATCCTATTGTTCCAATTTCTCTTTTAAGAAATGACACTTAAACTCAATATGAATCATCCTTGAGTGTTGAATGATATTTTTTTCTAATGTTTATTTCACATGATTTTTCATTCTTGATTGGAATATGAGATACCACTTTAAAAACAATAACTTCATGTTTTTTATATCCATATCATATGAGAACATGTTTGAGTCTTTATGAAACATAGATCCTCTATAGTTCTTAATTAAATGTAGTGTTTCTTGTTTACATTTCTAATAACTTTTAGGGCTGTAAATATAGATAAAAACTCTAGATGTTGATTTTAATTCCTCAAACAAACCTTACTATTTATAATATATATACCCCACCAATTAGAGCTATGAATTTTGTCAATAATAAACCAAAAAATACACTGTTTTTTATATAATGTATTATATTAATCACATCATTATTATGAATTTGAAAAAAATATAATATCAAGAAACATGAAATATGATAAAAAAATGTCTTGCTGAGTGGAAATCATGTAATGAAAACCATAGACAATTTTACTATATATAGTCTTATAAAATATCATAGATCCATTGACCATTGAAAATTTTATTTGGTTCTCCATAAGAGTAACCATTATTTTAGAATCATCCATATAAAAACTCTTCAATACCTCCTTGGAATAATTGTTTTGGGAGTTTAATGTCCCATCCATTATTTTAATAACCTGTAGAGAAATGATAAAAATTATAATTTATTGATTAGATACATCTTAAAGTCACACCACATTAATTCTAAAAAATTATTCCATTGGTTTTAATTTGTGCCTCCAAAGATGATGTCATCCACATATATAACAACCACCATCCACTTTCCATGCTCCCTTTTGATGTAATGATTTTGATCAACTATAAATCTATGATAACCAAGATTTCTTAGGTACTTGTCCCTTTAGGACTACCGAGTCCTTAGTTCTTACATTACCCCATTCCAGGATTTCTTAAATCAATATACATTCTTCTCATCATCATGAATAATAAATACATATCACTTTTGGATGTAGACTTTCTCTTTAAGGAATCAATTCAGGAACACAGATTTGACTTGAATATAATACTATTAAAAACCAATTTGGAGACTCATATCTATAATAAATTTCATGGTTTTAAGCCTATCCATAAATGAAAATGTTTCATAAATGTTAATTCCATCAATATAAGAATAACCCTTTCACATAAGAAGTGAACTATTCATTATCACAATACCATATTGATTATGTTGTTTTATGAAACATGCATTTGGTTTTGATCACAATTTTAAATATTTTCCATTGAGACTATTTACCAAGTCATTTTTTTATTTGGTAATGCTTCTCATTCATATAATTAGACCAAAATACATCCATGGTAGCATCATAAATATTTTTTGGTTCTACATGAGATAAAAATGAAGTTGTTATTTCACCTTCATGTGTCTTGTCTTAACTATAGTTTTTTGGTCACTCATGATGTAGTTATCAGTGATTTATTATTTTATGAATCATATTATTAAACTTGATGTCCCTACTTTTCTTCTTTCATTATCTAAGCTATCATCAGAGTAAATGTCTTCCTTTTGGACTCCCCATGAGATATAATCCTCTTTATCACTTTCCTCTATGAAAACTGGATTGTTTTTGTGGTAATTATACACATTAATAGTTGAAACCAAATAATTTGAAGAACCATTATTCTCACTTAAATTCATAATCAAATTATGTTTTTCAACAATTTTTGTCAACATATAGCTGTAACACTTACATTACTTACTCTTGGATGAATATCCATGAAATATCCCTTTATCTTCATATGCTTCGAAATATATACTCATATCTTTGTTTAGAAACAAACACTTACAAAAACTGAGAAGTATTTCAATGTGGAATTCGTTCTACACTAAATATAGAATGGTTTTTTTATTTATTTGTAGACAAAAATTCTATATTCGATATATATATTGTTGATATAACTTCTTATTTCAATTAATTCTCCATTATTTTTTTTAAAATATGTATATTTTGATAAATTTTTTTGATGATGTGATTCTTTCCTTCAACAAATAAATTATGATATGGAGTTCTAACCACTAAAACTTTGTGATGAATATGATGATTTTAAAGATATTATTCCACTTGGTTGATTGTAAATTGCTTAAAATTATTGGTGTGTCAACTCATGATGGGTAGGACCTATGTTTGGGACACTGCTCCTATATTGGATGATTTCTAATGGGGTTTATTCATGGAAATGTAAACACCCAATGATTCCTAAATATTTACCAATCCACATTCCAACTTACTAAAGGGAGTTGGTTATTGGGGTTCCTTACAAATGACACTTAGGAACTCACATTAGTTCAATGGATGATAGTTTGGGACCATCAAGCCCTATTGAGGGGAATATTTTTCTACTCCAAGACACTCTTATATATTTAATATATTTTCCTGAATCATTCCCAATTTCTGATGTGTGACTAGTTATCCTAACATTTAATAATTTTTATTCACTATTGATGTGAATTTTTTTACATTTTAGAGGCATCATATTAGCGTGAAAATCTATATATTTCAAAGGTTATATATCTAATTTTAAATACATTCATATATTTTATCATGATCTTAAAGTAATTAAGGAAGGATATAGGTGTTTATAGTGTCAGTATCAAGCTCATAAAGGGTCTTCATATATATTCTTAAGAAAGGAATTAGAACCCAAATAGTTATTTTACACATAATGGTACATGTCATGACTTTTAAGGTCATATGACAAGGAATAATCCATAAATTTAAACATAATATGGTAAAGATGGATAGAAAAAATATACATTTCAATAATTATTATGGGGATTTCACATGGGTATCCCGATCTTGTGAGACATGAAGAATGTATTAACCAATGAGGATAAGCTAGTTTTAGAAGAAGTATGGAAACATGAAGATGGATTTATTTAATAAGTAGTATGGATTTATATAGGATATACAGACATACAATATTTAAAAGTTAGGAGAATGTAGTGAGACTCATAAATAATATGACCCTTCGGGATGGGGAGTGATTTTATTAGGGACATAGATTGAAAAAAGATAATCTATAAGGAATATATCTCATATAAAAGGAACACCTTAAATCATAGGAATAAGTCTAAGTGATGGAAGTACATAAATGACCTCATGTGAAATATAGCCTCCCAAGGATAAACTTGAAGTTTAACAATGATGGGTTTGTACCTTATGGGGGAATCCTATGTATACATTAAAGATAATAATAAAATTCCACACATTTCAAGTGACACTATTTAAGGTCATGTGATAGGACCATACTCTAAAGTTTAACATCATGTGATAATGATGTTTATGAGGGCATTTGAGTATTGCATATGGGGTCTTGATCCTTGGATAGGAGTCCTACATATCCCATGAAGATAGGAATAAGATTACATATAGTTATGATATTGGGAACATCTATGTTGTGAAAGGTATGAAAAAAATAAGTTTGATTATGGCTTATGAAAATGATATTGCCTTGGTATTCTCTATTTAGAGTATGTAACTTTGAAATAATGAAAGAAATAGTCGATACACACAACTATGAAGAAGAGCCATGTTGGAGGAATTTATAAATGGTTAATGGAATCATAATAATCAGTCTATAATCCCACATGATTTGTGTTTGTTGGGAGAAACAAGATATAATAATGCATCCTACCTATTTCCTAAAATAATAAGATTGAATTTATAATGGTATTACACACTGTGGCTACTATGATATGATTTATTAGGAGTAAAACTGTTTCATTGAAAAGAGAATATGATTGAGGCTTACACATAAGGAGGATTCCCATAATGGTGGTATTTGTTTATAATATTTGAGAATATATAATCCCATATGAGTGATTTTTTATGTGAGAAACTAGATATAACATGAAATTAGACACATTGAATATAGATATGAGGCTGTATTTGAGTGGAGCATCCAAATGGGGTCCACCCAAAGTGAAGTATGACCATGAGTCTCATAGAGGATATGTATAAATTATAAAATAATTATGGGATTACCCAAGGAACATGAAAATCTGAAAGATAAGCATACGGGGTAATTTGAGAGTAATTTCATAAAGGTACCATGGCCTTTGTGAGGAATATGGCCTCAACCTATGTTGTTTTGTTGGATATTGGGGATAAGGACATTCAAAGGAATCCTATATATCCTATGTATAATAAGAGTTAGGGTCCTCATAGTTTATAATTTCATCACTTGATGGTCTGTAAGGAATGATGAATGTGGAAATGAGGATTATTTCCCCATAGTTTTTGGAAGAATTCAAGGGTAGTCCTAAATGTTATTTCCTTTTGGGGGAATAAATTTTCAAGGGATCATGTTCTAGAAGTCATGATATCAAAAGAATGTTATGGGTTCATCCATCATATATGAAGTAGGAAAGGTCATAATATATCCGGAATGAAATGAGGTTTAATGATTTCATGAAGAAAAAGGCATTCCATGGAACGAGGGTTGTATGACATGATTTCCTGGATGAGGTGATATCTCCTAATCGCATGCCTAATAATTAATCCTGAGATTGTGTGACCAATGGTTTATTAAGATATTGTCTCTTATCATGGAGTTCTCACAGAAATGTCTCATTTTGAATGTTTAAGAGATTATCCAACAATCCGTGAAAATTAGTTATCAATTTTGTAAATGATAGTCTTCAAAATAAAAATAGTACTTTGTTCTACTATATCTTAATCTAAATACTTATATCGATCATATTCCATTAACTATAAACAATATATTCTTTTTTGAGTTTATTGGAGGATTATAGAGGTCTCTACCCTATATATTTACCACATCCCAAGGTTTATGAGCCACACACATGGGTTAAGGTAGTAAATACCACTAGAATAAGTTAGCATGATCATGTTTATTGCATGTGATCAAGTCTCAGGTCACTAATTATGTTTACCTAGTGTATAGTATGAAAAACAATGATCATGAGATTGGGACATCATATAAAACATTTCCCTAGATTCGATAATGTGATTCATCTATTGTTGTGTAATCACGTGATTCTAAGAGGGTATCATATAAAGAACTAAAATGATGAGACCCTCCCATCTTTGAAAACTTATGTAACATGGCCTATTCAGGGTGACACATCTATATATGTCTAAGAGGATTCACACAGAGCATTTATTATTGGTAGATCACATGCATCTAGTTCATTTCCTTATGATCAAAGACCATGAGATGGACTTATCATGGAGAACTTCATTCACTTGTCTTTGTGGCATCACATGATTGGGACTGGTTAATGAGATTGTGTGTCTCTCTAAGGGTTATTCAATAATGTGAACTCAACACATGAACCTTAAATGACCCTTAAATCTATGAATATAGTTATCTTTTTTATAAATTTAATTGTATAAATATGGAACTCATATTTTTGGTATTTCCCAACATCAATTTTCCAATGTTTTTCTAGTTGTTGTCGAAAAATGAACCCAGGGGAACTGAATTATTGGGGAAGAAGAACTATGTTTTAAGTAAATTCCTTCATATGTCCCTTGGTATTCTGTTTGAATTTCAATTTTCTAGTTGAATCTTGTTATTTTGTTACCATTTTTCTTTTGTTCTTTTAGGTGGATCTGGGTATCGTATGACCATTTGTATTTTGGTTTTATAGGTTACTCTTATAATTCCATAAAATATACAATAAATATGAGAACAAGGGGATAACTCCTTACTTGATTAAAATTTATAAAGCTCTGAGAACTCTCGTATTTTGGTTCTCTCACATGAACAGGACACCTAAGCCTTATCACATGACAAATTTACATAAACTTTTTTCATGAGCAGATCATGATAATCAATCATGTAATATTTATCATGTGAGATAATCAATTAAATGAACCACACAATCAATCAAGGTAATCCATTTAAACCATGGGTCCCATATCTTGGACAAGATCATGTGATTTGCATGATACATTTGTAGTTATGTAATCACATACGTCTTTTAGTGTTATATAACTTGTGTGACCCTATCATGGTCATGAAATATTGTTACATAATATGGGTCAGATGTTTTATGTGATTATTTCGAAGTCACGTGATACTTTTATTCAAGCCTCTTTCCAAATACAGACTTATCCACCTTTATAATAAAACTGATTTTTCCTTTTATCCTAATGAATATTTCTTCTATAAAGGATGTTAAAGTGGTTATGGATCATCATAGCTCCATGAAAAATAGTGTGGATTACAAAAAATAACATATCCACTTAGTCCACTTAGGATATTATTGAGAGTTTGACGGGGATAATTCGATTGTAGTATCCATTATCTGACTGGTTTCCCTTGTATATTTTTCTTCTCCTGAATAATTCCCAGATATTACCACCTAGGGTATAGGTCATTCCTTCCTTATCAATCCTCAATACTCAAAACATGTTTAGAGAAAAAAATTCTTATGTGGGTCATTTTACACTTAAAGGGGATCACATTAATGGGTAAATTATAAAACATCTAATGATTTATTTTAATGGGTTATGGTGTTGGTATGAGACTAAAAACTACATATATTGATTGAAAATGTATAATTAAATTTATAATCAAAATTTTAGGTGGTCATATAGCTGGGATATTTGATATGGATGAAGCTTAAATATGGACTATGGTTGTCCCTTCTACGTGTATCACACTGCTAATGAGTTTCAAAATGATATTAAAGTAGATAAATTTATACAAGTATATCTAGGTTTATAATTCCCTCACATATTGTAATAGAGGTACGATGGTAGAACAAGTTACCTGATGGATCCTAGACACAAATATGTTTTATCTCTTGTAGGGTGGGGTCAACATCTGTCTCTGTGTTATTGATAAAATACATGTAATTACATTTCTAGGAGATATGTATGATTATTTTATCCATCCCAAATATATATAGAAGGATATATAATGAACACCTATTATCATAAATAAAAAGTTCAACTATGCTATGAAGGCCTAGGGGAAGGATTGGTATCAAAATATACCTTACAATAAATGCAACAAATTTTTAATTAAGACTCAAAAAAACCATAGAAAAGGAATTCTAAGACCTTCCTATCAAAATAATCTAATGGGGGAATTGGTTTCCTAGTAGATGATAGCTGAAAAAGGTTATGTTAATAAATGAGGGTGGTCGATCAACTCCAAGTCCAAACTGCTCGTTCAGATAGTCAAATTCCTAGAAATGTATGTAAGCAAGAATATTTTCCTAGTTTAGGAGAAGGATGGAGTTAGGGTATCCAATTTTTTTATGCTGGTGGTGATGTAAGGTGGAAGACATGTCATCTTTTACATTATAGTGTAGTCTAATTTATATAACCAACTTCACAACAGCTATAGGGGAAGGGAACCATATAGAATATTTGGAACCCTCTAAGTGATATGGGGCTGGATTGGGGCCTATATTTGTGGATCTGAGTTTCCTAGTGCTTATATTATTCTAGGGAAGCCATACAATCCATTTATGTAGATTATAATTAGGTTCAATCCCACCACATTGACAAATTTAGTGATAAGGAGTAGGTTGAACTGAAATGACCAGTTTGTATTCATGCCACATGGGTTGCCCACTTATATAATAACTGACAATAAGAAGGGATATCCCAAGACACGATACAATATGATATCCATCCATGAGTTTCACTATCATCTCAAATCAATAAAAAGATCTGTTTTTTGTGTTATGAAGCTTTCTAGTTTGGGTGGTAGTTTCAATCTGTTCAGATGAGATGCCCTGCTCATCCCCATGCCTGGTTATAAATACATAAGATGGTTACTCTAAAATTATAGATAATTTTTACTAGGGATTAGAATCATGTTAAAGAGAATATACCCACATTTATTTTAAGTATTGTTCTCTCCGAGATTTATACCAATTTTAAATATTGGTCATACCCGAATTAAAAATTTAGTTACATTGGTAATGAACATCATGGAGATACTAATAGTGGTCGATGGTGAGGTTATAGAGTCTCTGGTGGAATAAAAAAAGTAGAGGCCTAGTAAGTGGCTATATTCTAATAGAACCATTACTTTATAGAATTCCCAAAAGAAAATGATAAATTTAGAGTTAGATTTATCATCATGCGAAGCACCAATGGATTTAGAGATGATGGGTGGATTTCCATTGAATGATGTTTCAGGAGATAGGGAACCTACTATGACAATAGATTCATTTTCAATTTTATTCTAGAAATGGGAATACTTGAAAAATAATTCCTTATTTATTGAGTATTAGAGGGTGTTTTCCAAGGGGTAGATAGAGCTTGAGGGTTTCCAAAATGTTACCACTCCTATAGGAATTTCCTTTAAACAATATCCCACTAAAGTCGAGGAATTCCTCTAGGACCTCAATTTAGAGATCCATTAAATGAAGGTTCAAATCCACTACATTCCATAGGTGTGAACATTGATCATTCACTAAATAACAGTTGTTGGTGAAGAAAAGGGAGTCCATGAAGGCTATACTGAATAGGTAATATAAATATCATCACTACCTTAATATATGATTTAATTATTATTATAACTATGTTAATATTATTCCTTTTGGATATTTCTAGAAGATAAAGACATTGAGTCACCTATAACCTCCATAATATATTCTCCTAGGGGAATGGAGGTGATGGATAACTTGGAGAGTGATCTCGAGGCTGATGACTATGGATCTCCTTGTCAGATGGAACTGATAGATGTAGTGGTTTCTAATCTAAAAGAAACACTTATCATTCCTCCTTAAGTTCCACCTTATACATATCTGATGTTATTTCCTTATAAAGTTCATTCTTTATAGAATATTAAGAATAGGCTACAGGAAAGGTTTTCAACCAAGTAACCTTATCCAATACCAAAAATTAAGTGTTTTATTTTAAAAATTTGTATTTTCATTTTAATTAATTTAGTAGATTATCTTGATATATTTATATGTATTGGTTCACATCAGGTCCCCATAAAAGAACCAACATATTAAGATTACGGAGATACACCTTCCATCCGACAATTGAAAATTTTATATTTGATTGAGATCCATGGAGACGTGGAAATAGTCGGGGTCCAAGAAGTGTAAGACCTAGTGTCTGAGGCCAACTCAATAGCACCAATGCCCTTTTACCATACATGGGTGAGTGTGCACCTGTAATATCCTAATGAAGGAAACTATTATTCTACTGACCTATCCATGATTGGGGTGTCACTAGGTGAGGGTAACCATTTCTTGTAAAATTGAATAAATCACATGATATATTATCATTTCATATATTCCCCACTAAATTTTATAGTAATTCAGGGTGATGAACATACTACCCTGATAGAAGGTATGTGGAATATTCCTCCACATCATCTTACATAAGAAGATGTAGAAATTTCCCTTTAAATTAAGGTTAAGGTGATAGAGGTATCCCCTGACATGACTAAGAAAGGTATATTTTCTGTGGTCAAAATGATTATCAATTTCTTAATGCTATTATTTTTTGAATAAAAAAATTTATTATACATTATAATTGTATAAATACCTCTGAGATTTGGGATCCTAGACCCTTCTACTTTGGGATCCTTCCCCACCAGAACAATTGGAAAAGAATTCACATCCTCACCAACCAACCAGGGGATACAAGTAGTAGTCCCTTTCTTAATGACTTGGTCCCAGAATACAATCCTATTCCTATACTAGGCCTAATTAGAGCCTTGGAGAAAAAACCATTTCTTCATTAGCTATGGTGAAAATTTTGGGGTATATCAGGGATCTAATCATGAATAGCCCTTTTTGAGAGATAAAGGACTGGTTGGGAAACCTCTAGTACATGTTCAAAACCCTTGGTTTTATAGCATTTAACTATTAAGGTTTTCATTACAAGGAAAAGTATGTAGTCTCTATGAGGGTGAATAATATAGACATCGAGCTATGAGTATCAACAAAAAATGCCTTATATTCAACTAGTCAACATCTAAATGATTCAATGAATAAAGCTCTTGAGTGAACCACAAAACTAGAATCTCCTCAATAATTGGTCAATGTTAGGAAGGATTATATCGAAATTATCGCATGGGAGTTTTCATGTCTTCACTATATGATGAATTTTGTGGAGAATATGGTGGAAGAGAAATACAAACTCACTGATATGGAAGAATAGTCTAGGATTGACATATTTTCTAGGGTGGAGGCATTACAACAAGCTATAGAGGGAGATACTACATGAACAGATCATTTGTTCCAATCTATAACATCATAGGAAAAGACATTTATAGAGCTCAAGTGGTATTATAATCCTTTATTTTCATTTTTTTATACCTTTTAAGCGCCTCCCATTAATTATGGTATTATGGGAGAGACTCCAACTATGGAGTTTTCTCATTATTTATAATTATTAGTAAAGTACTTCTTTTGAGCTCTATGAGTTTATGTCCATCTCTTCTATCTTCTTCTTTTATTATAATCATGATATCTTGATGACTCAATATCATATGGATTATCAAGAAATATAATTATTTTTAAATATTAATTGAACCCAAATTTGACCTCAAACACTCGATTCATAATGAATTTTCCATCGATATAAGTATAAATACCACTAGATATAATCTTCTAGGAATAGTGAAATATTGTTTGGTCTATGAGAATTTACAAGATAAATTTATCATAGAGAGGGATTTCACTAATTTTTTCTTTAGAGAAAGGTGTAGAAATAATAACATCACTATTATTGGTGACATATAGTGGGGATCACAAGATTTAATTATTTTTTTTTTATTACCATTACTTTTTCCAAAACATCATATAAGGTTAAATTTTATGGTAAATAAATTGATTTTTCTTAGGCCACCCATTAGGGGTTTTTTCACCTAACAAGATTTATAGCATTTACTCTTTTCTTAATTCTCATTTTTCCTAGATCTCACAATATGTTTGTTTAGTGAGGAGATACTCAAATTCTTCTCACACATCCTTATAAATGTTTTTAATCTGATTAGTACTATGTATCTTTCCTTCCATGATTTAAGGTCTTTTATGTAAGATCAATGAGTTTCTGATGTTTTACATTAAAAAACATTGGCCTATGAATTTTAATGTTTAAGGTTTCATAGCTTAAAACATATGGTTCTATAGTTTAAGGTCATATATTTTAGACCTTATGTTTTTATAGTTTAACATTATATATATTAGAATTTATATTATAATCAAAGTGTCGTGTCCTAAATGATACACTAATGAAAAAGGGTAATCATGTCTAAAATATCTTTAATAATGAATGAGGAGATGTGATGAATATGGATACTCGCAAATCACTCAAGGGTGAAAAGTTCCTCTGAAATTTTATCATGGATCATAGGGATCAAAAGAAATTTTTTCAATGAAAATAAGCCTCTAGTGGATAGAATAGGGGATGTTATACAAGGGATAATATGGGATTAAATTCACAGTCAAGAAAATTAGTAATATTAATCCAAACACACTCCTTACCAACGATCATGTAAGATCTTATGTGGGATTCAGTTGAATAAAGATTTGGAGTGAGTCACGGAGGATGTGCATTCGAGAAGGGTTCTGGAACCATGCATTCTTGCATTAAAGATATATATTCCATAAGGGTTATGGAACATTTCATCCTTACATTAAAAAAGTTTATGGTACATAGTGTCATGAAGTCAAGGTTGTTGAATCTAATTTGATACGAATATTATGGGTTGTGTACATCATTCTGAAAGTGTTTGAATCCAGGATGGTTTGATGAGATAAAAACACCTGGGATTATCTCAGACCACTCTTTGGTGAAGAGCTCCTCTACAATGTTGTCAGGGATTACAGGGACAATAATTCATTTTTCAAGGAAATGATTCCTATGGTAGATGGGTCAAGGTCCCTTAAACATATCCAACTAATCCATAGTCATGAATTGGGGTCCCTAGAAGTGGGGTTCCCTATAGCAGGACACACTCCTTACCATGGGCCATGTAATATTTACTTGGATTCAAACACTTGAATAGTGACATAGGGTATGAAGAAAAGTTTTCCAAGTAGTGTTATTACACCCAATATATAGTTCAAATAAACAGTTTCAAGTGAAACCTAACTTGAATGATGGGAATATTTTCACTATAGACTACCTCAATAAAAGTGATGTTTAATTTATGGTCATGAATCCTAGATAAAAAATGAGGTATCACATCCTTTCCCAGTGAATATGCATGTTACATGGTGATGTAATGTTGAGGATGTTGAATCCACTTGAATAGTTAGATTATGAGTTATGTTAATCATTCATCAATGATTTTGAACGGACGATGATGAGATGTGGAAAACACAATAGGGATACTCACAAATCACTATTATGTGATAAGATCCTTATTTTTGTTTCTTGGATTAATAGGGATTAGATGTACTTTTTTATAGAAAAGAAACATCTAGTTGATGTGTCAATATTCCTTATATAGATCTAAATCAAATATATTCATGAATATGGATCCCATTAACTAGGATACAATCCTCACTAAGGTCCATGGAAACTTTTTGAAGGTTCAAAAACTTGATAAATGAATTGTGTATGGAGAAAGAGATATATAAATGGCTTTAGAAACCCTAAATATTTTTTTTCATGTATTTAACATGTTATCAAGGTTGATGGATATGGTAAATCATTTCTCAAATATTTTCCTGGACCAGAATAGTCCATCGTGCATGGATGTGATTTTTCTACAGTCATGATATATGCCATATGATAATTGTGATTATTTTTTATTTGTGCTATAAATTTTTCTTAAGATCTTGAAGATTATGATCTTAATAATGAGAGAATTTAATTTTTCTTAGACAACCATTTTTATGTTTTTAGTTTGAAAAGTTTTATGTCTCTTTCACTAGAGGTTTATGGTCTTGGATTTGGACCATCAATGGATAATTTTTAATGTGATATAGATTTGACCAAGGTTCACATTTTTTATGTTCATGATCTATTGACCATTTTCCATTCTCATTTTTAGTCATGATACTCCCAATAACACCAAATGGGTTGACCAAAAACTATGTATAAGCTCATGTGAATCATGCTCAGTTTGGGAAAAAAGATGTGGTTGGAGAACAAACCATATATTTATGGATAAGGGAACATGATAAATAGGGATAAGAAATATGGAGGATATAATACCATAGTATGGGACTACTATTGACATATCCCATACAGAGTACACTTGTGAAGATCTAGTTCATGTTCAAGAGGAGGCCCTTTTCTAGATTCTAATTTTTCTCAGATCTGATTCATGCATGGGGTAAATGCAAATTTACTTAATGATGAGAATGAACAAGTCCTTTTTTAGATGATGGGTTATTTTTTCAGGCCTTAAGATTAGTTGGGTTCATTTTGTATTTCTATGGTTGGACCCATATTGGATTCACTGTACATCTTTTAAGGACATGAATCAATCCACTGATAGATTTTTCAAACAAAAACCTCTATGTAGATCAAGCTCATATGTATATTGGGGGGGGGGGGGGGTTCAGAAATTCTATCTGGGACCATGATAGCGAACATGGGAGTTATTGTGTATAATATGAATATATGAATCAAGAAATATGTTGATATTATGTGTCTCCCTAAAAAGATCAAAATTATACATTGGGAGATGGTTTTTTTATCAATTTTTTCACACTATTTGTGAGTATTCCTCTCACTAACCCATCTCATGTATAGGGAGTGAAAAATGAATCCCTATCTTAGTGTGGTCCATCTAGGATGTGAAATATCATCATAATGTTTTAACACTATGTTAGGAGGCATTTTTTGGATCTTTTTTGTCTAGGCCCAAGATAGGAGATCCGAGCTTCCCTACATATCCAAAGTCAACATGAATAAATCCATACGTAGTTCTTTAGTCCCCTGGATAGATATGTCTTAGGTGTAGGGGAAACAAAAAGGGGTTTCACCTTATTACATGTCCTTTTAGTGTGGTTATGGAGGATAAAAAATAAAGTTTAAAGGGGTAATCAACATAATTTATTTTTATAAAGATGAAATAATAAATTGACGGAATAAATCCATGCTCCCCTAAATATATATAGCTCATATGTATGGAACAAAAGAGTGTATTATTATTTTAAATATTGTGGTTGGGAAAAAAGTGGAAAATTTGTGTTTCACTAAGTATCCTATATCAACAATATTCAATCCACATGTAGTTCTTGATTATAAGGTTACCTACAAATATTTGGATCATATGTAGGGGAAAGGGGTATTTTGTTCCTTAAATGAAAAGTTACCCATCATCTCTTGGGTTCATGGTATCTAAGTATTATGAAGTAGATGATCCCTCATGATGGGAGAGGAATTCACCTATGGGGGAATCATCATATTTGTTTAGACAAACATTGGTGATGACTTTTGATATAGACCAAGCATTGGAGTGAATTATGATAGTGAAAAACCTATGGTTGGGTTTGGGACAATACACCCAGGAGTCACTATATATCTTGAAGGGTCAGAATGAATTATTCTTATATCTAAATTTCCCTAAACATAACTAGATCTTGTGCAGGGAGTACATTTTTTATATTATGGTCGGTCCCAAGATGTGGGATCTAAGTGTCACAACATATCCTATGTAGACACGAATGAATCCACACATAGTTCCTAAAAAGAAATTTCCATTCATAGATTGAGATATTGTGTATGGAGGGGGAATTTTATTCACATTGAGGTCAGTCTTAGGATATGGAATCTAGGAGTCACTATCTATCCTGTATATACATGAATCCAGCTACACATAGTTCTTAGAAAGGAAAGAAGTCCCAAAGAATATATATTTCTCATATATAGGGGAATGAAAAAAGGGCTTTATAATTTTCAACATTGTGGATGGACCCCATATTATTTGATTTAGGAATCACTAGATATCCTATATTAATAGGAATCAATCCATACATAGTTATTGGAAAGGAAATTCCTTTCATAAATCCCACTCATATGTAGGAAGAGGGAATTTTTATCATTATGGATAGGCCTAGGATATGGGGTCTGGGTTTCACTATGTATCCTTTATAGAATTGAATGAATACACACATAGTTTATTAAAAATAAGGAACACTTATCCATATATGACTCATATGATGAGTAAGGTTATTTTATTTCAAGCATAGGTATAAAATGAGTGGACCCATCAAAATAAATCCCATGTAAATCTATCTCATATACAGGTTGGAGGAATGTTCATGTTTTGATTACTAAAATAGTGGTTGATTTCTTGGTAGGGTAAATAAACATATTTTATTATCCTATAATGACAGAAACCAAGTCCGCATGTGATTATTTTGAAGGATAATTACTTGAAATGATCTTTCTCATATGCGAGGAATGGTGGAATTAATTATATAAGGTGTAGACTGACCGTATGCTGAATAATTCAACATAGATTGAGATGTCATGTAGGGGATAAATATTCCACAAAGAATGGGATATTATGATCAGTTTATATTCATATAGTATGAAATTTAACCCCCATTTTAACATCATACTATAGAGACGATGACCATGTGATTTAACATGATTTGGTGCAAATCGTTTTAGGTTGTTTAATGTCACGTGACTGGGATTCTTGATTGATTTATCATGGGTTTTAACTTAATGTGAAGCATAAAAAACTTTTCTATATGATAAGTATAGATAATAACCAATAATTTTGAATGAATGGTCAAATACTTATACAAGGAGAAGAAATTTTAAATTCTTTTGTGAAAAGGGAGAAATTTATTATATATGATTTATTGAATTATTTAGTTGGGCCTATAGTAGGATATCTAGACGTAGTCACATATCCCATGGGAATGGGAATCAATCAACATATATTTCATTGAAGGAAAACTCCCTTCACTAATTGGGATTTAATATGGGTGATTGGTCATATAGGATGGTCCACCCTAATAAATTTAATGTCTTTCTGGATAGATCATATGTAGAAAAGTTTAACGTAATGTGATAAGGTTGTAGATATTGAACAATTTTAACCCCTACAACCACTAATTGGGTGTTATTCAGTTTGAATTCATTATTCCACGACTATTGGTCATGCATAAATTATGGAAAGTAATTCTTGAGAAACCATTTATTAATATGGGCATGATGGATTCCCCATCCATTGCGGGTAAGAGTTAAGATCAATTGGAATGGATCCTATGTATGATTTAATATCCCTCTCAATTTTTTATATATTTGGAGGCTTCTTCCCTAGTATCTTCACAATTTTGAGAACCTGTACCAGCTCTCTCTGAATAAATGAGCAGAGGTGGACCTTCGTGTTGATGGATCGTGCAATCTGATTCTGATTGTCTTTTATTATTTTCAATGTATTCAATATCTTCTTATCTATTTATTCAAATTCATCTTGTTGTTTATGTGATTATTCATATTTTATGAGTTGATTTAGAATTTAAATTTTAAGTGAGGGTAACTAGAACTCAATGGGTGGTACCAAATCTTTTTATAGAAAAGTGAATATGGGGTCACTTGTGTGGCAGTGTAGGTTCTTGTATGATAATCCCAAAAGACATGTTGGAGTTTGTCTATACAAGTGTTCTTGTCTTTTTTCTACCATTTTTTGGTTTATATTTGTTATATTCTTATTAGAAGCCTCTATCTTCACATTTTCCCTCTTTGTGATAGTGAGATAAATGGTTAGACTCAATGTTATACTCATGGTACAACCTTTTCAAATAGAAATCATAATATTTGGTTCCATTTTCTGTCAATATTGTATGAGGGACTGCAAATATAGAGATGATATTGGAATTTATGAAGTTGATGATGTTATTCAACCATAATTCATTGAGGGGTATGGGCTCAACCCATTTGGATAATTGGTCCATAATAATAAGAATTTACTTGATGTATTTTTCTATAGATTGGGGATATATACCCATTACATTCGCCACATGAAAATTGAATAAAATTATTTAGTAGTATTCAATATTGTCAGGGAATAATGGATGGATTTTTCATTTAATTGATAGGAATGACCATTATTGGTGAATTCCATGCTATCTTGTATCATTATCAGTTATAAATAAACAATCCTTTTTAATTTTATGGGAGGGTTGGGTTTTTGATTGATGATAAATTTAAGATCCTATACGATATTCTTATAATATAGTGAGGGTATCTATTTCTATGATACATCTGAGGAGGAAGCCATCAAATTTTCATTTATTGACTACTTTCTATTCATTCAGTTCATCAAAAGGGTGATATTTTCTACTTGATTTTAGATTCCTTACTTTAAAGAGTATACTAGTATATGGGTCGATTTTTGGAGGTATTCGACTATATGGATCATCCATTCAAAAAATGGACGGTTTCTCATCATACCTTGGGGTAGTGTGGATCAAATTGATCTCCACCATGTCATAGAATATGACTGGGGAAACTATTATTTAGTGTGTGACATGGAAGATTATATCTTCCTAGTTAGGAATGTAAAAGGTTATAGCTATGATATCTAGAGAATCAACATGTTCATTTTCTGAATGTGGAAAGTGATTCAATATTGGTTCAAAAGGGAATTCTTCCATATAACCCCTAAGACATCCAATAAGAGGGGATACATTTTCTTTCATGAGGGAATATTCACTGTTAATTTTATTGATCTGAATATTTTAATCACCCTTAAAATTTATACGGGATATCATAATTTACATGGAGAGTTCTAAGACATCAATGATGTCTTGGTATTCCACCTCATTGTTTGTGAATCCTTCAGATAACAAGAAAGAGTATGAAAAAATTTCCATGGTCGGGGAAACAATAAAAATCCCATGAACAACACGATTAATCTTCATTACTTCCATTAATAACTGGGATAAAATTTGAGAGGCTCAATCAAAGTACATATCCCTAATTTTTATGGTTTCATGGGTATATAAAACTTATTTTTCCAGGAGATTGGGGATTGCAAAAATTATTTCTTGGGTAGGATGTGATGTAATGAAATCAGCTAGATATTGACATTTGATTATATTTTCTAAGATGAATTGGATATACAAATGTTGTAGGATGACCACCCATCAAGCCATATATCTATTCAATATAAGGAAGCTAAGGATGTACTAGAGTGGGTCCATGCGTGAGACAAAATTAACTTCATGATGTTTCAAGTTGGGAATAAAATTTATTACACTAAATAAAGGCACAAGGAAGTTTTTCTTGATATTAGAATAGAAGGTATTATTATCTAGAATTGTTTTTCTATCATAGTATAGATTATTTTCATTCCTTGCATCATTCTTCTAAATGAAAACTGATTCTAGATATATCTCTATAGTTCCAACATATAGTATTAGTGGATTCATATATATCAGTGGAATTAATACAAAAGAATGTAGAAGATACAACTTGAGGTTCTCTAAGGTCTCCTAACAATATTTTTTTGAATGGGAGGTGATTCCCTTATTTATTAACATCATTAAGGGGTGAAATTTTCTTTCCTGATTGGCTATGAAATGTTTGACATAATCAAGGCATCTATAAAGTCCTTTAAACTATTTATGTCTATGAGGAGGATACATTGTAAGGATCGCACTGGTCATCTCAGGGTAAACCTTGATTCCACAATGGAATACCTTAAAGCCGAAAGACATTCTCTATGATAATCTAAAATCAAAATTTAGAGGGTTCATCTTCAAGTTGTACTACTACAACATGATGAATTTTTTTAAAGTTTTGTGAGATGATTATAATTCTATCAAGACATAACCATCACATCATAAATATAAATTTTTATTATTTTTTCTAAAATGGGTTTGAAGATGTGGTGCATAGGGATTTAGTAGGTGGTTCCAACATTCTCCAAGAAACAATGCATGACTTCGTAGTAGAATATACATTGAGGTTCCCTAAAAGTAGTTTCTTCCTCATATTTAGGGACCATATTGATATGTTTATAGCCCGATTACCCATCCATAAAGGATAGGTCTTTGAAACATAATGTTTCATTAATCAAGAGTCATGTGATTGTAATTGGAAATTCATTCTTTAAACACTGTCTATTGAGATCCTCAAAATCGGTACAGACCAAGATATTCCCAATCTTTTTATTAACATCGACAATGCTGGATATCCATTTTTGGTATTCCACCTCTCAAATGATGATATATTTGAAAAAATTATCAACTCTAGACTCTACTTACGAAAAATGTGAGGGTTTAAATCTCCTAGATACCTATTTGAAACCTCAATGGTCATTTTGTAGGCCCATGTGATGGTTAGACACCTCAGGTTCTAACCCTATAATCATTGTATAATTCCATGAAAACATATAATTTTGATGATTTGGGAAGAATATATGTGTCTCTTAATATTATAATGGTATAGTGGCACCGATCAATATGGGTTATGGGTCCTATATTATTACCAGGTTAACCTACCTTATCTCATCGGTGGTGGTGGGGGTTCCTTCCTCAAATTTTAGAGGGGCATATCTAGGGTCCTCCTCTTCTTATTCAATCTCAGTGTAAACAAAAGTGTCCATAGGATGGGAAAATAGTATGGGGGAATATTTATCCTTAAAAATGGATAAAGGGCCACTCATAAAATAATTGACATCCAATTTAAAGAGTCATCATAGGGGAAATCTCCTAGGGCATGATAGGGAGGTTCCCAAGACACCAGGAGTGAAAATATGCATGTTTCCCTATATAATTTTTTAATTCACATTCCTCTAGTATAAACCTTCCTCGGAATAATGTGATTCAAAATTATCTAAATGGGTGTTGTCATCACATAACATGATGACTTTTCCATCAATTGGGAACATCAAGAATAGGTGGAATGTTAATGGAACTTTCACATGGATATGACTCTAATGTCTCTTAACTAGAACAGTATAAATTTTGTCTTTCTATATGACCATGAACTCGACACTAGACACTTGGACACCGAATTAGTCTTTGATTTTGATTTTTATGAGGGGATTTTTTTTCATTCATGTTATAACACTAAATGGTCACCTTCCGGGGAGATAAATCACCATATCTTTATTCCAAACATTATAGAGTTATGACCAAGATGATATTAATATTACAACTATTATTTACAAGATCTCATAAAATTATGACATTGTATAGATTTCATGATATGTACTTGTGTTTTATATACCCCTAAATGAATTTTTAAAGATATTACTATATGAAAGAGAGAATGGTATAAAATTATTTTGCAGTGGTTTCCACTCAGTAAACATCATTTTTTGTGACTTTAAACTCAAACAATAAGAGAAATTGGAGAGCCTTGAAAAGAACATCAATGAGTTGTTTTGAAATAATGGGAGCATCAAGGTTTGAGAGCTTGGTCGACATAGCTTCCAAAATATTAAAAATTTCGTACATCTACACTAGGGGAATGTGCTTACCAATATGGTGTTTATCTATGACATGCATCTTAGGGTATGAAGTATTGAGGTAGGCATATATTCTTCCCAAATATATGTTTAAGGTATTCATATCATTTAAAGAGTGGGTTGAAATGGTTAACCCATCATTTGGATTGGTCAAATAATTCTACCCCCATCAGTTGGGTGTCTAAAATAATTGGGTTTAGTAATCTATTAGAAGAATCTAGAGATTCGTTATGCTCCTATAGAGCTTGACAATGTGATTTCCCATGGGCCTTAGATGCATATATGTCTTTGATTGGGATGTGTTTTGGATATTAGGCTATACCATGATTGTTTCTTCCATTGTTCCCACAGATTCTATTTCCTCTTCCTCAAAATCCTCGGTCAGTTACTGGGAATTTAGGTTTATATTTATATTCATCATTGGTGAAGGGGTATATAAGTGAATATAATTCCCAGTTTTGAATATAATATATTCATCCAATATGGATTTTGTTTAGTGGGGTAGTGTATGTGCATGAGAGGACGAGGTCATGAAATCTATTAGAGTTAGGGATAGATTAAGATTTGAATGAGATTCTCATTCTTCTACCCCATTCTAATTTAGAAAATTATATCTTCTTCTAAAATATGAGTTTGAATTAATATCTTTAGATTATGTAGGTGGTGCTAAATCCGCCAGATCAATTGTATTTTTGGTTATCCAGTTATCAATCATTTGTTTACACCTCACTGGAACTTCTTTGTAGTCTTTTTATTCTCATGATTGGGTGGTGGAAACATAGGAAACATTATCTAGGTTATTTCGTAGTATCACTTTTCTAGATTAAAATATTCCTCAGAGGATTAATTTAAAAAAAATCAACATTTAATAGTGTGTTTTAGTGTCTGATAAAAGAGGAAATAGTCTAGAGAGTTACTAAGGATGACCTCCTAGGCTTTCATTTGATTAGGAATCATAAAGAGATTATTTTTCTTGGATTTAATGAAATAACCAAGAACTTATTCATTTTAAAAGGAAAATATTTTCTTTTTTATTCATTTAATCACTAGAGACCCTAATATATATTTGCCTCTAGTAGGGGGGGTGGGGGTGGGGGGTCTATTATTTCTACTCTTTGATGGGTGTTAGGAAATGAAAAAACTATATGGGATCCCCATTGTGCACTTGTAATGGTTTTACTATGAAATTGGATTTTTTAATTTCTATACCTTATCTCTTTTTCTATGGGTTTATGCCCATACTTGGTCTTAGATCACTAAATGATATCCTCTAGAAGTTGAGACGGGTATGAAAAGTTTTTGAAACCACTCAAATATTTCAATTGGATTAGTAGTGTCTATTGATAATCATGGAGATTTTTTTTCATAAATTTCTAGTAGCTTCACATGTTAGATAGGGACACTAAAAAAGTATGTAAGTATTTCCATCTTTCAATATAGTTAGTTACCATTTCTATTTGATGATTTTTTCAGTTTCTGAGGTCAAAGATCATTATTTTTCTTAGAATAGAGATGAATTGAAAATGGAGTTAATGATAGAGATCTTCCCAACCCATGATATACCCTTATATAAGGTTATATAACATAAAAATCATGAACCACATAAATCTATAAAAGTCAACTCTATTTTTTCCACATCTTGTAGTCTTGTGAGATCATCATGGTACCACACCTAGGCATAAAGTGTGAGATATTTTATCTCAGTATTCTACATCATCAAAGGTAAATAAAACAAGATTCCAAAATTTTGGATGCGGTAGAGTGTCATTAACCCATTTAGGATGTGGATTTCATTTAGTCTACATGGGGGTGACCCCATTCCATGGATTCCATTTGAATAGTAAGATAATCAATGGTGCTGAGGAGTTCATGGGGTACCATTTTAATAATAAACTTTGGAGAATAGTCAATGGGTGAGGCTTGATGTGGTCACCCTATATTCATTAGTTGACGATTCCTAGTTTGTGTTGTGATTAGAAAATTATCACTGTATGGGGGGGACTCTATCATAATAGAGAAAAATATTTGTCTTCCTCAATTATCATATTTAGAGATCAAATTCTTGGATTCAGGTTCATCTCAATGTAGAAATTATACCCTTGTAGGGATATTAACTTCCTCCCGATGGGTGGGATGAGGAGTGCCCCCTTATGTTTAGAGGTTATACCTAGTGGAATTATTTCATCTATGAAATTACTTATTTAGTCATCTTAGATTTTTTATCAAGGAATTATATTGTTCCAGACATTATTCCATAGAGGGGACATCATATTTTCTTGGTGCAAAGTGGAATATAGCTATACCATTCCATTTATCCCCGGTAAAATAGAATCAAGGGGTTGGAAACTCCTCATTTGGTGGAATAAAGTTTAGTAACTTTCTATAATTACTGGTATGAGTGACCTCAGTTTTTACACTGGGGTAGCTATCCTCCCAATGTATTATTTCAAAATTATTTCCCTTAGAATTCACTTCTTGATCTATATCATATTTTAGATTAATGGTGATGACATTCACTAAGGCATATTGGGTGGTATGAATCATCTCATCATTCTATGAGTAATAGTGTGACTCTGCACTTCCTACTCCCCTTTGAGACTTAGTTTAAGAATTTATCCACATCCTTTTAAATCATTGATCCATTTTATCTTATTTACATAATATGTTAAAATTATTCTTCAGGTATTCCCCTAACTTTGGTTTTTGAATAGTGACCTTGAGAGAATATCCAACCACCCACTCTGAGTGATCTCAAATGATATGGGTGTGTCATGTAGTGGTAAGAACGGTTGGGTTATTTGATAGTGGTACCAACTACACAACCTCAAGAAAACAACCTTTCTCAGATTATACATTACAAATTCCCCTAGACCTAATAGATGAGGTTAACGTGAGCAACCCAGAATAAATTTACCTACATGATGAATATTTTATGACACTCAGGGTAGTGATCAAGGTAAAAACTACCCTATCCTAAAGGTTGCCGTTGATTTTAATTCTCCACCATTTTCTTCTAGACCTTCATGGTATTTGATATTATAGTAGGTGGAAGAGGTTGTTCAAATTCCCATAACAATGTGGGGTAATGTTTCTTATGAATGGATTACATTTCATATGACAATGCAATTTTCTTAATTTGACCCATTTTCACTCATGCATGTTCCAGTTTGAGCATCAGTTTTGAATTTGAACTACCTTCCATACGAATTTATCTTAAAAAATGAGATTTTAGATTTCCCATTTGATAATGCCCTTGGATTTCCTATAATAATCTTTTAAGATCCTATCTAAAGACCTATCTCATCACTTTCAAAGCATTTTTTTCTAAGATAAGAGAGAAATATTTCTGATTGAACAATTATATTGTGTGTTTCCTTGGTGTTCCACCCCTATAATGATAATGAAATTACAAAATTTCATCTATGAGGGACTTTTGTATCTTGGGGAATGGGGGAAGTGTTGAAATTTTTCTCACCCCATCCTCAAATACTTACATTTGAAAATGATTCAATTATTATTTACAGAAGGGATACTAGCCTGAGAATTTAGGAATATCATAATCTTTCACAATGCTTTTTTTGATCCCAATTCCATTCTACAGAGAAAGAAGAAATTCCTATCTAAAAGTAGAGAAATATCATGGCCCTGAGATGATCCTCATAACCTTAATAAGGAGGTTCGTATCCTTTTTGTTTTGAATGTTCCTCTACATATTTTGGCATAGTAAAGGAATGAATTCATCATCTAAATCATCTACGAAGTCATAGATCGATGTGGGGATGGCATAGAACATAGTTGGTAGGTTGTTCTTGACCAAATACATCCACCTATACGTGTTATATTCTTACTCATTAGAGGTGTATTCTATTTTACCAGTTAATACCCCAGAGGATAGTTTTCTATGGATAATGACTCATGACCCACAAAAGGCATAGATGGTTGCTCTCACTCTGGATTGCCTACTTAATGAGGTAAGGTGTCGCTAGTTCATGATGGGGAACTATATATTGTTACATCTAATTTTCAAGAACCTATCTATACTATGGCTTGCTAAAAATGGGATTTTGTCCTTTTCAGGGTGAGATATCACCATGGGGAGGTTTTCCATGACATAGTTAGGTGTAGAATTCTCCATAATTCATATATATAGTACCATAGAGAGTATTTTTATTATTATTATGGAATTCTACTTAAAATGAAGAGTCGATGGATCCTTGATATAATTAATATATTAAATTTATGTCATCATGGATTCTGGAATTGAGAAGTGTAGGAATATAATCCTTATCCAACATTATGGTTAGAATATGCCGATAAAACATTTAGGGTTGAGTAGGAATATGATCCTGATACATAACGATATCTAAAATATTACAATGACTATTTTTGGTTTTCACGAGGGTATTAGACTATTTAAATGAATCCATTTGAGTATGATGGAATGCACTTATATCATCAACATGAATATTGTCCCTCATTTGGGTGGTTACCAAAATAAGTTGTCCATCCTTGGGTGAAGAGGGAATATGATCCTGATTCAGATGTTCATTCTCTACTAGAATATGCTGATAGAACTTTGAAATTCAAGAAGTGATATAAGCCTCTTCTTGTACTTACATTGAGTGGTTTTGGTATAGATCTTCATTGGAGGGAAAATGAAATTTCACTTTGGTCTTATCATATTTTTGAATATTATGAGTAGAATTTTAAATTTATTATAAGTATATGGGTCTGAAATTATGTTATTGTTGGAATATATCGATAAACCTTGATAGAAGAAAAAGTACGGGGCCTATCTTGGTTTTCCTTTGGAATATGTAATTGGCCTTATTTGATAGTAATATGAACCTTTCCTAAGGTGATTATAAATATTGGTTGATAAACCCCAGTCATAATGAGAATATGATCCCAATCTTATGACTCATCCTATACTAAAATAAATTGATAATCTTCCATTATTGAAGAAAGATTATATTCTTTCTATAGAGTAAAAATTTATTCATGCTGATCATACTTATACACTGCACTAGTTGTTATAATAGTAGTTTGTTCATATCCCTGCATCATCACTGGAATATTCTAGAAAATATCCTCCATCACACCAAAAATATACTGTAACATTATAATAGTGTGGTAATGAATATTTACCTAAATGTTTTTCGGTATCTAGGATATAATGGAAGACATATTTGATTGAAGTGGGGATATATCTTCACCCATTTACAGTATTTTACATCCATATATACCAATGAAATTCAGGTATAAGGGAGGGAATATGTGCCTTCCCCCTATTCCCTACCCAATATTTTGGAAGACTTAGTATGAGAGAACATGGATATGATATTCCACATTGGATTCCATTAAAATTTAGTGGTGAGATTAATTATTGGATGTAAAAATATAGTCTCAATCTATGTGGTCTACCACTCACTATTCTTGGAGATATCTCTTGGGTTCATGAATCTAAGTGTCTAGGGAGGCGACCATCTAGGAAACACACTCAATAGGTGACTGGGGGATTCTAGTTTCACAAAAATTCTTGATTAAATTGACAATATCCATCTTTGGTCACTCTTAAACATGGATAGATCAATAATTAACTCCCTAATAAAACTTCCTTATATATGTATGATGTTTATTTTCATACTTGGGGTATAGTCAATCAAAGAAGTTGGTAATGGAGATAAGTGCCACTAGCTTCATCAAAAATCTCCTTGGGCATGCTGGGATGATATGTTTTAGTGACTAGAGATCCTTGAACCCATCCTCTAGGGTTGGTATGGTTCCATTTTAGTGATATCCCCTAAACATCACATTCTCCACTAGGTGCTGGAGGAATTGAGTTTGAGATTTCATCCTTCAGTTCATAGTGGCATCAAATATCCTGGAACCTATAGTGTGAGAAATTTTCCTAATGATGATGAAATTTCCATGGGATCAAAGGGAGTTTATGAGAAGTGATTATGTAGTCACAAAGATAATGAGTAACAACACCACTGATTAGTACAATATCCCAAGTCATAAATAGATATAAAAACCTGTGGATGGATGACTGAGTTTTCTCAGTTAGATAAAGATTCATGTCATTTTAACTATTTTTATCAAAATGATATAGGATGTATTATCTTTTTGTATGCTTATTCTATCTCATATGGCTTCCAATGGGGTTCATTCATGGAGGTGGTAACACCCAACGATTCCCACATTCGTATTGAGCCACATGCATGTTTTCTAAAGGAATACAATAATTGGAGTTTCTTACCAATGACACTTAGGAACTAACATTGGTGGATAGGATGGGAGTTTGGGATCATCACACTCTTTTGGGGGGAATTATTGCCTACTTTAGGACTCCATTTTATATTTTTTATATGTTCATGAATCTTTACCTAATCTTGATGCATGAATGATGAACCTAATATTTAATAATAAATTTATTACTAATTATATTAATGTATATAAATTTTAAATTTATAATATTTATATGAACATATATATGTATCTCTAACACACAAAAAACTTTAATAGAGTAACAATGTGTTCAATAGCATATACGACATGCAATGCCAATCCTAAACAACCCATTAAATGTTTTTATTATTTAAATATGACCATTAAAATATAGACATTAAATTAGTGGGTATGAATAGTATTAAATTGTTTATGATATGTATGTATATATATATATAAAGTCCATACTCAATATAAATATTTTGATAAATTCTTAGTAAATAAACAGTCAATTTTTAGTAAAGTCATTTAATTCTTGAAAATATATTTTCTTCAAGGTTTTTGGTGATTCTTGTGAGAATAAATTATAATACATTTTCCATATTTTATGTAATTTTATTTTAAAAAAATGA